>CM051462.1:151984805-157612305 GCA_028095005.1 Rhynchospora pubera | reverse complement strand
ACTTGGTCGAAAAATATTCCAGAAATGTATGATTTAATTGCAATCACCTGCAATTTCATTTGTTAATTACTTATAATGGATGCTGTCATGCATAATGACTGATGCAAACAATGAAACAAAGAGACCTTAGAGGACAATATATTGTATGAGAAGTTTGAAATTTGACCCAGATTTCTTTATATATATAAACTTTTTACTTTAAAATAAATTATAGAAGATTTTATCCCATCATATTATTAAAAAAATAATTACTAATGCTGGAGTTCATGTTTCAAATCCATTTCAACTCATCAAAAAAATAAAAGTCCGACCCTTAGTCTTGAAAAATATTTTTGATTCTGGTATTTCTTCAAAAACGAGGAACACTGGACCGCTGGTATCGCCTGCAAAAACAAGGTACGAAAGTACCAAACAAGGATTTGATAGACAACAGGAAAGGCACGTGTCAGCCCCAGGCCCATCCATCCAGCCCAATATCGCAGAGACACCAACTCGTGTCGACAGCCAGCCTTACGTGGGTCCCTTTTCTGACAAGTATACCTGGGCCCCACAACGACATCTCATCCTGCCTTGTGACCCAACCCAATCACCTCCTTGTAGTTGTAAAGGTTCTATATTCCCCTCTTGTTAACTGAAATACATTTATTTATGCTATCAATTCTCCATGTTGCATAAACAGAAAACATGCTTGGTAAGGTTAGGATTCGGTGGAATCTCCATTACATGTATATATGTATTAAAATTTGATTATTCCTTTAGTTAAAAAACCAATATACCCATCCGTGCGAATCTTAACTTGCCTCAGAAAAGAGTCACAAGCGTCGCTAAATTATTTATTGATAAGTGATAAATAGTCCAACTCCTAAAACGAACGAGAAAGTCTGTGAGTCGCGCTCAAAACTTCTAGATCTGATTCAAAATTATCGATTCAAACCGTCCAATACGATTTCCTTACTGAATCTCCATGCAGACCAAATTTTATATTTTTTTTCAAAATTTTTTAAATATTTTTTATTTTAAAAAACCGTTGATCTATTTAGTCCTGAACCATTCGAAAATAGCAGTTTTTTAAAATCCGAAAAAATACAATACTTTCAAAAAATATAAAATTTGGTTTGCATGGAGATTTTAATATGGAAATCGTATTGGATTGTTTGGATCGGCCATTTTGAACCAAATCTTAGAATTTTGAACGCGACTCACAGACCCTCTGGTGAGTCACGAGTCACCATAGCAAAACTCCTCATTTTCGACACATTTTCAAATGTGATAATATCATTTCAACAACCGATTTGAATTCGGAATTGCTTAGGATCATCTCAGCGTTTCTATCATCCCATCATCCTTTACATATGCGTTTATTTTTTTTTCCATTTTTAGAAAACGCGTTTGAAATGTCTATTCCATTTTCGGAAGTCCAGGGGATGAGAGGATGAGCGCCAGAGCGAATCAGAGGAAAGGGAAGGGGGGAGGGGAGAGGGGGGAGGGACGCGTTTAATTTCTTTTCTATTTTCAGAAATAATTTGTCTAGCGACTCCATGTTGATTCTCACTCTCATCTCCATCGCCTTCCTTCTTCTCAGTACAACAATTACTCATATTAACTTCAACAGTTGCAGTTCGGATACTAACGGTTGAAGTTAATATGATTAATTGATGTAGTTCAAATACTAACTGTTGAAGTTAATATAAGTAATTGTTGTAGCTGGAATACTAACTGTTGTAGTTAATATATGTAATTGTTGTAGTTCGGATACTAACTGTTGTAGTTAGTATTAATAATTATTGTAGTTGTAGTTTGGATAATAACTGTTGAAGTTAATATGAGTAAATATTGTAGTTCGAATACTAACTGATGTAGTTAGTATTAGTAATTATTGTAGTTGTAATTTGAATACTAACTGTTGAAGTTAATATGAGTAATTGTTGTAGTTCGGATACTAACTGTTTCTAGTTTACCAGGGCCGAGTGAGAGGGAGGGAGGAAAACAGAGGGAACAAAAAGGAAAGAGGGGATGAGATATCGCTGGATGGGGATGAGAATTTTTTCCATTTTTAAAACCGCGTTTGTTATTAATAAAGTGTTGCAGGAGATGATGGGATGATGAAATACGGGAATGATCCTTATCACCCCCGATTTGAATTATATTTCACATCAAGTAACATTAAACATATATTCCTAGATATATTTTCCGTTAATCAAATGCCATTTCATAAGTTGTATTTATGATTGTTGTATCGACTTATCTCACCAATCTCCGTTCAGTAAGTCCTTGGTTAAGTGTTATGTTACTACCAACAACCATGCATAGTTCGATCATCCCATTCTCTTTCAATCAAACGTTAGAAATAAAATAACAGTATTGCGTAACAACCCATCGTTTAATCATAGTGACATCTCATTGTCTTGGTATAACGTAGCTGACACGTCATCATCGCGCCCAACAACGCAGACAGCCGGTATAATGCTGCCCTATTCTTGCCTCGTCACTGACGCACGTCACATGTATTATGTTAAAAATTTTAGTCCTGGCAGCGAGAAGGATTAGACAAAAATGAAGTACAATAATTTAAGACTGATTGAATGCCTTGTAGTCTCGTCTTATCTGGTCAGGGTTATTTTGGATCCAAGTAATTATAGGTTCAGAAATCATGCAGTTTCGTATCAGCTGTGTAATATAGAAATTCAATTCGGTGTTACATTAATACACTAGATCAGTGTAATTGACAAAGGATCTATATGAAACAACATCACGTTGCCTTCAGATGTTCTTGCTTTGGCAAAACATGAGCATAAAATAAATTTCTGACATTAAACAAGCATGCATCAGCCAAAAATACCACATGCATAGAAAAATGGATTTGCAGATCATCAATATAGAAGAATATACCTTTATTATAGAAGAATATACCTTTATTATCTTTTCTGGCAGTTAGTATACCTTAATTATAGACAACTGTAGAAAATAACACAAATTTTCTATCTTTTCTCTACCTCAAGAAAAAAATACAGCGAACAATAACCCAAAGCACAATTTCCAATGAATGCTAGCTCCGTTTGGATAGGTGTGGGAAGAAGAAAAGAAGGGAAGAAGTGGGAAGAAGTATTGGAAAGTGTGTAACTTTGTGAAGAGTTTGGATTATTTATAATTTTTTTTCTTCTTCTTCCTTCTTCTTCCTTCTTCTTCTTCTTTCTTCCAACGATCCAAACGCACCAAGTTGTTATGTGATTATTTGAAGTCTTACAGATCCTTGGCTTCATCAACATGATCTTTCTTGCGCCACCAATTCACTAGAACTGAGTCAATTATAATCTGCAATTGAGTAAGTTAACTGAGATAAGAAGGTTCTTTCAGTTAAAGAAATGTAACTTAGACAAAATGTATTATAAACCTGATTAATGTGAGAAGCAACACAAGGGAGAACTAGCAACCCAGATTCACCAAGGGACCCACCAAGCTGCTCAACTACTGCTACCATTACTGGCAGCGTTTTCTACAATAAAAAAAATGGTTTTTTATAATTTACTACTCATAGGAAATTTGTCACACAAGTTAAATCAGAATTACCTGGCTAGCAACTAGAATTACAGCGCGGGTGTACTCTTTCTTTGCAAAAACAGAATCTTTCCCACCTCTTGCCAACAGTACTCGTAATGCAATTGCATTTGCAGCCAACAATGTAACATGTAAAACTCTGCATGGCATATTAATTGTTTATTAGCTAAAGGAACCAACTACTAGGAAAAAAATTAAATAAACAAAAAGTGAGTATTTTCAGTTTTATTATACCAATATAATTCAAATTGTAGCTCTATACAAGGGGTAAAAAGTAAATCTTTTTATAGCTTTACTTGTTTTTTTTTATCTTTTTCTTCATTCTGAAATAAAAAGTTGAGTGCTTGAAAGTATCTCAAAAGTATTGATAAATAGATACAAAGGTGTTAGTTGCAGTTTTGCAGATAAGATAGAATCACAAGTGTCACTCACAAGAAAGGAATTGTTCATTTTAAAAATTATATATTAATATAATCATGATCAATTAAAACCATACACTCCAATAAAAGCTGCAAGGGCAAAAGCTTCAGCCTTGACACTTAGAAGCAACGATCTTGATCTGCTTACTTGCATCCATGGTACCTGTTGTACGAGAAAAACAGTTTCTAGGTATTGCAATCACACACAGTAAGTCATTAACTGAGCAAATCAACATTTTTTGTTAGGAGGCATACTAGACTAAGTAGAAGAGCACTAATCACTGAAAACGACTTGCGGTTCTTGTCCACAAACTCCGCAACAACTGAAGACAAGAAAATTAACAGTACTTCAGAATTTATAAAAGTGCAAAATAAACAACATACTGATATCATGGATGTGATCTGAAAATGACATACCACTTGAGGTTTCTCGTAGTATCTAGAAAGTCAAGATAAATTTAAGACATTTAGTGCATAAACATTGTATGAGTATTCATAACTGCAGAAATAGTATATGTAAGAGGAAATGTGTGCACCTTTCCTAGAACAAGTGGGACAAGAAGAGTGCTTATCAGGATTTTGAATAACTCTTTTGTGGGAAGAGATACACCAGCTCCTGCACCTATATATCTTGAGAGTGACAGAGGTACCTATTGTTGAGAAGTTAAAACAGGGGTTAATTATCATTAATTCCACAAAAAAAGCCTAAATTATCAGGTGCTAGCCAAAAAAAACAACTACATCATTGAAGAATTCACAATAATTGGCTTTATTTTTTAGATATACTATACACCACAAATTAAACTTCACTGGCATGGGTAAAAGTCTAACATAGGACAAACTCTTTACTTAAATTTAAATCATAAATAAAATTTAAATTTAAAACTAGATGATAACAGGCAGCTTATTAGTAAACAAAATAAATTATAAATTATAGATACAAAATTTAACAGGGTGAGCAGTTGTGTTTATTTTCTCTTTACTTTTCAAACTAAGACTTTCCTTAAAGGGGCTAGGGCCTGACATCCAAAAATGTCTAATCCCATTTGGTCATGTTTGGTAGAGGAGTAAATAGTGGAGTAGTTTAAGGAGGAGTAAATAGTTAATCCATTTTACTCCTCTAATTCATGTTTGGTATGAAAAGATGGAGTAAATATGGAGTAAGAGTAGATAAATAATAAGAACCATTCTTAATCATGTGGAGTAACTTTACTCCACCTAAAATGGTAGAGTAATTTACTCCTCCTTACTCCACACTAATCCACCAAATTTAAATCATGTTTGGTGGAGTAAAAATGGATTAAATGAGTTACTCCACCTTTAATCCTCTACCAAACATGACCTTCCGGTAGCAAATATCCTATCTATTTCTCCCTAGCCAGCATCCCCCTAAAACTACCATCCTTCCTCCTATCATTTTAATCTTAATGAGTTCATTAGCCAAAATTAACCTAAATTAACAGTTGTCAATGCTAGCCAAAATGAAAGGATTCTTTTGAATTTAACCTACACTACAATGTAAGCGCCATTTTGTAAATCGAGAAAATGCAATGCAATCTTGGCAGTTGAATGATTAGTAATGAATTTTCCACATACTGATGAGGCAATAGGAAACTTACAACAATAATTCCTAGCAAGTTAGATACAACAGTCATCCCAAGAGCAAGAGCAGAGTTACCACCCACAAGCTGAATAATTTGTACAGGTTGGTATCTTTTATTAGGACTTTTAACAATGTAAAAGAATACAAATATAGAGTTGTCAAAATGCATACCTGAGTTAATGTGACCCCACTTGACAAAGTTGTTGGCATACAAGAGAATATAGCCACCCCTACCAGGCAATTATGATGTCAAGATAAACAATAGTGCACTCAACAAAGCAAGTAGAAAAGGAACACATTACAGTCTCTAACCAAAAAAAAAGAAGTAAAACCATTTTACTGATAGCATACCAGTGACAAATTCAGGAGGTACCAATTGAATTTGCATGATCAATTTCGAGAGTAGAGGAGTCAAAAGTAGAATTGAGCTCTGTCAGACCAAGAAGATCACACCATTTCATGAGTAAATCCAAAATTAAACTAATTGCAATTTATGTAAATATCGCTATCTACTTCTATTCCTTTCTTTTTTATTACTTATTTCCTTTATTTGCTTAGAGTACAAGGAAGAAGAGGGGAACATACAAGGCCAAAAACTCCAGCAGGCCATGCTTCCATGGCAGCACTGAGTTCCTTAGTCCTCAAAACAAGTCCTGAACCATGTGAAAACAAAAGGAGTATACAGAAAATGGGATAAAAAAGAAAAGCATAGGCAATTTAATACATACCAGAGATAAAGAAAATGCCAAAGGTGCTGAATTTGGAGAAGGAATACTTGTGGGCCAGGCATCCAGGAGTTGGATTTAACAGACCAAATATTATTCCTCCCACCAGAGCTTCAACAAGAGAAATCATTTTAGTGCATAACATTAACAAACAGTTTTCTCCATAGGATTGGTGTTTGATACTGAGGACTGATTCTGGTAAGTCAAGGGAGGTGTACCTAAAGGAAGGAAGTTGCTTTCAACGAAATTCACAAGTTTTCCCAGTTGAGAAAACCCTACTTGTACTGAAACCTCAGAACTACCATTATTAGCACTTCCTTCCCCCTGAAAGAAAAAAAAAAAAAAAGAATGCAACACTGCCTAGACTGAATAGTTGGCTGATCAGTGTTGGTGATGGTCAAGTTCGGTAGGCATTTCTGCATACTCAAACGATTGATAGGCTGCTAAAATTGGCTACCAAACCAAAACCAACCAATCAGCTGTTAATTTAGATGTATAACTTCAATTTTGTCCTTCCTAAGATAAAAGATGGCAATATTCTATTATTAAGTAGACCAATAATGTAGTTTTATGTGAATTAAGAATATCGCAAATTAATTAATATAAATGCCAAATTGTCCAACAAAATCCGATTAATCTGCCACAGAACAATTAATTGACTTTCGGTGGCAGCTGTCAGTGAAACGTATGCCATTTTTCTAATACACCACATTCAAATATTATCATGTACTGTGTATTTCATTCAATACAAGTATTGCAGTATTCGGTTCAAGCGGTTCTCTTGGTTCAGATAGAAGCTTTGATGGAGGTTTAACTGTGAGAATTAACTATAGGAAAGAACAATGACAAGTGACCAGTAATGGTAATATTAGCTTGGTTATGAAGAATTAATGCAAATTTCAGAAGGCCCAAGCCAAAATCTCGACACTATCTAATCCACCAACAATGGTACTAGAACCAACTCAAAAGTGAAAGGCAGTTACCTGACCAGACTCTCCAGTGGCACTCAGACGGCGACGAATGGGACGAGGTTGAATGTACAATAGCGAACATGACGAGAATCCATGGAGGAGGCTTCTGGAGAGACGATCATGTGACCGTTGCAGACGAACACCTTTGACGGCGGCGAAGGAAGGTTTGAATCTTCGCACAGCGAAAATTTGGTGCGCTGTTGTAACGGTGGCCATGGCAAGCTGAGCATCTATCTCAGTCTCAGTGGAGGCTGTAGAAACTAGAGAGAACAAAGAAGTGGGTAATGTTAACGGGCCGGATCATCATCACTTTTTAATTATACCCGCTTGTATCCGAATCTGCGAATCATATCAGGCTTCATTCAATAAGTGTGTAAAAGCCCAATAACTTTAATCCTTCTATTTCAGGCCTATTTCTAAGTAACTTTCAGGCCTTTTTGTTTTCTTCTTTGTAGACAAGACAAACCGCCGACGACAAATTGGCGCGCACCGGAGTCGGATCCTCTGGTCGTTTTTTACAAACGACCACCTGGTCGTTTTCGATCTGGACCGTCTGATTTAATCTCAACGGTTAACATTTTTTCGGGCCTATCAATCGTGGTACTAGCACGGGGCATCTATAGCCATTAAGATTAAATCAGACGGTCCAGATCGAAAACGACCAGGTGGTCTGCCGACCAGAGGATCTGGTTCCGGCGCGCACCAACCTCACTCTTAGCTAGGGTTTTGAAATTGAATTCTTCTGTGTGTGGAATCAGCCTGACCGCTGCCACGTGTCGCTCTCCTGTCCACATCACCTGGCATGTCATCGCTGGAAGATACCATGCAGGTGCCACGTGCTCTTCGAACATGGACCGAGTTCCACGCGCGTTTTTCAAAAAAAAAAAAAAAAAAAAAGCCAACAAGCACAATAGATTATTGTTTGTTTGCATGGGTTCGAGCTTACACCTGTGCCCTCGACGCTTGCACTGTACAGCTGGAAGCGTGACACAGCGACAGGTGCCCGACTCTAAACACCTGTCTTGTTATTTGATATATAAGGATAAAAGTCTCCTTTGTTTTATGCTGTCGAATTTTGTTGTTACTGTGTTACTCTCTCTCAGTCTCTCTCTCTTTCTTCCCAGTTGTCTTTGAGAAAAGTTACTGTGGTGGAAGGACATAAGTGGCAAATAAAAGAAATCTGCAATGAAGGTAAATCTTGTCTAAAAGCTTTATGTGGATTTATCTGTAATGAGTGTTTTGGAGTGATTGATTGTACTGACACGTTGTGTGTTATTTGTAGGGTCCTGAAACGAGGTCGCGAGGTCATGCCTCCGGCGATGAGGAAGGTGGAGTGATGACGAGAGCAATGAGCAAGAAACAAAAGACGGATAGAAAGGAGGAGAGCGGGTCAGGCGAAAAGGATAAAGAGGATATCACAGATGAATTTCAAGAATTCTGCAAAGGCGTGCCCAATCACCTCACTGTTGTTGAGATGCGCAAGATTCTCGAGGCCAATGACCAGGATCCGACTGGACCTGATGATGCTGTTGTCCCAAGAGTGTAATTTTCAGTTCTTTTAGCAAAATACAAGTGCATTCCCATTCCTGAAGATCCTAATGTTTAAGAAGTTTTGGAATTTTGCCTGAGAACTTATTTTTGTCAGTTAAAATTGTGTTCTAATTTATAAGAATTCACTGATGATAGGTTTTGGAGATGTCTGTTTTATCAGGAGTGGTACCTGAAATGAATGTCTTGCTTCTTCTAGGAGCTTTATATTTTGAGCTTTGATTGTAAATTTTTAGTCTCTTCACTTTTATTAATTTTTTGGATCAGGGCGGATTTGCTGTATTATGGGCCACTGGGAAAATGTCCAATATGCAAGGGCTTTTTTGAATTCAGAGTGAATAGGTACATTTGTGGAGGGAATTACTCGGAATGGTCCAAGTGTCCTACATCTTTGAGAGATCCTCCCCGGAAAAATGAGATGATTAAAGTTCCTGAAGGAATAGCAGATGATCAACTGCGAGAGGTGAATCCTGAAGTTCTGTTCTCTCGTTTGCACATTGGAAATTTGGAGCTATTTTCTTTGTTGGTTATCACAGTTCGGCTGTGTTATATTGTGCAGTGGATTCAGAAACGTACTGAGTTTCCAAAGAGGGAATTGCCGGAAGAAAAACCTCTGAAGAATATGGTGATCTGCTTGTCTGGTCGTCTCTCTAGGAGACATGTAATTTTTTTTCTTTCCATCGTGTTAGTTTCAAATTGTTTCAAACTGTTTACCAGTTATCCTTGTTGAGTCCCTTTATATCTTTTCTAGGACTATTGGAGACAGAAGATTGAAAAATGTGGGGGTGAGGTTGCCAGAACGTCTCTAGGTAGAATTATTCTTATCTGTATAACTTATAAATTGCCAGGTTAGCATTGTCTGAAAATGGTTTTAATCTTGAGTATATTTGTAGGTGTGGCATGTCTTGTAGTTCCTCCAGCTGAAAGTGAGAGGGGTGGCTCTAACAAAACTGCTGATGCACTGTAATGCCTTTGATCGTTATTCATATCTTGTTTTAACATGTTCAACATTTTTAGTTTGGGTCAGAAGTCACAAAATTCGTCCAAGTTGGCTTGTACTATGGAAACAACGATGATATGTTCTTCTTCTTTTTTTTTTGGGTTAACAAGTTAGAGTAGGCAAATCTGAAAAATTAATTTGGATCTCCCTGATGGTACCATAAACAGGGAGACGAATGTTCCAATAGTGAGCGAGCAATGGTTGGTAGACACCCTTCAAAATAATGAAGTTCAGCCACTGGAGTTTTATGACATGAAACCTTATCTTGTACCTGATGCCAGAGGTATTGCTTGGGACACTCCTGACCCTGTTGATGAGTCGATCGAGTCTCTTGTTGGAGAGGTTTCTTCCTCACATTTATTCTCTTTTTGTTGATGTTTACTGGTGATTCATGACATTATTTTTATAAGCAGCAGATATAATGCCTACTAAATTATATAAAAACTAGAAAAGTAAGTACAAGATTTTGAAGGTATATGAGAGGAGGGGAGAAACAAAAAACTATAAATTCAATAGTTCTAAAAACAGCATTCAAGAACTACTCTAACAACTACTTGATGTCATATTATTAAAAAAATACACAGAATCTAGTAGGAAATTTGAGACTAATGAATGTAGCGAAAATCAAGTTTTGTTTCGGAAACTGAGATCTTAAGCATTTGTTACAGATAAAGCTTTGTGGCAAGAAAGGGGTTCACAAGGATTCGAGACTGCATAAGGTGGGCGGTCGAATCATGGAGAGGGATGGGATTGTATACAATTGTGCTTTCTCTCTTTGTGATCTTGTTGCCAAACAGAATGAGTAAGATGACAAAAACTGCTACATTATACTTCAATCAGATGTTGATTTCAAAGTATGTTCTGTTATTTGTTTAATTTGGCCCCCCTCGCTTTTTGCATGTGCAGCTATGCTGTTACGCAGCTTATAATGTTACCTGATAATCACTTGCACCTATTCTACAAGAAATCAAGAATAGGAGATGATCCTAAAGCAGAGGAGAGGGTTGAAGATTTTGGGAGTCGGGTGGGTGATGCTATTAGTGAGTTTGTCCGGCTTTTTGAGGAGTTGACAGGAAATGAATTTGAACTATGGGAAAGAGAAAAGAAGTTTGAAAAGAAGGCCTTTAAGTTCTATGCTTTGGATATGGTGAGTTACTCCCTTGAATAATTAATTCTCCAGGTTGAATTGTTGATGAATTATAGGTGAATTCCTGTGGTTGTCTTTTTCCTCCTGTTATCAGTGCTTGCAGGCACTGCTCTTGGAATTATATATTCTTCAAATTTGTTAGGCATATGATTAATTTATTTCTTTTAAGGATATTGGAGTTGATATTAGGCGTCATGGTCTGGCCCCGAGAAATTTAGGAGTGGCGGCACTCCACTGCAAGTTGGATCCATTTGTTTCTTCTGTCATGAAGATCTTATGTAGCCAAGAGATCTATCGGTACTGCACATAGTATTCCTCAATTTTCTTGATGATGAAAATAGTTGACATACTATCTACATTATAATTTTGTGGTGACATTACAATTGCTCCAACAGATATGCTTTGATGGAGATGGCTCATGACGTGGTTGACATTCCAATTGGAATGCTGACCAATACTCATCTCGAGAGATGTAAGAACTCAGTGATTTGGTTGTTGATTTGTTTCCAAAGGGGAGTTCCATTTATGTAATCATTTTTTTGCATCTTCAGGTGAGAAACTTCTGGTGAATTTTAGGGAAGAACTGAAAACAGCTCCTGGGACTGGCTTGGCAGGAGAAGTGGTTTGGATAGATTTTAGCAACAAGTGGTTCACAATGATGCCTTCTATCATGCCTTTCAAGATCAGGGGATATAAAGAGCTTGCTGATTATGTATAGATCTGTTCACCTTATTCAATCTAATCCGACTACCTTTGAGCACCGCATTAAATGTAAAATTACTTCAAATTTTTTGAAATAAAGGTTGCTGCTGGTTACGAGACTGTAAAAGATATAAATGTTGCATCACGGGTGATTTGCGACTTGGCTGGTGGTCTTGACGATCCATTATCTGATTGTTATGCAAAGATAGGTTGTTCAATTTGTCTACTAGACAAAGAGTCTGAAGACTACAAGATGATTGTCAAGTATCTGAAGACAACTTATGAGCCATACAAGGTCGATGATGTGGTATGTTTAATCTGAAATTATTTTTTGTAACATGGGGAAGAAAAATCCCGAAAAAAGAGTACAGCAAGTTAGCAAGTGGTGTATTATTGCAGGTATATGGTGTCTCAGTGGAGAATATATTTGAGGTGCAAGCCAATCCAAATACCTCTCCTACCTATGATGAAATCAAGAAGTTGCCTAATAAGTTGCTACTGTGGTGTGGTATGTATTTTCCTTTTCATTTCTGCCTTTTGGTTTTATGGTTGTATAATGTGTTGATTTCTTTCCCATTTTAATGTTTTTCAAATCGGCTCAACATTTATATGATTTGTACAGGAACTAGGAGCTCAAATTTAGTGAGGCATTTGAACAAGGGTTTTCAACCAGCTGTGTGTCAAATCCCTGTTTCTGGCTACATGGTAATTCAGTTGTAATTCTTATCAAAGCATAAAAAGAAAGTAAATTGTAAGATATCCACCCTATCCAGATATCATACAAAATATGAAATTGTGATATTTGATACAGTTTGGGAGGGGTATAGTCTGTTCTGATGCATCAGCTGAGGCGGCCCAATATGCTTTCACTGGAGTTGACCGGCCAGAAGGGTTCTTGATGCTTGCTGTGTTTTCACTGGGAGAACAATTCACCGAAATATCAACAATACCTGAGGTAATTAAGATTATATTATGTTATCACACTTCAGAGTTTCATTCTATGCTCTGATCATTTCCATGTTTCTTCAGGAAGAGGAGGTCAAGTCTCTGGAAGAGAAAAGGACGGGTGTGAAGGGTCTTGGGAGGAAGAAAACAGATGAAGCAGAGCATTTCACTTGGAAGGATGATATTAAGGTGCCATGCGGCCGTTTGGTTCCTTCTGATAAGAAAGACAGCCCACTTGAGTACAACGAATATGCTGTTTACGACCCGAAGCAGGTACAACTCAAATCATGTTAGCTTCTACATGTTGATGAGTATTGTTTAGGGAATAAAAACATTTGCATGGTGTTGTAGGTCGATAGCACCGAGAAGGAAATAAACTGAATGTGGTATTGTTGCTTTGTTCCAGGATGCATTAAAATTTGCATATGGGCATTAGCTAGGACTTTTTTGAGTCTATGCCAGTATCTATGTTGAGCTGCCTCAGCTGGTTACTGATCGTTGTTGTGGTGTGTTGGATAAATTTTCAATTTTTATTTTCAAATTAAAATGTGTAGGTGTGCATGAAGTTCATGGTGTGGGTGAAGTATGAAGAGCAGAATATGGAAGTGGATGTTCCTGAAGCCCCAGAGGAGGAGGAATAGTTATCTTTTATGTTTTTTGTTTCCTCTTTTTGTTTTGATGGAGGTAATGTGTGGATACTTCGTGTGTGATGGTGGACGTTTGTGTTGGGTACTGTGCTTTGGGTAACATTTTGTCTTTGGACCACCTCCTGTATGTAGACCTGTCAAACGTTAGAGGTGGAAACGGAACAGCCATTTCCGTTTCCGTTCCGTTTCGGTAACGGAACGAAATGGCTGTTTCATTTCCGTTCCGTTTCGGCAAACGTAATAAATTTCTGTTCCGTTTAACGTTTTGCCTCACATTTCCTATTGATTTCAACTCATTTCTGTGTTCCGTTTCATTTACGTTAACAAATTTTGATTCCGTTTCCGTTCCGTTTCTGAAAACGGAACCCATTTCAGCTTTCATTTAACGTTCCGTTTCGGCGGAACAGAAACGGAAACGTTAAAACGTTTCATGTTTGACAGGTCTACCTGTATGTAATGGATTGGCGCTTACTACACTGTTCAAGTTAACAACATATGTATGGATGTAGGAAGTGCGGCTTAGAGAATATTGAGTGTATGAAGCTAAATGGAAAATGCAAGTGCACAGTGAAATCTCTTTCGCTCGTTGAAGCATTTCAGTTCCTCAATTTGTGTTGAGTATCTTGCATGTGTTGTACTAACATTAAACTGATGGCTGTTCTAGCGCGCGCAGGGGCAATAATATTATGCAAGGTTTAATATGTGTATACTGATGAACTGAGCAGTGGATTGTATGAGTAATTGAATTTCATTATTTTTCGTTCGAGGATCCTGTAGTGGTAGAATTTAGCGACAAGTAGATTAGAAACTGTATTTAAATAACAAGGGTTATCGAGCTTATGTTTTTATAATTAGACTTAGGAGCAGTTGGGGTGACGTGGAATTGAATCGAGTGAAACAATGATTGCATATGTGACTCGGAAAGGACTAGATAATTGGACCCCTTATGATGGGACTACAAACTCAATGAGCCCATGACGTATGTTTAATACTATTGGGTCAACTACTTTCGTACGGTTCCTCTTCTGAGTCTCGTCTCTCTCTCTCTCTCTCTCTCTCTTCTAGTCTTTGGTTCACTAATACGAAACTAGCTGTAAAGGGGATGAATTGAAATCAAATCTGTCGAGATTTTAAAGAAAGAGCAAGCGGGGTCTACAATGTATTTGAGATTCAGTTTGACTCGACGTCCCATCTTAATGATATTATCTTCTTGACCATCATGCTTCCAAATCTCACTTTTCAAGTTTATCATCATACCACAATTCATTCCCCTTATTTCACTTCTTCAGCACTCGAAATTTTCATATATTGTTATCTAGTTTGGGTAATTGTATAAATAAATTTCTGCTATAAATTAATTGTGTGATTTTGAATACTCAGTAGTTGTATAAATATTTGCCCTTATAATTATCTGGTCAAATAGTGAGCTGGTTTCTGAGCTCATGATAAGAAGTGAGCCACCTTCTTGACTAATAAAACATTACCGTTAAAACTAAGGCTCCGTTTGGATCATATAAGATTAAGGGTATGATTAGTTATTCGGGATTAAAATGTTCAATCCTAAACGATCAAGAATAAGCTTTTTGTAATCCAGAGTGTTATTTTTAAGTGGTCCAATATCCGGATTAAATTCTTATTCCTAGAGTGTTTGGATCATCTTTTTAATCTGGATTAAGAAGTGGTCCCAATTATTTTTTAATTCACATTAAGAACATGATTAAAACACCCTAGGAATAAGAATTTAATCTAGACATTTGACCACTTAAAAGTAACACTCTAGATCTCAAAAAGCTTATTCTTAAATCGTTTAGGAATAAAATTTCTTAGTCTGAATAATTAATGCTAATTTTATTCCTACATGATCACAACAGAGCCTAAGATTTTTAAAAGGAGTATTGTTCGTCTCAACTTTTTTTTTTTACATTAATCCACAATATTCCGATGGATCCATATGACTATATTTAATTACTTACGAAGAATAAATTATGTAACATAAATTTTTAGCTAGTGTTTGGTTGTGGAATAAGTGAAGTGATGACATAAATCATTAGGGCTCTGTTTGGATCGTATGAGATTAAGGGTAGGATTAGCTATTCAGAATTAAGATTCTTAATCCTAAATTTTTAAGAATAAGCTTAATCTCAGATTAAGACTTTTTGTTTGGATGAGGAAAAAATAAATAATGAGCTTTTCTTTCTAATCTCAACTCTTATTCTAACAAAATGTCGGATTAACTAATCTTAGTCTGATTAAGAATAAGCTCTTAATCCTGGACTGTTTGGATGGTTTCTTAGTCCCGAATAGCTATTTAGTCTAGAATAGCCCTTATTCCTAACTATCCAAACAGGCCTAGTTTATTATTATTTGTGTTAGTAATTAATCATAATATTATTTGTCATTATATTTTTAAATAATATTATTTTATTTTTTAGTCCACTTGTGGGGCACTTATACCACCTCTTTTGATG
This sequence comes from Rhynchospora pubera, assembly GCA_028095005.1. Lineage (NCBI taxonomy): Eukaryota > Viridiplantae > Streptophyta > Magnoliopsida > Poales > Cyperaceae > Rhynchospora > Rhynchospora pubera. Next base: position 157,596,575 of record CM051462.1, on the reverse strand, counting down.
TGATAAGGAATTTAAACCTAGGTCAAATGAATTTATAACCTTGTTCTACCTTACTAATCGTTCTGGTAAAGCTAAGGGTCGAACCCAAAGGACGGTAAAAAAAAATGAGTACCGGACTTAATTTTTCTTAAAAGCTAGACAAATAAAAATTGTGATGATTTAATTTAAAGGAAACAACTAAGTAACAATTGAAAACTAATAAAATAATTATAAAATATTTTTGGGTTGATTTTTCTGTTTTAAAATGTCCAAATGAATGCAAGAGATGTCCTAGGGGTTTAGTGTTCAAGTAATTTGGCTCTAAAGCACCTAAGTCTTCGATTATGGTCTAGACAGAGGCAAATTTCGGTCCGAAATATAAGGATTTCGGTCCGAAATTCTTAGTACCTTGGACTGAAATTGCTTTAGAATGAATATTTCGACTTGATATCTCTAGACGATGTTATGTAAAGGGTACTTAACAACCAGACCTAAGTTATAATCTCAGTTTTCACGATTTCGATTTTAACTTGGTCTGGAACTTGGTTTTCGCCTCGTAAACAATCAACGTGTACTTTCGTCCTAAGCTGATTGTTTAAGTGAGTTAAGTCAGGGTTCTAGAAATATTTAAGGTCCTGTCAGATCAATAAAAGATGCACCTATCAGTCGCATCTAACCTCCTCTTTCGAGCGTTGGTTTATTTCATGTACTTAACAATTCAATTAATTGATTTTGACTAATGTCCTAACGGTGCTGCAGACATCAATAGGTAGACAATAAAACAATTAATCAAACTAACTAAGCAAGAGATCAATCTCAACAAAACTCATCACATAACATAGCATAAATGATCAAGTCATAATATTTCACCAAATTTATCTACTAACTATCCCTAGAACATCATAATAAAGTCTAGCCTAACATGTTTATAACTAAAACAATAAATATCATGTAAATAAGTACGATACAAGACATGAAACAACGAAGCATAAGCATAAAAGAGTAAACCGAAATATCCGATGCGAATATCGCTGTCTCAGGGCTAAGGAATTGATGAGAGAAACTCTGGACGTGCTGCCGCCTTGTCCAACTTCTGACCTAATCCCCAATCCCGTGAAAAGAGCCAAGAACACAAGTACAAATTATGGAAAATATTCTAGAGCGAATTATGGATCCTTTCTGGTCAAGAAAAACGCATATAAATACCCTAGCAAAATCCCAGAGGCGGCCAGGGCAAGAGAGAAGTTTCCTTCCTTTCGAGTTGCCATAAGAAAACTTTCCATACATGGAATTTCGGACCGAAATTCTGCTGGTCTGGGCCGAAAGGTGGAGTCTGAGCATTCATGTGAGATCCAGGCTTGGCATGGTGCTTGTAGGCCTTCTCTAGTCCATTTCATGCGTCTGTGGGCCAGGAATGAGACGTCTGGCAGTGACCTAAACTCCAATTCGTCTTGGACGGGTGTTGCTCGACTATGGCCACGGTACACTTGGGCCATAATACTCAACAACTCCTTTGCCAATGCTTTCGCACCAGGTCCGATACCCTCCAATTTATGGTTAAGTTGGTGGAAGAAGGCCTCGGTGCATCCTCGTTTTCACAACTATTTAAATTTTTGTCAATTTAGAATTTTGCTCGTTGGTGATTCAAGCATTTAAAGAACACATTCTAGGGTCATCTTATAATTTTCAAAGTTCATAAAATCCTTTTTGAACAAACATTTGCAAGATATAAAATCGTTCACTCGACGAAAACTTGTGAATTTTGACTTAGATCATTTTGACAAACTTCAAGCATCCAAAATCAGGTTCTCAATCCTCAAACTAATTTTCAATTCGTTCTATTGGTGCCCAAATCAACTTAAAGCATTTTAAACATCAATAGTCCTTGAGAAAAAATTTCAAAATGCTTTCTAAAATTCAAGTTGTGTAAAACAGTAGGAAACTTCATCCAATTAATTAAACCAGAGATCAAATATTCATGCAAAAGCCATTTTCTAAATTTCCAGAATCCAAATTGCAATCCAAACAGAAGAAACAGAGAGAATTTCGGACCGAAATTTTGAAATTTCGGACCGAAATTTTTGCATTTAAATCCAAAACAGCCAACTTCAATTTAAAAATTTCATCCATTTTTCGTGTAACCCCCCCCAAACTGAACAAGCACTGTCCCAGTGCATCATAATCACAAGAAAATAAAGGGAGGAGGAAAGAAAGGTACCGAATCAAAAGGGAGGAGGAGGAGGAGGCCCCTCGGGCGGGGCGTCATGAGGCGGCTGTCCGGGAGTACCAGCAGATGGGACAGTCGAGTCAGAAGGGGAAGATATCCAGTCTGGCGGCCATTGATTGTAACGCAGGTAGTGGTGGTTGGCATTGGCGAGACGAGATAACTCATCCAAACGCTGCTCCTGACGCGCGACCGCTGCCTGTGTAGCTGTAGAGGTAGTCAGGATGGTCCTCACCATGCCACTCAACTCTCCATACCATGAGGGGTACTCAACAGGAGCTGCTGGCCTATGAGAGCTCTCTGGCATGTCAGAACGTGGAGGCTCCCGCCGCGAAGGTGCTGGGCCCATCTGAGATACTGGGGCTGCATGGTCCATGAGAACTAGCCAGGTGGAAGGATCAGAAGGGTCAACCCTATGTGGATATGGCAAAAGAATGTCTGGACGGCGATTCATCTTCCACCTGTACCTGAGAGATGGCCCTGCATCCTCAATCTCCAAAAATCCCATCTCCCTGTACCTATCTGCGTCAGTGAAAGACCAAGCAGTGCACTCTGTATGCTCTGGTAACGGGTCACCCGCGGCAAGTGCAATGCATGTCACATAGGCCCCCATAGAAATGGCCCCAGTACCGCGCTGATCGCGCTGGTCAATCCAATGATCTATCATGAGCTTGATGATGCACAATTTCTGTGGCTCGGGCTGGAGGATCTGATCCAAGAGTAATAGGTCCTCCGAGACAGCACGTCTCATGGTCTCACCGCGAGAAAACACCATGGAAGCTAAGGCACGGGTCAAAATCCTCAAGGTTGGGTGCTCAATCAGATGGATAAAAGTATCGGAACCTGGGGATCGTGTAATCCTGCTCCAAACCCTATCTCTCCTTCCCTTACTCCCCTTTCCTTTGAGATTGATAACTGCACATCCGGGTTCCAACCCAAGCATGTCTCCAATCACATCAGGTTTGGTTTTCACATCATGGTTGTTCAACCTATACTCAATCCAATCCTCCCCGTTGTGCTTAACCCATTTCAATGAAGAGAGAAATTCAAGAGTGTACCTTTTGTAAGCTTCTTGCCCAATTTCCCAAAACCGTTTGGTAAAACCAACTTGTGCAGTCAATTCTAGAAATTCCTCCTTAATCCCCAAATCTGCCAGCACCTCTAAGTCAACCAACCTAGTGTGCTCAATGGGACGCCTCATGAGCCGTTTGTAATTGTCAAATTGCCACTTCGTCGGCATATAGAATCCCGCCGCGGGCTCATACCTCGCTGCCTCAGCGTCCCTGGCCTCATTGCTGCCCAATCGGGGCTGCCTGCTGGAAGAGGCTCCCGCACCAAGAGTTTGAGACCTTGTCTTCCTCCTAAAATACTCCATCTTTCACCAGAAACCAATTGTCAGAACCAAAATTTCGGACCGAAATTTGGAATTTTCGGACCGAAATTTGTGATAAAAATATGCAAAGAAGCCCCTGGTTTTGTGATTTTGCGTCAATTCTTTGAGAACACCCCAGGTTGACTCCCCAAATTCCCTGTGTTCCTTTCTTTCCCTCTGTTCTTCACCAGAAATTCCAATACCCAACAGAAAAAGTGAGAGGCACCAACCTTAAACCCTAGAGAATGCAAAACAGTGCCGAAAAGATAGAGAGAACGGCCCAGGCAGTGAGATTATGTGAGGTAAAGTGCCGTAGAGTCGCTCGGTGGGGTAGGACACCAAATTTCGGATTGGTTTTGGTCTAAGGTCGCCAACTTCAATTCAAAAATTTGTCGTGATGAAGCCGCCTCTTGAGAAACCAAAAGCTCTAGCAGGAAGAGGGTAGAGAGGCGCCTCTAAGGGTGGTTCGATCTGTGAGAATGGTGGAAGGGGAAGGGGTGCGAGTGGTAGAGAAAGAGGGGCGGTTTTTGAATAGGCGTTTCTTTTTCTATGTTTTCAATTTCTGGGGGTTTTCGAATGGGGGGGAAGGAGAGAGGCGAAGGGGTGTATTGATGTGTCTCTGGGTTTCGGATTGGGTAAAGGGCAAATGGGTTTTGGCACTAGGAGGATTGCATCCATTAAGAAAAACATACCAACACGGATTGGGCCTGCAGTAAAAACAGCGAAAACCATTATTTAGGCCCAGTAGAGAATAACAGCATGAAGGCCTATTGAAAAGGATTTAAAATGGAATTAAAACAGAAGGGCCCAACCAAAATTTCGGTCCGAAATTTAGAAATTTCGGTGCGAAATTTACAATTTGATGTGCTAAAACATATGTTCTATGGTTCATTTCATCACGCAAATTTGACAGTAAATCAAGAAAAATGGGTGCTAATTTTCCAGTAAAGTAGATCCTGATTTTGTCTCTGGAATTTGCAGAAATTGGCAAGAACATCTCCATTTCGTGTGATTCCCAAAATTGTTCGTGGTGTAACTCGTATGAGGTCGTGCGAAGGCCTGATTCTTGCGGGCCATAGGTGCTCTGGCACGAGTTACTTTCTTCATGATGCCCCGATCAATTCTGCTCTTTTCTTTTTCTTTTTGTTTTGGATTTCCTACACCAAACAGATAAAAAAAAATGATTAAATACTACAATAACATATAGAATTATTATATCTATTATATATATATAATTTTTTTTATTTTCTGATTCGTATGAATCGCACCACGTTTTTTTTTTTTTTTTTTTTTTCCAACAACGTATAAAACATGTGTAAAAAAAAATAGAATTAAAATAGAGAGAAGAGATGATATAGAGTCTTGGGCTGCCTCCCAAGGAGCGCTCGTTTTAGGTCATTAGCTTGACCGTCGTTGGCTAAGTTTCACTTGGAGGTTCGGAGAAGTAGAAACTAGCCACTTTCGCTATGTCTTCATTGGCTATATAATGCTTTAGTCTTTGCCCATTGACCTTGAAAGGCTCCGAATCCTTATCACAAATATCAATGGCACCAAAAGGGTAAACCTTTACCACGCGAAACGGGCCAGACCATCGCGACCTCAACTTGCCAGGGAAAAGTCTCAATCGTGAATTGAATAGAAGTACCAAGTCGCCTTCCTTGAATTCTCTCCTTGAAATTCTCCTCATCCAATTCGTGCAAGTCTAATATTCGCTTTTCACCAGCTTTTAACAAATCCATGTTGATGGCACGAGTTGCCCAGTATGCCTTGTGCTCGATTTCAACTGGCAAATGACACGGCTTGCCATAGACTAGCTTGAAGGGACTCATGCCAATGGGTGTCTTGAAGGCGGTTCGATAGGCCCAAAGTGCATCATCAAGTTTGCTGGCCCAGTCCTTGCGCGAACGAGCCACCGTCTTCTCCAAGATGCTTTTGATTTCCCTATTGGACACTTCAACTTGCCCACTTGTTTGAGGGTGATAGGCTGTGGCCACCTTGTGAATGACACCATGTTTCTTCAAAAGGGCATCAAAGTAACGGTTGATGAAATGCTTGCCACCGTCGCTTATCACCGCCCTCGGCACACCAAATCGTGGGAAGATAATCTTAGAGAAAAGACGGATGACTGAGCTTGAATCTGCCGCCTTGCATGCAATTGCTTCCACCCATTTTGAGACATAATCAACAGCTACCAGAATATACTCAAATCCATGTGAACTTGGAAATGGCCCCATGAAATCCACGCCCCATACATCAAAAATTTCAACTTCAAGAATAGGGTTAAGAGGCATTTCATTCCTTTTGGAAATGTTGCCCGTTCTTTGACATTGATCACAAGAAGAAACGAAAGAATGAGCATCTTTGAAAAGAGAAGGCCAGTAAAAACCTGATTGGAGCACTTTGGCTGCTGTTTTTGAAAATGACGCGTGGCCCCCATAGGCAGAGGAGTGGCAGCTTGCAAGGATGGCTTTGACTTCGTCATGTGGAACACACCTCCTAAAAATGTTGTCGATTCCAAGTTTGAAAAGGTATGGCTCCTCCCAAAAGTAGTACTTCGAGTCTGATTTCAACTTCTTTCTCTGCTGGGAAGTCATGTCAGAGGGTAAGTAGCCACTCGCCAGAAAGTTAGCCAGATCTGCATACCAAGGTTCTTCTGCCTTCTGTTTTTCTCCCAATTTTCGGTCCGAAATTTTAAAATTTCGGTCCGAAATTTCTGCTACAGACGCGATCTCAGCCATCACATCTTCAAATTTTGCCCCCAAAATTTCCTGCACAGAGAACAATTTTTCATCAGGAAAAGAGTCATTTATAGGCATTTCAGTTTCTTGATTTTGATTGGAGTGTAAGCGAGAGAGATGGTCGGCGACTGAATTTTCAGAGCCTCTTTTATCCTTGATTTCAAGATCAAATTCTTGCAAAAGTAGCACCCAACGAATCAGCCTAGGCTTGGCATCCTTTTTGCTGAGGAGGTAGCGAATTGCTGCATGGTCTGTGTACACGATCACCTTGGAACCAACGAGATAGGATCTGAACTTGTCAAGCGCGAAGACGATGGCAAGAAGTTCCTTCTCCGTGGTCGTGTAGTTGACTTGGGCAGGGTCCAGCACCTTGCTAGCATAGTAAATAGCCACTGGCCTCTTGTCCTTGCGTTGCCCAAGGACCGCTCCAACTGCATAATCGCTCGCGTCACACATAAGCTCGAATGGTTGGCTCCAATCAGGTGGTTGTAAGATAGGGGCTGAGATTAAGGCTTCCTTTAACCTACAAAAAGCATCAAGACAGTCATTAGTTACAATAAATTCATTGTCTTTAATCAAGAGGTTTGTTAGAGGTTTAGCAATTTTAGAAAAATCTTGGATGAATCGACGATAGAATCCAGCGTGTCCCAAGAAACTCCTAACATCCTTCACACTCTTTGACATGTCAAGCTTTTCTATCACCTCAATCTTAGCCCTGTCAACCTCTATCCCCCTTGATGTGACCACGTGTCCAAGCACGACCCCTTGTTGCACCATGAAATGACACTTTTCCCAATTCAAAACCAAGTTAACTTCTTCACATCTCTGCAAGATTTTAGAAAGGTTAGCTAAGCATGAATCAAAGCAAGTGCCATAAACAGAGAAATCATCCATAAACACCTCCATTTCTTTTTCAATAAAATCCGAAAAGATGGCCATCATGGCCCTTTGCAGGGGCGAAGCCAGGATTCGGTGGCGAGGGGGGCCGAGGTCAAACTTCGGAGTTGTTCGGTCGACCAATGTGTGACTGAATACATTAAAATTGATAGGAAAAAAAGACATTTTTTATATTATGCATGAAAGTTTAGAGAGATGGAATCTCATTTTTACTAGGCTACTAAATTTACTCAAGAAGTAGAAGGAAAACTATTGAACTTTGTATTAACTAGGGGGAGCCCAATCATAATATTCCCTTTAATATGCAAAAAACAGCGTGGGCCTGGCCCTCTTGGGCCACCGTGCTGGCTCCGCCCCTGGCCCTTTGAAAGGTTGCAGGTGCATTACAAAGACCAAAAGGCATACGCCTATATGCATAAGTACCATAGGGACAGGTAAAAGTGGTTTTTTCTTGGTCATTTGGATGGATAGGGATTTGAAAGAAACCAGAATAACCATCTAAATAACAAAAGTAAGAGTGATTAGCAAGTCTTTCAAGCAGTTGGTCAACAAATGGAAGTGGAAAATGATCCTTTCGCGTAGCGGTGTTGAGCTTGCGATAGTCGATACACATCCTCCATCCAGTCACCATTCTTGTCTGAATCATCTCATCTTTTTCGTTCTTCACCACTGTTGTTCCTCCCTTCTTGGGCACTACATGCACTGGGCTCACCCATTTGCTATCTGAGATTGGATAAATAATGCCTGCATCAAGGAGTTTGAGGATTTCCTTCTTGACCACCTCTTTGAGATTAGGGTTGAGTCGCCTCTGTCCTTCAATGGATGGTTTGTGGCCTTCCTCCAAGAGGATCCTATGAGTGCAAATTGAGGGATCGATACCCTTTAGGTCATCAATAGAGTAGCCAATTGCACCTTTGTGGGCGCGAAGTTCCACCAAAAGTCTCTCTGTTTGATCTGCATCCAATCCAGAATTAACAATAACAGGAAATTTTTTATCTGGATCGAGAAATTCATACCTGAGAGTGGCTGGAAGAGGTTTTAATTCGATCTGGGGTGTTAAATTTCGGTCCGAAATTTTGGATTTCGGTCCGAAATTTTGGATTTCGGTCCGAAATTTTCGGTATCTGCTGAGTTGACTTCCTCTGGCAGGGCAATTTCGTCAGTTTCCTGATCGCCTTCAAACTCCTCCATGCTCTCCTGTACTCCAATGGATTCCTGCACATCAGAAAGAAAATTTTGATACAGGATTAGAGCATTTTCATATTGGTCCTCAAGAGATTTTTCAACAATTGGCTCGGTTTCCTCAATCATGCAACAATGGTGGTTATTGGCGCTAGGGTATTTCATGGCATGCTTGATGGAGAAGCGAAGCGTCTCTCCTCCCACTCTAACCAAGATCGTGCCTTCTCTGGCATCCATCATTACCCCTGCGGTACTCAAAAAGGGACGCCCCAAAATGATTGGAACCTCTCTGTCTTCTTCCATGTCCATCACCACAAAGTCGCCTGGAACGAGGAATTTGCCAACTTGCACTGGAATGTCTTTGATTTCACCCATGGGCAAACGCTTTGATGAGTCAGCAAGCTGAATTGTGATGTTTGTGGGCAACAATTCACCAAATCCTATCCTCTCAAAAACTGACTTGGGCATCAGGCTTACACTTGCCCCCATATCACACAGTGCTTGTTTGATGAACTCCTTTCCAATAAGACAAGGCAAAACAAACTTCCCTGGATCCCCTAGTTTAGGTGGCATTTTTCTTTTTAGGGCCTCACTGCTCATCCTTATCAAATTGGCGCCGTTGCCGGGGACGGTATTGATATCGAGCACTTACTTTAGTATTAAGAGACTAGATTTTTTTTTTATTTTATTTAAACCTTTTCGTTGTTATCCTTCTTACTTTCAGGTTGAGAACTGGCCGGGAAACCAAAGAAAGGCAAGCCAAAGCCCCCAATTGTGCGCAAGTACTTCACCAGGGGACTTGACTCAGATCCAGAACTCTCAGACCAAGCAACCTCGAGCCAGGACCACTCCGTAGCTCAATCAACATCCGAGACAGTACAGATTTCGGACCGAAATTTCCAAATTTCAGACCGAAATCTTGAGGTTGTGACTGAAACAGCGGGCGAGATGGCAGCCAATCAGGGCCCAGTCAACGTCGAAGCAGAGGCCCAGAGGCTGGAGAACCTGAGGCTTCAGCTCGAACAAAGGGAGGCCAGACTTGCAACCGATCGCGCCAATGTTGAGACTCAAAGGCGAGCACTAGAAGATGAAAGGCGGCGATGGGAGCAAGATGACGAAAGTGTTCATGGGAATTCAGACGGAGAGGAGCAAGGGGGGCAGAACAGAATTTATAAGGAATTTAAACCTAGGTCAAATGAATTTATAACCTTGTTCTACCTTACTAATCGTTCTGGTAAAGCTAAGGGTCGAACCCAAAGGACGGTAAAAAAAAATGAGTACCAGACTTAATTTTTCTTAAAAGCTAGACAAATAAAAATTGTGATGATTTAATTTAAAGGAAACAACTAAGTAACAATTGAAAACTAATAAAATAATTATAAAATATTTTTGGGTTGATTTTTCTGTTTTAAAATGTCCAAATGAATGCAAGAGATGTCCTAGGGGTTTAGTGTTCAAGTAATTTGGCTCTAAAGCACCTAAGTCTTCGATTATGGTCTAGACAGAGGCAAATTTCGGTCCGAAATATAAGGATTTCGGTCCGAAATTCTTAGTACCTTGGACTGAAATTGCTTTAGAATGAATATTTCGACTTGATATCTCTAGACGATGTTATGTAAAGGGTACTTAACAACCAGACCTAAGTTATAATTTCAGTTTTCACGATTTCGATTTTAACTTGGTCTGGAACTTGGTTTTCGCCTCGTAAACAATCAACGTGTACTTTCGTCCTAAGCTGATTGTTTAAGTGAGTTAAGTCAGGGTTCTAGAAATATTTAAGGTCCTGTCAGATCAATAAAAGATGCACCTATCAGTCGCATCTAACCTCCTCTTTCGAGCGTTGGTTTATTTCATGTACTTAACAATTCAATTAATTGATTTTGACTAATGTCCTAACGGTGCTGCAGACATCAATAGGTAGACAATAAAACAATTAATCAAACTAACTAAGCAAGAGATCAATCTCAACAAAACTCATCACATAACATAGCATAAATGATCAAGTCATAATATTTCACCAAATTTATCTACTAACTATCCCTAGAACATCATAATAAAGTCTAGCCTAACATGTTTATAACTAAAACAATAAATATCATGTAAATAAGTACGATACAAGACATGAAACAACGAAGCATAAGCATAAAAGAGTAAACCGAAATATCCGATGCGAATATCGCTGTCTCAGGGCTAAGGAATTGATGAGAGAAACTCTGGACGTGCTGCCGCCTTGTCCAACTTCTGACCTAATCCCCAATCCCGTGAAAAGAGCCAAGAACACAAGTACAAATTATGGAAAATATTCTAGAGCGAATTATGGATCCTTTCTGGTCAAGAAAAACGCATATAAATACCCTAGCAAAATCCCAGAGGCGGCCAGGGCAAGAGAGAAGTTTCCTTCCTTTCGAGTTGCCATAAGAAAACTTTCCATACATGGAATTTCGGACCGAAATTCTGCTGGTCTGGGCCGAAAGGTGGAGTCTGAGCATTCATGTGAGATCCAGGCTTGGCATGGTGCTTGTAGGCCTTCTCTAGTCCATTTCATGCGTCTGTGGGCCAGGAATGAGACGTCTGGCAGTGACCTAAACTCCAATTCGTCTTGTTTGCGTGTCTAGTCTTCAATCTTCACGAGAATTCTACAAAAGAACAAAGAAGCGGCGGCAGTACCAAATATCCTGAAAATCACAGTTAATTATGAGACAATTTATATTGGTTTGAGTGTTATTTTGGTGCTAAGTATGGTCAAAATATGCATATAAAAATGAGATATCAAATCCCCCCAAACTTAAATCTTTGTTTGTCCTCAAACAAAATCCTAAGCTTAAAAGAATTGACTATACTTAGACCTAGGATGAAATCATCTCAAACCGATCAATGAAGAATTAATTGGATTTTCTTAATGTTTCACACAAGTTTGAACAATTCAAGCAAATCAAAAATTTCAACTCAAGGACAAGGGTTTTTTTGTTGTGACATGAAGCAGCCATTATATACCTTATATACTTTCCCTAAGCATGTCAGCAAGTATGGATCTATGACTTCTTGTATTCCATTCCTATGACCGCATATAACTTGTCACCGTGGTACTTGGTTAGTTGGTTATGGGAATGATAGTGCAAAGACATTAAGGCCATGTTTGGATAGTTAGGAATAAGGGCTATTTTAGACTAAATAGCTATTCGGGACTAAGAAACCATCCAAACAGTTCAGGATTAAGAGCTTATTCTTAATCAGACTAAGATTAGTTAATCCGACATTTTGTTAGAATAAGAGTTGAGATTAGAAAGAAAAGCTCATTATTTATTCTTTCCTCATCCAAAAAAAAAGTCTTAATCTGAGATTAAGCTTATTCTTAAGAATTTAGGATTAAGAATCTTAATCCTGAATAGCTAATTCTATCCTTAATCTCATACGATCCAAACAGAGTCTAATATAATAACTCTTGCTTCTTGCATGAAAAACTTCTAAAAGAAAATTCAAACAAAATGCATGTGCTTCAAAATCTTCCTGTACAGATATTATAAGCACTGTTCACAATTCCAAGTGAACTACTAAATAATACCGGAGTAATTACTCAGCTAAGTAAGAGAAGGAGACTAACACTTGACAACAAATGACAAGCATTCCAAAGTTAGATTCAACCAAACATAATCAAGACTAACATCAACTATTTGACTATATATATAGATATAACAACCATGCATTTAGATAAAACCCATAGCCAAAAACATCTCTGAAAACATTGCATACAACCCCTGATAACCTATCTATTCTTTTGTTACACATGACAAACACGAAGGGACCTTGAAGTAAAATATATCTAGCCCTAATTGCACCACTAAAATTTCCAACATTTTTCAAGCAGTCTTGTTTGCAGGAAGAGGAGTTACATTCAGGTCAGGAATATTCTGAGTTGCACCGCGGCTAGTCACATTCCCAATGGCACCTCCATTGGTGTTACTGTTTGGGTGAGATGATTTTGTTTTGGACTGGAGCCTCTGTTTCAGTTCGGAAAGGAGAGCTTGGTTCTCCTGGTTTAGGAGCTGAGCCTTCTTTCTGAGCCTCTCGTTCTCTTTCATGATGTAGCAGTTCTGTAGGTACAGCTTTGTGTTCAGCCTCTCCATTTCTGTTGCCTCGGGATTCGCGTTAATTACTAAAAAACCTACAAAATAGTAGATGCATGTAGAGACAAAAGATGTGTTATGCTGCGCTTCCCAAAAGAAATATAAAAAAAGAAAAATAAAGTGGAAGCACAGTGTATTGTTTCCCATCCTTGAAGAAGGATATCTGAACCTTCTAAAGCAGGGAAAAAGGAAAGTGCTCTTAAAAGCTATATGGCCTATGAGCCCGGCCCGTACAATGGCATGCTAGAGGGGACAAAAGAGAAGAAAAGAAAGACAAACAAGCAAGTTTCTCGGTATTGTAATCACCTCAAAAATCGTACCTTAAGTTTATTTCTTACCAATAAACAAAACTTTTAAGACAGTATATATGAAACTTTCAAGAAAAACCGTACTTTTTCCATATTACAGTCCTGAATTATATAATTCGCTCCCCTTTGTTATTTGTTTATGGAAGTTTGTATTTGCATCTCCTATACGTACCTACCTGATACATGTCTAGGAGCCATCTTGACCCAATAAAAAAACACTTCAGCAAGTAGATACCACATTATAATTTAATATTGCAGTCACATGGATTTCTTATTCGAGATGCATATGATAATCAAAGTATGATGAACCATTAGTACTTAAAACTGTTAAACATGATTAAACTAAGCTAGAGCTATACATCTTCTTTCCTAAATAAATACCAACAAGTGCAAAGGAACCCAAGGTGCATGAGCCCACAATGAAAAATAATCTGTGTTCTGAGCAAAAAGGCAAAGGGAAGAGCAAAAAAGAACCCTTGAAGGGAAAGAGAGAATCTACAACGAAATATAATAAATATTAGAATGTTGCTATGCAAAGTAATCACATCACCTTCTATTTGTTGGGTTTGCGAGGAGCAAGGAGGAAAAAAGAAGTGGTGTGACTATGAATAGTAGAAGGGTGTGTCTGTGTCGTGTGTGTGTGGTCTGTAATGGCTTTTGGGTGGTGGGGTTTGGGGTCTTATTTATAGGTCCAAAACATGGGTCACGCACCAAGCTTAGAGAAACATCGTGTACATATATCTGTGTTTCTCTCTCTCTCTGATCATGCATGTTATGGGGTAGAAAATTTATGTAAACCGAAGAGAGAGAGATGCAGTTTAATGTTTGCTAATGATGAGGCCGGAGAGGCGGGGTGGTGGCGTCACGTGACCTAGCCTGATTTTTCTAGTTGTCTTTTAATTTCAAAAAATAAATAGATAATTAAGTATCATCGTTGAAAGAAACGCTTTTGTAGAAACACCGTTCAAAACGCTATAATTGTTTTCCAAGTACAGATCGGTGATCATTTATTTAGGCGACCATGCGAGCAGTTTTCGGTGGGGTGTATATTATTTCTTTATTGTAATGATATATCAAATATTAATTACTAACTATGAATATTTATATGATTTTTTAACTATATTTGAAATCAAACATTCTACCCTAAGTGTTATTTTAGTCACTTGACCGTTTAGATCGAATGAATAATCAAATATTATTTAATGAAGTATTTGTTTTTGAACTCTATATAAAACACAAAACGAAAAAATTTTGATGCATTTTGTAATTAAATTTCATGCATAATATAACATCATTGAATTGTTAGTTACGATATCGCTGAAACTAAGCTGAAATTATAACGTTTTAAATAAAAATCAAAGTTATAAACATTTTAGTGGTAAAATTTGAATATACTGTTAGTTTTTGTGTCATTAAGGATTTAAAATTTAATTTCAATATTTTTATAGAATACTATGTATATAAATTTTATATTTCAAAAACAATTAATTTTAGTCCCCATTTTTTTTTCTTGAATCATAATTCTGGTCAACAATAAATATAAAGATAAAAAGCAAAAGCTGCATCTGTAAAAGTGGGAGAAGTGAGGGGTAAATGGGGAAAGAGAAGGCGCCATAAAAAAATGATGATGATGATAAATTATGGGTGGGGAGTATTCGGCCCAAGATTCGCAATGATGGCCGAAGCAACCCAATGAATAATGATGGTTTCTTCAATCTCCCATCGATGCTATTTTGGTTTTTCTTCCTTTATTACCCGTTTTCATTATTATTACATTTTGCCCCCCTCCGCAACATTTATTAGCATTGCCCCTAAGTTCCTCCCTTCAATCTACGCCATAATGCTCTTTTGCCTCTTCCTTTGAAATTTTTCAAAATTCCAGATTCAGAATTTGGTTCCGTTTCATCCTTATCCATATATTATCTGTAGAATATATACTTTTATCTGTTTCGTATTTTATTACAAAAATGCCGATACGGATATGTAATTATTTAATTTTTTTGTGCATTTCTTGTCATTTTTTATACATGCAACATAAAATATATTCGAACTAACAATAAGAAAATAATTAAGCAAACTATCCCTATCAGGCTATATTCGGCAATGCGCAAACTGCACTGTTCGCAAACAAAGTGTTGTTTGTGCGAAATCAAATGGCCTTTTGTCTTGCAAACTGTGAAGTACTCCGTTGTTCTCAATTCCACCATTTTGGACGAATAAGAACGGCGAACAAAAACTGTGGTTCGGAAACCAACAATAATGTTCCAATTCGCTGTTCGCGCCTTGTTCACGTGTTTGCCAATCTACTACCATAAAAGCAAATTGAGATCCGCTGGCGCGCGACACATGGTGTAGTGCGCCATTCTGGCCGTCTGATCAAGATCCAATGGACAAGGGAGCTAGCCTCGTGCATGTAACCTAAATTGATAGGCCCGTAAAAAATAAACCGTCTGATCAAAATTAGACGGTTCGTATGTGCGCTACACCGTATCCCGCGCTACAACGAATTCGTATTGCATAAAAGCATCGATCTAATGCGTAAAACTTTCATATCAAATCTGTGTCTACATCTTTAAACATATATAATATGGATCATTTCAAACTTGATTTGATCTTTGACTAGATGGTAATGTCCAAAATATAATTAAATATTGATTTCTTTTCATCTGAAATGAAAATAACATTAATTATAACAATAGTTAACTCATCTTTAATTATTTTTTTATGTTGATATGTTGAATTTCTTTTTGAAGTATAAATAGTTTTCCAAAATTTAATTTGCCTAGACGTTGGAATTGGATGGTAAAGTTTTCTAGTCGCCTAAACTTAGACAATGCTTGTCGGTATTGATTCGATATTAAATTTAATGTCCCTTTAAATTATGGAGGGTTCAAATTCAATTACATTATGCAAGTCGGTCAGATCAAATTTGAACTACTATATATACTTTTAAAAAAATCCATAACAAATATATATTTGGCAGCAGAAATAAAAACTTCACCCGTGCCGATCAAATAGAATCAAACCCTTTTTTTTACGGTCCAACTGGTGGGGTCAGACGGGTTAGTCGGATTAGACCCTAAACATCTCCAGTATGATCAGCTTAATGAAATGCAAATATGGATATAATATTATCAGTCTAAATTTGTTTCGTATACACCCTATAGTTCGCTTAATTAGATGTTGATTGAGCTAAAAACAATTTTGCAAGGAAGTCAATTAAGAACCATATTAATTGTGCAAAATATTTTCATATTTTCATATCAATATAATAAGTGTGTACAAATTATTAGATTATAACTATATGGATTACCACATAATGAAATATTTTCATATTTATTGTAAGAGATGAAAATAAATTTTCTTAAAACATATAACATTAAAAATATTACAAAGACATGTATAACAAAAAAAATGAATAATAATGAAATATTTTTCATATCTATTATATGAGATGAAAATAATTTTTTTTAAACATATACCATTAAAAATGTTACAAAGACATGTATTAATAATAATAATAATAATAATAATAATAATAATAATGAACACACGGTAGCGCTATGGTTTGAAACTAGGGAGAGAGGGCCAGGCCAAGCGAGATGAACTGAGAGCCTTCCAAGTAGGGTTGTATACGAGTCGAGCTCAAACGAGTTAGTGTTAGTTCAAACTCGATTCGGTTGTAACTCGAGTCGAGCTGGAAACACTATCGAGTTTGTTAATCTAGCTCAAACTCGATCGGTTCATCTCTAACTCGACTTGGCTCACGAGTTACGAGCCAACTTGAAATAAATAAGCATGTGTATTAAAATTTTTTCTTTATTTAATTTATATTTTATTTCAATATTAAAATTAATTGAAATATACAACATTATAAACAATAATATTACTATCATTTTTATTATTTCTATTAATTTGAAGCAAAATATGTCTTGAAACCCAATTTTGCCACTTGTTACAATTATCTAACAACAAAATATATAAAAAAATTATAATTATTTTATGAGTTTTTAATCATATAAATCATGTTGGTAATACTACTTGAAATATAAATTTGCTATGTTACGAGTCGGCTCACGAGTTGGTGAGCCGAGTAAAACTTAATTCAAACTCCACTCATTAACCAATCAAATTGGTGCAATTCGAGTTTTTGCTAACTAGAGTTATGTTGACTCAAATTACAACTGAATTTTTTTCGAGTCGAGTTCGAATAAACTCACGAATTTTTTGCTCACCTCTGCTTCCAACACTGAAAAAGAGTTTGCAATAAATTAAACACTCGGCTATAAATGAAAACTTTGTCGAAGCGGCAAGGCCAAGAATACCAAGTCGTGTAAACTGTAGAACTTTTCTTTTTAAAAAGTCCAACGGAATACTCACATTCACAGATACGAGACTGGGTGGGTCAAAAAGATCAAACTGCTTAAATTCCGAATTTTAATACATGAGAATAAACCAGTTCTTAGAATAAAAAGAAGTTTAAATAAAGCTGCCATCTATAACGGCCCAAGTCATGGGTGTAAAATCATATGATCCCAATATTGCAGTCCAACATTCTTTTTTGAGGGTGCGTTTGGATCGTTGGAAGAAAGAAGAAGAAGAAGGAAGAAGAAAAAAAAAATTATAAACAATCCAAACTCTTCACAAAATTACACACTTCCCAATACTTTTTCCCACTTCTTCCTTTCTTTCCTTCTTCCCACACCTATCAATATTCGTGTAATTCATCATTGTATCGGAATAATAACTCCTAATGCTACGTACCTTTCATCAACATTTTTATTGGTTATTGATAAAGGTAATTTGGGTTTACTTATTGAGCGAGGAATATTTTTTCGATACCATGGTTATTATAACTTTTTTTATAATATAATTCAAATCCACAAATTCAAATGATCAGATTTTTTAAAAATCAATCTAATATTTTTTTCCCACATATATATCGATGTAAAACGATATATTTTTCAAGCCCGCTCGCATTGGGTAAGAGTTTATAAAATGAATAAATTTTATACGTGTAATATGTATTTAACCTCTTAATTTTATTTAAAGCGAACTTAAACAAATATAAATATTTTTTATGGATGTATCTTTACTGAAGAGGAACATGCTTTATTGATTTGGATTTCCTTTTCAATGCTGGATTATATTGATTTGGATTTCATCGTTTGGGAGTGGTTAGTGTCATATAGGACACATACACATATCCAACGTGATAAAATTTTAATTTTTAAGATTAAAATGACCGATTCAAAATGGTCAAATTGTTATACGTTATAAAATCTCCGTGGAGAGCAAATTTTATATTTTTTTATTTTTTACTATTTTTTAAAAAAATTTTAATATACTCAATCTAAAATGTTACAAACCCTTCAATTTTGAAAATTTGATAAAAATTGTTTGAAAATTTTATTTTCAACGACTTAATATAGAGATCATATTAACTGTTCATATTAATCATTTGAAATTTTAATGGTTTACGTTTGGATCGTATTTTACTTCTGTATGTTTGATGTAAAGAAAAGCTATTTAAAAAAAGCCAGATTTTTTTTTTTAAAAAAATGCTTAGCTAGCAGCAACTTTCAAGTTTGTAATATCAACATCATCAAAACTGGCAAAACAAAAATGTCAGAGTTAATAGAGCTTTCTTTTTTTTTAAAAAAAAATGGTCCGACGCTATAGTCTAGCTACCATAATTAATTACAGGACCATTAGATACCAAATCGATCTAATTCATTGAGAAATTTTTCTTATAATAACAATGTTCTGTACTACCACTAATAAAGAGACCGAATTAGATGTAAGACTTAATTTCTTCCAAACAATTTATTATTATTATTTGAGTCGCACTAATCGAGTGGATTTAAATGAATCAGATTATACTTGCAATCCTATGATTAACACAGGCAAGGCTAATGCATTATTTATTCACGTGAGTTGTATAGGAGCAAATGACATTTCTACCCTGGTACTTTCTCTAAACATGACCATGGGGTGGTCATGTGTCCTGGGACCTGGTGGGGATTTCTTGCTTAATAAGCTCAAATTCCGGATTTATTCGGATATATGATATATACCGATAATTGAGTTGTACTACAAGCGTAATTTCAGTTACATGTTTAATTTATTTCTTACCAAGAGGAACATAATAATAATTAAAAAAAATGCTAATGTAGTACTCTTCATGTTATTGTATAATAAACATAAACATGTAGGTTGTTACGATCCCAAATTCCAGGTAAACAATTTTATTTTATCTTTTTCTCAACATAACAGCCGATCAATATACTATGAAATAGAAAACATATTAATTGTGTCATCATGATATTTCCACTCTAAATTTGTGGCATGGTGTCTGTCATGTCCATATACAAGTTATAAACTAATTAGCACTTTATCGGTTTGTACCCAATAAATTATAGCCGCTGAGTTAAAGCATTACCAGATGTGGGTTTGAGTGGAGCGATTAGCATAGGTTGCTGAGCGTTGCATAGCTATCGTCTCATCTAATGCAAGACAAGAACAATCATGCGATCATATGAAGTACTCCTTTATTTTGTTTTCCTTTTTTTTTCAATTTAGTACTCATGTTGGTGAGTTAAATATGTTGGAATTAGCCAGTAGATACACCATCTACTCGGCCTTTGGAAATGAATGATGGTGTCACCCATGTATATTAATTATATATATACCTATAGCTAGCTAGGTAAAATAATAATGCTGTCTATTAATAAATTTCAAATTTGGTTCTAGTCAAACCGTTGCATTTATGTATGAATAGATATTGTAAAGACGATTATGCTTTTGGCTACAAAAGGAAATCTAAGAAATTGAAAAATTAAGCATCAGTTTCTGTAATACAAAAGAAAACAGAAAATTCATTATTATAATATATTTGGACCCTTCTAATTAAGTTTATTAAGGGTCCTTCAAAACTCAAAACTAAAAATAATTAACCTAACCAGTTGTCGCTCAATGTTTCAGTTAACAAACAACAAAATAACGGCACCCTATTTATTTCTGCATAACATTTCAGTAATTTAGCTCATATCTTTTCCACGGACATACGAACATATATAAATATACACGCGTTACAGTACATGAAACTAATTAAAGTTAACAATCCTAATCATTTTGTATATCTAAACTGAATATATTTCGTTCGGTTGAACCAAATTTAATAAACCATTTAGTCAAACGACCCCTTTAACCATCAGGGAAAACAGAAATTATGCGCGTAACTAATTAAGATATACATAATTCTTAGGGATGAATTAATTGATCATTTTTCATATGAAGTAATCATGTAAATGAGCTGGTAAATGGCAGCGAAAGCTCTACTAAATAATTTCTCATGATGACCAGATCAATGCTCAAAGTTGACAATGATTTAGTACCTTTATCCAAGTGTAATCTTCTAGACCATATGTTGATCTTTTTCATACAAACAAACAAATCAAATAAAAAAACAAGGAATGGTCACATGTAATAAAAGAATAACAGGTACTCAAGTACCCACTGTAAAATATTCAAAGCGGACATACATACATCATGGCTATACTTAGAAGGCTAACATTGGTACTGTTTTTTTTTTCATCATAACAGCCTTACGAGTTAAAACCCTTCTAAAGATTAGGTCATATTGGTACTTGTCTATCATCATGTTATAGGCCTAGCTTCTGTGCCTCAAAATGAAGACATAGATTTGGCAATTTAATAAGGATATGAACAATTCTATTTTCAGCTTGGGTAAGTCATGGCCGCGGCTCTTTGAAGAATTAGACAGTGTTTGTTTCCATGAAAAGGAAACAAAGCACAATTCCTAGAACCTTTTCCTTGCTTGCATAGATTGTGCTCACATGTATCACTTGAATGGGTAACGTTGGTGTTTATGATGTTCTTTTCTTGGTTTATGTGTCTCGCCTGTAGTGGAGAAGGCTTTAGAAGCAGGGAATATATCTTTATTATTTTGGGAAATAAATATCTCCTGAGGTTCTCTACATATATTTGAGGAGGTGAATTAGTAATTTGGTGACTCGCTACATATTTTGTTATAGATTTATTTATACAGACGATTGTAATGGTAGAATTGCAGTGGAAGAGAAGCTTTTTGCAGTGCAATTGAGTTTCCTTATTCACTGCCTTCACCAGTGAACATCCAAAAATCTCTGGCTTTGGACTCGGTCCTGGCCAAGCCCTTCTAATACGAAGGGCTGGCCCGGCCTCTCTAAGCCTTGGCCCTTCTTAAGGGCTTAGAAAGGGTCATGCCACAATCTCAACTAAAGAGAGGCCTATAGAGACCAGGCTTTGGAAGGGCCAGGGCCTAGAGAGGCCGGGTTTAGGAAGGGCCTAAGGTCTAGAGAGACCGAAGTTATGAATAATCAGCCACAATCTCAAGTGAAAAGTAAGATCCTATCTGCTACAATATAAATTGAACAGATCATTTCAAATAATATTTTAATTTTTGAACATGATGTTAAGACAAGTTAAAAATATATACATATTTCTCAATCTTTTACGTTAAATTATTTCAAACATTTGTAATTTTAATTCATTAATACATTAATAATTTTTTTTTATTTTTTATGTTATTATAATATAACCGGTCTTAAACCCAAATTAAACATGAAAAAATAAAAAATATTATATATAATGAAAAATAAATATGTAAAATTATATTTAAATAATTTATAGCACTTTTATTATCTTTTCTAAATAAAATTTATTCATTTTAAATATAGTTTTAATAAATATTTAAAGAAATATATTGTCTGTCCTCGACCTTTCAAGTCCGGTCTCTCGAAATCCGGAGGGCCTAAAAAGACCAGGCTTGATCTTCATATTTAAACTCTTCTAAGCCTGGCCTTTCCAAAAGCCTCCCTATATTCGATCCGACCCGGCTCTTGAGTAGACCCTTTTAGATCCGGTCTCCCGGGAGACCGGCCCAGCCCTGAAAGGCGTTCACTAGCCTTCATAAGTTCACATGCAACTACAAGGGATGGATGATTCTTCCTCCTCTCATCCTCTGTTATGCTCTTGCTGTAAGAATTTATTCTTAAAATCAAGTTAAAACGGACCTTAAAACAGCACCACATTCCTCTGCACAATTCGGCCCACTTTGACCCAGAGAATTCTATGTTTTTCTCACCAAAGAAAATAGTATCATTGTTGCCAAAAAAAAAAGAGAGAGAAATAATATTAGCGTAGCTGGGTGTTTTATCTAATTTGTGTCCACCCAACTATATATCCAGCATGAAAACATCATAGAATTAAATAAAAAAAATTACGATTTCAAATTTTATTTGATTACATCTGTAGTGAAATTTAATTACTCTGCTAAATAAATCATGGATATAAATTTAACATTATTTGTTTATTAAATCTGACCAAACTACATGTAGAGCTCATTCTTTTCGATCCAATTTCAACTAAATGCACGAACTTCTTCCGATATTATCTTCCCATGCTCCAATATTTCAAGTAAGGCAATAGTTTGTTAATTTTTTAATATACTCAATCTAAAAAGTTATGAACTCTCAAATTTTGAAAATTTGAAAAGAATAGTTAAAAATTTGATTTTCAAGGATATTTTAATATAGAGATCATATTGAGCAATTTGGATCGGCCGTTTGAAATTTTAATGATCGACGTTTGAATTATGTTTGACATCCTATATGTTTGGTTCTAGTATTACTCTAAAAAAAATTCATCGATAAGCTTCTATATTTCTGAAACCATGACTACATGTATTTAGTGGCGAAGCTAGGATTTCGTGTCAGCAGGGTCCGTAAATTTTTTTTTGCTGAAAATATATATATGATGTAACGTCTAATATAAACATTGTATAATAATAATTTTTAAATAAAGAACTCTAAAATAATGTTGGATAAAAAAATGAGAAATCAAATATATATTATAATAAAAATAAAAAATCTAGAATAATATATTTAATATACAAGATAATAATTTTCCTAATTCAAAAGTCAAGACAACAAAAAAAAAATCCAATAATTTCCTATGAATTTTTCAACCAAATATTTCATTCTATTCTAAATTTTGTTTTAATAAGAATAATTAGATAGGAGGAAAGAAGACGATTAGTCATGAAAAAATACTATCCGGTTCCCTATTCGATTTTTTAGGTATCGTTATGCAATTCAAATCAAACACGACATATCCAGCTGGGTCCTTCAAATTTTTGAGATGGGTCCCTAATTTTTTGCGGATTTATTTTTAATTACAAACATATATATATGAAATAAAAAAAATTTTGAGGCGGGTCCATGAACCCACCAAATTATACATAGCTTCGCCCATATTCCCATCTGACACTATTTATAAACATAGCGTTCACCCTTCTAAGACATAGCTGTTATCATCACATTTGCACAATGCATAGATTTTTTTTTGGGAAAATTTTTTCTATACCCCTTAAAATTGCGGAAATACAGGATTTGCCCCTCGAAATTAAAATCTCCTGATTTTGCCCCTCGAAATTTCTGACGCCTTCTTTATTTACCCTTCTACCTTATTTTATATTATAAAATAAAATAACCAAAAAAGTGTGACCATTATACCCCTGTTTATCCATTCGAATCTAACCAATTCGCAAATCTCTCTAGCCCTTTCTCTTCTGTCGACACATTTTAAGTTCTTGTCGTTGGTTCTCGCACTCTGATTGCTTGTCGTTTCAGCATCTTCAAGGAGAGCTTGATTGACTCGAGAAGGTCCTTTGTCGACCTCACCTTAGTTGTAACCTGGCCCAAGGACCGAGCTTCCTCAAGGGCAAGGTTGCCTAGTTTCTTCGCAACATCATTTATTAAACCTACAGCATCCATCTCTTAATTTTGGAATAACTGTTGATCTACTTAATTTCTGAAGGTATTGTCCCTGGTCGAAGCAGGAACAACTATATGAGAGTGAAGATGGTGGCGTGTAAAGGAGTGGCTACCAGCCTGAAGATGCACAATGGGACGGGCTTCCATAGAGAAAGAAAGAG
This sequence comes from Rhynchospora pubera, assembly GCA_028095005.1. Taxonomy (NCBI): domain Eukaryota; kingdom Viridiplantae; phylum Streptophyta; class Magnoliopsida; order Poales; family Cyperaceae; genus Rhynchospora; species Rhynchospora pubera. Next base: position 157,572,752 of record CM051462.1, on the reverse strand, counting down.
GCCGACAGAGAAGAAAGAATTAAAAGGGGTATAATGGTCACATTTTTTTGTTTATTTTATTTTATAATATAAAATATGGTAGAAGGGTAAATGAAGAAGACGTTTGAAATTTTGAGGGGCAAAATCAGGAGATTTTGATTTTGAGGGACAAATCCTGTATTTCCAAGTTCTGAGGGGTATAAAAAAAAATTTTCCTTTTTTTTCCATCTAAAACTAAATCAACTGACGCTCGATCTTCTTTATATAATTCTACAAGAATAATGCCCTACAAAATTTCAAAATCAATAACATGATTCATTACTAATTGTTCTTGCAAAACACTAAATTGTGAAAAAAGCAGGATACAATGCCAAAAAAGGAAAAGATATATGATGTTGGATCCTCTGTTGCTTGCACAGTTCTATATATCCTGACCCTGACAGAAGGCCCCACATATACAAAGCTGGTCATTAATTAAACGGGCCACTTAAGGAAATCTGGAAAAGTAAACTGCAAAGCTGCTTGTCAGCGCCTCTAGATTAAATTATCAAGTCCAGATACAAAGAGTATCATCAGGATTAATCTGAACATCCCAGTGTGGACAGTTAAGAGTGGCGAAAACAGGGGGGACTGGCAAGGGCCAGGCCCCCCCTAATATTTAGAGTATTCTCCAACATATGTTAATTTATTAAGATAATTTATATAATTAAGTTTCATGGGCCTCCTCTAGACTCAAAATATTATGCTCAATGATGCTTTGGTTAAGAAATTAATGGTTGCTAGTATTATTTTAGATAAGTAATACTTAAGCTTGTAATTTTCTTGGTTCTCAATTTCATTTAGTCAGATTTTGGTCTCCGTCATTCTTCAATCCTGACTTCGCCACTGATTGTTAGATGATGCAGTTAGCCAGATCAACTTTTAGTTAAGCATCAAGGTTAAATATTAATGAAATGAAACATTAATGGGATCAAAACAAACCGTTTGTTTTTGCACCTGACGAGTCTGATCCAATTAACAGCAATTAAGTATGACAAGATCCTACGTACCTTACGTACGTGTTGGTCTGAGCAGCTTTTACCAGCACAGATGCATGGAGTGGAGAGTGGGGTGAAGAGAGACGAAAGGGAGAGAACAAGTGGGGAGGCATTATGAGAAGGCCAGAGAAAGCAATAGAGTACCAACTCATGGGTAGCGCAGGCCCCAAACCGCAAACCGGGCCGCAAGATACGTCAAGCTATTGTACCAACTTATAAGTTCGTGATCCATCGATCGTCTGGATTTGAATGTCTCCATCCGATGTCGTATTTTGCAAAGATGATGATGCCACAAGAATTCTTTAAATTATTTTCTAGATTGTACTTGATGGTTTAACAATTTTGTTTTCCGAGTAATTATTTATTCGAAATTTTCGAGTTGCGAATAGCCTCTGCAAATATTGATCTTACTTATTATTTTAATTTTTTTTTCAAAACATAGATAAACTGTTTTTTAAGATTTATGGGATTATTATTTAACATTTAACAATTAATTAATATTTTCTGATTTGGAAAATAGTAATCCACTTTCACTAAAAAAAAATAGCGACTTGATTGCCATATCAGTAAACTACTTTTGTGAACAATCGAAGTAGAGAAATTATGTTAAATTAGGTAAATTATTTTTGACGATAAAAAATTTCATGAACAGCCAAGAAATTTGATATCTTTTATACAATTTATCTATAAGATCTTTGTAGTGTCTATAAACTTTTTATTTTGATTTATTTTAAAAATTAAACAAGTATTATCAAAATTTTGTATGAAATTAAGTTGTAGCACCAATTATAGGAGGCGGATTCCAAAAATTATTTTATTTTACAAGTATATTTTATCTATACAAAAATATATATGAGAAATTTTCAATTCGACCAAGAAAAGCCCTCTCTATTAAATGAACATTTTTCTATCGATTAAAAAAAAAAAAGCCTCCTTCATAGTTATATGCCTTTTTAATTTTTTTTTTTTGTCAAATGAGCATTCCTCAATCCTGATCCTCGTGTAAAATCAAATCTCTTTCCTCTTCTGTAATCGACCGTAAGTCCGCAACTAGTTTGAATTGTTGCAAGTAGCGACTACAGTATACAACTAGTGGCGAAGTTAGACTTTTATGTCAGGAGGGTCCATAAATTATCATACCATTTTATTATTAAACTGTCACTAGAAATTTCCCCCGAAAAAATGAAAAATTGAATAGACTCTTTGCAGGAAGTATCTAAGATGGGTCCTGCAAAAATTTTAGATGGGTCCGTGTATTTATTATTATTTTTTTTTTTTTTGAGATAGGCTCAACCGTCAGCTACGATCAAATCTCAATTTTCGATATAACAGTCGATTCGAACCATTCAATATGATCTCCATATTGAAATCTCGTTGGAGACAAAATTTTATATTTTCCTGAAAATTTTTAGTATTTGTTTAGTATTTTACAAAATTTTTAATCTAAACAATTCTGGACCTTCAATAACTATGATTTTTAATAATCTAAAAAAATAGTAAATAAAATCAGAAAAATGTAAAATTTAGTCTCCACTGAGATTTCAATATGGAGAATATATTGAATGGTTCAGATTAGCTATTAAAACCTCAAAAGTTAAAATATAATAGCAGTTGACGGATCCATCAGTCAGTCTGGCTGATTTTAGCTTATCTTTTATTTTTTTTATTATTTACATCTCGGCCATATTCTAAGTTGAAAAAAAAATTTCAGGTGGGTCCATTGAGACCGTAGCTTCGCCCCTGTCTACAACCTGCATACGACACATGGCTACAAAAGAAACAAGGAGAACCCAACCACATCCTATAAGCTTGTTTTATACTAGCGTTTGCTGTCTTGCCCGTGAGTCTTCTGTAGTCCGGAGGTGATTGGTAAGTCTCTTAACGTAACATCATACAGATACAGTGCTTTCCATGCTCAACGGATACAATCATATATGCACCATTAATTAAGATCCATGAGGCCATAACAAGCATAAAACAATTCAAGGAAGAGTTAGTCAACGATATCATAATGCCCACATTTAATAAGTTTAAATGCTAATTCATTATTTTGTCTGGGTTTTGTACAGAATTCACTCATTATAATGTATAGAAGATTCTTGTGATGTTCAGAGCAGCAAAGTAATAAATTAATGAATAAAAATATTGTAAAAGAGAAAAAACTATATATATCTATAAAGGTCAAACATAGTGTACTTTATCATTTAAATTTTTATCAGGGCAATAGTAATTAAAATTTTATTAAGAACTAAAATAATCATTTTACCCTCACATTCTGAACCAGTATAAATAAAGAAGAGCTAGCATCATTTTGATGCAATTATTTAATTAATCATGTATGTTTATTTTTAATTTGGAGCATTTAGTAGTAATTTTAATTTTCTATTACTGGTTTTGAGGTGATGATGACTCAAGTAATAAAATTCATTCAAAAATAGGTTAACTAATCTATATTCCGACCAAATAAGCTGATAAGAAGCTGTTCTTACACGTACACTTATTACCTTATGAAATAGCACAAAGCAATCATTATGCATAGCTGCCTTGTATCAATAAAATACAATTAGCTAAACGAATTTGATTGACAACAAGAATGTGATATTTACGATTCAGTACATAGATCATGAAATGATTTAGTACAAATTCATCTCACTTAATTTATAAGCACACCCAAGTAGTATAATTGTTTGATTTAGTAATGATACAGTACAAATTAAGTCCTCTCTTGATCTCTTCAATCCCGGAATCAACACAAATGAGATTCCGAACCATGTTTCTACCAAGTCAGTCTTAGAAAGATCAACTTTTCACATTGATGAAGATCTAAAATATATTATATTTCTTTAAGGGAGTTTTTATTTTGAGTGAAATAGTTCAAGTTCAAATCATGTAAAGTGAAGAAAATTTCCCAATTTGAAACATAAAATGATGTTCTAAAGGTGCCGGTGATTAGTACAAAGGCGAATTAAGGCACCCACCCTACGACTATGAGGAAATGCAATAAATTAGCTGAGCTGTTCGTTTTAATCTCCACAGGTTCCATTGCATCTCTCCTCAACTTTACACCCTCAGTTTCCTTTTATTTTTTTATTTGTTTGAAGAACTACACACCTCAACTTTCTGATATCATTTTAGGAATAGTATAGTACTTACGTTATTAAATCATTAATATTTTATTGGGCATTTTAGGAGTTTTTGCCAGAGCAACTCAAATTTTAATTCATCTTAGTTCATAATATAACGCCAGAAAAGTAGGCCGTCTGAGTAAGATTGAACTTTATACAGGGATAGCAGGTTCCTATTTGGATCACATAGCAGGAGTGTGTAAGTTTTGCATGTGCATCCGATTTGTCAGGTTAATAGAAACAAGCATAATAGTTTGTTTAACAGTATCAAATTTGGAATTATAACACCATACGCTCAGCTTTTCAGCACCTTTAGCCCCACAGAAATTAAAACGTAAGGCCAATCGATTTCAGTTTGAACTGAACATTAGTGGAAAGAAGTAAATTGTTACTTGAAAAGAAAGCAATGATTATAACCAGAAGAAATATTACTGACAGAAATTTAATGATGGAAAAATTTTCATCCTAAACAATAATTAGGTCGTACTTCTCAATAGCAGAAAATAAATCCGATTTGACTTGAGAGATCAGTTCTAATTTTAATTTCTTACTAGCTCAGACTGGTATGTAGGCCTGCATAACGTCTATAACGATCACGGAACTACAATCTTGCGTTGATCGTTGCGTTTTAGGACGAAAATATTTTGTTTTTTGCGTCTTACGTTCAATCGAAACAAAAATTCTTGCGTTAATCGTTGCGTTCGAATTGAACGATCAGAACGATTAACCGTTTAAATTTCTCATCCGTTCTGATAGATCAAAATATCATCGATAAATTGATAATTATTCAAAACATCCAATATAGTGAAGATAAACAAACAATGATTAGTCAAAATATGCAAACTTTGATAATTATTTTACAGAACAATCCTATAAAAAAATTAGAACAAGACCAAAAATTTTACATGGCCCACCATCTCCAGCTAAGTCCCAAAAACCAAAAAAAAGTCAAAAATGAAAAAGAAAATTAGAACTAGAAAAATAGCGAGTCCCTGATCACCTTCTTCTTACTAAGCTAAAAACATCAATACTTGTACCAGTAAAGTGCTAATCCTTTATACAAAAGAAATTTGCATCTAAACTTCTAAAGTAAAATGCATCTTCATCTTTGCCAATTGCACTCATAATTAAAATTGAATGCTTTACTAGTATCATTCTGCAAAAGAAAAGACCAAAGAAAAATCAACAAAAAAATTGATTAAAAGAGACATACCAGTACATCTTATGCTGAACCAGTATAACAGCAAAGACATACCAGTACATCTTCTGCTAAACACAAAAAAAAGTCAGAGGAAAGCTTAGCAAAAAATCTGATTAAACAAAAACAAATCAGAGCATGCCAGGGAATTGACACGATGCAGAGGAAAGGGAATGACAACCAGAAAACTAATTCGAGAACAATCACATTTATCATACCATTGTTTCATCACCGACATGATCATCATCACCACGGAGAGAGAGGGATACTAGCGGAGAGAGAGGGGTACCGGCAGAGAGAGACATAGTTACTGACAGAGAGAGAGACGGGTACCGGCGGAGAGCAGAGGGGTACTAGCGGAGAGAGAGAGAGGGGTACTGGCAGAGAGAGAGAGAGAGGGGTACCGGCCGAGAGATGGCGGAGAAAGGTAGCAGGCGGAGAGAGAGAGGGGTTTGGGATGAAACATAGGCGTGCAAGAGGCGAGATGTGTTCGGCGGAGAAATGAGCGGAGCAAAATACCTAATAAGTCACTCTGCAAACAATTAATTATAGCATGGTAGAATTTAATACGAAACAGACGAAATAAACGATCACGAAACAGCTCTGTTTCGTTAACCGTTCCGTTCTGAAACGAAACTGTGTTTTTATTTGCGTTATCTGTTATGTTCATTAAACGAAACCGAAATCTTTAACCGTTATCGTTTCGTTTCGGACGAAATGAAACGAAAAAACGATCGAAACGACTACCGTTTTCAGGCCTACTGGTATGAAGGGTTCAAAATTAAATGGCCCAAACATGAATATCAAAAGGTTTTACACAGTTATCAATGCAAATGTTTTATGCGGGCTAGTGGGCCTAAAAAGCCCGCAAATGCTTCTGGTTTTCTTCATTACAAAAAACTTCTATTAAAATAAAAAAACCTACTTAGAAACCATATTGAGCCTAGTGCTCAGGGTAAGCTCGTAAATTGATCTCTACCCCAAAAAAATAAATCCGCATCCGAATTGCATTAGCTTTACTAAGACTCTATATATAAGAGTCTGATGTCTAAGACCTTATTCGGCCTGACTCTACCTGTTCATAACTGTTGACATACATCCTAAAAAAGAGTAATTTATTTAATAGTAGACACAAAGAAAAGAAGACAGGGAGAGAGCTGCTGTCAACTTGTCATGCTGGTTTGGGTTTTGACTTCAGGTGAAAGAAATGGCAAGAAAAGTGAAACCTAAGCGATTGGGATCCTTCACGCTATGTTCCTATTCCTTCAAGCCAAAACTTCTTTTTGCTCACATCTCTGTATCTGTCTTTCTTAAATATGCATTCTTCAAATCATTCCTTATTTAAGATTATGAAAAGATGGTCAGACTTTAGACTGTATTAGTTTTGTTATATAACAAAATGTTTCCCATCTTATACCTCCTTTTCGCAACAGTGCTTTGCAATGGGGAGTTCATGAGGCCGCCGCCAGGCAAGATGATCCTAACCCGTCACGCTGAGTCTAGTTCGTACCCACAACAGGTATTATTTTGGCATTGATGTGTGTCACTATTTGTGCATTATTTGTAATCTTTATAATACTAAATGTTTTGCTAATAAACAGGTTCATATATCAGCAGTAGGAACAGATCACATGAGGGTCTCATGGATTACAACTGACAAGCGTGTGCCATCTATCGTGGAGTACGGGACTGATTCAGGAACATATGACATGACAGCCACGGGTGAACACACTTCGTACCGGTACTTCTCCTATGTTTCTGGAAAAATACACCATGTCAATATCGGGCCACTTTTGCCAGATACAGTTTACTACTACCGGTGCGGGAGAGTCGGGGATGAATTCAATTTTAAAACTCCACCTGCTGTTCTTCCTATTGACTTTGTTGTCGCAGGTAAGTTGGCATTCAGCATAGTTTAATTTAGTTGTACAAAGTATCAAATTTTCAGATTATATTGTACCATGCATTCTTCATTACATTTAAATAATTAGGCTTACGGTGGCCCAAAAAGAGAGAATTTGCAGATATTAAGCAGTGGTTATGTACCAGAACAACCAATAGAAGAAATTAAGGGATCAGTAAAATCAGTGAATGTGTGACAGTGTTCAAAGCTATGTTGCATAGGTACCGGTACGATTCGGGTACGACGTTACGGAAATTTTAAAAAATCTCTGGTATGAGTACGGCGATATTTAAATATATTTATACATATAAATTATTAATCATTATAATGTATAATCAATTATTATTATTGCTATTTATATATATTTATTATATCTTATAATCTACATAGAAAGTATTAATCATTATATTGTATAATAATTAATAAATAATAAATTATTATCAATCATGATTCATTTAGAAAATATAAGCCTCAAGGTATGAATACTGGATAGCCCTAGGTCTCCATCTGTATCGTGGTCCCCATGTGTAATGTTTAATAGATTATAAAAGGAAAATAAAAAATACAGTTGTGTACCGTTTCCGAGGTCCCCATGTGCCTCAACCCTCAAGTCTAATCAACTTTGGCCCCCATACGTCAGAATCGTCTCCCCCATATTTTTCCAAATTGCAGCGATGGATAATCAAGTTTTTTCACAGCAAAAATAAAAACATAAAAACCTACCAGAGACAAATCCAACGTACCCAAGATGTATCCATCCGTATCTCTGACCGTATCCCTTGGTTTGACCAGAATAAAATATTCGGTACGCCACGTGGCATATCCGGTTCGTACCGGGTACGGGTATTCTGTACGCCACGTGGCATATCCGGTTCGTACCGGGTACGGGTACGTACCCGGTACCGGTACTCCTGCATATATGGAGTACCGCGGTAACATAGGTTCAAAGTTTTTTTCTCAGAATTAATACTTCACATTCCGGCAGTTAACTGATCTTTATCCTGGTATTGCACATTCGAACAGTTAACTGTTCTTTATTGCGGTACGTCAGATTGTTCAAAAGTTAGTATTAATCTAACTTCAGATCTGTGTTTGTGCTGTTTTGATACTAAAAAGGGGCCCTTAATTATATTTGGGGTCATTTGGGAATTGAAAGAGAGAAAAGGGGAGGACTGAAGTTCCAACACAAACTATGAAGTCTTTTGAGCAATTGAAAATAAAATTGAACAAATTATAGGGGACCTAGGTCAGACTGAGTGGACTGCATCAACTTTGTACCATGTCAATCAGTCGGACTATGACATGCTTCTATTGCCGGGTGATTTGTCCTATGCCGATACACAACAACCACTGTGGGACGCATTTGGCCGCTTTGTCGAACCATATGCTAGAAAAAGGCCATGGATGGTAACACAAGGGAACCATGAGGTCGAGGCATTTCCTGTCCTTCATGACTTGCATCCTTTTGCTGCATACAACTCGAGGTTGTATAATAGCTTAAGAAAAATAAAATGACTAAATGATTAATGATTTGTTGCATATTGATTATAATAGAGCATGTATTTTCATAACTTAACATGGCATGACTTTGAAATTTGGTAGGTGGCCGATGCCCTATCAGGAAAGTGGATCCCCATCGAATCTCTATTATTCATTTGATGTGGCAGCCGCAATTCATGTGATCATGTTGGGATCTTACACCGACTTCGACTCAAACTCAGCTCAATACAATTGGCTGGTTGCTGACCTTGCTAAGGTCGATAGAAGTAAAACACCTTGGCTGATTGTGTTACTGCACGTACCGTGGTACAACACTAACTTGGCGCATCAAGGTGAAGGAGAAAGCATGAGAAAAGCCATGGAGGATTTGCTGTACAAGGCTCGTGTAGACGTTGTTTTTTCAGGTCATGTTCATGCATATGAACGCTTTGTAAGTTAGCATTTTTCAAGACTAATTTTATGCAAGTTTGATTTGCAATATAGGCATATAACCCCAGGTGCACGCCAGATCACAATTAATTAAATGACAATATAATCATTTTGTTACTTTTGTTTTTATATATGACTAAAATTTGACAAGTACCTTGCATATTGCTGAAATATTGTAATATTGTTTTTCTGATTAATTTTTATTTATTTCCCTTTTTATTCACTTAAACTCATTTTATGTTGTATCTGGTAATGCATTAATCAACCAGTTTAATTGTAGATGAGGATATATAACAACAAGGCTGATCAATGCGGCCCAATGTATATTACAATAGGAGATGGTGGAAATAGAGAGGGACTTGCATTAGAGTGAGTAAACAACGATCCAATCATATAAAAACTTTCATTTCTTCAACTCTATTTAGCTGCAAGTAGCTCTCTAAATTGTAGTTTTAACTTTTAACATGATTACTCTCTTACCCAACGATTGGAAGGTTTGAGAAAGACCACAAGTCTGCTCACCTCTCAGTGTTTCACGAGGCAAGTTTTGGGCATGGAAGATTGAAGGTGATAAATGGGAGTAGTGCACACTGGTCATGGCACCGAAATGATGACTCGGTATCGACTATGCGCGATGAGTTATGGCTAGAAAGTTTAAGTTCTTCAAGTGCATGTAATGTAGGTTCACATTTTGTTGCATCTTCTGATCACTACGAATTATAAAAAATTGAATTATTCTCTCTCCCACTAGTCTGAAAATTAATAATTAACCATCCCTTTTGATTGACTATTTATTTATTCATATTTTTTTTTTTGTAAAGCAGACAATTGCGTGACTTCGAACCAATAAAATAGTTACAATGTACATGCTCTTTTGATCTTATTAAACTTTTTTTCTTAATTGCAAAGATTTATATTTCCTAATTTTTAAATAATCCTGAAGATACTGTTAAATACTTGATCAACTTAGTTTATTAATTCGAGGGGAACACTGAAACAAGTAAACCTGGGTACGCAGCAGAGTTGTACTGGACATAAATAATAGACTATTTTGGACAGTGTTTGAAAGAATACACTGAAAATGTTTACTGGACTCTTCAACTCCAAAAGAAACTCAACTACATCTCTCCCAATTTGATGTAAGGTGTAACAATTATCCTTTTGATACTTGAAGCTCTCGTGTAGAATTTATGATTTCTTTGGACATAATATGTGGTCGTTTAACAGTTTAAAATGCCAATTTGTTTACTTCGGATTTGTCAGATATGCATTACCGATTTTGATAAACTGTTTCTATCACAACATCAATCTAGTTAAAGACAATTGATTGCAAAGATTCTGATAATGCTGAGAGGCCGCTTCAATAACAGCTTCTGCTTTCTCACCTTACAATTATATCTGTATAAATGAAATAACTTTTATGTCACTATGATCAGTATAATTATAATAGGATGATATCATTTAGCACAATTAACAGAATCTGGGGACAATTTCAATATATATTTTTTTAACGGTACATCAATCCCATAACATAGCTTAGCAGCAATACCAAATTAGGCCAACATAATAAGTTGAATCAATCAGATGCAACTTTGTAGTTTAGTTAGCCTGATACATCTAGATTGTTGATTACCAATCTACCTGCTGCATAGAACCCCGGTTCCAGCAGGGCTACTCTGACACACTACCTTATTGTATTCTTTGCTTTTCTGGTTGGCGTTTTCAGCACTCACTAGCCCTGTACCTTTGTTGAACCTTGATACAGCACAATCGATGGCAAACAAACCCGATGTTACGAAATCGTGCTCGCCTCCGACCACTGGCATCGGATTGGTCAGGTTAACCTTGCTTATGTAGTCCTTGCGGTATGTACGCCCCAAAATGCCATCCACACCTTCACTCAGATCATAGAACTTGAAACTCGTATCTAGGTGTGCAAAACAGTCGTCGTCTGTTATATTGTAATGATGAATATTCGACTCCTCTTTGGTAATGGGTCTTGCTGTGGCTGAAATCAAAAACTTGTTCTTTGACTCGACTATGACACCGTTAGTCGAGCGTGTGCGCTTGATGGAAATCAGACCGTCAGGAGAATGCCACATGGCATCTTCTTTTGTAGGCAGAGAGATAGGATTCGAATCATACCAGAGAGCTAGGCGGTCGACTGAATCGTCCCATGTGGCAGTCTTCATGGCACCAAGATATAGGCTGTGGGGCCCAGGGTCCGAGGATGGAAGAAGGATGGAGAGAGACTGGACCCACGTGAAGTCACGCTTCTTCCCGGGGTGGGGTTTGCCGATGAAGTGGGCATTGATGTGGAGGGACAGGTCGCTGACAAGGCAGAAATCACGGTCACGACGCCCGTGAAAATAAAATGTGATTCCGTCACCACCAATAAAACGTGGGTCATCACATACTGCACCTGGTCTGAAGCAGTCTGCAATCATACATGACAGAGCTTGAATCTTATATAACAAGAACTGAGCAAAAAAATTTAAATAATGGCCTAGCAATTTTATACAAAAGAATTTTAAATTTTTTTAAATGCAGATTAAAATTGGAATAATGTACATACTGCAAACGGGCTTGCAAAGGCTACAATCCATCGCACAGGTGGATGGACACTCCCGAGGACAGCTTCGGGAAACCATGAAGCATTTAGGAAACTCTGAGTGTCGGCAACGCACCATCCTAACCGGTTTCCCAGGCCGACCGCCTGGTGGTGGCGGCGCTTGAAGTTTTTCCTCCCATGGCAGCCTGAAACTGGCTGATGCCACTGCACACAAAATAGCCACAATCAAAACGAACAACACAGTACTGCTGGCCTTCTCCATGTCTCAATCAGACTTAAATTGAACTTGGTTGACTGTATGTGATTAGAAAGATTATTTATGGATGGTATGAGCTAGGGCTCTTGTTCTTGGTTTGATTTATAGAGGGTGCTTCATGAAATAGGTACAGTTTGGTCGGTGTAACTGTCCAAGAGATCGAGGAATTTGCTAAACTGAAAATTTTTCTGAAATTTATTTAAATAGAAAAAGCAGGATGTTACTCCGAGGACATGTGACCATTGCAATTTTCTTTAAATTTATTCTGAAATTTATTTAAGTAGAAAAGGCAGGATGTTACTCCGAGGACATGTGACCATTGCAATTTTTGCGTGAATTATATGTGAAAACAACGATCTCACGCTTACTACATGATTCGGACCGCAGTTTTTACAATTTTACTCTTTTCAGGATTTTACCTCCGCCATGTAATGACGATATAAAACGCATAATAGCACATAAAATTAGATTGTACGGAATGATTCCGGGATGAATTATGGGTCGTAACTTTTATCATGAAATTTTCAATCCTAACCAATAAACATTTTTTGCAATCTGTAACTGAAGCTGATATGGGACGTGAACACTGAACACAGCACTAAAAAGTGCTGAGGTGCAATGGAATCTAACAAATTGGGTTTTGCAAATTGCAAATTTGCAACAGAAGCCCAAGTACCTCGGGGCCTAACAAATTGGGTCTTGATATATACATTGCTAAAATGAAATGTACATTTCTCCTTTCGGACGGCCCATTTCCTGCTTCTCGGGTTTGGGAAAACACAATCATCATAAACCGAAAAAATAAAAAAATTATTAAAATAATCAGAAATTTTGATTTTATTATTCAAATATTTCGAATTTTAAAAATTAGTTAGCCATTTCCTCCGGTTCGACATGTTTTTAGCTTTTTTATGTACTGATTTTTGAAATATAATTGCATGATTTTTATTACAAATTATGCATTATTTTTGAAATAGAATTGCATTGTTTTTTTATTCATTACTATCTTATTTTTGTTTAAAAATAATTATGTTTCATTAATTCATTAATATCTTATTTTTTTATTCTATTGGAGACTTGAAGCTGTGAACAAAAATTGTTGTTCTTATCTTTTATTCTATTTCATCTAGGTGGTCGAGAAAAGTTAATAGAAAACAATATACGATTGCATTTCATTATCTCGACATTAGCAATTTAATTTTAAAATTGGGTTGTTTGACAAATTTATTCGTGTTGTCGGAACCTGCCTTGAAGCCTAACAAATTAATGTATTTTTAGGCCCTTGTGTTAGAAACTTTTTCATAGCCAAACAACTTTGTATCTAGAGAGGGAAACATTATTATGGGTCTTAATATCAATGCAAGCACATGGGGTTCTGTTTTAGCCGAGTTAAGCTGTATTGATGATAATAAGAAAATGAAACGTCAAATCATTCGATCCGTGGTACAAGGTGATTATTATATTATATCAAATTAGTCCGCTTCACCATACCAACTTATTAATTCGTTGCATTGCTTGAATTGGAATATGGATTATAAAAGCACCAAACTTTGACAGGATGAGGTGTTCACAGCTTAAAGTCCCCAACAAATTAATTTGACAGCAGAGGAGTATACCAAACTGTACTACCTTCTTGTGCTTTGTACTTCAGTACTACCATCAGCAATCCGGATTCGCTGTTGCGCTACACCGCGTGTCGCGCACTACGAGCCGTCTGATCTTGATCGGACGGTTCACTTTTTACGGACCTACCAATCTAGGTTACATGCACGGGGCTCCCTTGTCCATTGGATTTTAATCAAACGGCCAGCATCCTACTCACAAACTAAGAAAGTAAAAAGGAGAGGAGAAAAAGGTAAGGAAAAGAAAAGTAAAATATACGCTTATAAAGACAGTCTGGTATGTGACACTAGATTACAGGAGAATAATATTTTGGGAAGTAAATAAAGGTAGAATATAATAGATTAAGGTTGTAATTGTCAATAATATTCTATCCACATATTTACTCCCACCAACTTTGGTCCCATACTTGATCCATATCGATACCAATTGGATTCAACACACCATTTCTAGTTCTTCTTTTTTCTCTCTATATAAAGGCACCGTGCCTCTTCAATTTATTATCGCCTTCTCTCTTTGGTATTCCTTTCTGGTAGCTACTTCCAAAGTCAGACTACACGTCTTTGTAAAACACCATGGTTGAGGTAATTTTACCCTGAAATTTTTGCATTATTCTGTATTATTCATTCTATTTTGCTAGCTATTATTTTTCATTTCGGATCTTAAGTTGTTTGTTTTTAACTCGAGCATTTTGCCTTTGCTCCGATTAAGTAATGCCATTAAAATGTCTTATCACATTATCTTGAAACAAATTGAGTGCTGACCAGTCAAAGATTGATCTTGGATTGAAGTTCTTACTGGAACTTTTCTCAGGTTTTGCAAATGGCAGAAGACCCAAATGTCTTGTATCAATACATAGTGGCGTGGAAAATATTTTTTTAATAAAAACAATCAGTAGAGGAGTAATTAATTAGTTTGAATACATTTGGGACCTGGACCTTAGATAAGTAATTAGTTTGAATCTCTCAAACTATATTCAAATTTATTTTGTTATAAAAATAAGGTGGCAGGCTAGATGATGTGATATATTTTAAAATTTGATCTTTTCTTATTTTTCTATTTCACAGACAGTTGTGCTTAAGGTTGCGATGTCATGCCAGGGATGTTCTGGAGCAGTTCAAAGGGCTCTTAGTAAAATGGAAGGTTTGATCCTTTTCCATCTTCTCTCTTGCGCCATTTTTGTTTACACGTCTATTTAAGAAGAGAAATTTGCAAACCTTCTAACATTAGCTGTGGGTTGCAAGAACAGCACTTATATAGGCAGTAATTGTATAAAAACCCCAACATTGTTGGAAAAGACATAAAACGGGTGATACACGCACGGTTTCAAGGGATTCAACATTTTAATGCTTAATTAATTTGATCATTCAGCAATCCTATCATTTTTTTTAAATTCTTTTAGGCTCCGTTTGGATAAGGTGTGAGAAGAAGAGAATAAGAAAATAAATTTATTATAAACAATTCAAACTCTTCACAAAGTTATACACTTCCCAATATTTTTTCCCACTTCTTCACTTTTTTCCTTCTTCCCACACCTTATCCAAACGGAGCCTTAGAGAAGTATAACAAATCTTAAAAAAAAAATTACTTGTTTAACAATTCATTTGATCATTATTTTATGTTATAAATATAAGGACTTTTCCCCTTAAATCCCCGTTTTCCAGGAAAAAAACGACCTACGTCAAGTTAACAATGATTTAACAAAATTGAACAGTTGATTTAGACCTTACTCGATTTTAAATTTTTTTTGTTGTTAAAAAAGGTGTGGATTCATTCAATGTGGACCTGAAGGAGCAGAAGGTGACTGTCACAGGAAATGTAAAACCAGAAGATGTTTTCCAAACCGTTTCCAAGACTGGGAAGAAAACTTCCTACTGGGAGGCTGAGACTGAAACAAATACCGAAGCTGCTCCATCTGTAACCGAAACAAAGACGGATGCTGCTCCTGCTGTGACCGAAACAAAGATCGAAGCTTCTGCTGTGCCTGAAACGAAGGCCAAAACTGCCGCAGATACAGCAGAAAAAAGTGCTGTTCCTGCAACTCCTGGTTCCACTACGACTACTGCTTGATACGATTCCATGATTCCATCTACTTGCAATCAAATTCAAAGATAATATCTCCATAATATCATGTAATGAATAACTGATGAAATGTAGTGGCTACAAATTGTGCTGTCAGGTAACTGCAAAATAATATTTTGAGCTGGCAGGGAAATTGAAAGAGTATATCGTCATCTTGAAAACAAAGATTATGTCTTGAACTTGATTTATGGAAGCAAGTTAACATATGGAAGCAATATTGAACTTGATTTACAATCTCAGATTTGTTATTATGCTTGAAAAGTGCTATTTACAATTCTTTTAGTGGTGTCTCTACCCCAGATTAATCTTAGCTGAGGTCAAATTAAATTAATTTCAACAATTTAAGCGGTTCTAATTACGCATTAGCAGTACAATCAGCCCTTGAAACAAGAAACTCTTATCATGCACATAAATCCCCAATCCACAAAACTTGAGGGGAGAAAAAAAGAAGAAATGGAAAAAAAAAAATTAAAAGAAGAACCATTTCTTCTTAGCAATGACGTCTCTTTTCACCTCTCCTTTTGGATTTTCAATCTCTCTTTTTGCTATTCCCTCGTTCAATGATTCCAATCTCTTTCTACATACAAGCAAAGGGAAGAGAGATTATAATGAAGCTATTTCAGAAAGCTTTATACACAGCAACAATAACAGTTATTATTGATGATAAGACTGCACGTATTAAAATCTGAAATAGAAGGAAGAGAAACTACTTGGTATCCTCTAGGCGCCCATGCAAGCTCCATCTCTGACGAAATCCCTCCATACCCTCAACTCCACTTGCAAGTATCATATGCCTACCATATGCAAGGTGAAAATTAATTTTCTTGTATGGAAAGTAAAAAAAAAGTATCAATGGTAGTGAATAAACTGTTATCAATTAAAAAGAAAACTATGAATTGACTGTTTTCCTCCAATACTTCAGAGTTCAGAGGAATGATAGAAATACCAATTTGACTCATATATGACCACATGTTTACACTAGACCCTATAGCTCTAAATTTTTCATATGCATCCAATCAAATGACCATTATGATGACCATTATAAATAAGAACAAAAGTAATAATCACTTTTGAGTTAGCTTAAAAGCATTCCAGGTTGGCCCATCTCATTTGACAAGGAAAGACAATAAATTACACCATTTAAAATTACCATTTTGTTCTCCAACTATCATTGCCAGAAATAAATTACATTCTCTTTGTAAGGAAAAAAAAAAGATTATTGTATTAATAGGAGGGTCAGCTTTTCTTTATTTAACAGGTAACCTGTGCGAGAGAGGTACCTCTCTAGTGATGTGACTTCAGATTGGAGCTGAGTAACTCTTTCCTTCGCCTTCTCAAGAGGCATTGATAAACCCAATTTATACTCACTGCCCTTCAAACGCTCCCTTATTTCTTTATCCTGTGACCATAAATTATCAGATAATTCAATAACACCGAAAGATATGCATGATAACTAAAAGCGCAAACAGAACTGACCCTTTTCTCAGCACACTGCCGGTACAACACAATTTCATCCTGGCAAAAAGGTTCAATGTCATTTATCTGTAGACCTGAGACAGAAAGCATAATCATCTTGGTGCAATAGCAAATGTTTTGATAGCCAGCACTAATACATAGGATATGCACTTACAAAGGAAAAGATTTTTTAAAATTCCATCACATAAATCAACACCCTCCAGAACATGAGAAGCAATTTCGGGGGGTATGATGGGGGATGGTGGGCCCAGCATGAGGTCATCCCCCACCAAAATTGTTTCCTCCATGGTGGGTTGTGAATCGACTACAAGAAAAAAGGAATGGGAAGCATGATTTTAGATAATAAAGTCTTCCAAGCATTCCATCTGAGGTATTACCAAAAACTGGACCTAAGGAGCTTTAAAACTTAAAGTGCCTCTTCTGAAGAAGAAAAGCCATTAATCATAGAGGCTAGAATCAGTGTCATTGGTGATTCTGCCTAACAACAACACCTTGTATGCTCAGTTTCTATCTTAAAATTCAATTTACCAAATTTCCCAAAAATTTTCTTCTGTTTATTGTCAGGGCCTTTTTATCCCAAACAAGTTGGGTAGGCTAGAAATGACACCCCAACCCTGGTCATTTCTTGTATATATGGCTGAGTTTTTACGCTGGCTCGCCAAGCCTATCGCAAGCATGCGGGCTTGAACACTGGACCTCTTAGAAGAGAGCCAAGTGCTCTTACCACCCGAGCTACTAGACGTCTAGACCACATGAAAGCAGATGATATACAATTATCCAAACAGATAATAGGTAACACCTCAAAGTTTGAATGAAAGCAAATGAAAGTAAGTAAAAAGCAGAAGATTGTTTACCATCCATGGTTAATTCCTCTGGTGAAAAATCTCCTTAAAGGAACGACAATATATCCAATTGATCCCTGCTACTGCGAGCAATTTTGCCTACTGTAAATAAGTCACTAAAAAAATGAAAAATAAAAATAACTAAAGCACAGAGGCAACTAAAAATCACAGTAAAAAGCAGGAGCAATCACTTTCTATTCAATTTTGCAGAAATACATCAGCTGCAAGCAAAACTACACAATGAAAAACAGCCTCTGTGGCATCAGTTAAACCAATAATAGGTTGATAGGTGATCATTGTAACTGTTGAGTATGCAGTAAGGCCTTTAAGACAGCAGAAAAGGAGAACTCAAGACTTTGGCTTTGAACCAAGCAAAGGAACTCCTGAGATTATTTTCAGTCTAATGAGGTTTACTTATCAGTTCTGTTGCAAATAAACCAGACTCAACTGAATACACCAAAACAGCGCAATGAAAATCTGAGCTGAAAATTAAGCTCAAGGTGGATTTATTTTGGACTTGACCTAGCTTGTTTAAATTCAACAACAGCTCCTTGGACAAAATGGCCCAATACCATAATTACATTTGACAACACATTCACAAGTATATTCAATTAGACCCAAAACTTTTACATATTTATTATTTTTATATTTCATACATATCAGGTTATAAATTCTTTCTCTACTGGCGAACCAGCCCCCATCGAGTCCAACTCCAATTTATCTTGACAGCCAATTCCAAGGTTGAAACATCAGAAATTTCTTAACTTTAGTGGATATGAGCTAGTCTATGTCCCTAGGAGAGGGAGAGGGAGAGGGAGAGAGAGAGACCTCTTTGAAGTTTGAATCACTGCGCTCGCACTCTTTCAGCTTGCTTGGGATCTTTCCTGAGATGGAATAGACGAGAAAAACTCGATGAAAATGGGACGACTGACGAGTCTGGGTTTTGGGTTTAGGTCTTCAGGACTAGAGTCTCCAAGTAAGGCCGAGAGAGAGTTTTTTTTTTTTCTAGAGAGTTCCAGACTAGTCGTCAGAGGATGAAGATCCGACGGTCAGAAAATAAACAGAAAAAAACGAAAACAACAAATTTTCCTTTTTATTTACTGATGACGTGCCACGATTTAGGTACTATAATTTCACAATTGATTGGAAATTTTCGAAGGCTTTTTTGTTGTCACAAACAAAAATGTCTATTCTGATTATCCAATTACAACCTGATTTGTACTTGTCATATCCAAATAGTTTAAAGCAGACAATGAAGCCGCCTTTTTTTTCTTTTTCCTTCACTAACAATACAATGAGAATTGTTTGGGTGGAAGGTGGGCCGAAATTATTTTATATAGGAATTTAGACTAAAAAAATTTTAATAGAAAGAATTATTATTATTTTTTTTAAGTCTCTCTCCTTCCTACGCGTTTATAAAACGCGTTCGAAAGTTTCGAACGCATTTTATAAACGGGTAAGAAGGAGAGAGACTGTACCGCTTTAGTTACGCCTCAAAAGGCTGGTCAGACTTTCGTACCCGTTTATAAAACGCGTTCGGAGCCTTCGAGCGCATTTTATAAACGGGTAGGAAGGCGTAAATTTTTCGAAATGGAATTATTACCATTTTTTTCAAAATTAATAGGAAAATTAATGTGAAAATTTAGATTAAATTTATTTTTAAGGTTAAATTTATATCACATTTAATTTCATATTAATTTATTTAAAAATGACATTAGAATATTAATTTTGACATTAATATCATTTTGTTTCCATCACTATCAAGAAAGTCACTTGATTTACTGCATTTCTCTTTTTAATGATTAATTTATGATTTTAAAAACTTTTTTAGTAGTTTAGAGTGGTTTTTAGGTTTGCAAACTTTCAAAGTGGATTTTGGTGGTCTAGAGAGCGTTTTTTGGCTCCGAAAATGGTCGTTGCGGGGTTTCGGTGAAACGTGTAGATCTCGTCGCCAGTTTTCTGGATTGTGTTCGATCGCCCCAAATGGACCTTCCTATCAAAAGTTATGCTTGTTTAAAGTTTTAATGTTCAAATTTTTTAAAAAATTTATATTTTAATTATTTCCATATTATATATTATTTGATTATATATGGTTAACATAAAATAAAAAAAGGAGAGACTACAATGCAAAAGATAAGTTTGTAGAATTAAATAGTAAAAAATTACAAGGTCATCGACGAATAATTATTCAAACAAAATGATATTATACACATGTTCAAAAAAAAAATATGTGCAATTAAATGCATATAAAATATGTGTGATATATTTCTTATATCTATTTAATACATCTTTAATTGGAAATAAAATTTTGAGAATTTTGTAAATATGAAACATGCAGGGACCTTGTTGCAAAATATTATTTTTAATAAGTTAAATGTTGCGGCTTGAATGAAAAATATGAAAAACTAATAACACGTTTATAAAACGTGCTCGAAGGCTCCGAACGGGTTTTATAAACGGGTACGAAGGTCTGACCAGCCTTTTGAGGCATAACTGAAGCTCTCTCCTTCTTACCCGTTTATAAAACGCGTTCGAAGCCTTCGAGCGCGTTTTATAAACGCGTAGGAAGGAGAGAAACTGTACGCTTTTATAAAACGCGTTTGAACTTTCTTCTTATTAAAAAAAATAATAAAAATTCTTTCTATTAAAATTTTTTACGTCTGAATTCCTATATAAAATAATTTCTGAAAGGTGGGGGAAGGGGAATGAATATTGTTTAATTTTTCTATTGAAGCAGGCATTTTATCTAAGTATATTTTTGTGCATGCACATATGTTGGAATTTTTATATTATAAATTCGCAAATATGTGTTACTACTAGTAGGTCCATGGGTGTGTACCATATTTCATGGCCCTTTTTCTTATTATAATGGAAGTTAGACAAGCAAACAGATTTTTTTTTTCATTTTCTATAGCTCCCGTTTGGATATGTGTGGGAAGAAGGGAAGAAGAGAAGAAGTGGGAAGAAGTATTGGAAAGTGTGTAACTTTGTAAAGAGTTTGAATTGTTTATAATTTTTTTCTTCTTCTTCCTTCTTCTTCCAACGATCCAAACGCACTCATGTACCTACTAGTAGTAAGGTTGCAGCAACTTATCTAGCAACCAGTAAATATCTGTGTGTGTGTGTTGTGGGGTAGTGGACTGTGCATACAGCAGTACATATGATATTTGACTCGCATAGGAAAGGTGCTTAGTTATGGCTCCGTTTGGATGGCTTCTTCCCGGAATAAGGAATAACCACTTTTTACCAATAAATTTATTTCTAACCATCCAAACTCTTCACAAAAGTTACACACTTTCCAATAAATTTACCCATTCCCAATAAATTTCTTCTCTTCTTCCTTCTTCCTACCTTATTCTCAACGCATCCAAACGGAGCCTATAAGTGATCTATAACCATCCCACCTATTTGAAAGTAAGATCAACGTTAAATTGTAACCCCCAAATAAAGCTCATCGGTTGTATCCCCAAATTTGAAAGTAAGATCGCATATTAAATTGACATTTGAATGTATTGTAAATTTGTAATTGTTTTTCTAACCACTCACATAGAGTCGCACGGGGGATTTAGACAAGAAAGATGTGGTCTGTATTGACTATCTTGCAGTGACAAAATATCGACATTTATGTGCTACATGCAAATTTAGACAAATCTATATGGTCAAAAAGTGGTATAAGATAAGATGATTAGGAAGAAAGCTTCATTAGATGGTTCGACTAATACAATCTACCAGATTTTGTGAGTTAATAATTCAGACCATTATAGTTAAGAGCAGATCATGGAATTTAGCAGTTAGCACTGGCCAGGACACAATCTGCAGTACCGGTACGGCACCAGCAAATTATAAAACAATTAAGTTCTTGCAAAATCAGGAAACAAACAATATTAACTATAACGATATACAGGTCAGAGCTAACAAAAAATTAATAATAGTCGGTGTGACAATAACACAAGAAACAAAACAAATTTGCAACCTTTGATAAGAGAATTCATTTACTTGATCTTTTTTTTTTTTTTTGAGGGTAAAGCAATCAAAAGAATGATTGTGTGCTTTCATTCAAAATTTAAAGCCGAGTTGGTTACAGAAAAAAAAAAGGTTATCAGTCAGATACCATACATCAAAAAAGAAACAAGGATGGCAAACTAGATAGAAAAAGCCTCTATCCTGACTTAAAGAGTTGACAAGCATGATTAATATACCATGCATTTATATCTCTCTCATAGATACAAGTAGCTAGGACTAAACGTTTCGATCTTAAAATATTAATTCAAAAGTCTATTGATAGTTGGGGTCAGCCAAGTTGGTGGTTCAGAACAGGGGCGGAGGCAAGTGTATTGAAAACTGGGTATTGTCCCCCTCATGGTTTCAAAGTAACTCTTTAAAAATACAAAAATT
The DNA here is from genome assembly GCA_028095005.1 of Rhynchospora pubera. Classification (NCBI taxonomy): domain Eukaryota; kingdom Viridiplantae; phylum Streptophyta; class Magnoliopsida; order Poales; family Cyperaceae; genus Rhynchospora; species Rhynchospora pubera. Next base: position 157,550,338 of record CM051462.1, on the reverse strand, counting down.
ACATGCTAATTAATTTGTTTTATACAATTTGTCCCCCTCACAAACCTAAAAATTTCAACGTATGTATCATTTGCCCCCCTTGTCCTAAAACTCTGGCTCCGCCCCTGGTTCAGAAAATGGATGGAAAATCTCAGGTGGATAATACGGTTCAATGGTATCTGTTGTGAAGTCGTAGATACCCAGATCATCACATCCGTAGACATCAGGATGAAGTTTGAGAACCAAATCTGTAAAATAAATACTATTTCTTTTGCAGCCTGGGAACAGGTGGGAATCAACTGTTATAATTAATAATATTAATTATTTATTAAGTGGCCTATATAATTTAATTTAAACCAAGTTCATTTATGAAATATATTTAAAGGATGCATTGATTTTGATGGAAAATTAATGGACCAGATTTATTCAGATTTGATCCCTTTAATTACCTTAATTATTTATTCTGAAATTTTATTAGAAAGTGGCACCTCTTCCCACTTTTCGCCCATAAAGAAAACAAGAAATTTCAGAAAAAGAAAAATGTCATTCTGCCATCATTAAGGACTATAAGGAAAATTGGAGAAAATCACCGCATCAAGATGTTTTCTCTACAAAATTGTAAGTTATAACTTATGATTTATTTAATTTTATATGAATTACGTGATCTTTATTAAGTAATTTCAGAAGTATTATTACGAATTAATATTTCAATTTTCTATCATCAACAACATATCCACTGCATCTAGTACCCAGAAATATAGCATAATCACCAATTTTGTTGCACTCAGAGGAACTTCTCTCATGCAAATTTAACTTATCCACTGTAAATCTTTCTGTTACCATATGCCATTTACAACGCCGATCATGCTTATCTCCTAAAAAGTTTATATGCCTTTCCACAAGTAGCAACTCTCCCATGAACTCCACAAGATACCTGATTCCAGAGGAAAATAGAGGCATAACCAACTCCATTGTTGGATTTGATCCAAGATCAGAAAGCACACAAAAATTGTAACAGCATGCAAAATAGAAATTTCCTCTGAAAAAGATAGCATCTCCACAATAAGATGCCTGCCTGGAACACATCTCCAAGTACAAACACCTGGCCGCCAGAAGGCCACATTCACGAAGTTTGTAGTAGAACATAAAACCAGCACGGTGAAATGAAATCACACGTCTTACTTGGGTCGAGGGATAATATAGCCATGGTAAATCTTTTCAGCAGCGTCTCTTCCTGGAATTTCGGCAACAGGGGTAGCTCATAGCATTCTTTTGTAAGGGGATTGAATAAACGAGGAACCAGTTCTCTGTCAATAATAAAAAGCCATCCGAATAAGGAACCAATCCAGTGCTGGTCGTGCAATTCGGGGACATTAATGTAGTAATGTTGTTTCTCAGTAAGGCTGTAAAATTTGTGCTTGTTAGTTAAAGTATCATCCCCCATCATCAACCATGGAAGCTGCTCAGCAGGAGAACACTTCACGTGTTTCGCCACCCGTCGCCAAGTTTGACAAACAGCACTGAAACGGTGAAGATCCGGCAGAGAGAGAAACCCCACAATGTGTGCGAGGGTGTCCGTGCTGAGGTCCGACCAGCTGGCCATGTGAACTTTTGGCTATCCTGCATGCAAAGTATTAAGTATCGCTCGACTAAACTCAAATAGTCATAATTACGAATATAATATGCAGATTTTATAGATTCTAAGTATATTTGAGCATTTTAACCGATTTTGCATTCATTTTAAATCATTTGATCACAATAATTTTTATATATTTTTTGTATAGTCTAGATTATGTTTATGCAGTCAATTATTCAAAAAGATCGATTTTATACATTGTAAGTATTCACATAATGTGCATATTTTGAAAATTATGAGTATATTTTAGCATTTTAAGCAATTTTGACTCATTTTAAGTCTTTTACTCACAACAATCTATATTTAAGCTCTTTATGTAGTCTAGAATATGTTTGTGAGCTCATAATTTAAAATGATTGGGTTATGCATTGTAATTATTCACGTAACGTGCATAATATACAGATTCTGAGTATATTTGATCTTTTCAAACGATTTTCCATTCAATTTAAATCATTTGATAATAACCATCTATATTTATGTTCTTTATATAGTATAGAATTTATTTATGAACACACTTATTCAAAATGATTGGATTATACATTGTGTACACACATAATTTGCAGATTTTACATATTCTGTGTATATTATGGCATTTGAAGCGATTTTGCATTTATTTTAAGTTAATTGATGATAATAATCTATCTTTAAGCTCTTTATATAGTCTAGAATATGTTTATGAGCACACATAATCAAAACGATTGGATTATACATTGTAATTATTCACTTAATATACGGATTTTACAATTTCTGAGTATATTTGAGCATTTCAAACGATTTTGTATTCATTTTAAGTCATTTGACCAGAGTAATCTATATTTATGATCTTTATATAGTTTAGAATATGTTTCTGAACTAAGTCATTCAAAATGATTGGATCATACGTTGTAATTGCGCACATGATGTGAAGATATTAAAGATTCTGAGTATATTGGAGCATTTGAAGCGATTTTGCATTCATTTTAAGTCATTCGATAACAATAATTTATAATTAAGCTCTTAATAAAGTCTAGAGTATGTTTATGAGCTCAATTATTCAAAACGATTGGATTGTACATTGTAATTATTCGCAAAATATGCAGATTTTACAGATTCTGAGTATACTTTAGCATTTTAAGCGATTTTGCATTCATTTTAAGTCACTTGATCACAATAATGTATATTAAAGCTCTTTATGTAGTCTAGAATATGTTTATGATATCACTTATTCAAAACAATTGGATTATACAATTTAATTATGCACATAATATTCAGATTTGAAAGATTCTGAGTATATTTGAGTATTTCAAGCGATTTTGCATTAATTTTAAGTCATTTGATCACAATAATCTATATTTAAGCTCTTTATATTGTGTAGAATTTGTTTATGAGCTCAATTATTCAAAATAATTGGATTATACATTGTAATTATTCTCATATTGTGCAGATTTAACAAATTCTAAGTATATATGAGCAATTGAAGCGATTTTGTATTTATTTTAAGTCATTTGATCACAATAATCTATATTTATGCTCTTTATATACTTTTGAATATGTTTACAAGGTCAATTATTAAGAAAGATTGGATTATACATTGTAATTATTCACATAATATGCAGATTTTACAGATTCTAAGTATATTTTAGCATTTCAAGCGATTTTGCATTCATTTTCAGTCATTTGATTACAATAATGTATATTTAAGCTCTTTATATAGTCAAGAATATGTTTATGATATCAGTTATTCAAAACAATTGGATTATACATTGTAAATATGTACATAATATTCAGATTTGAAAGATTCTGAGTATATTTGAGCATTTCAATCGATTTTGCATTAATTTTAAGTCATTTGATTGCAATAATCTAAATTTAAGCTCTTTATATCGTGTCAAATTTGTTTATGATCTTAATTATTCAAAATGATTGGATTATACATTGTAATTATTCACATGTTGTGCAGATTTTACAGATTCTGAGTATATATGAGCATTTGAAGCGACTTCGCATTTATTTTAAGTCATTTGATCATAGTAATATATATTTATGCTCTTTATATAATTTAGAATATGTTTATGAGGTCAATTATTAAGAAAGAATGGATTATACATTGTAATTATTCACATAATGTGCAGATTTGACAAATTCAAAGTATATTTGAGCATTTTAAGCGATTTTTCATTCATTATAAGTCATTTGATCACAATAATCTATATTTAATAACTTTATATAGTCTAGAATATGTTTAAGAACTCAATTATTCCAAATGATTGGATTGTACATTGTAATTATTCACATAATACGGATTTTACAATTTCTAAGTATATTTGAGCATTTCAAATGATTCTGTATTCTTTATATGTCATTTGACCACGGTAATCTATATTTATGATCTTTATATAGTTTAGAATATGTTTCTTCAAAGCAATTGGATTATACATTGTAATTGCGGAAATGATCTGAAGATTTTGAAGATTCTGAGTATATTGAAGCATTTCAATTGATTTTGCATTCATTTTAAGGTATTTTATGACAATATTCTATATTTAAGCTATTTATATAGTTTAGAATATGTTAATGAGCTAAATTATTCAAAAAAATTGGAATATACATTGTAATTATTCACATAATATACATATTTTACAGATTCTAAGTTTATTTGAGCATTTCAAGCGATTTTGCATTCGTTTTAAGTGATTTGATCACAATAATATATATTTAAAATCTTTATTTTATCTAGAATATGTTTGGGATATAAATTACCTAAAACGATTGGATTATACATTGTAATTATGCACATAATGTGCAGATTTTAAAGATTCTGAGTATATTTGAGCATTTAAGGCCATTTTGCATTCATTTTAATTCATTTGATCTCAATAATCTACATTTCGCCTCTTTATATAGTCTAGAATATGTTTGTGAACTCAATTATACAAAACGATTGAATTATACATTGTAATTACGAACAAATGTGCAGATTTTACAGATTCTGAGAATATTTTAACATTTCAAATGATTTTACATTCATTTTGAGTTATCTGATCACGATAATCTATATTTAACCTCTTTATATAGTCTAGAATATATTTATGAACTCACATATTCAAAAAGATTGGATTGTACACTGTAATTATGCTCAAAATGTGCAGATTTTATAGATTCTGAGTATATTTTAGCATTTCAAGCGTTTTTTGCATTCAATTTGAGACATTTGTTCACGATAATGTATATTTTTAAGCTCTTTACATAAGCTAGAATTTGTTTATGAGCACACTCATTTAAAGTGATTGGATTATTTATTGTAATTACACAAATAATGTGCAAATTTTAAAGATTCAGTGTATATTTGGGTATTTCAAGCGATTTTGTATTCACTTTAAGTCATTTGTTGACATTAATCTATATTTATGCTCTTTATATAGTCTAGAATATGTTTATGAACTCACTTATTCAAAACGATTGGATTATAAATCGTAATTATTCACATAATGTGCAGATTTTACAGATTTTGAGTATATTTGAGCATTTCAAGCATTTTTTAATTTATTTTTAAGTCATTTGATCACAATAATCTATATTGATGCTCTTTATATAAACTAAAGTATGTTTACGAGCTCACTTATTCAAAATGATTGGATTATACATTCTAATATAGCACATAATGTGCAGACTTGAAATGATTTTCCATTTATTTTAAATCATTTTATCAAAATTATCTATATTTATGACCATTATATAGTTTAGAATTTATTTATGAACACACTTATTCAAAATAATTGGATTATACATTGTAATTACACACATAATTTGCAGATTTTACAGATTTGTGTATATTTTGGCATTTCGAGCGATTTTGCATTTATTTTAAGTTATTTGATGAAATAATCTATATTTAAGCTCTTTATATAGTCTAGAATATGTTTATGAGCTCACATATTTAAAATGATTGGATTAGACATTGTAATTGTTCACATAATATACGGATTTTACAATTTCTGAGTTTACTTGAGCATTTCAAACGATTTCGTATTCGTATTTTAAGTCATTTGACTACAGTAATCTATATTTATGATCTTTATATAGTTTAGAATATGTTGATGAGGTCAATTATTTAGAAAGATTGGTTTATACATTGTAATTATTTAAATAATGTTCAGATTTTACAAATTCTAAGTATATTTGAGCATTTTAAGCGATTTTGCATTCATTTAAGTCATTTAATCACAATAATCTATTATTAAGCTCTTTATAAAGTCTAGAATATACTTATGAGCTCAATTATTCAAATTATGAACATTGAAATTATGAACATAATATGCAGATTTTACAGATTCTGACTAATTTTGAGCATTTCAAGCGCTTTTGTATTCATTTTAAGTCATTTAATCACAATAATGTATATTAAAGCTCTTTATATAGTCTACAATATATTTATGATATCTCTTATTCAAAACGATTGGATTATAAATTGTAATCATGCAAATAATGTTCAGATTTTAAAGATTCTGAGTATATTTGAGCATTTCAAACGATTATGCATCTTTAAGTCATTTGATCACAATAATCTATATTTAAGCTCTTTATATTGTGTATAATATGTTTAGAGCAATGCTATGGTGCATCGCGATGTATTAAGGCTTTTGTATATCGCGACCATATTTGTCGATAGTTTTACAAATTGAAAATCTAACTAAACAAATTCAATCTATATATTGAAATCTAATTATAAACCAAATTTTATATTTTTTTGGAATTTTTTTACTATTTTTTTTCGATTTTTTTAAAACCTGCCATTTTTAGAATTTCTTTATTATTAATTGGTTTCCAAAAAAGGAAAGTTTTAGAAAATTCGAAAAAAAATAGTAAAAAAATTTCAAAAAATATAAAATTTGGTTTGTAATGAGATTTCAATATGTAGATTGGATTAGTTTAATTAGATTTGTCAATTTATAAAACAGTTGACGGATAATGATCGCAATGTACAAAAGCCTCAATACATCGCGATGCACCATAGCATACCTCATATGTTTATGAGCTCAATTATTCAAAACGATTGGATTGTACATTGTAAGTATTCACATATTGTCCAGATTATACAGATTCTGAGTATATTTGAGGATTTGAAGCGATTATGCATCTTAAGTAATTTGAGCATTCATGCAAATAATGTTCAGATTTTAAAGATTCTGAGTATATTTGAGCATTCATGCAAATACATCTTAAGTGATTATTCATTTTAAGTAATTTGATCACAATAATCTATGTTTATGCTCTTTATATAGTCTTGAATAAGTTATGAGGTCAATTATTAAGAAATAATGGTTTATACATTGTAATTATTCAAATAATGTGTAGATTTGACAAATTCTTTGTATATTTGAGGATTTTAAGCGATTTTGCATTCATTTTAAGTCATTTGATTACAATAATCTATATTTAATAACTTTATATAGTTTAGAATATGTTTATAAACTCACTTATTCTAAACGATTGGATTACACATTGTAATTATTCACATAATATACGGTTTTACAATTTCTGAGTATATTTGAGCATTTCAAACGATTTTGTATTTATTTTAAGTCATTTTACCACAGTAATCTATATTTATGATCTTTACATCATTTATAATATGTTTCTAAACTAAGTTATTCAAAACGATTGGATTATGCAGTGTAATCACGCACATAATGTGCAGATTTTAAACATTCTGAGTATATTGGAGTATTTCAAGCGATCTTGCATTCATTTTATATTATTTGATCAAAATAGTCTCTATTTAAGCTCTTTATATAGTCTATAATTTGTTTATGGGCTGAATTATTCAAAAGGATTGGATTATACATTGTAATTATTCACATAATGCGCATATTTTACAGATTCTAAATTTCTTTGAACATTTTAACAGATTTTCCATTCATTTTAAGTAATCTGATCACAATAATCTATATTTAGGCTCTTATAATAGTCTAGAATATGTTTATGAGCTCACATATTTAAAACGATTGGATTATACATTGTGATTATTCACATAATGTATAGATTTTACAGATTCTTAGTATATTTAAGCATTTCAAGCGATTTTGCATTCATTTTAAATTATTTTATCACAATCATCTATATTTAAGATCTTTATATAGTCAAGAATATGTTTATGAACTCACTTATTCTAAAAAATTGCATTATACATTGTAAATTACGCACATAATGTGTAGATTTTAAAGATTCTGAGTATATTTGAGCATTTCAAGCGATTTTGCATTTATTTAAGTCATTTGACCACAATAATCTATAATTAAGCTCTTTAAAATGTGTAGAATATGTTTATGAGTTCAATTATTCAAAACGATTGGATTGCACATCGTAATTATTCACATAATATGCAACTTTTTCAGATTCTGAATATATTTGAGCATTTCAAGAGATTTTGTAGTCATTTTAAGTCATTTGATCACAATAATGTATATTTAAGCTCTTTATATAGTCTAGAATATGTTATGATATCACTTATTCAAAATGAATGGATAATAAATTGTAACGATTTTGAAACGATTTTGCATTCATTTTAAATCATTTGATCACAATAATCTATATTTAAGATTTTTATATAGTCAGGAATATATATTTATGAACTCACTTATTCAAAACGATTGCATTATACATTATAATTACGAATATAATGTGCAAATTTTAAAGATTCGAAGTATATTTGAGCATTTCAAGCGATTTTGCATTAATTTTAAGTCATTTGATAACAATAATCTATATTAAGCTTTTTATATTGTGTAGGATGTTTTTATGGGCTCAATTATTTAAAACGATTGGATTGTACATTGTAATTATTCACGTATTGTGCAGATTTTACAGATTCTGAGTGTATTTGAGCATTTGAAGAGATTTTGCATTCATTTTAAGTCGTTTGATTACAATAATCTATATTTATGCTCTTTATATAGTCTAGAATATGATGAGCTTAATTATTCAAAACAATTAGATTATGCATTGTAATTATTCACATAATGTGCATATTTTACAGATTATAAGTTTCTTTGAACATTTGAATCAATTTTCCATTCATTTTAAGTCATCTGATCACAATAATCTATATTTAAGCTCTTCATATAGTCTAGAATATGTTTATGAGCTCACATATTCAAAACGATTGGATTATACATTGTAATTATTCACATAATGTGCAGATTTTACCAATTCTTAGTATATTTAAGCATTTCAAGCAATTTTGCATTCATTTTAAATCATTTGATCACGATCATCTATATTTAAGATCTTTTATATTGTCAAGAAAATATTTATGAACTCATTCGTTCTAAACGATTGAATTATACATTGTAATTACTCACATAATGTGTAGATTTTAAAGATTCTTTGTTATTTGAGCATGTCAAGCGATTTTGCATTTATTTAAGTCATTTGATCACAATAATCTATAATTAAGCTCTTTATAAGAGGAATGATATACTACACTCTGGTGTATACATGCCCCATACACTGATTTTTTTCTACCGTCGGATCGCTCTAATTTTCGTGGTAAGATTTTGATGAAAGGCTGGGATAAAGGCGCTAGAGGCTCTCCGTTTTCTCCGTTTCATTAAAATTTTCCGTCTTCTGTTGAATCCTCCGTCTGAAGATTCTCTGTCCTTCAAATAGAAAAAAAAAATTAAAACTTTTACAGCCTCTGTCACCTCTACCGCCTCAGCAACTCTCGCTTTCCCCCACTTCATCTCGCAATTCTCTCTTTCATCGCATCGACACCTTTCTCTCTCCTTCACTCCTTTGTCGACCTTTCCTCCCTTCTAGCGCTCTGTGCTCCTTGGATTCATCGATTGACATTTTGACACCAGTGGAGGCGAAACCAACAATAGAAAGGGGCGAAGGTCCAAATTCACAGGCGAGAAAAGATACCTTTGTTTATTTTTTTATTCATTCGCGATATTAAATGTCTCAAATCAAAGATTCTTGCATTCACTTTAAGTCATTTGATGACAATAATTTGTATTTGCACTCTTTATATAGTTTATAATATGTTTATGAACTCATTTATTCGAAACGATTGGGTTATACATTATAATTATTCACATAATATGCAGATTTGACAGATTCTGAGTATATTTAAGCATTTCAAGCTATTTTACATTCACTTTAAGTCATTTGATGTCAATAAACTATATTTATGATCTTTATATAGTTTATAATATGTTTATGAACTCATTTGTTTGAAAAGATTGGATTATACATTATAATTATTCACATAATTTGCAGATTTTATAGATTCTGAGTATATTTGAGCATTTCAAGCAATTTTGAATTCATTTTAAGTCATTTGATCATAATAATCTATATTGATGCCCTTTATATGGACTCAAATATGTTTACGAACTTCATAAGAATTGGATTATACATTGTAATTTAACACATAATGTGCAGATTTTATAGATTCTGAGTATTTTTTAGCATTTCAAGCTATTTTACATTCATTTTAAGTGATTTGATTACAATAATATATATTTAAGCTCTTTATTTTTCTCTAGAATATGTTTATGATAATAATTACTCAATACTATTGGATTATACATTGTAATTATGAACATAATGTGCAGATTTGAAAGATTCTGAGTATATTTGAGTATTTCAAGCGATTTTTCATTCATTTTAATTCATTTGATGTCAATAATCTATATTGAACCTCTTTAGATAATTTAGAATATTTTTATGAACTCAATTATTCCAAATGATTGGATTATACATTGTAATTATTCACATAATATACGGATTTTACAATTTCAGAGTTATATTTGAGCATTTCAAACGATTCTGTATTCTTTATAAGTCAATTGTTCACAATAATCTATATTTAAGCTATCTTTATAAAGTCTCCAATATGTTTATGAACTCACTTATTTAAAAATTTTGGAGCACAAAATGTTCAGATTCTAAAGATTCTGAGTATATTTGAACATTTCAAGCGATTTTTGCATTCAATTTAAGACATTTGTTCTCGAATATGTGCAGATTTTACATATTCTGTGTATATTTGGTATTTGGAGCGATTTTGCATTCATTTTAAGTCATTTGATAACAATAATCTATAATAAAGCTCTTTGTAGAGTCTCGAATATGTTTATGAGCTCAATTATTCAAAACGATTGGATTGTACATTGTAATTATTCACATAATATGCAGATTATACACATTCTGAATATATTTGAGCATTTCTAGCAATTCTGTATTCATTTTAAATCATTTGATCATCATAATGTATATTTAAGCTCCTTATATAGTCTAGAATATGTTTATGATATCACTCATTCAAAACGATTGGATTATACATTGTAATTATGCACATAATGTTCAGATTTGAAAGATTCTGAGTATATTTGAGCATTTCAAGTGATTTTGCATTCATTTTTATTTATTTGATGTCAATAATCTATATCGAACCTTTTCATTTTTAAAAAGATTGGTTTATGCATTGTAATTATGCACAAAAAATATACAGATTTTAAAGATTCTGAGTATATTTGAGCATTTCAAGCGATTTTTGCATTCAGTTTAAGACATTTGTTCATGATAATCTATATTTAAGCTCTTAACAAAGTCTAAAATTTGTTTAAGAACACAATCATTCAAAACGAATGGATTATTCATTGTAATTACACACATAATGTGCAGATTTTACATATTATGTGTATATTTGGGTATTTCAAGCGATTTTGCATTCATTTTAAGTCATTTGATAACAATAATCTATAATAAAGCTCTTTCTAAAGTCTCGAATATGTTTATGAGCTCAATTATTTAAAACGATTGGATTGTACATTGTAATTATTCACGTAATAGGCAACTATATACAGATTCGGAATATATTTGAGCAATTCAAGCGATTTTGCATTCATTTTAAGTCATTTGATCACCATAATATATATTTAAGCTCTTTATATAGTCTAGAATATGTTTATGATATCACCTATTCAAAACAATTGGATTATACATTGTAATTATGCACATAATGTTCAGATTTGAAAGGTTCTGAGTATATTTGAGCTTTTCAAGCGATTTTGCTTCAATTATAAGTCATTTGATCACAATAATATATATTTAAACTCTTTATATTGTGTAAAATATCTTGATGAGCTCAATTATTCAAAACGATTGGATTATACATTGTAATTATTCACATATTGTGCAGATTTTACAAATTCTGAGTATATTTGAGCATTTGAAGCGATTTTACATTTATTTTAAAGTCATTTGATCACAATAATCTATATTTATGCCCTTTATGCCTTTTATATAGTCTAGAATATGTTTATGAAGTCAAGTATTAAAAAAGATTGGTTTATACATTGTAATTATTCACATAATGTACAGATTTCACAAATTCTAAGTATATTTGAGCATTTTAAGCGATTTTGAGTTCATTTTAAGTCATTTGATTACAATAATCTATATTTAAGCTCTTTATATAGTTTAGAATATGTTTATGAACTCACTTATTCTAATCAATTGGATTATACATTCTAATTATTCACATAATATACGGAGTTTACAATTTTTTAGTATATTTGAGAATTTCAACTGATTTTGCGCTCATTTTAAGTTATTTGACAATAGTAATCTATATTTATGATCTTTATATTGTTTTTAATATATTTATAAACTAAGTTATTCAAAATGATTAGATTATACATTGTAACCACACACATAATGTGCAGGTTTTAAAGAATCTGAGTATATTGGAGTATTTCAAGCGATTTTGCATTCATTTTAAGTTGTTTGATCAAAATAATCTGTATTTAATCTCTTTATATAGTCTATAATATGTTTTATGAGGTTAATTATTCCAAACGATTGGATTATACATTGCAATTATTCACAAAATGTGCATATTTTACAGATTCTAAGTTTCTTTGAACATTTCAATCGATTTTCCATTCATTTTAAGTCTTCCGATCACAATAATCCAAATTTTAAGGTTTTCATATAGTCTAGAATATGTTTATGAGCTCACATATTCAAAACGTTTGGATTATTCATTGTAATTATTCACATAATGTGAAGATTTTACCGATTCTTAGTATATTTAAGCATTTCAAACAATTTCGCACTCATTTTAAATCATTTGATCACAATCATCTATATTTAAGATCTTTATATTGTCAAGATAATGTTTATGAACTCACTTATTCTAAACAATTGCATTATACATTGTAATTACGCACATATAATACGTAGATTTTAAAGATTCTGAGTATATTTGAGCATTTCAAGCGATTTTACATTTATTTAAGTCATTTGATTACAATAATCTATAATTAAGCTTTTATAAAGTCTAGAATATGTTTATGAGTTTAATTATTCAAAACGATTGGATTGTACATTGTAATTATTCACATAATATGCAGCTTTTACAGATTTTGAGTATATTTGAGAATTTCAAATGATTTTGCATTCATTTTAAGTCAATTGATCACAATAATATATATTTAAGCTTTTTATATTGTCTAGAATATGTTTATGATATCACTTATTCAAAATGATTGGATTACATATTGCAATTATGCAAATAATTTCAGGTTTTAATGATTCTGAGTATATTTGAGCATTTCAAGCGATTTTGCATTAATTTTGAGTCCTTTGATCACAATAATCTATATTTAAGCATTTTATATTGTGTAGAATATGTTTATTAGCTCAATTATCCAAAACGATTGGATTATACATTGTAATTATTCACATATTATGCAGATTTTACAGATTCTGAGTATATTTGAACATTTGAAGAGATTTTGCATTAATTTTAAGTCATTTGATTACAATAATCTATATTTATGCCCTTTATTTACTCTAGAATATGTTTATGAGGTCAATAATTTCTAAAATATTGGTTTATACATTGTAATTATGTTAGCATTTAAAGCGATTTTGCATTCATTTTAAGTCATTTGATCACAATAATCTATATTTAAGCTCTTTATATATAGTTTAGAATATGTTTATGAACACACTTATTCCAAACGATTGGATTATACATAATAATTATTCACATAATATACGGATTTTACAATTTCTTAGTATATTTGAGTATTTCAAACGATTTTGTATTCATTTTAACTCATTTGACCACAGTAATCTATATTTATATTCTTTGTTTAGAGTATGTTTCTGAAATATAAGTTATTAAAAACAACTGGATTATACATTTTAATTGCACACATAATGTACATATTTTAATGATTCTGAGTATATTGAAGCATTTCAAGCGATTTGCATTCATTTTAAGTTATTTGATCACAATAATCTATATCTGCTCTCTTTATATTGTCTAAAATATGTTTATGAGCTCAATTATTCAAAACAATTGGATTATACATTGTAATTATTCACATATTTTGAAGATTTTACAGATTTTGAGTATATTTGAGCATTTGAAGCGATTTTACATTCATTTTTAGTCATGTTATCACAATAATCTATATTTATGCTCTTTATAGAGTCTAGAATATGTTTATGACGTCAATTATTAAAAAAAAGATTTTTTATACATTGTAATTATTCTCATAGTGTGCAGATTTGACGAATTATAAGTATATTTGAGCATTTTAAGTGATTTTGCATTTATTTTAAATCATTTGATCACAATAATCTATATTTAAGCTCTTTATATAATTTAAAATATTTTGATGAACTCACTTATTCCAAACGATTGGATTATATAATATAATTATTCACATAATATACGGATTTTACAATAAATGAGTATATTTGAGCATTTCAAAAAATTTTGTATTCATTTTAAGTCATTTGACAACGGTAATCTATATTTATGATCTTTATAGTTTCAAATATGTTTCTGAACTAAGTTATTCAAAACGATTGGGTTATACATTGTAATTACGCACATAATATGTAGATTTTAAATATTCTGATTATATTGGAGCATTTAAAGCGATTTTGTATTTATTTTAAGTTATTTGATCACAATAATCTAAATTTAAGCTCTTTATATAGTCTAAAATATGTTTATGTGCTCAATTATTCAAATGATTGGATTATACATTGTAATTATTCACATAATGTGCATATTATACAGATTCTAAGTTTATTTGAGCATTTCAATTGATTTTGCAATCATTTTAATTTATGTGATGACAATATTCTATATTTATGCTCTTTATATTGTCTAGAATATATTTATGGGCTCACATATTCAATACGATTGGATTATACATTGTAATTATTCACATAATATGCAGATTTTGCAGATACTGTGTATATTTAAGCATTTCATGCGATTTTGCATTCACTTCAAGTTATTTGATGATAATAATTTGTATTTGTTCTCTTTATATAGTTTGTAATATGTTTATGAACTCATTTATTCGAAACGATTGCGTTATACATTATAATTATTCACATAATATGCAGATTTGACAGATTCTGTGTATATTTAAGCATTTCCAGCGAATTTGCATCCACTTTAAGTCATTTGATTACAATAATCTATATTGATGCCCTTTATATGGTCTATAACATGTTTATGAACTCAATTTTTCATAAGCATTGGATTATACATTGTAATTTATTACATAATGTGCAGATTTTTAAGTTTTTGAGAATATTTGAGCATTTCAAGCTATTTTACATTCGTTTTAAGTGATTTGATCACAATAATATATATTTAAGCACTTTATTTAATGTAGAATATTTTTATGATATAAATTATTCAAAATGATAGGATTATACATTGTAAGTATGCACGTAATATGCAGATTTGAAAGATTCTGAATATATTTGAGCATTTCAAGCGATTTTGCATTAATTTTAATTCATTTGATCTCAATAATCTATATTTAACCTCTTTATATAGTCTAGAATATTTTTATGAAGTTAATTATTCTAAATGATTGGATTATACATTGTAATTACGCACAAAATTTGCAGATTTTACAGATTCTGAGAATATTTGAACATTTCAAGCGATTTTACATTCATTTTAAGTCATCTGATCATAATAATTTATATTTATGCTCTTTATATAGTCTCGAATACGTTTATGAACTGACTTATTTAAAAATATTGGATTATATATTGTAACTATGCACATAATGTACATATTTTACAGATTCTTAGTATATTTGAGCATTTCAAGTGATTTTGCATTAATTTTAAGTCATTTGATCACAATAATGTATATTTAAGTTCCATATATTATATAGAATATGTTTATGTTCTCATTTTTTCAAAACGATAGGATTATACATTGTAATTATTCACATAATGTGTTGATTTTAATGATTTTGAGTAAATTTGAGTATTTCAAACGATTTTGCATTCGTTTTAAGTCATTTGATCACAATAAGCCATATTTATACTTTTTATATAGTTTAGACTATTCTTATGAACTTATTTACTCAAAATGATTGGATTATACATTGTAATTATTCACATAATATGCATATTTTACAGATTCCAAGTACATTTGAGCATTTTAAGCGATTTTACAATCATTTTAAGTCATTTGATCACAATAATCAATATTCAACCTCTTTATTTTGTCTATAATATGTTTATAATATAATTTATACAAAACAATTGGATTATACATTGTAATTATGCAAATTATGTGCAGATTTGAAAGATTCTGAGTATATTTGAGCATTTCAATCGATTTGGCATTAATTTAAGTCATTTGATTGCAATAATCTATATTTTATGAACTCATTTATTCAAAATGATCAGATTATGCATTCTAATTCTTCACATAATGTGCAGATTTTACAGATTCAGATTATATTTGAGCATTTCAAGTGATTTTGTATTCATTTTAAGTGATTTGATCACAGTAATACATATTTAAGTCCTTTATTTTGTCTACAATATGTTTATGATATAACTTACTCAAAACGATTTGATTATACATTGTAATTATGCACATAATGTGCAGATTTGAAAGATTATGAGTATATGTGAGCATTTCAAGCGATTTGTTTATCCCAATAAGTTATATTTATGATTTTTATATAGTTTAGAATATGTTTATGAACTCACTTATTCATAACGATTAGATTATGCATTGTATTTACTCACATAATGTGCGGATTTTACAAATTCTGAGTATATATGAGCATTTGAAGAGATTTTGATTTCAGTTTAAGTCATTTGATCAAATTAAGCTATATTTAAGCTCTTTATATAGTCTCGAATATATTTTTGTACTCAGTTATTCAAAAAGATTGGATTATACATTTTAATTATGCACAAAATGTGCAGATTTTACAGATTCTGATTATATTTGAGCATTTCAAGTGATCCTGCAATCATTTTAAGTTATTTGATCACAATAATGTATATTTAAGTTCTTTATATTGTCTAGAATATATTTATGATCTTAATTATTCAAAACAATTGGATTATACATTGTAATTACACACATAGTGTGCATATTTTACAGATTCTGAGT
Source organism: Rhynchospora pubera (assembly GCA_028095005.1). Lineage (NCBI taxonomy): Eukaryota > Viridiplantae > Streptophyta > Magnoliopsida > Poales > Cyperaceae > Rhynchospora > Rhynchospora pubera. The sequence goes on along the minus strand of CM051462.1, from coordinate 157,533,263 downwards.
ATATTTTTGCATTTCAAGCGATTTTGCATTCATTTTAATTCATTTGATCACAAATAATCTATATTTATGCTCTTTATTTAGTCTAGAATATTTTTATGAGGCTAATTATTCAAAACGATTGGAATATACATTGTAATTAATCACATATTATGCATATTTTATAGATTCTAATTATATTTGAGCATTTTGAGCGATTTTGCATTCATTTTAAGTCATTTGATCACAACAATCAATATTAAACTTCTTTATATTGTTTAGATTTTGTTTGTCACTTATTGAAAACAATTGGATTATAAATTGTAATTATTCACATAATGATTTTACAGATTATGAGTATATTTGAGCAGTTCAAGCGATTTTTACATTCATTTTAAGTCATTTGTCCACAGTAATCTATATTTATGCTCTTTATATAGTTTAGAATATGTTTCTGAACTAAGTTATTCAAAAAAATTGGATTATACATTCTAATTATGCACATAATGTGTAGATTTTAAAGATTCTGAGTATATTGGAGCATTTCAAGTGATATTGCATTCATTTTAAGTTATTTGATCACAATAATCTATATTTAAGCTCTTTATATAGTCTAGAATATGTTTATGAGCTCAATTATTCAAAACGACTGGATTATACATTGTAATTATTTACATAATGTTCATATTTTACATATTCTAAATTTATTTGAGCATTTCAATCGATTTTGCATTCATTTTAAGTTATTTGTTGACAATTATCTACATTTAAACTCTTTATTTAGTCTAGAATATGTGTATGAGCATACATATTCAAAAGTATTGGATTATACATTGTAATTATTCACATAATATTCAGATTTTACAGATTCTGAGTATATTTAAGCATTTCAAGCGATTTTGCATTGATTTTAAGTCATCTGATGACAATAATCTATATTTATACTCTTTATATAGTTTAGAATTTATTTACGAACTCACTTATTCAAAACGATTGTATTATACATAATAATTATTCACATAATTTGCATATTTTACAGATTCAAGTATATTTGAGCATTTCAGGCGATTTTACATTATTTTAAGTTATGTGATAACAATAATCTACATTTATGCTCTTTATATAGTCTAGAATATGTTCATGAGGCCAATTATTCAAAAAGATTGGTTTATACTTTGTAATTATTCACATAATGTGTATATTTTACAGATTCTAAATTTTTTTGAGTATTTCAATTGTTTTTATATTCATTTTAAGTTATTTGATGACAAAAATCTACATTTAAACTCTTTATATAGTCTAGAATACGTTTATGAGCTCACATATTCAAAACGATTGGATTATAAATTATGATTATTCACATAATATGCATATTTTATAGATTCTGAGTATATTTAAACTCTTTACATAGTGTAGAATTTGTTTATGAACTCATGTATTCACAACGATTGGATTATACATTGTAAATATGCCAAAAATATCCAGATTTTAAAGATTTTGGGTATATTTAAGCATTACAAGTTATTTTGCATTCATTTTAAGTGTTTTTATCATGTTAATCTATATTTAAGCTCTTTATATAGTCTAGAATGTGTTTATGAGCTAAATTATTTAGAATAATTCGATTATACATTGTAATTATTTACATAGTTTACATATTTTACAGATTCTGAGTGTATTTGAGCATTTGAAACGATTTTGCATTCATTTTAAATCATTTGATCACAATAATCTATATTTAAGATTTTTATATAGTCAGGAATATATATTTATGAACTCACTTATTCAAAACGATTGCATTATACATTATAATTACGAATATAATGTGCAAATTTTAAAGATTCGAAGTATATTTGAGCATTTCAAGCGATTTTGCATTCATTTTTAACTTTTTAAGTCATTTGATCACAATAATCTATATATATGCTATTTTTATAATCTAGAATATGTTTATGTGGTCAATAATCAAAAAAATTGGTATATACATTGTAATTATATACATAATATACAGATTTTGCAGATTCTGAATATATTTGAGCATTTCAAGTGATTTTGCATTCATTTTAAGTTATTTGATCACAATAGTGTATATTTAAGCTCTTTATATTGTCTAGAATATGTTGATAAGCTCACTTATTCAAAACGATTGGATTATACATTATAATTATTCACATAATTTGCATATTTTACAGATTCTGAGTACACAATTGAGCATTTCAAGCCTTTTTGTATTAATTTTTTAAGTGTTTTGATCACATTAATCTATATTTATAGTCTAGAATATGTTTGTGATATCACTTATTCAAAACAATTGGATTATACATTGTAATTATGCACATAATGTGCAGATTTTAAAGATTCTGAGTATATTTGAGCATTTCAAGCGATTTTTGCATTCAATTTAAGAAATTTGTTCACAACAATTTATACTTAAGCTCTTTACATAGTCTATAATATGTTTATGAAGTTACTCAAAATGATCGGATTATATATTGTAATTACTCACATAATTTGCATATTTTACAGATTCTGAGTATATTTGTGGATTTCAAGCGATTTTGCATTGGTTTTAAGTTATTTGATGACAATAATCTATATTTAAGCTCTTTATATAGTTTAGAATATGTTCATAAACTCATTTATTCAAAACAATTGGATTATAGGTTTTTATTACGAACCTAATGTGTAGATTTTAAAGATTCTGAGTATATCTGAGCATTTTAAGAAATTTTGCATTCATTTAAAGTCACTTGATCACAATAATCTATATTTAAGCTCTTTATATAGTTTAGAATATGTTTAGGAGATCAATTATTCAAAACTATTGGATTATATATTGTAATGTGATACCCAGTTTTTGAGATTTTAGTTTTTACATGGTTAATTATTTTGGTTTCTATGTAAAATTAGTTTAAGCATTGTTTTCATGTTGAGTAAAAATTTCTGTGGTTGAATTGGGTCCCAAACTTATTGGAATTGTGCTTAAATCTGAATTCTATATGAACCAGCGATTTTAGAGGAGATAAAAGACTATTTTGTAAAGTCCACCATATAATATTTACCCCCTTTCATTTTTTTTCCCACCAGCCAATTTTTCTTTCTCTCTCCCACCTACTTCTTCCTCCTCCAACAGAAAATTTCTGCTCTTTCCTTTCCAAGCTCAAAACTCCCTAAAGCCCTCCATAGAAAATAGCTAAACTAGCTCAAAAATTCGGCAAAAATCATATTTAGAAAGAGGAAGGTGAGGAGAGTACATGCAAGCCAAGAAATTTCGGATTTGAGTACCGTTTTGGTAAGAACTCATTTTTCTTCAAATCATTTCGATTCTTGAACAATTTCTAGGATTTAGCTAAAATAAAGGGTTGAAAATGATATTTTCTATTAGTATTAGTTGCATGCAAGGTTTTGTTAGCTACTTTTAGTGTTCTATTTGATTTGTGTGAGGTTTTGGTCATGCATGAACTAAGCTTCGAGTTTAAAACGAATTTCTGAAATTGCTTGAGTGATTTGTGCATTAAACTGGATTTCAAAATGAGGTATAGTTGCATATATGGTACATTAGTGAAATTTGGGTTTTATACTAAATTTTTGGTATGCATGCAAGGTTTGATTTAGTAATTTCTGTTTTGGTAAAGTTTTGTATATGCATGAGGATTTGGTTAAGCTATAAGGTTGCATGTAATGATTTTCTGACAAATTGCATTTCATTCTTTGTTTGAGAGTTGGATTAAAACCTTTTAATTGTGGATTAAAACTTGTTTCTAGTAATTTTGGCATTTTCACTTATTTATTAAGTTAGATAGTAATCTCTGAGAATTTTAATATTTTATGTGGTTAATTTGTGTTTGAATGTGCTTGGTTTAAACCATTAAATTAGTAATTGGTACCAAATTCTATCCTTGTTCAGTATTTCAGCCCAGAGACTGGAATTCGGTCCGAATAAGTTATAATCCGGTCCGGATTGGTTCCTCTGGAAATTACAGCTTCTGAAATTCGGTCCGGATTAGTTGCAATTCGGTCCGGATTGTTCCCTCTGAGAACAGATTTTGTTTTGACCATAACTTTGTCATCCGAAGTCCGTTATAGGTAATTCAAAGACTGTTGGAAAGCTCGTGAAGAGCTCTAGAACTTCTTAGGTATTACTTGGTATTTTGAAGATTAAAAATGTATAGTTTAGGCCTTAAACTTACTTATGTCTTGTTTGTTTGTGTTAAGTTGTGGTAAGCCTTAGCCCGACCACAAATCATGTCTAATTTGGGATTGTATTTAAGTACTTGTAGCTTGTATCTTCTTGTTGCTCGTTTGATTTATTAAAGTAAGTACTTAGATATAAAATTTATTTGTTAGACTTGGATAAACGTATCGGAGTAAGAAGGAACCGATACAAATGAAGTACTACAATTGCTTGTCTATGCTTGATGTTGATTTTGCTTGTTTGTTGCTTATGAAGTGCATTGCTTTCCGGTGCGGATTCCACACCTAACTTGAGTTATTGTTAGAACTTATTACTTGCATGGCATATTTGAATTGATTGAATTGCAAGCATATTTGCATGTTACCATATTGTTATTATGATATAAATAATATGTATGCATATTGAATGGTTATCCGATTGATGTGAATGGAAATGGTATGGATGGTTAAGTACTCTTGTACGGTTGAATGGCACTGGTTTCGTTTGTACGCGGGCTCGCTACCCGGCGTGTCAATCGGTGTGGTTAAGCTTAATCCAAGGTCTACAGTGTTACGTCTTGAGGTACTTGTTGAAAGTTCGATTTGTCTGAATTGAATCTGAATTGTACTCTGATCCCTGTGTCTGGGGAGGAACCAGTTGACTCTGAATTTTACTCTGATCCCTGTATCTGGGGAGGAGTAGGTTCTGATCCTTGCTTCTGGGGAGGAACCAAATGACTCGTGACATCTATAGACCAGACTTGCATTTGAATAATACCAAACCGAACCGACATTTGCATTGTTACTTGATGGTTGTGATTGTTTTGATAATCAAATGAATTGCCGAGCTTATTGCATTGCATGAATTGTATTCATATATGGACTTACATGAATGTATTTGTTAATGCAAATGTTATTTTGTTATTATCATATCTTAAAATATGTATTGCTTAATTGTTGCTTTTAAACTCGGTCGGTAATTAGTTCCAAAACATGTACTCAAGGTTCGTATGGCTGGAACTAAATACCGCACTGAGATAATTGTATAATTATCTCATTCTCTGCTTGTTGCATTGTTTCCACTTTGGTTGTGGGTTCCAGGTTTTGGATCAGAGTGGCGCAGCGAAAGCTTCGCAACTAGTAGGCCATCGTGTTTTTGGTTGGTGTCTAATACCTTATGACCAGACTGTTGCTTATGTATTGTATCTTTAGGTAATAATTCAAGTGACATATGTAAGATTAGACTTTGATATTGTACATTAATTGGAAGTAATAAATGTTGTTTGTATATTAGGATTGGTTAAGCCTTGCGGGTGCACGGGTGGTAGTGTGCGCTTGCGGCGGCTGCGGCATCCCCGTGGTTCCGGGGTGTCACATGTAATTATTAACATGATATGCAGATTTTACAGATTCTGAGTATATTTGAGCATTTCAAATGATTTTGTATTTATTTTAAGTCATTTGATCATAATAATCTATATTTTTGCTCTTTATATAGTTTAAAATATGTTTATAAACTCATTTATTCAAAATGATTGGATTAAACATTGTAATTATTCACATAATTTGCAGATTAAACATTGGCTTTCCTGCATGCAAAGTATTAAATATCAGCTCGACTAAACTCAGGTAATCATAACATCTAGTTCTACCAATTTCTATACAATTAAACATTTAAGGGTGTGTTTGGATGAGCATGGAATAAGGAATAAGAATAAGAAATTTCGGTATGCGTGCTTATCCAAATTTCTTATTCTTATACCATGGTTTTATTAGTATAGGAATAAGGGCCCAAATTTCTTATTCTTGTGTTGTTTGGGTTGCACAAAATAAGAATAAGCACGCATACCGAAATTTCTTATTCTTATTCCTTATTCCATGCTTATTCCATCCTTATTCCATTCTTATTCCTTATTTAAAGTCAAGCCAAGGACAGCTTTTATAGAAGCATCTCTGCTAACAGATGGACAATTACACTTCAAGTCAAATGTGCAATTTAAATTCACTGTAAGGTAAACAATTGTTTAAAAAGAAGGATTAGAGAACAGGAATTAAGAACCAGTAAGACATCAATCTTTTCTTCAGTTTAACCACCAGCTCCGAGACTGCTCCTTAACTAAGTATTGTCTATGCATCCGAGTACAAATTAAACTAAATTAATTAATAATATTTACTTCATTATCTGTCATTCTCTCATTTAATCTTCAATTTAACCCAAATTAACCTCAGCTTACCCATTGTTGTTCAACGGGAACCCATTAAGCCATATTGAGAACATGTTCTTCAGAATACGCACCTCTCTTGACAAAAGAACACAATTAAAATCAGTTCACAATTCTAACAAATACTACTGGGGTTGAAGTATAAGAAATTTCTATACATCTCTACAAGAAAAGGAGAGAGAGAGAGTGTGTGTGTGGGCGCGCGCATGTGTGTGTGAGAGACAGAGAGAGACCTGTCACTTGTAGGCTCGCACTACTTCAGATTAACTACAGAAAATCAACTTGTATTGGGTTTGCTTTGCTAGCGCCGAGCGAGAAGAAAGGGAGAGAGACAGGGTTTTATTATTTTAAAAAAAAAATCTCGAAAAAAAAGCGAGGGTTTTAAAAGCGGCAGAGAGGGTTTCCTCGTGGGCCTCAGAAGGTAAAATTGTCGTGTTTTCTTAATAAAGAAGATATATGGTTTATTTATTTATTTTTTAAAGAAGTAATAAGTATCAATATATCTGTACCTTCTGCCAAAAAAAATTTTATGAATTGTATTGCAGTTATAAATTGAATTTCTGCTCGTACTAATTCAGTTTATTAGAATTGAAGTGTGTCCATTTTGATTCGAATTTGTAGTTTAATTTATCAGATTATTTATTTAGTTCATTATAATGTGATTTGTTTCTCTAATTGTTCCTTAATGCGGTTTTGGTTACACATACTAATTCAGTTTATTAAAGAATATTAGTGTCTACAGTGGCGAAGTCAAGATTGAGGAATTGTAGGATCCAAAATCTGACTAAAATAAAATTGAGAACTAAGGATTCGTTTGGATGAGGTGTGGGAATAATTAGAGAATAAGAGAATAAATTTATTATAAGCAATCCAAACTCTTCACAAAGTTACACACTTCTCAATATTTCTTCCCACTTCTTCCCTTATTCATTTTATTCCCACACCATCCAAACGGAGCCTAAGAGAATAACAACTTTAAGTATTAATTACCTAAAACAATACCAACATTCATTAATTTTTCTTAATTGAAATATCATTGAGCATAATATTTTGAGCCTAGGCCATAAACTTAACTATATAAATTTATCTTAATAAATTAACATATGATGGGAAACAAATCTAATTATTAGGGGGGGCCTGACCCTTGCCAGTCCCCTTCTGTCTTCGCCACTGAGTGTGAAATATGCAAAAACAAATACTGTATATAGTAAATACCAGATTGTGATTAAGAATAAAATCAAATAAATTAATATTCTATAAATCAGAATAGTAAATAAAAGTAAAATAGATTGAAACAAGTTTACCCGAGCGAGTGAACTCTGTCCTAAGGTGTATTCCCCTCACGTATGAGATCTTCAGAATCACCCCAAGATACCACGGGTGGTTCTTCTCTTTAGAAATATGTTCATGAGAGAAGAGATGGATCACTCCTTCAATATCCAGTGATAATCCAATGGATAAATAATATTGTAGAAGAATAGATTTGATGGAGAAAATTATCTTCTATGAAATCGGCAGAGAATGCATCTATATAATAAGGATTTAATTGTCGGTTTTCTACCTTAGAAATTCGGTGCATATATTTCAAATAAATGAAAAGGTGCCAATAAGATTAAGGCCTGATAATGCCAACTGTATTGGCCGAAAAGACACTAAAGTCTAACCGACTTATTTACAAGTAAATTAAAGTAAGAATTATGGCATAGACTAATTGATTTAATCAAATTGACAAATCGGTGGAGAAATAAACAGAAAATAATAATTAATTATATTATCAAAAGGATAATTAGAAAATGGATTTTGAGTTTTCTACAAATGTTCCAACACTATCTAGCTAAGGCTTCGTTTGGATACGTTGAGAATAAAGTAGGAAGAAGGAAGAAGGAAGAAGGGAAAAAATTTATTGGGAAGGGGTAAATTTATTGGGAAGTGTGTAACTTTTGTGAAGAGTTTGGATGGTTAGAAATAAATTTATTGGTAAAAGTAATTATTCCTTATTCCTTATTCCGGAAAGAAGCCATCCAAACGGAGCCTAAAAGACTAAAACTATTCAAATTTTCCAAAGTATTTTCTTTTAACTTTTATATAAAATTTCTTTTAGAACTCTTTAAACAAAAATATTTGTTGGTGTTCGTTTATAGTATTATTGCTAATTGTTGCGCGCGACACGGGATCGAGAGACTGATTCTACCTTATACAAATGGTGTTGCTTCAATCTTTACATCCAACGCCAAACCCCCTTCGATAGACTGGCTCTATAGAAGATTTGGTCAATGTCTTCATGCTTTTTTCCAAAGGTACTGAACTTTGATTTATAGTCTAAACTAAATTGGACTTAAAAATTGTATGTGCAATCAAAAGTTGCTTGCCCCAAATACCGCTGAATTTCCCCAAATAAGTTCTGAATTGATTATTCTGTACCATAGTTTATTGCGTATTAAGTGACAATTGCGTATTTTTGTTATGGTACTATTGAGCAAGACCCAATTGAGTATATTGCATTTGTCCCTGGACTTAAACATGTTATTAACATATGCAAAATTATATACTCTGGTCTTTCGATTTTTGCATTTGTCCCTGGACCTGTAATAAAGATTATATTTTGTACTCCACACGGTCCGAAAAATGTCATGCTTATTGCTTTCTTCTTAGAATATACAAATCATATGGCTCCGTTTAGATATGTGTGAGAAGAAGGGAAGGAGTATTGGAAAATGTGTAACTTTGTGAAAAGTTTGGATTGTTTATAATTTATTTCTTTCCTTCTTCTTTCTTCATACCTTCTTCTCAATGCATCCAAACGGTGCCATTGTATTATTATCATAGTTGATATAATTTTAGATGATCTTTCTTTTTCATCATAATGGTATTATGATATAGTTATACTGTAATATTTTAGCCATTATCTCTCTTATTAATTTTGCTTTCAGGTAAGGTATTTTTTTTTTCTTGTCAACTTTGCTGTCAAAATGTAAATATGACAATAGCAACTTAATGTCGTAGCTCCTCATATTACTTGGATTTTAAATTGAAAGGAATTTTGGTTAACACTTAATAGTATATATATGGACCACGCTATTTCTAGATTTGCAAATCTGTTATTGTTAGTTTATGCATGTGACATCCAAAATTGCATGCCTCTTTCTTTCTGTGTGCATGTGTTGTGTGTGTGACCAATGTGATGGTTGCACATTTGAGATTTAGTTGAGCTTGATTGAGGCAAAAGCACAAATAATCTGATAAAACAATCCAAAATTTGTAGGTTCAATTACTAAGTGGTGAAGAAGTGCTAAATTCTATATATGTGCGAAGCTAGAAGCCCGGGCGCCTCGGTCTAGACTCTAGAGGGAACCAATGTGCTACAAAAGATAGCAAGTAAACAGGACAAGGTATTGTATTGTATTGTTCTTTTGGGCATTGATGTCAATTTCTCCGCATTGTGGACTTGTGGTGATTATGTGTCACACTCACATAGCAAATTCAGATAATAATTATGTCACATAGCAAATTCAGATAATAATTATGTCACATAAGTTGATTGTATTGTTATTAAGCTTTCTATGTATGTAAATGCCTCGTTTCTGATCTATTTTTTATTTTAAAAGTAATTATGTTTATCGGAACCAGATCTTCATTAATTATCTAATATCTTCGCTAATAGAAAAGTCCAGGGATGAGAAATCACCCTTGTTCCATCCAGCACTAACCTTATCCTCATCCGCTGTTCCTTTTCTATCATTAACCCTGCCCCACTCCCCCACCCGCCCTTTTAGTTGTTCTAATTAAATAAGTAATTATTTTAGTTAATATGAGTAATTATTCTAGCTCTGAAACTAACTGTTCTAATTAATATTACTAATTGTTCTTGAAAAAAAATTAAATGTTCTAATTGTTCTGGAAAAAAATTGTGCTAGAAAAAAATGCTAATTATTCTAGTTGGTAAACTAATTGTTCTAGTTATTCTGAAAAAAAAATAATTGTGTTGGAAAAAAATTGTTCTAGTTATAATATATATATATATATATATATATATAGAGAGAGAGAGAGAGAGAGAGAGGAGGGTTCCGCTGCCCCTGGTTTAAAATGCCCCAAATGTCACCAATCAGTAGCCATTGGATCAAAGTTGATGAGCGGCTGCGATTCAATAATATTGATAGCTCAAAAAGTCGCAAAATTTAAGAAATTAATATCCATCTCTCCCACTCCCAACTCTCTCTCCCAACTCCCAAGTCCCAACCTAACTCTACCACGCAGCAAAGCTTTATCCTCTCATGCTTCGTCTCTCGTTCGTGGATTGCGACCTTGCCTCTAATGTGACTTGTCGTTTCTCTCCAACTCTGAACATAAACCATTGCTGTCATTTCTCTCCAACTCTAGATATAACCCATTACTTCTATCAGTCTCGCTCTAGCTATATCCTTTTTTTGTGTGTAAATCTAATGTGTTTTTGTTCAATTTAATAGAAAAGCTCAGATGTGGAATCTTCTCTTTGATTCATGAAGAACTCTGTTCTTTTTCTTTTCTCGTTAAAATCATTACGGTAAATTTAGGTGCATTTTATATGACTTATCCTGCTTGTTGTTGAATGACGGAATTTTTTACCATTTGTGGTTCGGTCTTAGATCAGGTGTTAGATGGAGATAAGCCCATATATGACATAGATTTTGAGGGGCCTGGATGGATTGACCTAAGTTTAATGCCTCTAATGCAGAAAGTTTATTAGTATCTTGAAATAAAACTACAGGAGTTGATAATTGTTCAAGATAAGATAATTTTTTTTTCTGTTGCATAAACTAAAATAATGGAAAGTGGGTCATAGTTATTTTAATTTTATTTGATATGTTTGAAATAATTTGATTTGTGAATGCTTAACGAAACTATAATTGTCTGGCATGCTTCTGAAGTTGGTTTTCCAAAATTTAGTTTTTCAGACATTCTTTTAGAAAATGAATAAGCATTGATTAGAAACTTAACTTCTTTCGTTTTCCTTATTAGCTCTTTCTAATTTGTGATATTTTTGCGTTGCTATTCTAATTAGGTATAATGCTGAGTTAGCTAAATGGTGAGTCAGTTGGGACTTGGGAAAGAGAGCTTCAAAGGTAGCATGGTGAGTCAATTGGGAAATTTGTGCGTTGCTATTCTAATTTGGAACAGAGTATTGAAAGGTAGCATTTTTAGTATTAGACTGTGAGAAGGTTGGTGAAATGGGAATCATTTGGGACTTGGGAGAGAGAGAGCTTGGGAGAGATGGGTATTAATTTATTAATTTTTGTGACTTTTTGAGCTGTCAATATTACTGAATCAGAACCGCTCATCAACTTTCATTCAACGGCTGCTGATTGGTGGCATTTGGGGGCATTTTAAACCAGGGGCACCGGAACCCTCCTCATATATATATAGAGAGAGAGAGAGATTGGCTAAAGTATACTTCAGCATACGGATCAAACCCATATGCTAGAGTGGTTTCTCAAAAACTAAAATTCAAACAGTCGATCCAAACCGTTCAAGTTGTTCTCCATATAAAATATCCTTCGAGACCAAATTTTACATTTTTCGATTTTTTTTGCTATATATTATGCTATTTTTAAATTGAAAGGTCAGAAATACTCTTTACAGTATTTTTTTTTAAATAGCATAATATATAGCAAAACAATTTCCAAAAATATAAATTTTGGTTTCCTGGGAGATTTCAATATGGAGAACAATTTGAACGGTTCGGATCGACTGTATGAATTTTAGATTTTGAGAAACGACTCCAGCATACGGACGATCTATATGCTGGAGCATACTAGAACATTTACTATTTAATATAGAATATTTTTTCTCAACGATCCAAAGGAGAGAAAGTCAGCGCTTGATGGAACATGGGAGGGAACTATAAAAGGAAAGAGGGGATGAGGATGAGAGGATGATTTCTCATTCCTAGATATGTCATGGTTTAATTAATCACATTCTAAAAAAGAAAAACGTGTGTTTAACTGCGATGGGGTGATGGGATGAGAGACAAAAAAAAGGAAATGCATTCCTAACTACTTGGAGGATGATGGGGATGATAAATCCTGAAGATGATGGTTATCAACTTTGAATTCAAATTCAAAACTATATAAAAAGATTATTTTTGTTTTTTAATAAAACTAAGTAATTGGATGCTGCGCAATTTGATCAGAGAAAGGGCATGCGAAAGGTCTGAAAATAAGGGCACTTTGTTAGAGTTATGTCCTAGAAGTCAATAATTTAATGACTTAATTATTAGTTTATGTCTTGGATGATATTTTTGTTGACCCTTAAAAAATGATGATTCCATGAAAGCCAAAATGCAAATTTAAATAAAAAAAATCAAAAGTCAAAAACAGCGAAAACCAAATTCCCATATTGCCAAAAACCAAAATCAAATTGTGAAAAATATCAAACAAACTCCAAAAATCCTCAAAATTTATCCAAAAATTCCTTAAGAATTATGATGAATTATCATAATTTTTAAATCCCAAAAATAGCAACACAAACTCCAAAATTTGCAAATAAACCCAAAAACTTCACAAAATTACCAAAATAATTCTATGAGGAATTTAGCAAAACCAGTTGAACCATTAAATTTCTTATATTGTTCTAAGCCTACCCGTAAAACTTCATCTGAAAATACCCAAGGGAAGGCTTCTAAACAATTTATTTTGGTTTGGCCTTAAAGAAATAAAAGAGGAAATTATGAAAATCAAATGGAAATCCCACAAAAATCAGAACCCCATGTCGCGTACTTCCATTGCAGGGGATCCAAGGGAGGCCAAGTGTGTCGCTGCCTCCCCTGGAGAAATTACTGTTCGCATTAAAGGAGAGAATGCACTCGGTGCATGAGCCGAAAGCTTTGGGGATTTTATTTTCTTCACTGGATCACGAAAGACTTGATGCACCTATCTCCACTTCTCTCATTTAACCTTACATGTGGGGCCCAGATGCAGGGCCGTCTCTTCCCTTGGTAAAAAGAAGCAACAAAAGAGGAGTTCCGACTTTTCACCATGAAGGCCGGGTAAAAAACGGAGAAGGGAGGAAACCAGGGCTACGTGGCCTCCGCCGGCGCCACAAACCCAAAACCAGCAGTGTCGCCCATGGTTTTGCGAAACCAGAACCCTAGGCGCAGCTGACTGAAGGCCACTGGATCAAGATCAGAAGGTGGAGATCAAGTCGGCTCAAAACCTAAACCCTAGGTTCTCTGCCTATAAAAGGCCCCCAAATCAGAGAGGCTAGAGAGGAAAGGAGGGGTAAGGTTAGGCTAGGATTAGGATAGCATTTCTGTATCAAATTGAGAGAATTGAAAGAAAATTGTGAGAGACAATAGTTCAAGCAGTTAGGAAAGGAAAGAAAGAGGTGAGAACTGAGTGCCATTCCTTTGTAAATCGCTGTCTACAAATCTAATAATTGAAATCAAGTTGAAAATTCTACTGTCTTGTTCCTCTCCTTCTCTCCCCTTCCTTGACCTCTCCTCCCATGGTTTAGACTGAGGGGTCCTCAGATCTAGACTGAGGAGAGGTCGCCTAGCTTGAGGTTTTCTCCTGACTAGGTGTAATGGTGGTCTAGGCTGAGGGTTCCTCAGTTCTAAACCATGTTCCCATGGCTTGAGTTCAAAACAGCTCAAACCATGAGATCTTTGAATAATCAACATGCTATCTAAATGTTATGCTGCTCAAATTGTTATAGAAATTACCATAAGTTAGTGCACTGCCTCATAACAAAATAACAAAAATACTCATATGTGCATAGATATTCAAATCTGACTAAAAGTGAAATAATCAAAAGCTAAGGGTTTTATTTGCATAAAATATGAAAGTGTGTGTGAATGGCAAGTACTGGACCTTAGGGACAGCAAAGAATAACTTTTTCAATTTTCAGAAATTTATATGATTTTATACACATTAATAAAGTGATAAGGATATTTCATGAAATAAAAAATGTTAATTATCAAATTCTGGATCTTTAGTATTAAACCAACATATGTTTCAGGTGTGTTAAAGACATTCTCTATAAATTTTTATAATTTTGAATAAACATGGAGGTATGTTGCATTTTGTGCATGAGTAACAAACGGTATATATGAAGTATAGAAAACTGCACTCAAATGCACTGCTTATGAATACTTGTGACCTCTGTAAATGAACTTCCTGCAGTTAAAGCAACTTCAAACAAAAATCATCAAAAACAGTAATCGCATTGCATAAAAATGAAAATGATAAATTGTAAAAGGTGACAAATGGCTTGTTTTTACATCCTGAGCAGTTTATATGTTTAAAACAAGTTTAAATGAATCTAATTTGAGCATCAAACTAAACTCTATTGCTGTAAAATAACTTACATGCAAAACCTAAAATTGGATAAAATGTATAAATTTATGCAATTCTGCCCCTTTGGCTCTCACACCAAATCGTGATGCCTCAAATCAAATTGAATGTTTAAGTAAACTAAAACTAATCTCCTGAATCTATTTGAATCGTTTCTGGCACAAGAGGATGGTCAAGTGGGCCCCACAACTGAGCTTCATCTCCGTCCAAATTCGAACCGAGGTTCCTCAGTCCAATACACTCCACTCTAGGCTTCTTCATGCAAAAATGAAATACCTCTCTCTCTTCACATACTTTCATGAGCATAGAAAACCTATCTCTGGCAAAGAAAAGAAAGCAAGAAGCTTGGAGCACCATTAATGGAGACTCGAGACATCCCAGGAGTTACAAGACAACACAAGCTTCAATTGCTCCAATAAATGGCACATATGTGTTCTCCTGACCTAGACTATTCCAACGCACTCAATCTCGACTGAAATGGTGGTCGGAGTCGACTTAATTTCGCCGGAAAAGAATCAAGGGCTAAACTACAAAAAGGCCATGACCAGGCGGGGAAGAAGGGTTCAAACCCGTGCCACACACGATCCGCTGCGGCAAAATCACTTGTTGCGGGTTGCTGACATGTCAGCAACTCGTTACACCAAAAATTTTGAAATTAAAAATAACGTGACACGTGGGACCCACTTGTCAGAAAAATAAAATAAAATAAAATAAATAAATACCACGTCAGCTAAATACGTCAGCACCATGTCAGTACAAGCAGCAAGCCAAATCAGTCCTTGTGCCTACGTGGACCAACCAGAAAACGCCAAATATGCAAAAACTTCAAAAATTTATTAAAAATAGTAGGAAACTCAGAAAAATTCAAATAAAATATCCATAAAATTCTAAAAATCCAAATAAACCAAATACACTTATATTTTGATATAAAAATCTGTCAAATTATTGGTCTTTTCTATTTTTGAAGTATTTTTAATATTAAATAAATCTTATAAAATTCTAAAATAATGTTAAATCAATTTTGTAAAATTCTAAAATGATTTCAGAATTCAATCAAACTCTTCTAACAAGCTTTCAAAAATAAACATTGAGAATTTAAATGAAATATATTAAATATCTAGTATTTTCAAAAATAAACATAACTAAAAATATAAAAAGATATTTTAAAATCCTAAAATTAAAAATAAAAATAAAATAAAATTATAAAAATGGTAAAACCCAAAAAGAAACTCAAGAAATTAAAAGTCCAAACACGAAACCCGAAATCAAGACTAAAACCTCTTCATTAGAGGCGAGCGAAACCTCTTCAGCAAATCGAAATCGACTTCAAGCAAACTCTCAACAAGTGGTCCAAAATAGCCTAGAAAACCCAAATCCAAACCAAATCCAAAGGCCCAAAATAGCCTAGAAATCCAAACCAAATCCAAAGGTCCAAAATAGCCTAGAAATCCAAATCAAATCCAAGACCCAAAATAGTCTTGAACCCAAATCAAATTTCGAGGTCCAAAATAGTCTCGATAAACTCAAATCCAAATCTAAATCCTCCGAAGGCCCAAAATAGCCTAAGGACCAAAAACAACGCTCCAACACCAAAAAAACAAAACCAAGTCTGTCTCAAATAATAAAATCATTTAAATGTCCTCAATCGGGTCCCGTTAATTAAGTCTGGTACACCAATTGAGTCCGGTCTAAACCAAAAGAAATAAACTTAAAATAAACACGAAACAAACGATTCCTCTTAGCCTTTACATAAAATTCTTCAGATCCCTTAATCAGAGGTTCTCGTGAGCGATCACGGGGTAATTAACAGTAGGGGCTTGCGCCTACTGGAAAGAAAGGACCCACGAAATCAACAAACCTCTTTAAGAAGCGACTCAAGTTTTGGTTCTCTTGTTGCTAAGAGACGCTCGAACTGAGATCGAACCTTAAGGGGGGTGAATCTAAGGCATTTTTCTTTTCTCGAGGGAACCATTCCATCCTTTGAGAGAATGACGAAAAAGCCCATACAATTTTATCATATGTTCCTAGGTTTATTATTGACTGATCATTCAGGTTGAGGATCTGAATTATGGATCTCTGTGGATCATTCTTTAGAATGACAATAATAAATCTAAATGGTCCATAATCTTGATAATTAACAAGGAACATTAATTATCATATAAGATTAGTATGCAAGTTAAGTGATGATTAAGTTCTACAAATCATAGGTAAAGAGTTACCAACTTAATTGCATATGTATATGTTATGGAACATAGTACAGGACTTGACCCAACGAAATAAACATATGGATTGTGTTATGTGTCATTGTTTATTTCATTATGATTTTGGTTCTAAGTTTGAGATGTTTATCTTTTCCACATGAGGATAGGTTCAATAAATATTGTCTACCGCTGATTCCCGATAAGGGCTGCTATACGTACTTTATTTATGTTCTCTTGAATTGTGCGGGGAAAAGCTAATCATCAAGAAAACCGTATGTCCCTCATTAATTCACTTAGTGAGTGACGATATCTGTTTGGGCCCTTTGATGGAGTTGGATCGTGTGTGCGCAACTAAGCGATCAACTCTAGATCAAGAAACGTATAATCTGCAAGAATGACACATTCCTATCTTGGATTATACGATAATATCGTGTGACATAAGAATCAAAATAGAGAAATGCTTTTATTCTCTCATGCAGGATTTAAATATTGTAGCAGTACATTATTTATGCGAATTGGGGATCATAACGTGTTGCTAGATACCGCTTATGATTATTGGAATTAAATAGCGATTTAATTCCATGTCCAACATAGAATAAATCCTCAAAGGGTCACACAAATAGGACATTAATCACACAGAGCATTATTTATTTATTCACAGCAGTAAGTTATGTGGAAATATGATAAGATTGATTAATTGATTATATACCGTTGCAAACCGTTATAATTAATTAAGTCAATGGATCATATAGAAATAAATTAATGCATTAACTAATCCTAAAATAATTATTAATGAGTTAATAATTAATTTAGTTCAACACTTATTAATATAAATGGTTATATTGATTAATTGGGCCGTTATTCAAATAGCAAATATATAGCCCAATTAAAGAGCAAACTTGAGAGACCTTAATTATATGAATTAATGGTCCAAATGAAGAGGTTAAATGGCCCATAAAGGCCCATTTCGTGGCAGTCCCTTATGGTGGTAGGTGGGATGGCATAGTTGTAATTATGCAAGAGGTCAATTAGGTTTTGTGCTCTATATAAGGACCACTTATGAGAGCCTCCACATAGGTTTTCTCTCTCCTCTCATTCCTCCCATGGAGGCCGCCACTTTCACCCTCTCCTTCTCTCTTTTGCTCATGTGTTGAGCTATTTTCTCTCAACTAAATCAAGGTTGTTGATTGATGCAAGAGAAAAAACCATAGGGATTAGGCTTGTTCTTTGGGTATGCTAGCATGTACCTTGTAGAACGTGATTAATCCTCCTTGGTGGACTCGAGGGCGGCTACTAGACGTGGTGGAGATGGTGGAGATGGCACGCCATCGATTCCCATGCCTTGGTCGAGCCCCGCGAATACGATTTCGCGGGAGGTACAAATTTTCCACCTATTTCTCTTGTGTTAATTTGACTTTTGTGCACGATCCGTTGTGTGTGATGTTTAATTGCTTAATTAAATTATAATTAGCACTAAAAATTAAAAATTACACACTACCTAACACACTTTAGTCATAAAATTACAAAACTGATTTTTATCATTAAATTATTGTTTAAAATATTGAGAAGGGTAATATCTATGAATAACACGATTTGAGATATTAGAGGGGTATTTTTTCAATTAGAGAAGATCAGAGGGTATACATTCAATTTTTCCTAAATAAGTGTCTATAAAAAAAAATCCAGTTGAGTTTGTAAACGCTATCTATCAGTTAAGGGGTCGTTTGGATCGCTCAGGAATAAGAGGAACAGTTTATTCCTAGGCGGAAAACATTGTGAAGTGTGTAATTTTGTGAAGAGTTTGGATGGTTAGAATAAATTTCTCCGGAATTTGCTTCTTACTTATCCCTTACCCATCCAAACAGCCTAGATGTATTATCTTTTATCACTAGATCAAGAATCGATTCTCAACCCCTCTAGTTTTATATAATTGAGTGAGAAATGAATAACCTAATCGCTAATCAGTGTTATCACCGGTCAAATTTCTTACCCTGACGTGAGAAGTGGTTTTATGCCATCTTAAAAGTCACATCTTATTGGGACCGTTTGGATCGCTTAGGAATTTAGGGAATTTGGAGAATTTTCTATTCCTAGACATAAATTTATTGGGAAGTGTATAACTTTGTGAAGAGTTTGAATTGTTTATAATAAATTTATGCCTAAAAATTAGAAAATTCTCAAATTCCCAACGCATCCAAACATGTCCAATTGATATTTTTACACCCCCACCCCAAACATAAATAAATAATTAATGTGAAAATGTCTTATATTATAAGGAGTCAGCGAACAAAATTTTATAATTTTTATACTATTGTTGAGCACTATCTTGCATCTTATCAAACTCATCTCTACTCCTTTAATAAACTCATGAATCCAAGAGATATTACATGCTAGATCTATAATACACTTGTTTGTGTCGTTCGATCGATTTGATATGTAGTTGGATATCAATCGCTGAATAAGTCAACAATATATTTTGATTTTTTTGTCCAATAAAAAAACAAATTGAATAAAAATTGTGCAACATATTTTTATTGCCTAATGTTATTTTATTTCTTAATTTGTTCACATACGAGAGGGCATGTTTTGCTAGTTTTACAAATGCTCACCAACCACTGCACGTTTAAAATGTTTTCACCAGCCTCTCTAACCATATATACCGGAGCAATTATTAGTATGCGGCTCAAAACTTTTCTACTAACCTACTTAGCGGCACATGCAAACTACAAAGTAATAAATTTCATGAGTGGTTCATATCCATATATTGTCAATGCAAATAGGCAAACCAGATCTGAACATTTTGACTCCGTTTGGATGGTGTGGAAATAAAAGGAATAAAAAAAAAGTATTGGAAAGTATGTAACTTTGTGAAGAGTTTAAATTGTTTATAATAAATTTACTCTCTTATTTTTTTTATTATCTAATTCCTAGGACTCATCCAAACGGAGCCTTTATTAATTGCATGCAATGACACGGTCATTCAGCCTGATTGGCTACAATGAGCTGACTAATTCATTCGTGATTCGTGAAGGCTCCGTTTGGATAAGGTGTGGGAAGAAGGGAAGAAGTGGGAAGAAGTATTGGAAAGTGTGTAATTTTGTGAAGAATTTGGATTATTTATAATAAATTTATTTTCTTATTTCTTATTCCTTCTTCTCAAATGAAATCCAAACGGAGCCGAAAAGAAAAAAGCAAAAAACAATAACAAGAAAAAGAAAGTCGGAGGACGTAGGAATTTTTATTTTGACTAGATACTTTCTTTGAAATAAACGTGAAACGCATGTATATATATCATATTATCATGGACTCACGGGGACGGGCCGCAGACTTATGCGTAGATGATACTTCACTAGTTCTAAACTGTTTTACTAGTACATTAATTCATTTATTTTGTTTTGGTAATGCGGTTGATGTGTTTAAATTTTCATTTCTTAGACAATTTGTTAGTGAACTTTGAAATTGACTACTTCTAACTAATATTGTAAAATTCAGAAGAATGAGTTATATTGATTATAAATTCATTTCATAATAAGTATTTGTTGAGCAATTGACAAGTAATGATATATTTTTTTATGAATATTATATCAATAATTAAGCATTTTTCGACTTACAACAAAATTCATATGTTATCTATCTGTAAATGACTGTAAATGTATGAAAACAATCCAAAAACCTATTTATAATTATAATAAATGTCTTACTACACATTGTGTGATAATTTTGGGACTCGAACATTCTTGAATCTTGATTAACCTTCTTCGTTTGATGGGTTGTAGTTGTACGAAGGCGAAATTTGTTGTTTGAAATCATTTGTAGTTAGTTAATAGCCATACAACTCACCACTTGGATGAGGATGACATAAAAGTGGTCCAATCGTCATCAATGTCTAAATTGCTTTCATGGAATTTTCTCCTTGTCTTATTTTATTTGTGAAGAATATCGATCTAGGCGATGAAACATAATAAAAATATTTAGCCTCGTCGACGAAAAAATTTTTTTTTTTAAGAAGACATTAACGTTCGCCTTCACTTCAAATAAGTTCGATGGATTTCAATTTTTAAAATACACTAATCAACTTATATCACTCCTATGCAATAAAATAAAATTAATAGCTGGATGACATTGACATTTTAACCGAATCATTTTAAAACGTGGATAACTTTTATTAAAATTTAGTTAACTATATTTAATTTTGTTGACTCTTGGATGAAACATTATTAATTTTGTCTTGTTTTTCTCTTTTTTTTTTGTATAGTCTCTAGGTTTTGCTTTCTTTTTCTCTTTCTTCTGTGAATATTTAAATATTTTGTTAATAAAATCTTGCTGGTATGGTGCTTTGTTACCCGACCTCAGAAAAAAAAAGTTCTTAAATTAGTTAACTAATTAACTATGTTCTTAAATTTGTTAAAATAAAAGTAATACCTGGATGACATTGACATTTAATTTGCTGTTGATGTGGATAACTTTTTCTGTTCATAAGAACATAGTTAGTCAACTAATGTGTAAAAAGAATAAATAATACAAGAAACGTTCTTTGATCTTCGGAGGAAATTTTACGATGATGAAAATATGAAGCGTCTGAATTGCTAGAGAACTTTTATGCATGGTGCTTTAATTAACGGAATTAACATTTTTTTAATTCAAAATCGTTAAGTTTGAAAGTTAGATTGATCTAATTTTCAAACACCAATAGAGATTTTTAGAAGTTTTTAAGACTGGAGTACTAATACACTAGGTGTTACTAAATGTGGATTATTGTGATATATTTCTCGAGAGATTCTTGAGGGGCTCTCCGTACAAGGCAATTTCAGGCGACACTAAGGCGATTTCAGGCGAGTTATGGCCTCCAACGGGTGACAAATAGTTCAGAGGAGACACCGCACCAGGTCAGTACCTTCTCCGGCGAGGGAACCCACTCCTACCACGGCACCACTGGTCTTGTACGGTGCCAGCACCTATGCTCATGTGGTGCGAGGCGGAGGTACCCAGCAAACCCTAGGTGGGGCCGCTCCACCACCTCAGCCCACCAGGGCCAGGTTTCCTCAACCTTCGGCTCTAAGGCAGGCAGCCGCTCCTGTCACTGCACGCTACCCCCGTCAACCGCGACTTATCACCTCCCCCGACAGCCCCACCACCCTCAAGTTCCCTCCAACTTTGGGGGACCCTGACTGGACGAATCGATGCTTCCGGTGCTTCCGACTCTGCCACACGGCGGCTAAGTGCACTCAAGCTCTACGTTGTGCCGCTTGCTGGGGACAGGGACATGACTTCCACGAATGTCCTTCTCCCCACAGACACACCTATGTCCCAGGCCGACGCCACCGCCAACCTCGCCCACATCAGCCACCACCACCGCCACCTACCACTCTCCAAGTACCCCGGTGTGGTCAACTCCCTCCTCCCCCAACAAGGAGGTGGGTAGTTCGTCGGGAAGTTCAAACCTCTCTGTCTCTCCTCAGATTTTGAGTCAGCCACAGCCGAAACTCCCTGAAGTTCAGTTCCTTGAGCCTGATTTTGAAGATCTCCTCTCTTCTGGGTCGCAAGTGCTGCCGGCGGAGACAGATAGACCTGCGTCGGTCAACTGTTACTTCTCCAGGGATGCCAGGTATGCTGCTGAGGTTTCAAAACTCTCGAATGCTCTTGTTATCAGTATCCCTGAGAACTATGAGGTTCCTTTTGAGTTAGACAACGTGACATCAATGGTGGAGGAAACAGGATTGGTCACAGCTAAAGATGTGCAGGTAGGCCGTATGTCTAGGGATCGTTTCATCGTTTTGCCACCCGCCAGCATCTCAGCACTTGATGTGTGCTATGCCTTCCCGGAGCAGTGGTGGTCTAAGGGATTCAAGGCTAGCATCTGGTCACCTTTCTTGGGGGCTTATATCGACATTCCCAGGTTTAAGGTCTGGATACAACTTTGTGATGTGCCTACGGCGTGCTGGAGAGAGGATTGGGTTTCCCAATCCATAAGTAAGTTTGGTACCTACCTTGGTACCATTGATACAAAGGCGGCCGGAAATTTGGCATACTGGAATGCGGCGGTTGCTGTCTCGAACTTGGAAAAGATACCACTTAAAGTTGTTATGAAGGTTGGGGCCTTAGAATATGGAGTTGCAGTGGTGATTAAAAGGTGGGTTCAGGGGCATGTTTACCACACATATGACTTTCCTGCTCCGGCTCCGGTAGTGGATCCACCTAGTCTCCGTTCCTCAAGTCAAGCTCCCTCCCTTCAAACCAATGAAGATACTGTCACCTTTAATGTCAAGGACTTATGCCAGATCTTCATGAATGTAGATTCAGCACAGATACCATGAGATCTCCTCAAGGTCATGCGCCACTCAGAGGCGGCTGACCGGAAAGGGAAGAGACCACTGATGGGTGACGTCACCCTTCTCAGGCGGGACATGTCGGTTGCGGGTAGAGGTGGGTCAGTTCAACTTACTATAGGGCCGACTACACGGGATCTGCCACACCCTCATTCAGGGAAGAGGCTTTCAAGTTTGGATTTTACCGAGCTACGCTCCTCTGTGGGTCTGGGAACAACTAGTAATAGCAACAAAAGGATCCTACTAGAAGAGGACCACGCTGCTCAGGTTATTTTAACCTCTTCTTCTCTTCCTTTGTCTTGTAATGCTACCACGTGTGCTTTAACGGTCGATTTGTTTCCTGAGTCGGGGTCTCGTTTTGTACCAACAGGCCAATAGAGAATTCTGTTTGTCTTACTACCATAGAACCTGGTACAATCTCTTTAACCTCACGTGGTTTGCCTTTAAAAATTAGGAGAGGTAGGGGTAGGCCAAAGAAAAATCTTGCCTCACGCCCTTTATAGAGTTCTACAAAAAATACCCTTGTTTTGGAGTCTCCAAAGTCTGGTCCTCCTGCAAAGGACACGAGGGACCCACAAATAGCAGATGTACAACCTTCCAATTTTTTTTAAGTCCCTCTGTCGTATGCAGAGGTGAATGATATTTTGGGCCTTGTAGGAGTGTCTAGTGAAAGATTTCTGGCCCAATTAGATAACTTAGACCTACAACATCATGTTTCTAATAACAGAATCACTACTAGACCTGCTAATTCATCTGAAGTGTTTCAGATTAACAGCCCGGTTAAGCAGAAAAGAGTCAAAGGTCCAGTTTTGGAGGCTGATGGTGCGCTTAACTCAGTGCCGTCATACTCGACCCAATTAAGCCCACATGTAGACTCTTCCCAGCGCATCAGGCTAGATGCTTCTTCAGATGACGAAGCGTTTTCTTCTTAATCTGAGTTGATCCTTTTTTGTTTTAGAATGTAGCTCAATGTTGTAATGTTATGCAAACCTCTGAACTTAGTTTCTTAGAATATTCGTGGTCTTGGTGATATTGCTAAGAGAAAGGTGGTATCGGAACTTGTTAGGACATCTCGTTGTGATGTTTTGTGTTTGCAGGAAACAAAGGTTGCTAATCCTGATTCCTCTTTTAGCCGGTCCTTTTTACCTTCCTTTTTTGATCATAATGTTGTAGTTCTTGATGCCATTTAAACGAGAGGTGGATGTTTGATTGCTTGAAAACGTTACTTTACAGTTCTTAATTCCTTCACCACAAAGCACTCTTGTTATGTGCTCCTTCTAGACACAAGGAGCGGGTCCTCTACGCTTGTTACATGTGTTTATGGTCCTCATACTTCCCCTCTTCGCTCTAGCTTCTTTAAAGAGTTGCGCTACATTTTTACCTTGTCTACGCCTCTTTGGTTTATCGCTGGAGACTTTAACGTGGTGAGGTGGGCGCATGAGAGATCCACACTTTGTCTGGACTTTTCTGCAATGCAACAGTTCAATGGCCTCATAGATGATTTAGCGTTGTTCGATACTCCGCTTGCTAATAGAAGTTACACTTGGTCGAATCACCAGCCGACCCCAACTTTCTCTAAGCTTGACAGAACCCTCATCTCCTCCTCTTGCAACCTTTCTTACCCCCATATTACTCTTGTAGCTCTTCCTGCCACAACTTCTGACCATTGTCCTTTACTTCTTAAGTGTCGACAGCCCCCTACTAAACCAAAACCTTTTCGGATAGAACGCTTCTGGCTTGACAATCCTCATTGCACCAGAATTACTTCTCTGGTGTGGAACACTCCTATCCAGGCTGCCAACGCTCTCTCCTCTTATACTTTGAACGTTGTGCACTTGCATCAAGCACTTAGAAAATGGCATTTAAATAACTATCCCTACCCAACAGTGTGCCTAGCAAATGCTAAGACTTTCATTGCTTGCCTTGACTCTACAGAGGAGCGAAGGGTCTTATCTTCAACCGAAAAGAGGTTAAGATGCCTCTTAAAAGAAAAAGCTTATGAGTTAGCTAGCATTATTGAGATAAAATGGCATCAAAGGGCAAGAGTAAAATGGCTACGTTGTGGTGATCAAAACACCCGTTACTTTCATACGATGGCTACTTCTAAGATGAGAAATAAGTTTGTGTCTTCTCTCTCGGTCCAAGGGACGACAATCACTGACCCTCACGAAATCCTCTCCTCCTTTCATGGTTTTTATCGCAATCTCTTGGGAACCAAAGTCAATTCCTGCAATTTCAACCCGTCAGTTTTATATCAGGATGACTCTTCTCTTCTGTACCCCTTGGGCTTCCCTTTCTCCGAGTTAGAGATTAAAAAGGCTGTCATGGGCCTTTCAGATAACAAGGCGTGCGGCCCAGACGGATTTCCTAACGAGTTTTTTAAAGTTCACTGGGATTTAATCAAGTATGATTTAGTAGGAATTTTTGACTGTCTGACACAGCACAATCTTGACCTCTCCAGCTCTAACTTGGCTCATCTGATCCTCATACCAAAAAAAGAAGATGCGCAAGAGGTAACAGACTTCAGACCTATTAGCATTATTAGCTACTTACCAAAACTAATTGCCAAAGTTCTATCAAACAGACTTGCACACTTCCTTCCTATCCTCATTTCTCCTAGTCAGACTGGCTTCGTCAAGGGAAGAATCATCTCAGAGAACTTCATTACAGTACGAGAAATGATTTTTGATATCTCCAAAAGTGCAGATCCAAGCTTCATGTTGAAGCTAGACTTCCACAAGGCCTTTGATTCTGTTTCTTGGCCGTTTCTTCTCAAAACGCTGCATTGTAGAGGTTTTCCTCACAACTTCTTATGCTGGGTCGAACTTTTGTTTACCTCCTCTTGCTCTGCTTTGTTAGTAAATGGGTTGACAGGTCCGACTTTCTCACATCAGCGAGGCCTTAGTCAGGGAGACCCCCTCTCCCCATCACTGTTCATTTTAGCAGCCGATGTGTTGGCCAGAATGTTGCATTTCACTGCTTTGACTTTGAATGACAGGATTTCACCAAGGCTTCCTAACCCTTTCTATATCCTGCAATATGCGGACGATACGCTCATTTTTTCTACTGCTAAGGGTCAAGCTCCGAGATCGCTTTTGCTTGCCCTGGATCTCTTCTCCAAGGTGTCAGGGATGAGTCTCAATCTGAACAAATCCTCCTTTGTACCCTTCAATCTACAAGAACAACAAATTACCAACTTGCAGAGCCTGCTTCACTGCCCCTCCACCACTTTACCAGTACAATACTTAGGCCTGCCTCTCTCCATTAAGAGACCCGATAGGGCAATTTTTCAGAAGCTCATTGACAAATTGACTAGGAGATTAGCTGGATGGAAAGCAAAACTCCTCTCAAGAGCAGGAAGATTGGTTTTGGCCTCATCGGTGCTATCCTCAATCCCAATTTTCTTCATGTCGGTGTTCAAACTTCCAGCGTGGGTGGTTCGAGCGATAGACCGTATCAGGAGAGATTTCATTTGGAAAGGTCCAGCACAACAAAGCAAGGGTGTTAACCTTCTAGCTTGGGATAGAATGTGTCTTCCAAAACAGCTAGGTGATTTTGGCCTCCTTAATTTAACTCTCCACAACATTTCCTTACTTCTCAGATGGTGGTGGAGAGTGCATGATGCTCCAGCATCGCTTTAGCCATACACAGCTAAGCTGCTCTACGGTGTGAACGGACGTTTAGATACACCACTAGTTTGGAAGCAGGCTGGATCTTTCTTATGGAGCGATTTGAGGAACCTTAGGTTTTTGTTTCAGATGTTAGTCATTTCTGAGGTGCATAGCGGAGGTAGGTACCTTGTTCTGGTACGACACTCCTTTGATTCCTTGTTTCAATGCATCCTCCCTAACAACCTTTTAAAAGGATTCCAAACAGCCAGCCGGTAAATCGAGTCTTTTTGTTAAATCAATTCGGAAATTCCCAAGAAGTCTTCTCCCTCGAATATTGGATATTTGATTTTCATGCTTATGAAGCTGCTCAGAATCTCCTTTTAACAACTGGTTCTCATAGGCTTCGTTGGCGTTGGAGAATTGATGGCAATTTTTCAACCTCTTCAGTTTACAAGCAGTTGGTCTCAGCTAGCAAATGTTCCTTCTTCTTCAAAAATCTTTGAAAACTGAAGGTCCCTCCAACAGTCCGAATGTTTCTAGTTTTACTAGCTCATGGCCGAATTCTGACACAGCATCAACTTCTCAAGAGGAACATACCCTTCCAGCCCAAATGTGTCATGTGTGATCTCCTTACTGTAGAAAACAAAGAGCACTTGTTCTGTGAATGTGCCTTTGCTCAGATTATCTGGACCAGATTGCGTTACATTCCCCCCACAGTCAGCACAGTGCTGCACAGTCTGTGTACTTCGAATTCCTTCCTTGAAGTCACCTTGGCTACTAGTTTATGGGGTATGTGGCTGGAAAGAAACAATCGAACCTTTAGAGATGAACGTCGATCACCAGATATGGTGCACCAGTTGATAGTGCAGCAAGCGACTTTATTCTGGAAATTCTGCAAATAGTGGTGTTTACTGGGTCTTTTTAGTTTCATATTTTCTATTTTTTGCTCCCTAGATAGCCGCTATCTAGTTGTATCGAAAAAAAGACTGGAGTACTAAACTTCTCTTGTAATTTTAGAAGCCATTCTAATTTATGACATAAATAGTAGCTATATTAAATAATCCGCAATCCGCCTGTGATTTTAATTAAAAATCAGATAGTGATTTTAAAGATCGCTATCGATTTTTCAATAATTGGAGTTCTATTTTTTTTACATTTTATAAACTTATATTATTATCAACATGATTTGGTTTAATAAACTCATGGTTCTCTTTATTTGATTTATTTTTGAATTAGGAAAATCTCAGAGCTGAAAAATTGAATAGTGAAAGAATCAAGAATCAAATCTGCTCCAACCGTTAAAAAACATGATTTAAGGCATACTTCAATAGAATAATAAATATGGCTTAGTTTAACCAAATCAATTTAATATCATGTATCTCATTAGTTTTATAAGCTACATTTTTCGACTCCTTCGTTATTAAAATATTTAAGTTCAGCTTATTCGAACTTAATAAATTACAGATCGGACATCAGATATCAATTTAACTGGATCAAATCAGATAAACTGATCAAAATGGACGGCTGAGATCAAACAACAAAGGAAGCGCCTAACCCCGAATGAAATCGCAACATTGAATTGAACATTCATTCATTCAATTTCATTGATAGCTGTGTGAACTGTACATGTGTACAGCTCAGCTCACTAACGTTTATTTAATAACTTCCCCGATAACAGCTCTAGCCTGCCTCCAACCAATAACACGCCATTGATGGGTCCCACAACACTTATAGACTTATATAGTATTAGTTTGCTCTCACCCCTCACGCCCTTGTCTTTTCTTCTCCAATTTTTAATCAACCTTCCTAATTTTTTTTAATTCACTTTGTCGAACGAATCAGAGTCAAAAGTCTTCCATAGCTGTAGAAAATTACATAAATTAGATGTTGCTAGCGCAATTTCTCTTCAATGTTTGCTCTCCCTCGTCTACATTCTCCTCTCGGATCAAAGGAGAGGCAATGGAGGAAGAAGCGCCAAATCAAACGGAGGAGACTGAGCCACGTGGCTCTCCCGAGGTGATTGCGGCCCAAAAGGTGCAGAAGATGTATAGAAGTTACCGAACCCGGCGCCGGTTAGCCGACTCTGTCGTCGTCGCCGAAGAGTTGTGGTATGTAACTCTTTTCTACAATTGTGACACCTTCTACAGTTCTACAGCTATTTATAGTTTTACCTTTTCCCCCTTCTTTATTTGGAAATTTGATTTATCACATTGCATTACAGGTCTTCTTGATGAAAGGTAATAATTAGTATCTTTGCCAAATTTGTGAGCAAAAAAAAAAAAATGAGCCCCAAGTAAAAGAACAACTAATATACTTTATTCATAGAGATGATTTTAAAGTGCTAAGTAATTTTCATATAATGTTATTTTTTGGTGGAATGAAGGTGGCAAGCATTAGACTATGCACGGCAGAATCACAGCACGGTATCATTCTTTGATCATGAGCATCCCGAGACAGTTGCATCAAGGTGGTCGCGTGTGACAATAAATGCTATAAAGGTAGGGTTTCTTTCAATGATATTGTGCTTTCTTTTTAGTTTTTTTTGCTGTTAGGTTGTGATTTGGTAATTGGTTGATAAATATTTTGGCCTACTTGGTCAGGTCGGTCATGGTTTATGCGAAGATGATCACGCTCGGACGTTGGCATTTCAGCACTGGATAGAAGCTGTAAGTTTTTGTTAGTACTATTCCGCCTCTTTAGTACCATTATGACATGTTGGTTTCTAGTTGTGCATGCCAATTGAGATGTACTGATTCTGTACCAGCAGTACCAAATTTATACTTTTTGGGGATAAATCAATTCATGGCACCGGTGTGCCTTTTCAATTATACTGAGCTTCATCTAAGATCAATAAATTAACTGGCTCATAGTTGAGGTCCCAAAACCAGTCAAAACAAAGCAGAGGCCAAGCCCAATCTGTATCGAGAGATGGTTAGGCACCTCTATAAACTACCTAGTAAGACTGAAAAGCTATATCTTTTACTGAGCAGTCGATTGGACACTTATGCAGAAATTTAAGACCAATTTTTCTTGTTAATAAAACATTGTGCTTAAATAGATTGATCCGCGACATCGGTATGGGCAAAATCTGCAACTTTACTACAACGAATGGTGCAATAGCTCATCTGATGAACCTTTTTTCTATTGGTAATTTCAACCACACTTATTACATTTATCTAATTGATAAATTCTAATTCTACCAAAATTCATGTTAATTTCCTTCACTCTTGTTGTAATACTTATGGCAGCCTCTCTTTAGATCAGATGGATTCTTGATTGTAAAGATTATATTGTTGTGATTTACAGGCTGGATGTAGGGGAAGGTCATAGTGTTGATCTCAAGGAGTGTCCAAGGTCTAAACTGAAGAAGCAGTGTGTAAAATATCTCGGCCCCGTAAGTTTGCAGAATACCTTTAATTTGTTTAAGGAGATTTCATTAGCCTTGTGATGGTAAAATTATTATGAGCTTGGCATTTGATGCAGCATGAGAGAGAGCACTATGAATACATAATAAAAGATGGAAGAATTATGCACAAGCAACTAGAAGTGTTTCTCGACACCAGAAAGGATTCCAAAGAGGAGAAATGGATCTTCGTTATGAGTTCGGAAAAGAAAATATATGCGGGAGTGGTACATACATATCTAATAAATACTTTTTGTTACTGTTAATCTACAACATGCTTGTTCCAACTGAACTCCTTTCTGTATTTTTTCAGAAAAAGAAAGGATCCTTTCATCACTCAAGTTTCCTGGCAGGCGGTGCTACAATAGCAGCTGGAAAGCTAACTGTTCATGATGGCTATTTTAAGGTAAAAATCATAAGTATCAAGTGAATCTTATTATAGAAGTGAACAATGCCATCCTTTCTTAACTGATAGTAAAATGACCTATTACAGTGTATCTCACCACACAGCGGACACTATAAACCTAAAGATGAGAATATCAACAATTTCTTAGACTTTCTTCAAGAAAATGGTGTAGATCTCGAGGAAATAGAGGTACTTTTTGTGCATAATATACACTACTATATGCATTTTATCATCCGTAAATGATTTGATTAATTCAATTGATCATGTAACATACAGGTTCCTCGAAGATCCTCTAATGACGATTACGAGGAAGAACCAAAGCAAGAACAAGAAACTGAACCCCTTGAACCAGCAGCAACGCCTCATGAAACCACCACCAAGGAAGATACTACCATACAAGGAGTGGCAGATAACAAAGATGCAGCAAATCTGAGAATTGACAGAACACTATCTGGAATGCAAATTTCAAGAGCTATTGTACCAAGGGAGGCAATATTAGAGAGAATAAACTCCAAGAAAGAAATGAATTCGTACCAGCTCGGTCATCAGCTTGCCAGGACTTGGTCGAGTGGAGCTGGCCCGAGGATTGGATGTGTAGCAGATTACCCTGCAGAATTGAGGGCACATGCTCTGGAATTAGTGAGCCTCACTCCCAGTAATCTTATCCAGGCTTAAAATCTCGAGCACATATTCTTTGATGTATTCCTCTTATTTTATTTTGTTGCTCTCCGCAAGAGACAGGGATACATGCGTATTGTCCTAAGCAGATGCGAGATGAGTTTTATATTAGAGTGGCTGTGTTTATGTCGATTTGATAAATAATTAAATCAGTCTGCAAATGTACTACTTTGACAAGTATTGCCCCCCCCCCCCCCTCCCCCCTTTAGTTAAAGTTTTGTTGCTTTTCTGTCATGTTCAGAACAAATCAAATGTTTGATTTTGTAGAATTAATCACGAGGCATTAAGGCAATTATGTAAACCAAATTACCTTACAAAATGACTTTAGAACACCTTGCTTCGATAACAGTACTCCTAAACATCATATGATCTACACTTGTTCTTCAAGGACAGTACTCCTAAACATCAAAATTACCAATTATCTTTATCTCTTACCTCAATTTTCTTATCGGATTCCTTCTTAGAATCTTAGCCACCTTAAATATCTTTCCTGTGTAACAGAAAAGTCGTTTGACCTCGTTCTGTCATGACTTGTGGAGAATCAGGTGTGCAAGGAATGACAATATTTTCAGGAACAAGCTTAGATAGGTTACGGTGTTGGTTGATGTTGTTTCCAGTGAGGCAACTTAATCCTTCAGAACTCTCAGTTAGCATGTAGCGAGGTAGATTTGTTGTTTTCTCTTTCCTAGGTTCTGTTGTATTTTCCTTTTTTTTTTATTTTGATGTTTACTTGGTAGCCGCTAGCAAAATTCTCTAAAAATAACAATGACTTGTAAACTTAACTACTAGATAATACTATGGCTGCGTAACGTCTAAAACGACCACGAAAACGGTCGATTTCGTTAACCGTTTCGTTTTAAAACGAAATCGATCACCCATTTGCGTTAATCGTTTCGTTTTGAACGAAACGATCGAAATCACGAAAATACCACGAAAATACACATGGACAAAACTGTTCTAAGTTTTCGTTAACCGTTTCGTTTATAAAACGCAACAAAAAATCTTAACCGTTTCGTTTCGTTTTGGACGAAACGAAACGAAAGGACGGTCGAAACGGTGACCGTTTTCACCCCTAGATAATACTATCCAAATGATAAAAGTTCAATTTCAGATCCTATAATACAACAACATTCGGTGAATTAATGCGGGATTAAATTAAAGATTCTTTAATGAGCTGTTCAATTGAAGTATACAAATTGGAAGTTGAAAGAGAGCTAAAAAGTTTATAAAACGCGATAATAGAAGTTGTGTTACTAACGCAAACCTGGGTTTCAGTTTCAGCCAAGTTGAATTCGATTAATATATAGATCCATAAACCCGATTCTATAATTAGCAATCCAAGCCCAGTACCACAATTTAGGCCTACCTAATACAAGGCCTAATTCCTGGAGCCCAATCAATCACTAATCTTGAACGTCCAATCAAGATCGAACGGTCCATACGGACGTCCAGATATCACCGTAGCTGTATAAGCTGAATTCGACTCTCCAGCTAATTAAAAAGTGCGTCTCTCTCTTATACTACACCCTCCCTTCACATGCGACGTTGCTTATGCTTTTGTCGATAGGGAAATCTTAGTACCAACTACCAACTCCGATGAAGAAAGTGCCTTTACTTTGAGCAGAACTACAGCTAAGCCTAAGAGTGTAATATATCTAGTTTTTCATTTCATTTGATCAACTAATAACTAATTAATCGTTCCGCTCCGATAGATTATGCATTCCATCTGTTTGCTGAATTACCTTTAGTCCCTAGCTCTGGACATACATAGCATAGATATCCTTGGCTTTTATTGTAATTATCATAGCCAGATGGAATGACATTAGTAAGTCTAGGTAGAGTGATAAAGAGTAGGCGGTCAGATATCAGTTAAGATACCATTTCTAATATAATTGATATGTTCCATGTCAGTAGCTAGTCTCTGAGGTTCCAGGGTTAGTTCATATTGGATTCCCTCATTTGAGTGAGACGAGATTTGCTTTAATTTTGTGATTCGGATCCTGATGAATAATTTGTATTAATTCTAGAATTAGTCCATTATCTGTCCCCAATCATGGAATATTAATCCAAAGCAAACCTGTGGAGTTTGAGTCAAAACTGTACCCCTAACTAATTTCAACACGAGTTCAGCTGAATTGTTGTAGCTCTGAATGTGTTTGAAGTCTTTGAACACAATTACGTTGTGCAATAATCATAATTTTGTCTGGTCAGATTATTCAGATGTGTATATTTTGGTTTATAGATCCTGATGAATATTGTTCAGTTCTGGATATAGTCATTATCTTTCCCTAATCATTTAATGTTAACTGAAACCACATCTATGGGTTTAAGAAAGCACTACCCCTAATTAAATTCCACACTATTTGAGCTGCATTGTTGTATTTCTGAATGTATTTTAAATTTTGAATCACATTAACATCATGCAATAATAATCATTCCGTCCAGTCTGTTTATTGCTATGTTTAGTGCTTGGCTGATTTTGTATTGCTGTACATGTGAAATTAATGATGTACTGATATGTGCATTTTTTTTATTTTAATAGGATAAAGGTTATTGCTGCTTATTTGCTAGCTGCCCTTCGTGGTAACACCACCCCCTCTGCTAAAGATATCAAGTCTATCCTCGAATCAGGTCATAAATTCTCACTTATTGCTCAAATTATATCTAAGCAAATCTGAAAAGTTCAGAATCAGAAATTGACATGTGTGGTTTGATAAAATCCAGTTGGTGCTGAGGTAGACGAGGAAGGATTGAGTTCCTCCTGTCAGAGCTAAAAGGCAAAGACCTGGCTGAGGTTATTGCTTGCGGCAGAGAGAAGTTTGTGTCAGTTCCATCCAGTGGTGGTGTTACAATTGCTGCAGCTGCACCTGCTGCAGGTGGTGATGCTGCTGTTCCGGCAGCTGCTGAGACCAAGAAGGAAGAGAAAGAGAAGTCTGATGATCTAAGACGTCCCTTTTCCATATCTTTTGGTTTATTTTATTCTGTGTTTGCCCATAAAAGATGTGAGTATGTCCTGGATTGCCCTTTTAAGTTTGAAAAATTTGTGTTAGGATAAAATATTGAATGTCATTTAATTGTCTATCAGATCTTTAGAATATCAAACTTAATTGTCTGGTATCCATATGTACAATGTGGTGGTAATTTATTATTAATTAATCAAATTGTTTGAGCCATAGCAGATGAGAGTAGAAAACCTAGTGTTTTGAAATTTATCTTTGGTTCTTACTTCTTACTAATGTGCTGAAGTCTTGAACGGACCCATATGATATGATTCATTTTGTTCTTAATTATCTTAATTGTACAATATTGTACTTAAAGTTAAAACTTATTTACTGGGCTTTCAGAAATGACCGATTGGCTGCCTTTCTTAATACTTGTTTGCAGGAAAATTGGTTTCAGTCTCTTTGACTAAGCTGAGATCTACCAGTTGGTTATTTCTGCTGTAAAAAACATGTTAGTTTTTAGTTATATTTATTAGATGGTAAAATGTTTGAGATGTCTGTACTGTGGCTTTTAACAATTAATGTGGTTTTGTAATTTGTCAATGGCATCTGTTTATATAAATTTTGGCAGAGTTGTACTAAGATCTTATAATTTGTTGATCTTAAAGTCTCTTTTTTCCTAATTTATTTTTACTAAATTGTTTTTAGTTTCACGCCTTGGAGGTGAGATTTCCTTTCTGAAAGAGAGTGCTACGAGTTGCAGAGAGGATTTTTCTGGGCAAAAACGTTCCCTTGTAAAAAGCTTGAATTGTTACAGTTAAAATTCGGAGTTTTGTGCAAGATAAGTTGGTATTTTAGATCAACGATAGAGGATTTCTGAAAGCTTCAATTTCATGACATTTACTGATTTTGCGACCAATTACTGTTGAAAAAATAAACAGTAATACCAAAGAACTGAGGGAATGTAGCAATTATAGGGAAGGTCAGATATGCCATCTGAACATAAAAAGGATGGATTCATTTCTGATGTCATGGACCTTCTAATTTGCACATGCGCCTTTTTTTTTTTGGTAAAATGTTAGACAAACAGGCTGCGCCTTAATTAGTTGTTTTTATTATTTATTAGTTATCATAATTTATAACATATACTATAAAGCTGTTTTATATAATACACATATACTTGCCACATTAATTTTCAAATAGAAATGTTTGCAAGTAAATGTACATATATACTCTTCTAGATGATGCAAATCAAGCATACAATTTTCCAAATTTATTTGAATATAAAAATATTGTGGTTATTTTCAGTATAACTTTGTTGTTTGTTTATAGTTATATTTTTTACATTGCAAATACAATAAACGGAACAAACTAACTAAATCAAATTATTAGTAAATAGTACACTAAATATTTTATCAGTTTTGTAACGTCATTTTACTAGCATATATATATATGTGAATAGAAGCTCGATTTATTTTTTTAATTTATGCTAGTTAAAGAGAAATTTAACTTGACAAATTTAGTTCCTTCCATCTTAACCGACAGGAACATCATAACTACTATGTAGATCGAAGATGCAATCGCGATTTATATTTATATTTTAAAAAAAAAAAAAAAAAAAAGCTGCCTGATTTGCACCGTCCGTTCTAGTGCTTCCTGTCCGAATGAGATAATTTATTCTTCATTTTTTGCTTGCTCTCACTCGTCTATATGGAAACTATTACATCTAATCTTCATTTTCTCATGTTTTTGTTTACCGAGTACCGACGCCCAAATTCTTACTTCTTAGTTTTATGGATGCACGTGGCGTGCATCCCGCCATGGGAGTTGCGCGCATTTATTAAGCAATGTTTAACCCGAGACCTACTAATCTGGCATCCTATTTTCTGTGCTAACAAAACCATTGCCTGGATCAACCATACTTCGTACCAGCTTTCCCAGCTTGTTCTCTTTCAAAGACCCCACAATTCTATCTCAGTGAGCTTTTGACATAGCAGTACTCCAGTTGCAATTATAGAAAAAGAAATTAATAGAAAACTGTACTTTAATATAGATCCTACAAGGATGCATATCAGGCGCGCTCAGAGCAGCTAGTTAGTCAACTTGACACGAATCTCTAGACCAACTTTGACTTATTTTTTAATATATTCGTAGCAAATCTAATATTCTTGCAGTGAATTATGTAGCTTCTATTACAGTCTTCCTCATTCCAGTCCCAAAACCTCAACCAAAAAACCTAAGCAACAAGCCTAGAGAATCAAGTGCTGCCTAAGCAAAAGGAGGCACTAAGTCTCATATACACTTCCACACTTGGAAGTTGGAAGTATGGGCATGAAGGGTCCCCTGATGTCAAGCAGTTCCCGCAACGGCCATAACCGCAAGATGCGCCGTACCTTCAACAATATAAAGATCACTGTGTTATGTGGCATCGTTACCATTCTTGTTTTACGTGGCACGGTCGGCATTAGCACCATTCTCGGCCTTCCCTCCCCTTCGCAAGAAACGAACCCTGCCATTCTAGAAGATATTGACCGGATCTTGCGCGAAATCCGATCTGATTTAGACCCAGATTCAGATCAAGAGGTTGAATATAGCAGTTCACTATCCAACTCTACCGAAAGTATAGTTAAGTCTAACTACACTCTTGGCCTGAAAATTACCAACTGGGACCAGCATAGACGAAACTGGCTCAGCTTTAACCCGGGTTTCAGTCCAGACCCAAATAAACCACGAATCTTGCTTGTTACTGGGTCGCCTCCAAACCCATGTGAACAGCCTATTGGAGACCATTACTTGCTAAAGGCGACCAAAAACAAGATTGACTACACGCGTTTACATGGCATAGAGATCGTATACAACATGGCGCACTTGGACAAAGAGATGTCCGGCTACTGGACGAAGTTGCCATTGATCCGACGGCTGATGCTTGCTCATCCAGAGATAGAGTGGATCTGGTGGATGGATAGCGACGCAATATTCACTGACATGGCATTTGAAATCCCAATGGCTCGTTATGATGACCACAATCTAATAATTCATGGTTACCCTGATCTCCTTTTCAAACAGAAATCCTGGATTGCACTCAACACAGGCAGCTTTTTGTTACGCAATTGCCAGTGGTCACTTGATTTGCTTGACGCATGGGCCCCAATGGGTCCAAAAGGCGCTACCCGAGATGAGGCAGGTAAGATACTTACAGCAAATCTAGAAGGTAGGCCAGATTTTGAGGCAGATGACCAATCTGCCCTCATATATCTCCTCCTCTCACAAAAGGATAAATGGTTAGAGAAAGTCTATATAGAGAGAAGCTATTATTTGCATGGTTTTTGGGGTGGTTTGGTCGATAAATATGAAGAAATGATGCAGAAACATCACCCTGGTCTAGGCGACGAGAGGTGGCCATTTGTTACGCATTTTGTTGGGTGCAAACTTTGTAGCAGTTATGCAGATTACCCGGCGGAGAGGTGTATTAGTAGCATGGAAAGAGCATTCAATTTTGCTGATAATCAAGTTTTACAATTGTATGGTTTTGCGCATAAGGGATTAGGAAATCCAAAGGTTAAGAAGATTAGAAAGGATACAGCGAATCCATTGGAGGTTAAAGAGAATCTGAACCTTGAAGCTGGTATTTCTTTTTGAGCTTAGCTTTACCTAGGTAATTAGGGTTTATAAAAAAGAATCAGGGATTTTGGTTGAGAAATGGGAAGTGATGAGGTGGTATTTATTAAATTTGGTAATCTGATGTTATGTTTCTTCATTTTTTTTGTTATATTTTCAACTTTTTTAAAGTAATTAGTTGTTAAGTTTTAATCAATAATTGTTTCACTTTCTGTTCGTCAATCTCATAAGTGTAATCACGTCTTTAAACGGTGCTGATAAGAATCATCATCTTTTCAGTATCATTTCCATCATTCTCCGTACGCGTTTTTATTTTTTATTTTTTCCATTTATAGAATTACACTTCATTTTCCGTTTCTAGAAGTGAAGTTGTTTCTCATCATCCAGCGCGTCATAACCATTCATTGAAGGCTAAGCGAGAGCGAATCAGAGGGGATGGAGGGGGAGTGAAACAAAGAGATGGAAAATAGAACATTTATGTTTTAGTTAATACAGTAAAAGTTCTAATTAATACGTATAAAGGTTTTAGTTAATATAATAAAAATTCTAGTTAATATATATAAATGTTCGAGTTAATTTATATAAATATTCTAGTTAATGCATATAAAGGTTCTAGTTAATGCACTAAAGGTTCTAGTTAATATACATAAAAATTCTAGTTAATGCATATAAAGATTCTAGTTAATGCAGTAAAGGTTCTAGTTAATATACTAACAGTTCTAGTTAATGCAGTAAAAGTTCTAATTAATAGACTAAATGTTCTAGTTATTATATTTAACAGTTCTAGTAAATATACTAACACTTCTAGTTAATACATATAAATTTTCTATTTAATATACTAACAGTTCTAGTTAATTGTTCTGGAACCAGAAGGGATTGGATGAGAATCAGCGACAGAGGTAAGCGAAGATTCAGATGTAATGAAAGCATTAGCGAACAGGGGATGATGAGATGGGGGTGAGAGAGGAGATTAACAGAGATTACCGCCAGAGGAGATAGGATACGATGGGATGAGGATGACATTCAATTATTAACGTGTTCAGTTATTAAGGCGTTTGGATGGGGGATGACAGGAGATAATAGAAGAGGGGATGACAGAAAGCAATTCCTATTTTTAAACAATCGAGCAATCAATAATAATAATAATAATAATAATAATAAAACAATCTCTAGTTGCTTCTATTTTAAAATGGAAAACATGTCCACTCCTCTTCTCTACGCATTTCACCTCACCTTCCTCTCTCTACCACCTCACCTTCCACCCACCCGCCCTCTCTCCTTTACCTCCCCTGGCACTCGCTCGCCCTTTCTCTCTTCCCCTCTTCACGCGCGCAAAACTTTCCCTCTGACACCTACCCCACACCCTCTTATCTTCCCTCCATCTCCTCTCCATCTTTTTTTATCCTTCTTGTGTCTTCTACCATTATCTATCTTGCTCCTTTCACTCTTGACATTTTTTCGTCCAGAAGATACTCCCTTTGTGATAAATAAAATATTCCCTTAGCACAAATAAATACTTAATTATAATATATAACTATGTAAAATTATAAGATACTCTTTTATGAAATACAAATACTACTTTTAGTATAAGTAAATACTCTTCTTGTAAGGTTCTTCATTGAGCCATATTAAGTACTTCATTTGTTTGATAGCTACTCTTATATATATTAGATATTCTCTTATACTTATTAGTTACTCCCTTAAGTAAAATACGTAATTAAATTTATTAGATACTTCTTTATATCTATTAAATACTCTCGTAAACTCATTACTTACTCATTTACTATAAATTATATACTTTCATAATAAAAAAAATAAATAAAAATATATTGACACTCTCTTATTTGACATTACATACTTAGTATACATTATGTACTAGTGTGTATTAATTATATTTGATTCTAACTAGAGGAGAAAGAAAATTATAAGTAATGATAGATAGGAGGGAAGTAAGATGAGAAAAAAGCAGAAAATGCAATAGAGAAAGAAGAAGAGATCTACGGTAACTAGAAAAGAGAGCAAATAAGAGATCTATGGTGAAGGAGAAAGAGAGGAAAAGGAAGAGATGGCGGAGGGAAATTTATGAAAAACGAGAAATAGCAATGGAGGAGATAATGAAGGGAATCGAAAGGAAGGGCTGAGGAGACAGAGGCTGGAGTAGAGGCACACCAATGAGGGGAGATGAAGCATGCAAAATGAGAGGAGCGGTGAAGAGACACGAGGGCTGGAGGGGAGGTTAGGTTGAGGATGAGGAGAGAGTAGTGAAAGTCAAAAGGACCGTGCCGGATTTCAAAGGACCGGACTTGACGGGTTTGATATAAGGACCGGACCGGACCGGGTTCGAGGACGGGT
This sequence comes from Rhynchospora pubera, assembly GCA_028095005.1. NCBI lineage: Eukaryota > Viridiplantae > Streptophyta > Magnoliopsida > Poales > Cyperaceae > Rhynchospora > Rhynchospora pubera. The sequence goes on along the minus strand of CM051462.1, from coordinate 157,493,028 downwards.
CAAAGAAGGACCGGGTTTGAAGGATTTCTTTTCTAAATAGGTAGTCCGGACCTTTGAAAATCCGGCCCTTCTAAGTCCTTGGTCTTTCAAATGGCCGGGTTCAAGGATCCAAAGGACTCAAAGGATTCTATATAATATTTTTGATATTTAATCATTATTTCTAAAAAATTATTATAATTATATAAATATTTTCAAATTTTCCTTCCTCCTTAAACTTCGGACTTGGAACCGGCTTTGTTACAATAACATAGACGGAGTTAAAATATTATTTTTTTGTTAGTATATTAATAAAAAAATTAAATAATTGAAAATAAAAGATATTTGAATTTTTTAGCATAAAAATAAAATGTACCTCGTTTTAATAAAAAAAAATTTGAATCTAGCACATCGGTTATTGAACCTAGAAATGAAGAAATTATGATTTAAGAACATAACTACATAAGTATTTTAGATAATCAATTTGTATTTCTTCTATAAAATTCTTATTATTCTATTAATTTTATTGAACCGGCCCTTTTAAATAAACCGGGTCGGTCCGAACCGGACCTAGTCCTTCGATATTCATCCCATCAGAATCCGTCTTCATTGAAAATTAAATCCGGCCCTTTCAAAATTCGGCCCTTCTAGGTCCTTATCCGTTGTAAATCTTTCGAAGAGCCGGTCCGGTCCGGGTTTAAAAACGGTCTTTCGAAGGACGGGCCAAGGGCCAAGGACTTTTGGCATATCACTAGGAGAGAGGGAGCACATGTGAGGGTGATGGAAAAGAGATCGTGCGTGTAAGGGGAGAAGGAGCGCGTGTGAGGGTGAAGGAAAAGGAATCGCGTATAGGAGAAAAAAGGGGAAGGAGTTTTGATTGATTGATTGCTTGAGTAATTGATCAAGTGTGATAACCGTCATAAAAAAAATTCATCCACATCATCTAAAATTTTTTTCGCACTATCATTTTTCTACGCGCCCTCTTTACTCCTGATGTCTTCCCCTCCCTTCTCTTCCCTACCCATGGCGCCTCTCATCCTTTCTCTTGTCTTTTGTCTCAACTTTTTTCCCATGGACTCCACTTCTTTTTCCTAATTATGTCTCATTTCCCTTCGCATCTAACATGTGCACCTTATTTTGCTTTCTTAAAATGAATATATACAACAATAAATTGAACACATACAAAGATAATATGAACCAAAAATCAAAGTTTATATATACAAAAAAAAAAGTTAACATACACAATAAATAAAATAAATAGATATAACAACTAATTGAACAGATATAATAAACAACGTGAACTCGGACAAAAGATAAAAATGAACATATATACATAAACAAAGTGACTATATAACACAAATAAATTAAACTGATATAACAAATAAATTGAATAGATATAACAAATAATGTATACTCAAGCAAAAAAGATAAAAGTGAACATATATAAAACAGATATTACAAACGCCATGAACTCATATAAAAAAATGAACATAAATAATTTGAAAAAATATAACAAATAAATTGAAGAGATATTACAAACATTTTGAACTCATAAAAAAATAAAAGTAAACATATATAAAACAGATATAAAAAATAAATTAAATAAATATAATAAATAAATTGAACATATATAATATGCGGGGCTGATAAATACAATCAAACAGTCAGGCAATCAAACAATCATTACCTATTTTGGGTAAGTACGCTATCCAGTTCCATTCGATAGTTTTCATTTTCGATTCACCGTCTCACCCTCACCCTCCGTTCCCTTCGTTCGTGCGGGTTTCCCTTCGCACATCGCTTTCTGTCCCGCACAAAGCCTTCTTTCGTGCACATAGCCTCTCTCTCCTCACACCACTCCCGTCACATCGACTCCTGTCGCCGTCGTCCAGCCCTCCCGTCGTCCAGTTCAGCCCTGTCGTTATTAGAATCAGAAATGAATATTATTTACTCTCTCACTTATATTAAATACTCCCTTACTACAATTATTTACTCTCTTATAGTTTAATTAGTTACTCCCAAACAACAGTAGAATCAGTTCTGAATGTTATTTACTCCCTTATATATATTAGATACTCCTTTTATACTAGTTATTTACTCCCTTATAGTTATTTAGTTGCTCCCAAACAACAGCAGAATCAGATATGAATATTATTTTTCTCTCACTTGTATTAAATACTCCCTTAATACTAATTATTTAGTCTCTTACTACTAATTATTTATTCACTTATAGTTATTTAGTTACTCCCAAACAACAGTAGAATCAGTTCTGAATGTTATTTTATCCCTTATACATATTAGATACTCCTTTCATGTTAGTTATTTACTCCCTTAAAGCTATTTAGTTACTCCCAAACAACAACAGAATCATATATGAATGTTATTTACTCCTTTATATGTATTAGATACTACCTATACTGATTAATTTCATCCCTTATAGTAAATACTCCAAAAAAAACAGAATTAGATATGAATGTTATTTACTCCTTTATATATATTAGATACTCCCTTCACTGATTAATTTCTTCCTTTATAGTAATTTAGTTACTCCCAAGTTATAACATAATTAGATCTAAACCTCTTTTCTCTTCTTATCTTTCTCGATTTCTACTTCTTTCTTTCTCAACCAGATTTGATCGGTATAGGAGAGGGAGCAGTGAGGGGAGGCGGAGGTGGAGGTGAGGCGAAGGAAAGGAGAGGCGGAGGAGAGGCTGAGGTGAGGCGGAGGAGAGGAGAGGCTGAGATGAGGCGAAGGCGGAGGTGAGACGGAGGAGAGACTGAGGTGAGGCGGAGGAGAGAAGAGGCGAAGGAGAGGCTGAGTTGAGACGGAGACGGAGGAAAGGCTGAGGTGAGACGGAGGAGAGAAGAGGCGAAGGAGAGGCTGAGATGAGGCGGAGGCAAAGGTGAGGCGGAGGAGAGAAAAGAGGGACGTGAGGAGAGGCGAAGGATGGGAGGCGCGAGTAGTTGAGTGAAATCAGAGGGGACGCGTACAATAAATCACACATGACGGGTGAGGATGAGGGAGAGCGCTATGATTGCTTGATTGTAGAACGGATATAACAAAGATTTTCGTCTTGCGTTACATAGATGAAGCCCAAAATTTTACGCGGATTTGTTTTAATAGGCCTTCTCAGGTTTCTCTGGCCCATTTCGAATTTAAAAGGTCTGTTGCAGATTTTTCCATTTCTAACAGCAGAAAAGTTTAAACAGAATAAAATAAAAGAGATACCACTGTACATTGTTAACAACTTGTAGTGAAATGTTATTGAGCTCATATGGATTATCGATGCAAATAATGATGTGGTCACATCTGTGAACCAAGCAAAAAATATGCTGTTAATGTATTGTAGTAATTACATATTCTAATATTACCTTAAAATCACTTAAATTGATTAATTACTTGCCTTTGGCCCGGGCTCCTCAATTCAATTTGTGCAATAAGTACATGTCACAACCATGGACATGGTAAAACACAATTTAGCATGATGTGTTTCCTAATCTATTGTTATCATTAAGTTGAGTATTATATTATTAGAAGGATCCAAAATTCCAAATAGCTGGCAACATATAGAATTGCAGGCATGATAAATTTTGGTGAGCCACCATCTACACCTAGCTATGGCGGGGTGTATAGCCCAGTTGACTAATTTCAAATGGTCCAAAATATAATCGGTCCCATATCTATACACTTATGGATTCACATCCTCTACGGTCGAGAATTTCGACTCGACGGTACAGCCAAGGTAATCTTTTTTAATATTTAAAAATTTTAAAATTCAAATGTTAAATTTAAACTGTTAATTTTGTTTAACTTTATAGGCGATGCATTTTTATATAAATTTTATAAAATTTGGAGTCGATTTGATACTTGATTAAATGACCAAACTATGAATGTATTAGAACTAATCAGTGATAGTTAATCATATTCGTTCATTTGTTGACCACTTGATCTAGTAGCAAATCAACTCCAAATTTTATAAAACTTATATGAAAATGTATCACATATAAAACTGAACAAAATCAACGGTTTATATTTAACATTTGACTTTTAAATTTAAAAAAAAACTTTGGCTGGACGATACAGCCAAAAGCTTGGCTGTAGAGGATGTGAGTCCATACACTTATACCCCGCATCCAGAGCGTTAATAATACCATAACAACAAATAAACAATGATAATACAGTATGTACGAATTGTTGTAGTAAAGAAAAAAATTAGAAACAAGCAACATTATTGCAATTTTCAAGAATTGTCACAATGCCACTGTGCCTGGTTTGTTTCTAACAAGTGCGACACAGCGTCAGTTTACAGAAGGCTAGTGCAAACTAATTCCATGATTCCATCATAACTTACCCCGTTGAGCTACCTACTATCCCGTATAATTTTCCCATGCGCAATGCACGTGCTGATTTAGTGATCCTGGAGACAGATGCATCACTCATCATTGTGCGTCTGTGTTGATCGAACGCATCCCTGTTTTACAATGCTTTATTATGCAATTTAATTATAATATGCACGTCATTAAGTCGACACTGTCTAGTTTTAAACGGTTACAAAAGTTATAGTTATAATTTTTACTTCATAATTTAAGCCGAAGTTTGAAATATATTATAATAAAATAATATGATAATATAAAATTTGCGTATACTTTTATACATCATACATGATATATAATACAAGCCACAATTATATTGGTATATAAAATTAATTAAAAGTTTAAAGTTATTCAATGGTTCCGTTTGGATTCCATTTGGGAAGAAAGAAAGAAGAGAAGAAATAAATTTATTATAAACAATCCAAACTCTTCACAAAGTTACACAGTTTCCAATATTTCTTCCCTTCTTCCCTTCTTCCCTTCTTCCCACACCTTATCCAAACGGAGCCGATTAAGAAGATCACCTCTGCAATCTCCACACAAAGAAACTAGCAATCTAATGAAATCCGAATATAAATTAAATTTTTTTTCTATTCTCTAACATGGCCTCAAATATTTCTTTTTTTTTTACCTTTTCGCAAGCAGTAATCATTTTAATTTATGCACCGAGCCCAATACAAGATGAACTTGTCGAGGATTACTAAATCAGCTCGTGATTTGGCACCGGATGAAGGTGGTAGAAAAAAAATAATCAAATATCGCATGACATTGTCGTGATTTGGCATTTCTATTGAGCTTAATTATATTGCATTGCATGTTTACTTCACGACAATCAAGTGACCTTTTCCCAAGCCTACATTTACTGTCAATGTTCATGTTTGTGCTCCACACTATTCGTTTGTGCTTGTTAATACGTTATATTATTTAACTTTTTGTTCCAATATCGAGGCAACTGATGCTTGGAGAGAAAAAATAATATAATAAGATATAAGAGGAGAACTGAAAAATTTTATTTCAGCTTACTTGGAAAAGAAGATGGAAATCTCAATAAAAATAAATTAATAATTTACAAGCTACAAAAAGTAAATTTAACTTGAGTTGGAGAGAGAAATCATACCTTAGCTATAAAGACAACCAACATGCTACAAAAACAACTAGTCTTGTTTTGAAACAAACTGATGATCAAAAAGTTTTGACCCAGTTGAAATATCAAACCTCCATGAAAAATCATGAAACTAATTTTTACATATTTCTAACTTAAAGTAGAACAAATGGGGTTATTGGGGCTTTGCCCAATGCAATGGAGCCATACCCTAAAAGTAGAGGTACTTAGCAAAAGAGCTATGTAGTTCATTCAGGGTATCAGCTATCAGATTCGTAGGCAGTGAGTAACAATGTTACGAACCCAAAAACGCTCTGTTGTTTCAGCGGTAGAACCCTACATGAAAAGTCACTTATAAGATTGAAAGTAACAAGTAACATTTCAAGTAAGCCAGTAACTCTATGTGAACATTTTTCCATAAAAGTTTCTCAATAAATACAGTTTATCAAAACAATTAGTTTGTTTGAAAAATCAGATCTGACGACTTCTTCTCTTTTCACACTTGAACATCCACAAAATATCTGAACCATGCAACAAAATTTACATATTCAGAAAGAGAATCAAGTCTAAATTATTTTTAGGCAAAAGTTATAGGTAGCTATTTTAAAAAAAAATAAGTCCTACCAGCAATAAACACAGAACTGTGCAGATAGAAACTGGTTCTGCGCACCGTTGCCGTTTAATTCACTAAAAATTCATAACAGTTAAGACCATTGTGAAACCAGTGCCAAAAGGACCACAACTCACAGGTCTACAACCTCCAATAAAAAAAAATTCCAGAAAGTTTTACACTACGAAAAATAAGAAACAAGGCAGAAAAATAGCTTTTTCGAGAACAGCAAACATGACATCACTAATTAGCTAGTTAATTATTACTAATTTCTCATCTAATTAAGTGTAAAATTGCTCAAATAGTAGCCTAACATATGATACCACTATTAAGAAGTAGTGTCATACTCAATTTTAATTTTATTACTAATTAATAATGCCTAAACGAACAAGCAAACTAATAGATCTAACCATCCAAGCAAATAACACTTAATAGAGGTTAGTATGAGCTAATTACCTCTTCTAGGCTTGTAACTAGAAGATAATCCTTTGCGAAGGAGTCGACGGCGTGTCCGCCGCCTCTTCCACCACCTCGACGGCCTCGAGTCCACCAAGGATTCCAAAATCTCTATGCCTACGCTAGTAGACGAGAGATTAAGCCTAATCTCTTCCTTCCTCTTGTGCAATTAATTAACTACTTAATTAAATGAAGGGAACTCAATACATGAGCAAGAGAGAGCAAGAATCAACAAAGAAAATCTAAAATTTTTCTTGCCAATTTCGTGCTTGAGTGGAGGGAGAGAGATGAGTGAATGGTGGCTAGGGTTTCTCATCCATAAATAGTCCTTTTAAAGACCAACCACACTTCCAAAAAATTGCAACTAATTTACAACTATGCCACCCTTTGACAGCCATAAAATAAGCCTAAACGGGCTCCATCAATTATTTAATTGGTCATCTAATTCAATTAATTAGTGGTCCAATTAATTGCTCTCAAGTTGGACCTTTAATCTTTACGATTTAAACAAATGTCCGATAGCTCAAATTAATTACCTTAATTAATTCATGTTGAACAAAATTAATTATAACACCTTGATAATTATTTAGAGATTAGGATATATATTAATTTATTTCTATATAATCCGTTTGAGTTAATTAATTATAACGATATATAATTAATCAATCAACATATCATATTATTGCATTCAATAATACAACCAAATAAATAATGCACGTATGGTAAAAAATCTATTTATGTGACCCTTTGAGGATTTATGCTATGTTGGACGTGGAAAACAAAACGCAATTTATTTTCAATAATCATAAACGATATCTAGCGACACATTATGATTCCATATTCGCATAAATAAGCATTGCACAACTACAGTACTTCAATTATGCATAAGAAAGTAGTATCTTATTGTTTTGATTCTTATGTCAAATGATATACTTGTATAATTCAAGATAGGAGTGTGTCATTCTTGCAGATTATATGTTTCTTGATCTAGAGATGATTGCACAAGTTGCTAGCAAACAATCCATCTCTATCAACTGGCCCAGTAGATATCATCACTCACTAGGTGAACTAACGAGGGACATACGGTTGTCTTGATGAATAGTTTTTTCCCGCGCAATTCAAGAGAACATAAATAAAGTCCGTATAATAGCCCTTATCAGAAATTAACGTTAGACGATATTTATAAAATCTATCCTCATGTGGAAAAACTGAACCTCTCAAACTCAAAATCAAACACGTATGAAATAAATAATGACACATAACACAATCCATATATTTATTTCATTGGGTCATGTCTTGTACTATGTTCCAGTAACATATACATATGCAATTAAGTTAGTAACTCCTTACTTATGATTTGTAGAACTTAATCATTACTTAACTTGCATACTAGTCTTAAATGATAATCAATGTTCCTTGTTAAATATCAAGACTATGGACATATTTGTTTTATTATTGTCATTTACTCATAAATGAAATACAGCGATCCACAATTCAGATCCTCAACCTAAATAAAATGTCAATAATAAAATCCAGGAACAAATGATCAAATATCATCAATAACATAAACTATAGAAGTAGTCATAAAATGATTGGCTTGTAGGACATATCTCTAACAAATTTTGGATAACTTGACGGTTGAAATTGAAAGGTTAGATCAAGATGAAGAACTAGAAATAGTGAAATCGTTTCTAAGAACGAAAGTCTAAGGATATTGTAAGTTACAAGGTATAGACTTATAGAAATTAGATCAATAAACCAAAAATTGAAATCTAAGATAGATAAGAGATTGATTTGAGTTAATTAATGGGAACCATGTCCTGTAACGAAAGTTAGGATTAAGGAACCTTAATTAAAAGATTAATCTATACAATTATTAACTAAATTAAGTAAACTTGCATTCACATCGCCAGCTTAAGTGGGTCGCTTGTTTACTTGACAGGTTGTCTATGCCAACTAGCAACATAAGTGGACCACTAAGAGCCTAGCGACCTAAGGTTCTTAATAGGTCGCTACGAGAGTAAGTGGACCGTTAGGCCTAGGACTAAGAAGAAGTGTTGGAAACAAAAAATTATAGAATTACGTGACTTATTAATTTTTTCACTAATTCTTGTTTTTGACCTCGAAGGTAGACTTAGTATTTGGACCCTCCTGCAATTTTTGAATTCTTAAAAGTTGAACCGTCTAACTGGTTTGATAAAATAAAAAATCGGTATTCCAACACCATCCATGTGTTCGACCCCACTATGTAGGTCGTGCGTTTGCAACCAAAATCGAGTTGAATTGGGTACTAAATTTAAAAGCTCCTGATTCACGTCACTTTTATACAGCGCGGCATTGTAAATAGGGATGAAAACGGATCGGATACGGAGCGGATGTAGGTCTTCCCATATCCGCATCCATATTTTTTTCTCGGATACGGATACGAATACGGATGCGTTCGGATACGGATACGGTTCGGATATTAAACGGATACGGATACGGTTCGGATATTATCGGATACGGAGTCGAATACGAATATATTTTGTCGGATACGGATCATATAACAATCAATTTATTTTATTTCATTTCTTTAGAACTTTTTTTAAATTTCATATTGCGTATAAAAGTTTGTTATATATGAGAGTAGCTGAAGCATAAGAAAATTTTCATGTCATGCAATAAGTTATATTCAAACAATATAAATTATACGATAATAAGGTAATAAGGTAAGCAGTGTACAAAATTTATTCTTTCAACCAATTAAATCCAAAATTTCATCAAAATATTATATATAATATGTATAAATTAAATTATTATTAACATTATTGGTTGGATTCTCAACAAATATATTGGATTCAATAAATCACATATATAACCGTAATTATCAAATTTATGAATTAATCAATAAAATTGCAAGCACCACATAAGTACAAATTTAATAGAATTGATCAATAAATTCAGTCTTTCCACAATTTGAATTCCAACAGTATATTTAACTATTCAATGTCAAATCATATCATGTTACCTTAAATGTCATCATACATTAAAAAAATATATTAATCATATGTAATCAACATGATTAGAGAAAAAAATTAATTTTAGTATTATTATCATATATAATCGTCTCAATAATAAAAAAATAAAAATAATTTTATGTTCCAAATAAAAATATTATTATAAGAGAACTTATCTAATAAAAATTAAGCATTATATAATTAAAAGTATTCTCTAATGTAGATAAGTAATTATATTAATTATCTTATGCCGTTAAAAATACGGATAAACGGATTAATATCTATCGGATACGGATAATATCCATGTCGGATACGAATACGGATCGGATATTGTCAAAAAACTCAAAACCATATCCGCATCCATATTTTTTTGGCGGATACGAATACGAATACGGATATGTTCGAATACGGATACGGATCGAATGTTATGCGTATTTTTCGGATTCGGATACGGATCGGAGCGGATTTTATCCGCTCCGTTTTCATCCCTAATTGTAAATCTTATACCGCATTTATAAACAAAAATTTTTTATTAATAAGTACGTAACCACTGGCATTTTGAAATAATTTGGTGTTGTCATTTTTCTTTAAAAACATCAATTTGCTTCTAGATTTTGACTATCAACAAATTAATCCTTTGTTTTTTTCACGTAGAAGTAAGTTGGTCTTTCACTTTAAAAAAAAAAACAGAGAGAGACAAAATGATATAAATTGTCTTTAGTTCCACCTTGTCTTGGATCTATGATTCTATGCACTACACGATTGGTGATATCTCATAGCAAAACTTGAAAACACAAATTTATACAGTCCATCACAAATGGGGTACTGCAACATCCTGGAAACTAATAATCATTGTTTTCTCAAACAAGCCATAATATTTTAGTTTCAAAAACTATAACTACTTTTTTATATTATAATTTTAAAGCCCAAAGTTAAATGTACAATTTGAAATGCTGTTTATTAGTATCAGTCAAAACAAAAACCATGTGTGATGTGAATGTACAAAATAAATACATCACCTATTTAATTCATATCAAAAGATTGAGAGGAAGAAGTAAGCCGTTAAAATTATATATCAAACTTGATTAGCCCATCGCTTGTTCTTTTGAATTATACAAAGTGGATTAAAATTTTTATTTACCCCAACTCTCAAGTTTTAAGCAATATCACTTGATAAAAATTAATCACGATCAATAAATAATTAAAATTTTACTTAATTATAATTTAAATATAATAAAAAAATTGTGATAAATTGCAGCAAGGAACAATCGTCAATTCCTCCTCCATAAAATAAATGTTGTTGTCTTGTCATCCAAACTTTCAAATTTTTTTCTGCAAATAAATAATCGTTTCAATGAAATTCTCATGACACGCTGGAATGCCCAATACACTAGCATTTATTTGGTCACGTTTACCTCTGTTGAGGCAACATGAAGATTAATAACCTTCTCCGGGTCATTTTGAAAAAAAAAAAAGAATAGGGAAACCAATTTTGGGGCTGTTTGGATTGAAGTGGGAATTTGGAGAATTTCCTATTCATAGGCATAATTTATTATAAACAATCCAAACTCTTCACAAAATTACACACTTCCCAATAAATTTATACCTAGGAATAGGAAATTTTCCAAATTCCTAAGCGATCCAAACGGCCCCTTTGATTGGTATTCTTTACACACTGTTAGGAATTTAGGATAGGACAGTCACGTCCGTGTCTGCTGTTATATATTCCTAATCCAGTAACCTTACACTGTTACCGGGACCCACATAATGGGTGTTAATTTTTAATATAATTTGACTATCTAAAACCAATCTTAACGGTCTAATCAAACTTTTGCCACTACAATCCTCCAAATATCCCGCTTTAAAAGGGATAGAGGAGGAAATCAAACTTAAAAGCCAATCATCTCTCACCACATCAGCACGGAATCAAACAGTCAGTTATACGTTGAAATTTAGTTCAAAATGCTGTCTCAAGATTCTCCCTACATGACTTTTTTAATATTAAAGCTTCTGAAAATATCAAAATACAATACAATATACGCCATGTATTTTAATATTATTTGTATGTATTGGAAGCGCCAGCTCGGTTAGTCATCTACTAAATTAGCAACTTTCATTTACATATAGGGTTCGTTTGGATCGTTGGAAGAAAGAAGAAGAAGAAGGAAGAAGAAGAAGAAAAAAAATTATAAACAATCCAAACTCTTCACAAAGTTACACACTTTCCAATACTTCTTCTCATTTCTTCCCACACATATCCAAACGCACCCATAGATATACATTTGGCATATAGTACATTTCTATTTGCATTGAAGCATTCTTGCATGCTTCCCGTGACAGTAAATACCAGTCATTATTATGTACCTATTCACTCTTGATCTAGTTCGAATTAGTTCGTAATCGGATCTTCAACTTAGGTAATTCAAATAGATTCGTTTACAGTTGATAGCCCAAATGCATTCATCAAAAGGGGCGGATCTACCACCGGCCCCACCTCACGTCGTCGAGCCCTTGGAGCCCTCCTTTAGCCCCAGCTAATTTTTTCTGCCATTAGAGCACTCGAAGTGGGGCTGAAAATTTAAACAGAGGTTGTCAGACCCACCTAGATATTTTTTCTAGATCCGTCACTGTTCATCAAGACTTATAACTATCAAGTCCCGCCTTTATTCGTTTATAGGAGCTGTTTGGATCGCTTAGGCAGTGTTTGGATTGGGGTGGGAAGAAGAGAATAAGAGAAGAAGGGCCCAAATTTATTATTAAACAATTCAAACTCTTCACAAAGTTACACACTTTCCAATACTTCTTCCCACTTCTTTCCTTCTTCCCTTCTTTCCACACCTATCCAAATGGAGCCTTAGGAATAAGAGGAATAGCTTTTTATTCCTAACCATTCAAACTCTTCACAAAAGTTACACACTTCCCAATATTTTCTGTCTAGGAATAGACTATTCCTCTTATTCCTAAGTGATCCAAACGACCCCTAGAAGCTAAACTATATTTGATATAAAGGCTTTATTGAATCATGTAAAAATGTATAGTGCAAATTTGCGGCGTTAACTAAATCAACATAAAGTAAAAGGATTTGATTGAACTTAATCCATGACTTTAGGAGTGCTCAAGAAACCAAAAATTCTTAACGAACTATGTAGTTCACAAAAGAATAAAATTGGGATATTGTACAGCTTGTTAATTTCGACAAATACAAACTTTTTTAATGAAATTAACTTGAAGTCTTGAAGACATCCTTGGTCGAACGACTTAAACCTGTCTTAGAATTTTAGCCATAACGAGACTGACAGTGATGGACAATCCGACTCTGCTGTTGCGCGACACAGCGTGTAGCGCACTACGAGCCGTCTGATCTTGATCGGACGGTTTATTTTTTACGGGCCTATCAATCTAGGTTACATGCACGGGGCTCCCTTGTCCATTAGATCTTAATCAGACGGCCAGTGTACCGCGCGACACGCTGTGTCGCGCGGCAGCGGATCTGAATTTCAGTGATGGATACGGCACTTGTATATAGAGAATTTGGGAACATATCTAGGCTAGCTCTAACTATCATGCAAATTTGAAAACAAAATGGGAGGGAAAGAAATAAACAAAAAAAAAAGTAAAAAGGCAGTTCTTCCAAAACCAGCCTTGTCTTTTTATTCCTCCGAGGCAAGAATCTTATCCTGTTTCAACACAAATCTCAAAGCAAACATCAACAGTTATTTTACATTTGCTGGTGTTTAATGAGCCTCTTAAGAGAAATAAACCGATTTGCTCTTGAACATGGCTTCTGCACGGTAAAGTAAAAAAGGAGCTTTGGTTGCAGTGTTAACCTCAGTACAGACTGTTGAGTTCTGAGTTGGTGATTTTACCGAGAAGCTATAAATTTAACAAGTACATTTTAGAAGCTACGCTTTGATAGTCCCAAGCATGACTGCCTCCATTTTTAAACTAATAAGATTAGATTGTTTGAATGTTGGGGTATTGAATAAGACAGTAGTTTGAAAATCCATAACATTAAATGCAGTCTTTCAAATGTGTGTTGTGGTAACTGGTAAGATGAGCATTGAATTTATTAAATCAGTTTTTTTGAAGAAGTTTGAGTTTGTCAATAGGTTCTGGTCATGTATGATTTTACTTATTGTTCCAGTATAAGGTTTGTGACCAATAAAAAGATACTAGATTGGAAATGGAAATGATGAATACATACTTTCCATCAGGGAACAGCCATGAGACAGGTTTAAAATTTTTTATGCCCATGATCTTTAATTTCTAGTAAAACGGCATTGCCGAATTAAGAAGCGAAGATCAAGTATGTCTGATTTCTTATATAAATTAGTTACTAATAAATTTATTGAAAAATATGTAACTTTGTGAAGAGTTTGGATTATTTATAATAAATTTGACATATAAAATGTCTGAAATTGCAAATTCCGACCCATCCAAACGCGGCCAATAGTGATATGATCATTTCAGTTGTTACTCTGTTTAAACCATGCAGTGCAATAATGAGTCAAGCTCATTTTTTTATTGGGAAACTCAAGGGTTATAGTAGTCCTGTAATAAAATTTTATGACGTACTTTTTAGATTATTTTATCACGCATTGGAAATCAACACACCCAATAACAAAATAAGTCTCTGTTAAGTTTGTGCCAGGGCTAGGGTCTCCTTTCAAAAGAGGAGCTAACATTTAGAAAAATGAAATTTTAAAAAGATTTTGCTGTAGTAAGATGAGATTTTTATCAATAGCTATCGGTGTTGTATAATTTTCTTTTCTTTTCTTTTTTTTCTTATTTTTTTCGTTGATTTCCCAAAGGGAAAAGAATTTCATTCAAAACAGTCATATGTTACAAATAAGTGATATTCTCTCTAGTAGGAAAATAACATAGGGTGCGTTTGGATTGTTAGAAGAAAGAAAAAGAAGAAGGAAGAAGAAAAAAAAATTATAAACAATCCAAACTCTTCACAAAATTACACACTTTCTAATACTTCTTTCCACTTTTTCCTTCTTCCTTTCTTCCCACACCTATCCAAACGCACCCAAGAGAATAAAAAGGAAGCGAGTGCAAAAAAGAGGAGAAGACATAGCGTTGACTGTCCAAAATACAATAAAACTAAAACTAACACTAAGAAATGATTACTACATACTTACCATAAGGGAACAAGCTTTAGACACCGAAATTATTTTATATAAAAATTTAGACAGAAAAAATTTTAATATACAGAATAATTTTATTTTTTTTTAATAAGAATAAAGTTCCAACGTGTTTTAGAAAAGGGTTTAGCAATTCCCTTCCGTACGCATTTCTAAAACGCGCTCCAGGGCTCCGAACGTGTTTTATAAACGCGTACGAAGGAGAATAATTTTCCTCCTGCAGTAACTTCTTTTGAGACGAGTCAGTCCTTTGTACGCGTTTATGAAACGCGTTCGGAGCCCTGGAGCGCGTTTCATAAACGCGTACGAAGGTCATCTCTTTCAAATTGGGCGAATAGCCGTTTCATTTAATTTTTTCGTTCGCCATCGATCGGCAGAGAAAGAGAGAACCAGAGAAAGAGAGAAGGAGGGAAGGAGAGAAGGAGAGAAGGGGAGAAAGAAAGAGAAAGAGAGAAGAGGAGAAAGAGAAGAGGAGAAGAGGAGAAGGCAACAGCGAGAGAAAGAGAAGAGGAGAAGGCAGCGGCAGCGGCGAGAGAAATAGAAGAGGAGAAGGCAGCGGCAGCGGCAGCGGCAGCGACGAACTTGCGACAGCAATGTATTGTATTTTGTATTTTGTATTTGAAATTGTTGATAATTAGGGGTTTAGGGTTTAGATGAAATTGTTGATAATTGTGAAATAGTGATAATTGTTGATAATTGTATTTTGGATGAAATTGTGGAATTGTTGATAATTGATGTTAATTGATGAAATTGTGATGGAATTGTTGATAATTGATTGAATTGTGGAATTGTTGATAATTGATGCATGATGATAATTATGTATAAATGGAATTAGTTAATTGATGTTGATAATTGTTGATAATTGTGATGGAATTGTTGATAATTAATGTTAATTGATGAAATTGTGATGGAATTGTTGATAATTGATTAAATTGTGGAATTGTTGATAATTGATGCATGATGATAATTATGTATAAATGGAATTAGTTAATTGATGTTGATAATTGTTGATAATTGTGATGGAATTGTTGATAATTGATATTAATTGATGAAATTGTGATGGAATTGTTGATAATTGATTAAATTGTAGAATTGTTGATAATTGATGCATGATGATAATTATGTATAAATGGAATTAGTTAATTGATGTTGATAATTGTTGATAATTGATGTTAATTAATGAAATTGTGATGGAATTGTTGATAATTGATGCATGATGATAATTATGTCATCAATTATTTATTTATAATGTCATAAATACAAAATGGAATTAGTTAATTCTGTGTATTATTGATAATTGTTGAAATGGAATTAGTTAGTAATTGTGTATAACTGAAATTGTTGATAATTGATGCATGATGATAATTATGATAATTATGTATAAATGGAATTAGTCAGTAAATTGTTAAAATAAAAAGAAATTTATATAGAAAAATTATGGTGCAAATGTAGATTATTAATCAGTAATTATTGTGAAAATTCATTGTTGTTTTAAATTAAATAATACACCTTCGAACGCGTTTATAAAATGCGCTCCAGGGCTTTGAACGCGTTTTATAAACGCGTACGAAGCTCTGACAAACGAGGGGAAAGTGGACAGCATCTCTCCTTCGTACGCGTTTATAAAACGCGTTCGGAGCCCTGTAGCGCGTTTTATAAATGCGTACGGTGGAGAATTGCTAAACCCTTTTCTAAAACGCATTGGAACTTTCTTCTTATTAAAAAAAAATAAAATAATTCTGTATATTAAAATTTTTTCTGTCTAAATTTTTATATAAAATAATTTCGGCTTTAGACAAGTTGAATTGTTTTTATGCTCGAGATCTTTTCTATGAAAAGTGGAAAACGTACGGCTTTGCCGGATTAAGAAGCGAAGATCAAGTATTGCATGGTTTTTTATATATAAAACTAGTCAGTAATATACTATACGACTATTTAATAAGATCATTATAGTGAATACTCTGTTTAAACCATGCAGTGCAATAATGGATTAAGCTAATTTTTTTCATTCGAAAACTCAAGGGTTTTTGTTGTCCTGTCAATTATTTTTTTAAGGAAGTACTGTTTAGGTTATCAAATTAATCACACCCAAAAAATTCCTGTCGAATAGAAGCTGACATTCAGAAAAAAAAATGAAAGAGAGTAATATTCTATACTTTGATTACTTGTCTTTTTTGAGGGTTACTTTGATTACTTGTCACTGATAAAAAACCCAATTGATATAACACTGCCACCGTCCGATCAAATTTAATAGTTTAATTATTTAGGTCACGCCTTCATGACTCTTTGGTGATGGACTCAAACACACCTTTCTAACTTTACATCATCCTGCACAAACAAATTTCCAACGCAGTCTGAACTGTTGGATCGCTTTAAGATTCGGGAACCATCACGCGGTAAGATGAGAACTCTTCTTCTTCAGTGTTAAGTGTTAAGTGTTAAGACAAAAGGCACCGGGTATATTCCTAATATTTTTAATGTAATTAAATCATAAGAGATTAACAGTATGAATTTTCTCTGGTTTATTATCAATTTTGAGTTCTTTATATAAAGTGAACTTTGACCTGATATAACTAAATCAACGGTTACGCCGCGGAGTTTAATATCGATTTAAAGGAAACAAAAGTTTTAGGTGTTTCGGCTGAGTTTTAATTCCTAAATATTGCTCATCATAAGAAAAAAAGACATTAATTGTTCTAGCAAATATTTGAAAATGCAGGCATCATTTCGTGGCATATTATAAATTTCAACTGTTAATTTCACAAGTTTTCATATATGAATTTTCATAATAATGTAATAATGTAATTTTCATAATAATGTAGTTTTCAACTGTTAATTTCACAAGTTTGAAAATGCAGGATAATAATGTAATTTTCATATATGAATTGAATTTTAAATATTGTATTGTTTTAAAGTTAGTTTGCGAGAGCGAACGAACAAAATTTTATTGAGAACAGTAAAAATAATTTACAATCTAATTGTTACAAACCCGAAAAGTAAATAAATTTGTTGAACATATCTGAAAGACATTATAAAAGACTAAATTGGAAAACTACTAGAAAAGAAATTTGAAATACTGTATTATAGAGGAAAATAAAAGCAATGGTACTAAAATCATAGTAAAATCAGCGTGCGTCGTTTGGATAGGTGTGGGAAGAAGAGAAGAAAGGAGGAAGTGGGAAGAAGTATTGAGAAGTGTGTAACTTTGTGAAGAGTTTGAATTGTTTATAATTTTTTTTCTTCCCTTCTTCCTTCTTCCTTCTTCCTACTTCTTCTCAACGCATCCAAACGGAAGTATTTGAAGAGCAAATCAATCCAACAAAGGTCTGATTGTGCCTAGTCCGTCTTATCCCACACTTAGTAGTTGCCAACATACCTTTTCTTTTTTAATCAGCAAAGCCCGTAGGCAGTTGCCAACATACCCGAAAAAAGGAAAATATATGTTCAGGCACAATCATAATCATAATTGCTGTAACACATTCAATCTTATCTTTTACCAAAGAATCCTAATCAACATAAGTGTATCTTGTGTGACATTTTTTTTTCACCATATTTCTTACCGAATTATATCTTTCAAGTTCTGTACAATTTATTAAATCATGAGATATGATAAAATAAGTTTATCGCGAATAGGTCTATCAACCGTGACTTTGTATCTCACATATGAAGCCTGTAATTACCGATCCGAACCGCTTGGTGTTTAATGGAAATTTATTACTGTCATCTGCCATCACTGGTCATCGTTCGAACAAAGTGAATACATAAAATAGACAAAATTAACATATATATGATCAAAGTGAACACATACAAACAAATTAATTCAAGAAAAATAAATTGAATATGCAATCTGAACAAGATGACAGAACTTTTTTTAATATGTGTTCATTTTGATCAAATATATGTTCACATTATCTATTTTACGTGTTCATTTTATTCAAATGAAAACAAAACTACAGATGACAATTATCATTTCTCACCGAGTTGAGAATTATACTCCCCAATAATAACGTTTTTAAAATTTTTAAAAGGAATATTAAAAAATTGTACAATAGAAAAAATAGTTTCCAACAACAATAAGCATATCAATATAAGTGGTTTAGATCGGACTTAAAACTTTATAATTGCAATATAGCCATATGATTGACAGACTCATCAATCAGTCATAAACTCATAATTGATTTTATACTATCTCATTTTCCTCATTAATTTTGAATAAACCGAATTTAGTTTCAATTATATCCCCTCCCCCCCTAAAAAACTATCAAAATTAATGAAGTCGTAAGACTAATATGGGTGTGTTTGGAATGAGTTGAATAAGCCTTATTCATGAATTAGCCAATTGTAAGGTGACCCAAACACACAATGGAATAAGAATAATGCCCTATTCACTACCTTATTCTTATTCAAGCCAAAACTAGAAATTAGAATTGGAATGGCTTGGTGATGTTAGGAAAATATTATAATAATAAGTATTTTTATAAATATTTATTATTATTATTATTATTATGATAAATATTATAATTATTTATGATAAGTATTATCAATTATTATTTCGCTGAATTATTAATTATTATTTATTAATGATTCACAAAGCGTTATAATAAGTATTTATTACTAATTAATCATTATTATTTATTAATGATTTTATAATAATAATAATAATAGTAATAATAATAATTAATATTGTAATAATAAGTATTATTATAAATATTTATTTATGTTATAATAATAATAATATTATTATTATTATGATAAATATTATAATTATTTATGATAAGTATTATCAATTATTATTTCACTGAATTATTAATTATTATTTATTTATGATTTACAAAGCGTTATAATAATGATTTACTACTAATTAATAATTATTAGTTATTAATGATTTTATAATAATAATAATTAATATATTGTAATAATAAGTATTATTATAAATATTTATTTATGTTATAATAATAATAATAATATTATTATTATTATAATTATTTATGATAAGTATTATCAATTATTATTTCACTGAATTATTAATTATTATTTATTAATGATTTACAAAGCGTTATAATAATGATTCATTACTAATTAATAATTATTATTTACTAATGATTTTATAAGCGTTATAATAATTATATTATTTATTAATGATTTATTAAACATTATAATAATGATTTATAATAATAATTTATTAATTATTATTTTTATTTATTAATGAATTATTAATTATTATCATTGTTATAATAATTATTTATTAAACGTTATAATAATTATTATTTAATAGTAATCATGATAAATATTATCATTAAACGTTATCATTAATATTATTAGTATTATTTTATTCATTTTTTTAATCAATTATTATTATGATAATTATTTAAAAATTTTATTTATTGATTTTAAAATCATAAATATAATAATTATTGTATTTATCAATATTATCTAAATTATTTCTTTAATGTTTTTTAATTAATATTTTTATATTATTTTTATTATGAATATAAATTATTATTATATTATTTTCATCCATTCTTATAATGACAAATTGTTCAAAACAAAATCAAATCATTATTATATTTTTTTCTTTCCTTATTCTTATTCACAACACACTATCCAAACAACATCTTCTTATTCATGAAATAGACAATTCTCCTAATTCTTTTTCAAGATTCTTATTCATAAATTTTCTTATTCATTCTTATTCACTCCGCTTCCAAACACACCCATAGAGTAGTTATGTTATCCGATCGATGTTATGTGATATGAATCATTGGTTGTATTATAAGAATGGATATACAAATATACAATAACTTTTAAATCTACATCGGAAATATTCTTTAAATCATTATATTATTTATTGTGGGGTCATAAAGATCATCTCATCATCTCCCTTAATCCTTAATGGCGAGCTTCCTCTCTTTTTATTTTCATAATGTAATTATTTATTCCATGAATAATTAGTATTTTTTTAAGACAATTTAATTTTCTTCAGGACAATTGATAATATTACCTAGGAAAATTAGTAATTTTTTTTTTCTATGACAATTAATATTTTTCAGATTTTTTCTAAGGTGAAATTTTTTTCTACCAAATAATTATGTTACATAACTAGGACAATTATTTTTTCCTAAGAGAAACAATATTTTTTCCAGAACAAAACTAAGACAATTAACTGACAAAACTATGACAGTTCTATTAAAGATCTGTGACAATTATGTTATAGAACTACAACAATTAGTTTTTTTTAATAGGTTAATTAATTTTTCTCTCTCGGGTGAATATATGTTCCAGAACAAAATTAAGATAATTAATTAGCTTATAAAACTAGAACATTTATGTTCTAGAATTAGGACAATTTGTTTTTTTTCCTCATGTCAAATATTTTTTCTAGAACAAATATTATTTTTGTTAAGACAAATAGCACTGGAGGGTCGAGTAACCGCTAGATGAGGTGATTAAGTGCTGCATGGGAAATATAGGATGAGGATAATAGACATATATGAAAAAAGATGATGAGGATACTATTATTTATTTCGCAAATTAAAAAAAAAGTGCGCCACCAGATACTAACTCTCGTTCTTGATTTGGTATTACTAAGTTTCAACCTCTAAACCTCCCTAAAAACCTAAGTTTCAACTCTCGTTTCTTGGCTTAAGTTTTAGGGTTTGCTTTAACTATTCGGTAGGATATCCTAAGTCTCTCGATCTTAGGAGGGAATAAACCTCTCGGCTAAGTTCTGTTTGACCTTTTGGGTATACTAACTATCTTATGGTATGGGAATGCAAATCATCATTGAAATTAGGGTTCTTTGTGCTTATCTACGAGGTCTGGCCTAAACCAAGTGAGCAAACCTTTCAAACAATTCAATTCACATTCTCAATTTCAGCAATTAAACTTAAGAAAAACAAAGCAACTCAGACAAATTAGAAAACTAAATTAAACTTTATAAATCTACCAAGTCATGGTTCCCTACAATTGCCCCTAACAACAATTCTAAGCTAGACAAGATATAGAATCATACAAACCAAGGTTTTCTCGAATAAACAAACAAAAGATAAAAAGAAAAGATAGAATACAACAAATGAAATTCGATTCCTCTCCTCTTCCTCCTCCGCCTGCCTTCGAACGGCCCTGTCTCCTTTCGGGCGGATCCGCCTGGATCTTGGATTGCCGCGTCGTGTAGAAACTCTCAAATCTCTCTCTAACTTTGATTTCTCTCCAAATTTGATCTCTACTTCTTCTCCCCCCCAAACCATGTTTATATAGGCTTTAGAATTGATGGAAGGCGCTCATAATAGCAGGAAAATGCTTCTGGACGTGATGGGAATAGAGAATAACCGTCTTCCCAAGTTAAAACTCTAAAACGGACGCTTTCTGCTAATTCAGGCAGGTTTCAGGCGGACCCGCTAGGATTCTGGCGGGTCGCCAAAAATCGTCCTGAGAGCAGATCTGGAAATTTCAGCACTGCGCCTTGTTCGTATTTTGCCCATAATTTATTCATCCGGACTTCGTTTGAGGTGATTCAAGTACCGTTGGAAATCTTATGAGAAGCTCTACATCTTTATTTAATTATTTAGGTTATGTTCTTGTCCAGAATCTGCATAAAAATAGAGATTATTGTAGTAACTCCTTTGACACAAACTTAATTAAAACCAACCTAAATATGTTAAAATCTAACTAAAACACAAATATTTAGTTGTAATTTAGGGCCTAAAAAAATTGAAATATCTATATGAAATCCGCCGATCAGTAACGACGCTGAAGAAAAAATAATGGTAAACAATTCCGTATATTATTAATAGTTGTAAGGAATTTTCACATTTCACGTTAAGTAAAAAGAGCCTTGCAGAGGTAATTCGACATTTTTGTCCCCAACCGTCCCCATCAAAATTTTGAAAAGTATTCGGAATTAGTTTTATACTTATTATATATTTAAACTATCCTAACCAAATGATGAATCTTGCGGAGAATCATTTGCATCTTGGCTCAACATAAATTTCCTACTCTAGAAACTGTGATTTACAATTTAAATCCTGCACTAGGAAAAAAGATAAGTCAACATACTACCAACCTTACGCAAAATTTTATTGCTATTTTTTTGTTTCTGCCCTTGTTGGCATAGCATGATAATTCACTTTTATACACAGTTTGAATTCAAACGAAAAGAAATATTGGATCTGAATCGTTTGTATAATAACTCCGTCTATATTAAACTTTGCTTGCATTGTTTAGTAGAGCCCGGTTCTAAGTTCGGGTAAAAAAGGAGGGTTGTGATAAGCTAGGCGAGCCAACGTAAAAAATTCAGTCATCTCTATGAAAATGAAACCCAATTACTTTTCGTTGGGGCGTAACTCTCTTAGCGACGCGTCTTATCGGAACCCGGATGAGATGATAAATGAGCAAGGGCCGAGTCGCCACCCCTTTAGTGGCGCGCCTTATCGGAACCCGAATAAAATGATAAATGAGTAAGGGCCGGATCGTCACTCCCTTAGTGGCGCGCTACATCAACGTCCGGATATAGTGTGTTGTACTAAACGTCTCTAGGTTTGTCGATTACAAAACAATATCATTTGGCATTTAACAATCTTCTTTGAGTTTTATAGGAAGAAGATACAATTTATGAGGACTTGGATAAAAGCTTTAAGAAAGATCAAGATCAAGTTTTTAGAGAGCTTGTAAGCTAGTTTAGACTAGGATAGAAGGTATACTTTAGTCCTTGTTTATCCTTGAAATGGTCTAGATAGCGAAAAGCTCAATAAACCAGCAAAATCCTGTTTTCAGTGACCTAGCGTCGTACAACGCTAGATAGTGGTACACAACGCTAGAACAGCTAAATTCATACTTTTGTGAATCAACGTTGCACAACGCTATATAGAGTTAGGCAACGCTGATTCACAACGTTGTACAACGCTCAGTAGTGTTGTACAACGCTGCAGTTAAAAAAACTTGGAAAATTTCCTGAGTACCATCGTGCAACGCCATATAGCGTTGCACAACGCCACAAAAATCCCAAGTTAGCTGTCCCATGTAAACAGTCGTTTTTACATGCAAAGTTTCTGGTAACGTTAGCCAACGTCTTTCAGCGTTGGGTAACGTTAGCGTTGTGTGACGGTATATAGAGTTGTACAACGCTCTGTTGAATCTGTCAGAGTTGTTCCTTTTGTCTCCCTTTAGCGTTGTGTAACGCCATTCAGTGGCAAGCAACACTCTGACAATTTCCAACGGAATTGTCGGAGCTTTCCTTTGGTTATACTCTCCTTCGTTGTGCGACGACAAATAGCGTTGCACAACGCTCTGACAGACCAACGGCTATTTTAAAGAGCCGTTAGAATTTACAACGGTCATATTCCAGCGTTGTACAACGCTGTGTCCAGTTTTTTGCTGGGGAACTGCTCATTTCGAGCCCTATATATATCCACCCCTTGTTCTCTCTCCAACTAACAAGTTAGAGAGCTTCACTTTGCAAAATTAGATCAGAATTGAGCCTTTGAACACAGGGATACTCTCCCACTTGAGCTTTTCATAGCTAGACCATCTTGAGAGATTTAGTAGCCTCAAACACCACCGCCCCGACATTGTCGCTAGGTGTAGGTTGGAATAGGTTGAGAGCTCTTCTCCTTTGAGGCCGTTGTGCCATTCGAGTTAGGCCGATCCGCCTCGAGTGTCCTTGTGACGAGGTGATTCGGTTCGAAGTTGTAGTCCCGTTCTTGTTGGAATTGAACGGAGCGCGCCCTTTGGTGGTAGCGAAACTCCCGGAGATGTACGACTAAGGCTAGCTTCTTCTAGCGGGTCGGAACTCCGTAATCACATCGCGTGTTCAATTCCTCTCTCTCTTTTTCTCTTTATTATCTTCCTATACTTGAATTGCTTGTGTGCTTGCTTGTATTGGGTACCAATTGAATTGTGTTAGGGTAGTTCATACCAAACCGGTCCAAAACCTTAATCGCTTCCGCTAAACCTTAGTTTAGCCGCCCCCCTTAGGGACAACATAGTGGCAAGTAAGCAAGGGTCTTCGCACTTTTCACGACGGGTGCGGGGGGCAAGGAAGATAGTCAGTGAGAGTAGGATTCGTTTAGGTAGTTGGAATGTAGGGGTCTCTAACAGGAAAGTGAAGAGAGTTAGTGGATACGGCGATTAGGAGGCATGTGAACATCTTGTGCGTACAAGAGACAAAGTGGACGGGCCAAAAAGCAAAGGAAGTGAAGAAAACCGGTTTCAAGCTATGGTATACTGGAAAAGAACGGGGCAGGAATGGAGTAGGTATCTTAATCGACAAGAGCCTTAAGAATGGAGTTGTCGACATTCGGAGGCAAGGGGATAGGATCATTCTAGTGCAGCTAGTTTTGGGAAACTTAGTTTTGAACGTCATTAGCGCTTATGCACCACAAGTAGGTTTAAGTGAGTCTATCAAAATTCAATTCTGGGAAGATTTAGATGGTATGATTAGAAATGTGCCAACCACCGAAAAGCTCTTCATTGGAGGAGATTTCAATGGACATGTAGGCGAAACTAGTGGAGGGTTTGAGAGGGTGCATGGGGATTTTGGGTATAGCGATAGGAACCAAGGAGGTGACGACTTCTTGAACTTGGCCATAGCTTACGACCTTATGATAGCTAACACCTTCTTTAGAAAAAGATAATCCCACTTAGTTACCTTTAGTAATGCACAACACTTTTCCCAGATTGATTTTGTTCTTGCTAGGAGAGAGGACAAACAAGCATACGTAGATTGCAAGGTTATACCTGGGGAATGTGTCGTCTCACAACACAAATTTGTGGTGGCTGATTTTCGCTTTCTGCTACGTTCTAGAGTAAGTAGAGGCGCTCGAGTCGTGAGGACGAAGTGGTGGAAGCTCAAAGGAGACGTGTCTCGTACATTTAGGGGCAGAATGATTGAAGAAGGTCCGTGAAAAGCAGGTGAAGAAGCGAACCAGATGTGAAGATATGTCAGCTAGCATTCAGAAAGTAGCTACGGAAGTGCTTGAAGTTACTAGAGGAAACAACCACGAACCTAAAAATACTTGGTGGTGGAATGACGAAGTACAGAAAGCTATTAAAGAAAAGAAAGAATGCTACAAACGCTTGCACCATGACAAGACCGAGGACAATGCGCAGAAGTACAAATTGGCCAAGAAGAATGCAAAGAAAGCTGTGAGCAAAGCAAGAGGTCGGACTTAAGAGGATATACAAGAAGCTGAGTACGAAGGAGGGCGAGAAGGACGTGTATAAGATAACCAAGCTTCGAGATAGGAAGACGAGAGACTTAAACCAAGTGAAGTGCATCAAGGACGAGACTGATAGGCTTTTAGTGAAGGACAACGAGATCAAGAATAGGTGGAGGGATTACTTCGACAAGTTATTCAATGGAGAGGATGACGACTTAGGAATTGTGCTGAACGACTCCTTTGATGACTTCAATAGACGTTTTGTTAGGAGAATTCAAGAGTCCGAGGTGAAAGAAGTCTTAAAACTAATGAAAGTAGGTAAGGCTCTAGACTTGATAACATACCAATCGAAGTATGGAGATGCCTCGGAGATGTGTCTGTAGTTTGGTTAACCAAACTATTCAATAGTATTTTTCGATCAAATAGGATGCCAGATGCGTGGAGGAAAAGCACTCTGTACCAATCTTCAAGAATAAAGGGGATGCTCAAAGCTGTACAAACTATATAAGGATTAAGCTTATGAGTCATACAATGAAGCTTTGGGAGAGAGTGGTAGAGCATCGCTTGAGACGGATGACAAACGTCTCGAAAAACCAATTTGGTTTTATGCCTGGGAGGTCGACCATGGAGGCCATCTTTCTAATAAGGCAATTGATGGAGAGATATCGGGAGCGAAAGAAGGATCTACATATGGTTTTCATTGATTTGGAGAAAGCATACGACAAAGTGTCAAAAAAAGTTATGTGGTGGCCACTAGAAAAGAAGAAAGTCTCCACTAAGTATATTACCCTCATCCAAGACATGTATGATGGTGTTGTTACTTGTATCAGGACATGTGATAGTGTGACTTGTGACTTTTCTATTAAAATAGGACTACATCAGGGATCAGCTTTGAGCCCGTATATTTTTGCCTTAGTGATGGATGAGATCACGAAGGATATACAGGGAGAGATTCCTTAGTGTACGCTCTTTGCCGACGATGTAGTGTTAGTCGATGAAAGTAGGACGAGGGTCGATAGGAAATTGGAGTTGTGGAGACAAACTCTAGAGTCCAAAGGGTTTAGGCTTAGTAGAACTAAGATGGAGTATATGGGGTGTGAGTTTAGTGGGATAGACCTAGGGATGAAAACAGATCAGATACGGAGCGGATGTTGGTCTTCCCATATCCGCATCCATATTTTTTCCCGGATACGGATACGAATACGGATACGGTTCAGATATTATCGAATACGGAGTCGAATACGAATATATTTTGTCGGATACTGATTGCATTTTTTATTTTTAATTGATTATTTATTTATTCATTTCTTTAGTACTTCCTGTTAATTTTATAGTACATAAAATTTGTCACATATAAGAGGAGTTAAAACATATATATAGAAGAATATTCATGCCACACTATATTATTTATTACGCTAATTAGTCAGCATTACTCAATATTTGATACATTCAATCAACCCAATCTAAGATCCATATCAAAATATTATGTAATATCTATAAATTTAATTATTATTAACACTATTAATCATTTTGTTTATAATCTTAGAAATCCGTACTTGATTTCCAATAGATGTGTTGCATTCATATAAATAAATACATTATACATTTTTACCAACATCAGCGACTTGGTGTAGTGGTTGAGGCGCTGGATTGATATTGATCAAACTAGAGTTCAATTCCCAGTGAAAGAAAATTAAGTTTGGTGTGTTGAACGCGGATCTGAGTTGTCATAATTCGGATATCTGTTTAGCAAAGAGTTGCGGATACTGATTTTTATCCGTATTCGCATCCGTATCCGCACTAATATATGTTCCCACATCCGCATTCACATCTGTTTAAAAAAATCCGTATTCGCATCCGTATCCGTTCGGATGCGGATATTAATATCCGAATTCGCAAATTTTCGGATTCGGATACGGATCGGAGCGGATAATATCCGATCCGTTTTCATCCCTAGATAGACCAGTGGATGGAGATTTCTGTCGAGACGGTCAGGTAGTACCTATGAAGGATACCTTTTGATATTTAGGGTCGATACTGTAGAGCGATGGCGAGATAGATGAAGATGTTAGTCATAGGATAAGAGCGGGGTGGGTGAAATGGCGGCAAGTATCAGGCGTCCTATGCGATAATAAAGTCCCGCAGAAGCTAAAAGGCAAATTTTACATGACAACAATTAGACCTGCGATGTTGTATGGCGCAGAATGTTGGGCTACTAAAAGACGACATGTCCAGAAGATGAGTGTAGCTGAAATGCGTATGTTGCGGTGGATCTGCGGTCACACGAGGAAAGATCGGATTAAATATGATGACATACGGGATATTGGTGGGGTCGCACCGATAGAGGAGAAGCTGACCCAACATCGTTTGATATGATTTGGACATATCCAACGCAGACCTCCAGAGACACCGGTACGTAGCGGAATTCTTAATCATTTCGAGAACACACGAAGGGAGAGAGGGAGACCAACTTATTTGGAACAAAAGACTTAGTTGTTGTTGTTGTTGAATCGTTTATATAATCTAATCTAAAGATCTTACAAAACAATGGTACTATGCATGTATACATGCTTAAGGTGAATACATTATACATGAGATAGCTATGTATTTGTTTAAGGAAGATATATGGGTTTTTAAAGGAAGTAAGTATAGATGCCAGGTGTGAACTGTTTGTTCGTATATCAGTATTAATGGAACACTATTTATGATTTCATTGATTTGTTAAAGAAAGAGTTCACGTGGGCCCCGGTATATGCAGAGGCGCACAGAGAACACGAGGCGTATATGATAGGACTGGGCCCAATGCATTTAACGGTACTATTCTCTGTGGCCCATATTGGTACTGTGAATTATGTACTCGTCACCTTCTGCGAGATCCTACCATTTTTTATTTTCTCCCTCTCCGAGGATCAAGTAGATCGCATCAATAACCCAAAGATAGAATTATGACATTTGTAGCCCCGTTGATGAATTTTGAATGCAAAGTAGAATATTTTTTTATATAATATTATTATATCATCATATCAATTAATTAAATGCAACTATTTTAGTAAATTATTACAATAAATAAATTAATTTTAAAATTGTATCAAATTATTACTATTATGATAATTTTATGACCACAATAAAGTCCATATAAATGCAAACTAGAAACACACATTAAATCCTCTTATGGCTCATTTCAAATAAATAAATTCCTATTATGCCTATCATATTTCCCACGAACAAAAATAATAATGAGTATCGCATTAGGTAATCTTTCAAATAAAACAGCACCCAATCCACATCAAATCGGCAAAGTTTTATTTTGTTTTTGCCTATTCCGGTCTTTTTGAAAAATCGATGACAAAAATTCCATTCTTTTCTACATGTGTACGTATAGATAATTATGATGACGGTCAACATTTAAACAAAAATTTAAGATATGTGACGTGTGTCCTTTTTAAAAAGGCAGAGCTAGCTATAGGAATTTGAGGAATTTTGGGAATTTGAGAAATTTGAAAAATTTGAGAAATTTCTTATTCCTAAGCATAAATTTATTGAGAAGTGTGTAACTTTGTGAAGAATTTGGATTGTTTATAATAAATTTATGCTTAGAAATTGGAAATTCTCCAAATTTCTCAAATTCCTTCTTCCATCCAAACAGCCCCATAGTAAACAGAGGATGACCAAGGATTTTTATTAAAAGCTTTTAAGATCGTAATGGCTCCGTTTGGATACCGTGTGGGAAGAAGTGAAGAAGGAAAAAATTTATTATAAACAATTCAAACTTTTCACAAAATTACACGCTTTCCAATACTTCTTCCCTTCTTCTCACACCTCATCCAAACGGAGCCAATATGAAGAGATATTTCACCCCTTTTCTCTCTCTAATTTTTTGTTGGTTTTTCCTTGGCATGTGGTGCCTATTTATGAGTTTGTCAAAATTTGTATTTCTCCCTTGTATTTCCAGCTTTTGTGAAGCAGGACTATAAAAAAGAGCGCGACCCGCTTCAAATAAAATATATTAACCGTTTCGTTTAGGTCCTTTTCAGAGAGATATCTTTGAAATTGTGAGATTACTTCCCCGGAAGCATCGGTGTGTGACGTGTGTCACTGTGAAGTGTTATTAATTTGCCCCGGTAGGGTTAGATCAACTAATAGCGCCATTATATTGACTTTTATTGACTGAAAAATTGAAATTCTTTGTACCTAAAATTTTAAATTTTATCAGAAAAATATAAATAGCACCCGGTAAATCAACTAGTTGTTAATACCAGAAGTATTATATTGACTTTTGCAAAGTCGAAATTAAAACTTTTTATGTACATAAAAGTTAATTATTTTTTACTTCCATTTTTTATAATTAACATAGATCTCGTAGGTGTATTTTTTTTTCAAGGAACATATATTTAATAATATTTTAACAAAACAGTCTTACATGATATATTATTATTTGTTAAATTATCTCCATAAAAAGAAAATAATGAGTTTTTCTGTTCGTTATATATATGATTATTATAAACCTTCAGCTACATATTGAATTAATCGATCAATCTTAGTAATAATATAATAATTCCTCGGTTGATCTTCTTGTAAAAATTTCTTACGACTAGAATAAAAAAGTTTATTCGAAAAATAAGTACATGAGTTCCAGTGGTATTCGAGAGATTAATATTTGACAAATGAAACGAAGTAGAAGTTTCAGCAAACGCTAACCTCTGACTAACAAATTTAAAGCGCTATAAGTTCTTTGAGAGCCACATTAAGTCTATGGGATATTTTTTTTTACTTTTGAATAATTACGGGATACTTAAAAAAAAAAAAAAGGCACATGAAGTGGATTTTAATACTCCCCATTTTCAAAAGTTTGTCAATCAGCTTTTTTCCATTTAAATTTGATCAAATAAAATTAAGACTAGGCAATGACCAACGAAATGATACTAGAATGGACTAGGAATGAAAAGTTGATCCATAAAATGTCTCCTTTTTGTATAAGCAGTGCAAGTTCAAGTAAAAGAGGAACACACAACACAAACCTTGCTTGAATCAAATCCGGAATTTTAACAAAGACCGTTCTAACTCATTTAACATGTTCTACCCATTCACACAATACTGTCCCCATTATAAATGTTGAAATTTAACTTTTTGAAAAAAAAATTAATTCGTTATAGCTGTGTCAAACCTTCGGTCAATGCAACACACCTAGGGTTTCGTATTAGAAAATGAGAAAACTAATTTATGTAATTCATTTTTGGAAGCTGTTTTTTGACGCTCTATTATATTCTGGCTAAGATTAAAATGAAACGATTGCTGGCTTGTAAATTTTTCTGTAATTTGGTCCCTGGTTTGATACATTTTAGTCTCTTGACCTCTAATATTATTCCACTAACTCATCAAAGAGCTGACAAAATAAAATTTGTTGTAAAATGTAAAAGATATCTTTTGCCTGGTTGTATGTGGCACACTGCATGAAAACGGTTTTGCGATAATTAATAATGATATAATTTTCAACAAACAACACATGTAACGGTTACCAGACACGAAACTGAAAGAAAAAATACAGGACAAACATATAAAATATTTTTCATGTTTTGACGCTTGAAGGTTGAAGCCAATGTTTTAGAATTTTCTATTTGACCTTTAACTCAATCTTATCTTAATATAAATCTTAATTATTGATTTAAAAAACTCTGACCAACAAAACGGAGTAAACTCTTTAAGCGACAACTACACGACAGAGAGGAGAAGATGAACATAAATTTATGAAAAAGTGAAGATAAAAAGCGAGCAGGAACACAAAAGTATAAAAAATAAATTCATACGACGTAATAAGTGCTCCAATAAAGTAAGAACCAAAGCATTTTTTACAAATAAAATACCACTAACCAACCAATGAGTACTTAAGGGGACACATCAGAAGTGACCGAAGCAATACACTCCGGTCTCCTTTATTAAATCCTCCCCACAATATTTAATAATACCACCTCCAACCCTTTATTCCCCATCCGCTGCATCCCTTTAATTAATTAATTAAATAGTCGTTAATGAATGAATGAATTATAAAACAAAAATAAAAAAATAATTGCGCAGTGGAGTGGATTTTATCACCTCCGCTCCCTCTCAGCTCAGAACTCTGTGCATTTCTCGTGATACGCATCTCTCTGTCTCTACTCTCTTTCCCTCTCTCTCTCTCTCTCTCTCTCTCTCGTGCCGCTTTTTTCTTCACCAAACCCTAACCCTAAACTAGATTAAGCTTCTTGCTAAAACCCACCCTAGTTAATGTTAATGCGTCAAACCTCTCCTCTCCTCTCCTCTCCGTTGATCCGTTTCTCTCTCTCCAGCATTTTGGGTCTCTTCGTTTCTAAGGTATGCAAGTTTGTTTCCTTGTTTAGCTTACTTTTCCTACTTACTAACTAGTTGATTGGAGTGAATCTCAGCACTTTACCAAGTATTTGATTGGAATGAAGCTCACTGTGTAGATTCTTTTTCTGGCGCATTTTGTTGATTTATTTTGGGTTTTTTAGAGGCTAATTAGTTCAATCAGCGAAAATATGTAGCAATATTTTGGTGGTAACTAAAGATTTGTGCTTGTTTGTATTTCATTTTGATTTTTTCACTCCACCTTTCAGTTTCCCAATTGGTAACTACTAGTTTAAAGGAGAATCAAAAGTGAATGCTATCAGCTTGTAATTGATTTAACTATTATTTTTCTATACTTTCTATCAGTGCGTGTTGATAACTAAGGTTAATATGCAGATTGGGGTGGCCGAGACTTTCAATCGCTTATAAAAAGCAGCAACAACTCAGATGGGCACCGAATCAAGGCTTAACTTTATATTTGAACCCAATCAAACTCAAGCTGGGTCTCTTCCGTCACTTCAGTAGGCGTCTATTCCCGATTGGAAATGGCTTCGTCCAGCTGTACTGAAATCGTCGAGGTAAATGAAGAGCACAGTGGAGCCCATTCTTTCAGCCTCAGCCGGTTGCGTGTGAAGGTCAAATCAGACGAGAAACAGTCAATGGATGAAGATCTCAACTATTTCCTCAAAGGGATTGATTTAAAACCCGCTCCTAGAGATATGCTGAGAAAGAACATGTACAGCATGCCTGTTAATAAGCCTGGCCCATCTCAAATATCCCGAATCGAAATAACCGAATCGGTGACGTTGAAACAGGCTCTTAGAAAGCTGTGTATTTCACAGGCATCGGAAATGGCAGCTATGAAGCGCCTTACTAAGCCTGGGGTGGTTTCTGATCCTGGGAGTATTAAGAAATTGTATGCATCAGTGGTGGTTCAGTCTAGTCGGGACTTGAGTGACGAGAAGAGGAAATTGGTGGAGATTTCTATTGTACCTGATAAATCAATGCCTGATGGGTCAAAAAATAAAGGAGAAATAACTCAGTCACGCGATCTGAAATCAGTTGGCAAGAGTAAGGGTGACAATCGTAGGTCGAGATCTCCTGCCACTGCCAGGTCACCTAAAATGAGAATTCAAGATGTGATTAGTGAGGACCCCAAAGATAAAAAGGGCAAAATGGTTACCAAGTCCTCACGTGGTAACTCTCAGGCAAGTGCCGGTTTAATAAGCAATTTTGGAACCCCTCGTCTTGTTAAGCCAGTTTTTAGAAATAAGAGCACTGTTAAGAAAAAGGTGAAACCAGAACCAACAACTCCTGTCTCCAATCCCACTAAAAACCATAAACCCAAATGTTTAAGCCCCATAACAACTAAAGATAAGCCCATTATGCAAAGTAGACCCATTACACCGCTTCCTGTAACCCACAAGAAACCTGTGGGAGGCGTTGCTGCTGTGGAGAGGACCCGTGAAATTACACCGCCTAAAATTGTGCCGAATCCTCCAAGTTGTGTGGCTAAGCTGGAGAGGAAGGAGAAAGGGGAGTGTTCTCAGAGTTCCAAAAGTAGCATGGGGGACTACAGCACTAGCACAAGCATTAGCGAGGACAGTCTCAGTGGATCAAACGGGCCTGGAAGCCGACCCCACATGTCAAAGGATGTTAGGTGGGTTGCAATCCGACATGCTATTATGCAAAATGGTCCCTTGAGTTTGGACAATTTTAAACTGATAAAGAGGCTAGGGTGTGGTGACATAGGCACTGTTTATCTTGCTGAACTGGCAAACTCTGATTGCTTGTTTGCTCTTAAGGTGATGGACGTGGATTTTCTTATCAGTAGAAAGAAGATGATGAGATCGCAGACAGAGAGGGAGATTTTACAAATGCTAGATCATCCCTTTTTACCGACGCTTTATGCACATTTTATTACCGATAATTTAGCTTGTTTGGTTATGGAGTTCTGTCCCGGTGGAGATTTACATGTGCTGAGACAAAAACAGCCGACACGGTGCTTTTCTGAGCCAGCTGCCAGGTACTTTGTGAACTATTTATCTTGGTACTTAATCGGAATTTCGAAATTACGTACCTTAGTGGACTATCTTGTCTCTTCACATATTTAAGTCTGTGGTTGTTTATCTTAATGTTGACTTTTGATGACAGAAAAGTTCCAAGAATGTTTTGTTTTATTAATAGAAACATGTATTTGTTGTTGGCCTAAAGGTGAACTACTTTTATTTGCAGATTTTATGTGGCAGAGGTCCTGTTAGCATTAGAGTACCTTCACATGTTAGGAGTGATCTATCGCGATCTAAAGCCTGAAAATATACTAGTGCGTGAAGACGGTCACATTATGCTCTCAGATTTTGACCTTTCTCTGCGCTGTTCAGTGAGTCCCACCCTTCTCAGATCCAATTCTCTGGGCAGAGAAGACCCTGCCAAGAGTTTCTCTCTCCCTTGTTCAGAGAACAGTTGTATGAACCCACTCTGCCTTAAACCCTCTTTGACCCCAGTCTCTTGCTTTACTCCACGATTGGTCTCTCATTCAACCCGTACAAGACCCAGATCTGATTTAGGCCATCAAATTGGCTCGCTTCCTCAGCTAGTTGTTGAACCTACTGATGCCAGATCCAACTCTTTTGTGGGGACCCACGAGTATCTAGCCCCTGAAATAATAAGAGGAGATGGGCATGGCAGTTCCGTAGACTGGTGGACATTGGGCATATTTTTGTACGAGTTATTGTTTGGCCGGACACCTTTTAAGGGGCCTGGGAATGAAGAAACCTTGGCAAATGTGATTTCTCAGAGTTTGAAATTTCCTGATAGCCCGAGTGTCAGTTTCCATGCTAAGGATTTGATAAGAGGGTTGCTTGTGAAAGAGCCAGAGAATAGACTTGGGTCATTGAGAGGTGCAGCTGAGATCAAACAGCACGCGTTCTTTGATGGATTGAATTGGGCCTTGATACGGTGTGCAATTCCACCTGAGACACCAAAAAAACAGGACTTGGGTAATTGTGGTCTGGTAAAAAAGAAAAGGGAAGGTAAATGTTTGGATTTTGGGAGTAATGGAGATAACATAGAGTTTGAGTTGTTTTAGGAAAACGTGGTATATTGATCTTGGCAGGCTGTAGGTTTAAGCTGCTGTGCCCTTTTTTCCTGTTTCTAGTTTGTACTTCAGGGTTGAGTGGCTAATGGATGTGGAGGTGGTTCTGATGTACACTAAAGTTTGCCCTTATCTTGTTAATACTGTCATTATGGTTTCAATTTATATATATGCTAGGTGATCTTGTAGCTTAATTATGTCTATAAACTTTTTTTCGATCTTGTAGCATCTGCAGTAAGTTTTTTTCCCCCTTTTAGTATCTAATGTACGAAATCATTTGGTACTTGTGCATGATTTTAATGATGTTACCTTTTTTGCCCCCCTGTCGGATGAGTTTGGGCAATTTGTGTCTGGTAGTAGTGAAGTACTGAAGTCCCAAAAAGGCATGTTTCTTTTTGTTGGTTGAAGCAAATTTGAAATTGGGAACTATACGTAACATAGGTAATCATAAAATTAATACGTTATTGAAAAAAGCAGGTTAATTCGATAACTAGACTGAATTGATGCTAGAAGTTTCATGTAGCCCCTAGTTCACGGACCCCAGAAAACATGTGGTTGGAAGTTTTGAATCCTATTATTGCTCAGAACTAAATTCTTAGATATACAAGGCAGATCTAACGATCTAGATCAACAATAGCTTATTCAGGATTGGGAACTCGCTGGAATTTTCAACGTCTGTTTGCACTTTTAGAGGAAACCAAACCTGCAATGGGGTGTTAATTGAGACACTAGTGGCTAGAATCTTAAATTGCGCAAACGGCCAAAACTAAATCGAACGTCTCTTTCTTGCTCAAGCTTTATTTTTGGGATAGACCTCGTGGCCTTGTGACAGATATGCACGTTCTCTGTTTAAGGTATGTAGTATCCGATGTCTGAACATTATTTTATTCTCTGGTTTCATATTCGTCAGGTCAGAGAGGAAAACCCCACCAGGCCACAGAGACGCAAGACAAATTAAATAGACTGATCCCATTGGGGCTAATATGACATGCAGAGAAAACCAAATTGTACACCAATAAGAAAATAATTTATCCCACCACTCTGTAGTATTAATTTAGATTTCAATAATACCACACTCCAACCACAACGCTTTAAATTGCATCAAAGAATGTTCAATTTCTTAAAAATGATATTAGTTCATCAGTTAACTGAGGATGCGTTCACAATAATAGCATCCTACAACATCCAATTTTATCTTTTGCTCAATTTATTAATGACATACTATTTATTTACAATGCAATGCTTTTCTTTTCTCTAACAAAAATGCTAACGAGTCCAGAATCATACAATATAGGTCTTCTTCAACACCTTCCCACGCTTTCTACGTGGGTTCGTGGGGTCTACCATGACATTCAACGCATTAAGGATCTCTGCATCCTCTTCACTCCAGAGCGTTTTGGCAAGATCAGGTTTCTCGAGCAAAAGCTTGGCGACAAGGTACCCAGCAATAGACCAAGTCTGGTACAAACGAGCTTGCTTGCCTATGAAACGCGCGCTTTTGGTATCATAGTATTCAGGCCATTTATCTATTGATAGGCGTTTCTCGGCAATCTCTAGAGCTCTTTCAGCTATCTCTGGCCTATTCATCTTTATGCATGCAACTGTCAACTACAATAACAGAAAAAGGAAAAATTGAGAAATCTTTAGACATTCATTGTCAGATGAATGGCATGCGAATTTGGGCGTTTATAACCAAAATATTTTTTCTCAAATTAATTAATGAAATTAGTGGCTGACCTGCCATAGTAATGTTGGCCATGAGCCTCCATTGTGGTAAGACCAAGGCCTGCAAAATAAAAAACATGAGGAATTGAAGAATAATGCTGACAAAAGAGGGGGAAAAAGAGAAGGTGAAAAGGTATAATTGTACGTGTTTTTTGGATCGCTTCCAGTGATGATACGCCACTCCTGACCTTCAAGTGCAGGATAACATATCTTAAGAGGCATTTGAGCCACTAAATCGGACCATTTTGTCTCTATCAAATCCAAAATAGCATGCGATTGCTGTGTTGTGGCTAAACTACTAACTATAGACCACAAGTTCCCCAAAGAGAAGAACCGAAAATCCATATGAGCTGGCTGTAAATTGCCAATCAAAAATCCACCCTTGGTAGGCATCCACTCGACCAACCAAGGAGGGATCTGGTCAGGGTATATGTTAAACTTGTTAACTGCATCATAAGAATATTCTTCCGTTTTGTACCGGTAAATCTCATTCAGTTTCTTCATGTCAACCCAGTAGTACTCTCTTATGTGAAAGGAGAGTGCGATCAGACGGTTGTTCAGGGCTCGGATTAGGTCTGCTGAGCCGTCTTCAGGTGCGAGCATTTCCCGGGCACACATCAAAGCAGAATAAAACAGAGCCTAAATACACATCATACTAATTTATCAAGTCAATTTCCACTTGCCAAAAGCAGTAGAACCTAAATAAGAATATGTATATACCTGAATTTCAAGAGGATGACCATGAATACCCATTCGCCTATCTATCATGCAAGAACCATCAGTAACAAGGAGGGTTGGGAACATATCAAATCCATCAGCCAAGCAAAGTTTTAATATCATTTTTATTCCTGTTTGAACATCAATTCTCTCCTGAACTGAAAGATCTCCAGAGCATTTCCCATATGCCCTCAGCAATATAATCCACCACAATCCTGCATTAACAATTTTATTATTTACTAAACCCACTCCAAAGAAGTTTGATGCCTTTCTCTCTCTATATATTTAAAATTGTCCACAAAGATATGATAAGATATAATAAATAAAGGTATATACCAGAGTCAACTGGGGCAACACGGCCAATAGCTGCTTCACCAAAATCAGGGTCAAGCACTTCTTCAGTTGCATTTTCATCCCCATCAAGAGGAACAGTGCGCACCTTAAAACTTGCTGGCATTAGCCCTTGTCCTGGACTATGGCAGTCCATTGTTTTCTCCCAACTCTACAAGACATCAATTAAATACAAAATAAGGACACCTAAAGTATACTGTCCTTTGCAAAAATATAGCCAGTGCTATAATAATGTTGCAAACAAAACAATTTCCAATTGTTCCAAAAAGGACTGTATCCTATTTTAAATCATTTACATATATCAGTGAACCACAGAAGTATGGTGCAGTTGAACAAAAGAATGACACATCACCCATAAAGCTTTAAATTCAATCAACTACAAACTCAGTTCATGCAAATTAATGCAAAATGGTAACCATGCAAGGAAAGCTTCGTCACAATATCTTAGTTCAATTTGGGCTCAAGAATAATTGGGTACCTCAAGCTAGGGTACAGTGACCAGCATTTAATGGTATATGCATATACAGCACTAAGCTAGCTATTTTATGTGAGGAATTTTGGGCATTAGTTGTAGATATAGAATGTCAAGTATAACATCAAGGAGAATGTTGGATCATTTGCATAAGATCTCACAAAAAGATTGCCCTTATTCAGACTCAGAGAAAACAACAAACCCATGTACACATTTTATTTAACCAAAAAAAGGAATTACCTGGAGTTGGAGAGTGTGAAGGATAAAGTTACGAACTATCTCATACTCTCCCTTCAAAAGAAAGGCAATGCCAGATGGTATAAAGTCCCGTATAAACACTTGATCATAATTCAACTTGTTGCTATCCAACGGGTCATTTGCTGCAATAGTACCAACTGGGCCACCACAGTAATAGACCATTGATTCTACTAACAGCCTCCATGCTTCATCCTCTACTAAACTGCTTCCTCTTGTCTTCTTCGGTTGCAAATCTTTAGCAGGTTCAGGCATAACCAGCGTAGGATCTTCACCATGTTTAGCAGATCCATTCTCGAATTCAATTGCACTTTTTCCATTTGTTGACCCAAGAACCTGACTAACCTTATTCACGGCATCTTGGACCCATGTACTGTTTGCTTCATCATGAGACAAATTGGCGATATCACTAGCTTGTTGGCAGTGGCACTCAATAAACTTCTTACGGCTTTGAAAAGGCTGGGACAGATTTATATTTTGAAAATTATGGGTCTTTTCAGAAATCCCCCACGACCTAGCATGTAAAGACCTTTGATTGGCCTTTGCATTTTTTCTCAAAGGTGAGATAAATGGTGAGGCAGTGCAGAAGTGCTGAGCATATAACCTAGTAGTAGCATGGAAAGACATTTCTGATATTCCCGTAGCCATGCAAAATGCTGAATGAACAGTTTATAGACCTAAAGAATCAAATCATCATAATTAGATACGTTGTTTTGCTGAAATTAGGACACCCTTAAGCAATTGCATTCCAATAATCCTAACTTACCAGAAAATTGTCAACTCAATTAAAACAAAAAACTCATTAGACAAAGGTAGGTAGTCACAGCACTTTATTCAATTATCAAAAATGCGCCCATTTAAATAAATAAACCAAGAGAAAACAACATTATTCGAATGTCAAAGATAAATTATAAAAAATATCTATCAGAATTCAGTTTACAGTCAATTTATTGCGTGATTATTCCATCAGATCACACGAGATTTCCTTGTTTAAGAAGGAAATTAAAAAGATTAATCTTAGGCCATGACAGATTCCAAGTTCCTTTTCATTCCTCTAATGTTTATCAATCTTACCATTTAGGCCCATGAGCAATTTATCTAAAGCTTTATTCCATTACAAAACACAATTATGAAAATCTAAGAAATTAATCTCGTATGGTAGAATTACAGAAAGAACAAAATTTGCAAAATTTGGAATACACGAACCTTGCCTCCAGTGGTAACGCGCAATGAAAAGCGAGATCGTACTCCGGAGAAGGAGATTGAGAATGAAATGATTTGAAAGAGAGAAGCGGGAGGAAGAATGGAGGGTCCAGTTCGAAGGTCAGAAAAAGAAGAAGAGAAAGTTTTTCTCTCTCTATTTATCTAACCTTTCAAGGAAAGGAAGACCGAGGGAAGAGAAATTAAAAAGGTAGGTAAAAACGGAGAACCTCTCGGACGCAACAAATTACAAAATCAAATATTTTCGCAATAGATAATAAGTCGCCTTCCTACGGGATGTTTTTCAAAAAAAAAAAAAGATAATAAGTCGCCTTCTCTCACTCAGTGGTTCATTTTTGGGCTTTTTACTTATCTGCCCTTCTAATTTTTCGAATTTGGCAAGTAAATACCTTCACTTTTCTTTTGTTTTTTTTTTTAAGAAACATTGGCAGAGGCTGCCAAAGGGTTCACTTTTCTTTTGTTTGTTTGTTGTGGTCAGGAATTAGGAAACGACGGCTATGATCTCATATTGACGTAATATTTAGTATATTAAATGTTTTGAGGGCTTTAATGAAAATATTCTCTTTTCCGGAAGGCGAAAACATGAATCATTTTATCCACACATGAAAAGGAAAGTTTGTTGCCACCTGAACTTCAAAAAAAAAAAGAAAGAAAAGGAAAGTTTGCTTTTCCAGGAAGACATTTTCTGAGAAAACGGTTTTGGGATTTTTTTGTACGGCAAGCGTGGGGCTGACCCGTAATCTTCGCTGCGATGTGATCTTGACCGTCCAAATTGTGCACGTGGTATGGATAAGAAAAGAAGCGCGCTATCGACTATTGAGTATTGAGTGTACCACCAAATGTCACACTTGATAGGTGTGTTTGGATGACTAAAAAATAGGGTATAAGAATAGGGGAAAATCAGTTATATACCCTTCAAATTTTTGCCAATTGAAAATATCCCCCTCTAATTTACAAATTTGGAAATATCCCTTTCTAATCTCTGTTACAATAGATATATACCCTTTTGACTGTTTCTAATGATTTTTTAATTCTGAAAAACCAAAATTTAAAATATTGGACAAAAATGTCCTTAGCCCCTGTCGATTGATCTTCTCTAAGTTTACTATTGTGCAATATTGCAAAGAAATAAACAATATCAAGCATTCTCCAATCCTTTTCAAATATTCCCCTTCTCACTCATCGTAATAGGAGAAGTTTATTCTCTTAGAATCAATGGATAAAAATTTAATGGCGACCTCGAGAAATTATTGAGATATCGTATTCTTTCTAAATTTGATGATCAATGATGCGAATGACACAAGGG
Organism: Rhynchospora pubera; assembly: GCA_028095005.1. Classification (NCBI taxonomy): domain Eukaryota; kingdom Viridiplantae; phylum Streptophyta; class Magnoliopsida; order Poales; family Cyperaceae; genus Rhynchospora; species Rhynchospora pubera. The sequence goes on along the minus strand of CM051462.1, from coordinate 157,451,725 downwards.
GACAATCTCGCCATTAATCGATGCAAGGATCTTTCAAAAGTAATGTTGTAATGTATAAAAGATTTGAAAAATGTCAGGGTGCAAAGATCCTTAGAACTTAGAAGAAATTCTTAAATGCAATTATATTCAGATGTTATGTTTTCAGTATGAACAAAAAATTTTCCTGCAATGATGAGCTGAGAAAGAAAGTATTTGAAAAGAGTTGGGGAATGCGTTTATTTCTTTCCAATAATGCACAACAGGCAGAAGATCAATCGACAAGGACTAAGGACATTTCTGTCCAATATTTTTAAATTTGATTTTTCAGAATTAAAAATCATTAAAAACGATCAAAAGGACATATATCCACAAGAGTGATGATTGGAGGGGGATATTTCCAAATTTAAAGATTAGAAGGGGATATTTCCAATTGGCTATGATTGGAAGGGTATATATCTAATTTTCTCAATAAGGATTTTCGGTTTGCGTGCTTATCTAAATTTTTTATTCTTATATCATAGTTTTGTTAGTATAGAAATAAAGACCCTTATTTCTTATTCTTGTGTTGTTTGGGTTGCACAAGAATAAGAATAAGCACGCAAACCGAAAATTTTTTTTTATATCCTATTCCTTAGTCATCCAAACACACCCGATGTTTACACCGAGGCGAGAAGGTAAGTTATATTCAGAGGAGAAAACTGTAGCAAAATGAAAAAAAGATAGATGTCAAATGTCAATTCTCACGGTGGGTTCAACCCTTCCCGGATTGTTAAAATTTATTGGACTGATTTAGATCTCAATTTTTTATTTACGCATTTTGACAGCTTTAAGGCTACATTTGGATTGCTTAGGAATAAGAAGAATAGTCTATTTCTAGACGGAAAGTATTGGAAAGTGTATAATTTTGTGAAGAGTTTAAATTTGTTTATAATAAATTTACGTCTAGGAAGAAGTTATTCCTCCTATTCCCGTACGATCCAAACGCGACCTAATATGATTAAATTGTTGTCCTGTATCCGAAACGAAGGGTGATATTAACATACCAATTTATTTTTTAGGACAAAAAAAACATTAGCGATTTTCTAAAAACTAATACAACATTTTCTAAATACTTTAATTTTTGACAATTTAACCCTTCATTTTTTTTTTGTAAGAGCTACTTCTCTCCCTTTCATCAGCATCTAAATTTATTTGCTCAAAGATTTGATTTATAAAGTTAGTGCCCTACTAATTTTTGTCCGGGAAATTTATTCGCTATTTTTTATGTACAGAAAGAAAACATGCACTCAATTTCGTTGAGTAAACTTCAATTCTGAATGTTATTACTTAATTCAAATGACATGTAGATATTGCAAGTTGATATCATCATATTCATATCAATCCATCAATGGCATTAATGGCATATCAATTTTTTGAATGCGGGCAATTGACAATGGAGTTTACAAATATTGCCGGCGCGTAAATTCAGGAGGATATCTTTCCGACACAGTGTTTGCTTATTTTTTTTATGTCCATGATAAGAATTATTGTTGACATGTCACTAAGTATATCTAGACACATCATAGCAACGATTGGCAAAGTAGTGATTAATGGCTCATTCTGCGAGCATGCATTAAACAGAGTTTGGATTGTCTGTACATACTGATGAGTATTTTTAATCGAAAAAGTAATTTTAATCACAGAAATTATTCAACCAAATCTAGACGATTCTTCGACAAAATTTTTTGATTGTAGAAAGAAAACACTTGGCATGTGGCCGACTTCCTATTTGATTATAATAACCTACGTTGGTTGACTGAATGGATAAATAATTTGACACGCCGGCTACCTATTTGAACAAGTTAGACACCTTTTTTAGACTTTCAGGCGTACAATTCATGTTTGCTCCTCTTCTTGTCTGTCCAATTCACGACTCAAATAGTCAAATATATAAATTTAAGAGCAATCCTTTAATTAAAAACGATAAAAACAGACTGATTCGTTGATCTTACGAAAATAACAAGGATAACGTCGACACATTGATTTAGTACTCGAAGAAAGTTATGTATTTATTTATTATTTTTTTTACATATTTTAGTATAGCTTTTATGTTTCTGTTTTTTAAAAATTAACACTCCAGCCGACTGATTTACCTATCGGACCGTAGATCAGTGACATGAGACTTTAACCGAGTTGATGTTTCATCAGGGTTCGACCGCATTATTTAGTAATCAATTATTGAGAGACAGTGAAATCGGAAACCTCATCCACATTTAGCTTTATATCCTCGTAAAAAAAAAAAATCTATCAACTGGATGCCTTGCGTTTAGGCTTGTCAAACGTGGCCCAATGGCACGGAAATGGCCCATACCGTTTTCGTTTCGTATAATGAAACGAAACACCAATCCATTTCGTAAACCGTTTCGTTAATGAAACGGCACAAAATTCCATTTCGTAAACCGTTCCGTTTCAAAAATAACACATAAAACAGTTTGAAATGAGGCTGAAACAGTCGAAACGGTAGAGTTTGATATTTCATTTACCGTTCCGTTACCTAAAACGAAACAAAAACCTGTACCGTTAACCGTTCCATTTCGTTTATACGGAACGACAAACCGTTTAAACAGCAGCCGTTGACACCCCTACTTGCGTTCCATACTTCCATGTTTCTACACTACCAGTATGTAGTAACAGCCTGAAATAAGAGACTTTGTGGGTAAACACTAAACGGGATATCATCATATCAATCCCACTATCCCACTCACTAAATTCCAAACCGGGCTGGATTGAGCACAGCCTCCTAAAATTTGTGTGCATATGTTTTGTTAAATCAGGATAGAGATTGATTGACATAATTGGCTTCTCCTCTGTCCAGTTCTCTTTTAAAAATAAAAAGGACTCCCACTAGGATCAACGGATAGAGAGAGAGACGTTGCACATGCAGGTACTTGCGTCCTATTCTAAGTAACGACTCACTATAACTACTCACCACAGCCATGCCAGTACGAAATTAGAGCAAATGGCTTATAAGAAAGGAAACTAACTAGTAAGAAATTACTACAAACTATTTAAATGTGATTAAAACTAGGGTTAGGACAAAATGCTAAAACCACAAGTCCACAACTGAGTTTGAGGCTAGATGCAGACTCAAGGCGCATCATCCATGTTATGATCGTTGTCATTATCCCCATCATAATACTCGTCATCTCTCTCAATATGCTTGTCTTCTGTGTGCTCTGAAAACACAACACATTTAAAACTTTTTGAGTCCCTCGTGCACAATGTAGCCTTTACTGCTATTATTAATGAAATAAGTTACTTACGATTAACACGTTCATCAGGGTTCTGTTCATCTTCGTCAGACTCAGGTATTAAAAAATCTGGGGGAACCTGCATGAGAATTATTTTACAAACTTCAGCAGTCATTCATATGCTTATTCAAAGCTTCCAAAAAGGAACTATACATTATGGATATGATCTAATTAATGGAAGGATGAAGGTAATAGTACCTCATGCATCTGAACACCAGGAGCATGCTGTATGCATCGGAGTCGTTCCATTATCTGCACTTTAATTTGGCTCAGATATGACTTGCTATTCAAGTTCTCCTGCAATTTAATATATCCCTTAAGTAACTATTCATTTTAAGTGACATATATTAGGAAAATAAGTGAAGTTTGCTTACAATGCTACTGTTTGGGATCCTCAAGGTATAATCTGGAGCAAAGTACTCACTGTACTCATTGTCAGGAATCTCTGCAAGTACCCAAAGAAAGAAAAATAAGCTATCTTTATTGTTAGAAAAAATATTAAAGAAAGTAACTTGGAAAGAAATAAAATAGGATACCATTGCGAAGAGGGGTGTCTACCAAAACACCAGTTTCAACAGTCCAACATCTAGCTACATTTTCTTTGGTATAGCCTCCACCTCCTGTGACCTGCAATTTTTTATGTTTCATTACATATAAGAAAGTCACATATTACATCAGAAGGTCCATATTCTACATCAAGATTTGTTGAGCTTACCAACAAAGGGATGTTGAATTTCTTCACAAATCTCACACATTCAGCATGTCCTGCACACAAGAAAATAGACAGGGGAGACCAAATTACATCGAATTTTATGAAAAAGAAATACAAGACACAGATAATTTTTTGCATTGCAGTAAATTATTTTAGATCAAAGTAAGCTTATAGGAATATGAAAAACCTTCAATGGAGAGATTAAAGCAGCCAAGACGATCACCAGCCAATGAATCAGCACCACACTGGAGAACAATTGCACCTGGGAGGTATAGTTCCACAACCTTCGATATAATCTGTATCGCTAATATCAAGTCCATAAGAAGTAATCTTGATTGGTAATCCTCACGGAAGTTGTTTTAAATTAGGAAAAGACTTACACTTTTGAAGAGGCGGGTAAAGGAAGTGTCATCTATTCCATCTTTGAGCGGGACATTTATAGCATAGTATTTCCCATCCCTCTCTCCTATATCCTTGAAATTTTAGTAAGATTGTTAGACACAATACAAATTCCAAGCTCACAAACAAAACTATACGTATTTTTTCCGCACCCCATCATGGCCACAGATTTTTCATTTAATAATAAGTTAATAACACAAAGATCTAAATTGGGAGTTTGTTTTGTACACCAGTTCATTTTGATTAACTGGCACCATTGATTTCCCAACCTCTAATTTTGTACAAAATGTACTCAAACTTTATGATATTATATCCAAATGTATTACATTAAAAGAGTAACATGGATGAAGAACTAAGCCCGAAAAGATTTTATAGGATTACTATTTAGGAAACAATGTGACAGAAAAGTTTGCTTGATATGCACCACCACGATAACATATAATAATATAAAAGGTCCTTAGAAAGAAAATCGTCTTCATATAATATAATTAAAAACTACACAGAATCACTTAAAGTAACTATATAGGAGACAAAATGAATTACCTTCAGATCACCAGTTCCAGGGAAGAACATATCACCATACTTGTGAAAACTTACTGTCATCACCCTGTGAAAATTAACATTCCAATAAATACACCATGCTTGTCAATATGAGTGGCCTAAAATTGTGTGAAAATTTGAACCTGTCAGTGAAATAAAAGGCCTCTTCCACCCCATCTCCATGATGGACATCAATATCAATGTAAAGAACCCTTGCATGATACTTCAAAAGCTCTAAAATTCCCAGTACTAGGTCATTGATATAGCAAAATCCAGACGCCTCACATTTTTTAGCATGGTGCAAACCACCAGCCCAATTAATGGCAATATCACATAATCCATGGTTCAATCTTCTTGCGGCATCTATAGTAAAAGAACCACTGTATTAGTTGTGTTCAACATCAATTAACAAAAAGGTAACACAAAACCTTGTCTTCAAGATTACCTATGGTGCCACCCGCATAGATTTGACAAAATTCAAACATATTTTCAAATACCGGGCAGTCTTCTTTAAGATTATCTGCATAAAATGTACAAATTTCGTTACAAAGCATAAACAGCAACTAAACAATAATTCTGTGAGTCTTTCCCAGGAAAGCAAAGTTAAACAATGCAAAAGGTGGTTAACTTCAAGCAAGGAAATTTGTTTAATGTCAGTGCAGGGGTGAGGTACTTTGAGGGAGGATGCTTGATACGAGGTGTACAAAGTTCCATGGTTGACAATGGCCAAAGAAAAAAAAAAAGAAATCAACCAAACTGCTGGGTTACAGCTTTGGTTTGATGTCCCAATAGCTTTTAACTACGACGTTTACTAAATGAGTTTGGGATACTGCTCTTCTAACGCTCTTTGCCATACTTTTATTGGAAAGCACCATGGTAGAACTATTTTGTGATTTATCATGGACCCTTTGAAAAAGCTTTCCATATGACTAAATGTGATTATCATTTAGAGGTTTTCACAATAATTAACTTTTACCAAATCAGAATTGATTGGATTAAGAACATATTTTAAGAGTGGGTTTCCACCAGAGTAAGTTCTTGATACACAGGGATTTTCCACCAGAGATTTATCTACTTTATGTCTTTATGTAATAACTTCTTGTTTTGGTTTCCATTCAAAGATGAGGCTATACATAAGATCACTAAGTTTCTGCCAAAAAAATAAGCAGGGATGGAGAGAGAATAATGTATGTGTGAGAAAACCTAAAAGTTTTACTTACATCTAGAAAGTTCATTGTCGTAGAGATGTTGGGTGTGAGGAGTTATCCTGTGCAAGAATTCCACATAGTCGGCAGAATGGAATTGGGCGAGCTCCACTGGGTATGCTTTATGGGGCCGCTGTACCAGATACAGGAGTCAGATTTCCCTGAACAACAAGCATTTCTCATGACAGAGACAAAAAGGGGAAAAAGAAAACGAAAAACAAAAAGGGGAAGACTAACAAAGATCTCCATCTTTTTGTGAAGTCCATAAGAGAGCACGAGGCTGTGTGTCATGCAAAGACGATGCGGCTTCATTGGGTGATTTGGCCCAAAATAAACATTTCCTACGTCTCCTGCACAATTTGGTTCCAGGGATTCAAATTAAATTAACTTACTGCTATAACTGTTCTAAGCGGGAAGAGATTTGGCGACTCAGCAGGAACCCTGTTCTTTCTGAGTACAATTAATAGCCCAATGAGTACACCATAAAATAACTGGTACCAGTTTCTAGGGTTTAGGATACAAAAGCACACCTAAGCCCCTACAAAACCTACCCAATGATCCAATCATTTTTTAGGTTCTTATGCTTTCACGATGATTTAATTTGACCGAAAATGGCAGAAAATGACTACAATTCAGCTCAAATAACATAGAAGTTGCTCAATTTGACCAATTATGCATCAAAACACCTCAAATCAAAAGGCGTGCGAACAACACTCGTCAAATTCGACAAACGCCTAACAGATTTTTGACTGGAGGTCGCATAAAAATCTAGGTTTACCTATCAGTAGTGAGGTAGGAGTGTCACCTGCTACTGGTAACAATACAGTTCCTCGATATCTTTATCTATTACGATTAGAGAAGTGAGTTTAAAGAGGAATACCATCGTAGAAGTAGGAAATCTTCTCCTTAGACCGCATATTGGAGGAGCAACAAGGACGAAGAGAGAGCAGCTAGGAAACACGATGCTCATGCGCCATGGTCTGAGAATGAGAATTTAGAAGCATCCAAATTTTGGGGGGATGAATTTATTTTATTTTATTTTAACTTTTTGGGTTCTTTGACCGTCGGATACTTTTGGATGGACGGAGCAGATCAATCCCATCTCTCTAGAAAAGTAGAAAACAGAGGTGATCCGATCCGATCCGATCCGTGGATTTCGAATCGGACGTATTGAGATTGAAGATTCCAACTGGGGGCGACGAACTGGGTGCAAAGCTACATGCGTTTTTAGTTTTACTGGCTTTATCATGAGGATATACTTTTGTTTGTCAAATAAATCAAAATCTAATACTCAACTAATAAATAAATTTCGAACTTTGTTAAATTGCAATGCAAATACATTTATTTTTTTCTATTTTAGTATCATTTTGATGGTGAATAATTTAATATTAATGGGCTTATAGAAATTTGTAGAAACAGACGATATTTATATGTGGAATATTTACAGTTCTAATATCCTTTAAAATGAAAATGTCATTATCTTTTACATTTGTGTAAAGAAAACAATATATAATGTTACTAATTTTCAATTTAATTTATTAAACTTAAATGGAAACATAATAGACAAGTAAACGTAAATGTATTTCAACTGTATGAGTTAAACTAGAGATCCAAATCTCGAGAGAAGAAGAGAGATGCCAGCTGGTTACTTTAATTTCTACTCCTATAAGATAATCTCTGGATATGATTCTCAAAAACGGTTCACATAATTAGACTCCCGACTATGTCTGGCAGGAACATAATTATTTCTTAAGTGAATTAAGAATTTAAGAATGAGCAAAGTCTTCATATTAGTGAGGACATTAAGACCGGGATCAAAATCTTGTTATTTTTTTTTCACAGGATTTCATTTCATTAGAATTTTTTTTTTTATCAAAATGAACGAAATTGTTGTTATTTGAAATTTTCGTGTTATTAGATCCAATGAAATCCTAAAATATGAATTCAAATAAAAATGAAATCCCACGTAAAAAATATTTTGATCAAAGCCTAAGTGATGATTAGGATATAATTTTAACAAATAAAATGCAGATGTGGAGTATGAAATTACTGATATATATCTTAAATTACTCCTCTGAGGATGTCTTAAATTAAGAAAATAGACTGCATGATGCAACTTACGCTGCTGCCCCTCTTTTCAGACGCATAACCATATGACCATATCTTAAATGAAAAAAGGATTTTATATAAAAAAAAAAACAATCTTCTGTATATGCATATATTTTACTGCCTGTCTGCCTCCCTCTGCACATATTTTACCCGGGTTTTACCAGTATTTCTGACAGATTAACTGAATTGACTGGTGCACAGCTGGCAAAGCCCTCCATCAAGGAGATCTAATCTTCCTTCGTTACTGACCGTACCAAGTTAAAGCAGTCAGAGGATACTGTCACTCAGGAATTGCTCAGCGCACGCCCCAGTTGCTCAATCACTCCCAATTTTTTAAAAAATGACCAAAATACCCCCTCTTTTCCATATTATTTTCAAAGAGTTTAGCACAGGAGGTAGGGTATTTTGGTCTTTTGTAAAAAATAGGGGAGTGAATGAGTAAGATGGGCGTGTCCTGAGCAATTCCCTTGTCACTCTTCCCTCATTCCAACAGTTCTGATGGCCTGCCCCCCAACCTCAATGCTTTTAGATTCTGCCTCGAACCGATCGAGTGCCATGTTGATAATTGCAATGTTACTTACAAATCCTACCAGAAAGGTACACAATTTGCGCCGTACCAGATTTACCAGTTAAGTCCCATGATGCATCTATATATAATTATTTGCATTCCTCCTGATATTTATGTTCCTCCACGCACCAGTCTGCATCCTGTGATGGTCATTTGTTGTCACCTGACTTGACAGCCATACAAAAACCTCCTTCTAAATTCTGTCCGGTCTAAAGTTTTTCAGTTGCATTACTACCTCGTTTCTGGCTACCCACAACTCCCAAAGTGCATGCACTATATTTAAAGGTAAATCATGCACCCTCAACCCAGTGGGCTACCATACCACACAGCTCTGGACATTCAGCAGAAAAAGATGCGTTGAGTTTAGAACTCATTATCTGAAAAACGCCCCTGACAAGCTGGAGAAACAACCATAATTATTCTATGCAAGTTCTGAGCCATAATGAGTGCTCCCGAGAGTAGCCTCTGTAAGTGTTTCTAGGATCTTAATGCGGAAATAACCAGGATCCAGGGTTACCTCCAGCCATTGCTTGTTCTTGAGTGTTGTGGATGAGTCGCTTCTACTGAGAGAGAACTTCAGTCGTCAAGTACTCCATGGCCACCAGTTCCTGCAGGAAAAGAGGGCACTACTAGTCCGATCGGCCTCCCTTACAGTGATGGCGTGCTTCCGGGATGTCGGACTAGACCACGTCTCCCTCAAATCTCTATCTTTGTGTATAGAGTGATAGGATATGTTTTTCATGCTGTTCTCCATCAGAACAGGGACTAAATATGACAGAAATCACTCAGAAGGCGCTTCTTGGTCGGTGGAATCCAATAGGCGCTGAGATCACATGTTCTGTCCAGATGCAGTCTCCGTCCTGGCGACCCGCCAGAAATCCTGGCGACCCGCCAGAAAAGGACCCGAGACTGACTGGCTGAACTTACATTCTCCCACTTGATCTCAGCCTCCACCATATTCAACAATAATCATTCCTGTTTACCTTATGCTGAATGATAGTGACAAAATACACGAATCATGGCAGTAAGTCTTCTTATCGTTACTAATGCTGTGGCAATTAGTAAATGCGAATATTACTTTCCATGTATTACAAATGCATTTTGAAACTCTCAATTCAACCCTTTATGTGATTATCTGTAATTTCTTTATGAATAAACCCAACGTTTATTCTTGGTCTAACTTTATGATGTAATTCTCATCACATGATCAAATATATATATACCATATATGTGCGCACAATCAACATGAGAAAAACATCTATACTTTTATGAAGAGTTTGTTTACAATCGTACGATCAATTTAATTCATAGGACCAACTCCTACATTTCGCTACATGATCTTTGAATTCCTTTAGCTGCAGTATATATTCAAAGATCGGTCAGCGTCTATTCTGTGTGAATACAAATAAATGACCACTTGATTCTCCTTAATGCTCTTTCAAAACCAGATGCTTAATGTCGATATATTAACCTCGACTTTTACCTTTATCTTTCTGGACTTGAGAGACCGCAATAGAATCATCACACAGAATCCTTAATGGCTTAGATATAGAATCCGAGATTCTAAGCCTCAAAACAAAACTCTTCAACCACCACGGGAGGCGGTCTCAAAACACTCAACAAACTACACTTTATGCTGAAGTAATAAACAATGTCTACTAGACACTTCTGGATTACACAGTCCCACTGGCTTACATGTAACCTTAATTCGATTTACAAAATCGACACAGCCAGTTTGTGTATCCAAATACCTTCAACTTGACAGTTTGTTGAGACATAAGCACATTATCTTTAGTACCTTAAAGATATATCATTACTTTCTTAGCATTTACTGTGGTCTATTTCCCTTATTACTATGATATCAGTTCAAGTATTCCAAATGACAAAAAGCTATGTTAGTTATTGTGCACAAACCTGAACATACTTTATGCTTTCAAATTGCCAAAACTTTGGAATGTTCACTACTTGTTCTTTTTTTTTTTTTTTTTTTGAGTTGTTCTGAGGATATCAATTCAAACTGAATCTTTTCACCTTTGAATAGGTGCTGAACTTGGTGAATACTTTTCCATCCGGAATCTTTCTAATACCTTATTGATATATAATTGATAAGATAGATCAAGAATAACTTGACTCCTATCTCTATGGATCCTTATGCCTATAACAAACAAGACTTTATCCATATCCTGATATCAATATATTAGAAAGTAAGTGTATCACCTCATAAAATAGTCATTTATCACTAATTGCAAGTAGAATACCATCCATATAAAATAAGAAAACAAATTATGCTCCCACTGATCCTGGTATACATACTAGTTCATGATAATTTTCTTCTAAACCATATGAAGAAATACCTCATAGAACTCCAAATACCATTTGTGAGATATTTGTTTTAACCTTATATGGATTTTCTTAGCTTGCTAACTAAATGCTCACTACCTCTAATAAAAGTGCGATCCCTTGCATCTATTTGATGTAACTCGAAACCGGATAAGTTACTAATGCCAAATTATACGAAGTGAATTTTCTTCATACATGAAAGAAACTTTCACGTAGTCAATTCCTTCTCTTAAGTGAATTATTTGATGACAAGTCTGATCTTGTGTCACACGATGTTACCTATAAATCCTTATTGGTTTAGTAAATTCACTACAACCAATAGGTTTAAACCATAAGGTAACTAGATTCCAGACTTTACTACATCACTGATTCTAATTCATATTACATGACATTAACCTTTACATGGATTAATTGCAAGTCATCACTTCTAAAAATGCAATAGGATTATACTCAACATAGATATCTTCATGATAAATTACATTATCATTACTAGGATTAACCGACCTTATTCCTTTATTAGATCACCTTAATGTTGAATCTTAATGTTCAACTTGATCTACACTTATATGTCGGTTATAGAATGTCAATAATTGAATTTTCAATATTCGTTGATCCTTTATGAATATCATCCAATTATGTGTTAAATGGAGTTTCCTTATGACCAAAAACTGATCACTCCCACTAATCTGAACATTCTCTAGAAATCAAAATTTCTAGATTCTAAAATCCTAGTCATATTTCTTATCTCTTTTACAAGTATCTGACCTCACAATCTTTATTTGCATACCGCATTGTTTCTCTACTTTCATCCAGAAAACCTTGAAGGTACGTAGAGATACATGTATTGTGAGTAACCATCAGTTAAGAGATACAAACAGACTTTAGCTTGATGTCTGGTAGTCATTTTCCTACTTGTTAATCATATTTTAATCCTATGAACACTCTCAGTTTGGTCCATAACATGTCATTTCTCCTGTCAAACACACATGATCAGAAAAACCTTAATTAACCATTGATCCTTATGCGTGTGGTTATCCTTATAGGAGTTTTGACATGAGTATACTAAACTGGACAAGTGTTCATAATAAAATACACAAGTAATGACTGAGAAATATCATATAGACTCTTTAGTTGAATAACTAAATCTCTCATTTGCATTAGGTGCTATCGCACGACTTTAATGATAGTAAGATCAAGTGATAATTACATGACTAATATTTCTATATTTACCTTAAACTTAATAGGCAAACAACTCATATAATGCCTCAAGTAAGGATTTCATTGAAATGCTCATCAACCGAAACTACAAAAACATTGAAAGAACTTTTTCGACATAAACATGATAAACAAGCAGTTAAACCGCTCCTACTATTCTTAATAACCCATGTTTATAAGTTCATCATCAAAAGTAGATCCATCGATTGATATTTCCATATGGCAAATTCAATATCCTTACATCCTTAATGAAGGAGAACAGTATCCTTCCAGGCCTTATAACTATTATCCTCAACTCAGGAACATTTGAACTTATCATATCTAAAGGGAATCTGCTATTCTTTTATGAAAGTAAAACCGATACGTGCTTATTCTTTATATTGAGACATAACTTTATACTTTAGTTTACCAATGCAAACTAAGTGCTTTATCCTTTATGAGTCAATTCCTGCATAATATTACCTGTGGGCTAAATATTATACGTGACTCTTTATGATATAACTAGTTAATTATATTCCTATACTTAATCCCTGTGGACAAATTAAGCATTCATAATTAACCATTATATCCTAATATATTAGTTTGGTTCCATCGATAGTCCTGTGGGACGATATTGACTTCACCATTCTAATGTATTACCATCTTGTGTCCTTTTAATCCAAATGTGACTTTATAAACTTTATATATACATAGCCTTAATGTAATTAAGGGTGCTGTGGTTAAACCTTAATTAATTAAAGTATATTCGTCACTAGACACAAAACATGTCCATTCATCCTAATGTGATTCATAGATACACTATATAATATATATACATGAATGTAATTGAGATGCTGTGGCTACTCTACAATTAATTAATGATATATATATTAATCACTTGGACATAAATCTATCCTGGGTACCTTTCAGGCGGACCCGCCAGAATCCTGGCGGATCGCCAGAAACTGTCCCGAGAGCACCATTATTCTGGCAGTTTTTCAGGCGGACCCGTTTGAATCCAGGCGGGTCGCCAGAAACTGTCCCGAGAATACACCTTGGAATCCTTTCAAGCGGATTCTCTTGAAACCGGTCCGAGAGGTGTATTGAACTTTATGCAGATATGAACTAAACTGTCTATTATAGACACGAACGGTTCGTATCCGTCTGCTACATAAGACTTAAGTTTAACATAGATTATATAATTATAATTATCTATATCTGAATAATTACCATATGCACAATTCCTGCCATATCCTTTATAAATACAATTTGTGTTATACCACTATACCATATGTATAGTTATCTAAATTTGTCAAATGAATGCTAGCAGTATTAATACTTATAGAGTATTCCTTATAGTATGATGGTCTGTGGACTGCATCATTACTGTACTACTATAGCATCAAACAATCATAGCACTGTTGACAAATCAATTTTTCTACAAAAGATGCCAACCATCTTTAACACAAATTAATAGTATTTTAGCAAATTGTGACTATTCTATAGACTTCCTTTATAATTAATCTATCATCAAGTCTTATCTAACATTAGAGAATCAATATCAACATGCTTATTCCTTGATTTTCGTGTGAAAATTCATTTCCAGACCATTTCTGGCGGACCCGTCTGAATCCTGGCGGGTCGCCAGAAATCTGGCCGAGAGCAACCAGAATTTCCTGACAGACTGCGCACCATCTGGTAAAACACCATTAACTTTTCTATACTTGTTTGTTTTCCTACGTTCTTGGTCATTCTAGAAACTAGATACAAAGATCTATCCAACAACGCAAATTTCAACATAAATAAGTTCATAGATCAAAAGTTATGCCCTTGGAAAGGCATGCTATCACAGACTAATTCTGACAAACTGCAGAATGACCTCTATTGTGGATAGCATAACTCTCTCTTAATTTATCGGAATTTTGCAAATTTATACTCTATGGAACGATCCGTGAAAGACCTACATCCACATAAATTTTCATGCAAAACCGAATTACCTAATGAGAGAAAACTGACCCGCACTGTCAAAAGGTCAGAAATTTCAGAAACCAGACAGTCTGACATCTTCTGCTTGCAACTTAATTATCTCACTGTATACCCGTTTGATTTCCGAGATTTTGGACGTTATGGAAAGTAGACTCATAAATCTTTCCAACTCTGAAAACCTCACTCAAATCGGATATACGGATCTTGAGATATCGCTTCACGAATTCAGACAATCAAATCAGAATTTAGGGTTTCCCCTAATTCTTCATCAAAACACGAAATTAAGCCTAATTGATCTCTAATTATCTACCAGTACTCATCCAAAACACTTACTAATCTGAATTTTTCATTAAACCTTAATGAAATTCAGTATAACAAACAAGACAGAGGTTTATAGGCTCTGATACCAACTGTAAGTGTTTCTAGGATCTTAATGCGGAAATAACCAGGATCCAGGGTTACCTCCAGCCATTGCTTGTTCTTGAGTGTTGTGGATGAGTCGCTTCTACTGAGAGAGAACTTCAGTCGTCAAGTACTCCATGGCCACCAGTTCCTGCAGGAAAAGAGGGCACTACTAGTCCGATCGGCCTCCCTTACAGTGATGGCGTGCTTCCGGGATGTCGGACTAGACCACGTCTCCCTCAAATCTCTATCTTCCTCTCTATCTTTGTGTATAGAGTGATAGGATATGTTTTTCATGTTGTTCTCCATCAGAACAGGGACTAAATATGACAGAAATCACTCAGAAGGCGCTTCTTGGTCGGTGGAATCCAATAGGCGCTGAGATCACATGTTCTGTCCAGATGCAGTCTCCGTCCTGGCGACCCGCCAGAAATCCTGGCGACCCGCCAGGATCCTGGCGACCCGCCAGAAAAGGACCCGAGACTGACTGGCTGAACTTACAGCCTCCATATAGGAAAATTCGAACTTTAGGGGCAATGAATTTCCATTTGGAAATAACCCCAAATTGGTTCTCTACTTCTCTACATCTGTATCATTTGGTAGGGCCCTTCAATTCTACAGTGAGCAAGGTAGCTAGGCATACTCTTCTTTGACTGGACACCTTCCAGAACTGACTCCTCCTAATCAATATGTCCTTTACTTCAGCTTCTGGCATGGATGCTTGACTGTTGTGACTATGTTCAGAGTCACTTGTGGCTTGTGTTGCAAACAGCCTTTGAAGCTCGGGTATCCTCCACTGGCCCATGGCTTTGAAGTTACACGACTATCAGATACATTATGTGTTATAGTGCTCACTTGAAAGTTGAAACTATCTATTTATTTATCGAAGATTGATGGATAAGAATGTCGCTTCTAATTTAAAGAGTATAGAGTATAATTAAACCAATTAATTACACAACACACCAACCAATAATGAAACGAAATTTAGCTTCATAAAGTTGAAAAAGATCGCAAATTAATAGTACATCCAAATTATAAAAAGATCAAAATAAAACTAAAGATGTGAACAAACTAGATGATCAAGGAACAGATAAATTACAGGTTTACAACAAACAATATAAACAAGAGAAACTTTAATATACATCATAGTGCATAGGGCTTTCTATGCACCATGGATTTTTTCGAGGGTATTTTTATAAATTGACAAATCTAATTTAACCAATCTAATCTACATATTGAAATATCATAGCAAACCAAATTTTACAATTTTTTAGATTTATTACTATCTTTTTTATTACCACGGACAATTTTATTACTATCTTTTTTGAATTTTTTAAAACATGTTATTATTGAAAACAAACTACTATTTACAACATTCCAAAAACGAAAAATTTTAAAAAATTCAAAAAAAATAGTAATAAAATCTCAAAAATTGTAAAATTTGATTTGCTATGATATTTCAATATGTAGATTAGATTGGTTAAATTACATTTGTCAATTTATAAAAATATCTTCGAAAAAAATCCGTGGTGCATGGAAAGTCCTATGCACTATGGTGTATCCAACCACAAATTATTGCTTCATCTAGAGATTGATATCCAACCACAGATCAAATCGATAGAACGACGAACACATATATTCACATGCTAGATCAGCGTGCTAATACCTCTTGAATTTGTGCGTTTATAAGTAGTAGAGACAGTGGCGAAGCTAGGATTTCGTGTCAGCAGGGTCCGTAATTTTTTTTTGTTGAAATTATATGTATAATGTAACGTCTAATATAGACATAATATAATAATAATCTTAAATAAACAACTCTAAAATAATGTTAGATAAAAAAATTACCAAAAATCAAATATATATTATAATAACAATAGAAAATCTAAAATAATATATTTAATATACAAGATAATAATTCAAAAGTCAAGACAACAAAAAAATTACAATAATTTTCTATGAATTTTCATTTTTTTTTTCATAATTTTGCATAATAAGTTTTTTAGAAATCTCATTGAGCACTTATTTTTTTTAATTTTAGTGGTAGTTTTTATATAATATCCGAGTTTTATTTTTGACCATTTGTGGCAGCTTTTTGTTTATAATGTCCTAAAATTCACAAAATATTATATACACGAATCAGGTAATGTGCGAGATTCGCACTAGTATATATATGCTACAAATAATTTTTCACCCAAATATTTCATTCTATTCTAAGTTTTGTTTTAATAAAATTTATTAGGTAGGAGGAAAGAAGACGATTAGCTAGGAACAAATGCTACCTGAGTCACTATGCGATTTTTTAGGTGTCGTTATGCAATTCAAATCAAACACGACATGTTCAGCTGGGTCCTTTAAATTTTTGAGATGGATTTTTAACTTCTTGTGTATGGTTTTTTTTTAATTACAAACAAATATAATATCAAGTAATTTTTTTTTTGAGGTGGGTCATGGACCCACCAAAACCCATGTAGTTTCGCCCCTGAGTATAGAGTAGAGATTAATTATAGAATACGTTGATCCAGTTAAATAAATGTACCATGCATGTCGTGCTCCAATTTTATTGAGATCACGGCGAAAAGCATGTAGCTGGCTTGTACCAATGCGCGTTGCCGATTAATAATTACAAATGTTACTAATATTATATATGTATAAATATTTGTGATTTAGGTCTTGTTAATGATTTTGAGGAGATATTTAACGTGATTGTTGGTGTCTAGCACCGAATTAATTAATTGACACACAACAATTAGAACCGAAACTATTTTATACATATAAAACTGTTGTCGTTGCAGTAAAATATTTGTACTTAACAATGGGTATGTAATATATTTGTCATTTGGATGTCCTTAAATATTGCGAGGAGATATTTGATGTGATTGTCATTTTTTTTTGCATCGTATACCATATCAATGGGAACCGAATTAAGTCCGAAATTATTTTATACTAGCGGGACCTCGCGCGTTGCGCGATCTATTTTTTTTTTATCGATTGTTTATTTGCGTAAATATTTACAATAATAATATGACCATTATTATAATAATATTGGATTATAAAAAAGTATTTGATATAATAAGATTAGTAGTGCGAGAACATTGTACAATCAATTTCATCCCATCTATGTATGCAGTTTGTTCTTTAAGAATTTTGTTGCATCTGAAAGCACATCTCATCAAACCTTGACTTAATACTTTAAAATCTTCCTTCTCTGCCTTATTTGCATTAAGACCCAATTCTCCATATATCTATAAAGTCAAATGTAAAAAAACGTTAAGAGAAGCATATGATATCATGATACTTTGTGAGGCACGGAAAAAAAATGACTTCTTTCTTTCACTGTTTAATAAAAAAATTCAATAATTGCATAGTAAATCCAAGAAGAACAAAGTAACAACAGAGGAATACAGTAGTAATTTGAATCAATATCAATATTGTGAATTTACAATAAAAATCTTTGCATTATGAAAGTGCAGTTATTGAACCGTAAACCCTATAAGCAATATGTTGGTTTTAATTTGTCCATTGGAAATGCTTTTTTGAAGTCATAGAAAAAAGTACTAATTACACATCTAAATGCGTTTTGTCCATGGCAAATGCTTTTTCTGGCAAACGCTTTTTCAACCAAGTAAGTTCTTTTTTGAAGTAAAAAAAAGTATAAAGAAAAGTAACATAGTTTGTCCATGGCATTACTTTTAATGCGGAGCATTTAATAATAGTAAACTATCAGTAATAATTACATCTAAATGTCTAAAATGTGCCCAATATACTTTTTTTCTGAAACAATAAAAGATTGGGCCATATACAGAAAAGTGTTCTTTTATCCACGAATAGCTTAAAAAAACGGTTAATTTAATCATACATTGGTAAAGCAAGAATTTTATAATGAACTCACTAATTATTTTCATCCTGAAAATTCAATGAATCGGATCGGATTGGGCCTCTTATCATGCAAGGTTAGTGACTGCTATGTTCTGAATTTTATCCCTATCATCGTCTTCTTCTTTGCCCAGAGAAAAAATCATCTACTCACCTAGTGAAAATACTAAGCCAGGTCAAAAAGATAACAAAATGCTAATCACACATGAACACCTAACTATAATTGTATCCAGCATTCTAAATGTATCATTATAAGCAGGAATTATTAATAATAGAAACTCAGCAAGGTAATAGTAGATGGAAGATAAATAACACCAAATTTACAATGACCTAGTGTTGACCCCAAAACCTGAAGCAATTTGATTTCTTTACCAACCACAAAAAGGAAATATCAGCACTTAAATTTAAACCTAAAGAGAGAATTTTAAAAACTGATGTCCAATTTTAGTCTTCCTACCAATCTACCAAAAAAAAATACCTGCAAATCTAAATCAATTTAAACCGGTGACGGTTGACTTACAAAATAATCACAATAAAACCTCCCTCTTTACACATCCCTTCATTGAGCAGGAAAAGGGAAAAAATAAAACAAACACATAAAGACAAATATCAATGTGCTCGGACTTGAGTAATAGTTGGTGAACAGAAGAAAAAAGCCATGGAGAGAACCTGTAAAAACAAAACTAAATAACTATTTGTATTCTAACTTTAATGTCAACTATAGGTACATCACCGGCATGTTCATTAGTATTAAAAAATAATGCCGAAAGAATTACCTGGATTTTCTGGCCTTCTGTCGCTTCGCCAAACTATCTCATTCTCTTGCGCTCAGCCTATAAGGTGAATAAAAATATAATTAATTTTCATCATATATTGAAAAGAATAGAAGAAGCACAATTCCGATTCAGATTATAATGTAAAAAGTGACGGGTAGCAGTTTGGTACTGAATCCATCTTCAAAACTGGTACAATAAAGACATTCTATACCATTTCTAAACATGAAAGAATTGTGCATATCCATGATAAGCATAAAGTTAATGTGAAGATAATTACAAAGGGATCAGCAATTTAAAAAGTGTCTCTCTTTACTATACGATTTGAATCTCCATGGTGTCTCTTTAACAAATCCAATAGGATCTGATTTCAATCAATTGAATTTAGCAACTCTTAATTACTCCACCAGTGTACACTTCCAACATGATTGAGCATGTGCAAAACCAAATCTGATAAAAAAGAGAAACTTCAGGTCGAAAGATAAAGGAATACCAGAATCCAAGTCCGTGTAGACTTGGACTTGTGATAAACCTTGCTCGTAGGTCCCTTTTAGTTTGTACTTAATTTTCTTCTCTCACTTTCTTAGATCATAAAAAGTTCAGAATAGAATACAGTGTGTACTTTTATACTGACAAATATTATTATATCAATATAAATTTCATATTACATATTGTTATATCAATATAAATTCGATATTATAAAACACATTATTCATATTACAAAGGGATTTGAATTTATCAGGATCACGTATGATTGATTTGAAGACAATTTGTATAGATCGAATTAGTGATCTTCCTGTAACTAAATTAACATACTGAGATGACCTATTTTGTTGGCTTTCTTTGGATTAATTGACGTTGTTATTGTCTATTTACCCTTTAATTTCAAATTGGGGGCGAAAGAAAAAAAATAGAACAAAAAGAAAAATCATGCTAAAATAGAATAAAGGGGAAATTGGGGGTGAAAGCAAAAAATTCAGAAAGAAAATCGAAGCAACGAAGCACAAAAGTAGGAGACCTTTAATCACTGAGTTGCTAATTTCAATTGACTGTGAAAAGAAATGAAACCAAAATGTCTTCACACTGACCATTGAGCAAAAACCTATCAGTGTACTCCCAATGATTAGGCAAAAAAAATGGCAGTAATTGGTGACCCTAACAATTTGAAAAGTAAAGCACAACCAAAGAGAGGAAGAGCACAAAGAAAGAGAGACCTCAAAATAACAGGAGATTTCAATTGGCAACAATCTTTGAGCTCCAAGCAAGGAACCTGTAACAGACAAAGGAATAAAAGCGGTGAGCGCAATATTGTAGGCAGTAACAAACATGAAAGGTAAAAAAAATCTGTTGAAGACTAAAAGCAACAAAAGAAAAATTGGATTCAAAAGCTAACTTGATTACACAAAATAAAAAAAAACTAAAAGCTAAACATGAAAGTTGATACTGACCTTAGTTGGTAGACTCCATCAGATTTTGATTCTTACTTCTATTTCTTCACAGGCAAGGGATCTTTGTTTTCTGCAAATGCATGGAGTAAGAAAGAATTATTTTTCCTTGCAAGTATTAAAAAACGCGAAGGGGGCAAAGTACCCAGAAAAATTTGACAACTGACCTGAGCAAATAAGTGTGTTTACTTTGGCTGTTAGCTCCATATGCACATTCTGAACTTGTTTACTTTGGTTGCCATAGACCAAATACGCTTATCTGCTTTTCTCTACTGTACATTCTAGCAATGAAGTAGCAAAAAATAAAAAGTAAACAAAAAAATAGAATATATAAATCAGAGATCTAAAACTGATATATTAGCATAAGATCTCAGATCCCAATTACCAGAAAAAATCCCAATTATAGAATATATAAATCAAAGATCCCAGCGATCCTATACTGATAATAGCATATGATCTAAAACCTAAATTCTGAGCATCCCAATTACCACCACAGTGAACTAAAACCTAAATTGCATCCCAGTTTCTTAAATCAGCAGCATATCAAAGCAAAGAGAAACGTACGAAATCACAAAGAAGAAAGTAGTTAGAACCAACGAATATAGAAAGAAAATAGTAACAAAACTCTGATTGCAAGGTGAGGAGTATACAAACTGTACGTAAAAAGCGAGAACGAAAATAAGATGTTCACCAGATCTGTGCTCATCCGGAATAGAGGCGAACAGTGGTCGGAGGCAGGCAAGATTTATAGGCCAATAGCACCAGCAATTTTTCTACCTCTTTTACATCTACGGCTGAGAGAGAGAGAGAGACTAAAACTGAGCGGATAAAAATGAAGCGAGAGAAGGCAAAGATGACTGAAAGATGCGAAACACAGAGAAAATCAGTGTTGAGTAAACACCGGCGTACACCTTAGGCAGAGGAAATAGTAGAGGCGTGCAGCACCGAGACCAGCTTGGAACACAGCTCCGTACAGTAGCACATGAATCTTGCCATTTACCGGTCCGTCCAATGCACCATGGAGAGAGAGGTAGTCAGGGAAGAGAACTCTCCAGAAAGATGCTCATCGGACGGAGAAGATACCATCAAATGAGTGGCCAGGATGTTACGCGGAAATCAAACGGTCCAGATCCGATTACTGTTCGCCAACAGTGCTTATGAACAGTAACGGATCCGGATCTATTTACCCCAGATTAATATATGTTTCGATGGGAATTCTAACATAAAAAATTTTAATGGAAAAAATTAAAATATTTTTTTTATAAGAAGAAAGTTCTAACGCGTTTAATGGGTTCTGAATATTGTAATGAAAATTGTTATTAATTTTTATATTAATGAGTTATGAATATTATATCATGTGCCACTTGAAGGCTGAGGGTCCCATTAACGGATTGATCTTCACAGTATGGTCGGATGAACTAATGAGTACAAAGCTTTTTAGGGTTGGGACTTTTTGTAGATAACAAGAATGCATGTCTGTCAATGCTCTTCTTGACAGATCGAAGGGTTTCCTTCGGCACAATAAAATCCCTCAAGCTAACACTAAATCCTTGAACATTTAGAAGCTCCATCATCATCTGCTGTACAATGTCCATTATGCACATACACATTATACTATACGAGTTAATTATAATACATAAAATAATAATACATAATTTCGAAATTCAAACTAAAATTAGAATGCATAAAAATTATAATACATAATTTCGAAATTCAAACTGAAAATGACAATACATAAAATAATAGTATATTCTCTTACAATACATTTCATTACAATATATAAAATTACGACAACACTTAATCTTCAATTTTTTCATTTTTTCTTCCTACCGAAAGACAGTACATTGCGAAATTTCCCCCCAAACAATCCTTTTCGTCCTCTCCCCTGATGTATTGCCTTGATCTGTTGAGCTGGTTGGAAATCTAGCCGACTCACTTCTCATATTCCCAGATGCGACATCTCTTACCCGTGGATCAATGCTTATAGAATTTCTCCGTGGTTGTACAGATCCTTGGTCCTCCCTATTATTGTTGCTTCGTGGATCAACATGCAATGACATTCGTCCTGGTTGAATGGGTGTTTGACGAGTTCGAACCGTATGTTCAGTACTCGTTGCCCTTCTTGGACTGTTGGCCCTTGTTGGTAGTCTACTGGTGTATCGACCGGATTGCAATGCGTCCATCGGATATGGCGGTTGAGGTGCTGCTTTTTCGCGGTTGACTGGTTGAAGCTTCACCTTGATTTTTTTCTTTTTTATTTTTCTTGTGAAACCTCCACCTTTCCTTCCTTCCATCCTATCCATTTACATCTCTGCACGAATGATTTTGCGCCTTCCTCGATTGACCAAACTCTTGTCGGGGACAATTATCGGACCTGTATAAACTGGCCATTCATCCTCATCTTTGTAACAATGAAATCGACCTGCTGACCAAATCATGTGCTGGTTTTGCATGCTATAGTGACCATCCACAAATTGATCTACATTGTAATTTATCTCCCTGCAAACAGCAATCACATGTGCGCAAGGGATACATGTTAATTGTGGTTTTTGGCACTCACATGTGGTTCGAGTGAAGGGCAATTGCACATCGGTTTGCTCCATGTCGGGTGGAATTTGAACTGTGTAATGGGAATAATCGTAGCCTACACCATCACGGTACTCCTCGCGAACTTTCACGCGAAATTCTCCAAGGTCCAATCTTAACACGATTGTGCTCATAAACTCCTTTGAGATTGCAACAAAAAGATGAAGTTAGTTCAAAATGAATTAAAATGAATGAATGAATGAATTGAATTGAATTTTTTTTCTTTAAGTACTTACGTGATTTTCCATCGTGCTTGATCAATTTATTCTTTACTCCTTCCGGCCATCTCTCTCCTAAACTCAACCTTTGAAGTGCTTCTTGTGTTCGCTTGTTCATACAGTTGGCACATTTATACCACGTGCCTTCTATAAGTGCGGTCACTGGTAATCTTCTCTCTATTCTAAACACATTATTCAGACTCTCCGATCCATTACTCTGTTGGTTAAGTGCACAATTTTAATTTTTATGGTTAATTACTCTTAATTACCCACAATTAAGCATGCACATACAAACGGAACTAGTACTAAGCCATTCTCACAAGAGAAAGGGGTTCAAAAGTATACCTCCCTTGATATCGTAATCAAGTGGCTTGAACCACGGTTTGGATGAAGGTGGTGCTTGCTCTTTCGGCCTCCTTGTCGAAAGCTCCTCGAGTCCACTTGGTATTAACCAAATCCTCAACAAGCTATGCTAG
Organism: Rhynchospora pubera; assembly: GCA_028095005.1. Classification (NCBI taxonomy): domain Eukaryota; kingdom Viridiplantae; phylum Streptophyta; class Magnoliopsida; order Poales; family Cyperaceae; genus Rhynchospora; species Rhynchospora pubera. The sequence goes on along the minus strand of CM051462.1, from coordinate 157,427,630 downwards.
TAACTTGGAGGATTAGACTAATCCCTAGTTTTCCCGTTCTTCTACCAAATCAACAAATCAATTTGAGCAAGAAAGGGGGCTCAACACATGAGCAATAGAGAGAGCAAAGAGGGAGGAGGCGCCGGCCACAAAGGGAGGGGGGCGGCTAGGGTTTGTGGGGAGAGAGAGAGGAGGATTTGCAACCATACAACCCTTTATATAGTGTGCTAACCCTACCTACCTCACACCATGTATTTACAACATTGCCACCCCACCTACCACGAGCATGGCCGGCCACTTTATGGGCCTCTATGGGCTATGTGTTTTGCATTATGGGTCCACTCAATCAATCATTAAATGGCCTTTTCTTGTTGCTCCCAATTTGGTTCCCTATTGAGCTTTTAATTAACTATTTAATTAAAGCCTTTTAATATGCATATGTGTTGAAATAAATAATTATTAACTTAATAATAATTATTTAGGGATTAGAAAATGCATTAATTTATTTCTATATGATCCCTTTGATTTAATTAATTATAACGGTCTAGAACGTTATTTAATTAATTAATCAACTTATCATATTTTGCAATACCAATTATTGTAAATAAATAAATAATGCACGCATGGTTAAAACACCAATTTTGTGTGACCCTTTGAGGATTTATGCTACGTTGGACATGGAGTTAAATCACTATTTAATTCCAATAATCATAAGCGGTATCTAGCAACACGTTATGATTCCCAATTCGCATAAATAGTGTACAGCTACAATATTTCAATCCTGCATAAGAGAATAAAAGTATATCTCTATTTTGATTCTTATGTCACACGATATCACCGTATAATCCAAGATAGGAATGTGTCATTCTTGCAGATTATACGTTTCTTGATCTAGAAATAATTGTATCAGTTGATAGCAAACAATCTATCTCCATCAAGGGGCCCAAACAGATATCGTCACTCACTAAATGAATTAATGAGGGACATACGGTTTTCTTGATAATTTAGCTTTTCCCCGCACAATTCAAGAGAACATAAATAACGTTCGTATAGCAGTCCTTATCGGGAATCAGCGGTAGACGATATTTATTGAACCTATCCTCATGTGGAAAAGATAAACATCTCAAACTTAGAATCAAAATCATAACGAAATAAATAATGACACATAACACAATCCATATATTTATTTCGTTGGGTCATGTCCTGTACTATGTACAATTAACATAAACATATGCAATTAAGTTGGTTACTCTTAACCTATGATTTATAGAACTTAATCATCACTTAACTTGCATACTAATCTTATTGATAATTAATGTTCCTTGTTAATTATCAAGATTATGGACGCTCTAGATTTATTGTTGTCATTTACTACTAAATGAAACACAGTGATTTATAATTTAGATCCTCAACCTGAATGAACTGTCAACACATAAATCAAGGAACAAATGATATAAAATCATCTATGACATAAAACCATAGAAGTAGCCAAGTATGATTGGCTTCTAGGACATATCTCTAACATACTCGTCATTATACCCCACCGATGCCCCTTGTCAAAACTCTGAGCCCATTTATATAGTTTTGGCCGCTCATTGTTGTCATTTTCATTAATTTTACCACAATTTCTTAGGTACTGATAAGCCTTCAGATTGTTTTCCTTCAGTACTCCCCAATTCTCTCTAAAACGTCTAGGGTTTTTCTTGTTAGCAAGTCTACACTTGAAATTTTTTTTCAAATCACCATCTTGTGTTCCGCCAGCTTCCTTCCATAAGTTTTTCGCAACATGCTACATGCAGAACCGATGAATCGCTACTGCATGCGCACCTTGTGCCTTCCAACCGTAATCTACGGATGCAAATACCGCTTTTATTGCCTTATGACGGTCAGATATGACACAGTATTTATTGTTCCGCCCTAAAACTTTCCATCTAACCCAAGACATAAACCATGCCCAAGTATCCTTATCTTCTTTCTCGCCCAATCCGAATGCAACCGGAATTAATCGATTTTCTGGATCATAACCACACACTGAGAACAATCTACCTTTGTATCAGCCCGATAAAAAACTAGTATCAATTGAGATAACAGGTCTGACATATTTCATCGCTTCTATGCACGGACCAAAAGCCCAGGCTGCCATCTTGAAGACGCCAACGTTAGGATCGTCTGTAGGCCAAGAAATTATTGTGTATTTCGTCCCTGGGGTCGTCGCTTTCATTGCCTCCAGAAGGCGTGGAAGTTTATTGTAGGCCCCTTCCCAAGACCCAAACAATTGCTCCAATGCTCGCTCCCTCCCACGCCATAGTTTATTATAAGTCGGTTCAATACGTGGATATCTAGCCCTTATGAGGCTTCCTATGTCCTAGACACTTTTTCCTAAATTTTTTTCATTTCATCCCTAACGTGTTCGGCAATGAGACTAACTGTAAGGTTTTCGTGACCTTTTTGGCCCGGGGGTCTCGAACAAATATGCTCATTTGGATTGGTAGAGATCTTCCAATTTGTATTATAACTCTCACGTCTACCATACAATCGCAACTTACAATTCGGTTTTTGCATGCAAACCATTACAATTTTTTGTTTATTGCTAGTTTCCGTTCGAACTTCTCAATTTGTTTTGCATGAAACATCACAGACAGCTAGAATTAGTTGTTTTTTGGAACCAAATCTTTTACCAGGAGAAAGTTCGCCTTGTGGCCCTAAACTAGGCTCCGGCATACCAGCATACTCAAACATGAAAATATCACACAATTCACTTACATGATGGTGCAAGTCCGTCCTTCCTGAAATGTACGGCTGGTCGCAGTTTGCATAAAAAGACATTTTTTTCTCGGAGAAGTCCTCCACATCGGTATATTCTTCTCCGGAAGGAAGGTCGGAGTAAGTCGCCGGACCCTCATCTTCATCACCATCGGCAACCTCGACTTCATCTCCTGATGTGTTATTGTCTTGAGTAGGAACGGACTGTTCGCCAGTGTATTGGTAAGGGGTGGATTGCTGGCCACACATAAGGTTTAAGGAAGTGTTTTGGCTCACTGCTACTGGGTTCGTCAAGGGGTGTTAGGTTCAGATCTGGTCCCGTGCCATATACGGGGATGAAATCAACATGCAACTCAATAATGGGTAATCCTCTCGTCTCGAATGTCTCGTGGTAAAAAAAGCGCCATTGATCTTCAGAATTTACAGGAATAAATAGCGATTCATATCTCCCATTTACAATATCGTTGTAATGACCGTGGATATTCAAAGTGTACTGGGTTTCTAAAATCTGTAGCCTGCTGTATAATTCATTTCGAATATCAGCATATGTGGTATGCATACTACAACCGATGTGGAAGTAAGAAGCACCAAAAGGTGGACATTGGTTGACATATATTGTAATTGTAGACATTTTTGGATTTGATTGATAGGTTTTTAAAATGGAAGAGATAATCTATTGTGGACGATTTCAATTCTGCGAGAAGGTATAGTCTTATATAACTTCAAATAACGCGGTTATAAATTCACAAACTTATAGACAGAAATGACTAAAGTTTGATCGAAATGACTAAAGTTTGATTGAAATGACTGAAGTTGGAATATTGCCCTCCCAGCGCGTTTTATAAACGGGTAAGAAGGCTTCTTACCCGTTTTATAAACGCGTTAATTACGTTTTAACTATTCCGAAAAGTCCAGCCTTCTAGCGCGTTTTATAAACGCGTTCAAAGGCTTCTTACGCATTTATAAAACGCGTTCGAGAGGAGAGAGAGGCACGGTTTATAAACGCGTTAGAACTTTCTTCTTCTTAAAAAAAAAATATTAATTCTTTCTATTAAAATTTTTGATGTTAGAATTCTCATATAAAATAATTTCAGAAATTAAGCTGTTCATGTTCATAATTCAGATGTTAGTCATGTTACAGATCTGGACCTTAAAATACCATCATTGTTCTATAAGAAAATTTGAGTTATTGAATAATTTCCAATTTAGACGGCTGCGACTAGAACGCTTCGGAAAATTGGTTATGGTCCAACATCTAGCTACTTCTTTGGTATTAGTTCGATAAAAAAAAAAAAAAATCTTTGGTATAGCGCCACATTGGAAATTGCACCGGCCTGGAATGTAAGATTTCATAACCTGCATCATTAATCTGCATCGCTAGTATGTAGTCCTTAGTCCATAAAAATATTATACTGATTGATAATCCTCACTAAAGTGCTTTAAACCCAGGCAAAGGTTAATTACACGTTTGAAGAGGCGTGCAACTAAAACTACTAGAACACTAAATCGAGCTTCGCCCAATAATATTGAATTTCATTATTAACAATAGATGATAATAAAATTAGAAGAGGTTAGTTTCGGGGCGGAATTAAGAATTTTTTTTGTTTGTTTGTTTTTTTTTTTTTTGGGGGGGGGGGGGTATGGTTGGCATACTCTTTAAGATTTGAAGTTTGTTAAAATGTATTATTAGTGGGGTTTTCTTGAAAATTTTAGTGGGTTTTTGGGACGTAATCAAAAGGTTTTATTTCTTTTAAGGAAAAATGGATCAGGTCTTCTTACTTATTTCAAAATTAAACGTGACAGGAGACCCAACCGAATTTTGATATTTTTTTATATTATTAAACTTTCGAACTTCAGTCTCCTTTCTCCAAAATCGAAATCTGACCCTGCCCCTAAATACTAATATCAAGGTTTGTACTGACAATATACGAGTACATTTTTCGAAATCTTTGCATCATTAAGAAAACAAACTTGGTAAATTTCTCAATATCTAACAAAATTCTTATAATTTCCCGGTGCACAATACTCCAAATGACGCACCAAAAAGAAAAGAAAAAAGAACAGTTCAAATGTATTCTTCAATTAATTCATTCTCAATACAGAACCAGCTTTTGGTCTAGTGGTAAAGAACAATACACCTTAACTCCTTGAGTGAAAGGGATCGCATGTTCGAAACCCGACTGGAAGTCTTTCATAAACATTTAATTTAAAAATAAGTTGAATGACTTAGACCTCCAATTTATCTTAAAAAAAAATTCATTCTCAATAAAAGTAATCAATCAAGAAAGTCACTCTCAAGTCTCAACTCTCAAAAAAGTATCAAGCAGAATCATTACCGTTCATCAAAATAATATAATACATGATCTAATCCGATTATCCTCCCATTTCTTTGCCGCCAGTTTCTGAGCGATATTATCTTCTCGAAGCCTCTTCTTGAGAATGGGCGAGAAGAACAGCGACACTCCATCTCCATCACCCGCGCAATCCCAATCCGCACCGTCCGATCCTTCCGATCGAACGGTCATCTGCGTCGGAGACATTCACGGGTACCACTCCAAGCTCCTCCGTCTCTGGTCCAACCTCCAGGCTGCCGTGGGCCCCACCTCCTTCGAAACCGCGCTCGTCATCTTCCTCGGCGACTACAACGACCGTGGGCCCCACACGCGCCAGGTCATCGACTTCCTCATACAGCTCCCCTCGAAGTACCCACGTCAGCGCCACGTGTTTCTGTGTGGCAACCACGACCTTGCCTTCGCTGCTTTCCTAGGCGCTCTGCCTGCCCGGCCGGACGGGTCGACTCGGTGGTCTGACACGTGGGAGGAGTATGCACAGAATGAGGAAAGAGAAGGGTGGTACAAAGGTGAAGGGTACAGTGAGATGCACGTGCAGGGGAGGCGGTGGGGCGGTTCGGTCGGTGCTGATCGGTTCAATCATAAAAAGGGAACAGTTTATAAGGGTTCTGTGTATGATGCAGCACCTACATTCCAGTCTTATGGTGTTCCCCATGCTTCACCCGGTGAACCTTTTACCTTCTTTCAGTGCCTCATTTCATTTGAATTTCGAAAAAAGAATAAAAATTCATATATGCCAATTGTTTGGTCTGAATTGCCGAACTCATTGTCGTGTGATGTCTTTGTCAATTAATGCATATTCTGAAGGATTCTGAATTACATAAGTACATTTTGTTATTTATTGTTGCAGGTTAATTAGTAAGATGAAAATGTAAAGATGTTTGACAAAATGTTAAAGAGAGAAAGTTTTATATTGAATGTATTGTATTCTGGTTAAAGGTGCCAGATAGTTACAACTCTGATGTATGTATAGACAGAGACCTTCCAACCTCAATTAACAGATTATTACAACTAACTATCAACCTAATACATTGTACTAAAGGTAAAATTACAAAATGATCCCTAAGCCTGGAGTATCACTAATAAAATGTCAGATCTTAGATTATTCATAGGAGTAACTAATCCAAGATGGAATTAACATACTGATTTGAAATTGAATATTTTGGCTGAAGTTTAGTCTTAGCATATGTGGTTGATTTCTGATTTTTTTTTTCCTTCAGTAAAGGTAACTCTAGAATAGGCTATTAATTTTTTCACGAGGATGGCCAAAATCAGAAAGACTTAGTTGGCAACTTGGCATTATATTTATGCGAAATTGCGGAACTTTTTTTGTTTTGCCTTTTTTGTTGTAGATCTTATGAAAGCTGTTCCAGACGAACATAAGAAGTTTTTACATGATTTGGTCTGGGTCTATGAGGAGGTACTAATTTCTTCATATAAAGCAATTATTATTTTCTGCTTTTATGACCTCCTTGGGCTTGTAGCTAACTTAGCAATGCAATTTTAGGACAATGTACCCATCCACACAGATAATGGTAGGATAGAGTGCCGGCTAATAGCAGTGCATGCAGGATTAGAGAAAACCAAGAAGGTTGGAGAGAGGCTACAAGTTTTGAGAAGTAAAGATACTAGCTTGCATACTGTTCAAGAGCTTCGTGGCCGAATGAACGTGTGGGATATTCCTGAGGTAATCACCAATATCAGATACATTCAACTTGAGTCTTAAGGTGCTCACCGAAAAAATGTCTGCTTTATCTCAAATGTATATATTGGAATTGGACGCCAAGAATAATTGAAAGGCATACATTGATAAGGTTGTATTCTGCAAAATTATCGGTCTGTCCATTTCTTTTTTTTTGGGTTTACTTAATCATTTTGCTCCTAGGTTGATTTCGTCATTTTATTAAAATTTACTCATGCCAACTACTAGATACTGATAATCTGATACCTTTACCCAAGCAGGTTTGGTACAGGAATGCACCAACTGGACCAATGCATTTTTAGGTTCCTATTGAGTTTGATTTTATTGTAGCATTTTCAATATTTGGTGCATTATAGTCAGACACATATTACTGGATGTCCAAAAAACCATTTTAAAAAGTAATCTGACATCTTCCTATAATCAAGTCATCCCATCTGGTAGCCTGGATCTGCACATCAAAATAAAGCCTGTGTGCTTTTAATCTGAGCCGTCCGTCTTGAACTACCTAAAGTCTGCAAACAAAAACTACTCCAGTCTCAGTATCCTATTGTGATAGAAGCACATGCCAACTTGAACTATTCGACCAATGCATTCTGCTGCCTTTACCTGATCAAGTTTTTATTTCAATTTTGTTGGGTTATACAGGAGCTATTAGAAAAACCAACAATACTTGTCAGTGGGCACCATGGGAAGCTGCATATAGAAGGGCGTCGGTTTATAATAGATGAGAGTGGAGGATTGGAGCACCTGCCAATTGCTGCTATTATTTTTCCTTCTCAGCAAATAGTCCGTGATTCTGATACCTGACCAGATGTGATCCCTACCTTTTGTTATGTAATACTAGAAGTATAGAACCATTGAGATTGCATGTAATATTAGAACCATTGAGATTACATTCTTTATGTATGTATGTATGTATGTAATAATAGTAGAACCATATATCTTTATGGATGCTGTCCAATAATTATTTTTTTAGAATTTTTGTTTGTGATTCATAAATTTCGTGTAGAAACCATAAATTATACGAATGTCCATGCCTAATAAGAGCAGCATGTGCCGCTGGTTCTGAAAATTTTGTATTTTTAATTGAATCAGCCGTTTGTCTTTGGTACAATAAATATTTATGTACGAAGAAATGTAGAGGATGGTTCCTTTCATCTTTTGTCGTACGCGACTACACGACCAACGCCTGCCGACCCACGTATTAGGATGGTACAATACATAAAAGGCAATATATCTCCGGAAAAGGCCACAACGGCTTGTCTGTTGCTACTTGTGGGCCTACTGGTGGGCCTGAGAATCTAAAGTTTTGAAGTCTGATAGCAAAACAAAGACGTCAAATATCAAGGGATAGATCATAGATATTTGAATCCGGCTCAATGCTGATTGGTGTATATCTTTTTTTTTATTAATCTAGTGAAGTACAACTAAATATGTAATATATTTTAATTTCTCTTTATTTTAAATATAATTAAAATATAAAAAAATTTTGAAAAATGACGGAATCACTGACTAATGTAGTTATATTCATTCAGAACTATTTTCATTTTTGTAGAATGTTAGATATATTGGACGACACATGTATTACCCTTTTCATTTATATTTCCGTGTCTTGTAATTTGCTCTTGTTTTTTAAAAATAAATGAGGGGACAAAATAATGTTGATTTTACCAGCGTCCATAAAGCATCATCTGTTCAGATCATATAATTTTCATTGGAACTCTAATTTTATTAATGATTTTGGATTTTGGAAAAGAAGTAGACTTTGTGGCTTCTTTTTTTTTTTTTTTTTGAAACGTAAAGCCCGTAGGCTTTGTGGCTTCGATGGATAAAATTTGTTTCTCAAATAAAGATCAAAAGGAGTTTTAAGATTTTTTAAAGTTGTCGGACACTCCAATGGTTTTGTTAAAATAGACCCCGAAGAGCCATTGTTTCTTCTTCTTCTTCTTCTTCTTTTTTTTTTTTTTTACTGAAATACGGATTTTATAATGTATTTGCTTTCATAGATATTAATACCAACATTCATTTTTTTTTTTGGCAACATTACTTGTTTTTGGATTAAAGATTTGAGTATGGTTTTCTAACATTGACTTTTTGCATCGTAAGTTCTTAGTACAACTAAGTATGTTATTTTGTTATTATTTTTCTTTCTGGCTGGACCATTTTACATGGCATTTGGGGTTCATGGATATGCAAACTAAATGATTTTTAACAAGATATAATTTCTTTCTCAAAGAGAGATGTAATTGATGAATAATAATCTTCAAAAAATTGACGAATAATTAATTTATTTATTTTTGTCTATCCTATCGGACTATAAAATTTTGAAGCGTTCCATTTACGACTGTCTAACTCCATAAAAATTCTTCGGTGTTATGTCATACTTCTTAATTGGAGATATAAAGAATTCTCTATCGTCTTTAGAAGGCTGTAATTTATATTTATATATATTGAAATTATAGAAGTTTTTTTTTTTGGAAATCTAACCCAAAAGCAAACTACGAAATTTCATAGATTGTTAAATTTAGATATTAATGAAAATTCAACACCTTTAAAACTTATATTTAGCCGCAGAAGAACGAAAATAAAAATGATAATTATATTTTTAGTCAATTTTGTTAAAACATTTCTAATTTAGAAATTTAATTAACTTTGTGAATCATAGAAATTTCTTCGAGTACCTCCAATTAACAAGTTATACGTAGGAGTGTTCGCTTGGCCAATTGCAGTTTTAAGTAAACGAAATTTATCAAAATCCAACGTATTCAATTGCATACAAGTAAAATAAATTGGGTTTAATTAAATATAATTGTGTAAGTCGTCAATAAGAAAATGTGTATTCAAAATAAAATAAGTGTGTATTACATGATTAACAAAAAAATATTAAAAATATTTAGAGGGTGATTGGGTGAATGCGTGAGATATTTATTAGGCTTTATCTTTTTATCCGAACACCTGTATATTCACAGCTCCCTCAGGTCCCATAAAAAAAAAAAAAAAAAGAGGTCCCATAAAACCAGGTGTCTTTTTTTCTGGAGCTATTACACTGTTTTGGTGAAACGGTATCTAGAGAGTGGTACTTCACAACTGAGATATTCTAGGCATCCACGCAAAGGAACAAAAATCCCTTCCTCTCCATTATTTATTAATGGAGATCTCCTTGGATCCTCAGGTGCGTAGAATGGTGCCATTATCATCAGTTGGATTGAATCGGGCGGTTTTGATGAGAAAAAGGTTCTCACAATTTCAGACGTAATGGAGGGCATTAGCAGTAACGTTGTCCTAATGTTAAACACTGACGATGAGTACTTTTAAGTACCGTGTTGTCATTAGTTAACACCAAAAGGCGAAAGCCTTTCCCCGTTTCCTGAGATAACCCAAAAGATCTTAGAATAATGAATTCTTTCACTTCAACCCTTAGAAAACTTGATATCGCGTTCACAATCCCTGCAAGTGTAAACTTTACAAAACTATATAAAATAATACGCGTGGACATTGCAATGTTACAAATTAGATATCTGAGGAAATGAAACAGTCTGGATGATATTGATATCGCATTGCAAAACTAATTAAAAAAACAAAATAAAGATATATTATAAAATTGTGAAATGAAAAAGAGAAGGGGGGATTGTGCAAAAGTGAAGGGGAGGTGGCAATTGGAATTGGTAACGGCCTCGGGCAGCGCTAGCGGAAAGATTAGGCCGTTCGTTCCTGATCTCCTACTTACACAACACAATACAATGCCACCTTCTCTGCTTCTCTTTCCAAATCCCATTTCCTAAAGCCCTCTTCCTCATTCCAGTTCCCCCTCCCTCCTCACTCCTCAGTCACTCACTCTCGCTATTTCTAAAGGCGACATAAACAAGTGGGCCCCGTCCCAAGTCCCAACCAAATATAGCCATGCAATCTCGGACACGTTTCAGCTGTCTGCTGTCCCCTCGCCTGAATTAGAATTTCTCAATTCTCGATTGCGCTCGGCGCACACCTCTCTCCTCCTTTTCCCTTCTTATTCCGGGATCTAGGGAACTGTTCTTCCTTGTCTTTTTATTATAATTATCATTATTATACCCTCCTTAAACCTCTTTCTGAGGTGATAAGATTGGTGCTCCGTTAGAATGGCATTCGCGCTTTCGGGATCCGGGATTCGATTTGCCGCTGTCGTGCGGGGCCCAGGTGTCAGATCAGCTCCTGCCCAGCCTGATCGCAGGACCTCTCTCGATCTCTCTCTCCTTCTCAGAAAGGATTCCTTCCCAAGTATGTCTTTTTTTTTTATTTTTTCACAAATTCTATTATGTTTTGAGTGATCGAGGATCAAAATTTAGAGAAAGCTTTGCTTGTGCTTGGGACTAAATGCCAGTTGCTATGATAAGTTCATCGGGTGAATTGCCTATCTGCAAATTTATCATGATGGTGTGCTTAGGCTAAATAGAATTTTGTTTTGTGAAAATCTCTGATATAGTGCATGCATTGCATTTGGTATATAATAGCTGGATAGTCCCTCATAAATTTGTTAAAAATTCCAATAGTTACCAACTCATATTAATAAGCTCAATAAAGAAATAAAACTTCTTCTGACTTGGATATGATTAACCGATACTTTTTTTTTTTTTGGGAAATAGGGACTGTACTGTCTGGTAATTCATCAAACGAGAGCAATTCTACATCGAAAATTGTTGCTGCTTCAGGAAAGGTGCTGATTCCGGGTGGTGAAAGTGACGGCTTGTCACCTTCTTCTGATTCTGTTTCAAGCACCGGAGTTCAAACAGAAAATCCCCAGGTCTAGTGTGCAATTTTACCAGAAGATTTTATGATCTCTAATTCTACTTTACTTCATCTGCCAGAATGATTCATTTCCAGTAACAAAACAAAATGTTTGAGGATTTGCATATTACTTGTAAAGTGCTTGTTGGAAACCCCAGTTATTTTTTTAGTATTCCTCTGACAACTGAATAAGAGAATGATCTGTTATTATGGTAGATAAAGGGAACACTTAATTTTCTGGAGAATTGGAGATACAAGGATAATATTAAAAGTATATCCTAATCACAGGAAATCAGCGAAACTGTAGAAGAAGGGAGTAAGGCTGAAATGGCAGAGACAAGTTCGCCTGTAGAAGAAGAAGAAGCTAAGACTGAAATTGTAGAAACTGGAGGAGATATCACTAGCAGTACAGAAGAGATGATCACTGGAGAGGAAAGCATGAGCGAAGAAGTTGTAGAAGAGAAACCCAGAGTGGTTCCACCTCCTGGGGATGGCCAGAGAATTTATCAATATGATCCCATGCTCGAAGGTCACAGAGGGCATCTTGAATACAGGTCTATTTCAAGCTTCCTGGTTCTTAAATTTAGCGGAGAGCTCTTTGCTGGAGCTAATAACGAAGCTTGTTGCACTTAAATGGGTGAAAACAGGTATAGCCGGTACAAGGAAATGAGGTCGCTAATTGATCAGCATGAAGGTGGTTTGGATGCATTTTCCCGTGGTTATGAAAAACTTGGATTTACTCGCAGGTAAATTTCCCTCTACTTTAGGAATATAAATGAAAATAAAAATAGTTCCTGCTGTGACTATTTGTTGAAGAAATCTTTTTTTCACAATACAGTGCTGAGGGTATTACATATCGGGAATGGGCACCTGGAGCATATGTATGTCACAATTTATATCAGCGATTATGCATTCCTTATTTTCCGGCGTGCACTTGAGCTTTCATTTCAGATAACAATTTGATTTTGTTTCAGTCCGCAGCATTAGTAGGTGATTTTAACAACTGGAATCCAAATGCTGATGCTATGACCAAAGTATGTTGATTCCTCATTTATTAGATAAATTATTATTTTTTATTTTTTGTTAGAATAATTGACAGTGGTTGTCAATTCAGAAATTTATTTTGGTAATATAAGAATAACCTATGTAGTTTTATGTGATTCTGATTTTATTGAACTTGCAGAATGAATATGGTGTGTGGGAAATATTTTTGCCTAACAATGCCGATGGCTCACCACCAATTCCTCATGGTTCACGTGTGAAGGTAACCATTTAACTTAGTACTGTAGCATTTTTCCATTTATGTGTTTTCTCATCATATGGTTTCTTGACTTTCTTCTGGCATATCTGTGTGCTTGGTTGTAAACACTTTTTAATCTGTTGCAGATAAGGATGGATACTCCTTCTGGTATTAAAGACTCTATTCCTGCATGGATAAAGTACTCGGTGCAGCCCCCAGGCGAAATTCCTTACAGTGCCATCTATTATGATCCTCCTGAAGATGTACTTTCTCTCTGTCTTATGTGCTTGCTTTTATTTGTTCGAATTTTATTTTTCAAGTCGACAAATTCTCTTCTTGTACTAATACCCTGTGCATGCTTGTGCAGGAAAAATATGTATTCCAGCACCCTCAACCAAAAAGGCCGAAGTCACTACGTATTTATGAGTCTCATGTTGGTATGAGTAGCCCTGTAAGTGCCTTAAACTTGAACAATGTTTTTGAATTGGTCCCTTGAAGTTCATGAAATTTTAATCTTGGTGCTGTTGCAATTATTATGCTTTAACAGGAGCCCAAGATAAACACGTACGCTGGCTTTAGGGATGATGTATTGCCTCGGATAAAAAAACTTGGATATAATGCTGTTCAGATTATGGCGATACAGGAGCACTCTTATTATGCTAGCTTTGGGTATTCTCATTCCCTTTTGACCTTTGTACTATTTCTCTTACTTCATGTATTGAGATTACGTGGTTGCGGTGGCCATAATTTCATTTGTAAAGCTCATTATTTTCCTTCTTGTTATTGTTTTCAGGTACCATGTTACAAATTTCTTTGCACCAAGCAGCCGTTTTGGCACTCCAGAAGATCTTAAGTCACTCATTGATAGGGCTCATGAACTTGGGATACTTGTTCTTATGGATATTGTACACAGGTTATTCCCATTTTGTTGTCAATAGATATTGCTTTTAATTGATCTTTACCCAAAAAATTAACAAAACTTCCATGGTAGAGCAATAAGTATGGTAGGATGAACAGCTATATTGCTATGCTGTTGACTATTGTAGTTTCTTTTACTTGGCCTCTCTAAATAAATTGAAGGGCTTCTGTTGAGGCATCTTTCTTGTATATTCAGCCATTCGTCAAACAATACATTGGATGGATTAAATGGGTTTGATGGGACAGATACCCATTACTTCCACTCAGGTGCACGTGGTTATCACTGGATGTGGGACTCCCGCCTCTTCAACTATGGTAGTTGGGAGGTATGATTTTAAACTTGTCCAAACTTCCTATGCAATTTTCTAATTTATATCTTCTTTCTTTTGGAGTAATAAAAAGAAAAGAAAAATTCTGACCTCTATCTATTAGATTGAACAACTCGCAACTTCTTCTCATTTATTTAAAGGTTCTGAGGTTCCTACTGTCAAATGCAAGATGGTGGCTTGAGGAGTATAAGTTTGATGGTTTCCGTTTTGATGGTGTCACTTCTATGATGTACACTCACCATGGTTTACAAGTAAGCATCTGATCTCATTTCCTGATCAGATAATATTACACAAGAGGAGCTTCTACACTTAGCATTTTTTACCCTTCTGTAATCGTGCATTTCTGTATTCTGATTTAGGTTGCGTTTACTGGCAACTACAATGAGTATTTTGGACTTGCCACTGATGTAGATGCTGTTGTGTACCTCATGCTGGTCAACGACATGATACATGGTCTTTACCCTGAGGCTGTCACAGTTGGTGAAGACGTAAGTTAAACTCTATTAGTTATTGTTTGGTTTGTTTGTTGATCTTAAAAAATGGCAAGAAATTGAACAATTGTGTGTGTGTGTGTGTGTGTTTGTTTCCAGGTGAGTGGCATGCCAGCATTCTGCATTCCAGTTCAGGATGGGGGTGTAGGTTTTGACTATCGGCTTCACATGGCAATTGCTGACAAGTGGATTGAGCTTCTCAAGTGAGCACTTCAATTGACATTATAATATAGCGCTTATGATGGACTACCTTTTCCTTTTTTTTTTTTCTCTTGTTTTTGAGCTTCTTTGGGACTGATATCTGAAAAAAAATCCAGGCAGCCAGATGAGGCATGGACGATGGGAGACATTGTGCACACTCTGACAAACAGGAGGTGGTTAGAGAAATGTGTTGCCTATGCAGAGAGCCATGATCAGGCTCTTGTAGGTGACAAAACCATCGCCTTTTGGCTGATGGACAAGGACATGTATGACTTTATGGCCCTTGATCGCCCCTCTACGCCTCGAATCGATCGTGGCATTGCTCTCCATAAAATGATCAGGCTCATAACCATGGGTTTGGGCGGTGAAGGATACCTCAATTTCATGGGCAATGAGTTTGGCCATCCTGGTAGTTGCTTTATTTATTTGTTTTGTTTTTCTCTCTTTCTCTGTTGTGATACTGGCATGATATGATTGATGTTGTATATTTGTTTGTTTGATGACAGAGTGGATAGACTTCCCCAGAAGTGAACAGTTCCTTCCAGACGGTAAATTCGTTCCTGGTAATAATAACAGTTTTGACAAGTGTCGTCGCAGGTTTGATCTTGTAAGTACCTTATTCAATTTATCTCTTTATAATGGTAGTTAATTTCTCTTTTGTAAGTTCACAGAAGTTCTTGTTTTAGTACTGCATTTTTGAGGCATTTGAAGTTGTTTATTTTATTTATTATTTCCAATCAACTTGCTTAGGGAGATGCTGATTATCTGAGATATCGTGGGATGCAAGAGTTTGATCAGGCCATGCAGCATCTTGAGGGAAAATATGGTGTATGTACTATTTCTCTCTTTTGATAGATATCAAAGAAGGAATCCTTATAGATTATGTACAATGTTTACAGTTTATGACATCGCCTCAATATGTCTCAAGAAAAGATGAAGGCGACAAGATGATAATTTTTGAGAGGGGCGACCTCGTCTTTGTTTTCAATTTCCACTGGAACAACAGTTATTCTGATTACCGTGTTGGCTGCCTTAAACCTGGCAAATACAAGGTATCTTTTTTTTTTCTCTTCCTTCAAGACAAATACAAAAGCACATCGACGTGATTGTAGCCATCCATTTTTTTTTTTTTTTTTTTTTTTTTAACTCTTTAGGTTGTTTTGGACTCTGATGATCCACTGTTTGGTGGATATAGCCGAATAGATCACGACGCAGAGTTCTTCTCCTATGTAAGATTTTGTTTTTGGATCATCTGTTTATTCTCAACAAGTATGACACAAAAAGAGGAATTAATTATTTATTTTGTTTATGTATTTTAATGTTGCAGGACGGACATTATGACAACAGGCCATGTTCTTTCTTAGTTTATGCTCCTAGCAGAACGGCAGTTGTTTATGCTCTTTGCGAGGACTGATTTTGAGGAACTGACAACAACAAGCTAGGGAATTTGTGATAAAAGGCGAAGAAATTGATGGAGAAATCTTTTTTTGTGGAGCTGCCTTTGCTGAAATTTGATGTTCTATTAAAGATGAACTGGTTTATCATTCCGCAAGAGCTTTTGCGGTTTGTATATACCAACATTTTGAGTTCCTAAATAGTTATAACTTAAGCAGCTAGTGTGATAACATCTATATCTTTTCTTTATTGACTTAAATTTCTCATAAAGCTTTCTTGTATGGATAAGCTAGCATCTTGATGCATAATATTAATGGTAGCTTAGGTAATCTGATCTTTATAGATAGCATCATAGATGCCTTTGCTTTTATACTCTGAGCCATTGGTAGCCACGGGCCTTGACATGAAAGAAAAATCCAAATGATATACAACCTGCTTTGCTAACAGCAAAAATTGTAGCTTATTTTCTATAAAAAAATGAAAACCAAATTTTTAATGGATATTTCTGTGCAACAATTCGACTAACAAATTCATGTTCAGAGGATATATATCAAAATTGTGTTAAATAAGAGAATTACATATTTGCCATTGAGTTGGCCTGTACCACACTGATTTTATGCAGAAAATGTTATCCTAGATAAGGTGGTGGTTGCTGATGTATTATTTGAGCATATTTTACCACTTCTCTAACTTGGAGGCTACGTCTATACTGTAATCTGCATAAATCAAAGCTACCTTTCTTGCTACTCTCTGTCTACTCTTTACCTGAAAGCACTTGCGTCACATTCTCTACCAAAGCTTTCCAAGTGACTTTGCAACTGAAACTCATCGCTTATCACAGTTCCTTCTCTCTCTCTAATAATTTAATTTTAAAAAGGAGGCCTGTACCAATCCTACTTTTTCAATTTTATCTGCATGATTTTTCGCAACAAGTAAAAATGTGTAGAACAATTTTGACACCGACTGAGAAGTCTTCAGTGTACCAACCAGAATTAAGATACCAATGGGCTTACCACCTAATCAAAATCTTATATTGGACACCAAGCTAATGTTACTGTCTACACGTAAAAAGCTTATGAAATGTTGCTTTAATTAACTGGGGCAGTTTTCTTTATCTAATCCAAGAGGGATGAGTCTAGCTTTACCTGCGATTCCCCACATGTGAGGCAATGATGCCGCACCTGTGTCTTTGTGGGATACAACCATTTTACCAGGATGCTGCATTTTTACACTTCTGTAAACCCATACGGAGGTGGAGTCACTATCATTCTTTTGTTGGAAGAAAGCCATCTCTTATTTAACCAATTAGGTAGATCAAAGAGAATAGTTGTTTGTGGAGTGGTAGAGTAAGAGGAAGCAGAGATGCAGAACGAAATGCAAGAGAGAGAGCAGCAGCTCCAATTGATGCGAATAAAAAATACTTCACATAGTAATAGGGGTAGCTCGGCGGCTGATCAAGAGGAGAGAGAAGATGAAGATTCAGCCAGGTCAGCTCTTTCTGTGTTTCGTGCTAAAGAAGAACAAATTGAAAGGAAAAAGATGGAAGTGAAGGAGAAGTTTTTTGCTCAATTAGGCCGCGTTGAAGAAGAATCCAAGCGCTTGTCACTTGTCAAGCAAGTAAGCAATCTAAAAGCTCTATAGGAAGGAAAGTCATGTACTATTAGTTATTACATATTGAGAAAAAGAAAATAGATTATAAACTTTAACACTGCATTAAGTGATTGGCAAGTTGAATTGCAGGAGCTTGAAGGAATGGCAGATCCAACAAGGAAGGAAATCGAGGCCATCCGTAAAAGAATCGACTCGGTCAATCGTCAGCTAAAGCCTCTCGGACAGAGCTGCATAAAGAAGGTCAGAAGACTACAAACATTCTATCTAATTAATTGAAATAGTAATAATGATCACTCTGTGTTAACAAATGATTTCAAGCCCTTGATTATTTGAAAAGTAAATTTGAAAGCATGGGAACATGCCTGCCTGATTTCCCCCCCCCCCCCCCCCCCCCCCCCCCCTTTTTCCCCATTGGTAAAAACAAGAAGACTGGACTAAAATCATTGGTAACTCTTTGTTTCCTGTATATAGGAGAAAGAATACAAAGAAACGCTTGAGGCTTTTAATGAGAAAACCAAGGAGAAGGCCTTACTAGTCAACAGGCTTATGGAGGTAATATACATGTTTTTGCTTCAATAATATACGAGGAATTTTGTGAAATTGTGTTTAACTTGAACTAACATGCGTAATAATGTTACTTGTTCTTAATGTGGTACAGTTGGTTGCTGAAAGTGAAAGACTAAGGATGAAAAAGCTGGAAGAATTGAGCAAAACCATCGACTCGTTAGGCTAAACTTGAGTACATTGACATTGTTACCAAATATCTGTGTTAAGCTTTTTTGTTTTATTGTTTTTTATTTGCTTGATGAACTATTTGTGGCGATTTTTAGTTTTCGATTGCTTGGTGTGCATAACGTATGCAAGAACTTTGATGCCTTGGGAAGGGAAATTGTAAGTGCATTTCTTGCCTGGTTTCTGACTTTCTGTGTACTATACTAATTAAATATCTCCATGCATGTAATGTTTCTGAAGTGTAGGCGTTACTAAGTTTCAATTCTGATATGTAACCTCTGGCCTGTTTAGAGAGTCTCTATGTCAGGCCCATGGAAGAATTTGAGCCTAATAAACGGGCTCTTTGTGTTTTTGAAGTTTATCCACAAACACATAAGAGGACGATAACAATCAGTCAATCAGCCTGATAGAACCCCTTTTTTTTTCTTTTGGTATTTCTGATAGAACTTTTTATTTTATTTTATAATATAAACTTGCCTCTATCGCTCTGAGAGGTCCCCCATTTAATTGAGCCGAGAAATGAGAATTGATGAAAGAACTTAAAAGTGTACCATAAAAATAAAGGAAGCATAGGTGAACAACTGATTCCTACCATCTGTTTTTTACCAAAAAAAAAAAAAAAAACTGATCCCTACCATAATCACTTCATAGTGTTGCAATTTCTCTGAAACCTTCGCACAACAAAGTCTATAAAGGATGTCAATGACCCGCTACAAAATGTACACATAGAAATTGCATCCACAGAATCTACAATTTCAAACAACAAGAAAATGATCACAACGGCTCTGATTTTGAGACCCCCCGCCGCGCTGCGCCTCCAAGGATCCAAGAATCACTAGCTCTCATGCTTTAATTAATCAACCCACCTCTAATATCTTATCAATGCACATTAATCAACCCACCTCTAATATCGCTTTATTTGTTTCCTTCTTCCTTTCTTTTCCATTTTAGTATAGGATGTTTTAAAAATTTTTTTGTGACTATTGGTCTCTATCTTATTTGTTTTCTTCTTTGATAAAAAAAAAATTAACTAAATGGAGGGGGATGTAGATTGGAACCTGTGGTGGAAACCAGCTTTCCAGTTAAAGGAATTTGGGGTTGATGTATTTTCCGGAAAGGACTACCAGTAATAAGTTCGATTCCCTTTCAAATTTAATTTGGGTCCCGCGTGGAAGTTCTATTTATTCACAACAAATCTCTAAAAGTGGTCCAAGTAGTGAAATTGAAGGACAAGACAGGAGATCAGAAGAGGATAACAACAGTATCCTAAGTACAAGCCACATAGTTACCTCTTGCTTATGCAATAAACCTAATTTGAAATTGTCCAAGTACAAGCCGCATAGTTACCAAACTACTTGTGTAAATTGGTTAGCAGTTGGTACAGCTATGACTTTTATCTACTATCTACTTGTCAATCAAGTCTCACATGCTGTGCAACTTTTTTTTTTCCATGAACAAATTAAGGTACACTAATTATCCAATTATGATTTCCTTGAGAGGTGTCATCACATAATCACATTGCCTTGTTCACTCATAGGCTTGTTCCATGTAGGTGTACCGTTTGTCATACAGATTACAAGAAAGGAAGATATTTTGCTCATCCTGCCCATCTGCACTCACACATGTCACCTTGCGTGCATAGATCAGTGTTTAAAGTAACACTCCAGCTCAGCTTTACAGAGTTGGTACCGATGCTGCTACTTCAATCACTGTCAGTCATTGATTTTGTGCCTGATTTATTTTTTCTAAAAATTAGAAATAATCAGTTTAATCATGATTGCCTTAACAATTTTGTTGTACAGCCCTAACTTTGTTTAGATGTTATATAACTTTAATTGATAATATGACAATGTTTTCCAGAATTTGCAATTTCCACTAACAATGAATATAATATGTTCTCTGATCTGTAACATCTCCTACTCCCTCTAATTTGGTTGTCTAAATTGCTTTCAGCCGTTATTTCTAAGTTTAGATTTGCCTGATTTCTAATTCCAGCAATCCTGGGTAGTTAGCTGTTACACTCTAGTCATTCCTAATTGAGTTTTTACTTGAAGATTTAACAACACTTTCAAGCATGTGACCTATATCATGGGAAGTTAAAGAGGACTAATGTGACATTCTCCTTCAGTGCTCAGAGGAAACAAATCTATTGACTGAAAAGGACAAGGCAAGCAAGAAATACGGCAGCTTTGGGGGCCTCTTCTTGCTTTTGGTTTGTTAGTTGGGGGTAGAGTTCAAACCTAACAGCCTTCTGGCACATAATGGTATATCTTGGGCATGTGATGTGTTGAATGCATTTATTGAAAATGATCTTTTCATTCTAGTAGTTCTAATTTCGGTTCACACACATGATTCTTTCTACTGTTTTTTTCCAATTAGCAGAATAGAGATTGGTATTCCTCGCAGGATATATGCTTGCGTAACAACGGATTAGTCTGTAGCAGTAAAGTTGGTCCATCTAGGTTGGCCTAAAATTAAGGCCATCTTGTCGTTAAAAAGCAACATTGTATTGAGTGTGATACACTATTACATTTGGAATAGTAGCTCTGCATCACACAGGTATACATCAAGTACCGGGCCAAAATTGCTGAACACAAGACGAATTAATATCAATTGAAAGAAGCTTCTTCTAAAATCATATGCAAAAGAAACTATATATATAAGCACGATACAAATTCCATATTAAGTTATATTTATTCAGCAGATCATATTTTGTTTAATTAACATCGTAGCATAATTATAGACACAATATGGTCTAACTACAGTACAATAAGCTGAAACACTTAATGCAGCAATGAACTAGCATCTGATTTAAAACATCTAGTTATGATCAAAGTAAAATAATACCAACTAATTAATGTGATCCATTTTAGGGAGCGTACTCAGCATAAAATTAATTGACAAATAAAACTATGTAACTCAGACTTCCCTTAGCTGCAAACCTTACTTACCATACCATACCCTAGGTTTGACCATAGCAAGAAGTGGTGTTTTCATAACAACAGTAAACTCGAACTTATCCTTGAAGTCAAGAGGCGGCTGTGACGGGTGGTTCCACCACTCGAATGCCTGCACCATTCTCGCTACAAGCAATGCAATATGCATGGTTCCTAACGCCAGCCCAGGACATATTCTTCTCCCTGCACCAAATGGTATCATTCGAATCCCAGCTGACCCTGTTATATCAGCAGTTTCCCCACCAGTCAGGAACCTGTCGGGGTCAAACTCGCTGGGATGGGACCACAGTTCAGGGTCTTCAGATATTGCAGGGAGAAATATTTCCAGACCTGCATCTGGGGGAAAGTCATAGCCGGCTAGTTTAGAAACTGGATGTACCGGTGCATGAGTCAAAGAGAAGTGGGTTGGAGGGTGCTTTCTTAAAACCTCCTTGACAAATGCCTGTAAATAAGGCATATTCTCTGTATCCTTCTCATCCACTGGCCGGGAATGGCCAACATGTGTTATGATCTCTTCATATAGCCGGCACTGGATTGACGGGTTGTCAGCAATTCGTGCTATAGCCCATTCAACAGCAGTTGCAGTGGTATCAGTGCCTCCATTTATGAACTCAGAGCATAGCGAAATAAGTTCATCATCTGTTGGTGGCTTATTCCTGCCCTCTACTCGCAGGTCAAGCAGTGAGTCAAGGTACGAGAATGGCGCGACATTTGGATCAACAGAGCAGTCTTTCAAAATAGCACGCCGGCGGTTGATTAGAGGCATCAATGTGTCGACTTGTTCCTTTCTAACTGCTAGTGCCTTAGCCTGGTGCCTATAGAAAACTGGCTTAAGAAATGGCAGGTAGTCATCCATGCGGGACCCTGTCAAGAGCAGGACCTTTTTCATGACTGCATCTATCTGTGCATTATGCTCCTCATTTAAGTCTAGAAGGCCAAAGGTCATTTCTAACAGAATGCAGAACACTGCAAAACGGGCATTTCGCAGAACCCAAACTGACTGACCATCTGGTGATGCAGCAGCTTCAGATCGGATATGCTCAATGAACCTGTCCATGGCGCGGGACCGGGTGATTCTCAACTCCTTTATTCGTGCTGTACTAAGCATGCCAGAGACCATGTTGCGGCGTAGTGACCGCCACTCAGGTCCGTAAAGAGATGAGTTTACAGTGAATTTGTTGGAGCTGAATAATCTTCTGGAATAGCTCTCTGCCGGTCGGCTAGCAAATTGTTGACTTTTTTCAATCAATGCTTTATATGCAAGCTCAGGACTGCTTATCACAATCATAGTTTTGACACCCATACGAAGTGTTATGATTGGACCATACTGTTTGCGGAGGTCTTGCATGTAGTGGATGAAGTGTTTGCCGGAAAACACGACTTGAAATAGGTTGCCGACAATAGGCCAGCATGGTGGACCTGGGGGAAGCCGAAGGCCGGTGTACCTGCGATTGTAGCGTATGATTTGAATGAGAATAATGGTGATCGTGGTGGCTAGAAGAGCTGTGAAAATGGAGAGAAGGAAACCAGCCATGATGTGGGCTGATGACAATAGATAAAATGAGAATTGGATGAAGGTTATAAAGGATAGAAGTGAGAGTGTTGGCTGTTGGGTTGTATAAATAGGATTTGTTTAACTGCCTTTGGTACCAAGATAGTAAGGCCTTGACGTATCAAATCTGTACTATCCGATTTTATTGAACAGTTCGAGTAGGTGTTTAAACAATGGGCGGAGTAAACAAGCAACAGGACACCTGATTGATCTTATCCATTCGATTTAAAATAAATGGTTAAAACTTTACTACATTATGTGCTCCAGCAGTTTGGATTACAGCAGATCCGGACACTGTATAAATGGGGGCCTGAATAGATGGTTGGGAAGGTTTTTGGGTCTTGAGTTTACTGATGTGTCTAACCCAAAAGCTCATCTATTACCTGTCTCATTAAATGTGTAGAATTGGGATGAACCTGTACAGGCCAATTCTTACCAGAAAATGCATCAGTACCAAGCATAGTAATGTGTGAAACAGTTATACTGTATCTGTACCATGTTTAATATTGTGTGAAACTATTGGTACCCTAATTTTTATTCATTAGTCATTAAGGGCATGTATCAGCTGCTTTAGTTGCAAGAGAAATAAGAATGTACTGCCGATCTTAAAAGGAACGAATCTAATATGCACCAATATTGATTTCTTAGAGTTCTCTAATTTGCGTTATCCATGTTACTCCGATTCATTCAACTAAACCAAGTCATTACTATTAAGTAAACAAAATAAAACGCATTCTTTTTTATGGTCAAGTATTTCTTAAAGCTGAAATTAATGCCACTTATTCATATTTTAGTACAAGCATAGAAATTTAATATCGATATAATGAAATATCACTACATTTAAACATATTTGTGTAGTATTTCTACCCGTGAAAACCTGGTCTTTCCCGCTTTAATTTAATATCCCCCCCCCCCCCCCCCCCCAAAAAAAAAAAGGGGCGAATTTAATTGAAACCTGGCAATAGATATGGGACCAATTCACCATATATGACCATATCAACTACTACAAAGGGACAATATAATAAGAGCTTGCTTTCTTATTTTTCCTCAAAAGAAAAATAAATATTGTCCCTTTGTAAGTATACCTTTTAGAACCCATCATCTTAGCATTCCTTTGTCGCTTTAGACTATGGCCCTTGATAAAAATATTTTTTACGCATGATTTCATTTCGTTTCAATTGATTCCACAGAATTTAATTAGATCTAATTATATGGAAATTTTAATCAAATAATACCAAATCTATTTATTTTTTATCAAAAATTTTCCAACGAAATGCAATGAAATGAAATCCCATGTTAAAAAATGAGATTTGATCGGGGCCTATTTCTTCTAGCAAGCTCCAATATGGTTCCATGGTACCACGGTATCACCCCTTGCCCTTGTTGCACTTGGTGTTGGTAAGTCTTTAACTAACATCACTCTGCGCCAATTGATACATTCATGCAAACCTGGTCCATCTAACCAAATGTGAATAGGAGAAAATGAGAAATAAATGAAGATTTAAAAGATCTTGGATTATTTATAGTCACATCTTTTTCTTTTTTTTTTTTGAAAAAAGCCAAAAGGCCTGCATGCTTTACTGATGCAACCAAAGTTTTACAACAAAAGGAAAAGTCAAAACAGCGAATCACCAGAGGTGATTTAAACTGAACTAAAAAGATAAAAACCCCGACAATCACCAGAGGTGATTTTTAAGAAACAAAAGAAGCATCCCTTACAAGAGAGTACCCCACCTATTACAACAATACTAAGGCAAAATCAAAACAAGAAAGCCACAATCAGAACCCAGGAACTAATCTCCAAGTAAATCTTCATCCTCTTCTTGAATTTCTCTTGTACCAGTAATAGGACCGGTACCCAGAGCAAGACCAGTACCATTGGTTGTGCCAGCGTTTATTATGGTGCCGAGTTCATTCCTGAAGTTGTCAGTCCTCCTTAAATTGTTCTCCAAACCTGTTCTAGTACATGTCCACATATAGTAAAGGTTAAAGGCTGCTATACTTAGGGTATAAGAATTTTGACCATTTGTGCTATTGAAAGTTAATTTATTCCTTTCATTCCACTTAACCCAAACCCAAGCAGCAAGGAGAATTTTAAAGAAACTACTTCTTTCTTTAGTTAGATAGGAGGTGGATATCAAAAAATTGGAAATAGAAGAAAAATTTAATGGATATCCATTAGGAATACTTTCTATGACTGTATTCCAGAAAAGACTAGCATGGCTACAATGGAGGAAAAGATGGTCAACGTTTTCCTCTTGATTACAGAAATTACAGTAGTTATTACCTTGCCAGCCTTTAATTAAGAGATTATCTCTAGTTAAAACTTTGTTATGAAGAACTAACCACAAAAAGAGTTTACACTTAAGAGGGCAATTTAACTTCCAAACAGACTCTTTCCAGATGATATTGAGACCACCATTATTTAGAAAATTGTACATGGATTTAACTGTATAAGTACCAGATTTGTCCCAATTCCAAAAAAAGCTATCTTCATCATTTTAGATGCTTAGATTTCTAAGAATATCTATAGCTTTAGCTTTTTCTATTCTAAGCCTATCAGAAGACCCCCTAGTAAGTTTAAAGTTTGGATTTCTATTATTCCAGACTTGAGCAATTGTCAATTGCGTGTTTCTGGTTTTTCCAAACAGAATAGGGAATCTGCTAGCCATATTCTCATCTTCATACCACCTTTCATTCCAGAAAGAGGTTTTCCTACCATTACCAATAACTCTATGTCCTCCTAAGTTAACTATTTGTTTAGTAAGTTGGATACTTGCCCAGAAAGGAGAGTGTGAAGAGGTGTTATTGTATTTGTACTTACTAAAAGTAATTTTTAGCCTAAGACTATTACTGTTTCCAGCAAAAACTTTCCACAACCATTTCCCTAGAAGCGCAAGATTCATTTGTTTGAGGTTAAGGATACCCCAACCTCCATGAATCTTGTTTCTAGTGATTGTGTCCCAACTTACTAGGTTATAACCACCCTTATTGTTATCTTTATTACATCTACCCCACAAGAAATTCCTCCTAATCCTATCTAGAGTTGTAATTACCCAGCTAGGGGCTTTGAACATAGCTAAGTAGTACAAAGGGATTGCAGAAAGAGTGGAGTTAATTAATGTTAATCTCCCCCCCATTGATAGTATTTTACCTTTCCACATTGGTAATTTAGCTCTTACTTTATCGAGCATATTATTCCAATCTCCTTTACATGGAGCTTTCCAATGTAAAGGGAGTCCTAAGTATTTCATTGGGAGTTGTCCAATTTTGCAGCAAAGAATATCTGCATAACTATTTGCTATTTCTTCGCTGATATTTAAAGGAATTATTTCTGATTTAGCGAAGTTTATTTTTAAGCCAGAAGCACCTTCAAAGGCCTTAAGAGTCCAATGCATTTTTGCAATCATTGCATGGTCAGATTTTAAGAAAATGAGAGTATCATCTGCATATTGCAGATGAATTAGTTTATTATTATCTGGAAGGATAGGTCCTAAACCTTGAAAGTGACCACCAATAACTCCTTTAGCAATTAATTTCCCTAATCCTTCAGCTGCTAAGATGAAGAGATAAGGTGAAAGGGGATCGCCTTGTCTTAAACCTCTATTGCAAGTAAAGTACTTACCTAATTTACCATTAACATTTATGGTTGTCCTTCCTCCTATCAAAGTGGCTCTAATCCAAGATATCCACTTAGCATTGAAGCCTCTTTGTCTTAAAGTATTAAAGAGATAGTTCCAGTTCACATAGTCAAAGGCTTTTTCAAAGTCAATTTTGAAAAGAATGCCCTTATCTTTGTTTTTATGAACTGAATGCAGCACTTCATGTGCTGCTACTACCCCGTCTAGAATGAATCTATCTTTAAGAAAAGCACTCTGTGATGGATGAATAATTCTATCAATTACTGGTGCTAATCTGTTAGCTAAGACTTTAGTAAAAATTTTAAAACTGCAATTTATAAGACTGATAGGTCTAAAGTCTTTGTTTTTGGCAGTCCGAGAAGTCTTAGGAACTAGACTAATACAAGCTCTATTTAATTTAGAAAGGTTCAGATTACCATTATAAAAGTCCTTAAAGAGATCTAACAAGTCACTCTTGATAAAGTCCCAGAAATGCTGATAGAATAAAATAGGGAGGCCATCTGGCCCTGGGGCTTTATCTGCTCCCATACTAAAGATGGCTAATTTGATTTCCTCTTCAGTAAAAAGAGCAGTTAGAGAAGAATTTTCTTCATCATTGATGATTTCTGAGTTATCCCAAATATCATCAGAGAGATGATTCCAAGTGGTTCCTTCTTGACTAAAGATATTGGCAAAGTAACTCATAATATGTCTATGGATGACATCAGGGTCTCTGCACTCCATATCATCTATAATGAGATGAGAGATTTTGTTATTCCTACTATTCTGATTTGCTATGGAATGGAAAAATTTAGTATTGGAGTCACCATTTTTAAGCCAACTAATTCTTGACCTTTGTTTCCAATACATTTCCTCCTCAGCATAAATTTCAGAAAGTTCTTTTTTTAACTGGAAGAGGTGTTCAATCTCATCCTCTTGCAAGTCTCTATTGTCACAAAGATTATCTAAATCTTTGACATTTTCTATAATTTCACATTTTTTAACTTTAATATCTCTATTAATATTTCTACTCCAACCTCTCAACTTTTGTCTAATGCGGATTATTTTTTGAGACCAGGAGGAACCTTTGTCTATGTCTAAAGGAATATCATTCCACCACCCTGACATTCTATCTAAGAGATCAGCTTGTCCTAGCCAATTTCTCTCAAACTTAAACAACTTGTTTTGGGTTCTCCTGTTATTTGTAGAAGTACTAAGACATAAAGGAACGTGGTCAGAATAAACCTTATTTAAACTGAAAGATAAGGAATTAGGGAAAGTATTTGTCCAATTAGGACTTAACAAAAATCTGTCCAGTAGGGCTTTATGTTTACTTCTACCCCCCCTATGCCAAGTAAAGTTTCTATTAGGACACTTAAAATCTTGCAAACAAAAGGTATCTATCCAATTGTTGAACAAAGCCATGTTTCTAGCATCAAACCTAACT
This sequence comes from Rhynchospora pubera, assembly GCA_028095005.1. NCBI lineage: Eukaryota > Viridiplantae > Streptophyta > Magnoliopsida > Poales > Cyperaceae > Rhynchospora > Rhynchospora pubera. The sequence goes on along the minus strand of CM051462.1, from coordinate 157,399,581 downwards.
CCTATTTTTTCATTCCTCCATCTAATCATATTAAAGTCACCTCCTATACACCAAGGAAGATTGATAGAGGACCCTAAATATGTTAGTTCATGCCAGAAAGCGATTTTTTGACTGGAGATAACTGGGCCATAAACTGAAGTAAAAACCCATTGGATATTATCCTCTTTGTTTTCTAAAGTCACAGAAATAGAGAAGTTTCTAACATCCCAATTAATGAGATTATACAGGGAGTTGTTAAAACCTAAAAGAATACCCCCTGAGGAACCCCTTGAAGGAAGGAAGTTCCAAGAAAAATTAGAAATTAAGGAATTTAGAAATCTAAACGTAAACCTATCTTTTTTAGTTTCCTGAATACTAACACAGCTAACAAGTTCCATATTGAGTATCTCAGAGAGATATCTCCTTTTTTCAGGCAAGTTCATGCCTCTGATATTCCAATTTAGGATTTTAATCATTGGAACTATTAAGTCCAGAGAGAACATCAAAAGTGTTCTGAGTCTTGATAGTATACGAGATACCATCTAGAATGTTAATCATTCTATTTGACTCCATATTCCTTATATAGTTGATTACTTCTAAACTATCATGATTATCTACTCCTACCGAAATACCCAGATCTTCTAGCAGATCAACTACTTGGGTGTTTTTTAAGTTCCTTAAAGGAAAAAAATTTGCTAAAATGTGAGAGGGAATACCTTCAGTAGATTCTCCGGCATTAGTTTGGTTTTCATTGGTTAATCTAGCTGCCTATTTCTTCTCTCGCTCCATTCTTAACTGAGACTTCAGTGCGAGGTTGGCAGCTCTTAGCTCTTCCAGCTCACCAACTTCAGAGTCCTGATCAGAGCCAGCCCCCAATAAGCCTTTACCTATGCCAGAAAACTCCTCTCTCGCCTTGCTACTTCCTTGCAAATCATTGATGGCATTGTTCTGTGTGACCCCTCCCCTCTTAACTTGAGGTTTATGCCACTGTTTTTTCACAAATTTCTTCTTGTTTTTGTTTCCTTTAGCTCCCAACTTCCTTTCACTCATATTAAGAGCATTGCCTTGTTGGAAACCCCCATTTCCACTCTGTCCTTGAAATCCAAACCCTGGGTTGAACATCTGAGGGAAGCACCCAGTCATACCAGTGAAGTAGTTTGGCTGGACAGGGAACGGAGGAAACATGGAGTTGCCAGAATATTGAAAACCTGTGTTTTGCGGCCCCATACCAGCGTTGCCATGTACTGGTAAACCACCATTGAAAGGCCCTGAACTATTGAAGTTCCCTGGACCCGAGTGAGTGGGTCCCCCCTGACCAAAACTCTGATTGAGTTCGCTAGGACCCGAATTAGACGGGCCTGTGCTATTAAACTGGCTAGTACCCCCTGGACCCGAGAAAGTGGGCCCCATATGACCTGAGGACTGATGGTTGCAGAAATTACCTTGCATATTTTCAAAGCCAGGTGGCGCTGAGTTAAACTGAGCCTGTGATTGTGCCTGTGCCTGAGCTTTCTGTTCTTTGAGAATATTGCAAGCCATCACATAATCTTTCAAGCACCAATCCAACGATGGATTAGTGCTCCTCACTTCCTCTGTTTCTATTTCATATCTCAGATCAATCAACTCCTTTGCACCAGAATCTCGAAGGAGCTCGAAGGCGTGCTCGGTAGGGACAACATCTGTTTCTTTCATCTCCACTTGCAGACTAGCCCATCGCAAGTCTTTTCTGATGGCTGTCATCTTGCCTACATCAACCACATCGCCGAACTTCACAAGTTGTTTTATCTCCGGCCAGCAGTACCAACCGTAAGGAGCGCCATGAATTCTCAGCCAAACTAGCTTCCTTTTGGCTCGAGGATCCAGTGTGTTATCATCTTTCCTCTTTACAACTCTCAACCAGTGCATCCCCACCTTGATGTTAGAGTTATGTCCTAGAAGTCAATAATTTAATGACTTAATTATTAGTTTATGTTTTGGATGAGATTTTATCATCTGTTCCTAGGTTTATTATTGACAGATCATTCGGGTTGAGGATCTGAATTGTAGATCTCTGTTGATCATTCTTTAGAATGACAATAATAAATCTAAACGGTCCATAATCTTGATAATTAACAAGGAACATTAATTATCTTATAAGATTAGTATGCAAGTTAAGTGATGATTAAGTTCTACAAATCATAGGTAAAGAGTTACCAACTTAGTTGCATATGTGTATGTTATGGAACATAGCACAGGACTTGACCCATCGAAATAAACATATGGATTGTGTTATGTGTCATTGTTTATTTCGTTGTGATTTTGGTTCTAAGTTTGAGATGTTTATCTTTTCCACATGAGGATAGGTTCAATAAATACTGTCTACCGCTGATTCCCGATAAGGGCTGCTATACGGACTTTATTTATGTTCTCTTGAATTGTGCGGGGAAAAGTTAATCATCAAGAAAACCGTATGTCCCTCATTAATTCACTTAGTGAGTGACGATATCTGTTTGGGCCCCTTGATGGAGATAGATTGTTTGCATGCAACTTTATACAATTATCTCTAGATCAAGAAACGTATAATCTGCAAGAATGACACATTCCTATCTTGGATTATACGATGATATCGTGCGACATAAGAATCAAAATAGAGAAACATATTTATTCTCTTATGCAGGATTGAAATATTGTAGCAGTACACTATTTATGCGAATTGGGAGTCATAACGTGTTGCTAGATACCGCTTATGATTATTGGAATTAAATAACGATTTAATTCCATGGCCAACATAGCATAAATCCTCAAAGGGTCACACAAATAGGACATTAATCACACAGTGCATTATTTATTTATTCACAGCAGTAGGTTCTGTGGAAATATGATAAGATTGATTAATTAATTATATACCGTTGCGAACCGTTATAATTAATTAAGTCAATGGATCATATAGAAATAAATTAATGCATTAACTAATCCTAAAATAATTATTAATGAGTTAATAATTAATTTAGTTCAACACTTATCAATATAAATGGTTATATTGATTAATTGGGCCGTTATTTAAATAGCAAATATATAGCCCAATTAAAGAGCAAAGTTGAGGGACCTTAATTATATGAATTAATGGTCCAAATGAAGGGGTTTAATGGCCCATAAAGGCCCATTTCGTGGCAGCCATTTATGGTGGTAGGTTGGATGGCATAGTTGTAATTATGCAAGAGGTCAATTAGGTTTTGTGCTCTATATAAGGACCACTTATGAGAGCCTCCACCAAGACTTTTCTCTCTCCTCTCTTCCTCCCATTCTAGGCCGCCACCTTCCTCTTCTCTCCCTCTCTTTTGCTCATGTGTTGAGCTATTTTCTCTCCACTAAATCAAGGTTGTTGATTGATGCAAGAGAGAAAACCATAGGGATTAGGCTTGTTCTTTGGGTATGCTAGCACGTACCTTGTAGAACGTGATTAATCCTCCTTGGTGGACTCGAGGGCGGTTACGAGACGTGGTGGAGACGGTGGAGAAGGCACGCCATCGATTCCCATGCCTTGGTCGAGCCCCGCGAATACGATTTCGCGGGAGGTATCGATTTCCCCTTTTTCTCGTGTGTTTGAATAGCTTGTGTACTAGATCTTGTGTGTGCTATGTTTGCTTGGTTAATTAATTGGTAATTAGCATAAAAATGAAAATTAGCACACTTTCTAACAGTGGTATCAGAGAAAATGGTCGTACTTAAGCTATTTTAACACTTAATTAAGAGAAATTGGCTAATTAATGGATTAGTAGAGATGATGCGTTTGTTTGCTGTCTGGAAATGGTATTTTCTGTGTTATTTCGCGTTTTTGGATGTGATAAGTTCTCTGGAAGATCTTTCCATCTACATGAAAGTTGTAGATCTGTGGATTGTGATTCTTTTGTCGTTGCATTCACATTTTTCTGAATTAGTATGGATTTACTGTGAATAAAACGGCGACAGTGCGCAGAACCAGTTTTTGCTTGCACTGTCCTGTTTGAATGGCTTGAAAGATTTATATTTTGAATATAAGTACCAGTGTTCTATGGCTAGAAATAAAGAGGACTTGAAGCTCTTTCTGAGCATGTATAACTTGTTGCATGACTCGGATTAATTAGTGGGTTTTCAAGTATGAAAAGGAAGATCTTGTCAGATCCAGTTTGTTGAGCAAATCGATTGTTCTAATAAACTGTACCAACTGAGAACTCCTTTAAAAATTTTGTTTAAATGGAGTTGTTCTATTTTGAGTTAGGATTCCAGGAAAATTAATTTCGTAATTTTTCGTGGATGTTTGGACCTTCAACTAGGTTAAAACCTTTCGATTGACAGTCTGTCCCAGTACAGAATTTGTTGATTGTTTAGGCTGTAACTTAATATTATTGAACTAAACTTGGTTGTTTTCTTTTCATGAATGGATAGCCTGTAGTCTAAAAAGGTTTTTCTATGTATATTGTATATATAAAAACTGGATAGAAGGTGGTCTAACAGACCAAATGGTTGAGAGGATAAGCTGAAAATCTCATAACGGTGTTTCGTGCACTTGTAAGAGATTTGTCTTTTTTGATTCTCCCAGATGGTTTAAGATCTCCTCTTGAATTTTTTACTGGTAGTCACAACTTTGATAAGGAACTTAAGTAATTTATTTGAGAATTTTTGGAGACCGAAAACTGTTGTTTTTGTTGGATTCCATTAGTTACGTTTTTTGGTAAATTACTGTTTTTCTAAGTATTCAAACTAGTTGAATTTAATTAGAAAACTCCTTGTTTGATCTCCTTTCTGTTATGGGATGTTGAAAGAACTTTCTAAATGAATTTAAACAAGTTTGGTTGTTTAAAATTGAGGATTTGTACACGGAATTTACTTATAGCAAACGATACGCAAAGATGCTTGAAAATCGTTAATTGGAAACAAAGTTCTTGTATGTGCTAACTTTGTTTTGTAGGTGGATAGTGGGTTTAGTATGGCTCAAGACTCAATGCCTTGTGGTTGTAAATGAATGCATGTGTGAATGTTTGTAATGCGGCCTTTGGTGCCATTAATTAATTTTTGATTAATTTTTGATGTAACTTGTGAGGCTTGCATGCCCCTAAGGATAGGAAGGGAATAGGATGTTTTCACATGTATTTTGCACCTTTATTTTATATAGGATTTAGATCCTTATAGAATTTAGTGGGAGGGCAAGGATTAGATTAGTTTTGCTCCATGGACGATGTGGCGAAACTAATGCAAGCGGGAGCCATACAAACCCACAACTATAAGATGCTTATATGTGATTGCTTGTGATTGCTATGAATTGTCATAGGCTAGGTATGGGTGTATGCTTACATGACCACCATACAAGTGTCACTTAATTGATTGTCCCAAACAAAACATGATTAAGTTAAATCGCCCTCCTTCTCTCTATCCCCTTCTAACGTGTATGATCGTTCATTGATGCATTCTCGCCGACGCGGGACATCGTGTTCCATCATCCGTGTCGGGGTGTAAATCGGATTTACTAGGAGCAAATAGAGAAAGGTTACTTAACGATGTTTTCTAATCGGATTGGACATCGGGGCAAAGTTTGTGGATGTACATGTGATATTTCACAAACCAAGAATCATATGGAATGATTGGTTGGAGAACCTACCTTATCTAGTTGTTTTGGTGTCACGCCGACGCTAGCACCATCTCAACGAAAATAGGGATCTTGGAAAACCTACTACATTAGGGACATTAAATAATTGTAGTGGGAGTTTTATTTGTTATAAATAAAACAATTGCATAAACTATATGACCTTAAATTGATTTTGTTATAGATGTTAAATTGTTAATTTTGTTGCGATCAATCTTTGAAAATTAACAAACTCGTTTCTAAAAGTATTCACTTAAAGAAGTAATACCGATTCCTAAGACACGATCTTAGTGAAGAGAAACTTGAGTATGTCAATTCCCAAAACTTTCCTCAAACTACCCGAACGTAGCATCGCGATGATTGATTGACTTTTGGCGAAAAGTTATTTAATAAAGCGTATGGCTAATATCCTCATTTAAAATTTCTAGACCTTTGAATTAGAGAATTCATATGGACTAGATCTAACTCGTACGCTCTCATCCACTTACTCAAGAAAGTGTTCTTGGAGAAAATAGATATTAACTCCATCATTTATGATTGAGTATAAAGAATATGAGTTGACCAAGAGATTATTTCTTTTAAAAGAAGTTATATGAATGTTTCATTAGCTTACAAATCGAAAGATTGAAGTAGCTAATTGATGACTAGAGATATTAATCTCCGATATCAAGGATTGTTGATATTGTCATACGATCTCTTTGGAATCATGAAGGATATAATGTTACCTTTTTCGCACGCTTGTTAATGCAAAAAAAGGTGATTGGTTAAGTATTCAAGAAATACTTCACCAATGTATGAGTTGAAATTTCGAGACTCTCATTGATGACCATGTGTCACATGAGATGTTTCATTTGCCGTTTTATGGGAGGCATTTGAAAGGTTGTCCGAAGTACCATGATTGTGACGATTAGAAATATTCTAATCCTAAAGTGTATTTGTCGTTCAAACTATCTCACTATCTCTAATTTACACTAGTAACTTGATACTAGTTCATATGCTCGCATTTAACGAAATGTGTTGGCAATGAAGAATAAGAGAATGTTCGAGAGATATAAAGTAAACTCCGTATAGGAGATGACTTATTCATTTAAGTCATTACCATTGAATACGTAGAGTTATCTTTATTAAGAGTTTGTTTAGGAATTGAAGGTTGCATACCTTAATTCTAAAACCTCTCATAGCGTCTCCATTTCATATTTGATGATGGATAACTATGTTTAATAAAAGACAAGTTCTTTTATTATGAATTTGTTTATATGATTTCATGCATCTTGATGGAATTTGCTTGAAATAGATAAACAAGTTATGAATGACAAATAGGATGCGTAAGACTTGACATAAAGTATTTGACTTTCATGTTATATATAACCGCTTAGTCACATATATAAACGAGAATCGCATTATGAGAGTCTACGTAACGTAGAGCTCGAAATTCAATTCGATTTCAAATCGATTGATATGCGAATCATGTTTGTTAAATGACAAAAGCGCCTTTAACCTACAAAGGTTTAAGGACAAGTGACTTGATTAGGACTTATACATATCGATGTATAAAGACCAATAAGTACTTGTGCAATGAAAGGTTGTTGATACTTTACTACTTAACCAACGATCATTGTAGATATTAACATATCTATTTGATAAGGTATAAGTATGAACCTTTTGACTAGTTCAAAGGAGTTCAAGTGTGAAGTTAAAAAGACCGTTCAAGGAAAAAGAAAAGTCTTACAATTAATCGTGGCAAATAAGTAGTTAAGTCATATGATTTGAACTATTATCTAAAGAGTATGAAAATAGTTTCATAACTCACTCCATGAGGAACATTATGGAATAATGTGTCCAAGAATGGAGGTATCGAACAATATTTTGTATAGTTCGATCGATAATAAATCAAATTGACTTATTCGACTCATATTAGGGAATTATGTTTGAGGACTATATTGTTTACACTGAATGGTGTTCCATCAAAGTCTATTGAGGAAGGTTTCTTACGAGATTTTGATCTCTAAGTATAATACTTCTCGAGATTTGGTGTTGAGAAGCTTATTTCAAGTATTGTGGACTTGTAAGCTTAAACCAAATAAGACACTATATATTTGTAGGATGCTTTATATTAAAAGGCACTACTTCCACGAATATGATAAGAACAAAGTAGTTGTTGCTAATCATAATGTAGTCTTGATGAATTGAAATTCTCAAGAAGAAGTAGTGGGAGTAAAGTGAGCATTAAAGGAGTTTATGCATCACTACAAGAAGTACTCTTATAGGAAACTTGTCACTCCATACATGGTACTTAGTGGGAGTTGAGCGGAACTTCATTCACAAGTTGTTTTGAAAGAAGTTTAATAGTACGCTCCTTCCAATGATGACTCAACCATCTCACGAGTTGATGATGTTCGAGAAACTCATGAAAAATATAAGGAGTCAAGAACTCGTTCAACAAATCGTTGTAGAAGAAGTTCATGAACCTCAAGTACCAATCCTACAAAAGATCAACGAGAGTTGATTGCCTAAGCCGTTTGGTGCATTGGCTTCACGACATTCTCAAACTTAGCATATGAGAATCCGTTGATAAACAAGAAAAACGATGGAACGATCCGATTCCACATATATGGTTTGAATTCATATGATCTTTAAATAAAATCCATGTATAACAACAAGGTATAGACCTTGGTTGACGTTCATGAAGGAGCAATCCATCAAGAACGTTTTAGATCTTCAAAAGGAAAGATCGACATGGATAACAAATCGACTATGTACAAAGCGCGGCTTCTCGCTTGTAGCTATGTCTAAGTCGATGACTAGTTGACTACGTACAAAGCACAACCTCTTGCTTGTGGCTATGTAAAAGTCAATAAAGATCATTCTAGCAATAGTTGTATTTCATATATATTGATATATGGAAAAACACATAAAACCGCCTTCTTCGTATGAATGAAGGATGATGTTGTGCATTTGACACAAATCGAGGTTTTATGTATTGCTAAAAACATACGCATGCTTCAAGGATCCATAAATGGATTAAAGCAAGTGTTGTGGAGATTGGAATAAAAGTTTTGACAAGGAAGTCAAGGAGTTGAACTTCGTCAAAAGTATCTTGTATAAACAAGATATTCAGTGGGAGCATAATTGTATTACTTGTATTGTTCAAGATAACAATTCATTAAATTGGGAATAACATTAACATTAAGAAAATGAATATTGTCGAGATCTCTTTGGAGAATGCTTTCTCAAATGAGAACTTGGGCGAAATCACCTAATCCTAGGAAACAAAATCTATAAAGATAGATTATGATGGATGTTAGGTTTGAGCAAATATGCATATATTGACGAAGTGTTCTAGAAACACGAAAGTTACACTCCAAGAAAGGATGTCTAACTATAAGTCACATGGCATGACTTGAGTGTTTTAACTCGGTCTATTGCAACTCGATTCGAGAAAGTGCATGAAATAGTTCAAGCATTCCTTCATTATGAGTTTCATTGTGTACGCCATATTTATGCATATGCCCCAATGTGTAGTATCCAAAAGATATGACAAACAGTTGTCGAATGGATACAAGAGAGACACATTAGGACGATAGTCAAGGATATCCTCGAGTACCTTATGAGAAAGAGTGATATAATGTTTCATCTCTTAAAAGGAGCTCGTGTAAGTTAATTACACTAATGCTAGTTTTTCGAAAGATTGATATAATCACAGTTGAACTACGTATTTTGCTAAAAGGTGGTGTTGTAAATTTAGAAGGTGTTCTAAATGGAATATTACAACCGTTTCCGTCACCAAAGCAAAATACATAGCAACTTGTGAAGCAATAAAAGAAGTTTATTTCGGATCGATTTCTTAGTTGAGTTATTATGGTTCTAAGCATCTCGAACCATAACTTACTCCTAAGAGCCCAATGTTACATTGGAGATTCAAATATGATCTATAACGATATCACTTGATATCATATGATGGTGATCAAGAATATATATAGGAGTATATATATATATAGTCAAACAATTTTTGGATAGGTTCGCGAACACAGCGAACACTCTAGCACGACCTCTACCTTGAGCAGTATACGAGATGCAGTTATGCATCCATACGTGGTGGACGTATGAGTAACTAGCTATAAGCGTATTATTTATTTTGAGGTCCGAGACATGTATATATGTAGATATATGACATTGTTCTCAATTCTTCGTTGGCTAGAAGTCACTACTGATTGACTCTAGGCCAAGTGGGAGATTGTTAGAGTTATGTCCTAGAAGTCAATAATTTAATGACTTAATTATTAGTTTATGATTTGGATGAGATTTTATCATCTGTTCCTAGGTTTATTATTGACAGATCATTCGGGTTGAGGATCTGAATTGTAGATCTATGTTGATCATTCTTTAGAATGACAATAATAAATCTAAACGGTCCATAATCTTGATAATTAACAAGGAACATTAATTATCTTATAAGATTAGTATGCAAGTTAAGTGATGATTAAGTTCTACAAATCATAGGTAAAGAGTTACCAACTTAGTTGCATATGTGTATGTTATGGAACATAGCACAGGACTTGACCCATCGAAATAAACATATGGATTGTGTTATGTGTCATTGTTTATTTCGTTGTGATTTTGGTTCTAAGTTTGAGATGTTTATCTTTTCCACATGAGGATAGGTTCAATAAATACTGTCTACCGCTGATTCCCGATAAGGGCTGCTATACGGACTTTATTTATGTTCTCTTGAATTGTGCGGGGAAAAGTTAATCATCAAGAAAACCGTATGTCCCTCATTAATTCACTTAGTGAGTGACGATATCTGTTTGGGCCCCTTGATGGAGATAGATTGTTTGCATGCAACTTTATACAATTATCTCTAGATCAAGAAACGTATAATCTGCAAGAATGACACATTCCTATCTTGGATTATACGATGATATCGTGCGACATAAGAATCAAAATAGAGAAACATATTTATTCTCTTATGCAGGATTGAAATATTGTAGCAGTACACTATTTATGCGAATTGGGAGTCATAACGTGTTGCTAGATACCGCTTATGATTATTGGAATTAAATAACGATTTAATTCCATGGCCAACATAGCATAAATCCTCAAAGGGTCACACAAATAGGACATTAATCACACAGTGCATTATTTATTTATTCACAGCAGTAGGTTCTGTGGAAATATGATAAGATTGATTAATTAATTATATACCGTTGCGAACCGTTATAATTAATTAAGTCAATGGATCATATAGAAATAAATTAATGCATTAACTAATCCTAAAATAATTATTAATGAGTTAATAATTAATTTAGTTCAACACTTATCAATATAAATGGTTATATTGATTAATTGGGCCGTTATTTAAATAGCAAATATATAGCCCAATTAAAGAGCAAAGTTGAGGGACCTTAATTATATGAATTAATGGTCTAAATGAAGCGGTTTAATGGCCCATAAAGGCCCATTTCGTGGCAGCCATTTATGGTGGTAGGTTGGATGGCATAGTTGTAATTATGCAAGAGGTCAATTAGGTTTTGTGCTCTATATAAGGACCACTTATGAGAGCCTCCACCAAGACTTTTCTCTCTCCTCTCTTCCTCCCATTCTAGGCCGCCACCTTCCTCTTCTCTCCCTCTCTTTTGCTTATGTGTTGAGCTATTTTCTCTCCACTAAATCAAGGTTGTTGATTGATGCAAGAGAGAAAACCATAGGGATTAGGCTTGTTCTTTGGGTATGCTAGCACGTATCTTGTAGAACGTGATTAATCCTCCTTGGTGGACTCGAGGGCGGTTACGAGACGTGGTGGAGACGGTGGAGAAGGCACGCCATCGATTCCCATGCCTTGGTCGAGCCCCGCGAATACAATTTCGCGGGAGGTATCGATTTCCCCTTTTTCTCGTGTGTTTGAATAGCTTGTGTACTAGATCTTGTGTGTGCTATGTTTGCTTGGTTAATTAATTGGTAATTAGCATAAAAATGAAAATTAGCACACTTTCTAACACTTGATTCGCTCTTCCTTTTCGGTTTTTTCCTTCCAATCGAGAGTACCTTCTATTTGGAACTTGTTGAAAGGAAGAACCCTGACATTCCAAGGAACTCCACAAGGGAAGAGATCTTGACAGCCAGCCATGATCTCCGAAACTGGGATCAACGATTCACCCTGGAGAATAGCGCTGCCTTTGAGCTCTGCTTCGATGATCTTGGTTTGCTCGGTCTCCTTCAGTTGCGAGAGAACTCTCTGCGCCATTGTTGAACAAGAACTAGATCTAGGGTTTTTGGTGGAGGCGAAGAGGCGTTTGCAATCGTGTGCCAAATGTCCTGTGTTTTTGCAATTAAAGCAAACTTTGGGGCATCTACACCGTTCAGGAATATGACCTTTGTCTCCGCATTTAAAGCAGAGACCCTTTTTGATCTGGAGGCTTCGGATCTCTCTTAGCCGTTGGATTCGCGTGGGAGGTGGAGGAGTATGCTTCTTTGCTTGAACTCCAGGTGCAGCCAAAACTTTCTTTAACGATTTGGTCCCAGTTACTATCTCAGCGAAGGATAGAGACTCGGTCAGAGATGGTTCTTTGACTTTCTTGATTTGCAGTAAATCAAGGATCATCTCCAGCGGAAGAGAAGCAACAGTAGAGGCTGTACCGTTGATACTAGAGGAGGCCGAATCACAGCCGTCCAAGCTTAGAGGGTGAACAACTCCTGACTCACCAGAAGAGTTGCAACAAGTGCAGGTGGAAGAGAGACTATCGCCATCAACACTAGGAGAAGAAAGGAGGAGACCAGCATATCCTGGAGCTAGAGTCAATCTCCGACGAGAAGGAGTGTCGGAGATGAAACTGTTCTTGGAGCTAATTTTGGAGCTAATCTTGGGAGACATCTTTATTGTAGTTATTACTTGTTAGTGAGTAATTGTTGTGATCTAGTAGTCTTTTCATGACAAATATTGGAGAAAGCTGGGATTATTAACCTTAGTCATACTTTTTTTTGTATTCTTAAAACCCCTCCACTATAGTAATAAATGATGTTATAAACTTATAATAATCAGCACATTAATTATGTTAAATTAATAAATAATGCGATCTAATGTGTCGCTTTGTCTTCGTAAACGGAGTTCACCATTGGTTGACTCTGGTCCAACGGATTTGTTCCCGGCCTACACCTACACAGCTACACTGCATCGAATGGTCTAGCTCTGTGGTCTATGTAGACCTAGTCCAGGCTTTATATTATTGCAAACCTTCAACGGGTAACTCTGAGGCACCCCACCTCCTCACCTAAATCTGATTATTTAATTATTTCAGCCCTTTTTACCTTTTTTTTTTTTACTGCCTCCCATGTACTTCATTTTACGTGTAATGGCGTACATGCCTACTTTATCCATCAGTGCGATTAGAACGAGAATGTCGTCACTTTGTCACATCTTATTCTAACGACACTAATTTTAACTATCACCTTCTGTATCCCTATATTGGGTGCGTTTGGATATAGGAAGAAGGAAGAAAAAGAAGGAAGAAGGAAGAAGGAAGAAGGAAGAAAAAAAATTATAAACAATCCAAACTATTTACAAAGTTACATACTTTTCAATACTTTTTCTCACTTCTTTCCTTTTTCCCTTCTTTCCTTCTTCCCACACCTATCCAAACGGAGCCATAGGTGGTAAACCGAAATAAAATGACCATACAAAGTGTAGCTACACTTCCAAAATCACATTATTTTTTTCGTTAGCTGAGATGGTTATCATGCAATTGAAATTTCTCCTGAGATGGTCCAGTGATACCAGGACCATACAATACCAAGTGTAGCTCTGCAATGCCACAAGACACTTACTGATTTGTTCACTGCAATTAGTTCGGCACACAAGATCAGCCTTTGTAAAAGCCGGATTCTTCTGCACTCTCTCTTCGGAACTGTATCATCTGGATGGCCATCCACAGATGATTTTCAATCTCAGCCGTTTGATTTAATCTCAATAACTATAAATGCTCCGTACATAATACTAAAGATTGATAGACCCGAAAAAAATCTAACCGTTAAGATTAAATTGTACGGCTCGGATCAAAAGACGTCCATTGGACGGTTGAATACAACCATCGAGAGGATACTTGCCCCTCTCTCTGCACCCCAGACGACAAGGTTTCACCCAAAACCGGAAGTGGTCCTATTGGTCACGATAATTAATCATAAAAATTAGTCAAATGAAAATTGCAAATAAATTTAAATATATTATTTTAATTTTATTAATGCTTGAAGGATAGCTAAATATTTTTATATTAAATGAAATTTGATATACAACAAGTTCAATTTATCAATAATAAATGATATTTCTCATTTTTATTTTTATTTATAATAATAAATTATTAATTTCAGAGCCGTCAAATAAATATGATTGTTTATACATCTTTTTACAAGTCTTTCTCATAATGAATCACGTGGGACTAACAAAAACCCAATCGAATGATTGCTCATAATATGTTTTGCAATGAGCAACCTTGATATCTCCTTCTTCCCCGATATCTCCGCCTCTCTCTTTGATTGCTCAATCCTATCCGATAGCGCTTTCTTCTTAAAACACTCGGATCAGATGAGTAGCACCACATCTTCCTTCCTTTGCTCTCATCCGCCGCCACCCTTGTCTGCCTCTGATTTTGCGCCACCTTACTACGGTACTACCTTAGCAATATTGAATGAGGATTAGTAAGCTAACGAGTTGGACTTAAAACTTGAGGTCCACTTATGTCTTCACCCAGATTTGTTTTTGTGTTTCTTTGAGGGACAGGTGGCAATCACCACTCCGATAAATTTTACTAATAATAAAAATATTTACATAAAAGAAAAGGAAAAAAAAACTAGATTATAAAACTATATACAAAATAAACCAAAGAAAAACAAGGTGCGACTAACACTAAGTATGCTTTTTCCAAGGACGAACACAAGCCCAAATATCTTTGAATAAAATAAAATGAGGGGTTTCAGCCGCTGAATATCTTTGAAATTCAGCGTTTGAGATTTATTTTGTTTCTGTGTTAATAGGCTGTGAATTTTTTATAAGACCCAGTTTGGGTTTGTGATTTATTTTAGTGGGCCGCTTTATATTTTTGCTGATGTTAATTTGTGAGCTTGACATAGGCACATAGCAAGCCTTGAAAGATGGACATAGATTATGCAATGAAATCTGATGAACTCAACCTTGATCGAAAACAATTGTTAGGCTGCAATGACTCACAAGTAGGGGTGCATAACGTCTAAAACAATCATGCAAATAGACTGTTGTGTTGATCGTTGCGTTTTGGACACGAAACTGACTATTATTTACGTTAACCGTTTCGTTTGGATGAAACGATCGAAATCACGAAAATATCACAAAAATACACATGGACGGAACCGTTTCAAGCTTGCATTAACTGTTTTATTTTTAAAATGCAACTAAAATCTTTAATTGAAACGAAAAGACGGTCGAAACGGTCACCGTTTTTAGGCCTAAACACACATCGTAACAGATAAATATTTGAAATAAAGAAGCCCAATAAAGAAAAGAGAAACCCAAAGACAATATAGGAGCCTAAATGCCTAATGCAATACCAGATAGGCCTAGCAAACGTGCCAAACGATCACGGAACACCCCATTTTCGTTTTCGTGCCGTTTCAGAAACGGAATCAAAGTAGCTGTTTCGTTTCCGTTTCGTTTTTGAAACGGTAGTGAAAATTTGTGCCACATTTCATTTCGTTTCTGTTTTTCATTGTAATTTCTTATTTTCCTGTCCCATTTCAGCAAAATGATATAATTATCTGTTCCTTTTCCGTTTCGTTTTTTGAAACGACAACGAAAATTAGTGTCACATTCCGTTCCGGTTCTGAAAACGAAACGGCATCACGTTTTTATTTTCCGTTTTGACAGGCCTAATACCAGATAAATAAAGCAGTAAAGGCTGGCCCAGAATGGGCCGTGTAAATTAACATCCAAAGAGAAAACACCATCAAAATAATAAACCGGCCTAAATGATGAATGCACATTTCCTAAGAAACTTCTACTTGAAAGCAGAAAGCAGTAAAGGTGCTGTTTTGTCATGATTAGGCCTGAAAATGGTGACCGTTTCGACGGTCCTTTCATTTCGTTTCGTTCAACGATTAAAGATTTTTATTGCGTTTCAAAAACGAAACTGTTAACGCAAACTTGAAACGATTTCGTCCATGTGTATTTTCGTGATTTCGATCTATGTTTCATCCAAAACGAAACGGTTAACGCAAAACATAAACTATTCGATCATTTTGCAACAGAATTTTGCGACGTATGATGCAAATACAAGCGGACTTGGAGTTCGTTCTCTGCAGAACTGATATCGAATCTTCTGGCACTCATGGCTCCATGGGTAGCTGGGTCCAGGGAAGCATGAGGTTGAAATGTAATAAAAGACAGATGCATATCAAAACTTTTAATATGATATAATTTCAAACGATTGGTAAAGATATATAACTCAAGAAAATGTAGGTATTTAATGAAATTAATAGTGTCAAAACGAACATACATCTAATGGTGTCAAAAGATCAATAAGTCCGATTTCATCTACACTTGTCGATCCATTTCATGATAGTTCAATTAGTACATCTTTAATAGGGCTCTGTTTGGATGTGTTGAGAATAAGGTAGGAAGAAGGAAAAAAGGAAGAAATTTATTGGGAAGGGGTAAATTTATTGGGAAGTGTGTAATTTTTGTGAAGAGTTTGGATGGTTAGAAATAAATTTATTGGTAAAAAGTGGTTATTCCTTATTTCTTATTCCGGAAAGAAGCCATCCAAACAGAGCCTAGGTGATTTCTTTAAGTAAGAAGGTTCCAGCTGCAAAAATTTTCATGATAAATGGTGTCTCAACTGTGTCAGAAACGGCTATCGTGTCCTTTTTGTCAGGTTGACAATAACAATTACGCATTCGAACGTGTCGGATAAGGCTTGATTCCAGATGTGTCGATGTAGCAGTAATTAAAGAAAGTTCAATGAATTAGGCAGTCACTGTACCAGAGCAAACTAGCACTGATACTGAAGTTCTGTTTCTCCATATCTTTATTTATTTATTTTTTTAAAGATAAGCTGCGAGCTTTTTTTTTTTAAAAAAAAAAAAAAGATAAGATGGGAGTGCATAGGTCTAAAGTTGATTCTCGTTTATTATTCATAGTTTGTCATTTTTTTTTAATCTTCACGTAGTCCTACTTCGCGCAACTCTTGGAACTCCAATAGTATATGGCATAAATCAACTTATTAAGATTAACAAACAATACCACTGAGAAAACCAAACAAACATCAACTAAGAAACTACCAGGTCAGGTTATACAGCAACCAGACAGAAGAAGGCACATCGATGGCGGGTCTCTTCCTTTTTGTCCCCAATTCTTAGCTCTTCTCTACTTCACTCCTCTCTCTCTCTCTCAAATTTCTCTTCAATTACTCAAATTGAGCTCACGCTGAGCTCGTAACAATATCACAATCCAGAATTTTGCTGATGTAATAAAAAGATTGTTTAATTCTAAAAAATATATGTACATTCTCAATTTAGTTGCTTAACTTCAACCATATTCGTGCGCAACAATTAAGCATAATGAAAGATTTGGAGAAGTAATTGATTGAATTATCAGTTAGAGACTGAGAGCTACCATGATCGAGCATTGATAATGTTTGATTAGATTTAGATAGTGGGGATTTAAATGTTGAAAGGAACTCTGTTTTGGGTAAACGTTGTAAGAGATCAATACAATATGTTAAGTTCCACGAATTAGTCGTTTTGTTTTGTCAGTTTGTCGTACCTTTCTGAAGCTGCAATTTTTTTATTTTATTTCAGTTAACTAATTCGCTTTCATTGTATGAAATGGAATATGAGAATAAATCTTGTCCATTTTATTTTACTTCTAATCACATTTTCTTAGACAAAATAATGAACATATATCGATTAGTCAGATTTCATCTACGTTGTCAATCCAATTCACGATAGTTGAGTTATTACAATTTTAATATGTGACTAATCAATTAACTACAAACCCATCCAATAGATAAACTTCTTTCTTTTTTTTTTATCTTTGATCAACAATATATAAACTTGTTTAAGAAGGTTGGAGCCGCAAAGTTCTTCAAGATTGTGGTGTTCTTGGATCTTCCATGGCGGGATTGGCATCCTCAGGCCTCAGCAGCCAGATATCGGCTGTTTGGTACAGCCTTGGCATTTTTTAAAAAAAATTTAAAGTTTGAAAATTAAAATGTTGAATCCAAATCGTTGAGTTTGTTAAATTCTACGGACGATGCATTTTCATATAAGTTATAAAACTTTAGAGTCGATTTGATATTTGATTAAGTAACCAAATTACGAACGTATTTGAATTAATCAACGATAGTTAACCAGATTTGTTCATTTTTTAACCATTTGATCTAGTATCAAATTGACTCATAAATTTATAAAACTGATACGAAAACGCATCGCTTGTGAAATTGAACAAGATCAACTGTTTGGATTCAACATTTAAATTTTCAAACTTTTAAATTTTAAAAAAAAATTGTTATGACTGTCTCCGAGCTGTGTCAGTGTCAGCAACTCTGTCCGTGTCCTTCATTATCAGTTGACTGCAACAGCGGCTTGTTCAGACGTGTCGGATACAGTATGATTTCAGATGCGTCTTTGCTTAACGGGTCCGCTCAGTCCCCCATTTTCCACCCACGAGCAGACCTCTCTTATTACTAGTGGATATTCGCGCGTTGCGCGATCTACCTTTATCACTATTTTTTTTTTCTGAAAGCTTATGATACTATTTGTTTAATTTTTTTTTAGATATGCCATCAATTACTAATATATACACAATACAGTAAGAAAATTTTAATGCTCACATTGTCTCTACAATTACAAACAGAGTTGAAGATTAACAACATAAAATTGAGTACGTGTAAATAATTATAGTATACTGAAAAATCATCTTTTATACATCTGTTAGAGATAATATACCTATATGAAGTTAACAATTGACTTCAGTGATATTGAGCAAAAAATATATACAAAAATTACTAAAGTAATGGATTGATTTACTAAATCATACATCTACTTTTTTTTAGGAAAACGAATATCATTAAGCTCTATATGTTTCATCATGGAACAGAGAGGAGTACAAATTGTATGGCGAGAGTGGTACCAGTATCGGTACCCTCAAACTCAAACATGAATTTTCCAAATCCTTATCCTGAGAACTTGAACTTGTTACTAAAGTATCTCAAAATTAAAACATGAATTCACTAAAATCATGCATATATTTGATTGACAGTACAGATTGTAATCAGGTCAGGTTGAATCATTATGCATGTCTCGGTCCTTCGTTATTTCATTTATTTTTGTTCTCCTCTTCCTTCTCCATATACATCCTATTTTCTGTGCATTGCAATCCTCCAATACGGTGCTACTTATGTGGATCATTAAGAGGATACATGAATTTGTTTAGAAACTCAACATGTAATTAACCAAAATCTGATTCAAAATCAGAATTTAAAATAAACAATGAAGTTCTAAATCATGGTCGCGAGTTTCGTAAAAGGTTTGCACCGTCTGTCCTAACTGTTCTAAATTAAAATGAAGTTTTGTAGTCTTATTGTTGCAGTTTACAGCCTCAATGATACACTTAATTAAAGTCAAGGGAAAAAAAAACTTTTACCAAAGAACAGACAATACTATATACCAAAGAACTTTCATCCTTCAATACATCATGAACAAAAATGGACCAAATTGCTACCTCCGATTACCACTCTAACTATTCTCTATGCAATATTGATGTAGACATTGTTGAATCAATTACTATCAATGTAATGCACGCTAACTGCAGATTAAAACTTGATTAGGTTCAAAATTTGTACTAATTTTGCTATAAACCAATTTGTACACTGTAATAAAGAGCACAGAAAGCGAACAAATATACAAATTCAATTCCTTTGAAAAAAATTTTAGAGACCACTCTTACCATCTCAGGTTCTTCTTCAAAGCTGAATTGATGGAGACAGAGATGTAGTTGAAATGATGACAGAATGATATTTATATTTTAGAAAGAGAAAATCATTTTCTGTGGAGCAATCTAAAACAAACTCATTATATACCTGTTGTTTGTCGATGCTCCTCAGAACTTCTGTAAAGGTGAAGGTCACCATATCCATTATATGAGGTAAATCTCCAATACCTGAAATGAAAGAAAAAAAAGAATACATAAAAGAATGCATGATTTTCTAACAAATGAATTTATAGAAGATAACAAAAATAAGATATATTTAAAATGCTAAAATACAGAACACCTATTCAAAAGTGCGGCAAGCATTGAGAACCACTTAGATGCCCTATCAGACTCTTTACAAACTATTACACATGGTGCA
Source organism: Rhynchospora pubera (assembly GCA_028095005.1). Taxonomy (NCBI): domain Eukaryota; kingdom Viridiplantae; phylum Streptophyta; class Magnoliopsida; order Poales; family Cyperaceae; genus Rhynchospora; species Rhynchospora pubera. The sequence continues at coordinate 157,379,631 of CM051462.1, read as the reverse complement.
AACTTTCTTTTGACAAAACTCGCAGCGTTCATTTAGAACTTCATTGTTTATTTTTAATTCTGATTTGCATAAGATTTTGGTTAGTTATACAATTAGTTTCTAAAATGAGAAAAGTAATCGTTTACGTCAATGTGTGTTTAGGATCTATGGAGTATTATCAAAGGGAAAAAAAATATCCCACCTCAGCTAATGCATTTCTTGCTTTTACAATGGACATGGAGAGGAAAGGGCAGCTTTATACTAATCACCAACCTACCACACATTCACAGAAGAAAATAGAGGCAGCAGTTAGCACTTAGATGATCTATAATTTATTTTAATTTTCTTAAACAGCATGCACAGAGAAAGAAGAGATGAAACAGTAACCTTGGCCATCAATGAATTATTAAGCAACTAAGCAAGTGCCTAAACTTAGTATCTCCAATTTTTTTCCTCGAAAAGCCATAGCTAAACAATCTCATTTTAGCCCAAGAGGCAAGTCTTAAAAGCAACTAAAGAAAATAGAAAGAATTAAATACCACTGTGAAGAAATGAGAGTGAACAAATGCAACATCGATCTATATATTTGGAGATCGTCAATCCAAGAGGTTGCATAGATTAAAGCTACAATCTAGAAATTCTGTAATTTTCAAAACAAATTTATACCATTAGCCTCAGAATAAGAGAACTGATAATATGCAAGTTCAAATTGAGACAAAAAGTTGATGAAATCAATCTTCTACAAATTGAGAATTAAACAGAACCTTGAAAAAAGACAATGAATTTAAGGTTTAAAAAAGAAAAAAGATTAAAAAAATCAGAGATAATTGTGCCTTCTATACTCATACCTTAGTAGTAAAAACATAAAGAGAAAACCAAAATTGAAACTGATCAACAACAACAACAACAACTAAGCCTATTGTCCCAAGCAAGTTGGGGTAGGTTTTCTTTTTTAGAATAAAAAAATTGTGTGGGAAACAAATTTCTATGAAAAAATTAGAGATTAAATTGTGTACTTACACGGTTATACCCTCTTAACACATTCCTCTTACAACACAAAGCCAAACGATGACCTTTTCATTCATCTATTTTTGCTGAAACCCATCTATCTCCGCTAACATGTTTTAAAAAAAACTAAAAAGAACAATGAGAAGTTACTTACATGAAAAAAGGAACAAATGAATAATAAGAAGCTACTCAGAAAGGCATTAATTTGTTAATCTCCAACCTAGGAATCTGCAATGGAGAGAGAAATAGAAGTGATCAACACAAAATTGAAGAAAAATTAGAGTAATCTCAGAAAAAAAAAGGAGAACGCAAGAAAAAAATCAAGCTATGAAATAATCTGCAACAAAGAAGCAATCACACATAAAAATGAAGCAAAAGAAGGAAAACAAAAATCTGATTGCTACATAGAATAATTTAATTACCTAGTTGAAGAAATTAGATGAAAATGATCTTTTGTAACCCCTGAATCACACCATTTCACCAAAAAGTAGTCATTTGTCTCCCTCAAACCCTACAAAAAAAAAGAGCAAACATCAAGAGATCTGCTAAATCAAGAGACAGGGAACATAAAGAAGAATGGAGAGGTTCAAAGTAGAAAAACTAACAATTAATCAGCAAGAACTTTTTAATTATATAAAACTGAGTTGAATTAAAGTGGTCTGTACGCCAAAAGATAGAACATGAAACAAAATAGAATTAGATAAGCCGAACTGACACCAATATCTATCGACTAAAACTAAATAAAAATACAAAACGAACATTGACATAAGATAAATTGAAATAGAAAATTGAGCTTCGTATCCTTACAAAATAAATAGCAAAAAGAAACACACATAATTCCTTACAGCCTGATAGAACATACCTCGTGGGCTCCTTTCCATGAAAGCAAAGCCAAATCTGTTGGTGTACGGAAAAAAAGATGAGAGAAATCAAACATTTTAAAGAAAAGAGGCGCTGGAAGGAAAAAATACAGAGGAGAGAGATACACTTGAGAAGGAGAAAGGCACCATCGAAATACACGGTACTCGGTTGCAAGGAAATCTAAGAGAAAACCATTCAATTCACTTGCTCTATGTCTGATCTTACTGCACTGAAAAGAAAAGAGCAACGAAGCTAAGGCCAAAATAAAAAAAATCTGGATACAAAAGTAACAAAAGTAACAAAAACAAAGAGGAGTAGGTTTTACCTGAGCTGAGCACCAAAGATCTGCGGCAAGGCTTCTGTCGCCTAAATAGAATCAATTAAGTAAAGATAGATCTGAAATAGCAAAGCGAAGAAAAGAAATTAAACAGATAAGGAACACCTAAAGCACCTCGCTGGCGAAGCTCCGTACAGGACTTGCAATCTGGTCTGCTGAGCTTGGTTGTATGAGAGAGGGAAAAGGAAAAAAATCCCACAGAGAGAGAGGCAGGGGATTCCTTTCTGTACTCGATGCACATGGGAGAACACTGAACACAGCAGATATGGGGTCGGAATTCTCTAGAAGAAGAGATCAAACGGAGGATGAGATCTGAATCGGATGGCTGAGATCGACAGAAAGAGATGAACGGCCGGGATTGAAAAACTGTTCTTAAATAGTGCTAACTACAGTTAAACAACTGTAGTGAGTGGAACGGTTATTTATATATGTTTTGATTTCTCGTGTTATGTTTGTTCTGATCTTCGGCCTCTCCACTTCCTCAAGTCGCCGAACCTCCGTAGAGGCGTAGACGCCAATACTGGACTAAAGGTTGGCGCTTAACAATGACACAGGTGGAGTTGTGGAGATCACTCATTTTGCAAACAACTCCTGAAAATTTAATTTACAGATTTGTTCTCAAACAACAACCTTACACTTCTTTGTAGCGGCGTAGGTTGCATTATATATTAAAAAAAAAAAAACATGGACACTTTTATCCTTTTTCTTAAAATTAAAACATAATAATGGATAGAAATGAAATTAGATTTTCATATATATATGGTATCCGTTAACTTTGTCACTTCGTTAACGAAACAATTTTGCTAAACAGCATGTACAAAAACACGTTAACGAAGCAAATTTTGCTGTTGACCATTCCACTTACCGGTAATATGACGACGGCATAACGATTAAACAGGTGCCCTTGACAGCCCTACTCCTAACTGGCAAACTTCTTTATTATATGGCATGAACCAACCGTTTAAGATTAACAGAATGTAAACAAAAACAAACAAAACCAGCAAACCAAACAGGCATCATTTACTAAGAAACTACGCATTAATCTACATCATATACTTCTACGTACAGTTCTACAACCTGGAACTGTCTACGGGCTTATTAGCCCAAAAGAAAAGCTTCAAACTAATAGTTTTACAGGGTTATTAGCAACTGTTTCCAGTTGTTCCCCTAAAGAGTCACACTTTATTTCACTCGTATTGCAAGCTTCACTACCATACCATTCAACCAGTCAAAATCAACATTCCCTAGGCTTGACCATAGCAAGAAGTGGTGTGTTCATAACAACTGTGAACTCTACCTTGTCCTTAAAATCCAATGATGGCTGTGACGGGTGGTTCCACCACTCGAACGCCTGCACCATATTCGCCACGAGCAGTGCAATGTGTGTGGTCCCCATTGCCAGACCAGGACATATCCTTCTCCCTGCTCCAAACGGTATCATTCGGATCCCAGCTGACCCGGTTATGTCGGCATTTTCCCCACCTGTCAAAAATCGGTCCGGGTCAAATTCATTTGGCCGGTTCCACAATTTTGAGTCTTCAGCAATTGTAGGGAAAAAGATGTCCAGATTTGCATCGGCAGGAATGTCATAACCGGCCAGTGTAGACCCTGGCTGAACAGCAGCGTGGGTCAGAGAGAAGTATGTCGGAGGGTGTTTTCGTAAAAGCTCCTTGACAAATGCCTGTAAGAAAGGCATGTTCTCTGTATCCTTCTCCTCGACCAGCCGAGATTGGCCAACATGTGTTAGGATTTCTTCATAGAGACGGGACTGGATGGACGGGTTATCGATAATTCGTGCAACTGCCCATTCAATGGCAGTGGCAGTTGTATCAGTGCCTCCATTTATGAATTCAGAGCACAGAGTTACAAGTTCAGATTCTGTTGGGGGTTTATCTCGGCCATCAACTTTGAGGTCAAGAAGCGAATCGAGGTAAGAAAATGGTGCAGCATTGGGATCTACAGAGCGATCTTTAAGGATTTCACGACGGCGGTTGATTAGCGGCATTATTGTCTCAATTTGTTCTTTTCTGGTGGCTAGAACCTTGGCCTGGTTCTTATAGAGAAATGGCCGGATGAATGGCATGTAATCATCCATGCGTGCCCCTGTTGAGAGTAGGACCTGCTTCATAACCGCATCTATGTGCACAATATGCTCCTCGTCTAGGTCCAAAAGACCAAAGGTCATGTCTAGCAGAATGCAAAATACCGCGAAACGGGCATTGCGCAAAACCCAAACAGACTTCCCGTCGGGTGATGCGGCTGCATCCGAGCGAATACGTGCAATGAACCGGTCCATGGCACGGGACCTTACAGGCTTGAACTCCCTTAGTCGTGCGGCACTAAGCATGCCAGAAACCATGTTTCGGCGAAGACATCTCCACTCGGGTCCATACAGAGACGAATTAACCGTGAATTTGTTGGAGCTGAATATGTTTCTGGTGTAGTTCTCAGCGGGCCGGCTAGCAAATTGTTGACCTTTATCGATTAATGCCTCGTAGGCAAGCTCGGGGCTGCTTATCACAATCAGAGTTTTGACCCCCATACGAAGGGTGAGGATCGGGCCGTACTCTTTGTGGACATCACGGATGTAGTGGATGAAATGCTTGCCAGAAAAAGCAACTTGAAAGAGGTTGCCAACAATGGGCCAACCCGGTGGTCCGGGCGGGAGACGAAGCCCCTTGTACCGGCGATTATAGAGTATGATCTGAACTAGAAGGATAGTGAGGAAAGTGGCAATTAGGGATGTGATGATGGAGAGAAAGGAAACAGCCATAATGTGAACTGGTGGCGATGAGAATTGAATGTGTTATCTGTGTGTGGAGTGTGTGGGTGTGTGTAGGTGGGTGTTTAGTCCATGAGTGGGGAGGTGGGAGTAATTGAGGCAGGAAAAGACCGTTGTAAAGGGGTTTAAATAGGGAATGATGGAAAGGGGAGAGTGAGGTCTGGCTTATTAGTCCATCTGCTACCGGCCTTAATAAATGTAAGGCATTTGTTGCAAGAGGCTCCAAAGAATTAAAGAAAAGCAAGCAACATGTTTTTACTACGCTGCACTAAGATAGCAGCAAATCAGCAATAAAGCACTTTTTCCTTCTTTTTTGTTGTTTTTCAGTTTACAAGAAACACTAGCATAATTTTATGTACCGAAGAGTGATAGTTTGGCTTTGAACCGGCAGGTTCAAATATAGAAAATTCGAATATGACAAGATTTAAGCTTCTTTTGTTCTTCACATGCATCGAAGCAATAAGCATGTAAAGAATTAAAGACATCCAACAACGAAAAAACAGAGAAAAAGTGTGTAAAACAGCGATGAAAGACAATACACCGGAATAGCAAATTTTAGCCGAACTACAAGTTTATTTTGGGCCTCAGAATAGTATCAAATTTGCAATTTAAAAATATTTTAGTAATATATTAAGTTCATGATTCAGGCACAAAATATAATTTTGAATGGATTGAGTTTTTTTTTTATAATTTCAAAATATAGGAGAATAATTGATATTTTAATATCGCAAACAAAATACTGCATATAATTTTTAAATATTGCTTCAAATGACCAATCCAAACCGTCAAATATGATCTCCATATTGAAATCTCATTGCCGACCAATTTTTCATTTTTTTGAAATTTTTAAGTATTTTTTTCGGATTTTTAAAAACATCAGTTTTGTAGGGTTTAGAACAAATTGGATTAACGATTTTCTAAAATCCGAAAAAAAACTTAAAAATTTCAAAAAAAATGTAAAATTTGTTGTGTAAGGAGATTTCAATAAGGAGATCATATTGAACGGTTTGGATCGGTCATTTAAATTTTCAAAATTAAGATCTGACGGGGTTTAACCGAGACTCCAGTCAAAGCGCATATTTATTCTTATTTCTATTCTGAGGCCCAAAATATGTAAATAATATTTATTTATTTAGGGCTGTCAATGAAACGGTAAAGAAAATTTAAAAAAAAATGTGAATATAAAAATACCTTTCTGCCGTATTCATTGACAGCCTTATATTTATTCTTAATTCAACTTTCACCATCAGTACTTCAAATATACCATACAAACAACGTTCACGATTTAAAAAATAATACTGTCTTTCTCTGGTTTCAATATCTACTATTTCGAAAGATATCTTTTAGTGCTACCTCATCCATTCAAATCAGACCGCCTTAGTACCTCACCATTCATTTTGCAAGTATTATATATTTTATTTTTACCTTTATTAGGAAAAAAATTTATAATTAAAATCATTGAGTAAAGCATTTCGTGAAAGATATCACAGAAAAATAGTAGTTGTGTAACATTTAATATATCTATTGAGCAATTTGTTTTTCGTTACAACAATAGCACCGGATAAGTGTAGCTGTGTAAGATGGTTAAAGTGGCTATAATTCTAGAAAACTGGCTGCTAGATCTGGGGGCTAAATTACTGGAACATATGCTAGGAATGGTGCACATTAAATCAGCATAAAATTAAGTAGAATATTATTTTCTATTTCGACGGGGAGCACATAACTATCCTGGGGCTATTTGGATCGCTTAGGAATTTGGAAAATTTGAAGAATTTATTATTCCTAGGCATAAATTTATTGGGAAGTGTGTAAATTTGTGAAGAGTTTGGATTGTTTATAATAAATTTATGCTAGGAACATGAAATTCTCCAAATTCTCCAATAAATCCAAACAGCCCCTAATTAAGATGTTCTTTTGTTTCTTCTTTTATTAAGATATCATGGTGAATGTATTAGATTTTTTTAATCTGCATGTGACTTTTTAATATACTCAGTCAATTATATCACCGTGATAATTTTATGTTACAATGTTGTACTTGTATTTATTTTCTAATAAATTAATTGTTGGTTAAACATTTTCTCTCGATTTGCCGATTTGCAAAACAACACCGAAACCTTTGAACTAACATCTCTCCTTAGTGTTTTATAGCTAAATTTATTGAAGAATGGATTAAAGCAAGTGTGGCACTTAGTTTGGAGCTTCAAGAGATTGCTTTGGTCTAGTTAGAGTCAATATTTAAGGTTTAATTAATCTCTAAACTAATCTCAATCAATTTGCTGGTAAAATGCTCAGTTTTTCTGTCCAGCGTCATACAACGCCAGTGGCCGTTACACAACGCTGCGTTAATTCGATTTTTAAATTGCAAAATCTCTGACAAGGTTGGAACAGCGTTACACAACGCTCAGTAGCGTTGTGCAACGCTAGTTCATTTGTTTTTAAACCAGTTAAATCCTTTTTTCCCCTTGTCAGAACGTTGTGCAACGCTAAGTAACGTTACACAACCTTTCCACCCCTACGTTGTGTAACGCCACTCAGCGTTGTACAACGCAGTATGCAGCAGGCGTCTCTGCATTGCTCAGACATCGATCTGCATCGATGCTGCATGCATGATGCCATGTTCCATACATTGTTGCGTTGTGTAACGCTCTAAAATTCGCTCAAACTTCGCTTTTACGCCCTGGTCGCGTAGAGCAACGCTGACTAGCGTTGTGCAACGGCGACGTTGTGTGACGCCAGTCAGCGTCGTATGACGTTCTGACAATATTGTTTGAGTTTGTCAGTCCTGCCTTGTTCTCCTCTTGACTTCGTTGTGCAACGCTACCTAGCGTTACACAACGCTCTGACAAGTTCCAACGGAACTGTCGAGTTTCTGCTTTGGATTCTGCTAAAGCGTTGTGCAACGCTATACAGCGTTACACAACGCCCTGACAACTCATAACGTTATTGTCTGTGACCGTTTGATTTTTCAACGGCTATTTCAGCGTTGTACAACGCCATATAGCGTTGTATAACGCCAGAGTCTGTTTTGACTGGTCTTTGGAGCTGTTGGCGCCCTCTATAAATATGGGGCCTCTTGGAACTGTTTAGACACTTTTGAAACCTTTGAAACTCCTCCCTTTTGAGCTCCAACCAGTTAGACATTATACTCTCTTGTGTTTGAGCATTATTTTAGCAAAATCATTGAGATTAGAGTGTGCTAAACCAATCCACTAGTGTTAATTGCTAGATTAGTTGAGTGATTTGGTTAGAGCCTCTATCCTTTGTGCATTTGAGATTGTTTAATCGAGTTAGGCCAATCCACCTTGAGAGTGATTGTAACAAGGTGATTTGGTTCGAAGTTGTAGTCCCGTTCGTGTGGAATTGAACGGAGCGCGCCCATTTCGAGGTTGCGAAACTCCCGGAGACGTACGACTAAGGCTAGCTCTTCCTAGCGGGTCGGAACTCCGTAATACATCGCGTGTTCAATTTCTCTCTCTCTTTCTCTCTTTATTATCTTGCTTGAATTGAATTGCTTGTGCTTTGATTGTTTGTATTAGACCAAGTTTGAATTGAACCGAATATTGACCATACCGGTTTAGAAATTCGTTTTGTGCCTATTCACCCCCCCTCTAGGCCTATTTTTAGGGACAACAAAGTGGTATCAGAGCAGGGGTTATCTTTTGACCATCTTGTTAGGTAGATAACCTCGATTCATGGCCTCTAGGGTGATAGAAAAACCGGACAAGTTTGGTTCCACTTGCAAGAACTTTCGTTATTGGAAGAGATGTATGGTTGTATACCTTAACTTGATTGACCTTTGGGAGGTTGTTGATAAGCCATACACACCAATTTGTGATAGTGAAGGTAGAGAAACCCATGCCTCTAAGACCATTAGGACCAAGAATGATAATGCCGTGAATGTCTTGTTAAATTCGGTACATGAGTCCATAGCGGCAATTTTTGGTAGTTCTACTAATGCACATGAAATGTGGGTTTCTCTCTTGAACCGTTATGAGGGAAATTCTCTAATCAAAAGCTCTCGACAATTCGAGTTAGAGTCTAGATTGGATAATTTCCGCATAAGGGAAGGTGAATGCATCGAGGAGATGTATACTCGGTTTATACAATTGCTCGATGAATTCACTAACATAGGAGAGACCCTTTCTAATAGTCGTGTTATAGGAAGATTGCTTAGGGCTTTGGTGGGAAGACCTCAATTCGACACTCTCATCTCGACTCTTGAGACACAACAAAGGTCCCACAACAACCTCACACCGGAGATCATCTATACTCATTACCGGTGCGTGGAGGAGAAGCTTAAGCAACTTGGAGAGTTGAAGTATGAGCCCAAGACCGTGGCATTGGCGGCGAATGACAACAAGGCATCTCCCTCCAAGAACCGCCACAATGACAACCACCAAGGGAGACACCGCCACTCAAGTGACAAGGCCAAAGGCATCATCGACCTTGATGAGGACAAGCAAGGAGCCGTTCTCTCAAAGATGTTTCGAGCCATCATGATCTTTGAGGGAAAGTTCAACAAAGAAAGGCTTGAGAATGACGAAAGAGCTCTTTGTTTCGTGTGCCAAAAAGAAGGTCATACCATGTACTCTTGCTTCAAGCTCTTCCCTCACTTGAAGAAGGACAAGGAAGACGGTGGCAAGAGAAGAGGTGATGGCCGGTTCAAGTCCAAGAAGGGACACTACAAGAGCAAGAAGAAGGGTGAGAGAGCCATGCAAGCCACTTGGGACAATGATTCCGATTCGAGCTCATCCTCTCAATCCGATTCGGAATCCGAGTGCGACTTTGACAACCTTGCTCTTGTGGCTCAAGTGAATGATGTGGTGATGCCGGTGGATGACGACCTAGATGACTTGGTGAAGGAGGTCTTCAACGAGTTCAACCGAGGCAAAATCTATGTGCATCCATTGAGCAAAGCTAGCCTTGATGAAGCATCATCCTCTACATCGACTCTCACACAAGCTCCAACGACTATTCAAGAGGAACCATTCACAATTGCCATTGAAGTGCCCAAGGTCACAAATGAGGTACTTCTAAACTCATTCTCTAGTAGTGATAGCGATTGTGATAGTGAGAATGACTTGAGCTTGAATGATGATGCAAACTTGCAATTTGATAGGTTGAATGATTATCTTGATGAGTCTCTTAAGACTATTGCTAGTCAAAAAGAGCAAATTAGTCTTTTGACGACTAAGGTGCATGATCTTGAATCTTTGGTGACAAGGTATAAGGGTATGATTGAAAGTTTTGAAAAACCAAATGTTTGTGAAAAATGTCAAACTCCTTTGAGTGAGACAAATGTTTTGAAAAATGAAAGGGCTTCAAGTTCGTCTAGTGCTTCTCATAGCACCAAGATGAATCTTGATAAAATGTTTGTGGGACAAAAACCCAATGACAAAACGGGTCTTGGCTTCAAAAAGAGGAATCAATCCTTTTCTAGACCAAGAACCATGTCAAGCCCAACACAAAATGAGAGACTTTATCACAAGAGCACCAATGTTAGGAACACACACGGGGAAGGGCAAAAGAATTTTGTTGGCTCTCAAAATGGTGCTCAAAAGAATTTTGGTAGGAATAGAAATGGGTCTCAAAGACCTCAAAAGAACTTCCAAAACAATCGGGGCCCAAACAACTTGTATTTCAAGGGACCCGATGGGTGTTTTCATCCTTTTCAAAACAATGGTGGGAATAGGAATAGAACACACACTAGACCTCAAACCAATGGGGGAAATCGAAAAGTCTCTCAACAAAACAAAAGGAATTTTCAAAAACCAATTTTGAGAAACTCTCAATCATACACTTTTTCTAAGGATCCAAAGATTAGGGCCATGGAGCTTAGGCGTCATTTTCAAACCCATTTTGTTAGAGAAAGTTCACAAGTAAACAAGCCAACTTGTGCTTGTTGCAACTATTGTGGTAAGAATGGTCATGTCACACTAAAATGCAAAGTTAGGAAAGCAAATCATACATCCGATTCAATTAACATGATTTGGGTTCCTAAAGTCACTTCCACATCCGTTTTGATTGGTGGAAGTGGTTCGAGTGTGGCTTAGTTAGCCATCTTCTTTCCCCAAGGTTATTTTTGTCAAATCTTAAGGGGGAGAGATTACAAGAATATATTAGTTGTTTGTTTCTAACTAATATGCATTCTTGTAGGTTTGTTTGTTATCATCATTCAAGAGAAGTGCTTGGATCATAGATAGTGGTTGTTCACATCACATGACGGGTGATGAATCTTGTTTCAAGACACTTGAACCTTTTGATGGTGGTGAGGTTACTTTTGGTAATAATCTTAGGAAGAGCTCTATTATTGGTATAGGCTCGGTTGGAAACCAAAATTTAACGGTTTTTAATGTTTACCTTGTGGATGGTCTCAACTACAACCTTTTAAGTGTGAGCCAATTATGTGATGCGGGATATTATTTGAAATTTGATCACTCCTCTTGTTTTGTGCATCAAATTTCGGATAATTCTCTTGTTTACACGGGACAAAGGAAAAAGGATGTCTATTACTTAAACTTTGATCACTTCACAAATGGTGAACAATGCTTTAGTGCCATAGCTACCGGTTCATGGTTATGGCATAGAAGACTTGGTCATGTTTCCCTAGACTCCATTAAGAAACTTGTGAAATTGAAACTTGTCCGTGGTCTTCCATCACATAAACTTGACTTAAATGGGTTGTGTGAAGCTTGCATGAAAGGCAAGCAAACCAAGTCTAGTTTCAAAACCAAAGAGATCATCTCAACCACTCAACCTTTGCAATTGCTTCATATGGATTTGTTTGGACCAATCAATGTCTTGAGTATAAGTAAGAAAAGGTATGTCTTTGTGGTGGTAGATGACTATAGTCGCTTTACTTGGGTTTTCTTTCTTGCTCACAAGGAAGAAGCATTTGACCATTTTGTTAAATTTAGCAATCGGGTTGAAAACGAAAAAGGGTTGAAAATCTCTAGAATTCGTAGTGACCATGGAAGGGAATTTGAAAATGCTAAATTTGATGAATTGTGCATAGAAAAAGGATATAAACAAGAGTTTTCCGCTCCACGCACCCCTCAACAAAACGGTGTAGTGGAGAGGAAGAACCGAACCTTACAAGAATTAGCACGCACCATGCTACATGAATTTGCCGTACCCAAATTTCTTTGGGCCGAAGCGGTAAATACGGCATGTCATGTAGTAAATCGTGCATGCATTCGTTCTCAACTCAAGAAAACTCCTTTTGAATTATGGTTCGGTCATACTCCTAATATATCCTATTTCCGTGTATTTGGCTCCAAATGTTTTGTCCTTGATGAGTCTCCTAAAGTAACCAAGTTTGATGCCAAGTCTTTGCCCGGTATTTTTGTTGGTTACTCAACCACAAGCAAAGCGTATAGAGTCTATTTGCCAAACTCAAAGGTAGTTATTGAGTCCATTAATGTCAAATTTGATGAAAAAGTCCTTGAGGAATCCAAGGAAGGTAATTCTATTGTAGGTACACAAATGGAAGAAACTACACAAGAAATTGAGTCACAACCTCAAGCACAACCACCGGTGATTATTGAGGAGCCTTTGAACCGGGTTGATGACATCTTGATAGGGGGAGAGACTCATGAGGAGGGCATCTTAGACACAACTCAAAATGAAATGCCTCATGATGATCCTCAACCTCAACCGTCTCCTCAACCGGTTCATGAGCCTCCCGAAGTGCTTAGAGAAGTTTCCTCTCATCCTCTTACTAATGTCATAGGTGACCCTAGGGAAGGTGTTAGGACTAGGTCTAGTTTGCACCAAACTATTGGTCATTGTGCCTTTGTTTCTCAACTTGAACCAAAATCTTTTAAAGAGGCAAATGTTGACCCAAATTGGATTGTTGCCATGCAAGAAGAGTTGAACCAATTTGAGAGAAATCAAGTTTGGGAACTTGTACCATTACCAAAAGGTAAGCAAGTTATTGGTACCAAATGGGTTTTTAGAAACAAGCTAAGTGAGGATGGTATTGTGGTTAGAAACAAAGCCCGTTTGGTTGCACAAGTTTTCAAGCAACAAGAAGGTATTGATTTTGAGGAGACCTTTGCACCGGTTGCTCGTCTTGAATCCATTAGAATGCTCTTGGCTTTTGCCGCTAACAAAGGCTTTACCCTATTCCAAATGGATGTCAAGAGTGCTTTTCTAAATGGTTGGATAGATGAGGAAGTTTTTGTCCAACAACCACCCGGTTTTGTTGACCATTTCAAACCGGACCATGTGTATAAGCTTCACAAAGCTTTGTATGGTTTAAAGCAAGCTCCTAGAGCTTGGTATGGTAGACTTTGTACCTTTCTTCTAGACAATGGCTTTAGTAGAGGCAAAATGGATACAACTCTTTTCACTAAGAAAAGAGATGACCATTTGCTACTTGTGCAAATTTATGTGGATGATATTATCTTTGGCTCTACTAATGCAACTCTTGCCCAAGAGTTTTCTTCTTTGATGAGTAGTGAATTTGAGATGAGCATGATGGGAGAACTCACTTTCTTCTTGGGGCTTCAAATCAAACAACTCAAGGATGGTATCTTTGTGAACCAAGTCAAATACGCCAAGGAGTTAGTGAAGAAATTCGGTGTTGAAGATAGCAAGAGTTTAGACACACCCATGGGCAAAAGTGCGAATATCGATGCGGATGAGAAAGGCAAGCCTATGGACATAACTCTCTATCGGGGCATGATCGGTAGCCTCCTCTATCTCACGGCTAGTAGGCCGGATATTATGTATGCCGTATGTCTATGTGCTAGGTACCAAGCCAATCCTAAGGAGTCTCACCACAAAGCGGTAAAACGTATCTTGCGATACGTCAAGGGTACTCAAAACCTAGGTCTTTGGTATGGTAGACAAACCGAACTAGACTTGTTAGGTTATACCGATGCCGATTTTGCCGGTGACCGTATGGACCGCAAAAGTACTAGTGGAACTTGCCAATTTCTTGGTGGTTCACTTGTATCTTGGTCTAGTCGCAAGCAAACTTCGGTTGCTCTCTCCACCGCGGAAGCGGAATATGTAGCGGCCGGTAGTTGTTGTACCCAACTTCTTTGGATGATGCAAACCCTTAGGGATTTTGAGTTAGATTTCCAAAAGGTACCAATCTTGTGTGACAATACTAGTGCCATCCTTATATCCAAAAATCCGGTATTGCACTCTAGAACCAAGCACATAGAGATACGACATCATTTTATCCGTGATCATGTTGAGAAAGGTGATGTGGAATTGGTCTACATCGACACAAAGGAGCAAATCGCCGATCTCTTCACCAAACCTCTTCCAACACAACAACATCTTGAACTTAGGTTCAAACTTGGTATGCTTGAACTCAAAGATTAAATTTATGCATGTCATGGTGTTGTCTTTGTTGTTTGGAGCTTATTTCAGTTTAAATTGATTTTGAAAACCTTGAAAAATAAGTTTTTAACTATTTTTGTCTCAATTTTCTGAATTTTCTGGTTTTCTGGACTCTGGCGTTACACAACGCCATTCAGCGTCGTGCAACGCAAGAGTAACGTTAGTTTAAAATGAATTTTGAATTCTGTCGAGTTGAACGTTGTACAACGCTCCATACCGTTGCACAACGCTGGTTTGTTTTTGTCTTGTAACGTTGCACAACGCTGACTATCGTTGTACAACGCTGGCTTTGTATTTTCTTTTTCCTTCGCTGAATTTTAAAAATTTGTCGAGTTCAACGTTATACAACGCTGATCACCGTTGTACAACGCCTTTCTGTTTCTTTTTACTTACCGTTGTACAACGCTGTTCACCGTTGTAAGACGTTGTTTTATTTTTTTTATTTTATTTATTTTATTTTCTATTTTGTTTGGCTTTAGTGTTGTACAACGCCCTTTAACGTTGCACAACGCTGGTGGTAGCGTTACCCATCGCTACTCAGCGTTGTACAACGGAGCAGTCAGTTTCTGCTCATTTTTCGCTGTTTTGACTTCTGCGTTGTACAACGCCCTTTGGCGTTAAGTAACGGTGGACGCGTTTTTTAACTGTTGCGACCCCACCTCTTCTTCTTCTTCTTCCTATTTTCTCTCAAATCCGAGCCCCTTCTATTTTCTCTCTCTTTCTCTCCAACTCACACCCCTTCATCTCTCTCTCTCAATACTCTCTCAACTCTCTCTCTCCACTCCAACCAATACCACCAAAATACTCCTCTCTCTCTCCTCTCCACTCTCATACCCTCAATTTTCTCTATCTCTCTCTCTATCCCTCAATCCACCGAAACCCTAGCCACCGCCATCACCGTCAATTCCGGCGATCCGACCGTCGGATTTTCGATCGGCTTCGGTTCTGTGCTCTCCAAGGCCATCTCACCCTCTCCGGCTCTTCAATTTAAAGGTTTAGCCTCATCCTTTCTCTCTCATTTTTCAATGGCACCGAAAACCGCAACCAACAAACGGTCTAAGCGCAACCCCAAGGGCGCTTCCTCCTCCAACCCACCGGTTCAAACCGATCAAACCGATCAACCGATCCCAATGGATATACCCCCGGTACCCGTGGATTGGACCCTCTCATCCTCCAACAATTACCTCTTCAAGGACTCGGTCTCATACATGCACTTTTGCCAATACCGCGATGTCAATCGCGAGTGTTCCGAGTGCTTCTACTTCGAGCACCCGTATGGGGTATACTATTTGAATCCAAGAGAATTAACTTGGATCAAGGAAAGGATCGAATATTGGAACATGGCGGGTCTTCTCGCACATTCTCAACCATACAACCCGTCTTTGATCAAGCTCTTCTATGCCAATCTCACAATGACGTGGACCGAGGGCCACCCAACCGCCAACTCTTATGTCCTCGGTCGCCACATCTCCATCACCGAGCAAACATTGGCCAATCTCCTTAGCCTCGACAATGACAACTTGGAGATTTACATCCATGCTACTTGGCCACGTGAGTTGCCTCCTTATGATGAATTTCACCGATTCTTTTATTGTTGGAGGAACTACACCGCTCGTCAATTCACCGCCACCGAGCTCCCGGCTTTGCACCGCCTTCTCTTCCTCTTCATCAACAATATCATCACTCCGAAGGCAACAATCAAAACAAATGTGGAGCAATTCGCCGTATTTCTCCTTCGGTCTCTCCTTGAGATGAATCAAAAGGTGAATCTCCCTTATATCATGCTTGCTCATATGGCACGGGTCGATACCTCTTCTCGCTTCTCATTTACATATGCCCACATCATCCAATCTATTCTTATCGAAAACGGCATCCCTCATGACACACCCCTTTGGGGCGAACCCGTGCCCGAGAATGCCATTGCCACTCCCGAAAATCTCATGGCATTTCTCAATGTTACCGGATGGGTGGCCCAAGATGATGACTCCATTGTGCCCGGTCCTTTCCACCGCAACAACTACCTCTTCCGGCCCAATGCCACTATAAACCAACATGAAGAGATAGGCAATGAACCATTGCATGTGCCCGGCGGACGGGTGGAGGGTCAAGGCGCACCGCAAGACTTCCATGCTTACCTTGATGCCAAATTCGCCGCCTTGACCACTCACATTGACACGCGGTTCAACACAATTGAAGAAAACTTGACCGCTTACCAAGCCAAGACCGATGCCTCGATCACTCATCTCAAGGATGAGATGATCAATCTTTGGGGAAGGATGGAGCTCCATCTCAAAAGAGGATCCGGTAGTGGTGCGGGAGATGATGATGAGGAGTGATTCTAGCCGAAACCCTCTCCAAGCCTTAGCCCTCTCTTTTTTCTTTATTTGCTTTGATTTTCGTAGTTTATTTGCCATTCGTATCTTTTGTGTGATCTTTCGGTGTTTTTGAGTGTCTTAATTATGCTAGATGGATTTGTTTTGTTTTATGGATGATGAATGAATGATGTTTTGTTTTTAATGAATTATGTTATGTATTAATGTATTATGTTTGTGCTAAATAGTGTTGTTTTAGCTCCTTTTCTTTTATTATGCATGCATGGTATATAATTGTTAGTTTAAGCCCTCTTTAAACCTTGTTAGGTACCCCTAATCAAATGAACTTAGTGGCCAAATTCTTTTCGAAAGGGGGAGGTTTCTTATGGTTTCTATTCAAGGGCGTTTTGGGTATTCTTTTCCCTAATTGCAAAAAGGGGGAGAATTAGGTAATTTGGGTTATTCCGCCTTGTTGTATCAAGTCCCAAATATACCTTAGGTGTTGTTTTGCAACTCGGCAAAAGGGGGAGATTGTTGGTTAAACATTTTCTCTCGATTTGCCGATTTGCAAAACAACACCGAAACCTTTGAACTAACATCTCTCTTTAGTGTTTTATAGCTAAATTTATTGAAGAATGGATTAAAGCAAGTGTGGCACTTAGTTTGGAGCTTCAAGAGATTGCTTTGGTCTAGTTAGAGTCAATATTTAAGGTTTAATTAATCTCTAAACTAATCTCAATCAATTTGCTGGTAAAATGCTCAGTTTTTCTGTCCAGCGTCATACAACGCCAGTGGCCGTTACACAACGCTGCGTTAATTCGATTTTTAAATTGCAAAATCTCTGACAAGGTTGGAACAGCGTTACACAACGCTCAGTAGCGTTGTGCAACGCTAGTTCATTTGTTTTTAAACCAGTTAAATCCTTTTTTCCCCTTGTCAGAACGTTGTGCAACGCTAAGTAACGTTACACAACCTTTCCACCCCTACGTTGTGTAACGCCACTCAGCGTTGTACAACGCAGTATGCAGCAGGCGTCTCTGCATTGCTCAGACATCGATCTGCATCGATGCTGCATGCATGATGCCATGTTCCATACATTGTTGCGTTGTGTAACGCTCTAAAATTCGCTCAAACTTCGCTTTTACGCCCTGGTCGCGTAGAGCAACGCTGACTAGCGTTGTGCAACGGCGACGTTGTGTGACGCCAGTCAGCGTCGTATGACGTTCTGACAATATTGTTTGAGTTTGTCAGTCCTGCCTTGTTCTCCTCTTGACTTCGTTGTGCAACGCTACCTAGCGTTACACAACGCTCTGACAAGTTCCAACGGAACTGTCGAGTTTCTGCTTTGGATTCTGCTAAAGCGTTGTGCAACGCTATACAGCGTTACACAACGCCCTGACAACTCATAACGTTATTGTCTGTGACCGTTTGATTTTTCAACGGCTATTTCAGCGTTGTACAACGCCATATAGCGTTGTATAACGCCAGAGTCTGTTTTGACTGGTCTTTGGAGCTGTTGGCGCCCTCTATAAATATGGGGCCACTTGGAACTGTTTAGACACTTTTGAAACCTTTGAAACTCCTCCCTTTTGAGCTCCAACCAGTTAGACATTATACTCTCTTGTGTTTGAGCATTATTTTAGCAAAATCATTGAGATTAGAGTGTGCTAAACCAATCCACTAGTGTTAATTGCTAGATTAGTTGAGTGATTTGGTTAGAGCCTCTATCCTTTGTGCATTTGAGATTGTTTAATCGAGTTAGGCCAATCCACCTTGAGAGTGATTGTAACAAGGTGATTTGGTTCGAAGTTGTAGTCCCGTTCGTGTGGAATTGAACGGAGCGCGCCCATTTCGAGGTTGCGAAACTCCCGGAGACGTACGACTAAGGCTAGCTCTTCCTAGCGGGTCGGAACTCCGTAATACATCGCGTGTTCAATTTCTCTCTCTCTTTCTCTCTTTATTATCTTGCTTGAATTGAATTGCTTGTGCTTTGATTGTTTGTATTAGACCAAGTTTGAATTGAACCGAATATTGACCATACCGGTTTAGAAATTCGTTTTGTGCCTATTCACCCCCCCTCTAGGCCTATTTTTAGGGACAACATTAATAATATCAGTAAAATAAAAATCTTCAAGATTTATGTCTTACTGATAAATTGAAACGGCATCATCCAGTTAGAAGAAAGTAGAATTGTGATGAAAATTTAAAATAATCAACTAGATTTTTAGAATTGTGGATAAATTTGTAAGGATATGAGAAGTTTCGGAAACTATACTTGGATTAGATTGGTACATTGAACTTATTATTTCAGTAAATTTAAACCCAACACAGTGCCGACAAAAGTTATCAAATTAGATGAAAAAACTATAATGCTATTGTTTTCATTTATCCCCACAGATCAATAATCCTAACAATTGCAGCATTTTAAGCTCTTTACTTGTGTACCTGGCTACTGACTGTACAAAGTACTACCTCAGAAACTGAGATGCAGCATGGAAACAAACCAAGGGACCTACAACATTGATGAGAATACTTGTTTTGGTTTGGGAAATAAATGTACTCTTTACTCTTCTTTCTCCAAGAAAAGAAAAGCGAAGAAAACAAGCAACACAAAATTTGATTTACTCCCACTATACTTGTAACCTTCCTGTCACCTTCCCACTGATATGCTATTAATAATAATCTCTCTGGATTCTGATTTATGCACAATACCAAATATTAATTGCTCTCTACCAGTGCACCACTAGTCAACCAAACTTTTTCTTCTTTGGCGCTGCAAATAATGAAATTAATTGCTCTTTGCATCTAAATGTAAATTAGCACATTATGGCATTCAATTCTGCCATTCTGATAAAACAAGTGGGAATATAGGTTTTGTTGGCTTTTTGCATAGGTTGTCGGATTGTTAATATGTTTTTAATCCTTGAATTCAGTCATAAGTTGGAATTTGCCTGCAAATAATTTTTTTTTAAGCTGCAGGTTCCTGGAGGTTTTTAACTTTCAACTGGTTTAGTGGATGCTTATAATTTTTTTACTATTTTGATAACTTAAAAAAATAATAATTAGAAATTTAAACGATAAATAGAAAAGCTCCATGTGCTCAAGTTTGGGGACTAAAAAAAGTGCTAATAATCATAACATACTTCTACTTACTAAAAACAAACAGAGAGAGATTATGAAGTTGTAGAAGGGATTATATATTTTGAAGTTATATATAACAATCACTCCTGATTTTTTGTCCTATTCTCGTTTACTGCTGAGTCAATACATAACACGTTATAACGTCACTTCTCAGTACCTTCTGCTGGCATTGTCTATGATTATTGTCTTCTTTTTACTTTTTTTTTTTTAACGTTGACTGCAATTAATTAATAAAATCAAACCAACCGCTAGTGTTATTTGCGATTGACTATTAAAAATATATATATATGTAGAATTCAAATCTTATCACAAGGAAGCATTCACACTTATAAAAATAACCGACGGCAAACTGTAAGCAAAATTTTCCTGGCGAGCAAGAGAAAGAATTAATTTCTCTATTATGCTTGATTGGGATCTAAGTATTTGACATAATTTGTTTCATAATCTATTATGCCGAATTAAACAAAGTTATTTGAGTTCTAGTTGAGGTAAAATAAAATATTGAACCTTTTTTTTTCGTTTCTTTGTGCTGAATATGATTGATGGATTGATGTGGTTGTTAATTTGTCCATATATCCTAATTGTAAGAGAAAATTTGACAGTGTGCTATAGAAAGGTAGCATCTTATCTCTTACCGACTTTACTATTATAGAATGAGGTCTATGGTGCACAAATAATGTTATTCTGCTGTCACTTCTCAGGTTATATTATTTGAACATTTGCTAACTGAAACAAATAGGAAGAGTTACTGCTGTTATTCTCATTCAGGAGGTAGGTGGATGTTATGTGCAGGCCTTTGATTCATTTTGGGAAATTTACAATTAATAGAAAACTAATGAGGCAGAAAGCAAAATAGCTATTTTTTTATTTTTTAAAAGAAAAGATGGCCAGATGGTGAATGGTCCGAAATACCATTGCACTGTAAGTCTGTAACCTCTGCTTTTACAAAACAAAACAAAATTGTGAAAATTAAGTTCTGGTTTGTGAAAGTTCCTAAGATGACTACTGTGTACTGTGTGCCAGCTACCATCTCTCTGTTTCAACTTTCAACTTCCAATTTCTGTTCTGACAACGCATTGATTTGATAAGATAATTAATCGACCCATGTGATGTACAGTGTTCGCTCAAACCAGGATAAAAAATAAATTTTGGGCCTACAGGAATTAAAAAAGTTTCCAAAAACTGGAAATAGAAACTGTGGGTATCTCCGGAATTTTCTTTGAGTAGATGATTGCTTTTATGCAACTTTGTGTTAAAATTTAACCTTTCATTTCCTTTATTTCTTTCTAATAAGAGTAGATTGATCATGATTTTGCTTTGTAGTTGTTATGTTTAGGACACGATCGTCGTTTATGTATTATGGTTTTAATATATGTGGAACCCACGTGTCAAAAATATGGTGCAGGGCAGTTCTATATATACGAATAAAAAGGATTAGTCATTCGTTTAACTTTTTGGTGAGATTTTGTACCGCTTTAAAATATCAAATGCAAATCTATCAATATAACCATGAAAATCTAATTTGGCCGTAAAGTACACTTCAAAAGAGCTTCACGGTGATTTTGCTGTTATTTCATATTTTTTAAAATTTTTATTATGGTAGTATCATGTTTTCATATTTAGGGGTAATAATTTTGGAATGTGACTCGTAGTGGTTTTCCTTAGTTGTTATAAATTGTGGCAGTCTCATATATAGGGGTGTCAAACGCGTCAAAAAAGCACGGAACGGACTGTTCCGTTTGCCGTTCCGTTAAAGAACGCGGTATAGAATTTAATTTCGTTAACTGTTTCGTTTTTGAAACGGTACAGAATTCCGTTTTGTTAACCGTTCCACTTCAGAAATAACACATGAAACGGTTTGAAATGAGGCTGAAACAGTCGAAACGGTATAATTTCACGTTCCGTTTACCGTTTCATTATTGGAACGGAATGAAAACCATTTCTGTTATGCGTTCCGTTTCGCTTAAACGAAACGGCACCACGTGCCATTTTATCACGCTGACAGGTCTACTCATATATAAAGTGTGGATATGACTATTGTTTGTTTGAGTTGGTCTTGCAATATGATCGTCGTTGCGTATAATATAGACTTGTTGGATTGTTTGGATCTACCGTTGTATTTTGAATCTATATCGGGAAACAAAATACAATTAATCATTTTTACAATCAAATTAAATAATTCTTTGCTAGTGTAATAGTTTTATCTGCATAAATAAATTGTATAGATTTTAGCACTTAAATTTAACAAATATTTTTTTTAGTTTCAAACAATAATTAATATTATGTAGGTATTAACAAATAATATAATAGTTTGATAAATTTTAGTTTAATCAGTTGCACAATGGCTGATTAATAAATAACAATAGATATTATCAATTTGTGAGATAAGCGTTTTTCTTCTACGATACTAATGCACCAGTGCTCCAATAAATCTAATTTCCCCTAGCTAAATTGGTTTTCACTGCCTCTTTGTTCCATTCCAACTTCTATTTATTTTTTAGAACTAGTATTAATTTAGCGACCAAAAACAACATTTTCAAATTGAAGATGTAGATTTGAAATCTGGTTTAAGATCACAAATGCATATTTAAAGTCGGAGACTTAGTTCCATCGTTTTAAAAAAAAAATTTTAAATCTACAGTGTTATATATTAGGCTTGCCCCAATGTCATTAATTGACCCATAACCTCTACTAGAGTGGAGTTAGTAAATTTAATAAAAGGCTTCTTGAATTGTAAGTTTTGTAACTTGTGCCTATAAGCAGCTGAGAGAGTGTCGGAGACACTGAAAAATACTGAATGATGAGTTTATATCAAAATAAATAAACAAATAAATAGTAATGAAAATTTATGAAACAGAAAACCCATGCCATCGTTCTTACATTTATCCTTGGGACAGCTCTGCAATACAAATCTCCGATTCAGATCTGACAATCTGAGCAGCTCTGCACTTCCCTTCTGCTGTTGTGATTGGGTAGATATGGTGAACTGTTTCCCCTCCGTCTATATCGGTTACCATTTAATGATGTGTCGTGTCATCCCTGACCCATCATCATAAAACCAAAGTTGTTCTAATAATATGATAATTAAGTTTGCTAAGTTTAAAGTGAATCGAGTTTTTTGAACTAAGGGTCTGCTTCGGATGAAAATTCAAAGGAGAAGGAAAGAAATGGAACGGAAGGTATTAAAAATCGGCCTGCCCAAATTTGTTTACTTGCTCCACAGTAGAAGAGAAATGAGGGAATGATATAGGAAGTGACATTACTCATGAGAGACCGACTAGTTTTGTGAAGGGTTCACCTCCAAATTTTCCTCTAATTTAGAGGGTACTCAATTTCAGGCACCCTTTCCATTCATCAACGTTCCTTTCCATTAATATTCGATTCCTAGAGCACAGCCTAAGATTCAAAACAGTGATAAAAATAATTTAATAAATTGTATTATTGTTAGTTTTAAAGGAAATTGCTTAAAACCATTTCTAAGATTCTATCATTCCATCATCTTTGGGTCTTGTATTAATGAGGACGCTGGATATTAATGAGGATTTCAAAGGATGATAGCGATGATAGAATTTAGGGATGAAATCCAACGCAACGCTCTCATTAATTATCACCTTCCTTCTTCTTCGCTCTCCCTCCCGGCCTTTCTGTTTCGCTTCCTTCAACAATTACGATATTAACTTCAATAGTTACATGTTAACTTCAACAATTATCCTGCGCCTCTATTAACTGTTGAAGTTAATATATATAACTATTCTATTTATATATATTAACTGTTAATATATATAACTGTTGGGTTAATATCGTACTGTTGAAGTTAATATATATAATTGTTGAACTTAATATCGTAACTGTTGAAGTTAATATATATAATTGTTCTATTTATATATATTAACTATTAATATATATAATTGTTAAAGTTAATATCGTAACTGTTGAAGTTAGTATTGTAATTGTTGAAGAGAGCGAAATAGAAGGATGCTCTGTGTCGCTCCCTCCCTCCCCTCATCCCCTCATCCAAAAAAAGAAAACGTGTTAATCATCTCCTTATTATCATCCCCTGTTTTTTTTAGAATGTAATTAATCTAAGTGCTGAAAAGATGATGAGGATGATGAATATTAGAGATGATCTTTATCAGCTCGGATTTTTAAATGAATAAGCAGATAACGTCATCTTAAAATATTATTTCTTGTTTGACAAATTAGAACTCCGAAAATAGTTATTGTTCCGAGTTAACCATTATTTCGTTCATAACTTGAACAACAATTTCCTCTGTAATTTGGATCTTCTAATTTGATAATAATGATAGTGATAATTAAAAAAATACATGAGTCCACTTCAGCATAAATTTGAAGAATAATGTATCGTCTTGATAAGTAATATGTATGGATAATTACTTCCGACATTTTCTTTTAGGGGTCATTTGGTAAAGTCAAAGTTTAGTGAGATAAAAAATTAAAATTAGTATTTTTGGGTTAGTGTTTGATGTTAAAGTTGGTACTAAAAGTTAGTAATTATTGTTTCGCATGAGATGTTTAAGTTAGTGATCAAAGTGAATGTATTCATATTCATTTTAATCTAGAAGTTTTTAAAATTTGAAAATTTTAAATCTTGAAATTTTGAAAATTAGAAAATTTTTAAAACTTGAAAATTTTAAAGTTGAAAATTTAAAATTTGAAATTTAAAATTGCAGCAAGTCCATCAACGTCTATCGAAATTTGAAAATTAAAATTTAAGTAACGCTCAGATACGGAATGGCCAAGTTAGAAAGGTAATATTAATCCTCTTGATCCAAAGTTTTTTGGCAATACAAGATTTATAAGTTAGCTCGTTGACTTATAAGTCAAACTAAACTTGTGACTCTCAAACGACTCTTAAGGCGTGAGTTAATTCATATTTAGGTCCATAAAAAATAACCAGTTTTACTTCTCGCTTATGCTCCGAACCAAACATGACCGTGCCATTATCTTATCCCACTTTTAAAATTTCCACAGATGACAAAAAAAAGAGCAAGTTTCTTATGATACATGAAAGTTTTGATCATGAGGTATCTATCCAAGGGTGCGTTTGGATAGGTGTGGAAAGAAGGGAAGAAGGAAAGAAGTGGGAAGAAGTATTGAGAAGTGTGAAACTTTGTGAAGAGTTTGGATTGTTTATAATTTTTTTTCTTCCCATCTTTCTTCTTCTTCTTCTTCTTCTCTCATCCAAACGCACCCCAATGAACTTAACTAACGAACTTAACTATCAAATGCTTTAGCGTAGGTGCCAGCTAGGCACCTCGGTTAATTATTATAATGAAATTTTTGTATAAAGTTTTTTTTATTGGTTGTTACTTCTCTTTCTTTCATGATCGATACGGTACTTCTATAAGATTCAGCTTTTTTTTTTTTTTTTAAGAAAGAAGGAGGTATTTGTCATTCAATTTTTTTGAAATTAAAGGTGTATGCGGGGCTTGAACCCTTGACCTCATATAGAGACCAATCTAGTACTCTTGACACTGAGCTACTAGGCCACAAGCAACAAAATTAAGCTATTATAACTCCCGTCGCTAAATAAACTATTCCTGTCATCACTGCAGTATGTTATAAATGTTCAGTTTAATAATAAGAAGTGTTCAGTTAAATGCGTCAGATTCAGAGTCGCGCGTGGGTCAAAAGGTGTGCTACGAGGCATGGGTAGAGTCGAAAAAAAATTAATTTGAACCGGATCGGTTCATGACCTCTTCTAATTTTTTAATGTGTTTTTTGTCCGGTTCGCGACCCCTCGCTTATTTTTTTTATAACAGTTATATTTCCTGTTGCAACTAACTGAACATTTATATTTAAATAACTGAACATTTATACTTATTAAACTCAACATTCATATTTACTAAACTAAATATTTATACTTAATAAAATAAACATGTTTGCTTATAACATTTATATTTTTTGTTGCAACTAACTGAACATTTATACTGAATTAACAGAACATTTGTACTTAACTAACTGAATTTTTTAGCAAAAATAAAAAAATAAAATAAACATAGTGAACATAGCGAACACTTATAAAACAGTGAACAATTCTACTACAAAGTGAATATTTGTATCTAATAAAATGAGCACTTATAATAACGAAATGAACAAAAATACGCACTGGATGAGTAGAAGAGACAGAACGCTGGATGAGTAGCGATGGCAGCGATGGCACAGAGTGAAATGGCAATAATCAATTTCCTACAATAATTGAGCTCTTCCATTCCAAAAATCACAAAATGAAAGACTTTTTAGCCCGTTCAAATCCAATGTCATTTGCAAGAAGAGTATATTCTGAAAAAATTATAACTAATATTACTGTTTACTCGAATTTCGATAATAACAGTTAAAAATTTAAAATTTAAAAAATAATATTGCTGAATCGTCATCCGGATTGACGAAATCGCAAAATCCTTTAATCGTCATCCGAAATGACGATCCAAACTTAAATCGTCATTCCAATTGACGATCAAACTTTACAAGGTATCTTTTATTTGGCACTGTGCTCTTTATTATTCATCTTTCCTAGAAATGTTCTCCCCTCCAATTAATATTATATTTTGGTTAAAGTTTATACAGCATGACGTACATGTATTTGTTCCGAAAAAGTAAAGGATTGACTGTGATGTGAATATTTTGAGAATTAATAACAATTAGTAATTAATAATAGTTAATATAAAATAATTAATAATTAATAATTGAAAACAAGTAATAATTAATAATTATGGTAATTTTTATAATTATTAATAATTGATAATAGTTATAGTAATAATAGTTAGTAAATAATAATAATCGTAAAATTATAATAATAACGTTATTCAATAATAGTTATTATAATAATGATAATAGTTTATTTTTTATAATTTATAGTTAATAATTAATAATAATTTTTATTAAAATTAATAATTATTAATAAAAGTTAATAATAATTACACCATTAATAGTTGCTAACCTTAATACTAATCTTAATATACCGCGCCAAACAATATTTACTAACCTTAAATTAGCACTAACCCCATCAAATCACTATCCTTACTATTCTACCCCTCTAGTACATTTTAGGAGTAACTTCTAGCTAGTACAGTATTACTGGTTCCAATAGTCATCAACAGGGTGCGTTTTGGCAAAATAGAGATTAGTATGGTTAGTGGTGTAAGTTTGACTAAAATAAATAATAATAATTAATAATTATAGTAATATTTATAATAATTAATAATAGTCGATGATTAAATAATTCTCAACCAACCATTAAAGTATGTCATGGTAAAAAAAGTGAAAAGAATAATTCCGAACCAGATCATCATGGTAAATAATTCCACATCTTACGTGTCAACCAAAGAGAAAAGAATAGAAAACAAATAAAGTATGCCATGTTTGGTCGTCAATTGGAATGACTATTCAAGGATTTTGCGATTTCGTCAATTCGGATGACGATCCAGGAACGTTATTTTTAAAATTTTGAATTTTTAACTATTATTATCGAAATTTGAGTGAACAGTAACGTTAGTTATAATTTTTTTCCGGAGTATATCCAATATATCATAAAACTAGGCCCAAAGATCCAAAAGAGAAGAACATACAGGCCAATCTGAAACAAAAACTCGACCTCCTCCTTGCATTGGTGGCACAGGATGCGCACAAAGCCGAAATTTTAAAAAATAATACTAAATTCATTTAATATATTAAATATAATATCAATATAATAATATTTTTTTAAATAGTATCACGAGATCGGAATTCCGGATTCCGACCTTAGCTATGATCGGAATCCGAGATTCCGATCTTAGCTTTTTAATTTTTTTATATATTATTTATTTATTTATTTAATTTATTAATTAGTTAAATAATTAGAAAAATAGATAATATATTGTAAAAATATTGAAAAAAATGGAAAAAATCAGGAATAATTAAACTAAATTTTATATGTAATTTAGTATTTTTTGGAAAAATTAAAATTTTTTTCCTTTTATTAGTTTATTAATTAGTTAATTAATTAGAAAAATAGATAATATATTCTAAAAATATTGAAAAAATATAAAAAAATCAGGAATAATTAAAAAAATTTTATATGTAATTTAGTATTTGTTTTGGAAAATTAAATTTATTTTCTTTTTAATTAATTTATTTAATTAAATATAAATTTAATTAATTTATTTAATTAAAAAATGAATAATTAAGTATAAATTTTTAATTAATTTAAACAACCATTTGATATGCGTCTCGGATGTCGTCCTCTGTATATATTATTTTCATATTATATATTAAACAATCATATCGAATCTCATGATCAAGGAAGCACTTTCTGGATTGCGTTAGAAAGGAATCACACGAGATTGATGTTTTACTGAGACATAGAAGAAAGACTAAATTCACTTGATTTACTGCATTTCTCTTTTTAATGATTAATTTATGATTTTAAAAACATTTTTAGTAGTTTAGAGTGGTTTTTAGGTTTGCAAACTTTCAAAGTGGATTTTGGAGGTCCAAAGAGCGTTTTTTGGCCTCGAAAATGGTCGTTACGGGGTTTCACCCCGATAACATGTGTAGATCTCGTCGCCAGCTTTCCGAAATGTCCTCGATCGCCCCAAACGGACCTTCCTATCAAAAGTTAAGCATGTTTAAAGTTTTAATGTTCAAATTATGCCTTTGTATTCCTGCAAATGCAGAAAGAATTAATAACACTTTGAACATTCTGAAAGGATTATGCCTTTGTATCCCTGCAAATTCTGAAAATTTATATATAATTCTCCATTTATAAAATTGATTATGATGATGTAACCCTTATCTCGGACAAAAGATAAGGTCAACATCTTTACTGAGCGGAAGCCGGAAGTTCTAGAAAAAACTTTTAACAAGTGGAAAATCCTTTCATCGAATTTATAAATATATCTGAAAACAATTGGCGTAAAATTGAGGTCAAATGGCACAAATCCACGAAGCAAAAAAGTTGTGCTGCCCTCGCTCCAACATTTTGTTTGTGCTGTACGCGTGCATCTTAATTTATGTCAATTTCAAAAAAAGAAAATCTTAATTTACGCCAATTTTGTGCACGTTCCATTTTTCTATTGGATAGGCTTGTCTTTTATTTTAGTTGCAGTTTTGTTTATTGTTCTAGCATGAGGAGAACATCTTCCCTACACTCTTAGTAGTCCTAGGTAGCATAATTGTAATCAATGACCTATTTTATTAGCCAGCTTCAGAGCAGAACCAATGATCTACAGACTACAGGGAAAGACATGCTAAATTGAAACGCAAATTACATTTTCTTTGTAGGGAATCTATACATTTTAAGTTAATATTTGCCGAAAAATATATTGAATTAACCGGCCGAAAACCTCTTCCCCCCCCCCCCCCCCCCCCACTTAACAATACAAGTTAGAAAGCAAATAATGAAATAATACGTTGCTTTACAGTACGCTGCTCAGCCAGGAAAGCTTATAACTGATGTCATCATAATTATATATCAATTGGTTTTTCAATAAAGAGAGAAGGCACGGACATGTAAATTAACTAGATTATTAAAGATACATTATGAGCATCAATTTATTAACACAATATTTCGAGATTCATCATTATGTATACGATATAATCCAGGGAAACAATATATCTTGGTCGTTGTTGATTACATCAGAGTAATATCAGAATAGAAAAATAAATAAATGTAAACTAAAAACACCCTCAAAACGCATTCCTAATATGCATATCTCAGAGGTGAGAACAAAATGCTAGATGCTAATCCTTTTACGAAGCATTATATATATAAAAAAAATTTAACTGGTTTAAAACCGGTCCTAATCCTAATTAAACTAACAATAAAATATACTCATAATCGAGCACGCCAATGGATCATCAATTAATCTTGGCCTTTAAACGCCTCAATTGTAAATATGAAACTACTGTGCGTAGTCCCGTCTTCCACCTGCCACAACCATTCATCCAGTGAACTCCTTGCGCGAAACATGAACCAGGCGCATTCTGGGTCCCGTGAGCCATCCTCACCATGCAACCATCCATGAA
Source organism: Rhynchospora pubera (assembly GCA_028095005.1). NCBI lineage: Eukaryota > Viridiplantae > Streptophyta > Magnoliopsida > Poales > Cyperaceae > Rhynchospora > Rhynchospora pubera. The sequence goes on along the minus strand of CM051462.1, from coordinate 157,349,828 downwards.
GGTTCCACATGAAATCTACCATCGTTTTTTCAAAAAATATGGTCTGACTACCCCTGAAATTCCAATTCAATTTCGTAGCATACACCGCAAGTTTCTCATCCACATTAACTGAGAACCTTTTCTTATCTGCTTCATAGTTTATGCAAATTTTGTGATTGCTATCAGCTGCATGAAACCTCGCCTTTGTGGTGTAGGATGTAAGGCCATGCACCTGCTCCTTTCGGCTAATCATAACAGTCTGCACAAGAGGTGTTGTGCCGATTAGATCCACCTGTTTAAGGCAACCTTTTGTGACTTCGCCTAGAAGAAGCACAAGTTCTGAATTTATATACAAAAACACATTGAAGCCACTAATTGGTTCAGGGCTTTTGTTGTATACTGCAGCTGTCATGTCCCAGTAAAGATTGACTGTATATGAACTCCAGGAAAATGTCCAATTGCCTTTCTTCTCCTGTGATAATTGAATAGACATGGTGTGGGAACTCATCCTTTTGGAAGAATTGTTGTAGAATTGATCATCCAGTTTTATGGTCAGACATGACCCCTCATGGTTCCGGGACCAGGTGAACCGTATTAGGATCTCTTGCTGAGAAGTGAGCCGAGTGATGTATGTCGATGTGATGGTGGACCTGTTTGGTTGGCTGTTTGGTGCCACGAAAGTATATCTGTTGACGACGGTGCTGCTCCTAGAACATGCTACGTCAGCTACTTGTACAGCATGATTGCTGAAGCAGGTAGTCAAGTCTTTCATGGTTTTCTTTGTTAAGGCTTCTTTGCCTCTTGAACTATGATGATGTTGATTGGATTGACGATGGAATTGGGTTTGAGAAGTCATAAAGATAGAGGAGATAATGTAAAAGGAAGGAGATCTGAATTATTAAGGAAACAAGGAAGAAAGAGGAATGTCTTTTAATGTTAGCGTAAAGGGGGAAGGCTGAGAGACGCATGAAGGGAGAGGAGGAGAGGAAGGATTTTAGATTTCCTCTTCACCTTGATATTGTTAATTAATAAATTAATTAATTAATCAGTTAATGTATTCTTTAAACACCTGTAGGCTGTAGCTGCCTTTTTGTTGTTGGTACACAAAGATAATAAATAATTTGAGTTGGATTGAGTTTGGAGAACGGTCAGAATAAGGCACAAATCCTCGTGACACGTTAGCGACTTAGCGTTATGCTATGGATTCTTAAAGCAAGGAATAATTATTCGCCACTCTTTAAAGTAACTATGTGTTGTGCGTTCCTAATTAGTAACCTTTTTCCCGATCCCATCTTTTTACCAAAAGTTAGCAAGTCGTAAATGACACCTTGCCCAAATATTGATCTTCTTGATACACTTGCTTTCATTTCCATTTGTGAACTTGTTTTCCATTAATAAATCAGCAGAATATCCAAGAAAGAAACAAACTGCTTGTTATTAGGTAATAATAACTATGATCTGATAGATCAGTGAATGAGGGGTCACACCAAGATGGGGAACGCATTTAATTTTTATTGTGTTTTTACTGGATAACAGGCGTTATGCAATTGGAATCAGCTGGGTCGTCTAATTTGGTAGAATTAGCAAGGTCCAAATTGATTTTTGTGAATATTTATATAAAATACTCAGCATCCGAAAATTATAGAAGTGGAGTTAACAGCATTATATTGCTTCCTTTCTTTGTTCTGTTTTTGAAGCAGAACAGCCAATCAGAACGTTTAATTTGGTCTATTGTGAATTCAAGATTAACTCCGATTGAAATAAAGAAGTTGTTTTTCTTAAATTTCCATTTTTTGACGCCCGGACTAGATTAGTTGGTTTGCTTGGAAATCGGTTGGTTGGTCCATATGTACCCCAACACTTCAGTTTTTTTTTTTTTTACATTTTATTTAAAAGAAAGAGTAGTGAAAAGCTCTCTCTTTCTTAAAAAAAAAAATATTTAGTTTGGTTTAAAAAACATTGAAAATATAATGACAACAGTGAAATGAATCAGGAATGAATAGTTGGGCTAGAAGACCTGACCCGACAAACAAGTTTCAGGTTGAACAGCAAGAGCTGAACCAAAATACACCTATGTTCAATTTCATAGGCTGACTCACTCAACGAATTTTGCTTTTTAAAAGCAGAATTGTCAAGTGCCATCGGCAGAATTGTACTGATGATGGATGCAGAGAAAGCTGTGTTATGTGTGTGTCACCGTTGAAAGTTTAACAGTGACTAGCATAGAACTATTGTCAAGGTGCTAGCACATCAAATAATTCATAGAGCAGTGTGGCAGAATATAGTAAGGCAAATCATGTTATGCAGCGTCATATAATCTGTTGAGTCACAAATTTTGTCGTTGTTGGATGATAAGTTCACTTGGATCTGCAAATTATACATTGCTTACAGATTCTTCAATAAAATTTTATTAATTTGTCTATCGCCAAACCTTTCTTTTTCTTTTTCTTTTTTTTTTGGACAAATTGCATACAGAACCAAACAATTTTTCATAAGAAAATTGAAGTTCTCTGCTCTGGTTTCAAAATTAAGTTTGCTGATTAATCTCTACATGCTGACATGCATAAAGATTCTTAGTCCAAAAAAATAAAAAGGAAATTATAAATAAATGTTTTGAAAACCAACCGTTTATAATTTTATTAGATTATAATTTCAAATTTCTTATAATAATATAATATTAAGTATTCTGCCTTTTTACCTAATTTATTTCTTAACAGGTATATCATCTGAATAATACAGAAGAAAGCACCACTTCCTTCTGCAGCTCAGCGACAGTTGCTAGTTTGCTACTAGGTACTCGATCTAGATGCACTCAATAACAACATAAGAGAGTTGCTACTGTACCTAGTAGCATTACACATCAAGAAGGCGTGACTTTAAGATTTATCTTTTCTGGTTGTTAACGATGTTCCCTTTTTACAAAGAAAAAGGAGAAAAGGGATTGGAAATCAACTTATCTTTTACAAACAATTTTAGCACTTAATCAAGCATGGGTTGAAAGAGTCATAAACGATAAATACTTTGTTTATCATCTGAATGATGTTCTCATAGGGTGTGTTTGGATGAGCATGGAATAAGGAATAAAAATAAGGAATTTTGGTATGCGTGCTTATTCTTATTCTTGTGCAACCCAAACAACATAAGAATAAGAAATTTGGGCCCTTATTTCTATACTAACGAAACTATGGTATAAGAATAAAGAATTTGGATAAGCACGCATACCGAAATTTTTTATTCTTATTCCTTATTCCATGCTCATCCAAACACACCCATAATAACAATTTAAGCTCCAATACAGGTATTGTTGAATCTTCAGACCACCTTTTTCTTCATTGCCATTTTTCTCTTAATATGTGGACTCTTATCCAAATCCACTTCAGATTGCCAACTTTGGACTTCACTTTAGATCGGTTTAATTTATGGTTATCGAACAAAGGTTCAGGAATTAAACACTGGGACATCATTTGAGCTGCCACTTCTTGAAACATCTGGAAGGCTCGAAATCAGGGGCGGAGCCAGTAGGGGTGCCAAGAAAGATTTTAAAGCTATATGGAGAGGTTTTGTATTATATACTAAATTTTGTTAATATATAACATATTGTACCCTAATAATAGAGTTCAAATACAATCTAATTAAGTTTATTATTTATTCAAACTAGTTTAATTATAATTTTTCTTTAAGAGCAAATTTAGAAGACAAAAAATTACAAATAAAACATTGCTCACATATGAAAAATTTTGCTTATTATTTTGAAAGAAAAAAAAATACTTCTTTATTTATTTCATATAATTCATGTTAAGAAAATTACTACTATAAAATAATGCGATATTATTTTTTGTTGTCAATTTTTTTAGATTTTTAAACTTTCAAATTTTAGTATGCCTAAGTAAAAAATTCTGGCATCTCCTAAGTTGAAATCATGGCTCCGCCCCTGCTCGAAACAAAAGAATCTTTTCGAATTTAGCTATCCGATTTTCTACTCAAGAGTATATGCAATGATATTAATGCCTGGATCAAATATGCTTAAAAATCTCTAGGACCTTTTAGATTTATTTTATTATTATTTTTTCTTTACTTTTGTTTCACTTTATTGTAAATAACTTTTTTTAATATTAATTATACTGTCTGCGTGGTGATTGCCAATGACCCTAAAAAAACAATTTACTCTCCAATAAGTTTTAACTCAAATTTCTGTCCATTAATTTTGCAATAAAAAATAAAAAAATTTGAATAAATTAGAAGAACCAAGTCAAAATGGTGGTTACAATGTTGTGATAGTTCCGCATTATGTCTGTTCGAGCTATTTTGGACAAGTCATTAATTATTAAAATATGGGGTGAGAGAACATACATCTCTGTCAGGCGAAGTTGACATTTAAATCCTTGTCAACTGAAATACCAATATAATGGCACATCAATTTTATGCAATTATGCTAACCACTTTGATATTTTGTTTTCGATATGTAGCTCGACTAAGTCTTTCCAATAAAACGGTGTTTATGGTTTGAAATTGTACAAAGGACATACCTTTTTTTTTTTTTTTGTGAATAATAAGGACATACCTATTTTGACAGAGAAAGGTACTACCTACCGACATTAATGAAATAGCAAATAGATCCATGGTACTTGTTCACTATTAATACTGTTCCTTTTTATTTTTTGGCTGCTTCTGCCAACTATTCCAAAAAAAACTCTTCCTTAATATTTTTAGTCTGTCTTTCTGTACTAACAAATTAAAAAAAAAAAGATATTGTTCCACATTTTCCTTACTAGTTAAACAACAATTTAAATTTAAATATGGTTTAGTCACTTTAAGTTGAATATGATACTTAATTAAATTAATTTAAGAATTAGATTCGTCATCTATCTCGATATATTTTAAAAAGTGAGCTTCTATGCTTTATCAGTTTATTGTCTTTTATTAGAACATAGACAATTTTCAATTTATTGCAAAATTTACGAGACTCTATATAAGTCATAAAAAGATACCTGCGATTCTTTCTTCAATTTTCACGGTTGTCAAATATTCATTATTAACACAGCATATCCGTGTGTTTATTTGACAATGGTGAAAACAGGCAATAATAGAATATGAGAAAATAATAACATAACAGCTAAATCTATTCAGTTGTAATTAATACAAGTATGATTAGCAACAAATTATGACTCAAATAATTACTTCTATTCTAGTAATAAATTGTCTCACCGATATGACAGACAAATACAACAAAACAAAACACTAGATGTCAAATCTAAAGTCATCAACTATAATATAATTATAGAATAGTGAGACATTCCTATTTCACCAAAAAGAATAATGATTATAAAATAGTGATCATCTAGATTAAATCTCTTCCATACAGATTATGTGCAATCATTCTTAATTTTATTGATCACTTGATCAGATTAATTTCGGCTAGAATCAACGTCAAATCTTTACTAACAAATGGGAAGGAAAGCGAACTGAAGGAGAAATCGCAAAATTCGACTGTTTGGATACTTTTGGAAAGCGAAACTAAATGCCTCATTTAGAAGTCGCAGATACTTTTGTTGATTCATGGCTACAATTTGACTTCTTTTCTTGACTCTCCACCTCCGCAACTAACTACCATTTTGTTCATGAGTGAGTTGTTTCGAAACAATTGATAGTTCGGGTTTATTTTTTCTAATGATCAACTTGGCGACATTATGACCAAACTGTTTGTTGTCACTCTCTTCAATCATTTCATGAACAAACTTATAGTTACAAAGGTAACTTCAGTTTGTGAGGACGTATTTAAAACAACGGCACTGTAGACAACACAGATACTCACACGGCTGCTGACACGAAAGATCAACAAATTTAAGAGTATTAGTTAGTGAGATTAATTATGTAATTGTTAGTGTGTTAATTGCCGTTAGTCTTTTTGAGTTTTTGTTTCATTACTGTATTGTCTATATATAGAGCCTTGAACTCTCATTTTGTATACTGAAATTATTCAATACAATAACTTTCTCTGTTAAGATTACCATAAATTGGTAAATACATATATTCGAAATCAATACCTGATGAACGATAGTTCATGGTCGTTGTTTTTTAAAGAATAAAACAATCATCTGCAATAATATATAATTGGTTTCCTTTTATGCAAGAAACTTGATATCACTTTTTTTTTATTAGTCTAAATTCTAAATCTTTTTTTTCCCCAAAAAGTTCAAGTTTTTATCGGGGGTGATAAGGATCATCCCCGATATTCATCATCCCCATCATCCCCACGCGTTTTCTCTATTTTTTGCTCTACGCGTTTTCTATTTTTAGAAATTGCTCTGTTTCCCTCCCTGCCGTGTACGCTCGTCCCCCCTCCTAGCCCTCCCACGTACGCTCCCCCTGCAGCGTACGCTCGCCTCCCTCCCACCCTCCCGCGTACGCTCCCCAACCCCCACCCTTCCGCGTACGCCCCCCTCCCCCTCCCCCCCCCCACCCTCTGGTAATATCATACTCTCACACACACAATATATATTGATTATAAATGTTGAGGTTAACATATTTAACTGTTGAAGTTAATATATATGCCAACTTCAACAATTTAAATATGCTCACTTCAAATATTACCTTCAACATTTAAATATGCCAAGTTCAACAATTATATATATTAACTTCAACTGTTATATATATTAACTTCAACAGTTACATATATAACATATTACTTACATATATAACTTCAATAACTACATATATAACTTCAGCAGTTACACATATTAACTTCAACAGTTATATATATTAACTTCAACAATTACATATATAACATATTACTTACATATATAACTTCAATAACTACATATATAACTTCAGCAGTTACACATATTAACTTCAACAGTTATATATATTAATTTCAACAGTTATATATATTAACTTCAACAGTTACATATATAACATATTAATTTTAACAATTACATATATAACTTCAACAGTACATATATTAACTTCAACAATTACGATATTGCCTTCAACATTTAAACATATTAACTTCAACAGTTATGAAGTGTGTAGGAGGAAGAGGAGAAAGGTGGGGGGGGACGATGTACATGGGAGGGAGGAGGGGGAGGGGGGACGGCGTATGTAGGAGGGAGGAGGGGGGATAGCGTACGTGGGAGGGAGGAGGGGACAGGGGCGGGAGATAGTGTACGGAGGAGGGGAAAGGGAGAGAGTATATGCGTGAGGGAGGAGTTAGTTACGTACGCGTGAGGATGATGGGATGATAGAATCTGAAAAATAGTCCTAAGCAATTCCGAGTTTTTATTAATATGTATGACTGTACGTAGATTTCTTTCTGTCTTGTAATAAGTAAATTAATAACGTGTCGTTTATTTATTGATGACTAAAAGTCTAAAAGAGAACATTATCTCCGGTATGAAATTTGAGCTTGAGTCATCACAATCACCACCATTACATCCCTTGTTAGATAACAAATTTTTACTACTTAAATAAAAGCACCCTCAACAAGTTCAGCAATTTTTCACAAAAATGGATTGAAACAATTGTTAACATTATTATAAACCATTGATTAGAGAGTTATACAGTGTGGATCGCTATTTTTAATAAGAAGTCGACTCTACACACAAACAAGTCAGAACGCTGGATGGTAGATTAAGCAATATATTTTCTCAACAATTGTTGGTGGTATTAAACAAATTTACGTAGCTATGACATGAGAGTTCAAATCCCAGTAATTAATTTTGAAGATATACGCAATTCATTATTGATTTAAATTACCATATATATGCTTTGCATTCTTTCGCTAATTAATTTATACAACCATAGTTGCCTATTCCTCTATATTTATGATCCTTTTATATCGGTAACAAGATACAGAAATTAAATAGGTTTCCAAAACACTCCTTATTTAGAAAAGCTATAGAATGCACGAATATTTATTTATTTATTTTTATGATATGACACTAGGTCACTGTATATTTACTTGTTTATTCTTATATAGGAAATACGAGTCTCCTTTAATTCCTGATATTTTGTTACACGGTTTGGTTATTTAGAAATTATAGTATATATATGATAAATTTATGTTCATTTTTTTCTTGGCGTAGATCCCTCTTTACTTCTTTCTTTTTTTATGCGTTAATCCTCCCGAAATTATTTTATATAAAAATTTAGACACAAAAAATTTTAATATACAGAATTATTTTATTTTTTTAATAAGAAGAAAGTTCCAACGCGTTTTAGAAGAGCGTTTAGCAATTCCCCTCCGTACGCGTTTATAAAACGCGCTCCAGAGCTCCGAACGTGTTTTATAAACGCGTACGAAGGAGAGATAACTTCGCCTCTTCAGTTACGCCTTTTGAGGAGCTGACACATTCGTACCCGTTTATAAAACGCGTTCGAAGGCCTGGAGCGCGTTTTATAAACGCGTACAAAGGTGGTAATTTTTCGAAAACGAGTTATGACCGTTTTTTTTCTTTCTTCGTCGCTTCAGTCAGTCCAGAGAAGAGAAAAAGAAAAAAAGAGGGAAGAGAAGAGAAGGGAGAAGAGAAGGGAGAAGAGAAGAGAAGGGAGAAGGGAGAAGAGAAGAAGAGAAGGGCGAAGAGAAAGAAAGTTGCGGCCGGAGAAAGAGTAGAGTTCGCCGGAGAAAAAAGGTTGCGGCCGTCGAAAGAGAAGAGGAGGCCGGAGGTGGTTGCCGTGCGAAGAGAAGAGGAGTTCGAAAGACAACGTACGCCGATATCGAGATTTTTTATTTTGCATTTACTGAAAATTATGGATATATTAGTAAAAATTGTGGATTTTGGATTAGTAAAAATTGTGGAAATTATTAGTATAATTTGTGGATTATTATTGAAATTGTGGTAATTATTTGTAAAATTTGTGGATATAATATTGTGAAAATTAGTGGTAATTATTAGTAAAATTTGTGGACTATTATTGAAATTGTGGTAATTATTAGTAAAATTTGTGGATATAATATTGTGAAAATTAGTGGTAACTATTAGTATAATTTGTGGATTATTAGTGAAATTGTGGTAATTATTAGTAAAATTTATAGATATAATATTATATATTAATAATTAGTGGTAATTATTAGTAAAATTTGTGGATTATTATTGAAATTGTGGCAATTATTACTAAAATTTGTGGATATTATTGGACATTTTAGTAAAATGTTCATGGAATTTGTATGGAAATTATGTAGGAATTTATTGTCAAAATTAGTGAAAAATTTGTATTGCATTTACTGTAATTTGTATGCAAATTGAATGGAAAGTAGTCGAAATTTTAGTAAATTGTATGGCATTATTGGAAATATTATTGGACATTTTAGTAAAATGTTCATGGAATTTGTACGGAAATTAGTGGAATTATTGTCAAAATTAGTGAAAATTTTGTATGGAATTTACTGTAATCTGTATGCAAATTGAATGGAAATTAGTCGAAATTTTAGTAAATTGTATGGAATTAGTGGAAATTTTAGTAAATTTGTATGAAATTTTAGTGGAATTTGTATGCAATTTGTATGCAAATTGAATGGAAATTTGTGGAATTTAGTAAATTGTGAATGGAATTTTTGGAATTTGTATGCAAATTGTTAATGTAATTGATCAGTAATTATTGTAAAAATGTCAATTACATAGAAAAATAATTTTTGTTTTGTTCGTTTTGATTATTGAAAAAAAAATTAAATTCATTGTTGTTTTAAATTGTTGTTCTTATATTATTTGAATCAGATGAGTTCAGCAGAAGATGAGGCTGGTCCTTCTGGTACTTCACCACCTCCCACCGAAGCACCCCCCACCGAAGCACCCTCCACCTAGCCTCGCCAAAAAAGACGTAGGCGTCGCGCAGCCCGTCCCAGCGCGCAAAATGTCAATCCACCTGTGCAACCGGCCAACATAGAAAACCAACAGGTTTTATTTGTTACGGATAACGAGCATCTCGTTGGTTTGTCTTTTGAGGAGGTAATAGATTGTTTTATGTTAATTTAGATTTTTTTGCTTTAATAATTTAGATTTCTTAATAGACTTATAAATTGTATTAAATGCTTATTATAAATTGTATTAACAAATTAATTGAAAATGAGGTTTATTATAAATTTTTAGATTAACAAATTAGATTAACAAATTAATTGTCAATCTAATAAATTGTATTTATTTTAAATGCTTATAAATTGTATTATAAATTGTATTTTTAATAAAACGGTTTATGTTTTGTGTTAATGCAGCGTGAAAAACATTTGGAGATGAGATCGCACAAGCGAACGATTAAGGTGGACGATCGGATTGAGGGAAGGCTGATCAAACTGGGGCTCAGTCACATTACGAACGTGAAGCATGTCAATGTCGACATGCCATTACTGAAGGCAATGGTCGAGTTTCTGCGTCCGGAGACGCATACTTTTCATTTTCCCGTTGGAGAGATGACTGTTACTCTACAGGTAATTTATTTAAACTTGATATTAAATTTTTTTAATATAATTTTCGTATTAATTTTCACAATTAATTCTAACATAAAATTTTGACTTAACATGACACGAATTTAATGTCACATTTATTTAAACTTTATATTTAAAATTCAATTTTGAATATTAATTTTCGCAATATTAACATGACACGAATTGCAATATTAACATGACACGAATTGCAATATTAACATGACCGTTACTCTCGGTTCAGATTCTTTTCGTGTTCCCGCCATCGCCGCTCCTGGTACTCCTTCTGTTCCCTTTCCGGCCCACCATTAATGTGCCATTGGTAGTGTATTTTTAACTCGAGCACGTCTCCCTCTTCAGTCGTGTCTTCATGGATGTTGTATTTCAAAGTGCGATAACAAGAGCGGCAAATTGCCTCGTATTCTCCGTTTTCTGGTTGATTTCTATTAGCAGGGTAATGGTAGAAAGTTGGCCAATACTCAATGCGGGTTGCTCTTCGATAGTTTGGAACATCATTATTTGAGTTAGAGCTATTTTCTTTGTCCATTGTACTGAAGGTTTTAACAAGAAGGAGGTAGTAGGTGTTTGAGCATTCTAATTCAACAATGGCTGGTTTTATAAATAATTTCACTAGTTCAAAGATGACATTGTAAAATCAAATCTTGTCATGTCTTTTGCAGTCTTTATCAGAGCATGCTTGTACTTTTTTTCTAAAAATTAAATAATACACCTTCGAACGCGTTTATAAAATGCGCTCCAGGGCTTTGAACGCGTTTTATAAACGCGTACAAAACTCTGACAAACGAGGGGAAAGTGGACAGCATCTCTCCTTCGTACGCGTTTATAAAACGCGTTCGGAGCCCTGGAGCGCGTTTTATAAACGCGTACGGAGGGGAATTGCTAAACCCTTTTCTAAAACGCGTTGGAACTTTCTTCTTATTAAAAAAAATAAAATAATTCTGTATATTAAAATTTTTTGTGTCTAAATTTTTATATAAAATAATTTCGGTTAATCCTCCATACATGAAGATTTCCATACAATATCTTAGTATTAAATTTGATTGATAATCAAACGGGGTGATAAGGATCATCTCCAAGATCCATCATCCCCAATGGAAACACATTTTAATTTTTTTTATTTTTAGAATATTTTTTATCCCCACTATTTCCTGCCAAGATAGTTCTCCTCAATCCATCTCCTTCTTCAATCCTCTGACTGGGCTCGAGATCTCTGTTCCAAATCCAAAAGAGTTTGAAGAATTTTTTGTCGTGTCAAACCCATTTCAGAAGGACTTGGTGATAATCTTTGGAGGTAAACAATATTAGGATGAAACCTTTGTGGGCTTGATACGTCCAGGTGATGAGGCCTGGGTAACAATAATTACATATATAACTAACATCTGTGAAGTTACATATATAACTTCAATAGCTACATATATAACTTCAACAGTTACACATATAACTTCAACAGTTATTTGAGAATCCTTTGACTGGGCTCTTCAACAGTTACATATATAACTTCAACTAAAATATGACCAAAACTTCTCTGTTGGAATTAATATCGTAAATGTTGAAGTTAATATATTTAAATGTTAAAGGTAATATCGTAACTGTTGAAGTTAAAATATATAACTGTTATACTAAACTTGTTGCAGAGATGGAATAGAATCAAGTTTTGGTCATATTCCTCAGTCATATTTCCTCTGAAAAATCTCTTTTAGCATTATTCACAACCTTTTCATCTAAATGCTATCCCATTAGTTGAACGGAAGACTAGGGAAAACGTCAAATGTTTCCGTACAACTAAAATATGACCAAAACTTCTCTGTTGGAATTAATATCGTAAATATTGAAGTTAATATATTTAAATGTTGAAGGTAATATCGTAACTGTTAAAGTTAAAATATATAACTGTTATACTAAACTTGTTGCGGAGATGGAATAGAACCAAGTTTTGGTCATATTCTTCAGTCATATTTCCTCAAAAAAATCTCTTTTAGCATTATTCACAACCTTTTCATCTAAATGCTATCCCATTAGTTGAACGGAAGACTAGGGAAAACGTCAAATGTTTCTGTACAACTAAAATATGACCAAAACTTCTCTGTTGGAATTAATATCGTAAATGTTGAAGTTAATATATTTAAATGTTGAAGGTAATATCGTAACTGTTGAAGTTAAAATATATAACTGTTATACTAAACTTGTTGCAGAGATGGAATAGAACCAAGTTTTGGTCATATTCCTCAGTCATATTTCCTCTGAAAAATCTCTTTTAGCATTATTCACAACCTTTTCATCTAAATGCTATCCCATTAGTTGAACGGAAGACTAGGGAAAACGTCAAATGTTTTCGTACAACTAAAATATGACCAAAACTTCTCTGTTGGAATTAATATGTTAATATATTTAAATGTTGAAGGTAATATCGTAACTGTTGAAGTTAATATCGGAAAGATAAACCTTGGTTCTATTCCATCTCTGCAACAAGTTTAGTATAACAGTTATATATTTTAACTTCAACAGTTACGATATTACCTTCAACATTTAAATATATTAACTTCAATAGTTATGAAGTGTGTAGGAGGAGGAGGAGGAAGAGTGCAGGGGGGAACAATGTATGTGGGAGGGAGGAGAGGGAGGAGAGGACAACGTACGTGGAAGGAAGGAGGGGGAGAGGGTACAACATACGTGGGACGACCAGCGCTCGCTATACGCCTTCCTTAAAGAAAGGGGCAGGGACACACACTAGGTGGTCATAACCCAGTAGGGTGGGATTGAGTTGTTGTTTCGTGGCATATCGGGGTTCTAATTCTCTTGTCAAGTGCACTTCTACTCTATTGAGTAAGTGAAAAATAGACCGATAGCGGCTTCACCAAAATCAGGATCAAGCACTTCTCTTGCGTTCTTGAGTACACGTATAGACACCGATTCATGATTTTTAGGAGTAGGTACTATCCCTTAATTGGTTGGGGAAATAGATCCTAAATCGATAGTGAGAAAACCACTTTCCATCCAATCCCTTTGCCCTATCTAAACAAAATAGTGGGGACCAAAAACGTGTGTTATCACTGGGGATGACGAAATTCAAAGGATGTTCTTAACCAATTCCCATAATCAAATCCTTGGTTGCAATTTAACTTGGATCCTATGTGAATGTAAACCATACAAATATGACGTGGCAAGGCATTGGTGCATGTGTGCAACGGACACACAAAAATCAACATCATAAGACCAGCCATCATCTCCTTTTCCTTACCCCTAGACTACGGCATCTGTTGCCTTATTAACATGAGCATTTTTAGGTGATTGAAATCCAATCCTGGTGCCCTTGCGATAATTGGGATTTAGCAAGAAAATACAATATTTGCATTTATGAATTTTGGTTATGCAAAGATGCAATTTGTGCACTATAAAAGAAGGGCGAACTGCACCTCATTTCTCATTCAAAAATCCAAAATACTGTACTCTCCCTCCTCCTGCTCGGCCCCCTTGGTCCTCTATTTTCTTATTATATTATATATTATTATATATATATATATTAATAATTAATTATTATTATTATTATCCCTTGCCGCAAAAATCAGTGTTCTTGAGTGTCCAATGCACAAGAGTTTTGTCCATATAACCCTGCAATCCAAATTACATTAACGATGGTATTCGCCACAACCAACTCATCATGCTTGGAAAACGAACAACTCGCATGTCAAGTTGACCATGCTTGCAGTGAAATTTCTACCACCTATAAAGATCGATGATTTGGTAGAAGATAGGTTAAAGAGTATGTAGATATAGTATTTGATATCTGTGTGGAAAGCTTGCCTGACTTGAAGAAAGAAAGAAACCATTGGTTTCCGAAGGAACAGAGAAAGCCAAAAAAACTGATTTGTTAAAAGAATATTTAATTTTTATAAATGCACGTAATCAATAATATTTTATTATACCTTAATGTAATATATCAATGTTCCACTTCAGCTATAGTATGGAATGATATTAATGTGGGATCGTTTGTCTTTTATTTGATAGTATGGAATGTTATTATACTTTATTGTAATATACTTTCATTTTCGTCTTCAATTACCTCTAGCATTTTTTTAATTGTAATTATTCTAATTATAATTTTATTTATATATTTTTTTCCACATTATGACAGCAATGTGTTCATTGTTTGATATTGTATCATAAATTAAGCAAGATTTTTTTTCCTTCTTTTTACTCATACGTGTGAAGGTATCTCACGGAGATTTATAATTTTATTTGATAATAAAAGTCCTCACCATATCATGTGTAGTGCAATTCTTTTAAGAAAAAAATTTACATAAAAACATATTATATGCTAAAAATTTTTATTTTCTGAAATAATATCAAACATAAAATTGTCTGCACATTGAACGGGCACCGCTGCTAGTAAGTAAAAAATAAACTAAAATTTGCACCGCTAGGGGTTCCTATGTGCGCGTCAGCCGTCGGGGAAGTTAGTATGTGTAGTGTGTACTGCCGCGTTATGGACGCGATAATATTCGAATTGGGAGCTAACTAACAACAGGGTATGAATTTTACCAACGCAACGCTTTTGGGTCCAGCTTCCTGACCCTTTTTTATGCAGTTGAGCACTTTTTCATAATTTCATTTGGACATCTGGCCATCTGGGAGGTGGGGAAGACCGATAGAGACAACATTTTTTTTTTTCATTCTCTCTTTTTTTTATATATATATCATTTTTTCATTTAAGATGACATTTGGATATGCAAAAAATAATAATAATAAAAGACACTGTTGACATAAGTATGTATGCCGATTCTACCCTACAAATACAAAAAACTAGGTTCTGTTTACTTGTTTACTTTTCTTATGACCCGTCAAAACCAGTTCCTTTTTTTGGTTATCCAAATCTCTAGAATGCAAATGCTAAAGTTTTGTGGAACTTTACTTACCAGAGACTTTGCAATATATGTTGTATGAGAAGTACATAATACCAAATCACTTCCCTTGGTACTCTTTTTGTCTAATTTAAATATCATGTTTCTTTCTTAAACATGGTTTAATTGACAAGACACTACATATTGGACCCCGCAAGCCGCAACCGCAACAATCTATGGAATAAATTTTATTGTACAAAATACTTTGAAAAGAGGATTTTGATTATAAGAGCTAATAGTTAACAAAATCAAGTCCAAAATCAAGTCCTTGCTGATGGGCCTTGTTAACAAATTTAGAGGGCTGGTCTATTTCGAAGAGCAAGAGGCCCATCAAATCTTACAAAAACATTCTTGCAAGTTGCAATTCAAACAAACAAAAGAAGAATAAACAGAAACAAGCCCATTATTTCGAATCTGATTTCTTTCAATTAAGGCCTATGGCTAAAATAGAAAATCAACGCCCAATAAATCATTCAAGCCTACATAAAGCAAAAATCATAGACATTTCTCCGTCGCCATCGGCCATCTCTACACGGTCAACGAATTTCAAACACATTTTGTCATTTGCAAGAAAAGTTGTGGAGTACACTACACACTAAACTGATCCACTATCCGGCATCTTTGATTTCCAGTAAAGTACATAAACTAGATCTACACTGATAAAAATTCGGTTAAAAAACCAACAATATATGAATATAAGACAAAAAGGTCTATATTGATTCACTAGAAACGACACAGGCAATTACAAAAGAATACTAATTCCCAGTCAAGGGCTGGTATATATCACCTAATACTAATAGGCACGCTTTTTTCTTCCCTCCTAAAATTCTAGTTCTCTCTTTTTCCTTTTCAAATTTCACTATCCGTAGTTCTCACGGTTTTCTGAATGAATCAGAGAGTTCAATAGATTTAAAAGAAGAAGCTGCCAGATCTTTATATGGACCCGGTGCAAGGCCTTCCTCCATGGACCCACCTCTCCTTCCTCTCCTTCTCCTCTCCCAAATCTGGTACGCACCGAACCCGGCTGCAGCCGCCAAGATGCCACAACCAACTACTAACAGTGCCACTTTCAACTTATCTTCCTCACTCTTCTTTTTGTCATTTCCATCTCCATCTTCATCCACTGCTGCTTTCAATTTGAAATATCCAAACTTGCTGTCATCTCCTTCCACCAGCATCTCTATTGGGTAATCCATCATGTAGCAATTCCTAGTGGTGTTGCTGTATATTGCGCCCCAACATGTGCAGTTCTTCTCACATGTGCTATGACACTCCTCCAAGGAGGCCATTTTTGTGTAATTTATAAAATCTTTGTTTGCTAAGTCCACACCTTGCCGAGTCAAGACCCCGAACCCATCTCCATTTACAATGCTTTTGACTCCACTGGCCCCACAGAAATCTCCATTGCCAGCGGGGAGACACCCGTTTGTACCATTGTCCAGACATATGCACTGAGGCTGTTCTTGCGACCTACAAATGCTGTATGAACCACATGTGGTAGGGAGACTGCACGGCTCAGTGATTGCCGTGTAGTCTAAGATCCAGGCAGTGTTATTCCAATAGTAAGCTCTAAGGTTGGCATCATCTTCCATGGTCATTCGGTAGAAAACATCATAATTGCGGTTGAATGTGTCAAAAGATAACACATCAGCAGGTGGGCCTTCTTTCTGGTACATACCAAGAAAGCCATCTGAGCCGATGCGCGCATATATCGGGCCTCCATCCAGAACAATCTGCGCCTTGGCTTCTAGAGCTGTGTGCTTTAAGTATATACTTGATTTGCTTCCCTTTCCAAACTCTATATAAAGCCCAAAATAGTTGGCACCGAGTGACATGGAGAATTGCTGATTAGTGGAGAGAAGCTTGGCATGTGAGGTGAAGTTTTGGTTTTCTACAATTGTGTTAGAAGGAAAATCAAAGCTTTGCCATGGAATTGAATCAGGGGTACCGGTTTTTTGGATTTGGAGGTTTGATGAGTTGAGTAGCACAACTCTGTCACCTGTACCATCTGATGCCGTGGACCAGAATACTGTACCTTTCTTTTGGTCAGAGAGCACTAGATTACCATCAAAGGATAGTGAGATCGATCCAGTCCATGGAGCCGGGTTTGCGGGCATGGCTCGCCAAAGAGGGAAAGAAGAAGGCATGTGAATAACAGCGAGATCGAGAAGATTAGAGTCGATACGAAGGAAGCCAAGCGCGAACACACCGGTTGGATCAGAGAGCAGGGATTGGAACTGAGAGTACGAGTCGTCGTGTTTGGCAGAGAAGCCTCTTTGTATCTCTTTGGTTGCAGGCTGATCTGCCGCTATAGCTGTAGCTACAACTAAGCAAACCAGAGACAAAAATAGAATTGCAGCTGGTTGCTGCTGCTTGCTATTACATATCTTCATGTTGGAATTTAAATTTCTGCTAGAATTTTTTCTCTTTTTGGCAAGCTTTCTGCTAGACTGCTAGGTAATAGAGAAGAGAAGGAATGTTCACTTTAGTATAGCCCACTGCATTGGCAAATAAAGAAAAACTCTGCTTTGGGAAACCAGGGGTTAGTGTAGATAGATAGTTGCATGAAAGAAAAGAGAATATAACAGAACAAAAAAGAACAGGAAATACGGAAAAGGAAAGCAGGTGGGAAGCCACTCATCAAGCATAGAAAAAGAAACCTTCGAAAAAAAAGCATAGAAAAAGAGATGTTATACTAGAATATTTTGAGCTCCGTGGCATACATCTCAACTCAAATATTCGATAAAATGATAAAAAGAGGTAGCTGATTAGTTTATAGAGGTGGTGGTCCTTCAATAGATTTGATGAATATCCGTATTGTTCGTTGTGAAAAAAGCCAAAGCTGAACTCTCTTTAGTCAAAATTTAGCTACTAATTAATGAGCTAATAGCTACTATTGAAGTTGTTTTTTTTATAAGTGGCTGGTTTTTTTTGTTAGTGGTGGATAGGAAGGCACAAAGGCTAAGATAAGATGCGTGATTAGCTTGCTTGCTTCTTTTGGCATGAATGGAAAAGTCAAAGAGGTGTTGATAAATAAAAAGATGTTAGATAAACTCCAGGTGTAACTAATTTTGACAGTTCATTATACTTTATGATAGAAAGGGTGGTAAAAGATAATTAAAATGAGGTTGTGTTGTGTGGAGAAGATCCTTTCAATTATAAGTGGTTTACGCACCTTTGAATTTGATTTGAAGTTGAGCTTATTTAATACTAATAAATGAGATTTAGGTTTTGGGTTGGGGTCAACGGTAGCTAGATATGACATAATTGAATTGATTATTAACAATGAGATCTGGTCTTCTCGGTGTGCATGTCAACTTGTCTAGTATAGGCGCAACTGTTACCTATATTATATAATGAAAATGCAATGTTCATTGCTGTAATTGGTTTTTATTCTTTCATGCTAATTGGGCACATGAGATCTGCAACTAGGGGCAGAAAGAGTATGGTTCATTGACTTATTGACTATCAATTTTTTTTTTCTTTTGGAAGAAAAACTATGTATGGTACTTTAATACTTTTTAATTTTCCATGTAAATCATAGGAAAAAAGTTTGACCTCGGTTCGCAGCTTTTCATGTCAGCAACCTTTGTTTTTTCCTGATAATTATAATTGTTTATAACACTATGGCGTATAATGTATTATGGCTCCGTTTAGATGGGTGCAAGAATAAGGTAATAGTTTTTTCAAACTTCCAAATTTATTATAAACAATCCAAATTCTTTATAAAGTTACACACTTCTTAATACTTCTTCCCTTATTTCTATTATTCCCACACCATCCAAACGGAGCCATATATTTAAATTACGTTGCTGATTCTATTTTATAATATATTTGCCTCTCTCTGTCTGCCATATTATGGAGTGCTATATTAGTCCAAATGCTTAATTGTGAATAACATATAATTGAATTGAATGGGAAATCATATATAGTTGTTTCACATGTGGTTAGAAAAAAATGTTTGGACAAAATCATTTTGCCACAGAATTGGTGATCTGTCGTCTCATGTCAAAATTAATTAAAAATTCCTAAGAAGCAATTACAAAATTAATTATGAATTCATAATTAAATTTCTATGGGAAAAAATCGGCCGTATATGTGCTTTAATTTTGTATTTATGATGAAAATTTGTATAGGTCGGACGTTGTCTGACTTTTTTCCTAAATTTTTCATTTTGAATTCCTTAATATTAATTTTATTTAATTTATTGTAAACAAAACTTTTCTCCATGTGGTGGATGAATATCCATCTACTAATGCATAGATCCTACGGACCTACTGTACACTGATGTAGACTTAAAAATTTAAAATAAGTCAAAGCAAGGTATGCTAATCAATGCCAAGCTCAGAAGGTCCACTCAATTATTTTATTATTTAAATTTATCATGTCAAGTTGGACGATGTTGACTTTTGTATTTTGTTTTCTTTTAAATATTAGTTAATTAATTAGACGGTCACTGAAACATTTTTTTTATATTCCAATAAATAACGAAATAAAGTTCAAACATGACATTATAGCTGGTAGGTCTAGGATTTATTATAGGGAGAAAGTTTAATATGTACTATAGTGTATAGGGCATTTCGTGCACCGCGGACTTTTTCGGAAATATTTTTATAAAATGAGAAATTTAATTTAACCAATCTAATCTACGTATTGAAATCTAATAAAAAACCAAATTTTACAATTTTTTAGATTTTATTACTATTTTTTTCGAATTTTTTAAAACATGCCATTTTTGGAAAATTGTAAATAGTACCACATTTCAAAAATGACATGTTTTAAAAAATTCGAAAAAAATAGTAATAAAATCTCAAAAATTATAAATTTTGTTTGGTATGAGATTTCAATATGTAGATTAGATTGGTTAAATTAGATTTGTCAATTTACAAAAATATTCCCGAAAAAATCCGTGGTGCACGGAATGCCCTATGCACTATGGTGCATATTAAACTTTCTCTATTATAGGTCCGGCCGAATAAATAAGACCAATATGGTCTAATTCGGCCCCAAATAGACAGGGTTACCCTAAGAAGACAATATAAAAGACGCTTCCTCCAATTGAAAAGGGGAAAAATCATAAAACAAGAGCAAAAAAAGCTCATTCTCCTTCCGTAAGGGGTGGTTGGTTGGCAGAAAAAGAAACTCATGCCCTATTCACCTCGTTTAACACTCTGTGCCATAACTCTCTACAATAGCTAGGCGTATCAATAGCTTTCTAAAGATATCAAGTATCATATTTAAAAAAATAATAAATTAAATACGTATTTTATCGTCCATCGAGTTAAGATTTTAATGGAATCATCAAATGAATATACGAAATTTTACTATTTTAATATATTACAATAATATATCCGTAAAATCGTGTAATCATCAATATTATTTGAATTTATTTATGAATATATTATAATATAGTAAAATTAATCATTATAAATAATTTCTTTTTATTAATTAATTACGAACACGGTCTCTTAGAAATCTTTAAGGGGCCCGTTGGATCGTTTAGGAATTTAGGGACTTTGGGTAATTTCTTATTTCTAGGCATAAATTTATTGGGAAGTGTGTAACTTTGTGAAGAATTTGGATTGTTTATAATAAATTCATACCTAAAAATAGAAAATTTCTCAAATTCCCACGTCAATCCAAACGGCCCCTAAAAGAATATTAGTTTCACAATCGCCGTTTCACAACATCTACACTAACGCCCAACAAGGATGCATTTTTTTTTTTTTTTGGAGGAAGCCCCACCTTAGATTACATTGGCTTTTCTTTTTACTCCCTTTAGCTGCCTCTTAATGAGCTTTTAGTATTTATCTCTATGTAG
Source organism: Rhynchospora pubera (assembly GCA_028095005.1). Classification (NCBI taxonomy): domain Eukaryota; kingdom Viridiplantae; phylum Streptophyta; class Magnoliopsida; order Poales; family Cyperaceae; genus Rhynchospora; species Rhynchospora pubera. The sequence goes on along the minus strand of CM051462.1, from coordinate 157,328,698 downwards.
TTTTTATTTATTTATTTTTTTTTACCAGTAACTGCTTTGTATCAGTTTTTACCAGCAAGTTCGGCAATAGTTTTTAGGAAGGGGCTGTTTTTTAGCTAAGGGAGGAGCTTTCGATTTTAACTCATCTTTGTACTAGAAAAGACATTTGTATTTGTACTCTTTTTCGATTTTAATTAATGTTGAGCCCAAGGGCAGTTCATCAAAAAAAAAGGATGCATTTTTTTTGGCACGAAATGTCAGACGACACGGGATTAACATCACGAGGACAAACTTGTAAGTTGTAAATTCCAATCATGAAAATTTCATGATCTCTGGGTGCGTTTGGATAGATGTGGGAAGAAGAGAAGAAGGGAAGAAGTGGGAAGAAGTATTGGGAAGTGTGTAACTTTGTGAAGAATTTGAATTGTTTATAATTTTTATTTTTCTTCTTCCTTCTTCTTCTTTCTTCTTCCAACGATCCAAACGCACCCTCTATTTAAGGTGTTTAAAGCAGAGTTTTCCGAAAAATGTTAGAACGTTATTATTTCCGTGTAAATTAACTACTCCAGTAATAAGTTCAAGTAAGATATTATTCCGAGTTTAACAGAAATAGAATCCTATATTGTCAGGGTAACAGGGTTATCCAATAAAAAGTCCCGTTTCGAACCGGGGGTGATAAGGATCATCCCCGATATTCCTCATCCCCATCATCCCCACGCGTTTTCTCTATTTTTGACTCTACGCGTTTTCTATTTCTGGAAATTGCTCTGTTTCCCTCCCTGCCGTGTACGCTCGCCCCCCTCCCACCCTCCCGCGTACGCTCCCCAACCTCCACCCTTCTGCGTACGCCCCCCCTCCCCCCCCCACCCTCTGATAATATCATACTCTCACACACACAATATATATTGATTATAATGTTGAGGTTAACATATTTAACTGTTGAAGTTAATATATATAACTGTTGAAGTTAATATATATGCCAACTTCAACAATTTAAATATGCTCACTTCCAATATTACCTTCAACATTTAAATATGCCAAGTTCAACAATTATATATATTAACTTCAACAGTTATATATATTAACTTCAACAGTTACATATATAACATATTACTTACATATATAACTTCAATAACTACATATATAACTTCAGCAGTTACACATATTAACTTCAACAGTTATATATATTAACTTCAACAGTTATATATATTAACTTCAACAGTTACATATATAACATATTACTTACGTATATAACTTCAATAACTACATATATAACTTCAGCAGTTACACATATTAACTTCAACAGTTATATATATTAACTTCAACAGTTACATATACAACATATTACTTACATATCTAACTTCAATAACTACATATATAACTTCAGCAATTACACATATTAACTTCAACAGTTATATATATTAATTTCAACAGTTATATATATTAACTTCAACAGTTACATATACAACATATTAACTTTAACAATTACATATATAACTTCAACAGTACATATATTAACTTCAACAATTACGATATTGCCTTCAACATTTAAATATATTAACTTCAACAGTTATGAAGTGTTGAAGGAGGAAGAGGAGAAGGGTGGGGGGGGACGATGTACATGGGAGGGAGGAGGGGGAGGGAGGACCGCGTATGTGGGAGAGAGAAGGGGGGAGGGGGGACTGCGTAAGTAGGAGGGAGGAGAGGGCAGGAGAGGGAGATAGCGTACAGAGGAGGGGGAGGGGAGAGAGTGTACGCGTGGGGAGAGAGGGATTTGTTACGTACGCGTGAGGATGATGAGGATGATAGTATCTTAGGGATGGTCCTAAGCAATTCCGATTTCGAACCCACCATGAAATGAAAGGTTCGATGCACATATCTAACATCTTCCATATTTTTCGAATCTACTACAGAACCTCTTACTCTTATAAGACGTCACTGCTTACCTCAGCAATTGGCATTGAAGCCGAATAGATTTCCCTGACTGGGCCAGTGAAAAGAAATGTAAGGCCCTGATCAAAATGATTTTTTTACGGGATTTCAATTCAATTCAATTGATTCCATAGGATTTCGTAAAATTTTGTTGGATGTAATTATATAGGAATTCCAACCAAATGATACAAAATCCGTTCATAATGATCAAAAATTTTCCAACGAAACGAAATGAAATGAAATCCCATGTTAAAAAAAAGAGATTTTGATCGGGGCCTAAGTATGTATTTTATTATTTTGAAGTATGTGTGTGTTTCAGGAAGAAGTTGGCAAGTTGCACTTAAAAAAAAAAATTATATGCTGATCCCCTGATCATATGTGGCGAAAATGTAAGTTCAGAGTAAACGCATAACAGAAAATCTTTATAAAATCAGAAAGACTAATTGTTTGACCCTAAAATATGGTGCCAAATTCATGAATTAAATTGGATAATTTCATCAAGGAGCTTAAAAAAAAATTCATGAGAAATGTCAAATGGACCCTAAAAATTATGAAAAATTAGCCAAAAATCTAGGAGAGGAGGAAGGAAATTATGGTGATTTCAGATTGGCCAGAAGACCTACAGAAATCCTATTTTATGCAAAGAGGCCCCTGATTTTGAAGAAAATAAATAAAATAGGTGGAGGGGTATTTTTGGAAACTTTTTGGAACTACTAAATTCTGCACATTTTTGTGAAGGCGTGTATAAAATTTCATACGAAAAATCAATTGGAAAAGGCCCCAAACAATTTATTTAGATTCAGCAATTAGAAAAGGCAACCAAATTCAATAAATGGATACGTCCATTAATACCGAGAAATGGAGAAGAAGCCAGCATCCATTTTTTTTTTTTGAGGGCCGTCTGGCAAAGAGCCAGGGGCAAATTTTAATATAAAAAAAGGAAGCGTATTTACATCAAAGGAGACTTAAAACTCCTAAACTAAAGAAGGAAAAAAGAAAAAAAGAAAAGCACTACTAAAGTACAAAAAAAAAAAAAAAACAACAACAACAACTAAGCAAAAGTAGTTTGCCATTGCTCTGTCTTAGATAGAATGTCATAGACTAAACTTTGCACGGAAGCACGGTGGTTGCTGAAGATGATTGAACATCGATTTTTCCAAATCATCCAGCATCCATTTTTAAATCAGAAATTCAAAGAAAACCCCCTCCGTATAAGTCTCGACATGGACGGATGTGGAGTTTAATAGAAGAACTAAGGTGAAAGCAGCGAGGCCCACAAACAGACTTACGGCGTACCATGCGCCAAGAGCAATCAAATGAGGGAAGGAAAAGAGGAGAAATAAACCCAACAGAATGCTGTTGGAGAAGAGAGGCGATAACCGCCGGGCTCAAGACAAGGTTCACCGAACCTAGATGAAAAGAGAGGCAGATGCTTCGTCTATATAAGGAGACCGAAGGAGAGAGAAAGGGGCAGTTCCAGGGCAGTTCCAAAGAGAGTTCGAAGGCAGTTCCCAAGAGTCCCTCTTCCAACACACACATATACACATTTAGGATAGAAATAGGTAGACAATTCCACAAATAGGTGGTGTGCGTAGCCAGGAACTGTAGTAAAAAGAGAAATCGCAAGTGTAATTGTGAAGACGAGCTGTACTGAGGTAAGGTAGGAGAAAAGAAAGGTAAATCGTGGTTGAATTGTGTATAATGGTTTGATTCTTGAAAAGAAATTTGCAAATTTTGCTTTGATCGATGCTTGATTCCGTCTTTTAAGTGCTGATTAGATAATGTTTACTCGAATCGTTGTCTTTCTACCTTTCTTGAGATTTGAGAATTTAAACTACAGGTTCTGTAGCTTTGGATGATCAGTGAACATAGATTAGTCGTAATCTTGATTTCTTTAAAGAAGTTCTAGCAATTTGGTTCTCTCTTTGGTCTTTCTTGATTGAATGTGGAAATTTGAGATCCTATGCCATGGGTTCCATGGTATTAGGTGATCAATTGATGGGGATGAAATCGATTTCAGTTGGTCAACGAAGTTCTTGTAATTCAGTCGTCTTCTTTTCCTTTCTTGATCTCTCGGAAATACTTCCTCTTGTCCCCTAATCTCTGGTCTTTCTTGAGCAAATTTAGGAATTTGAGAGCCTATGCCATGGGGTCCATGGTATTAGGTGCTCAATTAGTAAAGAACAAAGCTTAATTTCGGTTTACAAGATGAAGTCCTGGTAATTTAATCACATTCTTTTCCTTCTGTTGATCCCTCTCGATTGCTTCCTTTTTCCCTAATTCTTGATCCGATCATCGCCTATCTCCATTAAAGTCTATGCTAAGGGGTCCTTAGACATAGGCTGGAGAAGGTTACCTAGCTTGAGGGTTCCTCATGACTAGGTGTAGTTCAAGGTCTAAGCTGAGGGTTCCTCAGTTCTAGGCCATGGTTCTTTAATGAGAGCTTCCATAACTCGAATTGGAGGACCTTTGTGTAATTCTTAGATATTTTAAGTCGAAATGCTGCCGAAATTTAGTTTCATGCTATTTTTCTCAATTTCTGGGATAATGTGCATAAATATGACTTTTAAGAGTATTCTGATATGACCTAATTGCACCTGAATTGAAAACTGGTAAAATAGTTTAACTAAATCGTCTAATTAAACTGCCAAAAGTACATTAAGATTGAAATAGAATACTTGAATGTTTCTGGACTTTAATGAAAGATGCTCCCTGTATCCAGACTCTAACCTTCCCTTTTGAGTGTAATCTCAGTAGGAATCTTGGTGATCTTATGATCAAATATGCTATTATTCTTCGTAAAGTTCAATTTAGCATGAGAGACGTCAGTAATTTCTTTTGTTCAGTTTCTGAGAGGCCAGCGAATGTTACAAATCTTGTGGTGTCTTCTAGTAAATTTTGAGCAGTGGTGAAGTACAAGTTTTGTTGTCCTACATTGGATATACCCTTGAATGTTTAGTTTCACTGTTACCCGACTGTTGAGCTTTGATATCATCATAAGTCTCTTTGTAACAAAGAAATATTTCTTGTTATCATAATTAGGCCGGCTGAGATCTAAAACCATCCATGGATGGCCATCCAGAGGATGCAGTTCCATGACTTTGATATGCGACTCAATGTCTTTAGAATTGTTATTTACCAGTATTTAGGAGGTATAAGTATGCCCCAAAATTGACAACATAACAGAGCCAACTTAATGTTGTATATGACATTCATGCCAAGCAAGTGCTGTACGGGTGTATACCATATATGGTATAGGCTTCTCAAGACTTGACCACATGTAGAGTTCAAGAAATAGTATGTTGTCTAGATCGTCAAAGGATAATTTCATGAAAAGATAATTAATTGATGAGCCTTGCCAACAATTACCATGTGTATACGAGATAGTTAGGATTAGAGAAGTCAATGTTAATTCTTTCTTCAAAATCAAAGTGAAATAATTCCCTGAGTACCACTTCAAGTTACTTTCCCCGTACCATGCCGTACCAGTTAGTGGTCTCTTCACTAAATTAAATAGACGCAACCTTAATCGAAGACATCTTCACGCTCTCTGCCATGTCGTGATTCTAACGGGACTAACCCCATCGACGTTGGCGGCGACGATCGTCGGAAACATAAAAATAAAGTTTACAGGGACCAAATTGAATTTTAACTGTTACATAAGTTCTCGACTTTCTCGTCAAGTGACGACGATGCGGCAGAAATGGAGGCTGCTATTGTGTTCCTTTCTCTTTCACGACGCCGAAGAGTCCTTGCCGACAAGTTACGATGGCCGGAGCTGATAGCGGATCCAAACCCATTCCGTCAGACCCATTAGACCTCAAAATAGAATCCGTCTGCATAGTTTAATTTCAGCGAGAGAGATGTTCAGATCTCCTGTGGCCAACGAGTTGCTAATTTGTCAGTAGCCACTACACGAAACACATTGAAGAGGCCAGCGATCTACATGTGTCATCACGATGTCATCAAACCCAGTCAGACTAAGCCAGCGCCACCTCAAACACTCAGTTGATGTGGACCAATTAGAATAATGCCAAATCAACGGAAAACTTTAAAAATCAATTAAAAATAGTAAGAGACTCAGAAAAATATAAATAAAATATCCATAAAATCCTAAAAAAAAAACAAAATAAACTTGTTTCACTGATACTTTGATGTGAAAATATGTCAAAGTAGCGGCCTTTTGTATTTTTGAAGCATTTTCACTTTAAAAATGAAATTTATAAATATTAGAAAACTAATAAACCTATTTATAAAATTCTGAAACTAAAACTAAATACTTTTGAAATAAAAATTCTAAATATAATATCTTCGAAATCAAATATTTTCAAATAAGAATATTATTTTCACAAATTACAAAGTCAAAATAAACCAATCGTATCTTTAAAATGAAATTTATAAAATCAAAAGCTAAATACTCTCGATATCCAAGTAATTTCAAGAATAATATTTTCAAATATTAAAAGACTCTCAAAATAAGTATTTTCAAATCTAAAAAAGGAATTTCTAAAAGTCAAAAGTTCCAAAGGCCAAAGTGAATAAATGCCACCAATATCCCAAGCGAAACATCAAAATTAAAAGTCTAAACGCGAAACCCAAAGTCAAAGCCGAAACTTCTTCGTTTGAGGAAAAGTCCCTCACTAGGGTTGAGATCAACCTTAGATGATTTAGAAATCGAATTCTTACGGGCCCCCTCGTCCAAAGAATTCCATTTTTGTTCTCACAAGAAAACCGACTAAGATGGTCCCGAGAACCGACTCTTATTAAGAAGACCGATCAAGATGGTCCCTAGGGTCGTTAAAGAACCAACTCTCACAAGAAGACCGCCCAAGAGGTCCCGAGGGTTGTAAAAGAACCAACTTTCGCTCAAAGGCGCCAAATGCCCCGAAGGTTGTAAAATCCCTTTCGTTCTCACAAGAAGACCGACTAAGATGGTCCCGAGAACCGACTCTTATTAAGAAGACCGATCAAGTTGGTCCCTAGGGTCGTTAAAGAACCAACTCTCACAAGAAGACCGCCCAAGAGGTCCCGAGGGTTGTAAAAGAACCAACTTTCGCTCAAAGGCGCCAAATGCCCCGAAGGTTGTAAAATTTCCCTTTGTTCTCACAAGTGCCGCCAAATGGCCCGAGAACCAAGTCTCACAAGTGACGCCAAATGTCCCGAGGGTTGTAAAAGAACCAACTTTCACAAGTGGCGCCAAATGCCCCGAAGGTTGTAAAATTTCCCTTTGGTCTCACAAGTGCCGCCAAATGGCCCGAGAACCAACTCTCACAAGTGACGCCAAATGTCCCGAGGGTTGTAAAAGAACCAACTTTCACAAGTGGCGCCAAATGCCCCGAAGGTTGTAAAATTTCCTTTTGTTCTCACAAGTGCCGCCAAATGGCCCGAGAACCAACTCTCACAAGTGACGCCAAATGTCCCGAGGGTTGTAAAAGAACCAACTTTCACAAGTGGCGCCAAATGCCCCGAAAGTTGTAAAATTTTCCTTTGTTCTCACAAGTGCCGCCAAATGGCCCGAGAACCAACTCTCGCAAGTGACGCCAAATGTCCCGAGGGTTGTAAAAGAACCAACTTTCACAAGTGGCGCCAAATGCCCCGAAGGTTGTAAAATTTTTCTTTGTTCTCACAAGTGCCGCCAAATGGCCCGAGAACCAACTCTCACAAGAGACGCCAAATGTCCCGAGGGTTGTAAAAGAACCAACTTTCACAAGTGGCGCCAAATGCCCCGAAAGTTGTAAAATCCCTTCTGTTCTCACAAGTGCCGCCAAATGGCCCGAGAACCAACTCTCACAAGTGACGCCAAATGTCCCGAGGGTTGTAAAAGAACCAACTTTCACAAGCGGCGCCAAATGCCCCGAAGGTTGTAAAACTCCTTAAAAACGACTCCAAAACGACTCCAAGTGAAGATTCATTCCTTTTCAACGAAGACCTCTTCGAAACCTCAAAGTCTTTTAGTAGTCTGGCGATCCTTAATTGGGTCCCGTCAACTAGGTTTGGTACCATCAATTAAGACCTCCTTGATACAAATAATAGCACTCCATAATTACCTTTTCTTAGCCCATTACGTCAATACCCTTTACGTCCCTTAATCAGAGGTTCTCGTAGGCAACTACGGGGTAATTAACAATAGGGGCTTGCGCCTATTGGAAAGAAAGGACCCGCTAAATTAAGAAACTTCTTTAAGTAGCGACTCTTTATAGGGTTCTCTTGTGTTGAGAGATACCCGCCATAGAGATCGAAACCTTAAGGGAGGTGAATCTAAAGCTATGTTCCCATTGTTCTTCGAGGAATTCCTTCGAGGAGAATAATGACGAAAAAGCCGCGACACTAATCATGTAATTATGTATCAATATGCAGCTGGAATACTTCGTCACTTTGCGTTTTTTTTTTTTTTTTGCAACCCAAACAACACAAGAATAAAAAATTTGGACCCTTATTCCTACACTAACAAAATCATAGTATAAGAATAAAGAATAAGAATAAGCACGCAAACCAAATTTTTTTATTTTTATATTTTATTCCCGGCTCATCAAACACACTGTTTGGGTTTAAAAAGTGGAGAATTAATATAAGGTCTTAGGCTCTTAGCGACACATGATTTTCCTTTCATTGACAGGGGCAGCAGAAGATAATCAAGCTAGGCCCGTATATAAATTTAAAAAATTGCTTTTTATTATCCTTTGAATTCAATTTTTTCTACAAATACTATATTATTCGGCTCATCTTATAAAGCGAAATCATACTACATTAATTATTTTCTGACTCCCTCTCTGAGGTAGATCGCGTAGCCCCCACAAAATTTGGTCAAACATCATGATCCCACCAATTACACGGTTGTCCACTTGTCCTACTGTCGACATTGTTTTTTATTATTTCCTTTCCTCTCGTTCAATGTCAACTTTACTTAATGCAATCCAAATCCGGAACTCTAACCTTGCTGATTTCAAAGCCCCTGCCCCATCTAGATTAATCGGGTGTTTGATTCACCAATCCACCAACTTTTCTATGGCTCTGTTTGGATGAGGTGTGGGAAAAAAAGAAGGAAAGATGAAAAAAAAATTATTATAAACAATTCAAATTCTTTATAAAGTTACACACTTTCCAATATTTCTTTGCAGTTCTTCCTTTTTCTCTTTTTTCCACACTTCATCCAAACGGAGCCTACAACTTTAACTTAAACCGTCATCAATTGGGAAAAGACCGAATTTTGGCGTTATGATTCATCTGCTAGGCCAGATTAATGAAACAGTTTGTCAACCAGGGCGTTGCGTTGTTTTCATTTTTGAATGCAAATTCAGTATTTTAAGTTTTCAACCAACACATCACGTGCAGAGTGCAGACGACAGCAGCATCGATCATCTGCATTAGTACATTTTCCACCGCTGTTGCCACTTTCACGCTTTAGAAATCTTTATACTGGTCAAGTTTGTTTGTGTAGTAAGAGGTTGCATAAGTTAAATGTCTAAGTATTTATGTAGTGTTATGTAATAGATGTTTAGTTATGTAGTAAGGATAACTAACTTAATGCATGCATATATTCATGTCAAAAGATTAAAATGCCCTTATATTCATGCCTTTAATTATTATTATTAATAATTAATATTACTTGTTAAATATTATTAATTATAATAATTAATCTTTATTATTAATTATGAATTTCTAAAAGTTATTGTTACTTATTAAATATTATTAATTATTAATTAATATTAATTATTAATGATAATAAGAATTATTTTATTATTATGAAATATTATTAATTATTTAATAATAAAAATATTATTAATTAATTATTTTTAATTAATCATTATTAATAATAATTAATATTGCTTGTAAAAATATTACTAATTATTATTATTTATTAATTATAATAATTAATATTTATTATTATTTATGATTTTTTAATAGTTATCGTTACTTATTAAATATTAATATTTATTAATTAGTATTAATTATTTGTTAATTATTAATTATTATTATTAATTATTTCTAAGGGGTATTGTTGGGAAAAAAATTAAAGGGGACAATTCATAACTTATGCAACCTATTTAGGTTGCATAAGTTATGTACCCTTAAGGCATCTTATGTAAGAGGTGTTTGGCGACTAAAGAATGCATAACTTAAGTTATGCATCCTTTAAGTCACAAACAAACGGGGCCATAGTTTTTAAGATATAAATGTGCAAAAGATCGCATGTTCGAAATCCGATTAGGACCTGGAGTCTTTTATAAATATTTAATTTAAAAATAAGTTGGAATATATATATGCGAAATTGAGTTGGGAATCAAACTAATGAATCAGATATAATATTCAGATCTCAATTATTATATCGCTGTGTGGAGAATTAATGCGAAACTTAACTCTACGAAATTAGTAACAGTTTTGAGATCACAAAAATAATTACCCGGATTCAGTACTTTATTAAGATATATAGTACATGGCAACAAACTGAAAAAAATTGACATTATATATCAAATAAACAAATAACTCAATTAAATATGTTACTTCATATCGGTTGATTTGAAATGGGAAGAAGAAATACACGAGGGGTAAATTCAAGTTTTAAGTAGTTCACTGATTTTAGCTTTATTAAAACTAGCAAAAGAGACTACTAATATAAGATGAAGGTATACATTAATTTATTTTACTGGAAATTTTTAAATCTGCTTCAATTTGTCAGTAATATATATCATTTTTTTTATAATTATTCGTGAACATTGCACGCATTTTGGTTTATGCACATTACACGTCTTATAATTTCATTTACATATTCAATTTAAGCCATTGAAAGGGATTAGTACTTCAAGGACACAGCAAGTGAAAGATAATGATTAAGGAACTATTAAGAAAAAAATACCTACAATTTGGTAAGATTATCAGTCAAATAATGCCTCTGTTGGATTGCATCGGATTTGGCTACTTTCCATGAATCTTCAAATGCTTTCTGATATTCATTAAGAACCTACACAAATACAGAAATATAATCAGAAATTAGGATGCCATGCCAACATATTGAGTCACATATGCAGAAATATAATCAGATAACTCTGACAGGTTTGGGATGGCAGCTAGATGTACCTGACTGAACTGCTATGACATACTAATTAGATTGGATGATTACATTAAGGTTGGTACCATTACTTGCTGTTTGTACATTTACCCAGTCTTACATTGTTAAGTATTTTCACCAATTACACTTGCGGAAGCAATTTGTTAATAGTATCAAACTTTCAGTCTATACATAATGCTTTGCTGGAGCTATTGCAATACTGACCTGATAAATAAACTCGTGATTTTCAGGCCCAAGAGTTAGTCTCCACACTGCAATTTGTGCATGAAAATCAGACCATTTTACTGGTATCTCTTTTCCAATACAATCAGACCTCACTTCGATTTCCGAATTTTCATCTATTCACTGTTTGGAATTTGATTTTGAAATTTTTAGATCTAAAAATAGACATCAAGATACAGTTACTATAATTTTTGGAGAAAGTTTAGACGTCTCTTTCTTAGAGATTTAGGCCATAAGACTTCAGGCACATTTGCTGGTACGGATTCCTGAATTTAATTCGCTTGACTACAAAAATTTGTTATAATTAATCCGTATGTCCAAAAATTCTGAAAATTTTACAGAAGATGTATATGACCATGGTTTATCTACAGTAAAAAATTCAAATTCCATCTAATAATTCTGGAGAAATACGAAATAGAGAGACAAAGCAAACCCTAGAAAATTTCCAAATTAAGAATTTGAAAGGAAGAGAGAAGATGTAGCATAAGAACCAAAATTTATCTAGAAAGGGAAAGACTTACGGGGGTTGCAAATGTCAATTAAACTTGAGATAGAGAGACTCGGCAACTCAGGACCTTCTAATCTTCTCTATCAAAAGCCGATGTACATGAGGGTTACCTCCTCTCCCAACTTCTTCAATCCATTATTGCCGTCCTTTCCTCTATCTAATTTGCGGGATCAAGAGGTGAGCTTTATTGAAAGGTATGAAATTTGTTGTTAAATCAATTACGTGAAATAAATTGGAGTTAAGATGAGCAGCCAAGTAGGAACGCGGGTTCAATTAATACCTTCACTGGCACCACGATGGCTTTGGCTGAGAGGAAGTGGCGGAGGGAGAAGCACCACCGAAGAAGAGATTTGTCATGTCGGCGGATGTGGAGTCGTTGGCAACTACCCACCGATGTATAAAAGAGGTCATAGAGGGGGCAGAGATAGAGGGGGGGAGAGATGAGAGGCCGACAGCGAGAGGGTCAGCGGCGCTTGATAATCATTTTAACTCATTTCAAACATCCAAGCTGTGTCGGGTAACTTTATAACCTTTTACCGCCAGCAACACACTCGGTTACATAGTTTAATGTATCAATAAATATTAATGTACTAAAATCATCTGTGCCGTGTCGAGAACAGTAAAAAATTTAGGATGCGGACGCCCACGGGTTTTTATTTATAATACTGAATACTGATAATACTGATACTGATGTTACAAACGAAAAAACAATTTGATACGAGAAAAAGTCTAATGTTATAATTTTTTTTAGGGTGATTTAGATTTATGCCACTGCAAATATTTAAAATTAGGAATATGCCATCACTAAACGTCAAATTATTTTTTTGCCATTATAAAATAATAAAAATTAGTTTTTTTGCCATCGAATAATTATATGACGATTTTATCCTTTTAAATATGCCACTATAAAACTTAAAAATTAGTAATATGTCATCATAAAAAGATATAATTGATTTTATACCATTATTAATTATTAACAATTAGTTTTACGCCACCGCAAAATAACAAAAAATATTCAATGCCATTGTTGCAAGAAAAATAAAATGAATTGCGAAATATATAAACTGAATCTATAATACTCTTTTGTAAATGATCGTGGGAAAAAAATATTATTTTTTGCTCACGGGTGAACATTTATAAATTTATTGTGGTGGAGAAATTTTTTTTATAAATTTCGATATCCTAGTAATTCCATATATGTTGTATTATATGAGTGCCGTCTGTTTTTTTTTAATGGTTTGTTTTTAATGAGGAGTTATTTGGTTATTTAAAAAAAGTAATGGTAAATTTGGTAATGCATTTTTAGAATTTAGTATGTTTTTAAAGAAATAGTGGCATAAAACTATTTTTAGCAAATCTATGATGGCATAAATTTAATTAATAATTTAGGAATGGCATTTTTCTAATTAACAAAATTCACGGTGGCATAAAAGTAATTATCTCTTTTTTTTATTATGTCACAATTTAACTCGTAAATATTATTTAATATTTAAATAGTAGATAATAACATATCATAAGAAAACCCAGTAAGCCACTACCAACTCGGAACAAGCAAAATAAAACAACAGCCCATGTAGCAATTTTGCATCAAAAGGTTGGTAAAGAAACAACCAGCCCAGGATTAAATCCGAAGAAGAGAAATAAGAAACATGTGGTCAAATACTGTCCTCTTCTCTCTTTCCTCGTCATATATGATTAGGGCTGTCAAACGCGTCGGAATTGCACGGAACCAACTGTTTCGTTTTCCGTTCCGTTTTAGAATGCGGTACAGAATTTCATTTCGTTAACGGAAACACATGAAAATTCACACCGTTGACAGCTCTATATATGATATGATATATTATATCCTAATAATGTAAAAAACTATATCACATTATATATCATAAACCAGTCTTGCACCAGCATTTTCCTCAATCTCTCCAACAAGAGACCCATCATCGGTGCTATTACGGGGTGTTGATTTCTTAGATATTGCAAGTGCGTATTTGCACGAATCGTAAAATAAAAGGATGAATGGATCCCGTGCAAAAGATTTCCTGCTCTGGAGAAGATCCAACCTCTCTTTTGGGCTTTTGGTCCCACCACTTACCGCCCCACTATTGGCCTCCGTACTTACAAAGCCCCGTTACATTGGCACTATGACACTCCCAAGACGGGGTGCACTTGCACCGGCAAGAAGAAAACAGCATCTTTCTTATCACGGTGTTCAGTAAATACGTATACACCAAACCCTGTCACTTCAGTCTCCTCCGGTGTGACTTGGCCACTTGGGGGAAGTAAGACCTTTTGCTCCACTTGTCCACCTTTGTGCCTTGTTCTCACACCACTGACACGCATTGTCGCTTCAGTTCCAATTCCCCACCAACGCTGCCGGACTCGATGCGTGCGATTCTCTTTTCTATCAAAAAAACTCTGACAACGAATCCGAGAAACAAATCCCTCTCTCAAGTTGCTTCTAACTTCTAACCGCCAAATCAGAGAGAAGCAACTCAAGTAGAGTTAGAGTTGACCATGGAATTGGTATCAAAAGCCTTGTAATTGTTGTACTAATAGAGATGGTGGGGAGGAGATTGGGAGGCTACAGTCTACTAAGCCAGAACCTCTCCGACGAATCGCCTCTGGCAAACAATCGAGTGAGCGAGAGCAGCTATGAAGAGAGCTCTACTCTCTCCGGTGATTGCTATCCGCCCCCGACGATACCCACAATTGCGCTTGATCCGATTCCTGATGTGAAGGCCTTTGAAGGGGACCATGGTGGTGGCGGTGGTGGCGGTGCTGCCTCGGTGTCGGCCGGGTCTGGATCCATATCCAAGAGCTGGGCCCAGCAGGCAGAGGAAGCGTACCAGTTGCAACTTGCTTTCGCACTCCGCCTCTGCTCTCAGGCTGCTTGCGTTACTGAACCTAATTTCTTAGAAGCTGCAGATCAGTTGATACCCCTGCAACCCCTCAATTCGGCCGAGTCTGTTTCGCACCGATTTTGGGTATGTACTTGATTGATTGGTATCAGTAGTAACAGTTTTGTAGTGAAAGATTTGTATAGAGTGTTTGTAAGTTTTGTTTAAATTGCAGGTGAATGGATGCTTATCATACCAGGACAAGATTCCAGATGGATTCTACTTGATTCAGGGAATGGATCCATTTGTTTGGGCATTGTGCAATGATATCCAGGACTCAAATAGGATTCCTTCAATTGAATCCCTCAAAATGGTTGAACCCACCGAGTCTTCCTTTGAAGTGGTTATAATTGATAAAATGGTCGATCCTGACCTCAGAAACCTTCACAGCATGGTGATGAGTGTCTCATCTAACCCCGCTTATTTGCCCAAAGACATAGTAGAAAACCTGGCTAGAATTGTGTGTGCTCATATGGGGTAAGTTAAAGACGTTCATATCACTCACTCCCTCTGTCAATCACTCATATTGGTTAAAGTGATTAATTGAACTGGGAATCTGAATTTTAAATTTGAGTTTGCTAATACTGGAATCTGGGCTGTTTGGAAGGGGCACAGATTCAAATGAAGAACATGAGTTGGTCCCTCGCTGGAAGGAGTCGAGTGATTTTGTGAAGATTGCTTCGGGGTCTGTGGTGTTTCCAATTGGCAAATTATCTGTCGGTCTTTGCAGGCATCGTTCCCTACTCTTTAAGGCAAGCTGAAGTGTTGTCTTCTCACTATGTTAACATTAGTTAGGTACTGCATATTTTCTCACTGATTAGGAAATTTCTTCAAATTTCACTTAAGTTTTACTGAAATCGGAAAAGTTACACAAAATGTCTCATATTTTCTTATACCTACTACTATTTGTTAGGTATTTTACAAATATAAAACGTCCTGTAGCTTGTTGTGATGATAATTCTGTTAAATGATGATCAATTCATGCTAGTTTATTGAGTCATGTTTCCATCAGTCAAAATAATGTAATGACATAGGTTTATTTGTTAAGTTTCTATTTGTCTGTTGCTTAGAAAGTGATATATATGGTCCATGACAACAAAAAGTTAGGGGCAATACATGCATTGCATTAAATTTAGTTTTTTCATGGTTGGGTATATAGAAGTTGTTAGGTATGGGTTTCACAAGTTAGAACAGTTTGTGTTTTTGTAAGTTTGGTAAATTGTCAGTTGTAATTTACAGAAGGACCCTTTCTATTTCTTTAACGAATGACCAATCTGCCTCAATGCAACAAGGAATTAATTTTCATTTTTACCTTCTGCAGCTCTGTTCCTGTTGATTTTCCTTCTTTAATTTTTTATGTTGTGACTTAAGACTCTGGCAGATTTGATGAATTTGCCATGTCGGGTTGTAAGAGGCTGTAGGTATTGCAAAAAAGATGCTGGCACATCTTGTCTTGTGCGTTTTGGTCCCGAAAGGTTCATTTCATTTTTATAAACCTCAATTTTCTTACAACACAAATATTTAACATACAAGTGTATCCCTTTCTGTTCATTGCCATGTATGAGCTCTCCTTGGTGCATCATTCTTTTAAATTGATTAGCTACTTTGGCAGGGAGTACTTGGTAGATTTGATAGGAAATCCTGGTTGTCTTCATGAGCCTGACTCCTTATTGAATGGTCTCTCCTCCATATCCATCTCCTCTCCTATGCACTTACCAAATTACAAATCTGTTTGCTTCGCCACGAATTTCAAATCTCTGGCCAAACAATATTTCCTGGACTGTCAATCCCTCGATCTTATGTTGAGTGATGCTTCTCCTGGTAAATCAACACTCTTACATATTGATTTTCTGCATATTTTGCAATGTTTAGTTAGCTTCACTGGAGAGAGTTTTTTGTGCTCGCAGGTGGAGAAGCTGCTGAAGTGCAAGATGCAATTGGTTCGATTGTTGAACCAAACTCTTCGAATGTAACAAACCAGGATACTCGACCTTCAGTTAAATTATATGATGATAATAATCTGCCAAATAAATTAAACCAAGCATGCAATGCCTTTGTTAAGCCTGATAAACATATTAGTGATTTCGGCATTGCTCAAGAAGGCCAATGTGGGCAAGGGTCAAATCCTTTCAACGATATATCCATTGCTATCCATGACTTGATTATTCCCTGGAGTGAACTTGCTCTAAAGGAGAAAATTGGGGCAGGTACCTGTATATATCTGTTTATGTTTCCATATATATGGGAAGGGATGTTTACAACCAATTTTCTTCAACAACCATGAACATCAAAGTTTATCAAATTAATACATTCAAGTTTTGACGTGGTTTACTATGATTTAGATAGGTCCCACTGCAATTTTTTTTTATAATTCGTCAACTGTCAAATATTGATAAAACTAAACCGTTGATTTTTCAAATTATTCAATGGATGGCCAATTGGTCTTCAAACTCTACCTATTTTGGTATGTGCCTATCTAAATCATAAAGATGGTTTTTACTAATTAAAATTTCTTATTTTGGTAGCCACTTGTCAAACAATTTTTTTTGCCAATAAGATCTTATCCCTTGTTTCTCTTTTAGTAGCACATCTAACTTACCTAGATACTTTTTGACATTCTATGTGAAGGCCCTACTATAGCTTATTTACATACTTAAAAGTTCTCTTATAAAAATTCAATGCATGTCTCAAGTAAGTGGACTTTACCAATACTGTTTCTAAGAAAGTAGTTGTTAAACTTTATGCAGGGTCATTTGGTACCGTGCATCGTGCTGATTGGCATGGCTCTGTAAGTGTTCAAACTTCTCTTCAAATGTTGGATGAACAATTTTTATGTTGTTTTGCTAAAAACAGCCAATGTTGAGTTAGGATGTTGCTGTGAAGATCCTTATGGAGCAAGATTTTCACCCAGAGCGACTGAAGGAGTTCTTGAGGGAGGTATTGCTGTTTTCACTCATCACTTCTCTATAATTTTAAAATATTGTTTATTGCTACTGCAGTGTGTATTTTTGTCTCTTTATTTAATAATAATGCAATTGCATTAGGTTGCGATAATGAAAAGTTTGAGGCATCCAAACATAGTTCTTCTGATGGGTGCTGTTACACAGCCACCTAACCTCTCCATTGTCACTGAGTATCTATCTAGGTCTCTTCTTCTCTTTTTGTTTTGACCATCTAAAACATGTTTGCAGCGCAGAAAATTGATTATTTTGGGTGTAACTTAATATCTTTCTTACTGTTTTGATATCTAGAGGGAGCTTGTATAGGCTTTTACATAAACCTGGTGCCAGAGAAACTTTAGATGTAAAACGCTGCTTGAGTATGGCTTTTGATGTGGTAATTTTCTTGGCTTTGTTAATACCCTTATCTTGAAGGATTCTGCATGATTATGTCAAGTGAAAATATTCATATTATTTTGACATTCCATATAGGCACAGGGAATGAATTATCTTCACAAACGCAACCCTCCTATTGTTCATCGGGATCTTAAATCTCCAAATCTGTTAGTTGACAAGAAATACACAGTTAAGGTAAGATTTCAACTTTCAATTAACTATGGTGTTCGATAAGTGACACCTTGCAATAACTTTAATTTGATGTATACATAATTAGATATCTAATCCTTTCAGTTTAATTTAGATAGCCATACTTTTGGTTGTTGATATGTCAGGTTTGTGATTTTGGCCTATCCAGAATGAAGGCGAAGACATTTTTGTCTTCTAAGACTGCAGCAGGGACTGTAAGTTTGCTCAACTTTTTCATTATCTTATGTTTTTGGTAAGCTAGATGTTTGTGCTTTTTCCTTTTCTCTTTTTGTAAAGTAAGATATCTTAATTCAGTAATGATTCTTTTCTGATAGCCTGAGTGGATGGCACCGGAGGTATTAAGAGATGAGCCATCAAATGAGAAATCAGATGTATACAGCTTTGGTGTTATTTTGTGGGAGCTCATGACCTTGCAACAGCCGTGGAATAATTTAAATCCTGCCCAGGTCCTGGGTACTTCCTTTTAGTTGCCAACATCTTAATATTGATTTGCATGATTTGATTTCTGACATGTAAATGGATGTGGTCAGGTGGTGGCTGCAGTTGGATTTAAGGGGAGAAGGCTTGACATCCCAAGTGATGTAAATCCAAGTGTGGCCTCTCTAATTCAATCTTGCTGGGCTGAGTATGTTAATTTAGTAATTTACTTATATTATATTTATTTCAATTCTTTCATTTTTTTTTGTCCTTTCCATTTTCTTTTGTTCAATCATGCATCATGTGATTTATACCACACAATATTATTTCTTTTAGCGAGTCATGGAAAAGGCCTTCCTTCTCTAGTATCATGGACTCTCTCAAGCCTCTAATGAAGACCCTAACTCCTAGCCCTTCACTTGGTGAGACTTAGGTTAGCTACACGTCTTTTTTGCATGTTTGCATGAATTAACAATTGCTGCCATAATGCAATGAAAGGATAGTCTGGCACATGATGTAAGGAGTCCGATTAAAATCCAACACACCAGATCAGAATGCTATCTTTGAGTCTTCATCTGAGCCATCCAATTGATAGTTTGATCATATGGAGTGCCACAGTTACTATATTGTTTTTTGATTGTTTGAATTTTTGTACTTCATTGAATTTTACACAGCTGCAAGTATGTAAGGCTCAGTAAGAATTTTATTTACAGAATACAGTTACTCTCAAAGTTAACCTCATCTTATTATAGTATTGATATGAGTTTCTTTTCTATTAGACAAGTTGTCCATTACAATGGTAGTTGTACTGGACCCAATCGAAGGACCGAACCTGGGACTATTAAAACAACGGCCCGCTTGAGGCCCAGTAAGGGGCCCAGGAATAGGGGTGCATAACGTGGAAAACGACCACGAAAGTGGTCATTTTCGTTAACCGTTGCATTGATGCACGAAATTTTTATACTTATTGCGTTGATTGTTGCATCCGTTTAGCACATGTTGCGTTGATTGTTCCGTTGATGGAACGATCAAAACGGTTATAACCGTCTTTGACTACCTAATTGTTTTGCATTTTATTAAGACGTAAGAAAATAAACTATTCTGTATTTTGTATGAAACAGAGATAGAAAAATGACAGGTTAGGTCACGTGGAAAAGGGGAAGGAGACACTATAATCACCTCTTGCTCTCGACGGCGATTGTACTCGGTGGTGTAGAGGCGAGAGAGATAGATGTGAATGTGTTCGGCGGAGAAATGACGGAGCGACGCTGCAGAAATCTAATTTTACTCATTTCTCCCTCGATCTCTCTGCTGAGGTCCTCTGCAATCTAATAATAAAACCATAAAAAAAATTTTAGACGAAATGCGCGAAATAAACGACCACGAAACGTACCAATTTCACTAATCGTTCCGTTCTAAGACGAAACAATATTTCTATTTGCGTTGGTTGTTCCGTTCCTTAAACGAAACTGAAATCCTTATCCGTTATCGTTCAGTTCCGGACGAAACGAAACGAAAGAACGGTTGAAACGGCTACCGTTTTCAGCCCTACCCAGGAATGGCTTGCCTGAATTTTCCTGCCAGTGTACAAAATTACTACACTAGTACTGTAGTACACTAGCCAATGATTCAAATCATGCCAAATTGAGCATATCAAGTATCTAAGAACTAAGAACATACCAACACTATTCATCCATTAGATACGTACCCGCGCTCGCCAAGGTGTTTGTAGTCTTGTAACTTATTCTGCACTAGATGGGAGAGTTCTTGAAGTCTTCACATATATGAATGATTTCTTTCTCTGTCCATATGATCTTCCAATAACAGTATCAGTCCCATTTTACATTTTTTTTATACATACAGTGTGTTTTTTTTTATTTTATCATTGCATTTCGTCCATTGTTTCTTTAATTTCATATCATCATTGTGCCTTGCAACGTTTCTTTCTTATCGACTCTAAATTCAGTTGTGGCCCTAATGAGCATCTTAGATTTGAAGACACTCACAATGATTATTTGGCTCCTATCCTTAGTGTAATCTGATTAAAATCGTTTGATTCATTTATTTATAACCAGGTCGGCAGTTGTGGTAAAAGTCCTTGTCGGTCTAGATCTGTTAACTGTTGACTGTTAAGAGGTTGGATATCATTTTTACTTCTAAGACAACGACGTATTTGCATATATGTTCCAGTACGAGTACGAGGTTCGAATGAAATTTAGCCAGAAAAGAATCATCAGCCCAGATCAATCAAATCCACCATCCACCGCCACACTTGAAAATATCTCCGCTTGCCTCGCTGTGAAGAAATGAAAGAAAACGGGGTCTTCAAATAAAAAAAAAAAAAAAGAAAACGGGGTCCACCCAACGACTCGAGTCAAATTACTGAATTCTCTCCAGCTCTTTCCAATCCCCGAACTAATAGAACTATAGAAGACCTGAACACGTGGTAGCACTACAGTGATGCTGCGAACGACACAAACCAGCAAATCACAACATGATCATCAAAAAAAGGAAATCACAACAGGTGTCACCACTTCCTACTAGCTTGTTTTGCATCCGTACCTTATAAATAATACAACAACTCCACCAGGTGCAGACTTGAAGTGACTTCTAAGATTTCGCATTTGGCCGACCTTCCACTCTCACATTTCACCTTCCCCAAATCAACCGTGGAAAGAGCTTCCACCACCACCAATCCAGTTCCACTTCCTCCTTTGTCATCTTCCTTTCCATCTTTTCCTGTCAAGGTTGAATTCCCCTCTACAACTTCCTTCATACCAGAGGAAGAGGAAGAGGAAGCAATGCAAGTTCCCCGGCCACTTGACTGCCTCCATGAAGCGCCGATCCCTCCTTTCCTGTCGAAGACTTATGACATTGTCGATGATCCCTCGGTGGATACAGTGGTCTCGTGGGATCCGGCTGGGAAGAGCTTCGTCGTGTGGGACCCGCACCTCTTCGAGAGGGTTGTTCTCCCCTGCAAATTCAAGCACAGCAATTTCTCCAGTTTTGTTCGCCAGCTCAATACCTATGTCAGTATCCCCATTCTGATTCCTCTTCTTCATCTTCTTCTTTTATTTTTTAATTGTAATTTCTATTGTGTAATATTTTCGCCTATCTTTTAGACCACTTTGAGTATGTTTGTAACTCTGTAGACAGTCAGCAGTATATATTATGTAAACTTGTATATTTTTTACTTTTTGTTTATTCAATTTCGTTTTGAATTGAAACCTGTTGTATAAAAGTCATTAGGAGTGCCTTGATACAACTGAGTTTATGAATGAGAATCATGAGATCGCCTGATAATCATAATCAATTTGAAGAAGGAACCTCTTAGTTCTAGTCCCTTTGAGATCAGATCACCTTGGAACAATCACTTGTCAGTTGTCAGCTTAAGGTAAGAATATACTATTTTAGGTTAATTTTTGCTTTGCATACACCGCTTGAATCTTGATAGTATACTTCAAATGTAAATTAACCATCAAAAAGTCTTTTGGAGCTCGCGTAATAAAGGAAATGTAGACTAAGTTGGCTGTCTATTTCGAGTAATATTTTTTCCTTTAAAAGGACAAAAGGTCAAGATTATGCCAAAGATAGAATATAAAATTTACTTAGGCAGCATCTTAGATTTTGTGGTTAAAGTAGAAGCACTAATTGAGATGGAAATCGGGACCCCTTCTATAGATAAAATGGGAGTTTAAAGTCTAATAATCAAAGCAACTAACCATCTGTTTTTGTGAACTGTTTTGATCTCTAAATCAACGGCTCTTATTTCCCTATTATTCAACAACGAATTGAACTTCGCTCTCTCCTTGTCATTTCTAGCTCAAAGCAGATGCGCAAGCACATGAGAATATGAGATGGGTTGTTTTTGTAATTGAGAGGAATTTCATGGATGTACTGCACATCTTTCAATGAGCCAGCAACAATCTGATTTCAGGCCAGGGAGATTTGTTGGCTGCAACTTACAAATGTTGAGATGCTGGGCCCATCGGCCTTGCACTGCCGAGGGAGGATGTAATTATGCTCATCATTTTCTTCACATCAGCCATCACTCTTTTTTGTTGACCAATTGAAAACTGTTTTGTTGTTTCAAATAAGAAATTTGTTCCTCCATGAGCCACATTGTTGCTGTGCTTAGAATAAGGAAATCATTCTACAGGTAGATTTACAATTGATTGAGAAGATGGGAGGTCTTGTTTGTAGGTCCTCATGATTTTCAGCATCAAGTCGTTCAATTCCGTCTATACACACGACTAATTTAGCTATTTTTTCTATCGTCTTTTTAAGTGTGAAATATATGTCAATCAGGAACCAGGATATCTAGCTGCTTTATCTTTTCTGGATTTAACAAAACTTCGCAATTTTTTCCCGACAGGGATTTCGTAAAATCAGTGTAGATAGATGGGAGTTTTCCAATGAATGGTTTCTGCGAGGAAATAAGCAGTTGCTAAAGAGTATAAATAGGCGGAGATCTCATCCCGGTGCTCAGACCAGCTCTTCAGTGGCAACCGGTCTGGAATCTGAATTGCATAATCTGAGAAGAGACAAGAGCACTTTAATACAGGAGGTATTGGAATTGCAGCAAGACTATCGGACTACAATCCAACAGATGAGCTCACTAAATCAGCAGCTACAATCAGCCGAAGAACGGCAGAAACAGATGGTTTCCTTCTATACTAAGATTCTCCGCAGTCCTAATTTATTGGCACAATTTAGGATTCACCAAGAGCAGAGAAATAAAAGAAAGTTTCTGAAGCAAAACCAGCAGGGTCAATCCAGTTCTGCACTCCGGCCAAATGTCCCTGATGCTTTTTGGCATGATGCAGCCATACAATCTGTGCAAGTCAATGAGCCGGTGAAGGAACTGTCGCATCTCGAAGAAACTTCTTATCCAGAACATGTCTTTCCAGAAGTGAACTTGCATGGCAGCTCAAGTGCTGAACCACCTTTTCTCAAGGACAAAGCTATCGTGGAAGGGCAGCAGCAGGTTGTATCTGAACAGGACCAGAACATAAAGCCATTTCCCGTTGTTGATCCTATTAATGATCCAAGTTTATTTGAGTTTCCTGATGCATTTATGATGTGAATTTGGATTTGGCATCTGTGAACAAAATTGTCGATGACCATGTTCCACCTCAAGAGATCAGAATCAATTAGGAAACTTTTAGATAATATATTATATATGAGGAGCGTTCCGCTGCCCCCAATTTTCGCTGCCTCAGTTGTCACAAATCACGTACCGTTGGATCAAAATCTGATAAGCGGTCAGGATCGTGACCTCCTTAACTAACATCGTCTCTTTCTGAACAGAAAAATCAAAGAACGAAAGAGAGAAACTAAAACCTCCGACAACCCTTTTTCTCGATCAACCCTCGTCTCTCATCTCTGGGTCTCTCTCTTTCCCTGTCACTCTACCTTTCTTCTCTTACGATTCAAACCCCTACTCTCGTTTGTACTGCCGCTGCCGAGATGCCACCTGCCGCACCTCTCTAACCCTAGACGTGTCCCGGTGCTCTTAACTGGTATAGTACTAAAGTTCTTTATTGAGATGATCGGTAATCATTTCTATGTTTTTTGAGTGTTGTGGTTTTGAAAATAAAAATCGTACAGAAGTAGATCAAAATATTAGGCCCAAAACTTTGCTTAATGTTACACCTTCCATTGAAGAACAATATCTGGGCTTGCTGTCGATTGGTCTCAACTCTAATGGTTTAGTTAGGTCATATTTGTAATTCATTTAGGTTTCACTTGTAAATCGAGATTTGATAGAATATCGATGTTATGTGATTTTGGACAAAGAAATTAAAATTTTTTTAGATAAAAACTATGTAATTGAACTTGCTTTCCTTTTATTAAATGAAATTTTGATAGTCTGAAGTTGATGCTCTTCGATACTGCTACACCTAACCAGTTTAAATGCATTTCTATTTTTTTGAAAACAGTATGATGCTCCTGAGGTGTTCAATTTCTATTTTTTTTATCTTTCCTTGAACTAAAACTGTACCTTTTCTAATGTCAAGAGCCATTATCAAGCATGGATAATGAAGAGTTCTTAAATTCTATGGAATTAAATGAAGATATTGCTATAGAGTTAGAGCATGAAGGTAATACAATTGAAGCCAGTAACACGGAGCATGTCGATGAATGATGAAGTCTAATTTCTATATTTTTGTTAAGATGTCTTTCCAACTTGATTGTGTGATGAATTCTACTTTCTATATGGTCAACTTGAATGTAAGCTGATTTTTGTGTTGATACTGTGTATAAGCTAATTTATACAAAATTCTCAAGTTACTTGCCCCCACCTGGTGTTTGTTTTACCGTTACTGGTAAAGTGTGCTTGTTAAATTTAAGAATTGTAGTAGGTATTTGATTTCAGTTTCAATTGGCTGTTTAATTTTTTTGTTGGTTCAATTTAGTTGTTTAAAGCAGTTTTAAAGTTGGGACCGGGAGGTAGGGGGAATGGTACACTCTGTAATTGTGATCTGTATCAAACCGATCGCTTAGAGGGATGTGTTTTAATTTAATGTGAAGATATAGGCATTTAATTTTCCAAACAAAAGAGAGAGAGAGGTTACAACAAGCTGCAACAACTTAAACACCACAAGAGCATGATTTAGTACTTATTCTCCATTTGTATTCTTGAAAAATGGTCAAAGCCATATGTCTCATTGTACAAACCAAAAAGGAACAAACGAAATGAAAAAAATAAAGAAAATTACATCTCTACATCTATTTCCCTATACTTCTAATTTGCATGTATCAACTCTAACCATGTAACTTGTTGCTGTCACCCTGCCAATCCATGGCTATCCCAGCTGCAAATGTCTGAAGCAGATGATAACAAAGACTTATCTATAACAACAGCCACAGCTACAATTAAACAATGAAATATAATAAGTTTCTAACCAGACATGACAGAACAAAAACACAACTTGATAAATATACTGCTAAAAAAAGATGCTTTTTAAATGAATAATATGTTACAATAACGGATATCCTTATTTTACTGGCAATCAGATATGATATGACTGAACAAAATACAACTTGATCAGTTAATATAAACGGCTCAAAAAGATGCTATTTTAAATGAATCCCTTTAGTGATACTGGAATGAGTTGTTGAACTCATACTATATGTTAGTTGAAAACTAGAAAATAATTACAAGTTGGACCACCTGAAGAGTTGCTTTTAGCTCATGATAGTCCAGGATGCACAAGAAATTTTATCAAGGGCTGACTTGAGATAAGCTATTTTCAAACACTTGTTATGCCAATTTAGCAACAGCTATTGTTCTTGCATCTTTCAAACTACTTGCGCACAGAATCTATCAAAGATTATCAACAAATGGACAGCCCCAGTGAAACAGAAGATCGGTGCTCAATTCTTCCATCTATAGACACTGTATGAAAAATCATTCAATAAAATTACAACCTTTCTCTCCTCAATTTCTCTTCTTTTTACTTACTGGCATCTTAACAAAAGATTATTTTAGATATAACAGCAAATTATTATAGTAAACTTTAAAAAAAACATCATTATGCTCAATTTTAACAGAATTACAAGGTCTAAATTTGTTACTTACTAAGGGAACATACAACCACACAAGGAAACTAGCTAAAGCCACTGTTGATAATTGTACGTATTCAATTAGTTTATTCATGAACTCCCTACTATCAAACAAACTCAATTAGAGCCAACCCTGATTATAAATCCTGTCAAGCAAATTTAATCAACACACGATTAGGAGAGAAACTCTCACCTCTTATTTTGATAGCAGTACATTACTACAACGAGATGGTAGAGGATCTAGGGTTTGAGCGAGATCGATTGGGTTTGCGGTAGTACAAGCGAGAGTAAAGGTTTGAATCGTAAGAGAAGAAAGGTAGAGTGACAGGGAAAGAGAGAGACCCAGAGAGGAGAGACGAGGGTAGATCGAGCTGTCGGGCGGAGAGAAGAGTGGTCGTCGGAGGTTTTTATTTCTCTCTTTCATTCTTTGTTTTTTCTGTTTAGAAAGAGACAGTATGGGTTAAGAAAGTCATGATCCTGACCGCTTATCAGATTTTGATCCAACGGTCCATGATTTGTGACAACGGGGGCAACGAAAATTAGGGGCAGCGGAACGCTCCTCATTATGTATTATGATAACAAAAACTTGCTTTTGCTTAGTGAGGGACATGAATGATTTTATTTTCACTCATTTTCGTTGTTATTATTTTTTATCTTATTTGCTGTTATTATCTTACTGGTTGATTTTGCTACTGAGAGCAGCAAAATCTTTGTTCATTTCCGCCTTGTTTTTTTAAAGATAAGATGGGTTAAGTCTAACTTATTTCATAATCAAATGTCACAAAGGACAGCCGAGTTTCGCAGCGAAGGTGCGAGTTCGTTTTCAACTTATTTTGGTCATATTCAATTTTTCTGTATATACAGTTATACACGTAATGCGAGAAAATATAATTGGAAACAGGGAGAACCTTGCAATGTATAAATTCTACTCTTGGTTATCTTCATTAATTACCAGTTATAGAATACTTCTCAGCGTCTTAATTTGGACTATTTGCTGCTGCTCTGGATCAAATATATAGGTTTTCGTCACAACATGTTCATGATTTTTCTGGTATATATTGATGGCATTCTTATCGTGATTGCTACTTCATTTTGTGTGAACTCATCACCTTGAAAGCCCCGGAGTAATTAAATCCTGCACAGGTTCTGGAAATTTCACTATGTAGTTGCAACATCTTCATGTTGATTTGCGCTATTTACTTTTCTGACATCTATATATGGTCAGGTGGGGCCACATCATGTGGCCTCTATTATTCAATCTCGTTGCGTTGAGCATGCTAACTGTTTAATATTTGTTCCTTGCCATCCTTCTTTGGTTATATCATGCATGATGCATCATGTTATGGTTCATACAATATTACTTTCAGTGGTCATGGAAACTGCCTTCTTTTATGGAGTTCATCAAGCCACTAAATTTTGTATGTAATTTACAAAGAGATAACGTGGTATATGTGTTCTGTTGCAACTGTTTAATCAAAAACTGAAATACTGGTATTATCTGTAGTTCAGGCAGTTTTGAATATGCGTACTGTTTCAGGCAAGTGTCTATCATAACTTTTTTTTTTTTTTTGAAGGTAGGAAGACGGTAGTCTTATCCTACAAATTCATTGAACCAAAAAGTTTTGGTACAAATTAGAAAGAAAATAAAAAGAAATAACGAAAAAGGAGCTTAATGTACAAGAATATACATTACTCTACTACTAACATCATAATGTTAATTAATTAAAGTGGTCCATATTATGAATATAAACCAAGTTCATTTAGAATATTTATCTAAAGGGTGCATTAAATTTTGATGAAAAATCTAATAGACCACAATCATTTAATTTTGATCCATTTGATTGCCTTAGTCAATTTAAATTACTCTCTTGTCATTAGAAGGCATCTTTTCCCTTAATTTTTGCATTAAAAAAAAGACAGAAAGAAAAAACACCATAATTTCTGTCATTAATTTCGACTAAGGAAAATTGAAGAACGTCAGAATATCCGCATAATGTCATGTCTGCCCTTCAAAGATGTAAGTTCTAATTATGATTGATTAATTTTATATGAAAAACTTATTCTTAAAAATTAATTAATTAATGTTTCTTAATTAATTAATGAGATAAGCTAAAATCAACCACGACTGACGGATGGACCAGTCAGCTATGATTATATCTCAATTTTTGAGGCTCTAATGGCTAATGTGAACCGTTCAATGTGTTCTACATATTGAATCTCATTGGAGACCAAATTTTATATTTTTTCTATTTTATTTACTATTTTTTTTAGATTTTTAAAAATCATAGTTATGGAAGGATCCAGAATTCTTTAGATTAAGAATTTTATGAAATACCAAACAAATATTAAAAAAATTCAAAAAAAATATAAAATTTTGTCTCTAATGAGATTTCAATATGAAAAACACATTGAACGATTCGGATCGACTGTTAAAATCTCGAAAATCTAAATTTGATCGTAGCTGACGGTCTCATCCGTCAGTCGCGACTGATTTTAGCCTATCTCTTAATTAATTAATTAAGAAAATATTTTAAATTCTAACATTTTGGTATCAGAGCAGTATGTATTTTCATATAAAACTTAATTTATAGTAATTTTGTTTACTATAATTTTTCTAAAATTTACATAATTATTTTCATAATTTTCTATATATATTTCTCAGTGTGCATATTGTTGGAGATGTGGATTATTGCTTCTATTTTTTCCCTTTTGCCTCCATGTGCACATAATAACAGAGAAAGAAGAGGCCTCCGCTGCTTAGTCCAGCTAGATAGGCACATAGCCTCCTACAGGAGTGGCTCAGGTTCGAATCCCACTTTTGGTGGTGATGATGTGTGTGTGAGTGTGACCCTATAGGGATGAATTAAAAAAACTGAGAGATAAGAGAATAGATACTATGTGACATGTAAAAAAACAGAGAGATAAGAGATTGGATACAAGAGTTTTGAGTAATTTTGTTGTCCAAACCCTATCACAACCTTTGATTTTCGCAACCATTCACTAAGTTTATAGATGATCTGTCATATAAAAAAAAGGCAGAGAGAAAAAATGCCATAATTTCTGCCATCAACTTCGACTAAGATAAATTGAAGAAAGTCAAAATTTCCACATAACACCATGCTTGCCTTTCAAAATTGTAAGTTCTAATTATGATTGATTAATTTTATATGAAATACATGTTCCTGAAAATTAAGTAACTAATGTTAATTAAGAAAATATTTTAAATTCTAACACATACATATACCACTAATTACTACACTAGTCATTCGCAAAAAGAAATAAATAAATGAGCACAAAATAGCAACATTATTCATCCACTTGATCCGCACTGTATCAGTCCTTAATTATTAAACAACACTATTTGCATGTAAACACGCGCTCTTGAAATATTTGTACCCTTGTGACCTCTTTTGCATTTAGTGGGATAGTTTTTGCTCTCATCTCATAAATATGTGTTTAATTATCTGTTCGTTTGATATTCCCACAACAGTATCAATCCCATTTTTCATTTTTTTCGGCATACTGTATCGTGTGGGTTTTCTGATCATTGCATTTTGTTGATAAGTTCTTTGATTTCATATGATCATTTGTGGCTTTCCAATGTTTCTTTAAAGTCGGCTTAGTTTAGAAGCAATATTTTGGAAACCGGACCAGAACCGAGAAAAACAAATCGACCAACCGGTCGGTCTAACCGCAATCAAACCGGTCGAAAAAACAATTGAACCAAAGACCGGACCACTGTCCAATTTCATGCCCAACTGGTTCGACCAGTTGGTTCGGTCTGGTTTCCAAAACATTGGTCAGAGCCTTAGAGGAGGCTCAGAACTAGATGACTGGTTATCTAGGTCTCTCTGCGTAATCTGATTTATACGGTTTGATTTCAATCAGACGGCCAGGAAAAAAACAAGTTGAATTACGTCCCTCAGCTGACGTCAAACACCCGTGTCGCACTATTGCGCCGTGTCGGTCCATACCAGAGGTCAAGATTGAAATTGAACCAGAAAAAAGAATCACGCCAGAATCTATCAACAGAACCGCCATGGCGAAAAAAATCTCAGATTTACTTCATTTAGAAGGAAGTAGGGCCCACAAAATCAACGGCCGGGCCCAAATCTATCTCCGCAAAAAAAATCTTTCTCCTCCTCATTTAACAACAGAGACGTGGCGCGACGCGACTGGCTCAACCAACGCCACAAACAATGTCGGTTGCGACAAGTGTTACTCTTCCCTAGTGACTGTTATGTTTCCGAACCCTATAAATAATCCGAACACTCACCAGGTGGATTCATTTCCTTTCTCTGACCTTGTCTCTCCCAATTCCCAAATCAAATTCTCCATGGAAAGACCACCTCCACCTCCACCTCCTCTTTCATCATCTACGTTTCAGTTTCCTCTCAAGGTTGAATTCCCTTCTACGACTTTCCTCATACCGGATGAAGAGGAAGCCGAGACGGGATCAGGGAGTTCGAATGAGGGAGTGATGGAAGTGCCCCGGCCACTCGAGTGCCTTCATGAAACGCCGATCCCTCCTTTTCTGTCGAAGACTTACGACATTGTCGATGATCCCTCGGTGGATTCAGTCGTCTCGTGGGGTCCGTCCGGTAATAGCTTCGTTGTCTGGGACCCGCACCTTTTCGAGAGGGCTGTTCTCCCCAGGAATTTCAAGCACAGCAATTTCTCCAGTTTTGTTCGACAGCTCAATACCTATGTCGGTATCTCGATTCTTAATTCCTCTTCTTTTCATTTTTTTTTATATTTTTCGATTGTGTTGTAAGCTCTTCTCTTGGATTCTGTAATTTTTCCCTCTTCTTTTATACTTCTTAGTGAACGTGCGTTTGTAATTCAGTAAATAGCTAGCGTAGTATACATGTAAAATTGCATTTTTTTTTTCTTTTAAATTTTGGTCCAAATTGAGACCTGTTGTATAAAAGTCATTGGGAGCGCCTTGATATAACTAAGTTTATGAATGAGAATCATGAGATTACCTAATAATCATCATCAATTTGGAGAAGGAACCTCTTAGTTCTAGCCCCCTTTGAGATTGCATCGGCTCGGAGCAGATCGCATGTCAGCTTAAGGTAAGCATACACTATCTGAACTCGGCATATCTTATGATAAATAGATGATAGACGAATAGATAGACAATATTTTAGGCTAACTTTTGCATATACCAATTGAATCTCAACAGTATGTATACTTCAATAGTAAATTACCATCAAAAGATCTTTCAGAAGTCAGAACTACAGTGTAATCAAGGAAACGTGCACAAAGTAAGCTGTCTATTTTGAGTATTATTTTTTCAATTAAAAAGGACAAAATGACAAGATTTTGCCAAAGATAGAATATAATTACTATAGTCAGCGTCTTAGATTTGGTGGTTAAAGTAGAAGCACTAACTTGGAAAAGTAGATCCTTGAACTGGACCCGTTCTGAATAGCAGGGTAAAGCCCAATAACCAAAGCACCTACTCTTCTGATCTATGAACAGTTTGATCTCTAGTTGGATGGCTCTGATTTTCCCTGCTATTCAACCCCAAATTGAACTATGTTTGGTCTCTGTCTCTATCTTGAGTCCTTCACTCGTCTATCTTTGATCTTTCCAATTGGTCCTTGTCATCTCCAGCTCATCGCCGATGTGCAACTACAGAAGACAGGTTGTTTTCCAATTGAGGGGTGCACATCTTTCAATGTGCCAGTTACCATCTGATTGAATGCTAGGGAGTTCTGTTGGTTGCAATTTATGAATATCAAGATGCCGATGGAGTATATTAATCCTGTTCATCATTTTCTCCTCATCCTCCTCTCCCCTTGAGCAATTGAAAATTGTCCTTTTGAACAACTTGTCATCACTATTTTAAGTCATTGTTGTTGATGTATGTAGGACAAGGAGATCATTATATCGAAAGGTTTTTAAAAATAAGGAGAAATAAACAGAAGGTCTTTTGTTGGTACTCATGATTTTCAGCATTTAAATGCTTCTGATCAAGCCGTTCCTGAATGCCTTTTATATATATATGGTTAATTTTAGTTTATTTTATTTCTTTCTAGTATGAATTACATATATGTACTGCTTGAGTAAATGATTATTGAAACTTCCCACTCTTCAAAAACTATAGTATTTAACAATTTGATTCTGCTAATATCAAAAGTAGGAACAATGATATTTTGCTGCTGAATTTTTTTGGCTTTTACAAAAACTGTTGCACTTTTTTCCCAACAGGGCTTCCGTAAAATCAGTGCAGACAGATGGGAGTTTGCCCATGAATGGTTTCTACGAGGAAATAAGCAATTGCTGAAGAGTATAAGCAGGCGGAGATCTCATGCCAGTTCTCAGACAAGCTCTTCTCTGGCAATCATAAGGCCCAGTCTGGAATCTGAATTGCATCATCTCAGAAGAGACAAGAACACCTTGATACAGGAAGTGTGGAGGTTGCAGCAGGACCATCTGACTACAATCCAACAGATGAGCTCGCTAGATCAAAAGCTACAATCAGCTGAAGAAAGGCAGAAACAGATGGTTTCCTTCTTAGCTAAGATTCTTCGTAATCCTAATTTGTTGGCACAATTCAGTATTCACCAAGAGCAGAGGCATAGAAGAAAGTTTCTGAAGCACAACCAGCTGGGTCAATCCAGCTTTTTCTCTGCACCACAACCACAAATCCCTGATGCTATTTGGCATGATACAGCTGTACAATCTGAGCAAGGTAATGAGTCGGTGGGGGTACTGCCATATCTGGAACCAGCCTCTTTACCAGAAGATGTCTTTCCTGACCCAGAGCTTCTGGATGTGAACTTGCATGGGACCTTGAGTGCTGACAGACCTGTTCTTAAGGGCAAAGCTATCATGGAAGAGCAGCAGCATGGTGTACCTGGCCAGGTGCAGAACATAAAACCATTTCCTGATATTGATCCAATTGATGATTCAAATTTATTGGAATTACCTGATGCATTTTATGATCTGGATTTGGATTTCGATTTGGATATGGCACCAGTTAGCAAAAATGCTGATAACCTTGTTCTACCTTCGGGTGATGAGATTTAATTAGAGAACTTCTAGAAATTAATTAGGAAACTTTTAGATAGAATATTATAAATGCAGAAACTTGCTTTTGCTTAGTGTGGGGACTATGAATATTTAAACATTGATAGTTATTGTTGGATTTTATTTTCTTCATTTTTTTTTAATTTTTTGCCATTATTTTGTTTTTTGGTCATTTTTTCTGGTACTGGGAGCAGCAATTTTTGAACGATTTGTCTGGTGCTGAGGTACAATGTATAGATTTTTGTTATAATATGTCCAGTTTTCTTTGCTAATTTAATTACAACAGGCAAGTTCGGTGTTTGAATTTTTTTGGTAATGGTATTGCTTTTAAAAGATTTATTTATTTATCATTATCTGCCCAGGAAGCTTTCTTTTAAAACTTAAATTGGTTTCCAAATCTTAAGTATAATTAACCAGCTGTAAGTTTTGCAGTATATGTATTACGGGATGACAAATAGAACTTATAATTCCACATCAGCTGTCATCTCTTATATTTCCACACGCTTTTATAGAGTATTGAAAGAATGAATTTACAAGTTACATTTCTATTTAGAGAGTATATATTTTAGAAGTTTGAATAGCGATTTTTTAAAATTTCAGGGCAACAATTGACGAGTTTTAAATTGTATTTTGACTTTGGTAAAAAAAAAAATGACAGTTGTGAGTAATTCTTTCAAAATGGAATAGGTAAGTATCTAATTCAAATTAGACAGTACTTATTTTAAAGGGCATGTCAATCAATAACTTTGGAAAGTTCAATACGTACGGTTCCGAAGTCCTAAGAAATGCCAAAATGCATTTAGTTCTGGATAATATATGTGATATCTATTAATAGATTTTTTAAATAAAAATAAATAAGTATTCAGTCCGGTTTGAATCAATATATATATGCATTGCGAGCTTGCAACATAGCTGAATCAGCAATTCAAAGTCGATCTGTACACCGAACTGATTAACGGTTCATAGGTGAAAGTTTTGGAACCAGGGGTGAAAATGGAGCAGATAATTTCCTCTCCGAACCGTATCCGTATCCGCAAAATAGGGAATATGGATAATACTATCCGTATCCGAATGGATGATTGTTTCCACGCGATCGTGAAAAAGCGGATAGTGAAGTGGATTTGGATTTTTTTTAAACGGATATGGATACGGATATGGGAAGCAATATTAGTGCGGATACGGATATTTATCCGTATCCATATTTCTATGCAAAACGGATATCCGTTTTGTATATGGTAATGGCGCATTTTTTAGAAATAGCATCATATTTGACATATAACTATTCCAATTATATAGCATCAGAATTTGACTATTATTTTTTTACTGTAATATAATGCCAATTTTTGTATAAACTTGATTAAAGTTCGCTTTTTGTGATGTCACAATATGTGTGAATAAGTACTTTTTTTTTGTCGTTGCCTTTCTCTTTTTTTGAGTTCATTCCATACTAGTCATAAAAAAAGTAAACATTGTAACTCTTCCAGCAATCGAATATTGTATTTTGTTTAATAAATTAAACTAAACAAAATATTATCCGTATCCGACAAAATATATCCGTATTCGTATCCATATCCAACAATATCCCAACCGTATCTGTATCTATTTAACATCCGCGCCGTATCCGTATCCAAACATATCTATATCCGCATCCGTATTAAAAAATATATATAGATACGGATATGATATGACTACTATCCGCTTCGTATCCGCCCCGTTTTGACCCCTATTTGGACCACTCCAACCAAAAAAAAAAAAATAGATGATATTATAATTATGATCTAATTATTTTGTTCATTTTTTAAAAAAAAAAGATTGCATCCAAAAATTATTTTTTTTTCAATTATGAAAAAATATAAAATTTTGTTCATATAAAATTTAAACTTTTAGATCAATTGGATAGCCTTGATTGATCATTTGAAAACTCGAAAATAGATTTTGACAAGTATGATAGCTATCCTCTCTATACGATAATTTCATGAAAAGTTTTTAAATATCTGTTCATGAAATAGTTAATTATGCCACCGGAGATAAACGTGCAAGGCCGACCTTCCAAGCATCCTCTACAATACACATTATAATATCTCTACATTGGGGGGGGGATAGAAAGCAACAAAATTACAGCCCACAAAAATACGACACTGGGCCGAAAATTTTAAAATTAATATAATATATTAAAAATAATATCAATATAATAATTTTTTTTAATAGTACCACAAGATCGGAATCTGGAATTCCGACCGCAATTATGGAATTCCGGATTCCAATCTAGGCTAACTACTCATTTAAATATTATTTCTAATATTTAAAGCTAAAATCGGAATCCCGGATTTCGATCTTAGCTTTAAATATTAAAAATAATATTTAATTAATTTATTTAATTAAATATAAATTTAATTTATTTATTTAATTAAATATAAATTTAATTTATTTATTTAATTAAATATAAATTTAATTTATTTATTTAATTAAATATAAATAATTATTTTATTTAATTAAAAATGAATAATTAAGTTATAAATTTTTAATTAAATTACATTAAAATTATAAATTTTTAAACAACCATTTGATCTGCGTCTCGGGTGTCGTCATCTGTATAGGCAATAAAAGACTCGAGAGTTTGTTGTACGAATCTTCCCACGAACCGAAAAGATGTTCGATTGCTCTCTCTCTCCGCCATGCCAAATCTTGTTATAAGTGGGCACCACATTCGGGTATTCTTTCTCCAATAGAGATTTCACGCCCGGTAAGGAAATACCGACATCTCTCTTTATTGCATTTCTGATATAGTTGGCAATAACCTCAGGCGTTAGATTATCATGCGTGAAGTCTCCAGCCCTTCTCACCCATGTAGGGGTGTACAAAAAATCGTGAATCTGTTCAATCCGTTCAACCCACCTGTTTGGGTTAGCATGATGTTGGGTTGGGTACGGGTTCTAATTTTGACAAACTCGTTACTTCAGGTTGGGTTACGGATTTTGTACTAGTAAACCCGTGTATAGTTCGACCCACCCGTTTATCATTATTTATTCCTCTTTGTCTCACTTTTCCTCATGTCCTTACTCAAATATCTCTTATTTCATGAAGTTTCGATGTCCTCCATAGACATGCACGTCCTCTATTCCTCTCGCAATGACTCGAAAGTTGAAAGATGATTCAAATGCGTCTGTAATTTGCCTCGAACTAAATTATAATGGCCACAAAATGATTTTTATATGTATTAAATAAATTAATTAAATTTATATTTAATTAAATATTATTTTAAATATTATTTTTAATATTTAAAGCTAAGATTGGAATCCAGGATTCCGATTTTAGCTTTAAATATTTGAAATAATATTTAAATGACTAGTTAGCTAAGATCGGAATCCAGGATTCCGTAATTGCGGTCGGAATTCCAGATTCCGATCTTGTGATACTATTTAAAAAATATTATTATATTGATATTATTTTTAATATATTATATTGGAAATTGATTACTTTCATTGCACTATGTGCCATCCGAGCCATCGCTCTGCACAGCGCCTCAACTAGCGCTCTGACCCTCTACTCAACCAGCGCGTATTTTTTGTTCAGTTAGTTATTATAAGTGTTTACTTTAATATGTACAAATGTTCACTTTGTAGTAGAATTGTTCGCTATTTTATAAGTGTTCGCTAGATCAAATATGTTCATTTTGATTTTTTTTTGTCAAAAGTTCAGTTTGGTCAATACAAATGTTCAATTAATTGAGTATAACTGTTCAGTTAGTTGCAACAGAAAATATAAATGTTATGAGCAAACATGTTTATTTTATTAAGTATAAAATTTTAGTTTAGTAAGTACGAATGTTCAGTTTAATAAGTACGAATGTTCAGTTTAATAAGTATAAATGTTCAGTTAGTTGCAACAGAAATACAACTGTTATAAGAAAAAAAACCAAGCGAAGGGGTCACGAACCGGACAAAAAATACATGTAAAAATGAGAATTGGAAATGAACCGATCCGGTTTAAATTAATTTTTTTCCGATTCTACCCCTGCCTCCTAGCGCACCTTTTGACCACGCGCGACTCTGACTCTAGCGCGATTCCGGCGCATTAAATTGAACACTTCTTATTATTAAACTGAACATTTATAACACATAGCAGCGATGGCTGAGATGGTATATTTGCTTATGGCACTTCTAATTCCTGTATTATATTAATTTAATATTATTTTTAAATTTTTCGGTACACTGGGTTGGACCACTTTAGTGGCAGGCATGGCTATAGTTAGTGGGCCTCTATTTTTAGGGATGGAAATGCCGTAGGAGAGTTTGTGGGCCTGTTAATTGAGTGGTTAGTGAATAGTGATTGTGCCAATTCTACCGCTAAAAGCATGATGTTCTGAGACCTTTTCCTACCCATACATACACTCTAACGCTGTTTTATGACTCGCCACATTCTTGGCTGCACAGACCGTTTCGAAGACAATGAGTAGAAAAGGCAGTCAGCCTAATCCTTCACCGCCGATCTTAAGGAAAATCCTAGCATCATTTCCATCCTAGAATTTTCTAATGCCACTTGGTACAGAAAAAGAGATGTATACATTTTATACTTCAATTGGTTTAGTGGTCTCTAACCATTCCCTTTTAAAACTTAAGGTGGTTAGCAGTCAAAATACATGCTGGGTCTGTTGGGTCAAGTTCGTAGCACACCAGTCAAGAATAGATGCAGCCAGTCATACTAGACCTAATATACCATATTATTCAATGATAACATTTTTTTTCCTTTTTGAATAATTTCCTTAATCTACACGTGTTTCTCCTGTTCTGTATTTTCTTTATTGCTGCTGAATTTACGTCATTATTTACTTCCGGCGTTGACTTTTTGAAACTCTTGTTGTTTTAGTATCAGCACACTCAAGTTTTTCCTTATTATTATTATTTTTTTTAAGTAAGTTTTTCCTTATTATTAAATCTCAGTTAGTATTAAAGTTTGAATTTGCAACCTTGTTAGCCAAAAAAACATATTGTCATTTGTCAATTCTTATTTAGAGTGTGAGCAAACAAGAAAGCTAATAGTATTTCATTAGGAGAGGCCGAGTGACAATACAGTGAAGGTTGCTCGTATTGATATTAAGCAAGTTAAAAAGTCACTTCTTGATAAATTACTTTGAATAATTAATTTATTGAAAAATGTATTAAACTAAAAAGTTCTATAAAGAGCTAACTGATATTGAACACGAAATTTATTTGGGGAATATTCCCAAGTAACTGGGAGACAATTTGTTTTTTAAATAATAAATAATTTTTTTTTAAAAAAAAAAGATAAACTCGTAGGCAAATTTCGCAATCTGCCACAAAATTGGAAATTGACATTTTGTTGGTTTGTAGTAGGAACTCACGAACTCACATCCTCTGCCGCGCACGGCTGGCAGCACTTTTCATCCCGACCGTCTGATCTAATCTGAACGGTCCCTAAAAAATACCGAATTGATAGGCTCGAAAAATATGAACCGTTCAGGTCAGATCGGACGGCTCGTATAAGAAGTGCGGCTGTGCCGCGCGACAGAGTATACGAATCCAGGAACTCACCGTTTGTGAATCACCAATTTATCAATAAAATTAGTGAATTGTGAATGTGATGTTGTATTCGAACAAAAATTTCTGACTAGATAATCATTGCTGCGGTCTATGTTCTAAGTTATGAAACTGTGGGCTCCACCAACATCCAACATGGAGTCATGGACTGATGGACCCTTCACAAACAACAACATTTGTTGTTTGTTTATCTTGTCATGGACCGGTAAGAAGAACTGTGCAATGAAAATTTGTAATAGAAATTAAGTAATACTAGAATCAAAGGCGTTTGAGGTCAAACACGGTTCTAGACTCAATTATTAAAATTTCAAATTATTGATTCAAACCGCTAAATATGATCTTCATATTGAAATATTCTTACAGACAAAATTTTATATTTTTCTGAAATTTTTAACTATTTTTTCAGATTTTTTTTAAATTGAAGGGTCTAAAATAAATTGGATTGAAGATACAAAATAAATAGTAAAAAATTCGAAAAAAATATAAAATTTGATCTCCTCGGATATTTTATTATGGAGAACAAATTGAGCGGTTCGGATCAGCCGTGCTAATCTCAAAAATTGAGATCCGATCGTGTTTGACGGGCCAACTGTCAAACGCGTTTGACTCTAGCATTACTCATAGAAATTTCGACTATGTCTGTGTCTATAGCAATCCAAATCTGGTGGCGCGCTACACCAGGTGTCGCGCACCACGAGCCGTATGATCTTGATCGGACGGTTTATTTTTTACGGACCTATCAATTTGTTACATGCACGGGGTTCCCCTTGTCTATTGAATCTTGATACAGGGTGGCACACTACACCAGATGTCGCGCGCCACAGGATTTCAATTTGTGTCTATGGCGTTGTCATTGTTCGAAACCATGTTTGTGTTGGGTCACATGCTTAATAGGGACCTTGTTTACTTTGGAAGAAAAGTAAGCCTCCGCTTATTTTGAACATATATCATTAACCTATATAGAAGAGTTTTAAGTACAAGATGTGATAAAGAATGTAATAGTAAAACAAAATGAAATCACGGTAATTTTTTTTTTGGAGAAAAAAATGAGGATAAAATCATTTAATTTCTTTTTAAAAATTAAACGTATGTAGAACTTAAAAACTTATGCAAATTTTTAGATAAATCAGTTTAATACAAGTATTATTATAGTACACTATTTACGACATGTAAATTTCAGTAATTGTCAATGAAATTTTTTTTTTTAAAGAATCGCTGAGTGCACTTCATGAATTGATTGTCCCTTTGAGCCAAATCTTGTCCATTTCGCTCTGTCCAGATGTTTAAAAAAGTGACTAGCAGTCTAGCACAACAAAGACTTGATGCTAACACTTGATATCCCAGTTCTCTGTGCTCGCTCCTCCTCCCAATTCTTTTTGGTCATATTTCTCCTTTTCAATGTGAAATAAATTACACGTTATTTGCAAGATACATGTGTTGTTGACTAGCGATTCTTTTATTTTGATAGTTCTTACCATTTGGTGACACTCAATCACAACGTCATCAATCATCATTGTAACAATTACACTAATTTTAAAAGAATGTTTCTATAAGTGATGTGTCGTCACTCGTCAACACTAGTAGTAAACATATACTATTAAATAATAATAAACTAATCACAAATACCGAATTAGTAATAGCTAAAAAAACTGTATTTAGTGTCCTTAGGTCTATTAAGAGTCGTTGATACACATAACATTGTCCTGCGAAGCACTGTTTCTTGCTCAGAATTTTATTTTTTCCCCCTTTTTGTCTATACCAAATGAGTAACACGTTTTTCCTGAGATTTAAAATTTTATAAAAAGGTATGTGAATGTCCAATTTTTCCGGTGCATGCATTTATTAGGCATGAATGAACTCATGTGCTCAGAGCCTCAGATGGCTAAAATAGAGCTTAGTGCAGTACCGAGGCACAGACTCAGACTGAATACCATACATTCAAAAGTTGAACAGACACATACTATTAATTTAATTAGAATGCAGGTGTTTTTGTATACTTCCTTGTTATGTACCCTAGTATAAGCTACCAACATATACATTCACTAAATAGTTATTAGCTATTAAAATGAAAACGTTAATATCAATATATTTTTAAAATTGAAACAAGCCAAACAAAAATTCTCTTAATCTTGAGAGCAAAATAAAAACTCTTTCTCATTAGGTACTTTTTCTGGAATCTCATTTCTTCTCTAGAGGCATGGGCACGTCGATGTCAAAATATCTTTTTTGAGGGACGGGTGACAAAACTCCACACCGATAGATTTTATTAATAAAAAAATATTTACTAATAAAGAAAAAAAAGAAAAGAAAATCGAGGTCAAAATATCCAGTTTTGGGTATTTGAAAATTTTAAATTTCCTTATATTATACGGAAACTAATTAAGTCCTGTACAAAATGCAATATTTCTTTTCGATTGACATGATTTATGGACAATGGAAATTTCCAAAAATACCTATTTCTTAACCATGACTTATTTATTTGGTTTACATCACCTCAACTTTCATCTTTGCAATGCTAACAGAGATCTGAGCTATGTTGAGCATCTGATAAAATCTTTCTGTCAATTTTCAAGTGCAATAGTACGCAAACAGCAAAGTGCACATGCACCATATACCTTATTAATTAATTAAATCTCGTGATCAAACAATCGGGTTAGGTAGGAATGTGATTCTAGAGCGTAGGTGGCTAAATCACCCCCACCCCCACAAAACTTAATTATTGATTTGTTCTCTTTACTAAATTATAAACGACAGAGACAGTATCATTCGTTTCATTAACTCAATGTTAAACTGGCAATTACGCAGAGAAACTTGAACCTGGAGGAGATTGTAAATGCTAAATACGAATAATATTTGGGCATCAAATATCAAATTAAATGCCGTGTCCTACATGACATCAGACGTAAATTTCTGATATTTGAATTTTAATTTCCAATTATTATCAAATAAAGGACCCCATTAAACCAAACACATTGCTTGGAAAGATCCAATCAGTCTTGGACTCTTGGTGGAATGATTTAGATTGGCAGTAACAAAGCAAAAATAAACAAATGTACACTCATTAGTACACAAAAATTACATGGAAATTTTTTTTTTTTAAAAAAAGAACAATTCTTCAAGGTCGAGTCGTATCGGGTATTCAAACGCCCGACGAATTATCTAGTTCTTATAATGATTTTTTTTCTTTTATATTTATTTATGATGAACTGCCTGAAGAAGAAGCAGAGGTAGAAGATGAAGAAGAAGACCAAGGAGTCATGTCCATGGGGTAGCTGCCTAATACACGCAAAAATGACGTGTACTCCTGCACCTCGGCCAGAGCATTTTGCGCTCTGGGCTCAGCGAGTGATGCCTGAAAATCAATGTAGAACATGTACTCAAAGTGCTTGGCTGTGCCGGCATCGGCATCATCCACTAGTCGTATAGGTTGGCTACGGTGTGGCCGGCTCTCAATTTTGGTCAGGCTAATGTCCCGGAAAGCAAAAGCAGCAAGTACCTTAAACAGAACAGAGGTCCCTTCTCCGTTATGAGCAAACACTATGCTCGTCTTGAACGGCCGATCAGTGCGCGGTACCACTGGCTCCCTTGCCAACATGACGAATCGGGTCACATTTCCTGAGTCGTCTTGGATCCCATCAGCCAACACCTCTAACCCATATAGCTCGGCTGCCCGGGAGGAAGCAATAGCCGCGGTGTCACGCAAACCATTAGTTGCCACGTACTCGGCAGCTCCTGCTGTGTCGTCAAAGGCCTCACGAGCAACATTCAGACCAAGAGAGGTAAGTGTGTGCTCGCACTGTGCAAGTGCTTGCGGGTGGCTCATGACGCGAGTGAGGCACTCCTTGCGCACTCCCGGGAGAGCAAGGAGGCAGTGGTGAACTGGAAGTTGTACCTCTCCGACTATGTGAAGCCGGTGGCGGAGAAGCAGATCATAATTCCTATGGATGCTGCCTCCAAGAGAATTCTCAACAGGAAGTACTGCACGGTCGGCAATCCACAATTCGACAGCCTGAAAGGCCACCTCAAATTGGTCGCACGGGATGGCGTCGCATTTTGGGTACGCCTTGCCAGCTGCTGCTTCGCTGTAAGCACCCGGCACGCCCTGGTATGCAACGCGCAGCTCTGAGCCGTGCATCGGGGCTGGGGACAGGTCAGAGATGCTAAGCGGCCGGGGCAATTTTGGGACTGGCACAATATCGAGGGTCGCCGAAGTATCATGGCCGTTGATCATCGGGGCCTTTGTGTTGTCGCTGCTGCTACTGCTGGAGGAATTGTAAGGTATGAGACCGGCCGAGTTGCTGTTGATAATTGCACACATGCTCTGCCAATCTGCCCGGTTCGACCCCAGCCCATTCGGGAAAAACACTGAAGCCGCCTTGCCCGTGGTAGCCGAGCACCGCACAGTCGGGACCTTATACAATTTTTGGTTGGTGAAACGAGATTGTATGGTAGCTTCCATGTCTTCCCTGATCTTCTGCTGCTCAATTGTATTTCACCTCTGAGTATCCTTCTTCAAAAATTAATGGAAGAATAGTTGCTAATTCAA
The DNA here is from genome assembly GCA_028095005.1 of Rhynchospora pubera. NCBI lineage: Eukaryota > Viridiplantae > Streptophyta > Magnoliopsida > Poales > Cyperaceae > Rhynchospora > Rhynchospora pubera. The sequence goes on along the minus strand of CM051462.1, from coordinate 157,285,420 downwards.
CTTGATGTTCCTCTCTGAATTCCTTTCCTTGTTTAATTTGTGTTTTTCTTTTTTCTATTTTACTTGTAAGCTTTTGGAAATTGGGGAAAAATGTAGATCCCAAAAGCTGAAGGCAGGGAAGTAGGAGAAGGGTTTAAATACGAGGGGAGGAATTGGGGGTGTTTGGTTGGTAGGTGTGTGACTGTGAGTCTGTGAAGAGAAAGAAAGGAAAGAGAAGGGAAAGAGGAAGGAAATGTGCACATTTGTTTGTAAATTTTATTTTACTTTTCCATAGGGGGTTAGGTACTTAGGTCGAGTTCAGATCTGGTGCCGCGCGGCACACCGTGTAGCGCGGCATCGTAGCCGTCTGATCAAGATCCAATGGATAAGGGAGCCCCGTGCATGTAACCTAGATTGATAGGCCCGTAAAAAATGAACCGTCCGATCAAGATCAGACGGCTCGTACGCGCGCTACACGGTGTCCCGCGCTACACGGGATTCGGGTCCACTTAGGTCGGGTCAAAACGCCCAAATCTCAAAAGAATCCACCTACCACACATTGGACCCGCCAGCCATTTCAATCGTTACCGTCACATTACCTCCAAAGATTTTTACCAACGGCAAAAGAAAAAAGTGATTTGTGCTTTTTCTTTGATTGTTTGTATATTTACGACTACTGTTTTGTTTTGGTTTTAGCGTATATCCTCTGCAGCGCTGCAGCCTGTGAAGTAAGTCTTGACCGTCCGATTGCATCAGTGTGGCACATCGTGAGACAATCCAACGGCCTTGATCGATGGAGATCTGGCATCGGAGTAATCTTGTATCAGCCACATATTATACGAGCATTGAGAATATTGTTATCCTTTTCATCTTTTTTTTATTGGGTGCGTTTGGATATAGAAAGAGGAAGAAGAAAGAAGGAAGAAAAAAATTATAAACAATTCAAATTCTTCACAAAGTTACACACTTCTCAATACTTATTCCCACTTCTTTTTTTTTTCCTTCTTTCCGCACCTATCCAAACGGAGCCATTGATAGGAGGAATTTACTGGCGTATACGTTGCAGACTTGCAATAGTGCTATTTCCGGATATCATGAGCTTAGGCTCCGTTTGGATGGCTTCTTCCCGGAATAAGAAATAAGGAATAATCACTTTTTACCAATAAATTTATTTCTAACCATTTAAACTTTTCACAAAAGTTACACACTTCCCAATAAATTTACCCCTTCCTAATAAATTTCTTCCATTCTTCCTTCTTCCTATCTTATTCTCAACACATCCAAACGGAGCCTTAGTTTCCATTTAAATTTCGTTACGATTCTATTGAAAATTGAGATACTTTTATAAAATATATCTGGGTCTGTTTAGGAATTAGGAAGAAAAATAGAGCGGATAAGAAATATATATTTGTTTGGATGAGCCGTGAATAGGGAATAGGAATAAGGAATTTCGGTTTGTGTGCTTATCCATATTCTTTATTTTTATATCATGATTTTGTTAGTATAGGAATAAGGGCCTAAATTTCTTATTCTTGTGTTGTTTGGGTTGCACAAGAATAAGAATAAACACGCAAATCAAAATTTCTTATTCCTATTCTCTATTCCCTGCTCATCCAAAATGGGGTGTGTTTGGATGATCCGTGAATAGGGAATAGGAATAAGAAATTTCGATTTGTGTGCTTCTCCTTATTCCTTATTCTTATACCATGGTTTTGTTAGTATAGGAATAAGGGCCCTTATTCCTTATTTTTGTGTTGTTTGGATTGCACAAGAATAAGAATAAGCACGCAAACCGAAATTTCTTATTCTTATTTTCTATTCCCGACCTTTCCAAACATAGATAGAGATTAAGAGATCAAACTTTAAAGTGTAAAACACATGTTTTTGGCAGCAAATTTTTTTTTATCCAATTTTTTATTTTTGTATTTTACGAATTTATGTAGTTAATTAAAATCTTGTTCCACATGTATTCCGTCGTAATTTCCCACCTTGCGTTTCTTCCTTTCAAAACAGCAAACTTAACGGGTGCCGTTTATTACAACAAATATCGATCAAGTGTTTAAACGTTAATAAGAAAACTAAATATGAAGAAATTTCGAGATTAAACGCCCTGCTATAACATTCAATGTTGACATCTAGCATCTAATGTCATTGAATGATTTAAGTCGTTTGTCTTTTTCACCCCTAAATAAATTGAATGTGGCGTTAACGTCAAAAATATATCGTCCTACATGGCTATGTTGCTTAATTAGATTCTTTAACAACCATGTACTATCATTTGATTCTTTAAATATATTGAATGTGGCGTTAACGCCAAAAATATATCGTCCTACCATGTAATATAAGCAAATGGGGAAAGCATTTTTCATTGGAGTCCGATCACTAAGAATGGTCATGAATAAATTATTATCACGTTAGTGAAACATGTATAAGAAGTGTAATTAAACCATATATATAAAAAAAAAAGTTTATGTCTTTTATTTCAAGAGGAAACGTGTAGTGTCATTCAATGAGTAGCCAAATAAATATTTGAAAAAAAATATTGATACACTTCAAATAAAAATAGAAAAATATCATATTAATATGGAGAAAAAATTATTTGATGAAAACAAATAAACAAATTTCCATTTGAGTGTAGCACTTATTATTTGCAATTGTGATTTATTTACAATTAGTCATAATGCATTTTTCAAATTCAAAACCTGCCTAACCAGAGTATAACGCTCTTACTGCTTTTCAGAGGATTTCGGACCGAAGGCAGATTGACTAGAGAATAATTTGGTCCGAATGCACCATGAGTTGGATCCGAAATAACCACGTTAGCGGCTGGTTGGTTCTGTTCTTCTTATTTTTCTCCCACCAGTCCGGATACCTAATCAATTTAAAGCACTGGTTTATGGTTTGTTTTGGATTGCGACAATAGATGCAGCCTCCTGGACTTACCGGTTTTTTTATTATTGTTAGATTTTGGCGGATAAGTATTTGTTTGGAGGTTCAAGTTCTGATTTTTTTTTTTTATCATTGCTAATGGGTTATGACTAATCCTCCCCATTCAACATGATGTTTTGACATCTCTCTTTCTTTTGGACTAGAGCAAATGCCTCCTCAATCCTTGGAAGAGGTTTCATCTAGAGTGAACTTTTGCTCGAATATGATCTATTTATCATCTAGGTCATCAAAAAATATTGAGGCCCTATTCAAATTATTTTTTTACGCGAGATTTCATTCATTTCAATTGATTTCACAAAATTTCGTTGGATCTAATTACATGGGAATTCCAACCAAATGACACCAAATTTGTTCATTTTGATTACTAATATGTTTGGCAAACGCATGAACAAGAGACGAATAAGAAATAAGAACAATCTTGGTTTCGTGCCTTGATCTTGTTTGTTGTTCTTATTCGACCAAAAAGGAAGAACTCAGAACAAGTGGGTTGTTCGTTGTTCGCCAAAATTTTTTGGTTGTTTGATTTCGCGAACAAGATTGTTCGTGTATTACCAAACATAGCTAATTTTCTAACCAAATGAAATGAAATGAAATCCCATATTAAAAAATGAAATTTTGATCAGGGCCTAAAACTCTATCCACTTCTACAAGTTTTTTATTTTTCTCAATATCAATTGGGGATTTCATTAGATTTGATCTCCGATTGTCTAGTTCCTTCCACAATCTTGGAGTAGGGTGTAATAATTTTGAACAAGTTTACCATTTCACTTTACCTTATTAATCATTCTCTTAAGTTCTAAAATTTGAGACAAACCACTACCATCAAATATGTGGTGCAGACTGCATTCCACGCTTCTTTTGCTATAGAATAAGGCAAAAGTTACTTAGCAATGAATCCATAGAGTTGATCATAAAGTCCTTCACCTATGAATCTATCACTAAACACCACTTATATGATTCCTCATCTGAAGGCTTCGTCTGAGAAGATCCATCAAGATGTCCCAACTTGTATCTTCAAGCGAGTTTAATCTTCAGCACCTGCGACCAGAGATACAAGTTTTTCCCATCTAATTTAATCGTCATGATGGAGGTTCATTATGAACCCTTCTTACTTTTGGAAATTTTGTGGAGGTCTGGGTTGTGTAAGCAACTGGAATAAGGTGGAATTCAAGTTCTAGATTAAACGGACTATGGCGTTTGGTATTTGTGTTGCTAGAAGTGAATGCATTTTGGGGTCGATTTCGTAGTCAAAATTCATGATTTATGTCAGATCTTGGTGCAATTTTCTGTCCGAAATTATATAGGTTTGATCCAAAATTGAAGGTCTAGTCGAGGGTAAAGGTTTATACGAATTTCTTGTGTAGAGAGAAAGGTCGACTGTGCGGTATCTTGCACATGGAAAATGATCGATTTAATATCAAAACTACCGCTCTTATATCATGTAATGCAAGTAATTATAGAGAATAAACACATAATTTTAATGTGGTTCAGTACAATGTGTACCTATATCCACGACACACGAACACCTCTCTTTTTTATTTTATTTTTTTTCAATTGTTTTTAGTACATCGAAGAAGAAGAAAAAAAGAAGAGAGCTGCCTTTATCGAAATATATACATGCCACGTTATTTTTTTCCATAACAGAATTAAATACACAAAAGGAACATAAAGTAATTCCAAAATATATAAATTTCAGCACTCAATTTTAAATCGAAATCCCAGGCATTTAGACTGAATTCACGAACTGTGAATTCGGATCCTCTATGCCTCTCGTCCACAAGATTCTACTAAAACTTTGGCATGACCAAAAACGAGAGAATTAAGGCAAAATATTATATTCGCACAAGATTCTACTAAAAACTTGACACGGCAAAAAACGAGAGAATTAAGGCAAAATTATTATATTCGTAGGGAGCCTTGCCTTTTCTTTAAGAAAATATTAATACCATAAAGAATGCATTATCTTTTTATATTCGTACTTCTTTATGAAAATAAATGGATTTAATGTTATATTATCAGTTTAAATAAATCGGTCGTTTTTCTTAATTAGAAAAAGGTCAGTTAACTGACAAAAAATTATGCGACCCCAATTTATATTCGTTATTAAATGGAATGAAATACAAATCAAATAAATAGATTTTTTTTTTAACTAGCAACAATTTCAGATTTCATACCTATCAAGTAAAACATCAATGCTCTTCATTTGATTAAATATTTCATGTAAGACGTTTTTGATTCAACAGTAAAGTTTCTCAGATACATTGTTCTTACTTTCGAACTTATAAGTATTGCTGTAGGAATTATATACAAAATAACCTAAAATTTTTGTAAAACGAAAATGCATAATCTGATATAATTATGGTCGTTAAGTATGTAAAGCAATTATTATACTATTTTATTTATTATATTTATACAAATGTAAACAATTTTATCCTTGGGCTGTTGCTTGTTGGGCAGGTAGCTGACTTGGAGTGAAATTAGAGTTTAGACTTTGTGAAAAATTTCTTTTGATCTTGTTTCCTATTTTAATGGGCCACTATTCCATGCACTCAGAATCCTGATAATGCCTACACGGGCCATGTGGCAGTGCAGTTGCGAGTTGCGACACGCCGAGGCACCATGTAAACGGTAGGTTAGAAGTGCAAAACGCGTCGCACTGGAAAAAAAACCCGACACGTGTCCCCACAACCGGCAAATGTAGGCATCGCCTCAAATTCATCCGGGGCCGTAAATGATGCAATGACTTGTCGTTTGTACAATACTTAATTAATTGCAAATCTGTATTTTTTATTTGAAATTAATATTAGTGATTGCAAGTGTGCTTGGTTCTGTTGGAAGTTTGAAGCATGAAATAATGCATCGTGGAAGTATCTGCACGCTGCTAAGTATCTATGACCCACCACCCATTTGCAAAATGTTACTGGTTTTTTGGAGATGTAAATTATTTTTCTGGGCCCAATTTTGTTTTTTCTTCTGATTTTTCCTGATAAAGCATTTGTCAGAAGGGACCCCATTGAATCGTTAGGATACGCCGAAATGTGAAATTTGTTTTATATGTTTTTCTGAAGTACTGCAAAGAAAAAAAAAAATTCATAATAACACAAGCGCAACAGAATACTCTTTGTTCTCAACGTTCCTCCTAAATAGAAAAGGCAACGAGAAATGTTGTGCAATCCGGTAGACAATTAGTTACGAACACGTTTATGAAAGACTTAAAAATATAAAAAATATTTTGCTTGAAATTTTGGGATAGAATGAAGCGCTGTAGAGTCTAGACTCTAGACCTAAGCAGATACTGCGCATAAAATGTAAAGTTACGGATGCAGACGGAGACCGGAATTTAATTAATTACGTAACGCAATCTGTTCTCTTAGGCCGACACTATCCTAATATATTTGAAAACTGAAAAACTAGTAACAAGCTTTGTTGTGAAAACTAAGAATAAAAATTGAACAACTGTCCTCATCTTGTTTGTATGGGGCACGAACTGCTTGTTCGTGATCAAGCGTCTGTTACAGTTTTGATTTAATAGGACACCTGCTGGGATTTTTTTCGCAAGAAATCTTAGAGATTTTCCTTCTGCTTTTCTCTATTCTATGTTCCTGTAAAGCTGTAAAGAGCTTTGTTTTTTTCTTTCTTAGTTCTGCTAGTTTTGTTTTTTAATTAGCCTCTAGCTAATTGTTTTACTTGTATTTTATTTTTAACTTTATTTATTCAATTTAAGATTTAAGATAGGGGCTTCACCCTATTTTTCTTCAAAAAATAATAGGACACCTGCTAGAAGCAAAAAGAGAGCATTAATCGTTACCGTTTTAATTGCTGCTTTTATTATTTATTTTGATTTTTTTTTCTGGGTGTTCATAAGCCCAAATTAATTTACAACACTATACTTTGGTATGATACACAAGGACTTGTATTTTCATCTATTATTAATGCGTAGTATATTGTCAAAAAACCGTATTTGGGGACCTATTAGTCTCCTCAAATTTTTTGAAACAAAAAAAACGATGATGAACTCAAGTACTTTATTATTATTATTTAATTCATTACTAATGTTGGAGACCGAAATAACTCTACTTGAATTCCAAACATTAGAAAAGTACAAAAATACTCATTCTCCTCATATTTCAATCTAATGGATACATACATAGCCGAATAATTTAACGATCTTAGAAAAAAGGAGGATTGAAACGAGATTGAATATTGCTTTTGAAAAAAAAAATTCAATATAGTTTTATTTTTTTAATATAAAATTAATTAAAATTAATGAAACTGATTTATATTCAGAATTAAAAATATTATAAGTTATTTTCGATTTTGAAGATCTAAGCGGTTATTCTGAATTCATATGATTACGAAAAGTTAAACTGAAAATTATTACCTATTTAAGTACTTTTTATTCTTATTTTTTAATTCATTACTAATGTTGGAGACCGAAATAACTCTACTTGAATTCCAAACATTAGAAAAGTACAAAAATACTCATTCTCTTCATATTTCAATCTAATGGATACATACATAGCCGAATAATTTAACGATCTTAGAAAAAAGGAAGATTGAAACGTGATTGAATATTGCCATTGAAAATATTTTTTTTCAATATAGTTTTATTTTTTAATATAAAATTAATTAAAATTAATGAAGCTGATTTATATTCTGAATTAAAAATGTTATAAGTTATTTTCGATTTTGAAGATCTAAGCGGTTATTTCTGAATTCATATGATTACGAAAAGTTAAACTGACAATTATTACCTATTAACGTGATTTCCACTGAACAAAAGTTATTATATATATCGTATAATTTGAAGAAACTAGGCTAAACAAACGAAGTAACAACCAGGCTCAATTCATTGACAACTTTATTTCCGTCATTTTTGAAGTGTCTTGGTTGTTACCGACTTACCGTCAATTTCTTTGTTTTGTCTTGCTTTCGTTTAATAGCGACACTTATCTTTATTTCTTTATTTTTACTACTTATAAAAACACATAGAGAAAGAGTTAAACATTTCAGATAAAAAAAATAAACATGTCATATAAAAAGATGTAAACAATTCTGATATTAATTATGAATCATTAATTTGATCAAGGTTAGATTTTTTTATTATGAAAGATTAAGTTACTACCAAATTATTATTTATTTAAAAGTTATTTTAACCTATTTTTTTCCCAACATGTAAATTTCTAAATAAAATAAAAATAATATCAATATTATATTTTTTTTCATTTGTCCACGTATTGAGTGTATTTTTTTTGCAAATATCATTATTATTAAGATTTCGTTCATGAACGTTTCGTGGTTTCGCGGACGATTTTTCTATTTCATAGATATAAGTAAAAAAAGAAAGTAGACAAAAGCTGGTTTGCCCGAGTGGTTAAGGGGGAAGACTTAAGATCTTCTGCACATAAGTGCGCATGGGTTCGAACCCCATAGCCAGCAGTTTTGCCTTAATTTTTTTTAATCTTGTTGTATCGTTGTATTTTTCTCTGGATGCTGGAAAGCAGGGGCGACAAGCTACGTGTAGTGTTTTAAAAAAAAAATACGGCGTGTCTGAACACGGCACAGGAACTTAAATGTGGCGTGTTTGTAGACGTGTCGTGTTCAACTTTGATGGAATAGACACGGTACGGCACGACACGCGAATTGTCTAGACACGGCACGAGATACGGCACGACACGGCACGAGAGACATAACAAGTTTATAATCAGGATCAAAGATAATAAATATTACGAAATAATAAGAAAAATCCTTATATTGTCTATTTTTTTTAAGGATAATTTCGTAGTTTGAATGTCTAGTTCATCCATAAGCATGAGTATATAACTATATTTTATGAAATTCAAATGTGTTTAAACACGACACGGTACGACACGTTTAAAGAAGACACGACACGACACGAGACATGTGTCCTTAGGCGTGTCGTGTCCATCTCTTAGAATTTAGACACGGCACGACAAATGATCGGACATGGACGTGTTTGACACGACACGATACGACACGGCACGGCACATATTTAAAACACTAGCTACGTGCTTCTTGGTGGGTTAACCTGAAAAAAAATTATTAGAGATAGTAATATTTTGTAAATAAAAAAATTAAACTTGTAAGGATCTATCTTACAAATTTAAAGGACCCAATGCACAAGACATGTTTGATTTGAATCACATAACGATCCTTGAAAAATCGCACAGGGACCCATAATGCGTTATTTTTTTTCGCAATGAATCTTATTATGACAGAACTTAAATCAAAATTAGAAATTTTTAGATGAAAAATTATCTTTAGCATATACATATATAAATAAAAGTGTTCAGAGAGATTCCCACTAAATCTACTATGCAAAATTATCAGAAAAATAAGAACTAGTACGAAATTATTGTATTTTTTTTAATGTCTCGAATTATTATTTTGAATATTAGGTATATTATTTTAGATCTTAGGATGGTATTTTAAGTATATTTGAGTTTTCATTAATTTTTTTATGTTACATTATTTTAGAATTGTCTATTTGATAGTTATTATTATATTATGTCTATATTAAACGTTATGTCGTGCATACGTTTTCAACAAAAAAATTATATTGACCCTGCTAACATAAATTTCTAGTCACGCCGCTGCTGAAAACTCAAAAGTTTCTTTTTATAAGTCGCTCGTTCAATACTAATTATGTTTTAAGTAGGGGTGTCAATGGTACCTTTTTAATCGTTTATCTTATCCGTATCGTATTCGATAAGACGGGTATGAGTAAGATTTTATTTTCTTTAAGTTATCGGGTATGGGTATGGATAAAAAAAATTCGTTAATTTTTGGGTATGGGTATAGGTATGGGTATGGGTATGGGTATGGGTATGGATAAGGCTATTTCGTATTAGTTAATTACCCGTACCGTTAATCTTTATCATAACAAAAAAAATATAATTGTAAGATTCAATTAATACGTTAATAACAAAATAAAATCCGAAAGATATATTTATAAGATTCAATTGATATGTTCATAATTAAACTAGGCAATTAAATTATAAGATTTGATTGAAATAATACTATGTTAAATTGGAAAGATTTAATGGTAAGACTCAATTGATATGTTAATTATATATATTTTTTCATTCAGGGGCTACATAAAAAAAATAAAAAATTTCACAGGATTCTTTCTTCTCAGTTGTAATTTGAGAAAATATTGCATAATTTGTAATTAGTTATGTAATTTTTTTGTTACAATTGACATGAGAAGATATAATAAGATTTTATTATATTTAAAATATTATTCAATGTTGCACTTTATTAATATATTTATCTTATAATATTTATTTATCTCTATTGTATAATATTTTTTTCATCGAGTTATTAAGATTATTATCTATTTTCTACCGTTATCATACCCTTACCGTTAATTCTTAACATGTAAGAGTAGGGTACGGGTAAAGTCAAATTTTAATGGGTAAGGGTAGGGTATGGGTAAAGAAAAATTTAATGGGTACGGGTATGAAAATTGTCTCTACCGTATCGTACCCTATCCATTGACAACCCTAGTTTTAAGCCCGCAATTCTCTTGCGGGTATATTTCTAGTGCAAATTTTGATTGTCGAGATTCATACCAATATACTACGTACAATACAAGTGTTAATTTCAATCCTACACATATTGTAGAAGTAGGGAGGATTTTGAGAGACTGAGAGTGATTGCTAGAATCAAATATATAGGACGTCAAAAACGATTCGAACATTGGCTGTTAAAATTTCAAACAGCCGATCTGAAACCCTTAATATGACATTTGCATTAAATTCTCCTTGGACATTGAATTTATTACTATTTTTTTCAATTTTTTTTAATATTTTTTGGTATTTGAGAATATGCTCGATCTAAAAGTTATGCAACTCTCCAATTTACGAAATTTGAAAAAAGTAGTTATAAAATTTGATAAGAAATATCAAATTTTGATTTCCAAAGAGATTCAATAATCTCCTTGAGAGTGACACTGTATTTTTGGTCCTTTAGGAGATTATAATACTGCAATCTCTTTGAGAGCGACCCTGTATCTTTGGTCCTTTAGAAAATAAAAATATTCAGTAGAAAGTCCATTAAATCTCATTTCCTCTGCATTTTAATCTAATTTATAATATATATATATATATATATATATATATTTTGCTTGGGATCTTATATTATTTTTCACTTTCCAACATAAAAATTTTGCTCAAGAATTATTTCGGGAATAGTTGTTAAATAAAAACTGTTTTAAATGTAGGTCGTCATTCCAAAACTCGACTAGATAAATATCTTGATTATTTAATGTTAGGAAGCCTAACTCATCTTTACAATTCAAAAACATACAAATTTTAGTCACCGTGTTAAAAAGAAAACATTTTAAAACAATACTTGATAGTTGATATTGTGTCCGACGCATATCGTGTGCGTTTGGATAGGTGTGAGAAGAAGGGAAGAAGGAAATAAGTATTGGGAAGTGTGTAACTTTGTGAAGAGTTTGAATTGTTTATAATTTTTTTTCTTCTTCTTCCTTCTTCTTCTTTCTTCCAACGATCCAAACGCACCCATCATGTTCATATACTTGGGTCCGACGCATATAATAATGTGTTATATTATGTTGTGATATGTCATCTCAGACGGACCTGCACTACATAACTCATCCGGTATTTCATATTTTCGCTGATTTCATTGTTGAGTACTTTTGGGACGCATTTTCGTTAGCAAAATAAATTCACGTGGATATTGTAGAAAATACGTTTCGAAATTTTGAGCTTTCAAATCGCCCATGCAATGTTTGTCAGTTGGGCTTCACATTTATTGTTTTTCCTGTTAATTTTGTAGATGCTCAATGAAATCAAAGGCAGCCAGGCAGATATTCTTAGCCCAAAATATGGGTTCGAAATCAAAACGGCACCGCGTACAAAAGAAAACAAAACAGATATACTAAAGCCTAACACATAGATGTCTAGGTTCCACCGGGAAAGAAAAATAATGAAAATTTATTAACAACGAATCAATTTGATAACAAAAAAAGAAAAAAAACTCAAAATAAAATTTTCTTTTTAATTCAAAAGATGTCTAGGACCTTTTGTTTTTGTTTTAAGGTTCATATTAACAAAAAAAAAAAAGTAGAATGGTTGACTGCAATAACATTTTCCAGAAAAATATTTTGATTGTTTATAAAAATAATTAGCTAAAAGATGCCACATATACATGGGCAAATAGGAAAACAAAATAAGTGATATTTTTTGTTTTATATGGAACTTAAATGTTAGACAATAAAGATATAGTAAAATGAATGATTTTTATATATATATATATTTAAATAAACGGTCAATTTGGTAACAACTTACTCTTTTTCAATAAAAATCTGAACTTTTATCTGAAATTAAGGTATAGAACAGAAATCAGATGAAATTATACAAATCAACAGTCCATCATTAGCACCGTTTGGATGCGTTGAGAAGAAGGTAGGAAGAAGAAAGAAGGGAAGAAATAAATTATAAACAATTCAAACTCTTCACAAAATTACACACTTCCCAATACATCTTCCCACTTCTTCCCTTCTTTCCACACCTATCCAAACGAAGCCATTAATATAACAGTTGTTTACACCCCTAGGTGTAATTGTTCATGATGTTTGCACAGATACTTTTATAAGTAGTAAGGACGTGTTGTCGAAAAATGTTAACATTGAGTAAAATTTTGACATAAATGACAAATTTCCAAATTTAATTGAATTTAGAGTTACAATTTTCAAAAACTCGACTTTAAAGTGACAGTTTTCTAACTCTAGAGTGACACAAAACTAATTTTCCCAAAAAAAAGGTTTTCATTTTTTACACTGTCGACCATAGTCCGGATCATCAAGCGATATGTTTACAAGTCACTTTTAAATAAACGAAGAAAGTACAATCAAACGGTTCAAAATATAAATAATACAAAATAACTACAAAATTTATGGAGAACCAGCTCTTGGTCTAGTGATAAAGAGCAATGCATCTCAAGTGAGAGATCGTAGGTTCGAAATCCGACCGGAGGGTCTTTATAGACATTTAATTTAATTTAAAAATAAAAATAAGTTGGGTGTCTTCACCCAATTTATCTTAAAAAAAAACTACAAAATTTATGAACTCAGCTTGTTCACCCTAAAAATGCATACTTTTATGGCATGACATCCTCCGTATTCATAGACCACTCTATGGGCTTGTTTGGATGGTATGAGAATTTGGAGAATTTCTAATTTTTAGGCATAAATTTATTATAAACAATCTAAACTCTTCGTAAAGTTACACACTTCCTAATAAATTTATATCTAAGAATTGAAAATTCTCTAAATTACTAAACGATCCAAACGGCCCATGTATATTTATCGATGATTCCAAATTATTTAAACCCGAATAAACCGCCATTTATGCGAATAAATTTCCATGTTCCCTACAACTTTACAAATGGTAAGTCAATCGAATCAACTCACCAATCACCATCTTACAAATTGCAACTGCAAGAAAAAAATAATAATAATAATAAATAAATACAAAATAAAATAATCCTGCTCAGTCACGTGCCACTTCATCCATCCGTCCAATGATCACAAGATAAGCACCTGCTGGTTCTATCTCGAGATGCACGCCCCAGGCCTCTCGTTTCCTAGACCCAAAACCTCCATGACTCCATCCCACACATTGGCCGGAACTGCATCCTCTGGATGGCCATCCATGGATGGTTTTAGATCTCAGCCGTCTGATTTAATCTCAATGGCTATAGATGCCCCGTGCATGATACCTGAATTGATAGGCCCGAAAAGATCTAACCGTTGAGATTAAATCGGACGGCTCGGATCTAAAGACGTCCACTGGATGGTTGAATACAACCATCCAGAGGATACTCTCCCCACATTGGCCACCCCTAATCCTAAGTCCTAAGTAAAACCCCACTCATCTCATTCTCATCTCTCCAACCAAATTGGAATCACCATCATTTCACCATGGCCACCACCACTGCGCCAAAACTCACCTCATCCCTCTCCTCCATCTACACCTCCCGCCTCCGCCAAACCCCAACACCTCGCACCTCCTCTCTCGCACTTGCCTCATCCTTCTCCACTCCTCTCTGCGTCAACTACCACCGTACTACTCTCAAACCCCGCTTTTCCCCCTCCTTATCTCTCTCCATCTCGGCCAAAATCTCTGTCGGAGACAAACTCCCTGAAGCAACACTCTCTTACTTCCCACCAGAAGGAGACCTTACGACAGTCACAGTCTCCGAACTCACAAAAGGCAAGAAAGCAGTGCTCTTTGCAGTGCCGGGTGCGTTTACACCAACATGTTCACAGAAACATCTCCCGGGGTTTGTTGAGAAGGCGGGGGAACTGCGTGCGAAGGGAGTTGATACGATCGCTTGCGTGTCGGTGAACGATGCGTTCGTGATGAAGGCATGGAAGGAGAAGTTGGGTTTTGGCGATGAGGTGCTTCTTCTGTCAGATGGGAATGGTGAGTTTACTAAGGCTCTTGGAGTGGAGCTTGACCTGAGGGATAACCCGGTCGGGCTCGGAGTGAGGTCGAGGCGGTATGCGCTGCTCGCCGAGGATGGGGTGGTTAAGGTTCTTAATTTGGAGGAAGGTGGGGCTTTTACTACCAGCAGTGCTGAAGATATGCTCAAAGCCCTCTGATTTTGTTTCTTCATCTTGATGTTAATTAATAAAATACTGTTATGAAAATTTTTTTGTCCTTAATTTGTGTTTAGGTGTAAGAAAACTGAGGAACTTTTGGAATTTGAAGGAGATAGTGTTTAGATGGTGGTTTTTTTTGTATCTGTAATTATCTTTTCGTCAATGTTTCATCAATGTATAAGAATTATCGTTGCAGGAATAATTTAATTATGTGCTAAATTTCTTGGAACAAAGAATAATTTTTTGGTAAATAACTTTTTTATGATTAGAATTTAAATGTTTTCTTTTATTTTTAATGTCTTTATCATGTTTTCATTTTACTATTGATACACACTGCAATTTAAAGCGTAAAAATTAGTGTTCTACTGTATATATTATTTCAGGGAAATTAATTAAGCTTGTTCCGGAACAGTTTTTAGAAACGAAACAACCTTATTAATAAACACTAATTTGCATTGATTAATCCCTAAAGCTTAAAAAAGCCTAAATTCGAACTTAAAACAAAAAAATGATTATATTAGTCATTTCAAAGGAACAAATTTAATTTGTTTTTGAAAGTTCAAAGGACTAATTAGTTGGTACAAATAATTTTTTTTTTCCCTTTTGAAAAGCTTTATGAATTAGAAACTAAAGTATGGATGACGATTCCAGTCTTAACTAATAAGTCTCTCTAGTGAGAAAAAAAATAAAAAAGGTAAGTCGTTTTATATATATATCTCTCATTTGTCAACCCCCCCCCCCCCCCCCAATTTAGAACTAATGGATAAGTCCAACAAAAAAGTTGCTTCGAGTTCCTGAAAGTCACCACTCACACTTGCTAGCTCGATTTAATCTATCTCGTAATACTGTGAATTAAGTTTTGATATTTGGTAACAGTTGGTTTTATAACTTGGGTCAAAGTGCACATTGTAGCGCAACACCTAACTCAATTATAAAGCGGAATTACTGGGGTTGAAAACGGGGCGGACAGTAGTCATACCATATCCGTATCTCGATATGTTCGAATACGAATACGGCGCGGATTTAAATGGATACGAATATGATTCGGATATTGTCGGATATGAATACGAATACGGATATATTTTATCGGATACGGATAATATTTTGCTCAATTTATTTTACTAAACGAAAGACAATATTCGATTAGAAGAGTGTAATACTTATTTTTTTTCGACTAGTATAGAATTAACTAAAAAAAATAAAGACAACGACAAAAAAATCAATACTTATTTACACATATCGAGACTTCACAAAAAATAAATTTTATCAAGCTTATAAAAAAATTGGCACCGTATTACAATAAAAAAAATAATTGTCAATTCTAATGATATATAATTGAAATGACTTATACCCATATGTCAATTATGATGCTATTTCAAAAAAATGTGCCATTACCATATACAAACGGATATTCGTTTTGCATAAAAATACGGATACTGATAAATATCCGTATCCGCACTAATTAGGGTGTAGATGAGCTGAGCCTGAGCGAGCCGAGGCTAACTTGAACTCAAGCTCATCTCAAGTCGAGCTGGCTCAGCTCAGCACACAAGGCAATTTCAAGTTTTTTTAGCAGCTCAAACTCAACTCATTAAAACTCGAGTTGGCTCATGGCTTGAAAACTAGCTCGTTATTAAATATCAAACTTTGAGACTTCGTAATGGACTAAACTAAAAAACAAACAACATAAATATTAAACAATATTTAAAATACACATAGAAGACACACGAAGAGATCAGGAGGAAGATACGACTATTTTTCCCTAAAAATAAAAAGAAATTAGGGTTATAGAATAGTGATTAAAAACTGAGTTGAATTACAAACTAAACAAACGAATTGGGCTAAGTCTCACGAGTTAGACTGAGCGAGCTGAAGGCAACTCGAACTCAGCTCACGAACCTTCCGAGCCGGTGTAGCTCGAGTTATGCCAGTTCGAGTTGAAACAGCTCGAGTTGCTATCGAGTATTATCCGATTCGAGTTCGAGCTAGCTCACGAGGGCCGAGTTTTTTGCTCGGTCCTAGCACTAATATTGCTTACCATATCCGTTTAAAAAAAATCCAAATCCGTTTTAAAAGCTTGATATGAAGGTCACCAATTCGTCCTCCTTCCTGTAGATGAGAGTGAATTCACTGCTTCGGGAGCTATGGTTTAGACTTCCTTCTAAAAGATACCTGGCCTGGCACTGATATAGCGTGTGCTACTTCCACTTCTCTGAAAAGCAGGAACATACGTTCTCAACCGGTACAAGTTCGGAGCGAGAATTATCCGTTTCATTTTCACCCCTAGGAATTACTCAAGAGTCAAGAGCATGCATCCCCTCCTTAGCGTCTTTTTCATCACTCCTCGACGTCTTTCCCGTCGTCTCCTGAATGCCATGTTTTTTTTTCCATTTTTAGAGCACTTGTCCAGCATCATCATAATTCTTTCAATTTGTCTCTAATTTCATCTAGTATGTATCAAGCATTACCCATTCTACCTCTCATCTTGTGCTTACTCACCCCCACTCCTCATGACATTATATCTTATGATACTAATTGTCTTGATATATATGGTAACTGTTCCAAAATATAATACTAATTGTTATATATTATGAGATTAACTATCCTCATAAATATTCTAATTGTCATATAAAATAAAACTAAGTATCCTGGGGCCGTTTGGATTGAAGTGGGAATTCGGAGAATTTCCAATTCCTAGGCATAAATTTATTATAAACAATCCAAACTCTTCACAAAGTTACACACTTCTCAATAAATTTATGTCTAGGAATAGAAAATTCTCCAAATTCCTAAGCGATTTAAACGGCCCTAGTTTAAGATACTAATTGTCCTAAAAAATATTAATTATTCTAAAAAAAATGTTTGACTTGACAAATGAGCCAATTATCCCGGAAAAAAAAACCGTTTTGTACTTAGAAAGTGTTACTAACTATCATGAAAAAAATAATTCATAGCACTTAAAAAAATGTTAATTGTTATGGAAAAAAATATTATTATCCTGAAAAAAAACTAATTGTATTAGAAAATGTTCCTAACTGTCTTAGAAAAAAAATTAATTGTCTTAGAAAAAATGCTAAGAAGGAAGGGAGGGGAGTACGCTCGAGATGATGAATCCAAGAGATGAAGTGAATGAGTGATAAAAATGAAAAAAAATAGTTAGCGTTTAATTAATCATATTTTAAAAATAGAAAAAGAAAATGCGTCATCCAAAAGATGATAGGATGATCCTTATCACCCCGATGATAAAGACGTCGTTTGGTTTTGAATTAAGGGTTGCATACCTATACACTATGTACCATTTATGTAACCAAACAGAGGTTGCATAGGGTTGCATAAGACTGCATAAATTATTACACTTTGGGAGGTGCCTGAAGTTATGCGTTGGGTCTCCTAAAAAAAAAATATATTTTTATCAATATTTCGAACTATATCCTTCAATTTATTACAATAATGAAAAAAATAATTAATAATTATTTAATAATACTTAAAAATAATAATACTTTATAATTAACAAATAATTAATAATATTTAATAAGTAACAATTTTTATTAAAAATTCATAAATAATAATGACTAATTATTATAATTAATAATTAATTAATATTAATATATTATAATTAATAATTAATTAATAATAATATATTATAATTAATAATTAATTAATAATAATATATTATAATTATTTAATTAATATTTTTAAGAATATTTTAATTAATAACACTAATTATTAATGATAATAATAAATTAATATTAATTATTAGTAAATGATTTTGTTATGATACCTGAGAATATTGTGGTCTTTGGACATTAATATATGCATGTACTAAATTATTCTTTTTATTTAATAACCAAACACCAATTACGTAACATTAGATGAACACTTATGACTTATGTATCTACAACCAAACGGGCCAAAGGCCTAAGATCAACCCAAGCCTTCATTTATCTTCCCACTGGAAGATCACTTTCCTGAATTGTAATTTTAGGCCTTGATGAGCAGAGAATACTTCTCTGAGGCCTTCTTATATCAGTCTTGTACCAAAATTTGATAGATCCGGTCTGTATGGAATAATTTTAATTACTTGAATGAGCTGAAGCAAATCATTAGGCCACACCGCCACAGAACATGCGCTTTTGCCTTGTGCTTTTCTATTCTGTGGTTCTAATTGATTCATGCAATTCTAAACAGGACCAAATTAAGTTTGAACGACAAACGATCAAAATTCATGCATCCCGAAACAGGGTCAAATTAAGTTTGAACTACAAATCAAATCACGCATGAGACAAACCGAATTCGGCAAAGAAGGATTAGTTACAAAATAACATGCCATGTTATACGGATAATCATTTCTCTGAATGGGCGGGGAATTGATTGGATTGTACAGGGTCATTTGCGAATTAATCTGAACAACAACAAATCAACTATAATGAAAATTA
Organism: Rhynchospora pubera; assembly: GCA_028095005.1. Taxonomy (NCBI): domain Eukaryota; kingdom Viridiplantae; phylum Streptophyta; class Magnoliopsida; order Poales; family Cyperaceae; genus Rhynchospora; species Rhynchospora pubera. Next base: position 157,266,400 of record CM051462.1, on the reverse strand, counting down.
AGATCCTGTTGTGTGAACTCCATAATTAGTGCCCATAATGACAAGGATTTTTTTTTATTCAATTTTATACCATCTCTTTTCTACCTTTTTTTTTTTTAATTTGATTCGTTTTTATTTGTTCTTCAGTCTACCATTGGAATTTATCAAAGAAAAAAAAAAAAAACAAATGATCGACCAAGCTGACTTTTTTTAGGTTGTAAACGAATTAGGTTCATCAAATTTTTAATATGTGTTCAAATTACTTTATAATTGACCGGTGTCCGGTTATGATACTTTCAACATGTAATTAACTATATCGAATTTATAAGACTATTCAAACCGTACAGATTCTATACGGCCGGGTGTTGTGGATTTTGTAGATTCCATTTGATAATGCAAATAATTTGTTAGGAAAACAAAATAAATGAGCTTGAAATAACAAAAAAAAATGTAAACTGGAAAAACTAAATTCAAATATATTGCATTTTCATTACAATAACATCATTAGCTTAGTTATAACCAATAGGATAACATATATTATTATATTATATACTCAGATTGGATCAGATTTTATTTGAACTACTCACAAACATAGAGGGGATAATGAAAAATCAATCCATAACCAACTATATAATAATTAATTTAAAAAAAAAATTCAAGTCGGATTAATCAAAATGATCGAATGGTAAGCTTGAACAAATTAGACTTGCACACCTGGCCCCTAAAATTAACGGGCTTCGGTTCATAAAAAAATATAATAAATGTAAAGTTAAGTAGTTAGATTTGAAGCATTAGGTGAGCGTTGATTGCGGAGTCAAAGCTGTCTAAGTAAATAAGTTCATCCTTTTTTTTTGTAACAGCTAATTAAAGTTTCTCAGTTAAATAGGACAATATCATCTTTTGGTAAAGCAGTCCTTGCATGTCCGCCGATTAAAGAGCTTATCTATCAATGATGTTTAAACATAGAAAAAGGAATCGTCACTTTCATAAAAAAACAAACAATTGTCAAAGTAAATTTCCTAAATAAAACAAACTTTCGCGAAGTAGTTTCATTCCTACAGTCTCCAGTCATATTCATGAACTCTTTCAGTTCGCAATATAATTGTAGCTAATGGGGTTCAAGTACTAAACTATATATTAGTATTAATGTACAATATCATATTGATAATGAAAATTTTAAATATTGGGGTCAACAATAGAATTACTATTATATTTTATGCGGTTCAAATATAATATTTCTTAGGAAAATATCAATATCTTACTAAAAATTAAATATAAACAAGTATATATGAATAAAAAAAAATGGGTGACATTGCACCCCATTCTCTCCACTTAGATTCGCCTATGAAGAGACTAATAAGGCTTTTTGATATATATTTGATTTATATTGTCAATAAACTCACCATATAGTTGCTGAGTGTACGTATTTCTTTTATTCAAAAAAAAAAAAACTATCGTCGTAAGAACTTTGCAACACAAAATCAATCCGAGAGGATAGACAACATATATCCTAAAATAGTTCTTTGTGTCTACAAATAATTATAAATTTACTAAGTTCATAATTCTAGCACATATTTTGGTCTATATTTTTTATGATAAATTGGGTGAAATTTCCCAACTTATTAATTTCCCTTATTTATTTTGTCCTCTCCCTGCTTCAAATTAGTTTAGTGTACTTCTCTTCTTTAATTTTTTTTTCATTCAAAAAATAAAAAAAAGCATTCCTTTCATGTGTGCAGTTGTCTTTTTTTTTTTTTTTTTGAACTATTTTAAGCAAATGCTAGGCTCGAGACTACAAACTTAAATTATAACACTGGGTCAACCAGATTTCCGTAATATGTTTTGTCTGCTAAAAGAAAGGAACAAATAAAAGTAGTTAGAAGCAACAGCTCGGCGGCGTGCAATTACATACCTTTAGAGTGCTTCCACATTTAATAAATATACTGAACAAGAAAAAATGGGAATTGCTTTCTATCATCTCGTAGATTCTATCATCCTCATCATCCCCAAATCTTCATTAATTATCTAACATATCTTCATTAATAAGAAAGTCCAAGAGATGAGATGAAATCATCCCATTCATCCTCATTGCAAATCCAGCGTCATCCCATCATCCCATATCTACTCCCAGTATATAATTCATTGAAATTCCTAATCATAACAAGTAATAACAAAATATACAAATTCAATATATGTAACTGTTGAAGTTATATATATGACTGTTGAAGTTATATATGTAACTGTTAAAATTAATATATTTAACTTTTGAAATTATATATGTACTGTTGAAGTTATATTTGTAACTGTTGAAGTTAAAATATGTAGTTGTTGAAGTTATATATGTAGCTGAAGTAGTTAATATAAATAATTGTTGTAATTTGGATACTAACTGTTGTAGTTAATATGAGTAATTGTTATAGCTCAGTGATTAGCACAACTTGTGTGTTGATTGTGCGAATTAAATCTTCTGCATATACTGGTGTATGATACTATTGACTTTAACGAGAGAAATAGTGGGGACCGAAATATGAAAGGATGAGGGGAAGAGAAATAGTGGGGACCAAAAATAGAAAGGATGGAAGAGAGAGTAACAGTGTGGACCAAAATAGAAAAGAATGGGAGAGAGAGAGAAATAGTGGGGACAAAAATATTCCAAAAATAGAAAAAATTAAAATGTGTTCCCACCAGAGATGATGGGGATGATGGATCTTGAGGATGATCCTTATCACCCCGAAAAAAAATTGTTCAAATTAAAAGAATTAAATTGTTGTTGTGTAATTCGTCCGTACCATTACATATATAGTATGTATCAGTTTTGATCAAATTTAAAGTTTTTGTTTGGGCTTACTTTAAAAGCGCTATTTAATTAATTAAATCATTAAATCTTCAATTATATCGTGGATCATAAATAAAATTTGAATTATGCCAACATGCATATATTTAGATCTACAAAATAAAAATCAGTTCTTGATCTAGTAGCAAACGACAATACACTAAGTGCGAAGGTTGCAAGTTTAAAATATGCCGGCTAGAAAAGATCTTTCATAGATATGTTTTTTAAGGGAAATTCTAATGTGGACACACTTAATAGGGACTGTTTATTTTTCGGGGCTGATAACAATCATCCCTAAATCTCGTCATCTCCATCATCCTCCTACGCGTTTTTCTTTTTTGGATGAGGGGATGACGTGTTTTCCTTCTTTGGATGAGCGGATGAGGAGAGGGAGGAATGAGCGATACTGGGGAGGGAGGGATGAGCGAAGAGGGAGGGAGCGACACAGAGGGGATGAAGCAACACAGACACAGAGGGAATGAAGCAGAGAGGCCTTTGTTTTACTCCCTGAGCAGAGAGGACAGTAAAGGTTCTGATTAATACAAATAAAGGTTCTAGTTATATATATAAAGGTTCTGGTTAATACAGTAAAGGTTTTGATTAATACAGTAAAATTCTAGTTATATATATAAAGGTTCTAGTTAATATATATAAAGGTTCTAGTTATATATATAAAGGTTCTAGTTAATACATATAATAGTTCTAGTTAATACATACAAATTTTCTATTTAATATACTAACAGTTCTAGTTAGTAGCATATTCTATTTAATATGCTAACAGTTCTAGTTAATACATATAAATTTTCTATTTAATATACTAACAGTTCTGAACCGTCTCTTTCCTCCCCTCCATCTTCTCCTTCCCGTGCCCCTGATTCGCTCTCTGAACTCTCTCTATCCCTCTCTGCTATCATCCTCCTCTCTTCCGTCATCCCATCATCCCCTTCCATTTTTAGAAAACGTGTTTTCTAAAAATAGAAGCGGATAATGGGGATGATACAGAAGAGAGGATGATGTTAAACAATTCCGTTTATTTTTTATAAATCGTACAATCAGTATAGTCTAATAAAACTTTGCAACTTAAATTTCTCTGTTAAATTTAACAGAATGTTTTTCTCGGAAGGGTAAAATAGTCATATATTGTAACACAAAGTTTTAGTCGGAAAGGTATCATCCATACATCGATGAGACGATGACTCTTTTTTTTTTTACCCTCTGTATTATACTCTGTTGCCTCTGTTTCTACTCTCTATCTTGTACATAAAATGCAAAACTTCAACTTGTGCAGGTGCTTAATTGAAAATGCTTAAGTATGGATTTAAGGGACCTATGTTTTATTAATTTCTGTTCAGCTTTGTTTGCTTTCTAAACATGATAGCTAACATACTTTGTGAGAAATAGTGAGCTTTTAAATGATACTTGTATACATTTTTAAGCAGGTACACGAAGTAACTACTGGTCAGTAGAAGCCAAAGCCTGAAATAACTTTTTCTTTTCTTTAATTAAATGAAAATTAGGAGGTTTGACTTCCAATTGTCTCAAAGAAACCGCTGTATTTTGTAGTTATAACGAAATTTTGAGAACAATCATCAGCTATTTGTGCCTCAAGTCCGTCAAAATTTTGCTCAAATTTTTGTGTGTTGTATTAGTTGTATGTTTAGAAGAGGAGATTGATAAAAGGTGGTTTAATTAGTTAAAGACAATTTAATATTAGGCAAGCCGTATTTTGCAAATTTGTTGCATAAAAGAAAATTTAATTCTTTCTATTATAATTTAGTTAAAAGTCTATTAATTGTGTTGAATCAAATCATGCAGATTTTGTTCTACTTTTCAAAATATTTAAGGATCTATCGAGATCTTTTAGTAGAAGATCATTTGTTGTTGCCAAAAAAAAAAAAATCGGCTAGGATAATGAATCACACGTTTATATTACCATCATTTTGATTTTTTTTTTTTTATACAGAAAGCATTTTTTAAATTTTTTATTACTTGCGTGTATAGGATGAAATGACGGAAAAATATTATATTCTTGGCATGCATATGAAATTACAGCTACTAATAAAATATGAAAAAGTCTGATTTTTTTTTAATGTTACCATATTTCGATTTTCTAGTGAAATTACAATAAAAATTATAAAATTGACTTTCACATGAACGCCCAAAAAAATATTATTCCTTGGAATGCATCGTATAATGATTAAATTTTATCAAATAATAAAATAATCTGACACAACTTGATACGATTAACAAGTCGTTTCAACGTGACTTGACACAACTAACATGATCTGTGAACATGACATGACACCAACACTACATCTTATTTCTTAAAATTCTTAATAGTAAATTTTTTTCCATTTTTAATTTTAAATAAAATTTTAACTTAAAAATAATAAAATAATCTAACACAACACGACTTTATACGACTGGCAGACGTGTCAACACGACTTAACACGAAGTTTTGACATGACACAACTTAACACGACTTAACACGAAGTTTTGAAATGTTTGATTATATTCAGTAGCATTTGGTCGTTAATTGATATTTTTATTTTTATTTTACCTGTTGTTAAGTAAAACTTAAAATAAAATTAATTATTTTTAATGCAACATCAATTTAAAATAGAATTAAATTTTCTTTTTTGCAATGTTATATCATGTTTCTGCAAAATTCTATTACAAACTTTATATGAGTGGATTACAAAATGATATATTTGCTTAAGTTTTGCTAAAATTAAACATATTTGATGTCAAACAAAATCCAAAAATTAACTATTAAAATTTCAAACTATTGATATGAACCACTCAATGATATATATATATATTAAAATCTCCTTAAAAATTAAATTTATAGTTTTCTGCATTTTGAGCTATTTTTTCATATTTTTTAAATTAGAGAGTCCATACCTAATTAGATTGATGTTTTGTAAAATTCTTTAATAAATATTAAAAAAAAATTTGAAAAAAATATAAAAAAAAATTTGATCTCAATGAAGATTTCAATATAGAAAACAAATTGAGTGATTCTTATTGGCTGTTATAATCTCAACAATTAAAATTTGACCACGTTTGACAAGTATACATGTCTAGCATGTTTTACTGTTTCAAACAAATTAGCTAGCTACCCAAACTCTCAAGTTTCATCAATTTCCATTGGTGTTTCATAACTAAGAAAAACTTATTAGTATCATGTTAGTTAACTCCTTTTATAAGGACAAACTTCATCCTTTTTTTTTAAAAATATTAGTAAACTTTATTATTCATCATATGAAATCTTTATTTTTCATCAAGTTTTGAAATGTTTGATTTTATTCAGTACCATTTGAACTTAAATTGATATTTTTAATTTTATTATTTAAAAATAATAAAATAATCTAGCACGAAGTGTCAACATGACTTTAACACAAAATTTTGACACTACACGACTGGATTAAATTTTGACACAACACGACTTAACATGACATGACTTGAACCATAACTAAAAGTTTGTTCTATTTTCTAGACAAATATTTTTTTTAATGATAGACAAAGTTCAATATTAACCTACTATTTGTCCTAAATGATTTTTTAATTATTTCAATGATCTTATAAATGAATGAGACAAGAATATAATTAGAACATAAGAATGATATCTTTATTTGTTTATGCATGTATTATACTAATTGCAGAATATATTTGCTCAAGTAATGCTAGAATCAAATATGTTTGACGTTAAACAAGATTTGAATGACAACTATAAAAAGTTGTTCTCGGTCGATCCAAATTGTTCAATGTAATATCTATATTAAAATCTCCTTAAAAATTAAATTTTATATTTTTCCAAATTTGTGAGGTTTTTTTCTGATTTTTAAAACTGGAGGGTTAATTAATAGGGATTTTCTTAAATTTTAAAAAATAGTAAAAAAATTGAAAAAAATGTAAAAATTTGGTCTCTGTGAAGATTTTAATACGGGAAACAAATTTAATGATTTGAATTGACTGTTTTTATCTCAAAAATAAAATTTTGATAATATTTGACAAGTGTACATGTCAAACATGTTTGACTCTTGCAAACAAAATAGTTAGCTCCCCTAACAAAAATCTTATTAGTATCATGTTTGATTGTTAGTTATCTTTTTTTTTTTTGTAAGGATGACCTTTCATATTTAGTTGTAAGATCGAATGTGATTTTTAAATCAAACCAAAATTATTTTTAATTAAAAATTAATTTCATATCAATGAGTGATTTTTAAAATGGAAAAAAATCATGTACAATTTCTTAAAAGATGAAATGTGAAAAGTTTAATTATTCAGTAATATTTGGTCATTAACCTGCAATAGACAATGTCTTAAATTTTCTATTGCATTTTATAAAATGACCAAAGATGAAAAAATTACTTGTAAGATAGAATATGATGTTTTAAATCCAAACCAAATTATTTTAAATTTTAATTTAATTTCATATTTTAACTATTTTATTCAAACATTTCAAATTTTATTTATTTCATGTTTTCTAAAAAAACTCCTTTTTGAAGTCAATTAAAACAGTCCATTACAAATCAACGAAATTTATTTGCATTGCGAATGTTGGATGAACTTTATTTGCTGTGTGAATGATATATTGGAGTATTAACTATTAACTATGAGATTTCCGAAGATGAACACGAACAAGAAGCGTAGAAGATTTCTCGGACCAACGAAATATTAAGAACACGTATAGATTTATTGCCTGCTCCAATAGATTTCTTTTTTATTTCTTTTGAAATCTAAAGCATGGAGGAGAAGGACCTTTTTCAGGTGCTTAACAGAGAGAGACGGAGAGAGGATAATGGACATATGATATATTTGCTGTGTGAATGATATATTGGAGTATTAACTATTAACTATGAGATTTCCGAAGATGAACACAAACAAGAAGCGTAGAAGATTTCTCGGACCAACGAAATATTAAGAACACGTATAGATTTATTGCCTGCTCCAATAGATTTCTTTTTTATTTCTTTTGAAATCTAAAGCATGGAGGAGAAGGACCTTTTTCAGGTGCTTAACAGAGAGAGACGGAGAGAGGATAATGGACATATGATATACTAATTTTACCCCTCCAATCTTGTACGGTTGTGATTAATCGCTGAAATTTTTTTATGTCCACCATAGCATTACCCAATAAATAAAAATAAAAGCACTCGATATGAGTTTGAACTCTGAAGCCTCCACCGACCGTGATGTTAAAATTTCCAATCATTTTTGTGCAACTGGCGACAAGAATTGGATGCGAGATCATCTCAGTTTCTATCTAAAGATTCCAGTGAACGAATGCACTGCATAAGTAGCAAAGTAGCAATGGACCGACATAAAGTCTGCAAGGGATCCCACTACCACTGGAGCAGTAAACTTCACCTACCCCGTCTGATTAAGATTAATTAATCATAATTAATTATGATCTAGAAGAAACAAAAAGGAACCAATTACAGATCTGTAGAAAAGGATAGTTTTTAAGCAAAGTATAACCAGCCTCTCACAGCCTGGTAACTTGAGATATGTAACCCTTTTAGCCCTTATCCAGGTGCTAATAAAGAGTATTCAATATCAAAGGTTCCAATTAATTAAGATGGTAAATCTATTTCTTGTTGCAATGTTCCATTCGTAATTATATATTGGAAGAAAAAATTAATATGCCTTTTTTTATATAAATATCATTTGTCCAATATGTCATATTTTCCTTCAATCTGAAATGATTCCCAGATTAACTAAAGCAAGTACAGAAGATTGTCATAGGTTAGATGAAATATCACCCATAAATTGTGAAAATGAAGTCTTTTTCTTTCTTGAAAGAAAAGGTGCTCTAAAAAAAAAGATTATTTGGTTAAACTGACATCAAAATAATGATCCTCAATATAAAATGGGAGCATAATTGTGGCTCCAACTAAATTACATAACCAATATTTGATCCAGTGACTACTAACAATACATCTTGATTAAAATTGAAGTTAAAAATTCGGTTGAGAAATATCTTATATGTAGTTGAGATTAAATGACTTGATTAATATTTTTATTGGATAAGAAATAGAGTATAAAATAGTCGATCTTATCCTTCTCAGTTTATATCATATTTGGTTGCGACTATAATACATGCACCAATACCATGCTAATTTATACTTTTTTTTAAGATAAATTACCCAACTTATTTTTAAATTAAATGTCTATGAAAGACCCCCCATCCGGGTTTCGAACCTGCGACCTTTCACTCAAGAAGTCAAGGTGCATTGCTCTTTGTCACTAGACCAAGAACTGGTTCTTGCTAATTTATACTTCAATTGTAAGTTTTCGGCCAATTCTAAATATCGAGTTGTAGCCCGTTAATATTTTTAACGAAATCACAATCTTGGTGATTGTGAAATTAATTAATTTTGATTTATGCATGAAAACATAAAATCAAATTATTAACGGGTTCTACGCATTAAATAAAAAATAACTTCAATATTTACCTTTTCAAATTACGTATATATTAGGGAGGCAAAATTTTTTTTGAAAAAAAGGTCAAAAAATTCATGGCAGTTATAAAAGATGTCTTGCTCAACAGCATTCACAATATTTATTTGTCAATCTAAAAAGAAATTGAAAATCATAAGTAATTTAAATTATATTGGGTACCAACCAATAGAAATTATTAAAAAGACTTTTCAATAAATCGTGAATTTAAGTTTCAAGAAGAAAATAAAATGAAACGTTTTGAACTTTCTATGTTATAAAAAAGTATATACATTTAGCTGCACAAATATCAGCTTTTGACGTGCAACAACATCTAAGGCTTCTTAAAGCTTTAAATAGTTGAAATTTATATAAATAAGCGTCAAAATTTCTTATATGTATTTTTCCCCCGTATTATATTATGTACGATTATTTTGCTTTAATAACTAAAATAGTTAAAATTTACATAAATAAGCGTCAAAGTTTCTTATATATATATTTTCCCCCGTATTATTATGTACGATTATTTTGCTTTAATAACTAAAAGTTGCTACCAACATCCTCCCTCCATGCGTTGCCCTAATTAGCGCACTTGTAAACAAAATATATTGCATGCACGACTTAAAATGGCATATTTTTAAAATCATTTACAACCGATACTCCGTTTCTTTGTGTCCCTTTATCTTTCTCATTTAAATATATGTTGTTAAATGCTATGTTTCAAGAAACACGCAGCTGGTCTCACAACATATATATCTTTATACAATTTATATATTTTTCCCCTTTTTTGGGGCCAAAATCTATACAAATTGCATAATAATCAAGGATAATTAAAGGTAGGAGAAGCATGCATGTTATTTTGTCTGCTCAATACCATTGTCGGGGCGTGTAGGCCTACTAATTAATGGTAATTAAAGGCTCTAGTACAGTACTGCCAGTGCAAGAGTATGACCTTGCTAGTTGTTGTTATATTATCACTTTATTTGTCTGTCTGAAAATCCTCTAGCAAAATTATCTTACAAATAAAACCGATAGAATTATTAGTTGATATTTCTATGTGAATGGAAGATGCTAATTTGAAATTTAAAAAACTTTATAGTGCTTCAAAGCACATTAAACACATTCATTTTGAATGAGATCACAATTGGACATGAATTGTATGACATGTCTAATAAGCTTGTAAATTTATCCTTCTTTATGCATTTATAATTACTTGCAAAAGATGTCCTCATATGAAGACAAATAAAAAAATAATATTAGACAATAAAGATATATTGTTCAATCTCCCAACGATACATGTAGTTAAATTGCTCAATTTATTTTCTTATTAGATGGTAAATTAAACCAAAATATATTGTTATTTTATCTAGTGATTGATAACCAACCACAAATCAAATCGATTGAACGGCATAAACATGTATTTACATGTTAGATCTAACGCGCAACCCATTTTAGGTCCGTGCGTTTATAAGGATTAAGGAGTATAGATTTATTCACCCGCTTAGATCGACCACCAAATTTGGTGTGTCCTTCATTTAACTTGTGATTAGCCACGAGTTAAATTGTTGTAATCCAACGGTAGTAAATCGAATTCACGACATAGATGAAACTATGTACAAAATAGAGATTAAATGAAAAATATATAAAATGTATTGAGGCCTACGGTACTTTACTAAAAAATCCATCCGTTTTATTTTGATCTGATTTCTTTTATCTCTGAGTTTTTCAAATGGCCCATTAGAACCGTTCAATTTATTTTCTATATTAAATTTTTTTTATAAACCAAAATTTTTTTTAATTTTTTTTTCTATATATTGTGATATTTTCGAATTACAGGGTCCGAAAGTTTTCAATTATATATTTTAAAAAAAATCATAATTATAGTTAAAGAATTTGATAAAATGTAAAATTTAGTTTTCAAAGAGATGTCAAAAATGAAAATAAATTGAACTGTTCGGACTGATTATTTGATTTGGAATTTTGAAAAATGAGAAAAAATTAATAAAGCAGACGAATTACCTCACAAAATATCGTAGTCCATCTCAAATGTATCAGTTAAAATATTATTTATGGAAAAATCTTAAAGTGTAACAAGACTTGGCCATGGATATTAGGAGGGGGGGGGGGGGTGCGAATTTAATTATGTATATGGTTCATTCATTTCGGCGTATCAGCTTTGGCAAGGCATTACAAGACTTGGGGCGGGACGGACTGACGGAGTCAGAGAGGGGCGAAGGATCTTTGTCCCTCTTAACATTTGGAACCAGATCCTCTGGTCGTTTTCAAATTTAAACCGTCTGATTTAATCTTAATGGCTATGGATGTCCCGTGCTAGTACCACGATTGATAGGCCCGAAAAAATATTAACCGTCGAGATTAAATCAGACGGTCCAGATCAAAAACGACCAGGTGATCGTTTGTACAAAACGACCAGAGGATCCGACTCCCTTAACATTTGAGTTTTTACTTTTTCGCAAATTATTAAGGCAACTTTTACGTGATTATGTATAAATATAATAATTTGTCACGTTACGATAAAATATTATAAACTAGCCCCCCTCAATTTTCTTTTCTTACCTCCGTTCTGGACTTGGCCATGGGTCGGCGCTGGGTTTGGAGCGGTCACGGGCTTGTGGATTTTGACATTTATTTCTTATATACAGGAAATTATTATGTTATAATTAAATAAAATACTTTGATCCATTAATAATAATAAAAATACTTTGCATCATCAACTCGATCATACGTACGACCTTAAAATGTCGTTATTTTAAGGTGAAGGAAAGTGTAAGCTTGTTATTAGAATAAGTTGGATATCACGATGATAACATAAAATTGTTGTTCTGCATTGTCAATATGAAAATACATAAGTCGCTATGGGTGCGTTTGGATAGTTGTGGGAAGAAGGGAAGAAGGAAAGAAGTGGAAAGAAGTATTGGGAAGTGTGTAACTTTGTGAAGAGTTTAGATTGTTTATAATTTTTTTTCTTCTTCTTCTTTTTTCTTTTTCTTTCTTTCAACAATCCAAACGCACCCTCTAATTAGACACTGTCGTTCAAGATTTGATTAGTCTTCTATGAACAATTGAACAAACAGAAATAAAATTGTTTCTTCTCGAATTATTAGCAGTGACAAAGTAATGATTTATCCACATGTGACATGTCAAAATGAATGATCGCTTCTAAGCCTGCGTTTGGATTGTTGGAAGAAAGAAGAAGAAGAAGGAAGAAGAAGAAAAAAAATTATAAACAATCTAAACTCTTCACAAAGTTACACACTTCCCACTTCTTTCCTTCTTCCTTTCTTCCCACATCTATCCAAACGCACCGTAAATCATCGTGATGGTTTTATCCGTTTAAATGGGCTTACTCCGTACTTTTTTAAATGTGGTACAAGCGATAAATAAATTAAAGAGTAATGGAATGACTATAACTTAAATCAATTGATTGATAAACTAGGTGTTTGACAAGATTTAATGAATTCCAATCCCACAAATTAATATCTAATTCCGTGAAGATTTCAATCTTATTATTTAAGATAGTATATATAGGTAAATAAACTTTTTTGTATTTCCACTTTTCCAGAGATTTCTCAAATGCTCCGATTTGGATTCTCAAGGTCTTAAATTTTTAACCAAGTATATCTTAATTTTTATTTAATACTAAACATTTTTAAAAAAATAAATAAACACCTCAGGGCGCAAATGTCGTGGGGCCACCGTAGCCACGCCCACTGAAAATTAATGGAGCTGCCAGGTTTCATAAAAATCATTTTTAGAAATAATAATTTATTTTTTTAATTTTAAAATAGTAACGCGCCACTTCTACGAGTGCTGCCGGACAAATTATTATTCTTTTAAAAAATAATAATTATATTGAAAAAAATAAACTCTACTCCCATTGGCGCTGCCAAAACAAAAAGTATTTAACAAGTATTTTCTTTTTTCTTTTTTTTGGTAAAGTGGTAAAACCATTCGGACCGGCCGACGTTGGTAGAAATTTTTTTCCAGAATTAAACGGACACGACAGTACTGTATGACTAGCCGCTCTTCTGGTAGTGTGCTTAGCTAGTTACGCCACCGGTACTAGTGTCGCCACCATTGCGTCATAAAATCTGACTCTGACATATTATTATTATTAAAATTCTTCTTTAATTATGCTTAAAAATAAAAAATAAGTTATGCGTATTAAAAAAAATGCGGTTCTTTAGGTGTTCAATATAAGCACTCAAGTCGCGACAATAGACAATGTACAGATCCAAATATGCGATCGCATATGCTGCAAATAACAACTTAAGTTGGACGTTCGTAGGCCTGTCAATATTCCGTTCGGGCAACATTTTATGTTCGATTCTGTCTAAACGGAACGTTAAACGGAACATATTTCAGTTTTGTTTCTGAAAACGGAACGGAAATGGAACTTTTCAAATCTATAAACGTTGCTGAAATGGAAAATGAAATTCCGCATAAATCAATGGTAACGGAACGTTAAACGGAATGAAAAACTGTTACGTTTGACGAAACGGAACATTAAACGGAATCAATTTCAATTACGTTGACTGAACGAAACGAAAATAGAACATGCATGTTTCGTGTTCCGTTTCAACGTTTGACAGGCCTAGACGTTTGAGTAGAATTTCCTAATATAAGTTATGAAAATTTATAAACTGTGGCTGAGTATTATGTGGAAAAATAAAAATGCTTAGTAAATTGTAGATTAAAGTCACATACATATATTATCATTAATTGTGAATTCCGATATAGCTAAATACCGCATAAGTGATACTTGATATAATTTTATCTGCTTAATTACTTACACTTAATATGTATATGTTGTTTATTTGATCAGTACATAGTCTATTTTTTTTTTTTATCCCTTTTGTTGATTTTTATGGGCCAGCCTAGTTGAAGTTCAAATTAGATAAATATTTTTTTCTTAATTGCGAAATAGTCAATAGAGATTGAAATATTAGTTTTTTAGTCCTTTGATATTATATTTTTAGTTCAATATATTATATATACTGATTATGTACTGTACAGTATACAAATAAGATGACCAATAAAATTATTAATAAGCCGAATAATAATAATTTATTTGTAAGTAATATGTAATCACCATATCTAGAAAGTAAGTGAATGCGCCAAACCCAGTTCGATCCAATACCATTAAGCTACCCGTTTGCCGCTGTACAAAATAAATTAGAAAATATTGCATGGAGCAGCTGCCTCTTACGCCTTCAAGGCACGGCGACATCTGGCTAGAGCTGACCTAATGCAACTTGTCTTATAGTATTCAATGCATGCATATGAATTTTAACCTACATGGAGATGACTCCTTTTTTTTTTAGCTTGCTGTGTCTCACCTGCATGCTTTTATGGCCCAGAGATAACAATTAAAAGAAGTATCTTTTTCGATTTAATAAATAAGTTAATTTATTTATTTTGGTTGAAAAACTATGATTCTCTGACAATTTTGTAACTTGTGATATATAATCTTCACATATAAATCTCGAAATTGGTTGTTAACAGAAATTGAAAACTATTAATTTGTTGTCGCTCATCACCCATATATAGTCATTCGATGATTCGTCAACAAAAAAAAGGGGATAAATTTCATAGTTCTTAGAGGCATCAATATATGTGTTATTTAGCACATTTAAGGCATTCGATATAGACTCTAAAACTATATTGAACTATATCAAATACAAAATGCAGCCTACAAAATTATCCCACAGTTAAATGTTATTTTAAAAAAAAAAGGTATGAATATATCTATCTATCTTCTATCTATATATAATGTGTGTGTGTCGGTGAGGGACCTAGCAAAAAAAATCACGTGTGATACGTTTAACATATCATATATTCGTCAACATATTTTAATAATGTGTATTACGTTAATGTTAACATATCATACCTTTCGTCAACAGATGCTAGAGAAATTATAGACAATTTTTTGTTGGACTGTCGGACGAATTTCCTAATCATATTGGCTCCGTTTGGATAAGGTGTGGTAAGAAGAGAAGAAGAAAAGAAGTGGTAAGAAATATTGGAAAGTGTGTAATTTTGTGAAGAGTTTGAATTGTTTATAATAAATTTATTCCTTATGGCTGTGTTTGGATTGAATGAGAAGAAGAGAATAAGGGAAGTGGGAAAAAAATTTATTATTAAACAATTCAAACTCTTCACAAAGTTACACACTTCCCAATATTTCTTCCCACTTCTTCCCTTCTTCCCTTCTTCCCACCCTCATCCAAACGGAGCCTTATTAGCTTCTTCTCTTCTTCCCAAATAGAATCCAAACGAAGTCATTTTCCATTTTATATAATTTACACGGAAATGGAAATATGCAAACGGTTTCAAAACAAACTCGGGGATAATGTCAAAAAATCAATTAAAAAGGAGCTTGGAAAACCGTTTCTAACATTAACTAAGATAAAATGTCAAAGAAATAAATGAAAAAAGGGCTTGGAAATACAAACAAATGCATGACCCCGCGTGAAACGCACCTCATTCCTCTCCGACGTGTCCCATATATAGGGTAGGGTACGGTAGAAGGTATTTTCATATCCGCATCTATTAAAATTTTCTTTATCCATACCCGTATCTGTACCCGTTAGAAAAGACTTTACCAGTACCATACCCGTACCCGTTAAGAATTAACGGTAAGCATAGGTTAACGGTGCATAATGAATAATAATAATATTATTAATTTAATAAAAATATATAATGTGATAAATAAATAATATCAAATAAATATATAGATAAAGTAAAATATTTAGATAATATTTTAGATATAACAAAAATCATGAAATTTATTCTCATATCAATTGAATTAAAAAAAATCTAGATAACTAATTATAAATTATAATATAATATAGAATGAAAATCATTATCATAAATAAATTTGGTGAAGAGCGAAATTAATAACATATCTTACGAAATATGCTAAAAATATGATTATATATATATATATATATATTTGTAAAATATTACCCGTTAGATAATGGATACGAAATAACCCTTATCCGTACCTGTACCCGTACCCGATAAGTTAACGGAAATTTTTCTTTACCCGTACCTATACCCGTTAGTCTAACGAAAATAAAACCTTATCCTTACCCGTCTTATCGAATACGGTACGGATAGAATAAACGGGTAAATGAATTTTATTGACAGCCCTACTCCCATACCCCTACTGTCCGGCTGGCTCTTTTCCTATTTCTTTTCCTTATTTTATATGCTTTAATTCAAAACATTTAATAAAGCCAGGAGCTGGTTTTCGGTTGGTAAATACTGAAAAGTACCTTATGTATCCGATTTTTGATGCTACAATGGTTTTAACTCCGCGTCACTGTTTCTTCCCCACGCTAGATTTGCTCTGCTTTGCCCTTTGTACAGTTGAAATTTAAATGAACAAGTTCTATATTTTGGTTCGTAGACCGATGTAGGGATCCTGATGGAAGTTGCTATAAGATAACATGATTTTTGCTCTTGCAATATATATATATTTTTTAAATTACTCTTTACTGCTAAATTTTAAAATTTATGTGCAGCATTCCCTTTAAATGAACAAGTCCTATATTCAAGAGAATGTGCACATATATTTTAAAAAATAATTAAAGGTAATTCAGTCATTGGATTAAAAAAAAACATATTGTCTATATATATACACACACACACACATGATTGCTAAAATGCTATGCATAGTACTGATGGCCTTCGTGCTACGGATTCGTTCTTGCATTTCATGTTTCAAACAACTGATCCAAACCGTTCATTATCTTCTTCATATTGAAATCCCATTAGAAACCAAAATTTACATTTTTTTAAATTTTTTTACTAATTTTCTCAGATTTTTGAAAATACTTAATCTAATAAATTCTGGACCCTTAAATAACAGTGAATTTCAAAAATCTAAAAAAAATAGCAAAAAAACTAAAAAAAATATAAAATTTGGTTTCTAATAAGATTTCAATATGTAGAAAATAATGAATGATTTGGATCGGTTGTTTGAAGGACGAAATGCAAGAACGAATCCGTAGCACGAAGGCATCCGTACTATGCATAGCATTTTAGCAATGTACGGAAGTTTCGGTACATACGGATCAAAAACACTTGGATATGTTTCAAAATGACCGATCCAAAACCGTCTAATATGATCTCTCTATTATAATCTCCTTACTGACCACATTTTACATTTTTTCCGAAATTTTTAACTATTTTTTTCAAATTTTAGAAAATCGCTAATCTAATCTTTTCTGAACCGTTCAAAAATAGCAGTTTTAAAAAATTCGAAAAAAAATACTTTAAAATATTGAAAAAATGTAAAATTCGGTCGACAAAGAGATTTCAATAGGAAGATCATATTGGACGGTTTGGATCGGTCATTTTAAAAGAGATCCACGAGTTTGAATGAGTATGCATTGAAATTTCAGTACATTAGTATGCACCATAGGATTTTTTTTCTCTCTCTCTCTCTCTCTATATATATATATTGGCTAACGCGCCATCGATGGCACGTGCCATCGATTTTCTATCGATTCGTTTTTTGAGATAAAAAAATTCAAATGATCGATCCAAACCGTTCAAGTTGATCACAATATTCAAATATCCTTGGATACCAAATTTTATATTTTTTCAATTTTTTTTACTATTTATTATGATATTTTCAAATTGGAGGGTCTGAAATACTCTAATCATAATTTTTTAAAAATATCATAATAAATAGCAAAAAATTTTGAAAAAAATATAAAATTTGGTCTCTAAAAATATTTCAATATGAAAAACAAATTTAATGGTTCGGATTGACCATTTAAATTTTGGATCTCGAAAAGTGACTTGATGGCACGTTAGCCATTGTATATATATAGAATTTTGTTATGGTGAGCCGCGACTCACAAGAGGGTCCGTGAGTCAGGCTCAAAACTTCTAAATCTTATCAGAGTGACCGATCCAAACCATTCAATACGATTTCCTTATCGAAACCTCCATGCTGACCAAATTTTACGTTTTTTAAAATTTTTAATTAATTTTTTAAAATTTTAGAAAATCGTTAATCTAATTAGTTCTGAACGCTCAAAAATAGCAATATTTAAAAATCTGAAAAAAAATACTTTGAAATTTCGAAAAAATGTAAAATTTGGTCATCATGAAGGTTTCGATAGGGAGATCGTATTGAACGGTTTGGATCAGTCATTTCAAACAAGATTTAGGAGTTTTCAGCCCGACTCACGGACCCTCTTGTGAGTCGCGACTCACCATAGCAAAACTCTCTCTCTCTCTCTCTCTCTCTATATATATATATATATATAGGAAGGATTCAATCAAAGCGCTTTAACCAGAGTCCCGATTAAACCCCGTCATATCTCAATATTGAAAGTTCAAATGACCGACCTAAATCGTCAAATATGATCTCCATATTGAAATCTCCTTGCCGACTAATTTTTTCATTTTTTTAAATTTTTAAGTATTTTGTTCGGATTTTTAAAAACAACAATTTTTGTAGGGTTCAAAACAAATTAGATTAACGATTTTCTAAAATCTAAAAAAAATACTTAAAAATTTTGAAAAAATGAAAAAATTAGTCGGCAAAGAGATTTTAATATGGACATCATATTTAATAGTTTGGATCGGCTATTTGAACTTTCAATGTTGAGATCTGACGGGGTTTAACTGGGAGTCCAGTCAAAAGCTTTGATTGAAGGTTTTCTATATATATATATATATCGAAAATGGCTAACGTGCCATCAATGGCACAGGAGTACGGGACCCCGTGCCATCGAGTCATTTTTTGAGATCCAAAATTCAAATGGTCTATCCGAACTGTTCAAGTTGTTCTCCATATTGAAATATTCTTGGAGATCAAATTTTATATTTTTTTTCAAAATTTTTTTACTTTTTATTGTGATATTTTTAAAAACATTATGATTAGAGTATTTCAAACCCTCCAATTTGAAAATATCATAATAAATAATAAAAAAAATTGACATAATGTAAAATTTGGTCTTTAAGGGTATTTCAATATTGTGATCAACTTGAATGATGTGGATCGACCGTTTGAATTTTGAATCTCGAAAAATGACTCGATAGAAAATCGATGACACGTGCCATCGATGACGCGTTAGCAATTCTCATCCCATTCTCTATATATATATCACTTGTACTTGGAATTTGAAAATTTAGGTAGGTTGATTGATTTTTATCTACCTCCCTAACTGTACCTAAAAAAACAATCTTATGTCACAACCGTAATAACCTATTAATTAATATCAAATAAAAAATAAAATTATAGATATCTACTTTATAGTTTAATATTTCATGTAAGATTTTTCAAAAATAGGATGAATCATGAACTGATTATTTGTGGACTTAAATGGAGGTTTTACCTCACTGTATTTGATGTAATTATATGAGTAGATGGTTTCCTTATTATAAGTGAATTGCATGATATACATCTATAGAAGGATGTAAGCATTATAGTGTAAGCAGTTCAGCTGATGGTGGTAGTTGTTGCGTCGATGATTCATCTATGGAGAAACTCCAACTGAGGGAGGCGAGGGCAGAAAGAGGTGGCGACGAGAAGATGCCAGCGAATCGATCTTACGGAGGTAATCGATCGTGAAGATAGCAAAGGCAGAGGTAAAGGATTTCCAGGCAAGTCGTAGAGACGCAGAGGAGAGTTTCGGTGAATAGTTGAAGAAGGTTCACCATCCATCGAAAAGAAGAAGGATAGTTGAAGTGGAGAGATCGAGTGGGTTAATGGGTTTAGTCGAGTTGAGACTCGGTTAAATTGGTTCCTCTTAGAGACTGTGTTAGATTCAACTCGGGTATAATAGTCACAAATTTTTTTGTTTTATTATTTATATTATTAAATATGATAAAGTGGCCATTAAGAAATAAATTTAAATTTTAGGGTGATAAAAACAAAAGATTTTAGTTCGGTTGGCAAATTCTCAATTTTCTCATTTTGAGTGACACAGAAATTATTTTCCCAATTATAAATGTAGTTAATAAAAAATGGTCGTACAAATATTTGGTTGAGTGGGATAACGTTCTCGTGTGATATGATTTAATTACCCAAACTTCTTAAAGAGAGGTCCATCATCGATTTTTTTTTTTTTATTGTTCATTTAGCTACGATAATACTTGCGTGATTTGAAGGGAGATCAATAAGTATTTTATTGTGAGATACTTAAATTGTGATTGTTATAAAGAGCGGATGATTGGTACTTTTATCTATTTTTATGTACTAGCATTTGAAAAGTCATTGTACTTGACATGCTAGAGTTTGAGGTCAGTTCAAATCATAGAAAAAGTCGCATTATAAAATGTAACATCCCATTAAGATATAAACATTGACCATATCATCAATTTTGGTTACAACCTCAATTTCATGAAAAAATCCATGTGTTTGAATTGCTTATTTTCCATTGAGTTATGAAATTGATCTAATACATAAAGAAGTTCGATCAAGTATTTTGATTTGGGATAATAACGTTTTGTTGTGATGTGATTTGACCGATCCTTCAATTTCTTAATTAAAAAGGTACATCATTAAATTTTCTTTTATTTTTTGAGCTACCAAGATTTACTAACAATGATTTGATTACGTCTCAATTTCTTCAAAAAGGTCCATCGTTGAAATTCTTTTAATCGTGAATTTAGTTACAAAGTCTACATAATAAATGTCATACTTTTTTTTTTTTTGATAAGCTAGGTAGCGACTACCAAGGCCAATAAATGTAATACTTAAATAAAGAAAGGGAGAAGATAAAGCAAATATTCGGATTTGAATTCAAAACGGAACTACAAGTGTGTTACCATTACCGTGAATGATTTCTATTAATTCTCTCCCTTTCCATCAGATACATTGGCCTATTTGACTATTTCTTAAATACAAGAAAGTACCTCATGTAGATGTAGTCATGTATCCGATTTTATTTTATTCTTCTTTTTGGTATTTTTATCCGATTTTTGACACTCCCCTGGTTTAACTCCACGCACTTTTTCTTCCCACTTCCTAGATTTGCTCTGCGTTGTCCTATGCACAGTTATACTTTAGGATGAACCCGTTCTGTGCAAAAGTTCATGTCGGTGTGAAATAGGGAGTGCTTTGGAGTTTGGACGCATACATTCGCTGGTGGATTTGCCTTATTTTATTTTTACGGATATGCCCTTGCGCTGTAAAGGCAATAGCTGCTCCGTAATTCCTCCTATAATTACATCTCATATAAGAAGTTCCTTAATTAAATTCTCTTTTAAACATAAAAATTTCTTAGACCAATTTTTAGTCACCACTAAAAAGGCAATTGTCTTAAAAAATCATTTGCACTCACAATTTTCTTGTGCAAATTTAGTTCTTAGTTATCAATTACTATTTTGGAGACTCTCGGTACTTTTTTTATTTTTTTTATGTTATTCACAAAAATCATTGTGTTTTCTTATCGACTTACGAGGCTCTCTCTAATGTACCATGAAAAAAAGACAAACATTTGTTAACCGTATAAATTGGTACTTTTTATCATTAATGCATATCTTTCATGTACAAATATTAATAGACTTTCACTGGTGTATAAATGAACAATCTTGCTATATTTGCTATATCATTTATTCATAAATATTTGTGAACATTTTTCAAGGCCTGACCATGTTCTATTCGTCTTTTCAAATCACAAAAATATTTAAGTTCAATATAAACTTGCATATCACATAATATTTTCAGCATTTATACACATCATAGTCAATTCACCATTGAATATAAAAATCAATAATAAAAATATAACATACATCTTTCTAAAAATGACTCGTACATCACATAATATTTGCAACATTTGTACACGCCATAGTCATTCACGGACGAAAATAAAATCCACAATAAAAATACATCACACTCCTTTCTAAAATTAGTAGATTTGTTAATCCTTTTTCTCACAACAAATATATTTAAAATTTCTGAAGAACGGATAAGATCTATGAAGAAGCCCTCATATTTTGGCGGTGCATTTAGAAGATATTATTAGTTTGGTGATTGTATTTAGTAGTGCGAGTATCTGGGCAGTTTCTAAATATATAGAGTTAAGAGAGAGTGAGGGTATATATGTCTAAAATAAATTAAAAGAATGCCCAGTGAAAATTAGCGTGTCCAAAGCATGTGTAATCCTGACCAGAAAAGACTTGATAAAATTGTACGGCACCCGTGCAAGATTTATGGGTAAATATTCCGAATATAGTACAGAAATATTTCGCAAACTTAGTTGTATTTAATATCATTCGTAAATGGAATTTGAAAGATTATGTCGGATGATTGGTTTCTATCATGTAACTAATTAAAATTATACTGTAATAAGATTAAACTATTTTTTTTTTTGAAACTTGGTAGCAACTACCAAGTTAAGATTGGAATAAGTTATATTTTTTAAAAAATATATTAATTTTATTTTTGAAACTTGGTAGCAACTACCAATTTATCTTAAATATATATATATATATATTATTTGACTACTACGGTAATAAATTATCAATATATAAAAATAAGAGATTAAAATTATAAATACCTACAATTTAATAGTTGTGTATTAAATTTGGTCAATTTGAATATTGACTAATTATTCATTTAATAAGAATATCCACATTTAACTCTAATTTAATTTTATTAGTACTTATTTAATGACTAATAAATTCTAAAATTACTCAAACTAAAATTTTTTTATACACACATGCTACGAAGATATGCTATCAATGTAATTAATTGTATTTTTACATTGTACATATTTTTATAATTTAATTGCAAATGATAGTTCACAGGTGATACAAACAGAGTAATAATATTTAGTAACTAACTGATACAAATTTATAAAAATCTTTATCAAATTCGAATTGAATACTTCTGATTATATATTATATAATAATTATAACATAATCTAGCAATAAAAACAACTGCAAACAATAGAAATTAATACCCATAAAAACTCAGTGGCTTTTCCTAATTGCACCGCACCGAATGATTATTCGTTTCACTGCACATGTTCAACTGTTTGAAAGAAAATTGCGAGGTGGAGAAAAAACAGAGAGAGCGCATAGCCGTAAAAAGGGACAAACTGATTAACCCCCTTGGATTGCATTGCATCAAATAAATATATTCACTGCTATACCTATATATACACAAATTGGTACCAAACCCTCGCTTCCTCCATCTCTTCCTAGTTTCTCCAATACTCCATTCCCCTCGCCATTTCCTCCTAATTTCATTTCTTCATGAGGGGTTGGAGTTTGAAACAAGGGTTGACAGAAGCAATTTCGTTCTCTCTTTCATAATCATAGCGTCTTGTCTTTGGTCGCTTGTGTTAATTTCTTGCTAAAGAAAGAGTAGTTCTTCAGCAATTTTTTACATTTCATACCCACAAAATAAATTATAAATTTTCCCAAAAAAAAAAGGAAGCTTGAGATCAAGGGGAAGCTGAGGTGTGCTCCGTCCACGTTGTGCTTCTACTATCAGTGACTTTTTCCTCGTACAAGAGAAAGGGTACAAACCAACACACACATCAACATCACCAAACCCCTTCCCACCTTTATAAAACCATCCCTTTCAATTTTGAGTTTCCTCAGGGACCTTTAGCAAACAAAAAGAACTATACAAAACCCAGTACCGCCACCACCTCCCCTTGGCTACCACCTCTCTTCTCCTCAATTCTCTTCTTTATTTTTTATAGAGAAACAGAGAGGTGAAAGGGAGAAAGAGAGGGCATAAACAAATTTACAATGGACCGGCTTTCGACAACGACACTTCTACCGGAGACATTTCAAGGTGCGAGGGACGACATAACGGAGCAAATAGCGGTGATATGGCAGCAAATAAAAGCACCGGTCATAGTGCCGCTTCTCCGCCTTTCGGTGTTTCTATGCCTCATCATGTCCGTAATGCTGTTGGTCGAAAAAGTGTACATGGCCATTGTCATTGTACTCGTAAAGCTCTTCAGCAGGGGGCCGCACAAGCGGTACCGCTTCGAGCCCATACGCGACGACTTGGAGCTCGGCAATTCGGCATATCCCATGGTGCTAGTTCAGATTCCTATGTACAATGAAAGAGAGGTAACCCCACATAATTAACATGATAAGTTGATAATTATTAGCTAGCAAGCATCTCAGGCATGCTTCATTATGTCTTTCTTGATTTCTCCCATGTTACCTCTTGCTTTCTTCTATTTGGGAAATAACCTTGAGAACCGGTACACATGCAGGTGTACCAGTTGTCAATAGGAGCAGCATGTGGGCTGTCCTGGCCGTCGGATCGCATCATCATTCAAGTACTCGACGACTCAACTGACCCTGTCATTAAGGTAAATATTATTAATTCAGAGCATTTTCAACTTTCTGTCAAATTCTTTTTGGTTGAATCGATCAAGTTAATTTCTTACCTAGGGGAGTGAAATTGGGCTATTATTATTTTAACCTCCTCATTTGTTTGTATTGGTACGATACAACTACAAAGCCAACGGTGCTTTCTGATAATTGATCTGGAATTTTGTCCTTTTGCATTGCCACGCCATATCTCGAGATAATAATCTTACTCGTGGCATTAAATCCTAGTTCCATGAGAGAAGTGACAACATGCCACGGGTACCGCAAAAATGCATGTAGCCAAGTATTACCCACTAAAATACATAATCCTTTATTTGGACAAAACATAGTAACTGTTTCTTCATTCCTAGCAGTTATTAGATAATATGCTACTAGTTCTTTATGTTTGAGCATCCAACTATTGTGATGGAATGTGCTATGACATGTAATCGATCTGGTCCGTTCTTTTCAGTAATTGAACGGTCCTGATCAACATCTTCTCATTACAAAATTTGGGCTTTTGTCTGATACAAGTCCACTTAAGTACTCTTTAATCAATTGCCTTCCCTACAGTATACTGAATTTGGAATAAATTAAGTTATGCAAAACGTTATGACAAGGTAAAATATTGAGTATGTTGCACAATGCAGGATATGGTACAGTTGGAATGTGACCGGTGGGCGAGCAAGGGGATCAACATAAAGTACGAGATACGCGACAACAGAAACGGGTACAAGGCCGGAGCTTTGAAAGAGGGTATGAAGCATGGATATGTCAAGGACTGTGATTACGTGGTGATTTTCGATGCAGATTTTCAACCCGAACCCGACTTTTTGTGGCGTACCATCCCTTTCCTGGTACATAACCCTGAAATCGGTCTCGTCCAAGCCCGCTGGAAGTTTGGTATGTGGCTCTTTTGTTTATTATGTTTCTCTTTATTTTTTTTTTAAATTAACATTATCATTCCATGTTGGACCAATCCTCATAATGATTGCCACTTAAAAATCGACTGGATCCTCAAACCATAAATATTGTTCATGCACGCTTGACCCCTTAATGAAACATTAATTAGTATCAAATAATTCACAATGCTAATCACTTTGTTATTAATTAAACCCCACTTTTGTCAAACAAGAATATCAAATAATGCCATAGAAGGGGGAGTCTAAGCTCTTCATTGGGTAGATGACTTATGCAAGATCCATGTTCCTACCAACCATCTTTTAATTTCTTTTTTTTCCACTTAACTTGAATATGGTAATAGGGGAGGTTGGAGTGAAATCTGCCTATTTGGGACAAATATGATAACAAAAAGGCTGTTGGAGAGAAATTTTCCTATTTAGGATTCTACAACTTGACATGCTTTGTTACAATACAGTGATCCTGAGAAGGAGAGTTTTGTAACTACATCTGGTTCTGCCCACACTTTATGACAGAGTAGTTTTTGTTTTTGTTTCTTTTTATTTGGGGAAAAGTGTCGGTGGACCGGTTGCCTCTTTTTTGCCACATTTTCTCCGAGCAAATTTTTTTTTCCGATTTTAATCAGAACATGGTAGGGTCCAGGAAGCTATTCCATCTCTTGCATTTGATCCCTCTTTTGTGACTTTGATGTGTTTTCTTTTCTGTTCGTGCAGTTGTGCCATTATATATTCTAAATTATTCTATTAAAATCGATGGGGTATTAACAATCATTATAAATCTGTTCATCCCTAGCTGTTTATCAATGAAGATCAACTATATTTTCCACACTCCATAAGTACTAATTATTACGTTAAAATGAAATATGTACATAATTAAATTCACAAATAACATACAATTCATATTTATATAGTTGCAAATATTCTGTCACTTGTCAGTTGGGTGAACAACATGTACAATTGGTTGACATTCCACTATTTTTCCGACGATTAACATTCCTTAAGGAGAATTGAGTGTTTGATCCGATCTGATGTATACTAATTATTGCACATCCTGGATTTTAAAATGTCAATTATCCTATAATTATTTAGAGTGACAACTAATGCAAACGACTTAGTCATGGTCGCCTGATAGTTCTACCATCTAGTAGTAAAAAGTCCAATTCTATTTTTTTTTCCCTCTTCCTGCCCTTTCTTCTTTTTATCCCTTTTTATTGGTGTGATAAAGTGTTGCATGTTCGTTTTAGTTGAGGAGAATAAAATATACTAGATCACATATTATATCAAAACAGGCTTAGGTGAAGCTTATTTTATTTGTGTGAGTTAAGGTAGTGGGTCCAACAAACAGAGAGATTAGAAAAGAGCGGCGTGGAAGCCGGCGCGAGCTTCTCGGCAGATCCACGTTTTAGACTTTGTGGGGCCCACCGAACCAATCACACCGACAAGAAACTCAATAGAGGCTCCTAGGCACTTGCAAAAGGAGCCCACCTATTATAGTTTCACATTTCATTATTGTTACTTTTTCCTTCCTCCAAGGCTCCAACACAACCCAGTTCAACTGGAATTACTTCAATCATACTCTTGTGGATTATGTTAATTACATTTCCCTAAGAGGAAACTTAATCCATGTTTTTTGACAACTAAGAAAGTGATTAAATATTTATTTATAAAGGCATAATCCACTCTTTAAAATAGAGTTTACCTCTAGAATAACGACGGAGCACTGACCATTTGTGCCGGTGACGTTCATTAAAGATTTTATAAGTGGGTGACATAATTTGTTTATTTTGGTTTTAAATTGAACTTATTAAAATGCTTGTAACTTAGCTAGAATATTTCGTAAATACTATATTCGTTATCACTAAAGTAATTAAATTCGTAAGTGGAAACATATTTTTTTGACAACTAAGAAAGTAATTAAATATTTTTATAAATGGGTGACAGAGTAAAATATAGTCTCTAAACAAGTTGTTCGTTTAAATTTGTTACTTTAATTTTTGAATTGATTACAATTTTTTTAATTCAAGTAATCAATTAAGTCAACTAATAAAATACTTGTAACTTAGGAAATTTTTTAAATAAACACTAATAATGTTTAATAATACATATAATTAATATGATATTTTAAATTTAAGTTAATAATTTGTAATGTGCAGATTTAAGTTTTTATAAACTCATTTGTTCAACAGAACACGACAAACATTCGTTCATCTCTCATTCTGTTTCTTTTTATCAATTCTATGAATTTTTATATAAATTATAACAAAGGTTGACTGAACGGTCTTACCTCTACGCCATCACATGTATGTCCATTTTTCAATTTGTGTAACTTCAGTTTCATTCGATTTTAGTTTACATTCATTTTGTTTGAGAAATTTATACTTCTGTTGGGAAATAACAATTTTTAACAAATCCATTTCGGAAAGAGGAGGGGAAAAAAAGGGAATTTACTTGCGGAGAATACTAGGATTCTTTAGGACTTAGGAGAGTTTTTATGCATATTAATCTCCATTTCCAACTTTGGATTCTTTAGACTTAGGAGAGTTGCTACAATAAAAGACAAATTATATTATAATTACTATTAGATTCCCAGTTGGAACCATCTTAAATGACAAAAACAGTCTTTGAAGTATTCTACAGACAACTATTGTTGAGAATTTTATAATTTATCAGACTGTTATTTTACATGATTTGTCCCCAGTCAATTCAACAATATAAATATTCAGTCAACAACTTGCCTTTTTAGGCGATGGTCTGTTAGAGTCTTATTTAGATAGTTAATCCATGAATACACTATGGCATGGCAGTAAATTTTTGGAAATTGAATGCCATCACTTTCCGTCTTAAGAGTTAAGAGTATAGTTTGACCATGAAGTTATTTTTGGAAGCCCACGTCATGAGAAAAACAAAATCACTTAGGTATATATCTTGACTGTTGCAAAAGATCGAAAATAGGTTCTCTTAAATTCGGAAAAAGCCAAGTCCAATAATTAAAAATCAGTTGGAGGAATGCAACTATCATTTTAGGTTTTCATTCCGGACTTGCATGTGTTATGTTATTGCAAATACTATTCTTCATTATTGGGTGTGTTTGGATGAGGGGTTGAATAAAAAATTTCGAAATGCGTGCTTGTTCAATTTTTTTATTCTAATTCTATAGTTTTGTTAAAATATGGATAAGGACTCAAATTCCTTATTCTTGTGTCCTTTGAATTTTACAAGAATAATGAATTTGGAGCTTACCAATTTCTTATTCTTGCTCAGCCAAACACACAAATTATGTATAGTCATCTATATATATTTAATTGTGTCATCTGTAAATTATATATATAATTTTTATTCGGTTGATAAGAATTATCCTATAATTTATCATCTCTGGAGATGACACATTTTTTCTTTTTTATTTTCGAAACATAATTAATTAAGCGCTAACTATTTTTTTTCATTTTTGTCGCTCATCATCCAGAGTGTACTCCTTCTCGCTTTCTAGCACCTATGTTTCTCACACTCCACCTCATTTTTTTTAGAACAATTAGCATTTTTTCCGGAACTTCCTAAGACAGTTAGTAATATTTTCCATGACAATTAGTTTTTTCCCATGATAATTAATATTTTTTCTAGAACAATTAACATTTATTTTTGGGACAATTAACTTTTTCTCCCAGGACAGTTAATAATATTTTTCAAGTCAGTAACTTTTTTTTTCTAGGACAATTAGTTTTTTTTCTAGGACAATTAGTTTTTTTTCAGGTCAGACATTTTTTCCAGAATAATTAATATTTTTATGATAATATTATTTTATAGGACAATTAGTTTCATAATATATGACTATTAATATTATTTGCTAGGACAATTAGTATTATTTTATACGACAATATGAGGTGGGGAGACGGGAGAGGCAGGGAAATGTAGGCGTCAGATGTGTTGGGATGGGATGAGGATGTGGATCAGAGGTAAAATGAGAAAGTATGTTGGACAAGTATTCTGAAAAATGAAAAAAATTAAAATGTGTTGAGGAGGGAATGATGATAAGCGATTCCAATTTGTATTTATAGTTCACACCTTACCAAAATTAGGTTTAGTATTTGTAAGAGATGCAGCACAATCGTGCCTATTTTATAAAAAAATTCATAATATAAAAATGTATTTGGCGGGTGAAATCATTTTCTAAAAGGTTTCACAATGAAGATTAATCTTGTGTCTAGTGCTTTTTTATCCCTTTATGGATGAAAAGGTTGAGGGTCCAGCAAAGCTAGGAACAAACTCACGTGCTTAGATTTGGAAGGCAGTTGCTTCAACAGCGATCCTACCTCTCAATATACTGTTGTATACAGTATACTCATAAATAAACAAAATAATGAATGAAATAAACAACAAATTAAACATACAAATCTATCAACTGTGGAGTAGGTGGGTTAGTTTCATTCTATAGGGTTACCTTAAAAACTAAACTAAAATAAAATTAAAAAGAGCAAGTTCCATGTGAGTCGTACAGATGGGAAGGGTTGCTTTCAACCTACACTGTCCCTATGGTTTTTAGTTAGGTATGTAACAGTTAATACAAGCCACAAATCACTCCTAATAGAAAGGCAGGCCATATGAGGCTCTAGTAATAGCATTCGTATACTTTCTTCTTTTGTTATATGCAATGTGGCATTGTAGACTGTGTCATATATCTCTCTTTAAATTAAATTAAAGAACTTGATATGTGGGGTCATTATATCTCCTTTTGTTTTCCTAACCACTGATCTCATGGCCGTATTAAATGTACTACTAAGAGCAATTTGTGGGGTATCTCGGTTTGATGCTTTGTTATATTTACCTTTATTCCATTACTTTTCTACCTAACTTGCTCGAGCTTTAATTGAAATTTTGTGTGCATTTCCTACTACATTCATGGAAGAGTCCTTGTTTGTAGTAGTAGAAGAGCCTCTGACTCTCTGGGAACGGTTGCATTGGCAGAAGAACCAGTTGGGAGTTGTTACTTGTTACACTTTTTTCCTTTATGACAAGATCAGGTTAATGCTAAATTAAGAGAATAAAAAAATAATCAATAACATATACGTGGTGCATTGAGGACCAAAGGACCAGAAAGCCTGACCAGTGACAAATCTTCGGCTCCCATGTGCATTTTATGCTGCTATGGTCTCTGCGCTTTATATAATAAATTTATTTACTCACCAAACCTTATTACTGTTTCTTACTTTCTTATACTTCGTTGGTGTTGAAGTTGCCACTCTAGTAGCTTTTAAAGCAGTGGACCTCTCTGTCTCCCTCTTCTCAGTTCTCACCGACACTTTCTTCTTATCAGTTTCGTCCCTAATTTTTCTTAATATTATTTTTTTAATTAAATAATTCTCACCGACACTAGGTTTACCTATCCCTCTTTTTTTTTTTTTGTAAAGAAAAAAAAGAGAAAATTTTGTTATACCATAACGCAGCATTGAGTAAATCAAGTACCGAACTGCACATTGCACGTTGTTGTTCGTGCAGAGAGTCAAATAATTGGAGCCTTTTCGCAACTTGGTGCTTGTCTGAAATCTGAATATATATATATATATATATATATATATATATATATATATATATATATATATATATATATATATGAGGTAGCTAAAGTGCCATAGATGGCAATGCCATAGATGTATTTTTTGAGATATTTTTTTAAGATCCGAAATTCAATCGGTTAATCCAAACCGTTCAAATTGATCAGCATATTGAAATACCATTGGAAACCAAATTTTACATTTTTTTGGTATTTATTTTGATATGTTCAAATTGGAGGGTCTGAAATACTCCAATCATAACGTTTTTTAAAAATATCATAATAAATAGCAAAAAAATTTGAAAAAATGTAAAATTTGGTCTCCAAGGATATTTTAATGTGGTGAATAACTTGAATGGTTCAAATTGAGCATTTGGATTTTGGAACTTGAAAAACGACTCTATGGCACGGGACCCTCTGTGCCATCTATGGCACATTAGCCATCCTATATATATATATATATATATATATATATATATATATTCAAATTTATAGCTAGCCCAACATCAACATGGAAAACCTCCATGTTCAATTCAATATTATAAATGAAAATCACGTTGTCCTGATTCATTGACTATAGTGTTTTGGTAGATGAAAATAATTCAAGGAACAATTAATGCAAGGATATGATATGATAATTGGTAGTCTTAATTTCGCATGATGGATCTGATGAGATGTAGAAATCTATTAGAACAACTACCTGATGTCTTTGATATTTATAATGTACCTATATAATCCTGCCGCAGAAGGAACTTAAAATATATGCAAGTTGCAGTAAACAAAAGGGATGAATTGTTGGAGTGATTGTTGAATATTTTTTAATTTTACAATGGGAAATAAATTTTATCCTTAGTAATAAATAAAGGGGGGGAAAAACACTTGAAACTGAGATTAAATTTTTTATATTCCATAATAAATTAATTTTCAAAATCTGAATATAATGGATGCAGTGAATGCCGATGAATGCTTGATGACAAGGATGCAAGAGATGTCTCTGGACTACCATTTCACGGTGGAACAGGAAGTTGGATCATCTACTTATGCCTTTTTTGGTTTCAATGGTACGCACTTAAAAGATTATTCAACACTGACCCATCTCGTATTCTCTAGCTCCTATTTAAGATGCAACAATATTAAATCACAACAATGCATGTATTTTGCACAAATGCAGGGACAGCGGGAGTGTGGAGGATATCGGCTCTGAATGAAGCAGGGGGATGGAAGGACAGAACCACCGTTGAAGATATGGATTTGGCTGTCCGTGCTAGCCTCAAGGGTTGGAAATTTGTTTTTCTTGGTGATATCAGGGTACCAATCCTACTTGCTTGATCTTATCACATCATTAATGACTCCATACTGCACAAATACTGGGGTCTGTCCCCTGCTTTCACATGCTAACTGATTACACCAACAAATAATATAATCCTGTCTTTGAAGTTCTTAATTATTTCAATCTGCTTAATTAATTTGTGCCCTTTTTAGGTTAAGAATGAGTTGCCTAGCACACTTAAAGCATACAGATATCAACAACACAGGTGGTCTTGTGGACCCGCCAACTTGTTCAGAAAAATGTTGATGGAGATCGCTAGAAACAAGGTCAGTCCATTTATTAACATTTTAGAATCCAAGAACACTGCATAATTTAAAAAAGGCATATCTTGCTTTGTATTAGTATTATTTTTTCTTGCTTTAGCATCATAAATTCATAATCACTTTTAAATTTTTAACATGCAGAAAGTAAATCTCTGGAAAAAGATGCATGTCATCTACAGTTTCTTTTTTGTGAGGAAGATAGTGGCACATATCGTAACATTTGTATTTTACTGTGTGGTAATTCCCGCGACGGTGCTGGTTCCTGAGGTGCAAATACCAAAATGGGGTGCTGTTTATATCCCTTCTATGATCACCATTCTAAATGCAGTTGGCACTCCAAGGTATAATTAATTTTTTTTTCAATTCAGATTACATCATTAAATGAGTAACAAAAATAGTTTTCCATATCAATTACATCGACATCCTTCAATTGCTGCAGGTCACTTCACTTACTGGTATTCTGGATCCTTTTTGAGAATGTAATGTCATTGCACAGAACAAAGGCTACATTTATAGGCTTGTTGGAAGCAGGAAGAGTGAATGAATGGGTTGTCACCGAAAAGCTTGGTGATGCTCTCAAAACTAAAGTCGGTGTGAAAGCTGCCAAGAAACCACACCTTCGTGTAGGGGAGAAGTATGCATACTCTTGCTCTCTTATTTTTTATCTTTGACATGTTTATATGCATAATATAAAAACATATTTTAATTTTTCCTTTTTTTTCTCTTGCAATTATGTGATATAAATATAATGATATATATATTGCTTACCCATATCATTAGGCTGCAGCTGTTGGAATTGGGAACTGGAGCATACCTCTTCTTCTGTGGATGCTACGATGTGGCATTTGGGACGAACCATTACTTCATATTTCTCTTCCTTCAAGCATTTGCATTTTTCACAGTAGGCGTCGGTTATGTTGGCACGTTCGTACCACATACTTAGCCAACCTTTCTGGCAAAGCGTGCATCTTGTACACAGCCTGAGAAGGGTATCAATTTTTTTCTGCTCGCAAATAATAATAGTTCAAGTTTGTGCAGCCCTTGTGTGATGTGGGGTATATATGTGTCTCGTGTAAAGCACCATCAACTCTGCGCTGGTGGAGAAATCAAATAGGTGATAGGCTTGGCTTCTCGGGCGAACCGGTGTCTGAAAGAAGCACAAGTGCATATTAGTTTTTAGGATTTTAACTATGTTAAAAATATGTGTAATTGAGGTCAACTGTTAAGAACTAGTTAAAGCAGTTTTTTGTAAGCAGCTACAAAGGTAGATAGTTAGTACGTACACTGGAGTTTGTTGTGTGGAATGGATCAGCTCCTGTTGTTTGTTTTTAATTATGTGTATTTATTTGAATGTTTTTTGAAAAGGGAAAAAAAGAAAGAATAAAAGTTCTTCGAATTCTGGATGAGCGCACATTTATTTCTACATTGATCCCATGTGCTGTGTATTTGCAATTTTGTGAATGTTGGAAATTTGGCATGGAGACATGTTTAATAATTTCTTATAGGCCAATTAAATATTTACCGGACCATTTGGATAAATATCGGATTTAGATGAAATTTGGGCCGAAAAATATATCTTCACATTTTTAAATAGTATTCATTCATTTATTTATATATATGCAGATATGAGGCAATTTATATTTGAGACTTAAAATTGACAGAAGAAAACTTAAATGACCAATCTAAACTATCCAATACAATCTTTTTGGAAACTAAGTTTTATATATTTTTTGAATTTTTTTTCACTACATTTTCAGATTTAAAGAAAAGCAGTGCTACCCGACCCAACAAAAATTCTAATTAAAATACAGCCCATATTCCTTTTCTTTTGCCCCTCATCGGCCCATCATTGAACCATCCGGCCTAGGCCCAACAAACCCAATTTTCCTTCTCCTCCTCTAAATCTTAATTTAATCAATTTTTTATAATTAATTAACGAATCCTTTAAACGTACACATACATCACAGACCAAGGGAAAATATCTTCCGATCTCAATCACAATCTTCCTTTGCCTTTGGAGGAGAATCAGTAAACAGAAAAAAAGGAAAAAAAAAAATCTCAAATCTGAGAATCAGTCTGTCAGACAGCTAGATAGAAAGAAGGAAGAATCGGCGTAGCTCCGAAGGTGAGTCTCTCTTCCCATTCAACCATTCTTTGTTCTCTCCCAAAACTTGGCCAATCGATTTGGAAAATCGCCTGATAATCGGATCGGATCTTGAGCTTCCGATAGATTTTTCAGACAATTTTCAATGGATTATTTCTCTTCACAAAGAAGAGAATGAAGGTCTGGCTGAAGCACGACTGCTCAAATGCAAAAAACGAGTATATAAATGTCGATCAATGTTTTGATCCAGATCTGAACTGTATGGTTGTGTTCTAGCTGGTACAGGATTCAGATCAGAGATTGTTTTCCTTAGTTGAATTGAAGATAAGGTCTAGCGACCATTTCTAGGTTGTAGAAATGCTCTTTGTAATGGTAGTTTGGCATTAAAAGTTTAGAACTTGTTTTTTATGGCCTTTAAACTTGAAAGTAATAAAAGTTGTTGAGTAATTTGCACTATAGTCCTCTGAGTGTCACCCTTAAAAGTAGCTTTTGGTCCTTGAACAGTTTATTTTAACCATATCAGTCCTAACTCTTTTTAGCAGACAAAAAAAGAGGATGAATGAATGCCCTAACAGTATATTTGTTGAACTATATATTGATGAAATGGTTAATTACTTAATTTCCTAACTATACCTTTGGTCCATAAAAAATGGGTCCATACATGGATTGTTCAGGGTTGAATGACAGATTTGAACTTTTGGGGACCAAAACTGAAAAATGGGTACTTTAAGGATCCTTTGTTTAATTCACTTTGTTGTTATGGATTGCACAATTAGTGCTTCAATAGGGACAGGTTTGATAATGTAAAATTGAACAGAGATTGGTGAAATGGCAAGGATCAAGCCCAAGGCATTGCTTGCTCAGAGCAAACAAAAGAAGGGGCCTGCTCAATTAGGCATCACTACTATCATCACCTACCTCCTTATTGTCATATTAACTGTGTTCGCACTCTATGCTGGCTACAAATACTTCCTTCAGACAACACCTCAAGTGGAGAATTAGTTTCTTGGTGCTTCTATGCTTAAATGCAATTTTTTTCAGTGTTTATGTTTTTTCAATATATTGACAGTAGCTCCCAAATTATGATGGCACTTTTGCAAGCTTTGCTGTATTGTAATTTTGTAACTTAAAACATCCTTTCTCTTGCTTTGTAGAACATTTTTTATTGTATTATGCTTGGGTTGAGATGAGATTAGTTTTTTTTTCTTTATATCCCTGTGCTGAAAGTATAATTAGCCAATTCGTTTTCTTTTTTAATCAAATTTTGTTTTATGATTGAGCAGAGGTCAAATCAAATAGGCACTCTAGCTCTCTATGGGTGCGTTTGGATATAGGAAGAAAGAAAAAGAAGGAAGAAAAAAAATTATAAACAATCTAAACTCTTCACAAAGTTACACAATTCCCAATACTTCTTCCCACTTCTTCCTTTTTTCCCACACCTATCCAAACGGAGCCTATATCTTCTCATATAATTATTAGATGACTACTCGGTCCAAATGAGGTAGCATAATACGCACAGTAGTAATTAAAAATATATTTTGGAAAATCGGCAGTGCAGACTTTAACTTAAAAGAATTTGGATAACAGATATTAATTTAGGCCAGCGACTGCTCAATTAGTATTATATGAGAAGATGAAGGTGACAGAACACAAAAATTTAGCAGGAATACAAAGTTACTGTCACAAGTCAAGTCATGTTATTGAACAATTAGTATGAAAGCTTCGTCTGCAATCAGTATCTTTATCATTTTGAAAGGGGCTTTCTTTAAATTTTTTGAAGCTAAACCCCAGCTAATATCATATTTGCATTGACAAATCTATTCGCTGTTTACAAGTATTATCTGAGAAAGAATCTCAATGATCATGGCTATTTAACTCGTACAAAAATCATTTGAGCCATTTCTGGATTGTCAATCCCTGAGCTAAAAACAGAAGTGTCAGAATCAAACTTAGAACTATCTTCCTTGAGCAATAGGAATCTTTAGGAAAAAAGCATTTTGAGTTCTTGTATACGTGCTGTTCGTACTTCTTGATCAGTTAATGCTCCACAAATCATTCTCTGCTTTCTAGCCTGTATTGCTTCCATCCTCTCTTCCACTGTGCCCTGCACCCCAATCAAATCCAACATATACATTTCAAGATCTTTTTGTTTTTTTGGAATGTATGCACTCTCCTCACATTTAGCCAAACTTAAAAGTGGCATCCCCACCAACCATAGATCTGGAGACACTTTTCTGCCTTTTAAATTTACAACCAAATTAAGAATCAGGCTCAAGCAGCACTGAAGACAACTCATCCAGTAGCAAATTTCCCAATTTATCATTCTGTCCTCAAGTCAATAAAATAAAAGCCAGGGAAATAAGCCCAATACACAAGTAAATTCCTAAGAAGAAATAATTAAAGGGGCTGTAATAAACAAGAATAAATGAATGAAGTAAATATAATGTCTTAAAAAAAAATGAAGTAAATATTAAGAAATATAACCTTGACAATAAACCTCTTGATAGAGACAGATTTTGTTTGACCAATACGATGTATCCGCATCAACGCCTGTTCCTCAACTGCTGGGTTCCACCATGGGTCCTACGACCATTTATTTCGATAATTATAAAACTATATATATTTTTGAAGTTAATATAAATGTATCCAATTGCAAACATACTAGCTTGGTTTCTATGTACAATTGACCTTGACGGAAAGAAAATTGAATCTCAAGGTCTCAATTCAGCAAACTCAAAATAGTCATATCATACCATGAGAAAGGCATTTGATGCTGCAGTTAGATTTATTCCAACACCACCAGCTTTCAGTGACATCAGCAATACCTAATAAGTTACACAGCTATTCAGAGACCATGATATATGTCTTCACAACATAAAACATCTGGGAGCACAAAGAGAATAAACTGACCAAGATATTCCTATCTTCTCGGAACTCCTTGATTACTCTTTCCCTCTGGTTCTGATTCAAAGTCCCATCTAATCTCACATATGCTATGTTACGTCTAGCACCAAATAGAAAAATAAAAAGTGGGTTAATTCCCTAAAAACATTCAGGAAGTAACTTTTCAAGTAGAAGGTCACATTACCGTGAAAGAGGGATTTCTAGAAGATCCAGAAACGCAGTCCATTGGCTAAACACGATGGTTTTGGCCCCGTTGTCGCCAGATTGCAATTTGGAGTCACGAAGCAGCTCCAGTTCTTTCAGGAGAAAAGAGACCTTGGATGACTCCACCCAATTACTCTCAACATCAATCCTGAAGCGGTTACTCGTAGGTGCAGTGATCAGTTCCTGCTTGCTGATGGTATTTCGGCAAATGGGGCAAAGACCAGCTGAAACGGATGAGGAACCAGTGCGCCAGCTGGAGAAGAGGCACTCCCTGCACATGCGGTGTGCGCATGGAGTGAGCACCGCATCCTCTAAGGCTTCAAGGCAGATGGGACATTCTCCACGTTCCCCTTTCTCTAGGTCCTCTACCACCTCCTTTATATATGCCTTTGATGCACCTTCCTCCCCTTTCAGCAACCTTTTTGTGAGCTTATTCAGGTCTGAGTACTCTTGTGTGTCTCCACGACTGCACACCAAAAAAAAAAAAAAGATCACGTGTTATGCATAGAGGAAGTATATTGAGGATGCCAATTTAATTAAGGAATGGGTTATATTGAAGTTGCTTGGCAACTGCCACAACTGATCATACGGACACTAAATCACCAAGATAATGTCATAAATATCTTCTTTATAGTTTAGATAGATAGTGTATCAACTTTAGAGCAACTTGAAAACTGATTGGTCACCCATCAAGAGGCCTGATATCATTTTTATAGGCACTTCATTGATGACCAAACACCTAGCTTGCATCAAACTATCCTACAAAACCTATCTAAGGTAAAGAGAAGATATCCATGATTTATTTATTTTTAATATGAACATTATATTGGTTTTCGTGATTGTCAATATACCCCAACCTCATTTATTAAAATCCCACTTTTTGTTATACATGTCTACAAAAACAAACCTCAAAACAAGAAATGGGTGATCACAACATTGTCGAAGCCGTAAAAGCAATTCCAGAATTGATGCATAGTTATGAAGAACCTTGCCTTGCTCAACAAACTGATCGAACTTGACCTATAAAATCATCCAAAAAACATAACTATGTCATCCATAAATAATTAGTGCATAGATTATACGAAGAAAACACTAATTATGTTAAAATCAAAGTAGCACCTTAGATCTGTGAAAGAGAGCCTCGTAGAAGTCCTTTTCGGCTTCTGACAACTCACAATAAATAACTTCTGTATTAGCTGGAGGAAGGTCCAGAATTGGCCTGTAACAATTGATGGATCACACATATGAGCAATTACATTTCCTTCTCTCTCTTATAAACAAATAAGGGAAGAAAGAGAACAGTTCAACTGTCTTTTTAATTGTTTATACTGTACCTGCCTTCCTTATCAGTGCTTGATTTGGTCCTTCTTAACATGATGGGCTTCAAAATAGACTGCACTAGCTGCAATCCACGTTCGTCTCCTTCCTCATAAGGTTTTTGTATGAGTTTGTTCCACCTATTGTTTATTACAAGAATGCATAATCAGATTTATATTGTTCTAATATGGAACATTTAAGTCTGGTTAAAGTTACAAAAGACAATTTGTGTTGAGTTATATTTAGTAGTATGTTATTATCTCTGGTATTAGTATGTTATTTGTAGAAGTCTAGGGTCCTATTTGTAAAAGAACAGTTTTTTGTTTAATATAAAAGAGAGCCTCTGACAACAAAGGCCATAATCCCTAATTTTACTCTAATTCTTACCCTAATTCTTGCCTAAACCTTCAGTGTCACAGTGACATTTACAAGTTGACATAGTGAATTTACTAAGTCACTGTTATAACATAATATATATAATGAGATGGGCTAAAATCAGTCGCAACTGACGAATGAAACCGTCAGCTACGATCAAATCTCAATTTTCAAGATTCTAACACTCGATCCGAACCGTTCAATGTGTTCTCCATATTGAAATCTCGTTGGAGACAAAATTTTATATTTTTCTGAAATTTTTTAGTATTTGTTTGGTATTTTACAAAATTCTTATCTAAACAAAATCTATGATTTTTAAAAATGTAAAAAAAATAGTAAATAAAATCAGAAAAATGTAAAATTTGGTCTCCAATGAGATTTCAATATGGAGAACACATTGAACGGTTCAGATTAGCCATTAGAACCTCAAAAATTGAGATATAATTGCAGCTGACAGGTCCATCCGTCAATTGTGGCTGATTTTAGCCCATCTCATATATAATTGAGTTACTATAATTAATTAATTATTTTGACTCCAGTTGGAGCTGTCTCAAATCTACACTGCTATTATCTATGGAACGGAATAAAAACAGGAATACTGTAAGAAAGCAATCTGTTTTCCAAAAATGGAACATTGTAGTCTGATAACAGATTTTATGGAAAGTTAGCAAATGGTGTTTAATTGACAAAAGCAAGGATCAGCAGATAGGAGATCAGCAAACTTACAATCCCCAGTTCTTCCATGGCTCAATCCTCAAAAAGCGCAGGAGGCTATATATATCCTCCAGCTTGTTCTGCACAACAAGTGCATAGTTCAGAAACAGAAAGAAGTATAAATAAAGTATTTGTTTTTTCCCCCCTTGATGTCAAAGCCCATAGGCATAAAGAAAGTATTTGTAATATTACTATCACACGCAATGCAGTAATTACCGATATTACCATGTCATGTGACACCCGACGGTCAATTCTAAATGAAATATAGTTAAATTTCTTTCTGTTGTTTGATTTCTCTTATAGGATACAAAAAATTTCAATCATTTGACTATACTATATAATCAAATAACTAACATAATTTGGCCATATCATGGCATTAACTCGTACAATAAATTTCTGGTTGTTTTGCATATAAGAATATTTCTAAACTTGCAGAAATATACCCTACATTTCAAATATTTACACTGAAACCTTACTTTTTACATTCTAATCAATCTCTTAACAAAAAACATTAAACCACAATGCCTTTACCATGATATAAAAGGCACAGTCCATTGATGACAATTTTGCAGGACTAATCAAAAGGATATTTCACAAAAAAAATTTGCTAAAAGCAAAGAAGACAATGTAGAGCTTGCGAGTTCCTATGTATGGATCCAAAACAATTTGTTTGAAGTCAAGACAAAACTATTCAGGGATAATGCAGTAACTTTTGGTTTGCTTAGATTTTCTTTCTTACAAGTATGGTGTCATTTGCACATGTGAGCCAGAAAATATTGGTTGTGACCAGAAATTATAAAATTTCATCAGAGTACTTTGGCAAATTATTAGATTGGGTATACATTTCTCCTTATATTGACTCTTATTGAACAAAGTTGACAGCATAGCAGCAACGTAGCAGAGTAACCTGAATGGGAGTACCAGAGAGACACCAACGCCGATCAGCAGAGAGAGCTGAAGCAGCAAGCGAAATCTGGCTTTTTGTTGATTTGATGACATGGGCTTCATCTAGGACCACTCTGAACCAGTGTACCGAGTACAGTCCTCCATTTTCAGCTGCATCCTAAATCCATCTTGTTCAGTTATTAACTAAATTATTTGTTCATTCAATGATTCATGGCTCCTTTTTATAAGCAGTAGCCAAAGCTTCTCATATACACATAATTGGATTACAAAAATAATTTGATATAAAAAGAAAAACTATTTTAACAAATGGGATATGTCATAGTGACAACCTAATTATGTGACAAATGACAATTGAAACAACTGTCTCAATGTTTATCAAAATAAAAAAATCAAAATTATAGGTATGTTCTCTATGATTCAGATATGCCATGTAATCAAGTTTGGTGCAAGTTCAAAACCCATTGATTATGCATCGAGTTATTTGAAGGGTTCACAGTATTTTTCTGTTGGCATTTGACTGGTGGCCAAATGATTTTGAAATTGCACCAAATTTGATGTACAACCTATCTAAACATTGGTAGCGAACACATCTGCATTTAAAATTTGTTGTTTGATGAACTTTGACATGAATTGTCATGGTTGTGAAAGAAAGTTGGTTGCCAATATACCCCTTCCCTTCAAAATTATCCCTCAATATGTTCTGCAAAGCAAAAGAACTTTTTCTTTCTTTCTTTAGGTTGTTTGTATAAATAAACCTCATAAATTTAATGCATTTTAATCATTATTCATTTTACCTAACCCTCATTATTCAGTAAGTGTTATCTGAAAATAAACACAAAATGATAGAACAGGCAGAAGTGATACGATTAATGACGCATACAGTAGAAGGTTGCATGCAATTTGCAGAAAAAACCTTTGTCATTGTTACCTTACCAACTGTTAGCAGTCACGTAATTATCAAGCACAACAACAGAATATCACTAGAAATGAGGGCCTACCTCTGCTGAAAATTCAGATGCTAAAACACCATAGGTAGTGAGAACAATGTCGCTCTGAGCTAAAAATGTCCCATCCTTTGCTCTGCTCTGTCCATAATGTGTGTAAAGAGTCACAGCTCCAGGCTTCACATGGGTTTCTATCTCTGCCTGTCATTTTACGATACTAATATCAATGATGATTATAGTTAGATACTTTAAATCTATGTACCTTTTTCTAATAGGCCATGGACTAGTGAAATCCAATTCAGATAAACATACATAAAAATGCCTTAAAAACCAATACAAATCAGATAGCAACCTTCCATTGACCCAGCAGTGTCATGGGACACACTATGAGGTTGCCCCCTCCAACATAGGCAGCAGCCTTTGGTTTTCTCAATAGCTTAGTAAAGATTGAAGGACTAGCTGGTTTTTTTGAAGACGAAGAAAGTGAAAGAGACTCTTCAAAGGCCTGAGAAGAAGAAGGTGAGGTAGACAAGCAGCAACCCTTGCCAGATTCTGAAAGCATAAGAGATATCGTCATTATTGTCTTTCCAAGCCCCATTGCATCTGCCAGAATCTAGCATATATAATTATACTAATTTAGTCAGTCAAAATTGTAAATTCATCAACAAAATCACTTGTAGGAAGTTAATATAAAAGACCAGTCAATGATTACTGTTCTTTATACTGCTTTCTATTGAAATTGATCAATAATGTGCAAGAAAACTAAAAGAGGCAAGAAAAAATAAACGTCTTGAGGGGCTGAGAAAAAAAGATTATTACCCCGCCTCGAGCAATTTGAAGGGTGCTGGGGAATTCAATGGTTGCATCTCCTGAGAAAGAATTCAAATAAACAACAAGTCCTCTCCTTTACAGGGACATGCAAAAGAAAGAAATAAGCATTCACAAGGCATAAGAAGAGAAAGAAAAGAAGTGAATATGACCAAATAGCACAAAAAAAAGGCAGGCAAGGGAAGTCATACTCATCGGCTAGACGATATGCATCCCAACAGGGATGCAGGGTGGTTGCTGCATCCTCAGAGGAAGACGGTGACTCTCCTTTGTCATTCTCTAATTGAAGCATCCAGTGAAGTGCCTGTTTTTGGTAAGGTCTCAGTTCACATAGCAATGTTTCTGGTTCACCTCTTTCCTACAAACGTACAAATTATTACACAAGAAATAGCACACTGATAAGACAGGAAAATTTTTATAAAAGATAAAAATGCCCCTAACAATTTTAAAAAAGACAAAACAAACTCTTAAATTTTAAAAAGAGCACAACTATAGTGGTAATAGCAGTACCGTTATAACTCAGCCCTATAGCGGCATTACTATTACCGCTATAGGTTTTTTTCCCTCGGTCTGACACATTTCTTTTCTGACACATTCTTTTCTCCTTTTTCGGTCTGTCATATTGCTGTCCTTATCCTGTTGCGCACATTGTAATTAGTTCCCAAATATCCATCTTTACTATCTATCACTTTCAATTAGACGTCATTCCTTTGTGAGTTTAACTTGGTGACGTCTGCAGAATATTATAATATTGCATCAGCAATTCAGCGCACCAAATTGATCTCTACAGGGCCGGCCTCTTGAAGGCTAGTGAGATCAAATAAGTAATTCCCCACAATTCTATTTTGATTATAAATTTATAAGTTCGTGTATAAAGTATTAATTTACACAGTAGAATTTTTTTTGTTTTTCCCGACCAATCGCTCATGAACTAAAAACGAGAGCAAAGAATTTAACTATATTGACTAAACTTTACCTGATAACTGTGATGATAGACAAAATATTTATCAAGTTTAAAATAATTGAAATAATTGATATGTTTTCTGTGTATGAATACAAATTTATATATATAGTTTCTGAAATAAATAAAATATTGGTCCGTAATTGAATAATTCGGAAATAAATGCGTTACTTCTGTCGGCATATGATATATGAGAAAAAACTTCATCAAATTTTATACATAATTTATTCATAATAGTGAACGTCTCTATTGTTAAAATTTGATTTTTAATAAATGTAAAATGTTGGCCGGTCTTCGTTATTGCATAAATTGATTGAAGGTATATTTTACGGACAAAAGACAAAAAAAAAATATAAATATGCAACTTTTCTATTTACAATCATTAACTCTTCTTTTGTCATTTTTATATGCATTAATCTAATATTTTTTAGGAAAATTTTTTTATTATTTTTTAAAATTGGTGGAGCTTTCCACTTTTCAATATATTATATATTTTTTTCTTGGGCTGCATTTTCGTTGTGTGTTCATTTTGGATCATGTTGGTGTGGAAATTAACCCAGTTCCGCACGTTTTACTCCTCATGGGGTTTTTATTTTGTCGATCCATACTTCCATACTCCATAGTCGGTTGCCGAAGTCAAAAAATTGTTCAAGTATGGCAAATTTACATCAGTGCATGCGCATCTGCTTGCCTTTTATTTAATTATACACGTCACTATCCCGTCAGGAAGATGTGTAATTGCTTTTCAATTTGAATTAAACTTAGAAAGTGCTGTCCTTCAATTCTCCAACATAAAGCAAATATATCAAGTTATCAAATTGAGTTTACAACTTTACATGAACATTTCTAACAATTTATTAATAGTTCTTAC
Source organism: Rhynchospora pubera (assembly GCA_028095005.1). Lineage (NCBI taxonomy): Eukaryota > Viridiplantae > Streptophyta > Magnoliopsida > Poales > Cyperaceae > Rhynchospora > Rhynchospora pubera. Next base: position 157,221,625 of record CM051462.1, on the reverse strand, counting down.
TTCTATGCAAATAGACCCATGAGGCCATGAATTAATTTTGGAATGTACTATTTAGGTAGTTTATAATGATTGCTGGTTTGAATTGTTTGTTCAAAGTATACACGGAACCTCAAAGAGGTGTCAGCCAAAAACAAAAAAAATGTGTCAGACCAAAAAAGGAGAAAAGAAATGTGTCAGACCGTGGGAAAAAAACCTATAGCGGTGATAGTAATACCGCTATAGCCCCTATAGCGGTAATGCTATTGCCGCTATAGGACTGAATTATAACGGTACTGCTATTACCGCTATAGCTGTGCTCTTTTTAAAATTTAAGAGGCTGTTTTGTCTTTTTTTTTAATTATTAGGGGTATTTTTGTCTTTTATAAAAATTTTCCGATAAGACATGTGGACAACATTTTTGTTCTTAATTACTAGTTAGTTGCTCCACTAACCTGTAGCTCAGAGTTTTCCGAGGTTCCTATTATTTTATCTACATCGGAGTCTGAAATTGACTCCTCATCTGCCTCCTCTTCACCAGCTTCATCTTTACTTCTACCTAAAGTTGTTTTCCTGCATTTCTCCAAATGTCCTAATCCTGTCACAGGGTCTCCACTGCTACCCTGTACATGCACTGCTAGATGTAAACAGGTGTGATCTGACAAGAGGGAAGTAACGTCACAAGATCACTACTAGATAGAATAATACCAGTGCATCGGCAGGCCTCTTCCTTGAGTAAAGGTCATCAGGAGTGAACTGTGCCTGATGTCAGAAGGAAAATGTTAGTGATCGGAAAGTGCATGACTGCACGTATTTAATTAAGAGTGGTGAGCAGCTTATGCTCACTTGTTTCACAAAAAAAAAAAAAAAAAAAAAATTAAGAGGTACTTATTGAAATTAAAGGACTCTCTTGTAATGAAGAAGTGAAACAAGATTATATACAAAATTCGTAAATATAAGTAATAATGTTGAGAAAGCTAAAAGCTACCTTCTTAAAAGGTACAAGGGAGAGCAATCTAAAGAGGGCAGGGAATGGATGGAGGGTCGACTCCTCACTGGCAGCTTTTGCAGCTTTATACTGTGATTGATGTGTTGATTGAAGAATCTTGATATTGATATACACACTACATAATCATCATTGTAGCCAATCAATAAGGAACAATACAGAACAGCCCTACCAAATACCTATACTGAACATGCAAATAATAATAAAAGATCAAATTTGTTGAAATTTGAGAGGCAATCAAACCTTATAGTGAGAGTGATGCTATCCATAATGGAAAGAACTTTGGGAGCAGATTTACAGAAACCTTGAAGCATAACCTTGTCATCTCTGACAAGAGGCAGCAAGCAGCGAGCCCACTCATTAGGTATCCGGCCGATCTCCCCATGCTGGCTAGTCGAGAAACGAACAATCTCAGAGCCAAACCCTCCTCTTCCTCGGGCAAGGGGAGATTTAAGAGAAGCAGCCGCAGGAGGAGCAGGAGGGAAGGAGAAAGCAACAGTTTCGCCAGGCTGGATGCGGCTGCCCTTACAAGTGGAGAGACCTGATACATCAGCTCTCGCAATTAACCACCAATCGTCCTTATCTTTTCTAGTCTCTTTCTTACTGGTATGGTTGTCTTTAGGAAGAGGAGATGGTGGTGGCGGAGTGGAAGAGGAGGAAGGAAGAGGTGGCGGAGTGGAAGAAGAGGAAGGAGGTGGTGGAGGTGGTGAAGATGAGATCGGAGGAGGAGGAGGAGGGAGAGTTTGGGAGTGGGGAGAGTCGAAGATGATGTTGATGGCGGCGGTGGGGTCGTCATTGGCCAGGTGCAAGGCGCGGATTATGTCCATTTCTCTGACATCTGGACCCACCACCGACCTTACGACCTCTATCTGCTCTTCTCTCGCCTTCTTCGCCATCGCCCGCGTCGATCTCCTCTCTTTTGATGCTAATTCTGGGTCGAGTCCCGCTGGGAACTGCTGAGGTTTTTCGGGCTAGGCGGGAAAGAATGATGACATTACCCGCGCTGCGACTACAGACAGGTGAGTATAGAGCGGCTTCCTCGTTTCATCAAATCAGAGAAAAAATATAAAAATGAGGCGTCGCAAGCTAATTCTCTGGAGAAAAACAAAAATGAAAACTACTAAGATCCTAGAAAAGAGCAACCCCCTCTGCTCGTTATAGATCATAGAATGATACACGATCACAGATGACTATTGTCTATTGATTTTTGGGAATAGAGATCCAGAGAAGTGAGAATTTATTGGTTAGAAAAGTCGCTTCAACAGTATATATATTAATAGAAATGGAGAAAATGTCAATATCTTTCATGACAAGCTTGTTAATTGTTCTTTTTAATTCTTCCTCACAAAAAATTAATTTATTATGTTGTTTCCTTTATATATCTGACCATTTATGCTTTTCATTTCTCATGAAATGATAAATCATTAGCTATCGCATTTTCTAGTGGTAAACTAATAGCCTAATAAGCAAATTATTACTTACTCTAGCAACGGATGCTCATGCTGTGATCTCACAAATGAGACACAGAAGAGGCACAGCAGCACGGAATCACATCCTCTGCCAACCTTAAAAGGTTGGTAGAGTGCCGATTTATGATCTGAATCGTTAGATCTAATCTCAACGGTTAAGGGAGCCCCGTGCATGTAACTAGATTGATAGGCCCGAAAATTTTTTAACCATCGAGATTAGATCTAACGGCTCGGATCTAATGTTGCCACTCTACCAACCTCAAAAAGTTGGTAGAAGATACGGACCCCAGCAGACCATCCCCTCGAGCCAATCCAAAGCACTTATTAATGTTTTAACATATAAAACTAACAATAATAATATCTGTTACAAATTGTCCATCTAAAAGGCTCAGCTCTGTCTACTTCCTGCTCTTAGGAGCAAGGTAATTTCCAACAGGAACTAATATCCAAGTTTGGGACGTCCTCACAGTTAAACATATGGAAACAGGAACTGAATGTCGCAGGTGCATCCCATAGGCATTTCCATAAAACAACGAATAAACATAAAAAGATCCAGATAGTACTAAATAATTTTAAAAGAGCTAATAGACAACAAATATCTTGATATGTACAAGCAAATAAGAAGCATATCAATTAACTGAGGTGAGCAGATTCGTTGGGGGAGCTTAGGAGATGAAGGCCTTGGTAAGGTCAGAGAAGCTGCACTCAAAGCCAGTTCTGGGACAAGTAATTTTGCCACTATTGTTCTTTGCCATTTCTTCTAAAGCCTGTGAAAAAAAAAAAAATCAGACTTGTGACGCCCTACTATATTTTGCTCCTCTTTGGGACTCAAGTGTGAGGTGAGGGGAGGGGTGTCCAGATTTTTGTCACCCCAAAATTGGGGATTACAAATTGAGGGTTAACTCTTCTAAGAAATAAATCTTAGTTTATCTTCTCTCAGCTCATGTTGTGGAGCAAGCAAAACAATTCGAACAGGTAAAGTCCTCCCCAAATACTGGACCAGACCCTTAGTCCTTTGATACTCACTATTTTGCTTCTTTCTTTTAAATCTAGTAATGCAAAAGACCAAATATGTGTGAGCTTTTTAAAAATGGTAGTTCGCAAACATCTCCTGCGAACTAACCAAAGAATGAGCTTTTTAAATAGGAAGTTTGAAGAGACATTACAAGCAAATAAACCATAAAATCCAAATTATGCGAAGTTCGCAAACATAGCCTGCGAACCCCATTTTTCACTTTTCACCCACTGTATTGTGTGTAGTGGGTTTGCAGATGTTGTCCATGAACCAAAAAATATGGTTTGCAGCTATTGTATGCAAAATATCCAGTTATAAAATTTTTGCAGTTTCAAAATCCATTATCATTTTTAAGTTTAGTATAATCAAATAAGCAATTAGTGGGGGGGGGGGGGTTGAACCTTGCTGCTATAAACATAGCCATTTGGCAAAACAAGAGGTGGGTTCTCAGTGTCCATAAGCTCTTTGGTGATGAAGCAAACAAGCTTGGAATGATGTTGCTTCGAAAATGGCAATGGATCTGCTAGTCTCATGAATGTAACCTGTGAGAGCGGATCTTCTATCGGACATTGCCCTTGAGGGCATGATCTGTATTTTAATTATATGTCACCAGGTTAAGTTCCAAAAATCAGACTACATAATGCAAAACATATTAAAGTGAAGAAAATAAATGAAAAAGAGGAAAGCTTACGGGGTCTTAAGAGCAGATAAACCAGCTTGGAGGTAGATTTGCAACAAAGGCTCAAGGGTCATGCCAAACATTTTACAGAACTCTTGCTTGAACTCGTCCACTAGGTAGTCCCATCGGCAGGCATCAAATAATACCTGCTTGGAAGTTAAAAAAGGAAGATCTCAACTAACAACAAAAAATAATAACAGAACTTAGAGCAAACGATGGACAGACCTTGTAAGTAGTGCAGTTGGTGCCACTCTTGAAAGCCAAAGTAGCAGTGACATGTTGCAGTTCTTTTGTGTAGGTTGGACCCCAGGGAGCAAGGTACTTGCGAGCATATGCAATGGCTTTCAAGTAGTCATTCAATTTTACCATCTCAATAAACTCTTGAAGCCTTAGAAGGAACTCAAGCTTACTCTGCATAATGCATAACAAAAAGAGAAAATGAAACCAAAAAAAGGGAAAAAAAAATAATGTCTGCTCTGAATGAAACTTCACATTTTTACAAAGAATAACTGACCGAACCAACGTTAGGTAAATATCTAAATCAGATTCAAATCCACAACCTTAGTTTTCTTCAGCCTGGACTTGTTTTCAGCACACCAGGCCAAAGCAGGAGCCACCTTCTTATTTTGCAGGGACTCCACAACTTCTCTTGCTTCTATGAACACATCAATATCCACTAGTTCCTGTCAAAATGACAAACCAACCAGCAGATTTTATTTTCTTAAGCGAAATAATCTTAGCAAATTCCTAATTGTCAACATGAATGCAATACAACATGACAGCAAGGAGAAAAGCAAATCCATGTATTAACTCACAGACATGAATAAGAAAGATATTCAATAGTATAAGCAGCTGATGATGTAAAATTCTGCAACGATATCTAAGATATCCATATCATGCAAGCTTTAGAGAATTATCAGGACCACACTGTAGGAAAAGGAAAAGGACCCATCCAATCAAAGTCAGATGGTCAGGATAGCACGCCGAAAATGTGACCATTGTTGTTAAGCTAAACCGTCTATTTCACAGTCAAAAGCAACAAAATATCTAATCACCGTGACAATTGGTAAACAGAAACGACCCATGCAATTGAAAATGCCCACAACCAATAAAATAGTCCAATCAGTCTGATCCAATTGAACCCTTTTCTCATTGTAACCTGTGTCTTCCTTTTTAAATGTCTTATCTGGTTTGATACTATCTATCAAACCAGATAAGACATTTTTAAATTTTTGTTGATAGGTTGGATAAGACATTTTGCGACTAATCCAGAGAGACTAGAGGTTGGATTATAAATTTTTAAATTTGATGGAACTGGTAGTTAGGACAATAGTGCTGATAGGTTAAGCACAATATTTCCAGGGTTCCATCTATATCAGACCATTCAATTCATTTTTTATTTATTTTTATTTTCTGGGTTTATCCGAATGCTAGGTTCATTAAAAAATTCGTGCTGTCAAGACATATTTGTTATCAGTCCAGACTCCCGAGGAGCTGCCATAGTTTTAACTATGGTACACAATCAGTACCGCCTTAATTTAATTCATCGAATAAAAGTATGATTTTCTACAGAGAAGTTTTTGAGACTCAAATGACTCTAATCAGATTGTTCAGATTGCATGGCATCGAGACAATTATAACAGTACAGGAATTTATCGGAGGCCATATCAGTACAAGAATGCAAGACCGCATGACAGCGCGGACAATCCATACATACCCGAATATTAGCAGAATCAGCAAAAAGGGAGGCTGAGTCATAGTACGACATGCGCAGCATGTAATCCAGAATGATTTGGTTCAACCTGGTGCTGTTCCAGTTGCTGTTGCACTGGCACTGGGGCGAAAACTCCTCCAGATGGTCGATCCGAGCACGACACCGCTGCACCTGCCCAGCCTCGGAACGGGTGAAGTCCTCAAGCTTACGCTTCATGCCGTGGAGACGGCATACCAAGTTGGTGAGAGAGCTCACAGGTGGAGCAGCCGCTGCGGCCGGAGGAGCGGCAACGGAAGAGATGTCAGCGAGCACAGCGGAGAGCTCCTTCTCGGCAGTACGTTGCGTCGACCTCAGCGTCTTCTTCAAATGTTCAACTGGGACCCTGAGAAGTTGCAACTCGAGCTTCATAATCTCAGTCACTGGAGTCTTCTTCTTCTTCGTCTCCCTCTGCTCCTCTCCGCCACCGTTGTTAATAGAAGACGCCTCTCCGGCACCTCCGGCGGCCGGAGCAGGTGGATCGATGATCATGTCCATATCTCCTCTCGAGTATCCGACGATGAACGGAGATTGTACTGCGCCGTTGTACAAGTACAACCTCGATTGGTCCGATCCGATTGAACCCCCCTTTGCTTGCTTTCTCCTCGCGACCTTTGGGTTGCTTCTAATCAAGTCTATGTCTATGTCTATGTCTATCTATCTGGTTTGATTATAATTATCAAATCGACTAATCTTATGGAAAGCTAATTAAGTGACGGAACGAAAGTGTTCAATTGTTCATGGGCTGAACCTGAACCCAATCTTTTTTGGGTCCATATTTTAGATTCACTGCTGTCGAGACGATTTGACATCTGTCGTCATGAGCTGTTATTTTGGAACGGAAATGACAAGTGTTCAATGCTAAAGTGCCTAATTAACGTTAATTGTGGACCAATTTCCCAAACCAATGTGCTGCTTTCCCCTGTACTGACCGGTTGTACTACTCCTTAATTAAAATAATCCTACTTTTCAAAGTGCCTAAAACGTAATTTTTTAAAACAATAATATTTTGTGCAAACTCATGTATTGCATTAATTAATATGTACTGGATATTCCAAAAAAAAAAAAAATGTACTGCTGTCCCTGTACTAACCGGTTGTGCTACCGCTTATTAATTAATTAAATTAACAAATATAATAATAATAATTCCTTGACACCTATTTACTTTCTTAACTTAACGTGGCAGTACGCCTCTTAAATCTCCTTTATACCCTTTAAAAATCTCCTATCTACCAATTAAGCCCTCTCCTAAATCCTAATTCGTGGTCTCTCGGTTATGCAAACCGAAATACACAAGAAAAAAATAATTTGTTTAGAGATCTTGTTATTATCCAATTAATTAATCAGTCCACCAGTTGAAAATTTAATTCTATGTTATGTTCTGATGAAAGATTTACATGCATATATTCCAACTCAGTTTAGGCCCTAAATTATATTGGATAATACTAAAAATAACATCAGAACTCGGTTATAATTTTCAACTGGTGGACCAAAAACATGTACTGCTGTCCCTGTACTTTTACTTAGTTGTTGAATTTGTGATAATTATATAGTATTTAGTTGAGTTAATTATGTTTTGATTTCTTGATTATTGTTGCGCTTGATTGAGTTGTTAATTGATATACTCATTAAGCGATGGTCACGTTTGATAGTTGGTAATTAAATATATTGACTTGAATTGTACTGTAGTAATAAAACTAATTGATAGGTCAATATCTAAAAAGTGAGACCAAGGCATCGAGAGATTGAGTCTTTACCTTTAATCGGGAGGATAGGATTTTCAAAAAAAAAAAAAAAATCAAGGAATAGACTAAAACATCTAAACTAAGCAATGAGATCGAAATTTAGGAGTTCTAGAAGTAAGATAGATTGAATTAGGGATTAACTTGTAATGAGAATTAAGATTAAGCCAATCCTAGCATAGTATATCAAAACTTGCATAAATAGCTTGCTAAAAACTAAATAATCTAGCAAAGGAAACATTATTTGTTAAAGACGGTCGTTCCAACTCCAAACTGGTCCCTCTGAGAGGATATGTTAGGATTAGAACTGGCAGTTTTAATAGAAAACATAAGATCCAGGCGAACCGTCTTGACCTGAAATGGGTTGCCTGACTTCTGACAGAGGTAAATTGTTTGAAACTAGACCCCTAATTAATTTAGATTGTTTAATATTCTTGAGTTAAGTTAGAATTTGTCACACCCCCAGTCACTTTTAGGTAACTCGTGGATGCATTTTGACTAACCGCCACGTATTTCTACAAGACGAAAATACATCACATGCACTATCAATAATCACACAATTAAAATGCCACAAGACTTCAGTATTATAAATAAAAACCCGTGGGAGTCCGCGTAGCAAAGTTGAATAAGCACTCGACACGGCAGCTAACAATTTTACAGTGTTAATCATTTGATCCATCTTGATACAGAAACTATGTAACAAAATATGTTGCTAGCAATAGAAGAGGTCAAAATGACCCGTTTCAAAAATATTCGCTTTAAAGTCAATGCTTAAAATAAGCAAAATCCAACAAAGAATGTTGTTAATATCACAAATCATTCGACAATGTGCGCTGCTCAGCCTCTTCTCTCTCTCTCTCTCTCTCTCCCCCCTTTCTCCTTCCGTCGCCTCTCTAATCCACTTCGTTTTTGTCGCTCGCCCAGCCCAACGAGTCCACATTCACCGACATTTGTCCTCTCCTATTCGCTGGCACTTCCCCTCTGCCATTTCCTCTCAACCAAAGCCATAGAGATGATGGTGATGTGAAAGAGAAAGAGAGAAACCCTAGCGCATGCCAAGATTTATTGAATCGATAGTGCCGACTTCTTTATTTATTGCAAATGAGGTCCAGTGGTTGGAGATGGAATAATAGTGAAGAAGGAGAAAGATTGTAGCAATTCCTGGCCCTCCTTTATCGTCGATCAGATCGCACCTCCTCCCTCCGTTTGTGCTAGATATCTCTGTAAGATCCGTTCATACATTAGTTATTTTTTAAGCATCATTTTTTTATGCACGCAACTGTGAAAAATTAGTAAGCGCTACCTTTCTTTGGACCAGGTTTCAATCCTAAATCTTTTAGCTTATATATTTATTTTTGTTCGCTTTTTGCCTCTTTGTATTTGAATTAGTGAAGACAGACGTTTGTGTCTTAAATGGAGTCAAACCTCAATTTCAAAGGGCAAAAGCGTAAGAATTAATTTAGATTTTAAAGGCGATAACAAATAGGTAGAGCTAAGGGCCTTTAGCCGTATTGCACCAAACTCAGTACCGGTTGATTTTGTAACATTTATTTTTTCCATAGCATAACAAAAAGTTTGTAGATTATATTCTCAATCTCACAGCTGCCATTTTAGATGTTTAATATATATATGAGGTGGTTAGGCGCAGATTAAACTAGGCCTACTGGCTATACTATAAAATGTAAATAATCATTGCAGTGTTGCTATACCAGCATATTACATCAATTTTTTATGTACATTATTTTGTACAGTCAATTCTAAAATAGAATTTTTGTACGGCCTTCCTATTTCTCAATAACTCTTAATCATGCCAAGCTTACATATAACCATGAGATGGATTTTAATGTCTGATAAATATAGCAGCCAGGAACAATAGAAGTACATACCAGACAGTATCAGATCTAGACCTAGCGTATACTGTAGAAAGGGTTAAGTTTTCTATATGATTAATTTCTTCTCCTTTCCTAATTTTAAATTTTTCAATATAATTTTTTTAAGTGATTTCAAATGTTACAAATTTCTTATTGCTATTGTTTTAGGTTTGTCACAAGGTGATCCACAGTCGACAAATTTGGCATGCCAGTATGAGCCTATGTAAATCTAGCTGGATGCCTCCAGCAAGGATGAGCGACCAATTTCTAAGTCCAAGGTGTGATCCAGAAAAGAAGAACCATCATTATGTCCTCCAGACTGCATTTGCACTGAGACACCGGTTCCTGCCACCGTGGTGCATTGAGAATCCACATATCAATGCGACCTCCTCCATACATGTTGATGCATCCTGTGATAGGAGGTTTAGATTATCAGGTTGCTCTTACAGTTTATTCACAAAAGCCCCTCATGAGTGTTTTGAAATTCCTCACAGGTATTGTGCATACTTGAAAACCATATCTGAAAATGTCTTTTAGTGGCTAAAAGACATTTCAGATTTTTCCATATTTGCCTGCAAAATATTTAGGATTTAAAAAAAAAAATGAATTAAAATTTTGAATTCATTTTAACAACTAATTGATCGTGCTGTATATATAGAAATTAGCCATATTTCTATTTTGTGAAGGGTGGAATATTATAATCATTTGTACATACAAATTGGGAAAGTTGTTTGGGCCATTTGGTAAGGGAAAATTCAATGAAAAAGATCCTACCATAATTGTAATACTATCTTCAAATATATTGGATAGAAATGGGAAGTATTATGTACTGGTAATAATTCAATTAAATGACCAAGAAAAATGATAGTCAATGAAAGTGAGTACAAAGTTTACAGATGCATGAAATTATGATCCACCACTCTATATCACAACCTTTGGAAATGGAAAGACATGGGACATTCAAAGGGATATAATCTGTAGGAAACATCAGAAGTAAATTTGAGAACAAAATGCTATAATCTATAACTTGCATATAAAAATATAAAAGATGCAAACATTAAGCGTGAAATTGAATTGGTTTTGACTTTTAACTATACAAATTATATTAGTATTTCAGAATATAAAGTTTTAATTTTGTTTAGCTGAAATTAATATATATGTCCTGAATGAGCATGTTGTATCTCCTGAATCTGCTGTTGTAAATGAATTCCATCTTGTAGCAATTAATGTTTGGAGAAATATATAATAAAAACGAAATTTGTAATGTGTCAGCTTGATTTGGAGAGGTTATTTGTGTATAACTAGGCAGATTTATTAGCGTAAATCTTATTTATGTATATTGATATTAATGAATTGATAGAAATTAATATGAAATAGATTAGGACAGTAAATTTGGTGAGCTGTGGTTTACAGTTTGTGCAAGGTCTAAGGGCATTAAATGTATTAATTTTACTGCATAATGAAAGCAATTAATTTTTTTACTGTTATTATTTCTTCTATATATATGATGGTACGTGAGAAACTTTTTTCTGTACCTTTCAAATTGAGCCTTTCTTATCTATATCATTTATTATTTATATCACAGGTGATAGTAGCACAAAATTTTACAGTCATAGATAATAAGTCAAGACAAGGGCTTTTGCTGCTTCCAGTACTAGAAAATAGTGTAGCCGTGTAGGTGTTGAAGATGATGGGGTTAACAACAACAGAAACACAAGGTCTGAACCCATTAACTTTTTATCCTTTTTGTTAATAACAAATAAAAAAAACTTTTTTATTGAAATGATTTTTCGTATATAGGTCTTCTGACAAGTTGTCAACCGTTGAGGAAAAAGGTTCACCGATCCCCCTGAAACAAATAAAACATGAATTTAAAACTCCTGAAAAAATAGGGGTATTTCCATCTGCAAGTCAAACTCCGCTCACTCCTGACAACAAAGAAATGAAGCAGAAAAGGTACTTACAAACTGATTTCACATCTATCGTGACAACAATCATGATAATTATTGACATCCATCTTTGATTTTAAAAATGAAAGATCTTGATGGTGTTGGCAAATCAGTTTCTTCAAAGAGTCCTAGGAGTATTTTCCCCCCAAAAAAAAAGAAAATTATTAGCTTGAGCAATTATTTTTATATCATATCCATAGCTAATAATAAACTAATTTGCAGCGACTCAGTATATGCTTCTCCATGAAAGTTGAAATGAAATACAAAGTGCTATGGAGATGCGTTGAATTATGTATCACTTGCGCAAACTGATTTGTTTAATTAAGTTATAGAATAGTAGCATGTTATTTAAGTTATTTTACTGTTCTTATGATCCACATACACTTCGTGCATAATGCGATATTTCTTTATTTTTTCCCCTTACTTTGATGCCAATAAGTGCTTGACGAATAACAATGTACAATAACTCAATTAGAGGTAACTACAGATGACTATTCTGACTCCATCGCCTTCATCAAATGGAGCCTGTTACTCAAAACAATGGCAACACACCAACAAGTGACCTGAGATTGCAATTTTAGTTTGTCTTTTTCCATTTATTGAAGTTGTGAATATCAATTGCATATTCATATTAGCTCTCTTATTGGAGTTGACGGCTTCGAAGGTTTTGCAAAAAGTTTAAAAATATTGTAAATCATTCGCAATTAACGAAAATAAAAACAGTCGAGTAATGTGCGAAATTAGCATTTAATTAGTGATTATTTTGTAAGTTACGAAAAAATATTATTTTTTTAAATTACCGTGCCATGACAAAGTTTCTGTAAGAAAAACAAAAAAGGTAAATAATAAAAAATTTTAAGTAATTTTTAACATATTTTATATTCATTAGAAAATCAAATATCGAGCGAAGCTCGATTTAACCCCCTAGTTATTTATTCAATAATAATAGATTTCAACAAACAACGTAGACTGACATGGTGAGTTTAACATACGACTCCCATGCTAGTTCGATGTATCAATACAAACATAACAAAATAGAAACAAAACAAATAGTGACATTTATTTGACCCGTTTGTTCAACTCGCTATTCTTATAAAAGCTCCGTAACATCGTCCTTGGTAAGCTCACATAAAAAGTGAAACGGGTGAGAGATCAGACAATCTCTCAGTGCAGTATTCAGTTCTAGTCCAGATATTGTAAAATTCTCCTAGTGGAATTCTTCAAATACCAACATTGAAAGAATAAAGTATACTAATACAATTATATTGCCATGCAAGTATTGATGCAATGTATTTATTCAATAATCGTTTATCCCATTATATATCATTTTTCACTTCCACTTTATCACTTATCGCAATTTTGAATTCACTAATCACAATCACCTATAAATAGATAACCCGTCCACATAGGTCAACCTCACATCTCTTAACCCCTTACCCGTTGCAATCGGGCCACATTGGGGGTAGCATGCTAGTACTAGAACACTCCATAGGTCTGCCTTACTTGATAATACGATTACCATTTCTCACTCAAAGATCATTCATATGCACAATTCATTTAACCTCATTATATTATCATGACATGCATCAAGTCAATATAAATGAACAATTGAAAATCATAACATTCATGTTTCAATTCCCTCGAGGGAATATGAAACAAAGTCAAATTAGAATGTCTGATACAACATGTCATTTCAGCAATAGAATATGAATGCAAAATGCATAATTTGAATAGGAAATAGATTTAATTAACCAAAGTCCAGGAACATGCACCTGACAAGAAGATGATCTCACTGATGATCGTCCAAACTAAGTCCTGAGCCGCTATGATTCTTAAATGCCCAATCCTTTATTCCTAATGTCAATAATTCAGAAATATTTAATTTAGTATTAATTAATCCTTCAACTTAAGTCACTAACCCAAATTCCAAACTAAAATAATAAAGGCCAGATTAAACCATTAAAAAATATCAAATTAATAAAAATTCAGAAATAGAATTAATAATGATTTGAATATGAAAATAATTTTGACAATAGACTTACGTAAAAATTAAGTGAACTTGTAGTTGAAATTATAATAGGAATCTTAAGAGGTGCGCCTAATTAAAATTGACAACTTTATAATTATTGTTAGGAAAATATTTAAACGAGAAAATAAATTATTACAACATGCTATAAATTTAGGTTGTTATAGAATTAGTTTACGGCTAGAATATGAACTTAACTTTGTATTTTTTTTTTAGTTAGAAAACAAAAAACAACAAAATTAAACCAGCAATTTTAACCCCAAATTTAAGGTCTAGTTTAATCAAGAAAATACTCTAGGAATTGAATTGTTCGTCCCTATAGATCGACTCTAGTTTTGCTCAACGAATAGTCGTATGCTTTGTGATTAGAAACTGAGTAGGGTTAGGAAATTTGTTTGTAACTCTGACACACATCATGTTCGTTTGTCGTTCGATTTATCTAACACGTTTTTAAGTTAAATGTACTTTTTTTTATAATTTGTTAATAATATTTCGCTAAATATTTAGAATAATAATTTATGTGGCACATTATTGATAGTAGGACCGTAGAAGAGCAAGTTCTGCCTACAAAAGATATAAAAAAAGAGCAGCGTTCCGCTGCCGCCATTTTTTGATGTCACAAATTCATATTTTATTTAATATTTAAAATTTTAAAAATTCAAACGCTGAATTTAAACCGTTGATCTTATTTAACGAGTGATGCGTTTCTATATAAGTTTTATAAAATTTGAAGTCAGTTTGATACTCGATCAAGTGAATAAATGATGAAAGCATTAGAATTAACCTTTCATAATTAACTAGATTCGTTCATTTGTTGACCACTTCATCAAGTATCAAACCGACTTTAAATTTTATAAAACTTATATAGAAACACATCGCTCGTTAAATTTAACAAGATCAACGATTTAGATTCAGCGTTTGAATTTTCAAAATTTTAAATATTAATAAAATATGAAGTTGTGGCAACTTATGATACCAAAAAATGGTGGTAGCAGAACGCTGCTAAAAAAAGGAAAAAAAACCCAAGTACTGCTTTGATCTTCGTTGTTTTTTAAAAAAATAGATCATATCTCAGGTTTTTTTCTCTTGATCATATTAGACTCCATTTGGATAGGTGTGGGAAGAAGGAAAGAAGTATTGGAAAGTGTGTAACTTTGTGAAGAGTATGAATTGTTTATAATTTTTTTTCTTTCCTTCTTCCTTCTTCCTACTTCCTATTTCTTCTCAACGCATCCAAACGGAGGCAGAGAGTGTGAACCCGAGCTCGCTACTAAGGAAAGACGCCAAATGAATGCCGAAAGGTATCTAGATTTGGTTTATTTAGGGCTCCGTTTGGATAGGTGTGGAAAGTAGGGAAGAAGGGGAGAAGTGGGAAGAAGTATTGGGAAGTGTATAACTTTGTAAAGAGTTTGAATTGTTTATAATAAATTTGGGCCTTCTTCCTTCTTCCTTCTTCCTATATCCAAACGGTGCCTAGGGTAGGGAGAAGGTTTCTTATAGCTTACAGATTTCTTTCCACTTGGTTAGGGAGAGAATGAAAGGAGCGAGGAGTGACCGACCAATAAGATGGAATTTATACCAGATCTCTTAAACATTTTTGGAGGGGAAGGAGAAGCTCCTTCTGAACCCCTTCCCCCACTCCTCATTTCCTCTGCCATACTTTCGACTAGTGTTTTTAATGTACTGTATACCAAAAATAAATTTCGTAACAGTGACCGAAACGATAGTATTTGATGTAATGGAACAAAATAATGAAAAATATCAAATTTCGACCGCTTAGCCGATAGAGTGCTAGTATGGTATTAAAAACATTAGCGGGGGTGCTAGCGTGGTATTAAAAACACTGCTTTCGACAACTCTTAACCTTTTCTGCATGGCATGATGTGTTTTTGATACTTCAATTAATTTGAATGAAAAATAATTCTAAAGACATGATATTTTACTTAATACTTTCCGATTGGAAAGCCACGTGTCAAAAGTGAGAATTTATTATCTAAAATAATGAGGAGGTAGACTAAAATTAGACACGACTGACCCGTCAGCCGCGATTATATCTCAACTTTTGAGGTTATAATGACTAATCTGAACCATTCAATGTATTCTCCATATTGAAATCTCATTGAAGACCAAAATTTATATTTTTCTGAATTTTTTATTATTTTTTGAGATTTTTAAATATCCTTATTATTGAAGGGTCCATAATTGTTTATATTAAGAATTTTGTAAAATAAAAAAATACTAAAAAAATTCAGAAAAATGTAAAATTTGGTCTCCAACGAGTTTTCAATATGAAGGACACATTGGAACGTTCAGATCGACTGTTAGATTCTCGAAAATTGAGATTTCATCGTAGTTGACAATCTCATCTGTCAGTCGCGACTGATTTTAGTCTACCTCAATAATGAAATCACGAGTATTCATCAATTTACTAATATTTAGGGAGTATGCCGTTGTTTTCTTTGTTATCATAAATGCTCAATAAAAAAAATATCATCGTGTGCCACCTTATTGAATTCTATTTGATTTTACTGAGTTAAAAAAAAAATGAAAATGATTGGAAAGAAAATTTACATTCTTTTTCATCTTCATAGAATCATATTTAATTGGCTTTACTTTTCTTTATACTTTAATCTAAAAATTTACAAAATATAAATCTAAGAAGGTTACACAATTTAAATGTATATTTTTTTTCACTCTATGCTTCTATTAAATATTCACTAAAAAAAATAATAAATTTTTTTTAACCAACGTCAAATTGGTAATGTACACGATTCATCATTGAATTCTTGCCACATCCCACTCGCATATAAACTCTCTTTACAAATTCCATCGAATGAAACAATTTCTCACTTTGACAAAAATAAGAGAATTCCATCTACCGATCGCTGCCTGAACGGTCGACGAGTTAACCATGCGATGCCGTTGGTCCTTGGCGCCAAGTTCTCAAAACACTTTATTGTTTGATCGAGTCTGCAAGGAATCTCCATCCTCTCTTTCACTTCCTCTTTTGAGTCTCTGCATTTACAAATCAGTGTTATTTGTTTAATGAAATTTCACGCTATTCCAGTGAGAATCACTATTAATTGTTAACGCAAGAACTTTGGATCTGTTTCAATGTCTTCAAGGATTTTTCTAGTTGCCCTCCTTGAATGATAAAATGACAGAGATGATATGCAATCTTGATGGGATCAATTAGTTAGATAATTCACTGTTGGAATGCTTGGGAATTGCCCCATATCATCTTTTTAGATATACTTTTTCTTTTGCCACAATTGCAATTTGAAAGTATTGAGGTTCTAGATGGAAGATATTTGTGGATTCAATCTGTTTGGAAACAGCAAAATAAAAAATTCTAAAAGGACACATCTGTAAAAAATTTCTGATTACTTATATATTGTATGAGGTTAGGTATAATTTACCAAATTGATGCCGGTTTAAAAATTTGGCTTCTCCCTACAAATATATGCAAGTATGTTCATTGTGCCCAAAAAAAAAATGATAATGAGCATGTTTGTTTTTCCGAACATATTGAAAGGTGGGTTGATTTGAATAGGTTGGCCTCTTTTAGACATTTTCAGGAAGCTGAACTTTTTTTGTTATATTGCTGATTTTCTACTGTAACACAATCATGAGAAAGGTTTGCACCTGCCTCTGGTAGTTTTCACTTGTTTATTGGCCACTACCTTATGTTTGCAATAGAAGGACGTGTGCGATAGATATCATCAAATAAGAATCAGCAATTTGCCAGATGAGACAGCCATTGATGATGATTGGACCGTCGGGAACAAGAAGTGCATTTACTATCTAACATACATTAACATTGTAGGCATAGCTTTGTCTGAGCCACAATGAACAAGATGTGTAAGTATTCAAGTTTTATTATTAAGGCTATACTTGCATTCATAGTTCAGAAGCCCATTCAAGCACAGACATTCCTGATTTCAAGTAATTCTAGTCTTTGTCGAAGTTTCACATATCAGATGCATTGTGGGGGAATATATACAGGGATTTGTGGCCAGTTATTTGAAACTTTTTCTTATCTGGAGCCAGTTATAAGCAACGGATAAATAATTTAATTAAATCGAGTACCTGCTCCTTTTTCAGCCCAAGTTTTATTCATTATTAACAGAACCTTCTCTCTTGAATTCAGATGATTTTATACATTAATTTTAATTTTATTAATTGCATGCGGCCTAGTAACTTAAGTGGTAGAGTACTGGGCTGACTTCTAGGAGGTCAAGGATTCAAGCCCGCATGTTAATGATGATAGGCTTTGGCGAGCCAATGTAAAAATCTAGTCATATATAAAAAAAAATGACCAGGATCGGGGGTGTCATCTCTAGCCTACCCCAACTTATTTGGGACGAAAGCTTTAACCTTTGAACTCTTCATGTGGATCTAAGGCTCAATTTCTCCTCGATGATTTTCATCTCCTTAGTCTAAACTAATCTCATACTTTTACATGTAAAGTATGTATATAATACATAAGCATCAGACTTTCAACTAAACACCGTGCTCGGATCAAACCTGTCGTGTGGCTACGGGGGTGCTTGGCTAGTATCACCAACCTTCAAAGCTGGCTCCTTTCTTCTCTTGTTTTACCCAGTAAGGATTCATCATTTCGTATTTGGTTTGCTTCTTTATGGTCTTTTATGAAAGGAAATGATTAATTCAACTTCAACAATTCTTCATTGTTTAGATATGGTAATGAACCAAAATGATAAAATTAAGTAGAATTCAAAACTTATATCGCATCAAACCAAGAAATCTGAAAAACCAATATATTGTTTGCTATTATTTTATCAAAAAGCATTAGGAAGGGTAAAGTTAGCAACAATTGGATTAAGAGTGGGGCTTTTTTATGTTTATTTTGTTTCTTCCGGCACCTCCTACTGGAAGAGAGGATGACGCCTTATTTTACCTTGTTAAGGTTTTTTTTTAATCAATTCCAGTATTTGGAAGTAAAGCTTCTAAATGCTCAACTTTTTCATTCTTTAGTCAGGAATTGTTGTTTGATGGAGACATGATGAGCAGATTGCCGGATGATATTCTGGTAAACATCCTGCACCGTTTGGAAACTAAGAATGCTGTGGCACCTAGTATCCTTTCGAACAGATGGAGAAAACTATAAAGAGATCTATCCTAGTATCCGCCTGAAGATTTTGACGAGGCACAAAACAAAGTTCTCAATTTCTTGGATTCATTGTTTAATATTATTTGTAAGCACCTTTATCTGAAGAGCCTAGTTGTAGAATTTGATCTTTTAGAGACTGATTGTGATGATTATCTTCGTGGATGCATAGTAGTTGCCTTAAACAAGAAGAAGATGGAATATCTTGAGATCTTGAATCAAGGTCAACTATATTTTCCTGTTCCATTCGGGAGCACCCCTCGTGTAGAAGATTCTTGTCTTCAGAGCATAGTCCTTTCGAAATGCTTGCTAATCCCTTCACCTGTGGCCGAGGCCTTCCGAACCTTCAGATCACTGAAGATTCTTGCTTTATACAACTGTTATTTCTATGACAAGATTGTAGGAGGAGAATCTTCGGAAGAATTAGAAGACCCAGAAGACTCAGAAGAAGAAATTGTTCCGTATTATTGAGCAAGAAATCTGGCTGAAAATAGATTCATTGATCTGTTGAGTAGCTCATGCTCACACCTCAAACAACTGATAATCAGTCGTTGTGTATATTTAATGAGGTTGCAATATATAAAGCTCCAGAACTTGAGAGAGTGGAATGCACCACACAACACCCATTCTTCCTCTTGTTGCTCCCATGTCTTAAGCATTTTAAATTGGAGTTCATTAAAGATACACATTTGATCATTGGATTAAACAACATATCAATGAAGGCTCCTTGTCTAGAGACCCTTGTTCTACACTTTGCAGATGAAACGGTGAGCTGGTTCAGTTTATGAATGGATTAGTCTAATGCAAATCACAATAATTTCAATTTTTTTAGGTATTAGTTTTCGACCCAACAGGTGTAATACGAAAAGTATTGTATTGGTTTCATAGACCTATCATCCAATTTTGCCAGGTTCTTTTTTTATTATTAAATAAATCTTTCTTACGATTTATGCTAATTTACCCTAGAATCTGATATCAGTGAAAAAACCTAAAGAAATTTCGACTGAACAGTGCAAAATGTTTTCAGGGCTTCTTGAACTTGCTAGATCACCTGACATAAACAAGCTATCTCATGTTGATATTCTTTGAAGTAGGAGATAACATCATATGGATTTTATTTTCCTTTTGGCAGGTTCGACTTCATCCAGGTGAAAGTTCATTTCCATTTAAAAAGCAAAAGAGCCTTATATTAGATGCCAAAACACCTGAGATATGCAATGTGTTCTGGATTGGCTTTATACTGGAAGTGGCTCCAGTGATGGAGATATTCGAGTTAAGAGTATGTTGTTCACACTAATGGATTTCTAATACATTCAATCATGCTAATTCATACTTATCTCAATTCATACTGAGGAGTTGCTCTGCAATTATACGTTTTAATGATTTTTATTTTTGTGCATCTCGTTGGATTTCTCTGGAAAATAAATTAAGTGCCTCAATTAAGCACCAATACAATATTATCATTACAACTATTATGAAGCAAGTACAATTTAGAACACTGGTATGGAAAAGGTTTAGATAACAAAAACTTCTGCCACGTTTTAGTAGTATATATTAAAATTCTAAGACAAATAATACTTTATCTTTCTGTTTGAATAATCGAATCTTATTAATAATTAACTTTTGTTATGATACAGATAGATCGAAAATACTTCAGTGAATATCTTGTGGAGTCATTGGAGCAACCTTCTAACTTTTGTCATAGCCATTTGAAAGAGCTTAAGGTAACAGTTTTGTGGGGGATGCAATGGACATGAGCCTTGTTGGTTTCGTTATGGAGAGAGCAGAAGCATTAGAATGTATTACATTAAGCTGTGAAGGGACCTTTCTTGTGGAACCTGAAATTAGGGAGCAGCTGGAGCAACTCAAGGAAAGAAACCATTCGAATGTTTTTTTTTTTTTTTTTTGATGATGAACCCTTAGGTAAACCATTCGAATGCTCATATTCTAAAATGAAAAGTAGTATCTGCATTTCATGAAGTGCTTTAATCAACCATCAGATGGTTTATGATGCAAGTTTGTAGTTTGAAATTTTATTTTCTTAACTTCGTTTAGACTTTTTAGTAGATAGATTCTAAAATGAAAAGTGGTATCTGCATTTCATGAAGTGCTTTAATCAACCATCAGATGGTTTATGATGCAAGTTTGTAGTCGTTTAGACTTTTTAGTTTTGTATCTACTTTATGATTTTTAACATCGGATATGTACTTGGAAGAGCTTTTGGGATTGTTGTTTCAGCATCTTTTTATATTTCCTAAGAGGTTGTTCATGTTGATCATGCCAATTCGGAACATTTTAAGTTTGGTATGGGTCATGTTCTTGTTGTGGGCTCTTTTGTGAAGAATGTTGAGGAGTGTAGGAAGGGTAATTTTATAGCTTTCTGAATTCTGATTTTGCAGATTGCAGATTTGGTGTTCTCCGTATTGGGTCTGTAGGATATGTGAATCAAGTTGCTTCGGTGGATGCTCATTTTTATGGAATTGATCTTGGAGTATCCATCGAGTCTTTGTCATGTCAAATCATGTCAAGCTTGATCATGCAGATATAAATGAAATATTTGGGAGTATCTTTTATTGTCTGTCAAACTGGATCATGACATATAAAAAATTCATCCCTTAAACAGTCATTATAATATCATATAAATCTAAAAGCTCAATAATGTCTTGGGCATAGTTATGTCGAATGCATATATAGTTATCATTTTAATATAAAAAATTTCATGCATTACGTACAACTGTCAATAATTACCATCATCATACTGGGCTTTTCGATTTGCACATCATAAGCCACTGAACCAAAAAATTTTAAAATAATATTAAATTAATATAATATATTAAAAATAATATCAATATAATAATATTTTTTTAAATAGTATCACAAGATCGGAATCCGGGATTCCGAACACAATTACGAAATTTCAAATTCCGTAACAAGCTAAGATCGGAATTCTAGGTTCCGATCTTAGCTTTTTTTTATATATATTATTTATTTATTTAGTTTATTAGTTTATTAGTTTATTAATTAGTTAATTAATTAGAAAAATAGATAATATATTGTAAAAATATTGAAAAAATCAGAAATAATTAAATTAAATTTTATATGTAATTTAGTATTTTTTTGGGAATTTTTTTTCTTTTATTAGTTTATTAATTAGAAAAATAGATAATATATTCTAAAAATATTGAAAAAAATATGACAAAATAGGAATAATTAAATTAAATTTTATATGTAATTTAGTATTTTTTTGGAAAATTTATTTTCCTTTTATTAGTTTATTAATTAGTTAATTAATTGAAAAAATAGGTAATATATTGTAAAAATATTTTAAAAATATGATAAAATAAGAAAAAATCATATGAAACTTTATATGTAATTTAATTTTTTTTTAAGTTTTTTGCCTTTAATAATTAAGATATTGATAATTAATTATTAAAAAAATAAAAAATATTAAAAATTGATGGTATTGATTTAAAATATAGGGAAAAATTGTTCAGAAGAGAGTTAAACCGCTTCTACTCGAGGTTAGCTTTTCTATATGTTTATTTTATTATTGTTTGAATAGAAATGCTTGTGAATTGCATATAGATTGTATGTTGTTTGAATGACTGAATGATTGAATGTTTTTTTGTGCGAATGATTGATTGAATGTTTGTTTGGGGATAAATTATAGGGTGGGAATTGAGTTTAAATTTTTGGAAAACTCACCCGGTACAGGGGAGATGCTGCCGAAATTTTTGTATATTTTTTTAATAGTATATATGGGAAATAATTATTTTTGTAAAATTATTTAGGCGTGGAAGCTCGAAGTGCATAAGGCAAAGATGATACGAACCGAGGAGGTGGACCAACGTCTCGTGACATTGGACCTAATTCATTTCAGTGAGTTAGGTCACATGTCATTGGATCGTTCAATGATACAGGGTCTAGCCATGTTCTGGAGGCCAGGCCCGAGACCAACACACTGGACCATTTCCAATTAATTAACTAATTAATAAAATAATAAAAGGAAAATAAATTTCCCAAAAAATAGTAAATTACATATAAAATTAAATTTAATTATTCCTAATTTTTTCATATTTTTACAATATATTATCTATTTTTCTAATTAATTAACTAATTAATAAACTAATAAAAGGAAAATAAATTTTCCAAAAAATACTAAATTACATATAAAATTTAATTTAATTATTCCTGATATTTTCATATTTTTTCAATATTTTTACAATATATTATCTATTTTTCTAATTAATTAACTAATTAATAAACTAATAAACTAAATAAATAAATAAATAAATAAATAAATAATATATATAAAAAAAGCTAAGATCGGAATCTGGGATTCCGATCTTAGCTTGTTACGGAATCCGAAATTTCGTAATTGCTTTCGGAATTCCGAATTCCGGTCTTGTGATACTATTTAAAAAAATATTATTATATTGATATTATTTTTAATATATTATATTAATTTAATATTATTTTTAAATTTTTCGGCCACTGAACTTTCGGCGTCCTTCTCCAGAGCTTTATTTCATTTCAGATACAAAGCTTTGATTCCGAAGCGCCTGTATTTGGGTCTTGAATTGATAAATGATACAAAGAACTCACCGGAAAGTATGTGGTGGGCCAAGAGCCCAAGTTTCTTCAAATAATTACCATGATATCAAACTTAAGAATGCTTCAATACCAAATAGCAAATAGTCATGTCATCTATCGTAGTTTTGGATTTATTTTTTTTCCTCGGAAAAAGGTCACCAGTGGGATTCTTAACACTTCGGAAAAATAACGAACTCTCTCAAAAACCCAGGGAAAAAATAGATCTCAGTATTAATTTTTTTTTAAGATAAATTGGGTGTTTAAACCACCCAATTTATTTTTAAATTAAATGTTTGTGAAAGATTCTCCAATCGGGTTTCGAACCAGAGCTCAATATTTAATTTTTGAAATTCATTTATAAAGTGTGTCACACACTTATATTTAACAAACCTAATCATATTAATTATATAAATAAACTAAAAACTATTTAGGCTTAAAAAATGTTAAAAAAAATCTTAACTCGTTGAGTCTAAAAAAAGAAAATTATGAAAGAATAATGATTCTGTTGTTGCCATGCTGGAAAATTTTATTAACTGTATAATAACAAACTTCAAAACAACAATTCTCACAGAAATCTAAATCATTTTATTACATGATATCTTTGGTAAGGAAAAAGTAAGCCTTAAACGATGATTAAAACTTCTTTTTAGTATTAGACGGCAAAGTTTTTGTAAAAGACAGACCTCATAAGCTATAAAGAGGACTTTACACATGTAGCAAACAATTTATTATCCGAAAAGGCCGAAAGTTGGCAGACTCGGTTCATAGATTAGCCCCTATAGTACCGTATCACGCCAGTAATAAATTAACAGTAATTAACTAGACTTCAATGCCTTAATTTCTTTACATATAGAACTCAGATCTCATTTCCTTTTAGTTGGTTAATTCGTTTGAACGCGAGATGGGTTCCATGAAAGGTGTTAATTTATCGCTCACCATGTGCATCTCGGTAGGTTATTCTCGGAATATTATCTCCATTTTTTATGTGCAAAAAGTGGTCAGATTCAGTACGGCTTTCCAGTCGAGGGAATCTCAAGACCGAGATTCCTTTTTCTATGTATGTACCGCAGTTTTACCTCCCAATACAACTATACAAAGACAAAAGACTTCTTGCATTTTTTATTGGTTGGACATGTTGTTCTTTTTTAGTTATTTTAATTAGAAGGTCTCTGTCAAATGCAGTCAAATTGCTTTCAAGATCCCACGACCAATGTCTCCATTCTCCAACACTTTACAAAATTCAGGCATTTCCATTTTTTTTTATTAAGTTTGGTTGTTAAAGGACCTACTTTTCTGTTTTACATGCTAATTAATTAATTATCTTGGAAATTGATCCATTTTCTAATTTCCCAAAAAAACAACCAGCGCCGACATATGCTACCAGTTTACCTTGTTTGTTGGCCGTAAAAAAAAAATTAGGGATAATACAAGACATGATTACTTTTGCCTAGGTATGCAAACCGAACTAAAATTTTCGTTAAATCGTTTCGTTTTGTTCCCACGAAACAACTAATGAAACTGACCTTCTTGATTTCATTTATTTTTCTTTAACCTTTTATATCATTTACTCATTTTTGTAACTTTGTGAAGAATTTGAATTGTTTATAATAAATTTACGTCTAGGAGAAGCTATTCCTTCTATTCCCATACGATCCAAACGGAGCCTGTGTTTATGAACAAATTTTGAAGAAATTGTCAATATGATATTCAAATGTATTTTGTGTATTAGTAATGATATTCAATGTGATATTACATTCATAGATTACTAAGTAACAATTGAAAAAATTGATCGTTTCTATTGTTGTTGTTGTTTTTTTTTTTGTGAAAAGAAACGATCAATAAATTTTTTTTTTTTTTTACTTGCATTCAAACAACGAAACAATTAAAAGAAAATGAATTTGTTTCATGCCATAAACAGAATGATCTACTAAAATACCTATTTTCGTGATTGTTTTCTAATGTTAAACATGTCTACTTTTGACAAACACACACACACACATATATATACACTATAATTCTCTTGTAAGAATTAGTCGCTGTTGTACTTGATCTTTAGCTAATATGAAAACTGCTAGCCTATTACTATGTATTGAACTATATATGTAATTATGAAAATATTTCGGCACATCACTAATATCTAGCTATCTTTGCCACATTTCAACTAGTTTCATTTTTTTTTAATTTGTCTAATTAATAGTTTATATAATTTTAATTAAAGCATGGCTACAACTTTCAAATATAAACTACCGGTGATGGTAGCTAGCTAGGCTCTAGATGAAGCACTTATGACGAGCAAAAATTTCATATTTCTATTAAGAAGTCAACATCGGATCCTGGATGCAGCACAACAATGGATTGTGCATGAGCATGAGTCTACACTACTCATGAAATTCTGCTAGCGTCTAGTTCTATCTTGTTTCCCCCCCCTCCCCCTGTTTTTCATTTATCTCTTTCTTTTTTTTTTCCTTTATATGTTTTTTTTTTCTTCTTGTAATCTAGATAGCCTCTATCTAGAATATAAGAATATCGATTTTTTTTTTCATATTTCTATTATCAAATATATATGATAGTCGATTGCTTTTAGCTAGGATCGCAGTGGTGGATAATGAATGGCGAATAGTTGGGATTGGGTGATAAAATTATTATTTTGATGACTGAATATTTTCAGAAAATCAATCATTTGTTTTAATCTAGCTAGTGGAATTAAATTGTAGCTGGCTCTGGGCTTGGATACAAGCAGCTTTGCCATACAGTTGACTTCCGAGATAATGCGAGCGAGGTTAATTGACAATTTCAGATATAATTACTAATAGTAAT
The DNA here is from genome assembly GCA_028095005.1 of Rhynchospora pubera. NCBI lineage: Eukaryota > Viridiplantae > Streptophyta > Magnoliopsida > Poales > Cyperaceae > Rhynchospora > Rhynchospora pubera. Next base: position 157,195,601 of record CM051462.1, on the reverse strand, counting down.
TTTGTCAAAACTAATTAGTAATTATGTAAATTTTCCTATATAAGAAGTCATTATTGGGGATATATAAAGCATCATCAACTAGGTAGGAGGGTGGCGCCTCCATTTGTGATAACTAATTATTATTTGGTTGCTGGGGTGGTTGCTCAAATTGAGTATATATATATTAGGTCAGATTTTGCTTGAACAGAGGATCTCATAGAATAGTTCTCTACTATTCTAGGTCATGATCCTCCCACTACTAGCTAGGTTTACGGCTTCTTGGAAAAAAAAATTCTTTATCTTTTTTATTTTTATATATTGAGTTAACGAGTAAATCACATCAGCATTATATTAGTTGAAATGTATTGCTTGGAAAATATTAAAATAAAAATTAAATTTAAAAATAGAAAAGTAACTTCTATGTAGAACTTCTCTCCACTATATGAATGTTAGAGGAAGATAGCTGGCAGCGGTTATCGCTCCCGCCATTAAAAAGAGTCTGTATATAGGACAACTCATAATGCCATAACCTTTTCTTAATTTGTAAACTTATTATATATATATATTTCAAGTACAACTTTTTTTTAAAGTAGCTTTTCCATAACTAGGGGACTAATAGCATGAAAAGATTCTTCCGACTATTGGGGTTATCATATTAAACTCTATCGATCTTAAAGGCGGCATGATTAAACCTTTAACAGAGAGATCAAGGCTGCAAACAGTCTTGTCGACCATAATTAATTCTTATTGCTCTCTTGACGACCGTTCAAATAATCTAAAGACCAGTTTGGAACATTGCCTAGTGGGAAGGTGCAATATATTTATCAAAACTTATTATTTAGTTAAGTGAATCATGTGGACGTACATTCTAGGGCTTAGGAATTCATATACTTTTTAATTCGTTTGTTATAGGGATCTATAAATACAAAACACAACTTGGTACCAGTTTCGTCAACCAATGAAGTTGAGCATTGTACCTTTTTATTCTGTATATCAAACACACAATATGCTTATGAATTATATTGCTCTTTGAGCCTGTTGACCCAGCTTATGGTACCGACCCGTCGTCCTCCACACAGGAAATAAAAATCAGTTAGCACCGCAAAAATGCATCTGCATTCATGCCAAATTGCAAATGCAAACCTGACTGAGCTATGTTATAAGGAAGCTTCATATTCCAGCACAGGGCTGACAGCAGGATTGAGTGCCTAAGTTAGTGTTAGTCCGATGAAAATTCGAACTCCGTAGTGTCAGACAGTCAGTGCAGTACAGGGTTGCACCAGTGTACCTTGCACTCTCCCCTTCGTGATTCAGGTCTCTATATCAACACTGTACTATGATATAGCCAGGAGCAATGAGAAGTTACATTGTGATTCAGGTCTCTATATCAACACTGTACTAGAAAGATATGTGAGCTTAATATCATGGCTTGAAGTAAGGCATTTTAATAGCACCGTAATTAGTAGCTAGGGTCATAGCAATCTGATTCACCTTTAATTTGTAGTGTAATAGCAATTAATGAAAAAAAAAGAGTATATATGTACGAAAATAACAAACAATTAATGGGGATTTCCATATTAAATAGAGTTTATTCTTGGCTAATTTATGTCATAATGATCTGAATCTGTCAATGTTTCATAATCTGACCTGATCAATCTGATAATGTATCGGTAGAGTATTATCTGCACTGGCAATCAGGGTTTATTCCAAACAAAATCGGGATAGGAATATCAACCGAAAACATGAAATATATATGGCAAGCAACATAATTGCATGAAAAGGATTATTTGACATAATGCAGGAAAACTTCAATACTTGAACAAAAATAAACATAGAAAACCATTTGCAAAAGCTATGAAGGAAACTTAAAGGTTTGATTTTACATTTGCAGAATACACAAGTCCGTTATATTAATTGTTGTAAGGAAACCATTCAAATTGCAGTTGGACCTAGGAGAAAGAAAAGAAAAACAACAAAATTATGCAGAAGGAAAATATACAAAGAAAAAAGAAAGTTGAAGTCACTGCTAATTGAAGAACTATTATAATTAGCTTCTTCCACATCAAGACGTCAATACGGAAACAATTAATGTAAATTGTATAATAAAGCAGAGGTTCGTAGCTCATCTACGAGACCAATAGTTTGCAGAAAAAAACGAAAAAAAGAAGAACAAGAATAATGCTAATTGCCATCGACAAGTTGTAGCTGAAACGGATGGCCAAAATATAAGAACACAGTTATCAAGTTTAATTTAAGTTAACAAGAAACAAAATAAGTACGTTATGATATTAACAAGTTCCTATAAGAAATTTTAATTAAGATATCAATTTGGGTTAGGTATTACTCTTTATATAATATGACCTCTTTTTTTTTGGCGAAGCACGACAACAACCAACTAAAGTACAACTATAGTATTATACTCAATCTGTGATAACATTTTAATGCCATAGTGTAGCCAAGCACTTTAAAAATAAAATGCAATCTCATGCAACATGAAATCTAAGAGTAACAATTAATATAGTGAAAACACTTATTCTTGTTGTTTAATATTCGCCGGCCAATGACACTCCTATATTTAGGCCTGTCAAACGTGGAAGATGGAACAGAAACCAACCATTTCATTTCCGTTTTGTTCCAACCAACTAAACAGTAAAATATTTCATTTTCGTTCTGTTCCAGTCAACGAAACAGAAAAGCATTTCGTTCCGTCCTTCATTATTTAATTTCAGTCCATTATGTGTTCCGTTTCAGATATTTCTGTTCCGTCCTTCATTAAAGCGTTCTGTTTCTGTTCCGTTCACAAAAACGAAACAAATTTTCTCTTCCGCTTCCGCTCCGTTTCAGACGGAATGAAACAGAACGGAAACGTGCCAAACACAACAAAATTGACAGGCCTACCTATATTTCTCCAAAGATTCCATTCTTAAGTTCCTGGCATTATCATTTTGCACGCCAGCTAATAAGATATCAAAAAAACAGCAACTACCTCCATGCACTACTATAAATAGCCCATTATACAATGAAGTGACTTGCATATTATAACTGCGCGAACCCTTCCCATCTTCGCTCTTCTCAACCCACTTCAACACCAGCAACACACTTCACTCTCAAACCCAAAAGCACAATACGTACCCATCAAGAAGCAGCATGAACCTTAGGACGTTATGCATCATAGTGCTTGTTGTTCTTACTTACCAACTAGATTTGTTTAGTGAGGCAAGGCCATTGGTAGAAGTTAAGAAGATTAGCATGCAACGGAGATGGCTATTAGCACAATCCAGCACATATATTAAAGGTGCACTGGAAGCTGTTTCGCCTTCTGCAGCAGGTATACTGGTTGATATCGAGGATGTACGACCAACAACCCCAGGACACAGTCCCGGTGTAGGCCATAGATAGCTTGCATATATATAGATGAGGGCTCTTCAATTATGCACAATGCATGCGTGCGTCAAAAGTTTCTAATTTGCAGCCAAAAAACAAATTTAATTTTAAGCGCAATCAGATCAACCATGCATTGTAGTGCAGAGGAGCGGTGTGTGTGTGGGGGGAGGGGTTATGGGGGTTCGTGGGTTGCAAAGTGGTACATAGTTTGCATTGATGGCGCGCGTCATTTGAATTCTTGCAAGTTATTCTTAGTCATTTGTTATTTCAGTCCTCTTTGTTCAATCAATTCGGTTTTTATTTTGTCTTTTTTTATTTCATTTTTTGTGAAGTGATTTATCATGTATATTTGTTTTATTAATTTGTGGCAGCTTATTGTGTACTTTAATTACTGGTTGGATTCATGTACATTAATCTAATTGATTTCACTAATGCCGGCCTCCATTTTATTATCACTGAAAAAGGTTCAATGTTCCAAAATAAATAAAACTTTCCGTTCTATTCATGGATCAAGGGCATGCAGTACTCCAAAATAAACATTAAGCAGCTATATGGATGATGCTTGCACCTCAATTTTGATGGGTCAATTAATGGAGCAGTATCCGTTTCATTATTGGCTGCTGCACCTCAATTTTCCTTATGATAACAACAAAATTTCCTTATACAGACATATATGGATGACTAAGACTAAGAAAGTGAACATTTAATTTTTTTCTCTGCCAAGCATGGGAAAAAACCAAAAATTGTCCCATGATATATATATAGATTCAGTGCATGGTTGAAAAAACAACGTCATTCACTGGAGTACGTCGTCGTAGCATTAATGTGGGATATACATGCACGTAGAGATCGCTAATTGTTACCATGGTACGTCGTACACAATTAATCAGCATGATGAATAAGTGAATCAATGGTCACTCTTTGAAGGAAATTTATTTAGTACGTCGTACATATCATGAATGAAGTTTCATATACTTGTGACTCTATTAATTTTCACTAATTTTTTACGGCATAAAATAACTTACTGGTTTACGATTGTCAGACACAATTAATCAGCATGATGAATATTCCTCAATGACAACACCACCATTCCAGATAAAACATCCAAAAACATCCTTAATTAATTTGTATTTATGAAATTACTATTACTGATCCGGCCCATAAAGATACAAATTGATTTTTTTTGAGGGACGGATGGCAAAGCGCCACACCGACATATTTTATTAATAAAAAGATACAAATTGATTAATTGAACGAATGTTAACAAGTGTTTCTTATACCCTTAATCAGTTTGCTGTGAAATCGTATAACCCTTAATTAATCAGACTGAAATGTGAAATCGTAATACTATTGACAGTACTAGCTAGCTAGCTACTTTTAAATTAACAAGTTTTCTTTCAATTCATGAGATAGGGCCAAGGAATCAGTACATGTGCAAATAGGATCGTCCAACCACATCACCCGGTATGGTCAACAATATCTCTAAAAAAGTCTGTTTTTCTAATCTACTTAGCAACACCTTAATTAATAACTAATGAGAGTATGGTCTCTGTTTGTATCTACACAGCAAGTTTAAACATTGGTCTCCAAGACCTCCTAAAACAAACAGATAATGGTACATACCTAGCTGTTATAGAGGCTCTATCAACAATTGGGTGCTGCTCCGGCGATAAAAGTAGGAGCATCTACATCAGATATAGCTGGACAATTATAAAATTGGACAATATTTGTATATTTTGGGTGTACATGTAACTATGTGCATGGTGTATATTTTTGGATGTAATTAAGGGGGTTAGACAAATAATAATGTTATGTTATATGTTACGGGTATATGTATGTTTTGAAATAGTTGTGTTGATCTGAGATACATGAACCGTGTAAACGTACAGATACTATCGTTGGTATATTTTTGGTGAATTATATATGTTATCTATATGCATGTTGTTACTCATGCTTTTGTTGCTTTTGATTATACTCTATTAATGCTTTTATTTCATTGTGCTGTATTAAACAATAAAGGGCCCACCCGTGAGAATTTAAAATTAATCCTGTATAACCATGTCCTTATTTGTTCCAGTAACATAAGGCTCGCGAACAGGGGCGGAGCCAGGATTGGAGGATAGGATAGGCCGAGTTGTCGAGGTCGACTTCAATTAGACATTAGTAACTTGAAATTTTAATATTAGAGTAGGCCATATGCATTAGATAACCGAATTACCACTGTATTTTTCATATTTTAATACTAAAAAAAAATTTCACCACGTAGGCCAGGCCTATGCCTGTCCCTGCCTGTATCCGCCCCTACTCGCGAATAAACAAGAATGACATATGTAAGAAAGAAAAATTTATAATGCGTACACAAACAACAGTAACCCGACGTTTACACTACAAAATATGCTTGCAAACAAACAACTGATACGCTTGCAAATAGAAAACATGAGCTACCCTACATGTAAGAATGAAAATTGAAACATGCGTATAATACAACTGTAAGCACTCGCAAATAAACAATGGACCCAGTAAAATACGCTTGCAATACTCCTTGAAAATAACCTGAATTCTAGTAGTGTTTGGTCTTCCAGGGTACAACTGCTTTATGGTACTATGAAAACCAATAATCTGGATATATACTTGTGCCTTTCGGATTATAAGAGGCCTTTCTTCAACCTTTTCGTTTTGGATGGAAACCCCGTCTCTACTTGGAATGGATTGCTAGTGGGTTTTACTCCTCCTCCAATGCCTACGTTATCCTCTTCAATACTGATATTATTTCTAAGTTCCACCTTGCCTTATGAAAAATGAAATCATCTTCGAGGGTTAAAGTCTTTCTTTGGCTGTTGCTTCAAAACAGACTACTAACACAACAAAATCTTATTTTACGAGGCTAGCTTTCTTCCGTCTATTGTCCCTCTTGAAACATTGGTTCCTTGGAGTCTACCAAACACCTTTTCTTATAATGTCAGTGCGCAACAGTTGTCTAGTCTTTGGTGCAAATTCGATTCAAGCTCCCTATGCTCAATCTCACACTTATAATTGGTGACTTCTGGCTCTATCATAGAAATCATGGTCTAAATTTATGGGATACCATCTTGGTTGCCGCAACTTGAAATATCTGGAAGACACGCAATAGATGTATCTTCTCGAACTATAGCACACTTTCTGAACTTTAATTTACTCAAAGAAATTTTTTGCGTGTGTACAATCTTGGAGGAAGATGCCTACAGAAACTTTAGGGTGTTGTTTGGATGAATTAGGAATAAGAAAAGAAGAACTATTCCGGAAAGAAAAATTAGGAAGAGTGTTATTCCGAGAAGAGTAGGAAGAGTGCTATCCGAAAAAAAGAAATGTTGTTTGGATGGTGAATTGAGAAGAATAATAACAGAGTTGAATTCAAATAATCATTTATCTTATTTTTTCCAACCAATTTTCGATTTATTATTCTTTCTTTATTTATTTTAATATTTAATATTGTAAAATAAAGTAATTATTAGAATAATAAAATAAGTAATCAAAAATAATATTATAATAAAATAATTAATAATCATAATAATAAAATAAGTAATAGAATAATAATTAATATTGTAATGTTATAATTTAATGATGACGATATTAATTAAATAAAGTAAGAGGGAGTGAATTATTATTGAGTAAATTATTATTATTAAACACTAATTATTATTATTCAATACTAATTATTTTTCTTTTTTGTTTCAAATCTCTAATGAAAAATGTACACTTTTGCTTGTAAGAAACAGGTGATTTGAATCTATGCAACAAACTGAATGAAAATCACACACACATCTCGAAGCAAAAGGCCCATAAATGCACAAAAGAAAACTTGATTTTGAAAAAAAAAATTTACATTTTTTTTTATGTCTGAATATTTTAATACTTATCACTCTTCCGACCTTTTCTTCTTCCCACTCTTCCACCTATTTGTTGGAATTAACTCTTCCTGGATTTTTCCACTCTTCCTATTCTTTCAGATGTGTTTGGATGATATATTTTTTCCGGAAGAACGATATTTCTGGAAGAGTGCTTATTCCTACCCATCCAAACAACTCATATTTTCGTATTTTTAAGCTAGTTTTCTCTTTTTTTTATAGGTTTTAGTTTTTATTTTTTTCGTTTCTACATGTAAATAATTTTTTATTAATAAAATTTTTCGGTTTGGCATTTTGCCAACCGTCCCTCAAAAAAAATTATAGCTTGAGGGTCGCTATTGGCCAATATATGCATATGAATTAAAATTGTGTATTTTGATTTTTGAGGCACAAATATTTGTGTATTAATTAAATATATATTGAAGTTAATAGAACTTTAGTCATTTTCGTCTTCTATTTTTACCTTCTCTCCTTCCCGTGAACTTAACGGAGTGCAAAAGGTATTGCAAATTAATTGCAATTTGCAATTACTATCCAGAAAGATTTACGCTGGCTAATTAGCCTGATTTTATTCTCATCGTAGCTGGCATCGCACTAGCTAGGACCAAGCTTCACTATGAAAGGTCAAAATGAAAATGACAAGTAACATGTGGTTTTCACTTTTCAGTTCCGAGACCTGAGGAGCCAAGGCCACGCTCAAGCGCGTGGTAGAACCCAAGTTTCTATTATAAAAAAAAATTCTGGAATATTTGTCACTTTCTATCATATGATTCGGATCATTTCTTATACTGTTTATTATTTATAATTTCTTTTCGGCAACAGCTACCCAAATCAGACTGTCACTTGTTGATCTCCTTAAGACCAAATATAATATTTAATTTATGTATAATGGCAAAATGAGGCCCTCCTAGACCTAGTGTGCTTCGCCCCATGCATGCACGTTGCCTGATCTCATGCAGTTAATGTTCTGTGTCTGGTGCTCAAATTAAACCGTCGTACTACCTACTACGTACCAAAGTTCAACTTGAAAAATTTGGCAGCCACACGTTAAAAAATCTCAGAAAAGTATCATCTTCAAAATCTTACACGATCAGTAAATTAAATTTTTTTTTAGTGATAGTCAAAATTAGCTTTTCTACTTGTATAGGTCTTAGTTTAGTTTGCTAGTCTCTTTTTTATTTTTCTTTTTCTCTTTATCTTTTTTTTTATTTGTAAATATATTTTTTTATTAATAAAATTATCGGTGTGGTACTTTGCCACCCGTCCTTCAAAAAAAAAAAAAGATAGTCAAAATTAGTTAGAATATTAAAAATAAATTTAAAATTTACGATAGACGCATAGGTAGTTCAATTTAATTTGCATACATATTTCGGTACTCACGTGATTTCAAAATTCTGTCACACTTGTAAGTTGGTTTTGTTGATTAAGTCGATACATCCATTAACCTAGCTACGTAGCAAGAAATAATTATATGAAAACACTAAAACGAAACTGCAACAGCTGCATCAACAAATAAACCTATGCTTGTTGATCGATGAATCTAAACGACTGACTCATTGCACTATATATATATGCCGATTACCTTTGATTCGTTTCTCGAAATTCAATCTTCAAATAGCAGTCCGAACAATTCAATTTGTTCTCTATATTGAAAATGTCATTTTTAAAAAAAATTAACATATTATTAAAATTATTTTTTTTTCTAATTTAATTAGAAAGATTCTTCTTATGAGAAGTATTTGTGATTTTCTTATCATTTCTTTTAAATCATAGAAAATAAAAAAAATAACAAATGTAAATTTCATTTTTTTTTAATCAATTTTCAATAAAAAGACAAATTAAACATTTCAAAAAATCAATAGTTTGAAACTTGAATTTTGAAAATCGAAATTGAAATATCAGTACCTAATTATTAGAAAGATTCTATTTTTATCCTCACAATTGCACTAAATTCTTGTAGTGTTAGAAATATTCTTCTTATGAGAAGTATTTGTGATTTTCTTATCATTAATTTCTTTTAAATCATACAAAATAGTAAAATAATAACAAATGTAAATTTCATTTTTTATCAATTTTCAATAAAAAAGACAAATTAAACATTTCAAAAAATCAATAGTTCGAAACTTGAATTTTGAAAATCGAAATTGAAATATCAGTACCTAATTATTTCACAGGGTATCATGGCCTATACACACGGGCCTACGAACGTTCTACTTTGACACTTTTCAATAATAATAAGACAAATTAAACATTTAAAAAATTCGGTAGTTTGAAACTCGAATTTTGAAAAACGAAATTGAAATATATATATCAGTACCAAATTATTTCACGGGGTATATATATACCATAAGTACATACACACGGGCCTACAACCTTGAATTTTAAAACTTCCGATATAGTCCAAATAACACATGGAGCCTCCATGTATAAAGACCCGATGCACCTGATACGCATATCGGTTTGTCGATTGACCAAGTCAAAGTGTCCCCTGAAGTATCTGAATGGCCAATTGGCCATGCAACATTGCAAGTAGCTTGGTAGCTATATATATACTAATTAATTAATATACATATGTACTCTAGGATCTGGCGTGATTAATTTATGTAATCTCTTCAACTGGCCTGCACGTCCTGCACGGTGCACCCGGCACCCCTCCCCAGCCGCCATCCATACCAGTTTTCTGTAACTGCAGTCATGTGCTATCTTCACGCGTTCATGTGCCATGTCTCGGATATTCTCTGGAACCCCGGTAGCAAGGGAGAATCTCTGCTCATGCGAGATTCTATTTGCCTCTTCTTGATACCCTTTATTTTGTCCATTGCTTATGTATTAATTGAGAGATGCTTTGGATGTTAGAAATTTAATTATTTCAAACATGTAATTTACTTTTTAGACAAAAATATCTTTACTATATTTGCCAAAAAAAAAAAAATAAATAAAATATACAGACATTTTTTTTTTAAAAAAATTGATTGTTCACAATTAAAATTAATCTTAGAACATGCAAATAAGTGTTAAAATCAAGTATTGGAACTGGCAAAATATCAGTATCAGTATTAATTTCTAATCACCGAAATTAATTACTGGTACGTAGTGGACCATCAATAAAGAGATGGCGATCACGATGTCGTTGTTCCAGAAGATGAGAGGTTAACTCATGTTGAAATTTAGGTCCAAATTTGTTCTTTTGTGAGAGAAGAAAATACTACATCCTTTTGGTGATTTTTTCAACTTTCTATTTGACTCAATAACAATATGGATTTTTTTTAGATCAATTTTTGACTTTGGTCTAATAACAAAGATCATTTATCTTAAATAAAGGTCATAGGAAGGAAATCCGATCGATTAGAGATTACTTGTGAGTATTTCAAAATAACTTGGAAGACTCACTTACCCTATCAACTATTGATTGAAACAGTGATCATACTATTATATTGTATGTATATATAGTCCATCATTTAGTTTAATTGCTTCTTCATTTGGTGATCGATGAAGTTACGAACGACTTGCTGCACTAGCTATTCATCTGTTTCGGGCTTTTGGAATTCCCTTACCAGTAGCCCGTAGGGCTTGTCCTATATTTTTACTTTGTTATGTTGAATTACCAACCGAATTTCCTAATTAAACTGGTCCAATGTGCAAATTATCACGGATTCTATGTTTCTAACTTCTCATTCGTATGAGACTCGAGACGTCAAATATATTACCTTTTTTTTCAGCGGGCCGGGGAATATTTGCGTGTTTGCCTTTCTTAAATGCTAGGAATATCAGACATCTTTTTTTCCAGTATAGGTTCATCGAGAACCTTATTAGTAAATTTGTGATATTACTTATCTTTTGTATAATTAAGGACTGTCAACGATTCATGACACGTTTTTTTTACTGTTCTTCCTTATATTCACTTATTATGACCAACAGTTTACAAAGTATTAGTTAAATTCTGGCATGATTTTTTATCAAATATCAACGACATTATTAAACAGACAATTTATCATCCAATTAATTACTTTACTTCATATATTGCATGCATGATCGTGAGAAATGTCATACTGATAGATCTCGTCCTGACACCATTTACATTTAATGGCTTGTTCTCGATTATTTCTTCCAATTCTTTGTACGGTACAACAACTGGTCGATGTACAATGTTTCCTACACGAAAAATAACGCAATTCTAGTTGAATACGTCTCTACTGCTTAGGGTCTACTATGTATTTTGTAGACTATTAATCTATTAAATATATAAAAATTTAATTTTACAACAATAATTTTATAGTTTCTAGGACCTAGGAAGATATTTTATGGAAGTCATAAACAAAATGCAATTAGCATTAAACATGTACCTTCATCAGAAAATAAATAAGCACATACAAATTTCTCATTGGTGGTCTCGCTGAAGGAATCTTTCCATTACTGTGTGGCTGTGCCTCGCATGGAATGTACACATTGACAGAAAAGTAGGTAATCTAACATTATGAACTCGGGCACCAAACCAGTCCTCATTAATTCCACCATGCATATTTAATTTAACTCTGCCGGAAAACTCCAAATGAAACTGTTTTTAACTTTTTATCTATATATATTAAATTATTAATTAAGGAGTTTAGGTGTACAGTGCATCTGCATGTCCTAGGAACGTACTTTTGAACCCCTTTACAACCAAGTTGTGTTGGGTTTTTCCTTTCTGAACTCAAAAAGTTTTTTTTTTTTTTTTTTTTGATTGTCACATGTAGCCCATGGGCTTCTAAACAAGGATCCTAAACGGGCTATGAGGCCCAAGAAAAACAAAGTAAGGAAAAAAAGAGAGGTTCTGAAAGGTCCTCTTAGAAAAAATGCCTCTATCTCCTCTTCTCGTGTCGTCTCTATCAGATGGAGATTCCAGTCCATTTCCATACGACGAGGTCTCTGCGCTATCGAGCGTCTGTTGAAAATCAAAGAGAGAAATCTTGGGTTACTGTAGTTTCTTCAGCAGGCTGCATGCGGTGAGGCTTCAGCTTCGTGGTTTAGCCCCGATGGTTTGAAGTATCGCCTGTCCAGTTGGAGCTCGGGACGTAGATGTAGGTTGTACATCTGGGACAACGAGTGGCTATATGAGAGACCTGAGGTACGAGCAAGGTTGGCTAAGTAGTGTGCCGGAATTACCGCCTGTCGAGGAGCAAATAGCAGACGGAGGTGGCTGTGATACTGTTGAGTAAGTAATTGGAGCTCACTGAACGCCCGATCCGACTGCCAACAAGGTAATTGTACATCCCCCTGTGCTACTAATGCATCAATTAGGTTTTTACAGTCAGAAATGGCTATGATTTGCTTAGCCAGTGGTTGATGAAAATTAATTTGGGATTTTAGTGCATGAAGGAGGGCTAATGTCTCAGCATGAAAGGGGGAAGCAGCTGTGGTGGGGGTTGCTATGAAATGAGTGATGGCACCATGACTGTCATATTGTACCTGTGCAATTCCAGCCTTGTGTGTTGGCTCCCACGATGCATCAACTAGTATGAGAGTTGAATCCAGAGGTATGTCCATGCGTTGATGTGAAGAGTTGTAATATGGTTTTGTTTGTTTAGATGTTTGGTTCAGCCCTTGTTGTAGTGCTTGTACTTCATTAAGAATGGTGAGTGGGTGTTGAGTTGTTCCTTGAAGGATAGCTTTGTTTCTTCCCTTCCAGAGACACCATAGTAGGTTGCAAAAATAGGAGAATTGGTCGGTATTTAGGTGTGCAGAAAGAGTGAGAATAATGTTATTAAAGTCCTGGTTTAAGGTATCTGTTCTGATGGGAATGTGGGATGTAAACCATACCAGTCTAGGAATAGTACATTTAAAAAGTAAGTGAGTGTTGTCTTCGATGTCATTTCCACATAGCTGACAGGTTGGTTCAATATGGCTAATAATCGAGTGCACTTTTTTACTTGTCAGTAGGCCATCTTGGAGGGTTCTCCAAATAAATAGTTTGACTCTGGGTTGGAGTTGTTTTGAATCCCATATAAGTTTCCAGAAGGTTGATGGTATGGAATTTGCTTGGCAGGGTGCTTGGGGTGTCAGTGAGGTCAGAGATTCATACCCAAGTTTTGTTGTATAGGCCCCACTAGTTGAATATGTCCATATGAGTTTATCCTTTAAAGGTGAATCTAATATTGGTTTTTTTGCATGTTGGACGATGTTGTTGTAATGTGTGGAGCTGAGGGTCTGACTCAATGCCTGAATATCCCAAGCTTGCTCATCAGCTAGGAACACTTCAGATATCATGGGATTGTGTGTAAAATTTTTTCTATTTGGCGTTTCCCATCCAGGGTACCATGGCTGAAATTTAACAGGTACTTGAGTTCCATTGTTTATGTTCCAAAAAATCGAGTCTTTAAGGTGTGTTTTAAGAAGTTGGATGTCTTTCCATAGCTTACTCGAATTTTTTGTGTTTGTTGTGCCCCAAATGCCCCGATTGTGGCAGTATTTGGCCTGCACCAACTCTACCCATGGCTTAGGTTTATTAGAAGCTATGTCCCAAATATTTTTCAACATAAGGGCCTGATTAAAAGTAAGGAGGTCTTTTACTGCTAATCCTCCCTCTTTCCAGGGTTTTGTAATTTTATTCCAAGCTATTGGAGTGATGTATTTGGAGTTTTCTTTTCCCCAGAAGAACTGTCTGCAAATGGAAGTTAAGGAATTGATTGTTTTTTTTGTGAGCAGGGAAGTAGTGAAGGAATGTACCGGAATAGATGTGAGCACGGCTTTTAGAAGAACCAGGCGACCTGCTTGAGATAGGGTATTGCGTTTCCAACCCCCTATTTTCTTTGTGAATGTTTGTAGTAATTTGTTATGGGTGAATGTGTTGTAGAAAGGTGGTTGGGCAATGCATATACCCAAGTATGACTCATTTCCTTCTCCAATTTTTGCTTGCCAGAGCTGAGTTGTATTATGTATGCTTTGTTGTGTGCATGACTTACTGAACCAGATGTGAGATTTTTGGGGGTTTATGTGAAGTCCAGAGGCATGAGAGAAGGCATCGAGAGAGCACTTTAGGCCATTAACTTCCCTGTCGATACAGTTTCCAAATAGGATTACGTCATCCGCGTAGAGAGTGTGAGTGAGTATCGGCCCATGCTCTGTGATTTGAACTCCAGAAATAACATTCTGTCTAATCTGGTGTTTTAGGAGCCTCGAAAGTCCCTCCATTGCCATCACAAAGAGGAGGGGTGATAGTGGGCAGCCTTGGCGGAGGCCTCTTGTAGGAGTAAAGAAACCGCCACCTTGGAAGTCACCATTGATCTCTATAAAGATTACTCCCTCTGTGAGGCAGTTGAAAATTAGTGTTCTGAGGTTCAATGGTATTCCAAGAAGTCTTAGAATAGTCTTTAGATAGGGCCAACTGAGCATATCAAAAGCTTTCTTGATGTCGGCTTTCATAAGATAGACTTCTTTGTCAAAAGCCCATGACTGAAGGGAGTGCATAACTTCTTTAACAAGGTGTATGTTGTCAGAAATGCCTCGGCCCTGTAGGAAAGCCGATTGTGCTGGATCAATTAGGTAGGCCATGTGGGGTTTCAGTCGGTTGGTAACTATTTTCATCAGAAGTCTATAAAGTATGTTACCAACACTAATAGGACGATAGTCAGCGGGGGTGTTGGCCTCTTCAGTTTTTTTAAGTAATACTAGGCGGCATTGTAGCCATTGTTTTGGGGCTCGGCCATGTGTGAAACACTGTTGAATTTCAGAGGTTAAATCATCTCCTAAATGGGTCCACATTTGTTGAAAGAAGCGTGTAGTGAGCCCGTCAGGGCCTGGTGCAGTATCGGGTTTCATATTGAATAGGGCATATGCAACTTCTGTTTTGTCAGGAGTTTTATCTAATAATAAACCTGATTGCTCAGATATACAAGGTCCATATGAATGTATAATATCATCAGACATGGGATAAGTAAACTTTATTTCATTAACTTCAGAACTGGATACATGGGGATCAGAATACAAATCTTTAAAAAAACGCACAAATTCTTTCTTTATTAAGTTGCTATCAGAAAATTGTTGCCCATCTGGGGAGAGTACTTGTGAGATGAGATTTCTATTGCGTCTAACTGTAGCTTGTAGGTGGAAGAAGCGAGTGTTGCGATCTCCATCCTGAGTCCATTGGGTACGAGAGCGTTGTTTCCAGTATTCATCAGCCATGAGTTCTAGTTGATTTCTTTGGTCCAGTAGTTCTCTTTCTTTGTTGTGATCTTGTTGTAAAGGATGTGACATTTGGATATCTCGAAGTTGGTGATCAATAGTGGCAATTTGTTGCTTGAGAGAGCGGTTTAGACGGGCCCAGTTGTTGATGTCCTTCTTAAGTGCTTTCATTTTGTTCCCCCATGTATGATGTGGAGATGAGTTCCAAGATGTTGCACATAATCGTTGGAATTCAGGTTTTACATACCACATGTGTTCAACTCTGAATTTGGTGTGCCTTTGTTGGGGAGCATCTGTTCGAAGAAGGATGGGGCAGTGATCGCTTTTTATTCGAGGCAGGTGTTTGACTGTGGAAGCGGGATATAACTGTAGCCAGGATGGTGAGGTAAGTACTCGGTCAAGCCGTTGGTGAATTGGTTGAGATGTGTGTTGTCGACCAATCCAAGTATAGGCCGGGCCAGAAAAGCCCATGTCTATAAGGCCTGTCTCAAAAATAAACCGCTGGAAGCGATTGTTGTCTGTACCTAGTGTGTTACGGCCCCCATATTTTTCATTTGAGTAAGCAATAGCATTGAAGTCCCCCAGTAGGCATACTGGTATGTTAAGGTTGATGATCTCTTGTAATATCTCCCACAAGTGTTTGTTATTCTGTCAACTAGGATCTCCATAAACACCTAGTAAATACCAAGGTTGGGCCTGTGCAGTGATTTTGGCCCAGATATAGTGTTTAGTGACATCCAGTACCTGTAAGTTCACATCATTTGTCCATATTAAAGCTGTGCCACCTGCCAAGCCTTGAGAAGGAAAGAAAACATGGTTAGGCAAAGGCAAGGTGGATAGAATCCCCTCCATTTTTGGTCCCGACGCTTTTGTCTCAGAAAGAAATGCGATTGTAGATCGGGTGGAGAGAAGGAGGTCTCTAAGGAACTGAACTTTCCGTGGCCCTCCGATACCACGGCAGTTCCAGCCAAGGATTCTCATATTGAGTGAGGAGGCGAAGTCTTGTTCGCCTCCTTGATCAAGTCAGGATGAATGGCATGTGATGTTTCTATCACTGATGGGAGAGAGTCAAGCAAGAGAGTAGTCTGGTATGGGCCTCGTTTGTTGGGTCGGTGGCGGGCAATGATAGGTTTTGGTCCTAATGGTTTTTTGGTGATTTGGGGGTATCGGGTAGAGCTGTTTTCAGTGAGAGTGGTGGTTGGTTTAAAAACAGATTCATCTATGAAGTGACATTGGGTCCTCGGAGGAATGGTTAGTTCTGGACTGGGAAGTGGGATGTTAAGGTCTATAGTCTGTGTAAGATAGGTTATGGTTGGTCTTGTTTCAGGGGTTGTTTCCTTTATGTAAGAATGGGAGGTATCGGGTTGATGGGGGCTATCGGGAGAGAGTAGTTTTGGTTCCAGGAATGGAGGTGTACCCATTGCGATTAATGCAAGCGGGGTGTGGGGGAATTGTTGGGTTTTGGCCATGTTTGTTTGGGTCTCCACCTTGGTTCGTGCACTCGGCGCCTGGCGGAGCTCTGTCATGCGCGTGGGGCACTCAAATTTGTCATGTCCGATCTGTCCACAATACTTACAGTAGTTCTTGAGTTGTTCATAAATTACCTGTATAGGAATCTCTCCAAACTCAGGATCCTCAACTGGTATTTCTATTTGCAGGCCAAGATCGATAAGGAGCCGAACCCGCTGTCGGAAATATGTTGTGGTGCCCTTAGTGATGTGCTTTACCTCCGAGAGGGGGTCACCAATCGAGTAGAAGAGCATGTCTAGGCCTGCATCGGTGACCAGGGGCGAGGGGATGCCATGTAGTTGCACCCAGGCTTCCATAGTGTCCACTGTGGGGTTGTCGAGCTCCTGTTGGTGCGAGATAGGCCGGACAATAACCGGGTTACCATTAAGATCCCAGAACCCCTTATCCATGGCTCGATCGAGGTCCTCCTTTCTTAAAAATTGCACTTGAAAGATATTAGGATTTTTGGTAGGCTTAAATAGCGTGGTTTCGTGTGCTCGCCAAGCACGTATCATGGAATTTTCCAGGAAGGTGGGATTAATCAATTGGTGAGAGACAACTCGGACGAGAGCCATCAGGTTCCAGTTGATATGATCAGTGGGGCGGGTAGGTAATTTGAGTGGTGTACGTTTGCGGGATGAGATTGGAGAAAGAGATGCGAAGTGGTTCAGGAGATCCTCTGTGGGGTTCATGTTAAGGTCACTTTGTAGTAAAGTGGCTGGGTAGGGACCTAGTATGGAGGGGAGTGGTGAGGATGAGTAAGGTTTGGGGGGATTTTTATACTGGTTATGGGGATTGAAGTGGCACGCTGTTGGTATTATGGTTTGGGTATTAAAGTAGGGTGCGGATGAGAGGGGGGGGATGTAATTAATGTTGTCTTGAGGGGGTGCGAACAGGTTCATGCATGCAGCAGGGATTGGCTGTGCAGGGGATTTAAGTAGGTGAAAGGCCAAAAGGTGGGTATTTAAGTCAGGGATTGAATGTGACCCTGGTCCAGGGGCTGTGTAATTATCGATTTTAGTCCCTTTATTAATTAAGGAATTAAGTGGGTATTGAGTGCTTACTAAATCCCTTGGTCTTGGTGTAGTATCCTGGTTATGGACCATCTGGCATGAGGAAAATGCTCGGCGGACACGTACGCCAACTGCCGGCGCTGCTCCGGCTGGGCCCCCTCCTCCTTGACCAATACCGATATTCTGGAGCTGGTTGAGATATTGGGTATGACTATTCAGAAGTGTCGTCTCTGGCGAGAGGGGCGGGTGTAACTCAGGGAGATGAGGATCCATGGGATAATCCGGTTGGTCCGGGTCTGGTGGATCATCATCATTATCATCTGGTGCCCATCCATGCGGGAACCAGTCATCGATACGAATATTACATAAGGCCCACTTTTCATCGTAGTCTAGTAATAGAGTTTCTGGGATAGCAAAGGGGTCTCTAACTGAGATCCATAGTTTCAGAACTGATCTATCTGTCGTGGCCGCTCCATGATTCACATGATGAACAAAACGACCAAAACCCGAGACTGCTTGGGTGAAAAAACTATCATGCCATAGCCGAATCGGGTAGTCCGCGATGGCAATGCGGATCATGTATTCTCTTTCCTGAAATAGCACAATTGGGTCAGTGTATAGATTGAGGGCTAAACCATTGTCAGCCGCCCATTCGAGATTTTCCATGATGAAAGGATTAGGGTGTATATTCGGTGGAAGTTCAAGTAGGATCTGGTGGTCAGAATAGCGGAAGGTTCTGAATTCGTTAGTTGGCCGTTCGGTTGTTAGGCTGAAGTGGCGAACTAGCTGGCCTTCCGACCATTGGATGTGCGGGTTGATGGAAGATATCATGATTGTTCGTTCAAGCTCATCACCTAGGTTCTCATAGATGGGCGTGTTTGTGATTATAGTGGCTCGAGTAACTTGGGGCCGGTGGTGGCGAAATGGATATGGGGTATTCATGTTTTTAAGAGAAGCTGTTGGGTGTATGTTTGTAGGTTCAAGATGAGGAAATAAGGGATTCATCATGGCGTTATATAATAGATGTCCTGAATGGGGAGAGACTATCGAAACTGATGGTTTGAAGAGGCTCTTAAATCCTGTGAGTAACTGAATAACGGCAGCTAGTTGAGGGAGGAGGAGTAGGAGAGGTTGTCTAGGAAGAAGAACAGATAGTAGATAAGGGAAGTAAAGAGTAATAATGGGAAGAGGGGGGAGACAGAAGTGGGGAAATTAAGGAAAGGAAAGGGAGAAATGAAAAATATTGAATGTTTTTTCAGTTACACCATGAATTCCGGCGAAGGATCTCAAGAGGTCTCTCCTTCTCTTTCAAACTTCTCTGTTCTAGTTCTAGATGTAGTTGGTTTTGGTTCCTTAACCTTCTATCCTTGTCATATTACTCAAAAAGTTTATATCACATCGAGTTCAAAAAGGAATAGTTCAAGTGGGGTGAGGATGGCTTTATACATTAAATTAATTCAATTAACAGCGGTGCTAATTACGAGATGACCGACATCAAAGTACAGTTTGCATATTGTTTATTTTCCGCCACGGAACTAATTATATACTGTAAGTTACATACAAGAGTAGGTACATCGACGAAAGTAACGTATAAAAAAAAAACATCGACGAAAGTAAACTATAAACGAAGAATAAACAAATCAGGTCTAGTCTCATCAAAACAATTGAGTTCATTAGAACAAAACATATGGAATATATAGGTTCAACTCCCGTGGTATCTAAAAAAGATGATAGATTAAAATATATCGGATTATGTTTTTAAAAAAATTGTAAAAGAATAAAAAGAGATTTTTTTTTTCTTTTTGTATCTTTTTTAAAATGAATATGTATCTGTTTGGATGAAGAGCCAGAATCACCAAAAATAATGCTAAACAAGTGCTAACTATAATTTTAGACGACTTTACAATAAAATTTATTTCAACTGCTATTTATATTTAATTTCCAAATCTGAGCTGAAAGGTAGATGTTATATGAAATAGAGAGTACTTCGCACCCACATGTTCATACCCGTAGTTGTTTGCATATTCCTTCATTTTCCACCAATTATAAAATAGCCGAAACCCAAACATAAGTAAAAAAAAAAAAAAAAGAAAAGTTTCAGAAATGTTAGTAATAGCGTTCGGGATAAAGTGTCATAGATGGCAATGTCATAGATGCCTTTTTTGAGTCATTTTTTGAAGATCCGAAATTCAATCAGTCAATCCAAACCGTTCAAATTGATCTACATATTGAAATACCATTGGAGACTAAATTTTACATTTTTTTTGAATTTTTTTGCTATTTATTTTGATATGTTCAAATTGGAGGGTCTGAAATACTCCAATTATAATGTTTTTTATAAACATCATAATAAATAGCAGAAAAATTAAAAAAAATATAAAATTTGGTCTCCAATGGTATTTTAATATGGTGAACAACTTGAACGGTTCGAATTGAGCATTTGAATTTTGGATCTCGAAAAACGACTCTATGGCACGGGACCCTCTGTGCCATCTATGGCACATTAGTCATTCTCTCTCTATATATATATATTTATGAAATAGAGTAGAAATGAAGTAGAAACTAAAGTCAGACCGCAGTCAACGACATATATTCATTAAAGATCAATTTGTGCTGAGGGCCCCTGATTTTCTGTGAGCGACTCTCTCAGTAGTCTTGCTGTGAGAGATCTAACTTCTCATTCTAATGTTTGACCCTTTAAAGTTACGTAGCTTAAATATTTGTGCCATCCCATAATTTCTAAGGCCCACCTGGGCATTGAGAAGTTAACCTATAGGGGCTGTTTGGATGCTCTAGGAATAGGAGGAATTTTCTATTCTTAGACATAAATTTATCATAAACAATTCAAACTCTTCACAAAATTACACACGTTACAATAAATTTATGCTTAGAAATTAGAAATTTTCCAAATTCCTAAGCGATCCAAACGACCCTATAAAAATTTTGTGGGCACTGAAGATCTAATTATATATGGGGGATATCAAGAAAAATATTATTAACTCATCTAGGGAAATGTGGACCCCCCACTTCCGCGCACCTATATGGGCATTACAATTTACAAACATGTCACGAAGAGGTCACCTGCACATAATCACCGATTCATTCATTCATTCAATTCACCTGCAGATAATCACCAATATTGTTTGCACCTTAATCATAAGCTACCAACATTGGATAGCCTCGAAAAAAATGATGAAGTATAGCAAAAGGTTGTGTTTTATGTGTAGCTAATGTTGAGATTGTAGTGCATTCTTCTTAAGTTCGTCATTTCTTCTATTTGGTTCGTTTGGATGGTATGAAAATAAAAATTTTAAGAAGAAAATATTGAAAATAGTATAACTTTTGGGAAGAATGGAAAGAGTGTTATTCTGGAAAGGAGAAATGTTGTTTGGATGATGAGTTAGGAATAAGCAAATCAGGGCTGATAAGAATCATCCCCACCATCCCCAACAGTTACTAACGCGTTTTCTATTTTTGGCTACCATCTCTTGCATGTTTTTTTTTCCCTTTTTGGAAATCCAGCTCTCGTTCTTGCTTCGCTCCGCTTCTGTAAGATTATTTTTCGCTCTCCTTCCTCGCCCTTTGTGTTCCCTCGGATACAATATTTACTTCAACAGTTATACATATAATTGTTGAAGTTAATATATATATAACTAGAATAGTTATATATATAGCTTCAACAGTTACGATATTAACTTCAACAATTAGTATTCCAACTGCAACAATTACTCATATTAACTACAACAGTTAGTATCTGAACTACAATAATTATTTATAATAACTAGAACAATTAGTAGTCCAACTACAACAATTACATATATTAACTACATCAGTTAGTATTCGAATTAGGACAGTTATTATATTACAGAGAGAAAGGGAGGCGATGGAGATGGGAGTGAAAATAAACATGGAGTGTGGGGGGGGGGGGGGAGGACAACGTATGGTAATGAGTTAGTTGCATTGTGTGGGAGAGGGGACGGCGTACGCTTTAGGTTGGTAAGGAGTAGGGATGAGGATCGAAAGTAGAAACGAAAACAATGCTGGATCTATTTTTTCCAAAAATAGAAAAGCGCATCGCTAGAGATGTTAGACGCTGGATAACGCTTGAATGATGGGGATGATAGAATCTTAGAGATGGTCTTAAGCAATTTCGTAAAAAAAATAATATTAGTTTAAATAAATTATTAAAAATTATTATTTTAATATTAAATAAAGTACTAATTAAAGAGCACACAGAATTTCATTTAGCTATTAGTATTTAGCTAATTTTGTTGAAATTATGTATATATAATTGCTAGAAGAAGTCATTTCTAGGAAGAAGTTATTTTTCTTCTTATTCCTAACTTGTTTGGATGTCTAAAAAGAAACTATTCATAAAAAAAAGCTATTCTTTCTTATTCCCATACCATCCAAACGGCTATAGTCAATAAGCTATTCCTAGGAATTTTGTTAAGATTTTCAAATTGCATCCCAAAAGTAAGGTAAGCAAAAAAGAAACATATATAATAAATAGAAAAAAAAAGTCAATATGAAATTAAGAGACATCCTTTGTAGTTTGGAGAGAAAAATGTGTTAGAATCTTGAGAGTTTTTCTAAAACCTCCTTGTGACTGATAAGACAATCAAAAATTGAAACCACGTATATAATTCATTGAACTCCCATGCTCTTTCTTCACCTTACTCCAAGTTTACATGTTCTTTCTTCACCTTACTCCAAGTTTACTTCTCCCTTGTTGTAATCTAGAAAGAACTTTTTTTTGTATATATTTTTGACTTTTTAAACCTTGTTAGGTTCTTTTCCAGAATCGAAATTTGTAATTTTTAACTTCTTTGTTTATTCAATTCTAAGTTATGGTACTTGATCCTAATTTTTTTTTAAAAAAAAACGAAATTTATTCGTGCTTTATACGTTGCAAGCTAGTTTTGGACAGGTGTTGAATTGCAGTTACTGAAAATTCACATGTTTTTCTCCATCTAAAAGAGCCAACAACATGATGTCTAGATCGAATCTAAAAAATATGTTTCCATCTCTGTTTATGGATTTTTTTTTTCACTAAATATTAATGATTTTTTCACACCATACAAGATTTTTGACTCCATGATGAGTTGAAACCAAATTATTTTTGCAAAATTACGTTCCACGAACAAGTGACCCTTATCATGGTTTCTCTTTAATTTTTTTGCCTCTATAAAGTTCGGTTGTGTCCATCGTACATTTTCAGTCCCAATCATTTTTATTTTTTATCAGCCATCGAATGCCGTGCCGACCAAAAGAGATAGTGGTCGTTTATGAAAGAATTAATTATCTAATTCGTTAGTTCTCTGCAGAGCGAACTTTACAACTGTATAAATAACTATATTAATTGAATGTATGTTAGAATGAGGAGGCATGCGAGTGCAACTAACCATCCCCTAGATCTTTGGATTCGCCGAAACACCAAGCAAAACACCTCTTCGTTCTCATGCAAAGTCACCTTTATCATCATGCATATGTTAATTGAGGAAACTGAAATTCGAACAAGAATTAGTTAAGTATCAATCTAAATAAATTAGTTTGGAGGGCAGATGAAGTCCAAATGTTTGCATACTGATAGTTCCTTTCTTGAAGTAAAGCACAGTAATATTTCAACCCCAATAGAGTAATTAGTTAAATGGTCATCTAACTTGGTGAACAGAGCTGACAAAATCAGATCTAAAATGAATTAAAAAATAATTCAAACCAACTCAAACTTAATCCGACGCATGCAACTCAACATAAGCCATGTATATATGTGTAACATTAAGGCTTTGATCAAAATGATTTTAACGCGACCCTCAAAAAAAAAAAAAAAAGATTTTAGTGCAAGATTTCGTTTCAATGCAATTGATTTCTCGAGATTTCATTGGGTCTAATGATATGAAAATTCCGATAATATGATATCAAATCCATCCATTTTGATTAAAAATTTTCTAATGAAATGAAATGAAATTCCATATAAAAAAAAATCACCATTTTGATCATCGCATAAATGATCCGAAATTCGAGCTGATTTAACCCGATTTAATTTGTTACTAAATAATTAGTTTTTAAGGTTCGCTACTTAATTAATAAATTTTTTTGAAGATAATTAGAGGTCTAAGCCACCCAACTTATTTTTAAATTAAATGTCTATGAAAATCTCTCCGGCCGGATTTCGAACTTGCGACCTTTCACTCAATGAGTCAAGTGCATTGCTCACTTAATTAATAATTATAAAAGCCAAACTAGTCTAATTCGATTTGACCTGATTGGAATCCAAACCCACCCATCCAATTGTCATTTCAGAAATAACAAAACTGGAAATATTAATCCACGCAACCTAAATATTTTTAAAGTTCAAACCAACCTGATTGAGCCATAACTTAGGAATTTAGAAGATGGGAGTGATGTTATAGGTTTTAGGTCATATGTAGTTTTAGCTCACGTTGAGGATGTAGATTTTATATCATCATCATCATCATCATTTTTATGTTTTGGTGACCTTTTTGCTGGGTTTCATTTCTAGCTTATTCTAATTTGTTTGGTAAAAAAAAAAAATTACTTGTGGTTGTTATTGTTATAAACCAACCTAATCGAGAATTTCAAGTAGTGACGAAACAGAAAATTTTATAATGGGGTTCAATAAATTTAGAATACTGATATTATTAAGATAAATTAAAATAATCTTATAAGAATATATCTATGATCTATAGATGGGGTTCAACAATGGCAATCTCAAATATATTTATGGGTTCAAATTGGTATGAATATATTTATAAATGTAATTTTTCATATGCACATAGAAAGTATTTTTTTAAAGCAATGAAGGTCATTTGATCCCCTTTCACACAACGTAGCTCCGCCTTTGATTCCAAGCATACTTAAAGCCGAACAATTAGAAATTTGACCTTACGTACTCCGCTCGTAATCTCACAATTCTTTGAACTCAAGTCCTTTTTTTTTTTTTTGAATGAATAAGTCCTTTTTTTTTAAGATAAACTGGATCAAGCTTTTCAATTAATTCTTAAATTAAATACCTATATAAAAACTTTTCTAACCTGCGATTTGAGTGAAGGTGCGTTGTTATTTTGTTTAAACTCAAGTTGACATCCTTCCGATACTAATTACCGAAATAACAGTCATCGAATCTAAACTAGTATTTTGAATGTCATATTGGAGCGTGAACCAGCCAAGCAAATGGATCAGTGGTTTAATTATGCCAGTTGCAAAACCGACAGTAGAGGGGGCGGATGGCGGTTCTGACCGATGTTCCTTAAATCCGATCTATACGGGATTATTAAAGGGAGAAAAAAAAAATGGAGTACTTAAAATTATATTGGCCTAAATCAATTTGCGCTCGGCACGGAAGAGAAATAAACTCTATTTCACATAATGAACTATGCCTTATAAATAAATTGCCTTATTTCAACGGGACTATCAAAGATTAAAAAGTGAAATAACAAAATTTAGGCTCTATGGAGCTTGGAGTTGGAGTTCGCTCATATTACATGATTTAATTGGTGGATGATCATTTGGCGACACTAGTCTTTTTCGTGTCGACTCATTATATCTATAATAGTAAGGGCCATGCAGAGCAAAAAGAGAGAATAAAGAACACGCGTCGACCATGTTCTTTTTCATCGCTGCATTGATCCATTTGCAGAGCTATGGCATGGAGGCAGCACTCATGACATGGCTATTTATTTTAACTCGCATGCCAGGTACTGCATATAAAAAAAAAAAAACAAATCATTTCTATTATAAATACTCGAGCTTATATCACAGGAAGGAGTATCTCCTTCATTAGTTTGTAACTTCCACTCTCTCCTGACCTCTTACACACTCTATTTGTAACTTTGTATTAGCAATATATATAAACATGAATGCTAATTGCAGTTCCATAATCACATGCCTGTTCCTTCTAATGGTACTACTAAATTCTCAGTTGGTTTTCTTCACTCAGGCTAGGCCACTAGTAGAAGAAAAGCATACCATTACTAGGAGATCGTTATCTGCACAAAGCAGCTCTGTTCCAAAAGCGGCAGTGGAAG
This sequence comes from Rhynchospora pubera, assembly GCA_028095005.1. NCBI lineage: Eukaryota > Viridiplantae > Streptophyta > Magnoliopsida > Poales > Cyperaceae > Rhynchospora > Rhynchospora pubera. The sequence goes on along the minus strand of CM051462.1, from coordinate 157,169,627 downwards.
GCATGGCTTCACCAACTCCCTTTCCTGGTATAGAGGATGTTCGGCCAACACAGCCGGGCCACAGCCCAGGTGTAGGAAACAGGAAGAAGAAATAGACAAAGACAAGTATTAGTGTTGAAAAAAGAACGCTTTCGAGTTATATTCATCATTTATGTTCATCAAACTTGTGCTTTGAAGGTTTTCAGTTAGAATCCATCTCTCAAACCATTTGTGCTGAAAAATTTGCTTAGCCATTTGGTACTTTGTGATGCTCTTTGTGACCGGTTTAATGTAGAGTTTCAGAGTTTCTAGTTCTTTATAACTTTCATTTTTTTCCTGAATCTAATTTTAATGTACTGATAAAGTTTTCTTTGTGTTAGATATCAATTAATTAATGAGTTTTTTTTAATTGTCAAAGTGCTCTGCGATGGATTTGATTTGTTCACTGTCTTGCACAAAACCTTTCTGTTATGTTATAAAAGTTTTTTCGTAAACATATTCATTAATTTTGACATTCAAGTGGCCACTTCTATTTTTCTTAAAACAAATTAAAGAACATCCACTTGCTAATGAAATCTTATTTAAAAGTGTATTGTCCTTTCATCAATCTCGATAGAGGAATAAACTGGGTTTAATTATGTTGGACCTTAAAAGTTCTTTATTTCTTCAAATAATATATTCTGTGGTCCTTTCTGATGGAGATCTCTTTTATGTCTGCATACAAGAATGGTTTCCCTTAAAATTTGAAGTCTGACTTGGCATGCAGTTATGTCCAACTCAGCTAAGCAATTTTTTTATAAGCTTCAATCTGTTTCTCTGATCATAAATCCTTTGATAGTATCGAATGGTTGCGGTAAATGCACAATGTACCAGCTTTATTGGACGACGAGAGTAACGTATAACCCAAAGGGGCAAATTAGATTACTAGTTCCCCAAACAGAAGTTCAGTAAGCGGGGACTGGTACTTTGGTACGTTGGTACCAGTTACCTCATTTGTGTCAATCCAGCATGTACCAGTATTTATTGAAGACAAAACCTTATCTTTGTTTATCAGTTACAAGTTCTCACCGAATTTTCAATTTCAATTGTTTCGTGCCAATTTGTAGATTAAAATAGAGCATCTTAACCATTTAAAACCATTCTGAAGCCCACGAAAAACTCAGTTCTCTCAGAATGTCAAAATCAATCCTGAAAAAATGCATCTTGGGCTGGATATTGGTCCAAATTAAATAATAATTCCGTGAGGTGAGCCCAGTACTTGGTGTCAATAAATCTGAATCAGAAATGATAGCTGTGATGTGCAATTTTATCATCTCTTGCCATCGTTTAAATAAAATTTTTATAAACAAAATGAACACATATAAATAAATAAGTTCAATAAAAATAAATTAAATATGCATATAAAAATATAAACAACAATACAAAAAATAAAATCTAAGTTATAATTAAATAAAGTGAACACAGATTAACAAGCTGGACATATAAATAAATAAATTGAACAAATACAAACGCGATGATACGAGATGGTTGATAGTAATTTCCAATCTGAATTACTTTTTTTGACTTATGGCGTCAATAAATCTGAAGTTATTCTAAGCTCTGAGTTTTATTTTACTCGAAATTGCTCTTCCATTTGTTATCTCAAGTTAGCCGGAGCGAGGCAATATTATCATTTAAAAAATTATAGTGTCGTTCAGCAAAAAAAAAAATTTTGCTGACCGGATCACACAATCGTTATTTTTGGTGAAATTTTTTAAAAAGGAAAAGTAAGAAAAGAATATTGAAAAATTTCAAAAAAAATATTTTTTCTATTTAACAATATATATTTATTATGCCGTTTTTCATAATTATAAGGGCTTTGGTTGAAATTTCATTTCTAGTTAAAAAAATTAGAGAATCTTCGAAGATTTACTTAAAATATATATATATATATATATATATATATATATATATATATATAATAAATGTGGCATAATGGCATCTCTTTCTAATTAACTTTTGTTCACAATCGATAATTTCACAAACTTTAGTCTTTTGAAGGAATGAGGATCCACCAAATAAGTTTATCGTAAACATATGCTTTGTTGACCAACTGGACCTCATTCGACGCGTGTAAAAGGAACATATCATCCAGAATCCACATTCGCATAATAATTCATTAAATAAAATTTTTATATTTATAAATATGCTATCTATATCATGTTTTGTAACTGATGGAGAAATAGATGAATAATTTATGTTTTTTTTTAATTCAAATATCTGATTATCAAAACTTTTAGGGAGCATATCAATTTTTATTTTTCTAGTTTAAAAATACTCATATCATGAAAATACTCAATTATTAATTTTGAATCAATACTCGAATCATATTCATTAATTATTTTTTTAAAGATAGATTTGTTTATTGAAGCACATTTAATTTTGAAATGATCTCTCTCAAATATTCATACCCATTTTAATACCAGCGCTATATATCCATTTCATTTGCGTCCCTGCTTTACTTCATATCTGAATAACTCAGCAGCTCCGTTCCACAGACAGGAATCATGGGTAAATTAACGAATGTAATAAGAGTAAGATTTAACCAAAACAGGTAAGTAAAAAAATGTAGAACGATCACATTAGACGGGAGCAAAGAGAAAAATGCTGGTTATTATTTTAGACTCTCGTTATGGAAGACAGGAAAAAATGGTGTCCTATATTTTAGAAAGAAATTACAATATTCTTCTGTTGCGTATACTTGAAGCCATAACTTAAGTTTGATTATTTGCGAGTCCACTAACACTTTCACAATCCACCAAAAGTGGGCTTTCTTCTTTTCCTTTTTTTTCCTCTATCTTTCTTTTCTTCTTTTATTTTTCCTGGAAGAGGAGGGCGGGGTCCATTTTAATTTTAAAGTTGGTAGCATATTAAATGAAAATTAATTTTAAAAACCTTTAATTTTTTTGTATGATAAGTATGTACTGATCACGGAAAAAAAATGTTTATTAAGAAAACTGAAATCCTGATAGGATTGTCTTCAGACATGAAATCGAGTTGTTAATCATGATTTTCATTGTTGCGATTTCTTTTTAAAAAAAAAAAGAATTCAATAGAAAAGAGGTAAAAGTGATGACAGGCAACTCCATTTCCCCAACTTTCTTGTTCTGACACATTTGCAGCCATCGTCAAGGGACACCAAAAGAATTTTCTTATTTTGAGAGCTGATTTGCAAATATTTACACTTTTAGTAAAATTTAACCAAATATCTAACAGAAATTACCTCATTACCTCACTGACAATAAAAGGCATTTGAAACATTCTCTTAATAATTTACAAAACAGCCGTAGCTTTCCTAATATTTTCCCCATATACTTTCTTATTAATTAATTGTATGGCGAGTTGAGCCTTGCAGAAGCCATACTTGACTGACCATATGATCGGCACATATATTCCAGGTTCTAATCCATATTATATTAAAGAAAGATGTCATCAACATAAGCCGGCCCTATAAATAGCCAAGTTTACTAATAAGAGAAAGCAAGCAACTCTTCCCTCAACTTTAGATGGCAGATGGTTACAATTTCCCCTCATGAGATGTGCTTCCTTCTTCTAATGGTATTACTTAGTTCTCAATTAATCTTCTTTAGTCACGCTCGATCCCATGCAGAAGAAGATTTATATGTAAATTTAGTAGTACCATTAGAAGGATGGAGCGCATCCGTGAAATTTAATGTACGGTGTAATTATATCTTGTTATGGGAAGTTGGGAACAGAAAGTCCAAAAATTATTTATAAGTGTGAATATCGCACAGATGAGGTAAGATATTTTGATAATAATTGTTGAGCTAAGACGTGAACTCGGTAAGCATTCACGCTCTTCTTTAATTGTATATATTGCTTCTTTTTTCTTATGTTGTGATGGAACAACATGTCAATATATATATACTGCTTTTTCTTCCTTTTTTTTGTTTTCCTTGCAAACCAAAAGTCCAAAACCAATTTGAAACCCAGTTAAATTTTCTTAAGTTACTTAGCATCCTAGAAATAGACAAAATCAATCAAATAGATTAAACCAAAATATATAACCTCCATTAGTATTTACTAGAAAACTTTTAATTCCAACAAAGATCCAACATTGATCAAATTAAGTCTGGTAATGAGAATCTTATTAGGGGTCTGCGTGGGCCGTCCTAGAAGGTGCATTTTTATGGGCCTAGACTAATGCATCGCTGGACTGATTCTGATTTCAATCTGGGAAGTTAATTAAGTCAGTCTAGGGCTGAAAACAGTAGCCGTTTCAATCGTTCTTTCGTTTCGTTTCGTCCGAAACTGAACGATAACGGATAAGGATTTCAGTTTCGTTTAAGAAACGGAACAACCAACGCAAATAGAAATATTGTTTCGTCTCAGAACGGAACGATTAGCGAAACTGATACGTTTCGTGGTCGTTTATTTCGCGCATTTCGTCTAAATTTTTTTTTATGGTTTTATTATTAGATTGCAGAGAACCTCAGCAGAGAGATCGAGGGAGAAATGAATAAAATTAGATTTCTGCAGCGTCGCTCCGTCATTTCTCTGCCGAACACAGTCACATCTATCTCTCTCGTCTATGCACCACCGAGTACAATCGCCGTCGAGAGCAAGAGGTGATTATAGTGCCTCCTCCCCCTTTTCCGCTTGACCTAACCTGTCATTTCTCTATCTCTGTTTCATACAAAATGCAGAATAGTTTATTTTCTTACATCTTAATAAAATGCAAAACATAGGTAGTCAAAGACGGTTATAACCGTTTTGATCGTTCCCATCAACGGAACAATCAACGCAACATGTGTTAAACGGTTGTAACAATCAACGCAATAAGTATAAAAATTTCGTACATCAATGCAATGGTTAGTGAAAATGACCACTTTCGTGGTCGTTTTCCACGTTATGCACCCCTAAGTCAGTCCTAGTTTGCGTAACAAAAAGTCCTTCAATCAAATATCAATACATGCTGCTAACATTTGCCGCACCAAGGACACTGGCACACTGCTTTTCGTTGAGTTTGGGCTATTTTCTATGGGCCGTTTGGATCGCTTAGGAATAAGGGGCCGTTTGGATCGCTTAGGAATAGGCTATTCCTCTTATTCCTAAACGATCCAAACGGTCCCAAGAAGAATAGCCTATTCTTATGCGGAAACATTGGGAAGTGTGTTACTTTGTGAAGAGTTTGAATGATTAGGAATAAATTTCCGTCTAGAAAGAAGCTATTCCTCTTATTCCTAAGCGATCCAAACGGGCTATATGTATTTTCAGCCTATGGTACTAAACTAATAATCATTTTGCTCCTTAATTTCCCTTATTGCAAAGTCATAAATAATTTGCAAAAGTTGAAGATTGTAGCTAGGTTGCTTCCGAAGAGTTGAGTTGTTTTTGTTATTAGTTTAGATGTTTAGATAAAATGAGTAAGTTATTCAACTTAAAAATTTCATATAAAAGTTATATAGAGTTTTTTAATCTGTACCTCCCAAAGAAAATATTGCTCTCAATAATTTGATAAAAATTGGTGCTTTTGAGGAGTTAATGGTTATTGATTGGACTGTTTTAAATTAGACTTCAAAATATATGTAATTTGGCAATTACAATTAAGTCAGTTAGATGAATATCATGACCCAGAGCTCGGATTTCTCTAGGTGATATTATGAATGCGGCGCTGTATTTTATTTGGAGCAGTGTTCTACTGTAACCGGTTTTTGTTGCCACAAGTTGTCACAACTTCATATTTTATCAATATTTAATTTTTTTTAAAATTCAAATGCTGAATCTAAACTGTTGATTTTGTTCAATTTAATGAGCGATGAGTTTCTATATAAGTTTTATAAAATTTGAAGTCGGTTTGATAATCGATCAAGCGATCAAATGATGAACGTATTAGAATTAATCTGTCATAATTAACTAGATTCGTTCATTTATTGACCACTTGATCGAGTATCAAATTGACTTCAAATTTTATAAAACTTATATAGAAACTCATCCCTCGTTAAATTGAACAAGATTAATGGTTTGGATTCAGCGTTTGAATTTTAAAAATTTCAAATATTGATAAAATATGAAGTTGCGACAACTTGTGGCACCAAAAAATGGTGGCACTAGAACGCTCTTTTATTTGAATTATTTTAAATAAAGATTTTTCTACTTCTTTTAATCAGGTTGAATAGAATTCATACCTTCCTTTTTCTCTTTAAATTATCTGTTCGAAAATTGGATATTGGATTTGCACAGTCAAATTCGGTTAGGTATATTAAGGTTATTTGGGCATATTTGGACTTAGTCCGACACCGGAGTTATTGTTCAGATTCGCGTTTTAACTTATTTGGGGCCGGTCGTGGCCTTATTTTCAGGTTTGGATCAAAATTGTGCTTCTAGAAGAAGGAAAATTGTCGATAGAAAAGCGAAATGCGAAGATCTTTAAATACAATCGTGGAAAATTATTTGGATGGATAGCACGATATAACAATAATTCAAACATGGTGACATCACTTGACAAATCAATCGTCGTCCATAAAGTGAGAAAACTTTCTAACTTTTTTGTTGTATTTGGGTTTAATTAATACATCACTTGCATGTGATAATGTGCGCCGGGTTAGGATCAGGTCGCCTACATTTAAGTGTTATACTGTGCGCTAAAAGTTAAAAATAGGTTCCAACTTCTTACATTTAAAAATGAAGGGATCACATTTTTCTAAGTAGTTTTGTCAAATAAAAAATAAATTTAAAATTTATGATTTCTATTCTGGAAAATCTTGTATATAAAAGATGATGAAATTTAGTACATGTTTGTTCACTTATCAAATATAATTGATTTTTGAACGGTTTGATTCAAAGATTCTTGACACATCACGAAACAATACTAATTATATAAAATTAAGTCAATATTTTATCTATATGTTTGAAACAAACTTATAAATTTATTCTATCTATCCATGTATCCAGAAACATTAGTTATTAGTCATATTAAATAAATTGCTATACCATTGGTAATATGATTGTGCCTCAAAGAATCACTAATATTTTGTCTCTATAATGCACTTATGTTCTATATGAGGGCATGGACTATGTGGTAAATAATGTTGCTTGGTGCCTGAAACAAATCACGCTAGATCAAGTATATGCGATCGACTTGATACCTTTCAAAAAAAAAAAAAAAAAAGATCGACTTGATTATTTATTTTTATTTTTATTTTTTTTACAAACGATTCTTTATATGCATCCATTCATTTGAGACCGATGATTAAAAAAAATAAAGCACTGTGCTATTTTTTTGGAGGATAATATACATAGAAACCTTTTGAACTATAAACATATATGGTGAAGTACTGAAGTTAGTTCTCTGGCTATACAATTTTTTAAATTTATTAATAGTTTAAACATAAATATTAGCTCTTAAATAAATTTTTTAAATTAACTTGGATCCTATAAATTTTTACATTTTATATATAGTTCACTACAATATATATATATATATATATATATATATAGAGAGAGAGAGAGAGAGAGAGAGTTTAGCTACGGTGAGTCGCGACTCACGGACCCTCCGGTGAGTCGCGACCAATACTTCTAGATCTAGATCAAAATGACCGATCCAAACCGTCCAATATGATCTCTCTATTGAAATCTCCATGCAAACCAAATTTTTTATTTTTTCGAAATTTTTAAGTATTTTTTTCGGATTTTTAAAAACTGATGTTTTTAATGGTTCAGAACCAATTAGATTAACGATTTTCTAAAATGTCAAAAAAATACTTCAAAATTTCGAAAAAATGAAAAATTTGGTCTCCATGGAGATTTCAATTGGGAGATCATATTGGACGGTTTGGAATATATATATATATATAGAGTTTAGCTACGGTGAGTCGCGACTCACGGACCCTCCGATGAGTCGCGACAAAAACTCCTAGATCTAGATCAAAATGACCGATCCAAACGGTCCAATATGATCTCCCTATTGAAATCTCCGTGCAAACCAAATTTTTTATTTTTTCGAAATTTTTAAGTATTTTTTTCGGATTTTTAAAAACTGATGTTTTTGAATGGTTTAGAACCAATTAGATTAACGATTTTCTAAAATTTCAAAAAAATACTTAAAAATTTCGAAAAAATAAAAAATTCGGTCTACATGGAGATTTCAATAGGGAGATCATATTGGACGGTTTGGATCGGTCATTTTGATCTAGATCTAGGAGTTTTGGTCGCGACTCACCGTAGCTAAACTCTATATATATATATATATATATATATATATATATATATATATATATATATATTGTGATGAGCACAATGAGAATTTAGCACATGATGTTTGTTTCGATCGCTATAACATTTTAAAACTGAAGCAACTACTTTACAAATTATGAAATCTGAATGTAAAATTGCATAGATTGAGTAATTTACACATGATGCCGACGAATATGTTGTCAAAAATAATTTTGTAAAAAGATAACATATTAACCGATAGATGGGAATTGCTCAGGGTACGCCATCCTTGTTCAATCACTCTCAATTAGACCAAAATATTCTTGTCTCTCATTTAGTTTTCTCAGAGTTTAGCGTTGAACATGAAGATATTTTAGTCATTTTCGAAAAAATAGAGAAGTAAATGAGCAAGGAGAGCGTGGTCTGAGCAATTCTCCAATAGATACATGCTGGTTTTATTTTATTTTATTATTTTTTTTGGGATAGAACTAGAGACTGATATGTCTGCTCAATGGAGAAATATTAATGTAGGATTTCTTACATTGAAATATATATACAACAAAATATAAGTATTGATATTGAAATATACGTGAAAAGTACAGTCTGTCAGAACCTTTCCACAGAATACCACACAAATATAACTTGACAGCAGAACTACAATACGGTTGGAACTCCCCATGTGGTTCTCGTTATTAATCAAATCTCCGCCTGACATTTGTTCCTTCCTTCTCTGTTCATTTTAAATAGGCTCCCCTTGTTTTAAACGAACTTTCATCTTCCAACTAACTCGTCCCCAAAATGCAAACACCTCTGCATGACAAGATAGCCTCCAAGTTTGAAAGCCAGCCTCCTAATTTATATTTGCTTTCCCTATCAAGCTCTCTATAATTTATTTATTTATTAATTCACCTATTGTGCACATTGGTCAATCATTCCTCTCCCATTCCTAGCTTCCTTCTACTTTCCTCTCCTCCTACCAACTTAAACATACCTTTATTTCTTCTTCATCGTCCTGCCATAAAGCGTTTAAAACTCTCAAACACAGAGAATAAAAGAATACAAGAAAAGGAGAAATGGAAGTGGTGATACCTATGGAGGCAAGCCAAGGCTTGCACTACCTAAGTGCTCCTTCGAGCCCGAAAAGCTTCGGATATCCGTCGCCACGGTCGGACTACTACTATTACACAAGCGCCCCTGCAAGCCCGTCACGGGTAGAGTTTTCCTTTGATCAGGCCTTTGGTTTTAGTGGCCAGCTCCGGAATGATGAGTCGGAATCAGCGTTCGCAGCTGCCGATGAGCTTTTTGAAGGCGGCATGATTCGACCGCTGATCGCCAATCCTCCTCAATCTCACCCGTCTTTATCTTCTCCTCTGCTTGATGTAGGACATGAAAGAAACGCTCAAGTAAGAGGGAGATCTGCCTCGTCTGTCGCTGCCACCCATCGGATAGGAGCAAGATCTCTCTCCCCAATTAGAAATAATACGGAATTTCATCAATCACAGGCTCCTTCCTCCCAAACAGGATCTTTCGCAAGAGGCGGCGGAGGGAGTAAGAAGTGGAGGCTGAGAGATTTCTTTCTTTTTCGGAGTGCCTCAGAAGGCCGAGCCAGCGGTAGAGGAAGCAAAGACCTGTTACGCAAGTATACTTTACTTTCCTCTACATCGTCGTCATCTGATATAAAGTACAGCGATAACAATAATGGATCAACGAGGAAAGGAAGAGGCGCGGCAACTTCTTCCCCGCATGAGAGGCATTATATGATGAATCGAGCAGCGACAGAAGAGATGAAGAAGAAAACTCCACTGCCGTTCCACCGGAACACACTATTTGGGTACTTGCGGTCCAACCCGGCAATTCATAGCATCAGCCGAAGGTGGAATGGTTGCTATAACAATCAAAGCCGGTCATAGGAGATTAATAAGTATTACTTCTTGAAAGTTTTAGTACATATAGCAGGGACAATTCATTGCTTTTTGTTTGATATATATATAGCAAATACGTCCAAATTTTAAATTTATTCTTTACTTTTTCTGTATGAAACAGAGATGTGAAATCAGATGCATCTCTTGCTTTCCTGGTTGAGTATGTATATCTGTATTTCCGTAGTCTTGAAACCTATCAATGAAATAACTGTTCATAGCAAGAGCTTTTTCCTCAGAAAGTAACTGTTTACGCTGCTGCGGTGCTGCCTGCATACCAGATTATTATTTTAGTAATTTTCTCCAACTAATTGTTCAAAACCTGCTTAGAGTTCTCAGCACGCAAGGAATTGAGGTTCTGATTAGATGTGTATTAGTATAAATGAAAAAAAAAAACATTTTCCACGGTTCCTGTTATCCTAAGTCTCGGGAACTAAACAATTACAAAACTGTTATCCCTTGAAAACACATGTAATTAGAGAGTCAACTTCAGGCTACTGTTTGAAGTAGATACTCAGCATACTAATCCAATGCATGATCAACATGGAAGCCATGTGCTTGCTCCTTTCCTTCAATTATTGAGTTCTGGTTACGGGGCTATCAGTTACCGGACCCACCAAAAGTGAAACCATTTTAACGGTAATTATGAAGTGTCAGCTTGATTGATTCAATCAAGCTTAATTATTTTAATAATTGTGCATGTTTAAATTTAGTTACAGTGGCAAAATGAAGATCTGCTCTTTGCGGAATTGCGGTTTTATCGCAAAAGTGGAACGCTATACAGAGCGGCCTAACACTACGATAATAATTAAATAAATAAACCCAATTTCTCTGTCGAGAAAGAGAAATATCAAATATCCAGACCAAAGTTACCGGCTTACTGCCTAATAGACCTGTCAAAATTCCGTTCCGCAGGGTTGTTCCGTTCCGTTCCGTCCAAACGGAACGTTAAATGGAAGAGATTTCAGTTTCGTTTCTGAAAACGGAACGGAAACGGAATTGAAATTTATAAACGTTTTTACAACGGAAAACGGAATTCCGCTGAAATCAATGGTAAATAAAGGACGGAACGTTAAACGGAATGGAAAATTATTACGTTTACGAAACGGAACGTTAAACGGAATTAATTTCTATTCCGTCGACTGAAACGGAACGGAAGCGGAACAGACCTGTTCCGTCTTCCGTTTGAACGTTTGACAGGCCTACTGCCTAACCTAAAAATAAATGGGTCAAAAGGCTGCCATATTCTGGTCAGCATCACGTGCGTTGGTCAAAGAAGAGAAATTGGGTAATATATTTTTCGGCGTCTATTTCCAGAGTGGTCAGTGGGTGTTTTTTTTTTTAAATACCGCTGGCGCGAGGTATATAAAAAAAAACTAAATGTATCTTTTTCTTAATAATATGTTAAAGTTTGAGTATTTCATAACATTGTGTTTGATCTTTGAACTCCTCGCTTTCAAAAAGTTTAATCGAACATACGTATTAACTTAAGAGAAATAAAAAATAAAATAACACATTTCTTTAATTACAGGTACTATCTTTTATAGAGAGCATACATTTAAATTCACTTAATTCTTTCCATTTGATATATAGAATTTCGTGTTTCAATACTCATAGTAAATTTATTCAATTAGAATTGTCAAACATATATTAGACAAAGCACTACCTAAAATGAGGAAAAAAAATAATAAAGTGATAATATATATCTGAAACTAAATAATGTAAGGGTTTAGGTTCCTTAGAACATCAATTAATTGTTTCGGCATTCAGGAGTGTCACAATGTGTGTTTTCCCTTGTATTCTATGCTATTTGCTACTATTACTCCTTTGATAAGTGACGAGAACAAATAAAAAAGTTAATTTGTTGTTGTGAATTTTATATTCTTAAACGAATTAATTTTTCTGGCATATAACGAGTCTATAAATCTACAAATTAAAATTAAAATTGAGAAACAGTTTGATAACTATGTATTTTTATAATTTTGATAATCGTTAAAAAAGGATATTAAAATCTGAAATGCTTTATGGGTATGGTCTGTAATGTGGCGTACATATTAGGTGTGTTTGGATGAGCCATGAATAAGGAATAAGAATAAGAAATTTCGGTATGTGTGCTTGTCCAAATTCCTTATTCTTGTATCATAGTTTTCTTAGTATAAGAATAAGGGCCCAAATTTCTTATTCTTGTGTTGTTTGGGTTGCACAAGAATAAGAATAAGCACGCATACCAAAATTTTTTATTCTTATTCCTTATTCATGGCTCATCCAAACACACCTGTGTATAATGAAATTTGACATATATTTATCATTCGCAAGTAATATTACTCTTTGTTTTTTTAAATTTTATAGATAAACTTGATAAAGGCTGCCAAGATATCATTGGGGCCGTTTGGATGTTGTAGGAATTTGGAGAATTTGCAATTCCTAGGCATAAATATATTGGGAAGTGTGTAACTTTGTGAAGAGTTTGAATTGTTTATAATAAATTTGGCAAAAAAATGTCCGGAATTTGCAATTCCGGCACCATCCAAACAGCCCATTGATCTTGTTGCATCACCAAATAATATCTAAATTGAATGAAATTTTGTTATATGTATCTACACGTCTCTGACAATTTATTTATAAAATTATTTTATAATATTCTTAGTTTTGGAATTGATTTAAAAAATTTTACTAAAATTGTTAAAGATAAAACAATTGTTAAACGCTTAAAATCTGACATCTATATACTATATCTAAATGAAGATTGAAAAATTTAATTATTCATTTTTTTTTGGGAACATGTATCCATTTACGTTATTTTCTTTTGTTTAATTATATGTTCACTTATATTCTGCTTAAATTGCGATGGATTACGTGACCACCTCCCCAACCGAGAGCCTAATTTTAAAACATCGAGAACGAAATATTTGAACTCGAAAATGGCCAGCCTTGAGTTTGGTCTTCTCAAGATGGGACGGAACATCTAGGAGGTAAGTATAGGTCCTTGTATGTAGAAGTTTACAAAATTAATTCCTCCAAAGTCTTATTCCCTTCCGATTTTACCGACCGAGGCATGTAGAAATTAATTAGATATATGCATCTCTGTAATCTAATAAACATAAAATTAAACAAATATCTTATTGCACCTTTCTATATTGAATTAAAATTTTAAAAAATTATTTTGGTTGTATTTGAAAACTTTTCCATACCTATATCTACATCACTAGATGCGTCAGCTGCACATCTAATATTTTTCCAAACGCCGGTATCGGCAAGCACTAACAACACAAAAATATCTATACACATATACTAAAGGCCAATAGCCTTTTTGACACGTTGGCCACTGTTAACCAACAGTTGTAAGAATAGTAATTTTCACTGGATACTGGTCGTTCAATCTCGGCGCAGATAATTTGGGAACTGCATTCAGAGGATGGCCATCCACTAAATAATTTTTTTATCTCAACTGTCTGATTTAATTTCAACGGTTATAGATACTCCATGTATAATACCAGAATTGATAAGTTTGAAAAAATCTAACCGTTAAAATTAAATCGAACGACTCGGATCAAAAGACGTCCACTGTATTGAACCATCCAGAGAATACTTTCCTGATAATTTGGTCCGTTCATTCTCGCTATCAATTGGCTTCTTGCGTTTTACTTTTATCTGCAATTTTTCATCTCTTTCATCATGCAGGCCCTCAATTCAATCGGCTTGATCTGTGAGTAGTGTAAGGAATCAATATTCTCTCCATTTGGTTGGTGTATTCTCCTCCCACATATGTTTCTGGATTCTAATGTTTTGTGGAACTAATTCATGCAGCAATGATTTTTTTTCACAATGTGTTATTTTGATAAGGACTATAAATATACTTACCTTACCTGCACTCCAATTTACCAGTAAGCATCTTCACTTTGCTACGCATTTTCAACAATAAAAAAAAAATATGTACAATTGGCCTTATTATTTTGTTTGTTGTTGCCTTGTTGGTAATACAAAATATAGTTGCATTTTATTAAAAAAAAGGAAAGCTAGGTCTTTTTTTAATTACTTTAATATCACTATTATTATATATCCTATTATTTTACCATACACTTTTCGTTTCAATTTTTATTTTTATTTTTTTTCCTCATACCTGGCCCAAACTGGATTACGTTCTGTGATTTATGAAATTAGCTCTGTGGTTTCATGATAATGTCTATGGTTTGCTCAATAGTCAAGGCATAATAAAAATTGTCTTGAACCTCTTCAAATTTTGCTTCGGCTAATGATTTCGATTCTGCTGCCGTGCAAAAATTATACCAACAATTTTTTACAAACATTTTAGCATATTCGCACAAATATTTTTCTTATGCAATTCATATATTGAATAAAAATAAATAAATCGCGCAAACGCGACGCACGCAATAGTCTCTCTCAAATCCTGCGTTATGCAGGTCTTGGCAAGACTATATTTTTTTATTCTGTCTTTTTTCCCTTTTTTTCTCTTTTCTTTTTTCCTTTGTAATCCAAGTTGTAGAACTACCGTAGAAGTCCCAATTGAGTGCCCGACTGCCCGTGCGTTCAGACTTTTGCAAAAAGTCGGGATCATGCTACAAATATTGTCTGTGGCGTGCAAAGATACGCTGCCGACTATTTATGAATAAGATATGGACACTTAAACGGCACCAACTTGGGTTAGATTGGAAATCCAACGCCGTTCCCAAATCCCAATTGATTTACTAACCTGATTCCATTACGTAATGGGTCTAAATTTTTTTTTTTTAAGTAAATTAAAGTGATCAACCGTTGCCTGCCCACAGGAGTAGGGCCCACAAGCAGTCCGGCTGCTTTATGCGGCTTAGAACAACTGGGGGACTTGATCGACAAGTATATTTTGAAGTTCGTTTAATTTTGACAATTTATAGATAATTAAACATAGAAAAATTTAATTTAAAATTTTAAAATCTAACATTTGATTTATGTTCTATTCGGTGCAAATAATTATTTTTTGAAAAATAATAATAAGATGAATTCATATTTCACCGTTCAGTAAGTGCCTTAAATTTTTTTTTTAATAGTAATGAATTATTGAAATTTATCTATATATCCATCCAAAAAATCTATAAATTTAAATTAATTCAAGATTTTTTTTTATTTTCAACATAAATCATCATCAAGTGCTCCCTCTTTTATAATCAATCAACTGTTATGTCAAATAGAATTTTTAGGCTCTAATCGGAATAAAAAAATTTAACGCGAGAAACGGAAATCACTTTCTCCAAATTCACTGTCATAATCGAGGAAGGAGAGGCAGGAATTCCCTTTCCGTGAGAATTGATGAGAAAATTTTGATGCTGTAAATTTTCGTCCAAAACCAAAAAATTTGATGAGAATTTTTTTCCTTTTCTTTTTTTTTTTTCTTATCCTTTCTCGCTAATCTCCGGTACAAATCAGAGCCTTAGAAAGATCAATTAGTTGATACATTGTATCAAAGCTTAAAAAGCTTATTAAGTATAGTCAAACCTCTATTTTTAAAATCTTAAAATATTATTAAGTACAGTCGAACCTATATGATAACACCGAATAGCATATTGACAATTTACGATAGTAAATTTCTTGAATAGCTTTAAACTTTTTAAAACTGATCTCTTAAGTTTTGTTAAAGATTAGAAAAGTGTATCTTAATTTGAACAATTTAAATTTTGACGATAAGTAGTTTCTATTAGATTAATTTATTGTATGATGCAATATGGTCTCCGCGCACACTTCACAAAAATGGTCATAATTTTTTATCCGATCGTCGGATCGGGCTCAAATTTGACAAGAGATTCGTAACAAGAAATGTAGCTACATTACGGTTGGCCAAGCTGTCAGCCCGGATTTGCGATGTGAACTTTCCTTGATTGACTTTTGGAATTTTCTTTATAATTTTGACAATTTTAAGGTTGTTTTAGTAATTTTTATGCAATTTTATCTTCTTAGGATTTTTGTATTGTCTATTTAAGACAACCGTCATGGCTTATGATAGTTTAGTCATATTTTGAGAATTACAATTTTATAAAAATTCTGAATTTGTGTGATTTCAGAGTCAAAATCTCTCTATTTTTCATACTTTCCACCAATTTTTTCTATAGTTCGTGCATCATTGTAGGTTAAAAAAAAGAGAAATAAATGCAAAATTTTTTGAGAAAGTTTAATATGCAATATAGTGCATAGAGCTTTCTATGCACCACGGACTTTTTCGGGAGTATTTTTGTAAATTAATACATCTAATTTAACCAATCTAATCTACATATTGAAATCTCATTGATAACCAAATTTTATAATTTTTGAGATTTTATTACTATTTTTTCGAAATTTTTAAAATATGTCATTTTTGGAATGTTATACTATTTACAATATTCCTAAAATGGCATGTTTTAAAAAATTCGATAAAAATAGTAATAAAATCTAAAAAAATATAAAATTTTGTTTTCTATGAGATTTCAATATGTTATATGTAGATTAGATTGGTTAAATTAGATTTGTCAATTTACAAAAATAATCCTGAAAAAGTTTGTGGTGCATAAAAACTCCTATGCACTATGGTGCATACTAAACTTTCTCAAATTTTTTTTGCCTAAAACTTTTTTGAAAATTGTGGAACTTATTCATATGCTTAAAAAAAAAAACACTTTTAGATGTGCCTACCCGGAAGGCCGGAACCACGATAGATACATAACACCAACAACTTTGAATACAATAACTCATTAATATCGAAAACTGAATTGAGTGATTAATTCATGACATGAAAGATTGAAAATAGTAAATTGGGGTTCGTTGATGTTTAGTGGATAGTTATGTTCATATTGACTGCGATATAGTGACTTCAAAATATTATTTGACGCTTACATGAGTTGATAGATGTTTACAATAGTCACTATTATTTTGCTATTTTAAACGGACTATTATGACATTTCGAATTAGTACGTTAATCTGTCGAATCCAACTCATTATCCAACTAAGCACTTGTTCAGACTACACATCAGGCTCATCAATCACACACGCATTATTCGTACATTATCGCACTATAGCGCCCAGTACGTACAATAAGTTGGTTTAATATATTGTAATAAATATTTAATGCGGTAACTAATATCAACAAGAAGTCCTTGTTCTTAAAACTATTCATTCGGAAAAGACTTTTAACTTGCCTGACGTTGATCATATGGTCCTTTTTTTTTTTATATTTTTTTTAAAATTTTGCAAATTTAGCCAAAATTTATATGAAATTATGAAAACAACCAAGCTTTGAAAATGATTTTAGGTTTAATTAAACAGCGTTATTTTGTAGTAAAGACGATTGAGTTTATAAGTTAGCATTCATGCTAAGGTTTGCAATTTTAGAGAGGCGAATGGTTATCGGTGTTCAATACATGGTTTATATTTGTATTGACCTTCCGAAAATAGACATCTTCCATCTTTGTTACAGTAAAAAATTATGATATTTTCTTTCACGACACGTCGTCTCCATTGGGTTAAGAGTCTTGATGTGTTGAACAAAAAATTGGTGTTTATATTATCGATGAAAAAAAGGAAACAGTAGTTCTAGGGAAAAAAAATTTAATTATGTATTTGAAATCGATTTTATAAATTTTTTTTTATTATGATTAGACATGTTTCCATTTTATGAGCTTGCTCGCACTAGTTTGCATTCTGCATTCATATCCGTAACTCCGTAAGCTAGTTTTAAGTCTATAGAACGATCCAAATGCCAATTGTGGGCCTGTTAGAGACTTAGCTTCTGCTTGGGTTTGGTTTATTTCTAGGCCCAATCGGTTTTCAGCTAAACATTTAAATGCAGAAACTAAATTAAGAATCACGTCTAGAGCTGCAAAACGTCTAAAACGACCAAAAAAACGGTCGATTTCCTTAACCATTACATTTTAAAACGAAATTAATCATCAGCTTGCATTAACCGTTTCGTCTTGTCCAAAACGAAACGGTCGAAACCACGAAAATACACATGAACGAAACCGTTTCAAACTTTCGTGAACCGTTTCGTTTTAAAAACGCAACAAAAAATCTTTAACCGTTTCGTTTTATTTTGGACGAAACGAAAGGACGGTCAAAATGGTGACCGTTTTCACCCCTGATCACGTCTATTTTTCTATGTTTTATCCTTTGTCAAGTCTTTGACAAGAGATTGTGGTTTAACAACAAAGATGGTGAAATTTCAGGAGATTAATCACAAGAAAACTAAAATTAAATACTTTTCTCTCCAAAATGGGAATATTATATTTATGATTCTAATTAAGTTCAGAAATTTTTCACATCGACTCATTCTCTTTTTTTTTTAAAAAAAAAAAAAACAAAATGCCTAATTTATCAGTAACTGTTAGTACTTGTGAAAATATCTGTATCCAAAATACAAATTCAAATTATAATACTCTCACATCTTTATCTTTCCCAGGAGTTCACTGGAGACAAGCTCAGCCGAATATTTTTTATCCCAATTTTATTTTGTGGTTCCTGATCTGTCCTGAATTCATTATGCATTAGTTAGTGCCTTTCTATTTCTCTCCCAATAGTTACTGTCTTGTATTCCTCTTCGCATACTCCTTGTAACACACCACGGAAAGGGAACTAGGTGACAGAACAGTTATTGATTTGGAATATTTTGGTTTACACACAAAAAAAAAGGGGGTAGATAAGGAGAGTTTATCACAATGTTTTATTCATTAAGTTAGCATAGTATAAATGGTAACTGATGGATGTCGCGTGATTTTATAATTGGACAAATAAAAGAGTTTTTATTGTTTAGATAGATAACTGTAATTTTTGAAGCTTCAGATCGAAAAATGTGTTATTTTGGCCTTTTAGAAGTATATGTATAAAATTCCAAAGACAGAAAAGGAAAGTTTCAACAAAAGAGACGTTAATTGATACGAAAGGTCGTATCTAAGCATGTTTATCTGAATGCTCACATATATACGGAAGAGTATTAATTAATAATAGAATATATATAATCACATTAATAACAAGAGACAGAGTAAATTATTAAACAAATTCGAAAAAAAATAGCAATAAATAAGTATCCGAACTAATTTAACACCCAAATGGACGAATAAAATATGCACAACTATTAAAATGTGGCAATCAAAGTAGAAATTTGTTCAATTGACCAATAATTAATACATACTACATAAAATTGTTACAGGTTATGGTGTCCAGGGATTGAATTTATCCCAACAGTTTCAGCTATAATTAAATTTCCCTTCATCAAATCGCTTTACGCTTTATTTTTTTCCCATTTTTGAATTACAAATCGTTTTTTTCTTAATCTTTTTTATGGTTTCAATAAATATAGGTCCGTCTACCTTATCTCTGAGAAATAAAATTATTTCAACTATGAAAGGAAAAGATAAAAGTTTTCCATTGAAACATATTGAAAAAAACATACATATATCTATAAAAATCATACATTTGACAATACAAGACTGTCCAGAAACGGCTGTTCACTCTAGATGTTCAAGCATAATGAGAAAACCAAAGCACACAAATATTGGAGTACGAAGCTTAAAATCACAACTGAACCGCAGCAAGAAAAGAACTAAACCTGGTCTTACTCGTTCATATTCGCCATCCTTTGCTTTCTCTCATCTGATAATCTCTTTGCAAATAGCGCGAGAGCCTCTTCATTAGTTCCTTTACCATCAACTGGCTCATATACACCTGTCTCTACATTCACTTGAGCCACAGACTTCTTCAAGAGATCCTTTCCAATCTGGATCAAATCTTGCATATTCTTCTGTGTTGAGATGTCCACAGATGCAGTATTGCCCATCAACGAATCCGTCTTTAACAAAGAAACCATAATATCAGGTCATTTTCTTAGCATTATTTATCATGTAAAAGTTTTAAAAATATAATATTATTTGAATTAAAAAATTTTACCTGTATCCGTAGGTAATTTTCGTGAGAGTTAAGTGTTTGGAAGAATACGGCTAAGTTTGCATCAACAATAGCAGATGTTGCATGAAAAAAGATGTTGACCAAGGGGGTCATTCCATTGTTAAACAACCATTCAAGTGCACCCCATTTGGCACTATCCTTTGCATTGTAGTTACCCTCCTCCTTAGAATTGCCGGTACCAAGCGAGATGATGATGAACTTTCCATAATCCATGGGTGTAGTTAGAGTAAAGTCTGGATTTTTCATGAAAATTTGTTGTGTAATGTGGGAGATTGCCACCAAAGTCTGTAACGGTGAATCATCAGAAACATTTTTACAAAATGCAGGGATTCTTGTGTACTGTTTTATATATAGTTATATACAAAGGCAGTTTGAAATCTCTGTGTCAGTTGACAAGCATGGTCAATGCCCATTATCACAAAATAAATATTTACTCCATCATTTGAATGCAATGCAAAATGCCGAATGTGTACAGCAAGATCCGATAATTGGCTTCAATCTTGGCCTTTCGGTAAAAATGGTTTTCTGATTCAGGTAACTGTGAAGGGGAAGCTTTTCTAATTCATCCAGAAAAATGAATCTTGATTTCAGGATCCAAATGGGTTTTTTAAACTTCACTCGGCTGGCGCTATCAAGCCAAATATGTGTTCTTTCATAGGTATTGAAGTCTTAATAAAAGTTTTAAGATTAAGTGCCACATTTGTGTTAAATAGAAAATACAGGGAGAGCTTGATATTTCTTTGTGATTCGGAAGCCTAAGTTATTTCATTGTATCATTGTTTTTTCTTATTTCCATTGATGATTGATGCAAGTTCTGTTGCTCTGGAAATGAGTAATTCATATATACTTACAGGATTGTTAGCTGCTAGACCACCATCAATAAGATTAAATTCCTTAATATTTCCCTGAGAATCCTTTGTCTGGAAGTAGTGTCCTGGAAGAAATGTCGGTGCAGCAGAGGTACTGATGCACACATCTGAAAGGAGTGCATTCTTCAATGGTTTTCTTTTTCCCTGTATACAAGGTAGGCACAGAAAAAAAAAACCCGAGTTATTTGGAAATTAATTAAATTCATTTTCTGCTTATTGGCGATTTGAAATAAGAGTCTTTAACTAAAATTTAAGTTCTTTCTGATGTACGGAAAATGGAGAACCAATTTTACACTCACATCAATAGTCGTGAAGATCATCGGTTCAAGAGACTTGATGTCAAATGTCGGGACGACCAAGTTGGTCAATGTTTCACTAATGGTTGTTTCTCCGAGCAACTTTTGTATTATTGAATGCAAATAATTGCCATCATATTTTGGCCCTTTGACGGAGTGTATCAGAGTAGTTGCTTTACCAAATGGACCCCTGTATGATAAAAACCAGCATGACATATGTTCTTTTTGTTATGATGAAGATGTTCTTTCACCGTTAGATAATAGGATTGTGTAGCTCAACAATTGCATATTTGATCATTCAAAAAAATTTGCAAATTAAAAAAATCAGAATTATTTCGCTACGCTAACCAATATATATATGCAATAAAATTCAATTTAAATATTTGTTTTCTTTTCAAACATAGGAGGTCAAAGTCATCTAACTTTTTGTTTTTGTTTTTTTTTTTTAAATTAAACTCATAAGAGACGTGAACTCTTAACCTCTTTAAGATTTGCTTAATTAATACTTTTACCATTGGGCTACTAAGTCACATGCCAATTAAAATGTTGTTATCCTATTTACCTTCCCATCTGAATGGTAGATAATGTAATAAAGCAGTACTAGCATTTGAAATTTTTTCATAAACCATTCTTTTAAGTTACTAACTTACGATCTTTGAGGAAAAATCCCAGGGCCGTTATCCACATAAAACTGGTTAATTTCTTCAGCAGAGAAAAGTGGACGATTTTGCTTGTTAGGAGCTGTCAACATTGTGGCGATCAAACCTCCAGTGCTTGTCCCGGCTATAACATCAAAGTAATCAGCTAATCTCGCATCTGGTCCATCCAGCTCCTACAGAATCAGTAAGTAAAATTTTTTAAATTGTTGCTTTCTTTGAGGTTGAAGATGGTACAGCTATGTTCTAACAGTTACAGACATTTATCTCAAAAAACTTTTGCAATAATAATACAGAAAGGATTCTAGCTAGTTTAAATCAAATTTCTAAAATAGATTCTTAATAGGATATCAGAGATGTGTTCTTTATCCTTGGTTATTCATGGGTTATAATAGTAACATATATACCTGGAGCTTGGATTCAAGATAGGCAAGAATAGTGCCTGGAATAAGTCCCCTTATACCACCTCCATCAATGCTTAGTATTGTGACTGTAGTCCCCATAGAAGGTGGCGGCATGGATATGCTCATGTCTTCGCTGCTAATTTCCATTATTAGCTTGTCCTGTAAAGAATTTCTCCAGAGCAATGGGGAAGAAAACAGAACCAAATCCCTGAGAGATTGATTCGTCTTTCTTTATTTTATGTTCAGTTGTTGCTTTCTTTCTTCATTGATCAGACAGCATTTATAGAGCAAAGAGTTGAAGAGTTATTAAGAGAGGCAACTGAGGCAGTTATAAACTATATATACTTGATTAATTAATGACGATCATAATCACGTTCCAAACAAGTTTATTGATATTTGTTAGTGTTGTTCCATTAAGAGAGTCACTGGTTATCTTGGCCCTGACCCCTGACTAGAAAGGAAATTTGCTTCATACAAAAGATAAGGCAATTAATAAATTGCATTATATTTAAGAGGAGAATTCCGGTGTCCACAATTTGAACGCCCCAAATGTCTGAAAACATTTTTTTTTACTATTTTTACAAAATATAAAATTTAAACTTCAAATTCAAACCATTGATCTTATTAGATATAATTAGCGATGCATTTTCATATAAGTTTTATAAATTTTGAAGTTTATTTAATACTTGATCAAGAGATTGAATATTGAACGAATCTAGTTAAATATGATAGATTAATTATAATCTGTTCATATTTTTGTCTCTTGATCAAGTATCAAATAAACTTCAAAATTTATATAAAAATACATCGCTCATTATATGAAATAAGATCAACGCTTTGGATTAAAAATTTAAATTTTATATTTAAAAAAATAATTAAAAAGTGAGTTTTGAAGTGTTTGGGCACTAAAACCATCCTTTGTATTTAAATAGAACAATTTGTAAAATGGCCTTCACAGAACGAGTGTACATGCTTTAGTGACAGAATTATTCAGATTTTTGTATAATTATAAGTTAACCGGAGTAATAAAATATGTTTGTCCTCAGTGGAGTTGCATATGTACCACCTGTGTAAAGTCCAAATTGGTCATTTATGAGTGGTGGTCTGGTGGAATCTCATGATTTTGTTGGGGAAACCGGAAACGTTACATAAATTAAGTTATTTACGCTGGATTTTTAAGATATCTTAATTAAAGTTATATAAATATTCAATTTTTTTTTAAAAAAAAAAGAAATATTCACAAAAACCACTAAGGAAGGATATATTTTAAGAAATTTTTAAGATATCTTTTTAAATAAGAAAACACTTTGGAATAATCTTGCCTAAAGTTACTTGTATTGCAAATTTATAATCGCGTATTTGTCTCAATTTTAACCTTCTAATGTGTAACAATTCGCTCGAGTAATTTTTTTTTCACAATAATAATTTATATTATTTGTACCTTTTTTTGTGTGCACGTCATGCTTTTACGTACTATGTTATAATCACAATTTAATCTAGCTGCAAATACAGTTTTCAGGTGCATTCGTCCAAAAATTTCAACTAATTATAATAAGCAGCTGCGCGCCAGCGTATATTCAATTTCAGTATTTGTCTAGAAGAAATGATATATATACCAAGTCTTACCATTTTCCGGTGGCACATTGCCTTGAATCCTGTATCGTGCGGCACAGCGTGTAGCGCAGCACAGAACCATCCGATTAGATCTGAATAGATGGAGTTCCGTACATGTAACAAGATTGTAAGATCTGAAAAAAAAAATAAACCGTTGAGATCTAATCGGATGGTCCAGATCCTGCGCTACACGTTGTGTCGCGCAACACAGGATCCGGATCCCATTGCCTTCTGAGTTGGAGTAATCTGGATGCCTTAATTAGCGTTAGTTTAATATCATCTTCCTAGATAACTATCCCACAAATTCTGAACTATATATTCTAATATTAATGTGTTTGGATAAGGTGTAGACAAGCTACTAAAATCTTTGAGAAAATAATTTAATATTATATATTAAGTACTGCGTTTTATTAACTGACCAGAACATTTCCTCTAATATCCTCTAATAATTGCATGTCTATAGTCAATTTTCATATATTTGCTGCCAATCAATTTCCTAATTGTACTGTTATTCGAATACAGAACTAACAAAATAACGATTAATACTGGCATCCGCCTTTTTTTCTCCTCCTCTCAGATTTTTTATTTTATTTTATTATTTTTGTGTGGGTAAGTTATGCATGGTTATCCCTTGTACAGAATTACGTTTATTCCGTTGAGGTATTTAAACCTATCAATATCGTTTCTATCGTGACATTATGGAGAAAAAAAAATGTAGAAATGGTTATTTGAGAAAGACCTTAACTTTTAATGTTCCCGGTTCCTTCATGTAATGGCAAAGTAAGTGGTATTATAAAATAAGTTACTTTTAAGTTTTATTGTGTAATCTCTATCTCCCAATAAATATATCATTTGTCCAATATTATAGTGATGGCTCAATTATTTTGTCGACTGCCCATCCGTCAAAGGAATTGTGCCGTGTCCCCTTGGCATTAGCAGTTATATAATTAAACCCCTTACTGGCAATCCAATTAATCTATTGAGAAGGACAATTTGAATGAATATATCATTTTTCAAGAACTGGAATGAGAACTGAAGTTGGTCAAATTTTGTTCAAACAAATTGATTGTCAATTGGGAGATAAATGAACTATCAACTTAATATTTATCAAGTGCTAATCTTGGTTGCAATCTGAATTATTTAAACTCGAAACTTTTTTTTTTTTAAGAAAGAGGGAGGTCTTTGTCATCTATCTAACTTTTTATGAAATTAAAGATGCATGCGGGGCTTGAACCCTTGACCTCTTGGAGGCCAGCCTAGTGCTCTTACCACTGTGCTACTAAGCCACATGATTAAACTCGAAACTTAAATCTCCAGTAAATTTAAACACCCCCCCCCCCCGCCCCCACCCACCCAAAAAAAAAGAAAAAACAAAAAACAAAAACAAAAACAAACAAAAGGGAAATGAGCTGTTGGATAAAATGGCAAGGTTAAATTAATACTACTTCAACATTTTCAGGTTTTAGTAGCTGCATATTTCATTTTTCTTTTGCCCTCATGCACTGCCACCTAGAATTATGATGATACAAAATTATCCTGTTTTCCTTCTAGTTGGGGCAGAATTTTTTTTTCTTTAATAAAAAAAAACCAATATTTCAGGTATCCGGTTTTCATCATTGAAAACCTGAAACCAGCCCACAGAAAGATAATTGAAAACCATAAAACAGAACAGGACCTCCTCCAATGAACTGTTAGTTGACCTCTTGATAAGGAAAAAAATAATATTTATGCATGTTCTTGTTAGTTTGTAATGATTAACGAATGGATTTATCCGTAAATAGAAACAAACTTAATAAATTAGTTGACTCAAAGCTCGTGGACAAGTATGTTCAGCCAATTTGGGATATTAAAACTTTAAAAGGATTAAACCATCTGCAATTATCTCCTAATGGTACCGCATTATCTCCCACAAAAAGTGCGGAACCTTATAAAATTTGTCCAGCTACTTGATTGTTTTATTCGTAGTATTTTATTTATTCATTCGTATTTTTAGGTTTCTTTTTCCTTTAAATGTTGAAAGCAGAGACGAAAATTTTCATGCTTAACATTTGAGTAGCTGGCGTGGAGGAATTTCTCATTAAACAAATTATACTGGGGAAAATTATTGGTCGAACTCTCAACTTATTCAAGATGAGAAATTGTGTAATGGGGTCTGAACTCTCAAGCCCCTCTTTTTTTAAAAAAAAAAGAAAATGAAGATGTGTATTAATTTTCCATTTTGATTCTAAACAAAACCAAAATGTAAGTATCAAAAGTAGGGAACACCAAAAAAAGTAGTTAAATAGGATCTCAGCAAACATAATACTAATTTACCTCGCTGGCATGGCTAAGTTTTTGGTTGATGCGCTTTAAGCAGATGTTATCTACGAATGTACAAAATTTGCTGGAATTCTGAATTTGGTCAAATCAACTCTTAGTTCGATTGCATCTCTTCTTTAACGACTCTTTAGTTCAATCTATTGTCTACCTAGTTAATCTCATCTTTGATGAAGGTCCATTTTATATAAGAATTTTTTCTTTTTTTGGAGAGACTAGGTAGAGGCTACCTAGGAATTATATAAGAATTTTTCAACTGGACCTTTTCATCTAATTTTAACAGCACCGAGGTAGCAAGACATAAGAATCAGCATTGACTTGTGATGAAATTTTCAGATAAAAAAGTTTCCTTTCATACGAATACGAGTAATACGTCTAGAAATTAATATTTATCAAACATATATATCAGATTGAGTAATAGACAAGTCCGGAGCAATTTGCATTATATGCAATGTAGAATCAGATTTTCAATCGATTTGCTCGATCAAATTTCAATTATCTGGTTGAATTAAGAAGAAAAAAATAGAAAAATAATAGGTTCTGTTGACTGGGTCAAAGACGAAGACGAACAAAAGAAAAGTCAGCACCATTTGTCCATTTATGGTCTGGGCTCTAACCTCAAGAAAACTTATGGGCTTTTGTGAGGAATTAAGGAGGCATTAACGTAGACGACGGTGGCGAAAGTAGGAACTTTCGCTATCCGTTTCGCTAACATAGCGTAAGTATAAATTTTTTCGTTACTCGTTGCGTATTTTGAACGGAAGTAAAAAAAATTTCATTGATCGTTTCGCCTGGAATCGCGAAAAAAACGATCAACCGCGATCAAATGTAAATTTCGCTGTGAAGACACAGTTCATATAAGATATAACAAAGAATAATTCAAAAAAATGCACTAAAATACTTTAAAAAAAGAGCACAATAACAGAAGACTTTAAATGCATGTTTCATTTAAAAAATACATCAAAATAATTTCAAACTAATACCTAATTTAACAAGGGATTATTTCCATATGAATTATGGTGGTCTCAGTTATAAGTTCAAATCATTGGGGAGATATCAACAAACCCGATAATTCCGACTGACCCATCGAAATTACTAAGTAAGAGTCACATCCCCTCGAACAAGCACTTGGCAATTTTGTACCCTTCATCATTGACCCATCCATATAGAATTAATCCCATTGTTAAATTAACAGACTCTCCTTAGTCCTATAGGCACCAAAATAAACAAAAAACCAACTGTTTTTTTATCAAAAAAAAAAAAACAAACTTGCAATCACCAAGTTCAACTGTTAAAAAAAATCATAACACAGAGATCATTCAATAATCTCATCAATTGCATCATCATCTGCATCACCAAGTTCACCACCACTTTCTATAGTAATATCAAACAAAAGAGAAATTAGTAATAATTGAATTGAATTAAAATGGAAATTAATTATAATTAAAAATAATACCAATCACTGTTGTCCTCAACCAATTATGTGCACACACTAGAGCTTCAATGCTCTCATCATTCAATGAGCTTCTAGTTGGGCTAAGTGTTCTACTAGCAGTACTGAAGGTTTACTCTGATGCCACAGTACTAATTGGTACAGCCAATATGTCCCTAGCCAACTTAGACAAAATTGGATATTTAGGGGCTTTTAATTTCCACCATGACAAAATGTCAAAGTCATCATCCAAGCTACAAGGATCAAGTGGTTCAGATAGATACTGATCAAGCTCAGACAAGATGGGGTCAGCCTGCTTCTTATCATTCAAGAAATTTTTCAAACAAGCCCTTGAATCAGTTTCTTCCTTTGATCCACTAGAACTGAAAAGAAGACATTTTCAACTTTGATTGCAACACACATAACAAAATAAAAAAATATATATACATATCAGATGTGCTAGTGGAGTACCTTGGTGCTGTACTTTGACTAGTTTGGCTCCGTGACTGTGGTTGTTTGTTGTTTGAGATCAAATACTCATTGAACAAATCATCAAAGCAAGTCTTCAAGTTGGTCATAAATGATTGCAACTCTTCAGGATGCAACATTTTGAAGTAGTACTCAACCATTGCTAGCTTACACCTTGGATCTAGAGAACAAGCAAGAGCCAACAGAACACTTCCAATTTCCCAATACTTGTTCCACTTCTGGAACATTTTTTGTTCCATATTCACAACAAATGTATATGGACTACTATTCATTTTTTTAATATTCAGATAAACCTCACAGAAATTAAAAAAATACAAATTCAAGGTTAGATAATTGGCCCCACTCAATCTTAGAGTTGAATAATAGAAGACTTTCAAATGTCCATGTAGGGCTTTCACATGATCCCAATCCTGATCAGATGGACAAAAAGAATAAGTCTTATCTAACTCTGCATACCTGATGATAGCATCCTTCAATTGTAATGCCAACTCTAGCATAATATATGTGGAGTTCCACCTGGTCTGCACATCCCATGCTGGTTTCTTATCAGGAGCATTTACCTGAAAACAAACATAGACAAATTAATTAGCGCACATTAAAATAACATTAAAATAAATGAAATAAAAAAATAAATTAAAATATATATAGATATAAGTATATAACATAGACCTGAGAAGCAGCCAACTTGAACTTCTCCATTCTAGGTTGTGAATGCCTAATGAATTTTATGGTTTCCCTTATGGCATCTATCTCACCAGACATCACACTCAAACCATCTTGCATAATCAGATTTAAAATGTGGCAACCACATCTTAGATGAAAGATGTGACCATCACAAGGTAGGTTCTTTCTAAAATGACTCTTACTCAACAAGTCATTGATGGCAGCATTGTCCAACACCAAACTAAAAGCTTTTTTGTCCAAATTTCACAAAACTAACATATCATAAATGGCCTCTGAAATGTGTTTTTCAGTGTGAGGAGAGGGCATTGGTGTAAAGCTGAGAAGTCTTTTCCTCAACTTCCAATTGTCATCAATAAAATGACAAGTGAGAGCCATGAAAACCCTATCTTTACCCTTACAAGTCCACAAATCACTAGTGAAACTTAACTTACAATCCATATTCCCAAGTAATTCATACAATTTTAATTTCTCTTCCTCATAAACACCAATACAATCTGACCTAAGTGTGGTCCTTGATGGCATTTTAAAACAAGGCTGCAGATCAGTTGCAAAAACTTTCAAAAAATGATGTGTTGCACTGTTAAAAGGGTACTCATGGCCAATTACCATATTTGCCAAGTTTTTTCTATTTCTTTTCTGGTCAAATTGCCAAACTGAAGGCTTGGGTTGACCTGACAATTATACAATACATTATACATATTAGTGCCAAATGCCAAGTAACAATTATACATTACTGGTGACAACTGACAAGTGCCAAGTGAGAAGTATACCTTCACCACTGCCAAGTGCAAGCAGTCTCTGCAAGGAATCAGGTTTCATTCTTTTTGTGGGTGGCATTTTTTTACAACCACCCAGACAATGATGCAACAGTGAGCTAGTGCTCCTAGAGTTGCCTTGCAATTATTCAATGCCACAATACTTACAAGTGGCTGTAAAGTTACCATCTTCATCTTTCTCTGTACTATCAAAGTGTTCCCACACTTTTGATTTCCTTGGATTGTTCCTCTTTTTTTTTTTTTTGCTGCTGAATCAGCATTATCAGCAGCAGGTTGAGGTTCATTTGGGGTTGGAGTACCAGTACCACCATCAGCATTTGGGGATGGGGTACCAGTACCACCATCAGCCAGTTCAGCATCAATTTCGATCCTTTCAATTTCCTCTGCAGTTTCAAAATGCAATCCTGGTCCCAAACTATAAATTGGAAGCAATCAAGTCATACATACCAGATTACTAGAGATATAATAGTGCATACCAGTGCATCAATTCAACAGATTGCCAAGGTTAGTCATGATTGACATCCTCCCCTGACATAACACTTAATTTCTACCTGCTCAATTCAACATGTTGCCAGGACTGGATGTCAGTCATGACCAACTCAAATGATAATCTTAAACAGTTCAACTTGCTCTCTACTCTACATAACCACAACATGCTTGCAAAGGTGTGTCATGGGAGACATCCACGCCTGGCAACCATGAAACAAGGCACATAGCAAGCACAATTGCATAAACATTCATACACACAAAGCACAAGCATACAACATATAAATAACATTAACAAGCACACATATGAATGGCATTAACATACTGCCAGGAATGGATGTCTCCCATGCTACACGCCAATAACAAGCAGAAATATTAAAAACATAAAAAAAAAAATCATACTCATCATCTATTAGATCAAAATCTTCCTCTTGCACACTCCCTCTCTGTGAGTCAGCCATGTCAGAGTACTTTGAGATTTATGTAAATTTCCTACAAAGAGTCACAGAACACAAATGAACAAGAAAAGAATTAAAATCAAAAAAAAAATAAACAACTAATAAAAATTAAAATCAAAATAGAAGTTATGAAGTTAATACCTTTCTGTCTCTCTTTACTTTCGTTCTTCTTTTTTTCCTACAAAGAACAAGAAGTAAAATTAAACTTAAGTTAAGAACTAATAGATAAAAAAACGGAAAAAATTAAAATAAGATAGAAAATTAGAGAAGAAATACCTTTCTCTCTCTTTCTTCCTCTTTTCCTTCCTTCCTTCCTTCCTTTCTGTCTTGTTTCTTCATCTTATATAGCCAACAGACCCTGACTGATCGACTACTCTGTCATCAGTCTCTAAAAAACTAGCAATCATAACTTTTCTCAAGCCTTTTAAGCTACCAAGCCTACACTTAAGCTAAGATTTTGGAAATCAAGAGACAGAGAGCACTAATCAGTCTAGGGTTTCGATACTAATGATGAGGATTTCATCGAAACCAACAGAAAAGGAGGAAAATCAAACATCGAGATGACTCGATATCATCAATCGTCAATCATCAGCTCTCCAAGAGCATGCGTGAGAGAGAGAGAGAGAGAGACGGAGAGAAGATTATAGAGACAGGGAAGATAGAGAGACAAAAAAAGATCTCGAATCGACAGAGGCAACTGAAAAGACATGGCGCCGCTTCAGAGAGAGAGAGGCGGAGAAAAATAGATTAGGGTTTGATCTCTCTCTGACTCTCTCCCGGTGGGATTATATATACATAATTTATATTAATAATGTTAAATAATTTAATATTAATTAATATATTAAATAATAACGCATTTTCGCGAATGGATACGAAACGAAAGGACATAGTTTCGTAACTCATTACTCTAAACTCACGAAACCATAAAACGTTCCGTAGATCGTTTCGCTAACCCAGACGAAACTAGAAAATCTTTCGTAGATCGTTCTGCAGTAGACGAAATGCACGGAATTACGTAAATATTTTTTCGTTGTGCAGGCCTATAAGGAGCTACTCGGGGGCATAACGTTTATAACGGTCAATCAATTGACCTGTTGCGTTGATTGTTGCATCCTGTGACCTGTGAGACAATTTTTTGCGTCTTGTGTTTCGTTTTATGAACGCAGGAAATAATTGTTGCATTAATCGTTCGTTTTATGAACGCAGGAAATAATTGTTGCATTAATCGTTTTATTTATGGTAACGATCAAATCCGTTTTAATTGTTTTAACCGTTTTTTCATTTTTATGATAGAGCCAATAATAAGTTGTGAATCCTAGAAAAAATATCAATATAACCAATGATAAACATAAGTGCTAATAAAACACACTAAAGTTATTACATCCTTGCATAGTTGATTAGGAAATTACATAACAAAATACCTACATGGCAATGCCATGCAAATTACATAACAAAAAACTCTAAAGCCTACTTGATGCAATGAGCCATCTTGAACAAGTGTTAACCTGGCCCTGCAATAGAAATTTTGCAGCATGAAAATTACATAACAAAATACCCGAATCCACTAAAATAGAAGTTTTACAGCATGAACATTTTCATTAAATAAATACCTCATTGTGTTTAATATGGCCCTGCAACTTTTCTGACTTAACAATTAGGTCCCTGAAAGCCGTACCAGTGCCACAAAATCAGTAGCAACAATTGGTACAATTATGTCCCACTCCCAAAGTCATATATATTAAGCCCCTATACTTTTGATCAACAACATCCATATTAAGCCTCTAAATACACTAAAGCAGCAACACTAACTTGATCATCAATCTTCAAAAGAATAACAGATACATATTCAATGGCTCAATTTATCATCTTTTATAAGAAATCAATATTCTGTTAATTGTTAAAGAACTTAAAGGAGCCTATATTTCTAAATGGCTGATTGCACACAGTAATAACTGAAAACATTGGATATAATCTCCAAATCAATTAAACTAAAAGGATAGCAGATACCTGACCAGCAACAACCAACCTATCAGCAAGAAGAGATGTGGCAAGCCAAACTTGTAAACAGATTTGAAATGCAGCCATTGGTATATATTGACCCCTAGTGTTCTTCCATGGATGCAGGTGGTGTTACATAGAAAGTTACTGTTATCACTCTTGCTAGAAGTAAAAAGCCTTTAAAAAAAACAATGAACTTCTAAGTGTGAAGAATAAAGATATGTAACTTTTAAGAACTGAATGAAGCTCAATCTGATATATTCTGAACAGTCAGTAACATGAACATATTTTTTAATAAAAAAACTGACCAAAAATTCCCCCAACAGAAAATTGAATATCCTAATACCAGAATCAACAGCTTGATTTAAATGTAGCCCCACACAAACTGAATAAAAAAAATAACATACAGGTTCTACAATATTATGTCTACAAGAATGTATAATGAGCATAAACCACCACATGAAAGCGGAAAAAGCCAAAATGGCACATTTACAAAAGAGATGGTAGAATTAATTAAACAAAAGTTTAAAACCAACTAACCATTTTTCAAGAATCGACTGTACTGTAGGTCCTTCAGATTTGGAGGCAATATATCAACATGGCGAAATAGTTAACTAAAAGACTCGTCAAATAACATTTGCCTAGAACTCTGCCCTTTTCAGCCAACCTGAGGAGACGTCTGCAATGTTTGTATCAGACGCCTTACTTCTCTTCTGGTGTTTCTACTAGACAGGCGGTGCTTTCTTTGTTTAGAAGCACCAGCCTCTCGAGGCTGCAGAGCGCTGTGTTGGCAACCTCCTTGTATGCTATCTGGTTAGAGAGAAACAACCGCATTTTTAGGGGCTCAAGAAGAGATGTGCAGAGCCTGGTCAGTTGGATAACAGTGGAAGCGAGTAACATTTTAAGGAGTAACGGCTGAGTTTTGCATGTTTGTTGTTTCTTTGTTTTTTTGGTGGGCTTGTTCCACGCTTTGACAGTCGCTGTCAATGTAATTCCAAAAAAAAAAAAAACATTTGCCTAGAACTCAAACTAAAAGAACATGGAAAAGTTCTATACTTACAATCAATCACGGCAATAGGTCTAGAAATAAAGAAAAGAAGTAAACAACTTGGTTAAAAGAAATAAAAAAAACCTTGAGGAAAAGCTAGTGAGAAAAAATAAAAATTAAAATCAAATCAAATTAAAACCTTGCGTTTAAGGACCTGCTTGAGATTTACACATTAGTCTCTAAAGCTTTATAATATTACAACAATTGAATAAAGCTATATGAGGAGGGAATCCAACATATACAAAGTTCAATTATCACACAAATTCCAAAAAATTAAGAATAAATATGCATCATAATCAGCACCCAAATGGACGGAATTAGAGATGAACAAATATTAAATGAAGCAATCATAATACAAATTTGTTTAATTTGACATAAAATTAGTCAAAGGTTAAGATGGGTAGCAATTGAATTTGAGAAATGATAACTGTCATCTGCAGTTTTGCCATTGCTTGAACAAAGTGAACACATAAAATATACAAGATGAACACATACAAAGATAAGTTTTGTCATCCTTGTTCTGATTTGTATATGCATATAGAACTTGTTTTTATTAAACTTATTTGTTTGTATGTGTTTACTTTGATTATCTATATGTTCACATTGTCTATTATATGTGTTCACTTTGTTCAAGCGATAGCAAAATTGCAGATGACAGTAATCAATTTGCATTAAATTTTGCACTAACTGTATATTTAGCGATGAAATTACCCTCACCCAAATCTTCTTTTTTCATTTTTCTTTTCTTTTTTCGTTTCCTTTTTCACAGTACAAATTGTTTTTCCCAACTTATTGTGGGTTTTCATTAATTGGTCTACTTCTGGGATATAAAATTATCTCAACTCAGAAAGGAAGTGGGAGAGCGTTTTTATTTGGCACATCCACTCTACTCTACTCTCTCAACATACTACTTCCTTCGAAATACATAGAAACAAAAGATACATTCATACGTATGTTTTTTTCATTAATGAAAATACATTAAATTGTTCCACACAATAGATGTATATGAGCATAGTCCTAACACATAGAGCACAGAGACATATATATTAGCGTTTGAATTACAATTAAACCACATCAAGAATATAACTAAAACCTGCTCTTACTTGTATTTCATATTCGCTATCCTTTGCTTCCTCTCATCAGATAATCTCTTTGCGAATTTCGCAAGAGCTTCTTCATTAGTTCCTTTACCGTCGACTGGCCCATATACACCTGTCTCTACATTCACTTGACCTACTGGCTTCTTTAAGAGATCCTCTCCAATCTGGATTAAATCTTTTAAATTCTTTTGTGTTGAGTTGTCCAGAGATGCAGTTGCACCCTTCAATGTATCGGTCTTTAACAATGAAACCATAAAATCAGGTCAGGTTATTTAACTTTAGATATCATATACAGTTTTGAAAGAAAAATAAATTATCCATTAAATTAAAAATTATACCTGTATGCGCAGGTAATTATCCTGAGAGTCAAGTGCTTGGAAGAATACTGATAAATTTGTATCAACTATACAAGAAGTTGCATGAAAAAAGATGTTTACCAAGGGGGTCATTCCCTTGTTATACATCCAATCAAGTGCACCCCATTTGGCGCTGTCCTTTGCATTGTATTTATCCTCCTTCTTAGAATTGCCAGTACCAATTGATATGACGATAAACTTGCCGTAATCCATGGGTGTAATTACATTAAAGTCTGGATTTTTCATGAAGATTTGTTGCGTAATATGGGAGATTGCAATCAATGTCTGCAACGGTGTATACAAAATTTTAAGTAGTGCAAGGTAAAGTTCTTAGAGAGTCAGATGTCCTTTAAGTAGTGCAAGGTATGTTTATTCCTGCTTTTTTTTTCCTTTTGTGCGTATAATTTGACGTATTTGATATACTCACAAAAAGGTGTTCGACGAAACGATAATAGCATTTTAATTCATTGCTTCTTTCTGCTGGATTTTATAGTATCTCACAAGTAATATTGAAGTTGAATTTTATTTACCCTGAAATTTCTTCTAAGTTTTTTCATTGTATCATTTTTTTCTTATTCAATTGATGTTGAAAAGTTCTCTTGCTGTGAAATTGAATATATGCATGTATACTTACAGGATTATTAGCAGCTAGACCAACATCAATAAGATTAAATTCTCTAATATTACCCTCGGAATCCTTTGTCTCAAAGTAGTGTCCTGGAAGAAATGTAGGTGCCGCAGAAGTACTGATACATACATCTGATAGGAGTGCATTCATCAAGGGTGTTTTCTTTCCCTGTACAGAAGTAGATACAAAAAAGAGAACCAAAGTTACTAGAAATTAATCAAATCAGTTTTCTGCTGATTGGCTATTTGTGTTAGGACTTGAAATAGTAAATTCAAGTTCATTCTGAGGTATGAAAAACGGAACGCAATGTATACACTCACATCAATAGTTGTGAAGATGGTCGGTTCAAGAGACTTGATGTCAAATGTTGGGATGACTAAGTTGGTCAATGTTTCACTTATGGTTGTTTCCCCCAACATCTCTCTTACCAGTGAACGCAAGTAAGTGCCACAATATTTTGGCCCTTTGACGGAGCTGATGAGAGTAGTTGCTTTACCAATTGCACCCCTACATGATTAATTAAAAAAAAGCAGCATGATTCATATGCTTGATGAGAATATTTCGTAGAGTACTTAATTTGTGGACCAAACTAGTAATTCAGTCTCTTGCCATGGTTATTGTTTATCAACTCTGCAGCATAGAATAAGATACGACAGTGTTTCTTTCCCCCATTTGAATAACAAGATTGTGTAGCTTAAGAATTACATATTGAGAAGCTCTGAAGCAGAGTTATTCTCTGACATTTACCCATATATATTTCTATATGATGGCAATTAATTTGAAAGTTTTTTCTTATACCTATTCACATTTCTATCTTAATTCTTAATAGTAGGCTGCTAGTTAATAGGGCTAGTCATTTCTTTGGCAAGACAACGTAATAAAGCAGTTGAAACATTAAAAGAATTTTCAGAAACCATGCTAATTATTAACTTACGATTTTGGAGGAAAAATCTTAGTGCAGTGATCCAAATAAAACTGGTTAATTTCTTTTGCAGAGAAAAAGGGACGATTTTGCTTGTTAGGAGCTGCCAACATCGTCGCAATCAGACCTCCAGTGCTTGTCCCAGCTATAACATCAAAGTAATCAGCTAACCTCACATCAGGCCCATCCAGCTCCTACATAATTAGCAATTAAAATATTTGAAGAAAATCCATAACAAGTCTTTGCTTTCCCTAAGGTTGAAGAGAGGTTACAGCTATGTTTATACAGTTGCAAACATTTATAACAGCAAACCTTTGTAATGGTAATACAAAAACGTATTTAATTTAGATAAATTCTTAGAGCGCTTTCCTAATAGCAAGTCAGAGATGTAACCATTATCCTTGGTTGTTCATGGGGTTTTATCTAATAGTGACATACCTGGAGCTTGGATTCAAGATAGGCAAGAATAGTGCCTGGAATAACTCCCTTTACACCACCTCCATCAATGCTTAGTATCGTGACTGTATTACTACTCCCCATAGAAGGCGGCGGCATTCGGGGCATGTCATTGACCGAGTCTCCATTGCTTTCCATTAGCTTCTCGCTTATACTGTAGAAAATTTTTCAGAGGTCAGAGCAATGGGGAAGAAGACAGAAATAAGTTCCTGAGAAATAATTTCTCC
This sequence comes from Rhynchospora pubera, assembly GCA_028095005.1. Taxonomy (NCBI): domain Eukaryota; kingdom Viridiplantae; phylum Streptophyta; class Magnoliopsida; order Poales; family Cyperaceae; genus Rhynchospora; species Rhynchospora pubera. The sequence goes on along the minus strand of CM051462.1, from coordinate 157,132,379 downwards.
TACTTTAGTTTTTATCAGGCTGTTGCTTTCTTTCTTCATTTTCAGACAGTATTAATAGATCAAAGATCAGAACAGTCGTTAGGAAGACAGCTATAAATTATGTTTGACTTGTAAAAAATGTAATTTAATATTTTATTTACTCTGGTTTGTCAGATGGTTTTCACCACAGAAATAGTTCGGAATCATACGTATCTCTAGAAAAAGAAAAATAATAATATCCAAGCGACTACAAAACAAAAAACATTATATTTAAGTCTGTACTCCCTCAGAGTTATTTTCTAAATTTTTATATATGGGTAGTTAATTATAAAATTTTCTTTAATCAATTGTTGTCACATGGACGTGCATGCCTATTATCCTGCAGCTTTTCATTTTCATACATAAATATCCTATTCATTCAGAAATAAATGCCACACTATTCCGATAATTAATATGTTTCAAAATGTGTTAGATGCGACTAATTAAGATCTGTGAGAAAATTAATTTTATATTAAAGAAAAATTAAATATTACCAGAACATTGCACTTTTATCAGCACTTCGATAGTTCTATAGTCAGTTTCCATGTATCGACTGCAAATCGATTTCCTAATTGTATTGAATCTAAATCATTCAGATATTGACTTTGAATCTTGGACTAATAAAATAATTATTAATACTCACTCACAACCGTTTTTCTATTTTTCTATAATAATAATAATTATTATTATTATTTTAATGTAATTTCTTCCTTTCCCTCGTGTAAAATGATGTTTTTCCCGTTGAGGAATCGAAACCTATCAAAATATTCCATTTATAATATTTAGTAATGTCAAAGAGGTGGCTTGGCATTTTCAAAGAAAAAATAGAAATGGTCATTTAAGATGGTTGTGCCTTTTATATTCTTGTATTCTTCGTGTAACGGCTCTCCCAGTGTACAGGAAGTGGTATTATGGAATAATTTACATTAATTTTACTGTGCAGTCTCTATCTGTCAAATTTAAAGATATATTGTGTGATAATTTTATAGCAGTGCTAGAAATCACCCGTATATTGCAGACTGCTCATCCGTCAATGAAATTGTGTCACGTCTCCTTGTATTTGCGGTTATTTATAACCACTTATGAGTAGGGCTGAAAACGGTAGCCGTTTCAACCGTTTTTTCGTTTCGTTTCGTCCGGAACGGAATGGTAACTGATAAGGATTTTAGTTTCGTTTAAGGAACGGAACAACTAACGCAAATAGAAATATTGTTTCGTCTCAGAACAGGACGAAGTGAAACTGATACGTTTCGTGGTCGTTTATTTCGCGCATTTCGTCTAAAATTTTTTTCATGGTTTTATTATTAGATTGCAGAGGACCTCAGCGGAGAGATCGAGGGAGAAACGAGTAAAATTAGATTTCTGTAGCGTCGCTCCGTCATTTCTCCGCCGAACACAGTCACATCTATCTCTTTTGCCTCTGCACCACCCAGTACAATTGCCGTCGAGAGCGAGAGGTGATGATGGTGCCTCCTCCCCATTTCCTGCGTGACCTAACCTGTCATTTCTCTATCTCTGTTTCATACAAAATGCAGAATAGTTTATTTTCTTGCATCTTAATAAAAATGCAAAACAATTAGGTAGTCAAAGACGGTTATATAACCGTTTTGATCGTTCTCATCAACGAAACGATCAACGCAACATGTGTTAAACGGATGCAACAATCAACGCAATAAGTATAAAATTTTCGTGCATCAATGCAACGGTTAACGAAAATGACCACTTTTGTGGTCGTTTTCCACGTTATGCACCCCTGCTTATGGGAGCCAATCCAATCTGTTGAAAATACATTAATAAAAAACTATCGTTTTAGATCAAGTGTAATGAGAACTGAATTTGGTAAGTGAGCGAACTATGTATATAATGATGGAAACTAAAATTTTTTAAATGATTTCAGGTGAATATTGCACATATTTCATTTTCTTTTACTCTCCTCTTTGACAACCTGAAATCAGGGCACAGAAAACTAATTGAAAACCACTAAACAAGACAGGACATTCTCACATGCCCCGTTGACCACCTGATAAATAGTTTCTTTTGTTTTATTTCGTTCTCACTTCCTTGTTAGAACTTTTTTTTTTCGAAATCTTGACAGAAGCTATCAAGAGATGTTAGAACCACCTTACTATTTTAGAACAACAGAATATTCAGTTGAACCAAAGCTGAGGACAGCTATCTTCACACAATTTGGGACTTTCACCATTGAAGTATTAATCTTTCCGACTTTTATCACCTAATGGCACGCAGTATCTCCAACTAAAAGTCGTGAATATCCAGCTACTACCTTGCTTTTATTAATTTGTTTAATTATTTATTATATTTTCCTTAACAAAGTACCCTGGATGAATTTGTCAAACTCGAATCTGGATCCACTAAAGAAATAAAAATGTGAAAGGGTAGCAAAATCATTCTTCATCAATAATAAATGAAAAAGACGAGTTGTTGATAGGGGCTTACCAGATGAATGCACCTTGCTAGCCTGATTGATGCAAAACCACTTCAAACAAAATTCAAGAACCACAAATTTGCTGGAATTATCAATTTGGTTGAATGAACTAAACGAATTTACAGAGATTTTTTAAGGGACAAACAAGAAAATTTCGTTTATCAAAATAAAGCAGATCTAGCAAAGTACGAAAATAATCCAAAAAATATTGTTGTGGTCCCAACAGAAAATGGTGAAATAGGATGTTATAAACACCACAAAAAGTATAAGCAAAATTTTTTTAATGAGGAAAAAAACTGTACCAACTAGAAATACTTGAGTCAGTACAATTGCCTACAAGCCCTTATATTACATGAGTATTACACCTAATTAATATCGCCACACAATCCATGGAAGAGAAAAATGAAAAAAGATGCAAGAAAAGCATTTCATTATACTTGTGACTTTAATTTGTGAAAAACGAGAACTGCCTTCATCCAAGCCTTGCTTCTCTGCGTAATACCTAAAGAAGAAAAAAACAAATGATTTTGTTATATGTTTGAAGAGTTGATACACCACACACCGACCCGCACACACACGAAAGAAAAAAAAACAAAAAACATTACTCCCAACAAGAATTATCCTGCATATCACAGAACACATAGAAATTAAGTTTTAAGACCAACAAAGCATATGGTTCTACTGTCATTTGTGCATGTCATTTTCATACATAAAGCTAGGAATTTAGGGGCCTTTTGAAGAAAATAGTAAAGACAAGCTCATCCTATACACCACCAACTAGTCACTCACCTCAAAACGAATAAATAGTACAAAGGGGGAAAAAAATGGGAGTTGCCCAGTAGTTGAGAGCCCTACCCAAAAATCCTGAAGAACTCATATTACAAGGGAGAAGAACATGTTGTCTGATTGACATATGAACAATAAAGGTTATCTGGGTGCTTTTCGAGAGTAGGGATAACATCATGGATTTAAGTTCAGAGAATACAGTACACGTGGCATCCTCTATCCTTCTTTGGGGATTTTTCATGATATTAGCGATATTTTTCTGTTATTTAGCAATAGCTATCTTTATTTCTAGCAAAAACATGATTACCTCTTCAGCAAATTTAATTAAGATGGTAGTTCTGGGCCTCTGTTGGCCTTCAATTGGTACAAAATGAGCCGTAACTACAGCAGGGAAACCAGCTCCATCTAATACACCCTACATTCCACAAAGCAGGTATAGATATCAACTTTCAATACTTAGATTTGAGATGGCTGGGCCTGACGTACTACTTGTGCAACAAGGAGATGCTCTGACAACCTCTATACAGTTGTTTTTCGTTATTAAGCATGTATCTTTTTTAAAGTGTTTTCCTTGTATTATACCCCTTATTACTAACGTTTATGAATATTAACCATTTTATTCTCATACTTGTAACAGAGCCCTAAATTTAATGTAAAGTGTGTAAACATACCAGAAGCAGAATAAATTGCCCCAGTATCTTCTGTATAACCGGAAACCAACTGATTATAAACAATTTTCTACATATTGTTTGGTATGATTCTTTTTAGTCTATTCAGGCTTAGGTAAAAACATGCATCAAAACCAGGATAAAAATTCAAACATCTAATAGCATCGGCATTGCACAAATTCGGGGGCATCTATATTGCAAATTTCTCAAATGCAGGATATAATCGGCAATATGGAAAATATATAAGGAACGATTCTAGATCATATTGAATAATGTTTTTATTATTTTGGGTTTCGATATTTTTTTCACAAAGGATTAAAATGTGAAGGCATAAAAAATAGAGGCAATTCAAGCGTTCACATAGAAATTATACTTCCTATGTCATTTTAATCAGTGTCCATTAGTAAGAAATCTAACAGTAAAGAAAGCTCAGCATTGTAACCCAAAGACAATCAATTTTCCTACAAAAACAAGTCAATCAAATGAAACAGAACAGGAGCTAATTTTTTCACTCACCCGGACTATTCCAGCAACAAAAGCTCCACAATTGAATGCACCCATGTCTTTTGGTACAGATATAAACCTTAAAACCAGAAAAATAACTTCATGTTCAGTCCTTTCAGGCTCACATTCAGGTAAGTCAATATAAAACATACTTTAACAAGGGAAAAGGAAAATGCAGAATCTGATTTAAATTGATAATTTACTGAATTTTTTTTTTCAATTAGGCACCTGATGTTTCGTTCAATTAGGTTCCCTTTGTAAATTTATTTCATTAGACCCTTTGCATCCAAGATTTTAACATCACTGAGGTGGCAGAACAATTGTTGATTGAGATGTCAGGATAACTAAAAGCAGATTTCATGGAAGTATGATCTAGTTCCCAAGAAATTTCCTGTCCTATCCCTCTCTTTTCTAACTATGCTCAGCTCCTGACGCCCCTCAAGAATGAACTTCCCAAACCTATGTGCAAAGAGAACACAGCTCTCTTCAGACATCACCTAGTGTTATATAGAAAGATTATACCAAAGAAAAGCCTAATAGTGACCAGAAAAATTTAAAACAAATCAAATGACAACTGACCAGTAATTGAATTCATCCCCAGGTGCAAAAGAATTACAGAAAGGATCTAATTCACAAATAATATGTTATGCATCTTCATAAGCAAAATATACATATATAGGTTTTGTTAAACATTTCGTTGCTATCAAATATATGGTTACATCTTTTTGCAGTGACAACTGACAAGTAATTTTTGCTCTATCAAAAACTTCACTCTGGAGTTACAGAATCTGATTTTGGTCTCCTTTAGTGACACATCTTTTTCAAAGAAAAAGTTAAAAAGCTGAGATACTTGGGAGGATGTACTTGGTAGTGTCCAACAACACTAGCTTAATTGCATTTGAGAGAAGCTTGCATGATTATGTGAACAGTGCACAGAAATCAATGCATTTGAGAAAGATTTCACAATTCTGCAAAGACATCTATACTTAAGGATTCGCAGAAAAGGACCATCACAGTAATAAAAAGATTGGCTTTGCAGTAAAGACAGTATGACTGATCAGCATTTCTTTCTATGGCAGAAGATCGTGATAATGCGAGATTAAGGAATTGGTTTTTTTGTGCAAACATTTCATGCCCCCAGCCAGGACCACTTGCATTATCAGCAATTCATTTCCAAACAAATCAGAACTAACTGATGAAATATTACAAACATTACTAAGACCTGAACAAAATCTGACTCAAGGAACCTAAATGCAAAAGTTAAGGGCCAAAATCAGATCTTTTTCCAAAAAAAAAAAAAAGACCTTTCAGTAAACATCAAATCATCTCACAGATGAAAATTATTCAAGTCTGTTTCAGTCAAAACCAGCAAAATAAACCCAAAAGTAACTACCTGACAATATATTTTGGTTGACGACAGTAAAATAAAGAGAAAAAGCAATGATTCTCATGAAAGTAAGATTATACAGATGTTGATCACATGGTGCTTTTTGTAATTTAAAGCTGTTTTTTTTTCACCTGGTGCTGATATCAACACAGAAAAGCAGCAAGGATTTCTGTTTTGGAGAAGTTTCTCATGCAAAAAAGTGGCATTACCTGTTAACAAGAAGCTCCTTTTCACTGATCATGTATTCATCTTCATGTTCTGTTCCCTTCTCAAGAGAGTCAGCTACCTACCACAACAGTCCAGGAAACATTTTCAACAAAATCAAATCCAAATCTGGTCAAAGTCTAACAATTAAAGTAGATGAGGTTGAAATCCAATCCCTTTGATTAAGATAGGACAATCATCTGTTTACTGAAAAAAATTTAGAGTTACAAATTCATGGTCAACATATAACCAGGTAATTTGCATAAAAAATTACATTTTCTATTGATGTGTGAACATACTTTAAGATCAAGAATTATCTGAATAGTAACCAGAACAGTACAGTTTTATGGGACCTCAAAAAATATGGCCACATATTTGGCACAATATAGAAAAATTTGTGGAAAAATGCAAGAGAACCTTTCCAAATAGAACCTTCCAGACAGTGCTGTGAATGAATGATAGGATACCTAACAATCGAGTCTCCCTTCTGTTTCCCTAAATAGTTGTAATCAGAACAAATAAATACTTTTAGTTGTCAACAGTAATTCCTGAACAAATAGTCATATACTGAGATGGCCAAATTTTCAACTGAACCTAAAGCTAAAAACTATCATGGACACAACATTTCTCCTCTCTGTACTAACTGGATACATTTCTCCTTATCTACATTCTTAATTGGATATTTTGCAAGTTATACAAACGATATACTGTACTAACTGGATCAAATTGACCGAACAGTCTCTGTTTAATTCTCACAAGTCACAATTATTTCAGTATAATAATGGCATTAAAAAAAAAAGAGAAACTTTCTAAGTGGAAGGGAAAATATCAAGATTTAACTAAATTCAGAGCTTTGTTCCGGTCACTACTGGATGTGTGTTACTTTCAAACAACACTAAAGCTCAACTAGAGATGATCACCAAAAGGCTGGCTGGGTGCTTGTATAAGCACTAAAAGACAGAATAAAATTCGATCACCTTGTCTCTATGACAGAGAAGTTCAAGCACTCTGGCACCAACAGCATAACCTGCGTCTTCTAACCTGAGAAAGCATTTCTCAACTCCAATTCCCATCCACAGATGACAACATAACTAACTCATAAAGTAAAATAAAATTAGACTAACCTCCTTTCCAACTCAGCAATGTTGTCGACCTGCGTCTGATTGTACTGGACCAGTTCCGAAAACAAAAATGCAAATGCACTCAGACTCACCTAAAAAAACAACCAACTTAATCAGCAATTGTAAAATCAGATATAGATATCATCCTCACTCCATCTAATAAACCATAATGCCTGAACTAACTAAACGAATTCTCTTGCAAAAGCTTCAAAATTAAAAAACTTCATACTTAAACAGGGATTAACTGCACTAGTAGTGACACATCGAGCTTAACTATAATCATTTCCTCAGATTAGGTTCCGAACCATGTATAGTGTTTTGTACTACTAAGAAAATAGTAAAATCTGGATCCAAAAAAAGGGAAAAGGAGAAAGGAGATTTGGAAATACCTCTTGTCGACCCCGACTGAGAGGCTTGTCAAGGACATTTCCGTACTGCTTCGGTTTTCCCACTCCGATCATAGCTTTCGCTTTGTTTTTTCTTCTTCTCTGATGTCGACTGAGGAGAAGAAGAGAAGAGTCGCTTCGGATCTACAACTACAAGACTACAATATCAGAGAGAGGTGACTCGGTAATGGTAGCTTCATGGATCGGGTTGAGAAATTTGTGGAACCCGATTTGAATTCCAGTCCTTGGATGATTTGTTATTTTGTTTGGGCCTAAGACTACAAGGCCTAAACTGTTCTCCAACATGCTTTTAGAGCCCACAAGTATCATATGAAGCCCAAAATTCAGAAGAAATTCAATAAATGGCAACCACTTAACCAGTTAACTGTTACTCTCTTAGCTCTAGCTCCAAAGACCAAAGGTATACTTCCAATTTTCTATGAATGAGTACTTTGGCATATACATTATTCCAGAACGTCTGTCTGCTGGCAATGGAGTGATGGTTAGAACCGCCTGATAATAATCAGCCAGTCCATAATTTTACTTAATTTTTTTAATTTAATTATTTTTCAGATTAGGCCATGTTAGGGCCGGCAATGTTTTGCATAAGGGTGCAATCGTCTTAACACCGGCACCATATATAGATTCATTATTCTATGTCGACGCAGATCATCCGGCCGACTTACTTTCCCTATCAGCATTGTCTTTTAATTTCTAATTATATGCCATGTAAGACTAGATTTTTGCCCTCGATTGCACAACAAATACGTACACGCTGGATAGTATTGAATTTTATGGAGATTTTCATGCAGATCTCAATAGGAGCTGCACGAATTTTGAAGTGATGTGTGCCTTCTGATTCTTATGCATTGCAATATCTGAATTTATGCAAGGCTAAAACACTACGTACAGCAGGCCATCAAACAGTAGCAACTAAGTTATGCAATTTGACTAAGTCAAATAAATCAATAGAAAATGTAAAAATTCACTTACTGTAATGACAATTATTGAAACAATTATCTCAATTAGATTAAACAAGACGAATAACCATACTGAATATAGCAAAATATAGTACTCGGTACATATTTTGGTGTAAAAATTAATTGAAAGTTGAAAGATAACTTCAATCACACAGAATTGGACCTAAGCCATTGGATTGTGCTAGTTGCACAAGCCTACAAGCAATAGGTCAGTACGTATGAGTCTATGAGATAAGTTGATAGTGTGAAAATCATTAATTGCGGTCATGTTGTTACTTAGTATCTAAAAAAGGACATTGTTTCCGTGCCTTTTACATTGCCAACTTAGTAAGGAACAATCCATGGGGATCACGCAATTACAAAAGGATATGTATTGTGGGTTGTGGGTGGACCTCATGTCTGCTTGGACACGTTAGATTCATGAATCTATCTAGCATAACTAATAATGATATCTTTCAATGTGATGAGCCCCTATGCGGTTTGGTTTTAGCACCAAGCTTTGCTATATCGCCTCTTTTTCTTTGAAGTAGAAAAGCCATAGTGTACTTGTTTGTTTCTCTGGTCAGATTTTTTTTTCTGTTTTTTCCCCTTGTGAAGGAGGAGATATTGGTACTTAGGAATGGCAGTGGGTATGTGTTACTGGTTATCTTATCTCCAGCTTTAATTAGATATAATAGCCATGTGCCGAGCTAACTATACTCTAGATAACTAGAATTAATTTCTCCTATTACTCCTTCCACGCACCACCTATTTGGAACATCTCCATCAATGTTTTCAATACCCTATAGGCATCCATATCGGTCAGTGGTCGAAATCCGGTATTCTCCCGAAATTTTTCATATTTCCTGCCTTAGTATTGGATAACGCCATTTCAATCACCATTCCAATATATGATATTACCGGAATTTTCCGGTAACCCGTAGGTAGTGAAAACAGAGATCTCCATCCCATTTCCAAAATTACTGTATATATTGATTGGGACAAATGCCATTCCAATTGTAAGAATATGAAGCAATTACCAATTTGGCAAACTTGCTATGTTAACAATTATCACTATTCACTACTTGTAATTGCTTACTCAGAGATGTATTCATCAAAAAAAAAAAAAAACTAAGGCCCTGTTTGGATAGTTAGGAATAAGGGCTATTCTAGACTAAATAGCTATTCAGGACTAAGAAACCATCCAAACAGTCCAGGATTAAGAGCTTATTCTTAATCAAATTAAGATTAGTTAATCCGACATTTTGTTAGAATAAGAGTTGAGATTAGAAAGAAAAGCTCATTATTTATTCTTTCCTCATCCAAACAAAAAGTCTTAATCTGAGATTAAGCTTATTCTTAAGAATTTAGGATTAAGAATCTTAATCCTGAATAGCTAATCCTACCCTTAATCTCATACGATCCAAACAGAGCCTAAGAGATTTAATTATCCTCATTTATTTTAATCTGGGTATTTCCATATTTGCTATACTATCCAAATTCTGAGTATCCAATATATGAGGTGAGGTTTGGCAATTTGCAGTTTTTTTTTTTTTTTTTTGAAAATGCAATTTGCAGTTAAGCTAGGGCTGTATTTGAGCTGAATTCGAGCGAGTTAGGGACAACTCAAACTCAACTCAGCTGTAACTCGAGTTGAGTTGAGCTAAGTTATAAATACTTTCGAGCTTTTTAAGCTAGCTCAAACTCGACTCGTCCCAAACTCAAGCTTGCTCGTGGGCTCACGAGCTAGCTTGAAATAAACATATATCCTTCAAATATTTATTTATTTAATTCATATGTTATTTTAGTATTAAATTTTTTTGACATATACAATATTGTAAACAATAAAATTGTTGTCTTTTATATTTTTTTTTTATTGATTTGAAACAAAATATGTCTTGAAACTCAATCTATCATATGTAATATTATCTAAAATATAAATATATAAGAAGAAAAAAAATTTTATTAAGCTATAAATTTTTATTACTCATAAATTATGTTAATAATATACATTTGAAATATAAATTTATTATGTCACGAGTCAGTTCACGAGTTGCGAGTTGAGTTGACATCAACTCAAACTCAACTTGTCAATCAACCGAGTTAGTTCAGCTCGAGTTCTACCAACTCGAATTTCGTTAGCTCGAGTTGCAATCGAACTTTTCTGAGTCGAGTTCGAATTACCTCACCACTTATGAGTTTTTTGCTCACCCCTAAGTTAAGCTAACAAAAAGAACGTGTGCCGACCTAGATTGGCCATAAATTCTGTGCAACACAAATATTGAGGAGCTAACATATTTCTTTTGAGATTCAAGAATGAAAATTTTGCATTTGTTTATATCTAAACAGTCAATTTAAACTTGTAATGTGTGTACCAAATTTTACTATTTTTAGAAATTTCATTTTTCTTTGGGATTTTTTATAACAATTAATTAGTTTAATAGTTTCTACAATCATAATGGGTGTGTTTGGATACATTGAGAATAAGGAATAGGAATAGAGATAAGCTTATTCCTTATTCCTTATTCAAATACCAAGGTTTTGTTAGAATATGAATAAGGACCGGAATAAGCCCAAATTCCTTATTCCTTCGTTGTTTGGTTTTCACCGGAATAAGGAATAAGGGGCTTATTCCTTATTCCCAATGTATCCAAACACACCTACTTTTAATTTTGAAACTCGATATTTTATACAAGTTTAACTATTTATCACTTTGAATTTTGCAATGATCCAAACTTAATAGCATTTGATGAAATCCCAAATGAAATTTCATACACAACACCAATCTATAAAGTCAACAATATATTTTGTTATTTTTTTTCATTTTTAGAGGTTTTTTTATTTGATTTGAAACAACATTGTTAATATTATGAAGATAACAATTATAAATGAATCTTCGTGAATAATAAAACGGTACAAATGTTTGCAAATATCACAGAGACATCTTTGAAAACATAAAAAAAATCAACACAAAAATATTTTTAATTTATTTATGGTATAATAAAACATATATATGATGCAAGCCGTTAAAAAACTCCGTTTTTTTCGTTTTATCCATATTTTTGTTTACACCTTATAAACGTTTTATCCGTTTTATCGCCGTTTTATCACCGATAAATGCAAAAATCACAATCCAACCGTTAAACCGCACAAATTACATTTTAAAACCTTGATATGATGCTTGCTTTGGTTTGAGGCACTTCTTTTACCCACGAGAGTGGCGTTTGTTTGTTATCTTTCTGTTTCATAAACTGAGGGCATGATATGCCTATATGTTACTAGAAAGTGAAATTTTCTATTCCCATTGGAGTGATTTCATGTCCATGGAATATATGGCTTTTAAACTTGTCATAAAGGAAATAGTTCGACTAGATTGATGAGGTTAAGCATGTCTAGCATACGTTTTTATGTAATGTGGGCCCTACACTGTTGCGGAAAACTCTACACTTGTCTGTCCTTGCAGAGAACAGTATACTATGCTGCCAAGCAACCTTCATGCCTTAATAGTTGGACAGGACTAGACAACGGTCAAGGAAATTAGCAGAGAAATCTGTAGAAGAAATATGATTGGTAAGTATTGTCAGCTTGTCACCTTTTCTCTTTTTTTTTAATAGTAGGATGCTTTAATATGTATTGTCACCGGGCCTCCCTATTTATTGCGCATTACGGATACTATCTAATTTTTATTAGCAGTCGACGGTAGTAATAATAATGAGCATTTTGTGAATATAAAATCCAGAACTTGGTCAAAATGAGAAGGGTAAGGGTTTTTGTTTTTTTAAATGTATATTTTATTAATTCTTCATCTTTAGAACATTATTAATTCGAATCTAGAACTCAAATATATAAGTTAACCGTTAGATGTGAACTATACGATTTTTTCAACGTGTTTGTTAAAAATTACGACAATACGACACTCTTTTTATAACCATCAAAATCTTATAAAGCACACTGATGTGGATAATTTCTGGAAACTGATTCAAGTAATTGAATCTTACTAAAATAATATCAAAATGTGAGAATTGTTTATGCACATGTAGGAACATTAACCATTTATGATATAATAAATAAGAAAGGAAGGAATAAAATATTAATTTTTTGGCATGGTTCATCTACATGATAAAAATAACTATTTATTTAATAAATTTGATTGATTAATATATGTTACAAACAAACGTGGGAGTCCAGCACAGATGATAAGTGACTATGTCGTTATTCTAGAGGTAACGAGTTCAATTTTATATTGAGGACTATGCCTCTGTAAATAAATAATCTTGTTTAAAAAAAAACAAACAAACAATGAACTGATGAAACATTTGCTTTAACAACGACTTCGCAGCTGTAAGAGCTATATATTACATGCATTGAGCCCTTTTATATTCTTAATTTAAGTTGAAAATATTTTGTTAAACAAAAAGTGAAGATAATTTGAACCTTTCCATTGAAATTTCCATTTAGGCCGTAATTTCTCCTGTGAACAACAAAAGTAAAAATTGCACGCACACGAAACAGTGAAATCACTACACCAAAAAAAAAGCTTTAGTACCGCTCCATTAACACCTGTTTTTAAGAAAACCGGTATTAAAAATAGACAGTGGCAATTTCGTAATTATCAGGCTTTATCTTTAGTACCGGTTTTTTAAAAAAACCCGTGCTAAAATGTTGGCCTAAAAAATAAAAAAAACGGTTTATCTTTAGTACCGGTTTTTAAAAAAAAAACCGATACTAAAATAAATTGTTATGTATTATTCCCTAATTATTTCACCGTTCCCTCCCTAAAATTTTCGCCATTCCCTCCTATTTTTTCGCCAAAACCCTATCCTCTCTCTCTCTCTCTCTCTCTCAATCACTCAAGTTCTCTCCGTTCTCTCCGCCAAATCCCATACAGCTCAACCTCAAGTTCTCTCTCTCAACCGCTCAAGTTCTCCATCGAGCACCCGTCTCTCAGTCTCTCTCCGTCGCACAACACTCGGCCTCTCTCTCTCCGTCTGAGCCACACGGGAAGTCTCTCTCTCTTTCTCCCTTTCTCCACTTGCTTCTGAGATTCTAAGTTCCTTCCTTTGATTGATTTTGGCTTTTTTTTGGATTTTAGGTCGGGAGATGGAATGGTCACAACTCCGCTGGAGATTATGATAGACCTAGAGGGAAAAGGTTAGATTTTCTCAATTTGGGAATTTGCTTTTTCTAATTTTACATCTAAGATTGCTTGATTTGGGTGAGGTGTAATTTTATGACTGGCTATTAGGTGAGGTGCAATTTTATGCTATGTAGCTTGGTTAGTGAGATTATGGTGATAACTTGGATTTCAGAATACTAACCTTGCTAAATTGGGATTTTTGGAGTAGTCACTATATTAATTTTGGTTGGAATAGTTGAATAGCACGCTTAGCATTTAGTTCGAACATTTACCAACCCATCCAAATGCTGAATTAGTTTTTGGAATAGATGCCAATATGGATTATAGCTCCATTACTTATGAATCCAAACATGCTGCCTGGCTAGTTTCTGATATTTGCAAATTAATAATTGCGAATGTTATTCTAGGAGGAAGAAGACATAGCTTGGGGATGACATTTTATGAGCTTACTGTTGTCTCTAATGTAAATAGGGACATGCTACTTTTCAAGTGAAAAAAATATTTGAATATTCATATTACACGAATCAGCATAATTAGTCTTGGTAACATTGCATGCAAAAAGTATGGGACCTGACATAGTACTTCCTTTTCTAATTACATTTACCAAGTAGTTGGCCTTATTCAATCTTGTGCTGTGTATAAGTAATTTGACCGACATCTCTTATTTCAGGTATTATTTTAACTCACATTTACCTGCCATTTAAATTTCTGCAGAGATGAAGTGTTTGGCCCTGTTGCACCTATCATTTAAATTTCTGCAGAGATAAATTTACCTGTCATTTATAGGTATCTTCAAATTGCCTCTTGTTGAAGCACGTGTGCATGTATTTTACTTAAAATTCTGTAACTTTATCTTTCAATAATGATGTAAAATTTTGAATGATTTTTACTAGATCATTGGTTAAATTTGAATTATTAATATTTGTTGTGTTCTGAATGCGATATTATGATTTCTTTTAATTTACATAGTTATATATGTATGATGCAAAACGGAAGTAAAGAGATGATCTGGCAGCAGCTGCGAGGGTGTATATAAAAAATAAAAATACAAACCTTTAGTACCGGTTATTAACCTAAAAACCGGTACTAATAAAGATAGTAAATTTTAAATAAAAAATGCAGAGATTTTTAGTACCGGTTTTTAGTAAAAAACCGGTACTAAAAATGATATCTTTAGTACCAGTTTTTTACTAAAAACCGGTACTAAAAATCTCTGCCATTTTTCCCACAATTTTCAGTGCATTTTTAACACCGGTTTTTTAGTACCGGTTTTTAATTATCTTTAACACCCCCTATTATTAGTACCACTTGACAACCGGTATTAATAATCATTAATTAACCGGTACAAAAGATAAAAAATGGCGTAGTGAATGCTGACCATATTTAAGTATCAAAATTAAAAATTGTTGAACAGTTGGGGAATATTTATGCTGAACTTAATTATCTGTCTACGAGAACATTAAAAAAAATTCTGTAAAGATCAAAAATTTTAATTGTGTTCGCCCTCACTTATCAGCCATGACACACACAGCATATATTTAATTTGAAGAATTTGAAAATTATTTACTAAAAAAATAATAATTCGTTGTATTTAAAAGTTGCTCAGCGAATATTAATCTTAGACGCATGAAGAATTTTTAGTGGAGAACATATTTAAAAAAAATGTAAGTTTTTATTTTTGTTTTTTTTTGTTAATTAAGTTGTCAATATTTACTATGTGATGTTATTTTAACTTTTTAAATAATAAGTAATTGACATATATTCAATACTTGTAATTGACATTGTCATTGGTTTTATAATTAATCAAGAAATTTCAAATTTGTAAGAAAATTCAAGTTCCATATTCTGCATAAGCACAGAACATCGTTGAATAAGTTTATTCGGAAAGGTAATATACAGATTGAATCTCATGTGGGGCAGTCGGGAGCAAATGTATATTTCCCGTATAAAATATGGTTATCCTCCTATACAATTAATAACTACCGTCGCACTTCTTGTCATTACATGTGTCATTCATCTCCAGTTTTACCTTACTGGAGATTTTTTTTTATTTTGTCAAAATATAGCATCCAAGAATAAGCGAACATCTTTTAGGAGTATATAAATGGAGAGGAGACGACGCATTTAATGAACTCTAAGCTATGCACCTCTCCTGTTATAAATAGAGACAGGGGAGCATTCTTCAAGCCAGCTTTTTCAATCTCTTTCAATTGGCTGATGAGATGAGTTAGGTGACCGCTCTCTCCAATATTTTATAGTATTTCGTTCAATTACCTCCTTTCAAATGGTGAAATGTTGTGCTTCTGTCTTTCTTTCTCTTCTCTTTCTTTCTCTGCTTTCCATGGACTCCTCCGAGAGTTATGGCACTAATGATGGATTGGAGCAATGGGGCTATGTTCAAGTTAGACCAAGTAAGTTTTAATTAGCATCTCTCCTCATCAGGTCTTAATTTTAGTTTTGGTATCTGTATTTGTATTTTATGTTAATATTATATTTTTCATGTCAATACTTTAGAGGCCCATATGTTTTGGTGGCATTATAGGAGCCCCAAACGAGTCGACAACGGTCCAACGCCATGGCCGACGGTACTCTGGTTGCAAGGCGGGCCAGTGAGTATCTCAATATTTGGTTGATTTACATAATTAAGTCATAATACATTCAGCATTATTCTGTTGAATTTTGGACTTGTCAAATTCTGTTACAAAAACAGGGTGCTTCGGGTGTCGGCATTGGTAATTTTGAAGAAATTGGTCCATTGGATTATAATTTAAAGCCGAGAAATTCAACTTGGCTGCAGTTTGCTGATCTCCTTTTCGTGGTAAGTTTCCTTCCTCTATGTTGAAGCTACTAAATGTATTATTTGGTCTTTGTACCTGTAATTTGGTTTGTACCTCTTGTTTTAATGTCCTTTCTACCTGTCAGACAACTCAATGTATGGACCATTCTTTACCTGTCACTGTTTAACAATTGGTTCTTCTTATTCTCTCACTTTTTATGTGTCGTTTGTCATGTCAGTATGTGTTCATCTTTCATATGACGCAGAAAAAAAAAATATTAGCTCAACTTAGGTATTAACTAGGTTGAATTTAATATGTAACTGTCATTACCACATCATCACCGCACCTTAGTTATACAGTCATAAGTGTTTTTGTCTGTTCCCAATTTGTATAATCAGCCAGCAAATGTTGATAGTAGCCAGTCTCGCTCTAGACATAACTTTCTTCTTGCCGAAATCTTAAAAATTAATTGTCTTATTTTTATTATTTTAATTTATGTATATTTTTATATCAATACTATGTTCAAGGATAATCCAGTGGGGACAGGGTACAGCTTTGTAGAAAACACAAGTCTTTTAGTTACAACAGACGAAGAAGCGGCAAGCGACTTGACAGAACTTCTTAAACAGCTCTACAACAAGAATCCAGAAATGCAAAAGAGCCCTCTTTACATTTTTGCCGAGTCTTATGGTGGAAAGTATGCCGTCACCCTCGGTTTATCGGTAGTAAGAGCTGTGAAATCTGCTGACTTGAAGCTTAAGCTTGGAGGTATTAAAGAAACAAAAGAATCCATTGTCGTTCACATGATTGAGTTGATAACTTGTTTGTTTTTTAAATGACACCCAATATTTTTCGAGTAATGCTAGAACCAAACGCGTTTGATGTCAAACACAATTTTAGACTCAATTATTGAAATTTCAAATTACCGATCCAAATCGCTCAATATGATCTTCATATTGAAATATTCTTACAGACCAAATTTTATACTTTTCTAAAATTTTTAACTAATTTTTTCAGATTTTTTAAATTGAAGGTTCTAAAATTAATTAGATTGAAAATTTTCTAAAATACAAAATAAATAGTAAAACAAATTGAGCGGTTCGGATCGGCCGTGCTAATTTTTTCAGATTTTTTCATTATGGAGAACAAATTGAGCGGTTCGGATCGGCTGTGCTAATTTCAAAAATTGAGATCCGATCGTGTTTGACGGACCAAGTGTCAAACGCGTTTGTCTCTAGTAATACCCATATTTTCCAAACTAAAACCAGTATTCTCATAAAAAAAAACTCATATTAAAAATGAAAATCTATCTTTATATTTGTTTAATTGAGAAGATGTCATATTATGTTAAATATGGATATGCCCATTTCTCCGTGAATGATTCTATATTAGTCCCTACAATTAAAGCAAATAAAAAAATCAGGTTAGATTTAGACAGAACTTCAAATTTGTGTAAGTTTTTTTGGGAGAAACAACGCTGAAATTTCAGGGGTAAAATCATCTTTCCTCTTGATTAAATTAGCTATTTAATTTATTTTTGTTTTTGTCTTTAGTAACCTAAATAAATAATTGGGTTTAAGTTACCCAAATAACAGTTGTTTTTCATGTACAGTAAATACCAGTGCAATTCTCGATATCTTTTGAACTAAAATTGAATTTTGCAACTTTCTATTTTTCAGGGGTTGCTATTGGAGATAGTTGGATTTCGCCTGAAGATTTTGTGGTGAGATATATGGAGCAACTTATTTAGAATTATTTTTTATGTACTTTTTGTTGGGATCTGTTAAGTGGTTAAGCTTACGTCAACTAACCCGAATTGCTAAGATGTTATAGATACATCCTCATATTATGGTCTTAATCAATGATATTTGGAAGTAAAATTATCAACTGCAAGTTAATTCTCTTGAAAATGATTGTCTGAAAGCTTTAAAAATATATATTATGATGTAACTTTAAAAAAAAATGTAAATCATATAGTGAAATATTCAATAAATTCCACAGTAACAGAGCATCATCTGGTATAACTCAAACTAACCATGTATTTCCAAAGAGATATTTTCAAAATTACTGGTCAATGGAAGGGTCCTAATATCCATGGATTAATACTGTAGTTCTCATGGGGACCCCTCTTGCTGGATTTGTCAAGGCTTGATAGCAAAGCTGCAGCAAATTCAAACAGGTTGGTTAAAAAACTTTATTTTATCATAAAGTAGAAAATTAATGCTTGCACTATTGTTCACTTATAATTGAACGATTCAATTTGGAGATTTGAAAAGGTGACAATTTGGTCTTGTTCCTTAATTGCAAGCATGTGCGAGTTCAACTGTTCCAGTCAACTGTATATCATGTTAATTAATTGTTTTGTGCTGGATTGCTATGGTTTAGACTTTTAGTCAACTATAGATACTCCTTTTTGAAAAATCGAATCAACTGGACCAAATTATTCATTGGATACAACTGTAAACTATTCTGGTCCAAATTAGTCATTTATGCAACAACATTTTTTTTTCACCTCCTCTCTATTTTCTTTATATTGTTGTTATTTTGGCAGAATGGCTGAGAAAATCAAACAACAAATAGAAGCAGGAGAATACGGCCAGGCAACTAATGGTTGGGGTGATCTGGAAAATTACATCATTTCCAGCAGCAACTCTATTGTATGATATTTCTTCTCAGTTTTCATGAACATTTTGGAAATTAATATTCCATAGTTATTTAAGGATCAGTCATATAAAGATCTCTCCTCAATAGAAAGCCAAAAGAATGATTTTTAAAAAAGAAATTAAACCGGTTAAACCATATAGTATCTGGTACCAGCCAGAATGTCTTAGATATATTCGTGTATATCAGTGCCAGAATTTTTCAGGCATCCAAGGTTGAAGTGTTGAAAGAAATACCCACTTGTGCAATAGTCAATCTGTCACATCTATATACATCTCCCTAAATATTCGACAAACGGAATTGCTTAAGACCGTCTCCAATATTCTATCATTCCCATCATCCCTGGACTTCTATTAATGAGAAAGATGGTTAATTAATGAGGATGATAACGTATTTTCTATTTTTGGCAAGGAGGCGCCTTCTGCTTCGCTCCCGCTCCCCACCCTTGTGCTTCGCTCATCCTTAATATGTAACTTCAACAATTACATATTAATTTCAACAATTACACATCAACTTCAACCGTTACATTAAGTATCATTAATTATCCAGCCCCTTCGTTGAAGTTAATATTCATAACTGTTGAAGTTGATATATATAACTATTGAAGTTAATATATATAGTTGATCTATTTATATATATTAAATGTTGATATATATAACTGTTGAGGTTAATATCATTACTGTTGAAGTTAATATTTATAATTGTTGAAGTTAATATCACAACTGTTGAAGCAAATATATATAACTTTTAATATATATAACTGTTGAAGTCAATAACGTAATTGTCGAAATTAATATTTATAACTGTTGAAGTTATATCGTAACTATTTTAGTTATATATATTAATTGCTGAACTTAATATGCTAGTGTTGAAGTTAATTTATAATTATTGAAGTTAATCGTAATTGTTCAACTGAGCGAAATAGAAGGGCGGGGGAGGGGAGCGAAACAAAGAATGAGTATTGGATTTCCGTTTTTGAAAAACGCGTGGATAATTCTTGCCTAAAATAGAAAACGCGTTATTAAATGATGGGAATGGTGGGGATGATGAATATCGGGGATGATCCTTATCACCCCGATTCAACAAACTATGTATTCTATTCCACATGAACTCTGATATTACTGTATACTACTTAATTTTAGTAAATTATTACAGGATTTTTACAACTTTTTGCTTGATTCCGACATGGATCCCTTGGGAACAGCCGCAAGCAGCAGTAATAATGGGTTGTCCTTGAGGCGTTACGCAAGATATCTAAGTATGAAAGGAGAATCTCCATCAGATACCCTAACTAAAATCATGAATGGCGTCATTAAGGATAAGCTGAAGATAATCCCCAAAAATATTACGTAATTATCTGTCCTCTTAAGAAAATTAAGAAATCTATCTCTTGCATCGAATTTTGTTCATTCAACCTAGTCTGTACGGTGGAAAACAAGTTTCCAATAAGATAATGCTGCCACAGTTTGAAATGGCATTTACGTGATATAGAGTTGATGTTGTTGCATGATAGATTCACATCATGAAATGGATGTTTACCTGTGACGCTCTTTAGCCATTAATTCCTGTTCCAAAGCTCAGAAATTAGCCATCTGAATTCGAGATAGGACTCCAATTAGGATATCCAAAGTTTGTTCATACAATAGTGCCCATAGCCTCATTGTATTAAACATAATTTATTTAACTTCCCATGTTTTCTACTCCTTTAAGCTGGCAAGAGCAATCAAATGAAGTATTCGTGGCGCTATCAAATGATTTCATGAAACCAAGAATCAATGAGGTTTGCAGATTCACATTCAGATTTAATTCTTAATTAACAATTCAACCTGTCATTTGATTATGCTGAAATGGAAATAATGTGTCAGGTTGATGAGCTCTTATCTCTTGGTGTCAATGTCACCATCTACAGTGGGCAGGTGCATATCCAATATCATTTTCAATTTTCAATAAAAAACCACTCGGGCACCCACGAATTAGTCAAATAGTAACACCTAATTATACCAATAAGTATCAATTTTGTTAGAAATTAATTGTGGACTTCTAATAAATTGACTCAATGAACCCATTTTTTAGACGTTTAACATTAGTCCTGAGCATTACTTACACTATATGTTCTTAATGGCCCTTAAAATAGAAAAAGACAATGGACGTCGACATGGTTACTATATGCATTTCAAACCTTTCGTTGTTGACAAATGCAGTAAGATTTGGAGGCACTCTATGTTCCTGAAATTCTCGAAATCTTTTAATCTCTAAATTTTCTAAAATGGTAATGAAATCTTTGTTACTTCCAAGGACTAAAAAAAAAGCAGTGCAGAAATATCTTCTTACTGTGTAAATCCAATAATTCCAAACTCAACCTTTGTTTCCTATATATCCAATTTGTGAGGGAGACTTGTATTTCTATGCCCATAACTTCATCCCATTGTGATATGGTGGTTGGTGCATCATCCAAAAAAAAAAGAGGCACGGTTGGTAGTGAGAATAACCTCATATGGTAAAGGACAAGGAGTTGTGAGTTTTTTTAGTGCATTTGTGGTCCAATTAGTCTCATTCCATACTGTTATTTTCACCCATTATTTGCCAAACCTATACTTAATTTTCTTTAGTTCGAATTTAGGTTTTCCTTTCTCTGTCAGAATACTTTTGTTTTGATTTGAGCAAGATATGTTCTCTTTAGAAAAAAATAAAATATCACTTGTCAGCATCCTCAAACAGAAAAATATGTTCGTATTTGCATACATCTCAGTAGAAAAATAAGCATCATACATATAAAATCTCTTGCTGTTCACAGAGCAAGTCTGGCTATGTTAGTGACCAAAAGGTCCCCCTTAACAAGGAGAAGAAAATTGTAAATTAGAAATGATCAACATTAAAAGCTGAACTAGTTTTCTTGGGTTTAGATATTTATCTATTTCTTATATTTATGCAGCTCGATGTAATCTGCGCAACAAAGGGTACTGAAGCATGGGTTCAAAAGCTGAAGTAAGAATGTTCTGATATTGGCATGTCCTTTCAAATTTTGCATTGATAACATAGAAACTTTTTTAGGGAAAACCGGAAAAGCTAACTTCCATATTGTGTTCAGATGGGATGGACTGAAAAACTTTACAAACTTGGCGAGAACACCGTTGTATTGTGACGGCAGCGATGGGGGTACAAAAGGCTTTTATCGATCTTATCGGAACTTGCACTTTTACTGGGTTCTACATGCAGGGCACTTTGTAAGTACATGCAACCTATTATTACCAAAAAATAAACATCACTTTTGTTAACATATATACACTTATCAAAAGATTCAGAATTTTTTTTTAAATTATTCTTAATTTCCTTCTTGAGCAAGATCTTACTAATTTTATGCAATATTACAGGTGCCTTATGATCAGCCCTGTATCGCACTTACGTTGCTAAAGGAGACGACTCAATCGCCGGCTTCTAGCTAAAGGCATACATAATTGTTTTACATAATATAGTCAAATAAAAATGAAGGGTCGACAAAAATAGTCGCACACCATAATTGTTTACCTGTTTATATTTTTTTAGACTTGTCAATTTTTTTGAATAATAATAGATGCCGTTGCTAGAGATTGAGCACTTCAATGACATATTATTTGGATGACCTCATATGCGGGGGAAGCTAACAAACCAAATGCTTTATCAGCATTTCTATTTCTATTACTCATCTCAACGATCTGCGAGGTTGAATTGAAATATTGGAAAAATGAGCACAACTGTGGAGTTTATTTTAATGCCAATATGATGCATCAGCGATTTTAAGCTTAATATTGAAGTTAAGTCTTATCCATAAGGAAGCTTGAGGTTTGAAATGAATCATATATCCTAAACCCCAAAAAATAAAAAATAAAAAATAAAAAAGGTTGTCGGTTGTAGTTAACATTCAATGAGCAGGTAGCATGGCGACTATCGACACTCTAATACAAATATACAAATACAAATAGAAAAAACAATGGAAGAATGTGGAATTGGATGTGATCGAATCGAATCGAATCGTGGAAATAAGAAAAAGTGAAATTAGAATGAAATCTAAACGGTCAAATCTCTCTATTGTTCAATTTAGCCCATCTTAATTTCACTATTCTATGTGCAAGGTTACTTTTCAACTGTCTAACGTAATTTCAATGTCCGAATTCCATCAATCTAGGTAACTCTAACTTCTATTTACATGTCAAAATTTTCTAGGAAACCAAATATAATTATTCTTATAATTTTTTTTTAATATTGTTTTGAAATTTCGAAAGATTACACTTTTCTCTTTTTTTATTATGTAAGCAGGTTTTTGTGTCGCGTGGATAAGATTACTGTTCTTGCTTCCTATGGAAAAAGAAAAACCCAGAGGAAAAAAATAAAGGAAAGAAGAGATCAACTGATTCAAGAACTCATAAATTTACAAGTTCAATGTTTTTAAGTCCTCAACATTTGCATGGTACTAGGAATGCAAATCAAGTAAAACTCGCACTCATAATTATAATTAATTACATTTTTTTTACTATGTTTGAATCAGATAAAACCACAAATTTTCACATATTTTTCAATTTAATTTGAAGTTTTTTATATAATCAAACTAGCCAAAAATCAAACCCACACAATTAAAAACAGGAAAATTGCTAGAAAACAGAGGTCTTCGCAGCAAGATACAAAAGGGTAAGCTTGTGGTGTGTGGTACGTAGGTTCTTGTAACTCTGTACAAATGTGCGTATATCAACTTCTTCTTTCTGCAACTTTGTCTGAAGCATCTCTGATTCCTCATCTGCCTTGTAAGCAGCTTCTGTGAATTGAATGGAAGACAATTATCCAAAAGTATCAATTGTTACACAAAGACAGCTATTAAAATTAAAACTTTTATTTAACCGTCCCGCATTGTTGAAAGAATAACAGTAATATTCAAAAGTTCTAAACATTTGAGAACCATATTCTCAGATTTGAATGCACATAGACATGCAGGAAAGCATTCAGATCTGCCTAAAAATATAGGTTCGTTCATTTTGTACATAGAAAATTTTTTTCTCCTAAACACAAACCCTAACACAAATGTTAAACATGTGTGTTCAGATTTCGGCGGTGTTGACAATGTTATATCTTAAAATATGGGGTCCACAAATAAATATTTCCTAAATTTATTCATTCAAATGAAAATAGAAACAAACACTGAGCCTCAGAATTGTTTACATATAGATATAGCATATGCAAGGCATATCAAATCTAACTTCTATATGTTCCTATCAATTTCTACAATTAGGAAGGTGCAATTTTAAGGCGGTTTAGAGAAATCAAACCAGGACTGCACGCCGTTTGCACCACTCTACTATTAAGTTTGGTACTTAGAATTTAATACTATTTCTTCCTTGTTTGAATAGAGTGTGAGACTAAGAATAAAAACTACAAAGTATATTTTATACAATACTATAGATGTACAGTATAAGTGCCTATTCATCTTAAGTAAGAATTAATACCCTTTTAATGTGCTTCTTTTTGACTTGTTATCTCACCATTTAACATGACTAGTACTAACCATTTAATTTGTCAAGGAGACCAGAGCGAGAATACGAATGGACAATTCCATCCCTTTGCCTCGATAGTTCAGCTAACTTCTCTTGTGCAGATGCCAGCTCGCTTGTCCTTATTACATTGCACTACAACATCAAACAGTGTTAACTAGTTAAAAAGGTCTCCACTACTTAGTCCCAACTCTTGCTTTAGTTTTATGCATTTTCATGTTGGTAACCAAAACGTTCTATTTCATTTAATACCGTACCTGGTTCTTGAGTTCTACTAAGCTTGGTTCTTTCTCCAAATTTGACTCTGAAGATTAGCATGCTCACAGTTAGCCAGATTAATTATAAGGACTTATCTACCATGGAAAACAGATAGCTCAGAACAGAACCTCACCAGCAAGTTGCAGCATTTCTTTTCGAAGATCTCCATATGTCTAAATGGTCAGGAACAATCAGGTGAATTGTTGGTAATTAGAAATTTTCACAAGAAAATATGCAAAGTCATTTTAACTTACATGATTTTGGATTCTGACTTCGTCGAGAGAATTGAAAAAAGCCTTGTATGCAGCTTTGTCAGCTAGAAGTTTTTTCAACTCATCAACACTTTATTTCAGCAATAAGAGGAAAAAGATACAGCAATTATACCAAAACTATAAGATATGAAACAAAATATAAGTTTTCTTTTCCAATTTTCTTTTTCTGATTTTCCTTTTTGTAAGGACAAGTTTATAATAGATAGCACAATGACCAATTCATAGTTCACAAAAACATCAGTCAGCAATTACCAGAACCAGCATGGATTGAATTTACTCATCTAGCCAAGGCTGGTGGGAGTTGTAAAGATTTGACAAAACTCTTTCTTTGCACCAGAACATGTATGATTTGGGCATTATACAAGCAACTATTGAAGCTAATATAATCTTAAGGTCACCAAGATATTTTCCTGAGCTTAAATTTAAATATTGATTGGATTGGCTTCAAAGGACAATCCAAACCATACAAGTTGATCCACTTGAGTACTACTATATTACATAAAAAGACCATTAGTCAAAATCATTATAATTTATTTAACAAAAATATAATATTAAAATTATAAAATCATGGCATGACCCAAGCCCTGGCTGGGCATGACCCTAGCCCTGGCTGGCCGATCCCTATCTCCACCTCTCGGCTTAATCTTGTACAAGCTTACTTGCACAAATATTATCGATGTCAGTTGTATAAAAAAATAGACTTTTAAATCACAAAGTACAGAATATATCACATAAATTTGCCAAAAATTAGTAGAAATTTATATGAAATAGCCCTCGCACATAAATTTGAGCCCACAAGGGTCATTTAAATATCTTTCTAACAGAAGGATAATTTAGGCTTTTAACCCTATTATTTTATAATTTACCCAAAAAATGAAGAAAACAAACCTCTTGTACTTTAACTGTGAAACAATTTCTAACAGAAGGATAATTTAGGCTTTTAACCATATTATTTTATAATTTACCCAAAAAATGAAGAAAACAAACCTCTTGTACTTTAACTGTGAAACAATTCCAGCTGACTTAGCATCAGCACTCAATGACATAAGCTCACTACTTGAGGAGGTGCTGTATGCAGAGGATTGAGTGGAGGGAGGTATTACAGAGGGAGGGTACCATGATTGGGTTGGTACACCATGTGTACTTGATGGGGTCTGTACCTGGTCTGATCCTCTGCATAATTTGAAAATCATGGTTATAATTTACCTTGAGAACAATCAACTGTAGAACTTTTAAATTGGCTAAGAAATGATGCTGAAACAGGTTGCACAACCTTTGATCATGATCACCTAATGCCTCCCAAACAACCAATTGTGTTTAGAAGATGGGGGTGCACATAAGTATTCTAGCTACAAAAACTGGTTTAGCAAAGAGTTTTAATTCTACTACATCCATCCAAAAGAACATATCTTCTGAGAACAATTTTATTCAAGCTTTCCAAGGATGAACACAAGAACAACAATTACAAGCACAATTTGGCAGCATGTTAGATTAGATTTTTGATACGTTAGAACAAGCATATCTAGAATATTGGAGCAACAGAATAGATGCACAGATACAAATCAGCCTTTCCAGACCAAAACATCTTGAAATATAACCATTGATAAAACTTGTAAGTAATATAAAACCAAACTTTATTTTCAAAACTTACGCGAAGAAAGGAATTCTCCAGCTCATATTGGCAGGATGAACCTACAAAAGAAATTTTATATCTGAGGATACAGTGCTTATGAATTATGATGTTAAGCTCATCATTACAAAATAGAAATGTATACAATTATATTCGCAATATATTCTTATAACTTGCCAATGTACATCTTGTCAACTGATTAATTGTGCTTCATCGAAGCAAATTAACTTTCTGAAACAAGTTCAGTGGTACTTCACCACTTTATATTGAACAAAAGAAAGTAATACACTCTGATCACATAACAGTTTAACCGATACCAGAAACCCGTTCCCGAACAACTTTTAACCTAAACTGAACTGGTCCAACCATCTATTATGTATCATAGTCATAGAACAAAAACATTTCATATAAATCGGTTAAATTTCACTATACCATACAAAGTAGAAAACAAAAATGTACTCATCGAGACCCTTGGGACTGCCAAAACAAGAATAGCAGAGAGCCGTTGACAAGGAGAAATTTCAAATGTTAGAGAAAACCAAGCAAGATATTGGTTGCGAAATTACACTAGCTATTTAGGATTGAGCCAATTAAAATACTTGGTACCTACCTTATGACCTTTTTGCAGAATTCCAGGTATGGTTTTGATTAGACCTGAATTGCAGGAAACGAGAAGGAAGAGTTTATGAGGGAATGGGAAGGAAGAAGGAAGATAGATCGAGTGGGAGGACGCGAGGGAAGGAAAAGGAGACGCCAATGGTGAAATTCGTCGCGGACTCGATGAATGGGGATGTCAACGGGGATAGACAGGTCGGATCGAGTTAAATATCCGTACCCGTTAAAGAATTGTCGTCATTATTTATTTATTTATTATTATTATTTATTATTTCACTAAAAGGTCAACTGCTTCTTGCAGCAGCTAATTTTCTTGGTATAACATTTGTGGACAGAATTGCCCCTCTAACTAGGTATATTTATTCTAATACTATGTTTTATAATATTTTTTTATTTTTAATTAAATGCAATCAATTAAAATTATATAAAATATGATTTTGAGGAAAAATCAAGTTTATAGTCTAATAAAAGTATATAATAAATTATTTTATCCAAAATTGCTAGTGAAATTAAAAGGAAAAAAATTGGTGCAAGCAAATTCATCAAATATATTTCTAGTGCCTTGATGTATATGATACACAGTCTAATTTAAATAATGTGGGCTTATGTATGACCAATAGTTTAATTGTAAATTCAAACATAAGGTTAAATTGCTTTTGGTTCGTAAGAGGGTAATATTGTCCATTAATATTGTGGGGGAGAAAATTAGCCGCTGCCCGAAGCAGCTGCTCACTAAAATCTTTTACGGTTCTACATAATGAGATGCGTGTATTATTCTAACTATTAGGCCAGGCCATTGTCAACGATTAATCGGTCTTGGCAACCATTTTTATAATACTGGAATTAATGAAGAAGGATAGATAACCCCTCCATTAGTAAATTTCGTATATAAATTCTAGAGCTTTGTATCTTGTTTGAGGAAGAATAAATGCACACAGAAGTGATAGTAACCAGCAAGCTAGTTGACGACGCTCTCGTCCCAAATCACCGTTCCGGTAGTGGCGGGCGGCGATAACTGGTTTAGTAGAATTAGAAATCACAAAGAAATACTAAATAGCAAAGATGAACTCTAAGAGTTCAAAGGAAAATTTCATTAATTAATCAACTAAACTTTTTACAATGACAAACACCCCTTTATATAGGGAGGCGGCGGCTTGAACTACAAGTCAGTACAATTTCAAAAATGGTACCCTAAAACAAATTTTGTAGAAATAGAAAGAAAATATAAAAATTACAAATATAGTAATGTCCTAGACTAAAGATAGGTCCTCGTCAGATGCTGAGTCAGGCTTGGGTGAAGTTCAACTTATGTTGTGCTCGGATGCAATATCTTTTAGTAACCTCGGGGAAGCCACACTCGGGTGAGGTCTTGGTGAAGTATCCTCGGGCGAGGTACCCTCGTCACTAGTCGTGGTTTTGTCGAATGTTATCCTGGTTTAATGGAATAATCATGTACATTTAGGCATATGCTAAACATGCACTAAGTATAAAATTTACTCACCGAACTTCTGGATTTATAATTTCAAGGATTTTTTAGACAGAAAAAGGCCGCTGACATTTTCTATTTAATTAATAATTTAAATTCAAATTAAATCAATAGAGTAATTGTCACACTCTAAACCAAATCGCAATCTGGGGAGGACGGTCCCATCACGTATGCACACTCTACTGTACACACGTAATGCTCTAAAATAGTTATAAAGCATCATTTGAGCATTTCGATCATTTCTAAATTCATTCTAAGTCATTTCATCACAATAATTTATATTTAAACTCTTTATATTGTCTATAATATGATTAATATCATAATATGTTATTTAATCAGAAAGATTGGATTACACACGGTAATTACGCATATAAGATGCAAATAATGATATTATGAGCATCATTTGAGCATTTCAATCCTTTCTAGATTCGTTCCAAGTCATTTCATCACAATAAACTACATTTAAACTCTTTACAATATCTAGAATATGATTCATATGTTATTTATTCAAAAAGAATCGATTATACAAGATAATTAAGCAAATAAAGTGCAAATAATGCAATTTAAGCATCATTTGAGCATTCCCGATCGTTTCTTGATTCATTCTAAGTCATTTCTTCATAATAATCAATTTTTATATCTTATTTGTTCAGAAATATTGGATTATACAGGGTAATTACACATATAAATTGAAAATAATGCAATTCTGAACATCATTTAAGCATTTCAATCGTTTCTGCATACATTCTAACTTCTAAGTCATTTCATCACAATAGTCGACATTAAAACACTTTATATTGTCCAAAATATGATTCATATGTTATTTGTTCAAAAAAAATACATTAAAGATGGTAATTACGAATATAAAATGTAAATAATACAATTCAGAGCATCATATAAACTCTTTATACTATCTAGAATATCAACAATATATTATTTACATGGAAAGATTGGATTGTATATGGTAATTACGCATATAAACTGCAAATAATGCAATTATGAGCATCATTTAAACATTTCAATCATTTTTGGATTCATTCTAAATCATTTCATCACAATAATCTACATTTAAACTTTTTATACTGTCTAAAATTTGATTCATATTTTAGTTATTCAAAAATATTGAATTATAAATGGTAATTACGCATATAAAATGCAAATAATGCAACTCTGAGCATCATTTGATCATTTCAATCGTTTCTAGATCCATTTTAAGTCATTTCATCACAATAACCTGCATTTAAATTCTTTATACTGTCTCTAATAAGATTCATAAGTTATTTATTCAAAAAGATTTCATTATAGATGGTAATTACACATATAAATTACAAATAATGCAATTATGAGCATCATTTGAGCATTTCAAAAGTTTTTGGATTAATTTTAAGTCATTTCATCACAATACTCTACATTCAAACTCTTTATACTATCTAAAATAACATTAATATGTTATTTATTCAAAAAGATTTCATTATAGATAGTAATTACACATATAAAATGCAAATAATGCAATTCTGAGCATTATTTGACCATTTCTATCGTTTCTGGATTCATTCTAAGTCATTTCTTCGCAATAATCTACATTTAAACTCTTTATACTGCCTAAAATATGATTCATATGTTAGTTATTCAAAAAGATTGCATTGTAGATGGCTATTACGCATATAAAGTACAGATAATGCAATTCTGAGCATTTCAACCATTTCTCGATTCATTTTAAATCATTTCGTCATACTAATCTACATTTAAACTCTTTATACTATCTAGAATATCATTAATATGTTATTTACTCAAGATGATTGGATTATAAAAGGTAATTACGCTTATAAAGTGCAAATAATGCAACTCTGAGCATCATTTGAGCATTTCAATTGCTTCTGGACTCATTCTAAGTCATTGCATCACAATAATCAACATTTAAACTCTTTATACTATCTAAAATATCATTAATATGTAATTAAATAAAAAAAGATTAGATTATTAATGATAATTACGCATATAAAGTGCATATCATGCAACTCTGAGCATCATTTGAGCATTTCAATCGTTTCTGAATTAATTCTAAGTCGTTTTCATCACAATAATCAACATTTGAACTATTTATATTGTCTAAAATATGATTCGTATGTTATTTATTCAGAAAGATTACATTACAGATGGTAATTACGCATTTAAAGTGCAGATAATGCAATTCTGAGCATCATTTAAGCATTTCAAACTTTTCTTGATTCATTCTAAATCATTTCATCACAATAATCTACATTTAAACTCTTTATGCTGTCTAAAATATGATTCACATGTTAGTTTTTCAAAAAGATTGTATTATGGATGGTAATTACGCATATAAATCACAAATAATGTTATTCTGAGCGTCATTTGAGCATTTCAATCGTTTCTTGATTCATTGTAAGTCATTTTATCACAATAATCAGCATGGCATTTAAACTCTTTAAACTGTCAAAAATATGATTCATATGTTTTTTATTCAAAAATATTGCATTATAGATGGTAACTACCCATTTAAAGTGCAGATAATGCAATTTTGAGCATCATTTAAGCATTTCAAACTTTTCTTGATTCATTATAAAATCATTTCATCACAATAATCTACATTTAAACTCCTTATGTTGTCTAAACATGATTAACATGTTAGTTTTTCAAAAAGATTGCATTATAGATGGTAATTACGAATATAAAGTGCAAATAATGCTATTTTGAGCGTCATTTGAACATTTCAATTGTTTCAGGATTCATTCTAAGTCATTTCATCACAATAATCTACATTTAAACTATTTATACTATCTAGAATATCACTAATATGTTATTTACTGTGAAAAAGATTGGACTACACATGGTAATTACGCATATAAACTTCAAATAATGCAATTCTGAGAATCATTTGAGCATTTTAATCGTTTCTGGATTCATTCTAAGTCATTTCATCACAATAATCTAAATTTATACTTTCAAGAATATGATTCATATGTTATTTATTCTGAAATATTGGATTATACATGGTAATTGCGCATATAAAGTGCAAATAATGCAATTCTGACTATCATTTGAGCATTCCAATCATTTCTGGATCCATTTTAAATCATTTCATAACAATAATCTATAATTAGAATCTTTATACTGTCTATAATATTATTCATAAGTTATTTCAAAAAGATTTCATTATAGATGGTTATTACGCATATAAAGTGCAAATAATGCAATTCTGAGCATCATTTGAGCATTTCTACCATTTCTGGATTCATTCTAAGTCATTTTATCACAATAATCTACATTTAATCTCTTTAAATTGTCTAAAATATGATTCATATGTTAGTTATTAAAAAAGATTGCATTATAGATGGTTATTACGCATATAAATTGCAAATAATGCAATTTTGAGCGTCATTTGAGCATTTCAATCATTTCTGGATTAATTTTAAGTCATTTAATCACAATAATCTACATTTAAACTCTTTATACTATCTAGAATATCATTAATATGTTATTTACTCAAAAATATTGGATTATAGATGGTAATTATGCATATAAAATTCAAATACTGCAATTCTGAGCATCATTCAAGCAATTCAATTGTTTTTGGATTCACTCTAAGTCATTTCATTGCAATAATATACATTTAAACTCTTTATACTATCTAGAATATTGTTAATATGTTGTTTACTCGAAAAGATTGGATTATACTATGTATTTACGCCAATAAAGTGAAAATAATGCAATTCTGAGCATCATTTTAGCATTTCAATCGTTTCTGGACACATTCTAAGTCATTTCATCACCATAATCTACATTTAAACTCTTTATACTATCTAGAATATCATTAATATGTAATTTATTCAAAACCTTTCGATTATTAATGGTAATTATGCATATAAAGTGCAAATAATGCAATTCTGAGCATTATTTGAGCATTTCAATAATTTGTGGATTCATTTAAGTCATTTTGTCACAATAATATACATTTAAACTTTTTATACTGTCTAAAATTAGATTCATATTTTAGTTATTCAAAAATATTGCATTATAGATGGTAATTACGCATATAAAGTGCAAATAATGCAATTCTGAGAACCATTTGAGCATTTCAATCGTTTCTGGATTCATTCTAAGTCATTTCATTACAAAAATCTAAATTTAAACTCTTTATACTGTCTAGAATATGATTCACATGTTATTTATTCAGACATATTGGATTGTACATGGTAATTGCGCATATAAAGTGCAAATAATTCAATTCTGAGCATCATTTAAACATTTCAATTGTTTCTTGATTCATTCTTAGTCATTTCATCACAATAATCGACACTTAAACTCATTATACTGTCTAGAATATGATTTATATGTTATTTATTCTGAAATATTGGATTATACATGGTAATTACGCATATAAATTGCAAATAATGCAATTTTGAGCGTCATTTGAGCATTTCAATCATTTCTGGATTCATTCTAAGTCATTTCATCACAATAATCCACATTTAAACTCTTTATACTATCTAGAATGTCATTTATTATGTTATTTACTCAAAAATATTGGATTATAGATGGTAATTACGCATATAAAATTCAAATAATGCAATTCTGAGCATCATTCGAGCAATTCAATTGTTTTTGGATTTATTCTAAGTCATTTCTTTGCAATAATATACATTTAAACTCTTTATACTATCTAGAATATCGTTAATATGTTGTTTACTCGAAAATATTGGATTATACTATGTATTTACGCCCAAAAGGTGCAAATAATGCAATTCTGAGCATCATTTTAGCATTTCAATCGTTTCTGGACACATTCTAAGTCTTTTCATCACCATAATCTACATTTAAACTCTTTATACTATCTAGAATATCATTAATATGTAATTTATTCAAACATTTTCGATTATTAATGGTAATTACGCATATAAAGTGCAAATAATGCAATTCTGAGCATTATTTGAGCATTTCAATCATTTGTGGATTCATTTAAGTCATTTCGTCACAATAATATACATTTAAACTTTTTATACTGTCTAAAATTAGATTCATATTTTAGTTATACAAAAATATTGCATTATAGATGGTAATTACGCATATAAAGTGCAAATGAAAAATGCAATTCCGAGAATCATTTGAGCATTTCAATCATTTCTGGATTCATTATAAGTCATTTCATTACAAAAATCTAAATTTAAACTCTTTATACTGTCTAGAATATGATTCACATGTTATTTATTCAGACATATTGGATTGTACATGGTAATTGCGCATATAAAGTGCAAATAATTCAATTCTGAGCATCATTTAAACATTTCAATTGTTTCTTGATTCATTCTTAGTCATTTCATCACAATAATCTACATTTAAACTCTTTATACTATCTAGAATATCATTTATATGTTATTTACTCAAAAATATTGGATTATAGATGGTAATTACGCATATAAAATTCAAATAATGCAATTCTGAGCATCATTCGAGCAATTCAATCGTTTTTGGATTCATTCTAAGTCATTTCATTGCAATAATATACATTTAAACTCTTTATACTATCTAGAATATCGTTAATATGTTGTTTACTCGAAAATATTGGATTATACTATGTATTTACGCCCAAAAGGTGCAAATAATGCAATTCTGAGCATCATTTTAGCATTTCAATCGTTTCTGGACACATTCTAAGTCATTTCATCACCATAATCTACATTTAAACTCTTTATACTATCTAGAATATCATTAATATGTAATTTATTCAAAAATTTTCGATTATTAATGGTAATTACGCATATAAAGTGCAAATAATGCAATTCTGAGCATTATTTGAGCATTTCAATAATTTGTGGATTCATTTTAAGTCATTTCGTCACAATAATATACATTTAAACTTTTTATACTGTCTAAAATTAGATTCATATTTTAGTTATTCAAAAATATTGCATTATAGATGGTAATTACGCATATAAAATGCAAATAATGTAATTCTGAGAATCATTTGAGCATTTCAATCGTTTCTGGATTCATTGTAAGTCATTTCATTACAAAAATCTAAATTTAAACTCTTTATACTGTCTAGAATATGATTCACATGTTATTTATTCAGACATATTGGATTGTACATGGTAATTGCCCATATAAAGTGCAAATAATTCAATTCTGAGCATCATTTAAACATTTCAATTGTTTCTTGATTCATTCTTAGTCATTTCATCACAATAATCGACACTTAAACTCATTATGCTGTCTAGAATATGATTTATATGTTATTTATTCAGAAATATTGGATTATACATGGTAATTACGCATAAAAAGTGAAAATAATGCAGTTCTGAGCATCATTTGAGCATTTCAATCATTTCTGGATTCATTCTAAGTCATTTCATCACAATAATCAAACTCTTTATACTGTCTAGAATTTGATTCACATGTTATTTATTCAGAAATATTGGATTGCATGTGTTAATTGCGCATGTAAAGTGCAAATAATACAATTCTGAGCAACATTTGAGCATTTCAATCGTTTCTTGATTCATTCTTAGTTATTTCATCACAACTAGCATATATACACACCCAATGTGTGGGCAAAACAATATTTAAATAAATATGTTGGTTTTAATATTGTATGTTTCTTTGAAATGACATGCAACATATATTAATTCTTTTTTTTTTTTTGAGAAAAGCAATCAAACTTGATTGCCTGCTTTCATTAAAGCCAAGTTTAGTACACGAAAAACAAAACCAACACAGCCAAAGCAATCAACATATATTAATTAATAATACTATTTGTGTGTGAGTTTATTTTGATTCTGTTAAGCAAAAATATTATTGTGCATACGTTCAGCCCCTTTGTTGAACACTCATATTATCAATTGTAAAAAAAAAAAAAAAAAAAATCTGTGATACCATAAAACAACAAACTGACATGAAGCAAACAAAGGGTGTGTTTGGAACTTGCACGAACAAGGGATGAACAAGGCAGCCACGAACATCGCCTAGTTCGCGTCTAGTTCGTAAAAATCAGGGGTTTAGAAATAAGGGAGAAGTTCACGAACTACGACTGTTCGTGAGTTGTTTGGTTCGTGCGAATAGTGCTAGTTCGCGAACTAGCTGTTCGTCCCTTGTTCGCGCCTCTTCCAAACACACCCAAAAGGAATAACTAGACCAATAAGATTAAAAAGAAAGACTAAATGATTGAGAAATAAATTACATGACGAATAATATAAAAGGAAAATACACTGCGGCCTTTGGATAATTGAAAATGATATATTGCTATAATTGCTTAATTAAATTCTAATAATTGCCTATCAAAAATATCATCTCAATTTCTTTGAAAAAGGGAAAGATATCGCCAGTGAGGACTGCTGCTGAATGTGCTAAAAAATAATTATCATATTTTATAATCTATTCGGACCTACGCCAGTCAGCTTCATACCAACATATTGATATTCTGTCTCAATTGAAAGTATCTAAATACCAACCTCATGTAAATAAATTGAATTCCTCGCTTGATAAATGTAAAAGACACATTTAATTCATGAAGGCATTGCTAAACAAAAGTGTAATCCTACAAATTAGAATACAAAAATGAGAATATGAAAAATAAAAAGGAGACGTACTGCATGGCAGAATTGTGAAATACCTAAATATTTATTTGAGCAAAGTACCTTATTTTATTTTGCTGTACAGCCATTAGTAGGATGAGAAAAATTTCATTTCAACCACATAAGAAATAAGTTGTCCTCGTCAGTGGGCATGTCAAGGAATTGATCGAGCTCGACTCCCTGCACATTTTCTCTTCTTTGGCGCTCCTCTTCTTTGGAAATAGGTGTACCAAACTTGTTAAATGGAACTATGGAAGTGGTTGAGTTTATAATCCAGTTGTTTCAGAAAAGAAAAAATCAATACCTACAAGGAACCAGTAAATGGACCTGATTCCCAGTAAATGTATGGAAAAAAGCACCTCAGGCAATAACCCACTTAATACCATGATTGGTACCAATGCAGAGATTAATCTGATCGTACAACTAATGTGCTAACAAGCATGCACCGTGCACCAATGCACCAAGTATTCTGGATATATGTATATTTTTTAATGTCTTTATAAATTATTCAATTATTTTTCAATTCGCCAGCTAGGTTTTAAACAAAACAGTTTATTAACCAGTATTATTGACTCGAACTACATAATCTAAAACCAATAAAAAAAAATACCAGTATTTTGAGCAGTTCAGTTTTCCTCCAAAATATGAAGACGGGGCAATTTTAACATCTTTTAACACTTTCCTCCAACAATTGAAAAGAACAATTGCTACCATGATTTTGCTTATGAACTTAAGGAAATGATCCTCAAATTTTCTGTGCAACTCAATTTGTTCACAATAATTCATTCAATCCTGATAGAGGTATAAAGAAGGATCTATGTAGTGTTACCATTACGTGTACCAGAATGTACCAAATTGTTACTGAAGCCTCCTAAAAGAAAGGGTTTAGAGAGAGATTAACATGATCATCATGTAATTGGAACTAAAATTGAAAAGAAAGTGCATGAGAGAGAGATTACTGATTGCCGTTGAGATTTAGTACTGAGGAATGAGCAATAGACGCCATCTGTCTCTTCTCAAATTTGAAATTCATGTTGAAATTCTCTTCTCTCTCCTTCCACAGCAATAACAGCGAATCAACCTCAATTCGCACTTGATCTCCTAAGAAAGGAAAAAATAAAAAGTGAGAAGAACATGCTTGTGATCAAGGTTTTAGTGGTATGTGCTTACAAATCAAATAAGAGAATGACTCAAGGAGGTCCAAATAGAGAGAGAGAGTGTGGCAACCCTAGGTCGCCAATGATTTTAGCAAATCCTCTCTCATCAATACACACAGAGGAGACGAAGGAGACGAAGAGGTATCGTGTTTTCTTTCTTTCTTTTTGGAGAAGAATTTAACATTCGCTCCATCTGACCATCCGTTTTGATCGAACAGACATCGCACAGATATAGGTATAGCAGAGTTGAAAGAAAAAAGCGATAAAATTTTAAAACGACTGAGCGAAGAATCGAACCGTGGCACGGAAGAAAGTCGCAAAATTCCAGTCCAGCGACTCGACACCTTCAGATGAAACGTTAACCTTATGCGTAAATCTGAGCCACATATCATATCAGATTAACTAAATCCATATTCAATATTAAAGGTTGGATACAGCCTTTATATGACATGTTTACTCTTTTTATATGGGTGCTTTTATAAGTAGTATAGATAATCGACATTTAAAATTTTTATATTGTCTCGAAAAAGATTCATAAGTTATTTATTTAAAAAGATTGGATTATGCATGGTAGTTGCGCATGTAAATTGGAAATAACGCATTTCTGAGCATCATTTGAGCATTTCAATCGTTTCTGGATTCATTCTAAGTCATTTCATAATAATAATCTGCATTTAAACTCTTTACGCTGTCTAAAATATGATTCATATGTTAGTTGTTCGAAAAGATTGCATTATAGATGGTAATTACGCATATAAAATGCAAATAATGGAACTATGAGCATCATTTGAGCATTTCAATCGTTTCTGGATCCATTTTAAGTCATTTCATAACAATAATCTACATTTAAACTCTTTATACTGACTATAATATGATACATAGGTTAGTTATTCAAAAAGATTTCATTATTGATGGTAATTACACATATAAAGTGCAAATAATGCAATTCTTAGCATCTTTTGAGCATTTCAATTGTTTCTTAATTCATTCTTAGTTATTTCATCACAATAATCGACATTTAAACTCTTTATACTGTCTAGAATGTGATTCATATGTTATTTATTAAGAAATATTGGATTATACAGGGTAATTACACATATAAATTGGAAATAAAGCAATTCTCGGCATCATTTGAGCATTTCAACCGTTTCTTGATTCATTGTAAGTTTTATATCACAATAATCGATATTTAAACTCTTTAAACTGTCCAAAATATGATTCACATGTTAGTTTTTCAAAAATATTGCATTCTAGATGGTAATTACGCATATAAAGTGCAAATAATGCAACTCTGAGCATTATTATTTCAATCGTTTCTGGATCAATTTTGTGTCATTTCATAACAATAACCAATTTTTAAACTCTTTATACTGTCTAGAATATGATTCACATGTTATTTATTCAGGTACATGGTAATTGCGCACATAAAGTGCAAATAATGCAATTTTGAGCATCATTTGAGTATTCCAATCGTTTTTTGATTCATTCTTAGTCATTTCAACACAATAATCGACATTTAAAATCTTTATACTGCCACGAATAAGATTCATATGTTATTTATTCAAAAAGATTGGATTATGCATGGTAATTACGCATCTTAAATGCAAATAACGCATTTCAGAGCATCATTTGAGCATTTCAATGGTTCTGGATTCATTATAAGTAATTTCATCACAATAATCTACATTTAAACTCTTTATTCTTTCTAAAATATGATTCACAAGTTAGTTTTTCAAAAAGATTGCATTATAGATGGTAATTACGCATATAAAGTGCAAATAATGCAACTCTGAGCATCATTTGAGCATTTCAATCATTTTGGGATCCATTTTAAGTCATTTCATAACAATAATCTATATTTAAACTTTTTATACTGTCTATAATATGATTCCTAAGTTAGTTATTCAAAAAGATTTCATTATAGACGGTAATTACACATATAAAATTCAGATAATGCAATTTTTAGCAACATTTGAGCATTTCAATCGTTATGGGATTCATTCTAAGTCATTTCATCACAATAATTTACATTTAACTCTTTATTCTATCTAAAATATGATTCATATGTTATTTATACAGAAAGAATGGATTATACAAGGTAATAACACATATAAATATCAAATAATGCAATTCTGAGCATCTTTTAAGCATTTCAATCGTTTCTTGATTCATTCTAAGTCATTTTGTCACAATAATCGACATTTAAACTCTTTAAACTGTCTAAAATATGATTCAGATGTCAAAAAGATTGCATTATAGATGGTAATTACAACTATGAAGTGTAAATAACGCAATACAGAGAATCATTTGAGCATTTCAATCAGTTCTGGATTGATTCTAAGTCATTTCATCACAATACTCTATATTTAAACTATTTATACTATCTAGAATATCAATAATATGTTATTTACAGGGAAAGATTTGATTGTATATGGTAATTACACTTATAATCTGCAAATAATGCAATTCTAAGCATCATTTGAGCATTTCAATTGTTTCTAGATAAATTCTAAGTCATTTGATCACAATAACCAACATTTAAACTCTTTATATTGTCTAGAATATGATTCAGATGTTATTTACACAGAAATATTGGATTATACGGGGTAATTACGCATATAAGGTGCAAATAAAACAACTTTGGGCATCATTTGAGCATTTTAATCGTTTCTTGATTCAAGGTAAGTTTTTTTTATCACAATAATCGACTTTAAACTCTTTAAATTGTCTAATATATTATTAATATGTAATTATTCAATAAGATTGCATTATAGATGGTAATTACGATATATAGTACATATAATGCAATTCTGACCATCATTTAATCATTTCAATTTCGGGATTCATTCAACATCATTTCATCTCAATAATCTACATTTAAACTTCTTTTATAGTGTCTAAAAATTGATTCAAATTTTAGTTATTCAAAAATATTGAATTATAGATGGTAATTACGCACAAAAGTGCAAATAATCCAATTCTAAGCATCATTTGAGCATTTCAATCGTTTCTGGATTTTACTCTAAGTCCTTTCATCACAATAATCTACATTTAAATTCTTTATACTATCTAGAATATCCTGAATATGTTATTTACTCAAAACGATTGGATTATACACGGTAATTACACATATAAAATGCAAATAATGCAATTATGAGCATCATTTGAGCATTTCAATCCTTTCTGGATTCACTCTAAAGTCATTTCATCACAATAATCTACATTTAAACTCCTTATATTATCTAGAATATCAATAATATGTTATTTACAGGGAAGATTGGATTGTATATGGTAATTACACAAATAAACTGCAAATAATGCAATTTTGAGCATCATTTAAACATTTTAATCATTTCTGAAGTCATTCTAAATCATTTCATCACAATAATCTGCATTTAAACTTTTTATACTGTCTTAAATTTGGTTCATATTTTAGTTATTCAAAAATATTGAATTATAGATGGTATTTACGCATATAAAGTGCAAATAATGCAACTCTGAATTTCATTTCAGAATTTCAATCATTTCTGGATTCACTCTAAGTCATTTCATCACAATAATCTACATTTAAACTCTTTA
This sequence comes from Rhynchospora pubera, assembly GCA_028095005.1. NCBI lineage: Eukaryota > Viridiplantae > Streptophyta > Magnoliopsida > Poales > Cyperaceae > Rhynchospora > Rhynchospora pubera. The sequence continues at coordinate 157,091,220 of CM051462.1, read as the reverse complement.
TACTATCCATAATATCATTAATATGTTATTTACTCAAAAAGATTGGATTATACTTGGTAATTACGCATATAAAATGCAAATAACGCAATTCTGAGCATCATTCGAACATTTCAATCGTTTTTGGATTCATTCAAAGTCATTCCATCACAATAATCTATATTTAAACTGTTTGTACTATTTAAAATATCATTAATATTTTATTTAATCAAAAAGATTATACATGGTAATTACGCATATAAAATATAAATAATGCAATTCTGAGCATTATTTGAGCATTTCAGTCCTTTTTGGATTCTTTCTAAGTCATTTCATCACAATAATCTACATTTTAAACTCTTTATACTGTATAGAATATGATTCATATAAAAAGCAAATAGCGAATTATACATGGTAATTACGCATATAAAAAGCAAATAGTTTCCATATTCACTCGTTTCCATATCTACATTTTAAAAAGCAAATAGTTTCCATATTCACTCGTTTCCATATAAAAAGCAAATAGTTTCCATATCTACATTTTAAACTCTTTCTGTGCATTATTTTCGCATTTCAATCGTTTCCATATTCACTTTAAGTCATTTCGTTGCATTAATCTACATTTTAATTTTTTATACTATCTAAAATATGATTCATATGTTATTTATTAAAAAAAATGATTATGCTTGGTAATTACGAATATAAAGTGCAAATAATGCAATTCTGAGCATCATATGAGCATTTCAATCATTTCTGGATTTTTTTTAAGTCATTTCGTCACAATAAACTACATTTGGACACTTTATACTGTCTAAAATTTAATTCATATTTTAGTTATTCAAAAAAATTGCATTATAGATGGTAATTACGCATATAAAATGCAAATAACGCAATTCTGAGCATCATTTAAGCATTTCAATCATTTCTACATTCATTGTAAGTCATTTCAGCACAATAATCTACATTTAAACTCTTTATACTGTCTACAATATCATTCATATGTTATTTACTCAAAAAGATTAGATTATACATGGTAATTACGCATATAAAGTGCAAATAATGCAATTCTTAGTATAATTTGAGCATTTCAATCATTTTTTGGATTCATTCTAAGTAATTTCTTCACAATAATCGTCATTTAAGCTTTTTGCCACTGGACGTGTTATACAAGGTAATTCCACATATAAAGTGCAAAAAATGCAATTCTGAGCATCATTTGAGTATTTCAATCGTTTTTGGATTCATTCTAAGTCATTTTATCAGAATAATCTACATTTGAACTCTTTCTTCTGTCTAGAATATGATTCATACGTTATTTATTTAGAAAGATTGGATTTTACATGATAATTACACATATAAATTGCAAATAATGCAATTATGAGCATCATTTGAGCATTTCAATCGTTTCTGGATTCAATTTAAGTCATTTCATCGCAATAATCTGCATTAAGCTCTTTGTACTATCTATAATATTTTTTCATATGTTATTTATTCAAAAATATTAGATTATACATGGTAATTATACATATTTCAGTGCAAATAACGTAATTCTTTGCATCATTTTTGCATTTTAATCATTTCTGGATTCATTCTAAGTCATTTCATCGCAATAATATACATTTAAATTCTTTATACCGTCTAAAATATGATTCATATGTTATTTATTCTGATAGATTGGATTATGCATGGTAATTACACTTATAAAGTGCAAATAATGCAATTTTAAGCATCATTTGAGCCTTTCAATCTGGATTCATTCTAAGTCATTTCATTACAATCATTTACATTTAAACTCTTTATACTGTCTAGAATATGATTCAAACATTATTTATTTAAAAATATTGGATTATGCATGGCCATTATGCATATAAACTACATATAATGCAATTCTGAGCATCATTTGAGCATTTCAATCGTTTCTGGATTCATTCTAAGGCACTTCGCCGTAATAACCTACATTTAAACTCTTTATACTGTCTATAAAATGATTCATATATTATTTATTCTAAAAGATTGGATTATACCTAGCAATTATGCTTATAAAGTGCAAATATTGCAATTCTGAGCATCATTTGAGAATTTCAATTGTTTCTTGATTTATTCTAAGTTTTTTCGTCCCAATAATCTACACTAGCAGGATCTGGCACATTGCGCAATCTATCTTTTTATTTTTATCATTCAATAATATAATATTTTTGATAATATATAAGGATTATATATCACTGCAAATATTGTGGAAAACAAATAATATTATAAATACAATGTTGGTTGTTATATAAATCTCTCTGTTTTTTGTTATTTTTACTTTGTTTCTTGAGCAAAAGGATGAAGAAATAAAAGGAAGTAACGTTGTGTTGATGATTTCGTAGCAGTCCTCTATACTATAAACTTTTTGGTCCAATTGCTCCTCTCTATTCCTCATGCACTCTAAAAATTAATTTGCAGATCCTCGGCTAATTAATTACTAGTCCATCGCACATCAGTCTTCAAGGAAATAAAATTAGGTAGTGTGAACTGACACGATAATATTATTTTACATAATCAAATGAATAAGCAAGTGGTCTAAATTTGAGTAAAAATTATTATCTGGTAGATATGCAGTGGCTTATAATACATGATGTATGTATGGTAAGCTAGCAGTGTCGGTATATTGACACGAATCTGCTGAAGCATTAGCATACCAACATAGAAAGTTGATTTTTATCAAGTACTAGTCTTTGGTAATATTTGTTTCCTAATTTATATATGTTATATTTTTTATGGAAATTAGAGAATAAAAAACTAATTATTATTATAGGTGTTTGACCCTAAAATATGGTGCCAAATTCATGAATTAAATTGGATAATTTCATTAAGGAGATTAAGAAATTCATGAAAAATATCAAATGGATCCCAAAAATCATAAAAAAAATACCTAAAAATTCAGGAGAGGATGAAGAAAATTATGGTGCTTTCAGAATGATCAAAGGAGCTGCAGAATGGCCATTTTATGCAAAAAGGTCCCTCACTTTGGAGAAAATAAATAAAAATAATAGGAGGGTCAATTGGAGAAAACTTTTAAACCATTAGCTCCTAAATAATTCCCTGAGCCTACCCATAAAATTTGGTGCAAAAACTCTCAAGGAAAGGACTCCAAACAATTCTTTTAGTCAGCAGCCAATAAAAAAATTAGTAAAAAGTGAAATGGAGAGGTGTAGCGACCTGTAAATGGAGAAGAAGAAGGGGCGAAATTTGAAGTTCCCTCCCCACTGTATAGAGTTGAATGGACCTGTTTCTTGTACACCATGTACATAAGAAATTGTAGTGTCCACTAGTGTACTATGAGCCACGTGCGACCAAAACAGAGAGAAAGGTGCTGGTTGCATGTTTCTCATTAATCCTTACAGATGGGCCCCACGGTGAAATGGCTCGTTTATGAAAGAAAAAGGAGTGGACAAGGAGTTGAAAAATAGAGAAGGGGTAGAAGCTCCAGGGCCCGTTGGAGATGTCTTGGTTTACCGTAGACCATGAACAGCCAGACGAAGAATTAACAGAGCCTTTCTTCCCCAACAGAAAAGAAAGAGAAACGAAGAGGAGAAGAAGGCAACGATGTAACGGCTTGGGTCAACGTCTCGTCTCTGCGCCTGTTGACCTTCTTGAAACCCCACTGCGACACAATGACAGCCGTTAGATCGAGTCCCAAAGAATCGACGCCTGAGATCAATTAGGGCTGCAACAAACCCTCTAACCGCCATGGTCAAACTCCATACTCTTCTCCAGTTGACCGCTCAGAAGAAACACAGCATGACGCAACGTCAGCCACAGGATTGAGAGTCGATCCGTGTGCCCCCAGATGGACGATCAAGATCAACTGAAGACTGAAGCCACTTGAAGAAATCAACCGGCCTTGAGGCCTATAAATACCCCTTTCCAAGACGAAAGAGGGGATCCCTCATCATTTCAAGCTATCCTCTCCACGTCAGAGGACACGTACACATACGTTAGGCCAGATACACCCTCTATTTCCCAAGCTTAGGTAGAACAATTGTAATAGACATTTCTACAAACAGTTAGGAAGCATAGCTATAGAAGAAAACTTAGGCGATTTTCAGTTCAAGTCTTGGATCGTGATTGAAGTAGAGGTAAGAAGAAAGGTAGCTACTAAGTTTGCAGATCCAATTTGGAGTTTGATCGGTGAATTTGTAATCTTTTGAACATTGAATTGATTTCGTTTCTTGTCATTCTTGATCTGATAACTTTCAATTTGATTTCGTTTCTTGATTGTTTGTTAGCTAGAATTGATCGCCTTCCTAGCTTTAATGTCTAAATTTGAGAGTTTAAGCTATAGTTTCTATAGTCTTAGACAATCAGCTAATAGGATCGACATTTTGACTAAATTTCATGATAATTTCGGGTTTAGTTCTTCCTTAGGTCGTGTATGAACGTTTGCCTTGTGTTCTTGAAGCTTAAGCCATGGTTTCCATGGTTTTAGGCAACCAAATCAAGACGAGTCCAGTAGGTTTGTAAAATCAAGTGTTTCTTCTAAAAACGCAGATATGTTTCTTCTTCTTTCTCTCTTTTGTTCTCTGGATCCGTCACCTCTCTTCATTACGGTTTACACTGAGGTTTCCTCAGAAGTAGACTGAAGAGAGGAGCTTATCTTGATGCTATGCTCAGGATTAGGCATTTCAAGGCTTAAGTTGAGGTCTCCTCTTCTTTAGGCATAGGTTCTGAAATTTGAGTTGTAAAAGACTCAAATGGAGGAATATGTTGTATAATCGCTAATATCTAAACGTTATGCTGCCAAAATTTCATTAGAAAATCCATGAGTTTTAAGTTAGGCTGTAAATATGAAATCAAATGTAAATTCTAGAGTCATTGGGCAATAACTGAAAGTAGTAGGGTCTAAGTGCATAATTCTGTCTTCAGGAAGTGTTCTTGATCTATTTTAGTTCCTTTTCAAATCTGTCCCTTTAGTTACAAGTAACAGTTTTGATGAATCCCTTTCTTTTTTTGATAAAGGTGTATCCTTGTCAGACTTGCTGCATAAGAACAAAGCCACATTTTTAGTAAATGAGAAAGTCTTGCACATTTGATAATAAACTGAAAGATAAGGGATCAATTGGTAAAACATTCAAAGTATCACCGTCAGACATCGGATATGTGACATATTAAATATCGTTGTATATTGAGCATATATGAATAATGAATGTTACTGGTTTCATTGTTCTTTTATTTAATCCTAATTGATTGTTCCTTCTTAGACAAATTGCAGGTCCTGATGAGAAAGTGACTAGATTTCCACTTTGTTTCAGTAGTAATGAACAATTGTGTGGAAGTCATAAAATGTCTTCGTGATTAACGTACAACTAGTTGTAGTGTGTCAGCATACGAATGTACATAACAACATGTGTAATTTGGTTTGTGACCCATAAGATATAATAATTAGTAGTATAGGCTGACCAAAACAGTACTGTGCTTTAAGACCTATACTGAATGTTTGCCATATCAACTTGAATTACCTTAAGTCTACGATGTTGGTCCCCTTTTACCAGACCACATGTGTCACAGAATTGCAAAAAAAAGTGGCCAATTGGTGAGTTTAATTGAAGTTGCTACAAGCACGCACAGAGATTAAATGAGATAGTATTTAACATGACTCCTTAACGCAAGCTGTACCAACCCAATTCTCCAGAAAGCCTCTCTCAGCACCAATTCCTCATAGGTACGGTACCAGCTCTTAGTTCACCCATCAAATTGGGTGGACGCAACACAAACCAGGTCTAGCCGGATATTCGCATTGCTCTCGCGATCCCGACAAAGCAGGTCCGATAGCCTATAGCATCTCCGTTCGTCGGAAATACAAATTGGAGAAGTTAGGGGCTAAAGTGAATAAAAACCGTAAACTGTCTAAGCTAATTCTTACGTTCCACACCAGAGTAAGACGACGCGATAGAAACCAAGACTACCATCGTCTTCCTCACTTCCTCACGATCTCGACGACCTCCTCCACGCCAGTCGCGATGGACGGAAGAGTTAATGGATCTGGACCCGTTAATGTCGGAACCATTAACGAACAACGAAACCCGTCTGTTCAGTTTAGACGAAGCGCGCGGAACCCTGTGATTTTCTGTGGCCAAACATCCCTTCTCCTTGTCAGAAATCCGCCACATAGAACCCTTCGGAATAATTATCGCCTGTATATGTCAGCTCCGAGTCAGCAAAGCACAGAAAATCATTAAAAATAGTAGGAAACTCAGAAAAATATAAATAAAATATGCTTAAAATTCTAAAAATCAAAATAAACTTGCTTCACTTATACTTTGATATGAAATTGTGTCAAAGTAGCGGCCTTTTGTATTTTTTAAAGTATTTTCACTTTAAAAAAAATGAATTTTATAAATACTAGAAAATTAATAAACCAATTTATAAAATTCAAAAACTGAAACTAAATACTTTTGAAATAAAAATTCCAAATATAATATCCTCGAAATCAAGTATTTTCAAATATAAATATATTTTCATAAATACGAAAAGTCAAAATAAGTCAACATTACAAAAACACCTTTGAGACGAAATTTAAAGTACTTTTCAATATACAAATAAATTTGAGAATGAGGTTCTCATACTTTCACGAACTTAATATTTTCAAATACAAAAGTAATTGCTAAAAGTCAAAAGTGCAAAAGGCCATGGTGAATAAAAATCACCAATATCCAAAATGAAACTTCAGAAAATTAAAAGTTAAAATACGAAACCCAAAGTCAAAGCCAAAAACCTCTTCGTTCGAGGAAAAGTCCCTCGCTGGGGTTGAGATCAACCTCAGATGACTTAAATTATCAAGTGGCCTCCAAACGACTCCATATCAAGAGTTCCTCTTTTCAGACGAAAACCAACCCTTAAGCCAAAAGTCTTTAGAAATTTGAAGATCCTTAATTGGGTCCCGTAAACTAGGTTTGGTACCATCAATTAAGTCTTCCTTAAGACAAATAAAAGCACTCCATAAATCTCTTTTTTTTAGCCCATTACGTCAATACCCTTTACGTCCCTTAATCAGAGGTTCTCGTAGGCCACTACGAGGTAATTAACAATAGGGGCTTGCGCCTATTGGAAAGAAAGGACCCGCTAAATCAAGAAACTTCTTTAAGTAGCGACTCTTTACAGGATTCTCTTGTGTTGAGAGATACCCGCCATAGAGATCGAAACCTTAAGGGAGGTGAATCTAAGGCTATGTTCCCATTGTTCTTCGAGAAATCCCTTCGAGGAGAATAATGACGAAAAAGCCGCAACAGATTCTCTGGCACGCCCGGTGGGACCTCTTTCTCCTCTCATCTTTGGGACTTGAAGGGTGACGTAAGGGCTAAGAAAATCTTGATAAACAATCCTAACGGTAACATTAAGTTCGTGTCATTGTAGGTTGAAATGGCGTTCACCAGCATTGACGTTTTCAAGCCGACAGGAGTCCTTAGGATCGGTGGAGTGCCGATCTGCTACAATGATGAATTCACACATGGAGGCCTACCATTCGGGCACTCGTACGTGCCTGTCGTCCAAGCTAGTGATGGGAGCTTCAAGTTAGCAAGGGTGGTCGTAGAAGAGCCACTCGAAGAAGTGATGGAGATTACCAAGGTCATTGAAGATCCAATGGAGATTGACTCTGTGAAGGAAGAAGAATGGACAACTGTATCTCACAAGCGAGCCCGCTCAAGCTCAGTCTCGTCTCCTCAAAAGCACCAATTTCACCGCTGTTCCCCTATTAAAAAGACGGCCGTAAAGAAGGTGTATACGCCGGTCTCTCAAAGCGCAAGAACTATGAAGAAGGTCCAACAGGCTTACAAAAATGAATTGGAAACAAGGCTGAATCTACCAGTGAGCAATCCTTTCGCTTCGCTCCGCCTAGTGCGAAAGAACTCACCAGTAGCCATGCTCAAAACCATGGAGGAGTTCTCTCCCGAATACGAAATGAAGTTTAGAGGAAGAAGTCCTCAAAACCGGCAATCGGTGAACGAGAGATTGTCATTTCCACGCGCATCAGTTCACGATCGATTGGGTCCAAAGGGTCAAAAGAAAGGATCTTCTTCTGTGCACCAAAGACTGAGGCAAAGGATTAAACCAATGAAGGAGAGATTGGGACCTAAGAAGGTGTGGATGCCTAAAGAGAAAACACAGCCTATGGAAGTGGATCAAGAGCCACAGAATAAGAAAGGACACGTGATACGGGAAGAATGTCGACCCGTGATCCATGCTCGAGTCTACATGGTGGAGATAAGCAAAGAGCATGAGATGCATGCCTTCGTAAACATGGCTAGCGATGGAGAAGTTCCCTTCACCAAGAGGGACGGCAAAGATAAGCGAGATCGTGCTTCCTCAAGCCGCATCATAAATGATGAAGAGTCAACGGGGGACGAAGAAGAAGATGTAGATGGGAAAGATCGCTGGAATGAGGGCGAAAGGCCAAAATTGATGAGCATCATTGAAAGAAATGAAAAGAAAATGGCAATCATGATGAATGAAAGGGAGAAAGAAAGAAAACTACTTAAGAAGATGTATAAAATTCTAGAAAAGAAAAAGTTGCTCGAGGACCTTGAAAAGGAAGGGTCTTCTGGTGAAGAAGAAGATGAGTATAAAGAAAGAGTACTTAAAGAAAGAAGAAGCAAAAGTAGGTATGAGTGTTCTGATGAAGAAGAGGAAGGAGATAGGAGAAAGTTCTCAAAAGAAAGAAGAAATGAGAGTAAGTATGGATCTTTTGACAAAGAGGAAGAAAGACCTAAGAGAAGACCTTCTAAAGAAAAGAAAAATAGGCACAAGTATGAATCATCAGAAGAAGAAGAAGAAAGAGGATATCAAAGGCGCCTCAAGGGAAGGAGAAATAAGGCGAAGTACGAATCAAGTGAAGACGAGATGCCCGAAACTAGGTGCCGGACTGGGGCAAGAAGGCCCGATCCAACTAAGCAAGTCATCCAAGAGATGATTAACCTACAACTTCAAGCCACGGGGGCGGGTCGATTTGCCAATCTGCGCAAGAGATGCGGGAGACCGTACCCTAAAGAATATGAGCAGATCCCATATCCCCTTGGATATCAAGTGCCCAGGTTTAATCTATTCGATGGAACGGGCAAAGACAGCATCACGCCCAATCAGCACTTGATCCAGTTTCGCAACTCATGCGGCAATACCGCCCATGACGAAGCCTTGTTGCTCAAACAATTCTCGCAAAGCCTTACCGGAGCAGCATTTGAGTGGTATTCATCGCTCGAGAATGACTCAATAGAAACATGGGAAGAAATGGAGGACCTTTTCAGGGCCAAATTCGCCATGGTGAATCAAAGGCTCACAGTGGCCGATGTTGCAAGCGAAAAGCCGAGATCGGGTGAAGCTCCACTCGACTACATTAACCGATGGAGGAACATGCACATAAGATGTTCTCATCAGATGCCCGAAAGAGAGACTGTCGAGTTCTTGATAAGGAATCTCGATGATTGGATAAAACGACCTCTCTCGGGTAGTGACATCCATACATATGAGGATCTAGTCACAAGAGTGGCAAGAATTGTGCACATTGGCCCTCCCAAGGAGATGCAAAGTTATAAGAATGAGCAAAGAAACAGAGCACAAGGGCCCATCAAGATAGCGGGTGCTAACGAGACATCAACAAGTCAAGGCGGTGGCCGAAGGAACAACCGCAATAATGGCAATAACAACAACGATGGCAATGGGAACGGCCGCCCGTCCACTCTCATTGAACGATTGAGTAGACCTTACTCATTCAAGAAGGAGAAAACCGCAGCTCTTCTCAAACAACTCTTAGAAGAAAAGGCCATAGAGTTGCCAGTGTGCAAAAGAATTGAGGAGATGCACAAGACATACGACCCAACATATTGTGCTTACCATAGGGTCCTAGGTCATCCCACGGGTGATTGCTATGTCTTCAAGAACATAGCGGAGAAAATGATCAAGGGATGCGACTTGGTTCTGCCCGAAAGCTATAGGCAAACGCCCGCGCCTCATGAGTAAGAGTCATAAGATGTATCCACGAGCATACTAGAACCATAGCGAGCCATTTCGAATTTCCATTGACTCTCTTTTTAAATCTCTCGTTCCAGAAAAATTTAAAACTCCAATAAAAAAATCATGACAACAAAAAACCTAATAAAACCCAAAACTCTGCTAAAGAATCATGACAACAAAAAACTTATTAGGTCTAAAACCATGAACAAAGCCCAATAAAACTTTAGAATAAAATCCAACGAAAACGTTAGGAATCAATAAAGTCCAAAACCTTAACTTAATCTTTCAATCAAAACCCAAAATCCAATAATGAGGCAAGTTTTTGAAAAGAAACATGCCCCGCTAGGTTATATTTACCCTATGACATAATCCGCGGTCAACGATGGGATTTTCGGGTCTCGGAGAACGCGAAGCCGTGTCAAGGAAAGCCTTGGTGGTTTTTTAAAACACCTATGCCTAATGAAGATTAAGCCTTTGTGGCGTCTGAAGGCATTAAGGCACCGCCCTATGAAGGTATCTGAGGGCTCCCCCCACCCACCTTCACCGTGTCCTTATCTCATGATACGATGTTCATAAAGGAAAGAAGATGTAAAGAAGTAAAACCAGATAAAAAAAGTGCCATTCATTAATAATAAAAGGAGTGCAGAAGGTTACAAGCATAAGCCAACACAAGCTGAACATCTAAAGCAACACTGAAAAGAAAACAAGTCCTAATGCAAACTAAAGGGGTGCAAAATAAAAAAAAGATAAAAGTGCCCTAAAGATAGCACTGGGGCAACACTGGGGCAGCGCCGGGGCAAAACTACTCAAGACGGCCATTTACTCTGGGGCAGCCGCAGCTCCATCATCAGCAACAGCTCCACCACCCGCCAAATTGTTCAGAGTGGCAGAAATGGTCTGAAGCATTCCTTCTAAGGCTTCTAAGCGAGCATTCAACTCCTCAAAGCGTTGGTTAATAAAAGCCCGGATTGAGACAGGGGCAGGGTCATCAAGAGCCATCATAGCCGAATTATCATCCGGCGGAGAATCAACGTCCATAGGGCCATATTGATTGGGGGCCGCATTAGGGAGCAAGATGTAATCATTCACAGGCTGATTGGGATCTGGAACCAGCATACCCATCGAAGATTCAACCCATCCGATAAGTGGCAAAGAAAGAAGAAGATTGAAGGGATGCGCCACATCAGCATCAGAAACACGATTGCCCCACAACATATCAGGCACACGGATGCGAGCCCTAAGCATAAGAGCTTCAATGAGATGACCGTAAGGGAGCGGCTCCCGATCAGAAATAGCTACCTGATGCATATGGAAGAGGATCATATGGGCTAAGTTGATAGGCCATTGCTTCTGAATCAAGTTACGAAGGTAGAAGAGACTCCCAGGCTTGGCAAGATGTGTCATTACTCCTTGGGGAAAGATAATATCATTAACCACCAAGAAAAGCAACCTAAAAGAGTAGGAAAATAAAGGGAAGAAGTTGAGGCGAAATAAGAAAAAAGTGATAATAATAAAAAATAGAAAAGAGAAAAAGAGAAAGGAAAAAATATAATACCTATGAAGAGCGGGCAAATGAAAGGTAGACACCCTCTCTGCATCAGGAGCCGCCACCCTGAACCATTGGCGACATTCCTGATAACTGCCGAAACCTTGAGGCCACCTTTGAAAAGCGTAGATGGTAGAACCGTTGGCAGTGTTGGTGGCTTGCAAGTAATTGGCCAAATCCCCAGTGGTGATATGAAAGAAACAACCAAACAAGTAGGAAGAGGCCGAAGGAGACCCAAAGTGGTTGAAGGAAATCCTAAGATTGGCATAAAAGAGGCGAGTAATTCTAGGGTGATATGGCTGATCACAGTCAACCAAACCAGCCAAGCTCCATGAGTCAAGCCAACCCCTGATAAGATTTACTTGCTCCACGGGGATCCTCCGCATAGGACGAAAGAAGTAACAATCAGCCATGGGTCTCTCTGCATTACCTATGTCATTATAATAAGAGAGGAATGCGGTCTCATCGCGGAAGAGATAGCGGTTGTCAGGAGTAAGGGACCAGTCTGGAAAGGTGGAATCCAGACGCAAAGAAGAGGAATCAGAAGCCTCCCTGACACGCTTAGATGAAGGAAGAGAAGACATGGTGGCAATAAATTGGGGAATTTGTGTAAGAAAGAAGAAAGACTGCGGGAAGCTTGAATGTGAGAAAAGAAGAAGCAAAGGTGCGCTTATATAGGCATGGTAGAGGAAAGGTTGTAATTTGGAGTTAATGGCGAACGTGTAAACACGTGAGAAAGCAAAGGCCGTAGTGGCAAGAAGTGGGGAATAAAACCGTTCAAACTAGTGCGCGAAAAGAAACGGTATGAAGTCAAAAAGGCGTAAGAGAAGTAGAAGCGTTCAAGGCTGATGTCAGAAGAAAAAACCAAAGAATCGGGCCAAGACCCACGTAGGTTCAAGCCCAAAGAAATACAGGAGCGGGCCAAATACTCTAACCTAAATTGTGGAGTTGATCTATGTATGTCCGACATCCTAAAAAGAAGAAAAATAAAAAAAGAAGAAAAGCTGTATTGAAAAAGGAAGAAGTGAGAAAAAGAAGTAAGGTAGTAAAATTCTGAAACCGAAATCGGAGAGCCAAGTTAGAAGTTTAAAAGAGAAAAAGAAGAAGAAATGCAAGGAAAAGAAGATAAAAAAAAGGGGTAAAAAAAAAAAAAAAAAGGGGAATGAAGTCTCGCAGTTGAAATCGGGAGACCAAGTTAGAAATTCAGAAACGGAGAATAAAAAAGGAATAAAGTCCCGAAACCGAAATCGGAAATTCAAGCTAGAAATTTAGAAAAGGAGAATAAAGAAAAGAATGAAGTAATGTGGTCCCGAAACCAAAATTGGAGAGCCAAGTTAGAAGTTCAAAAGAGAAAAGAAAAAAAAAAGATAGAAAGAAAACATAAGAAAAAAAAAGTAGAAAAGAGAAAGAAAGAAAGAAAGAAAGAAAGAAGAAAGGAGGAAATAGAAAGAATAAAGGAGATGAAATAAGGAGATAAGTGGAGTGAAGGATAGAAAGAAAAAGAAGAAAGAGAAATAAAATAAGAATGAAAACGACAAACAAGAACCTAAGTCTTCATCACCGCGACCTCAACGCGACAAGTTATATCTTATCATGCATCGTCATGGTTTCAATGTGAAAAGTCATCAAAGGACGCAAAAGAACCTTCAATGTTCTAGTCCTTAAATATCGACCTTAAATGTCGAACCCTAAATATCAAACTAGCATAGAGCTTTTGTTTGGTATTTGGAAGTATAGTAGGCGATAAGGAACCTCAATGTTCATGCCTTCCATATCGACCTCAATGTCGAAAAGGCACAAGAAAACTTCAATGTTCCAAGTTTTCAAGTGTCCTAAATTTTCAAATGCTCCAAGTTTTCAAAATATTCCAAGTTTTCAAATGTCGACATCAATGTCGGAAGAGGCAGTAAAAGAACCTCAATGTTCATGCCTTCCATATCGACCTCAATGTCGAAAAGACACAAGAAAACTTCAATTTTCCAAGTTTTCAAGTGTCCTAAATTTCCAAATGCTCCAAGTTTTCAAAATGTTCTAAGTTTTTAAATATCGACCTCAATGTCGAAAAGACACAAGAAAACTTCAATTTTCCAAGTTTTCAAGTGTCCTAAATTTCCAAATGCTCCAAGTTTTCAAAATGTTCTAAGTTTTTAAATATCGACCTCAATGTCGAAAAGACACAAGAAAACTTCAATTTTCCAAGTTTTCAAGTGTCCTAAATTTTCAAATGCTCCAAGTTTTCAAAATGTTCTAAGTTTTTAAATGTCGACCTCAATGTCGGAAGAGGCAGTAAAAGAACCTCAATGTTCATGCCTTCCATATCGACCTCAATGTCGAAAAGACACAAGAAAACTTCAATTTTCCAAGTTTTCAAGTGTCCTAAATTTCCAAATGCTCCAAGTTTTCAAAATGTTCTAAGTTTTTAAATGTCGACCTCAATGTCGGAAGAGGCAGTAAAAGAACCTCAATGTTCATGCCTTCTATATCGACCTCAATGTCGAAAAGACACAAGAAAACTTCAATTTTCCAAGTTTTCAAGTGTCCTAAATTTCCAAATGCTCCAAGTTTTCAAAATGTTCTAAGTTTTTAAATGTCGACCTCAATGTCGGAAGAGGCAGTAAAAGAACCTCAATGTTCATGCCTTCCATATCGACCTCAATGTCGAAAAGGCACAAGAAAACTTCAATGTTCCAAGTTTTCAAGTGTCCTAAATTTTCAAATGCTCCAAGTTTTCAAAATATTCCAAGTTTTTAAATGTCGACCTCAATGTCGGAAGAGGCAGTAAAAGAACCTCAATGTTCATGCCTTCTATATCGACCTCAATGTCGAAAAGACACAAGAAAACTTCAATTTTCCAAGTTTTCAAGTGTCCTAAATTTCCAAATGCTCCAAGTTTTCAAAATGTTCTAAGTTTTTAAATGTCGACCTCAATGTCGGAAGAGGCAGTAAAAGAACCTCAATGTTCATGCCTTCCATATCGACCTCAATGTCGAAAAGGCACAAGAAAACTTCAATGTTCCAAGTTTTCAAGTGTCCTAAATTTTCAAATGCTCCAAGTTTTCAAAATATTCCAAGTTTTTAAATGTCGACCTCAATGTCGGAAGAGGCAGTAAAAGAACCTCAATGTTCATGCCTTCTATATCGACCTCAATGTCGAAAAGACACAAGAAAACTTCAATGTTCTAAGTTTTCAAGTGTTCTAAGTTTTCAAAATGTTCTAAGTTTTTAAATGTCGACCTCAATGTCGAAAAGGCAGTAAAGAACCTCAATGTTCATGCCTTCTATATCGACCTCAATGTCGAAAAGACACAAGAAATCTTCAATATTCGAAATTTTCAAGTGTTCTAAGTTTTCAAATGTCGACCTCAATGTCGAAAAGGCAGCAAAGAACCTCAATGTTCATGCCCACTATGTCAACCCAAAATGCCGAGATTCTAGGAGTTGAGCCAGCGATATGCTTTGTGCTTGATAACTAGAAAATAGAAGACGAGAACATCTCACATCCACCATAGCAATGTCATCAATAATGCTAATACCGCCAAGGCTCATCGAAGAAGAAGGAATCTGGTTCACCCATACCGAAGCAACCAAGCTCAATCATGCGAGCATCCATGCCAAACATAACAACTAAGGCTCGAGATTCAACAAGTGCAAAAGGTGCAATCACAAGCATATCCATACCACACCAATAAGTATCAAAATCCATAAAGATCAAAAGGAGAAAGAAGGAAAAACAAACCTGCTAAGCTGCAGTAGCGCCATAAGCCGCAGCCTGATCATGTGCCACGCTGCTCCTCTCACGGGCCTATGTCAAAATAAGAAATACAAGACCTCATAGTCCCACCGGCAACTAAAAGATATAAGGCCCCACGTAACCCACAAAAAAAAAGTAAGAAGATACAAGGCCATGAAGGAGACCCACAGTGAGATAACCGATCACAACCAAGGGCAGTAAATCAAACCATGAAACAACCATAGTCTACTAAGAGAGACATGCATGTAAAAAATGGAGGAAGTAGGCTCAAAGAGAAGGCGAGAGAAACTCAACCCAATTAAATCCAAGTTCAAGCGAAAACTCGACAAACCTCCAGTGCAAGGGTTCAACAATCTGAAGGGGGTCAAGAAGGGACCACCAGAGTACGTTGTTCTGCCCAGGATCCTCACAACCTACTCTGGTGGGGGGCATTTGTTTGACCCTAAAATATGGTGCCAAATTCATGAATTAAATTGGATAATTTCATTAAGGAGATTAAGAAATTCATGAAAAATATCAAATGGATCCCAAAAATCATAAAAAAATACCTAAAAATTCAGGAGAGGATGAAGAAAATTATGGTGCTTTCAGAATGATCAAAGGAGCTGCAGAATGGCCATTTTATGCAAAAAGGTCCCTCACTTTGGAGAAAATAAATAAAAATAATAGGAGGGTCAATTGGAGAAAACTTTTAAACCATTAGCTCCTAAATAATTCCCTGAGCCTACCCATAAAATTTGGTGCAAAAACTCTCAAGGAAAGGACTCCAAACAATTCTTTTAGTCAGCAGCCAATAAAAAAATTAGTAAAAAGTGAAATGGAGAGGTGTAGCGACCTGTAAATGGAGAAGAAGAAGGGGCGAAATTTGAAGTTCCCTCCCCACTGTATAGAGTTGAATGGACCTGTTTCTTGTACACCATGTACATAAGAAATTGTAGTGTCCACTAGTGTACTATGAGCCACGTGCGACCAAAACAGAGAGAAAGGTGCTGGTTGCATGTTTCTCATTAATCCTTACAGATGGGCCCCACGGTGAAATGGCTCGTTTATGAAAGAAAAAGGAGTGGACAAGGAGTTGAAAAATAGAGAAGGGGTAGAAGCTCCAGGGCCCGTTGGAGATGTCTTGGTTTACCGTAGACCATGAACAGCCAGACGAAGAATTAACAGAGCCTTTCTTCCCCAACAGAAAAGAAAGAGAAACGAAGAGGAGAAGAAGGCAACGATGTAACGGCTTGGGTCAACGTCTCGTCTCTGCGCCTGTTGACCTTCTTGAAACCCCACTGCGACACAATGACAGCCGTTAGATCGAGTCCCAAAGAATCGACGCCTGAGATCAATTAGGGCTGCAACAAACCCTCTAACCGCCATGGTCAAACTCCATACTCTTCTCCAGTTGACCGCTCAGAAGAAACACAGCATGACGCAACGTCAGCCACAGGATTGAGAGTCGATCCGTGTGCCCCCAGATGGACGATCAAGATCAACTGAAGACTGAAGCCACTTGAAGAAATCAACCGGCCTTGAGGCCTATAAATACCCCTTTCCAAGACGAAAGAGGGGATCCCTCATCATTTCAAGCTATCCTCTCCACGTCAGAGGACACGTACACATACGTTAGGCCAGATACACCCTCTATTTCCCAAGCTTAGGTAGAACAATTGTAATAGACATTTCTACAAACAGTTAGGAAGCATAGCTATAGAAGAAAACTTAGGCGATTTTCAGTTCAAGTCTTGGATCGTGATTGAAGTAGAGGTAAGAAGAAAGGTAGCTACTAAGTTTGCAGATCCAATTTGGAGTTTGATCGGTGAATTTGTAATCTTTTGAACATTGAATTGATTTCGTTTCTTGTCATTCTTGATCTGATAACTTTCAATTTGATTTCGTTTCTTGATTGTTTGTTAGCTAGAATTGATCGCCTTCCTAGCTTTAATGTCTAAATTTGAGAGTTTAAGCTATAGTTTCTATAGTCTTAGACAATCAGCTAATAGGATCGACATTTTGACTAAATTTCATGATAATTTCGGGTTTAGTTCTTCCTTAGGTCGTGTATGAACGTTTGCCTTGTGTTCTTGAAGCTTAAGCCATGGTTTCCATGGTTTTAGGCAACCAAATCAAGACGAGTCCAGTAGGTTTGTAAAATCAAGTGTTTCTTCTAAAAACGCAGATATGTTTCTTCTTCTTTCTCTCTTTTGTTCTCTGGATCCGTCACCTCTCTTCATTACGGTTTACACTGAGGTTTCCTCAGAAGTAGACTGAAGAGAGGAGCTTATCTTGATGCTATGCTCAGGATTAGGCATTTCAAGGCTTAAGTTGAGGTCTCCTCTTCTTTAGGCATAGGTTCTGAAATTTGA
The DNA here is from genome assembly GCA_028095005.1 of Rhynchospora pubera. Classification (NCBI taxonomy): domain Eukaryota; kingdom Viridiplantae; phylum Streptophyta; class Magnoliopsida; order Poales; family Cyperaceae; genus Rhynchospora; species Rhynchospora pubera. The sequence goes on along the minus strand of CM051462.1, from coordinate 157,073,606 downwards.
GTTGTAAAAGACTCAAATGGAGGAATCTGTTGTATAATCGCTAATATCTAAACGTTATGCTGCCAAAATTTCATTAGAAAATCCATGAGTTTTAAGTTAGGCTGTAAATATGAAATCAAATGTAAATTCTAGAGTCATTGGGCAATAACTGAAAGTAGTAGGGTCTAAGTGCATAATTCTGTCTTCAGGAAGTGTTCTTGATCTATTTTAGTTCCTTTTCAAATCTGTCCCTTTAGTTACAAGTAACAGTTTTGATGAATCCCTTTCTTTTTTTGATAAAGGTGTATCCTTGTCAGACTTGCTGCATAAGAACAAAGCCACATTTTTAGTAAATGAGAAAGTCTTGCACATTTGATAATAAACTGAAAGATAAGGGATCAATTGGTAAAACATTCAAAGTATCACCGTCAGACATCGGATATGTGACATATTAAATATCGTTGTATATTGAGCATATATGAATAATGAATGTTACTGGTTTCATTGTTCTTTTATTTAATCCTAATTGATTGTTCCTTCTTAGACAAATTGCAGGTCCTGATGAGAAAGTGACTAGATTTCCACTTTGTTTCAGTAGTAATGAACAATTGTGTGGAAGTCATAAAATGTCTTCGTGATTAACGTACAACTAGTTGTAGTGTGTCAGCATACGAATGTACATAACAACATGTGTAATTTGGTTTGTGACCCATAAGATATAATAATTAGTAGTATAGGCTGACCAAAACAGTACTGTGCTTTAAGACCTATACTGAATGTTTGCCATATCAACTTGAATTACCTTAAGTCTACGATGTTGGTCCCCTTTTACCAGACCACATGTGTCACAGAATTGCAAAAAAAAGTGGCCAATTGGTGAGTTTAATTGAAGTTGCTACAAGCACGCACAGAGATTAAATGAGATAGTATTTAACATGACTCCTTAACGCAAGCTGTACCAACCCAATTCTCCAGAAAGCCTCTCTCAGCACCAATTCCTCATAGGTACGGTACCAGCTCTTAGTTCACCCATCAAATTGGGTGGACGCAACACAAACCAGGTCTAGCCGGATATTCGCATTGCTCTCGCGATCCCGACAAAGCAGGTCCGATAGCCTATAGCATCTCCGTTCGTCGGAAATACAAATTGGAGAAGTTAGGGGCTAAAGTGAATAAAAACCGTAAACTGTCTAAGCTAATTCTTACGTTCCACACCAGAGTAAGACGACGCGATAGAAACCAAGACTACCATCGTCTTCCTCACTTCCTCACGATCTCGACGACCTCCTCCACGCCAGTCGCGATGGACGGAAGAGTTAATGGATCTGGACCCGTTAATGTCGGAACCATTAACGAACAACGAAACCCGTCTGTTCAGTTTAGACGAAGCGCGCGGAACCCTGTGATTTTCTGTGGCCAAACATCCCTTCTCCTTGTCAGAAATCCGCCACATAGAACCCTTCGGAATAATTATCGCCTGTATATGTCAGCTCCGAGTCAGCAAAGCACAGAAAATCATTAAAAATAGTAGGAAACTCAGAAAAATATAAATAAAATATGCTTAAAATTCTAAAAATCAAAATAAACTTGCTTCACTTATACTTTGATATGAAATTGTGTCAAAGTAGCGGCCTTTTGTATTTTTTAAAGTATTTTCACTTTAAAAAAAAATGAATTTTATAAATACTAGAAAATTAATAAACCAATTTATAAAATTCAAAAACTGAAACTAAATACTTTTGAAATAAAAATTCCAAATATAATATCCTCGAAATCAAGTATTTTCAAATATAAATATATTTTCATAAATACGAAAAGTCAAAATAAGTCAACATTACAAAAACACCTTTGAGGCGAAATTTAAAGTACTTTTCAATATACAAATAAATTTGAGAATGAGGTTCTCATACTTTCACGAACTTAATATTTTCAAATACAAAAGTAATTGCTAAAAGTCAAAAGTGCAAAAGGCCATGGTGAATAAAAATCACCAATATCCAAAATGAAACTTCAGAAAATTAAAAGTTAAAATACGAAACCCAAAGTCAAAGCCAAAAACCTCTTCGTTCGAGGAAAAGTCCCTCGCTGGGGTTGAGATCAACCTCAGATGACTTAAATTATCAAGTGGCCTCCAAACGACTCCATATCAAGAGTTCCTCTTTTCAGACGAAAACCAACCCTTAAGCCAAAAGTCTTTAGAAATTTGAAGATCCTTAATTGGGTCCCGTAAACTAGGTTTGGTACCATCAATTAAGTCTTCCTTAAGACAAATAAAAGCACTCCATAAATCTCTTTTTTTTAGCCCATTACGTCAATACCCTTTACGTCCCTTAATCAGAGGTTCTCGTAGGCCACTACGAGGTAATTAACAATAGGGGCTTGCGCCTATTGGAAAGAAAGGACCCGCTAAATCAAAAAACTTCTTTAAGTAGCGACTCTTTACAGGATTCTCTTGTGTTGAGAGATACCCGCCATAGAGATCGAAACCTTAAGGGAGGTGAATCTAAGGCTATGTTCCCATTGTTCTTTGAGAAATCCCTTCGAGGAGAATAATGACGAAAAAGCCGCAACAGATTCTCTGGCACGCCCGGTGGGACCTCTTTCTCCTCTCATCTTTGGGACTTGAAGGGTGACGTAAGGGCTAAGAAAATCTTGATAAACAATCCTAACGGTAACATTAAGTTCGTGTCATTGTAGGTTGAAATGGCGTTCACCAGCATTGACGTTTTCAAGCCGACAGGAGTCCTTAGGATCGGTGGAGTGCCGATCTGCTACAATGATGAATTCACACTTGGAGGCCTACCATTCGGGCACTCGTACGTGCCTGTCGTCCAAGCTAGTGATGGGAGCTTCAAGTTAGCAAGGGTGGTCGTAAAAGAGCCACTCGAAGAAGTGATGGAGATTACCAAGGTCATTGAAGATCCAATGGAGATTGACTCTGTGAAGGAAGAAGAATGGACAACTGTATCTCACAAGCGAGCCCGCTCAAGCTCAGTCTCGTCTCCTCAAAAGCACCAATTTCACCGCTGTTCCCCTATTAAAAAGACGGCCGTAAAGAAGATGTATACGCCGGTCTCTCAAAGCGCAAGAACTATGAAGAAGGTCCAACAGGCTTACAAAAATGAATTGGAAACAAGGCTGAATCTACCAGTGAGCAATCCTTTCGCTTCGCTCCGCCTAGTGCGAAAGAACTCACCAGTAGCCATGCTCAAAACCATGGAGGAGTTCTCTCCCGAATACGAAATGAAGTTTAGAGGAAGAAGTCCTCAAAACCGGCAATCGGTGAACGAGAGATTGTCATTTCCACGCGCATCAGTTCACGATCGATTGGGTCCAAAGGGTCAAAAGAAAGGATCTTCTTCTGTGCACCAAAGACTGGGGCAAAGGATTAAACCAATGAAGGAGAGATTGGGACCTAAGAAGGTGTGGATGCCTAAAGAGAAAACACAGCCTATGGAAGTGGATCAAGAGCCACAGAATAAGAAAGGACACGTGATACGGGAAGAATGTCGACCCGTGATCCATGCTCGAGTCTACATGGTGGAGATAAGCAAAGAGCATGAGATGCATGCCTTCGTAAACATGGCTAGCGATGGAGAAGTTCCCTTCACCAAGAGGGACGGCAAAGATAAGCGAGATCGTGCTTCCTCAAGCCGCATCATAAATGATGAAGAGTCAACGGGGGACGAAGAAGAAGATGTAGATGGGAAAGATCGCTGGAATGAGGGCGAAAGGCCAAAATTGATGAGCATCATTGAAAGAAATGAAAAGAAAATGGCAATCATGATGAATGAAAGGGAGAAAGAAAGAAAACTACTTAAGAAGATGTATAAAATTCTAGAAAAGAAAAAGTTGCTCGAGGACCTTGAAAAGGAAGGGTCTTCTGGTGAAGAAGAAGATGAGTATAAAGAAAGAGTACTTAAAGAAAGAAGAAGCAAAAGTAGGTATGAGTGTTCTGATGAAGAAGAGGAAGGAGATAGGAGAAAGTTCTCAAAAGAAAGAAGAAATGAGAGTAAGTATGGATCTTTTGACAAAGAGGAAGAAAGACCTAAGAGAAGACCTTCTAAAGAAAAGAAAAATAGGCACAAGTATGAATCATCAGAAGAAGAAGAAGAAAGAGGATATCAAAGGCGCCTCAAGGGAAGGAGAAATAAGGCGAAGTACGAATCAAGTGAAGACGAGATGCCCGAAACTAGGTGCCGGACTGGGGCAAGAAGGCCCGATCCAACTAAGCAAGTCATCCAAGAGATGATTAACCTACAACTTCAAGCCACGGGGGCGGGTCGATTTGCCAATCTGCGCAAGAGATGCGGGAGACCGTACCCTAAAGAATATGAGCAGATCCCATATCCCCTTGGATATCAAGTGCCCAGGTTTAATCTATTCGATGGAACGGGCAAAGACAGCATCACGCCCAATCAGCACTTGATCCAGTTTCGCAACTCATGCGGCAATACCGCCCATGACGAAGCCTTGTTGCTCAAACAATTCTCGCAAAGCCTTACCGGAGCAGCATTTGAGTGGTATTCATCGCTCGAGAATGACTCAATAGAAACATGGGAAGAAATGGAGGACCTTTTCAGGGCCAAATTCGCCATGGTGAATCAAAGGCTCACAGTGGCCGATGTTGCAAGCGAAAAGCCGAGATCGGGTGAAGCTCCACTCGACTACATTAACCGATGGAGGAACATGCACATAAGATGTTCTCATCAGATGCCCGAAAGAGAGACTGTCGAGTTCTTGATAAGGAATCTCGACGATTGGATAAAACGACCTCTCTCGGGTAGTGACATCCATACATATGAGGATCTAGTCACAAGAGTGGCAAGAATTGTGCACATTGGCCCTCCCAAGGAGATGCAAAGTTATAAGAATGAGCAAAGAAACAGAGCACAAGGGCCCATCAAGATAGCGGGTGCTAACGAGACATCAACAAGTCAAGGCGGTGGCCGAAGGAACAACCGCAATAATGGCAATAACAACAACGATGGCAATGGGAACGGCCGCCCGTCCACTCTCATTGAACGATTGAGTAGACCTTACTCATTCAAGAAGGAGAAAACCGCAGCTCTTCTCAAACAACTCTTAGAAGAAAAGGCCATAGAGTTGCCAGTGTGCAAAAGAATTGAGGAGATGCACAAGACATACGACCCAACATATTGTGCTTACCATAGGGTCCTAGGTCATCCCACGGGTGATTGCTATGTCTTCAAGAACATAGCGGAGAAAATGATCAAGGGATGCGACTTGGTTCTGCCCGAAAGCTATAGGCAAACGCCCGCGCCTCATGAGTAAGAGTCATAAGATGTATCCACGAGCATACTAGAACCATAGCGAGCCATTTCGAATTTCCATTGACTCTCTTTTTAAATCTCTCGTTCCAGAAAAATTTAAAACTCCAATAAAAAAATCATGACAACAAAAAACCTAATAAAACCCAAAACTCTGCTAAAGAATCATGACAACAAAAAACTTATTAGGTCTAAAACCATGAACAAAGCCCAATAAAACTTTAGAATAAAATCCAACGAAAACGTTAGGAATCAATAAAGCCCAAAACCTTAACTTAATCTTTCAATCAAAACCCAAAATCCAATAATGAGGCAAGTTTTTGAAAAGAAACATGCCCCGCTAGGTTATATTTACCCTATGACATAATCCGCGGTCAACGATGGGATTTTCGGGTCTCGGAGAACGCGAAGCCGTGTCAAGGAAAGCCTTGGTGGTTTTTTAAAACACCTATGCCTAATGAAGATTAAGCCTTTGTGGCGTCTGAAGGCATTAAGGCACCGCCCTATGAAGGTATCTGAGGGCTCCCCCCACCCACCTTCACCGTGTCCTTATCTCATGATACGATGTTCATAAAGGAAAGAAGATATAAAGAAGTAAAACCAGATAAAAAAAGTGCCATTCATTAATAATAAAAGGAGTGCAGAAGGTTACAAGCATAAGCCAACACAAGCTGAACATCTAAAGCAACACTGAAAAGAAAACAAGTCCTAATGCAAACTAAAGGGGTGCAAAATAAAAAAAAGATAAAAGTGCCCTAAAGATAGCACTGGGGCAACACTGGGGCAGCGCCGGGGCAAAACTACTCAAGACGGCCATTTACTCTGGGGCAGCCGCAGCTCCATCATCAGCAACAGCTCCACCACCCGCCAAATTGTTCAGAGTGGCAGAAATGGTCTGAAGCATTCCTTCTAAGGCTTCTAAGCGAGCATTCAACTCCTCAAAGCGTTGGTTAATAAAAGCCCGGATTGAGACAGGGGCAGGGTCATCAAGAGCCATCATAGCCGAATTATCATCCGGCGGAGAATCAACGTCCATAGGGCCATATTGATTGGGGGCCGCATTAGGGAGCAAGATGTAATCATTCACAGGCTGATTGGGATCTGGAACCAGCATACCCATCGAAGATTCAACCCATCCGATAAGTGGCAAAGAAAGAAGAAGATTGAAGGGATGCGCCACATCAGCATCAGAAACACGATTGCCCCACAACATATCAGGCACACGGATGCGAGCCCTAAGCATAAGAGCTTCAATGAGATGACCGTAAGGGAGCGGCTCCCGATCAGAAATAGCTACCTGATGCATATGGAAGAGGATCATATGGGCTAAGTTGATAGGCCATTGCTTCTGAATCAAGTTACGAAGGTAGAAGAGACTCCCAGGCTTGGCAAGATGTGTCATTACTCCTTGGGGAAAGATAATATCATTAACCACCAAGAAAAGCAACCTAAAAGAGTAGGAAAATAAAGGGAAGAAGTTGAGGCGAAATAAGAAAAAAGTGATAATAATAAAAAATAGAAAAGAGAAAAAGAGAAAGGAAAAAATATAATACCTATGAAGAGCGGGCAAATGAAAGGTAGACACCCTCTCTGCATCAGGAGCCGCCACCCTGAACCATTGGCGACATTCCTGATAACTGCCGAAACCTTGAGGCCACCTCTGAAAAGCGTAGATGGTAGAACCGTTGGCAGTGTTGGTGGCTTGCAAGTAATTGGCCAAATCCCCAGTGGTGATATGAAAGAAACAACCAAACAAGTAGGAAGAGCCCGAAGGAGACCCAAAGTGGTTGAAGGAAATCCTAAGATTGGCATAAAAGAGGCGAGTAATTCTAGGGTGATATGGCTGATCACAGTCAACCAAACCAGCCAAGCTCCATGAGTCAAGCCAACCCCTGATAAGATTTACTTGCTCCACGGGGATCCTCCGCATAGGACGAAAGAAGTAACAATCAGCCATGGGTCTCTCTGCATTACCTATGTCATTATAATAAGAGAGGAATGCGGTCTCATCGCGGAAGAGATAGCGGTTGTCAGGAGTAAGGGACCAGTCTGGAAAGGTGGAATCCAGACGCAACGAAGAGGAATCAGAAGCCTCCCTGACACGCTTAGATGAAGGAAGAGAAGACATGGTGGCAATAAATTGGGGAATTTGTGTAAGAAAGAAGAAAGACTGCGGGAAGCTTGAATGTGAGAAAAGAAGAAGCAAAGGTGCGCTTATATAGGCATGGTAGAGGAAAGGTTGTAATTTGGAGTTAATGGCGAACGTGTAAACACGTGAGAAAGCAAAGGCCGTAGTGGCAAGAAGTGGGGAATAAAACCGTTCAAACTAGTGCGCGAAAAGAAACGGTATGAAGTCAAAAAGGCGTAAGAGAAGTAGAAGCGTTCAAGGCTGATGTCAGAAGAAAAAACCAAAGAATCGGGCCAAGACCCACGTAGGTTCAAGCCCAAAGAAATACAGGAGCGGGCCAAATACTCTAACCTAAATTGTGGAGTTGATCTATGTATGTCCGACATCCTAAAAAGAAGAAAAATAAAAAAAGAAGAAAAGCTGTATTGAAAAAGGAAGAAGTGAGAAAAAGAAGTAAGGTAGTAAAATTCTGAAACCGAAATCGGAGAGCCAAGTTAGAAGTTTAAAAGAGAAAAAGAAGAAGAAATGCAAGGAAAAGAAGATAAAAAAAAGGGGTAAAAAAAAAAAAAAAAGGGGGAATGAAGTCTCGCAGTTGAAATCGGGAGACCAAGTTAGAAATTCAGAAACGGAAAATAAAAAAGGAATAAAGTCCCGAAACCGAAATCGGAAATTCAAGCTAGAAATTTAGAAAAGGAGAATAAAGAAAAGAATGAAGTAATGTGGTCCCGAAACCAAAATTGGAGAGCCAAGTTAGAAGTTCAAAAGAGAAAAGAAAAAAAAAGATAGAAAGAAAACATAAGAAAAAAAAAGTAGAAAAGAGAAAGAAAGAAAGAAAGAAAGAAGAAAGGAGGAAATAGAAAGAATAAAGGAGATGAAATAAGGAGATAAGTGGAGTGAAGGATAGAAAGAAAAAGAAGAAAGAGAAATAAAATAAGAATGAAAACGACAAACAAGAACCTAAGTCTTCATCACCGCGACCTCAACGCGACAAGTTATATCTTATCATGCATCGTCATGGTTTCAATGTGAAAAGTCATCAAAGGACGCAAAAGAACCTTCAATGTTCTAGTCCTTAAATATCGACCTTAAATGTCGAACCCTAAATATCAAACTAGCATAGAGCTTTTGTTTGGTATTTGGAAGTATAGTAGGCGATAAGGAACCTCAATGTTCATGCCTTCCATATCGACCTCAATGTCGAAAAGGCACAAGAAAACTTCAATGTTCCAAGTTTTCAAGTGTCCTAAATTTTCAAATGCTCCAAGTTTTCAAAATATTCCAAGTTTTCAAATGTCGACATCAATGTCGGAAGAGGCAGTAAAAGAACCTCAATGTTCATGCCTTCCATATCGACCTCAATGTCGAAAAGACACAAGAAAACTTCAATTTTCCAAGTTTTCAAGTGTCCTAAATTTCCAAATGCTCCAAGTTTTCAAAATGTTCTAAGTTTTTAAATATCGACCTCAATGTCGAAAAGACACAAGAAAACTTCAATTTTCCAAGTTTTCAAGTGTCCTAAATTTTCAAATGCTCCAAGTTTTCAAAATGTTCTAAGTTTTTAAATATCGACCTCAATGTCGAAAAGACACAAGAAAACTTCAATTTTCCAAGTTTTCAAGTGTCCTAAATTTCCAAATGCTCCAAGTTTTCAAAATGTTCTAAGTTTTTAAATGTCGACCTCAATGTCGGAAGAGGCAGTAAAAGAACCTCAATGTTCATGCCTTCCATATCGACCTCAATGTCGAAAAGACACAAGAAAACTTCAATTTTCCAAGTTTTCAAGTGTCCTAAATTTCCAAATGCTCCAAGTTTTCAAAATGTTCTAAGTTTTTAAATGTCGACCTCAATGTCGGAAGAGGCAGTAAAAGAACCTCAATGTTCATGCCTTCTATATCGACCTCAATGTCGAAAAGACACAAGAAAACTTCAATTTTCCAAGTTTTCAAGTGTCCTAAATTTCCAAATGCTCCAAGTTTTCAAAATGTTCTAAGTTTTTAAATGTCGACCTCAATGTCGGAAGAGGCAGTAAAAGAACCTCAATGTTCATGCCTTCCATATCGACCTCAATGTCGAAAAGGCACAAGAAAACTTCAATGTTCCAAGTTTTCAAGTGTCCTAAATTTTCAAATGCTCCAAGTTTTCAAAATATTCCAAGTTTTTAAATGTCGACCTCAATGTCGGAAGAGGCAGTAAAAGAACCTCAATATTCATGCCTTCTATATCGACCTCAATGTCGAAAAGACACAAGAAAACTTCAATTTTCCAAGTTTTCAAGTGTCCTAAATTTCCATATGCTCCAAGTTTTCAAAATGTTCTAAGTTTTTAAATGTCGACCTCAATGTCGGAAGAGGCAGTAAAAGAACCTCAATGTTCATGCCTTCCATATCGACCTCAATGTCGAAAAGGCACAAGAAAACTTCAATGTTCCAAGTTTTCAAGTGTCCTAAATTTTCAAATGCTCCAAGTTTTCAAAATATTCCAAGTTTTTAAATGTCGACCTCAATGTCGGAAGAGGCAGTAAAAGAACCTCAATGTTCATGCCTTCTATATCGACCTCAATGTCGAAAAGACACAAGAAAACTTCAATGTTCTAAGTTTTCAAGTGTTCTAAGTTTTCAAAATGTTCTAAGTTTTTAAATGTCGACCTCAATGTCGAAAAGGCAGTAAAGAACCTCAATGTTCATGCCTTCTATATCGACCTCAATGTCGAAAAGACACAAGAAATCTTCAATATTCGAAATTTTCAAGTGTTCTAAGTTTTCAAATGTCGACCTCAATGTCGAAAAGGCAGCAAAGAACCTCAATGTTCATGCCCACTATGTCAACCCAAAATGCCGAGATTCTAGGAGTTGAGCCAGCGATATGCTTTGTGCTTGATAACTAGAAAATAGAAGACGAGAACATCTCACATCCACCATAGCAATGTCATCAATAATGCTAATACCGCCAAGGCTCATCGAAGAAGAAGGAATCTGGTTCACCCATACCGAAGCAACCAAGCTCAATCATGCGAGCATCCATGCCAAACATAACAACTAAGGCTCGAGATTCAACAAGTGCAAAAGGTGCAATCACAAGCATATCCATACCACACCAATAAGTATCAAAATCCATAAAGATCAAAAGGAGAAAGAAGGAAAAACAAACCTGCTAAGCTGCAGTAGCGCCATAAGCCGCAGCCTGATCATGTGCCACGCTGCTCCTCTCACGGGCCTATGTCAAAATAAGAAATACAAGACCTCATAGTCCCACCGGCAACTAAAAGATATAAGGCCCCACGTAACCCACAAAAAAAAAAGTAAGAAGATACAAGACCATGAAGGAGACCCACAGTGAGATAACCGATCACAACCAAGGGCAGTAAATCAAACCATGAAACAACCATAGTCTACTAAGAGAGACATGCATGTAAAAAATGGAGGAAGTAGGCTCAAAGAGAAGGCGAGAGAAACTCAACCCAATTAAATCCAAGTTCAAGCGAAAACTCGACAAACCTCCAGTGCAAGGGTTCAACAATCTGAAGGGGGTCAAGAAGGGACCACCAGAGTACGTTGTTCTGCCCAGGATCCTCACAACCTACTCTGGTGGGGGGCATTTGTTTGACCCTAAAATATGGTGCCAAATTCATGAATTAAATTGGATAATTTCATTAAGGAGATTAAGAAATTCATGAAAAATATCAAATGGATCCCAAAAATCATAAAAAAAATACCTAAAAATTCAGGAGAGGATGAAGAAAATTATGGTGCTTTCAGAATGATCAAAGGAGCTGCAGAATGGCCATTTTATGCAAAAAGGTCCCTCACTTTGGAGAAAATAAATAAAAATAATAGGAGGGTCAATTGGAGAAAACTTTTAAACCATTAGCTCCTAAATAATTCCCTGAGCCTACCCATAAAATTTGGTGCAAAAACTCTCAAGGAAAGGACTCCAAACAATTCTTTTAGTCAGCAGCCAATAAAAAAATCAGTAAAAAGTGAAATGGAGAGGTGTAGCGACCTGTAAATGGAGAAGAAGAAGGGGCGAAATTTGAAGTTCCCTCCCCACTGTATAGAGTTGAATGGACCTGTTTCTTGTACACCATGTACATAAGAAATTGTAGTGTCCACTAGTGTACTATGAGCCACGTGCGACCAAAACAGAGAGAAAGGTGCTGGTTGCATGTTTCTCATTAATCCTTACAGATGGGCCCCACGGTGAAATGGCTCGTTTATGAAAGAAAAAGGAGTGGACAAGGAGTTGAAAAATAGAGAAGGGGTAGAAGCTCCAGGGCCCGTTGGAGATGTCTTGGTTTACCGTAGACCATGAACAGCCAGACGAAGAATTAACAGAGCCTTTCTTCCCCAACAGAAAAGAAAGAGAAACGAAGAGGAGAAGAAGGCAACGATGTAACGGCTTGGGTCAACGTCTCGTCTCTGCGCCTGTTGACCTTCTTGAAACCCCACTGCGACACAATGACAGCCGTTAGATCGAGTCCCAAAGAATCGACGCCTGAGATCAATTAGGGCTGCAACAAACCCTCTAACCGCCATGGTCAAACTCCATACTCTTCTCCAGTTGACCGCTCAGAAGAAACACAGCATGACGCAACGTCAGCCACAGGATTGAGAGTCGATCCGTGTGCCCCCAGATGGACGATCAAGATCAACTGAAGACTGAAGCCACTTGAAGAAATCAACCGGCCTTGAGGCCTATAAATACCCCTTTCCAAGACGAAAGAGGGGATCCCTCATCATTTCAAGCTATCCTCTCCACGTCAGAGGACACGTATACATACGTTAGGCCAGATACACCCTCTATTTCCCAAGCTTAGGTAGAACAATTGTAATAGACATTTCTACAAACAGTTAGGAAGCATAGCTATAGAAGAAAACTTAGGCGATTTTCAGTTCAAGTCTTGGATCGTGATTGAAGTAGAGGTAAGAAGAAAGGTAGCTACTAAGTTTGCAGATCCAATTTGGAGTTTGATCGGTGAATTTGTAATCTTTTGAACATTGAATTGATTTCGTTTCTTGTCATTCTTGATCTGATAACTTTCAATTTGATTTCGTTTCTTGATTGTTTGTTAGCTAGAATTGATCGCCTTCCTAGCTTTAATGTCTAAATTTGAGAGTTTAAGCTATAGTTTCTATAGTCTTAGACAATCAGCTAATAGGATCGACATTTTGACTAAATTTCATGATAATTTCGGGTTTAGTTCTTCCTTAGGTCGTGTATGAACGTTTGCCTTGTGTTCTTGAAGCTTAAGCCATGGTTTCCATGGTTTTAGGCAACCAAATCAAGACGAGTCCAGTAGGTTTGTAAAATCAAGTGTTTCTTCTAAAAACGCAGATATGTTTCTTCTTCTTTCTCTCTTTTGTTCTCTGGATCCGTCACCTCTCTTCATTACGGTTTACACTGAGGTTTCCTCAGAAGTAGACTGAAGAGAGGAGCTTATCTTGATGCTATGCTCAGGATTAGGCATTTCAAGGCTTAAGTTGAGGTCTCCTCTTCTTTAGGCATAGGTTCTGAAATTTGAGTTGTAAAAGACTCAAATGGAGGAATATGTTGTATAATCGCTAATATCTAAACGTTATGCTGCCAAAATTTCATTAGAAAATCCATGAGTTTTAAGTTAGGCTGTAAATATGAAATCAAATGTAAATTCTAGAGTCATTGGGCAATAACTGAAAGTAGTAGGGTCTAAGTGCATAATTCTGTCTTCAGGAAGTGTTCTTGATCTATTTTAGTTCCTTTTCAAATCTGTCCCTTTAGTTACAAGTAACAGTTTTGATGAATCCCTTTCTTTTTTTGATAAAGGTGTATCCTTGTCAGACTTGCTGCATAAGAACAAAGCCACATTTTTAGTAAATGAGAAAGTCTTGCACATTTGATAATAAACTGAAAGATAAGGGATCAATTGGTAAAACATTCAAAGTATCACCGTCAGACATCGGATATGTGACATATTAAATATCGTTGTATATTGAGCATATATGAATAATGAATGTTACTGGTTTCATTGTTCTTTTATTTAATCCTAATTGATTGTTCCTTCTTAGACAAATTGCAGGTCCTGATGAGAAAGTGACTAGATTTCCACTTTGTTTCAGTAGTAATGAACAATTGTGTGGAAGTCATAAAATGTCTTCGTGATTAACGTACAACTAGTTGTAGTGTGTCAGCATACGAATGTACATAACAACATGTGTAATTTGGTTTGTGACCCATAAGATATAATAATTAGTAGTATAGGCTGACCAAAACAGTACTGTGCTTTAAGACCTATACTGAATGTTTGCCATATCAACTTGAATTACCTTAAGTCTACGATGTTGGTCCCCTTTTACCAGACCACATGTGTCACAGAATTGCAAAAAAAAGTGGCCAATTGGTGAGTTTAATTGAAGTTGCTACAAGCACGCACAGAGATTAAATGAGATAGTATTTAACATGACTCCTTAACGCAAGCTGTACCAACCCAATTCTCCAGAAAGCCTCTCTCAGCACCAATTCCTCATAGGTACGGTACCAGCTCTTAGTTCACCCATCAAATTGGGTGGACGCAACACAAACCAGGTCTAGCCGGATATTCGCATTGCTCTCGCGATCCCGACAAAGCAGGTCCGATAGCCTATAGCATCTCCGTTCGTCGGAAATACAAATTGGAGAAGTTAGGGGCTAAAGTGAATAAAAACCGTAAACTGTCTAAGCTAATTCTTACGTTCCACACCAGAGTAAGACGACGCGATAGAAACCAAGACTACCATCGTCTTCCTCACTTCCTCACGATCTCGACGACCTCCTCCACGCCAGTCGCGATGGACGGAAGAGTTAATGGATCTGGACCCGTTAATGTCGGAACCATTAACGAACAACGAAACCCGTCTGTTCAGTTTAGACGAAGCGCGCGGAACCCTGTGATTTTCTGTGGCCAAACATCCCTTCTCCTTGTCAGAAATCCGCCACATAGAACCCTTCGGAATAATTATCGCCTGTATATGTCAGCTCCGAGTCAGCAAAGCACAGAAAATCATTAAAAATAGTAGGAAACTCAGAAAAATATAAATAAAATATGCTTAAAATTCTAAAAATCAAAATAAACTTGCTTCACTTATACTTTGATATGAAATTGTGTCAAAGTAGCGGCCTTTTGTATTTTTTAAAGTATTTTCACTTTAAAAAAAATGAATTTTATAAATACTAGAAAATTAATAAACCAATTTATAAAATTCAAAAACTGAAACTAAATACTTTTGAAATAAAAATTCCAAATATAATATCCTCGAAATCAAGTATTTTCAAATATAAATATATTTTCATAAATACGAAAAGTCAAAATAAGTCAACATTACAAAAACACCTTTGAGACGAAATTTAAAGTACTTTTCAATATACAAATAAATTTGAGAATGAGGTTCTCATACTTTCACGAACTTAATATTTTCAAATACAAAAGTAATTGCTAAAAGTCAAAAGTGCAAAAGGCCATGGTGAATAAAAATCACCAATATCCAAAATGAAACTTCAGAAAATTAAAAGTTAAAATACGAAACCCAAAGTCAAAGCCAAAAACCTCTTCGTTCGAGGAAAAGTCCCTCGCTGGGGTTGAGATCAACCTCAGATGACTTAAATTATCAAGTGGCCTCCAAACGACTCCATATCAAGAGTTCCTCTTTTCAGACGAAAACCAACCCTTAAGCCAAAAGTCTTTAGAAATTTGAAGATCCTTAATTGGGTCCCGTAAACTAGGTTTGGTACCATCAATTAAGTCTTCCTTAAGACAAATAAAAGCACTCCATAAATCTCTTTTTTTTAGCCCATTACGTCAATACCCTTTACGTCCCTTAATCAGAGGTTCTCGTAGGCCACTACGAGGTAATTAACAATAGGGGCTTGCGCCTATTGGAAAGAAAGGACCCGCTAAATCAAGAAACTTCTTTAAGTAGCGACTCTTTACAGGATTCTCTTGTGTTGAGAGATACCCGCCATAGAGATCGAAACCTTAAGGGAGGTGAATCTAAGGCTATGTTCCCATTGTTCTTCGAGAAATCCCTTCGAGGAGAATAATGACGAAAAAGCCGCAACAATAGGCAGTATTGTATTAGGAAATATTTTTCTTACTATGTAATAGATGTAATAGTAGTATAAAGTAATGAAAGAAAATAGAAAATGGCTAGCAAGATTTACACACCACAAAAACATTCTCTCTATTCTATCTATGGGCCTGTTTGGATGGCATTTGGAATTTGGAGAATTTCAAATTCCAAACATAAATTTATTATAAACAATCCAAACTCTTCACAAAGTTACACACTTCCCAATAAATTTATGCCTAGGAATATGAAATTCCCCAAATTCTCCAAATTCCTAAGCGATCCAAATGGCCCATATGATCATTGAAAATTTGAGTTGATTACTTGAGTATTTCCAACAATTGGTATCAAAGAGCAGTGTTATGGGAGACAGTAACACCGAGATGAAGAATGCTCCACTATCGAAAGTACTGGTGAGAGGATGTGGTATGCCGATCCAATACCCTATGTTAAACCATGTGAATTATGGCATGTGGGCTATACAAAGGAAGATCATAATGCGATCCCTGTGTGTATGGGAAGCAATAGATGGTAGCACATCAGTCGATGTAGAGAAGGTTCATGGTGCATGGCAGTGATCTCTCAAGTCGTGCCAGATGATGTGAAGTTGGCAGATGTTGGAAAGGAATCAGCAAAGTAGACGTGGGAAGCAATCAAGAAGATGAGTATAAGTGGGGACCGTGTCAAAAAAAAAAGCAAGGGCACGTGTCAAGAAGCGAAGCCAAGTTGCACAATAGGCGCTTGGTCTCAAAGGAAAGATGATTGAGAAGCAAAACTACAAGGAAAAGGAGCACTATGGAAAGCGGCTCGACCATGACGAGCGCCTGCGCGAGAAGAAGACTTGGAGGAAGAAGAGAAAGTACGAGCTTCGAAGGCAGCCAAAAAAATAACTGTATTACTAAGGCATGTGTTAAAGATGGCTATTATATTAGTTTTTGTTATTGATGATACTTGATCATTTGTTCCTAGAGTTTATTATTGACAGATCATTCAGGTTGATGATCTGAATTGTAGATCTATGTGTATCATT
Organism: Rhynchospora pubera; assembly: GCA_028095005.1. Lineage (NCBI taxonomy): Eukaryota > Viridiplantae > Streptophyta > Magnoliopsida > Poales > Cyperaceae > Rhynchospora > Rhynchospora pubera. Next base: position 157,057,103 of record CM051462.1, on the reverse strand, counting down.
CTTTAGAATAACAATAATATCTCTAAAGAGTCCATAATCTTGATAATTAACAAGGAACATTAATTATCATATAAGATTAGTATGCAAGTTAAGTGATTATTACATTCTACAAATCATGGGTAAGGAGTTACCGACTTAATTGCATATGTATATGTTACTAGAACATGGTACAAGACATGACCCAATAAAATAAATATATGGATTGTGTTATGTGTCATTATTTATTTCATACGTGTTTGATTTTGAGTTTGAGATGGTTTAGTTTTTCCACATGAGGATAGGTTATATAAATATCGTCTAACGTTGATTCCTGATAAGGGCTGCTATACGGACTTTATTTATGTTCTCTTGAATTATGCGGGGAAAAATTGTTCATCAAGAGTCAAGAAAACCGTATGTCCCTCATTAGTTCACCTAGTAAGTGATGATATCTACTAGGCCCCTTGATGGAGTTAGATCGTATGCGCGCAACTAGGGGATCAACTCTAGATCAAGAAACGTATAATCTGCAAGAATGACACATTCCTATCTTGGATTATACAAGGATATCATATGACATAGTCAAAACAATAAGATACTTTTTCTTATGCAGGTTTGAAGTACTGTATTGGTACAGTATTTATTTATGCGAATTGAGAATCATAACGTGTTGCTAGATACCGCTTATGATTATTGGAAATAAATGGTGATTTATTATGGCCAACATAGCATAAATCCTCAAAGGGTCGCACAAATTGGACTTTAACCATACGTGCATTATTTATTTATTTGCAGTAGCGAGTACTACGAAAATATGATAAGTCGATTAATTAATTATATACCGTTGCGAACATTATAATTAATTAACTCAAGAGGATCATATAGAAATAATATAATACATATGCTAATTTCAAATTAATTATTAACATGTTAATAATTAAATTCGTTCAGCATATATTAATTATATTGAGCTAATTGAACTTTTATGTAATTAGTTAATTAAAAGTCCGATTTTGAGATTAATTAATGGAGTGGATTAATGTGCTAATATAATATGTTGCGTAGTCCATAATTACCCATGAAATTTCGGCCCTAAGGGGTAATTTTGTCATGACAAAATTTTGCAAGAGAGAGCTAGTTTTGGAAACACGTTATATACAGTAGTGTCGTTTATGGAAACGACCAACTCTAATTATCTCTCTCTCTTCTTCTTCCCTGGCCGACGGCTCTAAGAGAGGAGCAGAAATTTTGTTTCTCTCTCTCTTGTGCGCCTCCATCTCTAGCTCATGAAGGGCAGCCGTGAAGGTGACAAGCATGCCACTAATTCCTAGAGAAAGGATTTGAGCCTTCCAAATACGATTTTGGAAGAGGTAACCATCTCCAATTCTCACGAAGTGTTTAATAGACTTAAATAACTAAATTCGTTTATGGTGCTTGTTAATCGTTTGTTAAATTGTTAATAAAAATTAAAATTGCACATGGAAGTAGTTCCTAATAGCATGTGGTGCCACTATTGTTAACCGAATTAAGGAGTTGATGTGAAAGCCGACACGACTAGCTTAGGAAAGTGAATATTATGGTAAGCTAGTATTGTCAGTATATTGACACGATTTTGCTGAAGCAATAGCATACCAACATAGAAAGTTAATTTTTATTAAGTACTAGTCTTTGGTAATATTTGTTTTCTAATTTATATATGTTATATTTTTATTTTATGGAAATTAGAAAATAAGAAACCAATTATTATTATAAATGTAACAGATGTAATAGTAGTATAAAGTAATGAAAGAAAAAAAAAATTGCGTAGCAAGATTTACACACCACAAAAATATTCTCTTTATTATGTCTATGATCATTGTGAATTTGAGTTGATTATTTGAGTATTTCCAACAATATAAGCATTACGGTATCATAATCGCTACAGTTCTTTACTGCACACAGTGGGTGTGTCCCACTGCACCTTTTTTCGTAATCGGATAGAGAATTTCAATCGGACTGGTGCACCTCACTCGACATTAGACCCAAAACTCCTTGCAAACCTTAAGCAAACTTGTGCCTCAGTTCAAAAGCCGTTGGATCAGGACAGTTCTGCCTTCTTGGACCAAAACATGTCATTTATAGTCGACAATAGCTACTACCAGCAGCTCCTAATTGGGAGAGGTATTCTACTGTGTGTTTGGATGAGCATGAAATAAGGAATAAGAATAAGGAATTTCGGTATGCGTGCTTATTCTTATTCTTGTGCAATCCAAACAACACAAGAATAAGGAATTTGGGCCCTTATTCATATACTAACAAAACCATGGTATAAGAATAAGAAATTTGGATAAGCACGCATACCGAAATTTCTTATTCTTATTCCTTATTTCATGCTCATACAAACACACCCTCAAATAAATAAGGAGTTGACAATTCAACAGCAAACTTCGTCAAGATGCTGGCAAGTAATGCGACCATCTTCTTTCAACTTTTTGTTTTAACTATTTCGATTCTCTTTGCCTCAGGGTTTGAATCATATAGACATTAGAAGTATTCGCATAAGAATACAATTAATTCAGATGTAGATATGAATGATTTCCCTTTTTTATTATAACTGAATAATTGGATTTCAATATGTCAATGATTTAAATAACAACCGTAATGATCATAATAGTGTCGCTATAGCGGTGTAACTTGGTATACCGCTATGTTGCTAAACTAAAAACGCCGCTATAGCGGTATTTATTAGTATATCGTAGTACTACTTAAAAAGTATCTACTTTTAACATATAAATATATTTAGTGATATTTTAGTGAAATATTACTACACAATTTTCTATTTGCTGATATATAATTAATATTACAAACATATCTTTGACATATAATATCTGCGTATATAAACTTGTATATGATATCTGCATATACAGCAACAAGTTATCCATCCTTAACTTACAATATACAAATTCTTACATCATTCCTTTTATAAAATAAAGTATGAGCCCAAACTATACCAAAATAGCTACTCTAATATTAGCATTAGCCTTTTTTACAAAATCACCCTTGAAATTTTACTAATCACCAACGACTCTTGTTCATATTCTTCTTCGACATCTCTTCTCGATGGTTGTCCTCTTCTATCTTTTTATTTGTTGTCTTCTTTTTTCTAGTAAAAGTTGAAATAACATAAATGAAAAGTGTGATAACCAACAATTATCGGGTTTCCTTATGAATTCATCCTAAACTCTATACGAATCTTAATCAGATTTCCTTAAGAATTGCATCCTTCCATACTTTTTTTTTCAAGGAAAAAGCCCGTAGGCTAAGCATTTTATTAATAAAATCTTACAACCATCTAATCTATTAATACACATGTAAAAACACACATAAGCAAATAAACTATAATTACATCACACAATTATTGAAAAATAAAAGAAAAAAAAGAGAAAAGAAATTTGAAGATTCAAAAGACTTCCAACATGGAATATCTTCTTCATCATAGGCTTCTTGTTGTTAATGTCACTTCAACATCGAAAAAGAATAATCATTTCGTTGTTGTTAAGAAACCTGAAAAAAAAACAACCACTAAATCATAATATAATCATGAATGATATATTTATATACGATATATATAAATATATTGTTCATGTAAGAAAAGGAGAGAATATTAGAAAAGAATAGTAGAAAGGCGACAAGTCAAAAAATAATAGAGGATAAGAGAAACGTCGAGAATAGAAGATGAGTGAAAAGACATCATGAAACATAACTAACAAATCAGTGAAAAAGAAGAAAAAGAAAAGACAAAAATAAAAATAAAAAGAAAATTTAAAAAATAAATACTATTGGAACAAATCAAACGACAAGAAAAATTATAGAGAAGACCTAAATTAAAGATGTGGTGGCGGAAGAGAGGCGTGAGCCTCTTCCCACCGGTGGTAGTGCTAGGTTTTGAGGTTTTTTCTTCGCTCGTGTTTTTCTTTTCCGAAGAGGTGCGAAGCCCCAATCTAATCTTTGTTTACCTTGCATCCTTCCATATATGTTTAATCAAACAGTCCATATCGCAAAGGTGATCACGTGAACTCGGAACTCCCCTCAAAGTGCTGTTAGGCTTATCGGGTTTCGAGTTCCATTTATAATTGTTACTCCTCCCACTCCTAGCACTTGCTAGCAGGAACGAGCTCCTTTGGTCGGTCGACCAGAGATTTTTTGGACGTATTTTGATTTGAGCTGTTCGATTTAATCTCAACGGTTAATGAATATCTCAGGAATAATAGCAGATTGGTTGGCCCGAAAAAATTAACCGTTGAGATTAAATCAGACGGTTCATATTAGAAGACGTTCACTGGACGTTTTTTTTAAACAGCCAGAGGATCCGGACCCCCTTGCTACCAAAACCAAATCCTCAGCAGCCAACTTAAACGGTTGTACCAAACAACCGTGTCTTATTTTTTAATATTTAAAAATTTTAAAATTCAAATGCTGAATCCAAACTGTTGACCTTGTTCAATTTTACAGGCAATGCATTTTCATATAAGTTTTAATATGAACAATAAATGAACAAATCTAGTTAACTAACACCGATTAATTCTAATATGTTCATAATTTGGTCACTTAATCAAGTATCAAATTGACTCAAAATTTTATAAAACTTATATGAAAATGCATCGCCCGTAAAATTGAAGAAGGTGAAAGGTCAGCATTTGAATTTAAAAATTTTTAAATATTAAATAAAAAAGAAAAACACGGCTGTTTGGTACAGCCGTTTAAGTTGGCTGCTGAGGATTTTTGGTTCCATTGCTAGCAGTCTATCGAGTAATCTTGTCCCATCCAAGTATTCAACGTTTGTCGTTGTTTTGTCCCTCATTTCTTCCTCGATTCACTCCACCCAAATCACTCTCTCGTTTTACCATGGCGAACGCGTCCGGCGGCGGAGGCCGTGCCGAGGCGGAGCGCTGGCTCGAGATCGCCGGACGCCTCCTGGCGGCGCGCGATCTGGTCGGATCGAAGCGCTTCGCCGAGCGTGCAATGGAGGCCGATCCCTTGCTCGAAGGAGTCGATTTTGTTCTTGCCGTCGCTGATGTTCTTCTCGCTTCTCAGCGCCGTATTGGGCCTCATCATGTCGATTGGTATACATTCTTTCTTTCTTTCTTAATTTGGCAAATTTTGCTGGTGCTGGGACAATTGGTTGACAATTGACATAGGATTTTTTTTTCTCTCTTTCTTGAAATTTGGAGAGCTGAGCTGCTGATTTATTTTTGTTTCGTTAACCTGAGTGTGGTTTTATTATGAGCCAAAAAGAGCTGAGCTTTGAATCTCTATAGACTGAGCTCAATTGTGATCTCTTCAAATTTCCAGATTTAAAGAGAAAAAAGTCACTCAAATTCATTAATAGCATCTCTCAGATTGTATGCATTTAGCTAAGCTGTCATAGTGTCATGCAATCATTACTTTTCTAAATGGTGCACTCCCAGCTGAGGGAAGGGTTTGATCGAGTTCGGTTTAATTAAGGACTAGTTGGTAAAAATTTTGTATTCAGGAAATTAATGGTATTTTTACAAATGGGTCCAAAAAGATGATCCTTTTAAGTTCTGAATTACTTTAGCTGACTAAAACTGTCCTTTCTCATTTGAGATTTATACTTCAAGAAAGAACATAGTATGAACTTCACTGTAGCTTAACAATGGAGCACACCATATGTGGGATTGGTGTTATTTAGCAACCATATGCCATGTGATAATTAGCATTACCTTAATTAGTTCTTCTGCTATCAGTTCAATTTTTTTATAGTGCATCTGTAGCACAAATAGATATTAAAGTCTGTCTATGTTGTCCATATACGACAACTCTATCCTTATTAAATATGTATTCGTGTACCACCTGGCATATCCCATCTTAGTTTTCAGCTGATATATTCATGATTCGCATAGATATTTGTATTCTTCCGAGAAAGACCCACACATTGGCTCATGCAAACTGACAGATTTCAAGTCCCCCAACCCTATGTTGTAAATTGATGGGAGAACTTTGGGCTATTGAGCTTTTAATTTGGGACTAAGCAAACTATGGGTCTATACTGGGCTTTTTGAACAAACTGAGAAATTTGTGGTTTCCCCTCATACTTTTGTTGATTTTTTTTTTTTTGTTAGACTTCCAGATCCTCGCCTCTTAACAGTCCCATCGTTTGTTTTGGTTTCTTTTTGTGTTATTGCTATTTCTAATCCGTCCTTAAATTAGTAAATTTATTTTTATATATGGTTAAGTTTTGTTATATTCTAAGAACAGAAGTGATATAATTTTTTGTTAATTAAACAAAGTTTAATTCTAATTGTCAATATAGATTATGTATTTATATATAGAAGTTTTACTTTGATATTTGAGTATCTTAGTTAATGGAGGCATAATAGTGGCACCAAAAGTACAGGACATTGAATCCCTTGAATCATTAACTGGATGTCTTATTCCTGTTATCTAGTGGTAAATCTTTACTCTTCTCCTTTTATTTTATTAGTTGCTAAATCATGACAGCAGAAATCTGTATTTTTTAGATTACAGGATCTTATATAACGAACAGGGTAACCATCCACCTACTTATTTTGTGCTATTTTATTCAAAAATGGAAATGTTTTTACTAATTGTTAATGTTTATGGAAGGAATAGCACATACTTTTATGCCCTGATTTACTTTCATACATGTTTTCGAGCTTCATACTCAGAACCAAGGACGTTGCACATATATTAGGTTCATGTTAACTTACAAAAGCTTCTTTCAAACTTTTATTTCTCTGCTTTGGTGTGCATGTCATGTCTATTGATGTCTAGGCAATTTAATTTGATGTGGCATATGATTGTTTTTGCCTTAATAGCAATGCATGTAGATACGCAAACTAGGCATGCATAGTTGAGGATGAGCTGAAGGCATTTCTTCATTTGTTTACATTTTACATGCATTATTTTGTCTTTGAGCAGTAAAATTTCTATCAAAAAGAACATAAAATATTGTTTGATTGCGGTTGGCAGCATGACAGGATGCAATATGCATCCTAATAAATTCAATAATTGTTGGTTTATTGGTGGTAAATTCAGGCTTATGAATATATTTGAGTGCTAAGTCCTAACTAACCACAATTCAGTAGTTATTGTTTTTCTTTGATTGTGTTCTATGTATATTAAAGGATAATATTGAACAAGTACTTAATTTTCACTTAATTGCTCTTCAGAATGAGAAATGGTTGGGTTTTGGTTATGTCAGCAATTTATTGATTAGAAGTATGAAAAACGTTCACACTCTTTGGACCCAATCTTATAGCATATCACATGGACTAGACCTAATAATCAGCAACCCTTTGAATCAGTTTAAACTGTATCAGGTCAGCTGACTTAATAACTTATTTTAAACTGGCTCAGGTCTGCTTGATGATGTTTGGCGAGATTCCATTATACCCTTCAATAGGAAATTATGTTTTTATTCTCTAAAAAATTCTCAAAAGGAGAGTTCTGAATTTGTTACATCCATTGGGTCACTCTTTGATCTGAAATCCATGCTGACCCTTGCCCAGATTTAAATTGCTGCTTGTAAACCTGTGAAGTCAGGTCGGTTTACTTGGTTGATTCTGGGTCATTACTCATAAACTTATAAATTCCAGTCTTTGCATTGTCAATATTTTCCATTTAAAATATACTTTCAATAGAAAATTAGAAACCCTAACAAAACTCTTCTTGTTACAGGTATGCAGTATTAGGTGTGGACCCAAATGCAGATGAGCCAACAATAAGGAGACAGCACCATCGCCTGGCTATGCTTCTACGCCCTGAGGTTAACTCCCATGCTGGCGCAGAGGCCGCATCACACCTCGTGGCAGATGCCCTATCCTTTCTCACTGACCCCTCCAAGAAAACTCTCATTGACAATGAAATCAGGAAACAAAGTGCAAAATCTAACACCTCCCCCACCCGTGCCAAAACCAATTCTGCCACCCCAAAAACCCCAGCCCCTGCTGCTTCAACCCCCAAAACCCCAGCAACTCCTGCCTCTGCTTCTGTTCCTACTTCTGCTCCTGCTTCTGCAGCTACTGCTGTTGCTGCTACCTCAATAAATGTCTCAAGTGCTTCTGCTTTTTGGACCGCCTGTCCTTTTTGCTGTCATCTTCACCAATACAAGCGCACTTACAAGGACAGATCACTTCTTTGCCCTAATTCTAACTGCCGTCGACCATTCCATGCTTCTGAGCTGCCAGTTCCACCACCAGTTGTCCCAGGCACTGATACATACTACTCTGCATGGGGTTTCTTCCCCATGGGGTTCCCTAAACCGTCTGAGCTTGATGAGAATTGGAAGCCATTTCATCCTGTGTTTCCTTGGAACCCAAACCAAGTTCAGGCTGAGCCAAATGGCCATGCTGAAACCCTAGCTGGTAGTGGGGCAGCTAGCGAGTCTGCTGCTGGAGGTAAGAAAACTACGGCTAGGAAGAAGGTTGGTCGTCCGCGCAAGAACCCGCTTCAGTCTGAGCTGACTGCTGGGGCTGGCAGTTCAGGAGGAAATGCTGAGCAAATTCGAGGAATTAATATAAATGAGGAGGCAAAAGGACCTGATGGGGGAGGGCAAGCGACAGGTGGAGATATAGACGAGACGAATTTTCAGATGGAGGTGGATCCAACAGATGAATTACTCGGTAATTTGCAAAATATTCCCTTTTTGAGGGAAGATGGTGTACCTGGTCGGATGCTGTAGCTGTAGTGAAGGTGTAGTTCTAGCTTTTGGTTTGGGCAAGATGCCCTGTGTTGTTGTACTATTTGACAGCGCATGACTGCTGCTATCCTGTGCTATCCTGTGCTGAGGGGAATATTTGTTTCATGTGTCCAAAGTGTGTAATATATGGAGATCATATTCCCAGTACTTTTTATTCAGTAATGGTAGGCGCTTAGCTTTCACTTTCTTTTCCATTTTTGCTTCTATATTTTATTTTCTTCTTTTGATTTGTAGATGATCAATTTCGTTTGCATAATGGAATGCGTCATCAAAATGTGCTAAAATAGTGAAATCATGGCATACTATTAGCTTTTCCTTAATGTTTTGGTACCTTTTATTACGGACTTGCGGTATATATTCATGATCATTTGTGTATTGCTTTATTGTTAAATGCTCATCAACGATTACCTGTAGATTTGGTTTTCAGACTGCGCGTGTCATGTGTGGTTAAATGGTTTCCTCGTCAAAGAATTTATTTTCCGGAAATGCATCTTTTATATTTAGAACTAATTTTTGAATTACGAATTTTGTAGCGAGGTCAAAAGATGAAACTTTGGTCTAGACTCTAGAGCTTGTATTTCAAATGCGAAGGTTTCGAGTCTTGTAGTCGAGTCGAGTGTTACAAAAAAATGCAAAATTAAATAAATACGCAAGACGGCAAGTCGGCAAGAGGATAACAGGTGGATAAGAATGAGGCCCAAGAAGAGCCCAGATATGGATTCTGAAAATGGGCCGAAATCCTTTCCCACAGTTCATGTGCGCATCACGTGCAGCATACTATTATTTTGCCTCTTCTCTGCACCTGTGTCTGTTTCAGCGAGGAAGTTGAGAGCAAAGCGGAGCCATGATCTCGCAATTCTTCGTGCTGTCCCAGCGAGGAGACAATATCGTCTTTCGTGACTGTACTCTTTCTATCTCTCTTTCTGCATTAAATTCCTTTTTGCAATTTCCTTAACCTTGAAACCTGTCGGGATTGGAAATATCCAACTGGATCTAGAAAACCTCTTGAATCGATTTTAACACAGCCTACGTTGGATAGCTATCGATTGTTTCCTACTAGATGAAGCATTTTGGTTTACTAATTGTTGAATTGATCTGAGATCCAATTTAGCTCTAGATCATTTCTCGAGTTGTTGTTGCTCAATTATGCTTTCGATTCACTCTCTTGGTTCACTGAATTTGATGTGTTAGCTACTTTGATCATTAATTCTAAAATTGTGTACTTTTATGCGTGCAACAGATCGAGGTGAAGTAGCCAAAGGAAGTGCTGAGATATTTTTTAGGAAAGTCAAGTTTTGGAAAGAGGATGAAGCTGAGGAGGCACCTCCTGTCTTTGTAGGTATCTCCAAATTTACTGTAGCAGGTTTCAGTACCACTTCAGTTATTTGGTACTGGTTCTGGTATCCACAAGTACAAAATTTATTTTAAAAAATGTTCTGGCCAGAGGAACCACTACCTCAAGATACCCTTGTTGCGTATTACTAATTCCATGAGAAAGAAGAAAAGCATGATATGCTTTAAAATTTCTAAAGACTAGCAATTGGATTTCTCATGGTATTCATTATGTAGTTGCATTCATGATGTTTAGAATTCCTAGCAGCTTTAATTTGGCGATCTTTGGTCAACTCAAGGAATAGTAGAGCAATGCTATTTGGAATTGCAAAAGAGTGGTAGAAAAGTGGTGAATTGAAAATAGTCTTAGAAGAATGCTTTTCCCTCTTAGTAGTTCATTGTTGTCACCAATCAATAGTTGGAAGAGAATGTAACTCCTCCAGAACACTCATTCTTTCTTTTACTAAACCAACCAATAGTTTTAGAAAAAGTTCAAACCCATAGTTGGAAAAGCGGCTGTCCTTGTGTTTTGAAACAGCTCAGATTGGTTTGACATCACACTCTTATGCTCATAATATCTTCCATAGTTTTTCATTTAAAAAATGCAATTTCCTTTGAACTATAAATCTTTTTTGCTTATTTTTATTGTATGTGCATGTGCAGAATGTGGATGGAGTCAATTATATACATGTGAAAGTGGCTGGCCTATTTTTTGTGGCAACTTCAAGAGTAAATGTGCCGCCTTCTCTTGTCTTAGAGCTTTTACAAAGGATTGCTCGTGTAACTAAAGATTACCTAGGGGTCCTTAATGAAGATTCCATTCGTAAAAACTTTGTTCTTGTGTATGAACTGCTCGATGAAGTCATTGTAAGTATAATTTTTGCTAAAACAGCTCTGCTATTCTAAGGGGCAATATTTCTCAAGTTATAACCTTATTTGTAGAAAATATGAATCATTTTTTTACATGCAAGTAATAATTAACTACTTTGAGTGAGTTGTAATATTACCGAACTATTGGGAAAATTTTTATATCAACAAACATGATTAAATAGCTGTATGCTCTGCATGTACGCATTTGGAGTCCCATAGTAAATTTTTTTTTTTTAATTTAGTGCAATCTTGATTTATACAAAAAGATGGCACAGGAGGAAGTCTGTTCAAATTGAGCTGGGTATAGTCATTCTATAGCCTAATGCACAATTTTTGTTGCTATTTACACATCCTTAAAAAAGTTTTGGTGACTTATCAGTGTGAGAATTATAGGGCTATCATCTAAAATTGCAAAATTTGAAATAGATCCTAAAAAGGGCATCTTTAAAATAGCTAGAGTGAGCTTTCAGTCTCGATGCATGCTTCAATGCAATAATGAGTTGAAGTTCTTCAATTCATTTAACCTCATTTCATATATTTTAGGATTTTGGTTATCCACAAACGACTTCTACAGAGGTTTTGAAATCATATGTATTTAATGAACCGATTGTTGTTGATGCTGGACGGTTACCTCCTCTGGGCCCTGCAGCTATATTCATGGTAGTTTTACCTTAATTTTTTATATAAAGGTGTAGCTTGTTATTAGAAGTGCTTGTCTAAACTGTTTTGCATTTGATTGACAGCAAGGCACTAAAAGAATGCCAGGAACAGCAGTGACAAAATCAGTTGTTGCAACAGAACCAGGTGGTAAAAAGAGGGAGGAAATATTTGTGGATATTATTGAAAAAATAAGTGTCACGTTCAGCTCAAGCGTGAGTACATTTACTAATTGACCATTTTCTATGAAGCTCATTTATTTTTTTCTTTAAATAATTATTATTTGTGCTTAGTGGGACAACGTGGGTGATTTGTGTCTTAGTTAAGTTGCCTTAGATATTTCCAGATTAATAATCATATATGTATTATAATTACTTCAAACTAATATACAAGGAATGAACATGCAGGGCTATATACTGACATCTGAAATAGATGGTACTATCCAAATGAAAAGTTATCTGACTGGCAACCCGGAAATTCGCCTTGCACTTAATGAGGATTTAAGTATTGGTAGAAATGGCTCCTCCCTGTATGGTACGCTACTTTCCTAGCTTTTTCTTTGCCCTTTTCTCCTCTCCTTTTTTTAATATAGATTGTTGCAAGGTTACACATGGAGTGTAGTACTGGTATTCTCCCTGATTTGTTCTTCCAAATGGTTGCGACATCATTTACCTTATTAGAACCAAGCCAGGAAAAAATAAAAAGGAGCTCGCACATTTACTACCGACTAAACCTAAATGCTTATAATAACTAGATTATAGGAGTTCCTCCGGCAGCGGGACTGTAATTCTTGATGACTGCAATTTCCATGAGTCAGTGCATCTTGAAAGTTTTGACGTTGACAGAACCTTATCCTTGGTGAGTTGCCTTGCTTCTGAGGACTGTGCTTTATTTTTTTGTGATTTCTTCGATTATAGTTCATTTTGTTTAATTATGTGACTAAGTGGACCTCAAATTTGAAATATGCATCCTCAAGTTTATTAAGCCTCACATATACTTGTTAAAGAAATCTCCTAGCACTGCAATAGTTCAAGGTAAATTTATCTGGTCAATATAATATCGATACCTGACAATACCACCAAGCAAGTGACAACTTGCCTGCTAAACAAGTACAATGACCTGGAAAAATGTAATTTAGCATGATTATAATGTCCATAAGTGGATCAGGGTTTATTGCAAATTTCACCCAATTTTATTGGTTCTCAAACTATGACCCAGCATTTCTACTGTTTTTTAACTTTGCAATAGTATTTAACCTAGGTTGGATCAGAAGAAACCCAATGTAATATGAATGTAACAGCTTGTTTTATGCCTATTTTCTATAAACTTAGACCAAATTTAGAACCAATGAAGAATCTGCTAGTCTTGATTGTTGTTCAATTTGCACTTAGCAAAAAAGATAGTTGATTTGTTGGGATATAAATGTTCTATGTTCTATCATGCAGACTAAATGGCTATTTTCCTTTGCAAACATCTTAATAATTGTAGGTGATCCAGGCTGAATATCATTTGTAAATCTAATTGTTGCTCTAATCTGTAATAATATGAAGAAATGTGTCCCGTGCAAATTTGAATATCAATTACACATTTCTGAATAATGCTAGTTATTTTTCTTTGCAGTTAGAACTAATTAGAATAACTTTTAATGTTATTAGATACCACCAGATGGAGAGTTTGCAGTGATGAATTATAGAATGACTCAGGAGTTTAAGCCTCCTTTCCGGGTTACTGCTTTAATTGAAGAAGCTGGATCCTCGAGGGTATATTTCTTCCAACCATATATCTAGAAAGAAAAAAACACAAAACTCTTTTGTTGAATTTACTGCTATAGTGTAATGAGGTATATAAACTTGGGAAGGGATTGCTTGCGCCCATCCCATTAAGAAGAAAAATATGTGTACTCACAAAGTTCTAATGAGAACTGACTTCATTATTTGTTGAATATCCCATATCTTCTTCAAGAAATCCAAAAGTAGGTCTCCTGTTTTTATCTTTAGTGCTGTTGTTGTTGTGGCCTTCAGTGGGCAGTAACTGTTGGGTTAAAACTCAATTAGTTCTTTTAAGGCCAATTGAGTCATCATTTGTCGCTGATAACATATGAAGTTTTTAAAGACTGCGAATTGTTATAGGATAATCTATATTCTACTTTTCTTGAGACATAAAAAGTGGACTACCAGGTGTCTACAAGACGACAAGAGGAGTAAGTTCTTGTGAAACTACTGAAAGAAAGGGACTGTTGTAGCTTTTAGATGCCATAGGGCCATTTTGTGTCACTTTTCATGAAAAAATAACATATTGTCTAAAACTCCAATTACAGAAGTTCTATATAAACATAATTTTATGGAACTTTCACATGGTATTTTGCTGGATTGTAAAGCTCTATCATATTTCCTTCTTTTGATGATTAATGAGTGGTTGTGTTTTGTAATAATAGGCTGAAGTTATCCTTAAAATTAGGGCTGATTTTTCTCCAAATGTCACGGCAAACACTATAACAGTACAGATGCCAGTGCCATCTTATACAATGAGGTTCTCTCTCTCTCTCTCTGTAATATTTTCTGTCATATAAGAATAAAGAGGTTCATATGATAATGCATGATGATAATGACATTGAAAAATATAACAGGGCTAGTTTTGAGTTGGAAGCCGGAGCAACAGGGCAAACAACCGACTTCAAAGAAGGATCTAGGAGGCTTGAGTGGAACTTGAAGAAGGTAAGTTATTAGTTAAATTTTTTGTACTACTTTTATGTTCACATAGATGTTATGGTGCTCACATTTACCAAAGAACATTTGTATTTTGGGTTATTTGCAAATAAGACGGATACTTAAATTTTAATGTAATACAGAAGTAATATCTGCCAAATGTTGATGAATCTAGCCCTGTATTTGATGAGTGCTCTTTCTTTTTGAGGGAGTGCATGTCCAAATCTAACTCACCCTAGAATTCAATTCAATTTCTGCTTCAGTCTAATTAACAAACTAAATCGCACTTAAATTGCTTCTTCAGTCTAATGAACAATAACAGTATCAATTTATTCTCTTTATGGGGGAACTTGGTTCTCATTTTTTTTTTCCCCTCAACTTCTGCGTCAATGCTGGGTTTGTCAGATGCTGGTACTAGCTAAATGCTGGATCTTGTTTTAGATACTGAAAAGATTAATTAATTCTGAGTTGATTCTTTGATCCTTTCATAGAAAACTTTCCTTAACTACTGTTTGCTTGATAATTTTAATTGTGCATAACTGCATAGTTCATACTACTTTATTTATTAAATTTTTTTGTATGTCAGAAGAAAAAAATTCTATCATCATCTTTTTTAAGTTATAGGTGCATGAAATTCAAGATATTTGAGGGCATTTATTTTCGAAATTAATTTTAAGTTGAATATTGTCAGATTGTTGGAGGAGCGGAGCATACTCTTCGTGCCAAGCTCACTTTTTCTCAAGAAATACATGGTATCAATTTTCGTTTGACTGATCTCCTATTTTTTCATGTATAGATTTCTAGGTTGATAGTAATTTTCCTTAGGTTTTTGCATCATAAAATATAATTTTCATCTCTTCATGCAGGAAATATTGCGAAGGAAGCTGGACCTGTAAACATGAACTTTACAATCCCAATGTACAATGCTTCCAAGCTGCAGGTAACTCGGATATTTCCACTATGTTCGACAGTTTACTAATCTCTTATATCTATGACATCATGTAACACTACTATGATTTGAGCACGTGGTTAACAGATAAATGGGTCTAGATAGCAGCTACCTAAAATATTTAGTAGTTTAGAACACTGTTATGGATCTTTCTCTACATATTTTCAGGTAAGATATCTGCAAATAGCAAAGAAATCAAAGACATACAATCCTTACCGCTGGGTTAGATATGTGACGCAAGCCAACTCATACGTTGCTCGTCTCTGAAGCAGAATATCTCCTGCAAAAAGAAAATCATCGTCATACCTTTACCTGGAGTATTTTGGGCATTGTTTTACCTTCTTTTAACCCTTGTAAAATCTTCTGGCTTTCTTTCATTTGATATATATGTGCTGCGAATGGAATTTTGAACAAATGAGGGGATTTATGACAAGTAGTCTTTGAATGAACCTTTTTGTTAGACATTGGTTCAAAAGTTTCTACCGCATCTCATTGGTTCAAAAGTTTTAAGACACCCAGACAAATCAGGTTAACTTTTTTCGCGTTGTCAGGTGATGTAGGCCATTTTATGACCTATTTGTTGTGAACCAAGCTGGGATTCAGCAAGTAAATTGCTTTAATGGTTCTACTTATGCCCGAATAGATTACGGGCATAACTAAAGATTGTCAATGGGAATACTAACGTCAATAAATTATGCTCCTTGTTGGATGATCTCGATCTTTACATCTCAATAAGCGCTGCAGAACATTTTAAACCAACCAATATTTTACAAAGTTTTAATGCACATGACAAGTCTATTAAATGTACACTAATCTACTTGAAAACCGAACTTAAAAGCAAGTTTCTTTTTGTCTTTAATTAAGTTTGGCAAATTTTGTATAGTCTTACCTATTGTTTCTTTTTTTAAAAAAAATTCAACTCAAGCTGATTTTTTCTTTTTTTGTTAATCCCTACTTGTAAAAGCACCAATCCAATTCAAGGGATAAAACCATTAGATTAAGGTCATAAACAATTGTTTATTCTATGCATTCTTAACCATTGATCGTTTTGAATCAATGATTGAATTTTATTGACAGATATAAGTTTATTAACTCTTCACTTCAAATAGAAATAAATTTATCAATGGATCAGTTATACATTGTGTTTGGAAAGAGAGCACAATGAGAGGACAACACACAGAAAAATTTTTCTTAAAATAATAACATTTTTTTCATTTTGGAAATAGACACATGTGTAAAATTTTCTCATACGTAATTTTTCAAATAATTTCACTTTTTAAAAAATAAATATTTATAACAATTTAGTTAGACTAGGGCTGTCAACGGTACCCTTTTAATCGTTTACCCTACCCGTATCGTATTTGATAAGACGGGTATGGGTAAGATTTTATTTTCGTTAAGTTATCGGGTATGGGTATGGATAAGAAAAATTTTTCGTTAATTTATTGGGTAAGGGTAAGGGTAACGCTATTTCGTAACCGTTATTTACCCATACCGTTATATATATAATATATAATTGATAATCATTAATGGGAAAAGATATGATTATAATATCCAATTAATATGTTAATAAATTATAAGTCAATTCAATTGGTAGATTTAACTGAGACAATATACTACATTAATAATTTATAATTCATGATGATGAGTAAGTAAACTTTTAATTATTAATTAGTTATATATATTTTTCATGAGAAGATATTATATGATTTTATTATATTTAAAGTATTATTCAATTTTGCACTTTATTATATTTATTTGATATTATTTATTCATCCATATTGTACATTTTTTTATTGAATTATTATTATCATTATTATTCGATTTCTACTATTACCCTACCCTTATCGTTAATTCATAACGGGTAAGGGTAAGATACGGGTAAGTTAATTTTTAACGGGTACGGGTAGGATATGGATAAAGAAAATTTTAACGGATGCGGGTAACGAAATGTCTCTACCGTACCCTACCCTACCCTACCCATTGACAGCCCTAAGTTAGACCAAGCGACAACGCTTGCCCGACCCGACCCGTTAGTAACTAGAATCCGTCGATGGATTCGGATTTGGATAAGTTCGATAATGCAGCCTCCTAGTATCCCCCAGTATCCAGAACCAGTAGTAATATCCTTATCCTACAGCAAGAACACCAGCAATCCAAGCCTACGGGCATTTCCATTTCAAAAAAAGAACACCAGCAATCCGAGGGAGATAATCCCATCCCGGAATCTCTCTCTCTCTCTCTCTCTCCATTTATCGGCGATGGCGATATCGCTGAGTAACACCCATTCCGTCGTCAACATAGGCGCTCCAAGTTGTTTGAACTGGAGAGTTCCGCTACACACCTCTTTACTGGTTTCATGCCCTCGTAATGTCTCTGTGAAAGGTATTTTTTGTAACAAAATGTTCCTTTTATGTTAATTTATATCTTTTTTTTTCTGTTTGAAGTTTGGGAAGTCCTAGTTGGTAATTATGTGTTATGCCATGGCTTGATTATTCCTAACTAGGGAAGTCCTTATTTCTCCTAATTATTTTGCCTCATTTACCTTATAATTTTTCAATTGTACTCTACTCTGTGCTCAATTGACTCAAAATGTTGCATGTAAGAACCGAACAATTAGAGAAAAGAGAGGATTATAGTTGGCCAAGTTGCAAATGAAGTAGTGGCTCCAGTGGTGAGGTACTAGGATGACTTCCAAAGGTCATGGTTCAAGTCACCATGAGCCCAAAATATGATAGGGGAATTGTGAGCCTACTTATTCATATCAACATATTGAAATTGGTCCAGTTATTAATAAGATATGTAAAGGAACCGAATCCTGCATTCTCCACTCCATTTGCTTATCATGATTGGCTCTCCTTTGATTTTTTTACATAGATGTCTTCAAATTAACCTCAGTACTTCTTTAACAAATATAATTTTGACAATAAAAAATAAGTAAATTAATTTAAGTGCAGATGTCACCAACAAGCTAGTTACTTACGCAAGTGCTGAAGTGGAACAGACTACACCAGTGAAGGTAAAAACGCGAAAGACTTCTTCAATATACCGGCCGAAGAAGAAGAAGGGGCTTCAAGGTGCACGTACCACTCCTGCTGTATCAATAGCACTAGACCCATTTTCAATCTTAAAGCGACAACTCATCACTGAATCAGCCATGAAAGTGATGCAAGATGACAATACACTGGTTTTCATGGTTAACCCAAAGGCCGATAAATTTATGATTCGTGATGCAATACAGCGGATGTATGATGTACGTGTTGACAAAGTAAACACCTCGATCAGGTAGTATTTATTTTTCTTTTATCTACCTCCTACTTTATCTGATAATTGCATTTCTTATCTTAACGAATTTTAAAGACACACTGTTAACGCAAGGAACCCTAAATTGTTTGAGATAGTTAAGAACTTGTTATCAGGTAAACTGTTGGAAATCTAGCACTATGGAGTGATGGAAAAATATTCTAACAAAATGATAAAAGCAGCCTTTATTGATATAGAATGGCCATTTGGGTTTTAAAAGGGATGCATGGTTGTTTTTGTTATTTTTCTCCAAAGGTAAGTATGTTTTCATAGTAAGAAGCAATATTACAAATATACAACATATTCTGCGAAAGAACTTCAGTTATTAGAAAATATATATTCTTTTTTTCATAAAAGAATCAAATTCTATACAAAAATAGAGAAAAAAAGATAGAAGCAAATGGGATTTTCTTTTGGTGGAAAATACTCATATTAATAACAAGGATTTTACAACAACAACTAAGCCTTTTGTCCCAAACAACTTGGGGTAGGCTAGAAAAGAAAACAAGCAAAAAAAGTCACCAAAAAATACTAATAATAATAATGCAAGTTCAAAAGGTTATTTGTATTTGAACAAGGTACCATGCAATTATGGTTATGAAAGATATTCTAAGAAGCATATTGCTCAGGGATCTGATACAATGCGGGTAAGGCCTTTATATTTGAGAGTGCCTAAATAGTTTCTCTACTTCATTTCTTTGTCTCCAATTCTTGGAAGGCAGGCATTTTTGAACCAGTAGAATAAATCTTCCTCAAGCAGAGAGATAGACTTAGTTTGTTTCCAATACACTTATGACAGAATATTCTACTGGGCACACTTTCAAGTTAGAGACTTATTCTGCAAAATGTTGTCTTTGCAACCTTGTTAAAATGCCTCAATTTCAGATTTTGTCTGTTTCCAATACACTTATGACAGAATATTCCAACGGGCACACTTTCAAGTTAGAGATTTCAAAATGTTATCTTTGCTACCTTGTTAAAATGCCTCAACTTTTGAATCACTTTTAGGAACTGTGAAAGGTGCTATTATTCCTAAGTGAAGATCTGATTTAGCCTTAAATTATTGGTTTGTGCAACAAACATAAAATGACAAGACAATCTGACACCTAAAGTTGAAATCATAAACTGGTATGGCAACAATACTCGCTAAAACCTACTGATATGGTGTTAAAAGCAGCAGCAATGATCAGGAAAATCTGACTGTGTAGCTCCAGTGATTACATACTGGCTCATTATGTGGCTTCATTTCCTAGTAAAAAAAACCAGTTTTATTTGAAAAGAGGGTAAGACAGGTAGAAATGAGAGAGATTTCAGTTTTGTCTATTTAACCACCTTAATGTAGGAGAAATCTGGTTTGAAACTTTGCATGCATACGTCCTTCTATCCATTTGGTTTTGTAGTAGTGTTCCTTGTTGTGAAATTTGGAATTTAGTTATAGTTTGGAACACTGAAACGCTAATTTTCAGTTTCTCGTGGAATTATGTGCAAAGTAAAACCAATTGAGTCTGGAATTAAGGCATTAACTTCAATGATTTGCAATTTACAAAAACTTTTTTGCGTACAGGCTCACTAATACATTTGTACATATATCTGAATCTTGAACTTCTCTTGAACAGTCCTGATGGGAAGAAAAAGGCTTTCATAAAACTATCCAAAGAGAACAATGTAAATGACATTGCAAGCAGGGCTGGTATCATATAATCTGCAAGTGGTCTTCCGATGTTTCCCAATCAAATATTTGCTTTGCTTAGTGTCTGTTTATTGCATCTTGTAAAGACAAGCCCAGGCCTTTGTTTTTCGTATTTAGATATCTTCTCAACAGGATATTGAGTGCCCTGGTTTTGGTTTTTTTTAAGGTAATTTATGTTGACAATGCTGTTTTATTAATGTTATGTGCCATGTTACTCTTTTTCAAATTTGAGAAGAGAAATATCTCAATGAAATGTAGAGCAAAAGCAGAGGTGGTAAATTCTTATTGAAGATATTTCACATGTGTGTGGTGGGTTCTGTCTCTCTCTCTGGCATGTCAAGTCTGGGGTGGAGGGATATAGTTTGAATTTTGGTCCTTATATTACTTTTATAGATGAACAGAAGAAATATTTGAAAGGGAAACATGCGGCCTATTGGCTACATAAGCAACTGGCCAATTATTTTGGGCTCGAAGATAAACCCCTCAAGTGATTGTCGGTTCGGTAATGAACTACTGTTCTAGACTTCTAGTCATGCGGTAGGGCTGCAACAGTCCAAACGATCACGCAACTGCATTATTGCGTTGATCGTTTCGTCCTATGGGACGAAATTTATTTCATTTGCGCCGGTCGTTTCGTTTTATGAACGCAAGAGAAATTGTGTTGTGTTAACTGTTTTGCTAATATAAACGGTTAAGACGGTTTAACCGTTTTAATTGTTTAATCGTTTTTTTTATCTCTTTTAGACTATAATAACACAATCGTAAACATGAAATTTAATCTATTCAAAAACATGCAAGCAATAAGAAATGAAAACAACACACAACAGTTACAATCGCAAACAAGCCGTCCTTCTAACAGAAAACGACACATCAAAGCACACTAGTATATGTAAAAAAAACTGCTAGAATTAATACTAACTAGCTGTTATCTACAAGTTACATCATGCCTTAATCATTTATCATCATTTAATTAAACTAGCGCCTAACAACCTTATCTGATTCTATTACATTTACACAGAATCAAAGCAATCAGAATCAAACGAGTGAAAAACCAGAATCAAAATCAAAATCATTAAAATCGGGAGTGGAAAACCAGAAAAATCAAAATCAAAATCAAAGGAATCAGATTTAAAGGAGTGAAAAAACAGAAAACCAGAATCAAAATCAGGAGTGAAAAACTAGAAAACCAGAATCAAAATCAAAGGAATCAGAATTTAATGAGTGAAAAAATACGGGTATACTGGACAAGTATCATTGGATTTAAAGTATGGAACTGCACTGGAGCAGAAAATACTGGTACAGCCAGCTTGATCCACATAATTTGCTGCAAGTTACTCCCAACTGCAGTTGCAGGAGGCGGGAGTGGAGGGGCATAGAATACTGGCACAGCTCTCCATACAGCGACAAGTGGTGCCGTGGCATGGGATATGGTAATGTTGGACTGGAACATACAGCGAAGCACCGAGGGTAGGGAACATAAGCCTCGGTGAAGTTGCTTGCGACATGTCAGTGGTAGTGGACTTAGGTCGCAGTTGGGTGTCCGATTTGGGGCAAATGAGAGGGAGGATTTTGAAGTGATTGCTTGTGCTGGTTGGAGGGTGGATGGATTGTGGCCGATGGCTCGAGTCAGCAGGAGGTTGCATTGGAAATTTCTCATCCTCGGCTTGAGAGAAGAAGGAGAGGTGGTACTGGGTTGAAAGGAGGAGGGGAGAGAGGTGGTACTGGCGGAGAGGAGATGGTGGTACTAGCAGAGAGGATAAGGAGAGAGAGGTAGTATTGGCGGAGAGGAGAATGAGAAGGTGGTACTGTCGTACTGGCGGGGAGGAGAAGAGAGAGAGGTTTGGGGTGAAAGAGACGAAGCTCAGCGGCGCAAAACCTAATCTTCTCCATCGTTTTCTCCGCCTCTTCTTATCTGCAATCTATTCAATAACACTGCCGGAGAATTATATAACGAAATGGGCGAAACAACGATCACCAAACAAGTCTGTTCCGTTAACTGTTTCGTTTCAAAAACGAAACAGGTTTTGAGTTGCGCCTTCTGTTTCGTTTCTGAAACGAAACCAAATTCCTTAGTCGTTTCGTTTCAACCAGGACGAAACGAAACGAAACGAAACGACGGTCGAAACGACTTCCGTTTTCACCCCTTGTCATGCCCAATTACAAACAAACTCGGTTAGTTACGACTTAAAATAGTTTTAAGCTCGAAAGAGATGCTGTATTGCACAGAGTAAATGGTTAATTTGATGACCCATCAGTAAATAATGGTTAGTTTGATGACCCATCAGTAAATGGCTAAAATAGTTCCATTGTGGATTTATGGTACACTGGTACAGAGTATCTTTGTTGACGATGGTTTGTAGTAGCTCTCTAAAACTACCCTATCAGAATTGCAAAATGTTTATTTTCAATTCCACTGCATTTAATGTGATCTTCACTCAAAAATAATGTCATTTAGCTTTAATCAGTAAAACCATTGTAGAAATGTGCACTTGCTCAAATTTGCCTTAGGGAAGTAGCACTGATTCACTGATTACTGAGTTTATTATTGTTAAAATAAGCATCCGAGTTTAAACCTAAACATGAGAGTCAATCAGAAGTCGTAGACGGAGTTCCAAACTTTTGTATAAGACACAAGAGCAGCTGCCACCGTTTTTGTGCCACAAGTTACCACAACTTCATATTTTATCAATATTTAAAATTTTTAAAATTCAAACGTTGAATCCAAACCGTTGATCTTATTTAATTTAACGAGCAATGTGATTCTATATAAGTTTTATAAAATTTGAAGTCGGTTTGATAATCGATCAAGTGACCAAATGATGAACGTATTAGAATTAATTTGTCTAATTAACTAAATTCGTTCATTTGTTGACCACTTTATCGAGTATCAAACTGACTTCAAATTTTATAAAATTTATATTTATATATAAATGCATCGCTCTTTAATTTGAACAAGATTAACTGTTTGATTTTAAACATTAATAAAATATAAAATTATGACAATTTGTCGTATCAAAAAATGATGACAGCGGAAAACTGCTCAAAACACAAATCCACACTTGCCGGTAACACCAAACATTCTCGAAGATTGGATACATGGTTTGTGCTTCCTTCACAAAATATTACTTGTACAGTTGTACGTACGGTAATTTTTCTAAGTTGATTGATTTGGTACACGACAATTTAATAAAACAAACAAATGTTACTCAGTGATTTTGAGAACCAGCCTATTCACAAGTTAAAAAACCAAAAGATTCTTTATGAATGTTTAATTTAAAAAATAAGTTGAGAGACTTGATCCAAATTTATATTTATGAA
Organism: Rhynchospora pubera; assembly: GCA_028095005.1. Classification (NCBI taxonomy): domain Eukaryota; kingdom Viridiplantae; phylum Streptophyta; class Magnoliopsida; order Poales; family Cyperaceae; genus Rhynchospora; species Rhynchospora pubera. The sequence continues at coordinate 157,033,578 of CM051462.1, read as the reverse complement.
TTATTTTAAATGGTACCAAATAAACAACCTAAATATTTAATATATGATGTTTTACTTCAAGGGATGTTGTAGCAACAACCTATACCACCAACAAAATTATGCTACAAAATTTCCTTTTTGTTGAATAATAAATGCTTGTTTATATATATGTTTTTTTTCCAATATTACCGTCAAAGTAAATTGCGCAAATGGTCCTTATAGTTCTTATTCTATCTTTAGATGTAAAATATCACTATGATCATTAAACATCTCTCCATTATTTTAGCATTGCAAAAAAAAAAGGGCAAATTTTGAGTTCTTATAACAACAAAACAAAATCGTATAAGTTGAAATATTTTCAAGAATATTAATACATAATGAGCCATACTCATTTTCATAATAAGGTTACATTGCAATGCACGATTCCGATTGGCATGTGCTACGTTTTAGACTTTGTTTTTTAATATTAAAACACGATCAAAACTGCATATTAAAATCTTATAGAAAATCAAAATCTACAATTTTCATATTCTTTTTTTTTTACCTTTTTCGATATAAAAGTTGGATAGTAGAGTATTGCAAATATGTTGTTTAAAAAATGTGCGGGTTAGAACTCGTGTCGTGTCGAATTTTAATGTGTCATGTCGAGTGAAAGAATTGACTAACACAACACTCATTATGGAACAATGTGCTAACATGACACAATACGACATGTTAAACATGTGAGAATTTTTATTTTAATTGAAAATTATTAGAAACTATTTCAAAATGGCAAAAATATTAATAATTATGGCGAAGTATAGGAATTTATTTTTATTTTATACATTATGATTAAATATAATGTTTAAATAAGAAATATTATGTGCATTAGATTTATAATAGTAACTCATTTTACTTTAATAAATTATTAATTCTAGTCGCGTCACGTGTCGTTTCATTTACAATAGTAACTCATTTTACTTTAATAATTTATTAATTCTAATCGCGTCACGTGTCGTTTCGTGTCGTATTGCGTGCAACTCCTGTCGTGTTAAAACAAATCAATATTCAATTGTCTTCTACACGACATGACGACACATCAACCCAAACGTGTCATGTTAATTTGGTAAATGTGTTGTGTCATGTTATTCCAACACGCACGTGTGTTGTACTAGCACACTCATCTCGTGTCATTTTGAAAAATGATATTGGAAATTGTTAAACTTAATATTTCTTTTCTCCAAAAAATTTTTTTTTCTTTAAAATGTAAATTTATTATATATATATAAATATGTGGATCGAATAAAGTAGTATGAATCCATGAATAAGGTTATATTGCTATGTAATTCAGATTGGCATGTACTACGTTTTAAACTTTGTTTTTTTTTTATATAAAAACAAGATCAAAACTGGTCAATTGATCTGCATATTAAAATTTTATAGGAAATTAAAATCTACAATTTTCATATTCTTTTTTTCCTTTTTTTTTCGATATAAAAGAAGTATCTTCATTTGATAGTCCAAAATTGTTAAAACTTAATTTTTTTTTCCTCCAACAAAAAAAATAATACAAAACTTGAATAGAGTAGTGCAAATCAACAATTTAATCTTAAAAATTAAGATTCATATAGCACCACAATTATTAACGAATTATATCATAGACCTTGCAAAAATATTATCAAGTTGCCACATATATCCTTACTAGACCATTCCCACAGAGAACCGAAACCCTCAGATAGTGTAGCAAGAGAGCAGCTATATAGCACCCAAAGAGAAAGACCCCTTTACCTCTCTCTCTCTCTCTCTCTCTCCCAGTCTCACTTCCTTCACATCCGCCCCCATCAATCCATCATCAGTCTTTATTTCCCAATAATATTTCATCACTCTCTCACTCCATCCAACAGTGCATTTATCTTGAGAAACCCCTTTCCTCTCTTCCCAACACAATACACAGCACACGCAACAAATGGGTATCAGACAAGACTTAGCTTCTTCGATTCTCCTTTGCTCGGAGGAGAATAACAGTATCCTTTTCTTTGAAGATGGAGGTGAAGGAGAAATCGGTTTAATCGAAGACCAAGTAAATAATTTCTATTCCGATTTTGTTGGGTCTTTCCCAATGCAATCGGAGGAGTGTATAGAGCTTTTGGTTGAAAGAGAGTCGCAGCATTTCCCAAATCAGAGGTATCTAGAAAGGTTAAAGAACGGCGCTTTTGAAGCATCTTTTAGGAGAGACGCCATTGAGTGGATTAGTAAGGTGGGTATTTTTGTTTTTTTCCCCCATTATTCCTAATTTTTTTAATTTGTTTTGCGACTTAAGTATCACAATATTATAGAAAAGAAAATATGAGAAGTGTATAATGCAAAGCTTATATTTCTTTTGACATCTGTTTCTTCAAGTTCTTCTATATAGAAAAATTGTTCTCGTATTATATTTGCTTTCTAATATATTATTTTTTTTCTTGAAATACATATATCAGGTTCACTCACATTTCAATTTTGGACCACAGACACTGTATCTATCGATAAATTACTTTGATCGGTTTCTCTCTGCATATGAGCTGCCCGTAAGACTTCTATCTTCTATCATGAAGATTCAACATTGTTTGGATTTGTTTAGATATTTATTGTTCTCATTAATGCTATCATTATTTTAATAATTTGTTCTTTAAATATTATATAGAAAGGCGAAATGTGGATGCAACAGTTGCTCTCACTTGCATGCTTATCTCTGGCAGTCAAAATGGAGGAGTCAATTTTAATGTTCCCTCATAATCTACAGGTAAAAAAAAAAGTACAAAAAATTATCGATAGCCCTAAAAATTAGTTACTGTTGCAGTTTGGTCCACATAAATTACTTGAAATATTCTACTGATTTGGTCAACAAGTGCTGTGTTATACATTTTGTCTTTAGTTTTGTTTGAAAGCAAAATCGATAAAATGGAAAATAGCAGAACTAATGAAAGAAGAAAAGCAGATGCCTTTTTGGGACCATTTGATTTGTTTTTGCAAAATAATGCATCCTATTGTTCTACTCTGGATTTGAGCTTACTTTTGTTGCAATTTTATTGATAGATTTGTGAGGCTAAGTATGTTTTTGACGCGAAAAACATTCAGAGAATGGAACTTTTGGTGCTAAGCACACTTAATTGGAGATTACAAGCAGTGACGCCTTTCTCATTCATTGATTATTTTCTACGCAAACTCAATCAAATAAATTCTCCATCAAATCATCTTTTTTCTCGGTGCATCGATCTCATTTTGACTACAGTAAAAGGTTTGTCTTACAAAACCTTAAATTTTGGAATTTCATCAGTACTTTACAAAATCCCATAGCATCACATAAATGCCTCCATGACCATTACCATTTACACCTCAATAATTGATAAGAGGACGTCTCTATTTTCGTATGAGAACCCACAATTCCATATTCTACAACAAATGGCTATATTCAATGTTGGTGTAGTTGAGGTACTCCATAGAGAATTTTGAGTGTAGTTATGTACTTCCCTCTTTTAGGGGCATATAGGCTCTTTTGCTTGTATGCATCTGTTTGATAATGTGAGTTTTGCAAGGGACAACTCAAAAGTTTTCCTATCAAGAAGAAAATTTAGTATTAGAAGTTAGGAACTCTTATGAATCATAAGCAACTCTATACTTATGTGAGTTTCCTGGATTTGTAGATGCTGAATTTCTTCAATTTAGGCCTTCCGAAATTGCTGCTGCAGTTGCATTAGCAGAATCATCAATTAAAGATGCAGGAGACATTGATAAGCTTTTGAGTTCTTCTATACATATAGAAAAGGTGCCTTAAAAGCCCATCATTTCAGTTAAATTTAATGGCAATTTTTACCCTTTTTTCTCCCCTTAAATCACAATGTTTTGTACCCTGCTTTTCAGGTATTGGGATGCTATAAAATGATTCAAGCTGCTGAAATGGAGGATAAAGATAGCTTAAGTGGGAATGATAGCCCATTTTACCAGTTGATGCCGCAAAGTCCGGTGGGGGTATTAGATGCCATAACTGGTAGCTACATTACTGATGGTTCTTTAACAAGTGTAAATGCGAATCCAATTGCAACATCATTTCAAGACTCTCCAGCTCCCAAGAGAAGGAAGCTTTGACTACGAGTTCTTATTCCATATCATTAGATTTGAGCCCACTTTGGTTTAAGTACCATGTACTTAGATCGTCAAAACATGATATATCATCCTGAAAAATAGAAATATTTCATGATCTGATGGAAAAAAAAAATTGAGGAATATCACATCAGTACCTCTTTATTTCTTAAGAAAGAACAGCAATTAATTTTTATCTTTTTTTGCCTTAGTCAGAGAAGATTTAGGAGGGTAATGGCAACTGGGGAGGTACTTTCAGCTTTTGCTGGGTGATGTTTTGGGGTACGCTTAAACTTTCTAGCTGTGGGAGGTCTCAAGTGAAAGTGCTATTTTTTGTTGAGGTTGAATGGAGATATATGTAATTTAATGTATGTGAGATGAGTTATTATAATGTGTTATATATTCTGTACGCTGATAGATATAATGTTTTATATTCTGGTTTTTGAGGTTTGATATAATGTAGAAATTGCCTAAAAAGACTCGGGTAAATAAAATTGCAAAACTGAGTTGTATTGTAAAATTGGTTCTTCATTTGTAATATAGACTTTCAATTTTCATACTGTAAGATGCCAATTTTTCAACGTTTTGAACAAGACCCTGAGAATCAAAGTAAACTTTTTTTGTCGATTTATTTATTTACTTGCATTATTCATTTTCATCGACAAATCCCATAATTTATTTTGTCTATCACTAGGATAATGCAGCTGCTTCTGCCCAAACTATCCCCGAAATATATACATACAATATGTGAACTTATTAATAACAATATAAAACAACTGTGGAGTGATCACTTGACAATTATTATTTTTTGATACTTGTATAATTTCAAAAAAAAAAAGTTAATTGAAATTCAAGACTGTTAATACGATATATCATGGTGCTCATATCATGGATATATATTTGATCATTTATTAAGCAACCTAAATTTTTAACAGACTAAAATTAGTGGCAGTCGATACATCATCAAACAGTACTCAAATCGTGACAAACTTCACAATTATAACATCTATATATTCGATAATGCACCACAAATTTACTCTTTAATTCCAACCTTATTTGAATTGATTGAGTAAATCAAATTAAGGTTGTCTTTTGTTATGCAATCCCTTGATAACATTGGCATCTATTAAAATGTAAACAATATAGATATGTGAACTGCATATCCTTTTTTCCGTGCTCAAAAAAGATAAAAAGCTGCAAACATATATTATATTGCGATATTTATCTAGCTATAACTATAAACATAAATCAATTTTATGTTTTGAAATTCACATTTAGTGTGTGAAAAGTTATTTATGAGAGACATAAGAAAAGGAAAAAAAATAAAAGCTCTCCTTGAAGTGCTCATATTTGGTCAGTGGTCTCCACAAAAATCAAAATTTACCAAACATCTGAAAATTGCAGCTAGTGGAGAGGCTGTTACTCTGGCTCTTTGACTGATTGGTCGAGCCAAAAAAAAAAAAAGAGAGAGAGAATTTAATGCAGGGATTTTTTTTTTTTAATGAACCAAGCAATTTATTGCATTACTTGTTTGTAGAGGCAAAGCAAGGCCTTTTACCTGTTGAAACAGAGTCTGCACACAAGCTGCTTCTACTCGTGAAATGGGCAGTCATCTGATTGTACGTAGGAATAAATGTTTTGAAATGCAAATGATTTTCAAATTGATGGTTAATAATTTTGCTCATTTCGGTATAGTACCTTAGAGGAAATAAAGTCACTGACAGAAAGTCTTTCCTAGTTCCTTTGTTCCAACAATTAATAATAATTTTCCATTAATAATAATATTTGGTGTTACAAATTGTTCAAAGGCAAATTTTCAACGATTTTTTGTTTAGGACAGAGACAACCCAAAGACCATATTTTACTATTTTAGAAAAGTTATATGGAACATCTGAGAAAAAAACATATTTCCAAATTTTAGAAAGATTATTCACGTGAGTTCAATCAATAGTCAATCACTTTGGATATAACTGGTCACATTCTATATCTCTTTGAAATTTATTCTAGAAAAATATTTAATGCTAGGCAGTTTCACGTTATTATCATTGTCATCTTGGCCTGAAAAATTTTAATCCACAAACAGGGTTCGTTCCCCTTTTTTGACGTAAAAAAGCAACAAAATAGCTCTTGTCAGAGTACCCTATCTCAACATTTTCAATTAAATTGTCATTCAATACTCTCTCATCAGGAAAGAACCATTTGGAAAAGAAAAAAAAAAAAGATTCCATTCATCATACGAAAATCCAGTTTTAAATGCCAACTAGAAAAAAATCTTATGGGCTGTGTTTGGATTGGAGTGGGAAGAAGAGAATAAGGGAAGAAGGGCCCAAATTTATTATTAAACAATCCAAATTTTTCATAAAGTTACACACTTTTCAATACTTCTTCTCACTTCTTCCCTTCTTCCCACACCTCATCCAAACGGAGCCATGAATATTTAAACTTGAGAACTTAACTTTACCTCAGAAAAATGTATCAAATAAAATCATAGTTGGCTAAGTTAATGTATAATTCCAATAAAACATGTATTTGTTGAATGAAGATATAAATTAATATGAGGTGATTAATTGGAATGCTTAATACATCTTAGCCAGTCATCATAGTCCCATTTAACATCACAATAGCTTAAATTTGACGATCCTTGATTCGTAAATGAATATAGTACTTAAATTGTCATGCATTTTTAATAAATTGGCCATCTATATATGCCTCCGTTTGGATGCGTTGAGAAGAAGTAGGAAGAAGGAAGAAGAGAAGAAAAAAATTATAAACAATTTAAATTCTTCACAAAGTTACACACTTTCCAATACTTCTTTCAATTTCTTCCCTTCTTCCCACACCTATCCAAACAGAGCCTATGATAAGAAAATTTCATTTAATTAAAAGAATAGTATCAAGAGTATTAAGTAATTCCACATTTCCACTCTCCATAAATACAATCCCTTCATATATATAGTTACTAATTTACAGCATATATATATGTGTCAGCTGAAATATTTTCATGTGCAAAGTAGTATACAGCCGTATCGTACGATTGTTATTGTAGCTAGGCTCCACTGAACAAAATTTAGCACCGTTTATTTATTTACTAATTATTCTGCAAAGTAAGATACTAAAGTTTTGCTAATTAAGTGTGATTAAAAAAGTGGTAGAAGTGTCATAAGCATTTAGCAACTAGGATTTTTGTTTTTTTAGCAACTAGGATTCCTTCAACGTCGTCTTGTTGTTTGACTGGCGGTCTGGGGACCACCTTTGCATGACACCAATGATGAAAAAAGAAGAGCCAATGATCAGTACAAATCTTGGTTCTGCAAATAAATACAAATATCATATTAAAAAATATTTCGACTCCTCTTATAACATACTGTTTTTTCCTCGGTCTTACATTGCAATATTACCCAGTCCACACAAAATACGCATCACTTGTAACTTTGAACTTGACTTCGTGTAAAGAACTCTTAACTATCTCGTGAAAAAGTTCGTAACTTTTTACAAGCTAAGTTAGATTGAATTTATATTTATCGAAAAATTTATAAATTTATTGCACCAAATTTAGAAAAAAAGCTTATAAACTTTTAATATATTATTCGTTTCAATGAACCAAGCGTTTGCGTTTTATTTTGGTTTATGTTGTTTTTGGAGCTTGTATTTTGTGAAAATAAATATTAAAGTTTGACAAAATTAAATAAATTAAAATAAATCTATTTTTCAACATTTTAAATTTAAATATCTTAAAAGAATTAAAAAACACAAATGTTTAATCGAGTAACTCAACAATGACTGCTAAAATTAACTATCTAAAAAAATAAAACAGTCATGTTCACAAAATTTCATAGTGAACTTAAGTTCATACAACAGATGCGCAACATCTGAAGTGCTTGGGTACCTATAATGTGTAACGTAATTAATCAATGATACCTAAAAAAAAAAGTAAAGACTTCGATTTTTTTTAGTTATAACATCCTTTTGTTTTACTTCATGCTACATTTAAAACATCTTTCACTAAATAACGAGTTTCCATTTTTAACTAAGAAATGCACAAGGGATGCAAGCAAGTTTAGTTTATAAATCAATCTCGAATAAGATAACTCAACTCTACGCAAATTTTTTTAAAAAAAAAACTAAAAAAAGAAAAAATTTTGTGAGAATGCATCTTTCATATGTAAAAAAATTGAGCACGTGCTATCATGTGAAGTAATCCCCGATAGATCCAAGTGAAAAATAGAGGCATTTTGATCTTAAAACCTTACAAGGACAGGGATGAGAGTACTGGATTCAAATTAATCCTTTGCATTTACTTTGGAGATTGAGCTTCAATTAATTCACTCGTGAGTTTCTGTCCAGAAAGCGGTGTACAGTTCTTTAATAGCCAGCACTCTTAGATCCCTTCCATGAGTCGGTTTTTCTATTGATAGCAATCTGTGTTATGATTGTGGTTGTGGGTCCGAATGAATGTATGTTCATGAGCGGGTGAGTTAATTATGTTAAACCATTTTCTGCGTGAAAAGTTGTAATAAGAATCTTCGATGTTTGATAATTGATAGTGTAAATATTTTTTTTTTACTAATAAATCAATTGTAATAATAATTTTTGATGTTTGACAGTTTAAATAATTTTTTACTCATAAATCAATTTTAGAATAGTTAAATTGTTTTTTTTATATAAGATAGTGGGCTATTTTTCTAGAGGAGTGATCTTATGTTTTTTGCATCAAAATTTTCTTCTTGTTATGCGACTTAAAATCTATTCTTTATATAAAAAACACAGAGTTATTATAATTTGTATTATATTATACTTTTATGAGAGTTAAATAATTTAGCAAAAAAATCATTTTTATCATCAACATTTTGGGAGAGTTAAATTGTTAATTAAGGCATCTCCCACATAAATATAATTTTTAAAATAAAATAGTGGATGATTATGGCCTCCCTTTTTGTTAAAAAAACGTTGTTAAATAAAAAATTGCAACTTATTTATGTTCAACAGTATAGTCGATGCAGTTTTCCCTTGTTACATAATTGCACTTGATCTCTTGTATCACAAATATTACTTGTCGCTCCGTTTGAAAGAAAAAAGCAACTATCGAAAAATATTTTTCGGTACAAAAGAAAAATAATGTATGAATAACTAAATAAACAATAAGCACTAATTAATGCGATCTACTTTTGAATGCTGATCCCTAGAGATAGAATCCGCGGTTCAATGGGTTTATTGACTATTTGATACATTGACCTCACAAAATATATATTATCCTTTGGCCTTCTCTATTACATAACATGTAATGTTATTGACTGAGGTATTTTGGGTTAATTTGACATGATAAAAAAATAATATAATTTTCTTTTAAATAGTCAATATCTTTGTTTCTATTAATTAGTCGATACTTTAATAACTTCTCCCATCTAAATTTGAATCGTAACATGTTCAAAATATATTATAAACTTTGGAAAAGTGAATTTCAATATGTTGGAATGAATTTTGAACTAGTTATAAGTGATATGTTCAAAGTAGAACTTTACAGTACTCACTACTCAGTATATTTAGTTGAACTAAGGTATAATACTATTTGCTCTCAATACAAACATATAAGCTCTCTCCATTTCTAAATCTTAGTCCTTTTTCATTCCCAATAAAAAGGAAAATAAAACTTCTCACACTTTAAGCTTAATTTGCATCTATGTACTGGAATAATGTTAAAAATGCAAAGATGTTTTCACATTTATTAATTGTCAAATGTCTATATTATCAATAATACTTCAATGGTATCTTTGTTTTATTTTTTAGAAAAAAGGGCATATTCCCTTGTTTGACAACTGATGATACAGTCACTATGTACTTGAATAATGTCAAGATTAGTTAATCAATCTAATACTGTGTACCTTTGGCTTATTTTGTTTCATTAATTAAAGTCCTCTATCTCGCACGTCCCATTATTTCATTTGTTTGATCCTGCAACACGGGAAGGGCTAATGGGCTATAAAAAATAACAAGGAAATATAACTGATAACAAAGGAAAACAAGATGCTGTGTCTCGCTTCAATTTAATAAGAGCTGTTTGCCAATGAGAAACAGGGACGATGATATACGCATGTTCCCATTTTGAACCCCGCTTCTTCTTGATGACATGGCACTTTTATTTGTTGAAATATTGGGTTACGTGTCAAAAGAAATATCGTATCATATAAAATCCAAATTTAATTATGGTAGGTGCTAGTATTTTTCCTATGTGAACCTCGCTTGCTTGTTATTTATATGAGAAACTAATTAATTTACCATTTCATTATAAACTTTTATATTATGGGTACGTGGCTTGTTTGTCATTGTAAACAAAAGTTTATATATAAATCGGACTTATTACCACTAGGATGCGCTTATAATTTATATAGATCTAACTTTGATTACAATTAAGAAGCTAATATTTCTGTACAAATCTAATTATTGAACAATTGTAAAAAAAATTTAATAAGAATTCGACCCTTGATATGTGTATATAGAATCTTCGTTGGAAATAATTACGTATATATAAACTTTAAATGCACAACATGACAAACTTATTTCGTCTTGGATCAAAGAGACAGAGTTGGAGCACGATGGCATCGCTCTAACATCATAAAAAGAATATTTTATCTAATATTATAGTTGTATTTATATCAAAACCTTCAAAACAAAATAATAATAATAATAATAATAATAATAATAATAATAATAATAATATTGCAATTCCTTTTTGCCGCGGTGTGGAATAGTTGTGCAATATTTATTATGTCAACTCAGGTGACCAAATAACTACAAATTTCATTTTCCATAAATTCCAGCTCAACCCTACTAATAAATAAATGATGCTCTAAAAAGTATGTAATTGAACATGAAAGAATCATATTTTAAAATGCCGACTCGTGTACATACTATGCACACTTGGAGCTTTGACTATATGTCTCTATTTTCAAAAACCAGGAAAAAACATGAAGTGCAGAGGCCATTACCTATACTTGCTGTGCATTAATGCATTTTAGAACGTGATTAGGTAGAATCAAGGTGATTGTTCAAAAAAGAAAAAAAAAAAGATAGAATCAAGGTGTTTAATTGCCCATAAACTGGAACGTAGCTTGCTATCCGTTGGAGACGCTTGAAAGGAAGAAATGATAACCGGCCCAATCCCCTTTCACTACTCTTATTTTGCCAAAATCATAACATGGGTGTAAAATAAATAAATAAGTTGGTGAATGTACTAATTTCAAGATCCTAAATAAAATTTGACGTGCCAACATCTGCTCAACTGTCAACTCCGCCTACTGTTTAAGCGCTTTGAATCATGCATGATAATATTTGTTTTCTTTTTTTTCCTTCATATTTTTATGTTTGAGTGCATTAATTACTGCATCACGAATTTAAGTTTGCAAGGAACGAGATATATAATATGAAAAATACTAGAATCAAATGTTTCTAACAAATGTGTTCGTCAAAAGCGGTCAGAGCTCTATTTTATTCTAGTTCAAATAGTTAATCAAAACCGATCTTTTTTATCTTAATATTGAAATTCATTGAAAATAAACTTTCATCTTTTTCTAATTACTATTTTTTATTTTATAAAATAAATTGGTCAAAAATTTTAAAATCATTCAATAAAAAAAATTTTCTAAAAATCTAGATATTATATAAAAAAATATTAAAAAAAATAATTTGATTTCCAACCAGATTTCAATCTGAGAATCATATTGAGTGATTTCGATAAATAATTTATATGTTCGCAATGGAGATATGTTTGTGTTTGATGCTTTAGCATTTTCATTATAATACAGTTTTAAATTATAGATATAAATATAAGTTAAATTTATAAGCTTCTCAGGCATGTCATATCATTCATATCATCACTGCTAGTTTTGTTATGATCTGAAGGTGTTGGAAAAAAAAATAATAAATAACTCGTTTATTCCATGCTTTTCTCCTCATTTTTTTTAAAAAAATTGCTTTATGTGTTTAAGTTAGAACATTTTTTTGTAAGATAATATGTCTATCAGAAAAATATTTGTGTAATTTATGGTGTTTGTTTGAAGTATTTTTAATGTCCAAACCGTTGCTTTAGAGCAAATTTGTTTAATTTATGCATAAAATCGCGGTACGGCCGAATAGCAACCTGTCCATTGGTAAAATCAACGGAAGAACTACAAACTGGCTAATCTAACAACAATGCATCCAGACGAAATGCTTGATTATCCAGTACTTTCTACAACTGGAGAGTATACGAATCTTGAATGAACGTGTATAATGCCCAAGGACTAATTAATTTTTGGTAGAAAGTCAAGGACAGTTGAATCGGAGAGGAGTCAAAATAAAGAGTGGGGCACTTAGATTTTTAATCACTCGTGAGTTGCTTTATGCCTTGCAACGACCTATGATATAACTGTGCAGATCCACTAATTCGCATGCAAGATAGCTGTATTTTGTGTTGATTATAACATGCATGATAGTTGTTAAAGTAAAATAAATACTTGGTCCCTCCAGCATAGTTCTGATTGCACCTAGGTCCTAGCTAAAAAGTCATTATAACCCTATTTTTTAGGTCCAGTGACTATGGAACTAGCTAATTTTACAAACTATATTGTTTTTGAGTCATAAGCTTATATCATGATCAAATGTGATCATTTTCAATTGACTTCTAACAGGTAATTTGTATGGAAGGAAAAAAAAATAGATTTGTGTTAGAGGTAAAACTATACTAAATTCATAAGACGATCTAATTAGAAAGGAGTAATAATAGTCAATCCATTGTCCATTGGCAAGAGGGAGAGCAGTTGCACCTAGTCATTCTCTGTATATACATATATATAACAATTTTAGTGTTATATATTTATTTTAAAAATTTATAGTTGATCTTTATAAATGTTTAAAAATAATCTCATTATCAGCCACAATATATTGCTTTTGATCATATTATACATCTGTACTTGATATCGCATGTAATCCCATCCAAAAAATTCTCTGGTTTTGTCTGTCATCTATACTGTTGATATAATAATTTAGACGAGACAGTGCTTATTGGTGCTCCAGTATTCTTTTTTCTTTAAACTATTTGTAGGTTTGTAATGTGCACTAAAATATGCATATATAGTTTAAATTTATAGCATCAAAATTGCAGATATTATACTATATCTTGGCTAACAATTTTTTACCATGTAAAAGAAAATGAATGTCAAAAGCAACAATATAACTAGTTATGACTGACGATTACAAACATTATTGAAAAGTTTTTTTTTAAGATAAATAGGGGGTCAAGCATCCCAATTAATTTATTTTAAAATTAAATGTCTATAAAAAAATTTCCAGTCGGATTTCAAATTTGCGATATTTCACTTAAAATGTATTGCTCTTTGCCACTAGATCAGAGCTGTTTCTTAGCATTATTAAAAAAATGAAAAAGCTGTTAGCCCCATTTGATCCATGTCTAATTTAACTCCGACTTTTGAGCTTTTTCCCTGAAAAGATAACAGTTTTAAAGAGGTAGCTCTAAATAAGGTGCATAGTATAGCTGAATGCAAGAGGTCTGATTGAATGGGGACAAGAGGTGGGGCAAATGGAGAGTTTATAACTCGTGATAAGCTTAAAATTATGCAACGACCCAAGTGAACTCTGTCTACATTCTACAACCACCCCCTATTTTGTTGTAGTCAGGCATTAGTTGTCTACCTGTGATGTGCTCTCATGCTTGACACATTTTACATTTACTTTATGGAGGTATGAATGTATGAGGTATTCAAAAGGGTTCTAGTGTTGACCACCTTTGACTACGATTTACCTTTGAGCAAAAGATTCGAGTATATTCTTGTATAATGTCAATTTTCAATTAAACTTTTTTAGGGAAAAAACATGTGATATTGTGCAATGTGTTTTGACACAGGAAATGAGGGGAATAAATGTGATATTGTGACAATGGTTTTTGACCCAGGAACTCTCACTGTCGCTAGTTTTAAAAAAAAAAAGAAATGAAATATCATAATTATGATGTTTTACACAATGAAATGCAATGTTTTCCCACACAAAATAATTTATTGTTTTCTACAAAATGGTAAGTTCTCTAAATTATTCATGAAATTATCCTTGAGAGATGAGACTGGTGGAGATTTGATGTAGCATGCGTTCTTAATAAACTGATCGTTGGGAATTATACAAGTATTTTTGACAAAAAAAATTATGAATTTTGCAATTTTATTTTCAACATTTAGAAATCTGAAATTGTTGATAAAGACAAACAAAAACATTTCAATTTGAAAATAAAGTATATGCACAAGCAATGGACAATGCTGATGGCAAGCAGAAAATAGATAGAAGTAAAGTCTGTCCCTCGCTGCTCTCCCTCTTGCCAGGGTCTTGTTGACTGCCACTGTTTGTAACAGCAACTGATGAAAGAGCTTTGCTTTATGTTGTAAGCAGTTTGACTACCCTTTTAAGCTCAACTGAATTGAATGAGACAAAACAAAAAAGAAAAAAAATAGCTCTTCTATTAAAAAAAAGTCAGAAAAAAATAACAGGTAAGATAAAATGCACAACCAACAATTGTGGGATTACCGACCGAAATTGGACGACTATTTATTTTGCATTGTGTTTGTTATCATATAGATAACTAACAAAATTTACATCTAGATGAGATATCATAATATATCCTTTCAATTCAAAGTGGGTTATTCATTCCAAGCATGATCAATAAAAACATTAAAAAAAATTTGTTATTTACTAATGAAAAAATGTTTTGGCAAAAGAGAAATTTAATTTAGAAAGGAAGGATTAAGGAATTTGCAAATCTTGGGACTTGGGAGGCCAATAGGACATCCAGCCCAATGTGTTTTGGAAGCATGAGGTTCAGTAAACCTCCTGCTCCCCAAAGCCCAATTAAGAAATGTTAACCAGCCCAGGTTTCTTGAATTATTTTTGTGTCAAAAAACTCAAATTACAAGCCCTTTTTTTTTTACTTTTTATTTGGAGAAACAGCTTTCTAGAATCGTCTTTTCCCAGCTACAACATCAGAGTGAAATTTTATGCTGATAATTTAATGATGAGTTTTATTTTTTTTATTTTTTTTTGGTGATAGCCAAAGTTCATTTACGTGAGATTTCTTTAAAACAACTTTTTGGAAATTGATTACTGTCATTCTTATTTTTACCATCGTTACCATCGCTCGAAGCGCTCCCCTCTCCTCATCCAGCGAAGCGAAGCGCTTCCCTCTCCCTAGCGAAGTGATCCCTCTCCTCACCCAGCGAAGCACTCCCCTCCTCACCCGGGTATGCTCCCTCTCCTTTCTACGCACTCTTCCGTCTCTATCCCTTCTTTCTGTAAATCTCTCTCCCTTACCCCTCTCTTCCTTTTGTGCGTCAGATTTTGTTCACTTTGTTTTTTGTATTTTTTCAATTTGTTATTTTAAGTGTTCATTTTGTTTTGCCGTGCATTAGACTTTTGTGTTGATTTTATACGTCTCACTTTGTTGGTGTAGATGTTTACTTTGTTACTTTTAAGTGTTCAATTTGTTTTACTGTGCGTCAATGTTTATTTTTTATGTTTCACTTTGTTGGTGTATTTGTTCACTTTGTTACTTTTATGTGTTCAATTTATTTTACTGTGTGTCAGTGTTTATTTTTTTATGTCTCACTTTGTTGGTGTATATGTTCACTTTGTTATTTTTACGTGTTCAATTTATTTTGCTGTGTGTCAGTGTTTATTTTTTATATCTCACTTTGTTGGTGTATATGTTCACTTTGTTACTTTTATGTGTTCAATTTGTTTCACTGTGCGTCAGTGTTTATTTTTATGTCTCACTTTATTGGTGTATATGTTCACTTTGTTCATTCATATGTTCAATTTGTTACTTTTATGTGTTCAATTTGTTTTGCTGCTCGTCAGACTTCTGTGTTTATTTTATATGTCTCACTTTGTTGGTGTATATGTTCACTTTATTCATTCATATGTTTAATTTATTACTTTTATGTGTTCAATTTGTTTTGCTGTGAGGGGAGGTCCAAGGGAGACGAAAAAGGAAGGCGAGGTCTAAAGGAGACAGAAAAGGAAGTGTAGGGAGTAGAAGAAAGGATCAGAGGGGAGGATAGCGCATCTGAAGAAGAGGGGAGCGCGCGAGAGGGAAATTGAGGTTAACGATAGTAGCGATTGCATAAATTCCGATGTCACTTATCATTTCTGCAATTTTTTTTGTTTTAGATTAAATATTTGTACATTAACTTGGTTTGCTTTTGAGCAACTTTGTAGAATAAGCAAGACATAATAGATTAAATAATGAAATTTCTACATGATTGAATATCTTAGTGTTCTCTCGAATCTTAAATCGAGATAATATGGAGTCTAAACTTTAAATTTGAAATTTTGAACTAAATAAAATCTACAATTTGGGCCCGACGACAAGGATTCAATGGTAGACCATCGATCAAAAATGAACGCCTCGATCTTCCTAAATTATCCAATTAATTCAGCCATATTGGAGAAGATCCCAACTCCGCTATTATCAGTGCTGCAGGGGAATTGCTCTGCTCACTCCTCACTAATCTGAGATTCACTCTCGAATGACGAAAATGCCCTCATTTTTTCAGCACGGGGAGAAGAAAAAGTTGAGGAATGTGAGGGTATTTTGGTCATTTGTGGAGGTGAATCTCAAATTAGAGGAGTGAGCATGAAAGAACAAACCGCCGCCTTGCTTCCCATTGCAACAACACTCCGGCCTACTTTTAGTACCACCTTTATTCAAGTCTCAATTCTCGTCTGGTGCCTTGCGCAAAATCGCCTACTATTATCGCATGGCAACACCTATCATAAAGTCTTCTCTCAGCAATCTCTTCCTCTCCATCACTCCTAAACTCACTTCTTCCGTCCGTTCAACTAATCTCTTGTCTCTTCTCCTCTCTTCACTTCAACCCCACAATCCCAAATCCTTCTACCCCTTCTTTGCTCTTGCCTTGAAACATGGCTTCCCTCCCAATGCTCAACTCCTCAACTTAACGCTAAATTACATGTGTAAATCCCGCTGTGTCGACCAAGCTGTGTCTCTATTTCGCGAGCTGGACCATGGTTTGATTCCTTTTGATGTGATCACTTATACTTTACTCATTAATGGGCTGTGCAAGAAAGGGAGAATGGATGATGCAATGGATTCCTTTCATGAGTTGAAGAGGAGAGGCCTTTCGGCCGATGTGTATGTTTATAGTTCTCTTATTAGTGGATTTTCTGAGATGGGTCTTTTTGACAAGGCCAGAGAATTGTTAGATGAGATGTCGCAGGTGGGAATTGAACCTAATCTAATCACTCTTAGCGGTATGATTAATGGCTTTGCAAAATTTGGTCGATGGGGCGAAGTGCGCAAGGTGCTTGATGAAATGTCTGAGAAAGGAATTTCTCCTGACGCTATTACATACACGAGCTTGATTGATGGGCTATGCAAAGAGGGTAAGTTTAAAGAAGCTACAAAATTGTTGAGTCTAATGGTAGAAAGAGGTGAAAAACCAAACACCGTTACTTACAATGTTTTAATCAACCAATTAATGAAGGATGGTTCAATTGACGAAGCTTATGAAGTTCTAGAAAAGATGGAAGTGACTGGTGTTAAACCAGATGTGGCTACTCTCAACACATTGATAGTGAGGCTCTGTGATTTGCTTAAATTTGATGAAGCACTGAAGATGCTCGAAAAAATGCATGATGGGAAGTACGGTGTTGAACCAGATGTGAGGACGTTCAATTCTCTTATACATGGGCTTTGTAAAGTTGGTCGTATGAGCCAAGCATTGGATATACAAAAAACTATGAAAAAAAGAGGTCATATGTGCAACTTGGTCACTTACAACCTACTGATTGGTGGCTTACTTCGAATCCACAAGAAACACAAGGCCATGAGGCTATTTGAGGAGATAACTGAGTGTGGCCTTCAGCCAGACTCCTGTACATTCAGTATTATGATAAATGGGCTTTGCAAAATGATGCAGATCGACTCAGCTGAGGAGCTCTTGAATCAAATGAGGGAGTATGGATTGAAACCGGGACCTTTCGATTTCAGCCCATTGATTAAGACTTTGTGTGATTTGAATTTGTTTGACCGGGCAATGGATTTATTTCATGAATTAGAAAAGAGTGCTGTGCCAGATGTGACATCTTTCAACACCTTGATTTATGGTACCTTAAAAATGGGGAAGTTTGAAACTGCACAGGTGTTGCTCAAAGAAATGCTCCATAAAGGATTCTCGCCGGATCTCAAGATGTACTCGTCTGTAATTAGTTTCTATTCAAGAAAGGGAGATATAGATGAGGCAAGGAGAGTGCTGGGGCAAATGGTTGCAAATGGTATTTCGCCTGATGTGGCGGTTTATGATTCATTAATAAAGGGCTACAGTCTTCTTGGAAGGCGAGAAGAGATAATACAACTGCTCAGTGAAATGGCAAGTAAAAGTGTGGCACTTGACTCGAGGCTTGTGTTGACAGTCTTGGATTCTTTAGGGATAGATGGGGACGACAAGGGGTTTCTGAAAGACTTGCCAGATTTCACCAACGAGGTTTTAAAAGGAAAGGAATTTACATGCAAGGAGTTGGTGGAAATGTTGAGCTAGTCTGATCACAGTTCAGAGTTTCAAGCAGTTAGATAAAACTGATCATTGGTGGCTCAATTGTGCGAATGCTTTTTTAGATGAAGGATAGATCATGGGTCTGATGACTCCTGACAAAATAATATTTAAAGAATCATAGAAGACAGAATGTGCCACTATATGATTTATCTACCGCCCGAGCTTTTCTGAAAAGCCAGAGTGGAGGGTATGGTTCTAGTGTACAGCACAATTTCTTTATTTGTTGCTTTAGGTGTTGTCATTGCTTGCAAGAGTTTCCTAGGATTGGAAGAATCAGGCAGCATCAGTACAGTGTTTTTTTTTTTGTGGGATATTGATGTTTTCTTTTTTTTTTTAATTTTTACTTTTTTAACATAGTGAGTTGTCATATGTATTCATTCTTTTATTTAGAAACCAATTTCTTCATTTGGAAAAAAATAGGAAAAAAGAAAAAGAAACAGTTTCTCTATCAGCCTCGCATCGGCCAAATGTAGTTGCAATTGAGCAACCTACACTTATATTACATAAATTGATTGAATTGGTTCAGATCTTGTATCGACCAATAAATTTTGGCATACATCTGCTGGTTTATACTGATATTAATGATTTCTAGTTGCGAGCTTGTACTGGTTGAGGCCATAAATAAAATATTAAAATCATAACCAATATTAACAGTACTGAGCCGGCAGCCCGGCACAGATATGTATCAGCAGAATCCATCACTGACAGTTACATATATGGGAGTTTACTGTCATGCTATACGGCTACTAGACCTTGCCAGCATGATGGTGAAATGTGCAATAGTTAGACTAGCGCGGTACCAGAAACGATATTAAAAGCACACTTCCAAAATGAGTAAACTAGCAATATTTAAGTTCATTGACTAAATATTGCTAGTCTAATTATCATTGATTGTTTTATCATTAACAATTATTATAATAAATGTTCTTATTAAAAATTACGGTTTTGTGGTACCTCCCTCCCATTATACATACCCCAACCAAATAGGCTGTAAGTATTTCGTAAAAGCGATAATTTATTATTCATTTATTTCAAAGGACAATCACAAATACATGACAAGTGAACCTATAGCTAGCGAGCTACCATGCCACGATGTCACATTCAGAGCAGCAGCAACCTTGATATTTTCCATCTGCATAACAGCAAGATTTGCTAAATATAATTTCAGCATTTGTTGTTTGCTTGCGAATCTCATTCAACTTGGAAACTTCACATGCTTTCATCTCGCCACTTAGTGTAAGCCTCTCCAGTAGTAGTGCATTAGTTAGTATGATTTCTGCTAATTCGAACACTGTATCTGAATTGAAGAAAGGGATGATATTGTTGGAAATATAGTTTGGAAAAACTCAAAATTCATTAAATCATATTATATGAAAATTCTTTTTGATAAATTCCATTTATCATTTATTCGGTTTCTATAAAATTCATTTAATCAAATAATATACTCTTATTCCCGTTGTACCATTCAATTGAGTAATAAAGTTGTTAATTAATTACTTCCGTTGGAGACTATTCCTTTACCTAATAAATATTTTACCGTTTAAATATTTGTTATTAATCAATGCATATATTCTTCAACAATTTTACCGTTCCATTCTAAAGAATTTAATTGGATTAATAACAATAAATGTTGAATGGATTAAGGCTGTATTATCCGTTAACTAATTTGCTATATAAACAGCCTATTTCGTTGATAATTGACATATACAAAATAGCTATACAGCTTGTCCAATTTCTCATATTCCTATTGATAATATTTGATATTCCAAATCCCAATTTGGTTATTCTGCTGGATATTTTTGGAGGCTTTCATCAGTCACCTTCATGGTCGTGCCCTAAAAGGTGACAAACCCGTCTTATCTTGGTTGCGGTTCCTGTCGCACGTTGAGACGGAATACGCTTAAGGACAGCGCCTAGCGCGATTCGGGTAACTTTGTTCCTTCTATTTCTTTTATTCCTTTGACATTAATCTTATTATCCGATTTGATATTTGAATTTGCACCAACAATCTTAAGCGTATTTCTTGTTCGGATAATAATTTGTATTGAAAATTGAAAATTATGCAAACTTTGAGCTAAAAAAAAAAAAAAAAATAGACTCGTTGAATTTAATCTGTCTGATTGTTATGAAATTGAAAATTGTAGTTGATTCGTTGCCTCTGTTATGAAATTGTGCTAAATATCAAATTCTATAATCATTATGAAAGATATGTATGAGTCTTTGTGAATTTTAATATGAGTCTATGGATTTACTATAGGCTTAATTAATTTGATCCTTTGTTTAATATAATTGAGCCGAATAAAGTTTGGTCACAGGAATCACTTTAAATATATTAATATATATTTGTGTGAGAATATAAAGAGATTTAACTATTGATCAGATATAAAACATAATTAATTACAATATTTATTATTTGTGTGAGAATATATATTAAATATATTAATATATATTTGTGTGAGAATATAAAGAGATTTAACTATTGATCAGATATAAAACATAATTAATTACAATATTTATTATTTTCTTGGAATTCATATAGTTAATAATATAACCAGTAGAAAAATGGAAGAATCATTTTCTTTGCAAAAGGAGAGAATAAATCAATTTATAGTAAAATTGTTAAGAATATATATATTATGCGGTAATATAAATCAGTGCTCAAATAAAAATAAATACGAAGTAAACATGATATGAAATAAATTATTTAGACTGTTTAAGATAGTTTTTAATAAACCCTATAGCAAATCTTGATTAAAAAAAACAAAACAAAAAGGTATCTAAACCATTATTAAGTTAAATTATCTTAAAAATAGATAATTTAATTAAAATTGGATGTTAGACAGTGGTGCTAATAAATTTTGTATGCTCTAATGAATCTTTAATTTTCTTTCTAACCACATTGGAAGTGGAAGAAGAGTGATCATAGTAAAAGAGTGAAATATCTATAAATGCTTTAATGTATGAGATGTTGGAGATGAAAATTTAAAATTAACATCTCGGAAAAGAAAATTAACTTAATGAATCTTATGTACTGGAATGTGCATCATGATTCCTAATTGTAGAGGAAATTTAATTAACAAATCTGTACTAATCTAATAAATCAGTTAGGATCTAAATCAGATATTGATTCAAATAAAGTTGAAATATCTAAATATAACTGATGAATTATTCAAAAGGAATATTGATCCTTGTTTGATATATGAATCGAAATAAGAATATTATCATAATTTCAATGACCATTGTTTATTCAAAATGTGCTCTTAGTTCTAATTTCTAAATTAAATACGAATCCAGATTCTAACTGTGAAATTTGTGGTGAATCAAAGATGCTAGAAAATCATATAAGGAGAAATCAATTTAATTATTCTGACGAATTGTTAAATTTAATTTTTGCATCAATGGAAAATAAAATTATGAGAAAATCAAATATATATGTATAATTATTTATGAGTGTATTAATTTGTTGATGAAAAGATAATTTGATCAAAGTAATATACATTTCATATTCGTTCAATTAAACAAGTAATAAATATAGATTATGAGAAAATTAATTATCTTAATGAATCCAATTAAATTGATGAGTAAATGAATAATTGGAAATCAATCAATTCATTTGTATGTGTTGAAAATTGAGCCGAAATGAATTGCCAGAATTTAATTGTAAAATAAAATATATATAAATTGCAATGAAGAATCAAGATATCATGATCTATTGTATCAAATATTACCGTTACCTTAATTTAGTTATGATACATTCTAATTATTCTGACCATCAATTATAACTGAAAAAACTATATAAAATAAAATGTTATGAATTCCCTTTGTAAAGGAGATATTAAAAAAAAATGAGTTATTATATAAATCTTGAATTTATTATCCAAATTATATAAAATCTCTCATAAATAAATTTCATAAAGTTTATTCATATATATATATAATAAAATAAAATGCAAATTTTTTTATTATTTATTAAGTTACATTGGTGTTTTATATAAGCATTAAAAGGCTGGCCACCTTTTAATTCTTATTAATTACCGTGGACTTTATTATCATATTAAGAATTAAATTTTATTATCACTGAAATGAAGAAAAGCCAATAGTTGCTATACTCCATTTAATTGGTTAACATAACCATTGTTATATATATACGAAAAAAAAAGGACCTTCTGAGAAATTAAGAAGAAAAATGTGGGGGCTTATAGTTTATTGAAATGTGAAACTAATTCTATATCATGGCATGAGATTATACATATTGATAATGAAGTTATCACTTAACTTCCAAATAAATGTATGCATTTGTGTTAGAAACGAAACTGGAAATTATTGATATAATAAAATAAATAAATATGAACGAAAATAAAATGATAAGATCCTTTATGTAAGATTGAATAAATCATGAACATTATCAAACAAGTCAACATATAATCATACATTGAGAATGTTTGAATAAGCCATATCATATGGTTATAAATTCGCTGCAACCAGATGACTAAAAGAATTATTATCAGCTGCACTTGTTACCAATCTCACAAATCAAAACAATATGATAATAGAGCAGCAATTGAATTCAAATAAGAATTGACTTATTGAAAAAAAAACAATAAAGAAATATATCAAAATGAAAAACAAAATTTTTGATTGTCTAACAAAAGACAAATAGAACTATAAGTTAAGTTCTATATTCATCGAGGGGGATGGGTTTTATGCCCTAATAGGCCTCTTGCGGTGGCAACCCAATCTCCGAAAGGGTGACCCCTGGAAAGAGATTCAATGGGTAATAACAAGCCGTAAGTTGACCACTTAGCACACAATTTTGGAGCAATGACTCCAACCCCATCCCTATGGTGAGTGTGCTTTTATGTAGATGTTAAGGATGAGCACTTAGCTCGAGCAATGCTCTTAATGAGGACCAAATCGGTAATTTCCGTGGGATGTGAATCTGCACACATCCTTGGTAGGGACTCACCTATATGAGAGTGCCTGTATACGGCCGCAGTGCGGGGCATGGGTAAGCCCTTAAGACTCTCATGAAAAATCCAAGTTATTTGCGTATGGCCATAAATGCGCACCCCGCGATGACCGACTCTGTATTGCGTGTGTGATGGTGTAATTTGGATTCAAGGAACGAGTTCAAGACATAAGTTCTCTCTGTCTCCTCCAAATTTAATCCATCAACACTAAGTGAAGTTCAAAGTTTGTAAACTACTTCTACGATGCGCAATATAAATATCCAGCTATTTGTTTCATCATCCGATTGTATGAAAATTCTGTTTGTTTCTTTAAAATTCATCATTTGGTTATACATATAAAATCCCTAATTTGTGAGTCATTCTCATTTGGTAAAATTTGAGTTTTGTGGGGGATTGTTGGAAATATAGTTTGGAAAAACTCAAAATTCATTAAATCATATTATATGAAAATTCTTTTTGATAAATTCCATTTATCATTTATTCGGTTTCTATAAAATTCATTTAATCAAATAATATACTCTTATTCCCGTTGTACCATTCAATTGAGTAATAAAGTTGTTAATTAATTACTTCCGTTGGAGACTATTCCTTTACCTAATAAATATTTTACCGTTTAAATATTTGTTATTAATCAATGCATATATTCTTCAACAATTTTACCGTTCCATTCTAAAGAATTTAATTGGATTAATAACAATAAATGTTGAATGGATTAAGGCTGTATTATCCGTTAACTAATTTGCTATATAAACAGCCTATTTCGTTGATAATTGACATATACAAAATAGCTATACAGCTTGTCCAATTTCTCATATTCCTATTGATAATATTTGATATTCCAAATCCCAATTTGGTTATTCTGCTGGATATTTTTGGAGGCTTTCATCAGTCACCTTCATGGTCGTGCCCTAAAAGGTGACAAACCCGTCTTATCTTGGTTGCGGTTCCTGTCGCACGTTGAGACGGAATACGCTTAAGGACAGCGCCTAGCGCGATTCGGGTAACTTTGTTCCTTCTATTTCTTTTATTCCTTTGACATTAATCTTATTATCCGATTTGATATTTGAATTTGCACCAACAGATAGTTGCTTCTCTCAAACTTGGAAATATTTTAGGTTGAACCTTGTGAGCACTGGAAACAGACGAAGTATCACTTGGGTGAAGCTACAAATTGGATTATAATAAATTGAAAAGTAAGTGATATGCACTGTAAATAATAGTAAAAATATAAATTTAAAACTACTGTAACAAGGAAATAATGCGAAATTTGTTCTCATTTTGTTACTAACATATATTATGAGTTTTTGTAACATCGGAACTCCTCGAAACAATCGATGTGCAATGAAATGCGCCGAAGGTGCTAAAATCATGACCATGGTAGTAAGAAAGTTGGGAGTTTCAGGATACTTCTGCAAAATACACTATGCATTAAGAAAAATACACACATAATAAAAGTCATGAAGTGTTATGAAAAATCTGAGTTGATGTCATCGTACCTGAAGAAAGTAACGAAAAGCAGTACATGATGGCACATCATTTTTATTATTACTAAACGAAATATCAATAATGTAGATGGGTTGCTTGATAAGATTTCCTCTTAATTCAACAGTCCTAGAAGTGGCCTTCAAAACACTTTCAGAGGTGACAAAATTGGCTATGCATAAGTTAGGAGTTTGTAGAGAGACTTGAGCAAATGTACCACAAATTGTTAGTTTCCCGGAGATTCGATGCATGAATTTTAATGCCTTCAAGAAATTTAGGTGCAAGTTTAAATTTTAGTTTTTCCAAAAGAGGGCAGAAGGAGACCAGTCCAGTGATACCTATCTGAAGAATAACACAATCCCTCAAATCAATAGTATGTAGCAACTTAAAACCATCAAACTTCGTATACGGGAAAAAAATTAAACATCTCCTCAACACCAATTATTTCAACTCGTGACAGGGAGTGATACCGTTTTCTATAATATATAAAAACTTATCAGTATCATTTTCTAAAATAAGTTCACTAACATGCTTTTGTGACAAAGTCTCTATCCACCGAACATGAAACACAATGCCAGGTTTTGTACCGGAAAGTTTGAATTTATAAAGATTGCCTTTGTGACAGCTGAAAAGTTTGTCAACAAACTTAGTGGTTAATTCTTCATTGCCAATGTTTTGGTGAACATTTGAGTGTATACCACAGTCTACAACTAAATCTGGAATTGTAGACCAAGTGTGCCGCCAACTTTTCGATAGGATACTTGTCCTCACAGCCTCTTTTATTGGCAAGTAGACAAGAATTTTATGTTTTATGCATTCAGGAAGGTTGCACAAAATATCACCAGAGATACCTTCTTCTCTAGATAGCGAACTTGCCATTGACAACTTTTTTTTTTCCTGATTGAAAATTATGTCGAAAACGCACTAGCATCTGCTTGTATAATAAAAAAACTCATGGCAGGAATGATAGTTAACATTACAAGATAACTGCAAGGCTCCTTTTAACCTGTCAGAATAGCATTAGGCAACATAGCATGTTAAAAATTCATAGTTTAAGATGAAATTAACCCAACTGGCATTAGCCTTGTGTATAAGAAAATTTATGCGGTTAAGTATTTTTGACATGAAAAGAAGGTCCCTATTGTAGTTATTCCACGGTATTAACTTGTCATTAACATTGTTGCAAATATTGAAGAATGTCCCTATCGTTAGAATAACTGCAACAGATTTACAAATTGCATGAGCATTAAGAAGATTGGGATCGCAATTTAGTAAAATCAATTGGATATCATCCAATAATTTAACTGACATTTTATGAAAACTGAAATTAAGAAATCAATTTCTATTATACTTCCAAATTTTGAGCTTTAGCGTTTTACACAACACGAATTAAATAATTAGTTTATCAATAAGGTGACAAGGTATTTCAATGATACTCACAGGGGCGAAGCCAGAAAAATCATCTAACTGGGGCCAATTTATAAATTTTATTTTTTTAAAGGGACCGCTCTACATATTTGTTCATACTTTTATATAATTTACCTTGTGATTTTTAATAAAATTAAAAAATGTGGGGAGGCCAAGCCCACTTAGGCCACTGCCTTGGCTCCGCCCCTGGATACTCATCCAATCTGATGACTTAAAATGGCGGCAATAATTTATTAAAAAATGCATATTAAAGGTACGTATAGTGATTGGATCTTGAAACAAATTAATGACTGTAGAAAGTCTAGCTAGTTTCAAAAATTGATCTCTTTAGATGGAAAACAAAGCGACCCAAATGAAAAGTTACCTTGAGAAAATTTAATTCTTCAAATCAAGACATTATGATCTTCTTCAGAAAAACCACAGTTGCTTATTTTCCATAAGGTATTGACGAGGCTGGCTACAATGGAGCTTAATAAAGAAAAAATTGCCTCACGATAGCGCGCTGTTTTTAGCTATTCTGAGGATTTGGGGGATTTTGTAACCTTTGTTTGCAATCGTTCTCTTTTGGGCTCAATGGATTATATAGGCTTTTGATTTTGGGTGTGAACCGCCCCATGTTCTTGGACGGCCATCAGGCTAAGCCTATTGCATTTGCATAAGCACCAAGAAAAATTATTAGTTTTTCTTCACTTAATGGCGATGTAAGTACACAGTTCTCCATTTCTCTGTGGTTTCCATATTGTTGTGTAAGTCCTTTGATTTTGAAATAAATTTTTCGAATCAGCTCACATATGCCAAATGTAAGTGAGAATTGAGGAACCTACTAATACTAGATAAATTGATTGAATTGGTTTGGATATTGTGGATACCATACAAATTTTGGCAGACGTGTAATGGTATGTACTGATATTAGTAATCCCTAGTTGCATTATCACTACTTTAGTTATGTTGAAGTAGAGTTTGACCAATGGGAAAAACATGTGCACACTTGCCCGCCTGAAACAGTGATCTGCTACCCTTTATTTTAAAAATCGAAACTTTAACTTCTAGGGGAGAACCAAATGATGGTTGTTTTTTGTATTTGGTTTATAATTCATTTTCATACTATAAGTTTTAGAAGTATGTGGATTGTGTTATTGATTTGAGTTGAGTCCTGTAGATATGCTCTTAGTTCTTGGTTTTTAAGCATATTGGTCCTTCAAATTTTACTGTGAATTGTGCAATGATCTCATCTCCCTCAATGACAATTTTGCTGCCTGCCATCGTGCCATGATATCTTGTTTTGTTAGTTTAGAAGTAGTGTGCTTTTAACATCGTTGTATGCACAGCCCTGGTGATTGTGTTTGCGGCTGTGCGTATGAAGGGGAGGGTGGGATCTGTCTCTAGGATCAAATAAATCAGTAAAATTTTCCTCATGAGTCATGACAAATGGTAAGTTTTAATTTTCTATATCAATTTATTGAATAATGTGAATTCAATTATAAACCAATCATAAATGTTGATGTGACCACTATAGCATCGATTATAAAAATGTAGAACGATAGCTAATTTAACAAATTTTTATATATGTAGCAGTCTAAATTAAATTCCACATCAGCATTTATATATTCCTATTATAGTGGTTCAATAAAACAATTGTCTATTACAGAGATTGAAACCAAGAAGATATACATATAGATATATATATATATTAAGATCAAGTATCTCAAATAAACGTTAAGAGGTACATTACGGTTCACAGATAAACTTACTTGGGAATGCGTGCCAAAGTTGTTGGAGAGACCATCTTTTATAATTGCAAAAATGTACATAATCTTACAATTAACCGTGTAATTTGGGTAATGCAAAGCAACCTCAACATTCTATGCTCCCATTAAGAAAATAAGACCACAAGTATAGCTTCAAGACAATAAAAATAAATTATATGTACACATACATTTCACTTGTATATATAGAAAATTTCTAGTATTTTTTGGAGAAAATCCAACAGTATGCAAAATTTGAACCTAAGCTTGAAGCTTTATCCGATAGAGGAAAATTAATCCGATCAGTTCGATTGCATTGCACTTGAAACCTGAAAGATCTCCGGTAGCCAATCATTAGCCGCCACATCACCATGTATGACAAATCCAGTAAAACTAACATAATGTGCAAAATTTCTCTCCTTTTGACTGCAAGTGGGGCCTGCCTCCCTTTCAGACCCTCTAGACGTGTCACCTGACCCAAGCCTACTGCTCTCATGTGTATGCAGACCTGGTATGAACAACTTACTAGGTCTTTCACCCGGATCTGAATGTCTCGGAATGCATTGTAGGCGCTTACTAGATCTTTGACCTGAATCCAAATCAGCCTGTATCTGCCGATGAACTGATTTATTGCGAATTAGAGACTCCAAAGGTGCACTCCTTCTACCATGAAAAGAAACACTTGCAGCTCGTCGGTACCGTTTTGATAAATCCAACTCCTGCCTCACATTATCAGGGTATACCATTGCCGGGTGCACTACTGGATCTGTTTCTGGATCAAGATCAAGATCTTCATCTGGATGGAACACCTCAACTACAATTTCTAGTGCATCAGAACATTGCTCCTCAGTTAAATCTGCCATTAGAGATTGACCCGCAGCAGCAACAGTTGGATCAGATAGATCGGCGCGACAGACAGGACATGTTATGTGAGATGCCAACCAAGTGTCAATGCATTCTGAATGAAAAACATGGCGGCAACCTGGCAGGAGCCGCAGCATCTCCTCCCCAGAGAATTCACTGAGACATATGGCACATTCTGGTCCGGTACGAAGTTTGGTCGGCTTGATGGTTTGGATGGCAGAGAATGGTATTGAAGGGAAGGAGTCGATGGTAGTTGGTTCAAGGCCTCGGTGTCGGCGGTTAGGAGGAGCAGCAATTGCAGCTGCCGCTGCAGCAGCGGCAATAATAGCGGCATCTGAGGAAGTGTTGCGATTCCTGAGGCAACGCCGCAAATATGCAGTGAAGAAGCCAAGAGAAAAGAGTGCAACAATCAGGACTCCAAAAAGAATGGCAGTGGTCAATTTAAAATCGCCACCACCGCTAGAAAGGATATTGTCATGGAGGGAGTGAGCGGTGGCAGACCAGTAATGGAGGCAAAGGAGGATTGGTGTGGCAATGCTCGATGGTCCACGGTGGACCAAAAGTGCCATGGAAGCTCCATTGAAATGGAGAAAAGAGAGCTAATATATGTGACAGAACGTGGAGGGGTGTTTGTTTGATAAACTGAAACTTAATCAAATTAAATAATAGATTAGTCAATAAATTAATCAGAAACATGGCGTCTCCAGTTTGTTGTTCCAAAGCTGGAAGAAGAGTACGAGACCAGATATAAGAGCTGGTTATATATTTTCTTTCCATGATTCATATATATTGAATAGTCAGATATTGTTACAAAAATATAGACCTATGTAAACTGTTTAAGACGATTTTGATCCAATTGGATTTAAAATAAGTTCAGTAATTTTTCTACGGCATATGTCGTAGGTATAAAGTATAAACTAATATATTGAGTCAGGTTATGAACTGTGAATCAACCAATAAAATATACAGATGAAGTTATGGCAATTAAATCATTATTATAATCAGATACAATAACTAACTATAATATACAGTTGTAATTTAATAAAATTAAAGGGACAATATGCTTGTCTTTATGCGTGGGACCAAGATAACGGGCCCCACCAATAACAGAACTTCATCTGGCCGATGAAATTCATTTTTTGGAACCCATTCTATGTTCAGTTCATGTTGATGCCTCTTTGAAAGAAATGGGTGCAAGTATTGATGATTTGTTATTTGGAAGTTCAATAAAGGAACTCATTTCCCACCGAACAAGCTTCATTACTTCTGATGGATAAAAGTAGGACTTGAGGGGTTTTGAAGAAAACTCAAAATTGTGGAATTGATTTGGAAAACGAGAGGGTTGAAGTATAGCATTCTTAGGTATTAATTGGAGCAAATATTAGCAAACAATTTATGTTTTTAGTAAATAATAAAATGTAAATGAAGTCCGGTACTTAATAAATGTGATTACGAGTAAGGACCATTTTAGTGATCGTCTATAGGTGATTGTTTTTCATTATGTTTCTTTTTTATGTAATTCCCTGAGGCCCATTATTATTCACAGAAAGGAAGAAGCCTATTGGTAATTGCTGTGCTTCTGTATTGGCCGACGAGTAACCGAGGATTCTATTCAAATTTTAGAAATAACAATAAAACTAAAAAAAAAGTTTCAAATTAAATGCAGCCATCTAAATATATGTATTATATTCTATTCAAATAATATAGAGAACCGGATATTAATATTCAAATATTAATGCTGACAGGCAAACCAACAAAATAATCTTAATAATATATTCGACATCTTCCTGGATAGTATAAGTAGCCCCCTGACGTTGATTCCTAAATATGCATACTTTAGTTTCAGACTTCGCAGGCTAATGATCAACTCATGTTTTTTCCCCTCTTTTGGTATCAGTCAATTATTGTTGGTACCAGTAATATTATTGGGTTATATATCCAAGTATCTGGATAAAAGATAAAAAATTGATTCGGGTTGTCACTGTTGCTAACAGTATTGTTATTGGGTTATATATCAAAGTATCTGGATTGAATTTTATTCGGATTAAAACTTGCGAGCATGAGCTTTTGTGAGCTCTTATATTATCACATTTTGTGGTAGTGCAACGAGAGTATGCAGCTTTCTATATTTCCATTTCAGAACCTGTTTAAATCTTTGGTTACGTCGAGGGATGGCATAACAACGAGAGACCAATTCCTCTCTTACTGGTATGCCAAAGAAAATTTGGTTAGGCCACAAGTAGTTGGCTTTTTACAGAACTAAAAATAATTATTTTAGTATGATTTTTTAGTCAATTGATTGGCTAAATTCTTAACTCGGAATTTCTCATTTTAAACAAAAATAAAAAGACAATTAGCTATTTATATCTAAAAAAAATATGATGTAAGATTTATATTTAAATGACTAAAACCAATTGGTATAACGATATGACCCTTTCGTAATTAGCCATTAATGACAATATTAACAATTGCAATTTCGTTATAAGGACTCTTTCATTTCGCTAATGAATTATGAGTCTTGACTGCCATTTCTATCCTGCAAGGCAAACCAGAATCTGCCAGACCAGGCTTGGCAGGACTAGCAGTAGAAACAGACGGACACTAATTCATTTGCAAGTAAACAATCTATAAAATTGCACTATCACGAACTTGGAAGATAATTGGGCACTATTATAACGCCAGCCAGTCCTATTTACATACCATAACCAACTACCGAATGGCTTCTTTGAGCAAAGTTGTTAACATAATAACAGAGAAAATATCCACTATAGCCTAAATCAGTCTGCTCGAAAAGAAGTTTCAGTATAGCAGCCTAAAGCCTACCAATTACAACAGCCAGCAATTTATAAGTACTAATTATACTATACTATACAACATTATTTATTATACACGAGCACAGTGCACAGGTACTTAAATGTCCACTATATGTAATCCGTCCAGCAGAATCGGCTCATGCACTGCTCGCAGATGACTGTAACACTCCTCACTGGTATTGAAAAATGCCATACAACTCCAACACACATGCTTCAGGCACCTGCATGCCACATGATTGCACCCATCAACTTTCTCTACCACAAACCCACACTTTGCAGGGCAATCTCTCACATTGTCCCTCCCCTTTCGCCATTCAGTCAGCGACAGATCTGGGTCTGCTTTATACTCCATGTACTGCTCACATGTCACACCTGGGTGGTACTCAAGATGGCATTTTCTACATGTCTCCGCATAGCAGGCTCCACAGACAAACAGCTTTTCCGTATCCAAGTGGGCCGAGGTAACTTTGTACACTGAAGGGCAATCAGCAGTCGGGCAAAAACGGTAGGTCGCAGCATTGGAAGCCACAAAGTACCCGAGCGAAGCACGAAACAGCTCATCAATCCGCTCATTGGACAGAAGGGCCTTGAGGTCAAGGAGAATGATTAGCCTTCTGCATCCTTCCTTGAGGCAGCAAAGAGGAAAACCTTCACGTGAGCGGATGGCACTCTCAAACTGGTCAATGAGGCATGTACGACAGAATGTGTGGCCACACGACTCCAGCTTGTAAGGCTCATCCAGTTCACACAGACAAATCGGGCATGAGTTGGAGTCAGTGGAGGTTTGACCCATCATACCTGTATCATGGAAGAAAATCCCAGTTTAACGGTGCATAGCACACCTTCATGTATGTGAAATGTATAGGTGCAATACTGGGTTGCAGTGTACCAAGTAATCTATTACCAAAGAATTACTAGCGTCAAATTGAATGCATGGTTCTGATTGCCTGTTTATGGGGATCTTGGTGGGAAATAATAGTTAGACTTAAGAGTACAAATCCACTGGATTTTTCTTCTTTTTTTTCTTTTTGCTATCATTTGCAGTTCAAGTCTAAATTGAGGCTGAACACAGAAATTGAGCCAGAAGCACAGATAAGTTATTCAAATGAAGCTTGCAAAAAAAAAAAAAAGTTAACATGCTTGTTTCAGAGACCATTTATGCTTTAGCGCAACAATTCATAGTCTATAGGAACTGGTTTGAAAAAGGACAAATGGCCAAAGAAGCAACTTATCATAAAAGGTTTCCATCATGAGATACGTACCTGTGCAACACCCAATGGAGGCTGCCACTTCAGCAATCGCCTCCTCTACCCTTTGCTTAGCGTCCATACTCCCTCTAACATACAACACGTGCCTTCTTGTATTGAGGGTAAATTCGGTCTCAGGGGCCCTCAACTTCAACAAACCCAGATCAGCACCAAAACACCTGATTACCTCCTTCATCAGACTGGGAGGTCGGCCCAGCCCCTTGAGCTTTATCTCCAACTGCTTTTGCTCATGCAATTGCACAAGTGAATCCAAGAGCCTCTTTTCTGCCTGCTCAATCTTCTGTGTTGTGCCAAATATTTTCAAGTTAAGGCGCTGACGGTCATACAGAATATGTGTGCCAGTTGCATTCTCAACTGCACGCAGAATATTAATGCCATCTCGAGTGAGGACCAGGTGCAGAAGGGAGGGAGTCAGTCCTGGATGGCTGAGATCCAAGGTTTTGCCCTTCATTAGCCGCTCCAGCATCCGTCGCAGATCTGCTATGATTTTTGTTCCACTTGCTGTGACCCGCACCCTGAAAGCCCCATTTTCATTTGGCTCGGTTTTGTATGTAATACCTGCATAGTATCAATAGCATAAGTCGTTAATGCGATCAAGAAATATGACATTAAAGCCAGCCTCTATCTTTCACTGGTCATGCCAATTAATTTTCTTTTCCTGTTTTTCTTCATTTCTATTAGAGTAGGAGAAGTTAAACTCAGACAACTTGATATATCTACTAGCAGATATCAGCTTAAGTTGTAACTATTTGCTAGAACCTACCAGTTGATTGCTATAGCTTCTGAAGTATTAATTGCAGGAAAAAACTGAGTTTAGTTACCCTTTTCAAGCTCAAAACCCTTGAGCTGTGACAGGACCTCATCTTTGACGACATTGTAAACACGGGCAGAGCATGTGATGGAGGTAGTAAACACATGATGGCACTGGATAGTCTGCCACGGGAGACACCCTGGCAAGACACGTCCCTCAAGGTGGTCGAGTGCCTTAGCTGCCTCCAGATGCAAGCTCCCATCAAATGTGATCCTAGCTTTCATGGTATAATCATCTGGACCAGGCGTGAGCACCTCGACCCGGAAGTTTTTCTCAGGAAAGTTCTTGTCAGGCATGAACTCCCGTATCTCCCTAACAAGAGCCTCCGCACATGTAGCCTCTGACGGTTGGGCCATAGCAGGGCCTCGTGGCACATGAATATTCAGAATATTCCGGCTTGTCGCACTGTGGAATGCCTCACGTATCTCCTTTTCAGATGCATCCCATGGGATTCCCCTAACAAATATACAGTTTTCACGCTTAGTGCTGACCTCACAATTCACGTAACGGTTGCGTATCGCAAGCAAGAACAAATCTCGCACTATTAGGGGAGCTTCACCGATTGGGCACGTTACTAGTGCGATCCCCTTTCTTGGCCGCCTCGGCCAGGATGCTGTCGCACGCACCGCAGGAAAAGGTAAATTGCAGTGGTCAGGTGAGATATGCACTGGGACTGCCTTGAGAACGGCACCTTCAAATTCTAGATCATTTAAAATTTTAACAGCATACTCTGCCTTATCTGGTGTTAGAAAGGTAAGACGACCCCACTTGGTGGGATCTGTGCTAGCTACATGGCCAGACCCTGCCATATTATGAACGCTCACAATACCACCATCTACATTCTGGTCGATGATGCAACGAAGGTCCTTCTCCACCAGAGTTTGTGCATTGGGATGAAAAACCTCCACTGTCAGATAGTGTTTGTCCAGCTCAAGATGTTTGATCTCACCGCCTGAACCAATGAGAGCAACTTGCGGAGGTCCACCGGGTCCACCTCGAGCTGGATACAGAGTCCGCTCCAAACACTCATCCTGCAACCACCTCTCCTCACGATCCAAAGCATTACTTACCGATACATAGACCTCCCACAAGTCCTTTTCCATGGCAAAGATCTGTATCTCCTCACCTTGGAAATCAACCTCTATGTTAATACGGTCATCCATGCAATCATTTCGAAACTGTGAAATGAGCCTGTGCAAATTCTGGCATGACCTGCCACAAAACCTCTTAAGCACACTATTAGCAACCCCAGTGATTGGTTGCATGTGCAACTTGGAGCTCTCTATTTTCTGTCTATCAAAGGGAGTCTCAAGTCTGCACAGATCATCATAATCAACTACAGTCACACAAATCAGATAATGGTTTGACGATGATAAGATTTCCCCAAAAGCTACCCACCCAGGGTACTTACCAAACACCAACAAAGAACAAGACGGGTGTAACTGCACATTTTGACCCGTCAAGGCAACCTGATAACCTAACTTGTCGTACCCAGAAAACACGGCCAGGTTTTCTACAAGACAAGAAAGTATTATCCGTTTAAGAGATTTATCATGAGAAGTCCTCCTGTCAGGTTCCCATGTCCAGTAGGTCGGTATAATGGTACTAATCTCTTGCTTCAGGCAGCTCTCCAGTTCTCTCACAGTTTCTTGACATCGCCTCATGGATTTGGCATTTATGCTATTCTCCCAGCACCACTTGTTGCCGTTCCCTTTCTCCTCCTCCCATTTCTTGTAAACCGAAAGAAGTGTAAAAAGGTCTCCATCAGGGTGGCAAAAGGGAATTTTGAGGCAATCTGCCTTCAATTTCTCTTCATCAGACCCAATCCGACAAAATATAGAACTTGCATTCGCCATAACCGCTGCTAGAACCAACCCCTCTTTGCCCAATCCACATGCAACACAATCCAGTATCATCTTACCCAAGCGGGGTTCAATATTAAGTTTGACCAGGGATTCACCAGTAGCAGTCAGCAAGTACCCGTCATCCCGAGGAATAATTGCCCCTAAATGTACCAGATTTTCAACCGCCTTGTCGATAGCTTCAGGATTGGGCGCGTCAACAAACTCAAATTCATGCACATCTCTAACGCCTAGTGCAAGAATCCTCAATACTGCAGTACCAAGGTGGACTTTCCGTATCTCCGGTTCTTGATGCAGCTCCATTGCATAAAAATCCTCTTCAGAGTAAAGCCGGAAACATTTCCCAGGAGCAGTGCGACCCGCCCGACCTGCCCGTTGATTTGCTGAGCTTTGAGTGATCCAAGTCACCCTCAGAACATTCATGCCATTTTTCGGCTGGTAGCGACTTTCTTTCATCATGCCAGAATCGACCACGTATTTCATACCCCTTATTGTGAGAGAGGTCTCAGCAATGTTGGTTGAGAATATGATCTTTCTTTTCCCTGGATAGTTTTTAAAAACCCGGCTCTGCTCCTCAGCCGATAGTTTCCCATGCATAGGCAACACAACAGCCCTAGGATCAGAAAAACTCTCACAAGCATGTTCTACTTCAATCTGGGATGTAAGGAATGCTAGAATATCACCATCCCCTTCACTCTTGTGTATATTAGCTACTGCTTCTATAGTATCCAAAACATAAGATGCAAAGCCACTGGTCTCCCTGCCATTTACTCTTGGGAGATACTTAATATCCACCGGGAAAGTCCGGCCTGAGACATGAAATGTACCGCAACCATAAAAGTAATCTGCCAACTTGCTAGCATCAGCTGTTGCCGACATTATAATAAGTCTCAAATCCATCCTCTCTAGCAGCTTATTTTTTATCAGTGCCAGCAAGAGATCGGTGCTGAGGCTCCTTTCATGCGCCTCATCAACCAAGATGTATGAGATGCCATCAAGGGCAGAACCATTCATGCAATGCTGGAGCAGGCAGTGGTCAGTGGTAAAAATGACACGGGATTTGAATTCTTGGGAGGAAGAGTAGGTAGGGTAGGCCACCACATAGTTGTCCGTGAAGCAGCCAGCTGCTTCCTCGCTCACCCGTTGTGCCAGAGATATGGCCGCAATCTTGCGTGGCTGTGTGCACACAATCGAGCCATCATTGGCAATACCAGAGTCAGCCAAGTATTGGACCAATTGTGTGCTCTTGCCTGAGCCAGTCTCTCCAATTAAGACCATAACCTGATAATATTGACAGAAAACTGAACCAATCAATAAATAAATAATAGAAACAAATAACAAACCATTAATTGGTGAATCCTGTTTCTTGTAATTGAGAACTGTGCCACAAGACTGCAAACCTTGCTGTTTCTAACCACTCAACAAGATATAAGTAGGTCACTATTCCCAAAAGACATTATCATTTCACAAAGAACAGTTTTTGGTTCCAGTAAGAAACCCAATTAGATACTGCCAAACGGCTTTGCAGATCATGTATATGAGAATAGATTAGTTGTTGACCAATAATTTTTTAAAAAATTCTTCTTAAATCAAAAAGATATCTGTGTTTACCAGATATCTATTCTCACCCCCACTCACAAAACAAAAATAAATAAATAAATAAAATGTAGCTTATAAGATGGGGTTACCTTAAATGATACATTGAGCCAATATAAGTATTAGAATATAGTTAAACAAAAAGAATAAATGATTGAGTCCTTAATACCATGTCTCCTGACAATAGTGTCCCAAAAAAATAATTTCAGCTACTACATTACTTCTATTGTTTCAAATTGTTTGCAAAAGTATCTATTGGTAGTAGCTCAAAATAAGCCCCGAAGGTATGAGATAAAATTGTAAAGAAAATCAATCCAGGCAACCAGCTTTGTCTATTAGTTTCTGGAAGATAATTCGTGATCTAGTACCACAACATAATTTAATCACAATTCTATGTACTCAAGAAGATAATTTTTTATCGTTAAAAAGGGAGAAATAACCTGGTTAGCAAGAATTTGGGACAATATTTTTGTCCTACACCCGTACACTGGCAGCCCATCTTCTAGCCTCGTACACTCTCTGGTAATTAAAGAATGTAACTGTTCAAAATCCAATTGTTTCCCCATTTTGAAAATTCGAACTTTATCCCCTTCTGTCTCCATCCCTGTCCCCTGTCTCAGGCAAGCCAGTATACAATCCATGGCTTCTCGGAACTCCCTCAATCGGCTCTGCACCTGATCCATCTCCAATTCAAGACCCTTCTTCCTGGCTTGCAATTCAGTAAAAACCGCCAGGCCGTTTCGCGCACCCAACAACCGAGAAATTTTTACAATCTCAGAATTGAGTTCAGAAGCCCTCTGCTCCCAGCGCTGCAAAGCTGGATGGGTCTCGAGAAGCGAGTTGATGTGGCGCGAGAACACAGCTGCCATCTGGCGCATCTCTTCTGCAAAATTGGGGGAACCAGGTTCTGCTGGAGGGTTCAACTTTATTGTCAGACAGTGGGACCCGGCGAGGCGGCGCTGCCAGAAAAAGGTAGCTGCTCTAACAGCATTAACCCAATTAGTGTATGTCATGACGGCCGCAAGCGGGCCGTTCGGCTTCACCGACGAGTTGATCGGTAGGTCGGGACAAGCCCGGATTAGGGTTTCAATGGCAGAGGCGGAGGTGGGTTTCTTGCGGACAAGGATGAGAGTATAGGGCTGACGTGGCGGGCAAGGCCTCCTGTACCGGTCCGGAGGCCGGTACGGACGTTCCTGCCAGTGGTGGCGGTTTGAATAGGACGAAGACGGTCTCATTTCTTCTTCCTTTTCTTCTTCGTTTTCGGATTTGAGTAAGATTGAGGTTGATTTGGAACTGGAATCGGAATTGGGAGGGGAGGGTTTAGCGGGGTTTGTAAAGAGGAGCAGTGTGTTAAAATAGGAAAGGAAGGGAGGGAAGAAAGAGCATGAAACTCTCGAGTAGGATGTAGAAGAATTATAAACGAATAAAAATAAAGAGGGAAATAGTAACAAAGTTTCCAGACGATCTTGCTAAAAAAACAAGGTTGTTAAAGTATTCCGTAGACTTGGTGCAGCAGTTAAATGTTTGCTCAAAAGAGGAAGTAATGTCGGGGACGTTTGGATCGCTTAGGAATTGGAGGAATTGGGAGAATTTGCTATTCCTAGGCATAAATTTATTGGAAAGTGTGTAACTTTGTGAAGAGTTTGGATTGTTTATATTAAAATTTATGCCCGGAATTGCTTATTCCCGGAATTTGGGACGCATCCAAACGACCCCGTTTTTATTTTGTGATGCGTTCCCTAAATGCTATCAAAAAAGAACAATATACTTTTTTTCATTCACTATTCTTATATTGACCCACTGGTCGAAATTTGATATTTTTTAATATCTTTTGAAATAGAATTTCAATCCAAATAAAAAGTAATTCATTCTATAAATATCTAATACAATTCAGTTTTTATTTCCCAAATATCAGTTTTGTATCTGGTTCGGAAAACACTGGCTAATAATACTACTCATACTAATTGGTTCATGATCTTAAATTTAGACCGGCCCAACTATCAGTCTCGTTGGATGACTAGAAACATTTTGGCGCAGAAACGAACTGGGCCCCTCCAATTCTACAACCAGGAAGTGGAAACGATGAATCTCTGCGGGACCCACCACTTTGAATGCAGTCAATTGAAATGACCGCTCGTCCGCTCTTTTTTTTTTTTTTTTTTTTGCAGTGAGAAGTCCGTCTGGTTGGAAACTTGGAATTCACGGAATTTACTTACTGCGGATTATTAGTTCTTAAATTATATAATTATATAAAATAAAATAGAAGTGGTCTGCTTTGGCAAAGTGATCCAGGTACATTGTACATGTACAAACAAAGATATCATGCCTTAAGTGTGGCTGTTGCGTTGAGAAATTGGACGGTCTATGCTGTAAATGCCTTTGATCGGACGATCTAGAATCATTACGGGAATATTGGAAAGGACGAAGCGTACTTTTGCTTATCAAATCGACAGGACCTTTTTTGGAAGTTTTAGGATTGCAATGCGATTGGGATGTCGGATACAATATTCGTATTAGATCGAATTCAATTAGGGCTGTATACGAGTCGAGTTCGAACGAGTTGAGCAATATTCGAACTCGAACTCGTTATAATTTGAGTCAACTCGTGACTCGTTCGGGAGACAGTTCCGAATTATCCGAGCTAATTCAAACTCATGATTTTGTAACTCAAGTCAACTCGTGAATATAGAGAGAATAGATGCAATAATTATTTATGA
Organism: Rhynchospora pubera; assembly: GCA_028095005.1. Lineage (NCBI taxonomy): Eukaryota > Viridiplantae > Streptophyta > Magnoliopsida > Poales > Cyperaceae > Rhynchospora > Rhynchospora pubera. The sequence continues at coordinate 156,993,339 of CM051462.1, read as the reverse complement.
GTATTACAATAATATAAAAAAATAAAATTTATTATCAATTTTATTCTTTTCCACTAATTGAAGCAAAATATGTCTTGAAATTCAATATTAATGCTCATAGATCATGGTGATAATCTCTAAAAAATTAAAATTTATTACGTCACGAGTTAGCTCACGAGTCAACGAGTCGAGTTGAGCCTAACTCAAACTCAACTCGTTTATTAACCGAGTTGGTTCAACTCGAGTTATGCCAACTCGAGTTCTTTTTGCTTGAGTTATAATCGAGCTTTTCACGAATCGAGTTCGAGTAACTCACGAGTTACGAGTGCTCACCCTTAAATTCAATTGGATTTAAATAAAATATATATATTTTTCGATTGGATTTGCAGATTTGATTTTTCGTCCATCTACGAGAAAGTACTAAATATGTATATATGCGCATATATATGTAATAATGTGCACATTACAGTCGTCCATATTCATGACCGATGTAATAAAGGGAGAATTTTATAGATAGAAACAAGTTATTTAGGTTCCGTTTGGATCGCTTAGGAATAAGAGGAATAGTCTATTCCTAGACGAAAAGTATTGAGAAGTGCGTAATTTTGTGAAGAGTTTGAATTATTTATAATAAATTTACGTCTAAGAAGAAGCTATTCCTTCTATTCCCATACGATCCAAACGGAGCCTTATAGAAGAGTATATTTTTGTTTGAATTAAGTTATTGTGATTTATTAAATTTTTTTATTTTTAAAATAACGAAAGAAAATATACATATCAATTTCAATAGTTTCGGGGCAGAATACTTGCCACTTTGTTCTTACTTTTTCCCCTAAATAGTATTTTATTATTATCATTATTTATGTTTTTAACAATGTCGAGCTATGTTGCAAAGACATGGAAAAAAAAATGTTGTATTCTAAATCCAAGGTATGATACGTCTATACATGTAGGTGTGTGTAGAAAAACATACATCATTTGATTATATATAAAAAAAAGTAATTAGTTCGGCATGGCATGACATTTTTGTTAGAGTTATGTCCTAAAAGTCAATAATTTAATAACTTAATTATTAGTTTATGTTATGGATTATATATTATCATCTGTTCCTAGGTTTATTATTGAAAGATTGTTCAGGTTGAGGATCTGAATTGTAGATCTCTGTGGATCATTTTTTAGAATGACAATAATAAATCTAAACGGTCCATAATCTTGATAATTAACAAGGAACATTAATTATCATATAAGATCAGTATGCAAGTTAAGTGATGATTAAGTTCTACAAATCATAGGTAAAGAGTTACCAACTTAATTGCATATGTGTATATTATAGAACATAGTACATGACTTGACCCAATAAAATAAACATATGGATTGTGTTATGTGTCATTGTTTTATTTTATTATAATTTTGGTTCTAAGTTTGAGATGATTATCTTTTCCAAATGATGATAGGTTCTATAAATCTTGTCTACCGCTGATTCCCGTTAAGGGCTGCTATACGGACTTGATTTACGTTCTCTTGAATTGTGCGGGGAAAAGCTAATCATCAAGAAAACCGTATGTCCCTCATTAATTCACTTAGTGAGTGACGATATCTGTTTGGGCCCCTTGATGGAGTTGGATCGTATGCGCGCAACTAAGCGATCAACTCTAGATCAAGAAACGTATAATCTGCAAGAATGACACATTCCTATCTTGGATTATACGATGATATAGTGTGACATAAGAATCAAAATAGAGAAATACTTTTATTCTCTCATGCAGGATTTAAATACTGTAGCAGTACATTATTTATGCGAATTGGGAATCATAACGTGTTGCTAGATACCGCTTATGATTATCGAAATTAAATAGTGATTTAATTCCATGTCCAACATAGCATAAATCCTCAAAGGGTCACACATAATAAGGTGTTTAACCATACGTGCATTATTTATTTATTTGCAATAGTGAGTATTGCAAAATATGTTAAGTTGATTAATTAATTAAATAACGTTATGGATTGTTATAATTAATTAAATCAAATGGATCATATAGAGATAAATTAATGCATTGTCTAATCTCTAAATAATTATTATTAAGTTAATAATTATTTATAAACAACACACTTAATTTAAATTAAGTTAATTGATCTTTAATTTATTGGTAAATTAAATGTCCAATTTAAGTACCAATTGAATGTGTCTTTAATTAATTGAATTAAGGTACTAAAGAGATGAGTTTGTGGCCCATCAAAGCCCATAAGAGGCCGGCCTATATAGGTGGTAGGTGAGATGGCACACCATGTAATTTGTGTGAACTTTGTGTTAGAGTTTGGAGCTTATATAAGGACCTTTATGGAGACTCCTTGGATGGTTGCTCTTTCCCCTTCCCTAGCCGCCCCTAGCCACCATAGGCGTCGGCCTCTCCTCTCTCTCTATTCCATTCTATTGCTCATATGTTGAGCTCCCTTCTTCCACAAATTAATTGGTGAATTGATTGAAGAAAGGGGAAGCTTTGGGATTAGACTTGTTATTCTCATCGCTAGCACGATTCGAGAATAACTTGGTTAATACCTTAGTGGACTCGAGGCCGCCGCCGTTGGCACGAAGGAGGAGCTTGAAGCATGCACCACCCATCGATTTCTAAACCGTAGGATCGAACCTCTTGATTACGATATCAAGAGAGGTACAAATTTCCCACCTATCTCTTGTGTGTCGATTGACTTAGCACTAGATCATTATTTGCTCTTTATTTAATTGGATTAATTAAGTGTAATTAGTCTAAAAATTAAAATTTAGCGATTTCCTAACAATTTTTTGGTAGTGGCTCTGTATACCTAATTATTAATTCGTAGAACTATAACTAAACCTTTTCTAATATATTTTTGTTCATGCTAATTTTTTTTTTTTTTGAAAAGTTTGTTCATGCTAAATACCGCTGGAGTTTAGTAAATTGGTCAATTTTGTTAAAAAAAAAAACAAAATGGGGGGACCCATCATCCACTGAGCGCACCAAAGAGAGTTAAAATAATACAAAAAGACAAGATTAAGTCCGGAGTTCAGCCTGCCGACGGTATATCGTTTACCGTTTTTCATAAACGTTCCATTCAAATAGAACGGTACAAAAAATCATTTCGTTCTAGAAACAGAACGGTAAACCAAAAGAAAAGACATACCGTGGCTGAAACAAAACGATAAACATAATGGTTTATTTTGCTTTCATTTCGATACATAGTGTAATTTTTAGTGTAAAAACACATTCCATTCCTTCCGTTCTATAACGAAATGAAATGACATTTAGTTTTTTGAAACGGAACAGAAAACGAAATGAAATAGCCATACCGTTGATGAAACGAAATGATAAACAGAATGACGCCGTTACCGTTTGGAACGTTAAACAGGCATATCCGGAATTCAAACATGATGGAATTAAATTAAACAATGAGAGTGCTCTTTCTTTCGTCTAGACCCAGGCACGGTGGGCACCCCGCACCCAGCAACATTGCCTAGGCTCAGAGCGTTGGGGTTTGCTGCGCAGAGCTATACCGAATTACCGACACGCATGCAAAACGACAAATACTGATTTTTTTTTTTTCTGGGAGAGTAATCCTGAAAATTAGCCTAGGGGCTTCAATGGCGCAAAAAAAGAAAATAATAATAATTAAATAAATAAAATTTAAATTTTAACTATTTAAGGATCCAAGTTTCATTTTCCTCTTCTTGCTTAATTAAGGAATCTTTTTTTAACTCGCTAAACTAAGCATCCTTTTCTAATAAATGCTTTTGTGATTTATCTTTTTTTGGTTAGAAAATATGTTTTAGTTAAAAGATTAAGTAGGTTTCCAGAAAATGATTATTATTATGATTATAAAGATTGAGTAGATTTTAGAAAATGATTGTAAAGATGTAGTAAGTTTTAGATAAGGATTATAAAGATTCAGTAGGTTTCTAATAAAAACAAATACAACTCCAATTGCATTTTAAGTATTACTCTTATAGCTTACCGCGAAACCTAAAATGTAAAAGTTAAGAATGCCAACAACATTAGACGTGGGTCGGTGGGTGGTTGACTTCCTTTGGATGGGGTGCATCGATTAATTATTATTTATTAGCATTTCCAAAATAGGATATTTAAGAGGATGTAAGTAGTTAACTTGTTCTTGATTTTTTTTATTTGTACGAAATTAATAATTATCATAAGTATCTCAGTATCTCACCGTCTAAAACTCGTCCGGCATGGATTTTGGTGCGCCCGTACTAATTCCGGTGCACCACGAAAATTCCGGTGCACCAATTTAAATTGGGAAAATTTGTATGAAATGTACATTTCTAGTTATTTTCACCTATCAAAGTTCATGTTAGTACATCCAAATTCATAGCAGTGCAATAAAATGCAAAGTGGTAGTAACTCCGAATGCGTAGCACGAATTACCAAAAAATTAAGATGTGTTTGGATGAGCATGGAATAAGGAATAAGAATAAAAAATTTCAATATGCGTTCTTATTCTTATTTTTGTGCAACCCAAACAACACAAGAATAAGGAATTTGAGCCCTTATTTCTATTCTAACAAAACCATAGTATAAGAATAAGGAATTTGAATAAACACGCATACTGAACTTCCTTATTCCATGCTCATCCAAACACAATAGTATATTTTGATCAATTCACCGAGTACTTTTTTTTTGTATATTTAAATATGCGGGAAAGGTGCCATAATGCACTTCATGTGCAGTAAGTGCATCTATTGTTTGTATAAGTTACAATTCAATATTTATTTTAAGTCATAAAATTGCTATAGCTGATGATTGTTCTCCAAGTATATAGTTTAACGTGCAAAAATTATCTTTATGCAAAATGCAAAAGGTCCATATATATTTGGAAGAAGAAAACTACTGCAATTCATTTACACAACATTTTCATACATCAATGATACTCTCAATTAGCCCCTGATCAATTTTTTTATTATTATTTTCTTTTTTGTGACATGCGATTTTATTTCATTATAAATTCTTTGATCAAAATGAACAAATTTGGTGTCATTTGATTTGAATTTTCATGGCTCCGTTTGGATGCGTTGAGAATAAGGTAGGAAGAAGGAAGAAGGGAAGAAATTTATTGGGAAGGGGGTAAATTTATTGGGAAGTGTGTAACTTTTATGAAGAGTTTGGATGGTTAGAAATAAATTTATTGGTAAAAAATGGTTATTCCTTATTCCGGGAAGAAGCCATCCAAACGGAGCCCATGTTATTAAATCCAACAAAATCATAAGAAATCAATTCATGCATCATTACAAATATAATATAAAATATAAAGAAAATTTTATTTGAACAAATTCTAAAAGATATTCTAGGTTTTTGCAAATAAATGTCGGATTACATTCAAATACGTTGCCTGGGTCTATTTTTTGTTTAATCAATTAAATACTTATTCCAATGTCATAAATAACAAAAGGGATATACATTTGTAATTCAAATATGATCTACAACATGCTTAGTTTGTCTGACAAATTTTAGAACATATGTATATTTTGTTAATGTCATCTTTTTTGGTGGTTTTGCATGCTATAAGCCTACAACATACATTCACAATGAAATCCAACGTGGTGCTATTTCAGAGTAGGAAAAACAGGAAAGTCGAGGCTTGCAAAACTTCAGATTTTTTTCATTTTTCCCTTCTCCATTAACTATCCTATGGTTCATATTTGTTGGGTAATGTTCTCTTTTCCTGCATAGTTTGTACCTGCCACATCGCTAAATCTTTTAAATATACTGAATGATCGAGCCACGTTTTTTTTTTAAAAAAAAAATTACAGATAAATAACTTCTTTTACATGAAAACATTAAACTATATACGAACAAAATCTAGATAAACTGACCTCGACGATAATTAGTAGCCCGAATTTATTAATTTGTTTTATTCTCCATCCCAGCAAAAATTTCTGTTTCATGGGACCAAAGACTTTTATAGCATCTTATATCAATTTATTTCAATTGTTCAGTTATAGTTAATTAACCTTTCACTACCATGCTCTGTGAACATTCAGGCCCTTTTTCTTCTCTTTTTATTGGTACCTCACGTGAAATTAGAATCCAATCAATATAAATAAATAATCAAAGAAGTAAAAATGTTGGTGGTAAAATCCAGTCCTGGTCTATACCCGGCAGAGTGGCAGTACAATTGAAATCCGAAACCACCAAAACTAGAAAGAAAAATGGCTCGTTAGTCCTGCATTTCCATTTCCATGCTTATAATATCACAACCCTCATTTCAATAAACAAGCACAGGGATGCAAGCAAAACGCCAGGTTTATTCCCAGCCTTGAGGCTTTCTAATTCATTTGCAGCAGAGTAAGAAAAATGAGTAATTCTCAGCACCGACATCAAGTATGAAAAACAAAATGCTGACAGAAGTAACACAAAACCGCCGAATCAACAGTCAAATCTCAAAGGATCTATTTTGACCTTTTTGACTCTAAACAAGTCAAAATTTATTAGTTCATGAAAAATTTCTGATATATTATTTCACTTTCAGGCTGCTTGACCATCTATAGAGGACCAGGAAAGGTACCATTTTCCCTTTGCTCATTCCATCTCTCCACCTACAGAAACAAAAATATATTGATTTCATATTAGGGTTTAGTGTAAGTACCAAATATAAAGTCCACACATGATAGGAAACAATCTCACATCAGATTGCACAAACCAGTGAAAAATTTTTTGGGTATAAGCAACAAAAATCAGATTGCATATTAAACAGCATGAGAATATGCATAACTGTGTCATTACAGGTACATGAGTGTAACAGTGTCAAAAAATACATACCCATTCACTGGGGCAGAGAGAGCGGTAGTATTTGGCAAACTTATCGCATTCAGAAGCATCCTCGCCTTTCGCAGCCACACATCTGTTTAAATAGTTTACCAACCATAAATCAATATATTAGGATATGTACAATTATTAATAAAAATAAGCTACAAAAATAACTCAAGTTGGTTTATTTAATTAAACTTTTATTTCAGTCAGTGGCTCAGTGCTCTACGGTTTGGTTCATTAGTTTAGTTATTTGAGGTTGGTACTGAGAAAATTTTGATAGCTCAATTTTTGCTAAACTGCAAGTTAAAGCCAAGATAATAAATATTGCAAGTTGAAGCTGGTCAACAATACTCATTGGAAGGTAGCACCACCAACCCTGAGAGGTTCAGGCGAAAATAGAACTCTGGATTGTTATTGGTATGAAGCAAAAACTTAATTGCAAATAGTCTCCAATCCCATGCCAATTAACAAACATCATAAAAATCAGACAGAAATAGAAAATGCAAAAGGAGTACATGTATGATTATACCTGTGGTACTCAACGTAACGGGTGAAGCAATGGCGCGTCTGATTGGTAGTAGGGAAACGGAAATCAGCTGGAGCTGTCTCAATCTGCATAGAAATTGCACACAAAACCTTTAGTAGATAAACAAGAAGAAAGAGACGTCAAGTATTTTACCAGTACCACTATTGTAAACAAAACCTTTATTGCATGTATTTATGCTGCGCAAGTATCTGTAGATGTTGTACCAGTAAAGGTCTGAATGTCTACATACTTGCAAATTTTGTATTTCTAGCACAGACAATAAAAACTAATGGAACAAAAGGAAGGCCAAAAGTATACTCATGTTTGCAGCTTTCACAGGATATTTTTGTCACTTCAAAAAGTGCTGTATGAAATTTCTCATTTTTCAGAGAACTAATGGACACATACAGATCTCACTAGAAAGAAAGTCCCACCATAGGCCCTAAGAAAATTAGCACACCCTAGACTAAGAAGTCACCATTTCACCTTATCGGTAAGGCCAAAACATAACAATTGAACATATAGTAAAAGCCATGCCATATAATCTCAGCTAGAATAATAACATCTTTAAATTAATATGAGGAGTTTAAATTAATACGAGGGGTTTATAGAACTTTCCTGGCACCAAATCAGAAACAGGAAGCGGCATATGCTTCTAGAAGGGTGAGTATGTGTAAGCAGTTCAAATACCCACACAACAGCCAATCCCACATGGAGTGCACGATAAAAAATGGAAAGGAAAACAATCATGATACAGAAGTTTGAGCAAAACCTTAACTTCTGGCTTTTCTTCTTCAGCTTCTCCTTCTACCGCAGCTGCTTCAGTTTCAGTCGTGGCACTATCTTCCACCTCAGGAGCAGTGTTTGTCTCCTCCTCTTCTGTGTTCTCAGGCGGCACAATAGCAACTTTGTCAGTGGCCACTTCAGCACCTTCCTCTGGGGCTGCACCAGCCGCTTCTACTACCTTGGAAGTTAGCTCCACTGGTTTCTCTTCCTCGGTTACTTTCACCTCAGGTACGGAGGTATTTTCGACATTATCTTCAGATTTCAACAACGTATATTGCTGGAAACAAAAGTAAATAGATGATCAGTTCCAATTCATACCGTGCCTATTTGTTCACTTGAGCTCCAATTCAAAAGTAAATAGATTTCAACAACGTATCTTGCTTGAAGTTTGGCTGCCCATACGAGAACAGTTTCGGATGAATATACTACATTAAAAAGTTAAATGCAAGTGGGAACCATGATAGTTTGAGGTTTGATTGTGGCTAACCGATTGTAAATTCAGAGTAAGAGGGTTAATTTAAGTTTAAATGACATTAAAATTCTAAAAAGATGATTTTAGGAAAACAGAAGGTAAAATTCTGATTTACCAGCTGGAGGAATACACTAGTATACTCAGACGACTAGATTCTATAATGTTCTACATGGATACTGTTTTCACAACACATAGTTGGACATGTTATGTGCTTAGCAATCTGCAAGAGAACAAATATTCTAAAGATCATTTTTTAACAAAATTAAATTTCTGCCCATTCTGCTTACAAATAAAATGTAATGGTATCATCAAATTGGAAGTAAACATTCCGTGCCCAGGTACTTGCAAGGATTTCAGCTCCAACCCCAATTTGAAAAGATCTACCAAGACAAGGTAGATCAAGGCACAGACAGGAATTAATCCAATTTGACTTGTAAACAAGCAGACCCAACATTTTTACAAAAAAAATCTTTATAAGCTCAAATTGTGAGTGCAGATCTAATAAATCAGCTGAAGAAGGAGAAAAAAGCACAGGTGGAGATGGGATCTTTGGATTAAAGTTGAACAAGACCAGATCCAGTACAGCTCGAAGACGGAGAAAAGACAAACAAGAAGGAGAGGGAAAGAAGAAGCACCTCGGCGAGGGAAGGTATCTTAGATTCCTCCGCCATGGGAAATTGGCAATGGGGCCTAGTGAGTAGCGAGCAAATAAGCAAAGCGTGGCGGCTGCTGCTCTGTGTTAATTAATTGAGGAGAGAAAATGGGAGAGAGCTTAGAGAGAAGAAGGGAAGAGAAGCTAAGCTGGGCTTTGATGGGTGTTGGTGGGGCAGATAGACTCAGCTAGCCAATGGGCAATGGCAATACTATAAATCTATAATCACACTCGCGCATCGTCTCGTGCTTCGGTTTTCTTCTCGTTCCTGCCTCATCCATCCCTGGGCCGAGATTGTTCCAATTGGGCCTTCGGGCCATATGAAAGATCGAAGAGAGAGAGAGAGAGAGAGAGAGAGAATCATAGATGGGATAGAACCGGAATTCCTATATAGCATTCTAACTTTCTAGTTTCTGCGATCCTTGACATCCCACGGGCCAATGTCGTTGAAGGTCTATTAAACTGTTTGATCACGTGTTTTGCACGAGCCTAACTATTATTATCAATTTTGATCACCTTATGTCATAATCGAAGAAATCTCTCTCTCTATCTCTCTCTCTCTTCGATGATGGCGATTCACTCTTTCTCTCTCTAGCGAAATTTTCTCTCTTCGCTCAAATTGATCAGATCAGTTGCACATCAGATCAAAAAAGAAGCAATATCGGCCTCTCTCTCTTGCTAGCCTCTCTTTCTCGCGAGCTTCTAGCATGGATCTTCTCTCGATCTGCGCAGGTCGAAGTAAGTTTAATTGTTTTCTTGTTTCTATTTCGATTTATAATCTTATTTCCTGATTTATTTCAATATATTGCGATTTAGGCTTTGAAATGTACTTCTCACTTTGTTTTAGTCCATAAGGTAACAATTTTAATTATTATGGATTGAATTTCACTGTATTGTGAAATTAGATGTTATTTATATTTGAAATTCTCCGTTTTGCATTTAGGTTTATGTTCAATTTACTCAATATATCCAATTTCATGGTACGAAATGTAGATCTACGATTTATGGAATAAATAAAATAATTATTTATATCAATTTGTACAATAGGAAGATAAGTTATACAATATGTAGTTTCTAGGATTACTAATTTGTTTGTTATAGTGTTGTTTCAGTATTTTGTATAAGTTACTTTGTATAAATATATTATTAATGGTATTGGTTGTTCTAGTGTATAAGTTAAATTATATAAGTAGGAAGTACTTATTCCACATGTAGGGAGTACTTCTTGTACTTGTTTAAAAATAAGGGAGTAGTTAATCAAGGAATTACTTTTAAAACTTTCTATTTGATTTACAATATACATTCCCATATTACGGTGCCGTTTGGATAGAAGTTGGAATTTGAGGAATTTGGAGAATTTCATATTCTTGGACATAAATTTATTATAAACAATCCAAACTCTTCATAAAGTTACGCACTTCGCAATAAATTTATGCCTAGAAATATGAAATTCCCCAAATTCCTCAAATAAAGTGATCTAAATGGCCCCTATATGTCATTTTTTATCAAAGGAATATTGGAGTTATGTCCTAGAAGTCAATATTGAATGACTTAATTTCTTAGTTTATGTTATTGATGATATTTGATCATTTGTTCCTAGAATTTATTATTGACAGATCATTTAGGTTGAGGATTTGAATTGTTGAGCTTTGTGGATCATTCATCAAAATGACAATAGTATATCTAAACTGTCCATAATCTTGATAATTAACAAGGAACATTAATTATCATATAAGATTAGTATGCAAGTTAAGTGATGATTAAGTTCTACAAATCATAGATAAAGAGTTACCAACTTAATTGCATATGTGTATTTTATTGGAACATAGCACGGGACATGACCCAATGAAATAAACATATGGATTGTGTTATGTGTCATTGTTTATTTCATATGAGTTTGATTCTAAGTTTGAGATGGTTCGATATTTACACATGAGGATAGGTTCTATAAATATCGTCTACCGTTGATTCCTGATAAAGGCTGCTATACGGACGTTATTTATGCTCTCTTGAATTGTGCGGGAAAAAATTGTTCATCAAGAAAATCGTATGTCCCTCATTAGTATACCTAGTGAGTGATGATATCTGGTTGGACCCCTTGATGGAGTTGGATTGTTTGGCCAACTTGTGCAATCAACCCTAGATCAAGAAAACATATAATCTGCAAGAATGACACATTCATATCTTAGATTATATGATGATATCATGTGACATAAGAATCGGACAAGGAAATACTTTTATTTCTTATGCAGGATTTGAATATTTGTATCAGTACATTATTTATGCGAATTGTGAGTCATAACGTGTTGCTAGATACCGCTTATGATTATTGGAATTAAATAGTGATTTAATTCCATGGCCAACATAGCATGAATCCTCAAAGGGTCACACAAATAGAGTTGTAACCACACGATGTATTATTTATTTGTTCGCAGTAGTGAGTATTGCGAATATATGATAAGTTGATTAATTAATTATATACCGTTGTGAACCGTTATAATTAATTAAGTCAAAGTGATCATATAGAAATAAATTAATGCATTATCTAATCCCAAAATAATTATTAATAAGTTAATAATTAATTTTGTTCAACTTAATTTAATTAATTGAGTCATTTGGGCCTTCATTTAAATAGTTAATTAGAAGCCCACATATAGGATGGATAAATGAGCAATTATAGTAATTAATTAATGGACTTAAAATACAATTGTTGTAGCCCATTAAAGGCCTATCCAAGGCAGGCCATAAAAGGGTAAATATGTCTATTAATTAATTATGGAAACTAGGTTTTTAGACAACTATATAAATGAGGTTCAGGTTGGGAACAATGCTGATTTTTTCTCTCTCTTTTTTGCTGGCTGAAATTTCCCAAGAGAGAATAATTTCGAATTTCTCTCTTGTTGCTCTCTTCTTTCCATCCTCTTGGCTCATGTGTTGAGCAATCTTCTTTCACATTAAAGATAGTTTAATTGAAAGAAAATGAAGAAAGGATTAGATGAGATCTCCAACCACTAGCACGGTTTCGAGATCGTGGTGATTCTCTTGGTGGACTCGAGGTCATCCATTGGAGAAGAAGGAAGAGAGGCGCAGCACGCCACCGACTCCTATGTCATGGATTTTTCCTTCTTCATACGATTCAAGAAGAGGTATATCCGTAATCCATTTTCTCTCGATTAATTGATGTGTTATATGCTCGCAAGATCCTTTCTTGTGGTTGTTTGCTTGTTTTATCTTTGTAATTGTAATAAAAAAAATTGTGCATCCCAACCACTTACTAACAAGGAAATCATATACAAAAATAAGGGAATAGTTATTAGCGATCAGTACATATTATTTTCAAAATGTTTGTGTGCAAATATAAGCTAAATGACAACAAAGCAGTACTTATTTGACGATAAAAGATTATTTATTTGACATGAAAGGAGTACTTATTTAACTATTATTATTGCTTTTTGTTTTACAGAGTTTCTTAGTTCAAAAACATCTTCTGCTAGTTATGCTCGAGGAGATTGTTGAGGTGGCAGTCGAGGTGAATCTTCTGCTAAGTCATCAAGTTGGCATTAGAAAATATTTTGCTGAAAGTGGCGGTCGCTGTGAAGAAAGTAAACGTGGTTGTGGTCATGGCCATCTATAATCAAGTACCTTTTTTTTGCAATTAATTGAGATCATGAATTTGATTATATGAGAACATATTTTGTTTCTATTTAGTAAGATTCTCATCTCTTAGATTAGTATATGTTAACATTGTCTTTGTCATACCATCTGAATGTTATAAGTATATTTATTTGATATAAGAGAGTATATAATTTGTATATAGGGATTAATTATTATGTACTAAAAGTTGAATCACGTGTTACATTATTAGGTTCAATTTTTCACATAAGAGAGTATATATCTTCAATTTAAGGGAGTAAGAACTAAGGTAGTAAGAGTTTAAATTCATGTCATTGAAAATGTAAGTTTCATTCTTAATAAAGATATAAATAATTAGTTATTTTTGTATATATGTTTTGTTACAAGTCTATTGTTAGAATAATAAGTTTCACTCTTTTTTTTAATCTATTGTCCCAAAATTTAGTTCTAGCATATTATTCACTCATGTTTTTTTTTATCGATTGTCCAACAATAATGAAAGTAACAACCAACATTTTCATTCATGAACTACGTGTTAGCAACTAATATTTCAGGGTAGCATTTTGTTTTTTTTTCCTTTTAAAAAATATATACATAATCAGTATCTTTAACTGTGTGTATCTAATTAATTTAAGGGAGTAAATAAATAAGCATGAGGGAGTATCTATATATTAAAGCATGAAATGTTTAACTATAGGGGATGGATGGTAACCTCTGAATTTGGTAGGTCTAGACCATCTACCTGAGCATATACTTTTATATAAGGATGTATGTATTTTTATATAAAAGAGTATCTATTAAGGCATGAAAAAATTAACTATAAGAGAGTATATATTTAAAAGAAGGGATTATATAGTTTAACTACAAGGAGTATATTTAGAACTATAAGGGAGTATATATTGAAACACATAGGAATATATATTTACCATGAATGAGTATGTACTTTTACATAAGAGAGTATATATTAAAGCATGAAATGTTTAATTATAGGGGATGGATGGTAACCTCTGAATTTGGTAGGTCTAGACCACCTACATGAGCATATACTTTTATATAAGGATGTATGTATTTTTATATAAAGGAGTATCTATTAAAGCATGAAAAAATTAACTATAAGAGAGTATATATTTAAAAAAAGGGATTATATAGTTTAACTATAAGGAGCATATTTAGAACCATAAGGGAGTATATATTAAAACACATATGAATATATGTTTACCATGAATGAGTATATACTTTTACATAAGGGAGTATATATTAAAGCATGAAATGTTTAACTATAGGGGATGGATGGTAACCTTTGAATTTTTGTAGGTCTAGACTATCTACCTGAGTATATACTTTTACATAAGGATGTATGTAGTTTTATATAAGGGAGTATCTATTAAAGCATGAAAAATTTAACTATAAGGGAGTATATATTTAAAAGAAGAGATTATATAGTTAAATATAAGAGAGAGAATATAAAATACAAAGGGAGTATATATTAGCAGTTAAGGTTTGAAATCATTTATATTTTTTATGTTGAATTAATGTTGATCATATGAGACTCGTTTCAAATACTAGTAGCATAGTTTTATCGATAAGTGTCACACCCCGCGCCGACACACCGACACACGGGGCGCGACGGTGGGGCGGTATCTTCTACATCTATCCGACGGTCCGTCAACCTACGTCGCAAGCAGAAAAGGAACAAAACGGATGTCAGCTACAAAGTTCAGTAACCGGTTATTTAACAAGGCAGCTTCTCTATATTAGTTGATAAAACAAATTAAACATGATTGGATTAATCCTCATAACAAATCATACATTTCACGGAGATAATCGAGTCTAGATCAGTCATATCAAGTCATAATCAGGACAAAAAGTTCCTCCCTAGTCACAGGGATCAGAACCGATCATAAAGTTCCTCCCCAGTATCGGGGATCAGAACCAAATCAGGACATAAAGTTCCTCCCCTGTATCGGGGATCAGAACCAAACCCCTCCCCTAGTAGGAGGATCAGGGTGCATGCATGAATAAATTCAGAGATCTAGGATTCTAAACCCGATAACCCGCAAAACATACCACATACGGGCATACACATGCAAGCAAAATCAAGCGGTAATCAAATCAAGCAATACGAAACTAATTATAGAGAAGTACGGTTACCTGACTGAGCGATCCAGTGCACAAGCAAATCGGGATGACAATGACTGCGACGTATAACTCGAATTCCAAATGGCCGACTATTCAAAGTCAAGGTTGTATTCAAAGTTTGCTAAGGAGAGAGAGAAACGGAAATGATATGCGAAATGAAATGAAATGAGGCTGGGGTCTATTTATAGTGGAGGTCTGGCTAAAATGGTAAATATTCTAGATTACTCAATGGCTAAGTAAGCAGAAAGGAATTACTTAGCTGTTATTTCTGAAAATATTAATACTATTTATAAAGATAACTGAGCCTATTTATAAAGATATTAATTATCAGAAATTATTTATATAAATACTGATTACTTAGCTACTAAAAATGTGGATAAGATCAAATAGATATTTTCAAAGTGGATAAGCATGGACAATTTTCAAATAGGACCTTAGAATTCGATGTATTACAAACAGGTCCTAAAATTCAAGGATGTCACAATAAGTGTGATTAATTTATATTTTTGACAATTATTCTTTTTTTATCGTGCAGGCGTATTGCATTTTTTTAGTTGATATGGCATTATCAGGTTAATTTTTTCTTTTATTTACATATGAGGGAGTATTTATTTATATATGTGTTAATTTATTTATATATAAGGGAGTTATGTCTATTCTGTTGTTTGGCATTTAGTTGCGGCATATCATTCACTTAGTTTTTAATATGTATTCATTTATTTGTATATAGGGAATTGTTTAATTATATAATCTGTCAACTGGACCTTCATTGCATATTTTCAGTATATTACCCGTAAGTTAGAAGTGTAATTATTGTACCATAAGGGAGTAAATATATTGGGAAATTGAGTATATAATAAAGAAGAATATCTATTTAGTTGTCTTTGTCATTTTTTCATGTAGTGT
This sequence comes from Rhynchospora pubera, assembly GCA_028095005.1. Lineage (NCBI taxonomy): Eukaryota > Viridiplantae > Streptophyta > Magnoliopsida > Poales > Cyperaceae > Rhynchospora > Rhynchospora pubera. Next base: position 156,977,449 of record CM051462.1, on the reverse strand, counting down.
AGTTATATTTGTTTAATGGAGTAACTTTATATGTTAAATGAGTATTTATTGCAGATTAATAATTTGTTCTTTTTTTTTGGTCCAGATTGATATTTGTGATGACGAGCTTGTGGTCGCGTTTCGTTTGTTGACATATCATCCCATGAATGACATTTTGATGTTCACTCTGAATAGATTGTTACTTGAATTTGATTTTAATGTTGTGTGTGTAACTGTGTATATTTATTATGAATTTGAGTTTAATTGTTATAAAAATAAGTACTCTATTATTATGGATATTGTAATTCCTTATGTAGAAATATATAATCCCTTCCGTCAATACTTTTTGAAGACTAATCGTTTAAAAAAAATAAGTACAATTTTTTTATATTATGCGTGCTTATTTGAATCCCTTGTGATGAAGCATATACTCCCTTAGTTTATATTTGTACTATCTAATAAACATTTAATCATTTCTTCAAGACAAATTGTTGAAAAAAAATAAGTACTCCATCAATATGAATAATTTAATTCCTTATGTAAAAATATATACTCCCTTATGTTATACTCGGATAACGTCAAATGATGAAATTTGATTCATTATAAACCAATGTTTTAAAATGCGGTTTATGCGGTTTAGCGGTTCGGTATTGAATTATCGATGCGGAGTTTTATCGGTGATAAAACGGTGATAATGCAGTGTGCATGCGGTTGATAAACTTGATATTTAATGGGAGCTCAAAAGTTAATTGATGTGTGGTATAATACATTTGTATCAAAAATTCAAAATATTATAAAAAATACAATAGTTAGCGTTAATGAAAATAGTAAGAAACCAATGCACTTTATTTAATATTTACTTATTTAATTAATTTACTCTTTTGATGTGTGTATAACTAACGGTACCATTATACCAGCAAATTAAACAAAGCATCACGCCATCACTTCATTAGTGTTGCCTACACCATACATTCAACTGAAATACTGAATACAAGAAGCATATAGCAAATATTATACTAAATGTCTAAATATTCTACTGATTACTAAATAAGTTCAACATTGAGTAACTTAACAAGTGAAATAGTGAATACAATGCACACTTAACATTCAGTATGCATTGCCTACAACAAATATTATACTAAATAAGTTCAACATATATCAAACATTCAAACATTGCCTACAATAAGCATCATCCAAGTCAACAATATAACTAATAAAAGCAAAATATAAATTTGATCCTACGGCAAGCATCATCCAAGTCAATTATATCATCTAAATCAGCATGAGGCTTGAGTTGAATTCCATCTTCCTCTTACACAATCAGTTGCTTTCCTATAGAGAATGTAATCAGAGAGGCAAAAATAAGTTAATTAATGACTAGTATTTGCTATTGAGTTGCATTACTTTGACAGACAAGCACACATGCACAATGGACATATAAATAAAAATTGAACAGGAAAGGTAAACCTTTTCTTCCTCTGAGGCAGATGAATCATCCATCTCAACAACTTCATCTTCTTCTTCTTCTGATGAAGATGATGTTAGTAGTTCTTCTTCCTCGTCCTCCTCTACTTTGATAATCCTTCTTCTTTTTCGGCCGGAAGTAGATGTGCTGCTGCTAGCATTTCCTCTCACTTTTCTTTTTCCTGAAATTATAGCTCTAGCTTCTGCAGCACTTAACTCAACATCATCTTCTGCACTAGTCTCAACATCAGCTTGAGTATCTTTACCCTTTTTCTCCTTGTTAACCCAATCATTATTTTTATCCAAAATAACATCAACGTACTTTATCTCAATTGGATCCCTATTTAAATCAATAGTTTTTTCAAGAAGCTTCGAGTTGAACTTGACATACACAAGATCATTTAACCTCCCATGGAGAAGCCTAGCCCTTTTTTTGTATGCACCTAAATTGTTAAGTAAGAAAGATATTAATCAGATTTTGCCATTTTGGTGCACAGTGTTGTCCTTTGTCACAGACTTTACAAGAAAGTAAATTTCAGCCATCACAGGGAACTTGGCATTCAAATTAAATAAAATAGCAATTGCATTGATAGCTTACTTGCTCAAATGTGCTCCAATTCCTTTCGCATCCAGACGAGCTGCATGTCAAACTCAATATTCTTGTTGCAAACTGTTGCAAATGAGGTGCACTGCTACCATGATTTTGCCACCATTGTGCTATCATTTAAATTTCAGATTAGCAAGTAAGTAAAACGTACACATTTATTAATAAGTACTAACTACTAAGTAATTTTTTAATTTTAAATTGCGATACCTGGATTGAAGTTCCTTCTAGTACGTTGTCTTTTAGCAGTGCTAATTCCAAAGGATCCGACATTGTTTCGATAAAGGTCTAGCTCCTCTTGTAGAATCTTATCTTGTGCTTCATCATCAAGACCCATGGTAGCCATACAAGTGGTCACACTGCCCCTGAAATTGGTATTTCTCTCCATCTCTGACTTATTTGAATGGTAGAAGTATGGATTCAAATAATAGCCCGCCAAATGCAATGGTGTCTTGAGCTTATCATCCCACCTCTTATCAACTATTTCCAAAGCAACCTTGTATTTCTTCTTCTCCTTTTCATCAAATCTTGAAGCAATTTCTTTTTTAGCATTTACCAAATCACCATATAAGAATCTCATGGCCGGTGTATCGCCGTCTACTCGCCTTAACACCTCAACTAATGGCTCAAAAATGTTGATAGCATCTTCTACCCCTTGCCAGAACTTATCAGACCTAATTAACTTATCAGCTCTCTTTCCCTTGACACTGCCCAAGTACCCCATATCATTAAGCTCATCAGATCGAAGTAACCTTCGCAAGTCATTTTTTCTTTCCAAGAGGCTTTTTAAATTCAAATAAGCTGTTGCAAAACGAGTAATACCAGCACGGACCAGATCCTTGCCAAGGTACTCTCTCATTAAACTTAAGACACGTGTATGTGCATAAAGAAAAACAGTGATCACCTTTGCATCTTTAATCGTGCTTTTCACCTTTGGTAAGCCCCCTATATCTTCTAGCATGAGATCTATGCAGTGAGCAGCACATCCTGTCCAATAGATATGTGGCCATTTTTCCCTCAACAAGGCTCCCATGGTCTGATTAGGTCTGGCAGTGTCAGTGACCACTTGAACCACATTCTTCTCACCAATCTCCTCAATGCATCTATCAACCATATAAAAAATATATGCACCATTTTTCTTTTTAGCTGAAGCATCAATTGACTTGAGAAAACAGACACCTTCTGCACTATGAATCATAAGATTCATAATTCCTCTTCCCTTCTTATCAGTCCATCCATCTGTCATAACTGAACAACCACTAGACTCCCATGTAACTTTATGTTTCATAACTGCCTCTTGTACTTTCTTCTTGCGCTTTTGTAAGAAAGGCCCGCTAAGTTCATAAGGGGATGGACCCTTTAAACCTCGACCATAATCTCCTATAGCTTCCAACATATGGTCAAAACTAGGCAGTGTCACCGTGTTATGTGGAATTCCAGCCTCATAAAACCATTGTGCAATGTATTCACAAGCACGATTCCTCCTATCTTCTTGATTTTTTGTTGTCATTGTAGATTGAACCTTTTCCTTAGCACCTTGTTTTCTTGCTTCTTCAGGAGATAGCTTACAAAAACTATCCATAGGTCCAGCCCCAACAGATTTCTTCCTCACAATTTTAATCACATTAGCTTGAGCCTCATCACCATCTGATTCTTCTCCTTCTGAGTGGCTTAAATTTACTTCCCTCCTCACTCGACTTGTTTCCTCAATTTTTTTCTCCTTCAATCTATTTTTGGCAAGAATATCATCAGAAAAGATCTTTCTCACCTCTTCAGGGACACTCATGCAGGGAGCAACATCCTTTGGAATCCCAGCAAGATGATACTTCAATCGAGTAATCCCATGCACTATCTTCAGACAATGCTTGCAGGTGACCTTCAAATTGCTATTTGGACTCGTTAAGGAGCAGTGGTCCCATCCTGGATCTTTAGACTTTGGCTTATTTGTCGAAGAGCTCGCCATAATTCCTAACTACACAGAGAGAACAAAGAGATTGATGTATAAATAACAGAATCAATGAAAAAAATATTGACAATTTGACATACATACAGTGCATAAATAACAGTAAGATTTGAGTTAGCCCAACAATATTTTAAGAATTAACTCAATTAAGATATTTTAAGTACACAACATGTCACCTTACAAGATGGTTTTTACTTCTTTTTTTTTTTGAAACAAGCCCGTAGGCACACATTAAAAACCAAAGAGTATATTACAGTAATTAAAGCATCTTGAATTCCTGATAAAAAAAACAAAATCCAATTGTTCTTTCTTCCTTGCATAATTTGGTTTTTACTTTTTACTGGTACGATACCAGAATCAAAACAAAAAAGGTTAAACTATTACATAGCCCAGCGATTTATTCATTAATGATGAAACCAACCTTAATTCGTTAGCAATTTTAGTGAATACTAAAGTATTGGGAGCAATTCCAGAGAATAAAAAAGTATTGGGAGCAAAGAAGGTAAATGCTTTGTAAAATGAATGAATAAAAAAGTATTGATATGGACCAGCGGAGAAGAGAAAAACTTACGAATATCACATTATTTAGCAAAGAAGTGTGAAAAGGCATGTGAATGTTGGAGTTATGTCCTAGAAGTCAATAATTTAATGACTTAATTATTAGTTTATGTTTTTGGATGAGATTTTATCATCTGTTCCTAGGTTTATTATTGACAGATCATTCAGGTTGAGGATCTGAATTGTAGATCTCTGTTGATCATTCTTTAGAATGACAATAATAAATCTAAACGGTCCATAATCTTGATAATTAACAAGGAACATTAATTATCATATAAGATTAGTATGCAAGTTAAGTGATGATTAAGTTCTACTAATCATAGGTAAAGAGTTACCAACTTAATTGCATATGTGTATGTTATGGAACATAGCATAGGACTTGACCCATCGAAATAAACATATGGATTGTGTTATGTGTCATTGTTTATTTCGTTATGATTTTGGTTCTAAGTTTGAGATGTTTATCTTTTCCACATGAGGATAGGTTCAATAAATATCGTCTACCGCTGATTCCCGATAAGGGCTGCTATACGGACTTTATTTATGTTCTCTTGAATTGTGCGGGAAAAAGTTAATCATCAAGAAAACCGTATGTCCCTCATTAATTCACTTAGTGAGTGACGATATCTGTTTGGGCCCCTTGATGGAGATAGATTGTTTGCATGCAACTTTATACACTAATCTCTAGATCAAGAAACGTATAATCTGCAAGAATGACACAATCCTATCTTGGATTATACGATGATATCGTGAGACATAAGAATCAAAATGGAGAAACATAATTATTCTCTTATGCAGGATTGAAATATTGTAGCAATACACTATTTGTGCGAATTGGGAATCATAACGTGTTGCTAGATACCACTTATGATTATTGGAATTAAATAGCGATTTAATTCCATGTCCAACATAGCATAAATCCTCAAAGGGTCACACAAATAGGACTTTGACCATACGTGCATTATTTATTTATTTGCAATAGTGAGTATTGCAAAATATGATAAGTTGATTAATTAATTAAATAACGTTGTGGACCGTTATAATTAATTAAGTCAAATGGATCATATAGAAATAAATTAATGTACATGCTAATCCTAAAATGATTATCAATGTATTGATAATTAATTTTATTCATCACACTTTAATTTAATTAAGTGAATTAAATTAAAGTATAGGCTACTAATTTAATAGTCTATTTGAGCCTAAATTGAATGCAACTTGAAAGGCCTATTAAATAATTGATTTAATATATGGCCTAAGTGAGATTAAACAAATAAGTGGGGTGGCCTTTTTGGCCCAACTTAATGGCCTGCCATATAGGGGTAAAAAGGGAAAAGGAAAAGGTTGGTGGAGAGTGGTCTATATAAGGACCACTTGAAGAAGCAAAACCTAACCTTCTCACCTTGCCTCCCTTCTTCTCCCTAGCCGCCACCACCATCCATGGGCAGAATTTTGATTCTCCCATGGTGGTCTCTCTCTCTCTTGCATTTCCATAGGTCTCATGTGTTGAGAATAGCTATTCCAAAAGGTTAATTGCTAGAATTACTTGAAGAATGGTGAAAAGGATTAGCTATCTCCTTTCTCTTGCTAGCACAAGAATTGGGACATGGCCAAATTGCTTGGTGGACTCGAGGGCGCCATGGAGGAGGCGAAGGAGAGCACCCCATCGATTCCCATGCCGTAGGATCGAGCCCCGCGAATATGATTTCGCGAGAGGTATCAATTCCACCCCTTTCTCTTTGTGTCGAATTAGCTATGTACTAGATCTTCTTGCTCTTTGTTTAATTGGATTAATTAAAAGTAATTAGTCACAAAATTAAAATTGGGCAGTTTCCTAACAGTGAAAAACTTACGGTTAATATGGACCAGCGAGAAGAGAAAGAGGCGGAGCAAATGGGGCTGTGGGTGGAAGAGGAGCGGAGCAAACGGCGGAGAACGGAAAGATCGACGGAGAAGATGGTGAGGGGCTGTGGGTGGGGGAGCAGAAGAGTGACGATATGAGGAAGAGGAACGGCGATAGAACTGAGGAAGGGATCTAGGGTTATGAAGAAATTTGGGTTGGGTTTTATATTAGGAGTGTTGTTCCATTTTTTTCCGCTAAAACCAAATTAATTTAACGATAAAACGACGTTAAATCCGTTTATGCGAAGGACCGCTTTTTCAGAAAATATCTCAATGTTATCGTGCGGTTGGTCTTTCAAAACCGCTATTTTCGATAATTCGGTGATAATGCGCTGCATTTTAGAACCTTGTTATAAACATTATTAAATTTGTTAAATTTTATTTTATTTTATAAAAAAATGCATTTATATACTCCCTACATCATATTAAATACTTTCAGTATTTAGATGACATCAGCATCGTCTAGCTTATGAAGATCATGTTGGGCCAACCCGTTAATCTCATATGGGTCTATGGGATGACGAGGATGTCAAATCTGTGGGATGCTCCATATCAAGATCGGGATAGAACCGCTTGTTCTGACGAAGAGGGAGAGAGAGGAGATTGCTTGTGCATGATATGAAATAATCGAAAAGCATTGGAATTGACATGGAAAGGATTGCGTGAAGTAATTTCTGTGTTTTATTTTTGTTGTAGCTACGCTGCGGTGCGAGAATGGTAATTGATACGACACAATTCGTATGTTGTTCGTATATAGATTTTACATGGTTGACATGCGGTTCCGATGTAATTGTCATCTTTTATGAAATTGTGATCCGTATAGAGCCATATAGTTCTCGGTTAATCATAAAACATTCATAGTTGAGTGACCCAATCTACAGTAACGCTTTGTCTAATGGGAGCCGTCCGATTTCCTCTCTCCGTGGATGGATTGAATCCACTCCATTCGTCTCCGTTGGAGGTTCCGTACCCAGATATACCGGATTTTCTATTTGCCTCTCTTCATCCGCTACCATGATGCTCCTTCTTTGCTTTCCTTTTTCCAGTTCCGGGCTCCGCTTTCGTGACTGCTCCACACATCGGATCAACACAGTTGGTCCTAAGCTCTGTTGACGCTGCCTTTTTCCCTTCTCTCTCTCGCGAAGGTTCGCCCATACTCCGCTGTTGCTATCTTTTCTACTCCTTTTGCTAGAGAAGCGTTATTGAATCCTACGATGTTCGCTACCATTTTTCCTTAACCTTTCGATTTCCCTTCTGGTCTTCATCGTTTTTTCCTTCCTCGCTATTTTTTTTTCCGTTTGTGTTTTGGCGATGAAGATTTTTCGAGATTTTTATGCTGATGATTAATTTGTTGTCTCTATTGTAGGAATGGCTTTATGGTTTCCTTTTACCTATGTCTCATGTTCGACAAGGCTGCTGGGAAGGGTACGACCAAGATGACAGGCTACAAAAGGAGATAAAATCGTGCAACAAGCTCTGGATTTAGTGGATATGGTATGGTAATTGATTTTAGGCTTAATTTTAAGGTAAAGCTTATGAAGAGAAAATTTCAATTTCTATATTAGTTCTTATGTATGATGGTTATTTAAAAGTTATTTTGGGGAGTATCCTGAAATTGTGTCCATATATATTGAATTACTTTCCTTAAGAAAATTGCGACCATTTTTGACACAATGTCTCGACTTTGTAATAGAAATATTATTCGTGAATCTTTTCGCAAAAAAAAATATTATTATTCTAAATTCAATGTTTATATGTTTTGGGAGAAATATTTCATTTCACAAGTTCGTTGCAATTGTTCAGCCCTTATATTATGATCATACTTTTTTTCCCTTTTTTTTTGCCTAATAGTGTTTTCGTATGTTATTTTATTTCATTCTATTTTGTTTATTTATTTAGGCTGTTTAGGGAGAGCTCATGTTGCCAAATAAACCATTTTCTTCCAGACTAAGTGTGTACCGGCGAAGGGACGCAGCTACTGGATAAAAATGAAGAATCAGCTCAGTGACCAACAGATGGATCTTAGGTCAGGGAGCATATTAAGGAGTGAGGCAAGCTTTGAAAGTGGTGAGCAATCTGAAGGCGTACAATCCACTGAGAAAGAAGGATATGATTTGGTGTCTCCACGAAGGTTGTTGTATCCTGAAAGGTATATCTATCGCACATATCTTGGGGTATTTCACTTCCTATTGTCGAGCCTGCAACTCCTGGAATTATATACTACTCATACTTTCTTCTCTTAAAAAGACACTCCCAGAACAAAGAGACCAAAAACTGCATTCATTACATATTCCCAGTAGAGTGGTCGGCTCAGCAGCTGTAACACCGGTAGGAGAAGGTTGCATGTTATTTGCGTAGGCAATTAGGCTTTAGTAAAATTAGCACATCATAATGGCCTTAAATTTTTATGTTGGTTATCTATTTTTTTCAGGTTGTGCAACCTAGCAGAGTTGGTTTGATGGTACTATCTTATTGCAGCTTGGTGGGGTTCATAAAACCAACAAAGGTATTGTTCTATTTTCTTCGTCTTGATTATCACAACAGATATATTAAGGAATTAGTCTTCAGGATGTTTGTCAGCATGTATTGACAATAGTATTTAATCTTTTCTGTTGTGTCAGTTTACATTATGTGGACAAACAAAAATAATGTTAAAGCTGAACTACAAAGATTCTCAGAATAAATTAATTGGTTCCTGTTGGCACGACTGCTTAATATTAATTATTTGTGTTTGTTATATTACTATAGATTAAAGAGATTTCTTAGCAGTTTTGCTTTGAACTTTCGAATAGAGCGGCCATTTGTCTTGACCTTGATTGCTTACTTAGTGACATAACCTTTATTGCAATTATTTTTTCATTTATTTCATTACATTTAAAAATGCTCAATATTAATTCCTTAAAAACATACTGCTGATATGGCACTGATTTCGTACCATTTCTTATTCGGATTATCGAATAAAATGCTGCTCAATACTCAATACACAACATTACTGGTGCATTGAGGTCGGTATCAGTTTTTGCCGGTGCTTTGTGAATTATATTAAGAAATTCTTAATATGTAGAATAGGTTGTTATTCTTTGTGACCTCAGCCATTTCAACTCCAAGTATTTTATTTTAGCTTTAGTACCTCATGATTTACAATGATTCTTTTCATGGTTTAGTTAATGCTTTCTCGCTACTTGCTGGATAACCAAAGGAGCCTGCTTCAATAGAATGAGGTTAATTTTTCTACCTAACTATATTGTTAAAAAGTTTTATAGGATTAAATGCCTGATCAATGCATCGTTATTGAAAGGATGAATGAATGTTTTAGGTAATTATTCCTTTTGTTTCTGATTTTTGCGCGATTAGGTATTTTTAGATTTTGTTATTATCATTTCATTTCTACCCATTTATTTCTTCATAGGTTTTAGGTTTTCATTGCTTTTGTTTCTAATTGTTCTATGTAATAAGGCATTTATATCTTATTTTGTCCTCATTTCTTTTCCTTATGCATGCTGCAGTGCATTTTTTATTTATGAAATGTGGTCAGTCTGTCAGGCTCAGCTTCATCTTAGTCTTCGGTTTGATTCTGATAGTTCACCAATGACTTAGAGTGCTCATGGTAAGAGATAGCAATGAGTAATATTGGATTGGCATTTAATATAAAAAAATAAATCGGGCCGGGTCAATGCAACATACTAACTGGATTGTAAATGTGCAGCCAGGCCTGACCTATTCACATATTACTCATTGTAATGTCCCTTCATTTTACTTGGATCGGATTAACCTACTAATTTAAGCATTGACAAAGTTTTTATGGTGCATAGTTTTGAACAGCATCTATATAATTTTTAACAAATTAGATCAGTGGATCGTTTAAGATATTGAGATAAGAAGTTGATCGTTTACAATCTTTTGCGATAATCATTGTACCAAACATAGCTGCAACAACACAATCAATGAAGCGACACAAGAAAAGAAAAAAAAATAAATAAAGGATGCGCCACAAATCAATAAATAGAAAAAATGAAAAAAAAACTGTACCATGCTTATCCCTAATAATGCCCCCCTTCCAGATAAATGATTCACTGAAAACACAGAAAAAAAATTATTTACAAAGAGTTACCGTACATAAAGAAACAAAAAAAAGAAACTAAAACAACAATTCCATCCATCATCACCTGACCATCGCAACCAACATGCTAAAGACATCTTTTGCAATGAATCGCAGACAAAACTGCATCGCGCGAAGCGCGATGAGATACCTAGTTTAATTTAAAATTGAGTCTAAATCAAATTTAACTCAAATTTGCCACGTTCAATTAGTATATAAACAAGAACCGAACTAGAATTTCACAAGAGCTATATTGTTAAAATGTTTATATTTATTTTTGCATAATCTTATTTCGTTAAGACGAAACATATATAATTAAAACAAAATTATTATGAAGAAATTTAAAATTTTGTAATATCATTCTTAGAAAAATTAATTTTATCAGTACATATTTACATTGAAATATTCAGCATTGTTGAACATAATAAAAGGATCCATTTTGTAGATTTGGAACGTACATAAATTAAAATTCACTAAGATTAACTAAATTCAACTGCATAAAAAAAGTATGACAAAGATCATACATCTAGCATTTTAAATAATAAAATATGTGTGACATAGTAGTCTTGAGGTCAATTTAAATGAAACTTTTTAAATTTATGTTGTGTGTAAAAAAAAAATTGTTTATACGGTTAAAGAACAACTTTCATTTTTTTCAAAACCTTTCAATTTAGATATCGGAGAAAACTAAACAAATTATAAATTCAATTCATTCAATATTAAAAAAATATTACTGCAAAAGTCGATAAAACAATATTACTGCAAAAATTGACATCAAACTAGTAGGCCGACCTCTTTCCATTCAGCTAAACCAGTAGAAATCCTCATTTGATTTATAATCGACAACGGCTTTTCCCCTCATGGCTATTTACATATTCTAAAGTTGAACCCCTTAATTACAGTCTCAAAGTCAGAAAAAACCAAAATGTTATTGCATGCATGTTTGTTTTTCGCAACTTCAACAGTAATCAACAATCCTCTACAGAAGCAACAACCTAAAACTCGTAACCTAGTCATCAGTAGGGCAATTGACAATGAAAGAGCACAAATGAACCAGAGTCCTCCATCCATTATAACTACCCCACACAGACACAATTTTGGACAATGAGACGAGTAGCAGACTATTAGATTTTGTAGTTAGCAACATGTAGTGTAGTAACCAAGTCATTGTAGTGTTTATCTTATAATCAAGTAATAGTTATAAATTTATTGTGCGTAATTAATTTTAATTTATAAATTAGACTTAGTTAAGCCTTGCGGATGCAATAGCGCCATACGCGGTGGGCACTCCGTCGTGTGTTGTCCGATTATGGTATTCGACGGAGTGTCACATAAACTTTATCGCAACTATAAAATTATACTTTCAGGCTTCAAGCACACCCTTATGTTGTTGTGATTATACAACTTAAAAAATAATATTTAAATTTTTTAAAAAAACGTCACTATATGCACATAATGTATTCTACATGAATTCGTGTAATTTTGTTTTAACGATATGTATGTGAAAATTTTTATGACACATCGATCGCACGCATTAAATTATGTAATTACGACATATATTAGTTGATATTTTCTGATTTTAAAACAAAAAATGGTGTTTCTGAATTCTACCCGATACAATCTAATTTTCTGGTTTGAAATAGGCACACTAAAATATTATTACTGCAATTGTTTGTTTTTTGGTTCTTCTGACTTCATATTCTAAATGTCTATTACGGTATGAAATGTCAAATTACATACTCTAGATGTATTTTAGAGTTACGAAGCGTCAAATTACATACTCTAAATGTATTATATGTTACGAAGTATCAAATTACATACTCCGAATGTATAATTACATCTCTAAGGGGCCGTTTGGATCGCTTAGGAAGTTGGGGAATTTGGGGAAGTTGCAATTCCTAAGAATAAATTTATTGGAAAGTGTGTAATTTTGTGAAGAATTTGGATTGTTTATAATAAATTTATGGTAGGAAGATGAAATTCCTCAAAATCCCCGAGGGATCCAAACGGCCCCTAAGGAAGAAGGTAGGAAGAAGGAAGAAGGGAAGAAATTTATTGGGAAGGAATAAATTTATTGGGAAGTGTGTAACTTTTGTGAAGAGTTTGGATGGTTAGAAATAAATTTATTGGTAAAAAGTGATTATTCCTTATTCCTTATTCCGGGAAGAACCATCCAAACGGAGCCTAAATCTGACTCCGATTATTTTATTCTAATTTTTCTGAAGGTACGAAAGAGAGAACAAGAAGTCGGAAAAGGATGATAGAGGAAATGGGCGACGAAAGGGTGGATGGTGAATCCAATGAGAACTAGTGGGGTTAGGTGGGTTGGAAGAAAGCAGAAGCAGATTTAAGCGGGTGATGATGTTAATGATAGAAGAATATTGTTTGATTGCAAAAAAAAAAAAAAAGGGAGAGACGCAATCAAACAAGGAGTAAATATGAAAATATAAATTTTTTCCCTTCCAATACATAGATGTATAAGAAATAAGTATTTTATTCTCTCTATCTCTCCCCTCCCTTTTCTGCACCAAACACACGTGGTGAAACACCTAAATAAGTAATTGTCGCTAATTAATTGGAAATGCGATTTTTCTTTGAAACTTGAAAATAAGTGTGCGATTAGTACGTAATTTTGTTGGAATATGTTCGTGTTCAGAGAGTATATAATACGAGACCTTATTTAGCCAATATAAGCATTTCAGAAAATATTTAAGCAAAGAAATGTTTCGATTTCTTTTTTTTTTTATATGTACATAGATAAACTTGACGCGGAGCAAAGTGCTGAAAACAATTTGGATTAAATCAACAAAAATAAAAAAGGCGTGGGTACAAGAAGGCTAGTTTTCGATTATGGTCGCTTTTCAAAGAGTTTGCAATATGTTATGCATTCATTACGACTAGGACTGAGCAAAAAACTCGGCCCTCGTGAGCTAGCTCGAACTCGAATCGGATAATACTCGATAGCAACTCGAGTTGTTTCATCTCGAACTGGAATAACTCGAGCTACACCGGCTCGGAAGGTTCATGAGTTGAGTTCGAGTTACCTTCAGCTCGCTCAACCAAACTCATGAGACTTAGCCCAATTCGTTTGTTTAGTTTGTAACCCAGCCCAGTTTTTAATCACTATTCTATAACCCTAAATTTTTTTCATTTTTATGGAAAAATAGCCGTATCTTTCTCCTGATCTCTTTGTGTGCCTTCTATGTGTATTTTAAACATTGTTTAATATTTATGTTGTTTGTTTTTTAATTAGTTTAGCCATTAGGAAGTCTCAAAGTTTGATATGTAATAAAGAGCTAGTTTTAAGCCATGAGCCAACTCGAGTTCTAATGAGTTGAGTTTGAACTGCTAAAAGAACTCGAAATTGCCTTGGTGCGCTGAGCTGAGCCAGCTCGACTTGGGATGAGCTTGAGTTCGAGTTAGCCTCGGCTCGCTCAAGCTCAACTCATCTACACCCCTAATTACGACGCACAGTCCGCAACAACTTTGAAACCAAAAAGATCGTTTGAAAGATAAAAAAACGGTACTGATAAGGATCATCCCCAATATTCATCATCCCCGTCATCCCCATAACACGTTTTTTTATTTTTGGAAATTGTTCCATCATCCCTCAGTGTACGCTCATCCCTTTCTCCCTTCGTCACTCTGTTTCCTCCCTCCCACGTACGCTTCCCCCCTAACCCTCTCCCCCTTGTCCTTCCACATACGATGTCCTCCCACCCTTCTCCCCTCCCCCCTTCCCCCTCACCCTCCTCCCTAACACTTCATAAATGTTGGAATTACTATACATAAATGTTGAAGTTAATATCGTAATTGTTAAAATTAAATAGATAGTTGTTGAAGTTAATATTGTAATTGCTAAAATTAAATAGATAACTGTTGGAATTAATATCATAAATGTTGAAGTTAATATATTTAAATATTGAAAGTAATATCGTAACTGTTGAAATTAATATCAGAAAGATAAACCTTGGTTCTATTTCATCTCTGCAACAAGTTTAGTATAACAATTATATATATTAACTTCAACAGTTACAATATTACCTTCAACATTTAAATATATTAAATTCAACAGTTATGAAGTGTGTATGAGGAGGAGGGCGAAGGGTGCAAGGGGGAACAGTGTATGTGGGAGGGAGGAGGGAGAGGGGAGGACAGCGTACGTGGAAGGGAGAAGGGGGGAGATGGGACAACTTACGTGGGAGGGAGAAGGGGGAAGAGGGACAGCGTATGTGGGAGGGAGGAAGGGGAAGGGGGCGGGGGACAACGTATGCGTGAGGAGAGATGAGTTAGTTGCAGCATACGCGTGAGGATGATGGGGATGATAGAATCTTAGGGATGGTCCTAAACAATTCTGTAAAAAAAATTCTCGAATGATTTAAATTATTTTTGGTGGTTGTATAATTTCTTTTATTTCACATTTAATTTAAACGGTCTATAAAAAAGGATCATTGGGATAAATAAATTTTGAAATCAATTTTTTAAAACTTCTTTTCGCGGGAAAATTATGCTACTCGTTCACCAAGGCTTCGGTTAATAATTGATTTCGAATGTATGAACTTTCATATGAATGATATCACCTTGCTTGGTAGTTTTCTAAAATGTATAAAAACCTTATTATATTTTATGGTTTTTATCTGCATCAGCATCCTTTTCATGACAATTGTTATTGATATAATTAGATGAACTTCTAATATGGGAACATATACGGACCCCACAGTTGATTGCTTTAACAAATCTCATTCCAAAAAAGAAACGAGACAAAAGCAACAGATTAATCGAAAAAGTAAAGGAGCAGACTGATTGTCCATAACCAAATCTCTATCATGATTAAGATTAATTAATTAAATTTTATAAAGTCTTTCCAATTTTTAAAAAGAAAGCGCAAAATTTTGAACCACATTTTTTTTATTGTATCGTTGAACAAGGATAGTAAGAATGCCACGTACTACTGTTTAAAATTTCCATGACACCAACAGACTAATGGCCTAATGGGAGCCCATTACGTTAGTGGGACCGCTTATTATTGAAAAAAGTAACACCTACCGAAAATTATTTGCAAACCTAACGCCATGCTTGCTTTTTCGTACCGCAAAATTTGTGCCACGGATGCAATGCATCCCGTTTCTGAAAAAAATTCCATTTAGACAACATTTTAAACAATTATTAACGAAAAAGTTAAATGTCAGCTTTGTGGGATGGAGTTTGTTTTGTTTTTTTTTTTAAAAAAAAAAATAAGAATCTGTTATCGATATAACAAACGTTAAGGATTAGAATTTAGAAAAGGAGAGAGAGAGGGAAAAAATGATATGAGAAAGAAAGATCATTGAAGAGAGATTTTTTATATAATGGCTCTGTTTGGATAGGTGTGGGAAGAAGAGAAGAATGGAAGAAGTGGGAAGAAGTATTAGAAAGTGTGTAACTTTGTGAAGAGTTTGAATTGTTTATAATTTTTTTTTCCTTCTTCCTTCTTCTTACTTCTCAACGCATCCAAACGGAGGCATTGATCCTATTTAACGACACAATCATTTCTATACCTTAGTTGATTTGTTTTGCACGAGTTTCCTGTGATGATCATAAATAAAAACTTTTGGCAACTTTAATAAATGTACTTAACTTTTATTATTTTCATGAACATTGTATAACCTTGTACTACGTGTGGGGGTCCGATTTCTTTTTTTTTTTTTATAAGAATTTAGAATTATCAAGGTGTTATCCTTTTGGTTTAATTCTTCTTGTTTTAATGAAACCTTGCCAAAAGCAGACTATCCCCCCTGAATCTTCGTACCACATCAAAATTCAAAATAAATTATATAAAATTTTCCAATAGTTACCCTTTTGGTCCGTCAAATTAATAATCAATATAAATAAATTAAATTGTTACTGTTGCGTAACAATTTTAATTAGACTTTTCTGTTATATGTGACCACGTGTATAGTACAATTATAATAGTGACGAAATATTTTATCATTTTTGTTTCTTCTAAGATCCAACTTCTAAAATTGGATCTGAAATTATTAATTTTCATTCGGAATTCTGTATCCAATGGTACATGAACAAATTACTGGTGTAAAAGTTTATCAATTATTTTTGGTCTCAGTTGATTTATATGCATGATAGTATCATGATGATACATTTTTATCAGGAAAATTGGGTGTATACATTTTTAAATACTTAGCCCACCAAACTTATGATTGCTACGACCACGAGCACCTTAATTTATTTTACAACCGATATGTTTTTACGGTGAATAAATGATCAAACTATTTTAGCTTTAATAATTATTTTGTTTTTTATTTGGAGGTAGAATAGGTCTCTGGAATTTATGGTTTCAATTTCTTTTTTGTTTGTCGAAATTATTATTATTATTATTATTTGTAAAAAAGGACTTATCTTTCAAAACCGACATGACTATTTTTTCACTGTACTCATTAAATATGATGACGGAACTAACAGAAATTTCAGGATTTTAATTCTTTTCATTTTTACTACCCAAGTATTAGAGCGTCAAGTTCAGTATCTAAATATTTAATACTGGAAATTAAGTCGAGAAACATACCCATGTATATTGTGTATCCAAAAAAAATTTGAATAAAATATAATCGTATCGTGTCGCTTACGGGGAATACCATAATATCTTCATCCACCAACACAAATGTTATAACTCTAAAATTTAAAATTTCGGAAGTATTATTATTTTTTTATGAAAAGTTTCATTGCCTGTTTTTATTAAAGCCAAAATTAACATTTTTTTAAGGCATTATTATTATCTAATTAATAACGAAGGATAAGCGTACTGCGTACCGACAGTAACCTGTACCAACTTTGCAGAATCATGGATGCTTTACAGACAGTAACCTGTACCAATTTTCTGGTTTGTAATTGCAATACTCGGTCTCGAAAGTCGAGATTATAAATTCAGGTTCACTGTGCCTTCTAAGCGTGGTGATTTCTCTGTGATGGACTTAAAATAAGCGATGGGTCCCAGATTTCAAAACCTCGCCAGAGCAACTATTCAGCATATTTTTACAGAGGTCCAAACTCCAGGAGCAAGTCGGCGTGCCAACATTCTATCTGCCTTACCCGTGAATCTGTTAATCTCGGAAGTTCAAAAAAAAAAAAAATCTGTTAATCTCGCAACTTCGTGTGCCCATCGGTGTAGCGGGTCTTCAAGGAGGCATTGCCTATGTAGTGAGTTCTGGCTTGATGAAGATTCATACAAGTATACAACACAGCATAAATTTAATTTAAATTCATGAAATTTAATCAAGAGATGTTATCAAAGCAAAATTTAATCTGAAATATTTAATACAATTATTTTTTATTTAATTGTTCGGTGTCACCATAACATCCAAAGTTATAAGTACGAATCGAACATGATGTTCATTCGAAATTACATGGAGCTGCTAATAATTTTTTGTTTAGCAGCTCTTTCATTTAATCCTATGTCAAAAAATAAAATAAAAGTATATATATAATTAGAATCCAAAACATCTTGTCTGACGACATACTATATTACAAAAATATTATTTTATTTTTATTTTATACTTCTAAATTTTCATGCAGTCAAGTAAGAATACTAATGAATAGTGGAGTTCAACCTACTCAACAACCTGTAGTGGAACAACTGTAGATCGTTCAACTGGGCATGTTAGTTGTCCTTTTGGGTTGAATGAATAGGAGGAAAGGGCTAATGTTGCGAGTGGCATCCTTCTCACAAGAAACGAAACTCAAACCCAAGAAAAGCACTAAGAGCTAGTTAATGGTATCGGGTCTCCTTTATCGGATATGAATAAGTGCTTGCTTAATAGGACCGGTTGAGAAGGCCAAATTGACTCCATTGGTGAACCCCCATACCCCATAACCTGCTACCAAAGTCAATATGGAGGTAGTGTCCCCATGCTTCGCTTGATGGGTTCAGAGAGGGCTAAGACGAATAGGAAGGGCTGTGGCTTAGCCTCGAAGGCAAGACAAGCAGTATGCAGAGATTGGAGACGGAAGTTTCTAGGATAAGTAAGGATATTTTTGTCATTTGTAATTTTCACCGTGTATTGCAAATTTTGACCGTGTAAAAAGCAACTCCCACTCCTGCTGTAGTGCACTACAAAGGGACACATGGCTATTTCTCGTCGCCAATCCTTTCCTTTCCTCTCTCCTTCTCTCTCTCTCGCCAAAAAGTTTCATTATTATTCAATTCGTATTCAATTCAATTATTCTCATCCCCAACTCTCATCTCTTTCTTCTCACTTTCACACGTCCCTTTTGGTGTGTTCTCTTCTTTCCGCTTTGGTAGGAAACCCAGTAACAGAAAGAGTCTTTGGCGGTTCCCCTTTCTCTCTCTCCATCCCAACTCTCTCTGTCCCTGTTATGATTGCCTCTTCTGTTTGCGTGAGTAGCTTTCCTGACTTCCAGTTCTGAGACGAGAGGCAATGGAGAAGTACGAGGTGATCAAAGATATTGGGTCGGGAAATTTTGGTGTTGCCAAGCTGGTCCGAGATGTTAAAACCAAGGAGCTCTTTGCTGTCAAGTTCATTGAGAGAGGCCAAAAGGTTTCGTTTTTCTTTTCTTTCTATTTTTGAGTTTGCAAGTTCTTCTGAGCTTAGTGTTGGTTTGTTTGGCTGATTTCTATACTCTTTATGAACACCTAGCTTCACTTATCATGAATTTGTGACTAGGGTTTTCAATTTCAGCATGTGTAATTATTTGGCAAAAGACACAAAGGATATGCTGCTGAATTTGGGCACTTCATTTTGATTTTTTTTTAAATTTAACTATGATACTATTTTCTGTGTATTGGGTAGATTGATGAGCATGTTCAGAGAGAGATAATGAACCACAGATCATTGCGGCACCCGCATATCATAAGATTCAAGGAGGTAACACTCTGTTTCTTTGTTGGGTCTTAAACCCTCGGTTGATCTAAAATCCTTTTCTTTCTGCCAACCAGGAATTAAATTAGATTATTTAAATATGGGATTATACGCTGGTAATTTCAATTTGTAACGTTAAAACAATTGCAAAGGATTTTCTTTTCACACTTTTTTTTGGGCCTACTTGAGCCTTTGATTCCTTCTATTTGGGTATGTGACCGATAAGATTACCAGATTCCAGTTAAATTATTTATTTACTGGTAAATCTACCATCTCAAGTAAGATTATTGTTTACAATTGATTTGGTTAAATGGAAGTTAAATTTCATTGACTTGAACAACTTTAATTTATTTTTTTTGGGTCAGATCAATGACTGCTGTGCCAAATTTAATATTATTCCAGTGAGTTATTACATGAACCAGAGGTAAGTATTAATTGCAGTTATGGCAGGCTTTAATTATTACTTAATTCGTCTTTTGAAAGAGCTAGGAATCCCTTGCCTTATCTTGGATGTGAACGAGATTTCACCTTTATGAGTAGTCTGAGTCATGACTCATGAACCACCTAGAAGTATTTGGTTGTGCAAGAGCTTTTGTTGTTTTCTGAAAAGTGCATGTCATTTATTGAAGAAACTTCTTAATTCTTGATATCAGGTGTTGTTGACACCGACGCATCTTGCTATAGTAATGGAGTATGCAGCTGGAGGTGAACTCTTTGAAAGAATCTGTAATGCTGGCAGATTTAGTGAGGATGAGGTATACAATTATGTCCACAAATTTTTGAAGCTGTAAATAGTAATCTGAGATTCTGAGTGCACAACCAATATCCAACATTTCTAAGTTTTTTGCACTAACACTAAAGTATTTGGTCAACTGAAAAAAAAAGAAAACATATATATCATGGTAGATAAGTAGACACTAATTATTTAGCCCCTGACTTAACTACTCTTTCCCAAAAGCCAATATTTACTACAGTCAATGCAAGGGAATTTATGTGTTGGATTTCAAGGTTTTGGCTTATGAAAACAAGTTAAAGAAGATATGTAATTTGTTAATTAAAGTAGCCCTAGTTAATATAATTGGCTATTGTTTATAAATGTTCCAAAAGTCAAGTGGTGTTTTCAAGTATCAGAATTCAGAAATGTCAGGTGCCATCCAAAAAAGGTTAAATACTCCATGCAGTCTCAAGTACCTTGAATATTTCCATCTAGTCCTGCTAACTGTTTGACATTATTCCCAAATTAGTTTAGAAACTTATTCTTATTTATTTTATTTTTTGGTAAAGATGGTGGAAACATTGGCCATAATCTGGCACAAGTCTTTGTTTTGTGTTCAAGTCCAGGATTCCCGAACAAAGAGTATGAGCGAATGAACTTTAATAATCTGAGATTTATTTGTAAGGCGATGAACTTAACAACTAAATATAATCTCTCAGGCAAGATTTTTCTTCCAACAACTCATATCTGGAGTCAGCTATTGTCACTCAATGGTACTTTTTATATAATATTGGTTTGTCAGAGATAGTTTTTTTTTTGTTTGGAAACTTATTTTGCTTGTCAGATATTCACCAGTAAAATAGTTTCCATCTGTCAGAGAGTCTGTTGTAATTGTCACATTTCTTCTCCTCCTCTTGACAGGAAGTATGCCATCGGGACTTGAAGTTAGAAAATACACTCTTGGATGGAAGCACTGCTCCCCGTGTCAAGATATGTGATTTTGGGTACTCCAAGGTATTATATCTGTTTAATCATTTGGAGGTTGCAAAATATAAACAATGTAATGTCATTACCAAACATTTGATATAACCAAAATACCAACCTTTATTGTGTTGCTGACAAAAAGAAAAAAGAAATCCTGTAATGAAACCAGTTTTATGGGGTTTTTGCAATATAGTCAAGAATCTTAATGTATTTCAAATTACAGCTAAACACTTGTCTTACAATTAGCGCCGACCATATTTTGGTTTTACGCAATGGTAACAATCATTAAAAATCAATGCTAAGCTTAGTACAAGATGACTAAACTTTCATAACCTTTCCATATTGATTTCTTCTATTAATTGATTTATTTCAATTGCATGTGAATTGTGAGGACAAATGAATGAAACAAGTGAATTTAATGATTAATTTCTAATTATTTTTAATGGAATTTATTGTATCATCTCACAAAGCTAATGTTAGGATGCTAGCTGTAAATATCTCAAATATTAGATTTTTGCTGCTAGACTGTTTGCAAATAAATTAAAATACTGGGCTTACAAAGAATCACTTTGTCAGAAAGGCCTGAAATTGAGCATGACTAATTTCCACATTTATACTCGGCTCTGCATACCTATTGTCCTTTTCGGTTTTGAACTTGCAACCTTATCCATGTTGGAATTAACCTCTATATTTTGTCATACTGCTGATGATTACTATCCGGCTGTAAAAACAAAACCAGTTATTGACAATTGCATGATGTTAACTGATTGTTTAAATTGCATTTGGTGCATCAGTCCTCTGTTTTGCACTCTCAGCCGAAATCTACTGTTGGCACTCCAGCTTACATTGCCCCAGAGGTTCTTTCTAGAAAGCAGTATGATGGGAAGGTAAATCCAAAGCTGTTTATTTTTTATGTTTAAAAAATCAGACCCAATACTGGCATATACCAGTATTATTTTCACCGCTACCTAACAGTCTGTGCCAGACAGATATAGACTCAGTAGTTTTATGTGCCGGACAAATTTCAGTATTGATTTGGCTAGGATTATTGGATAGACTGATACTTAAACACTATGCATTAGCAGAAATGGTACAAATTTGGATTCTCTAATCTAAGGCTTCTCTTGTGTTGGAGCTAAAGCATTATTGATGCTTAAATCACAGAACATAAAAATACCAGAAAATCCAAGAAAATGCCAAATATAGAGCGCACCATTATGATATACAACTTTAGTGAGCAAAGTGCTACAAAGGAAATATATATATTTTATTTATCGAACAATATCAATAAGTTCTCTGCTAATTATGTTTTTTTTTTATAAAAAAAAAATTTGGGGTGCAATTTAGATTGCAGATGTGTGGTCATGCGGGGTGACATTGTATGTCATGCTTGTTGGAGCATATCCCTTTGAGGACCCAGATGATCCTAGAAACTTCAGAAAAACAATTACGGTGAATATTTTAGCTTGAAGCATCCCATTTTATTTGGATGAAATATGATTGGATCTTTTCGCAAGAAGACCCATTTTCTTATCGTCATTGCAACTAGCACCCAGTATTTCTTTTTTTTTTCAACTATTTCCGCATTCTTTGAGGTACTTTTAGGTAACACCAGCATGTAGAATAATGTGGAGGAGAAGGTGCCATTAAATTTACACATAAGTTACT
Organism: Rhynchospora pubera; assembly: GCA_028095005.1. Lineage (NCBI taxonomy): Eukaryota > Viridiplantae > Streptophyta > Magnoliopsida > Poales > Cyperaceae > Rhynchospora > Rhynchospora pubera. Next base: position 156,954,643 of record CM051462.1, on the reverse strand, counting down.
AAAAAAAATTGTTTAATTAAATGAAAAAGTCTAGGGTAAGCTATTTATCTTATACCTTTGGTCCAATGGTTTGGTGCTTTATATATTGCTCAAAAATTATTCAGTGCTGACTGTGACCACAAATGGTATTGGGTGCAGCTGCAGATGTAAATATTTGGGTGCCTTAACAAAGATTAGCCAATTAATGCACTTTTCTTAAAGCCTTACATGTAGAATTTAAAATCTTATTTTTGGTTGTACATTGACCCCTTTCTGTTTGAAGCCTTTATAAATCTGTAATTTAGCCATTACCTGTCTCTAGAGTCTACATAAATTTCTAACCCAATCTAAACATTAATCCTTTGAATGGGCCCCATTTGCATGGTGTTGAGATCCGATATTGCAATGTATGGTTTTGTTTTTATCATTTTGTTTGGCTTGAGGTACTTTAATTGATTTTAGCCATGAATTTTCTAATGTACATTTTTTGTTTGTTTTATGCAGCGCATACTTAGTGTTCAGTACTCGATTCCAGATTATGTACGTGTATCCACAGAGTGCCGCCATCTTTTGTCCATGATTTTTGTTGGAAATCCTGAACAGGTACTCTAATTCTCTTGAACTTGAGATTCCATTGGTTAAAAAATCAATTGAAGCTGTGTATAAAGAACCATGCCAGAAAATTTTGTTTGGTATGAGCATATGAGTTCCAAAACAGCCTGTGTATGAAGAACCACACCGAGATAAATCTAGCATTTTTAGATTAGTAGAACTGTATATTTGTAATATCTCTGCAGCAAGTATTCTCCTTATTAATTAATCTTATATGTAGTTGCTAACAGCATCAATATGTGAATTAACACAAAAATATTCAAATATGCCTATAGAAAACTATGCCCAAAGATCGCTATATCAACCATTATGGTATAGTTAGGATCAAAGGTACTGATAAGTCTTGTGACACCTTTTTTCCCCTTCAAATGATGTCAAGGTCGTAAAGCTGCATTGAGAATCAATCTGAGCTTTGCTCAGCGTAAACCCTTGAAATAAAAAAAACAAGGGAGAGGGAACTATGATGAGTAGTTAGTAAGCAACCTAGAATCAGTTCCCATAACCAAGCAGTTCATAGTGTTCCTGATCTGAGTGGTATTAGTATTGAATATAAAGACTATCACCTTACAATCTTGTCAATATTGGATTTGTTCACATCTCTTACAATAAAATTCCTGCATTTCTGAAAATTTCAGAGAATTACAATCCCAGAGATAAAAACCCACCCATGGTTTTTGAAGAACTTGCCAATTGAACTAACAGACGAATACCAAACAGCCTTGCAATCAGCTGACACCAACCTCCCTGCTCAAAGCATAGAGGAAATAACTGCAATCGTACAAGAGGCAAAGAAACCTGGTGGAGGTGAGACCCGTAAACCTGGATCCGACCTATTCGTTGGAGGCGGCAGCATGGATCTAGATGAAATAGATGATGCTGAGCTTGATGACATAGAGACGAGTGGGGACTATGTAGGCGCGCATGAATATTTCTAAGGAAGAAATCCCACGTTTACCCTTGCGAAACTAAAAAAATATCATGTTTGGTCTCAAGTGCTCCTACAAAACATGAGAAACATTGCATCCGTTGTTATGGATTCTTGCTGCTTTCCTTTGTGTGTCATTTTGTACATAAAAGATGTCGAGAGGTGTTTGGCAATGTTTGGAATGCATTTTGGGTTTTGGAGGGGGTGGGGATGACAGGCTTAGAATAATCTATTTATATCATGCATTTGTAGGGGTATTTATCTATCACATCTTCCTTGTTTCTCAAGGGTATATATGGTGTTTCAAATGGTCTGAATGAAGGATTTCTATAGATGATTCTCTCTTGTAGGTTTCTTAGATTAATATATTATCACGTCTTCACATCCTTTCTTTTTTATTTGATTGTTAGGGCAGTAGCATTTTGTTGTTTGATACATTCCTTGAATTAAATATAGATAGGTGCTATTTTTGGTGTATAATGATTTTCATTTTCCCCTCTAATGTTTTGCACCACATTTTATTTTTAGCATGTTCTTATAATTCGAACTTGGAAGCTCAAGTCCTTCAAGTAAGCTTATATAAACGAAAGAAGGAAAAAAAATGCTGAATCACGACTTATGGGAATGTAGGGAAATTTTAGCTTATATTTACAGGACTCTATCCTCTGGATGATTAATAAAAACCATCCAGGGGACGTCTTGTAAACTGAGCCGTCCGATTTATATGAACGGTGAGATCTCCGACTCCTCAATTCTTCCGTTCAAAATAAAAAAAAAAGGTGTATATGCATATATCGTACTCTTCGTAATCTACCCTTCTCTCTCGTGCACGACAGTCTCCCTTTTGTTTATTAAAAACGAATGAAAAACTGGAACATAAATTGAAAAACTTTCCACTTTTTTAGAAATCCTTTTCCAGTCTCTTCCTCCGTTGTCGGTGCCTAGCCCCTCTATACAGGACAACTCTCGTATCTTTATTTTTCTTGCTCCCCGACGGACAAGGCAAGTTGGGCTTTTTAAAATTTTATTTTTAATAATTCTTTTGGATGTTAAATTTGTTCCGATCAATCGCTTGTTTTGAAAGTTTTAAGCTTTATCCGATTTAAGAACTGAGATTTAGTTTCAGTCTTGTTTGCAAACATACTTCTTAATTAGCACGGTCCAAAAATTTCAACTTTTTTTTTTTTCTTTATTCATTCTATATGCTTGTAATCGCTGAGAAACTGGGACCCTAAAGTAACGTGTTTGCGATTTTTTTCCTTATTATTTCACTATAGATTTGGCCCAATATAGTTTTCATACATAGACTGTGTTGAATTTTACGCGCTTTTGGTTCAGATCAATTAGAACTGTCTGTAATTTATTCCAACTTTTAAATAGGTACTGTATTATAGATTTCATAAGTTCTTAGGAATATCCACTAATAAATATTGACAATGATTGATAGTTGCTTTGCTATTGATTAGCTATTGCTATTATCAGTTTTTAGGGTTTCGAAATTGGGAAGTGATTAGTAAACAGTTCTGCGGATTTGATATTGATGTATACCTGGCCTTAAAAAAAAATGATATTGATGTATACCGAGAGTGCGATTATCTGTTTTAAAGGTATTATATTCTAACTTCTTTAAGTTAATTTGTGGAATTTGAACACTATTGATGTAAGTGCTTGCATGCTATATTCATTTTAGATGAGATGAAATCACTCTAGCATATCTATGAGGTTGTTATACTATGTTTACTTGTAGTTCTCACCTTAGTGTGAATTTCCCTTATTTTCAATTTAGTATCAATTCAGTCTAACAACTTGTGACCATGTATTCTGGTACTTCAGTATTAACCATAATGGTACTAGTGTACAAGTTTACTAATCTCAGCCTCCCACCCCAAAAGTCTCTTTACATTTGCTTTTTCAAATTTGACCCAACATCATCTCACCTAAAGTAGAATTGTTCAATGCCGCACTTAATTAAGCTCATATATTCACTTATGTATGCCTAAGCCCGCAATCATCCCTTTGTTAAATTATGCTCAGTTTTATTGTTACTTTGCAGTTAAGCCCTGAGACCTTAATTTGAATTAAAGAGCCTTAGAGGCAAAAGCAGTTCATAAAAAAAAAAATGAGGAAAACAATTGTTAAATGAAGAACCCAAAGAATATTTGAAGGGTAGTAAATTAAAAGGTTAGTCAGAATGATATATGACAGAAATTTAGAGATAATCATGTTTAGAGGCAATTTTGGTACAGTGTGGCATGCAGATAAGTAATTGTTGCCATTAGAACTTGAGCAGAAAACTGAGAGAACACAGGGAAATTTTGGTCGGATATGAAGAACAACAAGGCGGTTAATTTGAGAAAGGGGACACATTCTCTACTGCTAATTTGTTTTTTTCTGAAGAGTGGGATCAGAAATTAGGAGATGAGCAGGTGATTAATTGGTAGGGGGCTATGGGAGAAGAAGGAGAAAAGCTTATTATATTAATTAATTGGACCAGATCCTCCTTAATTACATATAGGCTTCACATTATTCAATAATCAAATCACGACATCTGTGTATGAATGGGCTTGGAATTTGGGTCTCGGCATTGCTGGCAGGAATAAGGGGCCATTTAATAGTCAACAGTACACTTAACTTCAATTTAACACTACACTTGAATGATTTGTGAAATATAAAAAGCTCACCAATGTATGTTTATGCTTGGTATCTCTGGGGATATGTAGACTTTAGAGCAGTACCAGCACTATGGTCTTGCTGATACAAGGAATTGGAGGGCTAGAAGTATATTTTTGCTTCTCTTTGTATTTCTGGATTGCACCTCTTTTTGGTTCTCATTGGAAACAGGTTGCTAGCATCTCTATAAGAGAAAAAAGAAATTCATTACAAGTTTATGACATGTGGATTAATAGTTATTATGCTTGCTTGAAGGGTCAATTATGTATTAATTTTTAGATGAAGGTATAATATAACCTACATGAAGGAACAAAAATGACCAGTAAATTTATTAAAAAGAAATTATTATGAGTAGGATAGGAAACAATGATTTCATCCAACTTCTCACTTGCTTTGTAGTTTTGGTTTTCGGTAAAGCAATTGTTTCAGTAAATTTGCATCTCCATCGTCCAATATTTGTATTGACTCTATCTATTTGATTAAGAATAGTATCGTCCAACTTGTGCAAATTACGAATTCAATGAATATTCATGCAGCTGAAATAGTGACGACTAAAATGCATATTGTGATCATTGCAGATTAATCTCATCATTGTGCCTGATAGTATTTTGGTCTGTATGTGGGTGCCAGTTCTGTGAGTTTGTTTAATTGAATTTTTCATGTTTTGTGCAAATACAGATGACTATAGTGCTAAATACAGTTTGGACGCTTTCTCAGACATTTGTGAGGAGAATGACAGAGCCCTTCAAAATGAGGATAGCAAGATGGGAGATAGCTGACGGAGCTAACAACTTCATGAAAACTTCAGATTACACATACCATTTGGAGGAGTGTTGTAAGTACTCTGAAATGCTTTCCTCTCCATCTGCACTGTTTACTATTATTTCTCAGAATTTGGCAATATTTTTCATTTGTCTTTCTTTCTTCCACAAAAGCCGAAGCACTAAGGATGGTTGGATATGCAAATCAGTTGCCAAATTTTTGAACCTTAGATTCTATTTTTTTTTTTACGCTTAGTGTTTTTTATTAGCTTAGAACAAATGATAATTCTGAACAACACTGCACACGATTTTCTTAAGGTTGGTACCCATACAAGCCCGCTGGACCTTGTTATTTGGGATGTAGGCGATTACATTAATTAGAATTTTTTTTCTTCTCACGAATTGGTCTGTTCAAAAGGAAATATAGAGAATTATGTTGAGCTGATTTAGCGAATCTTTAAATGCATATTAGATCACCAAAATATGAGCATATTCCAATATAGAGCTCGTGCTTTGAAACCACCAAATTCTTAGAAGCCAGTGTGTACCAACTACCAACCAAAGTAAACGATTTACAAACTCCAGGTGTGAATATACTACTGTTACAGAGCAGATCAAGGTCTGCGTGTGAGATTCTTCATTCCAACTGATCTAGTCTACTGGGAGGATAGCTTTAGTGTAATGATTAATACCTCGATTTCTTCGATAGCTTTAACCTCATATTTGCGCAACTTAGTCAATTGCACCTGCAGATTGATGTATTTTGTACTATATATTTGTTGTGGAGTAAGAGGATATATGCATGTAATTCGAAATTCAAATTTACTCGATCATGACTTTCTTATATTGGAATACCTAATGGAATTGTATGATTAACTTGTTAACGTTAATCATTTAGGAGATGTTACTGAAGTTTATCGCATAATAAACATGTTTTGGTGCTAATTAATTTATGTTGATCACTATCCTTATGCCAGGGAACATTGAAAAAATATTCTTCAGCTCCATGGCGGTGGGTGCAGCTATAACTGTAATTGTTTTCAGGTTCATCTGCCCAATTTGTGGCAGCAAGCAGTGCAAAGATCATGGTTTTTGTTTCCCGCAAATGGTGCGAACAGTGCCGGCCAAGTATTTAAGAATGATAACAATTTCAGTTAAGACATATCCGTTCTTATAATTTTGAGTTCTTAATAATTTGGAACTTCAAACATGCTTTCAGCAAGCGTGTTTATGTTTGTTATTTAAGAAATACTTTAATTTAACTGTTTATCAAGATGTGTTCATGATAACTTACATTGGCTACTCTTATTGGCCTTTTTTTTTTTTTGATTATCACATGTAGCCCGTGGGCTACTCTTATTGGCCTTGATGTGTGTTATACCCAATGTTTTTAATACCCTACTGGCCAAGGTGGCGGTATGCGGTTTTTACCGGTTTTATTGGTTTGTGCCGGTTTATACCGGTTTGTACTGATTTGTATTGGTTATCATATAATATGTACATTTAACAACATTCAATAACAAATGAAGTCGCTTGGCCTAGTGGTTGTGGCTGTCGCTCCCACAGCATTCTACCAAGGTTCGATTCTCCTATGTTGCAAATTAATTTGTAGGTTTTTGATTGAAGGACTAGCGAAACGTAACAGGCGATATAGCCGAAATTTTTGAAATTGTCGATATTTGACCGATATTGTCCGGTTCTTGACCTGTGGATTTCAGAGTTCTTTTCCTACCGGGTGGTGATTCGAAACCCGGTTTTATCGAAAATTTCTGGTACCCGGTAGGGTTTTAAAAACACTGGTTATACCAACTAATTTCGTACTGTTTTCTTCTTATTATTTTCTTATTGATTTATTTAAGTTTTCCTCTGCCTCGACCCGATCGCCTCCCTCTTCCCTCGCCAATAGAGGCACGACCCCACACTCCTCTCTTCTCTCTTCCCAATGCACTCGAGCACATCCTCTCTCCTCTTTCTCACTCCCCAATAGAGACGCGACCCCCACTGACGTATTCCAATCCTGTGTCGCGCGACACAGTTACAGCGCAGGAAATCGTAGCCCTTCGTCAAATCCAACGGCTTGTGTTTTATTCTCTCCGCTTCCCTTATATTGGATCCCTCTCCACTCCCCTCATATCGGATCCGAAAGAAATCAAAATAAAAGACGCAAAATAGTGGGGACCCGTATCCTCAGGATGGTTGAATACAACCATCCAGTGGACGTCTTTCAATCCGAGCCGTCTGATTTAATCTAAACGGTTAGATTTTTTCGGGCCTATCAATCTTAGTATCATGCACGGGGCATCTATGACCATTGGGGGCGTTTGGATCGCTTAGGAATTGGGGAAATTGGGGGAATTTGTTATTCCTAGGCATAACTTTATTGGAAAGTGTGTAACTTTGTGAAGAGTTTGAATTGTTTATATTAAAATTTATGCCCGAAATTGTTTATTCCCGGAATTTGAGACGCATCCAAACGACCCCATTGAGATTTAATCAGACGACTGAGATCGAAATCATCTACTGGATGGCCATCCAGAGGATGCGAAGTTGAATAGTGGACCCTCTCGTCAGAATTTCCATCCCCATCTCCATCTGGCCATCTTTCTTCCGTTTGTTCAAAGAAAAAATTGTTATTTTCACATAAGTCCCTCGTCTTTTGGTTTTAATCTTTCTGCCGATTTTGGCCACCGTGATCAACAAAAATAGACTCTATAGCATCGGAACGGGGAGGAGAGCGTGACGCCAGGGTTAGTTTTGGTTGCGTCAGCTCTGTTTGGTGGGACCATCTCGAGTTTGGTACGCCATGAGAGAGGGAATTGGTACCTCTAAATTTTGGAGAAAGGATTGATACACGATTTTCTTGACAACATTTGTCAATACAGGAAGTCAAGAAAAATAAACTGAAATGCTCGATGAAACACGTGAAGGAACTTTCTTTTGTGATTGCCTTCATTGTCCTTAAAAGGAGTAATCTTTTTTAATTTGAAATAGAGAAGTATAATGAAAAAATATTTAATACACTAGAGGGTGTTTATAATATATAATACTTGTATAGTTTTTGGTTGGTACCAGTATCCATTCTGAGTAGTAATATTGAGAATGGTACCAGTATCCATTATGGGTTATTTCTTCAACAATTCCAGTATTAGATGTGTGGGTTGTGGAATTTGCGTAATAAACCATCTCAATACCAATTGGGTTATAAGGATTACACGTAGGGATGTACAACGGGCGGGTCGATGATATTTTAATAAAATTTGAACCCAATCCGACAATACCGGGTTAGAAAATAAATTTAGTTAATCCATCCGTAACTCAACCCAACCCGTCAATTTTTTTATGTACGGATTTTTACGGGTTAAGCGGGTTAAACGGGTTTAGTGAATTAAAATTTTGATCAAATAAAAATATATACAAAAATCATTTTGTGGCTATTACAATTTAGTTCGAGGCAAATTAGAGACGCATTTGAATCATCTTTCAACTTTCGAGTCATTGTGAGAGGAATAGAGGGCGTGCATGCCTATGGAGGAGATCGAAACTTCATGAAATAAGAGATGTTTGAGTAAGGACATGAGAAAAAGTGAGACAAAGAGGAATAAATAATGATAAACGGGTGGATTGAACTATACACGGGTTTACTAGTACAAAACCTTTAACCCAACCCGAAGTAACGGGTTTGTCAAAATTAGAACCCGTACCCAACCCAACATCATGCTAATCCGGTAAAAAACGATTCGGGTCGGGTGGGTTGAACGGATTGAACGGGTTCACGGTTTTTTTTGTACACCCCTAATTACACGCAACTCATTCAAGCTATGACATTTCTTTAATTAAGTTAAGATGATCCTGAGAAGAATACGACTTTTAAATTTCATTTCTACACTGCATGAGCATAGGTACATGGAACCAGAGACAATTTATTGAGTCATTGAACTGAGCAAACTATTGAGTCATTGTTTAATGAGATTTAATTGCTTAACCGTAAGTTATATAGATTTCTTGAGAGCAATATGCAGAAAGAAGGTTAAATGATAAAATGTAAAAGTGTGGATTGTCAAAATAAGTTACAAGAGTCAGCTAGAGTATGTTCATATAAGAATCAGATGACAAATGGTCTTGTCTAGTTGTCAGTTAGAGATAGCACTCTTCAAATTTAATTGATGGAGTCTGGCCGATGCATTGAACCATGTATGTTTGACTTGTTTTAATTAAGCATTAGTCTTCATGAAATTCAATGCCACAAGTTAGCATACAGGTTTTGGTGCTTTTTGGTTATGTATTTCCACAAAAGTTTTGAATACCCATTCAAAGGACTCTTTGGTTTGATCATACATTAGTGTTGCTTCAAATATCACAATCTCTCTAAAATGATTGAAATCGACAAAAACTCCAAAAGGTCTATGTTCTCTCCACTACGATTGCACTCCGTTCGAGTTTCTGCCCGAGGATTTTTAGAGTTGTCACTTTACTTCTCTTTCCGATGACATTCATTTGAGCATACAAACACCCTTGACATGAGAATAGAATCAACCCACTCTTATGTGCATAACTTCTTCTAGCACTAAAATCCATCTTTCCTACATATCTATTCCAGAATTGCCACGCTTGTTCTTTTGTTTCAAATTTCATTCCCAATTGAGGAATCCAATCGTTTTCTCCATTTGGTTGATGCTGAAATTGCAATTAAAAGATCTTTAGTAAATAAAGTATTTGATTGAACAGTAAGATTACTCAAGAGTATTGTTTCCAATGCATATGGCGTTTTCTTTCTCTCATCACTATAACAAAACAATTACAGAATATGATAATCCCTCTGGACATGAAGGAAACAATACCATATACCAAGACAATTACAGAATATAGTAAGCATTGGTTTCAGAAATTCATGTGTCAATCAAATTTCACTTCTCATGCAAATTTCCAACAACACCTGTGGCACTTACCAAGTTACTTGTCATTCAAAGTATAACCTTTAATACTTATACCATATAATTATTGTGCACCTATTAACAGTAACGCTGAAAAGATCAGCAATGTCTCTGGTGTTTTACCAGTAAGCAGGACTTAGGTGTATTAGATCAATTAGATTGGGTTAATTGACTGAGACCCGTTAGTAAAAGGTAACTAAAGTTCCATTAAGAGCGTCTTGTACTATTCGGTTATATAAAGCCCTGCACCTCTTTCTCTGAAGAATACAGTATCAAAAGATCACCTGATTTATGTTTGAAATACTAAATAAATGCGCCAGCACAGAGAAAAGGTTCTATTTAACGGTGGATAGGGTTTAGGAACAGTTTACTCTGAAACAAGGAACACAAGGCAATTGCCAATCACATAATCATCACATTCTAGGGTGGAGAAAAGTTACCATTTCGTTGAGAAATTGCATGAAATCGCTGGAGATGTGGTGGGGCCTTCGAAATCGCCGGAGATGTGGTGGGGCACTCTCCTGGATATCGCAAGAAATCGCTGGAGATGTGACCCTCTCTCCTGGCCCTCTCCAATTTTCCCTCCAATTTCACCGATTGCTCTTTTATTTTCTCTCTATCTGTCTTTTATTTCGGATCCGATAAGAGAGATAACGGAGGCGAATCCAATAAGCTATCGGTTCCCTCGTTCGAGTTGGGAATGGAGAGAATAAAACACGAGCCGTTGGATTTGACGAAGGGCTACAATTTCCTGCGCTGTAACTGTGCCGCGCGACACAGGATTCGAATCCCCCACTGACCCCTCCTCTCTCTCACCCAATTAGATCGAAGCTATCAGGAACCCTCCCCTCCGCCATACCTCTGGGTTTGTCCCTGGTTTCGCCAAACCATACGGTATTCAAACCCTAACTTTCTCTCTCTCTCCATTTATCACCGTTTCATCTCTTGCTCTTTTTTCACTCACTGTTTCTCTTCCTCTGTCTCTCCGTCCATCTCTTTCATTCGCCTGTTAATCTCACTGGACCCAGACAACACAACCCTTATCTTTTGCTCACTGTCGCTCTCTCTCCATCGCACTGCCTCTATCTCTTCTCCTCTTCTCTATTCCACTCGAGATCCCCAGAAATTGCTCCCTCTCTCTCTCTCTGACTGTTCTTGACTCCTCACATCCTTATATTGAGACTGATTTTGATTTTGATATAATTATTATTGGATGAATAAATAATTATAATTTTGTTGATTGGACAAGCAACTAAAAATACAGTATTAATGATAATTCTGACAATTGGGCAAGTAACTAAATTAAGTTAATAAAAGAGACTTGGAACCAAACTATCGGTTAATTAGTCAGGAAGTGGCACAAGTTAAACGTTGGTCCACCCAATGAATTATAGAACACTGTTAAATAAAATATTAACCGATTTTGATCTATAATTATGAACAGGACCAACTAGCGGAGCTTCTCCCAGCCTGATTTTGAAGAACCTGAACAGTCGGTAACTTTAAATTCATACATAACATGTTGTGATATCATTTGGAAATTCATTCTATTTGCGCATGTAGTTTGTAGAAGACCCAAAAGAATAAACTTGCAAGTTGATTAATATATCGATTATTGTTGATTAATTAAGTCTGATTTTGAATATTCGCTTGAAAATTTATTTGGAATAAATCATACTAAAAAAGGACTGGAATGGTTTCAAGGAATTTATATACAAATTCTATCCAAAGATAGACGGACTTGATTTGAAAATGAAACCATATGAAATTCAGTCAGCATAACAAAATTCTTTGTATTATAACTCACTCAACCGGTGTTATTCGGTTTGACCACCGACCCGACCAGAGTATTAACGCTATTATTACTCGAATTCTCTTTGCATGTTTTGTACCATATGGTTTGGAACCAATGGTTGTGGGAACAGTTTTCTTTATATTTGTAGGTCTTGAGAACTGGAGTGTATGTTATCTCGTGAAATAATATACTTGGTTATGCTTGATTTTGTTCTGTTGCATATTGCATATTTGCAGCATGCCAGTGATAGGCCATTTCTGTCTGGTACCTTCGGTATGAATTTGGTTTTGACTATTCTTGTTTAAAAATTTTGAAGTAAACTCATTTATATTTGGGTGATAATTCTGATACTCGGATTCGTAGAAAGAATCGTGTAACTGGAACTAAAATTCACACCGAGAGTTATTTCTCATCCTCTATTTGTTGCTTTGCCTCATTAATTTGGAGGTTCCAGGAAATACGAAGCCTACCTAGGCCTGATATTGCACGATCGAGTGTACGTTTCTCAAGTTTAAGATCCATGTTCTTAGTGTAGATGCTGATGTCACTCTCCTCGTTAGTCTCGAAGCCCTGCCAGAGGTGTACGTGTATTTGTATGTTGAAACTCCTGGTCCGAATAGTCCTAACGATAGTATGGTGCCAGAGCAGGAGCCTTTCTTGCAAGCGTAAGCGTGTGGACTCCTAAATGGGTGCTTTGTGTTGTGATTGTTGTGCTTTTTGATGTGTTGTTATATTTGCCATGTTGTTTTGCTATGAGAGAGAAAGAAACAAACAATATAAATTTGTATAATATATATAATATTAAATATTAACTGTAGTGAAGCGAGGTACCAGCAGCAATTTGTAATCTCAGCCTGTTTATCTTTTGTAAGATAAATAATGTAAAATATATTTTGTGTTTTGGAATCTTGTGTGCAAGAGATTTTGGGATATGTGGAGATTTGCTTGTTAGCTTTTTTTTAAAAAAAAAAGAACTAGCTTAATTAGCAAGACTTCCTAATTAGCTTTAGGATGTGAGGGTGTCTCACGAAGGTTGCATAGACCTTGGGCAATAACTACAATTGAATGTCTTTTTAAAGCTTGAAGTGTCCGTGCCCAACCTCAACTATAATGTAACCATTCTGCTAATCTGGAAAATCTCCTATTTTGATCCCGTTTGAATCGTATGTGAATAGAAGGAATAACTTCTTTCTAAACGTAAATTTATTTTTTTTGAAAAAAAATAGGAGTCGGGATCCTATTTTTTTATTAAAAGTAAAAGGTCTAGAGTACAATATATAGCTAGTGGCTAAATTAAAAACAGAAAACTAAAAAAAAACTAAAAAAAAAACAAGACAAGAGATCATGGGTCATCCAATTCCAGCCGGGGATCTTAGGCGTAAACTTATTATAAAAAATTTAAACTTTTTATAAAGTTACACATTTTTCAATATTTTCCGCCTAAAAATAAGCTATTTCTCTTATTCCTAAGCAATCCAAACGAAACCCTAGAGATCTATGCTTATCTATATATGGACTTACCTAGTAACGGTAGCGGTGGCCGGTGGAAGAGGTTCCATGGCTAACGGAAAACCTGAACAGGAGTCGGAAGGAGAATAACTATAATCAATATGATTATAATAGTATAATTAATAAACCAGGCTATTGTGTAAGATAGGAAATGTAGGCTAGTCAGTTTTATTACATAGGACTAGCGAGTTGTATTGTAGTGCATGTAAGTAAGTAGGCCGTGATGCATTCCGTTTAACTGAAACAGAACGAATAACGACATGTTTTCATTTCGTTTCAATAACGAAACGGTAAACGGAATAAGAAATTCTGTCGTTTCAAACTTTTTCGCTTTTCAAACCGTTTCATGTGTAATTTCTTATATATGTGGAACGAGTAACGGAATGAATTTCTGTGCCGTTTTGAAAACGAAACGGTTAACGAAATAGTATCGTACCGTTTTCTTAAACAAAACGGTAAACGGCAGAGAGTGTTCCGTATTATTTTTCAACGTTAGACATCCCTATAATTAAGTATGGATGATGTGATCGACAATTGAAGACAGTTTGTATAACATGTCTAATTGCGTTTGAAAACATGTGAAATATGGTTTGAATAATGTAAATACTTCTTAGCGTGGTAAATTGGGGTCCGTATCCTCTACCAACTTTTGAGGTTGGTAGAGTGACAACATTAGATCCGAGCCGTTCGATCTAATCTCGACGGTTAAAATTTTTTCGGGCCTATCAATATAGTTACATGCACGGGGCTCCCTTAACCGTTGAGATTAGATCTAACGGTTCAGATCATACATCGGCACTAAGGTTGGCAGAGAATGTGATTCCGGTAAATTGGGACCGAAATCAAGAAAATGAAATAAACTAGTGGCGGTCGTCGCGCGTTGCGCGACCTAATTTTCCTCTTGTATTTTTGTTAAATTTTATTATTAAAGTAGTTTTTATTGTGGAAAATACAAAAAATTTATGCTACATCTGAAAATCAGTGCAAATAAATAAATTATGAAAAAAAAACAACAATAAAAATAAGCTGAAAGATAGGAACATAAACCTTAAAGAGTTTTTCAGTAACATGAACAATTTGGAAGACTATAAATATCAAAGCTTTTTTCATGTCATTGTTCATGTATTAGTAAAAGGGGAAACTTATGTAAATGAAGTTGTTCATGTATTATGTAAAAGGGGAAACTTATCTATTGGTACTCGCCATAATACTGAATGGGCAGAGCTTAGATGGAACATTTTTTACCAAGTCAAAAATACAAAATATATGTACATCAGAACAATAAGTGAAATCATATCCATAAACAATATTATATATTTACATATATAATAGAAAACAACACAGAATTAGGACTTATGTAAATGAGAAAAAGGAGAAGTAAATAAGAGCATGACTGTAGAAATCCAATGGGCAAATAATACATGGTGACTGGCTAATAAAGTAACAAAACAAACAACCTAACCTGAGGAATATCAGTGAATAGTGGTGTTAAAAATAGAAGAGCGCATCCCATAATGACACCCATTGTGATACCTGATAGCCCTGTTCGGGCCCCACTCTCGTGATTTACAGCTGATCTTGAAAAGGAACCTTAGGAGAATGAAAGGTAGTATTCACATTTAAATTTCTATTCAATATTTTTCTTTCAGATGGTAGTAGAAATGGTACATAGTTGGTATGTACCAGTAGAAGGATATGCAAAGAAGAATACACCACATATATTTGCCACCCCTAGGCCGAATAGCTACAAAAGAAAAGGGTATAAGCTATGAGTTAGCTTCAATAGCTTTGGTACAAATGAAGCTATCCGAAAGACAGACCACCAGCAAACTTAATACCACACCAGCAAGCTTCAATAGCTTATGGTGTTACTTTTATTTTTTTTTGTTTTCATAGTTGTACACATGTTTTTACTAACTCTGTACTTCCATAATAAATCGTACATTTGTACCATTAATGCAGATTAGCAAGCCTCTTGCATTAAACAACCAATTAAGTTGTTAGATTGTACCAGTACGGAGCTAAGGAAGGTATTGAACTGGTACCCCCTTCTAAATACTCTAAATAGAGAAGAATTACTCCTTATCACATTTTAAGCAAACAAAAGAGTATTTGCACTAATTTGTTTTTGCCAAAATCTAAGCCATACCGTATAAATTCTGAAATGAAATTAGAACTAAGACATGATAGATATGCTCGAAACATTATTTCAAAAATGCTCAAATAAATAAAAAAATTACCAGCTTTTAGAGAATCAAGTAGAAAAGAAGACTGCTTAACAGATAGCCATATGCAAACTGATGTCGCTGGCCATCATCATTAGACACCTAAGTCTCTACAAATACGCAAAATATATATATATATATATATATATATATATATATATATATATATATCAGAAAAAATAAGAAAAAAAAATCTAATCTCCTCTACAAATGTTAAACATAAAACCTAAGCATAAAATTAGGAGACCTCAAGTACCGTCATTGCAAAATTAGGTTATAATACTACTCTGTATCAAAATTTCACATTCCTAGAGTTAAACACAGGTTATTTGGCATCTATTTACAAAAGTTATAATTATCGTACTTTTAATGAATCTTTATGTTCTGTAATTTGACAATTTCACTTTACTGGTTTCTTTGTCTTTTCCCTTATTAACAACAATAGAAGCACATGTAAACCTAACTCGAATACAACACGGTCTTATTGTAAACTTAAGTTCCTAGAGAAAGAGATCAATGAAAGAAGTTAGATATATTTGAAGATGATAATGCAAAAGAAATAAAATAATAATTGAACAAACTGACAACTATGCCCTTAAACCTCCTTTAAATACTGGTATAGTCTCCTTTTTTAAAGAAATAAAATGCACTTATTGAAGTTTTTATTTTTCCTTTTTTTACCACCAGTGTACCCTTTCCATGGAGATTTTGAATACATTCTTTTAAGTTTTATCAATGGATGTTAAACCTCTAATATGTTATGTATAGTAGTAATCATAGAGGTCCCATGCTAGCCTACACATACAAAGGACAATAGCCAATGCTGTATGGATTAAACGCTTCATAAATTTTGTTGAAGAAAAAATAACAGCCAAATTTATAAGCAATCATGACCAAACATGCTATATATGGTAAATTACCGAGCTCCTTAAAATGGAGAAACTAACCTATTGCATGTGTTTCTCTTTTAAATTGGGTGAAGTTTATCCTGTTGCACTTGGTTGAGAAATGACATTAACAACTTTCTTCATCTAGTTAAGAAAAGAGATTTGACAATAACCATGGTAAGCATATAGTTGATATAAAAAATAATTACAAAGGATCAACAATTAAGAGAAGACATATCTTTTGTCCATCTCTCATGATATCCTAATATAAGCATTGGATACTACAACCAGAAAACCAGTTTGGTACCAAATTGTGCACATTTTATCCCATTTCTAAACGTGAGAGAATTCTGCACATGATCCATGGTAAGCATATAGTTGATGCCGAGATAATTACCAAGGGATCAGCAATAGAAAATTTTCCATCTCATTTATAAACATGAAAGAATTATGCACAACGATGATAATTTGAGTTCCAATATTATGATGCAAAAAATTCAAAAGGATGGAAAAAATAAAATGAAACCTACATATGTTATGACATTTGAAACTTCTCTATCCAGCTTAAAAATAGAAACTCTTATCATTCTTTGCAATCTCTTGCTTTGCAGGCTCCTTCTCAGAAATTACTGTAATGAAATTTGAGAAACCAAAATAATAAAATAGAAGAAGAAAGATCAATGGCGTTGTCAATTTTAAAATTAAAATGATTTTGAAGCTGAGGAAAGAAAAGGACATTAAAAATAAATATGGCCTACCACTCTTGTGTTGTTCATTCGCTCTTTACTGCAACCTCTCACATCTCTCTACTTGCTTCCGTTTGATCCACTTTCAATGCTAGTCATCAATCTAGTTCAAGATGAGAGAAAAGAAATCAAATCAATTTGGTTAATCTCTTGAAATGTCACTTTTTAAGATAACTCAGGTCTAAACAAATATATCAACATAGTAAAAAAAAATTTGGGAATTCAAATATATCAATTTGAATTACCTTCCTGTGAGGTGTAAATTAACACGTTTAATTCGAAGATGCCCACAACATATCAAGAAAAAGAAGGAAGAAAATAAAAATGGAAATTTGCCTCGTGGGCAAATATTTAGAGAGGAAAGGAGAGAGAAAGCATAATTTTTCTTGCTAGTGTGGTCTGTTGTGGGTTCTTCAACCAAAATCCAAAAATTAGAGCGTACAAAAAATGGTACTCGCCTGAAAAGGATAGAGACGATCTGGAAATTGGTAGAGCCCGAGCCATCCTTGATCTTCAGGCATCTCGCATCCAGTCGTCAGATTCGTGCTGTCAAATTGGAAGTGTGCCGGAGTAGGAAAAGGAAAACAGATGATCAGGCCGTCGATAGAACCAAGGCTTTGAGACCTCCATGATTTGAGGGCGCCGTGATTTGAGGACAAAGAGTACCCGCCGACCTTCTCTCTTTTTCTTTTTCTTTCCTCTCCCTCCAACGATGTCAATTGTATAGAAGAGTGTTGTGCTCGCCAGCGAATGTGTCTCTCTCCCTCGCCTGGCGCTAGGTTTTTCTCTCTTTCTTGCCTGGCGCTAAGTAAAACAAAGAGGCGGATTTCTTTGAACATATCGAAAGCACCAGATCAGATCTATCGCAACAGATGTATGGCACAGATGAAAAGCATCACAACAGACGGAGAATACAAAGAACAACCCCTGACGTCATCAGGAGCACTGTAGAAAACCCCCCTGGATATGAAGTATTTTTTGATAACGAAAATTGAAAAATGTGGCACATAATTTGTTAAGCCTTACGGGTGCGGGTTCTCCTCTCTCGTGGCAGGGAAAACGTCATACCTAGCTTTTGGGATGTGATATTTATTTTAGGAAATGTTCACAATATCAGAACATAAAAAAGTCAATTTAAATTTTTTTAATTTCAAACTCAAACTAAAAAAGTTTACATTTCAAATTTTCAAATCTTTTAATTTTTAATTTTTTGAAAATTTTAGAATTTTGGGTTCATGTTCTAATTTTCTCTTCTTTTATTTTGCTTAATCATTTAATCTCATGAGAGTAATTTGGGATGAACATGAAAATGACATGGTATTTGTGTCCGGTTAAGCCTAATTATCTTCCTAAATTCTGTCCTTTTCACGTTCATTTTATATCATTTTGTCCATTTTGTAAGAAAGAAAGAGATATTGCCGTTTTGTTGTTTTTGTTGCATTTCAGGTTTGAGGGTGCACCCGCATCTCAGGGTGCATCCTGATGCAGACTAGGAAATGATGTGCTACAGACTTGACGATGCACCTGCATTCCAGGGTGCACTGCACCCTGCGCGCAGATTTGGAAACTGTGCTGTTTCTCAAGCGACAGCTAGCTGTTCCTCTCAGATCCGATTTCCCTTATTGCAAGGGCTGAAATGGAAAGAGTTTAAAGGCCTCCAGGCTGAAAAAGAGAAAATCAAGGAGGAGATGGAGGGATATTGATGAAGGCAACATAAAAGGAAGCTAAGGGGCTGCTGTCCAAAATCACTCTCTCACCCTTCTCAATTCCAGATCTGTTCTTTCTTCCTCTCTCTTTTCTGGTCGAATTTTGACCTAGGGCTTCGGCCCTGGTCTCTCTTAGGGCAGCAACTATCTTCCTCTTGGTGACAGCAAGGAGGATGAAGGGTTGCAACACCCGATTCTAGAGATGAAAGCCAAAGAGATTGGTTGCATCCTTATCTTTTTCTCTCTTGTGATGCTTGTGTTCAAATTTGTTTGTTTTTATTTTATTATGAGTAGCTAACTTTAATTAGGGTTATGATGTAACAACTGAAATGCTTTGATTATTGAATGCTTAGTTTATTTTATATCATGGTTTGTTGTTAATTCTTCCTATCTTTTGCTAAATGGTGTGGTGCGAATTATTTGATCACTTGCACGCTTGTTTTAATATATGTTTGGATTTATCATTGAGTAGCTAGACACAAAGGTATAATTGATTTTCTGACTTTCTAGCAATCCGCTTAACCTATTGATTATAGTTTGAGTAGACAGATTCAAGAGAAAGTTAGAATAAATTATTACCAAACGGTCCGCTCAAGATTAATGCATTTCAGATTTTACACAAGTAGATATGCACAAAAGTACTTATAAACCACTTATTAACACTCATCTATTAAACCGTGTGAATACAATAAACAAGCTTCATTAATCCAAGTATTACACAGTTGTGAAGTCATAACCCTAGTCCAAAAATACATAAATACATTCAGTCTTATTTTGAGTCTTGTTTTTGTCAATCCTGCATCCAGTCTGAACCAGTTGCATCTCAACCTGCATCCTACTTCAACACTTCACCTGCATCTCTGGTTGCACTCAGTCCAGTGCGACTGCATCACTTCCCTGCATTGTCTTTAATTTAGTTATTTACTTTACTGTTTTACCCCTGTAGTTTAAATACCAATCCAACTATTTGCCAGGTCTAGATTACCCAAAGTTGTTAGTCCGGTAATTCTTAACCGCCTCCCTGTGGGATCGACCCCTAAGTACTACGCGGTAGGATAGTGCGCTTGCATTCCGACCAAATAGGATTAGGGTTTTTAATTAGTCTTGTGTACCCTAAAAAGCACACATCAAACTTGGCGCCGTTGCCGGGGAGGCAATAGAATATCGATACGAACCAACTTAAGTGAGACTAGACCACCATTTTATTTTATTTTTTGTTTATTTTTCTCTTTCTATTTTTTTTTGTTCTGTTATTTTCTATTTCACCTTGCACCTTTTTGTGTTCATCTTTCAGGTTCAGAAGTCCAGTGCGCCTGCACCCTCACAATTCAGGTGCATTCTCATCTCTGCACCTAACTATGGCACTGAACGACTACCATTGGACAAGCAATAGGCACACAATGCGGGCTGCACAACCACTTGCATTCAGAAGATCCGAGATCAATAGTTCTTTAGAGTTTGAGTTTGAGCAACCAAATTTCAATGGATATCAAAATTACTCATATTCTAGAGCTTACAATTTCGATAGGTGGGATCATTTCACTTCTTCACACCAAAACCTCCAATGTGCACCTCAACACACAAACCGACAACTTCCTAATTACTCTCAGTTTGAACCACCTCAAAACCCACAAAAACCAGCATGGGAATCTTCACTAGAAAAATACATCAAATCTCAGGCTGAGTGGACTGAAAAAATGGAGGAGTCATTTAAAAAGCTAAATTCCAATGTTGATTTGCTTATCATGCAAAGTAATATGTTGCAAATCCGAATAGCACAACAAGCAGATGCTTCAAACTGCATCAACCAAGGTGCAAAGGAATCAGTCAATGATGTAGGTGCATCCCACCAGGATAACACTGCACTCAACCAGAGTGAATCACATTGTGCACCTACACCACTAACATGCAACTCAGATGCACCTGCACCGCTGGCATGCAACTCAGATGCACCTGCACCGCTGGCATGTGACTCCAGTGCACCTGCACCCCTAGAACGCGACTCTAGTGCACCTACACTGCTGGCTTGCGACTCAGATGCACCTGCACTGCTGGAATGCGACTCAGCTATAGGTGCAGTTCATATCCAAAATACAAACTTCATCGACTCACTTGGTGATACAAGCAGCAAGGTGGGTTGCATCGGCAATTTAAGCCACAATGAGAAATATTCAAGCCTAAAGGAGAAATCAAGCGATGCAACCTATGATGCAAACGGCAATGCGAGTTGCAGAGACAAAGTATGGTGTGAGACAAAGCATGAACCGCCAATAGCAGAAGATGACGGCCCAAACCATGACTATCTTCTGGAGTTTTTGACCCTCGATCCTGGTGAAAAGAGAGTCCTCATCTCTCTTGCAGCATCTTCTCCAACTTGATGCGATGCAACGGTCAAACTAATGACCTAAAAGAAGCGCTCCTTGGGAGGCAGCCCAAGTTTTTTAAAAAAAATAATAATAAAATAATTTTCTTTCATTCTATTTCATTTTCAGAGAACAAGAGAAAAAAAAAATTGATGGATGCAACTAACAACAAAATTTCAATTTCAAAGGCAGCAAACAATGATGCGCCCGTATCAAGACAAGGTGCATCCAGATGGTGTTCTAAGCACAATGCTCATCCTGACCCAAATGCACCCTCTCATTTCGAGTGCATCCAGTCAGACAGTCAGACTGCATCCCAATCAATAGTGTAGTGAATTCTCAAGCGTAATGAAGAATACACCCAAGAAGTCTCAACACGAAGGAGTAATGCAGGCGCATCCTCAGCTGCACCAGCAACAACCAGTGCACCTGCACTACCTCAGGGTGTATCTGCACTTCCTCATGATGCACCTGCACAACCTTCGAGTGCACCCAGATGCTGCAATGCAGCCAGACTTGTTGTCATGCACTATTCCTTGTGAGTTCCTCTCTTTTCCTTTCTCTGTTTCTTCTTGTTTTCATTTGTGCATTGAGGACAATGCTTACTCTTAAGCATGGGGTGTTTGTTTGTTTGTTTTGATGTCTTTGGGGATGAACTAATGACATTTTTTTGGATTTGGTGTTGTTTGTTTGTTGTCAATGGGCTGATTTGAATGTTGCTTTGGGTTCTAAATTAGGCTGATGGATTTTTATTGTCTATGTTTGAATGTGAAGAGTCAAAGTAGTCTCATAGCGAGCAAACAAGTTTTAGGGTTGAAATGACAGTTTTGAAAGTTCCTGGAATAGATTAAGGACTTGTAGTTCTTTAGTCAATTTCTGTTCTCTTGGTTGAATTCATAGGACTTTGGGAGTTGCTAAGAATTGTTTTAAACTGAATTTGATGAAACTGAATTCGAGCGACCTAAAGATGAAAGCAAGAACTGTTCGAGAGTCATTTTTCTAACCATTAGGTGGATTAATTTAATAAGTTTTTTATTGAATTCGGTTTGATAGAGCCGGCAAAGGGCAATCTCGAGTTTCTTAAGATCATTCCTTCAACTCAAAAATCGAACTGATTGTAGGAAGTGAATTGCATGTTTGGAGATTAAACCACTGTTTTCAAAAAAAAAATTTAAAGTGAAAAAAAAACAAAAAAAATAAATAAAAGGGGAACTAAAGTGCGGTGCTCTGACGATGGCCATTGCGGAAAGCTATAGGTCTGTGTGGATAAAAAATGGATCCATCTAAAATTTTGAGGAAAACCTCAAGCAAAAACCACACTCATCTGGCTGACCTCTCTGCCGCGGGAAAACTCCTTGCCCCGGGAAAATGTGTAATTAACCCAAAAATATTTTCAAAAATTTTCGTGTGGTTTAAAATTTCCAAACATATGATTCAGGACTGAGAATTGGTTTAGTATTATTTGAGTTGAAGGGGTTCGATCCCGTTTCTATTTGTCTTGAAATCGATTAAAGAACTTTGAAGCATTAATCGACTTAATGTTTAGGTAAATGACTCATGGACAGTGCATTGCGTTTAGTCTTAAGTCTGTTTCAAAGTCGGTTGAATCTCTAAAAAGAAATTGCTTTTGTTTGAAATCGATAACTCCTTGGGTCGTACACATTCAATTGAGAGAAAGGTTTTTGATCTGTTGAATTCTTGTACTTGAAAAATTCCAGAAATTATCAAACGGGACATTTCAACTTTGAAATCCAATTGCACATAATGAGATGAAAAACAGTACTCAATGGGGATTGATTAGGTTAAACCGTGCCTTTGCTTGAGGACAAGCAAAGATTCAAGCATGGGGTGTTTGATGAACATGAAAATGACATGGTATTTGTGTCCGGTTAAGCCTAATTATCTTCCTAAATTCTGTCTTTTTCACGTTCATTTTATATCATTTTGTCCATTTTGTAAGAAAGAAAGAGATATTGCTGTTTTGTTGTTTTTGTTGCATTTCAGGTTTGAGGGTGCACCCGCATCTCAGGGTGCATCCTGATGCAGACTAGGAAATGATGTGCTACAGACTTGACGATGCACCTGCATTCCAGGGTGCACTGCACCCTGCGCGCAGATTTGGAAACTGTGCTGTTTCTCAAGCGACAGCTAGCTGTTCCTCTCAGATCCGATTTCCCTTATTGCAAGGGCTGAAATGGAAAGAGTTTAAAGGCCTCCAGGCTGAAAAAGAGAAAATCAAGGAGGAGATGGAGGGATATTGATGAAGGCAACATAAAAGGAAGCTAAGGGGCTGCTGTCCAAAATCACTCTCTCACCCTTCTCAATTCCAGATCTGTTCTTTCTTCCTCTCTCTTTTCTGGTCGAATTTTGACCTAGGGCTTCGGCCCTGGTCTCTCTTAGGGCAGCAACTATCTTCCTCTTGGTGACAGCAAGGAGGATGAAGGGTTGCAACACCCGATTCTAGAGATGAAAGCCAAAGAGATTGGTTGCATCCTTATCTTTTTCTCTCTTGTGATGCTTGTGTTCAAAGTTGTTTGTTTTTATTTTATTATGAGTAGCTAACTTTAATTAGGGTTATGATGTAACAACTGAAATGCTTTGATTATTGAATGCTTAGTTTATTTTATATCATGGTTTGTTGTTAATTCTTCCTATCTTTTGCTAAATGGTGTGGTGCGAATTATTTGATCACTTGCACGCTTGTTTTAATATATGTTTGGATTTATCATTGAGTAGCTAGACACAAAGGTATAATTGATTTTCTGACTTTCTAGCAATCCGCTTAACCTATTGATTATAGTTTGAGTAGACAGATTCAAGAGGAAGTTAGAATAAATTATTACCAAACGGTCCGCTCAAGATTAATGCATTTCAGATTTTACACAAGTAGATATGCACAAAAGTACTTATAAACCACTTATTAACACTCATCTATTAAACCGTGTGAATACAATAAACAAGCTTCATTAATCCAAGTATTACACAGTTGTGAAGTCATAACCCTAGTCCAAAAATACATAAATACATTCAGTCTTATTTTGAGTCTTGTTTTTGTCAATCCTGCATCCAGTCTGAACCAGTTGCATCTCAACCTGCATCCTACTTCAACACTTCACCTGCATCTCTGGTTGCACTCAGTCCAGTGCGACTGCATCACTTCCCTGCATTGTCTTTAATTTAGTTATTTACTTTACTGTTTTACCCCTGTAGTTTAAATACCAATCCAACTATTTGCCAGGTCTAGATTACCCAAAGTTGTTAGTCCGGTAATTCTTAACCGCCTCCCTGTGGGATCGACCCCTAAGTACTACGCGGTAGGATAGTGCGCTTGCATTCCGACCAAATAGGATTAGGGTTTTTAATTAGTCTTGTGTACCCTAAAAAGCACACATCAGGACTTTTTAGAAAATATGATAAATTTTGGAACGGTATGATCAATGGTTTTCATGCACGCATTTCAATTCTAATTAGATCTTAAATTTGATTAAATATTGCGTATTTTAATGATAATTTGATGTTTTTAGCTAGAAGCTTGATATTGCTATTACTCCTATGTGTTTACAGGTTCTCCGCGATGATTTTGTTCATTTCTTTTGGTTTTTGGTGATTTTGGACTCTGATTTGAAGATGGATTGAGTTAGTTTCTTCAGCCCAGCCCAGACTGCCGTCAGACGAACCGTCTAAACACTTTAGACGGATCGTTTGGCTGTTCCAGAACCGTCTTCTATTAAGGGCGTTCTATTTCTGCTGAGACACAACCTCCATACTTGCACGATTCCAGACGGTTTTAGGTGGTTCAGGCCGACTTAGACGAAGGGTTGAAGGCTATAAAAGAGAGGCATTGCCTCAGATTTTGGTCAGCCACGTTTTCCAGAAACAGAAAAGCTTGTTGAATTATGTTGTAATTCTTCTTTTAAACTCTTATGTTGTGGAGAAACCTTATTTATTTGTTGTTGTTTGATACTATATTAGAGTATTTTAGTTTTAGGGGCAATGGTAGGGAACCAATTCTATGTAGTTTGATTTTGATATTATTTAGTTGGAGTTTATGATATCTTCTTGTGATTTCTATCTTTTGAGTTGAATTGCTATGCGATTTCATGAATTACTTGGGTAGAACTGATTAGGATCGATTAGATTAAGGCCTTATCTAATTTAGTTTCAATAATCTATATCTTTGTTGATTTGTGATTGACCTAATTGAGGATGAAAGTAGTTGATGAATGAAATCGGGATTTAGTAGCTGTTTACCTCTAATTTTTGCCACATAAGAAAAGTTCAACCATTCACAAGGCGGTGAAAATAGGGCCCATGAATGTGTTGGGTCCGGATTCTTAGAGAGAAAGGGTCAATTTTTGAAGCAAAAGACGCGCCTGGACTAAAGCCATAATATCAATATTGACATTAATATTAATACAGCTCGCCACATGACTGTGTTAATTTAATATTTAATATTCAATACCAATAGGAGGAAAGGTGACATAAATATCATGGGTGACTTTGCAAAACAAAAAACCAGACAACGTGCCCGAATAATGTTCAAAATAATTAATTGAGCATGATATATTTCATGAAGAGATGACCTTCATAGGTACATCAATTAAAGCCGTATTTGTTCTCATGGAATCATATACAAATAGGGCTGAAAACGGTAGCCGTTTCAACCGTTTTTTCGTTTCGTTTCGTCCGGAACGGAACGGTAACGGATAAGGATTTCAGTTTCGTTTAAGGAACGAAATAACTAACGCAAATAGAAATATTGTTTCGTCTCAGAACGGAACGATTAGTGAAACTGATACGTTTCGTGGTCGTTTATTTCGCGCATTTCGTCTAAAATTTTTTTCATGGTTTTATTATTAGTTTGCAAAGGACCTCAGTGGAGAGATCGAGGGAGAAACGAGTAAAATTAGATTTCTGTAGCGTCGCTCTGTCATTTCTCCGCCGAACACAGTCACATCTATCTCTCTCGCCTCTGCACCACCCAGTACAATTGCCGTCGAGAGCGAGAGGTGATGATGGTGCCTCATCCCCCTTTCTTGCGTGACCTAACCTATCATTTCTCTATCTCTGTTTCATACAAAATGCAGAATAGTTTATTTTCTTGCATCTTAATAAAAATGCAAAACAGTTAGGTAGTCAAAGACGGTTATAACCGTTTTGATCGTTCCCATCAACGAAATGATCAACGCAACATGTATTAAAGGGATGCAACAATCAACGCAATAAGTACCAAAATTTCGTGCATCAATACAACGGTTAACGAAAATGACCACTTTCGTGGTCGTTTTCCACGTTATGCACCCCTATATACAAATGCATCAAAAGGAGCATATGTACATTGGGCCTGCGTGGGAGAGGAAATGATGGGCTCGTACAGCCCACAGCAAAATAATCGAAGGAGCAGCCCCTCTCGTCTCTAGGCCTGGCAAACGTGATAAACGACCACGATATTAGTCATTTCCGTTTCCGTGCCGTTTGATGAAACGATATATTTTATTTTACGTTTATCGTATTGTTTATCAAACGATCAAGATTTCCATCTCGTTGTTGTATCGTTTAGAAATACGACTCAAACGGCAAAACGTTAAAAAAACGTTGAACCTAATGAAATTTCAGATTTTGAAAATTTTGAATATATAACCTTAGAAAAATTCCAAAAAATAAGAAAAAAAACCACATGTTGCAAAGTTACAAATTTCAAATAGAACAAGCAATTGTTTCACATCAATCTTTCATAGAAAATAAATTTTACAACATAACCAACATGCCATATTCCTAACTTATTTTTTACAAGTTACTACATACTAACTTCAACATCAAATCCTAACATACAACAAAATCCAACAAAACTCAGATATTCTTTTGCTTATGATGAGAACCCCTCAAGCTCAACCCAGACCTCAACCTAACTTCTCAGACTCGTACTAATCTCAGCCAATGGCTTAAAAATCATGCTTTTTAACATCATTGAAGCTCACTGATTGACGTCCAAGGAGCCAAAGAGAAAATATTGGTACAAGTACCAGCACTCCAGGCTTCATCATAACTAAAAGAATATTGAGCTTTGAGCAACTACAAGCCACATAACATACACAAGTCACAACTCATCACTACAAGCCAGCAAGACATGAAGGCAAATGAAGTGACTTACAAAAAGGCATGTTGGCACCACTGCACAAGTGCTCTAAGTACAACTAGCAGCAGTAACACATATAGTGTCATCATCAAGTGCTTCATCACTTGACCACATAACATCACCAAAGTTTCCACCTTGTTCTGAAATTAATTGAAGATAGTAATTGTTAGATATCATTATTCACTAGCTTACAAAAATATATATTGAAGTTAAACAATTAACACAACTCAGTACTTGTCACTGAAGCCCTAAGCCAATCTTGTGCACATATGAGAGCTTGAAGACTCTCATCACTTAAAGAGCTTCTGACAAGGCTCAATGTTCTACCAGCACAGCTAAAGGTAGACTTTGAAGCTACTGTTGAAATTGGCACAACAAGGATGTCTCTTGCCAACTTGGCCATTATAGGGTACTTGGGCACTTTTAATTTTCACCATGCAAGAATATCAAAGTCATCATCCATGCTAGCTAGGTCAAGTGGTTCAGTTAGGTATTCTTCTAGCTCTGACTTTATAGGTTCAGAGGTCTTCCTCACATTCAAGAAGTCCTTCAAACCAGCTTTGGTGTTGCTCCCAGAGCTTGATGCACCAGACATATAACATGAAAACATATAATTGTATTACTATTTGAATTGAGTGAAAGAAAAGAAAATGTATTATGTTGTGCATATTACCTTGAATGAGTAGATGATGTGGCAGAGTGTGATTGAGATGTAGGATTTGACTCAGAGTATTGCTTGAACAATGCATTCAAGACTTGTTTCAGGCCGTCAGTTAATGTTGCAGCATGACCAGAAGGATACAACTCACCAAAGTAATACTTAACTACTGCCATCTTGCATCTAGGATCCAATGTGCATCCAATAGCCAACAAAATGTTTCCAGTATTCCAATATTTCTCCCACTTGGTCAACATTTTCTTTCCCATTTGAACAACAAAGACATTTGCATGATTACACATTTTTTTAATGTTCAGATATACCTCACAGAACTCAGGAAAAAATAGATTAAGTGTTGGATATTTTGTTCCACTGAGTTTGTTTGTGGCTTCATAAAAAATCCTGAGATGCTCAACAAGTATTGCAATATTATTCCATTCAACATCATTGGGGCAGTAGGTAAAATTTGGATCAAGAGCAACATACCTAATGATTGCATCTTTAAGTTCTAAGGCCAACTCAAGCATTAGAAAGGTGGAATTCCACCTTGTTGGCACATTCCATGCAGGCTTCTTCTTTGGAGCTTTAGCCTGTTATAAAACAAGAAATTAGTACACGTGTACAATTAAAATATTATATTGGCATATTAATAAAATTGAATTAATAAGGAATTAGTACACATGACCTGAGTTATTGCCAAGTTGAACTTCTCCATCCTAGACTGTGAGTTTCTAATGTATTTCATTGTCTCTCTCACATTTTCAATCTCATTATTCAAGACACTTATACCATCTTGTACTATGAGGTTAAGGACATGACATCCGCACCTCTGATGAAAAATGTTCCCACCTACTGGTAGTTCCTTTTGAAAGGAACTTATGCTCAACAACTCCTTAATCCAAGCATCATTTGATGTAGCATTGTCAAGCACTAGACATAATACCCTTTTATCTAAGTTCCAAAGCACAAACTTCTCATAAATGGCATTACATATGTTTTTACCAGTGTGTGGAGAGGGCAAACTGGTGAAATTGATAATTCTTTTTCTCATTTTCCACTGGTCATCAACGAAGTGACAAGTGAGGAACATGAAGCCCCTGTCTTTACCTTTGCAAGTCCATAAGTCAGATGTAAAGCTGAACTTGCAATCTAATTTTCCAAAAAGATCGTACAAAAGTTGTCTCTCCTCCTCATAAAGGCCAATGCAATCAGCCTTTAATGTATTTCTTGAGGGAATCATGAAAGAAGGTTGCAGCTCTTTTAAAAATACTCTCAAGAAATAATGATTAACACAATTAAATGGATACTCATGAGCTACAACCATTCTAGCAAGACCCTTCCTACTTCTTGCTTGATTAAATGCCCACAAGACTGGCCCATCTACTACAACTACAAGAAAATGAATATTAACAATTAACTAACTACTAAATTGTAACAATTAAGTAATAATTAACTGGGTGCATACTAACAATCAACTTCAAGTTCAAGTTTATATTTGGAATGTAGTAGCCTAGGTTTTTCTATATTATATATCTGGAATGCACTAATGCATCAGACATAAAAAACATTTCCTGGGTGCATACTAACAATTAACTAACTACTAAATTCTACCAATTAAGTAACAATTAACTAACTACTAATAAGTAATAATCAAAGGGTATGCAACTACAGTTAGGAAATATGATCTGAACTAAAATAAGAAAAGAAAGCACAAGCATACCTTGTTCTTTTCTAGCTTGCTGTTAGTGAGTGTGTAATTTTCATTTTTAAGCTAATTCCTTTAATTAACCACAAACAAGCATGCACAAACACGAATCTAGTACTTAAAGCCATTCACACGAAGAGAAGGTTCAAGGATTATACCTCTCTTGATATAGTAATCAAGAGGCTCGAACCAAGGCTAGGATGTAGATGGGTCGCTCTCTGCGCGTCCTTCAATCCAAAACCGACCTCGAGTCCACCACGAAATTAACCAAAACCTATAGGCTATGCTAGTAGATAGAAGGTTTAGGCTAATCCCAAATTTTCTCGTCTTCTTAATTAACTCTTTAATTAATGGAGGAGATGCGCTCAACACATGAGCTTAGGTGGAGGGGAGAGTGGTGGTGGCGCCGGCCATAAGAGAAGGGAAGGAGGTGGGTGACGGCCAAAGAAGGAAGAGAGAGAGAGGAGCCAAGGAGCCTCCACAAGGGTCCTTTTATAATGCTCAAACCCTAGCAAATAGTTCCAACTATTTACAAGTATGCCACCTACCTACCACCACCCTAATGGGCCGGCCACATAAAGGCCTATATGGGCTTCACACACTCATTTAATTGATTCTTAAATCAATTATTTAGGTCCACCAATTGATGCTCTACATATGGGCTATATATTTAATATAAATATTGGCCCATTAATTTAATATAACTATTTATATTAAATTGTGTTGAGTTGAAAATAATTATTAATTAATTAATAATTATCATGGGATTAGCTCATACATTAAATCATTTCGATATGATCTATTTGACTTAATTAATTATATCAGTATATAATCAATTAATCAACTTATCATATTTTCGCAAAACACATTAATGCGAATAAATGATTAATGCACTGTTTGGTTATATTTCGATCTGTGTGACCCTTTGAGGATTTATGCCAAGTTGGACATGGAATTAAATCGTTATTTAATTCCAATAATCATAAGCGGTATCTAGCAACACGTTATGATTCCCAATTCGCATAAATAGTGTACTGCTACAGTATTTAAATCCTGCATAAGGAATAAAAGTATTTCTCTATTTTGATTCTTATGTCTCACGATATCATCGTATAATCCAAGATAGGAATGTGTCATTCTTGCAGATTATACGTTTCTTGATCTAGAGTTGATCGCTTAGTTGCGCGCATACGATCCAACTCCATCAAGGGGCCCAAATAGATATCGTCACTCACTAAGTGAATTAATGAGGGACATATGGTTTTCTTGATGATTAGTTTTTCCTCGCACAATTCAAGAAAACGTAAATCAAGTCCGTATAGCAGCCCTTAACGGGAATCAGCGGTAGACAAGATTTATAGAATCTATCCTCATGTGGAAAAGATAATCATCTCAAACTTAGAACCAAAATCATAACGAAATAAACAATGACACATAACTCAATCCATATGTTTATTTCATTGGGTCAAGTCCTGTACTATGTTCCATAACATATACATATGCAATTAAGTTGGTAACTCTTTACCTATGATTTGTAGAACTTAATCATCACTTAACTTGCATACTAATTGATATCTCATATTTATATCGATATTTTGACCAGACTTCACATCGAAATTATAACTAAAACTGTGATTTTATCTTGTTTTTCGCTTTTGTTTGCCAGATTTGGCACTGCCGTTGCGTTTTGTTTTATTTTTATAGGAACTCGAAGAAAACAGCAAAGAAGCAATGAATTGGATAGCTAGACGACTCATTCCTAGCTTAGGTCAAGTCTCGACTCAGCCCGATGCACCGCCTACGCACAAAGCCAACCACTCCACAGCCTATCTCACTCAACCTCTACAATCCAGCCCGGATTCCTCCTAATCCGGACCCGATCCTTATGCAAACTCAATCCAGTGGCTCTAATCCGGTCCGGATTGCATCATGTCCGGTCTGGATTGCCATATAAAGAAGGTTCTGATCAGAAATTAAAGGCGATTTCTTTTTTGGAAAGGGAGGTAATTTCGTGTGTGTGATTGAGGGAAGGTAGCTGGACGTCCAGGCAGGCAGGGGAGGCATTTTAGGCGTGCTCCATCTTTGGAAAGGGGGATTCCTCATTCCACAACTTTCTTTCTCTCTCTCCAGCAGCAGATCTAGGGTTTGAGGGTGCTTTTCTCTCTTCTTTGGGCGACTAGGGCAGAGGCTAGGCACGTTTTGGAGCTTGGCTTTGCTGTGGCAACGAGTTCTCAAGGTCTTAAGGTGTTCTCTAGCGCGACGGCAGCGGTTGACAACTTAAAAACTTGGATATTTGTTGTTTCTCTCATACTTTCTCTCTAAATTCTGTTTTTATGGCTTGTATGACTTTATCTCTTGCTATTTGCTTGTTGTTTGAAGTTATGTTAGGCTAAACTTTTAATGCTTTAGGGGTAGATGTAGCTTAGGGTTTGGATTGCTTGATTTACTCTTTTGGTTGATGGAAGAAGTCAATTACCTTTGGGAGTTTTATTGATTTGCTTGTGTTTTGTGTTTATTATTACTTGTGTTGCTCTGCTTGTGTACGGCCGCACTTGTTTGAGACATCAACTCATTATAATAACTGAACCTTTCACTAGTATTTCGAGGTAGGTCAATGGCGAAAGTCGACCAGTTAGTAACCAAAAGTAAACACTTCTAATTAGGCGAAAGTCTAAGTTAGATATCTCGCAGAAAACCAATTGTAAACTCGAATAGGTCCACCGGCAAACGAAAGTTGAGGGTGCAATGCATTCGATGAGGGTTAACACTAGGTTCTATACCAAATACCGTACCCAATAAGTGACAGCAAAGGGTTAGGGAGTTTAGGTATGGCTAGATGGACCCTTGACTTGAATAAATCAGCAATTGAGTAAATCACAGCATTCACGCAGTGGAATCCGGACCGGATTGGCCACGATCCGGACCGGATTAGTGAAACAGAGACACGAAAGTGGTATGTTTCGCAACCCTGTGACCAAACCTAAGTGAAATCGAACCCTAAGGCACTTTTAGCATCATATATTAAACTGTTAGAAAATCCCAAAAATATTTACTCGCATTGTTTTGAATTATTTTCATATTTACAATTGCATTCCTTAATTTATCTTTCATTT
This sequence comes from Rhynchospora pubera, assembly GCA_028095005.1. NCBI lineage: Eukaryota > Viridiplantae > Streptophyta > Magnoliopsida > Poales > Cyperaceae > Rhynchospora > Rhynchospora pubera. The sequence goes on along the minus strand of CM051462.1, from coordinate 156,921,922 downwards.
ATTCTATTTGTGACTCAAAAACCTTTCTAAACTTTTACTGTCTAGATTTAACGAACCAATAAGAATAGTAATCATACCCATCTCTGTGTGATCGACACCTTTACTTTGCTATAAACGACTAGTCGAGTACAAGGTTAATTTGTTTGACCCTGGTTTACACCTCGATCACTAATCTTATATGATAATTAATGTCCTTGTTAATTATCAAGATTATGGACCGTTTAGATTTATTATTGTCATTCTAAAGAATGATCCACAGAGATCTACAATTCAGATCCTCAACCTGAATAATCTGTCAATAATAAACCTAGGAACAGATGATAAAATATCATCCATAACATAAACTAATATTTAAGTCATTTAATTATTGACTTCTAGGACATAACTCCAACACTTGCAACATGTATTGCATTGCATCTGGATTGAACCTCTTTTCTCTTGGTACCTTCTTACAACTTTTTTTAATATGCACCCTCAGTCCACTAGTTCCCCTTTGGTTTCCTTGAATTATGACATACCCACAATAGATGCAAGTAGCAGTATAGCTACCATTCTCAGCTGGCTCTCCTTCTGTGTAGTGTTCCCACCATGGAGATGTCTTCTTTTTCAATCTCTTTCTAGCAGGGGCATTTGGTGCTGGTGCATCTCCAGCAGCAGTTGCAACAGCAGGTTCATTTGATGCACCACCAGCTTCAGTTTGTATTCTTTCAATTTCCTCTTGTGTTTCTCCATGTAATCCTAGTCCCATGCTAATTTTCATTTAAAAATAAAAAGTAACTCAGTGAACAACAGAACAAGCAATTAAAATTTCAAACAAGAAAATTTCACATAAATATAAAGAAAGAAGATAGAAAGGAGATAAAACTAACTCATTGTCAGACAACAAATCTGGCTCGGAGATTTGATTTTCCTCGTCTGAACCACGCACCATTGCTTCTTGAGAATCAACAAAGACTGAGAGCAACAGAGAAAAAAAATTAAAAAAAGCTCACTGCTCGCAATAGGAAAAACTGAATAACTAAAAAAAGAACGAACAATACCTTAGTTATCTGATTCTCTTCTTCTTTATCTTCCTTTGTCTATGGCTGTTTGAAAATTTCTCCCCCTCTCTTTCTTTTTCTTTCTCTATTCCTTTCTCTCTATGTGAGATAAGAATATATAGCCTAGTACGAGCAGAGGAAGTAGTAGCACTCATGATTTGGATCAGTGAACAGTATTAATCGACAATCAACTCACTGGTCTCACAAAATTCCAAACGAGCGAAATGATAGCACCTTTCTCGGCCTTGTAAGCCTAATCTACATCTCAACAAGTACAAGGAGGATCTGGAAACACCAGAGAAAATTGTCGATTACAGTTCCCAAATCACCAAATCAAGCTGCAAGCCTACAATGTACAGAGATCAAGGCCAAGGAATGATTATCTCTTCTTGGAAGGGAACAAACAAGAGAGAGAGAGAGAGAGAGAGAGAGAGCACAGAAGGAAGATGCAGCGGCGCGTGTGAGAGAGGAAGAGGAAAAGAACACAGAGAGTCAGAGAGCGGCGCGCGTGAGAATGAGAGAGAAAGGTAGGGTTTCAATCATATAATAACCCTCGACTCATCCGCCCCTCTCTCTGCTATTCAAAAAATTCTACCTCCGTAGAATAGTAAACGACATAACGAAATATACAGAAACGGTATGGTATGATTCCGTTTCCGTGTCATTTTTTATAACGATACTTATATATATATCGTCAACGTTTCGTTTTTTAAACGACATGAACATTTGGTGCCACATTTCGTTTTCACCCCAAATAACGGAACCGCATCACGTTTTTTTGGGCCGTTTTGCCAGGCCTACTCGTCTCTTCTCCTCGCTAATTCGTTTCTGAAACCAACAAGTCGGAAGCTCCCGCTGCACACAAATGGCGAGCTGGCGAGCTGTTATTGGCCCTCTAGCTGACCCCACTTGTCAACGCTCAGTAACTCACACGTGGCGCGCCTCAACTGGTTGTCGTCTTTGGCCCCACACCCAATAGAAAAGAAAAGAAAATTGGAAATCGAAGAGAGAGGAAGCCCGTCTCTGACAAAACCCAATCCGGCGATCCCCATCACCATTACCGGAGTTCTTGGTACCGTTGGAAAGCCTGCTTGAAGGAGAGTTTAACGGTAGTAATCTCAACCTCTATGGTGACCTAAGAGGCGTCAATTTTGATGAAGAAGTCCCGAGGCAGTGGGATGGTGAAAACCGAAATTGAAGCCATTGGAGACATGGGAGCTCAGTGTGCTTGTGCATACATGTTTGTGAAAGTCCTAAGAATAGGAACATGCATTCAATTGGGACTAAAATGAGGTAGTGTAATGAGAACGCCTATTGGTGCCAGACCTGGGCAACGTATAAAACGGAAACGGAATGAGGCATTCCGTATTTCGTTCCGTTTCAACAAACGGTATGTACCGGCTGATTCGTATTCATTCCGTTTGGACGGAACGTAGCGGAACGGTATAATTTACACTGTATTTCACATAAACGAATCACAAATTGCATTCTATTTTCCGTTCCGTTTGCGAAACGGAATGAAATTTTGTTCCATTATACGTTCCACATGGACGGAACGGAACGGTTTCGCGTATTCGCGGTATACCGTGCCCACCCCTAATTGGTGCCATGACTGGTCAACTATTGGTCAAACTTGGCATAACAATGGTCAACAAATTCAATTGATTAATGAGGCATGTTAAACATGGTACTTAGATGCTATAATGACTGAGAACAAATGTTAATTGCCACCAAATCCACTGGAGACAATGTTGCTTTCGGTTGGACTTGAGAAGAAGTAAAAAGTGCAAAAGAAAATAACATCTCACTGGTCCCCCTCCTCTCTGTGCTGCCCCATGAGATATCTCCACTTATAGAGAAAGAAACTTGGCCCCCAAAACTTCTCTTACAACCGTCAGATGGTAATTGAATGATGAGATGCTGCCAACTTGAAGAGGGATTCCATGAGCTGCCTTCTCTTAAAACCGATCCTTAACCTTTGAATTGGATTAAACCACTGGATGAATGCCAACACATACCCTCTCCTCTCTGGCGCCAAGGACATCCAGCCATCCAGGAGATTGGAATAGTGAAAGCAACAGCCCCAGCTATACATTTTCTTACACAATTGACAATTGGCACTATGGCCCATCTGTCAGACCAAACTGAGAGAATGAGATGTTGCCATGACACCAAAAGTAAATGAAAGGTTTCATCAGGTGTATATTGATTCTTCTGTCTAATTCCAAATATAGGATCTCATATTAATTTTGTATTTCCAATAAAAGATTTGATATGATTCCTTGTGCCGTATCCTATTCTGTATTTTCAAGAACTGGATCTTTACCAACATGAAATTATGAATCCAACTTATTCATGTTTGATCCATATGATGCGCTATTTAATGTCTGGTACCAGCTATTGTAAAGTGTAAACCTTGCTATTGTTACTCATTAGCATATATAGTTCATTTACAAATTATCCATAACTTGTAATAGAGGTTTTAATTTGCTTTTGTATCAAAAAGATAAATAATTATCAGTTATCAATGAGTGTGACTAGAAATTAAAGATTTGCAAGGTCGTTCATTTTCCTTGTTTAAGGGTTTTATATTTTTTTAGTGTATTTTATATTGGCCTTTTCTGGTTCTCAAACTTGTTTGACCAAAACTTAAAGATGTATTGTAGTTCTTGTCTATGTTTGGTTGTTTTATTGAATTAATTTTACTTTGTCTATGCCTAGAGAATATTTTTTTTTTCAAGAATTAGTTTAAACTTTGTTTTGTTTATAGAGGTCAGTAGTCATGGATACGTTAAAGCGGTACAAAAAGTCAGTTCAACTGTGGAAATTGTATTCCTTTCAATGTGGTCCCTCAAAGTTCAAAAATTATAATCCCAAGTTGCGATTATTGAAGGAATATTATTGATTTCTTATAATATTGTAATTATTTTAATTGTTTTCACATCTTGACACTAACTTGTCATTGTTTGATGTTATATCATGAATTAAGCAAGATTTTTTTCTTCTTTTTGTTTTACTCATACGTCTGAAGTTTTTTTCAAGAAATTTTATCGGTTACTTTGTTGGCATATGTTTGTTCTGAATATAATAGGTCAAAGGTTGTGTCAGCTGGTCTTTTGCGCTGAACTTTCATTAGTAGCTACTAGCAGAGATCTCCAAGGGCTTGTATATATTTTCTTTTAACTTTCTTAATTATTACCTATCTTATAGCATTTTACCATTTTCAGATTTGAGCCTTATTGATTTGAACCGTTCAATTTGCTCTTACTAAGAGACTAAGAGTACGTATAATCGAATCTTTTTGCTAATGGCTGCGATAGGGATACTTTCAAGCACTGTGGATGCATAGAGAGGATACTAAATTGATTTGAAGTTTAGGCATTTTTTACTCCATGCTGCTGAAGAAGCCAAATCAATATGGACAAAATAATTTGGTTTCTCTCGAATTTCTTCTGATCAAGTATGTTTAATTATTTACTTGGAGTAAATTAAATTTTAAACCTAAGGTGTTTTTACTAACCAATACTTTGGTTTCTTGTAGGTAGAGGAATATCTAAAAGGAGCACATCTAACTGCGTTTAGAGGAACATTAAGTCAACATAAGCTTCTTTTTATTTCTTAGGCTTTGGCAAATGCGAAGGAAAGAAACAAATTTTTGGGAAGTAACATTTCTTGCCTTAGGCTCCGTTTGGATAGGTGTGGGAAGAAGTATTGGGAAGTGTGTAACTTTGTGAAGAGTTTGGATTGTTTATAATTTTTTTTCTTCCCTTATTCCTTCTTCCTCCTTCTTCTTGCATCCAAACGGAGCCTTAGGCACAGAATGTATATGATGACGACTTCTTTTTAAAACTATATAGAGAGTTGGGCATGAAATAGATCAATTTTTGTTACTTGTTCTTTTGTCACAAGGCGAGACAAAGAAGGAATTCATATTATTGGGTGCGTTTGGATAGGTGTGGGAAGAAGGGAAGAAGGGAAGAAGTGGGAAGAAGTATTGGGGAGTGTGTAACTTTGTGAAGAGTTTGGATTGTTTATAATTTTTTTTTTACCTTCTTCCTTCTTCCTTCTTCTTCTTCCTTCTTCCAACCCCATCCAAACAAAGGCATTAGGAATTAGTTAGGTTAAGAGTGCATGGTGTTTAATTTAGTTTTTATCTTTTCGGACTAGCCTTGTCTCTTTGTATGGTTTTATTTGTTGTTTTAAGTTCTTGATTGAATTGCCCCTGACTTATACTGTACCATGCTAATCATTTTTAGAAATGTGTTTCAATAACTTTCACTTTGTTTATTCATCAGATCTATTTTTCTAATGTCATGATTTTGATATATCATAGTACCTTTTGAAGTGCTACAAACAGATTACTGGGACTATTCTTGCCTTCTTCCCCATGATCCTTTTTCATGCTGACTGTGCTGTTCCTTGGGTTTTTTTTTTCATATAAATATTTTATTTTATTTTTTTCAAATTCTATTTTAAGATATTTATGTCTAATGCAATACAAATTCTGAACAACCTACCAACATCTAGGTCAGGCACTGTTATATTGTAGATTTTTTTTTTCTTTACCAGTATTTTTTTTATAAGGTCTCTTATTATTTATTACCAGAATTATGTCTTTACTATTTTAACCGTTGCTCTTTGATCTCTTGTTATAGGAAATGAATCTGAAAATGAAGAAGTAATAAAGCAGTTGGAAGTTTTATAGACGGTAAGTATAAAGGAACAGCAGGACAAGAGAGATATGGGAATATTCAAATTAGTATTGGAAATGTACATAATCAGGAGTGTGTATTAATTAATATTCAAATTCAAACGATAGATACAAAAAAGCAAAAAGGAAATATCTATTAGGCACATTAGGACGGCATTTGAGAAAAAAAATGCGCTAATAAGGAAATTGCGTACAATGAAAATTAATGGCAATAAATGGCTGCTGGTTTTCTGGCAGTTAATTATAATTAGTTGCTCGAACAATTAAAAAGATTCACGTACAAAGAATACATATTAAAAAATCTTTAATATTTTTGAACTACTAGCATATGAGCCCACCCAATGTGTGGGCAAATTATTGGAATAATACTATTATGAGTTGACTACGGCTAAAGTGATATAAACGGAGAGCTCCGTCAATACCAACCATATCTCCATATAAATTTTTCAAATGACTGATCAATTTTAGTATCGATTTTAGTATGGATTAACTTTTTATCATAATACCAAAAAGATTGAAATAATATTGTTGTAAATGAATCTCAATTCATATACATTGCTTCCCTGTACCGACTGACAAATCAACTACAAGAACTTTACTGCAAGATTCTTAAGAAACCTATCACACATTGCTTCCCTGTACCGACTTACCCAACAACTTCAGACGTGAGAATCATAGTTAAACAGAGAACACTGAAATACATAACTCTAATGGTAAAAAGTCAGAAAACAAATAATAGCGACATGAGCCTCTGCCATCGTCTGGCACCATGATTCTCTGGCGACCACTTGCAAATCATGGAACTTCCCCAACAATGGTCTGAACCATTTATCTTCGTATCATATTTTCCTAAAACACCATGTCGTCTTATTGTTTGCAGTTGAGGCTGTGAGAAGTTGAACTCTAGAGATCTATTGGTGGTTTCTTCTTCTTAAATTTCATCATATGGAGTTGATCTCCTAGCATTAGCTTCTATGTGGCATGAGCCGTGAAGCTTCCTCCTAGTTAAGATCAAAATTAATGACATGTTTTACATGAGACAAATATAAGATCAAAATTATGCCCATGTTCCAGTAAATAACAAGATTAATATTCCTGTTGAATTCCATCTCGAACCCATGTAAATAAAATATCTGAACAAAAAGTTGGTTGAGAACTTGAGATGGATCCCAACATAAAAATTAAAATTAAAATAAAAAATTAAAGAGAGATGGAGTGTCCAGGACCACCTTAAAAAGCAAGCAAAGCTTAAAATTTAACATAAATTTCATCAAATAGAAAAAAAATAACAAATACAAAGAAAAAGAAATTTGAGATACCCTTCAGTGTTAATGTTCAGAGAGAGGCTCTTCTCTCCAGACACTGTTCAAAAGGTGACAATGGATCCATCTCAAGTAGTGCATCCTTGATTCCTTATGTAATATAACTCCTAAAAATGTAACGCCAGTCCATAGCATACATACCTTTAATCTCCACCCCACCCCCCCCCCCCAACAAACAAAAAAAAATCAACGTTGCTTTTATACTGTGCAACAGTGCATGAAACACAATCTGGCATCTTTGGGAGATTCAAAATTGGTGTCATGCATTATTACTTGGAGTTACAAGGGCATACCCTGTTTTCAACTGCAAGTGTGATATTTCATGAAGTCCAAGGAAATTTAAGAAATTTTCCCAACAAAATGAGTATAAGAAAAAAAAAATTTAATTTGAACCTTCATATATAGCAGATCTCTGAGGAGACTCTTCATGATCTAAGAAAAACTTTAATTATGTAATTATAATTAAAATTAAAATGTAAAAGACTACATATAAACACAATTACGAGCAGCTACATAAAAAAATAGAAATAACTGTAGTTAAAATTTACAAAGAAAAGGTTCTTACCAAATTCTGACAGCAGATCAGTGTGACTACACAAAAGAAAGAAGACAAAATTAATTATAAGTAAATTGCCCACAATTTGTGTATTGTTGGAACACAAATCAAGATAATGATTATTTATGTATTTTTATCTAAAATCCGCATCTATATTTTACAATCCAAACCCAACACCCGTTCTTCCAAGAACGATTATTTCTAATGAACGATCTGACAAATACTGTCAATAATCGATAAGGGAAATGAACGATTATTTCTAAAGAAATCGAGAAAAATAAGGGAAAAGAATGAAGAGACAAATTATCAAACACCTGACGACATGTGGAGCATATGGAGAAGAGAGACCTCACGTAGAGTGGTAGGTGGGACCCCCTGTCATCCTCAGGAAGCCTCTTTTTCTTCATTCTCTTTGTTCTCTCATTTGTACAGTTGTACTGTCATCTCTACAGTTGCAGTCATTGTTTTCATTCTGCTTTAAAGTTCTCGTGTTTGTAATAATTTGTCCATAGTTTCACTTGTTTGGTGCCATGAAATATGATACATATTCTCAGGAATCAAAGGTTAATGGAATTTTGCATGATGCATTTTAAAAACTCCTGTGTTTTTGCAATGACTAAGCTTGGTAGAACCCATGGTTATTTGACTTGCTGGAATGTGATATGTTCTTACTGGCAGAACTTCATATTTGAGTATGGGTGATGACAGATTTTCTCTTGAATTTAGAATTTCTGGGATTTATTGATATTCAAGTTTGCTTGATAAAAATGCAGGTAAGAAGGTCAGCAAGGCTCCCAAGATTCAGAGGTTGGTGACTCCTCTAACCCTTCAGAGGAAGCGCGCAAGAATTGCTGACAAGAAGAAGAGAATTGCCAAGGCCAGGCATGAGGCAGCTGAGTACCGGAAGCTTCTTGCCCAGCGTCTCAAGGAGCAGCGTAAGCGCCGCAGTGAGAGTCTTGCCAAGCGCCGATCCAAGCTCTCTTCTGCTGCTGTTAAGGCCGCTGCTGCTTAGGCTATCTCCTTGTTTATTAGATCTTGATGGGATAAAGAAGAGGGTTTTGTTTGGTACTTAGGTTTATGTGTTGTCATTTTTGGAAGACTGTTGGTCTACTGTTTTCTTGTTTAAGTTTTTTTGTGAGACCTTTTTGTTGGTCATTTATGGGTTTCTTACTAGCCTACCTCAACTTGTTTGGGACAAAAGGCTTAGTAGTTGTTGTAATGATGAAGCTTTTTACTGGAGAGGTTTTTTGATACAAGCTTCATGAAGTCATGGTTCTATTATTAGAAGTTAATTTTATTTTTATATAGCAACTGTCTACTGCTTTTGATTGCGAGCTGGTAATTTCATATATTTAAATTGGTAAGTTGTCGCTTATTATTATGAGTTTTTTATTTTATGAAGTTTTTGTTTAAAATAATTCGTTTTACTGTATAGTATAGTAGTAACTTGTCTAATGATTTTGTGAACAAGGTCAACTTCTGTAAGATGGTACCTCATTTTTAGATGAGCTGCTTTGATTGCGGTGTGAAATGTCTGTAATCTATATAAAATTGCCTGAAAATCTATAGAAAGCTGGATTTCTGATTTTTGTCTGTAATCTATTTATCATTTCGGAAATTGTTTCGAACTTACCGTAAGATAGTCATAGTCTCATAGACTTACGGCCCTTGCTCCTGGGGAAAAAAAATTAATAAATAATGGTAGTAACGGGAAGTCTGGAGGGGCGGCAGGGAGGGTTGAGTGGGATGAGTGAGGTCCATCCCCAAATTTCTTCTCGACCCTCCTCTCCTTTTACTCCATTTCCCTTTCGTCATATGGACCTTATTTCGGCCCTTCCGTTCACTGACAAACCACATTTGTCCTTCGAATAACACAGAGTATGATCATATACATAAGCGATTGAACACTTTTTCTATACAACAGTTCTGAGCCTCACAAAAAAGGTTCGCCAAAGTCAAATAAGCAAATGTGTTTATTTAATTTCTTTCTATACTATTCAAACACTAGCACCCGCTCAACAAAAGAATTAGTGAGAACCCCGATATAAATTACTGGAAATGTTAATTAATTGTTTACATACAAATTACATCTGAGTTGTATTGTCCGGTTTTAATCAGTTAGATGCTTTGAGAGAGATTTCTGGTAGTAGTTTAGCTCTCCCCAAACAGTCTCTTCTACAGCTTCCCATGACGTGGCTGCCTTCAACTCCTCCCACAAACTAAATATGGCTCCTAAAACATTATCATCGTGTAGTATGCAGTAGCACCTGAAAAGGAAAAATTAGTCCAATAACAAGTTACGGTTGATTTTGCAGTATAGAAAGTTGGACTTACAGAATACCACGAACACCATTTGATGGACAAAAATATGTATTCTGTAAGTCCAACTTTCTATACTGCCTAATTCGTAAGAACCACCCAACTTTTCTCAATTTTGAAACTAGCCCCCAGAATAGCTGAGAATCAGATTTTTTTTACATATTAACAAGAACAAAAAGAAGTAAAAGAAAAAATATTAATTGCCAAGTTAGTTTTCAACATTTAAATTTGTAGTTTCATTTAGACATGAGGAGGAAAAATGCCCCATGCAGTAATATTATCAACAATCAGCGTAACAAATTTATCATCTTTCCCATTGGCCATTGCAAATATCTAATGTTGGATATTCTCAAAAGTATCTCAAAAAGAAATTAGCGGCCATTAGTTAGAATCTGAGAAGTATTGTGCAAATATAAACAAATGTGCGCAATTTGAGAAAAAAAAAGGTTCCTTTTGTGAAACATCCTATATGACCATAGATCGTGGTACCCAATTTGACTCTGGAATCCATTATCTGATACTAATATAATAATCCAAGTTTGGAAGTACTTACATGGCACGGTAAGATATTCTCTTTAACTTTGACTCTTGAAAATTATTGGTAAGCGCATCTTGATCTTTAACCTTGGAAAAGGGAAGCGCATAACTTTCCAGAAACTTCTTCAGAAGAGGCCTCTCTCCTCGAAGTACATCAAGATACAATGGAATTATATCCAACAAGGGATCCCCTGAAATAAATTCCATACAGCTGAGATCTACTTATTTTTTACTTCTATTTGTTCTATGCAAGAAGCCACCCTAATACAATAGGAACTCAAGCGGGTCCACGATAAGTTCACAAAAGAAGTAATATACAAAACATGTTTTGTTACATAAGAACTAGTGACATCCAAATTGGAGCATTAAGGCATATGAAGATATCTTATGTAGTACATATTATACCTTCAAAAAACTGTACACGTGAGACATAACCAACACAAATTTATCATCTCAAAGGAATTGAAATGTAAAAAATCCAGTTATTCTCAAAGGAAACTAAATTAGATAAAAAGGACAAATGAATGAGTGCTCACCAAGATATTATTTTGTTTTAGCATTGTATTGATTCATTTTTGAGAAATACCTAGCACCGATATGAATATGTTTTGACACCTTGTGCTGGACCTAGCGAACCTTAACACAATCATAGACATCGTAAAATGCACATGATGCAAGCAGACGTGCATAAACAATAAGACACATAAAAAGAGCTGTGCTCACCAATAGATACGTCGCTAAAATCTATGATGTGCGTTGGGATCCACTTCTGATTTCCTCCATGACCATTAGATAAACTATTTAATCTATTTTTAACAGGACCATCTTCTGGGGCATGCTTGTCACGGCTAGAAGAAACAGGCTTCATAAGAATGTTATCATCCATTATATCTGAATGTATAAATGAAGGACTGCTTGAGGTGTATGAACCATGATCATCCTGGTACAAGATAACCAACAGCATTTAGTAGTGTTTCTTACTTAATTGAACCATTAGGTACAGGTTCCCTCTTAATTATTAAGTTAAACCTCAACTTCAATTCCAAGTGTTGAGTTAAGACACAATGAACCTTATCTCAATAGCATCAATTAGCTGAATATAATAAAGGAAATATTGCAAAACCAGTATAAGGTACTGTAATGTGATAACTTTCTTGCACAGCCACGCCAATTGATTTTGTAACTCACTTCATAAGATTTTTTTCACTCCTAAACTATTATTCTTGTTAAAAGAATGATTTTGAAAAAATCAACCTTGACAATATCAAGGAGATCTGTTACATCATTGGGAAGATATTCTTCAGCTTTCTCGATTAAAGCCGCTGGAATTGGATCTCCCCTGAAAATAAAATTATAGAAATAAAAGATACGTTCAAAATATGTCAACCAAATCATTAAGCATCACCTCACGAATGAAGCATCTATTAATCTTCAAAGTTCAAACATTTCTGCTGTAAAAAGATAGAAGGACGAGTTTAGCAAATAATATAAGAAAGAAAAAAGACATTTACCATTGTTCAAGGCGTCTCCTGACGTTTCGTCTACTAGCAATAAGAGAATCAGCAACCAATTTCCATTCTAAAGGTATATGGGAACCTTCCACAAGATCCCCACTATCTTCTGCATCAAATTCTCGTGGCCTCTTATTCAACATTGTTTGATTTATATCAAAATGGGTTTTATTTCCAAAAGGAAGCGGTAGCTGATGAAGTAGCCTAACTTGAACCCCCAAGAAAGAAGCTAGGTTTAAAGCATCCTCTTCTGATAACTTCTCCCTTCTACAAAATGCAAATTAAAAGTCAAACAGCTACGATTTATAGGTCTATCGCATTTTGGTCTGGTATTACAAGCCAGTATTGCAAGATCATTAAGCAATGTTTTGTCTCCTTATGTTGTTCAACTTATTGTCTTCAAATTGCATCAAAATACCAGATGATGGGTTATCAGAATTGAGAATATTACTGAAATATTTTAAAATCATACATATAACTCACATTTTACCGAATATATCCCCCTTACATCTTTTGGTCACAAGATATGGCCATATAGTCTTGCAAGAAGTGTCAAACCCTTTTAGCTCAGTTTGCATCTTTCGCAACACACCAAAAGTGAAACTGTCCACTGAAATTTCTCTACTTGAATCTCGATACAACTCAGAAATAGCTCCTGGGACACCTCTCCCATCCCATGGTATTGTTCTGTGCAACCCATTCTCTAGAACAAGAAAACCACTTGCGATTATTTCAGGAACATGCTCCCTCAGAGGAGAGTCATACATCTGAAGGAGGTTGTAGAACTCAAGCTGCAAAATATACACAGATTAGTTACATAATGCCCAGGAATAGTGGTATACCAAAGTTGGTTTTGCAATGGCCTGGTAGGTACACTTCTTAATACAGATTGAGACATCCTATATTTTTTTCTAAATTGGCTGAAGGCTATCATTACTCGTTGGGACTTGGTATTTGTTTTTATACCAGTCGGTTCAGACTCATTAAAGATCAACAGAAACTGTTGTCCGTACTAATCAACAAGTATCAATAGCCAATACTGGCCACTGTTATCATATTAACATATGTTGATGAGAGAAGAAGAATAGTAAGAAACCTCTGCACCAAGACAATGGAGAGCCGATTCAAAACCCCCTTCAGCATAAATTTTTACCACATTATCTGAAACAACAAAAACCTATAAATAGGAAAAGAAATACCATCAATACCAATTGTTAAGGACAAAGTGGAATACCTCTGTACATACCAACATTCAGAATCCCTTTATTTAAACCCAAATTATTAAAAATGCAGAATATTCATTTATGCAAGTGTAGTAAGGTAAGCACTAGTAACAAAACAAACAATCTAAAGCACAGAAATAGTGACCACTTACAGGATTGCTACCAGTACCAACTGGTAGCTTCTCATCATCTGAAGGAGCTGGCAGCTTATGGTTCAAACATACCTCATGCAGGCAATTGCGCCACTTCTCCACATTTATAGCCAAACATGCACCCTAAAACAAGACAACATTCCATGTTTAGAAGGCACATAGAATATATAACACATAAAGCCTGACATCTAAGGACATCAAATCATTCATAGATCACTCACTCTATTGGAAAAGTGAGCGGTATACATATCACCCAGCTTTGTAGTTCTTAATTTCAATGTCCATTAATTGTCTTTACTCTTTAGAACAGGTCCTAAATCAGTGTGTATGTTCTAACAATTGGATACTGGAATAGTATAATCACAAAATTTGCTATTTGCAAATAGAAATGATATGTTAAACAAGATAGCTTACCTTCCATATTAACTCCCTGATGTCAGGTTTAGCAACCCATAATTTGCACAACCATTCCCTCATTTCTCTTTGTCCGATGTAGATATTAGGGCTCCAAACAGAACAGTAGTGGTTTCTTTCTTCATCCAAATATTGAGACAAAAACTCAATATCATATGAAAAACATTGATTGGTTGTCCCATCAGAAAACTCCGTGGGGCTTTTTAGTCTTTTTTCTTTTCGAGTCATGTCCGGGTGATTCAAACTGTCTGAACTTTGTGCATTTTCAGTCTGATGACCTGGTACAGCCAGAAACCCAGCCCGGGACACACCCTTGTGACAGTGGCCAGGTGCCAGATCGAGGCAAACAAATTCAAAATTGGATTCGTTAACATAATTTTGTGTGACAGCTACTGTAGTTTCAAGATTTAAAATACAATGCCACCAGCCAGTTGGGACATATATGGTTTCTCCAGGCAATTGAGTGCATTCTATTGGCTTGTCTTCATCAGAAAGTTGAGGGTATATATCAAGCCACCACTGTAAAACAGAAGAAAAAATTTTATTTATTAATAATAAAATTATATCACAATATAACAACAAATTAGTCATGAAGCAATAAGAAAATTTCAGGACATAAAGCATCAACATGCTGGCTATACAAGTCTATTTGAAAAAGTAAAAGGTCATGTGTAATATTTAAACTGATGCTTACAATTTCCTCAGAAAGCTACTATATAATTTAGTTTCCATCGTATTATTACATAACTAATAGAGCTTCACCTGTAGTATTTATAGCAACTTGGAAGTTATTAGTATTCAGCTTACGAGTATTGAGAGATTAACTGTCCTTTGCTTTATGGTCATGTGGGTTGGCTTAATCATGTAGTAAGAATATAATACAATGGTAGAGATAAAATTGAGTCTTTTAGATAATTGTATCCTCTTTTCTCAGCCAGGTTTAGAAAATTTATGACTTATAAAGTTTATAAGAGAAATTTTGTGATGCAATTTTGCTAAAAATCCTGAACTGGAAAGCTAACTAAAAACAATATTAAAAAGAAAAATAGTAATAGCAATAGCAATAACAAAACAACAGAACTAGACCAATAAATATAATAGAGAACCTGCAACGATGTGGGGCTTTCGATATTGACATCGCCATCTACCTCATTTACATGAACTGTCACTCCAGCAGGTACACGGCCAGGGGGGTACAATGCCCATCTATTATTTGAATGCAAAGAAGCAAAAATTATGTGTATGTATGAGAAGCAGCTGTAAATCACTACTGCATACCCATACTCCCTGTACTCTGCAAAAGCGCTAATCTTGCATGAGAGAAGGTAGAAACAACACACATACACAAAAGCAAGAATTCTTATGATATTAACTAGTAACTTAGGGTGTACAGTACATGCAAATAAATATTCAAAATTGCATCATAATGCCAATGACCTGAACTGAGTAAGGTGACAAAAAGAAAATGAAAAAATAACCTTTTTCTGCCACACAAAAGGGTGTTCCAAGCAGTGGTGAGGCCAGGATCAACATGCCATGAGGCACCAGACCTCTCAGGACCTATTATGAGCCATCTAAAGGGAGGCCGCTGCTCATGGCTGAGCAGATTGAAAAAATCATCTTTGAATAGATGAGGCACTTCATAGTCTTCTAGCAAGGAAGGTGCTGTCTCTCCAAACTATACAGTAAAAATAATAATATAATAATAATAATAAAGAATTGAACTGTTAAAGTAATAATCCCATGTTATTTAGCACATATGTTTCTTTATGTTTGGAATATGCAGTTGCTTCACATGTTTTATGGTCAAACAGGTAAAAAAACCAGTTGGTCTCCTAAAAGGGAAATTTAAATTAAGATGCCTAACCTTATCATCAAATATATAGAGCGGATCTTCATCATGCTGAACTTGCATGTAGGAAACATAGTCCTTAAATTTCATCATTATCTTTTTGGGGCTCTTTTGAGATATCCTGAAGAAACTGTCCCCATAGATTTTAACCAATTGCTCAATTGTCCATTTCTTTCTTGCTGGCCAAGTCTCTGCAAGACCCGTAAGCAAGATCTGCAATAAAACATTAGATAAGTTTATGTTCACAAAAGCAGAAGAAAGCAATACACATACATAGCAATAATAATAATAAGGACCTCTGTTACAAGTGTACACTGATAACTTATGTGGTAAATAGTATTTGCAGTGTACGCTGTACATCTCATGCTTCAGTGATATTAATTAAGAAAGTTTCTGATAGCACCAACCTTTTAGACAACAGGTTAATCTACAATTAAATCCATAAAACTAAAGAAAACCATTAAATCCTCTGATGTTACAAATATCCACCACTAAACAGCGATTAAACAGTTGAACACAGGCACTTTTTTAGGCCTATATATATATACACAAAGCATAAATACACCCAGTTTCGGGGCTAGTTTGTTGGATGTAGTATATTCTACATCAATATAAACAGCATAGGCCAAAATAAACAAAAATTAAGCCAATCAAATTAGAGTCAGCTCCAAGTTATGAATGGCTTAGGGCATTTTTTGAAAGTTTCTCTTAACTAAACTTTAGTTTTAATACCAGGTGTCATATTGCACACACCTAAGAAATTGTTGGTCACAGCTAGCAAACCAACAAAAATGTTAGATATAGTTTTTAAATACAGTAAGATGATGCGTACAACTTAGAAATAAAAAAAAAAAGCAATTAGAAATCATCTTGAATGAAAACAGACAAAGTTATACAAATACTTCTCAAGAACCAATACACAATGGTTTGGATTGATATTGAATGCTCCCTACTTTGCCATCCCGTCCCCCCCACTACCTATCTTTGGTGGGGCCTACAGCCCAGGGTGATGGGGAATTTTTTTTTTTTTTTTTTTTTTGGGGGGTGGGGGGGCAAAGTAGGGGGCGCTTGTGCAAATAGTTTACCGGCTTTGTGCCATCATAGTTCAAAGAAAAGTCATCCTGCGAAAGATCTTCTATCCTTTCTAAGTCACCAGTGTCCAAAGAAAAGGAAGTCAATGAAGTGTGGCATCTGTACCATCTCTTGTACAAGTAAAATGAGAAAAACCCTGAAAGGGAGGGAAACATTACAACATAGAAGAATTATGAAATTAAAAAGCCTAAAAAGCTTACGGTAAATAAAGATAGTTCGTTACCATCGAATTGAAGGGGTTTATGGTAAGTCTCAGTGCTATCCTTGCAAAGGTTATGCCTACAAAGCAACAACACATTTTCATATTTGTTCGTAGTAAATTCAAGGACATGTTAGTAAAACCATCTGGAGCTAACACTTGGACCCACCTAATCCAGCAAAGCTAGATTAACATATTTATTATGTTCTATATTTTACCTTAGCAGTTCTAGAAACAACACGGTACTGAACCTAGGTAAAACCACTAGTGGCATTATTTACAGCTATTTTTAAACCGGCACACATCTTTTACACATAAGCTTTCAGGCTTACCCATCATGACTTTGTAAATGTATGTACCAATAAAAACCCTAGCATGATTTGCAGCTGTGTAGCCACATAAACAGCTATGTCATTAACAAGCAAAGAATTTATTTGAGCACAAACCTTGATAAAGCTGTCTTTTTCCAAGAACCTTTGTATTCAAGTGAACCCCCGATAGAAAAGCATTTATTCATCCAAAGTGGTTCCTCATTGCAGAAAATGTACATGACACTGGAAATATGGAGAATGGCATCTCAATCTTTTCATAAAAATAAAAAAAATAGTACTAACTCATACATTATGCTGCCGACTCTAAAATTGTTAGAACTGAAATTTGGTCTAGTTAGATAATCTGGACTGACAAGAGCCACCTTACCTTACAACTGACTTCTGAAACTAAAAACTAAAGTAAGTTTTCAAAAACTTAACAAAACAAAATAAGACGAAAATGATTGGTAGTGTAATTGTTCCTAGTTCTATGACTTAAACAGAGGCACCAGTAGCATAGAGAGAGAGACCTGCTGACGCAAGAGAGGTGGCCGAGGTCAGCAGGAGAGAGCAAATCGAGGATGGCGCAGATGGTGTCATCGGGGAGAATTCTGAGATCGCCGAGCGCATCGACGCGGCGATCGAAGGTCACAGATGGTGGCGAAAGAGACATGGTTGACTAACGAACTACCAGTTCTCAAACTGGATTTCGATTTTGCAAAGGAGATGAAATTGGAGACTCGAAGGAGGGGAAGTGCGCGTCGGTTCTACGCGCCGAGTCAGGTTTCAGGTTCGCGGGACGGAGAGAGAGAGAGAGACGGCAGCGATTGGTCAAAGTTTTAAATTTTTTATGACTCTGACTTGGAAATAGAAAAACAAATAATTTTGTGAGCGCGCCGACGCGTCGGCGCAGTCGCGTTGATAACGTTGCATTTCGGATTTTCGGACAGTCGGACTATCGGATTCGGACCACTTTCCTCTTCTTTTCACCTTTTATTTCCCCCGTGACGGTGACGGAAAAGATTAGTTTCCTCTTACCGGATTCCTTCCTTGAAAGCCTTTTTCCCTCCTGCAGAAAGAAGGCCTGTCAACGAAACCATTTACCATTTTGCTGTCACTTTCCAGTAGAAACGGAACGGTTAATGAAACAGTTTTTTGTTTTGTTTCAATAACGAACACAAAATTATACCGTTTCGAACCGTTAAGTCTCGTTTCGAATCGTTATATGTGCAATCTCTGAAGTGTAACAAATAATGAAAGGAAATTCTGTGTCGTTTCGAAAACGAAATGGTTAACAAAATATATTTGTACTGTTTTTCTTAACGAAACACAAACTAAATGGGAGTGTTCTGTGTCTTTTCGAGACGTTTGACATTCTGAACAATTTGTCTGTCTAATTCGACTGCATTTTTTAAAAAAAATTGACTTAATTTAATTATTTTAAAAGTAAAAGTCGCATAAATTTAATTTGATTTGATTTGAGAATATGATAGGATCTTAAATTAATAAATAGTTAAAAAAAAAATCTGACCTGTCCAACTAACCTTGCTTTGAAGAACGAATCCAATTCCGACCTGACCCAAATTGACATGAATGATGAATCCAATTCAAAATTAAACGACCCAAAATCCGATCCAATCTGTAATCCTAAAAAAAACAGCGACTTAATTCTATATTGACATTTCTTACAAGTGGAAAATATCGTCGTAAACAGCTATATTTAACTGATGTATTTATTATTTTCAAGTTGTCTTCACTCTTCAGGAACAAAAAAAGAAAAAGCACAATGGCGCTAGTATTGTATTATTATTATTATTTTTTTGAGGCAAGCGCTAGTATTGTATTATTATAACATAATATCTAAATTTAAATATCTAAAATATTGTCTATGTAAACGATCTCAGGCTCAATATTATACAATAAACGTGTTGGGATATTTAAATCGGTCAGAGTGTTCAACAACCCTAGAGAACTGTATAAAAACGAATCTGGATGGAAGGATGATGCCCAAACTTATTTCAGGCCCAGCAGATGAACAGAGAAAGAGCTCTCTTTTCTCTTCTGTTGTTAATCCACTATATGCTTAAACAATATCACAATATCAAGTTAAAAATGTGAATCTGTTCGTGACAACTAATCGTATAAAACAGGTGCAAGTGATGGCACGGCAGGTCCACGAAGATGCAGTGGAGGGTTCTGTCATGATTCATGTTGCTTGAGTTGTGTGTTTTTTCTTGTAATAGAATGCCTGTGGGTGCGTTTGGATGCGATAAGAAGGAGGAAGAAGAAAAGAAGAAAGAAAATAATTATAAACAATCCAAACTCTTCACAAAGTTACACATTTCCCAATACTTCTTCCCACTTCTTTTCTTCTTTCCACACCTATCCAAACGGAGCCTGTAAGAATTAGTTTTTGGGGTATTTTTGGCTTAGCTGCACGTTAGTATTGTGGAATAAAGTAGGGTGGGAACATGTTAGCTGCACGTTTTGTTGATGTAATAAATTTGCTTTTCGTAATGGAAAGTGGCAGGACTTAATCCACTTATTTTAGAAAAAAAAAACTAATCGTATAAAACTTTATTATTATTCTTTTGTAAGAAAGCCCATAGGCGAAAAACTTTTAAATAGCAAGAACGTAACAATATAGTTTTTTTAGTATTGTACCTGGACCTGCAAAAACGGCGAAGGTTAGGAAATAGGATTTCGCTTTTTGATTTCGATACTAAGAATATACTTACAAAGATTGGTCTAAATTAATCATCACTAGAAATAATGACAAAAAAAAATAAATAAATACTGGTGAAATCGGGGAATTATATAGCGGGCCTACATCATTCCATGAAACTTGCTGAAAGATGTGGTTGATTATTGAAGGCGACCACAAGTCCACAACTAATGAATTAACCCCTTTCATCTTGAAATCCGTTTTCGCATATTTTTGATATGTTAGCAAAAAAAAAGTACATGCATAACTAAATTAATAATACCATTTGGCCAACGTCTGTAAACATTTTTTAATTTTTTTTTTCTTTTGATGCTTATTTAATTCGCCATATTCTCGCTGCAACCTCAAAATTAATTGCTTCCAAGAGAACTTCAAAATAATTGCGACTCTATTCAGACAAAATCAGTTCTCATAAAAACAATTGAAATGTAATAACACTGCTCATGTTAGCTTTAAACAGGGTGAAATGCAATGCTTTCAGTATTTCCATGAGCATGCCCAAGCACGCGTGCACTCACCAGAAACACACACAATCCTCATTATATGAACTCTTACATATATTTTAGTTCTGAAACAAAACAAAATAAAATAAAAATGATCAAGAAAAAGAGACCAGCACCATTTGAATCACCTCCCAAACTACATCTATCAACCCCTCGGCCCTATCCTAGGTACACCAATCAGATGTTAGATTCGCTGCTTTGTGCCTGTAACTGCAATGACATCACATGACCCAATGCTACCCAATCTGATTTGATCTGACCCACAGCACTAAGAAGTTGAACAGCACATTCTCTTCTCAGGAATCACCTGTGCCGGTCCTGGCACAACAATTTTCTTCCCTGCCAAGGCAGGCCCAGCAGCACCATTCCCGTTCCCATTTGCCTGACCCTCAGTTGCCAGGGTTCTCTTGCTGACAATGCTGAAGATCTCTGTTAGAACCGTCTGAAATGCAGTCTCCACATTGGTTGCCTGGAGAGCAGAGGTTTCTAGAAAAAAGAGACCCTCCTTCTGTGCAAACTCTTTGGCTTCCTCCGTGGTGACAGCTCTTTGGTCCTGCAGGTCAATCTTGTTGCCAACTAGCATGATGACAATGTTGCGGTCTGCGTGGGCCCGCAGCTCGTCCAGCCAACGGGGGATATGCTCAAATGTTGGGCGTTTTGTCACGTCATATACAAGCAGTGCACCGACAGCTCCTCTGTAATATGCACTTGTTACAGCTCGGTACCTGCATTTGGGGCAAGATTGTCAAACAAAATTATTACTACAAAGCATGTGGAGATGTTAACCTGTACTCAATATTAAATGACCTGACCTAATTTAGATTGGCATTTGTAAGTGATAGGTCAGGTGTGAAATCCAAAAGTTGAAAGTACTTTGGTATGAGGGCAATCAGGTAAGGTGTAACTTTCCATAGTATGACCTGAACTAGGCAGGTGTCAACAATGGCTAGGGCATTAGAACTTTATTTTACTCAAAACACTGATAATGGCAACCACATGAGAATCCTTTATGATGCATTCAATTGATCCAGGTGGATTATCTGAAACTATCCACATCCCAGTGAGGATTGTAAATTTGTAATTTCAATATGAAACGTTCTGGCTAAAATTAACCCTTTCATATAAGAATTGCAGAAGCATCTCGCCAACTACCCTCAATAAAAAGAATTGCAGAAGCATTCACAAAGAATGAGAAACCATACAAAAGAATGAACAAGATTGGTGAAAGAGTATAAATAGAAGTGCACAGCAAATTTAGGGCACATCATTCATTGTAGAAGTTAATAAAGAATTTGAGTCACACCCGAGCGATTAGTAGTTTAGTACAATAAAGGAAGTAACTGACACTCTGTATGCATGCATATAGGGCTAGTCGTGGATCAAAATGTAGAGGTATCAGCAGCTTAAACAACCCCAAAAAGAAAAAAAATGCCCATCAGCTAGTTAGATTTAACAAGTAAACAACAGCAGCAAAGAAAGAGACATATCAAGATCAAACAATAATCTACTAACTTCAGCATTCTTGGCATCTACAACTAGCAGGTAGTTCTGTAGATTTTTACTGGTAGAACAATAATTTTATTGTTTTATTGGCCAAAGCATTAACTAAATTTGAAAAAGAGCAGTCATCTGTTTATAAGCCAAGCTAACATGAGAAACTAATTTGCAAAACAATGATCAGTATTTTAAAATTGGACTGTGTTTGAGATTCCCAAGAAGAAGGAAATGCC
Organism: Rhynchospora pubera; assembly: GCA_028095005.1. Lineage (NCBI taxonomy): Eukaryota > Viridiplantae > Streptophyta > Magnoliopsida > Poales > Cyperaceae > Rhynchospora > Rhynchospora pubera. Next base: position 156,899,725 of record CM051462.1, on the reverse strand, counting down.
AATTAATTGCTCTACCAGATTATTATCGAAACAGCTATTACAGACATTATCATTACAGTTAAATGTCAATGATCCAACCTTTCATGTGAACAGGATTGTTGTAAAGTGTAGCCTTACAATAGACAGTTTAACAAATTCAGACTTCACATGTGCCTTAAATTTTAATGCTCATGAGAAGAACAATGATAATGATATTGAAACTGAAAAATGCAAATAGCCAGATAAAAAAAAATAAAAATTGTTACTAGTGATATTAATCCCAAGTAAATATTATGATAACCTACTTGTTAACTAATTGATTAAAAAATTATACTTTAATCGGAAATTTAGTGACAATTATAGTTATTGGCTGATTGAGTAACAAGTCTAGAATCGAATAACAGTCCCTTTTCCTAGCAATATTGCCTTTCCTCTAATAGTAAACACAATGCAAAACTCGAAACTAGCGCTAATGAAACCAACATTTCAGCAAGAGAATAAAAAGATTAGGAAGAGAATTTACCTCTCCTGACCAGCGGTGTCCCAGATCTGAGCCTTGACACTCTTGTGTTGGATGACAAGCGTGCGAGTCTGAAACTCGACCCCAATGGTGGCTTTGGAGTCGAGCAAGAACTCGTTGCGCGCGAATCGATTGAGGATCTGCGACTTGCCGACGGCGGAGTCGCCGATCAGCACCACCTTGAACACGTAGTCTATCTTCTCTCCTGTCGTCGGTGCCATTTGGTTTGGTTTGATTTCTCAGAAAGAGAGAGAGAGAGAGAAGTCGCTCTCGGTTTGTCTTTTCAAGTGGCGGGTGGTGAATGGTGATAGACTGATATTCTGATAGTGGTATTGGTATGTATTGTAGAGGAGAGTAGAGATTCGGAGTGAGTATTGAGTAGATCCAGCGGGCAAAGTACTCACTCACAGTCTCACAGTCTCACAGTAGGCGGCGAGTGGGAATTTCTAACGTCTTCTTTTTCTTAACAAGGTATAGAGAGTGTCCTGGTTTACAAGTATTTATAGAAATATACGCAGAATCTGGCCCGTTGATGTCCAGTGCATCTCTCAAGTCTTGGGAAGGAATGTGATATTAAAAATTTGATATAATTAATTAATGACCAAATATATTAGGCATCGGTGAAAATGGTATACAAAATTTAAAAAACTGTTAAATTATAAAATATGATATCTACAATTTAACTATCACAATAATAATTTGGTTGGATTTTTGGTTTAATTGATTTATTAGAGTAAAAATAAAAATGTCGAATTAAATTATGTTTAAGGAAAGAGTATGCTGGAGAGAGAAAGAGAGAGAAAATAAGCTTCCACATAGAATGGAAATGATGAGAGAGTCATATTCGACATAATAATAACTAACGAGACATGAAGATAAATAAAAATGGTTAATTTCTAATATAAATAAAAATTATAATCAGAAAAAAGAATATTTGATGTTTGATACTAAAATTAGGGTGTGTTTGGAAGCTCTGGAATAAGGAATTGTAATAAGTATAAAGGACTCTTTCTCTCTCCTATCTCATCTCTCCTCTAATTTCATTCTTATTCAATCATCCCCATAGTATAGAATAAGGGTTTGAATAAGTGCTTATTCGGAATAAGTCTTATTTAAATTGTGTTTGGTTTCATTCGTAATAGGCCTTATTCAGAATAAGTCTTATTCCATTGCATCCAATTGGATGAAAGGGTGAATAGACTATTTGCAATAGAGATGAGTGAATTTCTCTCTCTAATTTTACTTTTCTAATTGGATTTCTTATTCACCCAATTCTTCAAAAAGGAGAAATAAGAATAAACCTTTCAATAGCTTATTTGAAATTGTTGTTGGGTGTTTGATTTGAATTTGAATAAGATTATTTTGAATAAGGATTTATTTGATGAGTGACAAACACAAATTTTTGAGATGAAGTGTTGTGATCTTATAGAAAGAATATCATCTATTTTTTTTTCTAAATTTGACAACCAAATTAATGTACACAACATATTATATTTTGTCTCTATTGTCAAAATCTGTACATAATCACGAACAAAGTGCTTTTGCTGCACTATGTCGTTCGACAACTAGGATAGAAATTCATGCATATTTTCTCAATAATCTTTCTGAACAGGTATACTAAATTAATTTCTTCAGAAAGAGGGATAGACCGTTAGCTGTTTAAGCGAGTAGCGGGTAGAATAAGATAGTGGGATTCGGTAGAAGAAGAAGACAAGAGAGCGACCACGTTATAGGAAGTTGTGTAAAAAAGTGCAAATGATGAATTCCAATCAGTATCAGTCACTACGCGTAGTATCCCTAAAATAAAAAATAATAATAGTTTCTATAACTATTTTTGGGTAATAAACAATAAACACACTTACACACACAATAATGCCTCAGTGACCGACTTGCAGTAATCGAAATCGAAACATTGGTTAGGGGACTCCGAGCTGTGTATAACTGTTTTTAATACTATAGATTAGGTTAATACTTATTCTGTCCCAAACAAACAGCCATGTACTAGAACTCTCAAAGGTTGTTTCCTCTGTTAACTTTAGTCCGTTGAGACTTTATTGTTGTCATGTGATACTAGTTATGTGATGAACATGAAAATGACATGATATTTATGTCCGGTTAAGTCTAATTATCTTTCTAAATTCTGTCTTTTTCACGTTCATTTTATATAATTTGTCCATTTTGTAAGAAAGAAAGAGATATTGCCGTTTTGTTGTTTTTGTTGCATTTCAGGTTTGAGGGTGCACCCACATCTCAGGGTGCATCCTGACGCAGACTAGGAAATGATGTGCTACAGACTTGGCGATGCACCTGCCAGTGTGCACTGCACCCTACGCGCAGATTTGGAAACTGCGTTGTTTCTCAAGCGACAGCCAGCTGTTCCTCTCAGATCCGATTTCCCTTATTGCAAGGGCTGAAATGGAAAGAGTTTAAAGGCCTCCAGGCTGAAAAAGAAAAAATCAAAGAGGAGATGGAGGGATATTGATGAAGGCAACATAAAAGGAAGCTAAGGGGCTGCTGTCCAGAAACATCTCTCACCCTTCTCAGATCCAGATTTATTCTTGCCCCCTCTCTCTGGTCGAATTTGGACCTAGGGGTTCGGCCCTGGTATCTCTTGGAGGCGTGGATGCATCTCTCTTGGTGACAGCAAGAAGAAGGGTTGCAACACCCGATCCTAGAGATGAAAGCCAAGGAGATTGGTTGCATCCTTATCTTTTTCTCTCTTGTGATGCTTGTGTTCAAACTTGTTTTGTTTTTATTTTATTATGAGTAGCTAAAATTCAATTAGGGTTATGATGTAACAACTGAAATGCTTTGATTATTGAATGCTTAGTTTATTTTATATCATGGTTTGTTCTTAATTCTTCCTATCTTTTGCTAAGTTGTGTGGTGCAATTTATTTGATCACTTGCACGCTTGTCTTAATATCTATTTGGATTTATCATTGAGTAGCTAGACACAAAGGTATAATTGATTTTCCGTCTTTCTAGCAATCCGCTTAAACTATTTGATTATAGTTTGAGTAGACAGATTCAAGAGAAAGTTAGAATAAATTATTACCAAACGGTCCGCTCAAGATTAATGCATTTCAGATTTTACACAAGTAGATATGCACAAAAGTACTTATAAACCACTTATTAACACTCACCTATAAAGCCATGTGAATACAATAAACAAGCTTCATTAATCCAAGCATTACAAAGTTGTGAAGTCATAACCCTAGTCCAAAAACATATAAATACGTTCAGTTTTTATTCGAGTCTTTTCTGTTAACCATGCATCCAGTCTGAACCAGTTGCATCTCGACCTGCATCCTACTTCAACACTTCGCCTGCATCTCTGGTTGCACTCAGTCCAGTGCGACTGCATCACTCCCCTGCATTGTCTTTAATTTAGTTATTTACTTTACTGTTTTACCCCTGTAGTTTAAACACCAAATCCGACTATTTGCCAGGTCTAGATTACCCAAAGTTGTTAGTTCGGTAATTCTAAACCGCCTCCCTGTGGGATCGACCCCTAAGTACTACGCGGTAGGATAGTGCGCTTGCATTCCGACCAAATAGGATTAGGGTTTTTAATTAGTCTTGTGTACCTTAAAAAGCACACATCACTATGATAATTATTATAACGAAAATGTATTATGATAATTATAGTAAGAAAATTATTATGCATCATGTATAATTTTTTTTTCTGCATTATGATTTTATTGTCGGATTTATTTTAAATCGACAAATTTTATTAAAAAAAAAACTCAATCTACATATTAAAATTTCATAGTAAATGAAATTTGATATTTTAAATTTTTTTAGGCTCTGTTTGGATGAGCCCTAGGAATTAGGAAATAAGAGAATAATGAAGTAAATTTATTATAAACAATCCAAACTCTTCACAAAGTTGCACACTTGCCAATATTTATTTCCTACTTCTTTTCTTATTCCTCTTATTTCCACACCATCCAAACGGAGCCTTAAAGATTTTTTAAAAATTTGTTATTTTTTGTACAAACAATTAGAAAGAATATTCCAAAAATTATAAGTATTAAATGTCTGAAAATTTTTACTTTACTATGAGAATGAGATTTCGGTAGGTAGATCGAATTGGATAATTTATTTTTGTTAATTGGCAAAAAAAAAAAAAGAATCGACGAATAAAGTCTTTACCGTGATACACACAAAAGACCTGTGCATGATGCAGGACGAGTAATATTTGGAACTTTTTAAATCGGTGCTTTCCATACATTTCCAGGAGCAAATGGCAAAAGAAGGATTTTTTTTCTGTTTAATAATATGAAATGGAAACGAAGAAAATGAATTCGAAATTATAAAATTTTACGCCTAAAATATCTGCAAAAGTGCAAATCATTGATTTCAGTCCATTTCCGTATTCTTTTTCGTTCCGTTTCAATAACGTTTACCAATTTTAATTTCATTTTCGTTCCGTTTTCAGAAATGAAACTGATTTTTCTCTTTCGTTTAACGTTCCGTTTAGACGGAATCGAATTTGAAACAGCGGAATATTGACATGTATATATACAATACTACGTAGCATAAGTGTTGTTTGCGGATCTATGAACTGAAAAGTTAGTTTCGCAGAATTTCCCAGTGTTAAAAAAAAATTGGGGTGATAATGCCAGGGCTGTCAATTTGGTACCGTTTCGCACGTTTCCGTTCCGTTCCGTCCGAAACGGAGCGGAAACGGAATGGTTTTTTGTTGCGTTTCATTCAGCGGAACGGTAACGAAATGAATATCAGTTTCGTTCAAAAAAACGGAACATAAACGAAACAGGCTCCTTACGTTCCGTTGGCTACGTTGTTTCGTTTGGTCTAATTGCATAATTTTGGGATTATGGAATTACAGAGAGAAGGGCGGAGAAATAGAGGAGAATACCTAGATGCAACTGCGCCGCACCATTTTCTTCTAGCTCTCTCTCTCTCGTTTCTTTTCCATTCTCTTGCAAGCCCATGGCAATCTCCTCTCTCTCCCTGTCTTTCTGGCTTGTTCGAGTCAGCGGTCAAACGTTGCAACTCTTTCTCCCCCTCTCGCATAGTTTCTCTTCCGATCTTCCCCTTCGATCTCGAATATATCGTTTTCCCCTTTCTTGATCAGCTAGAGTTCAGGCCTTTCTCGATTCGCTTGATTGGCCATGTACTTGGTGATTACGGCTCGATTCTTGTGTTATTGAAAAGCTTGAGGCTTCATGGAAACTGTGATTGAGATAATCGATTGAGGGAATCAATTCAATCTCTTGCTAGGCCTATGCTTATCCTGTAGGTTAGTACTTTCAGTCACACCTTCACTGATTTTGTTGAGTTGTGTTGGTTTTTTGCTGGTAAAGAATTTTTGTTCGATTTGATTTTTTTTTGAAGGTTTTCTGGTAAGGAATTTTCAGTCACACATTCACTGTTGGTTTCTACCACAATGAAAGCTCATTTGTGATGCTACACTTGTTATGAGCCCTTTAAGGGCTGTGATTAAAAAAGAAAAAGGGCTTGAGTGACTTGATCCAGTGTCTGATTTAGAAGCATATGACAATTTGTGGTGTCAAAATGTTGTTTTCTCTTTGGCTCAGTTTTTTGGTGTTTGTATGAAAATGCTGTTTTTTTTTGGAAGTTTTGTTCAACATATACTTCACCGATTCACCTCTCTTCTGTCTGTTTCAAAAAAAGAAATGGAAAATTACTGGTAAGCCTTGAAAACTCTTGATTAAACTGTATTGTGTTAATTTTGGTCAATTTACTAGTAAGCCTTGAAAGTTACTGGTATTATCTATTATTTTGGTCAATTTAACGTTTTTTAACGTTAGTTCCGTTTAATTTTACGGAACAGAAAACGTAAAAAGTTTTACTTACGTTTTATTAATGAAACGTAAACGGTACTTAATATATTTACGTTCATTATAACGGAACGTACACGGAAGTTGCTCTGCACGTTTGACAGCCCTAGATAATGGACAGATAAAAAAAGTGGAGGGTTGACAATAATTAATTGCTTTTAGCGATTGTTGTGTTCCTTCACCTGTGATCTTCTATGGCAAAACTTCTTTTCATGTTTGTACAATAATAGTATTTATGATATGATTTTTGAAACTAGTTATTGGTTGATCATTACAATCGGTTCAAACTAGTTAGCATCATGCCATCGCCTGATGCTAACCTTCATAGGCAATTTATAGGAATTTGATAAAGTCATTAGTCATATATATATCAAATAATTAATAGGTTTTTAATACCAAGTACTAGGTCAACAAAAATGATTTAAATATATCACTTGAGTGTCTGTTGTTCCTTTAATCCAAAATTAGATTATTAGACAAAATATAAATTTTCTTACAATAAATTATTCTTGGATTTTGTCATAAAAGATATATCTGTTGAAGAAAAAGACAAAATTGTAAACAAGATAAACTTTTATATCAAATAAAAAAAATGAACTCAACACATATATTTTCCATTTGCCGAAACATGTATAATTATAAATTGCATGATTAACTGCCCGACAATTGATAAAGAGAAACACGATACGCCGAAATAAAACACATAAATCATCTGATCAAAAAAAAAAAAAAACAGAGAAATAAAATCAGATGGCTAACGCTTTAGATGATGTGGTGCGGCTAAGAATCTTGAAAGCTTGGTCTTTATGTATAATAGATTTTCAATGAATTGTTCCAACATTCATTAGTAATGATTGAATAATTGACGGTGGAAGGCTTTTTATTTCTTGGATATTTTATAATATATAAAGCAATCATGTTCGTTCCATCGACATAATACCATTATCTTCGATAAAAAAAATGAAAAAATGAACAAAAAGCAATGATGCATCCTGCATCAATACGCCTAAAAAGTTGACTTTCATTGTTTCTTAATGGATTATTTTTTGTTCATTCATAGAGTGTAGCCTGCTAGCTGCTACTATAGTTTAAAATTTCTTAAGGGTCTTTTCTGTTATTTCATTTGTATTTTTACAACAGGTATAATCCTCAGATGAAAACTCCAGTACAATTCGTCCATGATGAATCAATGATTTCGTTCCCATCAATATGATGATGTGAGGTCATAGTTTCGTGCAAAATTAACTTAAAAAAAAAATGTCTAAGGCCGCGTTTGTTTGTGACTTAAAGAGTGCATAACTTAAGTTATATATTCTTAAGTCACCAAACACCTCTTACATAAGATGCCTTAAGGATACATAAGTTATGCAACCTAAATAGGTTGCATTTATGCACCGGTCCCCTTTAATTTTTTTTCCAACAATACCCCTTAGAAATAATTAATAATAATATTTAATAATATATAATAATTAATAATAATTAATTAATAATAATATTTAATAAGTAACAATAACTATTAAAAATTCATAATTAGTAATAAATATTAATTATTATAATTAATAAATAATAATATATAACAAGTAATAATAATAATTAATAAACAATATTGATTTATTATTAAATAATTAATAATATTTATAATATTTAATTAAAAATAATTAATAATATTTCATAATAATAAAATGATTTCTTATTATCATTAATAATTAATTTTTATAATAATTAAAAATTAAAAATTAATTAATATTAATAAATAAATAATAATACTTAATAAGTAACAATAATTATTAAAAAATCATAATTAATAACAAAGATTAATTATTATAATTAATAATATTTAACAAGTAATATTAATTATTAATAATAATGATTTAAGATTTAAGAATAATAATTAATTGAAGATAATTAATCAATAAAAATTTTTATTATAAAATAAATAATAATATTTATAATATTTAATTTAAAGTAATTCTTAATTTTTCATAATAGTAAAAATGATTTATTATCATCATTAATAATTAATTTTTATAATAATTAATAGTTAACAATAATTAGGTCACAACATATAATACATAATACTAATTCAAATTTAAGGGCATTTTAGTCTTTTGACATGAATATATGCATGCATTAAGTTAGTCATCCTTACTACACAACCAAACATCTATTACATAACACTACATAAACACTTTGGCATCCTTAAGTTATGCAACTCCTTACTACACAAACAAACGCCCCCTAAGCCTTTTATCCCAAACAAGTTGGGGTAGGCTAGAAATGACACCCCGACCCTGGTCATTTCTTGTATATATGATTGAGTTTTTACGCTGGCTTGCCAAGCCTATCGCAAGCATGCGGGCTTGAACCCTGGATCTCTTACTAGAGAGCCAAGTGCTCTTACCACCTGAACTACTAGACCACATGACTAAATTTCTTGAGCGTATTTTGTGTTATTTGACTTGCATTTTCATATTATCAACGCACTTTACATTAATACGCTTATTTCTATCAGTAAAAAATAAAAGCTCACCCAGAAAGTTAGCTCAATCTGATTGGCATCAATTTAATAATATTATAAGTATAATTCCATATTAAATTTTTGTAAAATATTAAATCATACTTGATAACAACTATGAGGTGGACGAATTATTTATGCCTATCTATTTTTCTCACACCGTTAAAAAAGCGCGCACACAAGTACACGACTAGGATCCAACATATTCTATATTTGTAAACTAGGGACGGATTACTTGTTCATGTCTAAGACATTAGACCTTGGATAGATCTTGTTATTTTATTTATCAGCTGGGAAACTGTCAGATAAAAATAAATAGGAAAGGACAATCCGTACATGTTATATTTTTTTCTCTTCAGGAAAAAGAAAATTCAGTAAAATACTTTTGGTGAAGGGGAAAGAAAAGAGCACTGGGGAAATGTTCAAAGAGGAAGCGACCGACAATGCAGTCAGAATCTTACTCATTTCACATTTCTAAAGCGCTGGGCTTCAAAGAAAAAGGCATTTTGGGCCTGAAGTCCGATACCAAGGCCACCGTAGTTTGGGCCATTGCTGCAGTACCGCCAGTACTCTGTACTCTTACTCTCTTAGGATTAAGTGATTTACAACTTACGCTTCTCCTCCTTTCTGTTATACAGGGTTTCAGGAGTAATACCTCCCATAGTCCACCTATGTTCTGCTCTACCATTCGTCTATCTGATTATTCCTTATTTGTTAATTTGTTATGTAAAAAATAAAAATAAATAATAATTAAGATATCAGTCCTTTTTTTTTTTTTGAAATTAATAGAGCAGCGCTCTACTATTTTCTCAATAGAAAAGTAAAAATGTACAAAGAGTTTTATAGCACCTCTAACCAGCTGGAATATCAGCAAAGGCAGAACCACTAGATGTGCACCCGTACCATTCTGGTATGGGTACATCAAAAAATTATCCTAAACCCTGTGTGTCTGTACCTCAGCATAATTCGACCTCCAATTATTACAAGACAAAATTAGATATAAAATCCTTTCTCACATCTCTCATTTTTATTACATATTGGCACATTATATATATTGTTATCAAATTAGCGATAGAAAAGTCTTGTTATAAGAAGTGGACAAACAAGTGATAAGAAGCGGTAGGCTCTTATACTGGAAAGGGTAGGCAAGCGGCTGTGTGTTGTTTTGTTTGTAGGGATTTTAACGAGGGTCCACCAAAGCATGTGCTGTTCCGTCCACCACTGCCTGGGAAAAGTGTGGCGCTCTTAATTTATGCATAAAACAGGCACCAACATCTTAAAAGTAAAATTTGGTACACTTGGTGGGAAATATATGAGTTGTAAATGAATTGGAGTGAATGTCAGCAAGTCCACATATTCATGTCATCCTACATGTGACGCTTCTGCATTATTCTTTTGCATTTTCAGCATGAGTGTCTGTGAACTCTTCCAATCACGAAATTAGATGTAGAGATAGAAATGCGGCCTCGGGTCTAATATATATTTACCATCAAACACATTGAGAAAGGAACTTCAATCCAACTTTTTCTTTCTATTATTTATTCAATCTTCCATCACCAAAACCCAAATTCTAAGATAGGTGTTCAGCATACATACATAGCATTAAAGCAAACATAAGCACCCCAGCAAAAGGAGCCCATATCACCTCTTAAACAAGACCACCCATCATCCACCAATAAAAAGAAACAATAAGTTATACTCTCTACTTCTTTTCCCACTCAATCGGCTGTCACTCTCTCCTATCATCAACTTAGAAAGAAAGAGGTGGCAATGGCAAGGTGGTAGCTGCAAGGCCAGAGGACTTGATCCTTCTCTTTCTCAGCCTCTCAGCAATGATGAATGCCAGTTCAAGAGATTGTGAGGCGTTGAGTCTAGGGTCACAGTGGGTATGGTAGCGGTCACTGAGGTCATCAAAGGTCACTGTGCGTGATCCACCGATGCACTCTGTCACATTCTGACCAGTCATCTCCAGGTGGACCCCACCAGGGTGGCTTCCCTCTTGCTCGTGCACATCAAAGAAGGCACGTACTTCAGCCTGAAAGGGGTGGAAAAATACATATTAGATACGGCTACTAACAGCCTAAATTGGACTAACAATAATGAAAAATTATGGAACATACGAACATGAAAAAATCCTAGTAGCACTAAAACGAACTGATAATATTTGCTAAAAATATTTTAGCAAACAAGGGTGAAGCTGTCCCATCACTATCAAACCTATTAAGTGATAACTTATCAAATAAGTTCTCTAACACCCCTACAGTTATTTCATTCTGGTTATTCTAACTGACTAGAGAACCTTATAGCTGTAAAGCCTTGTAGCCTCTCATACAACATATCAAAATGGAGATCCACATCCAACAAGGACAGAAAGAGAAGGCAAAGATGGCTCTTCACCACCCACAGAGACAAAAGACCCACTCCAGTCAATTCTCACTATTCATTAGCCACTCTTTTATTTCCATCTGTTATTCTCTCTATGGTCCATAATTTTGATGTTTGACAAGGCTGCCAATGAAGATCCTCGTTCGTTGCAAAGTGGTCCAAACAACCCCACCAGGGAATCAAGATTGTAATTTTACAACCACCTGGTAGGGCCAACACTGATTGTGGGAGAGAATTTATTGTCCGGCACCTTATACCACATAGTATTGCATTCGACTCTCAACAAAACATTCATTAGAAATGAAACAATATTGTTATTGTCAATTCTACTTTTTATTGGTTGGCCATATTCTTAGCCTGATGCATTCGTCCACGTGTTCTCAGTATGCATTTACTATGCACATAAGATTAAGGTGAACTAGAAGAGAATTGCAGCAAATTACCAGGATGGAATCGAAGGGACGGGTCTTCAGGCCACATGGAGCCTTGATGGTGTTCCCATGCATGGGGTCGCTAACCCAGGTGACGATCTGGCCAGCCCCACGAACTGCACGGATGAGGTGCGGCAGCTTGACCCTCATGTTTTCTGCTCCCATTCTTGTTATGATGGTGATCCTCCCAGGCTTGTTTGTGGGGTTAAGTATCTCTATCAGCTTCACCAGCTCCTTCGGGTCCATCTTGTCACTGACCTGTATTTCACATATCCAAAACACAACATTGGTCAATGGATCCAGTTATGCAGTTTGGAAAGAATTACACATTGCTCTGGGTCGAGACATTGCTGCCAATAGTACTGGTTAAATCAATAAGCCAGCTTAACCTAAGTGCAAATAAGCCACGCTTTATATTTTTAAGTTAATAAGGTCTTGATGTGCACAACAGATTAACAAGTTGGGCTACCCAATAACATAAGACCACTCATTACCTTGATGCCCAGGGGGTTGGCTACACCACGGAGGAACTCTACATGAGCACCGTCAAGCTGGCGGGTGCGCTCACCGACCCAAAGGAAGTGAGCAGAGCAGTCATAGAAGAGCCCAGAGGTGGAGTCCTCACGGGTCAGAGCCTGCTCATATGGGAGGAGAAGACACTCGTGTGAAGTCCAGAATTCAGTTGTCGTCATTATTGGATGGTCAACTGTAAGGCCAGCCGCTGACATGAAGCCGAGTGCCTCATCAACCCGATGGGCAAGTTCACGGTACCTGTGTTAGGCATGCATAAGAATCACATGTTATTCTATGTCAATTAATTGTGATGTAGACAAGCAAGAACTTTGATCTATTCCGCCTGAAAGGCACTTGTTGTTTCCATCTGTTTAAGCTATATAGGAGATAAAAATGCCTTTTAACATACTTTTCTTTTATGTACTTGTAGTCCGCTAATTCAATGTCATAATTACTTCACTAATGAATATCTAAAATAAAAAATGAGTCTCTAGAAATATCTCTAAGAAATCTTTTAGATTACTAAGACAACAAGCATTAAATTATGAAAGGCTTCATCCATGTATGTAGAAGTAACCCTCTCAATTATTGAGAGTTATAGAGAGCTGTTCCAACAAGTTTTCTTAAGAACAGTCTTCAATTTATTAGTATTTCTATTACATTGTCTCCTTAATTAGCTTGTCATTCCTATTTTATTCAAATAAATGACAGTCAAATTCCAATAATGATGCAAAGATTATTCTTATTGAAATTACTAATAAAAATTGGGCCAGGATCTCTGGGCGACGCCTTATCAATTTCAATTTTTAAGTGTTAGATTTCAAAATAGTATGTTAATTTTTAATTGTCGTCATTTAATCCCCATTCATAAACATAGAAGATCATAATAGAAGTACAGACCTGTCACCCTGCTCAGAGTGGTCAGTGAAGTCAAGGTTCCACTGAGTCACACGCTGCATGGCAGCATAACCACCAGTAGCAAAGGCACGGAGCAAGTTAAGAGTAGCTGCTGCTTGGCAGTAGGCACGGATCATGCGCTGGGGGTCTGGGGTTCTGGACTTCTCATCGAAGGCATCACCATTCACATTGTCACCCCTGTAGCTCGGCAGCTTCACTCCATTTTTTTCCTCAAATTGATCTGATCGCGGCTTAGCGAACTGCCCAGCCATCCTACCGACCTAGATAATAAAGAAAACTTTTATTTGAATGTTGTTTAAAGGTAATGGGTCGATGGCATAATCGCATTCTAAATTTGCGATGATGCTGCGAAGAACTTATTTAATAACATTAGGCATGGATTGCTATATTGCAAGCGGCACAAAAGATTGCGCTTCTGTTAGTAAGTAAATGGTGAAATGTTGCAATTACCAATTAGACTTGATTCTAGACATTGGGAGGTATCACATTTGTATGTAACAAAATATCAACAGCAAAAATCCTTGCATGCCCTTTTCTAGTCAAATCTCTGGTGAAAAGTCAAATGTTGTTGCCCAGAACAGAGTGAGTTGGAAAGTCTGTGTTTTATAAAAGTATAAAATATATGGCTTCATAGGATCGTATCAATATGTCGCCAATTGATTCCAACTTGGTAGAAAAAAATTAGACACAAATATCATTTATATATTTATATTTATTTCTATAAAATAAGATGGAGGTCAAGCTGGATCCTAGCCAGGACACAAACAATATTTAGAATATAAATTCGGGGACAATCAATTCAGACAAAGATTTATGCATTATACTGAACAAAGATATATATATATATATATATATATATATATATATATATATATTTGGTCAATGACCTAATCACTAACAGCCCGAATTATTTAGTTTATTATTTTATTATTTTTCCAGCCAACTGCACTACTCCCACGCCCACAATTGTCGCCTTCTTAACAGGGTCAAAATATTGTCTGAGCTGACATCACATTTCCACAATTTTTTAAAGTTGGAAAAGAAAAGCATAAATTGCAATTAGAAACGTATGCTCTTAGAAATTTCTCTCGCTCCGATATTTTTCAGAGTTTCTAAATAAAGTGATACCGCGTATTAGACTATTAATTTGTCTGGATTTTTTTTAAGAAAAAAAAAACGTTAAATTGTCATGCTCAGTCATTTTTTTGACCTTTTTAAAAAGTGGTCCCATCTTTCAGAGATCCGCCAAACTTTCCCCAAAAATATTTAACAATACATGCCAAATTCTGATAAATTGCAAGTTGTAACAAACCTTTCCTAATATTTTTTTTTCTCAGATAAACCCTGTAACAATCAATACCACTAAAAAGTACGACTAGGATTCAGATCTAAAACCAAACTCGAAATCTCAGCCTCTCTAACTAGGTCATCAAAAAAAGAAAATAATTAAAAAATGAAGACATGGAAATGGAAGCTACCTTGACAACAGGCATCTGGCCGCCGAACATGAGAACAGCGCTCATCTGGAGCAACACTCTGAAAGTGTCTCTGATGTTGTTGGCATTGAACTCCTTGAAGCTCTCGGCGCAGTCGCCTCCTTGCAAGAGGAAAGCTCTTCCCATGGCGGCATCAGCCAATTTCTCCTCTAGGTGCCTCGCCTCTCCCGCGAAGACGATCGGAGGGAAGCTCTCGATGGTCTTGAGCACCGATTCGAGATCCTTCTTGTCGGGGTATTCGGGCAATTGGAGAGCCTTCTTGGACCTCCAGCTGTCAATGCTCCATTTGGTGGATTGAGAAGCGAGAGGAGAGGAAGCGGGCTTGGGCTTCTCCGCAACGGTCGGGTTTTTGGACGGATCGGCGGCGTGCACGGCGGAGACGGAAGCGGCACGACGGCGGTGTGACACCGGAAGTACGGAAGGAGAAGGGGTTTTACGGGAAGAGAGTGAGTGAGCGGGGTGGGATTGGGGTTGGAGAGAGGTGGTTGCGTGACTCGCGAGTGCCATTGTTGGTTAGAGAAGTAGAGAAGTGCTTATGTTTCTCTCGTCGAAGTCTCCTTTGCTGGGTTCGACAATGGGGTTGGTGTGGAAGAGCGGAGCAGGGCCCTGAGAGAAATGTGAGAGAAGGGACGGGGTAGGTTTGGTTTTATAGCGAAACGACGGGGTTGGTGTGGCTGGCGACGTGGATGTGGTAGTTGGGACTTGAGACTTGGGACTTTGGAGGGACGAAAAAGAGGAATATTTTATGTATATCACCCTAAACTTTTTAGATTTTATTACCGACTTAATCATTCGAAACATGGATATGTTTATAAATTAAGTAAAAGATAATTAACCTTGTTAATTTTATTTTTTTTCCGCTTTGAAAACTAGCATGAATCTTATTATATGATTTTGTTTCAATAGTAATTTTTTGTTGAAAGAAGTCTTTTGACTCCTCGAATTAAAAGATTCTGGAAATTAACCTAACATAAAGAAAATTACAAGGTGGTTGATGAGTGATGACCGTCATATTAAAAATTAAGGAGCATTTGGTAACACCATAAGTTAGTGGAGTTAGGGATTAAAGTTAGTACTTTTGGGATTAGTGTTTGAGATGAAGTTAGTAAATATTAGTTCTAACGTGAGTATTAACTTCGTTCACCTCAAACTTGTTTGGCAATTGTAGGTTAACAAGTTAGATCACTAACCTAAAAGTTAGGCCAATTTCATGCATCCCAACTAGATAGACTTTGTTAGGTTGCTCTGATATTCAAATAAAAAAATTTGTTTTACAACCCATAAGCGTCCTTTCTAATTTTTAATAAAAAATAACATATTTGTAAATTTGAAGCATGCTACGTGAAATACATACTTTTTATAATATATATAGAAATATATTTATGTAGCAAAATTGTTTATATCATTCTTTAGATAATCTACTTTAGATTTAAATTATAGATAGAATACTATACCATCAATGAATATGTTCTCGTCGCAGAACCCATAATGAATTTATTGTTTTTATGGTACTTGTCTCAACGATCGAAACCAAAAAGTATATATAAAGTTTTTATAAGGGTATCTCCGAAGAACTTGGCGGTCAAGACGAAAGATACAGAGAGTAATTATGTGATTAACTCTATGTTTAGAAGGCTAATGAGCAAACAAGAATTACTCGCCTAACTAGGATGTTACGGCGCTAAATGGAGCCAGCCGAGCCGAGCCGAACAGGGAAGGTATGTGGTTGTTGAGACTTGAGAGCACGTGGGAAGCATGTGACTCATGTGCGTGTTTTTTTTTTTTTTCGAAATCTTGACAGAAGCTAGAAGACTCATATCCGCGATGCTAAGATCTATTAAATTGGAAAGAGTGACGTATCAGAAATAATTTTTTTGTTTTTTTTTTTGGAAAATAGGCAGGTGTCAAATTCGCATTTTAAAGTAAAAATTCTTTGGGGTGTTTGGTGTGACACGACGTTGTAAAGTTATGCACTCTAAAATCACCAAATAACTCTTGCATAATTTTGCATAAAAATACATAAAATATGCAATCAAAATAGGTGTCATAAGTTAAGTCGATGGACCAACACATAACATAATAAAGAAAATTCAAACCACCATGATAAAAGAAATTATTTTAATAATATTATCATTTTCTAATTATAATTATCTTAATATTATACATTAAGTTTAATTAAAATAATTCAAATTATTATTATAATATTTTTATTATCATTAATTTTGTGATAACTACTTAATAATAACAATGAAAATTAAAATTTTATAAGTATATTATTTATGATTTTATTTTTATTTATTAAAAAAATAATTTTTATTATAATAAAACTTTAATAATCAATAAAATTCAATGGTACTTATCAAGAAATAGAAAATAAAAATTATTATTTTAAAATATTACCTGTCTAATAAATTTAATTATAATAATATAATAATATCATTTATATTATCATAATAAAAATTAAATAATAAAAAAGTACATTATGTTTGCAATATTACCATAATAACAATTCATCCAGCTATATCACAACTAAACACCCATGACATAACTTGACATAAACACTTATGCAACCATAAGTTATGCATTCACTTATGTCACAACCAAACGCCTCCTATATACTGCATGTTTACTTCCCTCCTTTGGGGTTGATCAAAATTAAACCAAAATTTTACAAAATCAAAATTAAAACTAGTCTAACAATTGAATTTTTTTGCAATGAAATTTCAAATTCAGTTCTATCTTGCATTTGTGCCTCAGTCCAAAAGACCAAAAAAAAAAAAAAAAACCCCAAGAGAAAAGGATTTGCCAATGTTTGATTGCTAAAATCAGTAACTAAACTTCAATGTTGTTCAGCAATTCAATTATTAAGCTTTTTATGGGGGCGTTTGGATCGCTTAGGAATTGGGGGAATTTGCTATTTCTAGGCATAAATTTATTGGAAAGTGTATAACTTTGTGAAGAGTTTGGATTGTTTATATTAAAATTTATGCCCGGAATTGCTTATTTCCGGAATTTGGGACTCATCCAAACGATACAGTATACGTGATTTTATAAAGACTTGTCAAGGTCAGTCAACTGGAATTGCATAGTGAGGTCGATACAGTCATTTTATAAAGAGGAGCTCAGTGAGGTCTAGAGGGTCGTTTATAAAGAGGAAGAATCACATATTTATAAGCCTCTGTCTCCATGATAATTTTGTTTTTTAAAATTTTTAATAATTTAAATTGTAAAATTCAAAAAATATCATAAACTCGTTGAACGTGATTTATTTTACTCTTTTACATGCCCGCACGAGTTTATAAAAAAATTGTTCACTTCCGTGTATTTTGACATGATATATGAACTCACAAAAAAAAAAATCAAGATCCAGAATACTGACACGATGTAATTTTATGCCAGTAAAAATAAGGTCGAAAAATTATATTATATATATAAAAAAAATAATGTAATTTTTTACGGCTATAAGTTTAAATTGCGAATTGTTAAATTTTCGAAACGATAACATAAAAAAAAATTCTTCTTTTACAAATAATCTTCGCGAGGACAATTTTTTCTATGGGTCCCAATTAGGAATTTATACGGCACCTCTTCAAGCCACGTGTTTTCCTCGTTACCTTTTCCCTCAGTGCCCTCACCAACTAAAGCATCCCATTTCGGTACCGCTGATTTAAAAATATTATCGTAATTAGGTCGTTTGGATTGTCAAAATCTGTCGCCGGACTCCACTCCCTAGTATTCTGAACTTTTTTTATCTGAACCTCAAAGTTAGTATTTATATATATTTAAAAGTCGTTCGTGTCTAAAAGGCAAATATCTATCATTTATTTTTTGTAATAAGATTGCAAGGAATTCAAAAACTAAATAAAATTATAACTTTTTAAGAATTTTTGTTTCTACCAATACTAGGTGACAATGCTCTTTATTGTCAAAGTAAATCCTTTTTCAAAATAAATATATACAAACAATATTAGATTAAAAATGAAAAATGAATATAGAACGGTATAATTTTTCACACCTGTACAATATATTATAGGATAATAACCCATGCGAATTTTGTGACCCGCACTACCAAATATATATATGTACGTTTTTTTCTTAAAAGCAATCCAGAATCTTGTCCACATATTATACCTCAATTACACTCTAGCTATCATGTAATATTCTATATATTCGGTTATTCATATAGGTTACGTATGGAATGAATTGGAAGATAAGAAGATATAATTAATTTTATCTACAATATCACATGTAATATACACTAATATACACTATCACACTCTTATCAATACATCGGCACATGTAACGTAATATGTAGTCGGTTATTCATAGGTTACGTACGAAAGTTGAATAAATTGGAATATAAGATTATAATTGTTATCTTCACTATCCCATGTAAAATACACTATCACACACTAACTATGCATTGGCACGTGTAATGTAATATATATTCGGTTATTCATAGGTTACGTATGAAAGCGGAAAAAATTGGAAGATAAGAAGATAATAATTGTTATCCACTCCATCACATGAATTACTCTTATTCCTATATATTTATCAAACATGATTATTTCATCTTTCAAACATAACATAAATTAAATATTATAGGCTCCGTTTGGATAGGTGTGGGAAGAAGGAAAAAAGTGGGAAGAAGTATTGAAAAATGTGTAATTTTGTGAAGAGTTTAGATTGTTTATAATTTATTTATTTATTTCTTTTTTCTTCCTATCTTTTTCTCAACGCATCCAAACGTTGCCATAGTCTATTGTATAATGTCGTTTTTAAAACCTTGAAGTAGCGAGTAGTCCAAGCCCAATAAAATATCAAACAATTGTCTGGTGAGACGAGGAACTTAATATTCCAGATCCATTAATTTTATTTCTTTGATAAAAGTAAAATATCTATTCTAAATATAAAAGCAAGTATGTAGAATTAATTACGGCCGAAATTGACCTTTAAAGATAAAAAAAAAGACAAACGCGAAGTTTATTATTTTTTTCCCCCCAAAATCCAAACTAGTATTATAGAAGTAGATGTACTGCTATTTGTTTGTTCTTGGGCAGTCTCCTTCCTTTTTTTTTTTAGTTGCACGTCGCATTCTACCACCGCATTTCCTTACCTAAGAAATTTAATCACATTTCTGGTTGTAAAAAGTGAGTAATTTGACTATTTTCGCCGGACCATTTCTCAGCACCATCGGTATTGATTATTTAATTCGTCTTCAGGTTTAATCCATATCGTTTTAATATTATATATACATGCATGTATAAATCAGTCAAAGTATTGGTCTAGCATCGGCCAAGTCCATGGTAGACTGTTGCTGTCAAATTGGATATTTTACGAATATTCTCATTGCTAATACTCGTGGCACCTTGCCAAGATGGACCAATCTCAGCATTTAAGAGTACTAATTTTGCCCCTGAGTCAAATTATAGCAAAACAACAGAAGCAAACAAAATCTGATGCAGAACATGCTTTGATTCCTTCGTTATTTTTAATTAGAGCACTAAACTATCACAAGAATTTAGTCCTCACATTAATCACGAGTCGTAATAACAAGTCATAGTTATATGGACCGTCTATGTAATTTTCTTTTACAAAAAATATGCATATGGAAAAGCAAAATTATCGTATTTAGAGGGTGAGTCAGAAATTTACTGTAAGATGGACTGACATTTAACAAGAAAAATATATTCAGTCAAGGAGATGGCAAAAAAAAAAAAAAGAAATACATTTATAAAGGAAAATACTTCTTATTTTTATAGAGGGCTCAACTTAATAATTTTGTAAATGGTAGAAAATGTAAATGTTAAATACAATATTTTTGGGCCATATAGGGGACCAGCTCCTTGCACCTTCTTAAAAAATTTCCCTCCAATTGCAATGTAAGTATATTACAGTGTTCATTATTAGAATTAAATAATATTTTGAGATGTAGCACAAAATTTTCCGATGAAATTTTCTTGGATATTATAAAAATATAGGATAAACGGAAGTGAAATTGTTTTCCGTCATCCCGTTCTTCCATCATCATTGTCATTCCTTGTAACAAGTTTAATTAATTACATTTTTAGAAAACGCGTTAATTTTAATTTTAGAAGTTTAGGGGATGAGAGGAGGACGAGAAGAGGATGAGCGAATCAGAGGGGAGGGAGAAAGGGGGAGGGGGGGGGGAGGAGTGAAACAGAGAGACGTTGGGAGGATGAGCGCTGCGAATCAGAGGGAGGAAAGGGGATGGGGAGGGGGAGGGAGTTATCGCTGATATTAACTACAACATTTATATGTATTAACTAAAATAGTTAGTATATAAAATAGAACATTTATATATTTTAAAGTAGAACAGTTATGTTTTTAAGTATGACAGTTATATGTTTTAAGTATAACAGTTATGTTTTTAAGTAGAATAATTATATATCATCTCTGTCGCTCGTCCCCCTCTCCTATGTATCGCTCGTCCCCTTCCCCACCCCTCCTTTCATTTCTAAGTTGCTCCCTCCCTCCCTCTCTGTGTCTCTCATTCATCCCTCCTCTCATATGCAAATCCAAAAAAGAAAACAGAGGAGGAAGGAATGAAGTAAATAGTACCAAGGGATGATGGGATGAGAGGCTAAAAAGAATACCGCGTTAATAACTATCAGGGGATCATCTTCATCATCCTCATCTCCTCTTTCCTTTTTTGGAATGCAATTAAAAAGAATGATGAAGATGATAAATCTAAAGGATGATTCTTATCAGTCCCGCAAACAGAAGATCCTCTAATTTTGATAACGATACATCTTTCCTTAGAATAATTTTTTTTTTCAATGTACATTTAATAATTTCTAAACAGATACTCTGCAGAAAGCATACCTAAAGCGTTTCTAAAGCATATCTAAAACATATCTAAAGCGCTTGTCTTAATTACCAAACAGTTAATGTACAAATTCAAACTAGTGGGCATAGTGCTGAATGAATTATAAATTCATCAAGATGAATGTTCATTTTATGCATAATACTTGTTAATGTTGTTATAATTAATATTATTAATTATAATTAATGTGGCCTATATTATTACGTATAAACCAAGTTCATTTAGCATATTTAATTAAAATGTGCATTGGATTTTGATAAAAAAATTCAATGACCAGATTCATTGAATTTTTTATCTCTTTAATTGTCTTAGTCAATTTATTCTCTCTCCTGTCATAATTTTGGCACCCTTTCCCTAGTTTCGCCTAAAAAGAAAAAATAGGTAGAGTGGAAAAATACTATTATTTTCAATCATTATTTTGGACTAGGGTGAAATTAAAGAAGATCATATTTCCACATTTGTATGTCCTTCAAAGCTGTGAGTTCTTATTATAATTTATTGATTTTCTATGAAATACATGTTCATTTGGACCATTCATGAAATATTGTAATGATTTAAATATTTTAACATTTATCAAAGGTCACATAATCGGTAACAAAATATATACCACTGTTTTGACTTCGAACTTAAAAAATAAAGAGTCGAGAAAACTATATGATGAGAACAGTGTAGGGAGTACAACAAAGAGTCGAGAAAAGGCAATAAAAATAAAAAAAATAAAGTAGAAGAGACGATTTAAATATAACTTCCCTTTAAAATTATATGATGAGAACAGTGAAGTACAAAAAAAAAGTTTACTTAGTTCTGACCATACCCTCTCATTACGTTTCTTTGTCGATAAATAAGAGTGAATATACAAAAAAAATTTTGAATATTTGTATGATGCTAATTTTCTAATCAATATTTACAACACTAATTCAGTAATAAAACTGTAATTCGGTGCATAATAGAGACATAAAACGGATGGCTTAATTCTTATTAATTACCATACAGCTACAAATACATACTAATCAGTAGAATTTTAAAAAAATTTTAGTCTGGATTAACTTTGTTTTGACTCTTGACGAATTAATTTTTTCACCATCGTATTTGCTAATTATAGGTAGTCTTAGGGACCAGATTAAAATTTATTCAGGTAGCAGAGCTAAGCTCCTAAGACCAGAGGAAAAATGAAAGAGTCTACAAAAGAGTGTTTTCACTGTTTTGTAATTCAAGTCGTTGGATAAGAGATTTGAAGGCGGCAGTAGCCGCGGGGGTTTGAATATATGCTTGAAAGTCCAGATTTCTTTACCAACCAGAAGAAACTATTTACCTGTCCCTTTCCATAACCAAAGGAGAAAAGTGCAAAATGCAAACCTAAAAAAATTAATTGTTCAGGTTATTCTGAGACATATTTCAAGACTAAATACCTTACTATCCATTCAGACATATCTCAGTCCTGACTGTGAGTAGTTTAAGCATTGACTGCTTTTTTTTTTTAATAGATAAGATGGGTCAAGTCCTCTAATTTATTTCAAAATTAAATGTCACAAAAAATTCTAGTCAGATTTTGAATCCGCTAATCTTTAAAGCCACGTAATAATAGATTAAATTAAACTACCAATTTACTAACCTAAAAGCAAAGGAATGTTGTGTTGTGGACCTGCGTATGCAAATCTGTATAAATTATTCAGAATGGGCCGGCATATAAATTTTTTTTTAAGGGGATCTAAAAACGAAGGGAGAAAATAGTTTCTTTTTACACTATGTGTTGGTTCGGTGGTAGAAGAAGGGAAGGGAAGGAAATTATAAAGAGAGAAGGAATGGGATAGAATGGAAAGGGAAATGTTTTTAATTTTTTTATTTGGATGAATAATGAAGGGGAAGGAAAAATAATTTTTCTTTCCTTCTTGTCTCTTTGTTTGGATGAATTAATTTAATGAAGGAAAATAATTAAACTTGACTAATTTATCCTTGAATCTTTCAACTCATCATCCCATAAATTAGTACGGATTTAATTAAAAAAACTGACAATATTATAAAACTAAACAGTAACATAAACTATGTCATGCCGTAAACGGATACGAATCCAAAATTTTAAAAGATAAACTTGATATTGAATGAGGTAAATATGCATATATATATATATATATATATATATATATATATATATATATATATATATATAGTGGATTGATAAAATACACTCTGGTATATGGATCGTCTCTCGTACACCAGAGTCGTTTATGAAATCCAAAAATCAAACAGTCGATCCGAATCGTTGAAGTTATTCTCCATATTGAAAAACTCTCGGAGACCAAATTTTACCATTTTTCGAATTTTTTTGCTATATATTATGATATTTTCAAAAAACACTACAATTGGAGTATTTCAGGCCCTCCAATTTGAAAATATCATAATATATAGCAAAGAAATTCAAAAAAAATATAAAATTTGGTCTCCGAGAGTTTTTCAATATGGAGAACAAGTTGAACGGTTCGGATCGACCGTTTGATTTTTAGATTTCAAAAACGACTCTGGTGTACGAGGACGATCCGTACACCAGAGTGTATTTTATCACCCCTCTATATATATATATATATATATATATATATATATATATATATTGTCTACAACAGTAAATATATGGTCAAACATGATCTAAAATAAATTTCAATCACGTGTCTGTAAGATGCTTGCATCAAATTTGCAAGTTCTAAAATTAAGCTTTGTTATGTGGCATCTTCATTTGTCTGCTATTGGGATGCTTCGCATTTTTACTTTTGTTTGTTTTCTTGAAAATAAGCCTTGAACTTATAACTTTATTAGTTGGAATGTTACAAGCCGCGGACAAAAGCGAATGAAAAGGAAGCTGCAGGGGCGGCGTTGGTCAATCGAGAAAAGATGTTGCGTCTAGGGGTGCCTAACGTGGTAAGTTGCAACGGAATAGGGTGTTTTGTTTGCCGCGCCACTAACGAAACGATATAATTTCGACGTTCCGTTTGCCGTTCTATTTATCATTTCATTAAACGACATGTACAAAATATACGATTTCAATAAACGACATGTGCTATTTCGTTCCACTACCCATTTTGTTTGCCATTCCATTATCGAAACGTCACAATTTTCGGTGCCACTTACCGTTCCAATTACCGATAACGTGACGGCATAACGACGAAACGGCTGCCGTTGACACCCCTAGTTGCGTCAAATATTTCCTTCCCGTCCATTCTACTCCAAATCTGAGGAGAAACTATTTCAATAGAAAGGGAAAGATTGAAGGGAATTGATTCCCCTCCTTAAAATTTTACCTCTGCGATTTCCTTTCATCCAAACAAGAATAATTTTGAAATTTCCCTTTTTTTTCTTCCCTTTCCACCACGTACCTCCCATTCAAACACAGTGTTAAAGTATTCACGACCTAACACATAACAATAATAATATTAAAAATGATAATTATACTATTAAATACTATTAATTATAAACTATGAATAACTATAATTATTAATAAAATAATAGTAAATTATGTGTAGCATGTGATATAGTAGCTTAATAATAGTACTAGCCAGACTTTCAAAAGGTTAATGCCAATGATTTAAATAACGGCCGCGATAATCGCAATAAAGTCGTTATAGTTGATATTGTTGGAGTTATGTCCTAGAAGTCAATAATTTAATGACTTAAATATTAGTTTATGTTATGGATGATATTTTATCATCTGTTCCTAGGTTTATTATTGACAGATTATTCAGGTTGAGGATCTGAATTGTAGATCTCTGTGGATCATTCTTTAGAATGACAATAATAAATCTAAACGGTCCATAATCTTGATAATTAACAAGGAACGTTAGTTATCATATAAGATTAGTATGCAAGTTAAGTGATGATTAAGTTCTACAAATCATAGGTAAAGAGTTACCAACTTAATTGCATATGTATATGTTATGGAACATAGTACAGGACTTGACCCAACGAAATAAACATATGGATTGTGTTATGTGTCATTGTTTATTTCGTTATGATTTTGGTTCTAAGTTTGAGATGATTATATTTTCCACATGAGGATAGGTTCTATAAATCTTGTCTACCGCTGATTCCCGTTAAGGGCTGCTATACGGACTTGATTTACGTTTTCTTGAATTGTGCGGGGAAAAACTAATCATCAAGAAAACCGTATGTCCCTCATTAATTCACTTAGTGAGTGACGATATCTATTTGGGCCCCTTGATGGAATTGGATCGTATGCGCGCAACTAAGCGATCAACTCTAGATCAAGAAATGTATAATCTTGATTGAATTATCATATTCAAAATATTCAAATTATTTATTATGGATTTGTTTATATGATTTCATGCATCTTGATTGAATTTGCTTGAAATAGATAAAAAATTTTTGAATGACAAATAGGATGCGTAAGACTTGACATAAAGTATTTGACTTTCATGTTATATATGAACATTTAGTCACATACATAAACAAGAATCGCATTACGAGAGTCTCCGTAACGTAGAGCTCGTAATTCAATTCGATTTCAAATCAATTGATATGCGAATCATGTTTGTTAAATGACAAAAGCGCCTTTAACCTACAAAGGTTTAAGGACAAGTGACTTGATTAGGACTTTTACATATCGATGTATAAAGACCAATAAGTACTTGTGCGATGAAAGGTTATTGATACTTTACTACTTAACCAACGATCATTGTAGATATTAACATATCTATTTGATAAGGTATAAGTAAAACTTTTTGACTAGTTCAAAGGAGTTCAAGTGTAAAGTTGAAAGACCGTTCAAGAGAAAGAAAAAGTCTTACAATTAATCATGGTAAATAGTTAAGTCACATGATTTGAAATATTATCTAAAGAGTATGAAAGTAGTTTCACAACTCGCTCCATGAGGAATAATATGTCCAAGAGTGGAGGTATAGAACAATATTTTGTATAGTTCGATCGATAATAAATCAAATTGACTTATTCGACTCGTATTAGGGAATTATGTTTGAGGACAATATTGTTTACACTGAATGATGTTTCATCGAAGTCTATTGAGGAAGATATCTTACGAGATTTTGATCTCTAAGTATAATGCTTCTTAAGATTTGGTGTTGATAAGTTTATTTCAAGATCGTTGATAAGCTTGTACCCAAATAAGACACTTAATATTTGTAGGATGCTTTATATTAAAAGGCACTACTTCCACGAATATGATAAGAACAAAATAGTTGTTGCTAATCATAATGTAGTCTTGATGAATTGAAATTCTCAAGAAGAAGTAGTGGGAGTAAAGTGAGCATTAAAACAGTTTAAACGTCACTACAAGAAGTATTTTTATAGGAAACTTGTCACTCCATACATGATATTTAGTGGGAGTTGAGCGAAACTTCATTCACGGGTTGTTTTGAAAGAAGTTTAATAGTACACTCCTTCCAATGAGGACTCAACCATCTCACGAGTTGATTCGAGAAACTCATGGAATATATATGAGGAGTCAAGAACTCGTTCGACAAATCATTGTGGAAGTAGTTCATGAACCTCAAGTACCAATCCTACAAAAGATCAACGAGAGTTGAGTGCCTAAGCCGTTTGATGCATTGGCTTCACGACATTCTCAAACTTAGCATATGAGAATCCGTTGATAAACAAGGAAACGATGGAACGATCCGATTCCACATGTATGGTTCAAATTCATATGATCTTTGAATAAAATCCAAGTATAACAACAAGGTATAGACCTTGGTTAATGTTCATGAAGGAGCAATCCATCAAGAACGTTTAGATCTTCGAAAGGAAAGATCGACATGGATAACAAATCGACTATGTACAGAGCGCGGCTTCTCGCTTGTAGCTATGTCTAAGTCGATGGCTAGTTGACTACGTACAAAGCACAACTTCTTGCTTGTGGCTATGTATAAGTCAATAAAGATCATTCTAGCAATAGCATATATGTCGATATATGGAAAAACACATAAAACCGCCTTCTTCGTATGAATGAAGGAAGATGTTGTGCATTTGACACAAATCGAGGTTTATGTATTGCTAAAAACATACGCATGCTTCAAGGATCCATTAATGGATTAAAGCAAGTGTTGTGGAGATTGGAATAAAAGTTTTGACAATGAAGTCAAGGAGTTGAACTTCGTCAAAAGTATCTTGTATAAACAAGATATTCAGTGGGAGCATAATTGTATTACTTGTATTGTTCATGATAACAATTCATTAATTGAGAATAGCATTAAGAAAATGAATATTGTCAAGATCTCTTTGGAGAATGCTTTCTCAAATGAGAACTTGGGCGAAATTACCTAATCCTAGGAAACAAAATCTATAAAGATAGATTATGATGGATATTAGGTTTGAGCAAATATGCATATACTGACGAAGTGTTCTAGAAACACGAAAGTTACACTCCAAGAAAGGATGTCTAACTGTACGTCACATGGCATGACTTGAGTGTTTAACTCGGTCTATTGCAACTCAATTCAAGAAAGTGCATGAAATAGTTCAAGCATTCTTTCATAATGAGTTTCATTTTGTACGCCATATTTTTGCATATGCCCCAATGTGTAGTATCCAAAGGATATGAGAAACTGTTGTCAAATGGATACAAGAGAGACACATTTGGACGATAATCAAGGATATCCTCGAGTACCTTATGAGAAAGAGTGATATAATATTTCATCTCTTAAGATGAAAGAAATCTCGTGTAAGTTGTTACACCGATAAAATTTTTCAAAGGATTGATATAATCACGATTGAGCTACATATTTTGCTTAAAAGGTGGTGTTGTAAGTTTAGAAAGTGTTCTAAATGGAATATTACAACCGTTTCCATCACCAAAGTAAAATACATAGCAACTTGTGAAGCAATAAAAGAAGTTTATTTTGGATCGAGCTCTTAGTCGAGCTCTTAGTCGAGCTATTATGGTTCTATGCATCTCGAACCATAACCTACTCCTAAAGAACCCAATGTTACATTGGAGATTCAAATATGATCTATAACGATATCACTTGATATCATATGATGATGATCAAGAACATATATATAGTAGTATATATATATAGGGTCAAACAAAATTGGACAAGTTCGCGAACACAGTGAACACTCTAACTTGACCTCTACCTTGAGCAGTATACGAGATGCAGTTATGCATCCATACGTGGTGGACGTATGAGTAACTAGCTTTAAGCGTATTATTTATTTTGAGGTCCGAGACATGTATATATGTAGATATATGACATCGTTCTCAATTCTTCGTTGGCTAGAAGTCACTACTGATTGACTCTAGGCCAAGTGGGAGATTGTTGGAGTTATGTCCTAGAAGTCAATAATTTAATGACTTAAATATTAGTTTATGTTATGGATGATATTTTATCATCTGTTCCTAGGTTTATTATTGACAGATTATTCAGGTTGAGGATCTGAATTGTAGATCTCTGTGGATCATTCTTTAGAATGACAATAATAAATCTAAACGGTCCATAATCTTGATAATTAACAAGGAACATTAATTATCATATAAGATTAGTATGCAAGTTAAGTGATGATTAAGTTCTACAAATCATAGGTAAAGAGTTACCAACTTAATTGCATATGTATATGTTATGGAACATAGTACAGGACTTGACCCAATGAAATAAACATATGGATTGTGTTATGTGTCATTGTTTATTTCGTTATGATTTTGGTTCCAAGTTTGAGATGTTTATCTTTTCCACATGAGGATAGGTTCAATAAATACTGTCTACCGCTGATTCCCGATAAGGACTGCTATACGGACTTTATTTATGTTTTCTTGAATTGTGCGGGGAAAAGCTAATCATCAAGAAAACCGTATGTCCCTCATTAATTCACTTAGTGAGTGACGATATCTGTTTGGGCCCCTTGATGGAGTTGGATCGTATGCGCGCAACTAAGCGATCAACTCTAGATCAAGAAACGTATAATCTGCAAGAATGACACATTCCTATCTTGGATTATACAATGATATCGTGAGACATAAGAATCAAAATAGAGAAACATATTTATTCTCTTATGTAGGATTGAAATATTGTAGCAGTACACTATTTATGCGAATTGGGAATCATAACGTGTTGCTAGATACCGCTTATGATTATTGGAATTAAATAACGATTTAATTCCATGTCCAACGTAGCATAAATCCTCAAAGGGTCACACAAATAGGACTTTGACCATACGTGCATTATTTATTTATTTGCAATAGTGAGTATTGCAAAATATGATAAGTTGATTAATTAATTAATTAAATAACGTTGTGGACCGTTATAATTAATTAAGTCAAATGGATCATATAGAAATAAATTAATGTACATGCTAATCCTAAAATGATTATCAATATATTGATAATTAATTTTATTCATCGCACTTTAATTTAATTAAGTGAATTAAATTAAAGTATAGGCTTTTAATTTAATAGTCTATTTGAGCCTAAATTGAATGCAACTTGAAAGGCCTATTAAATAATTGATTTAATATATGGCCTAAGTGAGATTAAACAAATAAGTGGGGTGGCCTTTTTGGCCCAACTTTATGACCGGCCTTAGAGGGGTAAAAAGGGCAAAAGAAAAGGTTGGTGGAGAGTGGTTTATACAAGGACCACTTGAAGAAGCAAAACCTAACCTTCTCACCTTGCCTCCCTTCTTCTCCCTAGCCGCCACCACCATTCATGGGCAGAATTTTGATTCTCCCATGATGGTCTCTCTCTCTCTTGCATTCCCATAGGTCTCATGTGTTGAGAATAGCTATTCCAAAAGGTTAATTGCTAGAATTACTTGAAGAATGGTGAAAAGGATTAGCTATCTCCTTTCTCTTGCTAGCACAAGAATTGGGACATGGCCAAATTCCTTGGTGGACTCGAGGCCGCCATGGAGGAGGCGAAGGAGAGCTCGCCACCGACTCCCATGCCGTGGTCGAGCCCCGCGAATACGATTTCGCGAAAGGTATAATTTCCACCTTATTCTCTTGTGTCGAATTGCTTAAAGTACTAGATCTCGTGTTGCTGGTGTTTTAATTGGATTAATTAAGCGTAATTAGTCACAAAATTAAAATTGAGCAATTTCCTAACAGATATCTCATATTTATATAGATATTTTGACCAAATTTTACATCGAAATTGTGACTAAAATCATAATTTTATCTTGTTCTTCTTTTTGTTTGTTAGATTTGGCACTGTCGTTGTGTTTTGTTTTATCTTTATAGGAAATCTTGAAAAACGGCAAGGAAACGACAAATTCGATGGCTAGACGACTCATTCCTAGCCTACGTACAAAGCCAATCAATCCACAGTCTACCTCAGCAATTTGGTCCGAGTTAGATGTAATTCGGACTGGATCTTTGTGCAACAACAAACCTGTGGGAACAATTTGGTCCGGATTATCCTCAATCCGGTCCGGATTGCTATATCTGGAAGTTTCTGGTCGGGATTTGAAAGCAATTTCTCTTTTGAAAAGGCTCTTTATGGCGATTTCTCCTTATGGAAAGTGGCCTAGCACATCCAGGCAGGCAGAAGGGAGGTATTTGGGCGTGCTCCAAGTATAGAAGGGAGATATCTTTCATTCCCAAGCAATCTTTCTCTCTCTCCTGAGATCCAGATCTAGTTTTTGCTCTCTTTCTGCCCAATGGCAGAGGGAGAGAGGTGATTCTCTCATCTTTGGCGACTAAGGCAGGATGGGGTGCTACTTGGAGGCTCAACCATGCTGTACAACGAGTTCCAAGGTCTCAAGGAGTTCTAGCGCGATGACGGTAGAGACGAGTTTTGAGAATTTGACTAATTGGTTGTATCTCATGATTTTTCTCTTTTCTTTGATTTGTTCTTGTTCATCTATTGTTATTTGCATGGATTTTATTAGTATGTTAGGCTAAACTTCTTGTTTTAGGGGTAGATGTAGCTTAGGGTTTGGTTAGTTTGATTTATTCTTTTGGTTGATGGAAGAAGTCAATTACCTTTGGGAGTTTTATTGATTTGCTCGTGTTTTGTGTTTATTATTACTTGTGTTGCTCTGCTTGTGTACGGCCGCACTTGTTTGAGACATCAACTCATTATAATAACTGAACCTTTCACTAGTATTTCGAGGTAGGTTAATGGCGAAAGTCGACCAATTAGTAACCAAAAGTAAACACTTCTAATTAGGCGAAAGTCTAAGTTAGATATCTCGCAGAAAACCAATTGTAAATTCGAATAGGTCCACCGGCAAATGAAAGTTGAGGGTGCAATGCATTCGATGAGGGTTAACACTAGGTTCTATACCAAATACTGTACCCAATAAGTGACAGCAAAGGGTTAGGGAGTTTAGGTATGGCTAGATGGACCCTTGACTTGAATAAATCAGCAATTGAGTAAATCACAACATTCACGCAGTGGAATCTGGACCGTATTGGTGAAACAGAGACATGAAAGTGGTATGTTTTGCAACCCTGCGACCAAACCTAAGTGAAATCGAACCCTAAGGCACTTTTCGCATCATATATTAAACCGTTAGAAAATCCAAAAAATATTTACTTGAATTGTTTTGCATTCCATCCATATTTGCACTTGCATCACGTTTTTTTCCTTCGTTTATTCGTATTGTGACACAACTTCTTTTCTCTTTTTTTTTTATCGTCTAGCTTTAGCGAACTAATAAGAATTAGTACTCATCACCATCTCTGTGGGATCGACACCTTTACTTTGCTATAAACGACTAGTCGAGTACAAGGTTAATTTGTTTGGCCCTGGTTTACACCTCGATCAATAGTAGTATGACTTGATAAACCGCTATGCTGCCAAAAGTGTCGTTATAGCGGTATTTATTAGCATACAATAATACTGCATAAAAAAGTATCTATTTTTAACGTTTTATTTCTTATTGTGTCTAAATGAGTAAAAATTAATAATATATAAATCCATTTAGTGGTATTTAGTGAAATAGAACTATACAATTTCTTATTTGCTGATATATAATACGAATATATCTTTGGCATATATGAATTGCATATGATATCTGCATATACGAACTACATATATTAAATTAAATTATTAAAAAATATATAATGTAATAAGATATTTAATTTTTAACTAAAAAATGTATGTAATTTATATGATCCCATAGCGGTCGCTAAATGGCCGCTATCCTCAATCCGCTATGACTTGAGATTGTCCGCTATGAACTCGCTATCCGCTATTTAAACTATTGATTAATATCCACACGTGTTTAATTTTTAAAATTATATTTAATATCTATGACCTCCTTTTTATTAAAAAAATAATAAACTATGTGCCGGGCTTATAAATGGAGTTACTCTACCACTTTGGTGGAGTAACGTAATAACGTACTCTTAGGGGGCGTTTGGATGAGAGAAGAAGAATGGAGAAGAAGGAAGAAAGAAGAAAAAAAATTATAAAAAATTCAAACTCTTCACAAAGTTACACACTTCCCAATACTTCTTCCCACTTCTTCCTTTCTTCCCTTCTTCCCACACCTATCCAAACGCACCCTTAGCGGCATAAAAATGATAATTATACGGTTTTACTCTTTAACTCTTCACGCACTCATCCGAACATAATCATTGAACCTAACATTCATGTGTCAATCAACCTGAATTCACAATTTTTTTTATCGAAATTTTCACTGTAGTGAATTTCAATTTTCAAGCTTGAAATATGGTTCCGGGTCCTGTCAATTTTGGTGCTAAGTTCGTCCTATCTAAGGTCCTTTAAAAAAATAATAGTCATTTATTTTTTTACGATAACGACAGAGAAAATAAGGTCCTCGCTGGAAGGATTGACTTTTTTTATAATATTATAATATTCTTGTTTCGACTCACGAATCACGAATTCATGATTAGTTAATTCAACATTTCAATCTCCCTTGATATCTTCTATCGAGTTTTCGAAAAAACTTTTTAATCAATACCTACTCACAGAACGTGAAAAGCGGGAACTGATTTGCAAACTTCTAAAATTTGTTAAAAATATCCCTAATTAATTAAAAATATTGTTCAAATATATAATTATTATTGTAATATATATTTAATTAATTAGAGTTATTTTAGTCCAACAAGGAGTGTTCCGTTCCTTTCATTCTGTGTTTTTATTTAAGAAAGTAAACAAACTTACTGGAAGTGCTTTGGGCAACTGATTTTTTTCTTGAGCAACATATATTTTTTTCTAAATGCCTAAAATGTCCTTAGCATCAATCAAAATTTGTTACCGTATTTTATTTTCTTAATCATGCTTTTCCTTTTGTGTTAGATTTCCGTAAAAGACAACTGCACGTAAGGCTTCTTACTACTACTATTTCAGTCGCGTATATTCATGCACGGGAAAATTCTTAAAATTAAACTCCAAAATCATGAAAGAGCTGAATAAAGTCATAAAATTCTTAATATGTGATGGGGGTGGACAGCCGGTGGTTGAATTCTATGCATTTTATTTCGTTATATATTTACGACTTATTTCTCAACAAATTTGTATGACAAAATAACGGAAAACACAATTATAAACACACTTATTATTTCTGGTCAAGTTTGTGAGATGACAAATTCAAAATTTACTACAGAGGTGAGGAAAGGACAAACGCGGTTCATATAGAGAAATATTGATGAGAAAGAATATTTGTATTGAATTGTGATAAAAGTGATTACAATTACATTGTATTTATAGGCTACTCTAAGTTTACTACTAATCATCTCTAATAGTGCATCTCCTACCAACCCTCTACAATCTCTATTGTTATCAATCTCCAACAATCATGCAATCTTTATATCTCCTACCTAATACAACTATACTCTAACATCCTCCCTCAAGCTCATCATAGTGACATACGATTGAGCTTGCCATTTTCGAATGGTTCAACCCTTGTCGAAATTGAATTGCCAACTTACATTTGTACTCCTTGAAGAAAGAAAAGAGAAGAAAAGAGAGCTCTTTTGGCTCAATTGAAAGAGAAGAAGATTTAGAGCTCTTGTGGCTCAATTGAAGAAGATGAGCTCTTTTGGCTCGAGAAAGAAAGAAGAGAGCTCTTTTGGCTCAATTTTGGAGAAAGAAATTGAGTTCTTTTGACTCAAGAGAGAAGAGAATGAGCTCTTTTTGGCTCAATTTGAAGGAGCTCTTGTGGCTCATGCATGCTTTTTCAATGGCTTTTTGCCTAGCATGTTTGTAAAGAGGCTCGTGAGGAGTCCTCATGGAAAGAAAAAGAAAAACTTGAGAGCTCTTGGCTCAATTGGCTTTTGCCAACATATGTTCTTAGCTCGTTTGAGCATTTGAAGTAATTTAAGAGGAGAAGGAAGAGGAGTCCAATGCTTTTGTGGCATATATGTGTTTTTGAAAAGTAGATGGGGTTTATAATTTGCTCGGTTTGACATGGTAGGTCAGAGGGATATTGGACAGGTACATGGCTACATTATATGCGATTGAAATAGGCTCCTGAAAATAGGCTTTGCATATCAAAACTTGAGAACATGAACTAAAAACACAGTGACCCAATTGTGCAAGTCCAAGAACAGAACCATAATTGATTCAAATTGAACCTGACCCACTTGTCAGAATCTCCTCTTTGTTTTTTTTTTTCATCAAAGTTTCAATTTCAATCACACATTTAGCAAAGTTGACCGATTGATCCGCAAAAAATTTGCACATCAGAATTTGAGATAAATGAAGAACACAATTTCCCACTTTATGTAAGTTCAAGAAGAGAATCGAATTTGGCTAAACCTGAACTGTATTTTGAGATTGGATTTGAAAACGGGTTGAGAATGAAGTGGGTCGGATCTTGTGAGCAGGGTCAAAATCTGAGTCCTGGGGGTAAGCGGTGTTGATGTTGCTGTTGCCATTGCATCTAAGAAGTTTCAAGATTGAGCACTCCATTGTTCGAGCTGTTGAAGCACTGAGAAGATCGGTGGTGGTACTCGTTGTTGTAAGTGAGCACCATGGCAGCACAACTGAGGTCGAACAAGAGAGCTTTGAGCTGGTTGTCTTCTCGAGAGCGACGACGGCTGTCGATGGAGAGCGACCTCAAGGCGGGGCGGAGAGACTTCGAGATGAGGCTCCTGATGTCGATGGAGGTGAGGTGGTCGAGGATATGTATTGGTGCTCTCCGACAAGGTGGTTACGCTCGCGACGATGATCGGCTCAGATCTGTTCAATAGACGCTGGAGAATTCGGATTTGTGCTCGAAACAGCTTCGCGAGGTGCGATGTCGTGCACGCCGTCAGATCTGATCGGAGAAGAGAAACGCTAGGCGTGTGAAGTCTCACCAGAGGCGATGGTTGACAGCGATCAATTGAGATAGCACCTGAGAAGTGCGGGATGACCGGAGTAGCGCGTTGCAGCGTAGATTGGTATTAGAGGCACTGGTTTTGGATCTAGAGAGAGATCGAGAGATGGAGAGAGATGGATCTGTGGAGATGAGAATAGATAATTCTTATTTTTGGAATAAGAATAAGGTATTCAGAATGAAAAAAGTCTAAACTATTGTGATTATTGTGTAGAATAGAATAAGAAGAGAATCATTATTTTTGGAATAGGCGTGAGCCTAATTCCAGAATAGTTCCGGCTCAGATACCATGATAGAGAAAGAATATTTGTATTGAATTGTGATAAAAATGATTACAATTACATTGTATTTATAGGCTACTCTAAGTTTACTACTAATCATCTCCAATAGTGCATCTCCTACCAACCCTTTACAATCTCTATTGTTATCAATCTCCAACAATCATGCAATCTTTATATCTCCTACCTAATACAACCATACTCTAACAAATATCAACGAATTTAGCAAATTTTAGAAGGTCAGTTTTATAATTTTAGAAAAGATTACGCTGCTCCTAGAAAAAGATCCGTTGTCCAAAGCACCTCCCCAAACTTACGGGGACCATTCAATAAAAAAAAAAAACGAAAAGAAAGGAAACTAAACACCGTTCTATTAATTCAATTCTGAAGTCCGATTTTTCTGTTGCAGAACTCCTGTAATCTCGCTATAGCTTTGTGCTATATTCCAAGTCAAAAGACTCGAAAGTCGAAACATTGTCAGGTGGTCCAAATTAAAAGACCTTCCATTTTTGGAAAAGCTATAGACCTTAGTAGAGAACAGAAATGTGTACAAGTTGGATGGATGACTATTGTATGGTTTGGATGTCGCATTTGCATACAGAAGATCGGTACATTGATGCCTACATGCTACAGCCAGATGAGGTCCCAATCCTTTCCTTTATTATTATTAACTAATAACTAGTAATTTTATTGAAGTGACAGAATTTCATTTTTTGGTAAAACTGAAGCAATTTGTTGATCAAACGTGCTAAAAAATTCAGAATAGAGAATAATAATAAATCACTTGATTAAATTATGATATACAAATATCGTCCACTTCGAATATTATTTCATAATGAATCAATAATTGTTGTGTAACAATACTGACCATTATGACGGCAAACCCAGTTCCAGACTTATCTGGGTTAAGATAAAATTATATAAATAGGAATATTAAGGCATGGATTTTATCAGCAACAAATTAAATAGAATTATTTCTTGTAACAGGAAAATTTGATGAAATTTCTGAATTGAGGACATGAAAACGTTCCTCATAAAATATAGAAAATTTCTGTATATTTTCCATCTGTATCTGACCTTTGAAACGTCTAAATCAAATATTATTAGATGAAATAGCTAATTTACAAAAGGAAGTAAAATAACCATTAGAAAAAGGCCCATATGGGCCTGGCCATTGAAGATCTGGCGTAAATTAAATAAAATAATTTAATAACGCCAACATCATCTCCTTCTCCTTCTCCTTCGTTCGATCTAATTTCTCTTCGGGCCACAGAAGATCTGGCGTAAATTAAATTATTTGACAAAAGATGAAAATCGTTTTTTTTTTTATTTTGGGAACGAAACTATGAAAGTGTATGTTGTTTTTGCAATTTGTTTTAAACATTATATACAAGGCAGTTACATTAAACTGAAAACAAAATTTGTAATAGAAAACAGAAAAACTTGATAATGGGTATATCTATTATTTTTTAATTTGATAGAAATAAATAACACGTGATTTTTCATACGGAGGAATCTATGGAGGATAGGACAAAACGCACGTGGTTCGGTCGTAAATAATTCATAGATAACATAATTAAATTAAGCGCTCATAGACGGAGTGTGTTTGGATGAGCCATGAATAAGGAATTTGGTACGCGTGTTTATTCAAATTCTTTATTTTTATACTATGGTTTTGTTAGCAGGGGCGAAATTAGGTGTTAGCCAAAGTGTGCTTAGCACACTCCAACTTTTTAAAATAACTCCTTATATCTCTAAAAATTCTATACAAATCATTTTAAATCATAACAAAATTGTTATTTAGCACACTCTAAAAACTAAAAAAGATCCATATTATAATCTTTGGCCTCTTCTATTTGAGAATCCTGATTCTGCCCCTGTTTGTTAGTATAAGAATAATGGTCCAAATTTCTTATTTTTGTATTGTTTGGATTGCACAAGAATAAAAATAAACACGCATACCGAAATTTTTTATTTTTATTCTTTATTCAAGGCTCATGCATCCAAACACAAGGAAATAAAGGTTGATAGGAACTTTGTATTTTGGCCGTACAGTATTTTATGGCAGCGTGCAATTATTTGGTGAAATTATTGTACGTTGTGCAGTTCAAAACTTACATTCATGAATCATGATTTAAAGATGGTGGGGGCAACCACCGATTGATTCATATCACATGTTTCGCATGCGACCCCACAGTTTACAAAAATCCAACATGCTTCTTCTTCAAAAAAAAAAAAAAAAAGAAAAAAGAAAAAAGGAAATACTACATTGTTTCATGTTTTGAGAGTGATGCCGATATTATTTCGCTGAGATTACAAAAAAATTATCTCTTCCTTACATTTTTTATAACCTTTTAAAAATCAAATCGTGACATAAAATTGATGAGCTAAAACTAAATTAATTTTGACTGGATATCTTTAAAATTTTGAATGTGTTTAATTTAATGTTTTCTTGAAGATTCCGTTTGGATAGGTGTGGGAAGAAGGGAAGAAAGGAAGAAGTGGGAAGAAGTATTGAGAAGTGTGTAACTTTGTGAAGAGTTTGGATTATTTATAATTTTTTTTCTTCTTTATTCCTTCTTCCTCCTTCTTCTTCTCTCATCCAAACGGAGGCGAAGAGACAAAGTTGGAGTATATATTGGTGATTTGAATTGTTCTCCATATCCAAAATTATGGTGAGAGCTGCCTGGCGACTAGTACCTGGTCTAGTCCGATTTATTTATTTATTTAATCGAGGAAAAATGTTAATACTTGATAATTCATTGAATTTGTAAATGGGATATACGTCTGTATATATATTTTTTTCAATGTTTTATATGCATTTTCCTTTAGGTGTGTTTGGAAGTGGAGTGAATAAGAATGAATAAGGAAATTTATGAATAAGAATCTTGAATTAGAATTAGGAGAATTGTCTATTCATGAATAAGGAGATGTTGTTTGGATAGTGTGTTGTGAATAAGAATAAGAAAAGAAAAAATATAATAATGATTTGATTTTGTTTTGAACAATTTGTCATTCCAAGAATGGATGAAAATAATAAAATAATAATTTATATTCATAATAAAAATAATATAAAAATATTAATTAAAAACAATAAAGTAATAATTTAGATAATATTAATAAATACAATAATTATTATATTTATTATTTTAAATCAATAAATAAAATTTTAAAATAATTATCATAATAATAATTGATTAAAAAAAATGAATAAAATAATACTAATAATATTAATGATAACGTTTAATTATAATATTTCTTATGATTACTATTAAATAATAATTATTATAACGTTTAATAAATAATTATTATAATAATGATAATAATTAATAATTCATTACTAAATAAAATAATAATTAATAAATTATTATTATAAATCATTATTATAATGTTTAATAAATCATTAATAAATAATATAATTATTATAACGCTTATAAAATCATTAATAAATAATAATTATTAATTAGTAATAAATCATTATTATAACGCTTTGTAAATCATTAATAAATAAAAATTAATAATTCATTGAAATAATAATTGATAATAATCATCATAAATAATTATAATATTTATCATAATAATAAGAATAATATTATTATTATTATTATAACATAAATAAATATTTATAATAATACTTATTATTACAATATAATAATAATAATTATTATTACTATTATTATTATTATAAATCATTAATAACTAATAATTATTAATTAGTAATAAATCATTATTATAACGCTTTGTAAATCATTAATAAATAATAATTAATAATTCTGTGAAATAATAATTGATAATACTTATCATAAATAATTATAATATTTATCATAATAATAATAATATTATTATTATTATAACATAAATAAATATTTATTATAATAGTTATTATTACAATATATTAATTATTATTATTAGTATTGTTATTATTATAAAATCATTAATAAATAATAATTACTGATTCAGTGAAATAATAATTGATAATACTTATCATAAATAATTATAATATTTATCATAATAATAATAATAATAATAATAATAATAAATATTTATAAAAATATTTATTATTATAATATTTTCCTAGCATCACCAAGCCATTCCAATTCTAATTCCTAGTTTTGGCTTGAATAAGAATAAGATAGTGAATAGGGCATTATTCTTATTCCATTGTGTGTTTGGGTCACCTCACAATTGGCTAATTCATGAATAAGGCTTATTAGTATATTCATATTTGGCCTTCCCTGTAAAAAGTTATTGCAGAATTAGTTCCCATAATAATCTAATTATTCTGATGCATAGACAACTTCTATCTCAAAATACATTTGTCTCCGCCTTGATGCACATGCT
The DNA here is from genome assembly GCA_028095005.1 of Rhynchospora pubera. Classification (NCBI taxonomy): domain Eukaryota; kingdom Viridiplantae; phylum Streptophyta; class Magnoliopsida; order Poales; family Cyperaceae; genus Rhynchospora; species Rhynchospora pubera. The sequence continues at coordinate 156,859,423 of CM051462.1, read as the reverse complement.
ATTACTTACAGAAATTCCTATTTATTTTCTGCTATAAAAATACCACTAAAATTTTACAACGTCTTTTGGTGAATTTCCCGTCCCCGTATCATCCAATGAATACAGTACAATATTTTATTGTGACTCCGCCTATCACACACACGCTATTACTAACTATTTTTATTTATTTATTTATTTTGTAAATTGCCGCAAACATACTACTGGATTACACTACACTTATTGGCCAATTTCCCTGCATCATCTAAGTGACATATCAGAACGGAGCTTTCACACGCGCACACACAAAAAAGGAAAAACAATGAAGCTATTTACTTAAAAAAAAAATTCCTAATTGATCTACATGAGCCTGGCTTGTTTTGCGCCGAGCTGCGCTGCTGACTGCTGTAGTGTTCTAGCCTGATAAATTGATAATGATATAGTGCAATGTTGTGTTAAATAAATGCTTATAAGAGAGTGGCTCTTGGATTAGGTGCACCAAACAAGGAAAAAGGTCAGTGGCGCTCGGCGTTGAAAACTATTCCTGGTAAAATTTCCATTTTGTACGGCATCTACTCCAGGGCTATGTTACTTGGGTGCGGGTGCGAGTATCGTATCGGATACGATGCGGGTGCGGGGATTTAATATTTTTCAAAAACCTCGGATACGACTGTATATATAAAATAATAAAATTAATCTATTTTTAATTAATAAACTAATTTATATTTAGAAATTTAACATTTAATAATATTATGTTAATAATATAATGTTATTGGTTTAATGTATTATATTATTATATGTTATTAATATGCCAATTATGGCATTTTTTATGTGACTTCAAAAATTATATAAATTATTTTTTAAATCGAAAATTTTACAATGTAGTCTATCAATTAAAATAAAGAATCTCTTTTGTTGATATGCCATGAATGGGTGCAGGGTGCAGTATATACAAGTAGTTCTGATAAAAAAAAATGCTAGCCCACCAAAACACCTTTACAGTTTACATAGTCATATAAGCCCAGCCCAGGCCGGCCTCAATAATCATGTTGTTTTCTCCAGTTTTTGAGGTGATTTGTTAGTCCCACAAGGGGAACGCACATTATATATATAGAGCCTATATAAGCAATGAGTTAGGATGCAAAGCTGACGATCTAGCGGTGTTACACGTGGTCCGTACAGAGTTTTATAGACTCCTATATTATTATAAATAAAATAAAATAAAATAAAATAAATATAAATATAAATATAAATATAAATATAAAAATATAAATTATAATTCTTCCATTCTGATTCTGATTTTCCATCTCTCTCCTCTCCAGTGGCGGATCCAGAAAATTTTTTAGGCTAGACACAATTATAATATAATAAAATAAATGTTAATTTTAATAAAAAAAAGTCATTCCAAACATATATAATTAGAATATTATAAAAAACATCATCTTTTTCATAAACTGAATCACTTTTTCATGATCTTTACTTCTGTATCAATCACAAAAAAAAACTGCAAAATAAAATCTAATTCTAATTTTCTAATGCAAGTAACAGTCCTTTGCGCGCCTTCATAGTTTGAAATCTTTACATAATTGCTTTCCTTGGAACCTTTTTGAATACATCTCTTTCTATGTAGGTAAAGAGCCGTACTGGTTTCTAAGATATAAAAGCAATAATTGACTAATTTGATTTACCAGTACAACTGCAATGGTATGTCTAATTAACCAGAAATATGAAATAACTATGGGCTATGGGACTATAACATAATTTTCAATTTTTTTTTAAAAAGGCAAAATTAAGACAACATATGATAATCCAATTATGAATATGTTATATAGATGAAATATACATCAAGTACACAACAAGAGAGTAAAATAAAAGAAGTCACAAGGAGGTCAGATGAAATAATTGATGAACACCAGTCTTAATTTCGCCTTTTACAAAATTATAAGCGCTAGTACACATACAATTACAAGGATTGAAAATTTGAAATATATCTATTATCTCTAATGCAAAACGTAAATTGAATAATAAAAAAAATTGAAAGAGAAAGGCACCATGTGTCAGATCGTATGAGACAAGAATGAAGAATTTAATACGCTATCGAGGTAGTCCTGAACTCATGGTGTACTTGGTGGAGTCGGTGCCTATGTGGAGATAGGAGATTAGAGAGTGCAGAGCACATAGAAGAATTTTAGAGATGGCCAGATCAGATGAGTCACAGAGATCGGAGAGATGTGATGGGATGAATCAGCGAGAAATAGTTTAACCTAACCTTAACTTTACCTCTTCTTTCGAATCAGACAATCAGCGAATAATAGCTTTTAGAAGCAGAATTACGAGTCCAATTCAGTGCAAAATTCAAATGCAGAGAAAAACATAAATTGTTAAAATTCTCTAAGCCCAAAGCCCAAAACCACAAATGCACCGGACACTCCCTGCTCCTCTCCATAGCCCTCGAGCTATGTTACTAAGATACGGGACCCTAGAGCTATGTTACTATGATACGATTTGACTGTATCGTCACTAACGAGTGCCGTATCTGATCGGAGCAAGGAATATTTAATTTATATTTATATTTATTTAATTTAATTTAATTTAATTTAATTTAATTTAATTTAATAATAATAATATAGGAGCCTATAAAACTCTGTACGCACCACGTTTAACACCGCTAGATCGTTAGCTTTGCATCCTAACTCATTGCTTATATAGGCTCTATATATATAATGTGCGTTCCCCTCGTGGGACTAACAAATCACCTAAAAAACTGGAGAAAACAACATGATTCCGAAAATTTTTAAAATAGTATTAAATTAATATAATATATTAAAAATAATATCAATATAATAAGTTTAATATAAATAGTATCACGAGATCGGAATCCTGGATTCTGAACGTTAGATCGGAATCCTGGATTCCGATCTAAGCTTTGATCGGATTCTGAGTTTCCGATCTAAGCTTAGATCGGAATCCGAGATTCCGATCTAAGCTTTTTAATTTTTTTATATATTATTTATTTATTTATTTAATTTATTAATTAGTTAAATAATTAGAAAAATAGATAATATATTGTAAAAATATTGAAAAAATATGGAAAAAATCAGGAATAATTAAATAAAATTTTATATGTAATTTAGCATTTTTTGGGGAAATTAAATTTATTTTCATTTTAATTAATTTATTTAATTAAAATATAAATTTTTATAAATTATTTAATTAAAATATAAATTTTTATAACTTATTTAATTAAATGAATTGTACCATTTAAAAAGGATTATAAATTTTCAGAATTTGCAGGGATACAAAGGCATAATCCTTTCAGAATGTTCAAAGTTTTATTAATTCTTTCTGCCTTTGCAGCCTTAAAACTTTAAACAGGCTTAACTTTTGATAGGAAGGTCCGATTGGGGCGATCGAGGACATTCCGGAAAGCTGGCGACGAGATCTACACATGTTACTGGGGTCAAACCCCGTAACGACCATTTTCGAGGCCAAAAAACGCTCTCTGGACCTCCAAAATCCACTTTGAAAGTTTGCAAACCTAAAAACCACTCTAAACTACTAAAAATATTTTTAAAATCATAAATTAATCATTAAAAAGAGAAATGCAGTAAATCAAGTGAATTTAGTCTTTCTTCTCCGTCTCAGTAAAACATCAATCTCGTGTGATTCCTTTCTAACGCAATCCAGAAAGTGCTTCATTGATCATGAGACTCGATATGATTGTTTAATATATAATATGAAAATAATATATACAGAGGACGACATCCGGGACGCATATCAAATGGTTGTTTAAATTAATTAAAAATTTATACTTAATTATTCATTTTTTAATTAAATAAAGTAATTAAATTTATATTTAATTAAATAAATTTATACAATTAATTAAAAGGAAAATAAATTTAATTTTCCAAAAAAATACTAAATTACATATAAATTTTTTTAAATTATTCCTGATTTTTTTTTTATATTTTTTCAATATTTTTAGAATATATTATTTATTTTTCTAATTAATTAACTAATTAATAAACTAATAAAAGGAAAAAAATTTTAATTTTCCCAAAAAATACTAAATTACATATAAAATTTAGTTTAATTATTTCTGATTTTTTCCATATTTTTTCAATATTTTTACAATATATTATCTATTTTTCTAATTATTTAACTAATTAATAAAATAAATAAATAAATAAATAATATATAAAAAAATTAAAAAGCTAAGATCGGAATCCAGGAATCCGATCTTGCGTTCGGAATCTGAGATTCCGATCTCGTGATACTATTTAAAAAAATATTATTATATTGATATTATTTTTAATATATTATATTAATTTAGTATTATTTTTTAAAATTTCGGGCTTATATGACTATGTAAACTGTAAAGGTGTTTTGGTGGGCTAGCATTTTTTTTTTTATCAGAACTACTTGTATATACTGCACCCTGCACCCATTCATGGCATATCAACAATAGAGATTCTTTATTTTAATTGATAGACTACACTGTAAAATTTTCGATTTAAAAAATAATTTATATAATTTTTGAAGTCACATAAAAATATCATAATTGGCATATTAATAACATATAATAATATAATACATTAAACCAATAACATTATATTAAACCAATAACATTATATTATTAACATAATATTATTAAATGTTAAATTTCTAAATATAAATTAGTTTATTAATTAAAAAATAGATTAATTTTATTATTTTATATATACAGCCGTATCCGAGGTTTTTGAAAAATACTGAATCCCTGCATCTGCATCGTATCCGATACGATACTCGCACCCGCACCCGCACCCAAGTAACATAGGGTGGAAGGAATATGGAAATAGCAGAGGCTCTACTAAACATACCAACAAAAGACGAGAGCACAGCTGAATTATCGCCTTCTAGAGCTGCATACAGAAAGCTTCTTGCTGACACTATGCTCCAGGGAAGAACTCGTGTCCTCTGTTTCAGCAACCGGCCTCGCACCCCCCTGAGGTCTTTGCTTGAACCACCGACTCCGACAAACATACAGCCGGTGGCAAAGAAGCGTAGGCACATTCCTCAGGTACTCAATTGGTTTGATTCCTACATAACTGATCAACAACATGGTAAACTGTTGATTGACCATTTGACTTAATTAACTTGTATTTGATCGATCAACACATAGCTAATTATTCAAATTTTGAAATTGCAGTTCACTTTTTTTCATTTCTTGCTTTCTTACATGTCCCTTTTTGAATCTCTTAGGGACCAAAGCAAACACTGGATGTTCCAAATATCATAGCAGATGACCAGTTGAACGTGCTGGACTGGGGAAGTGAAGATGTACTGGCAATTGCACTTGATGATGCAGTGTACCTGTGGAATGATGCAAACGAGTCTATCACAGAATTGGTGACAGTAACTAGAAGTTCTGCCCCAATTACCAGTGTTGGCTGGGCTCCAGACGGCCGCCACCTCGCCACTGGTCAAAGCGATGCAACGGTAGTTTTGTATGATGTTACTGCCATGAAGCCGGTTCGTGTCATTACTTGATTTTGGTTATTTAAATGCATTTTCTACCCAGCAAAGAAACATAAAAGCTATCCATAATTTGATAGAAATAATTGGTTCTCTCTGGCAGTTGGTTGATTTCAATTTCTAATTATTGAGTTGAATGATATTTTTCAACAGCTCATGACTCTGTATGGACTTTCCACAAGCTGGGTAGGGTCACTTGCGTGGAACAATAATCATCTTCTCACAACTCACAACTGGAGGTGCAGATGGTTTAATTAAAACCAATGATATCAGAAGCATGCGGCCTGTCGTCAACCATTTCCGTGGCCATGACGATGCGGTTTGTGGTCTTCGATGGTCTTCATGCGGGAAGTACCTTGCAAGTGGGGGGAAAGATCAACTCCTCAATATATGGGACATCTCAAGGTCAGATGACCTTCCTCCTCTTCACCGGTTCAACGACCACACTGCAGCTGTTAGAGGGGTCGTTTGGTGTCCCTTCGAGAATAACCTACTTGCATCAGGAGGGGTGAAACTGACCGTTGCATTAAATTCTGGAGCAAGAAGGAACACGAACTGTTGAGTTCACATGGACCTGACAAGAACCAGATTACAGTGTGGAAGTACCCGTCTATGTTTAAGATTGCCGAGCTCACTCAACACACCGACTCTGTACTATACATGTCACAGGTATGAATATTCTGTTTTGAGATGAGAAGTATTTAGTTAAAGGATTAATATTGGTTCTGGCAAGGGGATATAAATAAGGCTAACTTGAAAATTAACATTTCGTCCATGCATAATTAATTTTGGTTTATATGTGAACTTAACTTTTGTTTGTTTGTGCAAATTGTAGAGTCCTGATAGATGCAAATTAGCATCTGCAACTGATGATGAGACGTTGAATCTGTGGCAAATCAATGAAAAATCAACAGAGAAGAAGGCGCCTAAGAGCTACCATGTGGGACCGACTAATATGTACAGTTACATAAGATGATCGAGTTGAATTTTGTTCATTTTTTACTGACTGTTTGTTTTTGATATTGAGCAAACAAAGTATTGAGTTCAGAGCACATACTTCAACTTAGAGAACTTTTGGTTTCTAGATCCAGTGTATTTTCTGTCTCACTTGGTCTATTAAAATTTACATTGCAGAGTGATGTATGAATTAATCAAAGTTGTATTTTTTTTTTTAATTTGAAGTATCAGATATTCAGATATAATATTAAACTTCTTATTTTTTATCGTCCCGTTGTATGTGCACTATTTAATAGAAAGATTTTTTAGAAACTTTTCTCAGATTTTCTCCAACGTTCTATTTCAGCCTTTTTAGGCATGTAATTATTTTGTGATATTCAATTAGAATTCCTTTGTACATTTAGAAAGTATCAAACGGTCAAGGCTCGACTAGATAACTAACTCTAAATCCTTGTATTTATATTAGAAATTTTCAATAAAAAAATTACTCTTTCAAATCTCATTTTAGATAAAAAATTTAAAATTATAAATTGACTAATAACTCTAATTCTATCAAAACTTTGGAACGTATCAACAAGGAATGAATATTAGAAAAAGAAGAATAAAATCTCCAAGGGTGCGTTTGGATCAAAGGTTTAAATAGCGGATAGCGGACTCGTAGCGGACATGCTAATATCATAGCGGATAGCGGATAGCGGATATTTAGCGGCCGCTATCGGACCATAGCGGATTTGCACACACAAGTGTATTTTGAAGGTCTAGTTTAGTCTAAAATAAAAAATTAAAATAATTTCAAGCAACTAATAAACGCTAATTAAAATTATATTTATTTTCTATGCATATTTGACCATTAAATTTTAAGAATTTGAAAATGTTCAAAACATAAAAATTATGGCCAGTTTTGTAAACTTTCTATAGAACTTTGAATCATATCAATCGGAGTTCGTATGCGAAAGTTATGTCCAAAATACTACTGCTATATCAGCAAATTATAAACTGCACCGCTATTTCCGCTATTTCACCGCTATATCACCCGCTATTTTCCGCTATTTCACCGCTATACCCCGTTATTTTCCGCTATAGGTCGCGCTATCGGACAGGCCGCTAAATCTGTAGCGTTGTAGCGGTGGACCAAATAGCACCGCTATAGCGCCGCTATTGCGGCCGCTACGGCCGCTATTTAAACCTATGGTTTGGATCGTTGGAAGAAGGAAGAAGAAGAAAAAAAATTATAAACAATTCAAACTCTTCACAAAATTACACACTTCCCAATACTTCTTCCCTTCTTCCCTTCTTCCCACACCTATCCAAACGCACCCCAAAATAGTAGTTCTTATATTTCGTGATATAACAGTAACAAATCGTCATGATTTTGCATCTATACAGTACATGCACCAAGCTCTTTATTTGAGCATTTGATTTATATTCCTCAACAGAAAAAAAAGAAATCAATCAAAGCTATTTTTTTTCATTCAAATTACATTGACACCTTCACTTTGCATGGAATCATATCAACAATTCCTCACTATCAGCATCGATAACTTATTTAACTTTACCGGTTGGAATTACTGTTTGTTTCTAGAATCAGAGTAGAACTATGAGTCTATGGTCAACGGTTTTTTTTTTTCTTTTTTTTTGTGCCAGTAAAAGCCCATAGGCAAATCCCATTAATCCTAGACATTACAATCGGAATTGCTTAGGACCATTTCTAAGATTCTATCATCCTCATCATCCTCACGTGTACGCTGTAACTAACTCTTCCCTTCTCACGCGTACGTTATATCCCGCCTCTTCCCCCTCCTCCGTACACTATCTCCCATCCCATCCGTTCTCGCTCCACCTACGCCTCTCCTTCAGCCATGGGCCCATGGTCTCTCCTCCAGTATCGACGCCCTCCCATTCCTCTTCTTCCCACCACTAGCATCTGCAGCTTGACAGCTTCCCTATATTTCTTTGAAGTTAATATATATAACTGTTGAAGTTAATATGTGTAACTGTTGAAGTTATATATGTAGTTATTGAAGTTATATATGTAAGTAATATGTTATATATGTAACTGTTGAAGTTAATATATATAACTGTTGAAATTAATATATATAATTGTTGAAGTTAATATGTGTAACTGCTGAAGTTATATATGTAGTTATTGAAGTTATATATGTAAGTAACATGTTATATATGTAACTGTTGAAGTTAATATATATAATTGTTGAACTTGGCATATTTAAATATTGAAGGTAATATTTGAAGTGAGCATATTTAAATTGTTGAAGTTGGCATATATATTAACTTCAACAGTTACAGTATTAACTTCAACATTTAAATATGTTAACCTCGTTAGAATCAATATATAGTGTGCGTGTGAGAGGGGAGGGGAAGGGGGGAGCGTACGTGGGAGGGCTGGGAGGGGGGACGAGCCTACACGGCAGGGAGAAAAACAGAGCAATTTTCAGAAATAGAAAACGCGTAGAGCCAAAAATAAAAAAAAAAACGCATGGGGATGATGGGAACGATGAATATCGGGATGATCCTTATCAACCACGCATTACAATCAGTACATTGAAGAGTTCCCTTGCCTAAAATAGTTAGGTTGTTCTCGCCAGAAAAATTAGTCCCATAATTTTGGATCCAACCGTTCAAACCAGAAATGCATACATCGGATCGTTAACGTAATTTAAGAAAGATGTGACTTTATTTGGATACTTCAATTCAAATTGGAAAACTAGGAAGTTCTTATTTTGTAACTCGAAAAACAAATTTGGAAATGAAAACCTTTGAAAGGTCCTGATTGGCTTATTTGGCTACTGTCTTAGTGGCTAATCCAAATTTGATGCACCATTTTGGATACCAAAGTTCACCTTGAGCCTATAATAGCATATAACTGTAAGACCGACACGTTAATTCTGAAAATAGCACAACACAAGTTGAACTCACCGACATATGCTGCCTATAAATTAACGAAACCCATACCCTGCATCTCTCCTCTCATTCAACAACTGTTGCTCTCTGATTCACTTAATTTCTCTTGCTTAACACTAACAGCGCTCTCGTTTCAACTTTCTCTCTCTTGCTCAACCTCATTAACATCGCTAGCATCTTCTGATCAAATTCAAACTTCTCATTTCAATTTTGATCTGCAATTTCTTTGCCTTTTTTCACTTTTTAATAATAGAGATTGATCACTTGTCTGTTTGTTCTTTCGTTCTTTTTGTTCTTGTTCGGTTTTTCCTGAGAATTGTTTGTTTTTAAATTATGGATGCAGATATTTATCGTGAGCCTCTACCAGATGTCCGTCGCTGGCGTAGGCCACCATGGGCTTCATCTCGACCGACAACACGTGGTTTCGTAAGTTCTCCTCCTCACTCTTAACAATCTGATTTTCCGTAAAATTAGGTCTTGATTAGTTTTCCATGGAATGCGTTCAAACAAATTAACATGGTAAGATAATAAATTTGGTTTCGGCAAAAAAAAAAAAAGATACTAAATTTGGTGTACCCTATTATTGGCACCTGCTTCAAGAGTCAACAGTCAAATTATGTTAAATTAACCACCTACCCTGCAGTTCCATTTTCAAAGTGTTTAGAAAGAACTGCGCAAAAGAATATAACATTCTTAGAAACAAATAGTTTTCAAATTTATATACAACACCGCTTATATGATCATTAATTTAGCTTTTGTTCAATCAAGAAGCACCCGCTGTTAATTAACAATTTCTGTAATTGCAAAAAGTAGCAATATCTCAACAGGAAGAGAACATGAGAAAGTATCATATATTTTCCAAGATGAAAGTAGAAAAGAAAAATTGAAAGCATGAACTTTTATTATTATTATTATTATTATTAGCTTATTACATTGCTTTTCTCCATTTATTACATGGAATCAGAATTTGAATTCATTACTTTTGCCGTAACATAAAAAAAATACAGGGAGACAGATTTATTCCAAACAGAGGTGATCGAATGAATATGAATATAGCAGAGGCTCTTCTAAACATACCAAGAAAAGATGAGAGCACAGATGAAGTATCGCCTTCCAGAGCTGCATACAGGAAGCTTCTTACCGACACCATGCTCCAGGGAAGAACTCGCGTATTATCTTTCAGCAACCGACCACGCAGCCCCCTCAACTCTTCCCTTGAAGCCCCAAGTCCAACTCACATACAGCCAGCAGCAAGGAAGCGTAGGCGAATTCCTCAGGTAATTAGTTGGTTTGATTCGTACATAACTGAATATGGAAAACTGCAATTTGACTATTTAACTTATCTTATATTAATTTGATCGATCAACACATAGCTAATTAATTAATTTTTCGAACTGCCGTTGGCCCTTTTTTCTTGATTTCATACATTGTTTGTTTTTTAATCCCTCAGGCACCAGAGAAAACGTTAGATGCACCAGATATAGTAGGTGATGATCGGTTTAACGTGCTTGACTGGGGAAACAAAAATGTACTATCCATTGCACTTGACGATACAGTATACATGTGGAATGCTACACACGGCTCTACCACAGAATTGGTGACAGTACCTGAAAGTTCTGCCCCAATTACAAGTGTTAGTTGGGCTCCAGATGGCCGCCACATCGCCATTGGCCAATACAATTCCATTGTGGAACTGTATGATGTCACTACCGAAAAGCTGGTTTGTATTATTAATTTGATTGAAGTTCAAACTTTTTTTCCTAAGATTTTCTGAGTAATTTATAGTCCTAGGTAAAAAACACTGATATCTACCCATATCTTGAAAGAAATGATAGGTGCCCCATAACAATTTGCTTCATATAAATTTCTAATGAGTTTTTTTTTAATGATGTCTTTCAACAGTTGAGAACTCTAGCTGGTATTCACCAAGGTCCGGTTGGATCTCTTGCGTGGAACAACAATCACCTTCTCACAACTGGTGGTCTGCAAGGGGCAATTATCAACAATGATGTCAGAATCCAGTCGCATGCCGTCAGATCATACCGTGGGCATGACGACGTAATTTGTGGTCTCAAATGGTCTTCATGTGGCAAGCACCTTGCAAGTGGAGGAGCTGACAAACTTGTAAATATTTGGGACGTGTCAAGATCCTCTCCTCTTCACCGGTTCAGCAACCACACTTCCACTGTTAGAGCCGTGGCTTGGTGTCCCTTCAAGGATAATTTACTGGCATCAGGCGGAGGCGAAACCGACCGTTGCATTAAATTCTGGAATGTCGGTGCCGGTACTTGTCTGAAGTCGGTGGAGACGGGATCAGAGGTGTGCGGCTTGTTGTGGAGCAAGCACGAGCGTGAATTGTTGAGTTCACACGGTCCTGAGAAGAACCAGATTGCCGTGTGGAAATACCCATCTATGACGAAGATTGCTGAGCTCACCGGTCACACCTCCTCTGTGCTATACATGACACAGGTATGAATACCTTTTTCTTCCTGTCAGAGACCTGGTCAATGAGATTTTCAACATTGATCTGATGTTAATTTTTGCTTATTTGTAGTCAATGCTTGATTTTGGTTTACCTGTGATCTGAATTTATTTTCTTTGCAAATTTGTAGAGTCCTGATGGATGCCAAGTAGCATCTGCATCTGCTGATGAGACGTTGAAGCTGTGGCAAATCAATGAGAAGTCCACAAAGAAAAATGCACCTAAGAGCCCCTATGTGGGGCCGACTAATATGTATAGCTACATTAGATGATAAAGTTCTTTCTTTTGCTGACTTTGTAATTTTGACATTAGATGATCAGGGTTTTTTTTTTTCTCAGAGCAGAAAAATTATACTTATGGGATTTTTGTTGGTTTCTAGGTCTCCAGTTGACTCTTGGTTACCAATGTATTTTTTTGTTTCGGTCGGTCTATTAAATTGTACATCTCATACTGCAGAGTGAGGCATATTTGCATTAAGAAAATGTAAATTTTATATAATTTGTATCAAGAAGTTTAAAATAATAAATTTATTTCTTTTTTCATTTTTTTATTGCTTGTGTAGGATTTAACAAATCTTTTCAGTTAAACCTCATGAACCTAATTCACTTTTTAAAAATTGACACAAGTTTAGTAAAAAATGAATTCAATGATTTTTAAATAATTAATTTTGATAGTAATTTGAAAGATGCAAGTAAGGAAATAAAATGTATGTAAATATGTAATCATGGCAATAAGTTTAGCATATTGCGGTATTGAGTTATCCACTTCAATCTGGAGCCCAGAATGTCTTGTTTAAAAATTTCGGCCCGTCCTGTCGGGTGAAGTTATTGGATCTAAAATTTCTAATTTAACCTGACATTCAACTTTGTCAAAAGTGAACTTGGTGTAATGGTATCGTTATCACAAATTTACTCTAGAAAACATGTGTCATATAGTCGATCCGATTTTATCCAATCTAGTTTTTTGAAGCAAAAATGAGGCTCTAAGACAGTAAGATCCCATCTTATATTAAGATAAAAGTATACTTTAGCGAGGCGCTAAAGTTGCAAAGAATAAAAAAAGTAACAAAAAAAAAATGAAATAAACAAGTCATATTAAAGTGATTGTGAGCTCCAGAACATCATTGATCCAATCTAGTTATTCCTCATGTTATTGTTTTCAATTAATTTGTAAATTAGTTTATTTAAACTCCAAACTATATAATTTAATCGTACAATTGGCAACAAAATTTTCACAACCACTAAATTTTATTTTATAAGTACATCACGATATTAACATATCTTATTTCTAACTAATCAATACTAAAATAATATGAGCAAATAAAGTATTAGTATGGAGTTTAGAGCACATATTTCAACAAAGTATTGAGTTTAGAACACATATTTCAACTTAGAGAATTTTTGGTTTCTAGATCTCGAGGTGAATTTTTGTTACGAGTATATTTTCCGTCTCACTTGGTCTATTAAAATATAACTTGCAGAGTGATTTATGTGTCACACCCCTGGCTAGGAGGGCATCACAGAACCAATCTTAATTGAGCATTTATTTATTAATATACATCCCTAATATTTAGTTAAGTTACCATAATATATATATATATATATATATATATATATATATATTAACGAATTCAAAATCCAGAAGTACAAATATCAAGTTTCTAGATTACATACGGACACAACATAGTTCTCAAATACAATTTTAAAAACAGGAAGTTACCTTTTAACTAATCAAGAACCAAATTAACAGATCACTCTAAAAAGAAAACTAGCCATATTGCATACATGCTTTGTTCAAAAGTAGAAACATTCTCACAATTTGACCATTAACAAAATGAGATTTCTTATATATAAAAAATAAACATTAAGATATTTGATTAACAAAAATAAAAGATGATGACACAAGCATCACATACAGAAGATAAAAATCAGATTTTTATAAGCATATTTACATAAGTACACAAACTAGACCTCATTCAAAACAACATATTATAACACTAGCCCAAATATATAATTCACATTACAAACATACAAGCTAACTGGTTCCATTCCAAAATAAACAGTTATGCACACAAATGCTAATATACCAGCCTAGTTCCAAAATTTTAATATACAACACTTGGGAACCTATATAGTACTTACCAAGTAATTACTCAAAATGGTTTATTCCTCTCTGCTCTGACCCTGCTCTTTAACCCTGGAACCCACAAAAGTGGAGAATGAGATCAAGAAGACTTTAACCCAGTACGATATTTAGTTCCATCCGCTTGAATTTTAATTACAAGTTTAGAAACTAATTATTTTACTAAGTCAAAATGCAATTAATCAAATCAAATAGATAACATTTACCTTTATTTCAAATAGGCATAATAATGTCAGAATAAATCATTTAATGCAATATGAAAATATGAGTGTGTCGTGTTGAATCGTGTCATATTATTTTATTATTTTTAAATTAAAAAATATTAAAACAATTAAAAGTAAGAGAAAAATTACTAAACATAATAATTTATTATTTGATTAAGTTTAAACTTTTTATTAATATTTTTGTAAAAAATAATAATTAGATTAGAAGACTATTATGATTTAAATGATGGTAAATAATATGATATATATTATAAATTGAAATTAAATTATTAACTTTGCTTAAATAGTCAACATTAATAATTAAATTTGTGTTGAGGTGTGTTCAATTGGTACTGCGTTGGTGTGCTTTAGTGAGGAGGCCAAGTAGTGGTGCAATAGTGAATGAGTTTGGTACCAGTACTTGTTGTAAGGAATTGAATGGGTTCAAATCAATTTCAGGGTTACAAGAATACTTAGTTTACTTTACGAGCATTATTGTCAAGTTTAACGTGTCACATATACTTTGCCAAACCACTATACCATTTCACATTCATTTTTTTTTGTTATGCGTGTCCTAGTTTTGGGAACAGCTTGTCAGAGCTAAAGTGTGCTACGCGCTTACACAGCACTTACTCAGTAAACACTTCACATAGCTCAATGATTAGAATACACTTACACGCATATCTTTTGTAAAGCTTATACATAGTGCCCTAGTGCGCTTATACTCAACCATTTTTATATTCAACATTTATATCAGCAGGGAGAGACTCAATGAAGGCTTGATCTTTTCATTAGTTACCCAAGAATACACTGAACACAGAAATTCAATTTCGTTTCTTCTAAGTCACAGCAGTCAATTACTTTTTTTTTGCAAATAAACTCACAAGCCTCACCTTACTATAGCTGACCATTTGCAAGAAAAATCAAGCATCAGGTTTACAGTATACATGTTTAATATCAATTCCATGGCAATAAGTCAATAACCCTTTTTCACTATGGTCCTTAATCTTTCCAAGAATTACATGGGGATAGACAAAGAGTCAGTGAACAGCAGCAAACTAGTTTCAGAACCTTGTTTTGGCTTACACAGAGACTATGAGCAACAACAGTATTAAATAAAGGACTAAATCAAAAGAGAAGAGACCAGATTCCTGTACCTAAGCTGTATCTCTACACTAGCTAACAGTTCAAATTATGACAATTACAAAAGGGCCCTGGCGTTTTATTGAATTTCACGATAAAGGCAGCAAGTAAAATAAGGGACATGAATTCACGTCAGATATTGCTAAACAGAAAACTTCACTTAAGTCCTTGATTTTATAGCAATTGCAAATTTGTTTATCACTATCCAGGACGGGTATGACATGACATTTTTCTATGGACATTATGCATATTTAATTAACTACATGATGAACATGGCATATCCTGCATGTAATGTAATGTAATGTACATAATTACAGCAGTAATCACTTGACTGGGCCTGCCAAAGCTATGCTATGGAGGTGATCCAAACAAGCTGCGTGAACAAAGATTTTGCTTCTCAAGCGCTACGCGCCTTTGAAGTAAGGTGCAATTTATATATTAATCAGATATCTGTCATGCGCCATTGCGCAATCAAGAACCAGATCAATTCATGAAGTAAAAGAGAAAGAAAAGAAATCATAGTGATTTCATTCATGAGAAAAGCCACATCTTTAGTATCGTGAATAAAGCAAGGTAATTTAATTAATCAATTCAAACACCATGCTAAACGAGGAATATCAGTTAAAATTAGACTCCTAAATGTATTTCAGCATTTGCAATGGTCTGTGACATTAGAATTGCTCTTAGAGGTGGACCATAGAAACTTACTCAAGTTTACATTTTATACTCTTCATGTGCCGTGCACAGTTAGAGCTTAAGTGAGGGAGTTAGTATCAATTGATTCACCTATGGACTCATACCTAATTTCCTCAAATTCTACACACCTTCTTATACGCGATTCTTGATCAAGATCATCTGACGCCAGGCGCCGTCTGATCTGACCTCGAAATCGAGATCAATTAGTCACAAGAGAAAGCAAATCGACATTAATTGAAATGCAAGACCACATCTGACCCACTAATTAAGCGAGTACGAGCAACTATAAAGAAATCAAACAATCAACAAAGGTCAATTTCATAATCAAAGGGTTGCATTGTCGGACCAAACGCCGAAAGCAAGAATTCAAAACAAGAACACGTGATTTTCATTCAAAATCTTCGTTCTCAGTTACAAACCTTCAATTCGAAGTCACCTTTTCCCTTCTTGCTGATTACAATTGCTTCAGATGCCTCGATTTCGTCTAATTTCCCTTTTTTTAACCTACCTATCAATTGTTTGAGGAAATGCCTTTCTCTAATGTGTACATAATGTGTGGCTCTCTCATCTCAGATTTTTCAAAGAGGCTCTTCTCCGGTTTCGAGAAATCTCTCTCTTTCTCTCTCCTTTCAAAGAGGCTTTTCTAATTTTATTGCAGATTCTGGACAAGAAATGACTTGGATGAATCTATTAACTCGAAGAGATCGTTCTAAGCTTTCCAACGGATCTTGAATCACCTCAAACGGAGTTCGGATGAAGGAGATATGCCCAAAATACTGACAGGACGCAGTGCTCACATTTCCGGCGACCCGCTGAAAATCCCAGCGACCCGCCAGACCTGGAACTGTCAGATTTATCAGAATTTTCCGATTTAGCAGTTCTATATTTGGATGACGGTTTCTACCGACTCTAGGTGCATCTAGAGCACGTCTTCAGTTATTTTCAACATTTCTACACCTTCCCAATGCCTATTAAAGACTAGTTTGAGGTGGAAAAGAGAGAGAACAAGAGAGATACCAAATCCAGGGTAAAAGTTAGGGTTAGATATTGAGTTATTTGAGAGTTAGGTCTCAAGTCCAGATCGTGGTAGCGCCAATCAGGTTGATTGCAACAGCAAGAGATGTGTTTGATAGGAGACTTCGACTCGCAAGAGGGAAGCAAGAGCAATTGGTTGTAATCTTTCTTTATTCTCATTTTCTCTTGTGTTTGTATGATGTCTCTTAGGCACTGCTCCAGAAGGGATGAATGGGAGCGAAGGAAGAGTAAGGAAGTCGTTTTACCCTGCTCCAGTTGGCGCTACTGGGTGACATAGAGAAAATCGAAGGAAACCCAATGTCCTCAGGAGCCCGTTTGGATAAACAATGAGTTATCCCCGATTTTGGGGTGTAATAGAGATTCCCCGAGAGTTACATTTTTATGACGATAATGTCCTTTTGTTATTTGATTTCTCTCTAATATTGGACCCTACAAATTTATGATATGTCAAGTTCGGATCTTTGAATAAAATTTAGAAAGGATAATATAGTCTTTTACTTATTACAGACAAAGTTACTACCGTTTACTTCTACACATGCTATTTTCATTCTGGAGCAAGGAATCTTCTATGCCATATCTTTCCTTCATCTTCTTTCTTCTTCCATTCCTTTTCTTTTCCCTTTTCTTCAAATTCTGGAGCAAAGCCTTAGTTGTTGATTGTTTGTTCTAGGGCTATGGTTGTAAACTCGAATTCTTAGTTGTTGATTGCATGTTTATTTAGTTTATTTGATATCTTTATGTTTTATACCTTGCTTGAATTGATTATGTCATGATTATTTAAGTAGATTTGTTTACACTCGTTAAGTAGAGCTCGCTTAATTGCTAGGTGGTTAAGTCCAAACAAACTTAGATTATTAGGCATGATTATGATTAACTTGAAGGTTTCCAACTGAAAGGTTAAACCAAGACTAATTAATGATAGTTAAGTCTTTTCCAAAGAGTGAAGACTCAAGGATTTCATAGGTTAGAAAGGTATAGACTTGTAGAAACTAGACCAAGAAACGATAGTTGAAATCTAGGTTCTATATGAGAAAAATTGAGTTAATCAATTGATAACTAGACCTAAAACGAGAGTTTGATCTAGGAACCTTAATTAAGCCATTATCCTCACACAATTGTCAACTAAATTAGCGGGCCGCTGAGTGAACCAGCGAGGTTGTCTATACCCGCCAAGTAACCAATGACCAGTCTAATAGATTAGCAACCTAAGTTTTTTTAGCGGGCCGCTGGAACTGGGACTAAGAAGAAGCGTTAGCAACAAGAAACCCTAGAATTCGTGACTTGTTGAATTTCTCTCATTAGTTCTTGTTTTGACCTTGAAACTAGACTTAGGATTTCTCTTGAATTCTATTCAAGAGAGTTTTGGATTGACTAGTATTCCACCAATTACTAATCAGAAGTTCCAAACATTTTTGAAATGCAAGAAAGACTGACCAGGGCAAAAATGCTATAGACGCAAAATATGGGAGAGAAGACAATGTTTTCTTTTTTTTTCATTTTGGATTTGTAAATGAAATACTTAATCAACTTCCTTTATCCAATGACTCTAAAGGATATTGATTTCTTTGATTGAAGGAAACACGAGTATTCTAACAAGTACGTTATAGAATCTATGGATCTATTCTTATTTTCTTTCGATTCTAAATTAGTTTTTAGATTTTGAAGATCTAGAAAGAGTATAGAAATAGAAATCCTTAATTCACATAAGAGTTGAACCGTCTAGCTAATTTAGTAAAGTAAAAGACCGGTATTCCAACACCGTCCCTGTGGATTCGACCCTCAAGCTGTTCTACAAACGATTAGATCAGTAGACACAAGGTTTTTATTTTGAGACTTGATTTCCCCATCGATCAAACAACGACATCAATAATTGTTATTAATATTTAATATTATAACTATAATTAGAAAGTATGATTAATACGAATTAGTACACTAATAATAATAATTATTATTATTATCTTAATTATATTACTATATTAATTTTTAATAATTTATAATTGTAATTAATGTTATGTTACTAAATAATAATAATTATAGTTATTTTAATATTATAATTATAATTAATATAATAATTACTACAATACAGATGATAATAATAATTATATTGATTTTTTAAGTTGGTCATGACAACAAACTTCTCTAACTCAATATTTTGTCAAGTTTAAAGAAGTAGAGTGAAGTTAGTACTAACTTCATTAACTTTGAGTGTGTTTGGTTGACGAGGGTTAAAAAGTTAGAACTCTAACCTCAAGTTTGCTAACTTTTCATGCAACCAAACCTACCCGTAGTATATATAGGCAACCGTGGCCGAGTCGTTTCTTCGAAAGGCTTGAGATTTCGTCGCATCTCAACCGTCAATGGGTGAGCACACAGATTGTCATTCAATCCAAACATTATGAGTGTCTATCTCAACCACACAAGCTGTACTTCTCTTTTAGAAACATAATCCAATTGGATACAGTTCAACATGCCATTCTCAATTATTTAGACATAACAAAAATATTTATAAGATGCAATAATTACAGAATACAACATGCATGCTACTAGTTAAATGATTATGCAATTAAAATTCAGGTGGAATCCGTACCTGCGCCCAAAATAAACAATAAAAATAAACAACAGCAAATAACAAGTAATCCTACATATCATCAATCACACCGGTTGCAACCGGCTCCAACACCTAGTCTGACCCTACATAAATAAAAGCTACACTATCCTAAAATAGGCAAGTAACATAAGGGAAGTAACATGCAACAAAATAAACCAGCAATACAATTCTACTTAGCAACCGAACATTAGAAATTTAAAGATTAATAATCCTTTATTTACATAAATTAAGAAGGGTAATTAGGGAACTTCATAGCTAGAAAGTAATTAATAGTATTGGACATCAATACAAATAGTACAACAAGGGTACCAGTAGGTACCAAGGCTTAGGATTCTACACCTAAATCAGGGCTGAACCCAGATTTGATACCTATTCAATGAATTTCAAAGCTAGACAGCAATAGTGATTTTAGTGTTTGTGTCTACTTAAGACTGAACTTAGTTTTCAACACTTATATATCAAATTTAACTAACAAACTATTTGTGTAATCATTCCATGTGCTTAACTTTATTGGTTCTGTTAATTAAACAATAAATAATAATTTACAATAAGCAATTAAAATTCAACAGTGAGCAATGAAGTTAATAAAAGAGAACCAATTTGCAAAGGAATCAAAATTCTTATGAAGATATCCTATCCTCATAGTTAATATTTGTACTTTAAGAAAATCGATTTTAGCTCTAATTTCTAACTAATTTGAGAAAATTTGATGAAACCTTAAAATTAAACATACAACAAATTCTGATAAAAATTTCGCAATTAAAACACAATAGTATAACTCTAATCCAAGGACTTGCTTACCTGATTTCAACTAAAAATTGAAGATGCGAAATATGAAGTCGAATTCACAAATTTTCAGTTTTTATACTGCTCAATCCCAAATAGAACTTGCTCTCAACACTAAATTTGACTTTTTTTTTGTGATTTTTCGAGAATTTTTAGATAGGGTTTGATGCACCAACTAGAAGGATGTATTATTTTCAGTCTAAAAAGTAAGAAACACAAATGAAAAGAAGATTAAGAAATGTGATGCGTACATGAAGGAACTAGTCCCAATACAGAGTTCTACAAAGTTCTAACTTGGAAAATTCAATTACCCATGAAGCACCATTTAATATATGAACTAAAAACTTGTCTTGACAAGTGGGCTCCACATGTCACAAGTGGATAATATCATAAGCCAAGAGTACTCAACAATTGAAATGAAATAAACTTTTCCCCTTTCTCACCAACGTCAGCCCAAAAATAAAAATGAAAAGTTCTAAGTATAAGGCATGCATATATATTTCCAAATAGTAATATTTCACTCTACATATCACTACTAGTTGCGCATAAGTAAATATGATAAATAGTAAAAATTTCTATAATGTTAAATAGAAATATATAAGTTTTTATATTCTCTTTCCAAATAATGGTGGGTATAAAATTTAAATTTCATGAAAAAAAAATCACTCAATTCAAGCAATTCCATCAAAATTTCAGAAATATCAAAATAACAAAAATTCATAGTATCACATTATGTATTCATCAAAATTGTAAATTTTTTAATTTGATTTGTCAAATATTTAAAATAATTTTTTAAATTTTTTATTTTTTTGATCCCTCTAAACAAACTCTATATACGTTTGGTAGGTTCTGAAAATGCACATGCTTCTGTTTCTGTATTGTTAGACAATCCAAATTGAAAAGTTAGGAATTTTATTTATTTTGCAATGGGAATAAGTAATTAATTAAAGCAAAAGCCTAGCTAACGACGGGTCCTAACTGTCTTCTATCATAGACGTTGATCCAAATCTGATGGTCAATTTTGGGTAATATTATTAAAGTGGGAGCATCTACAAATTTCACATTGAGCTTGGCCTTCTTTATTTCTTTGTTCAAAGTTCAACATTAAAAAGGTACTATGAATAACTTTAACTCAATCGAAACTCTAGAACTTATCAACAATACATGGATAGTTCCTCTCTTACTAATTTCTTTCTCATTCAATAATGTAGTTTCCAAGCAATCCCAAAAATTAGAACAAAATAAATAAAATCTCAACGTAGTGATTCTTATATTTTGGGACATGACGTTAAATAATCATTATATATTTTTTTAAACACCTACAATGTTCACCAAGTCCTTTGATTGGACAAATTTGATTTACATCACTCCACAAAAATTAAACCAAAGCAATTTTCTCATTCAAAGTAAATTAAATTCTTAAATGTGCAGGGACACAAATCTACAGTTCTTCAAGATCTTAGTATTGTAACCTTGCCGGTTCGAATTAGTGCTTGTTTTTCAAAATCAGACTAGAGCCATGAATAAATGGTAAATTTACCAGCATCACCGACTTTTTATCTGTAAAGCTGTATAATTTTTCAAATTACTTTGGAAAGAGTAAATAGAATCGATATTTATTAGCATTGATAAAATAGTTTTTTTTTAAGGAAAACAAGGGTCAAGCCATTATCTTTCATATATTAAAAAAAACTGTTAATGGAGATGCTAGCCAGTTGCTAGCAAAGAAAAGATAAAATAGTTCAAGTCCGGGAAAATTGCTATTTGTGAGGAAAGTTTGGGTATTTTTTGGTGAAAATTTTCGATTTTATCCTAAAAGAGCAAAAATTGCACTTCACAGTTCAAGAGTTGTAAATATATTAGTTGTAAAAATTTCGATTTTCTCCTTGGTGATTATCAGAGAAACTCTTAACAAAAAGTCTTAAATAATCTCCGAAACAATAAGCACTTGTTAGTTGTAAATATATTAGGTCCGAAGTTCGTTCAATCGGCCATTTTCTCTTTATTAACTGAAAGAGTTGGTTCATTTTGCATTTTTGCAAAATACTGCTAATTGATAAAAACAACTTCCATAGATAGTTTATTTAAATTAAAAAATTACCATAACAATAAATTTTCAAACTATGTATGAACATATTATTTTACGTACATTTTGTTCGATATAAATAGTGGCACTCGGGTTGAAAAAGATGCTTGTAAAATTTAAGTTGGGACAAAGAGAGCTGCCAAAAGAAACTAAAGAAAAGAAAAGAGAGAAAAAAAAAAAACAAAGTGAGAACAAAAGTGATTTATTGTGCACGTCAAACATTGCTATTTTTGCAAATGGTCGGTTCTAAATAGTAAATACCAAAGTTTCTTTTTTTTTAGAGATGCTAGGTAGAGGCTACCTAGTTAAGTAAAACCAAAGTTGAAACCATTGATTTTACAAAAAAAAAAAGGATAATTGGTTGGAAATAAGAAAAATAAATGAAGAGTTTCATCTTAAATAGTTAAATTGTTCTCGGCAGAAAAAATGATCTCACAATTTTAGATCGAACCGTTCAAACCAAAAATGCATAGATCGAATCGTTAACGTAATTTAAGAAGGTTATTTCTAAAAAAAAAAAAACGTAATTCAAGACGGATGTGATCATGTGATTGAGTTGGATACTTCTAATTGTAAAAATAGGGATTAATTATTTTGCTAGTCGAATAACAAATTTGGAAATAAAAGCCTTTGAAAGCTCCTGATTGGCTATAAATTAGTCGTTGATCCAAATGTGATGTACCATTTTGGGTTCTAAAGATGGATCAGATACAAAGTTCACCTTAAGCATAGCCCGTTTTTATTTATTTGTTCAAAATACAAACATGGAGAGGTATATGATTAACACTATATTCTTACAAAACTCATTTTACAAAAATAACAAATAACCCCAGTTTCCGATAATAGCATCTAATTAACTGTAACAGCGACGCGTTAATTCCGAAAATAACACAACACATGACCGACATAAGCTGCCTATAAATTAACGAAAACCATCCCCTGTATCTCTCCTCTCATTCATTGTTGCTCTCTGATTCGTTTCTCTTGCTCAACCTCGTTAACATCGCTCGCATCTCAACTCTCTCTCGCAACCCACATCTTCCGATCATATTCAAACATCTCAATTCAATTTTGATCTGCAATTTCTTTGCCTTTTTTCACTTTTTAATTGAATAATAGAGATTGATCACTTGTCTGTTTGTTCTTTCGTTCTTTTTGTTCTTGTTCGGTTTTTTTCTCAGAATTGTTTGTTTTTAAATTATGGATGCAGATATTTATCGTGAGCCTCTACCAGATGTCCGTCGCTGGCGTAGGCCACCATGGGCTTCATCCCGACCGACAACACGTGGTTTCGTAAGTTCTCCTCCTCACTCTAACAATCTGATTTTCCGTAAAATTAGGTCTTGATTAGTTTTCCATGGAATGCGTTCAAACAATTTAACATGGTAAGATAATAAATTTGGTTTCGTCAAAAAGAAAAAAAAGATACTAAATTTGGTGTACCCTATTATTGGCACCTGCTTCAAGAGTCAACAGTCAAATTATGTTAAATTAACCACCTACCCTGCTGTTCCATTTTCAAAGTGTTTAGAAAGAACTGCGCAAAAGAATATAACATTCTTAGAAACAAATAGTTTTCAAATTTATATACAACACAATTTATCTGATCTTTTAGTTTGTTGAAAGAAGAAGCACTCGCTGTTAATTAACAATTTCAGTAATTGCAAAAAGTAGCAATATCTCAACAGGAAAAAAACACGAGAAAGTATCATATTTTTCAAAGATGAAAGTAGAAAAGAAAAATTGAACGCATGAACTATTAATATTATTATTACTTTATAACATTGCTTGTCTTTATCCATTACATGGAATCAGAATTTGAATTCAGTACTTTCGCCCTAACATAAAAAAAATACAGGGAGACAGATTTATTCCAAATAGAGGTGATCGAATGAATATGAATATAGCAGAGGCTCTTCTAAACATACCAAGAAAAGATGAGAGCACAGAAGAAGTATCGCCTTCTAGAGCTGCCTACAGGAAGCTTCTTTCCGACACCATGCTCCAGGGAAGAACTCGTGTATTCTCTTTCAGCAACCGACCACGCAGCCCCCTCAAGTCTTCCCTTGAAGCCCCAACTCCAACTCACAGACAGCCAGCAAGGAAGCGTAGGCAAATTCCTCAGGTAATTAGTTGGTTTGATTAGCACATAACTGAATATGGTAAACTGCCATTTGACTATTTAACTAATCTTATATTAATTTGATCGATCAACACATAGCTAATTAATTAATTTTTCGAACTTCAGTTTGCCCTTTTTATTTCTTGATTTCATACATTTTTCCTTTTTGAACCCCTCAGGCACCAGAGAAAACATTAGATGCACCAGATATAGTTGGTGATGATCGGTTTAACGTGCTTGACTGGGGAAACAAAAATGTGCTATCCATTGCACTTGATGATAAAGTATACTTGTGGAATGCTACAGACGGCTCTACCACAGAATTGGTGACTGTACCTGAAAGTTCTGCCCCAATTACAAGTGTTAGTTGGGCTCCAGATGGCCGCCACATCGCCATTGGCCAATGCAATTCCATTGTGGAACTGTATGATGTCACTACCAAAAAGCTGGTTTGTGTTATTAATTTGATTGAAGTTCAAACTTTTTTTCCCTAAGATCTTCTGAGTAATTTATAGTCCTATGTGAAAATCACTCATATCTACCCATATCTTGATTGAAATGATAGGTGCCCCTAAGAATTTGCTTCATATGAATTTCTATTGAGTTTTTTTTTTTTTTTTAATGACGTCCTTCAACAGTTGAGAACTCTAGCTGGTATTCACCAAGGCCCAGTTGGATCTCTTGCATGGAACAACAATCATCTTCTCACAACTGGTGGCGCGCATGGGGCAATTATCAACAATGATGTCAGAATCCAGTCGCATGCCGTCAGATCATACCGTGGCCATGACGACGTAATTTGTGGTCTCAAATGGTCTTCATGTGGTAAGCACCTTGCAAGTGGAGGAGCTGACAAACTTCTAAATATTTGGGACGTGTCAAGATCCTCTCCTCTTCACCGGTTCAGCAACCACACTTCTACTGTTAGAGCCGTGGCTTGGTGTCCCTTCAAGGATAATTTACTGGCATCAGGCGGAGGCGAAACCGACCATTGCATTAAATTCTGGAATGTGAGTGCCGGTACTTGTCTGAAGTCGGTGGAGACGGGATCAGAGGTGTGCGGCTTGTTGTGGAGCAAGCACGAGCGTGAATTGTTGAGTTCACACGGTCCTGAGAAGAACCAGATTGCTGTGTGGAAGTACCCGTCTATGACGAAGATTGCTGAGCTCACCGGTCACTCCTCCTCTGTGCTATACATGACACAGGTATGAATATTTTTAACTTAGTTAATCGACTTTTTGTTTTTGGCTAAGGAATGCCAGTATTGTTGGAGACGGTATCCTTGCTGTCCGAGACCTGGTCAATGAGATTTTCAAAATTGCGCTGATATTAATTTTTGCTTATTTGTAGTCATTGTTTGATTTTGGTTTACCTGTGAACTGAGCTTATTTTCTTTGCAAATTGTAGAGTCCTGATGGATGCCAAGTAGCATCTGCATCTTCAGATGAGACGTTGAAGTTGTGGCAAATCAATGAGAAGTCAACAGAGAAAAAGGCGCCTAAGAGCCCCCATATGGGGCCGACTAATATGTATAGCTACATTAGATGATATAGTTTTTTTTTTTCTTTTATTTTTTGTCCAGAGCAGAAAAATTCTACTTATGGGATTTTTGTTGGTTTCTAGCTCAACAGTTGACTCTTGGTTACCAATGTATATTTTGTTTTTCGCTTGGTCTATTAAAAATGTACATTTTATACTGCAGTGTGATGCATATTTGCATAATAAAAATGCAAATTTTATATTAATTGTGTGAAGAAGTCAAAAACAACAAACCTATTGAAGTTTCCATTTTATTTTTATTGCTTGTGTATGATTTAACAAATCTTTGATGTAAAATCTTATAAACCTATAATTCATTTTTTAATTTAAATTGACAAAAAATTTGTAAAAGTTGAATTCAATGATTTTGGACCTGACGTTAAATAATCATTACATTTTTGTAACACCTACAATGTTCACCAAGCCTTTGATTCGACATATTTGATTTACATCACTCCACAAAATTTAAGTCAAAGCAATTTTCTCATTCAAAGTAAACCAAAACAACCTTAAATGCGCAGGGAGTAGGGATGAAAACGGATCGGATACGGAGCGGATGTTGGTCTTCCCATATCCGCATCCATATTTTTTTTCCGGATACGGATACGAATACGAATGCATTCGGATACGAATACGGTTCGGATATTAAACGAATACGGATACGGTTCGGATATTTTCGGATACGGAGTCGAATATGAATATATTTTGTCGGATACGGATAACATTTTAATCTTCTAAAATTGCAAGAACCACATAAGTACAAATCTAATAGGATTAATCAATAAATTCAGTCTTTCCACATTTTGAATTCTAATAGTATATTTAACTATTCAATGTCAAATCATATCATGTTACCTTAAATGTCATCATATATTAAAATAATATATTAATCATATGTAATCATCATGATTATAGAAAAAATTAATTTTAATGTTGTTATCATATATAATCGTCTCAATAATAGAAAATAAAAATAATTTTATGTTACTAGTCTAAATGAAAATATTATTGTAAGAGAATTTATCTAATAAAAATTAAGTACTATCTAATTAAAAGTATTCTCTAATGTAGATAAGTAATTATATTAATCATCTTATGCCGTTAAAGATACGGATAAACGGATTAATATCTATCGGATACGGATAATATCCATGTCGGATACGAATACGGATCGGATATTGTCAAAAAACTCAAAACCATATCCGCATCCATATTTTTTTGGCGGATACGAATACGAATACGGATATGTTCGGATACGGATACGAATCGGATGTTACGCGCATTTTTCGAATTCGGATACGGATCGGAGCGGATAATATCCGCTCCGTTTTCATCCCTAGCAGGGAGTCAAATCTACAATTCTTCAATATCTCAGTTTTGTAACCTTGTCAGTTCGAATTAGTGCTTGTTTCTCAAATCAGACTAGAGCCGTTAACAAATGGCATCTAATCATCCATGCATCTATTAAGTTGTTTCCCAAAGTTTGTGCATAGTAACAATCAGACTTCAAACCTCTTTTTTTTTAATTTTTTTCCCCCTGATCTCCATCTCTGCCACTTCCATTGAAAATCAATCATTTTGTAACAGATCCATGGATGGACTTTACTGGTAAATTGCACTGGTCCCTAAGCTAACATACACTCGTCAGGAACAAGATTTTATTGTTAGAAATTGAAGTGATTACAGTTGATTTGGCTATTTGAAGATAATCTTGGATGAATCTTGGAATAGTAAAAAGTAGAATGAAGAAGAGAGGGTAAATGAATGAGTAATCAATTGTATTGCATTTGAGTAAACTGGTATTGCACGCATAGGTCACATGACCTGTTATATTTGAGTACTAAATATCACATGATAATCACGAACCCAACCACTAAACCTAAGCATCATGTACATAGTCTAATACTATGTCAGGTTTTTCTGAACAAAATTATAGTTGTTAGAAAATAATACACCATCGCAATTTTTCAATCAGAAGGCCATTGTATATCTAGCTAGTTCTTATCCGAATCATGTACCACAAAATAAAGATGACATGGTAGCTGACAAATTGTCTCAGTTCTGAAAAGAGTTTATCTATGGTGATTATCAGAGGAACTCTTAATAAAAAAGTCTTTAATAATCCCAAAAATAATTAGCACTTGTTAGTTCTAAATATATCAGGTCTGTGGTTGTTCATTTAATCGGCCAATTTTTCTTTATAAGCTGAAAGAGTTGCTTCATTTTGCATTTATGCCAAATAATGCTAATTGATAAAAACAACTTCCGTAGATATTTGGTTTGTTTAAATCACGGTCTCCTTTCCATTATGCAGTTTTTTTTTAGTAGCTAATTTGATTTAGTACTCCTATCTGTTTTCTTTAGCATATACATTGACCAAATTTTTTCATCAGAAAGGTGATTAAGCTTAAATTAGACAGAAATCACAAGCATCTCTGTGCTTACATACTGAACAATGATTTAAAGGAAACATCCTAATATGAAAATTAAGTAAATACCAGGATTTCATGCCGAATTGTACTTACTATCTAGTTTGAAGCGACCAGCAATCGAGTTTCCTTGAGCATATAATTAATTTGGTTCTGTTTTGTCTTACCAGAATAGTTCTATAGAAACAGCCAAAAACTAGTAGTCTGCCTTCCTAAATTATAACTTGAGCATATAAATTTTTGCAGGGATTGGTTACAATAAATTTCTGGTTTGCTTTTATTTTAAGTCCATGAGCCGTGAAAATAGATTTCTATATTGATTGAATAAGCTAATTGGCTTCTGAACGTTAGGATTCCATCAATCACACTCGTGATGTTGATTGTTGTTGGTACATGGCCTGATGTTAATTGAAAAATTTTGAAGGTTTATATGCAAAATTTGTGGTCTAGCGGGTCGGGTCTGAATGTGCAAAATTTTGAAGGAAATGCGTATTGAAGATCACTAATGCATCATTGATGTTATTTGAAAGAGGCCGGTACATGCTTCACTGTTGTTAAAGGAGGCCGATACATGCTCCAGGATGGTACTCCATTTTCACTTCTGTTATCCTTTAGTCTGAATTTTCTGGACTCTTGCTTTGACGTATGTAGTATCAGCTATTCCTTTTTAGTTGTATTGATGTTAAAGGAGGCTGGTACATGCTCTAGGATGGTACTCAAGAAGGCCTGTACGAAGCAACAAATTTACATGTTGTGTCAGGTGTGGAATTGCAATCAGCAATCATAAAAGATGGAAAGGAAATGAAATTAGGAGTTGGGAAAGAGTCAATGCCAGTCAACAAGATGGGATCCGTTAAGATTGACAGAATGAATAAAGAAGACGTTAAATCATTCACAGCTGCAGAAGGGGACCCAGTGCAAGAGGTTGACGGTGTTAAAGAGGGAAATGAATGAGCTGGCGGTTCGAGAGAAGGTAGGGACCACTGGAGCATCGCTAACTGACATTTCAGGAATTACAGCGATAATTAGCTTAGCAGTTGTTTGTAATTTCTCGTTTTTATCTTCAGATATTTGTAAGAGGTTATATAAGTAATTGGGGAGGATAGTTAGGGTTTCTTCTTATGCGATTTCTAGATCTGAACCAACCAAAAACCTCATTTCCTTATTTCTAATTTCAATTTCACCTTTTATTGTATCTTCTTTAGTAAAAGGATTAATATCCGACTATTATGCAAATTTAATCGTTGCTTATTGTTTCTTCCTTCTCAATTGAATTCTCTTTTCCATTTTCAATAGTTTATCCCAATTTCTTAAACCTATGTTCAATTTCTTAAACCTTATGAACCTAATTCACTTTTTAATTTATATTGACACAAAATTTTGTAAAATTGAATTCAATGATTTATAAATAATTACTTTTGATAGTAATTGTAAAGATGCAAAGTAAGAAAAGAAAATAATCTAATCATGGCTTGAATAAGTTTAGCGTATTGGAGTTATCCACTTCAATTTCGAGCCCAAGATGTCTTGTTTAAAAATTTCAGCCCGTCCTGTCTGGTGAAGTTATTGGATCTAAAATTTCTAGGAAATTGATTACTAAATATACCATCTCAGGCGTCGCTAAATATAAAGTGAACATATACAGCAAACAAAGTGAACATATAGACGATCTAAGTGAACACATACAAACAAATAAGTTCAATGAAAATAAGTTGAATATACATTTAAACTTCTCAACAAGTGCTGACAACACTTATTTGTTTGTAAGTGTTCACTTAGATTGACTATATGTTCACTTTGTTTGGTGCATATGTTCACTTTGTATTTAGCGATGGTTGGGATGATATATTTGCAGATGGCACTTATAATTCCTGAAATTTCTAATTAACCTGACATTCAACTTTGTCAAAAGTGAACTTGGTAGCGTTATCACGAATTTACTAAAGAACATGTGTCATAGTCGATCCGATTTGATCCAATCTAGTTATTCCTCAATCCTCATGTTATCAAAAAATACTCCATTTCCAGGGGGCTTTTCTACAGTACACTTTCAGATTTATGCAGAGATTTATTCAGGCCGTTGATTTTAGTTGGTGATCATGGCCGTCAGATCGATATTTTATCTCCGTCTGTCGCTCTTCGATACGTCCGTCAGCTCCTCTCTCTCTCTCTCTCTCCTTTCTCTTTTTCTTCTCGGTTTCTCCGATCGATCACCAGATGGAGCTTTTGCCTCTCTCGATCGCTCAGGCCATCGAACCAAATAATCGATCTAAATGATTCTCGAAGAGAAGCTCCGGGTTATAAAGAGATCAATTCATCTGTTCTCCTTTACTAACCTTACAAGGAAGGAAAGCGACACAGCCGCAGGAGAGCGCTGCTTAGCCACTCCTCTCTCTTCCCGCCCTTCGTCTGAACCCTAGCTCCTAACCCTCCCTTCTTTGGTATAACAACCTCAAATTTGTAATCTTTCTCCTCTCTCTCATTTTTCCTTTTGTTTTTAGTTGTTGGGTTTCTTAAATGATGGAGGTATTAAAACTGAAAAAAATGAGTTGTGTTGGATCTGTGATTACTGTTAGCTATTGTTGCTATAGTTGTTTGTAATCTTTCTCTATTTTCCGTTGGATCTGATCTGATGCTTTTGGAGACTTCGTTCCACTTAAAAGGATTTTCAAGGTATATAGAATGCCTTCGATTAGTTGTCTGTGCTTGCTAATTTTTTCATTTATTTTTTTTTCCTTTAATGTTTTCTTAATGTTACCAAGTAACTTATAGTTCTTCAAATTTACTTCTTTCGAGCATCTTTGCTGATTGTCTTTTTTTTCGTTTGGTTCTGAATTTTTTATTTTTTATTTTTTACTTTTGTTCAAGGGTATAAATTTAATTGGAGCATTCAAACTTGGATACCATGTCTAATCAGGTTTCTTTTTACTTGAGTTGCAGCTTCTGGCGATCAAGCTCCAGTGCTGATCCAAATCTTAGCATATGTGAAGTCAACCTCTGCATAATTGGCCATAATCGGAGATGAAAGGGGTAGATACAAAAGTAAATAAAAATTTTGGACAACTTATATTTCAAACTATTTACGAGCACCTTTCACTTTTTGTTGAAATATTTGTTATTTCAGGGCTATATGAGAGCAAATCAAATGCGGCATTTTTATTTACCGAGGGCATTCTACTCTCAATAAACAATGGGAAGATGATCACAAATTGTCTTCATTAGGTAGTTTAAATTTTATTTTCTTATCATTTTATTTATTCAATTTGATATTTGATATTTGAATAAAATCAACTAACTGTGAGGTTGCTTACTCATAAGTAGTTTATGTTGATATTTATTCGATAGTTTGCTATTATGTCGATATAGACGTTTACATTTGCATAAACCAAAGAAATTTGTAATCGCATTCATTAATTTTCAAACAAATAGAAAGGACTTTCCTTTAATTATTCTGGTATATGGCAGCATTTGATGCAAATAATGAAAATAGTAATGTTTTAAGAAACCAGGCATTAAAGGAATGAACAATGACAGTTGTAGATACCAAAGTGTAGAGCACAAAATGTTATTGTTTAATCTCAACTAATTAAGCAGCAAAATTAAGGATTTTGTAAGTTGAATAGATATGGCACATTGTATAAATAGTTCTTGATAATGTTGGTTGGATTTTTCTGTTTCTAAAAACATACAATTTCTCACTGATATAAATCATTTAATTTTGATTGTATGCTTCATGCTAAATGTCATCATGTTATAAATTAACAAGCCTGGGCTATATTTAATACTTATAAGGTATATGTTTTCAGCTTCTGGTGGAACTTGATGACGTCAGATCACATAACTCTTTCACACACATAACAATAGAGTCCAACAGAATCAGTAGAGTCAGCTCGAGCCCAGTGCTCCTCCATCCTAGAAGAACTGAATAAGAAGCAAATCTCTCTCAAGTAGCATGAAGACTAGGGTCAACAGGCTTGGGGAGCAGGTCAACCACCTTCAGAAGCTTTTTGAAGTAAGAGAGTTGTCCCAGTGGCAGCTCAGGGATGAGGTTCTCCAAACAAAGAAGGAAACCATGAGAACAGTTTCCAAAGGCAAGTTCTGACAGGAATTTTGAGCTGAGGAGGTTCACGAAGAGGTTTAACCGAAGAATAGTGAGAATCTGAACTGACCTCTGAGTGCCAAGGATGAGGAGATTGCATGCCTCAAAGATGAGATCAGGATTCTCTCTGCACATTGGATCAATAAAACAAAAGAGCTTGGGTCCTGGGTTAGTCTGCTTCATATTTGCATCCTTTCTCTTTTTGGTTTCTTTTTTCTTTTCCCCGTTTGATTTGACATCAGACTTTTGCAAGTACTATGCACCTTTGTTTTTCAATATGAGGCCTAATATTATTTTTTATACAAAAGGGTATGGCCTTCCATTTAACAATATTGCAATTCTCCTTTATTTTAAACCTAAGCATTCCCTAATTAGTCTCTAATCTCACAGTTGGAATTCTCCAAAATTCATTCTTGCACGTTGTAGGTTGTCATTTCATATGGTGAAAGGGTGATGTCGGTGGGCAGTAGCCATGTGCATTTGATGCATTTTACTTCACAAATGCAGACTTAATGATTGATTTTTTTCCTTTTTGTAATATTTAATTTGCAAACAACTGGAGAAACAAAGGGGGGGCTGATCAGTGCCGCGTCTCTATCATGCTCTGAATATTTATAATCTAATATGCATAACTGTGACAGTCATTTGGTCTCAAGCTGGTCAATTATCCTCTTTCTGCGATTTCCTATGTCATTGTGTCCTGGCCTTCTATGTTGGCTACTTGGCTTGATTCTTTCTTTTTCCCTTCTTTTTATCCCTTGCAGGGTTACTAATTGAAAGCTTCACTGACTTCCTTTGAATGTTGTGCGGAGAAGTTGTCAGTCGAGGATGTGCTTGCAGAGGAGATGGTTGTGAAGCACGCAAAGGAAGGTGACGATAGAAAAAGGAAGAAAAGAATTTTTTAACTGGTAAATTTGTTCTATTTACTATTTCTCCATTGCTTAAGTTCTGATTGATTTTCTTCTCTCTTAACATGTATACATTTTTGTGTGTCAAGTAATTTCTAATTGATTTTATTATTGTTGTTGGAGTTTTCTGCAGTTATCACCAAACAGGCTAGGGATATTTTCTGGTTAGAATATTTATGCTTTGGGTTTGCCCTGGTGGGTATGCATGCCAGTTATATGTGAGTGCACTAATAATTATTAAACAAAGCTATATTAGTTATCCTAATGATAGAGTCTTTTAGATGAGTGTTCGTCATTTTGTCGGCTTATGCCGTGGCTTGAGTTTTCTTTTTTTTTTTTGGGTACAATCACACGGGTGATTAATGGCTATATTGGAAAAGTTGTTCAATTAAAAAAGGATAGGTGCTGGTAGTTTCTTTGTATAATATATTTTTTTGAAAATTTGTAATTACTAT
This sequence comes from Rhynchospora pubera, assembly GCA_028095005.1. Lineage (NCBI taxonomy): Eukaryota > Viridiplantae > Streptophyta > Magnoliopsida > Poales > Cyperaceae > Rhynchospora > Rhynchospora pubera. The sequence continues at coordinate 156,825,321 of CM051462.1, read as the reverse complement.
ATTTAGTAAAATAGTTCATCAATTAAGTGTTTACAAATTTGCTTGGATAATTTGCAATTGGTGTTGGAACTGCTATCTATTTTGTGTCAAGAATGCATTGTTTGAAAAGTTAATTAGCTAACTTGGAACTGATATCATTTTTTTGGGCATCATTTGTTAACAATAATCATACATTTGATTAACGTAATGTTTTACAATTTAACAAAGTATATATGCAACTGTATTTATGTCATCCATAACATATCCACGCTTATTAGAAAATCGTTTTTCCGCATATTTAGATAGAAATGCATCGCGCAACGCGCGAGAATAAAACTAGTTGTTTTCAATTCTAACTTGTAAATTAATTTATTTTAAACTCCAAACTGTATAATTTAATCGTACAACTGACAACAAAATTTTCACAACCACCAAATTTTATTTTATAAAAGTACGTCACAATTTTTTTTAGAAAAATTAGATTCCTAATTACACTTTTAAGTTAACCTCGTTCAATCATAGTGGATAAGTAAGTGAAGGTGCAGGAGACTTTGACGTTTTCCTCGGATACGACTGTATATATAAAATAATAAAATTAATCTATTTTTAATTAATAAACTAATTTATATTTAGAAATTTAACATTTAATAATATTATGTTAATAATATAATGTTATTGGTTTAATGTATTATATTATTATATGTTATTAATATGCCAATTATGGCATTTTTTATGTGACATCAAAAATTATATAAATTATTTTTTAAATCGAAAATTTTACAATGTAGTCTATCAATTAAAATAAAGAATCTCTATTGTTGATATGCCATGAATGGGTGCAGGGTGCAGTATATACAAGTAGTTCTGATAAAAAAAAAAATGCTAGCCCACCGAAACACCTTTACAGTTTACATAGTCATATAAGCCCAGCCCAGGCCGGCCTCAATAATCATGTTGTTTTCTCCAGTTTTTGAGGTGATTTGTTAGTCCCACAAGGGGAACGCACATTATATATATAGAGCCTATATAAGCAATGAGTTAGGATGCAAAGCTGACTATCTAGCGGTGTTACACGTGGTGCGTACAGAGTTTTATAGGCTCCTATATTATTATAAATAAAATAAAATAAAACAAAATAAAATAAATATAAATATAAAAATATAAATTATAATTCTTCCATTCTGATTCTGATTTTCCATCTCTCTTTCTCCTCTCCAGTGGCGGATCCAGAAAATATTTTAGGCTAGACACAATTATAATATAATAAAATAAATGATAATTTTAATAAAAAAAAGTCATTCCAAACATATATAATTAGAATATTATAAAAAACATCATCTTTTTCATAAACTGAATCACTTTTTCATGATCTTTACTTCTCTATCAATCACAAAAAAAAACTGCAAAATAAAATCTAATTCTAATTTTCTAATGCAAGTAACAGTCCTTTGCGCGCCTTCATAGTTTGAAATCTTTACATAATTGCTTTTCTTGGAACCTTTTTGAATACATCTCTTTCTATGTAGGTAAAGAGCCGTACTGGTTTCTAAGATATAAAAGCAATAATTGACTAATTTGATTTACCAGTACAACTGCAATGGTATGTCTAATTAACCAGAAATATGAAATAACTATGGGCTATGGGACTATAACATAATTTTCAATTTTTTTTTAAAAGGGCAAAATTAAGACAACATATGATAATCCAATTATGAATATGTTATATAGATGAAATATACATCAAGTACACAACAAGAGAGTAAAATAAAAGAAGTCACAAGGAGGTCAGATGAAATAATTGATGAACACCAGTCTTAATTTCGCCTTTTACAAAATTATAAGCGCTAGTACACATACAATTACAAGGATTGAAAATTTGAAATATATCTATTATCTCTAATGCAAAACGTAAATTGAATAATAAAAAAAATTGAAAGAGAAAGGCATGTGTCAGATCGTATGAGACAAGAATGAAGAATTTAATACGCTATCGAGGTAGTCCTGAACTCATGGTGTACTTGGTGGAGTCGGTGCCTATGTGGAGATAGGAGATTAGAGAGTGCACAGCGCATAGAAGAATTTTAGAGATGGCCAGATCAGATGAGTCACAGAGATCGGAGAGATGTGATGGGATGAATCAGCGAGAAATAGTTTAACCTAACCTTAACTTTACCTCTTCTTTCGAATCAGACAATCAACGAATAATAGCTTTCAGAAGCAGAATTGCGAGTCCAATTCAGTACAAAATCCAAATACAGAGAAAAACATAAATTGTTAAAATTCTCTAAGCCCAAAGCCCAAAACCACAAATGCACCGGACACTCCCTGCTCCTCTCCATAGCCCTCGAGCTATGTTACTAAGATACGGGACCCTAGAGCTATGTTACTATGATACGATTTGACTGTATCGTCACTAACGAGTGCCGTATCTGATCGGAGCAAGGAATATTTAATTTATATTTATATTTATTTAATTTAATTTAATTTAATTTAATAATAATAATATAGGAGCCTATAAAACTCTGTACGCACCACGTGTAACACCGCTAGATCGTTAGCTTTGCATCCTAACTCATTGCTTATATAGGCTCTATATATATAATGTGCGTTCCCCTTGTGGGACTAACAAATCACCTCAAAAACTGGAGAAAACAACATGATTATTGAGGCCGGCCTGGGCTGGGCTTATATGCCGAAAAATTTTAAAATAGTATTAAATTAATATAATATATTAAAAATAATATCAATATAATAATATTTTTTTAAATAGTATCACGAGATCGGAATCTCAGATTCCGAACGTAAGATCGGATTTCCGGATTCCGACCTTAGCTAAGATCGGAATCCGAGATTCCGATCTTAGCTTTTTAATTTTTTTATATATTATTTATTTATTTATTTAATTTATTAATTAGTTAAATAATTAGAAAAATAGATAATATATTGTAAAAATATTGAATAAATATGGAAAAAAATCAGGAATAATTACATTAAATTTTATATGTAATTTTGTATCTTTTGGAGAAATTAAATTTATTTTCATTTTAATTAATTTATTTAATTAAAATATAAATTTTTATAACTTATTTAATTAAATGAATTGTACCATTTAGAAAGGATTATAAATTTTCAGAATTTGCAGGGATACAAAGGCATAATTCTTTCAGAATGTACAAAGTTTTATTAATCCTTTCTGCATTTGCAGGGATACAAAGGCATAATTTGAACATTAAAACTTTAAACAGGCATAACTTTTGATAGGAAGGTCTGTTTGGCGCAAACGAGGACATTCCGGAAAGCTGGCAACGAGATCTACACATGTTACCGGGGTGTAACGCCGTAACGATCATTTTTGAAGCCAAAAAACACTCTCTGGACCTCCAAAATCCACTTTGAAAGTTTGCAAATATAAAAACCACTCTAAACTACTAAAAATGTTTTTAAAATCATAAATTAATCATTAAAAAGAGAAATGCAGTAATTCAAGTGAATTTAATCTTTCTTCTCCGTCTCAGTAAAACATCAATCTCGTGTGATTCCTTTCTAACGCAATCCAGAAAGTGCTTCCTTGATCATGAGACTCGATATGATTGTTTAATATATAATATGAAAATAATATATACAGAGAACGACATCCGGGACGCATATCAAATGGTTGTTTAAATTAATTAAAAATTTATACTTAATTATTCATTTTTTATTTAAATAAATTAATTTAATTTATATTTAATTAAATAAATTAATTAAAAGGAAAATAAATTTAATTTTTCAAAAAAAAATACTAAATTACATATAAAATTTTTTTAATTATTCCTGATTTTTTTTATATTTTTTCAATATTTTTAGAATATATTATCTATTTTTCTAATTAATTAACTAATTAATAAACTAATAAAAGGGAAAAAAATTTCCCAAAAAATACTAAATTACATATAAAATTTAGTTTAATTATTTCTGATTTTTTTCCATATTTTTCAATATTTTTACAATATATTATCTATTTTCTAATTATTTAACTAATTAATAAAATAAATAAATAAATAATATATAAAAAAATTAAAAAGCAAAGATCGGAATCCAGGAATCCGATCTTGCGTTCGGAATCTGGGATTCCGATCTCGTGATACTATTTAAAAAAATATTATTATATTGATATTATTTTTAATATATTATATTAATTTAGTATTATTTTTTTAAATTTCGGGCTTATATGACTATGTAAACTGTAAAGGTATTTTGGTGGGCTAGCATTTTTTTTTTATCAGAACTACTTGTATATACTGCACCCTGCACCCATTCATGGCATATCAACAAAAGAGATTCTTTATTTTAATTGATAGAGTACACTGTAAAATTTTCGATTTAAAAAATAATTTATATAATTTTTGAAGTCACATAAAAAATATCATAATTGGCATATTAATAACATATAATAATATAATACATTAAACCAATAACATTATATTTTTAACATAATATTATTAAATGTTAAATTTCTAAATATAAATTAGTTTATTAATTAAAAAATAGATTAATTTTATTATTTTATATATACAGCCGTATCCGAGGTTTTTGAAAAATACTGAATCCCTGCATCTGCATCGTATCCGATACGATACTCGCACCCGCTCCCGCACCCAAGTAACATAGGGTGGAAGGAATATGGAAATAGCAGAGGCTCTACTAAACATACCAACAAAAGACGAGAGCACAGCTGAATTATCGCCTTCTAGAGCTGCATACAGAAAGCTTCTTGCTGACACTATGCTCCAGGGAAGAACTCGTGTCCTCTGTTTCAGCAACCGGCCTCGCACCCCCCTGAGGTCTTTGCTTGAACCACCGACTCCGACAAACATACAGCCGGTGGCAAAGAAGCGTAGGCACATTCCTCAGGTACTCAATTGGTTTGATTCCTACATAACTGATCAACAACATGGTAAACTGTTGATTGACCATTTGACTTAATTAACTTGTATTTGATCGATCAACACATAGCTAATTATTCAAATTTTGAAATTGCAGTTCACTTTTTTTCATTTCTTGCTTTCTTACATGTCCCTTTTTGAATCTCTTAGGGACCAAAGCAAACACTGGATGTTCCAAATATCATAGCAGATGACCAGTTGAACGTGCTGGACTGGGGAAGTGAAGATGTACTGGCAATTGCACTTGATGATGCAGTGTACCTGTGGAATGATGCAAACGAGTCTATCACAGAATTGGTGACAGTAACTGGAAGTTCTGTCCCAATTACCAGTGTTGGCTGGGCTCCAGACGGCCGCCACCTCGCCACTGGTCAAAGCGATGCAACGGTAGTTTTGTATGATGTTACTGCCATGAAGCCGGTTCGTGTCATTACTTGATTTTGGTTATTTAAATGCATTTTCTACCCAGCAAAGAAACATAAAAGCTATCCATAATTTGATAGAAATAATTGGTTCTCTCTGGCAGTTGGTTGATTTCAATTTCTAATTATTGAGTTGAATGATATTTTTCAACAGCTCATGACTCTGTATGGACTTTCCACAAGCTGGGTAGGGTCACTTGCGTGGAACAATAATCATCTTCTCACAACTCACAACTGGAGGTGCAGATGGTTTAATTAAAACCAATGATATCAGAAGCATGCGGCCTGTCGTCAACCATTTCCGTGGCCATGACGATGCGGTTTGTGGTCTTCGATGGTCTTCATGCGGGAAGTACCTTGCAAGTGGGGGGAAAGATCAACTCCTCAATATATGGGACATCTCAAGGTCAGATGACCTTCCTCCTCTTCACCGGTTCAACGACCACACTGCAGCTGTTAGAGGGGTCGTTTGGTGTCCCTTCGAGAATAACCTACTTGCATCAGGAGGGGGTGAAACTGACCGTTGCATTAAATTCTGGAGCAAGAAGGAACACGAACTGTTGAGTTCACATGGACCTGACAAGAACCAGATTACAGTGTGGAAGTACCCGTCTATGTTTAAGATTGCCGAGCTCACTCAACACACCGACTCTGTACTATACATGTCACAGGTATGAATATTCTGTTTTGAGATGAGAAGTGTTTAGTTAAAGGATTAATATTGGTTCTGGCAAGGGGATATAAATAAGGCTAACTTGAAAATTAACATTTCGTCCATGCATAATTAATTTTGGTTTATATGTGAACTTAACTTTTGTATGTTTGTGCAAATTGTAGAGTCCTGATAGATGCAAATTAGCATCTGCAACTGATGATGAGACGTTGAATCTGTGGCAAATCAATGAAAAATCAACAGAGAAGAAGGCGCCTAAGAGCTACCATGTGGGACCGACTAATATGTACAGTTACATAAGATGATCGAGTTGAATTTTGTTCATTTTTTACTGACTGTTTGTTTTTGATATTGAGCAAACAAAGTATTGAGTTCAGAGCACATACTTCAACTTAGAGAACTTTTGGTTTCTAGATCCAGTGTATTTTCTGTCTCACTTGGTCTATTAAAATTTACATTGCAGAGTGATGTATGAATTAACCAAAGTTGTATTTTTTTTTTAATTTGAAGTATCAGATATTCAGATATAATATTAAACTTCTTATTTTTTATCGTCCCGTTGTATGTGCACTATTTAATAGAAAGATTTTTTAGAAACTTTTCTCAGATTTTCTCCAACGTTCTATTTCAGCCTTTTTAGGCATGTAATTATTTTGTGATATTCAATTAGAATTCCTTTGTACATTTAGAAAGTATCAAACGGTCAAGGCTCGACTAGATAACTAACTCTAAATCCTTGTATTTATATTAGAAATTTTCAATAAAAAAATTACTCTTTCAAATCTCATTTTAGATAAAAAATTTAAAATTATAAATTGACTAGTAACTCTAATTCTATCAAAACTTTGGAACGTATCAACAAGGAATGAATATTAGAAAAAGAAGAATAAAATCTCCAAGGGTGCGTTTGGATCGTTGGAAGAAGGAAGAAGAAGAAAAAAAATTATAAACAATTCAAACTCTTCACAAAATTACACACTTCCCAATACTTCTTCCCTTCTTCCCTTCTTCCCACACCTATCCAAACGCACCCCAAAGTAGTAGTTCTTATATTTCGTGATATAACAGTAACAAATCGTCATGATTTTGCATCTATACAGTACATGCACCAAGCTCTTTATTTGAGCATTTGATTTATATTCCTCAACAGAAAAAAAAAAGAAATCAATCAAAGCTATTTTTTTTCATTCAAATTACATTGACACCTTCACTTTGCATGGAATCATATCAACAATTCCTCACTATCAGCATCGATAACTTATTTAACTTTACTGGTTGGAATTACTGTTTGTTTCTAGAATCAGAGTAGAACTATGAGTCTATGGTCAACGGTTTTTTTTTTCTTTTTTTTTTGTGCCAGTAAAAGCCCATAGGCAAATCTCATTAATCCTAGACATTACAATCGGAATTGCTTAGGACCATTTCTAAGATTCTATCATCCTCATCATCCTCACGTGTACGCTGTAACTAACTCTTCCCTTCTCACGCGTACGTTATATCCCGCCTCTTCCCCCTCCTCCGTACACTATCTCCCATCCCATCCGTTCTCGCTCCACCTACGCCTCTCCTTCAGCCATGGGCCCATGGTCTCTCCTCCAGTATCGACGCCCTCCCATTCCTCTTCTTCCCACCACTAGCATCTGCAGCTTGACAGCTTCCCTATATTTCTTTGAAGTTAATATATATAACTGTTGATGTTAATATGTGTAACTGTTGAAGTTATATATGCAGTTATTGAAGTTATATATGTAAGTAATATGGAGGATGGCTAATGTGCCATAGATGGCACAGAGGGTCCCGTGCCATAGAGTCGTTTTTCGAGATCCAAAATTCAAATGCTCAATTTGAACCATTCAAGTTATTCACCACATTAAAATATTGTTGGAGATCAAATTTTATATTTTTTCGAATTTTTTGCTATCTATTATGATATTTTTAAAAAACGTTATAATTGGAGTATTTCAGACCCTCCAATTTGAACATATCAAAATAAATACAAAAAAAATTCAAAAAAATGTAAAATTTGGTCTCCAATGGTATTTCAATATGATGATCAATTTGAACGGTTTGGATTGACCGATTGAATTTCGGATTTTCAAAAAATGACTCAAAAAGGCATCTATGGCATTGCCATCTATGGCACTTTATCCCACCTCAAGTAATATGTTATATATGTAACTGTTGAAGTTAATATATATAACTATTGAAATTAATATATATAAATGTTGAAGTTAATATGTGTAACTGCTGAAGTTATATATGTAGTTATTGAAGTTATATATGTAAGTAACATGTTATATATGTAACTGTTGAAGTTAATATATATAACTGTTGAAGTTAATATATATAATTGTTGAACTTGGCATATTTAAATATTGAAGGTAATATTTGAAGTGAGCATATTTAAATTGTTGAAGTTGGCATATATATTAACTTCAACAGTTACAGTATTAACTTCAACATTTAAATATGTTAACCTCGTTAGAATCAATATATAGTGTGCGTGTGAGAGGGGAGGGGAAGGGGGGAGCGTACGTGGGAGGGCTGGGAGGGGGGACGAGCGTACACGGCAGGGAGGAAAACAGAGCAATTTCCAGAAATAGAAAACGCGTAGAGCCAAAAATAAAAAAAACGCGTGGGGATGATGGGAATGATGAATATCGGAATGATCCTTATCACCCCGCATTACAATCAGTACATTGAAGAGTTCCCTTGCCTAAAATAGTTAGGTTGTTCTCGCCAGAAAAATTAGTCATCCAACCGTTCAAACCAGAAATGCATACATCGGATCGTTAACGTAATTTAAGAAAGATGTGACTTTATTTGGATACTTCAATTCAAATTGGAAAACTAGGAAGTTCTTATTTTGTAACTCGAAAAACAAATTTGGAAATGAAAACCTTTGAAAGGTCCTGATTGGCTTATTTGGCTACTGTCTTAGTGGCTAATCCAAATTTGATGCACCATTTTGGATACCAAAGTTCACCTTGAGCCTATAGCCTGTAATAGCACGTAATAACAATTAATCTCTCTTCTAAAAAAAAATTAACCTCAATTTCCAATAATAGCATATAACTGTAAGACCGACACGTTAATTCTGAAAATAGCACAACACAAGTTGAACTCACCGACATATGCTGCCTATAAATTAACGAAACCCATACCCTGCATCTCTCCTCTCATTCAACAACTGTTGCTCTCTGATTCACTTAATTTCTCTTGCTTAACACTAACAGCGCTCTCGTTTCAACTTTCTCTCTCTTGCTCAACCTCATTAACATCGCTAGCATCTTCTGATCAAATTCAAACTTCTCATTTCAATTTTGATCTGCAATTTCTTTGCCTTTTTTCACTTTTTAATAATAGAGATTGATCACTTGTCTGTTTGTTCTTTCGTTCTTTTTGTTCTTGTTCGGTTTTTCCTGAGAATTGTTTGTTTTTAAATTATGGATGCAGATATTTATCGTGAGCCTCTACCAGATGTCCGTCGCTGGCGTAGGCCACCATGGGCTTCATCTCGACCGACAACACGTGGTTTCGTAAGTTCTCTTCCTCACTCTTAACAATCTGATTTTCCGTAAAATTAGGTCTTGATTAGTTTTCCATGGAATGCGTTCAAACAAATTAACATGGTAAGATAATAAATTTGGTTTCGGCAAAAAAAAAAAAGATACTAAATTTGGTGTACCCTATTATTGGCACCTGCTTCAAGAGTCAACAGTCAAATTATGTTAAATTAACCACCTACCCTGCAGTTCCATTTTCAAAGTGTTTAGAAAGAACTGCGCAAAAGAATATAACATTCTTAGAAACAAATAGTTTTCAAATTTATATACAACACCGCTTATATGATCATTAATTTAGCTTTTGTTCAATCAAGAAGCACCCGCTGTTAATTAACAATTTCTGTAATTGCAAAAAGTAGCAATATCTCAACAGGAAGAGAACATGAGAAAGTATCATATATTTTCCAAGATGAAAGTAGAAAAGAAAAATTGAAAGCATGAACTTTTATTATTATAATTATTATTAGCTTATTACATTGCTTTTCTCCATTTATTACATGGAATCAGAATTTGAATTCATTACTTTTGCCCTAACATAAAAAAAATACAGGGAGACAGATTTATTCCAAACAGAGGTAATCGAATGAATATAAATATATCAGAGGCTCTTCTGAACATACCAAGAAAAGATGAGAGCACAGATGAAGTATCGCCTTCCAGAGCTGCATACAGGAAGCTTCTTGCCGACACCATGCTCCAGGGAAGAACTCGCGTATTATCTTTCAGCAACCGACCACGCAGCCCCCTCAAGTCTTCCCTTGAAGCCCCAAGTCCAACTCACATACAGCCAGCAGCAAGGAAGCGTAGGCGAATTCCTCAGGTAATTAGTTGGTTTGATTCGTACATAACTGAATATGGAAAACTGCAATTTGACTATTTAACTTATCTTATATTAATTTGATCGATCAACACATAGCTAATTAATTAATTTTTCGAACTGCCGTTGGCCCTTTTTTCTTGATTTCATACATTGTTTGTTTTTTAATCCCTCAGGCACCAGAGAAAACGTTAGATGCACCAGATATAGTAGGTGATGATCGGTTTAACGTGCTTGACTGGGGAAACAAAAATGTACTATCCATTGCACTTGACGATACAGTATACTTGTGGAATGCTACAGACGGCTCTACCACAGAATTGGTGACAGTACCTGAAAGTTCTGCCCCAATTACAAGTGTTAGTTGGGCTCCAGATGGCCGCCACATCGCCATTGGCCAATACAATTCCATTGTGGAACTGTATGATGTCACTACCAAAAAGCTGGTTTGTATTATTAATTTGATTGAAGTTCAAACTTTTTTTCCTAAGATTTTCTGAGTAATTTATAGTCCTAGGTAAAAAACACTGATATCTACCCATATCTTGAAAGAAATGATAGGTGCCCCATAACAATTTGCTTCATATAAATTTCTAATGAGTTTTTTTTTTAATGATGTCTTTCAACAGTTGAGAACTCTAGCTGGTATTCACCAAGGTCCGGTTGGATCTCTTGCGTGGAACAACAATCACCTTCTCACAACTGGTGGTCTGCAAGGGGCAATTATCAACAATGATGTCAGAATCCAGTCGCATGCCGTCAGATCATACCGTGGGCATGACGACGTAATTTGTGGTCTCAAATGGTCTTCATGTGGCAAGCACCTTGCAAGTGGAGGAGCTGACAAACTTGTAAATATTTGGGACGTGTCAAGATCCTCTCCTCTTCACCGGTTCAGCAACCACACTTCCACTGTTAGAGCCGTGGCTTGGTGTCCCTTCAAGGATAATTTACTGGCATCAGGCGGAGGCGAAACCGACCGTTGCATTAAATTCTGGAATGTCGGTGCCGGTACTTGTCTGAAGTCGGTGGAGACGGGATCAGAGGTGTGTGGCTTGTTGTGGAGCAAGCACGAGCGTGAATTGTTGAGTTCACACGGTCCTGAGAAGAACCAGATTGCCGTGTGGAAATACCCATCTATGACGAAGATTGCTGAGCTCACCGGTCACACCTCCTCTGTGCTATACATGACACAGGTATGAATACCTTTTTCTTCCTGTCAGAGACCTGGTCAATGAGATTTTCAACATTGATCTGATGTTAATTTTTGCTTATTTGTAGTCAATGCTTGATTTTGGTTTACCTGTGATCTGAATTTATTTTCTTTGCAAATTTGTAGAGTCCTGATGGATGCCAAGTAGCATCTGCATCTGCTGATGAGACGTTGAAGCTGTGGCAAATCAATGAGAAGTCCACAAAGAAAAATGCGCCTAAGAGCCCCTATGTGGGGCCGACTAATATGTATAGCTACATTAGATGATAAAGTTCTTTCTTTTGCTGACTTTGTAATTTTGACATTAGATGATCAGGGTTTTTTTTTTTTCTCAGAGCAGAAAAATTATACTTATGGGATTTTTGTTGGTTTCTAGGTCTCCAGTTGACTCTTGGTTACCAATGTATTTTTTTGTTTCGGTCGGTCTATTAAATTGTACATCTCATACTGCAGAGTGAGGCATATTTGCATTAAGAAAATGTAAATTTTATATAATTTGTATCAAGAAGTTTAAAATAATAAATTTATTTCATTTTTCATTTTTTTATTGCTTGTGTAGGATTTAACAAATCTTTTCAGTTAAACCTCATGAACCTAATTCACTTTTTAAAAATTGACACAAGTTTAGTAAAAAATGAATTCAATGATTTTTAAATAATTAATTTTGATAGTAATTTGAAAGATGCAAGTAAGGAAATAAAATGTATGTAAATATGTAATCATGGCAATAAGTTTAGCATATTGCGGTATTGAGTTATCCACTTCAATCTGGAGCCCAGAATGTCTTGTTTAAAAATTTCGGCCCGTCCTGTCGGGTGAAGTTATTGGATCTAAACTTTCTAATTTAACCTGACATTCAACTTTGTCAAAAGTGAACTTGGTGTAATGGTATCGTTATCACAAATTTACTCTAGAAAACATGTGTCATATAGTCGATCCGATTTTATCCAATCTAGTTTTTTGAAGCAAAAATGAGGCTCTAAGACAGTAAGATCCCATCTTATATTAAGATAAAAGTATACTTTAGCGAGGCGCTAAAGTTGCAAAGAATAAAAAAAGTAACAAAAAAAATGAAATAAACAAGTCATATTAAAGTGATTGTGAGCTCCAGAACATCATTGATCCAATCTAGTTATTCCTCATGTTATTGTTTTCAATTAATTTGTAAATTAGTTTATTTAAACTCCAAACTATATAATTTAATCGTACAATTGGCAACAAAATTTTCACAACCACTAAATTTTATTTTATAAGTACATCACAATATTAACATATCTTATTTCTAACTAATCAATACTAAAATAATATGAGCAAATAAAGTATTAGTATGGAGTTTAGAGCACATATTTCAACAAAGTATTGAGTTTAGAACACATATTTCAACTTAGAGAATTTTTGGTTTCTAGATCTCGAGGTGAATTTTGTTACGAGTATATTTTCCGTCTCACTTGGTCTATTAAAATATAACTTGCAGAGTGATTTATGTGTCACACCCCTGGCTAGGAGGGCATCACAGAACCAATCTTAATTGAGCATTTATTTATTAATATACATCCCTAATATTTAGTTAAGTTACCATAATATATATATATATATATATATATATATATTAACGAATTCAAAATCCAGAAGTACAAATATCAAGTTTCTAGATTACATACGGACACAACATAGTTCTCAAATACAATTTTAAAAACAGGAAGTTACCTTTTAACTAATCAAGAACCAAATTAACAGATCACTCTAAAAAGAAAACTAGCCATATTGCATACATGCTTTGTTCAAAAGTAGAAACATTCTCACAATTTGACCATTAACAAAGGGGGTTGCTAGTGTCAAACATATAGGACACGTACACTTGTCCAACGCGATGAAATTTTAATTTTTAAAATTGAAATGGCCGATCCAAACCGCACAAATTGTTTTGTGTTATAAAATCTTCATGGAGACCAAATTTTATATTTTTTCAAAATGTTTTACTATTTTTTTGGAATTTTTCAATATGCTCAATCTAAAAAGTTCTGAACCCTTCAATTTTGAAAATTCCAAAAAAATAGTTAGAAAATATGAAAAAATATAAAATTTGATTATCAAAGATATTTTAATATAGAGATCATATTGAGCGGTTTGGATCGACCGTTTGAAATTTTAATGTGCTACGTTTGGATCGTGTTTGACGTCCTATATGTTTGATTCTAGCATTACTCCATTAACAAAATGAGATTTCTTATATATAAAAAATAAACATTAAGATATTTGATTAACAAAAATAAAAGATGATGACACAAGCATCACATACAGAAGATAAAAATTAGATTTTTATAAGCATATTTACATAAGTACACAAACTAGACCTCATTCAAAACATCATATTATAACACTAGCCCAAATATATAATTCACATTACAAACATACAAGCTAACTGGTTCCATTCCAAAATAAACAGTTATGCACACAAATGCTAATATACCAGCCTAGTTCCAAAATTTTAATATACAACACTTGGGAACCTATATAGTACTTACCAAGTAATTACTCAAAATGGTTTATTCCTCTCTGCTCTGACCCTGCTCTTTAACCCTGGAACCCACAAAAGTGGAGAATGAGATCAAGAAGACTTTAACCCAGTACGATATTTAGTTCCATCCGCTTGAATTTTAATTACAAGTTTAGAAACTAATTATTTTACTAAGTCAAAATGCAATTAATCAAATCAAATAGATAACATTTACCTTTATTTCAAATAGGCATAATAATGTCAGAATAAATCATTTAATGCAATATGAAAATATGAGTGTGTCGTGTTGAATCGTGTCATATTATTTTATTATTTTTAAATTAAAAAATATTAAAACAATTAAAAGTAAGAGAAAAATTACTAAACATAATAATTTATTATTTGATTAAGTTTAAACTTTTTATTAATATTTTTATAAAAAATAATAATTAGATTAGAAGACTATTATGATTTAAATGATGGTAAATAATATGATATATATTATAAATTGAAATTAAATTATTAACTTTGCTTAAATAGTCAACATTAATAATTAAATTTGTGTTGAGGTGTGTTCAATTGGTACTGCGTTGGTGTGCTTTAGTGAGGAGGCCAAGTAGTGGTGCAATAGTGAATGAGTTTGGTACCAGTACTTGTTGTAAGGAATTGGATGGGTTCAAATCAATTTCAGGGTTACAAGAATACTTAGTTTACTTTACGAGCATTATTGTCAAGTTTAACGTGTCACATATACTTTGCCAAACCACTATACCATTTCACATTCATTTTTTTTTTGTTATACGTGTCCTAGTTTTGGGAACAGCTTGTCAGAGCTAAAGTGTGCTACGCGCTTACACAGCACTTACTCAGTAAACACTTCACATAGCTCAATGATTAGAATACACTTACACGCATATCTTTTGTAAAGCTTATACATAGTGCCCTAGTGCGCTTATACTCAACCATTTTTATATTCAACATTTATATCAGCAGGGAGAGACTCAATGAAGGCTTGATCTTTTCATTAGTTACCCAAGAATACACTGAACACAGAAATTCAATTTCGTTTCTTCTAAGTCACAGCAGTCAATTACTTTTTTTTTGCAAATAAACTCACAAGCCTCACCTTACTATAGCTGACCATTTGCAAGAAAAATCAAGCATCAGGTTTACAGTATACATGTTTAATATCAATTCCATGGCAATAAGTCAATAACCCTTTTTCACTATGGTCCTTAATCTTTCCAAGAATTACATGGGGATAGACAAAGAGTCAGTGAACAGCAGCAAACTAGTTTCAGAACCTTGTTTTGGCTTACACAGAGACTATGAGCAACAACAATATTAAATAAAGGACTAAATCAAAAGAGAAGAGACCAGATTCCTGTACCTAAGCTGTATCTCTACACTAGCTAACAGTTCAAATTATGACAATTACAAAAGGGCCCTGGCGTTTTATTGAATTTCACGATAAAGGCAACAAGTAAAATAAGGGACATGAATTCACGTCAGATATTGCTAAACAGAAAACTTCACTTAAGTCCTTGATTTTATAGCAATTGCAAATTTGTTTATCACTATCCAGGACGGGTATGACATGACATTTTTCTATGGACATTATGCATATTTAATTAACTACATGATGAACATGGCATATCCTGCATGTAATGTAATGTAATGTACATAATTACAGCAGTAATCACTTGACTGGGCCTGCCAAAGCTATGCTATGGAGGTGATCCAAACAAGCTACGTGAACAAAGATTTTGCTTCTCAAGCGCTACGCGCCTTTGAAGTAAGGTGCAATTTATATATTAATCAGATATCTGTCATGCGCCATTGCGCAATCAAGAACCAGATCAATTCATGAAGTAAAAGAGAAAGAAAAGAAATCATAGTGATTTCATTCATGAGAAAAGCCACATCTTTAGTATCGTGAATAAAGCAAGGTAATTTAATTAATCAATTCAAACACCATGCTAAACGAGGAATATCAGTTAAAATTAGACTCCTAAATGTATTTCAGCATTTGCAATGGTCTGTGACATTAGAATTGCTCTTAGAGGTGGACCATAGAAACTTACTCAAGTTTACATTTTATACTCTTCATGTGCCGTGCACAGTTAGAGCTTAAGTGAGGGAGTTAGTATCAATTGATTCACCTATGGACTCATACCTAATTTCCTCAAATTCTACACACCTTCTTATACGCGATTCTTGATCAAGATCATCTGACGCCAGGCGCCGTCTGATCTGACCTCGAAATCGAGATCAATTAGTCACAAGAGAAAGCAAATCGACATTAATTGAAATGCAAGACCACATCTGACCCACTAATTAAGCGAGTATGAGCAACTATAAAGAAATCAAACAATCAACAAAGGTCAATTTCATAATCAAAGGGTTGCATTGTCGGACCAAACGCCGAAAGCAAGAATTCAAAACAAGAACACGTGATTTTCATTCAAAATCTTCGTTCTCAGTTACAAACCTTCAATTCGAAGTCACCTTTTCCCTTCTTGCTGATTACAATTGCTTCAGATGCCTCGATTTCGTCTAATTTCCCTTTCTTTTAACCTACCTATCAATTGTTTGAGGAAATGCCTTTCTCTAATGTGTACATAATGTGTGGCTCTCTCATCTCAGATTTTTCAAAGAGGCTCTTCTCCGGTTTCGAGAAATCTCTCTCTTTCTCTCTCCTTTCAAAGAGGCTTTTCTAGTTTTATTGCAGATTCTGGACAAGAAATGACTTGGATGAATCTATTAACTCGAAGAGATCGTTCTAAGCTTTCCAACGGATCTTGAATCACCTCAAACGGAGTTCGGATGAAGGAGATATGCCCAAAATACTGACAGGACGCAGTGCTCACATTTCCGGCGACCCGCTGAAAATCCCAGCGACCCGCCAGACCTGGAACTGTCAGATTTATCAGAATTTTCCGATTTAGCAGTTCTATATTTGGATGACGGTTTCTACCGACTCTAGGTGCATCTAGAGCACGTCTTCAGTTATTTTCAACATTTCTACACCTTCCCAATGCCTATTAAAGACTAGTTTGAGGTGGAAAAGAGAGAGAACAAGAGAGATACCAAATCCAGGGTAAAAGTTAGGGTTAGATATTGAGTTATTTGAGAGTTAGGTCTCAAGTCCAGATCGTGGTAGCACCAATCAGGTTGATTGCAACAGCAAGAGATGTGTTTGATAGGAGACTTCGACTCGCAAGAGGGAAGCAAGAGCAATTGGTTGTAATCTTTCTTTATTCTCATTTTCTCTTGTGTTTGTATGATGTCTCTTAGGCACTGCTCCAGAAGGGATGAATGGGAGCGAAGGAAGAGTAAGGAAGTCGTTTTACCCTGCTCCAGTTGGCGCTACTGGGTGACATAGAGAAAATCGAAGGAAACCCAATGTCCTCAGGAGCCCGTTTGGATAAACAATGAGTTATCCCCGATTTTGGGGTGTAATAGAGATTCCCCGAGAGTTACATTTTTATGACGATAATGTCCTTTTGTTATTTGATTTCTCTCTAATATTGGACCCTACAAATTTATGATATGTCAAGTTCGGATCTTTGAATAAAATTTAGAAAGGATAATATAGTCTTTTACTTATTACAGACAAAGTTACTACCGTTTACTTCTACACATGCTATTTTCATTCTGGAGCAAGGAATCTTCTATGCCATATCTTTCCTTCATCTTCTTTCTTCTTCCATTCCTTTTCTTTTCCCTTTTCTTCAAATTCTGGAGCAAAGCCTTAGTTGTTGATTGTTTGTTCTAGGGCTATGGTTGTAAACTCGAATTCTTAGTTGTTGATTGCATGTTTATTTAGTTTATTTGATATCTTTATGTTTTATACCTTGCTTGAATTGATTATGTCATGATTATTTAAGTAGATTTGTTTACACCCGTTAAGTAGAGCTCGCTTAATTGCTAGGTGATTAAGTCCAAACAAACTTAGATTATTAGGCATGATTATGATTAACTTGAAGGTTTCCAACTGAAAGGTTAAACCAAGACTAATTAATGAGAGTTAAGTCTTTTCCAAAGAGTGAAGACTCAAGGATTTCATAGGTTAGAAAGGTATAGACTTGTAGAAACTAGACCAAGAAACGATAGTTGAAATCTAGGTTCTATATGAGAAAAATTGAGTTAATCAATTGATAACTAGACCTAAAACGAGAGTTTGATCTAGGAACCTTAATTAAGCCATTATCCTCACACAATTGTCAACTAAATTAGCGGGCCGCTGAGTGAACCAGCGAGGTTGTCTATACCCGCCAAGTAACCAATGACCAGTCTAATAGATTAGCAACCTAAGTTCTTTTAGCGGGCCGCTGGAACTGGGACTAAGAAGAAGCGTTAGCAACAAGAAACCCTAGAATTACGTGACTTGTTGAATTTCTCTCATTAGTTCTTGTTTTGACCTTGAAACTAGACTTAGGATTTCTCTTGAATTCTATTCAAGAGAGTTTTGGATTGACTAGTATTCCACCAATTACTAATCAGAAGTTCCAAACATTTTTGAAATGCAAGAAAGACTGACCAGGGCAAAAATGCTATAGACGCAAAATATGGGAGAGAAGACAATGTTTTCTTTTTTTTTCATTTTGGATTTGTAAATGAAATACTTAATCAACTTCCTTTATCCAATGACTCTAAAGGATATTGATTTCTTTGATTGAAGGAAACACGAGTATTCTAACAAGTACGTTATAGAATCTATGGATCTATTCTTATTTTCTTTCGATTCTAAATTAGTTTTTAGATTTTGAAGATCTAGAAAGAGTATAGAAATAGAAATCCTTAATTCACATAAGAGTTGAACCGTCTAGCTAATTTAGTAAAGTAAAAGACCGGTATTCCAACACCGTCCCTGTGGATTCGACCCTCAAGCTGTTCTACAAACGATTAGATCAGTAGACACAAGGTTTTTATTTTGAGACTTGATTTCCCCATCGATCAAACAACGACATCAATAATTGTTATTAATATTTAATATTATAACTATAATTAGAAAGTATGATTAATACGAATTAGTACACTAATAATAATAATAATTATTATTATCTTAATTATATTACTATATTAATTTTTAATAATTTATAATTGTAATTAATGTTATGTTACTAAATAATAATAATTATAGTTATTTTAATATTATAATTATAATTAATATAATAATTACTACAATACAGATGATAATAATAATTATATTGATTTTTTAAGTTGGTCATGACAACAAACTTCTCTAACTCAATATTTTGTCAAGTTTAAAGAAGTAGAGTGAAGTTAGTACTAACTTCATTAACTTTGAGTGTGTTTGGTTGACGAGGGTTAAAAAGTTAGAACTCTAACCTCAAGTTTGCTAACTTTTCATGCAACCAAACCTACCCGTAGTATATATAGGCAACCGTGGCCGAGTCGTTTCTTCGAAAGGCTTGAGATTTCGTCGCATCTCAACCGTCAATGGGTGAGCACACAGATTGTCATTCAATCCAAACATTATGAGTGTCTATCTCAACCACACAAGCTGTACTTCTCTTTTAGAAACAATCCAATTGGATACAGTTCAACATGCCATTCTCAATTATTTAGACATAACAAAAATATTTATAAGATGCAATAATTACAGAATACAACATGCATGCTACTAGTTAAATGATTATGCAATTAAAATTCAGGTGGAATCCGTACCTGCGCCCAAAATAAATAATAAAAATAAACAACAGCAAATAACAAGTAATCCTACATATCATCAATCACACCGGTTGCAACCGGCTCCAACACCTAGTCTGACCCTACATAAATAAAAGCTACACTATCCTAAAATAGGCAAGTAACATAAGGGAAGTAACATGCAACAAAATAAACCAGCAATACAATTCTACTTAGCAACTGAACATTAGAAATTTAAAGATTAATAATCCTTTATTTACATAAATTAAGAAGGGTAATTAGGGAACTTCATAGCTAGAAAGTAATTAATAGTATTGGACATCAATACAAATAGTACAACAAGGGTACCAGTAGGTACCAAGGCTTAGGATTCTACACCTAAATCAGGGCTGAACCCAGATTTGATACCTATTCAATGAATTTCAAAGCTAGACAGCAATAGTGATTTTAGTGTTTGTGTCTACTTAAGACTGAACTTAGTTTTCAACACTTATATATCAAATTTAACTAACAAACTATTTGTGTAATCATTCCATGTGCTTAACTTTATTGGTTCTGTTAATTAAACAATAAATAATAATTTACAATAAGCAATTAAAATTCAACAGTGAGCAATGAAGTTAATAAAAGAGAACCAATTTGCAAAGGAATCAAAATTCTTATGAAGATATCCTATCCTCATAGTTAATATTTGTACTTTAAGAAAATCGATTTTAGCTCTAATTTCTAACTAATTTGAGAAAATTTGATGAAACCTTAAAATTAAACATACAACAAATTCTGATAAAAATTTCGCAATTAAAACACAATAGTATAACTCTAATCCAAGGACTTGCTTACCTGATTTCAACTAAAAATTGAAGATGCGAAATATGAAGTCGAATTCACAAATTTTCAGTTTTTATACTGCTCAATCCCAAATAGAACTTGCTCTCAACACTAAATTTGACTTTTTTTTTGTGATTTTTCGAGAATTTTTAGATAGGGTTTGATGCACCAACTAGAAGGATGTATTATTTTCAGTCTAAAAAGTAAGAAACACAAATGAAAAGAAGATTAAGAAATGTGATGCGTACATGAAGGAACTAGTCCCAATACAGAGTTCTACAAAGTTCTAACTTGGAAAATTCAATTACCCATGAAGCACCATTTAATATATGAACTAAACACTTGTCTTGACAAGTGGGCTCCACATGTCACAAGTGGATAATATCATAAGCCAAGAGTACTCAACAATTGAAATGAAATAAACTTTTCCCCTTTCTCACCAACGTCAGCCCAAAAATAAAAATGAAAAGTTCTAAGTATAAGGCATGCATATATATTTCCAAATAGTAATATTTCACTCTACATATCACTACCAGTTGCCCATAAGTAAATATGATAAATAGTAAAAATTTCTATAATGTTAAATAGAAATATATAAGTTTTTATATTCTCTTTCCAAATAATGGTGGGTATAAAATTTAAATTTCATGAAAAAAAAAATCACTCAATTCAAGCAATTCCATCAAAATTTCAGAAATATCAAAATAACAAAAATTCATAGTATCACATTATGTATTCATCAAAATTGTAAATTTTTTAATTTGATTTGTCAAATATTTAAAATAATTTTTTAAATTTTTTATTTTTTTGATCCCTCTAAACAAACTCTATATACGTTTGGTAGGTTCTGAAAATGCACATGCTTCTGTTTCTGTATTGTTAGACAATCCAAATTGAAAAGTTAGGAATTTTATTTATTTTGCAACGGGAATAAGTAATTAATTAAAGCAAAAGCCTAGCTAACGACGGGTCCTAACTGTCTTCTATCATAGACGTTGATCCAAATCTGATGGTCAATTTTGGGTAATATTATTAAAGTGGGAGCATCTACAAATTTCACATTGAGCTTGGCCTTCTTTATTTCTTTGTTCAAAGTTCAACATTAAAAAGGTACTATGAATAACTTTAACTCAATCGAAACTCTAGAACTTATCAACAATACATGGATAGTTCCTCTCTTACTAATTTCTTTCTCATTCAATAATGTAGTTTCCAAGCAATCCCAAAAATTAGAACAAAATAAATAAAATCTCAACGTAGTGATTCTTATATTTTGGGACATGACGTTAAATAATCATTATATATTTTTTTAAACACCTACAATGTTCACCAAGTCCTTTGATTGGACAAATTTGATTTACATCACTCCACAAAAATTAAACCAAAGCAATTTTCTCATTCAAAGTAAATTAAATTCTTAAATGTGCAGGGACACAAATCTACAGTTCTTCAAGATCTTAGTATTGTAACCTTGCCGGTTCGAATTAGTGCTTGTTTTTCAAAATCAGACTAGAGCCATGAATAAATGGTAAATTTACCAGCATCACCGACTTTTTATCTGTAAAGCTGTATAATTTTTCAAATTACTTTGGAAAGAGTAAATAGAATCGATATTTATTAGCATTGATAAAATAGTTTTTTTTTAAGGAAAACAAGGGTCAAGCCATTATCTTTCATATATTAAAAAAAACTGTTAATGGAGATGCTAGCCAGTTGCTAGCAAAGAAAAGATAAAATAGTTCAAGTCCGGGAAAATTGCTATTTGTGAGGAAAGTTTGGGTATTTTTTGGTGAAAATTTTCGATTTTATCCTAAAAGAGCAAAAATTGCACTTCACAGTTCAAGAGTTGTAAATATATTAGTTGTAAAAATTTCGATTTTCTCCTTGGTGATTATCAGAGAAACTCTTAACAAAAAGTCTTAAATAATCTCCGAAACAATAAGCACTTGTTAGTTGTAAATATATTAGGTCCGAAGTTCGTTCAATCGGCCATTTTCTCTTTATTAACTGAAAGAGTTGGTTCATTTTGCATTTTTGCAAAATACTGCTAATTGATAAAAACAACTTCCATAGATATATAGTTTATTTAAATTAAAAAATTACCATAACAATAAATTTTCAAACTATGTATGAACATATTATTTTACGTACATTTTGTTCGATATAAATAGTGGCACTCGGGTTGAAAAAGATGCTTGTAAAATTTAAGTTGGGACAAAGAGAGCTGCCAAAAGAAACTAAAGAAAAGAAAAGAGAGAAAAAAAAACAAAGTGAGAACAAAAGTGATTTATTGTGCACGTCAAACATTGCTATTTTTGCAAATGGTCGGTTCTAAATAGTAAATACCAAAGTTTCTTTTTTTTTAGAGATGCTAGGTAGAGGCTACCTAGTTAAGTAAAACCAAAGTTGAAACCAATGATTTTACAAAAAAAAAAAAGGATAATTGGTTGGAAATAAGAAAAATAAATGAAGAGTTTCATCTTAAATAGTTAAATTGTTCTCGCCAGAAAAAATGATCTCACAATTTTAGATCGAACCGTTCAAACCAAAAATGCATAGATCGAATCGTTAACGTAATTTAAGAAGGTTATTTCTAAAAAAAAAAAAAACGTAATTCAAGACGGATGTGATCATGTGATTGAGTTGGATACTTCAAATTGTAAAAATAGGGATTAATTATTTTGCTAGTCGAATAACAAATTTGGAAATAAAAGCCTTTGAAAGCTCCTGATTGGCTATAAATTAGTCGTTGATCCAAATGTGATGTACCATTTTGGGTTCTAAAGATGGATCAGATACAAAGTTCACCTTAAGCATAGCCCGTTTTTATTTATTTGTTCAAAATACAAACATGGAGAGGTATATGATTAACACTATATTCTTACAAAACTCATTTTACAAAAATAACAAATAACCCCAGTTTCCGATAATAGCATCTAATTAACTGTAACAGCGACGCGTTAATTCCGAAAATAACACAACACATGACCGACATAAGCTGCCTATAAATTAACGAAAACCATCCCCTGTATCTCTCCTCTCATTCATTGTTGCTCTCTGATTCGTTTCTCTTGCTCAACCTCGTTAACATCGCTCGCATCTCAACTCTCTCTCGCAACCCACATCTTCCGATCATATTCAAACATCTCAATTCAATTTTGATCTGCAATTTCTTTGCCTTTTTTCACTTTTTAATTGAATAATAGAGATTGATCACTTGTCTGTTTGTTCTTTCGTTCTTTTTGTTCTTGTTCGGTTTTTTTCTCAGAATTGTTTGTTTTTAAATTATGGATGCAGATATTTATCGTGAGCCTCTACCAGATGTCCGTCGCTGGCGTAGGCCACCATGGGCTTCATCCCGACCGACAACACGTGGTTTCGTAAGTTCTCCTCCTCACTCTAACAATCTGATTTTCCGTAAAATTAGGTCTTGATTAGTTTTCCATGGAATGCGTTCAAACAAATTAACATGGTAAGATAATAAATTTGGTTTCGTCAAAAAGAAAAAAAAGATACTAAATTTGGTGTACCCTATTATTGGCACCTGCTTCAAGAGTCAACAGTCAAATTATGTTAAATTAACCACCTACCCTGCTGTTCCATTTTCAAAGTGTTTAGAAAGAACTGCGCAAAAGAATATAACATTCTTAGAAACAAATAGTTTTCAAATTTATATACAACACAATTTATCTGATCTTTTAGTTTGTTGAAAGAAGAAGCACTCGCTGTTAATTAACAATTTCAGTAATTGCAAAAAGTAGCAATATCTCAACAGGAAAAAAACACGAGAAAGTATCATATTTTTCAAAGATGAAAGTAGAAAAGAAAAATTGAACGCATGAACTATTAATATTATTATTACTTTATAACATTGCTTGTCTTTATCCATTACATGGAATCAGAATTTGAATTCAGTACTTTCGCCCTAACATAAAAAAAATACAGGGAGACAGATTTATTCCAAATAGAGGTGATCGAATGAATATGAATATAGCAGAGGCTCTTCTAAACATACCAAGAAAAGATGAGAGCACAGAAGAAGTATCGCCTTCTAGAGCTGCCTACAGGAAGCTTCTTTCCGACACCATGCTCCAGGGAAGAACTCGTGTATTCTCTTTCAGCAACCGACCACGCAGCCCCCTCAAGTCTTCCCTTGAAGCCCCAACTCCAACTCACAGACAGCCAGCAAGGAAGCGTAGGCAAATTCCTCAGGTAATTAGTTGGTTTGATTAGCACATAACTGAATATGGTAAACTGCCATTTGACTATTTAACTAATCTTATATTAATTTGATCGATCAACACATAGCTAATTAATTAATTTTTCGAACTGCAGTTTGCCCTTTTTATTTCTTGATTTCATAAATTTTTCCTTTTTGAACCCCTCAGGCACCAGAGAAAACATTAGATGCACCAGATATAGTTGGTGATGATCGGTTTAACGTGCTTGACTGGGGAAACAAAAATGTGCTATCCATTGCACTTGATGATAAAGTATACTTGTGGAATGCTACAGACGGCTCTACCACAGAATTGGTGACTGTACCTGAAAGTTCTGCCCCAATTACAAGTGTTAGTTGGGCTCCAGATGGCCGCCACATCGCCATTGGCCAATGCAATTCCATTGTGGAACTGTATGATGTCACTACCAAAAAGCTGGTTTGTGTTATTAATTTGATTGAAGTTCAAACTTTTTTTCCCTAAGATCTTCTGAGTAATTTATAGTCCTATGTGAAAATCACTCATATCTACCCATATCTTGATTGAAATGATAGGTGCCCCTAAGAATTTGCTTCATATGAATTTCTAATGAGTTTTTTTTTTTTTTTAATGACGTCCTTCAACAGTTGAGAACTCTAGCTGGTATTCACCAAGGCCCAGTTGGATCTCTTGCATGGAACAACAATCATCTTCTCACAACTGGTGGCGCGCATGGGGCAATTATCAACAATGATGTCAGAATCCAGTCGCATGCCGTCAGATCATACCGTGGCCATGACGACGTAATTTGTGGTCTCAAATGGTCTTCATGTGGTAAGCACCTTGCAAGTGGAGGAGCTGACAAACTTCTAAATATTTGGGACGTGTCAAGATCCTCTCCTCTTCACCGGTTCAGCAACCACACTTCTACTGTTTGAGCCGTGGCTTGGTGTCCCTTCAAGGATAATTTACTGGCATCAGGCGGAGGCGAAACCGACCATTGCATTAAATTCTGGAATGTGAGTGCCGGTACTTGTCTGAAGTCGGTGGAGACGGGATCAGAGGTGTGCGGCTTGTTGTGGAGCAAGCACGAGCGTGAATTGTTGAGTTCACACGGTCCTGAGAAGAACCAGATTGCTGTGTGGAAGTACCCGTCTATGACGAAGATTGCTGAGCTCACCGGTCACTCCTCCTCTGTGCTATACATGACACAGGTATGAATATTTTTAACTTAGTTAATCGACTTTTTGTTTTTGGCTAAGGAATGCCAGTATTGTTGGAGACGGTATCCTTGCTGTCCGAGACCTGGTCAATGAGATTTTCAAAATTGCTCTGATATTAATTTTTGCTTATTTGTAGTCATTGTTTGATTTTGGTTTACCTGTGAACTGAGCTTATTTTCTTTGCAAATTGTAGAGTCCTGATGGATGCCAAGTAGCATCTGCATCTTCAGATGAGACGTTGAAGTTGTGGCAAATCAATGAGAAGTCAACAGAGAAAAAGGCGCCTAAGAGCCCCCATATGGGGCCGACTAATATGTATAGCTACATTAGATGATATAGTTTTTTTTTTTCTTTTATTTTTTGTCCAGAGCAGAAAAATTCTACTTATGGGATTTTTGTTGGTTTCTAGCTCAACAGTTGACTCTTGGTTACCAATGTATATTTTGTTTTTCGCTTGGTCTATTAAAATGTACATTTTATACTGCAGTGTGATGCATATTTGCATAATAAAAATGCAAATTTTATATTAATTGTGTGAAGAAGTCAAAAACAACAAACCTATTGAAGTTTCCATTTTATTTTTATTGCTTGTGTATGATTTAACAAATCTTTGATGTAAAATCTTATAAACCTATAATTCATTTTTTAATTTAAATTGACAAAAAATTTGTAAAAGTTGAATTCAATGATTTTGGACCTGACGTTAAATAATCATTACATTTTTGTAACACCTACAATGTTCACCAAGCCTTTGATTCGACATATTTGATTTACATCACTCCACAAAATTTAAGTCAAAGCAATTTTCTCATTCAAAGTAAACCAAAACAACCTTAAATGCGCAGGGAGTAGGGATGAAAACGGATCGGATACGGAGCGGATGTTGGTCTTCCCATATCCGCATCCATATTTTTTTTCCGGATACGGATACGAATACGAATGCATTCGGATACGAATACGGTTCGGATATTAAACGAATACGGATACGGTTCGGATATTTTCGGATACGGAGTCGAATATGAATATATTTTGTCGGATACGGATAACATTTTAATCTTCTAAAATTGCAAGAACCACATAAGTACAAATCTAATAGGATTAATCAATAAATTCAGTCTTTCCACATTTTGAATTCTAATAGTATATTTAACTATTCAATGTCAAATCATATCATGTTACCTTAAATGTCATCATATATTAAAATAATATATTAATCATATGTAATCATCATGATTATAGAAAAAATTAATTTTAATGTTGTTATCATATATAATCGTCTCAATAATAGAAAATAAAAATAATTTTATGTTACTAGTCTAAATGAAAATATTATTGTAAGAGAATTTATCTAATAAAAATTAAGTACTATCTAATTAAAAGTATTCTCTAATGTAGATAAGTAATTATATTAATCATCTTATGCCGTTAAAGATACGGATAAACGGATTAATATCTATCGGATACGGATAATATCCATGTCGGATACGAATACGGATCGGATATTGTCAAAAAACTCAAAACCATATCCGCATCCATATTTTTTTGGCGGATACGAATACGAATACGGATATGTTCGGATACGGATACGAATCGGATGTTACGCGCATTTTTCGAATTCGGATACGGATCGGAGCGGATAATATCCGCTCCGTTTTCATCCCTAGCAGGGAGTCAAATCTACAATTCTTCAATATCTCAGTTTTGTAACCTTGTCAGTTCGAATTAGTGCTTGTTTCTCAAATCAGACTAGAGCCGTTAACAAATGGCATCTAATCATCCATGCATCTATTAAGTTGTTTCCCAAAGTTTGTGCATAGTAACAATCAGACTTCAAACCTCTTTTTTTTTAATTTTTTTCCCCCTGATCTCCATCTCTGCCACTTCCATTGAAAATCAATCATTTTGTAACAGATCCATGGATGGACTTTACTGGTAAATTGCACTGGTCCCTAAGCTAACATACACTCGTCAGGAACAAGATTTTATTGTTAGAAATTGAAGTGATTACAGTTGATTTGGCTATTTGAAGATAATCTTGGATGAATCTTGGAATAGTAAAAAGTAGAATGAAGAAGAGAGGGTAAATGAATGAGTAATCAATTGTATTGCATTTGAGTAAACTGGTATTGCACGCATAGGTCACATGACCTGTTATATTTGAGTACTAAATATCACATGATAATCACGAACCCAACCACTAAACCTAAGCATCATGTACATAGTCTAATACTATGTCAGGTTTTTCTGAACAAAATTATAGTTGTTAGAAAATAATACACCATCGCAATTTTTCAATCAGAAGGCCATTGTATATCTAGCTAGTTCTTATCCGAATCATGTACCACAAAATAAAGATGACATGGTAGCTGACAAATTGTCTCAGTTCTGAAAAGAGTTTATCTATGGTGATTATCAGAGGAACTCTTAATAAAAAAGTCTTTAATAATCCCAAAAATAATTAGCACTTGTTAGTTCTAAATATATCAGGTCTGTGGTTGTTCATTTAATCGGCCAATTTTTCTTTATAAGCTGAAAGAGTTGCTTCATTTTGCATTTATGCCAAATAATGCTAATTGATAAAAACAACTTCCGTAGATATTTGGTTTGTTTAAATCACGGTCTCCTTTCCATTATGCAGTTTTTTTTTAGTAGCTAATTTGATTTAGTACTCCTATCTGTTTTCTTTAGCATATACATTGACCAAATTTTTTCATCAGAAAGGTGATTAAGCTTAAATTAGACAGAAATCACAAGCATCTCTGTGCTTACATACTGAACAATGATTTAAAGGAAACATCCTAATATGAAAATTAAGTAAATACCAGGATTTCATGCCGAATTGTACTTACTATCTAGTTTGAAGCGACCAGCAATCGAGTTTCCTTGAGCATATAATTAATTTGGTTCTGTTTTGTCTTACCAGAATAGTTCTATAGAAACAGCCAAAAACTAGTAGTCTGCCTTCCTAAATTATAACTTGAGCATATAAATTTTTGCAGGGATTGGTTACAATAAATTTCTGGTTTGCTTTTATTTTAAGTCCATGAGCCGTGAAA
The DNA here is from genome assembly GCA_028095005.1 of Rhynchospora pubera. NCBI lineage: Eukaryota > Viridiplantae > Streptophyta > Magnoliopsida > Poales > Cyperaceae > Rhynchospora > Rhynchospora pubera. Next base: position 156,796,247 of record CM051462.1, on the reverse strand, counting down.
ATAGATTTCTATATTGATTGAATAAGCTAATTGGCTTCTGAACGTTAGGATTCCATCAATCACACTCGTGATGTTGATTGTTGTTGGTACATGGCCTGATGTTAATTGAAAAATTTTGAAGGTTTATATGCAAAATTTGTGGTCTAGCGGGTCGGGTCTGAATGTGCAAAATTTTGAAGGAAATGCGTATTGAAGATCACTAATGCATCATTGATGTTATTTGAAAGAGGCCGGTACATGCTTCACTGTTGTTAAAGGAGGCCGATACATGCTCCAGGATGGTACTCCATTTTCACTTCTGTTATCCTTTAGTCTGAATTTTCTGGACTCTTGCTTTGACGTATGTAGTATCAGCTATTCCTTTTTAGTTGTATTGATGTTAAAGGAGGCTGGTACATGCTCTAGGATGGTACTCAAGAAGGCCTGTACGAAGCAACAAATTTACATGTTGTGTCAGGTGTGGAATTGCAATCAGCAATCATAAAAGATGGAAAGGAAATGAAATTAGGAGTTGGGAAAGAGTCAATGCCAGTCAACAAGATGGGATCCGTTAAGATTGACAGAATGAATAAAGAAGACGTTAAATCATTCACAGCTGCAGAAGGGGACCCAGTGCAAGAGGTTGACGGTGTTAAAGAGGGAAATGAATGAGCTGGCGGTTCGAGAGAAGGTAGGGACCACTGGAGCATCGCTAACTGACATTTCAGGAATTACAGCGATAATTAGCTTAGCAGTTGTTTGTAATTTCTCGTTTTTATCTTCAGATATTTGTAAGAGGTTATATAAGTAATTGGGGAGGATAGTTAGGGTTTCTTCTTATGCGATTTCTAGATCTGAACCAACCAAAAACCTCATTTCCTTATTTCTAATTTCAATTTCACCTTTTATTGTATCTTCTTTAGTAAGAGGATTAATATCCGACTATTATGCAAATTTAATCGTTGCTTATTGTTTCTTCCTTCTCAATTGAATTCTCTTTTCCATTTTCAATAGTTTATCCCAATTTCTTAAACCTATGTTCAATTTCTTAAACCTTATGAACCTAATTCACTTTTTAATTTATATTGACACAAAATTTTGTAAAATTGAATTCAATGATTTATAAATAATTACTTTTGATAGTAATTGTAAAGATGCAAAGTAAGAAAAGAAAATAATCTAATCATGGCTTGAATAAGTTTAGCGTATTGGAGTTATCCACTTCAATTTCGAGCCCAAGATGTCTTGTTTAAAAATTTCAGCCCGTCCTGTCTGGTGAAGTTATTGGATCTAAAATTTCTAGGAAATTGATTACTAAATATACCATCTCAGGCGTCGCTAAATATAAAGTGAACATATACAGCAAACAAAGTGAACATATAGACGATCTAAGTGAACACATACAAACAAATAAGTTCAATGAAAATAAGTTGAATATACATTTAAACTTCTCAACAAGTGCTGACAACACTTATTTGTTTGTAAGTGTTCACTTAGATTGACTATATGTTCACTTTGTTTGGTGCATATGTTCACTTTGTATTTAGCGATGGTTGGGATGATATATTTGCAGATGGCACTTATAATTCCTGAAATTTCTAATTAACCTGACATTCAACTTTGTCAAAAGTGAACTTGGTAGCGTTATCACGAATTTACTAAAGAACATGTGTCATAGTCGATCCGATTTGATCCAATCTAGTTATTCCTCAATCCTCATGTTATTGTTTTCAATTCTAACTTGTAAATTAATTTATTTTAAACTCCAAACTGTATAATTTAATCGTACAACTGACAACAAAATTTTCACAACCACCAAATTTTATTTTATAAAAGTACGTCACAATTTTTTTTAAAAACATTAGATTCCTAATTACACTTTTAAGTTAACCTCGTTCAATCATAGTGGATAAGTAAGTGAAGGTGCAGGAGACTTTGACGTTTTCCTCGGATACGACTGTATATATAAAATAATAAAACTAATCTATTTTTAATTAATAAACTAATTTATATTTAGAAATTTAACATTTAATAATATTATGTTAATAATATAATGTTATTGGTTTAATGTATTATATTATTATATGTTATTAATATGCCAATTATGGCATTTTTTATGTGACATCAAAAATTATATAAATTATTTTTTAAATCGAAAATTTTACAATGTAGTCTATCAATTAAAATAAAGAATCTCTTTTGTTGATATGCCATGAATGGGTGCAGGGTGCAGTATATACAAGTAGTTCTGATAAAAAAAAAAAAATGCTAGCCCACCGAAACACCTTTACAGTTTACATAGTCATATAAGCCCAGCCCAGGCCGGCCTCAATAATCATGTTGTTTTCTCCAGTTTTTGAGGTGATTTGTTAGTCCCACAAGGGGAACGCACATTATATATATAGAGCCTATATAAGCAATGAGTTAGGATGCAAAGCTGACTATCTAGCGGTGTTACACGTGGTGCGTACAGAGTTTTATAGGCTCCTATATTATTATAAATAAAATAAAATAAAATAAAATAAAATAAATATAATTATAAAAATATAAATTATAATTCTTCCATTCTGATTCTGATTTTCCATCTCTCTTTCTCCTCTCCAGTGGCGGATCCAGAAAATATTTTAGGCTAGACACAATTATAATATAATAAAATAAATGATAATTTTAATAAAAAAAAAGTCATTCCAAACATATATAATTAGAATATTATAAAAAACATCATCTTTTTCATAAACTGAATCACTTTTTCATGATCTTTACTTCTCTATCAATCACAAAAAAAAACTGCAAAATAAAATCTAATTCTAATTTTCTAATGCAAGTAACAGTCCTTTGCGCGCCTTCATAGTTTGAAATCTTTACATAATTGCTTTTCTTGGAACCTTTTTGAATACATCTCTTTCTATGTAGGTAAAGAGCCGTACTGGTTTCTAAGATATAAAAGCAATAATTGACTAATTTGATTTACCAGTACAACTGCAATGGTATGTCTAATTAACCAGAAATATGAAATAACTATGGGCTATGGGACTATAACATAATTTTCAATTTTTTTTTAAAAGGGCAAAATTAAGACAACATATGATAATCCAATTATGAATATGTTATATAGATGAAATATACATCAAGTACACAACAAGAGAGTAAAATAAAAGAAGTCACAAGGAGGTCAGATGAAATAATTGATGAACACCAGTCTTAATTTCGCCTTTTACAAAATTATAAGCGCTAGTACACATACAATTACAAGGATTGAAAATTTGAAATATATCTATTATCTCTAATGCAAAACGTAAATTGAATAATAAAAAAAATTGAATAATAAAAAAAATTGAAAGAGAAAGGCACCATGTGTCAGATCGTATGAGACAAGAATGAAGAATTTAATACGCTATCGAGGTAGTCCTGAACTCATGGTGTACTTGGTGGAGTCGGTGCCTATGTGGAGATAGGAGATTAGAGAGTGCACAGCGCATAGAAGAATTTTAGAGATGGCCAGATCAGATGAGTCACAGAGATCGGAGAGATGTGATGGGATGAATCAGCGAGAAATAGTTTAACCTAACCTTAACTTTACCTCTTCTTTCGAATCAGACAATCAACGAATAATAGCTTTCAGAAGCAGAATTGCGAGTCCAATTCAGTACAAAATCCAAATACAGAGAAAAACATAAATTGTTAAAATTCTCTAAGCCCAAAGCCCAAAACCACAAATGCACCGGACACTCCCTGCTCCTCTCCATAGCCCTCGAGCTATGTTACTAAGATACGGGACCCTAGAGCTATGTTACTATGATACGATTTGACTGTATCGTCACTAACGAGTGCCGTATCTGATCGGAGCAAGGAATATTTAATTTATATTTATATTTATTTAATTTAATTTAATTTAATTTAATTTATTTAATTTAATAATAATAATATAGGAGCCTATAAAACTCTGTACGCACCACGTGTAACACCGCTAGATCGTTAGCTTTGCATCCTAACTCATTGCTTATATAGGCTCTATATATATAATGTGCGTTCCCCTTGTGGGACTAACAAATCACCTCAAAAACTGGAGAACAACATGATTATTGAGGCCGGCCTGGGCTGGGCTTATATGCCGAAAAATTTTAAAATAGTATTAAATTAATATAATATATTAAAAATAATATCAATATAATAATATTTTTTTAAATAGTATCACGAGATCGGAATCTCAGATTCCGAACGTAAGATCGGATTCCCGGATTCCGACCTTAGCTAAGATCGGAATTCGAGATTCCGATCTTAGCTTTTTAATTTTTTTATATATTATTTATTTATTTATTTAATTTATTAATTAGTTAAATAATTAAAAAAATAGATAATATATTGTAAAAATATTGAATAAATATGGAAAAAAATCAGGAATAATTACATTAAATTTTATATGTAATTTTGTATCTTTTGGAGAAATTAAATTTATTTTCATTTTAATTAATTTATTTAATTAAAATATAAATTTTTATAACTTATTTAATTAAATGAATTGTACCATTTAGAAAGGATTATAAATTTTCAGAATTTGCAGGGATACAAAGGCATAATTCTTTCAGAATGTACAAAGTTTTATTAATCCTTTCTGCATTTGCAGGGATACAAAAGCATAATTTGAACATTAAAACTTTAAACAGGCATAACTTTTGATAGGAAGGTCTGTTTGGCGCAAACGAGGACATTCCGGAAAGCTGGCAACGAGATCTACACATGTTACCGGGGTGTAACGCCGTAACGATCATTTTTGAAGCCAAAAAACACTCTCGGGACCTCCAAAATCCACTTTGAAAGTTTGCAAATCTAAAAACCACTCTAAACTACTAAAAATGTTTTTAAAATCATAAATTAATCATTAAAAAGAGAAATGCAGTAAATCAAGTGAATTTAATCTTTCTTCTCCGTCTCAGTAAAACATCAATCTCGTGTGATTCCTTTCTAACGCAATCCAGAAAGTGCTTCCTTGATCATGAGACTCGATATGATTGTTTAATATATAATATGAAAATAATATATACAGAGAACGACATCCGGGACGCATATCAAATGGTTGTTTAAATTAATTAAAAATTTATACTTAATTATTCATTTTTTATTTAAATAAATTAATTTAATTTATATTTAATTAAATAAATTAATTAAAAGGAAAATAAATTTAATTTTTCAAAAAAAAAATACTAAATTACATATAAAATTTTTTTAATTATTCCTGATTTTTTTATATTTTTTCAATATTTTTAGAATATATTATCTATTTTTCTAATTAATTAACTAATTAATAAACTAATAAAAGGGAAAAAAATTTCCCAAAAAATACTAAATTACATATAAAATTTAGTTTAATTATTTCTGATTTTTTTCCATTTTTTTCAATATTTTTACAATATATTATCTATTTTCTAATTATTTAACTAATTAATAAAATAAATAAATAAATAATATATAAAAAAATTAAAAAGCTAAGATCGGAATCCAGGAATCCGATCTTGCGTTCGGAATCTGGGATTCCGATCTCGTGATACTATTTAAAAAAATATTATTATATTGATATTATTTTTAATATATTATATTAATTTAGTATTATTTTTTTAAATTTCGGGCTTATATGACTATGTAAACTGTAAAGGTATTTTGGTGGGCTAGCATTTTTTTTTTATCAGAACTACTTGTATATACTGCACCCTGCACCCATTCATGGCATATCAACAAAAGAGATTCTTTATTTTAATTGATAGAGTACACTGTAAAATTTTCGATTTAAAAAATAATTTATATAATTTTTGAAGTCACATAAAAAATATCATAATTGGCATATTAATAACATATAATAATATAATACATTAAACCAATAACATTATATTTTTAACATAATATTATTAAATGTTAAATTTCTAAATATAAATTAGTTTATTAATTAAAAAATAGATTAATTTTATTATTTTATATATACAGCCGTATCCGAGGTTTTTGAAAAATACTGAATCCTTGCATCTGCATCGTATCCGATACGATACTCGCACCCGCTCCCGCACCCAAGTAACATAGGGTGGAAGGAATATGGAAATAGCAGAGGCTCTACTAAACATACTAACAAAAGACGAGAGCACAGCTGAATTATCGCCTTCTAGAGCTGCATACAGAAAGCTTCTTGCTGACACTATGCTCCAGGGAAGAACTCGTGTCCTCTGTTTCAGCAACCGGCCTCGCACCCCCCTGAGGTCTTTGCTTGAACCACTGACTCCGACAAACATACAGCCGGTGGCAAAGAAGCGTAGGCACATTCCTCAGGTACTCAATTGGTTTGATTCCTACATAACTGATCAACAACATGGTAAACTGTTGATTGACCATTTGACTTAATTAACTTGTATTTGATCGATCAACACATAGCTAATTATTCAAATTTTGAAATTGCAGTTCACTTTTTTTCATTTCTTGCTTTCTTACATGTCCCTTTTTGAATCTCTTAGGGACCAAAGCAAACACTGGATGTTCCAAATATCATAGCAGATGACCAGTTGAACGTGCTGGACTGGGGAAGTGAAGATGTACTGGCAATTGCACTTGATGATGCAGTGTACCTGTGGAATGATGCAAACGAGTCTATCACAGAATTGGTGACAGTAACTGGAAGTTCTGCCCCAATTACCAGTGTTGGCTGGGCTCCAGACGGCCGCCACCTCGCCACTGGTCAAAGCGATGCAACGGTAGTTCTGTATGATGTTACTGCCATGAAGCCAGTTCGTGTCATTACTTGATTTTGGTTATTTAAATGCATTTTCTACCCAGCAAAGAAACATAAAAGCTATCCATAATTTGATAGAAATAATTGGTTCTCTCTGGCAGTTGGTTGATTTCAATTTCTAATTATTGAGTTGAATGATATTTTTCAACAGCTCATGACTCTGTATGGACTTTCCACAAGCTGGGTAGGGTCACTTGCGTGGAACAATAATCATCTTCTCACAACTCACAACTGGAGGTGCAGATGGTTTAATTAAAACCAATGATATCAGAAGCATGCGGCCTGTCGTCAACCATTTCCGTGGCCATGACGATGCGGTTTGTGGTCTTCGATGGTCTTCATGCGGGAAGTACCTTGCAAGTGGGGGGAAAGATCAACTCCTCAATATATGGGACATCTCAAGGTCAGATGACCTTCCTCCTCTTCACCGGTTCAACGACCACACTGCAGCTGTTAGAGGGGTCGTTTGGTGTCCCTTCGAGAATAACCTGCTTGCATCAGGAGGGGGTGAAACTGACCGTTGCATTAAATTCTGGAGCAAGAAGGAACACGAACTGTTGAGTTCACATGGACCTGACAAGAACCAGATTACAGTGTGGAAGTACCCGTCTATGTTTAAGATTGCCGAGCTCACTCAACACACCGACTCTGTACTATACATGTCACAGGTATGAATATTCTTTTTTTTTTTTTGATGAAAAAACAAGGGTCTAGCCCCTGCCTTTTATAAATTAACATAAAGTTTAAAAAGTACACTGTTTCAGCAAGAAGCTGAAAAAAAAAAAAAACACAAAATAAAATTAAGTTACACAACAGCAAAAAAAAAAAAAAAAAAAAAAAATCTTCATGAAGGACTGGCAGAGCGAGACATCAGCTTGAATTACCAGCAAGAGTACCAGGATTGTAGAGAATCAGGTTGGCTTTTTAAGCACGTGCCATTCAAGGAGTATTTCTTGCACCAGGTCACTGGATTCTTTGGAAACTTCCTTAAAGATTCTGTTGCACCTCTCTCTCCATAGAACAAAGTAGGAAATTGCTAAAACATCTTTGAGAGCAGGAGGCAGTGAATTGTTGAGAATTGAAAGATGATTTTGCACATTAAAGAGAGGAGTCCCACTTAACCCTGTGGATTGTAAGTGGCGTGAAACATTTGCAAGAAGAGATTTGGAGAAGACACAATCATTAAAAATGTGTCTGACAGTCTCTGAGTCGGATTTGCACAAACAACAAATACTGGGGAGGCACCAACCCCTTTTCTGTAAGTTATCCAAGGTTGCAATTTTATTTTGCAACATCTGCCAAATAAAGACTTTGAATCTAGGAGGTAACCTGAATTTCCATAACCTCCCGAGAGTAGTAGAATGCATTGGGAAAAGTTTGACCAGATTGTAGACTGATTTTGATGTAAAACCCCCTGAAGCTCCTGAAAAGTACCAGCCGAAAGTATCCACACCAGAACAAGATAAATGTGAGAGGGTATCACGAGTTGTTTGCAATAGGGAATTTAATTGGAAGAGAGCAATTGGAGAAGATTGCAACAAAGGTGAGAAAAGAACCAAAGGGTTTGAAGCACTTGCAAAACTTGAAACTGAAATGAATTGATCCACGGCAAAAGAAAAAAGCTCTGGAAACAAGTACTTTAGAATACCTGAATTCCAATTATGCAGCCAAAAAAGAGTACTTTCTCCATTTTTAACTTGAACAGTCATGCCAGTAGAGACCAATTGCACTTCCATGGAAAGAATATGAGTGAGTTTGCTTTTTACTGGAGACAAAGAAAGAGCATTGCTCTGCAAAGTTGCCGCAAGATTTTTCCATAAGCTAGAACCTGGTTGATTCCATTTCCATACCCATTTAGAGAGGAGAGCTGAGTTGAAAGCCTTTAAATCTATGACACCAAGACCTCCAACAGATTTGGGTTTTATGACAGATTGCCAATTTACTAGAATCATCTTCTTGCTAGACTGATTCACACCATGCCATAGAAATTTTCGTCTGTAAACATCTAATCTCTTTATCACCCAAGTTGGAAGCTTGAAAATTGACATGAAATAAGTGGGAAGCGAAGACAGACAGGAATTCAAGAGAACTAACCTCCCCGCAATAGAAAGTAAAGAAGCAGCCCAACCTTGCAATTTTCTCTGAAATTTGTGAAGCAAAGGTGCAAAATCATCTTTGCGCAGCCTCTTATTAGTTAGTGGTAACCCTAGATAAGTAAGAGGAAATGCCGCCACAGTGCATTGCAAAATCTCGGCCAAAATGAAAGTATCATCGTGGTCACAGAAAATAGTTACCAACTCAGATTTTTGAGAATTCAGTGAAAGACCAGAGAAGTGGCTGAAAACCCAAAAAATAATTTTGAAGAATATAGCCTGCTGTCTACAGGGTCTGAAAAACAGAATCGCATCATCGGCATAGAAAAGACCTGAAAACATAGAAGGAAGCAGAGTTGGTACCGCCCCCAGAGCATTTAATCTCGACAACCATCTTGAGAGAAAGTCAAAGGCCAAAATAAACAAGTAAGGGGATAAAGGATCCCCTTGCCTCACTCCTCTTTTAAGCAAAATAGGTTTGCCCGCAATCCCGTTCAGTACAACTCTAGAGCTTCCTTTTAGAACGCATTGTAAGATGGTAGTGATGAAGACATGAGGGAAACCCAAAGCTTGTAGTACCTTGTGAATGAACTTCCAACTCAAGGTGTCAAAAGCTTTATGAATATCCGCCTTGAAAATCGCCAAAGGAGATTTAGCTTTAGTGGCATGGAGAAGCACTTCTTGAGCATATAAGAAATTTTCAGAAATAGATCTTCCTTTTAAAGGTGTCAAAAGCATATGAATATTCTGTTTTGAGATGAGAAGTATTTAGTTAAAGGATTAATATTGGTTCTGGCAAGGGGATATAAATAAGGCTAACTTGAAAATTAACATTTCGTCCATGCATAATTAATTTTGGTTTATATGTGAACTTAACTTTTGTTTGTTTGTGCAAATTGTAGAGTCCTGATAGATGCAAATTAGCATCTGCAACTGATGATGAGACGTTGAATCTGTGGCAAATCAATGAAAAATCAACAGAGAAGAAGGCGCCTAAGAGCTACCATGTGGGACCGACTAATATGTACAGTTACATAAGATGATCGAGTTGAATTTTGTTCATTTTTTACTGACTGTTTGTTTTTGATATTGAGCAAACAAAGTATTGAGTTCAGAGCACATACTTCAACTTAGAGAACTTTTGGTTTCTAGATCCAGTGTATTTTCTGTCTCACTTGGTCTATTAAAATTTACATTGCAGAGTGATGTATGAATTAACCAAAGTTGTATTTTTTTTTTTAATTTGAAGTATCAGATATTCAGATATAATATTAAACTTCTTATTTTTTATCGTCCCGTTGTATGTGCACTATTTAATAGAAAGATTTTTTAGAAACTTTTCTCAGATTTTCTCCAACGTTCTATTTCAGCCTTTTTAGGCATGTAATTATTTTGTGATATTCAATTAGAATTCCTTTGTACATTTAGAAAGTATCAAACGGTCAAGGCTCGACTAGATAACTAACTCTAAATCCTTGTATTTATATTAGAAATTTTCAATAAAAAAATTACTCTTTCAAATCTCATTTTAGATAAAAAATTTAAAATTATAAATTGACTAGTAACTCTAATTCTATCAAAACTTTGGAACGTATCAACAAGGAATGAATATTAGAAAAAGAAGAATAAAATCTCCAAGGGTGCGTTTGGATCGTTGGAAGAAGGAAGAAGAAGAAAAAAAATTATAAACAATTCAAACTCTTCACAAAATTACACACTTCCCAATATTTCTTCCCTTCTTCCCACACATATTCAAACGCACCCCAAAGTAGTAGTTTTTATATTTCGTGATATAACAGTAACAAATCGTCATGATTTTGCATCTATACAGTACATGCACCAAGCTCTTTATTTGAGCATTTGATTTATATTCCTCAACAGAAAAAAAAAAGAAATCAATCAAAGCTATTTTTTTCATTCAAATTACATTGACACCTTCACTTTGCATGGAATCATATCAACAATTCCTCACTATCAGCATCGATAACTTATTTAACTTTACTGGTTGGAATTACTGTTTGTTTCTAGAATCAGAGTAGAACTATGAGTCTATGGTCAACGGTTTTTTTTTCTTTTTTTTTTTGTGCCAGTAAAAGCCCATAGGCAAATCTCATTAATCCTAGACATTACAATCGGAATTGCTTAGGACCATTTCTAAGATTCTATCATCCTCATCATCCTCACGTGTACGCTGTAACTAACTCTTCCCTTCTCACGCGTACGTTATATCCCGCCTCTTCCCCCTCCTCCGTACACTATCTCCCATCCCATCCGTTCTCGCTCCACCTACGCCTCTCCTTCAGCCATGGGCCCATGGTCTCTCCTCCAGTATCGACGCCCTCCCATTCCTCTTCTTCCCACCACTAGCATCTGCAGCTTGACAGCTTCCCTATATTTCTTTGAAGTTAATATATATAACTGTTGAAGTTAATATGTGTAACTGTTGAAGTTATATATGCAGTTATTGAAGTTATATATGTAAGTAATATGGAGGATGGCTAATGTGCCATAGATGGCACAGAGGGTCCCGTGCCATAGAGTCGTTTTTCGAGATCCAAAATTCAAATGCTCAATTTGAACCATCCAAGTTATTCACCACATTAAAATATTGTTGGAGATCAAATTTTACATTTTTTCGAATTTTTTGCTATCTATTATGATATTTTTAAAAAAACGTTATAATTGGAGTATTTCAGACCCTCCAATTTGAACATATCAAAATAAATACAAAAAAATTCAAAAAAATGTAAAATTTGGTCTCCAATGGTATTTCAATATGATGATCAATTTGAACGGTTTGGATTGACCGATTGAATTTCGGATTTTCAAAAAATGACTCAAAAAAGGCATCTATGGCATTGCCATCTATGGCACTTTATCCCACCTCAAGTAATATGTTATATATGTAACTGTTGAAGTTAATATATATAACTATTGAAATTAATATATATAACTGTTGAAGTTAATATGTGTAACTGCTGAAGTTATATATGTAGTTATTGAAGTTATATATGTAACTGTTGAAGTTAATATATATAACTGTTGAAGTTAATATATATAATTGTTGAACTTGGCATATTTAAATATTGAAGGTAATATTTGAAGTGAGCATATTTAAATTGTTGAAGTTGGCATATATATTAACTTCAACAGTTACAGTATTAACTTCAACATTTAAATATGTTAACCTCGTTAGAATCAATATATAGTGTGCGTGTGAGAGGGGAGGGGAAGGGGGGAGCGTACGTGGGAGGGCTGGGAGGGGGGACGAGCGTACACGGCAGGGAGGAAAACAGAGCAATTTCCAGAAATAGAAAACGCGTAGAGCCAAAAATAAAAAAAACGCGTGGGGATGATGGGAATGATGAATATCGGAATGATCCTTATCACCCCGCATTACAATCAGTACATTGAAGAGTTCCCTTGCCTAAAATAGTTAGGTTGTTCTCGCCAGAAAAATTAGTCATCCAACCGTTCAAACCAGAAATGCATACATCGGATCGTTAACGTAATTTAAGAAAGATGTGACTTTATTTGGATACTTCAATTCAAATTGGAAAACTAGGAAGTTCTTATTTTGTAACTCGAAAAACAAATTTGGAAATGAAAACCTTTGAAAGGTCCTGATTGGCTTATTTGGCTACTGTCTTAGTGGCTAATCCAAATTTGATGCACCATTTTGGATACCAAAGTTCACCTTGAGCCTATAATAGCCTGTAATAGCACGTAATAACAATTAATCTCTCTTCTAAAAAAAAATTAACCTCAATTTCCAATAATAGCATATAACTGTAAGACCGACACGTTAATTCTGAAAATAGCACAACACAAGTTGAACTCACCGACATATGCTGCCTATAAATTAACGAAACCCATACCCTGCATCTCTCCTCTCATTCAACAACTGTTGCTCTCTGATTCACTTAATTTCTCTTGCTTAACACTAACAGCGCTCTCGTTTCAACTTTCTCTCTCTTGCTCAACCTCATTAACATCGCTAGCATCTTCTGATCAAATTCAAACTTCTCATTTCAATTTTGATCTGCAATTTCTTTGCCTTTTTTCACTTTTTAATAATAGAGATTGATCACTTGTCTGTTTGTTCTTTCGTTCTTTTTGTTATTGTTCGGTTTTTCCTGAGAATTGTTTGTTTTTAAATTATGGATGCAGATATTTATCGTGAGCCTCTACCAGATGTCCGTCGCTGGCGTAGGCCACCATGGGCTTCATCTCGACCGACAACACGTGGTTTCGTAAGTTCTCCTCCTCACTCTTAACAATCTGATTTTCCGTAAAATTAGGTCTTGATTAGTTTTCCATGGAATGCGTTCAAACAAATTAACATGGTAAGATAATAAATTTGGTTTCGGCAAAAAAAAAAAAAGATACTAAATTTGGTGTACCCTATTATTGGCACCTGCTTCAAGAGTCAACAGTCAAATTATGTTAAATTAACCACCTACCCTGCAGTTCCATTTTCAAAGTGTTTAGAAAGAACTGCGCAAAAGAATATAACATTCTTAGAAACAAATAGTTTTCAAATTTATATACAACACCGCTTATATGATCATTAATTTAGCTTTTGTTCAATCAAGAAGCACCCGCTGTTAATTAACAATTTCTGTAATTGCAAAAAGTAGCAATATCTCAACAGGAAGAGAACATGAGAAAGTATCATATATTTTCCAAGATGAAAGTAGAAAAGAAAAATTGAAAGCATGAACTTTTATTATTATTATTATTATTAGCTTATTACATTGCTTTTCTCCATTTATTACATGGAATCAGAATTTGAATTCATTACTTTTGCCCTAACATAAAAAAAATACAGGGAGACAGATTTATTCCAAACAGAGGTGATCGAATGAATATAAATATATCAGAGGCTCTTCTAAACATACCAAGAAAAGATGAGAGCACAGATGAAGTATCGCCTTCCAGAGCTGCATACAGGAAGCTTCTTGCCGACACCATGCTCCAGGGAAGAACTCGCGTATTATCTTTCAGCAACCGACCACGCAGCCCCCTCAAGTCTTCCCTTGAAGCCCCAAGTCCAACTCACATACAGCCAGCAGCAAGGAAGCGTAGGCGAATTCCTCAGGTAATTAGTTGGTTTGATTCGTACATAACTGAATATGGAAAACTGCAATTTGACTATTTAACTTATCTTATATTAATTTGATCGATCAACACATAGCTAATTAATTAATTTTTCGAACTGCCGTTGGCCCTTTTTTCTTGATTTCATACATTGTTTGTTTTTTAATCCCTCAGGCACCAGAGAAAACGTTAGATGCACCAGATATAGTAGGTGATGATCGGTTTAACGTGCTTGACTGGGGAAACAAAAATGTACTATCCATTGCACTTGACGATACAGTATACTTGTGGAATGCTACAGACGGCTCTACCACAGAATTGGTGACAGTACCTGAAAGTTCTGCCCCAATTACAAGTGTTAGTTGGGCTCCAGATGGCCGCCACATCGCCATTGGCCAATACAATTCCATTGTGGAACTGTATGATGTCACTACCAAAAAGCTGGTTTGTATTATTAATTTGATTGAAGTTCAAACTTTTTTTCCTAAGATTTTCTGAGTAATTTATAGTCCTAGGTAAAAAACACTGATATCTACCCATATCTTGAAAGAAATGATAGGTGCCCCATAACAATTTGCTTCATATAAATTTCTAATGAGTTTTTTTTTAATGATGTCTTTCAACAGTTGAGAACTCTAGCTGGTATTCACCAAGGTCCGGTTGGATCTCTTGCGTGGAACAACAATCACCTTCTCACAACTGGTGGTCTGCAAGGGGCAATTATCAACAATGATGTCAGAATCCAGTCGCATGCCGTCAGATCATACCGTGGGCATGACGACGTAATTTGTGGTCTCAAATGGTCTTCATGTGGCAAGCACCTTGCAAGTGGAGGAGCTGACAAACTTGTAAATATTTGGGACGTGTCAAGATCCTCTCCTCTTCACCGGTTCAGCAACCACACTTCCACTGTTAGAGCCGTGGCTTGGTGTCCCTTCAAGGATAATTTACTGGCATCAGGCGGAGGCGAAACCGACCGTTGCATTAAATTCTGGAATGTCGGTGCCGGTACTTGTCTGAAGTCGGTGGAGACGGGATCAGAGGTGTGCGGCTTGTTGTGGAGCAAGCACGAGCGTGAATTGTTGAGTTCACACGGTCCTGAGAAGAACCAGATTGCCGTGTGGAAATACCCATCTATGACGAAGATTGCTGAGCTCACCGGTCACACCTCCTCTGTGCTATACATGACACAGGTATGAATACCTTTTTCTTCCTGTCAGAGACCTGGTCAATGAGATTTTCAACATTGATCTGATGTTAATTTTTGCTTATTTGTAGTCAATGCTTGATTTTGGTTTACCTGTGATCTGAATTTATTTTCTTTGCAAATTTGTAGAGTCCTGATGGATGCCAAGTAGCATCTGCATCTGCTGATGAGACGTTGAAGCTGTGGCAAATCAATGAGAAGTCCACAAAGAAAAATGCGCCTAAGAGCCCCTATGTGGGGCCGACTAATATGTATAGCTACATTAGATGATAAAGTTCTTTCTTTTGCTGACTTTGTAATTTTGACATTAGATGATCAGGGTTTTTTTTTTTCTCAGAGCAGAAAAATTATACTTATGGGATTTTTGTTGGTTTCTAGGTCTCCAGTTGACTCTTGGTTACCAATGTATTTTTTTGTTTCGGTCGGTCTATTAAATTGTACATCTCATACTGCAGAGTGAGGCATATTTGCATTAAGAAAATGTAAATTTTATATAATTTGTATCAAGAAGTTTAAAATAATAAATTTATTTCATTTTTCATTTTTTTATTGCTTGTGTAGGATTTAACAAATCTTTTCAGTTAAACCTCATGAACCTAATTCACTTTTTAAAAATTGACACAAGTTTAGTAAAAAATGAATTCAATGATTTTTAAATAATTAATTTTGATAGTAATTTGAAAGATGCAAGTAAGGAAATAAAATGTATGTAAATATGTAATCATGGCAATAAGTTTAGCGTATTGCGGTATTGAGTTATCCACTTCAATCTGGAGCCCAGAATGTCTTGTTTAAAAATTTCGGCCCGTCCTGTCGGGTGAAGTTATTGGATCTAAAATTTCTAATTTAACCTGACATTCAACTTTGTCAAAAGTGAACTTGGTGTAATGGTATCGTTATCACAAATTTACTCTAGAAAACATGTGTCATATAGTCGATCCGATTTTATCCAATCTAGTTTTTTGAAGCAAAAATGAGGCTCTAAGACAGTAAGATCCCATCTTATATTAAGATAAAAGTATACTTTAGCGAGGCGCTAAAGTTGCAAAGAATAAAAAAAGTAACAAAAAAAATGAAATAAACAAGTCATATTAAAGTGATTGTGAGCTCCAGAACATCATTGATCCAATCTAGTTATTCCTCATGTTATTGTTTTCAATTAATTTGTAAATTAGTTTATTTAAACTCCAAACTATATAATTTAATCGTACAATTGGCAACAAAATTTTCACAACCACTAAATTTTATTTTATAAGTACATCACAATATTAACATATCTTATTTCTAACTAATCAATACTAAAATAATATGAGCAAATAAAGTATTAGTATGGAGTTTAGAGCACATATTTCAACAAAGTATTGAGTTTAGAACACATATTTCAACTTAGAGAATTTTTGGTTTCTAGATCTCGAGGTGAATTTTTGTTACGAGTATATTTTCCGTCTCACTTGGTCTATTAAAATATAACTTGCAGAGTGATTTATGTGTCACACCCCTGGCTAGGAGGGCATCACAGAACCAATCTTAATTGAGCATTTATTTATTAATATACATCCCTAATATTTAGTTAAGTTACCATAATATATATATATATATATTAACGAATTCAAAATCCAGAAGTACAAATATCAAGTTTCTAGATTACATACGGACACAACATAGTTCTCAAATACAATTTTAAAAACAGGAAGTTACCTTTTAACTAATCAAGAACCAAATTAACAGATCACTCTAAAAAGAAAACTAGCCATATTGCATACATGCTTTGTTCAAAAGTAGAAACATTCTCACAATTTGACCATTAACAAAATGAGATTTCTTATATATAAAAAATAAACATTAAGATATTTGATTAACAAAAATAAAAGATGATGACACAAGCATCACATACAGAAGATAAAAATCAGATTTTTATAAGCATATTTACATAAGTACACAAACTAGACCTCATTCAAAACATCATATTATAACACTAGCCCAAATATATAATTCACATTACAAACATACAAGCTAACTGGTTCCATTCCAAAATAAACAGTTATGCACACAAATGCTAATATACCAGCCTAGTTCCAAAATTTTAATATACAACACTTGGGAACCTATATAGTACTTACCAAGTAATTACTCAAAATGGTTTATTCCTCTCTGCTCTGACCCTGCTCTTTAACCCTGGAACCCACAAAAGTGGAGAATGAGATCAAGAAGACTTTAACCCAGTACGATATTTAGTTCCATCCGCTTGAATTTTAATTACAAGTTTAGAAACTAATTATTTTACTAAGTCAAAATGCAATTAATCAAATCAAATAGATAACATTTACCTTTATTTCAAATAGGCATAATAATGTCAGAATAAATCATTTAATGCAATATGAAAATATGAGTGTGTCGTGTTGAATCGTGTCATATTATTTTATTATTTTTAAATTAAAAAATATTAAAACAATTAAAACTAAGAGAAAAATTACTAAACATAATAATTTATTATTTGATTAAGTTTAAACTTTTTATTAATATTTTTGTAAAAAATAATAATTAGATTAGAAGACTATTATGATTTAAATGATGGTAAATAATATGATATATATTATAAATTGAAATTAAATTATTAACTTTGCTTAAATAGTCAACATTAATAATTAAATTTGTGTTGAGGTGTGTTCAATTGGTACTGCGTTGGTGTGCTTTAGTGAGGAGGCCAAGTAGTGGTGCAATAGTGAATGAGTTTGGTACCAGTACTTGTTGTAAGGAATTGGATGGGTTCAAATCAATTTCAGGGTTACAAGAATACTTAGTTTACTTTACGAGCATTATTGTCAAGTTTAACGTGTCACATATACTTTGCCAAACCACTATACCATTTCACATTCATTTTTTTTTTGTTATACGTGTCCTAGTTTTGGGAACAGCTTGTCAGAGCTAAAGTGTGCTACGCGCTTACACAGCACTTACTCAGTAAACACTTCACATAGCTCAATGATTAGAATACACTTACACGCATATCTTTTGTAAAGCTTATACATAGTGCCCTAGTGCGCTTATACTCAACCATTTTTATATTCAACATTTATATCAGCAGGGAGAGACTCAATGAAGGCTTGATCTTTTCATTAGTTACCCAAGAATACACTGAACACAGAAATTCAATTTCGTTTCTTCTAAGTCACAGCAGTCAATTACTTTTTTTTTGCAAATAAACTCACAAGCCTCACCTTACTATAGCTGACCATTTGCAAGAAAAATCAAGCATCAGGTTTACAGTATACATGTATAATATCAATTCCATGGCAATAAGTCAATAACCCTTTTTCACTATGGTCCTTAATCTTTCCAAGAATTACATGGGGATAGACAAAGAGTCAGTGAACAGCAGCAAACTAGTTTCAGAACCTTGTTTTGGCTTACACAGAGACTATGAGCAACAACAATATTAAATAAAGGACTAAATCAAAAGAGAAGAGACCAGATTCCTGTACCTAAGCTGTATCTCTACACTAGCTAACAGTTCAAATTATGACAATTACAAAAGGGCCCTGGCGTTTTATTGAATTTCACGATAAAGGCAGCAAGTAAAATAAGGGACATGAATTCACGTCAGATATTGCTAAACAGAAAACTTCACTTAAGTCCTTGATTTTATAGCAATTGCAAATTTTTTTATCACTATCCAGGACGGGTATGACATGACATTTTTCTATGGACATTATGCATATTTAATTAACTACATGATGAACATGGCATATCCTGCATGTAATGTAATGTAATGTACATAATTACAGCAGTAATCACTTGACTGGGCCTGCCAAAGCTATGCTATGGAGGTGATCCAAACAAGCTGCGTGAACAAAGATTTTGCTTCTCAAGCGCTACGCGCCTTTGAAGTAAGGTGCAATTTATATATTAATCAGATATCTGTCATGCGCCATTGCGCAATCAAGAACCAGATCAATTCATGAAGTAAAAGAGAAAGAAAAGAAATCATAGTGATTTCATTCATGAGAAAAGCCACATCTTTAGTATCGTGAATAAAGCAAGGTAATTTAATTAATCAATTCAAACACCATGCTAAACGAGGAATATCAGTTAAAATTAGACTCCTAAATGTATTTCAGCATTTGCAATGGTCTGTGACATTAGAATTGCTCTTAGAGGTGGACCATAGAAACTTACTCAAGTTTACATTTTATACTCTTCATGTGCCGTGCACAGTTAGAGCTTAAGTGAGGGAGTTAGTATCAATTGATTCACCTATGGACTCATACCTAATTTCCTCAAATTCTACACACCTTCTTATACGCGATTCTTGATCAAGATCATCTGACGCCAGGCGCCGTCTGATCTGACCTCGAAATCGAGATCAATTAGTCACAAGAGAAAGCAAATCGACATTAATTGAAATGCAAGACCACATCTGACCCACTAATTAAGCGAGTATGAGCAACTATAAAGAAATCAAACAATCAACAAAGGTCAATTTCATAATCAAAGGGTTGCATTGTCGGACCAAACGCCGAAAGCAAGAATTCAAAACAAGAACACGTGATTTTCATTCAAAATCTTCGTTCTCAGTTACAAACCTTCAATTCGAAGTCACCTTTTCCCTTCTTACTGATTACAATTGCTTCAGATGCCTCGATTTCGTCTAATTTCCCTTTCTTTTAACCTACCTATCAATTGTTTGAGGAAATGCCTTTCTCTAATGTGTACATAATGTGTGGCTCTCTCATCTCAGATTTTTCAAAGAGGCTCTTCTCCGGTTTCGAGAAATCTCTCTCTTTCTCTCTCCTTTCAAAGAGGCTTTTCTAGTTTTATTGCAGATTCTGGACAAGAAATGACTTGGATGAATCTATTAACTCGAAGAGATCGTTCTAAGCTTTCCAACGGATCTTGAATCACCTCAAACGGAGTTCGGATGAAGGAGATATGCCCAAAATACTGACAGGACGCAGTGCTCACATTTCCGGCGACCCGCTGAAAATCCCAGCGACCCGCCAGACCTGGAACTGCCAGATTTATCAGAATTTTCCGATTTAGCAGTTCTATATTTGGATGACGGTTTCTACCGACTCTAGGTGCATCTAGAGCACGTCTTCAGTTATTTTCAACATTTCTACACCTTCCCAATGCCTATTAAAGACTAGTTTGAGGTGGAAAAGAGAGAGAACAAGAGAGATACCAAATCCAGGGTAAAAGTTAGGGTTAGATATTGAGTTATTTGAGAGTTAGGTCTCAAGTCCAGATCGTGGTAGCGCCAATCAGGTTGATTGCAACAGCAAGAGATGTGTTTGATAGGAGACTTCGACTCGCAAGAGGGAAGCAAGAGCAATTGGTTGTAATCTTTCTTTATTCTCATTTTCTCTTGTGTTTGTATGATGTCTCTTAGGCACTGCTCCAGAAGGGATGAATGGGAGCGAAGGAAGAGTAAGGAAGTCGTTTTACCCTGCTCCAGTTGGCGCTACTGGGTGACATAGAGAAAATCGAAGGAAACCCAATGTCCTCAGGAGCCCGTTTGGATAAACAATGAGTTATCCCCGATTTTGGGGTGTAATAGAGATTCCCCGAGAGTTACATTTTTATGACGATAATGTCCTTTTGTTATTTGATTTCTCTCTAATATTGGACCCTACAAATTTATGATATGTCAAGTTCGGATCTTTGAATAAAATTTAGAAAGGATAATATAGTCTTTTACTTATTACAGACAAAGTTACTACCGTTTACTTCTACACATGCTATTTTCATTCTGGAGCAAGGAATCTTCTATGCCATATCTTTCCTTCATCTTCTTTCTTCTTCCATTCCTTTTCTTTTCCCTTTTCTTCAAATTCTGGAGCAAAGCCTTAGTTGTTGATTGTTTGTTCTAGGGCTATGGTTGTAAACTCGAATTCTTAGTTGTTGATTGCATGTTTATTTAGTTTATTTGATATCTTTATGTTTTATACCTTGCTTGAATTGATTATGTCATGATTATTTAAGTAGATTTGTTTACACCCGTTAAATGGGAGCGAAGGAAGAGTAAGGAAGTCGTTTTACCCTGCTCCAGTTGGCGCTACTGGGTGACATAGAGAAAATCGAAGGAAACCCAATGTCCTCAGGAGCCCGTTTGGATAAACAATGAGTTATCCCCGATTTTGGGGTGTAATAGAGATTCCCCGAGAGTTACATTTTTATGACGATAATGTCCTTTTGTTATTTGATTTCTCTCTAATATTGGACCCTACAAATTTATGATATGTCAAGTTCGGATCTTTGAATAAAATTTAGAAAGGATAATATAGTCTTTTACTTATTACAGACAAAGTTACTACCGTTTACTTCTACACATGCTATTTTCATTCTGGAGCAAGGAATCTTCTATGCCATATCTTTCCTTCATCTTCTTTCTTCTTCCATTCCTTTTCTTTTCCCTTTTCTTCAAATTCTGGAGCAAAGCCTTAGTTGTTGATTGTTTGTTCTAGGGCTATGGTTGTAAACTCGAATTCTTAGTTGTTGATTGCATGTTTATTTAGTTTATTTGATATCTTTATGTTTTATACCTTGCTTGAATTGATTATGTCATGATTATTTAAGTAGATTTGTTTACACCCGTTAAGTAGAGCTCGCTTAATTGCTAGGTGATTAAGTCCAAACAAACTTAGATTATTAGGCATGATTATGATTAACTTGAAGGTTTCCAACTGAAAGGTTAAACCAAGACTAATTAATGAGAGTTAAGTCTTTTCCAAAGAGTGAAGACTCAAGGATTTCATAGGTTAGAAAGGTATAGACTTGTAGAAACTAGACCAAGAAACGATAGTTGAAATCTAGGTTCTATATGAGAAAAATTGAGTTAATCAATTGATAACTAGACCTAAAACGAGAGTTTGATCTAGGAACCTTAATTAAGCCATTATCCTCACACAATTGTCAACTAAATTAGCGGGCCGCTGAGTGAACCAGCGAGGTTGTCTATACCCGCCAAGTAACCAATGACCAGTCTAATAGATTAGCAACCTAAGTTCTTTTAGCGGGCCGCTGGAACTGGGACTAAGAAGAAGCGTTAGCAACAAGAAACCCTAGAATTACGTGACTTGTTGAATTTCTCTCATTAGTTCTTGTTTTGACCTTGAAACTAGACTTAGGATTTCTCTTGAATTCTATTCAAGAGAGTTTTGGATTGACTACTATTCCACCAATTACTAATCAGAAGTTCCAAACATTTTTGAAATGCAAGAAAGACTGACCAGGGCAAAAATGCTATAGACGCAAAATATGGGAGAGAAGACAATGTTTTCTTTTTTTTTCATTTTGGATTTGTAAATGAAATACTTAATCAACTTCCTATATCCAATGACTCTAAAGGATATTGATTTCTTTGATTGAAGGAAACACGAGTATTCTAACAAGTACGTTATAGAATCTATGGATCTATTCTTATTTTCTTTCGATTCTAAATTAGTTTTTAGATTTTGAAGATCTAGAAAGAGTATAGAAATAGAAATCCTTAATTCACATAAGAGTTGAACCGTCTAGCTAATTTAGTAAAGTAAAAGACCGGTATTCCAACACCGTCCCTGTGGATTCGACCCTCAAGCTGTTCTACAAACGATTAGATCAGTAGACACAAGGTTTTTATTTTGAGACTTGATTTCCCCATCGATCAAACAACGACATCAATAATTGTTATTAATATTTAATATTATAACTATAATTAGAAAGTATGATTAATACGAATTAGTACACTAATAATAATAATAATTATTATTATCTTAATTATATTACTATATTAATTTTTAATAATTTATAATTGTAATTAATGTTATGTTACTAAATAATAATAATTATAGTTATTTTAATATTATAATTATAATTAATATAATAATTACTACAATACAGATGATAATAATAATTATATTGATTTTTTAAGTTGGTCATGACAACAAACTTCTCTAACTCAATATTTTGTCAAGTTTAAAGAAGTAGAGTGAAGTTAGTACTAACTTCATTAACTTTGAGTGTGTTTGGTTGACGAGGGTTAAAAAGTTAGAACTCTAACCTCAAGTTTGCTAACTTTTCATGCAACCAAACCTACCCGTAGTATATATAGGCAACCGTGGCCGAGTCGTTTCTTCGAAAGGCTTGAGATTTCGTCGCATCTCAACCGTCAATGGGTGAGCACACAGATTGTCATTCAATCCAAACATTATGAGTGTCTATCTCAACCACACAAGCTGTACTTCTCTTTTAGAAACAATCCAATTGGATACAGTTCAACATGCCATTCTCAATTATTTAGACATAACAAAAATATTTATAAGATGCAATAATTACAGAATACAACATGCATGCTACTAGTTAAATGATTATGCAATTAAAATTCAGGTGGAATCCGTACCTGCGCCCAAAATAAATAATAAAAATAAACAACAGCAAATAACAAGTAATCCTACATATCATCAATCACACCGGTTGCAACCGGCTCCAACACCTAGTCTGACCCTACATAAATAAAAGCTACACTATCCTAAAATAGGCAAGTAACATAAGGGAAGTAACATGCAACAAAATAAACCAGCAATACAATTCTACTTAGCAACTGAACATTAGAAATTTAAAGATTAATAATCCTTTATTTACATAAATTAAGAAGGGTAATTAGGGAACTTCATAGCTAGAAAGTAATTAATAGTATTGGACATCAATACAAATAGTACAACAAGGGTACCAGTAGGTACCAAGGCTTAGGATTCTACACCTAAATCAGGGCTGAACCCAGATTTGATACCTATTCAATGAATTTCAAAGCTAGACAGCAATAGTGATTTTAGTGTTTGTGTCTACTTAAGACTGAACTTAGTTTTCAACACTTATATATCAAATTTAACTAACAAACTATTTGTGTAATCATTCCATGTGCTTAACTTTATTGGTTCTGTTAATTAAACAATAAATAATAATTTACAATAAGCAATTAAAATTCAACAGTGAGCAATGAAGTTAATAAAAGAGAACCAATTTGCAAAGGAATCAAAATTCTTATGAAGATATCCTATCCTCATAGTTAATATTTGTACTTTAAGAAAATCGATTTTAGCTCTAATTTCTAACTAATTTGAGAAAATTTGATGAAACCTTAAAATTAAACATACAACAAATTCTGATAAAAATTTCGCAATTAAAACACAATAGTATAACTCTAATCCAAGGACTTGCTTACCTGATTTCAACTAAAAATTGAAGATGCGAAATATGAAGTCGAATTCACAAATTTTCAGTTTTTATACTGCTCAATCCCAAATAGAACTTGCTCTCAACACTAAATTTGACTTTTTTTTTTGTGATTTTTCGAGAATTTTTAGATAGGGTTTGATGCACCAACTAGAAGGATGTATTATTTTCAGTCTAAAAAGTAAGAAACACAAATGAAAAGAAGATTAAGAAATGTGATGCGTACATGAAGGAACTAGTCCCAATACAGAGTTCTACAAAGTTCTAACTTGGAAAATTCAATTACCCATGAAGCACCATTTAATATATGAACTAAACACTTGTCTTGACAAGTGGGCTCCACATGTCACAAGTGGATAATATCATAAGCCAAGAGTACTCAACAATTGAAATGAAATAAACTTTTCCCCTTTCTCACCAACGTCAGCCCAAAAATAAAAATGAAAAGTTCTAAGTATAAGGCATGCATATATATTTCCAAATAGTAATATTTCACTCTACATATCACTACCAGTTGCCCATAAGTAAATATGATAAATAGTAAAAATTTCTATAATGTTAAATAGAAATATATAAGTTTTTATATTCTCTTTCCAAATAATGGTGGGTATAAAATTTAAATTTCATGAAAAAAAAAATCACTCAATTCAAGCAATTCCATCAAAATTTCAGAAATATCAAAATAACAAAAATTCATAGTATCACATTATGTATTCATCAAAATTGTAAATTTTTTAATTTGATTTGTCAAATATTTAAAATAATTTTTTAAATTTTTTATTTTTTTGATCCCTCTAAACAAACTCTATATACGTTTGGTAGGTTCTGAAAATGCACATGCTTCTGTTTCTGTATTGTTAGACAATCCAAATTGAAAAGTTAGGAATTTTATTTATTTTGCAATGGGAATAAGTAATTAATTAAAGCAAAAGCCTAGCTAACGACGGGTCCTAACTGTCTTCTATCATAGACGTTGATCCAAATCTGATGGTCAATTTTGGGTAATATTATTAAAGTGGGAGCATCTACAAATTTCACATTGAGCTTGGCCTTCTTTATTTCTTTGTTCAAAGTTCAACATTAAAAAGGTACTATGAATAACTTTAACTCAATCGAAACTCTAGAACTTATCAACAATACATGGATAGTTCCTCTCTTACTAATTTCTTTCTCATTCAATAATGTAGTTTCCAAGCAATCCCAAAAATTAGAACAAAATAAATAAAATCTCAACGTAGTGATTCTTATATTTTGGGACATGACGTTAAATAATCATTATATATTTTTTTAAACACCTACAATGTTCACCAAGTCCTTTGATTGGACAAATTTGATTTACATCACTCCACAAAAATTAAACCAAAGCAATTTTCTCATTCAAAGTAAATTAAATTCTTAAATGTGCAGGGACACAAATCTACAGTTCTTCAAGATCTTAGTATTGTAACCTTGCCGGTTCGAATTAGTGCTTGTTTTTCAAAATCAGACTAGAGCCATGAATAAATGGTAAATTTACCAGCATCACCGACTTTTTATCTGTAAAGCTGTATAATTTTTCAAATTACTTTGGAAAGAGTAAATAGAATCGATATTTATTAGCATTGATAAAATAGTTTTTTTTTAAGGAAAACAAGGGTCAAGCCATTATCTTTCATATATTAAAAAAAACTGTTAATGGAGATGCTAGCCAGTTGCTAGCAAAGAAAAGATAAAATAGTTCAAGTCCGGGAAAATTGCTATTTGTGAGGAAAGTTTGGGTATTTTTTGGTGAAAATTTTCGATTTTATCCTAAAAGAGCAAAAATTGCACTTCACAGTTCAAGAGTTGTAAATATATTAGTTGTAAAAATTTCGATTTTCTCCTTGGTGATTATCAGAGAAACTCTTAACAAAAAGTCTTAAATAATCTCCGAAACAATAAGCACTTGTTAGTTGTAAATATATTAGGTCCGAAGTTCGTTCAATCGGCCATTTTCTCTTTATTAACTGAAAGAGTTGGTTCATTTTGCATTTTTGCAAAATACTGCTAATTGATAAAAACAACTTCCATAGATATATAGTTTATTTAAATTAAAAAATTACCATAACAATAAATTTTCAAACTATGTATGAACATATTATTTTACGTACATTTTGTTCGATATAAATAGTGGCACTCGGGTTGAAAAAGATGCTTGTAAAATTTAAGTTGGGACAAAGAGAGCTGCCAAAAGAAACTAAAGAAAAGAAAAGAGAGAAAAA
This sequence comes from Rhynchospora pubera, assembly GCA_028095005.1. NCBI lineage: Eukaryota > Viridiplantae > Streptophyta > Magnoliopsida > Poales > Cyperaceae > Rhynchospora > Rhynchospora pubera. The sequence continues at coordinate 156,769,646 of CM051462.1, read as the reverse complement.
AAAACAAAGTGAGAACAAAAGTGATTTATTGTGCACGTCAAACATTGCTATTTTTGCAAATGGTCGGTTCTAAATAGTAAATACCAAAGTTTCTTTTTTTTTAGAGATGCTAGGTAGAGGCTACCTAGTTAAGTAAAACCAAAGTTGAAACCAATGATTTTACAAAAAAAAAAAAGGATAATTGGTTGGAAATAAGAAAAATAAATGAAGAGTTTCATCTTAAATAGTTAAATTGTTCTCGCCAGAAAAAATGATCTCACAATTTTAGATCGAACCGTTCAAACCAAAAATGCATAGATCGAATCGTTAACGTAATTTAAGAAGGTTATTTCTAAAAAAAAAAAAAACGTAATTCAAGACGGATGTGATCATGTGATTGAGTTGGATACTTCAAATTGTAAAAATAGGGATTAATTATTTTGCTAGTCGAATAACAAATTTGGAAATAAAAGCCTTTGAAAGCTCCTGATTGGCTATAAATTAGTCGTTGATCCAAATGTGATGTACCATTTTGGGTTCTAAAGATGGATCAGATACAAAGTTCACCTTAAGCATAGCCCGTTTTTATTTATTTGTTCAAAATACAAACATGGAGAGGTATATGATTAACACTATATTCTTACAAAACTCATTTTACAAAAATAACAAATAACCCCAGTTTCCGATAATAGCATCTAATTAACTGTAACAGCGACGCGTTAATTCCGAAAATAACACAACACATGACCGACATAAGCTGCCTATAAATTAACGAAAACCATCCCCTGTATCTCTCCTCTCATTCATTGTTGCTCTCTGATTCGTTTCTCTTGCTCAACCTCGTTAACATCGCTCGCATCTCAACTCTCTCTCGCAACCCACATCTTCCGATCATATTCAAACATCTCAATTCAATTTTGATCTGCAATTTCTTTGCCTTTTTTCACTTTTTAATTGAATAATAGAGATTGATCACTTGTCTGTTTGTTCTTTCGTTCTTTTTGTTCTTGTTCGGTTTTTTTCTCAGAATTGTTTGTTTTTAAATTATGGATGCAGATATTTATCGTGAGCCTCTACCAGATGTCCGTCGCTGGCGTAGGCCACCATGGGCTTCATCCCGACCGACAACACGTGGTTTCGTAAGTTCTCCTCCTCACTCTAACAATCTGATTTTCCGTAAAATTAGGTCTTGATTAGTTTTCCATGGAATGCGTTCAAACAAATTAACATGGTAAGATAATAAATTTGGTTTCGTCAAAAAGAAAAAAAAGATACTAAATTTGGTGTACCCTATTATTGGCACCTGCTTCAAGAGTCAACAGTCAAATTATGTTAAATTAACCACCTACCCTGCTGTTCCATTTTCAAAGTGTTTAGAAAGAACTGCGCAAAAGAATATAACATTCTTAGAAACAAATAGTTTTCAAATTTATATACAACACAATTTATCTGATCTTTTAGTTTGTTGAAAGAAGAAGCACTCGCTGTTAATTAACAATTTCAGTAATTGCAAAAAGTAGCAATATCTCAACAGGAAAAAAACACGAGAAAGTATCATATTTTTCAAAGATGAAAGTAGAAAAGAAAAATTGAACGCATGAACTATTAATATTATTATTACTTTATAACATTGCTTGTCTTTATCCATTACATGGAATCAGAATTTGAATTCAGTACTTTCGCCCTAACATAAAAAAAATACAGGGAGACAGATTTATTCCAAATAGAGGTGATCGAATGAATATGAATATAGCAGAGGCTCTTCTAAACATACCAAGAAAAGATGAGAGCACAGAAGAAGTATCGCCTTCTAGAGCTGCCTACAGGAAGCTTCTTTCCGACACCATGCTCCAGGGAAGAACTCGTGTATTCTCTTTCAGCAACCGACCACGCAGCCCCCTCAAGTCTTCCCTTGAAGCCCCAACTCCAACTCACAGACAGCCAGCAAGGAAGCGTAGGCAAATTCCTCAGGTAATTAGTTGGTTTGATTAGCACATAACTGAATATGGTAAACTGCCATTTGACTATTTAACTAATCTTATATTAATTTGATCGATCAACACATAGCTAATTAATTAATTTTTCGAACTGCAGTTTGCCCTTTTTATTTCTTGATTTCATAAATTTTTCCTTTTTGAACCCCTCAGGCACCAGAGAAAACATTAGATGCACCAGATATAGTTGGTGATGATCGGTTTAACGTGCTTGACTGGGGAAACAAAAATGTGCTATCCATTGCACTTGATGATAAAGTATACTTGTGGAATGCTACAGACGGCTCTACCACAGAATTGGTGACTGTACCTGAAAGTTCTGCCCCAATTACAAGTGTTAGTTGGGCTCCAGATGGCCGCCACATCGCCATTGGCCAATGCAATTCCATTGTGGAACTGTATGATGTCACTACCAAAAAGCTGGTTTGTGTTATTAATTTGATTGAAGTTCAAACTTTTTTTCCCTAAGATCTTCTGAGTAATTTATAGTCCTATGTGAAAATCACTCATATCTACCCATATCTTGATTGAAATGATAGGTGCCCCTAAGAATTTGCTTCATATGAATTTCTAATGAGTTTTTTTTTTTTTTTAATGACGTCCTTCAACAGTTGAGAACTCTAGCTGGTATTCACCAAGGCCCAGTTGGATCTCTTGCATGGAACAACAATCATCTTCTCACAACTGGTGGCGCGCATGGGGCAATTATCAACAATGATGTCAGAATCCAGTCGCATGCCGTCAGATCATACCGTGGCCATGACGACGTAATTTGTGGTCTCAAATGGTCTTCATGTGGTAAGCACCTTGCAAGTGGAGGAGCTGACAAACTTCTAAATATTTGGGACGTGTCAAGATCCTCTCCTCTTCACCGGTTCAGCAACCACACTTCTACTGTTTGAGCCGTGGCTTGGTGTCCCTTCAAGGATAATTTACTGGCATCAGGCGGAGGCGAAACCGACCATTGCATTAAATTCTGGAATGTGAGTGCCGGTACTTGTCTGAAGTCGGTGGAGACGGGATCAGAGGTGTGCGGCTTGTTGTGGAGCAAGCACGAGCGTGAATTGTTGAGTTCACACGGTCCTGAGAAGAACCAGATTGCTGTGTGGAAGTACCCGTCTATGACGAAGATTGCTGAGCTCACCGGTCACTCCTCCTCTGTGCTATACATGACACAGGTATGAATATTTTTAACTTAGTTAATCGACTTTTTGTTTTTGGCTAAGGAATGCCAGTATTGTTGGAGACGGTATCCTTGCTGTCCGAGACCTGGTCAATGAGATTTTCAAAATTGCTCTGATATTAATTTTTGCTTATTTGTAGTCATTGTTTGATTTTGGTTTACCTGTGAACTGAGCTTATTTTCTTTGCAAATTGTAGAGTCCTGATGGATGCCAAGTAGCATCTGCATCTTCAGATGAGACGTTGAAGTTGTGGCAAATCAATGAGAAGTCAACAGAGAAAAAGGCGCCTAAGAGCCCCCATATGGGGCCGACTAATATGTATAGCTACATTAGATGATATAGTTTTTTTTTTTCTTTTATTTTTTGTCCAGAGCAGAAAAATTCTACTTATGGGATTTTTGTTGGTTTCTAGCTCAACAGTTGACTCTTGGTTACCAATGTATATTTTGTTTTTCGCTTGGTCTATTAAAATGTACATTTTATACTGCAGTGTGATGCATATTTGCATAATAAAAATGCAAATTTTATATTAATTGTGTGAAGAAGTCAAAAACAACAAACCTATTGAAGTTTCCATTTTATTTTTATTGCTTGTGTATGATTTAACAAATCTTTGATGTAAAATCTTATAAACCTATAATTCATTTTTTAATTTAAATTGACAAAAAATTTGTAAAAGTTGAATTCAATGATTTTGGACCTGACGTTAAATAATCATTACATTTTTGTAACACCTACAATGTTCACCAAGCCTTTGATTCGACATATTTGATTTACATCACTCCACAAAATTTAAGTCAAAGCAATTTTCTCATTCAAAGTAAACCAAAACAACCTTAAATGCGCAGGGAGTAGGGATGAAAACGGATCGGATACGGAGCGGATGTTGGTCTTCCCATATCCGCATCCATATTTTTTTTCCGGATACGGATACGAATACGAATGCATTCGGATACGAATACGGTTCGGATATTAAACGAATACGGATACGGTTCGGATATTTTCGGATACGGAGTCGAATATGAATATATTTTGTCGGATACGGATAACATTTTAATCTTCTAAAATTGCAAGAACCACATAAGTACAAATCTAATAGGATTAATCAATAAATTCAGTCTTTCCACATTTTGAATTCTAATAGTATATTTAACTATTCAATGTCAAATCATATCATGTTACCTTAAATGTCATCATATATTAAAATAATATATTAATCATATGTAATCATCATGATTATAGAAAAAATTAATTTTAATGTTGTTATCATATATAATCGTCTCAATAATAGAAAATAAAAATAATTTTATGTTACTAGTCTAAATGAAAATATTATTGTAAGAGAATTTATCTAATAAAAATTAAGTACTATCTAATTAAAAGTATTCTCTAATGTAGATAAGTAATTATATTAATCATCTTATGCCGTTAAAGATACGGATAAACGGATTAATATCTATCGGATACGGATAATATCCATGTCGGATACGAATACGGATCGGATATTGTCAAAAAACTCAAAACCATATCCGCATCCATATTTTTTTGGCGGATACGAATACGAATACGGATATGTTCGGATACGGATACGAATCGGATGTTACGCGCATTTTTCGAATTCGGATACGGATCGGAGCGGATAATATCCGCTCCGTTTTCATCCCTAGCAGGGAGTCAAATCTACAATTCTTCAATATCTCAGTTTTGTAACCTTGTCAGTTCGAATTAGTGCTTGTTTCTCAAATCAGACTAGAGCCGTTAACAAATGGCATCTAATCATCCATGCATCTATTAAGTTGTTTCCCAAAGTTTGTGCATAGTAACAATCAGACTTCAAACCTCTTTTTTTTAATTTTTTTTCCCCCTGATCTCCATCTCTGCCACTTCCATTGAAAATCAATCATTTTGTAACAGATCCATGGATGGACTTTACTGGTAAATTGCACTGGTCCCTAAGCTAACATACACTCGTCAGGAACAAGATTTTATTGTTAGAAATTGAAGTGATTACAGTTGATTTGGCTATTTGAAGATAATCTTGGATGAATCTTGGAATAGTAAAAAGTAGAATGAAGAAGAGAGGGTAAATGAATGAGTAATCAATTGTATTGCATTTGAGTAAACTGGTATTGCACGCATAGGTCACATGACCTGTTATATTTGAGTACTAAATATCACATGATAATCACGAACCCAACCACTAAACCTAAGCATCATGTACATAGTCTAATACTATGTCAGGTTTTTCTGAACAAAATTATAGTTGTTAGAAAATAATACACCATCGCAATTTTTCAATCAGAAGGCCATTGTATATCTAGCTAGTTCTTATCCGAATCATGTACCACAAAATAAAGATGACATGGTAGCTGACAAATTGTCTCAGTTCTGAAAAGAGTTTATCTATGGTGATTATCAGAGGAACTCTTAATAAAAAAAGTCTTTAATAATCCCAAAAATAATTAGCACTTGTTAGTTCTAAATATATCAGGTCTGTGGTTGTTCATTTAATCGGCCAATTTTTCTTTATAAGCTGAAAGAGTTGCTTCATTTTGCATTTATGCCAAATAATGCTAATTGATAAAAACAACTTCCGTAGATATTTGGTTTGTTTAAATCACGGTCTCCTTTCCATTATGCAGTTTTTTTTTAGTAGCTAATTTGATTTAGTACTCCTATCTGTTTTCTTTAGCATATACATTGACCAAATTTTTTCATCAGAAAGGTGATTAAGCTTAAATTAGACAGAAATCACAAGCATCTCTGTGCTTACATACTGAACAATGATTTAAAGGAAACATCCTAATATGAAAATTAAGTAAATACCAGGATTTCATGCCGAATTGTACTTACTATCTAGTTTGAAGCGACCAGCAATCGAGTTTCCTTGAGCATATAATTAATTTGGTTCTGTTTTGTCTTACCAGAATAGTTCTATAGAAACAGCCAAAAACTAGTAGTCTGCCTTCCTAAATTATAACTTGAGCATATAAATTTTTGCAGGGATTGGTTACAATAAATTTCTGGTTTGCTTTTATTTTAAGTCCATGAGCCGTGAAAATAGATTTCTATATTGATTGAATAAGCTAATTGGCTTCTGAACGTTAGGATTCCATCAATCACACTCGTGATGTTGATTGTTGTTGGTACATGGCCTGATGTTAATTGAAAAATTTTGAAGGTTTATATGCAAAATTTGTGGTCTAGCGGGTCGGGTCTGAATGTGCAAAATTTTGAAGGAAATGCGTATTGAAGATCACTAATGCATCATTGATGTTATTTGAAAGAGGCCGGTACATGCTTCACTGTTGTTAAAGGAGGCCGATACATGCTCCAGGATGGTACTCCATTTTCACTTCTGTTATCCTTTAGTCTGAATTTTCTGGACTCTTGCTTTGACGTATGTAGTATCAGCTATTCCTTTTTAGTTGTATTGATGTTAAAGGAGGCTGGTACATGCTCTAGGATGGTACTCAAGAAGGCCTGTACGAAGCAACAAATTTACATGTTGTGTCAGGTGTGGAATTGCAATCAGCAATCATAAAAGATGGAAAGGAAATGAAATTAGGAGTTGGGAAAGAGTCAATGCCAGTCAACAAGATGGGATCCGTTAAGATTGACAGAATGAATAAAGAAGACGTTAAATCATTCACAGCTGCAGAAGGGGACCCAGTGCAAGAGGTTGACGGTGTTAAAGAGGGAAATGAATGAGCTGGCGGTTCGAGAGAAGGTAGGGACCACTGGAGCATCGCTAACTGACATTTCAGGAATTACAGCGATAATTAGCTTAGCAGTTGTTTGTAATTTCTCGTTTTTATCTTCAGATATTTGTAAGAGGTTATATAAGTAATTGGGGAGGATAGTTAGGGTTTCTTCTTATGCGATTTCTAGATCTGAACCAACCAAAAACCTCATTTCCTTATTTCTAATTTCAATTTCACCTTTTATTGTATCTTCTTTAGTAAGAGGATTAATATCCGACTATTATGCAAATTTAATCGTTGCTTATTGTTTCTTCCTTCTCAATTGAATTCTCTTTTCCATTTTCAATAGTTTATCCCAATTTCTTAAACCTATGTTCAATTTCTTAAACCTTATGAACCTAATTCACTTTTTAATTTATATTGACACAAAATTTTGTAAAATTGAATTCAATGATTTATAAATAATTACTTTTGATAGTAATTGTAAAGATGCAAAGTAAGAAAAGAAAATAATCTAATCATGGCTTGAATAAGTTTAGCGTATTGGAGTTATCCACTTCAATTTCGAGCCCAAGATGTCTTGTTTAAAAATTTCAGCCCGTCCTGTCTGGTGAAGTTATTGGATCTAAAATTTCTAGGAAATTGATTACTAAATATACCATCTCAGGCGTCGCTAAATATAAAGTGAACATATACAGCAAACAAAGTGAACATATAGACGATCTAAGTGAACACATACAAACAAATAAGTTCAATGAAAATAAGTTGAATATACATTTAAACTTCTCAACAAGTGCTGACAACACTTATTTGTTTGTAAGTGTTCACTTAGATTGACTATATGTTCACTTTGTTTGGTGCATATGTTCACTTTGTATTTAGCGATGGTTGGGATGATATATTTGCAGATGGCACTTATAATTCCTGAAATTTCTAATTAACCTGACATTCAACTTTGTCAAAAGTGAACTTGGTAGCGTTATCACGAATTTACTAAAGAACATGTGTCATAGTCGATCCGATTTGATCCAATCTAGTTATTCCTCAATCCTCATGTTATTGTTTTCAATTCTAACTTGTAAATTAATTTATTTTAAACTCCAAACTGTATAATTTAATCGTACAACTGACAACAAAATTTTCACAACCACCAAATTTTATTTTATAAAAGTACGTCACAATTTTTTTTAAAAACATTAGATTCCTAATTACACTTTTAAGTTAACCTCGTTCAATCATAGTGGATAAGTAAGTGAAGGTGCAGGAGACTTTGACGTTTTCCTCGGATACGACTGTATATATAAAATAATAAAACTAATCTATTTTTAATTAATAAACTAATTTATATTTAGAAATTTAACATTTAATAATATTATGTTAATAATATAATGTTATTGGTTTAATGTATTATATTATTATATGTTATTAATATGCCAATTATGGCATTTTTTATGTGACATCAAAAATTATATAAATTATTTTTTAAATCGAAAATTTTACAATGTAGTCTATCAATTAAAATAAAGAATCTCTTTTGTTGATATGCCATGAATGGGTGCAGGGTGCAGTATATACAAGTAGTTCTGATAAAAAAAAAAAATGCTAGCCCACCGAAACACCTTTACAGTTTACATAGTCATATAAGCCCAGCCCAGGCCGGCCTCAATAATCATGTTGTTTTCTCCAGTTTTTGAGGTGATTTGTTAGTCCCACAAGGGGAACGCACATTATATATATAGAGCCTATATAAGCAATGAGTTAGGATGCAAAGCTGACTATCTAGCGGTGTTACACGTGGTGCGTACAGAGTTTTATAGGCTCCTATATTATTATAAATAAAATAAAATAAAATAAAATAAAATAAATATAATTATAAAAATATAAATTATAATTCTTCCATTCTGATTCTGATTTTCCATCTCTCTTTCTCCTCTCCAGTGGCGGATCCAGAAAATATTTTAGGCTAGACACAATTATAATATAATAAAATAAATGATAATTTTAATAAAAAAAAAGTCATTCCAAACATATATAATTAGAATATTATAAAAAACATCATCTTTTTCATAAACTGAATCACTTTTTCATGATCTTTACTTCTCTATCAATCACAAAAAAAAACTGCAAAATAAAATCTAATTCTAATTTTCTAATGCAAGTAACAGTCCTTTGCGCGCCTTCATAGTTTGAAATCTTTACATAATTGCTTTTCTTGGAACCTTTTTGAATACATCTCTTTCTATGTAGGTAAAGAGCCGTACTGGTTTCTAAGATATAAAAGCAATAATTGACTAATTTGATTTACCAGTACAACTGCAATGGTATGTCTAATTAACCAGAAATATGAAATAACTATGGGCTATGGGACTATAACATAATTTTCAATTTTTTTTTAAAAGGGCAAAATTAAGACAACATATGATAATCCAATTATGAATATGTTATATAGATGAAATATACATCAAGTACACAACAAGAGAGTAAAATAAAAGAAGTCACAAGGAGGTCAGATGAAATAATTGATGAACACCAGTCTTAATTTCGCCTTTTACAAAATTATAAGCGCTAGTACACATACAATTACAAGGATTGAAAATTTGAAATATATCTATTATCTCTAATGCAAAACGTAAATTGAATAATAAAAAAAATTGAATAATAAAAAAAATTGAAAGAGAAAGGCACCATGTGTCAGATCGTATGAGACAAGAATGAAGAATTTAATACGCTATCGAGGTAGTCCTGAACTCATGGTGTACTTGGTGGAGTCGGTGCCTATGTGGAGATAGGAGATTAGAGAGTGCACAGCGCATAGAAGAATTTTAGAGATGGCCAGATCAGATGAGTCACAGAGATCGGAGAGATGTGATGGGATGAATCAGCGAGAAATAGTTTAACCTAACCTTAACTTTACCTCTTCTTTCGAATCAGACAATCAACGAATAATAGCTTTCAGAAGCAGAATTGCGAGTCCAATTCAGTACAAAATCCAAATACAGAGAAAAACATAAATTGTTAAAATTCTCTAAGCCCAAAGCCCAAAACCACAAATGCACCGGACACTCCCTGCTCCTCTCCATAGCCCTCGAGCTATGTTACTATGATACGATTTGACTGTATCGTCACTAACGAGTGCCGTATCTGATCGGAGCAAGGAATATTTAATTTATATTTATATTTATTTAATTTAATTTAATTTAATTTAATTTATTTAATTTAATAATAATAATATAGGAGCCTATAAAACTCTGTACGCACCACGTGTAACACCGCTAGATCGTTAGCTTTGCATCCTAACTCATTGCTTATATAGGCTCTATATATATAATGTGCGTTCCCCTTGTGGGACTAACAAATCACCTCAAAAACTGGAGAACAACATGATTATTGAGGCCGGCCTGGGCTGGGCTTATATGCCGAAAAATTTTAAAATAGTATTAAATTAATATAATATATTAAAAATAATATCAATATAATAATATTTTTTTAAATAGTATCACGAGATCGGAATCTCAGATTCCGAACGTAAGATCGGATTCCCGGATTCCGACCTTAGCTAAGATCGGAATTCGAGATTCCGATCTTAGCTTTTTAATTTTTTTATATATTATTTATTTATTTATTTAATTTATTAATTAGTTAAATAATTAAAAAAATAGATAATATATTGTAAAAATATTGAATAAATATGGAAAAAAATCAGGAATAATTACATTAAATTTTATATGTAATTTTGTATCTTTTGGAGAAATTAAATTTATTTTCATTTTAATTAATTTATTTAATTAAAATATAAATTTTTATAACTTATTTAATTAAATGAATTGTACCATTTAGAAAGGATTATAAATTTTCAGAATTTGCAGGGATACAAAGGCATAATTCTTTCAGAATGTACAAAGTTTTATTAATCCTTTCTGCATTTGCAGGGATACAAAAGCATAATTTGAACATTAAAACTTTAAACAGGCATAACTTTTGATAGGAAGGTCTGTTTGGCGCAAACGAGGACATTCCGGAAAGCTGGCAACGAGATCTACACATGTTACCGGGGTGTAACGCCGTAACGATCATTTTTGAAGCCAAAAAACACTCTCGGGACCTCCAAAATCCACTTTGAAAGTTTGCAAATCTAAAAACCACTCTAAACTACTAAAAATGTTTTTAAAATCATAAATTAATCATTAAAAAGAGAAATGCAGTAAATCAAGTGAATTTAATCTTTCTTCTCCGTCTCAGTAAAACATCAATCTCGTGTGATTCCTTTCTAACGCAATCCAGAAAGTGCTTCCTTGATCATGAGACTCGATATGATTGTTTAATATATAATATGAAAATAATATATACAGAGAACGACATCCGGGACGCATATCAAATGGTTGTTTAAATTAATTAAAAATTTATACTTAATTATTCATTTTTTATTTAAATAAATTAATTTAATTTATATTTAATTAAATAAATTAATTAAAAGGAAAATAAATTTAATTTTTCAAAAAAAAAATACTAAATTACATATAAAATTTTTTTAATTATTCCTGATTTTTTTTATATTTTTTCAATATTTTTAGAATATATTATCTATTTTTCTAATTAATTAACTAATTAATAAACTAATAAAAGGGAAAAAAATTTCCCAAAAAATACTAAATTACATATAAAATTTAGTTTAATTATTTCTGATTTTTTTCCATTTTTTTCAATATTTTTACAATATATTATCTATTTTCTAATTATTTAACTAATTAATAAAATAAATAAATAAATAATATATAAAAAAATTAAAAAGCTAAGATCGGAATCCAGGAATCCGATCTTGCGTTCGGAATCTGGGATTCCGATCTCGTGATACTATTTAAAAAAATATTATTATATTGATATTATTTTTAATATATTATATTAATTTAGTATTATTTTTTAAAATTTCGGGCTTATATGACTATGTAAACTGTAAAGGTATTTTGGTGGGCTAGCATTTTTTTTTTATCAGAACTACTTGTATATACTGCACCCTGCACCCATTCATGGCATATCAACAAAAGAGATTCTTTATTTTAATTGATAGAGTACACTGTAAAATTTTCGATTTAAAAAATAATTTATATAATTTTTGAAGTCACATAAAAAATATCATAATTGGCATATTAATAACATATAATAATATAATACATTAAACCAATAACATTATATTTTTAACATAATATTATTAAATGTTAAATTTCTAAATATAAATTAGTTTATTAATTAAAAAATAGATTAATTTTATTATTTTATATATACAGCCGTATCCGAGGTTTTTGAAAAATACTGAATCCTTGCATCTGCATCGTATCTGATACGATACTCGCACCCGCTCCCGCACCCAAGTAACATAGGGTGGAAGGAATATGGAAATAGCAGAGGCTCTACTAAACATACTAACAAAAGACGAGAGCACAGCTGAATTATCGCCTTCTAGAGCTGCATACAGAAAGCTTCTTGCTGACACTATGCTCCAGGGAAGAACTCGTGTCCTCTGTTTCAGCAACCGGCCTCGCACCCCCCTGAGGTCTTTGCTTGAACCACTGACTCCGACAAACATACAGCCGGTGGCAAAGAAGCGTAGGCACATTCCTCAGGTACTCAATTGGTTTGATTCCTACATAACTGATCAACAACATGGTAAACTGTTGATTGACCATTTGACTTAATTAACTTGTATTTGATCGATCAACACATAGCTAATTATTCAAATTTTGAAATTGCAGTTCACTTTTTTTCATTTCTTGCTTTCTTACATGTCCCTTTTTGAATCTCTTAGGGACCAAAGCAAACACTGGATGTTCCAAATATCATAGCAGATGACCAGTTGAACGTGCTGGACTGGGGAAGTGAAGATGTACTGGCAATTGCACTTGATGATGCAGTGTACCTGTGGAATGATGCAAACGAGTCTATCACAGAATTGGTGACAGTAACTGGAAGTTCTGCCCCAATTACCAGTGTTGGCTGGGCTCCAGACGGCCGCCACCTCGCCACTGGTCAAAGCGATGCAACGGTAGTTCTGTATGATGTTACTGCCATGAAGCCAGTTCGTGTCATTACTTGATTTTGGTTATTTAAATGCATTTTCTACCCAGCAAAGAAACATAAAAGCTATCCATAATTTGATAGAAATAATTGGTTCTCTCTGGCAGTTGGTTGATTTCAATTTCTAATTATTGAGTTGAATGATATTTTTCAACAGCTCATGACTCTGTATGGACTTTCCACAAGCTGGGTAGGGTCACTTGCGTGGAACAATAATCATCTTCTCACAACTCACAACTGGAGGTGCAGATGGTTTAATTAAAACCAATGATATCAGAAGCATGCGGCCTGTCGTCAACCATTTCCGTGGCCATGACGATGCGGTTTGTGGTCTTCGATGGTCTTCATGCGGGAAGTACCTTGCAAGTGGGGGGAAAGATCAACTCCTCAATATATGGGACATCTCAAGGTCAGATGACCTTCCTCCTCTTCACCGGTTCAACGACCACACTGCAGCTGTTAGAGGGGTCGTTTGGTGTCCCTTCGAGAATAACCTACTTGCATCAGGAGGGGGTGAAACTGACCGTTGCATTAAATTCTGGAGCAAGAAGGAACACGAACTGTTGAGTTCACATGGACCTGACAAGAACCAGATTACAGTGTGGAAGTACCCGTCTATGTTTAAGATTGCCGAGCTCACTCAACACACCGACTCTGTACTATACATGTCACAGGTATGAATATTCTTTTTTTTTTTTTGATGAAAAAACAAGGGTCTAGCCCCTGCCTTTTATAAATTAACATAAAGTTTAAAAAGTACACTGTTTCAGCAAGAAGCTGAAAAAAAAAAAAAAAACACAAAATAAAATTAAGTTACACAACAGCAAAAAAAAAAAAAAAAAAAAAAAAAAAAAAAATCTTCATGAAGGACTGGCAGAGCGAGACATCAGCTTGAATTACCAGCAAGAGTACCAGGATTGTAGAGAATCAGGTTGGCTTTTTAAGCACGTGCCATTCAAGGAGTATTTCTTGCACCAGGTCACTGGATTCTTTGGAAACTTCCTTAAAGATTCTGTTGCACCTCTCTCTCCATAGAACAAAGTAGGAAATTGCTAAAACATCTTTGAGAGCAGGAGGCAGTGAATTGTTGAGAATTGAAAGATGATTTTGCACATTAAAGAGAGGAGTCCCACTTAACCCTGTGGATTGTAAGTGGCGTGAAACATTTGCAAGAAGAGATTTGGAGAAGACACAATCATTAAAAATGTGTCTGACAGTCTCTGAGTCGGATTTGCACAAACAACAAATACTGGGGAGGCACCAACCCCTTTTCTGTAAGTTATCCAAGGTTGCAATTTTATTTTGCAACATCTGCCAAATAAAGACTTTGAATCTAGGAGGTAACCTGAATTTCCATAACCTCCCGAGAGTAGTAGAATGCATTGGGAAAAGTTTGACCAGATTGTAGACTGATTTTGATGTAAAACCCCCTGAAGCTCCTGAAAAGTACCAGCCGAAAGTATCCACACCAGAACAAGATAAATGTGAGAGGGTATCACGAGTTGTTTGCAATAGGGAATTTAATTGGAAGAGAGCAATTGGAGAAGATTGCAACAAAGGTGAGAAAAGAACCAAAGGGTTTGAAGCACTTGCAAAACTTGAAACTGAAATGAATTGATCCACGGCAAAAGAAAAAAGCTCTGGAAACAAGTACTTTAGAATACCTGAATTCCAATTATGCAGCCAAAAAAGAGTACTTTCTCCATTTTTAACTTGAACAGTCATGCCAGTAGAGACCAATTGCACTTCCATGGAAAGAATATGAGTGAGTTTGCTTTTTACTGGAGACAAAGAAAGAGCATTGCTCTGCAAAGTTGCCGCAAGATTTTTCCATAAGCTAGAACCTGGTTGATTCCATTTCCATACCCATTTAGAGAGGAGAGCTGAGTTGAAAGCCTTTAAATCTATGACACCAAGACCTCCAACAGATTTGGGTTTTATGACAGATTGCCAATTTACTAGAATCATCTTCTTGCTAGACTGATTCACACCATGCCATAGAAATTTTCGTCTGTAAACATCTAATCTCTTTATCACCCAAGTTGGAAGCTTGAAAATTGACATGAAATAAGTGGGAAGCGAAGACAGACAGGAATTCAAGAGAACTAACCTCCCCGCAATAGAAAGTAAAGAAGCAGCCCAACCTTGCAATTTTCTCTGAAATTTGTGAAGCAAAGGTGCAAAATCATCTTTGCGCAGCCTCTTATTAGTTAGTGGTAACCCTAGATAAGTAAGAGGAAATGCCGCCACAGTGCATTGCAAAATCTCGGCCAAAATGAAAGTATCATCGTGGTCACAGAAAATAGTTACCAACTCAGATTTTTGAGAATTCAGTGAAAGACCAGAGAAGTGGCTGAAAACCCAAAAAATAATTTTGAAGAATATAGCCTGCTGTCTACAGGGTCTGAAAAACAGAATCGCATCATCGGCATAGAAAAGACCTGAAAACATAGAAGGAAGCAGAGTTGGTACCGCCCCCAGAGCATTTAATCTCGACAACCATCTTGAGAGAAAGTCAAAGGCCAAAATAAACAAGTAAGGGGATAAAGGATCCCCTTGCCTCACTCCTCTTTTAAGCAAAATAGGTTTGCCCGCAATCCCGTTCAGTACAACTCTAGAGCTTCCTTTTAGAACGCATTGTAAGATGGTAGTGATGAAGACATGAGGGAAACCCAAAGCTTGTAGTACCTTGTGAATGAACTTCCAACTCAAGGTGTCAAAAGCTTTATGAATATCCGCCTTGAAAATCGCCAAAGGAGATTTAGCTTTAGTGGCATGGAGAAGCACTTCTTGAGCATATAAGAAATTTTCAGAAATAGATCTTCCTTTTAAAGGTGTCAAAAGCATATGAATATTCTGTTTTGAGATGAGAAGTATTTAGTTAAAGGATTAATATTGGTTCTGGCAAGGGGATATAAATAAGGCTAACTTGAAAATTAACATTTCGTCCATGCATAATTAATTTTGGTTTATATGTGAACTTAACTTTTGTTTGTTTGTGCAAATTGTAGAGTCCTGATAGATGCAAATTAGCATCTGCAACTGATGATGAGACGTTGAATCTGTGGCAAATCAATGAAAAATCAACAGAGAAGAAGGCGCCTAAGAGCTACCATGTGGGACCGACTAATATGTACAGTTACATAAGATGATCGAGTTGAATTTTGTTCATTTTTTACTGACTGTTTGTTTTTGATATTGAGCAAACAAAGTATTGAGTTCAGAGCACATACTTCAACTTAGAGAACTTTTGGTTTCTAGATCCAGTGTATTTTCTGTCTCACTTGGTCTATTAAAATTTACATTGCAGAGTGATGTATGAATTAACCAAAGTTGTATTTTTTTTTTTAATTTGAAGTATCAGATATTCAGATATAATATTAAACTTCTTATTTTTTATCGTCCCGTTGTATGTGCACTATTTAATAGAAAGATTTTTTAGAAACTTTTCTCAGATTTTCTCCAACGTTCTATTTCAGCCTTTTTAGGCATGTAATTATTTTGTGATATTCAATTAGAATTCCTTTGTACATTTAGAAAGTATCAAACGGTCAAGGCTCGACTAGATAACTAACTCTAAATCCTTGTATTTATATTAGAAATTTTCAATAAAAAAATTACTCTTTCAAATCTCATTTTAGATAAAAAATTTAAAATTATAAATTGACTAGTAACTCTAATTCTATCAAAACTTTGGAACGTATCAACAAGGAATGAATATTAGAAAAAGAAGAATAAAATCTCCAAGGGTGCGTTTGGATCGTTGGAAGAAGGAAGAAGAAGAAAAAAAATTATAAACAATTCAAACTCTTCACAAAATTACACACTTCCCAATATTTCTTCCCTTCTTCCCACACATATTCAAACGCACCCCAAAGTAGTAGTTTTTATATTTCGTGATATAACAGTAACAAATCGTCATGATTTTGCATCTATACAGTACATGCACCAAGCTCTTTATTTGAGCATTTGATTTATATTCCTCAACAGAAAAAAAAAAGAAATCAATCAAAGCTATTTTTTTCATTCAAATTACATTGACACCTTCACTTTGCATGGAATCATATCAACAATTCCTCACTATCAGCATCGATAACTTATTTAACTTTACTGGTTGGAATTACTGTTTGTTTCTAGAATCAGAGTAGAACTATGAGTCTATGGTCAACGGTTTTTTTTTCTTTTTTTTTTTGTGCCAGTAAAAGCCCATAGGCAAATCTCATTAATCCTAGACATTACAATCGGAATTGCTTAGGACCATTTCTAAGATTCTATCATCCTCATCATCCTCACGTGTACGCTGTAACTAACTCTTCCCTTCTCACGCGTACGTTATATCCCGCCTCTTCCCCCTCCTCCGTACACTATCTCCCATCCCATCCGTTCTCGCTCCACCTACGCCTCTCCTTCAGCCATGGGCCCATGGTCTCTCCTCCAGTATCGACGCCCTCCCATTCCTCTTCTTCCCACCACTAGCATCTGCAGCTTGACAGCTTCCCTATATTTCTTTGAAGTTAATATATATAACTGTTGAAGTTAATATGTGTAACTGTTGAAGTTATATATGCAGTTATTGAAGTTATATATGTAAGTAATATGGAGGATGGCTAATGTGCCATAGATGGCACAGAGGGTCCCGTGCCATAGAGTCGTTTTTCGAGATCCAAAATTCAAATGCTCAATTTGAACCATCCAAGTTATTCACCACATTAAAATATTGTTGGAGATCAAATTTTACATTTTTTCGAATTTTTTGCTATCTATTATGATATTTTTAAAAAAACGTTATAATTGGAGTATTTCAGACCCTCCAATTTGAACATATCAAAATAAATACAAAAAAATTCAAAAAAATGTAAAATTTGGTCTCCAATGGTATTTCAATATGATGATCAATTTGAACGGTTTGGATTGACCGATTGAATTTCGGATTTTCAAAAAATGACTCAAAAAAGGCATCTATGGCATTGCCATCTATGGCACTTTATCCCACCTCAAGTAATATGTTATATATGTAACTGTTGAAGTTAATATATATAACTATTGAAATTAATATATATAACTGTTGAAGTTAATATGTGTAACTGCTGAAGTTATATATGTAGTTATTGAAGTTATATATGTAACTGTTGAAGTTAATATATATAACTGTTGAAGTTAATATATATAATTGTTGAACTTGGCATATTTAAATATTGAAGGTAATATTTGAAGTGAGCATATTTAAATTGTTGAAGTTGGCATATATATTAACTTCAACAGTTACAGTATTAACTTCAACATTTAAATATGTTAACCTCGTTAGAATCAATATATAGTGTGCGTGTGAGAGGGGAGGGGAAGGGGGGAGCGTACGTGGGAGGGCTGGGAGGGGGGACGAGCGTACACGGCAGGGAGGAAAACAGAGCAATTTCCAGAAATAGAAAACGCGTAGAGCCAAAAATAAAAAAAACGCGTGGGGATGATGGGAATGATGAATATCGGAATGATCCTTATCACCCCGCATTACAATCAGTACATTGAAGAGTTCCCTTGCCTAAAATAGTTAGGTTGTTCTCGCCAGAAAAATTAGTCATCCAACCGTTCAAACCAGAAATGCATACATCGGATCGTTAACGTAATTTAAGAAAGATGTGACTTTATTTGGATACTTCAATTCAAATTGGAAAACTAGGAAGTTCTTATTTTGTAACTCGAAAAACAAATTTGGAAATGAAAACCTTTGAAAGGTCCTGATTGGCTTATTTGGCTACTGTCTTAGTGGCTAATCCAAATTTGATGCACCATTTTGGATACCAAAGTTCACCTTGAGCCTATAATAGCCTGTAATAGCACGTAATAACAATTAATCTCTCTTCTAAAAAAAATTAACCTCAATTTCCAATAATAGCATATAACTGTAAGACCGACACGTTAATTCTGAAAATAGCACAACACAAGTTGAACTCACCGACATATGCTGCCTATAAATTAACGAAACCCATACCCTGCATCTCTCCTCTCATTCAACAACTGTTGCTCTCTGATTCACTTAATTTCTCTTGCTTAACACTAACAGCGCTCTCGTTTCAACTTTCTCTCTCTTGCTCAACCTCATTAACATCGCTAGCATCTTCTGATCAAATTCAAACTTCTCATTTCAATTTTGATCTGCAATTTCTTTGCCTTTTTTCACTTTTTAATAATAGAGATTGATCACTTGTCTGTTTGTTCTTTCGTTCTTTTTGTTATTGTTCGGTTTTTCCTGAGAATTGTTTGTTTTTAAATTATGGATGCAGATATTTATCGTGAGCCTCTACCAGATGTCCGTCGCTGGCGTAGGCCACCATGGGCTTCATCTCGACCGACAACACGTGGTTTCGTAAGTTCTCCTCCTCACTCTTAACAATCTGATTTTCCGTAAAATTAGGTCTTGATTAGTTTTCCATGGAATGCGTTCAAACAAATTAACATGGTAAGATAATAAATTTGGTTTCGGCAAAAAAAAAAAAAGATACTAAATTTGGTGTACCCTATTATTGGCACCTGCTTCAAGAGTCAACAGTCAAATTATGTTAAATTAACCACCTACCCTGCAGTTCCATTTTCAAAGTGTTTAGAAAGAACTGCGCAAAAGAATATAACATTCTTAGAAACAAATAGTTTTCAAATTTATATACAACACCGCTTATATGATCATTAATTTAGCTTTTGTTCAATCAAGAAGCACCCGCTGTTAATTAACAATTTCTGTAATTGCAAAAAGTAGCAATATCTCAACAGGAAGAGAACATGAGAAAGTATCATATATTTTCCAAGATGAAAGTAGAAAAGAAAAATTGAAAGCATGAACTTTTATTATTATTATTATTATTAGCTTATTACATTGCTTTTCTCCATTTATTACATGGAATCAGAATTTGAATTCATTACTTTTGCCCTAACATAAAAAAAATACAGGGAGACAGATTTATTCCAAACAGAGGTGATCGAATGAATATAAATATATCAGAGGCTCTTCTAAACATACCAAGAAAAGATGAGAGCACAGATGAAGTATCGCCTTCCAGAGCTGCATACAGGAAGCTTCTTGCCGACACCATGCTCCAGGGAAGAACTCGCGTATTATCTTTCAGCAACCGACCACGCAGCCCCCTCAAGTCTTCCCTTGAAGCCCCAAGTCCAACTCACATACAGCCAGCAGCAAGGAAGCGTAGGCGAATTCCTCAGGTAATTAGTTGGTTTGATTCGTACATAACTGAATATGGAAAACTGCAATTTGACTATTTAACTTATCTTATATTAATTTGATCGATCAACACATAGCTAATTAATTAATTTTTCGAACTGCCGTTGGCCCTTTTTTCTTGATTTCATACATTGTTTGTTTTTTAATCCCTCAGGCACCAGAGAAAACGTTAGATGCACCAGATATAGTAGGTGATGATCGGTTTAACGTGCTTGACTGGGGAAACAAAAATGTACTATCCATTGCACTTGACGATACAGTATACTTGTGGAATGCTACAGACGGCTCTACCACAGAATTGGTGACAGTACCTGAAAGTTCTGCCCCAATTACAAGTGTTAGTTGGGCTCCAGATGGCCGCCACATCGCCATTGGCCAATACAATTCCATTGTGGAACTGTATGATGTCACTACCAAAAAGCTGGTTTGTATTATTAATTTGATTGAAGTTCAAACTTTTTTTCCTAAGATTTTCTGAGTAATTTATAGTCCTAGGTAAAAAACACTGATATCTACCCATATCTTGAAAGAAATGATAGGTGCCCCATAACAATTTGCTTCATATAAATTTCTAATGAGTTTTTTTTTAATGATGTCTTTCAACAGTTGAGAACTCTAGCTGGTATTCACCAAGGTCCGGTTGGATCTCTTGCGTGGAACAACAATCACCTTCTCACAACTGGTGGTCTGCAAGGGGCAATTATCAACAATGATGTCAGAATCCAGTCGCATGCCGTCAGATCATACCGTGGGCATGACGACGTAATTTGTGGTCTCAAATGGTCTTCATGTGGCAAGCACCTTGCAAGTGGAGGAGCTGACAAACTTGTAAATATTTGGGACGTGTCAAGATCCTCTCCTCTTCACCGGTTCAGCAACCACACTTCCACTGTTAGAGCCGTGGCTTGGTGTCCCTTCAAGGATAATTTACTGGCATCAGGCGGAGGCGAAACCGACCGTTGCATTAAATTCTGGAATGTCGGTGCCGGTACTTGTCTGAAGTCGGTGGAGACGGGATCAGAGGTGTGCGGCTTGTTGTGGAGCAAGCACGAGCGTGAATTGTTGAGTTCACACGGTCCTGAGAAGAACCAGATTGCCGTGTGGAAATACCCATCTATGACGAAGATTGCTGAGCTCACCGGTCACACCTCCTCTGTGCTATACATGACACAGGTATGAATACCTTTTTCTTCCTGTCAGAGACCTGGTCAATGAGATTTTCAACATTGATCTGATGTTAATTTTTGCTTATTTGTAGTCAATGCTTGATTTTGGTTTACCTGTGATCTGAATTTATTTTCTTTGCAAATTTGTAGAGTCCTGATGGATGCCAAGTAGCATCTGCATCTGCTGATGAGACGTTGAAGCTGTGGCAAATCAATGAGAAGTCCACAAAGAAAAATGCGCCTAAGAGCCCCTATGTGGGGCCGACTAATATGTATAGCTACATTAGATGATAAAGTTCTTTCTTTTGCTGACTTTGTAATTTTGACATTAGATGATCAGGGTTTTTTTTTTTCTCAGAGCAGAAAAATTATACTTATGGGATTTTTGTTGGTTTCTAGGTCTCCAGTTGACTCTTGGTTACCAATGTATTTTTTTGTTTCGGTCGGTCTATTAAATTGTACATCTCATACTGCAGAGTGAGGCATATTTGCATTAAGAAAATGTAAATTTTATATAATTTGTATCAAGAAGTTTAAAATAATAAATTTATTTCATTTTTCATTTTTTTATTGCTTGTGTAGGATTTAACAAATCTTTTCAGTTAAACCTCATGAACCTAATTCACTTTTTAAAAATTGACACAAGTTTAGTAAAAAATGAATTCAATGATTTTTAAATAATTAATTTTGATAGTAATTTGAAAGATGCAAGTAAGGAAATAAAATGTATGTAAATATGTAATCATGGCAATAAGTTTAGCGTATTGCGGTATTGAGTTATCCACTTCAATCTGGAGCCCAGAATGTCTTGTTTAAAAATTTCGGCCCGTCCTGTCGGGTGAAGTTATTGGATCTAAAATTTCTAATTTAACCTGACATTCAACTTTGTCAAAAGTGAACTTGGTGTAATGGTATCGTTATCACAAATTTACTCTAGAAAACATGTGTCATATAGTCGATCCGATTTTATCCAATCTAGTTTTTTGAAGCAAAAATGAGGCTCTAAGACAGTAAGATCCCATCTTATATTAAGATAAAAGTATACTTTAGCGAGGCGCTAAAGTTGCAAAGAATAAAAAAAGTAACAAAAAAAATGAAATAAACAAGTCATATTAAAGTGATTGTGAGCTCCAGAACATCATTGATCCAATCTAGTTATTCCTCATGTTATTGTTTTCAATTAATTTGTAAATTAGTTTATTTAAACTCCAAACTATATAATTTAATCGTACAATTGGCAACAAAATTTTCACAACCACTAAATTTTATTTTATAAGTACATCACAATATTAACATATCTTATTTCTAACTAATCAATACTAAAATAATATGAGCAAATAAAGTATTAGTATGGAGTTTAGAGCACATATTTCAACAAAGTATTGAGTTTAGAACACATATTTCAACTTAGAGAATTTTTGGTTTCTAGATCTCGAGGTGAATTTTTGTTACGAGTATATTTTCCGTCTCACTTGGTCTATTAAAATATAACTTGCAGAGTGATTTATGTGTCACACCCCTGGCTAGGAGGGCATCACAGAACCAATCTTAATTGAGCATTTATTTATTAATATACATCCCTAATATTTAGTTAAGTTACCATAATATATATATATATATATTAACGAATTCAAAATCCAGAAGTACAAATATCAAGTTTCTAGATTACATACGGACACAACATAGTTCTCAAATACAATTTTAAAAACAGGAAGTTACCTTTTAACTAATCAAGAACCAAATTAACAGATCACTCTAAAAAGAAAACTAGCCATATTGCATACATGCTTTGTTCAAAAGTAGAAACATTCTCACAATTTGACCATTAACAAAATGAGATTTCTTATATATAAAAAATAAACATTAAGATATTTGATTAACAAAAATAAAAGATGATGACACAAGCATCACATACAGAAGATAAAAATCAGATTTTTATAAGCATATTTACATAAGTACACAAACTAGACCTCATTCAAAACATCATATTATAACACTAGCCCAAATATATAATTCACATTACAAACATACAAGCTAACTGGTTCCATTCCAAAATAAACAGTTATGCACACAAATGCTAATATACCAGCCTAGTTCCAAAATTTTAATATACAACACTTGGGAACCTATATAGTACTTACCAAGTAATTACTCAAAATGGTTTATTCCTCTCTGCTCTGACCCTGCTCTTTAACCCTGGAACCCACAAAAGTGGAGAATGAGATCAAGAAGACTTTAACCCAGTACGATATTTAGTTCCATCCGCTTGAATTTTAATTACAAGTTTAGAAACTAATTATTTTACTAAGTCAAAATGCAATTAATCAAATCAAATAGATAACATTTACCTTTATTTCAAATAGGCATAATAATGTCAGAATAAATCATTTAATGCAATATGAAAATATGAGTGTGTCGTGTTGAATCGTGTCATATTATTTTATTATTTTTAAATTAAAAAATATTAAAACAATTAAAAGTAAGAGAAAAATTACTAAACATAATAATTTATTATTTGATTAAGTTTAAACTTTTTATTAATATTTTTGTAAAAAATAATAATTAGATTAGAAGACTATTATGATTTAAATGATGGTAAATAATATGATATATATTATAAATTGAAATTAAATTATTAACTTTGCTTAAATAGTCAACATTAATAATTAAATTTGTGTTGAGGTGTGTTCAATTGGTACTGCGTTGGTGTGCTTTAGTGAGGAGGCCAAGTAGTGGTGCAATAGTGAATGAGTTTGGTACCAGTACTTGTTGTAAGGAATTGGATGGGTTCAAATCAATTTCAGGGTTACAAGAATACTTAGTTTACTTTACGAGCATTATTGTCAAGTTTAACGTGTCACATATACTTTGCCAAACCACTATACCATTTCACATTCATTTTTTTTTTGTTATACGTGTCCTAGTTTTGGGAACAGCTTGTCAGAGCTAAAGTGTGCTACGCGCTTACACAGCACTTACTCAGTAAACACTTCACATAGCTCAATGATTAGAATACACTTACACGCATATCTTTTGTAAAGCTTATACATAGTGCCCTAGTGCGCTTATACTCAACCATTTTTATATTCAACATTTATATCAGCAGGGAGAGACTCAATGAAGGCTTGATCTTTTCATTAGTTACCCAAGAATACACTGAACACAGAAATTCAATTTCGTTTCTTCTAAGTCACAGCAGTCAATTACTTTTTTTTTGCAAATAAACTCACAAGCCTCACCTTACTATAGCTGACCATTTGCAAGAAAAATCAAGCATCAGGTTTACAGTATACATGTATAATATCAATTCCATGGCAATAAGTCAATAACCCTTTTTCACTATGGTCCTTAATCTTTCCAAGAATTACATGGGGATAGACAAAGAGTCAGTGAACAGCAGCAAACTAGTTTCAGAACCTTGTTTTGGCTTACACAGAGACTATGAGCAACAACAATATTAAATAAAGGACTAAATCAAAAGAGAAGAGACCAGATTCCTGTACCTAAGCTGTATCTCTACACTAGCTAACAGTTCAAATTATGACAATTACAAAAGGGCCCTGGCGTTTTATTGAATTTCACGATAAAGGCAGCAAGTAAAATAAGGGACATGAATTCACGTCAGATATTGCTAAACAGAAAACTTCACTTAAGTCCTTGATTTTATAGCAATTGCAAATTTTTTTATCACTATCCAGGACGGGTATGACATGACATTTTTCTATGGACATTATGCATATTTAATTAACTACATGATGAACATGGCATATCCTGCATGTAATGTAATGTAATGTACATAATTACAGCAGTAATCACTTGACTGGGCCTGCCAAAGCTATGCTATGGAGGTGATCCAAACAAGCTGCGTGAACAAAGATTTTGCTTCTCAAGCGCTACGCGCCTTTGAAGTAAGGTGCAATTTATATATTAATCAGATATCTGTCATGCGCCATTGCGCAATCAAGAACCAGATCAATTCATGAAGTAAAAGAGAAAGAAAAGAAATCATAGTGATTTCATTCATGAGAAAAGCCACATCTTTAGTATCGTGAATAAAGCAAGGTAATTTAATTAATCAATTCAAACACCATGCTAAACGAGGAATATCAGTTAAAATTAGACTCCTAAATGTATTTCAGCATTTGCAATGGTCTGTGACATTAGAATTGCTCTTAGAGGTGGACCATAGAAACTTACTCAAGTTTACATTTTATACTCTTCATGTGCCGTGCACAGTTAGAGCTTAAGTGAGGGAGTTAGTATCAATTGATTCACCTATGGACTCATACCTAATTTCCTCAAATTCTACACACCTTCTTATACGCGATTCTTGATCAAGATCATCTGACGCCAGGCGCCGTCTGATCTGACCTCGAAATCGAGATCAATTAGTCACAAGAGAAAGCAAATCGACATTAATTGAAATGCAAGACCACATCTGACCCACTAATTAAGCGAGTATGAGCAACTATAAAGAAATCAAACAATCAACAAAGGTCAATTTCATAATCAAAGGGTTGCATTGTCGGACCAAACGCCGAAAGCAAGAATTCAAAACAAGAACACGTGATTTTCATTCAAAATCTTCGTTCTCAGTTACAAACCTTCAATTCGAAGTCACCTTTTCCCTTCTTACTGATTACAATTGCTTCAGATGCCTCGATTTCGTCTAATTTCCCTTTCTTTTAACCTACCTATCAATTGTTTGAGGAAATGCCTTTCTCTAATGTGTACATAATGTGTGGCTCTCTCATCTCAGATTTTTCAAAGAGGCTCTTCTCCGGTTTCGAGAAATCTCTCTCTTTCTCTCTCCTTTCAAAGAGGCTTTTCTAGTTTTATTGCAGATTCTGGACAAGAAATGACTTGGATGAATCTATTAACTCGAAGAGATCGTTCTAAGCTTTCCAACGGATCTTGAATCACCTCAAACGGAGTTCGGATGAAGGAGATATGCCCAAAATACTGACAGGACGCAGTGCTCACATTTCCGGCGACCCGCTGAAAATCCCAGCGACCCGCCAGACCTGGAACTGCCAGATTTATCAGAATTTTCCGATTTAGCAGTTCTATATTTGGATGACGGTTTCTACCGACTCTAGGTGCATCTAGAGCACGTCTTCAGTTATTTTCAACATTTCTACACCTTCCCAATGCCTATTAAAGACTAGTTTGAGGTGGAAAAGAGAGAGAACAAGAGAGATACCAAATCCAGGGTAAAAGTTAGGGTTAGATATTGAGTTATTTGAGAGTTAGGTCTCAAGTCCAGATCGTGGTAGCGCCAATCAGGTTGATTGCAACAGCAAGAGATGTGTTTGATAGGAGACTTCGACTCGCAAGAGGGAAGCAAGAGCAATTGGTTGTAATCTTTCTTTATTCTCATTTTCTCTTGTGTTTGTATGATGTCTCTTAGGCACTGCTCCAGAAGGGATGAATGGGAGCGAAGGAAGAGTAAGGAAGTCGTTTTACCCTGCTCCAGTTGGCGCTACTGGGTGACATAGAGAAAATCGAAGGAAACCCAATGTCCTCAGGAGCCCGTTTGGATAAACAATGAGTTATCCCCGATTTTGGGGTGTAATAGAGATTCCCCGAGAGTTACATTTTTATGACGATAATGTCCTTTTGTTATTTGATTTCTCTCTAATATTGGACCCTACAAATTTATGATATGTCAAGTTCGGATCTTTGAATAAAATTTAGAAAGGATAATATAGTCTTTTACTTATTACAGACAAAGTTACTACCGTTTACTTCTACACATGCTATTTTCATTCTGGAGCAAGGAATCTTCTATGCCATATCTTTCCTTCATCTTCTTTCTTCTTCCATTCCTTTTCTTTTCCCTTTTCTTCAAATTCTGGAGCAAAGCCTTAGTTGTTGATTGTTTGTTCTAGGGCTATGGTTGTAAACTCGAATTCTTAGTTGTTGATTGCATGTTTATTTAGTTTATTTGATATCTTTATGTTTTATACCTTGCTTGAATTGATTATGTCATGATTATTTAAGTAGATTTGTTTACACCCGTTAAGTAGAGCTCGCTTAATTGCTAGGTGATTAAGTCCAAACAAACTTAGATTATTAGGCATGATTATGATTAACTTGAAGGTTTCCAACTGAAAGGTTAAACCAAGACTAATTAATGAGAGTTAAGTCTTTTCCAAAGAGTGAAGACTCAAGGATTTCATAGGTTAGAAAGGTATAGACTTGTAGAAACTAGACCAAGAAACGATAGTTGAAATCTAGGTTCTATATGAGAAAAATTGAGTTAATCAATTGATAACTAGACCTAAAACGAGAGTTTGATCTAGGAACCTTAATTAAGCCATTATCCTCACACAATTGTCAACTAAATTAGCGGGCCGCTGAGTGAACCAGCGAGGTTGTCTATACCCGCCAAGTAACCAATGACCAGTCTAATAGATTAGCAACCTAAGTTCTTTTAGCGGGCCGCTGGAACTGGGACTAAGAAGAAGCGTTAGCAACAAGAAACCCTAGAATTACGTGACTTGTTGAATTTCTCTCATTAGTTCTTGTTTTGACCTTGAAACTAGACTTAGGATTTCTCTTGAATTCTATTCAAGAGAGTTTTGGATTGACTACTATTCCACCAATTACTAATCAGAAGTTCCAAACATTTTTGAAATGCAAGAAAGACTGACCAGGGCAAAAATGCTATAGACGCAAAATATGGGAGAGAAGACAATGTTTTTTTTTCATTTTGGATTTGTAAATGAAATACTTAATCAACTTCCTTTATCCAATGACTCTAAAGGATATTGATTTCTTTGATTGAAGGAAACACGAGTATTCTAACAAGTACGTTATAGAATCTATGGATCTATTCTTATTTTCTTTCGATTCTAAATTAGTTTTTAGATTTTGAAGATCTAGAAAGAGTATAGAAATAGAAATCCTTAATTCACATAAGAGTTGAACCGTCTAGCTAATTTAGTAAAGTAAAAGACCGGTATTCCAACACCGTCCCTGTGGATTCGACCCTCAAGCTGTTCTACAAACGATTAGATCAGTAGACACAAGGTTTTTATTTTGAAACTTGATTTCCCCATCGATCAAACAACGACATCAATAATTGTTATTAATATTTAATATTATAACTATAATTAGAAAGTATGATTAATACGAATTAGTACACTAATAATAATAATTATTATTATTATCTTAATTATATTACTATATTAATTTTTAATAATTTATAATTGTAATTAATGTTATGTTACTAAATAATAATAATTATAGTTATTTTAATATTACAATTATAATTAATATAATAATTACTACAATACAGATGATAATAATAATTATATTGATTTTTTAAGTTGGTCATGACAACAAACTTCTCTAACTCAATATTTTGTCAAGTTTAAAGAAGTAGAGTGAAGTTAGTACTAACTTCATTAACTTTGAGTGTGTTTGGTTGACGAGGGTTAAAAAGTTAGAACTCTAACCTCAAGTTTGCTAACTTTTCATGCAACCAAACCTACCCGTAGTATATATAGGCAACCGTGGCCGAGTCGTTTCTTCGAAAGGCTTGAGATTTCGTCGCATCTCAACCGTCAATGGGTGAGCACACAGATTGTCATTCAATCCAAACATTATGAGTGTCTATCTCAACCACACAAGCTGTACTTCTCTTTTAGAAACATAATCCAATTGGATACAGTTCAACATGCCATTCTCAATTATTTAGACATAACAAAAATATTTATAAGATGCAATAATTACAGAATACAACATGCATGCTACTAGTTAAATGATTATGCAATTAAAATTCAGGTGGAATCCGTACCTGCGCCCAAAATAAACAATAAAAATAAACAACAGCAAATAACAAGTAATCCTACATATCATCAATCACACCGGTTGCAACCGGCTCCAACACCTAGTCTGACCCTACATAAATAAAAGCTACACTATCCTAAAATAGGCAAGTAACATAAGGGAAGTAACATGCAACAAAATAAACCAGCAATACAATTCTACTTAGCAACTGAACATTAGAAATTTAAAGATTAATAATCCTTTATTTACATAAATTAAGAAGGGTAATTAGGGAACTTCATAGCTAGAAAGTAATTAATAGTATTGGACATCAATACAAATAGTACAACAAGGGTACCAGTAGGTACCAAGGCTTAGGATTCTACACCTAAATCAGGGCTGAACCCAGATTTGATACCTATTCAATGAATTTCAAAGCTAGACAGCAATAGTGATTTTAGTGTTTGTGTCTACTTAAGACTGAACTTAGTTTTCAACACTTATATATCAAATTTAACTAACAAACTATTTGTGTAATCATTCCATGTGCTTAACTTTATTGGTTCTGTTAATTAAACAATAAATAATAATTTACAATAAGCAATTAAAATTCAACAGTGAGCAATGAAGTTAATAAAAGAGAACCAATTTGCAAAGGAATCAAAATTCTTATGAAGATATCCTATCCTCATAGTTAATATTTGTACTTTAAGAAAATCGATTTTAGCTCTAATTTCTAACTAATTTGAGAAAATTTGATGAAACCTTAAAATTAAACATACAACAAATTCTGATAAAAATTTCGCAATTAAAACACAATAGTATAACTCTAATCCAAGGACTTGCTTACCTGATTTCAACTAAAAATTGAAGATGCGAAATATGAAGTCGAATTCACAAATTTTCAGTTTTTATACTGCTCAATCCCAAATAGAACTTGCTCTCAACACTAAATTTGACTTTTTTTTTTGTGATTTTTCGAGAATTTTTAGATAGGGTTTGATGCACCAACTAGAAGGATGTATTATTTTCAGTCTAAAAAGTAAGAAACACAAATGAAAAGAAGATTAAGAAATGTGATGCGTACATGAAGGAACTAGTCCCAATACAGAGTTCTACAAAGTTCTAACTTGGAAAATTCAATTACCCATGAAGCACCATTTAATATATGAACTAAACACTTGTCTTGACAAGTGGGCTCCACATGTCACAAGTGGATAATATCATAAGCCAAGAGTACTCAACAATTGAAATGAAATAAACTTTTCCCCTTTCTCACCAACGTCAGCCCAAAAATAAAAATGAAAAGTTCTAAGTATAAGGCATGCATATATATTTCCAAATAGTAATATTTCACTCTACATATCACTACTAGTTGCGCATAAGTAAATATGATAAATAGTAAAAATTTCTATAATGTTAAATAGAAATATATAAGTTTTTATATTCTCTTTCCAAATAATGGTGGGTATAAAATTTAAATTTCATGAAAAAAAAAATCACTCAATTCAAGCAATTCCATCAAAATTTCAGAAATATCAAAATAACAAAAATTCATAGTATCACATTATGTATTCATCAAAATTGTAAATTTTTTAATTTGATTTGTCAAATATTTAAAATATTTTTTTTATTTTTTTGATCCCTCTAAACAAACTCTATATACGTTTGGTAGGTTCTGAAAATGCACATGCTTCTGTTTCTGTATTGTTAGACAATCCAAATTGAAAAGTTAGGAATTTTATTTATTTTGCAATGGGAATAAGTAATTAATTAAAGCAAAAGCCTAGCTAACGACGGGTCCTAACTGTCTTCTATCATAGACGTTGATCCAAATCTGATG
The DNA here is from genome assembly GCA_028095005.1 of Rhynchospora pubera. Taxonomy (NCBI): domain Eukaryota; kingdom Viridiplantae; phylum Streptophyta; class Magnoliopsida; order Poales; family Cyperaceae; genus Rhynchospora; species Rhynchospora pubera. Next base: position 156,738,703 of record CM051462.1, on the reverse strand, counting down.
GTCAATTTTGGGTAATATTATTAAAGTGGGAGCATCTACAAATTTCACATTGAGCTTGGCCTTCTTTATTTCTTTGTTCAAAGTTCAACATTAAAAAGGTACTATGAATAACTTTAACTCAATCGAAACTCTAGAACTTATCAACAATACATGGATAGTTCCTCTCTTACTAATTTCTTTCTCATTCAATAATGTAGTTTCCAAGCAATCCCAAAAATTAGAACAAAATAAATAAAATCTCAACGTAGTGATTCTTATATTTTGGGACATGACGTTAAATAATCATTATATATTTTTTTAAACACCTACAATGTTCACCAAGTCCTTTGATTGGACAAATTTGATTTACATCACTCCACAAAAATTAAACCAAAGCAATTTTCTCATTCAAAGTAAATTAAATTCTTAAATGTGCAGGGACACAAATCTACAGTTCTTCAAGATCTTAGTATTGTAACCTTGCCGGTTCGAATTAGTGCTTGTTTTTCAAAATCAGACTAGAGCCATGAATAAATGGTAAATTTACCAGCATCACCGACTTTTTATCTGTAAAGCTGTATAATTTTTCAAATTACTTTGGAAAGAGTAAATAGAATCGATATTTATTAGCATTGATAAAATAGTTTTTTTTTAAGGAAAACAAGGGTCAAGCCATTATCTTTCATATATTAAAAAAAACTGTTAATGGAGATGCTAGCCAGTTGCTAGCAAAGAAAAGATAAAATAGTTCAAGTCCGGGAAAATTGCTATTTGTGAGGAAAGTTTGGGTATTTTTTGGTGAAAATTTTCGATTTTATCCTAAAAGAGCAAAAATTGCACTTCACAGTTCAAGAGTTGTAAATATATTAGTTGTAAAAATTTCGATTTTCTCCTTGGTGATTATCAGAGAAACTCTTAACAAAAAGTCTTAAATAATCTCCGAAACAATAAGCACTTGTTAGTTGTAAATATATTAGGTCCGAAGTTCGTTCAATCGGCCATTTTCTCTTTATTAACTGAAAGAGTTGGTTCATTTTGCATTTTTGCAAAATACTGCTAATTGATAAAAACAACTTCCATAGATAGTTTATTTAAATTAAAAAATTACCATAACAATAAATTTTCAAACTATGTATGAACATATTATTTTACGTACATTTTGTTCGATATAAATAGTGGCACTCGGGTTGAAAAAGATGCTTGTAAAATTTAAGTTGGGACAAAGAGAGCTGCCAAAAGAAACTAAAGAAAAGAAAAGAGAGAAAAAAAAACAAAGTGAGAACAAAAGTGATTTATTGTGCACGTCAAACATTGCTATTTTTGCAAATGGTCGGTTCTAAATAGTAAATACCAAAGTTTCTTTTTTTTTAGAGATGCTAGGTAGAGGCTACCTAGTTAAGTAAAACCAAAGTTGAAACCAATGATTTTACAAAAAAAAAAAAGGATAATTGGTTGGAAATAAGAAAAATAAATGAAGAGTTTCATCTTAAATAGTTAAATTGTTCTCGCCAGAAAAAATGATCTCACAATTTTAGATCGAACCGTTCAAACCAAAAATGCATAGATCGAATCGTTAACGTAATTTAAGAAGGTTATTTCTAAAAAAAAAAAAAAACGTAATTCAAGACGGATGTGATCATGTGATTGAGTTGGATACTTCAAATTGTAAAAATAGGGATTAATTATTTTGCTAGTCGAATAACAAATTTGGAAATAAAAGCCTTTGAAAGCTCCTGATTGGCTATAAATTAGTCGTTGATCCAAATGTGATGTACCATTTTGGGTTCTAAAGATGGATCAGATACAAAGTTCACCTTAAGCATAGCCCGTTTTTATTTATTTGTTCAAAATACAAACATGGAGAGGTATATGATTAACACTATATTCTTACAAAACTCATTTTACAAAAATAACAAATAACCCCAGTTTCCGATAATAGCATCTAATTAACTGTAACAGCGACGCGTTAATTCCGAAAATAACACAACACATGACCGACATAAGCTGCCTATAAATTAACGAAAACCATCCCCTGTATCTCTCCTCTCATTCATTGTTGCTCTCTGATTCGTTTCTCTTGCTCAACCTCGTTAACATCGCTCGCATCTCAACTCTCTCTCGCAACCCACATCTTCCGATCATATTCAAACATCTCAATTCAATTTTGATCTGCAATTTCTTTGCCTTTTTTCACTTTTTAATTGAATAATAGAGATTGATCACTTGTCTGTTTGTTCTTTCGTTCTTTTTGTTCTTGTTCGGTTTTTTTCTCAGAATTGTTTGTTTTTAAATTATGGATGCAGATATTTATCGTGAGCCTCTACCAGATGTCCGTCGCTGGCGTAGGCCACCATGGGCTTCATCCCGACCGACAACACGTGGTTTCGTAAGTTCTCCTCCTCACTCTAACAATCTGATTTTCCGTAAAATTAGGTCTTGATTAGTTTTCCATGGAATGCGTTCAAACAAATTAACATGGTAAGATAATAAATTTGGTTTCGTCAAAAAGAAAAAAAAGATACTAAATTTGGTGTACCCTATTATTGGCACCTGCTTCAAGAGTCAACAGTCAAATTATGTTAAATTAACCACCTACCCTGCTGTTCCATTTTCAAAGTGTTTAGAAAGAACTGCGCAAAAGAATATAACATTCTTAGAAACAAATAGTTTTCAAATTTATATACAACACAATTTATCTGATCTTTTAGTTTGTTGAAAGAAGAAGCACTCGCTGTTAATTAACAATTTCAGTAATTGCAAAAAGTAGCAATATCTCAACAGGAAAAAAACACGAGAAAGTATCATATTTTTCAAAGATGAAAGTAGAAAAGAAAAATTGAACGCATGAACTATTAATATTATTATTACTTTATAACATTGCTTGTCTTTATCCATTACATGGAATCAGAATTTGAATTCAGTACTTTCGCCCTAACATAAAAAAAATACAGGGAGACAGATTTATTCCAAATAGAGGTGATCGAATGAATATGAATATAGCAGAGGCTCTTCTAAACATACCAAGAAAAGATGAGAGCACAGAAGAAGTATCGCCTTCTAGAGCTGCCTACAGGAAGCTTCTTTCCGACACCATGCTCCAGGGAAGAACTCGTGTATTCTCTTTCAGCAACCGACCACGCAGCCCCCTCAAGTCTTCCCTTGAAGCCCCAACTCCAACTCACAGACAGCCAGCAAGGAAGCGTAGGCAAATTCCTCAGGTAATTAGTTGGTTTGATTAGCACATAACTGAATATGGTAAACTGCCATTTGACTATTTAACTAATCTTATATTAATTTGATCGATCAACACATAGCTAATTAATTAATTTTTCGAACTGCAGTTTGCCCTTTTTATTTCTTGATTTCATACATTTTTCCTTTTTGAACCCCTCAGGCACCAGAGAAAACATTAGATGCACCAGATATAGTTGGTGATGATCGGTTTAACGTGCTTGACTGGGGAAACAAAAATGTGCTATCCATTGCACTTGATGATAAAGTATACTTGTGGAATGCTACAGACGGCTCTACCACAGAATTGGTGACTGTACCTGAAAGTTCTGCCCCAATTACAAGTGTTAGTTGGGCTCCAGATGGCCGCCACATCGCCATTGGCCAATGCAATTCCATTGTGGAACTGTATGATGTCACTACCAAAAAGCTGGTTTGTGTTATTAATTTGATTGAAGTTCAAACTTTTTTTCCCTAAGATCTTCTGAGTAATTTATAGTCCTATGTGAAAATCACTCATATCTACCCATATCTTGATTGAAATGATAGGTGCCCCTAAGAATTTGCTTCATATGAATTTCTAATGAGTTTTTTTTTTTTTTTTTAATGACGTCCTTCAACAGTTGAGAACTCTAGCTGGTATTCACCAAGGCCCAGTTGGATCTCTTGCATGGAACAACAATCATCTTCTCACAACTGGTGGCGCGCATGGGGCAATTATCAACAATGATGTCAGAATAGAGTCGCATGCCGTCAGATCATACCGTGGCCATGACGACGTAATTTGTGGTCTCAAATGGTCTTCATGTGGTAAGCACCTTGCAAGTGGAGGAGCTGACAAACTTCTAAATATTTGGGACGTGTCAAGATCCTCTCCTCTTCACCGGTTCAGCAACCACACTTCTACTGTTAGAGCCGTGGCTTGGTGTCCCTTCAAGGATAATTTACTGGCATCAGGCGGAGGCGAAACCGACCATTGCATTAAATTCTGGAATGTGAGTGCCGGTACTTGTCTGAAGTCGGTGGAGACGGGATCAGAGGTGTGCGGCTTGTTGTGGAGCAAGCACGAGCGTGAATTGTTGAGTTCACACGGTCCTGAGAAGAACCAGATTGCTGTGTGGAAGTACCCGTCTATGACGAAGATTGCTGAGCTCACCGGTCACTCCTCCTCTGTGCTATACATGACACAGGTATGAATATTTTTAACTTAGTTAATCGACTTTTTGTTTTTGGCTAAGGAATGCCAGTATTGTTGGAGACGGTATCCTTGCTGTCCGAGACCTGGTCAATGAGATTTTCAAAATTGCTCTGATATTAATTTTTGCTTATTTGTAGTCATTGTTTGATTTTGGTTTACCTGTGAACTGAGCTTATTTTCTTTGCAAATTGTAGAGTCCTGATGGATGCCAAGTAGCATCTGCATCTTCAGATGAGACGTTGAAGTTGTGGCAAATCAATGAGAAGTCAACAGAGAAAAAGGCGCCTAAGAGCCCCCATATGGGGCCGACTAATATGTATAGCTACATTAGATGATATAGTTTTTTTTTTTCTTTTATTTTTTGTCCAGAGCAGAAAAATTCTACTTATGGGATTTTTGTTGGTTTCTAGCTCAACAGTTGACTCTTGGTTACCAATGTATATTTTGTTTTTCGCTTGGTCTATTAAAATGTACATTTTATACTGCAGTGTGATGCATATTTGCATAATAAAAATGCAAATTTTATATTAATTGTGTGAAGAAGTCAAAAACAACAAACCTATTGAAGTTTCCATTTTATTTTTATTGCTTGTGTATGATTTAACAAATCTTTGATGTAAAATCTTATAAACCTATAATTCATTTTTTAATTTAAATTGACAAAAAATTTGTAAAAGTTGAATTCAATGATTTTGGACCTGACGTTAAATAATCATTACATTTTTGTAACACCTACAATGTTCACCAAGCCTTTGATTCGACATATTTGATTTACATCACTCCACAAAATTTAAGTCAAAGCAATTTTCTCATTCAAAGTAAACCAAAACAACCTTAAATGCGCAGGGAGTAGGGATGAAAACGGATCGGATACGGAGCGGATGTTGGTCTTCCCATATCCGCATCCATATTTTTTTTCCGGATACGGATACGAATACGAATGCATTCGGATACGAATACGGTTCGGATATTAAACGAATACGGATACGGTTCGGATATTTTCGGATACGGAGTCGAATATGAATATATTTTGTCGGATACGGATAACATTTTAATCTTCTAAAATTGCAAGAACCACATAAGTACAAATCTAATAGGATTAATCAATAAATTCAGTCTTTCCACATTTTGAATTCTAATAGTATATTTAACTATTCAATGTCAAATCATATCATGTTACCTTAAATGTCATCATATATTAAAATAATATATTAATCATATGTAATCATCATGATTATAGAAAAAATTAATTTTAATGTTGTTATCATATATAATCGTCTCAATAATAGAAAATAAAAATAATTTTATGTTACTAGTCTAAATGAAAATATTATTGTAAGAGAATTTATCTAATAAAAATTAAGTACTATCTAATTAAAAGTATTCTCTAATGTAGATAAGTAATTATATTAATCATCTTATGCCGTTAAAGATACGGATAAACGGATTAATATCTATCGGATACGGATAATATCCATGTCGGATACGAATACGGATCGGATATTGTCAAAAAACTCAAAACCATATCCGCATCCATATTTTTTTGGCGGATACGAATACGAATACGGATATGTTCGGATACGGATACGAATCGGATGTTACGCGCATTTTTCGAATTCGGATACGGATCGGAGCGGATAATATCCGCTCCGTTTTCATCCCTAGCAGGGAGTCAAATCTACAATTCTTCAATATCTCAGTTTTGTAACCTTGTCAGTTCGAATTAGTGCTTGTTTCTCAAATCAGACTAGAGCCGTTAACAAATGGCATCTAATCATCCATGCATCTATTAAGTTGTTTCCCAAAGTTTGTGCATAGTAACAATCAGACTTCAAACCTCTTTTTTTTAATTTTTTTCCCCCTGATCTCCATCTCTGCCACTTCCATTGAAAATCAATCATTTTGTAACAGATCCATGGATGGACTTTACTGGTAAATTGCACTGGTCCCTAAGCTAACATACACTCGTCAGGAACAAGATTTTATTGTTAGAAATTGAAGTGATTACAGTTGATTTGGCTATTTGAAGATAATCTTGGATGAATCTTGGAATAGTAAAAAGTAGAATGAAGAAGAGAGGGTAAATGAATGAGTAATCAATTGTATTGCATTTGAGTAAACTGGTATTGCACGCATAGGTCACATGACCTGTTATATTTGAGTACTAAATATCACATGATAATCACGAACCCAACCACTAAACCTAAGCATCATGTACATAGTCTAATACTATGACAGGTTTTTCTGAACAAAATTATAGTTGTTAGAAAATAATACACCATCGCAATTTTTCAATCAGAAGGCCATTGTATATCTAGCTAGTTCTTATCCGAATCATGTACCACAAAATAAAGATGACATGGTAGCTGACAAATTGTCTCAGTTCTGAAAAGAGTTTATCTATGGTGATTATCAGAGGAACTCTTAATAAAAAAAGTCTTTAATAATCCCAAAAATAATTAGCACTTGTTAGTTCTAAATATATCAGGTCTGTGGTTGTTCATTTAATCGGCCAATTTTTCTTTATAAGCTGAAAGAGTTGCTTCATTTTGCATTTATGCCAAATAATGCTAATTGATAAAAACAACTTCCGTAGATATTTGGTTTGTTTAAATCACGGTCTCCTTTCCATTATGCAGTTTTTTTTTAGTAGCTAATTTGATTTAGTACTCCTATCTGTTTTCTTTAGCATATACATTGACCAAATTTTTTCATCAGAAAGGTGATTAAGCTTAAATTAGACAGAAATCACAAGCATCTCTGTGCTTACATACTGAACAATGATTTAAAGGAAACATCCTAATATGAAAATTAAGTAAATACCAGGATTTCATGCCGAATTGTACTTACTATCTAGTTTGAAGCGACCAGCAATCGAGTTTCCTTGAGCATATAATTAATTTGGTTCTGTTTTGTCTTACCAGAATAGTTCTATAGAAACAGCCAAAAACTAGTAGTCTGCCTTCCTAAATTATAACTTGAGCATATAAATTTTTGCAGGGATTGGTTACAATAAATTTCTGGTTTGCTTTTATTTTAAGTCCATGAGCCGTGAAAATAGATTTCTATATTGATTGAATAAGCTAATTGGCTTCTGAACGTTAGGATTCCATCAATCACACTCGTGATGTTGATTGTTGTTGGTGCATGGCCTGATGTTAATTGAAAAATTTTGAAGGTTTATATGCAAAATTTGTGGTCTAGCGGGTCGGGTCTGAATGTGCAAAATTTTGAAGGAAATGCGTATTGAAGATCACTAATGCATCATTGATGTTATTTGAAAGAGGCCGGTACATGCTTCACTGTTGTTAAAGGAGGCCGATACATGCTCCAGGATGGTACTCCATTTTCACTTCTGTTATCCTTTAGTCTGAATTTTCTGGACTCTTGCTTTGACGTATGTAGTATCAGCTATTCCTTTTTAGTTGTATTGATGTTAAAGGAGGCTGGTACATGCTCTAGGATGGTACTCAAGAAGGCCTGTACGAAGCAACAAATTTACATGTTGTGTCAGGTGTGGAATTGCAATCAGCAATCATAAAAGATGGAAAGGAAATGAAATTAGGAGTTGGGAAAGAGTCAATGCCAGTCAACAAGATGGGATCCGTTAAGATTGACAGAATGAATAAAGAAGACGTTAAATCATTCACAGCTGCAGAAGGGGACCCAGTGCAAGAGGTTGACGGTGTTAAAGAGGGAAATGAATGAGCTGGCGGTTCGAGAGAAGGTAGGGACCACTGGAGCATCGCTAACTGACATTTCAGGAATTACAGCGATAATTAGCTTAGCAGTTGTTTGTAATTTCTCGTTTTTATCTTCAGATATTTGTAAGAGGTTATATAAGTAATTGGGGAGGATAGTTAGGGTTTCTTCTTATGCGATTTCTAGATCTGAACCAACCAAAAACCTCATTTCCTTATTTCTAATTTCAATTTCACCTTTTATTGTATCTTCTTTAGTAAGAGGATTAATATCCGACTATTATGCAAATTTAATCGTTGCTTATTGTTTCTTCCTTCTCAATTGAATTCTCTTTTCCATTTTCAATAGTTTATCCCAATTTCTTAAACCTATGTTCAATTTCTTAAACCTTATGAACCTAATTCACTTTTTAATTTATATTGACACAAAATTTTGTAAAATTGAATTCAATGATTTATAAATAATTACTTTTGATAGTAATTGTAAAGATGCAAAGTAAGAAAAGAAAATAATCTAATCATGGCTTGAATAAGTTTAGCGTATTGGAGTTATCCACTTCAATTTCGAGCCCAAGATGTCTTGTTTAAAAATTTCAGCCCGTCCTGTCTGGTGAAGTTATTGGATCTAAAATTTCTAGGAAATTGATTACTAAATATACCATCTCAGGCGTCGCTAAATATAAAGTGAACATATACAGCAAACAAAGTGAACATATAGACGATCTAAGTGAACACATACAAACAAATAAGTTCAATGAAAATAAGTTGAATATACATTTAAACTTCTCAACAAGTGCTGACAACACTTATTTGTTTGTAAGTGTTCACTTAGATTGACTATATGTTCACTTTGTTTGGTGCATATGTTCACTTTGTATTTAGCGATGGTTGGGATGATATATTTGCAGATGGCACTTATAATTCCTGAAATTTCTAATTAACCTGACATTCAACTTTGTCAAAAGTGAACTTGGTAGCGTTATCACGAATTTACTAAAGAACATGTGTCATAGTCGATCCGATTTGATCCAATCTAGTTATTCCTCAATCCTCATGTTATTGTTTTCAATTCTAACTTGTAAATTAATTTATTTTAAACTCCAAACTGTATAATTTAATCGTACAACTGACAACAAAATTTTCACAACCACCAAATTTTATTTTATAAAAGTACGTCACATTTTTTTTAGAAACATTAGATTCCTAATTACACTTTTAAGTTAACCTCGTTCAATCATAGTGGATAAGTAAGTGAAGGTGCAGGAGACTTTGACGTTTTCCCACACCAGCTAAGACACAAGCTGAGCATTCCGAATAGACAGACCAAACAAAACTAGAATTATTGAGAATATGACATTTGTTTCTTTTTTTTCTGGGATGAGCTTTCTAGGCGATGTGTTGACTGTTTAGAGTTTCATTTTGCAGGTTTTCCTCAACTAGAGGGTTCCGAGGCTATCTAGGGAAAAGTACATCACAATATTAACATATCTTATTGCTAACTGATCAATACTAAAATAACATGCAATCGAACTAGATTTCTTTGCGTCACTAATAGTAAGTTAGTAACCATTACTACAACATAATACAAATCTTCAATAGACTACTAGCTGTATAAGCAATATATAATCACCACAACACAAAAAAAAAAAAATTGTATGACAAGGACAATTTATCAATTATACCATGCGTCCTTTCTCATAATAACTTTACAAATCACAGTCAACGATGATCAGAAGCATCCCAGATATGTCTTGACGAAAACTTCTCAAAGATTCTGAATCGCCTCAATACAATGCAAAAAACTTTGATTAATTAGCATCAAATTACCTCTAAACGCTACATAGATCTCGCATTCTCGCCTTTCTATTCTAATCTCTATTCAATCGCTTCCTGAAATATTTTCTTTGGCGTTTGTCCTTTACTAAAAAGTTTAACTGGAGTACCGTACATTCTGCTGTGGGGCTGTTTGGCGTACATGAAATTAGTCTAACTTTAGGTTAGTAACCTAACTTGTTAGTTTACAAGTGCCAAACAACTTTAAGAACAACAAAGTTAGTACTCTTGTTTTTGAAAATAAATTGAGGGTCTAAGTCACCCAATTAGTACTTATACTAGAACTAATATTTACTAATTTCATTTCAAACACTAATTTTAAAATACTAACTTTAATCTCTAACCTCACTATTGCCAAAATGTACGCCCCTAAGGCTCCGTTTTGATGGGTGCAAGAATAAGGGAATAGCTTCTTTCTATTTTCTAATTTATTATAAACAATCCAAATTCTTCACAAAGTTACACACTTCCCAATACTTTCCCTTATTCCTCTTATTCCCGTACCATCCAAACGGAGCCCTGATTTATAGACATAGATGTAAAATTTGTATTTCAGTTGGCCAATCTGATTCGACTGTTTTGTGTTTGTGTGTGCCTGTTTTTGTGTCTTTTCTGGTGCGTTTCCCTGGGTCAACCAATAAATTGACTGAATATATAAGTGAATATTATTTATATGGTTAGGTAGATCTTGTCTATTGTTATAAGTACTGATCTCAATAATTTTGGGTTGTTTAATATGGCATTGACGGGTCTTAGCTGGATAAGGTGATATAAAATTAAATTACTCATATCAGAGTTAATTGGATATTTGGATATAACCCCTCAAAGTTTCTTCATTCGAAAATAAACCCCTAAAATTTGCAAATTCGGAGTCTAACCCTCTAACCCCGTTAAGTATGGACATAAACATTTTTTTTATTATTTTTTAATCTACTATGAATCGATGTCTCAAGTGAAAATTAATAAGAAAATAAACTATATGAAAATTATAAGGAAAAAATAAATGAGAAAAACTATTGAGGAAATTTATATGAGATTTTCTAATTTGTTATTCAAGATACCATGCACTCATAAGCGAGCCAGATCATTTCATATGTAACAAAATTCAAATTCAGATTGTTTGAATAAATTAGACTATTTAAAATTTGAATTTTATTTCCGATTTATGACAGTTTCGAGTTTGTTTTTTAAAATGGAGGCTAAATATGAATAAATTAATATCATGTGTCAAGTTGAATTATTTTGTACTTGGCTCAGCGGAGATTGGAGATTGGATTCTGGGGTAAGGTGATGTAAAGTTCAACTGAATGGGGACAACTGTTAAGCCTTTCAGTTGAATCAGTTTATCAAATTTGTGCAACAGATCATTCTGGTATCTTATTTTTTTATTTTTTAGAAATAAGATTATTTATTTTTTTATAAGCCATAGCTCACTCTGTTAAATAGAGAGTTGGAAGCCGGAAGGAGAGAGACAGAGAGCTCAGAAAAGACGATAAAGGAAAATGAACACCACTAAAAGCCATGCTGTGTTTCTCCCATACCCAGCACAAGGCCACATCACCCCTTTGCTCAAGTTAGCCAAGCTCTTATACCACTCCAAGGGCTTCCACATCACCTTCATCAACACTGAGTTCAATCACAAACGCTTGTTACGTTCGCGTGGGCCGGAGTCTGTCAGGGGCCTGCCCGACTTCTGTTTCGAGACAATCCCTGACGGGTTATCAGAGTCTGACCAGGATGCAACACAAGACATACCGGCACTATGCGAAGCCACCAGGCGCACGTGCCCGGGCAAACTGAAGGAGTTGATCCTGCGAATTGAGAAAGAAGAAGGTGTACCACCTGTCACATGCATAGTGGCAGATGGGGCAATGGGCTTTGCGGTTTACCCGGCACAAGAACTCGGCTTGCCGGCGTTCTTGTTTTTTACTACTAGTGCTTGTGGGTTCCTGGGGTACTTGCACTATGCTCAGCTTGTCGAGAAAGGCTATACACCCTTCAAAGGTACTTCTGTAGCTGTTTTACTTCACTTATTTATTTGGTTGAATTTGTGCATGGAATATCTATTCTTGCTTTTATTTAAAAAAAAAAGGCTCCATATTCAAACCATACAAATCAAATCCATATATAACACTATTTTTTTGGGGAGTTGTGATGTGAATCGATCATCAATCTTAATTAGACTAGATTTCACACTTCACAGATTGAAAGGAGACCTTCACTAATATATAATTCGAATGTTTAATAGATGGAGAATTCAAATTATAACAACTGATAAGTATACAAAATAAACATAAATAACTGATAAGTATATTCTTTTTTTTTTTTGAGGGCCGACAAGTGCCGGTAATTTTGCATTAATAATAAAAAAGTTTACAATGAGTATAATTTTCCACTACTGTATTATAATTTCTGTATGTTTAAAAATAAAATGAAGTGATATGAATAAAAATTTTCCACTATCTGTATTATAATTTCTTCACATAATGTTTCTATATCATATATGACCAAAGAAATGAACAAATGTCGAAATTTCTCTACGTACCGTAATATATATTTTTTTAGGGTCGTACCGTAATATTCTTATTTGTTTAGTAAAAGAATAATTAATAGCTTCTAGGATCTTTTATTAAAAAAAAAGAAGATATATTTAAAGTGCTCAGATTGCAACATATTATACTTGCTCAAATTTGATGTCGAATTTGATTGAGCGAACCGAATTAATTTAGGTTATTATAAACGAATGATTCGGACTAGATACTCCGCTCTAACATTAAAATGCGCAATCCAATCAATCAGACTCTAATTCCTATATAACCAATTGCTGGAAAGCTTCATGCATTACGACTTTGATGCACCTAAAATTTGTATTTTTGTATTTTTATAACCGCATCTTATGTTTAGATAAAATACGATATTAATTTATGAAATAACTTTGTACAGACGTACGCTAGTTTATAATGAATTAGTAGTTTCCACTTTCCACATCAATGATTGAACACCGTTTAGAACCTCTCAATTTTCAAACAACGTGATGCATGCGTTGCTGCTTGCTATATAATTCTTGCCATGCCCGACAAGAGTTATGGTGTGCTTGAGACAAGTGGGAGTATTAAAATCAATTTTTTTACTATTCTATGCCAATATCAATTAATATCGACACCAGGTAATTTTAAAATAACAGAAGTGGTTGAATTAGGCCAAATCATGTGTATTAATTAATTATGCTGCTACCTAACCAAGTGTGTTTGGCAAATCCACAAACTGAGAACAAGAACTAGAACAAGTTCTTATTCTTCTCTTGTTTGGTTTTGTGAAAACTAGAAACAAGTTCCTTGTTTCCTTCTTAAACATTCCTCAAAGCTTTCTCTTCATACGTAATTCCAACTAGATGAGATATGCCTCCCGAAAATATATATGCAATAATGTAGTAAAATAACTAAACAGATCGCACTCAGGTAGATCTTCCAAATAGCTTGTCAGATTTGAATGATTTTATTTCTTCATGACTACAAATAGTTTACACTTTACAAGGCTTGTATGGTCGACGGATGCAACAATGAAATAATTAAAAATAAATTGTTTCTTTTATATACTTATTATATTTTTAAAGTAAGATTTGAATAGCGAAAAGTAAAATTAAATCTATTATAATTCTTGAAACCGAAAAACAAGAAAAGACACTGCCACTATAGAATTTTTATTCCATCTGGTAGAATTGATAGAAGCTAAATAGCAAGTTACCGATATTTTTCAGCTAGGATTTAATAACCAAACAGGCAAACACAAAATAGCAATCAAAATATCATTGTTCTGTTAATTCATTCAAAATAATAGTTAACACTATTTCACTATACATTTCGACTCTTCATCCTGATTCCTGACACACATATAAAAAATTAAAATAAAAAAGGCAACAATGAGAATCAGCTCTTGGTCTAGTGGCAAAGAGCAATGCATCTCAAGTGAGAGGTCGCATGTTCGAAATCTAGTTAGAGGGTCTTTATAGACATTTAATTTAATTTAAAAATAAGTTGGGAGGCTTGATCTCAATTTATCTTCAAAAAAAAAGGCAACAATATCTATGTTTTCCATCTAGTAGTAACATTATAGGCTCTATTTGGATGGGTGCAAGAATAAGAAAATAGCTTCTTCCTACTCCCAAATTTATTATAAACAATTCAAACTCTTCACAAAGTTACACACTTTTCAATACTTCTTCCCTTATTCCTATTATTCTCACACCATCCAAACGGAGCCATATTGTAATTTTTAAAGAATCCTCCTCATATGAAAATTTTGCCTATTTGCTTGGTCTGTCGCCCTCCTCTGTTCCCTAAACGGCTATCAATATACCGCTATTTCGTACTTTTATGTTTCGTTCCGTCTAAAATAGAATGGAAATGGAAGAGAATGATTTCACTTTTAAAAACGGAACGTGGTTTTGTTAACGTTACCGAAACGGAACGGAACACAAAAATTAACTGATTTCAATGGAAAATGAAGAAGCAGAATAAAAGTGAAACAGAGAACTGCTTCGTTTATCAAAACGGAACAGATACGAAAGAGTACTTTTATTTCGTTTTCGAAACAAAAACAAAACAGCTCTATTTTGGTGCCCTTTTCGCACGTTTAACAGCCATATCCCCGTTAACTGTCATGTAATTGGACTTTTGATTGCCAATATATCGACCGTTAGTTCGTTACTCGTTACTTCCTTTTGGAAAAAAAAAGGGGACTAAGGGAGGCTGGATGCCTAGGGTGCATAATGTATAAAATGATCCATAACTTTAACCGTTTCATTTTTTACACGAAATTGATTACCATTTGTTAATCGTTTCGTCCAAGACGAAAGGATTGAAATGACGAAAATATCGCGAACATACACATGAACGAAACTGTTTTAAATTTTCATTAATCATTTCGTTTTTTAAACGCAATAAAAAAAATTTAATCATTTTGTTTTATTTTGGACGAAATGAAACGAAAAAATAATTAAAACGGTCAATGTTTCTCCCCCGCTGATTCCGATAGTCATTGGACAGAAGTTCGGCTCAGTTGACCCTGCAACTATTTGTAAACGGACTTGAACAAAAGTGTGGGCTCATACAGGCATACAGCACATTGATCAATGGGCCGTGCAAGCGAGGAGCAATTGGAACAGAATTGAAAATTTCATTAACAGATAACAGATTTGTACATATTGTAATTTTAACTGTATATTAAATCTGATCTGTTTATAACCAAATTATTAAACCTCCTCATTTCCCAAATTATTATAACCTAACCAGTAACCATCATGTTATTTGTAAAAAAATATATCCTCGTCATTTTAACAAACTAAGGGTCAATTGTTATCATGCCTCTGTCAATCAGGCGATCAGTAAAACAAGTCTATGGGTGCGTTTGGATAGGTGTGGGAAGAAGGGAAGAAGTGGGAAAAAATATTGGGAAGTGTGTAACTTTGTGAAGAGTTTGAATTGTTTATAATTTTTTTTCTTCTTCTTTCTTCTTCTTCTTCTTTCTTCCAACGATCCAAACACACACTATAGTAGTATAGTGTTATCCGAGTCCCAGTAGGCATTTTTCAAAGTAAAAGTCTAATTGATATTTAATGAGTAATGTAAAATCGAAATTTCAACAGAGATTATGATACTACAAAATGCTTCGTTAACACAAAAAAATTGTACCCCATAATTTAGTAAGTTCAATCGATACTGTTTTTATTTGAATAATATGTCCTCGCTGTACAAGTTGCCTCATGTATATTATTTGAGGCCAGACTAAATAATTTTCAGAAGTATCCAATTAAAAAATACTTTTAAAAAGTTTTGGAAATTCAAAAGATATGCGAGCTTCCATTGGATCAGACTACGAGCCAGTATATATCAAGACTAGTTAATTTATTTCGGAAGCGTTTCGCCATTAATTATCTTGGTTAATTTTTATTATCTGATCAAGAAGATATGAACATGGACAAATATAAAATATTTCATTACAATTATTACGTTTTCTGTTCAGATGAAAGTTTCTTCACTGATGAATATCTCAATACCCCGCTCGATTGGGTCGTCGGAATGAAGAACGCCCGTCTTCGTGACATGCCTACCTTTATCCAAACAACCGATCCCGATGATGTTATGGTTAACATCAACATCAAGCAGTGCGAGGATGATGCCCCTCGTGCCACCGGAATCATCCTTAACACATTTAATGACCTCGAGCATGAAGCCCTACAAGCAATCTTATCAAGGTACGTATGCTAATCAATTAAAACACCAAAAATAACTAAAATGTTAATTGGATTACATGCATGTTCTCAATAAATATTGCATATCACCCCAAATTGATTCTTGCATCTAATTATTATGTGGGGCTAAATCCAAACAACAATTTGCATTAGGCTTCCAAACACCTACACAGTGGGTCCGATCTCACCGCTAGTTCGTTGTATTCCAAAGAGTGATCCTATAGCATCCATTGGCTCAAATTTGTGGAAAGAATACACCGGATGCATGGAATGGCTCGACAAGCAAGCCGCTGCATCAGTTGTGTATGTGAATTATGGAAGCATCACAACCATGACAGCCGAACAGTTGCTGGAATTTGCATGGGGTCTCGCTTTCAGTAGTTATCCCTTTTTCTGGGTTCTGCGTGGCGACTTAGTGCAAGGAAGTGGTGCTGTCTTGCCTAAAGAATATCTAGAGGAAATTGAGGGCCGGGGAGTGATTGTCGGGTGGTGCAACCAAGAAGACGTATTGGCTCACCCTGCAATTGGTGGATATCTGAGCCACTGTGGATGGAATTCTACTATTGAGAGTATCTACGAGGGTGTTCCGATGATTTGTTGGCCGTTCTTTGCCGAGCAGACGACAAACTGCAAGTATTTGTGCAATGAATGGGGAATGGGGATAGAGATTGGTGGCAATGTGAAAAGGGGTGAAGTTGAGGCAGTGGTGAGGGAACTGATGGAGGGAGAGAAAGGAAAGGAGATGAGGCAGAAGGCTGGAGAGTGGAAGGTTAAGGCAAGAGCAGCAATCAATGTAGGCGGGTCTTCTTACAGAAATTTGGATAAATTGGTTGAAGAAATGAACCAATTTAAAAGGAATTAAGTGATGAGATTCTTCAACTGTGTGAAAGTGTTGTGTTGCGAGTAATGTACTTGTACGTGGGTGGAAATGTTGCATCGCTGTTTGAAACTGGAAACTCAGACTAACTATATTTGATATGTTATGCATTTTGTTAAATTAAAAAATCAAAATTCATTGTATGTAATATGTTTTGAGATGGGCTAAAATCAGCCACGACTGACGGATGCAAAGTCAGCTACGATCAAATCTCAATTTTCGAAATTCTATCAGTCGATCCGAACCGTTCAATGTGTTCTCCATATTGAAATCTCAATGGAGATCAAATTTTACATTTTTTTCTGATTTTATTTACTATTTTTTTTTAGATTTTTAAAACTCATAGTTATTGAAAAGTCCAGAATTGTTTAGATTAAGAATTTTGTAAAATATCAAACAAATACAAAAAAAATTCAGAAAAATATAAAGTTTTGTCTCCAACGAGATTTCAATATGGAGAACACATTGAACGGTTCGGATCGACTGTTAGAATCTCGAAAATTGAGACTTGATCGTAGCTGAGTCGTAGGTTTTTGCATTTTGTTAAATTCAAAAATCAAAATTCATAACTTCTCCGATGTATGTTATCAAGCAAACAAAATAGCAGTAATTAGTCGTTATTTGGAAGAAACATGGGTATCATGATCCTCGATAAAGTGACGGATGTATTGACATCATATTTATTTGACTACGGAAACAATCGAAAAAATAATTTTTTGCGACAAAAATTAAATTATAGATATTTATAGTTTAGATGGTTAATATGGATAAAAGTAATTTATTATTTTTTTAAATAAATAGATAAACATTTTGTTTCCATGTTGCATAACTTTTTATAAACAATATATAATAAATTGATTTATATTCTATTATTTTATTTTTATAATTTTTGAATCGGCAATCACATTTGTAAATCATTTGACCTTATTAATTGTCGAAATACGTCATTATACTTAATTTAATAAAACAAAAACCGGTGTGAAGACACACAACGGGGTGGTGGCGCAGTTGGCTAGCGCGTAGGTCTCATAGCTTCTGAGTAATCCTGAGGTCGAGAGTTCGAGCCTCTCTCACCCCATACTTTTATTTTTAATTCCGAAATGTGTAAACTTACCATCCGTCCATCCCTGTAGTCAGATTTTGAGCCTCTGTGCCATTATTATTTTGTAAAAACGTTAATTAGAGTCCAATTTTCTTGAGGTGCATCCGTGCATGGGCCACCAGTTTCTGAAGGGTTTTTTTTTATTATTAGAACCCCATACTTTTTTTTAAATTCCGAAATGTGTAAACTTACTTTTTTTTTAATTCCGAAATGTGTAAACTTACCTTTTTTTTAATTCCGAAATGTGTAAACTTATTATCCGTCCATCCCTGTAGTCAGATTTTGAGCCTCTGCTCCATTACTATTTTGTAAAAACGTTAATAAGAGTCCAATTTTCTTGAGGTGCATCCGTGCATGGGCCACCAGTTTCTGAAGGGTTTTTTTTATTATTAGAACCCCGTAGCCAAATTTATTCAATATTATAAGCTGCATGTTACAATCTCATAGTAAAAAATTAGGAAAAATAAAGCCTATGTAAGTAACAGAAAACTGTCTAGCAAACTTAGCTAACCTTTCCACCTCATACAAACAATCCAAATTCTTTACAAACGCACCTAAGAACATGTGAACAAGAGAAACCTGGATTGGCTCTAAAATAATTAGCTACTTCTAATAAATCATAATACACTTTCCAATATTCTAGTTGATCAGCTTGCAGGGATCCAGTAATAACCTTTTGCAAGTTGCTGCAATCAGTTAAGAATGTACAATTAGAGATACCTCTTTTGCACACAGCCCTTACTGCATCCTTCATGGCCATTGTCTCAGCATGTAATGATGAAGAGAGAGGCTTAGCCTGTACACCATACTCAAGCAAATTGCCCTCTTCTCCACAGAGAATGTATGCCTAACCTGTTTCATCTGGAAATTTGAAACAACCATCTACCACACAGGTAGCAGCCAACGAAAATTTTGATTTCTGAGAGAAGAAGTCAGCTGGGGGCTTTGAGATTATGCCAGCATCAATTACCAACTTATTGTAAGAATTTGCAAGAGCCAGGAATTGATTTGGGGAAGCTTTTTTACAATAATAGACTTCCCTGCATTGTGTTTTCCAAAGAGAACCATAGATGATTTGCGAATTGCCTGGCACCATGTTCACCAATTTCTCCTCTAACTTATGAGAGTAACTCAGAGATATTGTCAGGAAGGTCAGCAGTATGGAGTCCGACGGGAGATGCAAACCAGAGAGCCTTGGCCCACTGGCATTTGAAGAGGGCATGCGGTATAGTTTCAGCCAAGTACCCACATAAGAAACAAGAGCGAGGGGCATTTGAGATTCTTCTACCAAGAGTATCCCCAAGCGGTAAACCGTTGTGCATTGCCTTCCAAAGGAATAGTCTGACACGCGGTAATAAACCTTGGGTGTGACAAATTATCTTCAGGAGGGGTGTGAGGGCATTGTTGGGGTTAGAGGCAGCTGTAAGCAGGTGGTATGCCTTCTTTAATATAAACTGACCATTCCTTGCATGGGATAATATCAGCCTATCTGTTCTCCCTGAGTTAAGTTTTGGAGGAGGAGCCAAATACCTCTGAAGGTTAATTCGTTATTCCTCAGAAGCTTCAAGAATGATACTTAGCAATTAGCACCATACAAGAATATGAATATCAACCAAGCCATTCGGAATCTCTTCGTGTAAAAAGTAATTAAGTGGTAAAGAAAAATGTTCTGATAAGAATCTAATTTATCATCTCAAATGAGAGGTCGCATGTTCGAAACCCGGTTGGGGGGTCTTTATAGACATTTAATTTAAAAATAAGTTGGGAGGCTTGACCCCCAATTTATCTTCAAAAAAAAGGAATCTAATTCCTCACTTTGTTTATGTTCTTTTGTTTTGGAATAAAGCTATGTAATAAAAGAAAAAAGAAATAAATAAAAAAAACTTTAACTCATTCCTTCAGAACAGTCAAGAAGAGTCTGCTTACAATCAAAGCCATTTATAAGCTACTTTTCTCTCCGGAGTAGGAGCAAACCAAAATAAAAATAAATAACAAGAAGTTTTAAAGAAAAATGGGCAGCGGAAATCGGTCTCAGACTATGAGGTGCAGTCAGTGTGGTGTGACCCTTGTGGTTCCACCATCTGCACGCAACATATGCCGTTCTATATGCCGTCATACAACATATGTGGGTCGAGACCCTGTTCGTCATGCTGTTCGATCTGTAAAGTCTATGGTTAGTAGCCACGCCAATTCAGGCAACTCTTTCAATTCATCATTGTATTCTTATCGGTCACAGGCGGGGATGCAACAGTTTGGCTATCCAAATCCTCCAGTTTACATCCCGACAAGTTATCCTCGTGTTTTTGGAAAGAGGGTGCTTTTGATCCGGATAACTTATGCATCAAGTCACTATCAGCTGAAAGGAACTATAAATGATGTGAATTGCGTTTCTTTTTATTTATACTTTTTTTTTTTTTGTAAATTATGTTATCCTGGTCCCTTCTCTTCATACCTCTTCTTAGAGAATTATAAGCAGTAAAATTTAATAATAATATTTGAGAATTTAACATGCTGATAAAGTTCAAAACTGTACATGCAGTAGAAGCCAGAATGAAGATGGGTAACTAAGAGTAAGCAACAATACAAACTACAAAGTAAAAATTCAACAATTGAATTCACAGCAGCACAAAAGAGAAAATAAAATGGCATCACCATATAGGCTCCCGACGTTGATTGTTTGGTTTGGCAATTTTATCTTAGGTATGGAGGCGCTGTGAACTCCTCTATCATGGAACCCCCACCTGAGATAGATCTCAATTGTTTAAAATTTGAGAAAGACACAAATATTAATTCAAAATTTTCAAAACAATTTAGAATCAATAACTCCAAAAATTTCATTGCTAACCTTTCATACTAAGTTTCAACTATAATCCCATTCATATTATTTGAACCAGATTTAGTTTTTTCTATGCTAAAAATTAATCAGTACGCAGCAATTATGCCCTTTCACTATCAGAATAAAAAAACATCCATTCATCACTGTACCAAACTGAAGGGTTCAATGAATATAAAAGATAGTTAGGAATTAATCAGCAATAAGCTGTAAATTGAGGCTATATATTGGGAACGCCTCTTATTTTGGAAGCTGATGATAAGTAACAATTATTACTGAGCAATATTACTGACCATAAAGTTACTGATCTTTATCAAAAGAAACTAAACAAATTATTTTTTGCAATTATTACTAACCATCATTCGTTTTTGAGTTTGTAAAATAATCATCACTCAATAACTTAATTTCAAAATCAACAGAAAATACTTGTATCATACTTCGGGTCTCAACCAAAAGTAAAAGCATTTCCAGGTCCGGGTTTTTATCGGAGTCTAACAATAACAGATCTGAATCCAACAGGTATTCATTTGTAGAAGGCAACAATCAGAAAATTTGATGTTGGTTTCCTTTTAAATTTCTTTTGTTATTACAGGTCATGAAGAAGCAATATTAGGGAATTTTTTTTTTTTTGAAGGACGGGTGGCAAAGTACCACACCGACAATTTTATTAATAAAAATATATATTTACAAATCAAAAAAAGATAAAGAGAAGAAGCAAAATTAGGGAATTAGTTTCATCTTTTGAGATAAATTAAATCATAATCGCGGTGCTATAACAATTGGACCATAACCATATCCTGGAATTTATTGCGTAATTGCTCTTTGCACCAAGCAAACTGATTAAAAAGAAATATACATCTTTGATGTGAATCTGAGCTGAGACATCAGCATACCGGGGGTAGCTACTGCGCATCAACATAGGGCATCATTTGGTACAAACTGGACTTTAGTCAAGAAATCATGTTTATAGAGTCTATGGTCTGAGGCTTGATATTTTAGCATTCTAATTAAATGATGCTTCAACAGAGGGCATAAATCATCCAATCTTGTGTTGTATTTCTTCACTTTTCAGTCTGATTAATCCAACTCAAGAAAAAAGAAATTCAAAACCACCTATCATAGCTGACAACAATATCGAACAAAAACTGAATGAAAAAAATAATAAAAAAATTTACCCGTAAAACCATCTCAATACAGTCTTTGTGCCTCTTGCAATGGCTGAATCTAGGTATCTCGCACAATCGCCAGTCGCTTAGAGATCTGGAACAATGTTTGAGGTGGCAACTGATCAAAGCATAGAACTTTAAGAGCCGACAGAGGCAATGACTCAGTGCTGAAATCTCCTCATCAGTCACACTTTTGGTACAATATGTGATTTTAAAGGAGAAGTGAGAGGGTTCTTCAAAGAAAGGAAAAAATTTAAGCAGAAGCGACACAAGAAATCAATATTAAAGAAAGAAGAAGAGGTAAGAAATTGGTAGAAATAAATATTTATAAGAAAATCAAATAAGAGGCGCATCTAAATTCTAGCTTTTTTTCCTTTTTTTAATCCTGAACTAATTGACACTTTATATTTCCAGCTTTAACCCTCAAGTCCTCAAAAATCATTCATAAGTAAACAAAACCTTCAGCTCTCAGGAGCAAGCACATCAATTATTAGGAATTTTACGTATATTCAAGAAATCACAAATCCCAACATGAAGCATCAAATGAACATGTTTAACCAGTACACAAATAGCTTATTATTGATGAGTGGTTAAATAGGTTCTGACTATATAGCATCAAATCATAAATAAATAAGCTATTTGCTTTCTAATTTTGTTTTCCACAATGTTATTAGGTTTGTCCAACCAGTTATTCATGGCACACATAATGAAAATTGTGGTCTCATTTGGATAATTGACATATTAAATTATTTTTTGTGTAGTTATAGATTGCAACTTTATTTTTACCTATAAAATATAATGCCCATACTAATAGAATTGTGTAGTACTAGTACATAAAACTTAAGTAGTATGATCTCTATAATGGTTTATTTTTTAAAAAAAAAACATTTACAAAATAAGATTTGATACACAATTAAAACAACATGAAGAGAGTACCTGATCTTTTTCCAAAGCTGTTTTTGTAATTTCTAATGGCATTGTTTTTTTACTTTTAGTGCCTCGTGCATCTCATCTTGGACCAAACCAAAAATGCAACAACCTAAGGGAACAAAAAAAAACATCATATACCATAACATAAGGAAAAGAAATGACACCATGTTGTACAACTATATATGTTGCTACAACCGATATTTATGACATTAACATTGACATTGCACAACAAAAAAAATTAATATATATTACCAGAAAAAATGCGTTTTCTTTGATTTCTCCTTGACCTTGGTGACTAGAAGTTTCCACAAGCCTCTATAGCAGGCCTTGACCTCCAAGTAGAAAAAAACTAGTCTAAGAAGAGAAATTAAAATAATTTCTTTAAAATATGCCCTTTCAATTGTAAACATGTTTTAATTTGAATTTTTACAAAGTTTTGAAAGAATCATATTATCTACTGTCCTATTTATTGAAGTAACAATGTAAATGTAAGGAAGAGATTTTTACAAAAACGCTTACTATCATCCATGAGAGTAAGAAGTTGATCCTACCCCTATGCATAACTCTTGTTCATTTTTCTGCAATTGAAGAAAAAAATTATGTTGTTATGTTTTAGTCAGTTGGCAACATGTATGAAAAGTTTTAAGCAACAAACTAGCTTTAATCAACGCATACCACTATAGCAGATAGAAGAGGAAGGGGAGATGGAGAGAGAGGGGGTTTTTTTTAAGGTCTGAGCGGAAGCAAGCGGTTGGAAGTGCGAGTGAGAAGAGAAGGGTGAGAAGTCGCAGGAAGCTCGGCGATGGAGATTCGAAGGAGAGACGGATCGACAGAAAACACGGCTGAGGAATAGAGGATACGGACCGGTTGAGTGTGGCCGTGTCGGGATTAATTATACTAACTAATAAATATTAATCGAAGCTGAAATAAACACAAAAGGGGTGGTGGCGCAATGGTAGCGCGTATGTCTTAATAGCTTCTAAAGCTGAGGTCGACACGATCTCATAGCAGCTTAATAAACTTTCATAAGGTTGGGAGTTCGATTCTCCTCCACCCCAATTTTTTTTTTGGGAGATTCTGCCATGCGTGCCATTCAGGCCCGGCTCCAGTCGGGCTTTCAATTAAACTAATCGCAGCCCTTGAAAATATAAAGGGTAAATTTGGAATTGCATCTCTTTGTTATTTTTTTTTGTTATCACTCCATTAATTCTCTCTTCTCCGTTAAGCCGTTTCTCCTCCAACGATTCCCGTCGCCTCCTCTCTTCGCCTCTGTGATTCTGTCCGATTCCGAAATAAATCCGTCTCTGGTCTCCTCAATCTCTTTAGGATGAAATTGACGGTATCTCTCTATCGTTGCCATGAACCATTAGTTTTTGTCAGCACCAAAAGAAAAGCGACTTGTCAATGGGGTGTGGAAATTTTAGTTCATTGATAAATGGAGTGGGACAGTTTTGACCCATCGATGAGGTATTACAAAATGATGAGTGCTAGTTGATATTGTAGGAAGAATTTTCCTTTTCCCACCGATTCGATAAATTCTCTGATTTGCTACAATAGTGGAACAGTACTGATAAATATTTATCAGCAGAGGCTATACATTAGAACCTTTCTAGACTAGAATAGTAAAGAATGTTACGGCCGCTGACAAAAGTTGATGTGGTACCAACCAACACAAATGGCCACATCAGATTTGAATGGCATACCAATCAATACGAAAGATGTACATACCAAAAGGAGGACAAACAATGAAATGTCTCAACTGTACCAGTTACAAAGGTTCATGTCAACATTTCCGGTACCACTAGTCCGTACAAACTAATCAGTATTCTATTTACCTCAGTTTGCAAACATTTATAATCTCAGTTTAATTTATTATGCATAAAAATATCCTACTACTTATGGGGCCAAACATTCTATTGTTCATTCTTAATCCCAGTTCAAGATAGCAGTTCTTAATTATTATTATTATTATTATTAT
This sequence comes from Rhynchospora pubera, assembly GCA_028095005.1. Classification (NCBI taxonomy): domain Eukaryota; kingdom Viridiplantae; phylum Streptophyta; class Magnoliopsida; order Poales; family Cyperaceae; genus Rhynchospora; species Rhynchospora pubera. The sequence goes on along the minus strand of CM051462.1, from coordinate 156,713,625 downwards.
TATTATTATTATTATTATTATTATTATTATTATTATTATTATTATTATTATTATTATTATTATTATTATTATTATTTTGCAGCTTTTTCATAATAAAACATGCAAGGCTTCCAGCATTTACAAGTTTTTATCATACCAGAAGAATGCAAGTATAGGGTCTCACTAGTTGTCTTTTGACTTTCTTTCATAGTTGTTAAAAAACAGAAGTAATTTTATTCAGAATCAAACCGGGGCAAAAGTGGAATGAAGGCAAAGTTATGTTTCATACGTTAACATTTTGTGTATTGGTCTTTAATTCATTGTATCATTTTGATCATGTTGTATACAGTAGGATTTATATAGGGGTCTCATTTTAAAAGACACTGTAGATTGTCAGCTTTAAAAAAAAAAAAAATGTCATTCGCCCGCTCCTCAAAGAATTTGGTCAACAATACAAAAGCCGAAACTACAAATAACCTATCTTAGCCTTATTGAAGAGATGAAAACACAGCAAGAGGAATTACCGAATAATCATCTGTACTTGTATATGTAGGGTTGGATCAAATAAGATGACCGCTATTAATCCGATTTTTGTGCTTGTGCTAATGTGCTTGTATATCATTTTTCTTTTTTTTTTTTTGGAAACACCAAAACCCATATGCTTGTGTAAGCGACCTTATTAATACTAGACATGGCAGTCTCAACTTCGTTATGCTATGTTTTTAAATTGCATAATAATATAATCTATTTCGTCAAGCTTGTCAAAATATCTGATGTAAAATATAAATCTGATGTAAAAAACTTGTCAAAATTTATAGACGAAAATTTATAAGTTAACAATTAATAATTTTTGTCATAGAAAGTCGCCCTATAAACTTTGCATAATTTTTTTTCCCAAAAAAATATTTGCATCAAGTAACTTCTGGCATAAATTCAGCCAATCAATCAACGAAAAATAGATGGCTTAGATCGCATGTCACAGGAGGGATAAATTTTATTTATTTATTTTTCTATAGATTAGACATGAATTATCTTAGATTTTCAAATATATATTTAATTTTTAATGATTCGTATGACTATTATATAAGAGATAATTAGTTTCATGCCATCGTCTATTTTGATAATTAGAGAAATGTCATTCTTAAATTGCTAATTAAATTTATGCCATTATAGAATTGCTAAAATTAGTTTTATGCCACTATTTCTCCAAAAACATACTAAATTCTAAAAATACCATTACAAAATTTATTATTAAATTTTTTAAATGACCAAATTACCCTATTAAAAACAAACCTTAAAAATACATGCGCACGCAGAAAGGAAAATTCGTACGACCAAAAAAGGTAATTACAAAGTTAAACTGGGTAAGAACAAGAAAGCAGGCTTCATACGAGTTAGCCCTGAGAAAATAACTTACGTGAAAAGCAATAATATTATACAAAGAGCATTATAGTGAGAAAAATGTATACAAAGAGTATTATAGTTTAATAATCCAAAATTACTTACTTGAAAAAAATCGGTACAAGAATATTATTGTAAATAAATCTTAAAAATGTAATCTTTTTAATTTTAAGATTAGAATTATAACCATTGTTAGATGACCAATTAGATAGATGCCACTATTTTTTTGCATTAGTGGCATAAAATAATTTTATTATTTTGTAGTGGCGTAAAAATAATTATTAATGATTAATAATGGCATAAAACAAATTATATCTTTTGTGATGGTATATTACTAATTATTAAGTTTTATAGTGGCATATTTAAAAGGGTAAAGTCGTCATATAATTGTCCGATGGCAAAAAAACTAATTTTTATTATTTTATAATGATAAAAATAATTTGTCGTTTAGTGATGGCATATCCTTAATTTCAAATATTTGTAGTGGCATAAATCTAAATCACCCATTATTTAAATTGATTTGTATGCTGTTTGATATAGCATTTATATATATGGTATTTGGCCGGACTTAACCCTAAAATCATAACCTAAACTCTTGAAATTGTGTGCTTTTCGGTTTGGATTTGTAGAATTTGGTACTGCTTTTGGTTTGTCTTTGAATTTCAGGGATTTGATGTGAAACCAATGCAAATCGGCACCTTTCCGGCAAGTTACAAGTGATCTGGTGCGGCCAACACCCCTCCTGTGCCGCCAACAATCTTCCTGTGCGTCCAACAGCCCCCTAGTGCCGCCAAGACCTCTCTCGTGCGACCAACACTTGTCTGGTGCGGCCAACACACCTCATGTGCGGCCAACACACCTCATGTGCGGCCAACAACCCTCCTGTGCGGCCAACAGTTCTCCAGTGCGGCCTACAATGCATATAACATGCCCTGGACATCTCCAGTGCGGAGTACAATCCAGTTGTGCGGCCAACACTTGGGCTGGATGACTCATTCCAGCCCAGCACGCTGTTGTACTCCGAACTGGGCCTGCTATAGCCCGACGGGGGAAAGTTTCTGCTAAGGCGAAAGTCTAGTGGATACCTTTGAAAACAGCAAGTGAACTTAGGTAGATTAAGCCAACATGCGAAAGTTGAGGGTTAATCGACCTAATGGGGGTGTTAGACTAGGTTCCGGTCCCGATACCATGACCAACAAGCGACAGCTGAGGTCTAGGGAGTCCAAGTCCGGCTAGATATGCCTCACACAAGCCAAAAACCAAGTTATTGAGTCGAAACTCCATTAACTAAGGGTTGTGCGAGCAACACTGGTGCCTGTGCGGAGTACACAGGCCTAATCTGCTGCACACTAGTCGGTATCGGCACGAAAGTGACCGGTGCCAACGACCCGAAGCCGGACTGAAAGTAAAACTGAAACCCTAGGACACTTTCATTGCATATTTTATCACCAAAACACCAAAAATTATTAGTTGTTTGTCTCTTAGTTGATTGCCTTTGTTAATTGCTAGTTTAAGCCTAAACCCTTCATTTGATTGTCTAGATTTTGTGAATAAGTAAGGTTTAGTACTCAATCTACCGTCCCTGTGGATTCGACCCATAACCACATCCAACGATTTACCGTACGCTTGCGGTACTTTTAGGACTAAATTAGGGTATTATTAGCTACACATCACTGTTTCTCTGACTTGTGGGTCCCCATACGTTCTATTTCTGCATTCTACTTTCCTGTTGTATTGCTTCTCATTTGGCGCAAATTAAACCAGCCATTAGCTGTAATTGGCAATCCTCACAATAGGTGCTAGAAATTGATGTTGTACAACCAAATCATAAGCTTGATTTCAGAAAAATCAATTAAAAAGCTTTAAAATTTCTGTTTAGGTGACTATTGACTTGTCAAAACTCAATACTAGTGCTTGGTGCCTACCATCAACTAAACCTCCAACTGCATTCCTCCCCAGATACAACTCAAAATTCAAATTTAGATATAAAGCAAAACTAAGAGAAAACTAGAAATAAAAGGAAAAAGGAAAAAGGAAAAAAAAAATAATGCCAGATTCGCCTTCTCGATGGATGACAACAAGCTCATTCCTGTTATGTAAGACCCACACTTACCTCCAAAACTTGACAGATGCATAATAAGAACATAAGTATCTAGTCATTGCAGGGTTCACAACGGTTGCCTCCTTTGCCAAATCCACTCCCCATCCCTAAATCCCTTAACCATGTAAATGTTACAAAGACATTTTTTGAGCAAAAAAATTTATATGGTCGAAAGATATTGTGCAGGGATCAAGAAAATATATCTCTTTTAGAAGTGCTGCACAATTGTCCTGAGTCTAATTAATGTTTAGATCCTAATGCAAATCCCGGCTTCCTTAAAATGTAAACCTGTGGAGAGGCACATTCAGATCGTCAAAATGAATCTGTACCTTATCTACATCAGCTTATGCTAAATATAAATACAGGAAATATCTTAACGTGTCTGCATTCCCTTATTACAAACTTCACATTTCCCAAAAAAAAATGACGCAATCATTCAAATAAATATCATTAAATGATTTTTTAAAATTATTTAATTTTTTATTTATTTTTTTATGATTAAATCATGGAAATTGCTAAACCACTATAGATTTAATTTTACACAATTCCTAATTCCCTTCCATTTATACATTTGCATCATTTAATTCAGTCGTCATTTTTTTTTAAAAAAATTGGATATAACCCTCTCAAATCTTTCTCAATTGGATACAACCCCCTATAATCTTTACCAGTTTCGAAAGAAGTACATGTTCGAATGATATTCTCGGAGGTCAACAAAAATGAGGGCATTAAAACAAGAATCAAGGAGTCTTACATGCGCTTTTGTCAATCAACAGGTATTCTAGACTTTTTTTTTTCTTTAACAACCTGACTGGCACAATTCCAAATAAAACTATGCTAAGTTTCAGCTTTTATTTTAGGATTGAAAATGGTGAAATTCGACTAAAGACTTTTTTAGAACATTTGACTCGCTGTAATTTTTGTTTTGCACAAAAGAATGTTTTGTTATTTTGAACTAGTAGCTTTTGTTGTTTACTTTTTTTTTTATAAAGCTGTGTCGATTCCTATTTGCATTTGAGAAGAAATGATTGCAAATATGACCACACAACCTGTACAGCATGTGAGCAGTAATTACATAGACCTAAAGTCAAACACCCCTTTTAACATAAATGTATGCATCATATAAATCTATCTCGTAAGAAACAAAGAGAAGGAAGTTACAAGACATACAGCTCTTGGGTGAAGTTTGACATCCGGTTGAAGTGAATCAGTAGAGACTGGGGCTTATCATCGGTTTCAGATTCCGCTTTCTTCTCTGACACTTCTTTGTCCACGTTATTCAGTAAAGCAGTGATATCGGAACGAACAGGCGAATTCTCTGCTACAAGAATATCCTCAAACAGCACATCTGTTCAGATTGTACATTGGAGAAGAATTATTTATTTAAAAACCAATAATTTGTAACTTCATAAAGAATATTTTCTACTCGAAATTCAATTGCAGTTTCAATTTTCATAATTGAGCAATTTATCTAACATTAGTTAAATATGAGTCAATTTGCAACAAATTCTATGATACACGAGAAACTTGGGAATATCTACACTCTATAGGGGCAAATTATGGTTGGATTGGGACGACAATTAGGCAATTGAATTGAGGGCGCAACACAATTGAAAGATATCAGTCATTACAGTATAAGCAATTACTAGTATTTACCTAGGAAGATTATACTTTCCACCAGGCACCAGTTCAATTTATTACCACAAGCCAAAGAGTAAAGGTCAGTACCAGAAGTAGAGGTCGCCAAGGTGAATGATCGCCAAGTTCATGGTGCGTCCAGCGAAGCTGTCCTTGGTGCTGACACAAACTTGATTACTTAAATGGTTGATGGAAACGGGAGAGAAACACAACCGATTTCATCTTCGGTGCCGATCCGCATACGGATCGTTGCTAGCGAGAGGAGGGAGACTGAAGAGAGGCGGATAGAGTATGCGGCGGAGGATAACACGAAATAAACGTGGAGACGGTCTGAGTAAATGGACTGTTTTACCCTTCCGTTAAAACTGTTCTGTTAAATTTAACAGATGAAATTTTGAGGTCCGACATTTATTTTGTGATCCTGAGCCGTCTGATTCAAAAGAAATGGACGGCCCATATAAAGGGCACGCATGCCAGAATTTGCCTTTTATTTTTTTTTTTTTTATTCCGTGTTCTATGAACCAAATGTGCAAAATACCGTTCCTCTTGTCAAATTTTCTCATAGCAGCTTAATTACCTTCATAAGGTCCAGGGTTCGATTCTCTCCCACCGCAATTTTTGTTTTTTTGTTTTTTTTTAATTCCGTGTTGTATGAACGAAATGTGCAAAATACCGTTCCTCTTGTCAAATTGTCTCATAGCAGCTTAATTACCTTCATAAGGTTGAGAGTTCAATTCTCTCCCACACCATTTTTTTTAATTCCTCTAGTTAAATTTTAAGCCTCTCTACTATTATAATTTTATGAACTTTAATTAGGGTTTAATTCTCTCTTTAAGGTGCACGGCAGCACGGGCTACTAGTTTCTGAAGATCTAATTAGTTGTTCTGAAGCTTCTAGAATGATACTTTGCACCTTACAAGAATATCAACCAAGCCATTGAGAATCTCTTCGTGTAAAAAGTAATTCCATGGAAAAGAAAAATGTTCTGATAATTAAGAATCTAATTCCTCACTTTGTTTTTGTTCTTTTGTTTTGGAATAAAGCTATGTAATAGAAGAAAAATAAATAAATAAGCTTATTTCATTCCTTCAGAACAGTCAAGAAGAGTCTGCTTACAATCAAAGCCATTTATAAGTTACTTTTCTCTCCAGAGTAGGAGCAAACCAAAATAAATAACAAGAAGTTTTATAAAAAAAAAATGGGCAGTAGAAATCGGTCTCGGACTATGAGGTGCAAGCGGTGTGGTGTGACTCTTGTGGTTCCACCATCTGCACGCAACATATGCTGTTCTATATGCCGTCATACAACATATGTCGGTCGAGACCCGGTTCGTCATGCCGTCGGCTTTGTAAAATCTATGGTTACTAACCTCGCTAATTCAGGCAACTCTTTCAATTCGTCACCGTATTCTTATGGGTCACAGGCAGGGATGCAACAGTTTGGTTATTCAAACCCTGCGGTTTACATCCCGACAAATTATCCTCGTGTTTTTGGAAAGAAAAGGGCGCTTTTGATTGGGATAACTTATACATCAAGTCGGTATGAGCTGAAAGGAACTATAAATGATGTGAATTGCGTTGCATACCTTCTCTCTCAGAAATTTGGATTCCCTAAGGAGTGTATCCTTATCCTTACCGGTAAGTAACATGTCACTTTGTAAAATATGTGTTAATATGACATGTATATTGTGTAGTGTTGCTAATTAACTAGATAACCTATCCAAATTAATTGTGTAGATTAACTTTTGATGACTGATTATAATTGCATGACACAAACATTAGTGAAGAGAATTATGATAAATTAACATTCAAGCTTAATCCTCAAACTATTAAATCCAACTAAAAGCTCTAAACATTCATGTTAATATTTAACTACAAATCGGCCTTGACATTTAATAATTGAAGTATTCTGCTGAATCTGTAATCCGTACATACATGAATATGTTGTTTATATCTTGTGGGGCATTCTTTCTCATGCAGATGAGGATCCGGACCCGTACAAGACCCCAACAAAAGAAAACATGCGAGCTGCCATGCGGTGGCTTGTATCAGGATGCACTGCGGGTGACTCATTGGTGTTCCACTTCTCTGGTCATGGCGTGCAAAAGCTTGACACGACACATGATGAAGTGGATGGCTATGATGAGGCGCTCTGCCCACTTGACTTCGAGACCAATGGGCCAATACTTGATGACGAGATCAATGCTACCATTGTCAGACCACTCCCCTTCAATGTTAAACTTCATGCACTTGTTGATGCATGTCATAGTGGAACCATTCTTGACTTGCCTTATTTGTGCCGTATATCCAGGTAACACAAACACATCGACACAAATGTTCAATCCATAAACTAATAGTAAGAAAGGACCGATTTGTCCTGATGAGACAGGTCTAAGATGAAACTTTGCAACTCATTCTATTTTGTTTTTAAATTTTATTAGGGGTCAGCATGTCCAAGGTGCTTTTTCTTCCTTCATTTATTTTTCCTTTTTGAAGTCCGATACGAGATTTCAGAAAATGTGGTATTATAAAAATAGGACTACCGTATATATTTGCACAGAAAACACATTCATTATACAGCAGAACTAAATTCTTTTTGTTTTTCTCTTGAATTGATTCTTACAAACTTGCTTACTGTGGATTTGGTTCGATATTCTCTTGAGAATTGACTATTGAGATATATACACTTTTAAATTTTTTGAAGGAGCGGAAGCTGGCAGTGGGAGGATCATGGTGCCCCATCAGGTGAGTATAAAGGAACTAGGGGAGGGCTTGCTATTTTGATCAGTGGCTGTGATGATAATCAAACTTCTTCTGATACTTCGGTTAGTTCTATAGTTTTTGTAAAGTTTAAAGTTCGAACATTTAGCCAATCAAGTCCTGCTATATATTATAATAAAAAATAATCATAAGTTGTACGTGTTTCAATACAAGTAGTGTGGTCAGTAACAGCAGCAATTCCAAAAGTGTAAAATATTGGTTTACAAGATATTAGATAGGAATTTTCTTTAAATTCCTGTCCTTGTTCTTGACGATATCACTGGACATACTTTATTGCAAATACACTGTAAATTTTTAGTACAAGTATTAAAAATTCAATAACAGTGTCAGGAAGGTGATGTGAAAAAACATGATCTCCTTGGTCATGATCTGATAACTATAACTATTTCTTCCAAAACCAGGCATTCGCCGGCAGCACTTCGACAGGTGCGATGACCTACAGCTTTATCCAGGCAATAGAGTGTGAACCCGGGACTACCTATGGTCGGTTGCTCACTTCAATGAGAGCTGCAATTCGTGAAACCGGATCTGGCTGTCAGTTCAGTGGCCCCATCGCTTCCCTCATCCGTAAAGCTATTCCATTCGGCTCAACACAGGTAACTCTTAAATCCAATAAATTGTTTTAATGTTTCTGATTTATTTAATATATCTTTGGCTGGTAACATTACTCATCTGTTCGCATTGACTCTAATAAATCTTTTTGAAACCTTTTAATCGAGAATAACAAAATGAGGCAAACCAACACTTTTCAGTGGTAAACATAAGAAAAAGTAATAATGAAATTCTGTTAAAATGTTTATTAAAGGTATCCTTTTAACAAGTAGTAGGATCCTAGAATTGACATGTATGTACTACGAAAAACCCTTTTGTAATTTTAGGCTACTCGGTATTACCTTCTGATGTTGTTCATCTCTTTTCCAGGAGCCTCAGTTATCCTCATCAGAAATGTTCGAGATTTACCACAAGCCATTTCTGTTGTAAATCTATACTATTTGAATACTCAAGAAATTTTAAGGAAGTAGCTGAGAAGAGGCATAATATGTAATAAAGGAGTAAAGAGGTCTACCGCAACATTTAATTGTGCTCTGTACACATAATCTACCATTCGGGGGGAAAAAATCATGCTATTAATAGTATTTTGAAACTTCTGAAATTTTTAGAAAAATTATTTGGTTTTGATTCTCAAAAGGAAAACTAGAATGAAATTTTGGATTCACTGTTTCTGCGTCATCTGGATGAAAAGAAGAAAGAGAAATTATACCTAGAAATAGAAATTATTGCAATGATCTTTTAACTAGAAAAAAAAAAAGGGGGGGGGAGGGGGGGACGTACAAACAGAAGTTCTTAATAAATAAAGTCACCGTTTAGATGCAACATTAGTTTAAAATAAAAGATAGTATCACAACCTGTTTCCTGTTTCTCTAGAAACCACAAACTTTATATTGGAACCACACAGTGGGTTGAAATTTGTAAAAATTTGCTGTTCTGATAAAGCCTGTCTACCAACAAATGAACCTGCAAAGACTGACAGTGGCAACCTACAGACACTAGACAACCCATTTACAAGCAAAATCTGTAAAACACATACAGAAGAAAAGCAATAATTACTTTCAAAAAAAAATGAAGAAAACCAATAGTAAATGGGTTTGTATGTGTTATTCAACCCATGAAAGTTTGGAATTCTATTTAAGAAATTTGAAATATAAAAAATTAGGCAACTATTTTGTGTAGTGTTATTCCAAAGATTCCATTGTGCACTCAAAGAAAGCCATTCAAGTGGCATTTTATCAACATACATCAATATATCCACCGAATTAGAAAAACATGAGACAGTTGGACATTATGGATATCACTTCAATTTTGTGAGGTAAAACATCAACTATTTGTTTGGCGTCAGTGTTGCTCTATTAATAAATGTTTTCATGCTATACTGCAAAGTTTTCATCTAATAATTAATTGGAGTCTCTGATCTGGCATAAAGCTAAAAAAGCGTGACTAATCACAAATGCAATGAAAAAACTTACATAGTGAGTCAAATATAAACTGTTACACATTTGATATCAGAACTTTTATTGTGTTGAAGCTAATACATATAGGTGTTTGTTGGGTAGCATATATTAAACAACTTGTAAATTATATTTTTCAGGAATATGATCTGATGGGCGTAAAGGAATCCTATAATTTGATATACCACAGATACCCCTAGAATTCGTAATGTATATGTCTTTAAAAAGAATAGAATATATTTTGTTAGAAGATGGCATAAACATCACGCTTCCATAGCCATGTGATAATAAGATCAGTACTGCAACGTTTTCAGAGAGCATCCTGATTAAACAAGCCAATCATGTGTACTGCAGTGAAAATTTGCTATTAAAATGCAGTCCTGAATAAAGGTGCCAAGTGATCACCACTCTAGTAACAAGTTTTGTTTTCGGCAAAATGCAACATGTTCTGATAAACAGATTCATGTTTGCTTTCTATTCATCCCATAAATAGAAAAAATGGTAAGGAGTTTCGGACAGTCTACTCAGGCAAAGTAATAATAGGACAGATAGCCTACTGTTCATATCTGATTCCCATTGATAGGCATCTGCTTAAGATCGGAAACAGGATTTGAAAGCCGGAAGCCCATCTGCTTAAGATCGGAAACAGGATTTGAAAGCCGGATGCTGCTTCTCTTAGCATGAACAAACAGTAGATACAATTGATAATGCCAGCAAGAATCTTCTCTTGACAAGTAGAGATCCTCGCAAAAAAATTCTCTCTAAGACAAACACCATCGATCGATGGAATATATATACATGTGTTACAGTGTCTCCATTATAGGAATGGCTCTCAAATAATTTTACCTCCGTACAATTTGTAGCTGGTTCAGCAAATAAATAGAATGAGGTTGTAGTTGCACTATAAACTGGAATCACCAAAACTACTCCTGCATGATTTATTTGCGAATAAAGAATTAAAGCAGTGAATGAGGTTGTAGTTGCACTATAAACTGGAATCACCAAAACTACTCCTGCATGATTTATTTGCGAATAAAGAATTAAAGCAGTGAATCACTTGTAACATTAAATAGAGATTAAATATTCTTTCATTTCTAAATATCGATCTAAATATTAGCCAAAAGAGAAAAAAAAAATGTTGCTCAGGCGATCAAAAGTTTAGTCAAACAAACAAGGAGGAGCTTCAGTTGCAATTGAGACACATTTTATTCATGTTAATTCACAATTCAAAGCGAATAATACAGTTCTCAAATCTCCACAATCAAAGCATTTTGGGAATTCAATTGCACGTTTGCGTGTCCATGCCAACTTATAATATATAGCCATTATCATAGTCACTCTTGAGTTATGAATATTGGTGGTTTCAATCTTTTAGTACTGCACAGAAAGTCCCATACCCAATATGATTCAATTCAAGAATATTCTTTATAAAATTGAATACACAAAATAGCATACCTTGTGGTCATTAGTGGAATTGTTGCTGGAAGGTTCAACAAAGAAATTGATTATGTTCTTGACAACCTCTGCTGGTTTTTCAAGGTTCACTGCATGCCCAGCTTCTTTGATAATAACTAATTGAGAGTTCTCCTCTAAGTGCCTGAAATTATCATATTATCCCCAGGTAAAAATGAAGTATCTACAGAAAAAATCAGTTTAACCTCTGTTGGGCTTTTGACCTCTTTTTCTTTAAAAAGGTTTGAGAATTGAGATGAAGCATACAATCAAAAACAAGAAAATCAGCAAACCCAAAACCATTGGTTTAGGCAGATGGAACCTTTCAGATTGTCACCCTACTTGATACTTATTGAAACCACAAGTCAGGAATGCCAGGTCAAGTATCAGACTTGTTAAGACTAACAGATGAGTTAACAGGTCAAGTTTGTCCTGATTTTTTTTTTCTTTTTTTGCATGAAAAAAAGCCAAACGCACCTCTTCAATCTGTGAGCAAGCTCTAATGGAAATACTTTATCCTGCTCCCCCCAAAGAATCAATGTTTGCTGCATAAACCACAGATTAAAACTTAATTTTACTTAATTTAAGTCATATCTCAGATTCTGGTACTGTTTTTGTATAATAATGTTACTGGTCTCAACATTATGCCAGGACCAGTTAAGTCAATTTTTTATGCCTTTAGCATTTACATATTGGTCTACAGCTCCAAGGAAGGAAAAAAGTTAGCGGCTGGAATAATGCATGATGCAATAAAGGAGTTAAAAAGATCTACCTGAGTTAATTTGGGAAGGTTTGAGAGCTTCCTATCTTGTATGAGAAATTGGAGCAGCTCAGTTTTTTCCTGAGCATACTCTGTGCACATGACCTGCCATTAAGGAAAAAGATTGGTTCAGAATTATCACTCCCATCCAATTGAAGTTTTAATCAACAAGTATAACTTAATCATCTATGGTAATTATAGAAAATCTCAATCAATACGCACAACCTGATTACAAGAAAAATTAAAAAGTAGAAACTAGTGGTTTTAAACAGGAAGATTAAAAAGAAAAAACTAGTCTTATGCGTGCAACTTGGATGACAATGTTGTCAGAAATGGCATTTTCCAGTTTGGGAGTAGCCTATGAAAACACTGCCTTGGTCAAAAATTGAAGGAAGAAGGAGATACAGATTACTAGACCATCTGAAAGGATAATGCACTGTGGCAATGTTAAGTATATCAAGGCATACACCACTGACAGGAAAGGCCAGCTATGTCAGGAACGTGCAGTGAGACAAAAAAAAAAGAGAGAACAAGGTGCTGACTTAGACGTGCCTCTTCCTTTCAAACCAATATCCTAAACTGACAAGGACGTCTCACGTTGCATCCCTCCAGTGCAGGAGGTTTCCAGTGAAGCAGACAAGTAGAAAGAGCAGGTGGAGGCAAGAAAACTGGCGAAGAAAGTGAGAACTAAGAGCTGCTGAACTGAATTCTATTACGACTGAGAAACTGCCTAATAACCAATTTTTAATTACCATTTATAACATAACAATGCAATTAGAGAGGAAGGATGTAAATATGTAATACCAATTGTGATTTTTAGATTTTTAATTTGTATAGTTCTTCATTATCCCTTTGTCAGAGTAAGTGTGAATTTTCCCAGAATTGCTACATTTGATAAAGATTATCCGAAGTTGCATTGGATTATAGCCGCTATATGACATTGCTTTTAGTATTAAAAGAATTAGATTAAAGAAATTGGTCATAGACTCATAGTTTTTAGAAGCATTATTGATTGGCTTCTAGAGTTTCAGTAGTTGAACTAAGAAAAACTAATTTAAGTTTTCATTTGTTAAATTAAAAGAGTTTAATCAAGTGAAGTCTTACCAAACTGTCCACGTCACATTCCCCCACATACTAAAGGAATATTAGACACCTGGTCCAATCAGCAATGATGTTATTAACCACTATCCTATTCTATATTGCAAAAGTTTCAACGTTTCATCACCAAATTAATAGAGAAAATTCTGACTGATGGGGATTAAAATGTCAAACAAGATACTAATCTGTGTAATTTCATATCTTGCAGGGATATCAACACAAAATCTTACGTGTTTTTTTTTTTTTTTTTTGACAGTCGCCCGTAGGCAAAATCTTACTTGGTCAATGTCTCATTATTATATACAATTATATTGTTTTGCTAAATCTACTGCGTGGAACCCGCATAGGTGGTCCATTGGTCATTCGTCAATTAATATTTTATATTTATATGTAAGAGCCGACAGGCAAATGAATTCCACCATCCCACGTACACCACTGGTCCCAATAATATTCTCCAAATTAAATATACGAGACAATATTATTGAATACCAGATTGAGACATGCTTCCGTGCAAAATCTCAGTCAATACACTAGTTTACGTTTTAAGGCCACATGATTGAACACACCACATGGAAACATTAGATCAAAATAAAAAGCACCCAGGTCCCAAGTTCGATTGGATTTGGACCAACCCCACAATCCCAAACACAAAAACGCAAAGCACCCGTCAACCCAATCCCACTCCGCCACGTGTACCCAGTGAAAGTGTGATCCTTTGGAGCTTTGGCTTTTTTTTCTAAAGAAATGAAAGTGCGCCTACCTGGATATAATCGCGCATAAAGCAGGAGGGCATGACACGTGGCGGCCTGACGAACGTCAATCTGACGAGCTCCTTCAACTTCTCCGGGCGCCGCGGCACAAGCAGCTCGGCCGCATCCGCCACGTTGGACACCACAAACAAACCCTTGGTCAGATCCGTATCCTCCAAACAAACCCCTGCACAAATCAACACAACCCGCTCCACTCTTTCCGGGCACAACTCAGAAATCCGATAAGAAACAAACCCACCATAACTAACTCCGACGAGACCGAATCGGCTCACTCCGAGCCGATCCAACACGCCGACCACCGACCGGGCCTGGTGGTAATCGGATCGATCGGGCGAAGGAGAGAAGGACCCACCGAAGAAGATCAAATCGGGTACGTAGAGATCGAACCCAGCTTTAATTAGAGGTCGGAGATACGGAGCCCATTGCCACGTGGCGGATGCACCGAAACCATGGATGAGGACGAGAGCACGGCGGGATGATGGGTTGGGGTATTGGGGTGACCAGAGATGGATGGAGGTGCCGTCGGAGAGGGAAACAACGGAGGGACGGAGACCGGCAGCGGAGAAGGTGGCGTCGTAGTAGCGATCGCAACAAGCCGTGATGCTGACACAGCACGCCATTCGGGAGGTGGAATGGCGGCGAATGCCAGCACAGGTTGGCTTGGCTCTTGTGGTTTGACAGAATGAGGCGTTTGATTGATGGAGAGGAGAGAAAGGTTGAGAGGTGTGTAAATATAGAATGTGTGCTTGGTTTGTGAGGCTTGGTTTTGGAATCGAAGTTGTTTGAATGATGGTACGAGAATTGGTCCGAGAGGAGGAGAAGAATTTAATAAATGTTTGTATAGATTCCATGCTGTATCTTCTTGCCATATTTTTAAATTTTTTCTTCTTTTTCTGGGCCAATGATAAAGATTGTAGGTTAGCTGGTTAGGTTATTCCTTTTTGCTTTTCGTTTCTCGGAGCAAGGGAAAGAAACGAGTAAAGAATATTAGTCCTGTTTTTTATATCACTTGCTTTAACAATTATAAATGAGATTGTTATATATCGGTTATTGTACGGACGATTTGCTAAATTTAAAAGAAAAAAATGAAAAAATAGTAAAACTATTTTCTGGAATAACTTTCATGAATAATTAAAATAAAAAGGGTGATTTAGATTTATGCCACTGCAAATATTTAAAATTAGAAATATGCCATCATTAAATGGCAAATTATTTTTTTGCCACTATAAAATTATAGAAATTAGTTTTTTGCCATCGAACAATTTTTTGACAATTTTACCCTTTTAAATATGTCACTATAAAACTTAAAAATTAGTAATATGCCATTATAAATCATTAACAATTAGTTTTATCAACTTAACACAAATTATCGCAAATTCTAATTAGTTATATATTTTTATTTCTTATGTGAAAGAAACATATAACCATTATTATATAGTGATTTTTTTTTGTTTAGAATTAAAGTAACACTTTATCAATTAAAGTAACACTCTGTCAATTACAAATTTGAAGTGGTGCACCTATATTTACAAAAACATCTATATGTATTTGAGGAGCATGTATTGCATCCAAAACTGTGGTGATTAAATTCTCGTATACCATGACGCTCCTCCTATAATTCGAATATGAGCAAAAAATTACCAAATTAAATTTGGTAAATATTTACACCGTCGGTTTTTTTAGGGTTTATTTTTAGGTGAGGGGTAATTTGGTCATTAAAAAAATTAATGACAAATTTAGTAATGGCATTTTTAGAATTTAGTATGTTTTTGAAGAAATAGTGGCATAGAACTAATTTTATCAATTTTATAATGGCATAAATTTAATTAGCAATTTAAGAATGATATTTTTCTAATTAACAAAATTCGCAGTGGCATAAAACTAATTATCTCAAATAAAAATAGTAGTTATGTATCAGTCATTGTTGGGGGATTGTTTACTACATTATTTTAATGAACGATGCAAAAATAGTAAAAATCTAAAAATATTGTTAATTACAAAAAATTACTATTTTGAAAGAATGATTATCCAGTAGTTGATTGATCCAGGAGTAGTGTCGGTATAGTTTGAAATTTCATGTTTTATTGAGGTACATGAATTAAGAAGTATATATTATTTTATTGAACACGAGTATATGATTAAGCTTGGCTCCGAAATTATATTGCTTGAAACAGTTATCAACATAGGTGCCATGCATCAATTTCCATCTGTACAAGTTAATTTATAAGTTCAAATTTCTCGGGATGTAAATAACTTGTCTCTTACAGCAGATTTGGTCACTAAATTTTTTTGTTTGTCCCAATATGTAAATTAATACAATGTAATTTTGGGGCTGGACCCTCCAATCCGATTATACTAATTATTAAAAAAGATTTATTTGTATTCTGAAGCACTGAATTTTGAAATTTTTATATAAAATAAAAAAATAACAGGATGCTGACGTCAATATGTACACTGGGAAAAAGATATATACACGACAATAAAAGGTATTTCCACGATAGTAAAACTGCGAAAGAGTACCGGTAAGAAAATGTATGTCAAGCACTGTAATAACTCAAATGTAACTTTTCCAAACGAAAACTACTTGACGCTGAGGAACAATGGAAAATTTTCTCTATTTTTTTGCTTAGTTTAAGCCCCTTTGGAGATGCATAACATTTTGAATCCACTGCGTTAAAAAATAAAAGCAATTTTGATGGATTGGGCTAAAAAATATTGGATTGATCTGCTGGAATTTGGTCTCGTATTAGGCTTGTCTTCACTTATATATCAAAGCCTTTAAATTAATATTTAATAGTAATAATAATAATATTTTTAAATGTATGTTAGCACGAAATTCAAAACAAAGAACGGACTAGATTGATACAGTGCAGGAGAGTGTAGGAATGTATCAGGATTTATATAATTCTTAAAAGAACAGAGAACTTGGATGCTCACGAAACAGAGTTGCATGGTGTGTATGTATGGCCTAAATATTCAGTATATTCTTTAGGAAAGCATGAATTAGGCCATTTCGCCTGCTTTATGGGTAAATATTCGGCCTAACTAGTTATGGGCCGGTCTATTTCAGATCATACATTCATACCCAGAAACGTATTTGAGTTGCTCTAGCTCTAGTATTCAGAAGATGCTTGTGATTGTGAAGATGTGATTAGTGAAGAAAACAGAATTCTTACAGTATGTTTTTTTCAATTGTTTTTTTTTTAAATTGCTTTTCATCTTTCAATTAAATTGCAAGGTTATTTATTTTTGGTCATTTGGTATATATGCCGTATCTCTGACCTTCTTTTTCTTCCTACTTTTATTTTGCTTTATAATCTGGAAAACATTTTTTTCCGGAATTGTTCCAAATAGCATCTAAATATTGATCTTCGATGAAAACAGCGAGAGTACAATATAGAAATCCCCAAAAACTTGTTTTAAATGATAACGATTGTCTAACCACAGTAATTGCTCGGCCAATTTAAATGTTTGTCACGTAACTTTTAATTAAGAGTACTATTTTATCATTTCCTATAGCATACTATGCACATTTTCTACGATTTATTATTAATGAAATAATACTGGGACACCTTTTGTGCCGTAACTACTTGTGATCAGACATTGGGAAATTAACACTGGGCCAATATGTAATCTGGGAGTGGTAAGTGTGTATATACACATATATAGGTTGGGGGACACCCTCATATTATTAGCTTTAGTTTTACTTTTCTTTTGTAAAAATAAAGGGTGGCTGCTTCCACGAAGAAAAAGAAACAGATGCTGATGCAATATATGCAAAGGACCTACGCATGATGATTTCAGGCCAAAAAAAAAAAGTTTAATTATGGCATCCATGATTAATTTTCATCTAATTGGTGATTGCATACGAATATAATCACACATAACATATTATTTTGTTCGTAGCTGCTTTTTTTCTTTTTAACATCACATAGCTGCATTTTAATAATGGTCTGACGGCATATTCGTCCAAATAAACAATTAATGTAGAACAAGAGAGCAATTACAATATTTAAGTGAAGAAGGTCCGGTGCCACAACTATATAGTGCCAACGAATGTCACAATCTTAATTTTCATCAATAATTAAAATTTTTTAAATAATATTAAATCCAAACCGTTGATCTTGTACAACTTAACGAGCGATGTGTTTTTATATAAATTTTATAAAATTTGGGCTCGATTTGATATTTGATCAAGAGATAAAACCATGGACGTATTACAATTAATCTGTCATAGTTAACAAGATTCATTCATTTTTTAACCTCTTGATTAAATATCAAATCGAGTCCACATTTAATAGAACTTGTATGAAAACGTATCGCTTGTTAAGTTGTACAAAATCAAAGATTTAGATTCAACATTTAAATTTTAAAAATTTTAATTATTAATGAAAAATAAAGTTATAGCACTCTATAGTTGCGGTACCGGAACCTTTCTCTATTTGAGGAGGGGTACGGGATAAAGCTTGTTTTTATACATTAAATCCTAATAGGACCGCTTGGACCCTACTGAAGACCGATCGCACAAAAGCTAAATAGAAGTTCATTATAAGCCAGCTTACAAGAGAAACTACAAAATTTAGCCTAAACAAACTACAGTTTTTTTTTTTCAAGGGATATCATCATATAATTATGACCAGTTGGATATATTAGTAAACTTTTGTTTGGATTTTTGAGGGAACTACGCCCCTCCGTCGTTTCGGCTTAGAATCTGCAGCCTCGGAGGTGCACAGGTGATCGACTCTGATATGTAAAAGGACCATTCCTATAATAAGTTGGTTGGAAAAAAAAAGTTCGCACATGTAATTATATGAGCTGAATTCCTATGAGCCGAATTATTTTAATTAATATAATATAAATTTTAATTAAACAAAAAACAACACGTATTATAAGAAGTCAGTGACGATGGTACATCACTACCTTCACCCGAATATATCTCACTACCCTCATCCGAAGATCCTTCACCCGGACATATCTCACTACCATCACCCGAAGATACTTCATCCGAACATATCTCACTACCCTCACCCGAAGATCCTTCACTCGAACATATCTCATCCAAGTTTGACTCAGATTCCGACGTAGATTTATTTTAGGACATTACTATATTTGTAATTTTCATATTTTTTTTCTATTTCCGCAAATTTCTTTTTTAGGTTACTATTTCTGAAATGTACTAGCTTGGATCCCAAGGCGCCGCCTCCCTATATAAAGGGGTGCTTGTCATTGTAAACAGTTTAGTTGATTAATTAATGAAATTTTCCTTTGGGCTCTTTGAGTTTCTCTTTGATATTTAGCATTTCTTTGTGATTTCTAATTCCACTAAACCATTTATCGCCGGCCTCCTCTGGCGGACCGGTGGTTTGGGACGAGCGCCGTCATCAAGTGGTATCAGAGCACAGGTTCCGACAATCCACCTTCGCACTTGCGTGAAGCTGTATCCCCAACATCTGCCGCCGTCGTCGATCGCTGCAATCTAATTACTCCAACCACCCTCACTTTCCATATTTTCGCCGGAATCCATGGCATATCCTAACATCATCGCTCTTCTCGAACGAATGCAGAAGAGTCAAGAAACCCTACTTCAGCGTATGGATGATAACGCCGCCGCGCGCCATATAGAACTGATTGCAACACTCATGGGACGATTAAACCCTAATGACGAAAGAGGTGGGGGCCGCAACCCCAATCCCAACCCCAACAATCCTGAAAACCGAGACCGAAATAACACCCGAGATCGTAACTGGGAAGGAGGTCTCCGAATTGAGATTCCCGACTTCACTGGGAGTCTCAAACCCGAGGAGTTCCTAGACTGGACGCATACTGTAGAAGAGGTCTTTGAGTTGAAAGAAGTTCCCCCTGAGAAGCGTGTGCGCTTGGTTACCATCCGATTTCGAGATCGAGCAGCCGCCTGGTGGCAAAACTTTAAATATCATCGTTATCTCGATAACCTTCCACTTCTAAATGACTGGGACGCACTCAAACGCGAGATGAACCGAGAATTCCTACCTCTCAACTATCGACAGACACTGTTTAGGCAGTTTCAGTCACTCAGGCAGGGACCGAGGAGTGTTGATGAATATACCCTCGAGTTCTATCAGCTGGAAGCTCGTAACCAGCTGAATGAGACCGAAGATCAACGAGTTGCTCGATTCCTGCATGGACTTCGCGGCTCGATTCAAGATGTGCTTGCTGTACAGACCTTCAACAATGTCTCCGAGGCCCAATCCAAAGTGAAGGCAGTAGAGCAACAACAAGCTAGAAGTCGTAGCTTGCCTCCGAGACATATACCAACCGCGGGTCGAACTCAATCCGAGGCAACAAGAACTGTCATTCTGTCGGAAAATCCGAACACTTATCCGTCCCGCAACACACCTCCCTTGCCAAATCCGAATAACCCCTCAGACAATCGTAAAGCGAACATTCGTTGTCATAGGTGTCACTCTCTTGGACACTATGCCAATGAATGTCCTAAAGCTCGAGTTCAGTACGCTGCTGATCAAGATGATTATTTCGAGGATGAAGAGGGATATGCTGCAGCTGATGAAGGGGTCTACGGGGCTAGTCCCGAGGATGTCGGAGGAGAGAGCCTAGTTGCCAGACGTTTATGTCTTGCACCACCCACCAAGGAGAATTGGAAAAAGGCACGACATTTTCAAAACTCGGTGCTCCATCTAAGGAAAGAAGTGCAACATAATCATTGATTCTGGAAGCTGGGAGAACATAATCTCCGAAGAAGCTGTGAAGAAGTTGAATCTCGCGACTACACCACACCCTCACCCCTATAAACTTGGATGGGTCAACAAGGACTCTGAGATTATGGTTAACAGACGATGTCAAGTTGAGTTTTCAATCGGCCCGAACTACTCCACCACTGTTCGAGCAGATGTTGTTCCGATGGATGCATCGCATATCATCCTTGGGCGACCATGGATCGTGGCCTCGACCACATTCAATAACCGATGTTGTGCCCACAGATGAGTTTGAGACCGAACTTGAAACTGAGAGGATGTGTTGGATCGTGGCCTCGACCACATTCACAGAACACGAACCTAGCGAGCCGCCCCGAGGACTGGTTGAGCCAATCCTAGCCACATACAGAGATGTTCTGGGAGAGCTTCCTGATGGACTCCCACCACTCTGGGACATACAACACCAAATCGACTTGGTGCCGGGGTCGAGTCTTCCTAACAGAGCTCATTATCGAATGTCCCCAGATCAACACGAAGAGCTACGTCGACAAGTGCAAGAATTTCTTGACAAGGGTTTTGTGCGAGAGAGCATAAGCTCGTGTGCTGTTCCAGCGCTACTCGTTCCGAAGAAAGATGGCACGTTCCGAATGTGCATGGATAGTCGAGCCATCAACCGAATCACAATCAAGTACCGATTTCCTATTCCAAGGCTCGAGGACAATTGCTCTATCAACCGCTCTTTGCAATGGGATACTCTCTTGCCAAAAATTGAGTTCGAGTACAATTGCTCTATCAACCGCTCTTTGCAATTTGCTCCTTTCTACGTACTCTACGGATACATTCCCCGAGGTCCTCTCGACTTGTTACCAGTGGACGTTCCAAGCAAAGGTCCTAGAGATGCAACTTATCGTGTCCGTGATCTACAGGAGATTCATGCTCAAGCTCACCAGAATTTAAAGGCAGCTTATGAGAAGTATAAAGCCTACGAGGATAAAAGGCGCCGACAAGCACACTTCGAGGTGGGAGAGCTTGTGTGGGTCTATCTGAGCAAAGATCACTACCCGCAAGGTGAATACAATAAACTTACACGTCGCAAGTTCGGACCCTATCCAATCCTGGAAAAGTTCGGGGAAAATGCCTACAGAATCATGTTGCCCGGGGATATGCACATCTCGGACGTATTCAATGTTCGTCATCTTCACAAGTACTATGGTGAAAATACAAGCTTGAGGTCAAGCTTTTCTCAATCCGGGGAGCATGACGAGGGTACCTCACTACCTTCACCCGAACATATCTCACTACCCTCACCCGAAGATACTTCACTCGGACATATCTCACTACCCTCACCCGAAGATCCTTCACCCGGACATATCTCACTACCCTTATCCGAAGATACTTCACCCGAACATATCTCACTACCCTCACCCGAAGATCCTTCATCCGAACATATCTCATCCAAGTTTGACTCAGATTCCAACGTAGATTTATTTTAGGACATTACTATATTTGTAATTTTCATATTTTCTTTCTATTTCCGCAAATTTTCTTTTTAGGTTACTATTTCTGAAATGTACTAGCTTGGATCCCAAGGCGCCGCCTCCCTATATAAAGGGGTGCTTGTCATTGTAAACAGTTTAGTTGATTAATTAATGAAATTTTCCTTTGAGCTCTTTGAGTTCCTCTTTGCTATTTAGCATTTCTTTGTGATTTCTAATTCCACTAAACCATTTATCGCCGGCATCCTCTGGCGGACCGGTGGTTTGGGACGAGCGCCGTCGTCAGTCAGGGTCGTTTTTCTAGAGAAAGGTACGATGGAAAATGTTATTCAATGTTTATCTATATCTATATTTAGTGCAAAATTCCAAAAATAAAATAAAAAACAAATACTAAAATCACAATAAAATGTTAAGGGTTCTTTGGGCAGCAGATTTTTTTTATGTGAACAACATAATTTCTTTCTCAATTACCAAATTTCTCTTTTTACAACTCTGTAAATTTGTTGGTACATAGACCTGTTTAACGTTCGAAACGGCAATGGAAGGGGCCATTCCGTTCCAGAAATGGTATGCCTATTCCATTTCATTTTCCGTTCTGTTTCAATAAACAGTATGCCATTTCATTCCATTATTCATTTCGTTTGGATGGAACGGAACGGAACAATGTGTTTTAACACTAAAAACTGCAATATTTGTCTAAACGGAAGCGAAATGGCTTGTTCTGTTTACCATTCCGTTTCAGCAACGGTTTGCCCTCCCATTCTGTTTACCGTTCCGTTTCTGGAAACGAAAAATTATTTTATACCGTGAGCCATTCCGTTTGGACGGAACGTGCACGGAACACGGTATACCGTCGGCAAGCCTATCGGTACATCTCCGAACAACTGCTATCTCCCGACTAAACCTCCTCAGTGCTATCCACTGAATGATTCAGTCTCTCTTCCCTTTACCCTCGCCAGTTTAACTCGTTTTTATCATTGCTAAGGGGCAGTTTGGACATCTAAAAACAAAATTGCATGTTGCTCCAAATTTAGGGATAGAAAATACTATTATTTTACAGCAAAAATTAAATACCTTAATGTGGCCTAAAGGTAATACAGTTAAAGAGTGCAAAAGTCATATTTTTCAATTCCACAAAGCACCTAAATTAAATTCAAATCAAATCGAAACCAATCTACAGTAGATCTCACCATATCTACATCTTAAACCGGCCTAAGTTCAACCCCGCAATTTATTGTTTAGATGCTAGTACTGTAAATATTTGAACCGGCCAAGCTCAACTTCACTAACGTTTGTACACTTTAAAAGGTAAAGATGTATTTCCAAAAAAAACTAAAAAGGTAAAGATGTGCAGTCGTGCACCAATCCAACAAAAATAACATCGACAATGATTAAAAACAGAAAGGGGAATATAACATTTAACCAAACAATTAAAAGGCTGTCAAGAATGTTATTTACATAGGCTCCGTTTGGATGCAAGAAGAAAAAGGAGGAAGAAGAAAGAAGGGAAGAAAAAAATTTATAAACAATCCAAACTCTTCACAAAATTACACACTTCCCAATACTTCTTCCCTTCTTCCCTTCTTCCCACACCTATCCAAACGGAGCCATAAAAAAATATTATTCTGGACAAAAAGTATTAACGGGATAAAAAAGGACTCAAAACATAGTTAGAATCTAGCAAAAACGTGTATAAAAAATGCATGAAAACAATATATGAGCGCCCAGGCTAAACCTTTATTCCATATCTACGAGCAATTAAAAATACCTAATATAATATCGACAAGGCATCAAAATCAAACAGGACCCAATACTGACTATCCAATATGCTTTCGACCATCACGAATGACAAATATACATTTTTTATAAAGCTCAATTGCATTGAGCTTTAGTGTATAAACAATAATATAAGACGACAAGGCAATTTATTTTTTCCAAAAATATAACTAAAATAATGTGATGAATAGGCTTTTTTCCTAACAAGTAAAAATAAGAATTAAAAAAAGTGAAAATAATCGTTATAAAGATAGAGCTCCCTTTAGTCCAAAAAAAGATAAAAAAAGGCTGATATAGCTTCAAGGGTTATGCAATCCACCAAGGCACCAACCCATCTCACAAATTATCACTCTCACTCTCTGTTAATGGAGAACTGGAAATCTCTCTCAACTAAAAATGAGATGGGGCATTGGGAACCATAACCAAGCAGCTGTACTACGCCCCTCCACGAGCCTTGTTTGGACCGAAAGGAGCTCTGTCCTTAAAACCCTAATTTTAACACAACAAAAATAACATAATACCTCATATATTATATTAATAGTAACTATATATGTAATAATAATAATAATAATAATAATAAAGATAAATATTATATCGTTATTATTGTTATTATTTATTGTTCATAATAATAAATAAATAAAACACGAAAGAAAGGAAGAATATCTACCTGTGGCGCAGAGAGGACATGGGTAGAGACTAGAGGGGAGGAATAGATGGGTTTTTATAGAAGAAGGGATGGGACTATGGGAGCGTATCCTCTGGATGGTTGTAATACAACCATCCAGTGGACGTCTTTGGATACGAGCCGTCTGATTTAATCTAAACGGTTAGATTTTTTCGGGCCTATCAATCTTAGTATCATGCACGGGGCATTTATAGCCATTGAGATTAAATCAGACGGCTGAGATCGAACCATCCACTGGATGGCCATCCAGAGGATGCGACTTCATGGGACTATGGCCTATGGGAATAGAGTTAGGTTAGTGTTTCGAGAAATAAATGATAGGAAGCTGGAGAGAGAGAAAACGAAGTTTTCGGAAGACCAAAAAAATTGAATAAATTCTCACATGTGTCTCTCTTTCTCTTTTTTCTCCATATATGTTTACAAATGACGGATTCAAGAGAAATAAATCGCTCCGATTAGAAAACAATCGACATTTTGGTAAAGAGACACCTCACCATATTCATATTTTCCTTGATTGGAACCCCTATTATATCAAGTGACATTCGGGTAAAAAATTGTATAATAAATGATATTGATATGTACAGATGGATAGAGCTGTCCATAAATTTTTATTTGATCAATTATGAGAATTAAATAATGAAAGATCAAAACTTTTATTGAGATTATAAATAAAATTTTAACTAAAGACAGTGTATACATTATTGAAACTAGCATATGCACCCACCCAATGTGTGGGAAAATTCTTATATGAAACACGGTCTGAAAAATTCAATACATAATTTTAGATTAAATAAAAAAAATTCTATGATTTGTTTTATTAATAGAATTCTTCAAAATAAATATTAAAGTTTATAATTACATGTATGGACGAACAAATACATAAGAAAATAATATCATAATTATCATTCTATTTTTCTGTTTATTTATTTTGTCATATCAGCTTCACAACTAAAAATCTATCTAAAACTGAACACTTGGTTATCCCCTCTTCTTCTTTTGTAATCTGACACCTCTTCGAGGTTGAATTATCATGTCATTGCATCATTTAACTTCATGCAATCTAAACTCAATAGAAATTAGCAGGGATGCAGATGTAGCACCGTCAACATGTCTCTATAATATATCTTGATATCTATACTTCAATATGATAAATCCCAGCTTTCACATTCATTTTCGTTTTCAATTAAGCCAGCATTCAAATATCATGTACTTACAAGCAAAAAAAAGTTCAAGACAGATAAATTGCCATAATTTCAATCATGCGTAATTCACACCATAAAACACAAATGAGGAATATTCAAGAAATTAGAAAAATATATGAACTGAGCCAAAATAAAATGCATGCAGGAACAAACTATTTTTCCTAGTAATTCCAATATTATAAAATAACTGATGCATCTTTTTGTGCCCCTTCCCTGATTCATTTTATGTCGATGGCTCAAGTTGTAAAAAAATAAAGACACCAAAACAAAAAGGTATATTTGGTAGAAATATTTAAAAAAAAGAAACTTAGAAGTGAAGGAGGGTGATGTTACTTTCAAGGTTCTCTTTTCAGGTCTATTGGTGGCTTGGGGCTCCGTCAGTTCTGTGTCCTAGCTGGATTTGTAGCAGGCTGATTACTGGTAGAAGCTACTCTACCTTCTGAGATCAAAATGACCACATTCATATTTGATATTTGGTACCAGCTCTGCTTGTTAACAAACCTTTATAAGAATAATTCTAGTTATTATATAATATAACAATAACTGAAGAAGAAATGTTGTTATTATATTATATAATTCAACAAATGATCTGTTGTTTAATACTTGTAGTTTTTTCGTTAGAAAATAAAAATAAGAAGAAGAAATGTTGAATGCCCTCAAATAGTATTGCAAGTATATTTATTTCAACAAAAATTAACTTTCTTGAAATTGAAGCAAAAAGAGATTACTTACGCAATTTCAATTAGACTATATCATCTTGTGCTTTTTTTTTTTACAAACCTGTGAATTTTAATGAATATAACATAACATAAATATTGAAATAAGAAAAGGTGAACCTAAAGAAGCAATATCATCCTGCAAAAAGGCAATTTTTTCAAATTAAGAACAATCTACGACAAAAAATTATAAATCAAAATCAATAAAAAGTATCAAAGACCCTTTAACCTGCCATGGATCTGAGAAGCCCAGGTTCAAATTAAAGTTAGGAAGCAGTGAATTCGTCATTCCTCTAAGATATCGATGAATTAGAAGAAAAATAAACGACATATCAAAATTTTCGAAATGAATACTGAGTAAGCGGGATTGATTTGTCCAAGAGAGATACAATACCTCTTTACCAAGGTCTGTCTAGGATTTCAATTGTTTCTTCGCTAGGAGAAAAGAGGGAAAGAGAATTGAAACGATTGTCTGGTAATCGAGGCGTTGCTAGGGTTTGCGAGGCTGAGCGGTGCTAGACTCGCTGGGAGGCGAAGCGTTGGAGGTTGAGATGGTGCTCTGGTTTGGGGAGGCGGAGTGGTGGAGGTTGAGACGATGCTAGGATTTGAGGGAGAGGGGCCAGCGGAGAAGCCGAGTGTGAGCCCGAGAGGTTGGAGAGCGAGAGAGGGTAAAAAGTAAAACCGAGAAAGAAATTAGGAGAAAATGTTTTCCCCAAGGAAGCATTTATTTATTACAGAAAATTTCCAATTCCGAGCGCAAACCCTAATCTGTGTTGCGCAAGGGAGGGGGAGCGTAGCAATGGCTACTGTTTCTAATTTTGTCA
This sequence comes from Rhynchospora pubera, assembly GCA_028095005.1. Classification (NCBI taxonomy): domain Eukaryota; kingdom Viridiplantae; phylum Streptophyta; class Magnoliopsida; order Poales; family Cyperaceae; genus Rhynchospora; species Rhynchospora pubera. Next base: position 156,686,249 of record CM051462.1, on the reverse strand, counting down.
ATTTTTGGAGGAGAGCAAATCCGTCTTTCTATTTCAGCGATATATGGGAGAGGAGACGGGGATTGAGGGGAGAGCGCAGGAAAAAAAATAATAATAAAAGATTGTTGGAGCGGAGAATCGAACCTACTTTTTACTCGGTTAGAAGATATCCCAGCGTCTAGACAGATTTTTCTGATAAAGGTCGTCTTTTTATCTTGATGTTTAAATCTGAACCGCAGATCATAGTAGATTAACAAAATCAATGATCCATATTTAATATTAGAGAGGTGTAACTATTTTTTATCTCGAAGTTTATATCCGTTCTATTGATGCTTTATAAGTAGTAGAGATTATATTCTAGACAGATTGGTAAAGAGAATGACACAAAATAGGTAAAGTTTAAACTGTGTTGGTAAATAGAATGACACAAAATAGGTAAAGTTTAAACTGTGTTTGCTTCAAAGGTAAAAAGAAAGAGGGAATGGGAATGAAGGTGAAATTTAAAAATTTTGTGTGTTTGGATGGAAAGAAATAAAGAAAAAAATTATTTTCTAGAGGTGAAAGATTTCATTCATAATTTCCTTTTATATTTAAAACTTTAAATTCATTCTCCTCCAAATTGGTGGAGAATGGAGGGAAAGATAAATTACAATAATGTGATTGACAAAAAAAAACTTATTTTTTATTCTCCTTCGTTATTCATCCAAACAAGAGACGTAAATTTATTTTACTTTCCATCTCATCCCTTTCAATCCCTCTTTATATTTTTCTTTCTTTCCTCCTCTTTACAATCCAACCAAACATAATGCAAGAGAAGGAGAAAAAAGTGTGAACCAAACATAATGCAAGAGAAGGAGAAAAAAGTGTGAGGGAAGGAAGATATCGTTCAATTGTTTGTGATTAAATGGAGAAGTTATTTAAATGGATGATAGGACATGTGTTGTTGCTTGTCCTTCTCAATGTGACCTTTTTTACATCCGTTTTTGTCCGCTCTATTTTATCGTTATAAAAAAAAAACTCCTCCATATCCAGGGGGGTTTTCTACAGTGTTTTTCGCTGACGTCATCAATCCAATTGAAACGATGGTCTGGATCGCTAGATCAAAATTTGATCTCAATCTCTTCATCATCTGCTTCGGTCTTTCCGTCGCCCCTCTCTATTCATTAGCGAACCCTCTTTCTTTCTTTCTTTCTTTATTTTTGCCATGCTTTCTCCGAGCGCGCTCTCTCGCCTCCTCTTTCTCTCGCCCCCTCCAGCCTATGCTTGCTCTTCTGCTTTTGGACCTGGTGGGTTACCGCTTTCTTCTCTTTCTCTTCTATTCCTTTCTCAATCTTCCGATTACACTCGATTCTGATCGCAAAATCGTTTTTCTTCTTCTGCTGCTCCTTGCAGGACTGTTGCTTGCTACTTCTTTGGCTTACTGTCGGTGTTGTTTGGGAAAGCTGGCAGGATGCAAGCTTTGGTCTGTTCTTTCTCATTTGCTAATACTTTTTTAAGGTTTTCCTTCTGTCTTCAAATATGTTTAACACACTTTGTAAAGTTTAAATCGCTTACAATTTTTCCTGATTTTGTTTTTGTTTTGACAGTTTTCTAGCTCATGATAAAGAAACCAGAAAAGAACTCACATTTTAGAGATTACAAAAGCATATGCTAAGTTTATCATGGCCACTGGTAAAACTCAGGTGGATAATTCGAAGGTACTGACTACTGAGTATTATTTTTTTTTAAATTGCTTATGTTGTTGTCTTAAGTTGTTACTAATGAACATCTTATAACACAGTATTTACTTCAAAGAAAATGTTGTTGTTTTTTTTTTTTGGATTTTGGATAAATTTGACAAATTACCGTTAGGTCATGATAATGATACAACTGATGCCATCAAGCGTGCTTTATCCTCCAAAAATTGGCTCACTGTCAAGGAAAAGAGATTGGTCATTTTTTTTTCCTTTTCTTGGATAATAATTTTGGTATAAGGAGAATTGTACTGATCATATCTACATCTATGCAGGTGTGGTGATTTACATATTGAAAGTGTCTGTGTTTTATGAATGCTTTAGAGAGACATTATCAAAGTTTTATTTTTATTTCGTTGGCGAAAATTTTTATAAAGAGAGGAGCGCTTGAGCTGAATTACCATTGATGTTAGTACTCTATCAAGGTTTACTGCTTCTATGTTCAAGATTGGTGCTCCTCTATACGAACTCTATGCACTAACTAAATTAATTTGTTTGCAGGCTGTACAATAATAAGAGTTCTAACTGACGAATAATTTGGTACACTTACATTATGGGGTGGCTGAATGCCGAGGGGTACTGTTGTAGATGCAAGCTATAAACTCTTTAAACTTAACTCTTATTATTTGTAAGTTGCCTTCCATCAATTTAACAAAAAGAACGAAAAAGTTGGGCTGGCAGTTTAGATACATTGCCACAAAGGATTTTAGAAAACTTTTTTTTCTTATTTTTGGTGCTTCACATTATTTCATTGCTTTCGAAGATCTAAATTAAAATATAATAATAAAGTGTTTAGCTTCATTTTGGATTTAGTTAAAATCGTATGGTAAATTGAGCAAGCTTTGCCTTTATAGGCTTAATTTTCTAATTGTTGTTTTCAACTGGTAAAAAAAATTATGCCTGCAGGTGAGTTACGAATGTGCTTCATTAACCTATTGACTAATAGGATAAAAGGAAAGCTTCCCGCAAAATTTAATTGCTCTGCTATAGGCTGATAATAGAATAGGTAATGTATGGAAGATGGATTTTGTTTTGTTCATACTTGCAGACAAACTATTCATTTCTGTATCGATTCCGTCATTTGGAAGCTATTTATCTATATTTAGATGTATCATATGTTGCTGGTACAATAACAAAATATTATGCTATTGTTTCCAGCTGACATGATGCCATAATACATCTTCTTTGATGATCAGAGATGACTGCTAGGCTATTTTGAATATGTAAAAAAAATTTCTGTCTTTTATATATTAATTTGTCGCTTTATGATATAGGATTATTCAATATTAATCACGTGGCATACACATCTATTAAGTGAGTGGCATTTGTCCACAAGAACTTGATGAGATGTACAATGTGGCATTTGTCCACAGGCCTGGCCGAAAGTCTAACGGGTTTTGAACCATAGGGTTTGACTTAATTGAGGACGGCATCTGTCCACGTGCTTGATGAGATGCCAAATGTGGCATTTGTCCATGTTGTTTGATGAGATTAGAGAAGGCTAATGTGGTATCATTACGCTGCTGATATTGCATGAGGTTGGACAATGCTGATATTGCATTTGTCCATATGCCTTGATTATGATATAAGATAGCTGATGTGGCATTTGTCCATGTGATTGATGAGAAGCTAGATGTGGCATTTGTCCATACTGTTTCATGAGATCAGATTATTGGTCTTAATTATTGATCAGATTATAACTATCTTGGTTGGGGCAAGATTTGAGTAACATTTGCTCTTAATTAGGATAGTATCTTACATTTTTCTTAATTAACATTTGCACTTCATGGAACTCAAGGCAATTTTCTTAACATTGGTCTAATTTTAGGTACATACATCCGAACAAGGTATGCATCGCTGTCATGGAATCACTATCTTTATTTATTGTCATGTACGAGTCTCTGATATCATACTATCTTCACCTATACTGATTACTTAAAATTGTACAATTTCATATAATGAGGTTGGAATGATATATTACCCGTTGTAATTTGAGAATTTTGTTGTGCCCATTTGATTTTTTTAACACTTCATGATACGTTTACTAGCCATCATTTTGCTAACAGTACAATAAATGTCTATCATTTTTATCGCACAATATATAATTACAGTGCATGTTTTTCCTGTTGTGTTCCAATTGCGGATATTTTTTTTGCTGAAAAGGGTTAAACTTAGGATCAATTTTTATCGCGCGAAGCGCGATACTATAGCTAGTTATTATTATTGTTATTGATCTTAGTTCGACCGGTAGGTAATTCATTAAGCACTATTCGATAAAAAAAAATGTGGTACTTGGCTCCAAACGGTTTAGGTAAATTATCTTTAATCCATATATATCGTCCAATAACGAAATGGAATAATAACTAGGAATTATGAAAAAAAAACTCCTCTACAATATTTGTATTTGACATCCAATAGAGGTTTGGATAAATATTACAATTTTTTTTGGCATGTCAAACGTGCCATATAGAATAGGAACCATCGATCGTAGCTTATGAATAAAGAAGTGCAGTTTGTTGTATTATTTTATCAATACATAATAAAAGTCTACTATTGAGATAAATAGAATGGAGAAAAGTTCGGATAAATTGTTCCATTAACTAATGTTAGCAAAATACCATTCTTTATACTTTCTCAAAATTTCATTTTTTTAATTTTATTTTTAATAAAGTGTGTCTTTATAGAAGATCCTCCTAGCTACTTCATTAGGACAAAAAATAATTACGAATAAATTTCATTCAATTATAAATTTAAAAATGTTGTTTAACAACTATTCCTGTATTTTTAATGATATATTTACTTTCGAAATGCACAAATTTATCATGTCCCGTGATACAATGAATAAATTTCAAGACAAAAACTTGAAGGCATCTAAGCAAAATCAGTGTTATTTTTATATTACCTAGTTCCATCCAATTTATAATCACTACTGCACGTCTGTCTGTCAAGTAAAACTAAGATCGATCCATAGGATGATATTTAACTAATTTATCTACTTAGCATAAATTACAATAACACCTTAAAAATCAAGTTGGATTGGAGTATAAATTTCTTTTTGAGATTTTTAAAGTATTCAAATAAATAAAATATTTCACTAAATTAGACCAAATTCAAACAACAAGTCAAGTTGTAAGTAAAAGGTTCTAGGGTTTTGGTGAATATCGACTTATTCTAGCCTGACTTGTTCATTTGTCGTAAGATTCTCTTGCAACCTTCTACCTAATTAGATTGATTACCAGTGAGGTAATTTTATCATTCCAATATATGTGAATTATCTAATTTATCTCTAAGTTATCAAATTTCACTTTTCGGTTCTTGGTTTAAGTTTCCTAAGTCCAATTTAGATAATTCCAAAACGAATTTCGATATAATTAAGGACAATTAAGTTCTACCCCGATTTTTTGGATATTTACCAACTCTTCTCGGTCTATAATTAAATAAGAATTTTTTTATTTGGGACTAACCAATCAAGACTAACCTGTAACCCTACTTGTTCGCATTTAGAAATCATCATCATCATCATCATCATCATCATCATCATCATCATCATCATCATCATTATTATTATTGTTATTGTTATTATTGTTGTTGTTGTTGTTGTTGTTGTTGTTGCTGCTGTTGTTGTTGGTTAAACATTTTCTTTCGATTTGCCGATTTGCAAAACAACACCAAAACCTTAAAACTAACAACTCTTTTTACTGTTTAATAGCTAGATTATTTGAAAAATAGGTTAAAGCAAGTGTGGCACAAGTTTTGGAGTTTCAAGAGATTGCATTTGACTAGTTAGAGTCATTAGTTTAGGTATAATTAAACTCTAAACTAATCTCAATCATTTTGCTGGTAAAATGTTCAGTTTTTCTGTCAAGCGTTATACAACGCTGTTTGCCGTTACACAACGCTCAGTTAATTCTTTCTTAAATTGCAAAATTTCTGACAAGATTGGAACAGCGTTACACAACGCTCAGTAGCGTTGTGCAACGCTAGTTTGTCTGCTTTAATACTTGCTAAATATGCTCTCTCCTCTTGTCAGAACGTTGTGCAACGCTAAATAACGTTACACAACATTTTCGCTTCTATGTTGTGCAACGTTACTTAGCGTTGTACAACGATGGTCTGAAGCAGGCAACTTAGCACTGTTCAGACAGCGCTGTTGCATGCATGACCCATGTCTCATGCATGCAGCATGCAAGCAAGTCAGCCTTTTTCATGCAAAAGTGCAGTCTTCGTTAGACAACGCTAAGCAGCGTTGTGCAACGTTTACGTTGTGTGACGATTCTTAGCGTTGCACAACGTTAGTCTCAGCATTGCTCCTTACATCGCTCAAACATAGCTCAGACACTGCTCAGCAGCGATGCTGCATGCATGACCCTTGTTACATGCATGCAGCACGCAAGCAAGTTAGGATTTTCGCATGAAAAAGTGCAGTTTACGCTGTCCAACGCTAAAAAGCGTTGTGCAACGTTAACGTTGTGTAATGTCAGCTAGCGTCATATGACGTTTTGACAAGATTATTTGAGTTGGTCAGAACTGCCTCTCCTTTTTACAGCCTCTCGTTGTTCAACGCTTATTAGCGTCACACAACGCTCTGACAAGTTCCAACGGAACTGTCGAGCATCTGCTTTGGACTTTTGCTACACCGTTGTGCAACACTATAGGACGTTGCACAACGCTCTGACAACTCACAACGGCATTGTCTATGATCGTTTGATTTTTCAACGGCTAGTTTCGCGTTGTACAACGCCATATAGCGTTGTTTAACGTAAGAGTCTGTTTTTGATTGGTTTTGGAGCCGTTGGCGCCCTCTACATATATCGGGCCTCTTGGAACTGTTTAGATACTTTTGAAACTTTTGAAATTCCTCTCTTTTGAGCTCCAACCAGTTAGAACAACAACTCTATTGTGTTTGAGCATTTAATTTGCAAAACTTTTGAGATTAGTGTGCCTAAACTAATTCCATTGTCTAATTGCTAGATTTGTTGAGTAATTTGGTTAGAGCCTCAATCCTTTTGAGAGTTTGTGCTTGTTCATTGAGTTAGACCGATCCACCTTGAGAGTTCTTGTAACAAGGTGATTCGGTTCGAAATTGTAGAAACGTTCTTTGTGGAGTTGAACGGAACGGGCCCATTTCATGGTTGCGGAACTATCGAGACGTACAACTAAGGCTAGCTCTTCCTAGAGGGTCGGAACTCTGTAATATATCTCGTGTCACTTTTTTCTCTCTTCTCTTTACTTGTTTTGCTTTGTGATTTGCTTGTGACTTGTATTGTGCTTAAACCAAATTTGAATTGAACCAAAAATTGACCATACCGATATAGGAAACCAAAATTTGTACCTATTCACCCCCTCTAGGCCTTTTTTTAAGGATAACAATTATTATTATTATTGGTCTTAGTTCGACCGGTAGGTAATGTATTAAGAACAATTCGATAAAAAAAAAACCCAACGTATTTGGCTCCAAAAGGTTTAGGTAAATTATCTTTAATCCGTATATATCGTCTAATAACGAATTGGAATAATAACTAGGAATTATGAAAAATGGGGAAAAAAAATAAAACTCTACGATATTTGTATTGGACATCCAATAGAGGTTCGGATAAATATTGCAGTTTTTTTGGCATGTCAAAGGTGCCATATAGAGTTGGAACTATCGATCGTAGCTTGTGAAAAAAGAAGTGCAGCTTTTTGTATTCTTTTATCAATTCATAAAAATAGTCTACTATTGAGACAAAATGCAACATGTTCTGATAAACAGACAGGGCGAAATTAGAATTTCGTGTCAGCAGGGTCCGTAAAATTTTTTTTGCTGAAAATATATACACGATATAACGTTTAATATAGACATAGTATAATGAAAAAATTTAAATAAATAAATCTAAAATAATGTTAAAAAAATTCATGATAACTCAAATATATATTATAATAACAACAAGAAATCTTAAATAATATATTTAAGATACAAAATAATAATTCAAAAATCAAGACAGAAAAAAACTACAACAATTTTCTCTTAAAACTTTTATTTTTCTCATAATTTTGTGTAATAGATTTATTAGAAATCTCATTGATATTTATTTTTCTATATTATAGACCTATAAAGATGGGAGGCATACAAAGGAGTTCGGCCACTATTCAAACCACAATATTTCTAATCTTTTGTGGCGTTTGAAATTCTTTGACAGGAACAATATTTAGAATTTTTAGTGGCAGTTTTTATATAATATCCGATTTATACTTTTGATCTTCTGTGGTATATTTTGTTTATAATGTCCGAAAGTTCACAAAGCATTATATAAGCGAATCACACAATGCGCGAGATTTGCGCTAGTATATATACGCTACAAATAATTATTCATTAAAATATTCAATTATATTCTAAGTAGCGTCTTAATAAGATTCATTGGAGAGGAAGAAAGAAGATGATTAGTTATGAACAAATACTACTTGGGTCCCTACGTAATTTTTTAGGAGTTGTTATGCAATTTAAATCAAACATGACATGTTCAGTTGGGTCCTTCACATTTTTAAGATGGGTCCTTAACCTCTTGTGATATTTTTTTTTATTATAAACAAATGCAATAATAAGTTTTTTTTTGAGGTGGGTCCATGAACCCACCAATATATACATGGCTTCGCCCCCGTAAACAGATTCATGTTTGCTTAGTTTACTATTGAAACTTTTCCAAACGAAAATAACTTAGACGTTGAGAAACAATGGAAATTTTTTCTCTATTGTTTGTCTAGTTTAAACCGCTTTGGAGATGCATAACATTTTGAATCCATTGCATTAAAAAATAAAATTAATTAGATTTATGTCGGGTAAAAAATAAAAATTAGAGAAATGTCGTTACTAAATGACAATTTATTTTTATGCCATCATTAAATGATAAAAATTTAATTTATGTGACTAGATAATTAATTTGACTATTTTACTCTTTTAAATATGCCACTCTAAAATATTAAAGTAATAGATATGAAAACCTCGTTATATTTCTGTTTTTCCAAAAAGTTGTTTATTAATTGGATCTTTGTCGTAACATTTGTTTATTGAAAAATTCTGTGGGTGTTAATTTTGCGAGCAAAAAAAAGTATTGTGCTGATTGGATCTTTTTACGTAATTTACATTGTTGAAAAGTAAGATTCAAAAGTGAAATGATGAAAGTGACTTGTGGGAAAAAAAAAAGAGGAAAAAAAGAGCAGCTTTACTTTCTTCAAACCCATGCTGTCGTCGATGAGGTAATCGATGATATTGAAGAAAGGAAAATGTGCGTTTATAATGAATTTAACGGTGCAGGTGTTCCGAAATTGAAAAGGACAAGACAACACGGAGGCTAACCCACGAAAGAAGACAAAAGCAACATTCACATTTCGCACCAGCGTGTTGCTAGCTATTTGCTCCGGTTGCACCGTCCACAGCAGAGCACTAAAACATCATCAATCTGCATGTATAGATAGAAGGGATCCGACTCTGCTCCCGCGTGGGACCGTCCAGCGCAGCTTATCAACCGTCCGATCTGATCTGGACAGTTCGGACCTATCAATCAGGTTACATGCACAGAACTTTCTTTGCCATTGAGATTAAATCATACGGTTCACAGCGGTGAGCTGGATGGTCCTGCGCGGGACTGGATCTCATTTCAGATAGAAGGCGTATGAGTGGACCTGGAGCAGGGATATAAAAGGAAAGGAGCAGAGGGTATACAGTGCGCCATGAATGCTAACGTGCGCGGCCATGTGAGGTGAGAGAGAGAGACGGACAGCCGGACAGGATCCAAGGTTAGATCTCGTCTCAGTTTTTGACTAGTCAAGCACAGTGTGGGCCCCAGTTCTGATAGGATTCTCTCTCTGTTTGTTTATTTTGGAATGAGTTAGCTAGCTCTAGGCCTCTAGCTTGGTCTTCTTACATGTAATGTAGTTCTACAAATTTTCTAGCAGGGTAAGGGTAGGTTAGGGTTTTGTAGTTTCACTTAAATCCCAAATTTTATTTAATTTTTTGTTTCGGGCAAAGAGCGTTGCGCTGCTCTACGCACGCTGCACGGTGCTTCTGTCGGAGCCGCTTCTTATTTTTCAGTTATAATATCACTCTATTATAATTTTGTTAATTTTTTTTCTTTTACGGTAATTATTGTTACTGAATATCGACTACTGATTGATATTTAGGTTCGCATCTCGCTATAAAAATATATTCTAGTTCTACCGTTCATTTATTTCTGCCGATTCCCATTGGTGGAGACTGGAAACAGCGGTCTATATAGATCCGTCTGACGGCTCAACGGAGATTCGATTTCCTCTTATGAAACCTTCATCTTTTTAATGTATATATATATATATAAAAGCCTTAACTTTTTAATATCCCAAATATTGAGTTAGTGGCTGAACGATGACACTTATATTAACGAATCACATCATTTTTTTTCGCATTAAATGTTCATTACAACAATTATATTATTTTTATTATGATGCCTGTAAACTGCACGTCCCAGAATACACGATTCCACTCACCTGAAGCTAGTGCCAAATTAAAATGAATTCTGTAAGCATATCCCAAATTTATTAGATTTTCCTTTCACCGCAATTGTATTTAGTTCCAATTAACAAAATTGGGAACCATTTCACCACCATAAATAATTGCGGTTTTGCTTGTTCTATCTTTGATCTGGTAGGTCGTGTATTCCTTTCAAGTGATTTTATTTTATTTCCACTGATTTAGTAAATAAAAAAGAGTGTTTGGTAAGGATACCGAATGTTACCAAGTCGTGTTATTTATATTTATGAATACGATCATGTAGGTAAGTAAATAACCCAAAACCCAAAAAATAAATATAATAAGACTATTGCCATTGAAACACTTTTTTAGGTCTCACAAATCTATTTCATTAACAAAAAAACTAATTGCGTAATAAAAAAAACTGTTGTGTCGCCAATGATTTCGAAAATGATTATTCATTTGCCATTTTTATGACATCGAAAGTCTCTCTTTGCCATTTTTATATCATCGAAAGTTTTTCTTTCTACAAATCAATAAGGAGAAATTTAACATAGTATAATTCCACGTGAAAAGGTTTTGAAAATTCTAACTGCAAATGTTTGGCTTTTTTTATAAATTTTCTGAAAGTAAGTTGGACATTAATTGTAAATTTCGAAAGATATTTTAATACAACAATTTTGTTATATCGTAAAAGTAATTAAATAGAATACATAAAAAGCCTTATGAGTCGTGTAAATGAAGTATAATGTAATTTAAAGCAGATCGCATAAGAAAATAATGATGCAGTGCAGAGAGTATCAGAAATAAAAGTAGAAAGGCTCAGGACATTCTCTACCGCTATCAGAAATAAAAGTTGAAAGACACAAACATGGAGAGAATCTAGCAAAAAAGAGTACAAAAAACGAATGAAAATAATATATAGGCACCTAAGCTGAACCTTTATTCCATATCTAAGAGCAATTAAAAAAACCCTAACAAAATATCAGTCGGGCATCAAAACCAAAGAAAGTGAAAAATAATGGTTTTACAAAGATAGAGCTCCCTTCAATCCAAAGAAAGATCAGAAAAGGCTGATACAGCTCCATGGTTATGCAAGCCACAAACCCATCTCACAAATCATCACTCTCACTCTCTATTAATGGAGATCTGAAGATCTCTCTCAACTAAAAATGAGATGGGGCAGTGGGAACCATAACCAAGCAGCTGTAATACGCCCCTCCACAAGCCTTGTTTGGACCGAAAGGAACTCCATCCTTAAAACCCTGATTTTAATTTTATTTTAATTTTAACAACAGAAAAATAGCATAACATTCCATACATGCAATAATAATAAGAATAAAAATAAATACTAACTATATGCAATACTACCTCTGGCTGTGGTGCGGAGAGGAAATGGAAGAAGGAAGAATATATAGGTGGTTTTTTATAGAAGAGGGGATAGGACTATGGGAGTTGAAGAATATGGGGCTGTGGCGCATAGAGGAGATGGGAAGGAAGAACAAATATAGGTGTTTTTTTATAGTAGAGGGGATGGGGGTATCCGGGTATGGGAGTTGAGAATAGGAGTAGGGTTAGGGTTGGGGAACTGCATCCTCTGGATGGCCATCCATGGATGGTTTTCGATCTCAGCCGTCTGATTTAATCTCAATGGCTATAGATGCCCCGTGCATGATACCTGGATTGATAGGCCCGAAAAGATCTAACCGTTGATATTAAATCGGACGGCTCGGATCGAAAGACGTCCACTGGATGGTTGAATACAACCATCCAGAGGATACTCTCCCTTAGGGTTGGGGCTAGAGTTCGGACTTGGAACCGCACATCATCTGCTGTCGTGGCTTGGGATCTGTCGGATCGAGATCGAACGGTTGGAACTTTATGAAGGAAAAATAATCTCACCTGGCCCTGCCCTGGCCGAGCGTGAACTTTACGATTGGAACCCTGATTATATCAAGGGACATTCGTGTAATAAATTGTATATTTAATGGTATTGATACGTACAGCTGGATAGAGCTGTCCGTAAAATTTTATTTGACCAAATATGGGAATTAATTAAATAATGAAAGATCAAAACTTTTTATTGAGATTGCACAATTTTAACCAAAGACGGTGTATAACTTATTGAAATTATATTCTAGACAGATTGTTGAACATGTAATTTGAAAGAGAATAACACAAAATGGGTAACGTTTAAGGGTGTGTTTGGATGCAACGAAGTAAGTCGTTAATAGGGAATAAGAATAAGCAATTTCGGTTTGCGTGCTTATTCTTATTTCTTATTCTTATACTATGGTTTTGTTAGTATAGGAATAAGGGCTCAAATTCTTTATTCTTATACCGTTTGTTTTGCGCAAGAATAAAAATAAGCACGCAAATCGAAATTCTTTATTCTTGTTCCCTATTCCCGGCCTATCCAAACACACTCTAAGGCTTCGCTCCAGAAGGAGAGAGTCGGAGCGAAGGGATGGGAGGAGAGTTCGAATAGAGGAAGAAAATGGACGGAAATTAAGGAGAGCAAAGAGACAGATAGAGGGAGAGATCGGTTACTCCCAAAATCGAAGAGTACCGAGTCCCTTCCCTTCGCTCCTAGTCTCTCCCTCTGGAGCGAAGCCTAAGAGATGGAAGCAAAATTTTCAGGCAAGAAGATATTGTTTATGAATTATGACTAAATCGAGAAGTTGGTTAAATGGCTGATACGACTTTGTACGGTATGTTGTTTCTTGTCTTAATTTCTCACTGTGACTTTTTTTGTCCCTTTCGTTTTTATCCGCTCTGTTTTATTATTATTGTTTCTTTGGTCTTAGTTCGACCGGCAGGTTATGCATTTGACACTATTGGATAAAAAAACAATTGAGGTATTTGGCTGCAAAAGTTTTAGGTAAATTATCTTGATCCGTATACATCGTCCAATAACGAAATAGAATAATAACTAAGAATCATGAAAATTTGGAAAAAAAGAAACTCCCGCTCTACAATATTTGTATTGCCGTATTGGACATCATACAGAGGAGAGGGGAGGGTAATCCTGAAAATGCCGAAATTATTTAATATAAAAATTCAGACACCAAAAAATTTAATACAAAGAATTATTTATTTTTTTTTAATAAGAAGAAAGTTCTAACGCGTTTATAAACCGCGCCTCTCTCTCTCCTCTCGAACGCGTTACAAGCCTTAAAACGCGTTTATAAAACGCGCTAGAAGCTGCAGTGATTGCGGCGAAAGTTTCTGACTTTGCGCGTTATTTTCTGATTTTACGCGTTTATAAAACGCGTAAGAGGCCTTCTTACCCTTTTATAAAACGCGTTCGAGAGATCTAATTTCCATATAAATACCCAACCTTCTGTCGTCCAAAATCAAAAAAAAAAGGAAAAAAATCTGAAAAAAAGAAAAAAATGAGAGGAAAAGAAGAGTTAGATGGTGGAATGCAAAATAATATTAGTTGGTGCGAAACTAATAGCCATAAGGGTTGTATGCGGCACGCTTATTCACTGATACAGAGTCGCACACAATCCTTATGGCTATTAATATTCCACCAACTTTAAAATAAAAACTTTCCTGTGGAATATGTTATTACGTGTAGAGGACGGTTTGTTGGGCTGGGTCTACGAGCCATAACACCGCAGCCGACATCTTTGGATGAGAATCTGCATACATGCAGTCATCCTCATCCAAGTCTCAGAAAAAGAGGGGGTTAAGGTGACAATCAGTCGCCCGACTCTTCTCTATAAGTTGCGGTGATGTTTTCTCTTCCCACCCTTAGCAATGGATCTTCTACAATTTTTTTTATGTGGTTCAAAATTTTAATATCATGTATTTTGTAATTTTTTTTGTTGTGTATTGTGTGGTTCAAAATTTTAATAAATTGTAATTTTTAATTTGTATTGTGTTTTTTATTATAATGTTCATTGAGTTGTAATGTCTAATATAATTTAAATAAATATTAAGTCTTTTAATATTTCGAATTTCACAATAAAAATGGAAATGGATAAAATAAAAACTAAAATAAATTAGATAATAAAACTTACAACACATATACTAAAACATAAAAGAAAACATCTAATTATAGAAAACCTAATAATAGAACACACAATAATAAAAACATCTAATTATAGAAAACCTAATTATAGAACACACAATAATAAAAACATCTAATTATAGAAAATCTAATAATCAGTCCAAATGATATATGTCATTTCCATTTAACGGGTGATTTTCAAACCCAGGAGGACATGCCTGTTGCAAACGCAACCAAACGATTCCATCTACACGTCGGACATGATATCCTCCATCCCTCTTAACTACATCCGTCCAATATTTCGGCCCTCTGACTTCAAAAACGTCGCGTTGAAAAACCTTCACGTAAAATTTATCGGAAGGATAGTGCAAGTAGACGTGCCGAAGAATATCTCGTTTACTTATTCCTCCATCTCCTTGTAGAAGCACACCGGTACAAACATGACGTGGTTTAGTTGACATTATGTTTTCTCGGTTTCTTTTCTCTGCGTAACTTCTCTAAAGTTTTGGTTTTTGATTTCTGAATTTTCGACGTGAATTTGCGGAGAAGCAGGACTATTTATAGACTCAACCCTTCGTACGCGTTTATAAAACGCGTAATAAGGTTTGAGCGCGTTTTATAAACGCGTACGAAGGGCTAAGTTAATGGAATTCAATACTTTCGCAGGCTGTCAGTCTGTTTTACTGTTTTACCTTGACACCACCTTCGTACGCGTTTATAAAACGCGTTCGGAGGCCTCCAACGCGTTTTATAAACGCGTACAAAGGTGGTGTCCACTTTTTGAACAGCGTGCTACTGTGTTTGAGCAGCGTTTTATAGCGCGTTTTATAAACGGTTAAATAATTGTCTATATATATCTCAATTCGTTCTCCTATTTCGTATCAAAAAATCACAAACAAAAGACGCGTAAAATCAGAAATTTGAGAAATGGAGAAGGATCAAAACAATAATAAGATGGGGGAGGAAACATCCAAGGTGGGAGAGGGAACACCTAATGTGGGAGCAAAAAGGATCCCATTATACGGCCCTCCGAAGAGAAGGGCCGTCTCGGCTGTACGTCGTTTCCCTCCAGGATGTGGCAGGAGCCCTGATTTTAGTATGGGGGTTAAAATAGATGAGAGTTCTAGTGAGAATAAGGAGGAGGAGAAGAATAAAGAGGTTAAGGAAGTGGAGAAAAATTAGAGTTTAATTGTGCTAGAATAATGGAATTTATCTATTTTATTTTCTATGAAATTTAATTTGTAATATGAACTTCATATCTAGAATTTATGTTATTGTATGAATTTAAGTTTTATCTATGTTTTAATATTTATAACTAATTAATATAAAAATTAAGAAAAATTTCCATTACAATATTCAGAACCAATTAATATAAAAATTAATAATCATTTCCATTACAATAACTCTCA
This sequence comes from Rhynchospora pubera, assembly GCA_028095005.1. Taxonomy (NCBI): domain Eukaryota; kingdom Viridiplantae; phylum Streptophyta; class Magnoliopsida; order Poales; family Cyperaceae; genus Rhynchospora; species Rhynchospora pubera. The sequence continues at coordinate 156,670,628 of CM051462.1, read as the reverse complement.
TTAATATGAAAACAACGATTTAAATTAATAACAATTTTCATTACAATAATTCTCATTAATATGAAAACAACGATTTGCGGAGACTCATGGACGGTTGCCCAATTCTGCGAGAGCCTTCGACAGTCGTCGAGTTCTTCCCTAATTGGGTCGGCAGAACTCTACCGCCCATTACCCATGATCGTAGGCAGCAGAGTGTTGGTCTACCTCAGATGATGATGAAGTTAGCGAGCTGTTCATCTGGGCCGACCTTCGTACATAATAACAGATTCCACCGAAAAATCTCTTATTACAATTTCACGCTTATTAACATTGAGAGGTGAGAATAAGAGAGGCGAGAATGAGAGATGAGAATGATATTCAGAGGTGAGAATGAGAGATGCGAGAATTGGGCGTTTTATAAAAAGGTAAAACCTTTTAACGCTTTTTATAAAAGGGTACAAAGCCTTTTAACGCGTTTTATAAAAGGGTACAAAGCCTTTTAACGCGTTTTATAAAAGGGTAAAGCCTTTTAGCGCGTTTTATAAAAGGGTAAAGTCTTTTAGCGCGTTTTATAAAAGGGTAGAAAGCCTTTGAACGCGTTTTATAATAGGGTAAAGCCTTTTAACGCGTTTTATAAATGGGTAGAAAGCCTTTTAGCGCGTTTTATAAAAGGATACAAAGCCTTTTAGCGCTACGAGCTAATTAACTGCTTCCCAACGCTAAATAGTTAATTGAATGCTGAGGGTCCCATTATATGAGTTAATTAACTGCTTCTCAACACTAAAAAATTCAAGTGCCTCAGTCTTTGCATGAAGGTCGGATGAACTATAGAGTACAAAGCCTTTTAAGATTAGGGCTTTTTGTAGATAACAAGAATGCATGTCTGTCAATGCTAACACTAAACCTTTCAACATTATATTATACGAGTTAATTGTAAAATTCTCTTACAATACATTCCATTACAATATATAAAATTACGACAACACTTAATCTTCAATTATTTCATTTTTTCTTCCTACCGAAAGACAGTATATTGCCAAATTTCCCCCCAAACAATCCTTTTCGTCCTCTCTCCCTTGATGTATTGCCTTGATCTGTTGGAAATCTAGCCGACTCGCTTCTCATATTTCCAGATGCGACATCTCTTACCCGTGGATCAATGCTTATAGAATTTCTCTGTGGTTGTACAGATCCTTGGTCCTCCCGATTATTGTTGCTTCGTGGATCAACATGCAATGACATTCGTCCTGGTTGAATGAGTGTTTGACGAGTCCGAACCGTACGTTCAGTACTCGCTGCCCTTTTTGGACTGTTGGCCCTTGTTGGTGGTCTACTGGTGTATCGACCGGATTGCAATGCGTCCATCGGATATGGCGGTTGGGGTGCTGTTTGTCGCGGTTGACTGGTTGAAGCTTCACCTTGATTTTTCTTTTTTATTTTTCTTGTGGAACCTCCACCTTTCCTTCCTTCCATCCTATCCATCCACATCTCTGCACGAATGATTTTGCGCCTTCCTCGATTGACCAAACTCTGGTCGGGGACAATTATCGGACCTGTATAAACTGGCCACTCTTCCTCATCTTTGTAACAATGAAACCGACCTGCTGATCAAATCATGTGCTGGTTTTGCATGCTATAGTGACCATCCACAAATTGATCTACATTGTAATTTGTCTCCCTGCAAACAGCAATGACATGTGCGCAAGTGATACCTGTCAATTGTGGTTTTTGGCACTCACATGTGGTTCGAGTGAAGGGCAATTGCACATCGGTTTGCTCCATGTCGGGTGGAATTTGAACTGTGTAATGGGAATAATCGTAGCCTACACCATCACGGTACTCCTCGCGAACTTTCACGCGAAATTCTCCAAGGTCCAATCTTAACACGAATGTGCTCATAAACTCCTCTGAGATTGAAACAAAAAAGATGAAGTTAGTTCAAAATGGATTAAAATGAATGAATGAATTAAATTCTTTTTTCTTTAAGTACTTACGTGATTTTCCATCATGCTTGATCAATTTATTCTTTACTCCTTCCGGCCATTTTTCTCCTAAACTCAACCTTTGAAGTGCTTCTTGTGTTCGCTTGTTCATCCAGTTGGCACATTTATACCACGTGCCTTCTATAAGTGCTGTCACTGGTAATCTTCTCTCTATTCTAAACACATTATTCAGACTCTCCGATCCATTACTTGTCATTATACCCCATCGATGCCCCTTGTCAAAACTCTGAGCCCATTTATATAGTTTTGGCCGCTCGTTGTTGTCATTTTCATTAATTTTACCACAATTTCTTAGATACTGATAAGCCCTCAGGTTGTTTTCCTTCAGTACTCCCCAATTCTCTCTAAAACGTCTAGGGTTTTTCTTGTTAGCAAGTCTACATTTGAAAAAGTTTTTCAAATCAGCATCTTGTGACCCGCCAGCCTCCTTCCATAAGTTTTCCGCAACATGCTGCATGCAGAACCGATGAATCGCTACTGCATGCGCACCTTGTGCCTTCCAACCGTAATCTACGGATGCAAATACCGCTTTTATTGCCTTATGACGGTCAGATATGACACAATATCTAGTGTTCCGCCCTAAAACTTCCCATCTAACCCAAGACATAAACCATCCCCAAGTATCCTTATCTTCTTTTTCGCCCAATCCGAATGCAACCGGAATTAATCGATTTTCTGGATCATAACCACACACTGAGAACAATCTACCTTTGTATCGGCCCGATAAAAAACTAGCATCAATTGAGATAACAGGTCTGGCATATTTCATCGCTTCTATGCACGGACCAAAAGCCCAGGCTGCCATCTTGAAGACGCCAACGTTAGGATCGTTTGTAGGCCAAGAAACTATTGTGTATTTCGTTCCTGGGGTTGTCGCCTTCATTGCCTCCAGGAGGCGTGGAAGTTTATTGTAGGCCCCTTCCCAAGACCCAAACAATTGCTCCAACGCTCGCTCCCTCCCACGCCATAGTTTATTATAAGTCGGTTCAATACGTGGATATCTAGCCCTTATGAGGCTTCCTATGTCCTGGACACTTTTTCCCAAATTTTTTTTCAATTCATCCCTAACGTGTTCGGCAATGAGACTAGCTGTAAGGTTTGCGTGACCTTTTTGGCCCGGGGGTCTCGAACAAATATGCTCATTTGGATTGGTAGAGATATTCCAATTTGTATTATAACTCTCACGTCTACCATACAATCGCCACTTACAATTCGGTTTTTGCATGCAAACCATTACAATTTTTTGTTTATTGCTAGTTTCCGTTCGAACTTCTCGATTTGGACAGGTAGAATTAGTTGTTTTTTCGAACCGAATCGTTTACCAACAGCAAGTTCGCCTTGTGGCCCTAAACTACGCTCCGGCATACCAGCATACTCAAACATGGAAATATCACACAATTCACTTACAGGATGGTGCAAGTCCGTCCTTCCTGAAACGTATGGCTGGTCGCAGTTTGCATAAAAAGGCACTTCTCTCTCGGAGAAGTCCTCCACATCGGTATATTCTTCTCCGGTAGGAAGGTCGGAGTAAGTCGCCGGACCCTCATCTTCGTCACCATCGGCAACCTCGACTTCATCTCCTGATGTGTTATTGTCTTGCGTAGGAACGGACTGTTCGCCAGTGTATTGGTAAGGGGTGGATTGCTGGCCACACATAAGGTTTAAGGAAGTGTTTGGCTCACTGCTACCGGGCTCGTCAAGGGGTGTTAGGTTCAGATCTGGTCCCGTGCCATATACGGGGATGAAATCAACATGCAACTCAATAATCGGTAACCCTCTCGTCTCGAATGTCTCGTGGTAAAAAAGGCGCCATTGATCTTCAGAATTTACAGGAAGAAATAGTGATTCATATCTCCCATTTACAATATCGTTGTAACGACCATGGATATTCAAACTGTACTGGGTTTCTAAAATCTGTACCCTGCTGTATAATTCATTTCGAATTTCAGCAAATGTGGTATGCATACTACAACCGATGTGGAAGTAAGAAGCACCAAAAGTTGGACATTGGTTGACATATATTGTAATTGTAGACATTTTTGGATTTGATTGATAGGAAATTGTAAGAGATAATCTGTTGTTGACGATTTCAATTCTGCGAGAATGTATAGTCTTATATAACTTCAAATAACGCGGTTATAAATTCACAAACTTATAGACAGAAATGACTAAAGTTCGATCGAAATGACTAAAGTTTGATCGAAGTGATAGAAGTTGGAATGTTGCCCTCCGAGCGCGTTTTATAAACGGGTAACAAGCCTTCTAGCGCGTTTTATAAACGCGTTAATTGCGTTTTAACTATTCCGAAAGTTCAGCCTTCTAGCGCGTTTTATAAACGCGTTTTAAGGCTTCTAACGCGTTTATAAAACGCGTTCGAGAGGAGAGAGAGAGGCGCGGTTTATAAACGCGTTGGAACTTTCTTCTTATTAAAAAAAAATAAATATTTCTTTGTATTAAATTTTTTGGTGTCTGAATTTTTATATTAAATAATTTCGGCTGAAAATGAGTTGTTTTTTTTAAATATTATAATTTTTTGACATCTCAAGCGAGCCGTATAGAATTGGAATTATCGTAGCTGGTGAAAAAAGAAGTGTAGTTTTTTGTGATCTTTTATCAATTCATAAAAAAAGTCTACTATTCAAACAGAATGGGGAGGAGAAAAGTGCGGATATATTGTTCCATTAACTATGTTTAGCAAAATACCATTCTTTATATATACTTTCTCAAAATTTCATTCTTTTAAATTCTTTTTTTGACAAAAGTGTGTCTTTGTATAGGAGATCCTCCTACTTAATTTATTTGAACGAGTATCAAATAAATTTCAAAATTTACAAAACTTATAAGAAAACGCATCGCTTGTTAAGCTAAATAAGATCAACAGTTTGGATTTAATGTTTGAATTTTAAAATTTTAAAAAATAACTTAATAGCAAAATAAGAAGAATTCATCGAGAGTATCTCGGGGTCCTTCACCCGAAGTAACTCGTGGTAGTTCCACTGGTGCATGATGCGGGTAATTCACCCAAGGTCTCTTGGATTGTTCAATTGGAACAAGTCGCGAGTCATCCTCGCGAAGTACGTTAGGGCGCTCCATACTTTCCAAAATATCTTGAGGTTCCGAGTATAATTCGAACCCGATCCGAGAGGGTATCTCACCCGAGGGTACGTCACCCAAGGGTACTTCACCCGAGACCTCACCGAAGATACCTCTCCGAGGTTACCTAGGGATATTGCATACGAGCACGACACGAGCAAAATCTTACCTGAGCCTAACGTAAAATTCGATGAGGAGTATCTTTAGTCTAGGACATTATTATAATTGTAATTTTATATTTCCTTTCTCTTTTTTCAAATTTTATTTTTAGTGTATTATTTCTGAAAATATACTGACTTGTACTCCTAGTGCGCCTCTATATATAAATGGGTACTTGTCATTGTAAGAAACAGTTGATTAATTAATGAATTTTTTCCTTTGGACTCTTTGAGTTTATCTTTGCTGTTTAGCGTTTTTTTCGTGTTTTCTAATTCCACTAAACCGGTATTTATCGCCGACTTTTTCTGACGACCGGTAGTTGGGAGTGAGAGACGTAGTCAAAGATCTTTTTGCAATACACTGCCTAATTAGATTGATTACTAGTTAATTTTATCGCTCCAATCTATGTAAATTATCTAATTCATCTTTAAGTTAACAAATTTCACTTCTCGAATCTTGGTTTTAAGTTCGCAAGTCCAATTTAGATAGTTTCAAAACGACCCAAAGTGATGTTAGTAAGTGTGTAATTTTCGATTTTTATGCTAATTACAAGTTAATTAAGCCATCGAAACAACACACACAACGAATCGTGCACAAAAGCCAAGTTAACACAAAGAGATTAAGGTGGAAATTTATACCTCCCGCGAAATCGTATTCGCGGGGCTCGACCAAGGCATGGGAATCGATGGCGTGCCTTCTCCACCGTCTCCACCACGTCTCGTAACCGCCCTCGAGTCCACCAAGGAGGATTAATCACGTTCTACAAGGTACGTGCTAGCATACCCAAAGAACAAGCCTAATCCCTATGGTTTTCTCTCTTGCATCAATCAACAACCTTGATTTAGTGGAGAGAAAATAGCTCAACACATGAGCAAATGAGAGGGAGAGAGGAGGAAGGTGGCGGCCTCATGGGAGGGAATGAGAGGAGAGAGAAAGCTAGGTGGAGGCTCTCATAAGTGGTCCTTATATAGAGCACAAAACCTAATTGACCTCTTGCATAATTACAACTATGCCATCCCACCTACCACCATATTGGGCAGCCACGTTTTGGGCCTATTTGGGCCACTTAATCCACTCAATTTAGTCTCTAATTCTATTAATTAAAGCCTCATTTATTTGCTCTTTAATTGGGCTATCTATTTGCTATTTAAATAACGGCCCAATTAATCAATATAACCATTTATATTGATAAGTGTTGAACTAAATTAATTATTAACTCATTAATAATTATTTTAGGATTAGTTAATGCATTAATTTATTTCTATATGATCCATTGACTTAATTAATTATAACGGTTCGCAACGGTATATAATTAATTAATCAATCTTATCATATTTCCACAGAACCTACTGCTGTGAATAAATAAATAATGCACTGTGTGATTAATGTCCTATTTGTGTGACCCTTTGAGGATTTATGCTATGTTGGCCATGGAATTAAATCGTTATTTAATTCCAATAATCATAAGCGGTATCTAGCAACACGTTATGACTCCCAATTCGCATAAATAGTGTACTGCTACAATATTTCAATCCTGCATAAGAGAATAAATATGTTTCTCTATTTTGATTCTTATGTCGCACGATATCATCGTATAATCCAAGATAGGAATGTGTCATTCTTGCAGATTATACGTTTCTTGATCTAGAGATAATTGTATAAAGTTGCATGCAAACAATCTATCTCCATCAAGGGGCCCAAACAGATATCGTCACTCACTAAGTGAATTAATGAGGGACATACGGTTTTCTTGATGATTAACTTTTCCCCGCACAATTCAAGAGAACATAAATAAAGTCCGTATAGCAGCCCTTATCGGGAATCAGCGGTAGACAGTATTTATTGAACCTATCCTCATGTGGAAAAGATAAACATCTCAAACTTAGAACCAAAATCACAACGAAATAAACAATGACACATAACACAATCCATATGTTTATTTCGATGGGTCAAGTCCTGTGCTATGTTCCATAACATACACATATGCAACTAAGTTGGTAACTCTTTACCTATGATTAGTAGAACTTAATCATCACTTAACTTGCATACTAATCTTTTATGATAATTAATGTTCCTTGTTAATTATCAAGATTATGGACCGTTTAGATTTATTATTGTCATTCTAAAGAATGATCCACAGAGATCTACAATTCAGATCCTCAACCTGAATGATCTGTCAATAATAAACCTAGGAACATATGATAAAATCTCATCCAAAACATAAACTAATAATTAAGTCATTAAATTATTGACTTCTAGGACATAACTCTAACAATCTCCCACTTGGCCTAGAGTCAATCAGTAGTGACTTCTAGCCAACGAAGAATTGAGAACAATGTCATATATCTACATATATACATGTCTCGGACCTCAAAATAAATAATACGCTTATAGCTAGTTACTCATACGTCCACCACGTATGGATGCATAACTGTATCTCGTATACTGCTCAAGGTAGAGGTCGTGCTAGAGTGTTCGCTGTGTTCGCGAACCTATCCAAAAATTGTTTGACTATATATATATATATACTCCTATATATATTCTTGATCACCATCATATGATATCAAGTGATATCGTTATAGATCATATTTGAATCTCCAATGTAACATTGGGCTCTTAGGAGTAAGTTATGGTTCGAGATGCTTAGAACCATAATAACTCAACTAAGAAATCGATCCGAAATAAACTTCTTTTATTGCTTCACAAGTTGCTATGTATTTTGCTTTGGTGACGGAAACGGTTGTAATATTCCATTTAGAACACCTTCTAAATTTACAACACCACCTTTTAGCAAAATACGTATTTCAACTGTGATTATATCAATCTTTCGAAAAACTAGCATTAGTGTAATTAACTTACACGAGTTCTCTTTCATCATAAGAGATGAAACATTATATCACTCTTTCTCATAAGGTACTCGAGGATATCCTTGACTATCGTCCTAATGTGTCTCTCTTGTATCCATTTGACAACTATTTGTTATATCCTTTGGATACTACACATCGGGGCATATGCATAAATATGACGTACACAGTGAAACTCATAATGAAAGAATGCTTGAACTATTTCATGCACTTTCTTGAATTGAGTTGCAATAGACCGAGTTAAAACACTCAAGTCTTGCCATGTGACGTACAGTTAGACATCCTTTCTTGGAGTGTAACTTTCGTGTTTCTAGAACACTTCGTCAATATATGCATATTTGCTCAAACCTAACATCCATCATAATCTATCTTTATAGATTTTGTTTCCTAGGATTAGGTGATTTCGCCCAAGTTCTCATTTGAGAAAGCATTCTCCAAAGAGATCTCGACAATATTCATTTTCTTAATGTTATTCCCAATTAATGAATTGTTATCTTGAACAATACAAGTAATACAATTATGCTCCCACTGAATATCTTGTTTATACAAGATACTTTTGACGAAGTTCAACTCCTTGACTTCCTTGTCAAAACTTTTATTCCAATCTCCACAACACTTGCTTTAATCCATTTATGGATCCTTGAAGCATACGTATGTTTTTAGCAATACATAAAACCTCGATTTGTGTCAAATGCACAACATCATCCTTCATTCATACGAAGAAGGCGGTTTTATGTGTTTTTCCATATATCAATATATATGAAATACAACTATTGCTAGAATGATCTTTATTGACTTTTACATAGCCACAAGCAAGAGGTTGTGCTTTGTACGTAGTCAACTAGTCATCGACTTAGACATAGCTACAAGCGAGAAGCCGCGCTTTGTACATAGTCGATTTGTTATCCATGTCGATCTTTCCTTTTGAAGATCTAAAACGTTCTTGATGGATTGCTCCTTCATGAACGTCAACCAAGGTCTATACCTTGTTGTTATACATGAATTTTATTTAAAGATCATATGAATTCAAACCATATATGTGGAATCGGATCGTTCCATCGTTTTTCTTGTTTATCAACGGATTCTCATATGCTAAGTTTGAGAATGTCGTGAAGCCAATGCACCAAACGGCTTAGGCAATCAACTCTCATTGATCTTTTGTAGGACTGGTACTTGAGGTTCATGAACTACTTCCACAATGAATTGTTGAACGAGTTCTTGACTCCTCATATATTCCATGAGTTTCTCGAATCATCATCAACTCGTGATATGGTTGAGTCCTCATTGGAAGGAGCGTACTATTAAACTTCTTTTCAAAACAACTTGTGAATGAAGTTTCGCTCAACTCCCACTAAGTACCATGCATGGAGTGACAAGTTTCCCATAAGAGTACTTCTTGTAGTGACGCATAAACTATTTTAATGCTCACTTTACTCCCACTACTTCTTCTTGAGAATTTTAATTCATCAAGACTACATTATGATTAGCAACAACTACTTTGTTCTTATCATATTCGTGGAAGTAGTGCCTTTTAATATAAAGCATCCTACAAATATATAGTGTCTTATTTGGTTTAAGCTTACAAGTCCACAATACTTGAAATAAGCTTCTCAACACCAAATCTCGAGAAGTATTATACTTAGAGATCAAAATCTCCTAAGATATCTTCTTCAATAGACTTCGATGGAACATTATTCAGTGTAAACAATATTGTCCTCAAACATAATTCCCTAATACGAGTTGAATAAGTCAATTTGATTTATTATTGATCGAACTATACAAAATATTGTTCGATACCTCCACTCTTGGACATATTATTCCTCATGGAGCGAGTTGTGAAACTACTTTCATACTCTTTAGATAATATTTCAAATCATGTGACTTAACTATTTACCGTGATTAATTGTAAGACTTTTTCTTTCTCTTGAATGGTCTTTCAACTTTACACTTGAACTCCTTTGAACTAGTCAAAAGGTTCATACTTATACCTTATCAAATAGATATGTTAATATCTATAATGATCGTTGGTTAAGTAGTAAAGTATCAACAACCTTTCATTACACAAGTACTTATAGGTCTTTATACATCGATATGTAAAAGCCCTAATCAAGTCACTTGTCCTTAAACCTTTCTAGGTTAATGGCGCTTTTGTCATTTAACAAACATGATTCGCATATCAATCGATTTGAAATCGAATTGAATTTACGAGCTCTACGTTACGGAGACTCTCGTAATGCGATTCTCGTTTATGTATGTGACTAAGCGGTTATATGTAACATGAAAGTCAAATACTTTATGTCAAGTCTTACGCATCCTATTTGTCATTCAAAACTTGCTTATCTATTTCAAGCAAATTCAATCAAGATGCATGAAATCATATAAACAAATCCATAATAAAAGAACTTGTCTTTTATTAAACATAATCATCCATTTCATCGAATATGAAGTGGAGATGTTTTGAGAAGTTAGGATTAAGGTATGTAACCATCAATTCCTAAACAATCTCTTAATAAAGATAACTCTACGTATTCAATGGTAATGACTTAGACGAACAAGTCATTTCCTATACGGAGTTTACTTTATATCTCTCGAACATTCTCTTATTCTTCATTGCTAACACATTTCGTTAAATGCGAGCATATGAACTAGTATCAAGTTACTAGTGTAAATTAGAGATAGTGAGATAATTTGAACGACAAATACACTTTAGGATTAATACATTACAATCATTGTATTTCGGACAACCTTTCAAAATGCCTCCAATAAACGGCAAATGAAACATCTCATGTGATACATAATCACAATCAAGAGTCTCGAAATTTCAACTCATACCTTGGCGAAGTATTTCTTGAATACTTAACCAATTACCTTTTTGCATCAACAAGTGTGCGAAGAAGGTAACATTATATCCTTTATAGTTTCAAAGAGATCGTATGACAATATCAATAATCCTTGATATCGGAGATCAATATCTCTAGTTATCAATTAGCTACTTAAATCTTTCGATTTGTAAGCCAATGAAACGTTCATGTATAAAAGAAGAATCTCTTTGTCAACTCATACTCTTTATACTCGATCATAAATGATGGAGTTAATATCTACTTTCTCCAAGAACGCTTTCTTGAGTAAGTGGATGAGAGCGTACGAGTTAAATCTAGTCCATATGAATTCTCTAATTCAAAGGTCTTAGAACTTTCAAATGAGGATATTAGCCACACGCTTTATTGAATAACTTTTCGCCAAAAGTCAATCAATCATCGCGTTGCTACGTTCGGGTAGTTTGAGAAAAGTTTTTGGGAATTGACATACTCAAGTTTCTCTTCGCTAAGATCGTGTCTTAGGAATCGGTATTACTTCTTTAAGTGAATACTTTTAGAAACGAGTTTGTTCATTTTCAAAGATTGATCGCAACAAAATTAACAATTTTAACATCTATAACAAAATCAATTTAAGGTCAATTAGTTTATGCAATTGTTTTATTTATAACAAATAAAACTCCCACTACATTCATTTAATGTCCCAAATGTAGTTGGTTTTTCCAAGATCCCGGTTTTCATCAAGTAGAGCCTGCTATGGCACGTCACCCTACTTAATTAGACAAGGTAGGTTCTCCAACCAATCATATCGTTCCATATGATTCTTGGTTTGTGAATATCTAAGTATATTTACAAACTTCGCCCCGATGTCCAAACTCTAGTTGGGTCCATCGAAAAGTAACATCTCACTATTTGCTCCTTGCAAATCTTAGCTATTTGCACCCCGACTACCGAATTGGCAATCATGACGTCCGCTTGGGTGGACCGCGCCATGAGTGACAATCGGCATGAAGGGGATAGAGAGAAGGAGGGCGATTTCACTTAATCGAGTTTTTAGTTGGGACTATCAATCATATGACACTTGTTTGGTGGTCGTGTAAGCATACACCCATACCTAGCCTATGACAATTCATAGCAATCACAAGCATTCACATATAAGCATCTCATAGTTGTGGGTTTGTATGGCTCCCGCTTGCATTAGTTTCGCCACATCTTCCATGGAGCAAAACTAATCTAATCCTTGCCCTCCCACTAAATTCTATAAGGATCTAAATCCTATATAAAATAAAGGTGCAAAATACATGTGAAAACATCTTATTCCCTTCCTATCCTTAGGGGCATGCAAGCCTCACAAGTTACATCAAAAATTAATCAAAAATTAATTAATGGCACCAAAGGCCGCATTACAAACATTCACACATGCATTCATTTACAACCACAAGGCATTGAGTCTTGAGCCATACTAAACCCACTATCCACCTACAAAACAAAGTTAGCACATACAAGAACTTTGTTTCCAATTAACGATTTTCAAGCATCTTTGCGTATCGTTTGCCATAAGTAAATTCCGTGTACAAATCCTCAATTTTAAACAACAAAACTTGTTTAAATTCATTTAGAAAGTTCTTTCAATATCCCATAACTGAAAGGAGATCAAACAAGGAGTTTTCTAATTAATTTCAACTAGTTTGAATACTTAGAAAAACAGTAATTTATTAAAAAACGTAACTAATGGAATCCAACAAAAACAAAGGTTTTAGGTCTCCAAAAATTCTCAAATAAATTACTTAAGCTCCTTATCATAATTGTGATTACCAGTAAAAATTTCAAGAAGAGATCTTAAACCATCTGGGAGAATCAAAAATGACAAATCTCTTACAAGTGCACGAAACACCGTTATGAGATTTTCAGCTTATCCTCTCAACCATTTGGTCTGTAAGACCACCTTCTATCCAGTTTTTATATATATAATATACATAGAAAAACTAGTTTAGTCTATTGGCTAACTATCTATGAAAAGAAAACCACCAAGTTCAGTTCAAAAGGTTCGAGTTACAAACTAAACAATCAACAAATTCTGTACTGGAACAGACAGTCGATTGAAAAGTTCTAACCTAGTTGAAGGTCCTAACTTCCACGAAAAATTATGAAATTAATTTTCCTGGAATCCTAACTCAAAATAGAACAACTCCATTTAAACAGAATTTTTAAAGGAGTTCTCAGTTGGTACAGTTTATTAGAACAATCGATTTGCTCAATAAACTGGATCTGACAAGATCTTCCTTTTCATACTTGAAAACCCACAAATTAATCCGAGTCATGCAACAATTTGTACATGCTCAGAAAGAGCTTCAAGTCCTCTTTATTTCTAGCCATAGAACACTGGTACTTATATTCAAAATATAAATCTTTCAAGCCATTCAAACAGGACAGTGCGAGCAGAAACTGGTTCTGCGCACTGTCGCCGTTTTATTCACAGTAAATCCATACTAATTCAGAAAAATGTGAATCTAACGCCAAAAGAATCACAATCCACAGATCTACAACTGTCATGTACATGGAAAAAACTTCCAGAGAACTTATCAAAGCGAAAAACGCGAAACAACACAGAAAATACCATTTCCAGACAGCAAACAAACGCATCATCTCTACTAATCCGTTAATTAGCTAATTTCTCTTAATTAAGTGTCAAAATAGCTTAAGTACGACCATGTGCTCTGATACCACTGTTAGTAAGTGTGTAATTTTCGATTTTTATGCTAATTACAAGTTAATTAAGCCATCGAAACAACACACACAACGAATCGTGCACAAAAGCCAAGTTAACACAAAGAGATTAAGGTGGAAATTTATACCTCCCGCGAAATCGTATTCGCGGGACTCGACCAAGGCATGGGAATCGATGGCGTGCCTTCTCCACCGTCTCCACCACGTCTCGTAACCGCCCTCGAGTCCACCAAGGAGGATTAATCACGTTCTACAAGGTACGTGCTAGCATACCCAAAGAACAAGCCTAATCCCTATGGTTTTCTCTCTTGCATCAATCAACAACCTTGATTTAGTGGAGAGAAAATAGCTCAACACATGAGCAAATGAGAGGGAGAGAGGAGGAAGGTGGCGGCCTCATGGGAGGGAATGAGAGGAGAGAGAAAGCTAGGTGGAGGCTCTCATAAGTGGTCCTTATATAGAGCACAAAACCTAATTGACCTCTTGCATAATTACAACTATGCCATCCCACCTACCACCATATTGGGCAGCCACGTTTTGGGCCTATTTGGGCCACTTAATCCACTCAATTTAGTCTCTAATTCTATTAATTAAAGCCTCATTTATTTGCTCTTTAATTGGGCTATCTATTTGCTATTTAAATAACGGCCCAATTAATCAATATAACCATTTATATTGATAAGTGTTGAACTAAATTAATTATTAACTCATTAATAATTATTTTAGGATTAGTTAATGCATTAATTTATTTCTATATGATCCATTGACTTAATTAATTATAACGGTTCGCAACGGTATATAATTAATTAATCAATCTTATCATATTTCCACAGAACCTACTGCTGTGAATAAATAAATAATGCACTGTGTGATTAATGTCCTATTTGTGTGACCCTTTGAGGATTTATGCTATGTTGGCCATGGAATTAAATCGTTATTTAATTTCAATAATCATAAGCGGTATCTAGCAACACGTTATGACTCCCAATTCGCATAAATAGTGTACTGCTACAATATTTCAATCCTGCATAAGAGAATAAATATGTTTCTCTATTTTGATTCTTATGTCGCACGATATCATCGTATAATCCAAGATAGGAATGTGTCATTCTTGCAGATTATACGTTTCTTGATCTAGAGATAATTGTATAAAGTTGCATGCAAACAATCTATCTCCATCAAGGGGCCCAAACAGATATCGTCACTCACTAAGTGAATTAATGAGGGACATACGGTTTTCTTGATGATTAACTTTTCCCCGCACAATTCAAGAGAACATAAATAAAGTCCGTATAGCAGCCCTTATCGGGAATCAGCGGTAGACAGTATTTATTGAACCTATCCTCATGTGGAAAAGATAAACATCTCAAACTTAGAACCAAAATCACAACGAAATAAACAATGACACATAACACAATCCATATGTTTATTTCGATGGGTCAAGTCCTGTGCTATGTTCCATAACATACACATATGCAACTAAGTTGGTAACTCTTTACCTATGATTAGTAGAACTTAATCATCACTTAACTTGCATACTAATCTTTTATGATAATTAATGTTCCTTGTTAATTATCAAGATTATGGACCGTTTAGATTTATTATTGTCATTCTAAAGAATGATCCACAGAGATCTACAATTCAGATCCTCAACCTGAATGATCTGTCAATAATAAACCTAGGAACAGATGATAAAATCTCATCCAAAACATAAACTAATAATTAAGTCATTAAATTATTGACTTCTAGGACATAACTCTAACAAGTGATTCCTTTCGATCCGAATCAAGGACAATTTACTTCTAAATAAAAATAAATAAGAAAATTTTTCCTGATTTTTAAGGATATTTACCGACTATTCTCGGTACATAAATAAATAAATAAGAAAAATTTTCTTTCGGGATTAACAAATCAAGACTAACCTATAACTCTACTTGTCTGCATTTAAAAGTTCTAAATCTATTCAAACATGACAAAACACATATAATGTCTTAATCTAATTACTAATTAGGTACTTAAGCTAATCAAGTTATCGAACCAAACAATTGAAACGAGAAAACATAACATATTATGGGGGTGTTTGGACGGAGGAGAATAAAGTGGGAATTTGAGAAATTTTATATTCCTAAGCATAAATTTATTATAAACAATCCAAACTATTCACAAAGTTACACACTTCCCAATAAATTTATGTTTAGGAATAAGAAATTCTCCACAAATTCATAAACGATCCAAACGGCCAAAGGATCAAGTTTCTTATTCTTGTGCAACCCAAACAACACAAGAATAAATAATTTTGACCCTTATTCTTAAATTATCCTTATTTATTTTAGAAATAATAGTAACTATCGTCTAAAATTTGTAGTTTAACGTTATTTATTCGACCGAATCATAACTTGGATGTGTATAGGTTTATTTTATAATTGCTGGGTCCAATCAGATAATTCTTAGGTGGAGATATGATGAAAACCTCGTTATATTTCTGTTTACCAAAAAAAAAAATTAATTGGATCTCTGTCGTAATATTTTTTTATTGAAAATTATGTGGGTGTTAATTTTGCGAGCCAAAAAAAAAAGTATTCTGCTAATAAACAATTGATCTGTGTTGTAATTTATGCTTTTCACAAAGTATGATATCATTCAAATGTGAAATGATGAAAGTGACGTGAGGGGAAAAAAAGAGGAAACAAGAGCAGCTTTACTTTCTTCAATCCTACGGTCTCGTCGATAAGGTAATTGATGATACTGAAGAAAAGAAAATGTGCTTGTTTAATGAATTTAACGGTACAGGTGTTTAGAAAAAGAGGACGAAATTTCTAAAATTTGAAAAGGACAAGACAACACGGGAGCCCACTGAAGAAGACAAAAGCAGCATTAACATTTCACACCAGTGGTGCTATTTGCTCCAGTTGCACCGTTCACAGCACTAAAAGATCATCAATCTGCACATATTAGATTCAAGGTGTATGCGTGGACCAGGAGCAGGGGTACAGTGCGCCATGAATGCTAACGTGCGCGGAGGTCACGTGAGGTGAGAGAGAGAGAGAGAGCGACAGGATCCAAGGTTAGATCTCGTCTAAGGCTCGGTGCCCCACGTAGTTTTTTACTAGTCAAGCTCGGTGTGGGCCCCACTTCTGATAGGGTTCTCTCCCTGTTTGTTTGTTGTTTTGGAATGAGGTAGCTGCCTAGCTCTAACTTGATATTTGCTGTATGTAAAGTAGTTCCACACTTCTTCTATTATGGTAGAGTTAGGGTTTTCTAGTATCAATTCATCCCAAATTTTATTTAATTTTTAGTTTCGGGGGAAGAGCGAAGCGCCGCTCTGCGCACGCTGCACGGTGCTTCTGTCGGAGCCACTTCTTTTTCGTTTTATAATTTATCACTCTTTTATGTATTTATTGTAGTTATTGTTAAAAAATATCGCCTATTGATAAATCTTTACGGTGCGTATCTACGTAGATCCGTCTGATGGTGATTAGATCGACGGATATATGTACGATTTCTTTCAGCTTTTTAATGCATATATACAAAAAATCTTAATTTTTAATATCTCAAATATTGAGTTACTGGATGAACAGTGACATTTACATTAACAAATAACAAAGATTTTTAGGCAATATATGTTCATTATAAAAATTATTATATTATATCATTATGCCTATAAACTGCACTATTGAATTTACATTAACACTTCGATATATGTTTATTCTTCGTGGTTTTATTTTACACGAATTCTGTGATGAACTAATATTTTAAAGAAAACAGTAATTCAGACCGTTTTCTTCAAAATTATGATCTTCAGTGATTGATAACCACCATATGGGCCGTTTGGATCGCTTATGAATTTGCAGAATTTGGAAAATTTCCTATTCCTAAACATAAATTTATTGAGAAGTGTGTAACTTTGTGAAGAATTTGGATTATTTATAATAAATTTATGCCTAAAAATTTGAAATTTTCCAAATTCCAATTGCATCCAAACAAGCCCTATAATATCCCATTATTTTATACGATTTTAATTTATCAGAAAGTATTAGTATTAGTGCAAAAAAATAAAAGGGAAATTAGGTCAACGTCACCTTAAAGTTTTGAAATTAGAAAATTATCACTTCAAAATGAACTCTTTGAAAAATGCCACCCTAAATCCACCATACTTTATATATTTGCCACATTCATACGGTTCTTATACGCTTCTATTATGAAAATAATGTATTTTTTATTATTTCCCAATATACCCTTCACTCTCTCCAAATTATTTCCTTCTGTTGAAAATGTTGTCCCTGACTTCCATTTCCTTCCCCGCGCACTTTCTCTGTGCTCTCTTCTCGATCGATCCACCCAACAAGTGTCGAGTCTGCCCTGACATTACTCTCGCTTGCTCTCTCTCGAGCTTCATCTCTCTCCATTCGACCTTCTTATCTCAAGCTCGATCTAGACCCAAAAGAAATGCTAAACGTGATTAAATTTTCAACTATCGCCTCTTCCTGCAACTGACATAGCCAGCACCTTTTCTATTTCAATTTGCATTGCTAATTTCAGAAGTTCACTTCCAATTAGGTGTGGTTTCAACCATATGTCAAGTTATTTTTTTGCAATTGGATTTGAAGAGACCGATTGTTGATTTGCATTTTTTTTACATCTAAATCAATTTGCTTTAGTAACAGCCCTGACTAATAAACAAGAAAAAGTATTTCTCAAGGGTTACTTTTTTTTAGCAATTTGGTGGATAGTCGTGACTGGTGAGTAAAAAATGCAGGACATATGCTTAGTGCCTAAATTTGTAGGACTAGATTATTTTTTGTTTGAATTTTCAAATAAGATTATTGAGGTATATATATATATATTTTTTTGATTGGATAGCCGTAGGTACATTTCATTCCACATAAAAAAGAAGGTACATCATACAGGAGTAAAAATAGGAAAAGTATATCCTTCGTAATCAATCCTATTAAGTCTAGCAAAATTAGCCAATTCATCCACAATAGCAAGTTGATTTCTAGGAACTAAAACACATTTGAATCCAGAGTTAACTTTGAAAGTATGAATAACTTCCAACAGGTCATGGTAGCACCTCCAATCTAATTGATCCGCTTGTAAAGCTCCATTAATCACCTCATACAAATTAGCACAATCAGTGGAGAATAAGCACTTGACGATGCCTCTGTTGCTTACTGCTCTAGTTGCTTTTATCATGGCCTTTGTTTCAGCTTGCATAGGCGAAGAGATTAGACCTGATTTAACTCCATACTCCAACATCTCTCCTTCTGAACTAGTTAAGAGATATGCCATCCCCCATTTTCTGGTGGACTGAAAGACCCATCCACCTCACATGTAGCAGATCCAAGCTGAGGGTGTTGTTGGAGAGTATTGTCAACCCGACATGTTACCAAACCGGCATCAATCTGTAGCCTATCATATGCTGCTGCCATAGCCAAGAACTGTTGAGGGTTAGCCTTCTTTCCTTCGTACACCTCTGTACATCTCAGCTTCCATAATGCCCAAAGATGATTAGCAACTAATCGGGCCCTATTAGCATCCGTATTGCACATGAAAATTCTGAGCAAGTCTAATATGCTGTCCGGGAGGTTGTCAGACCGTATGCCGAGGGTGGAGGCCAACCAGAGTGTGCGAGCCCATGGACATTTGAAGAGAGCATGCTGTATAGTTTCATCCTCAGAGCCACATATAGAGCAAGGCCTTGCTGTATTTCAGATCCGCCTACCAATTGTATCACCTAGAGGTAAACCGTTGTGCATAATTTTCCACAAAAACAGTCTAATGCGCGGCAACAATCCTTGTGTATGCCATATTGCCTTAAGGAGAGAAGGGTTAAAGCTCGGTGTAGATGAAGATGAGGTGATTAATTGGTAAGCCTTTTCAATGTGAATTGACCATTTTTTGCATAAGTAAAGATCAGCATGTCATCTCTATTAGAGTTCAGTTGCGGCGGTTGTATGGACAGAGCAATATATAAGGCCGTAGCAAAACCAAACTCCTGAATGAGTTTTTCGTTATTCCAACCACCCGCTTTAGCAAGGAGCTGTGAAACCACTAACCGGCTTTGACTTACCGACCTAGGTTTGAGAAGTAGCCAAAGTCCATGCCATGGTTGACCATAGATCTTGCACTTCATGCCATCACCCAGTTGCCATGTAATATGTCCTTGTATAACTTGCCTGGCATCCATAATCGCTCTCCACAGTGGAGTGCATCTGCTTCTTCTTAAGGAAAGCCAGAAACTCTCATCTCTGAGATATTTTGCTTTAGCAATCTGAACCCAGAGCGCTGCTGAGTTAGAAGCCACCTTCCAAAGGCATTTGAGGTTGAAGGCAACATTCAAACAATTAAGATCACGCAAGCCGAGTCCCCCACATAACTTCGATCTAGTGAGCTTATTCCATGCAACCATGTGCATCCTGGGTTGGTCTTTGGAGGACCAGAAAAAGGAACAAACCTTGGATTGAATCTTATCCAAAGTTCCTTTAGGAACAGAGGATGTTGACATAGCATGTAAGAGCATGGGTTCCACAACAGCTTTTATCAAAGTGATTTTGCCAGCCTGTGAGAGAAAAGTAGCCTTCCATCCTTGCAGTTTCCTTTCAATCTTTTCCACTAGAGGCAGGAAAATGAACCGGTCTGCAAGCATTGACCGGTGTGCCAAGGTAAACCTCATTTAGAGAAGCTAAGGAAGCATTGAGAGCAGTTAGGACATAGTCCTTCATGGGCTGAGGTGTTGCTTTTGAGAACCATCTTTTTGACTTCAGATGGCCGATTTGCTGCCCAGAGATGGCACAAAAGTGATCTAACACAGAAACTAGCCTTTGTACCTCTGCTACAGAGGCTTCACCAAAAATTAATAAATCATCGGCATAGAGCAAAGTGTTTAGAGTTGGCCCATTTCTTGAAATCTGAACCCCTTTCAACCTACCTTCACTTGTTTCAGCCATTAACATCCTTGTAAGAACATCCATGCACAATATAAAAATATATGGAGAAAGCGCACAACCCTGCCTTAGCCCACCGGTAGGTTGAATGAAACCATCTGATTTGCCATCGAAGACAATAGAAAAACGTGCTGAGGTGACACATGCCATTACCCAGGTCACGAATGGTTCCGGAAAGCCATACTTAAGCAAAACCCATTGTATAAATGACCACCTCATCCTATCAAAGGCCTTGGAGAGGTCGCATTTGAAACAAAAAGAATGTCGTTTATAGGCTGTTGTTGAGAAGGTATGGAGCACTTCCCTGAAAACGATAACGTTATCCGAGATATCCCTCCCTGGAGTAAAGGCCGTTTGGTTATTTGCAACTAAAGATGATATTATCAATTGCATTCGCTTTGCAAGAATTTTGGAGAACACTTTATATATAACATTGCAAACGCTAATAGGGCGGTAATCTGTAACCTCAGCCGGATTTTCTTTCTTAGGAATTAAGATGAGATTAGCCTTTGCAATATCTGGTGGGATACTACCCAAACTGAACATCTTCTGTATTTGATTCAGAATGACTGGCTCAAAACTAGACCAGTACAGTTGGAGAGCTCTAGATTTATCCCGTCTGGGCCAGCGGCTCGATCTGGGTGAAGAGAGAATAAAACTCGTTTAATCTCATCAGTCACAGGTTGGGTCTGTAACTGCATTGCATAGCTGGCCAGGATGGTGGGAAAGCAATTGTTATAAAGCAGGTCAATAGCCTGAATAGAACCTGAGTCTAGAGGGTAGTATATGGCTTTGTAATGGTGCACAAAAGCTGATCTAATGCTCCTCTCATCAGACACCAAATGACCCAACTCATTTCGTATGGAGTGAATTTTGTTTTTCCTCTTCCTACTTGTGGCTGAGATATGGAAAAAACATGTATTATTATCACCAAACTGGGCCCATCTAATACGTGAACGTTGAGCCCAATACACTTCTACTTCATGAGTACACGCATTGTACTGAAGTTGCAGCTCATTTCTCTTTCTGATATCCGAGTCCAGGGAGCTGTTTTGTATTGCCAGCATTTGGTCTTTCAACTGTTTTAAACTTCGATTAGGTGATGGTCTTCCCGCTACCCAATCACGCACTGAACCTGGGCCCAATCTGTGCCCCCATGGTAGCAGCCTCCTGGCAAACAACAGTGAAATCGGGGTTGAGAGTCCACCAATTCTCAAACCTGAAAGGACGTTGCATTTTCATTTTGTTCGGATCCGTACAAAGTAGCAAAGGGGTGTGGTCACTGTTGTAACGTGGTAGGTGATAAACTTTGACATGTGGAAACCGCACCACCCAAGTCGGTGTAGCCATTGCCCTATCTAAGCGCTGATGTATAATGGAGTGTGGATCTTGATTGTTGCACCATGTGTATGCAGGCCCATCGTGACCTAGATCCAAGAGTCCCGCTCTGTGGACCATGGATTGAAAACCTCGGTTTTTGCTTTTTTGTCGGCTGGAGCCTCCTACCTTCTCCCTTCGGTCCATAATACAGTTAAAGTCTCCCATCACACACAAAGGTTTGTTATGGTTGCTTGCATAAAAAATTATGCGCTCCCATATGTAGCCTAATACCCTACCAGTGGAGTGTCCATAAATTGCTCCCATGATCCAAGGTTCATCATCCATATGTTTTTTAATTTCTGCAAAAATGAAGAAATGGGATCGTTCCAGGATTGTTACATTATTTCCATAGCAACCACAGTCCCCCGGACCTTCCCACTGCTGGGACCACCTCGTAATTCTTTAGTGGCAATCTGTTTATCCTTGGTAACGCTTGTTGAAGAGAACATTTAGTTTCACAAACAAAACCTAAAGAAGCTCTAGAGCTGTGGAGGTAGTGAGCTAGAGAAGACATGGTCGAGCGGCCTCTACTCCCTCGACAATTCCATGAGAAGTAATTCATAAATCCACCGGGGGCGTCAAACCATTCGCCCTTGGCCGCTTTGTTTTAGGAGAACTTTGTTCTCTGGTTTGCTCACTGGAGCTGGTAGAGTGCTTGGTGGTTATGTAAGGGATGGGATTCAGTGGCGGTGTACTGGATAGGCTTTGAGAAGTATGGTTAGCCAAGAGTCCAAGGTGAACTTGATAGGCTTGAGGATTCTGGTCCATATTAGATGTTCTTTGATGTGGAGGAACACGTGAGGTTCTACCTGAACTCGAGCTTGACTCAGATTGACCATCCTTGGTGGGAACTAAGGCTGGGTTAGTTAACCATCTCTTTGTTTTGATTGGGTCCGGGTTTAAGAGCTCTGGTCTGTTGTTACTGTAGGTTGGATTAAGTGCCAGTCTATTGTATCTAGCCCACTGGATACAATCAAGATATTCATGGTCAAGACAACCGCAAAAAGTGCAGAAATTTGTAACACGATCATAAACAAAGTAAACTGTGACAGAGCCGAGAGCTGGATTGTCAACAGTAACCTCATCTTTTAGTGGCAATGAAATCGGGACACTGACCTTAACCTTGTAGATTGAATTCCTTGCTGACATGAAAGTAACTGGACGAGAGACAGGTGTTCCGGCATGTCGTGCTAGAAAAGTAGCTCCCTGAGGGGTGACCTGCTCTGTGTTCACATTATGGAGCTGCACCCACAGGTCCACCGAGGAGATAAGATCAGATCTAAGGTCTGCTGGTCCCATAACTGTCCTCATTGCTACCAGATCCTTTCTAAAATCCCATGGTCCTCCCTCTAAGACATACCTCATTTGTTCTATAGAGATGAACTCCGCCACAAAGAGATTGCTTGTCACACGACCAATTTTAGTTGTGGGGCCTGTTTTCCATGCTTTGAGCATCTGTTGGGAGAAAGCCAAAGTGTCAGCCTGGCGGGGTGAGAGAATTCTAAGTAGCAAACAGCACTCCCAATTTCTGGAAGAGACTCCGTCCGATGGGAGATGGATAGGGTTCTGGGTTGGTTGGGAGGGAAGTGTGATGGCCGAGAAGCGTTCGAGGAACTCCTCGTCAGTTAGATTGGTGGCATCCATGGGTGAGGGAGTAGAGAGAGATGGGGCGAGAGGTGGAGTAGTGTCACCTATGGAGAGATTAGAGATAAGATTAGGTGATGGGGGTGCTGAGCAATTGGGAAAGGAAATTGCATCAGAGTTGTGGTGGTGAACAGCTTTAGCCAATGGTTCAATAGGTTGGGGTATCTGGTCCACACTCGTGTCCCAGAAGCTGGTTTTACACTCGAATTGGTTGAAACCAGTAGATAGGTATAGTATGAACTGTCCGATCTTTATTGTGGGATTTAGAGAAATGGGAAATTGGCCTATTTTGATGCAAGGGAGCGGAGATTTGTTGGTAAGGAACTGACTGGTCAGAAGTTTGGAGTTCTGACAAATGGCACTCTTCATTCCAATTTGGTGAAAAGGGGCATTAATTGGGTTGCTTCCGTGGGATAAGGAAAAAGTTTGCTTTCCCAACCAACGGTTACATTTTGGGAGGGGTTGTCCGAACAGAGCAAAGGATGGCTTAGATGGTTCAGAGAGCAACATAGTTCCCAATAGGGGTTCGGTATTCGTGTCATCTCTTTCAATAGGGTGATTAACATCTCCAGGCAACAGCTGGTGTGTGATAGGCGACTCAGGCAGATTAGCCATTGGTCCCTTTGCCGTATGTAACCAGTTCCAACTAGGAGGAGGGGTTGCAGTACCGTAAGGAGATAAAAGAGAGAGAGAGAGAGTAGAATTCATCATTAAAAATAAAAAGGTCAAAGGAGTTATGGAGGCACGAAAGGAGTAGAGAAAAGAAAGTGAAGTTAAGAGGGTGTAGACAGAGAAGAGCACACCAGATAGGCGACCACTAGTGTAGAACAATAATAGATAGGCAGAGCATTGAAGAAGGGAGAAGTAAAGACATTAAAGGTTGGAGTTAAGTCGCCGAGAGGGTCGTTTTTCTTTTTCGTTTTCCCATCTCTCAAACTAACCATTTCCAAGTGTATTGAGGTATATATAGTCACTATATATCTTTAGAGAAATTCCATTAATTTATCTGTTATCTTTGTATTTTTGTGGCTAGATCGATTGAGAGAGAGACAACATGCGTAGGTTTAGTAGTAGAGAGTGAACAAACAGAACAAAGAGAGTGTAAGAGAGGAATGCAAATTCTGACGGGCCGGAGATAGAGACGAGAGAGGTTCAGAGAAGATGAAGGGTATACTAGGTAATATATCAATAATATAGTATTTTTATGTTAGAAATGTACAATAGCCGTACAAATGTGACAAATATCGAAGTACAATAGATTTAGAATTGTGTTTTTCTAATTTTATAACTTTGGAGTGGCATAAAACCAATTTCCCTAGAATAAAATGATTTGCCTGTATGTATGAGCCGAATTTAATAGTTCTCCCTTTCGCCACAATTGTACATAGTTCCTATTAACAAAAATTGGGAACTATTTCACCACCATAATTTGTTGTTTTTCTTGATCTATCTTTGGTCTGGTAGGTGGTGTTTCCATCGAGTGAATTTTATTTTATTTCCCACTTTTTTAGGAAATAAAAATGGGTGTGTTTGGTAAGGACACTGAATGTTGCCAAGTCGTGTTATTTATTTATGAATAATTTTTTGAAGCAAATTTATTTATGAATATTATCATGTACGTACGTAAATATAACCCAGAAAAAAAAAATAATGACTACTGCCATTGAAACATTTCTTTGACTCACAAAATTAGGTAGTTAACAAAAATAATAAATGGGTAATAAAAAAAAATTGTTTGCCTTTTATAACAAAATGGGTAATAAAAAATTGTTCTGTATCGGCATTGATTTCGAAAATGAATAATTATTTGACTTTTATATCATCGAAAGTCTTTGTTTCATCTACAAATCTCGATATTGAATACCACAGCTCAAATATGAAATATATAGTGCAAGTCAAATTTAGGTTTCAATAGGGAGGAAAGAAACGATTATGAATACCGTAAAGTATAATTCCACGTGAAATGGTTTTGAAAATTCTAGCTTCAAAAGTTTGATTTTTAATAATTTAATAAATTTTATTGAAGGCTGTTGGATACTGTAATTTTCGAAGCAAATTTTAATACAATAATTTTGTTATATTATAAAAGTAAATTAAATAGAATATATAGAAAAGCCTGATGAGTCGTGTAAATGGAGTATAATGTTATTCAAAACAGATCGCATAAGAAAATAATGATGCAGTGCAGAGAGCGTCAGAAATAAAAGTTGAAAGACACAACACAAGCATGGAAAGAATCTAGCTAAAAAGAGTACAAAAAAAGCATGAAAATAATATGTAAGCACGCAAGCTGAAGCTTTATTCCATATCTAAGAGCAATTAATTAAAAAACCTAACAAAATATCTGTAGAGAATCAAAGCTAAAGAAAGTGAAAAATAATGGCTTTATAAAGATAGAGCTCCCTTCAATCCAAAGAAAGATCAGAAAAGGCTGATACAGCTCCATCATTATGCAAGCCACAAACCCATCTCACAAATCATCACTCTCGCTCTCTATTAATGGAGATCTGAAAACCTCTCTCAACTAAAAATGAGATGGGGCAGTGGGAACCATAACCAAGCAGCTGTAATACGCCCCCCC
Source organism: Rhynchospora pubera (assembly GCA_028095005.1). Lineage (NCBI taxonomy): Eukaryota > Viridiplantae > Streptophyta > Magnoliopsida > Poales > Cyperaceae > Rhynchospora > Rhynchospora pubera. The sequence continues at coordinate 156,644,438 of CM051462.1, read as the reverse complement.
GCGATCCTTGTTTGAACCAAAAGGAGCTCCATCCTTAAAATCCTAATTTTAATTTTAACACACAAAAAAAAACATACCATTCCATATACGTAATAATAATAAGGATAATAAGGATAAATATAGATATTAATATCAATATTAACTATAGTTAATACTACCGTGGCTGTGGCGCAGAGAGGAAATGGGAAGAATGAAGAATATATAGGCGGTTTTTTATAGAAGAGGGGATGGCCGGATGGGACTGGTAGTAGGAGTAGGAGTAGGGTTAGGGTTAGAGTTAGGATTGGAACTTGGAACCAATCCGAATGACACTTCCTTTCAATGGTGGGCTGTGTAATTTGTGCTGAGGCTAAAAAGGCCTGTTATTGTCCAGATTGGTTATAATTGGGTTTTAATTGGGCCTATACTCTGTCTCGCCATTTGTGCAAGAACATACGAGGGATCTTTTCATTATATATATTAAAAAGAAAGTCGATCCGGTCCAAAATGATTTTAAAATTACACATACAGGCAACCTGAATTTGGTTCGGAAAGCTGGATTAAAAATTGCTTAATTAATAATCGGGTTGGAATCAAATAGGCGATGATGTCCTTTTAGGAGTTATGATAACTTCAACGGGCTGGGCTTTATACCTAAAAAATTTATCAAAAAAAAAAAGAAAAAAATTTTGGTTATGGACATTGATACCATTACCGCATGCGAGCATGTCTTTTGCTATATTCAACATTGATACCGCATGTCTTTTGCTATATTCCACAAAGGAAGACGATGACACGAGATACCGAAAAAAATAATAAAAATACATCCTATATAATAAAAATCATTGTCACAAAACATTAGTTACATACTTTTATTATCACATAAATTGTGAAACTTAAGGCCTAATTTAAAACATTAAGTAAAGTAATTGATAGATGATCTCTTTTATCTTTTAGAAATCAAATAACTCAGATATCCTCTAAGAACGTTGGAAAACTCTTGATTAAATTGCAAAATGAATCTGTTGCTGCCACGGCTACGAGAGCCTTTCGGGTGCTCATGAATTCTAGGCACTTTGCTTTGAGATGATAACAATTATATCGTTCTGCCAAAATTAATGTATTTGCCACAATGCTCGCGTCGAGATTCTCACGTAGTAAATCTGCAGACAACAACTTCAATCTTTCCAAATCGTACCTAAATTTTAGAAATTTATAGATATCAATATTAAAATGATTTGAATGTGTATGTTTGTATTATAAAGTAAGATAAAATAAGAAAGCAACCTGCAAGAGTAAGATACTAATTAATTGCGTACCTATCTGCAGCGATGAGCAACTGCTGCGCCATTATTTTCAAATCTTGCTTTTCAAAATGAGGTAACGCATCAGAATAAATAAAATAAAGCATGGATTTGAAAGCTCCTGGTTCAATATCGTCAATCGTTATGGTTTTCTTCCACTTGCCCTTCACACAATCAAAGAACTTTGAGACGGCCAACCGGGCAGCAAGCGCGCACCGATGGGCCATATCGTCAATCGTTATGGTTTTCTTCCACTTCCCCTTCACACAACCAAAGAGCTGTGCACTGAAGATGGCCGACCGGGCAGCAAGCACACACCGATGAGCCTTAAATCTTTCTCCCTTTACTACAAATGTGACATCTGACCCCTGTCCGCTCTCTAGTAGGTGAACCAAATCTGGGGTGAGGCTCGAGGGGGGGACAATAAGGCTGTAATTAGTAGTTCCCTTAGGATAAGTTACTACATCAATTGTGCACTTGATAGTGAAGACATCATCACGTAGATATTTAGATGTCTCAAATTGACTTCTTTCAGCACTAAAACCAAAGGTACATCCCTCCATGAATATACGTACTGATTTAGATGAAAAGCTAACGTCAGAGGGAGTACCATCCTGTTGAAGTACAGTGAATGCAAATCTTGCCTTCACATCAGCAGGACTTTTAAGTTGAAGGTAGAATGATATCAGATCTCTGTCTTCGATGGAATATCCGTCACTGTCGGGATAAAATCTAATTATTCAGTCATAACCGCCGATAGTGAAAACATGAGAGCAGATGAATTTTCCGATACCAATTCCTTTAGTGAGGGAATATCCCAAAATCTTTAACAGGTGTGATCCGGTTTCGGCCTCAAACTGAATTGTAGAGGTGGTCGTCGACGAAACCATATTGGAATATCTTGCACGGAAGGAGGGGGCTTATAATCTTTACGACAGAGGATTTTGTTTTGCTCGATAACTAATGTACAAATTACAAGCTGAAAAGCTGCATACGAAATGGGCTCAGCCAGTATGGGATAATGGGATGTATATATATATATATATATATATATATATATATATATATATATATATATATATATATATATATATATATATATATATATATATATATATATATATATATATATATATATATATATATATGAAAAATATATACTTTTTCAATGTAAACCAAATCTGGCGTTTTTTATCTAGCACTCGTACACTTATTTTAAAATTGGAATGGAGTAATTAAGCTAGCTAGTGCTATTTTCCGTTTTTTTATTATTAACACATACGTTGTAAGTGTGTTAGATTTATTTTTGTCAATGTTAATTTCTATTAGCATATTATTGTAAGCTTGAATTTAGCATTCTAATTATTGATATTAATATTACCCTGAATTTAACAACCTTTTCCAATTTAATTTGCAAAATATCATTGATTCGGTAGTATGTTTCAGCATAAATTGTTACCAATATTGTAGTCAGTGATTTAAATAGCGAAGCCATGAACCACAATAGCCCCGCTATAGCGGTACGACTTGGTAGACAGCTACAGGATGCTAAACTAAAAGTGCTGCTATAGCGGTGTTCATTGGTATATAGTAATATTAATTAAAATTATATTTATTTTTGGCCTTTTATTTCTTATGGTGGCTATAATGGTAAAAATTAGAAAAATATCGATGCACTATAATGATATTTAAGAGAAATATAGGGACACAATTTATTAGTTGCTAGCATAGAATCAATATTACAAACACATCTTTGGCATATAAACTCTAAGAGACCTGATATAATATTAATTAAGTACAATGAGATTTGTCTATTGCAATAACAAATTATAAAGTGTATGTGTTAAATTTAACTATAATTACATGCATATAATATAATATGATATTTAATTTTAATCAAAAATATGTTTATGATGTAATAAATAAGTACATTTGTACATGATCTTTGATTGTAGTAGCTCATCACATTTATATATAAGAGAAAATTTTTGTAGCTACATCTTTTTGTTTTTCTGAAAATTAGTTTTTCGGTTTTATCTTTTAACTCAAATACTATAGAAGGATTGCTAATACTGGTGTTGGTTATAAAATTATGACCTTTTCTAATCAACGTCTTATAACGATAGACAATAAATACTAAATTCAATAAGGGTAAATAAGGAAGTCGCATCTTTAGTAGTTAGATATAATAGTTTTGTTGAAATTACAATATTTTGATGTCAATATCTTGTCATTCTGAAAACGCTACGATTGGATCTCGCCTACGAAACGAATACGTATAAATATATATGGCTCCGTTTGGATGCGTTGAGAATAAGGTAGGAAGAAGGAAGAAGAGAATAAATTTATTGGGAAGTGTGTAACTTTTGTGAAGAGTTTGGATAGTTAGAAATAAATTTATTGGTAAAAAGTGGTTATTCCTTATACCTTATTCCGAGAAGAAACCATCCAAACGGAGCCTAAATTAAAAAGAAAGTCGATCGGATAGATATTATACATTTCTTCTGTTATAGTTTTTGCGCTCAATAAAGTTTATTTCAATGAGTTTGGCGACGAAACGAGAGGCAATCCGGTCCAAAATGATTTGAAAATTACACATACAGGCAACCTGAATTTGGTTCGGAAAGCTGGATTAAAAATTGCTTAATTAATAATAGGGTTGGAATCAAATAGGCGATGATGTCCTTTTAGGAGTTATGATAACTTCAACGGGCTGGGCTTTATACCTAAAAAATTTATCAAAAAAAAAAAAGGAAAAACAATAACTTCAACGGGCTAACGGGCTGTGCTTTAGCTTTTGGTTATGGACATTGATACCGCATGCGAGCATGTCTTTTGCTATATTCAACATTGATACCGCATGTGTTTTGCTATATTCCACAAAGGAAGACGATGACATGAGATACCGAAAAAAATAATAAAAATACATCCTATATAATAAAAATCATTGTCACAAAACATTAGTTACATACTTTTATTATCACATAAATTGTGAAACTTAAGGCCTAATTTAAAACATTAAGTAAAGTAATTGATAGATGATCTGTTTTATATTTTAGAAATCAAATAACTCAGATATCCTCTAAGAACGTCGGAAAACTCTTCATTAAATTGCAAAATGCATCTGTTGCTGCCACGGCTACGAGAGCCTTTTGGGTGCTCATGAATTCTAGGCACTTTGCTTTGAGATGATAACAATTATATCGTTCTGCCAAAATTAATGTATTTGCCACAATGCTCGCGTCTAGATTATCACGTAGTATTAAAAAATAATTTTCTAACAAAAATGAATAAGGTAGCATCAATAATACAACCGAAGCCATTACATTGGATCAACTGGCATAGTGGCATTAAGCCCAGCTTCAATAAATTCTCAACCAGTACACATAGTACCAGTTGGGAAACAATACAGTAATTCAAATCTATGGCACTAAGTATAATGTTGCATTCCTAAAACAGAATACACCAGCATCAAACTCAAAGACTGTCAGGACTAATTTGGAGAAAAATCAAATGCACGGCACAAGAAAAAATAAATAAAAGAATATTACATTTTAAGTAAAAAAGCTTTAAAATTACAGCAGCAGACGATGTTCAGTGTAATCTCCCCTCAAAAAATAAAAGGCACAAACAATCACAAGAAACTACTTCGTATAGCACAAGCATTTCTAGAATTATTAATAAAAAGAAATAGAAGAGTGACATGCTGAGTTGCTGTGGCTACGTACCTAACTTGATATGTACGTCCACCACTTGTAAAATCCAAAGCCGTAAACTGTTGAAAGAACAGCAATCCTCAGAGGATAAAATTTGAATCTGTAAAAATACATCACATGACATAAATATATCTTCTCAAAGCAATAGTTGTTTGCATAGAAAGCAATGAAGTTATATTAAATATGCATGCACTCCTAAAGTAATAAGCATTTCTAATTTTTCCTTTTATGGAAGTTCCAACTTGCTCCACAAAAGGTTCGACTTGCATGGAACTATTGCCATCAATCTCTAATAGCAAGTTCCAAACAAGGAACAAATTGCAATATGTAGTGATTGCAACAGAATTTTCACTATTGGAAAAACATATTATACATTTACAACCACTAAGGCATTTCCAACATAAACTTTGACCACTAATGTCCCAATTTTATAATTATATTTTGAGTCTGATTGAGAGTTCAAAAAAAGCTTAGGATAAAATGACATTGTACAACTCCAAAAATTAGCCAAAGAATAATCCTATCAATACCACAAACCAGGATATAATGACATGTTTGCATTACTAGTTTCCTCAAAACATCCAAATGTTCCTAAGCAGCCATTTGGGCCAAAACTCCATATTTCTTTTATAAAAGAAACAACTTCCATTCAACCCCCCGTATGGCATATTTAAAAAATATTAAATTATATTTAATTTAATTGGGAACTAAGCATACCACAAACAAGAAATAAACTACATAAAATTAGCACCGAGTGAAAAAAAAAAGCACAAAAGAAACAATATGGTTTATTAGATACCTCTATGGTTGTGTTATGGTACTCAAAATGCAATTTTTTCATAGGTTCACAGCCTTTTAATACACAGTAATTGATTTTCCAAGCACCATAATAATGTGGCCACTTCTTTAGCCTCTTTCAAAGGAATTTGGTTTATTAGATGATGCATATTGTTTTCGGTTAAACAGTTCAGGGTCAATCAAGGCACTTGAGTGAGAATAATAAATTTTCAACTGAGAGCCTAACTGGGGCTTCTTATTGCAAAGCTGTAAGAATATAATGGCCAAAACTATGATGCAAACATTGCATTGTGGCCTTAAACTAAAACAGTGCACAAAGGTGAATTATCTATTCAGTCAGTGACAGCCCAACTACCAATGCTACTATATTATAGGTAAGCTGACAATTTTAATTTGAGTTAATTAAGTTTTTTAGGTGACCAACAATTGGACTTAACATTATTTGTTCTTTTCCTTGACTACAGTCTAATACCACTGGAGCCTAAATCTAGTCTACAGATCTAGCTTAGTTAATACTTGTAGACCAGTGATGACTAATTATTTACTCCCCAGTTTCTTTCTCATCATTGGATGATTATCCCCAAACTCCGATTCTGACAGATGTCCCTTTAAAACTAAACAGAAAAGGTCAAAAGGTAAGGGTATATAATAATTTCTATATGACAAGGTCAAAGTGATGTGGGTATATATCAATTTAAATAATACAGTTGGCTCCAATTTCTCTATAATTACAAGACAAAGCATTCAATCCCTAAACCAACTCAGACTGTCCAACATTGCTAACCCACCTAATTCTGAAGAATTCTAATTGGCAATGAAAAAGCACCGAATTTTTAGTTATTCCATCTAAAGAAGCACAGACAGTAATTTATGGAATAACACAAGAAATTACAAAGTTCAACAATTTTGATATCTTCAAAAAGAAAATAGTCTAGATCAAATATGATTTAGAATTTCTGCTGCTGCATTATTAAACTGTAAAACAAGCAACTACTTTAAAAAAATGTGAACATAACTTGTAAAGAGTTGAATAATTGATAACAAAAACGTTATTAGAATTAAAAATAAGTACCCAACCTTGGCAGAACATTAAGCTGACAAAAAAAAAGTGTCATTTTTAAAAGGTATCTCTCAGCGATTACTAAATTGGCAATTCACCAAATAAAGCATGGAAGCAACGAACGTTGCCATTTCAGAAAAGGAAAGTCCTCCAAAAAACTTTGCATTACCAGTATTTTCTAAAACCCAAATTTAAATCATGCATACTCTTGTACTCTCTGACAATACATACTTGTATAAAATTTGATAGAGAGAAACACAGACAGTTACCTCAACGGTAACTTCAACAAAAATTTTGTAAGAAAAAAGCAAAATAGAAACATGACAGAGAGAGAGACATACTTCCAAGTATCATCGGCGCGATCAGCGGCGGCGGAGCGAGTGGCGGGCATGGGAGTGAACCACTGAGAGAAATCGCGATCGAAGAACTCCCAATCGGGGAGCAAGATCCCAGCCACAGCAAAGAGCCCAAAGGCGTAGGTGGCGAGCACCTTCTTGAACGACATGGTGGCGATTCCGACGAGCACCATCACCACGGCCAGCCCCACGAGACTCCGTTGTAGCGCCTCGTCGCGCCCCATCGGGACTGGAGAGGTCGAGCGCGCGTGAGAAACGGAGGAGTTTGAGGAAGGAGAGTGAGAGTTGAGGAAGTGGTGAAGTGGCGTGAGAGGAAACGAAGCGGGCATGAGAGAGAGAGAGAGTACGGCGCGCAGTTGGGTTCTTTTTTTTTTTGTTTTTATTTGAGGCTTTGGCCTTTGGGTTTTGGTTCTCTCTCTTGCAGCAAGAGTCTTGCTGCTTTCGGAGACTGGGTGGGACCGTGCGACTGCTGTTGGTGGTTGAATTGTTAATAAATGAAGGTTCAGGTTACTTATTTGAAGTTGTGGTGTTGAGTCGTGTTGCGAAAAGTAAAAATTGTAGGTCGAGTCTGGTCACCGACCCGGTGTGTGTTGCGTGCTGACAACCGAGTAGACCGCCCACAAAATCCCCCCACGTGTATATTGAAATCGATTTGCACAAGTTTAAATTATTATTTTCTTCCAAAAGTTATTGCATGATATTAAGCTAATGTTTCGCAATTTATAAATAAAAATAATTTTTTTATCAATATTTGTCATTTTTTATAAATGAGATCTAAGATTATTTTAAAATAAAATAGTATTTAGATCGACAAAATCTAGTGATCACCATTGGTACAAGTGCAGCAATTTTTTAAAAAAAGAAGCAAAATTTGATAATATAGACGTGAGACATGAATTTGTTTGCGATTAAAAAGCAAAAAATTTTCTGTTAATCGAATTCTAACTAAACATAATTTGAACATCATGGATGACAAAAAATAGTACTGATATACAGAATATTTGTTCATGGACTGTTTTTTTTTTCCAACCCCATTACAGATTTACAGTCGTTCGTAATTTTGAAAGAACAATATTTTTTAAATGAAAAATGTTCAGTCTAAAAACTGTTTGTCTACTTCACAAATTTTCTTTAATATTAATACAACAGCCATCCACATTCTTGTTGTTTTTTACCATGGTCTTAAAATTCATATGTTTAGAATATTAAATGCAGTACTATGCTTCTAGATTAACAGTACATTCACAAGTTCAAACGGCTTAGAACCGACGTGGCTGAATAAACACCTCAAAGGCTGTTATAAAATGATTTATGTGGGGTTGCTACGGGCTTTTTCTTAAAATAATTATTATGTGGGAGTTGGGACCTGTTTAATACATATCAAATTAACTTAAATTTTTAATATGCGCAAGCGTAACATTAACAACGTCTCATCATGGAAAAAACGAATGACAAATTTGTCTTCACTCTTGAATTTTTTTTTCCTTTTAAAAAAAAGAATGGATTTGTTTTCGCCACGTTTCATAATTGTTGCGGAGCTTCAGCTACATTATCAAAAGGGTTAGTATACAATTTTGGGAAACATGGTGCCAAATTTGAAATTTCCGTAGTACTAGTCGGTCTACACTCTACACTGTACAATATAGCATAGTTTTTCAAAGTCGCACAAAATCCAGTGATTGTATGCAACTGTAAACTGTTGGTCGTTGGATGGGCCAATGCCACTTGAAAGAAACGCTCAGTTAATGTATTCCAACCATAGGGGAGTATAGAAACTCATGGAACGTCTCTTTCCACAATCTTCTTTTCAAATATTGGATAAATTTTCTCGGGTGTTTTCTCTATGGAAAGGAAAAATAAACAAAACTTGGCTCATGGGAATGGCGTGTCTAGCATCCAAACTCATCACACTCAGTTATTCTTAAAAATAAAAAAGAAGAAGCTAAAATCAGTCGCGAAACATTTGAGTCTGTCAGGTGTGATTAAATCTCAATTTTCGTGATTCTAACAATCGATCTGAATCGTTTAATATGTTCTTCATATTGAAATCTCGTTGGAGACCAAATTTAATATTTTTCTGAATTTATTTTTTGATATTTTACAAAAATTTTAATCTAAACAATTATGGACCCTTCAATAACAACGAATTTTTAAATTCTAAAAAAAAATAGTAAAAAATTCAGAAAATATTAATTTTGGTCTCCAATGAGATTTCAATGTAGAGAACACATTGAACGGTTCAGATTAGCCATTAAAATCTCAAAAATTGAGATATAATTGCGACTGACGGATCGATCCGTCAGTAGTGGCTAATTTTAGTGAACCTCAATATATATATATATAGAATGGCTAACGTGCCATTGATGGCACGGAGGGTCCCGTGCCATCAAGTCATTTTTCGAGATCCAAAATTCAAATGGTCAATCCAAACAGTTCAAGTTGTTCTCCATATTGAAATATCTTTGGAGACCAAATTTTATATTTTTTCGAAATTTTTTGCTATTTATTATGATATTTTTAAAAATATTATGGTTAGAGTATTTCAGGCCCTCCAATTTGAAAATATCATAATAAATGTCAAATACATTCGAAAAAATATAAAATTTGGTCTCTAAAGATATTTCAATATTTTGATCAACTTGAACGGTTTGGATCGACCGTTTGACTTTTGAATTTCGAAAAACGAGTCGATAGATAATTGATGGCACGTGCCATCGATGGCGCGTTAGCCATTCTCATATATATATATAAAAATCAAGAGTTCAAATCCCATCTGCATCTTTAATTTGAAAAAAAATAATGACAAACAACTTCATTTTTCTAAAAAAAAAGTGTTTACTTTTTATCTTGTTAGACGTGAACTCTTAATTTATTTAAATTTTAACCAAGCTTTTAAAATATGTTTTTTTCAGTATGACGGTCCGGAGTTAATTTAACGGTGCGGCGTTTTTTCGATGAAAAAACATCGAAAAAACGGTATATATATATGCGAACATCTGTGTCAAACTAATATGTATTTTCATGTACTATATTACATTTATATGGACGATTAGTATACAATATTATACCTAGAGAGACAACGGTACACGATATTGAACATCTCTAACCATTTTATTCATGATATGTACCAAATACACTATGTTCTCAATACACGATATGTCTTTTGATATTGTACATGTTTAATCGGCGAGAAACCGCTTTTCTTTTTTACGTTTTTTCATCGAAAAAACGTAAATGATGTGTTACGTTATTTTATAATTTTTTTCTGTGACGTTCATGTGGTTGGCTACAAAATACCGTAATTTCGAAAAAAAATGGCATTTAAACAGTGTTTTTTAAAAGCTTGATTTTAACACACACACACACACACACACACACACACACACACACATATATATATATATATATATATATATATATATATATATGTGGAGTTTTGCTATGGTGAGTTGCAACTCACCAAAGCGTCCGTGAGTCGCGCTCAAAATTCCGAAATTTAGTTCAAAATGACCGATCCAAACCGTCTAATACGATCTCCCTATTGAATTCTCCATGCAGACCAAATTTTATATTTTTTCGAAATTTTTAAGTATTTATTTTAGATTTTAGAAAATCAGTAATCTAATTAGTTCTGAACCGTTCAAAAACAGCAGTTTTTAAAAATCTGAAATAAATACTTAACAATTTCGAAAAAATATAAAATTTGGTCTGCATAGAGAATTCGATAGGGAGATCGTATTAGACGGTTTGGATCGGTCGTTTTGAACTTAATTTCGAAATTTTGAGCGCGACTCACGGACGCTTTGGTGAGTTGCAACTCACCATAGCAAAACTCTATATATATGTATATATATCTATATCTATATCTATATCTACTATATTAAAAGCACCAATGGAAGGATGTAACATCTCAGGATACAACCTTGGTCTGAACAATCTGAACTATTCATTTCTTTAAAGTTTAAATCTAAACCATTGATTATTAAAACGGAAACTTGATCAGCGATGCATATTATATCGCAGAAGGAAAATATATTTATTCCTTCGTTTGATCGGAACGCAACGTGCATCGCCGATTAACGTGCTCTTGTTCGATTCCTTCTAAAAGCATTTTTTATTTTTTATACAACATTAATTTTTCAGCAATATAATCTGAGCCATTCAATTTTCAGAACCTCTTCAGAGCTGCATCTTCATCCCTTTCTTCTAAACCCTACGATGGACTACACGAGGGAGACCACGCTGACCACCCAACGCACTCCAACGGGTGATCGCCACCCCACCCAAGTACCCACGGATCGCCACCTCAGATCCGTAAAAGATCGATCGTCTTCCACCAACTACCCACGGATCGCCACACCAATGGCCGATCGCCCCTCTGCTGGAAACCCTAGATCTGTCCCTCCGTCGGAATCCCTAGCAAGCTGGAATCTCGGGTCACTGGAGAAAATTGTAGCCTGATTCGGAACTTAGCCTCGCAAAAATTCATCCTCAACAAACCGTAAGAATCCCCTGGTAAGTTCATCTCATGATCTTATCTGATTTTATTCGATTCTACTACATATGAGCCTAAAATGAACAGAAATTGTTGTGAGATTAATTTTTATTTGATTCTCTTACGCAGGATACCAGTAAGCGTGAATTTTTTTTTTTTTGCATTTGCACACTGAAAATCATAGATTGCATTTGCATTCGGTACCAGTACTTTAATTTTTACATTTGCAGCTCAAAATCCAAAGTTGTAGTAAAATTGTGTGATATAGTATCAATAAATAAAGGATAACAACTTACCATAGAGATTGATATATGCATGGTGTCATTAAAAATTCTGAAAACTTTACAGAAGATGTTCCTATGCATGGTTTTGTTTTTGTGGTAAATGCATGGAGCCATGGATTATAGCTTGGTGGTATTGTGACGAATTATTGAGTAGACAGGATAAAGACAAAAACCAAAACTGCGGTGAATTAGGATAGCTCTAATACTGATTCAATTGTACCAGTATTGCCGATCTTGTATTACTGTGATATGAAATTAGAGAGAATTACACCGTTCAAAAAATGCAAAACATGCAACCTCTGACATGTCCTTGGTCCTCCGAGTCGAAATAGTTGAACATCCTGAAAAGGTACCCATTTGATTCATATATTTAAATATTTTGTAATTGAGTTAGTGGAAAGATTAATTTGCTTACAATATTGGACAAACATAAACACTGGTACAAGCATATTGTAGCGAAGAGCATATTAGATTTAAAATTTTATTTTAGATAGAAATCTATCATGCGTGATCAAGCATATTGTAGCGAAGAGCATATTAGATTATGAATGCATAGTATTTTTTTTCAAAAAAAAAATTTGTAACAATAATAGAGAAATTATTTATCTACATTTTAGTTTTATTCTCCATTTCTTTTTAAAAAAGGTCCTCAGTTATAATAAGGATGTTGTTGCTATGTTAGATGATTCCTTATTTTAGATGTGTTATTTTGTATGAAATTAATTGTCAGACTCATTTTTTTCCTGTGCTAATAAGGTGATAGCCATTCCAAGTAATCTTCTTCATTATAGCTTGCTTTTGATTTGTCGTTATGTAGTATAGTAATCAGTATATACAATATTGACAGACTGGATGTGCGAGAGGGGAAGGTAGACAAAAACTTCCCCTTGTTGAAGCTCCAATAGAAATGCATCAAGTATCTACAAGGTGCTGAAGAAGAAGTTAAGGTAATCATTGTGTCTTTATATTTATCCCCTCTTTAAATTGCCTTGTTTGACCTTTAGCTTAGTTAGAATTTCTAATTTGGATTGAGAATAGTATCTGTTAGCTTTGTGATGGAAATATTTTAGCTAATTGCAAACAAATTGACTAAATTTTCCACTTAAATTGATGCATGGACGAGTTGAACCGATTGAAATTATGTTAATTAATATTAGATGCCTGATTTGTGCCAATTTATCAATTTAATAGCTTATTTTGTTAGACACTGCCATGTAATTTCAGGGGGTTGCTATACTGATGCCAACTACTTTTCAAGATGTGCATGGTTGTACTGACAAGGTGTCTTGATTCAAACTAGAAATGACTTTGCAACATGCTTTAATTTGTTTGAAAGAGCCCACAGCCCACATATTGGCAAAGAAGAAAAGTTAATGATCCAATTACTGATAAAAGAATTTACTGGTCTAATAACATTTTCTTTCAGAAGTCATCATATTTTTCCAGCATATATAGATGAGATTCATATTTTTCTTTTGCCATGGATATATTGAGAGGATCATATTTTTTCCCCATCGATATTGATGGATTCATATTTTTCCACTTAAGCAATGTTCCAATTCCATATGTCATTTAATAAGATTCAACGTGGCGGTTCCAAAAATAAAATCAAGAATCAATGTGATGCCACTATAATTTAATTATAAATGTTGGTCACATAAAAGTTCCAGAACAAAATGTAGATCATATATGTAGCGGTTCCTTGTTATTACTTTCTTTTGAAGCCCAGTATTTAGCTGCCAGCTAAAGTGCACTAATGAAAAATTATATTTTTATTCAATGCAATATTGCAAAAAAAATTATGTTGGGATGAATATGGTGTTGAGTACCTGGTACCATGCCCGTATATATATAAAATATCTAATTTCAAGATATTGTGCCGGTGAAAAAGAGGTGCAGGGATCGAGAGTTGAGATGGAGGGAGGGACCGAGAGTTGTTTTTGTTAGTTCAATACAGTTGGTGGTGAATTTGGTACAGAGAGGAGTAAGAGAGGCTGCATTAGAGAGAGGAATGAGATCGCATATGATTTGAACACCAAAGTTTGTACCCAGTTTAATATAATTTAACAGACTATATCAAAGTTAGGTGGCTTAGGAAAGGCAATTGTAAAGTTAAAGTGATTAAAATTGGACACCATATAAATTTTAGGGACCTTCAAAAAAATGTACTCAATTATTTTTTAGTGGTTCGCATATCTACTTTTATTGATTCTATTTGTTTTAATCGGTGACTATTGGTCATATCTTAAACGTCGAATGTTGATCTTAAATATTGAAAATAGACAATATATCTATGTCAAATAATATTTTCACATATTAAAGTCCGCCCACACATTGGGTGGGCACTGCTGCTAGTATATATATATATATATATAGAGTTTTGCTATGGTGAGTTGCAACTCACCAAGGGGTCCGTGAGTCGCGCTCAAAATTTTAAAATTTAGTTCAAAATGATCGATCCAAACCGTCTAATATGATCTCCTTATTGAAATCTCCATGCAGACCAAATTTTATATTTTTTAAAAATTTTTAAGTATTTATTTTGGATTTTTAAAAACTGCTATTTTTGAACGGTTCAGAACTAATTAGATTAATGATTTTCTAAAATTTCAAAAAAATACTTAAAAAATTCGAAAAAAATATAAAATTTGGTCTACATGGAGATTTCAATAGGGAGATCATATTAGACGGCTTGGATCGGTTATTTTGAACTAAATTTTAAAATTTTGAGCGCGACTCACGGACCCCTTGGTGAGTTGCAACTCACCATAGCAAAACTCTATATATATACATAAGAAACTTATGCAAATAAGCGACTGCAAGCATACATTGTTTTATGGTACTCTTAACTCTGGTATTTTTTTTAAGATAAATTGGAGGTCTAAGCCATGCGACCATACATTGTTTTATGGTACTCTTAACTCTGGTATTTTTTTGAAGATAAATTGGAGATCTAAGCCAACCAATTTATTTTTAAATTATAAATATTTATGAAAGATCCCCAGCCGGATTTCGAACCTGCGACCTTTCACTCAAAGAGTCAAAGTGCATTGCTCTTTGTCATTAGACCAAGAGTTGGTTCTCCTCCTAACTCTGGTATTGATTCACAAGGAATAATGCTGAATGTTGATTTTAACATTTACTATAGTATCCCATTTGCTAATGTCCGTAGTCAAGAATACATAACAAATTGTCAATCACGGAAATATAAAATTTTTATTATTTTCTTCCTCTTTTCTAAAATAAGTGTATATTTGCAAAATATTTAACAGGCGGTACACTCTTGATTTTAGAAAACAATATTTATCAGTTGATCTTCTTATATAATGAAAATGAACTTTTACGTGTTTGGGAGAAAAAGTTGGGTTCATTGATAAAGTTCCTTTCCAAATAAACTTAATATTAAATCAAAATTCACGATCTATTATTATTTTTCCTCAAAAAAAATTAATAAAAAAATGTATGACGCATATATAGACAAACTCTTGTGATCAAGTTAATTGCTCCATCAAAAAGATAGAAACCGCTTGGACTTGGATCTTCTCTTTTATCAACTCTTTAAGCACTATAAAGTGCACATTTCTCAAAAAAGTGCACATTTCTCTATTGTCCAGATGAACACATATTTATTCGAACATTTTACATTTGCATGTTATATCTACACGCTTATTTTAGTTGCAGTACAGTTCTTGAAAATTGTCATGTGCTTTTGACCAACGTTCGATAGTTGTCATTTGTCAAAGAATTATTTTTTAATTTATGAATTTATATTTCAGATTTCTCAATATACCCAATCAAGCATTGCGCATTTGCGCTTATGCACGATTAAAATTACTTCAATGCACATATATTCATTCTTCTTTTAGGAAATTAATTAACCAAAAGTTTGTAGAAAGTGTTCATGGAATTGGAAGGATGCTATTCTAGATAATAACCTTTTATGTTATAAAGTTAAAGTGTTGATATACTTTATGCATGGGTCCTGCTACTCACAAAAAAAAATCTGTTTAAATTGGGAATATTTAGGGAAAAGTGGGAATCCAGGAGAATAATCCCCAACCTTATGTGTGATTAGGGCTGTCAACATACCGTCATTTCGCACATTTTCGTTTCGTTCTATCCAGTGGCGGATCTAGAAAAAATATTTAGGTGGGGTTGAGTTTATAAGAACATTGGACCAACATAAGTTCATCATACATCCATCATATATACATCTCTAGAAAATATTGGCTCGGCAGATTTAGGTGGGGCTCTAGCCCCACCCGACCCAGTGATAGATCCGTCACTGGTTCCATCCAAAACATAACAGAAATGGAAGAAAAAATAGTTTCGTTTTGAGAACGGAACGGAAACGAAACACAATTTTGTCAACACAGAAATGGGCTGATTTCAATGGAAAATGAAGAAGCAGAAGAGAAAATTATTTCGTTTACCGAAACGGAATGAAAACGAAAGAGTACTTTTGTTTCGTTATCCAAACAGAATGGAGAAACAGGACAACTCTGTTCCGTGTCCGTTTTCCATGTTTGATAGTCCTATGTGTGATCGATTTATCGTCATCAA
Source organism: Rhynchospora pubera (assembly GCA_028095005.1). Classification (NCBI taxonomy): domain Eukaryota; kingdom Viridiplantae; phylum Streptophyta; class Magnoliopsida; order Poales; family Cyperaceae; genus Rhynchospora; species Rhynchospora pubera. Next base: position 156,627,883 of record CM051462.1, on the reverse strand, counting down.
TTTTTTTTTATCCTTTTATTTTTTTGTAAAGTACAGTCGAAAGTTTATGTCCTTATGCAATTAAGATGGTTGAATTTCTATGATCAATCCCTCAAAATTTTTTTTTTCATAAATTAGTACAAAATTGGGTAATGGTAGACAGTTATTACTCGTGATTTATAGGTATGTTGTAGGACCTAGCAATGTGGTCCAATTCAGCCACATGGACAGGGATATTTGAGCGCTCAACCACTGGTCTCACTTCATTTCTATCCAGAAATAGAAGGAAAAATAAAGGCAGTTGCATAATTAAATTAAGAAAAATTGATGGAAACTGAAGAAAAGAGTTTGATAATGGTTATTTATTACAATTAAAGCACAAATTCTGATGGAGCAAATAATAATAATAATAATAATAATAATAATAATAATGAGAATGACGTACCGTATCAAATTGTTACAACTTACAACAGTACGACAAATTTCATACTTTTATACTGATCAAATATGAATTTTCTTCAGAAAATTAAATTATAAATAGCATAAAGTACTGTAGATTCTTATTTTTATTCCTTTTCACTAATTCTGCCACTGATGCTTACTGCCGGCATTGTATTGAACAAGATGATAGATTTAAAAATATCTACTTATTATTGATCGACGTAGATTGACCTGGATGATATATTTAAAGGTAAGAAGTATTGGGAAGTGTGTAACTTTGTGAAGAGTTTGGATTATTTATAATAAATTTTTTCCCTTCTTTTGTTCTTCCCTTCTTCCCACACGGTATCCAAACGGAGCCATACATATTATCATTACGTAATCTCAATCAAAACAAAAAAGAAATTCGTTGATAAAATTATTATTTCGATGACTTAATTTGTTTATATATCCTGATATGTGATGAACAACAGTCAGCTGTGTTTGAATATCACGTACTTGAATAATACTAAGAAAATTGAATTTACCAACAGTCAGCTGTGTTTGAATTTACCAAATAAACTTGTTCCCCATAAACAAGATTTTATATATTCTCCTCTGCACGAATGATGGATTTGGAGAAGTGTTGGCATCAATTGGTGGCAGCAAGTACAGTTGCAACTGTCTTACAAAAGGCATGATTCAATGAATATCGTGATTTATTTCGCGTGATAACGATTAAAGCCATTAATACCGTGTTGGGTACGTCATTATATGGTATTTTAATAGCACATCAATATGTACGATTCAAATGCTTTGGGTTTTCTTTCTGTAAAGATGTCTTCATGAACTTTTTTTATTATTTTTTCCTTCGAAGAATGTGTTTGTGACTTGTGTAGTTCTTTTCTTTGTTTCTTTCTCGCCTTTCTTCAAGAAAATTAACTAAATAATTTCGCCCAAAAACCCCCACAAAATCATATTACATAATGTGGCGACACATTTTTGTTCACTCAATTTGACTTAAAAGAATTGAAGACCAGCTTGTTTCTTTTCTGTTCTCCCCCCCCCCCCCCCCCCCCCCCCCAATAAAAGGAACTTATTATGCTGTAGAAATCATACCGTACACCTTATCTAAAATGAAAAATGGGCTTTTTAAGGTTTTATCGCTTGTCAAGCTTTACAAAATGGACTGAAACTTGGACCTGAAATTTGACTTCTTACAAAAAGGTTTCGACAATGAAGTGGACACGGCAAAAGCCCTGTATCCTATGTATCCTCGCAATGTTTTCTTTTATATGATCATATAAATGGAATTGCAGCAATTAAGGTTTTTTCTAGTCTAAGAGAAATAACAAAGTTCAACTTAAACATAAGTTTTTTTTTTTAAGTAAAGAACAATGCTATACTATCTAGATCAATCATCGTGATAATAACTGACCTTGCGAAATAATGTTTTATTTGTTAAAAAATGGATTTTAGCATATTTTAAACCTTTTCTACATTTAATCTGTTAAATATAAATTTTTTCACAGAAACCTATGTCAGGGGTTCAAAATCCGTTTTTACAGTTTTTCTACATCTATTCCGATCTTTTTTTTTTCTTTTCTTTCTTTTACTTTGGTATCCTGATCCAAATTTGGCCCGATTTCTTCGTCGGGAAAGCCCCCTTTTTTTTCCCTTTTAAACTCCACTTATCTATTATTTCTAAAATTTTGTGGAAAAAATTTACACGTCTTATTTAAGTCCTTTTAAATAATATAAATGTAAGATCGATAAGAAGACAAAAGATGAAGCAAGATACTAGGGATTATTTAAAACAGAAGTTCCGGGAAAAAGGTTGATCTGGCTTCTAGAACCTGTTGTTTGTTTATATAAAGAAAAAAAATTAAACGCACTAGTTGACATATTCAACAGAAGAGTTAGAGCTCAGAAATCTAGTCGAATCTTTATTTAAAATCACTTCTCTTATTTTAAGCTCCTGTCATTTTCTTAATAAATTTGTTAGCCATCCAGATAAACTTTTACTTCAAATCCAACATATAAAAAATATTACAATATAAAGAACGATAAAAATTGATAGATCTTTTACCATTTCATCATAATTTGACTTTTGCAATGGTATTAATTTAATGATTCTGTATACACACTAATCTGTAATTCAATTATATGAAATCTAACTAACAGACAATTTATAAATCCAACACACACTTATAAGTTATAATTGTATCAAATTTGTTTCTTATTTAGATTGATTTAAGAGATTTATCATTTATCATCTGAATGAAAGGTCGCATGTTCGAAACCCGACTGGGAGGTCTTTCATAGACATTTAATTTAAAAATAAGTTGGATGACTTAGACCTCTAATTTATCTTCAAAAAAAAAAGATCATTTATCATCAATTGATGCCTTGTTTTATTTATTTTTAATTCTACCTGAACCAGTGCCCAGATTTTACAATCGCTATGGTTTCTATGTTTCCTTATAAAAGCGTTTAATGATGCATACAGTGGTACCCTCAAGGGAGGTGCTTTGGCCAACTTGTTTTTCACTTGAAGCAACATCAATTTTTTTACTAAATAACTAAATTAACCCTCCGAACTCCCCCAACTCTTTTCATGTTCGGTTTTTTATTCTTATCAAAACTTCGGCATTTTCTTTCTACGAATTATTTTCATATTCTATTCATAAATTGTGATTGTAAAGCTTTTTTATGAAGACGAATGGAATGAGCATAATGCATTTGAGCATTAAAGATTATGAAAAATATTTTAGATAGCTTTACGTCCATACGTTATATTAATTTATTTATATTGAGAGATTTTTTTTAGTAAATGATTATCGCAGTATAATGAGCATTTAACTTTTAAAGATGGTAAAATAAATTTAGTGCACAAAAAAGAAAAGTACTGACCTCAAAATTTAAGATTAGGCCTAGCTACCAATAAATATTTAATTGAAAAATAACTAATTTTAGCATTTTCAAGAGAGGAGATTGAATGAACTCAAAATTAATTGGTTTTAGCGGCTAGCTAGGTTTTGGATGTATTGTAGTGGAAAAATTATTAGGGACGCTCACTGAAATTAAGGGCATATTAGTACAAAGGAAAGGTTCAAAGTTTTGCTAGAATAAAAAATCGAACATCAAAAGAGTTTGGAAGTTCAGAGGGGTAATTTAGCCATTTAGAAAAAAAAATGATGTTGCTCCAAGTGAAAAACATGTTGCCCAAAGCACCACCCTACCCTCAAGTACTCATTTTTTTTTTTTGGTTGAAAAGTCCTCAACTTGGATACCAGCGATTCAAAGAGATCTAATAATGTTAAATAAGTTGAATGAACCTGATCCAATTTGAATTCCAACTGACATTTGTAACTAAATAGCATTATACAGTTGGTGTTATTATTATTGTTATTTATTATTTGTTGTTGTTGTTGTTGTTATTCAATTTGATTTTGGAATGGATCGGCTGATCCCAAACAATCGTTTCAAACTAAATACGAAGCCTATAATTTTAAAAACAATAATTGGGCGTTTGTAAATTATTATTATTATTATTAAAATTTTGGCTTAAACCAATAGTTTCTTTTATCTACAAAGAGTAAATAATTTAAATATATATAATTTGATTTTTTTTTACAAGAGCTTACAATTGAGTGGCACGATCAATCGTGTATACATAAAAAATAAAATTTGTTGCAATACTTTAAATTATTTATTGCTGTTAATATTGTTTAGGGTTTAGAGTTGTCCTCATCGTTGTGGGTTCCAACGTTCGTATTTTAATCAGATGAATAAAACAAAACCACGATCTGACTTTATTAGCTTAGCTCCGGTAATTATAACCACGAAATTTGGTAAAGTGGTTGAGATTATCCATCTCGACAATTGGATCCGTGCAACTTATATTCGCTCTAGGCCATTTTTTTTTTTAAGACAGCTTAGCAGCGGCTGCTAAGGAACAGTAGGCCATTTTGTTATACAAAGGCGGACACAAACAAAAATTGGAGATCATATTTTCAAGCACAGTTGAACATTTATATGCATAATTAATGATGACGAAACGAAGATTGTACTTCTTCTACTTGTTTAATCCATTGGTGACGTTACATGCAGGCAGATTAATTTTATATACACGTTTAAAAGTAATTAAAGTCTCAGGGTCATTTGGATCGATTGTTGAAATTCAAATTTAAAAAAACAAACATATTGGACGGAGAGAGAATCCGTCAAAAGCATCCGAATTTGAAAGTTGATTATTGTGATCTATAATTTTGCCATCGTTTGAACAAAATGAACATATAAAATAAAAAAAATGTGAACATATAATAATCAAAAGTGAATATACAAACAAATTAAGTTCAATAAAAATAAGTTGAATATGCATATAAAAATCTGAACAAGAGATGACAAAACTTTTTTTTTTTGTATGTGTGTTCACTTTGAACATCTACACGTTCACCTTGTCTATTTATATGTTCATTTTGTTCAAACGATGACAAAACTATAGATTACAATTATCATTTCTCTCAGAATTTAGCCTCGCACTTATACTTATCATTAATTATACACCCTTAAATATTTGAAAAAACAATTTTGCAATAAAAAAGGGAAAAACTGAACAGTTAAGTTTGCATTAGACACTATATATCTAAGGATTGTACATTTTATATAATGATGATTCGGACAATAAGAATGGAAAATTAATAAATAATAAAGTATGCATTAGAGAAACATTATGCAACAGCATGATGTGTATTTGAAGACTTTGGAAGACGAGTCTAAAGGTTAATTAGAGCTGTCAAAATATGTTTTGACATGTAATATGCATGATGGCAATCAATTGTTATATATAAGTGACTAAAACATAAAAGAGTTTTTAGTTTTTTTACATTGGATAGTAAACGAGCATGCATAAAAAAACATATAGACAAGTGCATGTGTAGCTAAGGCTTCGTTTGGATGAGTTGAGAATAAAGTAGGAAAAAAGAAGAAGGGAAGAAATTTATTGGGAAGGGGTAAATTTATTGGAAAGTGTGTAACTTTTGTGAAGAGTTTGGATGGTTAGAAATAAATTTATTGATAAAAAGTGGTTATTCCTTATTCCTTATTCCGAGAAGAAGCCATCCAAACGGAGCCTAAATGAAGATTCTATACTCAATAGTTTGTCGAAAACTATATTGGAAGTATTTGAGGGTTGAATTCATATAAGTAGATTGTATTGGAAGCATCTGAGGATTGAATTTAAAAATTATATGAGTAGATATATATAACATACATTTAAAATCCAATAAAAAACGACGCATTATCCATTAAAAGCTGTAAATATCATATTAATTACTACTTTAATATGCCAGAAAGAAATTCATTTTGGAACTGATCTTTTATCTCTCGCAGCCTCTCTATATCTATCAAATTGCTTTCCAATAAATTTAGAGGAATTTTTCTTTCTTCTTTCCTTTTTTTTAATTGTTTTTTGTACAAATCCGTAGATACAACTTACTCATACACTCCATCCTAAACTAAACTTTCAACCCAATATTTGTTTCAATTTGATTTGTAGATCTTCATTATAGAAAACTCTGATAAGACTAGATCGTATCTCTAAAGCTTAATTTTTATGATTATAAATTTATTTATATTTACAGAACAACATATGTTAGTCAAGAATAATTTCTGTAAACGATTAGCATTAATTAGAAGTTAATTACCAATTTAGAAAAAAAACTTTATTTCACGTGCCGGACATTATATTACCGAATAGTCATTGTCAAACCATTTCGATGTCGAATTTAAGTAGCGGGCCAACTATTTACTCAGTTTGTCCATGAAAAAGGAAGCAAGGAAATAGTTAATAAGAACACGCCGTACTAATTTAAGGAGACAACCTAATAATTTAGTCACAACTGCTTCTTACGGAGGACCAAAAGAAAAAAAAAAATTGGGAATGACTTGCTAGCACACAATTTAGCCAAAGAAGGTTTGGTTTGTTGGCTTTCCTACCTAAATAACATCTTGGATGTGTACTTTACGTACTGATACTGCATTTGCAGAGCCAGAGATATAAGAAAAACTAATTTATAATGCAAATATATATTTCTAGTCCAATTAGTATAGCATGTCGACGCTTCAAATTAGGAAATTTTTAGAAATGTTTTTTTTTTAAAAGATAAAATGTAGGTTTTTGTCAAATTATTCTTGTACATCTCAATCATTTCTTCTCTCCCTCCCTCTCAATTGGAAATTGATTACTACCATCCGCAATTTTGTCATCATTTGAACAAAATGAACACAAAAAATAGACAATGTGAACATATAAATAATCAAAGTAAACACATACAAACAAATAAGTTCAATAAAAATAAGTTGAATATGCATATAAAAATCTGAACAATGTATGACAAACCTTATTTTTCGTATGTGGTAACTTTGGTCACTTATATGTTCACTTTATCTATTTTATATGTTCATTTTATTCAAACAATGACAAAATTGTAGATTGCAGTTATCATTTCTCCTCTCAATTACTTCTCCTAATCTTTACTCTCTCTGCTAGTAAGCAGACTATTTTTGCAAAAATATATACACATGCGATAGTTATGTCAAAAATCATCATATGTATATGATTTTGAGCATATATATTTTCACAATGCGGCAAATGGATGTAATTTGTGAAATAACAAACATGTTGTCGATCGTGGATAATGCAGAAATCTTATAAGATTCACAAAAATATAGTGCAAATTAAAGGGTACTACTGGTCCTGTGTGGATGGAAAGATGATCAAGAATCTTTAAAAACATTGTTGGTTGCTAGTGCTAGCTACTACCAAGATTCTCTTCAAAAGAAATATACAAAAGCCAAATAGAATATTCTAAATTTCTAATTTGCTATTGCCGGGAAAACTTTATGAGAACATTGGCCCGTTTGGATCGTATGAGAATAGGAGGAATAGTTTTTTTTTAGACATAAATTTATTATAAACAATCTAAACTCTTCACAAAGTTACACACTTCCCAATTCTTTCGGCATAAAAATAGACTATTTCTCTTATTCCTAAGCAATCCAAACGGAGCCATTAATAGTAAATTACTAACAGAGATTTGTTCGGCATTAAGGATCTAACCCCAATATAAATTTATGCAGCTTGTTTGAGAACAAAGTTGTACTTTCGACAGTGTGTAGGTGCAGTGATGGAACCTCAAAAACTGAGTATGACAAAAAATACTTTCAAATAACTTCGTCAGGATTGCAACCAATTGGTGCATGACTTGACATATGGTACACAACTGGTAACAAGTTAAATTATGTGATTTGAACTGCCTTAATTTGGCTATAAATTGAGCCATGGTGCTTCTAAATCAGCGGTGCTGGCACAACTTGATACCGGACTTGCTAGAGTCAGAAGGCATAGGTGGGTTGCCAGTTTGTTGATGAATTTTGCTTCGCGCTTCAGTCAATAGCCAATCTTTTCTACTGCTTATGATTTTAGTAATAAATTTTGTCTTAAATGCAGGGCATCAGAGTACATCATACTTTTATTTATATACTAGTGGGATTGTCGTGCGTTGCGCAACCTATGTTTCCACTCGTATAATTTTTTTTTCACTATTACAATATATTTTATTGTAGTTCAGTTTATTACATATATTAGCATAGTGCAAAAAAAATAAATAAATTATGAGAAAGAAAAAAAAAACAAATACAGAATTTTATTATCAGTTGGTTGCAACAAATCGATATTCAAATCTCAATAACTGATTATCATTTGTAATGATAATTTTATTACTACACAGTGTGATCATATGGTTTTGTGTTGGAATTTTTGTACTGCATTTTTATTTATTCGAGCTTTGGTTTAGGTTAAGATATATTGACGTGAATTGACAAAATTTTTTGTAAGTTCAGTTTTATTAAAGAATTAGGCTTTTGTTCATATGAAATTTTTTTCTAACTTTTAATTTAATTCAAAAAATGTCAGAGAAGTTTTCGTAAAACACAGTAACTAATTAATCATGTGCCATTGATGATTATAACATTTTAATTTGTTTTAATAAATTGCCACAAGAAAAATCATCAGTCATCAATTGAAATAAAGAATTACATATTATTATTATTATTATTATTATTATTATTATTATTATTATTATTGTTTTAGCTTTTATCCATTTGTTGCCTGTTATTTTGATTTTTCAAAAATTGGTTGGGTTGGCTTAATAAATAATGAGCAATTTAGATAATCCCAGAAATCAGAATACAACCATTCACAGCACAGAAACCGAGTTTGTATTAATGGTTGAAATTCTAGATAATTGTGTGAGATGAACTAAGAGATTTCTTGGTTGCTGGACATAATTACCTTTTAAGGAAACAGTAAGACATATCTTTTCATGGAGTCCGTCTACTTTTAAAATTGAAGCAATAAGAAGTTGAAAAATGCAGAAATTCATGGAGGATAAATTGTAAAGACTTGGCTCAGTGGAACCACTTGACCGGTGAAGAAAAACGCCTCGTGAACCTTTCTGCAAAAATAGTATTTACAACAATAAATTATTTGTTTTATCAATAAAATAGTATTTACATCTAAATTATTTTACTTTGGTCTTATTTAAGTCTTTTAACTTATAAGTGTATGTACAGAAATGCTTCTTATTTAGTTCTTAAATCATCACCCATTTTCTACCTTGGCCCATAGAATCCCAAAGTCTTATCCAGGTCCCAAATCTTGTATACTTCGATTGTTATAATTTAGTGTTGCCACTCACTCAAATTGGTTCCCCATAAAGGGTTTTCACAGTTGTGAGTTAATATGCCATGTTACTTAAGTAGCACAGTTCATTATTTCCTTATCTTTCGCATGTCAGTTCAAACAAAATTGAAATCTATCCAACCTTGTGGAAAATTGAGTTGTTTGCTCAGTACAAAAAGCCAACATTTAAAAAAAAAAAAGTCAAGGAGGGCAATATGCTCACCTAATTAAACACAACCAGTCTGCACACAGTGTAAGAGCCTCACAACAAAAAACCTTTTAGAGGCCTCAGGATATCTTTTTATGTGCACTAAAGAAAGAGAGGAAAAAAAAAGTAATATTAACTTAACATTGGTTCTAGGCATTTAATAAAAATAGAAAAAGAGTGAATACCTCAGTCTTCTAATTCGAAAGAATGACCACCGCTAGTGTTTTGTGAGCAGGTCTTGATCACTGATCGTCTTCTAACTCGAAATTTTATCGCCCAAACACTGTTGACTGCACAGATCATGCTAGACTGGTCGGCATGACGATAAAAGATGATGATCCCCTCAAGACTCACTTCAACCTAGAACTAATTGACTTTGTCAAGTAGGGGATGCCATCTTATGCACGACATGCTACCGTGGTTTCACCGATCTTGGCTACTGTACTCGAATTGATTATAATTTGAAACCTAGAACTCATTTTTTTTTAAGATAAAGTGCTAATCAGTGGTTGTTACAATTCTCTCCATAAATTCAATTTTGCATCCCATGTATGAGTATGAAAGTTTAAAAGATTACAAAAAATTTTGCAAAACCCTTTCTGTCATGAAACTACCAAAGAAATTCATATTAATCTATGCTTCAATCAGTCATTAAAAATCAATTTTGTATCCCTTTAATTTAATTGAGCTTCTTAACAATATAATAACTTTTTATCAGGCTAGTGCAACCATGCAAGAATTTTGCTTCAGTCATATGGAATTTACTGGGTGCGGATTGAAATTATAAAAATTGATCAAAACTTTCAGTTAATCCTTGAACCTTATCCATCGCCGCAAACATATGATGAAGGAAAGAAATAGGGGAAGAAAAACTAGTACAAACAAAACAAAATATCATACCTAAAATATATCCAACTTTCTGTAAAGACCTGAAACTTGCATCATTGGAAACGGCAAGTGAAGGAAAGGGATTGGAGGTGGGGCGGGTGGAGGAGGAGGAGGCGGCGGCGGCGGAGGATCGGGATCGAATCAAAAGAAGAGAAGAGGAGACATGAGAGAAGGAAGTTATCTTAGAGGGAAGGAACTGGAGAGCGTGCAGGTGATGGGGCTGGGAGTGGAGGAGGTGGAGGTATTAGGAAAGGAGTCGTGGAAGACACGGAGGAAGTGGAGTCGAAGGCATAGTCGTAGACTTGGTCCTGGCAGGAGCAATAGAAGAGCTCAGCGCAGAGGAGGTAGACGGGGATGTGGTGGCCGAGGGAGGAGGCGTGGGAAGGACAGAAGACCTGAGCGCAGGAGAGGCAGGCGACAGGCCAGGGGCGAGGAGGGGAAGGGGACGGAGAGGTAGAGGTAGTGGGACAGAAGGGGCAGTGGGGTAGAGTCGGATAAAATTATAGAAGGGAGGCCCAGGGGTTGGGTTGGGGGTTGAAACGCAAGCGGCGCCGGCGAAGAGTACGAAACGCAAGCGGAGCGAAACGCTTTTCACATAGCGCAATAACCGCGTGTCCGGAAAAAATAATCGGACTCTCACGTCTTTTTATTTATAATACTGATACTGATGATAAGTAGGAACAACAGGAGAAACATTTGCGGAAATAGAAAACAACTAAAGGAAGATAGAATTGAGTGCATCCATCAAATGGCGTTTGGAAGTTATTGATTCTCCCCCCCCCCCCCCCCCCCCCCTTTATTTTCCAATGATGCTTTTTGAATAATGTCATAAGAAATGTGAACAAGATTTTTCTTATCAATGTACATATCAGAATAAAATAAAATGTTCTTTCTCTAAGTGTTTTAAAACAATTGCTCCTAATGTTAATTACTTTCGTGTGTTATAAGTTATGTTATAACGCATAATCTAGTTGCAGGTTTCTTAAATTGTCCAAATGATTGAGTTACGTTTAAAAGTTCAAAGCTGACATACAATTAGTTAAATTTAGTCTCCTCTTGGAATCTAATATAAACCCAATTAGGGCTCCATAAGATAAAAGAAGCTTGCAATGTTGAGAAGGTAACATATATAATTAAGGGTTGATATCATTCCCCAAATTTAGTAATGGTCGTCTCATGGAGAAACTCTATGGCATGGGCAATGCAATGAAACTGTTTTCTTTGACAACTAAACATGCATTCATGCTTTTCATTTGCAAGTGTGTGGCATATTAAAGTATATAAAACATATATGGTAGTATTGCAAAAGTAATGAGTAATGCTAGAATCAAATATGATTTGAGACTCAACTATTGAAATTTTAAACTAGCAACTCAAAACTGCTCATATAATCTTCATATTAAAATTTTTTGGAGATCAAATTTTGTAAATTTTAAAAAAAAAATTACCTTTTTTCCAGATTTTTTAAAATTGGAGGGTTTAGAACTATTTATATTGAGGAATCTCTAAAATTCAAAAATTATAGTAAAAAATTTGATAATTAAAATATAAAATTTTATCTCTAAGGATATTTTATTATTAAGAATAAATTGAATGGTTTGAATTAGCCGTTGTAATCTCAAATTTGAGATCCAATCTCATTTGATAGGCTGAAGTACCAAATCTATTTGGTCTAGCATTACTCTACCTAAAGGATGCGGTAATTTAAAATAACTAATTACTTCAGTAATAAAATTATGATTGTCTTTTGTATATCGAGAAATATATGAATGGTATTATTGATTGATTAGAAATTGTTATTTGATGAGAAAAGATCTAACAAGAATGTTATTTTATTTATACACCTACCATAATATATGAACATAGTAAAGAAAAATTAAACAAAAAGCATTCCATCATCTTATTATATTTGCAAAATTTATTACCCTCTGCCAAGGTAATCAAAATCTATTTCATAGTATCTTTACTTATCAAGTAAATTTCACAAATTTATCAGTATAGAGGACCTACCAACCTTCTTCTCTCTGCGAGTGAATTACAATCTTAGCATGTTGTGATGTGTCCTGCCAAACACGGATGTGTTTAACACATTCTCGTGTCAAGTTGACATGGGTTATAATTGCAATCGTGTTGTGTCGTGTCGTGTTGAGTAGAGAAAAATACCAACACAACACGTAACTTACACGACAAGGTTGGTAATTGTGTTAACACACCACGCCGTAGTTGTGTCAACCGTGTCAAACCGTGTTAAAAGCTTATTATTTTTTTTCATAGAAATTGCAAAAAATTATTTAAAAATTGAAAATCTCAAAAATTAAAATTAAAATTTTGAGTTTCATTGTCTACATGAGAATTTTTTTTTTATATTTCATGATAAAATGTATTATTAAAAAAATAATAGGAATCAGATAATGGTAATTGGCAATATCTTAGTTGAAAAATCGTATGTTTTTTTGATATCTTATTGCTTGAAATTTCAAATAATCTGTCACTATTCATTCTTATGTATTGATATTTTTGTGCTATGTTAAAATTTTGAATTTAAAAATTATAAAAACATATGAAATTTCAAATCAACCTTTTTTTTAAATGCATTAATTTTTTTATACTATTATTTATTATGAACTTTAAAGTTTAAAAAAATATATGGAACCGTGTTGTGTCATGTTGTAACCGTGTCGTGTCAAATCGTACAGTGTTGAACCATGTTGTGTTAGACCTTATCACTTTTCTGAAAATGTCAACACGGCACATGATTTTAACACACCATACCAACACACCTGTGTTGTGTTAAATCCATACATGTGGTGTGTCGTGTCATGGTAACACTGGTCTATATCGTGTCAACACACCAAACACGCCACAATTTGTAATTCACTACTCTCTCTATATGTCCGGATAATTATTTCAACCATATAAAAAAGGGGGCAGGTATGCGAGTTTCTTTAATTTACTGATGCAAGACCATACGACAGGGGGCAGTGTATAAATATCCACATGTGCCAAACATTACAAGTCCCAAACGGGACAAACCTAATCTATTTACATTACAAAGGGGGCATTGTCAGACATTATGGGGAGAGCACCAAGCTCTGATGAGAATGGGCTTAAGAAGGGACCATGGACATCTGAGGAAGACCAGAAACTCGTTGAATACATACAGAAAAACGGCCACGGTAGCTGGCGCGCGCTCCCCAAGCTTGCTGGTATCTTTCTCTCTTTCTCTCATTCACACACTCAAACACACTCACACATTCATATTTTTTCTTCATTTGAAGAACAACTTGCTGTTATGTGTAATAAGCCAGCTGATGTTAGGATGATCAACATCAGTTGCTTAACAAATAGCAATCACTTGGCAATACGACAAAATCCATGTATTTGACATACTTATGGTACCTTGTAGTAGCATTTTTGAGACAGAAATTAATATTGAAACAAATCTCATTAAGACTCCTGCGCTGTCCAGCTTTTACCAGCATATCTGCCAGCTATTATGTCAATTCAAATTTCAGACATTGGCACTGTATCATTGTTACCTTACAACTGTCTGTCTCTGGTATCCACAACACAGGTTTAAATAGATGCGGGAAAAGTTGTAGATTAAGATGGACTAATTACTTGAGGCCTGATATCAAGAGAGGCAAGTTCTCTCCTGAGGAAGAGCAGACTATACTCCGGCTACATTCTGTTCTTGGAAACAAGTAACTTGTTTTGATTATTCTTTACAAAGTTTCATTTGATTTTGAAAAAAAAATTAACAAAAACAATAAAATAGTGATATGAGTGTGACATGTTACCTGGTATTGTCAAAAAGAAGTTTAACTTGTATTGCATAAGATATATTGGCACACACCAGTAATGTATATTTCAACACAAAATAGAATAAACCACTATGATTTGATACTATTAATTTTGGCAAAATCTTTCCAATATCACACTTAATTAATGCGTAAATTGTGTAGATGGTCCACAATAGCAACACATCTCCCAGGACGTACAGACAATGAGATAAAGAACTATTGGAACACTCACATGAAGAAAAAGCTGCTCCAGATGGGCATCGACCCGTTAACACATCGGCCTCGTGCTGACTTGTTCTCGTCCGTGCCGCAACTCATTGCATTAGCAGGCCTCGACAACCTAATGGGGCCCCAATTAGCACAATTGGCTAAGATCCAATCCTTTCCTTTCCTAAATCTCAATCCTTCTATAACAAATGCCATGAATAGTCAGCTAAATAATCCAATTGACCTGTTGAGTAACTCAATCAATTCTCTCAGTAAGATACCACTCCCAAGTGATTTTCCCTTGGTATGTATGGGGAACACAGGACAACCAAATCTGAACAAAAATTGTGAAAACCTTGGGTTAGATGTAGTTTCAGCTCCATTGGTTTCTCATACTCTTATGGATAGCAATGGTGATGCTTGCAGCTCTTCAAGCTATGAAAAGAGTGTCGCATCTTCTTCCTTCTGGCCGGAAAACTTTACCGAAGAAAATTTCTTATCTGAATATGCTTCACTACAGTAGATGTTTATGTTGTCTTTTTGAAGGCCAGTAGATGTTTATGTTGTCAATCTATGTATAGTGCTTAGTTATATTTTGATGTATTGTTGATACCTGATAACAATGTCATGTGTGGATAACGTAAAAGCATGCCTGTATAGACATGGCTCCCTTTACTTTAAACTCAAAAATAGTTTCCTCGATCTAAAGAGAGTAACTCAATTATGCATTTTCTGCACAAATTTAAATGTATACAAAATTCACACTGGACATATTTATACTTAATTTTGCAATTGGTATAATAAGATAAGATGTACTCATGACGTGGTGTGGATTGTGAACGAGTTCAAAATGAAAACATTTTGAAACAACGAACGTCATTTTTGCCATCTTATGATATGATTCCACTTGCTATCGATTGTGACTTTTGGGCACGTTGAAACTGATAGTTGCTCAAATTGACAAGAAAGTAGACTCTATGTGCTCAGCCGTTGATTAGAATCAACAACTTAAGACTTGAAATTATTATTCAATAATGACTGAGATCCTCTTACAAAGAGAGTGGCAGAACATACCAATTAGTAATTTTAGGGCTGTTATCAAATGCGCCCAAATTTCCTCTTTTTCTTGAAAATTTGACTTGTACTTCCTGAATTAATATTTTCAAACATACCAATAATTTTATACATTTCCAAACATATTTTTTCCTGGTCGCTGTGAATCGAATCTGAGTGATATCTACTAGAGTTGCATGGCCAAAGCAATCCCTACCATGCACGCAATTACCAGACGTTGCTTAGTTAAATAAGTGAATATTTAATGCAAAAATAGGAATTTTCTTTCGAGGCAGTTAGATAGCTGACCAAAGAAATAATCTGTGGGGTCTTGTGCAATCATAAGCCATGATAGATTTATTAACTAAGCTGACCATGTTTCATCATTTGTCAAAATTGTGATGTATATGTGCATACAAGGAAACGTCATACAGACTACAACATATTTACTATTTGCTCTTAAAAATTGAACGAGTTCCAATATTTTCTAATGTAGTGGTTGAAAATGTGTTGCTTTATGTACAATGAACAAACTACTACTATGCAATAGAGTTTGTTTTTTTTTATAATTGTATTTAATCAGGATCACGATATATGAGGTTCTATAAACAAGTGCTCTCAAAAAGGAAGAAAAACAATTATCAAGAGGCAAACCAGTGTCAGAATCCTACTGGTTCCATTCAACAATACCGGATTAGTTTGTACTGGTACAGTAAAATTGACCAGCAAGGAGACACACTGGAAAGGAAAAGCAACCAGGGTTTCATCCAAATAGTGTTTGCTGTTTACTTAATGCCAATTTGTTCCATTTAGAGAGAAAAATGTTTCTCGAACAACCACCAAAAGGCTCAATCAAGCATTGTGGGGTAACCTACAAAAAGAACCAAGCAAGTTTGCATACTAAGACTACATATAAGAATCCAAGTAAACAGTTTACATAGGACCATCTCTTTAAAAGAATTTTAAAATGAGTACACCAGTTGCTGATGGCTAATATAGTAGTCACAGGAGTAGTAACATTGTGAATAATCAGGAGTCCATCATTGATTAGTTATTTGAGAGAAATAAAAGCAGTCTTTATCTGTGAAAATTATATGTTCATGGACAGATTAGCAATGTTCTCATCTCAGTTGTTTGCAACACTGAGCTTTCTGATATGGACAGAGTACAGAACATATTGGTAAAGAGCTACAATGCTTACCACTAGAGATGGAAGCTATTTGTGTACCTGTGTTAATGGAATGTATGTTTCTGAGTAATTTCACTAGTTTTGAGTTTCTCAAAAACTCAGAATTCTATTCTAAATACTTGTTCAAGCCTGACTGTTTCCAGGTTATTTAGAATATAAATACTCGTTCATAGTCAAAAGTAAGGTCACTTTTGACTTTCTGAGAAGTTAATTCTTTGGGTTAGCTAGCGATGGTGCAGTAGTCAAAAGGTCTATTCAGGTTAGACACATATAGGCTTTATAGGAAACTTACGTATGTGGTTGTGAATTTAAGATATCTGCTGATGCATAACTGTTTCATGTTTACTTTAGTTCCATACTTTTCTATTTCATCATAAACTAAGTAATTTATTTATATAATCAGACTATAACACAAGGCCATCAGACTAATAGTAATTTTTTTCCATTGTGCGATAAGATATGCATCAAATATCATGATTGTTATCTCATGTACATGAAATTTGTTTCCTAGATCATGTCTAAGACATTAAATTTTAAAATTTCAGCTTTATTTCCCAAATCCATACCAATACCAGTGACAAAGTGTAGCAACAAACAAAAAAGCAACTATAGAATGGTTTTCTTTCCATCAAACAAGCAACATACATAAAGGGGAAGGAAAGTTTTGATGACAATTATACAGATGTTTAAAGAAAGACAGTCCATTATCAGTTCAACCACTTACCAGGCTTCTTCCTTCTCCCTAATTAACTTTAGTGCAAAGTAGACTAAAATGAAGGTGATATCTGTAGTTACTGGGCACCTTAGCAGAACATAATGTCACTTGAGGTAAAACAATATTGATGATCTATTGCAGTAGCGAGATTGACTGATGCTTACGGAGTTAAAAATTAGAAACCAAACAGCTGGAGCACAAGATTAACTGATGCTTACAGAATAAAAAATTAGAAACCAAACAACTGGAGCACAAAATGGCTATTACTGTACCAATACTCGCCCACTAGGCTGAATACATCACTTCAAATTTAAAAACCGTAACTAACGAATACAGTACCAATACCATTAAAATAAAAAACTTCTTAAGCAAATTAGTTCTGCATTGAACCCTTGCTGTTGCTAATGAGGTTGACAAAACATCCATACTAAAGACATACCAACAATCAATAGATTGCCTTTAGCCCTTTACTGGTACTTACATGTAAAAGAGGAAGACCAAACCTGCTCCATGGGAAGGAACTCAAGCTTTCTTACTACTTTATACATTTGGATTAGTAACGTGACAATGAATTGAACTACTTTTCAGAACGAAAATCCACAACAAACCTTTGATAATCAAATCTATTATATCTTAAAATTACTGCACAAGCCTATTTAAAGTTCAAACACAATTGCTCAAATTGATTGCTACCTTCATCAAGCACATGCTCAACTCCAACATCAGATTTCCCTCGTCCCAAAACAAACCCAGGAACAAAACTCCAGCCCCTAATCCCAAAACTCCAAATCTCCAAAAACCCTAAAACAAACACAAACCTAAGAAGTACCAAAACCAAAAACAAAATAAGTACCAATCAAACCTCATCCTCATGGAGAAGCATGTTGGGTATTCCCTTGTTGATCGGAAACTTCCTCCCAGTCTCAGGGCACACAAGAGCGCCTTCCTCCACATGCAACTCGAGGAGCGCGTGGTGGAAGCGCCGCAGAAAATCATCGGAGGAGAGCATGGAGGCGTCGGCTTGTTCGGGAAGCTCAGCGAATCCGAGAACACGCGCCGCCGCGAGAAGCGCCGACCACTCGATCTTGGGAAAGATGCCACGGAGGAAATCAGCGTTGAGATCGACCTCCTTGGTGACCCACTTGTCAGCCTCTAGCTTGAGAGGGAAGCCATTGGTGACCCCCTTTATGTTGCACGACAGCATGTTGTGCGTGAGAAGCCTCATCTAGTATTGAAAGATTTGAGTCTAGGGTTTTGGAATTGGGAAAAGACGAAGAGTACACGGCGGAGTGATAAACCCCTAGCTAAGGAAGCGTAACGAGGGTGTTCGGGCAGCGCTTATTTCTGTCCGAACACTTCTCAATATTTTTAATGACGTTTTTACCCCTCACACATTGTTAATTATCTATTGTGTTATAAATGGAATTATATATTGATTGTCCATTTTCATTATTCCTATTAATTGTATGAGATCTATAGCATTAATTAGAAGATTTGTTTTTGCCTTATAAATAGAGGATGTATACTGTAATCTAAATTGAACAATTGTTGAGAAAAAAATACAGCACACCAATTTACTCTCTCTTTTATTTTTGTCTCTTCCACCTTTCACTTTATTTTATAACACGTTATCAGCACGAATCGCTCAGGAAAAAAAGGTAAAAGGGTTTGATTGAAATTGATTATTTTTCTTTTCGTATTTATTTTCTCTCTGGAATCACAAACCTAAACAGTAGGTAACAAAATAACTTATTTATTTATCAAATACCATATAATAAAATCAAATCAAATTATGATAAATAAAATAAATAAAAAAAAAACTACATCATAATAAATAAAAAATATAATATAATATAATTCATATGATTATAACTTCAGGTTATAATACTCAATAACTTTTAGTTATTAATTTTTTTTACTACTCAATTAGAAGAATAACTTCAGGGTATTTTTCATTCAATAAATTAGAAATAAAATTTCAGATTTTAAACAAATAAATTCAAGTATTAAGAACTTTGGATTTTTTATAAACTCTTAAGTTTGAATAGTATCATTAAATAATTATTTTCATCATCATTCACTTCGGGGAATGATTCTCATATATTCAAACAAAAGAAATATATAGCAAAAAGTTTCGGATTTAATTCTTCGAAATAGAATCGAAATTAAGGAAGAAATATATTTATGAACATCTGGTCATATCGCATGTAGCAATTATTTACGAAATAAAATTTCAGGTCAAGCCTTTACTTTCTTTCTTTCTTTTTTTTCTTAATACTTACGGATTACCTTTTGCAATAGATACGGGATCTAAACAGATCTAAACAAAATGGATCTAAAAAAAAAAATCTAAAACTGATATATACCTACAGAATAACATTTGCAAATATTCAAAATACACTACATCAATTTCAATTATTTGTTACCTACTGTTTAGGTTTGTGATTCCAGAGGAAAAAAATAGATACGAAAAGAAAATTAATCAATTTCAATCAAACCCTTTTACCTTTTCATTCTGAGCAATTCGTGCTGATAATAGATGATGCATTATATTCAAGTAGATCCAGAAGAAATCTACTAAGTTTTAAAGATATTCGAAAAAATGGTTATCATATTGAAACTATGAATGAGAAAAATTGTGAATACCTTCATATCATATCTATTAAAAATGGCCAGAAAAATATTATGGAGAAATTACAAGCATTATCAAATGGACTATATGGTACATATATAAGTACAATAGAATCAAATATGGTGACTAACCAGAAGTTAGTTGATCCAAAATTATTTACATTATGACATGATAGATTGGGTCATCCAGGAAATATAATGATGAGGAGAATAATTGAAAGTGCAAACGGACATCCCCTAAAGGACCTGAAGATCCTATTATCAAAAGAAGTGACATGCCAAGCATGCTCTCTTGGAAAGCTAATTACTAGACCATCTCCAAATAAATTTGGACCTGAAGCTTCATTATTTTTAGAACGAATTCAAGGAGATATATGTGGACCTATTACACCGCCATGTGGACCATTTAGATATTTTATGGTTTTAATTGATGCATCAACACGTTGGTCACATGTGTGTTTGTTAGCAACAAGAAATGTTGCATTTGCTAGATTATTAGCACAAATTATCCAATTGAGAGCTAACTTTCCGGATTATCAAATTAAAAGAATCCGACTTGATAATGCAGGAGAATTTACATCCCAAGCTTTTAATGATTATTGCATGTCTATTGGGATTACTGTAGAACATTCAGTGGCACATGTTCATACACAAAACGGTCTAGCAGAATCATTGATTAAAAGGTTACAATTAATAGGCTAGACCATTACTTATGAAATCTAGTTTATCATCTTCTGCATGGAGACATGCCATATTACATGCTGCAGCACTAATTAGATTAAGACCAACTGCTGATCATAAATATTCCCCGTTACAATTGGTCTCCGGAAGAGAACCAAATTTATCTCATTTAAAGATATTTAGTTGTGCAATATATGTTCCAATTTCTCCTCCACAACGCACAAAAATGGGAACTCAAAGAAGGTTGGGAATTTATATTGGTTTTAACTCTCCTTCCATTGTCAAATATTTAGAACCATTAACTGGAGATGTTTTCACAGCAAGATTTGCTGATTGTCTTTTTAATGAATCAATATTCCCAAATTTAGGGGAAGAAAAACAAAAGCTGGATAGACAAGTGACATGGAATTCGTCGTTGTCTTATCTTGATCCTAGAAGTGGTCAATGTGAACTTGAAGTTCAAAAGATTATAAACTTACAAAGAATTGCAAATGAATTGCCTGATGCATTCACAGATATAAATAGAGTCACTAAATCACATATTCCAGCTATTAATGCACCTGCTCGAATAGATATTACAAAATTATCAAATGAATCTCATGAACGTAGAAAACATGGAAGACCAATTGGTTCTAAGGATGTAAATCCACGAAAAAGAAAAGAGCAGAATAAAGCAGTTGGTACAACTTCAGAAGAGATTTACAAAATTCCTGAAGAAACTAAATCTCCAGAAGAGATTAATAAAGTTCTAGAAGAAACTAAAATCCATGAAGAGATTGATGAAGTTCCAGAAGAAACCGAAGTATCAAATGATTATGAAATTTCTATAAATTATGTGAAAAATAGTACAACATTGAATAGGAATAAAACTCAAGTTGATGAAGTTTTTGCATTCGCTATAGCTAGTGGTGTTATAAGCGAAGAAGATAATGTGCCAAAAACCATAGAAGAATGTAGACAAAGAAATGATTGGCATAAATGGAAAGATGCCATACAAGCTGAATTAAATTCGCTTGATAAAAGACAAGTATTTGGACCGGTAGTCCAGACGCCCAAACATATTAACCCTGTAGGTTACAAATGGGTATTTGTCATTAAAAGAAATGAGAAAAATGAGATCGTGAGATATAGCAAGGCTAGTGGCACAAGGGTTTACACAAATATATGGAATTGATTATGAAGAAACGTATTCACCTGCAGTGGATGCGACAACTCTCAGATTTTTAATAGGTCTCGCAGTCACAGAAAATCTTAAAATGCAACTTATGGATGTTGTCACAGCTTATCTATATGGTTCACTTGATAGTGACATATATATGAAAATCCCCGAAGGATTAAAAATGCCTGAAGCATATAAATCAAAGCCTAGAGAAATGTACTCCATGAAATTGAAAAAAATCTTTATATGGACTAAAACAATCAGGTCGAATGTGGTATAATCGACTTAGTGAATATCTTTTAAAAGAAGGATATAAAAATAATGCAATTAGTCCGTGTGTTTTTATTAAAAAATCAAATTTTGGTTTTGCAATCGTTGCAGTGTATGTTGATGATTTAAACGTTATAGGATCTCCTGAAGAGATTAAAAATACTGCAAAATTGTTGAAAAAGGAGTTTGAAATGAAAGACCTTGGTGTAACTAAATTTTGTCTCGGTCTGCAGATCGAGCATTTAAAGAATGGAATATTTATCCATCAGTCAAATTATATTGAAAAATTACTAAAGAAGTTTAATATGGATAAAGCTCATCATTTGAAAATACCAATGGTCGTACGATCGTTAAATATAGAGAATGATCCTTTTCGCCCCCAAGAAAATTGATGAAGAAGTACTTGGTCCTGAAGTGCCATACTTAAGTGCAATCGGAGCATTATTATATCTTGCAAATAATACCTGGCCTGATATTTCATTTGCTGTAAATTTACTATCAAGATATAGTTCCAAACCAACCCGAAGACATTGGAATGGAATTAAAGATATTTTTCGCTATCTTTGCAGAACTCGAGATATGGGGCTATACTATGAAAATGATATAAAATCTAATCTAGTTGGATATGCAGATACAGGATATTTATCAGACCCGCATAAAGCACGATCTCAATCAGGATACATATTTACTTATAGTGGAGCTGCGATTTCATGGCGATCGACAAGACAAACTCTAACGGCTACATCATCAAATCATGCTGAACTAATTGCTCTCTATGAAGCGAGTCGAGAATGTGTTTCGTTGAGATCAATAATTCAAAATATTCAAGAAGGATGTGGGCTTCAAAACATTAAGGAAAATCCTACTCCAATATATGAAGATAATGCAGCTTGCATAGCACAAATTAGAGAAGGATATATCAAAGGAGACCGAACTAAGCACATTGCACCGAAGTTCTTCTCGGCATATGATCTACAAAAGGATGGTATAATTGATGTTCAAAAAATTCAATCATGCAACAACTTGGCCGATCTATTCACGAAGTCTTTGCCAACAAGAATTTTTGAACAACTAAGAAAGAAGATAGGTCTACACCGACTGAAGGATGTCCAATAATATCAAAATGAGGGGAAGCATTATACACGCTGTACTATTTTTCCCTTATCCAAGTTTTTATCCCAATGGATTTTTCTTGGTAAGGTTTTTAATGAGGCAGTATAAATGATCCAGAAGTATCATATTAATATTGATCCTGAAGTATCATATTACTGGTGTATAATGAAAGATGAACAAAGGGGAAGTGTTATAAATGGAATTATATATTGATTGTCCATTTTCATTATTCCTATTAATTGTATGAGATCTATAGCATTAATTAGAAGATTTGTTTTTGCCTTATAAATAGAGGATGTATACTGCAATCTAAATTGAACAATTGTTGAGAAAGAAATACAGAACACCAATTTACTCTCTCTTTTATCTTTGTCTCTTCCACCTTTCACTTTATTTTATAACAGTTATGTATTTCTTTTCTAGATTCATCATTTTATATTCAGCCCTTTCAGATGCTATACAGATATTACTTTTTAAGTTACAATTTTAAAGTATAACATATTAGAAGAAAGTGTAGAAGTATATTGTTATTTTATACATTAAATGAATTTCAAGTGTCATACAATTTTAATACCTTTCGATATTTTAATAAAAATTTGATGATTATTGGAGATTAAATTAATTTATTATTTTTGATGATTTTTATCTTACAAAATTCTGCTCCTTTGATATATAATTAATAATTATACATACTATCTAATTTGGACTAACACAAACAAACCTAACCAATGACTCATATAGTTCTTAATTTCTTCTCGTAAGGCTTTGGTCAAAATAATTATTTTCACGCAGAATTTCATTTTATTAAAATTTATTTTTACAGATTTTTTTTGGGTCTAATAACATAAAAATTTCAATAGAATAAAATCAGATCCGTTATTTTGATAAAAAAAAATAATGAATTAAAATTTCACGTGGAAAAAAGTTATCAAAAAATACTCCAATTCCAGGGAGCTGTTTGCTTGATGTCAGTTGTTTAATCAGGGCCCTTCGATTTGAACCGATCTGGATCGTTCGTTTTTCTTCCTTGAATCATGTTCGTGAGATCAATATTTGATCTCGACCTGTCTGTCACTCCAATAAAATTTTCTTCGTACCTATCACATTGTGTGGGGAGAGAGAGGACAAGGAGATAGAGAAGAAGAGGATGATTCCCACTGCTCTCCTTCGCCCCTATTGAGCAACGCACATCGCTTTTCTCTGAGCTCTTCTGTCCCTCTCATTCTCTTTCGCCTTCAAACCTAGCTACAATTAGAGTTCTTCTTCGATCTGAGTGATCTGACCGGTGTTCAATCTCAAGTAAGGACTTGGCGTCACGTTTCATGAATTCAAGTGTCGGTCGACTCATGTGTGTGCTTTCTATTGCTCACGAAGCAATTAATAAGATGGTTCCTCCCTCTCTCAACCTTAGATATGGTCTCTTTCTTTGACGGCGGTGCACTCAAAAGGAAGGTTTCCAACCCAAGAGATGCAATTGATTAGAGGGGTATTTATTGGGATCTGGAAACCGACTTTCCAGATCTGGAACCGTCATTTGAAATGGTCCATTCTATACTACAACGGTCCGCCCCAAATCTAATGGGGCGGTGTAGTAGTCCAACAAACTAGTTTGTTTGGAATATGTCTCCACACACTTTTTCTAACAACTAGGGTTGGACATCGAGTTTCGCTCGATACATGATTTTTTTACATAATTTAAAGTTTGGTTTCTATTATATTATTTTTTATATATGTTAATAATAATGTGAATATCTAACTAAAATATCAATATCATCATGTTTCAAGTAAGATCATAAACATATTTTAGACTATATAAACAACATAAATATAAATTATTGTGATCAAATTACTTAAATTGAATGTAAAATCGCTTGAAATGCTCAAATATACTCAGAATCTATAAAATCAACACATTATGTGAATAATTACAATGTATAATCCAATCATTCTAAATAAGTGAGTCCATAAACATATTCTAAACTATATCAAGAGCTTAATACAGATTACTGTGATCAAATGACTTAAAATGAATGTAAAATCGCTTGAAAAGCTCAAATATACTCATAATCTGTAAAATCTGCACATTATGTGAGTAATTACAATGTATAATCCAATAGTTTTGAATAATTAAGCTCATAAACATATTCTAGACTATATAAAAATGCTTAAATATAGATTATTGTGATCAAATAACTTATAATTAATGCAAAATTGTTTGAAATTTCAAATATACTAAGAATCTGTAATATATGCACATCATGTGCATAATTAAAATGCATAATCCAATCGTTTTGAAAAAGTGAGTTCATAAACATATTCTAGACTATATAAAGAGCTTAAATATAGATTATTATGATAAAATGACTTAAAATAAATACAACATCGATTGAAATACTCAAATATACTCAGAATTTGTAAAATCTGCTCATTATGTGCGTAATTACAATGTATAAGCCAATCGTTTTAAATAAGTGAGTTCATAAACATATTCTAAACTACATAAAGAGCTTAAATATAGTTTATTATGATCAAATGACTTAAAATGAATGCAAAATCGCTTGAAATGCTCAAATATACTAAGAATCTATTAAATCTGCAAATTATGTGAATAATTACAATGTATAATCCAATCATTTTGAATAAGTGAGTTTATAAACATATTTTAAAATGAATATAGATTATTAGAATCAAATGACTTAAAATGAATACAAAATCATTTGAAATGCTCAAATATACTCAGAATCTGTAAAATCTGCATACCATGTTAATAATTACAATATATAATCCAATAGTTTTGAATAATTGATCTCCTAAAAATATTCTAGACTATATAAAAAGCTTAAATATATATTATTGTGATCAAATGATTTAAAATGAATGCAAAATATCTTGAAATGCTCAGATATACTCAAAATCTTTAAAATCTACACATTAGGTTCATACAACTTATAATCCAATTGTTTTGAATAAGTGAGTTCATGAACATATTCTAAACTACATAAAGAGCTTAAATATAGATTATTGTCATCAATTAACTTAAAATTAATGCGAAATCGCTTGAAATGCTCAAATATACTCAGAATTTGTAAAATCTGCAAATTATGTGAGTAATTACTATATATAATCCGATTGTTTTGAATAAGTTCGTAAACATATTCTAGACTATGTAAAGAGCTTAAGTATAAATTATTGTGAACAAATTTCTTAAATTGAATGGAAAAATCGCTCGAAATGCTCAAATATACTCAGAATCTTTAAAATCTGCTCATTATGTGCATAATTACAATGTATAATGCAATTGTTTTGAATAAGTGATATCAAAAATATATTTTAGACTATATAAAGAGCTTAAATATAGATTAATGTGATCAAAGCACTTAAAATGGATACAAAATGGCTTGAAATGCTCAATTGTACTCAAAATCTGTAAAATATGCAAATTATGTGAATAATTATATTGTATAATCCAATCGTTTTGAATAAGTGTGCTCATATACATATTCTAGACTATATAAAGAGCTTAAATATACATTATTGTGATCAAATAACTTAAAATGAATGCAATCGCTTGAAATGCACAAATATACTCAGAATCTGCAAAATCTGTATATTATGTGTATAATTACAATGTATAAACCAATCTTTTTGATTAATTGACCACATAAACATATTCTAGACTATAAAAATAGCATATATATAGATTATTATTATCAAATGACTTAAAAATGAATGCAAAATCGCTTGAAATGCTCAAATATACTTCGAATCTTTAAAATTTGCACATTATATTCGTAATTATAATGTATAATACAATCGTTTTGAATAAGTGAGTTCATAAGTATATTCTTGACTATATGAAAATCTTAATTATAGATGATTGTGATCAAATGATTTAAAATGAATGCAAAATCGCTTCAAATGCTCAAATACACTCAGAATCTGTAAAATATGTAAACTATGTGAATAATCAATGTATAATCGAATTATTCTGAATAATTTAGCTCATAAACACATTCTAAACTATATAAAGAGCTTAAATATATTTTAACATGATCAAAACACTTAAAATGAATGCAAAATAGCTTGTAATGCTTAAATATACACAAAACCTTTAAAATCTGGACATTTTTGGCGTAATTACAATGTATAATCCAATCGTTGCGAATATGTGAGTTCATAAACATATTCTAGACTATATATATAGCATAAATACAGATTATTGTGATCAAATGAATTGAAATAAATGCAAAATTGCTTGAAATACCCAAATATACAAAGAATCTATAAAATATGCATATTATACGTGTAATTACAATGAATAATTCAATCGTTTCAAATTAGTGTGTTCATAAACAAATTCTAGACTATATAAAGAGAAAAAATATACTCAGAATCTGTAAAATATGCACATTATGTGAATAATTACAATGTATAATTCAATTATTTTGAATACGTGAACTCATAAACATATTCTAGACTATATAAAGAGTTTAAATGTAGATTCTTGTCATCAAATAACTTAAAATGAATGTAAAATCGATTGAAATACTAAAAAAAAATTTAGAATCTGTAAAATATACAATTATGTGAATAATTACAAAGTATAAACCAATCTTTTTGAATAATTGGCCTCATAAACATATTCTAAACTATATAAATAGCATAAATATAGATTATTATGAATAATTGTGCACATTATGTGAATAATTATTATGTATAATCCAATCGTTTTGAATAAGTGAGTTCGTAAATATATTCTAAACTATATAAAGAGTATAAATATAGATTATTGTCATCAGATGACTTACAATCAATGCAAAATAGCTTGAAATGTTTAAATAAACTCAGAATCTGTAAAATCTGTACATTATGTGAATAATTACAATGCATAATCCAATAGTTTTGAATATGTATGCTCATACACATATTATAGACTATATAAAGAGTTTAAATGTAGATTATTGTCATCAAATAAATTAAAATGAATACAAAATCGATTGAAATGCTCAAATAAATTTAAAATATGAACATTATGTAAATAATTACAATGTATAATCCAATCTTTTTGAATAATTGAGCTCATAAATGTATTCTAGACTATATAAAGAGCTTAAATATAGATTATTATGATAAAATGACTTAAAATAAATACAAAATCGATTGAAATACTCAAATATACTCAGAATTTGTAAAATCTGCTCATTATGTGCGTAATTACAATGTATAAGCCAATCGCTTTAAAAAAGTGAGTTCATAAACATATTCTAAACCATATAAAGAGCATAAATATAGATTACTGTGGTCAAATGACTTAAAATGAATGTAAAATTGCTTGAAATGCTCAAATATACTCAGAATCTGTAAAACCCTTACATTATGTGAATATTTACAATTTATAATCCAATCGTTTTCAATAAGTGAGTTCACAAACAAATTCTAAACAATACAAAGAAGTTTAATATTGATTGTTGTGATCAAATGACTTAAAATGAATGCAAAATCGCTTAAAATGCTCAAATATTATTAGAATCTGTAAAATAAGCATATTATATGAATAATTACAATGTAGAATCCAATCGTTTTGAATAATTGGCCTCATAAACATATTCTAGTCTAATAAAAGAGCATAAATATAGATTATTTGTGATCAAATGAATTAAAATGAATGCAAAATAGCTTGAAATTCTCAAATATACTCAGAATCTGTAAAATATGCACATTATGTGAATAATTACAATCTATAATCCAATCATTTGGAATAATTAAGATCATAAATATATTCTAGACAATATAAAGAGCTTAAATATACATTATTGTGATCAAATGACTTAAAATGAATACAAAATCACTTGAAATGCTCAAATATACTCAGAATCTGAAAAATCTGCACATTTTGTGCATAATTACAATGTATAATCCAATCTTTTTGAAAAACTGAGTACAAAAATATATTCGAGACTATATAAAGAGCTTAAATATAGATTAATTTGATCAAATGACTTAAACTGAAAGCAAAATCGCTTCAAATGCTCAAATATACTCAGAATCTGTAAAATCCGCACATTATGTGAATAAATACAATGCATAATCTAATCGTTTTGAATAAGTGAGTTCATAAACACATTCTAAACAATATAAAAAGCATAAATATTGCTTATTGTGATAAAAAAAAATCGCTTGAAATGCTCAAATATACTCATAATCTTTCAAATCTGCACATTATGTGCATATTACATTGTATAATCAAATCGTTTTGAGTAAGTTATATCATAAACATATTCTAGACAAAATAAAGAGCTTAAATATATATTACTGTGATCAAATCACTTAAAATGAATACAAAATCACTTGAAATTCTCAAATATACTCTGAATCTATAAAATATGCACATTATGTGAAGAATTAGAATGTAAAATCTGATCGTTTTGAATAAAAGAGTTGATAAATATATTCTAGAGTATATAAAGAGCTTAAATATAGATTATTGTGAACAAATGACTTAAAATTAATGCAAAATCGATTGAAATGCTCAAATATACTCAGAATCTTTCAAATCTGCACATAATGTGCATAATTACAATGTATAATCCAATTGTTTTGAATAAATTATATAATAAACATATTCTAGACAAAATAAAGAGGATAAATATTGATTATTGTGATCAAATGACTTAAAATGATTGCAAAATCGTTTAAAATGCTCAAATATACTTGGAATCTGTAAAATATGCATATAATGTGATACAATGTATAATCCAATCGTTTTGAATAAATAACTTCATAAGAATATTCTAAACTATATAAAAAGTATAAATATGGCTTATTGTGATCAAATGACTTAAAATAAATGCAAAATCACTTAAAATACTCAAATTTACTTCAAATCATTAAAATCAACATATTATGTGAATAATTACAATGTATAATCCTATCGATTTGAAAAATTGAGATCATAAACATATTCTAGATAATATATAGATCTTAAATATACATTATTGAGATCAAATGACTTAAAATTAATGCAAAATCACTTGATATGCTCAAATATACTAAGAATCTGTAAAATCTGTACATTATGTGCATAATTATAATGTATAATCCAATCTTTTAAAATAAGTGAGTTCATAAACATATTCGAGACTATATAAAGAGCTTAAATATAAATTATTGTGATCAGATGACTTAAAATGAATGTAAAATTGCTTGAAATGTTCAAATATTTTCAGAATCTTTCAAATCAGCATATTATGTGCATAATTACAATGTATAATCCAATCGTTTTGAATAAGTTATATTATAAACATATTCTAGATAAAATAAAGTGCTTAAATATATATTATTGTGATCAAATCACTTAAAACGAATGTAAACTAGCTTGAAATGCTCAAATATTCTCTGAATCTTTAAAATCTGAACATTATGTAATAAATTACAATGTATAATCCAATGCTTATGACAAAGTGAGTTCATAAACATATTCTAGACCATATAAAGAGCATCAATATAGATTATTGTGATCAAATGACGTAATATGAATTCAAAGTTGCTTGAAATGCTCAAATATCTCAGAATCTGTAAAATCTGCAAATTATGTGAATAATTATAATGTATAACCCAATCGTTTCAAATAAATGAGTTCATCAACATATGAAAAATCGCTTGAAATGCTTAAATATACCCAGAATCTGTAAAATCTGCATATTATGTGAATAATTATAATGTATAACCCAATCATTTCGAATAACTGAGTTCAGAAACATATTATAAACTATATAAAGAGCACAAATACAGATTATTGTCATCAAATAAGTTAAAGTGAATGCAAAATCGCTTGAAATGCTTAAATATACACAGAATCTGTAAAATCTGCATATTATGTGAATAATTGCAATGTATAATCCAATCGTATTGAATATGTGAGCTCATAAACATATTCTAGACTATAAAAGGGCATAAATATAGAATATTGTCATCACATAACTTAAAATGAATGCAAAATCAATTGAAATGCTCAAATAAACTTAGAATCTGTATAATATGCACATTATGTGAATCAATCGTTTTGAATAATTGAGCTCATAAACATATTTTCGACTATATAAAGAGCTTAAATTTAGATTATTGTGATCAAATAACTTAAAATAAATACAAAATCGCTTAAAATGCTACAATATACTCAGAATATTTAAAATCTGCACATTATGTGTGTAATTACAATGAATAATACAATCGTTTTGAATAACTTAGTTCAGAAACATATTATAAACTATAAAGATCATAACTATAGATGACTGTTGCCAAATGACTTAAAATGAATACAAAATCTTTTCAAATGCTCAAATATACTCAGATATTGCAAAATCTGTATATTATGTGAATAATTATATTATATAATCCAATCGTTTGGAATAAGTGAGTTCATAAAAATATTTTAAATTACATAAAGAGCTTAAATATAGATTATTGTGATCAAATGACTTAAAATAAATGCAAAATCGCTTGAAATGCTCAAATATACTTAGAATTCGTCAAATCTGCACACTATGTGAATAACTACAATGTATAAAAAATATTTTTTAATAATTGACATCATAAACATATTCAAAAAAATATAAAGATCACAAATATAGATTACTATGGTTAAATAACATAAAATGAATACAAAATCATTTGAAATGCTCAAATATACTAAAAAATTGTAAACTCCGTATATTATGAGAATAATTAGAATGTATAATCCAATTTTTCAGAATAAATGAGTTCAAAAACATATTCTAAACAATATAAACAGCTTAAATATAGATTGTTGTGATCAAATGACTTAAAATGAACTCAAAATCGCTTAAAATACTCAAATATACTTAGAATTTGTGAAATCTGCACATTATGTGAATAATTACAATGTAAAAAGTAATCTTTTTTAATACTTGACCTCATAAACATATTCAAGACTATATAAAGGGCATAAATATAGATTATTGTTATCAAATAACTTAAAATGAAAGCAAAATCGCTTCAATTGCTCAAATATACTCAGAATCTGTAAAATCTGCACAATATTTGAATAATTACTATATATAATCCAATCGTTTTGAATAATTGAGCTCATAAACATATTCTACACAATATAAAGAGTTTAAATATAGATTATTGTGATCAAATGACTTAGAATTAAAGCAAAATCGCTTGAAATGCTCAAATATACTCGGAATCTTTCAAATCTGAACATTATGTGCATAATTACAATGTATAATCCAATTGTCTAGAATAAGTGATATCATAAACATATTCTAGACTATATAAAGAGCTTAATATATATTATTGTGATAAAATGACTTAAAATGAATGCAAAATCGCTTGAAATGCTCAAATATATTCAGAATCTGTATAATCTGCATATTATGTGATAATTACAATGTTCAATCTAATCGTTTTGAATAATTAAGCTCATAAACATATTCGAGACTTTACAAAGAGAGATTTATTATAGATAATTGTTATCAAATTACTTAAAATGAATGCAAAATCACTTAAAATACCCAAATATACACAGAATATGTAAAATCTGCACATTATGTGTGTAATTACAATGAATAATCCATTCGTTTTGAATGAGTGTGTTCTTAAACATATTTTAGACTTTGTTAAGAGCATAAATATAGATTATCGTGAACAAATGTCTTAAATTGAATGCAAAAATCGCTTGAAATGCTCAAATATACTCACAATCTTTAAAATCTGAACATTTTTGCGCATAATTACAATGTATAAACCAATCTTTTTAAATAAGTGAGTTCATAGACATATTCGAGACTTTACAAAGAGAGATTAAATATAAATTATTGTGAACAGACGAATTAAAATGAATGTAAGATCGCTTGAAATATTCAAATATTCTCGGAATCTGTAAAATCTGCAAATTATGTGCATAATTACAATGTATAATCCAATCGTTTTGAATAATTGAGTTCATAAACATATTCTAGACTATATAAAGAGGTTCAATATAGATTATTGACATCAAATAAATAAAAAATGAATGCAAAATCGCTTGAAATATTCAAATATACGCAGAATCTTTCAAATCTGAACATTATGTGCATAATTACAATGTATAATCCAATCATTTTGAATAAGTGATATCATAAATATTTTCTAGACTATATAAAGAGCTTGCATATACATTATGGTGATCACATGAAATAAAATGAATACAAAATCGCTTGAAATGCTCAAATATATTCAAAATCTGTATAATCTGCATATTATGTGAATAATTACAATGTACAATCCAATCGTTTTAAATAATTGAGCTCATAAACATATTCGAGACTTTACAAAGAGCTTTATTATAGATTATTGTTATCAAATGACTTAAAATGAATGCAAAATCGCTTGAAATACCCAAATATGCACAGAATATGTAAAATCTGCACAAAATGTGTGTAATTACAATGAATAATCCATTCGTTTTGAATGAGTTTGCTCTTAAACATATTCTAGACTTTGTTAAGAGCTTAAATATAGATTATCTTAAATTAAGTGCAAAAATCGCTTGAAATGCTCAAATATACTCAGAATCTTTCAAATCTGAACATTATGTGCATAATTACAATGTATAATCCAATCGTTTTGAATAAGTGATATCATAAACATATTCTAGACTATATAAAAAGCTTAAATATACATTATGGTGATCAAATAACTTAAAATGAATGCAAAATCACTTGAAATGCTCAAATATATTCAGAATCTGTATAATCTGCATATTATGTGAATAATTACAATGTACAATCCAATCGTTTTGAATAATTGAGCTCATAAACATATTTGTGACTTTACAAAAGAGCTTTACTATAGATTATTGTTATCAAATAACTTAAAATGAATGCAAAATCGCTTGAAGTACCCAAATATGCACAGAATATGTAAAATCTGCACATAATGTGTTTAATTACAATGAATAATCCATTCGTTTTGAATGAGTGTTTTCTTAAACATGTTCTAGACTTTGTTAAGAGCATAAATATAGATTATCGTGAACAAATGTCTTAAATTGAGTGCAAAAATCGCTTGAAATGCTCAAATATACTCAGGATCTTTAAAATCTGGACATTTTTGTGCATAATTACAATGTATAAACCAATATTTTAAATAAGTGAGTTCATAAACATATTCGAGACTATATAAAGAGAGATTAAATATAGATTATTGTGAACAGATGAATTAAAATGAATGTAAGATCGCTTGAAATATTCAAATATTCTCAGAATCTGTAAAATCTGCAAATTATGTGCGTAATTACAATGTATAATCCAATTGTTTCGACTAATTGAGTTCATAAACATATTCTAGACTATATAAAGAGGTTCAATATAGATTATTGACATCAAATAAATAAAAATGAATGCAAAATTGCTTGAAATGCTCAAATATACTCAGAATCTTTCAAATCTGAACATTAAATGCATAATTACAATGTATAATCCAATCGTTTTGAATAAGTAATATCATAAACATATTCTAGACTATATAAAGAGTTTAAATGTACATTATGGTGATCACAGGACATAAAATGAATGCAAAATAGTTTGAAATGCTCAAATATATTCAGAATCTGTATAATCTGCATATTATGTGATAAATTACAATGTATAATTCAATTCTTATGAATAAGTGAGTTCGTAAACATATTCGAGACCAAATAAAGAGTATCAATATAGATTATTGTGATCAAATGATTTAAAATGAATTCAAAATTGCTTGAAATGCTCAAATATACTCAGAATCTGTAAAATCTTCAAATTATGTGAATAATTATAATATATAATCCAATATTTGCGAACAAATGAGTTCATAAACATATTGTAAATTATATAAAGATCATAAATATGGATTATTGTCATCAAATGACTTAAAATGAATGCAAAATCGCTTGAAATGCTTAAATATACTCAGAATTTGTAAAATATGCATATTATGTCAATAATTACAATGTATAATCCAATCGTATTGAATATGTGAGCTCATAAATATATTCTAGAGTATATAAAGTGCTTAAATATAGAATATTGTTATCGCATAACTTAAAATGAATGTAAAATTAATTGAAATACTTAAATAAACTTAGATTCTGTATAATATGCACATTATGTGAATAATTACAATGTATAATCCAATCATTTTGAATAATTGAGCTCATAAACATATTTAGACTATATAAAGAGCTTAAATTTAGATTATTGTGATCAAATAACTTAAAATGAATGCAAATCGCTTGAAATACTCCAATATACTCAGAATTATTAAAATCTGTACATTATGTGTGCAATTAAAATGTATAATCCAATCATTTTAAATAACTTATATTTCAGAAACAAACTCTAAACTATATAAAGATTATAAATATAGATTACTGTGGTCAAATGACTTAAAATGAATACAAAATCGTTTGAAATACTCAAATATACTCAGAAATTGTTAAATGCGTATATTATGTGAATAATTACATTATATAATCCAATCGTTTGGAAAAAGTTAGTTCATAAATATTTTCTAAACTATATAAGGAGCTTAAAAATAGATTATTGTGATCAAATGACTTAAAATGAAAGCAAAATCACTTAAAATTCTCAATTATACTTAGAATTTGTCCAATCTAAATTATATAAAGAGCATTAATATAGATTATTATGATAAAATGACTTAAAATGAATTTAAAATCGTTTGAAATGCTCAAATCCACTCTGAATCTGTAAAATCTGCAATTTTTTTGAATAATTATAATGTATAATCCAATCATTTTGGATAAATGAGTTCATAAATATATTATAAACTATATAAAGAGCATAAATGTTGATTATTGTCATCTAATAACTTGAAATGAATGCAAAATCGCTTGAAATACTTAAATATACTTAGAATCTGTAAAATCTGCACATTATGTGAATAATTATAATGTGTAATCCAATCGTTTTAAATATGTGAGATCATAAACATATTCTAGACTATATAAAGAGCTTAAATATAGATAATTGTCATCAAATAACTTAAAATGAATGCAACATCAATCGAAATGCTCAAATAAACTTAGAATCTGTAAAATATGCACATTATGTGAATAATTACAATGTATAATCCAATCGTTTTGAATAATTGAGCTCATAAGCATATTCTAGACAATATAAAGAGCTTGAATATAGATTATTGTCATCAAATAATTTAAAATGAATGTAACATCAATTGAAATGCTCAAATAAACTTAGAATCTGCAAAATATGCACATTATGTGAATAATTACAATGTATAATGCAATTGTTTTGAATAATTTAGCTCATAAACATATTCTAGACTATATGAAGAGCTTCAATGTAGATTTTTGAGATCAAAAGACTTAAAATGAGATCAAAATCGCTTAAAATGCTCAAATATACTCAGAATCTGTAAAATCTGCACATTATGTGAATACTTACAACGTATAAACTAATATTTTTTATTAATTGACCGCTTAAACATATTTTAGACTATATATATATATAATATATAGGGGCCGTTTGGATCCCCATGGGATTTTGGGGAATTTCATCTTCCTACCATAAATTTATTATAAACAATCCAAACTCTTCACAAAATTACACACTTCCCAATAAATTTATTCCTAGGAATTGCAACTTCCCCAAATTCCCCAACTTCCTAAGCGATCCAAACGGCCCCATAGAGATTATGGAGATCAAATGACTTAAAATGAATGAAAAATCACTTATAATTCTGAAATATACTAAAATCTGAAAAATCTTCATTTTATGTGAATAATTGACCTCATAAACATATTCTAGATAATATAAAGAGTATAAATAGAAATTATTGTGATCAAAGGAGTTAAAAATGAATTCAAAATCGCTTGAAATGCTCAAATATACTCAAAATCTTTAAAATCTGCACATTACATTCGTAATTGTAATGTATAATCCAATTGTTTTAAATTGATGAATTTGTAAACTTATTCTAGACTATATAAAAACGCATAAATATAGTTTATTGTGATAAAATGACTTAAAATGAATGTAAAATAGCTTGAAATGTTCAAATTTACTCGGAATCTTTCAAATCTGCACATTATGTGCATAATTACAATGTATAATCCAATCGTATTGAATATATCAGCTTATAAACATATTCTAGACTATATAAAAAGTTTTAAATATTAAGAAAAATTTGAATGTCCCTTATAGAATGTAAGATAAATAATTTTACAATTATTAGAATGTACTAAAAAGAGGAGAAATCACATCAGATGGTATGTAACTAAGTACATGCACTATTGAATATCAAGACATGATATATATCAAATTCAATATGTTACTTGAAACTTTATGCAGAATTTAATATACTAAAGTAAACTCACCTAATTCTAAACTAAACGGGTCAACGAACATGATAACGGTCCTGGTAGTGACAATTGCCTTTTGTATAAACCCAATTCTTTTGCCTCCATTGGTACCAACCACTGTACCAACTAAGAAATCAGCTCACCAAATTAACAATCACCATAACAAACATTATTTCTTCCTTCTCCTCACTGTTTTGATACTAAAAAACCTACCCTTGTACCAATGCATTTCCTTGAATGCAACTGGTATCAAGCCTGTACTTGTGTCATACCAACCCTAATTTCTCCCGCCTTTCTGTACCACCATACCTGATATCAAGTGGTCATACCAATATATACCAAGACACCTAAAATCAATATGAATTCACTCTCTCATCAACCGAGATCTTCTATGCCAAAAGATCTGATCAAAATTGGAAAAATTAAACAAATTAGCCATACAATTTCTAACTTTATAATAAAAAGAAAGACAAATCACTTTATTATTAATTCAAATTAGAAAAAAAAACTCACAATAGAAAAATTGATGCTTAAAGCAACAATTGATGTGTAATTACTTGTTGACTTA
The DNA here is from genome assembly GCA_028095005.1 of Rhynchospora pubera. Classification (NCBI taxonomy): domain Eukaryota; kingdom Viridiplantae; phylum Streptophyta; class Magnoliopsida; order Poales; family Cyperaceae; genus Rhynchospora; species Rhynchospora pubera. The sequence continues at coordinate 156,589,864 of CM051462.1, read as the reverse complement.
TCATATAACACGTGTAGCTTTCTGTTTCACAAATACATGAACCCAACATGAGGAATTAATGTAGTGAAGTTTGCACAAAAAGTTACATGAAAAATATTCAATTATTTATATGCATTCCCTCAACAATTCAGGGATGCTTATCTCATTTTTGTTTCTCATTGTTAGCTTCAAAGTTTTTCAAAATATAATAAGAAAAAAGAAATTAAGTTACCTAATTGTAAGAGATGAATATACTGAAACCACCATCCAAAAGATGATTGTTTGGTTGTTCCTTCAAAATTAGCAGCACACAATATAAAAGATATAAAAGATGCCCGGCAGTCGATATCACTTCCTTTTTTCCTCAGTTCAGATCTGAAATTGAAGAAAATACCAAGGAACAACCAGCAATTACAAACCTCTCAAAAATATAGCACCAATAGTACATGGACTCAGTTTAGATTTGAAATTAAAAGATCGATAATCGATAACCTAGATAAAAAGAAAAGAGAAGAAGGGTCATTTTTTCACAAAATTTCACAGATAGGGATGACCTGTGCAGTAGATATAAAATTAATGGAGAGTGCGACAATAATGACCGTTTTGATTCCAATTTGATTTCTCTAAGCACTATATAAGGAAAATAAATAGTATTTAAATATAGCTTTGAAGCGCATTTAATACAAAATAATAATGACAAAGATTCCCTTGATTTGTGCATCTATCCATGGTTGGTAAGAAAATGAGTTGTCTTGCCTTAAAAATTTTGAAATTAAATTGAAGGGTCAACGAAACTAAAATTTGCTCCCATATATATCATATATCATATAAATATACTAAGTGGTACAAAATAGTCAACTAAATGATAAAGTAACGGCATCAGTACTAAATGGACCTGAGAGTTCAATTTCTTTAAACAAAACTGAATCATATAATAAGATTTGTAGGAAAGGTAATAAATCCAGATTTCTAAAATAATAACAGCAAGAATATGAAAAATTATTGAATCTCAATCCTTAAATCTTTCTATCATAAAATAAAACACATGAGAAATTGTATCTTATAAATAACATGACAAAATCAAATACAGTCTAAATATCATTGGTTGAGAGTAAAGAGTCAGGAGCCAGGAACACAATGTAACAACCCTGAATCACACATAAAAATAAAGAATCACAAAGAGATCACCCAAAAATAATTCAACTATTTCTGTTGCCATGTCAAGTATTTGGATTTTTATTTTATTTTTTTAATTTCCAGTTCTATATGGTATTTAGTTGGAGGGGTGTGAGAGGCTGATGAATTGTGTGCGCCAAGTGGATTTTATTTTTTATTATTATTATTATTATTATTATTATTATTATTATTATTATTATTATTATTATTTTTATTATTATTTTTTTTTTGGATCTCTCATGAAAAGAAAAAAAAACACCCACCTAAAAATTTGAGGCGTAAAATAAAAACAAAGACCTAGCTACAAAAATAAACAGAAAAATGTGAAAAAATGTATAAAAATAGGTAAAAACTTGCCTTGTCATAACCAATCAAGTGGGATTTGTGCATATTACCATGGATCGCAAGAAACAAAACCTGTCTCGACTTGAATTTCTACATGAGGCGACAGAGAGAGGAGAACTCGCATAGGAGGTGATGGAGAGAAATAGCCACTGAGACTGAGAACCACCCGGAAAAGGCGATGGAAGAGGTAGAGTGATGATGGAGAGGGGAGATGAAGAGAGAGGGGCGCCATCGGGCAAAAGAGAAATGGGGTAAAACCTATTTCAAGAAAGATGTAGAGAGACCATGGAAGAGTGGAAAAATCATAATACACGATGGCAAATGTTAAATAATTAATTGTTTATCTATAATCATAATACACTATAAGGCTGGGCTATAGCGGTAATGCTATTACCGCTATAACTGTGCTTGATGAAGGCTTAAAACCTAGGAATCAAATAAATTTATAAACCTAGAGCTAACCTCACTAGTCTTTTGGAGTACAGCTTTAGGGTCAAACCCAAGGGACGGTTTAATTGATTACCGGACTTATCCTTTTTCAAAAGCTAGACAATAATATTTTTGTGGAGTTTTGATGAATTAAATATAAAGGTGCAAGTAAAGTATATATTTTTGGTTATTTTGTCTATTAAAATAATGTAAACAACTAAAGTAAAGTTTTTGGATTTTCAAACAGTATAAAAAGCGTCTTAGGGTTCAGGTTTCACCTTGGCTTGGACTCTAGAACACAGAACTTATCACTTTCGTGCATCAAACTATGTTTTTCAAGCGTTCACTTCTCTGATCGGTCTGAACAAGGATCTGTTTGGTCCGAACAGAGGGTGAAAGTGTGTGATTTTGACCTTTTATGATATTTTATGCTTTGTGCTAGGGTTTGTTGGTCAAACCTAGATATTCTAAACCTCAACTGTCGCTTGTTGGACTAGAAACTGGTTTAATCACAACCTAACCTAATTAACTCGATTGGTTCACAACTTTTGGTATAGAATTCAATCAATTTAAACTTGTTTGTTGGAGTTCGTAAGGATATCTAGAGGTCTTTTGGACTTGTCTAAAAGTTACACTTTTGGTGTCAACTAATCTCCGCTTTCGGATCTACGATTTATCCCAAGTACTTATCTAAATTATCTTGATTATCCTAACTTTAGAACTTAACTAAATGCGGCCGTACATCTAGAAGTTAATTAGACTTAACCAAGCAATTCAAACAGGCAATTAACATAATTCTCAACAAAACAAATCAACAAAACATATCATAACATAACAAGTCAAATTACAACATCCAAACCTAAGTTACTTCCCTACTCCTAAGACATCAAAAATTTAGCCTAACATAGTATAAAAACACACAATAACAAGAGTAGAAATCACAAGATACAAGCCCATGGAAATTATAGATAAAAACATAGGAAGAATAAACCGAGTTGTCTTTCTATGCTCAATCTTCAATCTTCAAAGGCGGTGGAGTGATGTAGGGGCGTGTCACAACATCTCCTTGCTGCCGTCGCCTCAAGAATAGGTTGTCTTCAATGAATAATGGTGGAAAATCGCCTTAGGAAGGTGGATGGAGGCTATGGAAAGTGGATTAGTGATATGGAAGGTTTAATTGGAGGTGTGGAGGCTTGAATCCCTTCTTGCTGGGCTAGGGGTGCATTTATATTTATCTCCACACACATAGAAAGGTAATTGGAGCACCAAAGAAAGAAAACTTGCAAAAAAAACCAATTTCTCCGCATAAAAACTTGCCATTTGAGCTCTGTCGGTGCTCTGCTCGGACCGAGTAAGGATCCACTCGGACCGAGCAGAAGATAGGAAATCCAGCAGTGGTTCACTCGGACCGAGCAGAAGCGTGAAATTCAGATTTTGGCTTCCGTTTGTATTTTGAGCATAATTTCTTCATCCGGACTCCGATTGAGGCGATTCAAAAACCGTTGGAAAGCTTAGGATGAGCTCTTCAATGCTATTGATTCCATTTGGTCATTTTCTTCTCCTAAATCTTCAATTAGGCCCGAGCATGAGTCATTTGGTCCAAGCAAAGCTCCATTCAGTCCGAGCATGAGTCATTCGATCCGAATGGTGGCTTGAACATCGCCTTCAAGTGCTAGGAATGAGTCGTCTAGCTTATGCCAAGTGCCAAATCCATCTAAAGATTGAGAATCCACCAGAAATCATCAAGAAATCTGAAAATAAGAGAAAAGACGACGGTAGAGCCAATTCGTAGAAAATCATTGCAATTTATCAAATAATTTAATGGTTTGAGTGTTATTTGAGTGCTAAGTATGGTCCAAATACCTAAAAATAATGGTGATATCAGTTCTCATTTTAAAAATGTTTGTGCTTCTTTGTTTTTTTTTAAAATATGAAGGATATTTTTGTCTTTTATAAAAAAATTCCGAGATGCAGAGCTGAGGGAAGAGGGTAGAGGGCATGTAAAAATATAGTATAATCTGACGTAATTAATTTAAATAATTATATTTTTATCACTATTAATTAATATTATGACGTAACGGGTCTTCACCGGTCTAGTATAATCTGACACATACAAAGGTATATAACTATATATGAATACGCCACTACGCTGGTCTATATTTTTAAATTTCAATATGGGTGTTTAATTAACTGAACCAATGTCAGGTTCATATATCGCAACTTTGCCATCAGTGAGGTTCTTCATATTGATTAATAGTGAATAAATAAACACTATCTAATATTGATTGTCTATTAGATAATAATAAATAATATGAAAGAAATCATAAACCATTACTGATATGTATCTGGTAGAATTTAAATAGGTACCACACAATCCACACCTAATAAAAAAAAATCAAACATACGGGTTAATCTTCAATCACCAGTTGTGGTAAAAGTCATAAAAATTCATTAAAATCCAAAGGCCTCCTTATGTCAGAACAGTTCGATTGTCCTTATGAATTTTATCTCTCGAAGAAAATGATAGTCTGCAAGAGGTTGAAGCAAAGATGCTCCTGCAGTCGATGTTGCTTCCCTTAGTACTCAGTTCCGATCTGAAATTGAAGGAAATATCAAGGAACAACAAAATATTATAAACCTTGCAAAAATATGGCCCAATCGTACTTAGTCTCAGTTCAGATTTGAAATTAAAAGATGAATAATGTAGACAAAAAAAAGGGAAGAAGAATAATTGCTCACAAAGTTTCACTTTTTACATATCCATTTCTTGTTATCGCTTATAACAATAGCACTATTAATCGAAAAAATATTATATATAGTTCAAATACATAGTTTATTATTTTTTATCATACTCTAATTTTTTCAATGTTCATATTTATAACATTACTTATCAGCCCCTAATTTCTAATAGACTTCAAATCCAATAAAAATATATGTGATTAAAAGAAAATATTATACAAATAAAAAAGAACGCAAACAGAAAAAAAATTAAGCAATCAAATTAGACGAATAAACACATGAATGGCGAGGCAAGGAAAATTGTACCTGACAACAGTTGTAGTGTCACTAACATAAGGCCCATAATCTTGAACACCCACCTCTGAGACAAAATATGTAAAATTGTAAAAAAAATCACTGAACATAAGAATAATAAATAACATTTGAAAATAGGAGTTTATATTATTATATATATATATATATATATATATATATATATATATATATATATATAGAGAGAAAACCTATGGTGCATACTAATGTACGGAAGCTTCGGTGCATACTGATCCGAACTCTTGGATCTGCTTCAAAATGACCGATTCAAACTGTCCAATATGATCTCTCTATTGAAATCTCATTGCCGACCAAATTTTACATTTTTTCGATATTTTTAAGTATTTTTTTCGGATTTTTAAAAACTGCTATTTTTGAACGGTTCAGAAAAAATTAGATTAGCGATTTTTGAAAATTTGAAAAAAATACTTAAAAATTTCGAAAAAATATAAAATTTGGTCGGTAAGGAGATTATAACAAGAAGATCATACTGGACGGTTTGGATCGAAATGTAAATATATATATAGATATAGATATAGATGTATATTACATTTGCAAGGATTGAAATGTAAATATTCCTAGCTACATGTCTTCTATTTTTTTGATTGAGCTACATGTCTTCTCAATTCCTTGGGATAGTGATGCTACAAAGAAAATTGTCTTATTAAATAGAATTTGATTTAAAAATGCTCCAATCAGCATTTGATTAATTTCGATTTTCTCAAAGCTTAAAAAAGACTGAAAATGAGCTATGTCATTGGAAATGTACTTTTATCAAATACAAACGGCCTGCCAAAAATTTATAATTTAATGTAATGCAACTTTTCTAGCTCAGATTTTTTTTTTCTTTAACAAGTTGACATGAGTTGAAATTTGAAAACAATATATATGTATCTATTCTGATACGTCAATTAACATTTCATTAATCAAATACTACAAGGCTATGTTTTCTAATTCTAGGATAAATACATAATCAATTTGTGCACTTTTAGTTACTTGTAAAAAAACAATTTTGATGTTAAAAATGTTATGTTTTTTTTTCCCTTTTGACAGAGTTAGGCAGCAGCTGCCAATTACAAGTTGTTATAGGCTAAAAGTTAACAACATATAATGTTCAAAAGTCCAAATGAAGTAAAAGTATAAGATAGAGCTAAGTGTTAACTGTAAATTATTTCAAACATCCACAAATAAGTAGTAGATATTAAGTTTGTACTAATGTACTACTTAATTGATGGTATATATGTTGCATGATGCAGAATCATATATGACCATTGAATTTGAATATTTTTGTGCACTCTAATCTCGTAACTTGCACGAAATCCACAAATGACTTATAGGCATTCTAATCTCGTAACTTGCATGTAGCATGGTTCAGAATCAAAAAAATAAAATAAAATAAAATAAAATTCCTTGGGTCTCATACCAGGCTCTATGCCCCTCCTCAGACAAGCCAGATGAGAAGTGGTGAGTCTATTTATCCTTCAGTCCATGTGATGGCCTTTCTAGATATGGATCAGATCATGCCCCTAGCATGTTGTGCTGGGACTCTTAACTCAACAAACTACTATTATTATTTTTTTTTGGCTTCTTTCAATATAAAGAAATTTAAAAAGAAAAATAAGATACCAAAATTGTTGGAGTTGTGTCCTAGAAGTCAATAATTTGATGACTTAAATATTAGTTTATGTTATGGATGATATTTTATCATCTGTTCCTAGGTTTATTATTGACAGATTATTCAGGTTGAGGATCTAAATTGTAGATCTCTGTAAATCATTCTATAGAATGACAATAATAAATCTAAACGGTCCATAATCTTGATAATTAACAAAGGAACATTAATTATCATATAAGATTAGTATGCAAGTTAAGTGATGATTATGTTCTACTAATCATAGGTAAAGAGTTACCAACTTAATTGCATATGTATATGTTATGGAACATAATACATGACTTGACCCAACAAAATAAATATATGGATTGTGTTATGTGTCATTATTTATTTCGTTATGATTTTGGTTCTAAGTTTGAGATGTTTATCTTTTCCACATGAGGACAGGTTCAATAAATACTGTCTACCGCTGATTCCCGATAAGGGCTGCTATACAGACTTTATTTATGTTTTCTTGAATTGTGCGGGGAAAAGCTAATCATCAAGAAAACCGTATGTCCCTCATTAATTCACTTAGTGAGTGATGATATCTGTTTGGGCCCCTTGATGGAGTTGGATCGTATGCGCGCAACTAAGCGATCAACTCTAGATCAAGAAACGTATAATCTGCAAGAATGACACATTCCTATCTTGGATTATATGATGATATCGTGAGACATAAGAATCAAAATAGAGAAATACTTTTATTCTCTTATGCAGGATTTAAATACTGTAGCAGTACATTATTTATGCGAATTGGGAATCATAACGTGTTGCTAGATACCGCTTATGATTATTGAAATTAAATAACGATTTAATTCCATGTCCAACATAGCATAAATCCTCAAAGGGTCACACAAATAGAGCTTTAACCATACAGTGCATTATTTGTTTATTCACAACAGTGTGTATTGCGAAAATATGATGAGTTGACTAATTAATTATATACCGTTGCGGACTGTTACACTACATATTTATGGCTATGAATAAATTCATAATATAAAATTTAGGGAATTAATTAATATGTTTTAGAAATATTTTCAGAATTGTATCTGAAATATTTTAGGTTGGATTATATTGCTCATAGTTTATTTTGTACAATTAATATGTCAATGCATTTTAAAATGCAAGAGATTAAGTAATAATTTTGGTCAACGGTTTTGAATAAATATATTTTATTGTTTGTGGCAAGTTTAAGTATCATGTAATTTGTATAGCTTAAATAGATGGGAATGACAAGTGGGGCTTATTTGCCATGTACCGTCCAAGATTTTTGCATTATTTATATGCCATGTTTAAACATACACAAATTGCTAAGGCTTGGCATACCATTAAATGTACCAATGACAAATAGGGTCCATTAGTCATACCGTGCCTATATCTAAATATTTATTGGTGCACTCTGTTTATTAAAAATCTCAAATTCTACATAGTTGGTACCGCCCCATAAATCTTCCTTGATCGGTTCCTTTATCGAGTGCTTCACCAGTCCCCTCTTACTCCAAATTTCTTTTGTGAAATAAGCTCCAAAATCAAAAAGGAAAACTGAAGGAAATCAAAGCGAAAATCTTGTTGGAAAAATACAAAACCAATAGGATTTATAGTTATTAAGTCATAACCCAAAATCAAAGTGTGGAATCATTTGAAGTTAAGGGACGGTACCAAAGTGAAGTTCACAAATAAAATTGAGAGTTATTGGACATAAAGGTATATTAAATTATTTGAATATTTCTTCTTTTTATTTTTCTTGGGTTGCAATTTCTTTGGTTCGTTAATTGGCCGAGCCTTCTTCAGGTTTTATTTGAAGTTTGTTTTAAGAGCTATTTGATAAGTTGTATCATGTTCTCTTATGTTTTGCAAGATTATTGAAAGTTGATATTTGTTAAAATAGTTGTACAACTGGCCATGATTATTTTGACAACTTATAAATTATACTAATTAATAGTCGTACTAGTTTTATTACTTGATCAAAATGGCTGCTTAGAAATTTATATACAATAGAATCTTTTATTGGTTTAATTAAGCCAATCGGATTATTACAAAATAGTGATACCTGAATAATTTTGTAAATCATGAGATTTGTTATACAACTTAATTAGCTAGTATAAATAAATAAAGTATGGTACAACTTGAAAACCGACCACACAAAATCATTTAGGTTTTGGAGGTTGTTTTGAATAATTATAATTTCTGTTTTGTAATTAAGAAAGAACTTAAGGTTATAATCTATTTGTCTTAGAGTCAGAAAATGAAGTGTCCAGGTCGAGAAATGTTCGGCTCGAGTGAGACATCGTAAGAGTCGAAGAAACTGCTTGTATGCTTATTGATTTGGATTGTTTGGCTTGTCTTGTGTTCTTGCTTGCGTAACAGGTGCGGATTTCACATGAGCTTTACATTCATGTTAGGAAATAACTATTTGCATTTCATGTCTAAATTATTTGTGTGCATATTTATCATTTCATATATATATATATGCTTGAACTATCATAATGGATTATTATGAGTTGTTAAATGAATTGCATGTTGAATGGTTGCCAAGTTGATTAAATTGAGAATTTGTATTTATTTCTGATACACTTGTTCGGTTGAGAAAAAGCACTCCATCTGTTTGGAGTCGGAGTCATGACCCGTCTGGCCAAACACCGTGACTTAAGCGCTTATGATCCGGATCCCGATACGGTACCAGTCTAGAATGGTCCAAGGGAGGAGAGTGTTCCCGACTTGTGGTATATTTGTTATTCAGATTGTTGTAATGATATGATATGGAATTGTCTGGATAGTAAATGGAATTTTATGGCCGTTGGCATCCATCTTAAAGGTGGTTCGCGGTATCTGAATGAAATGACTGAACTGATTGATCTGTGATATACCAGACTTGCATTAGATAGATGTCCAAACCGAGCCGGCTTTTGAAATACCAAATTGTATTTGAATTGCAAATTGAATAAGTAGCCGTGCTCCTCTGCATTGCATTTGTTTATAAATGATTGCATTTGATAACTGATTTGTTTATGTACTGCTTATATATTTTAGTATTATTAGTTTTAACTTGGTACGGTAGTTAGTTCCTGAACATGTACAGTAGAAGTTCATGTGACTGGAACTAAAAACCGCACTGAGATAAATTATATTTATCTCACTCTTTGCTTTTGCATTGTTTCCACAATTGGTGGTGGGTTCCAGGTTTCAGATCGAGTGCTGGATAGCGAGACGAGTAGCGGCCCATTGGATCTATGGTTAGCAACCTGTATGAACCAGACTGTTAACCAAGTTGTTGTAGAATATATCTTAGATTAAAGTAAATATTTATAAGTTTATATTTTTCATGTATATTAATGGTATATAGTCAACTTATAATTTGTAAATTAAGCATTGGTAAGCCTTGCGGGTGCAGCTGGCATCCGCGGCGGGCACACCGTCGTATACCGTCCAGTTACGGTATCTGACGGGGTGTCACACGGACCGTTATAATTATTTAAGTCAAAGGGATCATATAGAAATAAATTAATGCATTGGCTAATTCCATATTAATTATTAATAAGTTAATAATTAATTATGTTCAACATATTTTATTTATATGAGCTATTTGGGCTTCTATTTAAATTGTTATTTAAAAGTCCAATTTGAGGTGCAATAAAAGAGCAATTACATGGATCATTAATTAATGGATTAATGGACCATTTAATACATGATAAATGGGCTATTTAGCCCATTAAAATTCAGCTAGGGCAAGTGGCAAGGTTGTAAATAGTTGCAACTTGTAATGAGAGTGGTTGGCTATAAAAGGGGGACCATTTGGAGAGAGAAACCCTAGCCACCTTAGCCTCCATCTTGCCCCTTCCATTTTGGACGAAAATTAGAGAAGAAAATTGAGATTTTCTTCCTCTTCTCTTGCTCTTAATCCACCATTAGCTCATGTGTTGAGCACAAATTTTCCTTCTCCATTAAAGTATAGACTAATTAGAAGAGGAAAAACCTTTGGATTAGCTTCTCTCCTTCCTCTTGCTAGCACAAGGGTTGCAAGGTGGTGGTTAACCTCTAGGTGGACTCGAGGCGACCGTCAACCTTGGTGGAGGAGCTTGGAGCGCATCCCATCGACTCCATATGCCGTGGTCGAGCTCCACGAATACGATTTCGCGGGAGGTACAATTCCTATACCTTTCTCTTTGTGTTGAATTTGAACTTGAGCACTAGATCCCTTTTGCTTGTGTTTTAATTGGATTAATTAGGTGTAATTAGTCACAAAAATTAAAATTAGACATTTTTCTAACAAAAATTTCATAATTTGAAAGTAAAGAGTACAAAGAAAACTACTCCTAAAATTTTAACATCATATGATAGCTGCAACAACATCACCTAACTCAAAAACGAATATATCTAATTGTAGAAAATAAACATCTAAACTACCTCAATATCAAAAAACAACTTCATCAAATAAGTTAGAAGCCATGATCAGATACATAGCCATAAAAAAACCAGAAAACAACCCATATAAATCACGATCAATATAAATGGGCTAGAACCCTACGAAGTCTGGTGGTGATTGTTACCACCAAATCCACCATTATTTAAGGTTATCATAACCCTTCTCTGTGACTTCGTCCAGGATTTTGTGCATGCCCATATGGGAGAGAACAACACGACCACCAAATATAGCAAGAAAATGGCACCGCATATGACATATATTTGCTCCAAATTTTCCATTTTGAGAATAACACGATGGTCATTCACTTCCTTCATCAGTTTGGAAAAAAGGGAGGTCAATTTTACGTAAGCTACAAGTCCAATAAGATCTAAACCAAAAGTTGTTGTAGTAGTTTTCTACAGAATTTGAAACAACAAACAAAAAAATGAGAGAGAAAAAAATATTATTAACATATTCCAAAGAATAAATATTTTTTTAAAAGAATACAAACATAACAACCATTGCTTGAGTATTTTGAATAAATTAAAAGAAGTACTATATATTCTGAAATTCATATTTCAAAAATAAAGTAGTCAAAATCGCTAAAAAAAGGGGAAAAACGAACATCATCCCATTCTCATCACACTGTTTGAATTCTTACATTGTGCTTCATTTAGTATCGGTGTTATATTTCTTCTGTCCATATTAGCATTTGTCTCATCATCATCATCATCGTCGTCGTCGTCGTCGTCGTCGTCATCATCCACAAATTTCAGAAATAATATTAAAGGTTAACTACTCATTGAATTTGTAATATGCATTTTGAAAAAATAATCATGTTTTAATTTTATATTATTTTAGGTGGAGTAACTATGTTGAATTCATTTTTAAAAAAAGTTGTTCAATTTGTACAAAAGCTGAAGGCACCGCCCACTGTCTGGATTCCTCTTACATGTTTTAGTTAATATAGCAATAAATTTATTGTTCTACTTTATTCTAACTCTGGAACCAACTCTAGCTCTGATACCACCATTTTTTATACCAATTATGTCACTAGGTCTATAGCCATTTTTATTGACAGTAAGTTTAGGTAGGGTCTAGAATCATTTTCATCGTTTTAAATAAAGACTAAAAAGTTTTTATTTAAAATTTTAATAAATATGTAAATGTAAATAGTTCACAGTCCACACATAGATACATTGGAAACAACGAACATTCTCTTTAATATTCTTCACCTTAAAACAATTCACAACAAATCTACATATAAATATTCCTAAGCAAGCAATAAACTGAATAGTGTTAGAAAAAGAAATATGTGGGATTAAGGGTGTCTGCTGATTGTTTTTCCGAACCTTTATGTAGCCTTTGTTTGACAACATAAGCACTACATCAATCCATTATGCAGCCCTTATGTGGCAACAAAACAACGCTTTAGTTAATAATTCCCTTCATAATTTTGAAAATATATAAGTTGTGTCTTCGTATTCGAATGCGTTGCACGAAACACAAAATTGAGAGAGGAATAAATTTACAATTTGTTATTTGGAATCCATTGGATGTATATCAAGATTTTATTTTGTCTTAATCAAATTTGATTAGACTAAAGCATTCTTTTCAATAGAAATTGTGCTTTTCTTTTAAATGCCACATTTGTGTCTTTCTTACAAACCCTTAAAAAAGTTCACTTTAAACTTTTTGGAAAAAGAATTATAAAATTAATTCTGAGGTCACATCTAAATCTTATTAAAAGTTGAAAATGTTATAATTTATTTTATATTATCATTAAAAATTTAATTATGGCTCTTCAACTTTTCTCATAATTTTACTTATACTATTTGGTAATGCGATTATCCAAATAGACATTTAAATTCAATTGAACTAAAAATTAGGAAAAATTTTCCATATCGAGAAAAGTTCGATGTGACCTTCTAGTATTCCAATGAGCTAAGATAATTCAATAATCACAATATTCTATGTTTCGCTGCTTAAGTGATGGGTGATGTCTGCAACGCAAAAAAAAATATATATATATATAAAAGGAACATTATTATTTTACCTTTTATTTTACATTTCCTCCTATACCTTGTTATTCAGTTTTTTAATTTTTTTAAAGATAAATTAGGGTCAAATCTCTCAACTTATTTTTAAATTAATTATCAAAAAGGCCCCCAGGCCCCAGTCAGGTTTCGAACCTACGACCTCAGTTATTTTATCTTATTTTTTTCATTAGTTTTTCCTCATTCTTTACCGGTTTACCGTTACCCCCATTTCTACCCATCTGTTTATGTTCACAACAAAATAATAATAATGATGATGAATAAAAAGAAAGAAATTGGAGGAAAGGTTTGATAGAACAGAGTGTTTACCTGAAAGAACCGATAGAGAGAGGGGTAGCGATTTGGTGCTTCCTGGCAACACATGGAGAAATGCGTTTTTTTCGGCGTTTATTTCATACTAGCGGGGTCTCGCGCTTTGCGCGATCTATATTTTTTTTTATCCACTCTTTGTTTGTGCAGATATTTGTAATAATATATAAGCATTATAATATATTGGATTATAAAAAAGTATCTGATATAATAAGATAAATGAGTGCGAGAGCATTGCACAATAAATTTTATTTGTTTATTTGGATTGGATGACTTAGAATATTTTAAAATTTGTAAAAAAAGTCCAAAATCATAATATTTACTTGAAAAATAATCTATGATTTTAAAACCATAAAAATTATTTCAAAATTCAAAATATAAAAACTTCGTCATCAATAAACTGAATATAATATTTATAGCATTCATATAATTTATCTTGCATAAGTAAATCTATAAAAACCATGAAATATTTTATGGGATAAAATTTTTTTTGCGCAATTCTTAAATATGACGTATCAGATTCCAAATGTGACGCATCAGTTTATAAAACATCAGATTTTATACGGGCAATTTATAAAACATCAGATTTTAATTAAAGTTTAAGCCTACGGGCAGTTTATAAAATCCGTCATCTAAGTTTTTGCGCAATCCCATGTGCTAACTGATCCGAACACTGCAAGCTATATACATGTGCTAACTGACGCATCAGATTTGGATTTTCTGTGAAAATTATTTATAAGCTATAACTGAATTTTTGCTTTGATGTGCATAGAAAATCCCAGCAAAGTAATGACCACCACCAGCACAGAAAACGCGTGGATCCCACGAACATGGCTGGACTGTGACAGCGGATCTTCTGCGACAAAATAGTCTATAGTTGAGTACGAATTTCGTGCAGATTATCATAGAAAATCCGGCTGTCTATGCAGGGCTGAATTTTGTACGATCCAAACCCGATAAATGTGAGTGGGACTCACATGTCAGCCACACTGTAGGTGAACAGTTCTTAGCTACAGTGTCGGATTCGGATCCTATACTCAAGATTAATATATGTATTGATATGTTACGCATGAAATTGGAGAGGAGGGTTATAAAGCTGTGGTTGGGCTTGATAAAATGATGGGCCGAACTAGCAGAAAAAAGGGCTGTTGAAGAAATAAATAAATAAAGGTACCAAATGAGTGAATGACTTTGTTTGCCTAGAAATATAATAGATGGTTTTCTTTCCTTTTTAATCTGTTGTATTCACAGCTGTAGTAATCTTTAGCTATGGTAATTAAATCTACTCTGAGCAATTTATGTAAACTAGATCGTTTTTGTGTTTGCATCTGCTTTATTTCACAAAAAAAAGTTACAGGACTTCAAACTTCAATTGAAAGGACATTATTATATCATATAAATATATAATACATTAATACCCCAACTACCTCCTTCCTACGGAGAGAAGAATGAAAATGCCATATACCTTTCGTCTCATGAAGGAATGCATTTATTATGAACTCAAGAGTTTCAAATGCCATATACCTTTTATAGACATTTAAAATAAAAAAATTAGTAGGCTTGACCTAATTTTTCTTAAAAAAAATTAGAGAAATTTAGTCTTAACTTATTCCAGTATTGAAATTTGATTTATTAAATATGAACCAAAATAACCTTCACCTTTCGCTTCCAAAACAAAATAAAAGATATCACATGCTAATCTTCTTGTTCTCAATTATTGCCAAACATACCAAATGGTTCCATCAAATTAACAAGGGAGAAAGAGACCTACTGTTTTTTTTTTTTTTTGGAAACTAGTGGGGAGCGCCCACCACTCTTCAATTTTGCTGAAGAGCTTCCAACTATCATTTAAAATGCATCAAGAAGTTTATTACAACACACAAATCTAATCAACCAAACCACATTTGAATCTTCCCCAAACTCTTTCAACGTCTCACTAGAGCTAATCAATATCCCAGTCCAACATGGGACCATCAACACATACAACAAACCCCATTTATTACAAAACAACATCATAAAATTCTGAATGCTAAAATGAGGTTTTTAAAACGCTAGAAGGTGCATCATCTCGTCAGAAAGCCTGTCTCCACAATTGATTGTTCCTTCAGTCCAAGTCAACTCATCACCTTCAGCTTCACTACTCCAGCCAGGCAATTAAACTTGCCACGACATCTGCTCTCCTCTTGTCATCCATTCCTTGAGCACCTCTTGCATGGGTGCTGTCCAAGTTTCTGACCAATAATGCACAATTGATTTAATCTTCCTACAATATCCTTTCATATCAATAGGGTCAGCCTTGTTAAAGCAACACTTGTTTCTTTCTAACCAGCATACCCAACAAACAGCAGTGCATATAAGAGTGAAAACTTTTTGCACCTCTCCCTGAAATTTGGAGGAAATGATAACAATATCTTCTAATTTTTTGGGAGTAGTGAGACAATTAAAGGATGTAAGCAGCCAACTCCACACTTGATTCACATGTCTACAAGTGAAAAAAATATGATCTATGGTCTCCAAAGAAGTGCAGTAAGTACAAGTAAAGTCTCCCTCCCAACCTCTACTAAGCAAATTATCTTTAGTTAGCAGTTTTCTCTTACTCAAAAGCCATAAGAACACTTTAATTTTTAGTGGAATTTTCATTATCCAAATGTTCACCTCAAGTTTAGTATTCACACCCCTATCATCCAACCACCTGTATATATCTTTTGTGTTATATTTCTCTTTATTATTATGTTGCCAGAGACCTACTGTTCATATGTCTTGAATGGAGTGTCGCTACTTGCTAGAGAGAACTATATAAGGCTCCGTTTAGATTGCTTAGGAATAAGAGGAATAGTCTATTTCTAGACGAAAAGTATTGGAAAGTGTATAACTTTATGAAAAATTTGGATTGTTTAAAATAAATTTACGTCTAAGAAAAAATTATTCCTCCTATTCCCATACGATTCAAATGGGACCTAAAGAACAAAGGGGTAAAAAAAGACAAGAGAAATTAGGAGAGATCAAAGAGAGAGGGGCGGGACAAAGAGATTAGGTATGGAAGGGACATTTTGGTAAAAAATAATAAAATTTAATATTAATATTGAAATTTCAATAAAGTTATCAACAATCTTAATTTTTTCTAGTAAAGATATTAAATGAGTTGAACGTGTGAGTCGGACACAGATAGTCAGTGGCTCCGTCATTATTTTAAAAGTAATCAGTTCAATTCTCGCTGACGCACGGAAGAGGGATGGACTGCCTTATAAATAAATGGTTCAGAGAGAGAGAGAGAGAGAGAGAGAGAGAGAGAGAGAGAGAGAGATTAAATGCAAAAATTATAAGTGTCATCTCTAATTTGATCTTCCTGTCATCGCTAAATACAAAGTGAACATATAAAACAGACAAGATATAAATGCATAAACTATCAAAGTGAACACTTACAAACAAATAAGTGTTGTCATCTCTTGTTGAGAGTTTTATATGCACATTCAACTTATTTTTATTAAACTTATCTGTTTGTATGTGTTCACTTTGATCACTATATATGTTCACCTCGTCTATTTTAAGTGTTCACTTTTTGTTTAGCGAGGGCATGAATGGCAAAATAATCAATTTCCGATTAAATGAGTCAATATTGAATATGAAAATTAGAAGTGACCTTTTTAAAACGAAGATCGTATATTTTTATGGGCACTACAAAGTGGTGTAACAAACTTTTTACAATTTTCCCAGGGGCAAATCAGCAAACGAAACTGATCCCCCTTCAAACTCTCTCTTTCTATTCTTCGAAAGGTGCGAAAATTAGTTTTACAATTTTTCTGGGGCACATAAAATTGTTCTCTTTTCGTGAAGTGAATGAAATAATAAATCCAGTAAGCGCTCCTTCCAAATCCAACTGATTCGTTACGAAATTTGAAATTGGAGCGTTCCTTCGCGGCAATTCCAACAAAATTTCGCGAGGGTTTTAGAGAGAGAGAGAAAGCATCTAATCTTACGAATCTGAGGCATGAGTAAAGGAGAGGTAGTAAATCGAAATCCCTTGATGGAATCAACGGCGGAAAGCGGAGAAGCAGCGACGCCTATTACGCCTCAGAGTCACATGGCGCTCCAATGCGCCAAAGCCTCTCTTCTTCTCTCTTCTCTCCGTCCGCCGACACTTCGCCGGAGCTCCGATGCATCCGCCTCTTTAAGAACTGAAGTAAGAGCTCGAATTAGACTACATTTTGTTTATTTTCCCCTTACTTTTTCGTCGAAATTATTGCCCCTTGCAAGTGACCTAAACATTGATACTTTTGATCCTCACTCAAATTAGTATCCTATTGTGGAATTATTGACAAGTTCACACGTGCTTATTGTTCCTAGTTGCTTGAATTTTGCAGTCTTCTTCACATAAGATCTGATATTTCCCTCTGCAATTTTCCTCTTTTGTAGTCGTAATTGGAAAGTTCATTTGCTTATCACTTGTGCTTATTGAGCTGCTGGTACTTTAATTAAATGTATATCATTGCATTGGGATGCAAATTAGGACAGTGGGATTGCATAACTTATGTTCGTTAGGTAAAATGGTAGGTCAAAACAAATATTTTGAGCTTTCTAAGATTATATATCTTCAATTAGTTATTATGCAATAAACAGGGATAATCTGGGTATTGGCTTGCTATAAGTTTACTGACTGTTCTTGCTTGATAGTTAGAATTACTTGCACACATTAAATGGAGCAGCCAAATGATGATGCAAGCTCGTCTTTCTCTAGCTACAATAAGCTTTTAATTCTAAAACTTGTGCTATTTTTACAATGACTTTAATTTGGAGTAATTATTTGCGTTTCTATTTAAAAAATTGAATTCTTGTTTACTGTTCAGTATGAATTAGAGGCGGTAAGATTGTGGCCTTCATTTGCAATATTCCATTTCTTATTTGTACTTTTCAGAATAATGAACTATTTTAGGTTAGGCGTTGACCTTTATGCAGCAATTATTTCATATTTGTCCGTTATGTTTGATTTGGTGATTAATGCATGCAAAATTAGTGGCTGTAAACGTTTTCTACTGTTAAGGTCTATGAAATGTAAAACATAATTTTTATTGCACATCATCTCATCTTATAAGTGGGGAAAAAAAAGGGTGAAATGAAAAGCCTGCTGTCTTCTTTAACCCTGCTTTATTCAGCACTACCTGAAAAGCACAAATTCAGGAGGCTGGTAATAGCATTATGCCAAGGAGTTGACCTCATTAATTTCCTAACAAGCGTGGTAATTGTGTATCAGGATATGGTAAAACTGAAGAGACAGCTGGTGGATCTAAGTGCAGAGATATGCTGGCTGTGTCAGCAGAGAAAGAAATCATCACATCTGGAATATGTTGAAGTAATTCTGGGATTTGTGAGTTTTTGCTTGTCTCTCCTTCTCATTGCATCGATATAGAGAACCATTTGTGCCTCCTGAAGAGCTTCAACAGACATTTTGTTCTCTGTATTCAAAAGTTTGTGGGTGTAAATCATGGATCATTGTAGTATCTTGATAAATTTTTCAGGTGGTATATAGTTCATTTAGCAATTTTTTGGTCGAATGTGAAACTCTTATACTTCTGTTCTGTGATTGGTAGAACAAATTCATACTGTTGGATATGCAAGCTTACACTCGTAGCATTTTCTTGGATGTGAACTTTGTAATTAGCTACGCTACAGCATTCATTTGCTACTCGTAGAAAGGTTATATGCTCATAATTTCTCTCAAGTTCTGCATTTCAGTCGTTGCCTGATGTATTATCTGCCAATTTATGTTGTCCATGTGAATTGGCATTCAGGTTTTTACTGGTCAAACATCAAACATTTCAATTCTGGGCCAAATTAGAATATGCAATCTGTTTCCAGTTATGTGGTCGCCGGGCTGGGCTTGAAGTCATCCCTTTTCGATCCATATTATAGGCTACGCTGGAATAGAAAAGCCCGTAATAGCCCACGATAGCCCGTAATATTCTGTGCGTTAAGAGGGGGTCTGACGCTCTGACCGGACCGCAGAGTCAAACATTTTTAGGCGGGTTTTTGGGTGTGGGTTTATCGGATCGGGTCTGGACTCTGGGTGCGATTTATATTTCAATCCGCATTGACAGTGGTTTTGGATGAATCTCATATGGATCGTTCATTGACGCCACGATTCGTGCGAGATGGGAAGCGCTGATTTTTAACAAAGTTTGCCAAATTTCACTCCCGCTTTGCTCTCTCGTCTCAGACTCAGACGCCCCTTCCCTGTTCTATTTGTTTGACGCAATGACGCCTCCACCTCTCCTCCTCTTCACCAAGCCAACGACCTCTCTCTATCCTCCTCTCTTTCTCTCCCTCTCTCCCCTGCCTCTCCCGCCTCAATTTTGCTAATAATCCCTTTATCCAATTTTTAAAGTTCTATGATCAAGTATTTGTAGGCAACCCCGTTTAGTAACTGTAGTTCGAGTGATCTTCTTGTAATTTCAAATGGAAATCAAGCTAGAACAGCTAAATATAGTGAAACGCCCAAATGCAAAATAAAGTAAATCCATTAGATTAAGTAAATCTTTCTTATAATCAACTGAATTTGTCACGTAATAAAAATTGCAGAGATAGGGTCATAGCCTCATAGGGGTTCTTTTGAATTAGAATTTTCGGGCCTTCATCATAGGTTCAGTTGCCTAACATTGTAAATGAGGCTATTTGTGCATTAATTACAAACGCAGACTAACGAGGGAAAAAAAGGAACAAATTGAACTCTTTCACCGAACCACAATATATTAACAAACTGTTGTGTTTTCTTTTACAAGCAGAGTTAATATGGAATCTCAACTGTGCAAAACATTGATTTTATATGGAGTAGCTATGTAGCTAGTAGTCAACGAAGTAATGCAACGGTACAACTTGAGTAAGAATAAATACAACAAAATATCAGACTCAATTGAGAGGAGAATAATTAAATTAGCACAGTCCACATGAATGAGACTTGTACATTTGACTGTGTTTAATTTAATGAAAAAAAAAAGGCATGGGATCCTCTGCCTATCGATGAGCTTGAAAGTCACGGTCAACAAGTTAGCTTGTCCAGTCCGGTTATGACACATGGCATTAATTGTAATAAATAGTTATGGCGTACTAACGCAAAGTTGTGGTTTTTGTAGTAGAAAAACGTAACAACAATCATCATCAAAAAGAAAAAAAAAGGTAACAATATTAAATGTAATAATTAATTTTTTTCACAATTAATGCCACGTGGTGTCGTACTATCGGACATACTCTTCTGAAAAGATTTCCTACCCACCAACCCCTCCGAAAATATGGTGTTTGATTGAAAACGAATTGCTTGATTTCTTATTGGCATTAAATTAGCATCGAGTGCAGGAAGATAAAGTTAAACCTAACGTCCCAACGTTAGGTGGAAATTGAATCCGAAAAGTCTTGTTAGGGTAGTCACGATCAGGTCATGGGGAAAAATATATATTCATATAATAAGGGTACCATTGTGCCCATCTTTCTATGTAAAATTAGATTTACATTTTTGGAATGGGAATATATACTTTTCCAATAATATGCAAAACTACCTACCCTACTTGTCATACGTAAATTTCTGAGATTGATATATAATATGTGTTTTTACAAATTATACTTCCTGGTTGTAATCTGTAAAAGTATGCTGGATTCGTCCTTCTGTTATTTCTCTAAACGGATATCAAAGAAATACAAACCAAGATGTTTTGGGTCGGAATTTGATGTGATACTAGCAACGATATTAACTCTAAAATGAAAACAATGGTGGAAACCAGAATCATCGCTTAAATTTTCTGTTGCTAAACACTAGCTTCCTTCTTTCTTAAACCAGAATCATCGCAGATTCTTTCTTTAGTTACCTGCGTACAAATCAAGTTCTTGCCTCTTTTGCAGTATAGGAAAATATTTTATCGAGTCCTTGGACCCACAATTAATGATCCAGTTGTATGTTTCATCTATTGGAAATCACTAAGTTTAAACAAAGGATCGATTGCATGCGTGCAGTATTGACCCCTGCTCCAGTAAAACAATCTCACCTTTGCCGTATAAAGAAAAGAGACTAGTTTATTTCGTTGGCTTATGATTTGCTAACGCTCGTGCAATGCAGCCATTATGTGTAAGCATTTGTTATTTCAGAATGAAAGAAGCCCCAGACAAGTCCGATAGTTAGTAATAGTATACTATAAGAATTTTACTGCAAAGATGTCCCTACAGTTTCATCATCATACATAACGCAGCATAACAAAGGTAATCAAGTCAGCCGCTAATTAACAAAGCTACTGATTTACAGCTATAACTAGCAATTATTCTAGTAGGACCAAATAGGGTGAATGGTTCAATATATGGGTGTAATTTCATCTTCACACAGATCCTCCAGTCCTGCCATGAGATCATCATCATCCACTTCTTCAGTCTCATGCATTATCCTCTCCTCTGCCTGGTAAAACAAAACGATTTGGATGAATTTGGAAAAAGAAGGCAAAAATTTTCTAGGGGAAGCTGCAATAGCAGGTAATGATTAAATCCAGTCAATTCCATCAAACTAAATGTGTCAACCCAATGCAATCCTCCATAAGTACAAGAAATCCCAATAAACACAAGATGTTCTGGTTGGACCTATAGAAAATATAATTTTCAAATTTAAATTAACCTGCTAAACTGGAACTGGTTAAGTTGCAGCCTGCTTACCCATGATACCGCACCATAGATTTTTAGTTAGCTGCTCAACTAAAAATGTCCAGTGGAAACAACAAAACCATATTGTTTTACCTGGGTCTCTAGCATGAGTCGGCGATACTGGTCACGAGCCTCAGGATACTGCACCATAGATTTTACTCGTGCTAGTGCTCTTTGCAGTCTAGCCTCTGTTTGTTTCCGTCCTTCCTTCAAGATATCATAGTCGTCGTCCCTTTTAGGAGGTTGGCTAAGGTTCTGACTGCTGCTGCTGCTGCTGCTGCTGCTGCTGGGCCCATTTGTCAGGCTTCGATTTTCTGATTTTGTACCCCGTAAGCCAGCACCTTTCTTCCACCGAATTAACTTCCCCACTATCCTGATTGTCCATACTATTTCCTTGTACCGCTTCCTTACTTGGTGACCCCGTACATGAGCCTAGAAGTATAAATAATTAATATGAACTCATTATTTGTGCCTGTCGAAATGAACTAAATTTTTAAGTGCAGTATTTCCTATATAGTGAAAGAGTCCTCAAGAGATTATATTTGCCTTTGCATAATATTTCACCACTTCAGGAATTGAGACCCAGCACAAAATTTCTATAACTACAGAAAAGAAATAAATACTTATTTACAAGTTGCAAAAGAACAGCACCTGAATCTTAACAACCCTTTGGCGAATAAAGAGGAAATCCTTTCTTCCTTTCCACCCACGAAACTTGTTTTGGATACGAACTGCTGCTGCGTGCAATGGCTCATGGGGACCCATCTTATTGGCACTCTTAACAGTAACAAGCGATAATGGGCCCTCATTTATGTCATCCTTTGCGCTGTCCAATTCAGCCACCCTCTTCCTATGAAACGACTCTAACCTGAAAACCTGGTATATTCTTGCAGCAGCCTGGGTCGCATTTCTAACTGCACCCAGGGAGTCACCCAACGACTCACTTTGATATGAACTCTCTTTAACTCCAGGAAGAGTGCATATTTGGTTAGGGCTGCTGATATTAGCTTTCGAGTCCTTCAGAGTGAGGGTTGAAAGGTGGCTTGTCAGAGAAGATTCTGCAAGAAAGCCAGCAATGCCCTTGTGGCCATTTGTAGAAGCCAGATCAGCAGGTGTTCTTCCATTAGGGAATTCAGGAGTAGGGTCTGTGAGTGCACCCGGATTCGCTCCTAGTGTTTTCAGGGCAACCACTGTTCTCTCCCTAAATTTGAACAAGCAGAAACAAAAAATAATTTAATCAGTACATATTTCAAACAAAAGAATCTCAAAAACACCAACTGCAAATAAATTAAATAGCTATCCATGCCAACAACTTGCAACATTTATATACAGAAGCTCTTAGACTCTACCAGTCGGTCTATAATGAAATTAATTCATCATCTATTGCTTATAGAATGATTTGCTTGAACTTCTTGCAACTTAGCCTATGGATTAGGAAACCCTACATCTTAATTGCACAAATTAATTTTTTTCTTTCATAACTTTTATTTTGTTATTATTATTTTTTAAGCTCAAAAAAGAAATATATGGGGCCAAACCTGCCCCAGGATGCAGCCCAGTGGAGAGCTGTCCAGCCATGGACATCCCTAAAATTCACACTTACACCAGATACTACTATTGGCTTCATAGCCCAGTCATAACCTAGGGCTGCAGCAAGATGAATAACACCTTGCCCCTCTTGACCCAGTATATTGGGTCCTTTACCCTCTTCAGACACCTTTCGTATAAGCCACGAGCGCAACCTTTCTTTCATCAACTTCTCAACCAGCTGGTCTCTTCCATCGGTCAATTGCAAAAGATCTGACCACTCATCATCATCAACCAGCAAAGCAGTTATTTTGTTGCACAGCTCAGATACATTAGGTTTCTGAATGAAATCACCCATCGGATCTACAGAGAGTAGTTTCTCCAACCGTATGTAGAGATGCATTTCATTTATTGAGTTTGCAGCAGAAGAATCTGAGGTCTCCATGTCAGATCTGAAAGGGGATGGTTCACGAAACTCAAATTCACGTATTTCACTGCAGGCAGTACGATTTGAGCAGGTGATGTAAAACGGAACAGGGCCTGGCTTGTGAGGTGGGGCATAGCAGCGGAGAGTCCCATCAGAAAGGATCTGAGCTGGTACTTCCTCTTCACCAAACATGCAAGACCAGCTGCATTTATCTACTTCCTCTTTTCTTTTCAAGAATGTGCCGGTGATCAAAACCTGCATAGGGAAGGCAACATTGGACTTCCAATAACTAACTAGAATTTTATACTCTTAAGACAGTTTCTAGTATGTAGTCAGGTAGGCAAAATATAAAGCATTTTATTGAATAACCAGGACCCTTTTTTGTCTGTTTTTTAGTTGTGGCTTTATAGTATTTCTTCAGACTTTCTGTTGCCATCATTAAAAATCTCAGCACAATACTACAGCTAGTAAGTTGCTTGTAAGCAGGAAACGACCAAAATGAAAATGCATCACACCTTAGTTTTAGACCCAACACGTGCCCAACTTGGTGAGAAGTCAATAATACTGAAAAGTTGTTCTTGGGAAAGGGATGGGCTCAGTATATCTGTATCCAAGCTCTCGCTATTAGAAATAGTAATACTAGACTCTCCTACAACATCAGTATCGCCAGCAACTGTGCTCCAGTACAAGTCAGAACTGGATTTCGCACTCAGCTCGTCTATGGCCCCTCCAAGCTCTTTACTCATCCACCGAGAGAAGCTGTCATACTTCTTTAAACCATCAGCTTCAATCTTGAGAAGGTCTAAAGATGATTGCTTCGTAAGAGCACTGTAAGTTGCAGACTCTTCAGCAGAAACCTTGGTACTGGTGGGGTTGCTTGATCTAACAAGACAGCCTATATCAGAATCACCAAGCTGCACAAGAAAAAGGTTCCTCAATGAGACAAAGTGGAACATGGTAATTTTTACAAGAAAAAAACTACAGAGGGCTCAACCCACCATACTTCCCCCTCAAAAAATAAGGCTAAAGAGAAAGTAAAGCACAAAGGAAAGCAATAAGTGTAAAATAAACACCCTTGAGTACTGAGAAAATTGAACCAGAAAGTTGCTTGCGTCAGTCAAGTTGTTGTACAAAACTTGAAACAAGTTTGTTCTTTCCCTAACATTGTCTGAAGATTTAACTTCTTTTTAGAAAGCTTTGATCAACAACTGAAGTACTATACTATAATATCATAGAAAGCTACTCCTCCCTCCCTCCCTCCCTCTCTCTCTCTGTGCACACTGTAACATCTATTTTGTGGGAATATACCTGTAATGCAGATGCACTATCAGCACCACTATTGTCAATTTCTTCCAAATTGAAGCCATCAGTGAAGGATTCTTCAGGGGTTAATGCTGCATATCCAGAGTTACTAAAAGATTGTTCGAGCACTTCATCCCATGGAGTCAGCTCAGATTCAGTTTTTGAACCACTAACTGTTACTCCATAACCAAGCCCAGCTTCACCAAGGACCCTAGAAATATCTTGCTGAGAAACTCCATAAATATCTGAGTTAGAGGTCAATGGATTCACTTCCCCATTGTAACCTGCAAAAGGTTGAGAAAACAATCAAGAGCACTACAAGTCAGCATTATATATCATATAACATCATTTCAAATCAATTAAAATATTTTAAGAAGTTAATACACCCCACCAAGTATAAAACTATACCCCTCGAAAACAAAGAAAATGGTTATTAGAACATTACAAAATTCCCAAACTACCCATTAGCTCCGAATTAACCTTTCCTCCCTGTCAATTTCTTCATCAACGAGGAAAAAAAACAAGGTTGATTTGGACACCTTTGTTGTAATTAGGACAAAAGGCCTCAGGTGATGTTTTTCATATTTCAAGCAGCAGGCAATAAAATGGTTTGAATAGTTAAGCATGATATTTCAAAGTTTTCTAGAAGTACACCACAAAATAAAAATAAATTCCTATTCGGTAAGTAAATAGTAGAAAGGGGGCAAAATCTAACATTGGTAGTAGGCAGACATAGAGTTGTTGAGAAGGGTGTTAGTTATCACGGCTCCAGCATCATACTGCCGCATCTCAAGGAAAGGGTGGTGTCCGGCGCCAGCGGTGGCACTGGTTGGGGTGCTTGTTCTTGCTCGCAGGGAATTATCTGCTGCACCGAATTTCTCTTTAGAAACACTGGAAAGACAAACAGTGCATGACCCGTCCATGCATCAGTCAATTCTATTCCTTCAAGTCATGCACTATTTATTACTATTCACATGCAAGCCATTGTACTTTTAGGTGCATCATCCTACACCTATCCATGCTCTAAGGTTTACTACGTGTAGGTTGGTTGGGAGTGGACCAAACAGATTTGTACTTTATGGCTCTTGTATAATGGACAGCAGGACAGGCAAGTATAGTGAGGTAGTAACTAAAAATGCTTTAATTAATAATTTCAATTACCCCAGAAAAGAGTTATCTCACAAATTATAATGCATGAAGAAGCAGAGTGAGCTAAATTTACAATTTAGCCCGAAAACAGTAAACAGTAGTACCTGATTCTGTATCTTCAAGCTCTGATGTTTGAGCACTAATGGGGCTTCCAGCTTCTGCATGTGAAGGTGGCTGGCTTAGACTAGTAGTGTAAGAGTTAGAACCCACAGGGACACTGGTGTTGTTTCCTTCAACATCTCTAATTCTGCTATAACTCTGCTTCCCACCCTATAATCACACAAAAGGTACAAAGAATGACTAGTCAGATAACACAAACAACATTATCTAAACAGCTTTAAGCTCACAGAGCAATTGTTAAATTAACAATAAGCATGATTAAACTAAACCAAAGTAAATAATAAATTTCACTTGTAAGACCTTCCGTTTTTAAATAACTGCTCAAATATTCTCATCTTAAAAAGCTGTGCAAGTCGATGTCTGCATCATAATTGTGTGGTCCATGCAGCCAGTTGTGTAGCCACAGAGACCACCGACAGTGACAACATGCAGTCATATAGTCTGGTGGGATGCAATCAGAGATACAGGTATAGAGTTGTGCAACTTTTTAAAGAATTTGGAATATTGAGGCTTTTCTTTCAATTAGGAAAAAAAAAATATTAGTCAGGTAAAGAGTCAGTGTAGTGAAAAATCAAAAAGCCATTCCAAAAATTAATATTACCTTAACTTCAAGGTAATGTACCAGCACAATATGTGTGTATTGCCTGAAAAATAGTGCAGATGAACTTTAGAATATTGCAATTCAAAACAATAGAAAAAGAAAATGATTATATAATCATAATAGCGAGACTAACTCCTCGAGCATCCAGTAAGTACGCCTCTGGAAGGTTTCATTCTCCTCTCCATGGGCATAGTAGCAATGCAGTACATCCACACTTCCATCCTAACATAAGAAAAATACCTTTTTTGTGAAAACAAGCCAAGTTAATTGTTACCGGTATATAATAATGTGAACGTGCACTGGTAATATGACACTGAAAATGCCAATAATAGGCTTGAAGTAAATATTATCCTAGGTTCTGACAACCCAAACCCACCCCCTTCCCAAATATATATATATATATTTCTAACCCCCCATACCCCCCCCCCCTCACAACCTAAATGCTCAGGTTAAATTTTGCAATTACTACACCAGTCCAGTCCAAAAAATGCACACAATTAGGCCTTAGTTCCCCCTCAATTGTGAGGTTGAAGACAGAAAAAAACAAGAACTAAGAAGCGGAAAGAAAATAGGGCCAAACTGGTACAGGTAAATGCAAGTTACAACAAAAGTATAGCCCATTACAAACGAACAAAACAAACACTTCACCAACCTATAGATTACCAACAAACAAATATATACCAACCAACAAATATATAGACCAGTACAAAAATAAAAGCATTATACCTTTAGTTTCTCATGAGCTTCCTTCACTGTTTTTCCATCTTTTTTCTTTCTCCAGTTGTGGTTATCCTTGCGGAAGTATCTCAATACTTTACGATCGAATAAGAAAAGTGAACCACCTAAAATTAACAAACATAAAATCAAAACTGGAAAACAAAACAAAAGAGATACACCAGCTAAAAACAAATATTAACATGCCATGATACATCCAGCTAGATTCAGTAGGTATACCTTATTTCTATGTTTTTTGGAAAATGAGGAATCACTTGACAATTATTTCAATTTTACAGTCTCAAATCTTCAATATAAAATAAAAAATTCAAAATTCAAGAATATAAGCATAATTTACATGGTGCGTATATCATGCATGTAACAAGTGATGAGATTTGATATAACTTTTCAGTATTTCACCCTTTATAAATTGATCTGAATTTTAAATGGTTTGATATTAACAGTTCTTGATGTGCCACCAAAAAATACTGAAATTTCATGAAATTTTGATTGTCAGGTTATCTATATGTTCAGTAATATATACTATAAATTTTCTTTCTAGTTTTCACCTTGTTTGAATTTACTTCAAAAACAATCATCACAATTGTCAAATAAGCATTGTCAAGTGATCCCTTTCCATTGATTCCTTAAGATTTAAATAAATAGCATTGTCAATGGAAGTCACTATAATCTAGGAATGAGCAAATGAAATACACATCTAATTGAGAGTCATACTGGGAGGCCTGCTTGGAGGCTCTGGAGCAATGCGGAATTTCTTATAATTGCGGAGTATTTCACAAATTTCGGCCGGTCGCAACCACCTAGTCTGAGCCTCCTGTAGTATTTGTTCAATATCTGTATATTACAATCATAAATCAGTGAAAATTCAAGCAATAGTAACAGAAGATTACTTATACAGAAGAAAACATCTGCACAGTACTTGTTAGTAAAGTATGAGCCCATTCACGTTCTAACCAAACCCAAATTGGCCACAATTAATCTCGTATCTAACCTGGTATACCTGCTAGATACTAACTTTTTCAGAAATTAATAATTATAAACTTTATAATGGTCAATTTTCTGATTACTTTTCACGAGTATAACAGCTGACCTAGAAGAATTGTGGATAATAAAACAAAACATAAGTTTTTTGTCCTAATAAAAAAAGCTAAACCGTTTTGAAGACAACAATTCAATTTTAAACAATTTACCACAGCTAAACTCAAGGGAAAAAAAAAGATTAGAAGTGAGCACAGTTGCAAAAGAGGATAAGTAGTTAGGGCAAAATTTGTCAACAACCAACAAATAGCCTAAATTCAAAGTATAAGAAACAGGAAAAATAATTGCAGCAGTAACAGGAAAAAATAATTAATTCAGAGCATCAGAGAAACAATTTTGCAAAAATTCTTCAATTACCCAAATATAAAATGAAAAAAAAGCTCCGTGGAAGAAACCTTCCAAAAAAGGATAGATATTTTGAAAGACTAGTAAGAACATAGCCAGAATTTTAGCGAAATTTAACTAAAAATAAAACGAAACACTCAAAATCGACCACTACTGACTGAACTAAAAGAAAGTAGCTAAAATTGAACAAAATATAAAATGAAAAAGGGAAAAAAAACTCACTTAATTGAGGAGTAACGGAGTAGCGCCGCATGTCAGCCATGGAAACAAAAACCTGAGCAGATCTCGCTCAAGAACCAAGCATCAGAGTTCGAATTGCCTCTCTTTCCTTCGGGTCCACACAAAAAGCAAGATCGCGAAAAAATAATTTCGACTGGGGTATCCCTAAAATCTGGCGCGTCAAATAGGGAATCGAAAACGAGGGTTGAACCTTCGTCGAAAGGGATCGGAGTGATCTAAGAAGACGAGAAAGTTCAAGGAAAGAGAGGTAGAGATAGAGAGATAGAGAGAGAGAAAAGAGCCGCCGATTTGGAATTGTCTTCCTTACTGGGACTGGAGAGGCAGTGCGAGACAAACACTAGCGACGGATAATACAATACCAGACTATCATGCGAATTGACGTTTATGCCCTTGGTGTGTTGCGACTCCATTCAGGTCCAGGCTGAGAATTGCCCTTGCCTGCTTACACTCTATTTAGGCTGAATTGACGTTTTTGCCCTTGCTTGACTCTCTGAGTTGCGGATAGTCCGGACTGAAGTCTGAACGGGGAAGGGATACCTTAGTCAGCTCCAGCTGTAGCCCACAATTTGTTATGCACTTCCCAATGTTAGTGCATCCAAGAGTATTTAATTGCAATTGTATATTCACGGAAGAAGAATAGTACAAAAATGCATAATTATGGTAAAATTTACTGTCAAGTGCATTTGTATGAATTTTTTTTAATAAAAGTATGCTTCTAATTATATTATGTTTTAAAATTATACATGACAGCATCAACATCTGTTTCTCTAGAAATTAGAATGGTTAGTAATGCATTTTATGTATTTCTATTTGCCAATTAATCTTTGTTGTGAGTTATAACTATATTCACTCATGTATACTTTGAGGGAGTTCTAACAATATTTTTTAGAAAATTTTGATTATGCAGAGATTGAGATCTTTTAACATGATTTTATTTTTATTCTCTTATAGTATGTATATTTATCATCCAACGTATCTAATTTTATTCGTATGAAACTCATATCAAGCCTTAATTCTGAAAGAAGCATGATTGGAGTTTGTGTAATGGTTTCGTAGTGTGTAGACGCATATCCGGATCGAAAACTTCTGTAAACTAATATATTATACTGTGTCTTAGCGTGACGTTTTTCCTTTGATTTTTGTTGGCAATGCTGTTACATATATATTATATTTATCAAGGAGCCATTAGTACCTTCAGAGTCCATCAGCGTAATATACTTGCATATATACCATTTCTTAATTTTTTAAACCTACAAACTTAATTAGCTTTGACCAAATTTGCTTGCGGACAATATAATTTTTAATATCCAAAGACTCGTATTTTTCTAGTGCCCATAAAATTTAAAAATTTGATACATTTTAAGGACCATAGGACGTTCTGATAAGTTACAGGTGTACCGAATCATATTAATCTTAAAATTAGTATATATTTATTTAATTCATTAAAGGTTTTCTTGCTTTCGTTTAACAATAATAAATTGAAGCATTAGTGTTTTGTAATCTGTTAGAGAGGATCGGTCGGTGCAGATTGAAAGACGTGGAGAGTGCAGACTGCTGAGAATATTTATGCGGACACACATATATTGGATCTAGTGGTGTCGGCTTTGTTTGGTGTTTGGTAGGAACTATATTTTTATATGTCAATCACTCTCTGATTGTGTTCGGCTAAATAGCTTATGAATTGACGCTATGCTACCTTTTTTATAAACTAAAATAAATGACAGCTAGGAACACCAGGATTTTTTTTTTCCAATTTACCACATGTTTTTATTGGGCAATTAGGTGGCTTAAACATTTGAAACCAAACCATTCGTTGCAAAGTAACAAAAAAGGGGGGGGGGACATTAGTAGTTGTGCCTAGTTCTTAAATTTTGTAATTTGAATAACTGATTTGGAATTGCTTAGTATGATTTATATATTTAATATGAACATATATATATCTCGCAGTAAGCAATTCAAATCGCCCATTTTATATTTTAAAAAGTGAGGTCTTAACGCAATATATATATATAGAGTTTAGCTACGGTGAGTCGCGACAAAAACTCCTAGATCTAGATCAAAATGACCGATCCAAACCGTCCAATATGATCTTCCTATTGAAATCTCCTTGTAGACCAAATTTTTCATTTTTTCGAAATTTTTAAGTATTTTTTTTTTTTAAATTTTAGAAAATCATTAATCTAATTGGTTCTGAACCATTCAAAAACATCAATTTTTAAAAATCCGAAAAAAATACTTAAAAATTTCGAAAAAATAAAAAATTTGGTTTGCACGGAGATTTCAATAGGGAGATCATGTTGGACGGTTTGGATCGGTCATTTTGATCTAGATCTAGGAGTTTTGATCGCGACTCACCGTAGCTAAACTCTCTCTCTCTCTCTCTCTCTCTCTCTCTCTATATATATATATATATATATATAGAGTTTAGCTATGGTGAGATGCATCACAAAAAACGTTCAGTGAGATGCGATCAAAACTCATGAATTTGGTTCAAAATGATCGATCCAAATCGTGCAATATGATCTCGCTATTGAAATCTTCTTGCAGACTAAATTTTACGTTTTTTTAGAATTTTTAAGTATTTTTTTCGGATTTTTAAAAATGATAGTTTTTGAACGGTACAGAACTAATTAGATTAACGATTTTCTAAAATTTCAAAAAAATACTTAAAAATTTTGAAAAAATGTAAAATTTTGTCTGCATGGAGATTTCAATAGAGAGATCATATTAGACGGTTTGGATCAGTCATTTTGAACCAGATTCATGAGTTTTGATCGCATCTCACGAAACGTTTTTTGTGATGCATCTCACCGTAGCTAAACTCTATATATATATATATATATATATATATATATATATATATATATATATATATATATATATATATATATATATATATATATATATATATATATATATATATATATATAAAGCCTTCAATCAAAGCGCTTTGACCGGAGTCCCAGTTAAACCCCGTCAGATCTCAATTTTGAAAGTTCAAATGACCGATCCGAACCGTCAAATATGATCTCCATATTGAAATCTCCTTGCCGACCAAAATTTTCATTTTTTTTAGTTTTTTAAGTAATTTTTTCGGATGTTCAAAAACAACAATTTTTGTAGGGTTCAGAACAAATTAGATTAACGATTTTTGAAAATCCGAAAAAAATACTTAAAAAATTCAAAAAAATGAAAATTTTGGTCGGCAAGGAGATTTCAATATGGAGATCATATTTGACGGTTCGGATCGGTCGTTTGAACTTTCAAAATTGAGAACCGACGGGATTTAACTGAGACTCCGGTCAAAGCGCTTTGATTGAATCCATTCTCTCTCTCTCTCTCTCTCTCTCTATATATATATATATATATATATATATATATATTTATTTATTTACCTTGCAAGGCATCGTTGTTCCGTGAGTCACGACTTACCGTAGCTAAATTCTATATATATATATATATATATATACCTTGCAAGGCATCGTTGTTCCAATCTAAACATTTCGTAAACATCGTTTACAAAATATGAGCTTGACTGCAGACTTCTATCTAAAAAAGAGTTGGCGTTTCTTGCAAATTGTATGTCAACCAATTTTTATGTAATACTTGTTTTAGATCGTCGTATCCGCATGAGTTTGTTTGTTTTTTTTTTTTTTTTTGTTCTGAAGAGGAGAGTAACCTTGTATGAGTTGTGAAAAACCCTTTTCATATTCTTAAACGCATATTTTTCTGTCAAAAAGTCGTTGAACTTATGCATCTGAACAATTAAGCATTGTCTTTTATTTATTTTTGATGGTTTTGTAAGAATCGGAAATCTCAACGTCACCTTGTAAAAAAATTCGCCTATTCGAATAGAAAATAAAAATTTTTGAAAATAGGTTGAGGTGTTATTTTCTAGATTTAATTTACATGTAGAAGGAATCAAACATTATTATATTGAAAATTATGTATTTTTATATAATCCCAACAAGTTTGTTTCTCCGACTGAACAATCATTTAATACATTTTATTCGTTGGCCGCATGGTTCGTTATTTAATGAGTTTGTAGCTAAAGCAAAAGGAATCTTATTTGACTCACTCAATGCTTTCAGCGGCTAGATGATACTTCCTAATCTTCAACTAACCCAACTAAACGTAACTGAAATATTAGACGGAAATTGATTACTGTCATTTTGCCATGTCATTTAAAAAAAAGTGAACACATAAAATAGACAAGGTGAACATATATAGTGATCAAAATGAACACACACAAACAAATAAGTTCAATAAAAATAAATTGAATATGCATATAAAAATCTAAACAAGAAATGACAACACTTATTTGTTTGTAAGTGTTCATTCTAATCGTCTATATATTTATCTTGTATGTTTTATGTGTGAACTTTGTGTTTAACGATGGTAAGGAATGCCAAAATGATAAATGACAGTTATCATTTCTGATATTAGACCGTTGGATTTCTGCATATGTAGTTATTACAGGGTTTGAGTCATAAAAGGGACCTGACATCTGTTTTTTACGTCTTATTATATTGGGTCAAACATTTCCAATTCTTCATCACAGAAGTAGACTTACCTCATTATAAGCCTATACTATGAAGTATGAAGTGTGGTAAAGTCCCAAACTCCCAATTCAAGCCCGTTTAGGGATTTAGGCCCACGGAATGCTAGGGTTATTTTAAATTATCTTCTACGTACGAGCGGCTGGTACGAAGAAATTTCTTCTTTTTTGACATACTAGATAGTATATAGGCTCCGTTAAACGGATGGCTTCTTCCGAAATAAGGAATAAGGAATAACCACTTTTTATCAATAAATTTATTTCTAACCATCCAAATTCTTCACAAAAGTTACACACTTTTCAATAAATTTATCCATTCCCAATAAATTTTTTCCCTTCTTCATTCTTCCTACCTTATTCTCAACGCATCCAAACGGAGCCTAGTTAAAGGCACGAAGAAATTGCAAGCACCGGCTGACAGTTGCCTCGATTATTCGAATGAGGTTTTCAATTATCTTATTTGCATCACCTTTCAC
The DNA here is from genome assembly GCA_028095005.1 of Rhynchospora pubera. Taxonomy (NCBI): domain Eukaryota; kingdom Viridiplantae; phylum Streptophyta; class Magnoliopsida; order Poales; family Cyperaceae; genus Rhynchospora; species Rhynchospora pubera. The sequence goes on along the minus strand of CM051462.1, from coordinate 156,555,277 downwards.
TTGGATTTCTTTTGGATATTACGGATCCAAGTAAATAATTTATTCACAAAACAAAATAATTTGGATAAACCAGTTTCTCATGGAATTAATGGAGTCGACGACCTGAGAATGATGGACATATGTAAGCATTTCATCCCATTTTGTCTTTGGTGGTCTAGCTAGCTGTAATCAGCCTTCATTCCATTTTTTTTCATTAATGATGAATAATTAATCCATTGCTCAAAATTTTGTTCTTGATTACCTCAGAGTTAGTACAATTTTAAATATTTTTCTATTGTTTTTAATTGTAAAGTTAATTCTAACATATATAGGTTCCTTTCGTGGTATATAAATTCACTAACATTCTATACTCCTAATTAATTAATTAATTAATTAATATTATGTAAGTCCTTCAAATTCCGTTTTCCACCTCTATCTATATAGATGTGTGATGATTTATTCTCTAGTTTACTTCAAATTCAGTTTTGCTCAGAAGTTGCCGCAACCATAATAATTGACAAATAAAAATCTCTACTACTTATAAAGCACCCTTAGCAAGGTCAGTATTTTTCACACAAAAGGGTCCAAATAATTTTATTAGCATCATTATAAACCATTGATCAATATGATTTACGGTTTGGATCGCTATTTCTATAAAGGAGTCGACTCTACACACAAATAAGTCAAGACCCTAGACGGTACGTCTACGTGGTTTCGCTTCTAAAACACGCGAGTTCGATTCCGCCTTTGCGCTAAACCTTTTTTTTCGCTGCATACTATTTCGCCAGCGTCCCTTTCTCTCTCTCTTCTCCGTATACACTTATCAGCGCCGTTAGCTTTCCATTCTTCGCTCACATTCTCACACACCACAAGCCGAAGGCGCTAAAAGAAAAACCCTAGCGGGGTTCCGCCGCCAACCTCCTCACGCTTTCCTCTCCCTCTCTTTCTCCTTCCATCCTTCTCTCTTTTCTATCCTCTCTCCACTACAAAAGACGACTTGCGAAATATTATTCTGGTATTAAGAGATCGCTCGCCTTCACTTCTCCTGCTTGGTTGTGCTTTTCTCTTTCTATTGCTCTGCCGATCTAGAATTTTTGGGTTGCCTCCGTGCTTTCGGTTCAGCAGCAGTTTGTGTTCAGTCCGGGAACTTCATGCACAAATCCCTTTTCCTCCTACGGCAATCTCGCCGCCGGTTTGTTCCTCGCTCCTTGCCCTGCTTGATGATTGACCTCTATGGTTAGTTTCTTTTCCTCCCCCATGTTAGTTAAGTGCACAATTTTAATTTTTCAAAGATAATTACTATTAATTACCCTTAATTAAGCATGCACACACATAGGAACTAGTACTAAGCCATTCACACAAGAGAAAGGGTTCAAAGATGTACCTCCCTTGATATCGTAACCAAGGGAATTTGAACCGCGGCTAGGATGAAGGTGGTGCTTGCTCTTTCGGCCTCCTTGTCGAAAGCTCCTCGAGTCCACTTGGTATTAACCAAATCCTCAACAAGCTATGCTAGTAACTTGGAGGATATGACTAATCCCTAGCTTTCTCGTTCTTCTAGCAAATGAACTAATCAATTTGTGGAAGAATGGGGCTCAACACATGAGCAATAGGGAGAGAGGAGAAGGGGGAGGTGCCTACCACAAGAGGGGGGCGGCTAGGTTTAGTGGGAGAGAGAGAGAGAGGGAATTTGCAACCATACAACCCTTTATATAGTGTGCAAACCCTACCTACCTCACACCTACTATTTACAAGATTGCCACCCCACCTACCACTAGTGTGGTCGGCCACAATAAGGGCCTTTATGGGCTATTTGCTTTGCCTCATGGGTCCACTCAATCAATCATTAAATGGCCCCTTTTGTTGCTCTCAATTTGGTTCCCTATTGGACCTTTAATTAACTATTTAATTAAAGCCCTATAATATGCATATGTGTTGAAATAAATAATTATTAACTTAATAATAATTATTTAGGGATTAGAAAATGCATTAATTTATTTTTATATGATCCCTTTGATTTAATTAATTATAACGGTTTATAACGCTATTTAATTAATTAATCAACTTATCATATTTTGCAATACCAATTATTGCAAATAAATAAATAATGCATGCATGGTTAAAACACCAATTTTATGTGACCCTTTGAGGATTTATGCTACGTTGGACATGGAGTTAAATCGCTATTTAATTCCAATAATCATAAGCGGTATCTAGCAACACGTTATGATTCCCAATTCGCATAAATAGTGTACAGCTACAATATTTCAATCCTGCATGAGAGAATAAAAGTATATCTCTATTTTGATTCTTATGTCACACGATATCACCGTATAATCCAAGATAGGAATGTGTCATTCTTGCAGATTATACGTTTCTTGATCTAGAGATAATTGTATCTGTTGCTAGCAAACAATCTATCTCCATCAAGGGGCCCAAACAGATATCGTCACTCACTAAATGAATTAATGAGGGACATACGGTTTTCTTGATAATTTAGCTTTTCCCCGCACAATTCAAGAGAACATAAATAACGTCCGTATAGCAGCCCTTATCGGGAATCAGCGGTAGACGATATTTATTGAACCTATCCTCATGTGGAAAAGATAAATATCTCAAACTTAGAATCAAAATCATAACGAAATAAATAATGACACATAACACAATCCATATATTTATTTCGTTGGGTCATGTCATGTACTATGTTCAGTTAACATAAACATATGCAATTAAGTTGGTTACTCTTAACCTGTGATTTATAGAACTTAATCAACACTTAACTTGCATACTAATCTTATTGATAATTAATGTTCCTTATTAATTATCAAGATTATGGACGCTTTAGATTTATTGTTGTCATTTACTACTAAATGAAACACAGTGATCTATAATTCAGATCCTCAACCTGAATGAACTGTCAACACATAAATCAAGGAACAAATGATATAAAATCATCCATAACATAAAACCATAGAAGTAGCCAAATATGATTGGCTTCTAGGACATATCTCTAACAATCTCCCACTTGGCCTAGAGTCAATCAATAGTGACTTCTAGCCAGTGTATAGTACTCAATGTAATATCCAAATATACATGTCTCATACTAACGCCTAAATAAAAGATACAACTCAAAGCCAATCAGGCATACGCCTAATCCCCATGGATGCAACATGCAACTCATGCGCGGCTCGAGACAAAGGCTTTGTCAGAGGGTCCGCTGTGTTCGCGGCACCGTCCACCTTCTTGACCTTGACCCAACCGTCATTGACCAACTGACGGATGAGATGGAATCGTCGTAGAATGTGCGTAGTCTTCTGGTGAGACCTAGGCTCCTTGGACTGAGCTATGGCTCCCGTATTATCGCAGTAGATATCCACTGGACCCGAGATGCTTGGAACCACCTCTAGCTCGGTCAAGAACTCCTTGATCCATACGGCTTCTTTTGCTGCTTCGCCAGCCGCTAAGTATTCTGCTTCGGTGACGGAATCGGCCGTAGTATCTTGCTTGGAACTCTTCCAACTTACGGCACCACCATTAAGCAGAAATACAAAGCCGGACTGTGATTTGGAGTCATCTCGATCGGTTTGGAAACTAGCATCGGTGTAACCAGTTACAACGAGCTCTTGGTCTCCACCGTATACGAGAATGCTCTCCTTGGTTCTCTTGAGATACTTGAGGATATTCTTGACTGAGGTCCAGTGTGGCATGCCTGGGTTGGCTTGGTATCGACTAGTCACGCTAATCGGATGTGCCACATCGGGGCGAGTGCATAGCATGGCATACATAATCGATCCGACTACAGATGGATACTTGAATCTCTTCATGTATTCCCGATCTGTCTCCGTTGTCGGACCTTGAGTCTTGCTCAAGTAAATGCCATGTGACATAGGCAAGAATCCTTTTTTGGAATTCGCCATGTTGTGTTTTTGCAACACCTTGTCAATATATGCATCTTGGCTCAAACCTAACATCCTCTTTGATCTATCTCAATAGATCTTGATTCCTAGGATGTAGGCGGCTTCGCCCAAGTCTTTCATTGAGAACACTTTCTTCAATGAATCCTTGACTGCATTCAATTCGGGAATATCATTCCCGATCAAAAGTATATCGTCAACATATAGAACAAGAAACACAACCACGCTCCCACTAAACCTCTTGTAGACACAAGGTTCCTTTTCACTTTGAGAGAAGTTCAATTTCTTAACTTCCTCATCAAAGTGCTTGTTCCAACTCCTTGATGCTTGCTTCAATCCATAAATGGATCGTTGAAGCTTGCATACTTTGTTAGCATTCTTTGGATCCACAAAACACTCGGGTTGTGTCATATACACATCCTCTTCCAAATTTCCATTTAGGAAGGCGGTTTTGACATCCATTTGCCAAATTTCATAATCATAGAATGCGGCAATTGCTAACATGATCCGAATTGACTTGAACATGACGACGGGCGAGAAGGTTTCTTCATAGTCAATACCATGAATTTGCTTGTAACCTTTCGCTACAAGTCGTGCTTTGTAAATGGTCAAGTTGCCATCCATGTCGACCTTTCTCTTAAAGATCCATTTGTTCTCAACGGGTTTTACTCCGTTGGGAAGATCAACCAAGGTCCATACCTTGTTGTCATACATGGATTGCATTTCGGATTCCATGGCTTTTAGCCATTCCTTGGAGTCGGGTTTCTTTCTCATGTCATCAATGGTCAAAGGCTCATCGTTCTCCATGACGAGAACGTCGTGCAAACCTAAATATCTTATAGGTGGACGACTTGGCCTTGCCGATCTTCGTAGGGTAGACGCTTGAGGTTCTTGTACTTGTTTCACAACGGTTTGTGGACTTTGTTCTTGAACTTCAAGTGAAGGTGCTTCCTCAACATCATCGACTCGCGATATGTTTGAGTTTTCATTTGAGGGAGCTTGTTCGTGAACCTCTTCTTCCACAACAACTTGTGGAATGGGTTCGGCTACAATCTCATTCGGTGCATCCACATTTTGTGCAACCTCATTTGGCACCATATCGGGAACAACTACATTGCCTACTTGAGGCATGCTTTGTTGTTGTGGTTCTTGAATTTCTTCAATCACCACGTTGCTCCCACTACTTCTTCTTGAGAGAAATTCTTTCTCCAAGAACACACCATAACGAGCAACAACTATCTTGTTCTCGTTGCGGTTATAGAAGTAGTAACCCTTCGTTTCCTTAGGGTATCCTACGAAATGACATTTGTCCGATTTGGGTCCAAGCTTATCGCTCACTAGCCTTTTCACATAAGCTTCACAACCCCAAATCTTGAGAAATGACATGCTTGGTTTCTTCTTAAACCAAAGCTCATAGGGTGTCTTCTCAACGGACTTTGATGGAACACGGTTTAATGTAAAAGTTGCGGTTTCAAGGGCGTATCCCCAAAAGGACATAGGCAAATCGGCTTGGCTCATCATTGATCGAACCATGTCAAGCAAAGTTCGATTCCTCCTTTCAGATACACCATTCCATTGTGGTGTTCCGGGTGGAGTGAGTTGTGGAACGATTCCACACTCCTTTAGATAGTTGCCAAACTCATGGCTCAAGTACTCACCACCTCGATCGGATCGTAAGACCTTGATCTTTCGACCAAGTTGGTTCTCAACTTCATTCTTAAATTCTTTGAACTTGTCAAAGGATTCGGATTTGTGACGCATCAAGTAGATATACCCGTATCTACTATGATCATCGGTGAATGTGATGAAGTATGAATAACCACCACGCGCACAAATGCTCATAGGTCCACATACATCGGTATGTACAAGGTCTAATAAGTCATTTGCCCTTGTTCCTTTGTTAGGAAAAGGCGCTTTGGTCATCTTTCCCATCAAACAAGATTCGCATGTGTCAATTGGCTCGAAAGCGAATTAATCCAAGAGACCAACGGTTTGTAATCTCTTGATGCGTTTCTCATTGATATGACCTAAGCGGCAATGCCACATCAAAGTTGCATTCTCATGTGAAATCTTACGTTTCCTATTGTCATTCTCAACACTCAAGATAAGTCCGCTAGAATCAAGCACATAAAGACCATTCAATAAATGCGCATCACAAAAACGAACATCATTTCGAAACAAGGTCAACAACTTATTCTTTATTACAACATCAAAACCATCCATGTCCAAACAAGAGATAGAGATAATGTTTCGAGTGATAGAGGGAACCAAAAATACATCCTTTAGTTCCAACACAAAACCGGAAGGTAAAGTTAAATCCACGCTCCCAATGGCCATAGCGGAGATGCACGTGCCATTCCCGACGCGGAGTTGAACTTCACCTTTCTCGAGCCGCCTCCTATTCTTTAGGACCTGCACATTTCGACAAATGTGAGCACACGAACCGGTATCGAATACCCAATCGGTGTTAGAGGTAGCGAGAAGGGTTTCGATGACAAATATACCTGAAGAAGAAGGTTGGACGGTTCCCACCTTCTTGTCGGCAAGGTACTTGGGGCAGTTTCTCCTCCAATGACCCTTGTTGCTACAATAGTAGCAAACGGTCTCGGGAGTGACCGGGTTCTTCTTCTTCTTGGAACCCACGGGAGCACCCTTGGCCGGACCTTGGGGCGTCACCGGGCCTTTGCCCTTCTTGGCTTTACGGCCTCGCTTCTTGATCTTCTTGCTCTTGTCACTCACGGCAAGAACATCCTTTGGGCCCTTCTCCTTCTTGAGACTATCCTCCGTCTCAACGAGCATGTTTTGGAGATCATCCATGCTCTTGTCCATACCATTCATCCGGTAGTTCACAACAAAACCGGTGAAGCTTGGAGGGAGGGAGTTGAGAATGAAATCTTGAATCGCACCCGTAGGAAAGGGCGTATCAAGCTTTTCAAGCTGCCGAAACAACCCCGCCATTTTCATGACGTGTGGCCCGACTTCATGACCCTCCGCCAAGCGAGTGTTGGCGACGGCCTTGATGAGACGGGCCCTTTCGGTGCGGGCCTTGGTTTAGAACATGTTCTTGAGACGAGTGATCATTTCGAACACTCCATAACCACTATCGATGAACTCCTTTTGGAATTCCGATTCCATGACCGCAATCATCAAGACCGACATCTCCATGTCGTCATTGACGTGCTTCTCATATTCCTCTTGCTTATCCTTTGGATCGGTGTCCTTAGGAGCAGAGGGAATCAGAGTGGTGAGGAGGTACTCCCTTTTCTCAAACCTAAGGGCAAGCCTTAGGTTGCGGTGCCAATCCAAGAAATTAGCACCGTTAAAGGCGAGTTTCTCTTTCTCAAGAAGAGAACGAAGCGTTAAAGAGGAAGAAGACATCTACAACAATTATCGAATTTAAAGGTCAATTAGTTTTATGTTTTTAGTTTTAACAAAAGTAAAACTTTCACTACACTTTTAAAGTCCCTAAGTATAGTGATTTCCAAGACCCCTATTTTCATCAAAATGGACCTGCTATGGCACGTCATCCAAAATGATTAGATAAGGTAGGTTCTCCAACCGATCATCTTACCATGACTCTTGGTTCGCATACGCGAACTTCGCCCCGATGTCCAAACTCTAGTTGGGTCCATCGAAAAGTCACTTCTCACTATTTGCTCCTTGCAAATCTTAGCTATTTGCACCCCGACTACCGAATTGGCAATCATGACGTCCGCTTGGGCGGACCGCGCCATGAGTGACAATCGGCGTGAAGGGGATAGAGAGAAGGAGGGCGATTTAACTTATTCGTTTTAGTTTGGGACAAACAATTCATATGACACTTTGTTTGGTGGTCGTGTAAGCATACACCCATACCTAACCTAACAAAAGTAATCACATAAGCATCTCATAGTTGTGGGTTTGTATGGCTCCCGCTTGCATTAGTTTCGCCACATCGTCCATGGAGCAAAACTAATCTAATACTTGCCCTCCCACTAAATTCTATAAGGATCTAAATCCTATATAAAATAAAGGTGCAAAATACATGTGAAAACATCCTATTCCCATCCTAACCTTATGGGCATGCAAGCCTCACAAGTTACATAAAAAATTAATCAACAAATTAATTAATTAATGGCACCAAAGGCCGCATTACAAACATTCACACATGCATTCAATGCAACCACAAGGCATTGAGTCTTGAGCCATACTAAACCCACTATCCACCTACAAAACAAAGTTAGCACATACAAGCACTTTGTTTCCAATTAACGATTTTCAAGCATCTTTGCGTATCGTTTGCCATAAGTAAATTCCGTGTACAAATCCTCAATTTTAAACAACAATACTTGTTTAAATTCATTTAGAAAGTTCTTTCAACACCCCATAACTGAAATGAGATCAAACAAGGAGTTTTCTAATTGTTTTCAACTAATTTGAATACTTAGAAAAACAGTAATTTATTAAAAAACGTAACTAATGGAATCCAATAAAAACAAAGGTTTTAGGTCTCCAAAAATTCTCAAATAAATTACTTAAGCTCCTTATCATAGTTGTGAATACCAGTAAAAATTTCAAGAAGAGATCTTAAACTATCTGGGAGAATAAAAAATGACAAATCTCTTACAAGTGCACGAAACACCGTTATGAGATTTTCAGCTTATCCTCTCAACCATTTGGTCTGTTAGACCACCTTCTAATCAGTTTTTATATATACAATATACATAGAAAAACTAGTTTAGTCTATAGGCTAGCTATCCATGAAAAGAAAACCGCTAAGTTCAGTTCAAAAAGTTCGAGTTACATACTAAACAATCAACAAATTCTGTACTGGAACAGACTGTCGATCGAAATGTTCTAACCTAGTTGAAGGTCCAAACTTCCACGAAAAATTATGAAATTAATTTTTCTGGAATCCTAACTCAATATAGAACAACTCCATTTAAACAGAATTTTTAAAAGAGTTCTCAGTTGGTACAGTTTATTAGAACAATCGATTTGCTCAACAAACTGGATCTGACGAGATCTTCCTTTTCATACTTGAAAACCCACAAATTAATCCAAGTCATGCAACAATTTATACATGCTCAGAAAGAGATTCAAGTCCTCTTTAAATCTAGCTATAGAACACTGATACTTATATTCAAAATATAAATCTTTCAAGCCATTCAAACAGAACAGTACGAGCAGAAACTGGTTCTGCGCACTGTCGCCATTTTATTCACAATAAATCCATACTAATTCAGAAAAATGTTAATCTAACGCTAAAAGAATCACAATCCACAGATCTATTCATGTAGATGGAAAAAACTTGCAGAGAACTTATCAAAGCTAAAAACGCGAAACAACACAGAAAATACCATTTCCAGACAGCAAACAAACGCATCATCTCTACTAATCCGTTAATTAGCCAATTTCTCTTAATTAAGTGTCAAAATAGCTTAAGTACGACCTGGCTCTGATACCACTATTAGTTAAGTGCACAATTTTAATTTTTCAAAGATAATTACTATTAATTACCCTTAATTAAGCATGCACACACATAGGAACTAGTACTAAGCCATTCACACAAGAGAAAGGGTTCAAAGATGTACCTCCCTTGATATCGTAACCAAGGGGATTTGAACCGCGGCTAGGATGAAGGTGGTGCTTGCTCTTTCGGCCTCCTTGTCGAAAGCTCCTCGAGTCCACTTGGTATTAACCAAATCCTCAACAAGCTATGCTAGTAACTTGGAGGATATGACTAATCCCTAGCTTTCCCGTTCTTCTAGCAAATGAACTAATCAATTTGTGGAAGAATGAGACTCAACACATGAGCAATAGGGAGAGAGGAGAAGGGGGAGGTGCCTACCACAAGAGGGGTCGGCTAGGTTTAGTGAGAGAGAGAGAGAGAGGGGAATTTGCAACCATACAACCCTTTATATAGTGTGCAAACCCTACGTACCTCACACCTACTATTTACAAGATTGCCACCCCACCTACCACTAGTGTGGCCGGCCACAATAAGGGCCTTTATGGGCTATTTACTTTGCCTCATGGGTCCACTCAATCAATCATTAAAAGGCCCCTTTTGTTGCTCTCAATTTGGTTCCCTATTGGACCTTTAATTAACTATTTAATTAAAGCCCTATAATATGCATATGTGTTGAAATAAATAATTATTAACTTAATAATAATTATTTAGGGATTAGAAAATACATTAATTTATTTCTATATGATCCCTTTGATTTAATTAATTATAACGGTTTATAACGCTATTTAATTAATTAATCAACTTATCATATTTTGCAATACCAATTATTGCAAATAAATAAATAATGCATGCATGGTTAAAACACCAATTTTATGTGACCCTTTGAGGATTTATGCTACGTTGGACATGGAGTTAAATCGCTATTTAATTCCAATAATCATAAGCGGTATCTAGCAACACGTTATGATTCCCAATTCGCATAAATAGTGTACAGCTACAATATTTCAATCCTGCATGAGAGAATAAAAGTATATCTCTATTTTGATTCTTATGTCACACGATATCACCGTATAATCCAAGATAGAAATGTGTCATTCTTGCAGATTATACGTTTCTTGATCTAGAGATAATTGTATCTGTTGCTAGCAAACAATCTATCTCCATCAAGGGGCCCAAACAGATATCGTCACTCACTAAATGAATTAATGAGGGACATAAGATTTTCTTGATAATTTAGCTTTTCCCCGCACAATTCAAGAGAACATAAATAACGTCCGTATAGGAGCCCTTATCGGGAATCAGCGGTAGACGATATTTATTGAACCTATCCTCATGTGGAAAAGATAAATATCTCAAACTTAGAATCAAAATCATAACGAAATAAATAATGACACATAACACAATCCATATTTTTATTTCGTTGGGTCATGTCATGTACTATGTTCAGTTAACATAAACATATGCAATTAAGTTGGTTACTCTTAACCTGTGATTTATAGAACTTAATCAACACTTAACTTGCATACTAATCTTATTGATAATTATTGTTCCTTGTTAATTATCAAGATTATGGACGCTTTAGATTTATTGTTGTCATTTACTACTAAATGAAACACAGTGATCTATAATTCAGATCCTCAACCTGAATGAACTGTCAACACATAAATCAAGGAACAAATGATATAAAATCATCCATAACATAAAAACCATAGAAGTAGCCAAATATGATTGGCTTCTAGGACATATCTCTAACACCCCCCCTTTTTCCCTATTTTTTCCGTCTTTTTTTTCGTATTTTGGTATTTTTTTGGGTATTTTCTTTCGCTGATTCTGGCCCTCTCTTGTAGCTGGATTTCTCAAAGGAAGAAGGTATGGATCTCTTGACTGAGACAATGAGGTGTTGCTCGGTGGTCAAAGCAGATTGGTCATAGCTTGCTCGAGCTCTTCAGTTTAGTGTTGGTTTATCTCGCTCTTTAATAGTTCTTTTGCTATTAAGCAATTTTTGGTTCATAACTGATACTAGATTAGTTTCTTTTTGCTGTCGTGACATGAATCCTGACTTTGTTCATAAAAAAGAGGAGCAGTTTTGATCTCATAGAAAGTTGTATCATGTGGAACTATGACAGTCATTCCCGATTTTTTTAGAAATAAGCTCACATTTTGTATCTATCTCTTTTGTTTTACTTTTGAAATTCAATGATTTTTATATTTCTTATTCCATGAATAATTCTATTTTTATAAGTGATTGAGGTTTGGAGGCGTGTACAGAAAAATAGCTTTTCTGAGTTATCAGTGCTCTAGCATTTCTCATAATAATTCATTTGGTTATTATGTTTTCTTTACTTAATTTCAGGCTTGATTCTGATATTAAAATCTGATTTCACGCAATTTCCAGAACAAAAAAATTGTATCAACGCATTAGTGAGAAATGAAGACTTTATATCTAAGTTATGAATGTGCAGTAGAACAAGAAAATTGATTGTCACTTCATCTGGTAAGAAAATCTTTCCATTCGGTATTCTATTTTTCCCACCAGTCATTTAATTTTGCTCATCTAATTAATCGATTTGGATGCTGATAATATGAGGAAGATTTCCCTAGGATTGAATAATTAGATCATATCTATGATTTTCTGCTGTTTTTTTTGTTTCAAAACTCAATTGTTGTTCAAATATGGGCATATGGGTTGTGTCCATTTTTTTTAACTTTTCGTTTTATTTTCTCACAAATGTCGTATTATATATTTCATCTGTATTCAGGTTCATATGGATATAAAGTTGTCGTGGCATTTTTTAAAAGGCGGTTTGAGTGGGACCTCACTGTTTTGTATTACTCTGATGTTAGGAAGTATGCCATTCTTAGAGGACTTAGTCACAAGGTAGCTTAATTCATCTCTCGTGTAATGATGCAACAACTTTTATGAGCATTCATCTTTCTATTTAGATTTTACTTGACATGGGTGGAAAATTGATGGATGTAAAATGATGCCACAAAGTATTTAGAGATTTGCGAGTTTCATTGTATTTTTAGTGTCTGGATTATAAGTATGAAACTTACTTGGTCTGTTTGACTGTATATTTTTAAAAAATTTCCTTGTAGGTGGGTATAGAGTGACTCAGCATTTTCCTTTTGAAAAGCAAGATATTATCAGTCTTGTACCAGTACACAAGGTGAGAAAGGCCTGGTTTGATTACTTCAAGCAATTTTAAAATTGTTAAGTTACTATTGACACATAGCAACAAATTTCAGCAGGTTGCATGCTCTTCAGCTGATGGTTGTCAGCGAATATGGTGCTGACGAGGGTCTTACGGAACTTAGAGAGGTGTTGCTTAAGAAGGTAACTTGCTAAATTTTATAATATATTACTCGCCCGTAATTACAAATTCATCACAAAGTTATTTTACATTTGCAAGTTTGTCCTGGATATATTTTTTAAAAACCCTGGACAGCTAGAATTTTTCTATGTTCTCAATACTGTATGAATAAAGATATTCAATTACAGGTTGGATGTTGTTTGCAAAATGCGTGTTAATTGAGAATACAAACAAATATGTTGGCTGCAACTTGCAATTAAGTGACAAATTAGTGGTCTCTTCTCTAAAAGACCTTTCTGTTTTCAAAAAAGAATAAAATTATCATACTAACTCTAGAGATTAGCATTTCTATTCTATAAAATTTTGAATTTCATTCTGGACACCTGACGCTTTCAGTAGGGTTTGGTTAATCTGTTATTAGTTTGAATGTGTTTTTAGTCTTTACTTTTTATTGCTTTATTATCTTTTTTACTGACTTGCATTGTGCTTGCATATTTAAGATAAGTTGATGGTGCTTATTGAGGCTAAATTGAGCATTAATTAAAGCATCATAACACAATAAATTGGATTCTGATTATGTAATCTCAGATCTTATGTACGATGTTGGCCAATTTACTTATACTTTTGGCCGAATTGTAAAGTTGGAGCAGGTACCTACCTTACCACTATATTTAAATGAATGCAAGCACCACTCTGTACCAGCTCAACACATAAAAAATGATTTGATGCAAGAATTAGCATTTAAAAGCTAGCCTATCTAGCAATACTTCCTGGTTTCTATTCCACTACAAAATTGCTGCTCAATTGTGCAATGACTTTTATTCTGTTTATTCAATGCTTTTTATTTGTCATGTAGGTGTTGTTGATCTATCTGATCTACTGGCTGGAATGGATAGTCGAATTGCAAAGGCAAAAGAACAAGCTATAAATAGGAAAGTTATTCTAGAAAAAGTAGAGAAATGGAAATTTGCTTCAGAGGAAGAAAGCTGGCTTGATGAATATGAAAGGGTATTTCTATTTTACCCTGAACTTTTGTTAAATTCAGTTCATGATCTTGGTTTTTGTCGAGTCAATGTGCACACCCTACAAAAACAAGAAAGAGAGTGAGAACTCAGACATGATATTTTGTGAGTCCATATGTGCAGGATCAAAGATATTACAGTGCTGACAGTGTCCAACAGAGAAAAAAAGATGCAACTGTGCATCCATATACCAAATTGCTCCTACAGTTCTGTCGTTATTTGACATTTTACCCTCTAACAAAGGTGATTAAGTTATGAACAAACTAGAACATGTATTCCTCTTTATTTAATAAACTTTAAGAATGTTCACTTTGCTGCCATCGTTAGGTATTCTTTGTCTTTTTAACAGCTGATATGTTGATCATATATCGTTTGTAGAATAATGCTTCTGTAGAGCTTCCTGGTTCAAATTGTAACAACCCTAATATCATTATTTAAGGAGTCCATAGTTAATTTCTAGATATCATTACCAGTATATGTATTAGCTGCTGCGAACATTATAAAATTTTCCCTTTTATTTCTGAATTTGGGTATATTCTTTTCTAATTTTCGATTGCAAAGCGATATTAGATTAATTTAAGGTTCATAATGCAGAATTGTGTTGAATTGAAGTCAGCTTCATTATGAATTGAAATGTATATCCCAATTGAAGCTGCTTTCTTTAACTTAGCGTGTATATATGAAATGGATCCTAACTATTATCCCAATTACTGAGTCTATATGAGATTAACTATCTTTTCTTCTCATTTAATGAAATCTCAGGCAATATTGGCAGTGCAATAAGAAGGGTAAAAACTATCGACACAACCTTCGAGTGATCATGAGTTCAAACCAAGTAGCTCAACTCAGTGTAAGTAAGTACTTATTAGAAGTAATTATACTATAGTGGCTTTTCAGGATTTGAGGTACCAACTACCAAGTGAATTTGATTGGGATTGGTACTGAATGCCAAAACTGGTGATTAGAATAGACATAGAAATTATAAGAACATTACTCATTGGTATGTTGACCAGAACAGACAATAAAAGAGTTACATAATAATAAAGAACAAAAATAAACTAAATAAATACTGAATTACTTTGGATTCTCATTGTTTGTAATACAGTATCAAAATCTGAGAGTATTAATGTTGTTGCCTAGAAGTTAATTATTGAGTAAATTCATTGGTTGTTGTTGTTATAAGTTATAACTATTAATCTGAGACTTTTATTCTTACGGGCCTCCTTGATTCCTATTTCCATGGGATCTATTGGGTTCCAGGCCTCCAACCTCAGTGATGCCATCTCCGTAGCTAATCAAATGGTAATTATTCTCCCTTTTTTCTTTTATTTAACATATGCATAATCAGTAAAGGATATTAAGATTTTGTTTTGTGTGTTAGTTACTTAGTTCTTTTTAGTTCACGCTGTAGAGTCTCCTATTGTGATTATTAATGCAAGGACATATTTGTCAATGTGTCTTTGTTCATAAAGTTCAATTTACCTTGATGAATTTGCATCATTGTTAAATTTTGACTCGCTTCTTAAGTTAAATTGGAGGTTGTCTCATGAGAAGCCAGCTGATGATTCGGACAGTTCAAAGCTCGATTTGATTTATAGAGGATCTGTCAAATGCAAAAAAAAATTTTGGGGGTTCAATTTAAATTTGGCTTCATCTGGGATTCGGGGTGTTCTTAGATTTCTTCCTTAGCACAGAATAATTAGTTATCTTACCTAGATTCTAATTTTTTAGGCAAAGGTAGGAAGAGGAGGAGGTGCGAAACCGGGATTGGTACAATTTCTAGAGGATGATCCTAAATTATGACAGGCAGCACCTCTATCAGTGTAACAAATTTATTTCAAATTATGTGTTCAATGAATAAGATGCTATCCATATATATGTGTAATGTTGCACACACATATGTATGTACATTTAAACGTCTAGAACATTGCTTTTGGGTACAGCTGTATATGTAATAGCTTTATTGAAATATACATCAGTCATGTGCATATTGATAAAGGTATGGATGTTGATTGATATAGCACAGGTAACATGGGTGCAGTGCAAGAAGTTGGCTGCTTTATGATGGGTGTTGATACTGTTTTTTTTTTTCCTTTTCTTGCTAAATACCTGTCAAAACTAGGAAACAAGGTGTACTTGAAAAAAAAAATGTTTTGTGAGCTTATTTTTTCTTTGGCTCCGTTTGGATAGGTGTGGGAAGAAGGGAAGAAGGGAAGAAGTGGGAAGAAGGATTGGGAAGTGTGTAACTTTGTGAGGAGTTTGGATTGTTTATAATTTTTTTCTTCCCTTCTTCCTTCTTCCTCCTTCTTCTTCTCTCATCCAAACGCAAGCTTTAGTATTTTTTGAAAGTTGAGGCTTCCTGAAATAATAGTTATATTATACAATTGAACTCAACAAAGTTCTTGGTATCGTTCCACTGTAGATTGGCTCGTGGAGTCTTATGCCGGCACCTCCATTATGATTTTTTTTCTTGCATGAATTCATTGTAATTTAAGATAAATTGTGTGTTGAATGACTGAGTGATTAGTTATATTGTACAACTGTGTGAAGAAAAAATTGCGTCTCTACTTGCTAAAATAACATGCATGTCCTTTGATTGAAAAATAGTATATTGTTTGATGTCGCATCATGAATTGAGTAAGATTTTTTTTCCTTCATTTTTTACTGATAGTATATTGCCCGCACAATGAGCGGGCACTGCTGCTAGTAAAAATAAATCCTAGCTTCTAGCCACAATTTTCTTTCGAATGGGCCATTTCACCCTCTTAACCTCCAAGCTTGAACCTAATATATAAAAAGGTGTAGTAAATTTGTCAAGTATCTTAGCATGTCACTTGTCAGTGCTCTCTAAGATATTAAACTTCTTAAAGAAATAGTATACTGAAGAGGTAAAATCAGACATCAACCTCCGATCAAATCATTAATTGCTCAGTTCTGCACAACAAAATAGGTCTTTCTTTCAACTTGGAAGCCACTACCAAAAATTTCTTAATAAAAACACATTAAAGCACATTTCATTAATGAAAAGACTGCCAGTGCATTATGTTTCATGAGTAGTTTTATCAAGGTCAAATAAGCAAACTAATCGAAGGAATCGAACTACATTAAAAAATGAACAGCAAATTTTTTGCAATAATAATCAATTGAAATTAACTCCATAATTCAGTAGTCTTCTAGAAGTTAAGACAACACCACATAAGTGATCTATCTAGTCTTGAAAAAGTGCATTTCAAAATGCCAGACAAGTGTGGCAACAAATTACGTCCGAAATGAATAATTGCTGGATAAGATTTACAAAAACCTTCCCTAATATTTTAATCCTCCTTTCACCTGAGACAACATGTGCGATGCTGTGGATGCTAGCTTTAAAAGGCGAGGGAATGGTCACTATTTTGTAAAATAAATCAATTTATTCAACAATACCGCTGCGGAAAGTATTCGAAATAGATATTGTGATGCAGTTACCAGTTACCACAGGTTAGGGGTAAACCAGATCGGGGCAGAGAGCGTATGGTGGAAGACTTCCCGCGGATAGTACGGCGTGATGCTCTTGCTAATCATGTCATAGATACCAAGATCTTCAGCACCGTACAACTCTTTATGACCAAATTCTAAGTCTGTAAAGTAAATAGCATCTTTCATGCAATGAGGGAACTGGCAAGGGTTAATGACCACTGGTGCGTTGCCTCCCAAAAATATTGTATGTCCGTTGATGCGTTGACGCGTGGAATAGTTATTCCCTTCCAAATCGAGCTCATGGACAACAAATTCTGTTGTGAGTCTGTGCTCAGTCCTTTCTATAAACCTTTCCACAAGGTGGAGCTTTCCATCAAAAACAACCAGATAATTCACTGAAAACTTCCGATACCTATCCTCTATGGCATAATTAGGGTTGCCATGCCTTGGCACTTGAAGCTCCACTTTTGTAGCCTTAGGATCATTTCCAACTTCAAAGGTGTAGATGACTGAGTGATTATTGTCAATTGGGGGTTGAGCAACATAGACCTTCCCATCAAAAAATGCAATATCCTCGAGAGCTCTTGGTACGCCAGTTATATCTGTCCAAGCATTATCGCCCGGCCTCCAAAAGGCGGGTGTGTCATCGTCGCCGTACAAGATTACAACTGTGAAGTCTGGCCTCGTACTCGGATCATAATCAAAGATGCTCTTGACCACTAAAACGCGTTGCGATTCTTCAAAAAATCCCCTCAAGAACTCATGTGTTTCTTCATCATCACTTTCAGTTTCCAAATACCGTGGGACATCCTGCTCATACATACCAAGGTCGCCCTAAAGAAAGGGAGG
Source organism: Rhynchospora pubera (assembly GCA_028095005.1). NCBI lineage: Eukaryota > Viridiplantae > Streptophyta > Magnoliopsida > Poales > Cyperaceae > Rhynchospora > Rhynchospora pubera. Next base: position 156,537,291 of record CM051462.1, on the reverse strand, counting down.
AGGAGTGGGGAGGTCATAGCATTCCCTAGTCAATGGATTGACCATACGGAATTTTAATTTTCGGTCCAAAGTGAACAGCCAGCCATATGAAGAGCCGCAAAGGACCTTGTCACGCAGATTAGGGACATCTGAGGTAGTAGTGCCTGTCTTCTAAGAGGTTGTAAAATTTGCGTTTGTTCTCCTCTGTCCCCAATGCCAGCCATGGGATTTGTTGAATTGGAGAGTAACGTTTTTGTTTGGCCACCATGCGCCAATTTCGACATACCGCACTGAAACGGTGATAATCTTGGACGGGCAGAAAACTTGTCAGGTGCTCGAGTATGTCACAAGGAAGGTCCGACCAATTAGCCATGCACATGGATCACACGATTTTCTTTGGTTTTCACCTGCAGAAAAGCATCAATAAATTGACTTTATATTATATTCCTTATAAAAATGGAAATTAGGCATTAATCAAGTTAAAAATGATCCAAATAAAAATAAAAGAAAACACCAAATAAGAGTTGAGAAGCCAACATAAAACAGGCAGACGAGCTTCTGCTCGCGTCAAATGTGTTAAAAGTTAAAACAACGAAAATATTTAACACTTGGGAGCCTTAATTTTAAAAATAATAAAGAAACATGTGTGCTGGATTTCAATTAGTTTTGAAAACTTCAATTCAGGCAACCAAAAAAATTTAGGAGTTTGAATCTGTGTAGCTTTGCTTTATGGCTTGATTCCAAAATCACTTTCAGTTGTTGGCAAATACTCTTTAATGTTCAATTGATATTTTATTTCGATATTTCACTTCTTGGAAAATATTCCTCTATGTTTGATTGTTAATTAATTTGTTATTATTAATATATTTATTCAAATGTAACAGTAACACCATATGTAACAGTAACACCATCATTGTTACTGGAGGAAAATATGTATTGGATGAAAGAGAAAGAAAGGAGGAAAATATTTAAAACAATTCTTTCTAACCTGAACAACATATCTGGAGAGGCAACTCGGCTCGCTCTCTTGATCCATGACCGTGTTCCTTGTGTGAATAGCAAGCCGCATGAAGACCCAGATCAAGGAGCTAGCACGCTTGTCGCTTCGACACCTTCAACCTCTGCTGGATGTCCGCTGTTTCGAGAAGTGAAAAGATTAAAAGTAACCATCCAATTAATGTCGATTTCATTGTAATTGTAATCTCGATTAAAACCCTAGACCAGAAATAGGAGATGGGAGAAGAAGAGAAGCGCAACTCACCTCACCTTGGCCAAATGAGAGAGACCCCGACCCAACTCCCAAGGAAGAAAAACGAAAATAGGCGGCGCGGCGCTGATTACACACTCGCTTCGCGGAGGATTCGGCCTTGTTTCGTAGAGCACCTCATCTTGCTTGCGAGAGAGAAGGTTCTTTCTTCGAGCAGAGGTGCAGCAGAGGAGAGCGGTGACCATGGACAATTGGACATGGTTGATCAGAGATTGGGTTTGAGAGGTAAAAATTGGGAGAGAAGCGAAAATGGATTGAAAAATGCAAATCGAAATAGGATTGGGACTTGGGAGGTGATATATAAATGTAAATGTACACTCGGCTCGGACCTCTGCAAATGGAAATAGGTGATTAATGCGCCTGCTAATGTATCAGTATTTCCATTTAACTACAAGTTTGGTCAAGTTCCGAGTAATTTGGCACCGCAAGTCCGCAATAAGGAAAGAAACGAGTAACGAGCAGGCTTGGCATCATAACTTAGGATTGTCACTTGAATTTTATTTCCAACCAATACAACTAATCAAGACACAAAATTTACTAAAGAGACGCAACACCATTTTATAAAATTCATTTGTTAAGTTTATGAAAGAAAAGAAAAAATCCTGATCATCAAAAGAGGAACACTAAAGAATGAACTTTTCATGAAGTAGACCTTATATTACCTCTTATTTGCAGAAAGTCATAAAACTATTAATCCTCTTGAAATAATATAGAATAAGAGTATATATTATAATGAAATTAGAATTAGAAATTAAAATTAGAATTAGAAATTAGAAATATATAAGGCTCGGTAGTCGTGCGATACACGTGAGAGCCATTTTACTGTGCTAACTACAGTTGCTTCATCATGTCCGTTTGTTTTCCGTAGTTGATCTGAGCCGTTGGTTGCCTCTTCTAATCGCTCCTCTCTTCGTCGAACTCCTCCGTACCATCAATCCCTGCTGTCCCCTTTTCTCTCTGCGCTGTCCATCTCTTGATGGCTCCGTGCAAGTTAGCGCCATGCCGTTGACCCTACTTTTCCGTCCGATACTGTCTGATCAATCCATCCCTTCTCAGCCATTTTCTATGCCTTTCTCTCTTTTCCTTTCTCTTCTTTCCCGTCATTTTCAAGCGTGACTCTCAAGGAAAAAAAGAAAAGGCGCTGGTGCTCTTTGTCATCGGATTTCAGCGGCCTCCGACCTCCGCTCTCGCTGTACTTTTCACGGATGAGTAGATCGCGCGCTCCTCTTCCAGGAGAACTCCGATTTGGCAAGGAATCATGTTAGAAAACCAGTTTGAGCGAGTGATGGTCGTTCAGCTTGAGAAAGGAGGAAGAAAACGACATGGATGGCTATAAAGGTGCTGTGGGTTAGTATGTCGCCCTCTTCCGGTAATTTCTCTTTTTATTGCCCTGATTAGAGGCCTGATCCCAAATTCTATTTTCATTTCTGCTTCTTTTCCTATTTGCAGTTTTTAGAATCTGAACAGATTTTGTTTTACATGGTAGCATTAACAAAATAATAAAATAGCTTTACTTTCAAATATTATTTTAGAATCGCATTGTTATATTTTTTGATAGCATAGCTTTAATCTTTTTGGCAGTTCAAGGACTGAGGTCGTGTAAATAAAAGTTCAAATATTGTGCGCCTTTTTGTTAATCTGGGATATTGTTCTGAAACTTTAGATTACTGGAACCAACATAACTGTACAAGTGATCAAGAATAAGCTATCACCTGCCATGAAGAAAGCTGAGCTTGAGATTGGATTTGGTACTGGAATTCACCGTGAGGCTGAGCTACTGGAGGTGGCCAGCGCTCATGGAATCATACTGAGAAAAGAAAATCGAGGCAACAGTTCTTATTGGATTAATCTATTTACATGGTACATATTAAATTGTACTTAGGATACTGGACTAGAAAAGGAGTACCAAGGTCTGTGGTTAGCTTTGTTGTCCTTTTATATATCCTTTTTACAGGAGAATCTAAATAGTTGGGCTTAACTACTTTTTATTTGCTGACAAAAGGATGTAAATTGGGTTATCAGAGGAAAAGCTTTTTCACGTTATTGTGGACATCAAAACTACTTTGTCTAGTGACTTTTTGTTTACTGTTATCTGCACTGCATATTTGAGGCAGCGATTGCCTATTTAGCCATTTATCTGCAGTGCATGTTTTTCTTAGCTGACCCTTTCGTTATGAATTTTACTTCTTTCATCTATATCAGTCCCTGTGATATGTTCGTGCATTGCCTTGATTTGTTGCGTATCTATCTAATGAATACTAACCTAATTGGGACATTCACCAAGTTCATACCAGTACCCAATTAGGTGGTTCACATTATAGTTAATTTTGAGGCTATTAATAAAGAACACATGTGGTTCAGATGCATTGAAAATCACACATGCTAATAATTGCAAATCTGTGAAATTGAATGTACTCTTCCTAAATTCTGATTTTATTTATTTTATTCTATAGAGCTAAGTACTTTTCCATTGCAGGTCAGCTTTTGATTCTATTTATTCTCTAATTTCTTTTAAATTATTTACTTTTTGACACAATATTCATGAGCCATGTACACTTTGGTGGTCACCTCCAATCATAAAAAAAATGTATTTGTGTTCACATATTTTGCTTACACATGTTTGTATGCAATTGTTGTAGGAGTAACATGCGCACTGAGGATTCAAAGTAGAAGAGAGGGATGTTATTGAGACGTTTGTTTTACCTTAGTGTATATGCTTGCTAGGTAAGGTCATTCCATAAAGTCTCCATTTCAAAGTAGAAGAGATGGGTTTTATTACAATTTAAATAGAAATTTACCTCTTGCTACATACTTTGTAAGAAACAGAAATTTAAACAAAAATACAGCCTCCATTTCGTTACTAATTTACTATCATCTTCTTCTTTCTTTTAGATTCTTATCTCTCTTTCTATGCTTTCTTCATTTTCCTTTTTCTTTCATTTCTATGGGTTGTCAGTTTTTCTTAACTAATTTGGGTTTTTTTGCTCATCCTAAGCTCATTCGTTTAATTTTGTTATTCTTTCTGATGACCAATTGTGCAGCCTATCATGACCTCATTGTTCTATGAGCAGTTGTTGTTTTGTTTAGGTCAATTTCATAGATATAGCCCTTATTATGCAGTGCCTCTTACAAATTAGGTGTTGATTCGGTTATTGATCTTCTTTCCATGCAGGTGAGAGATGGCTCTTATGGCGTGAGCTTCAAATTTGGTCCAGATATTCGTTGCTAGGTATTTAGTTTTGATTTTTGTTTTGGTTGTTTATTTAAAAGAATTAGATCGCCTAACTACCACCTATGAGCTACACCAAATATTGATTCATAATTGTGGCAGAAATACTATAGTCATTATTTATGATTTTTCAAGTAATGCTGAACTGATTATGTTAAGAATGGAAATGTATCTTACCTCACCAATGTATTTTTTAGAAGCCACTTGAAAAAGTTGAGTTTCCTGTGTACACTCAAAGAAGGTTAATTTCTCTGTGTGCTATAGTTAGCCCTGCGTGCAATTTTTTAGCTTCTGATTTGTTGAGTAAACTTATGATTAAAATACTAGCCAGAACCTGCCAGTATCCTAATTAGTAGTTGTGTTTAATTCATACTGAAAATTACAATAAAATAATGACCTTTCTTTACTGAAAGAATTGAGCCCCATTCCGGAAGAGGAGAAATAGGAGGTCCAAGTTGAGATGCTGGTGACAGTATACAATTTACATGTTGTCTTTTGATCAGATGCTTAATTTGTTATTTCTATTTGAGGATTTGTCAACAAGATAGACCATGGCAGTTTGCTCCGTTCTATTGCTGCAAAGTGGTACCAAATATATTCCTCCCTAGATCCCTCCATTTTTTTTTTTTTGTTTATGAATTCAAAAGAAAACTACATTGGCATGCCAATGTTTCAATGGAAAGATTATATTTTGAATAAAACAAACAATATTGTTTATACTTAGTGTGCATGGTTTATTAGTTGATCACACATTACATGGTACTTCTCTTCATGCATAGTTATTGCTCAGTTGCTATGTTTGTTAGTTCAAGGGTAACTGCTTTGTTGGTACAGTACCGGTACTCATTTGGTTGGTCAAAATTTAAGCTGCAAACTTGCTTTTTTTGCGAGACATTTAGCACATGGTGCTTTCTTTTTACTTTTCTAATTTCTAATTTCAGTTGTGCTGTTATCAAAATTTATGCCGCATGTGCATTGGTTGGTTTACAAAAAAATGTGGCGGCAATGTGAAAGAGTAAACATTTGTAATTTCATAAATTTAAACACCATATCAACAATTAAACTTATTGTAATGTCTGTATAATATTGCTTATCAATAGAACCTCCAAAAAAAAAAGCAACTACCATACGCTTTGGGGGGAAAAAATAGTTCGCGCAGATTAAGAAATCTTTTAATAATATATTTAGATAAGAATGAATCGCGCAACATGCGAGATTAAAACTAGTATATATAAACCGCTTCTTTTAGGGTGTGTTTGGATCGTTGGAAGAAAGAAGAAGAAGGAAAAAAAAAAGAAAAAAAATAATAAACAATCCAAACTCTTCACAAAGTTACACACTTTCCAATACTTCTTCCCACTTCTTCGCTTCTTTCCTTCTTCTCACACCTATCCAAATGCACCCTTAGAAAATTATAATGATCGAGGCTCTTGGGTGGCATTAACTTTAGTTAACGTGTATCCTTGTAGCTTCCGCTTTACTCGCATGGTCTATATATGTGCCGTATGAAGACTGACTGTTTTCAACAAATGTCTCCAAGAAAGATGTTGAAATTTAGATGTGGAAACAATTGTTGAAATGTCAACTACTGTAGCGTATCGGTTGGCCTGGACGCACCTTTTGGTGTTCTAATGCCTATCCCTTTTATATTTTCTGATCTGTTTCATTTTATAAGGGATGAGACTCATTCTCTTTAGAGAGAGAAACAAAGGAGAGGTTGACATGTGGCAATCGATCTAGCACGGTGGCTGCGGTTTGTGGATAGTGTGACATAACTCATTTCTAAGTTAATTTCCACTAGTGCATAAAGATGGTGGTCCTGAAGAAGAGAAAGGCTTGTGTGTGTTGCTGTGAAAAAAATCGTAAGATATCTTGAAAAATCGATTTCCGCTGGGGTATTATTTAAACCCTCGATTTTTTTTTTTTTACCAATTACTCCACCAGAATTATCATAAGATATATTCTTCATTTTCTATGACATAAGTTTTTCACGTTTTTAACAAGTAGAAAACAGATAATCCCGAGTTCATGACCACAAATGCATATGCATAAGAATGCATCCGAAGGATAATAAGGACCAAGCAAGCTTAGACACCAAATAGGAATCATAAAAAACCGATCCTTCAAAAACTACGTACTGATAATTAAAGAACAACGGAGAGGGGAAAAAAAAACAAAAGAAAGGTGTTTCATCGGGAAACAGATCGATAATCCACGCAAGGAAGAGTACAAAAGCCAAATCTCATTCTGTCATGTCAGCGCAACCCAAAACACGACCAGCTTGAGAGAGCATCGGCCTAGCATCCTGTCATTCCTGTGACAATTAATCTTGTTACTTTACAAAACGGAGTCGAGTACTTCAGCTGCACAACAGCACACGAACGAGATTGGGTGTCAAACTTGATTGTTAGTCCACCTATGAGGTACAGTTGCCACTTGGACCCAACAAGACAAGCTCCAAATGGTTTCTTTATGTCGAGCACAATATATCGAACTCTTTTTGACCTAGAGCCTCGATGGTTTCTTTATCAAAGCCTTCGTTTGGATGCGTTGAGAAGAAGTAGGAAAAAGGAAGAAGGGAAGAAAAAAAAATTATAAACAATCCAAACTCTTAACAAACTTACACACTTCCCAATACTTCTTCTCTTCTTTCCTTCTTCCCACACCTATCCAAACGGAGTCTAAAAAAAGAGGCCCACTAACTATAGCCATGCCTGCCACTAAAGTGGTCCAACCCAGTGTAGTATTTTTGTGGGCTGTAATTTTGTTGCTTTCTATTTTTTTTTCCCCAAAGTAGAGATATTAAGATGAAATCAAGCTTTTAAATTTCGTTTTTTCCGGTATGATGGTCTGCAGTTGATTTAACGGTGCGGCGTTTTTTTGGCGAAAAAACGGTGTGTATATGCGAATATCATTGTCAAACTCATATGTAATCTTGAATGCAGTACTACAGTACAAGTCAGAATTTTATGTTTTTTTAATATGCTAATAATCTATGTTTTTTTTCAATATGTAATCTTAACCAAAGAGCACAATCAAATTATTAATCCTAATGTTGTGTAATCTTTCTGTTGTGTAATATAATATAATGAAATTAAGCAAAGAGAATAACAAAGAAAAAGAGGATAACAAACGGTAAGCACAAAATCTAAAGAAAAAATTACTATGTATAATACATTAATACTATAATATAATATAAAATTATATTGTATAAAAAGTCTCTCATGTCTCTGTTTTTTCTCCGCAAAAATGAAATTTTTTCGCCGAAATGACGGTGTTATTTCGGAAATGATGCGTTACGCATTTTTCTTTTTTGAAACTATAATGTTGGTGCGTTTTTGTCCGAAAAATCGAAATTTCGAAAAATAACGCTGTTATTTCGGCGAAATTTAAAAACTTGGATGAAATATAATAATCTTATAATAATATTATAATGTGTATATGATGCTTGGAAGGTCGCCATAGCACGTTTTCTCCGGTGGCATAATTACCTATTTCATGAACAGATATTTAGAAGCTTTTCATGAATTTATCAAAGCCTTCGTTTGGATGCGTTGAGAAGAAGTAGGAAGAAGGAAGAAGGGAAGAAAAAAAATTATAAACAATCCAAACTCTTTATAAAGTTACACACTTCCCAATACTTCTTCCTACTTCTTCCCTTCTTCCCACACCTATCCAAACGGAGCCAAAGAATACAATATTTCTTCCATGATGGATAAAAGGTCAAAATTGATGAATGGATCTGTACTCTTTAAAAACTTGCCATATATTCCAGCTCCTCGATACTAAATAAAAATATGTTTCCACTGTGTATAAGCCGAACCGTCCAACCAGGGGAAATAGCATTGCAGGTAGACAGTCCCATGCATCTGAGAAAAAAAATTCAGTGTGTATGTCTGTGAGATATATTTTATCTTAAAGCAGACTTATTTGCAAACAAGCTAATCACAATTGAAATTAAAGCTCACTCAAAAATCATATATTTTTTTCTAGCCATTTTCCCATCACTTAGATCAGCTGTCGAAATTATAAAGATTGAACGTCTTACCGATTAATTGTGAACCAATTTTGATGCATGCAATTGAAGAGTTATTTGATATTCGATAAAAAATCACTATTACTGACCTTTGCAAAGTTCAACCCAATTGCATCGATCACATTCGAAATATTGGGTTTCAAATTTATATATAACGTTTGTGAAATTGTGAATAAGTCCCCACCAATATTGCTTGACCAATCTATACAACTAGAACAGACGCGCAAACCTAAGGAAACTATTTCAAATATGATGGAAGTACAGGTATAATAACCTCTACAATTTAACTACAGAATATAGGAACATTATTTTCTTTCATTTTTGAGAGCCTATCTTCCAAAGTCGTCTGAAATTCCATAACTATTAAGCAGAGTAAGGTGTAATTTTGTACGAGAATAATAAACAAAATAAAAAGACCATTCCATCAATTAGCTACCCATTTAAAAACAGTTCGCACTTGATCATTAATTTCAGGTACTAAATCCTATAGCTGATAGCTGGGCAGGTAGGTTCGCTTGGGTCGGGCTTGGGCCTATAGCCCTTTTATAGTGTGAGAGACGGAGCGAAGCAATACAGGATCCGCATCCGTTTGGCGCCTACATCTTTCATCCGGAGCTGATATGGGACATCCCATAAAAATGACATCCTTGACATCCCACAGATCTAGACGGATTAACGGGCTGGCCCAACGTGATTCACTTTGCACACTGTAATTTGGACACCGGCCACCAGATGCTGAACGTCAACGTTACGCTGACATCATCAAGATACTGGGAGTATTTAAATTAATGTAGGAAAGGATATAAATGTGTTTTTATATAAAATTTAATAAAGTTAATAACGTTTATAATAAATCAAATTCTGACATTTGACGCTATCCGACTGGAACATAAGTGAGTATATATTCCTACACAAGGAATTAAATTATTCGTATTAATGGAGTACTTAATTTTTCAACAATTAGTCTTCAAAGAATGATTAATTATTTTTTTAGGTAGTAAAGATAGAAACTAAGGGAGTATATACTTCATCATAAGGGGTTCAAATAAGAATGCATAATATAAAAGATTTGTATATACAGAAATATAAATTAACATTCACATAAAGACACCAATAAACATTTCTAACAATAAGTTAACATTAAAACCAAATATCTGTATCATTCCTAACAATAAACTGACCATCTTTTTTCAAACATTACAACCATGTTAAAATTAACTATCGATTCAAACTAAGTTCAAACATGCTAACATACTTAATAGTATCATTATAAAAACAAGCATCAAACATTAAAGTTAGAATAAGAATGGATCATCTCAGGCAAGAAGAATACACTCTGCTGTTTGCTTTTTTTTTGACAACCTTCATAATAGATGACATCACCTGCAATATAACAAAAAAGGAGTATCAGGTTCCTTGTTAGATATTATTTACTCTCTTAAATAATATTTTGTACTCCTTTAAGATTATGTTAAAATACCAAACAGGTTCTTGATATGTACTCCGTTGTTAGATATTATTTACTTCCTTATCATATATTTTGTACTCCTTTAAGATTATGCTAAAATACCAAACACACATTCCAGGTTCTTGATATGTACTCCCTTGTTAAATATTATTTACTTCCTTATCCTATATTTTGTACTCTTTTAAGATTATGCTAAAATACCAAACACACCTGTCAGGTTATTGATATGTACCCCCTTGTTAGATATTATTTACTCTCTTATACTATATTTTGTACTCCTTTAATATTATGCTAAAATACCAAACACACATGTCAGGTTATTGATATGTACTCTCTTGTTAAATATTATTTACTCCCTTATCCTATATTTTGTACTCCTTTAAGCCTATATTAGAACAGCAAACAAACAAACAAAACTTCTTAATATGTACTTCCTTATTAGATATTATTTACTCTCTTATCCTATGTTTTATACTCCTTTAAGCCTATGCTAAAATACCAAACACACCTGCCAGGTTCTTGATATGTACTGCGTTGTTAGATATTATTTACTCCCTTATCATATGTTTTGTACTCCTTTAAGCCTATGCTAAAATACCAAATACACCTGCCAGGTTTTTGATATGTACTCCTTTGTTAGATATTATTTACTCTCTTATACTATATTTTGTACTCCTTAAAAGTATGCTAAAATACCAAACACACCTGTTATTAAAATACCAAACAAACAACAAAAGGTTCTTGATATATACTCCCTTTTTTGTTAGATATTATTTACTCTCTTATCCTATATATTATACTCCTTTAAGCCCATATTAAAATACCAAACATACTTGTCAAGTTCTTGAAATGTACTCTCTTGATAGATATTATTTACTCCCTTATCCTATATTTTGTACTTCTTTAAGCCTATATTAAAACTCCAAGATAAAATATATAAATTACATTACAAGTTTGATAAACTCACCACTGACATCTCCTCCTTCCTGCCTCCATCCATTGGTTGCTTCTCTTTAAGATCTGATGTTTTCTTCTTTTCAAGGACACCATTGTGGCCTTCAGTATCATCAACAGTTACTTTCCCTTTTACTTTCTCTAGATTTTTATCAAAGGAATGATGCCCAAAATTAGTAGAACCTCCGGCTAAAATTACAAAAAATGCAGACGTTATTACTACCTTAATAATGTACATACTTTAACTAAAAGTATTTATTAACATTTCTAGAACACAAGTAGATACTCCCTAGCAAATAACTACATACTCCTTTTGATCAAATTACATACACATCCAATAAATTACTCTAAATAAACTGAAGTATATATTCTATTATTTTGTTACAAATAAAATCAAAGTATTTAGATAAATCCATAACATATAAATAGATAATCCCATTGTTCAAAATAAATACTACCTATGATCAAATGACATACACATCCCAATTTACTAAACAGCCAACGCCTCAAATAATTTATCCCAATTTAGTAATTATATACTCCCTTATGCCAAAATAAATGAACTGATAGTATTCAAAATGAGCCCTCAGATATATAACAATATGTACTCCCTCAAACTTTTATATATACTCCCTCATGATAATTTATTTACTTCTTTGAAAATGACATCAAAGCGATCAATGTTATTCAACCTCAACTCAAACTCAATTTGGTACAAACGTGTTATAATGAATTGTGCAATTTAGGTTTACATTAATGTAATAAGTATAATTGAATCCAGACGATTGTAAAACCTAGTTCTGATTTTGAATAATGTTAAAATGCAACATCTTAATTGTTAAAGCAAAATTAAGAACATATAACAACAATTAAGCGAAATTGACATCTATTAAGACAAATATCTTGAATATGAAGAAGATCAATAAAAGTAATCCCCTATTTGGAAATTAGCATATCAAAAGTAATTTTTTTTAAATACTCCCTAAAACCTTTTTTAAATACTCCTTTCACAGAATAAACGTAATCCCCTATATAAAAAATAAATAAACACTTGAAAAACTGAGTGAATAATATGCTGAAACTTTTGCATCAGCACAAATGAACTAGTTTCAAACATTCATTAAAATCTTAAATCCGATTATACAGCGAAGAGAGGAAAACTAGATCAGACATTCATTACTTTGATATCAGACAATTAAATTTCACACAAATTTGAAATTTTATTTTAAAAAACTAGATCAGATTTGAGCATATTTTCAATTTCAAACTAAAATTAAATGAAAAACTAGATCCGATCGAGAATTGATATCAAACAAACCTGAAAATGATTAGAGGAATGCATACAACGGATCCTGATTGGACCAGAGCTGATTACCTTCGTCTAGGTCTAACGATGGCGACCTTGTTCTCTTGTTATATCAATTTCCAATGGAGAATTCAATGGAGAATACGATTCACGCAGATTTCGATCTGAACACGCTAGGGTTTGGTTCTTCTATTTGGAGACGAATCTGATGATTGAGAGAGAGAGAGAGAGAGGAGGGATCTGATAGAGAAAGATAGAGAGAGAGTACCGATCTGATGTAATAGAGAGAGAATAGGGATCTGAGAGAGAAGATGAGTGCCAGAAATAAAAATTAAAAGATTTATAAATTTCACGTGTCTCTCACGTGAGAATATTGGGCTACGGGCCATTAGATGGTAGGATGTCACGGATGTCAATAAATTAGGATGGTATATAGGAATTCCGTCTTTCATCCGTTCCTCCACGGATACATTCATATTAGTATATATAATAATTATATGCCCATGTATTAACTTCCATCCGACCTCTTTTTCATCTCCAGTAGTAACAGAGGAGACTGTATTCTTTTCTAACTTACTATCACACGGTAAAGAAAATCAAGAAATAGGAGTCATCATCAGCAAGACAGCAGCAGTGCATCTCCACCGGCGATCAAGACCAAAGCCACCTTCAACACCCCGGCGACAGTGCATCACCACCGGCAACTGCCATCAAGACCAAGACTAAGGCCTCCTTCAACACCCCGGCACCACCTGCAACTGCCATCAAGACCAAGACCAAGGCTCCTTCAACACCCCGGTGACAGTGCATCACCACCGGCAACTGCCATCAAGACCAAGACCAAGGCTCCATCAACAACCCGGAGACAGTGCATCACGACCGGCAACTGCCATCAAGAGACTCAAGACCAAGAAAACTCTCAAGTAAAACATGGTACTAAACTACACTCACGAACATCCCATATCTTAATTTGTTCCTTCCTTTTTTCTTTTAATTTGAAAACGTTTTTCTAAAGAACATCTCATATATTTGTTCTTTTCTTCGCATCACACCAAGTTTTCTGTACTGTGGAATATTCATATATTCAATGCATTACACTCAAAAAATGCTACCCAGAACTATCAAACGTACCATCTTCATGGTACCATACACAGATACCATCCATACATGTTTTCCTTCGTAGCACAAAACGATTGCAACACTATTTCTTTTTTTCTTTCCCCCCCTTGACAGGATTCCAATGAAAAATAAGGTTTTCCTTAACAGATACTGGCGTCACCATCCAGTAAAGTATTGAGTTTTGCTAGAACAAATAATGTATTCTAAATATATATAAATTGTGTATCAACAGAACTGTCACAATAACAAAAGTGTTTTTCCAGAATTGTGTAAACTCACTGTTGCCATACTTCCAAAAATGCCAGTTTAATTAAAGGAGTGGTTTCAGTACATTTGAAAACAATAATATGGTTTCACAAACCTACAGCAACCAAAGCAATTACTGATCATTGCTTTCTTTTGTGTCCTATGTGTTTTCCGGTATGCACTTTTGTAAGTTCAACCCTATTTATTATCTACTGGCATTTACCCATTTTTTTTCTTCAGAGTAAACAACCCAACCTTCGTGGGTTGACAGGAGGTCAGTCGCTCCGTTGTGGCACAGCCATCAAGTTTACGCGAGAAGCAAAGTCTGCTATCAGTCTTCTTTGTTTCGACTGTGGCAAATTGTTTCCAAATGTGAAAAAGAAGAAGGCTCATGTTGCCAGCATACATCAGAGCAGCAATGCGCAAAGGTCTGAGCCCTGTCCGATATGCCACTACGGAAGGAAGAACCACAAGTCCCATTGTATCAACGTTCGTGCAAAATTGCAAGTTCCAGTGGATTATCCTGCTGTAGCGGATAATGAAGAAGCAGAGGCGGGAAGCAGCGAAGAGGCAGAAGCTCCACCACCCCAGATCGAGAATTTAAATGAAGAGGATGAGGATGGGATTGACAATGATGCTGGGGAGGCCTGAGAAAAACAAACCAGATAAATTAAAAGGATGTTCCATGCTGATAGGAAATTGAGAGAGTTGATAAGATTAATTATAACATTTTGGCTTACTGAATGCATGCCTAACTGGAAATTTTATATCATTCTATAGGATATTCACAAATGTTTTTTTTTTTTTTTCAGTTTTTCCATTGGACAGTGCGTACCATATGGCATTTTATGCAAAAATATTCCTGCAAAAAAAACTATATTTCATATTGGATATTGGCGACTGTACCTTATGTGTGTTGGGACACGCTCACAGGTGTCTAGGCACAGCGGAAGCCAAGTAAACAAGGAGGTAGTAATTTCGACAAACACGTGACGGGCATAAAACAAACCCGCAAGAACAAAGCTATGATGGTACCACTTGAGAACCAAACAACAATAGCACAATCAAGCACAAGAAAAATAAAGTAGACACAAGATTTTACGTGGAAACCCGAAAGGGAAAAACCACGGGAGCGATCGGTGCAAATCCACTAAATCAAGAGTTTTCTTACAAGTACATGGAGATCATCAAGCTATCAACCTTCCTCTCTCTCTCACTCACACTCTCACTCACTATTTGAGGTGGAATTAACAAGAGATACAAGAGAAATAGCAAACCCTAGATAGCTTCACCAAGGGAGACAAGAGAGCTTCAAGGATCGGCTCCTCTTTCTGGAAATGATGCGCACTACTTCTCTCCTCATTTCCGTCCCTTTTTGTTTTCTTTCCGTATGGGCCAGCATGGGCCACGGCCCATTATTCATTTGGCTTCATACATTAACAATCTCCCACTTGAAGACAAACCTCCCACTTGATCACACAAGCATACACCTTGCACGTCGCTCCAAACACACCCGAGTTACTCAACCAACCCGGATTGCCTCCTACAAAATATTACCTTGTCGGGAGGCACCACCTTCGTGAACATATCAGCAACATTCTCCTTCGTGTGAACCTTTCTCACGACTAGTTGCCTATGGTCTAGAACATCACGAATGAAGTGGTATCGCACATCAATGTGCTTAGTTCTTGAGTGATATGCCGCATTCTTTGAAAGATGTATGGCACCTTGATTATCACAATGCACCACATACTCCATTTGCTTCAACCCAAGTTGTGCAAGCAACCTTTTCAACCAAAGCATTTCCTTCACCGCCTCGGTCAATGCAACATACTCCGATTCCGTGGAAGACAAAGCAACAATGTCTTGTAGTCGAGACATCCAACTAACGGCTCCACCACCGATAGTAAAGACAAAGCCCGTCGTGGACTTCCTTGTCTCACTACAACCCGCATGATCGGCATCAACATACCCTTCAATTGCTAATTTAGAATCTCCTCCAAAACATAACCGCAAGCCACGAGTACCTTTCAAGTACCGAAGTATCCACTTCACCGCTTGCCAATGCTCCCATCCCGGGTTAGACATATATCGAGAGACAACTCCCACTGCATGTGCAATGTCTGGCCGTGTGCACACCATAGCATACATCAAGCTACCAACGGCCGATAAGTATGGAACCTTTTCCATCTTCAATCTCTCTTGAGCATTCTTTGGAGAATTCTTTTTAGACAACTTAAAATGACCGGCCAAAGGTGTAGTCACCGGTTTGCAATTCACCATGTCAAACCTCTCAAGGACTTTATCAACATACTCCGTTTGACTTAACCAAAGCTTGCCTCTCCCCCGATCCCTATGAATCCGCATGCCCAATATTTTTCTTGCTTCGCCAAGATCCTTGGTTGCAAACCTCTTAAGAGACTCAATCTCATCATGATCATTACTAGCAATCAACATGTCATCCACATAAAGTAACAACAAGGTGAAAGTACCACCCACCTTTCCTTTCATGTAGACACAATGATCATAGCCACTTCTTTCAAAACCCTCTTCTTGCATAAAAGTATCAAACTTCTTGTACCATTGCCGAGAGGCTTGCTTCAAACCATACAACCCCTTCTTCAATCTACACACAAGATTAGGGTTTGATTCATCAACAAAACCTTCCGGTTGTGACATATAGATCTCCTCATCCAAGTCACCATGCAAGAAAGCCGTCTTGATATCAAGTTGCACAAGCTCCAAGTCTAAGTTAGCCACCAATGACAAAACAACTCTTATGGAACTATGCTTCACAACGGGAGAGAATATCTCATTAAAATCAACACCATGTTTTTGTCCATAGCCCTTGACTACTAACCTTGCCTTATGCCGTTTAGAACCATCGGCTTCATTTTTCAACACAAATACCCACCTATTCTTCAATGCCTTCTTTCCCTTAGGAAGTTTAACCAACTCCCAAGTCTCATTGAGATGCAACGAGTTCATTTCATCTTTCATTGCTCCAAGCCACATAGCCTTCTCCGAACAATTTATAGCCTCATGAAATGACTCGGGTTCACCCGCATCCGTAAACAAAGCATAATACAAGGAAGGTGAATACCTTTGTGTAGCTCTTGAAATCCGAGTTGACCTCCTCAACTCTTGTATCGGGGTATTAGTGTGCTCTTCTTCAACAATGCCTTCATTCTCATGCGCTTCCACCGGCTCACTCTCATCCTCATTATCATGACCACTTACTTGAGGATCCGCTAGCATCTTGGGTGCAACACTAGCATCAACATGCTCCTCCACATGTATTTCTTCACTTTGCTCTTTCTCATGATTTTCAATGAACATCACATCTTCACGAAATATGACATCTCGGCTTCTAATTGTCTTTTTCTCAATAGGATCCCACACCCTATAACCCAAATCATCACCGCCATAGCCAACAAATGCACACCTTCGTGACTTGACATCGAGCTTATTCCTCTTCACATTAGGAATTTTCACATAAGCCTCACATCCAAAAGTTCGTAAATGGCCATAAGAGATCTTCTTGCCACTCCATACGACTTCCGGTATGCCACCGTCCAATGCCACACTAGGTGATCGGTTTATGAGATAAACCGCCGTGTTAGCCGCTTCGGCCCAAAATGATTTTGGAAGACCCGAGTGAGACAACATACTTCTAATTCTCTCCACAATGGTCCGGTTCATCCTCTCAATGACCCCATTTTCTTGTGGAGTGTATGGAACCGTCTTCACTCTCCGAATGCCATTTCTCGCACAAAAATTGTCAAAATCATTAGAGCAAAATTCACCACCATTATCGGTTTGTAAACACTTAATGGATTTTTCACTCTCTTTTTCAACACGAGATTTAAAATTCTTAAAGGTTTCAAGAACTTGATCTTTTGAGGACAAGGGATAAATCCAACACTTCCTAGAAAAGTCATCTAAGAAAGTAACAAAATAACTAGCACCACCAAGGGATTTGACATTAAATGGACCACACACATCGGAATAAACCAATTCCAATGGTTTCACCTTTCTATGGGACTCATTCCTCTTAAAATTCACTCTCTTTTGTTTTCCCATTACACAATGAACACAAAATTCAAGAGATGAACAATCAAAAGAAGGAATGTAATTTTCATTTTGTAACACTTTCATACCTCTTTCACTTAGATGACAAAGGCGGTTGTGCCACATGTGCATATCACCATGCTCACTTGCCATAGCAACAACACCCTTTCGAGGCGCTCCATGAAGAGTGTACAAACTCCCATCTTTGTGTCCTTTCATCAATGTCATGCAACCCTTTGACACTTTCCATGATCCCTCACCAAAAGATACAACAAATCCGCCATCATCAAGTTGACCCACCGAGATAAGATTCTTGGTTATCTTGGGAACATACCTCACATTGCTCAACTTACATCGCCTTCCATTGGCTTGCTCAAGCTCAACATCACCAACTCCAAGAATCTTGCATGGCCGACTATCACCAAGATAGACATTCCCACCATCTACATCCTTGTAGTTGACAAAATAAGAACGATCCGAGCATATGTGGAATGATGCACCCGAATCCAATACCCAAACATCCATGTTTTCTTTCTCGGAACTTGTCACACTTAGAGTCACCGCATCTCCAATCTCATCGGAAACTATACTCGCTTCACCATCTTGCTTCTTCTCTTTTTGCTTGCCTTTCAAGAGAGGACAATCTCTCTTCAAGTGCCCTTCATTCTTGCAATGCCAACAAGAAAATTTTCGGCCTTTAGACTTTGATCTTCCTTTGCCTTGAGAACCACCCTTCTTGCCCGAGGAATTGCCCCTAGTCACCGGCCGTCCCCTATCAACCGTCAATGCCTCACTAGGCCCGGTTTCCAATTGGGTAGTAGCCTTTCTAGTTTCCTCATTCATCAATGAAGCAACAACATCACTCAATTTGAATTGGTTGCCCATTGTGTTTGCAACGGTAGTCACAAGAGTATCCCAACTTGTAGGCAAAGAGCTCAAAAGTAACAAGCATAAAACCTCCTCATCAAGGTTTACCTTCAAGGACTTCAATTGAGCCGCAATTGAGTTGAACTCACTTACATGCGTTCTCATTGAAATGCCATCCTTCATTTTCAAGAGAAATAACCGCTTCATAGCATGCATCTTGTTTACACCCGAAGGTTGCTCATATGATCGCTCCAATGTGGTCCAAAGCTCATGAGCGGTCTTACATTGGTAGACATCAAACAAGATAGATGGTGAAATACACGGCCTTATAGCCGCCAAACACTTCCGATCAAGCAACTCCCATTCATGATCCTCCATATGAATAGGTTGTGCACCCGGTCCCATCAATGGTAAATCCAAATCCCTTACCACCAAGTAATCTTGCATTAGCATTTTCCAAATTGGCCAATTGCTATCATTCAACTTCTCAAATTCCATAACTTTTTCCATTCTATCACTACTACACGTGTAACCACCGAAATACTCAAGAACTTAGACCTACACCAATCCAAGTCTCAAACTCCTATTCTTGACACCAACGAGCCAACACGCTCTGATACCAGTTGTTGGGACACGCTCACAGGTGTCTAGGCACAGCGGAAGCCAAGTAAACAAGGAGGTAGTAATTTCGACAAACACGTGACGGGCATAAAACAAACCCGCAAGAACAAAGCTATGATGGTACCACTTGAGAACCAAACAACAATAGCACAATCAAGCACAAGAAAAATAAAGTAGACACAAGATTTTACGTGGAAACCCGAAAGGGAAAAACCACGGGAGCGATCGGTGCAAATCCACTAAATCAAGAGTTTTCTTACAAGTACATGGAGATCATCAAGCTATCAACCTTCCTCTCTCTCTCACTCACACTCTCACTCACTATTTGAGGTGGAATTAACAAGAGATACAAGAGAAATAGCAAACCCTAGATAGCTTCACCAAGGGAGACAAGAGAGCTTCAAGGATCGGCTCCTCTTTCTGGAAATGATGCGCACTACTTCTCTCCTCATTTCCGTCCCTTTTTGTTTTCTTTCCGTATGGGCCAGCATGGGCCACGGCCCATTATTCATTTGGCTTCATACATTAACAATGTGTGTGTGAGAGAGAGAGAGTGATCTGTCTTGTGTAGAATCAAAATAAAGTCAAGTAAGGCCACCAGATATAAGCACAATTGTTGGACCCAATGTATACCAGTAGAAAAGACCAACAACATGCTGACATAATGTGATCTCATTATTAGATATAATCACCTTGAAAGCAGAAGTGGCAAAGAAAGTGTGCTGATAGGGTTCCCAACTAACTTTTAGTGAGAAGAATTTTAGTACCATACTGTGATATGACTTTAGACTTTCCTTTTCGAGTTCCAATCATAAAAATGTAAGGCTTTATTATTATAGGTACGGTCACCTTTTATTTATTTATTTTTTCTCTGTATGGACAATTTAGCATAATACTTAAAATAAGATGAAATAGAACAACATTTTGAATTGGAATTATAAAGGATATTAGATGCGAGGGCAGCTTAATTTTTGTTTCCAAATAGTTAAAGAGCTTGCTATTGGTAACCATATAAATTAAATCCTTTAACAAATTATGAATCAACTCACACAACTCAACAATTCTCTAACCAGAGAAAGAAATAAAAACTTAGAAAGAAACTGAGGACTGCATGTACCAGAGTTATATTCCTCCATCCAAGCTCGAACTGAACAGTCTGAACTACAGCTGCCTGCCTTGCTTTGCATAATTGCATTTCGCTTTCCTGTTCAACCTCATACGGACGGTCTAAGTCCAGTAGATGTCTTTCGCTTGACCAGAAATGGAGAGAGAAACCATAGAAACCGGTCAAGTGCACTAGTATGGCCAGCTTAGGGATAAACTCCTGAAAAAATATGCAAGTTGTAGAATCCTCTTGCTATGTTATGTGGATAAAATAAATCACTACTAGAGGAAGAGGGTCACCGGCGGGGAAACCATGGAATGAATCTCAGTACTGATTCTGTGAATTTGCAGTCTGATGACAGGACTGAGAGTGATCAGTGATGTGGTAAGGTACCAATATCTCATCAGATAATTAAGGTCAGGTTCTGGTAAGAGCAGTTACCACTTACAAGGAAGGCCATATACATATAATATATTGCACTATTCCAGATTTCCAGTAAAGTAAAGTAGAGTATAATATCTCATCAGATAATTAAGGTCTGGTTCTGGTAAGAGCAGTTACCACTTACAAGTTACAAGGAAGGCCATATACATATAACATATTCCACTATTCCAGATTTCCAGTAAAGTAGAGTATAATATCTCATCAGATAATTAAGGTCTGGTTCTGGTAAGAGCAGTTACCACTTACAACTTACAAGGGAGGCCATATAGTTACTAATTTTTCCCTTTCCTTTCCTGAATCTAGGTCAACACTCAATAAGTCAATACTCAATAGTGGAGAACTGGAACAGATTTGTTTTCTTCATTTTGGGCCTTCAAAAGCCCGGAGTTTGTTTCTATTCAACTTTGTATCTCTCTAATCTCTATTCAACAATTAATTATTAATAATATTAATCCTGGATAGCCGCTATCCAGTTTTTCTAAAAAAAAAACAATTAATAATATTAATATTTTAAATTATCTTCTACGAGCGGCTGGCACGAAGAAATTGCAAGCACCAGCTGACACTTGCTCAATTTTTCGTATGAGGTTCCCAATTATCTTATTTGCATTACCTTTCACTTGGATTTCTTTTGGATATTACGGATCCAAGTAAATAATTTGGATAAACCAGTTTCTCATGGAATTAATGGAGTCGACGATCTGGGAATGATGGACACATATGCAAGCATTTCATTCCATTTTGTCTTTGGTGGTAAAGCTAGCTGTAATCAGCCTTCATTCCATTTTTTTTTTCATTAATAATGTATAGTTAATCTATTGCTCAAAATTTTGTGCTTGAGTACCTCAGAGTAAGTACAATTTTTAAATATTTTTTATTGTAACATATATAGGTTCCTTTCGTGGTATATATATTCACTAACATTCTATACTCCTATTTAATTAATAAATATTATGTAAGTCATTCAAATTCCGTTTTCCACCTCTATCTATATAAATGTGTTATGATTTCTCTAGTTTACTTCAAATTCAGTTTTGCTCAGAAGTTGCCGCAACCATAATAATTGACAAATAAAAATCTTTAAAAAAAATATAAAAAAATGAAACCTAGCTTCTAGCCACAATTTTCTTTCGAATGGGCCATTTCACCCTCTTAACCTCCAAGCTAGTAAATTTTATCAAATATCTTAGCATGTCAGTGCTCTCTCAGATGTTAAACTGTTTAAAGAAAATAGAGTACTGAAGAAGTAAAATCAGACATCAACCTCCGACCAAATCATTCATTGCTCAGTTCTGCACAACAAAATAAGTCTTTCTTTCAACTAGGAAGCCACTACCAAAAATTCCTTATTATATAAAAACACATTAAAGCACATTTCATTAATGAAAAGACTGATCAAGGTTATCTAAGCAAACTAATCGAAGGAATTGAACTATATTAAAAAATGAACAGCAAATTTTTTGCAATAACAATCAATTGAAATTAAGTCCATAATTCAGTAGTCTTCAAAAAGTGCATTTCAAAATGCCAGACAAGTGTGGCAACAAATAATGCCGGAAATGAATAATTGCTGGATAAGATTTACAAAAACCTTCTCTAATATTTTAATCCTCCTTTCACCTGAGACAACATATGCGACGCTGTGGATGCTAGCTTTAAAAGGCCAGGGAATGGTCATCATTTTATAAAATAAATCAATGTATTCAACAATACCGCAGCGGAAAGTATTCGAAATAGATACTGTGATGCAGTTGCCAGTTACCACGGGTTAGGGGTAAACCAGATCGGGGCAGAGAGCGTATGGTGGAAGACTTCCCGCGGATAGTACGGCGTGATGCTCTTGCTAATCATGTCATAGATCCCAAGATCTTCAGCACCGTACAACTCTTTATGACCAAATTCTAAGTCTGTAAAGTAAATAGTATCTTTCATGCAATGAGAGAACTGGCAAGGGTTAATGACAACTGGTGCGTTGCCTCCCAAAAATATCGTATGTCCGTTGATGTGTTGACACGTGGAATAGTTATTCCCTTCCAAATCGAGCTCATGGACAACAAATTCTGTTGTGAGTCTGTGCTCAGTCCTTTCTATAAACCTTTCCACAAGGTGGAGCTTTCCATCAAAAACAACCAGATAATTCACTGAAAAGTTCTGATATCTATCTTCTATGAAATAATTATGGTTGCCATGCCTTGGCACTTGAAGCTCCACTTTTGTAGCCTTAGGATCATTTCCAACTTCAAAGGTGTAGATGACTGAGTGATTATTGTCAATTGGGGGTTGAACACAATAGACCTTCCCATCAAAAAATGCAATATCCTCGAGAGCTCTTGGTAGGCCAGTTATATCTGTCCAAGCATTATCGCCCGGCCTCCAAAAGGCTGGTGTGTCATCGTCGCCGTACAAGATTACAACTGTGAAGTCTGGCCTCGTACTCGGATCATAATCAAAGATGCTCTTGACCACTAAAATGCGTTGCGATTCTTCAAAAAATTCCCTCAAGAACTCGTGTATTTCTTCATCTTCACTTTCAGCTTCCAAAAACCGTGGGACATCCTGCTCATACATACCAAGGTCGCCCTCAAGAAAGGGAGGAGGAGTGGGGAGGTCATAGCATTTCCTAGTCAATGGATTGACCATATGAAATTTTAACTTTCGGTCCAAAGTGAACAGCCAGCCATATGAAGAGCCGCAAAGGACCTTGTCACGCAGATTAGGGACATCGAGGTAGTAGTGTCTGTCTTCTAAGAGGTTGTAAAATTTGCGTTTGTTCTCCTCTGTTCCCAATGCCAGCCATGGGATTTGTTGAATTGGAGAGTAACGTTTTTGTTTGGCCACCATGCGCCAATTTAGACATACCAAACTGAAACGGTGATAATCTTGGACGGGCAGAAAACTGGTCAGGTGCTCGAGTATGTCACAAGGAAGCTCCGACCAATTAGCCATGCACATGGATCACACGATTTGCTTTGGTTTTCACCTGCATAAAAGCATCAATAAATTGACTTTATATTATATTCCTTATAAAAATGGAAATTAGGCATTAATCAAGTTAAAAATGATCCAAATAAAAATGAAAGAAAACACAAATAAGAGGTGAGAAGCCAACATAAAACAGGCAGACGAGCTTCCGCACGCTTCAAATGTGTTAAAAGTTAAAACAACGAAAATATTTAACACTTGGGAACCTTAATTTTAAAAATAATAAAGAAACATGTGTGCTGGATTTCAATTAGTTTTGAAAACTTCAATTCAGGCAAACAAAAAAATTTAGGAGTTGAATCTGTGTAGCTTTGCTTTATGACTTGATTCCAAAATCACTTTCAGTTGTTGGCAAATACTCTTTAATGTTCAATTGATATTTTATTTCGATATTTCACTTATTAAAAAATATTCCTCTTTGTCTGATTGTTAATTAATTTGTTATTATTAACATATTTATTCAAATATAACAGTAACACCATCATTGTTACTTGTTGTCGTTGAAGGTAAAACGACTATTGAGGGGCGCAATAAGAAGAAAATAATCACAATTTGTTCGATGTAATCTCATGCGCTTGACCTTTCCAAAACGATCTCTTTCTCACACATAGCATAACCGATTGTTAGATTATCCACTAACCATCTAGTATGCACTTTCTAATTGTATTTTTATTTATTTATATATATATATATATATATATATATATATATATATATATATATATATATATATATATATATTTTTGTGCCAGTATTTTTCTGATGTTGCAGTTATGTTGATGCTTCTTGTTACTTCGGAGATCCCTGTACTGGTTGTTCCCTAGTATCAGACAAGGAGGTACCAGATAAGGCTAGAAGGACTGATACGATGCCAGAAATAATACTGGTATTACCGTTAGAACTTGTTCTTCTTACACCCTACATATGTCAATTTTGAGAGTAGAGAGAGAGAGAGAGAGAGAGAGAGAGGGCATACAAAAGAATTTTCGAGGGAGAGAGGAGAGAACGCACCGCAAAGCAAGTACTTGAGGCAATTTCTGTATTATATCGTGGAGGGAGATATTGAGGAAAAAGATCGCCACAAATTTTGCGGAGGTGTTGAAAATTCAAGCAATTGATACTAGATCGGAGAAGGCTTTGTATATCGAAAAAGAGAATTTGCAAAGAAACCCTCTCTTTATATCGGAAGGAACCTCTTTCCGTTTCTATTTTTCTCCTGGAACGGTCGGTCTGCTTAAATAGAAAAATTATTTTTATGATTAAAATTATAATTATGTTGTTGCTTTATTTTCGATGGCTATTTTTTATTTTCAAATTTTGGTATCTTACAAAAGAAAGGGACAAGAGAAAAACTCTTTCCTAAAATGAAAACTTCTATTTTGACAACTCATATATTTTTATTTGCAAATAAAAGTTTACGCATTAGGTGGACGCTATTATTAGTTATCTATTACGATAGTTATAGTTGAAGTCCAACCATACATGCCAAAATAAAAAAATACTAATAATGAAAGTTTCAGTTTGAGTCCAACACTACCTATCAAAATGTCATTTCTTGAGTATAATTCTTTAATAGTGGAACGACATATCCAAATGAAGAGATGCTAATTTTAAAGTGAAGTACAAATTTAATAAATTAATTAATGTCAACAATTTGTATTGTTTTGTCCCTTCTATTTTATATATAGCTGAAATTGCTTCTTCTAACACGTGGTTCCAACAAAAATATATAGGTCAATTCTGTTGTGAATATAATTTTATAACTAGACTTTAATGCAGATCATTCATTTAAAATTATAAACAGAGATGAATGATGAATATAAACCTAACTTGAAATCTTTATCCACCACAGAATTACCCATATATATATATATATATATATATTGAAGCTGCAGAATTACCCATATAGTATTACTTACAAAAGAATTACCCAAATATATATTTTTTTGAAGAAAATTACCCAAAATTGGAGAGAACACATATAACTTGTCCAATCAAAATTAGAGGATTAACAGAGGTGAATGACACGATATTGAAAGTGGATCAGATCCAAGGAGGGGGAAAGAGGAAGGTGTAAAAGCTGACGAGTGATGAAAGGTCCTCTGATGCCGAGTTGTGCTGTCCCAGCACAGTGCAGTGCTGATCACTTAGGATCTTTAGTGAGGATTGAGGAAATCTTAGGCCATGAATTGTTGGGAACTTGGGGTTATGATTCAGCCTTTGGTTTTGAGGATGCCTTCATGTTTTTGCTTTTTTACATATCATTGAAATTGCACTATTTTGTGCTATTGTTTTCTGTGTAGTGAAAAAATGTTATTCTGGTTCTGCTTATTGTTATTATAGCCACAGAATTTAAATCGCCATTATTTGAGAAAAAGCTAAATAGTGCCACACATGTCCACATTCATAAACCAGGAATGTTAGAAAAGTTCAGTCCACATTTATGTAGAAACCACACATCAAACAATCTTTGTTTGCAGTTGGTCCATACTCCTTTGATATGTCAGTAAATGGGACAACTAATTTGGGTTGATATTATCACCAGATGAAAACATATCTATGAATATAAAAGAAGTTCTATGTACCAAACTAAACTGATGCCAATTTAGATAAATATGATTTGCTATCTTGTTTTTCAATAGAAAGTTATATCTATTTGTTGGCCAGCTAAAGGAACAGAATGCTCAACTTAACTTCAACCATTACTAATTTTTCAGCTATGTTTGCTCGACCCATATTTAAGCGATCTCATTATTGAGTCTCTTCCATCTCTAAAGGAGGCTGTGGGTATAAGATGTGGTCCAAATCATGGTAAATGTTAGAGGTATTTTTTATCACCTATCGGACCAAACTTTTACTACACCAAAGAATGAAGGAAATTGCTAAATGAAGGGAAGAGGTATTTTTCTTTTATTTTCTACATTATAATTTGTTGTAATGAGACTGTAACTTTTTAAGCTTTCATTAATGGAAGTGGTGTGGTGAATTGTTAAAAGCCACTACTTGTTTCAGGAAAAAAAAACGAAGGGAAGAGAGCTCAGCTGAAGAAGCTATATTATCACAATCCATTGTTTTTCTAATAATGGACAATTCCGGAAAAGCTAGATATAATCACATGCATTTAAAACTGTTCAATTCAATTTCAGCTATATTATCATACTTATGCCATCGAGTTAACACCTCAAAGTAAATATTGGAGGTTGACATTCTGCTGAGGTTCAGGCTTCCTCTCATACTACTGACAGTTGTAATGAACCAGTGCAATCAATCTTGTGGCTAGCCAATGACAGAAGAATTGATGTCCCACTAATAAGTTAGGCTTGCATAAATTCTCCAGGCAGAGGCCACAAGACCAATACCACTGACCGTTGTACTGAACCAGTGC
This sequence comes from Rhynchospora pubera, assembly GCA_028095005.1. NCBI lineage: Eukaryota > Viridiplantae > Streptophyta > Magnoliopsida > Poales > Cyperaceae > Rhynchospora > Rhynchospora pubera. Next base: position 156,510,212 of record CM051462.1, on the reverse strand, counting down.
AATCAATCGTGGCCAGCCAATGACAGAAGAATTGATGTTGCACTAAGTTAGTCTCGCATGAATTCTCCAGGCAGATACCACAAGACCAACACCACTGAGACAGTACAATTTGCCTGTGGTGCAAGAAGAAGCCTACAATGTTTTTAGCTATGTTACTTGGGTGCGGGCGCAGGTATCGTATCGGATACGATGCGGGTGCGGGGATACAACATTTTTTAAAAAATTAGAATACGGTTGTATATATAAAATAATTAAAATAATAAAAAATATATATTTTTAAATATTAAAAATAATTTATATATTTTATTAATATAATGTTATTAACATTATTTTGTAATCTTTTAATTTATATTGAGAAATTAAACAATTAATAATATACGTTATTAATAGTTAATGATTTATAGTTAGAAACTTTATCTATTTAGATTTTATATATTGACAATAAACATAGCCCAGCTGCCCAGGCCCAACAATGATAATTTTCCGGTTTTGAAGTAACGTTTAGTCCCACAAGGGATATAGATACTCTACATGGATAGTATATATAGTATGAGTAATGAGGCAAAAGTAAAAGTTTCTGAACACATGGGCGCGTGTTTGCATTGGCTATTGCTCCTGTCCTGCGCTGGCCCACCAAGCTACTCTTTAATGCTTGATATATGATCATAGGGGCTGATTTATTCTTTAAGAATTTGGGAAATTTCATTTTTCTATCATAAATTTATTATAAATAATTTAAATTTTTCACAAAATTACATATTTTTCAATAAATTTATTCCTAGAAATTATAATTTTTTCAAAATTTCCAAATTTTTAAGCGATCCAAACGGCCCCATAGATTTTTAAAAACAGAATGCCAAACTCCCAATTAACTTAGGAGCCCATTAACCGTACTTAATTCATTTAGTAGTCATGTATTTCCAAGAATGATACTTTGTTACATAATGTTGACGGAGCATATTATGTCATTACCGTCTCCAACACATCTTTTATTTATTTATTATATCAATTGACCCCAATGCTGACACATCTTTTATTACCTAAAAGGAATATCTTTATGTGTAGTTTAAGATGATTAATTAGAAATATTTTGTGATAGTCAAGCCAAACTAATTTCTTGAACTTTCTCTAAGTTTTCTACTACTACAACAACAAATCATTGTACCTTCCGTAATCACCTTTTGCGAAACAATCGACAAATCAGCTCAGAACTCTGCCTGAAAAGGCTTCACAATTCATTCCAAAACAGATTTTTAATCCACATGCTAGTTGATTTAAGCTTTCTATAGTAAAAGCATAAATTTTAATCAAAAGCATATTGCTGTTAACTTGCACAGTAGATATTAGAGTAACTATATACTATGTGCTAATAGATGGAAAAGAGAATAAATATTAAAGGAGAATTAAGAACAAACTACTAAAAGTAGGTTAAGGATTATGCAAACCAAACCATGCTGATTAGAACGACAGCACAGATCATTCTGATTTAATCTTGGCCTGTTTTACTCCATGCCTCCTCGTTTCTATCCCTTTCTAGGAAATCGGCTGTCTCTTGGCTATGGAACCCTAAAATGCTTTCTAGTTTTATTTATAACAAAACCCTTCAAATCACAACCGTTGAATGTGAGGCTAGATAAGTGCCACATGTCTCAATCCGAAACTGAAAACCAGTTAATGCCAATTGTATTATACAAAACCAAGGGTGCACTTAAATTTTCTTATTTTCACCTGGTTCATCTCAAAACCAGAATAGATAGTTGGATAATTGTCAATTGTTATTTAAGACTACCTACACGGCTACACTCTAATTCTTATTTGCACCTTGTGCAACAAAAAAAATATATACAGAATTGGATTCAAGCCTGGTACAACCTGCGCACTCAAAATTCGTTATCTGATTAAACCCAAAAATCATTTTCGACATTTAAAATTTAAAATTTCAAAACTCTTGCTGGTATTGCCGAAAGTAGTTTCTTCAAACCACTCTGCTCCTATATTTCTTGAATTAATGGGATAAAGATTTGGTCTTAATGAAGTACATTCATTCATGAGATCAGTCAAATGTACTAACTAAATTCATACCTATTTAAGAGTAGGATTACCTATCTAATTATTGCGATATCTGTTTGCAGACTGAATGCTGCATCTAAATATATTACTTTCTTTTTTGAAGAAAAAATGGAGATCAGGTCTCCATCTTTTAAATGAAAAATTGTGATAATTACAGAAGCTAGCCAGCGGCTAGACAAAAGTTAAAAGAGTAAAATAAAACAAAAAGAAAAGCCGAAAAAACAAAGACATTAGTTCAAAGGCAAAGACATTAGCCGAAAAATCAACGAGTGAAGCGTTTCCCATTCAACGAAAATTTACTCTACCAGTGCATGAGGTGAGTTAGAAGAGTCGGAGAAGATCCTGCTACATCTCTCTCTCCAAAGGCAAAAACAGAGAATTCCCATGATTTCCCTGTGTATTAGTGGCTTCTTGCTGTCTGTTAAGAATTGAGGATTTGTAGTGAACTGAATCATGGCAAAGAGAGGAAAATTTTTTTTGTCAGCTGCATGACCTGTTTGAAAAGCCTGCAAGAGTTGAAAAGATGCTCAATTGTTTCCTCCTCCGATGTGCAGAGTGTGCAGATATTCGGTAACTGCCATCCTCTTTTCTTCAAGTTATCGATCGTTGCAATCTTGTTCAGACTTAATTGCCAAGCAAAGATCCTCATGCGAGGTGGGATGTTTAGTTTCCACAAGGGGAACAGACAAGAACTGTGTTTTGCCAAGCATCTAAATATATTACTTACAACAGACACGGCCAAGGCCCAACAGATACAAGGTAGCCAACATACAATTACGATGGGATCAACAGAAATGTGTCGTATAAATTCAAGCTCAAACTTGGACGACTAGAGAAAGCTAAAAGTGAATCTCTCTTTCCCCTCCAAATTTTTTAAAAACATACTGAAGGTTCACAAGAATACAAATAATGAAATTCATAACAAACAAACTGAGTAAACAAATTAAGCAGATTGTTCTGATTTCCCCTGAACTGTAAAATACTTCTACAAAAAAAAAAGGGAAACAGAGCGAAAGATCTGACCCAAAGCAAAATAATTGGAAGGCTACTGCCAATTTAGGGCTCCTACAAAGGTACTGAAACGATTAACATTCAAATAATTTAAGATGGTTAAGTTTCTCAATTTATTATTATTAATTGTCAGGCTTTTTTAGTACCACAGGGCCTTTAAAGTTTTTAATGTTTTCCCATTAACCCAAATAAAAAACACATCTATCAGCCTCTTCGGAGCATATCATGTAGAGAGATTGTGCCCCTCACGTCCTACGAACTTTATTTGAGGAGCTTAAATGCTTAATGCACCCAGTTTTACATCTGCAGGTAAGGAAGTTACAGCTGTGTGTGTTTAAGGAAAAGTTGGAAATCAAGAGTATTTGGTTTCTAGTATTTATTATTGAAATTAATTATAAACACTCAACTAGAATTATCAGAAGAAATGTTCTTCATTTTCTATAACAACAGCTTTTAACGTTTTTGACAAGCAGAATACAGATAATCACAACCACAAAGGCATATACATAAGAATGCATCCGACTTCCGAGGATAACAAGGAACAAGCTATAGCTTAGACACCTAATAGGAATCAGAAACAAGTGATCCTTCAAAAACTACTGATAATTCAAGACAAAAAAAAAAAGACAGGTGTTTCATTGGGAAACAGATGATCCAAGCAAGGAAGAGTACAAAAGCCAAATCTCATTCAGTCATGACAGCGCATCCCAAAACACGGCCAGCTTGAGACAGCATCAGTCTAGCATTCTGCCATTCCTCTGACAAACTTGTCACTTCACAAAACCGAGTTGAGTTCAGCTGCACGACAGAATATGAACAAGATTGGGTGTCAAACTTGATTGTCAGTCCACCTATGAGGTACAGTCGCCGCTTGGACCCAACAAGACAAGCTCCAGATGGTCTCAATGGACGCTCATGATCTGGCAGAAAGAGAGCAGGGCATGAGCACAATATGTCGAACTCTTTTTGACCTAGAGCCTCGATGGTTTCTTCATCAAAGAAATACACCATTTCTTCCATGATGGATGAAAGCCCAAAATTGATGTATGGATCTGTATTCTCTAAAACTTGCCATTCCTGCTCCTCGATAGTAAATAAAATATGTGTGTACTGCGTAGCTCTAGGTTCTTTCTTGCCAACGACATAGAAATGTTTTCCACGGGATAGACCGAAGCATCCAACCAGGGGAAATGGCATGGCAGGTAGATAGTCCCATCTGTGAAAAAGTGCAGTATGTATGTCTGTGAGATGCATTTTATCTTTAAGCAGACTTCATTGAAAGCCATGAGAATTGAAACCAAAACTCAGTTAAAATTCAGGAAAAAGAAATATTCAAAATTCTAGCCATTTTCCCATCACTTAGATCAGCCGTCTATCAAATTTGAAACAATTTGTGAATTTTCTGGACATCAATCACAAGCTGCTAAAACTGAACATTTCAAGTTGAAACCTCGTCAGCGCCTTTCCAATGGTAAAAAACATTTAAAATTATAGACATTGATCATCTTACATATTGATTGTGAATCAATTTTCATACAATTAAAGCGTTATTTGGTATTCCATCAATGGTCACTATTTGTAGACCATCGCAAAGTTCAACTCAATTGATGAACAGTAAGACTTACATCTACATTTCATCATTTGTCATAGGCACGATATGTATCAACTATTCAACTATCAAGTATAGATCACATTGAAAGTATTGGATTTCCATATTATTTAATTGTTTTCTTTGTGAGATTGTCAATAAGTCCCCACCCATATTGCTAGACCTAACTATAAAACTAAAATGCAGGCCCAAAACTAAGGAGGCACAGTTCAATCAGGAAACTGTTAATCTACCTTGCAAAAGTTCAGAAAAAAAGACAATTAGGACAGAACAAGCATACCTGTCAATGCAAGGATCATAAACTTCAGCATCCCTAAATCCTGAAGGGCAAGTGAAGTTGTGCCCTCCTGCCAAATAAACCTTGCCCGATATAGCCACACATGCAAAACCAAGCCGGGCTCTTCTCATTCTGGCTGCCATGTACCATTCCTTCTTGAAAGGATCAAACACTGCCACATCACTCAAGACCTCCTGATGTACAGGAGACACAGTTTGCCCACCTATCACCAGGAACTTGTGGCACACAGTAACACACGAGAACCCAATGATTTTATTGACTGAATTGCACCCACTAACTGGCATGATGGGAAGTGGTTCCCACCTGTCAGCTTCAGTATCATATGCCTCCCACCTGCTGCCATTAGACGTGGAGATAAATATCCAATTACCGCAGAATCCCTCCAGGGCTTTTAATCGGGCGTATTCCTCACTTCTGATTGCATCTCTCCATCTCTTGGAAACACACTCAAGAAGGCCATGATATCCATGTGAGATCCTTACCAAGCATTTCAAGGCTAAGTCATCTGGCAATCCTGGGATTAATGCTTCATGTTGCAGGCTGTGAATCAAATCAGTACATTACATCTGTTATTAATTAAACCAATGCAAAAACACAACACGGGCATCAGCTGATAAACTAAGAATTAGAAAGTGGCAAAGGATCAGACTGATTTTTAATAGGAAAACATGACTAACAATCAAAACTAAGAAACTAGATCTAGCAAAATCTGATAATGAAGACTGGCCTCACCCAAACCGGACCGTACTCCACATAATTATTATTTTTCTATAATGCTGAAGGATTACGGATTACCTAATATCCTGACTTAATATTCAGAACCTGCATGACCCAAACAATAATCTAAGCTAAGAAAAGTAATAAATCAATGCAATTATTCTTTCTCACTTCCTCGAGGATAATAACCCAAAGGTCCCTGAATCAGGAACTCAAATGGATCTGAACTGGACAGTATAAATCAACCACCAAATTGCACAAAACCAGAATAACCCCAAAGTGCGACCTAAATTACATTCATTTATCAATTACCTACTAAGATGCGTATCTTAGGAGATCAAACAGCCTAATCAGAATACAATGTGTAAACTAATAGCAACAATGTGAGCTATTAGAGATCTAAATAAAAAAGAGAGATTAGGGAGGTAAATAAGGTTACAAGTTCTCTTCAATTTTTGCCATGGTATGGAAGGGGAAGGCTCGCCGAGCTCCGCTGACCCTCTTTCCTTTTAACTTTTAGCGCTGAGAAATCTCCATGACAACTGGTACAAGATCAGAGCCTCAGAAGCTCTTCTACGGCTCTCGTATTTTTTTTTCCCTAGTAAACAGGCCGGATCTTAGTCTTTTGGGCTTTTCATCAATTTACAAATAAGGCCCAGGGAGCCGTATCCATCCGTACATTTATTATTTGTTTGTTTCTGTAGAAAATAAATTAATCGTAATCTAGTCATATCTCTTTTCTCGTATCTATTCTATGAATGAAAATAAAAGCGTACATTCGATATTCAAATTCAAAAAGTTCGGAGACTCGACAGTCGACACTGTTGTTTTTCAAAAATTAAAATATTAAGAAAAATTTCTAACTAGTTCTAGATTTGAATTTAGACATTTGCCAAGACTTTCTTTTGAAATCCGTCCTTACCAACTCATAAAATAATACTGCCAATATTAAATGTTTGAAAACAACAGGGAGTCAGAAAGCCTTGCAATATGACATACAGCAATACAATACAATAAAATAAAAATAAAAAATGAACAAAAAATAAGCAAAACCACGAAAAACCTTGATTTTGGTATACAAAAAAATTTAGCATATATATGGATAAACAAATAAAATAAATTATAATTTATAAAGAGATCTTGATACAATTAAGATCACCTCATAACAATAATTAAAATTAGTAAAATAAAAACAACGATAATGGACACTGTCCGGACTTGTGCATTTTGTCCAAGTCTACAAAGAACCCACCAGTTACATATCCAAACGTCCCCAGTTCACGGAATGAGACTGTTTCTCCATTGCATAAATTACATTCTAAGAGCTCATTCAGTTAAATGGAAATGGAGAGGACTAAAAAAGGGCAGTTCCGTTTCTTCGTCTTCAAACTGACGCGCACGTTTGACTCGCACCTCCGCATTTTGGGATGCGACCTTCCTTTAATGTCTCCCACGAAACAGCGGCTTCAACCAACCTAAAATGTCCACGTAATCAATTTTCTCAATCCTCATGCTGTGATTTGATACGAAGTTTTGTTTGGTATGAGACCTCGAGCATCACTGCTCCACCAATTGGCCTCCGCGCTTGGCGCGTTACTTTTCCAATTCAGTTCCTTCTCTCTGAACATTTTTAGCTACAACGTGAACATAAATATTGCATGGACCGTATGTGACTAATAGTGGGCTCCATTACCATGTTTTACATGTACCAGGTTTATCCAAATTTTTAATTGGTATGGTTTTATTATATAATAATAAATTAAATGATCGGTTCCTCCTCTCTCTTTCTTTTGACACCAAAATTAAAATCCCTTCTCTCCTCTTCGTCATTGATTTCTTTTCCTCTCGCTTTTCATCAATTAAAATCTCTTACCTTCAACAGAAATTATAATTTGCGTTGCAAAAAAAGATGTCGGTGGTGTCGGCATTGGCAAAGTATAAGCTGGTTTTCCTCGGCGATCAATCGGTCGGGAAGACGAGTATCATCACAAGATTTATGTATGATAAATTTGATACCACATACCAGGTGATATTTTTTTCCCCCTTTTTTTCCTTCTTAAATTTCAGATTTTTTTTTTTATCAATTTCAATTTAAAATAGACGGATGGTTTCATTTTGGTAGAAATGAAATCGAAATGCATTTTTTGTTCATATAAATATCAGCATTTCTCAGGGCGTATCTACAACAAGACATACCTCAACCTTTTTTATCAGATTAGCATATTTATGATTTTTTTTGTTTTTTTTTGGGAAAAAGTACCAATATTTAGGATTATTCACAGACAGGAATTTTATATTCAATATAATTTTGATCTCTTAGGCCACATTTACAATGCATTATCAGTTTTCCTTTCTATTTCCTTTTCGTCTTATTTAAAAAATCCTTTATTAAATCATATTGATAAATTTCTTGCATTTATTATTTTCCCAAAATTAATTAGTCTTTTTCAAATAGAACTGTTAAGTCTACATTCTCCATTTATGTGTTGCTGAAACAAATGTTATTGTTTGTCAATTATCAGGCTACAATTGGCATTGACTTCTTGTCAAAAACAATGTACTTGGAAGATTGTACAGTTCGCCTACAGCTGTGGTACCTATTAACTTCCTTTTTTTCCTAATATCAAAGCAGTATTTCGTTTCAATAATATGCCACTTTTACAAGATTTCATAATTTAAACAATGTTGAAAATTTAAGGGATACAGCTGGACAAGAAAGATTTAGAAGTCTCATTCCCAGTTACATCAGAGACTCTTCTGTCGCTGTCATTGTTTACGATGTATCTAGTAAGTTTTTATTTTCTCTATTTGGCCAGTATATTAGATAAGGTACAAATGTGGTTAATTAATTAAATCAATTTTTTCTAAAAAATTCGCCACTTATTAACCAATTAAGCACCTGATAACGATATCACAAGAGGAAATAAACAAAATTTGTATTACTCAAACTAGCATTGACAGGATTAATCACTGATCACCATGAACTGTGATCTGAAGAGCCTCGAGTTTAAAGTAGGCTGACAAACAGAAGAATATCGAAGACAATGTACCATGATCTTGTTTTATTTAGGTTTCTTTTCTTGCCATGTTATTGTAGATAGGCAGTCTTTTGCGAACACCGCAAAGTGGATTGAAGAGGTGAGGACAGAGAGAGGTGGCGATGTAATTATAGTTCTTGTTGCAAACAAAACTGATCTTGTTGACAAAAGGTAACAGTCCCTTTTCTGTTTTTTGGAATGGTCTTTGTTTAGTTTTCTTGTTGAAAAATCATAAAACAAATTTTTTTGTTTGTTTGTTTTTTTTTTTTTTTTTTTGCAAGTAGGAGGATTTACTATTGGTATTTAGTTATTTTTCTCTATCACTTTTTGTTTCATCCTCAATATGAACCAAATACCATTGTAATTCCCCTGTGGTTAACAAAACTGTCTGGAACCAAGGAATTGCAATTACCGTTACTCCTCAACAGTTTTCCTTTGCACATTCACAAATTCAATAAGGGAGGCCATGAGCCCCTCTTTCATTGCTTAAGTTTACAAATTGAATAACTGTGAGTCTGTCCTCATTAGGCAAGTTTCAACTGAAGAAGGGGAATCGACGGCCCGTGAATGTGGTGTGATGTTCATTGAAACGAGCGCTAAAGCAGGATTTAACATCAAGGTTAATATATTAATTTACATTCTTGTTTTCTATTAATTTGTAAAATTATTTACATAATTCTGTGTTAAACTGACTGACAAAAGGAATGCTGAAGCAATAGAAAGAAAAAAAAAAAGTACGGTGAATATTTTATTGTAGTGTTTTCATTTCTGTGGGTCCAAAAGAGAACCAGCCTCTTAAGTTGATCTCAATTTCATCGGCATCCCATTCAAAAAGTGTTGACAATTTGAACTTGTTTCAGCCATTGTTCCGGAAGATTGCATCAGCTTTGCCGGGAATGGAGACCCTCTCTTCAGCCAAACAGGAAGAGCTGGTAGATGTCAATCTGAAGCCGAGTTCTGCCTCGTCTCAATCGCAGCAACAATCGGGCGGCTGCGCATGCTAGATATTTCTGCAAAACAAAGATTGTTCAAAATTAGAGTATTCGGAGGGCCCCCCTTCTTAGCTCAGAGAGTTTTTGCATACACTTTTGTGTAGAATTCTTTCAGGGTAATTAAAATGCAGAGTATGAGATAGGGCCCCACTATATCATCTGATACTTTTGTTCTTCGATTGCTTTATTCTTGTTATAACACATGTACGTGGGTGTGTGTGTGTGTTTCGTTTTTTCTTTTCCTTTTACATTTTGTAGCATATCCATTGATGTTGTATTAAAAGTTTTTCCAATATAGTACGAGACTTTCAATTGCTTTATACTTTATTATAAGACAGTATCATAATTTTTTCTGCTATCGCTTTGCAGATATGGTATAGGAACAATCCCGTTTTTTTTTTTCGTTCATTGTCTAAACAAGCAGTAATATTAGGTGAGACAGGGCAAAATAAAAGAAAATTATATTATATTAAAATTTTAAATGGGTCGCAGGTTCGAAATCCGGCTGGAGAGTCTTTCATAGATATTTAATTTAAAAATAAGTTGAAAAATTTCACCCCAATTTATCTTAAAAAAAAATTAAATGTAGATACAAACATATAATATGGTGGCACAATGGATAAAAGGTACCCTTGAAAAAAAAATATGCAAAATTGGGTGCATTAGGAAAATAGCTTACCTAGATGTTATGATTTCCACGTTAGATCGTGATGTTTAGACTTTTCTCACCGTTTCTTATACTTACTAGTTTTATGGCAATATTTTTCAGGTTTTTTTTCGGGTATATAACATAAACATATTATTATTGCATTTATTTGGCATTTTCTATCCAAATTAATATGACATTTTTTATGTTTATTTCACATTTTTCTTTTAAATAAAATGCGAAATTTTCACTTTTTCCCCTCGCAAAATATAAGGCTATATACATGTTTATTAGTGAAAGTCAAAAAAGCCAGGCCAGATTTCAAAAGATCGGACTCAAAGGGTTTGGTAGAATGATCGAGTCGGACCGCATTGAGAAAATGAGTTAAGTCGGACCGGGTTAGACGGGTTTATTTTTTAAAAGATGAGACCGGCCCTTCAAAAACCCGACTCTTCTAGTCTTTCTAAAATAATACTAATATTTAACTTTTTTTTAATATTTTTTAGTTTCTAATGTCTTGTCATGATGAAATAGTCATTATGACTGAAGGGCTTGGTCAGACTCGGTCCTTTGAAACCCGACCCTTCAACATCCGTCTTTGAAAAAAATATTAGATCCGACCCTTTCAAAATCCGGCCCTTCTAGACCCTTGCCCTTCGTAAGCCCTTCGAAGGACCGGTCCGGTCCGGATGTTAAAACGGTCTTCCAAAAGATAGACCAAGGACCAAAAATATTTAGACTATCACTAATGTTTATTCATGAATAAAATGTGACATTTATACAATTACTTTGCGTTCTTCTCGTGAATAAAAAGCAATATTTTCATATTTGTCTTGCATATAAAATGCAACATTTTCATGTTTTTTTCCTGAATAAATTACGATATTTATTTTGTATTATAAACCCAAATAAAACATGTATAAAATATTAAAATGAGATATTTATTGGTAAAACGTGACATTTTTCGCATTTCTTCCACGAATGAAACACAGTCTTTCACATGTATTTCGTGTTTTTCTTAGGAATAAACCTCAATATTTTGCTTTCTGCCGAATAAAACGTGATATTTTGACGCTTATCTCGTGATTATATTGTTTTTTTTTTATTATGTGTAATATTTTTGTCTCATAATAAATACTAAATAGTAAATGAGGAAGGATCTAGTGGCGCAAGTTTTTGGTGCCACAAATGTCACAATTTATTTTTTTCGTTAATATTTCAAAATTTAAAATGTAATTTTTAAATTAAAACCGTTGATCTTGTTCAATTTCATGAGCGATACATCTCTGTATAATTTTTATAATTTGTGAAATTTATTTGTTAAACAATCAACATATCAACACATGAACGTATTAGAATTAATTTGTTATAATTAACAAGATTTGTTCAATTTTTGCTTATTGATCGAGTGTCAAATAAATTTTCAAATTTTTTAAAATTATGTAAAAATAGATAGTTCATTAAATTTAACAAGATCAACTATTTGGATTTGAAAATTAAATTTTGAATTTTAAAATATTAATGAAAAAGATAGCTCATAGCACTAGCACCTGTGACCTGTGTGTGTGGTGGCATCATTCATCAACAAGTCGTACACTACAACGCTCTCGCAGTAAATAGTGTTGTAATTCATTGTTGAAAGTGAATTTTGTTCTGATTTATTAAGAATTACTCCATTATCTTATCCTACGGTGCGGCGTGATTCACATGTCTCATTCATGGAATCATGGTCAAGACAAAATTAAAGTACCCTCATCTATCTTCGTACCAGTCGTCCAACTCCAGTCCCACAAGACACGAGTCCAGCTAGAGAAAGAGCGAGTACCAAACTAGCAATGGAGACCTCATCTCTTCCCAAATCATCCCTTCTCTCCAAGCCTCGTTCTCTCTCTAAGCCCCAGTGCAGCCTCGGAGCTTCATTTCCCAAAATACCCTTCAGCTCTTTTTCCTTCTCTCTCTCTTCCAATAGACTCACACTCACTCTCCCTTCCAATCCACTTCCAACCCAGTTCGCGTCTCTCTCGTTCTCTGCTACTGCTTTATCTGCTGCGGGAGGCGGAGGAGGAGATGCACTGGCTGGAGGAGGCGGCGGTGGTGGTGACGGGTCGAGTGGCAGAGGCGGGGCGGAGGCGAAGTCTGTCACGTTGGAAGAGGCTTTGTCTCAGAGCTCGGATTTGATTGTGCTCTATGTTGGAGTAATTTACCTCTCTCTTTCTCTTTTATCAACTGTATAATTATTTGTTGTTAAGGTCGAGTATTGGTTGGTTAATTGGTTTGGAATCTTTGGATAGGAGGGTTAGAAGATGTGACGGCGTGTGCCGGGAATTGGGGTTTTGATAAAGGAGTTTAACAAATTAATTATGTTCCTGTTTAGCACTGATTTATTAGGTTCTTCATCTGGATTGAGTTTCCATTGTTAGCTTAGGAGTAATTCTGCATGATTGTCCCTTTTATGTTTGATTACCGAGCTTGGTCCTTTGAATTGGTTGCCACATTGATACGACTTCAAAATTTTTCCGGAAATTCTAAAGTTTGCCAGATTTTCATTTCAAATTTTGCAAACTACAGCTCTGGCCTCTGGAGTACTAGTACCAACAACTTGGTACAATGTCCATGCCATGGCCACGCTCACCTTGCTCAATCAGATATATATATATATTATCAATGCAATCGCTGAAATTTCAGTGTGACAAATATCTATAAGCTTAATAAAACAAAATAATTTTGCTTAAATAACTTTGAAGTTGGGGACAGTAGTTTAAGCTTTTATGTTTACAAATAAGAAATAGCAATCAACATCACTTAATTCAGTTTAAATGCTGATTTTATGTCCACTTGCTTCCTTCTTTTTATTTTGAATTTTCTTTTTGAAACAGGGAATGACATGCGGTGGATGTGCTGCCAGTGTTAAGAGGATCTTGGAAAGTCAAGTGAGAGAGCTTGTTTCATTTAATCTATTTAGCTATGTATTTGTTTCTTTTGTATTACATGGTGAATGATCCTCAAAATTGTTATTTTCCTTGAGAATAAATTGCTTCCTTTTGTTTCGTACTGCAAATATTTTGGGTGCAGTGTAACAAATTTACCATATCTGTCCTGATAAAAATAATGCCAACTTTGTGTTTCAATCAGCTCTCTTTGGTTGTCAACATGCTTTCAGCATACGTAATCAGAAGCAAATTGAGAAAATTAAGAAACTGATGTCTTAAATCACCCTCTAATACTCCAAAAGCTTGGTGTATAACAAAATTACTTCACCGTTTCATAATCCTAACATGTGTGTGTTGTGCAGCCTCAGGTTTCAACTGCTACAGTATACCTAGAGCAGGAGACAGCTGTCATTTGGCCTGTTGAGGAGGCAAAGACAGTAGAAGACTGGCAGAAGCAAATGGGAGAGAAACTTGCAAATCACCTGTCTACTTGCGGATTCAAATCCCATCTCCAAGGTTTGTGCAATGAAAACTTTATCCACTCTGTATTAGTCCACTATTGACTGACCAACCTCCCTTCCACACACCCCCTTCCCTTACTTTAGTTAATCCATTTGCACGACTTCCCTTAAGAGGGGTCAAGATTAGTTATGCCAACTGAGTCAATGTATAGTATCATGTCAATCTGGTTCAGCATTCTAAAGAACTGCTATGTCTAGTTAAAGGTGGGGGTGCTAGTGCTGGTTTGGTCACTAATTATGATTTCTTTTTTGAGTACTTCATTGTACAGCTGAGGATAGAATTGATTGGTTTTGACTTTAAAATTAGGGCTTAATTGATGCAAAATAGGATTCAAGTTCAGGCTCCATTGCAGAATCTGAGTCTAATTAAGCTTTATTAAGCAGACATAATGATATCTGACCTAATTCATCATTTCTGTTTACTTTAGGAGAGGGGGAGAAATCTACGTAATATTTGGACAGTATAATATCCATCATCAGTAATGAGATTGTTAAACTGTAAGATGAAAATTTTGTCTTTCTGGTAACCTTTTTATTGAAAATTAGCAAGTATGTGTTACTTTTTTGTCAATACTGCTGATTGACATTTTTACTATTTTTGTGAATAAAATCTAAGTTGATTCTTGGTCTCCACATACTCAAGAATTTATAATTGTCAAATGATTTTATAATACTCAGCCCTAGAATGGATAACAGTTTTTATCAGTTGGCTCATTTCAATATTAGAACTCTAATCCAAACCAGGCAGCATTGAAGCAAATTGCCCTTGGGATTTTCTTCCTCTTTATTGTCTTATTAGCTTTATTCCTTCTTTCTGGTGTGAGATTTAGTAGCTTGTAAGATTAATGGTTTATCTGCGGGAAGTGTCAAACGGAACCACTGGCTATGCCTTGGCAAGAGAAACCTCGAACATCATATTTAATTATAAATATGGGACATTTGAAATAACAATAAAATATGGTCTTTTTGCAAGAAATAACAATAGATTTTCTCATACCGATTTTATTTTTTGATGCAGACAGTTTTGATAAAGACTTATTCTGAGAGCTTATCTACATAAATCAGCTGTACTTCAACGTAGCACATCACATAAAGACCAGTTTACTTGAATATTCGGTACATTTGTTGTTGGAGTATTGTATGTGACATTTAATAATTTGGGGTCTGAAGTCATTGCTATTTAGGATTTTGACTTTTACTTCACTATTTTTTGTTTTTCTTCTTTGTCATATTTTGTCTTTTGCTATTTTTAATTTGGAGATTGAAATAATAGAACTGGGGGAAAAAAAATTGACCCTCAGGGACCTCATTTTTGGAGTTTGAACAAATTTAAAATATGTTCGATGTACGTCTACACTGAGGAACAGATATTAAGGGCGCAGATGTTACAGAGATTTTTCAGCTATATTCAAAGAAGATGGGTCCAAATGGATTCAACTTGCAAAAAGACTAATATAGAATACAGACTGAAAGTGCTTTAAAATTTGTAAGTAGGGTGAAAACTGCGACTGTTTAACCGTTTTTTTGTTTCGTTTCGTCCAAAACGAAACGAAATAGTTAAAGATTTTGGTTGCGTTTTAAAAACGAAACAGTTAATGCAATATGTAGTCAGTTTCGTTCATGTGTATTTTTGTGATTTTGATTAACGCAACACGTAGTCAGTTTCATGTCCAAAACGAAACGGTTAATGCAACATTTCATTTTCGTAGTCATTTTAAACGTTTTACACCCCTATTTGTAAGGAAATGCACAAATATAAGTATGATATCCAAAATGACCTCGTCATTGCATGTTGCGTACACCACAATTTCATCAAGCGTCACCAACATAATAACTCATATGATGATTTTTCTAATAATGAGGTGGACTCCGACTCCGGCTTGGGAAATGATGGTGTTTTAGAAGAATATAGGGGCACTAATGCACAAGTTGGAGGTGCAATGAGAGAGAATTAGAGATATGTTGTTGTGGGATAATAAATGAAATCCTGTTTTCATGTTGCTTGTTTCAAATTGAGTCTATTAGCACTATTAGAGAGATATATTCAATGTGTTATTAATTGAGTCCATTAGCACTATTAGCACTAGAGGAGAGTTCTGCTGCCACTAGCATTATTAGCACTATCGATATGGTTCCAAATTTCTAAAATTAAGATTGTTTCTAAAATGAGGAGAGGATATGCTACTGCCTCTCTTTAATTTGAAAAGCCATAAGATCAATTTGGTACCTATCGACGCTGGTACCGGTCACATTGGTACCTATCTATGCTGGTACCATAAGCACTATTGGAGGGACTTCTTTCAACGTGTTATTAATTTTCATTGTTCTTGTTAGTACGTTACAAATAGGTCGCTGGAAAGTAAATGGAAGGTACATGTAATGGTTCTTTTATCTGTTATTTATATTGATATTGCTTCTTCATAAATAAATATTATTACTTTATATGATTTTAGTTGCTTGATTTATAACTGATGCATATTAGAAAGCAGTATTGATGTAGCGCCAAAAAAATATATAGAAAGACTAGTTGCATACAAGTTATTTTTAAAATTTTTTTTTTAAGATAAATTGGAGGTCTAAGCCACCCAACTTATTTTTAAATTAAATGTCTATAAAAGACCCCCAGCCGGGTTTCGAACCTGCGATTGCTCTTTGCCACTAGACCAATAGCTAGTTCTCGCATACAAGTTAGTTGAAAGATATAAAACACAAATTATTATTTTATATTTTTCTTTTGTTCTTATTCTTAACTAACCATCCAAACAACATCTCTCAATTCATGAATAAACTATTTTTCACCATCCCTTATTAAACGTCCTTATTCTTGAACAAACTATTCTATTCTTATTCAACACACTTCCAAACACATTACGTTGCCATGTACATTTTATTAGAACAAGCGAAAAAAAAAAAATACATTGGTAACCAAAAGTCACGTGGAGATCTAGAAACGAAGAAAAAATAATAAATAAAGTTTAATTTTTGTGCTCTAAACTACAACACTTTGTTGTCTATTAAATGTCAAAATTACACAAATTACAAAACAAAGAAAAAAAATAACTTTATCATCTAATGTAGCTATACATATTAGTCGGCCCCACATGGGGGCTCTTAGGCGTCTTTTTCTCTGTTGACTTCTCATTGATTTGCCACAGCTTCAACGTCTCATCAGCAGATGCAGATGCTACTTGGCATCCATCAGGACTCTACAATTTGCAAAGAAAATAAACTCAGTTCAAAGGTAATTAAACCAAAATCAAGCATTGACTACAAATAAGCAAAAATTAACATCAGATCAATGTTGAAAATCTCATTGACCAGGTCTCTGAGAGGAAGAAAAAGGTATTCATACCTGTGTCATGTATAGCACAGAGGAGGTGTGACCGGTGAGCTCAGCAATCTTCGTCATAGACGGGTACTTCCACACGGCAATCTGGTTCTTCTCAGGACCGTGTGAACTCAACAATTCACGCTCGTGCTTGCTCCACAACAAGCCGCACACCTCTGATCCCGTCTCCACCGACTTCAGACAAGTACCGGCACTCACATTCCAGAATTTAATGCAACGGTCGGTTTCGCCTCCGCCTGATGCCAGTAAATTATCCTTGAAGGGACACCAAGCCACAGCTCTAACAGTGGAAGTGTGGTTGCTGAACCGGTGAAGAGGAGAGGATCTTGACACGTCCCAAATATTTACAAGTTTGTCAGCTCCTCCACTTGCAAGGTGCTTGCCACATGAAGACCATTTGAGACCACAAATTACGTCGTCATGGCCACGGTATGATCTGACGGCATGCGACTGGATTCTGACATCATTGTCGATAATTGCCCCTTGCAGACCACCACTTGTGAGAAGGTGATTGTTGTTCCATGCAAGAGATCCAACCGGACCTTGGTGAATACCAGCTAGAGTTCTCAACTGTTGAAAGACATCATTAAAAAAAAAAACCTCATTAGAAATTTATATGAAGCAAATTTTTACGGGGCACCTATCATTTCTTTCAAGATATGGGTAGATATCAGTGATTTTCACTTAGGACTATAAATTACTCAGAAAATCTTAGGAAAAAAAGTTTGAACTTCAATCAAATTAATAATACAAACCAGCTTTTTGGTAGTGACATCGTACAGTTCCACAATGGAATTGTATTGGCCAATGGCGATGTGGCGGCCATCTGGAGCCCAACTAACACTTGTAATTGGGGCAGAACTTTCAGGTACTGTCACCAATTCTGTGGTACAGCCGTCTGTAGCATTCCACAAGTATACTGTATCGTCAAGTGCAATGGATAGCACATTTTTGTTTCCCCAGTCAAGCACGTTAAACCGATCATCACCTACTATATCTGGTGCATCTAACGTTTTCTCTGGTGCCTGAGGGATTAAAAAACAAACAATGTATGAAATCAAGAAAAAAGGGCAAACGGCAGTTCGAAAAATCAATTAATTAGCTATGTGTTGATCGATCAAATTAATAAAAGATAAGTTAAATAGTCAAATAGCAGTTTACCATATTCAGTTATGTGCTAATCAAACCAACTAATTACCTGAGGAATTCGCCTACGCTTCCTTGCTGGCTGTATGTGAGTTGGAGTTGGAGCTTCAAGGGAAGACTTGAGGGGGCTGCGTGGTCGGTTGCTGAAAGAGAATACGCGAGTTCTTCCGTGGAGCATGGTGTCGGCAAGAAGCTTCCTGTATGCAGCTCTAGAAGGCGATACTTCTTCTGTGCTCTCATCTTTTCTTGGTATGTTTAGAAGAGCCTCTGCTATATTCATATTCAATCGATCACCTCTGTTTGGAATAAATCTGTCTCCCTGTATTTTTTTTATGTTACGGCGAAAGTAATGAATTCAAATTCTGATTCCATGTAATAAATGAAGAAAAGCAATGTAATAATAATAATAATAATAATAATAATAATAATAATAATAATAATAATAATAATAATAATAATAGTTCATGCTTTCAATTTTTCTTTTCTACTTTCATCTTGGAAAATATATGATACTTTCTCATTATTTTTCCTGTTGAGATATTGCTACTTTTTGCAATTACAGAAATTTTTAATTAACAGCGGGTGCTTCTTGATTGAACAAAAGCTAAATTAATGATCATATAAGCGGTGTTGTATATAAATTTGAAAACTAGATGTTTCTAAGAATGTTATATTCTTTTGCGCAGTTCTTTCTAAACACTTTGAAAATGGAACTGCAGGGTAGGTGGTTAATTTAACATAATTTGACTGTTGACTCTTGAAGCAGGTGCCAATAATAGGTTACACCAAATTTAGTATCTTCTTTTTTTTGACGAAACCAAATTTATTATCTTACCATGTTAATTTGTTTGAACGCATTCCATGGAAAACTAATTAAGACCTAATTTTACGGAAAATCAGATTGTTAGAGTGAGGAGGAGAACTTACGAAACCACGTGTTGTCGGTCGGGATGAAGCCCATGGTGGCCTACGCCAGCGACGGACATCTGGTAGAGGCTCACAATAAATATCTGCATCCATAATTTAAAAACAAACAATTCTCAGGAAAAATCGAACAAGAACAAAAAGAACGAAAGAACAAACAGACAAGTGATCAATCTTTATTATTAAAAAGTGAAAAAAGGCAAAGAAATTGCAGATCAAAATTGAAATGAGAAGTTTTGAATTTGATCAGAAGATGCTAGCGATGTTAATGAGGTTGAGCAAGAGAGAGAAAGTTGAAACTAGAGCGCTGTTAGTGTTAAGCAAGAGAAAGTGAATCAGAGAGCAACAGTTGTTGAATGAGCAATAGGGTATGGGTTTCGTTAATTTATAGGCAACATATGTCGGTCATGTGTTGTGTTATTTTCAGAATTAACGTGTCGGTGTTACAGTTAGATGCGCTATTATCGGAAACTGAGGTTATTTGTTATTTTTGTAACATGAGTTTTGTAAGAATGTAGTGTTAATCATATACTTTTCCATGTTTGTACTTTGAACAAATGAATAAAAACGGCCTATCCTTAAGTTGAACTTTGAATCTGATCCGTCTTTAGAACCCAAAATGGTACGTCAGATTTGGATCAACGACTAATTTATAGCAAATCAGGAGCTTTCAAAGGCTTCTATTTCCAAATTTGTTATTTGACTAGCAAAATAATTAATCCCTATTTTTACAATTTGAAGTATCCAACTCAATCACATGATCACATCCGTCTTAAATTAAGTCTTTTTTTTTTAGAAATAACCTTCTTAAATTATGTTAACGATCCGATCTATGCATTTTTGGTTTGAACGGTTCGATCTAAAATTCTGAGATCATTTTTTCTGGCGAGAACAATTTAACTATTTAAGATGAGACTCTTCATTTATTTTTCTTATTTCCAACCAATTATTCATTTTTTTATTTTTTTTGTAAAATCATTGCTTTCAACTTTTGTATTTACTATTTACAACCGACCAGTAGCAAGAATAGCAATGTTTGACATGCACAATAAATCACTTTTGTTCTCTCTCTGTTTTTTTTTTTCTCTCTCTTTTCTTTTCATTAGTTTCTTTTGGCAGCTATCTCTGTCCCAACTTAAATTTTACAAGCATCTTTTTCAACTCGAGTGCCACTATTTATATTGAACAAAATGTACTTAAAATAATATGTTCATACCTAGTTTGAAAATTTATTGATATGGCACTTTTTAATTTAAATAAAATATCTACGGAAGTTGTTTTCTTATCAAGGAGGAAAAATTGGCTACTAAAAAAAACTGCATAATGGAAAGGAGACTGTAATTTAAACAAACCAAATATCTACGGAAGTTGTTTTTATCAATTAGCATTACTTGGCATAAACACAAAATGAAGCAACTCTTTCAGCTTATAAAGAAAAATTGGCCGATTAAATGAACAACTACAGACCTGATATATTTACAACTAACAAGTGCTTATTGTTTTTGGGATTATTAAAGACTTTCTATTAACAGTTCCTCTGATAATCACCATAGATAAACTCTTTTCAGAACTGAGACAATTTGTCTGCTACCATGTCATCTTTATTTTGTGGTACATGATTCGGATAAGAACTAGCTAGATATACAATGGCCTTCTGATTGAAAAATTGCGATGGTGTATTATTTTCTAACAACTATAATTTTGTTCAAAAACCTGAGATAGTATTAGACGAAGTACATGATGCTTAGGTTTAGTGGTTGGGTTCGTAATTATCATGTGATATTTAGCACTCAAAAATAACAGGTCATGTGACCTATGCGTGCAATACCAATTTACTTATGCAGGGTTATATATCATCAGTACATACTTATGCAGTACAATTGATTACTCATTCATTTACCCTCTCTTCTTCATTCTACTTTTTACTATTACAAGATTCATCCAAGATTATCTTCACAAGCCAAATCAACTGTAATCACTACAATTTCTAACAATAAAATCTTATTCCTGACGAGTGTATGTTAGCTTAGGGACCAGTGCAATTTACCAGTAAAGTCCCTCCATGGATCTGTTACAAATTGATTGATTTTCAATGGAAATGGCAGAGATGGAGATCAGGGAAAAAAAAAAAAAAAAAGAGGTTTGAAGTCTGATTTTACTATGCACAAACTTTGGGAAATAACTTAATAGATGCATGGATGATTAGATGCCATTTGTTAACGGCTCTAGTCTGATTTGAGAAACAAGCACTAATTCGAACTGACAAGGTTACAAAACTGAAATATTGAAGAATTGTAGATTTGACTCCCTGCGCATTTAAGGTTGTTTTGGTTTTACTTTGAATGAGAAAATTGCTTTGACTTAAATTTTGTGGAGCGATGTAAATCAAATGTGTCCAATCAAAGGACTTGGTGAACATTAAATGTAGGTGTTACAAAAATATAATGATTATTTAATGTCAGGTCCAAAATCATTGAATTCAACTTTTACAAATTTTTTGTCAATTTAAATTAAAAGTGAATTAGGTTCATGAGATTTAACTTCAAAGATTTGTTAAATCATACACAAGCAATAAAAAAAAAATGGAAACTTCAATAAGTTTGTTATTTTTTACTTCTTGACACAAATAATATAAAATTTGCATTTTTATTATGCAAATATGCATCACACTGCAGTATAAAATATACATTTTAATAGACCAAGCGAAAAACAAAAAATGCATTGGTAACCAAGAGTCAACTGTTGAGCTAGAAACCAACAAAAATCCCATAATTAGAATTTTTCTCCTCTGGACAAAAAATAAAAGAAAGAAAAAAAAAACTATATCATCTAATGTAGCTATACATATTAGTCGGTCCCACATGGGGACTCTTAGGCGCCTTTTTCTCTGTTGACTTCTCATTGATTTGCCACAACTTCAACGTCTCATCTGATGATGCAGATGCTACTTGGCATCCATCAGGACTCTACAATTTGCAAAGAAAATAAGCTCAGTTCACAGGTAAACCAAAATCAAACAATGACTACAAATAAGCAAAAATTAATATCAGATCAATTTTGAAAATCTCATTGACCAGGTCTCGGACAGCAAGGATACTGTCTCCAACAATACTGGCATTCCTTTGCCAAAAACAAAAAGTCGATTAACTAAGTAGCATCTTCCTCTTATAAAAAAGTATTCATACCTGTGTCATGTATAGCACAGAGGAGGTGTGACCGGTGAGCTCAGCAATCTTCGTCATAGACGGATACTTCCACACTGCAATCTGGTTCTTCTCAGGACCGTGTGAACTCAACAATTCACGCTCGTGCTTGCTCCACAACAAGCCACACACCTCTGATCCCGTCTCCACCGACTTCAGACAAGTACCGGCACTCACATTCCAGAATTTAATGCAATGGTCGGTTTCGCCTCCGCCTGATGCCAGTAAATTATCCTTGAAGGGACACCAAGCCACGGCTCTAACAGTAGAAGTGTGGTTGCTGAACCGGTGAAGAGGAGAGGATCTTGACACGTCCCAAATATTTAGAAGTTTGTCAGCTCCTCCACTTGCAAGGTGCTTACCACATGAAGACCATTTGAGACCACAAATTACGTCGTCATGGCCACGGTATGATCTGACAGCATGCGACTGGATTCTGACATCATTGTTGATAATTGCCCCATGCTCACCGCCAGTTGTGAGAAGATGATTGTTGTTCCATGCAAGAGATCCTACTGGGCCTTGGTGAATACCAGCTAGAGTTCTCAACTGTTGAAGGACGTCATTAAAAAAAAAAAAAACTCATTAGAAATTTATATGAAGCAAATTCTTAGGGGCACCTATCATTTCAATCAAGATATGGGTAGATATGAGTGATTTTCACATAGGACTATAAATTACTCAGAAGATCTTAGGGGAAAAAAGTTTGAACTTCAATCAAATTAATAACACAAACCAGCTTTTTGGTAGTGACATCATACAGTTCCACAATGGAATTGCATTGGCCAATGGCAATGTGGCGGCCATCTGGAGCCCAACTAACACTTGTAATTGGGGCAGAACTTTCAGGTACAGTCACCAATTCTGTGGTAGAGCCGTCTGTAGCATTCCACAAGTATACTTTATCATCAAGTGCAACGGATAGCACATTTTTGTTTCCCCAGTCAAGCACGTTAAACCGATCATCACATACTATATCTGGTGCATCTAATGTTTTCTCTGGTGCCTGAGGGGTTCAAAAAGGAAAAATGTATGAAATCAAGAAATGAAAAGGGCAAACTGCAGTTCGAAAAATTAATTAATTAGCTATGTGTTGATCGATCAAATTAATATAAGATTAGTTAAATAGTCAAATAGCAGTTTACCATATTCAGTTATGTGCTAATCAAACCAACTAATTACCTGAGGAATTTGCCTACGCTTCCTTGCTGGCTGTATGTGAGTTGGAGTTGGGGCTTCAAGGGAAGACTTGAGGGGGCTGCGTGGTCGGTTGCTGAAAGAGAATACGCGAGTTCTTCCCTGGAGCATGGTGTCGGAAAGAAGCTTCCTGTAGGCAGCTCTAGAAGGCGATACTTCTTCTGTGCTCTCATCTTTTCTTGGTATGTTTAGAAGAGCCTCTGCTATATTCATATTCATTCGATCACCTCTATTTGGAATAAATCTGTCTCCCTGTATTTTTTTTATGTTAGGGCGAAAGTACTGAATTCAAATTCTGATTCCATGTAATGGATAAAGACAAGCAATGTTATAAAGTAATAATAATATTAATAGTTCATGCGTTCAATTTTTCTTTTCTGCTTTCATCTTTGAAAAATATGATACTTTCTCGTGTTCTTTTCCTGTTGAGATATTGCTACTTTTTGCAATTACTGAAATTGTTAATTAACTGCGAGTGCTTCTTCTTTCAACAAACTAAAAGATCAGATAAATTGTGTTGTATATAAATTTGAAAACTATTTGTTTCTAAGAATGTTATATTCTTTTGCGCAGTTCTTTCTAAACACTTTGAAAATGGAACTGCAGGGTAGGTGGTTAATTTAACATAATTTGACTGTTGACTCTTGAAGCAGGTGCCAATAATAGAGTACACCAAATTTAGTATCTTTTTTTTTTTTGACGAAACCAAATTTATTATCTTACCATGTTAATTTGTTTGAACGCGTTCCATGGAAAACTAATCAAGACCTAATTTTACGGAAAATCAGATTGTTAGAGTGAGGAGGAGAACTTACGAAACCACGTGTTGTCGGTTGGGATGACGCCCATGGTGGCCTACGCCAGCGACGGACATCTGGTAGAGGCTCACGATAAATATCTGCATCCATAATTTAAAAACAAACAATTCTGAGAAAAAAACTGAACAAGAACAAAAAGAACGAAAGAACAAACAGACAAGTGATCAATCTCTATTATTCAATTAAAAAGTGAAAAAAGGCAAAGAAATTGCAGATCAAAATTGAATTGAGATGTTTGAATATGATCGGAAGATGTGGGTTGCGAGAGAGAGTTGAGATGCGAGCGATGTTAACGAGGTTGAGCAAGAGAAACGAATCAGAGAGCAACAATGAATGAGAGGAGAGATACAGGGGATGGGTTTCGTTAATTTATAGGCAGCTTATGTCGGTCAAGTGTTGTGTTATTTTCGGAATTAACGCGTCGCTGTTACAGTTAATTAGATGCTATTATCGGAAACTGGGGTTATTTGTTATTTTTGTAAAATGAGTTTTGTAAGAATATAGTGTTAAGCAAGAGAGAGTGAATCAGAGAGCAACAGTTGTTGAATGAGCAACAGGCCTTGTGTTATTTTCAGAATTAACGTGTCGCTATTACAGTTAGATGCTATTATCGGAAACTGAGGTTAATTTTTTATTTTATTTTATTTTATTTTTAGAAGAGAGGTTAATTGTTATTAGGTGCTATTTCAAGCTATAATAGGCTCAGGTGAACTTTGGTATCCAAAATGGTGCATCAGATTTGGATTAGCGACTAAGACAGTAGCCAATCAGGACCTTTTCAAAGGTTTTCATTTCCAAATTTGTTTTTCGAGTTACAAAATAAGAACTACCTAGTTTTCCAATTTGAAGTATCCAAGTATAGTCACATCTTTCTTAAATTACGTTAACGATCCGATGTATGCCTTTCTGGTTTGAAAGGTTCGATCCAAAATTAAGGGACTAATTTTTCTGGCGAGAACAACTTAACTATTTTAGATAAGGGAACTCTTCAATGTACTGATTGTAATGTCTAGGATTAATGAAATTTGTCTATGGGCTTTTGCTGGCACAAAAAAAAAAAAAGTTGATCATAGTTCTACTCTGATTCTAGAGACAAACAGTAATTCCAACCAGTAAAGTTAAATAAGTTATCAATGCTGATAGTGAAGAATTGTTTGTTAGAGTTATGTCCTAGAAGTCAATAATTTAATGACTTAATTATTAGTTTATGTTTTGGATGAGATTTTATCATATGTTCCTAGGTTTATTATTGACAGATCATTCAGGTTGAGGATCTGAATTGTAGATCTCTGTTGATCATTCTTTAGAATGGCAATAATAAATCTAAACGGTCTATAATCTTGATAATTAACAAGGAACATTAATTATCATATAAGATTAGTATGCAAGTTAAGTGATGATTAAGTTCTACTAATCATAGGTAAAGAGTTACCAACTTAATTGCATATGTATATGTTATGGAACATAATACAGGACTTGACCCAATGAAATAAACATATGGATTGTGTTAAGTGTCATTGTTTATTTCGTTATGATTTTGGTTCTAAGTTTGAGATGTTTATCTTTTCCACATGAGGATAGGTTCAATAAATATTGTCTACCGCTGATTCCCGATAAGGGCTGCTATACGGACTTTATTTATGTTCTCTTGAATTGTGCGGGGAAAAGCTAATCATCAAGAAAACCGTATGTCCCTCATTAATTCACTTAGTGAGTGACGATATCTGTTTGGGCCCCTTGATGGAGTTGGATCGTATGCGCGCAACTAAGCGATCAACTCTAGATCAAGAAACGTATAATCTGCAAGAATGACACATTCCTATCTTGGATTATACGATGATATCGTGTGACATAAGAATCAAAATAGAGAAACATATTTATTCTCTTATGCAGGATTGAAATATTGTAGCAGTACACTATTTATGCGAATTGGGAGTCATAACGTGTTGCTAGATACCGCTTATGATTATTGGAATTAAATAACGATTTAATTCCATGGCCAACATAGCATAAATCCTCAAAGGGTCACACAAATAGGACATTAATCACACAGTGCATTATTTATTTATTCACAACAGTAGGTTCTGTGGAAATATGATAAGATTGATTAATTAATTATATACCGTTGCGAACCGTTATAATTAATTAAGTCAATGGATCATATAGAAATAAATTAATGCATTAACTAATCCTAAAATAATTATTAATGAGTTAATAATTAATTTAGTTCAACACTTATCAATATAAATGGTTATATTGATTAATTGGGCCGTTATTTAAATAGCAAATATATAGCCCAATTAAAGAGCAAAGTTGAGGGACCTTAATTATATGAATTAATGGTCCAAATGAAGGGGTTAAATGGCCCATAAAGGCCCATTTCGTGGCTGCCCATTATGGTGGTAGGTGGGATGGCATAGTTGTAATTATGCAAGAGGTCAATTAGGTTTTGTGCTCTATATAAGGACCACTTATGAGAGCCTCCACCTAGCTTTCTCTCTCCTCTCATTTCCTCCCATGAGGCCGCCACTTTTCACCCTCTCCTTCTCTCTTTTGCTCATGTGTTGAGCTATTTTCTCTCCACTAAATCAAGGTTGTTGATTGATGCAAGAGAGAAAACCATAGGGATTAGGCTTGTTCCTTGGGTACGCTAGCACGTACCTTGTAGAACGTGATTAATCCTCCTTGGTGGACTCGAGGGCGGTTACGAGACGTGGTGGAGACGGTGGAGAAGGCACGCCATCGATTCCCATGCCTTGGTCGAGCCCCGCGAATACGATTTCGCGGGAGGTATCAAATTTCCACCTATCTCTTTGTGTTAACTTGGTTTTTGTGCACGATTCGTTGTGTGTGTTGTTTCGATGGCTTAATTAACTTGTAATTAGCATAAAAATCGAAAATTACACACTTCCTAACAGTGGTATCAGAGCCTTTGTCGTACTTAAGCTATTTTGACACTTAATTAAGAGAAATTGGCTAATTAACGGATTAGTAGAGATGATGCGTTTGTTTGCTGTCTGGAAATGGTATTTTCTGTGTTGTTTCGCGTTTTTCGATGTGATATGTTCTCTGGAAGATCTTTCCATCTACATGAAAGTTGTAGATCTTTGGATGGTGATTCTTTTGGCGTTGGATTCACATTTTTCAGAATTAGTATAGATTTATTGTGAATAAAATGGCGACAGTGCGCAGAACCAGTTTCTGCTCGTACTGTCCTGTTTGAATGGCTTGAAAGATTTATATTTTGAATATAAGTACCAGTGTTCTATGGCTAGAAATAAAGAGGACTTGAAGCTCTTTCTGAGCATGTATAAATTGTTGCATGACTCGGATTAATTTGTGGGTTTTCAAGTATGAAAAGGAAGATCTTGTCAGATCCAGTTTGTTGAGCAAATCGATTGTTCTAATAAACTGTACCAACTGAGAACTCCTTTAAAAATTCTGTTTAAATGGAGTTGTTCTATTTTGAGTTAGGATTCCAGGAAAATTAATTTCATAATTTTTCGTGGAACTTTGGACCTTCAACTAGGTTAAAACATTTCGATCGACAGTCTGTTCCAGTACAGAATTTGTTGATTGTTTAGCATGTAACTTAATATTATTGAACTGAACTTGGTTGTTTTCTTTTCATGAATGGATAGCCTGTAGTCTAAAAAAGGTTTTCTATGTATATTGTATATATAAAAACTGGATAGAAGGTGGTCTAACAGACCAAATGGTTGAGAGGATAAGCTGAAAATCTCATAACGGTGTTTCGTGCACTTGTAAGAGATTTGTTTTTTTTTATTCTCCCAGATGGTTTAAGATCTCTTCTTGAAATTTTTACTGGTAGTCACAACTATGATAAGGAGCTTAAGTAATTTATTTGAGAATTTTTGGAGACCGAAAACTGTTGTTTTTGTTGGATTCCATTAGTTACGTTTTTTGGTAAATTACTGTTTTTCTAAGTATTCAAACTAGTTGAAATTAATTAGAAAACTCCTTGTTTGATCTCATTTCAGTTATGGGATGTTGAAAGAACTTTCTAAATAAATTTAAACAAGTTTGGTTGTTTAAAATTGAGAATTTGTACACGGAATTTACTTATAGCAAACGATACGCAAAGATGCTTGAAAATCGTTAATTGGAAACAAAGTGCTTGTATGTGCTAACTTTGTTTTGTAGGTGGATAGTGGGTTTAGTATGGCTCAAGACTCAATGCCTTGTGGTTGTAAATTGAATGCATGTGTGAATGTTTGTAATGCGGCCTTTGGTGCCATTAGTTAATTAATTTGTTGATTAATTTTTGATGTAACTTGTGAGGCTTGCATGCCCCTAAGGCTAGGATGGGAATAAGATATTTTCACATGTATTTTTGTTCCTTTATTTTATAGGATTTAGATCCTTATAGAATTTAGTGGGAGGGACAAGGATTAGATTAGTTTTGCTCCATGGACGATGTGACGAAACTAATACAAGCGGGAGCCATACAAACCCACAACTATGAGATGCTTATATGTGATTGCTTGTGATTGCTATGAATTGTCATAGGCTAGGTATGGGTGTATGCTTACATGACCACCAAACAAGTGTCACTTAATTGATTGTCCCAAACAAAACATGATTAAGTTAAATCGCCCTCCTTCTCTCTATCCCCTTCTAACGTGTATGATCGTTCATTGATGCATTCTCGCCGACGCGGGACATCGTGTTCCATCATCCGTGTCGGGGTGTAAATCGGATTTACTAGGAGCAAATAGAGAAATGTTACTTAACGATGTTTTCTAATCGGATTGGACATCGGGGCAAAGTTTGTGGATGTACATGTGATATTTCACAAACCAAGAATCATATGGAATGATTGGTTGGAGAACCTACCTTATCTAGTTGTTATGGTGTCACGCCGACGCTAGCATCATCTCAACGAAAATAGGGATCTTGGAAAACCTATTACATTAGGGACATTAAATAAATGTAGTGGGAGTTTTATTTGTTATAAATAAAACAATTGCATAAACTATATGACCTTAAATTGATTTTGTTATAGATGTTTAAATTGTTAATTTTGTTGCGATCAATCTTTGAAAATTAACAAACTCGTTTCTAAAAGTATTTACTTAAAGAAGTAATACCGATTCCTAAGACATGATCTTAGTGAAAAAGAAATTTGAGTATGTCAATTCTCAAAACTTTCCTCAAACTACCCGAACGTAGCAACGCGATGATTGATTGACTTTTGACGAAAAGTTATTCAATAAAGCGCATGGCTAATATCCTCATTCAAAATTTCTAGACCTTTGAAATAGAGAATTCATATGGACTATATTTAACTCGTACGCTCTCATTCGCTTACTCAAGAAAGTGTTCTTGGAGAAAGTAGATATTAACTCCATCATTTATGATTGAGTATAAAGAATATGAGTTGACCAAGAGATTATTCTTTTAAAAGAAGTTATATGAATGTTTCATTAGCTTACAAATCGAAAGATTGAAGTAGCTAATTGATGACTAGAGATATTAATCTCCGATATCAAGGATTGTTGATATTGTCATTCGATCTTTTTGGAATTATGAAGGATATAATATTACCTTTATGCACGCTTGTTGATGCAAAAAGGTGATTGGTTAAGTATTCAAGAAATACTTCACCAAGATATGAGTTGAAATTTCGAGACCCTCATTTGTGACCATGTGTCACATGAGATGTTTCATTTGCCGTTTGTGGGAGGCATTTGAAAGATTGTCCGAAATACCATGATTGTGACGATTAGAAATATTCTAATCCTAAAGTGTATTTGTCGTTCAAATTATCTCACTATCTCTAATTTACACTAGTAACTTGATACTAGTTCATATGCTCATATTTAACGAAATGTATTAGCAATGAAGAATAAGAGAAAGTTCGAGAGATGTAAAGTAAACTCCGTATAGGAAATGACTTGTTCATCTAAGTCATTACCATTGAATACGTAGAGTTATCTTTATTAAGAGTTTGTTTAGGAATTGAAGGTTGCATACCTTAATTCTAAAAACCTCTCAAAAATATCTCCATTTCATATTCCATGATGGATGATTATGTTTTTGTAAAAGACAAGATCTTTTATTATGGATTTGTTTATATGATTTCATGCATCTTGACTGAATTTGCTTGAAATAGATAAACAATTTTTGAATGACAAATAGAATGTGTAAGACTTGACATAAAGTATTTGACTTTCATGTTATATATACCGCTTAGTCACATAAGTAAACGAGAATCGCATTACGAGAGTCTACATAACGTAGAGCTCGTAATTCAATTCGATTCCAATCGATTGATATGCGAATCATGTTTGTTAAATGACAAAAGCACCTTGAACCTATGAAGGTTTAAGGACAAGTGAATTAATTAGGACTTATACATATCGATGTATAAAGACCTATAAGTACTTGTGCAATGAAAGGTTGTTGATACTTTACTACTTAACCAACGATCATTGTAGATATTAACATATCTATTTGATAAGGTACAAGTATGAACCTTTTGACTAGTTCAAAGGAGTTCAAGTGTGAAGTTAAAAAGACCGTTCAAGGAAAAAGAAAAGTCTTACAATTAATCATGGTAAGTAGTTAAGTCATATGATTTGAAATATTATCTAAAGAGTATGAAAGTAGTTTCATAACTCGCTCCATGAGGAATAATATGTCTAAGAATGGAGGTATCGAACAATATTTTGTATAGTTCGATCGGTAATAAATCAAATGGACTTATTCGACTCGTATTAGGGAATTATGTTTGAGGACAATATTGTTTACACTGAATGATGTTCCATCGAAGTCTATTGAAGAAGATATCTTATGAGATTTTGATCTCTAAGTATAATGCTTCTTAAGATTTGGTGTTGATAAGCTTATTTCAAGATTGTTGATAAGCTTGTACCCAAATAAGACACTTAATATTTGTAGGATGTTTTATATTAAAAGGCACTACTTCCACGAATATGATAAGAACAAAGTAGTTGTTGCTAATCATAATGTAATCTTGATGAATTGAAACTCTCAAGAAGAAGTAGTGGGAGTAAAGTGAGCATTAAAGGAGTTTATGCGTCACTACAAGAAGTACTCTTATGGGAAACTTGTCACTCCATACATGGTGCTTAGTGGGAGTTGAGCGGAACTTCATTCACAGGTTGTTTTGAAAAGAAGTTTAATAGTACGCTCCTTCTAATGAGGACTCAACCATCTCACGAGTTGATGATGTTTGAGAAACTCATGGAATATATGAGGAGTCAAGAACTCGTTCAACAAATCGTTGTGGAAATAGTTCTTGAACCTCAAGTACCAATCTTACAAAAGATCAACGAGAGTTGATTGCCTAAGCCGTTTGATGCATTGGCTTCACGACATTCTCAAACTTAGCATATGAGAATCCGTTGATAAACAAGGAAACGATGGAACGATCCGATTCCACATATATGGTTTGAATTCATATGATCTTTAAATAAAATCCATGTATAACAACAAGGTATAGACCTTGGTTGATGTTCATGAAGGAGCAATCCATCGAGCACGTTTAGATCTTCAAAAGAAAAGATCGACATGGATAACAAATCGACTATGTACAAAGCGCGGCTTCTCGCTTGTAGCTATGTCTAAGTCGATGACTAGTTGACTACGTACAAAGCACAACCTCTTGCTTGTGGCTATGTAAAAGTCAATAAAGATCATTCTGGTAATAGTTGTATTTCATATATATCGATATATGGAAAAACACATAAAACCGCCTTCTTCGTATGAATAAAGGAAGATGTTGTGCATTTGACACAAATCGAGGTTTATGTATTGCTAAAAACATACGCATGCTTCAAGGATCCATAAATGGATTAAAGCAAGTGTTGTGGAGATTGGAATAAAAGTTTTGACAAGGAAGTCAAGGAGTTGAACTTCGTCAAAAGTATCTTGTATAAACAAGATATTCAGTGGGAGCATAATTGTATTACTTGTATTGTTCAAGATAACAATTCATTAAATTGGGAATAACATTAAGAAAATGAATATTGTCGAGATCTCTTTGGAGAATGCTTTCTCAAATGAGAACTTGGGCGAAGTCACCTAATCCTAGGAAACAAAATCTATAAAGATAGATTATGATGGATGTTAGGTTTGAGGAAATATGCATATATTGACGAAGTGTTCTAGAAACACGAAAGTTACACTCCAAGAAAGGATGTCTAACTATACGTCATATGGCATGACTTGAGTGTTTTAACTCGGTCTATTGCAACTCGATTCGAGAAAGTGCATGAAATAGTTCAAGCATTCCTTCATTATGAGTTTCATTGTGTACGCCATATTTATGCATATGCCCCAATGTGTAGTATCCAAAAGATATGACAAACAGTTGTCAAATGGATACAAGAGAGACACATTAGGACGATAGTCAAGGATATCCTCGAGTACCTTATGAGAAAGAGTGATATAATGTTTCATCTCTTAAAAAGAGCTCGTGTAAGTTAATTACACTAATGCTAGTTTTTCGAAAGATTGATATAATCACAGTTGAAATACATATTTTGCTAAAAGGTGGTGTTGTAAGTTTAGAAGGTGTTCTAAATGGAATATTACAACCGTTTCCGTCACCAAAGCAAAATACATAGCAACTTGTGAAGCAATAAAAGAAGTTTATTTCGGATCGATTTCTTAGTTGAGTTATTATGGTTCTAAGCATCTCGAACTATAACTTACTCCTAAAGAACCCAATGTTACATTGGAGATTCAAATATGATCTATAACGATATCACTTGATATCATATGATGGTGATCAAGAATATATATAGGAGAATATATATATATATATATATGGTCAAACAATTTTTGGATAGGTTCGCGAACACAGCGAACACTCTAGCACGATCTCTACCTTGAGCAGTATACGAGATGCAGTTATGCATCCATACGTGGTGGACGTATGAGTAACTAGCTATAAGCGTATTATTTATTTTGAGGTCCGAGACATGTATATATGTAGATATATGACATTGTTCTCAATTCTTCGTTGGCTAGAAGACACTACTGATTGACTCTAGGCCAAGTGGGAGATTGTTAGAGTTATGTCCTAGAAGTCAATAATTTAATGACTTAATTATTAGTTTATGTTTTGGATGAGATTTTATCATCTGTTCCTAGGTTTATTATTGACAGATCATTCAGGTTGAGGATCTGAATTGTAGATCTCTGTTGATCATTCTTTAGAATGACAATAATAAATCTAAACGGTCCATAATCTTGATAATTAACAAGGAACATTAATTATCATATAAGATTAGTATGCAAGTTAAGTGATGATTAAGTTCTACTAATCATAGGTAAAGAGTTACCAACTTAATTGCATATGTATATGTTATGGAACATAGTACAGGACTTGACCCAATGAAATAAACATATGGATTGTGTTAAGTGTCATTGTTTATTTCGTTATGATTTTGGTTCTAAGTTTGAGATGTTTATCTTTTCCACATGAGGATAGGTTCAATAAATATTGTCTACCGCTGATTCCCGATAAGGGCTGCTATACGGACTTTATTTATGTTCTCTTGAATTGTGCGGGGAAAAGCTAATCATCAAGAAAACCGTATGTCCCTCATTAATTCACTTAGTGAGTGACGATATCTGTTTGGGCCCCTTGATGGAGTTGGATCGTATGCGCGCAACTAAGCGATCAACTCTAGATCAAGAAACGTATAATCTGCAAGAATGACACATTCCTATCTTGGATTATACGATGATATCGTGTGACATAAGAATCAAAATAGAGAAACATATTTATTCTCTTATGCAGGATTGAAATATTGTAGCAGTACACTATTTATGCGAATTGGGAGTCATAACGTGTTGCTAGATACCGCTTATGATTATTGGAATTAAATAACGATTTAATTCCATGGCCAACATAACATAAATCCTCAAAGGGTCACACAAATAGGACATTAATCACACAGTGCATTATTTATTTATTCACAACAGTAGGTTCTGTGGAAATATGATAAGATTGATTAATTAATTATATACCGTTGCGAACCGTTATAATTAATTAAGTCAATGGATCATATAGAAATAAATTAATGCATTAACTAATCCTAAAATAATTATTAATGAGTTAATAATTAATTTAGTTCAACACTTATCAATATAAATGGTTATATTGATTAATTGGGCCGTTATTTAAATAGCAAATATATAGCCCAATTAAAGAGCAAAGTTGAGGGACCTTAATTATATGAATTAATGGTCCAAATGAAGGGGTTAAATGGCCCATAAAGGCCCATTTCGTGGCTGCCCATTATGGTGGTAGGTGGGATGGCATAGTTGTAATTATGCAAGAGGTCAATTAGGTTTTGTGCTCTATATAAGGACCACTTATGAGAGCCTCCACCTAGCTTTCTCTCTCCTCTCATTTCCTCCCATGAGGCCGCCACTTTTCACCCTCTCCTTCTCTCTTTTGCTCATGTGTTGAGCTATTTTCTCTCCACTAAATCAAGGTTGTTGATTGATGCAAGAGAGAAAACCATAGGGATTAGGCTTGTTCTTTGGGTACGCTAGCACGTACCTTGTAGAACGTGATTAATCCTCCTTGGTGGACTCGAGGGCGGTTACGAGACGTGGTGGAGACGGTGGAGAAGGCACGCCATCGATTCCCATGCCTTGGTCGAGCCCCGCGAATACGATTTCGCGGGAGGTATCAAATTTCCACCTATCTCTTTGTGTTAACTTGGTTTTTGTGCACGATTCGTTGTGTGTGTTGTTTCGATGGCTTAATTAACTTGTAATTAGCATAAAAATCGAAAATTACACACTTCCTAACATTGTTGATATGATTCCATGCAAAGTGAAGTTGTTAATATAATTTGAATGAAATAAATAGATTTGATTGATTTCTTATTTTTTTTTTTTGAAGGATATAAATCAAATGCTCAAATAAAGACCTTGGTGTACCGTATAGATGCAAAATCATAGCGCTTTGTTACTGTCATATCACGAAATATAAGTACTACTTTGGAGATTTTATTCTTCTCTTTCTAATATTCATTCCTTGTTGATACAATCCAAAATTTTGATAGAATTAGAATTACTCATAGTCAAATGATAATTTTAAAATTTTGATCTAAAATGAGATTTGAAAGAATAATTTTATTATTGCAAATTTCTAAATCTAAATACAAGGATTTAGAGTTGGATATATAGTCAAGCCTTGACCGTTTGCTACTTTCTAAATGTACAAAGGAATTCTTAATTCTAATTGAATATTACAAAATAATTACATGCCTAAAAACGGGGTGATAAGGATCATCCTCAAGATCCATCATCCCCATCATTCCCAGTGGGAACTCATTTTAATTTTTTCTATTTTTAGAATATTTTTGGTCCCCACTATTTTTCCCCCTCCCATTCTTTTCTATTTTGGTCCCCACTGTTATTCTCCCTTCCATCCTTTCTATTTTTGGTCCCCACGAGAACTATAACAATTACTCATATTAACTACAACAGTTAGTATCCAAATTACAACAATTATTTATATTAACTACTTCAGCTACATACATAACTTCAACAGCTACATATTTTAACTTCAACAGATACATATTTTAACTTCAACAGTTACAAATATAACTTCAACAATACATATATAACTTCAAAAGTTATATATATTAACTTTAACAGTTACATATATAACTTCAACAGTTACTTATATAACTTCAACAGTTATATATATAACTTCAACAATTACATATATTGAATTTGTATATTTTGTTATTACATGTTACGGTTCGGAATTTCAATGAATTATATGCTGGGAGTAGATATGGGATGATGGGATGACGCTGGATTTGCAATGAGGATGAATGGGATGATTTCATCATCCCTTGGACTTTCTTATTAATGAAGATATGTTAGATAATTAATGAAGATTTGAGGATGATGGGAATGATAGAATCTATGCGATGATGGAAATCAATTCCCGCCTAAAAAGGCTGAAGAAGAACGTTGGAGAAAATCTGAGAAAAATTTCTAAATAATTAAACTTTCTAAAGGCTGGTCGTTGTTGAGTATATCTGATTGTATATCCAGAAGGGCTGAGATTGATGATCAATAATTATGAGAACTTTCTAATTATTCTTCAACAACTTTGAACAAACAAATAAAGAAGCCAATACCAATGTGAAATTTGTAGCTGACCTAACTTTAAAATTAAAATTAACCCAAAATTGACAATCACATTTGGATCAACGACTAAGGCTGTTGCTTTCTATTGTTATTCCCATTGCAATTGGAAAAATAAATTAGTTTCCTAATTTTTCAATTTCGATTATCCAATTGGACCAACTCCAATCACGTCCTTTCTCAAAATACGCGCCGGGACTTCTTAGTTCTTCCCATATGTGATATGTACGGTCCAAGTACAACACAGAAACGAAAACCAGAGGCGGAGCCAAGGTGGGGTCCTGGCTTGGCCTCCCCATATTTTTAAATTTGATTAATATTTATAAGCTAAATTTAGTGCAAGTATGGGTAATTATGTAGATTGGCCCCTTTAAAAAAGTAAAATTTACATATTGGCCCCACTTAAGTTATTTTTCTGGCTTCGCCACTGACGAAAACATATACATTTTAGTAACCTAGCAAACATAAATAGAGCACATACAACGGGACAAAAAGAAGTGAAAAATAAGAAGGTTTAATATTATATCTGTGGAGAAGTGGGCACAGAGGATCCGAAATTTACAGCTGTGATGGAAATTTCGGTCCGAAATGGATCCGAAATGGGTCCGAAATTGTTACCTTTTATGCCATAAATTGTGTTTCCTTTATTGTCTCTCTGCAAAATTAGAAAGAAATAAAAGAGGAGCGTCTGTGTTTCTATAAAGGCGCCTCCTTCCTTCTGAAATATTAATCTTTCTATCTCTCTCTCTCTCTCTCTGTAAAACGTTGTTGAAAAGAAATAAGAAAAATGGTGGTGTGCGTGAGTTGTGGATATAGGTACATATTGTACTGAACCACGTTAAATCTGTGTGTTTCTTGTTTTATTTACTGTGTTAACATGGTATCAGAGCGGTAGGTTCTGAGATCTGTACGGCTCTATCTCTGTGCGAGTTACTGCACAGCTGTGTTTTCCGTCCTCGTGCGAGTTACTGCATAGAGGGCTTCTTCTTGGTGCGAGTTACTGCACCATCGATCCTTTCTTCTCAGCCAGATCCCACCGAAACCTCGATCAAAACCTAAATTTCGGACCGAAATTTGCGTTTTTCGGACCGAAATTTTATCTAAACAAACTCTAAACAATGAATCCTACATCTGATTCTGACCCTAAGACACCTATCCCTGATCCAAATTCTCTAGACGCCATGACCCTTATCCAGAACCTGAACAATACCCTGTCCCAGTTGTTTACTCAACCGAGACCTCCACCAAACACCCAAAGCCAAGAGGGTTTCTCCTCCGTGATGTCGATCAAGCTAGATGGGACAAACTTCTACCTTTGGTCACAGATGCTGCAGATGAAACTCAACGGGCGAGACAGATTGGGTCATCTTGATGGATCGACTCGGCCAAAGCCTTTGGACGAGGAAGCCTATAAGCGGTGGTCGGTGATGGATTCTCAGGTCAAGGACTTTATGATCAACTCTATGGATTCATCGTTGATAGGTACTTTCTTGCCCTACTCCACTGCAAAAGAGGTATGGGATGCTGTCAACACATCTTATTTTGATGGTAGTGATTTGTCTCAGATTCTGGACCTCAAAAGGAAAATTAGTAAAGTCAAACAAAATGGTGAATTGGTCCAGAATTTTTATAGTACCCTCCAAGGGTTGTGGAAGGAGTTAGACACTCGTAGACCAAATCCCATGGAATGTCCCCATGATATTGAAAAATACCAGAAATTGGTACAAGAAGATAGGGTACTGACTTTTTTGGATGGCTTAGATGATAAGTTGGACCAGATTAGGGCTAGTGTACTTCAAATTAGTCCCCTCCCTACAGTAGAAGAGGCGTTTGCCTTGGTAAGGAAGGAGGAGAGGCGACAAATGGTCATGTTGAACGGGGGTGAAGTTGTGGACAATTCCTTGGCCATGCTAGCAAAAACCCAAACCTTGACTCTCCAAAAGTCCAACTATCCTCAAAAACCAAATAATAAGAAACCGGTCCCACCAGGAGGATGTACTCATTGTAAAAATCCAAAACACTCTGTGGAGCAATGTTTCAAGTTGATTGGGTATCCAGACTGGTGGGAGGAAAATAAGAAGAAGAGACAGGGCAAGGCACACGTAGCAGAGGCCATGACTACAGAAGGGAAGACCCTACCAGCAGCAAATTTGGCCGGTTTAAGTCCTGGCAGTGACAATTTCGGACCGAAATTGGCAAATTTCGGACCGAAATTTGAGGGAAACCTCTCTGTTTTGCCTTCTGTTGAGACAAATGAAGGTAAAATTTTTGTTTTGAATACACCTGCTACTGACTGTTCTTGGATTATTGATTCAGGGGCGACTGATCACATGACGTATGACAAAGAAGACCTGGTAAGGGAATCCGCTCCAAGAAGGAACAAAATTGTTAATGCAAATGGAGAATCCTATCCAGTCACAGGGGCTGGAGAAGTCCAATTTTCTTCTTCCTTAACTCTTTCAAATACACTTTTGGTTCCCTCTCTCTCATCCAAGCTTCTGTCTGTGGGACAGTTATGTGAAGAACTTAATTGTGTGGTACTCATGTATCCTCGGTTTTGTCTTTTTCAGGACCTCTTGACGAAGGAAATTCTTGGTCGTGGTACTAAAAGAGGAGGACTGTATCATTTAGAAGACTTGACTGCTGGACAAGCACATCTATCAGCTGGATCGAACTTGAGTAGGAAGTCTTCTATTTGGATATGGCACAGGCGATTAGGTCATCCATCATTTGGGTACCTACGAAAACTTTATCCTAGTCTGTTTTCTGGTTTTGAAAATGAGAAGTTTGATTGTGATGTTTGTATCAAATCTAAGAGCCATCGAGCTCATTTTGCTAAGATTTTGGATGATGATAATAATAGACTTCCTTTTGATTTGATCCACTCTGATGTTTGGGGACCCTCCCCGGTTAACTCTTTAGTTGGAAATAGATGGTTTGTCTTGTTTGTTGATGACTGCACTAGAATGACTTGGGTCAATGTGGTGAAACAAAAAACTGATGTACCAGTTGCCATTAAATCATTTATTACCATGGTTAGAAATCAATTTGATAAAAATGTTAAGATTTTCAGAAGTGATAATGGTAAGGAATTTGTCAACAAAATACTAGGAGAGTTTTTTAAAGACCATGGGATTATTCATGAGACCAGTTGTGTTGGTACTCCCCAGCAAAATGGTAGGGCAGAACGTAAGAACAGACAAATTTTAGAAATAACCAGAGCAATGATGATAGAAAATAATGTTCCTAATTCTTATTGGGATCATGCAGTCACCTCAGCAGTGTATCTGTTAAATAGATTACCTTCAGCACCTCTTAAATTTCAAACACCTCTACAAAAACTCTCAACCTACACTGTGATCCCTTCTGTTCTCAATATCCCACCTAAAGTGTTTGGTTGTATAGCTTATGTTCACATACAAAAACATCAACGCTCAAAACTTGACCCTTGTGCTGAAAAATGTGTGTTCATTGGCTATGGTCAACATCAAAAGGGCTATAGGTGCTTGAATCCAACCACCGGAAAAGTCTATACTACCATGGATGTGACATTTGTTGAAAATGAAGGATTTTTTTGCACGAACCAGACTCATTCTCAGGGGGAGAATGTGATAGACAATGAGTCATGGTTTGATACAGCAAAGAATGAAGATTGTGGACCTGAACTTGGAAATTTCGGCCCAACTTCTGATAATTTCGGTCCGAATTTTATGAATTTCGGTCCGAATTTTTCGAGTGAGGATGAGAATTTCAGTCCAGAAATGGATCCACTAGAGAATTCGGGTCCATCAGAAGACCATGACAACTTGGAATGTGAAGATGAAGAAATGATACAGTCTCCTACTTCACCACATGATCAATTTCCTGAGTCAGAGGTAAATGTTTCTGAACCTGCTATTAATAACTCTAGTTATCAGTTACCTTTCAGGGTCAATAGAGGCAGACCACCTAAAAGATACAGACCAGATGAGGATGGTGAAGACAGATATGCAATGGTGAATTTCATGACCATGTCTCACATGCCAGAGCCTGTGAAGGAATTTGACAGAACCCTTGCTTCAGTTCACATTCCAGGCAGCCTAAATGAAGCTCTTAGCAATCCAAGATGGGTGGATGCAATGAAAGCAGAAATGGATGCGTTGGAGAAGAATGATACTTGGGAATTGGTGACAAGGCCAAAAGACAGAAAGGCAGTAGGCTGCAAATGGGTGTTTACAGTCAAATATGGGCCCACTGGAAAAATTGACAGGTACAAGGCAAGACTGGTGGCAAAAGGCTATTCTCAGACATATGGAGTAGACTACCAGGAGACTTTCTCTCCTGTAGCTAAGCTAAACACTGTGAGAATTCTATTGTCCATTGCTGCAAACAGAGACTGGCCTTTGCATCAATTCGATGTAAAGAATGCCTTCTTGCATGGTGACATTGATGAAGAAATCTACATGGATATTCCACCAGGATACAGTCATTCAAGCAATCAACTTCTTGTGTGTAGGTTAAAGAAAGCTTTGTATGGTCTGAAACAGTCCCCTAGGGCCTGGTTTGGAAGATTCTGCAGTGCTATGAGGGGATATGGATACACCCAGAGTGATACTGACCATACTTTATTCTTTCTCAAGAATAAAGGTAAAATTGTTATCTTGATAATCTATGTTGATGATATGATAATTACAGGTGATGACTCTGAAGGAATCCAGGATCTGGAAGAGAAACTGTCTAAGGAGTTTGAAATGAAAAATTTAGGAGGGTTGAAATACTTCCTTGGAATCGAAGTTGCACGCAGTAAAGAAGGTATTTCTTTGTCTCAAAGGAAGTATGTACTTGACTTGCTTACTGAAACAGGTATGTTGGATTGCAAACCTGTTGATACACCAACAAAACAGAATGTCAAGTTGGGTGTGTTCCTTGACCAGGCACCTACAAACAAGGATCAGTACCAGAGATTGGTAGGGAAACTCATCTACTTGTCACATACTCGGCCTGATATTGCTTATGCTGTGTCAGTGGTGAGTCAGTTCATGCATGCTCCCAGTGAGCAACACATGGAAGCTGTTATGTGGATTCTAAGGTATCTCAAAGGATCCCCAGGACGAGGTATCTTCTTCAAGAAAAATGGTCATCTTGGGATTGAGGGATTTACAGATTCTGACTGGGCTGGAGATGTGACTGACAGGAAATCTACTTCTGGATACTTTACATTTGTTGGAGGTAACTTGGTTACCTGGAGAAGCAAGAAACAAAAGGTGGTAGCTTTGTCAAGTGCAGAGGCAGAATTCAGAGGAATTGCTAAAGGTTTGCAAGAGTTACTGTGGATAAAGAGAGTACTTAAAGATCTTGGCTTCTATGATGACAGGGAGATGAAACTGTTTTGTGACAACAAGGCAGCTATTGCAATCTCGCACAATCCGGTGCAACATGATAGGACCAAGCACATTGAAGTGGATAGACATTTTATTCGACAAAATTTAGAAGATAAAGTCATTAGCATTCCTCACGTGAGAACTGATGAACAATTGGCAGATATACTAACCAAAGGGGTATCCAGCACTATCTTTCAAGGAGTGATTTTCAAGTTAGGCATGCAAGACATCTACATGCCAACTTGAGGGGGAGTGTGGAGAAGTGGGCACAGAGGATCCGAAATTTACAGCTGTGATGGAAATTTCGGTCCGAAATGGATCCGAAATGGGTCCGAAATTGTTACCTTTTATGCCATAAATTGTGTTTCCTTTATTGTCTCTCTACAAAATTAGAAAGAAATAAAAGAGGAGCGTCTGTGTTTCTATAAAGGCGCCTCCTTCCTTCTGAAATATTAATCTTTCTATCTCTCTCTCTCTCTCTCTCTGTAAAACGTTGTTGAAAAGAAATAAGAAAAATGGTGGTGTGCGTGAGTTGTGGATGTAGGTACATATTGTACTGAACCACGTTAAATCTGTGTGTTTCTTGTTTTATTTACTGTGTTAACAATATCTGATACATCGAATTAAAAAAAAAATTAACTTTGATGAATACATACATCACTCTGCAAATTATATTTAAATTTTAATAGACCAAGTGAGACAGAAATTAAATACACTGGTAACCGAAAGTCATATGGAGATCTAGAAACCAAAAGTTCTCTAAGTTGAAGTATGTGCTTTGAACTCAATACTTTATTTGCTCAATCCTCAATGTCAAAATTAAACAGTCAGTAAAAACAATGAACAAACAACTCGATCATCTTATGTAACTGTACATATTAGTCGGTCCCACATGGTAGCTCTTAGGCGCCTTCTTCTCTGTTGATTTTTCATTGATTTGCCACAGATTCAACGTCTCATCATCAGATGCAGATGCCACTTTGCATCCATCAGGACTCTACAATTTGCACAAACAAACAAAAGTTAAGTTCACAGATAAACCAAAATTACTTATGCATGGATGAAATTGTAATTTTCAAGTTAGCCTTACGTGAAGTAGAGAAAGCGTGTTTTCTCTGTTAGGTTTCTGAACATATATATATAAGGATTATGTTTTCCTTAAGGCATGAAGACGAAGTCAGACCAACAGCTGCAAAAAACCAAATGAAATCAACTATAAATTGCCCCTATTAATCAGGCCTCTGATATCCCTTTGCCAGAACAAATATTAATCCTTTTAACTAAATAGCATCTCATCTCAAAACAGAATATTCATACCTGTGACATGTACAGCACAGAGTCGGTCCATGTGAACTCAACAGTTCGTGTTCCTTCTTGCTCCACAACAAGCCACACACTTCTGATCCTGTGT
The DNA here is from genome assembly GCA_028095005.1 of Rhynchospora pubera. Lineage (NCBI taxonomy): Eukaryota > Viridiplantae > Streptophyta > Magnoliopsida > Poales > Cyperaceae > Rhynchospora > Rhynchospora pubera. Next base: position 156,466,798 of record CM051462.1, on the reverse strand, counting down.
CCACTGAATTCACGCAAGTACCGGCACTCACATTCCAGAATTTAATGCAACGGTCAGTTTCACCCCCTCCTGATGCAAGTAGGTTGTTCTCAAAGGGACACCAAGCGACCCCTCTAACAGCTGCAGTGTGGTCATTGAACCGGTGAAGAGGAGGAAGGTCATCTGACCTTGAGATGTCCCATATATTGAGGAGTTGATCTTCCCCCCCCCCCCACTTGCAAGGTGTTTCCCGCATGGAGACCATTGAAGACCACAAACTGCATCGTCATGGCCACGGTAACGATTGACGACAGGCCGCATGCTTCTGATATCATTGGTTTTAATTAAACCATCTGCACCTCCAGTTGTGAGAAGATGATTATTGTTCCACGCAAGTGACCCTACCCAGCTTGTGGAAAGTCCATACAGAGTCATGAACTGTTGAAAAATATCATTCAACTCAATAATTAGAAATTGAAATCAACCAATTGCCAGAGAGAACCAATTATTTCTATCAAATTATGGGTAGCTTTTATGTTTCTTTGCTAGGTAGAAAATGCATTTAAATAACCAAAATCAAGTAATGACACGAACCGGCTTCATGGCAGTAACATCATACAGAACTACCGTTGCATAGCTTTGACCAGTGGCGAGGTGGCGGCCGTCTGGAGCCCAGCTAACACTGGTAATTGGGGCAGAACTTCCAGTTACTGTCACCAATTCTGTGATAGACTCGTTTGCATCATTCCACAGGTACACTGCATCATCAAGTGCAATTGCCAGTATATCTTCACTTCCCCAGTCCAGCACGTTCAACTGGTCATCTGCTATAACATTTGGTACATCCAATGTTTGCTTTGGTCCCTAAGGGATTCAAAAGGGACATGTAAGAAAGCAAGAAATGAAAAAAAAGTGAACTGCAATTTCAAAATTTGAATAATTAGCTATGTGTTGATCGATCAAATATAAGTTAATTAAGTCAAATGGTCAATCAACAGTTTACCATGTTGTTGATCAGTTATGTAGGAGTCAAACCAATTGAGTACCTGAGGAATGTGCCTACGCTTCTTTGCCACTCGCTGTATGTTTGTCGGAGTCGGTGGTTCAAGCGAAGATTTGAGGGGGGTGCGAGGCCGGTTGCTGAAACAGAGGACACGAGTACTTCCCTGGAGCATAGTGTCAGCAAGAAGCTTTCTGTATGCTGCTCTAGAAGGCGATAATTCAGCTGTGCTCTCGTCTTTTGTTGGTATGTTTAGTAGAGCCTCTACTATTTCCATATTCCTTCCACCTCTAAGCGGAATGAATCTGTCACCCTGAATTATATTTTAGAACAAAATTGATGAATTCACATTCTGATTCCATGTAGTGGATAAAGAAAACCGATGTAATAAACTAATAAAAATAGTTTTTCTTTCCAATTTTCATCTCGGAATAATAAGTTACTTTTCATGTTCTTTTCTTTTGAGGTAATACCATTTTAATTTGAGTCTAATAAGCTATGCCCCTCCTAACCCTAGGTTCCTCTCTTTTGGAGGGAGATTGACCTTAGTAAAGTCGGTGCTCACTGCAATGCCCCTCCACTATATGCAAACCATTTTTTTGCGTGATTGTCTCGTCAAGCACCTCGAAGGAATGCGACGAAAATTCTTTTGGAAAGGTAAAGACAAATGCCTTGGAGGACATTGTCTCGTAAACTGGTCCAAGTGTTGTATGCTAAAGAAAAACGGAGGTTTAGGAATTATTAGCCTCCGATTGCAAAATCAAGCGCTACTTACCAAGTGGCTTTGGAAGATATCAACGGACGAAAACTCCCTCTGGACCAACACGATAAGGGAACTTTATGGTACAGTCGCCATTGATCGCCTCTCTTCCCTTGATGAAGTTTCTAATGGACTCAAGGATATCCTTAGGCAAAAGGACTTCTACAATGCCTCTATTGCACCAGGGTCGGATTCAAAATTAACTTGGAGATGGACCCAAAATGGTTCTTTCTCTTCGGCTAGTGCTTATAGAATCCTAGTGGACACAGGTGTCCGTTCAAGTTACCATCTTTCTCTTTGGAAGATCAAAGCGCCCCTGGAGATTAGAATTTTTCTTTGGTTGCTACTGCAGAATCGATTGCTTACCCAAGAAAACCTACTTCTTAGGGGATGGCCTTCATTCTAGTCGTGCATTACATGTCAGACCACAACCATGGAAACAGCTCTGCACTTACTTATTCATTGTCCCTTTGCTCATCGATTGTGGGATATGCTACAAACCCGCCTCAACCTACCAGTTATCAACTTCACGACGGACCATGTTGGATTCTGGTTAACAAATAGATCCTTGCTTGGAGACCAATGGGATATAATTTGGGCAGCGGCCTCTTGGACTTTATGGAAAGAGAGAAATGCTAGAATCTTCTCGGCTGAGACTTCAATCCAATCGAAACTGCTAGAAAATATCGTCAACGACGTGGCTGCTTGGACTATACATATCTAGATTAGTTTTGCCTTAGTTTGTAAATAGGTTTTCTGTCTATTTACTAGTTTTTCTTTTTTCCTTTCTTTGATTCTGGCATTGTACTCTGTAAGATCCTTTTTTTATTAATGAAATTTTGCCGGCGTGGCTCTCGCCACCCAGCCCTAAAAAAAAAAATACCATTTTAATTTTGGGTGCAACCGCTGAAATTGTTAAGAACGGGTGCTAGTTGTTAGTTCCACTAAAGCTAAATGATCTGATTTGTACAGAAGTTTTAATGTGAAAAGTATAATTAATATTTATTTTCGAGTAAAGGATGTTATCTGTTCATACTAACAATGCATATTTGGAATCTTTTTGTGTTCTTAATATAATAAAATATAATATTCTTTTCCGCAGTTCTGTTTAAGCACTAACCAAAAATAAAAATAATAAAAAAAATCTGAGCTAGGCCAAGGCATTATCTTAAATTTGCATTCTTTTTTTCCCCCTTCTGTCTACACGTCATATAGCTATGAATATTAAAGCCAGTATAAAAAATTAAAAACATAGTATAACAAAATATCCTATTATTCATATTGCTCGAGTTGTATGCTTGTCCAAAACATGTTTCATGTCAGGTACCAAATATAGATATGCATGACATAGCCCTTTTTAGCCTCGCCTACCATATCCTCAATTAATTTTGTTCATTACCTAATTAACTATAGAGTCATAATTGACCAAATATTTGTTTACAGTCAACTTTGAAAATATAACTGCAATGTGCGCAAGTTTAATGAAACATGATTAATTAATCAGTGACTTTTTGAACCAGGTGCCAGTAACATCATACCTAATTTTTAATTTCTTATTATGTTTGATTGAATTAATTCTTATGGAAAGTAAGACCTAATTTTATGGAAAATCAGATTGTTTGAGGGAAGAAAGGAGATCTTACATAATAGTGTGTTGTGGGTCGGGATGATGCCCGTGGTAGCCGACGCCAGCTACGGACATGGACATCTGGTACAGACCCTTGAGAAAAATTTGCATCCATAATATATAAACAAATAGCTCTTACTCTGAGGAAAACCAAACAAGAACAAAAGAACGAAAGAACAAACAAAAAGTGGATTCAATCTCTATTATGAAAAGGAGATGAAAAGGCAAAGTCAAGGTTGAAATTAGAAGATTGAATTTGATCAGAGAGAGAGAGAGAGAATCAGAGACTCAAGAATGCAAAGGGAGAGAATGATACGGCTCGAGGTTTAATTTATAGCGTGACTAACGAATGGTGCACTTATTTTTGGAAACTTGGTTACACTAAACTTGCCGACTTCGTACATGTAATTAAGTAATTTGTTATTCTGGAAACTGTGAGTCTGTGAGCTTAAACGTTATAAAATACTAGCAATCGCGCCCACCCAATGTGTGGCCTATTTTTTTAAAAAAATATTTTTTACTTTAAAATATACATACAAATGATTGTGTCCAAATATAAAGAAAAAGAAACACAAATGAGACCTATAAAATTGAAGCCGTACAATCTGACGGCCACTATCAATCATGACAATTGTGCTAAATTTTATCTTTTGTATAACGAAAAAAGGTGTTATAATTAAAAAATAAATTTAAGTTGCACATGAGCGAACAAATAATCTCAAGAGAGTACAAAAATATATCGCGAAGATCTAGATTTTGTGCGATTAATAGGGAAGTATTGGTGAGACTCGTGAGCAGAGAAAAGTAAGATTTTTTCCAATAAAAGTGACATCTTTCTATAATTTTTATGATTTAGAGGATTAAAAAAGGAGACAAATAAATTTCAATATCATCGCCAATTATTAGATTATGATTCAGTTTAGCATAAAATAAAATTTCAATCATGTAATTTAAAATTGTATCACTAAATATTCTATTAATGGTTAGCCTCTTTATTTTGGATCCATATTCTTAATGTCTGCACATCTATGCAATTAATTATATGACCAAATTTTCAAGAACAAGACGATGATCTTTTTTTTCCCTTCAAAATAGTAGCCTAATGAACTACCATGCTTTATGTTTATAAACTGAATCATCAAATTAATGACTTTTATCACTACTACATTAGCCATAAAAGTAATAGGAATAAAATAGCTCTACTCTACCCGGAATGATAATTTCATCTGGAATTGCATCATTATCCTTTTTCCATTGTTTCTTTTTCCTCACAAATAATTTCATATCCAGATCGCCACACATAAAAGCCACATACAGTGCTATGTCCATGATCTCGTTACTGGACAAATCTGTTAAAAAGGATCATATAATAAGAGAATAACAATTAGTAAAATAATCTTAATATCTCGGTGAAAGATGTCCCAGACATTACCAGAAAAGTAATGGATGGGAGAAGTGTCAGAAAGCTAGGTATAGGTTCTGTTAAATTGTTGTGAAATAAATTTGAGGCAATCACACCACCCCTCCACCAACCCAAAAGAAACAAAAGGATAAGTGACCCCATTCAAATTATGAGAAGATATGAAATTTGGTGTTCAGATGCAAGTGTTGCATGGTAGAGTATACAGAACATTATTTAAATGTCAGGAATAAGTGTAAAATCTTTCATGTTTTACAGTGACACATATTTATGCAATTTTACGGCCTTCAAATAAAATAAAAAAGACATGATAAGTAGTACCAGTTGTGAGAGTCAAAGTTGTTAATGCAGTTGTCACCCAACACAAAGACGTATCCTTTTGGCACAAGCTGCATAAATTCATAGCATCATTAGCATATTTATTGAAAAAATACTTTGTTAATGCAACAAAATAGGAGGAATCTCAATGAAGTTCACATCAAAGCAAAACACTTACTTGACAGCACTATTAATGACTTCAAATCAGATGGATCTGATCCTGCTCCAACAAATACTAAATGGGTCCCATCAAAACACACTAAATCTGGGTCACCTGAAAATGTTGCACAAAAATAAGGAAAAAGGTTGCACATAACAGCTTTTGTTTCAGAGAACTAAACCAACAATCCAATACTCAAGAAAATTACCACTTTCAAGACAAATTTCAAGTTCATCATGGAAGTTGCCCTGGAGAACTGCTCTGAAAGCTCCCTCCAAAATAGGCAAAAAGACAGTGTAGACCACAGACTCGTGGGACCCGCATTCGCCAAATTGGGACAATTGTTTTCCTTCTACAAGTAGGAATTGGGTCTCAAAAGGTATATCTCGGCCATTCGAGCCCATCCTCTGTGCCATCCACCATAACTTAAACCTGAATGTGCACATGAACCTCAAATCCTTGGAAAACAAAATTAGAGCAGTTTTATTAATTAGATGATAAACAACTACAATTTGGTTTAATGAAAGGTGATGCTTTATGTAATTTATGAAGAATCAAATTAACGGAAAAAGAGAAAAAGGGAAACTTACTGAAGCTTCCTAATGGGAAATACATTATGACTACCATCTCGCTCCAATTTGACACCAATGAAGGCACCATTAGTCATCGCACTTCCACTCGCTGGCGTCAAAATAATGTTTTCACGCACACCTGACAAGATCTTAGTCCCCAAAACCACCAAATTGTCGTTTTGAACCGATATCCCTGCACCGATCGTCATACTTACTACTCACTTTAGTTTGAAATTTCGGAATTGAATCCAGGAGTAAGAGAGAGAGAGGAGGAAGGAATGTGAACAGTGGGAAGTTAGGGACTGTAGGAGGCTAGGAGCGATACAAACTTCTGTACCAGAATCACGTTTATAAAGTGAAAAAAGTGGCGTTGCTTTTAAACCGAAAAGTTGTCTAATTTACATCATAGTCGCTACAACACTGCAATTCTCCATGAGTGAAAAGAGCGAGAGCTTCTGACTCCATCGAAGCTAGGGTTTTTGTGCGATCTTATAACAGTAAAAAAAATGGTGTTGTGCAGATCGCTTGACATTGAAGCTTCTGGCACCATCACCACAGCCGGAGGAGGCGATTGAGACAACGTCGAAGCCATCAGATCTCCCAATGCCATCTGACTTCTTCACCGCAACATATTTTTAGCAACACGGACAACATTTTACACCCAAACATACAATAAAAATGTAAAATAAAAGTAAATTGTCTTAATCTAGAATAAAATTACAGATAAACTCTTTACCTTAACCACATCCAACGATGATGTTGTTGATCGGGATAAATATCAACTTGACGAAGAACCCCACGAATCCCATGACTACAAACCCAATGGCAGTGCGGACAACCACCTTCGAGAACTCTACAAATGAACAAATCAACATGAATCAGGAATCAATCAATTGCTTAAAACCACAAAATACTCGAATAAATAAAGAGATTAAGGATCAGGAGACCAAAAAAAACGAATCCTTACCTTTCCTATCGGGTTTCTGGCAACGCTTGACAAGACGAACGCTGTCTTTGGCGAACTCTCACAATGGGTCGACGACGGAATCGATGGCATCCATGATTCTTCGAAGATTGTTGAAGGAAAATCCTGAGCAGATCGGCGATTTATGAAAGAGAGAGATGGGGAAGACGGAGGGGGCGAGAAAAAACCCTAGTTTGAATCTTCCTTTTATTAATCTCACAATCCCGCGAGACGTCAGCTGTGGAGGCGATTTTTCTTTTTTTTTCCCTTGCTTTCCATATCTGAGAATATTTGATATTATGTGATCGGAAGAGAGAGGGGAAGAGGAGAGGGATAACACAGTTTCGACGAAAAAAAATAAATAAAAAAAATAACGGAGGCTGGGATTCGAACTTTCGTGCGATAGCTACGAAAATTCGTTGCCAATCATCAAGCGACTTTGACTTATTTGTGTGTAGGATCGACTCCTTTATAGAAATAGCGATCCAAACCGTACATCATATTGATCAATGGTTTAAAATGATGCTAACAAAATTGTTTGGACCCCTTTGTGTGAAAAATGCTGACCTTTCTAAGGGTGCTTTATAAGTAGTAGAGATAGAGATTATTTTTGTTAACTGATGTCAGGACTCGATTGTTATTTATAGCGTGGTTTTTTTTTTTATTAAACGCCCATAGGCCAATAGCGTGGTGAATTATACTTTTGGGCTGTGCTCCAGAACTCCGATAATAAAGGAGAGGAACGGAGAGGAGAGTAAAGGTTGACCGAAAATTTGTTACTCTCAAATCGGAGTGGAGAAGTTTACTCTAAAAACTTCCGAATTTTAGTCTGTCTCTTCCCACTTCTTCTCTTCCTTTCCGTTGTCTTCTCCTCTGCGTGGAGCGAGTAACCAATCGGGCAGAATAAACTCGTCCGTTACTCTCCTCTCCTCTCCTTCCGATTTGGTGTTCTGGAGCACAGCCTTGAAGTTGTTTCAGAGTAACTCGATTCATAGACCTCTTCTGACTTCAGTCTCCATTTTGTACATTTTGAAGAAACAATAAAATGGGCGAGGCCCAAGATGAAATTTGTAGCTGATTCCACTTAAAAGCCCAAAATGGACCATGAAATTTGGATCAACAACAAAGACAGCCGCCCACCAGGACCAACATAGAATATCCAAAATATATAAAATACCAACTTTTTCCAATTTCAATTATCGAAAACAAACTAACAAACCATATTTTTCTAAATGACATTATTTTACCAAATTTTCTCGGTCAAATTCCTCTTAACCAGTTTTTACATCTTCGCAAAATCCTTTGTTAAATTGCTAAAGTTCTTCAGCGGAAGAGGATTATAGTTTTTGAGACGTGTTAATCTGATGCTGCAAATTCATCTTGGATTAACCTTTTTCCTTTTTTTTTTTTGCTTTGGAATCGTCATATCTCAAAAGATGCCAAACGACATTATTTTCCTTCATATTTTTCTGTTATTGTGTAATGAATATTTAATTACGAACTAGAATAAAAATCAGTGATATTTTTCTGCTACGCGAAATTTCGTTTTATTTTATTTGTCGAACATATGTCCTATTGAGATCCCGCAAAAATCATAGCATAAATAACCTACATTTTCTCACAATGTTGGACAAATAATGTGTGAAATATCCTAGAAGAAAACGATGTCCTATTTCATTTTCTCACAATGTTTTGCAACGTTGTGTTGTAATTTCAACAACGAAAAGGGTTGAATGAAGAAAACACTCTACTTAACGTTATTATGAAACTTTCAAGGGTTTTATCGAAACCTCTTCGTCAGGTCCAATTGACATATCCCGAAATTGTTCTCCAATCATAAAAACTCGACCCTTCCATTTCATTTTTCCCAAATATCTCGTGCGAGTGAAACTCAAACCCTAGCTCGCAAAAACCCTAACCTTATCTTCTCTCTCCACCTCGAAAAACCATGTCGCACTTCGGCCGATCGGGTCCTCCGGAGATCAAAGACTCCTTCTCTCTTCTCGTACTCAATCTCACCTTTCGTATGTGCATTCTAACTTGGTCTAATCGCCTCGATTCGTTTTTGGTTGATTTTTGTGTATTTTAAGATTGCTTCGTGACTCTTCTTGTTTTGTTGTAGGAACCTCTGCTGATGACCTTTATCCCCTCTTCGATCGGTATGGCGAAGTGGTTGATATATACATCCCTAGAAATCGAAGGTAAAACTGTTAATTTTTCACTTTCAATCCTTAAAAACTATAATCCTTTATTTTTATCTCAAAGATGAAAATAAATTTATAGTTTAGAGTAAATTTTTGAAGTTTTTTTTTGTTCTAGAAACTAGCTGACAATTATCTAGGGTTACTGGACACGTAAAAAAAATCTGATAAATTTTGCTTTTTTTAGAACTGGGGATTCACGTGGGTTCGGCTTTGTGAGGTATAAATATTTTGAAGATGCACAAAAGGCGGTCGACAGGCTTGATGGTATGGCACTTTGTAAAATTTAATTCATTGATTCCTCAGTGCTCCTATGTGCATCAGCTGACAATAAAAATGTGTGAACAAAAATTGCTTTCCATATATGCCTGCACAATGACAAATATTTATGTGTGTGTTAAAAAAAGTTATGTGAGATGCTAATTGTGCGTTGGCTTACTTTACTTTCAAAATTTTTCTCTATTTGTATGGGTGTGCAGTATTTCCATGAAAAGAAACAAGTTGTTCCAGATTTATACCAGAAAAGTTTTGAGTGAATGGTTTGAACTTCTATTTAACAACCCTTGTAAACATTGTTGTATAAGGCTGTTTTATTATATTTTAGTCTTCATGTAAAGTATGTTTACTTGTTAAAGGTAAAATGGTTGATGGTAGAGCCATGATGGTGCAATTTGCGAAATATGGTCCCAATGCTGAAAAGATGTAAGTTTATGTATCTCTTGTTTTTACTCTTTACATATATCCCATGAAAACCAGGATATTGTTATTAATGAAAGCTCCTTAATGTATGTGGAAGATTATCCGCACTGCTTTCCTACTCTTTTTTCAGGAACGTAAAAAAAAAAAAAAGCAAACAAACTATCGTCCTTAATTTCTCATCTTTCGTAGGAATTAGGCTGTGCTTGTAATTATATGCTTTTTGCATATGACAGGGATCCATTGTGATATTTCCTATGTTTTTGTGGTAGTTCATATGTTTTATTGTCTATATGCAAAATTTTTTGTCTTGTAGATGCGTAATAAATTTACCATGCATTTGGACTCATTCTATTTAATAATTTCCTTTTTTTTCCTTTTAATATCTCTATATTCAGCCACAAAGGGAGAATTGTTGAAGTTATGGGTAGGTCAAGAGGACGATCTAGAAGTCGCAGCCCTAGAAGGAGGTTAGCTCTCTCTCTTCATTTCTTTCCTTCCTATCTTATGTGCGATATACTCTCTCTATGCTAGACCATGGATAGTGGTGCTTTAAAAGGCATCTATGGATTAAGATCTGGTTTAGAACCATTTTTTGAATTGCTGTTGTTATGATCTCCGTTTCTCTAATGGATCGTGCTGTAGTTTATTGATTTGGAAGTGGAATAATAGTAACATGTGGAGCTGGAACTAGTATGAACCTTTTGGGTCTAGGGTTTTTAAACAATGTGGCTTGGCTAAGCTGAATTTCTTTTTTTAAGGCTATGTTATGTAGATGGCTCTCTAGTTTTTTTATAATACTCATTTTAGTCCTCTAATTCAAATATACAACTCTTTTAGTATGTTCTGCAATTATATCCCCCCCCCCCCCTCCCCCTCTACTTGTACAGTTGTATTGTCTAAATGCTCTCTTATTGAACTAGTTGTGCACTCACATTTTCCCAACTATTTTTGGGAGAAAATCAGTTGTAAATTAGCTTTCTACACTTGAAAAGTTATCTTCAATGAGCAGGTCTTTCTTTTAAATATTTTTCCCAAAGTGTTTTAATGATACTATGCATATCTCTGGTCAGCTGGTGTTATTTCTCTAAATCTCAAGTTCTAAGATTCAAATGGTTAATCTGAATGCCATCAATTTGATCTAATCGAATCTTTGTAGGAAAACAACTTTTAATAATTCTTTCCAATAGGGAGAAAACCATTGATTTTAAAAATTCTATACTGTTCATTAGGAATAGTTTTTATATATTGAAAAAAATTCGTCAAAGTTATATTTAAAAATATGAATTTTGATATCAGATTTTGATATGTAGATTGAACTGTGGTTCTGATTGATTTTTTAAATCTCAAATTTGATTATGAAGTTTTAGTATGAGCATATCTGTGATATGCATAGTATGGTAGACTTTTTCCAATAGAATATAATTCAAGTTCTATATAATAATAACTGCTTAATAAATTCACCATATGTATGAACATATAGCGAGAACTAAAGATGGACAAGGACATGACTTCTAGTTGACTTGTATCTTTTTAGCAGAAATATAATTATTTTTGGTGGTTTGTGATTATTACAGGGATGACGACAGAGATCGAGATTACAGGAGACGGAGCCGCAGCCGGAGCAGAGGACGGGACAGAGACAGAGGCAGAGGCAGGGATTACCGCCGCCGTAGTCCTAGCCGTAGTCGTTCTCCTGATGACTATAAGCGCCGTAGTCGTTCTCCTGATGACTACAAGCGCCGTAGCAAGTATAGGTACTCTTTATCTCATCTTCCAGACATGACTTTCTTGTTGTGGTTTATGCTTTGTCAACTTGGGGCTTTGTCAGACGCATGGAACTGGTTGGGTGTAGTCAGGTTTCTGTCTTGCCAGTTGGTTTTTGTCAACTTCATTGGTGTTCCAGCTATCTTGATTTGGGTTGGTCATCTTTCAGGTTCTTTAGATCAAGTTTTGTCGTTGTGCTGGTTTTGATTATTTAATAGGTCGAGTAAAGGTTATGTTATTGAATATGAGTGCTGGGTTTAAATCAGGATGTCTTGGCTAGAGTCAAGACTTAATATTCAAGTCATGAAAGACCTAGTTGTCCAACATGGTGGGGATTCCTATAAGTTTGTTCTTTTTTTATTTGCAGTGTATCACCAGATAGACGCAGTTTAAGTAGGAGCAGAAGCAGGTCTCCTCCACGAAAGGCCTCTCCCTCTCCAGCCCGTGATGCATCTCGTTCTCCTCGTCGCAGCACCTCTCCGTGAATCACTTCAATCAAGTAGCTTTCCTTGATGAGGTTATTTTCTCTTTCTTATTAAACTTTTTCAATTTGATTGCCTAGAGTTCATCAAGTAAGAACCATTTGTGTTAGAGACATTTTACATAATATCCATAGGCCATCTGAAGGGATTTCTGATAGTTATTGGCTGACTAATGATAAAAACAAAGAAAGTAATTATTGTTGATTTCTGGAAAATGTTGATAAGTATGTTTCTTGCACTGTAAGGAAAACTTTCATTGGGCACGTGTTGTTTCACCTTTATAAGCTTTCTGATAAATTGCTTTTCTTTTGACAGGAACATATCTTTGGTGACTAAAATTCACCTTAGTCTGACAGAACTATCATAGACTAGTAGTGGTGGTTGCTGTGTCTGTGGTCTTCCCTTTTAAAGGTCTAAAAGACTAAAACCTTGCATATGAACTTTTCTTCTACTAAGAACATTGTATTTGTTTGTATGGCTTTATGACATAGAGTTGGTATTTGTGTTGAACTTGTTTTTATTACCTGCTTGGGCAACTCTTATTTTAAAATAATTCTATGGACCTTTCTAGTGGTTGCTGTTGAAGATATGCTGAGTTGATTTTGTCAAGTGAGATCCAGATATGAATGATATGGCTGATGATAGTTTTGCTGTGATGCTGATGATGATTATGTTGATGTTGATAATGGAGATGATGATGATTATATTGCGATGGCAATGTCATGGTGATTTTGAAGTTAGAGATACGCAGATGCTTTAGCTGATTAGTAGAAATCCTGCACCTGTTAGTGAGGTCCTGTGGTTGCATATTATATGCAGGTAGGATATATTAACAACCATTTTTTACTTGCTGATGGTGATTACTCATCGAATGGTTATCTAATAATAAAAGAGGTAAATAAATTGATATCTTTTATATAATTCAGATAGGTTGTGTGTAAATTTTGATATAGTTTGAAAATCATATGATCATCGATAAAATGTTACAAAAAAAATGAACCATTAATTTTCAAACTGCTTGATTATTTAGTTTGTTGTCGAGATCGGTAAATAAGTTGTTATCAGAATCTATCCTTTCTCTGTGCCCCTGGTATACTTGTAGCTAGAAAATGACCTTTTATTAATGTTTGGTTTTTTTTTTTTTTTTGTAATGTTTTAAATATGTTACATCTCAATGCCCAGCTGCCGGTTTTTCATGGAAAAATCACGTCTTTCCCTTGCAGATGTTCATGCCTGCATTACATTACAAATGTATAAGAATTGCATATTGATGGTTTGTTGATGATGCCCAACACAATATGCCTCAATTTGTTAGATTGTTCACTTTAATTTAACTTTGAAGTAGCGCTTCACTGAAATATCTTGTATAGAACTCTAATAACATTGATCTGCGTTTTGAAGCTGGTATTTTGGGTTGCTAAGTTATATCTGATAGAAATTTGGGTTGTTGCTTGTGTGAATAGCTCTGCATGTGACTTCAGTTTCTGTTACTAGCATGTATCTTGTGGTAACGTACTCATGGAATAGACTGCTGCTCTCAGCAGATTTTACCTTGTTTACCATTGTGTTGCGGAAATACTAAGTACCATCCTAATCTATGACATCCCGTGCCATCCCAACGGGCTCGTGTCGCTGAGGCCCATTAAACCTGCTTATCCCACATGAGTCCCACGTGAGCAATCGTTTTTATCAATTTTAAATAGGTTTGGTCCCGTCATAATCAAATCTTTTTTTCTCTCTCTTCGATGGTGATTCTCTCCTCCTCTCTCTAGCGAAAATTTCTCTTTTCGCTCAAATTCATCGCTCAAATTCATCGTATTACTCAGATGAGATCAGATTTGTCAAATTTTTTCTTTTGAGGTATGTTTATCTCTATTTTCATCAGATCAGATCGTGAAATTTTGATTCCTTTCGCAATTTTCATGTGCGTTGTTTGATTTTTGTTTGTTTGCGAGTTTAATTCTACGTTAGATTTGAATGTTCCTTTTGGTCAGATTTAGTGTCAATCGTCTCAGAAGAGACTAGTTGCGTGGCTACCTACAGGCGATCTAAACACAGTCCGACGATCGTAGCTAGAGCTCCGACGATCGACGTCGACAAGTCTTCTTTGTTGTTATGTGAGAGGGGTGATTTCAATCCGACCTGCTACTTTGTCGACGAGGTCATTTTTGGCTTCGATAAGACCAATCTCCACAAGGCATGGCTTCGGTACAGATTTTGATATTATTGTTTTTATTTTCTTTATGTGTGTTTCTAGTTTTGTACGGATCTTGGTTTTGTTCCCTAATTTTTTTCGGTTGTTCACATCTTAGAGTTTTTGTTTGTTGTTCTAATATAGTCTTAAAGGAGTACAAAATATAAAATAAGGGAGTAAATAATATCTAACAAATGAGTACATATCAAGAACCTGGCAGATGTGTTTGGTATTTTAGCATATTTTTAAAGGAGTACAAAATATAGCATAAGAGAGTAAATAATATCTAACAAGAGAGTACATATCAAGAATCTGGCAGGTGTGTTTGATATTTTAGCATAATCTGAAAGGAGTACAAAATATAGGATAAGGGAGTAAATAATATATAACAAGGGAGTACATAAGAGAGTAAATAATATATAACAAGGGAGTACATATCAAGAACCTGACATGTGTGTTTGGTCTTTTAGTATAATCTTAAAGGAGTACAAAACATATGATAAGGGAGTAAATAATATCTAACAACGGAGTACATATCAAGAACCTGACAGTTGTGTTTGTTCTAACATTGTACAATTCTATGGTTTGCAGAATAATGGTAGTGATGATAAATGTGTTGTTGCTTACCGACTACTACTAGATCCTATTAATGAGGTGAAGCTGAAATTTAGATCTGCAAGTGAGTGTGTTCTCTTTGATCTTGAGGAAGAAAGTTGAACTTGGTGGTTGACTGAGAAGATTACAAAATTTTGTCGTTGAGTATAACTTAATTTGTGTTGTTTGTTTTTTGTTGAGTGAATTTCGTTTGGGGAATAACTTTTATTTGAACATGGTTGGATGAAAAGTTTATACTCCATTTTTAAGAATTATATACTCTGTTATTGTATTGAATTCTTATTTGCACAATTTGTCTGCTCATTAAATGCTAATTTGGTATTCAATATGTAGAAGTATATACTCCTTTATGGAGAAGTATTTACTTCCTTAATATTTCAATTTTTATTTGATTATTCTTATTTTCAAATTGAAATATTAAATGCTTATTTGAACGTTTTGATCAAAAATTATATACTCCCGTATGGAAAAATATGTACTCCTCTTAGAAGAAGTATGTACTCCTCTCAGAAGAAGTATATACTTAATATTTTCAATTCTTATTTGCATATTTTTTGTCTGCTTTTAAATGCTAATTCTGTATTCCATATGTAGATGTATATACTCCCATACGTAGAATTATTTACTCTCTTAATATTTCAATTTTTATATGATTATTCTTATTTTCAAATTCAAATTTGGTTTTTGCATATTTTTTGTTTGCTTTTTAAATGCTAATTTTGTATTCCGTATGTAGATGTATATACTCCCTTACGGAAAATTATTTACTCCCTTAATAGTTCAATTTTTATATGATTATTCTTATTTTCAAATTCATATATTGAATGCTTATTTGAACGTTTTTACCAAACATTTTATATTCCCCTATGGAAAATTATGTACTCCTTTCAGAAAAAGTATATACTTCCTTAATATTTTTAAATTTGATTTTGCACATTTTTTGTCTGCTTTTTTAAATGCTAATTTTGCATTCTATATGTAGAAGTATATACTCTCTTATAGAGAATTATTTACTTCCTTCTATTTCCAACTGTTAGCTCCAGATGGCAGAATTTGATATATTAATAATATAAATTTTTTTTTTATTTTATAAGAAAACATATTTATATACTTCTTTACACTAATTTAAGTACTCCCACTTTTTGAATGACGTCAGCGTCGCTGAATCGCGCTGAAAGTTTAGCGATCTTCTATTTTGGACCAGCGTGCCTGTATTTGGGCCAGGTTGGCGTGGGATGTCATGGGATGTCATTTTCCCATGATGTTCCATATCAGCTCCGATTGTGTTGTTGTAGTTGGTGAAAGCTGCCTAGAAGGGTCGGGCTGGGTTTGGAGAGGCTAGGTACTAGGGCCTACATAAGGGTCCGGCTAGGTTAGGCTTATGAAGGCCTTAAGAAGAGCCAGGTTTGAAGAGTCTAAATTGAAAATTTGGTTTGGCGTTTCTTAAGATTGGTCCTTAACTTTTCTAGGCACAAAGGCTACTTTTGGATCGTATAGGAATAGGAGGAATAGCTTCTTCCTAAACGTAAATTTATTATAAACAATCCAAGTTCTTCACAAAGTTATACACTTTTCAATACTTTCCGCTTAGGAATAGACTATTCCTCTTATTCCTAAGCAATCCAAACGGAGCTGAGTTTTAGGAGGCCATGTTTGAAGGGCTTAGGCATAAGAAAGACTAGATTAGATTTTATTTTTTTAATGTTAATTTAGTATAATCATGTCAATTTGACAATCTAAAAATAAATAAAATGTGATTAGATATTTTAATTATAGTATAAAATATATCAAATTCAAATATAAATATAAATAAAATTTGAGCTCGTCTATTTATAAGTCCAGTCCATCCGAGCCCTTGGCTCTTTTTGAAACCTTTGTAAGGGTCGGTCTGGGCTAGACTTTTAGAAGGGCTGGCCGAGGGTCGGAGGCTTTTGGCATTCCTTTAGTATTGTTGTGTCTTGTACTCTTGTGTGTTAGCTCTTTCAGTAAAAACAACAGTCCGAAGCAACCTAACCAGGACATCTCTTGGAGACCATTAATTAAAGTCGGCTTTTTTCACCAGAAAGTAGCACTATGTTCTGTTGATATTAATATCATAATCACGCATCAAATATGGTTTAAAGTATAGAGATCATTAATAATGTTAGTATCATGTTACAATGTGCTTTTAATATAATTTTTTAAATAATGCATGAATAATATCAAAATACTTTGTAACGTGCATGATTTAACAAATTAATGGGAGACATTGAAACCTGTTTTCACTTACTAAATCTGCTGTAATTGCAAAATATGGTTTTTAATTAAAGCGATCAGTAATAATATTGCAAAATACGGTTTCGGGGAAACTAGGAAAGCTCGCTCACTGCATAAACGAGACTCCCTACTCTAGTACGTTCACAATTAGCTTTGCTGACGATTGGCACTGTCCATAACACTAACCGGTGTAACTATGGTACTTCTTTCAACAACGAATCACCATCTGCAGTTTCACACACTCGGTAAACGATTTGAGGCTTGCTGCAATTTTTCATTTATCTTTCTTGCATTATATTTTTCTCATCTCGTACTAAGATTTCTTTGATACTCGAAGTGAATTTCAGAATTGCTACATGCATGTTTTTTAAACAATAATTAATAATATTTAAATTAACAGAAACAATAATTAATAATATTTCTTTATCAGTTCGATGTTATACAAAATTAGTTTCTTTTCAAAATATGTTATCAAAGTTAACACTCCGACATATTCTGTTTTGATAGTAAAAGATGAAAACCTCATTTTTGCTTTTGCACGGGTGTATATCTTTTGCAGTGAATGATAACTAATTTCCAGCCATTACTGATCTCTCACAAAGCAAAGTATGCACAAAAACTATAAGTTAATCTAACTACAGAAAATTTAAATTACACCATTCATGAAACTAGACCACCACAAGCATATTAACCAATGAGCACCCCTTAACACAATACTGAATGTAGTCTTGTTTCTAGAACTACACCACCAGAAAATAAAGGTAGAGGTACTCAACGCTTAGGGGGAACATATTGCACATTGTTATCAGCACAAACTGTCTGAAATTGGAGGAATAGAAAAAACAATTAGAACAGGAAGTCAGCTAGTTACATTTGTAAGACAGATTTTGACCCCTAATCTGTTTCACTTGATATAATTTTGCCATTAAAGTTTGTTCTTTTAAAATAGTAATCTACTCAGATCAGCATCTTGATTCAATATACTTGGTTCACAATTAGACCTATCAACCTCAATATATTGAAAATTTTTCCGTACTCAACTGTTGGTACATAATGCTCAAATAATAAATTTCTCAGTACCCAGAAAGTCTAGAGATCTGACAATTCTAGCAAAATTGATGATAGCGTTGTTTAAATTGTGAACTCTTAAACCCACCTCAAAAAATTTGCAGCCAGACAATTAAATCAAGTGGAAATCAGATAAAATAGTTAACAAGACTTATGGAAAAGACAAAATAATTGAGGGGTGAAATCAGACTTTTTTTTGTTGAAACTGGGAATAGTTGTAACTTGTAACATACATCCATCTTCTATGGTATGTTTTAAAGTTTATGATTCAAACTAAAGTTAAATCTACATGGTGTTTTTCATTATTTGCATAAAGCATATATAAAATTTGGGCTAATTTAGAATTTTAACAGCAACAGCTTTTAGATGGAGGACCAATTAAAAGTCTAAATTGACTGAAAATTTTTGGTACATGTCAAACTTAAATGATGAAGCAGCAACTACAAAGTTGTTTGTTTTTTTTTTTTGATGTACACTAGAATTACCCTAAACTAAACTAGCAGAGATGTGAGAATGTACCTGATACTCTTCAGGAAGTTCTTCAGAAACAGCAAGGGTGTAACATCCGGGAATAAATCTCCCTACACAGGAATTATATGAAATAAAAAAAAAGTTACACCCTTTCACAAGAATTGCAGCTACAGCAGGATAGGCATAAATATGCTACTATTATGTGGTCATACACAAAAACAGACAAATAATGGTTTGCATCTAAAGTCCAATTAAGCCCACGTCAGTTGACCTTTAATGATATTTTCAGCTGAACCTATTAATTGAACTTGCGACGGAGGCAACACTATAACTCACTTTAGGCAAAGTTTAGCAAAACAAAGGAAAAAAAAAGTTTAAAGGACCTTCAAGCCAGCGCTGTATCAGGAAGTTAACCAAGACAGTACCAAAATTCCATTCCATTCTCTTAACCTTAACACTTTATGATTACTGCCATACCCAATCGAAAAAAACACCATGTTCAATGCATTCACTATAAAAAACTGTCTTGTGATTAGAATCTATAAGTCCTTACAAAAGGATTTCCAATCCTTTATTAATAAAAGAAAAATAAAAGAGAGGACTACCAATTCTTAGCCAGCGAGCAGCCCAACTCCTGCTTGGATCTGTCACGGATATTATCCTACACACAAAAATGAAATTATAAAATCAAAGTTATTTAGAGATGCTCAAATTATTGGCATGCATAATTTCATTAGTAACTACAAAAAAAAAACATTACAGTTGAGGCTTAACAGCTAAAAAAATTCAAATAAGGTAGAAGCAAACATAAATATTGTATCTCACACTATTTAAGTTGTAAAAGACCTACTTATGATCCAATACAAAACATATACCTGACCTTGTTGGGTTTCATTTCTAGCCTACCCAACTTGTTTGGGACTAGAAGGTTTGTTGTTGTTGTTTAACACCTAACAGCATATGTACTGATACCAAGGTCATTGCAATTTATGCCATCTCTATTGTATTAAATTAAATAAAAAAAAAAGAAAGAAAGAGTCCAGAGCTCTAACAAACCCAGTAAAATTGGGGGTGGTGCAATTAGCAACATTGTCATGCTCCTTGTCCATCTCCAAAAAGGGACAATTCTCACAACCTGACTCTCTAAACTGCATTTCACGAAAGGGATAGGTTATATTGACACCAAATTTGTTTGACATCCACAAAATCCCATCAACAAAAAATGCAATAAATAAAAAGTCCAGCGAGTGAAAAATATATCAATTAACCGATAAGCTAAGTCTTAGCAACTACTGTATCTCAAGTTGTCTTATTCCATATAAGCTCCAATTATCAAATAATTAAAGCATAGTCTGTCATAAATGTTAATATCTCTACAATAGTATAAAGGAGCTAAGGGCCTTAAATCCTAAAGGCTCCCTCTCCCTCCCTAAAATAAAATGCAGAAATTGCTACTGCCATGAAGAATCAAACAATACTGTGAAGAATTGAATAGACATAATTTTTACATACACAAAGGCAAGGTAAAAAGTTTTGTAAGACCAAGTTTCTTTAGATAGCACTATAGTCATATAAATGTCAGGAAATTCTTCTTATCTTAACACTTAATTATTTAGGTAGTAAATATAATATCTACAAAAAGAGGGGTCGAATTGAAAAAAAAAAGAATTAGAACACAAAACCTAAAACCCCGGAGGAAAAGATAACCCCAAATCAACCTATAAAACCTTGGTGGAAGAATGAAAGGGGAATGAGATAGTGAAAGGTACAAGCAAACCTGGTCGTAGGTCTTGACGAGGCGGCAGCGGAGGCAAGCGCGGAGCTCGTGGCCGAAGCTGGTGGGGATCTGAGCGAACTGCGACATCATCCGCTCGCCGTCGCCGTCGTCCCTCCCGCCTCTCCCGTACTCTCCTCCACCTCTCCTCCCACTCCCACCACCTCCTTTCATCTCTCTCTCTCTCTCTCTCTCTCTCTCTCTCGTGTGGGAAAAGGGACTTCAGTACTTCACAACTTCACAGAATCACATTCACCAAAAAACAATAAAAGAAAACGCAAACTGACAAAAGGGGGAGCAACGGAACCAGATCCTCTGGTCAAAAACAGAGACTGACGAGAGAAAACCGAGAAAAAAACACTAAATTTTAGGTTTTGCTTTGGGTTGGGTAAAAAAACACATCCACAGAAAAAAGAGAGGCTTCAAATCTAAAACGGGTTCGACTGGACTGAGAGAAATCATTGGGCTGTAGAATATGAAGCCCATAATAGCCCATATATTTGCCTACTAGGAACTGAAAAGAAATCCGCCGGTTTTTTTTCAAAAAATTAAACTCCATGAGAGTTAGAGAAGGAAGGAGGAGAAAGGCAGTTAATCTGCCCATATGTTTGACATATATGAAGTATTTGTATCATCTACATTCTACTTAATTTTCATTTTATTCAGCTCTACCTACCATTCTGAAAGGAAAACCTTCTTATTTGCAGGAGATATTATAGTTAGTTGCTCCTAATTTCAAGAATATATTTCCATTTTCTCCTCGATATGAATGCAAAGAACTTAGGGGGCATTGCTAATTTGCTAGTGCCTGAGAACCATGTCAATTTCACATTACAATCATGCTTTCATTAAGTACTTCCCATTGCTAGTTCTTTCTTTCGATATATATTGGGTACTGACAAAATATTTTAAGGTATACCATATATGTCACCCAGCAATTAGCTCAACTATTAGTCTAGTAGCAAATTATGCTCAGAGGCTGATCAAAATGTCTCCAGCAACCTTGCTGCATCCTCTTTAACCGCACTTTGTGAAATCGGTAAAATAAAGTGTAATTGATAACTTTCCATGTTCCCCTTTTTATCAATTCCCTTAAAGTACTTACCCAACAAACTCCAGAAAACTAAATTAAAGGAGTTGAGCTAACACTGGCAGTACCAATACCTATCCGCCATTTATGCAATTTTCAAACCAATAAAAGGAACAAGGACAGAGTTAAATCCCAACGACCAGAGCAATATTTTCATATAAATACCAAACGATTTCCTCCATTATTCTCATCGCATATCAAATCAGCAGCAAACCAAGTAAATATCCTAACACACAATACCACCATGGCTTTACAGTCCCATTTTTTAGCACTTTTCATCACTTTGATCCTTGTAGCGGGAGGTGAATCTCGTCACCTTTTGGAGGCTCCTAAAGAAGCACCTGTTCATTCAGAAACTCCAACTGAACATGAACCTGAACCGACACTACCGGTGCCGAAAGTCGAGCTTCCACCTATTCCAGAAATCCCAAAGGTTGAATTGCCCCCAATAACATCTTCCATACCAACTTTCATCCCTGTATTTCCAAAAGTACCCATTCCAGAAGGCATTATTCCCCCAATTCCTTCTTCCACACCAACTTTCGTGCCAGTCGTCCCGAAACTGCCCTTTCCATTTGCTCCACCCCATAATAAAGAATCGCCATGAGAGGTCAAAAAAAGAGACGACAAAAACTTATGTACGATGTGTTCGTATGATGTATCCTACATCTGCATGTGTTTTTTTTTGTTTCCCGTTTGTGATCAAACGTTTACTTGTGTTGTTGATCACTTGTTGTAAATGAGTAAACATGAGTGTTTTTTTACTTCTATTTATCCGACCCAGTGGTATAGCTCTACAACGCACCGAAGTACGAAAGTTTTTTTTTTTCCCTATGCGTATTTGAAATAATTATACATCCATTTTGACTTTAAAAAAATTAAACAAAGCTACATCTAATTTATGAATGCGCGTGCTTTATAATTAATTCACATACCCTGATACCCAGACATAAGAATACTAAAAAGTTTCTTAAGAACAGTATACGAATCTAACCTTCCCTTTAGTGGCGGATTTAGGAAAAATATTTAGATGAGGCTAAGTGCTCTAATGAATCATTTCATCGAACGGTTTCTCTTTTTCTGTTTTTCAGTCCCACCTTTGAGTGCTCCAATGCCAGAAAAAATTCGCTGAGGCTAAAGAGAGGCTCCAGAGGCTTGACGGCAGTAGGTGGGGCTCTAGCCCCACCCGCCCCAGTGGTGAATCCGCTCCTGCCTTCCCTTGCCATCACAAAAATCGTTTTTAAGTCAAATATATATGTACAAGATCGTATTAACTATCGTTCAAGGATTTTTTGTACAAAATGTATGTTTTGTTTTTATCTGCACCAAAAAAAATTATGTAATATGTTTATAACTAGTTCATTTTTTTTATATACATAATGAACAATCAACAATGTAGTGGATGAAATTTGTGGTAACATTTCATTGGCCGGGAAAAAAAATTATCGTTTACAAATATATTTGTCAAGAATATTGATGTCGAGAACCATCTCTTGCTCTGAGCAAGTGGCAAAGACACTTTCACCGAAGGACGCGAGTTCGAAATGAGAGGTTCCATAAAAAGTCACAGATGATAATAATATGGTTTTTATGACATTTAATTTCGAAATAAGTCGGAGAACTCAACCTATCTTATCTTTTTAAAAAAATTATTGATGTCTAATATTTTAAAACCCAAAGTAATTGTATGTTTGGCACCTTGCAAATGCTAGCAAATCTGTGAAGGACCTACACAAATTTCACTCCAACCCGTGTCGAACTCGTCAATGGATTTAGCAGCTTGAAGACATAATTGCTTATCTTCAGCATTCAGGACCCTCTGAATTAAATCGGACCATTATAACAACAGGACCCACTCCACTGCTTAAAAATAAGAGAAATAAATAAAGCGGCTTGTAGTATTAAAGAAGGGAAACATGCGTTAGAATAAAATGGGGTGGTGGCGCAGTTGGCTAGCGCGTAGGTCTCATAGCTTGTTGAGTTATCCTGAGGTCGAGAGTTCGAGCCTCTCTCACCCCAATTATTGTGAGCAGAACTATGATGATACGCAATAGTGATGACTTGGGGTCTATCACAACCGTCTGATTATCAGATGATGATACCTGCACCTTCTGAGTTCTGTTTCTAATTTTTTTTTTGTCCTTTTCCTTTGCCCGGAGGAGAGAATGGAGTGGGAAATTTAAGATACTATTATTATTTTTATTAATACTCTAATAATAATTATTACCTTAATTGACCATTGATTTGGGCCGCTAATTATCCATTTCAACATCAGTCGTATTATCGTCTCATTTGGTATTTAAGTCTAATGAAATGAATGTTTATGTATTATAATTTGTTGAATTATATTTTAAAAAATCAAATTGTATTAATACTCTAATAATAATTATTCCCTTAATTGACAATTAATTTGTGCCGCTAATTATCCATTTCAACATCAGTCGTATTATCGTCTCATTTGGTCTTTAAGTCTAATGAAATGAATGTGTATTAGAATTTTTTTAATTATATTTAAAAAAATTCAAAGTAAAGACTAGTAGAGCTGACATGAACTTATTGAATCCAAATTATTACATTACGGTATAAAGTAGAATCCAAGTTCTTTATTTGAACCCACTGGAATAAATGTATTGAATAAATTTCAATTCAAACATTCTTGTGTTAGTGTTGTTAAATGACCGAAAAAAGCAAAATTTTATTTTATTCTTGTGTAGTCAATGCATCGAAGCGAAAAAAGAGAACGTATTACGTGCAGAGATATAAACTACAAAAATAGTAATAGAAAATGAATTTTAATAAAAAAACAAATTAATCGAAAAGTTTGCACGAGCTGATATTTATTAAAAAAAACCTTCAAATATGTTCGAATAAAACGAAAATGCGAATTATTGTCAGGAGAAATATATTAGATAGGTCTACCATTCTTTCAAATCTGATAAAGCCACGCCATTGAAGTCACGAAATTAGAATCGAACAATTAGATTTTATTTATAACATAATTTGATTAATGATTGAACGTGAGAGTCAGTACAGATGTTCAATAACTCCGTCGTTATTCTAGAGGTAATGAGTTCAATTCTCGTCGGACGTGAAAGATAGATAATCTCTATTTCACATAGTGAGCTATGCCTCTATAAAAAAAATAAACAGTCTTAATTAAAAAAAAATGATTAGTGATTTACAATTTAAACTTGGTAGATGTCGGATCCGGATCCGAATCCTCTGGTCGTTTAAAGAAATGTCTAGTGGACGTTTTTTGATCTGAGCCCTTCAATTTAATCTGAACGGGTTGATTTTTACGGACTGAATGAATCTCGACAGATCAAATATTAATCATGAAATATCCATTAGTGATCGGACAGACATGATTGATTAAAAAAATGACAAGAGGATCTCGTCCACGTAGATGCCAGACCCATTAAAAATTTATTTGAGTCGTTACGCCACAAAGCTGTTTGTGGATTTTCTGCCTTCAAATATAACTCGTTTTCCTTCTAGTGGTGATTAATAGCTTAGATAGCAATGCATATGTTTGTAATGAAATTGGACGTGCAAGTTTCTCTATAGCATCTTTTATTGAAAGCGTGGTGTGGCAATACATACGTAATGTTTTTTAAAATCCAACAGTTATCAATTGTTCTACTAATTGTCGGGCCACAAAATCGATTACACTGGCACAGTACAATTTATTAGTACTGGAGAAAGCTCGAGTGGCAGAGAGAAATGAGAAATAACTAGCATAACTATGTCTGTTTTTGCACACATCCGAAACAATATTATTAGCACACATCATCTTATCTGTTTTTGCACATCAATAAAAAGGATGACGGTTTTATTCTGTTAGTATAATATAATAATATGATACATTCTAAAACGAATCTGTAAAGAATATACTTCGAGCTTCTAATTAAAGACGACCATTACACGTTTTAATTTTAGTATGGTAATTGGAAGCTAGTACAACAAATTTTATTCTAAACAAGTATGACGTGTACAGCACTGAATATATAAATTGCTGACAAAGAACCTACGAGTTTGGCAAATTGTGCCAGAATCAAAACTCTAACATGACAAATTTCAAACATACTAAACATCATTTTCTAAAGCACATCGATACAAATACACAGAAAATGTAAGGATCAAGGACTACATACCAAGTATTATGCTATTATTTTGTAGACTTTCTATCACTAGAAAAGTGAATCTGCCTTTCCATACATGGTGCCACTACAGCAGGTGCATGGTTGTTATGTTCATTCTGTAAACAAACACAACACAGGAACCCGCAACAAATATACAAGTGTTACTACAGATTCGTCATACTTTTGTGTATACACATGTATTACAAACGGAGTGGTATTCTAGATATTCACAAAATAACTTACGCAAACACGAGACTTGAGAGAATTAGCATCCTCATTTGTTCTGATGTCAGTGCCTGAGATTGGAAGGGGGCTCGGTGGCTGGTGGAAGAGCAACTCAGCTATTGACCGATCTATTGGATTTGTTCCGGTTTCTGGGTTTATTGGCTCCACAAACCTAATACAATAAAAAAGTTGACTGTAAACCATGAAAAATAAGAGAAAGTTGTACCAAATCTCGTCTCTAAATGAAAGAAAACCAAAGAGCAGACCAAAATATTCACTATCAGTCCCCAACAACAAAAGATGACCTTTACCAGCTACTAAAAATGGAAATAACAAAAGAAAGGCGCACATAACATTTTTTCTATTTGCTTGCAGAAAAACTACGACATACCCGTTGTTGAAAGCTGAATATTTAGCATCTCCATTATCATAGCTGCTACTTGCATCGGAGAAACCATTCCTTTGCTGCACACTTCTAGCCAATCGGTACAGACTATCTCTTATGCATAGTTTTGTCTTCAGATCCAACTGGAAAACAACCAAAATGTACAGAACTTGATAAAGATTGAATAATTTGATAGAAAAATCCTACATTAAGATTTTGAATATTCAAATCTATTACATGAAACAGGAAGTCACTCAAACAATATCTATATTTAATAAGATCAAATTTTCTTAAGTTTACCCAAGATCGGGAGTGGTGAGACTTCTCATCATTTTAAAAATGGTTTGCCAAAGCCCTCTATTGTTTTAAATTCCTGGCTCACTTCCAATTACATTGAGACTTGAGAATGATAAAAGCTTAATTAAAAACAATCTTACAATTAGAGGTACAATGCAATTCCTTGTGCATGGATTCAGTACCTATCCTGCACTAGAATGTAGCACACACAAGAGCATCTCACCTGATTCATAACATCTTGGAGTTGTTTAAAGCTGGTCTCCTCCACTGACAGGTCACTAGCTGAAAGTGCCGAACCATTTTTATTGGATGAACCATTCATCAGCACTGATGAATCCAGTATGCTTTTTGACTCATCAACCCCCCTCTCAAACTCACTTTTGCAATCAGCTACAAACGAGGGTGTCTCAGTCAATGGCTGCTGAATCGAGTTAATCGGCTGTCCATTTTTCAGCTTCTCCACCTTTTTTCGCATTGCTAACATACAAACAAAAACATTGATTAATGTTTTCCATTGATTACTAATGTATACCATTGATTAATGTACCAGATTAGGCACCGCACTAGTCAGCAGACATTTTCTTAACCTGAAGACTAAATTACCCTCCATGAATCTCTTTAGAAATGAAGTTTTCCAGATAATATTTCCAATACCTAGCCTGAAAAAAATTAATGAGGAATAACAATACTTTACCTGTAGGTCTTTTCTGAACAGGAGGCTCAACTGTAGAGGGGGTCTGCTCTATTCCAGGATAAGAATTGAAGGTGAGATAACTTGAGGAACCTGACTCCACCTGGTGCCCTGGGTTCTGCACAAATGGAGAGTTACTCAACTTGGAAGGAGATACTAAGGAGCAGTTCTGGTCTACCAAATCTTGAGTTATGCTCTCCACTGACAAGTGTGGGT
This sequence comes from Rhynchospora pubera, assembly GCA_028095005.1. Taxonomy (NCBI): domain Eukaryota; kingdom Viridiplantae; phylum Streptophyta; class Magnoliopsida; order Poales; family Cyperaceae; genus Rhynchospora; species Rhynchospora pubera. The sequence goes on along the minus strand of CM051462.1, from coordinate 156,439,428 downwards.
TCCCAGTCTGCATGAAACAAAGTTCACATTGAAATAGTTATATAATGGGATCTCTTTCGCAGTTACCATATTAAAGATTTGCTTTTGGTAAGATAGATACGGGCAAAAACTGGGCTCTGTAATTAAGACTAAATTTAAATTGACACAAATGTATATCCAAAACATTTAATCGGCTAAGTGCTTGCCACTCACCATGTCAACAGCTCCATATCCATTCAAATTGCTTTCATTGTATATCTTGTTGGCAGCAAGTTCTTCTCTCTCTTCACCTTCACAATCCTGAAAATCACAATTTGAGAAGTAAGGTTTGGATGTGCACTTGGGCTGACTATGATCACCTTTTCAAGATACATAAGCAAGAGTAATGACACTTTGTGTCCTTCTTGACCCTGTTACTTGTTTTCAATTAGTTGAACAACGAGGAAGATGCTACACATTCAGATCACAGATCTCAAGTAAAGGTGTGGCCGTATACTAGATAACTAACTCAGGTTATCTTTTAGGGTGGCTAGTAGTGTATAATTGTCAACTCTTGACTGATTTGACTACAAAAGTGGTTCTTTTCATTATGTTAAAAAATAATGGTCTGATAGGGTGCTTGGTCTTCTAAGACATAATAATAGCTAAGTGCACAAGGCTCCAGATCTCCAATAGGCCTCACCCAAGCCCTGGTCAAGAAATCTCAACTTGAATCCCACTTGTCAAGCCAATGGAACTGCCCAAAAGAGGTCACAATAAATCATCAATCATAGTACCATTTGACTGGACGCAAATGCATCTTCAACCTCTGCATTAGCAGATGTGTGCAGGTCCGGCTTGCTAGAAGTATATGTTGAAAATTCATTCAAGGCCTCCATCTCTGATGTGTAGATGGCATCTGAAGAAGATGGAAACCACGATAAATCTGCCCCTCCACCCTCCATTGTTTGCCTCTCACCGAATGTTGAATCACAATTTCTTCATATATCATAAAATGGAAAAAGAAAAGAAAATATGTTACTTGGAGATGCAACGATTTATATATATATCATGAGAATGTGGTTGTAATTGTACACTTTGCATCCAAGATGATGTCAAAACTACAATACTATCTGAAGTAACTATTTCATAGTTCCCTTCTGAAATTATACCCAAATTAAATATTTACATTACACCCATAAGTTCTTGGGTCATCTACAAATAGCATCCAAATTAAAACGAGAGATCAAATTAAATCCCCTTGTTCTTATCTAAGTGCGGAGACATCAAAAGTAGAGATCTCAACAAGATTTCATATCAATTTGTTATCTAGGCAGGGCACAATTCCTTGGATCCCTAAACTGAGATTTATTGAAAAAATTATCCAAGGAAAGGAAAAAAGCATCAAACTCAGAAGCACCCAATTGATGCCAGGCTTTATTTCAAAATGTGAAGGAACTCGATCATGTGTCCAATTCTGGATTTAACCGTGATTAAATGACATAAAGCAGCGTTCAATCAAACAAAACTGGCTACAATAGCCCTATTTTTTCCGCACTAAATAGAAGCTACATAAATAATTATGTAATGTCATTTGGAACTCTAAACCAGAAATGCTGGTGGGTGGGGGGGGGGGGGGGGGGGGAGGGAGGGAGGTCTGCTCAATCTGGTCCTGTGGAAACAATGTTCGAGTTGCTTGTAGTAGCAAGAGAAGTTGAATTGTAACATTTGTAAAGCAAACCACATAAGGACACCAGGACTACAAATTATCCAAACAAAGGTACAACAAAGCAGCACAATATAAATTACCTGAACAGCCTATCAACATCCTCAAAATTATCAATTGTTGGCCAATCATAGTATGCCAAGTCATTCTCTCCATAACTCACACCATTGCCTCCATTTTCCAATGAATCCTGGGCCACAGAAGCCGACCCATTCTCGAAAGGCTTATTAGTAGTTACACCGAATCCATTGCTGTTAGTAGTTTTGTGGTCCCCACTTATATCATTTGTTGGAGTACTATCTAATACATGTTTTGATTTCTTGTTAGAAGCATCAAGGTCAAGATTGCTGCTCTGAACAAACTCGCCCCTTATATTATCTTTAATCTGTGCAAGGATAAACAAAAAAAAAAAAATCAAATTTTCGCACCTGAAACTTCAGTTTCTTTTTTTTTTTGGATTTTTTTATGAGTACTGGCTTCTTTGCCAACTGATTACACCATAAGCAAATATAAATTAAACCGAGAACAGTTTAATTGTACTTGTACAGTTCATACATTTTATAAAAAAAAAAAAATTGGCCAGTTTGGTTAACAGGTTAATTGCACTGTTGAGATAATAAAAATGCTAACCGAGCCCTTAACTGTAGCAATTGACCAAAAATTGACCTCCTTATGCCACGATCTACCCTCACATGTGCACTCAACCATCATTACAAACCAGTTTGGTACCAATCTACCATAAACAATAAAAGAACTACTCAGACAGGAAAAATAGAGAGTCGAATTAAGGTAACCTTAATTAGCTGGCCTGACTAGTGTATGTTATCAAATCATTCAGTACATTTACATTACATAGTGAGGTTATGTAGAGAAAAGTAATATACCAAAAATTCAAACTTCAACCTAATTCAACCAGGAAAGAAAGGTACTTAAAAAATAATTATAAGGTCAAATACAGAAAATAATCAGGATCTGTCCTGCACTGTAGCAGTCAAGTGTGACAGCTCTTCTTTCCAGAGGGCTACCACACAAACTACTACAGGGCGTCCACAACAGATGCATTTTTTTCTTTATTTTAATCCCTGGATAAAATAAGTGGCTCTCCCAAAAAAATAAATTAAGTATAGGAAAAAAACATTCAATTTTCTAAGTAAAACACCAAACCTAGAGAGCTAAGAATCAGAGTTTTAAGAATTCCTACTTTGACTAATGTTAATTTCCAAATTATGAAGCTCAAGCTTATAAAACCCCTTCTGATTTCACACTATATGCCTTTTCTAAACTAAATAGCACTGTTTCTGCTAAATATAAAGTAAAATCAATACAAAATTCAACCAATTTCTTACTCGAAAACAAAGATATGAAAATAAATCAAACCACGGAAAAACCAGTTATCAGTGATTCAAATCAGACAAAGTGAATTTACCTGGTTATCTTTCCAATCTGGCATCCCTTCTACTATCTATCCTGGACCAAAGCTCCAGAAACTTATCAGATCTGATATCATATCTGCTGTAAAATCCACATCAAAAAACCAAAATCGAAACTAATCAAACTCGAATTACACGCAACAAAGGAAGAGTCTCACAAGTAGGAGCAGCACTTACCAATTCCCAATTCAAAACCCTAAAACTCTGAGCACAAGAAGAACAAGGAAGAGGTCGAAAGAGATAAATCTCAAGCAGCTACGCGAGGTTTCTAGACTCTTCGTTTGCCATCTCTCTTTGCTTCTTCTATTTTTCGTTTTTAAAAATCCCAATTGGTTTATGTTATTTTATATTTATTTAACGGTTTTATTATTAGTTTGCGGTCAGGGCTGGTGCTGGTGGGTCCCACAAGGGCTAATTCGTGGACTAGAAGAAGCCGTGGATCCGATCAGTTCCTTTCCTTTTATTGGTTGAAGCTGTGGGCCATGCCGGGCCGAATAGACACGTGTAGGGTATGCAACAAGCACACGGCATTTCTCAAAGTTTAGAATTTTACTTTTGAACCCTTCAATTTATCAAATTTTCGTAACCTTCAAATTGGCGTAGCAAAAATTTTGGTAATGAATTGGATTAGTAAAGTTAACGTACTAATTTAGTTTTAAATAGTATCTCTAACTGTTGATTAAAATAAAAAATATAAAAATTATTATATTGACTATTTCAAATATTATTCATTCATCCAATTATCCAAACATGAATAGTGTTTCAGAAAAAAAAACTGTTAGTTCTTATTCACGTTATCTTTTTTTTTTTTGACAATTCAAACATCAGAAAATATAGAAGTAAATTGCACAAATTATTCGAGAAAGCATGGATCCATCATCCATATAATTTTATTTGGAAAAAATATTGCTTCTTACCTTCAATTTCCTTCTTTTAGTTACTTTTGCAAAAAGCGAGAGAACGTTTTCTGCAACATGCTTGTCTTAATATTAATTGTTTCTCAATTTTAGATAAGCAAAATAAATTCGTTCTTGTAAAACTTTATTGATTTCACACGATATTTGCATTTGTATTAGTTAAAAAATTGTTTCCTGTATTCGTTTATGTATCCATAAAAAAAATTATTGTTGAGAAATAAAATAAAATGCTCTCTTCTACATCGCAAACTTACTTAGAGCTGTGTAACCCTGTATAATTTACAAAAGAGCAAATCACAATTAATTTAAAGTCTTAGGACCAAAGTCAATAATTGGAGACTCATTTGTCGTGATCGTGAGGCGGTGACTCAGTGATTAGGTCTGGGAATGTATATGGGCCGTGTACATTAATGGGCCGACAAGCCATGTGTTCTAAAAAGGATGACATTTAAATTTAAATGTATTCCAAAAATTGCAACACGAGTAAGACGCTATTATACTTTTGATTGGAATTGTTCTTTCAGTGAAAAGAATGTGTGACGGGTCACAATGAAGATATTAGCGGTCCAACTATGAGCAACAGTGTAAGCTACACAGAACAAAAGCTGAAGATCTACGAAATTGGAAGTGGACGTGTTTGCTCTGCTGGATTGGATGGATCCAGATCCTGTGTCGCGCGCGGCAAGCTTGTAGCGCACAGGATCTGGACCCTTCGTAAGATCCAACGACTGTGGCTTTTTTCCCCTCTCCGCTCCCAGTCCCACTCACGACAACCTATCGGGTTGGGTTTGCACCCGTTTACGTATTGGATCCGACATTAAAGAGCTCCCCTTATGCCATTTCGAGCGATTTGGAGTGATTTCACTCATCTGCTGTGATTTTCTTTGAAATTCCTCCTCCGAAATTAGCATTAGAAGCCATCTTTTCGAGTGAGGGCGTGAGGCTCGGGCAGGCACATATTATGGTTCTCAAGAAAGCGATACTGGAAACGACTGGGTATGGCCGCTCTAACTTCTCATGTTCATGTAAGTTCTTAGTTATATACTTATGTTCCTTTTGTGCTACTAAATCTTGGTTTGTGGGTTCCACATCTCGGAATTAAGCGGCTACCAGTGAGGTCAGGGACCTATAATTTAAAAGCATGTTTTGGTGAAAGTTTATAGAAATTGATTATCTATTCGCACTTATTAGCTATGTGACAGGAAATTTTCATAAACTGTCCAGAAAATCAAAGTAGATAGATGGGTATTGGGTAATAATAGCTAGAAAAATATGTTACATCGTCTCAGAGAATGGTTGGCTTCTAGTTGCTTTCTCTCTGCATTATTCTAGTACACTTCATTCCTCATGGTCAAAAAATTACATTTTTCTAGCTAGTCCAACATATACAGTCTTGCTGGTCCTATAAACAATTACTTTGATATATATTTTTAACTAGTATTAGTTGGTTGAAGAAATGAATTATGAAATTATTGCAAAAGTTCTACATACCATGCACTAGACAATTTTTATTGATACACTTCTGTTCCTTTTGTGCTACTAACCAATTACTGAGAGATCTTTTCATTTGCTTTTCAGCAACAACAATATGGCGAGAATGATTGTATTCCTCAATTGGGATTGGAATTTCAAACAGAAGAACAAACATGACAATTCTGGAAAGATTGGAATTTCAAACAGAAGAACAAACATGGCAATTGGGATTGTAATTAAGCTGAATTGTGTTTCTGATTCAAAATTGCATGTTCTGGTTATATTGCTTTAGCTGAGAGCTCTTTCTTTGTGTTCTCTGTACGTGACAACACAATACACTTTACCTGAGAGCTACTTCTCTGTGTTCTCTGTACATGACAACATAAAACACAAGACCTGTACCAAGCACGTATACAAGTAGGTTAATCATGTATGCAAGGCCAGTACCAATCTTTGGACTTGACTTCTTTGAATTTAACTTCAAGTAGAGCTTGTATGAAAACCGCGTTTATTCAATTTTATGAGAATTTTGTTACGACACAAAGTTAAGTTGAAAATAACAATAACAAGCTTGATGTTGCTGATACAGGATTCTTATTTACCAGAATTTATCATGAAAAGTAAAAAAAATACAAAATCAGAATAACAACAAAAAAAATAATAATCAAAACATTGAAATTTTACTGTCAAAACTCTCTGTAACTTCCTAATTACAAAATCAGTCCCTAAATTTATATCGCGGTGCCTTTGTTATGTCCTCTCTGACTCATAGTGCTTGGTGCTTCTTTCCTGTGCACTATAAGTACCAACAAATAAATTAACTGTAGGCCAATTAAATGTAGAGAAGTTGACATGAATTTTGACTCTTTGACCAAGATTTTGCTTTGACCCTTTGACCGTATAAATGGTCCAAAGTTCAAACTGTATAGATGTGTTTTTGCACCGAATAGGGAAAAAAAAAGGATGACACCTCATGCTTAAGTTTACACGTGTCAGTTTTGTTTATCATTTCCGTTCTTTTATTGAACCCATATGCCGCCTCTCTTCTTTATGTTATGCAAATTCCAAATGAACTTTACCCTTACCGATTTCATGCAGCCTGTAAATCCCTCTAAATGAATTATATTATTCTCGTATAATTCAAGACCATTTAGTTATCTTGAGTTGTGGCCGAAACCAAATCATGCCGAGACCAAATAAATGATTTTGAAATCCAATTTGAAGTTTGATCCGGTCGGCCGTTCGAAATTCGAGTCTACGTCGCAGTTGATTGGATAGTCAATTTCATCTATCTGTTGATTTCTGGATTGCTTTATCAGGTAACCGGACTTCTCTGTATTTAATTTCGCATTGATTGAATCGATATGATTTATCGTTTGATTTTGATTGAATATGTTTATTGTTTTGTGATTTGTATATTTTACGGGATATCGGAGTTTGGAATTGGATATGGAATTGAATCTGAATTTTGAGCCCTGATCCTCCTGAGTTCGGGGAGGGGCTGGTCCTGATCCTCCTGGCATCGGGGAGGGACCACTCTGACTGATTGACTGACTGTCTGGACCCGATTATCTCCGTAAAATATATTATTTGTTTTGTGGATTAATCCGATCAGATTGAATTTTGATATAATAATTAAATGTAGAGAAGCTGCGTCGTTAAATAACCGGTTACTGAGGTTTGTACCTGACTCTGTTTATTTTCTGTTGCGACGTAGGTTGACGACCCATCTGTCACGTCCCGCACCGACGGGTCGCGGGACGCGAGCTGGGAACGGTATCTTCCGCACCCATCCGACGACCGTCAACCTACGTCGCAACAGAAAAACAAAACAGAGTCAGGTACAAACCTCAGTAACCGGTTATTTAACGACGCAGCTTCTCTACATTTAATTATTATCACAAAATTCAATCAGATCGGATTAATCCACAGAACAAATAATATATTTTACGGAAATAATCGGGTTTAGACAATCAATCAGTCAGTCACAGTGGTCCCTCCCCGATGCCAGGAGGATCAGGACCGGCCCCTCCCCGAACTCAGGAGGATCAGGGCTCAAATTCAGATTCAAATCCAATTTCACATCCAAATTCCAAACTCCGATATCCCGTAAAATATACCAATCACAATTCCGATAAACATATCTAATCAAAATCAAACGACAAATCAAATCATTCAATCAATGCGAAATTAAATATAGAGAAGTCCGGTTACCTGATTGAGCGACCCAAAATTCAGAAACAAATCAAATCGACTCCGACGTAGACTCGAATCCAATCGGCCGAACTACTCAAATTCAAATTCAATGGAATAATATTTTGGTATTCTCGGTCTCATATTTGACTCCTCTTAAATGCAAGCATGACAATCCTAAGTCACAATCAAAGATCAATCAATTCAAAGTCATATATCGCGAGTCTCTTTCTCAGAGAGAAACCAGCGATTACAGATATTCGGATACCGTGAATCACCTCTAAAGAGGGTTGCCAACGGTCAATTCAATTCCCTTTACAATTCAGACAATTCCGTATCATATCATCATAACAATTCAAATAACCAAACACTACAAGCAGAGAATACTACCACTCCTTACGTTATCATTTAAAAACAAATCTTTCAATTCTTGTAACTAGTAACATTTTGAAATGTCCAGTTATTTTCTTATCTTTCAGGAAGCACAGTAATATCAAAATTATTCTTGGCTGCCTTGGTGATCAGTCAAGGAAGTAAAAATAATTCTGGTATTATTGAGATTCAATTAACAAGTCAGATGATCAGTCAGCTTGTTTGATCCTTGTGCCAACAAAAGATAAGAAAATCTTTACTCAAATAAGTTTCAAAAGTTTGTGCATACTATAGTAAATTCAGAAATCCTTAATATTCCAACCAAGCATTAATATAACATAGAACATGCTTACTATAATAAACAAAATGCTTTAATTTAAGTATTGCATTTATTTTAGTATAAATAGATGCATGTATATAAAGGGTAAATATAAGGTTTTGCATGTCATGCATTTGGGTTGGATGATTATTAATCGTGTTGTAATATTGATTTTTATGGATTTTAAGGGTTGATTATGAAAAAGGGATTATATTGGATTTGGATTAGGGTTTGGCCTTAAACCTTAATCGACACGCATATCGTGCATGCATGTATACATTAAGGAAAGAAAAATGATTTCTAAAATAACTAATGATATTTATTTGAATTGATTGGAAAGGTAAGCATAATAGATTCTAACAAATAGTGTATTAGCATTTACATGAGTATTGCATGTGAGATGAGATGTATAATTGGTACTCGAATCGTACCAATTGAGTTGCATGACTTACGATTATTGAGTCTAGTAAATGCATGGTATAATCATGACATATATGCATGGTAGTATAGTTTCTAATTTATAAAAATTATAAGTAGCATACATTAGGTGTTATAAAAATTAAAAGGAGATTTATATTTGTTTTAGAGTTGGGTGGTTATGTGTCGGAATTAGGAGCAGCTGACTTGACAGAGCCACTATAGAATTATTTTGCTTGCTTGCTTTTGCTTTGGATTTTTCCTTGCTATCAGGTACGGATTTCACTTGAGTTTTAATTATATGTGATATATATATATTCTGATTGTTGTTGTTATTACTAGTATTATTATCATTATGCATTCTGAATTCATAATTGAAATTTTGTTCATGAGATCATTTTGTGAAATTGTATATTGATGCATGATTGGAAAGTGACATATTGAATGGTATCCGATTGAAATGTGATTTGATTGAGGTAAGTACAGCTTGTGTGGTTGAGATAGACACTCGTAATGTTTGGAGGTGGAGTCATGACCCATCCTACCAAGCACCGTGTAATAAGCGCTTATGTACCGGGACTCAGTAGGTCTAGTCTGGAATGGACCGGAGTGTGAGTGTTCCCAGCTTGCTTGTACATTTTGATGATTTAATTGATTGAATTATGTATGAATTGAATTGGCCGTTGGCATCCATCTATAGGGTGGTTCGCGGTATCTGAAGGAAATGACTGAAATGATTGACTTGTGATAAACCAGACTTGCATATTAGGTAATTTCCCAACCAAATGAGTCGGCTTTTGCTATACATTGATATTTGAATTGTTATGGAATTGATGCCGAGCTCACATTTCATATTGCATTGATTGAATTGATTTGACCTTGCTATTCCTATTGGAAACAAGTTGTAAGGGTTGCTTTTAATTTGCACGTTAGTTATTACATGTTATTAATTATTTGTTCAAGTAATTGAAATGATAATTGTCATATTTTGAATTTCAAGAAAGGAAAATTGATTTTGAATAGTACTGAATTTATTTGTCTAATGGCATTGCTTGATCGAAAGTCTAGTTTTAATGTTATTTGAAATAAAAAGAAATGAAATTTGATTTGGAATTGATTTAACTCAGTCTTGTATTTAGTTCCAACACATGATAATCAAAACTCAAGTGGCTGGAACTGAATACCGTACTGAGATAAATTTTATTTATCCATATTGTCTATTTTTTTTGGAATTGATTTTTTTGAAAACTGAAATTTCTCTTTAATGACCGATATTTGGGAAAAAAAAAATTAAAATTACAACTCCATTTGACTCCTGAAACTTTGGTTCCTTCCGTTGTAGCCTTGGCATATGGGGCCTACTTATCAACTTAGTGTATAGTTCAATAATTTAGTTGTGCACCATGTGCATATGAAGTAACTTGAGTGTGGATCCTTGGAGAAAAATCAGGATCTGGTCCCCTGCGTATCATCTCTTGTCTTTTCCATTCGATTCCAACATAGAGAAGGAGAGACACAGGCGACTCTCCTCTCTCCCAAAACCAAACACACACCTCTCATTGATCTTCACCATTTCTTCACCGTTTCACCGGATCAAAGTACCCACACGTTCACCTCACCACCCTCTCGCATTGTCTACCTTTGGATCGCCGATTGGAGGCCTATTCTCGGCGTATACAACCACAATCAAGCAAGTGTGAGCTCGGCATCAATTCCATAACAATTCAAATATCAATGTATATCAAAAGCCGACTCATTTGGTTGGACAATTACCTAATATGCAAGTCTGGTTTATCACAAGTCAATCATTTCAGTCATTTCCTTCAGATACCGCGAACCACCCTATAGATGGATGCCAACGGCCAATTCAATCATACATAATTCAATCAATTAAATCATCAAAATGTACAAGCAAGCTGGGAACACTCACACTCCGGTCCATTCCAGACTAGACCTACTGAGTCCCGGTACATAAGCGCTTATTACACGGTGCTTGGTAGGATGGGTCATGACTCCACCTCCAAACATTACGAGTGTCTATCTCAACCACACAAGCTGTACTTACCTCAATCAATTCACATTTCAATCGGATTCCATTCAATATGTCACTTTCCAACATTTCAATCGGATACCATTCAATATGTCACTTTCCAATCATGCATCAATATATAATTTCACAAAATGATCTCATGAACAACATTCCAATTATGAATTCAGAATGCATAATGACAATGATAATAATAATAATAACAATAACAACAATCAAAACGTATGTCACATATAATTAAAACTCAAGTGATATGTATTCTGATTATTGTTATTATTGTTATTATTATTATCATTATGCATTCTGAATTCATAATTGGAATTTTGTTCATGAGATCATTTTGTGAAATTGTATATTGATGCATGATTGGAAAGTGACATATTGAATGGTATCCGATTGAAATGTTGGAAAATGGCATATTAAATGGTATCCGATTGAAATGTGATTTGATTGAGGTAAGTACAACTTGTGTGGTTGAGATAGACACTCGTAATATTTGGAGGTGGAGTCATGACCCATCCTACCAAGCACCGTGTAATAAGCGCTTATGTACCGGGACTCAGTAGGTCTAGTCTGGAATGGACCGGAGTGTGAGTGTTCCCAGCTTGCTTGTACATTTTGATGATTTAATTGATTTCCGATGACCTTTCACCACACTTCAAATTATGTACCTTGCCATTTGTTAGTTGCTTAAGAAATGATATCAAAAAGTTAATTGAAATTTGATGAGTCGATCGATTGGAGTTTTGATGAGTCGGCCAATTGGAATTCTGAGTCTACGTCGCAGTCAGGATAGTCGATTGGATTTGTCTATTGAATTCTGGATTGCTTAATCAGGTAACCGGACTTCTCTATATTTAATTTCGTATTGATTGAATGATTTGATTTATCGTTTGATTTTGATTGAAAATGTTTATTGAATTGTGATTGGTATATTTTACGGGATATCGGAGTTTGGAATTGGATATGGAATTAAATCTGAATTTTGAGCCCTGATCCTCCTGAGTTCGGGGAGGGGCCGGTCCTGATCCTCCTGGCATCGGGGAGGGACCACTCTGACTGATTGACTGGCTAGACCCGATTATCTCCGTAAAAATCCAATCAAAATCAAACGACAAATCAAATCATTCAATCAATGCGAAATTAAATATAGAGAAGTCCGGTTACCTGATTGAGCGGTTCAGAAATCAACAGACAAATCAAGATGACTGGCCAATTTGAATGCGACGTAGTCTCGAATTCAACTGGTTGATCAAACAACTTTTCAATCGGCATAGCTAATGTAATTCATGAATGTCTCAAAGTACATCTAATATTTATGGTTTTCTTCATTTTAATTCGGTTGGGAGAGTAAGAACGAAGAAGGAAATATATATATCAAATATGTATAATGGGCTAAGGACACGTAGAGGATGCATGTGGCAGATTGCAAAATTTCATTGGACACCTTTTTCTTTTCAACTCGGTAAAGAGGTGGTCAAAGTTTAGTCAACTGGTCAAAGTATGGTCAACTATAATAAAAATCGGTCGGTCGTCACATTCTCCCTTCCTTCAAAAGAATTTCGTCCGCGAAATTCAAACGGACGAAAACTAGTCAAGTTCAATCAAATAGAAACCAAATGATCAAATTCCAAATGAAATGAACAAGGACCCAAACACAGTCCGAGGAACGAATGCTCTGATACCATCTGTCACGTCCCGCACCGACGGGTCGCGGGGCGCGAGCTGAGAACGGTATCTTCTGCACCCATCCGACGGCCGTCAACCTACGTCGCAACAGAAAAACAAAACAGAGTCAGGTACAAACCTCAGTAACCGGTTATTTAATGACGCAGCTTCTCTACATTTAATTAATATCACAAAGTTCAACCAGACCGGATTAATCCACATAACAAATAATATATTTTACGGAGATAATCGGGTCTAGCCAGTTTATATTATTGGTTGCATGCACTGAGTCAAGTTCTCATAGTTAATTTATGTGACATATATTAATTTTAATAATGGGAATTAAAGTACGCCTTGCGTGTGTGCGAAGTTAAGCGTACATAGTTAACCAAATGATTGATTTTATGCACCGTACAAAGGAAGAGATAGAACTTGATGAGTAAAGGTATGAACTAGAATAAAATAAGAGAAGAAACGTCCAGATGGAGAACTAATATTTATGGTTTTCTTCATTTTAATTCGGTTGGGAGAGTAAGAACGAAGAAGGAAATATCGACTCATCAAATTTCAATTAACTTTTTGATATCATTTCTTAAGCAACTAACAAATGGCAAGGTACATAATTTGAAGTGTGGTGAAAGGTCATCGGAAATGGAAATGGAGTCACCTCCTATTCGATTTTCATTTTGGGTTTTGCTCTGTAGGAGATGGAATTAACGAGAGAGGGAGAAATGCATAAAAGGCAACATTGATACCGTGTCACGTATAATAATAATAACGAGAGAGGGAGAAACTCTTTGATTTTGGCCTGCCTCTCGTTATAATAATAATAATAACGAGAGAGGGAGAAATGCATAAAAGGCCTGGTATTTTGGATTACTAACCACAATATCCAATGGTCCGCTACTCGTCTTGCTGTCCAGCACTTGCTCTGAAACCTGGAACCCACAACCAATAGTGGAAAACAATGCAAAAAGCACGGAATGAGATAAATAAAATTTATCTCAGTACGGTATTCAGTTCCAGCCACTTGAGTTTTGATTATCATGTGTTGGAACTAAATACAAGACTGAGTCAAATAAATTCCAAATCAAATTTTCATTTCATTTTATTTCAAATAACATTAAAACTAGACTTTCGATCAAGCAATGCAATTAGACAAATAAATTCAGTATTATTCAAAATCAATTTTCCTTTCTTAAAATTCAAAATATGACAATTAGCATTTCAATTACTTGAACAAATAATTAATAACATGTAATAACTAACGTGCAAATTAAAAGCAACCCTTACAACTTATTTCCAATAGGAATTGCAAGATCAAATCAATTCAATCAATGCAATATGAAATGTGAGCTCGGCATCAATTCCATAACAATTCAAATATCAATGTATATCAAAAGCCGACTCATTTGGTTGGACAATTACCTAATATGCAAGTCTGGTTTATCACAAGTCAATCATTTCAGTCATTTCCTTCAGATACCGCGAACCACCCTATAGATGGATGCCAACGGCCAATTCAATCATACATAATTCAATCAATTAAATCATCAAAATGTACAAGCAAGCTGGGAACACTCACACTCCGGTCCATTCCAGACTAGACCTACTGAGTCCCGGTACATAAGCGCTTATTACACGGTGCTTGGTAGGATGGGTCATGACTCCACCTCCAAACATTACGAGTGTCTATCTCAACCACACAAGCTGTACTTACCTCAATCAAATCACATTTCAATCGGATACCATTCAATATGCCACTAAACAATCATGCATCGTTTACATATACACAAATATTTTCATGAATGATAATCAAGTTATGAATTCAAAATGCATAATAATGATATGTCACATATAATTAAAACTCAAGTGGAATCCGTACCTCATAAATAAAATGCAGCAGTAAAAAGCAGGACATGGCAATCCTATTAACTCTTATTCGTATTGGCTATCCTCGGTTTCGATACTCGACCGTCCGACTCTAATTGAAATAGTTTACTTATAAGTTCTAATAAAATGTGAGTGTGAGGCTACGGCCATCAATCAAAAAAAAAAAAAAAAAAAAAAAAAAATATTCATGTACCTTTGGATCGTTTTTTTTTTAGAACTTTTATTCTAAATCATCCAAACGCACTCATAAGTTATTTAACTCTACGTAATAATAATTATATAAAATGTGGTACATGAAATATGCAGAATTTGTGGCATATATCTATATCTATATCTATCTATATACTACTTATAAAGCACCTATATAAAAAGAGTAAATTTGTCATATAAAAGGAGTAAACTTGTCAGATAAAAGAGTGTAAACGATTTTATATCAATTGTGGACCATTGATTTGTGTAATTTGATTTGATCAGTGGTCTAGATCAAAATTAAACTTTTCTTAAAAAATTAAGTTACTACCAAATTATCTATTTATTTGAAAAGAAAGACTAAATTATTGATTTTACTATATCTTTATTGTCTAACATGTAACAAAAAATAATATCAATATTGATTTTTGCTCACGTATGGAGGGCATGTTTTGCTAGTATCATCAAAGAATTCACCGAGTCGTATACAAAACGAAAATTATTTGATACTATGCAGTAAATTGGAATTAACTAAAAAGGAAAATAGGAAATATTACATTGATTTGCCCATTTCCTCCAACACTATTTCAATCATACAATCCAAACAACATATTATATAATAATTTTGAACGATACAAAGTTAGCTTTCTTACACCAACCAAAAAACATTATTCTTGGTTTTAATACACACATCCGAGTAATACTCTTTTGTACAAATTTTTTTTTTGAGAAATACATTTTTTTTTAAATATTTATATAATTCAAACTACTCTTTTTTGTACTTTTATTATTGAACTAATATTGATTTGTGTAACTCAAACAATGTAGGACTGTCTATGTTAATATAACCTACGTGCAATTCCATTAAAAAAAATATATTGATTTGTGTAGACAAGGAAGGAAAGAAATATGTTTATGCTTGACTTTTGGTCCCTACCCTCCTTGTAGTGTTGGGCTTTATTGTGCTCTCATATCTTCGCACATTTTTCATACCTTTGCAACGAATGACCATGAGTTGGTTCTTTCTTTGGACCAACCAGGATCGTCACGTTAATATGTAGGCCTTTTTATCGGTGTTGATGCGTTGTTCCCACCCTATAATTTCAGTCATGCCCTTGCTCTATGCTTGGGTTATAATTGCGCTCGGTAAAAGAATTTTCAAATTAGAAATTATATCTAAAATTTAAAATAAAAAATCTTTGACCATGGATTAATTTAATAAATATAAATTGTCAAATATAATTTCAAACTTTAATCTAATATATAAAATTTGATTTGTATATTTTTATATATTATGCACAAATATAATGAATTTTTATACAGATTTACTATTTATCAAATGACTTGAATTTTGCTATTGGTCTAATTTTAATAATTTTTAATATAAAAAATCCATAAAACGACACAATGTACCAATAATTGTTTTATTTCTAAATTTGTGAATTGGATTGAAAGGTATTGCCAAAATTGTTAAGTTATTAGCTATTGTAAATAAATCTCCACCTTATTAAAGTATCATAATATATCCCCTACGCCCCCATCCACCACCCCCCAAGTCATTTCCCCCTTCCTCTCAATTACTTTCGGCCTGTCGGCCGAATATAAGTTTGTATTTTGCACAAATTAATACTCAAGTATGCATCATTAATAAGCATCAACTTAATGCTTAGAAGTGTATCGGTATAACGGTCGAGTGTGTATTTTAATTGGCATGCTAAAGTATTGACACTATACTCAAGTATGCAAGTGTCCGACATAATGTTTTTCTCAAAAACTAAATTCAATTATTTTAAAAATGTTATTTCCTTAAAATTTAGTTGTGTTCCTAAATTTCCAAGGCTGTGGTCAGATCAAAATAAATGAGAGATCTGATTCTTTGCCTTTTGACCAGTTTTGACCCTCAGCTGTGGCTCAGTAGCCCCCCAGAAAGTTGGATATATTTTGTTCTTAGACACTCCCAAATCAACAATGTATACCCACCTCGACATGCCATTATTATCATGATATAAATAGTTTTTATCATTTGTGGTTGAAATTTCTTCTAATCGAATTAAGTTGAAAGATTTTAGCATCTTTTATACATAATTGATTGTTACCGTTGCTATTCTGAGAATAACAATCATTTATCAACAGAATTAAACACCAATTATAGACATCAAAATCCTTAAATATTCCATCAACGTTTTTTTTTCCTTCACACCTCTCTCTAAAAAGGTAATAGCTATCATGTCAACTCTAACGATTCCACATGTGATCCCTTCCCCACAAGAGGATTGTGAGAAACTTCACACTGCATTCTCAGGTTTTCTTAAGCTTTATTATTTACCAATTGATCAAACAAGGTGTTATCTCATTTTTTGCCATGTCTAAACGACGAACACTGAGTCTACCATCTCACATCACCGAAATATTTTTTTTTTGCAAAAAATGGAGTTAATCTACCCCATCAAGCAGATATTGGATAACAATTTTCAAATTCAGATGATATAGGAGAACAAGTGCAGTGCAACAAAATGTTTCAATTGTTTGAATCTAGCTTGTTACTATATTTATGCTTTGTGAACATGCTATCTCATGTTTATTTCAGCTTTGTGGCATATTGGGCTTTTAAAGTAGATTATGTTATGCATTGTGACTAGTAAAGAGAGTGATCAGCCTTAGTATTAATCAATAAAATTTTGTGTTGTCATATCCATTTTATAATACGAAATAGGATGGGGTACAAATGAGGGAGATATAATAGAGGTGGTGACGCACCGCACGGCGGACCAGAGAAATGCAATCCGCTGGACCTACCATGATATCTATGGCGAGGATCTTCTCAAATCACTCGACAAAGAGCTTACCCAAGATTTCGAGGTACATTTGTAAATTGTAATTCCTCACACCCATGTTATTGAAGTCCGGAATACCGTTGTAAGAATTGATGAATTGCCGGGGTTCTTTGCCATAATACCCTGCCAACATTTCAAACCTGAACTTAAAAGCAACATTAATCCATTGAATTTGATCTGCATTTTATAGGTAACACATACACAGTTCCGATATAAGAATTAAATTAACTTGACAAAATGGCATACATCAGTCTATTAATTTTTGCCAGATCTTGATGCACATACAAGCTGGTGCATATGATATTATATAATGTAATTGCTTATTTCTACGAAATTAAGTTTGAATACACTAAATTGTTGTCATAATTTGACCAGAAAATACTGGCACCCAATCACTTATTATTTTTGCAGATTATATCCCAACTTTTACTGTAATTGCGTGTGCATCCAACCATTCTCCTTCGTGCAGTCAACATCAAATATCTTCTCTCTCTATTTCCAGTGAATCACACCAAACTATTAGATTTTTTTGCCAGCTATTGTTGCAGATCCAAGCTGGCGCATGTGGTCTATGAAAATGAATTTGATAAAAGATTGAATCAATTACATTTCTGTCATGATATAAACAACAAATGATTGCACTCAACCACTAACTATTCCAAATTGCATCCAATTTTACAGCAACTACACGTGAACCCAACTATTCTCCTGTGAGCAATCAACATCAAATATCTTTTCTATTTCCTTTGAATTTTACCAAAATATCAGATTTACAGTCTAAAAAAGATTGTTTGATGCTGACATTCTTGTACCTATTTTCTGATGCTTTCTTCTATTTGTTGGTGAATTTAGAAAGCAGTATTGCTGTGGATGCTGGACCCAATTGAGAGGGACGCTACTTTAGTGAATGGGGCAGTAAAGAAGTGGGCCCCTCATGACAGGGTTCTTGTTGAAATTGCTGTCACAAGAACAGCAAACGAACTGCTTGCGGTACGCAAGGCATACCAGGAAAAGTACAAGAAGTCCCTTGAGGAAGATGTGGCTGCCCACACAACTGGAGATTTCAGAAAGGTTCGTACAGGAATTTTGTATTATTTTGGTACCTTTTATTTTGGCTCTCTTTTGGCTGATACAATACCAGTATAATGTACTGGTATAATTTTAATGTTTTGTCAGAAGGGATGGGGAGATACCTGTAGCTTAGTAGTTCATTTCTTATTCTCTATATTTCTTATCCATGTACCATAAATATATCTTGGTCCACTTAGCTAAGTTTGACCATACAGCATTGTTCAATTCAATCTTTCTCGAGTAATTCTAGAATCAAACACGTTTGACACTTGAGTCCGTCAAACATGATGGAATCTCAATTTTTGACATTAAAACTGTCAATCCAAACTGCTCAATTTATTCTTCATAATGAAATTTACTTAGATATGACATCATCCAAAGATGAGCATATGATCTCTAGTGACGCTAATATTATAAAATTAAAATATAAAAATTTAGTTGATGGTACCACTGGTGAGCTCCTACCGGTATGAGGGGCCAGAGGTGGACTCTGGGCTTGCAAAGTCAGAAGCTCATATTCTTCGTAAGCATATTAAGGATGAGGAGTATAACCATGAAGAGGTAATCAGAATCCTCACTACAAGGAGCAAATCACAGCTCATGGCCACATTTAATGCTTACCATGAAGAACATGGAAATCCAATTAACAAGGTAAATGTCACTTATTTTCTTTTTGTACTTTTCATTTGAACACAATGAGATTTCTGCACTCTCCCATGATCCATGAAATTTTGCAAGTGCTACCTCCCCTTCTAATTTTGTTCAAATAAATTTCCAAATTACCTCTATCCCAATTTTGGTGGATGTTATGTTGTATGGTGTCAATTAGTACCAAACGTAAAGTTAAGCACAAGAGATAATAACTTTTTCAATAATACCTTAATTTTTTCCTAGTATTCATTTGCTAGTAAGGCCAAATAAGAATCAGTAAACGTGATTAGCTCAATTTTGAATTAATTACAAAACAAATAATAAAATAAATGGAGAAAGACACTAATAATGAAACAAATGACATATTAAGTACCAAACAATAAAATTCTTAATTAACTATATGTTATTAGAAAAATCTCATAAACATAATAAAACAAAGCAAAGAAGAAAACAACTAACTTCCGATATATTGTTTTTGTGCACCTTTGAAACAGGATTTAAAAAAGGATCCAAAAGATGATTTTCTGTTTGCACTAAGGTCCATAATCCGATGCATCACCTGTCCAGAGAGATACCTAGAGAAGGTGATTCGCCTTTCGATGAAAAACACAGGTACAGATGAAAATGCACTGACACGGGTCGTTACCACCCGTGCTGAGGTGAACTTGAAGGAAATCAAGGAAGTTTATTACAAGAGAAACACTGTCAAGCTCGAGCATGCAATTAAGAAAGACACCAAGGGTCATTATGAAGATTTCCTCCTTGCTCTGGTTGGCTCTGAAGAAGAATAGGTCTCCTTTGCGGAGACTTTTTTAATCATCATTTTTTTTTGTGGTACACTTGGGCAGAAGTTATTATTTTCTTTTGTTTGTTGGCCTTGAGATTGTGATGTTAGTCATGGTTTGCATGGACCGCTACCCAGAGAAGATCTAATGCCATGCCTCTACTGGTAGGTCACCTTGGTGGCAATAAGCGTATCTTTTGACATGTTTTCAAATGGTATTATATATGAACATTATATTATAACGAAACATTCATGGTGCTCAATAAATTCAAGAACCATTCTAGTCTTGACCGTCAAAAATTTGTTGCTATCAATATAGTGGTATTGAATTAAATGCTCACTTTAAATAAAAAAAAAATTAGATGCTCACTAATTTAATTCCACTGCCAAAATACATCGATTGCCATTGAGTAAGAATTAAATTGCATTGATTTGCATTTCTATTTAAATGAACGAGTATCCATTGATATATTCCTACTAGGCTACTATGATGTTGTTACAAAATTGATAGAAAATTACATTGTTTGTCATTCAGTCAACCTAAACCTTAAATTGCATTAATTGGCAGTGTCTGTTCTAAATGAGCAAGCATTTGAATTTTAAGAAAATGAGTTTAAAAAAAACCATATTATTCCTCTCTATTCAAAAGTTATTTTTGATATATCTCAGTACTATTAGTAAATTATAGGTATTATTAATATTCAGTTAATGAACCACTAAAATGCATTGACTGTGCTGACAGCTTTGCCTTTAATTGAAATGCATTACGTAATTCAACAACGGTTCTATGCTGTATCTGTATAAATACATATTAATTTCATGACGTTAATTGCCATTAATTGCACTGTTAATATGTACATCATTCCCAGTTTACCAATTGCCAAAGGGTTTACACTATATAATGAGACGGTTCTATGCTGTTCCAGGGCAATTTCACCACCTTTCAAATAAAGACAAGTTTTAGAGAGATTTTGTCTCTTTAGAGAAATTTTGTCCAGAGAGAGAGAGAGAGACGAACATGGGCTATACTTGCACTGATCGATGATTTATGAGGATGTTGAGAGAAAATTGAGGTAATGTTGTTTCAATTTATCTCTTGTTCCCATACATAGATCTCTGTATAATTCGATCATTCTCAAACCTCCTTGTAGCATTCTGTTGATTTTTCCATAATTATTTTACTCAAAATAACATCATCTTTTGCCACGTTCAATTACTTTAGGACCTTAAAGTAATTTTATGAGCTCTTTTTTTCTCTCAAGGTTGTGCTCTGCAGATTTTAAAGTAAATTACTTTAGGGCCTTGCATATGATTTATGGTGCTTTACAAATGCTTTGATTTTGGTAAAAGTTAATTCCCTATGTTGTTTCTGTCAAGCATATATATAATGTATAAGTGACTTCATCCGATAGTGCCACAGAATTTTTTTGCAGACACAAATTTGTGAATGGATGCCTAGTTGAATTTATACCTTTTTCTAGAGTAAATAATTTCATTAATCAATTACTTCACTAAAATTTGCTTTCATTTAAACCAAAAATTGACTATATTCTGAACTAATGCCAAATGACTTTTGTGACAGGTGCTTTAAAGGAGTTGCACACAGAGAGGTCAAGAAAAGCCGATATGTCAATATAAGAATCTGCGACAGAGTTATTAGCTTCATTACAAAAGAGGCTTCAATGCTCGGCTGAAGCAGCAGATTTGTAATATGGCCTAGAATACATCTTTGGTTAATCATTTTTGCATCACAGTTGCCAGCATTAATCAGTCTCTCTGGTCATGAAGCTAATAAACTCAGTCACAGATTCTTACATTTTTTTCTCTTTGCTACAAAAACTATTTAAAGGGAGTTGATCTGGTCCGACATGAAAGACTAATTAAAAGGGTTTTTCGGTGCTTAAGGGTAATGCATGCAAGTTTGGTGAATGATGTTGCATCCATCAAGACCTTCATTGTGGTAGCTCATTAACAGTTTATAACTTTATATATACTGCCCTTTGACCTTCATCTATTAATATTGATTAATTTATTAGACTTCTAAAGATATTTCGTTTCCATGGCTGGGCAATGCATTCTATTTTGCAGTTCTTTTTACTGGTTATATCCATTATCTATTATAAAGCAGGAACAGCCTGTATTCTTCACGTCGAGAAGACAAAGGACAGTGTACGATTATCCATGGAAAATTTGTTGCTGCATCTGCTTTTTTTTACCTTTTTTTTATATTTTTATCTGCTATCTATGACATTTTTTACATTAATTGTACACACACTAGAGATCATTGGCTCTTAAACTATTTTTTGTGTATATATATGAAGCTAATTGTGATAGCCAAATGCATTAGGGGCATTACAAAAGATTATGATGCATTGCTTGCAATTTGTACGTTTGTTTTTGTTTTCTTCTATTATTTGGAATTTCAAGGCATGCAGTTTGTTGTACAATATGAAAATAAATTCACAGGGAATTCCTGTAGGCATCTTTTAGAATTATCAACAGGCAAAACACTTTCATTGTTCTACTTGGATCCTTCTCCCCAATATTTGTCCAGAAACATTTCTTGTTCCTAAATCTTCAAGCATTGCAACTGTGCAACCAACTTTTCAAGTTGGGAAAATGTAGACCCTAATAACAGATTAGCAACTGTCAGTCTGTCACCTCAAATCCTTGGAAATTCCAATATCTACAGAGCAATAGGTACAACACAACCAAACTACTGTTCCATGGTATAACACAACTATTTGTAATAGTGAATTTAATTTTGATTGAAATCACTTTTATTTATCCTCTCGCCACTTTAGTTTAGTCCCTATATTTGGGCTGCATATGATGTACGTCAACCAAGCTAAGAAACTGTAATCAAAGCCTTGTGCTCGCCCAAAATTCTCTTGCCTTCAAATCAATCTAAGTTCCAATTATATTTTTTTTGGGGTTTTTGACATAGCAATAGTATTATTTTGAAGTGCACACCCATGTTTGTTTCCAATACAAGATTTGCAAATGAAAGATTCCAGATTTAGTTAGGACCGGGTGCATTTAATCCGATGCTGACAGAATAGACAAAATGTCGACTACAACTAAAATAAGTACGCCGGTCACAATCAAGGATTCTGAGAACATGCTAGCAAAAGGAGGAAAGTTACGAAGCACAGAATTGAAAATAGACGAAAATAGAATCAGTTGCTTGTGGTTCTTCAATCGCTTTCATTTGACGTTGCTGCTATGTGAAGTCCCGTTATTTCATTTTTCCCATACAATGATATAACAACCATTACGGCAGTTAAACAGTTACCATCAGGTATGATTTGTTTGAATGGTCAACTTGGTAGCTTTTGCCATTAATACCTCTTTATTATCCTGGTTTTCAGATAATAAGGCTAATAATTTGCAAATATGCACGGAAATAGAACTGAAAAAAAAAATCATTTTTAAAAGAAGTCTACCATTCAGTCTTTGTTACATTAGATGCGTCACAAGTCGCAACCACACTCATCATCCATCCATCACCAAACATAAAAAATTAGAGACAACAAAGAAAGTCACAACCACTCCCTCACCCAAATCAGGGTAAGTGAAGAAAACCAAACTAGGACACAACCCACAAATTCAACCCCTCTTACAGATAAAGAAACAAACACCAAAGCTTGGTGAATTTTCAAACAGAAAATGAACTAGACTCCAGTCAGACCAAGGCAATGCTGCTCTCACCACCTGGGGGCTTGCGGGCCCCACCAAGGTAGTGACGGGAGGCAGCCTTGCCATCAGCAAAGATGTCGCTCCCAGTCATTTCCTTCAGCTTGGCATTGCTCAGTGACTTCTCGGCAGTGCCAGGAGTGGTGTCCCCTTTGAAAATGTCATTACCTGTCAGGTCAGAAAATTTGCGAGTTGGGATTTTCTTTGCTGTCTTGACATTTGAATCACTGTCCTCTCCAAACAGGAAGCTGCTGGCTCCACCAGCCGACTGAAGATAAATAAACAAATACATGTGGATTATGTACTAAGAAAAAATAATTGGAATTATGTAAAACAGTAAAGGTCAATGTTTGGTAAGTAGCATACATGGAACCAGTACTAAGTAATCAAAAGTATAGTTAATAAAACTAATATTGTGTTCATCAAGAAATTGTTGATATGACTTGGAAAATATAATTTCCAAAAGGTGCATAAAAAATGCTAAAGAAGAACTCACAGTAGAGTGCAATCCACGAGGAGTGGTGGGCCCCTCATCAACATTTCTCGGCCGGAGCTCCTCTGGTGGAGCAAAAATGTCATGCCCACTAATCTCTTTGCGCTTAGCATCAGATACTTGTCGCTTCATTTTATCAGCCTCGGCATCACTAAGAAGGGTTCCGCTGAGCTCTTTCTGCTTTGCCATCTCAGCAATGGAGCTAGGCTTCTTCGGGGATACATTGTCCTCATCTGCACTGAAGGATATCTGGCTGAAGCCACTGAGCGTTTGCTGAAATATATATGAGAGGCACATTTTAGTTTGATGTATATGTTTACTCAAAAATGAAAATTTGTATGATGTATAGGTTAGCAACAGTAAAAGAGAGGACCTACCTAACATGATGTATATGTTTACTCATATATTCATAACCTCAATATTTGTATGATGTATATGTTTACTCATATATTCATAACCTCAATATTGCAAAATAGAAGGTGCTATGTACTCTTAACTGACAGGACCTACCTAACATGATGTATTTTATAATACTAACCAGAGATTCACAGTTCCATAGCATTATTTTAGAAGGCATTCTAAATTCATTCAACTGAACTGAACAAGCAAGAAAAATCATTCCAGCACTAAAATTTCATCACAAATTCAAGCTGCACTGCATAGCAGCAGGGCACAAAATGTTGCTTTTATTTTTATTATTATTATTTTGGCATATCAAATTTTGTCATGAAAAAGGAGTGAAGTCTGATTTTAGCATCTAAACTGTTGCACTTCGTTTAATCATGTTATGGCATGTAATTGTGGTTAAGGTACATAATTTTGCAACTTTGAGAGAACAAAAAATGTGATCTTGCAAAATTAAATCATGAACTCAATAAAGTTTTTCAAATTGTAGTTTTTTTATTTTACACATGTCAGCACCTGCCAGGTGTGGTGCTAGCTGTTAGGTGGTGAAAAAGTCTAAGAGCATGATTAAACAAAGTACACTGCTGAAAAGACCAATTAGCACAAATTTTTGAAAAAAAAAAAAACTCTCACAGAGTACAAAACTGTATAGCATTTTACCTGATAAGCACGTGAAGCAGTTCTGACAGGGGTAACAGAGGCAGCCTCATCCTCAAGTGCTTCTTCACTGCCAGGAGCAAATATGCCACTTCCTGTCATTTCTTTCCATTTGGGGGCAGAACAAGGTTTCCTATTCAAGTTAAAAGAAATATGTCAACACTTGTGGACATTTTCATTTGAGGTAGCACTTGACAATATAGTTTCTTTTAAATCCTGATTAAAAATTTTAACTAAGTTCAAATGCAGTTTTCTGGCATTCTAGGAACAAGGACTGCTTGCCTACTAAAGTTCATGAACTCTTATAAGTTCATTTTGACATTCCATCAGAAGTTGAAAACCAAGTCCATTATTAAATGGATATAGATTTAGTGATGTTAACTTCTTTTGGCAATGCACAAGTAAATATAGATCACATCAAACATCTCTGATTTCAAAATTTATACTTTATTTATGCCAATTATTTAGATTCTCATAAAAAAAGAAAAATCCAGTTTCACTGAATCATCTCCCTTGGATTTTTGAATAGAAAAATTATTTTGATTGAACAAATATAATTATGGAAAATCGAGGATATTTGATTGAGACTAATTTTGGACAATTGATGGCTGGATTATGCTTAATTGGCATGTTGGCTTTTATTCAAGATACTAAAAAAAGTCAAAATTTCCAGTGTAAGTATAATAGGTGATGAAGAAGTTTTCTTTTGAACTAAATAAAAGCCATTTACATTTTTTTTCTTTGACCAGGGTAGATTAGAATCTAATGGCATAGGTAAGGAAACTCTGCTTCACACTCTATAATAGGAAATTTATGCTAATCATTCCTCTGCAGCATTAGCTTCTAATACATATTGGAGAGTGAAGACATTACTCGATGAATTACAATTGCAAATGTAAAAGGTACACAAAATTCAGTAAGGCTAACCCCTCAAAAAATTCAAGAAGAAATAAACGTATATATAATTGGAGTATGCAAATAGATTATCTTTTGAAGAAATGAACAGATCTTTTGGTTCAGGTTTATTTTTCGATGATCCACTGAATTAGATGGATTGCAGAATATAATTTAAAGTTAAAAATGTAGATAAATCTAACAAAAATTAACTAAGAATATCATAAGAAACAGAAACAGTGTACTAGTGTAGGTGGTGGCAATGAATGCAAATTAGGAGGAATAAACATACTTAAAGAAAATAATAAATGATATTTTCAGATCAGAGAAATGCAAAGGAAAACAGCTAAAAATGGGAGGAGATATTAAAGTAATGCAAGAAACATCACCAGATCTGACCTTTTGTTCAAGCTCTCAGCCTCTTCCTCTGTCACTTGTCCCCCAAAAACCACCTTCCTAATTGCCTCCGATGGCTAGATTCAATGGCACAAAAAAGATGAGCTTCAAGTGAAGAAGAAACAAAAGTGGAGAAAAACAAAAGAAGAAGAAGTGAAGATGTGAGACCTGGTGGGGTTTCCGATTGAGAGGAGTGGTCTGGTCGGATTCGGAAGGTGGGACCTCTTGCCACGTCAGCAGATCGGCGGTGTTGGTGTGTGATTTCCTCACTGGAGTGCTTCTATCCATCTCAATCTCTCTTCCTCGGACTCGGACTGGACACCTCTCCTCTCCTTCCTTTCCTTCACTCTGTCTCTAACCTTGCGCTTTGTTCTTCTCTCTCTTTCTCTTTTTCTTGTTTTGTTTATTTTCTCTTTACCAGTTCTGTGCTGCTGAAGTAGAATGGAAGGAAGGTGAGGTGTCTCTTTTCTTCTTTTATATTTGGGAAAATTTTTTCAGTGCCCCTCAAAACTGAGAAAATGATGGATTTGCCCCTCAAAACTTATTTTTTCTCTTTTTACCCCCCAAAATCAGCCATTCTTTCTGAAATTACCCCTTTTTCTTTCTTTATAATATATTTAACAATAAAATAATAAAAACAGAAATATCTGACCATTGTACCCTAAACTAAACTTATCCCAAATCAATCGATCAAAACCTCCGTCTTTCTCACTCCCACGAAGCCTCCGCCCGATATTCTCTCTGGCCTTCCCGCCGTACTCTCCGCGTAAGCACGAACCCTTTGTCTCTCCGTCGAACTCTCCGCCTGGTTCTTCTCACTCGCACGAACCTTGCTCTCTCCGCCTAAGCACCCAGACCTGCAGCTCTGCCTACGCCTCATCTACTCTCAAACCACCTTCGCCGTTGCCTTCACCTCATCTCTCTCGTAAGTCGTAGCACTACGAAGCAAGCGACTGTCTATTCGCTGAAACAGGTATCTCTCTCTTTCTTCCGACAGTCGATTGTGAAATAAGATCATAACTCATGTTTAATATAACATTTTCATCTGATCCGTAGTTTACTTCATTAGATCAAAATTCTAATCTCAAGGCTTGAAGCCCATTTTCCTTGGCAAGCCTAGTTTACTGGCACGTCAGGAGCCATTTAACCTGATGCTTTGAATGCACTTTCATTCTTTTAACAGGTTCATAATTAAATCAAATTCATTAGTAAACTTGCTATTTTCTTCAATTAAGACACAAAATAGTATCACTAGTTAGTTTGCAGAATCAAATCCAGCTCATAAAAGGGTTCATTTGCTATGGAGTAATGACTGGCACGCTTTAAACTGGTTCAGATCTGCTTTATTATTTTTTTAATGACTATATTATAGAGGTTGCAATCTTGAATTTCTTATACCTTGTTGTCTAAATTTTGGCCTGGAACGTTTCTAAATTTGCATAAATTCTGTAAGTTAATTGGTCCTTAAATCTGCTAATATGTAATTTCATGAGAACTTATTTGTACATTTGCATGATCCATATGTGCGTGAAGTTCAAAATATGATATACATGCCTTTTTCTAAATTTACTAGCACAAGTACGTGAACCTGAAATGTTACTAGTACATGTACTGATATGAAGTATATGTCTTTAACTTTCTAAATTTAGTAACCATAACTGACATAGATCTGCTAACGTGGTAATTATTATGAGTTTTTAGTTACCTAATGTAGTGTATAATATTCCAACTTGCAGTTCTAAACTCTCATTTGAATCATTGATGCCATGTCCATCTTGTTACAATTATGAATTTACAGTGACTGAAAGAATGCTCTCTCGGTGCTCGTTTCAAAATTTCAGCACCATAAGGTTGAATAGACCAGGTTTTACAAGAGCAGCTTAGCTTGAAGCAAAAGATTAAGACCAGCTGATATTTTGTAAGAAAGTTGAAGAAAAAAAACGGTGTTGTTATTATCTTGCTTAGCTTTATTATTGTACTTCTGATTTTTGTAATGTTGATTATGTTAGCGTTGGTTAAATTAAAATAAATGGTGTGTCAGTGTTATATGTATGGTTGTATTCTGTTTATTAACAAATATGCATTGTTACATTAGTTTCATTTTCTCTGAGAAAGAATGATGGAACAAGCGTGGGCAAGATATTTCACAGTTTTGCAATTGTTTATGTGTGCACCGAGTATGATGGAACATGCATGCGCTAATCCTTAACCAATTTTCAACAAAAACTAAGCATGGTCCTTTTAAGTTTTATATGCTTTTGGGAGGAAAAATTTAATAAAATAGAACGTTAATAGTAGTAACATTCAATTTTTCAATTTCCTAAATTTACAAATGCTTACGGGTTTATGATACCATGGGTATAAAGTAAAAAGGCAAAACCAGCTCTATGATTATAGGAATAACAAAAACTCAGAAGAATTTGCTCACGATTGTGTTTATGACAACTGGTTGTCGGAACAGCACAATCTAATGAATTTCAGAGTTACATTTATAATCAAGAAAAATCAGTGTCACACACCATTTAGGTACAACAGAAACATTTAGCTCATAATACTAACAAGTAACAAATGAAAGAATAACCAAACCTATTATAACAATTTCAACCCCTATTCCCTTACAAATCTCTACAGAGCAACATCGAACGTAATCCTGAGTAGAGTAATCGCACCAAACAAATAGAGAAGTAATCAACAACACCTTTCTTTCTTCTCCTACAAGATTCAAAAAAAGTTAACAGAAGTTCAATTCAGTTGCTGACCAATATGCAATGGAGCTGATGGAAAAATCTGAATCAGAGAAGGCATACTTCCTTAAACCTTGTTGAGTGACTACCAATCCCCCGACCATTTTTGTGCAGCAACATTTTGGTACATCAACCACTACTCTTTGAGTTGCTCTGCCAGTAGAGCCGATGGAAGAATCTGAATCAGAAAAGGAGAGGGTACCTCTCAGCACGAGGCTGAGGTATTGATCACCTACAGGCTGGTCCCACTGCTCAGAGCAAAACTTCACCTCTCCTTCCAACGAAGCTGAGGTACTCACCCACAGGCCGGTCTGCTTAGTGAAGCTTCACCTCTCCTTTCGACGAGGCTGAGGTACCCACCCTAATCGCGGAGGATTTGAAGGAGTGTTGAAATGGGATTGATGAAGATCGTGCAAGAGAAAGGAGACGTTTTAGGGTTTATCGAGAGGGGCAAGGCGACAGAGAGTGCAAGGGCGGAAAGTACGGCGGGAAGGCCAGAGAGGATATCGGGCGGAGGCTTCGTGCGAGTGAGAGAGACGGAGGCTTTTGATCGATTGATTTGGATCAGTTCAGTTTCGGGGTATAATGGTCAGATATTTCTGTTTTTATTATTTTATTGTTAAATATATTATAAAAAAAAAGAAAAAAGGGTAATTTCAGAAAGAATGGCTGATTTTGAGGGGCAAAAAGAGAAGAAATTAGTTTTGAGGGGCAAATCCATCATTTCCTCGATTTTGAGGGACACAGAAAAAATTTTCCCTTTATATTTCCTCTCTCTCCTCTCTCTCTTAAAAAAACAAAAGGGACGCCTCTTTACTACTTGCCCCTTGGAATTTACAATTTTATTAACTAGTGCGAATATAAGTATAATACTGTTAGTCATATGTTCCGAGATAATTATGTCGACTGTTACTACTACGACAAAGAGTATCATTCTCATTCAAACACCATTTTTCCGCTCTATAACATTATGTTGGAATTATTCCTCAATGTAAGTAATATTTTGCAGGAACAAGAGATTAATACAAATAACAATTGCATTATCTCAAAGAGTATAAGATTGCACTCTTTCCGTATTATTTTTAATATAATTATACAATTAATTATATGTTTGCAATACGTCTTTGACGACCAAAACACATCAAGATATAGCACTAAAATAGTACTCTTCAAATAATAATGAAAGAGAATAAACAAATAAATAATAGTACTTCTGAATAGGAGTTAGATATAGTCTTATTTTTTGTTCTATTCGGATTAGTGAAGACTTCTAATAATAATAATAATAATGATCAGTGGCGGATCTAGAAAAATATTTAGGTGGGTCTGACAACCTCTGTTTAAGTCTTCAGCCCTACCTTTGAGTTCTTCAATGGCAGAAAAAATTAGTTGGGGCTAAAGGGGGGCTCCAAGGGCTCGACGGCGTGAGGTGGGACTCTAGCCCCACCCGTCCCGGTGGTAGATCCGCCCCTGATAATGATAATAATAATAATAATAATTTATTATACTTTTAATTAGGAAATAACGGTAAATGGTTATTCATATAAGGAAAAATTATATGAATATTACAATTTAGAAAATTTCTAGATCATCTAATCTAAATTAAATAATAATTCTGTATGCTTTCACTTTTGCAAATATTTTTTTGTGCTTTCACTTTTGCAAATAATTTTTTGTGCATTAGAAACCTTAATTAGCGCATTCTTTTCATTAAATATCATAGACAGATCATTAATTTGTACATATAATGAGTACTTAAGGATTCATTATTAATAAATGAAAAAATAATTATAAATATTAAATTGTATTCATCGTAACATAAAGATTCACGCAGCCAATGAAATACGTTAAACTCTAGAAAATGTACTATAATTTAATTTTCTTTCGAGGAGCTTAACGTAAATGTTCTAAGAAAGAAATGTTTTTAATGGAGGCTCAATCTCCGGAGGACAGTATCTTTCTTTCTATGGATCCGTTCACCGAACATAAACGAGATTTGTAAATGGTAGCACCGCATTCCGTTCTTTTATTTTCTGTCTAAATGTTTCAGTGTCAAGGTAAGCATACCGAAGAGTGATTTTAAACACGCTGACGTCAGCTGCGCCTACAGTACACTAGGACCACTCAAGTGAGAGAAAGAGGGTTCGCATCAACTTGTAACGTACATTTCTCGTATTTGAATTTTTGAATTGGAGCTCGCCAAAAAATAATTAATAAATAAACAAACCATAGTTAAAAAAATGATAATCTCTGTCTTTTCCTTATTCCGTTGTTAACGCGTGAGCTTAACGGATAAGATAAGAAAATATAGAAATATGGTATGCACTCGCTAATTTGGTATTAAAAAATGCGTTGTGGGGTACAGTTATCAGTGAATGGCTCAATCTAGTTTTCCGATAATGATGCAGGTGCATAACGGAATTTTTAATGATAGCGTTGGTTTAATGCGTTCAAGCAAAAAATAACGTGGGTTTCTGATTTGATTTGAGTTGGTTTGAAAAGAATGAGGGACATTTGGGATTTTATGTGGACTCACGCTGAGCAGTAAAACGTGCAAGTTTTATGTCAATGAGAATTCATCTCCCGTTGGAATGTATAGGGTCATCGGATGATTTTCAATAAGGTCGATTATCTACATGAAACATATATTTCATAAGGTTCTAATGATAATGAATTATCATCCAACTTGCCTTATCCCAAAAGAGCATAAGATCACACCCCTACTGTATATGGAAATTCCATATATTCTAGCAGATGTCTACTAAATTCGTTATTTTTATATAGAGATAATTAGTTTTATGCCACCGTAATTTTTGTTAATTGAGAAATGCCATTCTTAAATTACTAATTAAATTTATGCCATTATAAATTTGTTAAAATTAGTTTTATACCACTATTTCTTCAAAAACATACTAAATTATAAAAATATCATTACCAAATTTGTCATTACTTTTTTTAAATGACCAAATAACCCTCCTTAAAAACAAAACCTAAATAAATAAAATAAAACTAACGGTGCTCTGGGGAAAAAAATAACGCACGAAATTAACACTACATCTTTTTTATGTGTATATTTCTTAAAATGAACTTCTCATTAAATAATTTCTATTGCTATAGGAGAACTCCTAAATCCTAATACATCAAGACCTTCAAGATAGAAGGGACGCAACATTTCACATAGGAGAGCAAAGTATGAAGCATGATGGCTTACATGAATGATTTTATGAGCTTTGCAAAATTAGTATTTAAATTGTTTGAAAAAAAATACTTAGGACTTAATAATCCATAATTACTTACATGAAAAAAATTGGTAAAATTAATTTTGTTATTTTGCAGTGGCATAAAACTAATTGTTAATGATTAATAATGGCACTTAATAGGTGGGGGAATCTCCTTCTGAAAAACTCCGGTCGAACTTAATTATATCTTTTTGTGATGGCATATTACTTAATTTTTAAGTTTTATAATGGCATATTTAAAAGGGTAAAATCCTCATATGATTGTCCGATGGCAAAAAACTAATTTCTATTAATTTATAATGGCAAAAAAATAATTTTTTGTTTAGTGATGGCATATCTCTAATTTCAAATATTTGCAATGGCATAAATCTAAATCATCCTTTTATATATTGTCCTGCTTTCTATACAATACCTATTCGAAAGAAATGAATTTTTTGTTTGACGTTACTCAACTAAACATTGAATTAATTTAATGGTACTTTGAATTTATTCATTTTTTTTGTCACTAAACTACGGTGCTTTAAACATTTTAATCAAATATCGATATTTACTGATAAAAATGAATAATTAAAATTACCATAATATCAAGTCGAGTGCCCTCGACAAAAATTTCATTGCTTTTTACTTGAAAAGAAATTTATTCTCTACAAGTAAATATGTATAAAAATGGTTAAAAACAATTTCTCTGAAAATAATTGATTTTATCGATGTTGCTTATTATACAAAGTTGAAATTTATTAATGATAAATTCACTTGACAATTTTGATAAGTGTAAAAATTAAATTATGGTTTTGAATTTCCAGCAATTATAATGTAATTTATACTTCACGCGGATTGTTCGTGAAATGAACTATGATGGTAGCTTTATCATTCAAATGGGATTCACAAAAGTACCTTATTACCCACCAAAAAAAATGAGATTCACAAAGGTTTTAATTTGATTTGATAAAATATCAGATAACACTAGTATAGCTTAAATTTCAATATACAAATTTTGGGTGTGTTTGCAACCTTTGGAACAAGGCCTTATTCGAAATTGTTTGTTTTAGGGGCTGTCAAACACATTTTAGAACAAACCGAATAGCTTATTCGGGTCCTTATTCTTGTTCCAACAAAATGTTAGAACTAGATAAGTATTTTTTATATCTTTTGTATTTGATTTGAAAAAAAAAGTCGCTTAGACTAATAATAATAATAATAATAATTGACTAGCAGCTTATAGTTAATAAAGTTCAATGAAGTTTGACTTCAGCAATTGCCCAATAACCATAGACCATAATAAGCGCTTTTCCAATGGTTGCTAAAATTGCTAACATACAATGCTACCATATAATTGTTGCATGCATGAGATCTTAGTTGTAATAAAATATGCGGAAACGGAGTCCGTTATAGACTTATAGTTCTGCACTCACGCTGAATCGGAAGGTTGGTTGTTACATCAAGCACTAGGTGTTCAAAAATATAATAGTGCACTTAAGTCTTACCGACGGGTTTATCGTAATCTTTTTTTACATTCAACGTCATCTGGAGGTAATTTTACTTTGATTATTACTTCTTTGTTTCAACGAGGAATTCAAATTTAAATATAATTATTATACTTGATAATTTCAATATCAGCCAAAAAGTAAAACAATATTTTTCGACTAATGTATATCATGCAAAAAAGAAAGATGAAGTTTCAAGCATGTTATGAACTTAAAATAATTTATAATTTTCAAAATTAGCGAAATATCAAACAATATTCAAAATCACATAAAATATGACATAAATAATCACATGTCTACAATTAACTTATTTAACTTGATAATTTTAGCATCCGCGAAAGGTAAAATTTAAACGACGACATTAACATTTTAGACTAATGTATGTTATACAAAAGAATAATGAAATTCCACGCATCCTTTTTAAACTAATAAAATATGAAACATTAATATTCAAATTGATTAGAAAATTTGATATATATATATTGATATGTCTAAGTGTCTAACGAAAAATTAGAGACTTAATTAATTTTTTTTTGAAAATTGAATTGTTTAAAAAATATTGTCCTAATTACAAAAATATTTTTACTATTGACTATTGAGAAATCCTCATTTAATAGGACAGTTTTCTACATAGTTCATTTCGGCGTTTTTACTTTGGAGCAGATAAAAATGTTTCGAACTCTGGTTCAATTTAAAATGCAACCAACCTAATCAGGCTAATATGATAATTTGGGAAGTTAAATAATTTTGAATTTGATTTATTCAAAATTTAAGACGACTTTAGTATGAGACAAACC
Organism: Rhynchospora pubera; assembly: GCA_028095005.1. Taxonomy (NCBI): domain Eukaryota; kingdom Viridiplantae; phylum Streptophyta; class Magnoliopsida; order Poales; family Cyperaceae; genus Rhynchospora; species Rhynchospora pubera. Next base: position 156,404,681 of record CM051462.1, on the reverse strand, counting down.
GAATTTAAATGAATACCGAATTTTAAAATATTCCAAATATGAGACTCATAACCTGAAAATAATTAAATAACTTGTAATTAACAATTGAGTCTTTACTCACTCTATGTCTAAACAAGTCCGATACCCAAATATAATCCAATATTAACCATGACAATAAATTAACTAGGGGCTGTTTGGATTCTCCAAGTAATTTGGAGAATTTCATCTTCCTACCATAAATTTATTATAAACAATCCAAACTCTTCACAAAGTTATATATTTCTCAATAAATTTATTTCTAAGAATTGCAATTTTTCCAAATTCTCCAAATTCTTAAGCGATCCAAACGGCCCCAGATTGGAATCAACCCGACTTTAATCCATCTCTAGTTCTCTACTGAAAACCAAATTTATGAATTCATGCATTCGATTTAACCTCGGACACCGACTAAACGTTAAGCAAATCAAAATTTACTAATTAGTTTATCTGCATATATATAATATATCCAGTATTCGAGTTCATTTCAAAAAAAAAAAAAGTATTCAAATTGACTCGAGTCCAACTGATATGCTACGGACTTGATACGAAATCGAGTTGGTCAGAACCCAGGTCTTTGTGGGGAGGGTATCCTCTGCCAACCTTTTGAGGTAGGTAGAGGGCCAACTCTTGATCTGAGCCGTTTGATCTAATCTCGACGGTTAAGATTTTTCGGATCTATCAATCTCAGTTACATGCACGGGGCTTCCTTAACCGTTGAAATTAGATCTAACGGTTTAGATCGAAAGTTGTCACTCTACCGACCTTAAAAGATCGGTAGAGGATGTGATTCCGGTCTTTGTGTAGTAATTATACATATATTCATTTGAGCCATCGTGCGTGGCACGTGAGTTACTGTGGTAAGCACAGTAACTCGGATTTTCTGTGGCCGAGTAATGAAAATGTTCATGGTTGAAGTTTTGAATATATCCATTTTCCTATCGCAGATCCAACTATCCATTTTTTATTCGTCACAACTCACAACTGGATTCCTTGAAATGACAAGAAAGAGTAAGGAAATATTGGAAAAAGGTGTTAAGAACAACATATTAGTTACTTTTGCCTTGCGAAATCATCCCTAATAATAGTTAATCTGAACTGTGATTTTGCACACAGAGAAATGTCTTAGTTCAAAATTAAGAATCAAGTTACCAGTCTACAATTGTGTTCCGTCTAAATTGGTCGTAATATTTTCATGCAGAAATCTATATGGATTACTTGTATTGCATAATTGAAAAAATATTCACAAGTGTCATATTACACGTTACTTACGAATAATTTAGCGAACCCCCAAAGACAAAAAAATGTGTATAGGTAAATTAACTTTCTAGAAATTATGACAGTAATAGCAATCCATTTTGTGTGGCCGACTTCTCTATCGTTTTCCTGTAATTTTCAACTTAAATATTACGCGTTTGTTTATAAAAATTTCCATAACTTATCTGTATTTATTAAGAAATCGTTCCATAACACTTTTGGATTAGGATGAATCGCGCAACGCGCGAGATTAGAACTAGTATATATAAAGTTATAAAGAATATAAAATCTAACTCAAACTACCCAAATACATAATTCAATAAAAATTCTTGATAACGCTTAATTGTCACCGCTAATAAATAACTACACAAAATACAAGTGTACGCATGTATGAATCTGAGGCGGCCTTTGTACTTTATTTTTTTTTTTAATTCTGATCCTCAATTAATAAAATGGTAAGTAGTATTAATTTAGTAATCATACAAAGCATATATTGATTTGTAAATAGCCGACTCCTATTGAAAAATTTATACACTTAGGTACCGCTGATCTGACATACACAGTGATAACAAGTTCATTAATAAAATGTTCACACGTATCGTACGTGTTGTGCTCCCATGCATGTGTCAAGCACGTGCTTATACTTGTCAAAAGTGTCGTAGTTTTGTCTAAAAACTCAATTTATGAACACAAATGTTTGAGACCGTATATCTGCCAACTTTTTTTAGATTTGCATAGTATCAATTTTTGATCCGGACCGTTCGATTTAATCTCGACGGTTAAATTTTTTTTTGGGCCTATCAATCTGATATGGGAAGTGCTTTGAGCAACATAACTTTTTCTTGGAGCAACTGAATTTTTTATGAAATGACCAAAATGGTCCTTCTAAATTTAGTAATTTTGCTAGTATTTCTATGACCAATTCTCGTCTCACATCTCCTCTTTTTTCCGTGAATTTTGAATTTTATTGTTTTACATATTTTTAGGTATTTATACATGCAGTTGTTGTCTTAATAATTTTTTTTATTGAACAGATAACTTTGAATTTCGGTACTTTGTCATAATGGATTTTGATGACATTTAAATGTGATTTTCATTAACTAGGTTGATTTTCTTTTGACAGAAAAGTTAGAAGAGAAAGAAAGCACAACTAAGGAAATAAATTAGAAAAATAAATCTTGATTGATGCTATTATGCTAAGGACAGTTTGGTCATTTCAAAAAAAAAAAATCTGTTGCTCCTAGCAAAAATTATATTGCCCAAAGCACCTCCCATCTGATATTATGTACGGGATTCTCATTAACCGTGGAGATAAGATCTAACGGTCCAGATCAAAAATTGACGCAGAGGATGAGGTTCACAAATGTTTAAGGCACGAATACATGTCAAGAGCTCTGGGAAAGATATGTCAGGTAACTTAGTGTTTAGACTGATGTTTTATTATTATTTTGAAAGAATAAGAAATCTAAAAAAATTAAGAAAAAAAAATGAAAAAGATCTATTCAATTCAAAATTATATATTATAAATTAGGAAAATGTTTTTTATTTTTATTATAATATTAAAATATAAAAGAAAATAGTGCATGAAAAAAAAATCTAATTTTGCCGTTGTGCCAGGTCATGAGCGGGACTTTCTGGTGTAGTTGTACGTGTTGTGTCGACAATAACAGTCTATAGACACAATACGTTTAAGGGCACTGAGCACAATATGTGGACACATGAACTCAAACTTATTGAGCAACTGTATCGTATCTAGCTGTACCCAAACACAAGCGTATTGTGTTAGATTAATTTTTGTAATTAGATAGCCGCTATCTAGTATCTAGATGTATGGAAAAAAAAAGAAAACAATAATCACAGGGGCGGATTCAGAGGGTGGCAAGTTTAAACCCTTGCCTCTCCTTAATTTTTAATTATTTAATTTGGTACTTTTGTGTTAAAATTCAATATTGAACATCATAGTATTAAATTAATTTGCTTAGGCATAATTATCTAATAAGAATGATAAGTGCCTATACTCTATTAATTTCATGTCTATGCTATAGTGCCCACTCTCTACGTTAGTTTTTGTAGTTATATTACATTTATTTTAGTATACCAACACGTTAGCATTCGTACATTTTATTAATTTTTATTTGAAATATATGTATTAATCTTCTTAGATTGCTTAGGAATAAGAGGAATAGGCTATTTCTAGGCGGAAAATATTGGAAAGTGTGTAACTTTGTGAAGAGTTTGGATTGTTTATAATAAATTTACGTTTAGGAAGGAACTATTTCTTCTATTCCCATACGATTCAAACGAGGCCAAAGACTATATATAGTGCTATTATTTTTTAGAAGGTGCAAGCCCTTTGGCATATATAGGTGCTGTAATTACATCATACGGTTTATGAGTTCATCTCTCCTATCTATCTCAAGCGTCTATCTTCCGAAGTTTGGGGACTTTGAGCTTTTCATGAGTTAGTATTAACTTATTCAGTTATTCAATTCAGTCGTTAATAGATAATAAAAATTATAGTGTAGCCTCTAGTTGCAATAATAATTTTTCAGCTAGAGCACAAGTGGGTAATATAAGCCCTGCTATGCATGCATTTGCATCCCAAGGATTGGCATAATCGTGGCGCAGGAAATCCAATTGAAATATGAAAAGGGTTTGGTAATTTTTGTTCAAAACAAAATGTTTTTTTTTTTTTGAGAAATCTCCCGTAGGAAGTTCAAAACAATGGGGCGTTTGTTTGTGTAGTAAGGGATTGCATAAGTTAAGGATGCTTAAATATTTATGTAGTGTTATGTAATAGATATTTGGTTGTGTAGTAAGGATGACTAAGTTAATACATGCATATATTCATGTCAAAAGACTAAAATGCCCTTATATTCATGCCTTTAATTAATTATTATTCTTAAATCATTATTATTAATAATTAATATTACTTGTTAAATATTATTAATTATAATAATTAACCTTTATTATTAATTATTATTTTTTAACAATTATTGTTGCTTATTAAATATTATTATTTATTTATTAATATTAATTATTTTTTAATTATTAATTATTATAAAAATTAATTATTAATGATAATAAGAAATCATTTTATTATTATGAAGTATTATTAATTACTTAATAAAAAAATTATTTATTAATAATTTTTAATTAATTAGTTATTATTATTAAATCATTATTATTATTATTATTAATTAATATTACTTGGAAAATATTATTAATTATTATTTATTAATTATAATAATTAATATTTATTATTAATTATGATTTTTAATAGTTATTTTTACTTGTTAAATATTATTATTTATTAATTATTTGTTAATTATTAAATAATATTATTAATTATTTTTAAGGGGTATTGTTGGGAAAAAAATTAAAGGGGACCATGCATAACTTATGCAACCTATTTTGGTTGCATAAGTTATGTACCCTTAAGGCATCTTATGTAAGAGATGTTTGGTGACTAAAGAGTGCATAACTTAAGTTATGCACCCTTTAAGTCACAAACAAACGGGTCTTTGACTTTAAGCATCTGCAATGTCAGTAGTACAGCTAACTTGAACTGTGCAGAAATAATGGTACTGAGGACGTGGATTAAGATAACAACATCACGCAGGTATTGATTTCTTCTCCATTTGCTAACAAGAGGAGATGTCCACTCCCACAATAAGGGTAAGATTTATTAACAATGGAAGCTAGCATTTGCCACCTGTCCAATCTCAATAAACTAACAAGAAATTAAGTTATTTTTATGCATCAAGATCTATAAGTCTTTTTTGTGCATAATTAATGACCTTATTCATTGATATTTTACAAGTTGACAAATCTAATTAAACAATTTAATATATATTGATTCTAGAACAAGTGACATATTATATTTTTAAAAATTCTTTTATTCTTATATTTTTTATACTTTCTGACAAATTAGTTTGCAGAAAAAGCAAAATTTTAAATATATATATATATATATATATGTAGAATTCACAAAATTCACTAATTTGTTGTGAGATTTGAATATGTACATCAGATTGGTTTAACCTGATTTTTCTATCTAATATAAATCCGCCCTAATATATATATGATCATGCTGCACAAATAGTTCTATGCATCATGGTAGATTATAAACTATCTCAATTAATAATTTAAAAAAAAAACACACAAAAATTGAAATTAAAATATGAACAAATCTAGTCGCTTTTAAAATAATTTATACATGACTAAATTACATCCCTAAAGAAAAAATCTTTAGAAAAACAAACAATGTATATTCTTAAACAGAAGGGATCCAATTATCACAATTTTAGTGTCTTGATAGTCAGTCGATGGTCTAGTGACAAATAACAACACATCTTGATTCAAAGTGTGGGTTAGTAGCTTGACTAGAAAATTTCTTATGGATTTTCAATAAGTTGGATAGCTTAACTGTCATCTTTATTTTCAATAATAATAGTAGTAGTAGTAATAATAATAATAATAATAATAATAATAATAATAATAATAATAATAATAATAATAATAATAATAATAATAATAATAATAATAATAATAAAAGTTTGCTGTCATACTCATGGCCCAATTCCTTGCTTCTTCAGTAGTGCAAAATCTATAATCTAAATGATGCATTCATTAGAAAGAAAAAGAAAAATGGAGTTCGTTAAAACGTTTAAAAAGTAAAAAAAAAAAAAAAAAAAATCAACTATCACCATTGATATCTTAATTTTGATCTAATAATAAACTCAGAAGTTTATAGTTTTCTACGTGCAAGCATTCTTTTAAAAGGAAAGGAAGATTGATATTTGTTTGAAGTTTCATTCTTTTGAACTGTTGATGATAATAATAAGGGTTATTAATATCGTGGTCGTGATGAACATTAAAGTTTAGGGTAGTTGAATCTTTTTTTAGTTATATCAAATGATGCTTTCATCTATTATAGTATCATTTTTTTAGCATTCCAAGTAGTCTGGATATAGTCTCCTAAACAATACTAATAATTTTGATATTTTCTTGGCATCATATATCAATAAAATCAATACTACCATTGATATTTGTACCAATATAGATTAATTGAAAATGATATTTACACACAACTTGCCATACACAATTATTACAACATGAATGCTAAAATTAAGCTTAATCTATTTTTTTCCAAGCTAAAATTGAAAACTTTTTAAGATATAAAAAATTACTTTTAATTTTTTATATTTGCATAATGTATTCAGTTAAATACGATAATAAATAGGTGATGCCCTTTTTATAATTTTTCTTGCTCTTTAATAACAACAAATAATTCTTTTTGTCTTTGCCAAAATTTGAAATCGGAGATCCATTTCGTGCGTTAAAAAATTGTTAAACACAATTAAAGCTCCAGTTTTCGAGAAACGGAGACGATCTGATATTGAGCTGTACCACCGAAGGATCGAGAAGAGGGTCCCTGCTGTCAATATGTGATTAACTGATCGGCGTTTGAAAAAGCGCTTCTATTCACGTGGCATGCCACCATTTAAAGCTTCACACCGAAGGAGCGGACAATTGAGTGAACGAAAGAAGTTGATAAAAAATAAAATCGCCCACCGTGGGGCTCGAACCCACGACCACAAGGTTAAGAGCCTTGCGCTCTACCAACTGAGCTAGACGGGCTTGTTGACCAAGTAGTACAGAATTACAGAAAGTATGATACCCTTTCACAGTTCACCTGAGTTTTGCGTTGAATCATGCATGATTTAGCAAGTTAGTGTCTAACATTATAAATATATGAATTTGGAATGGAAAGATGAAAAATAATGAATTTGTTCTACATGTTTGTTTCTATGAAACGCGGGTACTACTTTGTTTCTCTAAGGTTCTGTTTGGATGAGCCCTAGAAATTAAGGAATAATAAGAGAATAAGAGAATAAATTTATTATAAATAATTCAAACTCTTCACAAAGTTATACACTTCCCGATATTTCTTTCCTACTTCTTTTCTTGTTCCTCTTATTCTCACACCATCCAAACGGAGCCTAAATGGTTTACAAAGAGCCAAGCTCGTATAGGTAAAAGCTGGAAACTTTGGGATTTAGTGTTGCTATTCTATTTGTTACAATATGAATAAGAAATGTTAGCTCTTAGCTGCCACAGCTATTAGCTGCCACAAATACCACAGTTTTCCAACTGTTTGATGTACACTGATTAATGGATGCAATCAATCCACTAAAGTCATTATTATTATCTAGTATAATTAAGATTTATTCTTTCAATGAGCTGCTTCTCCTTTTCCAATACAGTAAGTATATCGTTAATAAATAGCACAATTAGGAATCTGTGCTTCTGACATATAAATAATACCATACATATTATTATCAATTAATTACAATATGTAGCATTCCCAAGACCTATGGCCCACCTTCTGACACACGAAGCACACAGGCCTGCGCCTACATCGATCCATGCGAGTAGTGGCCAGAATCACCACAGCGATAGCAAATAAGTTTTCTGCTATTCTTGATTGAATACAACTTCCGCTGAGCTCTCGCCTGCAGATCTTCCCCTTTCTTGGCCTTAACTTGCGCTCCAGTTTCTTTTTGGAGAATCTCTTTGTAATTGGGGATCTTCTCTCGCTGCAACTGGGGCCAAGAATTAGCACTAATTGAGGGGCAAGAAACTCCAAGATTTGGTGCTTCCTCTCCGTTTGCACTTTGCACCATGCCACACTTCTTTTTGTATCTCTATCTATTGGGATCCAGCACGAAGATTTAGCTTTTTTAGAGAGAGAAACGAAGAAAAGAAGAAGAGAAGAAAAATAGCGCAACAACTTTCTAACCGCCAGGCTTGAAGCCATCCTCAACCTCATTTGACTATCTAGAAGGCCAGAAGTACTATGCAGTGGTGACCATATGTTAGGCCTCGATCTGTAGACGAGTGGAAACAATGACTAAGATCAAACTGTGTCATAACCTCCATATCATGTCGTGGTAAAATCTTTTCTTCTCCTCCTGTTGACCGCCAAGTGTAACGCATCCATAATTCTTTGATCTATTGGTGATCCATGTGTCTCTAAATGAAGGACCGAGATTAAATGGAAGCTCCTCCTTCTAAGAAATCAGCCCTCACTGCCTATAAATACCCCTTCTTGGAAATGAAGAAAAGGTTACACACACGACTACATACTTATCCACGAGATCACGAGAACAACTCCATTGTATGCACTCTAATTCAGTAAAGATGGATAGGATAGTTGATTGAGTGAAAGAAGAAGGAAGTCAGCTAGAAAAGAAGTTGTTGTAAAGAAGAAAATAATGGATGATAGAGTAGTGTTTTGTAATCACATTGTATGATTGATATTCGAATTTGATCTCATTTAGATTCTTTCCTTGCTTTGATCTTGCACTTATTTACTTTCTTGTGTTTCATTTAATTCCAAGAAAATAACACAAATAAAAGAGGAACTAGTGAATTTAACAATTAAACGTGCTAAGAAGGGAGAGATCGGTTTTACCTCCTTTCAGCTTGTAACGAAAGGGGTCGATCATGGTATAAGAGGCGGTGGCGTGCTCTCCCTTCTTTCTTCCTTGCACCTCAAGTCCACACAAAGATTAACCAATTTCTAGTTGATTTGTGCTAGCAAATCAACAAAAAAAGTCTAATCCCAATGCCTCCCTTCTTGAATTAATTCAATAATTAATTATAAAATATAATCTCAATTCATGAGACTTACTTAATGCAAAAAAAAAAAAAGAAAGAGACACTTGAGAGGCAAAATTTTCAGATCTAAATTGAAAATTATAGCCACCATGGAGGAAGGAAGAGAAATGTGACTTATGTTGCCCTAATCCATCAAATGAAGGTGTGTATATAGCCAATACTTAATCTTCTCCCACAAGGCACATGAGCTTGCAGTCCCCTCCAAAATGCGTCTCTTTAATTTATGCATCAAAATAAGGCTAATATGATATATATAATCATATAGTACATTTATATTAATATAATTCTCATAATTATATTAATTGTGTTGAGATATAAATACATACCAACTCCTTGATAATTATTATTAGTTTAGACTTTATATTAATTTAGTTTCATATGATCACTTGAAATAATTAATCATAACGGTTCATAATAATATATAATTAATTATTCAGATCATACATTTATTGATCTAGAGTTAATTGTTCAAGTTGCCGACAAACAATCCATTTTCATCAAGGGGTTCAATAGATATCATCACTCATTAGGTCTATTATGGTTGCCTTGATGAATAACTTTTTCCTGCACAATTCAAGAGAACTTAAATAGAGTTCGTATTGCAGCCCTTTTCGGGAATCAGCGTTAGACAATATTTATCGAATCAATCCCTATGTGAAAAGGCTGAATCATCTCAAACTTAGAATCAAACTCATATGAAATAAATAATGACACATAACACAATCCATTTATTTATTTCATTGGGTCAAGTCATGTGCTATGTTCAAGTAACATACACATATGCAATTAAGTTGGTAACTCATTACTCATGATTTGTAGAACTTAATCACCACTTAATTTGCGTGCTAATTTTTTATGACAATTAATATTCACCCTTAAGAGATATTATTGTCATTCTAATAAATGATCCACAGAGATCTACAATTCAGATCCTCAATTTGAACGATCTGTCAACAATAAACTCAACGAATAAATGATCTAATATCATTAATAACATAAACTAAAATTAAGTCATTAAACTATTGACTTCTAGGACATAACTCCAACACTTTGCTTCTTACCACCTTCTCTCTCCTATCCACTTTTATATTTTATCACTGATTAGCGAAGTATTACTTTATTTATTTAACAATTTAGTTTTTTTTATTTTTTTAAACAACTCTTAAACCCTACTTGCACTTGTCGCGGCTTTTTCGTCATTATTCTCCTCGAAGGGATTTCTCGAAGAACAATGGGAACATAGCCTAGATTCACCTCCCTTAAGGTTTCGATCTCCATGGCGGGTATCTCTCGAAACAAGAGAACCCTATAAAGAGTCGCTACTTAAATAAGTTTCTTGATTTAGCGGGTCCTTTCTTTCCAGTAGGCGCAAGCCCCTACTGTTAATTACCTCGTAGTTGCCTACGAGAACCTCTGATTAAGGGATGCAAAGGGTGTTGACGTAATGGGCTAAGAAAAAAGACTTATGGAGTGCTATCACGGAGGACTTAATTGATGGTACCAAACTCAATGGACGGGACCCAATTAAGGATCGACAAAAGACTTCTGACTTGACCAAAAGAAGGGAATGGATTTTTGGTTTAGAAGAGGTTTTTGGTTGATAAAAGGGAAGACTTCACTTGAGGTTGTTGATAAACTCTCGGGGCTATGACTGGCCTTCTTGTGAGAGTGAAAAGAGTTTTGCAACCTTCGGGACCTCTTGGGCGGCCTCGAGCGAAAGTTGGTTCTTTTGCAACCCTAGGGACCATCTTCATCGGTCTTCTTAATAAGAGTTGGTTCTTTAACGACCCTAGGGACCATCTTCATCGGTCTTCTTAATAAGAGTCGGTTCTCGGGATCATCTTAGTCGATCTTCTTGTGAGAACAAAAGCAGTTTTGCAACCTTCGGGTCCTCTTTAATGGCTACTCGACGAAAGTTGGTTCTTTTGCAACCCTAGGGACCATCTTCATCGGTCTTCTTAATAAGAGTTGGTTCTTTAACGACCCTAGGGACCATCTTCATCGGTCTTCTTAATAAGAGTCGGTTCTCGGGATCATCTTAGTCGATCTTCTTGTGAGAACAACAGCAGTTTTGCAACCTTCGGGTCCTCTTTAATGGCTACTCGACGAAAGTTGGTTCTTTTGCAACCCTTGGGACCATCTTCATCGGTCTTCTTAATAAGAGTTGGTTCTTTCACGACCCTAGGGACCATCTTCATCGGTCTTCTTAATAAGAGTCGGTTCTCGGGACCATTTTGGTCGGTCTTCTTATGAGAACAAAAAAAAAATAGAATTCTTTGGACGAGGGGGCCCGTAAGAATTCATTTTCTGAGTCATCTAAGGTCGATCTCAACCTTAGTGAGGGACTCTTCCTCAAACGAAGAGGTTTTGGCTTTGACTTTGGGTTTCGTGTTTTGGACTTTTAATTTCTGAAGTTTCACTTGAGATATTTGATGATTTTATTCACCTTGGCCTTTGCACTTTTTTATTTTTAGAAATTCTTTTCCATTTAAAAAATACTTGACTTTTGAAGATACTCGATTTTTCTAGAAAATAGATCATATTCGAAGTTGCTTAGACTTTTGAAAATATTTGTATTCAAGTAAACTTAGCTTTTTGAAGATAGCAAATTTGAAGTTTTTATTTCGAAAATACTTAGCATTTTTCAAGGAGTTCATTTAATTTTCTAAAATCCATTTTTAAGGCGAAAATACTTCAAAAATACAAAAGACCGCTACTTTGACATATTTTCATATCAAAGTATCAGTGAAGCAAGTTTGTTTTAATTTTTAGAATTTTATAGGTGTGTCGTTTATATTTTTAGGGACTTCCTATTATTTTTAATGATTTTCTAAAGTTTCTGCCTATATGTCTTTTCCCTATTGGTCCATGTCATCAAGTCGGCTAATGTGATTGCTGACTAGGCTAAGTGAAACAACAAAGGAGAAAAATCTAGTTTGGGCTTAATCTTTTCGTTTGGGCTTCATCTTGGGCCTGATCATGGGTTAGTAGAATATTTCATCTACTGTCAGGACTTGGGCATATGGTTTTTACGAATGTGATGCCACAGAGAATCGGACAGTCCCTCGCGCGCTGAACCTCGAACGGAAATGGAGACAGGTTCGCGTGATAACGGATTCAGATCCGATATCAACTCCGGCCATCGCAACTGACGAGATGGGTATCCACGACATCGTGAGGCTGAGAGGAAAACAACGGTGGCCTCCTCTCATCGTGCGTCGTCCCCAAAAATTAATAACAGACTCTCATTCAATTTAGTCCCTGAATGTTTTGTTCTCATACCTCCGGCGATCGTCGCCGTCATAGCTGACGGGAAAAGCTTCATGAGATCCACAATAGGGAAGGGAATAAGTTGCTGTACTTAATTGGAACTGATTTTCTTCAATTTAACGAAGTGACCAAATGATGGCGCGACAGCGAATGAGATCAGATACAACTAGCCTAGTATCAACGTGTTGAGATTATGGAGGAGAGAGAGCGGTACCGATCGATTTCGAGAGATATCAAAGAGAGAGAGAGTGGATGTTTTTGTTGTTTCGCACAGAAGGTGCGCTACGCACAAGAGCCAGAGAAGAAGAAAATAACAAAGAGACTAATTTTTGGTGGGCAATCCAATTGGGCCCGATTTTCTGCATTTCCTTTTATTACTCAAAGTTTTAGCAACTTACAAATATAACCCTATAGAATTACATTATTACAAAGGAAAGAAAATAAGCTATAATGAGGAGGGACCCAACAAACTCCTCCTCCCGACTCATGGAGCGTGTCTACCCACCAAACCCGCCTTCTCACAACAAGCTTCAAGCTTCAATGGCGGTATCGACTTGGTCAACATATCCGATCCATTATCACTCGTGTGGACTTTCTCCAACACCAATTCTTTTCTCTCAAGCACATCACAAATCCAATGATATCTCAAATCAATGTGCTTGGACCTAGAGTGAAACATCGGATTTTTACTCAAATGAATTGCACTTTGACTATCACATAACAAAGTATACCTCTTTTGCCGAATACCCAACTCATGCAAGAACTTCTTCATCCAAATTAGCTCCTTGCATGCCTCCGTAATGGCTATGTACTCGGCTTCGGTAGTTGAAAGTGCAACACATTTTTGTAGCTTGGATTGCCATGACACGGCCCCGTTTCCAAAACAAACCAAATAACCGGATGTAGACTTTCTAGAGTCTATGTCACCGGCCCAATCGGCATCCGTATATGCCTCCAACACCGGATTTCTTGTGCCACCAAAACAAATGCAATGAGTGGATGTACCCCTCAAATATCTAAGTATCCACTTAACGGCATTCCAATGCACTTTACCCGGATTAGAAAGAAAACGACTCACTACACCAACGGCATGAGCAATGTCCGGTCTAGTGCATACCATTGCATACATCAAAGAGCCTACAACCGAGGCATATGGCACCTTTCTCATCTCATCCTTTTATTTGTCATTTTTAGGACAACCATCCAAAGATAATTTAAAATGACTAGCAAGAGGAGATGTTACCGGTTTGCAATTTTTCATGTTGAACCTTTGAAGTACCTTCTCAATGTACTTCTCTTGTGACAACCAAAGTTTCCGATTCTTCCGGTCTCTAGTGATACTCATACCAAGAATTTGCTTGGCTGCCCCTAAATCTTTCATAGCAAATTCGCTTGCAAGTCTCTCCTTTAATGCTTTGATTTTTCTCAAATCACTTCCAATAACCAACATATCATCAACATAAAGCAAGAGAATGAGAAAATCACCACTAGAATACCTCTTAACAAAGACACAATTATCGGAAATGGTTTTAGTAAATTTATTGTCACACATGAAAGATTCAAACTTTTTGTACCAATTTCGTGGTGCTTGCTTCAAGCCATAGAGGCTCCTCCTCAACTTGCACACCATGTGCTCTTGTCCTTGCACCACAAAGCCTTCGGGTTGCTCCATATAGAGCTCCTCCTCCAAATCACCATGGAGGAATGCGGTCTTGACATCTAGTTGCTCAATCTCCAAATCCAAACTAGCGGCCAAGCCAAGCACAACCCGAATTGATGACATCTTCACAACGGGTGAGAAAATTTCTTCAAAATCAACACCCTTCTTTTGACCAAATCCCTTCACTACCAACCGAGCTTTGTATCTCGGTTTTGCTTCTTGACCCTCCAATTTGACACGGTAAACCCACTTATTCTTGAGCACATTTTTGCCTTTTGGCAAATTCACCAACTCAAAAGTGTTGTTCTCATGCAAGGATTTTATCTCATCTTGCATGGCATCGAACCACTTATTCTTATGCTCCGACTCAATAGCCTCCATAAAGCATTCGGGCTCACCACTATCACCAAGCAAAGCAAATTCATTTGTGGGATACCTTGTGCTAACTCGCCTTTCACGAGTTGACATCCTCAATTCTTGCACTTGTGAGCTATCACTTGAAGAGGTTTCGGATTGAGGATCACTCTCTTGAATTTGTGGGACACTAGTTTCGGTTGTATGGCTAGGGTTTTCATCATTTATTTCGGTTCTTGGGTTGTTGGAAGAAAGAGGGGTTAGGTCAACATAGCTACTTGTAGAGGTTTTCGCCTTGTCGAGGTTGCCAACATTTTCAATGGTTTCTTTCTCAAAGAACACCACATCTCGACTTCTCACCAACTTCTTCTCAATTGGATCCCACAACCTATAACCGAATTCACCATTTCCATACCCCAAGAAAACACACTCTTTAGTCTTGCTATCAACCTTTGACCTTTCATCCTTGGGTATGTGCACAAATGCCCTACAACAAAACACTCTTAGATGGTCATAAGAGACATCTTTTCCTTTCCAAACCCTTTCCGGTATATCACCATCCAACGCATGAGAAGGAGAACGATTGATCAAGTGAACCACCGTGTTCAATGCTTCTCCCCAAAATCCCTTTGAGAGCTTAGAATGAGAGAGCAAGCACCGAACTCTTTCACATATGGTGCGGTTCATGCGCTCGGCCACACCATTTTGTTGTGGAGTCTTGGGTACGGTCTTTTCTAATTTAATACCATTGGCCTTGCAATATTCCTCAAAAGGACCACGGTACTCACCACCATTATCGGACCGGACACACTTGAGTTTCTTGCCGGTCTCTCTTTCAACTTCCATAACCCAAGACTTAAACACATTCAACACTTGATCTTTTGTTTTCAAGGAGTATGCCCACAATTTCCTTGTATGGTCATCTACAAAGGTCACAAAATAAAGAGCACCACCAATACTCCTATCACCCATAGAACAAAGGTCGGTATGTACCAAATCCAAAGCACCCGATTTCTTGGTAGTGGGATTTCTTTTAAAGGCTACACGGTGTTGCTTTCCGGCCAAACAATGTGTACAAGAGGAGAGAGATGCACCTTCACAAGAGACATATTTCTTCTTGGAGAGAATTTCTATGCCCTTCTCACTCATATGACCCAACCGCAAATGCCACAAATCGGTTGAGTTGTCTTCTGATACATTTACCTCTCCGCACATCTTCACTTGAGTCACATAGAGTGACCCGGATTTATACCCACGAGCAACAACCAAATGCCCTTTCACTAACTTCCATCTACCACCAATAAAGTCACTATGGTACCCGTCATCATCAAGGGCACCAACCGAGATGAGATGATGTCTCATATCCGGCACATGCCGCACATTCTTGAGGATGAGTTTGCATCCTAAGCTTGTCACAACTTCTATGTCACCAATTCCAACAATTTTACATGCTCCATTATTGTCCATTCTCACAACACCACGATCACCCTCCTTGTAGGAAGTGAACAAGTCACGTCTAGGCGCGACATGGAATGAGGCCCCGGAGTCTACAACCCATGAGGAATCATGACAAGTAAGGTTTACAAAACCTTCATCACAAGCAATGAACACTTCGCCATCGGAAGCAATAGCGGCGGTACTTTCATTCCCACCATCATCATTCTTACCCTTAGACTTATCTCTCTTGAGCTCATCATTCTTTGCCTTTAACTTCCGGCACTCATTTTTCATATGACCGGGCTTCTTGCAATAATGACAAATTATTCCCTTTCTTGATTTAGACCTTCCCTTTGACTTGCCACGCTTGTCATCATTATGGGAGTTTCTTTGAGTGCTTCTACCACGATTTTCGGTGACAAGGGCCGAGGACTCACTAGTGATCCCCGACTCCTTACGCCTTAACTCTTCATTAAGCATACTATCCTTCACCATGGGTAAGGTCACAACACCGTTAGGTGCCGAGTTGCTCAAAGTCACCACCAAAGTTTCCCAACTATCGGGTAAAGAACTCAACAAAATTAGGGCTTGCAACTCCTCATCCAATACCATTTTCATAGTTGACAAGCGGTTTATGCAATCTTGGAATTGACTCAAATGATCCGAAACGGATGTTCCCTCTTGATATTTCATATTCACCAATTTTCTAATAAGGAATGCCTTGTTTTGAGCGGTCTTGCGCTCATACAAACTCTCAAGCTTTTCCCACAACACCTTGGCATCGGTTTCCGATGATATGTGGTGATAGACGGAATCATCAACCCATTGTCTAATTAAGGCTATTGTCTTTCTATTAGACACTTTCCAAACATCATCGGTGGTGGTAGCGGGTTTGGTACCCGAGAGGGGTTCATATGCATCCTTACAATACAACAAATCTTCCATACGAGACTTCCAAATGGAGTAATTAGAAGATGTAAGCTTAACCATGGTACCACTATTTCTCTCTTCCATTTTTAGACACAAACCCTAAATCCCAAATGCAATGCACCGGTCAAGAGAACCTCACCTCAATACGGCGTAGCAACGGCCACTCGCGACTCGACGGCAACAACCCGATCGAGGTCGGAAACGGAGGTGATCAACGGCTGCGGCTCGGCAGCGGCTAGGGTTTGACGGCGGTGACTCGACGGCTAGGGTTTCCGCAACAGCGACTTAGCGGCGACGAACCTTGCGCTCTGATACCAGTTGTTGAGATTATGGAGGAGAGAGAGCGGTACCGATCGATTTCGAGAGATATCAAAGAGAGAGAGAGTGGATGTTTTTGTTGTTTCGCACAGAAGGTGCGCTACGCACAAGAGCCAGAGAAGAAGAAAATAACAAAGAGACTAATTTTTGGTGGGCAATCCAATTGGGCCCGATTTTCTGCATTTCCTTTTATTACTCAAAGTTTTAGCAACTTACAAATATAACCCTATAGAATTACATTATTACAAAGGAAAGAAAATAAGCTATAATGAGGAGGGACCCAACACAACGTACTTGGGGAGAAGCAACTTATACTAGACATTGACTTCCTAGAACTTATGAACAATATAGATGACATTCTCGTAGTCTATTTACATCAATGACAGAACAAATACTAGATATTAGTGTTAGGAAGCAATCAATGCATGCGGTTCAAATTGGTACCAAAATTGAAAATCAAAAGTAATATAATATCAGGCCATTTGCTTACCGTATGATAACTAATCCCTATGGTTGATTTCCAAGGCCGATATATATATATTTTACCTGACTACACATTCATGTGCTGCTTTTACATTTTTGGAATTCTGATAAAGAACAATGAAAATATGCACATTTTCTAAGAATGTTCAATTTACCTAATTATAAAGTCAATCAAAGGAATTATTTTGGTCATGACAGATGCAGGTCTTGAGAAATGGTACCATACTAACATTGAAGAACAATGACCAGTTATTAGAACACTAACGACGAGATTTTTTTAGCTACTCTATACACAGTCCTGTGGTATTGTCAAATGATATGCTTTATAATCCCAGGGGTCAAGGTAAAGAAAAACTTTTACTGTACCAATACAGATAAACGTATTTACCAATTTGAGTAAGCCAGTCGTCAGGTCAAAAAAAAGGAAGAACCTTTGGGTGTACAGTTATCATCATTTTTACACATGAAATAGCAACAAGTCAGTGAACAAGTCAGTGAATAAGTATACTCCTTTATCTAACTGATCATGCACCCGTATGCATATTAAATCAGCATTCTAACCATACTATACTAACTTTTACTGTTTGGTCCTTTCTTCTTATTAAATTGCAATCAAGCCAAATTGAGTCTACACAGCCTCAATCCTAACAGTGAAGCAATAAACAGGAATGGTATTATCTTTTCATCACTAAATTATATAGAGATGGCGCTAGAACTACTGGACCCAGATTCTGAACTTTTTCTAAAGAAACCCTTCTTACATCTCTTATTACCAATCAGGTCATAATTGTCAAAGAAGATAATAGAAACAAAAGAAAAGCAGTTCTGGCATACATCTAATCAAGAAGTTTATCAGGTCAAACAGCATTAACATCTCAACATATCTATGATTACAACACTGGTATAAAAGAAGAATATAACAAGAACCGTCAGATTGTATTCTATGAACATTTGCAAGAAAGGACCTGATGACTTTCTAATTTCCAAAATGGAGGTTAACACAAATCTTTCCATCCTATATGTAATCTGAGCCATGCGGCAAAGCTACACATGAGATGTACTCAATCTTGCGTTCAAACTCAACTTCAGAGCAGCTCAGCTATGCTTGAGACTGCATAAGAAGTGAGGGACCTGTTCTCTCTCATGTCTACTGAGCCAGGCTCAAGACATCCATGAGAGAGAGAGAGTTGTTAGAGCTTTTCCACACCACAGCTGAGCTATGCATCAGACTGAGGTTGTGGATCGGCTGATCGAGTCGAACTTTTAGAGAGAAAAAGGGGGAAGAAAAGATAGAATCATTTGAGGAGCACTTTACTTCTCTTCACCATGGCTGAGCTATGCATCAGACCATGATGAGAAAAGGAGCCAGAAGAAAACAACAAGCAGGGAGCCTTACATAATACCATTTCCAGAAATCAAAAGAAACAGAATAGAATTGAACTAAATCCACGAGAGAAGTCATTACAGTTTACTGCCTAGAGAATAATTACTCAACCTTCACCATGACTGAGCTATGCATCAGACCATGGACTTGAATCGAGTCAAGAATAGAGAAGAATAAGATCACACGATGCTAATTTCAAGAAACTTCCTCAAGAACATTAAAGTACAGATAGAAATCGCATGCGAATCGAAATTCAATTAAAATTCGTTCTCAAATCCTCAAATTGATTATGATTTACCTCAATTCTCATACAATTACACAGCTTTTTACCTTTCTTCTTCACAGGATTCCCTTCTAAGCTCTTCTTTCTCTTCTCTCTTACAATGCACGCCAGGTGCTTGAGTAACTGCTAACCTATCAGTGTGTGTATGTGAGAGTTCTAATCCTAACAATGGTGATGGACCTAGTTTCTCGTATGTGGAAGAAGGTGTGTGGGGAATCGGCGAGGAATTAGAGTGGAACCTCTCCTCAGTCTTGCAATAGGGTATATATAGGCAACTATGGCCAGGTTGGCTTCTTCAAGAAGGAACAGCTCCAATTGATCACAGCCCTCCGTCCCCGAGCACACGGATCGACCTCTGATCCAAGGGCAGAGAGATGGCCAGGATGTGTTTCTTTGTCACAGTCAACAGAAGAGAAGGTGTGAGTTGACCATGGCGGTTATAGGTCTGTTACTGCCCCAATCGATCTCAGCTTTTGATTCTTTTGTTCGCCAATCTGAAGGCGTGGATCTTGTCGCGCAGAGGCTTCGAGATGGTCAACAGGAGCTGAGGCGAGGCATTGACCCAGGCGGTTGCAGGAGTTACGCATTTCTCCTCCCCATTCTTTCTTCTTTCTGTTGGGGAAGAAGGATTCTTGTTGTTTCCGAATTTGGTTGCTCAGGGTGCATGATGAAACAGTCATTTACAAGTGGTCCCCAGATTTCCTTTTCCATTCAATCTCTGATGCACCTCTTCCATTCAGCCTTCGTTCATAAAGAGTTCATTTCACTGTGGGCCCCGCTAGTCGGATTAAGTGAGGCACAGAGAAATAGCGCCTCCTCCCTATTTTTGTGCACTCTTGGTTCACTGTGAACCAATTGAGATACCCCAACCCATTGTGTACGGTGTACAAAGAAACACGAGCACGCAAGTCTCTCTTCTGTGAGGGAAATTCAAATTTACTCTACTCTCTCCCCTCCATTTCCTATAGTAATGGATTTGTCCATTTCCTATTTTGCTGAATTTCCATACACTGTTGAAATCAAATAAATTGTTTGGACCCCTTCCTCGTTGAGTTTCTCCATAAAATTTCATACAAGGCTTCATAAAAATGTGTAGAATCTGATGAAACCAAGAATTATCTGAAAATATCCCTCCTACTATTTTATTTAATTTCTCCAAAACCAGGGGTTTCTTCGCATAAAATGGCAATTCTGCAGCATCTTTGACCATTCTGAAAGAACCATAATCTTCCTCATGCTACACTAGATTTTTGGGTATTTTGCCATGATTTTTGGGGTCCATTTGCTATTTTCCATTATTTTCTCAAACTTCTAGTAAATCGGTCTATGTCTCCAATCGCGAAATTTTAGGGTCAAACAGCACTGTATAGTATAGTTTGATTCCAAACTCGAGTAAAAGGTGGAGGATTGTGATAGATTGAGCGAGCCAACATAAAAAATCCAACTGCCTCTATATGTGGAAATGGAGAAGAGGAAAAACAACTCCCATGATTTTTATGTGGTGCTGATTTTGTTTCGGAGGAAAATACTGTGATATCCCTGAATTTTAGGACCTGTCTGCAATACATCGAATTCTAAGGTCCTATTTGAAAAATGTCCATGTTTATCCACTTTGAAAATATCTCTTTGATCTTATCCACTTTGAAAATATCTATTTGATCTTATCCACATTTTTAGTAGCTAAGTAATCAATATTTATATAAATAATTTCTGATAATTAATATCTTTATGAATAGGCTCAGTTATTTTTATAAATAGTATTAATATTTTCAGAAATAATAGCTAAGTAATTCCTTTCTGTTTACTTAGCCATTAAGTAATCTAGAATATTTACCATTTTAGCCAGACCTCCACTATAAATAGACCCCAGCCTCATTTCATTTCATTTCATTTCGTATATCATTTCTGTTTCTCTCTCTTCCAAGCAAACTGTGAATACCACCTTGGCTTTGAATAGTCGGCCATTTGGAATTCGAGTTCTACGTCGCAGATATAGTCATCCCGATTTGCTTGTGCTATGGATCGCTCAGTCAGGTAACCGGACTTCTCTATAATTAGTTCCGTATTGCTTGATTTGATTACCGCTTGGCTTTGCTTGCATGTGTATGCCCGTGTGTGGTTGTCTTTTTATGACGTGTGGATGTCTTTTGAGATTTTGTTATTCTTTTGATAGGAACTAGCAAATTTGATTATGAAATATAAAAGTGATTTGGAATAACAGAAAATGAATGATGAAAGTGAAACAGAATGAGACCGAGTAGTTAAGTTGTTTTGCCTGTGGTTTCCATTATCGGGAGATTGCACCCCAGCTTAATGCCGGTGGTCTTCTTATGATAGCAATCACGGACAACGCATACTGATCTACTCTGCTATTCAGGCTCTAGGTGGAATAGCGGTCATTTGGTATATATATTCGTTTTGTTTGGACTGGCTGGAACCATTAGGTGTGTGGAAGCGGAGTACCCATGGAACTCCGCGGTAGTAACCCAGCACTGGTGTATACTAGCCCCCACTTAGTGCACGGTGGAGGGCAGGAGCGGTTGCAAAGCAACCAGGGTCGGGTGCTATACATTAGGTATACACTCGATGGGTAGGATCGATTAAGCACAGGTACGGTCAGGAAATACAATATGGTGGACTTGGCGCGGGACCTTTTCCCCAGGTCTAAGTAAGGATTGAGACATGTAGGGTGGATTTGGCACGGGAATTATTCCCGCAAGGTTAGTGTTATGTAAGGTGGATACTCTCGTATTATATTATATGATATTCCTCAAGAAAGTACACCGAATCACATCCAGTCATGTTTAATTTGCTTTAACAACTAATATAGAGAAGCTGCGTCGTTAAATAACCGGTTACTGAGCTTTGTAGCTGACATCCGTTTTGTTCCTTTTCTGCTTGCGACGTAGGTTGACGGCCGTCGGATGGATGCAGAAGATACCGTCCCACCGTCCCGCCCCGTGTGTCGGTGTGTCGGCGCGGGGTGTGACAAATACAATTGAAGTACGAATCAATGAATAATAATAATTTTTGCAGGATTATAAACCAATGTTATTAACTAATTCATAAGGAAGTTACAAAAATTAAATAATTTGTACTTTAGAACGGTATGGATGAGCACAACAATCATACTTTTTTTTTCATTTAAATCCATGTCAAGTATATTAATTAATAATAATTTATATGTCATACTAGCAAAATTAGTACGGTTTACATTTTGAAGCTGATAAGGCTCCAGGGCCAGATGGTATGACATTTTATTTTTACCAAAAGTATTGGGATGTGATCAAGGATGATATAGTAATGCTCTTTGATGCTTTTTATAATGATAGATTAGACTTAGCCAAAATAAATAGAGCAGTAATAAGTCTGATACCTAAAAAGAAAGATGTAATGGAGATAAAATATTTCAGACCAATTAGCTTACTGAATTGCATTTATAAATGGATTACAAAAGTATTAACTGGTAGATTGGCTAGTATAATTGATAGATTGATAGATCAGTCACAAGCATCATTTATTAAGGAAAGATTTATCCTTGATAATGTCGTCTATGTGAATGAAATTTTACATTCAGTCAAACATAATAAGGAGGAAGGGATTGTACTTAAGATAGATATGGAAAAAGCGTATGATAGGGTTAATTGAAATTTTTTGTTTGAGATGATGCATAGTAGAGGATTTCATGAAAAATGGATAAACTAGATTAGAAGAATATTGATAGGGGGACATGTGTGTTTAAATATAAATGGAAAATTGACTACTTATTTTGATGTTAAGAGAGGCCTGAAGCAAGGTGATCCTCTCTCACCTCTCATGTTTAATTTGGTAGCTGAATGCATAAATCAAATGATTAAAAAAGCCAGGAATAACCAATTGATTAAGGGATTGGGGGTGCCTATAGATAATGGATATCCAATTACTAATATTCATTATGCCGATGACACTGTATTTTTTTGTCAAGCAAATAGCACAATGGTGGCCACACTCAAATGGATATTCACAGGGATTGAAGCTTTGTCAGGTTTGAAAATAAATTTTCAAAAAAGTGAGATCTATTCTTTAAATGTGGCGCCTGATAGATTAGAGTCTTTAGCTCAAAACTTTGGTTGCCAGATTGCACAGTTTCCAATTACATACCTTGGAATTCCTATTCATTGGAAAAAAATAGCAATTGGTGATTGGCAAATTATTGTTGATAAGTTTCAAACCAAACTACAGAGTTGGCAGGGTAGTTTTCTCTCATACGGAGGGAAAATCATGTTAGAGATATGTCATAGAAGCTAATCATATTTTGGCTACTTCTATAGTTTATGTTATTGATGATCTCGCATCATTTGTTCCTTGATTTATTCGTTGACAGTTCATTCAGGTTGAGGATCTGAATTATAGATCACTGTTTTTCATTTAGTAGTAAATGACAATAATAAATCTAAAACGTCCATAATATTGATAATTAACAAGGTACATTAATTATCAATAAGATTAGTATGCAAGTTAAATGATGATTAAGTTCTATAAATCATAGGTTAAGAGTAACCAACTTAATTGTATATGTGTATGTTATAGAACATAGTACATGACTTGACCCCACGAAATAAATAAATGGATTGTGTTACGTGTCATTATTTATTTCGTTATGATTTTGGTTCTAAGTTTGAGATGATTATTTTTTCCACATGAGGATAGGTTCTACAAATCTTGTCTATCGCTGATTCCTGATAAGGGCTGCTATACAGACTCGATTTAAGTTCCCTTGAATTGTGCGGGGAAAAGCTAATTATAAAAAAAAACCGTATGTCCCTCATTAATTCACTTAGTGAGTGACGATATCTGTTTGGGCCCCTTGATGAAGATAGATTGTTTGCTAGCAACTAATACAATTATCTCTAGATCAAGAAACGTATAATCTGCAAGAATGACACATTTCTATCTTGGATTATACTATTATATCGTGTGACATAAGAATCAAAATAGAGAAATACTTTTATTCTCTTATGCAGGATTTAAATACTGTAGCAGTACACTATTTATGCAAATTGGGAATCATAATGTGTTGCTAGATATCGCTTATGATTATTGGAATCAAATAACGATTTAATTCCATGTCCAACATAGCATAAATCTCAAAGGGTCACACATAATAAGGTGTTTAACCATACGGGCATTAATTATTTATTTGCAACAGTGAGTTTTGCAAAATTATGATAAGTTGATTAATTAATCATATACCGTTATGGACCGTTATGATTAATTAAGTCAAATAGATCATATTGAAATAATTTAATGCATTGACTAATTCCATATTAATTATTAATTAGTTAATAATTAATTATAATCAACACATTTATTTATTTGAGCTAATTGGGCCTTTAAATTAATTAGTTATTTATATGTCAAATTGGAGGTGCATTTAAATGAGAATATTAATGAGCTCACTTGAGATGAGGCTTAGCCCATAAAAGGGGTAGGTAGGTGCGGCTATAGGAGGGGCAAACTTGTCTAATCAAGTTTGGATGAGAGCTAGGTTATGTGGTCTATATAAAGGGGTGTTCTTTGGAAGAAAACCCTAGCCTCCATAGTGCCTTTCTCTCTCCCATCTCCTTGGTCGAAATTTCAAAAGGGGAAGAAAAATTTTCAGAATTTTTTTATCTCCTTCCTCCCATCTAATCCACCTCTAGCTCATGTGTTGAGCAAGCTTTCCACATAAATTAATTAGAAGAATTGATTAGAAGAAGGAAAAGCCTAGGATTTAGTCTTGTTCTCCAAATTACTAGCATAATTTGTTGAGAACTTGGTTAATACCTTAGTGGACTCGAGGCGGGCGATTTGGAGACGTTGGAGGAGCACACCATCGATTTCTAGGCCGTAGGATCGAGTCTCTTGATTGCTATATCAAGAGAGGTATAATTTCCACCCTTTCTCTTTGTGTTAATGAGCTTAAGCACTAGCTCGTAATGTGTATGATGTTTTAATTGCTAAATTAAGTGTAATTAGGACAAAAAATAAAAAATATGCATTTCCTAACAAATCACTCTCATCAAAAGTGTTCTTTCCTCCCTGCCACTTTATATGCTATCATTTCATAAGATGCCCAGTGGCAATTCAAAAAAGAATAGATAAAATCAGATGTAATTTCTTGTGGGATTCTGGAAGAAATAAAAAATACCATTTAGTCAAATGGGATGTGGTTTGTAGATCATATGATAATGGAGGGATAGACCTCTTAGATTTACATTTAATGAATGTAACCCTAATGTGTAAATGGCTTTGGAAACTAAAGGATAGCTCTGTCACATGCTGGTGGAAAGACATAATTTTGTACAAGTATGGAGTTTTTGGAACAGATAGAAAAGTCTTATTTTTGGGGGCAAAGTGATGGAGTATGCACATATAGTCAATATGAATTGTCAGTATATTATTGGAAATGGGTTAGGAGTCAAATTCTGGTTAGATAGCTGGAATGAAAGTCAACCATTGAAAGTTATATACCCCTCACTCTTTCAAATTTGAACAGATCCCGATATTTCAGTGGGAGATGCACTTAAAGAAAACTGTAGAAAGTTGAAATTTAGGAGACAGTTGAATCCTAATCAGTCTCACGATTATATAACCTTGCAACGATGTATTAAGAGATTTACACCTTTGTCTCCATCCTCTGACAAGGTTAAATGGGGGTTAAATGAAGATGGAAAATTTAGGACTAAAACCCTTTACCAGTGGTTAGAGCATGGAGGATTAGATAGTTCACATAATAAAATGATTTGGCACCTTAGATTGCCTTTCAAAATATGGATGTTTGGCTCTTAAGCAAAAGAAGATTATTAACTAGAGATAACTTGGTGATTAGGGGTTGGGATGGGAACCCTAGATGCTGCTATTGTGACAGCCTAGAAACCATAGATCATGTATTGTTGAGATGTATCCCAAATGCAAGAGTGTGGGATTGGATATTACGGTCTTTGCAAATTGAGACCAGACCTCATAGTTTAGAAAATCTGGTTGTTATTATTGATCAGGCACGAAAACCACAAGCATTTAGAATTTTAGATATTGTTGCGCTGCGGTTTCAGCTTGCTTAGATATAATTTGAGTAATAAGTGAGAAATTATAAGTATGGTTCAAAAACTCGCCCGATTCCGAGTCGACTCGGCCGAGTCGGATTGGACTCGGAGGGAGACGATCCGATTTTGAGGGTTTTGAAACGGAATCGGTTGAGCTCCACCATTAATGGCGTTCGTCAAAAGAGAAAGGTGAAGGGGGTGTGTAGAAAGTCTTGCGGAGGCGGCTAGGGGCGACGGTGCCACCTTGGAGGCCTGTGGGATGGGCAACGAGGCGGTTGCCGCTCTATCGTTGGGTAGTTTCGTACTTCCGTTCTGTTTGCTTCAGCACACGAGAAATGGTTGGTGGGATCGGGTAAGAGGGAGGGGAGGAGAAGGGTCCGAACTGGACCTGTCCTTTTATCTTTTATTAAATTGATTTATGATCCAACGGTCCATATTTTTTAGAGATTAATTCTATTTGATAACAACATGAAACTTGGTCTAAAATCTGATCTCAGAATATTAAGAAAGAAGCAAGTTCTATACTTTACGATCTCGTCAGATGATTGAGATATTTTGACAAAATATGTGTTAATTTTTATACAAATAATATTTTATTAATCATGAAACTTCAATTTGATTGGTTTTCTTTAACAAAATTTTAACGGGTCATGGCCTGTAAATAACCATATTTATTCTATATTTTAGTTTATTTTATACTTAATGTTTTATTTATTAACTTATTTTTTTGGAAATTATTTTGTAACCATTTCATTTTTCTTTTAATTCAAAGCAAACGTTCACGTTATTTATGAAGTGGAATATTTTATAAACTAAAGAATAATTGATTGAAAAATCTTTCCAAAAAACATAAAATTGATAATTTGGTTCTCTATAATTCTAAATAATATATTAAGGTGCTTAAACAAATGGATCTTCGTTAAAAAATTTTTTTGTTTTTTTCCTGATTTTTAAGACATAAAAAAATGATTTTTATGAAAATCCGAGTTTTCGATCCAAGTCACCCGAGTTTTTCCGAGTCATCCGATTCGACTCGATCAACATTCCGAGTCCGAGTCCGATTTCGAGTTTCAGAACCATGATTATAACCTGAATCAAAGATGAGCTTGATCTCCTCAGCAGAGGGGGTGGTCCGGTGGTGTTACCACCGAGAGCAGCTACCAGATAATGAGATAAGCAGCAATAACTTTCATCCTACTAAAAACAAAATGAGGACGGTTTTTTATTTTTATTATTTGTTTTTGAGCATTATAAGGAGGGTTTCAATGCCCGCTATTTGATTGTTATTGCACACCTGATTATAATTTTGTAATAAGCAAATTTGGAGAAAAATACATTTTGAATTGTTTTTTTTTTTAAGTGAAAGTGTTTGTGAACGTCTGATAGAAAAAAGATATTAGAGACAAATATTAGGATCTTCAGTAAACCATTTTTTTATTGTAAGAAAAGAAATAGTTGTACTTCATAATTAAGAAATTCTAATTTATGTTCCTCTATAGAAAAATATAAATAAAATAGGGATAAATTCTTCACCGGATCACGCAAACTGTTGTACTGAAAATTTCAATAATTTGAGTCCAATCCGGCCCATTCTTTGTGGTGGCCCTGTCCATAATATTCGACCTTTATTTGTAGGGGTGCATAATGTGTAAAACAATCACGCAACTGGACTGTTGCGTTTTAGACACGAAACTGATTATCATTTGCGTTAATCGTTTCATTTTGAACGAAACGATCGAAATCACGAAAATACACGTGGACGAAACCATTTCATACTTGCGTTAACCGTTTTGTTTTTAAAACGCAACCAAAATCTTTAACCATTTTGTTTCGTTTTAGACGAAACGAAACGAAAAGACGGTCGAAACAGTCGCTGTTTTCAGGCCTATTTATTTGCACTTAGCTGGCTGGCTCCATGCACCATGCTGCAGCTCCGGTTCTGTCCACAAACCTTAATCAGGGTTGAAATGTCAGAACCCGACAATCAGTTTCTGGAAATATATGCATTTTTTCTTCTGTTTTTATATTTACATCAAACAAAGTGATTAAATCACAACAACTTGATCATAATCGGCAAAGAATGTTGTGAGGAAATTGCTTCTTCCTGTCTGATATAATCAATTCATCATTAAAAGCTGAAATACGGATAAGCACAACATATGGATAAGCACATATATTCCCATATTTTTATCTTGTTCTCTCTACATCCCTTAGGGCTGATTGATGAAATCTTTTTTTACAATTAATGACTACTAATTCCAGCAAATTATTAACTACTTGATCAATAAATATATCGTCATAGTTCTCAAGGAATTTGTCAACAGAACCTATATAGAGCAACATGACATGGAAAAAAAAAAGAGAAAAACAGCAACACATGGGAAGAAAAAAAAATATATATAAAAAACATGATATGAAAAACAGTACAAAATCCCAACTAATCTCCATCAAATAAATATATTGAAATAGTTCGCACAGATCAACCGAAATTAATCACTCAAGAGTCAAGATGCACACTGTTATTATCTCAATAAAAAACTAATCGCCCAAAAAACAAAACTAGTGTTCCTGGGTGCCAGTGAGTGTGCAAAAGATGTACATACATATCCTAATCTCCCCTTGTTAAAACTTCAAAATTTTAAACACATTGCTCGTCTGTCTACATCCGAATGCTGAAGTAATCAGGGTCAAAATGGTGCAGCCTAACATATCCATCTTCACCACCACTTGAGAAACTTTTACAATTTAAAACAGAAAATACACAAGTCAGCATAAAACTTACCTCTGTTCTTCTTTCTACATTTCATGCCTTTTGGACTTGCAATGGTTCATACCAGACTGGGTTATGCAGTATTACACGAGTTAAAATGTGCTTAATTCGGACATAATAATATTAAGTATTAACAGTATACCTTCTTCCATCAGGATTAAAGGCCAATGCATTTATTGGTCCAAAGTGTCCCTTCACTCCACCAATCTCATCTTGTAGAATCTGGAGAAGAAATAAAGAAAAGGTTCAGTCCTTGAGAGCATTCTACACTAAAACAAAACATAATTCGAACAATTCAATAGCATTAAGAAATTATATTGACTTAAAAAAGAAACCTTGTGATAAAATTTAGCCTCGAATTTTCCAGCACGACGATCAGTCATTGTAACATTGACTGCCTCTTGACCTCCTCCAATCACCACCTGAAACAGAAGCATCATGTCAAATTCTATTGAAAAAACCCTTGACCCAAGCTAGCCCCACCTTCCTCATTCATCTAGAGGGAGAAACTTCGAAGAAAAAGGTGATT
Source organism: Rhynchospora pubera (assembly GCA_028095005.1). Taxonomy (NCBI): domain Eukaryota; kingdom Viridiplantae; phylum Streptophyta; class Magnoliopsida; order Poales; family Cyperaceae; genus Rhynchospora; species Rhynchospora pubera. The sequence goes on along the minus strand of CM051462.1, from coordinate 156,375,241 downwards.
CGGCCATCTTTAAAAGATACAAGGATAAGGTTGAATATCATAGGGGGTCTGGAAATATTTCAAAGAGCAAAATGTACTCACATGATCAAGAAGGGGGGAAATGGCCACAGCATTAACGGGACGATCCATTTGATACGTCTTCAAAAGCGTCAGGGACCTTGTATCCCATAGCTAACCACAAACAAACAAAGAAAAAAGTGTCAAAGAAAAAGACGTGGCTTTGTCCGGATGTACTGCCTATCCATATTGAACATACCCCGAAACTTGATGAATTTTAAATGATGAAAAGAGAGTGTAATATACTAACATGAAATTCTATATCGTCACCATAATCTCACAATATTAAACTATGTCCTAATTATAACTGTCAAAAAATATGTAATTTCATTTTCAGTAATACATGCATCAGAGAGGTCATGTTGTGCTAGGCTCAACTACACTAACACACATCGGAGAGTGCTCTCCATCTGTCAAAACAATACTAGATAATTTGAAAATGATCTAATTGCATTAGTTCCAAATTTTTAGATGCTATTTATCAGGCTCCTGCTATATGATTTGTCTTTAATTTCATAACCCTTCAACTACTACGGAAACATGATTCTAAAAGGAGGTCACAAGTCCACCATGCTACTAGTGTTTATCCATCAATGGAGTATGGTGAACTGGCAGCACTAACAACGTCCACATCCAATAGGGACAACAAACCAAAATTGCAGGCTGACTGATGTTTTCTGCTAGCAATACCAAAATCAACATTTTTGCTAAAAATAAAAAAAAATAATTCAACATATTGAGAAGCTAATTCAACTCCAGCTGAATATATTCTAACCTTGGCTGATTTATCTGCAGAGCCTGTCAAGAAGTGGGACTTGTCGGTAAACATGCACAGAGAAGATATCGTTTTTTGATGGCCACTCTCTTTATCTGATTCTTTCAAAAGTCGCCCAGTCTGTAAACACAGACAAAAAGAAGCAATCATCAGATTATATTGTCAAAACTCAAAAATATAAAAGATGTCGAGTATAACTTTTGAAAAACAACTTCTAAAAAGACAGTAACACAGTATGCTGCAGCAGGCACCTCTGGCAGTAACATACAAGTTATCCATACTTTCATATATATTTTTTTTATCACAGTTATTCTTTTTTGCTCTTTTCAAGGGAAATTAGATTCATGGCTATCTTAAAAATTTCCAAAGCCCAACTTAAATGAATCGTTGCTTGATTCACATTAATAACATTTAGTTAAGGTGTGAGTGAGCTTAACATTATGCTTATTTAGCAAAAAAATCTTAGATCACATGTGAAGTGATAAGAACAAACCTCAGAATCCCAGATGCGAATGATAGAGTCTTCACCGGCACTTATAATAGTCTTGTTCAGCGGACCCCATACAGCTCTGTTTATCCTCCCTTGTGGACCCTTGATTGTCAATACTGAATCGCTGGTCTCTACAACAACATTGAAATAAGACTCACAATTTAGCAAAATAACACCAAAGTTTGAGTAAAGTAGAGTTCACAACATATTGAAAACACAAAGAAAACATCTTTGCTTAAGCCCAAAGCTAAGACCTCTTGACTGACTCAGCCTACGTGATCAAAACCACTAGCATACATTAAAAAAGGAGGCACCCTGAAATACAATTGTATCAGGTAAAACTGAAAGGGACATAACCCGTACCATCAAGGCGAAATTTGAACCAGAAGAACAGAAACTGAAACCGAATGAACCTTAAATGACTTAACATGTATTCACCTGAGAGTCTGAGACTGATTCAACCTCAATCACATCTCATTATCACTAGCCTAACCGAATCCACTCATCTTTCCCATTGCTCAATACCAACCCAGAATGTACATAGAAAATCTTGTAAAAGATCTGTATAGATACCCAATAGTAGGGTATGACTACTAATTCATAGAAATTTCACTTACGGTCTTCCGGGTCCTCGGCAATGCGCTTGACTTGAATAGTGGATGGGTTGCCCATAAAGGGGTCAGTTGTGATGATTACGAGCTTGTCGCCGACAGAGAAATCGACTGAACGGGCAGGTGAGTTGAAGTTGAAAGAGTAGAGCTGGGTTCCAGTTTGTACATCCCATAACTTCACAGACTGGTCAGCAGAACCAGTCACCAGCCTTGTTGAGTCATCTGCAAAAGTTGTACCATTAGCATATTTCAGGGGATGAGTTTTACCCTTCAGAATATGCAAATTAGAGAAAGTAAAGGAGATGAGATGGTACGGGAAACGTCGCAGCACCAGACGGCGCCGTTGTGGCCGCGGTAGGTGCCGAGGCGCTGGCCATCGTCGGCGAACCAGACGGTGGGAGTGTGGTCCTTGGCGCAGGAGAGGAGGAGATCGCCTTCTCGGTTGTACTTGAGGAATGTCAGCGGCCTCTCATGCCCTTTCATCAATATCGGCCTCATTATTTATTATTATTAATTATTATTATTATTGTTATTGCTTCTTCTCCTCGTTAGTTCTAGCAGCGGCGGTGAGGGTGGGGAACGAGGATTGGAGAAGCGAATACACAAACGGTGCAGCCGTGCAGGAACTGAACTGAGATCGTCAAAAACCCTGCGGAAAAGCAGGCCTCCTAATGGGCCGAGATGCAATTGCTTTTGTACTGTTGTATTGGGCTTTTTTGGACTTCATTTTGCAAAGGAATGATACCTGCCATTTGCAGTTTTGTCATCTCTGTCGCTATAAAGTAAACATATGCAACAAACAAAATAAACATATAAAAGATCTAAGTGACACTTACAAATAAATAAGTGTTGTTATTACTTATTCAGAATTTTACATGTATATTCAACTTATTTTCATTGAACTTATTTGTTTGTATGTGTTTACTTTGATCATTATATATGTTCACTTTGTTTATTTTATGTGTTCACTTTGTGTTTAGCGATGGCAAGGATGACAAAAACTGCAGATGACACTGACAGTAATCAATTTCCTTAATAATAATGTTGAAAATATTTATCAAGGTTTGCGAAGTATTAAAGAAACATTTCATATATATTTTGCGATGTGCAATTATATATGATCATAATATATGATGTGATGTGATGTGCAATTATATATGATCATAATATTTTTTTATTAGGAGGTTACGCATTTGACAAGATCATAAAAAATATCGTATGTTGTCTTAAGAACAGATTTAAAGAATAATAGATTATTAATTTAACTATTTGATTCGTTATTTTGAAGCTTTGAACAAGGTTCAGCTCTCTAATTTTACGAAGCCATTGAAGGCTTGAAGAAAATCTGAACTTCTATTTTGAATCAAAGAGTTCCGATATGTAGGATGTGGCCGACAGATATTAGCTCAATTCATCACCGAAGAGTTAAACTTGGTCCCAAGTTCTAAACTTTTCTAGATCAAATCTGGATAGTCTAAATTTGAAAGTTGGGAAAAATGAAGAGAAGCTGGACCAAAGAAGACATGGGTGGACAGCTGCCCCCAAGTGCCTAACAGGGGTGGCAGTGGCATCATATTTTCTAATCTGATGAGGCTCAAGGATCTGGATCTGTTCTTCTATTGCACCACCTCCTGTGGTTTATTCTTTCTAATTCATTTGTTGGTTTCTCTGTTTCTGTCATTTTGACGCAAGTTACCCAACAGGATGGACAAATAGATAATGCAATTTTTCTTTTTATGGATTGTTAAGAAATTAAGACATGTATGAAAAGGTTAAGAAAAAGAAAATCTATTTTTAAAGGTGGATAAGTAAATAATAAGATAATTAAGCATAGTTAAATTGAGAAATTAATAAGGTAATCTTTATGTTTTAAATTGTCGTTTGATCCAACTACCGTATCTCCTATAATTCATAAGATTTGCCAATAACTTAAATTCGCTTGACTTTCTTCTATATTATTATGACATTATCCATTATTTCCACTGGTTTGTTAAAAAAAAAAAAGAAAGATTTTACCCTTCTTATATATGCATCTTCTCAGAGCTTTTGGAAACTTGCTTATTGCTTCTCGCGTTAATTAGACGATATATCATATTATATACTTTTTTCCCATCCTACAATTGTTAATCATTTTATGCACGCGCATGACATATTTTGCCTCTGGAATAAGCAATAGCATCAAGCCAAATTAAAGATGCAGGCAGCAATCCACATTACTCAAAGTAGGCTACCGAAAGCTCCAGAACGATTATCCCAAAAAAAAAAAAAATGCTCCACAACGAACTATCAGATATAAATGTGTGTTCACCCTCAAAAAAAAAAAAAACACCCTAAAAAAAAAAAAGATATAAATGTGTGTGTGGCACAGAAGAACCAAGTGAGATAAAGTACTTGAACATCATGAAGACAGACATGTGGGACCAGCAAAAACCAAGCAATCGATGGTTTCTCCACTACTTGTATCTACTGATCTACACTAGTCTTCATTGTTGTAACCCTAGTGGAAAGGCATCTAGCTTTCTAAGGTTTTGGTGGGCCTTGATTTTCATTGCTCCTTTTTTTGAATTGGTACAAAAGTAGGCCTAAGATTGTTATCATGATGTTCAAACCTACTTCGACTTGGTTTCATTTCTGTTCATTTACTTGTCATATAATATTTAAAAAAATTGGCAACCAATTATTGAGAGCCATAATGAAAGCAAAAATGTAAACCGCATATCATCATTGATAAAGCTATATCCAAGTAAAGAGAAATACTGACTGAATAATAAAGGTCATATGATTAAAGCTGCTTAGCTAGCTAGTGAATTGTATATGAAGTGTGTGGATATAAACACACACACTTTTTCCTAATTCACCAAGGAGTGAGTATATATATTGCGAACATATTAATTTGTGTACTACAATTGAAGTGACAAAAGGATCCTGATTAATTATGGTGCATATTTTTGAATGGCCAATCCAAGACATTTGATGCATAATAATTCATTCAAATCTTATAGGATACAAAACTTTACTATTTTTATAATATAGGTACTATTTTTTAGAACTGTTAAAAATTATTATAAAGATTGATAACGCAATTGTTTGTATGTTAAATGAGGTCATTTTTCAAATACACAAAAAGTGAACTTAAAGTTTATAAAAATAGAGTAAAATTTTATATTGTATAATGAACAAATGTGCATGAAAGATTTTGGAATGAAATTGATTTTCCTGCTTGATTTGATTACACGTTAGAATGCATATATACACTCTGTGCCCTAAATTACATACCAAATCAGCCCAATTACCATGAATAACCAAATACAATCTAATGTAATCTAACACAATCTTCTATCAGTAATTTAGTTTCCTACATACAAGATTTCAATATGGAGAATGCTTGGGCTGTTTTGGATCAATTGTTTGGACATGAGAAAGTGTGATTTGAACCATTTGTATTTTGGCGAAGTGCAAGCATTTTTGCAGTATTCCATCACATGTATAACCGGAAGGTGCATAAACTAATCTATTTCTTCTCTTAATTAATGATAGTACACTATCTAATTAAGTTAGTCTGATATTTGATAGTCAAGCTATTTTTTTTAACAGAAGAAGTGAAAGAGTTTGGACCGCGAAGTTCTAAAAAATAACACAAACAGCAATCATGCACAACATATAGATACTCGCCCGAGTTGTAGACAAGTGCAGTTACTGGAACATATTGTCATGTGCTCATGCATGGTTCTTTGCAGAAACAGAATGCGACTTGTCCTGAGAATATATATATTTAGAAAATCCTACACATGCACGCGTATCCTTCCTTTTATATTTGTCCCTCTGTATGTACATATAGTAGCAAGCACCAAAAATAAACATAGTCTTGCATAGAGACAACATCAAGTCACACAAGAAAGAGCACGCCATGTATAACATAGCAATCACTATCCATGAAATGATATTCGGCACTGATGTCGACAAAAGATAGACCTTTTCTTTCAAGCGACATATCAAAATTACAGGGGAAAAGGTAAAAGAAATGAAAAGATAAATGAATGGAAATCTAGATTGCTACTAGTGACATAATTTTGAAAAAAAAAATGAAATTCTAAAGAAATTTATAAAAACACACAGATTAATTACCCTCTCGCGGATTAAAGTAGAAAGCTTACGTACCCCTATATAAGCACCTTCTTTCCTACTCGATCTTGAGTATATACTGCTTCATCTACAAGTTTCCATTCAGCAGCTGGCCAAACTTTTACCTAATTAATGGATATGATAAAATTTTAAACAAGCATACTCCATAAGATACTCCTGAGAGGCAATTATAGTTGCAACAAAATTAATACAGAAAAGGTTTACATGGAAATTGTTTTCAGCAATTAATAACCTGAATGACATAACATGAGCAAAACAAATAAAATAAAAATGCACATGTAGAGTAGCACGTGCGTCTAGACACTCACACACAGCAAGCTGGACATTTGACAAATTAAGGACCTCACCGATATAAATATATTCATAGCAGGAAAGCATAAAGAAAAAGCTACCAAGCTACAGTCTACATCAAAACGAAACGCCAAAGAAAAGATGGAAAAGAAAAGGAAGCTACACTAGTACTCATGCCAAGTTCATGCACAACATCTACAGTACGTTGCTTACCACTGTCCAAATTAACATGTACAGTTATATTCCAGTCTTGCTGAGCGGACAGGGACTAGAACTTGACATGTGTGGTTATCGATACGGGGTTCAAAAGTAATATTAAAAATTAAAATTAAACTTATTAATCATATTAGAGTAAAAAAAATATGGGGTCACAATAGAGCGATTCTTACATCAATTTTATGACGTTAAAAATAAATATTTTTCAACAATTTACATAAATATTATATAAAGGTTGAGTAATATTAGAGTCAAACGCATTTGACACTTGTCCTTATCAAATATGATCAAATGCCATTTTTTGAAATTACAGTGGCCAATCCAAACCGCTACATTTATTCTCTATAACGAACATCTCCTTAGATACTAAATTTTATAATTTTTTCAAATTTGTTTAATTTTTGTTTTTAAAATTTATAAAATCCTCAATCTAATTAATTTTGGACAATTAAATTTTAAAATATCTGAAAAATTACTTAAATAATTTAAAAAAAATAAAAAATTTGGTGTGTCCAAATATATTTTAACATGGCAATCACATTGAGCGGTTCGGATTTGCCGTTTGAGATTTCAATAGTCGAGACTCAAATCAAGTTTGATTCTAACATTACTCTCATATAAAATTGCATATTGTTTTGCTCTAGTTTATTAACAAATGGGGTCAATTGCACCCATTTCAATCATTTGGCTCCGCCTCTGTTGACCATCCACAATTCCACATGAATATCAAATCGACCAATGCATTAATGATACTGCACGAGAGGAACATTTAAAAAAAAACTTTTCTCAAAATGAATTAGATTTGGTGGTATGTTAATTAGTATATATTTCTTACTGAATTAGATTTTTTACTGGAAGAAAATAATTGTGAAACTCCCATTTATGACACTGACTTAGTTTCCACCTTTTGATACGAATGGTATCTAATTCTTCATTTTTCCTGTAGCTTTGTGGAAGACCGATTAATATTTATTTATTTTGTTTCACACTGCCAATTTTATGTTTTAAAATGTCTAACCAAAGATATATTGTTTCCCAAGAATACTATATACCTACAATTATTAGAAGAGAGTTAAAAAGTAATGCTAGAGTCAAATGCGGTTGATGGATGAGTCTGTCAAATATGATATGATTTCAAATCTCGAGTTGTAAATGATCGATCTGAACTGCTGATTGTGTTTTTCACATTAAAATTTCATCAGAGACTAAGTTATATATATGTTTTAAATTTTTTCGTAGCTTTTAAGATTCTTAGAAAATCATTGTTATTGGTCAACAAAATATAATGAATGATTTGAATCCGTCATTTATAACTTGATATTTGAGATCTAATCATGCTCGATGCATAGAAGTGTCAACCACATTTTACTTTAGCATTAGTCTTAAAATATTGCATCAAGTTTTTGTTCCTCCAACGATCCTTGCTTTAAAAAAAAGGAATAGTTCAAAAATTGAAAAAAAAAACCAACGGGTAGTTGCAACTTGCAACTTACAATGACAGAACTTTCTAGAGTTCGTAAGTCCGGATAGTTGAATTTTTCACTCAAGAATTTCTACCATTTTGTTGACTGGTTGTATCAAATTTCAATAGAGATAATTAACTGGTTTCAGTGGGATAAGTTTTTTACATTTAGTGGGGTTGTTTAATTAAGTTAATTTTTGAAAATTTTTTTATAATTTTTTTGAAATTTTTAAAGCTTGCTATTTTTTTACTACAAATTAGTGTATTTATAGCAAAAAATGATAAATTTTAAAAAATTCGAAAAAATAGTAAAAAAATTAAAAAATTTTGTTTGCTTTGAGATTTCAATATATAGATTAGATTGACTGATTTAAATTTGTCAATTTGCAAAATGACTGATCAAACGATCATGGTGAACGGAGCCCTCTATGCATCATGGTTCACAATAGATATAGTGAGTCACACTCAAAACTCCTAGATCTGGTTCAAAATAACTGATCCAAACCGTCAAATACGACCCCTCTATTGAAATCACCATCCAACCAAATTTTATTTATTTTTTTAAAATTTGTAAGTATTTTTTTCAGATTTTTTAAAATTGGTGTTTTTAAATAGTTCAAAACTAATTAGATTAACGATTTCTTAAAATTTTAAAAAAATACTTAAAAAGTTCAAAAAAATATAAAATTTGGTTGCATGAAGATTTTAATAGGAAGATCGTATTAGACAGTTTGGATCTGTCATTTTGAACTAGATCTAGGAGTTTGAGCGCGACTCACAGACCCTTTGGTGAGTCGTGACTCACCCTTTGAACCAGATCTAGAGAGAGAGAGAGAGAGAGAGAATGACTACGACACAGTCGAAAGCACGGATCAAGTGGTGCTTTAAACTTGTTTTTGAAGATTCAAAATGCAAATGGCTAATTCAAACCGTACAATATGTTCTTCTATATTGAAATATCCTTAGAAACATTTTTTTTACAATTTTTTGAATTTTTTACTATATTTTTCAGATTTTACAAAAGCACCGTAAATGGTGGATGTTTTTTCAATGAAACGGTGGGCCAAGAATGTTTTAGATTAAGAATTTTGTAAAATCTGAAAAATATAATAATTTTTTTTAAAATATAAAAATTTGTATCTAAGGATATTTGAATATGGAGAACATATTTTATAGTTTGGATAGACCATTTAAATTTTAAATTTTAAAAAACAAGTTTAAAACACCGTTTGATCCGTGTTTTAGAGTGTACCGTACGTACTCATTCTCTCTCAATGTTCTTTTTTATTAGGGACACATATAAGACTCACTTACAAATAAACTCATTCCTAGAGAAATATTCTAGGGATATGATTAACCAAATTATTTTTCAATTAATATCTTATAAATTATTTTGTTAATATATATGACAACAAACCCGTCCCGCCGTCCGTATTAAATTCTGCACGTGAGCTTTTCTAAATTATATATCTTTTGAGGTATAAAAAGCCTTTTGGATGCGATCGAGTAAAGCTTTTCTAAATTACTTAAGATATCTGCTTGATATTTTTTTAGATGAGTGGGACCACGAGGGCATATTGGTGGCTTTGTGCTCTCTTTTGAAGAGCCAATGTGCGTGTGTCTGTGCGTGCGAGTGTGTCTTTCACAAGAAAACCAAAACCAGCACAGGAGAAACAAATTAAGAATAAAACCAAAACAGTACCATGGATTAGCTTTCTGTGCAGTTTGACAAGGACCTAAGGGACTGAAAATTAAATCAGAGAAAAAAATAAAACGGAAAATTACTCTTGCAAGGAGCTGTCTTTTTAGAGGTGTACAATTGACAAAAGCAATTCATTTAAGAGGTGTGAGTTGACACGCAGCTCACCTGTATTTCTGTAAAAGTTGTTTTCTTATTCGGACCTAAATCTTCTATACTAGCAAGAAAATAACCTAACAGTTTGGGTCGTTTGCTGGTGGCTAAAATATTTTCTTTTATAGAATATAATAGTTATGATAAGTAAAACAAACATTATCCTTCACGCAAGAATGATTAGTTTTTCTTTTTTTTATCAATAGGATTTTCATTAAAAGCAATTCATTTTCTTCTTTCAAGAATAGAAGAAAAGGGAGAACATATATAGAAAACTTAGAAAGGATCATGTCAACATAAAAACTAAAAGTGAATATCACACTCAAAATTACCTTTTCTCCTTCAGATCTGCATAGTTTAAGAATCCAAATACTCCTTTCTCCATTGCTTGGGCTTCAGATTCTAAGGTCGCAAACCTTGACTTGTCCAGTTCAAATCCATCACAAGCTAACCTCATCGGGTTTGAACCGTTTGATCCAACCAAACCATCAAGGTCTCCTTGTGCTGCAAAATGGTGCTTGGTGTTTGTAGCTTGGTGAGAATGCAAATTGACAAAATTGGAGATAGGATCAATGGAGGAGGTTGTAGCAATATTAGTAGTACTTGCATTGACAAAATTTGTATTTGAACCTGATGAAGAGGTCGATGTTGCATTTGAAGCACCAAACATTGTGTTCAGGTTGGTTAGGTTATTGCTTCTAGCTATGGAAGCAATAGCATCAACGATAGTAGAAGAGTTCAAATTGGTTGGTGGAACAGATGGACTGGTTTGTAACTTTTGTGGAAAAGGTTTAAGGAGATACGGTGAACTCAGAGCACTATTAGCACCAGACTGAAATAATCCCAACCCAGAACCAAGGCGGGGCCGTACAAACGGAGAACCCAATGCAAATGGCGCAGCGGGAAATCCAGTAAACTCTTGCACCATGGCCCGAAAATTTGATGTGTCGGTGGTAAGAACAGTGGTTGGAGGCCGTCTCGACGCCCTAGACCGCTTCTTTGGCCCACGAGTCGGTGCATTATTTGTTGTTCCCATTGGTCGGTTCTCAGATTGCACAGGTTGTTGTACAGATGCCGACGTGGCTGGGGCTAATGATTGGGTACTATTGTTGGTGCAACTAGGAAGGAGTGGTGTAGATGATGTCCAAGGTGAGTCAAGGGATATGGGAGAAGGGCTAGGGTTAGGGTTTAAGGGGAAGTGATCCAGATAGTTGGAGAAAGGATATTGATCTTGAGAGGAATGATTGAGAGGTATAAAGGAAGAGAGGATGTCATGATTTGGAGCAGAAGTATACTCTTCTTCATGACTGCCAGTGCCGTTGCCACCACAGCCACCGCTCGAGGATTGTAGACTGCCACTCGACGATGAATCCATTGATGTTGTAGAGAGAAAAAGAGCTCTTGGATGAGGGTGAGGTGAAGAGGAGAGGAGAAAGGGTAGAGGAGAAATGGAAAAGTGTGATGTATTGGGGGGCTGTGAGTGGTGGTAAGTCTGGTGGCTTGGAGAGAAAGAGAGAGGTTTCATGTTCTCAATTCAAAGATCATCAAGAGATCACAGAGGTTCGTGGGCCATGATGGTGATGTAACATTAGGAGATAGGCACTAACAAAGTAATGCCAACAACATACATATTAACTCACCAGAGAGAGAGAGAGAGAGAATCATCATTTCTCTGTAGACTGACGTGTGTTAGCTTACCAGACAACATCTCACTGCTCAAAACTCTCTTCCGAGTCTAAAGTAATTAAGCTAGTTTTTTTTTCATTACACTAATTAATAACTTTTAGGAATGAACACAAATCATATGCTTTTGTATGGACAACTGTAACCAGTTGCTGTACTGGCAAGCTAGCACAAACATCTGTGCTAAATTAATTTCAAGTGTTTGAATAGTTTTGGTAACACTCTCTTAGTTATTATTAATGCATAAAAAAAAAATGTTACAAGCAAATTTTACATATCCAGTAATCACAGATTCAATAACTGCAGAATCAGATTGCACTGGATGGGGCATTCCGTGCTAATAGTATATTTTTACAAAGGATGTAACATCAAGGCAGCATAATTTCTAGGTTACCTACTTAGTCAATGATAAGAAATACCATATGTAGGAAATAAACTGTCGAGCCATATTTTGTATTTCATTGTAAGTATCGGTATTTGGTTACCAAATTTCTTGGTAGAAGAACGAGAGGTGCAGAGCACGTGTAATGACTCTGACAAGCCAAATTTTTTGCTGGTATGAAACAGAAACGGTGCCGAATGCACACTCTTTTTTTTAATTAATAACATTTCCTTTTTCTTTTTATAATTTGTGTAGTCCATATACCTTTTCTATTTTTTAATTTTCATTTTATTCTATCATTATATATATATATATATCTCTTTCTTGTCATATGGGTACGTACGTCAAGCTAATGAAATTATAGAATTACATATATATAGATCGGTATGTACCATTTCTGTTTCAGATGGAATTGAACCGGTATTGAGATTTGGAATGGTTATTCCTATTCGCAACACAATAATTAATTGAGCATGTATATGGATTCCTAGTATCGGTATTGCAAAGTGCTCAGACATAATTGGATGCCACTTAGGCGAATGCTTTCTAAATTTCCTTGTTTTAATGAAAAATCTGGAGGCTAAGAAAAGCATAAAACATCGAAAATTAGTTAACAGTGTGTGTTGATTGAACTTAGATTAATAATTTGGTTTGGAAAAAAATATTGCTGGGTCTCAGCGCACTATGATTCTATATTATATATTCTTTTCTTCTTTGGAAGGATGCAAAAATATCAAGTATATTCAAATTTCAAAGGATGTTTTCAGACGGGGAAACGTAATAATATATATCTGCTGTCCATACCTTAACCATTTTTTATATAAACTTTAAGAATAATAATTTAATAAAAATAGGTTAAAACTGCCAACAAACTGAGCTTTTACAGTGCTGTGGTGGCTGTGATTTGTTGAACAATCCATACCCAAGACAGCTCCAACCAACCTCTTCACCTCCTTGTTTGACTTAGTCAAGAGCTGCCTCCCTTCGCTCTCACTCCTCTCTCTCTCACACACATTTTTAAGTTGGAGAATCCAATGGTATTTTTCCTATCTCCCGAGGTTGGAAACTTGGAAGGTACAGGTAGGTGAACGATCCGTTCAACTGTGCAAAACTGCAAATGTTGCAAAATTTTTAATAGTTCCAATGGATCTTCCATGTTACAGCATGGATGTTCTTTCTTTATATCTCTGCTATAAATTAGCGTTCTCCAAAACTAATTTCAATAATAATAATAATGCAGGTCGAATTCTCATGCACTAGCCAAAGCTCGGAATGAAGAAATTACATAAAGTCAACATTAATTACATATTGCCCTCCACATTATATCTTTTAATTGGAATGCTACAGCTATAAATGAAATCACGAAAAATCGTCAAGATCAGAATATAGCAGAAAGTTACATATCAGAAAAATATCTCTATGCAAAATCACATCTAATAAGATGTATCCTATTATTAGACTAATTTATTTTAAACTAGCAAAAATTTATTCAGATTTGAATTTAATTTTGAATGGATTTATTTATTTATTTTAATTTAAGCTCCCTAAGCACACATACCTCCTCACTCCCATCAGAGTTCAAATTAAAGTCCAATCCCAACTCGGCAACTCCAATTGACAACAACCTTCTTTAGTTCTTTTTCTTTTTTATTCCCATATGCATTTTCAAAAAAAAAAAAAATCCATATTATACTTATATTATAAATCTTGACTTTTGATAACGTCAGCAAATGAACAGTGCCAATGCAGCTTTAAATTTGTTTGATGCCAATTGTACGCGCAAGATCTTTCCATATTTAATTTCTATTTTCTCGTGTTGTCAACGATGTAGCGGGTCATATTCAGTCCAATGAAGATCCGGTTACGAAGCACCGTGGAATTATTCTTAGCTAAGGTTCCGTTTGGATAGGTGTGGGAAAAATGAAAGAAGTATTGGGAAGTGTGTAACTTTGTGAAGAGTTTGGATTGTTTATAATTTTTTTCTTCCCTCTTCCTTCTTCCTTCTTCCTTCTTCCTATATCCAAATGGTGCCTAAGGTAGTAAAGGATCATGCGGCCTAATTTTTTTAATTTTTCTTTGCGAGCTAGGTGCATGCATTTTAATATTGACCATTTGGATATTTAGATTGTTTGGCAATATATTTTAGTGTCGGTTCAACTTTTTAATGATGGCCCGTGTTTGTAAGAAAACGACAAAGGAATGTTAAATTTTGCTTCTTTTATATATACTAGCAGCAGTGCCTGCTCAAAGTGCGGGCAATTTTTTATTTGATATATTTTAAAAAGTTAAAAAAATTGCGATACACATGATCTAATAAGGACTTTTACTAAAAGTATGGGCTAATTGTTATTTGGTTAAAATATACTTTCCATATATGACCTGCTAAACACGTGAAGCATTCAAATCTCAATTAAACACATTGCAATTTTGTAAAAAAATAAATTCTATTGTGCAAATAGAGAAACTTTGCATATTTGCTAAAGAAAACTTGCTTTAAGGTTACAAGGTACTATAACAGGTTAATTAAAGTTGGCCAAGGTATGAGAAATCAAATGTGACTTAATAAATTATACAAATATTCATTATTCATAATTTGCAGCAGTGTTTATTTCACATGATTACAGAAAAAGAATAACCTAAACCAATGTAAACAAGGTAAATGTTTGCATAAATTTGTGTATCGACTTTCCAATTGTTGATATGCCATAAGCTCCTGAAGAAGTGAAATTTGTAGTTCTTGCATGATAAAGTGCTATTTGGTTTAGAAATGAAAAATGATACTTACCAGTTCTATAATTCTTCCCAGGGATGCTCTTGACCATTTTTCTTTGTCCTTTTTCTTCATAAGCAAGTGGTATAGAAACGGAGCATCATATATTTTGTCAATATCATTATACTTCTTGCACAATACCTACAAGTCTCAAGAGAAATTATTAATCACAACTACACAGAAAATAAAGTTTTGACATTCGACCAGATAGGTACCTTGACCCATTCTTTGACCAAGGGAAAGGAGTTGCTTTCATCCTGTGCAAATCGTCAACAAGTGACAGCTCAATCAAGGTTATGGAAAATTTGCCTTGAGTTTGCCAATACAGCTTCAATGCTACTGCTATTGGTGCCTAGAAAAAAAAAGGGTAAAGAAATCATGGTACATAGTATCAAGTTGAAAGAAAAGTGAGAAGCAACAACCAAACTGCTATAAGCTTGTCAGATCCTCAATGACACACGAAGTTTATGTTTAAATGCATCAGAATAGCACCCTACAGCCTTTGAATTTGCACTACTCTAAATTATACAATCCATACAACATTCAGAATAACACTCGGGTAACACTGTTTCCACACTATCAGGATAACACTCTTCTCACGTTATTCTCATATACTAACCTGAATAACACTATTCTTGCACTTGCACTATTTCTTTGACTATTCAAACAAGCGCAAAGAGAATTTTCAATACCTGTTTTACATGGCTTCGAGTCTGGTACAATGCTAGCACTGTATTAAGAAGCGAGGAAACAAAATACTTAAGCTCTGTAGGCATCAGGGAAGAGAGATCACAAATTAATCACCTCACATGGTATGGCAGAGAAGAAGCACATTCTGAACCAGGAAATTAATGATTCCAGTAGCAGTTTACGTTTACTGCCATTTCTTTCTTCATCAACTTCAATAATCTTTGTAGTGGGCCTGGCAAGTTACCAAATTGACTAAGAGATGCCAAATTGACCCAACAATAAAAAAGCCACAAATAAATAATCAAAAGTGAAGATCACATCCGAGATCCATAAATATGAATCTGGAATCCAAGAATAAGCCGACTTCATAAAAAAAATTGATTTTCCAGAAAAGTGATTCAAATAAAAACCCATGCCAGGGCAGTTGATAACGATAAGACAATATCAAAATGAATTCTCAAATCGAACCTTCGGGAGCAGGAGTAAGAGTGTCGTATGGCACAACCACCACATTCGGCCAGTAAGGTTCTACAAAGGTTCTATACCTGCAACTAAAGATAAGTACTCAATGATTAGTGATGCACGACACAAGATATTTAAAGGCTCACCTTTTTCAACTTGGGAAAAAAAATGTTGATTTTAATGCAATTGAAGTCCAAATTCTTGAACTTCCTCTCTTCTTTGTTAATATCTACTTCCTGTTTAGCTCGTGAAAGTGTAGCATCTGCCTCCGATTCACGCCTCAAATCGACAGAGGTAGTGTTCCTTCGCCTTCCCCATTCAGAGCTCCCCTTCTTTCCACTTGCATCCATTGTACTGACATAATAAATATCAGAGACCCTCTTAGCATTAGAAAAAAACAATCTGATGAGAATCAAAGCAATTTTGAGAAACATAAGATAGCAATCATGTCTAAATATGTATTTTTTTCTGTAAATTTGCATCTCATCTTACTCACTTGAGACTCTAATACGCAACTAAATTACAATAACCAAATAATTGCAAAACTATCCAATAAGGATATATCATGTGAACTTTTTTGTAGTAGATATCATGTGAACTTTTTTGTGAGTTAGTGAGGACAAAGGAAGAAGAAACAAACCAAACCTGGAGAGAGGTGGAGAGCACCCCATGTCACAAAAAGAGGCCATGACTGTGGCTCGAAAATGGAGAAGTGGAGCGGCAGCAGGCGAGCCGAATTGGATCGAGCAGAGCAGCGGCAGCGAAGGAGGGAGGAATAGGTGGCGCCACGACGGACAGGTGATTGAGGGAAAGGAGTCGGTGCGGCGGGAGGGGTGATTGGAGGTTTGAGAACAAATCATAATGAAAATACGTAGGAGCGGCTCTGCCAATTGTTCGAAGTTTGAAACCCTAGCGCAGATTTGGAAAAGCAAAAGAATGGGAGGCACACATTTGGGAGAGTCAAAATAAATGGAAAGTAAAGACGGAGAGAAGGGAGGAATTAATAAAAGCACAAAAAAAAATATAATCACGCGACGGAGAATCGAAGACGCGTGCTACGTTGATTTAAGCCAGCACAATTCCGCTTCAGCGAAAGTTAACAAGTCTATACGAAAGGTTTAAACCATTTAATTTGTTACTAAATCTAGACCATCGATCTGATCAAATTATAAAAATGAACGGTCTATATTACATTGGGTAAACAATTGTTTGCATCTTTGGACTCAAATTTGGATAGACCTTTAGACTGGTGCTTTTATAAGTAGTAAAGATTCTTGTCGTTTCCTTTCTAAATTTTCTGAACCGACTTCCTTTCCTACTGTATTTGTTACTTGCGATAAAGAGGGTAGGAAAAAAGAGAACGTAAAAAATATTTCCTTTTACAAATTTTAACCAGTTGAGAACATATCTACAGGGATCGATTGAAAAAGTTGTCATCTTCTTTTTGTGAGGAATTGGCAGACACCTGTCTTAGTTTAATTTTTTCCGATGGAGTTTTTATCACTATGTTTTTAGAGGAAAAACAATTTCAAAATTGCTTTCAGATTGACCAGTTTCATCTGGCGCTCGGTCCTTTTCGCAAGGTAGTTATTAGGTTTGTTTTAATTTGTGGTGATTTAGCAGGATATTTATTTGAACGTATGACAGTTGTGTTTATTTGAAAGTTGTTATCTTTGTGAGGAACTGGTAGACACCTGTCTTAGTTTGAATTTTTCCGATCGAGTTTTTATCACTGTGTTTTTGAAGAAGAACAATATCAAAATTGCTTTCAAATCGATCAGTATCATCGGGCTCTTGGTCCTTTTTGCAGGGTAGTTATTAGGTTTGTTTTAATTTGTGGTGATTTAACAGAATGTTTATTTGAATGTATGACGGTTGTGTTTATTTGAAAGTGATGATTAAACGAATGCGTTTATTTGAAAGTTGTCATCTTCTTTTTTGAGGAACTCATAGACACCTGTCTTAGTTTGATTTTTTTCGATCGAGTTTTTATCATTATATTTTTAGAGAAAAACAATTTCGAAATTGCTTTCAGATCGACCAGTTTCATTTGGCACTTGGTCCTTTTTGCAAGATAGTTATTGTGTTTGTTGAATTTGTGGTGATTTAACGAATGTCTATTTGAAAGCATGACAGTTGTATTTAGTGGAAAAAAATAAATCCGATTTTTTTTGCCTTTAAGGTAGGAAGAAGGAAGAAGGGAAAAAATTTATTGGGAAGGGGTAAATTTATTGGGAAGTGTGTAACTTTTGTGAAGAGTTTGGATGGTTAGAAATAAATTTATTGGTAAACAGTGGTTATTCCTTATTCCTTATTCCGGGAAGAAGCCATCCAAACGGAGCCTTAGGAAGGGACAAAAATATTTATGTAGGTGTGTTCTCGGTTCTCCTTCTATTACTCCTATTAAGTTCATGTTTTTTTATCGCTTTTTGGTTTCTCTCCAACAATATTCACAAAGCTGATTTTTTTTGTGTTTCATTCCCATAGGAAGGGACGAAAAATTTTATGTAGGCCTGTTCTCCTTCTATTACTCCTTTTAAATTCATTTTTTTTTTTGTATCGCTTTTTGTTTTCTCTCTAACAAAATTCACATATTAAACTGTGATAAAGTGTCTCTACAGTTGATTTGTGATAGTATGTATATATATATATATATATATATGGTGATACCATGATAAACATCTCATTTTTGCTCCAATGGATGTGGGGTTTTATATATTGCATATTGATTTGCTTGGGAGGTCTTTTACTGTTTCAAAATAATTGGTCTTTGTCGATGCGTTTTTGGTTGAGTTGTTATTTTTCTTATTACCATTTTTTTGTATTCATCCAGCTAGAATGGCTATCAAATAGGAGGCTGCTTAAATAGTCATGTGGCACTGGTACCAGTAGATGAGGGGTACCAGTGTGTCAATTTGAGTTGTAAACTTGTAATAATTGAAGGGATACTTTGATTGCAATACGAAACTTCTAAATTTTCAAGTTCAATTTTTCTGTAGATATTCCATAAATATTAATTAGGCAAGCTATTGTGATCCTATACCAGTACAATATAAATATGGTTCAAATATATTATGAAATTTCTAGGAATAGGCTATTTCTAGACGAAAAGTATTGGAAAGTATGTAACTTTGTGAAGAGTTTGGATTGTTTGTAATAAATTTATGTCTAGGAAAAAGCTATTCCTCCTATTCTCATACGATCCAAACGGGACCAGTTCTTAAGTTCAATATTGTGTAAATAATTTAAAAATTTTTTGGCAGCAAGCTCTTTTGATTTTGTAACAGCTCAGAACTGTGTATGACAATTAGTGTAATGTTGCTATACTTTGCTTGCTCAGAATTGTATAACATTAAATTTCTTTAAGGAAAAATCAACCTTCAAATGTTTAGCTCAATTATGTCAAAAGAAAAAAAGTTTAGCACAAACTCAATTTTTTACGGCTAGCTGATATTTTTTTTTCCTACCTAACTGATCATAAAGTTTATGTAATGTGGCATTTGCAATCACCAAACTGATAAAACAATGACATGTTACCATGAGTTATTAAAAAATGGACTAGCACAACATCAGATCGAGTTAAAACAAGAGATATTGCTACGTACCATCAAACATATATAAATAGGCGTTCCACTAACTTACTGTAGTTAGCACTATTCAAGAACAGTGTGGCTGACAGGTGGGCCTCACTTGATTTTTTTTTCTGTGATCAACCACTAGCTTCCACGTGTACAAAAGTCTCTCTCATTTATGGGATTTTATGTGGTATTACAAGTAAATTCCAAACACATACAAATGAGGGCTGTCACAGAAAATCTTCTGTCAAAATCGACCATGTGGGTGGGGCACGCGCTTATAAAGTTTCAGGATTTTCTGCGGTAGTTGAACCAAGAATCAACCCTATTTGAAAAATAAATCACCACAGAAAATCCGGTTCCTAAGTCTTTGTTCCTTGCACATGCACACGCATGGAGAGTAGAGACTAAACATCTCCAAAAAAAAAAAATTGGCCAATCACTCCACATGTATTTTTTAGCTCTCCATTTTATTTAGAAATTGAGGCCTCCATTTCTAGAAACTTACAAATTATATGTTGTCTTTTTTTGTTATTTCAAGCCCTTAGAAAATTTATTTTACCATAAAATCTTGTGTGCATGCTTGAAAAAAATAGACACAATTTTTGGGAATAATTTTTTTTGTTATTAACGTTCAGAAAAGATAATTTTACAAGCAACATCATATTTTATTTGTATGGTTTGAAAAATATATTTAGCTTTTGAATAACTTTTTTCCCTTTCGAATTAAATTTTTCAGTGAATTTTAAATGTGTACTCACAAAATTATTGATGAAATTTTTTTCCTTTTATGGTTTTCAAATATTTTAGATTGTTTTTATATTTTGATGAATTTTTTTTAAAAATAATTAGTATGAATGGTTTTTTTCTTTTTTTTCCTTGCAGAAGGAATCCAACTGCTAAATTAAACATTATATCTAATTATAATTACACCATCAATATAACAACTATACTATCATTGTAATATGAATAATTTTTTTCTTCGTATTTACAATGCGCGGCACCAGTTTATTAATTTTTTTATTCATCCATAAACATTACCTAAAAAAATAAATCGCGCAACGCGCGAATGTCCACTAGTGAGTTATTATTAGGTGTGTTTGGATGGTGGAGAATAAAGTTTTGGATAAGAATAAGGATTAAATTTTTTATTGTTGTGTAACCCAAACAACACAAGAATAAGAAATTTGGGCCCTTATTTTTATACTAACAAAATAAAAATAAAGAATTTGGACAAGCACACATACCGAAATTTATTATTCTTATTCCTTATTCAAGGCCCGTCCAAATACACTTAAGAGTAATAGACTAAGATAATATGAGATCGATTTTTTTAGGAGTAATACATTCCATACCAGTAAGCGAAAGCCAACACAAAAATTCAAAATTTTAGAAAAATCTCGTTACACATGACCAAATCTAGATAATAGTTGCGCTGGAGACGCACTGAAAAAACTCGTTGGATATGAACGAGTACCTGCCTCCTAAAGAAAATAATCTAAAATTTCACCATTTTCTTCTACTACATGTCTTATAACTCATTTATTAAATTACACAAACTAATTCCATTTGGCAAGCATCATTTGTAGCTAACAAGCCAGCCAGCTGAAATATAGATCTACTGGCCATGGTTTCCAAAATCTTCAGAATGTAATTGACTAAGGGCTTTGATTATTTATAAAACTTCCAAGTCCAATGCCTAAAATTCAGACATTGATACCATGTCATTTCAAATTAAAATAACTTAAAAATCGAAAAGTTCTTATCTAGAACCGATCAATGGCCGTCATATTCACCCATCATCAACATATTGGCACCAATTAATCGTGACATCATGATCTAAATACAGATGTCAATTTCTCAATTTATCTCTAAGCTATCCGGACCCAATCTATAGTCGACCTGAAAACCACACTCCATCCCATATATACAATGACACGACGCAAAGCCCAGCATTAACTTTTGTATATATCGTATTAAAGTTCAATTAATCTGAGGTTGTCTTAAATGCACCCATGCCAATCATGCAGGCGTGTATATATATTAATATATGTAATATGTTTACATCAAGATAGGGTTCAGTCTCCTAGTCTACCACGTCATTATTTGACTAGGTATCTAAGTTGACTTTTCTAGAGTGCTACTTTGGTGGGGTCATTGATATAACACCACATATAACAACATATGAATTTACTTTGTCCTGGGAATGGGATATGAATATCTCATAATTAATATATGAATATTTGTGATGTGTGTTTTTGTACCTTAATTTCTTTGTAGAATAGTACGATAGCGAAATATTTATAGCAATCACAGTTCTAAATATAGCCTCATAGTGCATCACTAGTATAGTTCAGCTAGCTATAGTTTTTTTTTTTTTTTAAAGAAACAAAACATTAGACAGTTGAACAAAATTAAAGCATATATGTAGCTCAGTAGCTTAATTATGAGACTATATATGACTGCTAAAAAAACTATACTAAAGTTGTCGTCGCAGTAAGGGCTACAGAGATCTATTATGTTAAATAAATAATTTTGATAATTTTCAAATTAAAGAATGATCCAATCATTAGAATATTTGTTTCTTCAATATTAAATGTATATGTTTTTGTATTTTATTTAATTGAACTCAGTCCTTAACATAGGTTGAAGTTCATTAAACTCTCAACAATATTTTTTATTTAATTAATTACTATAGTTCTTCAATATATATCAATTGCACTTGCATGATTGGTAATTTAATTTTTTATTATCTTAATCATTTTTGTCGACTTATTCATTTATATATTCTTCTTTATCATTGTGCTATTATCTCATATTGAGATGGTGTATGCATAAGTTAGAAGCTAGCTAGAACTGATTTGAGAATTTTGACAGTCTTTTGTTTTTGTAATATAATATTTGACGAGGTCAAATCTTATTAACGCGAGTACTGAAGAATTGTTCCTTAAATCCTACTAATTATGTTTATGCAGTAAAAGAAACGAGGCGAGGAAAAAAGTGAGAACAAAATTAACCATCACATTACAAAATCATATTTTGATTCTCATGTCGCTACTATCAAATACTATGCGCTGAATATATCATGATCTTTGTACCACAAAAAGTGGATTAATTCAAATTAATTAGCTTTAAAATCCCTCCACCATTAGAAACTCACAATATTATCTAAATCATTCAATTTTAATCAGGCAACATAAAAATGTAATTAATACGATAGTTACCATCGCAGCTGTAAAACATTAGCTGCGGATAGTGTCATAACTCACAATATTATCATGGCATTTTTAAAATATAAAGTCATTTTTTATAAGATGAAAATCTGAACCCTCCGAGAACGTACAAATTTTATTTTATTCTATACTTAAAATTCTCCCTATATTAATGATTTTCTACAATTATTTTTCTAGTGATTATTCTACAAATTTACTAATGTTTCTGGCATCTTGCAAAATTTAAATCTATTAATTTCAAATAACAGAAATGACGATGTCCTTAACTATTTGTGTAAATACATGTCATAAATTTTTATAACAAAGTTTGAAATGTGGATTGGTAGAAATTTTAACAGAATCGATGATAATGTGCTGACAAATACTGTAAATACATGTCATTGATTTAGCTACCTGTTGATAATTAAGCATCCAATATTGAAGGAACAGCTTAGCTTACAAACTGTCGCATGCATACCAGACTATATTTAATTATCGCTGTGAAATAGCCTTATTGCATGATGGGAAATTTGGGACCATTTGGCAGGGTAAAATTCTACCTGAGCACAAGGTACCAGTCATACGACGACATTTTGGCAATGATGACACGACCGATATGCATCTCACGCTCCGACTTAGATGCTACATGTCTTGTGCTTTTTTCACTTTATAAATTGTAAAGTGACTGTACACCTATTTATTCTTTCAATAGGTTAACATTTAATAGGCCAATATGTATGTTTATTTATTTATTTATATTTTGAGGTCTTAGTGTTTTGGAGCGAAGTTAAGCGCGATTAAAATAATATACATGGCGTGATTATATAAATATAAAAATAAAATAAAATTGGGTTGTTTAACCCAGTAGTTTCGCTCTATTTCGCCAACTAAGTGGTCCTTGATTCGATTCACAAAGATATCATTTATTTTCAAATTTCTTATAACAAAATTGTTGGTTTCAAACCAACCTTAAAAAAAATTATATAAAAATAAAATTTACTGCATATATTTTTGTGTTACGACGAACTGATATTTCCCGACTGTCTCTGGCTAGATCTGCTACAATGAAAAATCTGATATTAGACGTGTGGTGCTTGATTTTTGTTTGAGATATATTATTATAAAGAGCAAAGTTCCGCTATCAAACGCTGAATCCAAACCATTGATCTTGTTCAATTTAACGAGCGATATATTTTTATATACGTTTTATAAAATTTGGAGTCGGTTTGATATTCGATCAAGTGGTCAACAAATGAACGAATTTAGTTAATTATGACAGATTAATTCTAATACGTTCATCATTTGGTCACTTGATCGATTATCAAACCAACTTCAAATTTTATAAAACTTATATAGAAACGCATCACTCATTAAATTGAACAAGATCAACGGTTTGAATTCAGCGTTTGAATTTTAAAAATTTTAAATATTAATAAAATATGAAATTATGGCAACTTGTGGCACCAAAAATTAATGACAGTGGGACACTGCTCTATTATAAATGTAGATAGATATATCTGCTAATAAAAATTTCATCGGAAAAATATATATGACATTTACATTAATTTGTCATTTTGAAGCCCCAATACATCAGCAAATTCAAGAATTGCCAAAACTAAATCCATGTTTTTGGTTTGAATTATGCTACAAAAATTTCTTCAAGTCGCTAACTTAAAAATTCCATATACACAGGCCACATTGAGTTATGACGAGATTCCTCTATTTGGGTCGTTTGGATGGTATGGGAATAAGGAAGGAATAAGGATTTTAAGAAAAAAAATATTGGGAAGTGTGTAAATTTGGGAATAGTGGAAAAATGTTATTCTGGGAATAGTGGAAAAATGTTATTTGGATGGTGAGTTAGGAATAAGTAAATTAATATTAATTTAAATAAATTAAAAATTATTATTTTAATATTAAATAAAGTACTAATTAAAGAACACATAAAATTTCATTTAGTTATTAGTATTTAACTAAATTTGTTGAAATTATGTATATATAATTGTTGGAAGATGTTATTCTTAAAAAGAAGTTATTCCTAAAAAGAAATTATTCTTCTCCTTATTCCTAACTTGTTTGCATGTCTAAAAAGCTATTCTTCCTAATCTTTTGCAATCCAAACGACCCCTTTGTAATGAAATCTGTATCGGAAGAATTTAGAATAATTCATTTGTTTTTTAGAAGGAAAGGAATAACTCACATATGTTCCTTTTAATAGCATGGATTCTCGAATTTATATTTATTTTGACCGTACATGCATCTAAATTTGATCCAAACTAAAAAAATTATCTTAATTTGTGCTATGTTTTTTCAGAATTTGGCAATATCATCTACGTTTATTTTGTAGAGATTAGATGCAAATTGTAGAAGAAACACGTCAAGTAGAAAAAAAGTTAGAGCTCAACTATATGTCAGCCGACTCATTCCTGACCTAGACAGGAGCATTTCGAACCAAAAGAGTATGTTTTTGGCCGAAACAAGCTGAAAATCACGCATCTGTTACGACTCCATCACGATGCAACAAACATGGAGCAAATTTCGGTCCAAATTTGCATCTGGAAATGCCGGTGTTGGAAAGTTTTGAAGAAGAATGTAATATTCTGTTGTTAGAACAGACCAGTTCATAATGAGATAGACCGTTAGAGATCCGTCCTCTGAACAAAGTTGGGGTGGTCCGCCCCATAATGAAACGGTCCGTTCCAATCGATACAGTGCACATGGATAGATTGTTGTAAACATCGCACCCTTTCGTTAAAACATTGCATTTGCATCTTCTGAGCGATTTGAACCCTCTATATATACTTTCTCTGGAATGGCAGAGAGTACGTAAGAGGCTTCTTTTAGTTCTAACCCTAGTTAGACAAGAGAGAGAGAGAATATAAGGAAAGACAAGAGGGAACGAGTCAAAACCGACCAACTCCTGTTAAACACCACAAGTTGGGGTTGTTACATCGGCTTGTAGTGAATCTCTCATTGAGGAAAGTGCAGGATATGAAGCAAACTAGCTAAGTTATCGCGCTTCGCGCGATATAAGAACAATATGCAGTAATGTAGTGTTGTAGCTGCGTTGGATGAGAACAATATGCAGTAATGCAGTGATTATGTTAACATGTACGCAACTGTATGTGTATGTATGCGTTTTTAATTTTTCTGTGCGTCCTAGCAAAGTATGTGATAACAAAGGAGCATTGTTGAAGTCTATGTTTTGTTACATAGTTCATTAGTTTGTTATAGAGTCTGAACCTTACAGCAAACGATATTTATGGTTCAAACACTATAACATTGCAAAATTGATATTGTTGGATAGTCTGTAACTATGTCTATGGATGTGCCGTGTTGTGTTGGTGCAGGATAGATGACATAAATTAAAAAAAGCTAAAACGCTGTGTGCTTTCCAGCCTGTAGAGGTGCACAACCAAGGGTTTCCAAAATGCTTCTCCTTGGGATCGCATTATGCGCAAAAGGGGTCTGATCACATAGCTTGATGGTTTTTACGGTAGATCACTGTCATATAGAAAATGAAAGGTATGTTATTAATTAAGGAGATAGATGTATATGGATATAGTTTCTTGGTGTTGTTTGGTAAGAAAATGATGGATATGTAGTTATATCATTTATTACCTTGGTGGACTGCTGTACTCTCCTGCTACATTTTCAGGATTCTCTTGTTTCATTTTCTTTTTGTCTTTAGTATTGCCATCCTGTGCTGGATCTGTATTTGCTTCCTCGATTGGACTGGATTTAATTGAGTAGAAAAAGGCGGTCTTAGTACATATATCTATGGTGGAAAGTGCGACAGGTGGTATTACGTGTTGATGTGGAAATTCAGGACTGAATACCTTTCATGTTGCGATGTGGCTGCATCTGTGAATAGTCTTTTTCTTGCTGTTGGCGTTGGCTGATTAGCTAGTTGATCCTCGCTGAAAGAATTATCATATTTAAAATATGCAGCGAGGTCAGAAAGAGAGTTGTGTTGGTGTATTATGTGTTGTCTGTACATGTATAAAGAAAAAGGATGTATTCAGTCTAGTACTAATAAATGTATTCTGAAACGTAAATAGCGATAGCTGAAAGAACAACACAGTATGTATAATGCCAAATTCTTATGGGTGTGTGCAGTCATGATAGAGAAGAAAAATAGTTCTAGAACATGTAAAAATGTCTTATGGTTTCTTATCTGAATGGTGAACTATCTGTGCTGCTGTTGCAGGAGTTGTTGGTGTGTTGTGCAGGTGTGGAGATGTTGGTGTTGCTGGGTGCTCTGGCTGACCGTGAAATGGAAGGGTGAGTTGTTCTGTTGTTTGTTCGGCACTACATAAAAAGGAAAATGGATGAGTAATAGCACAGATGCAGATAAAAAAAAAAGATAAGATAAAGATAGTTCAGTATTGCTGTAGAGGGACAAAAAAAATTTTGTGGGGAGGTATACAAAACAGACCTTTGTACAGCAATGTTTTGCTGACTGGTTGTAGCAAGAGACGGCGCTTGCTCGATAGCAAGGAGTGGTGAAATATGTGGCGGCACTGGCCCTACATGGACAATTGTGTTTCTCCTAAGTCCTGGGCAGTTTGGCACCTCTTTAGGGAGGACCACTACCTCATAGGCTTTACCTATGATAGCGAGAAATTCATCGGGGGCGGGTTGTTTTGTTCGATCTCGGATCTTGATCATGTCATTTTCATCTATGCCTATCATTATTTTTGCGACTCTCCCTAGTGCAGTAAACTCGGCGTTTCCGGTCTCGTCCCTAACGTTAAGAAGTAGTTTGTACCTAGCACAAAAAAATGGTTAGATAGTTTAAGGTGGGATATACCAAAGGAATATAGATTAGCAATTTAATTTTTGTCTATGGTGATACTGTGTTGCTTGTTCTCTATGCTGGTAGATATTTGCTGGAAAGAACATACCAGTTTATGAAGTCGTTTCTATGCATCTTGCATCCTTTACGGTACTGCTCGCTTAGCTTGCTCAAGCATTTCCTGCATGCCTGATAGTGCCATTCATATCGATTTTTCAGATCAGCAATTGTGATAACGCACTTATAAAGAGTGTCCTGCAGACAGATATGATAGATAAGTACTTAAAATGCGCAGTTGTTCTGGAGAAAGCAGTCAGTTAGTATGTAGTAAAACATGTTCTGCAGTAAAGCAACAACGATTTATTTTTCTCACGGAATATGCATTGACAGGTATAAGAATGAACTATGAGATTGTCATCCTCTGTGGTTCTGCTTGCTGGAGCCTATGCGGAGCATTGCCAACTGCTGTTCCATCATATGGCGGGCCATTTGTATCGAGCACAACCGGTGGTAGATCCGCTGGTAATCTGAAAGTTTGGTGTATTAGTGAACACATGCAGGAAATCGTTTTTTTTTTCGTGTTTGTAAAGTGCACTCATAGAGATCATTTTGTGTACCTAGCAATGAACTGCACAGCCTCTGGAATTGTTTTGTCTGTGTAAAACTTAGTGCAGCTGACTGCTTTCAGACCATATGAACCTATGCAAATGGGATGGGAAACGGATGGAATTAGTAAAATAATAACATTGGTAAATGTGGAGATATATCATTCTGCTATATTTCTGTAGAGTATATTTTATAAGTAGAGGAGTAAAATAGAAGTAATAAGCTACTAACGTTGCCAATCATTGATTGCTATGGCACTGCAAATTAAGGCTACTGGTTCTGTCTTTGATTGTTCATGAAGTGCTGGTGGATCAAAGAAGTGGAGGAACTGGCTCCACAGCGTCACTTCAACCATGTTGCCCCTAAGGAGAGAAAACATTATGTACTTCTATAAGCTCGCGTTGTCTGGCTAATTGCTGTAGAAATTAGTATAACCGGGACAGAAATGATATCTAACCTTTCATCCGCCAAGTACATATACTGGTAGATTTTCGATTGCTTGGTTTCTTTGATGGGGCTGAAGCCAGCTATCCTTGCGATGATATCTATAAGTACATCAAGGGGAAAGTGTAAAAAACGTGTAGGTACCTTGAGAATAAGAAAAATGGATGCTTATTGATGTGGTTGTAGAAAATTAAACGGTGCCTGATAGGAACTAAAAATAGCAATGTTCTTTGTGCATATGCATTCATCAGTAATAATATTTTTTGTTTGAGTACATTTTTTTTTTGGCCAAGGAAAGTCATTATTTAAAAAAAGAAAGGTATTTTCATATATAACCAAATGGAATAAAATCGAAGAACTGTTCTGTACCTATGACTTTATCGGGGCTTTTTATGTCACTGCCTACAGAACTGATTCGTTCAAATTTAAAGTAATGCATTGGTATCTGAAGGCTTGATGATGTCAATGGAGTAATTGTAGTTTGGCTTGTTAGGTACATGATGTGGCTGCCTTCAACAACATGATATTTTGTTGGAGCATCTGCAACAGAGAATTTAGCTATTTCGCATATATGGCCTTGCTCTAACAATCTAGAAAGGCGATTGTAATGATCTGTTGGTATTCTAGCTTCTATAAAACCACCCTGCATTAGTACAGTGTTATTTAATGGATGCACAGAGGAAGTAAAGTCTATACTCTTAAGGTGTCAAAAAAAATCACAATAAATGCAAAAACTGAACCGTACGTGTGCGTCAAGAAGAACACTTCCATAGTACCAAATAAGTGGGCTATCTGGTGGTGATGCTGCCCAAACCCTCACAATCCTTACTTGTATCCTAACAGAGTGAGGTTTTTTTGGTAAATCAGAAATTCTGACCAGATCCAGTGTCTCCATCTGTTTGAAAGGCACGGAAAAAAAATATGTAGATGAGCATGGAAGGCTTCTATATAATATACTGAAATAGCAACCCCATAGTACAAAGCAAAGAAAAGGGAATCAATAATGTATGCACTGCACTGAGCACAATTGAAATATGAGCAAAAACTGAAACACAACATCATGCATAGTTGTAAATGACAAAAACAGAAGTGCTATTGGGATATTAAAATAACTGACCTAGTTGAGAATAGATCTCGTTATATACTACATTCTTTGTATAGCCTGTGTGTTCAGCAGAGGAATCTGGTATAAGGATATGTAATGCATCTGGTGACGTTGTTCGTGATAATGCAACGTAGAGCTGTCCATGTGCAAACACCGGTTCAGGAAGGTAAATACCAACTTTATCCAATGATTGGCCCTGGCTTTTGTTTATTGTCATTGCATAGCAGACACGGATCGGAAATTGTTTTCTCCTGAGATTAAATGGTAAGCTGTCATCTTTATGGATAAAGACTATTCTTGGTATGTAGACCTCTTGCCCTCTAGCACCGCCGGTGATCACACGTGCTTTTATGAATCTTGTGGATGCTTGTGTAACTACCATTCTAGTTCTATTACATAGACCATTAGGTTGATCGATATTGCGGAGCAGCATTATTGGGACTCCTATTTTTATGTCTAAGCAATGTGGCGGTAAACCACCTGCATTGACATTATGAAGGTATTCATCTGGGTAGGTACCGCGTAATTGCCTATCAATAGGATCTTTATCAGCAGTTGTATCAGCACTGTAATAGTGAAACAACTGTTCAGGGAGTTGAGAGAGGATTTTTTCATTGAGGGAGTCGACCAAACAGTTTTTGGGTGTTAATATAGCTCGCTCACGCAGATAATCATCGTAAAGATGTCTACCAAAAAGTTCTCCATAAATCACTGCTATTATTGCCTGTTGCTCATCACCGTTGTGCGGTATGAGAAATTTTTCAGGTATTTGAATCCATTCAAGCTGAGCAGCCCCGTCAAGAGGCAGGGCAGGAACCTGACCATTTCCTACAGCAAGTAGCCAAGTAGCAAATTCTGCAATTCTTTCGGCTTGTGCAGGATTATCCCTGGATTGTATGAGGCACATATTCTGGGTCAGATGCAGAATTGTAAACCGATCCCATAAATAAGAATGGACGATTGATGCTGCTATTGTTTCATATCTAGAACCATGAGTGACAACTGGTAATGTCTGCCTGAAATCACCACCCAAAACAACAGTCATGCCACCAAATGGAACATGACTAAGTGCTGCATCTCTTGAAGCGAAGAGATCTCTCATAGTTCTATCGAGTGCTTCAAAACAAAGTTTGTTACTCATAGGCGCCTCGTCCCATATAATGAGTGAGGAACTGAGTATCAACCTAGCAAGGTGACTGTTTTTTTTATGTCACATGTGGACCGCTCATTTAACTCAATCGGTATTTTGAACCGAGAGTATGCGGTCACTCCTCCCTGCAACAACAGCGATGATAGACCAGAGGATGCAACAGTTAAAACAATTTTTCCTTCTGACCTAAGCTTGGCAGTGAGTGCTGTCCAGAGATAGGTTTTACCTGTGCCGCCTGGTCCATAAACAAAAAATTGTTTGGCTTGTTTATTCTGTACAGATTGCAGGATCTTGTCCAGGATATTTTTTTGTTCATGATTAAGGCCTGAAATCAATACAGGAACCTGCTCTCGAAGCTCAACAGTGTTATAGGACAGCTGTTGTGCTAGCAAGGTATTGGTTCCATGATAGATTCTTTGTTCTATTGGCTGAGGGAGTTTAACAGATTGAAGTGAATGGCCACGACTGATGAGCATGTCTTCTAACTCATATAAAATGTGGTCTTTTAACATAACATCACTGCAATTGAACTGCGGTATCCTGCATTGCTGTCTAATGTTATACAATATGTCATCTCCCATCAATTTCCAGCATGCATCCCAGAGACATGGGATGTTAGTGACCTCAGAGAATAGCAAGATATCAACAAAGAGTTTGCGCACTTGTTGACTTGAAGTTGTGCCAGCTGCCTCTTGTAATGTATAGAGCCACTCGTTATCATTATCAAGGAGGCCAAGCGCATCATAGGCCTCTTTAAATGTTGAATAAAGAACATTGTTAACAGTCCTGATATCCTCAAACGATGTAGGACCACGGACTATGTTCAGCAACATACGCAGATAATATAGT
The DNA here is from genome assembly GCA_028095005.1 of Rhynchospora pubera. Taxonomy (NCBI): domain Eukaryota; kingdom Viridiplantae; phylum Streptophyta; class Magnoliopsida; order Poales; family Cyperaceae; genus Rhynchospora; species Rhynchospora pubera. The sequence goes on along the minus strand of CM051462.1, from coordinate 156,343,618 downwards.
TCGCCTGCATTTGGATGGACAAACAACATCCTAGCTAAGCGCTTTCTATTTGTCTTGCGGCGAGCCCATTTTTTTTCACTCTGCTTCCATGTAAATTTGGTAGGCATCTCAATGTAGGTTAGTAATCTTGCTAGCTCATCTGTTTTCTTTATTTCAAACCATGCCATTAACTTAGTAAATCCAAAAGAGTCACTCTGTGCTACCTCATCGAGCTCTTGAAATTCACGGAACACCACATTGTTCTGTGAAGCTAGGTGCACTGGCAATCTTTCAACACTTGGATAGCTATAATGTATATCATAAGAGAAAACACGCCAGATTGATTCATGAGGTGTGAGGTATCTGCAATCAAGGTAGTGACGTATTTCATCGGTGGCTGTTTGAGCTGTCTGTTGTTGGGCAGGTTGTGTTGGTGCAGAAGTAGAACCACGCTCAACTACGACAATTGCGCGATCATGCCCTTTGAGAATATACTTGAACAGATACTTTATTGTCAAAGAAGAGTGGCAGCGCTCGACATTTATATGCGCATCGTACTTGATGAGCATCTTAATGTTGTGCGGAACAACATGCCGATTATCGAGCAAACATCCATTTCTCTGAGCTGTAATACCAAGGTCTCTCCTCCTGTACCGAAGAAACTCATCATGTGTGATGATTGTTGATTCAGTTAATTCTTTTGGAAAGTATTTCTTGCACTTTCCATCTCTCATACAGGGCGAGGCAGGTTTGGAAGCACCACACGGTCCATGCAGCATGAACCGCGAAACAACTGCATAGCCTTCTGGATCTGTTGCCGGATCAGGAAGTTCGGCTGAAATGACAGAATCGATAGTAGATGAATTGGAGAGAGCTGTTCGATCAGCTAGCCAGATAACAATGTGAACATGAGGGAGCCCTCTTTTTTAGAACTCAACTGTATAAATCACTACATTGCAAGAAATAGTGGGCAATAAATAAGGAGGATAGAGTAAGGAAACAAATGGACAGCTATAAGAATTCATAATCGATACTCATTCAAAAGAGGAAGGACATGTACTCACATGCAGCAACATGGCCAAAGCAACCACGTTCCTTAATATCTTTAATCATTTCATTGAGCTTCATCTTGAAAACCCTGCATACCAAATCGGGCCTGTCACTCGGTTGTTGCACTCCGATGAGATTTCTTCGTATCTCAGCCCATGCAGGATTGCAAGTAAAAGTCAGAAAGAGATGCGGCGGGCCAAGCGACCTGCAGACTGCAAGAGCATCCTGATAATTTTGAAACAGGTAGCGCGGGCCACCGACAAAAGATGTCGGGAGAATAAATCGCTTACCCACTTGATAACCAAACATGTCTCCTTGCAGCACTGCATTCCTTATATTTTCCATGGTATCTAAACGGAGACTATCTTGGTGATGATACAGATAACTCAGTCGAGCATCTTCAATGCATGCATACATATCAACGCAGATCTGCTGAACGAGTCTGCCACATTTAAATAGTGAAAGACCCTGACCTGTACGCACATGCAGTCTGTATCGATAGTACTCAAGCATTGTGACATGAGACCGCTGCACGTTAGATGAAGTCGCAGCAGAAGTATCATACTCGATATCTTCTGTGTAACTATCTTCGCCTCTAGTATGGATGAAAGGATACTGAAGCGCAAAGTACTTTCGGTGTAAAGGATTCACTCGTTCCAATCTACCTCCCCGAGATTGGACAATTATATCCCTTGTTGAATGATTCTCATCAAAATCACCAACGACTAATCCAACAACCTCATGTGCAGCAGGTGCAGAGTATTGTATGCCCTGGACCTGGCGGGAGGCTGAAATACGTATCCTGAAATCAGCACCGGGCTGAGAACCAATCCGCTCCTGAACAGTCCTGAATCCCTGGGCAATGGGATTGTACTGATCGAGCACAGCTCTGAGCTGTCTAACTATGTGCTCGCGCGGCCTATTAGGTGCTGAATCACCTGGGAACGATGCCATCCTATTCTCAATTTCATTTGCTGTATCATAAAAATACAACTGAGCATAGGAAGGCCGCTGTCCTTCCACTGGTGTCAGAGATCCTATCCGGTGGCAGACTTGACCAGAAACACGAAATATGTAGGGACCACCGGTTGTGTTAATCTGCTGATCTATGCGAACACCCATTGACGTGAAGGCAAACATCGAGTTATATGTTCGAATAGCCTGAATAAAATGAGCAGAATCAGGTCCATTCGATGGATCGAGCAGCGAAGAGAGAGGCTCAGGAGGATCGTCAAGTGGCGGGAGCGATACCCGACCACCACGACAACACAAACTGTATGACGCTGCACCCGCCTCAGTTAAAGAACCTGACCTCTCCTGGTACCAAAATAGTGCATGACAATCCGAACAAATCTGATCGGGGTCACCAAAATCAAGAAGAACTGGATCGGGACCTATAACAGGAAGCAAATGAAAAGGTTGGAGCATGCAAAGGAAAAGATTTCTGATCGGACAACACAAAGGAAAAAAAGGATGAACAGTGTATAGAAGAGCTGCTAAGATGCAGACCTAGGTAGGAACGGTATCTCTGACCAAGGTCCGGAGGAGGAATAGGGTGAGGTGATGAAACGGGATCTATCGAAGGACCCGCATTGTTCGCAAGAAGAGAAGCCCTTGATCTAGGGCCCAAGGTCCGCCTGTTTGATCGGCGACGCTGCTCTGAGAAGGGAAACAAATAGAAATGGATAACATTTTAGGATAAGGAACTCGACCCAGGCGAAGCGAGATAAACAGGAAAAGAGCAGCATAGGAATAACACGGAAAACACGATCAGATACAATAAACAACATGAAAGGGTACGTAGCAAAAAGATCGGTCTGCGTAGCTGAGACGAATGGAATAACTAAGGGAAGAAGAAAGCCAAACAGAAGAATGAGAACACACACAAACAATGTGTTACAATAAAACTGTTGCAGAAGGAATCCGTAAAAGAACCAATCACCAACCGGCATTTGGCAAAGAACACTCAGCAGCGGCAGCGGACGATGTTCCAGACCCGTCAGGTGAACGAAACCTCTTCCTACGTGGCATAACAAATGACTATGCAAAAAGAGACAGTGGTTTATGAGATGAAAAACCGATAGAGCAGAAATAGAAAGAGAGCACATGACAAAAAAAAAATCCCTAAACGGCAAAAAGATAAGGACACTATATACTAAGCCTAAAGATAAGAACACTATATATTAAGCCTATAACAGACAAAGAAAGCTATGTACCATTTTTCAGCAACAACAGATAGTGTTAGTAAGTGTGTAATTTTCGATTTTTTATGCTAATTACAAGTTAATTAAGCCATCGAAACAACACACACAACGAATCGTGCACAAAAGCCAAGTTAACACAAAGAGATAGGTGGAAATTGTACCTCCCGCGAAATCGTATTCGCGGGGCTCGATCCTACGGCATGGGAATCGATGGGGTGCTCTCCTTCGCCTCCTCCATGGCGCCCTCGAGTCCACCAAGGAATTTGGCCATGTCCCAACTCTTGTGCTAGCAAGAGAAAGGAGATAGCTAATCCTTTTCACCATTCTTCAAGTAATTCTAGCAATTAACCTTTTGGAATAGCTATTCTCAACACATGAGACCTATGGGAATGCAAGAGAGAGAGAGACCATCATGGGAGAATCAAAATTCTGCCCAATGATGGTGGTGGCGGCTAGGGAGAAGAAGGGAGGCAAGGTGAGAAGGTTAGTTTTGCTTCTTCAAGTGGTCCTTATATAGACCACTCTCCACCAACCTTTGCTTGACCTTTTTACCCCTCTATGGCCGGCCATGTACTTGGGCCTTATGGGCCATGTGTTAGGTTTGTTCATTCTCTCTTAGTCCATATTAAATCAATTATTTAATAGGCCTTTCAAGTTGCATTCAATTTAGGCTCAAATAGACTATTAAATTAAAAGCCTATACTTTAATTTAATTCACTTAATTAAATTAAAGTGTGATGAATAAAATTAATTATCAATATGTTGATAATCAATTTAGGATTAGCATGTACATTAATTTATTTCTATATGATCCATTTGACTTAATTAATTATAACGGTCCATAACGTTATTTAATTAATTAATCAACTTATCATATTTTGCAATACTCACTATTGCAAATAAATAAATAATGCACGTATGGTCAAAGTCCTATTTGTGTGACCCTTTGAGGATTTATGCTAAGTTGGACATGGAGTTAAATCGTTATTTAATTCCAATAATCATAAGCGGTATCTAGCAACACGTTATGATTCCCAATTCGCATAAATAGTGTACTACTACAATATTTAAATCCTGCATAAGAGAATAAATGTATTTCCCTATTTTGATTCTTATGTCACACGATATCATCGTATAATCCAAGATAGGAATGTGTCATTCTTGCAGATTATACGTTTCTTGATCTAGAGATAATTGTATAAAGTTGCATGCAAACAATCTATCTCCATCAAGGGGCCCAAAAAGATATCGTCACTCACTAAGTGAATTAATGAGGGACATACGGTTTTCTTGATGATTAGCTTTTCCCCGCACAATTCAAGAGAACATAAATAAAGTCGGTATAGCAGCCCTTATCGGGAATCAGTGGTAGACGATATTTATTGAACCTATCCTTATGTGGAAAAGATAAACATCTCAAACTTAGAACCAAAATCATAACGAAATAAACAATGACACATAACACAATCCATATGTTTATTTCGATGGGTCAAGTCCTGTGCTATGTTCCATAACATACACATATGCAATTAAGTTGGTAACTCTTTACCTATGATTTGTAGAACTTAATCATCACTTAACTTGCATACTAATCTTATAAGATAATTAATGTTCCTTGTTAATTATCAAGATTATGGACCGTTTAGATTTATTATTGTCATTCTAAAGAATGATCCACAGAGATCTACAATTCAGATCCTCAACCTGAATAATCTGTCAATAATAAACCTAGGAACAGATGATAAAATATCATCCATAACATAAACTAATAATTAAGTCATTAAATTATTGACTTCTAGGACATAACTCTAACAATCTCCCACTTGGCCTAGAGTCAATCAGTAGTGACTTCTAGCCAACGAAGAATTGAGAACGATGTCATATATCTACATATATACATGTCTCGGACCTCAAAAGAAATAATACGCTTAAAGCTAGTTACTCATACGTCCATCACGTATGGATGCATAACTGCATCTTGTATACTGCTCAAGGTAGAGGTCATGCTAGAGTGTTCGCTGTGTTCGCGAACCTATCCAAAATTTTGTTTGACCCTATATATATATATACTACTATATATATGTTCTTGATCATCATCATATGATATCAAGTGATATCGTTATAGATCATATTTGAATCTCCAATGTAACATTGGGTTCTTTAGGAGTAAGTTATGGTTCGAGATGCATAGAACCATAGTAGCTCGACTAAGAACTCGATCCAAAATAAACTTCTTTTATTGCTTCACAAGTTGCTATGTATTTTACTTTGGTGACGGAAACGGTTGTAATATTCCATTTAGAACACTTTCTAAACTTACAACACCACCTTTTAAGCAAAATATGTAGCTCAATCGTGATTATATCAATCCTTTGAAAAACTTTTATCAGTGTAACAACTTCCACGAGATTTCTTTCATCTTAAGAGATGAAACATCGTATCACTCTTTCTCATAAGGTACTCGAGGATATCCTTGACTATCGTCCAAATGTGTCTCTCTTGTATCCATTTGACAACTGTTTGTCACATCCTTTGGATACTACACATTGGGGCATATGCATAAATATGGCGTACAAAATGAAACTCATAATGAAAAAATGCTTGAACTACTTCATGCACTTTCTTGAATTGAGTTGTAATAGACCGAGTTAAACACTCAAGTCATGCCATGTGACGTACGGTTAGACATCCTTTCTTGGAGTGTAACTTTCGTGTTTCTAGAACACTTCGTCAATATATGCATATTTGCTCAAACCTAACATCCATCATAATCTATCTTTATAGATTTTGTTTCCTAGGATTAGGTGATTTCGCCCAAGTTCTCATTTGAGAAAGCATTCTCCAAAGAGATCTCGACAATATTCATTTTCTTAATGTTATTCCCAATTTAATGAATTGTTATCTTAAACAATACAAGTAATACAATTATGCTTCCACTGAATATCTTGTATATACAAGATACTTTTGACGAAGTTCAACTCCTTGACTTCATTGTCAAAACTTTTATTCCAATCTCCACAACACTTGCTTTAATCCATTAATGGATCCTTGAAGCATGCGTATGTTTTTAGCAATACATTAAATAAAACCTCGATTTGTGTCAAATGCACAACATCTTCCTTTATTCATACGAAGAAGGTGGTTTTATGTGTTTTTCAATATATCGACATATATGAAATACAACTATCGCTAGAATGATCTTTATTGACTTATACATAGCCACAAGCAAGAAGTTGTGCTTTGTACGTAGTCAACTAGCCATCGACTTAGACATAGCTACAAGCGAGAAGCCGCGCTTTGTACATAGTCGATTTGTTATCCATGTCGATCTTTCCTTTTGAAGATCTAAACGTTCTTGATGGATTGCTCCTTTATGAACATCAACCAAGGTCTATACCTTGTTGTTATACATAGATTTTGTTTAAAGATCATATGAATTCAAACCATATATGTGGAATCGGATCGTTCCATCGTTTCCTTGTTTATCAACGGATTCTCATATGCTAAGTACGAGAATGTTGTGACAACCTATGCACCAAGCGGCTTAGGAAATCAACTCTCGTTGATCTTTTGTAGGATTGGTACTTGAGGTTCATGAACTACTTCCACAACGATTTGTTGAACGAGTTCTTGACTCCTCATATATTCCATGAGTTGGTTGAGTCCTCATTGGAAGGAGCGTACTATTAAACTTCTTTCAAAACAACTTGTGAATGAAGTTTCGCTCAACTCCCACTAAGTACCATGTATGGAGTGACAAGTTTCCCATAAGAGTACTTCTTGTAGTGACGCATAAACTATTTTAATGCTCACTTTACTCCCACTACTTCTTCTTGAGAATTTCAATTCATCAAGACTACATTATGATTAGCAACAACTACTTTGTTCTTATCATATTCGTGGAAGTAGTGCCTTTTAATATAAAGCATCCTACAAATATATAGTGTCTTATTTGGTTTAAGCTTACAAGTCAACAATACTTGAAATAAGCTTCTCAACACCAAATCTTAAGAAGCATTATACTTAGAGATCAAAATCTCGTAAGATATCTTCTTCAATAGACTTCGATGGAACATTATTCAGTGTAAACAATATTGTCCTCAAACATAATTCCCTAATACGAGTCGAATAAGTCAATTTGATTTATTATCGATCGAACTATACAACATATTGTTCGATACCTCCATTCTTGGACATATTATTCCTCATGGAGCGAGTTATGAAACTACTTTCATACTCTTTAGATAATATTTCAAATCATGTGACTTAACTATTTACCGTGATTAATTGTAAGACTTTTTCTTTCTCTTGAAGGGTCTTTCAACTTTACACTTGAACTCTTTTGAACTAGTCAAAAGGTTCTACTTATACCTTATCAAATAGATATGTTAATATCTACAATGATCGTTGGTTAAGTAGTAAAGTATCAATAACCTTTCATCGCACAAGTACTTATTGGTCTTTATACATCGATATGTAAAAGTCCTAATCAAGTCATTTGTCCTTAAACCTTCATAGGTTAAAGGCGCTTATGTCATTTAACAAACATGATTCGCATATCAATCGATTTGAAATCGAATTGAGTTACGAGCTCTACGTTACGTAGACTCTCGAAATGCGATTCTTGTTTATGTATGTGACTAAGCGGTTATATATAACATGAAAGTCAAATACTTTATGTCAAGTCTTATGCATCCTATTTGTCATTCAAAACTTGCTTATCTATTTCAAGCAAATTCAATCAAGATGCATGAAATCATATAAACAAATCCAGAATAAAAGAACTTGTCTTTTATTAAACATAATCATCCATTTCATCGAATATGAAGTGGAGATGTTTTGAGAAGTTAGGATTAAGGTAAACCTTCAATTCCTAAACAAACTCTTAATAAAGATAACTCTACGTATTCAATGGTTATGACTTAGACGAACAAGTCATTGCCTATACGGAGTTTACTTTACATCTCTCAAACATTCTCTTATTCTTCATTGCTAACACATTTCGTTAAATGCGAGCATATGAACTAGTATCAAGTTACTAGTGTAAATTAGAGATAGTGAGATAATTTGAACGACAAATACACTTTAGGATTAAAACATTACAATCATGGTATTTGGGACAACCTTTCAAATGCCTCCAATAAACGGCAAATGAAACATCTCATGTGATACATAATCACAATCAAGAGTCTCGAAATTTCAACTCATACCTTGGCGAAGTATTTCTTGAATACTTAACCAATTACCTTTTGCATCAACAAGTGTGCGAAGAAGGTAACATTATATCCTTTATAATTTCAAAGAGATCGTATGACAATATCAATAATCCTTGATATCGGAGATCAATATCTCTAGTTATCAATTAGCTACTTAAATCTTTCGATTTGTAAGCCAATGAAACGTTCATGTATCTTTTTATAAAAGAAGAATCTCTTTGTCAACTTATACTCTTTATACTCGATCATAAATGATGGAGTTAATATCTACTTTCTCCAAGAACACTTTCTTGAGTAAGTGGATAAGAGCGTACGAGTTTAATCTAGTCCATATGAATTCTCTAATTCAAAAGTCTAGAAATTTCAAATGAGGATATTAGCCATACGCTTTATTGAATAACTTTTCGCCAAAAGTCAATCAATCACCGCGTTGCTACGTTCGGGTAGTTTGAGAAAAGTTTTGGGAATTGACACACTCAAATTTCTCTTCACTAAGATCATGTCTTAGGAATCGGTATTACTTCTTTAAGTAAATACATTTAGAAACAAGTTTGTTAATTTTCAAAGATTGATCGCAACAAAATTTACAATTTTAACATCTATAACAAAATCAATTTAAGGTCAATTAGTTTATGAAATTGTTTTATTTATAACAAATAAAACTCCCACTACATTTATTTAATGTTCCAAATGTAGTTGGTTTTCCAAGATCCCGGTTTTCATCAAGTAGAGCCTGCTATGGCACGTCACCCTACTTAATTAGACAAGGTAGGTTCTCCAACCAATCATATCGTTCTATATGATTCTTGGTTTGTGAATATCTAAGTATATTTACAAACTTCGCCCCGATGTCCAAACTCTAGTTGGGTCCATCGAAAAGTAACCTCTCACTATTTGCTCCTTGCAAATTTTAGCTATTTGCACCCCGACTACCGAATTGGCAACCACGACGTCCGCTTGGGCGGACCGCGCCATGAGTGACAATCGGCGTGAAGGGGATAGAGAGAAGGAGGGCGATTTAACTTAATCGAGTTTTAGTTGGGACTATCAATCATATGACACTTGTTTGGTGGTCGTGTAAGCATACACCCATACCTAGCCTATGACAATTCATAGCAATCACAAGCAATCACATATAAGCATCTCATAGTTGTGGGTTTGTATGGCTCCCGTTTGCATTAGTTTCGCCACATCGTCCATGGAGCAAAACTAATCTAATCCTTGTCCCTCCCACTAAATTCTATAAGGATCTAAATCCTATATAAAGGTACAAAATACATGTGAAAAATACCCTATTCCCATCCTAACCTTAGGGGCATGCAAGCCTCACAAGTTACATCAAAAATTAATCAACAAATTAATTAATTAATGGCACCAAAGGCCGCATTACAAACATTCACACATGCATTCAAATACAACCACAAGGCATTGAGTCTTGAGCCATACTAAACCCACTATCCACCTACAAAACAAAGTTAGCACATACAAGCACTTTGTTTCCAATTAACGATTTTCAAGCATCTTTGCGATTTGTTTGCCATAAGTAAATTCCGTGTACAAATTCTCAATTTTAAACAACAAAACTTGTTTAAATTCATTTAGAAAGTTCTTTCAACATCCCATAACTGAAAGGAGATCAAACAAGGAGTTTTCTAATTGTTTTCAACTAATTTGAATACTTAGAAAAACAGTAATTTATTAAAAAACGTAACTAATGGAATCCAATAAAAACAAAGGTTTTAGGTCTTCAAAAATTCTCAAATAAATTACTTAAGCTCCTTATCATAATTTTGATTACCAGTAAAAATTTCAAGAAGAGATCTTAAACCATCTGGGAGAATCAAAAAAGACAAATCTCTTACAAGTGCACGAAACACCGTTATGAGATTTTCAGCTTATCCTCTCAACCATTTGGTCTGTAAGACCACCTTCTATCCAGTTTTTATATATATAATATACACAGAAAAACTAGTTTATACTATAGGCTAGCTATCCATGAAACGAAAACCACCAAGTTCAGTTCAAAAGGTTCGAGTTACATACTAAACAATCAACAAATTCTGTACTGGAACAGAGTGTCGATCGAAATGTTTTAACCTAGTTGAAGGTCCAAACTTCCACGAAAAATTATGAAATTAATTTTTCTGGAATCCTAACTCAAAATAGAACAACTCCATTTAAACAGAATTTTTAAAGGAGTTCTCAGTTGGTACAGTTTATTAGAACAATCGATTTGCTCAATAAACTGGATCTGACGAGATCTTACTTTTCATACTTGAAAACCCACAAATTAATCTGAGTCATGCAACAATTTACACATGCTCAGAAAGAGCTTCAAGTCCTCTTTAAATCTAGCCATAGAACACTGGTACTTATATTCAAAATATAAATCTTTCAAGCCATTCAAACAGGACAGTGCGAGCAGAAACTGGTTCTGCGCACTGTCGCCATTGTATTCACAATAAATCTATACTAATTCAGAAAAATGTGAATCTAACGCCAAAAGAATCACAATCAACAGATCTACAACTTTCATGTAGACGGAAAAAACTTCCAGAGAACTTATCAAAGCGAAAAACGCGAAACAACACAGAAAATACCATTTCCAGACAGCAAACAAACGCATCATCTCTACTAATCCGTTAATTAGCCAATTTCTCTTAATTAAGTGTCAAAATAGCTTAAGTACGACCATGTGCTCTGATACCACTGTTAGTAAGTGTGTAATTTTCGATTTTTTATGCTAATTACAAGTTAATTAAGCCATCGAAACAACACACACAACGAATCGTGCACAAAAGCCAAGTTAACACAAAGAGATAGGTGGAAATTGTACCTCCCGCGAAATCGTATTCGCGGGGCTCGATCCTACGGCATGGGAATCGATGGGGTGCTCTCCTTCGCCTCCTCCATGGCGCCCTCGAGTCCACCAAGGAATTTGGCCATGTCCCAACTCTTGTGCTAGCAAGAGAAAGGAGATAGCTAATCCTTTTCACCATTCTTCAAGTAATTCTAGCAATTAACCTTTTGGAATAGCTATTCTCAACACATGAGACCTATGGGAATGCAAGAGAGAGAGAGACCATCATGGGAGAATCAAAATTCTGCCCAATGATGGTGGTGGCGGCTAGGGAGAAGAAGGGAGGCAAGGTGAGAAGGTTAGTTTTGCTTCTTCAAGTGGTCCTTATATAGACCACTCTCCACCAACCTTTGCTTGACCTTTTTACCCCTCTATGGCCGGCCATGTACTTGGGCCTTATGGGCCATGTGTTAGGTTTGTTCATTCTCTCTTAGTCCATATTAAATCAATTATTTAATAGGCCTTTCAAGTTGCATTCAATTTAGGCTCAAATAGACTATTAAATTAAAAGCCTATACTTTAATTTAATTCACTTAATTAAATTAAAGTGTGATGAATAAAATTAATTATCAATATGTTGATAATCAATTTAGGATTAGCATGTACATTAATTTATTTCTATATGATCCATTTGACTTAATTAATTATAACGGTCCATAACGTTATTTAATTAATTAATCAACTTATCATATTTTGCAATACTCACTATTGCAAATAAATAAATAATGCACGTATGGTCAAAGTCCTATTTGTGTGACCCTTTGAGGATTTATGCTAAGTTGGACATGGAGTTAAATCGTTATTTAATTCCAATAATCATAAGCGGTATCTAGCAACACGTTATGATTCCCAATTCGCATAAATAGTGTACTACTACAATATTTAAATCCTGCATAAGAGAATAAATGTATTTCCCTATTTTGATTCTTATGTCACACGATATCATCGTATAATCCAAGATAGGAATGTGTCATTCTTGCAGATTATACGTTTCTTGATCTAGAGATAATTGTATAAAGTTGCATGCAAACAATCTATCTCCATCAAGGGGCCCAAAAAGATATCGTCACTCACTAAGTGAATTAATGAGGGACATACAGTTTTCTTGATGATTAGCTTTTCCCCGCACAATTCAAGAGAACATAAATAAAGTCCGTATAGCAGCCCTTATCGGGAATCAGCGGTAGACGATATTTATTGAACCTATCCTTATGTGGAAAAGATAAACATCTCAAACTTAGAACCAAAATCATAACGAAATAAACAATGACACATAACACAATCCATATGTTTATTTCGATGGGTCAAGTCCTGTGCTATGTTCCATAACATACACATATGCAATTAAGTTGGTAACTCTTTACCTATGATTTGTAGAACTTAATCATCACTTAACTTGCATACTAATCTTATAAGATAATTAATGTTCCTTGTTAATTATCAAGATTATGGACCGTTTAGATTTATTATTGTCATTCTAAAGAATGATCCACAGAGATCTACAATTCAGATCCTCAACCTGAATAATCTGTCAATAATAAACCTAGGAACAGATGATAAAATATCATCCATAACATAAACTAATAATTAAGTCATTAAATTATTGACTTCTAGGACATAACTCTAACAGATAGAACCACAGAAAACACAGAACAATAGTATACAAAGAACAGGGAAAAAACTAAATAGTAAGCAGGAAAACAAAGAGCATACCTCTGGCACCTAACACAGTTGAGCAAAGCAAGCAACACGACATAAAAAGCAAAAGCAGCCCCCAGAGTGTACCGTTTCAGTAGCAGAAAAATCCAGTGGCATCCATCAGCATCATTGCAAAACAAAAAAAAAGGAAAATCAGTCTCACATGGAGCGACCAAACATATCCACCGATAAAAATCCCCCCAATGAACACAGGAACTAACTGGCAGGACATGGATTGGACAGGATTAGACCAAAACAAACCCAACAATAAGGCAAAAGAAGGATACAGAAAATAACAGGAAACCTAATACCAGAAAAATCAGTATAACCATACCTAGCTACATGTACCAATCCAGCATGTTCCGAAACACAAAAACGCACCCGAACAACTTAAATCAAACCGATACCCTCAAACAAAAGTAAAGCACAACCAATCAACAAAAGTAAAGCACAACCAATCAATCAACACAGATGCACTAACAGGGAAAAAAATGCAAGCAGAAACAATACCGTATAAATCGCAGGGAAAAAAACAGGAAGAGGAGAACGACAAACTGTTGGACTCCAAGCAAGCAGAGACACAGCAAACCTACACAGAAAAAGCATGAAATATATAAATCACAGAATAGATAGGTTATACACTTAAAACATCAAAAAAATCGCAACAGCAAGAACTGAATAGAACAAATTAACTGGCCAGGCCAGAATGAACACCGCTAGCAGCCGAAAAACAGCCTGAGTAAAGAACAGCAGCCCAAAACAACACAATTCAGAAAGAGAAATAGGGGAGGAAAGAAACACAGTACAATAGAGGAGAAGAGAACAACGCAGGAAGAGAAAAGAAGAGGAGACAGAGATAGAAATCTACCGCACCAAAAAAGCGAGATCCAGAGGCTTCCGCAGCAGGTAGGCGAGGCCATCGCAGGCAACCGTACCAATCGGAATGGGCAGAAAGGCGAGAAAAGAGATGGGTAGATCTGATAAGGGGACGGCGTAGATCAGAGACGGTGTCGCGCACAGCAGGAAAAAGGGAAAACAAAGAGAGGCAACTGCGAAGGCAGAGCAAAAGAACACAGGACCACACATAAAATGCAACAGACAACCCAACGAAGGCAGCCACGCCATACAGAGACAAACAAAAGGACGACCCAGATGAAGCGCCTGAAGAAGGAATGAAGGACCGGGATTGATTTGCAATTCTACAGTGGCCAGAGGTTTGAAATTGAGGTATTTATGATATGCCTAAAGAGAAGGAGACAAACTAGGCTTGCGGGTTTCAACTTCATCCATTCAACGCTCGATTTCGATTAGCAATGGCATGAGTTATTTTATGATTTCTAATAAATTCCGCATTCTATAACCATTGTAGCACTTACAAAGAAAACTTAATTTTTGGCAACCTGACGCGAGCCATTGCCCTAGCTAGCCTACGTCGCAAGCCACCAGAGCTTGCTATTTATGTGCTTTTATTCACTAATTAAAGTATCTAGCCTCCACAGTACAATTTCCACAAGTCTTAAGACCTAATTTCTAGTTTCTATTCCATTTTCTACGAAAATCTAGAAGTTTCAGAAGTGTTTTGAAGCGACAGCAGCAAGCTAGTTATGTTCTCCATAGACTCTTTGCCTTAGAAGACGTAGTGGAAGCGTAAAAGAAGTATTTGGCTTATTCTTCTTATGTTTTTTTTTTAATTTTCCATAGGGTTGTATCTTATTGTTATTTTTGCATTTTACGATTTTGTTATGAACGTGAGTAGCTAAATTATTATGTTTTAGGGTTAGGTAGTAATTTAAGTTTGGTTTGATGTGATGACTTGATTATTTCGTTATGCTATGTTTTTTCTTTTGGTGAAAACTATTGTTAAGCTTGATCGAATTGTTGTTTAATCGATGTTTACCATTTGATGAACTGCATCATATATTAGGACAATTGACTAGATTAAGCACTTAAATTGAATAAATTCATGAGATAAATCATAGGCTCGAAAGAATAGATTAACTTACAACTGAAAGGTGTAGTTTCTAAAAATCTGAAAAGACTTTAGATACCTATAGAAAGTCAACAAATAGAACTTAGGTAGTTAACACCAACATTAAAGTTTAGGATTAACCAATTTAAGAGGCAAAAATCGAGTTCCAAACAAACTCCAGTACAAAAAGCGATAACTGAGGGTAGGAAAGTTAGGTCTGGTCGACAAGTAGCCTTCACATCGCTTTAACCAAAGAAACCAAGTTAAAACTAATGATCTGGAGCGTATTTCTGTTGGAATTGTGTTCTAAAAGTTATCTTTTGGTGATTACTTTTATATGTTATATTTATGAATTGGATGTTATTACATTTTATTCCATGAGTTTATATTCGTAATTAGAAGTGTTCAAGAAGATGCTCTTGGTCTTGAACCGCAGAACTCTAAATAAAATGAATATATATCTCTAAAATGTTCACAGGTCTTGGATATTAGCAGGAACACTAATATGCCATACAAGACTATCGTGTTGATTAAAAGTATGTTGTAGTTCTGTAAACGTTGATAAAGGATTATCATTTAATAACACGAGTATATGAAAAGTTTCATATATTAAACAGACCTAATTGATAAAAATATTATATGGATTGTGTTTGTGTCATTAATATTTTTATCGTGTCATTAATTCTAAGATTGATATGTGTTTGACCCTAAAATTTCGTGATTGGAGACACAGGCCGATTTACCAGAAGTTTGAGAAAATCATGAAAAATAGCAAATGGATCCCAAAAATCAGGAAAAAATATCCAAAATTTTAGGAGATGATAAGGAAAATTATGGTGCCCCCAGAATGATCAAAAGAACTACAGAATCTCCATTTTATGCAAAGAAGCTCATAATTTCGAAAAATCAAATAAAATAGTAGGAGGGGTCTTTTCACAAAATTCTTGGTTCCATCAGATTTCAAATATTGTTATGAAGCTGTGTATAAAATTTCATGGAGAAACTCAATAAGAAAGGGGTCCAAACAATTTATTTAGTTTCAGCAATAAACAAATCAAATGAATAAAAAGAGGAAATTGAGGCAATCATTAATTAGAGAAATGGAGAGGACCCAATACGGATTCAAAACCTTCCCTCCTCACAAGACAAGAACGTATCTGCTCCTATTGCACGAAGATCGTAACCAATGGATTGAAAATTTGTACATGGTTCATGAAATGCCGGGTTCACGAAGGAGAGAGAGAAGGAATATCGCTGAGAGCGAAATGCGACCCCTTCGTGAAGGCTGGGTGAATGCGCGCGGAGTATGTGAAACGGAAGAGAGGAGAAATCGCTGGACCCCACAAAACAGTCTCTGGATCCACCATATCCCAAGCGCAGCCAAGAAGAAGAAAATAAGAGGAGAGAGCTGCTAACGGAAATTTGTTAGAAGAGACTAACTGCCGGGCTCCAAAGCAAGGTTCATCGAACCTGGACGGGATGAGAAGCATAGGGTTGGCCTATATAAGGAGTAGAGGTCGAGAGTACAGGAACGGTTCCCAGAAGAGCAGATCCTCCACCATTGTTAGGATTAGAACGCACATACACTCACACAGATAGGTTAGCATTTACACAAACACTTGACGTGCATTGTAAAAGAGGAGGAAGGAAGAGTTAGGAAGAGGTTTCTGTGAAGAAGAAAGGTAATAGGCTGTGTAATAAGGTATGTGTTGAAGTGTAAACCATGTAATTTGACGAATTAAAGTTGAATTTGACTAAAGTTTGATTTGATTGTAATTCTCTTAGTCCTTCTTGATATTTATTTGGATTTCTTGAAAATTAGGCGAATAATCTGTTGTTTCTTCTTCTTTTGATCTAATTCGAACCATGGTCTGATGCATAGCTCAGTCATGGCGGAGATTAGGTAATTATTTTTACGGTATGAGCTGTGGCGGTTTCTTGCATAAGTCTGGTCAAATCCTGTACTTCCTCTTGTTGTTCTTGAGCTGATTCCATGTAATGTCCCTTTCTTATCCCCTTCTTACTCCTCTTATCATGATCTGATGCATAGCTCAGCCATGGTGAAGGTGAAGTAATCCGTCCATACTACCTCTCTTTAAAAGTTCAATTTGATTAACTGATCCATAACCTCAGTCTGATGCATAGCTCAGCTGTGATGTGGAGAAGCTCTAACAACTCCCTCTCTCATGGATGTCTCGAGCCTAGCTCAGTAGACATGAGAGAGAACAGATCCCTCACTTCATATGTAGTCTCAAGCATAGCTGAGCTGCTCTGAAGTTGAGTTTGAACACAATAATGAGTACATCTCATATGTGACTCTGGCGTATAGCTCAGATTACTTGAGAGGTGGAAAGGTTGTGTTTATCGCCGTTTTGGAATTAGAGTAATTATTAAGGTCCTTCTTGCAAAAGTTGATTTAATAGCTTCTACTATCTTATTTCATGTCAATACGGTGATAATTGCTGGTTACTTTGATTACAGTCTAGTTTGGAAGGAGGAATTCGTTATTAGAAATTAGATAGTACTATTGCAGTAGTTTGTAGTTAGAACAAATTGAATATTGTTCCTAATGACTGTCGGTGACCTTTTGAAGTTTGGATAGTAATTTAGACTGACGCAAGGACCCTTGTGCATAATCTGGTATCTAATCTATCATGACCTGAAAACTGCTTGCATTTCATTTAAGTATGTTTGAATATTGTCCTTGCTTGTTATTTAAACATATGCCTACATTCTCATCTCATATGGTGATTAATAATAAGGGTTCCTTTATACTTGATCTGACCATATATTATCCTACATTCTCATCTCATATGGTGATTAATAATAAGGATTCCTTTATACTTGATCTGACCATACATTCTTTACTTAGACCCTTGTTCCATATCTGACAATTGATGAAGATTAAGGGATTTCTTAGTAACACTATTAGTCAAGGAATGGTATTCTGTGGTGTTCACTTCAGGAAATGTCTTTTGGTGCTATATGCATGGTATATAGAATTTATGTTGTGGCTCAGTTAAAATGAAGTTAAAGGTAAGATTATTCTACACTTGTTGTTCGAGAATAGCATTGAAGTTGTATGCTAAAGCATTGATTGATATAAAGGTCAATTGATAATAAAGATTAATTGTGGTCAGTATTTGCCTTGTTCAACCGTCGTGTCCCAGATGAGTTTGACCTCTGTAGCAATATAGAATGTATTTTTGGTCTTATAATGCCCAGTAGCTCGTCAGGTGTATATGCAGGCTACGGTAAGTTTAAGTTGTTTAAATGAAATGATGACATATGATGTTTCTTAACTTGTTATTATATTGGCCTCCTGATTTTAGCATAACCAGCACATGCGTATATAGCACCCCTGGTAGAAATGTGAAAGTTGAATAAAGAAAGTAGGAATCGATATTGAGGACTAGCTGTAAGAGTTAGCCATAATACGTCATCTTGCCCCTTTTTAATTTCGGTACCAACTAAATCTCATGCGCTGATCAATTTACAACACTGGCACCTATTCGGTTTGGCCATTGGATTGAACTTTATTGATGTGAATTGGTCATGTAAACATTGTCTTTGTCATCCCCAAGTCTCAAGAAACCCGTGTCTGGTACAAATAAGACTTCCCCAAGCGCCTTAGTACCGAACCTCCTCTATGCCGTACATTCAGCGGCTTCTCCGCTGAATTAAGCAGACGCGCTTTAAATTGAGTATACCCCTGTACTCCTCTCCCCATCGTGGTTCTAACGAAACCAGTCCCGTCGGCTGCGATGGCGACAATCGTCGAAATTATGAAAACTAGAACTTTAGGGACTAAATTCAATAAATGTATGTTACAAATTATCGGAGATGATGCACGATGAACGGAGGCCACTGTCGTCTTTCTCTCGATCCTACGATGTCGTAGGAGTCCTCTTTGTCAGTTGCGACGGCCGGAGTCAATAACGGAGGGCGCACCCGTCAACTTGTCGAACCCGCTAGCGAAAGGAATCCAACCTGTCTTCTTCGACTGAGTCTCAGCGCGCGAGGGGTCTTGTGATCTCTTGTGGCCAGTGTAGTAGTAAAACCCATGTTCCTGACTTCTGTTGCTTTTGTTGGCTGGTAAATCGACGGATGATATGAAATGACAATGATACATGAGCTATGGCCCAAGATGAAGTCTGATATGAAGCCCAAACAGATCCCAAACGAAAGGACCTCCCTCGGCAACTCCAGCCAATGCCACCTCAGCCTGATGTGATGACGTGGCCCAATAGGGAAAAGAAGCGTAGATAGAAACTTTAGAAAATCATTAAAAATAGTAAGAAGTCCTGAAAAATACGAACGACACATCCATAAAATTCTAAAAATCTAAATAAGCCGACTTCACTGATAATTTGATATGAAAATATGTCAAAGTAGCGACCTTTTATATTTTTGAAGTATTTTCACTTTAAAAAGGAATTTTAGAAAATTAAATAAGCTCTTTGAAAAATGCTAAGTATTTCGAAATAAGAACTTTAAAGGTGATATCTTCAAAAAGCTAAATATACTTGATTATAAATATTTTCAAAAGCCTAAATGATTTCGAATATGATATCCTCTAAAAACAAGTATCTTCAAAGTCAAGTATTTTCAAAATAGAAAAAAGGATTACTAAAAGTCGAAAGTGCAAAGGCCAAAGTGAATAAAATCACAAATATCTCAAGTGAAACTTCAGAAATTAAAAATCCAAAATACGAAATCCAAAGTCAAAACCGAAACCTCTTCGTTCGAGAAAAAGTTCCTCACTAGGGTCGAGATCGACCTGAGATGACTTAGAAATCGAATTCTTACAGGCCCCCTCATCCAAAGAATTCCATTTTGTTCTTATAAGAAGACCAATGAAGATGGTCCCGAGAACCGACTCTTATTAAAAAGACCGACTAAGATGGTCCCTAGGGTCGTTAAAAAATCAACTCTTATTAAGAAGACCGATGAAGATGGTCCCTAGGGTTGTAAAAGAACCAACTTTCGCTCAAAGGCGCCACATGCCCCGAAGGTTGTAAAACTCTCCCTTTTGTTCTCACAAGAAGACTGACTAAGATGGTCCCGAGAACCGGCTCTTATTAAGAAGATCGACTAAGATGGTCCCTAGGGTCGTTAAAGAACCAACTCTTATTAAGAAGACCGATGGAAATGGTTCCTAGGGTTGTAAAAGAACCAACTTTCGCTCAAAGGCGCCACATGCCCCGAAGGTTGTAAAACTCTCCCTTTTGTTCTCACAAGAAGACCGACTAAGATGGTCCTGAGAACCGACTCTTATTAAGGAGACTGATTAAGATGGTCCCTAGGGTCGTTAAAGAACCAACTCTTATTAAGAAGACCGATGAATATGGTCCCTAGGGTTGCAAAAGAACCAACTTTCGCTCGAGGCCGCCCAAGAGGCCCCGAAGGTTGCAAAACTTCTTTCACTTTCACAAGAAGGCCAGTCATAGTCCCGAGAGTTTACCAGAACCCTTTCATCAGCTAGAAACCTTTTCCAAAACAAAATCCATTTCTTCTTTTTTTA
This sequence comes from Rhynchospora pubera, assembly GCA_028095005.1. Lineage (NCBI taxonomy): Eukaryota > Viridiplantae > Streptophyta > Magnoliopsida > Poales > Cyperaceae > Rhynchospora > Rhynchospora pubera. Next base: position 156,323,118 of record CM051462.1, on the reverse strand, counting down.
AGTCAGATTAGAAGTCTTTTGTTGATCCTTAATTGTGTCCCGTCCATTGAGTGTGGTACCATCAATTAAGTCCTCCGTGATAGCACTCCATAAGTCTCTTTCTTTAGCCCATTACGTCAATACCCTTTGCATCCCTTAATCAGAGGTTCTCGTAAGCAACTACGGGGTAATTAACAGTAGGGGCTTGCGCCTACTGGAAAGAAAGGACCCGCTAAATCAAGAAACTTCTTTAAGTAGCGACTCTTGTTAGAATTCTCTTGTGTTGAGAGATATCCGTCATAGAGATCGAAATCTTAAGGGAGGTGAATCTAAGGCTATGTTCCCATTGTTCTTCAAGAAATTCCTTCGAGTAGAATAATGACGAAAAAGCCGCAACAATATGATATATTTTCACATAAGGAATATGCAACGTGATTATTATTTGAAGTCAATTGAAGCTTGTGAAGATAAAAGTAATAGTTCTTTGTATATAATTTGTGTAGGAGGAAAATATATATGTCAATAGCTAATTGCCACTCATGAATTGAGGAATGATATTATAAAGGGTCCCTTGGTAAAGTAAGATTATAAATGGATCCAATATAACTGAAGTGCAATTATAATTATATAATCCTACTTATTGGAGACCAAGAAAAGATTATAATACGAAGATGACACATCCCTACTTTGTATAATAATCATAATATCATATGGCAAGGAATAGACACAAGAAATGTTAATAGAATTACTAGAAGAATCGTGTTTTGTAAAAGGATTTGCTAAACATCTATATTATTTGGGTACCTGTAATGTATGCTAGAGTATCGCTTACAGTTTATAGAATAAAATATTTTATTCCATTGCCAACATAATATGGATCCTCAATATAGGTCACACCAACTGAATGTGAAACAAGAAATATATTTTCTATGTATAAGGTTTCATGTTGTATGAAATAAAGTACAAATAGAAAATTATATCACATGACGTGATTAACTAGCAAGGAATAAATTTATTGATATGTGAATATTATGAGTATAATATGTATTTCACATACTATAATAATATATGAATATTATTATAGAGTGCATACATTTATTTAAAGCCCAAGCCCAATTATTTTAACAAATGAAGAGAGAAAGAAGACTTTTAATTCGGGTCAGAATTTGAGCCAACTTTAAACTGAAAATTAGTATAGAAAATGATAACCAAATTGGACAAATGATATATGAAAATTATAGTCCTTGAAGTGTAGAATCCAATGGTTTGAGTTTCCTATCGTTTGGATTATCCTACAGAGAGTTATCAACGTTTTAGTACTGCAACATCAGAAATTAAAGTGTTGTTTTAATTTCTGGTTAGTGGCTTTAAATGCTATACGAATTTGAAAGGTTTATTCTAATGTTTTAAAGGTAAAACAGATCAAAATTTGTGAACACAAGTGAGTGTTCATGTGTTGAAGCTTTGGCTTTCTCTTCCTCAAAATTTTTGTTAAAATATTCTATCGATTAAGCAATCGATCAAGATACGGGTGGCGGAGTTAGGTGTTGATGGGAAATTCGCTAGCACGGATTCAATTGTCATTCTTGTGTTCGGATTCAATGTGAACCGAAGAGGAATAAAATTTCGTTAGAGACCATAGGTATGGCTCTACAATCCTTCTTATAGGAATATATGTGATTGTGATGCAAATATAATATAACAAAGTTAGCGATAATAAGAACGATCTTAGATGTTATCGGTTAATAAAAATTTTAAATTACCAGATTCGCATCATGAAATCCTTCAATTTCGGCACGACATAAGTTACGGAATGTATCTATTTCGGTCCGAAATATGTCTCACGTGTGAAAACAAGTGGTTCAGTGCTTCCAGAGCCAAATTAAATGAACCCGAACTCTTAGGACATTTGTTTGCATCTGTTTGAGTCTTGAAATTCTAAAAAAAAACACGCAAAAATAATTTAATTACTTTCACTTTTGATATTCATAATTTATTTCTTGAATCAGACAACCAAAGTCATGTAAAAAATTAATTGCCTAGTTTTTAAGAAAGATTAAGTCCAATAATCGTTTAAACCATTTCTTTAGATTCGACCCTTAGATTTGTCCAACGACTAGTCAAATCTAACAATGTTTTTATTTTTGCTTGGTTTTTAACCTAGTTTCATGGTCATTGCAAACTTATTTTTTTATAAAAGAAAAGGTCATTGCAAATTGTAACCAGTTAATCAAATTTCTGTAACTGTAGATTCCAAGAACCCTACCACAGGGGCGGAGGCAGTAGGGGCAAAGTTGCAAACGGAGAGTTGCCTCTAAGATTTTAAATTGTGTGAAGAGTTTTTCAATTATATACTAAATTTTGTTAATATAATATATTGCACTCCTATTAAAATAGTTCAAATACAATAAATATAGCTGAATACAATCTAGTTAAGTTTATTGTTTGTTCAAACTAATTAAATTACAATTTTTATCTTTTAGATCAAGAGGGCAAAAAATCATAAATAAAACATTAATCAAATATGAAATTTTTTTCTTACTATTTTTTGAAGAAAAAATTACTTCTTCACTATATTTGATACAATTCATGTTAGGAAAATTACTATAAAATAATGCAATATTATCTTTTTCGTTATTTTTTTATATTTTTAAACATTTAAACTTTAATTTGCCTAATTCGAAATTATGATCCTCTAAGTCGAAATTTTGACTCCGCCCCCTACCTTACGAACTCTCTGTTCAAACTTAATACATTTCATAACCCTCTAAACATGACATTTCTAATACTTCCAGAAAGAATATATAGCAATCTAATTTGCTTGTGGTCTTAGTTGAGATCATGACTTTTTACAATTTCCACATGCGAAAGGAGTTTGTTTGGTCTAGAATCGATCGACTTGTTGATTGGTTGATGACATGGGATTTAGAAAATAGAGATAGGTCTGATTTGGACTTTCTTCTAGATGCAATTAAAAAAATTTTGTATTTTGCATTCGGCCCAGGTATCTAATTAATTCCAAGATCTCATCTTTCAAAATAATTTTGTCCATTTTCCATATACCTCAAAATAAATGCTTATCTGAATATAAATGAATAATTCCAATATTCCATCAACTCGAATGAGAATTGACAGCTGTCGTATATTTGATCTAAGTCAATACTTTTTTTATAACAACTGTTTATTGTCGCCTTAAGTTTCTAAATGCATTGTCTTCAACTTTTTGAATAAATACTATTAACACTTGTCTAAACAATAACAAAAAAAAAGAAAAAAAGAACAATTTTCTAATCTAAAATGAAAATTCATTTTAAACTAATATGATCATCTATTTTAATTTAAAATAGCTATTGATAATTGCTACAAGATGTTTTGAACTTTCGAATTCATTATTAAATTATCTTAAAACGTACACTTATTTGAACTGTATCAAGTATGCCGAATGAACCCAAATAAACATCTAGTAATTTTTAGGCAAAATCGGATATAAACCCCTCTAATTTTGTTTACTATGGAAATAAACCCTATTCACAATTTTTAATTAGCTATTTTAAATAAACAAAATCTAAATATTATAGTTGTGACTAAAATGCCCATGCCCAGCACTACTATTCATCTTGGTAACGGATGATCCATCTTCCCACCCTTATCTCCTGCAGCGACAACAAATTAATTCTTTCCGAAAATCTTTTTCCAAACCTTTTCCTTTCCATTAATCGTGATCTGTGTAGGTTTATTGAGTAATGAGATGATATGAGAATCTCGAACGACATCCAATTATCTTGATTCGCATGATTTTATGATGATAAGGAAGGCATCGAGAACATGTCAATTGATTCCCATGATTTCATCCTTAGATTATATATAAGTCAACCTACAATCACAGTACACTAAAAACTAAAATACAATGTCTTTGCAGTTTAATTGCACTTGAGAAAGAACCAAAAAAAAAAAAAAAAGGAAAAAAAGGCTCGCAACACACATGAAAAGGACGAAGAAAGATAGCAGATCCCCGGGGGAAGTAGTTTTGTGGCATTTCAGTCATTAGCTTAAAATCTAGAATTCTTTTATTTAAAATATAATTAAAATTGCGAAAAGGGTTTATATCCAAACTAAACAGAATCAAGGGGTTTATAACCAATTTTGAACTTTACGGGAGTTTATAGCCGAATAGCAAAGATTATAGGGATTTATATCTGATTTTGCCAAATTTTGGTGAGATTTATCAAATACATATGCATTTAAGAGGTATAAAACATTGTTTAAAATGCCGTACCGCTCCAAATCAACATTCCAGATAAATCGAAAATTGAAACGTTGGTCGATATGGCAGTCTCGGATAAATAAAGAGAGAATATCAAGGAATATTCAAAACACTGAAAAAAACTTGATACATAAGTCATCCAAACAAATTCTAATAATATTCTTGCATCTTGTAGGACTTCAAGCTATTATTTGTATTTAAATGACGGTATTATTGACTGTATTAGATATTTTGTTTCCACGTATAACATATTCATGTGAATACATGCCATAGAATAGATTATATATAGAACCCAAACTATGATGAGCATCCATTGAAAACAGTGAAGTATAACTCGGACTAGGGATGTAAATGCCATGTTGTTTCAAACGTTTTCATTCTGTTCTATCCGAAACGGAACAAAAACAAAGAGAAAAATGGTTTCGTTTTAGAAACGGAACATGTATTGGGAAACGTTACTGTTTCGTTTACTGAAAATAGGACCGAAATCAATGGAAAATGAAGAACGGTACAGAAAATAAAACGAAAAACTGTTCCGTTTTACCAAAACAAGATAGAACGAAATGAAATTTTGTTACGTTATCAGAAACATAATGAAAATGAAACAAACCAGTTTCGTTCCGTTTCTGCACGTTTGACACCCCTAACTCGGACTACTTTTTATCGCTAGGAAATAGCCTATTACACTAAAGTGAACCAAAAGACTAAAAAATAATATTATAATATTAAGAAATTTATGATTATATTACTTAAATAATCCAAATTATATAAATAGATTTGCAATATCATTATTTAAAATTCAATAATAATATCGATTTTTGAAAAACCTTTATTGCCTAGTATCAAATTTTAGAAAACCGATATTAGCATCGGTTTTTCAAAAACTGCCATGATGTCTTTTGAGGTAATTTTGGATTAAAAATGATTATTTTTATTATTATAATTGTTTTCAAATAAAAATTATATATTTTATTAATGAAAAAGAAAATATATATTTGTTTTGAACATATTTATGAAAAAATTTTAGTTATATTTTTATTTACATGAACAGTTTTCCGGAAATGATTTCTTAGGTAGTTTGGTGATTTTTTTCATTTTTTTCTTATTAGAGTTAGATTATGAAAATCACAAGTATGAAAGTGCAACGTGTGGGTCTCCAGCCTCCAGAACGTGGCGAAACCCTTTCATCAACGACTGATCATGCTACATATCATCCAGCTGAACGTAGTGAATCAATCCAAGTCTACCTCATCGATCCGTTACATCTGCGTGCTGTGCACAAGTGGCTTCCATGTCTAAATGCGTTCAAAGAAAGATTATTAGTAAATAGATTTAAATTTATATAAATAATATCAGATCTGCGAATAAATAAACTTACTACGGTGCCACGAAGTGCTGCCGGATCCAAATGCAACGGACGATCAACATCACTAGCAAAGAATGAGCTGTAGCAGAGATAGAAAGGACATCTACAGTAGATATAGAAGCGCCGACATCGTCCAACGAGCCATGGAAGCTCCAACATCATATAGTCATAGATGAGGGCCATCATAAGACCCACCGAGACATAGAATCTCCAACATCAGATAGACGATGACCGTCATCTGACCGATACCTTTTCTGTCTATTTGATCCTTGTGGTGCTCGTCTAGGATTTTGGCATAACTCTATTTATATAATTCGGATTAATTAAACAATATTATAATATTATTTTTTATTTTTCGGCTGAAGTGATGTCGTTTTCTGCTACCTGTGTTAGCCCAGTTCTTAGCTTATTAGGCCCGTAAATTCTGGCCCATCATCAAGTGCAATTTGGACTTTTGTTTACTAGTAATTAGTATTAGATATTTAGATTTCATTCTCCCTAGCTTTGTGAATAAATCGTATGACGTATCTCGGTATCTGCCTCTGCCGGCTCTGCGCATTTGCTTTCACCTATTTTCTCAAGTACACTCAAATTCAATATGTCTGTTACTTTATTGAACAAGCAACGCTCGGACTCGGACATCAGAGATTATAAATGTGTTCTTTTATTTATTTATTTTTTTCAGTTTGTACACAGATGAAGGAATTGGGTAAAAGTCGGCCCAATATTAAATACTTCTCGTGGGCTTAATCAGAAGCCGAACTTTAATATATGCCCCTTATTAACTAATATAAGTGGACTAAAGGCTGAGAAGAGAATCAATCAAATTACTTGCAACGCCCTAAAAATCACGAATTTTTCCCGTCATTATTTTAATAAAAAAAATTGTCATAATGGTATACTGTAGCTCTTTATCTTCTGAGGGGAAAGGTTTGTGTGATAACCTTTCTACAATATCATTTTTATTTTCACATGTAAAAAAACCCAGCAAACGTCAGGAAAATAGAAAAATTTGTTAAATTAAAAAAGACCTCACCTTCCTCAAAATATTCTCCAATGTGTCGGCAACCATTAACTTCAATAAGTTTATAATGTGTTTGTTAACATCGATATGAAAGTTCAATAACAGCCATGCACGTCGGTTTGTACTTGAATAGTAAGACACTGTATATTGTATTTAGTAGATGATTTGCACATGCTCTATATTACCTGCAAAAATTATAAGAAAAAGACTCTCTCCAAACCTCTGAACCAAAGATTAGATTTGGTCAACATTTCGCTTTACTAGGAATGGGCAAAGACCAGATTGTGGTAGTAATACGATCAACACAAGATATGTCATCTTACCAAGCATATAGACAGTGTCCCGTGAAAATGACCATGTGCACTGAATAAGGATCTCCATATATATTAGTAACAAATTCTACTACAGATTTGTCAAATTAGCCAAATGCAAGTATCACTATCATATTATGTATTATGTATTATGTATTGTTTACCATATGCTATCGAATCTTTGAGTTAGCAAAACCACCATAATTATATAGCCTTTTTACGTTTACAACTGTCCTTTGACTTTGTACAAACAAGGAAAATAGAAATATATAACTATGTTTGTTTGTCGGCCCTCAAAAAAAATTTTAAGACCCTAAAAAAAATAAACTATGTTTGTTCACTACGCGGAATTTCGACTTCTGTAACGGTTAATAAAAGGCATTTGTAATGGTACACGTAACGTTACAGTAGCCCCCGTTACAGAAGGTCTAATAACCGTTACAGAAGACTGGCTTCTGTAACGGTTATTATATAACAACCGTTACAAAAGCCAGTCTTAGATAATAACCGTTATGGTATTGTGGACGGAAATGTGGTTACGGTTTTATGAAGAACATTTATAACGGTTATTAGATAATAACCGTTACAGAATACTGGCTTCTATAACGGTTGTTATATAATAACCGTTATCCTATTGTTGACGGAAATTACATTACTGTTTTTTAGAACATTTGTAACGGTTATTATCTAATAACCGTTACAAAAACCAGTCTTCTGTAACGGTTATTAGATAATAACCGTTACAGATATTGTTGATATAAAAAAATGAAATTATGAATTTTGTAACGGTTATTCCTTAATAACCGTTACAAAAGACCTTTTTTTTATTTCGCCTGTTTTATTGGCTAGCCCAATTTTGCTAGCCGAATTGGTACCAAATTGGTACCCAATTTACATCATACAAACAAACATGAAGCAGACAAACATATATCATGCATATATCAGATGTCACATATATATACCAAGCACAAAATATATATCAATATATAGCAAAAATTAACAAAGTAACTATACATAGAGTTAACACCAAGTCAAAACAAAATTTTTCTAAAATAATACCCCATACATGAAGTCCATAACCTCCGAAACGACTGCATCAACGTCTTCGTTTTTATATGGTTCTCCAACCGGCTCGATATACTGCAATTGATGAAGTCAAATAATTTTGTAAACCCTAAGCCCTAAACCAATAAAAATATGAAATCCTAAAATAATAAATCGGCTTAAAATAACCTCGGGGAATTCTCCGACCGTAGTCCAACTACTTAATATTGCCCTCATGTTGAGCATTGTGAAATATCCACACTCTGTGTCGCCCCTTTGTATCGGTCCCTAATTAAGATTCCAACAAAAGAAACACAATCTTTTTTAGTTAATTTCAATTTCACAAACAAATAATATCTTAAACTGATAAGTTCCGTACCTTAATTCGGTACCAATCAAATCCTGTTATGCTCTTTTGGCTATATCTTCCGGTTTCCATAAATACCGCTTGTATACCCTGCATGCAATATCATTTAAAATAACAAAATCTAATATTTTTTAATTCGAAAATCTCATCATGCTTTGACTTAATTCAGAAATGGAAACTTACGAAGATATGAATGACTTAATATATAACTTTGGATTCTTGAGTTCCAAAGAATCAACAAAGTGAACGGTGCGCTTCTCGACATTAATAACAAGGACAACCCAATGAAACATGTAATTAATAGAGATTTATTATTTTGGTGGAATTAAAGAAAACTACAAAATTCTTTCATTAGTAGCCATATTGGTTATATTTCTTACTGCTGATTATACGGCAAAACAAGATAGGAGGATGGATTATCCATGAATGCTCTCGTTAGGTAATTCACAGCACCGAGTTCTTCGTGTTTGAATTTCCACTCAGCCAATAACTCTGGATCCAGTACGGTGATGCTCTTGGAGTTCCCTTCACCTGTTGAAAGTTCTTCCATCCAAAACCTGCAAACATGGATATCAAAGTTCAACAATTTCAATTTTGAATGAATTGAATGAAGAAAAAAATAAACATTAAAGTTGAAAAATTCAAACCAGCGGTAAAATTTCACGATCGATTGAGATAGCTCCTCCCTTTTAAAACATTCGAAAATATCGCCGACATTAACGTTGAACTTAACCTCGCCATCGTGCGTACTCCAAGGATTGCAATTAGGCAACTCAAAGTTCTTCTCTTCTTTTGGTTGGAGCATCAACAGTCTGTATACTGCTAGTTCGGATGGGCTCAGCCTGTCAATAATATCCTTTGGGAGGAGTGGATCGCGAGTAACAAACGACCCCGCACTTGGGACCTTTGGACTCTCCTCCACATTCTTCGCCGCCTTCTTCGCCTTTGGCTTCTTTTTTGCCGGCTTCTTTTTGGTCAAATTCTGCATTCAATGCCATCATATTAATAAGTCATTAGGAGAAATGTATGAAACAGATTGTCGTAATTAAATAAAACGATACCTTGTGGCATATCTCCACCAAAAATGACGGCCATGGGAATCGGCTCCCTATATTATTTCCTAATAGCTCATCTGACATACAAGGAACTTGTCATTCACGAAATTCATCGCCTACTCGGAGAAGATGGACATACAATTGTTGATCAGTTAGAGGCACGCCGTGTACGATCTGACCAACAACACTCGGAATAATATTTTCTTCGGCCACCTTAATCCTCTGGTTGTCGTGATCAAGAGAAAAGAGATCGCACGGCATTTCTTCCTGAAATTCAGTTCAATGAAAAATCCTAATGCTAAGCCAAAAATAAATCTAAAGAGAAAAGAGAAAAATGATCAATATGAACCTGAACAACGCTTCTCGGATCCGGAGGCATATAGCTTGAGGCAACCGTTCGGAATAACTCTTCGTTTGGCATTCCTGAGTCAACCTCAGCTTCAACGAACGGCTGGTAAGGCGTCAGAAATTGTTGCGGTGTTTCCAACTGCACTCCGCTACTGACCAACCATTGTTTCACCTCCTGAAATTTATCAAAAAATCGGATGATGAAGAATAGTTTTAGGATTTACATTTATGAACCTTAATAGATTTCAGGCATTACCTGAAAAGCTTGTTGTCTCGCCGCATTCATTGTCTCCTCAGAGTGAATCAAGTCCCTCTTCGTTTTTTCAGCGGCTTCAGCTGCGACCTTGCTCATCAAATCTGCAATCTGGTCCGGTGCCATCCATCCTCCATGCCCATCCTTTCCAGACTTTCTTTTATAAATATCTTCTTTCTTGGTCTATAAAGGATATCCCCTAATTCTTCCTGGATGCTCCAGCCTGTCAACCGCCCGATTTAAGACTTCTTGTTCAGGTATTGACCCGGAAATGATTTCACCAGACATGGCACTCAACCGACTGAATGCCTCAATAGTCGACGAATCAGATCTATGGAACGTGTAAGTATCTGAAAGCAACAAAAAAAGATTATTAATGATCACAAAACAGAAATTAAAGTTAGCATATATAATAAGTCTTTACATGTGTAAGTACCTTTATCCTTCGTAGCCACAGTCCTTCCCATGAAATACCTTTGACTCCTCGGTTCCAAATCGCCGATGGTAATGCTCGTGGACCGGCCCCTTCAGAATCACCGGGTATGACAATCTTGTCTGTAGGTTTCCATGAACCTTTTTTTCCTCTATAGCCAGTGGAACCCATCCTATGAGGCTCTTTCCATTTCTTTCTCAACTCCTTCGCTTTGTTGCTCTTTTGTACAAAATTTGCACCCGTCCTTTTCATGTAAAATTCTTCCCATTCTTTTTGTGAGATTGGGTGTTTATCGCAAGGATTTTGGGATTGTTTGGATCGGCATTTGTGATGTACTCGTCAGCAATCCTACTTCTATAAGCCCTGTGACTTATGCCCATCGCTTTGAGAGTATTGTTCATGGCTTTATCATCTTCGATGTTGAACATTTTCTGAAACATAACGAAACGTTAGTTAATTGGTAGCATAGAAATTTAAATTAGATGATTTAAGTCAAAATTTATTCACCTTGATGTCCAACCACAACTCAAGTTTGGTTTCCTTTGAAACGTCCTTCCGCCAATTATTAATTGTGATTGGCACTCTTGCTCTAGCCAGATACCCGGATTATGATGCAAATTTGTTTACCGCCTCTTCAGTACCAATTGGCACTCCTTCTTTGTCAAATTTAATCTCATACTTTTCCCCAGCAGCTTTTTTCTCCTAAACTCTTCCATTGTTGTCATGCTTCTTTTCTTCATTTCAATCGTCATGACCTCTTCATCGCTTGATTCTTCCAAAGCCTGTTCACCCTGTAAGTCTCTGTCTTGATCTCCAGACATATCTATTAACAATCAATTAACAACAATAAAAGCAATTAAATCAAGTTAACATAAACATAAACACAAACATAAACAAACATAAACATTAACATTAACATAAACATTAACATAAACAAAATACATTAACATAAACATAAACATAAACATTAATCGACAAGTTCAATCTCAAATAACAAAATACATTAACATAAATCTAAATCCTAAAACTAGTGTTCATCATCCGACAGAGACATAAATCTAAATCCTAAAACTAGTGTTCATCATCCGACAAAACAATAACTTCATCATCCGATAAAACAACGACTTCTTCTCTCCATTCTGTGTACGGTGCCACAAACTTGTCAATCAAAAGCTTGAAAAACATTGCATGCTGTTCATATTTTGAGAGGCTTGGTTGCCCTTGGTTTTGAGAGGCTTGATTTTGGTTCGTTTGGTTTTGAGATGATGGATTGGCACGAACTTTGCGCCTAACGTAGACTCGTTCGATCGGCTTTTTCCCCTTTGAATTGCTTCCTTCACCTTTCTCCATTACTACCTAATTAAAACACCATATATAATATATATTAATGTTGGCGCAAAATAATTCATACTACCTAATTAGTATATTCAAACACGGATAAATAATCAATTCATACAAAATAATTGAGATAATAATTAAAACATAGATAAAACATCAATTCTTACACAAATTAAGGTTCACACATCATAGACAATAATTTAGATAAAAAGATAATAGCCTAAGGTTCAAAAATTACAAATTTAGTAATGTTCATACAAAATAACATAGATAATTAAACTCTAAAGTAAACCCTAATTTCACTCCTTCCCTTCCTCCACTATCTCCTCTGGCACCTCCTCTGGTCCCTCCTCCCCATCTGCAGGAGTCCGTCCGCAACCGACTGGATAGCGCCTCACAGTAGATACATACCGCCTAGGGAGAAGGTTATCTCGCATCCACTGAGGCACATATCTCTGACGAGTGACATCGAACTCCGGCTTGGTATCCGGCTTCGTCTCCGTCTCCTTCTTGGTCACTTCTGTATTTTTTTTGTCATTTTTCACATTTTTTCCCTTATTCACCTTAGGATTGCTACCTTCGACTTTGTCCATTTATTCTAATAATTTGATTCAATTCTAATAATTAATTTAATCATAATTAAACAATTCTAATAATCAATTCCATTAATCAATTCTAATAATCACATTTTCAATAATCAATTCTAATTAATAATGACATTTCTAAACATTAGTCCCTAAACATTTGTAAACATTTCTAAACATTTCAAAATTGATTGTGCATTAGGCACCAAAACAGCCCCATATCAGCTCCAAAACAGCCACAAACAGTTCAAAATTTTACACATTAGTCCCTAAAATTGTGCTTTAGGCACCATAGCCCCAAAACAGCCACAAAACAGTTCAAAATTTTGCACATTAGTCCCTAAAATTGTGCTTTAGGCACCACAGCCCCAAAACAGCCACAAAACAGTTTAAAATTTTGCACATGAGTCCCTAAAATTGGGCTTTATGCACCACAGCCCCAAAACATCCACAAAACAATTCAAAATTTTGCACATTAGTCCCTAAAATTGGGCTTTATGCACCACAGCCCCAAAATAGCCCCATATCAGCCCCAAAACAGTCCAAATTTATGCACATTTGTCCCTAAAATAATTACTTTATGAGCCACTGTCCCAAATCAGCCCCAAAACAGTTCAAATTTATGCACATAACAGTCCCAAATTTTGCAATTAGTCCAAATTTTGCATTTCAGTCCAAATTTATGCACATAACAGCCCCAAATTATTGAAAGAAAAAGGGAGAGGGATTACCTGAGAGAGAGAGGAGTCAGAGAGAGCTGTCTTGTTGTTGATCGAGAGAGAGAGAGAGAGAGAGAGAGATCTGTAAAAGGGAGAGACAGAGTGAGAGGGAGTCTGAGAGAGCGAGGGAATGAGAGGGAGAGGGAGAGGCATTACCTGAGAGGGACTTAGAGAGAGCGAGGGAGGCGCGAGTGCTTGGTGTCGAGAGAGAGAGAGAGAGAAGATATGTAAAAGGGAGAGACAGAGTGAGAGGGAGTGAGAGGGAGTCCGAGAGAGCGAGGGAATGAGAGGGAGAGGGAGAGGGATTACCTGAGAGGGAGACGCGAGTGCTTCTGTGTCGAGATAGGCGAGAGAGGCTAGGGTTTTAAGCTAGCTAACTTCTTCGAGTTTGGAAAGAAGTGACGGAACGACGCCAGGCTGGGATGTATATAAAAAACGTTCACATCTTCTATAACGGTTATTAGCTAATAACCGTTACAGAAGGTTGTATATAAAAAACGTTCACATCTTCTGTAACGGTTATTAGCTAATAACCGTTACAGATTAGTTTAATTTTAATTTTTTTTTAACTTTAAAGTTTGTGTTTTGACTGAATTAATTTCATTCGGTGTTGGTTTATCCATGCATGTTATTAAGTGTTTTGACTGAATTTAATTTCGGTGTTGGTTACCCATGAATTTAATTTTGTTTTACATTTTTCTAACAAAATAAAAATAAATGATTACCTGCAAAATAAAATACATGCTTTTATAAGTGTTTTACAATTTAGAAAATTAACCAAAAATAAAAATAAATTAGCTCCTTGTTAACAAAATATTTCACCAATTAATGACCTGCAAAAAATATAAAAAAATATTAACATATATAACAATTTAGCACATATATGTTAAGAATAATTTATATTAGTTTTTTAACTCACATGTGATTATGTAACTACTTTCTTTTTTTTCCTTCGCGTATCGACCCACACGCCTTCGGTGTTATCTATACGCCTACAACTGATCGATACTGGCTGTGATGTATCGTCGATACCGATAGAAAAACGAGATATTTTCTCGAAGTGGTCGTATATTTCTTCATCTACGACATCACCAACACCGACAATACGTCTTTTTCCTGAAAGTGGCAAGTAATAATTAAGATGAACATTTGTACTCAATAAGGTGAACATTTGTACTTAAATAAGATGAACATTTACCTTGAAGCACAACATGCCTTTTCTTATCTGCCGGATCTTGAATGTAGAAAACTTGCATTGCTTGCTTATTTGCAAGTATAAAGGGATCGTCTCGATAAGCCCTTTTATTGAAGTCAACAGTTATAAACCCCATCTTGTCTTTTTTTACTCCACCGTGACCGTTGTCGATCCATGCACACTTGAATAATGGTATCTTAAATTTCAGGTAATCTAGTTTTCAAATTTTCTCGATCCACCCATAATAAATATCTGACCTACCATTTTGCACGGCACTTTTACCATCCTGTTTTCTTGTGTACCAGGTAAATCCATTCAAGACATACCCTTGGTATGTCTCGACCATGGCATCAGGATGTCTTGATAACCATTTCACGGTTTCATCGACCTTTGTTCCTTCTTTCAACTAGTACTGTACTTTATCTTCAAGCCATTGGACAAATTTTATTTCATGCTCTATGGTAATCAAGTTTTCGGTGTAAGAAGGGTATTGTTCACGTAACTCAATTAAATGTTCATTGATGTAAGGCGCCACAATAGCAAGGTGTTTGAGAACTTTCATATATGCTTTGGTTCTCATTGCAAGATCCGGTATATAAGTACTAGCTCCAATTGTACCTAAAAGGTGAAAATTTGTGCTAAATAAGGTGAACAAATATTGTGCTTTAAGTGAACATTTGTGCTAAATAAGGTGAACAAATATTGAGCTTTTATGAACATTTGTGCTAAATAAGGTGAACAAATATTGTGATCTATGTGAACATTTGTGCTAAATAAGGTGAACATTGGAAGTTAATATATAACATTTTCCTTCAAGTCTACCCTCATGTCGAGATTTTGGAAGACCGATTGGTTGTACATCCTGCAAATAATCGGTGTAGTACTCAATAACCTCATCGGCCACATATCCTTCCATTATGCTTCCTTCGGGTTTAGATCGGCTACGAACAAGCCCCTTCAATTGACCCATGGCTCTTTCAAAAGGATACATGTACCGTAGAAATACAGGACCACACATTTTTATCTGTCTAACTAAATGAATGGTCAAATGCACCATGGAGTCAAAAAAATGATGGCGAAAAATACATCTCCAGCTCACATAGGGTTAGTACAACACCTTCCTGTAGCTTGTCCAAACTATTCGGATCAATCACTTTAGAGCAAATGGAATTAAAGAAAAAACACAACTTAGTGATGGTTTTCCTCACTACTTCCCTTAGAATTCCTCGAATTGCGACCGGAAGTAACTGGGTCAGTAGGACGTGATAATCATGTGGTTTCATACCAAGTAATTTGTTGTCCTTAATAGAAACCTTTCTTGATATATTCGAGGAATAACCAGTAGGAACCTAAATAGATTTTAGGCATTCTAATAAGCTTTTTTTCTCTTGCTTTCATAAATTAAATTGTGCTGCAGGTAGCCAAGCTCGATTTTTTCCCTTATCTTGTGCCGCTAGATCTTGCCGGATCCTCATTTCAACCATGTCCTTCCTCGCATTTACACCATCTTTAGTTTTCCATTGAATTTCCAACATGCAACCAATCAAAGTTTCACATATGTTCTTTATTATGTGCATCGCATCTAAGCAATGCCAAATCTCCAAACTCTGCCAATATTCAAGATTCCATAATATAGACTTCTTCTTCCATATCCCCTTGGGTATCTCATTTGCAAATTTCTTACCAAATTTTACATTAATGTCCTTCACCTGTCGATACACCCCTGAACCGGATAACGGTATTGGGGCTTTTTCTTTTTCCACAGTACCGTCAAACCTTTCCTTGTCTCGACGGTAAGGGTGATTGCGGTTCTTAATAAACCTCCAGTGTCCCAAGTAAACATTCTTTCTGGAGTTTTTCAGGTACACAGAATGGGTGTTTTCCATACAAATAGGACACGCTTTCGCTCCTTTATTCCTATACCCTGACAAGTTTCCGTATGCAGGAAAATCGTCGATTGTGCAAAATATCATGGCACGGAGGTTAAACTCACTTCTAGAGTGTGCATCATATATTTTCACTCCATTCTGCCACAATTCACCAAGGTCATCTATTAATGGAGCCAAGTACACATCTATAACCTGGTTGTTTGGGACCAGAAATTAACAAGGACATCATCATGTATCTCCTTTTCATGCATAACCAGGGAGAAAGATTGTAAATACACAATAAAACCAACCACGTAGTCTGCCGGCTACTCATGTTGCCGTAAGGATTCATCCCGTCCGTACATAAACCCAATCTCAAATTTCTGGGTTCACTGTCGAAATCTTCAAATTCCCTATCTATATTTATCCAATCTGGAGAGTCTGCTGTGTGTCTGAGCATGCCATTGTTTTTTTCCTGCTGTCTGCGTGTCATCTTAACAATTTGGCATCCTTCGCGTTAGAGAAAAGCCGCTGGAATCTTGGTATTATTGGGAGATAAAACACCACCTTCGCAGCTGGTCCCTTACTCCCTTCATCTTCAATCTGATCGTCCCTCGGTTTATACCGTGACGCATTACACTTTGGACATTTATGCAAATCTCCATACTCATTCCGGAATAATATGCAGTCATTTGGACATGCATGAATTCTCTCAACTCCAATTTTTAAAGGACATAACATCTTTTTAGCCTTATAAATTGAATCCGGCAACTGGTTATCTTTTGGAAGAAATTCTTTATGCAATATTTTGAGCAAAGATGTGAAACTTGCATCACTCCATCCATTTTTGGCTTTAAGATTGAACAGTTTGAAAACAGCATTAAATTTTGACAATTCACAACCAGGATATAAAGGTATTTTATCTTCTTCACGTAACATACCAAAAATTTCAACATTATCAACAAAATTTTCATACACATTGTTCATAATTTCATCTAAATCAGCATTCAATTCAGAGTTATCTACATTTCTATCATCATCTACATTCTCATCATCAAATACATTGACATCATCAATTTCATCATCCAATGATACATTTTCTTCCTCATACACAGAATCCAATACATTTGTGCTAGTACTATCCCCCCCATTCTCTCCATGGAGTGTCCACCGACTATAATCCGGTTGAAATCCATTTATAATCAAATTAGCTTTCACTTCTTCAAAATTAGACCACTTCAACAAATTCTAACAAACACGATAAGGACAATAAATTTTATCATATTCTTTCATTTTCAAATTCTCTTTAGCACAAACCATAAATTCTTCAAGTCCTCTAAAAAATGTAGACGAGCATCGATTACTTGAGTACATCCACGTCTGATCCATCTGAACAATAAAATTTATGCAAATTATTAGGGTTTTGGACCAATTAGTCATATTAGGTTTTCGGACCGGTCACCATCCTAGCCCACTCTTTGGATACTCTGTCTCATTAGCGAGCGTACGTTAGATGCAATGTACTGGCTGAGAAAAATTCGGCAGCATTTTCCCTTATGTTCCCTGAATACGCCAACACACGATTGCTCGTGCGTATGTATCCGTGGGAACACAAGGGGAAATGCCGCCGAATTTTACTCAGACAACACATTGCATCTAACGTACAACTCGCTGTCCTAAATGAGATAGATCGTATCCAAAGAGCAGTACTCCCGACGGGAGTACTATCCGAGATTAATCCCTAATGGATTAATCTCGGACGGGCAATGACCTAAATTCAGTTGTGTTCCGGTATTTTGGTCCTATATGACAATACGAAATTGATGCCTATATATGCAAATCCTTAACAAAATGCAAATAATTCAAAAAAAGACGAGTTCATGAAAATATACTTTCAATCATGTGACTTCTGATCCGTTGAATCGTGCGACTTATCCGGCCGATGTAAGATCTTCTCCTATTCAACGAGATCTTAAAATATATAAAAAAAACATAAAATAACCATAAATTAATAAAAAACGAATAAATAAGAAAAAATTGTAAAAAAAAAACGGTTCAAATTTTTTATTTTTTACCTTAAATCTACTCTCCTTCTTGTTCTCTTTCTAATAATTATTTTTTCAGAATTTTTACAAATTTTTTGCTATTTTTTAGAGTCAAAGTGGATACCACAAAATTCGCAATAAATGAAAAGAAGAGAAATGGGAAAGTGCGGCTGAGAGTTAGATGAAACTTAATGAGGGAGGAAGATATATATATATACAGAACCTTTCTGTAACGGTTATTTCCTAATAGCCGTTACAGAATCATTAAAAAAAATAAAAAAAATTATTTGCCTTTATGTAACGGTTATTAGGAAATAACCGTTACAGAATTACAGAGATACTGTAACGGTTATTTATATATAACCGTTACAGAAGATTATTATTAATTCTTTCTTTTTCTAGTATCTTCTGTAACGGTTGTTCGATAATAACCGTTACAGATTTCTTAAAATCTGTAACGGCTATTATCCAACAACCGTTATAGAAGGTGCACGCACTTTTCCCCTATTGCATGACGGAAATATTATTACGGTTTTTTAATAATAACCGTTATAGATTTGTGGCGCTAATTTTCCCGCCTTGTGCCTCACTAGTCTGTAACAGTTATTTTAAAAACCGTTACAGAAGTCCCGTTACAGAAGGTCCTTTTTCCCGTAGTAGTTTGTCCTATTTTTTTTTTTTTTTTTTTGCCTCCTTTACCATGTGGCAAGTATGGTGGAATCCGAGAATCATACGAACATTCCTTTGTCTAAATTATTTTTGTTTGGGTCTCGTCTTTTGAATTTGATTAAAAATGAGACCTAACATAAATTGATCCAGTGATAAAGGACAACATACCATAAGTGGAAACTTGGTTGCAGCTTGGGAATTTATGGTGGATATTATAATTTGAAAATAAGTTGGAATTAATAGTATACTAGACCACATTTTATCAACAAAATCAAATAAAGAAAACATTGAGTACTTGAACAAGGTTGTTATTCAACAAAGTAGTGCATATATCTAGGGGTGTCAAACGTTAACAACGGAAGCAGAACAGGGGTGTTCCATTTCTGTTCCGTTCCAGCACACGAAAATAAAATTCATTCCGTTTCGGTTCCGTTCCGTAACAATTTTCTGTTCCGTTCTCTATTTTCCATTGATTTCAGCATAGTTTTTGGTAAACGAAACACTATTTACCGGTATCAGTTTTGTTTTCGTTCCGTTTTTAGAAATGAAACCCAATTCCATTAGTTGTTCCGTTCGTACGGAACAGAACGGAAACGTTCCAAACGAAATCATTTTGACACCCCTACATATATCCCCATTCTTCTTTCTATACAAATCACGGAAAAGAGAATAATTAGATTCAATAATTAGACTGCGCAACGTTTCCAAGCCTAATTCCTGATTCTGATTCTAGTGCTGTAATCTTTATTTATGCCATTGACTTAATTAGCTATTTTTAACCACTGCTTAATATTCGGCTTTAAGACCTGAGAGTTGAAATTTCGGTGTTGAAAGCAATAGGGATGCTATTCCAAAAAGTTTTGGTTGCATGCCACTGTCCATGTGAAAAATGTTCACATTCTATATGTTACCTTGTTACTATATATTACCTGGAAGTGAGGCCATACTTTCTACTACATTTCTGCGCGAGATGCTGTTAATGCGGAAAAAAAATTAAAGACATAAAAAGGTATGTTTGAATTTTCTATGAAAATTTTTGCATGCTTCCCGGGCTTGAACCCACATTCACATATACCCTATGTTTCATTGCAACTTACGACGAAGTACTTCACGTGTGTTTGCAAATGACGCTAAAGAAGTCATGCACCAATTAATATTAACGCATACAATAGAAACAGTATAAAAAGAACTAGCATATTAATTAATGGTCAGCAAATTTATGCTTCTAGAATTTAGTTAAGAAAATATGTCACGTATTATAAGGTTATATATGTTAATTTTAGCAATTTGCATAAGAATATAAACGTCAGCTTGTAAACCTCCTTAATTAGAATAATTAAACCATAATTAATTAGCTACCTTTTTGCACATGTATAACCACCACTCAAGTCTTTTTCATTAAGTGCATGAACAATATTTTAATTTAATTAGCAAAACACATATGAATTTGGTTAAGTACTTGATTAAAGAGAATGCGATTCAAATGTTAACAATTACAAGTTATAGAGAATTATTTTCAAAATTGAAAATGACATTACAGGAGAGATTTCTGAGAAAGTTGGTCAACGAAATTTGGCACAACTGCATATCTTTGACGTTTGCAAGATTCTAATTAGCTTATGGTTAATTTGGGCAACACATAACCCTCACTAAGTCACTCCTGGTATATTTTGGTGCCTATGTTAGGAATGGCCTCAAAATTGACGGCCATGTTAATTAAATAAGCTTTCTTGTCAAAATTAGACGGTTTAAAACTTTCCAAAGATGCAGTGGAATATTTGCAGAGTAGACGTGACGGTATACTAATTTGTTGTTAACAACTAACAAATGCTTAAATCATGCAAAAGACGGTGAAAATGAGAAAAAGTTTGTTTGAAAAGAATCCAATACAGCTTATAGAGCGATAATGATTATTGATTAGCATCGTTCTTCTTTTTTTCGTGGAGAATAACATAATTGCATAATGAATGGAAACTTCTTGGATTTCTTGTCGTATTAGACTTCAAAACGAAACCAACTTGCAGTGGTTCTGTTAGTATTCTCGTCACATTTTATTCCAAGGTAGGTTGTGAGGCATGCAACATCTAATCAATAGGAAAAAAAATACAAAAATTTTGTAATTGTCAATAACAAGGTTCTGAATTCCGTTTCAACTGTTTAATAATTAGGTCTTCTTATGGAAAGGTAAATAAATTTTGGTTTCGTGGCAGTTCTACTGTGTGTTCTCAGGGACCTATACCAAATGTAACTCATGATTTTAGCATAAAATTCTATGATGAAAAATAAATTATTTATTAATTTGAGCGTCCCCGAAAGAATTTACTGTTTGTATTTATTTTTCGTTTTTTTTATTAAAAAATAAACTAGAATATCATATATATACAAAAAATTAATTTAAGATGGTATAAAAGTAAATTTAGAAATTAAGTTGGTTAATGGTTATTTTGTTTCTGTAGTTTTCCATATATGTAATTGTGTTTCCATTCGATTACCTTTTTTTTCCCTATTTACTCGTACTATTTAGCTTTTTTTTTAATTATTAAAAACATATATCGTTTTGATCAGCTAATCTCTTCATTGGCGATCCTAAATTTCCCAAACACTCACGTAAACGGATTTCAATTGTCAGTAGAGTCTAGAAGCGAAAGATAAAATGCATTTCACTGTCTTGACCTTTACTATTTCTCTTCAGTGGCAATCATAAATTGGGTGATTATTTGTGTGACAAACACACACTAACATACATACAGACAAAAATTCAAAGAAAAAGGCTAAACTATTTTTCGTGGTTATGTCAGAATTTCAATATTTGAACTTCAAATGCCAATCCGGATGTTCACTATGATCTTATATATATATTAATGAAATTGTATACTTTTTTTTTAAATATTCTTATACTATTTTTGGAAAAAAAAAATATTAATTAATAGAAAATTTTTTGTTATTGGCTGACTAGTAAATCTTACATGATTAAAGATAAGTAGGAGATCTGTAATATTTTATATTGAAAAATAGATCCTTTTTCGAGATAAATATCATTCAGATAATTATTATCTCACTAATATAATTTGGATGAGAGTAAATTTTGACCAAACTATTAGATGGGATACGATTGTATATAGATTAAATTAAGGGCTACCCAACTATTTCAACTTTAAAATGCCACAGAGTTTTAAATTTGATTTATTCATACTAAAGCATATGGCCTATAAGATCACTCGGCTGACTTTTCCGAAATGAAGGGTTTAAGGCCAGCATACTTGTGATAAGTTTAATTGATGAGTCAATGTATATAAGAATCTAGTGATATACAAAATAATAATAATAATAATAATAATAATAATAATAATAATAATAATAATTGTGTCAAGGTGTCATTTTCTAGTCTATCCCTACGTAGGAGAAACATTTTGAACTTTTTAATTAAATTCAAATTAATGTTATATATATATATATATTGGATTGATAAAATACACTCTGGTGTATGGATCGTCTCCCG
Organism: Rhynchospora pubera; assembly: GCA_028095005.1. NCBI lineage: Eukaryota > Viridiplantae > Streptophyta > Magnoliopsida > Poales > Cyperaceae > Rhynchospora > Rhynchospora pubera. The sequence goes on along the minus strand of CM051462.1, from coordinate 156,300,757 downwards.
TACACCAGAATCGTTCGTTTATGAAATCCAAAAATCAAACAGTCGATCCGAACCGTTCAAGTTATTCTCCATATTGAAAAACTCTCGGAGACCAAATTTTACCATTTTTCGAATTTTTTTGCTATATATTATGATATTTTCAAAAAACACTACAATTGGAGTATTTCAGACCCTCCAATTTGAAAATATCATAATATATAGTAAAAAAATTCGAAAAAATATAAAATTTGGTCTCCGAGAGTTTTTCAATATGGAGAACAAGTTGAACGGTTCAGATCGACCGTTTGAGTTTTGGATTTCAAAAACGACTCTGGTGTACGAGGACGATCCGTACACCAGAGTGTATTTTATCACCTCTCTATATATATATATATATTGAAGATCATGACTTCATTATTAATGTTATTTTGGTTATTTGTGCGAGCTAATAAGAACTCCGTATGGTTTCGAATGCAAATTTCTTACGGCAATCAGCCCTTTGGAGCACTTCAATTCATGAGGGTTGGATCAGATTAATTTGTATACAAAATATATATATACTATAATTCACTTTATATATAGGGAGAGAAAGTTTAATAAGCACTATAGTGCATAGGGCATTCCGTGCACCTCGGATTTTTTCGGAGGTATTTTTGTAAATTGACAAATCTAATTTAACCAATCTAATCTACATATTGAAATCTCATAGAAAACCAAATTTTACAATTTTTTAGATTTTATTACTATTTTTCTGAATTTTTTAAAACATGTCATTCTTTTAATGTTAAAAATAGTACAATATTCCAAAAACGTCATGTTTTAAAAAATTCGAAAAAATAGTAATAAAATCTCAAAAATTGTAAAATTTGGTTTGCTATGAGATTTCACCATGTAGATTAGACTGGTTAAATTAGATTTGTCAATTTATAAAAATACTCTCGAAAAAATCTGCGGTGCATGGAATGCCCTATGCACTATGGTGCATATTAAACTCTCTCTCTCTCTCTCTCTCTATATATATATATATATATAGAGTAAATCTATTGTGAACCATGGTTCATATAAGCTTCCGTGCACCATGACCGTTTTGGTCGGTGGTTACACAAATTGTCAAATCTAATTTAAGAAACCCAATCTATATATTGCAATCTCATAGCTTACAAAATTTTATAATTTTTGAAATTTTTTTACTATTTTTTTCGAATTTTTTAACACTTGCCATTTTTTACTATAAATATACTAATTTATATGACAAAAATGGCAAGTTTTAAAAAATTCGAAAAAAATAGTAAAAAATTTCTAAAAATTGTAAAATTTTGTTTGTTATGAGATTTCAATATATAGATTGGATTGGTTAATTTAGATTTGTCAATTTGCAAAATCACCGATCAAACGGTCGTGGTGCACGGAGCGCTCTATGCATCATGGTTCACAATAGATTTACTATATATATATATATATATATATATATATATATATATATATATATATATATATATATATATATATAGAGTTTTGCTATGGTGAGTCGCGACTCATAGAGGGTTCGTGAGTCGCGCTCAAAGCTTCCAAATCTGGTTAAAAATGACTGATCCAAACCATCTAATATGATCTCCCTATTGAAATCTCTATGCAGATCAAATTTTATATTTTTTCAAAATTTTTAAGTACTTTTGGAAATTTTAGAAAATCGTTAATCAAATTAGTTATGAACTAATCAAAAAGAGCAGTTTTTAAAAATCCGAAAAAAAAATACATAAAAATTTCAAAAAAATATGCATAGATATTTCAACAGGGAGATCTGGACAGTTTGGATCGGTCATTTTTAACCAGATCTAGGAGTTTGTGAGCGCTTTGATCGGAGTCCCGATTAAATCTCGTCAGATCTCAATATTAAAAGTTCAAATAACCGATCTAAACCGTAAAATATGATCTCTATATTGAAATCCCCTTGCCGACTAATTTTTTTATTTTTTTTTGAAATTTTTAAGTATTTTTTTCGAATTTTTTAAAAACAACAGTTTTTGTAGAGGTTCAGAATAAATTAGATTAACGATTTTCTAAAATCTAAAAAAATACTTAAAAAATTTAAAAAAAATGAAAAAATTAGTCCGCAAGGAGATTTCAATATGGGGATCATATTTGACGGTTTGGATCGGTCATTTGTACTTTTAATATTGAAATCTGACGGGATTTAACCGGGGCTCCAGTTAAAGCGTTTTGATTGAAGGCTTTCTATATATATATATATATAGAGAGAGAGAGAGAGAGAGAATGGCTAACGTGCCATCGATGACACGGAGGGTCCCGTTCCATCAAGTCATTTTTCGAGATCCAAATATCAAGTGGTCAATCCAAACGTTCAAGTTGTTCTCCGTATTGAAATATCTTTGGAGTCCAAATTTTACATTTTTTCGAATTTATATGATATTTTTAAAAGCATTATGATTAGAGTATTTCAGGCCCTCCAATTTGAAAATATCATAATAAATAGCAAAAAAATTCGAAAAAATATAAAATTTGGTCTCCAAAGGTATTTCAATATTTTTATCAACTTGAACGAATTGGATCGACCAATATATATATAGTTTTGCTATGGTGAGTTGCAACTCACCAAAGGGTACGTGAGTCGTGCTCAAAATTCTGAAATTTAGTTCAACATGATCGATCCAAACCGTCTAATACGATCTTCCCATTGAAATCTGCATGCAGACCAAATTTTATATTTTCTTGAAATTTTTAAGTATTTATTTCGGATTTTTAAAAACTGCTGTTTTTGAACGGTTCTGAACTAAGTAGATTAATAATTTTCTAAAATTTCAAAAAAATACTTAGAAATTTCGGAAAAATATAAAATTTGGTTTGCATGGAGATTTCAATAAGAAGATTGTATTAGACGGTTTGGACCGGCCATTTGAACCAGATCTATAAATTTTGAGCACGACTCACAGACCCTTGATGAGTCATGACTCACCATAGCAAAATCTCTCTCTCTCTATATATATATAATTATATACTCCAACATATGTATCAAACTCATATGCTGGAGTCGTTTTTCAAAATTTAAAATTCAAATAGTCGATCCAAATCGTTCAAGTTGTTCTCCATATAAAAATATCCTTCAAGACCAAATCTTACACTTTGTCGAATTTTTTTGCTATATATTATGTTATTTTCAAATTGAACGGTCAGAAATACTCCTTTATAGTTTTTTTTAAAGTAACATAATATATAGTAAAAAGATTCAAAAAAATATAAATTTTTGTTTCTTAGGAGATTTCAATATGAAGAACAATTTGAATAGTTCGGATCGACTCTATGAATTTTAGATTTTGAAAAACGACGCCAGCTTAAAGACAATCTGTATGCTGGATATATATATATATGCCCAAGAGAGAGAGAAAACATGTGGTGCATGCTAATGTACGGGAAATTCGGTGCATACTGATCGAAACTCTTTGATCTACTTCAAAATGATAGATCCAAATCTTTTAATATGATCTCCTTATCATAGTCTCGTTGACGACCAAATTTTATATTTTTTTACTATTTTTTTTGAAATTTTAGAAAATCGCTAATCTAATTTTTTTTTAACTGTTCAAAAATAGCAGTTTTTAAAAATCTGAAAAAAAATACTTAAAAATTTCGAAAAAATATAAAATTTGGTCGGCAAGGAGATTTTAACAGAGAGATCATATTTGACGGTTTGGATCGGTCATTTTGAAGTAGAACGAAGAGTTTTGATCAGTATCCACCGAAACTGCCGTTACACAAAGATTACAGAGAAATTAAAACTAGCGAAGATTTCAACGGTATCATCTCGGCCACTCATCCCAAATCTCTATACACGAATTTTAAAACTATCCGACGTCACATAAATATTGTGCATATAACCCATATGCAGATTAGTGTAATAAATCAATTCTTTCTCTCTCTGTATATATATATAACATGTGGATGCGAATGGTATGATATAATCATTACATACGGAAGAAATGATTAAGGGAATACAATCACAGAAGAGCCCAAGAACATGTTCCTTTAAAACGACAAAAAAAAAAGGAAAAAATAAATCCTACATGGAAATATACTATTGGAGTAGACCCATTGAAGAGCAATTGGAAGAGAGTATATCAGCCACGGGCATTGCATGGTACAATTGCCATTTATATATAGGGAAAATTGCTTTTTTGCCATTCCAAAATAAGAAAATTGTAGAAATATCACCCATAATTTATTTCTTTCATAAATGCCACCCTCACCATATAAAAATACTTTAGGAATCCCAAAAATGTCCCCAAGAAAAATCAGATGTGTAAACAAAAGAATTCAAAACTTTGAACAGAACATTAATGAAATGGTATAATTGAACCCGAAATGCCGACCTAGGTTATTCTTGAAATAAAAATTCATTTAGAAATTAAGAATAGACCTTAGAAATTCAAAAATTCTTATAAAAATTTTATTTTCCCTATGAGCGATTGGCGCCTCAGCGCAAACAACACAATTTATAGAGAAACACTCAAAGCAACCAAATCAATCCATTCACCGGCGGTCGGTTTTGTCAATCCATAGGACATAACCGGGAGAACAACAGAGGTCCAATTTAAGAAAAATAACACAATCATACAATTGCTGCTTAAATTGACTGAACAAATTGAGGATCTGAAGGTAGCAGTCAGGAGGTTCGAGGCTGCGAAAGGGAAAGAAGGCACCCAACCTGACGATCTGACTGACTCCTTAGATCAGATCCAAAAACAACTTCAGAACTTGATCTTGGGCGAGTCCAGTAAGCCAGTTGTGCCTAAAACAAAGGGCAAAATTTTTTTGTTGAAAAACCCAAAAGAAATATTTGAAGCCAAGAAAAAGAAGGCAGCATGAGCAGAACACAAAAAACAACAGAGGCTGCAAGTCCGTCAGTATCGGAAAGAGACACAAACCAAACTTCCACTGTGGAAGATCAGATCCGTGGCTATCATCTAGGGTCTAGACTCAGATTTGAGGCTCAAAGGAGGCTCCTTGGTCAATCTCGACGATACCAACGAAGTCTTGACTCACAAATGAATCCTGATGCTGAGCTCAACATATCCCAATACACACGAGCGCAGCAAGTCCCAGCAGAACTCTGTACCAAACCGGATGGTCAGAAAGAAGACACCGGGTATACCAACATTACTCGGATGAAAGAACATTGGTTACAGATGGCCAGCAAGTGGAGTTACCTTTCATTTCTGAAAAAAGTTTTAACAAGTTTTTGCAAGAAGGACTCCAACATTTGCATAGTGGACTAATCATGGTTCGGTCATACACGCTGCACAGGCGGAGTGAAGGTGTGAATGCACTAATGTTAATCAGAGACACTAGATGGCGAGATGATAGAGCTGTCATTAGCTCTATGGAGATAGATCTTATATCTGGAGTTCGGGCCATCCCTGGCTCGCAAAGGACAACTGCAGAACTCCAAGGAAGGCAGTGGCTTGTGAGACCAGCTGTTATCTCACAAGTCAAGAATCTCCAAATAGCACGAATCCGAGCAAGGACAAACGGCTCACTGTCTGTCAGATTTGCGAGGTATGCAACAACAACCCCTGAACAAGAAGTTATTCGTGGTGAAAATGATGATGAGGAACTCGAACAAGAATTCATTAACTTGCTCACAATAGATGACGATTGGCCGCTCGAAGATGACCCTGAATTTCCGAAAATCTATTCAGACCCTGAGGAATTCAGTGAAGATGATTGGGCGGAGCAAGTTGATGACTCTTTATTGGGAAAATGGTTCCTGGCAATACTAAAAGCAGAACGAACTGAACCAACAGTTGAAATGCTAGAACCAATAAACCTGTATCAATAGTTTACTATTGAGCAGATAGATAGTGAAGACGAACTCGTACAAATGACGTTTGCAGAGTTTAATTGGTTAGAAACCGTTGATGCAGAGGGAGAGTGGTCTAAAGAGCAAGCCCTTATGATGACTTGTCAATGGGATGAGTCAGATGGCGAAAATGAAGATGACATACTCTCCACGGTGCAATTCCTATCTCAATTGGATGCACTGATAAACCAAGATGGAGACATGTTACGTCTTCTAGCAAAAGGTGGTGGGAAAGAGGTCAGTTCCCCAAATTATTCCGAAACAAAGTGGGATGAAGACTCATTCGAGACGGTTTATATGATAAAAGAAATGGAGTACCCACAGTTCAAAAACCTCAAGAAGAAATTAGAAACAGTACTCTCAACAGCAGAATCTTCACTCACAAGAATACCACCTGAACCAGTCATGGGCCCTACTATGTACCCACCAGGTTCAAGGCAGCCACAAAACCTACAAATTCCAGAAATCAAAGCACGGTTGGGCAATATCCGTGGTGGCTATGCAAGGCAAATGAACGAAAGATTTAATCTGCCAACAGCCCAAGCCAGTCAAGGCGCAATTCTGATCTTACCAGAAGATATTGGGCTATACTCAGAAGTTATCTCCCGATGGGAATCAATTACTCTCAACCTGATAAATGAGAAAAACTAGGCAGACAACAAATCAAGGTCAACTACATTGAAAACCTCCTAGGCGAAACGGAGAAAAGACCTAGATTCAGTGGAGAATGGCATTCCCCACTGAATATGAAGAATTAGTGAATATCGCCGATGATCCGCAAAATGTAATATCACAAATCAGACGAATGCTCCTATTGGAGGATCCGACAATCGGGTCCATTGAAGAGCAAGATCGAGCGTACAATGACCTGGAGAGGCTTTCATGCCACAATGTAAAAGATCTTTTCAACTACATAAATGATTATAAGATCTTGGCGGCAAAATCGGGAAGAATGTTCATATCCCCTAAACTTTCAACAAAATTTTTCAGAAAGATGCCTCCGATCATTGATGGAGAAATTGAGAAGGCGTTTGCTGAGAAATACCCAGGCAACACTGTAGGCGTTATTCCAAGAATACATTTCACCTACCAGTACCTCGCAGAGCAGTGTAAGAGAGTTGCACTCCAAAGAAGCCTCAAAGATCTTTCATTCTGTAGCCGCATACCAGTGCCAGGTTACTATCAAAGGAACAAGAAGTATGGTCTTCGAAATGCGAAGACATACCGAGGCAAACAACATGATACGCACATCAGGGTATTTAAAAGGAAGCACACAGATAAAGTAAGAAAATGCAAGTGCTTTACAAGAGCAGCCATAGTCGAAAATCTAGATCTAGATGACGATTGGGATATGCTATCGGTAGATCAAAATGAACCAGATAGCGATGCAATCTGTTCATTTTCTGAAGGAGAAGGAAGTACTAGTCATTCTTTGATGGCTGGTATAAATGAGGTACCATACGAAACCGTATTGATGATGACGAATGAAGAAATCTCATGGCGAGTGGTGATCCCAGTGCCTCAAGAAATTCAAAACTGTGCGCATCAATGGGAGGACAACAGCCAGTGGCGTAACAATTCATGAAATGTTTGTTCTGCAAGGAGCAGACTAATCCAAGGAAGAGATCACATTGTAGTATATGTCATTTGACTGTCTGTCCGATGTGTTCAAGATTCAACGTGGGAGGAAGATTAACAATACAAAGATCAAATCTCCAGTATGATAACAAGGATACCTTAATCAATAAGCTGATCGAGTATACAAATTTCCTTTTAGCAGAAAACCAAAGGCTAAAGGAAAGAATTGAAGAATTGGAAATGGGAAAGGATCTGGGCGAAATGCGAGATCCAACAAAAGGGAAAGCCCTCGAAGAGCCAATTCTTGAAGAAGTAGATTCGGATGATGAAGCAATTGAAAACTATATCCAGAAACAAAATGGAGTGGTAATCAAGATGCTGACAGATAGAAATGAATACATCAGTACTCAAGTTCCGGATCCAATAAAAGGAAAGAGAGTCTTAAACAGACTCTACAACATTGAGTTTACAATGGAAATACCACGGGTTGAGAAGTTTAAAATCCAAGCAATCCTAAATACTGGTGCAACAGTTTGCTGCATAGACCAGAATGCAGTCCCAAAAGAAGATCTGGAACCAAGTGCGTACCCCATTCAAATCAACGGGGTCAACTCTTCTCAAATAGCCAACCAAAAACTCAAAGGCGAAACGATGGCTATCGAGGAAAATCGTTTCCGTATCCCTTTCACCTATGCATTCCCAATGGAGCAGAGGGACGGAATTCAGATGCTGATTGGTTGTAATTTCATCCGAGCCATGCAAGGAGGGCTTAGGATTGAAGGCCAAATGGTGACATTTTACAAAAATGTCACAATAATCACGACAAAAGTTGATGCGGAGATAGCAGCCTCGGCAGCAATTGAAGAATTAAAACTGTCTGAGTTAGAATATTTCGAAATCCAGAGAATCACTGCATACCCACAAAGACCAATACAGTCTGCCAGGGATTAATACCATCCTTAAAAAAGTTGGAAATAGTCAAATTTACTCAAAATTCGACTTAAAAAGCGGGTTCCATCAGGTGGCGATGGATCTTGAATCGGTTGAATGGACGGCTTTTGTCGTCCCAAATGACTTGTATGAATGGTTGGTTATGCCATTCGGTTTAAAGAATGCACCGGCAATTTTCCAAAGAAAGATGGATGATTGCTTCCGGGGAACGGAAAACTTCATATCAGTCTACATCGATGATATACTGGTGTTTTCTGAAAACGAGGAACAGCATGCCAAGCACTTGGAGGTTATGCTGACAATTTGTGAAAAATGGAGACTTGTACTCTCCCCAACTAAAATGAAAACAGCTGTACAGGAAATCGAATTCCTAGGTGCAGTTATTGGAAACAGAAAGATCAAACTTCAGCCGCACATAATCAAGAAGATCATCTCCTTCGATGAAGAAAAACTAAAGGAGAAGGCTGGTATGAGATCATGGCTTGGCATCCTCAACTATGCCAGATCATACATACCGAAATTTGGAACATTACTTGCGCCGTTATACTAAAAAACAAGCGAACATGGTGACAAAAGGCTCAAAAGCTCAGACTATGAGATCATCAGGAAGGTCAAACGAGCTATGCAGCAGCTCCCTGATCTCGAGCTACCTCCGGAAGGATCCTACATCATCCTTGAAACAGACGGATGCATGGAAGCATGGGGCGGAGTATGCAAGTGGAAGAAAGCAAAACATAACTCCCGAAACACGGAGAAAATTTGTGCGTATGCAAGCGGGAAATTACCAGTGATTAAATCCACAATAGATGTAGAGATCTATGCTTGCATGGAAACAATGAAGGCACTCAAGATTTACTACCTGGATCAAAAAGAGATCACTTTTAGAATTGATTGCCAGGCCATAATCAGTTTCTATAACAAGTCAGCACAAAATAAACCTTCAAGAGTCCGATGGATTAATTTTGTTGACTTTGTTATAGGAACAGGAGTGCAAGTAAATTTCGAGCACATCGATGGCAAAATGAATGTACTAGCTGATTCACTATCACGATTAACAGCAAATATGGTGAGAATCGGAAACTGTTATTTCGCCGATGAACAATTGGCTGCCTTAGAAAAGGTACTCGAAGAAACAAAAGAAGCTCCTGAGGAAATAATCAAGCATCTGGCAACAATTATCGGGCACATTGATAATATGCTAGATGAGAAACCTCTCTTTCAAAACCTCTAGAGCAAGGCGATAAGTGGGCATGGTGGACCGCTGGAAAAACCCACTATACCCTGTATCCTAGGAACTGTCTGGTAGTAATCTACGGAGAGCTACTGACATTTTTTGTTTTCTAATAATTTTATTTTATGTGAATTTTATTTCTTTTTCAGAAAAATGGTACTTGATCATTTGAGAAACCTCATGAGAATCCATGAAGGAAGCCCAACAACTGGGTTCAGACCAGGAAGCCGGCAAGCATTTCAGCAAGCCGAAAGATGGGCAGCCTCAGGAAGAGAGTTAGACTCCTTTCGGAATTATGAAATAATAACTGGTGATTTATTAACAATGTACCCACGATCTTTTCAGTGGGAAGGAACCATGCTACTAAGGCTTGAGTAAATTCATAAGGAGCAAATACAAAGGACCATCGATGAAGTCGAAAGGCTCATAGCCTTGAGTTATCTGCAAAAGATTCGTCTAGAGCAGAAAGCATCCAAGGACAACTGGGCTAGTACTGCACTAGGACCAGTTAATCATAACATTGATGAGCTGTTAATAATTCACCAAAAGATGCGATTGATCCATCAAGGCCATTACTATTAGTGAGTCCCACCATCATAAGAGAATCACATTATTGTGTTTACTTTCGGTGCCACTACGGTAGTGCGCATCTTTTCTTTTTTTTATTCACTGCCACATGGTTTGGCACGAAATGAGTGGTTTGCTTTTATTTCTTTTGGGCAATTATTGTACTAAAGATGCCCACTAGTTTGCTAAGGACATACCAACTGTGGTAGACGAATAATTGAAATGGACGATGGGGCCCATATGCGCACCCGCATTCAATTATCGAGCTCACCAACCGGCGGCGTTCCTTCTATATAAGCAATAGCATGTTTCACTAAGAGGGCATCGCCCAACTTAGTAATCATGTCTTCTTCTCTTGTAACAGAAACTTCCGCTATAATAAATATTTTCCACTCGTAAATTCAATACTCCACGTAAGTTAGAAATTTTTTAGTGTTGAGATCCTACTCAGGTAGATCCAGTTATCTTTCTGGTATCAGAGCGATGTTTTTTTTTTAATATCATGGCTTTCTAATTTTCTAATTATTTTAGGTAGGCTTTTAGGGTGAGATTATACCAAACTAATAAGAAAAATGTTCAAATTGGTCAACTAGAAAACTCTAATTTAAGGTGGAATTTTTAAGGAAACAAAATAATTATCATGCCGTACAGTACCTAGGAAGAAAGGGAAGATCGCGAGTTAACACGATGATGTGAAGTTATAACCAAAGTATACCAACTTAAAATTAGTAGAACAAAAGAAGATTAATTAATAATCTGGGTGCATAAATTGGATACATATAGCAGAAAATTCTATCCAAAGTGGCAAAATCACAAAGGTGACCATAGTTTTGGGTGGAAAAATTGCAAACTTAAAAAATCAGGTGGCAATTCCATAATTTCACCAGTTTTGAGTGGCACAAACGAAATTGTCCCTTATATATATGCCTCAAGAGATGCATGAACTCGTATATATGATTATAGCTACAACAAAAGTATTGGGCATTCAGTATTTTTGTCAATTTGCTATAAGCTCGATTTGTTTGGTCTTACTTTTCGCCAAAAAAAGGAGAAGAGAACTTGAGGGTATCATGGCAAAAATTTGTCCTAGAACAAAATTTATATTTAATATTTTTTTAAGAAAAAAGTGCAGAAAATATCAAGGACTGATGCAGCAGAGGCAAATTAAGGGGAAACCCTCCATTTTAAAAATGTGAAGAACTTTTCAATTATATACTAAATTTTATAAATATATAACATATTGCACCTCTAATAAAATAGTTCAAATGCAATAAATATAGCTAAATACAATCAAGTTTAGTTTAGGGTTTGTTCTAGCAAATTTAATTATAATTTTTTTTTTCTTTTAGAACAAATTTAGCAGATGAAAAATAAAATAAATAAAACATTGGTCAAATATGAAATTTTTTTCTTACTATTTTTTTGAAAAACATGTTACTTCTTCACTGTATTTGATACAATTCATATTTAGAAAATTACAACTCGAAATTTCGACCCCCTAAAACGAAATTCTAGCTCTTCCCTGCCAAAAATTAACATGACACGACCCAGACCTTAGAGCAATCCAATTTACATGCACTCTCCTAAAAACATGTTGGTAATTATTATATGCCATCCACTCTCTTGGCATTTAGAGCATCCACAGACTCCAAACAGACTTTTTATGGACTCAGCATTGGCCCGGTCTATTTAAACTTTCTCTTTCAACTCTCACACCGAACCCTAGCCGTCTCCTCCTCCTCTGCTCTTCCATTACAATCCAAAAAAAGAGACGATGGATCAGATCCGCTCCGACCAAATCCTCTCCTCTCCCGCCTCCATCGCCACCGATCCGTCACCGTGCTCCTCCTCCACTAATCCGTCGCCAATTCTGCACTTTTTGACTGAGACAAATCAACACATGGTATTTCCTTTATTACATATTTCTGTTTGCATGTGTTGTTTTCTTTCGTGCGTTGATTTGTTTGTTTTCATTTTCGAATCGGTTTTGGTTTTCTCAATTTTTTCGCTAAAAATGATGGATGAATTTGTTGGATGTGTTACAGGTGTGTTAAGATTTGACTTCGGTTTGATCTCTCACAAGGTCTCATCCTCCTCAAATTGCATCTCAGGTTCATATTGATTATGTTCAATCTTTGTTGTAAATTTGGTTATTTTTACTTCAGTTGTGTTATGATTGAATCCAAATCTAACTGGTATTTGGAGGATTCAATTTTTGTTTTCGAGCGCAAAAATTAGTTAGCCATCAAAGACTTGGAGGATTAGTTGGTCAATCTAACTGTTTATTCAATCTATTTACTTTCATCTCATATGCACTGATTTTACATTATTCCACTCATAAGTATTTGGAGGATTAGTTAGTCATCATATGTGTTAAGTTAGTATCTCTAAGGGATCATCTTGTTTTCATTATGTGTTAAATTAGTATTTCTAAGGGATCATCTTGTTTCATTATATATTTTTTTAAAACTCACATGACTTGAAATTATTAAATATTATAATTGCACTTAATTAGTAATTGAACTTAATTGTACTTTTATTTTTTTTGTGTAGAAATTACAGGACATTGTGAGAATAGTTGTGCAAAAAGAATCGAAGGAAACATTATATATTTCTTACTTATGAAAGTTATATATGTGTTCAGTTTATTGCTGTAAATGTTCGCTTTGTTGCTATAAATGTTTGGTTTGTTTATTCAATTTGTTTATGTTGTTTCCTTATTAAATTAATATTTGTGTCTCTTCATTTTTTTTGTTTTAAATGTTAATATTTATGTCATATCAGAAGTAAATCGTCATATTACCGATGCATCTAACTGAACGCATAACTCAATTTAACTCATCCCTTAACGTGATGAACTGAGCACATAAAACTACAAAATCAAATCTCTGTTCCAACTAACTAAACACATAAACACTTTAAATTCATCCCTTAACGTGTGTAACTGAAAACAAAAATACGAAATTTCAATTTTGAGATGCATCTAATTGAACACATAATTCATGTAATTAATTCATTGAACACAAAAATCTAAAACTTCATATTGTCACTGCATCTAATTGAACACTTAATTAGTTTAACTCATCCCTTGACGCATCTAACTGAACAAAAAAATTCGTCCATTTGATGATGTCAGCGTGGAAAAAAAAATTTTGAAATTTTTTTTTCAAAAAAAAATTGATGACGTCATCACGCGTAAAAATGATCCTGAAGTCCAATCTGGCTCGTTGGATATTTTTTTTTATAGATGGTGCATATCACTCCCGAAACATGTTTGCTATGTTATTTAACTCAAAATAATATGTCGTGTCGGAGTAAAAATAATTATTTAGTTGTCATGCATTAATAAGATTTATGTACAGAATTTAGTTTTATTTCTAATAAATGTTGACACTTAGTTGCCTGTTAAATGTTATGCAAAAATACCAAGCATGCACCAAACATGCATTCCTTCTTTATATATATATATATATATATATATATATGAGGATGGCTAACGCGCCATCGATGGCACGTGCCATAAATTTTCTATCGATACATTTTTCGAGATTCAAAATTCAAACGGTCGATCCAAACCGTTCAAGTTGATCACAATATTGAAATACCCTTAGAGACCAAATTTTACAATTTTTCAAATTATTTTGCTATTTATTATGATATTTTCAAATTGGAGGGCCTGAAATTACTCTAATCGTAATGTTTTTAAAAGTATCATAATAAATAGCAAAAAAATTCTAAAAATGTAAAATTTTGTCTCCAAGGATATTTCAATATGGAGAATAACTTGAACGGTTTGGATTGACCATTTGAATTTTGGATCTCGAAAAATGACTTGATGGCACTTTAGCCATCCTCTATAAAGAGTTTAGCTACGGTGAGTCGCGACTCACGGACCCTCCGGTGAGTCGCGACCAAAACTCGTAGATCTAGATCAAAATGACCGATCCAAACCGTCCAATATGATCTTCATATTGAAATCTCCGTGCAAACAAAATTTTTTATTTTTTCGAAATTTTTAAGTATTTTTTTCGGATTTTTAAAAACTGATGTTTTTGAATGGTTCGGAACCAATTAGATTAACGATTTTCTAAAATTTTAAAAAAATACTTAAAAATTTCGAAAAAATAAAAAATTCGGTCTACATGGAGATTTCAATAAGAAGATCATATTGGATGGTTTGGATCGGTCATTTTGATCTAGATCCAGGAGTTTTGGTCGCGACTCACCGGATGGTCCGTGAGTCGCGACTCACCATAGCTAAACTCCCTCTATATATATATATATATATATATATATAGAGTTTAGCTACGGTGAGTCGCGACCAAAACTCTTAGATCTAGATCAAAATGACCGATCCAAACCGTCCAATATGATCTCCCTATTGAAATCTCCATGTAGACCGAATTTTTTATTTTTTCAAAATTTTTAAGTATTTTTTTGAAATTTTAGAAAATCGTTAATCTAATTGGTTTTGAACCATTCAAAAACATCAGTTTTTAAAAATCCGAAAAAAATACTTAAAAATTTCGAAAAAATAAAAAAATTGGTTTGCACGGAGATTTCAACAGGGAGATCATATTGGACGGTTTGGATCGGTCATTTTGATCTAGATCTAGGAGTTTTGGTCGCGACTCACCGGAGGGTCCGTGAGTCGCGACTCACCGTAGCTAAACTCTATATATATATATATATATGCATATACCTGTGCACATACTTAATTTGTTTTTATAAAAATCAGATCTTGACTTACGGTTGGCAATATTCTATCACAGAAGATTGAGAAATAACTTAATTTTCAATTCATCCCGTGGCCACAAATTTACGATCGTTTTTTTTTTTTTCCAGATCGGAGGTAGTTTAATTTGTTTTTTTTTTCCTTCAATAAGATTGAAGTCGTTGGGATTTGATAGGTCCCTATGTTAGGCTTATAATTGCACTTTATCCGGACAATTAAATAGTAAAAAGGAAGTGCCTAAATTGTTTAACTCCCAATTATCCAAGTGGAGTCACTTCATTTGAAAAGTTCAGCACTAACACGGATTAAGATCACATTAATTAATATATATAATTAGCACCCTAAGTGGGCAATTTGCATATGGTTTAAACTCTTAGCCCAAAAGGACTCTAGCTATTTATGCAAGTATAAGCTAATCGCTAAAATATTCAGCTAAATAAAACAAATGCATGATTGTTGATTGTTGTAAATTGAATAGAGGTCAAGTTGAAATATGGAAGCAATGATTCCACTGCACATTCCATAATTGCTAAAGCAGCACAAGAAACATTAGTTATTATAGTTGTATTCCCGTATATGCTCAGTTTAATTAATTACAACGCCCAAATTGTCCATTCAGATAACGAACTGGTTATGATATGTTTGGTATCGCCTCGAACTGGTGATGTGTTCACGAACACCATACGTTCATGCGAACCAAACAACCTTCGAACAGCTAAGCACTCGAACAAACTCCTTATTCGCTATTTCATCTTTTCGGCCGAACTTGACGAATTAGGAGGCGAACTGGGAAAAGAATATTTTAATTAGGTTGGGTTCGTGAATTCGTATTCGTGCATTATTCATCTGGATTGCCAAACATATATTAGTAAATTTCACGGGATTTAGCAATGATGTGTTCAAAGTGGATGCATAAATGTGCAACAGGAAAAGCGGTTTTTCAGCTCATAATGAAAATAATATTTTTCAAAAATATTAAAAAAAACAGAGAGAAAAACCATAGCAATTTCTTATATGAGAACAAGTTTACATGGATTTTGCATGTGACTAATATTCTTACATATGAATATATGATTAGTTATATGATAAAAAAAAAACTATTCAATTAGTGCCTATATTCTCTCAGTTGTTTTTGACACCATCGCCGAACTAGCAGTTCGCGAACAACTCTAGTTCGCGAACAACTCTAGTTCGCGAGAGCCAAACAACCTACGAACTGGTGCAAACAAGGAACTGCGGGCTTGTTCTTGATAGACGTAATCATTAATTAACGTGTTTACAAATAATAACACAATTTTCAGGATCCATAAATCATATAAAATATCAAAATTATGAGTATAAAACTTACAAATTGAAGAGCAGAAATCGTTAGTCATTAGGCGGAAGCGTTAGTACTGATATTCAACGGTTTTCCTTAGACATTATGATGGGCTTCTTTATAGGCGTTTTTTCTACTCATTTCTCTTTTTCTTTTATATTTATGTGGCAGAAAATTGAACCAACCATTATCCATAATAGAGAATGAGTATTTATAATATATTTCTAAGGCAACCCTTGGGATCAATACATTGAATGTGGACATCAGAATTTTCCATCAAAATAATGATGCACCCTTTAGTAATTTAACTTAAATGAACTTGGTTCATAATTAACAATATAGACCACATAAAAATTCCAACATTCTCCCACTTGGTCTATATTGAATTATCATAATGAAACACAAATTCAAAGTTGGCTAGCATAATCTTAAACCTTGTTTAGTTAGAAATACCAAACTAAACTAATACAATCAAAATAACTATTAATGTTATTTGACCCCCATTAATTATAGTATTGGTATTCTTTCCAACAAATGGTTAATATAATTCATTCGATCCACTTAAGTAAATTTGCTTAAATTAAACATAATGCGCAACATAAGAAATAAGCAAATTTCATAATTCAAAGTCAAACTCATAATTTGAAGCTTCACATCATAACTTAATACATAATTCAATACAACAAAATCATAATTAACAACCAAACCCGTGCCGGCAAAAATGGGTGGTAATACTTTACTGAGATAATTAGTTAAATTCTCAATTAATATGATGTATTAGTATAGTCATATCTTTGACTTTGTATTTAACAACAAGATACTTAATGTCAATCAATTAGACATGTACTTAATTTGTTGTTATTAAAACACAAAATAGCTGTCGCGTTATTACAAAAAATAAGATAAGTGACCTTACAATATGCCACAAAAAATTATGCTTGCATAGCGGAAGATGTCATTATAGACTGCTTATCACTCTTCCATAAAATTAATCAGTATATATACAAGCATAAATAAATAACCTAATGTGAATTTCTTATTGACTAATAAAATATCATCCACGTACAAAATGAGAATGATAAATTACTCCCACTAACCCTGAGATATATACATTGATTTATAATATTTTCTTTAAATCCAAACTTGATCTCATCAAATTTGAGATATAATTAGAAAAATTATTATTTCATCATTGCTGCCTTTATTGATAATTGCAGAAGAATCTTTTCATAATGTCTGGTTTAATTTCAAAATACCAAGACAAATCTCAATTGGTTCTTTTCAAGTTGGAATAATTAGTTTTATTCAATGCTGTAAAATTCAGGAAAAATAAAGTGGTTAATAGTCGACTAATATTCACATAGCATAATAAAATTAAACTGAAATGAATAATAAAAATGCCAAATAATATTTCAGTTTTAACATAAAAATCTTCACATTTTCAATTTATATCACCGTTGGGCAGAAAATAAATTGAAGACAATGAGATAATTCCATTTAATAAACTATAATGTCAATTAAAGTTGTTCAAATTGACATTCTTAATGTTTATTAAATATAAACATTATAGTGATATGTAAACGAAAATATCACAAATAATATAATAGAATCGAACAACTATAAAAGAATAATAATTCGTCAATCTGAAATCAAGAATAAAACACCAAAAATTTCAGTTTTGACATGATAGTTGTTCCATAAAAATTAATTTGCATCACCGTTGGGCAAAAACAAATTGAATCATAAATGAAATTCCACTTAATAACTAAAATGTCAATTAAGGTTATTGAAATTGACAATCATAATTTATTAAATGTAAACTTAATTATAATGATATATAGAAAATTATCCCCCACTTCCTTCTAATAATAGAATGGTATTTACAATTAAAGTTGTTAAAAAATTATAATGACCAAATTATTAAAAGTAACTTAATATGGTTTAAATTATTCATAAGCACAGTTTATAACAAACGTATGTTAAGCCATTTGTATACATAAGTGGCTATGAAACCACAAATATGTTAAATATACATAATAGTAACATAAAATGATTCTCCACATATCGCACATAATCAGAAAATAACTATGCCTTAATTCTTAATTCAACATTCAAATAAAAAAGATCAGACGGAACAGGGATAAAAATTACATTTAAGAAGCGAAATAGTAATTATGGAGTAACTATGTATTGATCCCATGATCTAGCGTGAATGGTTAAAGAAATAAAACCAAGTAAAGAAATGATTTAATGGGATCCTGCTTAATCATAGCCCACCCGTGCCTAATTATAATATCATGTAAAGTACATAAGAGGGGAAAAATAATTCGAAATATTTTTCTTAAATATGGAAATGAAATCCCACATAATCCTTGTCTGATAAAAAATGAACGCAATAATAGGATGCAAAATCCGTTTGATTATAACAACTCATTTTAATATGGTTCATTAAATGGAACCCTAATAAGTGATTCATTTCAAAACGCTAAACGGAACCTAATGAGTGATTCAATTAGTTTATTTACTCAATTGCTTTAACAATTAATCTAATAAAATAAAGCCCGAACAATTTGTTTACAAATAAATATGTGTTTAGACGTAACAGAGATTAAGCGAATAAACCTCATTCGCTGAAATGAATTTGTAGAAAAATGAGAACAAATAAAATGCCATTGAGCGAATAAACTTCATTAACATAAATGAATTGTTTAGACAAATAATCAGGCACATAAATTCACTCCATCCGTAATGGTTCTATTTATAAAGTTTAAATGGCTACCTTTATCAAAACTTTATATAAACTTTATTACCATCTAAACCGAAAATAATTCTAATAAAAAAAAAGTAAGAAAAACTTTGGCAAAGCCAAATCGCGTAATAAAAATTACGTCCAAATTTATGAGGAAAAATTATATATACTCATAAAATAAGTTTGTATCTTATATAAATTTACGATTTGCTCTGATACCAAATGATAGACGTAATCATTAATTAACGTGTTTACAAATAATAACACAATTTTCAGGATCCATAAATCATATAAAATATCAAAATTATGAGTATAAAACTTACAAATTGAAGAGCAGAAATCGTTAGTCATTAGGCGGAAGCGTTAGTACTGATCTTCAACGGTTTTCCTTAGACATTATGATGGGCTTCTTTATAGTCGTTTTTTCTACTCATTTCTCTTTTTCTTTTATATTTATGTGGCAGAAAATTGAACCAACCATTATCCATAATAGAGAATGAGTATTTATAATATATTTCTAAGGCAACCCTTGGGATCAATACATTGAATGTGGACATCAGAATTTTCCATCAAAATAATGATGCACCCTTTAGTAATTTAACTTAAATGAACTTGGTTCATAATTAACAATATAGACCACATAAAAATTCCAACAGTTCTTAGTTCTTGGATTTTGGAGAACTAGAAAAGTTGTTCGTGAACAAGCTACTCACACCTTGTTCAATTATGATCGATGCAGAATGAATATTGTTGAACTGGATCAGACCGACAAGAAGAAGAAGGAGAAAATTTGAAGCTTTAAAGCTTGCAAAAAAATTTAAAGCTTTAAAGAAACAAAACTTCTGAAGAGAAAATTTGATTTTAGAATATAACCACATTCTGGAAAGTTTACGAGTTAATCTTCATTCGTGTTCATGAAGTAGTCAATATATCTTTTCGGACTACATAAAAAAGGTTTTCCGAGACTAAAATCTTCTTTTATATACTTTTATTTTATTGTTAATTTAAGGAGTATTTTATTTATATAATTGTTAGTCTTTTCTTTGAAACTAAACCCTTTTAAAAGAGAAGAGCACCGTCGTTGAATGTATTATGTCATTATATGTTGAATCAAATCCTAGTCGATTCCTGGAGAGCTATTTTTGTGTGCAGAAAATGTGCCGCTCGACTCAGTGGCAGGAGAAAATTTTTTTCCGGAAACGGCAATTAATGCTGCAAAAAGACAAGGGTGTTGGTTACCATCCCACTATAAAATCATCAAAATCTGTTTTATAGTATTCATTTTTTTCAAGTCATAAATAATTAGAAATATGTCATTCTAAAATTAGGACTGTCAATTGGTAGAATATATATGGTACGATAGAGACATTTTTGTTATTCATATTCGTTAATATTTTTTTTATCCATACCCTACTCGTATCCGTTAAAAATTGACTTATTCGTATCCTACCCTTACCCGTTATGAATTAAAGATAAGGGTAGGGTAACGGTAGAAAACGAATAATAATGATACTAATAATTCAATAAAAAAATGTACAATATGGATAAATAAATAATATCAAATAAATATATTAATAAAGTGCAACATTGAATAATACTTTAAATATAATAAAATCATATCTTCTCATGTAAATTCACAAAAATATGTATAGCTAATTAATAATTGAAAGTTTTAAATTGAAGAATCAATACTTACTCCTATCATGAATTCGAAATTATTAATGTAGTATATTGTCTTAGTTAAATCTACCAATCCAATTGTCTTATTAGTTATTAACATATTAATTGGATATCATAATCATATCTTCTCCATTAAAGATTATAAATTATATATTATATATATAACGGTATGGGTAAAATAACGGTTTACGAAATAGCGTTACCCTTACCCTTACCCGATAATTAAAAAAAAATTATCCATATCCATACTCGATAAATTAACGAAAATAAATTTTATCTATATCTATCTTATCGAATAAGATACGGATAGAATAAACGGTTAAAACTTAACGTTGACAGCCCTATCTAAAACCTATCATTCTTATTACTCATAAAAGTGCCAACTTAATTAAAGGTCAATCCAATTTAGGCGAAACGTCCATCAAATTTTGAGTTCAAAAATCAAAATGTATTCAATACTTTGTTACAAACAATAAAGAATGTTGATCGTTACAATCTAATTTGATAAAAAGTGTAGATATAATATCATAATAAAAAAAAAGGTTAAACTTTTCGCTTAGATTGAACAGAGCGCAGGATGTAAGAATGGAAATACTACTGATAAAACAAAATTTTTTCATCCCAATATATTTTCTATTTTAGTCAATTTGAATTGATGCTGAGAAGACAAAACCAAAAATATAAAAAATGAAACAATTTGCTTTGCAAAATAGATGCTTTACACAATGTTATGCAAAATTATCATCATCAATATTATTTGAGGTAAACTAAAATCAGCCACAACAGACGGATAGACCCGTCAGTCACGATTAAATTTTGAGATTTTAATGGCTAATCTAAACAGTTCAATGTGTTCTCCATATTGAAATATCATTGGAGACCAAATTTAACATTTTTCTGAATTTTTTTACTATATTTTTATATTTTAAAAAATCATTGTTATTGAAGGGTGCAGAATTCTTTAGATTAAGAATTTTGTAAAATACCAAAAAATATTAAAAAATATATAAAATTTGGTCTCCAACGAGATTTCAATGTGGAGAACATATTGAATGGTTATGATCGACTGTTAGAATCTCGAAAATTGAGATTTCATCATAACTGACGGTATCATCTGTCAGTTGCAACTGATTTTAGTCTACCTCATTTTATTTTGACGATTCTTTAAAAATGTTGCCCACAAATTGAATGGGCTTGTGTGCTAGTATTTAAAAAATGTACTGAAGTTACCCTCATATTGGATTAAATTACTAAGAAAGGCAAAATAATTAGATTCATGGAACTCCAAAACTTAAATGTTCGAAAATCTAAAAAATTTTAAATATTTTATTAATTTGATAATTTAAAATTTTTAAATTTTCGCGACACTTAACTAATTTTTATTCTACAATGATATATTTCTAAAATTAATAATTTATAGTGACAAATTGAAAAGAACAGAATGTGTTGGAGTTTTATCTTAGAAGTCAATTATTTATATTGATTAATATAGTTTATGCCAATGATGATTTATTGATCATTTGTTCCGTGAGATTATTATTAGCAGATAATTCAGATTGAGAATCTGAATTGTAGATATCTGCTTATCATTTTGAGAAAATGAGAATAATGATTCAAAAGCATCCATAATCTTGATAATTAACAACAAATATTAATTATACATAAAAGATTATTATACAAGTTTAGTGATGATTAAATCTACTAATCATAGGTATGGAATTACCAACCTAATTGTATTTGTATATGTTGGTTGAACATAGAATAGGACATGATCGATATGAAATGATTATAAGGATTATGCAAAGTGTCATTATTCATTTCATAATGTTGTTGATTCTAATTTTGACGGATTCAGTTCTTTCCACATAAGAATTGACTCTATAATATAATGTCTAACGTTGATTCCTGAAAAGACTGTAATACGGATTTTATTTTCAGTTCACTTGAATTATACGAGGAAACTGTTCATCAAGAAAACTATGTGTGTTCCTTACTAGTATACCTAGTGAGTGATGATATCTGTTGGGCTCTTTGATAGAGTTGGATTGTTTGCTAGCAACTTTATATAATGAACTCTAGATCAAGAAAATATATATTCTGCAAGAATAATACATTCCTTTCTTGAATAACATAGTGATATCACGGAGGCATGAGAATCAAACAAAGAAAATTGTATTTATTTCCTAGAAGGATCCAAATGTTGCAGCTGGTACAATATATATTTATGTCAATTATGATTCATAATGTATTGCTAGACAGCACTCATGATTTACGAAATTAGATAAGTTAATTTTTTTACCAACATAACATGGATCTTCAAAAGGTCACAGAGAAGAAGCTTTGAAACCTCAATGCATCATATTCTATATGGAGATATTGGGCACGTTTGGATTCACGGTGAATAGACATGAATAGGCATCTTCATGAATAAGTTTTGTGAATATACTAGATTGAGAATAGGCATATTCATGAATGTGGGAAGGATGTCTGGATGCAAAAAGGAAAATAAGGTTGTTTGGTAGCTATTTTTTAATATTAAATGAAGGTTATGGGTTTCTATTCCAACATTTTGTTAGAATATCTATTCACATGTGAATAAGCCTATTCAGTCTATTCATGAGTTGTTTGAATGACCGCTATTCATACTATTCGTGAATAAGTCTATTCACCTGCCATCCAAACGCACCCATTAATATGATTGGTTGAATAATTATTTATAAAAAAAAGTTATAATAATTATTCAAGGCATCATATCAGAAATAGAATTGATGTTTCTATTCATCAAGTAATTTATTATGCAATAATAATAAATTACATGAAAATATATATTTAATATAATTAAGAATTATTAATGAAATAATATATTTATATGTGGATATATGTATATTGTTGGGCCTATTTAAATTGTAATAAGAGAAATTAAAAAGGGCACCATGGTTCAAGAGAAAGCTCCCTTCTCTTTGACCAAACAGGGGCGGAGCCAAGGTGGGGGCCCTGGTGGGCTTGGCCTCCCCACATTTTTAAATTTGATTAATATTTATAAGCTAAATTTAGTGAAAGTATGGATAATTATGTAGATTGGCCCCTTTAAAAAAGTAAAATTTACATATTGGTCCCACTTAAGTTATTTTTCTGACTTCGCCCCTTGACCAAATCAAATGGAGGTAGGCAAAGAGTTTTGGAGATATTTTGGTCAATCAATAGCAAAAATATGCTCTAGTAATTTGTCTATATAAGAACCACCCCATGGGATGATATCTTCCTCCTCTACTTGGTACGCCATCTAAGGCCGACCTAGGCCTCTCCTTGGTTGCCACCACCCCTCTACTCTCTTGTTTGTAGGTCCCATGTGTTGGGAATAGATCCACCATTAAAAGATGGTTCATTTTCTAATAAAAGTCGTTATTGTTGGGGTTTTATCTCCATGTGTTGGGAATAGATCCACCATTAAAAGATGGTTCATTTTCTAATAAAAGTCGTTATTGTTGGGGTTTTATCTTTAGTGGATTTGAGGGAAAATTTTATTGAAGAAGAAGGTGAAGTGAAGACACGCCACACCAGGGGCGGATTTACCACCGAGGCGGGTGGGGCTAGAGCCCCACCTCACGCCGTCGAGCCCTTGAAGCCCCCTTTTAGCCCCAGCTAATTTTTTCTGCCATTGGAGCACTCAAAAGTGGGGCTTAAGACTTAAACAGAAGTTGTCAGACCCACCTAGATATTTTTTCTAGATCCACCACTGCGCCACACCACCTATTGTCGTTGGTCAAGCCTCTATACTTCTACATATATGGCTCCGTTTGGATGAGGTGTGGGAAGAAGGGAAGAAGGAAAGAAGTATTGAGAAGTGTGTAACTTTGTGAAGAGTTTGGATTGTTTAATAATAAATTTGGGCCCTTCTTCTCTTATTCTCTTCTTCCCACTCCAATCCAAACACATCCGTAGAGAAGCAATCACTAACACCCCTCTTGTCGGACTAGATGTATGAGAATGGTGAATATGCACTAGATCTTGTGAATCCTTGCACTTAAGAGCTCTCAACCGTTGATTTGAGACGCACCAAGTGTATAGGCATGAAAAATATCAAAATGATCATATTAATTTACCAATGACAAAAATATAATCTATCATTTATTGATAGAATAAAATTATTTTATCATTTTGTTCTGACATATCGCTAATTTCTATTTTGCAATATAGAGTTAACCTAAATTACATAATAAACAAATACAATAAGATAATTTGCACATTGGGGTCCACATCTTACAATGCAAGTGAGTCAGGAGTTGTCACGTGACACTGCTATTGATTGAATTGACTGACGTTCGGTTATCCAATATTATTCCAATCCAATAGTTTAATCGAGTGTTTTCTTTATACCGAAAAATTCTGATAATATCAAAAATCGGAATAATGGCCAAAATAGCGGTATTTGGTACTGTGAGACAAAATACCAGAAATTTTTTTAAAATACCGGATTTCAACCACTGGACCAGTAGAGGTGCCGATACGGTATTCTAGTTTAATCCAAATCAATACCCATTTTTCCGTTTAAAAAATAAAATACACTTCTTAGATTTTTCACGTTTGTTTACTTTGCAGCTATGCATGCTTTTATTTCCCTTTTTTTATTTTTTGATGGCATGCCCTTAATTAGGCATTGACATCAACATAAAAGTTAACAATTAGCTTGGTGTTTTCGGCGTTGTATCATTTAAAAAAAAAATTTTGACGCACACTGGGGAAATAAAATACAAGGTACAAACTACTTATCTAAATGTGTGGCAATCTATTTTTTTAGTGTGATTTTAATCCGTATAAACCCAGCCAATTATAAACAAATTTTTTAATCGCACAATTTGTTGCCGACACTATTACAGAGAGGCTAATCTTACTCAAGTTTTCTCAATCGTATGATGGTGATATCCGATGACTTAAAAAAATATTAATATTCAATAAGGCAAATTCTACAGTGAAATAAATTTTATAATCAGGCGTAAATCCAAATCATTCATTTAAAATATAAATTAATGAATATGATTGATCCAGATTCAAATCATATTAATTTAAATTTTCATTCTACAACAGAATTACGCATAAATTAAAAATAAATTTTTTGACAATTACGATAGATTATTTGATTGTCCAGAACTAATTTATGTTTTCTTCTATGTATTATTAAATAATTTCATATAAAAGCAAACTTCTGTCATAAAGACGGTCGATGAGACATTATGGTATTAATAATATTAATTTCATGTTATCGCATATAAAACATTCTATATTGCAGATTTTACTAAAAATAATATCCCTTCTCTCTGTTACTAAATGATATAATGACACAACTAAAATTTGCACACTGACTTATTTGATTGGGAAAAAAAAAAGCGCCGCTACTTGTATATCATTGTTTATGCTTAACAAGTTAAAATAAAAATAAAAAAACCGGGCCTCTTCCTGTTTAAATTGCTAGTTTTTTTTATGCCTTGTTTATTAAGGTTCTGAATTTTGCTATGAAAGTTAAGACTTTATTTTAAATATCTTTGTGTTAAAAATGTTCTAAAAATATGCGAGATAAGTTATCTAATTCCTCACATAAGTTTATCAGTTTGATAAAATCAAATAAATGAATTATAAACAATTCATATCATCCCATTTTTATTTCGGTTTCCAATATTGTTGGTTCCAAATATTATAAACAATTCATAACATTAGACTTGGGTTCGAAGCCTTTGTCTCATGTCTTTTTTTGAAAAAAAAAGCTGTCATTGAAATATATTTTTTGTTTATCATCAAAATTAAATGGACATTCATAATTATTTAATGAAGTATACAAATTATTATATTAGGTCAATAAAGAACATATTTTAATTTGGAGCGCTGTCTGAAGCATGAATTAAATTTAGGTACTATTAACATAGATCAACCCTGTAGAAATTATAGATGTTAACTGGCACTGCAAGGATCTCAACTGAATCACTAAAAGTAAACAGGAATCCGGTTGAATGAAAATAACCGGCAAGGGCTCTAATATTAAATATGATAATTCAGGGCTTGGATGAAAAATTGTTTCATTACAAAATTTAAATAATTGCAAAATTAAGGAGCAAAAGTCGGCAACCTTTTCGTCCGGAATGTTAATTAATTTGTGATGTGATAATATTTTGGATAGCGGGTTTTATAATTTTATTATCACTTGTAACCACTTTTTACTCCACCTAATTATTAGTGTCTTGTCAGCCTAACACAAAATTGTTACCTTTCTAGCCAATCACCCAGACTTTGTGGCTTATGAACTTTTTTCTTATCTTACCTACCATCTAAAAGAGAGACAAAAGTTTTATTCAAAAGCTAAGTTTTACTGTGGCATTGTTCCTGTTGCCACAGGTCAACTAATGATTTCTGGGGAGACATGCAGCTCTTCGATATGACAATTTATTATGTCGAATCGCCAAATTTAAATTTTCATATGTTAAATTATGACAAAATTATTATTTAAGAAATTATTCTTAAATAATCTCCAATTTAAAATTTTCATATGTTTAGTGGCAATATTACAAACTAAATTAAGTGGACTCTGATTTGCCATCATTAATAATTAAATTTTTTTTAAATAATGTAAAAATATTTTGATATTTGCTATATAATAAAAAGTAAAATGTATACTTTTTTCCGTATGGCATTGCCACGTCTTTTCTGAATGTAAATTTAATATTTCCCAAATAAATTTAGGAAATTTTGACTCTCTTTTTTTTCTAAAGAAAAAGTAAAATGCCGTGTAAATGTGTAATGCAACTTAAACATGCATGAACTGATTATTATGCAATGATCATTATTAAATATAGACATGTCACCATTAAAAGACCTAGTTAAATTACATCTTATTACAAAAAGTGTATCTCAAAACTTAACTTGCACCATTTCTTAAAACGAGAGAGAATCTCGCCCATTCATAACTTGAAAAGCCACATAGAATACCACATTGTTTGTTGTTTCTAAAGAGCAGGGGCTACCAAAAGGAAGACAATACTAGATGGAGCAAAGGTACCTAGACATATGCATTGTATGCTTAACACGTAGCAAAATAGCTTTAGAAATAAAGCAAAGAGAACACCTCATAGTGACTTGGCTGATCGACCCACTCTATTAACCTTTTGTTGTATAAACACTCTTCTCCAGTCATTAGGACCACAATGCGTCCAATATTTTTAGCCATAAATTTTCTCTCTTTTTTTTTGGAAGTTGCTAGTATTCAATATGCTGGATATGTACTCGTCGAACATGATAAAATTTCAATTTTTAAGATTAAAATGGCTAATTCAAACCGCTTAAATTATTCTCCATAATAAAATCTCCGTTGAGACCAAATTTAATATTTATTTCAAATTTTTTTTTGAAACTTTTTAATATGCTCAATCTAAAAGTTATGAAGCCTCCAATTTTGAAAATTTAAAAAAAAAAAGTAAGAAAATTTGAAAAAATATATATATATAATTTGATTTTCAAGAATATTTTAATATAGAGATCATATTGAGCAATTTGGATCGGCCTTTTGAAATTTTAACAGTCCACTTTCAGATCATGTTGGACGTCCTATATGTTTGATTCTAGCATTACTCATTTTTTAGGGACACAACATGTTTTAGGTGATAGTGATTTGATATAAATACAATTTCTGCAATTGTAAAACTCAGATTGAGATTAATGAAACTTCATTCCTTCAATCTTTGTCTCTCTTATGAAATTCTTTATTGTATGAGTATCTAAAAGGCACACTCTTTTAAAGCCAAAAAAATAAAGAAAGTTCAAAAAATCAAGACGATCGCCATGGCTTATACCACAACTAGCTCGTCAGTATCAATTGAAGAAACTCGAGCTCCAACCCTAATTCATGTCGCTCACCAGATCCACACGTTGCTCAATCAAGACAACTTCCTCATGTGGCGCTCACAGATCCTTCCTATGCTGCAAGACCATGGCCTAATTGGATACATTGATGGATCCAATACTCCTCCTTTCTCGACAATGGTCAATAGCAATGAAGCTCAGGCGATCAACCCAGACTATCAGATCTGGCAACAATAAGATCAGCTTATCTTGGCCTAGATATTTACCTCTCTCACAACAAATGCTAGTACAAGTTGATAACTATGAGACCTCTTGAGAGCTATGACTTACTCTAACTCAGATCTATACCTCTCAATCCATGGCTAAGATATTTGATCTAATGTTACAACTTAAAACCATAAAGAAAGGTGGATCTTCTTGCTCTCAATTTCTTC
This sequence comes from Rhynchospora pubera, assembly GCA_028095005.1. Taxonomy (NCBI): domain Eukaryota; kingdom Viridiplantae; phylum Streptophyta; class Magnoliopsida; order Poales; family Cyperaceae; genus Rhynchospora; species Rhynchospora pubera. The sequence goes on along the minus strand of CM051462.1, from coordinate 156,271,815 downwards.
AGCAGATGCATGGAATTGTAGATTGGTTGAGAAGCATCGGATCGACTATGTCAGACCAAGATCAGATAATTTACACAGTTTAAGGCCTCGGTACTAAGCAGTTTTGTTACTGCCATCTCCATGAGAGATCCAGGCCAAGATCAGTTAATCTTGTTGTTGTCAGATTAGATAGTTTGGGTTGATCGCCTGAGTTCTATTGTTGTCGATCACTGTCAAGGAAGGAGAAGGCTAAGATCCATTAATGTATCCAATTAGGCCATGGACTTGCAACAAAGGAATGATCTGTGAGCGGAACATAAGGAAGTTGTCTTGATTGCATCGTGTGGATCTAATGAGCGACGTGAAATAGGACTAGAGCTCTATTGCTAGTCTTATGAGACTGGTCATCCTCTCTCACGACAATGGAAGAGTCACATCTAGCTTCTAGGATGTGACAAGTCATTTTTTCAGTTAGGAGTGTTTTGAGTGCTCATAGCTTAGGGACACATCAGGTTTTAGGTGATAGTAATTTGATATAAATACAACTAATTCTATAATTGTAAAATTCAAATTGAGATTAATAAAAATTCATTCTTTCAATCGCTGTGCTCTTATGAAATCCTTTAATATGAGATATTACTTTCTCTCATTACCAATTCTATAAAAACGTTATTTTTCTTATTTATTTATTTATTAATTTATTTGAAAAATTGAAAATCAAGAATTATAATTTATTTTTGAAATTTAAAAATATTCAAAGAGGATCCTATAGACTATAGTCAGGTTTCAAATCAATGACTTTTACTAATTAAAGTGTTGTCATTCGCCAACTAAGATTTGGTCCTCGTAAAATATTAAAGTTAACATTAAAATTCTAATCTTTTTGACAAAATATAATTATAAAATCTAAGAAAAATTGTGTAACATATTTATTTTTAATTGTTAATTGAATAACATATTTAGAATTATTTTGTGCTTGTTCTAATACATAACGTGCGGATCAGACAATGAAATAAATTAATTTTGTTTTCATTAGAGATTGAATAAATAGATTTCATTAACACTCTTACAATGATTCTAGTTTTGTTTCGTTTCAATTTCTGGTAAGGAAGTCTCCAAATAAAGGAAATTGATTACTGTCATCTACAATTTTGCCATCTCTGTCATCGCTAAATATAAAGTGAACATATACAGCAAACAAAGTGAACATATAGACGATCTAAGTTAACACATACAAACAAATAAGTTCAATGAAAATAAGTTGAATATGCATGTAAACTTCTGAACAAGTGATGACAACACTTATTTGTGTGTAAGTGTTCACTTAGATCGTCTATATGTTCATCTTATTTGCTGTATATGTTCACTTTGTATTTAGCGACAGCTGGGATAGTATATTTGCCGATGGCACTTATAATTCCTGATAATTTTAGAACCGGAGGCGATCTAACTCCGGGCCGGCCGTTAAAAGGTAGTTTTATCGTTGAGACAAAGCCTTTATAATTCGGTGGACCCCGGAACACATACCTGTGGGCTCCTTATGGGCTGTTTCTAAGTGGGCCACGTGGGCCCCAACACCCTTAAATGTTTTTTTTTTTTTATGTCAGGGTCGGTCTCCATTGCTCGACAGTAGATACTTGGTCTAATGTTTTTTTTTTTTTTTTTGGGTGGTATGGTCTAATGTTTTGAGACCCTCTTTTGAGAGTCTTTCTCATTAAATCATTAAATGCACCTACAACAAAACCCACAAAAACAGAAAATTAATGCACCTACATTGACTGGGACCCTCCAAAGCTGCCACTGTTCACCGCCCAATCTGTTGTTATTTTTTTTATCTTAAAAGGTTTTATATATATATATATATAATTTTTTCTTTTTCATTATCTTTCTCGCTTCTTCCTAGCGAAACCAACAAAATGGTCCCCTTCATTTTAGGTCAATCCTTCGCTCTGAGTTCGAGATGAATATGCTAATTTTGAAGATATTTTATTTGTACTGCTAAGTTATTTTGGTCAAAGAATTCAGTCTTCTTGGTATTTGGTAAGAAGTTCAAGTCTTCTTGGTATTGGGTCAAAGAGTTCAGTTTTTTCACCCAGTTAAACGAATATGTCTAATTAAATTTGTACATTCAATTGGCATGGTCTAAGTATAATATTATATAGGCCGGTACGATTTATATTTTTTGGGAGCCAGACGAATATTCAGTTGCCGAATTTCAAACAGTGACGAAATGCTCACGCTATTAAGAAAACAAGATGCCAGCTACCTAAATTTCTATATGTTCTGTTCATTAATTCAAAAACATTATGCTAACTACTTCTGCAGATTAGTAAACCATATTACAGGTTTTAATCCACCTAGTGACCTACTGATTTGCATCAACTAGACTACAAAATCAGTGCTTAATTTGAAATGTAAAGTCAATGATGCGAGTTTGTAATTTACTAAAACATGTAAACAACTAAAACAAGCATGCTTTAAGATGCATGCGATTAGAAAAGACAAATTGACGCGTTTCAATTAAAGAGCACTTTTTGACTAACATGCACGCAGTCTAGACTTTGACACGATGTTACTAAACATAATTAATTTCTCTGTAATGCTGATATTTTGTGGTTATAATGTAAAACACTTGTTGGTTAACTAACCCTCAGCGATAATAATAGAAATTTGAAGCTTGGAACGGAAGCTTTTCAAATCTGGTTCCTGAGTGGCAGTTTACTATGTAGCCAATTGTACAATACTTCTAAGAGCATATCTTATTTCTTCTAATAGCTCTTTCCTTTTTTAGAAAGTGTTTTGACGGTCTCCAATTGACAATTGGGTGTGTTATTAGGTAACACTTTTCAAAGTAAAAGGGGCAAAAAAACTACATCTGATAATAAATGTCAACATCTACAGCGAGTTGGTTACATTTAAAAATTTATGGAAGTATTTGATTTGAAAATAACATCGATCATAGTGGCATAGTTTCTTCAAAGTTATGTTATGTTAATGAAGTGTATCTACGTTTTTTCTAATTACACAAAGGGGAAAAGATACTGCATCAATTATTGTAATTTATAAGCTGTGGATTCTAGAGAAAAGAGGTTAGTATGAGTTAATCTACCTCAATAATTGGTGGCATAAGTTATATGCCTTCTTAAATTTTATTTATGTCGATCTATATATGCTCCACTAATTTATTCTCATTTAATAGTATCAGCGATATATAGAGGATTTATTTCTCTATTTATGCCTTTATCAGACACCTACTAACGGACTCAAAACAAATATATGTGCATGCACTAATATATCAAATAATGTGCATTGGCATGGTAGCATATGCAAGTAAGGGAAATATAAGAACCGAGATACTGGTTTGATAATAGGAGTGCAAGGACTGACATGCTCGATTGCCACATGCAGGAGATCCTAGGTCACCTTTTTTCTAATCTCTCCACCAATTTATGTGTCAGAGTATGTGACATGTTTTAGCCTACACTCACCAGATAATTACGATTCTTATTAGTACTATACTACTATCATTGTTGTATCATTAATTGCATAATCTGTTAGTACTTATATATAGACTTAAATGTCATACTTAGTCCGTATTATTCCATTACATATATAGTAATTTAATATTAATTATTTTTTGTAACAATAGTAGTCAGATGTCTCATAAGCTTGATTAGTGTTTCTCAAAAAAAAAAGCTTGATTAGTATGGCAAGAGATTAAGTAAAGAGAGCAAGAACTGTACTAACATGTCACAACTTCAGATTTTATCAATATTTAAAAAATTTTAAATTCAAATTCTGAACCCATATCGTTGAACTTCCTCAACTCAATTTAACGAGTGATGTCTTTTCATATAAGTTTTATAAAATTTGGAGTTGATTCGGTATTCGATTAAGTGATTAAACGATGAATGTATTTTAATTAATCAGACAGAGTTAATCAAATTCGTTCATTTGTTGACCACTTGATCAAGTATCAAATCGACTCTAAATTTTATAAAACTTATATAAAAACACATCGCTCATTAGATTTAACAAGACCAATAGTTTGAATTTATCATTTGAATTTTAAAATTTTAAAATATCGATAAAATATGAAGTTGAGGCAACTTGTGACAACTAAAAGTGGTGGCATTAGAACCTTACTCTAGGCTACGTTTGGATGGTTGAGAATAAAGTAGGAAGAAGGAAGAAGGGAAGAAATTTATTGGGAAGGGATAAATTTATTAGGAAGTGTGTAACTTTTGTGAAGAGTTTGGATGGTTAGAAATAAATTTATTGGTAAAAAGTGGTTATTCCTTATTCCTTATTCCGGGAAGAAGCCATCCAAACGGAGCCCTAAAGTAAATTTAATGTGCGGTGTACTAACGTTATTTTTAATATCGCTTCCGTGAGGTGAACTATGTATTGTTTCAAGCATGCACGTTGATGTATATAATTTTGGAAACTGGTAAAATAATATTTAAGATTTTTGTTTGAATTTTGTTATAATATTATTTCAAATATGCACGTTGCTGTATATACTTTTGGAAATTGGTAAAGCATATTTATGATTTTACTAGAATAGTAGGAAACGTTGTGATCAATGTGAAATAATATAACAAATTCTGAAGTAGGACCACCAAAAATAAAGAGGGGTGATCGAGGCTAAATCAGGCTAAAATATAAAAATCTTGTTCTACCTAATTGATTTCGAGACTTTAGTTCCTAACAAAAGTTAAACAAAATATTTTTTTGGATTCTGTAGTTTAAAATAACAATTATCTAAAGTGCAATAAACTAAATAATTTTTAAAAAATTTTGGATATAAAATATGCAAACAAACGTCATAGGGTTCAGATTTCGCTTTGGTTTGACTTTTGGAACGCCATAATCACACACTTTCATATTAGAAACCAAAATTTTAGAACAATCTGGTCTCTGTTCGATCCGAATAGAGGTTAGAAAGTTGAGTTATGACGGTTTTATTTCAAATACGGCCTTGTGGAAGGCTTGGATTTGTCGTACCTAGACTTCCTAACTCTCAACTGTTGTTTATTAGACTAGAAACTAGTACATGATTCTACCTTACCCACTTAGGTCAACTAAAATTAGACTTTCGTGTTGGTATTTAAATTAACCTAAATCTTTTTGTTGATATTCTTAAGGATATCTAGATTCTTTTCAGACCATCTAGAAACCACACCTTGCAATACTGGTTAGTCTCCTCTTTCGAATATCAAGCTTATCCCAACTATTTTGTTTAAACCCACCTGTTTAATCTAATTTTGTAAACTTAACTAAATGTTGTCATTCATTTAGAAGTTAATCAGATTAAGCAAATAATTCAAACAAACATAGATATATTACTCAACAACAAGTCATACTAAGAAATAAACAAGTCACAACATCAATCCAAACCTAAATTACTACCTTATTCCTAAGACATAATAAATCTAACCTAACATACTAATAAAACAAACTACAATTGCAAAAGCAAGATACAAACTCTATTTGATCAAGTCTCAAGAGAAAGGAAGAAATAAAATAAATATCGCTTTTAATTCGAGATATCAAATGTTCAGAGTCATGGTTGGATTAGTTCTGTCGCGGTCACATCTATAATTACTCCAAAGTCACTGTTGATGTCGTGCTCTGTTGGAAAGGGTGGAATCCTGGACCTTCTGGCATGAGAACGGTGGTAGAAAGGTGCCAAAATGTGTTAAAATGGTGGAATTTCGTCTATGGTAACTTTCTTCTTTCTTTCAAGACAAGAGGATATACTTATAGAAGGTCTAGGATGACTTGGGAAGGATGCTAGGGCCAAAGATCACGAAATCTTCTCAAAATACGTAGTTTCCTTCATCGAGAACTTGCCAAAACAGGCAAGTCAGACCCTGTTCGTACCAAATAGATTTCATTCAGATCGAATAATGAAAATGGTGTTTTGTATATCTAGTTAATTTGACCTTCTCTTCGAACCACATGAGTTATGTTCGGATCGAATGAGATTCATTCGAATCGAACAGCAAGTCCAACATTGAGTATCGATAGTATTTTGACAGTAATTTTTTCATCCGGACTCCGATTGAGGTGATTCAAAGACCGTTGGAAAGCTTAGCATGAGTTCTAAAAAAGTACAGTAAATGTAAGGGTTTGAGTTATCATTTTAAGTGCAAAATCCAGCCAAAATATAGATTTAAATATGAGATATTAAGGAGACGTCAGTCTAGTGTTCCTCAAGTTACATGATATACTTATTTCAAATCCTGACGAATATTGTTCAAATGTGAAAAGTAAAACTAAAAATGTGTTTTTTTTTGTTATTAAAAATATATGCATTAACATTAATTGAACCAATATAAAGGGTCGTTTGACATAAAAAATATACTTTTCAATGGTTGAGATGTGGTATTTTTAATTTAAATTGCACTCAAAAGTATGATACACATTATCTAAATGTTTCTTGCCGAATTTGAATTATTTTTATTTTGGGAACTGTTATTGAAAATACATTTAATAAAAATAATTCAAGCATATATACATCTTAGTTTTGTGGACTAAGGTACATCATGTTTGACTGTTAATTAAAAAATTAGAAACATTTATGAAGTTCAAATACAGCATGCAATTTGTGCTAAGATATGTACCTCAAATTTTGAATCTAATATAAAATTAATCACTCATTAAATTAGCATAACGTAAAAGAAGGGTGTACGTTAAAACATCTAAAAAAATTAAGAAATGGCATAACTATAACAAAACATGTCAACAAGTTTTCAAATCATTGATAATCCCAATTGAGGATAAGCTTCATCCAGTGGAGCTAATTTTATGAGTAGTTTTGGGGACCTAATAACAAAATTAAAAGGAGGACAAGAAAGGGGGGAAAAATGTTTGGTTACTGTCCAATAGTGTAAGAAAAACGGAAATTTTGTTTCACCTATTTGTTTCGGGCCAGATGAGTTCGCAAAAGCACCGACCCATCATATATTTACTAGATAAAATAAAAAAATTTCTGTGATTTGGCGAGAATTTGATCAGGTGTGAGTGTGTGACTCGTGAGTTTGAAAAGTGAAAACTAATCTGGACACTCAAGATTAATTTTTTTTAAAAAAAAATATATAGCACCAGCTTTCTAAAAAAAAAATTTAATTAGAAAATTCACTTTTTCATAATTCTTCCGCCGTTGGAGAGGACAATCGAAATCCTCGGTAGTACTCTACTATGCATTTCGACATCATAACCGTCCGATTAATAATGAATGATCCGTGATTAATATCGGAACGGTACGGTATATAAATCTTAACCGTCGAAATTAGATTAGACGGTTGTGATGAAAAATTGCAGCGTGCAATTCACTGCACAGAATACTGATCCTTGGAGAGGAGCCACAAGAACCCAACGACCAAATATGTGCTATGCTCCAATTTAATTTATTGTCATATTTTTTTTTTTAATATGTACTTTTCTTGTCTGGTGTATAGGCAAAACGTGCCAAGTATTGGAGTAGCTTCTAGCCTTTGTGTTTGGTCGGTGTCGAGCCCATGTCTCTCGAGTTAGATGCTTTAAATGAAACGCCAGGTGAGTTATTAAATGCTACTTTGTTATGTACTAGTCTTGTGTGTGACATCCCTCAGTCAGGACTAGTAGCCACTAGGCTATACTGCTTGCATTTTTTTGGAGGGGGTAGTGTCTACCTCCAATTTAATTACAAACGTTGCTATTTATTATTTTAATTTGAAGTTTCATTTTAAACATGAGGACCCAGAAGTTACCAAAAATATGTATGGAGAGGGAGCAATGTGTTTGATTTATGTATACATATATAGGTGCCTTGTTTAGATAAATATGATTGTTATCGAACAAGTGTACTAGGTTGTTTCTTACGTAATAAAAGTAATAAAGAAGATGATAATACCGACCATATTTTTCTAAATAAAAAATTCTGCAACGCAATCACTTTTAATGTAATAATTAATTTATCATGAATTCATGATCAATAGAACTTCTGAATTAATTTGAAATCAAGACTGATAAGGATCATCTTTAATATTCATCATCTCCATCATCCTCCCAGTACTTTGATTAATTGCATTTTAAAAAAAGAAAGAGGGGGTGAGGATGTGGGGATGAGTAATGTGTTTTTCTTTTTTGGATGAGAGGATGATTAACGTGTTTTTCGTTTTTGGATGAGGGGATGAGGGGAGGGAGGGAGCGACACAGAGGAGAGAGACACGGAGCGACACAGAGGACTCTTCCATTTCACTCCCTTCAACAATTATGATATTAACTTCAACAGTATGATATTGACTTTATATTATATAATAATAATAATTTAATTAAAAATTTATATATTTGCCATATCATGTCTTGTTTGTAGTCAGGTACCATTTTGGTGTAAATTTATTCATATATATGGAACCAATTTTGTAATATTTCGCATCCAGTATTCCGAGGATAGTGTTTCCACGTGGCCTCTTAAATGGCTTTGAAATCTCGTACATATCTCATGATTATAATGAGGGAGCTAGATTTCATCATATCATCATTCTCTGAAATTCTTATTATAATTATCTAACATACTCGTTAATAGAAAATCAGGAGATGATGGGATGATAAAATTTTAGAAATAGCATTAAGCAATTCCCATTTGAAATTGTCACCCAAAATAGTCTAGAGTTAGAAACTAGCGAGCGATAAGCTGATATATATACTGTGCAATTTAGCATATTTGAATGCCGAAAGAGATTTAGCATCAATGTAATGGTTATATTTAGTATTTATCCATCGTCTTTGATATATATAACAGAACTTCTATTATTTGAATAATGATATTGTTTGAATTTAAGGTCTTGAAGCATTACATACCATATCAGAACTTATTTTAACAGTTGTAATATTTCTATCATAAGAATCTTTAATTTTTACATGTTCTATGGAGTATGGGCTATGGCATATATATATTTTTTGACATATTAAAGGAATTTTATAATGATCAAATCGACACACATGTTATTCTTTATGCTTAGAATTATGATGTCAATTATTTGGGTAATTTAAAACTTGTAATTCAAAAAATGCGTAGAATTAAGATGTCAATTATTTGGGTAATTTAAAACTTGTAATTCAAAATTTGTATACTACTTAAAATCATGCGAGCACGTATCTAATATATATTAAAATGGTGTAGCATTTAGACTAATTAAGTTTGTACTTGTTTAATTCTAAGACACTGTAATATTCAAACCATGAGAGTATTTTATTTCTCCTAATTATCTGAAGTATATATGGACTACATGGTCGCCCGTTCTTCATTCATCAGGGACTATATTTATAATGATTAAAATATATATTGTCTTATTTTACTATAATTAAGATGTGTTATTAATAAATTGGGTGTTATAAGACATGGAAATTAGCTTAAAATGTATATACAAGATTATATATAACTTATCGATTAATTTCATGCTAAAACAATTAATTGGGCTATCTTGGTTATTAAAAATGTATTTAAATGATATTAATTTTAAAAGTAAAAAAAAACAATGGAACACATAAATAGAAATACTTGATACCTCCTCTTTCGTTTATAAAAAATAAAGATAAGTTGGATAAATTATAAAACACTAATTCATTAGAAAATTAAAATACACTTTTAAAAGACAAAGTAAACAAGGAAAATTAAAATACACTTTTAAAGCCCCTTGTGAAGAAATAATAACTACTGCGTGATAGCTAAATCAAATCCGACGCTACACTACCAACAATTTAAAATACAGATCTTTCTGATAAATCAATAAAATTATATCCACAACATGCCACATGCCAGTATGCCACGGAAAGACCCAAATGCTTCGGTCTGCTCAGTAGCAAGAATTATTTTATTTGAGGAAAAAAGAGAGTGGCTTGTGACTGTTGGCATTTTGTGTACATATATCTGGCGCTCCATATCAGTTCAAAACTTTCTATAATATCCTGACCAAAATGATCCCAACTTCCCAAGGGTACGAGGAAGTAGGAACCACCACAAACCCAATTAAATTGTACTAATTAAAAAGACCAAATTAAATGGTTTATTAACCAAAGACAACTAGAATAAAACCAGAAGGGACATGAAAGCTGCCTTTGAGTCATATTTCATTAAAAAATGGGAAGAGGAGATTTGTTGGTCAGATCTTGCCAATTTGATGATACAAATAACACCAAGCTTTGTTTATGGACAGAAATGTTAGCACCATGAATTCAGTGATTTGTCTGGATTCTTTTACTGGGTTAACTTTTTGGTATCAATTTGCATTTAGGATATCAAATTTGTACCTAGAAATATTTTTTAGGTTGGCCATATTAACTATACTTGAACTTATTTATACTTGAATTTGGAATGAGAACATGAACACTAATGAATAGTGTCATTATGTGTAAATATTGTTGATCTTCTGTGGAATAGGCTAAATAGTGCCACAATGTGTGGATGTCATTGATCCTTTGTGGTATAAGTTTTTGGCACATGTGGATCGAGGATAGGTGAGAAAGATTTTTTGCATCCAATATTTTTGTTGACAAATGAATGTGTGTAAGTTGACAACATTTTCCTATAGTGTGCAACAGTTTAATAATGATGTCACGCATAATATATGCAAAACAGTTTTTATTTTCTTTAATTGTGTTTAATATTGTAATGAAATTTAGAGATGATCAAACTAATTCTAATCTTAATACATATAACAATCAATGTGTAACATAAGACATTTAATCATGAAATTTTTATTAAATTAATCTTACTTAATTCATTATGATGCCTAAGCTAATTAAAAAACATAATTTAAGTAACAATATACAAGAGAAATTTATATTCACAACTACATAATTTTCTTCAATTAAGCATCATATTTGATCATTTAATCGGGTTTAAATTCATATCTTTCATTCAAAATTATGAACATATATAAACAATTAATTATAATTCAAACCAGATTTTAAGTTTTTGTCCACCATAAAATTAAAGAAAAAAAAATTTTAAAAGAAAAATATGAAATAAAAGGGCATGTAATGCGCTTTGGAGTATGGACTTCTCTTGTACATGTAGCTTATTATTGGATCTACTTTCCATTATGCCCAGTAATCCAGACCTTTAACTAAATTGTATATGTTCTCAAACTGCTAAGGTTATGCCTACTTTTTGTGTTCATTTTAAAGTGTACGGCCGTAAGTAATCTAACTAGAATAATTTTGTAAGGAAACAATCTTAATCGAAAAAATCTTAGAATGACGTTCCAAATGAAATGCACTCAGCCTTCGGACTACTTGCATAAAATAAAAAACAGCTACAATACACAACCTAATAACAATTTTAATAAACAACAGACAAAATTTGAAAATAAATATTCAGCAACGTATCAAATAGAAAATTAGTCATAATACAAAATCTAATAAATAATTTTTACAAACAATAATAAAATCTGAAAATAAATATTCAACTAATGTATGTGGCGGTAGAATCTGGTGTGGTTAAATTTTGCACTTTTGAAGAAATTGATAACATAAAAAAGATAAAAATGAATAATTAAACAAATAAAGCAAAAACGAGAATCATGCGGTCACAGAGGCAATTACATATTTTCAACGGGACCCTTTCTTTTAATGATATTACAAAAAGTGAATTAATTTTCCGTCAAGGTTGGAAATGGTTTTTAAATATAAAAGAAAATACTAAATCCTAAATACTACTGTTATATTTACTTATGAAACCAAAAATATTATCTTTATTTTTTCAGTTTCCTATTAATCCGTAATTTTATTTTCTTAATTTATACCCTTTTATAGCTAGAGAGTTACAGGTAAGTAGAGAGATAGTGTGGGTCAGGGCTTCACTTCCTCAACTTCATCTGAGCCGTCATTGCTTTATGCTAGTGCTGCACAATGGCAGAGAGCATCGCTATATGAATGATATGTTAATCCGTCGTTCAATTTTTTTTTTTTATAAGAAATTGTTCTTCAAATTTTGCGGCTAACCATGCTGTATGTATCTCAGAGAACTAAAACGCGTTAAAAACATGTTCCCATTGGCCAGTTGCACTGAAATCTTCATTATGCACGTCGAGCCCCACCAACCTATTGAACATGTCGATAGACTAACGATGCCAAAAAGATTTTAACAGGACCACTGAATAAAATATTAATTAATTAATCAACTTGGTTAACAATGTAATAAAATATATATATATTTAAAGCCTCATTTTTATGAAGGTGAAATTTAGAGCTTATTTAAAAAAATATGAAAAATATTTGATTAAAAAAAATTTGGGACATTGTACCCCTTATACGTTACACATTTAAATCCTATTCTGCCAATTGGTGTTGTCGCCTGCCAAAAAAGTTGGAGCTTTACTGTGGCCAATATTTGATTTCTGTTTAAGAACCTCATGTCTGCTTGATATCCTGTCAAATGATTTAAAAGTACTTGTTCGACAAATTCTAGTTTTAGTCTTTTGCTTCCTACAAGATATAGGTGTCAGTTACTATTTTATTTTACCCTTAAGACTCTTTGATAGACATAAATACTAATTTGTCGTAATATCTTAATTAGCAACACAAATGATCAAGTATTTTATATGAAATTAACAAATCACAAATTAGAACCTACAGCTTTAAAGAGAAGACATAGCGTAAAGTGAAATATATGATCTTCTTTAATTTCTCCTTAGTCAAAGCGATAGTAATTAATAGTGTTTTATTCACTTACGTCTCTTTTCTTAATTAGGCGAAATTAGTGAAAAGGTGCCTTCTAATGATAGGAAATAAGTTAATATAACCAAGACAATTAAAGGGATCAAATATTGAATGAATCTGGTTCATTGATTTTCCATCAAAATCAATACACCATTTAATTAAAATTAATAAATAAACTTGGTTCATATTTAAATCATATAGGCCGCATTAATTATAATTAATAATATTAATTAATTATAACATCCTTCACATAGGAAATTATTTTTTCTGAGAATTTATTAAAAAAAAATGTTGCTCTCATTTCGATATATATCATATACCATAGAAAAAATGGCCGATTCATTTTTTCAACACTTTATTTGTCAATGAAAATGAGAAAAAAAAAATTAAAATCTGGTGACAGGTTAATAGGGATTTTTTTTTGTTGTTAATTATAAATTTAGTTATTTTCAATGTATTAAGAGGGGAATGTTATTCGAGTTAGTTTTTTTTTTAAGATAAATTGGAGGTCTAAGCCACCCAATTTATTTTTAAATTAAATGTCTATGAAAGACCCCCCAACCGAGTTTCGAACCTGCGACATTTCACTTAAGGAGTCAAGGTGCATTGCCCTTTGCCACTAGACCAAGAACCGGTTCTTATTCGAGTTAGTTTGTACTGAGAATAATGCAAAAAAAAAAAAACAAGTGCTAACTTTAATAGTGCAGAAATAATGGTAAATTCAGGTTATTCTGAATAACTTTTTAATTGTTTTTGTATTATTGTATAATTTTGAATAACAGTAACCGGAAAAATGTTGACATTATTGTTGTTCTTAGAAAATATTAAATTAGCAAAATATTATAATTTAAGATGATTCAGAAGAGACACAAATGACTTTTACTACATCTAACTAAGAATATACTTGGTAGGAGTTACCAATATGATCTAAAATAAAATAAGAATAACATGACTTTATTGAACTAGCATTATTACCATAACAATATAATATAAATTTTGGAATGTAGAAAATAAAAACTTTCATAAAAGAAATCATTCAAGGGCTTCAAAGTAAATAGTTCAAGCTCAAAAATGCAAGGGCCGTATATATTATTTTCAATATAAATAAATAGCCGTATTTTGGGAATATTCCATAAAAGTTTTTAACACTGAAATTGGTGACTGGGGTGAAACCGTGAAGCAACTGCCAAAGGAATCAACGTGCTTAATATTAAAAGTAGGGAAGCATTTTAAAAAAGAAAAAAATTCCACTCGTTACTAAAAGATTGCATAAGTAGAAAAAAAGAAAAGGAAAAATCAATCAAACCAGAGGTGTTGGTCAAGACAAAGCAAAAATGGCAGCCCACAGGAGCAAAATTTCAGGGGGAATTTGGTACAGTTACTTAATAGGATGCCGCCTATAAAAATTTTCCACTAGAAGACATAAAAAATTCTCAATTAGTTTGACTACAAAAATCAAAAAAGAAAGAACAAAAGTCCCTTAACTACGACGAAATTTCATGATGAAAATTAAATTTGAGCTCGGTCCAACGCTTGTTAACAACCAAGAACCGCCCGGTTATTTGCAAAGAAAAATTTTAAAAAGAAAAGAGTTTTTATGTTGGTACCATGAAGTGTGATTCTGTGTGTTGGTTTGTTTTGACTCTTTTTTATAAAAAAATATTCGTGCTTAAATTAGTACATAATTTATACATAACAAAAGTTAGACACTTGTAGCGGGCGTGTCATATATGTATCGATCTTTGTATGTACGTACATTTAACATAAATAAAGTCGACACCAGCAGATGATGTAGAGTGCAATTATTGATCGCCGAGTCCTGCACAATTGTTAACATCAGTGAAATTTTTAATTGACAATTCATTGTGCTAAACATTAAATGATATCAACTGCAATTATGATAGATATTATAAATATAAATTCAAGGATAATAAAATATCTAAAATGGATCTATATTATAATAAATAATTAATAGATTACACGATCTTTGTAAACAATTGACTATACTAATTACAAAACTAAAAAGATTATTTAATTAATGCGGCCCTAAAATTATTGTAGATGCAAAATTTAGAATGTATTATTTTTCTAAAATAAATGTGTTCTAAATCATTTATTATTTTCTAAAATCTTTAGGGTACCCATTATCTTTTTAATATTTTATGGCGAAATATTAATTTATAATTTTTCGAAATAAATTTATACAAGGTACTTTTGTTGCTGAATGATTATTGAATTATCCTATAACAAAATACTATTTTTTCTATGAATAGAACATGTATTGCTACATATGAAATTTTATTACATTCATTTAATATATTGAAGCAAATTGAAGCAAAGTTTTATTTGTTAAAAGGTGATGTATTGAAGTATCTCTAGAAACTTTTCACACATAAAATTCAATAAGAAATTTCACATACGATCCGATCATCTGTTTATATCCATACGAGAATCTGACTAGTTGATCGACAAATCCAAATCTTGTGGCGGGCGACACAGCGTGCAGCGCACCACAGGCCGTCCGATCAAATCTCAATGGATGAGGGAGCTCCGTGCATGTAACAGATTGTAAGGCCCGAAAAAATGTAACCCGTCCAAATTTGATCGGACGGTCCGTGTGGCGCGCTGCACGCTGTGTCGTGCGCCACAGGATTCGGATCGACCCGTATTATCATTGGACCGTAAAGATAGTTGTACCTGTTACATAATCCGAACCAAACTTAAAAAGTTCCCAAAGGACCCGCTTTGTGTTATTTTCGGTGCCCACCTCTCTTTCCTCTATATAAGCCTTAGCACCTTGCACTTTCACTTACACCATTCTCTTTCTTTTCTCTCTCCAATAGAAAGCAAGTAGAGTTATACGTAGCTACACTTGCCTAACAAGCACTCCTTGCACCTCTGCTTAAAGCATACCCAAACCATGACAAAGAACAATGCAGTGGTGCCAATTGAGATACCTGTACCGGCCTCTCAACACTACTCGTACCCACCACCGCGTGGCACCGACACCAAGTATCCAAATTACAAGAAACTCCTGAACCAGCTTGAGCTTGGTGGAGCTAACAAGATCAATTCATGGCTGGAAAGCATGAGAGCCTCGTCTCCGACCCAAATTAGACAAAATTCCATCCTTGGTTCTTCCCTTGTCATGCCTCTTGAAGATGAAACTGATGAATGGATCGTGAGTTTCTGCAACTTCATTGAGAACTCTGTTGTTGTTTTGTTTGATTTTGTAGTAAAGACCCAAATTTTCTTTTCAGGAGGAGCATCCATCAGCTCTGTTCAAATTTGAGCAGATAATGGCAATGTCTAAGGGAAAGAAAATTGTGATGTTTTTGGACTATGATGGCACTTTGTCTCCAATAGTCGATGATCCAGATCATGCTTACATGTCTGAAGCGGTATGTAATTTCTGTTTGGTTCTTGCAAAAATATTGCTTCTTTATTTTTTTTTCTTTTGTTTCCAGAATTGTTACATGTTTAATTTCTGCTGAGTCCTTTTTTTTTGTTCACTTTTCGCATTTTTTGGTTTTGCAACAGAGTGCATGAGATGATGAGAGCTTGATTGAAGGTGATATTATGATATATTTAATTTGGGTACTTTAATTTGCAGATGAGAGAGGCTGTGAGAGATGTGGCGATGCATTTTCCAACAGCTATTGTGAGTGGGAGGTGCACTGACAAGGTACATTTACTACAACACATTTCGGTACTATAATATTTTTCTGATTTTTAATTTGGAGGATGTTTTCTCTATTTTTTCTTTCTTTTCATGGTTATATATCCAAAATCAGAAACACCCTCGTAAATTATGTTGTCAGGTAACTCTCTGTCAAGCATGTGTTCACGTGGTTTTTATGTTTTGTTAGTGGTTACATGTTCTTATAAATTCTGTGATATATTTGGTGTCTGGTTAAATTTTTTTCTTATTTCTCTTTTGGGTCAGTTGTGAACTTCCTAAGGAAGAATTTCTTTTTCTTTTTCCTTTTTGGTATCTATTCAGTACTTAATTTTCAGTATTTCCTCGCATAAGGGGGAAAAAAGAATATATATATATATATATATATATATATATATATATATATATATATATATATATATATATATATATATATATATATATATATATATATATATATATATATATATATATAGAGATGGGCTAACGTCCTTTGGATAGGACTGAGCCCCTGTCCTATTAAGTTTTAAACCGTTGGATTGATGTAAGATTCGTGTATAGATATAATTCTGTGGCTGAGATGTAAGCGCTGAAGAGAGTGCTGAGTTAATTTTCTCCGTTCCTCTCTTTTATTTCAGTTAGTCCCTCCGTCCGTCCATGTTTCCTCTCTCCGTCTCCAAAAGAATCGCGCCTCTCTTCGTCACATCCCATCCGTGTTTCCTCCTCTCTCGTTACCTCTCTGCCAAAGACAAAGAGAGAAGCTGGATTTCTTGAAACATCGATCCTTCTCCGAGAAAACATATATGGTCGAACTCACTCTCTCTGTACTTTTCCTCTCCGACAAAGATTCAGGCTATGAAGCTTTTTTTTTTTGTGGGGGGGGGGGGGGGGGAATTAGGATTAATGTACTGGTACCAACTGGTCCTCACCGATGTCTGTATTAGTTAGTATAAATGAAGCATATTGCATACCAGTAATGCTTGTACCTATCCACTTCACTCTGGTCGGGTTTCACGTTCTAGGTTAGTTTTATTTAACTATAACCAAATAATATTACAAGGTACAGATGATTACGAAAATTGTGCAAGGGATTGCAACTTTTTGGAAACTAGATTGCAAAGGGATGGAGAGCAATACTTCATTTGCTTTGTTTATTTACTTATAACTAGATTGCTTTGTTTAATCAAGAGATAGAGAGCAATACTTCATTTGCTGATGACCAAACAACAGTAGAAGCAAGAGTCGGTCAGACACAACATTCGACAATTGTGTCGGAGAGGAAAAGTACAGAGAGAATGAGTTCGACCATATAGGTTTTCTCGGAGAAGGATCGATGTTTCAAGAAATCCAGCTTCTCTCTTTGTCTTTGGCAGAGAGGTAACGAGAGAGGAGGAAACACGGATGGGATGTGACGAAGAGAGGCGCGATTCTTTTGGAGACGGAGAGAGGAAACATGGACGGACGGAGGGACTAACTGAAATAAAAGAGAGGAACGGAGAAAATTAACTCAGCACTCTCTTCAGCGCTTACATCTCAGCCACAGAATTATATCTATACACGAATCTTACATCAATCCAACGGTTTAAAACTTAATAGGACAGGGGCTCAGTCCTATCCAAAGGACGTTAGCCCATCTCTATATATATATATATATATATATATATATATATATATATATATATATATATATCGCCTATTTGTGCTTTTTTCTGTTGTCTCGTCAGCTAATATGAGAACCTTTTGCTCTTCTACTGTTTTTTGTGCAAGTTGGTGCATTTCTTTTATTTTAGTTATGAGTACTTAAAACTGTTAACAAATAGCTTTTGTTGATTTGTTGTGGGCCAGGTGCTTAGTTTTGTGCGGTTGAAAGAGTTATACTATGCTGGGAGTCATGGAATGGACATTGTCGGCCCCACTAAAGGCCCAAAGCATATCAAATCTAAGGTCTATATATAATTCCTATTTTCTCTCTCTATTTTCATTTAAAACTTTTAAGAATTATTGGGAGGAAAATTATCTGACGATATTATTTGTGTCTTTTTTATTATAGACCAAGGAGGTTCTTTGTCAGCCAGCAAGTGAATTTCTACCAATCATAGAAGAGGTGAATATTTCACATATTTCCTTCACTTTAGATACGTCATCTTTGTATCTCCTTGTCCTTGCAAAAAGATTTTGCAGCTAACATGTTCGTTATTTACTTTCTCTGTTCATAGATATCTAAAGCCTTGATAGAGAAAACCAAAATGATTCCAGGGGCCAAAGTGGAGAACAACAAATTTTGCGTTTCAGTACACTATCGGTGTGTGGATGAAATGGTAAATGAAACTTAGTTGATAATGACTACTAGCACTTAAGAAAAAAAAAGCTTCCTCTTTCCTCTTAAAGAGAATTTGTAACCATTGACATTTAATTGACATTTTGAATATTCTGAACCAGAAATGGGATGCAGTAGCAGAACAAGTTAAATCAGTGCTGAATGAATACCCAAAACTCCGGCTAACTCAAGGAAGAAAGGTTCGACATCTGTTATACCCGACTTTGGGTACAGATCAGAAAATATAATATTTTTACTAATATGATCTCATCTTTAAAATTAGGTTTTAGAGATCCGACCTACTATCAAATGGAACAAGGGAAATGCACTTGAGTTCTTGTTAGAAACTCTTGGTACGAGACTATATTATGATATTCTAGATGCTGATATTTGTTCTTGTTAACTTATATATATTACATGATGATTATTTTACAGCCTAAAAGAACTCACGAGATATTGTGGTCCTCTTATGTTGCAGGGTATGCTGATTCTAGTGAGGTTTTCCCGGTGTATATTGGAGATGACCGTACTGATGAGGATGCTTTCAAAGTATGCTGCTTAAAAAATATTCTGTAATTAATGTAAAATATTTTGTTCTGAGCAATTTAATTGCATTTTTTTTCATGGCTATTTTTAATTCCGGTTCCCTAAATGATTTCCAGGTTTTATGTGAGAAAGAGCAAGGCATTGGTATTCTTGTTTCAAAGGTTCCAAAGGAAACAAATGCTTGCTACTCTCTCAGAGAGCCTGGCGAGGTAAACATTCAATACTTCTCACTTCTTTTCTTGTCAGTGTGATTTTATATATTTTTTATTTACTCATTTATATGCTTAACCTCGTATTGGTTAGTGCTCAAGTAACTTTTCATCTTTAACTTTGATAGGTGAAGGAATTTTTGCAGGAGTTAGTGCAGTGGAAACGTTCCAATGAGCATTAGAATCCGAACAGATTGAGATGAAGATTTAATTTTCTTGTCTGATAAAGATGATCTAATTTTCATAAGCCATGGAGCTTTTGACCAACTTATTTGTTATTTCCTCTGTGTAATTTTGTATCTTAAATTGATCAAAGTCCTAACCAAGAAAGACATATTATATCGTCTTTCTTGTTAGGTTGTGTAAAATTAGCTTTTTGCCAGATGGCAAAAAATGCAATTTTCCTTTCTTTTTTCCGTGTACAAGTTCCTATTGACAAAATTTCCGTTCCATGTATCTCCAACTTTCTTTAACTAATTTTCCATATGGATGCTTGTTGTAGTAATCTTATTACATGTGTATACTATTAAGGCAGAGAATCAGAAGACATCGTTTCTTTGAAATGTACATAAAGCAATCAGAAAGAAGAAAAAAAACAGAGTTCTAATAAGCACGTTGCGCGTTAGACGTTAGAAGTGCTTTGGTCTTCAAAAAAGCTAACACAATACTCTTTCCCAAATGGTAAAATTTCAAGAGTACAATAACAAAAGAGTACTCCTAATAGCCGCAAAAAAAAAAAAAAGAAAAGTAGTCTGATTTGGTACTATTTTGGTTAAATTGGACCTTGAAATTGTTCAATGTTCTAAATGAACAATGGTTTCTTGACCATTGGAGTAAAGCAATACCAAATTTATTGGGAGCCATCAATGTGAAAAAGTTGCCAACAAGATTGAACAAAGCCTATCTTAGTAGGAAAAATTGATCAATAAATACTAGAAGCATAATTCCTTATAGAAAGTCTCAAACGAGAATAAACCAAATTTTTAGTACAATCATTCATGTGGCAGTAATATTGAACTAGATCTGAATGAATTGCACCAAATTATAACAATATCTTGTTGCTCTAGCTACTGCGCTGTATTAATTGTAGCATTTTAACGCTTTCTGTTTAAGCTTTTTGAGTTGTAAGACTTCCATTTTTTTCTATGAAATATGTTGGTTTGGCAATCACCAACCAATCTTTAAGAAAATAAAATATTGAACTAGATCTAATTGTGAGCTTAATTGGACTTAACTACTTTGTACCAGTCACGGCAGTGTCTTTCAATTCAACAGAATCAGCTTTTCCAACTTGATTTTTCTTGCCCTTTCTTCTTTCAATGTGTAAATATACTGAGGCTACATACTTTTTTTGTTTTATCGCTTAATTGTGGCCATCAATGTGGTCAAGCTGATGCTCAACAACAATACAAAATATTTAGTTTCCATCAATCGTTGATAACCTTTACAAGATACTTTACAAAAGAAAGCAATGAATGAACCCATGCTTCAGGACCAGAGACATATGCATGCAAAACCCCACAAAAAAAGAAGGCCAGAAAAAGGAATAAAAGGAAAATCAATTATGTTCCAATCTACTTCATTTGCAGAGAACAGTTCCCATTGCTCAGAAACATAAAAATGCACAGCCCCACAAACCATCTCAAATTTGTTAGGTCGCGACAAGCGCCATACCTCACTATACATGCCTATACTATGTGTAAAGGACAAAGAAAGGGGGGGGGGGGGGGAAAGAAGAATTAAAGAAAGAAAGAAAGAAGTAATTGTTGATTGAAAGAGGAGTTGGATTCCACTTGATTATAACCTCTTTGTACCTTTCGTGTTTAGTTTTAAATTTTTGATAAAAAAGTATGGTAGCTTCCGACACCCTACGCATACGGTGATTTTATTAAATTAAGGAAAGTAAGATGCAATAACAATCTGTATATAACAGCAAACCGTACAGAAAATTGCGAAATGCTAAGAAAGAAATATATTTAATCTACACCGCACATTGGTAGAAAAGGAAAAACAAAGAAGATATGGCCATCCTCTTCTGTCTTTCTTGAAGCAATTAAATATTTACTTTTTGCATCAAAGGAGAAAATATCTTTACTCTCGCATGCATGCAAGCTGTTTGTGCACCTCAATGTTTGATTAAACTATCTCTGGAAGAAGTGTACACCAATTGTTGTGTACATGGATTGAGTTATAAAATAGATAGAGGGATTGAGTTGTAATCTTGCATATATATGCCCTCAGAAAATTCAAAGAGGTGAACCTGAAGCAGCAATAATTTGTTTTTTTTTTTTTTACTAGAAGATATGTGGCAATTGGAAAGAAAAGTAGTACTGGGATAATTAGTTTTGGTTATCAGGTTATAAGTTTAGTAAATAGACTTGGCTTATTGAGGAACAGAGGAACTCGTGCAAAAACTGTCTGTTTTGTTTCTTCCCCCACAAATGGCATTGTTGCTGTTGCTTTACTTTAGAATAACATAATAGCATATTGCAGCCTTGTAAAAATTACATTTACAAATGCCTATAGAAAGGAATTACAATGAAGATCAAATCTATTAATTAGCATAAATATTACACATCTTGCATACCGAGATAAAATTGGATTAAATAACAGTTGTTCAATTAAAGCTTGGCACATGCATGATTGAAAGTTAGAAAAAGTTGAATTAGAGTGGTCCATGCCTGAGGAGATACTCTAAGCCATAACTCAGGACCTTTCCTTAATTTATTATTATTATTTACAAATAAACAGGCGCAAGCATTGTTTTTTATAATTTCCTCCAAAAAAATATGATAATCAGCAGAAGACTGTCTCATATCAGGATTCATGGCTAAGCAAGAATAGATTCAATGAACTAGAGGCATGCACATGATTGGAGAATAACTGTGTGGTCCGGCCTGTAATGGGCGGCATCTACAGAAAAGGATAGTTTCTTTTGCATGTATATATTAGTAGATCTTTATGGGAATGATATATATATTTAATTTACATCTTACTGAGCTTTTCTAATGGAGATCCATGACGGAATGATAATTGGTTGTTGTTCTTTCATTTAAAAAATCAAATTGATGATCTGAAATTGAACTCCATATGCACCTGGAGAGCTTCAACTAAATATAAGAGGTGGTTTATGGATACTCATGTCTGAAGGATGTGAATATTTTATGCTTACTTTTATTTTGGCACTGCACTTCATTTACAGTGTTAATTAGTTTCCAGTTTCTATGAGTAATTTTGAAAAATTCTGGCAAGCCCATAGAACGCTTCTCTATCCCTTCATATGTTTTTTCACTGTTTACATGCAAGTTTATGTTAATGTATGAAGCCAAATTGGGCTCGACCCAAAGAGGCCCATACGGAAAAGAAATAGAAAGGAGGGGGGTTACGGAGACAGAGGATAAAAATGAGAATCGAGTCTCTCTGTGCGCGTCTCCAAAACAGAAGCTCTCTTGTCTTCCTCCTTGAAGCTATCTAGGGTTTGCCACATTTCTCTTGAATCTCTTGTTAATTCCACTTCTAAATTGTGAGAGAGTGTGAGTGAGAGAAAGAGGAAGGTTGATAGCTTGATGATCTCCATGTACTTGTAAGAAATCTCTTGATTTAGTGGATTTGCACCGATCGCTCCCGTGGTTTTTCCCTTTTGGGTTTCCACGTAAAATCTTGTGTCTCTCTTTATTTTCTTGTGCTTGATTGTGCTATTGTTGTTTGGTTCTCAAGTGGTACCATCATTGCTTTGTTCTAGCGGGTATTGTTTTATGTCCGTCACGTGTTTGTCGAAATTACTACCTCCTTGTTTACTTGGCTTCCGCTGTGCCTAGGCACCTGTGAGCGTGTCCCAACAACTGGTATCAGAGCGTGTTGGCTCGTTGGTGTCGAGAATAGGAGTTTGAGGCTTGGATTGGTGTAGGTCTAAGTTCTTGAGTATTTCGGTGGTTACACGTGTAGTAGTGATAGAATGGAAAAAGCTATGGAATTTGAGAAGTTGAATGATAGCAATTGGCCAATTTGGAAAATGTTAATGCAAGACTACTTGGTGGTAAGGGATTTGAATTTACCATTGATGGGACCGGGTGCACAACCTATTCATATGGAGGATCATGAATGGGAGTTGCTTGATCGGAAGTGTTTGGTGGCTATAAGGCCGTGTATTTCACCATCTATCTTGTTTGATGTCTACCAATGTAAGACCGCTCATGAGCTTTGGACCACATTGGAGCGATCATATGAGCAACCTTCGGGTGTAAACAAGATGCATGCTATGAAGCGGTTATTTCTCTTGAAAATGAAGGATGGCATTTCAATGAGAACGCATGTAAGTGAGTTCAACTCAATTGCGGCTCAATTGAAGTCCTTGAAGGTAAACCTTGATGAGGAGGTTTTATGCTTGTTACTTTTGAGCTCTTTGCCTACAAGTTGGGATACTCTTGTGACTACCGTTGCAAACACAATGGGCAACCAATTCAAATTGAGTGATGTTGTTGCTTCATTGATGAATGAGGAAACTAGGAAGGCCACAACCCAATTGGAAACCGGGCCTAGTGAGGCATTGACGGTTGATAGGGGACGGCCGGTGACTAGGGGCAATTCCTCGGGCAAGAAGGGTGGTTCTCAAGGCAAAGGAAGATCAAAGTCTAAAGGCCGAAAATTTTCTTGTTGGCATTGCAAGAATGAAGGGCACTTGAAGAGAGATTGTCCTCTCTTGAAAGGCAAGCAAAAAGAGAAGAAGCAAGATGGTGAAGCAAGTATAGTTTCCGATGAGATTGGAGATGCGGTGACTCTAAGTGTGACAAGTTCCGAGAAGGAGAACATGGATGTTTGGGTATTGGATTCGGGTGCATCATTCCACATATGCTCGGATCGTTCTTATTTTGTCAATTACAAGGATGTAGATGGTGGGAATGTCTATCTTGGTGATAGTCGGCCATGTAAAATTCTTGGAGTTGGTGATGTTGAGCTTGAGCAAGCCAATGGAAGGCGATGTAAATTGAGCAATGTGAGGTATGTTTCCAAGATAACCAAGAATCTTATCTCGGTGGGTCAACTTGATGATGGCGGATTTGTTGTATCTTTTGGTGAGGGATCATGGAAAGTGTCAAAGGGTTGCATGACATTAATGAAGGGACACAAAGATGGGAGTTTGTACACTCTTCATGGAGCGCCTCGAAAGGGTGTTGTTGCTATGGCAAGTGAGCATGGTGATATGCACATGTGGCACAACCGCCTTTGTCATCTAAGTGAAAGAGGTATGAAAGTGTTACAAAATGAAAATTACATTCCTTCTTTTGATTGTTCATCTCTTGAATTTTGTGTTCATTGTGTAATGGGAAAACAAAAGAGAGTGAATTTTAAGAGGAATGAGTCCCATAGAAAGGTGAAACCATTGGAATTGGTTTATTCCGATGTGTGTGGTCCATTTAATGTCAAATCTCTTGGTGGTGCTAGTTATTTTGTTACTTTCTTAGATGACTTTTCTAGGAAATGTTGGATTTATCCCTTGTCCTCAAAAGATCAAGTTCTTGAAACATTTAA
Organism: Rhynchospora pubera; assembly: GCA_028095005.1. Classification (NCBI taxonomy): domain Eukaryota; kingdom Viridiplantae; phylum Streptophyta; class Magnoliopsida; order Poales; family Cyperaceae; genus Rhynchospora; species Rhynchospora pubera. The sequence goes on along the minus strand of CM051462.1, from coordinate 156,246,845 downwards.
GAACTTTAAATCTCGTGTTGAAAAAGAGAGTGAAAAATCCATTAAGTGTTTACAAACCGATAATGGTGGTGAATTTTGCTCTAATGATTTTGATAATTTTTGTGCGAGAAATGGCATTCGGAGAGTGAAGACGGTTCCATACACTCCACAAGAAAATGGGGTCATTGAGAGGATGAACCGGACCATTGTGGAGAGGATTAGAAGTATGTTGTCTCACTCGAGTCTTCCAAAATCATTTTGGGCCGAAGCGGCTAACACGGCGGTTTACCTCATAAACCGATCACCTAGTGTGGCATTGGACGGTGGCATACCGGAAGTCGTATGGAGTGGCAAGAAGATCTCTTATGGCCATTTACGAACTTTTGGATGTGAGGCTTATGTGAAAATTCCTAATGTGAAAAGGAATAAGCTCGATGTCAAGTCACGAAGGTGTGCATTTGTTGGCTATGGCGGTGATGATTTGGGTTATAGGGTGTGGGATCCTATTGAGAAAAAGACAATTAGAAGCCGAGATGTCATATTTCGTGAAGATGTGATGTTCATGGAAAATCATGAGAAAGAGCAAAGTGAAGAAAGACATGTGGAGGAGCATGTTGATGCTAGTATTGCACCCAAAATGCTAGCGGATCCTCAAGCAAGTGGTCATGATAATGAGGATGAGAGTGAGCCGGTGGAAGCGCATGATAATGAAGGCATTATTGAAGAAGAGCACACTAATACCCCGGTACAAGAGTTGAGGAGGTCAACTCGGATTTCAAAAGTTACACAAAGGTATTCACCTTCCTTGTATTATGCTTTGTTCACGGATGCGGGTGAACCCGAGTCATTTCATGAGGCTATAAATTGTTCGGAGAAGGCTATGTGGCTTGGAGCAATGGAGGATGAAATGAACTCGTTGCATCTCAATGAGACTTGGGAGTTGGTTAAACTTCCTAAGGGAAAGAAGGCATTGAAAAATAGGTGGGTATTTGTGTTGAAAAATGAAGCCGATGGTTCTAAACGGCATAAGGCAAGGTTAGTAGTCAAGGGCTATGGACAAAAACATGGTGTTGACTTTAATGAGATATTCTCTCCCGTTGTGAAGCATAGTTCCATAAGGGTTGTTTTGTCATTGGTGGCTAACTTAGACTTGGAGCTTGTGCAACTTGATATCAAGACGGCTTTCTTGCATGGTGACTTAGATGAGGAGATCTATATGTCACAACCGGAAGGTTTTGTTGATGAATCAAACCCTAATCTTGTGTGTAGATTGAAAAAGGGGTTGTATGGTTTGAAGCAAGCCTCTCGGCAATGGTACAAGAAGTTTGATACTTTTATGCAAGAAGAAGGTTTTGAAAGAAGTGGCTATGATCATTGTGTCTACATGAAAGGAAAGGTGGGTGGCACTTTCACCTTGTTGTTACTTTATGTGGATGACATGTTGATTGCTAGTAATGATCATGATGAGATTAAGTCTCTTAAGCTTGATATGTCTAAGAGGTTTGCAACTAAGGATCTTGGCGAAGCAAGGAAAATATTGGGCATGCGGATTCATAGGGATCGGGGGAGAGGCAAGCTCTGGTTAAGTCAAACGGAGTATGTTGATAAAGTCCTTGAGAGGTTTGACATGGTGAATTGCAAACCGGTGACTACACCTTTGGCCGGTCATTTTAAATTGTCTAAAAAGAATTCTCCAAAGAATGCTCAAGAGAGATTGAAGATGGAAAATGTTCCATATTTATCGGCCGTTGGTAGCTTGATGTATGCTATGGTGTGCACACGGCCGGACATTGCACATGCAGTGGGAGTTGTCTCTCGATATATGTCTAACCCGGGATGGGAGCATTGGCAAGCGGTGAAGTGGATACTTCGGTACTTGAAAGGTACTCGTGGCTTGCGGTTATGTTTTGGAGGAAATTCTAAATTGGCAATTGAAGGGTATGTTGATGTCGATCATGCGGATTGTAGTGAGACAAGGAAGTCCACGACGGGCTTTGTCTTTACTATCGGTGGTGGAGCCGTTAGTTGGATGTCTCGACTACAAGACATTGTTGCTTTATCTTCCACGGAATCGGAGTATGTTGCATTGACCGAGGCGGTGAAGGAAATGCTTTGGTTGAAAAGGTTGCTTGCACAACTTGGGTTGAAGCAAATGGAGTATGTGGTACATTGTGATAATCAAGGTGCCATACATCTTTCAAAGAATGCGGCATATCACTCAAGAACTAAGCACATTGATGTGCGATACCACTTCATTCGTGATGTTCTAGACCATAGGCAACTAGTCGTGAGAAAGGTTCACACGAAGGAGAATGTTGCCGATATGTTCACGAAGGTGGTGCCTCCCGACAAGGTAATATTTTGTAGGAGGCAATCCGGGTTGGTTGAGTAACTCGGGTGTGTTTGGAGCGAGGTGCAAGGTGTGTGCTTGTGTGATCAAGTGGGAGCTTTGTCTTCAAGTGGGAGATTGTTAATGTATGAAGCCAAATTGGGCTCGACCCAAAGAGGCCCATACGGAAAAGAAATAGAAAGGAGGGGGGTTACGGAGACAGAGGATAAAAATGAGAATCGAGTCTCTCTGTGCGCGTCTCCAAAACAGAAGCTCTCTTGTCTTCCTCCTTGAAGCTATCTAGGGTTTGCCACATTTCTCTTGAATCTCTTGTTAATTCCACTTCTAAATTGTGAGAGAGTGTGAGTGAGAGAAAGAGGAAGGTTGATAGCTTGATGATCTCCATGTACTTGTAAGAAATCTCTTGATTTAGTGGATTTGCACCGATCGCTCCCGTGGTTTTTCCCTTTTGGGTTTCCACGTAAAATCTTGTGTCTCTCTTTATTTTCTTGTGCTTGATTGTGCTATTGTTGTTTGGTTCTCAAGTGGTACCATCATTGCTTTGTTCTAGCGGGTATTGTTTTATGCCCGTCACGTGTTTGTCGAAATTACTACCTCCTTGTTTACTTGGCTTCCGCTGTGCCTAGGCACCTGTGAGCGTGTCCCAACAGTTTAAAAGTCAACTTAACTAACTAAATAGATTTTCAACTGTTACTGGCAACCTGAAAAGGGCAACAGCAACATATTAGTGGTGATTACCACTTTCGTGTAAATTACAATTACAAAGCAACTTCAGTGGCACTACTGGTTGTAATTAAAGACTATAAGGCACCATACTATTAAAACCGGATAAATTAGTGCTAACATAATCTTAATACAGAGTTTACGTAGAGACCAACTTTTGAAATTCTTAGATTTAATACTTCAATAACGTTCTTTTTTTTTCCTTTTTTTTTACTATTGATGGAATGGAATCTCTTATGACAGTAACAATGAAAATTTTTGCAGTTACCAGATTATGTGAGGTCAATGTTGAACTTATATATACTTAGGTTCCAGATGCATTAGGTTTTATGTACTAACCTGTCAAAATACGTTGATTGCATTCAGAGGTTTAAATAGCGGGCGCGCTACAGCCGCTATAGCGCCGAGATAGCGAAAATCCACATCAGAACGCTACCACGCTATAAATTTCGCGGTATGTCTAATAGCGCGCAGAAAAGCGGGCTTTAGCGGATAATAGCGCCCATTATAGCGGGCCTTTGCGGATAATAGCGCCCAATATAGCGGCTCCAATGGAGCTATGTAAGCAGATGACAGCGCACACACAATTATTCAGCTGCTGCACAACCGTACCAACGCACTCCTTATATATTATTCATCTAGGGTGTGTTTGGATGAGAGAAAAAGAAGAGGAAGAAGGAAGATGGGAAGAAAAAAAATTATAAACAATTCAAACTCTTCACAAAATTACACACTTCCCAATACTTCTTCCCTTCTTCCCACACCTATCCAAACGCACCCCTAGAGTTTAAATTCCTCATGTGGGACTAAAGGTGAAGTTGAAACCGGAGAGAAAACTTGGTGTAATAAAAATTGCTTTACCTGGGATTCGAACCCAAGACCTGTGGCTACCCAGTCCATTGCATCAACCGCCCAACCAAGTTAGTGTTTGTGATATAAGTGTTTTATGGTTTTTATATATACTTTATAAGGTCCGCTATTGTCTGATAGCAGCCGCTAAATGGCCGCTATCCGCTATCCGCTATGATATTGACATGTCCGCGACGAATCCGCTATCCGCTATTTAAACCTTTGATTGCATTACAGAATGATTACCATAAGATTTTTACAGCCAAAGCACATAAAAACAACCAAGGTAGTTATGTTTGTTCTTTCTTTTAATTTATTTTATTTTACAGTTCTTATGTAGATTAAGCCACTTGTTGTTTTGAATTAGTGGCATAAACATTTGCATTAAGAATTAATGGGGGTCCATAAACATCTTGCGCATGTCTTGCAGAACTGGTACAAAAGGAGGTTCACAGTGTGCTGTGCCTAAATAAGCCAAACTTAATTGTGTAGCAAAAAACAGTCGAACAATCAGCTTGATGCCTATAAGCAATTAAAGTAGGCACAAGTATGATGCACCAAGCCTGGTGTTTCTTTTCCAATGCATCATTAGGCTTGCTCGATGAACATGGCAAGCTGATGTAAATTGTCCTCACTAATTTGAGCTTCGGATTGCTCCTTTGTGTCTCGGTGAAGCCAGTACCGACCATTCTACGAGAAAATTTGGATTGCTGTTCTTCTTATTTTATTATCAACTATAGTAGATAGATTCGACTATGGAATCCAGTTGCTATACTTCTAAAATTTCAAAACTTTCTTTATTGTATAATAAATTTACTGCTGGTTGCACTTCGCCAATTGCCTTCAGAAAAAAAAATAATAATTTGTTACTTGTATTCTAGGTAGACTTTGTCATCCTCGTTTTTTTCCTTTTTATTTCCTATTTATTTTTCTTCTTTTTAATGCAAAACATGTTAAGTTTCAGTTGTTCCTGAAAATTATGCATATTTAGAGCCATCAGATTTGAAAAATATAAAGGCAAAATAATTGCTTTTCTTAATCTAATTAAATAGAAAAACTGACTGGTTAAATTTCAATGTTGTTCATCATCTGCTCGAGCATGTAAGGATTGGAATTTCTATTTATTTTGTTCGCCATTTTCTGGAATCCATCATCAGCATAATTATTCAATATTCACTCGGAACAACTTCAATTTGGAAAGATAGCAGAAATTGTATTTCTCTCTATTGTGCTCATCACGTAATACATGACATCATTAATTTCATGATTCATCACTTTTCTTTAAGGGAGCTATATATTCTTACGCCTTTTTTTAGTTTTATAGCTTTTATTGCTTTTCTATATCTATTTTAGTGAGCAACACTTTAATTGGCCCGAAAGTGGTACCATCATGGCAAATCAGTACCATTACCAGTATACATCAGCTATATTTCTGTGAAGCTTCATTTATATCTTTTCTTTTTTTTTCCGGTCTCTTTATTTTGTTTCCCCTGCTATGGCATCTTAAGTCCTTAAATTACTAATTTATGGGAATAAATTGCACCGCCAGTGAATCTCACATGGGGAATCTATGCCCCAGTTGCTTTTTGTATATTTAGTTGTGAAATGTGAGATCGATAAAAACAAGCAAAGGAGTGCCATTAAAAGTGTTATTCAAAGATTCTAACTGCAAATCGTTATTGTTTGCAATATAAGACAAAAAGAAAAGTTCAATTTATTCTATTCCAAAATATTAAAATAAAATGAAATAAGGTAAAGCAAGATGCTAGCAATTAGGATCTTTATAGCATCAGAGAAAGGAGATGTATAGAGGAACATCATTTGCTTTTTCATTGTCATTAATTATACCTTAGTTGATGCTCTCATGATTGTGTACAGAGAACTTGCATCTATTTTGCACTCAAATGATGAAGCTAATATGTTTTCTATATGATCTGACAGAAAAGGAACCAGAACAACCTTGCCGTGCCAAAAAAAATATCTGCCATATCTTCCTTTGAATTAGCATTTGGTAGGTTCCATAGGCCTATGAACTACCAAATCTCATTAAAAAAGGGACTTTATCTGTTGCGATACTTGTCCGGGAATAGCATGAAAAGCAGATTCTTTTGGACAATTTTTTAAAAACTTGATGGGAAGGTTTGGATTGGATTATATGACTCTTGTAGATTAAAAACTCTCTCAATTAGATATTACATGAACATTTAATCAGGATTGGTGGTACCAGATGATTTTAGATTGAATCATCTAAATTTGAGTAACAATAGCCTTTGATCAGGCATCAAAGCAAAATTCTGTGGGTGGTCGATGCTGAGTAAAATGAACACAACACGAGATAAAATCATACGTTTGAACAGAGTGCGGGCCGACGGCCACACAATTCAGGGGGGAGGCAGTGTCGGATGCGCACAGGAAGGTCTGATTGCACCTAAGGGATTTTGCCTCAGGGTGTTGTTTTTCCCTGTAGTGTACACACTTTGTGTGGTTAATTTTTTTTTTTTTTTAAACAGCCCGTTTTATTTATACTGGTCCCGCTCACCTATGTGAACTTGTTAAAGAGTTCTACAACTCCTTAGATAGAGATAAGAGAGAATGAGGCACACGGGTTGCCTGTGTCCGCTCAAGTTTGTCAGAAAGCGAGTAATTAGTAGTGTGGTTCTGATCCTCACACCCAACTCTTGTGCTGTGAAAAAAGAATAAGAAGAATAATATACAAATTAGATGCAGTAAAAAAAATAATAAAAAAAGAAAAAAATGGAGACAAACTGAGAAGGTCCACACAAGTGCCACTGCCACCAACACACTGTGCTGTGCTTTACTGTTTTTAAAGAATTTATATTAAGACCAGTGAAGAACATATTTTAATTGGTTTCCTTTAAAGGAAAGAGCTCACAATTCTGTCTCATCTATATTTTGCGTCCAATGACACTTAATTCATACTACTGAAAGTCATCCTAGGATATTTATTAGTTGAGCTCTAGGCCATTTATAGAAGTATATTTTAACTGTCACCTAAGCAGCAACCCGAGATTTACTGGCACTTGCGGCATATTTGTCGAGAGATAGGAATTCGGTTTTTATCCCAACCAAAACAGATTGCATCTTTCCAAAGATCCTTGTTCGGTTGGATACAGTACAAAATCCATTTAGAAATCTTTACCAAATTTTAGGTTTTTGGCATTTTGGTATCATTCCATCATTTTTTTTCTTTTCCAAAATGTTGAAAAGCTCCATAACTTTAGTTGCCTAACTTTCAAACTAACACATTTGCTCTAATTGCGCCAACCTACAGCCTCACATTTATAAGTTCGAACCTACAACTCAAGCAAAAAAAATCATTGGCGCACGCCCTGTTCTGATGATATCTATTTTCAAATCTCTGTGTGTGGACTTGCTAGTAGGTGGGTTAGTGCTGTCTCACATGCACATGCTGAGCGTCCATCTTAGTGTGTCCGATTTTGATGGTAGATAAAGAGGACCAGCTGATACTGAGACATACTACTAGTACATAATGAACAATACCAAGGAGAAGCCAGTCTCAGCTTCCACATTGAATTTAATTGCCATGCCAGTGGATATGTTGATACTGTCCCAGTGCTTTTTACCAGTATCCGAATTCATTATGGCCCCAATCTAATAGAGTTCATATTCGGTACATATCATGGCGGTACCAGCACATTACACAACAGAATTCTGGAATTATACCTCATATTGGGCAGCAGTACAAAGTGACTTTATACTTCATCAGCCAAATTAACGTAACCCATAATTAAATTCCATATATGTTAACCTGAACATTCAAATTAACCCGAAGCAGAAAACTGAGAATTAAGGTTTAAACCTTACTTACGCCCAATATAATGTACTAGAAATCAAATTGATAAGCAAATATGGCGAACTGAGGACTAAACGGAAAAAATATATATATATATTCGATGTGAGATTTTGGGAGTACTTATGGCTCGCCCAAAATTTGGGGGAGCATTGATTTTCCAAATATTGAGTGGGGAAAAAAACTTCTGGTTAAGATAAACTTTTCCCGATACCATCCATCCTGCAATTTTTCTTAATAAGTGGCAACCATGAAAAAAGAAAACATTTTTTTATTTTTTCGTAAGAACAGATGGAAAAAAACAGGATGGTCAATAAAATTATCTGCTTGCATTTTACTCAATTTTTGAGTGACAAATATTCAGTTTAGAATTCTAAACGAGCTGCTTTCAGATACTGTAATATTTCAATTTTAAAATACTCTGTATATTATTCTATGTTAAACATAGACAGAGTATGCACTCATTTTTGTATAATGCTTGCACAAGTTAGAGATTGTGACACTTTGTTAAACTTTCTCTTCTTGATATAATCTATATTTGACTTTATTTCCGGTAGGATAGTGACAATTTGATGCTGATGGGACTACTTTTAAGTAATTTGTTTCGTTGAAAATAATTACAACTTTGTGCAAACTCAGCGAAATTTCGTAGCAATTAATGCTATTATAAAATTGGAGGTTTCGCTGTCCAGTGCACTTGTTTCTAAGCTGTCCCAAAGTAAATTGAAGTACAAATCACAGAATATTACATAAACATTGGAAGCGGGGAAAAACTATCAATGACATTGGCCAATTTCATATTTATCAAAATATTATTTACATGACCAAGCAAGTGTTTTCATGCATAGGCCAATAAAATTATATAAAACATAACAAAATTCTCATTTCAAAAGGAAAAATATATATATATATATCTTTGGAGCAGCAAAAAATTGGCCCCTCTCTGAACGCTCACCTCCTAACCTCCTATACTGGTACTCAGAAAAATAATTAAATGACGGTAATTAATGAATCAGACTAATTCAATCTTTATTATTCAACTCTGCTGCTCATCAAGTGAGAGGTTCTTCCGTTGCACTAAATTTTGCAGGAAGTTCTTGACCTGTAAACAGTTTACACAAAATTAGTACTCAGAACAGGCATCTTAGATTATAACAGTTAAAAGGTACATATATACTTCCTTATGATTACCTCAATAGGTCCATTAAGAGAATAGTTGGCATCTGTTTCTTTTGGAATTTTTGAAACCAGAATTCCTATTCCTTGTCCCCGTTTGCGTAAAACCTAAATAGTACAAGAAGCAAAGTTAGCCTACGATAAAAGTTAATACTTACGAGCTCTGTTTTCTCCATTATAAATAGGACAAAATTATAAAATCAGAGTATAATAATTTTTTTAGTTGATGTGCTAATTATGTACTTGATGACCTGTAATCGTCCCAGTCCTAATTTGGCTTTTCTTTGCAACTGCATTGATGTGACCTCTTTTAAATATTTTAGGACAACTGAATGTTAGTTAATTACAGTTGACTAGTTGAGGCCAAAATAAGTCTTACTAAAGACAAAGTTGTACAGCTTAGCTTTGCAAGATTCTATAGAGTTGAGAGTTACTTGCTCAGTCAACGTGATTAAGCTTTAAATAATTTATATGTAGTTGTAGACTTTTTGGTGCTGATATATTAGTCTGGCTTTACTGATTCCTCATTTAATATTCAAAATCAACAATAATACCTCTTATTTTAAGAATTTGACATACCTTAAATGCATCCTCATCAGTGCGGTCATCGCCAATATATATTGGAAAGATATCACTGGAGTTTGCATAGCCTACATCGCAACCAAGAAAGAGTATAATTAGAGAAATAAGTCCTATTATTAATGTTAAAAATCTAAAATAAATTACCAAAAAGATTCTTACCTAGGGTCTCTAATAAAAATTCAAGGGCCTTTCCTTTGTCCCATTTAATTGTCGGTCTAATCTCCAACACCTGATTTTAGGCAACAAGAGATTAATTCTAGTAAGAGATCTGCTACTACAAAAAAATTACAATATGGATGAAAATAAGCAAATATTATTTTCAAAATTAAACTAACCTTTCTTCCCTGAGTAAGTTTTAGCTGTGGGTACTCTGCCAGTACGGATCCAACTTGCTCAGCTAAAGCACTCCAGTTCTGATGAATACAAGTTTAAAGAACAATATTAGTTTCCACAAAAGAAGAAATTTCAACAATGGAACCAATGTGCACAGCAAAACATTACCTTCTCTTCTACGCAACGATAGTGAACTGAAACACAGAACTTATTGTTCTCCAGTTTGGCCCCAGGAATGATCTTAATTTTCTCCTCCAAGGTTTTAGAAATCTAAAAACGAAATAAAAGTAAATCAGACAAGGAAAATGAGATTATAAAAATTTGATTTTTCTTCTGGAGTAGCTTGCGTAAATTGAATGAGAGAAAAGAAAAGAGCACAAGTATTTGGTTGGAGCTAAATTTAAATTAAAATTTTTTATATCAAATTGATGTTCACTGAAATTTGCACAAAAATTACACAAAGGTGCATCAAGAGAGGAAAATACTACCTCTTCTATCATGGGCAGGAATTCACTGGCGGGTTGACACAGAATATCCTTGGTCTAAAATATAGGTCAAAATAAAAATAATAATTATAAGGTACATTATGCTGCAATAACCATACAATTACATTAAAAAATATTAGAAAAACAGAATCCACACCTTAGATTTGATATGCTTGGGGCCTTTAGTGGGACCCACAATGTCCATCCCATGGCTACCAGCGTAGTACAATTCTTTAAGCCCAACAAAACTAAAGACCTGTGGCCCACACCAAATCAACAGAAATAAATTATTACCCTTTCAGACCAAACAAAAATGTGAAAGATGTCTGATGCACTAGAAGGGCTTTAAAATAAAATTTAGCATTAATGACAATATTAGCCTTATTAATCTTTCTGGGTGTTTAGGTGAACATTTCCCAATTGTACAGATCTGTCTCTTCCAAAAATAGCATTTGGAGAGTTGGAAGGGTAGGCAATGACTACCTAACAAAATTTGATTTGACCTTTGAAATCTGAATCAAATTTCGGCCGAACTTTTCTAATGGAAGAAGAATACAAATAAGTAATAATAATAAATCATTAAATGCACCTTTTCAGTGCACCTCCCAGTCACAATAGCAGTTGGAAAATACTTGGCCACACCTTTGACTGCATCTCTCATCTGGAAAATACCAAAATAAAAAATCAAAGATTAAAACAAAACAGAGGAGAAAACACTGAAAATCAATTAGTAGTATATTGTATGTATGAAAATACGGACCGCTTCTGACATGTAAGCTCGATCAGGATCTTCAACAATAGGAGATAAAGTGCCATCATAATCCAAAAACATCACAATTTTCTTCCCCTTTGACATCTCCATTATCTCCTCAAATTTGCTCAGAGCTGATGGATGTTCTTCCTACACACAACAAAGTTACAATCTTTATTGCATATATAACGAATTAGTAAGAATTTCTTAAAATAACTGAAATACCCACCATCCAATCATCAAATTCATCATCCAAAGGCGCGATAAAGGAGGGTGTGAGTATAGAGTTAGCTCTGATTTGGGTTGGAGAAGAGGCTTTCATGCAATCCAGTAAAGAATTAATCCTGTTTACTCCACTAAGATCGACATGGTTCAAGAACTTCTTATACGCAGCAGCGTACGTCGCACTTTTGCCGTGCGGGATTTGGTAGGAGTAGTAAGGAGGAGCTGGTATGTCTTTTGTTAGTACCACATTGTGCTTCATCATGGTTAATTTGTGCTTTTCAAAGAGACGATGAGAGGTTTTGAGGCTGAAAGGAGAAAGAAGGGAGGGAATTGAGGCAAGTAGGGTTGCTTGTAACTCTGTTTCCTTTCAACGAGGAGAAATAAAGCAGAGGAGAGAAAAGAGTTGGTTTGATGGTGTGAGGAAAAGAGTGTTGTAAGGGGTGTTTTATAGGAGGCACAACAATGGAGAGAGAAGTCTGATTCTGATTCCTCTGCACTCTTCGTAATTCCATAACTGTGCAAAACCTATTGGAAATACAACCTATTTTATTGCAATTTTAGAATTTATACTGTATACATGCCTCAATTGCGTACCACGTGTAGTCATTAATAGCAAAGTGACAGTTTTCTATTATTTAATTTAATTTAACACTAAACCAGAGTGAGCTAACAAATAAGCTCTTTATTGACTAAAATTATTTGTAGAACTATTTTAACTTTAACTAACTCAACAATCAAATTCAAAATTTTAAATTTAAGTTGCTAATTGATGTTCTTATTCTTAATTGGTGTGTATAGTTGCATAAATATAGAGTAGGTCACAAACAAACATGAATAATTTTATTCCTTAATTTGCACAATGTTTGATTTTGACTTGCACCCTATTTCATATTCCTTATTTTTAATTTTTGTGCAACCAAACATATCCGTCAAATTTATTTACCTAAGACTTAGTTAATAAGTGAAAGTAAGAACTGATAAAACAATATAAATTGAAATATCATGTAGATTGAATTTTAATTCTCGATGTTGTAAATGGCTTGATTGGTCATTTTTTTTCCCATCTTATATCATTCTTTCTATATATTGTTCTGAGTGAATACTTCATTTTGAAGAAGTATCTAATTGGGAGCATAAATATATTTATCGATTAAACTAAAATAAATATTCCCAAGGAACAAGGCTTGCATTCGAAGCTGAATTGCCAAGAAGATTTTTCCTTGCGGAAACTGCAATTGACAAAATATTGTATGCGTTTAATTTTTTTTTTTTAATTGATTGTTGTAATGTTTATTTGTTTGATGAAACTTAGGGGCGTTGATAAAAAAAAAATTCCAAGAAGATTGCACCATGTGCGATTACTAATTGCAGAAGGGTTGAACATCAGGAAGGACCGTAAGACCGAAAAAAGACGAGAAGCGTGTACGGAGGACCCACAGAAAGAGGCGCGAAGTGGACCCCATCTGACGGACCTGACACGTTGGATGGGTCCAATGGGCCCGGACATGCGTCTCTCGCCTAACCCTAACAAGTCGGATTCGTTATAGACTCAGTTGGCGACAGCTAAGCTTGGGACTGCCTTGCGCGTCACGTGCTTCGCTGGGTTCTGGGACCCACACTAGCGACGCTAACACGTGTTGGCTTCGTGTGTTCCTTTCTTCTTTACTTTCCGTTGTCAAGGTAAATAGCAAGAAATTTCATTGCAGGGGTCTACATGTTTTTCCAATTTCGGTGAAATTTTCATCAGTGCCGCTCAATGACCTCAATGAAATCGGTATCAGGGCTAACATAGTGATTCAAAATAAAAGTTTATATTTCATATACATTATTTGAGTAGTGACTTGAAATGAAAATTATTATTATTTTGATAATGGTACTTTACTATTTTTAAAATTGTACTGGTCATCCATGTAGAAAAACACCAACTCAGTTCATGAGAGATATAGCTAAAATTTAGAAATGAAATTATTGACAAACATAGACTATATTATACTCACTATATATATCTTTATTGGTAGCATCAATTGTAGCCGGGCCAGAGCCACAGGAGGTACATTATACTCGCTATATATCTTTCTAAAATGTGATTTGAATTGGACTGTCTGTTAATTTTGGTAGGATTGAATGTTATTTAAGCACTTTGCCTCCCCAAAAAAAAAATGCAAATTAGCCCCTCCAAACTTATATTCCTAGCTCCACCCTGATAGTAGCAAGCCATTGTTTGTAGTAGGGTGATGTTGTTTTTCTACTAATGATTTGAAATACCTTCGATTAAAAATTCAATTTCTATAAAATGAAATATTTTTTTATCTTATGGATCTTTTTATGTAATTCTTGATGCAGAATTATTTTATTTTCTTTAAACAAAATCTTGTTGTGTTCAATCCTAAAAAAAAAAAATTATACAGCTGCCTGTAAGGTTTCATATAATTTCAGCATGTACCGCTCCAAAGCCGGAACATTAGAGAGGAATTGTTGACAAATTACGAGAGAATTACGTGGAAAGTCCTGTCCTTGTCACTTTACACCAACTTCACTATTCTCCCTCCCTTGCTCATGCAGTCATGCTAACTACCAAGTTTTTTCATGCGTCAACAATAATTATATTAATTAAAATTTTGGCGTCTTTTTCTGGGAAGTTTTTGAGAAAGCATATATACCAAACGCCCCCAGATTTCCACTGCTGTGGGCTACTGTGGGCTATGCTTTGAATGTTTGCTTGACCTACTTATTTCATGCAGGGGAGCTGTGTTTGTTTTTGTTTGTTTGTTTGTTTCCTTTTTGTCTTTGTTTTTATTTATTTATTTATTTATTTATTTTCTTTAGCAATGTAAAAAACAAAATATGTGGCAAGCAATTCTGGTGTCCTTCTAGACACAACTTTTTTTTAAATTCGGAAATTATTAACTGAGGAAATTTGTTACTTTTAATTTTATGAAGTAAATTAGTGATTAAATAGTTAATATCTTTGCTTTATTGAAAGAAAATATTTTTTCAGTTAAAAAGTTCCAATCTAGAACAGTTCACCATTGTTAATTTAAATAAGAACTCTGTACTTTCATATAAAAGTATATTAAACTATTTTGTCTAATGTATGAGTTAGTGACATGAAAAAATTTTAATAGTGCTTAGAATTCATCATTTATTGGTTATTAGGCAATTAGACAAGAGTACAGATTCAGTTCATGATTAACAATAGCAACCAGAGTGGTACAAATACTAGTAAACTTCATAATGCTATCTACCACATGTACTAGTTAACTGCATTATGATTGACTGCTAGGGTATATACTAGTATTTGTCATTCAACTGCTTATCAATATTATTCTAAGTTGCACATTTTTCTAGTTTATATATTACTTTTCATGAATAATGGTTACATTAAAGAATATTTTATGCTTCACTCGAAAAAAAAAAGAGAATTTCATGTGGTGCATTTTTTTTTTTTTTTTGCGGGTGATTGTAGTATCTCAGCGCTAATGTGACCGGTTTTATTTTGAGAGCTTATTTTGCCAAAAAAAAAATATCATTGATTTTAATTAATAAAATAAGATAAATTTTGTACTGGACAAATTTTTTTGCATGGTCTGAAATTTAAACAGTTCGTTTAAAATAATTAACAATTTCGAATAATCATGACTGAAGTTCGATTAAAAATTTTATCTGCCGTAAAATTTTCCATTTGTATTTATTTTTCTCACACTACTATAGCAACCATAGCCCTATAGTCTAACAAGAGTTAAGTTAATTATTAGTACTATTTCAAAATGTAAAAACACTAATTTCAATATTTTTAAAACCGAACCGCACACTGTTGATAAATCCCAAAAATTTTATTATTATATCTTAATTTTTTTTTTCGTATTTAACACATGTTGATATTGAACCAAAATAAGAATATGAAGCTGTAACCAAGCGACAGGAGTGTTGTTGTATGCCTCAATTTTGACAATGGCTTGCTTTTAAGTCTGAAAAGAAGTTGATGAACTCAACATGCATGCTAAACTGTCGTGTAAGATTTTAGATCACGAATTTAAAATTGAACTAGTGAATCTCGAAAATTATTGATTGTGATATGCATCTTTTAAATATCGGATACACGTGTTGGGTCCTACCCGTTAGCAGATCAAGTAAAGACTCCTTTTTAACTTCCAAAAAAAAAAAAAAAAAAAAGTAAAGACTCCTTTTTAACAAAAAGTCAAAGTTCTGATTTGGATCCATATGCTCCGTTTGGATAGATGTGGGAAGAATGGAAGAAGGAAAGAAATGGGAAGAAGTATTGGAAAGTGTGTAATTTTGTGAAGAGTTTAGATTGTTTATAATTTGAGATTGGCTAAAATCAGCCACGACTGACGAATACAACCGTCAGCTACGATTAAATCTCAATTTTTGTGATTCTAACAGTCGATCCGAACCGTTCAATGTGTTCTCCATATTGAAATCTCGTTGGAGACAAAATTTTATATTTTTCTGAAATTTTTTAGTATTTTTTTTTATATTTTATAAAATTTTTAATCCAAACAATTCTGGACCCTTTAATAACTATGATTTTTAAAAATCTCAAAAAAAAATAGTAAATAAAATCAGAAAAATGTGGAGAACACATTGAACGGTTCGGATCGACTGTTAGAATCACGAAAATTGAAATTTGATCGTAGCTGACGGTTGCATCCGTCAGTCGTGGCTGATTTTAGCCCATCTCTTATAATTTATTTCTGGGTAAATTTTTTCGGAAGTCACTAAAGTTTGTACGTTGTTCATATTTAGTCACTAAACTTTAATTTGTCCTCCCAGAGCCATTAAACTTCGATTTTGTCCGAATTTAGTCATTCCGTCGAGATACTGATATTTTCCGTCAAGTACATCACGTCTGGTACAAATTTTTGCGGTGTGAATCAAATAAGACCTGTCAGAATCACCTTTATCACTCTCTCGATAATTCCTCCTCTCTTTCACTCTCTCAGACTTCATTCCACTCTCTGTCTCACACAGAACATGGACTCTCTCTCTCTCTCTCTCTTTCTCTCTCTCTCTCTCTCTCAACCTTCTCCATCGAGCGATAACTCTGGAAACCCTAACCACCCTTGCAACTCTCTATCTCTATCGCAACCTTAAAAGAGCGATAACCTAAGAAGAGGAAAACTAAGTAGCTAATCGGTAAATCTAGAAGAACGGCTTTGTGAAGATCTGTCAATTCCCCTCGGTCTCAGTTCTCCTGTGGGCAAAGAAGGAGATTCAGTGAAATTAGGTCTGAGTTCTCTCCTCAAGAAGATCTGTCAGTTTCCCTTTCGGTCGAGGCTCCTGTTAAAGCGAAAATGAGATATCGATTGCAATCCAATGAAGAGCCAAACTATGGTAATTGGTAAGTCTCAATTTCAATGATTTTATCTAATATTGTCACTGTTTTGTTAAAGGGTACATGAAGTCAAAGGTATCAGATACAAAATTAAGTTTATAGACATGATGCTACACATGGATAAATGATTTCTCTATCAAATCCAATGAGACTAGGTTACACAAGGCCGTTTAATTAAGACCAAAACAAAATTCTTAAAATTGAATGAAGTGCCAGAATGAAGTTCACAATAAGTGCCAGAATGAAGAGCTAACAGTAGCACTAGGAAGAAGCTAAAGGTGATAAAAATTCTCTAAGTTTCTTAAATGCGATACACTGAAGGCATAATGATGGAATCTGTTATTTGGTGCAGGTTACAAGAAAAAGAATGGATGTGGCATCCAATGACAGAGAAAAGTAGATGTGTAGATTCTTGATATACTTTTGATGTCAAGATGTCTGTTAAGTACTAATCTAAAGGCTTTTTGTTTGATGGCTTTTTGTTGTAATGGCAACAATGTATTAATTAGATTTATTGATTTTAGTTGTTGTTATTAGTCGCAGAGCTATTTGGTACTTTAGTGCATTTTATTGGTTGAAATTGACTATATCTGTCACTCAATAAACTATATCTTTCACTCAACACTAATATCTGAAACATATACATTTTGTTAATTGTTGAAATTGATATATGTTAATGTAGTGCTTTAGTGCGATTCTTTTATAAAAAGTATTGCACAAATGTGTTACAGTGCTGTGCTACTTGTATAGCTTGTTTGAAGTAAATTGGTACAGATACAGATATAGCTTGCTTGCTACAGACTTGTATTTTGAGTGCATTCTGAATTGGTACAGATATAGCTTGTGAGTAAATTGGTACATACTTGCATTTCGAGTGCATTATGAATTGGTACTAATATAGTTTGCGAAGAAATTGGTACAGAGTTGCATTTCGATATGAATTGGTACAAATATAGCTTGCGAAGAAATTGGTACAAATTATGCATTATACATGAAGTAAATTGAACAAGCATTTACATAAAGTAAATTAAACAAGCATTTACATTAAGTAAGAACCAACATACAGAATTTACAGCATGTACCAATGAAAAAGAAAAAGCATATCTTAACCAATATTTGTCACCTAACCAGCATATCCTAAACTTTAAGAGAACTCATGCTCAACCTAAAAACAACAACACGAATAAAATTTCTATAATCAAAAGAAGACAATTTTCTTTTAAGTGCTTAGCCTTCATCTCTCTTTCTAATTATCCAATCGTCCAAAATAGTCCATTAATCACTTCATTCAATCTGGAGTGGGTTCATCGTACCATCTAAAAAATTGACATTCTTTAGAAGTCTACAAAATAAAATAAAAAATGCAAAACTATTTACTTGGAAATTGAGATGTGTATCTTGGTTATCAGAAAATCTACATGGGTTCATCCTACCATCGTATGCATGAAAGGTTTAGTTGTAATTTTGTAAAAAAGCTACTAATCTAATTGAGTCGATTCACTTGTACAGAGCATATCATGGTTATCAGAAGCCATATGGTGCTCTATTATATATGAAGATATATTAACAACCACAATGTAGAAAAAAAATTATGTTTTGTTTATGCATATTTAGAGTAATTTCTCAAATTTTGTTACAGAAGCAGTTTAGTTGTGGTAAAAATTCAAATATAAAATTCTAGCAAAGCAACCTCTAAACTTATGTCAAATATAAAGATGAGCCTTGATACCAGAACAGTATTGAAACAATGTCAAAGATAGAAGATTTTAATTTTCACCCAGAATATCTTGGATTTAAAAATAGAGCACCATATGGCCTATGCTGCTAAAATTATGCAAACTTTTCAACATTAGTTCTCTCCGTGATCTGAGTAGCCAATTGAGATAATTAATCAGTAACCAGTAGCCAATTGAGTCGATTCACTTATGCTCTTAATAATATTAATTCAAAAAATCTAAAACTTCAAAATTGTGACAAATTCAAAGTAAATTACCCATAAAATCTACAATCGAAAAATCTTCTAGCAGGATTGAAAGTTGTCTAGGGTGTTTTCAGCTCAGCGATCTCATTGCAACGACATCGTGGAAAATTTTGCAAATTTGAGTCTTCCATGGCAGCGATAGTGTTGGATCGGCTGAAATTTTGTCAGCGATATAGTTAGGGTTCGATGGAGGGAGCGTGTTCCTAGTGGAGAGGGTACGGTGGAGGGAGCGATAGAGTTAGGGTTCAGTGGAGGGAGCGACAGTTGGATCTTGAGTGCGGCTAGAGGAGGAGACATGAAGGGGGAGAGATAGAGAGACGGAGAGGTTTAAGAAGATGATTTGGTTCACATCCCCAATTTTAAACCCAGACGTGATGTATTTGACGAAAAATATCGGTATCCTGACGGAATGATTAAATTCAGACAAAATCGAAGTTTAATGACTCTGAGAGGACAAATTAAAATTTAGTGACTAAATATGGACAACATACAAACTTTAGTGACCTCCGAAAAAATTTACCCTTTATTTCTTCCTTTCTTCCTTCTTTCTACCTTTTTCTCAACGCATCCAAACGGTACCATAATTCATAAATGCAAAGTCATTCTTACATTACTTCTACGTTTTTATCATAAAAAAAAGAGAAAATAAAAAGACCCAAGAAAAAGTCATTGTTGCCATGGGATTCACTCGACCCCACATATCAGACAAAGAACTGTTTGTTCAATACAGAAAAAAAGTATACGAAGCACTGGTGCGCAATTTCATTTTTCCAATACTCAGCTTGTTTCGTTACTTGTTCAATTTTTCTCTTCCGTGATCTCACATGCATGAAAAGTGGTCTATTTTTCCTTTGAAATAGTTCTCTTCCACTATTACACCAAATAATTGTGGGTTTTAATTAAAGGCACAATTTTTTTTTTCTTCCTGTAACATTAGGGAGGCCCCAAAATTTAGATACATTTATTTTAGTATACAGAACTTTAGTTGTCGCTTCCGCACGGGTCCAGTATCTGTGAGTGACTTATATTTATATAAAAAAAATAAAATTAACTACCATCTAAATATCCTTCCAATTTCTCATATGGCTCCAGTTGGATTGCTTAGGAATAAGAGTAATAGCCTATTCCTAGGCGAAAAATATTGAAAAGTGTGTAACTTTGTGAAGAGTTTGGATTGTTTATAATAAATTTACGTCTAGGAAGAAGCTATTCCTCCTATTCCCATACGATCCAAACGAGATAGGGAATACTTTCAAAGGATTTTTTTTTTTTTTAAATAGACTTGCTAGCGGCTACCTTCAAAGAAAGCTCATCATAAAGAGTAGAAACTAGAAACCAACAACATTCCCGACATATATTTTTGTATGTATATAAAATATTAAACTAGATATCCAGAAAATAATAAATAAAATATGTCTTTCATTAAATTCTATTCAAGGACAAGAAGTACAATTCCGAAATTTGTTAATAATATTTCTAGGTATAAAATTCAATATTTAAATTTATATTTAGAAAAAGGATATAATTTCTTTATAGACAAAGAGAATTGTCAATCAGTAGTATTACTTAGAAGTATACAAGTATATAACAACAACAACAATTAAGCCTTTTGTCCTTAAAAAGTTGGGATATGCTAGAAAAATAACGCAACAAGATGGATTAAATAGGAGTATATTTTTGGAATATCGTAATACACCGAGTAAACAAATGACAATAAGGATATTCTATTTTTATTTTAATTTGATAAAAAATAAAATAAAAATATTACAACTATGTATTTTTTTTATTGTCAGAAAATCTTTTTTTTTTTACATTGAAAGATATATATAAGAAAATCGCACATAATTCAACCAAATCCCACCATATATATGCATCGTTGTAACCTTTGAGAAGATATTTGATGGGAAAATAATTTCATCCAAGATACTCATGCATAGCTCTATAGCTATTTGTTTACTTCATATTGCCACGGAGGATGATATTATTTAATATTAACTGATGATACACAGTTCCAGTTATTGTATTGTGCCTTCTTAAGAAATTGTAACGGCACAAATGGACATGTATTTGGAGTTCAGATCTGGTGCCGCATGGCACACCGTGTAGCGCGGCATCGTAGCCGTCTGATCAAAATCCAATGGACAAGGGAGCTCCGTGCATGTAACCTAGATTGATAGGTCCGTAAAAAATGAACCGTCCGATTAAGATCAGACGGCTCGTACGCGCGCTACACGGTGTCCCGCGCTACACGGGATTCGGGTCCATGTATTTGAGTGATTGGATATGGGAATCTTTTTTTCCCCATTTATTTTGAATTTCCTATCTGACGTGATTTTATTCTTATTTGAAAACTGGGTCGATATTTTATTCATGTATTATATTATTTTTTGTGATTTTTTTCTTTTACCAAGTGGAAGATATTTTCATGCATGCATGCATAGCATAGTAACCCTCATTTTTCTTTTATTTCATAATGCGACTGTAGTGCCACATTAATTTAACAGTAATAATTGTTCTATATATGATGCAAAGTGATGATTTTCATTTAATGCACTATATTTTAATCATTGCACAAATGACCATGTATTTGAATGATTTGGCATGTGATTTTATACGTTTAATTTAAACTTTAAAACTAACTGTACTACTGAACCGAAAATATTCTTGTTTGAAATCAAGAAAGAATATACTGACATGCATGTTCTTCGCAAATGAATAATTGAAAACTGCAAATGGAAAACAAGTTCACTTCAGAGGCCTCTTAAAAGGTTAACATAGTATAAGCTTAATTTCACTAGAGAATTTTTATAAACTTCATTTTAAAATATTGAATTTACTTTTAGATAATTAACGATCTTGAATTATTAACTTTGGTACATTTGATGAGCCACATTTCGTTTTTCTTATATTATCTAATTCATTCTCTACGGATGCAGTTTTTACAATCAGTTATTGTAATACATTTATTTTTTTAAAAAAAATTACCTCTTAGTTTTAAACAAAACAAATTGAAAAATAAAAATGTATTTAACCCGCGGAATACAGTGGCGAAGGTAGTAGGGGTGCTGGGATGGGCTGTTGCATATTAAACTTTCTCTCTATATATATATAGAAAGAGAGAGAGAGAGACAAGCAGAGAGATTGGCTAAAGTATACTCCAGCATACAGATCAAACCCGAATGCTGGAGATGTTTTTTAAAATCTAAAAATCAAACAGTCGATCCAAATCGTTCAAGTTGTTCTCCATATAAAAATATCCTTCAAGACCAAATTTTACATTTTTTCGAATATTTTGCTATATATTATGTTATTTTCAAATTGAAGGGTCATGAATACTCCTTTATATTGTTTTTTGAAAATAGCATAATTATATAGCAAAAAAATTCGAAAAAAATATAAATTTTGGTTTCTTAGGAGATTTCATTGTGGAGAACAATTTGAACGATTCGAATCGACTGTATAAATTTTAGATTTTGAAAAATGACTCAAGCATACAGACGATCCGTATGCTGGAGCATACTTTAGTCAATCTCTCTCTATATATATTAATCAATTTGTCCCCTAAACATTGAAAATTGCAATTTTGACCTCTAAATATTAATTCTGGCTCCGCAACTGGCGGAATACACCATGAATTCAAGATCAAAGATTTAGCCGGTTGTTTAAATCATATTGGCATCAGTTTAGTTTGTCATTTTCAATCCTCTTGCGCAACTTTATTTAATGGTTTAATGATTTAATGGTGTTTGTTTACCTGTAAAGCTGAGTGAACTTCCCTGCTGTTTACCCGCCACTACCTTACATGTTAAGTTACTATAAAGTAACATTTGATATTTGTCCCAATATCTTTTTAAAATTCCAAGTTTGTTTGACCGTGACTTTGACTAGTTGACTATTTGTCTATGATGACGACTGGCCACGTGCAACGCTGCTAGCTTGCTAGTTGTCAGACTCGGAAACGAAATATCTGGTATAGTAGTAGTATCTCAATTCTCAAATTTAAAATTTTTATAAAGATCTTCACAAAAAAAAAAGAGTCTTAGAGGGTCGTTTGGATGGTTTAAAAATAAGAGGAATAGTCTATTTTTAGGCGAAAAATATTGGAAAGTATGTAACTTTGTGAAGAGTTTGAATTGTTAGGAATAAATTTACTTCTAAAAAGAGACTATTCCTCTTATTCCTAAACGTTCCAAACGGCCCCTAAAAGTCTAAGCGCGCTCTACTTTTGAAAATCCCCGGGATAAGTATTAAATTCTATTTTTTTATTCAGAATTTTATATGGAATACTACTAATAACGTGTTTATTCCAAAAAAGATTCATAAATGTGTATGTCTAGAATCAAAGGGCATGTTTTCAGAATAATTGTGTGAACACGTATTCACACGATAAAATTCAGATTATGTCTAACTCTCTAGATGCATCCAACTGAAATTTTGCTTTATAATATTTTTTTTAAATATAGATCTTACTGTTAATTACCATAAAATTTTAGGGTACACTGAAATAGGGACTGTAAATTTTGCCTATTAGCTGACATTTTTTTTATACTGGTTTGTAATCTTTTTGAAATAAATATGTAACTATTTACTATAAAATATTTCCTAGGCTAAAAAGGTTCTAGACTTTTGCAAGAGCAATAATTTGGTCTCTTATATATGCACTAACTGAATTTTTTTTTAAAAAAAATATTAAGTAATCATTGTACTTTATCCAAAGAGTTTAGAAAGACTGTTCGTCCTTAAAATTAAAACGGACAAACAAAATTAATTATATTATTTATTTGCGTAGATGACTCTTCACAAAAAGAAACTAAGTTGGTTCCTGGACTTCTCTAACCCCGTTTGGATCGTATGGGAATAGGAGAAATAACTTCTTCCTAGACGTAAATTTATTATAAACAATCCAAACTCTTCATAAAATTACACACTTTCCAATACTTTCCGCCTAGAAATAGGCTATTCCCCTTATTCCTAAGCGATCCAAATGGCCCCTAAATACAAATTATGATTTGGGAAGGACTAACATGATTATTCTAAGAGCCATTAGTGACCAATTTAGTTCACTTTTGAAAAGTTAAACGATCAAATTGGTTCAAGTAAAACTTCCATTGGCCAATTATTATTATTATTATTATTATTATTATTATTATCGTCGTGGTGGTGGTGGTGGTGAAGTTGAAGGATTCATTTTGGTAGAAATAGAAGTTCAGAAACGAGGTTACTTTTTCTAGGAAAGATTTATTAATTTACTCGGAGAAAATATTTACGATAGGAAAAACAGCATTGGAAGTAATTAATTAGTTTATTTTCTAGGAGGACAAATCTGAATTCTGTAAGTATTGTATGGCATAACAAAAGGGAAAGTGAATACAAAAAGTCACTTTTAAACTGTACACTTTACAGGATGAAGTCTCTGATTCTTGATATAAATTACTCAATATAGTCTTTAATTACCAAGAACACTAGTACCGATACGATAGTAGCGTGGATTAGTGTGGATTAACTTTGTCAAGGATAGAATTGTGAAGCTGGTTTAAACTATAAAATGGAGGACTTCTTTACAATTTTATATATTTTATTGTAGTTTACCGTGGATTGGCTTACCCAATGACGGATGAATATGGACTAGTATCCGTCCTTATTTCACTGTGGCTAATTGCAATTGGGCCGATAATATTCGTATCTAGAAGAGAGGTCAATTAAGTGAACTGAGACTCCTATGGGTTCGCATTTTTGTTCTGTGCTACGAAGGGTTGTTCTTTAGGTTTTGATGTTGTTTTAGAATACAGATGGGTCTTGCATTTACTGACATTTTCTAAATATTTTTATAGGAGAAATGTTACGGTCAATTGATTTGGTGGATTGCTACGTTAAATATGACAAAATTTTAATTTGGTAAGTCAAGATCCGAACATTTCAATGTGATAATCATATTGGCTCTGTTTGGATGCGTTGAGAATAAGGTAGGAAGAAGGAAGAAGGGAAGAAATTTATTGGGAAATGTGTAACTTTTGTGAAGAGTTTGGATGGTTAGAAATAAATTTATTGGTAAAAAATGGTTATTCCTTATTCCTTATTCCGGGAAGAAGCCATCCAAACGGAGCCTCCGTTTGGATGGTGTGGGAATAAGAGGAATAAGAGAAAAATTATTGGAAAGTGTGTAACTTTGTAAAAAGTTTGGATTGTTTATAATAAATTTGGGAGTAGAAAAAAACTATTCCCTTATTCTTGCTCTCATCCAAACAAAGCCTTTATTCTTTGGTTAAATGTCCAAACATTTTCTGTATTTTCACCCTTAGCCTTAAACCCTCATATTGTTATTAAAATAAACAAAACCTCCCCTTAAATTTACATATGAGATTACCTTGTCAGTTCAAATTTTCAGTAACATGAATTTAAAATGGTATAAAATTTTCTTTTGAGACAGGTATAGCTTGCGGTATTTAGGTTAAGTTGACAGTTCAAATCTGTTACCTACAAAAGCAATTAAAATTTTGAATCAGTAATTAGCAATGCAGAAGTGCGACCGAGTCCACTTCTGACACAAATTAAACTCGGAAATGCTTCGCATAATAAACTTGATTACAAAATTGATAAATTAATTAGTGATGATTTCATTATAGAAATTCCACGTGATGCAAACAGAACAACAGATGTAAGAGAACTAGATTCTGAAATATAATTAAAGAAAAAAATAATACACGCTAGTACATAATAGCACTTATTACAAGGCTTTAAAAATATATTTTTCTTAGAAAGTGGTACAATTTGGAGACCAGTACAATGGGGTGAACAGATACTCCAATAAATACGAGCTAGCACAGGGTTCGCATCTAGCAGATCCGATACCAACTATGAATTTCAGACATTTTTCGCTCTCCAATTGGCTTAAACTGCTTCGATTCGATTGCATCAAATCACGAGTTTATAAGAAATATATATATATATTGAGGAATTTTAAGATGTAAATTTGAAGGAAGGAGCCAGACACAAACATCCAATTAACACAGCACATTACGCTACCTCTTTTTTTTTTTTAATTTAAGTGTATTAAATACGAATGTCATTGTCATGTGACATGGACACAGAATGGTTAGCGTCCGGCATAGATAATAGGTACATAGAAACGTAAGCTTTGTGTAGGTAATTTCATGTTTTAGTGGTTATGTTTACTGAATTACATTTCTTTATATTATATTCGCGCGTTACCCATTATACAATTTTAACACGACGTACTGTTTCCTTGAAATTCTCATCCATTTTGAAAAAAAAAAAATCGCTAGTACCATTAAACTTGAAGGTTTAACTAGGTATAAACCTATATGCTTATCTAACCTATTAAGGGGGTGTTTGGATGTGTTGGGAATTTGAAAAATTTCAAATTCCTACACTCAAATTTATTATAACAATTCAAACCTTCACAAAGTTACACACTTCCCAATAAATTTATATCTAGGAATATAAAATTTTCTAAATTCCTAAGCGATCCAACGGCCCCAAAGATAATATAGGGTCTGTTTGACAGTGACAAACTTGTTGGAACATGTGTAGAAAACTCAAAATTCATTTTCTAATTATCATTTGATAATCTAATTTTCGTTTATTAACTACTTTACCGAATTGTAAATATTAGTCGGTATAAACCTTTGCACCTTTTGGACAATACAGTTGGCATTGGCATGCATTAATCTCCGCAACTTTTCATTATATCTCTTCATTCCTTTTTCCTTTTATACTGATATATTGTGGCCCTTTGCTTATTCGGAGATTAAGACACAGAAAATTAGTAAAAGCTTGGCGGCCTTTCCCCCTGGTATCCACAAATTACTCAGCCAATCAATGGCACCAAGTATTAAACTCTTATTATAGGGTGCGTTTGGATCGTTGGAAGAAAGAAGAAGAAAAAGGAAGAAGAAGAAAAAAAATTATAAACAATCCAAACTCTTCACAGAGTTACACACTTTCCAATACTTCTTCCCACTTCTTCCCTTCTACTCTTCTTCCCACACCTATCCAAACGTACCCATACAGAAGCCTCCTCTGCCAATTTGATTTGAGATAATTTCTCCATCGAATCCATTCTTCTACAATATTATTTCTCCATTGAATTATCGCTGGATATTGAAGGAGCGATCCATCTCTTCTCTCATGGACGTATCCCTAAAGAGAAGAACAACCCGTGGTATCTTGGGGTGATTCCGAAGACCTCGTACGTGAGGGGAATACACCTTAGGACAGAGTTCACTCGCCCGGGTAAACTTGTTTCAATCTATTTTACTTTATTTGTTCTTCTGATTTATTGAGTATTAATTTATTTGATTTTATCCTTAATCACAATCTAGTTTTTTTGAAGCAATTGTTCTAACAAAACTTAGTTTGACTCCTAGATCAATGAGCTAATCTATGGATCTTGTATCACCAAACAACTTTAGAGTCAACAAGATCAAAACGACAATACTACCTCCCTAACTTGGTCATTTCGTATATGAGCGTGTTTTAAATTTTAAATTTTAAATTTCAAATTCCGATAGGTGTTGATGGACTTGCTGTAATTTTAAATTTCAAATTTTATATTTTAAATTTTCAAAATTTTAAATTTTAAAATTTCAAAATTTAAAATTTTCAAAATTTCAAAATCGAATTCTAAAATGTCTAGATTAAAATGAATGTTATAAGTGAATGCATTCATTTTGATCACTAACTTTAACCAATCATGCCATGCCAAATAACAATTACTAACTTTAAGTTAGTACTAACTTTAACCTCAAATACTAACACAAAAATGCTAACTTTATTCCTTGATCCCATTAAACTTTGACGGTGCCAAATGGCCCCATAGAGTATTAAATATACTACAGGGGAAGTTGATCGAAAATCAAAATCTTTCTCAGAGTTCAGTCCTGCAACGTCTTGTCTCCGTACACAGCTGAAACACCACCATCACAAGTTAGGAGTTGGCGTTATCTTTTACGATTTCATGTGTCGGTTTACTCTTGTGTATGCAACCTGATTGCTCAAAGCACTCGGTTGACTTTCTCCCTCTCAAATCTAACCCTAGTCTCTCTTTCTCTGATGGAACACTCAGATTCGCACAAAGACTAGAACAATTATGGAAAGGGATATATATATATAGGAGTCAATCTGAAACAGATAGAGTCGGTTCAGATTCTGATCGCAGTGGTCGACTTCCTTGCGAGCGACCCGCTAGGTCGTACAATGACAGCTGCCCGCTTTGTCCATCAAGCGGTTCGCTTAGAATGACTCCACACACTTTTACTAACAAAACTCGCATCTTTACTAGTATGGAAGAATTTATGAGTGGAACAGATGGAGAGTGCAAGAGCACCAAGCATAATTTAAAAATGTTATTTATTACATGATTTTTTATTTCTTTTCAACTAAGACTGTTAATATCCTCTTAATATCTTGTTACAGTATAAGATATATTATTGGAGATGAGCTAAAATCAGCCGCGATTGACGGATAGACCCATCAGCTGCGAGTATATCTCAACTTTCGAGATTCCAATGGCTAATCTGAACCGTTCAATGTGCTCTTCATATTGAAATCTCATTAGAGACCAAATTTTACATTTTTCTGATTCTATTTACTATTTTTTTGAGATTTTTAAAAATCATAGTTGTTCAAGGGTCCATAATTGTTTAGATTAAGAATTTTATAAAATACTAAACAAATACTAAAATATTTCAGAAAAATATAAAAATTTTTCTCCAATGAGATTTCAATATGGAGTACACATTGAATGGTTCGGATCGACTGTTAGAATCTCAAAAATTGAGATTTGATCGTAGCTGACGGTCTCATCCGTCAGTCGCGACTGATTTTAGCATATCTCATATTATTGATATCCTTTATTACTCTGGTTTCATTGGAATATATTGTCAAAACTTTTTATATATATCCTCTATTCTTGATATATTTTCATAACTCTTGTATATCCATCATTAATATTTTCTAGATATCTTGAAAACTTCTATTCCAAATTGTCAAAATCCCTCTCCAGACCTTTGGACGAAGAATTGAAGATAAATTGGGATGTAAGGCTCCGTTTGGATGCGTTGAGAATAAGATAGAAAGAAGGAAGAAGGGAAGAAATTTATTGGGAAGGGGTAAATTTATTGGGAAGTGTGTAACTTTTGTGAAGAGTTTGGATGTTTAGAAATAAATTTATTGGTAAAAAATAATTAATTCTTATTCCTTATTCCGGGAAGAAGCCATCCAAACGGAGCCTAAAATTTTCAAATTTAAATGTCCGCTAAAAGTTTCTAGTCGAATTTTGAACTCAAAATCTTCACTCAAGGTGTGTGCGTGTGCGTGTTTTGTTGTTACTAACTAGACTAAAGACTTCTCACTTCTAAGTACACAAGAAATCAATCGATGTCAAGAGTAAAAGTGGACATTTATGATTAATTTGTTTCAATTTTCTCTCTCTTAATTTTATCATCCAAATAGGGGGAAAAAAAGAAAGGAGAGAAATTTTTTCCCTTCATTTTCCTTAATCACCCAAACAGACAAATGTTACAAAATATTTATTCCCATTCCTTCTAGCGTACACTTCCCCGCATTTTTCATTTTCATAATGTTATTCAATAGGCCGTGTTTCATAAAAAAAAAAAGGCCCGTGTTAATGCACATTTAATTAGAGTATCTACTATAGTAGGCTTCACACTCGCAACAATCTTGTTAATTAAATTTTATTATTAATAATAATTAGATGCAAATTTGAAAATATTTCCACGTGTATTTTTATGAAAAGATTATCCTTTCTACAGTTATATTTCCACGAACCAAATCCTGAATTGATAGGAGCCGTTTGGATTGCTTAGGAATAAGAGGAATAGCCTATTTCTAGGCGGAAAATATTGGTGTGTAATTTTGTGAAGAGTTTGGATGGTTAAGAATAAATTTCCGCCCGAAATTTGCTATTCTTGCTTATTTCTTACCCAAAATTTGCTATTCTTGCTTATTTCTTACCCATTCAAACAGCCCCATAGTGACTAAAGCCAACTTTACTTTTGATTTTGTATTTGTAGATTCATCCTTCATACATACGTATAAATATTTCATGTACTATTAGTCAAGTCTACCAGTTTATAATTGCCGCAACCAATTTATATCGGTCCCCTTTTCCTTCCAGTTTCATCATAAATAAAATTTAGAGAATCATTAATTAACTTGAACTTATAAATGACCTTAATGGATTTTACAACTTAATTTTTTGTGTGCTTTTGCTTGATTGTTAAGATAAAGATGGCAAGTTGGCAACTCAGGTTGTTTGATAAAACAAGTTCATATTTTAGTAAGGTGAAAAGTACGAGTCGTAATCATCAGTTCATATCTATGCTTCTGAGGGTATCATACTATCATTACTCATTTACTCATCGACAAATCAAAAGTTTGTTGTAATCATCGGTTCGTATCTATGCTTCTAAAGACATATCATTACTATATCGACAAATCAACAACTGTTAATATATTTAATAGCATTTATACAAAAAGAATATCTTGATATAGCTAGGGGTATCGCATTAACCTTTCCATGCTGTTAAATTATCGTTTCAATATTTTTATTGCGTCTGGTTGGTAGTTACAGTTAATTTAGTATTAATTTAGAACACGTCAGCGTATAAATTTTGAAGGCGCAGACCACGCAGGAAGTAAGTTTCAAAAGAATATCGGTATGTGTCGCTAATTAAGGCTATGAATCATAAAACTAAGCACACAAACTTCTTTAATAAAATTTCAACTCAAATTTTGTTAGAATTTTACTACAAATCTTAACGGAAGAAATTATATAATTATCATTGGATTGTAATATTAATGGAACATACATGCAGAGTTTTGCTATGGTGAGCCGCAACTCACTAAAGGGTCGGTGAGTTGTGATTAAAACTCATAGATCTAGTTCAAAATGACCGATTCAAACAGTACAATATAATCTCCCTATTGAAATCTCCATGCAAATCAAATTTTACATTTTTTCGAAATTTTTAAGTTTTTTTTTTATTTTAGAAAATCACTAATCTAATTAGTTCTAAACCGTTTAAAAACAGCAGTTTTTAAAAATCCGAAAAAGTATATATAAAATTTGGTCTTCATGGAGATTTTAATAGGGAGATCATATTGAATAATTTGAATCGGTCATTTTGAACTATATCTAGAAGTTTTGATCGAAACTCACCGATCCTTTGGTGAGTTGTAACTCACCATAACAAAACTCCATACATGCATCTCTGTTTTAATTTTCGCACTGAACTAAATTTTCGCATTGCTTTTTGTTCCGGTAATTAAGCCTTAATTATATGTATTTGCGCAGCACAAGGGAACTCAATATTAGTCCCAACTCTTTAGTCCAAACTCAAGCTTAGACTAATTAAGTTTAGAAAATTGTTGTTATATCCATCATTTTTTTCAGAAGAGTTTTAATGAATTAAAATTCATTAGCCTAAGCTAGTTGGTGCAGAAAATTTAATTATGTAAAAAAATTAGGACTTTGTGTATTTGTGCGTCTTAAATTTATATCCTAATTTACCTAAATTATACCGCAAGCATACCACTATTGCCTATGTATTTCAAGGCGAACCACAAGGACAGTTATTTCATCACCAAATTTCTATCATATTTAATTAACAAGATTAGATACAACTGACAAGAAATAATGGTCGGTAATTAAACTAAAGAGACAACAATAATTAAATTCCTAAAAAATAGTTCGAATTCTAAAAGAGTTTAAACCAAGTTCTAAAGGTTTTGGGATTCATGTTGGTAATTTCTTCGGTTTATTTCATTTCTAGCAGTCTATTGGTTTTGTAGCGGCCCACTAAAAATTTAGGCCGCTGACCACTTTTCGGGTAGCTAACTGCTGGCTGGCACATATAACCCCCAAGTAGGTTAGCGACCCGCTAGAGTAAAAGATGATACAACACTTTTACGAGTTTTACATGATAATTGTGTAGATTAATTATTTAACTAAGTTTTCTTAATCCTAACTTTTGTTATAGGTCAGATTTCTATTAGTTAACTCAATTATTCTTTCATAGATTTTAGATTTCAATTTTTGGTTTCTTAGTTTAGTTTTATAAGTTTATATCTTTCAACATGTGATATATTTACACTTTCACCTTTGAAAAGGACTTCACTATTTCTAGTTCTTCGTCTTGACTTTACCTTTCGTCTCTACCGTCAAGTCATTTGTTTGAAGCGTGCAGAGACGGAACTGCCTACACTATTTCTGGAAATCAGTCTCTTCTTTCCCAACAGCCCCGCAGTCGCTCCCTGCGTTCCATAGGAATTTTTCTGGGTCCCCAATCTCATCTGCTACCCGCTATTCTCTTCATTGGATCACGAAAGGATCTGGTGGGTCCCCAATCATTGTCAGATCAGTGCCATATATATTCACTGTTTTGAATTGCTGCATCATATAGCCTCCGTTTGGATGCGTTGAGAAGTAGGAATAAAGAAGAAGGGAAGAAAAAAAATTATAAACAATCCAAACTCTTCACAAAGTTACACACTTCCCAATACTTCTTCCCACTTCTTCCCTTCTTCCCTTCTTCCCACACCTATCCAAACGGAGCTATAGATTTTGTAACAAGCATAGAGGCCATAGCATTATCTAGTTTCTACCGTAAAACATAAAAATTAAATAAAAAACACACACATATATATATATATAAATGTATCCTAAATCGGATTAAATTATACACATTAAAACCTCTTATCAGTGTGCTTCATGAGCATCTAAATCCGTCACTACAGCTAACACAAAATCATACAGAAGATCAACGAATAAGAAGGGAAAAAAATGTGTATATCAGTATTCATTAATGAAGTGGACTAAAATCAGCCACGGCTGATGGATAGACCTATCAACCACGATTATATCTCAATTTTTGAAGTTCTAATAGCTAATTCGAACCGTTCAATGTGTTCTTCATATTGAAATTTCATTAGAGATCAAATTTTATATTTTTCTGAATTTTTTTACTATTTTTTTTAGATTTTTAAAAATCAATGTTATTGAAAGGTCCAGAATTGTTTAGATTAAAAATTTTGTAAAG
This sequence comes from Rhynchospora pubera, assembly GCA_028095005.1. Lineage (NCBI taxonomy): Eukaryota > Viridiplantae > Streptophyta > Magnoliopsida > Poales > Cyperaceae > Rhynchospora > Rhynchospora pubera. Next base: position 156,214,142 of record CM051462.1, on the reverse strand, counting down.
TACCAAAAAAATACTAACAAATTTCAGAAAAAAATATAAAATTTGGTCTCCAACGAGATTTCAATATGGAAAACACATTGAATGATTCGGATCGACTGTTAGATTCTCAAAAATTAAGATTTCATCGTAATTGACAGTCTCTTCCGTCAATCACGACTGATTTTAGTCTACCTCTTCGTTAATTGCTTGTTTTGTTGACTCATACTGAATTTAAGTTTTATTTATATAAATTAATGAGCATGCAAGTAGTAAGAACTGATCAGAAACCAACGAAAAGACGGATTATCTTTCCGCTTTTGGTGGATCATATAACTACAGCAGTTTGTATATTTATCTCCATTAAATTATTCAATTCATAACGTCATTGACACAAACTTGGATGCAGCATCTGATGCTAACATCAGCTCTATCTTCAAATCTTCATCCACATGGGTTTCAGATTTAAGAAAATCTGATTTCACTTTATTTATATCTGTTAAGTTTTTTCTTTTTACATAAATGGAGATATTTTTGTTTTCCTTATTGACAAGATCTTAACATCTATATGAAATTATTGAAACAATAATTACAAAACCATGTTTAGATAACATATATAACTCAATTTACTATATGCTTAATCACTAGAATTTCGATCAGAGGAGCAGCAAAAAAAAAAATAAACTTTATTGTCTGTCCCATATAAACTTATAATCATTATTCGATACTAATCACCTGTATTTAGTTATTCCCGTATCACATATATAATTATATAAAGTTAGCGAGATTATGCCCGTATCGATCTCATAATTACATGATTAAAAGCTAAGAAAAGGACATCGAGATTTGCACAGCAGGCAGTTAGGGACGGAGCTACATAGGGGCAAGCTCAGGCACGTGCTTGGGCTTGTTTGCCGAAATTTGTGGTGCAGTTAAGACTTTTGCACGTTAAAAAACTGAAAGAACTGAGAGTGCCTGGGCTTGGATTATATATGTGCCTTGGCTTTGGTCTAATTTCTCTACAGTCTGCTCAGGCACTCTCCTTCCCAAATGAAACGACTAGTTTTTCTTTATTTTTCTTCTGTATTTTATACTATTCTATTGTTGGGGTTTGCTACATTTAATGCATCATTGATTAAAAAGGAAAACGACAAAATCAGGAGAGACCATTGTTCTTGATTATTTTTTCCTCCTTCCACAGTTCCACTACGTGCATCAACGCATGTTGCTACATGAGTTGAAACTTCCAACTTTTATTCAATTCATGCTCAAACAACATGGAAAAAAATAGAATATAAAACAATTGTCTTTAAAAATACATGATACTTTTATTTATGCTAAAAAGGTAATATTCTTTAATTATTTTATTTTATTATTTAAAATAATTTTTAATATTTAATTTATTAATTTGTGATGGTGCCCAGCCTTAAATTTTGGCTGGCTCCGTCCCGCAGAGACGTGTCCGTTACAAGAGTTTTTCTCTCGAACATTTTTTTAATACTAATTTACAACTATTTTATTTATGAATACATTGAATTTATATTTTATTTCACATATTATCAATCAAGTTGTTAATGCATCAACGATAATTTAAATATTATGCATCCCTTATTGTCAATTTTCAGGCCAATTGAGCATTTGGCTGTTTATGTAACAAAAATATTTAAAACTTAACTTTCGGAAATTTCAGATCTTTTAATAAAAGCGCTAAATGATGTCAGAATTAATCCAACTTTGTTACCCTTCTATTAAAATAATGAAGCATTCATTTGTAATCCTAAAATTTATTGCTCTTTTATGAATACTGTAAAATAAACCTATATTCTTTTTGGATTTTTTTTATTAGTTTCTTTATTTGTTTGACTAATGTTTAGATGTTGGAATTTTATTCTAACTGTTATTTTTCTGATAGTCATTCCGAATTTGTTTTTCCTCTCTTGTCCACTTGATAAATTTGGATAGTCTGAATAACACCAAAATTTCAATGCTATTATAAATTTATGGTAGTTTCCGAATATGGGACACACAATTTGAGTTATAAAGTTCTGAAATTTAGCTTTTATTTGCTTGAACATCTAACATGTCATTTATTCTCTTGTCCACTTGATGAAAATCATATTCTATGTTCTATATATGAATATATATAGAACATATTCTATGTTCTAATTTATATGACAAAAATGGCAAGTTTTAAAAAATTCGAAAAAAATAGTAAAAAATTTCTAAAAATTGTAAAATTTTGTTTGTTATGGGATTTCAATATATAAATTGGATTGGTTAATTTAAATTTGTTAATTTGCAAAATCACCGATCAAACGGTCGTGGTGCACGGAGGGCCTGAAATACTCTAATCATAATGTTTTTAAAAATATCATAATAAATAGCAAAAAAATTCGAAAAAATATAAAATTTGGTCTCCAAAGATATTTCAATATGGAGAACAACTTGAACGGTTTGGATTGACCGTTTGAATTTTGGACTTCGAAAAATAACTTGATGGCACGGGACCCTCCGTGCCATCGATGGCACGTTAGCCATTCTCTCTCTCTCTCTCTATCTCTCTATATATATATATATATATATATAATCATACCTAATTACATATATATTTGTACCAAATGAAGCGCCCAGCTAAGTATAAACTTCAATGTGCCCACTTCCATGTAAATTGACCTCATAATGGCAATATGGCAATATATCAAGATCATTACCTCCCAAGGCAGATACAAATATGGTAATAATTTATTACTAATAAATGAGGATTTCATGTTTGTGTGATTTAGATTGTCGTATTGAATTTGGGCTCAAAATAGATGAGGCTTTCATTTCGGGCTTTGCACAATGTCCCTAATAAGATCAAAAAACTCGAAAGCAATGTTATTCTCAACCCGACCGTGCCACTTACTCAGAAAAACAACAGGAATAAGCAGCCTTAAAATGCATTAAACAAAGAGAATTTGTTTTTTTCTTAATCATACATTCTGAATTTCAGAGGTAAAATTTCCTTTTGCTCGACTATTTTTTTGAAGTATGTTCCAAATGAAAATATCTCTGGTTTCGTTGGAGGGAAACCTTTTTCGGCTTTGATAAAAAAAGTTTGCTAACAAAGTTTGACTCAGCATCTCTGCCTACCTCAAAAGCGGTGCAATATATGCCTTCAGAAAAGATGACTCTTATGACATTGACAGAGGCACTAATCAGGGATGGTTTTTAAATTGGATTAATTATGTAGATTCACATAAAAGTTATTGTGACTAGACTGCTTAACGCTTGCCTAATAATGGTCAAGAGCTCAACCTTCACAAGTCACAACATACCGGAGAATAATTTGACTTCCACAAATTTAAAAACCCAAGAAAGGAATGTTGCATTTCAACCAAGTTAGGTCCTATGTAATCAAAAGAAAGATGATTCTAAGAAGCTTCGTTTATGTGTCTAGCTAGCTTGTATAGTCTCCGTAAGCAACAATTTAAATCCTTTTTTGTTATATACTTGATTCTTCTCACACCATAGCTTCCCTTTTTATAACTTTTCGTATTTTGTTTTGCATTTGCTTTTTCATTGCATTGGGAACTTGAAAAGCATGGAAACTTTGAAACAAAAGATTCTTTAACATGTGCACAAGTGCACGTAGAAAAAGCTTTTGAAACAAAACCTAAAAGTGAAAATGGTCTTTATGTGGTTGGAGTATTGTATTTGTTCTCGTGCGTATCAGAAAGTCTTCCTTTGAGACCTTAATTATTAAGAAAGCCGTATGCATCATATATATAATGCTGCATTTTGTTTGACCTCTTCTAGAAGCTTGTGCATTGGTATTCTTGTACAAGAAGTTCTTCACCACCTTTAAACTGTTCAAACTTCAAACTCTGCGAATTCAACAGTTCAACTAATTCCAGGACTAGATAGCATTAATTAATTATGCTATTCTATTGATTTTGGAGATTTAGACAAGTTATTCCTTAAAATGCGTAATTGTAAAGTGAAAAATGTGTCATTTCTTCTTTGCAACTGCAATGTACTTACCAATCGATGACTCGAGAGAAGAACTTAAAAATATGATTGTATGTGGAACATTGCATGGGTGTTTTCTTGGAATGATGTGAAAAAATATATATTATACTCTCTGTTGTTTTGTAATTGATATAAATTTTTTTTATGCAAATATAATAAAAGAGAGCCATGCAAAATCTAAATATATTTGTAAAGGATTGCCCTTTATATATATATAACTAAAAGTCACCAATTTTCCTCCATTTTTTATTTCATTTTAGGTTTGCTATTTCCTCTTTTATTATTTATTTTTCATGCTCATTTGTATTATTTATTTTGCATGCTCATTTGTATGTTGATCATGTAAATAATTTGTCTTTTCTTTTCATAAGATCTCATTTTCGCACGTGCCTGAAACCCAAAAATGTTATGAGTAATCTAAAGAACCTACTCTATTGAGTAGGGAAAGAAATATACGTCAAACGTGAAAAGCGCATGCATGCGGGTCGACACCGACAGTGCTATTATTTATGTTTTAAAGGCGCATGTTAGGTTCTACTTCTACCAATAACCGAGTCAAGTTGTGCATAAAAGCAGGCCACGCGGATACATTTTTTTGTTGATTTCTAGAAGAATTTTGTGAGGCGTGTTAACATGAATTTGAAGTACATAGATGGAAAGAGTTTTGCGTAGAAACTTTCTCTGGGGGAGAACATGAATCAAAAGACAGAATATTTAAAGTTTAATCAACTTCCATAGGTCTAGATTCTAGTGTGCTATAAACTCAAAAGCAAATACTTCATTTGGGTTTGGGCCCGGCGGATCCTAGTCATGGAAAAATCAATCGATGCTTGTAAATCAACAACTACGTGTCGAAGTTCTGTACAAAGTAATTTTTTTTTTAAGATAAATTGGGGTCAAGCCTCCCAACTTATTTTTAAATAAATTAAATTTTTATAAAAGATCCTCCAATCAGATTTTTTCTGTACAAAGTAATTAACAAGGGATTCTAATACTTTCACAAATCAACTACGTTCGTCCATCAAAATATGTGTATTACATTTCTGGCAAGTGTCAAATTTGCTTGCAGTAACTATGATATCGTTTACAATTACAGATTTTTAATGCTGTATGCCTATTGGAAAGATGACCGAAGACAAGAAGTATTTACAGATACTGTTTGTTTGCACTTTGCAGTAACTAAATTTGAATTCACTTATATTAATGGAACTGCAAAGTCCAGACGTCTTTCTAATTTGAACACTGTAAAAGAATCATTATTAATATCCTTTGTGCTCTCTAAAACCCTGTTAAATTATTTCATCAGTTTTTTTACTTTCTTCTCCTTTTATCTTCTTCGTTTGGAGATTGGAAAACAGCAGCAGCAGCAACACAACAGCATCAGTACCAACGACAATTACTATTAGTAGCAAATAGCACAACCGAGAAACAATCATATCAAAGATTCAAAACAGGCATCAACAGCTCCAAAAAGAAGCTCGACTCAAATAAAACCAACAGTTCTATAAAAGGGTCTAATTTGCATTTGGGCTGAAATGATAGAGGTCGGGAGGAACATTCAAATAAAAATAGGCATCAACAATTGCTAATAGTAATAGATCTCAGTCTCTCTGATACACCCAAGAGTTCTAAAATGGCCCTTGTTTGTATTTATGGGCTGAAATAAAGAGGTCCAGTGAAGAACTATACCATCCATGTTCCACGTACTGCTCATTATTAAAAGATGAAACAAAAATATCGGTTCCACAAAACCACTTGAAGACTCGAAGGGTTTTTTTTTTTAGCTTTTAAATAGTCATGTATACTTGCTACATGAGACTTAACAAAATTATACAACGATTAAGCTGTTGAAAATTAAAATAAAAGAACTATGTACGCCACTAAGTTTAAAAATTTTAAGAAAGAACTCTACAGCGTAAGCATCGATCGCTGTTATGAACACTTGGATACGGGTGTTCCACTGTTTACTGCTTATCAGAGTGCATACTACACTAAAAAATTGAGTCATCGACAACGAATATAGATATATCATACATGAAGTTCCCCATCTACAACTATTATTGCCAACAAGAGTGCCAAGCATTGATTAAACCTTTTTCTTTTCTTGGGCACAACATACGCTAAAAAGTTCACAAAATCACATTAAACTCTCTACACGAGGGATTTAATATGTACCCTTTCCTATGTACACACAAAGAAACAACTTTAACCTGCAGTCAGAAACCCAAAGAAACCTGTTGGTAGACCAAAAACAATTCCTTTAGAAGTATGAGTCAAGATAGCTGTACTCATGTCTTCTGTTGAACTCTACTAAGCTACCATAAGTACGATCAGCGATCCCAACAAAAAGAGACTCACAATCAGGACTGAATGATATCCCCGAAATCTCCCCAAAGAAATCCGTCTCTTGAGCAGCAGAATATCCAGCTTTGGCATCATACACATGCACATAGTCAGCTGCCTCAGCCATGGCCATGAAATTCCCGTCAGAAGAAAATTTGATGCATCTAATAGCACCCATGTTGCCTTTCAACACTGCAAGGGACTCTGACAGGTACCTTGTATCCCATAAACGGCACGTGGTGTCCTGATTTCCTGTGGCCAGGATATGTCCAGCAGGATGCCATGCACATGAGAAAGAGTAGTCTAAATGCCCTTTGAGGGTTGAAACAACCTAGAGAAATTTCATGCAATAAAACAATGATACTAGTACTAAAAAACTATGAATCACTTAAAACAATGATACAAGAACTAAAAAAGCATGAATGGCTTTTATTTACATTCTTGTTACCACAATACTTGGTAAAATGCATACCTTTCCTGACTGGGGATCAGCAATTAGGCAATCGGTGCTGTCTCCAAGTACAGCTAGGAGCTTACCATCAGGACTAAAAGATGTACTCTGAGAAACACAAAAGAACAAGACAAATAGAAAATATTAGAATTAAACAAATAACAAAAATAAAAAAGAGCGAAGTACTTTTAGACAGCTATACTCACATTAACAGACCAGGAGAAGGGGAAACGGTTGAGAAGGGAGAATTTCTCAGCATCCAAAACTCGCACAAAACAGTCATTGTTACCACAGATTACACGAACAGCCCCGCTGTAATTAAAAAAAAAAAAAGGATTATGTACATGAAGATTCATATATTTCATCTTCCTTGAACATCCTTCACACTACGATCAAAACTTCAAAAGTAACTGACCTAAAACCTACTCAGCAGTTTCTCACAACTAAGCAGGGAAAGTGTTTCTTTCTTATGGATATAAAAAAAATGGAAATAACTATCTACCATCTCTCCACGCACCATCTCGTGCCATTGCGTTTGTATTTGTTCACTTTATTCATTTTTACATTCAGTTTGTTTATCTATGTGTTCACTTTATTCAATTATGAGTTAGATTTTATTTTTTGTATTGTTGTTCAGATTTTTATATGCACATTCAACTTATTTTTATTGAACTTATTTGTTTGTATGTGTTCACTTTGTTCAAGCGATAGCAAAACTGCAGATCAGGTATCATTTCTGAAATAAAAAATGCCTCTGTCCAAACTTTCATTCTTTTCTCAAATTGAAACAACATGTACAGACTTCTGATATTGAAGAGATATAAAAAATACAACTCAACTTTTGATGCACGTTAACTTCTATTTGACGACAAGAGGAAGAGAACTTAAGCCCTAGATCTAGATGATCAAGCATAAGTTGAGATACATACCTAGGAGACTGAGCAACATCCACGGAGTTGGTAATAGCATTGTCATCCTCAGTAAGTTTTGTACAAAATATGGCCCCAGGTTGGTTGAGATACTGGCAATATAAAGAAAATTTGAATAAATGAAAGGTATAGAGAGAATATCAAAACAGATACAAGTCAGATACAATCTTTCTTTCTTTCAACTTGCCATGAACTTTCCCAGGAAAAGAAATAAAGATTGTATGCTTCTTTTCAGCCAAGTTACAACAGCTAACAACCAGATTTCAATTTTTTTTCCCTTATAATGGTTCACCAGTTTTAGCAGTCCTCCATATTCTGATGTTAAGTTAAACCAACAGTTAATCTTCCTAAAATGATGCAATAGAGATCTGACATCACACTTGAGGCTTCATCAAACAGTTTGAGAGGTTTATAGGGACATTTCCTTGACTAAATACACAAACAAGCTAAACATGCATGCTAATTTCTCTCTTACAGACGAGGCATTCAGCAGTCGAGGGTATGATAACTATTGCAAAACAATAGTTATCATATCACATGATAACCTTGATTATCACATTCAATAGTTAATCTTCTCTCTTACAGACGAGGCATTCAAAATATGTGATCAAGGGAGAATTTCTCAGCATCCAAAACTCGCACAAAACAGTCGATATCACATTCAGCATTGCTAAGTTCATAGAATATAACAACAGATTCTTGTAACATACCTTACAGATGAGCTCACCACGAAAACCACCAGCCACCAGAAGATCATCTTTTACAGCCATAGTGCACATTTGAACCCGGTTAAGAGTAGACGACCCATATGATTTCTACAAAATGAAAAAGAACTTTATTGTGTGAGTAACAGTTAATTTCATATTTACTCCCTCAAAACCTATAAATATTTTAAGAGATCCATGAAAACATTAAATCCTCCACAACCAAACTACTACCTAGCGTTTCCCATCATGGACAAAAAAGGACAGACATTTGACATTCTAACTTCTATAAAATAAGTAAAAAACCTAGGGATGATATTACATGTGCATCTATGGTACATTGAAATAATAAGCAAAGTATACAACACCAGATATAAAAGGTCGCTGGTGGGAATTGCTCAGATCACTCCTGAGTTTGCAAAACACTCCATTTGAGACCCAACTACCCTTTGTTTCAGATAAAAGGAAGATTGTAATGTATAAGTAATTGAAGGGCATTTAAGACTTTTCACTGAAAAAATGGGAGTGTTTTGCAAACTCAGGAGTGTCCTGAGCAATTCCCATCGCTTATTAAGAACGATTTGTTCCACACAACAAGAATTAAACAAATAGTAAAGCCAATGGTGCTTGTGTATAGGAGTTTCAAGTTTCAGATGAACTAGTTATTGACATCAGAAAATCTTCAGATAATTTAGAATTCTTATGGCTGTATCTTAAGCTAGACTTTGTTTCGATAAAATTAAGGCAGACCAGAACAATTAACGTTTCAATCCCCAAAAAAAAAAAAAGTTTCAGTCGATCATTATTTTGAAACAACAGAAAGCGAGGTACACTGCACCCAAAGAAAAAAAAAATAATGAAGCTTCTTTTTCTTTAAGAGAATATGATAATCAAGGTTTCACAAGTCTCTTGCAATAGTTATACAAGGGAAATACCTGGGTAGGAACAACCGGTCCAGAGGCATTCAGCAGTTCATCGCATCCTTGGAGAAGAGGAGACCAATGCATGATGGAATAGTTGTGCACCATGTACACATCATGCTTTGAGGTGGCCCACAGAAGGTTCCTCAGCTGTTGAACCATGTGTAACAGTGTCAATATATAAACAGCCTTTCAGCATTTTGCATATTTCAAACTTGTTTAACTAGCAATATTAAATCTAGAATGCAATTGACATGCAATTCGGGATACAAGGTTTAATTGTTCAAAATGCGTGAATTATATGAGGAAGCAATATAAGAAATATACATGCAGGTAAGATAAGCCAAAATATACTTTTCCATGTCAGTACATAAAACATGTTTCTAACTGTATCAACAATATGCATTGAACCTTGTCATGTAAAAGCTTCAGGTCAGTATGTAAATCACTAAACAAATAAATGAATGCCCACTATGCAGTAATTGCAAACAAAAAACTACATGTAAGAGAAAGGAATAATGCATATACAAGAAGCAACTCTTATGCCCATCCCCAATACCTCGAAATATCTAATAGCCTCACAAAACTCAGTAAATCCCTTCAAAAACACAAACACGCCCTGTTTATGCTTGTAGATCCCTGATTACACCTCAGTGATCTCTACCCATGACAAGAACTATTTTATGAGAAATTTTAATCTTTTATGAGAATGTCGGACAAAAGGCTTAGTTGTTGTTGTTGTTGTTGAGAATGTAGGACAGATAATCTCTCTTGTTTTTATTGTATGCCAGCTATTTTGAGATTTTTAGGGGTAACACAAAACTTTCTAAAAAGAAATGCGCAAACAAAAGCATCTGAGTGACATGAAGTTAGTTTCTTCAAGTTCCCAATGCTTATATAATAACTAGACACAAACAAACACATGCACGGATCCATAACATCCTATCATACCATCTCCAATAGGTGTCTCTATCAATGGCACCACCGTCTTGCTCAGAGGTAACCTGACAATCCCCATGTTTCCAGAGAGAATATGACATTACAATATTATCCTACTAATAAGTACGATGTAATAGCAATACACAATATAGCAATATAATGCTTAACATGATACTTGAAGCACAATAACAGTCTTTTGCACGTCTGCATGTTCGACCAAGTAACTATAGTCAGCCAATGTTACTTCATCTACATGAAAAAAATCCTTGGAATATAACCCAGGAAAATAAAAAGTTAATTTTTTGTTTTTTTTTTTTTTTTGGTTGGTGCAGAATTATTATCCGAACAATTTCAGAAAAGTTTTCATAAGTTTCCAACTAGTCCAACCACCCCCAGCCTTACAATTGTTAGCAGATATGTGCAAACTTAAGAGCATGACAATTAAAAATGCATAATCTATTATCACTTCACTATAGTTGACCCCTTCCTCGCATACAGAGAATAACTTGGTATATACTTTACACCCTTCCAAATAATAATTTAATAGGATATCCCAAGTTAAATAAAACCAACCAACCTGCTCCAATTTATGTACAAGCTGTCAGAAAAAAACACTAGTAGTCTGGTAATTTTTCAGTTCAATTTATGTACAAGCTGTCAGAAAATAGTTTGGCCACATATACAAGGTAACAGTTGTAAATTTTCTGGTCCCAAAGTTTTTGGGGTCTTTTGAGCTCATTTATTTCAAGATAGCTCCATACCGTGCTAGCGATACACAACCATTAGTATAGATGTTTAGTCACGTCAATTGTTTCTACATCATTTCAAGACACAGATAAGAATTAAAAACCTGCACATAGAACTAAATAATTTAACCCAACAGCAGGCATCAAATATATCTTTAATTCTTTATATTAGCAAATTGCAGTGACATGGAAGTCATTAGGTCACACAGTACATACCAATGAATAAAATGCACTATGAGAACCACAAAGTTGTCATGCCAAATACAACTTCCTCAGTAATACATGTAGTTAATTGCTGTTGGAAATATAATATAAATACAACTTAGTTTTTGCAGGACATATTATACTATAAGTGAAGATTACTTTTTAAAGCCACCAAAATAATTTCTAACGTTTTAAAATACAACTACAGAAAAGGGGAACTCCTCTAAAACAAAGGGATACATATGCATACAACATAAAAAAACATAGATTGAAAAAGAAGGATTTTAAATAAACATGATCTATAGGAGATTCTAAATAAACATGATCTTTTACAATTACTTACACGATAGGAAAATTAAAAAGAAGGATTTTTGTACCTGAAAATGCACAATACTTGTCTTGGCCAGCCGTGTATTGAACTGAAAATCATAGAACATACTCCCCTTCTCTATTTTCTTCCATTCCTACATAACACAGTATAACTTATCAACAATACCATGACCTGAATAGGTTCGTAAATGATTTGATACTAATCAGAGCTTCAAATCCTTCTTGCTCATAGATTCTGGAAAGGTTAAATATACCAAGTTCATAACAAGTTTTTTTTTTTATATTTGTTTGGATACAGATGCAGCGTTTCATATTTTTCATCAAGCTAGAATATCATATATTCATATTAGTACATCCCTCAAAAATTAGAATCTATATTTTACACAATTAGCAGAAAATAGCTAGTATTTCTCATATCTGCAATAACAATTATCAACTTTTCTTGAAATTTGCAGAAAATGAACAGCCCGTCTACAAATAAGTAAAGAGATTGCAACATTGCATGCAGTAAATAGAGGCCTGGGTTTTTAATGCGTGAATATAACAACGGGTTGATGCTTCATTTTATTAAGCCAACTATTTCCTATGTTTCATACAGCTCACATCATTTGCAGATAATGAAATGGTCTATTTGTGCATACAGCTAACTTCACTTGCAAATAATGAAACCCATTATTAAAAAGAAGTCAAAGAGATTGCCTCCATTACATGTTACCTTTCATAAGGATCAAAAATCTATTTGTAAATATAATTCATAGTCCATACAGCTAACTTCATTTAATCGGTGATGCAACATACTCATACTGAGCTTTCTTTGTTAAAATCAATTGAGAAATCTTGGTAGATTTTGAAGCAGAATTATTATAGTTAACAAGAATATTTCAATTATCATACTGAGCTAATGGTTTGCATGCTTGTTACAAACATCTGAGAATGCTTAGCTGCTGTGTAGAACACCTCTCAAAACATGCAGATAATTTATGAAAGGTTACCTTTTCCAGGCCCTCACGTGGTATTGAAAGAGACTCGAAGTTTTGGTACCGATTCAGCCTCATGGCACGGAAGTCATCCCTTGTATAGTTAAATCTTTCCCATGGTATACCTTGTATGTCCTTCCCATTTCTGTACTCTGTGGACGATGTGTCATTTTGCTGTCTTTCCTACAAAAGTATAATGGTGATTTCTTCTATTAAAATATTTGCAAAATTACGAAACAAATCCTGATGCCCCATGCACCAACTCAAAACATTCAGCCCGCTCAACATGGTGCCATCAAACCAAATTCTCTTCCAATTTTAGTTTATCAACTGAGACTAACATAAACCTTAACATGGACCTAACAAGACCTGATTAGACGAGCAGCTGATTCAAGCCAAATAGAAGCAGCGATATCCTGAATTAGCCAACCAATCCCGACCTGGTCAACTTAACAAATATAAAACTCAAGAGACAACAGGCCTAACTAGAATTGTATTGTTTATTCAAGTCTATTATTATAAGAGGGAGCATCTTTAACATGTCAAAAGTGATTATTAAAATTCTGGATCATAACTTGTTTATTTGAAGTTTTGAACAGACCTGACCTAGACTCGACCCATTAAAATTTAAATCCCCAGTTCCTGTTTCCTTTTCCTTTTTCCTATTTTCATTTTTTAATACAAGATTGCCAAACCAACCAGCAAAAAATATATCACAAGTGGAAGACGTCAATATATTGTCAGAAGACCTTTTGGCTGAGATTATTTGTTGATGGAGTCTTATATGCTCACCTAATAGTTTAATTACTACATTTTGTAAGGACAGTTTAGAGGCTTTAGGTGGAGTTTATGTATATGTTTTCCTTGTTTTGATAGTAGCTGGTGGATTAGTAGTGTGTAAGACTTGTTTCTATTAATATGTAACAGAGCATCCATCCTGATTTTTTCAAAATATAAAATAAATAAGTGAAGGATCTAAATAACAAATATTGACATACAGGATTGTCGAAATAATCCAATAGCTCAGCATGAATGTCCTCTTGGAAATGACCATTCATGTCGAAACCAAAGTTATCATCGTCAAACTCATCAAAATCAAGCATTCCGTTGAAGTCGTCCTCTAAATACTCCAACTCATTTAAATACACGAGTGCCATCTGAATCTCTTTTCTACAAAAAGAATTCCTAGGTATGTTAATTAAACGTATAGCATGTAGAAATGATAACAAATAAGGAATATTAATCTCTAATTGCTATATACATGAAGAACAAAAACAACCTACGTATTGGATGCCAGAAAAATTGAATTAATTACGTGACATATGATATCAACAATTCTAACATATGGATTATTAACACAAGTTGTCAAAGATTCCTTTTTTTTTTTTTGGATTCAGCTCATCCCATTACCAAATTTACATGAAACCAAAAGAGGAAATGATAATTCTTTATGAAATTATCTAAATTGAGCCAAAAATTTTAAGGCAAAATTAGATATAACAATTATTTCTACATTATACTAATACTTGCCTCGATTCCATAAACAATTATCATACTTTAATAAGAAAAAAATTGCCAAAAAGACAATTCTAGAAACAAAAAGTTCATTCAAATGAGGAATTCAGAAACATCAATGATCAAACTATTTCTGCAAATTCAGGATAAGTAAGGGGTTCTTTCCCAAAACAAGACGCCATTGTTACTTAATCGAACAAAATAAACGAAGTATATACACGAACAAACTAATTAAATAGCCCTCTACGCGAAGAAAAGATCTTAATCAAAGAGAATAGTAAAAGGTGTAAATAAATCGGCTAATTACCTCAGGAAGAGCAACGCGAAGAGAGATTCGGACAATATCTCACTCAGATCAAGACCTAGTCGGGAAGTTTGAACTAATTCTTAGTTTATTTCAATTTCTTTGGAGAAGACGCGAATTTGCGAAAGGAGAAAGAAGTCGAATGGGAAACCAACGGATGGTGCTAGAATGTGTAAATAGGACAATAGGTGCAAAGCCAAAAGGGACAGGATGCAACCCTAGTTGCTTATAAAAAAATAAAAACAAAAAACAAAAAAGAGGTCGGGGTCAAAGTTTATTAGTGGGACCCGCTTTTATCCAGAGGTGGCAATGCTTCCTCTCACTTTTTCGGATCGTCTCCAAATAGAAAGCACACTCTCCTTCAAATAACATCCTGTCAAGTGTAAACTTTTGGTGCGTGTGATTCGATCCTATATTATCCGAACGATTTGAATCGGACGGACAAAAATGAAATAAAAAGTCTACTTCACATGATGAGAATAACAGCGGATTAGGTGAAACTTTCATGCCGTCGGCAGACGGCAGGTCAAACCGTCAAAGTGACGGAGCGAGAAGCTAACTCTGGATTCTAACGGACACATTAAATTCGGTGGACCCAATCAGATTTTGAACTTTTCGTTGGTCGGTCACCTTCGTTTTTTTTATTTTTTTTAACTGTTAGCTCAAACTTGATAGGGCCGGCCTGATAAAGCTCGGCCCGAATAGAAGGATACGGAACCCAACCCAAAAGAGGCCTGCAATGAAGGTAAAGAAGCGGGAAAAGCTGAATTAAACAGCGTGCCCCAAATGAAGTCGGGGGGACAGGCCATAACAAACTCATACGGAGCACCTCACCGAACATAAGTCGGGAGAATCTAGAGGCATCAAGTAGGCTAACGGCTGTCGGGTGACGTCAGCGTTCTGTTATGAAAAATAGGCCTATAAATAGAAGGGGTAGATCATTGTAATAGGGGTTGGCATTTTTGTAGAGAAAAGCGCCTGTATTAGACAGATTGTAGACGGATTGTAATCCCTAAAAATAATCAATAAAGTTCATTTTCCACTCATTCTCATCTCTAAACTCTCTCACGTTGTTAATCTCTACCAAAAGTGAGCTTATCAAAACTAAAATAATGATAGAAAACTAAAAGTCTCCTTCGGCAACTTCATGCATCAACCCTCGTAAAAGTTGACATTGCAAATTCAATCCTTTCTTAATGTATTATTGTACTTTCACCTATTCAATGAATATTGCTTGCAAAATTTTTAATAAAAACATACTGAAAATTTACTAAGATAATCGAGAAATGCTTCATATAGTCATCTTCTGATACAATTTTTTTTCGAGCTAATGTCGTCATATGAAATTTTTTCTTCCAATTCGCGTATCAATAAATCTACGTTAACATCTCTTATAGTAATTTTATTGTGAAAATGTGTGAATCAAATGTTATAGTTAACGGGATGTGCTTAAACATGACTGGAATTTAATGAAAACGAAATTGGCACATGTTGATGATATAGCAAGCACTTATTAGTGAATAAACTAAGCCAAATTACCTCCTGAGATCAAAGAAGCTTTTAGACTTTCTGTCAGACAATAGCTTCTTTTTTTTATTTTTTTTAATAATTAATTTTATTTTAATAAGAAATAACATTCTACAGCATATGCTAGTTTTTTTTTCAAATTATTCAGAGGAATCTTATTATCTTATATTTACTTTTCTGCATAGTACTTTTTCGGGTAATGTTCTCCTTCAAAAGTACCTTGATTGCTATAAGTAGTGTCAGATTGAAATAGTTATATTTAAATTAACTAATGAACAAATAATATCCTAGGAAATTAGGAATCCAATGGCCTAATTAGTTTAAGAAAGTCTGATATTGCTGGTATGCTTTTAATCAATGCTATCCATTGTTTTTTTTAGGGGGGGGGCTTAGATATATGTGATCTCAAAATTAAAAAATTAGAAATTTGTCACTCCAAAATTAACTCTTAGGCTATGCTCCAGAGCAACGTGTATAAAAGAATGGAAAGTTAAGGAATGATAAGGGATGGAGAGGGGAGTAAGGAAAGACAAAATTAATTTACATTTACATGCTCTAGGACCGTAGAACGGAGAGGAAGGAAATATTAGATAAGTAGTTACTTTGACTATTATACCCTTCTAGTCGTGTCAAATTCTTTCAGCGCTAATTTTTTTTAGGGGCATTTACGTAGCTTAACCGATCTTACTCTTTGTACACCCCATTTTGGAGGGTAACAAAAAGCATGGCTGTAATGAAAGTTTGTTACTTTATTTTACCTTCTGTTCTTATTTCCATTCGTCATGGAGCAAGTAAATGGTAGATCTTCATCTAACTCTCCGTTCCTTTTTCAAAATGCTTCTCTAGAGCACAGTCTTAGAAAACTACCACCCTAAATTCAATTTACTTAAAAAATTGTCACTTTTCATTTATATTTTTTATATTTACTAAATTATCTTCTTTCTTCTCTTCTTCCTTCTTTCCTATTGAAAAATTGAAATCGCTTGTGTCTAGAACTATTGCTTTTTTTTTTCTTCCCAAAAAAATTGCTTCTTGTTTGACAGCTCAAAATTCAGGGTTCGTAGGGAAATAATAGCAATTCTAGACCCGCATATTCTAATGCTGGGATAATGTAGACGCTTTGTTGATTTTATTTTTTATTTGTATTTTCCTTGTTTTAAGACTTCAATAGATTTATTACTTAGGTTTTGGTATTTTTTTAATGGAGTTTTTATTGTACTAATTTAGTCACTGGGTAAATATAGTTTATTTAATGAAAAGTTGTGCGAGGGATTGACCCCTTTTTTACTAAAAAAGAATCACCTCGTTAATCGTTAATTATAAGATTTAACTAGTCTCAATTCTCACCCATAAAATAACAACATTTAAATTCACGAGAAATTACCTAAAAAATTTTAACTAATCAGCCAGATATTAATTTTCGTATTAGTTGCATAATTGTGAGGTGAATTTTTGAAATAGGTTATTTCATTTTAGATCCTTTAAATGGGCCAACCTTTTATTCCTTTTTTTTTATTTTCATTGCTCCTCAGAGAGCGGGCTTAAGGGCCATGAGGTCATCAAATAAATAAAAAAATATAAATATATATATATATATATATAATTGAAATAAGTAGAAACCTTTAAACAAGGCAATTTCAATAAAGAAGAGGAAGGAGAGGATATTTTCTCAACAAATTGAATTTGGAATGACAATTTTCAAAGACTTAATTTTAGAGTGGCATATTTTAAATTGTTAATTTTGAGATGGCATATATCTCATTTTCCCAAAATTTTTAATATATAGCTTATAATGCACTTATTTGATTTAATTGATCTTAACTTTCTTGAAACCTTTATTCATTGACTAGGTGATAACAATAGTTTTGTTCATTGACAACAATTCCATTTTTTTTTTTTGAAAAAAACTGAGAGCGCCATCCAGTTTCATTTTGAAATAAAATGAAAAAGTACAAATTAACAAAATAGAAAAAATTCCAAACAAAAATACAACTACTAAGCACAGCTAACACAACTAAACCCATGACTAAAAAGCTACTTAACCGTGATGAGATCCAAATCCTCTGAAGGAGAACATGTCAAATTATGTACAGACCTACAATAACAATCACTATGTATTAACAATCTTTTATTTGCAGTAAAGTAAAACTCCCATTTATATCATGCAACTGCTGCCACTGTAAGCCACCTAAACTCTCCCACATCCACAACTCCTTGAATGTCTCGTACAGCATGTACCATTTGTATTGATTCACCTTTCTCTTCTTATGTTGTTTTCTAAATTACATATCAACTATTAGCCTATTACCACTTCCTCATAACACCTTTGTACTCTTACGTATTGGCCGGCTATTTTCATCTACATTCTTATTTCGAGGCTTTCTTTTACCACCACTCAACCTCAAGTTATGCATCATGTAAATTTCAGGAGACCCACCGTTATCTTCAATATGCCCTATCAATTCTCTGTCCTTCACTTCAGTTTCTTGTACTTCTCTTTTTCTTTTTGCTTTCTCTTCATGTTTTATCTCCTCATGGCTGACATCTTCCAATTTGTTTAACTCGATAGCTTCCTCTATACCAACAACTCCATGCCTCTCTTGTGCTTGTGTTACTGACAATAACACCCCTTGCTCAATATTTCCACATCTCTATTCTTTGTACGTTTTTGTGGTATCATCTGAAATTACTCTTATATTTCTTTCTCCATTAGTCTTTCATGTTTTCCATTCTTCCTTTCCTCTTGGTTCTCTTTCTTCTTCCAAATCCTTTGAGATTTTTGCAACCCTTGCCTTTCACCCGCTTTCCCAATATAATTCACAGAAAGTGATAACGTCTTGCTCCTGTGAGTATAAGTTTTTACAATTTCTTTACAATCTCTTGATTTAATGCCAATTTCCTCACATGCAAAACAGACAAGCGATCTACAGCAGTGTTTTGTTATATGACAATGGATGTGTATATGTTGATTAAGAGAAGATGTGCCTTACTCGTGCACGAGCTCGATCGAGTGGAGGTAGGTCTTGTAGCCTCTAGTCTGGACCTCTATTTCTCCATTTCTCTTCTCCATTATCCTCTCAACGATTCACCTCCATCGTTGTGGCCACAAGGTTAGTCAGAGAGAGAATCATCTGCTTCAGTTCTCCAATCAACTTGATAGGCGTTGTCGGCTCTACAGCTGAGGTCACAAGGCTTGTAAGAATAGCGAGCTCATTCTTGATTTCACCAAGAAGATTTAGATCCATTGTGGCTTTGAATCGGAGAAACAGCTCCAATTTATGGTGCGCGAAATCGAGTCGTGAGGTCTCAATCGGCAAATGAGTATCACTTTCGAAAAAAATAGAAGAGATAGTAGTAGATCAATAGGAAAAAGAACAGGTTTTAATGAATTTTTAGTGAATTTTGAAAAATTTTAGGCTAATTTGGGGTAGAAATCGTTTTCCCTCTTGCATCAAATATTCGCTTTCCCTCTTGAATTTTAACACAGGTTTGCAAATTCTCATCAGTAAAGATACAACAACAATTTATCAATATCTTATATCGCATAATAGACTATCGATCTGTGTATATCTAATTTTTTTTATTAATCCAATGACGAAAATTTGATCAGACACCTTTCTACCTTTCATGCATCTGCAAATACTATATCAAAACACTCAACAAGCTATGCACGGTATCCTTTAATTCATCTAATATTATAGGCTACCATATATCAAAACACTCAACAAGCTATCATCCGTGAACTAGAAGTTCACGAACTAGGCTAGTTCGTGAGAACCAAACAACCCACGAACTAGACTGTTCGCAAACTTATTGACTAGTTTCTAATCCCCCAATTTCTATGAACTAGAAGTTGTTCGTGGGCCTATTCGTGGGCCGTTGTTCATCATTTGTTCATCCGCTATTCGTGAGCGAACCAAACACACCCTATAAATTTATTCGTTACCTCAATAGCAAATTTCTTAATATTGAAATTATAAAATAATTATTCATTTAAAACAAACGAACAGCTATGATATGAACCGGACTCAAATCGATTGAAGAAACTAGTATACCAAAAGAAACCCTTCATATTAATTTCGTACGGATCTTTCATTCTAATCCTTATCAGTTTTGTCGTTTGTCGTCCCACAGATGACAAATCTATTTTAAGTACTACAACTAGATTTACTAAAGTTCAGCACTATTAACGTAAAAACGCGTATGCTTAAGAAGTTTTGGTATATCTAGATGAGAAAATTGAGAATATTAAAGAAGCCACTTTCATCCTAGTATTCGTGTCCTCTCAGTATATAATAAATTAATGACCGTGTAAGTTTGAGTATGACTGCTGGTCGCCACGTGCTGGCCTTCGGTAATTCCACATTTCCACGAGGAAGCTCCAATGCATGAGAAATTGCCACGTAGTATTTAACGGCGTCAAAGTTATAAAAAGATAACAGCCCAAAAATCTTACTTGTTAATTTTTTTTTTTCAGATAAAATCAAAAGAATTAGTTGGGCATTAATGTCTGTCACTCCCCCGAAAAATTTATAAATAATATTAAATTAATATAATATATTAAAAATAATATCAATATAATAATATTTTTTTAAATAGTATCACGAGATCGGAATCTGGGATTCCGACGGCTAGATCGGAATCTGGGATTCCGACGGCTAGATCGGAATCTCGGATTCCGATCTTAGCTAAGATCGGAATCCCAGGCTCCGATGTAATACGTAGGGTCTTTGCCGTGCATATTTCGACGGGAATAATCATATAGTTCGACGGAATAATCAAGATTCTGCAACTTGAATAAATACTTAAATAAGAGGTCCTTTGGTCCCCTCTCCGTCACAATTTTGAGACCTTTTGCTGCACTTTAAGGGTGCGTTTGGCACCATTGAGTTTAGTCCTGACCTTGGTTAGTGACTAAACTTTCCTAAGGTTAGTTTACCAAATGAGTTGTGGTTAGAAAGGTTAGGGACTAACCAATGTCTAATTTTCTAACCATGCAAAATGGTGAGTTAGAATTTTCCCCTTACATTAACATGGAGAGACAAAATATTAAAATAGTTGCTTTCAATTTTTTAATGATGATTAATAATAATTAGTACAAATAATAAAATAATACTTAATATATTAATAATTAAAGTAATTAATAATTAATAATTCAAAATAAAAAATAATATTAATTAATAATTATGATAATTTTATAATAATTAATAATAGTTATAGTTATATTAATTATTAATTTTTAATTAAAGATGATTACTAATAATTACTAATAATTAGTAATTAAAAATTAATAATTTAAAATAAATAATAATATTAATTAATAATTATGGTAGTATTTATAATAATTAATAATAGTTATTGTTATATTAATTATTAATTATTAATTAAAGATGATTAATAATAATTAGTAACTAATAATTAATAATAATTAGTAATTAATAATTACGGTAATATTTATAATAATTAATAATAGTTATTGTTATATTAATTATTAATTATTAATTAAAGATGATTAATAATAATTAGTAACTAATAATTAATAATAATAAGTAATTAATAATTGATAATTCAAAAATAAAAATATTAATTAATAATTGATAATTCAAAAATAAAATATTAATTAATACTTATGGTAATATTTATAAATAGTTAATTGAATATTAATTATTTATTAATAATTAATGAGAAATAATAATAATATGTAATTAATAATTAATAATAGATTAATAGTTAATATCATAATAATTAAAATAATTAATGGTTGATAATTTAAAATAAATAATAATATTAATTAATAATTATGGTAATATTTATAATAATTAATAATAATAATTGTAATATTAATTATTTATTAATAATTTATGAGGAATAATAATAATTAGTAACTAATAATTAATCATAATTAGAAATTAATAACAGTTAACAAGTAATATAATAATAATTATAAATAAATAATATATATAATTATGGTAATATTTATTATAATTAATAATTGATAATAGTTATAGTAATAATAATTATAAAATTATAATAATAACAATATTTAATAATAGTTACTATCATAATGTTAATAATAATTAATAATGGTTTATTTTTTATAATTTATGGTTGCTAAACTCAAAATACTAACCTCAACATACCGTGCCAAACAACATTCACTAACCTTAAATTTGAGCTAATCCCATCAAATCACTACCCTCACAATTCTACCCCTCTAGGTGCGTTTGGCAAACAATAGGTTAGCACTAACCAAGGTTAGTGCAGCTAACTAACTAATCTCAACTTACCAAATGAGTTGAGGTTAGTTAAGGTTAGCACTAAACTTGTGCTAACCCACTACCTCTCCCAAAAGATGAGTTAGCAATTTCACCCCGTGGGGTTAGCACAAATTTAGTATTAATAATGATGATTAATAATTAATAAATATTAATATTTAATAATAAATAACTAATTAACATAAAATAATAATAATTAAAAAAATTAATGAATAATAATATTTTATAATTATCAACTATTATTATTAATTAGTAATTTTAAAACAATAATAATAAATAATTAACAAATAATTTATAATTAATAATATTAAAGATGATTAATAATCAATAATAATAACAAATAGTTAATAATTAATGATGATTAATAATAATTAGCAACTAATAATTAATAATAATTAGTAATTAATAATTAATAATCAATGATAACTAATAATTATTAATAATTAGTAATCAATAATTAATAATAATTAGTAATTGATAATGGGTTTTTTTATAATTTATTCAAGTTGCAGAATCTTGATTATTCCCGTCGAACTCTATGATTATTCCCGTCGAAATATGCACGGCAAAGACCCTATTTTTATATCGGAACCTGGGATTCCGATCTTAGCTAAGATCAGAATCCGGCAATCCGATCTTAGTTAAGATCGGATTCCGAGATTCCGATCTAGCCGTCGGAATCCCAGATTCCGATCTTGTGATACTATTTAAAAAAATATTATTATATTGATATTATTTTTAATATATTATATTAATTTAATATTATTTATAAATTTTTCGGGTCACTCCCCCCATGGAATATGATCTGTGGGCCATTTGGGCTGTCCAGTACGAACTGAGACTTTTTTTTTCTGATCATGGAAAAAAGCGGACAATAATAAGGAATTAGAGAAAACGACATAAATTGACATAATAAGCGCTTCAAATATTACATCATTAAAATTCTTGAGCTATTACCACCACTTTTTACCACAAATTGCCACAACTTTATATTTTATCGATATTTAAAAAAAATTCAAATGCTGAATATAAACCATTGATCTTGTTAAATATAATGAACGATGTGTTTCTATATAAGTTTTATAAATTTTGAAATTGGTTTGATATTCGATCAAGTGGTCAACAAATGAATGAATCTTTAACTATGACTGATTAATTCTAATACGTTCATTGTTTAATCAATTTTTCGAGTATCAAATAAACTCTAAATTTTAAAATTTTTAAATATTGATTAAATATGAAGTTGCGGCAACCAAAAAGTGGTGACATTAGAACATTGCTCAAAATTCTTTATAGAAAATTACTATTACATTGATCGGCATTTGTTCTTTTTTGATGTTGGAATAATAGAAAAAGTAATAAGGAATTAGAGAAAATGACGTGAATGGATTCATTATAAGCCCTTCAATTATTACATCATGGAATATTTTTTATAGAAGTGACTAGAAGTACATATTTGATTGATCGGCTTCCCTTTGGTTGAATGTTCAAATTTGGGTTATATATTGAAGTTTTGACCGCCTAAGCCAAATTTCAATCAACACTCGGTAATGAAATAAGTTCTATCTAAAGTCCTCACAAGAAATTACAGTCGCAACTTTGCTGCATTATATTTTTTAAATAATAATAATTCAACATAAATTTCAAATACATTTAATTTATTAAATAAATTAATAATAATTGATATGAATATTTTTAATATAATTAACCAAAAAAGAAAAAAAAACTATTTTTAATTATAGAAAATGTAAAAATAGAAAATCATATTTGACAAAAAAAAATAGACAATGCAAAAAAGCGGTCCAAAATAAAAAAATAAAGTCACGGGTTTTAATATATAAAAATATAAATTATATTACTTACAACCCATTTAAGTTTCGTTGAAACAATATTTTAACGAGGTTAATAACTGCAATTAAGAAATCAAATGTCAAAAATAAAAAATGTGCGCTGCCAAAAATAAAAAGCGCACTGTTTTTTCATCCGTGCTTTGTTCTCACCCCTCAACCTGCATCGCCTACCTCTTGGGCCCCTTCCCCTCCCCTCCCTTCTTTACTTCTCTCGGCCCACTCCTCTTATCTCTAACTAGGCCTGAAAACGGTAACCGTTTCGACCGTCTTTTCGTTTCGTTTCGTCCAAAACGAAACAAAACGGTTAAAGATTTTGGTTGCGTTTTAAAAACGCAATGGTTAACGCAAGCTTGAAATGGTTTCGTCCATGTGTATTTTCTTGGAATTTTCGTGATTTTGATCGTTTCGTCCAAAACGAAACGGTTAACACAAATGATAGTCAGTTTCGTGTCTAAAACGCAACGATCAACGCAACAGTCCATTTGCGTGATCGTTTTAGACGTTATGCACCCCTATCTCTAACCTCTTTCCCATCGCCTCATTTTTCCCTTATACCTTCTTTCCGTCATTTCTTGCCTCGTACCCTTCTCTTCCATATTTCTTTCATATATGACAAATTTTTTTTTTGCAAAATACTCCTTTAAATATAAATAAATATTCCTCATGATATATAACTATGTAATATTATAAGATACTCCTTTGTGAAATATAAAAATACTACCTTGAGACAAATAAGATAAATCCTTATAGTTCTTGATTGCTCCCTTAAATTAATCACATATTTACACTTATTAGGTACTCTCTTGATACTTATTATTTATTTCATTGTAGTTAATTACTCTCTTTGTTAGGTACATATAAAAACTTATTAGTTAGTCACTTGTAGTTATTAATTACTCTCTTATACTCATTATTTACTCCCTTATAGTTATTAATTACTCCCTAATAATTTACACAAAAGTAGTTACTCCCTCATACTAATTTAGTTATTCCTTACAAAAAATTATACTATACAATTAAGTTCTAAATTTTTTTTCAAGTTTTTCACGTCTTTTCTCTTCCAAATTGGTCAAGATTAAGAGAAAAATAATTTGACATGAACAAAGAAAAGTAAGAAGGAGACAAAAAAAAAAATGAAAGAGCCGATGAAGGGGAGAACACAAGTAGAGGGAAAGGAAAAAACACGCTTGAGATTGAGAGGGCAGAGATTGTGCGAGTGAGGGGAGAGAGAGAGCGCATGTGAGGGTGAGGGAAAAGAGATCATGCACACGGGTGAAGGGAGCGCGTGAGAGTGATTAGGGAGGAGATCGCACGTGAGAATGAAAGAAGAGATCACGCATGATGGTGAGAGGATAAAGATCTCATGTGAGGAGAGAAAGAGCGAACTCTCTGATTACATTAAGCAATTCCCATATTTATTTTAAAAAAGAAAAAAAGTTGAACAGCATCATCAGACAATTGAAGGTGTCAAATGGCATTAATACGGTATTTGCTGTCATGTCATTATTTGCGACGACAGCACAATTCCATTGTATCGGTATTAGTAGCGGATTCCAGAGTTAATTCTATTTTTTCTATTTTAAGTCTAGTTAATTCCACCCGTCATGCTGTATTGCTGTTAATGATAGTGAATGTGGACTCCAGAGTGCATTAGGAAATTAAAGCAAAGGAAGAACACAGTAGCCAAAATAAGACAAATGAACTCAAGTCTCTAACTCACTCAACAAAACAAAAAACACACACACAGATGTACTCAAAATATTGTCTCAATTTCTAAAACATCCAAATCACGCTACAATCTAAATTAGCATGCTATCAATTAAAAGAAAAATAGAGATGGCAATGCCCATTGTGGCGATGAGGGCGGAGACCTGAAGTCCCATGGCAAGAGAGCTCCCCGGAGGTGGAGAGGGAACAGCAGCTACTCCCGTTGAGCCTGCAACTGAAATAATAAAAGAATTTAATATAAAAATATTAAGACATTATTTTCCTTTTTGAGTTATTCTGTTTCTTCTTTTTATTATTTTTGAGAAACTATAGAGTATCCAAGTAATAAAGCATCCAAAATTTGGAATTCCATTTTCTCTGAACGAATGTCATGTAAATTACCTTAAGTTTTCTAATCTAATATTCTAAACACTTAAATACCGGTAAATTATTATTATTTTTTACCCAGGTCAGTTTATAACTTTATATTACGAAAAGAATGGCAAGGTGATGGGTTATCAATTTTTTGGGCCCAAAAATAAGCCACGACTTATACACATCAATACAATGGAGATAATAAGTTAATAACCAATGATACCTAATAGCCCTATTACCATTTAGAAATTATTAGAGGTAGCAACTATCTACATGGAAATTAGCATAGGTGGCTACTGGGCACGTCAATTAATGCGTCCTATTGACCGGTGCACAGGGCTGTCAAACGTGTGAGATGGAACGGAAATCCATCATTCCGTTTCCATTCCACTTCAAAATACGAAACAGAAAACCATTCCATTTCCGTTCCATTTCGTTAAACGGAACGGAAATTTCACTTCCACATTCATTTTACATTGAAATTTCTCATTTCAACGTTCCACTTCCATTCCGTTTCTGAAAATGAAACTACTTTTCCTTCCACTTTTGTTCCATTTCAGACGGAACGAAACGGAAACGTTCGAAACGGCAGTATATTGACAGCCCTACCGGTGCACCAGACTCAAGACCCATTTTGTATTTTAAAAAGCATTTATGATGTTTCATCGCATGACGTTTAATATCCTCATATATTTCGGGATATATAAAAGAAGGCATTAGTTCCAATGCATTGCTTTTCAGTTTTCACAGATTAGTATTCCGGATTTACTATTTTATTACTAAATATTTTATGTTTAATTGGAGGTTACCTAGCATTTACTGCAAATTAAATGAAAATTAAATGCACGATTTTTTGATTGGGTTAATTAAAAATTTTAGTTTCACACCAAAAAGGAGAACCAATTTTCTCATGCAGAAGCAGAACAAATTACAATTAGATTTTTATTTCCAAATCATAATTATATCATGCTTTATTATATCATTTTAATGGGAAAATAAAAAATTTTCAGATTAAATTTTTCAACAGAAACATTTTTTTATTTGTCGAGTCAAAAAAGAAAAAATTCTGATCTTCACAAATTATATGATTTCTAATGCTAACAACGACCAAAAGAAAAAAAAAAATGTCTAGAGTCACATACCTGGAGCAGGGGCAGGAGCACCAGAGACTGCAATGAAACAAAAATACTTATTAAACCACTAAAATCAAAGAAAGAACTGTATAAAAAAACACAAAAATTCACTAGCAAAAAGAATTTAAAAGATTTTTCAAAAGAAATAGAACTTGAAATCCAAACATACTCTTGCATGCGCTAGAACCAGGTGTGGACACCCCACAAGCAGAAGGCAAAGCCTCAGCCCGGGATATATTCAAATTGATCCCATAATCTTTACTATTTTGAAGTCCCTCACACAAACACCTCACATTTTCTCTGACAACCTTCTTCAAACCAGCACAGCAGCTCGCCGTTGGCTTGGTGGAATTGCTGCCTTGTTGAACAAAGTCAAGGCAATCAATCAGATCAGAGAGGTATGCGGTACAGTCTTGGGTTGCTGCCGGAGCCGGTGCGGGTGCCCTTGCATGTGCATGTGAAGTTTCGCTGTGGCTAGTTGCACGTGTACCGCTGGAGAGAGACAGGAAGAGGAAAAAGAGGAGAGGTAAGAGAAGGTGAGATGGTGTTGAGCTAGGGTTGGAGATCGACGCCATGGTTATGCTGGGGTTCAGTGGGAGGGAATGAGAGAGAGAGAGGAGAGAGAGAAGGCTGAGACTGAGAGCAATAAATTGAAGGTTATATTGTTGTTGTCTCTAGGCGCAGTTTTCCGGAATTGAATGATGCAATGGCACCGTAGTTTGTGGGCTAGAAAGTTGGATTTGTACACTAACAAGGAAATAAAATTGGGCTTATAGAACCTAATAATAGAAGATAAAAAGCGAAAGAGATAAAAGAAGAAAAAGAGTATTGATTCAAAATAGTTTGTATTTTATTCTTAGATCTGTGTCTTACCTTGAATAAAAAATGGGCTATATATAGAAAGATACACATTATCTAACTACAGTAAACCGTTAGACTATGCTTGTTGGAACTCACATCCTCTGCCGTTGCGCGGCTGGCTGAACTTTTCATCTCAACCGTCTGATCTAATCTGAACGGTCCCTAAAAAATACCGGATTGATAGGCTCAAAAAAACTGAACCGTTCAGATCAGATCGGACGGCTCATATGAGAAGTGCGGCTGTGCCGCGCGGCAGAGGATACAAATTCATGCTTGTTGTGCGTGGAACAGAGAGCTCCATTTGAAGTTGAACTGGCGATGTCTCAGTGAGCTATGATCACATTTGTTATCACCTAACCTTAGGCTTTGGGCTTGCTAATTGCAACATCATAAATTGCAGTCAACTGCATATTCAACTGCATCGTTGAGATGCAACTTCGGATGCATGACATTAATAACCTTTTCTAATTCTCATTTACTTTAGTATGTTTTATGTATCACAATGTATACTCCAAATGATGTTCAGATGATTAGTTTTGGTTTCTTCTAAATTCCGATTTATCAATTTTTGTTGGCGATTTGATTGTTTCATGACAATTTGTACATCTATGTGATATTAATTAATACGTTTAGATATCTAAAATTTCAATTTTTTTTTTCAAAATTTTTATTCATATTTCCTGAAATATGGAAACTATCATACAATTTCCCCTTATATATTAATAATAGCATGTGATCTAGTAGCTCAGGTGGTAAGAGCACTTGACTCTCTTCTAGGAGATCGTAAAAACTCAGCCATATATATAAGAAATGACCAGGATCGGAGTGTCATTTCTAGCCTACCCCAACTTGTTTGGGATATAAGACTTAGACTTTTATTTTTCTCTTACTGACATCAGATCGAAAGATGGCAGGGAATAAAATTAACTGCAGGAAAAAAATGTTTTTACATATCTTTTTTTTTTTTTTGTCTTTGATAAACATCTCATTTTTTTCTTTCAAAACCAGTTCGAAGAAACCACAAGCATACACGTACAAGTATATCGAACCTCCTTTGTCAGCTAATCTCGATATAACGTCAACCCGAAACAATTCCTTCTAATCTCCTTAGTTAGATAATCTCAATAGGAGAGAATTGGAAATTCTTTGGCCACACATGCGACTAATTTTTATTTTTACAAAGATAGTTCAAAGTCAATTCTAACTATTTTGAAATTAAATAATCATAATATAATCTCAAAATCAGATTTCGATTTTTTTTATACCCACTCAAGATGTGAAAAACAAAAGGCCGAACCGAGAAAAAAAAACTTTTACTCTATTTATTAGCAATATGATCACGACCTACATAATTCCTAATTTAAAACTTAAAAGAGAAATGTCAGCTGCTGATCATGTTGGTCTCTAACTTAAGGTATTAATCCGAAAATACAAACTAAACTTTTCCATAGTATTTATATAACAATCCGACCTTAGCTCAGTTGGTAGAGCGGAGGACTGTAGTGTGTTGCAGATATCCTTAGGTCGCTGGTTCGAATCCGGCAGGTCGGATCATTTTTTTTGTATTAATTAATCGATGCATGTATAATGATTAATATTTTTTAACTGAATTATGCGGTTTTGAATTTGTTTCAATGTGTATCTTTCTCATTAAATTTTATTTTAGTTAGCAAAATTGCCTATTAATTGTTTACTTGTGACGTAATTTTTACGCGCTACAGAATGTAATTTTGTTTTCAATATTCTATTGTCATTATTATTATTGGTTTTTTTTTAAGAATTAAGCCCGTGGGCGTCATTATTTTTTTCTATATGATTAGTAATAATGATAATGATATAAACAAATTCAATGTATGTGTCTAGTACCAAGTATCGAATTTTATGAATAAATTTGTTAAATCTGAACAAATAAGTCAACAAATAGTTATATACTTATATAGTGCGAATTATTGTATTTGCTCCTTTCGACATTGCATCTATTTCATATTTAGATATTACTTAAGTTCTCTTATAAGAACTACATGTTTTCATCTAATATATAATTTACTCTTTTTCAGACACGGAAAGAGTAAATTCTGTACATTTTTCTTTAATATAATTGTTTTCTGTACACAAATATCTGTAAAGGTACAAAACTTTTAATCCCTACGATTCTAATATTGTAGCTCCCTTGATGTCATATAATACTTGACCAGTATTACCGTTAAAAAATAAAAAAAAATACTTGACCAATGTCCAATAACATGGAAAACTGAACAATAGTCTTTTTGGTCACACAGTATTTTTACAGCCTGTCCGAAACAGAAGTTCGTAACAGTGTCCAAATTTATCTAATTTGAAAAATTCAAAGATGTTGTGGAATAACAGAAGTAACTATTCTAGTACCAATGGCTAAATTCCCACCTTAAAACAACTCCAGTTATCTCTCTTCAACAAAAATAAAACTAATTCTTCTATTCGGACTAGACCAACACTGTATAAATCCGGGATAACAATTAGCATCAAGAGGAATTCATTTTAGTTCCATAACTCAACATGGCATGCTCCTACCATCTATCAAAGTCTTCTCTTCTGCTTTTCTTCTTCCTTTCTCTCGCCAACAGCGTTCTTTGTAAATCCATTCATCATAAATCATCGCCCGTACAGGCACCGTCACCAGCACTGGTAGGGGCAAGACCACCAGCTCCTGTAGAGGCATCAACTCCGGCACTGGCACCAGTAGATGCCCCGTCATCCGATTTGATGGCACCGGCAGATGCACCAGCACAAGATTGTTCCCCGTATGCACATGGTTTGTTGGAATGCTTGGACTACCTTCAAGCTGGGAGCAGTACCGCAAAACCAGACCCAACCTGTTGCACTGATTTGAGATCAATAGTCAAAGAAGATGTTAGTTGTTTGTGTGGTTTATTAACGGGTAATCAGAATGATTTTGGATTCCCAATCAACTCGTCTCGGGTTTTCTCTTTGCCTTATACTTGTGCATTCACTCTACCTACTTCAAGCGAATGCAACGGTAAGTTCTCTTTATTTAATTTTTTTTTAGAGATTTAGTCTTCTGTAAAAAGGCTTTTCTCAGCCTTTTCAATTTTAATGTCGGGTTTTTACTTCACAAAAGTTCTTCATATTTCAATTTTACCAAGAATTTTAATGGAATTTCAATTGTCTTGCAGCTCTCCTCGGTGGTCTTACTGTTGCTGCTGGTATGCCAGTCTAGACACTCAATTTATTTTCACATTTTTATGCTTTATATTGCTACCACTCTAGCCTGTCTTCTGGGGGCTCTTCATGTGTAACAATAAAGTTAAAAAAAAAAAGAAAAAAAATCGGAACTGAAATTTTGCTGTAGTTTTGCAATGCAAATCACCTGTTTTACTGAAATTGAACACATAGTCATGCTCTTTAAGTTATCATAACGAATTCCGGAAAAGCAAATTCTGTTTATATTCATTAAATTTACAAAATAATTAATAATTTCACAATTAATACAAATTGTGATTGAGCACTACAGTTTTTGCTATAATTGTCAGAAAGAAAATATGTTTCTGATAATTGTTAAAGCAGTTGATTTCTCAATGAATGCAAGATGTGCATCTCTTAATAATTATATCTAGCTTTTTCATTTTTCAGCTCCAGGGCCATCTGCTTCCAAAGGAGTAGCTGATGCTGCATCTCCTCCACTTTCACCGAAATCTCTCGGTGTGGCACTTTCCATTACTGTCTTCACCACTGCAGCAACAATATTTGTCTCAACACTTTCTTTGATGGTGTAACCAGATGATATGTGTAATCTTAGATTGGGGTGCATCATGTGCTTTAAAATTTCAAGCAAATTTATAGCATTTGCCTTGTACATTAAGAGTTCACATTTCAATGCCAGGACTGAACATGACTATAGTTTGATAAAGAAAAATTTCAGTGAACCAAGGGTCATTTTGAAATTGATAATGTTTAAACTTCTCTTCAGCAATACATTTGCGTCTCTTTAAGTTACAAGAAGAGAACAGTGAACAAAAGAAACTCGAAAAAACAAAAGACAAAAGACATTATGAAATTAATTAAGTGGTTATTTTACTGAAACAAAAGCTTTCTGAATTCTGAACTACAATATTTGTTTGATCTGTGCACATACCAGTAAGCCCGGATCAGGTACATAAACCCAAGAAGCTACCCTGCGGCTGCGGGGACCATTGTGCAGACTGCAGACAACAACTGCGTTTTAATACTTTTGTTATGATGCTGACGACAAAACAACTCGGGTCAGATACAGAAGTGACATATTAAAAGAAAATCACCTCAAAAACTGTTGAAGGTTTTCTCAATGGTGGGCATCGGTTTGGCCGAAAAAATTAATAGTAACGTTACTGTTTATC
The DNA here is from genome assembly GCA_028095005.1 of Rhynchospora pubera. Lineage (NCBI taxonomy): Eukaryota > Viridiplantae > Streptophyta > Magnoliopsida > Poales > Cyperaceae > Rhynchospora > Rhynchospora pubera. The sequence goes on along the minus strand of CM051462.1, from coordinate 156,181,692 downwards.
TAAATTTTGATAATAACAAAAAAATTCAAAATTTTAATACTAACGTTGATGGATCGTCGTTTGGAATGACGAATGGTTTGAACCCTTAGATCGTCGTTTGGAACGACGATCCAACAATTCAAACTTTTACGTTATATACTTTTTATTTTATATAGTTTTTGTTTTATATAATATACTTTTTGTTTTATATATATAGTTTTTGTCGTTTATTATTATAATTCTACAAATTTAATTTTTAAATTTAGTTTTTGTCGTTTATTATTATAACATCTGTACATAGTGTTCTTCAATCGTGCGTGTCGTGTTGTGTTGTGTCAAACACGATCGTGTTAGAGTCTCGTGTCGTGTCGTGTTGACACGAACTAATTTTTTAATCGTGTCGTGTCGTGTCGTGCTTAGTGGTGAGAAAATGTAACATGACACGCATTCTGAAACGACACGACTGACACGATCGTATCATATTATTTTATTATTTTTAAAATAAAAAATATTAAAAAATTAAAAGTGAGAGAAAATTACTAAACATAATAATTTATTATTTGATAATTTTAAAATTTTTATTAACATTTTTTATAAAAAAGAATAATTAGATTAGAACATTATTATGATTTAAATAATGGTAAATAATATGATATAGTATTATAAATTAAAATTAAATTATTAATTTTGATTAAATAATCAACATTAATAATTAAATTTGTGTTGAGGTGTCGTGTTAATTCGTGATCATGTTGTGTTGCGTGTCGAATTGCGTCGTGTTGAATCGTGTCAAACTTTCTAATGTCCCAACAGTAACGTTACTATTAATTTCAATTATGTTTAATTACTAATTACTAATTTATATAATTTGTAATAATAAAAAATTGAGGGTTAAAAGCAAACTTGCAAATTTAAAAAATGTGCCATAATTATTTGTTGGATCGTCAACTGGAATGACGATCCTGGATGGCGATTCAAGAATTTTGCGATTTCGTCAATCTGAATGACAATCCAGCGACGTTATTTTTAAAATTTCAAATTTTTAACTGTTATTATCGAAATTCATGTAAACAGTAACGTTAGTTTTAATTTTTTCGGATTCTCTGCATCCAGCTGATGAGTTTTTTAAAAAAAATTTGCCAAAGTTTAGTTTTTGTTTTTTTTTTTTCTGTTTGCTTTGCTCTCTTTTTTTTGAAATTTTAATTTCTGTTTGCTTTGCTCTCCCGTCTGACTCAGACTCGGACTCCCCTTCGGATCCGGATCCTTTTAAGAAAAACGACCAGTCAATATTTTTTGGTCTGAGCCGTCCAATTTAATTTGAACGGGTAGATCTTTACGGACCACACAAATTTGGATGGATCAGATATTAATCACTGAGAGATTATCTTCTGGATGGTTTAATACAACCATCCAGTGGACGTTTTTTGATCCGAGTCGTCCGATTTGATCTTAACGGTTAGATTTTTTCGGGCCTATCAATTTTGGTATTATGCACGGGACATCTATAGCCGTTGAGATTAAATCAGATGACTGAGATCGAAAATCATCCAGAGGATGCAGTTGGCGGGCCCCACTTCTCAGACCGAAGCTAGCGCCGCCTTCCGCCGTCGACCATTTCTTCAACTCGGGCGGAATGCGAGATGAACACGTTTAAAGAATGGGAAGAATTAATTGGCTGCGCACGACGAGTTATGGTTGTTTGGCACATTAATCGTCTTTATTACTTAATTAATTAAGTTCCATCAAGAAGTGCCGAAAGTTTCAAAACATAATTGCTAATTAGATTGCCATTTTATGACTTCAAATATCCTTTTAATTTTTTTTTGTCTTTCACTTCCGATGATTTCATCAACCACTTTTACGTACTTGACTGGTTAATTTTCTGTTAATTAATTAAGAAAAGAAGAGAGATTTCCAAGCATATATATGTAAGGTGAGAAAAAAAAAAGGACGAAAGAGGCAATACTAACTAAACCTATTGATCAACAAAAAAGTTCTACAGCTCTACATTACTTCTATTTTCATTGCTTTCTTTCTTTTTTTTTTTTCCCCTCCTGTTATTGTTAAAATCTTTATTCTGAGGAAACATACGTTGAGTTGCCTCACTGAAACATGAGCTAATATTTATGGTTCTTCATGAATTCTAGATTTTACTAAGCACGCCTTTACAGCCTCGCCAACTGTCAAGAAGATATTTTCATGACCTATATGCTCAGTAAAATCAGCTAAGCAAAGCTTTTCAATCACCACAGGGCCTGGGTTAGCAAGAATAAGCTGCACAATAAAGAAAAATGAATTAGATCCTAGCTCAACTCTTTTGACTTTTTATGAATTACATTAATGGCATTACAACAGAGAATTCAAAGGTTGTATAATAAAAGGATTTTGTGTGGCTGCCACAAAAATTAAGATTAATCTATACATATTGGTCCATCCCATTTTCCGAATTAGAGCTCCATCCAATTTTCAATCTCATAATATAATTTATGCAAAATTCTTTTCGGCGATTATGTTTTACTACTACCTAACTTTGATCTATCTTTCAATTAAAAAGGGTTTAACTCACTTGAATGCCACGTCTTTTGAGAGTCCTGAGCAATTCCTCAAAAGCATGAATACCAGTTGTGTCGATGTCAGTGACAGCTGAAAATGTAGAAATGAATAATTAGCTCGCATGCTTCCTTCTTAGTATGACTTTCAGAAAAATTGAGAATTCAAGTCAATCTTACGCGACATCTCAATGATCAAGAAATTAAACTTCGGTTCGCTTTTTGCTTCCAGCTTTTCTTCTTCATCTCGCATCCACCTCAGAATCCTAATACAAATCAGGTCTATATTAATGAGAATGAATTTCTCCTTTAAATTATATATCAACAAAATCACAGACAAGGACAAATTTATTTAGTGTCTAATTTACAATAACATCAGCTCCATTGCCATCATTTTCAAGCTGTGTATACCTCTCTTTGACGTAGTTGGAATTGGTGAAATAGATAGTTGAATCAACTCTCACAACCAAAACTCCTTCAATTTTCGTTGCCTCTGGGTATTGCTCAATGTTCCTGTACACATTTGTGCCAGGTAGATTGCCTAGTAGAGCTGTTCTTGGTCTTGTTACTTGAATAAGTATCTTAGCAAGTGATATTAAAACCTATTTAAAAAATTTAACAAATTTCTGGTTCAGAATATAATAGGAATATGGTTAAATAATCAATTTGACCAAAATAATGTGAATTAAAGATAAAAAAAGGTGACGTTTATATTTAAAGCCTATACTTGTGTGTGTGGAGGTTTTGGGGGGGGGGGGGGGGGTACACAGTGGAAGTCCTATTGGCACCAACATACATGCATTTGTCTTTTCTCTTTGCCATAAATTCCTTATATTGAAGTCATATTTGGGCAGTTATGCCTCAATTCAGAATGAATTTAGCCTTATTAATTACCTTCAATTCAACCTCAATTGTAAAATTGAAGCAGTACGGTTAACCACTATATTGCTCATATGGTGCAATTAGGGCTCAGTTCAATAACACTAGAATTATTTGAAACTCTACTGGCAGTGTATGTAAAACCTGAGTTGTATATTCATACCGCAATGAGGAGGCCAATCTCAACTGAACCAAATACAACTCCAAAAAAGGCCCCCATGCATGCAATAAAATCAAATTTGTCGACTTTCCATATGAGGAATGCAGTTTTGTAGTCGATTAGGCCGATTACTGCGGAAATGATGATGGATGAAAGGATGGCATTTGGTGTGTATTTGAACAGAGGAGTAATCAGTAGCAAGGTTAGAAGCACTACTATAGACATGATCATATTAGAGACTGTTGTTTTGCATCCCGCCATGTAATTTACCGCTGATCTAGAGAAGGATCCTGGAATCAGCCAATGAAAAAGAGTTCTCTTAATTGGATGCAATGATTCGAAGTTCATCTATCACTACATTCAAGCATCTTTACGTTGTGAACACTATACAATGTGGGTGCCTAATAGAACAACTAATTAATTTGATCTATGGTGAAGGCTAGGAGATGTTTCTAATTTAAACCTTGGATTATGAAGAATCATTTGAAAATCTTTAATTAGCTTACTGTGATTGATTAAAGACCTTGTTTCCTAGAATAAATTCGCTGGATATCCTTCAATTGTTAAAATGTTTGTTATTATTGATCGCACCTGTGGCGACATAACATGAGGTCATGGAGCCAATGATATTCATTGTTCCCAAGGCAAGCATCTCTTTGTTTCCATCTATTTGATAATCTTTCATGCCTGCAAAAGTTCTTCCAATCGCTATAGCTTCCTACAAAGACACACAACCCAGTCAAGTTATCTAAGTCTGCAAGCCAGGGTAACAGCTCATAAAGAATTTAGATATATTTCTTGTTTGTGAGAGGGCTGCACATAGATGATTATATGAGGTTCTCTGTAGGAAAAAAGTAATTTTTTTTAATATAATTGTTTTTCTTACTGTCAAGCCTATCATGCCAGCAACAACCCCGATTCTCAGTCCTTTTAAAGCATATGAGCCAGTGAAATAGATTTGGTTCGCCGATGCAGGATTTACACCCTTCTTTATTTTATTTACCTAAAATATAGCAGTTGAAATATTACTACTGACAGTTTGTAGAAACTAAATAATACTTTCTGGGATGATCCAGGATTACAGTACAATATTGATTCCTAGTAACCAAATATACTAAGCCATAATGTAATACAATTAAGTATATCATAGTAAAGAAGAAAGTAAAAATTTATTCAAATGGTCTTGTACATACCAGTATAGATAATATTATGAACAAATTTGTTTTCCTTTATTTATTTAATTTCACCAATATGATGGCAGAATGAAATTTAACAAGTCTTCTTTAATTTAAGGAGTCTTACGATTTGAACACCTTGCTTATCTGCATGAGTAATATACACAAAAAATGTCGATATGATAACAGACATTAGAGGTGCAATTGCTGGAACCCAGAACAGTTTACTCGACTTCTTCCCCTATAATTTAAATATTAAAATTAATCAGAAAATATATACAAAGATATATAAAAACACCATTTATATAGTGTTCAGCATAGTGCCCCAATCAGAAGATGGAAAAATGAAGAGTCTAGTTATTCCACAAGTTTAACAGGGATAGATATTTCTCATTTTTCAAGGCAAAATGATAAATTGAGGGTTTATCTTCCTCAATTATAACAGAGTTAAGATATTTCTCACTGTTTAGTGCTAAAATTGATAGTTGAGGGCTTATAGGGGCACTCATGAAAATTATCCAATAAAATTTTTGTGTTAGCTTGAAAATATTTTGGAGTTCCTTACAAGGTATCTAGCAGCCAAAAGCAATGCCAGGAAAGATGCTGCTATTAATATTGTTTGCCAATTCCACTGAAACAAAGAAACTTGTCAAAACCTTGCATATGATACTGAAACCACACTAGTTACATAGTACTTTTAATTGGTAAGTATTATCTTGGCATAAAATTTTCTTGTATCTAAATCATTTTGTAACATCTGGGGCTGACGTTAGGTTGTTTGTGATTTGGAGTGTTACCTTCCCTTCAACTTATTTTCCTCTTCACATCATGATTTACCATTTTATAATTCAGGACAATTCCATGTCATATTTATTTTATCGACTAACTCTGGTTTACCAAGAAAATAAAGCAGTTATGGGCATCTACCCAACCAATATTTAGCATACCCCATGCTCAGCTGAGTCCCACACTGATTTAATGACGGATATAATGTCACTTTGTTTGGTAAATTTTTTAATGCCAAGAAAGCCCTTGAGTTGCTGCAGAGCTATGGTTATGGCTGCTCCACCCATGAACCCAACAATGGCAGCATGGGATAGGAAATCTATCAAAAACCCCAACCTGAAAGTTCATGGAAAAAAGAAGGGTTAAATTATCCTGTTGATGGCCTGCACTGGTACATATAGCTGATATGGCAAGAAACAGAGCAGGAAAGTACATTTGCAGATGTTGTCTGATTTGGACTGATGTCTTTAAAATAAGTACAGACAAACATAGGAGCTCTTTTGTGTGCTTGTTAAATTAGAAAGACTGCGGTGACATTGGTATCCAATACATAATCTTTTGTTTTCAGAAAAGCACAATATGAAATAAACTCATGAACAACTAATCTAAAATATCACATCACCAAACATAAATTAATACAAAAGGCTGTGCACTTGTGCAGAAATAATTAAGTTGAAAATGATGTACACATTGTGCTTGCTTGTCATTGTTAAAATCTTCAGGCACACTTCTTCCTAGGAAAAAACTATAGAATAATTGGACAATTGTACCTGAGGAACCCGAGGGCAGCTTGAGTAATACCAGCAAAAAATGTAGCAGTGAAGGCAAGCCGCCTGTACTCTTCTTTGTTCTGTGTTGGATCAATTTCTTCTTGAAGAAGTGTTCCAAGCAGCAGAGAAACAACTGCAACTGGTCCAATTGCAACATCTTTTGAGCTACCCATTATAGCATAGATTAAAGGTGGAACAAAGCTGGAATCTGCAAATTCAAAATTACCGATTCAACATCTACAGAAGTTTTCAGGCTCTAATTCTACATGTAGTTAATGAGGTAGAGCTTACAAAGGCCATATTGTGGATCCAAGTTAGCTAGCTTTGCATAGCCAATGTCCTAGCAATCATACATAATCTTATGTTTTAGAAAATATTAAGGGGATTGTAAGTGAAAAAAATAGAAAGAAGCAATTGCTTTCTCTTTTTTTTTTTTTTTTGGTGTATAAACAAACTGTACCTGTGGAATGCAGAGGCTTGCAATGGTTAATCCGGCAATCAAATCACCTTTGAATTTTTTAAAGTCATAATGCCTACCCCAATCAAGAATTGGGAAGAAGAACTGGAGGCAGAGCAATAGCTTCCTTGACAGTGGTTTGTCCTTGTAGGGCCGCAAGGGATCATCAGCAAAGAATGTTTCATGAAACCTTTCATGAAATTCACTGAACAAATTTCTTTTGGGGGGAAATCCAACTTTGTATTTTGTTTGACCATTTTCCATTTGGTAGGTCCACTGCTCTCCTCTGTTTTCGAAGTCGTCAGACACAGAATGGCCCATTCAGTGTTGCTAATGGGTTTGCTAGTTAGTTACCTGCAAATATAGCGTGCATTTGTTAAACACTATGCATCAACATCATTTAATATAAGCCGTAAAATCACAACTAAACAATAATTGATTAATGGGCATGGCCGCCCTTTTATTTTATTGCAGTAGAGCATTCATGCAATGCTATATCAATAATGTGAAAATACCTAGGTTATAGGTATGCAAGGAAATACTGAAGTGTGTTTGAGGGTGCATTCAGGAGGAAACGAATTTGCACTTATATAGGGTGTCCTGACTGATTCAAGCCTAGTACGTAGGCTGGTCAAGATTATATTCTGAATATTATACTATAACATAGCATCTATGCATGTGGATGCGAAGTAGAACCATGTTCACTGAATGATAGTTGAGTAATCAAATTTGGTTTAATGAAATGCACAACACTTGTGTAACTTTTTCTGTATAGCCTAACTATTACAAAAGTCAACCAAGAATGTAACAATGATTATTACGTCAAGAGATGTTGGAGGTTATAATTAAATTTCTTTAGTCAAAAGAGTTCACTGTCATCCTTTACCACCGTCGTCACTTTACCTAAGTCAACAATTAGGTCGGAAGGTGGAAGTGTGCATGTTACTTCTTGGTTATGCAGTTATGCAGTTATGCTTCTAATTTTTGTTGCAGTTTCACAATTCTCTATCCAAAGAATTATTTAACAAAAAATAAAACAGAGTAGAAGGAAGAAAGAGAAAGGTAAGATATGTCTCTCCTAAATGTTAGCAGTAGAGCTTGCAATAGAATGAAAGAGAGGAGTTTTTAAAACAAAAGGAGAGGGTAGAATTGGCTAGAGACCAAAATTAATGGCGGGAAAAACCTTTTTGCATCCTCTATTTATTAATTTTCTTTCGATACGCGTACCGCTAAGCCCTTATTTCAGACTTATACAGCATTGATTTTATTAAAATATAAGAGAGTAAAGATAAGACACAAACAAGATGGGAACCAATTGGTACCAAAGGCTGGTACACATATGAAAGAGGAAAAAATGTGACTAATGATCTGAATTGAAATACTCAAAGCAGTAGGAAATTAGGAAGGATGAAGCAGCCTTCGAGACTCGAAAATATCTAGCCCAAACAAGTACCATTACCAGAGACAGAAAGGGAAATCAAAACAATAGCAATTACCCATTATTTATTTATTAATCGATTTTTGTTTTTCTGAATAAAAATTGTTCCCAGTTAACTTCTAGCATGCAGCAAGTGCTGCCCAGGTGTTGTCAGTACTCTGTACCAAAACTGCTACTGCAACAGTGAGAAGAAACTTGAGCAGTTCCCCCTCTTTCCTCCGTACTCTTATCCCAACATGTAACATTTACATTCACTTCCAGTAGTTATAATTTTTTAACTAAGAAGCATGTGTGAAAAAATTTCTCAGCTGAGCACTTTCCTCCTGGGTGTCACCTTTTGCACAACGCACCTTACGATCCTGGTATTATAATATACACACTTCTTCTGGGAAAATTAAAATTTCATATGGCCAGAAGGAAAGAAATTATCCCTCGTTGGGTTTGTACATTGAGGGCTTCCAATAATGTGATATTGAGAATTTCATTTGAAATTACATATTATAGAAGAGCGATCACTTCAATTCATCTACATGCATTGGTGGCAAGTCATCAATTAATTGCTTTAAAAAATAAAATATGAAACAAATCAGTATTATTTTACCTCCGTATCAAACACTCGGCATTATTAAGAAAACCCAGGGGAAAAAAAGTATATAACAACCAGCCACATTGTTTAGTTTTCCTATCGTAAAAGAAAATGCAGTGACATTTAATTAAACAAGATTCTCATAGCAGCATTCCGACAAATTGAAAGAAGTATTAAAGAATATATGAAAACATTAGAGAGAAATGAAAGGATCCAAAAAGGGTAGAAAAAGAGTTCTTCAAAGTTCAAAGTGTACTAACCAAAAAGGGGAGGAAAAGAGAAGTCAAAAACTCTCAACGGAGGAAATCCTGAGCCACCAATCATGATTCGTGTGACCCCACAGTGCTGAAATCTCAAAAAGGTGTTTTAAGTGGCTTCTCAATATTATTTTTCTTTTGCGACGAGTGAAAAAAGGTAGTATCTTTCTGTTGGAGGCTTAAAGTAGCCTACTGTGTGAAACCACTATTATATAACAAGAGCTATACCTATATTTAACATGGAAGGATAAAGGATGGTCCAAATTTAATGCAATGTATTTTTTCTAAGCCTATTGTCCATTGTGGATGGTTGGGAGCGGTGCCGGAATAATTCCTTTATTTTGGGTCAAATTCGGAAAAAGATGTCAAATACGTCCAGGTTCAATGAACCTGTTATAAGGTTGGCACATTAAAATTTAACTCATGCGCATTTATTTTGGTAGTAATTATATAATATAATGGCTTTGAAAGTAAGTGAAAAAATTTATAATTCAAATATAGTATATATCATTTAAAAGTATTTTTTTAATTTTACTATATTCAATTAATGTATTGAAATATTGACCTTCTATAAAATGAGAAAAATTCCGTAATATCATCAATAATATAGGATGAACGGTTTAAAAATTCGATAAATCTGAAATAATTTAAAAAAGTGTGGAAAAACATATACAAGTATAATAACATATTATTTGAAATTTTAATATCTAAGGAAATAAAGGATAACGAATTCTAGTATGTTATGCATAGAAGAGATATAAGAGAGAAGGTTTCACACAGATGAAAACAACAAAAATGTTAACAGAAGATCAGAAACTCTAATGGAGCAATGGTTTTGTTTCTTTCCAATTAGCATCAGATGATATTTGTTCACGCGCACTAAAATGTAGATTTTCACATCAACTTTTAAGGATATTATTGAGAAGGACGACACGGTTGTAAATTGATTTTAGGCCATTATTTGTTAATAATCAAATGATTAATTAATGCAGTATGTACGTCAAATTTCGTATAAAACAAAATTCTATATACATTCATGTTTTTTTAGCTGTACTTTAAAAATGAAGAAAATTTACTAATCAAAATTAATGTACCTATTAGTATTAAATGATGATTCTTTTCCTGATAAAAAAGATAGGAAAACAGATGTTAAATTTGATTTTTCTATTCTATAAAAAATCAATATATGAAGTCATATTAAACAGTTTAGTTCACCCAATTTAATTTTAAATTAGAGATTTGGAACGAAAATACCAACTAATCTATGCTTTATAAAGTAACAAGCCTCTCTCTTTAAAATACCATAATATTAAAAAAAATGCCGGAAAGGAACCCAATTCAGGTAAGTTCTCCAAAAAGAATTTCAGAACATTCAGAAATTTAAAACAGCTGGCTGGATATCACCGACTTTCCTATCCTCATATAAGATAGGTCCGTTGCGTTAAAGGCATCTCGTCTGTTTGTGTTAAATCTCAACCAAACTCAACTTGATATGTACAAATTAATATTTGACGAGAAATTACAAAGTTCTTTTGCCTTACATTCCAACTTGACACGTAGCACGCTGGAATTTAAATGTTCTACCTAGTATTTTTGAAAAATCCAATACATTTGAAAATTTTGGAAATCATTATATACAGATCTTCAACAATTTGGATTAAATGGCCGTGTTTTGAGTACGAAACAAGGAAAAAAAAAAATTCTAGTATCAAATAAGGAAAGAAGTTGAAGACGTGTTAAAAGTAAAAACTTGTTAATATAGGATGTTAAGTGTTTATAGCTAATTTTAAAAACATACTAGTGGGTGTTCATGAGTTACTCTCTATTTTTTCATTTTTAATGGTTCTTAGCAGATTGGTAATATAATACCTTTTGTAATATATACTAATTTTATATTATGAACATTAGGGGAAAAGAAACTTATTATAATCTAATTATCTTGTGGGGGTAAACTTATTATAACTAATTGAAGCAATCAAATAAACTCATTCATGTTTTTTTTTTGTAATAGTGCAATGTATTCATGTTGATCCACTTGACTGTCACCATTCTTTTATACGGTACACCATGTACGAATACAAAAATAAAGTACTGAAATGATCTGTAATTGCGATAAAGAAGGATTCAAATACAAAATGGAAACCAAATCACATAGTAGTGTAATGACACTCGTTTAAAAACTGCCATATCTGTTAAAGGTTCCCTCGTTATATGGTACACCATGTATGCATACAAAAAAAAAATACTGGAATGATTTGTAATTTCAATAATTAAGGACTCAATTACAAAATGGAAACCAAATCCCATAGACAACCTAATTATCTAACACTTGATAGACTCAATGTTTATCCACCTCATTAAATTCCATACGAAAAATAATAAGTTTTATTAATTAAATATGAGCCTTGCATTGGCTTTTAGAACTTTAAACCTTAACAAATACAGAGAAAACATAACTTTGGGTTCAGCCATGGGAATTTTCATGCATGACATATTATTAGTATCTTCAGAGTTTTCTCGACAGATATCATCAACGAGAAATATAACAAAATATGAAAAATTCAAATTACTTTGGTGGCCTGGCTCGAAGTGATGTTTCAAGTTGAGGTGGTCTAGGCTCGGTTAGTTTTAGGGGCTTGCTTTGACTCGGTCAAAAATAGAACTATTAGTTTTATATAATTTTATTACAAAAGTATGAACAACCTAGGAAAAAGCAAGTAAATTTCTTACCTGAAAAGTGAAGCCCGCCACTGAGGAAGTCTCAGAGCACGCATCTGCAAGCCAGCTTGCTCTTTCAGAAGTTTTAAATCCAGTAAAAGAGAAATTTTATGTCTACTTGCTGAACATTGTAATCTTATATAAGTTTGATTTGGTACAAGAAGGGAAGAGAAGAATATTCAAAACCTTAAATTCTGGAGGCTGATGAGTGCTCAAGAATCTGATAAGGAAACAGAAGGTTTTATTGTTAGTACTTGATTTATTATTAAAAGAGGGAATCATGAGGTGTCAAAACTTGACATAATATTGATTGCTCAGTTCATGAGGTGTTGAGCCTGAGTTGAACTAAAAATTTCCAAATTGAATATAAACAATACAAAAAAAAATCGAGAAAAACAAAATCAGTTATGAAAAACCTTTCTGTTGAGTAGACATTCTTTGAATTTAGGCATTTTAACTAGCATTTCAGCCTCTAGCTCTTCTGAGCTCTCCACTTGAACTGCCCTGACCCTCTGAGAGGTCTGTAGATCAGGCTCCTTGGGCCTTGTCAGAACAAGCCTTGGTCACAGATTTGTCTGGGAAGAATCACCCTAAAGTGCAAATTAAACAATCAACAGTCTACTAAACTAAATTCAAATTGAAATGAATCTAAGGCAATGTTTAATGACTGGTTACTGGCATATATTGGAACTTGGTTTCTTTCATATTCTTAAATCTTTGGGACATTTTTAATGGGCTCACTTGAGCCACAAGATTCCACGTGCCAGCAGCAAACAAAGAAACCAACCAATTCAAAATTATGAAGTCCCAGGAGTGATAAACATACATGAGGCAGTAATTTCTTATTTTGAGAATTTCCCAGGTCCCTTGTTCCTGATTCTACTGGCAGTAATTTCTTTGGAGCAACACATTTGTTGGCTAAGTCAACTGGTTTGACATTTAATATCTACAATAAAGAGTAAAATCATAAATTTTTAAAGTGGTGACAGAACACATAACCAAAAAAAAAAAAAACAAATTTGTTATGAGATAATATATCAACCTGTCTTATCCTCTCTCCATCAAGTCTTTGCCTTTAGAGATAATATACATTCATTATTTGCAATGTTGAATAAATTTTTAGTTTGTTTTTGTAATTTGTAATTGTAACATAACTAAAATATAGAAAGAAGTACAGTAAAAAAAAAATAAGATGAAATAGACCCACATTTGTTATATGAAGAGACCACTTGAAACATCACCATATATATGGGGGCCCGAGTTGATCAGAAAAAAAACAAAAGAAAATGTTATAACTAAATTCAACAAGCAGCCAAAGATCAGTTTTCAACTCATTATGTGACATCGTCTTTTAAAGGAATTATAATACCTTGGATGGTAGTATATTAAGCTTATTCTTAAAACCATTGTTCCATGGTCAGGGATGTACTGATTCGTCTGTTACAGGGGGTGACCCAAACCAGCCAGGTTGCAACCTACTTTGTTAAAAAAAAAGGCACATGCACTTATGTGTGCCTTTGCATGCCACTGCACCTCTATGGACTATTAGTCCAATGAGAAGGGTATTGCTGCAATGATAATCTCTGGGTCGAGAACCCCATCTTCAGCACATTCCTTAATAGAATAGGGAAAAATTTAAATAAAGGAGTTTTGCAAGGTTGGTACCCTTCTTGAATGATTCACTGAATTTTATACATATCAGTCAGCTTCAAATCCACTTTTCTTTCTCAGATTGCTTAATGATTCCACGTACAAAGTTTGAAATAAACACCAAATTAGATTGTCCAGAGGTCTATTTCTTTACTCTTAAGCTATTCTTATATGCTTATTCAATTAGCAGTTTGATTGAGCTAATTAGAACCATTGTGGACCCGATCAAAGATATCTTTCATGGAAGTTGATCTTCATTCTAAACCAAAGGGTCAATTATTCACCAACCATTTGCAAATACAAGTAACATTAGGATCTTTTCGCATGACATGGAGATGTCTATTGTTAGCAGAAATAAAAATAGAAAATAAAGAATAAACCTATTGTAAGGACTGTGAGGCTACCTTTTCAGAAGGAATTTTGAGAGAGGGCTTAAACTAGCTGTATCAAGTGGTTGTGCAATTGCAGGTTTCTTATCAGTTTTCACTTCCTTATAAGAAATCTCTTCCAATTTTTTCGGGAAAAGGCTATACCTAAAATTATGACCATTGAGGGAGCAAAAAGTATATCCACACCTATTTTTTTGTCTATTGTCGCCTCCCTTCTTCCTTTCAGCATCTTAACGAATATTCAACATCCCCTTGTCCCTCTGTCCACCACCATCAAAACAAGCCTTGGTCTCTGAATTGTCTGGGAAGAACCATCCTGAAGTGCAAATTCAACAATCAACAATCTACTAAACTAAATTCAGATCGAAATGAATCTAACCAATTTTTAATGACTGGTTACTCGCATATATTGGAACTTCCTTGGTTTCTTTCATATTCATAAATTTTTTGGAAATTTTTAATGGGCACACTTGAACCAAAAGATTCCACGTGCCAATAGCAAACAAAGAAACCAACCAGTTCAAAATTCTAAAGCCCCAGGAGTGATAAACTTACATGAGGCAGTAATTTCTTATTTTGAACATATCAGTCAGCTTCAAATCCACCTTGCTTTCTGATCTCAGATTGCTTAATGGTTCCACCTACAAAGTTTGAAATAAGAACACCAAATTAGATTGCCCCAGAGGTCTATTTCTTTACTCTTAAGCTATTCTTATATGCTTATTCAAAATCAAATACTCTAGTAATACATGCAGAAAATGTTTCAAGTGCATATACATGTTTGTAATTTTATTGGTATATAAATTTTTTGCAACTCTTCATTTATCTGGCAGGACCGACTGTTGTGTATTGTTTCCAAAATTGCCATGTTATACCAAATCATAAAGGCTCCGTTTGGATGAGCCCTAGGAATTAGGGAATAAGGGAGTAAATTTATTATAAACAATCCAAACTCTTCACAAAGTTACACACTTCCCAATACTTCTTTCCTACTTCCCTTATTCCTCTTATTTCCACACCATCCAAACGGAGCCAAAAGGAGAAACGATGTTTACTTTTGAATACTCAAAATTTTAGGTCAAGGAAATGCCCAGTACACCAGGAACTTCTATGTAAATTAAAATTCATGTAAAATTATTCATGAACTTACTCAAGCACAATCAGAGGATCAAAATATTGTAATTGAGCTCAAATGAAGGCCGTTGTTATCAGATGGATAAAAGAGGTGAGTGAGATGATTACTGAAAACAAGTAGCACCGGCCGCCAGATAATAATTGATAATGTTTAAGATAAACATGAAAAACAACTATTTATGAAATCTAAATAATAAGTTTATGTGTAGTGAATTAAAAAACCAAGTACCTTGTGGTTCCTGACAACCAAAGCTGTGCGGTGGTTGGGCTAGGCGACACTTTCCAAAGGAGGGCTATTCTTCAACTGCATGTTTAAAGGTTATAAACATATGGAGGATTATTTTTTGGAACTACTACTCAAAAGAATAACTACAATTGTGACATTTAGTTTCAAAACTTTCACCCTGGTAACTTTATAATCGTAGCTTTCACGATAAACATCTGAAAACAATAACGAGAGGTCGCTATTTCAGTTCAATCAAAAGCAAATGTAATTTTCTTGGCTTTCAATATAGCCCGCATCTTTAATTGAGATGCTTTTTATCACAAAAAAAAACAAATGTAATTGGTTATGAAACACCGAACAATGACATACTATATACAAATAATAGTTAACTGAAGAAACATTTAATTTTTCTGCAGCATACTTGTTCAAAAATCAGCAGGCCAGTTTAAGGGTTTTACATGTGGAAATCTATTTCTTCAACTGTATCAGTTGCAGTTGCAGGAAGTCCTTCAATGTTGCCTTCCTAGCTTACAACAGGGTCTTCTTCAATAGACACAATATAAACATCATGGCTCCCAGGTGCTGTACTACTCACCAATGACAAAAATAAGCATAGAACTTCTATTCCCTTCATTTTTTATTTCGGATAAGTTGGCAATTTATTCTTTATCTGGTATCTCCCACAGCAACAGTAACAGATGAGAATTGTACATGAGACATGGAAAAAAGAACACGTTTGAGTTTAAATTAATATACTGTAAAGTTTTTAAGTATAAATAGTAAAATGTCATTCAACTTCGAAAACATTGTTTTCGAACATTGTTTAGCAGATTCCCCTTTGCATATATAGCAGTTTCCGAACTGCCATGCCCATCAAATAGCTACATAAAAACATTTAGTTTATAGTTAGTTGTACAATATTTCTCGTACTCTGAAAAATTGTATTCATTTGACAGAGCAAAGCTTTTCCAGAGTGAATTTGACATATAATGTATAAATTGTGTACATTAACTAAATTCAGTAATATGGTAAAAAATAGAAAAAGAAAAAGTTCTTATGTCTAAAATTTTCAAATATTAGTTTAAATTGTAGATAGTTCTAATCCAGTCTAATTGATTCTGATTGATCTACATGGAAGCACTACAAAAAGGAAATAATAATAAAATCGAGTTCTTGTTTAAGTAGGAATGTAGGATACATAATGAGATACTTTAACAATTACAAACTATCAATTGCCTGTTTCTAAAAATTTCAGCAATTTAGCCTTTTTCAAAAGCAAAAATTCGAATATTGCAAAAGAAAGAGGGAAAAAGGAGATATTATCATTGTTCACCACTTAGAGAGCAAAGGAGCTGGAAATAAAAGAAAGGGACAGAGATTTATGGGAGCATAGTAGCATTGTTGATGTTACCTAGATGATAGGTCAAAAGCGCAGACATGAAAGGCATGGCAGTTGATATTGTAGCGGAGAAGGGCATTGTTAATGTTGAAGCGAGGAGAAGCAAGTCTGAGAAAAGAAGCATGAGGGTTTAGATAGTCATCGCCAAATTAAGAAATAGATGATGAAGACATGCCGATTAAGAGCCACGGAAAGCACAAAAGGGGACGGAGAGGCAAACTATAAAATAAAATCCAAATGTATCAGACCAAAGTGCAAAAATAGAAAATCAAATAAAAGATTTGAACTAATAAAATAAAAAATCAAAGTAAATAAACTTGAACTCACCTCACACGAATCATGGTCCAGAGTTGATCTCCCGGCACTCGCCCTCTCTCTCTCTTCTTGGTGGCCTGTAGATGTGACCTGTGGTGGGGAGGCTCGGAGGAGGAGAGGATGCTGAGGGAGTGCCGAGTGCGAGGTGGATCGCGAACGTGGGGAGTCTGATGAAGAAGAGAGAGCGGCGTAAAGTAGATCTAGGTTTGTGTTTTTAGGATTTGGAGGAGAAAAGAAGAGGTGCAGGGCTTAGGAGAAAAGAGACGCAGAAAGAAAAATATAAAAATGCACTAATAAAAAAGTGTAACGGGTTGATTATCATTGACTATGTCCATGCATCAATTTGGTACACATAGGTTGCAGAATGTTGTGCCATACAAAAAAAATATAATCACTCAAATGAACGAAGAGGGATAAGATCCGTGTCGGGCTAAATTAACAAAATGGTATCCGACTCCCACGGGTTTTTTTTATAATAAATACTGATACTGATTTATCCCGGAGTTGTTCAATCGACTTCTATTTCATCGTATCTACCATCGCGTGGCAACACAAATCCAGTAGTCCCTTCCCTTTATATTGAGATCGCTTACAGCCTGAAATTTTAGCATAGGATCTATTATGTAACTTTGCTTATGCACTTATCTCAAGAGAAAAATACGATCATCTGGTACATGTATCGAACTCATACAATGAATATGTAACTCATACAGAGACTGTAACACATGCTTGAACAAAATTAAGAGGCATATCATATTACAAATGCAACTTTCAATGAACAAACTGTATTTCTCAAATTTTCTTGTACATAGAATTAGAACTCTAACATCACTTAAAATTTGTATCTGAACCCTCAAACACCAAGTCATTCGCACATAATAAAGAATAGCAAGTTCCTTACAATTTTCATGTGTCCTATTTCTAAAATGAAAAAATAATAATAAATTTTTTAATAAAGTTTGTCATTTTTGTCATGCTCTCTTTCCAAACATAGTACACAATCAAACCAACAATAAATTTTTTTTCCTATTTTGACGAGTGCACAACCAATCCAGCAAAAGAAAAATATTTTCAATTAAAAGTGAAGACTTATAAACTCATACCAATCGCTAACATTCCGCCATTGGTTTAAAAGACCAATGTTGAAGAAAATAAATCAAATACGTAGCTTATCTCCAGCACATCCTAAGAGCATTGTCCTCTGACATAGCCGTTACATTCTTGCCTTCTTTATCACCTTGTAATCTTGCGTGTATATTGCTTTGTAATTACCATAATAATGTTTCCATACATAGCTTTCTTAGTTTAGAATGTAATCTGTGTACAGTATGTAGGAGAATTTAATATAGAGTAGATCTGTGCCTATATATAGGCGTGTACAGAACAGAAATGAAAACAATCAATAACAGAAATTATAATCCTGTCTCAAACTTAATATGGTATCAGAGCGGGAGACAAAATCTTAGCTTGTAATCCTTTTCTACGTTGAACCCTAACCTGCATCACGCTGCCGGCAAGCACAATGTCAACTGGCACGCCCAATGAAATCGATCCTCCCAAACAACCTGGAGGGGAGAAGAGCATCCCACCTGGAGGGGAGAAGAGCATCTCACCGTTGGTTCTGCCGACGTACTATGATGCAAACCCTGCATTGAAACTCACAACAGAGCCGCTTAATGGTAACAACTACTTGTCTTGGTCAGATTCTGTGTTGTTGGCTCTAGGAGCAAAAAATTTATTGAACTATATAACTGATGTTATGCGCCCCCTTGAAACTGATACAATACATGAGCAATGGATTGCCACTGATAAACTTGTTAGACTATGGATAAAAAATTCTATGGAACCATCAATTGCTCGACTATTTGTCGACTCCAAATCTGCCCTTGATCTGTGGCAATCCATTCAAGACATGTTTGGACAACAAAACAATTTTGATAGAATTTTTCAACTAAAAAGAGAACTATACCAAACCAAACAAGGTTCTCAAACAATAACTCAGTTATATGGCTCCATAAAAAGTAAATTAGATGAGTTGAATATGTATGAGCCCATCACAACTGACCTTAAAACTATTCAACAACGGTATGAAAATGACCGTGTCTTTCTGCTGCTCAATGCTTTAAACTCTGACTATGAACAAACTAGAAGTCAGATCCTGAATTCCCCTGAACTTCCCAATTTACCAAATGTTGTGTCTAAACTTCAAAGAGAGGAGACTCGAAAAACTATTTTGAGCCTTAATTCTCAAACTACTGACAATACTGTTGAGAAATCAGTATTAATAGCAAACAGAAATCAAGGGGGTAGACACTATACCAGCAGTCGCGGTAGAGGCCGAGGTCGCGGCACCATGGGTCGAGGCAATCGATCGGCAGCCTACTGTGACCATTGCGACAAAGACGGCCATACCAGAGATCGATGCTGGGAGCTTCACCCGCATCTCAAACCCCGTCGTGGCGGCAGTCAGCCGAGCGCACAAACGGTGACCGTCAACGCCACCTCCGACTCTCCAAAATTCTCCCTGGCTCAGATTACTCAGCTGCTTCAACAGTTGGGGAACAACACCAATCAACTTGCGCAGTCAGAGGGGCACACTCACGCCTCACAGTCCGGTAAGGGAGAAGGTAGTTTTTATTCTCTCGATTCTGTCGATTTTGGGACAGCAGTATGTGAATTGATAAAGGGAGAAGACAGAAATCTGATTAAAATTAAAGATGATGTGTTTGGATCGGGTCCAAAATCTGGTTTGGGTTTAGTCGGTGATATTAAAACTGAACCCGTAAGTGTTAGCCTGGCTGCCCATTTAAATAAAAATACTCAAAATCAAGAATGGATTGTTGACTCTGGAGCCACCGACCACATGATAAACTGCAAATCAAGTTTAACTAATATCATAAAACAGAATCATGTCCAAAAGGTGTTCCTAGCCGATGGTTCAACTGCGCCAATTTTAGGCTCTGGTGAAATCAAACTTTTTAACAAATCCATAGATAATGTATTGTATTTACCAAGCTTTCCAACGAATTTGTTATCAGTTGCTAAAATTACAAATGAATTAAATTGCAACGTCATTTTCTCACCTTCTTCTGTGGTGTTTCAGGACATAGTGACAGGGAAGACGATTGGTGAAGGAAGTTTAGAAAGAGGCCTTTATATCATTAAAGATCAAAATTATGCTCTTATTTCTTCTAAAGATAGTTTGAATAATTTGTGGCATTGTCGTATGGGCCACCCTTCTGATAGAATTTTAAATAAAACAATAGTATTGTCAAATTTAAATACTAGTTGTTGTGAGATTCGTAATTTCGCTAAACAAACTAAGTTGCCTTTTGCTTTATCTAATAGTAGATCTGATAAACCTTTTCAAAATCATTCACTCTGATGTTTGGGGTCCAGCTCCAATTGACTCTTATGATAATTTTAAATATTTTGTAACCTTTATTGATGACTTTTCTAGAGCTACGTGGCTCTATCTTTTAAAATCCAAAGCAGAAGTTTTCTCGATTTTTAAAGAGTTTGTGAATCTCGTGTCGACTCAGTACAACACACGAGTTCAAATTCTTAGAACCGATAATGGTACTGAGTATGTTAACAAGAATTTTCGTGATTTTTTCAATGATTCAGGAATTATTCATCAAACCACATGTGTTGGCACTCCGGAGCAAAATGGTGTTTCTGAACGAAAGAATCGGCATATCCTTGAAGTAACTCGGGCCCTAATGTTTCAATCAAAAATTCCAAAACTGTTTTGGTCTGATGCTATCCTCACTGCAACATACCTGATCAATAGACTACCAAGTGTAGTTCTAAAATATAAATCTCCGCTTGAAATTTTAAATAAACAAAAAATTAGCTTAAACCATCTGCGAACTTTTGGTTGCACGTGCTTTGTTTATAATCAAGATATTAATCGTGATAAATTAGACTCTAGAGCCATAAAATGTATCTTTATTGGTTACTCCACGAGGAAAAAAGGTTACAAATGTTTCGACCCTGTCTCAAATAAGACATATATCTCACGAAATGTTAAATTTGTAGAGCATCAATTCTTTTTTGAGAATTTTATGCAGGGGGAGCATCAAGTGATTGAGACTAGAAATGATGAGGTGCTTAAATATTTTTGTGTCAACAATTCAAATGATGAAAGTGACGAAATATCAAGTGGCAACCCAATTTCAAGTGGCAATCCAGTGCCGTACAATGAAGCAGAAATTCAGCCTGATCAAAGTGACGGAAATGTGCAGCCTGTAATTGATGGGGACAGCCTGGAGCACGCTGTGGTTCCTGAAGATCAAAATGACAGAAATGTGCAACATACAGTAGGTAACGATTCTGTAATGCTGCGCAGGTCGGTAAGACAAAAAAAAACCAAGCCTGGAGCACGCTGTGGTTCCTGAAGATCAAAATGACAGAAATGTGCAACATACAGTAGGTAACGATTCTGTAATGCTGCGCAGGTCGGTAAGACAAAAAAAACCTTCTGTTAGACTTCAAGATTTTGTTACCTACTGCACTTCTAAGTATCCTATACAAGATTTCATTACTTATGACAATGTTTCAACTAATTATAAAGCTTACCTTAGTAACATGTCCAAGGAAGTAGAACCCCAAACTTTTTCAGAAGCAAGTAGAAATCCAAACTGGCAAGAAGCCATGCAAGAGGAACTCAAAGCACTAGCAAAAAACAAAACTTGGGATGTCATTAAATTACCTCAAAATAAAAAACCAGTTGGGTGTAGATGGATATATAAGATTAAATACAATAGCGATGGTTCAATAGAGAGGTATAAAGCTAGATTAGTTGCCAAGGGTTATACCCAAACATACGGTGTTGACTATAAAGAAACTTTTGCACCGGTAGCAAAAATGAATACTATTAGAGTTTTATTATCTGTTGTTGTTAACCTTGATTGGAATTTGTACCAGATGGATGTAAAAAATGCTTTTCTTCAAGGAACACTTGAAGAAGAAGTCTATATGAATTTGCCACCTGGCCATCCAAAGGAAAATGACAAAACTTTAGTTTGTAAATTAAATAAATCTATATATGGTCTAAAGCAGTCTCTAAGGGCATGGTATGCAAAATTGAGTTCTGCCCTAATCTCTTTCAATTTTAAAGTTAGTAGTAGTGATCACTCTCTGTTTGTCAAACACGATACTCAATCAACCACAATTGTCTTAATTTACGTTGATGATATTATTATTACAGGAAACAATACTGAGGAAATTTGTAAAGTCAAGCAATTCTTACAAAGAAAATTTGACATTAAAGATCTTGGCAAACTAAAATATTTTTTGGGCATAGAAATTGCTTATTCTAAAAAAGGTTTGTTTTTTATCTCAACGAAAATATGTGTTAGATTTACTGCAAGAAACAGGTAAATCTGGGTGCAAACCTATAGATACACCAATCGAACCATATCTAAAGTTGCGGCCTAATGATGGTAATCCCTTAACAGATGTTAGTCAATACCAAAGGTTAGTTGGAAAATTAATTTATTTAACTGTTACTCGTCCTGACATAACGTTTGCAGTCAATGTAGTGAGTCAATTTATGCATGCACCAAGAACAACTCATATGGATGCAGTAGTTCGGATCCTGAGATATCTCAAAGGAAGTCCAGGAAGGGGAGTGCGAATGCAAAAGAACAATCATGTCAAGATCACAGCCTATTCTGATGCAGATTGGGCAGGAAGCAGTGATAGAAGATCCACCACTGGATATTGCACCTTTGTTGGTGGAAATTTAGTAACTTGGAGAAGCAAAAAACAATCAGTTGTAGCACGATCGAGCGCCGAGGCAGAATACAGAGCCATGGCATCTACTACAAGTGAGGTGATCTGGCTAAAACAACTAATGCACGACATAGGTGTACCATGCGACTATCTCATTCCTATGTTTTGCGATAATCAAGCTGCAAGACATATCGCAAATAACCCAGTTTTTCATGAGAGAACAAAACATATTGAAATAGATTGTCATTTTATACGAGAGAAGATAATATCAAAAGAAATTGAAACGCCCTATATCCCCAGTCAAAACCAACTTGCCGATATATTTACAAAATCTTTGAACCGATCTCAACATCATAACATTTTATTCAAGTTGGGCTCTTTCGACATCTACAAACCCAACTTGAGGGGGAGTGTTGAAGAAAATAAATCAAATACGTAGCTTATCTCCAGCACATCCTAAGAGCATTGTCCTCTGACATAGCCGTTACATTCTTGCCTTCTTTATCACCTTGTAATCTTGCGTGTATATTGCTTTGTAATTACCATAATAATGTTTTCATACATAGCTTTCTTAGTTTAGAATGTAATCTGTGTATAGTCTGTAGGAGAATTTAATATAGAGTAGATCTGTGCCTATATATAGGCGTGTACAGAACAGAAATGAAAACAATCAATAACAGAAATTATAATCCTGTCTCAAACTTAATAACCAATGACTAAGATTGCATAGACTTATAAACTCATATCAATCGCTAACGGGCCCCTATGTTTAATATATTAAAGGAAAAGGTCCATATAAAAATTTATAATTGTATATACGTATGCTGCAATTAGCCGCCAGGGCCAGGGGCCAGGGGCTACTAAGTAATAACAAAAAAAGAAAAGGTAGGAAATCGATAATGTCTGGACTATGGAGGAGTAAATAAGACTTGGCTCCCTTTTTCTGAAGATTTCTTGAGCACCGTTCCTTCTCTCCAAATCATGAAAGCAGAAGGCCTTTTTTGAGATGGGAATTTCAAATCCTTTAAAAATTAGGTTAGTAGTTGGATGATCTAGGAGGTAGAGGTTGGAGGCTGAGGCAATTGTCGCCATGTCGTGCCAGAAGGATTGATTTTGCCTCCAAGGTGAAAGGACAGTGATGGCAGAGGCTTGCCAACGACCACCCTCTCAGCTGTAAGTTGTCAATGGTTGCAATTTTATTATGGAGAAGTCGCCAACGACACCAAGAGAAGAGAAGATTGCCATTCTGGGAGGGATTTTGTGTTTCCAAATATGCTTCGATGGAGAGGCAATTTCTGGGTTGTTTTCTGATCGATGGGAAACCAAGTCTCAAAATAAAAATCTCGTGTCTGCCGATCAAATCGTTTGTAGAACAGCTTGAGGGTCGAATCCACAGGGACGGTGTTGGAATATTAGTCTTTTACTTTACTAAACTAGCTAGACGGTTTTCAACTCTTTAGTAAATTAAGGGTTGCAGGTGAGTCTAAATCCTAAGTCTAGTTCAAGGTCAAAACAAGAATTAATAAGAGAGATTCAACAAGTCACGTAATTCTAGGGTTTCTGGTTGCTAGCACTTCTTCTTAGTCCCAGTTCCAGCGGCCCGCTGACTCTCGTAGCGGCCCGCTAAAAGAACTTAGGTCGCTAATCTATTAGACTGGTCGCTGGCTACTTGGCGGGCATAGACAACCTCGCTGATTCACTCAGCGGCCCGCTAGGATTAGCGATGTGAATGCAAATTGACCTAATTCAGTTGATAATTGTGTAGGGATAATGGCTTAATTAAGGTCCTAGATCAAACTCTCGTTTAGGTCTGGTTATCAATTAATTAACTCAATTTCCCTCGTATAGAATCTAGATTTCAACTATCGTTTCTTGGTCTAGTTTCTACAAGTTTATACCTTTCTAACCTATGAAATCCTTGAGTTTTCACTCTTGGAAAGGACTTAACTCTCGTTAATTAGTCCTGGTTTAACCTTTCAGTTTACAACCTTCATGTTAATCATAACCATGCCTAATAATCTAAGTTTATTTGGACTTAACCACCTAGCAATTAAGCGAGCTCTACTTAACGGGTGTAAACAAATCTACTTAGACAATCATAGCATAATCAATTCAAGCAATTCAAGCAAGGTATAAAACACAAAGATATCAAATAAACTAAATAAACATGCAATCAACAACTAAGAATTCGAGTTTACAACCATAGACCTAGAACAAACAATCAACAACTAAGAGACATCATACAAACACAAGAGAAAATGAGAATAAGGAAAGATTACAACCAATTGCTCTTGCGTGTGTCGAAATCTCCTGTCAAACACGTCTTTTGCTGTCACAAATGACCTGCTTGGCGCTGCCACAATCTGGACTTGAGACCTAACTCTCAAATAACTCAATGTCTAACCCTAACTTGACCTTGGATTTGGTCTCCTTCCTCTTGTTCTCCCCTAAAATCTCCTCAAACAGATCTTTTATAAGCATTGGGAAGGTCTAGAAACGCTGGAAATAACTGAAGACGTGCTCTGGATGCACCTGGAGTCGGTAGAAACCGCCATCCAAATATAAAAATGCTAAATCGGGCGATTCTGCTAAATCTGGCAGTTCCAGGTCAGCGGGCCGCTGGGACTATCAGCGGATCGCAGGAAAATGTCAGCACTGCGTCCTGTCAGTATTTTAGGCATATCTCCTTCATCCGAACTCCGTTTGAGATGATTCAAGATCCGTTGGAAAGCTTAGAACGAGCTCTTCAACATCATGGATTCATCCAAGTCATTTCTTGTCCAGAATCTGCAATAAAATTAGAAACTATGATAGTAACTCATTCTTGATACAAAACTCTAATTAAACTAACCTAAACTCATCTAAACTATCTAAACTATGTAAACTCAAGGCAATTGGTTTAGTTTGGAGACAAAATGGTACCTGAATATGCATATAAAATCCACTCATCAAATCCCCCCAAGTTTAACCTTTGCTTGTCCCCAAGCAAATATCTATCTTAAAAGGATGGTTTGGCTCTAAACTAAAACAATGACTTGAGACTTACAAGTTATGAAGATTCTTAACATGCACCAATATCATGATTTGATTGAATTGTTTAAACAATTTTACAAGTTTTTTCAAATTGAATTGAGTTGTCCCAAACGACCCACGCTTACCCCACGGGTGAAACACTTAGGATACTTGTAACTATTGTCCATAACTTATCTTGTTCAATTCCTAAACTTATTGATTTTTCAAAGTTTCACAATTGACTTCGCAAAGAGATTCGGGATCACACCCTACCAACACAAATAACATGTCATATCAATTTATTTCACAACCAAGTCTTCAAGTACTTAAACCGCTATATTGATTTTCGAAAACGCATTGATAATCGAACTAAAGTGAGGCGGAAAAAAGGATACAACTCCTCACCCATTCTATTCCAAAGTTTTTGGGTTGGACTTTTTAATTTTTCTCCCGGGGCTAGGAGGGTTTTCTCGCGGTGGAGAGGTTAGCCAAATTACGGTGGATTTATTTTCGAGATTTTTCTCGTTTTTTTTTCTTCTTTTTTTATGTCATGAGCCTTTCTGTTTTTACTCATGATTTATGGAAGTTCTTCTATCCACCATAACCTATAGCTTCCCGCAATGTCCATGGCATTGCACGCTTTTTAGTTCCCTTTTTTATTTACTTTTTTTATATACAAGGGTGTGTATTTACATCTTCAACTTTTAATAAACTTGAAAACAACGGTTGTTTGACTCTAGACTTAGTGTTTATTTCCTTAGTTGACATGCATTTGGGTCGGTAGAATCGATCTTGACAAAATTTGGAAATTAATTCAATTGGTGGTTGTCTTGGTTTACCGATTTCTAATTGGTCAAGTCATTCATACTACTTATCAAATCATCAAATTTAAGTCTCAGTCAAGATAGATTATGATATAATACCTACTCATTTTCTAAGATCACAGAGGCTAGTCGATCAGTTAGATGACCCACAATTCAAATCGAAAATTTTTCTAAAACTCTCTAAATAATTCATTCAATTCACGATATCAAAACTTATTAAGTATCTCCCTAACTTATCTAAATGCAATTTATATGAAATTATCATGCAATAGAGACAATTTCTAAATGAAATGCAAAATTATACCTGTCAGTTTCAGTTTAAGCTACCCACCGAAAATCTCAGCGGGTCGCCGATACACTCAGCGGGCCGCAAAAAATCTCAGCGGGCCGCCGATACTGGGACAGATACAAAATTAACACCTAATATGCATGATGCAAACCTAGATACAACTCCTATTCTCTCCCCCCAAGTTTAAAACTTTGCACTGTCCTCAATGCAAGGAAAACATAACTTAAAAGAGAGAAAGGAAAGGAAACTCATCGAATTATTGTAGTGGTTGTGAAGTTCGCATAGGGGTTGGTGCGACTTGCAAAACGGCTTGTATGCTCCTTCATGGTGTATCCCCCAAGTTTGAGCTCTTGCATACAATTCGTGTAATGGTGCTTCTAAAAGCTGATTTGTCACCTTTCTTCAAACCTAAAAACCAATAACAACAATTGATAAGTTATAACTAACTAAAACAACTATACCTAAATTAATCTAAATTAGAGAAAATGAAAATTTTGGGCCTTGGGTTGCCTCCCAAGAAGCGCTTGTTTTAGGTCACTAGCTTGACCACCTTGCATTTACTCATCTTATCTTCACTTTTCTCCCTCTCAACGCATCATAGTTCTCCCAAAAGTGCTTGAGCGGGCCCTTTGAAACATGTTTGGAGTGTTCTTCTTTGGATGTCATCTTCCTTGGCTCAATTATGATGTGATACTTGATTTGCGGTTTGTTGTCTTCCATCACATCAAGTTTCTCCAAACATCTTCTAAGAGTTCTCAAATTGATTTGGTTGAACTTCTCATTCGTGTTGTCGGATGCCTCGACTTTGAGAGTAGTGTCACCATCTTTCTTCTCTTCAAGTTCATCATTCATGTCCTCAATTGGAGGATGCTTCAATTCCAACTCATTAGATTTGACAATTTCAGTCCTAAACAATCTTTGTGGAAATGGAATTGGAGGGATATAGGGAGGAGGTGGTATGTACTTTGGTTCATCAAATTTCTCTTGTACCTCCCTATTCTCAACTTGTTTGCTTTCAGTTTTGTTGGTATCTAACCAAATTTGGGTCTTCTTGGAACTAGAGTTTTCAATTTCATAATCACTATGCAAAGCCAATTCATTGTTTGGTTCATTGTGTGGTCTATATGAAGAATTTTCAGTCTCTAACATCCTTTGATGCTGTGTAACGAGAGTATTGAGAGAAGATGATATAGATTTCATTTCTTTCAAAAGCTTCTCATTAAATTCGATTTGGTCATTTTAAATTCCTCAAACCTTGATTCAACACTTGACATTTGCGTAGATGATCGGAAATTATCAAAACTAGGAAAAAAAGTAGACCTATGGTATGGTTGAGACACTAAACCATCATTGTTCAAAGCAAAATAAGGAAAATCATTCAAACCAGAATCACATGTTTGTCTGTGGAGGTTCCAGCGGGTCGCAGGATCACCCAGCGGACCGCTGATACTGGCAGTCAAGTTTTGTGCTTCAGGTTCCCTCCATAGGAATTTCGAACGATCTGTTTGACAGTCAAAAGGTTCGTCGAATCCGATGAGGTTGCTGAAGTTTTGGTTGTCTCCACATGCAATATTGATCGTGTTTTGCACGTTGTGAAAAGCACGCTCAAATTCACTCATGTTCGCATTAAGTCCAAATTGTCTATTCATGTGGTTGATTTCCTTCCAATTATCCTCCGTCTCTTGCTCACGTACCTGAAAAGAAGGAAACATGGTGAAAGAATTTTTTTTTGTTTTTTTTAAGATAAGACAAAATAAGTAAGATACAAGGATACAAGGGTGTCTATGCTAAATTATTAAAGCAAAATACCAATATTCGAGCAAACCGTCCCCGGCAACGGCGCCAATTTTGATCGATGGGAAACCAAGTCTCAAAATAAAAACCTCGTGTCTGCCGATCTAATCGTTTGTAGAACAGCTTGAGGGTCGAATCCACAGGGACGGTGTTGGAATATTAGTCTTTTACTTTACTAAACTAGCTAGACGGTTTTCAACTCTTTAGTAAATTAAGGGTTGCAGGTGAGTCTAAATCCTAAGTCTAGTTCAAGGTCAAAACAAGAATTAATAAGAGAGATTCAACAAGTCACGTAATTCTAGGGTTTCTGGTTGCTAGCACTTCTTCTTAGTCCCAGTTCCAGCGGCCCGCTGACTCTCGTAGCGGCCCGCTAAAAGAACTTAGGTCACTAATCTATTAGACTGGTCGCTGGCTACTTGGCGGGCATAGACAACCTCGCTGATTCACTCAGCGGCCCGCTAGGATTAGCGATGTGAATGCAAATTGACCTAATTCAGTTGATAATTGTGTAGGGATAATGGCTTAATTAAGGTCCTAGATCAAACTCTCGTTTAGGTCTGGTTATCAATTAATTAACTCAATTTCCCTCGTATAGAATCTAGATTTCAACTATCGTTTCTTGGTCTAGTTTCTACAAGTTTATACCTTTCTAACCTATGAAATCCTTGAGTTTTCACTCTTGGAAAGGACTTAACTCTCGTTAATTAGTCCTGGTTTAACCTTTCAGTTTACAACCTTCATGTTAATCATAACCATGCCTAATAATCTAAGTTTATTTGGACTTAACCACCTAGCAATTAAGCGAGCTCTACTTAACGGGTGTAAACAAATCTACTTAGACAATCATAACATAATCAATTCAAGCAATTCAAGCAAGGTATAAAACACAAAGATATCAAATAAACTAAATAAACATGCAATCAACAACTAAGAATTCGAGTTTACAACCATAGACCTAGAACAAACAATCAACAACTAAGAGACATCATACAAACACAAGAGAAAATGAGAATAAGGAAAGATTACAACCAATTGCTCTTGCGTGTGTCGAAATCTCCTGTCAAACACGTCTTTTGCTGTCACAAATGACCTGCTTGGCGCTGCCACAATCTGGACTTGAGACCTAACTCTCAAATAACTCAATGTCTAACCCTAACTTGACCTTGGATTTGGTCTCCTTCCTCTTGTTCTCCCCTAAAATCTCCTCAAACAGGTCTTTTATAGGCATTGGGAAGGTCTAGAAACGCTGGAAATAACTGAAGACGTGCTCTGGATGCACCTGGAGTCAAGGACAAAATTTTAGACCAAGTCAAGGACAAAATTTTATAGGCATTGGCACTTATGCTTGCTGAATTCATCAGTAGACCAAGTCAAGGACAAAATTTTAATCAGCAATAGTTAGCTCGCTTTAACATTTGCTATTTGCAGCTATGAATTTTTGCTTTTTCATTGGTAAATTATAGTACCTGAAAAATTCTAAAGATTGAAAGTTCACAATTCTGTGTTTCAGGCCCTTTCTATAGAAGACGGACAGCCTAAAAGCATCCTGGAGGAAAAGGCAAGTCACGAGGTAGCTGGGTCGGTTTGCGACTGTCAGACCTAGCAAATTTAGGATAGAGGAAGAGGAATAAAGCGTCTGACCTGTTCAGCACGCTGGCTGATGTGTCCCCTATGATGACGTGATCTTGAACCTCGTGTTAAATTGGACATCATGAAATGGGGTTTCCAGTATAGATAAATTTAGGATAGAAGCTTGTGTTTACAAGTTTGTTGTTAGAAAAAAATTGACTGGTTCTGGCCACTGTTTTGTAAAAACTGGGTACTCCTTAACAATACTTTGTAATTTTAAGAATTTAGTATTTGAAATTTATTTGATGTACTTATCTTAGTACGATATTGATGTTGTGTTCTTTTTTTATTTTTAACTTCTTTTGTTGCTTTCTATGATAATCAATTTTCTATTAGTTTAAGGTAAATCTACCATGGCTGGTGATTGTGATGTTAATGTCATATTTCGTTGGAGTGGTTCTATTTTACAGTGTATTATCAAAATATATTTGAACCGTACTATTATTTTCAGGCTGAACCGTCCTCTTTTTTCAAAAGGACAAAAAAAAGGACTTGTACTAATTGATGTTCCATCATTTTGAGTATTTTGGTTTGTTTGGAAGCATTCCATCATTTTGAGGTTTGACTAGTTTGTCCAAATCAATTCCTGAACTATTAGGGGTTGCAAAACACTGATTTGAAATAGCATTGACTTTCTGAATTGTGAGAATGGATCAAGCATAAATTTGCACGTTTTATGGTGTTGGGACCCGTCTACGGAGAATCAATTGGGCATTCGATGAAACACCACATTTCTTTTTACCAAAATACCTTCTGGGCCGTTTGGATCGCTTAGGAATAAAAGGAATAGTCTATTCCTAAGTGAAAAACATTGAAAAGTGTGTAATTTTGTAAAGAATTTAGATGATTAAAAATAATTTTTTGTTCGGAATTTGTTATTCTTGCTTATTCCTTACCTATACATGCCTCCATGAATAAAATAAAATATTAAATAGAATTGTTGTTGATTAAATAATAAACGGACATTTTTACCTAATACATGCCTCCATGAATAAAATGTTAAATAACTAAAATTAATTAAAATAATTAAGAGACATCTTGGTAAAAATATGATGCATTGATAGGGATGAAAACGGATCGGATACGGAGCGGATATTGGTCTTCTCATATTCGCATCCATATTTTTTTCCGGATACGGATACGAATACGGATGTGTTCGAATACGAATACAGTTCGGATATTAAGTAGATACGAATACGGTTCGAATATTATCGGATACGGAGTCGAATACGAATATATTTTCTCGGATGCGATTTGCATTTTAAATTTTTAATTGATTATTTATTTATTCATTTCTTTAGTACTTCCTGTTAATTTTATAGTACATAAAATTTGTCACATATAAGAGGAGTCAAAACATATATAGAAGAATATTCATGCCACACTATTATTTATTACGCTAATTAGTCAGCATTACTCAATATTTGATACATTCAACAACCCAATCTAAGATCCGTATCAAAATATTATATAATATCTATAAATTTAATTATTATTAACACTATTAATCATTTTGTTTATAATCTTAGAAATCCGTACTTAATTTCCAATAGATGTGTTGCATTCATATAAATAAATGCATTATACATTTTTACAAACATCAGCGACTTGGTGTAGTGGTTAAGGCGCTGGATTGATATTGATCAAACTAGAGTTCGGTGTAAAAAAAACGCGGATCTCCAGTCAAAATTCGGATATCCGTTTAGCAGAGAGTTGAGGATACGAATTTTTATCGATCCGTATCCGCACTAATATATGTTCCCACATCCGCATTCGCATTCCTATCCGTTCGGATGCGGATATTAATATTATCCGAATTCGCAAATTTTCATCCCAGCATTGATGTGGTCCCGTCCCTTCATACAAAAATGTAAACAACAAATCTGTAATCCTTCTGGGTCTTTTATGAAATTGGTTTTTTGCCTTTTCAAGGAATATTGAAGCAATCCCTCTTGCGAGTTGCGATTCGCGATTTCCAAGCGGTGCGAGTCGACGATGGGCGAAGAGAATCGCGACGAGAAAACCGACGCTTGTGGCGAAGTGGGACCCACTTCCTCGCCAAAGCCGGAACCCTTGACAGCTGCTCAATTCCTCTCCTGGAAGCAACGAAAGGTAAATTAATAAATTCCGATTCTCAGTAAGTTTTTTTTCCCCCCTTCTCAGCTGTACTGTTTTCAATTGCACAATCCCATGTAATCGGCACTTTATTATACTAAAATCTAAAGGAATGAGAGAAAGTACTAAGACTAAAGTATGTCAAAATTGAATAATTGATTTATAATGTAACAGTGAAGACTTAAAAGCAAGCTCAATTTTTTATTTTTTTTAAATTAGAAATGTTTTATCTGGGTTGTACCAGTTACCAGCTTAGAGCATAGTATTAAGGTCTTTATTTTCTTGGCTCTTACATGAACCTTTCAAAAATGCAACCAAATGTCAGAATGGATGTGATGTCTGGTAACTGGTAACACCATAACAGTACTAATAACATTCTGTTAGGAGAAGTTGCATTGTCAGTTTATGAGATGATACCCACCTGATACCTTAGTAGAAGATCTTGCCCAGTTACTGTAAGGTTTTTCATTTCTTTCTTAAGATGTGTTTATTTGTTTTTTGTGCTGATATGTTTTGAGTGTCGTGATGTCGTTGAAGGTCGTAGTAATATTTGGGGTTACAAATGCAGTTTTAGTGGTACCTAAATTTAAAAAATTGTATCTAATGGATGAGAAGAATAAATTATGTAATGCATCAGCTAATACCAGCACTTTGTGTACATTTCTGAGATTATTTTATTGTTGCAACTATTTGTAATAAATCTGTTTTGTTCAAATTAGAACTTAGCTTAAAGTTGTTGTGAATGAATGAACTGTTTTATCCAAATTGCAGACAACACCAAACATATCTTTTACCTGCTACATTCACCGCATTTTTTGAGATATTTTTTTATTTTAGCAAAATCTTACTTCTGTTGAATCAATGGCAATTGTGCCCCTATTTTCTACATTTAAGAAGAAATTTGTACTAAAATACTACTGGTGTTGGATATTGAGGTTTTGAATTGGTATGAATTATAGCTAATAAGAAATTTATCTGAGTCGATTTTGAAAAGTTTAGGGTTATCAGGTATTTACGGTTGGGAACAAATTAACCACCTGGTGTTTAGTTACAAATGTCCAAAATGCTAGAGTTGTTGTTAGTATAGTAAGTATTAGGTGCAGTACCAAAAAAAAAAACACAATTAAGTTATGCTTCATTTACTTGTATTATTGTTCTTTATTATAAAAAATGAGTTTATTAAACAACATGGTTCATTTTCAATGATCTAATTTTTTCTCTACTTTTAAATTTTTTAAAAAATAAAAGGATGAGGAGGAGGCTGCGAAAAAAGCTGAGGCGGCCCGAAAACGTGCAGAAGATATAGCCTCAGGAGCAGTGCAGATGAATGGTCGTGAGCTTTTCCTTCACGAGCCTTGGGTTTTTGATAATGACCTCTACTAAATTTCTGTACATTCAGACTCATCGTCTAACTTACAAGTAGTCTTTTTTTAGTCCACCTGTGTTTAACTATATAGAGTTAAGCTATAGGTAATAAGTGGATGTTCTCTTTTCATTTTTCATATGAATTTAAATTTGGTACTGGCATATTAATCTGAAAGGATTTGGTTGAACAGTTTTAGCATAACTGAAATGGTGTTTTAGTGATGAATTTTTCACATAGGAACAAATGAATCATGGAAGAGGCAAAAAAAAAAAAATGAATCAATTCAATTAAAAAAATCAAAATTAAATAGACGTGCTTTGATGGCAGCTGGATAGAGAAGAAGCCAATCACTTACACTACAGAATAAAACAACGAAGATAAAAGGAGACTGATTCTTATTTCATTTGAACTTGAATTTTGTTGATTGTCGTTGTGTGTAATAAGTAATAACTAATGAGCAAATCTGGTTTGATCAAATGGTGGAAGGATTACTTGGTTATGTGTTTGCTAATAAAAAGGTCAAACGATACATAGAATATTTGGGTACCGTTGGGATCAGCATAGGTTTAGAGATAGTGAAGACTGAAGAGATTTATTGTTGGAAGCTGTACTCATAAAATGCATAGGTGGATTGTGGTACCAGTATTGTGTGTTGGTACCTAATTGTAAAGTGGGATTGGAAATTAAGTTCTGAGATAGCATTTGTTACTGGGTTTAGCTAGAAATGTTTTGCTTCAGAATAGTTGGGGATTAGACTAGGCGAAACTCATTTTACTTTTGTTACTGGGTAACCATAGTGTTACTTTTTAAAAAAAAAATAATCAAAATTAAAAGGGACACTAAAATAAATGAATCATGTTGTCAATGTTTTTTTCTGTTTTTATTTTATTTCTTTTTTATTTATTTAAATAATAGAAAGGAAATTGTTGTGGGTATGAACTGCGGATTATTAATCATCGGAAAATCAATCTTGAGGGAAAACAAAAAGAACTATATGATGCAAATATTGAAATATAACCAAATATCCCAGGAAAATCCGTAATACATAAGGATGCACACATGAAAAAACACTCCTCTGCCTTAAAATGCTAAAAACACAAATGAAACTAACCCAACTCCTATTTATTTTGACCTAGAATAGCAGAAAAGGACATCAAGGAAAAAAAGGCCTTCTCACAACAATATATCACACGACAAACCAAATATCCAAGCGATCCAAATATACATATATATTTAATTTTCACATAACAGAGCAAGCATTAGGATTTTCATCATTGAACATCTCCGTGAACTGATCTTCTTGCTTAGAACTACTAGTCTGGCTTGAAACAGTAACATCCTCAACTTTTCTCACGTAACCAGGTGGGGCCTTCTTGTCATAGGTTCCAGGCACATATGGTTGGCTAACCAAATTGTAGGGAACGTATGGCCATATCTCTGCCTTCTTCCCTGTGCCTTGAGCCTTTTTCAAGACTTTGTTCGGCTCTACGTATCCGACAACTGTCACTTTTTGTTGCTTCATGTTTATTTCCACTGATTTAACCCCTGGAGAAGAGAACTAATGTTAGTTTTGGGTGGATAAGATTTTTCTTAGTCAGTTTATAAACAAAAAAATCAGTTACTTGATTATTTGATAAATCGAAAATCCATGGACCAAAGATTGATTTCCTGTTGTGTCCAACGTCAAAAGCATACAATAAATTACAATATAGTATAGTAGGTTGAATAAAATAGGAACAATATAATACAACTTAAACAAAAAGGAAAAACATTGAGGAAAACATAGAATTTACAAGGTGAAGGAGAAGGAAACCTTTGAGTGAAGACATTGCTTTCTTGACCTTGAGCTCACACCCCTCGCAATCCATCCTGACCTTCAATTCGACCGTCTGAAGCTGTTTCTTCTTCTTCTTCTTGTGTTCATGACCTCCTCCCAGCTTTTCTGACAAATATTCCAAGGTCCCTCCTAGTCCCATGGTCTATAACAGATTTAATTTCTCTCTGATAAAGAGAACAAAAGTTGATAATACAGGGAACAAGGTGTAAAGATATAGAAGCTCTTGGTAGTATGGTTGGGGGTTGGATGCTTGATTAAGAGAGCTTGATTGAAAATGACTAGAGAACTTTTGCTTCAAATGGGACTATATATGGAGGTGGAGGAGATGCAACCTTAAGAAAGATTAATAAGTGGTTAATTAAGAATAATTAGGGTTTAGTTAATCAGATATATTGTCTGTATATGTTTGATGTGTGTGAAGCAACAACTGAGATGAAAACCTGGAAAAGATGTTGGTTTTAAAGTCAGAAAGATGCATTTAAGGCACAAAAACATTAATGACAAGAAAGGATTTATGTGGCCAGCTAATGATCTCGAGTGTCCTTTTATAGGCCTTTCAAGTTCTCTATTTCTGTTTCTTTTCTTATTTTGTTTTTTTCTTTGTGGGTGCTAGTAAAGAATTATTGCGTATAAAAATCATGAAAGTAAAGTAACAAGGGAGTAGGCCTTAAAGAAGAAAACTACAACAGTATGTTGATTAAAAAGCGGTTTATAGTGATTAACAAAAATTGATTATATTGTTTAAATCAAACTAGCAATTTTAATTTAACGAAAAATTCAAGCGCTCTGTTTTTCAATTCTGAAGCTTTGTGTATATGTACCTCCATCAAAGAGGCCTTAACGGCATAGCAATTTGAACTAGGCAACAAGATCAAAGCTAAAAAAAAGTTATAATATGAAAAATAAGTTTGTCGATATATATAATGTTAGCTTATACATTGGTTTGTCTATAAAATTTGATGTAATTTGAGTATCATATATATGATTGTTCTTCAAATGGATTGTTAATATGAGCCATTGCGCAATTTCTTATTATTCGTTGAATGTACTTGTACTAAATTTTATTATTTTATGAATATGATATGTAAAATAAGTAAATATATTTTTACTGTTAGATTTAAATTTTTTTTATTTTTGTATTGATTGTCAAAATTATATCATGTTAATATGTCTTTGTCTTCAGAAACTTTGGAAAAAGCAACGTTAACTATATCAATATGTAATCATTTTATTCCCTCCAATTAAATAAACTGAGAATATAAACTTCGGACATATAGTCACATACAACAGCAAAATAGCCCAATTCCATTGGAGTTGATTAGGTGATAATATTTTTGCCCTTTTGGCATGCTCGTAGTCTAATTTTGGGTCTATATTGTACATGTAACTCTTTTCTTTGCTTAATCAAAATTTTCTTCACGGTGGAATTTTGCCACCATGCCCTCAAGAAATAATTTGGGTCTGATCGGTAAGCTTGGCTCTGACCCGACCACCAACAACCTAAAAAGAATGAATAAATAAATTGGTGCACCTATCTTCAAAATTCAAAACTGCATCATGGCATCTTTTCTTATACTTTCCAGAAAAGACAGAACTTTAATTTGAATATTGGTTGGATTTGGACTTAATTTAAGATTATATTGCTAAGGTCCAATTTAAATCTTGAGGGAAATATCACGCTTTAGCCGTTAATTTTTTTAAAAAAAATATTAGCTCCAAACTTTTCTTTTAAATCAAACTATTACACTTATTAAAGTCTCATAACATCGTCCAATAATTCCAAAACTGACGCAAATAAACATTGGTGAGTTATGAATTCATATTTCGTATAACAATCTTGTTTTACAATGAGTCAATGACACATAATTAAAGCTGTTTCTTTTTTTTTTTTTCCTTACAAGTTTCAAATTTCTCTATAAAAATGATATTCCAATGTCAACGTTCGATCTAAATTAGACGAACTAAATTATTTATCATAAGTATATATAATGTCATCAAAGTAGTATTTTTTTACCATCGGTAAATTGGCTCTCTTTTTACATTGATCATATATCCAATCATGAATCATTTGACAAGGACCCGTGCAGCAATACAACTATAATGTGCCTCCATGTCTCTCCGAAATCCAATGAATCCTTTTCAACAGTCAAACATGCATGTGAACAGCAAACGATATATAATTTTTTTCCTTTTTTTTTTAATATTTAGGAAACGTTTCGATCTGGAAAATCCAGTCATTAATAATTTGAATGATTGTATAATTTAACGATGTGACTTTAATTGCACGATATAGACCAAAAAACAAAAAATCTACCGACTCAATTATTTAAAACTATAGCTGATGGGTTCACAACATTTACAAATGGTATTTACACAAAATAATTAGATTATAAATTACGGCACGAGGCGCTCAACCTAGTTTATAGTCAGTTGAGAATTTTTTTCATGAAGTATTTTGGGAAAAAAATATAATTCGGATATATTGGTTATTACTCGAACCCTTAAGAAGCATTCCAAATATCAGTTCTTGGAGTTTTGAGAATAAAAACAGCAATCAGAAAGGAAAACCCCTTTTGGGGTATTAGAGACGCCTTTCGTGGATTAAAAATTGAGACCTTAGACCACAAAAATCGATTATATATGTCTTCGCTCTTCTGTGGAGCTAGTGTCTGTATGCAACATATATACTAGGAGCCTTACAGGTGTAATCTGAATATTGGTGGGGCGGCTTTTCATGCACCATTGATTGATTCTTTGATTGGTGGAGCGGCTTTCATAAATCATAATAATGCACCGATTTGTTCAATCATTCGTCGATTGTTTTTCTTTTTTTTAGCAAGGATGAGCTTAAAGTTATTGATATTTCTTTTTTACCCTCGGAACTTGACCTCTTGATTAGAATATCAATTTTGCCAATAATGGCAAAATTGGGCTCATATCCCTCAAATCTTTCTTAATTAGATATTTATCCCTCGAATCTTTGAAATTGTCCTCATACCCCTCAATTCATGATAGAACTAGATACATACCCTCCTCAACAATTTTAATTAATTTCTAAATGTAAAAATCTGATTTTTATATTTTATGACGAAATTGCCCGTGTCCATACTCTCCCCTATTAGCCGACCTTTCATCTTCTCGCTAATTTTTATCACCTGTCTCAAATATAACTTTTTCATTCTAAATTTTTCTTATTTAGAAGATCGCTAAAAATATATGATTTTTCCATTCTAAATCATAGGCGCATTTTTTATAAAATTTCCTTCATGTTGGCTACACGTTGTTGCACTTGTATTGATTTTAATGGATGTGTCAGCGATATTACACTTGTAAAGCAAATCAATTGAAAAAGCAATATGTATAACAAAATTATGATCGATGAAACCAAGCAATACCCAGCCAAGATCGCTGGGCTTAAAAAAATAATTATATCTTTTGTATCTCTATATAAATTTAGCGGGAAGACGAAAGGTTTGGAAAAAAGTTTGGGTAAGGACAATTTCGTCATAAAATATAAAAATCAGATTTTACATTTAGAAATTAATTAAAATTGCTGAGGAGGGTATATATCTAGTTCTATCATGAATTGAGGGGTATGAGGCTAATTTCAAAGATTTGAGGGGTAAATATCTAATTAAGGAAGATTTGAAGGGTATGGGCCCAATTTTGCCAATAATATTTCTACCGTTGAATTATGGTAAGTCGTGTGCACTGATTGATTAATTATTTCATTAATAATGTCACCTTCATCGGATATTTGTGAGCTATCTGTACTCGACTACTTGGCATGCATCGTCGCTCGTCTCAAAACCAAAGAGAAATACGTACTTTCAATTTTTCAGACCTCGCACAATGGGAAATTAATTTAGTTTTCATTTATTTTTTTTACCTGTAAAAATTAAGATAATTGTGGAATAAATAGTTCTATGTTATCTACGTTGCAGTAAAAAAATGAGATTTATTTTTAAAATTTTTGGACGCCACATAGTTACAAGGCTACTGTGCTGATATCGTTGTCCATGCAAAACATATTATGTATTTAACAAGTATGTTTTGTTATGAAAAAGCTACTTAAATATAAAGATATATGATGAACAAAATGAGAGATGACAATTGACAAACAAGCAATACCTAATTCATTTTGGGTTTAATGTACACATCATGCAATACCTAATTTATGTAGGGTTTAATGTACACATCATGCAATTAAAGCAGGGTTACTATGTACAGCATATACAGAATCCATCAGGAGCATGCACATCACTACGCAAGCAAAATTTAATGTTTTATGTGCCTAATATGGTCCTATGTAAGCTCAACTAATGGTCGTTCCGATGTATGTCTTGCCATTACAACAGCTAAAGCAATCCATATATTTTCTGTCCAACTTGGCTGCATTATGTCTTAAAGGTAGAACATTAACTAGAGTTTGGTGTCCCCACCTGTTAGACTTAAATATACTTAATTGTACTCAAAGAATTGTTGGATGTCAAAATGGACACCATACCAAACTTGAAAACAACAGCTGTCAATGACTGAACGCTTGAGAAATTAAAATTAAGACTTCATTATTTTTTCCCCCTTTATTCTTCTCTTTTCTTATTGCTTCAAAATATGGAACACATAAGTGGAAAACGAAAAAGAGACTCGATTAGGTCATTTGAAGCTCACTGGACCACAATTTGCTCAATTCATGGCTATTTTGAGTCTGAGACATATGGCTATGGGTTAACAAAAAGACATACTTCACATTTATAAGATTCAAAGACGTAACTAGTGCAATGCTCTTCCCAACAGTCAAGCAACATATATTTAAAAGGAAGTTAGATTATCAGCTACTTATAATTAAAATAAAAATCAAACTACTTTTTTTTTTCCGGCTACAGCCCGTACGCACAAACACCTACGCACACACAAAGATCAAGTATCAAACAAACTTAGAATTAATATATCATATTCAGTTAGATTCTTTCATTATTCAATCTCTTGATCGAGTATCAAACAAACTTCAAAATTTTTACAAAATTTATATGAAAATGCATCGTTCATTAAATTGAATAAGATCAACAGTTTGGATTCGAATTTTTATTTTATATTTTAAAAAATAATAAAAAATGAGTTTGGAGACATTTGGGGACAACCAAATGGT
This sequence comes from Rhynchospora pubera, assembly GCA_028095005.1. Taxonomy (NCBI): domain Eukaryota; kingdom Viridiplantae; phylum Streptophyta; class Magnoliopsida; order Poales; family Cyperaceae; genus Rhynchospora; species Rhynchospora pubera. The sequence goes on along the minus strand of CM051462.1, from coordinate 156,141,071 downwards.
GGGCATGGAACCCTCATGGATAAATTAATCTTTACAATAGAGAATTCTCTAGAACTATATTTTTGGTCTGCGTACCAAGATAACATATCTTAAGTAGAGATTCCGGATTCATACTGACTAAAAGTTTGAGAATTCAAGCTTAAGGAAGATGGGAAGAAAAAAAATTATAAACAATTCAAACTCTTCACAAAGTTACACACTTCCCAATACTTCTTCCCACTTCTTCCCTTCTTCCCTTCTTCCCACACCTATCCAAACGCTTTGTCTTTAAAAAATAGAGACTTCTCTATTTATACGACTCAGTATGTCAAACTCGATGTGACATAAACAGAAATCTATCATTAGCATAAGCACTTCTCCTAAGTCCTAACTTCTAAGTCACGCGTTGAACAGACAAAAACTAAAGTCTCCAAAAACAACCAAGAACTACTTCTTTTTACGTACATAACACCAAAATGTGTTATTTGAGAAAGAAAATTAAAAAGGGATAATTGAATACCTCAGTATCTAATTGAAAAAAGTAAATCCAAGTATCTAACATTTCCGAAAAATCTAAATTAAGCATGAAGTGGGTCTAGTCTCTTATTAGGCAAGCTTTTCTAGCCCAAGCATGTAAAAGGTGCTATCTTTGCACAAAGAAAGATATCTTGTAAAGTACTGCACATTCATGCTAGGTGAAGGTTGTACATATTTTATGATTTTAATATCACACTTTATATAGTGGGGATTCAAATCAAGTATACCCAGCAGAACATAGGTAAATATCATGTCCATGTTTTAAAAGACAACATTACAAACCGGTATAATAAATCAGATGAAATATCAATGCCTTGTAATACATCAAAGATCGTTCGAAACTTGAGTTATTATTGAGAAGGCTGCACGGATTGCTTCAACTATTTTTGTCCAAGAACAAGGACAGAGGATTAACCTGACATAGTAAGGTTTTGCAAGGGCACACAAGAAAATTTATTCAATGTATCTTCTGTAATCAAGAAGCATTTAATGCTGTGACCACTGTCCAGAAGTGGACCCTGGGACACCGTTTTTACCACTATTTTCAACGAGAAAGGGACGTGAAACCAAGCAAGGCAATCCACAGAGAGCAATTACCGCTTTCTGTCATTCTCAGAAGCAAGAGACAAATACCAATGGTAAATATAATTATTAAAGCTAACTAAACATCATTCTAGATTAAAGTATCTAATCAGATTCCATCCTTCTCACTATATTCAAATAGAAAATGTATTACATCGCCCTAATAGCAAGACAATCAAATTGACCTACCAGTGTAATCAAGCCTGGTCAAAACAGTATATTGATAAAGAAAACACTACCACCAACCAAAATAATGAGCAGCAAGGTACCATAGAAAATGTATTACATCGCCCTAATAGCAAGACGATCAAATTGACTTACCAGTGTAATCAAGCCTGGTCAAAACAGTATATTGATAAAGAAAACACTACCACCAACCAAAATAATGAGCAGCAAGGTACCAAAATGTTTACTCTTGGTACCAATACATTACAGGCCAATATGAAGATTCAATTAATAATTTTGTGCCATAGCATTAGTTCTATTACAGAAATCCCTCATAAAAAGTTATAAAGGAAGCAAAACTTCACTTCATTAAAAAAACATACAAGTACACACAGAAGGGAAACAAAACTTTCCTTTCAGATCAAAGAATACATTGAAGCTGTATAATAAATAACAATAAAACTGATGAGAAACAAAATTTGTCAGAGGGTACTCTTCAACTATGGAGAGGTACAATGCTAATTATTTAGCATGAGAAATACTAAAAAATAAAATAAAATATAGTAACATCATATGATACCTATCTAAATGAGAGCTTGTACACCTTGTTCTTGCATTTCACGCAGTCTCCAAACCGGGAAGTACGATTCCTCACCTGCCTCATCAGCATCCATCAGTTGCATGGCCCATGCATAATATACTGTGTGTATTGTATCCTATCAACACAAATATATTAAGGTAACATTAATCCTTTTAAAGATAAAAGCTAATCATGGCAATTATTGCGTAACAACGAATGGCACCAGAACCATCATGTGAAATTGCACCTGAAGTGTCAACAAAACAAAATTTGCCTTTCACAGACCTTTGTAGGTGCAACTAGGACTTGGTGTTGGCCCAAGCCCAACTTGGCCTCAATATACACTTAAAAAAAATAAAAGAAACAAAGAGAAACAGGGAAAAGGATTTCAATTAGGAAAGGCCAGTAGTCACTCAATTAAATACAATACCAATGAAACAAAAAAAAATGTATTGAACCCATTATTTCATATCTGTGAGAGTGTTTGTAGCTTGGAAGCAACAATTTTACTAAACCAATTATTATTACAAAATAAAAAATAGCTTACCTTCCCACCATCCATAATCTCGCCTTGCCTATCACGAACACAGTATATTTGCTGTGTTTGGAACTGAATTAAATAAGAATTTAGAGAAAGAAAAAGAATAAATCAGAAATGAAATACTTCATAATAAAGGAAGCTAGAATATAATGTTATGACTTATGAGCAAATAATTTTCTTACAAATAATATGATTATTGGTGTTGACCCCATCATTTTGGTTTCTCTCACATCAACCTCTGAGATATGAAGAATCTGCAAGAGCATGATAAAATTAAATTTGAGCTGACATGGCAAATTGGTATACTTTGTGTTAAGTCATCTCAGATTTATTTCAGGAGGTCAATTCCAGATTGACATTTACACTCTTTTGATGGGTTTAAGGTTTGAAGCCAAATAAAAGATGCACTTACTTTTTGCAGGATATAAAAAGTTATTTCATGGTTTTATGGGATTATATGAAAAGAATCATAAATGATGCAGATACCTACTTTCTTGTCAAAGAACATTCCTTGAGATTCATAGGCAGTGCGCTCCCCTTTACACCTCTCAAGCACCTCTTTCGTGCAATATTTCTTTAACGTCTCCACATCTCCCTGCAATAATTATTTCATTCCATTTCAGCACAATTACTTTAATGTTTGATCAAGCCAAAGTGAATGACATGCATTTCCATGTCGATCTATGCTCTCAAGGATTAACATATAACAATATCAGAAACATATCAGTGAGTAATAGATTATTTCTTCTTCTCATTATGAATTTTCTTTTTGTTGAATAGGTTATATGAGCTTGCAATAAGAATTCATGTACAACTTAATGCTGTGTACTTAGCTTAGCAAACAGGACGTATAAAGGTGTCACAAGTACCTTATGGTAGGCCGTGAGAGCAGGTTTTATCATTTCTTGAACTTCAGAAACAAAGTCCGGCAGTGAAAATGATCTTGAGCATCCCATTTCAATAACATAAAAGAATCAAAATTACTTACAAATAAACCAAAAAAATAAAAACAGAGATTATGCCATTTATCTTACGGATCTCTCCGCCGGATTTCTTTGACAGATAGAGCTGTTGCCGTCTCCCCAAAGACAGTCTCATTCAAACTAGCAACAAGGGAGACAAAAAAATAAACAACAATGGAGTATGATTTATGTTGAAGAATAGTTTGCCTTCAAAGAAAAAGAAAGGGATGGGGATGGAGATAGGGAGAGTACTCTTGAATTTTATGGACAATAGGGCTGTCACTCGTCTCCCACCGCTCCCTGACATCCTCTGCAATCTGCAAATACAAGCTTCCATCATCTAGTCATCTTTACTAGACCACACATCATTTGGCCAGAATTTTTTTTAAAAAACTGAGGCTTTGTCTTAAAAAAGCTACACTTTTGGGTTAACATTGAGTATATGTCCAATATAGGGAAGTACCCTATTGTATTATACCATGCCTGTCCATTCCATTGAGTACTAATGTATGAGGTATTGCAGTCCAGCATACAAGTGCATGTTGATGAATACAGCCATCACTGATGCAGAATAAAAATTACAATAAAAATGCACAACTGTGAACAATAGATAATTCCCCCCGTATATACAACAAAGTGAAGACAAGCTTAAAATGTTTAAGGAAACTGAGGAGAAACAAATTACCTCTTGTCCCTTATCTACAACAGGCTTGGTATAGCCAGTGACTTTCCTGAACATAGGATGACCTTGCATCTACAGACAAAAGGATACAAAGTTTCAGCAAACTACAGAACAATACTTAAATTGCAGACAAAAATGATAATCAATAAGAATATGAAACAAACTGCAAATTTATGGAAGAATAAAATTACCAGTCCCAAACATAGACCAATCAGGCCATTTTTCATCTGATGTTAAATGTATTACTCCATTTATACATTCAATATGAATAAAACTCTTTTGCTTATTTTCCCTCATGTTAAATGATACCTTTTGTTGATAAGTAATAGGTGATTGTTGCCAAGTCTCAAAAAGGCAAACACTCAACACAGAAAACAAACTAGCAGAATCCTACAGTAGTCTTCAAAACAGTCAAATACCTTGTTCACCATTAAGCAAAACAAAGAATCATACAGTTGTGCCTCTGGGAAAGGTGAACTATAAGTGGCACCCTCCAATTAGGTTTTATTAATAACTAAACTAGGAAAGAGGTGTGCAAAGAAGTTTTCTCATTTATATACCCAGATCATCCCCAAAAACCAATACATCATCAGTTTAGAATGCATTACGGAAACTATCAATATTTAGAATGCTTTCTGTATTTACATTGTAGTATGCTATCAAATTTGAGATAGACATTCTGTAGCAGTTATTAGTAAATATTGTTTCCATTTTGGTTCATATCACTTCATACAATTTCATAAAAAATAATAACATATAATGCCAATTAAATTCATAAAAATTGCTGTTTCCTGAATCAAAATATCAACCATATTACCTTCTGTTTGAGAGCTTCCCACTTCTCCCCCAATATTGACTTCTTAGTAGGGACCACAACTACTTCGGTCCTTGTGCTTCTCTCTCCGGATGCTGCTGCAGCCGCTGCTGCCTGCTGCATCCTCTTTGCCCTTGTCTTGCTATCTGTATTCAGCTCATCCCTCACAATTTCAAAACCCTTCTTTGCCAAATCCGAAACTTTTGAATCTTTCAATTTCTGAAAGGCTGACGACACTGCTGGAGAGGCCGAGGAGACTGTTGATTTGAGTTTTGAGAAAATATCCTCGTATCCGAATTGCCCCTGTTGGCTGGGATTTCCAGTTGAGGCATCTTGAGACGAGCTTTCAGATGAGAAGGTGTTTGTTTGGTTTGGATTGGGTTCAGAATGATTGCTAGTGCCTTCTGCTTCATCCTTCCCAAAGCGAAAAGTCTCTTTCACCTAGAATATCGAATCAAAGAATTTTAAGCCAAGCAAGAATTTTGTGGGTACTAGTTCTACTTCATCCTAAATGAATTCTGGTTTGAGCTGATTTTGTTTCTTTTTTCTCTAATTAGTATTTATGTCTATTTGCACTTAACTGAGGCCATCAAAGAGTTCAATACCCAGAACTGCCACCCTACCAATACCATTTCAGTACCTTCTGGTAATATTTATACTCCCTATTTAATGAGTTCATCTGAGATTTCAAAACCCAAAACTTTCAACATAAGATTCAGTGAAATATGGTATCAGTAAAACCACTCATCTAGCAATCTCCATTAAGGATAACTAACCCAAGAGCTATTGATAATTTTTTGATTCAGTGTACCTCCTCTTTAGCAGCCGAGATCTTTTCCTTGACAGTGGCTGAAACCTATGTGGAGAAGAACCAACTTTCACACGAATTCAAAGTATAAAAGTAGTAATAAAAATTTCAAATTGCTTGTCAAGCTTTGTTTTGGACCCTATTTGGAACTAACTGCCTAATGCATGTACTTTTGAGTTCAGTCTAATAAATCAACTGTGGCCTAACTTTTCACAGTTTAATTTGATATATACCAAAATCAGCACTTAGAAAGATTTACGTCTAATCGAATAAGAAACACTACCAAGTCAAATATGAGTCCACATATTTAGAAATTGATTTATTTCAATTTGTTTTCATAGAAATTGGTGTTGATATTGAGGGACTGATTTAGTGTCAAAGGAGGCACAGACTAAACACAAGATCCCAACACATAATTAGAAAATAAATACTTAAGACATCAAAAAACCTTTTTTGATGTTTCTTCAGCTTCAGTCCAAACATCATCCACGCTCTTGTAGACTTGCTCAGCTGTTTTCTTTGTTCTGCAAAAGTAATTTACCAATATTCCCCTTTCAAATCAACCTCTTTATTTTGGAACTAACTTGTGTCATGGGAAGTTAATAAGGTCAAAAGCAAAATGCCTAGTTAATTTCAGCTAAAATAACTGAGTTGAATTGAGGGTCGATTGGATTTTAACTGAATTGGGCAAAACTGAACAGGATATTGTTCCAAGGTCAGTCTATGCACACACCCGAGAGGAAAAAAAGCAACTAAAACAGTAACAGAAAATAACTAGAGGGGGTAAGAAAAATTACTTTACTTTCAAGTCTTCAGTCACCACCCCAATTTTATCATTCAGCTCCTTAACTGATTTCTGGAACTCAGGGTTACTGTCCAAAGCAAGAAATGTATGTTCCAGTTGAAAATAGCATATGTTAAATAGCAGCACAGTAAGAGGTACTTGCTTAAATAAACTTACAATCTAAATGATATGTATATTCTTTTTTAACCAAGACAGTACACTGTTATCCCTGACTTCTCAATTTTCTCCAATTTGTCCCCAGTTACCATTACTAACTCTCAATCAGTAAACTTAAGCTAGCATTACTTGGAAGAAGTTCAGCTTAATAACTCATAGGCCCTGATCGGAATGGACTACAAATAGAATTTGATTTGATTTGATTGGATTGGAGTTGATTGGAGAGGAATTCCCATGAAAATTTTATGATCGGAACATTACAAGAAGAATTGACGTCAATTAATTTGAACTGTTGGCATTTTACCATTTTGTCCTTGCCCACGATTTGGGGGAAAGCTCAGATTTTAACTCGTAAAAAGAATAGCTGGTTTGAACTGTTGACATTTTCCTAAATTATACCTTGATTGTGAGTCCAAGGAGCAAGAGAGGGTCAAGCAGTGAAGGGAAGGGAGAAGCACGAGCCCACTAGAGCGAGAAAGCAAGAGAAGATAGGAGGAGGAGATAGCTCGAGGTCTCGTGTTGATTGTCTCGTTCTCTCAGTCCTATCGGAAGGGAAAGAGAAGGGGTATACAGTATACTATCGAACAGAAGGGAAAGGAAGGGGGTATTATTGGAAGGTGCGCTATGCCAAAATGAAATCCCACCGAATTTCTACAAATTTTCAGGAATTTCGCTGGCGCTAATTTTCCCACCGACTCCGCTCAAACGAAATCAAATCTTCTCGACAAGTTTGTTCCGATCAGAGGAATGTACGGAAATGGGAATTCTAATTCCAATTCCCGCTGAAAATTTTGGTTCCGATCAGGGTGATAGTCTCATACCATAGAAGTAACCAATGAAAATGAATAGATCAAAATCATATCATCAACTGTGGCCTAAATATGGTACCATCAGAAAAAGAAATTTGTTGCGAAACTAACTCAAGTTGGTACTACACCGGTTATGTCCCTCCAGAATTGACCAGCATATACTGGCCAGAAAGGTAAAACAATTTAACTGATAAGCTGACCTCCTTATTAATCCCTTTTCACTTTCTTTGTTCTTTGGTTAATTTCATGTTTGATTGTAGACCCAGTGTAACTGGAGCCTAAATTTGGCCATTGCAGTTCATTCAAAACTCAGTAATTCATACTTGAGGCTAACAAAACCTTAGCCTAAATATGTCAGAATAGTACTAAATCAAATCCTCAGGTCAAATAACAAAGTATCACCTATTAGCTTCTCCTTTCAGGTGCTTAGAGAACTCTTTAAAAACACTCAAATGTCGATTAGTTGTGTGCTTATATCCTCCGGCCAATTGAAGACATCTACTTTGTGCCTACACTTCCACAAAAGAAAATTAAGAGAAATTTTCTAATATCGTAAAAAAAAAACATTCCAAACAAAATTATCAAAAAATTCTAATCAATCGATAAAAAAAAAAATTAACAAAACGTACAAGTGTGAGAGGAGGGTGACATGAAGATCGCCTGAGAACCCGAAGCAATGTCGAAGTCGCCATTCCCAATCTCTAGAACTCTACTTACACTAATTAAACCAAAGCGAGGCCAAGGGAGAAACAAACAGCTCGGAGCAAAAAGCGCTCTCGAAGAGAGGAAGAGAACAGGAGAGAGTTGCACGGTCGGAACAAAACCCTAATAAGGATCAAACTGACAAGCGGGGCCACAAAATATGAGTCTTCGTTTGTTTGATTTGTTTGTTTTTCTTTCGCCTTTGGTCTTTTGTTTGTTTCATTTTGATTTATTTATTCAATCGTTGCCTCACGCCGCGTATACATACTTCTTCCGCAAGATGTAATGGAGTTATTTGTTGGTGAAATAGTTGGTTTATGCTCTTTTCTAGAAAAAATAATAAAAGAAGAATTTGTCTATGAATATCTTCCTTATGCAGTCAAATGATATATATATATATATATATACATATATATTATAAGAAAAAAACAGAAAAATAATATAAATTACTACTAGAGTTTTTCTGTCAACATATAAAAAGAGAGATTTGGGGAGAAAAGAAAAGTGAACACATTAAAGGCCTCTGACTACGAAGTTTGGTGAAGGATAAGATATTAAGATTATATTTTAGTATATAAGAATAAGTCGTATGTAAAGAGATTAAAAAGTTTATATAACTTTTATAAAGAGATAAAATTCATTATGGAGTAAATGATTCCCAAGTTATGTTAAATTTAACATATACAACTAATTTATTCTATAACTAACATATCTACATTTTTTATTTCTTTGTTCTAAACTTATAATAATTATTATATCATTTGTCCAAGCTTATCAAATAAACATAATGTTCAATTATATATTTTTCCAATTTAAAATATAGAAAATGAATTTATATATCACAATTTTTTAACAACGCCTTTTCAAAATTGATTAAATTATTTTTAAAAAGAAAGTTTATAGCAACATTGCTAGCTTTATAGATTGGTATTCTATTAGAGAAATTAAATATAGTTCGGTACTCATCGTAAAAGTTATGTTTTTATGGTAAAACTTGTATTAATTAATTAATTTTTATAATGTAATTTAAAATATATATTATAAATTTATAATTTAATTATTATTTATTTGTTAAAATTATCATATATCATCGGTTAATTGTTAGCACCGATACAAACGAACCCATCTTTTAATTGGAAATTTCGCGTAAGGATGAAAATCACTTCGCTAAAATGACTAATCTAGGAAAAGAAAAGAATGTGAAAATGTTAGTGGAGAGATACTGGAGATGCGGGGTATCGATCCCCGTACCTCTCGCATGCTAAGCGAGCGCTCTACCATCTGAGCTACATCCCCTCGTGATTCTTTTTTGAATTACGCAAATACATGATCAAGCACAAATCCTGTTTGAATGTTTTCACTTACACAGAATTGTCACTTTGATCCACTAGCCCTTTCGTGTAAAATTTGCAGCCGGACCCCTTTTAAGTGTTCTTATACTTTCATTATTTGGTCTTATCCCTCGTCCAGCAAAAAAGAAAATAAAAGCTCTACTTACGTGATTGGTGAATAACGGTTGGTGACTTGGTGTTCTTATACTTTCATTATTTGGTCTTATCCTGCTTGAATGTTTTCACTTGCACAGAATTGTCACTTTGTTCCACTAGCCCCTTTCGTGTAAAATTTGCAGCCGGACCCCTTTAAGTGTTCTCATACTTTCATTATGGCAAAATCAGTAATATGCCCTCCAAATCTTCTCTAATTAGCCATATACCCTTCTATTCTTTAATATTAGTCATTTATCCCTCAAATCATGGTTACTATTGCTATTTACCCTTTTGTCTAATCTAAATAATATAATAATTCTGAAAATTTAATTTACAAAATTTAAGACTGAAAAGCCCCTTACTTTTCCCTTCCCTTCTTTCTAATTGCCTTTAATTTCTGATGAGGCAACGGAATTTTCTCTTTGATAATCAAATTGGTGAGAAGTAGTCATCGAACATATTTGTATTTCCATGATCCTACAAATAGTGGCGTAAGTCAATATTTTGAAAAAGCAATCACCTTTTCCATCTATTGGTTGAATAAAAGCATATGACTTATCGGAAATAATAAAAGAATAGATTTTGCAAATAGATTCAATGCAAGCAAGCATTAACTTATTAAGGTTTATGATACCCACTAACCCACGTAATACCAGAATCATGATTCTATATATTAACAACTAGGTAGCCCATGTCACTTGATTTTTCATATCATATATGATTCGAAATTTAGGACGGAAGATGGGATCTATCAGAAGGGAAAGAAGAGAGGGGAAAGGTCAGCGGTATTTCAGTCTTAAATTTTGTAAATTAGATTTTCAGAATTATTAAATTTTTAAATTAGCCAAAAGGGTAAATGGCAATAGTAACCATGATTTAAGGGGTATATGACTAATATTAAAGAATAGAAGGGCATATGGCTAATTAGAGAAGATTTGAAGGGCATACGGCTGATTTTGCCCTTTCATTATTTGGTCTTATCCCTCGTCCAGCAAAAAAAAAAAAAAAAGCTCCACTTATTACCTGATCGGAGAATAACGGTTGGTGTTCTTATACTTTCATTATTTGGTCTTATCCCTTGCCCAGCAGAAAAAAAAAAAAGCTCTACTTCTTTTACCTGATTGGTGAATGGTAACGGTTGCATAATTCTCCATCATTTTAGGTTTTAAAATTTTAGTTTAGTATTTTTAAGTTGATCTGATGATAATAAAATACCAATTATGACAAGAACTATTTATTAGCTAAAGCTACTGTCTAAACAAACTATTCCACATGGATCTTCAGTGACTTGCTAATATTTAGGATAATGTATCAGGAATTTCAGGATTCAGGGTAGACCCTAGAATCCGTTGGATTCTTGCAATAATACCTTCAGAACATTGTATCCTGACAACTATGCATATGTATGTCTCTAACATGAATGCAATCAAGGTTTGAAGAATGTTTGGAGGATAAAGATCTCAGAATTTACAAAATTATTAAAGAACGTTTAAATGGTAGACAACATTAATAATTGTTGCTTTTGCTTTGGCACATGCATAACTATTTAGAACGCTATATGGCAGCCAATGCTTCTAGTAATGGGAAAATTCAAAATTCTAAAAAGCAACTGTAAAATCTACTCCAGTTTTCATAGAAATCATAATAAATGCATCAGGTTTTTAGCAAGTCATGTCAGAAAACTCGCAGCATTCTTTTAATTGCAGGATTGAACACTTAAAATATTATAGTCAGCAAATAATTATAGCGATCTCTTAAACAAACATCTAATCCTGTCTACAGAGTGGCAGAAACAAGCAAGCAGCATGAAAGCATAGAGACAAATTCTGTTCATAGGGGTACCAATATCAGTAACCTTTTTTTGTTGATGGAATTAATTTACGACACTGATTTTGGTACCCTTGTTCCACCCCCCAACCCCACCCAAATAAAACCCACCGCAGTGCACACTGGGCCCTGCCATCCATAGCAAGACAAGAGGCTCAATACATTTTTTCTTGAATATTATTATGCATTATTAAAGTTTCTGCAAATAACAAATGGCTGTTGCAAGAAAAAGAAAGTCTCATTAATTGAAAAAGAATGAAACAACTCAAGCCAAAAATTTCTAAAGGCTTCGCAGCTTCCTTGCTTTGCTTCAAATCTCATTTCATCATGGTTTTTTCAAGTATCTGGCTTAATTCAATCCCTTTAATAAGAAAAGGAAAAGATCAACAACTAAAACGTATCTTTTTTGTCAAACAATTAAAAAATTGGATATTTAAGAACTTGGGGACTTCTTGTAAAAAGAAATAAAGAAAATAACCTGCAACCTACAATGAACCATTCACCTAAAGGGCTAACTCAAGAATCTACAAAAAAACACGATGAAAGAAAAATTTAATGTGTGCCCCTACCAAAAATTGTCAAATCTTACACATATACGAGATGGTCATAAACACTTATGCACCCTATCATACTAACTGTTTTTCTCAAAAGAGAAGCAGATGGAGGTTCTTTTATGTTTGGTGGGAATCTCTGAATGAATTTTGAATAAAATTTCACCAACGGACCAGCAACTTGCAAATATGAGGAAAATAATATACCATATTATAAGAGGCCCCTCAATTTTACATAATCCTCATAACTCAGCAAAGAATCCTTGATTTTAAGCCAGTCTCCCTGTTTTGGCATAATTATTGCTACATAACCTTCTCTATCAGCCTAAAAATTACAAATGAAAAGTAACACAGTAAGAGCAGAAGCCAACTAATGGAACGATCTTCAAAGTTCAATATATAGTTTAAGCAAAAGAAAAAAAAACATCAAAGTTTATTAACAAAGACCAAACATGTGATTACCAAAAACTGTACAGACCATTTAGAAAAACTAAAAGTTAAATATAGCTTTTTTTTTTCTTCTTTTACATACTGATGAGTTGAGGAGGCCGGGCTGTTTAATCAACCTGTCATTGACCTCCAAAAGGGAGCCTTTCACACAACACCTAGAACAATAATCATAAAACCACTGACATATTTGTTTTCCTTAAATAACTGAAGGCATATATATACATATAATAGGATGAAGAAATTACCTCACAATATAAAAGTTATCATTTGTGCAAACTTTGCATAACGCCGAGTTTGATTCAAAATGTTGAGCATTCTGTTTGCAAAAAAATAAAGAAAGATGCAATGAGAATGTATTCCCATCATTTGCTCGGGTCCGTATCCTCTACCAACTTTTTGAGGTTGGTAGAGTGGCAACATTAGATCCGAGCCGTTAGATCTAATCTCGACGGTTAAAAAATTTTCGGGCCTATTAATCTAGTTACATGCACGGGGCTCCCTTAACCGTTGAGATTAGATCATCTAACGGTTCAGATCATAAATCGGCACTCTACCAACCTTTTAAGGTTGGCAGAGGATGTGATTCCCATTTGCTCAGGGGCACGAGATGAGGATGCAATATTAGCCAGTTTGGAAACTTTAGCAAAAACATATTAGCACAATGTGGCCCCATCCTTCCAGATGCTTAAATAATTGGTTTAGAACATTCATCCAACTTTGGCATTAACATGTTTTCCAAATTTTGCCTCAGTTAATAAACTATTTTGCATTGATAAACATTTCAATCAAGAAAGCAAAGAAGCCAAGAAACACACAAGAATAAAGGAATGGGAATCGATTGTGAAAATTACAAGCAATTACACCAGCTGGTACTTGTTGACTCATACTGGTAAAAAAGAGTAGCGAACTCTAATATCAACTTGGTATTTAACCACACTTCAACGTCAAGTATATGTAAGTAGGGATACAGGCTTCTTTCCATCTATAAGCCATTTCTATCCCTACCATGAATTGAACAAACAGTTTGCATTCCATACAAAAATTTTTAATCACAATAACCTTTTTTTTTTTGGGGAGGTTTGAAATCATTTTTTATTGTTTTCAGTGCATTACACTTACCCTTTTACGCTTTCCAGTGACTTTCAATTCACTGCGATCCGACTTGCCAACATTGAAATCAACTGCAGTAACTCCACCTTCTTCTTTTAAAGCCACATGGGCTTGTGCCAGACCAATCACACATAACCTTCAAAACATGACAAACATGCATTGTAATAAACAGCAATTAGGACAGAATAATAAGATAAAAAAAAGGAGAAATTCGCATCCCTATCCTCTTACAGCGCTAATTGAAACATCTGAAATACATGTCGCATGGATAGAAATTGAAAAGAAGAATACATGAAGCAGTTCACATACCCATTAGCATGGCGGTAAATGTACTGGTCATGCCCTGGTTTTGTAAAATCTGTTCACAAAAGTCCCAAACAAAAACTCTTAAGAGTGCTAACGGGCCACTTGAAGTATTATAGGGTTTCCAAGTCTTAATGGAACCTTTTTCTTTCAATTTAAAATATTTCTTTCTTCATAAAACATATTTGACATACTTAAAAAAGAAAGATACCAGGAAGAAAGTAGCGTGAAAAATTAAATTTAACAGCTGTAGGAGGGTTTTGAGGAAGATCGTTTAGATTAGGGAGGAGAAGAGAGCTCAAATCCTCTTTGGGTTCTTCTTCCATTGCTTGTTTCTCTCTTTCTATGGACTTTGGAGAGGGTTTGTATAAGGTTTCCTCGCTCCGTTCCGCGTTTTCCGCCATTAGAGGACCTGAGATGGGGTGGAACGGAACGGCAGTAGAGAGAGGTTTAGGAATTTTACAAATTGGCCCTTCTCAATTTTCACAGCATTAATCATTTAACCAATCCTTAACAAAGAGCAATGTTGTAGAGAGAGAGAGGATTACCACTGTGAAACCTCAATTTTCGACTGAATGAGAGAACGCGCGCGCGACAGAGAGAGAGAGAGAGAGAGAGAGAGAAAATAGGGTTCGTTTCCTTTCCGATGAAAGGCAACGGAGGAAGCGCTAGGGTTTCTGATTAAAATAAATCGACGACAGAGGGACAACAAGATAAATATCCGCTGCTCTGATTTGATATAGGGACTTGGTTCAACTGGCCAAATCCAACCGTATACTCTTTCATCGGATGTGAGTCTGGGTCCTTGTTAATCTAATTGAGACCGTCCGATTTTGATCGAACAGATCATAATACGGTGATACCTTTCTATAGTACAGCTTTGGTAGCAGCTGTAGTTCCCAAATGAGTTGGATGATCTGCGAACTGTTACCGGGTCAGCTTGTGTGTGTGCGTGTTTTTTTTTCCCTCTTTAAAGGAGAAGCTTGTTTTAGTTTTTTCTTTCACAATAACTTATTCCAATCTTTACGAGGTCATATTTATATATTCTTTCACACTTACGAGGTCACCTCGTAAAGATTGGAATAAGTTATTGTGAAAGAAAAAACTAAAACAAGCTTCTCCTTTAAAGAGGGAAAAAAAAAACACGCACACACACAAGCTGACCCGGTAACAGTTCGCAGATCATCCAACTCATTTGGGAACTACAGCTGCTACCAAAGCTGCACTATAGAAAGGTATCACCGTATTATGATCTGTTCGATCAAAATCGGACGGTCTCAATTAGATTAACAAGGACCCAGACTCACATCCGATGAAAGAGTATACGGTTGGATTTGGCCAGTTGAACCAAGTCCCTATATCAAATCAGAGCAGCGGATATTTATCTTGTTGTCCCTCTGTCGTCGATTTATTTTAATCAGAAACCCTAGCGCTTCCTCCGTTGCCTTTCATCGGAAAGGAAACGAACCCTATTTTCTCTCTCTCTCTCTCTCTCTCTCTCTGTCGCGCGCGCGTTCTCTCATTCAGTCGAAAATTGAGGTTTCACAGTGGTAATCCTCTCTCTCTCTACAACATTGCTCTTTGTTAAGGATTGATATAGTTTGCTTTTGCGAATCTCGTTCTTTCCGCTGTTTGTTCGCTACCTGAAGCTAATTGTGAGGCGAAACATTTTCTTTGTTATTGTCTCTTATCTCAAATCGTTTGATTTCATGTTGGGTTTTGGGCAAATTGGGATAATAATAGAGAAATTGAGCTTAAAGATAGGGTTTTAGTTGGGAGAATCAGGAAAATCTCGAGATGAGGAGACTGGAGAGGTTTCGCATGCTAATTGGGTAAATTGTTTTTTTGAATTCTGATAGTTGGCTGAATGTTAAAGTTCTTGTTGATTGTGCATATTAAACAGGAAAGATGTCGCCTTCGCCGTATCCTGTTCTAAACAACAAACCAATTGACCAATGGAAGGTCACTGAACTAAAGGAGGAACTTAAGAAAAGGAAGCTTCCATTAAGAGGCTTGAAAGATGAATTGGTGAGGCGTCTCGATGAGGCCCTCCGGCAAGAGGCCGAACTCGAAAAAGAAAATGAGGCTGAAGAGGAAGAAGTCGAAACTCCTCCATTCCAAAGTAGTGCTGAAGTGGAAGTAGAAGAAGCCCCTCCAGTTCAACAAGAAGAGTTAGAAGTAAAAGAATCCCCTCTGGTTGAACAAGTAGAAGAAGTAAAAGAAGTCCCTGCAGTTCAACAAGAAGAAATAGAAAGAGTGGAGGAGGCACCAGTTCTGTTAAAGGAAGAAAACATGGAAGTAGATTCCAAAGAAGAGTTAGAAAATCAGGTCGATGCTCCTGAAGCAGACAAGATTGAGAATACTGATGTGAAAATGGATGAGAGAGATGGCAGTGAAACTAAGGTGGAGGAACCAAAACCTGAGGCAGCGGGTGTGGAGCCTGTCTCTGCCTCCAACCTCTGTGATGAAATTCTCCAGACAGGTGCTGAGGAACTGAAGCCTGGCCAGGCCAATCCCGAAGAACAGGTATCACAGGTGGGGCCCAATACTGGGTCCCAAGCAAAGTGTGAGTCAATTTCTAGTAATGAGTCTAGTAAGTGCATTAACGTAGAAAACAAATTAAAAGATAACTTGAATGCTGATAATTTTGATTTAGAAAAACAAGTAGAGGTTAAGCATGACATACAAGATGACAAGAACAAAGAGCTGGTCAAAAACCAGGTCAACACCTCCTCTTTGGAGGGAGAAAATTATGAAAATACCCCCAGTAACGACATAAACAGCAGCATTGATGCTGACGGTGGTTCCCCTGAGAAACTGAACTTAGACAGGAGCTCAGGTGATGAGTCAATGGAAGCAGATTTGACTGAGAGCAGTAAGCCTTCAGTTGAGTCAATGGGTGGTGGGGCCCAAGAGATGGTGAAAGAAGAGGTGAATTCTGTAATTGCACCTGATAGTGAAAAGATGGACACTGCTGCTGCAGAGGAAGCCAAGCCAGCTGTGGCAGCTCCATCTGAGAAAAGAAAGCTGGAAGGTTTTATTCTTTGACTTGTGTTTAGTTATACTAGTACAGAAACTGTACCAGAAAATGCACATATGGTATGAAAAAAAATAGAACAGCGATAATTTATTATAAAATCAAGCCAGGATGCTGTTATACTGTAACAATTACCAAGTTAGTATCAGTACTGTAATGTAATATCCTGAAGTTCTCTCTTTGAAACATCTTCCACTAAACATAAGAAACGATATGTTGAAGTTATGAATTTTAAAATCTAATGGAGCTGATTATACAGCACAAGAGCTGGCAACGAACAACAATGAGAACTTTAAAAGACAGCGTCGCTGGAACACAGACTCTCAAAAAGTGTCAAATTTGCCAAGCTCTCCCAAGGAGCTGGCCCCACCTGCCCCACCCAAACGTACTTTCAATCGGTCTGACTCGAACGTCAGCTCTGGTTCTCCCAAGGAGCGCACGGGTAAATCTTAGCTGCTTTGCTTGTCATATATCTTTATGTTGACTTTTCATGTCGTCTTTCATGACCTTGCCACAGAGACTTCAAAAGATGTCTAAACTCTAAATTGTCTGCCATTTTCGAAGGGAGAATGGATTGTCAGTTTGGTTGTTTTGAACTGATGAAAAGGGCCTAAATCCTAGAGTATACAGTATAATTTCATATGGCTTTCCCAAAAGAGTGTGTTTCTGGGACTTTGTAAAGTTCTTTAAATATGTTAATTAATGAACATTTCGTTTATGCTTCTGTGAATTCTCTAAATGTCATATATAAATAAATTTATCTATAACCCGCCATCCTATCTTCTCAGCTATTTGAACCATCCTTCCTCAGTAGGGAGACAACTATGTAGGTAAAATAATTAATGCTGTGAAAGGATGTCTGAAGGAACTTGTCTGTGTGGTTGAAAGGTTGAAGGCCCATAATTTCTATTACTATTACTGTTATCTTGATTTTTAGTTGGTTAAATGATCAATGCTGTGAAAATTGTGTAGTTCCACCATCACAGAAGCCTTCCACGAATTCATTAAGAATCGACAAGTTTGTGCGCCCTTTCACTCTCAAAGCAGTACAAGAACTGCTTGGGAAAACCGGCACTGTTTCCAGTTTCTGGATGGACCATATCAAGACCCACTGCTATGTCACAGTATGTTTTCCTTCACACGGTTCCATTATCCCATGACAGAAAATATTGACACCCATTATCTATATCAACTTTTCTGAGTTGATGATTATGTCTGATCTGATGATCTCTTGCTGGTTGTCTGAACTTATTGCTTTGTCTTTAACTGCACATATTGGCTTATTCCTTTGCTTCAGATATTAAATATCACACAAGTGAATGTCTAAAATTTGAAATTGGAAAGTGCACAGAATCGGTCAAAACTATGTTTGTTGATATTCCTTTGCTTCTGTTTCTTTGGTTAGTAGTTATAACTTATAACCAAGTTAATATTAATATATGTTGTACTGAAAATCAAAAGTGCAAACATCATTATGCACTAGCCACCTGATTAATGGCATCAAACTATTACTATCAGAAATCATTTTATAATAATTTCATGTATTCTAATGTGCCCTTATGTTCTTTTCAAGTATTCGTCTGTTGAAGAAGCCATAGCCACACGAAATGCAGTCTACAACCTTCAGTGGCCACCTAACGGTGGTAACCAATTGATTGCTGAGTTCGTGGAACCACAAGAGGTCAAGCAGCGCCTCGAAGCACCACCTCAATCTCCTGCAGTGGTGGCCCCACCTACTGTCAGCCCTCAACCCAACCTTTCAACCACCCCAAAACCATCACCTGGAGGTCAGCCTGCGGCTCAACAACACCCTTTCTCGCGTCAGAACTCAACAGCCCGCAATCAGCAAGAACAGGTGCAACTGCCACCACCACCTCCACTGCCAGCCCCAGGCTCAGGAAATGTAAAGCCGGTTAGGGAGAGGTTGCCCCCGCCACCTCCACTGAAGAAGACCGATCCCCAGCCGGCAGTGGTGACACTAGATGACCTGTTTAGGAAGACCAAGACTGCGCCAAGGATCTATTATCTGCCTCTCTCTGAGGAGACCGTAGCTGCAAAGCTCGCTGCTCGAGCCAAAGCTGCCAAAGAATGAAGTGCTTCTTGCTTATCCTAGGGTTATCTGGTACCCTCTCTCTCTCTCTGGTGTTCCATTATAAAGTTCGATTTAAGAGTGTTGTAGAGTTAACAGGACCTTACTGATGGCGATGTACGTTATGGTTTGATGGGACTCAATCTGTCCATGTATCACCAGACTGAAACAACACATTAGTTAGCTAATATGGTATTAAAATCGGGCATGGGTGTAGTATGAAATTGCATGGATGGACTAATCCTGAATGGGTAGCAGTTTCGCAATCCACCTCTGTTTCTTCTACCATTTTTTTTCCCTTATGTCAATTTGTTGTAGTATGTTGATTTAAGGTTTCCATAGTTTTGCCAGCATAGAAAATACTGAAAAACACTGACCAAGTGCAATAGTAATACCTGCATATGGATTATTTCTAATTTTGCTTCTTTTTTCTGGTTATTAGGAGAATCACCAGATGGCAGCTTTTGTGTGTTGTGGTACAAAGCTGTTTTTCAGGAGTGCTATCTAGACTAGATATTACTGGTGTGATGGACATAATTTTGCACTGGTTCCGGTGTAGAAACAGGATAGCATAGCATTGAGAACTGAGTTTAATTTCTAGTTTTCTTTTTTTTTATATATATCTTTGGGAGGGAGTCCAGGTAGTAGTAGCTTGCTGTTCTCTTGAAGATGTATTGGATATGAGACTTTTTTTAGTTATGTTGGGTCGTTTTATGGGTTTTATGGGTTTATCCATCAACCTTCAAGATGCATTTTCATTTTATATATATGATGTGTTGGGAGTGTGTTTGCACGCATGTCTTAAGTGAATGTTAGTTTTTATATGGTTTTCTCATGCAGTGCAAATTGCGCATGCACTAATGATTTACCTTGTTGATTCAAGCAATCAAGCGATTTAGTAATGCAGTTCAAAGGGTATGAATTTAAACCCAAATCAAACCCATCCATAAATCCCGGAGTCAATATTCAGGCACGTGTGAATATATATTAAGTCTAGTTTGAATGCCAAAAACTAATATTTGAATTTTGCTCATATTCTAATTCGTACTAAGGAAATAGGGTTATAAAACTAATATGTGCTTGAAATTGATTGTCCTCCTTTTCTAGGAAATGGGTTATTTGAATTTTGCTCATATTCTGATTCCTCGAAAAGCAGAAACCAAACGATTAAAAGGGAATAGGTTATAAAACTAATATTGTTTGAAAATTGATCCTTTCTCCTTTTCTCACTGTCTAATCTCACACTGTAAGCTCTCAGAGAATTATGGATTTGAAAATTGGTTTCCTTTGTATTTGAATTTCTTTTCCATCTCTTGCCTAGCATCTCCTTTCCTTTCCGATATCTTGTACTGGTCATGGTCATGCAAGATCAGGCGATGCTCATCTTCTCCTCCCAAGGAATAGAAAGAACGTATTGCCTATTTTTACTGCTCAATAGGTTATATAAACATTTAGTTAGTTTGGGCTGTCACTCTGTACAGTGGTAATGAATTGACCCTTTGCCTCCCTAAAGCTAATATTAGAATTGTATCTCAATTATCTCAAAGGGATCGTGGTGCATGGAAGGCAGTAATGGTATCGACTGACATCGTTTTTTTTTGTACAGTGGTACAGTATTGACTCAGTACACCATTGTAATTCAATACAATCTGTGTTTGTCAGCTGAGGACAATTATTGACAGAAAACTCAGTTAACAAATACGTTGTATATCTTGTTCATTAATTCGAGTTAAAAATTGAATACAGGAAAATGGTAGATAAATGTTTGTTAGGTACTGAGGAATCTTTTTCATTTTCGTAATTTAATTTTTTTTTTCAGAAAAGAGAAAACAAAGGTAAATATAAGTAGCTACTCAGGAGAATAAGAAAACTTTTCTGGATGCTTGATGCAAGTTTCCATCTTTGCCATATGGATTGCCATGAGTACGAGCATGTAAAGTTCGCATCAGTGTTTCTGCAAATTGCAATTACACTGCAAGGATACTTATTCGGGGAGTTGCATTCATCAATATCTGTTCAGAAGTCAAGAACAACCCACAGCAAAACTAAGTAAAGTTATTTAGATATTTGATAAAAGAATCAGTCTTCCCAGCACGTTTGTTAATCTGGTAGTGTTTATGTGGACCTATCTGTTCTGTGGCACCCAATTGTATTAACCACTATGGTTTTTTGCAATATTTCTTGATTGGCTCGTTTATATATGGAAGCACAAAGAATCACCCGCAGGGTAAATATTAGTAATAAACAATATAACATAACCAAAGACCCAAGAATATTTCTATTTACAGACTAAACAAACAATACAAAACTCGCTAGTAAAATGGACAAAAATGAAATTAACAAATCAATATAAGACGATTAAATTAATATTTCTGGCAATTCTGAAGTGCAATAGACTATTCATATCTATTTTCTTGCCATAATTTGGGTAAAAAATGGAAAGCTCGGCCAATGCATTGCCACTATAGGTCCAGAAAACGTAATATGTCAAAAAAAGTTGGCAAGATTAGCAAATTGAGAGAAAATTGGCAGTGTTTTTCATGTAAGTGAAACAGCTTCTTAAAAAACAATGATTTCAAGATTAAATTACCAACGCATCCCCCGAAAGGTAGGGATTCCTTTCGTGTCCTTGTCTGCATTGGCAGATGAATTCCAATAAAGGGTTGTAGCTGAAAAAGCGCTCTATACTATAGTGATAAAGCCCTGCAGGTATAGCCATCTGGCAACAACCCATTCCAGGTCATGAACCACCGCCAGCAGTTGTGATGTTTAGGCTGTCACACAAGGATACACGAGCCTGATATGAAACGTCGGCGATGAATCGTGTCGGGCATATATGCCCATTTGAAGCAGCCTATTACTATGAACTTGTTGTATATGTGGGAGAAGAGAGATGGATAGCTGCGAGATTGAGATCTATGGGTGCCCCGGTGTTGCAACAAGGCTTTGGGGGGAGTACTGTAAGACTCATTGCATGTGATGTGGAATGTATCATCCGGTCATCCCTGTAAGGCTGCAACAGTCAGGATGGATTCCAAACGGGTATGTGATCATGATGTTGCCACATTTGTCGGCGCCGGCATCCAAGCAACGACATATTTCAGTGTAGTCGATGCAGCCAAACCTGTTTAAAGCACTCTAATTGTTTCACACAAGCCATATATGGATTTGATCTCTCTCTCTTGAAGAGAGGGGGGAGGGGGTGCATATTATACTTTATACTTCTTTCTCTGATTCTCTCAATGAGTGTTATATATAGTTATATACTCTTTTGGGAACAGCAGATATCGACGATTATTGGTTCAACAATAGGCTGGCAATAGCTTAATTAGTAGCCCACCTTATTAAGAGGTAAAAAAATGTGGTTGGTGGGTTAGTGTAGTGATAATGTTTGATTGTTTGGAGACTCCTCTGTGGGAATTATGATTATTATTTTGCTAATTAACGTGCATGCTTAATTTGTCCTTTCCCCCCACTACGTTCGTCCCAGACTCCCAGACCCCACCCCTCAACACGGGCCTTGGAATTGCTTATTAAGGATTTTTGAGATGAATTAGGTAAATTTTTTCCACCCTCCTTTTGATCAATTTTTGACGACGAATTGGAGATCGTTATGTTTATTTTTCTCTATTTTCTATACTTTTAATTAGGATATGACAAAGAAAATAAATAATTTCTTAGGGAGCCCTAGTACACGAAACTTGTTTCGGAATAAAGAAAAAAAATAAGAATACTAAAATGAAAAGATTAAATTTTCTCAAAGGAATAAAGCAAGATTAATTTGGGAAGCCAGTCACTGTTTAAATGCTACATTCATTAGCAAGATTCATCAAACATGAATCTCCTTCCAATATGAAAATAAAGCATTATAGCAAAGAAAAGGAAAAAAAAATTAGAAGGCACAAAACACAGCTAGCTCATGCTGTTGCTCCTGAGGTCCAGTCCTCGCCGCAGTATTTGTAGGACTTTGTAACTAGGAGTCCTTTACTAAATGATGAAGGAAATGGAAATTTACAGAAGGAACAAAAATAGAAGTTGAATGCATGCTACTTTAATTAATTAATTAATAGCTGGAATTTCATTGCAGGCTTTGAGAGTATCATTAGTCTTCATCATCACTGCCATATCCAACTTGTAGGCAGTGCACTTTTGTATATTTTGGGCTGCAAGTTGGACAGACCTCTGCACTCCGATCACCTGTGAATTTGTGAGGGCTACGTTCCCTTCCATGACCTAGTTTGTCATATGGCATGAAACAAGTTTTATTAACTATATATATATATATATATATATATATATATATATATATATATATGAGTTTTGCTACGGTGAGTTGCAACTCACCGAAGCGTCCGTGAGTCGCGCTCAAAATTCCAAAATTAAGTTCAAAACGACCGATCCAAACCGTCTAATACGATCTCTCTATTAAATTCTCTATGCAGACCAAATTTTATATTTTTTCGAAATTTTTAAGTATTTATTTCGGATTTTTAAAAACTGCTGTTTTTGAACGATTCAGAACTAATTAGATTAATGATTTTCCAAAATAAGAAAAATACTTAAAAATTTCGAAAAAATATAAAATTTGGTCTGCATGGAGATTTCAATAGGAAGATTGTATTAGACGGTTTGGATCGGTTGTTTTGAACTTAATTTTGGAATTTTGAGCGCGACTCACGGATGCTTTGGTGAGTTGCAACTCACCATAGCAAAACTTTATATATATGTATATATACCATCTAGCATTGGAACCGAAATCCTTCTTTTTATCAAACTCACTGAAACCCACCTACTGCCTCCCAGCATCGCACATTTATTCTTATTACATCATGTCAAAACAATATAAAAGTACAGAAACATATCATAAGATTTATTACAATCAGCAAAATTTGAACAGAATTATTTTGAAAGAGCCGCCTTCTTGTCTACTACCGACATCTCACAACTTTCCATGCCTCTTCTTCAAGAAAAAATGCAATTGATTTTGATATGCAAGGATACCTTGTATGTTATACCAATAAGTTTATCTTCCATACTAATTTTAATTTATCTGATTCTATGCAAACAATGACAATGAATAACAATATTAGGACATTCCATGACGTCACATCACCTAAGACTCCATTAGAGCTCTTTTCAAATCCAACATTAATCCAAGACTTACTGTATATGCGTTGTTAAGGTAATAGATCGCAAGATTAAAGGTTTTGTTGCATGTACTGAAAGCGACCTCGCATGTAGGCCGCGGAGAAGAGTTGGAGGTAACCTCCACAGTTGATTCCCATGGTATGTACCATTTTCATGGCAAGTAATTTTGCATTAACTGCATTCTTAAATTGAGTAGTAGAGGCAGCTCCGTAAGCGGCATTATAGTCTGTGTAACATTTTGAAAACTTGATGTCCTTGGGTGGGCCACTGCATGATGGGACGGTGACAGGGTTGAAGAATTTTGCGAGAGTTTTCGTGGTCGAAAGGGAGAGGAGGGAAAAGACGACGGCTCCATTTGGATGCGTTGAGAATAAAGTAAGAAGAAGGAAGAATGGAAGAAATTTATTGGGAAGGAGTAAATTTATTGGGAAGTGTGTAATTTTTGTGAAGAGTTTGGATGGTTAGAAATAAATTTATTGATAAAAAGTGGTTATTCCTTATTCCTTATTCCGGAAAGAAGCCATCCAAACGGAGCCGACGAGAAGAACAATCGTGGTGGGTTTTGCTGCCATGATTTCTGGCAACATTCTTTGTTAATTTAATTTTTGGATAAATTTGACCCCAGGCGGTAATAGGTATCGAGTGATGGTTAGAAGATAGATTTTTTATAATTTGCTTGTTTGAAAAAATTGGTCAACCAATCAATTTTTAACATCCAGCTAGAATTATTTCTATTTTTAGTCAACTAATAACTCCTCCATTTTTCATGGTTTTCAAACCGTCACTAACATCGATAATCTTAACCATAATAATTAATTTTGGGCTTGTAGTATGCTTTGAGAGGCTAGGAGTAAATTGTTAAAATTATACTTTGTGGCATGCACACACAAAATTTTCAAGTAATTTTTTTTTACCACTCAACAGTATGTACGTCAGACCCAAAAAAGGGAAAAAAGAAAAAGGCTGTAGCCGGAGAAAACTTTTATGAATTTCACAGTAGATCAATGTAATGTCTCTTACATTATAATCACTGAGATTTGTTTCTTCCATTATTTTTTATTGATACATAGTTCATTAAGGCCACAAGGTTTGAACATTATGAGAAGCAGATAAATATGAGGTCCATCGATTTCATGCTTTCTAAGCATGGACCTTTTTCAGCTGCCATTCATCCTGCTTCTTTAAAATTTGATTGGTACTTGCAACTTGTACCTAAACTTTCCAAATGATATTTGGACAATAAAAGCATGGACTAAATCTCAGCGCTTTCATTTGCATGATTATATACCCAGCATACAACTATAAATTCTTTTCAACTCACCTTCCCACTTTCTAACTATTTTAACCCAATCAAGTGTCACACATTCTATACAAGGAAGGCAACATTCGCTAATCAGCTTTTTTTTTTTTCCTTCTGTCAGTAACTCGACACAATTAATCTAAATATTCTAATAATTTACAGAGTGTCGTTTACTTCTTAGTATTAGCAGTTGCATCAATAAACATGGCACGCGTCCAGTGCTCGACATCTTCAACTTGAGATGGTGGTGGAGGAAACTTGGGGTGCTCTATTATATCCCATTCCTCTACTATGCTCTCAGTCTTTCCATACTGTGTCATCTCCGGCGAATAGAGAAAGCTTGCAGCCGAGTGAGCAAGGTTGTTCTCTCTATAGTTTCGCTGTTTCAATTAGTACCAATATCAGTAAAAAAACATTTCCAATAAGTCAAATGTACAAAGATACTATCTTCACAGTCGTATGTTATGCTGCTTGATTCAATTTACAACCAAGCTCTTATATAACATATCCCCCACAATTGACAATTGAAGTCTCATTTGAGTAATCATGCCACCTTTGTGCATCGGAGCCCCCATTTAGCACACAAATATTGATTAACTTTCAACTATAGATTTAGCTTAACTAGTTCTTTTAATGATCCTAAAATGTACACTCAATTTGCACAATTAAGCACCGAAGAAGCTTAAGAGGAGACAAACAGGGATTTGTTTTAAATTATTAGAATATTTAGATTAATTGTGTCGAGTTGGTAATAGTATGGTACTCAAAATTATGTTTCCTCCACCATCAATAAATTATTAGATGAGAGGCCAGAATAGATGAGGTGGAAACAGATTACCATAGTGTGAGAGCTATCAAGTAAGCCGGTAATAGATGAGAGGCCAGAATTCACATTCCACACTGATCGATTCAGCTGATGACCTTGTTTGTCAGATCTGTTTAGAAGAATAATTCTTAATGACATTTCTCAGTAAAGACATTAAAGCTTTACTAGGAAAAGGCTGTCTAAACTTAAACTAATCACACAGTTTAGAATCCAGCTGCAAAATTGCTCTGTGGGTGGTTTAGAGAGTAATTTTTAAAGTAGTAGATAAATAAGTCACAGATCAGCCTCTACATGCCAAAATTCCAGGCACTACCCATTACATACCTTGACCAAGGCGTCCTCCTTGAAATAACTGATCGAATCTCTCTAGAAGAAGAGAGAGTGCCCAACAACCTTGCGAAGGCCTCAAAGGTAGAAGCTTCTGGAGGCACCTCCAAACCCAATGAGTTGTAACAATAACTTGTAATACATGCCACACTTTTTTTCAGTAGAGAAATCCCCTTTTGCAAATCTTTATGGGACTCAATAGAGTGGAGAGAAGCTGATGAATAGCTGAAACTGCCGTTCCTGTCGCTGTCTAGTAAGAAATGCCTTTTTTCTGACTCAACAGAAGACACGCCAAAGTTGCTCGAACTGGAGCTCTTCTCAGCTGCCGACCATGAGTTATCACCAGATGATGAGCAGAAGCTCTTTCGGGGGATAAAGAGCTGATACTCTTTGCTGTTGTTTGCACAGAAAGTGAAGGGATAAACTACAATTAAACGGATTTATATAATTCAAGCTATTCCTGTTTTTTGCGTCAATTTTAAGTTCAGACATATCAGTGAATACAAGAAGTTCACAGTTGTAACCTTAATCCTTTCTAAAGAGATCATTAGTAGTGATGGAAAGATATCGTTTGGATGTAAATGAGGTACAATTATGCAAAAATCTGACATTTCACTCAAATGGATCTTCAGATATCAAATATGTAACAGTTGCTTATATTTTATGTGATATTTTAACACACAATTTTTTCATGAAATCTAAAGGAGAAAAACCACCAACTTCTTATTTTAAGAGCCAAACAGCCAAGTATAGTACGTAACTACGTACTGTATATAGGACCTAGACAACAAGTAATTGGGTTTCATTTCAATAGAGATGACTGGATTTTTTACGTCACCTCGCCTAGCCCATACAGGACCTAGTAAATACAGAATTATTCATATTCCAATCTAAGTTCACATCTGAAAGAGGAGCAATTGAGATACCTCTGAGAAGAAGGTCGGGCATCCCAGTACGAGTCTCTTTGCCAAACACGAGAACAAGAACCCTAAAGCAATAACAAGTAAATCAACGAAATGCCAAAGAGGCACCTATACAGTCAAGTCAGTAGCATGGAAGATAAAATATAAGAAACCTTTTTTTTTCATCTACTAATGCATGTTAAAACTAACAAACAGTTGGTACCAGTATTAACAAACACAGTTAGCGACAGTAATTGACAAACCAACTTGGCACATATCTCCTACTGAACTGGTAAATAACCAACCATTTTTTCCCAGACAATTTCTGTGACCAGAAATTAATTTCGAAGTGCCAATTTCATGAGACAACTAAACATATCACACTAGTTAAGAAGGGATGAGATTAGCACATACAAATAGCTTACCGCAAATCCTGAATTATGAAGAGAGGGAGCAGCTAAGGCAGGGATTGCAAGATTTAAGAGTTGGACGATGTACCTATTGCAGAACCCAAATAAAAGGGAGGGAGGGAGGGACAATAAAGCAAATGGAAAATAGGATCTTAAGTTAAAACGTTCAAAACATAATCCTAAAGGTGCTACCAACATAATCGATCGTATCAAAGTAAATGCTCAACTCCACAAAGCATTTTAACCAAATATAAAATACATATTTAAATTTCTTTTAGCTTCATGGTTTTCTTCTAATTTTCTTCATAATTATACCTTTAGTTGATATGCTTATTGTGGAAATATAAGAAAGAAGCCTAACCCTAAAGAGGCAGCGAGCTCTTCAGAGGGAACCGAATGGGGATCAAGGCCTCTAGGGAGCCGGGCATAGCAAATTTGATCATACGGACCATTATACCCATCCTTACCCTCTCCATCAGAATTAACCTATAATTTGGATATAGAGAGAGAATATGTTACCAGATAGCCATCCATGTATATTTCTACTAGTTTTCGATGAATATTCATACCAACTATTAGAATAGTTATATATTTATGTATCCTATGATCAAATTTCTACCGTACTAATGCTAGGTTACCAGAAGCAATAGACTAGATGCTAATACCATTTAACAAATCTCATCATTTTATATGCCATTTTTCATCCTGTTTCTCTACTGGATCATCTATTCATTAATTTTTATAATTCATCTCCTTGATCAACAATTTTGGTCACACGAAAATATCCATTCCTTCTTTTATGTTTGCACTTTTGATGCTTAATTGCACAATTAAGGAAGCCCTAAAGCTAAATTGGGCAGATAATTGTAGCCTCATTATCCCAATCACGGTAAAATAGAGGCACAAGTGAGTTTAATTGAAGCCCTATTACAAAGTTAAAATTGAGAAATGATCAACAGCCCACTGAAGAATTCAACATTCAGAATAGACCAGTGATACAATAAAGAGAGAAGCAAAATTTTACTTACACGGCGCATTGGAAATAATTTACATATTTGTTTTATCACAACAGACTGTTTGTGAAGCCTCTCAGAGGTGATCGCCATCTGAAACATCACAGTATGCAACAGTTTACTACAAGAAAGTTTATACTGGAGCCAACTATCAAGTACTGGTAATACAGCGTCGAACCTGACGCATATGCATGATAGTAGTTTATTCATAATATTTTATGTTATAGAAAAATTAAAAATATATATTAAGGTGAGGACTTTTAAGAAGTATTTTAAAAAGCAGCCAAGTACCAGTAATATACCTCTAAATAATGTACCAGACCACAGAGATACCCTGGATGAAGTATCAGGGCATAATATATTGAAGTTGGTCAAACAAAGCCTCCATTAATCCCTATCCAAACATGTACATTCTTCTGCTTTTTCCCATTTTGTGAAAGAGTAAAGGAAGAGTGAACAAACTTACAAGTCCTAGACCTTGAGTATGGATGAGATTTGGGTAGAATGTCTCCAACAACTCAACCTTATTTTTCTCCAACTGAAGTAAGATTTTGAAACGAGCTCATTAGTTTTCACACTAAATTGATAATTCAAAACATAATGCACAGTTCATGGATGGTTGAGACATATTTTGGTTACGCTGGGCTTCAATTGAGTAAAATAAGGGCTGGGTTAAGTAAATTTGAGTCAAATGCAGTGAAGAGCACAACTAAGACTTGATTTCTATAGTTCAAACTCAGTTTACAAATTAGTGCCTGTACCATTCTACTCTACTATATACCAGTTCAACTACTAAGTAAAGTTGTAAGTACCGTTGCGCGGGCTTCATCTATATATTCATACTTTATTTTCAGAGTGCTTGAAACTTCTTTAACCTTTGATTTATCTGTAAAAAAAAAGATATATGCTCAAATCAGAATACAATTACATAAAAAGGATAGAACCAAAACTGAAATTTAATTAAAATATGCAGAGAGCTTGACCATGGGAGAGCTGTTTCTCCAAACTTTTCAAACTATCTCTCAATTTCTTTATTTTCTCTACTTTAGCTACTCTCCAATTTTGTTGATCATCAGCCTTTTTCTATCAAAAGTAAAAAGAAGATAAAAAATTTAATAAGACCAGAATTAACAATTCCAAATGAATAAGAACAGAAATAATTTAAGAATACATAGGTCACAAGGTTTCTGGAAAATAGTTCAGAAAGTCCTCAAATTAAAATAAGCCAAATATACCAATATCAAATACACAGCAACAGAAAAAATTTCAGAATATGAAGGTACAAGGATTTATGTTGAATATATCTCAAGTCTATATACATCATAATTGTTGGCAGAACTTTGGATGGTAAATTTTTCACAAAAATAGTTAAAAGCTGTTACTAGTAATCCAAGGAGCAGAGTTAATACGCACATATTGTGTTTAAAATTCGAATTGATGGATCTGTAATCCATACCAAATTTCTTCATGATTGTTCCATTTTAATTTCTAAAACAAGCACAATGCTAAACTTTACAAACTAGTTCTGATACAAAATAATAAGACATTCTCTTCGAATTTTGTTTGAATTCACATACTAATTAAACTTTCAGTTAAAATCAAGTGGGAAAAAAGAAACTGTGGAAAAAAAAAAAAAAACTAACCCTAGCCTCTAGCTTCTCGGTTAATTTCATATACCGGGAATCCCTCAAACTCTTCAGCGCCTTCAACCGTGTGTAATACTCGCTCAATCTGTGCGCAAACAAATACCAAACAAAAAAAAAATCGAAATTCAAGTCCGATAACTTCTTCTCTGGACAGAGAAAAAAAAAACGAGAAATTTGCACAACTCAAAGCACCTGAAATTGACGCATGTGGAACATATTGAAGCGAGATTAGAGTTCTCGCAAAGGGTGCAGCTTGTGTTGTTGATCTGCGTGTTTCTCCTCGACATGGTTATGGGTTATGGGTTATGGTTAATGAATTAAATTGGATGGTAAAATTTTGATTAGAGATTTGAGAGACGAGAGAGAGAGAGAAAGAAAGAGAGATGGTTAACGGTTGCGGGTAATTGGGAGAAAAGCAAGGTTTCGGATTCCAGCGAGGATCTTATGGTGCGCTTCCGGTGTTATTTACACGAAGCGGGTTGTTAAGTCCATAGGTATAGGTTATTGGGTTGCCTGTTCTACCTAGTTACATGACATGAGAGAATGAGACCATGACGTTGTATATTTTCGTACATGTTTATAATTTCTTTTGCGAAAATAAATATTTATTTATAAGTCGTTAAATGTAATATGCATTAATATATATCAAAAATTCATATATGAAAGTGATTTTTTTTTTAAAAAAAAGAGAAATTACTGTTTTACCTTTCTTTTTAAAGGAAGACAATACAAAGCAGCACAATTCATATTTATACACATCAAAAGGCCCTACTATTATATTTAATTTTAGGTTAAAAAGAAAATAGTTTTGTTGGCTATTATTGTAGAACTAACTTCCTAAAAATTATAAATTATATTTAACAGACTAAAATAGCCTTATAAAATCACACAAAATAGTTCAAAATCTATAAAAAAAATGCATCAAAAATAAAAAAAAACAAAAAAAAATTACCTCATGTTTGGATATGAAGAGTCGAAACATAGAAAACTATATTTAAAATGCGCAAGCACACTTTTCAACTGCATGATTTTTTTTTATTGTTTAAAATTACATTAGGCATCTAAGTCACTACAATTATAGTTAACGAATTGATCCCTCTGTCCAATTATTTTTTTATATATGCCTACAAAATTTTTATATAATGCTTCGTTGGTTTGCCAGTTCAATCCTAACCGTTAATTGGTTTGCCTGATTATCCCAAACTTATCTTGAATTGAGATCTGGTGCTGTGTGTGCGTGGCACAGTGTAGTGCCGATCTATGATGGATGTCCCATGAATAATATCAGATTGATAGGTCCGAAAAAAATTAACCGTTGATATCAGATCAGACGGTTGGGATGGGTAGCTGCATTGTGCAGCGCCGCACGGGATCCGGGTCCACTTATCTTACTCCATTTAGATCCGACGGTCAGGATCATCCTTTACAAGGAGCCAAATCCAAAAAATATCCCAAAGTATGCAATTGCTAAAAGTCTAACTCTAAGGCCCTGATCAAAATCCCATTTTTTTAACGTAGGATTTCATTTCATTTCATTTCGTTGGAAAATTCTTGATCAAAATGAAGAGATTTGGTGTCATTTGGTTGGAATTCCCATGTAATTAGATCTAACCAAATCCTATGAAATCAAATCAATTGAAATGAAATGAAATGAAATCCCATGTAAATTTCATTTTGATCACGGCCTAACACTACTGATAGGAATTTTCACGGCCGAAGAAAACATACCGAGAGATTCCAAAGCGAACGAAGAAAAGAAAACTCGCGGGAAAAAAAAAATAACTGAAGAACTCGCTGCCACGTGTCAGTCTCTCGACTCATCTCCTTTATTCAGTCCCGTCACGGAATCTCTCTCTTCTCCTCTCCTCCTTCCTCTCTCTCCAGTCTCCTCCTTTCTCTCCAAACCCTAACCCTTGATTTCGCCTCTCTTGCCTCCCATGAGCAATATCAGAATTTTTTGCTCCTTGATCAATCACCAAAGAGGTGGCCATCTGCCCCTGGGGTTAGGGTTTGCGTCGTTGAATGGAATCCCTAGCTTGAAGATGCACTTGCCTCCTTCCTCCTTCGCTTCCTTTGTGGCTACCACCTCTTCTTCTTCTTCTTCTTCCTTGTTTGTGATCGACGAATTGCCGAGGATGTCTTGTTCGTACCGATTCAGTCAGAGAAGAACACTTACTAGGGTTTCAAATTGGAATTCTGAGCAATCTCCTTATGACACGCTTGGTAACTATTGCATGCAAATACTTTAGATTTTAATTCAAGTCTATCCCTAACTCTAAGGCTGTAATTTACCAGAAAATAAGTCACAAGGCGGTGACATCGAAATAAGAATTTGTTTATATACGGTACCATCTGGTGCATATAACATTTTATAACCCTTAGTTTTAGTCAATTTCTATTAAGTAATCTGTGTAGCAGTAATATAAGTGTCTGTAGAAAGAAAAACAAGTATATCGTTGTACCTTCTGGTACATACTACTACTTTACCAGCATGCACTATGGAATTGGGGAATGGAACTTTGAGTATTTCCCTATTTCATAATTCTTTTTATTTGATTTTTGCCGGATGTTTTGAATAATTGGTGTTCTATTATTTTTATATTAATGAAAGAACTGGAGAGGGATGCTGATGAAGAGAAAATAAAATCTGCATATAGGAGATTAGCCAAATTCTATCACCCTGACGGTACTGTTCTCTCTCTTCCTTTGGATATATTATTTATACAACACACATTTTAAATATCATACTAATCTGTTACAATTTCTTAGTGAGTTTTCAATTAAGCCCCAATTGAACCCAATTATGGTTCAGTTGCAGTCGCTAATGCAATTTAACATCCCAGTTGCTCAAATTGATCAATCATTGATTTGAAATTATGTGTCAATTCATTCCTACTTGCATGATTAAGTAATAAGTACCAAACAAGCCAGGGGAAAAAATAAGAGAGATGAAAAGTTGTCAAAAGTAGTCGGTTCCTTACCTTGCTGCTGCATACAGGTGCCACATGTTATATAAAATGTGCACACAATTCTTGCATTTAGATTAGTCCAAGTAAATTAGAACATTTATTTATTACCTCACACAGAGCGCAGCCTTCCCTCCTTTTTCATGTCAAACTTGATCTAAGCAACTAATATATTCCTTCACATTTCATTGTTGTTAAAATGACACTTGCAGTATATGATGGCAGAGGGACACTACAGAAGGGTGAGACAGCAATGGCTCGATTTATCAAAATCCAAGCAGCATATGAGCTGCTTATAGACCAGGAGAAGAGACAGCAATATGACTTGGCCCATCGTGTCAATCCCATGAAGGTATTTAATTTTAAATTTTCTCTCTTTATCAAATTCTCATATAATTTTCTAGGTTGAGGCAAATGTCATACAATCCCATGAAGGTATTTTCTCTCTTTATCAAATTTTCTCTCTCTATCAAATTCTCATACAATCCCATGAAGGTATTTTAATTTTAAATTCTCTCTCTTTAGCAATGTCTGATTGTTTTCTTTTTCCCTATAGTAGTTTCATTTAGTTTTGTAATGGAGGTTGAGGCAAGTTGCTTCAAGTTAGGTTTTAAGTTAGGTTTTGGTGAGTTTAGTTGAATAACTGCTATTTAGGCTAAAATAGAGCTCCTAGAAAATTCAAGGCTATAGTTTTGGCACTTCCTTTTCATGAGTTAGTTGATTTACGAAGCCTTGTTTCTTGGTAATATGTGCAGGCATCAGAAGCATGGATGGAATGGTTGATTAAAAAGAGAAAAGCATTTGACCAACGAGGTGATATGGCAATAAGTGCGTGGGCCGAACAGCAACAGCTAGAGATGACTCTACGGGCACGCCACCTGTCCCGTTCTAAGGTCGACATTCATTCGCCATTTTTCTAGTTTTGATATTTTGCTTTTGGCATGCTGAAGAGCTTTCTATTATAGATAAATAAGCTTTGCATAAAGAAATCTTGTGGAGGAATGCAAGTAATCAAATATTACTAAAGTACATGATCATGAACATGAAACTTCTTTGGCATGATTTGGGGTTTCGTCCCTTTGTTGGAAAAAATGGATCCAGTCTGTGTCCTTGAGCCATTTATCCTGTCTACCTTTATGGAACACTAAAATTTCTTGAAAACTCCCTTCATTCATTACTTACCAGATAATCTTTTACAGATGCCTTTACATAAAAGATACATATATATTGAATTTTTGCATGACAGAATGCTTCAGCATAAATTCCTGTATTTACATGGCTGAGATTGGGTTCTCATAGATATATTACAGTCAGGTTATTTCTTTATTAGGAATATCATTTTAAACTTTATCATAAGCACCTGACAAAAATGACTTGTTAGTTTCTTTTGGAAGTTCACGGACTGAACTGGTTCAACTGTCAGCTTTTGGTTTTCAGTAAAGTTGATGTGCCTTTTATTCCTTAAATTTGTCAAACAAAATAACTTTCAGTAAAAAGAATTATAACTACACATATTCCTTCAATGGTTTCATTTCCTTCAATGCTTACAAGATAATACCTTTTTTATCATAAATGCTGGCATATTATCTTGTTATTTTTTTCTTATTTGGGCCAAATTCGCCCTTGGGTAAGACTTGGCCCAAATTCACCCTTAAGTAAGATATTCTTTATTATTAATGTTGCGAGTGCAACTGAATATGAGAATTTTAAAAAATGTATCAAGGAATGAGGTAGAAAGGGTTAAATGAAAGGTATTGCTTAAGAATAATCTTTGCAGAGCAACTGTAATCATTTTCTCTTGACATCGCTATCATAACAAATGTGTTGCTTAGTAGTTAAAAAAAATAAGCTTATAAGCAATAACAGGTAGACCCCGAGGAAGAGCGGAAACTCCTGGCAAAAGAGAAGGCTGCGTACAGAGAGTTCTTCAACACGACGTTAAAGAGGCACACTCTTGTTTTGCGCAAAAGAGACATCATGCGAAGAAAGGCCGAGGAAGATAAGAGGAAGGTTATTGGCCAGCTCTTGGCACTTGAAGGCCTGGAGCTCGAGACTGATGATGAAGATGAATCTTAATGAAGAAGTTTAGATTGAGATTATACCATTTAGGAAGGGGGGGGGGTAGTGATGCGACATTCCCTAAATATATTATTTCTGCACTTGAACCAAGGGAAATTCTGCAACTTTCTGCACGAGCCACTAAACTTTCAATTGTGCCACTTTTTTTCTGTTTAATCTAAAGTTTGAACTGCAACCTCTTCAATTCCACAGAAGGGAATCTCAAAATGTTGAGAAATTATCCAATATGGGGTGGTCAATTACAGTAGATAAATGTCTTGGGAGCTAAAGTCTACGTGTGCGGTGGCTTTATTGCAAGTGTTTTATAGTCCTTGTATAGTTGTATTTATAATTTCGTTTTTACTGGCAAACAATGTGAAGATGAAAATGCAACCATGTATCTAAGCTTAGGTGTAGCTTTATTCTTGCTATGTTGAATGAATTGGTTGTAAAGGGCAAAAAAAAGGAAGAAATTAGTTCTTTTTTAGTTTGTGACTGTATTTATTGAATTCGAGTCTGTTACTATATTTACTGATGAAAAAGGGTTAAAATTTCTGGATAGATCTTAACATCCAATTATGTGATTGCATTTGGAGCTATCTAGTTAGTGAAATTTCTGATGACTCCACCTATTTCGTCTTTAACTGTTTTGCAATCATTATATATTTGATATTAGGTGACTGCATCCACTATAGCAGCCTTTGAGTCATTACGTGGATAAATTAAATTTATTGTGCTGGTTCTGATAGCAGCAAGGCTGTCAGGGATGGGAGCAACAAGTGGTGTTTATCATCATGGCTGTAGAGGCACGCTGGGTTCCATACCGTCAGTTTCTTCACTAGGTTTGGGTCCCATATTTGAGGGAATTTATCAGGTTTTGGTAAGTTTGTTTTACTTTCGGCTGAAAACATTCTGCCGTAGTTCTTATTTTTTGGATATTATTGCTACCTAATTTATTATTGTCATAGATCTTATATTCCTTACAATTGGGGTGTGGCGAAGATTGGGTCTGATAAAATTCAGCTACATTTGAAGCTTTCTTTACACGGAGTTGGAAGTCTCACCAGAATTGGAATCCAAAACTGATAAAAAAAAATTGAGGCCAACTCAGGCTGAGATGTCCAGATTGAACCTCCCTTAAGAACTAACAGTTGAACATGCTCAATCTAACTTTTAAGTGCGAAATTATGCCTCAAAGAACTTTTCTGTTTTATGCAATCAAGCACAACAAAGTAGGAACAAACAAAGAAAACAAAAAAGTGAAGATGGTTTTTGAAACCGACAAAACGAAAGACCATGTGGAGAATGTTATGTCTAACATAAAAATAAAGATTCTTCAATTGTGTATGGCTTAATATAAAGAAGCCAAGAAGGTAAAGTCAAATAACGAAACCAGAAAACTGAAGTCGGAAATTAGTACTTCAGTCTTCAGACGAACAACAAGAGAAGACCTTCATGCAAGGAATCTCTATATGTATAAGTATAACATAAAGAGTTCTTCAATGATGTGTACAACAAATTACTTTCTAGAGAACCAGTGTGATGTTTATCTCATTTTTATGAAAGATTGTTTAAATCCTTTTTTTTCCTTTCATTTGATTTTGTACAGCATTACTGGAAATGCACTTCTGCAGATGCAATAAATAGCATGTGAGTTTACAGTGTAGAAGATGCCTGCCAAGACTGTTGGGACTGCTTTTGCATTGAATTTTCCTCCAACTAAAACTTTGGAATTTTATTTATACATAATTGTATAATAAATAAACATATAAGTGTGCATATTTGAACAACAGAGGTCTGATTGGAGCATAGTTGTATATGGTGTTCTTACTAGGGTTGACCATGGTGGATGTGCGAGAAAAAGATAATCGCATGAGGCAACAATGCTTTTAGCTTATTTCTTTTGGAAATGAGGAGAGAGTACTTTGATTTATTATTACTGATACTGTTGTGTGACATTTCCTTTAATAAAAAAACAATGTGGCATCTCCACAAAATGAATGTTCCAATGGTAAATATTTATATGGACATTTAAAACTTGAATATAGATGCATTGTAATTTTAATATTAAATAAAAGGTATGCAAGGGGGAAAAAACTTCTTGGTAATTTCATTGAACACTGCTAATTTGAAACACAGTGATTAAAAATCAAGTGACTTCGACAATATCAACCACAATTTGTAACCTTGTTCTTTTATGCGTAACTGTTGCTTATTTTCCTGCAAACATTAAATAGATAGAGTCAATTCAAGGAGCAATGCCAGGTACTATGATTCATTGGCAGACATTTTCTGAGCTGGTACACATGGTATACCAAGGAATGAATTGCCCAGATACCCGGTCTATTTATTGTTCGGCAGTTGGCAACCTCTGAACAGTTTTTAAGACTGACCAAACATCAGATCTTATTCGTAACTATTTTCTGAAAAGGACATTACAATTAATTCGAGGACAATAGTTTCATCCTGACCAAGAAAATAAACCAATGAATAAAGTAAATATCTTGAGGAACTTGGAGCCCCACATCGTCCCCAAAAAGATTGGTTTGTATCAGAAATAACCTCACCATGCAATATCAGTTTCATGGGTTATTTATTAAAACTAAAAGCATGATTTTAGTGCAAAAGGAAGCCATTCCCCAATTGAGTTTCAGATGTAGTATAATTTAATACACATACAATTGCTTAAAAAGATAAGAAAGCATCCACATTAGTTTAAAAATTGTGCAGCTCATAATATTCAACTACAATGTTTTAGAGCAGTAAAACCATCTGGTCCTTAGTTTAATTTTCTTAAGTTCCCATCTGTTGTAGATCGGATTCCCTTTGATAGCTTGAATAACTAGGAGCAGTTTGGTCATAAACGATAGCCTATTTTCAAAAAATAGAGATCCTGAAACAATAAGAAATATAGGCCATTGTTTAAGAGCTGTGGGCAAACAAAAACTTATAAAAATAAATATTTTTTTACAAATTCTAATGTACTTGGTGTAGATCAAATATTTAAACTTAATATGGAGCTTACAGACTTTGCTAATAAGTACTATATATATATATATATATATATATATATATATATATATATATATAGAGATAGGCTATTGTCCTTTGGATAGGATTGAGGGGTTATCCTATCAACTTTTCTGTCGTCCGATTGATTTCAGATTTGTGCTTTGATGAGATCGGTCGGCTCAGATATTTGCGCTGAGGAGAGGGGCGTCACCAAAATTTCTCCGTTATTTGCTTTCTCCTCCGTCACTTTCTCTCTATTTTCCGTATGTTAGAAAAAAAGAAATCTGATTTTTCTGCTCGTTCCTCTCAGCTCGTTTCTTTTCCCTTCAAAACCAAGAAAAAAAACTAAAAAACCGCTCGTAGATCCACCACTTCTCCGTATCTACACCTCCGCCTCCTCTCCTGTAGACACAGCTTGCTACAAATGCCTCCGTCTATGCTTCAAACAGTCAGTTCTTACTAGTTACTAGCTATGCCTCCGCGTCATCTCCTCTACACTGGGCTCTCTTTGGCTCCCTACGCCCTAAAAGCTCGTTCCGCCTCCGCTTTCTCACCCCCTTCCTCCTGGCTGGCTCCGCGACCGGGAACCAAATTTGTGCATCTCTTTCCGTCCAATCGAAACAAACCCTAGGTTGGTGGTCGTGATGGATTTGGTAAAGGAAGAGACAACCAGAATTTTAATTTTCATTCTTATTTTTTCCCCTTTTTCTTCCTGAATTTGGTAAAGCAAATAATGGATTTTCTGGAAAAAAAAATTTGATTATTGGGTGTGAACCTGATATGGTACCTTTTGTGCACTAGTGAATGAAGAGATTGAAACAAAATTTTTCACTTACCAGTAGTGATGTTGGTGTGGACAGCGCATATGTATTGATGATCATAACCATTTTCATGGTACAAAGAAATTGGAATGAGCACCCAAAGTAATTGGAATGAGTGACCAAACCCACCTTGTGTGCAATGTGATGCTTGTATTTGATGCTACTTTAGGTTTAGGTTTATTTGATGCTACTGGATGTTTGATGACAATATTTGATGCTTGTATTTTGTCCAGACAATACAATTGAAAAAGAAATTGAGAGATGAGATGAAGAGATTACCTTAAAAAAAAAAATTCAGAGACAGCTTGAGAGATGAAACTTAAATAAGTTACTATTATGCTGTCAATATACTGACGAGATTGAATTGGTCATTTTTATATAAAGTTGCTTAATTTGAAGTTCTGAGTGAACATATATAAACTTGCTCTATATATCTTGATTTGGTCATTCACCTATGTGAATTGGAAATTGACGACTTGCTAAGAACAAAAGCATTAAAAAATACACCATGTTCAAATTGGTATGTCCAAACTAACAAAATACACCATACGTCTCTGTTGAAAGCTATAACATGTTCAAACTAACATTTCCAAACAACAAAATATTAACTAACATGTTCAAACTAACAAAATACTTCAAACTAACAATATAAACTACTACTTTTTAATTTGACAAGTCTTCATATCCACTATCCGATTCCACCTCCGCATCTTCTTGCGAACCATCCGATTCGACCTCCTCATCATCACTACTTACTATCTTTTTGTTACCCTTTCCTTGAACATTCCGAAGCTAAAAAAAGAAAAGAAAAGAAAGTTAATAACATGTCAAAAAATATAAATGTTAAATTAATAAAAGATGGAATTAATTAGTACCGGACAAGTCCTTCTATTATGGCCTCCTTTCTTACTACCGCAAATGCCACATTTTCTTGGTTTTTTGGCCTCCGATGGTGGTTTAAATCTTTGCGGTTTTTTTCTCTTTCCCTTGCATTGAGAAATTGGTGGATCTATTATCCCTTGAGAAGGTGCCCTTGCCCTTGATGACGTGTCAATCTCATGGATACCTCAAAGATTGCCTAATTTTAGAAAATATCTATAAAATTTTCTTCATGGATACCTCACAAGCACAGTATTCATGGATAACCTCATAGCACAATATCTACAAAATTTTACAACCGACTCAGGATGGTTAATGGATGCTGAAAGTAGACGAGCAAGGCCTGAGGCCTAAGCAGATCAGATTGGCATGTGCAGCCGAACCAATAGGCACATTATTCATGCATTTACCATGCCAACAATACTTAAACACAAATTTGAGAAAATCCATAAAATTGATTCGAAAATATCCGGCCAGGCCAGACAAGTCATGGCAATCTAGGGTTTTTACGAAAATTCCAGAAAATCCATCAAATTTGAGAGATGAAGAGAATGAAGAGATTACCTTAGGCCTTAAGTGCTATGAATTTCTTTTGAGCGAAAACGCTTGAGCCGAGATGAAAATTTTATGAAATTCGAATGGATTTTGAGAAAGAGACAGATGAGGGTTGGTCGAAGGTTCGAGAGAGAGAGCACATACGGATTAGAGAGAGAGAGAGATCGCGTAGATATCAAGCTGAGAGGCGCGTAGAATAGACGGAAATTTTTAACGGAGGTGCATAAACGGAAATCGCTTAACTCAGAATCCCTCTCTTCAGCGCATCAATCCTCATCGCTTATCTATAATCTGGCACGAATCTTGACACCATCTAAAGGCTAAAAACTTAATAGGAAACCACCTCTGTCCTATCCAAAGGATAATAGCCTATCTCTATATATATATATATATATATATATATATATATTCTTTGACATTATTATTTGAAAATAGAATGTATTTCTAAATGTTCTCTATTGATGGCTTCAATGCACAAAAAATATATATATATTTTTAAAATATTTGATATGGACGACTCAAAAAATATCATTTACAAGGTAATTTTATCATTGTATTTCTCAAATCGACTGTCTAATATTAGTCACATGTTTCCAAATTTATATTTTTCGTGTATAATTTTTTTTTTGTCACTTTATATGCCCTGAAATGGCAAGATATATATTCCATCTCCTTTAGAAAAGAGATCCGAGTGAGGGTGTGCCTGGATCGTATTTTCTTGCGGTTCCATGTTCGACTAATAACACATGGCAAAATAATCATGTTCGTACCCAAGAAAGAAAAAGCTTCTTACCACTTGCATTAATCAGACAAGAAAAAATAAAACTAAAATGGACGCAGCAAAACGTGCTATGTTTAGTGCCAGAAAGGAAGATCATCTCTATTTAAATTATGAACGGACAAACAAAATCAATCAAATCAATGGATTAAATTATCTTTACACTAAGAATAAAAAAATAAACAAAAAAAAGATTGAAAGGCCCGAAGAAACCCACAAAAAAATTGGGCAAACGAACACAGTTAAAAAAAAAAATGTACAAAAAAAGAAAACCCAATCAAATTGTTATCGAACAAAGTTCATCGACCACCACCTTCATATCAGGCCTCTCATTAACGGGGCTTATACACCTAAGCGATATCTGTAATAATTCATCCAAAACCCGTGAGTTCTCCTCCAAACCAGTTATATCCCGATCAAAACAATCAGGCCCGCGGCCTTCTCTACTACACAATTGTACCCAATCTGTTAGGTCAACTGCACCTACTTGACCCGATATTATCTCACCCGCACTTTTACGGGTCAACATTTCCATAACCACCACCCCAAATGCATACACATCAGCTTTAAAAGAGGGAACTGGTTTGGGCGCATCAGCCAGTTCAGGCGCCCTATACCCGACTGCACCCAATTGAAGGATCTGCTCAGTGATCCCAGTGGGAGTCATGAGGCGGTGAAGCCCGAAATCTGTTAGCTTAGCAGTGAGATCAGGACCTGTTAAGAGCACATTAGTAGGCTTAATATTTCCATGTGGGAGGTTCTTCTCTTGGTGTAGGTAAAGGAGGGCACGTGCCAGATCTATGGAGATTCTTAGCCGCTGAAGCACTGACAAACGGGAGTACCGCCTTGGAGTAGATTCTGGTACAGAAGAGAGGGCATGACAACATATTATTTTAATGTAAATATTGGCATATATAAGGAAATGGGACAACCATATATGCCCCTAAAGTATCTCATAATATAACAATTTTAACTCAAGAGGAAATTGTGGTCCAAATTCTCCACCAAAAACAAAAAAAGGACTCTGAAATTTAAGCCTTCAGGGTTATCACTTGCGAAGAAAAGAAGATGGCCAATGGTTTTTGGGCATCTTTTTGAAAGGGAAAGTGACGACTATTTAGAGGATGTTTCCTTTCAGTTCTTTTTATGAGGTTTTGGAGTACACAAAGTGACATTAATAACATCCACTAGTTTCACAACCTAATTTACATTCAAAAGAACAAGGATTCCAGCAAGGATGGTCAGAGGTTTTGCTTTTTTCCCATAGGGAAATGGGAACAGATTCAAATGTCGTGAGAGTGATTTTAGGTAGATAGGAAGTTGAGCATGGTGCTGTGTAAGAAAGACAGTCTTGTATAAATAAAAAAAATTACAAAATCAATGTTTATGTATTATATGCACCATGACAGCATAATGCGAACTTGGGTCAAAATTTCAAAAAGGTCAAGGAACAAAAATATAAATACATTATTTGTAAGACAACTAAGACCAAGCTTAGAATAAAAGTGATAATTCGTATGAAAAGCACAGCTAGAAAATTATTAGAAAACTAAAATAAATTACCGTATAGATATAGAGACAAGCTATCTCCCATCAAATAATCAGAAATGATGAACCTCTCCTGCTCTTTTGGCCCCCAGTAGAACCCTCGCCATGAAACCACATTTGGGTGCCTCACTGAACCAACCCGCTTTGCCTCTTTTAAGAATTCCTTCTTGTTCTTCACTAACCCAACTCGCAACCATTTCACAGTCATCACATGCCCATTTTCAAGAGTGGCTTTGTAAGTTGTACCATGGCTACTCCTGCCCAAGACCTCAGCTGGGGCCCGTGATAGCTCCTCAGCAGTGAATATAACAG
The DNA here is from genome assembly GCA_028095005.1 of Rhynchospora pubera. Taxonomy (NCBI): domain Eukaryota; kingdom Viridiplantae; phylum Streptophyta; class Magnoliopsida; order Poales; family Cyperaceae; genus Rhynchospora; species Rhynchospora pubera. Next base: position 156,097,594 of record CM051462.1, on the reverse strand, counting down.
AACTATCTAAGAAAGTCAGATCTCCTACCAATCTGTCAGTCTGGTCCACTTGTTGTTCTGGGACCTGTTCAAAAGGGTATGGTTCAGGGTCAAGATTTCTGTTTGGCTTTTGAACCTGGTTTGAAGCCTGGACTGGGTTCGGGCTAGAGAGTTCCACCATGTCGGGAGTTGATCGTTGCAAGCCCATCTCTTTTGGGGTTGAGTTTGGATCTGCTGCATAACCAAATTCAATCGCATCTGCTAGAAGCTCTTTTTGTGCTGACATGGTCCTAGAATGCGAGGTCAATAGACGGTCGTTCGAAAAACTTATGGGGGCAGGGACAGAACCCTCACTTCGTGAGCCGAAGATGCTTCTCCCAAATTTTAGATCTCTTGATTTGAACCCATGCCTTCCACACAATTCTTGGGACCTGATCATATACAATGCAATCCCCGCAAAAATTAGAAGTATTAAAGACCCGACACAACCGATGATCAATGCGACCCGTACCGCAGATTTCATATGCCGAGATCCTGACCCAGGACCCACTAAATTGTTGCCATTTCCAGTGGGGACACCATCAGGGAAGACCAACTTAGGGTTTCCTGGGAAGAAAGAGGAGTAAGGAAACCTTTCTAGAGTTCTCGGCACAGTACCCGACAGGTCGTTAGATGACACATTAAAGTACGTCAGCGCCTTTTGCTGCAAGTCAGGTATTGGACCAGTAAACCGGTTGCCTGACAGATCAAGAAACTCCAACAGGGTTAGCTTTGCCAGCTCAGGTGGTAACATTCCAGATAAATTATTTCGACCAAGGTTTAAAATTCTGAGTCCTTGAATGTTACCAATATCAGGCGGAAGGTTTCCAGTTAAGATGTTACTAGAGAGGTCCAATATCTCGAGGTGCGAGTAGGAGGAGAGGACCAGTGACTCGGTACTATGTGAGCTTTGTATCGGTATCGACCCATTGAACCCATTACGTGATAGGTTCAAGCTAGTTAGGGTTAGCGATGAGAAAAGACTCGGTAAAATGGGGCCTGTTAGTTTGTTCAAACTCAGGTCGAGGACGGATAGTTTAGGGTAGGTGCCCAAAACTGAAGGAAGCAAACCTGTTAGGGAAGTGTTGCTTAATTTTAGAGTTGCTATGTTTTTGAAATTAGACAAGCTTTCTGGGTATGTCCCTGATAGAGCATTTGAACTTAGGTCAATGGTCTCTAGGTTTTCACCCCAGTTCTGTAGCACAGTTAGATCACCAGTTAGCTGGTTGTTGCTCAAGTCAAGATATACACATGAACCAATGGATGCAGGTAAAGTACCAGACAAGGAGTTCGAGGAGAGGTTCAAATTTTTCAATGTTGTGGAGATTATATTTGGCAATGACCCTGAAATGAAAATGAAATTATATCAGACGATGCACTAAAAAAAATTTATTTGGCTCAATTTCACAATAGAGAAAAACAAGAGAAAGCAGAAACTCAATATAAATTGGAAAACTAATTATAGAAAAACTGTACAATTACCAAACTTGTAATTTTATATATAAAATGTATTTCTTAATATGAGTTTTAAAATTTTTAATAGCTTTAGCTTTGATTCACCTTTTGCAGTAAACCAAAATTCATTATTTTTTCACAACTAAACGCCTCATATTTATATTTATATTCATTGTATCGACAAATCCCATATCTGGTCAGATACTGGAACCTTATTGTTTAACGACCCACTGAAAAATCCAAATCACCAAAATTATTAACAAAAATAGAAAGGAAACAAAATCAATTACCAGTAAACCCATTTCTGCTGAGATCAATCTCGATCAGATGAAACGAGCTCTGAAAAATCTCCTGGGGCAGCAATCCAAAAAATTGATTAGAGCCTAATCTCAGCACCCTCAAATTAAACCAACTTGCAAGAGACGGCAGCTCTCCAGTCAGTGCATTGTAACCTAGATCCAGTTGCTCCAAATTCTTAAACATCCCCACTGATTCTCGCGAGAAAAAGTTACCTTGAATCCTGTTATAACTCAAATTCAAGTACTTTACTGTATTCCCCAAAGAAGTGAGATTACTGGGGTCTACTGAAATAGCCCCGGTGAAAGAATTCCCACTCAAATCAACATGCTCTATATTCCTCAATTGCGATAACAATTCCCCAATGTCACCCCAAATGCCATTCGATCTCAAATCCAAATGCCTCAGATTTTGCAATTTGTACAAACTAGCAGGGTATCCTTGAGTGAAGTTGTTCCCTGACAAATTGAGGTACTCTAACCCAGACAAATCAGTGATTCGGTCAGGTACAGGTCCGTAGAACTGATTCCCGGATAAGTCGATGCTTTTAAGAGTAGTCATAGATCCGAGACCAGGCACTAGCCGACCCGTGAATGCATTGCCCGCAAGAGAAAGCGTTTGGATGTAATGGAGGCCAATTAAAGGCGAGAACTTCAACTCGCCGGAGAGGTTGAGATTGGAGAGGTTGAGACCAATAACAGCACCGGAGGCAGCGTCGCAGGTGATGCCGACCCAATTGGAGGGACATGACTGGATGCTGTTAGCTGGTGGGGCCCAAGAGGAGAGCACAGTTCCAGTGGGGTCCACAATGGCCTTCTTGAACTCGAGTAGAGATTGAATGTCGTTGGAGTCGGAGATGGAGGGAGGGAGGAGAGAAACGGAGAGGAAGAGTAGGAAGAGGAAATGGAGAGGCGGCTGATCCATTGGGAGTAGTGTTGCTAGGGTTTTGAGCTGGGTTTGGTTTGGTTAAGGAGAAAGGATCAGCATTGGAGAAGAGAGAGAAACCCACAAGAAGAAACCCTAACAATGGAGATTTGGAGAGAGAGGTGGGGAGAGGAGAGAGAGAGAGAGAGAGGAGAAAGTTATAATTTAGAGAGGCTCTACAACTAATACAGGGTGTAAAGGAGAGAGAGAAGAGAGAGAGATTGGATTAAAGAATTTGGAGAGAAATATTATTCAGATTTACATTTCACACACAGGATGCTTTACAACAGTTTACATAAACAGAAGAGAGACAATATTATTTCCTTTATTTATTCGTTTACCAATATGGCAATATTCATGCATCTCTATATTTTGTTGATAGGTTATCGCAAGTCCAGCTTACAAAGAAGGTAATATTTTAGCATATCATCAATTTATTTTTTAGATTTTTCATTCTTGCACAAGACTCGAAAGCTTATAAAAAAATTTTGAAATAAATTCTAAAATTTTTACTTCAAATTGGAAAATTAAAGTAAGACGATTTGATCTTCGCTGGTACGTATGCTTTTTTCATAATACTCGTACATATTGCAATGCATGAAAAAAGGAAAAAAATTTATATTTTCTTCGGTGTATTATTGAGTCCTACTATAATTCATATTGCTGTAACATTTCGATATTTCATGCTTATTCTAGAAAAAAAATGTTACTAATTTATGTTCCTCTAAACGAGTAATTTTATCGGCATATGGTCTTCCTCTAGTTATTTTTATAAGGTCATAGAAGTTTTTATGACATAATATACTAATATACACAAATTTATTTCTAATGCTTTGGACTAAATTTTAATAGAAGTTGAGATAAAAGTTTACCATGGAAGAACTCTATACATGTAAATATTATATTTCTTTCCATAATTATGGTGGTAGCTTAAAATTAATTTATTTGGCAAAATATGGAGGTGCTAGAAAGGCGTAGATGGAAAGTGTGGGAGGAAACATGGTTTTCCTTAAAATATTATACTCAAGTTTTAGAAAGAATGTAAATATTGTATATTAGTTGATAGTTGATACCAAGCATAAATATTGTTCTTAAAATAAAACAGTCCCTTTCACATGTTGAGAGGTTCATATGTATTATCTATTTAGCATTATATGGTGGAGACAATATTTTATCGGACCGCTAGGTTTTCTAGCGGACCGTCAAAAATTTAGCGAATCGCTTGTATCTCAAGAGAATTATTACTGAAACTGATAGACTGGCATCTTTTCATGAAAAATTGTCTTATATGTTATATCTTGCATCCCTTTATAAAAGAAGACGTTGAAGAGGCTGTTTTTGAGTTCTTTTTTTGATACAGAGACAAGAGAAATAAGGAGAGATCCACCATACTTGTTCTTGTGCATTTAAACAAGATTAAGCACTCAAGAGGGGAGAAATGATTACATCGCCGTCAGTGGCGGAGTTAGAAATTTTTGCAATGGGGTTCAACAAATTTATAATATTACAGTTTTTATTAAAATAAATTCATACACCATTATATATTTTTATCTCTTTTCTAAACACCAAAAGAAAGAAATTTTCATAAATTAAATAACAAAGTTATTGTATGCTTTTCCTAAAAGTAATGAGAATAATTGCTAACTTAATTGGAAATTATTTTGTCTCAAAATACGTTTTAATTAGAAAAATTGCTAACTTTACATAATAAAACACTCATGAGAATGCAATCATGAACCAAATGGGGTTCATAGTATGATAATATTTATATTTTTATGGGGTTCAAATTTAAGTTAACTATAAAAATATTCATTTTATAAGTATAAAATTTGAATGTATGGTATTTATTTTATGAAATTGAATGGGGTCAATTGACCCCCATTCAATGAACCTATCTCCGCCGTTGATCGCCGTGTCCTTGTGATTGTACATTAGAGTCTAGATACTTATACTGTGGATTTGTGACAGAACTCGTTGCAATAACGTGGTTGCTGTCCATTGATATTATAAAGCAGAAGGCTTGCAATCTACAACGTGAAAGACGCAATTTGGTGACAGAAGTTACAATATGTTACAAAATTACAAAAGTTGTTAAAAAGTTAAAATACATGCTATTTCAAAATAAGTCTACTGGCAAAAGACACAAGTCGGTGACTTCCGTTACCAGTTACTAATAACAGTGTAGTAACCGCAAAAAGTATTATGTAATTATTAGCGCCGGACGTTTCAAACAAACCGTTATATGAAGCCAATAGAAATGTGCCAAGTAGGCACTTGTACATGGCCGTGTAAATTTAGAGTGGTGAAAGTGTCTAGCAAATGAAGAGAGAGCAAGGTTAAACTTAATAAAAGTTAAAAAGGGAGGGAAGGAAACAAACACCTGTCACGTCCTTCACAGAACAGAAGAGAAGACATTCAGTTGTAGTCTTCTAGACTATCTATCTACCTCTGCTTTTCTCTGTTTTGTGTTGCTTTTCGTGTGGCTGATTATACTACACTTCTTAGGGGTTTATAGAGATTCTCAATTTGGGTCACAAAATCTTAAGATATAGATACTTCTGTACCCATATCTCAACTCATTATATATCCCAAATGTTTCACATATATTGTATATACAATGTGGTTAAAGAGGCGATTTCTTTGGGAAAAATGCTAAGGAATTATCATTATTTCTGTTGATATTATCAATGACATTATTATACCGATTAAATCAGTTGTTTTGTATGATGGATAAAAAAAAAACTTGGAAATTTACTAGCAATATTATTGAACTGAAGCATCCATTTATATATTTTGTTGGTTCAGCATTAATTATCTGATTTTTTTTTACTCATTCACTTATTTTTTTTTTAAAGTTCAGCGCTAGTTAATTAAGTACTTATGGGGACCGTTTGGATGGTATGAGAATAAGGAAGGAATAAGTATTTTAAGAAAAAAATATTGGAAAGTATGTAACTTTGGGAAGAGTGAAAAGATGTTATTCCGGAAATAAAAAATGTTATTTGGATAGTGAGTTAGGAATAAGCATGCAAATTGATATTAATTTAAATAAATTATGAAAAAATATTAATTTAATATTAAATAAATTATTAATTAAAGAGCATATAAAATTTTCATTTTGTTATTAGTATTTAGCTATTTTTGTTGAAATTATGTATATATAATTGTTGAAAGATGTTATTCCTAAGAAGAAACTATTCTTGGAGCCGTTTGGATGTTGTAGGAATTTGGAAAATTTGCAATTCCTAGACATAAATTTATTGGAAAGTATGTAACTTTGTGAAGAGTTTAGATTGTTTATAATAAATTTGGCATATAAAATGCCCGAAATTTGCAATTCCAGCACCATCCAAACAACCCCCTAAGGAAGAAATTATTCTTTTTCTTATTCCTAACTTTTTTGGATATCTAGAAAGAAGCTATTTTTAGGAAGAAACTATTCTTTCTATTCCTAAGCAATTCAAACGACCCTTATGTAAATAAGGGGTATAATAAAATCATTTTTAGCCTATATAAAAGTTCCATATTATACATCTAAATAAGAAACGATGAATCATAAGAATCCATTCGAGACGTAAATCACTTATTCACTTTTTTTTTTTTTTTGGCGGTGTCTCGTCCATAATTTCTTTTGTATTAGTAATTCAAAGTTTAAAATTTCAATTGAGAAGTCTGGTTTATTGACAAAAAGTACAAAATTATAAAATTTACAATATAAACCAGTAAATTACTTAAAACCAAATTATTCACGACAAATCGTTGAATTGCACTTTTTTTTAGTTTTATAAACAAATCCACTATTCATGTTGACTTGGAACAAGATAACAGAAATTCAAGAAGGTACACATTTGATTCCTCCTATATATCCTTTCTGCGGATAGCTACTCTGTCCTTATATTACAGTACTCTTATACCTTTTTCCTTTTACTCTTTTCATTATTCTTTAAAGCTCCTGTCACATTGGCCTCAACTAGATATTTCTCCTTAGTTGTTCCAGACTTAATTATGTACATCTATCAATTCTTTGGATCTGGAAAATTTTAATTTTCACAAAAAATTATAGCTGGAAGCTACTTTTGATCTGTCGGATTTAAGGATAATATGTAGCTATGCATATGACAGATGCTTCAGTAATCAATTCAATTGTTCTGAAAGACACATTCTTCGAGTAATGATTGTGTTTGGTGAGTTGATTAGTTGTGTACTGTAATCTTTAGCTATGTTTGGTGTGTTAATATTTTTTCCATCTCTTGATATTCTGTAAAATTATCATACAAAATAATATATTAATATGCTAATTCATTGATCCAATTTAATATGCAAACTGCATAATTCTCTAATCTGAAGGGGGGAAAAGATATTATGCCAATCCATGATATAAATAAAGCTCTGACAGGAATCAGTTATGTATTGAGAATTTTTAGATTATGTCGTTCCTCAGAACTCAATAGGAACAAAGAAAGATTTAATCAATAAAACAAAGGAGCATTAACTAGAGGAATAATTATTGCAAGGCAATTGTTAGAATGGCATATTTGTGCATGAACAAACAAGAGAAAGCTTAACTTACATTGACTTAAATAACAATGATTGATACACCAAATTCCTGATTGTAATTGTTTCGGGACGCCAACAAAGACATCTCCAAACCTTTTATAACGATGCATGCTTCATAGTTTGATTTCTTTCGTCTCATATAAATGTTCTTGCCAGGCAATCTTATTTTTATTTTATATGTCATAAACTTTTTAATCAAATTAAAATTTTATCTTCAATATAGTTTCAATAATCCTTCACCACGTTATAATATATACCAAGTTACCAACACAGTTATAGCTGTAGACCTGTAGTAGCGTCAGTAGTAGCATCAATAATATATAACGACCTAAATAACAAAATTAGGCATAAATATAGGGTTGCAATGGAATTAACTTCTTTAAAGTTTAATAAACATCAAATTTGATATAAGTATAAACTAAAAAAAAAATATTCTGCGCATATTTACCTAAAAACATACATTTGCAATTTGCATTTCAACCTTATATCATTACGGAAATTATATGTGAATTATGATGGATATTTTCAATGGTTTTCATTAAAAACCCAATTGACATTGTTTCGTATTTATGAGTCATCCAATAAATTTAAGAATTTCCTATAAAAAAAAAGGAGAGAAAGAATTCACACGGACCACTTTCCGTGCAGAAGTACCCAAGAAAAGAGATCACAAGTTTCACAACTAACGCATGTACCTGCACAACAAAAAGAAAAGCCGACTCGGAGTCGGAGACTCGGAGACCATGTAACATGGATTACAGCACAAACCAGTTGTTGGAGATCTCATATATATCTAACATTTATCATGCACTACTCAAGGAAGACTTGTCTCGTTCAGAATTTCAAGTCTCTATCTACTAATTATAAATTATACATACATATAAAAAATAATTTCCAAAGTTATTAATCTTATCAGATCACCTATTTTTATCAACCATTTAATAATGCTTGAATGCCTCCTTGTTCTATATTTTTTTAATTCGATATTATTTGTCTATGATACAACAAAGGTCTTAAAATAACAAAAAAAAAAGAGGAAAATTTGTATTGCTCTCCATAAGTTATGGCGTGTTTGGATGCACGCTAATAAGTAACAAAACGTGAACAAACTTGTTTCGAATAGATTTTGTTCTAAATTTCTTTCTTTTTTTTTTGAAGAAAGAGGGGTGTTTGCCTCTAAAAATGCTGCAAAAAAAAATGAATGATGACAAATGAAAATGAAATTTCGTAAATATTTATAAAACGTTGCAATCTGGTTCTGGCACAGAATTCATCGTATCAAACCGGCTCCGGCCCAAGTCCAACTCAACTTCAAAAAATCAGGCCCAGCGAAAAATATAAAATTGTTTTGGGCCAGCGTTGAACAAAGAAGCCCAAATCACAAAATTTATCCTATCAGATCGGATCCAAGCCAGATTAAACCCGATAAGTTCCCAACCTGTTCGAAAAAAAAAGCACACAGATGGCGCTCGCTCGTTGGTTTGTTCTTGCGGGACCCACAGTCTGATAACAGAAAAGGGGGAGCAAGTACAGACCTGGAAGAAGGGGACGACAGCCAACTGAAGTTTCGCTTCCCTCCGGTGTTGCACGTCGCCGTGACTTTAATGAAGCACACCACTGCATAGAGGACTTCATCACAAACCTATCGATATCAAACACGGGGGGTCTCAGGCAGTGAATTTGACGAATGACAGGCACGGTTGTGAAATTAGGGAAAGTGAAAATGTGAAATTACCTAGCGAAACGACCAATTGAAATACTGGAGGTGTTGCGGTGACTTTGTAATAGAGGAATTATATGCCAATTGGATCAATTGCTATAAGAGAAAGAGGATACTAGAGTATTGGCAGACAGAAGCTTCAAGCCTGGCGAAACCCGCACCAGGCAGTATTGTTTGTGGCAATAGGAAGTAGGAGAGGCTCTACAGGGTTGGCGAGTAATGTAATGGAATCTCAGAAGAGAGGAAAGCGTGCACAAGCTAATAGGAACTCAAAATCCACATCACTGGAGATGTCCAGTGAAGGAGGCAATGAAACAGTACGAAAAATGGAACAATGGAGAGCGTAGTTCTACCCCCTGCAGTCTATAACCTGAATAAAGAAGGCCTACTACAATAGGAGTTCTTTTAACAGGGGGGGTGAACTTACCACTACGGTTGTAGCCGTTAGATGCATCAAGACGAAATCACTTTGCCTCCCATAGTACAAAGTCATCAATACTACACAGGACATGATGGAAGCATGAAGTAAAGAAAAAGGACCGACTGGAAAGTATGCCTTCCAAGATCATCATGCATCTCACCACACACAACACATTGAACGGACAGATGATGGAGTGGGAATGCCTTCTTTGAGCATTGTATAGGGTCATATGTGACAAAGGGGAAGCAAAAGAGACCTGAAAATGCAAATTATTGAAGATGCAGCGCATGAGTCCTCTCTGGTGGGCCCAGGGGCAGATCTGGAACATGCAGAAAAAAACAAAAGAATGTAGCACATAAGCAACAGATGAAAAAGCACAATATCCCAATCTTACCCCTCTAGTATACTACACTGTCTGACAAGCTTATAATTAGGCAGAAATTAAATCAAATTGAAGGCATAATTGAGGGTGTAAAAGAGCCTTAACATTCCCTTAACATCCAAGAAGAAAATTTAAAGACAGTTAAAGGAAATGATAATTAAATGGGATGAACTAGTAAGGCTTAGAACTGTTCAGGAATGCCTTTCATATGCACTAAACCAATTAACCCCCAACCAATGAAAAATCGACAGCATCCCTTCAAGTCTGACAAAGAGGAACACCCTTTTCATTTGAGTGAAACAGCAAACACCAGGGATTAACCAACCAAATGAAACTCAGTGATAAGCTATAGGCCACTGGGGTCTCAATTCCGCTTTTACCCCTCTACTTAAGGGTCAAATGCACATGTATTGAAGGGTATCATTGAGATTATGTGTTAACCACAGATGACTCCAGTAGTTATGAGAATAAAAGCAAATTGAGAAAGGAAAAAAGCCTATTACTTAGCTGTAAATTGGGACTCAGGATTTGATCCCTTCACAAGATCATCTTAACCACCCACTGCCTATGAAGGCATGGATGAATGCCATCTGTACACCCCCATTCTGGCGCCAAGTCATTACCTCATCCCCAAGACATAGAAAGCAGTGAGGTATGATCTTATCCCATCCAATACCAAATGACACCGGGACCCACCTGCCAGAGATATGAGTAAAAATGTTATACTACTGGCCTCTTGATAATTGATCACTGCCAAGTGTCAAGAGGTGATTGGGAAGTAAATTAGATAGTAGAAATTACCAAGTGAAGAAAGGAAAAGAAGAGAAAGTCGGTTTGCCATCTATGCATCTTCACCATCCATCAAGTGCCAAGGAAGTGAGATGTTGCCACCTGTCATGATGATGGAATCACCAAACCCTGGAAATCTCCTATAAAAGAAGCACCTCCTAAGAAGAAGAGGAGGCCAATTAGTTAGCAAAAAAACTCTGTCATTTTAGAAACTCAAGCTTTATTTTGCAATCAAGGTAATAGATGTAATCCCTTTGTATTGGCCTCCAAAAAAAAAATATGAATAAAATGATTTCGGTTGCATTTGCTGTGTTACCTTTCCTTTCTTGTTTCCTTTTTTTTTCTTTTCATCTTGTTCCTTGGAGTTCACACTGATGCTAGTGAAGAGCGTGACTTAGATTCCGCATTCATGATCATCAGTTAGGCCTCTAAAAAGTCTTGCATATAGGAGTAATTTGCATTAATACAAAATTCTTATTATTAATGTGAGATCAGAAGTTGTTGGTTCCATGGAGAGCGTGACTTAGACTCCACCTCCATGGGTGCCATGTTGATTTCTGACTCTCAGTCTCGTTTTAATACTTAGAGCATGGTCATTGTCAGAATGTTGCTAAGTTTTCATTTATGCAGTCCATAGTCAAAGCTTGATAGGCTAGGTTCTTGTCATGATAAAATAGTTGAGTTTACAACTGGAATAAAATTATTTCATCAGAAAATGAAGAGTCTAAGTTTATGCAAAGGTTTAAATGTAAAAAAAAAAAAACAGATTAGAAAATTTTTATGTAGAAGTCCAGTCCCTTAAGCAATCTAAATTCCTATGCCAGTCTCACCTGATGAAATGAGTAATAAAATGATATTGTCCCTCACTATGTATTTAGGAATAAACCTGAAATGGGAGTCCATGTCCTTAGAATGAAAGATTTCCATCATGGTTTGCAAGTAACATGAGTTTAGAAACATTGTGTTATTAAGAAAAATTCCAGGGTCATATGAAAATTATGTAATAATGATGGCATAATAGGTCGGCATCTAGACACACCAAATAAGTTTTTTTTTAAATAAAAAAAAAGAGTTAGCAAGTTTCAAAGTTTTCTTTACTAGTACATCCTCTTGTTTCACTATTGGCGTGGCAAAAAAAATGTGTGTGTATAAAGTTGTATTCTCCAGTACAAAGTGACAGTCATCAAGTCCTCTAAGTAAGTGAAACTGTGCTTGTATGGTTGACAGGAAGAGAAGTAAAATTAACCTTATCATGGGTCAATATGTGAAAATGAATAATTCTTGGGTATAAACTAAGATGCATGAATTTATTTGGTTATATGAGCATTAGAAGATATTGAGTAAAAAGATGGTTGATATGAGATGAGAAATGAGATAAATCCTGAGACCCAAGTGGACAAGAGGGATCAATGCATGAGTTACTAATAAGTGCCAACAAGAATAAAATTACTAGTTCAAAGTCCATCTTGAATGATTACATAAGCAAGCGGCACAACCACAGTCTAACCCTTCAAGGTTCAAGCCATACATAAGATGAAGATAAAAGGAAAATCACAAGTGCCGCATTTAAAAATGAAAGTTTGATGTCCAGCATGGTAGATAAAAAGATGAATGAGAATGCTCATATATACACCAAGCATGTGTCGTTTGAGTATCAATTTACGAAACAACTCATACATAAAACCAAATTTCATTTATTAAGTCTATCAGATCAAAAGGCAAAATTAAGGTACAGGTACATTACCTCAAAATTGGGAAGCGCAAGGTGAAATTGGATGTGCAGGCGACTCCATGATGTTCGCAAGGTGCCTCACAATGTCTCTGTCGGAGCAATTCATTACTACACTCCGTCAATCGATGACTCTCCACCACTACAACAGACCAAGCGAAATCAACGGTCAGAACTCCTCAAATCGATCAACGCAACGGCAATGGATGGCAGAAACAATCTCAGGAGCCCTCCACGACGCCTATCAACCTAGTCGCAGACGCCATGGCTGCCGAAACCCTCTCCTGGCGCTGCCAATGGAGGCGTCCAGTCCAACGGGAAAGTTTTGGGACCCATGTCGATGAAAGAAAGAGGGAGATGTATCGAAGCTTCGCGTAAGCCTGTCGCATCTGAGAAGCCAACGCCAACGGGTGAAGTAAACAGATCGAATATGGACCTAACCTCAACTCGTTCGGTGCACAGATGCAAGCATGAACCAAGTGATTTGATCAAACCCCAATTTCCAGCATGTCCCTTGATCTTCTGTGACGGCCAGCGCGTAACGAATCCCTGACGAATATAACACAAAACAGCAAAGTCTCAACCAATTAAAAAACTCTGCGAAGCAGAAAACTTCAAAAATGCATTAAAAATAGCTAGATTGTCAAAAGAATTCTCATAAAATATTAAAATGTTAAGAAAAATATGAGGAATATTTTGATGTATCATGTCATGCCAAAACACTAAAGCACAAAATATCCAAATTAAAAGTTTAAGGGATTGTCATAATGGGAAATAAAAAAAAAAATCAAGTTCTCTAAGGAAATTAAGCAAAAATCATCTTGAACATTTTTTTTGTTCTGGACAACAGGTACATTTGAACAATTTTTTGTTCTGGACAGCAGGTACGCTTGACATTCCTTGTTCTGGACAACAGGCACAATCAAGTATTAAAATCCGCAAGCAAAAAATGAAGTAAAAAAAAAAGGGAAAAAAACATCACCAAAAAGGTCAAAAAAAAAAGAGATGGAAATTTAAAAGTACAAATTCAAATGTCTAAACCTAAAAGTCCAACCAAAAGTTGAAAGCCCGAAAACTCAAAAGTCACAATTGAAAAGTCTAAAGTCCGGAATGTTAAAAAGCTCAGACCAAGTTCAAATCTTAAATCAATGTCAGAAAAAAGAGAAAACAAAACTCAGAAGTCAAACTCAAAAGTCCAAAATGCAAAATTAAAAGTCCAAACCTGAAAATGACACAAAGTCTAAATGACACAAAGTCTGAAAATGACACAAAGTCTAAATGACACAAAATTTAAAAGTGACACAAAAGTCAAAATGGCACAAAGCCTAAAAGTAACTCAAAAGACACAAAGTCAAAAGTGACATAAAGTCTTAAAATCGCGTTTCGCCTTGAAGGAGACACCCCCTTGATGTTCAGATTGAGGTAAAGGAAAAGTCAATTCTGAATTATCATTGAAGTTCCTGAAGTTCCTGTCAAGAGAAGGCATAGCGCATCTGTATTCGCGACTTGAACGAAAATTCCAAAAATCCCCAAGTCCCCCAAAACGATTGAGAACTGACCTAGAATACCCTATTTTCTAGCGTTGGACTCAGATCTAACAGCCTGTTTCTACAAGTGCACAGCATGTTTGACCAGAAGCAGACTGAAATCTGATGCCCAGGTGATCAGAAGAAAAGCCAACCAGTGGCCATCACCTAAGTTCATGTCAAGAGAAGGCATAGCGCATCTGTACTCAAGACTTGAACGAAATCCCAAAATCTCTAAATCCCCAAACGATTGAGGATTGATCTAGGATACTAAATTTTCTAGTATCGAACTCAAAAAAAAAAATCTCTGTAACGGCACTAAGCCTGACACAGCAAAGTAAAAACAACCTAAATATTTTAAAAATGTGAAATTAAAGAATTAAATTGCATCATTCATGTTTGCATGGTTCTGTTAAAACAGCCGCCCTTCTGCAGTGCTTTTCACCCCGAAACTCCCTATCAAGACACAATCCTTTTTATTAAAAATGGACTTCATCCGCTTACGACGTCTAAACTTTGATTATCCCGATCTAGAGGTGCTCTTAGCTCAGTTCGTAACTGAGTCCGGAGGTAATTAACAGTAGGGGCTTGCGCCTACTGGAAAAAAAGGACCTACGACAAACAATCAACTCTCGAGGTACTTAGAACCGCATTAGTGCCCTTCGCTCGTTTGGAATGGGCAGTAACGACGGGTCTCAAGATGCTCGAGGGGTATCTGATCCGCATTTTCTTCGCCCCATAGAGGACTATCTGATCTTCCGTGGTTGGACTGAAAAAGTGCGAGACAAGGGGTCTTTGCCATCTAATCTATTTTTTTTTTAAAATTTAAGATGCATGCGGGACTTGAATTCTTGATCTCTTAAAGGCCAGTCTAATGCTCTTACCACTGAGCCACAAGACCACATACTGTTCTAAATTTATATTGAAACAAGAACAAGAGATTTCCGTTCAAAAACAGTTTTTTCATGCATGCATGCATGTTTAGTTTGTTCCAAATTAAATAACTTGTTCCAGAACAGCTCGTTGACCAAAATAAACGTTCGTTTGTGATCAAAATTATTGGATGATTTATTTTTTTCGGTATTAATTTTTTTTTTTTTGAAGAGAATCTCAAGCTAGAAACAACCCGAGTTAATACAAAGATATATCTTACTGTATTCAAATAACAAAAAATATAAATGAAAAGAAAAAATATAGAAAGGGACATTTTCAGCAAAGCTAGTTAATTTTGTTTTCACCGAAATTACTTTTGTTAAGGCTAGGTGCAGGCAAGAGGTACATCAATAATTTCATTGTACAAAAGAAGTTACAGGTTACAAGTTTTACGCCAAAAGTAAATTAGTACAAAATTACGAATGTACGATGCATGTTCGTCGTTCTTAATTACTACTCTCAAGTTTCAACTGTCACACCCCAAGACCGGGGTGTCGACAGTCGCCGTGAGTGTGCAACTACTCTGCACATTCACAAGGCTTTCTCTAATTCACTACCATATAAAATAAATTAGTAAATGCATAGCAAACTGTATAAAAAAATATAGAAGGAGAGAATTAATAAAACTATCAAATTAAATAATCACTAAAAATATACTAATACATGCCATCATATTTACATAAATGCTCTAAAACGTTGCACATATTGATATTGATATGAAAATTTCAGATTAAATTAAAGGAAAACCAATAATGTAAGCATCCAAAATATGCACTCAATATTTACAAGAGTATATTACCTAATATATGTACATAATTTGTGTTTAAGCATGAGCTGAAATGGTAACGCCAACATAAATCTTTTTATAACTTAAAAAGATGAAGATTACATGTAATATTTAAAGGCAAAAGCTAATGAGACAATAATAATATTTACTAGTTCTATTCTCGCGCGTTGCGCGATGCATTCTTATCTAAATATGCGACGAAACGATTTCCTAATAAGCATCAATAAGTTATGGATGACATAAATATAATGGCATATATACTTTGTTAAATTGTAAAACATTACGTTAAACAAATGTATGATTATTGTTAAGAAATGATGCAAAAAAAATGATATCAGTTCCAAATTAGCTAATTAACTTTTTAAACTATGCAATCTTAACACAAAATAGATACCAGCCCCAACACCAATTGCAAATTATTCAAGCAAATGTAAACACCAAATTGACGGAACCTATATGTAATGGAACCTATATAATGGGGTCCTCTATTGTTTGTCTTTGAAATTGCAATTAGAGACTGACATAATCAAACAATAGCTATGTTCATACAATCAACGTTTTACACTATTTTTTTTGTTTATACACATGCAAACAAATTTATGATACCCAACATAAAAAACCGCATATAGAAAATTATTGAAGGCCTGAATAAAGCTGGATATGTATTGCACGAAGATTTGAATTGGCTTTTGTTAGAACCACGCGGAGTACATTAAGCAACGCTATAGTAAAAAACCAAGCATACTTGGCAAACAAATATTGTTTTACCTAAACTAAAAAAATTAATGCACACTCGATAAAATTCGAGTAATCTAAACGATCTACAATCACTTTTCTTATACTTGACATTCTAGAGGATATGAATTAGAAATCTCACTAAATATTTAGATCCATTGTTGTAAATCCAGAGAAAGATAGCAAAGAAAATCACCACCTTAGAGCACTGTTGATCTGTCTTGCTTTTTCTTCATTACCTCGCCTCCACTCTTCTTCAAGGATTTATTGTTGGTTCACACATATTTATGCTTCTATGTCCTTTTTTTCTTCTGAAATTATAGAACTGACCCAAATAAATGTGAACGATGTTATATTACATATAAAAAATATTCACAAAGTGAACTATAAAAAAGGACATGATGCTGAAATGAAATGATATAGATACTTACAACTTGTTCCTTCTCTCTTCCTCTGACTGAACAGCTTGGCATAATTTAGAGCTTTACAAAATGATATTTTTTTAATTAAGAATTATTAATAATAGTAGAGCAATAAAATATAAAAAATGAGAAATATTACACCAAAGAACCTCAGAAATTAAATTTAGAAAAAAGGATGCTGCATAGGTTTGAGTCGAGTTTGGTGGTTTCATCTATAGAAAGCGGCTACAGCCATGACAAAAAAAAGGCAAATTTTATCTCAAAAATAAAATGTGACAAAATTATCCTTTTTAGATAAGATAAAGGGCTTCTGTATGTGTATGTGTCTTGCAACACTTTAACCTGCTAAGACTTGGGTAACACTACCAACTAAGAAAAACACATCTTATCAGCATAAACCACTATTCATCAAAAAAATAGTAAATACACATGTACTGGGACTGTCTGAAATAATGGTTGAATGATTTTGCAACAAATAAAAAGAATTCATGTGCAAGGACAAATTTGGGAAAGAAAAGTGACTGGTCTTAATTTTGATGGCCATCAAGGCATGGCCAATTGTTCATAATGCTCAGCCAAAATGAAAAAAAGATAAAAATTTTCAATTTCTTTCCAATGATCTCATGATATGATCATAATAATAAAAGAGTTGTACATACTACAACCTACCTATGTATAAAATTCGGATTCCTAGTTCACTTAACGTAGTAGTCATAATTTTCTCTTCACTGGCACTGTTAACAGCAAACATAAAAAAGTGTGATAGTTAGATTAAGATGGCTCTTTCAAATGCAAGAATAATATAGTTTTTAGATTGGTATCAAATTTTGTTAGCACCACTATGCAAGCATGAAAGCACAGTAATAATTAAGTAGGATGAAAGATATTAGAATTTTGCTGATTACAAATATAAATTTATCTTTCTATAGATATAACTAACCTGTGTTTTTATTCAACATAACTGTTAAATTTACGATTTTTTTAGATAATAACAACAAATAGCCTTATTTACTAATAGAAAAAGGAGACAATTAAGCACCTCACCCTCTTGATATCATCATTCTTCCTACATAAATTAGAGGTTGAGGAACTGTTATTAGAACGTCCATTGTCCGTTGTCCAACTGTCTGCGAGTAATAGCCTGTCAATGGATTAACAAAAAAATATTAGACCAACCTTTCTTGAAAATTATCCAAAGAAAAAATTATAGCACGTATGTAAGACTACGCGCCTACCTTTTTTTTCACTACAATTGAAAAATGGCATGAAAAAGAAATGAAATGTACAAAAGCTCCATCTAATGGAAAACTAAAAGGCCTTGAGAGATGTTTACGGTGAGGACAACAAAACTCTGTACCAAAATCAATCAATACAATTCACATTAGCAATTAAATGAGTACTACAAATGCAAAAGAGTAATTGGAGCCTTTAATTCTTATTTAATTATAAATCATAATTTGAATTCATACGAAAATAAACCTAGCTAAATATAGTTGGTTTATGTTCAGGTTAAAGGTTATAGTTAGCTGTTAAATTTATATCCCATGAAAATAAACCCTGCTAAATATTTAAAACAGTAATAAATAGATTGTATGGGTAGTACCTCAACATCAGTTTCATTGTGACCAAAATCAGGAAAAATAAATTGTCTTCATGGAATCGCAACGCGCATTTGTTATGCTGAGGAGCCATCCTTTATCTCTTGCCTCTGTCCATAAATCTTGAAGTAGCTAACTTGTAAGGAAGGGAAGACAAACCAGATCAGCCTAAGACAACTCAGTTTGCAAATAAGGGGGCAAAACTATCGATTTCGCTAAAATAAAAAAGCTACCTCTTGAACTGAATTAAAAAATTAATGGTTTTTATCTTACATATTTCTTCAAATCCGCTTCTTCAAATAATCTCAGAATTGTTTCTGCAATAAAATTTATTTTTTAAGCAGCAAACACTCTGATATAAATAAAAACCTACACATATGATTGCCCTTTCCAAACTTCTCAATCAACACTTATCAGTGAATAATTATTTTATCTTTAATAATTGAAATTGTACCTAGAAGCTGCTCGCCATTCATTTATACCTAGTTCAGAATAAGGACGCAACACAAATTGATTCATAACCTGACCAAATTATAAAATCATATTTAAATAGAAAAAAAAAGATCAACCTTGTCAAAAATTAGGACCCTAATAAAGTTATGCATTATAAAATATTGAACAATTAGCATCCACTAATATGCCTGTTAATTCCTTCCCAGATTATTTTTTGATAGATAAACATGCATTTTTATCATCATAACAAAATGTACAAAATGATGAATTGTACTAAAATAGAAAAATGCTCTACGCAAATTTCGATTGATACCTTAAGACTTGTGATCAAGGAACTTATCAGCCCTCTATAGTAATGGAAGCTCATCAATATCTTCTGACTGCCTCAATTTGGAATAATCTGTGTCACAACGGAAGTTCAACTGAAAGCATCAAAGAGACATTACAATTTTAAGTATGATATATAACAAATGAAGCAAAAATGAAGAATAAGGCAACTAAAATTGAAAAAAATTATACAACGTACAATATAGCATGAAAAATGAATGGAGAAGGTAGAGAGAAGAACCTGACATGACTATGCTGCTCTATGAAATTAAGCATGCTCTATCTGAGAAATTGAAAAACAGGAAAATAAATCTAAATTTATTGAAAAATCGAAATTAAAAAGTTAGTTATTTTGCAACTACAAACTAATGGAATACTGTTAAATTTCCCTTTTTATCATCTGTTCATCATAAAAAATATTTAGCTGTCTAAACTTGTAAAATCAGTAACAAAACAAAAAATCAAAGTTAGTAACAATTGGCTTGCAAAGTTACTCACAACATAAAGTTTCTTAAGGGGCAAAAATTTTCGTCTGGTTGTTGAAAAATGTACCGTTAGGATCTCCCTCAAAAGAAAAGAGAAGCATAAGATGAGATAAATTCAGCTCAAAAGATTCCAATTGATGTTGTACCTGTAAATATCTTCGAAGCATCAGGCGCCTTTTGAGTTTTCGTGGCTAGGAAATATTTTGCATTTTGGTTTGAATATAAGCTCGGGTCTATTGTAATTTTAACAAACCTCGCACCCCTAACAGGAAAAAAAGGACTTCAAATTTACGATAAAGTGCAGCACCAATACTGTAGAAAATAAAAAAAAAATGAAAGTATCACATCGTTTGAAATAAGCACAGGCACACTAACTCGTTCCATCCAAGATCACCTGTGTGATCAATAAAGTTCAAATCTCGAGGCACTGACATAAATGCATCCAGCAAATCTGCAAACCAATAATAAAAAAAAATAATTAGATAGTTACAATTTTAGCAGATTAAACTGTGTATGCCACCAAAAAGTCGAAATAATTTATCTAAATAAAGAATATAGCGTTCACACGCTGGTTGCTTGATATGATAAACTCAAAGACAACATATTCCGGAACTGGTGCAGAGCAGAGTACACAGTACTAAATGGTATTTCAAGAAAAGCACAATTATTAGTACCAGTTGTAGTGACCAGGTGAGGCGAAGTAGCAAGAACGCGCGAAATCAAGCGAGAAGCGTCATCTCCGTGCAACCCTCGAGAAGAAGAGTAGACAAAACCGAACGAAAAGCAGCCAAAATGGTACTCATTCGAAAGGGTTGCAACCGATCTGTCGATTCGTGAGACTGACGCTGTGAGCTAAGATCGGAGGCCGCCGCGATTTGCAAGAGAAGAGCTGCAACAGCGGTACTTTTTGCCTCGGTAGTTGTGTAGCTTAAAGTGGGGAGCGAGTAGACAAATGGGGATAGAGCAAGAAACGCGAAGAGAAAAATAGATGGCTAAATGAAGAGACGCTGCTGAACGGCCAAGATGGAGAGTCGCGAGTGAATGGCCAGGATGACGATACTGTGCTAACTACAGTGGCGAACGGCTCCCACGTGCAAGTCACGCTGGACAAAATTTATATAGTTTTAATGTCATTACTATATACCAGTATAAATTACCCAAAAGTGCCAATGTGTTTAGAGTTAAAATGCATGTTTACTTATATATAAATTCAAAGATATAAAATACAAGTTGGAATATAATTAAAACACAGAGCTTGTTGGTCAGTATATATAAAAGTAATTGCTACTAAAAATCAAATTTACATAAGCATGAGCTAACTGTACAATTGTCAACAAAATACAAAAATTTGTTTAGTAAATATAAGTTAACAAATAATATATCATAGTCTAAGCTAGCTAGACCATCATCCCTAAATTATGCAGTCAATTATAAGCAATTACTAATATAGAAGTTTGGTCCAGGAAATAAAATATACAATTCTTGGAGATCACAAGCTCACCAAGTTACGACAAATGGCTTACTCCTTCACAAACGCAACCCGTTCGCTCACCCTGGAACCCACAAAGTGGAAGCGTGAGATAAATAAATTTATCTCAGTACGGTATTCAGTTCCAGCCACTTGAATTTTAATTTCAAGTTTAGAAACTAATTACATTACTGAGTCAAATTAAAATAATATATTTATTAGGAAAACGTTTACATATCATTTCAACGATCATAGCTATCTCAAATTCAGTCACTTAATGCAATATGAAACATGAGTTCAGCAACAATTCCATGACAATTCAGATTTTAAACAAATATAACAAATGCTGACTCAAATGTTTGGACATTCTAGTAATATGCAAGTCTGGTTCCATCAATCAATTCAAGTCATTAATGCTGCGAGCCACCTTCTTTGATGACTACCAACAGCCAAACAATTCACACTCAATTCAATCAAATGAATATTCCAATTGTACATGCATGTTGGGAACACTCACCCTCTTGACCATTCTAGACTGGACCTTTAGAGTCCCGGTACATAAGCGCTTATTACACGGTGCTTGGTAGGATGGTTCATGACGCCACCTCCAAACATTACAAGTGTCTATCTCAACCACACAAGATGTACTAGTCATCACATTCAGAACACATTTCAATGAAATACCATTCAACATGCCACTTAAATCATGCATCATTTATATATAAACAGATTTTCATGAATGCAACAATTAATGAACACAACATGCAAGCTACTAATTAAGTATGTATTTCTATATATATATAAAAAAATAGTTAAATTAAAACTCAAGTGGAATCCGTACCTCATAAATAAAATGCAGCAGCAAAAAGCAAGACAAGGCAATCCTATTAACTCTTAGTCATATCGACTATCCTCGATTTTAATACTCGACCGTCCGACTCTAAACAAATAAAATAACTCTACTAAGTCCTTAATTCAAACAATCATACAAATTCACTCAATAAGTAATTTATTCAAACCATAGCATACTTTGTCATTCATTTTTTTTTTTTTTTGTGGTCGGTTTGGATTTGCTAAACTATAAATTACACTTTTTCACTAACGTCCTATGTAACTCCAAACTAATTTGTATAATCATGTTAAGACAGTTTTCCATTTGGTAACTAACCAGTACCAAGTTGTTTACCATTTAATTAATTTCATTTTAAACCCAATGCCAATAAAAGAAATAAAGAAACATTGGATTATATCTAAACTTTGTTGTTTCCATTCCCGTACCATCTGGTACTTTGGTACCATAGTCCTTATACCATTTCAGTTATTATTTTATCTACTGTGCTTTTAATTGACAAATTTCCAAAGCAAACAAATTACCAAACTCATAATCTATACGCCAATAAATTTCAGATTTCCATTTTATTAAAATAAACCAAATTTGAAATTGATCTTTCAAATAAACTTGAAACTGCAAAGAGATTAGAATATCATTTAATACTTATGCTATCTACATAGAACAAAAATTCAGCCACAAAAATTTTGCAAGGAAACCCAAAGAACTTCAAATTTTCAATTTAATGAAATATTTGACAAAATACAAAATCAGTTGAATTTTTAAAGAGATTATTAAGAGACTCACTTTCTCAAATGCAAATTTAGAGAAGACCACCAAATATAATTCGGCTTCCAGCTTTGTTCAACCCTTCCTCCACCGGAGATTCCACTTGATGTTATTATTTCTTATTTTCTATGAATGTTGGATAGATTTCTAATTGGCTTATTAATATGATTTTTATTTCACTCAATTTCTCCAAATAGCATGGTCGGCTAAGGGAGAAAGAGAGGATATGTGGGAGACAATTACAAGGTCGGACAAAGAGATGTGTTTATATGTGGTGATATGGCCAAAGTTTGGATACTTGATATTTTTCAAATAAACACGGGACACATTTCTAATTAATGAACCAAAGAAACTATATGACATGTGGGTCTTAATTGGCATGCAACAAAAATGATACACCAAGAGCATAAAAATCATGAAACTTGCTAATAAATATCTAATTATAAAATCAGTCCAAAAAGTAACGTAATTGATTATCTTTAAAGAATTGAATTAAAATATTAATTGCTTGTACAAAAGAAGTTACAGGTTACAAGTTTTACGCCAAAAGTAAATTAGTACAAAATTACGAATGTACGATGCATGTTCGTCGTTCTTAATTACTACTCTCAAGTTTCAACACACTCAAATATATCGACTAATTAATATAACTTATTTAAATTTTATTGTTAGCTAGCCAAAAGCTCACACGATCTTTCACTTAATTAAAATATATGAAGGCGACTATACATTAATGAGAAAACAAGGACCACAGGTCACGCATTAACTGTAATCTTGACAAATTTCATATTTAGGTTCATAATGTGTTCCTCGATTATTGCTATGTGACAGGAGAATATCTCATAAATGCACTGTAATCACCTCTATGCGCAGCGAAATAAAAGCAAACAAAATTACTGTTATGGATATTCTAACATACCTACGTACTAGCTAGAAAATTGTACATCTTCGACCAAAAAGAAAAAAAGCTAGAAAATTCTATATATAAATTAAGCCGCAAAGAAATTGATATTTGAAACATTGGCCATTCACTTTTGAGATATGAGTCGAGACTTAAAATAAACATTGGCACGCACTATTATAAACATCTTAATGTATATAATATGACATTACAAATTTAGTCTTTTCACTAGCTAGTGTGATATCATTACAACATCCGCACAACTATAAATTGCAGTTTTTTGTTCTTCAGTTACACATTTTATGGGTGTGTTAGATAGGTGAGGAATAACCACTAATTTAGATCATTAGTTATCGTGTTGTTTAGTTTTGATAGCCAAACATACAATAATAATCGAAGTAGTAATTGCTATATTAATAAGCTGTTGAAAAATAATCAAATTATAACTATTCTCGCTATTTCAATTTTTATATAAAAAAATCTACATATATATAGAACATTCCATGAGTAACATATATTGTACAAAAATTATTTGAAAATATTATGTGAGAAATGATGTGTCCAATATATATTGGACGAATGAGTCATCCATTCTCAAATTTCAAATTTTAAATGACCAATCCGAATTGTTCAGTATGTTCTCCATATTATAAACATAAAAGAAACCGGTTTTACAATTTATCGAAATTTTAACCTTTTTCTGTATTTTAGAAAATTCATGATATAAAAATTTGAATCTTCCGATAATAACAATATAAAAAATATAAAAAAAATTTAAAAAATAAAAATAGTTTCTTTTAAGTTTTCAATATGGAGAACATATTAAACGGTTTGAATCAGCCGTTTAAAATTTAGAACGTGAGAACAATCATATTAGACAGACTTCATCTGCCTCATATATTGAATTCTAGCACTTCTCATATAATATCGCATAATTTATTATTTACTAACCGTGTCATGGTCAATGTATGTCAAAAAATTAAGAACAAAATTATAAATGGAGATGAGAAAAAGGTGTAAGAAAGTCGATGCATTTAGGTAATATACGGCAAGTAGCAACAGCGAGGCAATAATGTTGAATTTTCTCGCATAGTCACATGCTTTGTTAAATAAACTACGCAGCTATATATGTGTGTTCCAAAAGATTTTAACACACCCTCTTTTATGATCTAATAATACTGCAATTACAAATTTGTGCCAGCGGATACAGCTTATTTCATTGGCAAAACGTTTATGACCCATTCAGTCACAGACAGTTTTAATTAAAGAGGAGGGCGTGATGCCTATAGTGGAATTAAACTACTCATTTTTACAAGTTTTCAAAGACTTTTTAAATTGTAATATTGACCTTACTAATTTTTTATACCAATAAGAAACATGAGGTATTTTCGGTCTTTGTTCTAGGATCGATATATATATCATTTGTATACTATTATATATTATCAATAATTAAATAATAATAATAATTTCATTTTTCTTTCGCGGGCTTGTCTCCACCTCATTTAAATAAAAGGGGTAGTTTAGTTGATTATAGTTCGGTACTGGAGCTGCAGAAGAAAGAGAGCTTACAAGTAAAAAGATAAAAGAGGTTTATATAATACTAATAGAAAAAAGTCTAGCAAGTTGAGCTGATCATAAAGTAAGAGATAGTCTTGTCAAAGTTTCCGAAGAAGGCATATTTAAGAAGTTTTCTGCAAAAAGGTAATATCACGCTGTAAAAGTTTAACAAATGGCAACCGGACAATATGATGTCAAACATGATTTAAATATTGACCGCTAAAATTTTAAATGGCCGATCCAATCCGCTCAATATGATTTCTATATTTAAATATCTTTGAAAATCAAATTTTATATTTTTTTCAATTTTTTAACTATTTTTTCGATTTTTCAAAATTGGACGGCTCATAATTTTTTAAATTGAGCATATTCAAAAATTTTAAAAAAATAGTAAAAAATTTTGAAAAAATATAAAATTTGATCACCAAGGAGTTTTTATAACGTAGATCAATTTGAGCTGTTTGGATTGACCATTTTGATTTAAAAAATTTAATTTTTATCATGTTGGACAAATGCTTATGTCCTATATGTTTGACACTAGTCACTCCCCACAAAAGATCATATTTGCAAAGTCATAGAGTATCCGGAGAAATCCAAAAGCTGCTCGCTCCCTGCCTCTCTCGCTGTCCATGTGCAAGGAAGATGCCACCTTGGTACCAAAAGAGGAATAGTAGTGCACTTCTGCTGCCCAATTTAAAGTTATTTTTTACCCATGTGTTTTTTGAGTCCGGTACCAGAAAGAGGATTGATAGTGGCTTTAGTACACCTTTGGTACCAAATTTGTTCTCTCCAGTCAAATTCGCGGGCTCGTAGCTCATGGTTAGTTCGAGATCGATTAAAATTTTTTTTTTCTAAATTTATTCGTTCAATTTGAGCTCGCGATTAATTTAGTTCCCTCGAAATTAACTCAAAGTTAATTCGATATATACTTTTACTATTTAATAATCTAATTGTGATATCCTCATATCCAATATTTTTTTAAATGCTAATTTCCTTTAAATTTTATTAGAAAATTAATAAAATATTAGTTTATGAAAAAAATATAATTTATAGAATAAAATTTATTAATTAATTTGAAATTTATTTACTTAAACGGTTCGGATTGACCGTTTAAAATTAAGATTAAAAAAAAAACGACTCGATGATACGTGGACCATTCGTGTCATTCGTGGTGGTACATTAGCCTTTCTCTATATATATATTAACTTGTAACAATTAAGCTCTATATATATATTAACTTGTAATAATTAAGCTCGTGTAGTGTTCGAACCTAAAATAATTGCAAAACTTGGAAAATTTCTTAATTCCACATATTTGAACTTGAAGTTTTGAACCATCGAAATCCAACTTCATCCATTTGTTCAGTTTTCAAAATATGGGTACAAAGATAGTAGTAGTACACTAGCCTTCCTTTTGACCTTTGAGTTACTAGCCTTCTTCTATCCCGTCCAATCGCCTTGCATATGTTGCAAACTAAGGGTGCGTTTGGATAGGTGTGGGAAGAAGGGAAGAAGGGAAGAAGTGGAAAGAAGTATTGGGAAGTGTGTAACTTTGTGAAGAGTTTGGATTGTTTATAATTTTTTTTCTTCCCATCTTCCTTCTTCCTCTTCTTCTTCTCTCATCCAAACGCACCCTAAGACAAGAATTGGTTCTATCACCTCGTATCATACAGTACAAGTGTACAACGCTACATAAAACTCGTGAATAAACTAAAGCTGGTTTTGCTTTCCGATCTTTGTACTTTTGTATGGAGACTGTTATATTCTTAGTTTTACTTTCTCACCTTTGTTGTTTTCTTTTCTTCAAATTTCAATGAACTCCAGGGTAAGTCTGACTGCTTTATGTTTATAGTAGTTTGTTTGTTTTAATTGTACCTATGCCTGTATATACAGCACTTGTGTCAGTGTTGCTGTTTTAGAACCTGAGGTTGGGTAATGCGTATGACATCGAGTTAGGATCTGTTTTAGTCTTTTAGAAGGGTATAGCACTGTTCTATGCTTCTAGTTTTACTTTCAGACAGCAACAGGTCGTCTCCGATCATTTTTTTTAAATGAAAATTTATAAAAGAAAAAAACATGAGCCAAGGAGATTCGTATATTTAAATATTTAATTACAACCATTGTATTATTGGCTTAAAGAAACAATCAAGTTATTAATCTTGATCTATTTGAAGAAATTAGTGTTTATATTCTAAGTTGTAATTATTCATCGAGTTTTTGTAATGGATTAAATTTTTGTTGAAGGATACCACAATAATTCATTTTCAATCTTTATCTTGTACAAAATAAACTAAAAGAGATAAAATTTGAATAATGAATATTGACACGTTGAAAATAAGTGTTTTAAAAAATATGTTCTATACATGCCGTCTGTGGTATGTACATACTGTTGAGTTTTAGGCCCAAATTGGACCCAGCCCATTTTGCTTTCTCCTTTATTTCCTTTCTCCTGGGTGCGTAGCTAGGGTTGAGGGGTGCTTGTGCTCTTCTTGGCTGCCGAAGACAGAGAGTGATAGAGAGAATAGAGTGAGAGAGAGATAGGGTAGATAGAGAGAGGTAGAGATAGAGAGAGAGAGTGATTGCTTGTTCTAGAAATTGAGACACTCTTGTACCTTCTTGTATTCTCTTGAGAGCCTCTTGGAAACTCTTGTAATCTCCTTGGTGAATAGTGAAATTTGTCGGTTCGTTGCCTCCCGGTGGAGTAGGCTCGGCCGAACCACTTTACTCTTGTGTTTTCTCTTCTCTTGTGCTTGTTGTGACTCGATCTATACACGGTAACATCTTTCCTCTATTGGTGCTTGATATTTGGTTGTATGCAATTGGTTGTTTCCAATTTCTTGATTGTGTAGTTGTGGTACCGTACCGGGTTATTTCTCAACAAGTGGTATCAGAGCGACAGGTTCGTTGGTACGGTTTCAACTTGGGCAAAATATGGCAATGGCAAACCCTAGTGTAGCATCCATATTTGGGATTGAGAAGTTTGATGGGAAACAAAATTTTGCATTGTGGCAAGGCACGGTTCGTGATGCCCTTGTGCTTCAGGGTTTAGATGATGCCTTGAGTGATACCAAACCAGCTGGGTTAGAGGATGATAAGTGGAAGACGTTGTGTGGTAAAGCCCTAAGTACAATCCGGTTTTGTTTGTCGAATGAGGTCAAAGCCCCGTTCATGGCCGAGACTTCTCCGAATGACTTGTGGAAGAAACTGGAGGAGATGTATCTGTCTAAGTCCTTGGCAAGTCGGACTGCTTTGAAGAAGCGGTTGTACCAACTTAGGATGGAGGAGGGTACGGACTTGAGGGTTCACCTTGGTGCGTTCAACACTTTGGTAAGAGATGTGCTTAATGCGGGTGGAAAGATCGAGGATGAGGATCAAGCTTGTTTGTTTATGGCATCCCTACCAAAGTCGTATGATGCTATTACGATGCCTTTGTTGGGGAAGAAGAGTGAGCTAACCATGGCGGAGGTGACTACCGTACTTTTGGATTCCGAGTCCTTGAGGAGGCGTGAGGAGGATGTGCCAGAATCCTCCAATGCGCTAGTGACTGTATCGGATCGGCGGCGACGGAAGAAATCCGGTCATGGGACATGCCATAAGTGCGGGAAGCCTGGTCACTTTCGACGCGACTGTCCCGAGTTACGACAGGTTAGTCCTTCTACACATGGATCTAGTCACACGGCGGTTGTGGTCGGTGATGTGGATGATATTTTCTTGTGTGTTGATGAGGAGGATGTGACTGAGACTGTTGTTGGTGGGATGAGTGGCGGTAGCAGTGGTGCCTTGAGTAGGTGGGTGTTAGACTCTGGTAGCACATTCCATGTTTGTCCACGGAGGGATTGGTTCTATTCCTTGCGTGAGCAGTCCGGTGGCACTGTGACTCTGGCTGATGGGTCGACCTTGTCGATCGTTGGAGTTGGCACAGTAAGATTTCGGATGTGGGATGGTGTGGTTCGTACGGTTACTGATGTTCGATATGTGCCTGGTGTACGAAGGAGTCTTGTGTCACTCAGTGAGTTGGATTCACGCGGGTTTGAGTTCAGAATCCGTGATGGATTCATGGAGGTACTTCGAGGTGATAGAGTTGTCATTCGAGGTGCTAGGCACGGTGGCCTCTATGAGGTGGTCGGTACGGTGGAGTCTGCGGCCACTGTCGTATCGGCCGGCACTATAGCTTGTGGAGCTGTAGGAGGTGACTATGTGGCCCATTGTAGTGGAGTTGCTGCGGTGGTTGAGGGCATGTCACACATTGCACAGCAGCCTGGATTAGGGCATGTTGGAGACGGTAGGCTTGACTGTCTTGGTTCTTCTGGTGGACGCCTTGATGCCGGTGGAGGCAGGCGGGGACATGTGGTTGCTGATTCCGCATGGTGCATTGGACCTGGGCGGCCACGGGCCGTGGACTCAGATAGATGCGGTTAGTCTCTGGATTTAGAGGCTTGTGGGAGGTGATGTGGTTACCGACAGATAGACTATTGGGCTGTGATGCTTGGCACTTGATTGTGTATGGAGCGAAGATTAAGGTGTATACTTGTGAAGATCAAGGTGTATGCTTGTGAAAATCTACGTGTATGCTTGTGTTGCCAATTTGAGCCTACGGTGGAGATTTGTTGAGTTTTAGGCCCAAATTGGGCCCAGCCCATTTTGCTTTCTCCTTTATTTCCTTTCTCCTGGGTGCGTAGCTAGGGTTGAGGGGTGCTTGTGCTCTTCTTGGCCGCCGAAGACAGAGAGTGATAGAGAGAATAGAGTGAGAGAGAGATAGGGTAGATAGAGAGAGGTAGAGATAGAGAGAGAGAGTGATTGCTTGTTCTAGCAATTGAGACACTCTTGTACCTTCTTGTATTCTCTTGAGAGCCTCTTGGAAACTCTTGTAATCTCCTTGGTGAATAGTGAAATTTGTCGGTTCGTTGCCTCCCGGTGGAGTAGGCTCGGCCGAACCACTTTACTCTTGTGTTTTCTCTTCTCTTGTGCTTGTTGTGACTCGATCTATACACGGTAACATCTTTCCTCTATTGGTGCTTGATATTTGGTTGTATGCAATTGGTTGTTTCCAATTTCTTGATTGTGTAGTTGTGGTACCGTACCGGGTTATTTCTCAACACATACATTGGTCTACAACAACTTTTCTACCACAAAGACCATCAACTATAGTAAAGTTTATCAATTAACTCATCAATCCAATTTCTCCTCCCAAAAATAGTTCATTTTACAAGATTTTCGGGTTGAAATTGGATTAGATTCTTAGCTGGACCTGCCAAAAATGCATTCCTTCTGCTAGTAGTTGGTGGTGGCAACTCTAATTAATTGCTAAATAACCCTACTAAAATTGGGCCCACACACATAATGACAACACATAACTCCTAATCATGATTGTATTTGCCAAATATTAATGCTCGAGATTGGTGGTTTGATTTGTTAGGGAACTCTACCTAATCGGTGGTCATGTGCAGAGGTCACGAAAGCAATTAGGACCCAATTAAAAATGTTTTCTGATGTGACATGTTGTGAAGAATTGATTTGGCAGCACTTGAAGAATTGGTTTTAATTAATTATTGATCCTATGATTCAAACACTCCTGTACTTGGGCATTACATTTGGGATTTTGAAATATAAAAGTAAGACAAGTGCAAATATATAAAAACTTATCTCGTTGCAATGTTTTTTCAATTTAAGCATGCGGAGCTCGCTGATACTTCTTTCAAACAAGTTGTGTTTGGGGGGGGGGGGGTAAAAAAACGCATGATGCATTTTGCAGAGCTGTTGTCATGGCACATATATTATGACGATAATTAAAATATTAGAAAACGAGTTGTGCTGGTATTTAATTTATTTTGATAACCGTGCGTGATAACTTTTTACTATCAGAATTAAAAGCAAAGATATTAAGATGATAGGTGTACTTTACTTTCTTAGATAGATCATTTGTCAATTTTTTTTTACTATTGGAAGTTGTAAAATGAAAAAAAAATATGGGGTTTAGTTGTGAAACAAAATGATTTCGAACTTGATGGATTTTAGAATATCTATAGCTTTTCAATGCTATCAACACATAAATTAATTGAAAAAAAATTTTAACAGCCGCATTCGTAATTTGATACTCGGCAATATTACTATATCATTAATTCATTATAATGATTATATATAAAAATTAAGTTTGGAGGCTTCGTCGAAACAACAGGGGAAAAAACGATCTTTTTAAATTCTATCATGTTGACCTAGAAGAAGAATAATAATAATCTAATATATTTATATCTAGAGAAGAAGAAGGATCAAATTACAACTTTTTCTTATTATAACATATAGTAATGCCACTCTCTATTACATTAATGTTTTAAGTTTTAAAACTTACAAAAATAATACAATTTGAGAACCATTGGCATTGTTTAATGTCACACTGAGTTTTGTTTCACTAAAATTAATCAGCACCGGCAGTTAATTTTTCTTTGTTTTGATAATTTTATACTAAATGGACTTTACATACAACAAATATTTTCTTTTTGTACGTGTTTACTTTCAATAGTGAACAAGGTAAACGATTTTTTTTTCTTTTTTTTTGTGATTTTAAATTGTACGATGTGCCATGAGATTTGAATCCTTTCTTATTATATGAAGTGGTTGATGAGGTTAACTCCAAAATCTTAAATTAGCTTTAAATGACAAATCTAAACCATTCAAATCAATTAAGTCCAGTCCAGTGTTTGACACTACCATCTAAACCTTTATTTTTTAGAATGGCATTAAAATTGTTAAATATGAAATTCAAAACTTTTCATCTCTTAAAAATTTATCGGTGTGTTCAGTCAGATATTCGAATTTCTTCAGACTAAATCCCTAATCATAAAGTGAGTGAAAGGTCGCAGGTTCGAAATTCGGCTGGGGGTCTTTCATAGACATTTAATTTAAAAATAAATTAGGTGGTTTAGACCTCCAATTTATCTTAAAAAAAAATACACTGACAAACTAGTACGTGTAACGTGTATACTGACAGTGATCACTGTAGTCAGTTTAAAGCTTTGTTTTCTCAAAACCATATCAGTTATATAGAACCGTACTACTGTGAAATTAATATAGTGACAAAACAGTTAAAAGACTGGAATCGTCTAACATGTCTTGTTCGGAGAAAATGTGCTGCCATTTTTTTTTCCCCCGTTTACAATAGCACTTTAATACTCCTTCAGTCTGTTCCGAAAAAATCTTTACTTGTGGCAAATAAATTCATTACTTCTACAGAGTAAAATAAAATTATTGGATATGGAGAGATAGAAATGAAAATAATACGAAAAATATAAACTAAAAAGCTCTTAATTATCAATATCTAAAAAATAAATAAATACAGTGATATATTTAAAGTCGTCAAA
This sequence comes from Rhynchospora pubera, assembly GCA_028095005.1. Classification (NCBI taxonomy): domain Eukaryota; kingdom Viridiplantae; phylum Streptophyta; class Magnoliopsida; order Poales; family Cyperaceae; genus Rhynchospora; species Rhynchospora pubera. The sequence continues at coordinate 156,065,138 of CM051462.1, read as the reverse complement.
CACTATTTTTGTAAAAAAAAAATCAGGTCGAATAAGCTTACTCCGAGCAAAAGAAAACCCACAATATATTTTTTTCATTTCTTTCGGGTGTGTTTGGATTGTTGGAAGAAAGAAGAAGAAGAAGGAAGAAGAAGAAAAAAAATTATAAACAATCCAAACTCTTCACAAAGTTACACACTTTCCAATACTTCTTCTCACTTCTTCTCTTCTTCCCTTCTTCCCACACCTATCCAAACGCACCCGAAGAATTAGCACTGGATGCTTTTGCGCATTCGGACAGAGAAGAGATGTAAAACAAGATAAGAGAGATGGCGGCATAACGGAAGCAAAGGAGAGAGGCAACGACACAATGGGGAGGTTTCGAAAATTATATAACAATAAAGACTTTACTTTAGTTTCGAATTGTGTTTTCCAAACAAAATAAAATTTTTTTTGCCACTTGACTAAGCGTTGCTTCTCACAAAATTGATGCGATGAGGGTTAAGGTCTAACTTGAATATCCACAAAGAATTCTCCAATAAGGTTTCAAATATGTGATATTCACTCGAGATACTTTAATCCTTGTCATTAGATTAAGTGATAGTTCTTGGATGTTGATTGACACTTCAAGAGTGGCATGATATTGGCTCCGTTTGGATAGATGTGGGAAGAAGGGAAGAAGGAAAGAAGTTGGTAGAAGTATTGGGAAGTGTGTAATTTTGTGAAGAGTTTGAATTGTTTATAATAAATTTTCTTCTTTTCTTCCCTTCTTCCTTCTTCCCACACGTATCCAAACGGAGCCATTGAGAAGTAGGAGTACAAAGGTACGATAGCACCTTGAAGTTGAAGGGAGGCTAGAGCGACGAAGGGAAACTGTAAGACGATGATCGCTGAAATTATAGAATTTTAGACATGAAAAATTGAAAATGTAAATTGACAAAATAAGGAAATAAATGAGACGACTGAGTCTAAAAAATTATAGTGTGAATTATTTGACATTTGTTCTAACTCTCAGATATATAAATATATAATATAATCAGAGAAGTTTCCTTGTAATGTGAATTATTTGACATAATTTGATACGTTCAAAGATTTCGGCATCGAATAAATTATATACGTAGGTTGCGTATTAAGAATCTCAAATATTATAATACCATCAAACGTTAAAAAGACCGAAATTATAATACTGGTAATAAACTCATTATTAATGGTGCAAACATGGAAATGGAAACATTCCATGTGGAGCTCTGTCTTTTACCTGAAGAAAAACACAAAATCTCGCATTAATTGTATAGGGGCAAGATCATTCCTGTGCCTGGCATATGTTACTGTTCCATCTTCATTGTCGTTTGTTTTGTTCGAATTAATTTTCCTTTGGATCTTGCGGTTGTGCAGTGTCACTTCGGTTAACAGTTCTAATATTATAAATATATATACATACATACATACATACATAATACATACATACATACATACATACATACATACATACATACATACATACATACATATATACATACATACATATATATATATAGAAATTGGCTAATAAGTATACTGGCCAACATACAGATAACCTGTATGCTGGAGTCGCTTTTCACAATCTAAAATGCATACAGTCGATCGGAACCTTTCAAATTGTTCTCCATATTGAAATCTCCTAGAAAACCAAAATTTATATTTTTTTCGAATTTTTTACTATATATTATGCTATTTTAAAAAAAAACACTATATATAAAAGAGTTGTAAAGGAGTATTTATGACCATTCAATTTTAAAATAGCATAATATATAGCAAAAAAAATCGAAAAAATATAAAATTTGGTCTTGAAGGGTATTTTTACATGGAGAACAACTTGAACGGTTTGGATCGACTGTTTGAATTTTAGATTTTGAGAAACAACTCTAACATACGGGTTTGATCCGTATGCTGGAGTATACTTTAGCCAATCTCTCTCTCTCTCTCTCTCTCTCTCTCTAATGTGCATGCCACCCATTTTTCTTTTGAGTCATTTTCGTTATCCAAAATTCAAATGGTAGATCCAAACCGTTCAAGTTTATCTATATATTGGAATATCCTTAGAGACAAACTTTTATATTTTTTCGAAAATTTTTGCTATTTATTAAGACATTTTAAATTAGAGTTTAGCTACGGTGAGTCGCGACTCACGTACCCTCCGGTGAGTCGCAACCAAAACTCCTAGATCTAGATCAAAATGACCGATCCAAACCGTCCAATATGATCTCCCTATTGAAATCTCCATGTAGACCAATTTTTTTATTTTTTCGAAATTTTTAAGTATTTTTTTGAAATTTTAGAAAATCTTTAATCTAATTGGTTTTGAACCATTCAAAAACATCAGTTTTTAAAAATCCGAAAAAAATACTTAAAAATTTTGAAAAAATAAAAAATTTGGTTTGCACGGAGATTTCAATAGGGAGATCATATTGAACGGTTTGGATCGGTCATTTTGATCTAGATCTAGGAGTTTTGGTCGCGACTCACCGGAGGGTCCGTGAGTCGCGACTCACCGTAGCTAAACTCTATATATATATATATATATACAGAGAGAGAGAGAGAGAATTTTGCTATGGTGAGAGTTTTCCAATATATATATATATATATATATATATATATATATATATATATATATATAGAGAGAGAGAGAGAGAGAGAGAGAGAGAGAGAGAGAGTTTTGCTATGGTGAGTTGCAACTCACAAAAGGGTGGGTGAGTCACACTCAAAACTTCTAAATCTAGTTCAAAATAACCGATCCAAACCGTCTAATACGATCTTCCTATTAGTTCAAAATAATCATTTGTGTGACAGTCACATTACTCACATATGGTTAAATTCTGAAGTTTATGATGACTTAAACAATGATACATTTTATTGTTCAAAGATGCCGCATTAAATAAAATTCCCTTTACAAAGCATTAACTACCTCCTAACGGCAGTGTTTGGATTGTTGGAAGAAAGAAGAAGAAGAAGGAAGAAGAAGAAAAAAAATTATAAACAATCCAAACTCTTCACAAAGTTACACACTTCCCAATACTTCTTCCCACTTCTTCCCTTCTTCCCTTCTTCCCACACCTATCCAAACGCACCCAACAAGAACTTATGATGACGCCTCTAACCCCTAACAATGTATAAGCTACTTGCTACGGAGCCTCCATCAGTCCATCCTTAATTTCTTTCACATATCACGTAACAATTGTTTGCAAGAGTACATGGTAAAACGCACAAGTGTTTTTAAAACCATTCCGGAACCCCTATCGGCAAGGTGGCCGAAATCCAATATTTTTTGAAATCTCCATATTTTTCTTCTCATAATATCGGATACCACTGCAGGGGCGGAAGCATGTATATTCCAAATTGGGTTATTGCCCCCCTATATTTTCAAAATCACCCCTTAAAAGTGCAAAATTTCAATGTAGTATCTCTTTGCCCCCCTTGTTCTTACATTCTGGCTCCGCCCCTGTACCACTGTTTCGGTCACTGCTCTGGTTTCCGATATTATCGAAATTTTCCAATATCCTGTAGGATTTTGAAAATACTAGGAGCAACACTACTACAGTGGTGGAGCCAAGTGAGACCAATGGAGTGCAATTGACCCCATATATTAATTTATTAGACCACAAAATATACAATTTTGTTTGTTATTTAAGTAAATTATTAAGAAAAGTTCACTTTTGAACTCTATAAATATGTTAGAATTACTCTATTACAACCCCACACATTAGATTTTTGTGCTTTAAATACAATTATTAAATTTATTTAATTTTAAATATTAATTTTGAACCCCGTATCAAAATTTCTGACTTTGCCACTGCACTACTTATAAAAAGAAGAGAGAGAGAGAGAGAGAGAGAGAGAGAGAGAGAGAGAGAGAGAGAGAGAGAGAGAGAGAGAGAGAGTATTTACTAAGTATTAGAACAAGAAAAACAACTCCAGATACGGACACCCCAATAATGTAATTTATTCTAAAATCTCTAATTAATGAGATGGTATGTCATTGTCAATCAAACAGCATCATTTCGGAGAAAGTACATTACAAAGTATATAATTAAATGGTGGTATTAGGACGAGATCCAACAGACCAACTATATCTAATAATCTAAATCTATTTAATGTTAAGAACATGATACAATCATACAGCTACAGCGGTGCCATGCTTTTTCCAACAGGCCACTCATAGTATGGACAGAATTCAGCAAATATGCAATTCAAACTCTCTGCTTCAATTGCATTGTTATTTATTAATGGTGGGGTCTACATCATGACTTTTTTTCTCCTCTCTTTTTCTGACAATAGCTGTTGAATTTTACCATGGATCATATATATGTCAGGTACTCATGTCTGGAATGTTACGTACAAGCTGTTGAGCCAGCCTTATGCAGGTATACCTGTTTTCTTTTATTTATTTTGCAACAATCGAAACAAAAGCTAAAATAGTAATGTAGGTGTCTCTACATTACTTTCGTTGAGGAACAAAGACATTTTTCAAGTGCATATGTATTCACAAAAAAGAAATATTTGGTGAATCAATGCAGCAGCTTAATTACCACCAAAAGCAAGACAACATGCATCGGAAGCTATTCCTTAGTGTTATAATTCGATCATAATTCATAAGCAATTAAAGTACTTCTCATTACTAACCACCTGAAATTATTGATTAGTGATTACCACAAAAAACAAATAAAAAGAATCAAAAGAAACAAATAAACATTTTATTCTTCAACTGCTATCCTATTTTGAGCATCAATTTCTAATTTATATACACACATTTGACCCCACTTCATCCATGAATGTACTTTATACGCGGCATCAGACAGCTAAATAAAAGAAAGAAAAGATATGTACCCCTCCAGACAAAAGGAACTTCACTGTCAGCCAGCTAAATAATGCATAATTAGAAACAAAAAGGGACTGCTTTAAATATAAAACTAAACAATGAAATTAACAATACACACATTAATAGCCCGATAAATAAAACATGCTAAAGGAGCCCAACTAGGTCATATCAAGGGTGATTTCAGCTTTGCTAATATGGGCCTCATTGCTGTTGACTGCGGCGAGCAGATGACCGACAAGCACGAGATTTGCGTTGACCTCTTCTCAACTCTTCATCTTCTGGATTAGGCCGCCGGTTTTGAACAACAATAAGGCAGAAAAAAGGAATAACATATATAATGAAAGCCTTTAATGGAAGTCGACATGACAAAAGAAAACGTTTTCTGGCAGAATTGAAGATAAACAACAAAACCACAGATCAACTCATTCAAAATAATGCACATCTTTGCCTACAAAACTCTTTTGTGTTCAGGATACCTTCTTCTCAATCACCTTCTCATACATGCAAGTACAACTTTGTGTTCAGAGTTTGTCAATGGTATACCTTAGGGATCTCTGATTCTCTATGCACTCCTTGTTTCTCTATGTGAATGTGTCTCTGTGTGGTGCTAGGGGTGGGGAAAGCAAGGAGATCCCATATAGTACAATAACCAACTTGATCAAACAAACAAAGGGCTAAATTTGACAAACCAACTGCAGCCGTGCAGGGTTAAATTTGTGATCTTCCATGAGAATAAGGAAGTGCATGTTACATATACAAAGTTCTATTAGATAAGCTAAACAATAACACACAAACTAATAAATATACAAATATTAAAAGGAAAACAATTAACCCTGGTCTTTGTAAGGGGTCCAGATGAGCTTGCTAACGTCGACCTCAAGCCCACCTCGGCCGGCAGCTTTGAGATGCCTATCCAGTACCTTGGGATCTGCACAAATTACATGCTGCCCCTTCCTATATTGGATCAGGTCTAGGGCTTGTAATGTGGACAAAATGTCATCTGTTTTGATCGCCGTCATGTCACTCAACTCCTATATACATGAACAAATTCATTTTCAAAAAGGGAAGAACAACAAATTCAGAGTGAAAATTTTAGTAATTGGGCCTCTGTTAGTAATTCATGCATTGTAGAATTAAACCTTAATAGTATGGCCCATATACACCATATCACAAAGAAATCATCATCACCCCCCCCCCCCCCCCCATTTCCTCCACCACCCCCGCAAAAAAAAATAATAATAATAAATAGGACAAAGGAACAACCAATCCAGCACAGGGGAATTGCGTCCCATTCAGCTGGTACATGATATTTGCAGTGCAAGATCTCCTGATATAAGTTAACAGTGTCATACTGACACATACAGGTCCCTCGCATCTTGGAAGAGAGAGAGAGAGAGAGAGAGAGAAACAGAGGAGAGAAAACAAAAAGCCACAGGCAGTGAAACAACATAATGTTTTGAAGGTAACTACTAACTACTACTCTCTATTGTAACCTGGTCATAACTGAAAAAAAAAAACTGTTATAAATATAAACCTTTATAGAGATGTTGCCTTTGTGCTTTTTCAGGATCTCTAAAAGAACTCGTGTCCAATAGCCTCGGTAGCTTAGCAAACCCAGGTCTGAAAGCGGCCGCTCAGGTGTCCCCACCTTCCCTTCTTTCTTTGACAGTTCATATGCTGATCACACATAAATAGACATAACCATCAACCAATGGTAAATGCTAAATAAAAAAGAAAATATTACTTTAATGCATAAACTGGCAAGGACTGCAATATTGGCAGACAACAAGTTTTCGCAATAACCAGTGCTCCTACTAACTGGTAAGTATAAATAAGGACACCATTACGCTTCAATAAACCTTCAACGCTCGACTGTACACTTAGTCCTCCTTTAATTCTGAAATGAGCAATGAATTGCCCTCGATTTCAACAAACTAGTCTCAGGTAAACCTCGGTTATGGAAAGCAATGATGCTTTAATTTAACCCAGTATAGTATATATCTTCTGATACACAATGAAATTTTAAAAACAGCACTAAAGAGACCAAGCTACCAGTTTGGCAACAGATCGGCCAGTTACTTTTTGCATCATAACAGTTCCCCACAAAAGAAACTATACCTTCAAAGAAAACAGTACAGATGATTATTTTAATTACAGCAGGGAACTGAAGCTTACAGAAAGAAATGAGAAACTTCCCGTATCCTTTTCTCTGATATGGAGGAAGTGTCAAAATGCAAGCCAAATTATATGACTCCTCTGAATGTTTTTCCTGCAATAATTTAATTCTATTAAAAAAGCGTATAGGACATACTAAAGTCAGCACTCAGATTTAAACCACTCGGACTCTAATTGTTCTCATTAGTACAACTCTTTGTGTGTTGCCACTGAGCCAGTTCAACAAGATTTAGAATTTAATTACCACTAAATAATTCAAGTCAGCCTTGATTTAAACCACTTGGACTCTAATTGTTCCAATTAGTACAATCACCATGCAAGTGGAGGGCAGAAACACGTCAGATATCAAGGCTAGAGCGAAGATAACAATTATAAAAGGTCCTCATTGTAAAAAACCATACATGACCCCACATTGTCATATCATATACAAGCTGGAAATTCAGCTCAATGACTAAAGTGCAAATTGTTGCACAGTTCTACTAAGCTCAAACCTAAAAATAGGCATTTCTGCATAAATTCTAAATAAACATAACAAAATGAAATTGCTAATGTCAGAAGTTGATACCTTGGAGAAGTAACCAACAATGTGGCACCCTCTATCATCACACTCACAAAGAACATAAAATAAGAATAGATCGACGTCGTAGTAGAGCGTTTTGTGGTCAAGAAATAGCTTCGCCAAGTAGCAAAGATTCTGTCCATACACCTTATTTTTCTTCCCATCTACCTGGTATATTAAATGGGCAAAGAATTTAGTAATTGTTTATGAAAAAGTATTATATTATTCCTAACCATCCAAATTTTTCACAAAGTTACACACTTTCCAATGTTTTCCGCCTAGGAATAGGCTATTCCTCTTATTCCTAAGCGATCCAAATGGCCCCATAGATCACCAGCACATGAAGTACTGAATTTTTGTAAGTATTATTTTATACCAGCTCATGGAATGATCATTGTTCTAAAGAATGAATCAAGTATAGGCTGATTTAGAAAAATTATTGAATAGTTACTAATTTAGACACTGACACAATACTAGAGATGCATCCAACCAGTTCCCCAAATATAGCTCCATTGCAAGCCACCATTGAGATTCAACTTCTTAACCAAATCACTCATTTGTACTACTAAAAAAGTAAAAGGTGATGACAGACGAACAAAACAAACTACAAAAGGAAGCTCCATCCAACTTAGCCAAAAAAAAAAAAGAATACTACTAACGCATGGACCAAGATATTAATGTTCAAAACGTGGCTAGCACATTAGTAAAATATAGCATTTTTGTGCTTTTATTTTCCAAAAGAACAATAGAAAAGCTTGCCTCAAACATAGAGAGAGTGCCACTTCGGTATATCTCATCACCTGGTGGATGCTTGAGATCACATTTCTTCTGCAAAATGAAAAGAATAAAAACAAATAAATATTACATATGTAACTTCTGCAACTACCCATATTTCTTGAATTTTCAACTAACACCAATATTATGGAACTCTTCTTAAAGAACCCACCACCAAGGAAAAGAGAACAAAAGAAAAAAAAAAAAAAGGTTATGCACATAATGACCCAATGGTCTGTTTCAAGCAATGGAGAGGTGGAACATTGTCTATATTTGAAACATATGCATGTCCATCACACAAAGTTAACCATATCCAAGTATGAAAGCCCAACAGTACAAACCATGTGGCGCTGGAGTTGCTCCTTGCGCTTCATGAAGCTGAGGCAAAACTCGCAGAAGAAAAGTTTGGGAGTGTCGTTGTACTCTGAAGGGAAGGGGGAGAAGTACCAAGTATCTATCTCATACCGCCCTAGCTCTATTTTAGCGATGTTCTTCACTTTTGTGAATTCTTCGTGCTCCCGCAAGCTCGCTGCGTCGAGCTCCTCATGACCAGGCTGAAATAGAAATCACGTGCCAATTTGTTAAAGACTGCATCAGCATATAAAGATGATGCATGTACCAGATTTCAGGACCAGGTGGCTTAATCGGTGTTCATTGCCCGGGTGGAGGTATATGGAGGACAAATTAGGTTAACTGAGGGTTCATAGAGGCAATCTGAAAATTACAGGGTTTTGTAATGAGATATTAGGCTTCACTGGGCATACTGGAGCCTATAATCTTAACTCAGAAATAGATACCATCGTACCAATACTATATATGTCATACTGAGCACTGTTATACTGTACAGACTAACTTGAGAAACTATTTAGCCTATGTTTTCCTAGATCTTGAATTGTTTCAAGCTTAATTGCACATCGATGACTACAAACAGACTCAAAGTGAGCCCATATTTGGTCAACCGGGCTGTAATTTTTGAACTAAAGATTACTTTGCAGTAACTATGGAATAATGGAGGCTGCTAACTGGGGCTTAATCAGAGCATGACTAAACCCTTTGTGGGGTTTAGTATGATACCAGCCATAGTATACTTACTAAAAGTTCAGGTATTACTACATGTATCTGTGAGTGTGATGACTAAAGGAATGTAGCTTCACAAGAATTAAAAACACTGATTGTCGACATCCTAACAATGAGAAAAGATACTAATAAGACCTTCCATTGTCTCCTAAGAAAAAAAGAGAATTGTAAATAAACCAAAAGCAGTACAACAACAATAAATACCTCAACGTGCGTCTCATCAATCTTCCTTTTCTGGTGGCGTGTCATTTTCAAGCTTGTTGCCTGATAAAATCGATAACAATGCTCAGTTCATACAAAATCCTTTCTAACCACATATATATATAGAAGTGAATACTGATAGTTCTTCTTGACTAAATGTATGTTTTAATGAAGTTTTAGGCAGGGATCATAGTATAATTGAGGTGCCCAGGTAAAAATGTACCAGAACGACGACATATATTTTAGTGCTTGATGAAATATTGGCCAGTTCAGATCAAAGACACCTGTTGATGCCAACTTTATTGCTACCATTATTATCATTACTACTATTACTATTGTCATTGTCATTGTTATTACTATCCACCTTGATTCTGTTACTCTGGTCTGGTTGGATTTCATTTCTATCCTACCCTGACTTGTTTGTATAGGACTTAGGGCTTTGTCATTGTTGGTGTTCATTTCTTTTGATTAATTAATGAGCTATAAAAGCTTAATTGATGCTGAAACATCAAAACATAATGAAAAATATAAAATATTGTCAATTGAAATAGAAAATCTAATGAAAAGAAGAACTTTGCCTTGTCATCAACTTTTTCATCCACATCATTCTCCATGGTATCAAGATCAAGTTGTTCGAGTTTAACCCATTCATCAAGCCTCCTATTGACTGTACCACAAAGAACCAATCTTGGTTGGCAAAATGTTTTAAACCAAGAATAAGTTTCTTAACGCAACCAGTATACATCAGTTTATAAATATTGAGTATTATATCAGATTATCAGTGCAATAATGTACAGGTTTTTCATACCAAGGACATTCTGGTCAACACCTAACCAAAAAGTCAGGTTTTGGTATTACAGCTTACATATTGAGAGTTACTTAAGCATGTTGGGTTCTTAAGCCTTTACATTTTACATCATAGCTCTCAATCTCATTCAGACCTCTATCAAACAATGAATAAGCAAGAGGGAAAGCAGTCAGTTAAAGGCATGTACTGTTACTGGGACACAACTGAAATGTTAACTAATTCAATTCTTCATCCAAATATATGCAAAACAAGGCCATAAAGTTAGATTCTTAAAATTGAAGGAAGCTTTCAACTGTTGTATTATTGCAGAATAGTCATATTACATATGGTTTAATGGGCAATGAACTGGAGAATACCAGTATGGAAGCTACCAGTAACAGTATTCTATCCATAATTCACACAAGATCCTATTCAATTGCATTTAATAGTGCACTTGAGGAAAATTGAAAACAATCCGACTCAAATCCAAAATTGTTCAAGGTATAATCACCCTATCAAGATGAATTCAGGATCAAATTTCCGCTAAAAATTGCTCAAAATTCAATTAAGTGAAACATAGGGTCCGTAACCCTAGAACAGGAATCCAACAAAACTACGCAAAAACAAAAGGAAAAAACCCAAAAAAAAAAAGAGACTCACACTCAGTGTAGTGAACATAATACTCGTAATCGCTGGCGCCGCCATGGGGAACTTTTCGCCTTTCGATAACCTTAACGGGATGCATCTTCTGGTCGCGCCATCGACACATGACCTTGGTTCCTACCTCGAGCGGGAGCGCCGAGGAGGCAGAAGACCTTCCTCGCCGCGTTGTCGTCATCTCTCCGCCGCCGTTCATCGCCTGAGCACCGCCGTTGGATTCCGCTTTTAAACCTTCCATCGACCCCATTGCGGAAAGGAGATAGATAGAAGATAGTACGCGTTTGGGCTTCGTCAACCCGTTTTCTAGGGATTCGTATTGGGCCGAAGGCTTAAAAGGCTGATTTAATGGGCTGAGTAGTAGAGGAAAGTAGTCTCAAAATTTTAAGGTTACCAAACACCAAAATTACTTACATCAATCAGACTTAACGCAATCAAACAATCAGACTCACGCTCGCTCCCCTCGCCCTCACCTTACCGTCCGCTCCCCTCATCCGATCCCACTGACGCACGCTCCCCCTCACCTCTCTCTCGCCTTACGCGATCTTCTGACGCGCGCCTCTCCTCACCTCTCCTCACCTTTCCCTCGTCTCACGCGATCCCCTGAGGCGCACCTCTCCTCACCTCTCCCTCTGACACACGCTCTTCCCCTTTTTCGACTCGCGTCCTTCTCCTTTCTAGTACCTCCTCACCTCTCAATCTGGCACAACTCCACCTTTTCAAATCCGATGAGGTACTTACCTTGCGAGTAGAGAAGGAGAAAAAATATGATTAGATCTGGTATTGGAAGAAGGAAGTGGAGATCTAATATGTATAAGGGAGTAAATAACATTCATATCTGATTCTGCTATTTTTGGGAGTAACTAAATTACTATAAGGGAGGAAATTGATCAGTACAAAGGAGTAAATAATATTCATATCAGACTTAACGCAATCAAGGGAGTAACTAAATAGTTATAAGAGAGTAAATAACTAAAATAAAAGGAGTATCTAATATGTATGAGGGAGTAAATAACATTCGATTTTACTTTTGTTTGGGAGTAACTAAATAACTATAAGGGAGTAAATAATTAATAGTAAGGGAGTATTTAATACAAGTAAGGGAGTAAATAATATTCATATCTGATTCTGCTGTTATTTGGGAGTAACTAAATAACTATAAGGGAGTAAATAATTAGTATAAAAGAAGTATCTAATATGTATGAGGGAGTAGATAACATTCAGAACTGATTTTACTTTTGTTTGGGAGTAACTAAATAATTATAAGGGAGTAAATAATTAGTAGTAAGGGAGTATTTAATACAAGTAAGGGAGTAAATAATATTCATATCTGATTCTGCTGTTATTTGGGAGTAACTAAATAACTATAAGGGAGTAAATAATTAGTATAAAAGAAGTATCTAATATGTATGAGGGAGTAAATAACATTCGGAACTGATTTTACTTTTGTTTGGGAGTAACTAAATAACTATAAGGGAGTAAATAATTAGTAGTAAGGGAGTAAATATAATATTCAGAACTGATTCTGCTGTTATTTGGGAGTAACTAAATAACTATAAGGGAGTAAATAACTAGTATAAAAGAAGTATCTAATATGTATGAGGGAGTAAATAACATTCGGAACTGATTTTACTTTTGTTTGGGAGTAACTAAATAACTATAAGGGAGTAAATAATTAGTTATAAGGGAGTATTTAATACAAGTAAGGGAGTAAATAATATTCATATATGATTCTGCTGTTATTTGGGAGTAACTAAATAACTATAAGGAAGTAAATAATTAGTATAAAAGAAGTATCTAATATGTATGAGGGAGTAAATAACATTCGGAACTGATTTACTTTTGTTTGGGAGTAACTAAATAACTATAAGGGAGTAAATAATTAGTAGTAAGGGAGTAAATAATATTCAGAACTGATTCTACTGTTGCTTGGGAGTAACTAAATAAATATAAGAGAGTAAATAATTAGCAGTAAGAGAGTATAATGTAAAGTTACGTTATTATACATCATAAGGGAGTATTTATTTTGCACTAAGGGAGTATTTATTGTTGACAAGGAAGTATATTAAAAAACAGTGCATAAAACAGAATGTTTGATGCTGTCTTGGAGAAGGAGAAACTAGGGAGGGGAAGAAGACTGTGAAAGGGAGAAAGATTTGACGAGAAGGAGTTGGGAGAGAAAGAAAGAGGCGAGAGAAGGAAAAAGGCGTGGAAAGGAAGAGAGGAGGATAGGGGAGGGGAGGGGACTCGGATGAGAGCGAAAGGAGAGACGGGTGAAGTGCCAGGGAGAGAGGAGGCGCGTGTCGGGGGCAGAATCGCGTGAGGGGAAGGGAGGCAAGTGAAGCGCAGGGAACGGAGGTGAGGGTGAATCGCGTGAGAGAGAAGGGACGCGTTTTCCATTTTCGGTAAAATAAATTAAACGCGCTTACCTAAAATAGGTTTGATTGCGTGATTGTCTTAGGGGCTGATTGTAGTTATCAGCCCCGTTTCAGAACAAGCTGAATAGCTAATTCAGAGCCTTATTCTAATTCCAGCGAAAAGTCGGAACTAGATTGGGACTACGCTCCGTGACCCGTAAAAAAATATTAAAATATTCTTCGCTAAGATTAAAAAATAGAAAAATAGAAAGAGAAATTATTTTCGACCCTTTCCTCTACCGTTGCTTCTCTCTGCCAGAAATCGGCGAGGAGAAATCGGTGATCAATAGAGCTACGTTCTCTCCAAACAATCCCCTTCTTCTCCTCTCAAACCCTCTCCACTACTTATCTCTCATTTTTTCCTCGCTAAGCTTCTTTCCTCCCGTTTCTTCTCTGGCCGTCGCGCCTCCTCCAACGCCGAGCGAAAGGAGAAGAGGTTGGTTGAAGACGAGGTTGAGCTGAGCGACTGGATCGGCGATTTGAATACTGATTCGTTGAAGCTCAGTTTGCTCTGCGACAGTGAAGACAAGTTCGATTGGAGGAGTGGAGATAGGAATTTGAAAAGTTTGAGGGGTTCAGTGTTTTCAGTTTTTTGAGAAGATTTATCAGTTAAGTTTTAGATTTCTTTTAATCAGTTTTCTAAGGACTGGGATAAAGCATTGTTTGTAAGCTGATGAGAAGTTGTAAAACTCATTTTCTGGTAATTTGATGGCTACGGGCCATATTTCAAAAAAAAAATAATAATAATAATTGACTTGATTTTCTCTACAAGCTCAGAGTTGTGTTGAGAAGATCAACAGAGAGAGAAGAGTGATAGAAAATGAAATTGGATTTTTACCAATTTGGATTTTACCAGCAAGTTGCGTTTCTTTTACTTTGGTACAACAGTTGCTGACAAATCAGTGTAGATACTTAGCTACACAATAGTTATGTTTTACTCAAGAGGTCTTGATTAAAAAGCCAGAAGGTCCATTAAAGTAATGTATTCAATAATGTGTTATTAATTGAGTCCATTAATTTGAAAAGCCAGAAGATCAATTTGGTACCTATCGACTGGTACCAGAGGATATGCTACTGCCTCTCTTAAATTCTTGTTTGTATTCAATTTACCTACCATTTACAAACAGCAAATTTTCCCCAAATACAATGTTTCTTTTTATCTGTTATTTAACATGATATTGCTTCATGAATAAATATTATTGCTTTATATATGTCTTTAGTGCCTTGATTTATAACTGATGCATATTAGATAGCAGTATTTAGGTGGCGCCAAAAAAATATATATACAAAGGTTAGTTGCATACAAGTTAGTTGAAAGATATAAAACAACAAATCATTATTTTATATTTTTTTTTTGTTCTTATTCTTAACTAGCCATCCCAAACAACATCTCTTAATTCATGAATAAGCTATTCTTCACCAAACCTTATTCAACATCCTTGTTCTTAAACAAGCTATTTTATTCTTATTCACCACACTTCCAAACACAAGCTGCTGGTAAAATCAACAAAATTGCTGGTAAAACATAACTATTCAGTTAGCACTACTTTTATTTTGTTTATATTCATTCATTTAAATCTTATTGCTCTATTGTATAGCTATCAGTTCAATTAGACACACAGTATTCATTCAAATGATATGTGGTTGTTCCCTTTAACGCAACATCAATTGATTTATCTCATCTCAAAAATGACCTCTAGCAGTTTGTCTTTTAATTGTACATCTAATTGCTTTGTTTTGGTGTGTTTGCAATAATAAAGATGCATGTTACTGTTGGCGTCATCCTAAGTATATTATAATTAAAAAAAATTGTTCAATAGACAACTATAGTTTTAAATTTTTTTTGTCGATATTTTAATTTTTATACAATCTATTTTTTATTAGGAAAATATATTTTTTTCGGTTAGTGTTTTTATTTCATCAATGGTTTACACAAAAGTGAATAAAATGATTAAAATTGAAAAAAAAATTATCCGCTGAAAGGGCAATTGTCTAGCATGGGAAGATTTGATTAATTTATTGTACTGTTGATTTCTGAACAGGCATCTTATTATTATGTTACTTAATTCAGATCAATTGATATTTTGTGTTAGTCATTCTTTTTTTCTATTGATTTCTGAATTGTTTCTAGACTCTCTCTTGCTATTTCAAGGTGACATGGGTACAATGATCAGAAAGGCTCAAGAGCAAAATGGCATCCGGTCCTGATCTTTTACAGACAAAACCTGTAATTTTGATTTTCTCTGATATTTAAGATGAGCTATCATAAGTGTAAAATTATATTTACAAGTTTTTTAAAATAGGCATATTGCAATGTATCTATTTCTATTATTTAAAAATTAAAAATATAAGAAAGAGTTAAAAATAGAATGATAGAACTTGAGAAGAGCTTCTGAGTTATTTAAAAATAAAACCAACATGTTCGTCACAAGCAATTTATTTTTATCCAGGGGGAAAAAAGAAAATGTAGCATGCACTCAGTCATTCAAAAGCGATGATTTGAACGTCGTATCAGCATTCATGCCTGACAGTAATTGAAATTCGATATTATATATATATATATAGAGAGAGAGTGTGTCTAGCTACAGTGAGATGCATCACAAAAAACCTTCCGGGAGATGCGATCAATACTCATGAATCTGGTTTAAAATAACTGATCCAAACCGTCTAATATGATTTTTCTATTGAAATCTCCATGCAAACTAAATTTGACATTTTTCCGAATTTTTTAAGTATTTTTTTGAAATTTTAGAATATCGTTAATCTAATTAGTTCTGAACCGTTCAAAAACTGTCATTTTTAAAAATCCGATAAAAATACTTAAAATTATGAAAAAATGTCAAATTTGGTCTACAAGAAGATTTCAATAGTGAGATCATATTGAACGGTTTGGATCGATCATTTTGAACCATATTCATGAGTTTTGATCGCATCTCATGGAAAATTTTTTGTGATGCATCTCACCATAGCTAAACTATATATATATATATATATATATATATATATATATATATATATATATATATATATATAGAGTTTTGCTATGGTGAGTTGCAACTCACCAAAGCATCCGTGAGTCGCGCTCAAAATTTTGAAATTAAGTTCAAAACGACCGATCCAAACCGTCTAATACAATCTTCCTATTGAAATCTCCATGCATACCAAATTTTATATTTTTTCGAAATTTGTAAGTATTTTTTTGAAATTTTAGAAAATCATTAATCTAATTAGTTCTGAACCGTTCAAAAACAGTAGTTTTTAAAAATCCGAAATAAATACTTAAAAATTTCGAAAAAATGTAAAATTTGGTCTACATAGAGAATTCAATAGGGAGATCGTATTAGATGGTTTGGATCGGTCATTTTGAACTTAATTTTGGAATTTTGAGCGCGACTCACGGACGCTTTGGTGAGTTGCAACTCACCATAGCAAAACTCTATATATATATATATATATATTCTCTCTTTTTATGTTATACACCATATAGGTTATTATTTTGATTTCTGGTTTTGCCGATATATTTCGGTCAGCACGATACAGTATTGAAAACACTATTCATAAGTCATTCACAAAGGGTGCGTTTGGATATAGGAAGAAGGAAGAAGGAAGAAAAAAATTATAAACAATTCAAACTTTTCACAAAATTACACACTTCCCAATACTTCTTCCCACTTCTTCCCTTCTTCCCACACCTATCCAAACGGAGCCAAAAAGAGCAGCTATAAGGTCCAAGGAGAATGCTAAATATAAAATTTATGAAGGTGCAAAATTGATCAATCATACAAACACATATAAAAAAAATTATTAAAAATTTATATTTTTTCAAAATTTTTAAGTATTTATTTCAGATTTTTAAAAACTGCTGGTTTTGAACGGTTCAGAACTAAATAGATTAATGATTTTCTAAAATCTAAAATAAATACTTAAAAATTTCGAAAAAATATAAAATTTGGTATTCATGGAGAATTCAATAGAGAGATCGTATTAGACGGTTTGGATAGGTCGTTTTGAACTTAATTTCAAAATTTTGAGCGCGACTCGCAGACGCTTTGGTGAGTTGCAACTCACCATAGCAAAACTCTCTCTCTATATATATATTCAAACTGTAATGGAGGTTCTTTTGAAAAATAGAAGTTGCTGTTGGAAACTTTTTATTAGCCAAAAGTTTTCTTCTCAATTTCTCCTCCAACCAACTTACGGCTTTGCAATGCTTAACATGGCTTAAATTCAAGATTTTAAAATGTGATTTGTGTGGTTTAGCAGTTGGACGATAATTTTTGATAAAAAAAATTCTAAGACGGAATAAATGGTTCGGTATGACTAAAAAAATAAATAATTCGGTAGATAAAACAAAACATTTTAAAAGCTAGCTTAAATTTCATATAGATATAGTTTTTTTGAAAAATCATATGTAACTAGCTTATAAATTGGAATCATCAGATATCTATGAAATCTACCACGTCCATTTCTCTTCGTTAATTATTTTCATTACAAGGAATCTGAAAATACATTTTGATACATAAATGCACTATTAATTGCATCACACAGACACACATACATTATTAAGAATGCGGCACATATTATTAAGTGATCATTGAAATCATTGGATATAAGGTGATAATAAATCATTATGAGAGTTTATTTGAACAGTATAGAATCTCTTTCAAACGGTTAATAGTTACATTCGATCTCTACTTCTTATAAAAGCACAAATAAAAAAGATTTACAACATTTGATTTAGCGACTTAGCGTGTAAACAATTTTTGTATTGCCTACGGGCTTTGATGATCAACAAAAATAAAAAACTTTTGTATCGTTTGACAATCGTGAGACGAAATAATAATATATTTTGATTTTTTATTAAAAAAACAAATTAGGTAACATATCAAACTGTGGTATTCTTTGCTAGTCAATTAGAACAGGAAATTTGTGTCGAAAGGAAATTAAATTTGTATCGATCCAAACTAGAAAATAATCTCGTTTCGCAAAATTTCTATTTTATAATGATTCTGTGACATGTTCTCTGTGAAACTGCGACCAGCAGCGTACAATAAACAGGAAAACGCAAATACAGTAACACGACTCACGGAAATCTGAGATGGACTTGCCGCAGTAAATCAAAGAACTGTCCTGCTCGAGGCGGCCTCTTTGATTTTTTGTGGCGGGAATTCTTGTAGCTACAATAGACTGGCGCATGAGTCATGACAATTGACAGGTTCAATTGCAGGTCCTTCTAATTTTCTTCAAATCTTGCGTATAACGATTAAATCTAACAGTTGAAAACTTTCAACCAGAAAACCAGTACACAAAACTTCTATAGAAGTTGCTACAGAAATTCGAAATACACGCCAGTGCCCACTTAACCATGTACCCCACTTTCTCCACGCACCAAAATATTTCCCGTTAATCCGTTATTTGCCAAATAAAAATATATATTTCCTGTTATAACGTATTACGTATCCCTATTGCCCTATTTTCTTCATGCGCCAAAATATTTCCCGTTATATATATAAAACCCCTAGCCGGATCTCCTTGTCGGAGAGTACATGAATTAACTCCTTCCTTGTCGGAGAGCATGGGGCCTCTTGGTGTTTGCTTCTTCCTCCTCTTCTGCCTTCTCTCCGCCTCCTCAGGTATTTAAAATCACAGCAATTTTACTTTTTTCCTATGTTAATTCTCCGTTGATATGATTTTTTTTATATTTTTTTGCTTGTATGATATGATATCTCAAGAGTTTGTTTTAACTTAAAGCTTTTTGCTTTTGTGCTTTTCAGAGGGAGGAACAATCGGGGTGAATTACGGTCGTGTCGCTGATAACCTCCCGTCGCCATCAAGTGTAGTGCAACTCCTCAAAGCCAACAACATAACTCATGTCAAGATATTTGACGCCAACTCAGAAGTTCTAAATGCACTCGCTGGTTCAGACATCGAAGTCACCGTTATGGTGCCAAACCAGCTCCTCCAAACCACCGCCACAAGCCCCTCCTTTGCTGCCCTGTGGGTCCAGGATAATGTCGCTCCCTACTACCCCTTGACCAAGATCCAAGCGATCGCTGTTGGTAATGAAATCTTTGACGACCCCACAAACCTCACTTCTTATCTCGTGCAGGCCATGATCAATGTGCAAGCTGCTCTTGTTAAACTCGATCTCGACAATGACATCAAGGTTTCTACTCCTGTTGCACTGTCAGCCTTACAGTCCTCCTACCCACCTTCAGCTGGCGCGTTTAGGACTGACCTTGCTGAGACTGTGATGATGCCCATGCTGCAGTTCCTTCGCAAGACTGGGTCATATCTCATGGTAAACGTTTACCCGTTCTTTGCATATGAAGCTAATGCGAATGATATTTCGCTCGATTATGCCTTGTTCAGGCCAAATGCTGGTGTGCTCGACTCGGGTAGTGGGTTGACATACTACAATCTGCTTGACGCACAAGTTGATGCCGTTGTATATGCCATGTCAGCCTTGAATTACGATGATGTGCCCATTTCCATATCAGAGACCGGATGGCCATCAGAGGGTGATCCTAATGAACTTGGTGCTGATGTCATGAATGCTGCGGCATATGTTGGTAATCTGATAAGCAGGGTGCAGTCTGGCACATGTGGCACTCCAAAACGACCACACTGTAACATGGATGTGTACCTCTTCGCTCTGTTCAACGAGAACCAAAAGCCGGGTCCCACCTCAGAACGCAACTATGGGATGTTCTACCCCAACGAACAGAAGGTGTATGATGTCAACTTCATTCTAGGAAATAGTAACAGCAGCAGCAGCAGTGGCAACAACAACGGCACCAGTAACAATGGTGGCAACGTGAGATCATCATCAAACGGGAACAGTTCTGAGACATGGTGCATAGCTGATCCTAGTGCTGGGAAGGAAAGGTTGCAGATGGCATTGGATTTTGCATGTGGCGAAGGTGGGGCTGATTGTACTGCTATCCAGCCCGGTGCAGAGTGCTATGAGCCAAACACAATCGAGGCGCATGCGTCCTATGCATTCAACAATTATTATCAGAAAAATGGAAAGGGATCATGGAGTTGTAATTTTGGAGGGGCTGCTTATGTTGTCTCTCAGGCGCCAAAGATTGGGAAATGTACTCTTCCATCCAGTACTAATTAATTAATTGATTCCTTGCAAGTTGCAACTCAACCAATAGTGGGTGCGTTTGGATCGTTGGAAGAAAGAAGAAGAAGAAGGAAGAAGAAGAAAAAAAATTATAAACAATCCAAACTCTTCACAAAGTTACACACTTCCCAATACTTCTTCCCACTTCTTTCCTTCTTCCCTTCTTCCCACACCTATCCAAACGCACCCTAGGAATTATTTTGTATCTTTATGTAATAGAGAGACACGTAGCTTAGGATAAGAGAGTTATAACGGAGTTCTTTGATCATACTTTTTTTTTATGCATGTACTAGTAGTTATTTTAATTTTTTGAAAAATGAAGTTAACATTATTTATACGTTTTGTATTCTGTCATGTGAACAGTGCTAATGTTAATTATAGACCTGGAAAAAGAAGTGTCGTTGTTTGTTTATTTTGGGTCGAGTGCAATATCTCAGCTCTTTATTTTCCGGTAGTTAGCTTCCCGTTTGTGTCAGCTGTATTTTCTATGAATTTTCTCTCTTCAACCTTCTTCATGAAGGTTTCCGTGGTCGTTGTCCTGTACTGGCACTTCATGCAGCAATTCCATTTATTCACTTAATAAAGGTTTATAATTTTAAGTTCTCATTAAAAGATTTCACACCAGCAGCAGCAAGTTATAGTCCTATCTTTGAACATAACTTTTAAGCAAATTTAGTTGCATATACAAGGTTGCAAATTTTCAATACTAAATATCATTGAAACTCACAAAGAATTAATCTAATATCCAATAAGAAAAAAACAAAAGAAAAACAGATCTAAATGGACCAAAATCACCTCCTAATCAAACCCCTATCTCTAACAAGCGCCTCGGCAGCTTTTAGGCCTGACACAAGGGCCCCATCAAAAGTAGCCCAGCTCCAGTGGTCCCCACAAACATACAGACCTTCATCAACCCTCGGATCCCGTCCAATTGGATTTGTTGGCGGAGTCTGATCCGGCTGTGCAAATTCGATCCGATAAGTCCTCAAATGTCTCCATGAACCAGTTACACCTGACCCAAACCAGCCTGTTAGTTCCTGTAACACCTCAGCTGTCAAATCCTCATCTGAGCGGTCCTGATATGCTCCAATCAAGGACACTGAAACCAACACTTTTCCTTTCGGTGCATATGAAGGAGCTACATTGGTAACAAAGAAC
Organism: Rhynchospora pubera; assembly: GCA_028095005.1. NCBI lineage: Eukaryota > Viridiplantae > Streptophyta > Magnoliopsida > Poales > Cyperaceae > Rhynchospora > Rhynchospora pubera. The sequence goes on along the minus strand of CM051462.1, from coordinate 156,043,367 downwards.
ATATTGTTCACAATGCCTTTACCCGACCCATTAAGTATGAGGATAGGTTCAGCTATAGGTGCCTGGTCAGCTGAGAAATATAAACAAACAGTACTCCGAGTCGGCTTTTTCAAGTTCTCAACATCAGCATCAACATTTGACCCAAATACTTTAGGGATGAGCTTCTTTGCCTGAGGTTGTTCCACAGCTACTATTATACCAGAATCAGTGGTTATGGCCTCACCAGAGGCTAGTGTAACACTGCCATCACTGATCGAGGTGACGGGGGAGTTTGTGCGAAGGGATGTATCAGGTAGACGGGCCACTAATTGTTGTGCAATTGACCCGATTCCTCCAGCTGGTAGTGCATTTTCTCCTAAAGCTAAGCTCTTGAACACTAGCTTGAATAGCCGTGATGAAGTTGACAAATTAGGGTCGAAAAAAATTCCCGCAAAAAATGGCCGAAGAAATTTTTCTATGATAGAATCTGAGAAGCCAATTGATTTTAAATGATCATATATGGTCGATTCATCAGAAGAAAGTATGGAGTCATCCGAAAGAGAGGCGGCACTGAGTCGAGTAAGACCAACTAGCAGCTTATCAGGCAGGGACACAATTGGGTTAAAAATTGATGGGAGTGAATCTAACGGGCGACGGAAAGGGTCAGAGATGCGGTGGAAGCGATCCGATTCGTACACCAATGAGCCAGGATAGAATGGTTGTAGGTCAAGTTGGGAGAAATTCAACAGGCGACGGCATTCGGGGAAGGAAGACAGGAAAATGTGGAAGCCTCGATCAAGTAGGAACCCCTCGTGCAAGTCTGTACGTGCCCGGCCACCGAAGGAGTCAGAGGCTTCAAGGAGGAGGAAAGGGACAGAGAGAGAGGAGAGGTGTGTCGCAGCAGCGAGGCCTGCCAAGCCACCGCCTACTATGATTGAGGGACTCAAGGAGCGACTTGCGGTCATGGGAGCAATCGAGGATGTCGAAGAAGTAGCATAGGTCTTTTGGAGGAGTGAGAGAGGAGGCTGAAAGAGAGAATGCATTTCTGGGGAAGCAGACTTCAGAGAGAGAGAGAGAGAGATGGAGAAAAGAGGGAGAGAAGTAACGGTAAGTGGCGGGAGATGATAGCAATGGGCCAATGGCCAATGGGATAGAGGAGTTTGGTGGTTTGTGAGATTTTGGTGGGGAGAGCTTATCCAGAGTCTAGGAAAGCTGTGGCTTTAACTTGATATATTCATAGTGCTAAAAAAAAATGGGGAAATTTGGTTTATGTCACTCCAAAAGTCTTAAATTCGAGATATGTCATCACAAAACAACTAATTAGTTTTATACCACTACAAAACAATAATAATTAGTTTTACGCCATTGGTTGATTAAATGACCATGTTGCCCTTTTAAATATGCCACCACAAAACATTAAAATTTGAAATATGCCATCCAAAAAATTTTTAAATTGGTTTTATGCCATAGCCAGTCAAGAATTAGCTTATTCTAGCGCTGGTGCATATACTCGTGCCAGCGATTATCCAATTTTCTCGTGCCAGAAAATACTGTGAAGCCCTGTGCATTTCTAATATTTTCATGTACTCGTGCCAGCATATTTGCACAGCGATTATGGTATTAGTCAACATGGCTATTAGATGCACAAATACTAAAATACAGCAATTATCCAAATTTAAAACAAATTCAAAACAAATACAGCGAGAGTGTATGGCCAAAGAGGCACAGCACAGAACCTTCACATATTGTCCTACTTTGTAATCCTGGGCGGATTTAAATTCAGATATAATCGGTGAAATACAGCAGAAAATTTAAAACAAAATTGACATATATTTCAACATGTAACCAACAATGTCAAATGCATTTCCAACATGTCTAATTCTTACAATTATCACAAAATATTTCCAACATTTCCAACATTTCTAATATTCACAAAAATTGGCATTTCCAACATTTTTGTCACAAAAATTGGCATACAACTAAAATGCCTCAAGTTGAAATTTCTTGATTCCTTGGTCTTCCAGCAGTCCTTCGTAAAATCGGCGGATGCAACTTGAAACCTGGATTAAGTACTGGCCATTGCATCTTGTCAGGCATTGGTTTGATATCTCCAAAGTATGTCATTGATCGGGTGCAAACCTAGTCAAAATAACCTTGTTTTACCTGATTTAATCTATCGTAGTAAAGCTAAGGGTCGAACCACAGAGACGGTGTTGGAATATCGGTCTTTTACTTTAATTAATTAGCTAGACGAGTTCAACTATTTTTAGTGTTTAAAGAATTGAAGGTGGGTTCAAATCCTAAGTCTAAAATCAAGGTCAAACTAGAACTAAACGGGAGATAATCAGCAAATCTGAATTCTAGGGTTTCTGGTTTCAACTTAATCTGCTCAGTTCAATTCCTAAACGGTCCGTTTGATATCTCAGACGGTCCGTTTGAGCCGTGAAATTGTTTACCGCTTAGTTATTCCTAATATGTGTGTGGAATCGTATTTTAATCCTAGGTTACCAGATACTAACCATCGTTACAGTTCTGGTTTCGTAGGTTAATCTACTACTTCCCTTAAAAATCCTAAGATTTGGTCATCACCATTGGCTTAAGTTTTCTAAGTCTATCTTTCAATTCGAAGGATATCTCACAACCATCGTTGCGAGAAAGGTTCACCTATCGGCTACTAAATCCTGGTTTCACTCATCAGCTACTACCATCCTCAAGTTGGTCAATCAATTCATACAAAGGTATAGATTATTATTACCATACTAGACAAGGCCTTAATCTACTTGGTATAATCAATTCTACCCTAGCAATCAATGATATCACATAATAATCAATTAAATCATGAAAGATAAAAACACATAATGAAATAACTAAGCAAATAAACAACTAAACAAATAAGTTTACAACCATAACCCTAGAACAACAAATCAACAACTCAAAGACATCGAACAAACAAGAGAAAATGAGAAATAAGAGAAGTTACAACCAATTGCCCTTGCTTTCCCTTGAATTTGTCGAAATCTCCTTCTTAACGACTCGTTGCTGTCGCACACGACCCGTCTAACGCTGCCACAATCTGGACTTGAGACTAATCTCTCAGATTTTTCTATGTCTAACCCTAAAAATTGACCTTGGATCTAAAACACCACCTTGTATGCCCTTGTATGGACTTCTCTAGCCTTGCATGATCTTGTATGCTCAAAATCTCCTCAAAGTCCTCTTAAATAGGCATTGGAATTGTTTAGAGACGCATGAGGTTTGTTCTGGACGTGTTGGGAGTCGAAAATAACCACCCCACCAAGAATAACCACCAAATCGGGCACTTTCTGCTATTTCTGGAAGGTTCCAGACGGACCGTTTGAACCTCCAGACGGACCGACTGAAATCTGGCTGAAAATAGCAGTTTTTCCTGCGAAAGTCAAACGGTCCGTCTGAATTTTCAGACGGTTCGTTTGGAAATTTCAGCACTGCGCACTGTTACTGTTTTGCCCATATCTCCTTCATCCAGACTCCGTTTGAGGCGATTTAAAAACCAGTGGAAAGCTTACGAGGAGCTCTACATCATCATTGATTCATTCAAGCTATGTTTTTGTCCAAAATCTGCATTAAAGTAGAATTTATGGTAGTAACTCATTCTTGACACAAAAACCTAATTAAAATGACCCTAATTAATCTAACTCAAGTCAAATGGTTTAGTTTGGAGTCAAAACCCTACCAAAATATCTATATAAAATCATCTCATCAAATTCCCCCAAGCTTAAACATTGCTTGTCCCCAAGCAAATATTTATCTTAAAAGAATGGTTTGGCTCTAAACTAAAACAATGTCTTAAGGCTTACAAGTTATGAAAATTCCTAACATGTAATAATATCGTGATTTGATTGAATTATTTAGACAATTTTATAATCTTTTTCAAACTGAATCGAGTTGTCCCAAACGATCCACGCTTGTCCCACAAGTGAAACACTTAGGATGCTTGTAACTATTGCCCATAACTTATCTTGTTCAAATCCTAAACTTGTTGATTTTTCAAAGTTTGACAATTGACTTGGCAAAGAGATCCGGAATCACACCCTACCAACACAAAATAACATGTCATACCAATTTATTTCACAACAAAGTCTTCGAATACTTTAACCGCTTTATTGATTTTCGAAAACGCATTGTAAGTTGAACTAAAGTGAGGCGGAAAAAAGGGTACAACTCCTCACCCATTCTATTCCAAAATTTTTAGGTTGACACTATTAGGGTTTGTCCCGGGGCTTAGGACGTTTTTCCCGCGGCGGAGAGGTCAGCCAGATTAAGGTGGATTTAATTGCAAGGTTTTCCTTGTTTTTTTTTTACTTTTTTTTTATATCATGAGCCTTTCTGTTTCTTACCCATGATTTATGGATGTTCTTCTATCCACAATAACCTATAGCTTTCCGCAATGTCCATGGCAAAGCACCGCTTTTTAGTTCCCCTTTTTGTACGTGTTTTTATTTATTTACATGGGTGTGTATTTACATCTTCGACTTTTAATATTTGAAAACAGCGGTTGTTTGACTCTAGACTTAGTGTTTATTACCTTAGTTGACATGCATTTGGGTCGGTAGAATCGATCTTGACAAAGTTTGGAAATTAATTCAATTGGTGGTTGCCTTGGTTTACCGATTTCTAATTGGTCAAGTCATTCATATTACTTATCAAATCATCAAATTTAAGTCTCAATCAAGATAAATTATGATATAATACCTACTCCTTTCCTAAGGTCACAAGGGCTAGTCGATCAATTAGATGACCCACAATTCAAATCGAAAAAATTTTCTAAAACTCCCTAAATATTTCATTCAATTCACGATATTAGAACTTGTTAAGCATCTTCCTAACTTACCTAAATGCAAACTATATGAAGTTATAATGCAAGTCCTAGATACAAATTCCTATTCTCCCCCCCAAGCTTAAAACTTTGCATTGTCCTCAATGCAATGAAAACAAAACTTAAAAGAGAGAAAGGAAAAGAAAAACTCATCAAATCAATGTCGAGGTTGTGAAGGGTTGAATCGCGCAACATGAGCCTTGCTTGCTTTGATATGTCAATGTGCTTCAAGGTGTCTCTAGGTTCATCTCATTGGCGAAGGAACGTCTTGTAAGTAGTGGAGATGGGTGGTTTGGGTTTGAGGGTACAAATCACATAGGGGTTGGTGTGATTTTACTCTTGGGTTTGGGTTTAGGTGAACGTTTGGTAAATGACTAATTTGAGCAAAAAATTTTGGTTCGTCGACTAACCAATGAAAACTCGAAATATAGCCATTGGATTGGATTAGGTTAGGTCTCGGCTGAATGGTTTGGTTTTCTGCTGAAAAGTCATACTCTCGGGTCAGACGGTTCGTCTGTGGTGCTCAGACGGACCGTTTGGTTACGGATTTTCGCAGAACAGTTAGGGTTTTGGTTTTGGTGAATGGTTTCGGTTTGGGTATGGATGGTTTCTCCACTGTTGAGACTTGTTGGGTTGAGAACGATTCATGTGCTCCTTCGTGGTGTATTCCCCCAAGCTTGAGCTCTTGCATATGGTACGACTTTTCATCAATCCACATTCTTCTTCCATGTGTTGAGATGTTGCGTTGAAGTTCATTTGACCTTTTTGACACTTGCACGACTCGAACATTGTGCTTACAAAAACTTCTAATTCTCATCTAAAATCTGAAACCAACAACAAAGATTAATGAGTTATAACTAACGAAATCTAAACTAAACTAAACTAATTGACGAAACTGAAATTTTGGCCTTGGGTTGCCTCCCAAGAAGCGCTTGTTTTAGGTCACAAGCTTGACCACCTTGTATTTGCTCATCTTATCTTCACTTTTCTCCCTCTCAACGCATCGTAGTTCTCCCAAAAGTGATTGAGCGGTTGCCATGAAACGTGCTTGGAGTGTTCGTCTTTGGATGTCATCTTTGTTGGCTCAATTATGATGTGATACTTGATATGCAATTTGTTGTCTTCCATCACATCAGTTTTTTCCAAGCGCCTTCTTGATGGGTGGCTCAATTGTTTGGTGAACTCTTCGTTTGTTTTGTCGGATGCGACGATCTTCTTTGCATCATCTTGTTCGCACTCCTGAAAAGAACGAAACATGGTGATAGAGAATATTTTTGGGTGTTTAAAGTTAAAGATAAAATAAGTAAGATACAAGGATACAAGGGTGTCAAAACTAATTTATTAAAATAAAATACCAATATTCTAGCAAACCGTCCCCGGCAACGGCGCCAATTTTTGATCGGGTGCAAACCTAGTCAAAATAACCTTGTTTTACCTGATTTAATCTATCGTAGTAAAGCTAAGGGTCGAACCACAGAGACGGTGTTGGAATATCGGTCTTTTACTTTAATTAATTAGCTAGACGAGTTCAACTATTTTTAGTGTTTAAAGAATTGAAGGTGGGTTCAAATCCTAAGTCTAAAATCAAGGTCAAACTAGAACTAAACGGGAGATAATCAGCAAATCTGAATTCTAGGGTTTCTGGTTTCAACTTAATCTGCTCAGTTCAATTCCCAAACGGTCCGTTTGATATCTCAGACGGTCCGTTTGAGCCGTGAAATTGTTTACCGCTTAGTTATTCCTAATATGTGTGTGGAATCATATTTTAATCCTAGGTTACCAGATACTAACCATCGTTACAGTTCTGGTTTCGTAGGTTAATCTACTACTTCCCTTAAAAACCCTAAGATTTGGTCATCACCATTGGCTTAAGTTTTCTAAGTCTATCTTTCAATTCGAAGGATATCTCACAACCATCGTTGCGAGAAAGGTTCACCTATCGGCTACTAAATCCTGGTTTCACTCATCAGCTACTACCATCCTCAAGTTGGTCAATCAATTCATACAAAGGTATAGATTATTATTACCATACTAGTCAAGGCCTTAATCTACTTGGTATAATCAATTCTACCCTAGCAATCAATGATATCACATAATAATCAATTAAATCATGAAAGATAAAAACACATAATGAAATAACTAAGCAAATAAACAACTAAACAAATAAGTTTACAACCATAACCCTAGAACAACAAATCAACAACTCAAAGACATCGAACAAACAAGAGAAAATGAGAAATAAGAGAAGTTACAACCAATTGCCCTTGCTTTCCCTTGAATTTGTCGAAATCTCCTTCTTAACGACTCGTTGCTGTCGCACACGACCCGTCTAACGCTGCCACAATCTGGACTTGAGACTAATCTCTCAGATTTTTCTATGTCTAACCCTAAAAATTGACCTTGGATCTAAAACACCACCTTGTATGCCCTTGTATGGACTTCTCTAGCCTTGCATGATCTTGTATGCTCAAAATCTCCTCAAAGTCCTCTTAAATAGGCATTGGAATTGTTTAGAGACGCATGAGGTTTGTTCTGGACGTGTTGGGAGTCGAAAATAACCACCCCACCAAGAATAACCACCAAATCGGGCACTTTCTGCTATTTCTGGAAGGTTCCAGACGGACCGTTTGAACCTCCAGACGGACCGACTGAAATCTGGCTGAAAATAGCAGTTTTTCCTGCGAAAGTCAAACGGTCCGTCTGAATTTTCAGACGGTTCGTTTGGAAATTTCAGCACTGCGCACTGTTACTGTTTTGCCCATATCTCCTTCATCCGGACTCCGTTTGAGGCGATTTAAAAACCAGTGGAAAGCTTACGAGGAGCTCTACATCATCATTGATTCATTCAAGCTATGTTTTTGTCCAAAATCTGCATTAAAGTAGAATTTATGGTAGTAACTCATTCTTGACACAAAAACCTAATTAAAATGACCCTAATTAATCTAACTCAAGTCAAATGGTTTAGTTTGGAGTCAAAATCCTACCAAAATATCTATATAAAATCATCTCATCAGTCATCTTAAATCTTTCTACTGACCATTGCATCTCGTCCACTAAACATGATCCTGACAATTAATTTTGAAGAATTTCAAGTTAAACATGATGACACAAAAATCCCAATTCCAACTTTCATGACTAATAACTTAATTTCTAATATACTAAAGACATTTTGTTGATTAATGAAACACCTCTCATGATGTCCTCCCGCCCCTCTCCAACCCCATCCCCCCTGCGAGACCGAGGCACCCAGCAATCCCCCCATAGCACCCAGCCTTGGCCTCGACCCCCCCACTCCAGCCCCTGACACCCCCATCCCAGCCCCACGGCACCTAATAGGGACCACATATTTCTTTTCTGCAAGGCTGGCAAATCTCGAACAAACCCAAAGCCATTGATCAAAATGGAAAAAAATAATTCCTATCCATTAATCAAAATAAAATTAAAATTCACTTTAGATGATCCATGAAAAAATTAGGGTTACGGTTTGGACACGTCGTGCGTGTCGCTTCTCTCCTAGAAGTTTGGGTTAGCGAATCCTGCGTCTCTTCTCTCCTAGTGGCGCAGTCCATCTCGACGGGTCGCGCGTCGCCGCTGCCGTCGTCATCGGCGTTCTGTATGCGCGAAACCAAAAGAAAAGAACGGAGAAACGAAGGGAACAACTCAATGTATTTTTCACTTTCAATTACAGATCATTCTAGAAGGAAGGGTATTTAAGAAATTTCTAAAATATATGACATTATAAAATTATTTATTTATTTTAAAAATTAATTTTTAATATGTTTTAAATGAAAATAGTGGCATAAAATCAATTTGTGTTGTTTTGTGGTGGCAAATATCTAATTAGTTGTTTTGTGATGGCATATTTAGAATAAGATTGTTTTGGAGTGGCATAAAACCAATTTTCTCAAAAAAAAAAAAATGGAACGATTAGTAAAAATGTTAAAAAAAAGGCCAGTAGGCAGTAGGCATGAAAGATTTATTGGATTTATTGGGATAGCTTGGTCTATAAAGGCCAGGCCGAAACATAGATCATCAATGACAATTGGGTTCTTGGAATTCTGTTGTTGGGTTGGATTCATTTCCTAATTTCCTTCATTGATGAATCCTTACAAAAGAAATAAATGAATTAAAGTGCCAAAATTACTAGACAAAAAAGTACTCTTTGGGCCCGTTTGGATGGGAGTAGGAATTGAAAATTTGCAATTTCTAAGAATAAATTTATTGGGAAGTGTGCAATTTTGTGAAGAATTTGGAGTGTTTATAATAAATTTATTCTCTTATTTTTTTCTTCCCTTCTTCCCAAATGAAATCCAAACAAAACCTATATGCTGCAAAATGAAAGCCTTGATCAGAGCACAGAAAGAAAGTTCTATCTTTTTACTTCTAGGATTACAGTGAGATATGATAAATCACATACAAGAAGCTTTAAGTGCCTGATAGTGGGAACTCGGTTGTGATTTTGAGGGACAAAAAAGTGAGACATATTTTCAGTTAGATATTATGGTTTGACTAGGCCTAGTTATTTTATCCGGTTAAGTAGCTTGCAATTGGTTTTCCCAAATGTAAGTATTTGCTAATTGTTTTTGGCAATTTAATGCGAAATGATATATTTTATCCTTAAATTTACGCGTCAAAGTTCAAGTACTACATCATGTAAAAAGATAGCACATAAAAAGATGCATCACGCATGTACAGAAAAAAAAATAAAACTTTGCAATAGAAATGTACAAAATCCTCTTGCAATAAATTGCCCTCGAGATTTTGTGCATGTAGGACTGAGCAAAAAACTCGGCCCTCGTGAGCTAGCTCGAACTCGAATCGGATAATACTCGATAGGAACTCGAGCTGTTTCAGCTCGAGCTGGAATAACTCGAGCTACACCGGCTCGGAAGGCCCATGAGTTGAGTTCGAGTTACCTTCAGCTCGCTCAGTCCAACTCATGAGACTTAGCCCAATTTGTTTGTTTAGTCTGTAACCCAGCCCAGTTTTTAATCACTATTCTATACCCTAAGTTCTTTTCATTTTTAGGGGAAAAAAGCCGTATCTTCCTCCTGATCTCTTCGTGCGCCTTCTATGTGCATTTTAAACATTGTTTAATATTTATGTTGTTTGCTTTTTAGTTTAGCCCATTACGAAGTCTCAAAGTTTGATATTTAATAACGAGCCATTTTTCAAGCCATGAGCCAACTCGAGTTCTAATGAGTTGAGTTTGAGCTGCTAAAAAAACTCGAAATTGCTTTGTGTGCTGAGCTGAGCCAGCTCGACTTGAGATGAGCTTGAGTTCGAGTTAGCCTCGGCTCGCTCAATCTACACCCCTATGTGCATGTGCCACATAAGTTCCACATCGCCTTAAATTGTTTTCTTCTGTAATTATTTCTAACCAAACACATAGAGCTTACAAAATGCAAATATTTATTCCATTGATAGGTATACACAATTTAAGCTGAGCCAAACAACTGTGCTTGAAGCTCGAAGTACCAACCATGATAATTTATTCTGATAATTCCATACCAACGCGCCACATCGAGATATATCATATCAAACTCCTAACAAGATTTTTCCTAAAAGCTTTTCAAATAAATAAATAAATAAAATCCTGACAACTTTTTATCTGTTCATTTGCAAGCCAACACCGTTATACAGTGTTCTATGAATTTTTCTTATTTTTTGGTGCTAATACTTCTAAAATGAGAGAGACGAATTTAAGAACCCTTCTGATCAATTTAGCCTAGATAAAAAAAATAATAATAAAGCAGAAGTTTGAAAAAAAATATATATATTTTTGAAGGTTGGTTTGAAACCAACAATTTTGATATAAGAATTTATTGAAGCAACAAATTAGTTTATTTTAATATTAGTTGATGTAAATAGAAAACAATTTAAAAGTGTTCTAAACAGCATATTAGAGTTTTCTCGAATGGCAAAAAGGAAATCAAATTTGCTGCTTGATATTTAGAAAAGTTTTCGTGTAGAAAGCTACACTGATAAATATACATTTTCTGGTATTATGTGTTTGTCTATTGATCAATTTTACGAAAAAGAATTTGTGTATAAAGTCTATTTTAGGTTCTGATAATTCTATCGATACCAAATAAGTAACGAACATATCGCGCAAACTAACGGTCTTGTGAAAGAAAGATTAAATGTAGTATTTGGAAAATTCTGTCATAAGAATCAATTTTGAATTGAACTTTAATCATAACCGTTCATGAATGCTAATGAATTAATCTTTCTTGTAGTATTTTCTTTTTCTTCGCAGTGGACGCGTCGCTACCATTCAAATTGAAACCAAAGCATAATAATATTCATTATCGGCAGAGGGAAAAAAAAAAAGTACCAATCACATGTCAGTGCATATTCCCTGAAGTGCAGTATATATATTTTATTTTCATAACTTATAAGTCCGCAAAAAAAATTTCCCTTTGCGTATAAAATCATGCCAAGTATTAGCAACCAACCAATTAGGTCAACAAATTACGTCTTAATTGATTTAATACATGTATATTCTTTTTCAATACATGTATTATTATGACATTAATTAATGGATCAACGTCAACTTGGGTTCATTTATAAAAATGTAAAATTTCTAGTCTAATAAAATATTAGCCCAGATTTCGTCTTGATACATAGTTGTCGCAAGTTGCGTAAAGGTTCAGTTCATGATTACATCTGGCGTACTGGCTCTGAAAATTTTGAAATATTTGCGGTCTGCTACTTGACTGCTAATTGAAGATGCATTTTTGAGAGTGATTTGTAATGAAATGAGGTAAAAGTGCAAAATAGTGATTTGTAACGAAATAAGTTAAGAATAAATTGAAGTAGCGTTAAAACACTTTTACAGGTTGAGTTAATTTCTCCGTTTGGATTTCATTTGGGAAGAAAGAAAAAAGAGAATAAGTAAAATAAATTTGTTATAAACAATCCAAATTCTTCACAAAGTTACACACTTCCCAATACTTCTTCCCATTTCTTCCCATCTTCTCTTCTTCCCACACCTTATCCAAACGGAGCCTTAATACACTATTATTAGTCACAATTTACTATAGATTTTTTTTTACACCCTGTAATCTTGTACCCAGGAATTATAAAATCTTATATGGATATGCATTTCTCGGTCAAATTATTAATGCAACAAAACATATTAATTTTTAAGGAAACATATAATATTATTATTTTATGATCCATCATCCATCACATGGAAGTTGTAATTAGATTCCTTATTTTTGTATCGTGATCCTCAATTATGTTTTGGCTTTTTTTCTTGCGGGCATTTCCAGAGCATATCCGAGTTTTGTTTGTACAAGAGTTATAATTTTTTTAACTATTCAAATCAAAGAATAATACTTTCATTTGTTTACGAATTAGATATTAGAAAATTTGAGCGAAGATTTCGGATTAAAATCTATATCAACAACTATTCATTTAAATGCATATGCGGCAGAATAGAATGTACATAAAATTTTATATGCTTGATCGAAAAATTTCTTTTTTCAAAAGACAATAAATTTCTAATTAACCATGTAATAAGAAAAAAATGTGAACGAAATTTCCTGAACGAAAAAAATATGCTCCTCTCTTTTAAATACTCTCACAAGCTAGTAATGTTACTCAGACTTGCTTGTGATAGTTTATCAAATTTTCTTTTCTATCAGTTGCATTTGACATCTCTCTTTTTTATCCTTTCGCAGGGTAGTAAAGTTGTAATCGTTATCGAAGTCACTTTCCTAGTTGCCTTGAGTTGCATACTTGCATTTGACATGGTCACGAGGACAGACATTATTAAAGGTCAGATTCGCGTTGAAATATTTCTGACCTTCTTAAGAAAAATTGATACTGATGTTGTTATACCTGATATCAGAAGAATCCCGAGCACTGATGCACTATGCACTGTTTGACATTGACAATTTTATATATGTCGAGGGTCTTGGATGGTTTTATGGTTTACTTTTTTAGTTTTTTATTAGTTTTTTTTTCAAAAAACTTAACAGCATGTGCCAAATAATTAAAAGAAAAATATGAATAACATGAATCAATTTCATTTTTATTTTTCTATCTCTTCTCGATCGAAAGTGCTTGAATTATTCCGAATATACCTTATTTAATAAATGATAATAGATTAATTATCGATTTTTTGGCTAGCATACAGCTCCCAAACAATTGTTAGATAAAATAAAATTATAGATATATTTTTGTACAATTTAGATATGTTGTGTGTTAATTTTATCTAATTCAATATCCAGATAATTGTATAACCGCATGGAATTTGATATACAACGTACATAAAGTTCTCATTAAATAAGTTTTTTTTAAGCTATAAATAATCTCTTAACATTTTAATATATGAAAACTTTTTTAAGATAAATTGGGTTCATGCTTCTCAATTTATTTTTAAAATTAAATGTCCATAAAGACTCCATCATGACCTTGACCTACAACTTTTACTCAAGATATAATGCTCTTTGTCACTAAATTAGGAGGTTGTTTCTGAAAAGAATAATAGACTATAACAATGATTTTATGATAATGCTCTTGATGAGTGTTGAGGAAACAGACGATATAATCTATAAATACACATATCAAGCAATTAAAAATTGAACTACTTAAACGTTCGCACGAACAGTTCTAGACTTCTAGTACGTTGAACAATTATAAATTTACAATTATCTTTGCAAAAGTGGGATAATTAAGGATATTTCAAGATTTTATAGATAATATAGGACCTTTTTGTAATTCTCGAAATAAAACTTTTACTAGGGTGTGTTTTTACAATAGCAATATAGCATATATGGCGTTGGCTCTTTTTGGGTGAGCTTCTGGAACCATAGAATGTGACCAATTGTTGCTTTTGTATTAGCCAATTTGACCAGGAAAACCACAGTTTATTCGGATATAACATCTCCATCAAATGAAACTGTTAAAATCTCTTCTGTGCCAGAATCTGTGATGCACATATGCAACAGGGCGAGCAAATTATAATTTTTTTTTTTTTTGAGTAACAGGGAGAGCAAAATTGTATAGTCGATATCTCTCGGATTTGTGAAAGTCTAGATTTTAAATTGAATAAAATTATTTTCACTCCATAAATGCGATTAGGTAGAAGTAAGAATTTCATACACATATTTTGTTGCATAACCTGGCAATATAATGGAAGCTATTTTTTTTGTTGATCAAGTCGATTAAAGTAAAAATTCATGTCAATTGCATGTGAGTGTCGCATCCTAAAAATGCGATTTTTTTTTTTTACAAAAGTCGATATTCCTGAAAAGACATTATCATATAGATTTTTCTTTCACTTTTTTGAAAGAGGAGGGTTCCGCTGCCTCCCTTTTTCATTGCCCCTAATTGCCACAAATCTGTCACCATTCAATAATTTTTAATCAATGGTTACGATGCGACCCAGAAAACTATCTAAACTTCTCTCTTTAATATTTTAAAGAAAAATATCACACTTTCCAAAAAAAATCATGACCTTCCTCGTCTACTGTTACCTTGTTGTGTTCGTCTTACCACCTCATTTTTTTCGAAGAAGTTAATTCCAACCCTTCCTCAGGATTGACTCAAAAAGTTAAACTTATAGGGGCCGTTTGGATCAAATGGGAATTTGAGAAATTTCCTATTTCTAGACCTAAATTTATTATAAACAATCCAAACTATTCACAAAATTACATACTTTTCAATACTTTATGCCTAGGAATTGGAAATTTGATCGAAGGGAATACCTAAATCAAAACAAATCCTTAGGAATCACCGATCTAATCGTTTGCAGTGATAGCTTAAGGGTCGAATCCACAGGGACGGTGTTGGAATATCGATCTTTTACCTTATTTAATTAGCTAGACGAAGGTTCAAATCAATTTAGGGATTAATTGATGAATTGAAGAAGTATCAAATCTTAAGGTTGATCTAAGTTTGATTGAGAATGCAAGTTCTAACACAATAACACGAATTAGGGTCAATTGATCGGGTTCCACTTCCAGGCACTATCCAGGCGGGTCGTCTGCTTCCTGGCGGGTCGCCAGAACAGTTCGATAATTCAGTTTAATTAGTTTCTAAGTTCTCTAAGTTCAGGTTTTTGGATTAAACTCTGGTCCAAATACTAACTCTCGTTCTTGATTTGGTATTACTAAGTTTCAACCTCTAAACCTTCCTAAAAACCTAAGTTTCAACTCTCGTTCCTTGGCTTAAGTTTTAGGGTTTACTTTAACTTTTCGGTAGGATATCCTAAATCTCTCGATCTTAGGAGGGAATAAACCTCTCGGCTAAGTTCCGTTTTCACCTTTTGGGTATACTAACTATCCTATGGTATGAGAACACAAATTGTTTTGAAATTAGGGTTCTATTTGCTTATCTACGAGGTCAGGCCTAACCAAGTGAGCAAACCTTCAAATCAATTCAATTCAATTCACAATTTCAGCAAATAAACTTAAGTAAAGCAAAGCAACTTAGAAAAATTAGAAAACTAAATCAAACTTCATTAATCTACCAAGTCATGGTTCCCTACAATTGCCCCTAACAACAATTCTAAGCTAGACAAGACATAGAATCAAACAAACCAAGGTTTTCTCGAATAAACAAACAAAAGATAAAAAGAAGAGATAGAATACAACAAATGAACTTCGATTCCTCTCTTCTTACTCCTCCGCCTGCCTTCGAACGACTCCGTCTCCTTTCGGGCGGATCCGCCTGGACCTTGGATTGCCGCGTCGTGTAGAAACTCTCAAATCTCTCTCTAAACTTTGATTTCTCTCCAAATTTGATCTCTACTTCTTCTCCCCTTGAAATCTCCTCAAACCATGTTTATATAGGCTTTAGAATTGATGGGAGGCGCTCATAATAGCAGAAAAATGCTTCTGGACGTGATGGAAATAGAGAATAACCGTCTTCCCAAGTTAGAACTCTAAAACGGGCACTTTCTGCTAATTCAGACAAGTTTCGGGCGGACCCGCCAGGATTCTGGCGGGTCGCCAGAAATCGTCCTGAGAGCTGGTCTGGAAATTTCAACATTGCGCCTTGTTCGTATTTTGCCCATAATTTCTTCATCCGGACTCCGTTTGAGGTGATTCAAGTACCGTTGGAAAGCTTATGAGAAGCTCCACAACTTCATTTAATCATTTATGTCATGTTCTTGTCCAAAATCTGCATAAAAATAGGGATTATTGTAGTAACTCCTTCTTTGACACAAACTTAATTAAAACTAACCTAAATATGTTAAAATCTAACTAAAACATAGATATTTAGTTGTAATTTGGGGCCTAAAAGGATTGAAATATCTATATGAAATTCGCCGATCAAAATTCCTCCTATTCCTAAACGATCCAAATGGCCCCATAGGCTCCAAAATTGAACAAAAACTCTTAACCCTCTTCGTAACCATCTCTATAGTGCTCTATTTTTTTTTATCTCTAAATTCTATTGAGGAAGCTCTCCATTGTGAAAACAATTTATCACATTTCGCCAACTCTAGAAGCAATCCATTGCTCTCTAACTAGGGATGAAAACGGATCGGATACGGAGCGGATGTTGGTCTTCCCATATCCGCATCCATATTTTTTTCCAAATACGGATTCGTTCGGATACGGATACGGTTCGGATATTAAGCGGATACGAATACGGTTCGGATATTAAGCGGATACGGAGTCGAATACGAATATATTTTATCGGATACGGATAATTTAATATGTATAAATTAAATTATTGTTTACATTATCAATCATTATTTATAATCTCTATTAATTATATTATACCATATAATATGTAACAACAATTAAATACTTTTTTAAACAAAATAAATGTTTATACGTAACATTTATGAACTATAGGTATTAGGTAGTTATACATTTAGAATTTTTAATAAAAATAAGAAATTGAAAAAAGACTACAAGGAGGAACGGAAGAAAAAAGGAGGAAAATCCACTTCAACTCATTTCTTTCCAACTAAATCTTTTATAAAAATAATAACTTATGGGATATTACATAATTAATTGAATATAATCTAAATTTATTAACTGAATATCATATATATATTTTTTCTTATTTGGATTCTCTATAGTTCACGTGAATTTAGTTTAACCATAATACCAAATTCATGGCTCAAAATTAAATTTAGTTTGTACTAAGTTCTCTAAATGAGGCTGCTTAGACCCCTTCAAACATAATCTAAATATCTAGAGGCGTTAATTAATATATATAAAGACATAATACATATCAATCAAAAACGTTAGTGTAGTCTGTTGGTTGAGGCGTTGGCTTGGGTTCGATTCACAGCTGTGAATATTAATTTTACAATATTAGAGCTGGACTTGCGGATTTAGATATGCAATTCGGATATCCGTTTAATCAATTGTTGCGGATACGGATAAAAATCCGTATTCGTAACCGTATCCGCTCCAACATTTGTTCCCACATCCGCATCCGCATCCGCATCCGTTTAAAAATATCCGTACGCCAATGTGAATTTGAGTGTTTTCTTGTTCAATTTAGCAAAAGAAAAAAAAAGCTCAGACTTGGGATCTTCTTCTTTGAGGCGTAGGCTAAAATCGAAAGCAAGGAAATTAAACAATAATTGGTATTAATTTTCATGAGTCGGTTTTACACACGCTTTCTAATTTTTCCTTTGCTTTCACTTATTCTTTCATCGTATTTTTTTAGTTTATACAACGTCTTTTTTATTTTTTGCATTTCCTCGTTCTCCCACCTTTTCTTTTTCAATTAGCGTTCTATGGGATTTAATTATTTTCCATTATTTATTTAAAATATGATGTTGTTCATTTACAAGTACGACACTCAATAAACTGAAAAATATCTTTAACAAAATTCAATCGGGAAGGTGTGAAATTTGAGTAATCAGTTGCATATTGGGTTAGAGAGTAATGATAAGTAAGACATTTTAGGATGGAGAAGCGAAATCACCAGGTTCCTTTAAAATAGAATTTGAAGAAAGAAAAAAAAAAGAGCACGAAATAAAAGATAGAGAGGAGAATAACTATAATGCCTTCAAGGACGAAGAAATGGGGGTTGCCATTTCATTTTGGGACCAACTCCTTTTGAAATAAAAGAGAATCAAGATAAACAGAGAAAATACAGGCGAGTAATGAAGAGGAGGAAGGTTTAATAAATTGGGAAGTGTGCTGTCTTTCTTTTAAAAATAATAAATAGAAGAAGTTAGATGGTTTTTTTTATCCAATCGAGCCGTTGATTAAAACTTATTGAATGGTGACAGATCCGTGGCATTTGGAGACAGCGAAAAAGGGAGGCAGCGGAACCCTCCTCTTTTTGAAATGACCTTGAAGATATCAACTTGAATACGAAGGAATTGACTTTTTTTTTTAAATTGAATTCAATCAAGATTTGGAAATGAGACCCAAAGAGAAATAATTCAAAATAAACCATACTGGCCTTTTTTCTACAACCCGCTGCACATTTTGTTGCATTTCAGAATCCTCACAATCTTTGGTTGGATCTAAAGGGACTTTACTACTTTTTGCCCGGCGTGTGCAATAAAAAAGCAATCGGTTGGATTGTTTTTATTATTTCCTCGGAAACGCAACGACAATCCAACCGAAATAATATTGGTCATTCTAAAAAAAAAGAAATAATATTGGTAATTTGGTATCAAAATACCAATTAAGGACATAGAATCGTAATACGCAATTTATATTTCCATTTATATCAAAGAGTGAATTTGTCCCATGACAATTTAATTATAACACACGCTCTTTATCAATTTGACAGTAACGTGTACTAGTATCGCTCATTCATCAAATTAAAAAAATTTACTTTTGTTTTGGAACTTGCGGATGATTTAGTCATTTAGATTTAATACGAACGTTGTATATCGAATAATGTTATATGCGTTTTGCACAAATATTTGATTTGATCTAATTATCTAAACCATTTTAATTATATTAGACTCCGTTTGGATAAGGTGTGGAAAGAAGAGAAGAAGGAAAAAAATGGAAAGAAGTATTGGGAAGTGTGTAACTTTGTGAAGAGTTTGAATTGTTTATAATAAATTTATTTTTTATTCCTTCTTCCCTTTTTTCCAAATAGAATCCAAACGGAGCCTTAAGTAAGAAAAAAATAATGACACGATGCACAATTAGTATCGTGGATGTGGATTTGCACATGACGATCCACTGTCTTCTGTCGAATATATATGTTTTAGCAGGGGAAAAAAAATTTCTAACTTATAAGGGTGATATTTGATATGTGCATTGTGACTCGAATATTGATGTGCCGTTTGATGTGTTAATGCATGACTTCTATATACTGCATCCACATGAATTCTCATGCATCAGAAATATAAAACCATACATATATAATATTTTTGTACATTTATTTTTACACTTTTTTAGTATCAGAATTATGTGCTTGCACATTTATGACATATCTAAATTCATAAGGCCCAATTTTAAATCCATATTATATTAAATATACATATATATATCATCTCACGGATATTTATGAATTTTTAAAAAATGTTTTTTATTACGTTAAAGTTTGCAAGACACATCAACGTTGTGCATGTAAAGAAACATTTAAACTATGAAATTTTTACGTTATGCGGTTTGAATAAAAAAAATTCAATACCCCATAAAAATGTTTTGAAAATGAAGTAGTTTGACGATAGGCAATGTTTTTCCTTTCACCAACTGAATATATTATAGATTTATAATTTCTACGTACATCCGTTTATTGGATAGGGAATCCAGCTTAGATGCAAATGGAGAAAGACAAACAAACTTAAAAAATAATAAGTAATCAAGTTACATCTATGACGACACAGACGACAACTAATTTTTCTTTATAATTGATGGAACTATGATGCCCAACCCTGTACTAAACGAAGAAAGAAAAATAAAAATAGTATTATGCCCCTTTGCTTTAATTTGAAGTCAATTAATTCCTTATCTTACCTCCAAACTCTGACCTCCAGATATTTGGTTATTTTTAATTGGATATAGAAACAATAAATAATTCTGTCTCATTTGACATTATTTGTTAATTAAAGCAAAGAACAAAGACAGATTCATATTTTATTAATTATGAGCTGCCTTAGTGCCTTTACAAAACGGCGGGCGTGTACATACCAACCCCATCCGACCTCTTCCATTTGCTTCCACGCTCTTCAGAGTTCACACCTGCTGACACGTGCCAGATTATATGTGGCTTTGTTATTTTCTTAATAACGGCTTTTAAATAAACAAAAAAGAGTGGCTTTTAGTATATTTTTGGTTCTTGTCATCATCGAATAGTGCACCAGTTGGCAGTAAAGCGCCAGGACGTAAATTATAGCACGGACCAAGTCCATAGACCTCAATTATAGAAAAGCAACAAAAAATTCGCTGAAATATATCACAATTTTAATAACATTTCATTAAATTAATTAAAAAAATTGTAGAAGCGCTGACTTTTACAGATGAGCTATATATCAAATTTCATACCATTCGAATACAATTTAACATTTCATTAAAAAGTATTACATATGAACCGTTGCAAATTTCTGTTCATTTGATGAACAACAAATTCTCTCAATTGAGTTGCATTTTTTAATTGTTGAAATTACCAAGTTATTATGAAGTTAAACCTTTGCAAATAATACCTACAAATTAGAAATGTCATAAATGATGCTATTGCATCCCAACGGCCTTGCTTATTGAAAGCTGACAATGCTGCTTGGTTGGTTTTAGTAAAATTTTTTAAACGAACCCAATGATTCCATAGCAAATTTTCTCTAAAATTATTAGTGTAAAGTTTTATAGTTATGTAACTTTTTATTTGTAGCTAAGAAATAAAAATGCATATTTCTTTGCATACACATCTTAATATTTGCTACTATACTATCGAAGAAAGAAGGAAACATTATCATTTTTTTAATGATCTATATTTGATAAATGATAAAAAAAAGCATATATACAAAAAAAATAATGATTCATAAGATCTTACAAAAGCAAAGCAATAAACTCTCAATTAATACGACGTGTGAACCAGGTTCATCTTAGTATTCGTTGTAGAAGGTGCCGTGCAGAGATTCTGTAACGAAGGGGAAAAAAAAAGAAAAAAAAAAGAAAGGAAAACATCTTTCAATACGAATCGGCGCGAATGTTCCCTGTAGACCCCTCTCATCCGTCAGATCTCTCGAAGATATCATGATACAAAGTTTGGACGGTGGATGCGTTGTCCACTTTGCACATTAGGATGTCCGGACACGCTCCCTCGCATGATCCTCGTGGGACGACGACGGGCAGATTTTTGCATAATAACCCTCATTTAAACAATAATAACTAATTAAATATTCAAATTATCACTTTGCGTAGTTGCCAAAAGCATGAAAATCACGCCACCTGATTATAACATGCTATTATAAATTTATAATCAAATAATTTTCAAACTAACTTAAATTTTTAATACAAGTAAAAGTCACTTGAGATTGTATAAATTTGACGATTTAAAATTCTTAATAGTATTTTTCAAATCAATCTATACAAATTCGATCAACTTGGATATGTCTCTCTAAATAAATATCCTTAAATAAAAAAAAGAAATATAGCGCTTTAATTTTTTATAAACATAACAATCTAATAAATAAAAAAGAAGTCATGCAGTTTTTGTATTTAGACAAACATAGAGATACAATAAATAAAAACAATAAGAAAATTACATTATATGAAAAAATCAATAAGTTCGTTCAGAATATTTTTGATTTGAAAAATTAAAATGATTATTTAATGTGGTCTCTTGACATGATACGAGTGTTCTTATGTAGATACACAGTGGACGTCTTCTGATCTGAACCGTTTGATTTAATCTCCACGATTAAATTTTTTAGACCTATCAATTTGGTATTATTCACGGAGCATCCATTAACCGTTAAGATTAAATCGAACGATTCAAATAAAAAACTTCCGGTCCCATTTAGAGAAATAAACTGTATATCAAAATCGATAAATAAGTCAGAATATTTTGAATTGATAAATTAAAATTATTATTTAATGTAGTCTCTTGACATGATACGAGCGTTCTTACGAGATACACATAGGCCCTGATCAAAATGGTTTTTTTACGGGATTTCAATTCAATTCAATTCAATTTAATTGATTCCATAGGATTTCGTAGGATTTCGTTGGATCTAATTACATAGGAATTCCAACCAAATGATACAAAATCCGTTCATAATGATCAAGAATTTTCCAACGAAATGAAATGAAATGAAATCCCACGTTAAAAAAATGAGATTTTGATCAGGGCCATACAAATATACAATCAAAAGATTATTAATTCAGAGAAATAAACTGTGTTCAGATTGCTCTGATTTCTGAATATGTTTTAATTTAAGGGCTAAAGTGCAAAGAAGAGAAAGCGAGAACCAGTTTTCCACTTTTCTTTGTCGATCTCCTTCCTTCCCCAAATTATAATCTCTTAAAAAAATTCTCCTTTTTTCCCGCAAGGAAACCCTAACTTTCCTGTCATCGCCGCCTGATACAAAAGAGTTCTCGATCAGTTCACGCAGTTCCAGTTACGGTACGTTCTTCCTTCAACGTTGTAATCCTCGCCAACAGGGGCTTAATTCGTTTTTTTCTCATTTTGAATTTGTGTTGCGTTTCCTCTGTTTTACAATAAACCATACATATTTTATTTTTGTTTTTTTTTCAAAATAGTGATTAATTTATTTTGAGTAAATTGTTTCATTTCATTTATTGATGCAATCAGTTCAGTCTCCTTGCATCAATCTCATTTTTCTTTTTGGTAACATTTGACAGATTATTTTCCATATCCTGTATCCTGGGACGTAAGCTGGAATTGATCTGAATTAGCACTTGAATCATACAACAATCACATGTGGAGGCGTCGAGAGGGGAATCCGGCGAAGATTCCACCTTTCGGGCTGTAATGGCAGAAGAGGGAAAGAGAATGAGCCCCTTTTCTTCTGGATTAGCTCTTTTACTCTCAGGTGACAAGTCAAGAGGAACAAATTCTCAGAAATCACATCTGATCTCTTACCATGATGACATCGGCCACCAATCGGTTGAGCGAACCATCGAACACATCCTCGATCTCCATCACAACTCAATCCATGCCCCTTCTCATAGCATAGACACCAATTTCATTCGTTCGATACTAAAGGACCAAGCAAAAAGGTTTGAACTTGCCCATGAAGTTAACAACTCGCCTAGGAAAAGGGTTTCTTTAGAGGCAAAAAACATATGTGGTAGATTCAAGAACATCAGAAAGCCCTTGTTAATTGAGAGTGTCGCGGCCTTTAGCAGTGCATCTGCTGATGCATGCGTATGGAGAGGGAAATGGATGTTTGAGGTAGTTCTAGAAACATGTGGGGTCCAGCAGCTGGGATGGGCCAAACTCTCCTGCTCCTTCACTGACCATAGAGGGGTGGGAGATGATGAAGACTCGTACGCCTTTGATGGGAAGCGCGTAACAAAATGGAACAAGGCAGCAAAGAGCTATGGCCAGCCATGGGCCATAGGTGATGTCATTGGCTGTTGCATTGACCTTGACAAAGGTGAAATCTCATTTTATAGAAATGGGTCACCCCTTGGTGTAGCCTTCGATGGGGTACAGGTATCAGGTCAAGGTGATGGGTATGGGTTCTGTCCTGCAGTTTCTCTCTCAGATGGGGAAAAATGTTATCTAAATTTTGGGTCACACCCATTTGTGTACCCAATTGAAGGTTTTGACCCACTTCAAGCCCCACCTCCTTCTAGAAGGTTTGCAGGGTACCTCCTGCAGTCTCTGGGACGGCTTCTAGAGGCTGAGGCACTGGAGAGGTCTGATTCAGCTTATTTCCACAAGCTGAGGCGGGTCAAGCGTTTTGCCCCACTTAAGGATCTATTTGACCCAGTATCTCGTGCAATCTTCTCTGAGTTCTTTGGTCTTATTGGGAACCCTGAAGGACAAGATAATTATCCGGACTTGGAATATATCACATGGGGCCCACTTACATCATTTTTAATTGAAGTATTGAGGTCACAGGAGCCGCATGACCGGGCTACCCTCGATCGTGTCTTGGACTTGTTTCTGCAATACCCAGAATCTGATATGTTTTTTCAGGAGCTGTTCATGGCACTTTCATGTAATTGCAAGGTGGCCCCCCTTGTTCTGACACAGTGCCCATACACAGGGTCATACCCATACCTGGCACTGGCATGCCAGATACTGAGGAGGAGAGAGATGATGGTGCTGTGGTGGCAGAGTCATGATTTTACAGTTTCATTTGAGGGGTTCCTTTCAGGGAAGGTGCCAAACAAGCAGGACCTGAAGGAGCTGATGCCGACGGTTTGGTGGCCTGCCCTGTTTGAGGATAGTAGCACTCGAAGCACCATGGCCTTGACTGTTCGGATGGTTTCTGAGGCAATATCTAAGGTAGGTTATACTTTTTTTTTTGTACTTTGTGTTATTTATTTTTTTCTGGTAAGTATGTCGTAGAATTCAGTATTGTCGCTAGATTAATATATGCAGAAACTTTCTGTTAGTTGTAGAATTGAAGGACAATGGTGACATTATTGCACACTTTTGTCTTAATTAATTCAAACTTGCATGATTTAGGTTCGCCAGTTCCCTATGTTTATATGGCTTGTAATTGAACAATTTGAGATGCCATTACCATGTTTGGTACTATCAATGTTCCAGAACTACGTAGATGTGCGATATTTTTTATATAATGGCTGAAAAAAAAAACTGTTAATTTTAAATTTATATGTACTTAGAGCTCGTGACCTGTACTGTTGTGTCTTCATTTAGGACATGTAATAATCCTAATATGTTGCTAACTTGATAAATAAATGTATATTTTATAATTAAGATCTTACACGAGGCCACATGAATATGCAGATTGAGGAGTTGCATCGCCAGCTGTGCGGCTTGGTTATACGGTTCACACCTCCAGGATTGTCCTCTCAAGCTTCTCCTGGCTCTGTATTCAGGTCGTTTATGCAAAATCTCATAGTGCGGGCCCGGGGCATGGACCACCGTACAGCCTCTGGTGGAAATCCAAGCAGCAATGTTCTCCTTTCATTGTACACTGTCATCCTCCACCTTCTTTCGGAGGGGATAGGATCTCCATCTGATGAGAAACTAGGGTTTCTTCACCGAGGTGGAAGCCGCCATTTCCCACAAAACATTTTCTTTAGAACGGACTTGTACTTCAGCAGTTTACCGAGAATAGGTGGCTCAGTAAGCCAGCTTTTGAAATCTCACAAATTTACTGGTAAGGAGTTGAATGAGGTAGAGTGGGAGGAAGGTTTCATGGAAAGTGAGGATTTTAGGGTGACACACTCCTCTGTAAACAAGCCCTGCTGTTGCTCACCCTCTGAGGATGATTGGGTACAGACTCCCCGGGAGAGCTTGCGGTACATGGGTGGTGCTACAAGTGGTACAAGCTCGAAGGCTTCTTGCAAGGTCATACCAGACCGGCCACAAAATGTCGTGGCAGCTGAATGTAGTACCAGGGGTCTGACTGATGAAATAGAGGATGATAAGCCTAGCTCAAGTGATGGGTCAGGAAGTGGGTTCAGCTACCAATCATTGAATGGTCTGGGAAGTGGTGCTACAGTCACCAACCAGTCGTTGTCTGACGGTTCGGCAGAGGCACTAGGAGAGGAGGAACTGCTTGATGTCATGCTCTTGCTTTACTATATGGTTGTTGCGCCGAGCTTTAGACAGGCTAGTAAACCTTCTAAATGATCAATGAATCCATTTATTTGTTAGAATTATAATAGTACTATAGTAGTATAATGTCTATCATTAGTAATTTTGTTATAAAGTATAATTGGATCTAATACTCAATTTACTTGTGTACTGAGCCAAAAATGTGTTAAGTCTCTTTTGATTTTTCCTGATACAAGGAATATCCATTAACTTTCATAATTTTTTAATCATGTGACTAGTTTTTGTACATCTTCTTCTGTATCTTTTTATGATTTACTAAGTTGTTGATTCTTTTCTTGCTTGTATAGGCATTCTACCACATGTCACAACAAACACAGTCGGCTTTGTTGCTGGATGATACTGACAAGCAGATTAGAGAGAAGTCATGTCCTGAGCAAGTAAAACGCCTCAAAGAAGCTCGGAGTGTGTACCATGAAGAGTTAGTTGATTCTGTCAGGCATTGCTCCTGGTAACAACCTGGATTACCTCTCTTCGTCTCCCTCTCTTTTGTTACTTTTGAATATTATTCAACTATGTTGCAACTCCAGAGAAGTTACTTCTGTTTCTTACTATGTTTATATTCTCCGCCTACTTCTGAAACTAACCTAAGTTGGAAGGCAGAACTAAAATCAAAATATGCATATGAAAGGAAAATTTTAGGCTGTAAACTTTTACCTTTAAATGCAGACTTTTGTTTTCTAAAATTAATAGTTAAGATGTTCACTATATACATTTTTATTTTTTTATTAATAATGTTTGGAACAATTTTGGGGATGGAACAATTTAATTAAATTTCAACTGCGTTGGGTAATGCAGGTACAGAATATCTCTATTTTCAAGGTGGAAGCTGAGAGGAATGTATGCATCTTGCATGTGGGTTGTTGATTTGTTGCTGGTTCTTAGTGATTCTGATTCTGTGTTCCTCTATGTTCCTGAATATTATGTCGAATCACTGGTACTATGGATTATTCTGTTTCGAGCTTTCATGAGTTCATATTGCAAGGATGGTCATCATGGTCATAATATTTAATCATATTGCAGGTTGATTCTTTCCATGCATTACGCAGAAGTGAACCTCCATTTGTTTCATCTGCAGTATTTCTCAAGCAAGGACTCTCTTCCTTTGTAAGTGTTACTGTTTTATATATATAAATGTAAGGTCTTGTGGCCACTTAATCTTATGCCTTTGTAAAAACAGTGATTACCATGTATGATTTTGTTGCTGTACCATTAGTGGTAAAAAAAAAAAAACCAGCTGAAGGAAGAGCGTTCAAATTATTGACTAAAACTGTAAACTAATATAAAACTGTAAACTGCATTCCTCTAAAAATTTGATAAGGTGTGAGGTTACTGATATAAAACTGTAAACTGCATTCCTCTAAAAATTTATCTAAGTTTGGGTTTGACAGGTGGCAGACTTATATCAGAAAACTGCTACTGGAACTTCTCAGAATGCAACTATAAATTTAATATTAGAAGTATATGATAAAGAAATATGTACTAGATTTGAGGCAAATAGACAAGAAAATAGGAAGTTTCTAATTTTTGTGGTACCTTGTTGCAAGTTAGGCTCCTGTAAGGATCCTCTCTTATTTATGGCACATGTTATCTGTTGGCAGGTAACGTTCTGTGTGAAGCATTTCAATGACCCACGGATACTTAGCGCAGATATAAAGGATGTGCTTCTGCAGTCGATATCAGTGCTGGTACAGTACAGGGACTTCCTAGTCGTGTTTGAGAACAACCAAGAGGCAGTTGAGAGGATGCCACGGGGCCTACTGTCAGCCTTTGACAATCGCTCCTGGATCCCCGTTACCAACATTCTCTCCCGCCTCTGCAAGGGGTGTGGCTTCACTTCTTCTAGAAGCACAGACTCTGTCTCTTCTGTTCTCTTCCAGGTTGTTTTTTATAATGGATCTATGGAGTATATACTTCTACCATGTAATGCTGGTTTGGTGTTTCTTGGTTTGCTACTTTCTGTTCTTTGTTGAATTTGCTGATCTGAGTTACAGTATTTGCAAACTTATTTTGTTATGATGCTTCACTATTTGGTATCAGTGGAAAACAGAAAACCAACTGTAATATTAAGGTCATTAATCATTAATAATGTGCAAAGATTTCTGTACTGACATCACTTCCTTTTTGGTGCACCTTCTAGGTTCTGCTTCGGGAGACTTGCATTCATGACGAAGAACTCTTTGCAACCTTTCTTAATAGGCTTTTCAACACACTGAGCTGGACCATGACCGAGTTTTCCATGTCCATTCGTGAGATGCAAGATAAGCATAATGTCAGTTTTGCCCTCGTTCCATCTCTTTTAAATCTGGAGATTAATGATTTAGTTTGTTACTTTAATTTCTTGCTTCTGGGTTTCTCTCTTTTTATATGCTGTATGCTGGAAATAGTAGCTGTTTGCTTCCATAGATAGGACCATACAGAACAGCACAATAGTAAGTATTGTCATCATTTCTATTGAATAAACAATCCTAATAAACCTCAATTATTGAGTATGAAACTGTACGTAATCTCCATCAGGGTATCGCTACAAAATGCGACCCAAGTGGTTAACCTGGTATTAACCTGGTATTTCCGGTGCTTCTCATCGATGTAGGTTGCTGACCTTCAGCAGAGGAAATGCAGCGTGATTTTTGACATCTCTTGCAGTCTTGCCAGGTTATTGGAGTTTTGTGTAGGAGAGATCCCTCAGGCCTTTCTTTCCGGCCCAGACATGAATTTGAGACGCCTCACTGAGTTGGTAGTATTTATCCTAAACCACATAATCTCCGCCGCTGATACTGATTTCTTTGATCTGTAAGTTTTTTTCGCATTCTACAAGTATTTCTTGTATACTACACAAAATTTTTTTTCTTGCCCTTTTTTTTTTTAATATTTGAAGCTCCAGGGTGTACATATCTTTTGCGCCTTTCAGTTAGTCATTTGAATTTTGGTTTCTGAGAGCTCAGTCAATGCTTAAAGACTATTATATAGACAAAGTTTCCTGAACATGGAGAAAAATTTCTGCTTGAGATCTGAAAGTGTGATTTTAAAGCAGATATCCTAAGAAACAATTTCAATACTATGTATTTGGCTGACAATTAACTTGTCGAGTCAACTTTGTTCTGAATTAAACGTGGTATTACAGTAGCAAGATCGTAGATGTACTTCATTTTCTAATTTTTGGGTAATGATGCGGTGATGCAGTGCAAAGACAAGAGGTCCCCCTGAGTATATCTCCAGTGGCTAACATTTCTTAGGATTTCATTTTTTCACTTTCTCTAACTGGTTTGAGACATTCATTCATAGGACATTAAGGAGACATGGAGAGAAGATGAACCGAACAATGATTCTAGCACCTATTCTGGGGATAATGCTGAATATCTTGGGTACAGTAGGTTCTGATTCAGAATCAGGTCACACCAGTCTGAGTGATGTGATCTCAGTTTTTTGTAGCATGGATTGCCCTGCAACTCTCCATTTTGGTTTTCAGTACCTTCTCAACTACAATTGGGTTAGATTTATTTATTTATTTATTTTGCACGCTACCATTGATCAATTTTACTTTAAATAGAATTTTGTAATTTACCTTTTGTAATTGACACTAATGCTTTGTAACACTGAAGTAGTGAAGTGCTTTAATCAAAGTCTGATCAGGTGAGAAATACACAAAAGTCGTCCCTACTTTTTTGTAGCCTTCAACCAAATTGCTTCTTAGCCAGCTTATGCGAACTTGAATATCAACAGTATAATTTGGTGGGCTTGTCTTCTTTAACTTTTTGCTCAAAAAAATCAAGCTGGGCAAGAGCACAATTGGCATATCTTAATTTGAATATCTTCCATCAATGTAATAGATGGGCATTTGTAATAAGCTAGAAAGTTCTTGGTGTTATATGCACATAGAAGCAAAACATTTTTTGCTGTGAGCATGGGACAATTTGGTTAATATCCTTCATTGTTAAAAAGCATGTCCAAGTCCTTGAAATGAAGTTGTTGAATTTGCATTCCAGTTCCATGTAAGAAGTTAAATGTAAGCAAGGTCAACTTCTTTCTGTGGGATTTAATTTGGCATAAAGTTGAATTACTTTTCAAATTTTATAAAATAGAAATATTTTTCCTTTTTTTTAATATAAATTAATTATTCCTTTCTTTCAGAGTAACATGCTTCGAGGCGATATGGCCACAGCAAAGCTGGCACAATTGGAGGAGCTCTCCAACTATTTCAGAAGCATGTCAGTGTCGGTTGAAGAGGCAGGACACTTGGCAGCCACTGAGGATGGGGATGACAACTGCTGTATATGCTACAATGGCGAATCAAATGCACTATTCGAGCCATGTCATCATCGATCCTGTTTCGGCTGTATATCTCGGCACCTCCTGAACAGCCAACGGTGCTTCTTCTGCAATGCCACAGTGACATCTGTCACAAAGGTTTAGATAGCAAGGATGTTTTCTTTTTGGGCCAATGCACACGATTTTTTTTTCTTGGTGGGTGCTGGAAAGTGGTAGAACTTGTGTCTTAAATGTATAAAGAAATAATTTTCAAGTGTTTTGGGTACAATAGCATAGGTATATAGATATAGGGGTTATGTAGAAATGGTGGGAAGGGAGTACCACTATGTAAGAATCGTCATCCTATTCCTAGGGGTGAATTTTGTAGTTCTCTAGGGAATTTCATTGTACATATGAGATGTCAACAGAAATCAGTATTTCTGCCTAGCAATAATAAAGGGTAGAAAACTAAATTTTAGGCTTTTGCTGTATGCATCTTTTCTTTTCCTTCTTTTCCGTATTGTGTATTGAACAATGATTTTTTTTTGGCGCTTGCAAAACACCACCTGAAAAGGTTGTCGTTTTTGTTCAATTTACCCTGTATATTATCATATCTCGACTTGTGACGAGTAATTTCCGCTTGAAATTTCCAAGGTCTTGTTCTGACTCTTAACGAAAATTTCAATGAAAAGTTCTGTTATTAAAGCAACCAGAGAAATAGAATATAAGCCTGGCACAAAGGCTATATAAAACAGAATAACAGATGCAACCAGAGAAATGAACACATTTTTTTCTGACAAAATATTTCAGTTCCGTTTCATTTAGGGCCTGGAACCTAGACTAATGTAAGGAAGAGTAAATCCACTACCTTGCTCCCATTTTAATTTCTGGGTGAACCAGAGAATATGGAAGGAAACTAAATTTCTTTATAATCTTATTTAAGGAAAAGGATGGTTACCCCCAAAATCGGGGTGTAACCAAGAGAACCTACAATCAAATTTTTTCTACCGAAAATGTCCTTATCTTTTAATCCACAAAATTCAATCTCAATTAAAACATAAGGGCAATATTGTTCATCTCTAAATTAAATAGGAGATTACAATCATTAACTCAACACATGCATTTTGAAATCTGGAGCAAGGTATCTATATTTTCCTACACTTCCTTCATCTTCTTTTCCTTACTCTTTATTTCCTTAGTCCAGGTTTACTTCTTCTGGAGCAGGCCCTTAAGGGAACTTTTTTCTCAGCTAATTTTCATCAAAGTGCATAGTTCATTTAATGTAAAATAAAAGAATCACGGTAAAAAAAATATATATATACGTGATATACTCATAATATGAACAAAAAAAAAATGGTGAATTATATGCGGAACAAAATCTAAACGAAATTCTTAGGAGGACCCTTCATTTAAAACGGAATAAATATTGTACACAATTTGGTCCACAGAGACGACTCCCATTGCCTGCCAATAACAAAGCAATGGAAATAGATATCCAACACTTAGAGCAAATTTAATTTATGATTGTTAACTGGATTCGACAAGGATGTTTGTAAAAATTATCTCTAGCCAGTACAGCGCACGATAATCGGCATTTTATTTTCTAGACAGGCTGTTGGGTTAGACCAAGTATGGAAAAAAGGACATGGCTAAAAGTCTATTTGATGTGGCCTTTCTCCAATTATTGCCTGGAACAAATAC
Source organism: Rhynchospora pubera (assembly GCA_028095005.1). NCBI lineage: Eukaryota > Viridiplantae > Streptophyta > Magnoliopsida > Poales > Cyperaceae > Rhynchospora > Rhynchospora pubera. The sequence goes on along the minus strand of CM051462.1, from coordinate 156,011,905 downwards.
TTGCTGTTGCTTGTAACTAAGAACAAGAGCGCAAGAGCATACACGTCTAAAATTAAAGCTCAAATCTAGAGGAGCCGCAACTAAGTTTCTAAATCTCCATAATAGTTATTACATCAGATCGTAGCCTTGATGGATACTTGCTTCTATAAGAAAAAATAATTGTAGTACTACAATGATGAAACGAAATCCTCTAGACACCGTCACCTCTAAATCAGATGACCTCTAACTTTTCCCGGATTGTAAGGCCCAAAAAAGATTAACCGTCGAGATTAGATCGGACGGTGATGAGATGTCCAGAGTGGACAGCTCTCTAGAGGATACTGGTCCCTACAATGATAGCATTTATTGGAATATCTTTAATTTATAGTATGTGTTATTAAAAAAAAATACACATTAAAGAAAAACAGGGTCACAAAGTAATCAGTATGGTAAGACTGGAGTACATTTTGTTCACAAATTAGGCTGCCTATATTATCAAACCAGCAATTCAACAATTGACTTGCTGCGAAAATTTGTACAGACTTTTCTGTCCTGGAGGCTGGAGCTGGTCAAAGTCAAGCTCAAGTCCGTTCCAATTCCATTATAAACTTGTCCTTTATCTCACGCGCATGAAGCCATGAAACAACGGTCCTCCATTGTCTTTATTACTGGAGATATCCATTACCTCAAGAGGAGCGAGATTTGAACATTTGATTGAAGCATACCATGTTCAGTGTATCCGAAATGGAGAGGAAGAGCGAGTGATCATCCGTAATCAACAGAATACATAGGGGCCGTTTGGATCGCTTAGGAATAAGAGGAATAGTCTTTTCGTAGACGAAAATTTATTTCTAACCATTCAAATTTTTCACAAAGTTACACACTTCTCAATATTTTCCGCCTAGGAATAGACTATTGCTCTTATTCCTAAGTAGGGGTGCCTAACGTGGTTAACGACCACGATTTCGCCTCGTGCCGTTACCGTGCCACTTAAAAACGGTATGAAATCGGTATGCCATTTACCGTTCCGTTTATTAAACGAAACAGATTTCTGTGCCATCAACCGTTCCACTTTAGAAATTACACATAAAACGGTTTGAAATAGGGTTGAAACGGTCGAAACGGCATAACCAACTGTGCCACATACCGTTTCATTTAGAAAACGATATGAAATTTCATACCACAAACCGTTCCATTTAATATAAACGAAACGGCATAACGTCAAAAACTGTTCCGTTGACACTCTATTCCTAAGCGATCCAAACGGGCCCATCAAAATCAATGCAAACTTTTCTCCTAAACCAACTTAATTAAGTAGTTATGCTCCACATACTAAAAACATAAAAAAAAAATAAGAGAGGAAGATATTCACCCAAAATGGCACTCGTTCCTTGCTTGCTTTCTTGCCTCCTGCTAGCCTTGTTAGCTCCCTTACAGTTACAAGCTCAAACAACAACGGCCCAAAACATAACACTCGGTTCAGTCCTGAACTCAGCAGGCCCCAACATCTCATGACTCTCTCCATCTGGTGAATTTGCATTTGGTTTTCTTCCCCTTGATGCAAACACCTCTGATTTCCTGCTCGCTATCTGGTTTGTCAACACTGCTGATAACACCACTGCCTGGTATGCAAATGGCGACAGACCTGCTCCGATTGGGTCCACCTTACAGTCCACGTCCTTTGGACTCTCCCTCAAGAACTCTGCATGACAGGCATGTGGTCTAGTGGTTTAGTGGTAAGAACACTAGATTGGCATCCAAGAGGCAACGATCTCCATTCTGACATGGCATTAGTTAAGGATATATATAATACTGTCATAATTGAATTTTTAAAATGGAGCAATATCCATTTAAATTACTATCAACATGTTTGGTTGTTAATTCGGTAAAACTATATATCATCAAATGTTATTAATTCTCATCGTTAAATCACATGTTTATAAAGAGTTGAAATTCGATTATTAGTAAATATCATTTTATATTCACATTGAAAATTTATAGAAGTAAAAAAATTACGTATTTATGAAAGTATAAAATTAAAAATTACGAGATTCAAAAAATTATTTAAAATATTTTATAAGTCTATAATTACAAAATTTTACATCACTAAATTATTCATACATTTGTGAATCTTTTATATTTCTTTGAGCACAAATATAAAATTTTATAGCTAAATAAATTTTTAAAGGCACCTAAATAATTAAGAAAATTAAACTATATTTAATCCAAAATTACGAAATAGAAGTGTCCATTGATCTGAAGAATGAAAATAATCTTATGATGTCATCATGACATCACCTAGGTACTATAGAAGCTACCCACATTGAATGCTTACATGATAGATTAGTTGAAATTTATTTGTGCTCGAATTTGTATTTAAATATTAGCGAATGTGAATAACATCGAGATTCGCATCCTCTAGAGTTCGCTCTAATAATTGCTCTATGCAGTTCTTCATCACAACACATCCGGTCTAATTTTGATGATTAAGATTGACGAGCTATATAGATCCGATATTAATCATAGGATATCTATTATTGATCAGACGAACAACAACCTTAATGGCTCTAGCAGTTACTGCAGAGAATATCATTCCCACTGTTGAGAGGTTCATATCCGATTTTGCCTGAAAAACCTAGGCCCTGGTCAAAATCCCCCCCCCCCCCCCTTTTTTTTTTTCTTTTACGTGGATTTCATTTCATTAGAAATTTTTTGATAAAATATTCTGGTCGATGGTTGAGTATTTTTGAGAAATTCAGTATTTGATTTTCAATTTGTTTAGAGAAAACTTTTTATATATACTAATTTTGTTCTTAAATATAAAACAATTCATATGTAAACTATTCATAATTCAAAAGGACCAATTTAGATCATTTTTAAAAATTAAAAACTCAAGCTGATATATATGGAGGGGAAAAAAAAAGAATTACTCTTACCAATCTTAGAAATTGTCATCTATCCCATCCTTTTTCCTTCCCTCTCCCCTTCTCCTATTGTTCCAACGCCAGATAATTCCAAGCCCCTTTTCTGCATGATGCGTGCTCTCTTCTCCTTTCCTTTTCTTCCTCCACTTCTTGATCTACGTTTACTCGAAGTAAGGCTGTTAATGAACGGGACGGTCCATGGACAATGTTGGACATCTATGGATTAGACTACTTTTGGTCTGGATTGAAGTCCAGTCCAAATCCAATTGTTAAGTCTTATATGAACAAATTATGGACGAATTGTGAACAAATGTGGACTTTTAAGTACAAAAAGATTCAATTTAAATGGATGTGATTGTTTGATGCATGTATATTAATAGAGTTTGAATGTGAAACTTATATATTTCTTAATCCTTGTTGATTTTGTTAAAATTTTCAAATGTCAAAATTTCAAAATTAATAGCTTATAAAATTTAAAATATCAAAATTTTGAATTTCAAATTCCGAATTTTGAAATTTTAAATTTTAAAATTTCAATTTTAAAATTTTGAAAAATTCAAAATTCTAAAATTTCCTTATTTTAAATTTTCAAAATTTCATTCTTATTTTAAAATCTCTTCCCTATCATATCAATTTTATCCACTTCTTCCTTTTATAGGTAAGTTTATTTGAAAGTTGATCCATATAGTTAACTTGTGGACAATAATAGACAAATAGTTGAACTGGACGTGGACGAAAAATAACTAAATATTACGGACATGAATTGAACATGGAATTCAAGTCTTAATAATTGGATGGACTTGGATTTCAATTGAAATCCGTTCACTAGCAGGCCGAACTCAAAGCTAGAGTTACGATACCTCCTCCCCCTCCTCCATTTCCCTCCCTCTCCCTCTCCCTCTCATCTCTTCTACCAATGCTCAACTCTCTTTTACTCGCGCCATCTCTCCCGCCCTGTCTTTTTCGCAGGCCATCATCTCCTTCCTTTTCTTTTTCTCCCAGTTTAAAAGTCACTAGATGTGCTGACATTGCCTCTGGTTCATCTTTTTGAAGGCAATTTATCCCCTGGCTCAAACAGTTTGGTCTACAGAGATAGCTCCCCATTGCCGGCCAATGACAAAGCAATGGACATAGATATCCAACACTTAGAGCAAATTTAATTTATGATTCTTAAATGGTTTGACAAGGATTAATGTAATTATTATTATCTCTAAACATTTCAGCTCATGATAATAGGTGTTTTATTTTCTAGACAGGCTGCTGGGTTATTGTAAATTATGAAAAAAAGGGACATATGTCTAAAAGAGTAAAAGTCTATTTGATATACCCTTTCTAGCTCCAATCAATGCCTGTTACAAAACTACAAAATAATTGCTGCTGCTTTTTTTTCTTCCTTATATATATATATTTTTAAAAAGTAAGTACAATACCGCTAGAACGTACATATTTCTCAAATTAAATTTCAAATCCGCAGGATCTGTAACTAAATTTCTGAATCTCCACAATAATTTGTTATTATCGTCACACTGCACCCTCGGTGGCTACTTGCTCTTATATTAAACAAAATCTGCATAACACGCAGAAATGGGTTTATTGTAATAAATATTGTATTAATTTCTCGTGTAAATAGCAAATTTTTAATGAAATCATTGTCGGCTTGGTGATAATATGAATTTCTGTATGAGAAAGAAAAGAATGGTCGCAAATTGAACATCTAGCGACTAGACCGGTCATATTTTGGTACATATTGGGCCACGCCTATATTAGTATATATTTATCAAATCAACTCGTCAATAATTGACTCAAGTCTCCAGTGGAAATTTCTACGAACTTTTCTGCCCTGGGGGCCTGGGGCTGGTCAAATGGTCAAAGTCAAGACATAACACATAAAAGACCAGTAGTTGCCCAACGGTCCTCCATTCTTCTTTTACTGGAGATCTCCCTTCTTATCCTTTCTCTTATGAGGGGGAGAGATTTGAATAATTGATTGCGCGATATTTTGTGAAGTCCTGAAGGAAGCATACCACATTATATGTGCCCAAAATGGAGAGGTAAAGGGAGTGATCATCCGTAATCAACGGAACTCATAAAAATTTATAGAAACTTCTCTCCTAAACTAGACATAAATTGTCATTCTCCACGTACTAAAAACATACATAAAGGAAGAAATTGACCCAAAATGGTGCTCTTTCCTTGCTTGATCTCTTGCCTCCTGCTAGCTCTAGTTCCCTTACAGTTACAAGCTCAAACAACAACAGCAACACACAACGTAACAGTGGGCTCGGTCCTGAACTCGGCAGGCCCCAACATCTCGTGGCTCTCTCCATCTGGTGAATTTGCATTTGGTTTTCGCGCTGCTGATGGGAATTCCTCCGAGTTCCTGCTTGCCATCTGGTTTGTCAACACTGCTGACCGCACCACTGCCTGGTATGTAAACGGTGGCAAACCAGCCCCGATTGGGTCCACGTTACAGTTCACAGCCTTCGGACTCTCCCTCAAGAACTCTGCAGGACAGGTGATTCTTTCCCCCTTAATGTTGGTGAACTATACTTTATTCAACCATCAGACAATTTTTTTCAAGTGGATATGCTTATTATATATGGTGAGACAGGCACGTACCACCTTGTGCTTCAAAGTTCTGACATCTTTTTGGCATTAATATTTCACAATTTGAATCTCAAACAACAAACTCAAACCATGAATGTTGATCCTTTTCAATTGGGTGTACGTTAAATATTTACAAACATTTTAATGGAGTATTTTTGTACAAATTTGTTGTATACATCTAGTGTTTTACTATTTGACCTCTTACAAATCTCAACTCGCACAGCATTATTTGTGCCACTATAAAAGAATAGGTATTTAATTGTAATTTGCTATAATTTCCGAAATTGAAAAATTATTTCCAGAAAATCTTACAGCGCTGGAGTTGTAGAGAAAATTTTCAAGAACAAGAAAATCAGAGTTTTATTTTTTTTTTTTTTGAAGGCTTGGTGGCGATTGCCACACCAACAATTCATTGATGAATAAAAGAAAGTACAATAGTTTGGAAAAAGAAAAAGAAGACAAAACTACAAGGGAAAGAAAAGAAAAGAAAGGAAAATAAAATAAAAAGAAGAAAATTTAAACTTAAGTAAAGCAAGAGTACAACAGGTCTAAAGGAAAAAAGAGAGAACAAGTCAAGAAGATGAGCTGTAGAACGCTTCATGCTAGGCCAAATTTAGAGCTGAAACTCCAAATGATAAAATGCGAGTATTAAATCTTTAGGTCGCTAAACTTCAGTTATACTTATCTGTGAAACAAACACGTGATAGTTGCAGAAAATTTGGTACCAAGGAGCAACTATATATCATAATTGAGGATTTGCTCTTCAGACCAGATGGCTATTTTGTCATTCTTAATTTCAATATAACTTTTATTTTAAATATACTTCTGATGTTGAAAATATACGGTTTATATATGTGGTAGGATAATTATAATATTTTCTAATTAGCTTATACTTAATTTTTTTCTTTTTTTTTTACTGTTTACTGCAAGAAGCTGGGTTTCTATATTTGAAGAGATTAAAAATTGATCTACTGCAAATAGCATCCTTACAGAGAATATCCAGTTTCACTTCTGGTCCAATAGGTGTTTTATTGGGTTTGAATTATTATTTTTTTTTGTTTAGATCACTCAAGCCTTAGAAATACTCAGCTTTGAAACTGCTATTAAAATTCTTTTTGAGTCATAGCAGAATGAACATGAATTTAATAATCTCGTAATTGATTGCAAGATTTATTTTATAAAGGACGTTATTTTTTTTTTAAAGTTTTTGGGAACTTAAGTAACTTACCAAACCTGGTCTGTTTTGGGTGCAGCAGCTCAATAGTTATTGCATTTCTCAGGATATTACAACATATTTAAGCTACTCAATTTTGTTGGAAATATTATTGTTGTCCCTAAATTAAGGCCTAGAGGGGGGTGAATAGGCACAAAAACGAATTTCTAAACCGGTAAGGTCAATATTTGGTTCAATTCAAACTTGGTCTCACACAAACAATCAAAGCACAATCAATTCACAATGCAAGAAAAGTAAAGAGAGAAGAGAAAGAAGTGACACGCGATATATTACGGAGTTCCGACCCGCTAGGAAGTGCTAGCCTTAGTCGTACGTCTCCGGGAGTTTCGCAACCTCGAAATGGGCGCGCTCCGTTCAATTCCACACGAACGGGACTACAAATTCGAACCAAATCACCTTGTTACAATTACTCTCAAGGTGGATTGGCCTAACTCAATTAAACAAGCTCAAACACTCAAAGGATTGAGGCTCTAACCAAATCACTCAACAAATCTAGCAATTAACACTAGTGGATTGGTTTAGTACACTCTAATCTTAATGATTTTGCTAAATAATGCTCAAACACAAGAGAGAGTAATGTCTAACTGGTTGGAGCTCAAAAGGGAGGAGTTTCAAAGGTTTCAAAAGTGTCTAAACAGTTCCAAGAGGCCCCATATATATAGAGGGCGCCAACAGCTCCAAAGACCAGTCAAAACAGACTCTGGCGTTATACAACGCTATATGCCGTTGTACAACGCCTAAATAGCCGTTGAAAAAACAAACGGTCACAGACAATAACGTTATGAGTTGTCAGAGCGTTGTGTAACGCTGTATAGCGTTGCACAACGCTTCAGCAAAAATCCAAAGCAAAAGCTCGACAGTTCCGTTGGAACTTGTCAGAGCGTTGTGTAACGCTTGATAGCGTTGCACAACGATGTCAAGAAAACGAATAAGGCAGAACTGACAAACTCAAACAACATTGTCAGAACGTCATACGACGCTGACTGGCGTCACACAACGTCGCCGTTGCACAACGCTATTCAGCGTTGCACTACGCGTCCAGAGAGAAAAAGCGAAGTCTGAGCGAAGTTTAGCGCGTTACACAACGCTACAATGTATGGAACATGGCAGCATGCATGCAGCATCGATGCAGATCGATGTCTGAGCAATTCAGAGTCGCCTGTTTCATACTGCGTTGTACAACGCTGGGTAGCGTTACACAACATAGGAGTGGAAACGTTGTGTAACGTTACTTAGCGTTGCATAACGTTCTGACAAGGGGAAATAATGGATTTAACTGGTTTAAAAACAAATGAACTAGCGTTGCACAACGCTACTGAGCGTTGTGTAACGCTGTTCCAACCTTGTCAGAGATTTTGCAATTTAAAAACGAATTAACTCAGCGTTGTGTAACGGCAACTGGCGTTGTATGACGCTGGACAGAAAAACTGAGCATTTTACCAGCAAATTGATTGAGATTAGATTAAAGTTTAATTAAACCTTAACTACTGATTCTAACTAGACCAAAGCAATCTCTTGAAGCTCCAAACTAAGTGTCACACTTGCTTTAATCCAATTTTCAATAAATTTAGCTATAAAACACTAAAAAGAGATGTTAGTTTAAAGGTTTCGGTGTTGTTTTGCAAATCGGCAAATCGAGAGAAAATGTTTAACCAACAATCTCCCCCTTTTGCCGAGTTGCAAAACAAAACCTAAGGTATATTTGGGACTTGATACAACAAGGCGGAATAACCCAAATTATCTAATTCTCCCCCTTTTTGCAATTAGGGAAAAGAATACCCAAAACGCCCTTGAATAAAAACCATAACGATCCTCCCCCTTTCGAAAAGAATTTGGCCACTAAGTTCATTTGATTAGGGGTATCTAACAAGGTTTAATGAGGGCTTAAACTAACAATTATAGACCATGCATGCATATTAAAAGAAAAAGAGCTAAAAACGAAGCCATTTATCACAACATAATTCATTAAAAAACAAAACATCATTCATGCATCATCCATAAAACAAAACAAATCCATTTAGCACAAACTTAAACATTCAAAACACCGAGAAATCACAAAAAAGATACGAAAGGCAAAGAAACTACGAAAAGCAAAATAAAAAGAAAGGAGAGGGCTAAGGCTTGGAGACGGTTTCGGCTCGACTACTCCTCATCATCATCACCCGCACCACTACCGGATCCCCTCTTGAGATGGAGCTCCATCTTTCCCCAAAGGTTGATCATCTCATCCTTGAGATGAGTGATCGAGGCATCGGTCTTGGCTTGGTAAGCGGTCAAATTTTCTTCAATTGTGTTGAACCGCGTGTCAATGTGAGTGGTCAAGGCGGCGAATTTGGCATCAAGATAGGCATGGAAGTCTTGAGGTGCGCCTTGACCCTCCATCCGTCCTCCGGGCACATGCAATGGTTCATTGCCTATCTCCTCATATTGATTGATGGTGGCATTTGGGCGGAAGATGTAGTTATTGCGGTGGAATGCACCGGGCACAATGGAGTTATCGTCTTGGGCCGTCCATCCGGTAACATTTAGATGTGCCATGAGGTTTTCGGGAGTAGCAATGGCATTCTCGGGCACGGGTTCGCCCCAAAGAGGTGTGTCATGAGGGATGCCGTTTTCAATGAGAATAGATTGAATGATGTGGGCATATGGAAATGAGAAGCGAGAAGAGAAATCGACCCGTGCCATATGAGCAAGCATGATGTAAGGGAGATTCACCTTTTGATTCATCTCAAAGAGGGAGCGAAGGAGAAACACGGCGAATTGCTCCACATTGGTCTTGATTGTTGCCTTCGGAGTTATAATGTTATTGATGAAGAGGAAGAGAAGGCGGTGCAAGGCCGGTAGCTCGGTGGCGGTGAATTGGCGAACGTTGAAGTTCCTCCAACAATAAAAGAAGCGGTGGTACTCGTCATACGGAGGCAATTCGCGGGGCCAATTGGCATGAATGTAAATCTCCAAGTTGTCATTGTCGAGGCCGAGAAGGTTGGCCAAGGTTTCCTCGGCGATTGAGATGTGGCGACCGAGGACATAGGAGTTGGCGGTTGGGTGGCCATCGGTCCACGTCATTGTGAGATTGGCATAGAAGGGTTTGATCAATGACGGGTTGTAAGGTTGAGAATGTGCGAGAAGACCCGCCATGTTCCAATATTCAATCCTTTCTTTAATCCAAGTCAATTCCCTTGGATTCAAGTGGTAGACACCGTAGGGGTGCTCGAAGAAGAAGCACTCGGAACACTCGCGATTGACATCGCGGTATTGGCAAAAATGCATTTACGAGGCCGAGTCTTTGAATAGGTAATTGTTTGAGGAGGAGAGGGTCCAATCCACGGGTACCGGTGGTATATCCATTGGAATTGGTTGGTCGGGTTGAACCGGTGGGTTGGATGAGGAAGCACCCTTGGGGTTGCGCTTAGACCGTTTGTTGGTAGCGGTTTTCGGTGCCATTGAAAATTGAGAGAGAAAGGATGAGGTTAAACCTTTAAATTGAAGAGCGGGAGAAGATGAGATGGCCTTGGAGAGCACAGAACCGAAACCGATCGAAAATCCGACGGTCGGATCGCCGGAATTGACGGTGATGGCGGTGGCTAGGGTTTCGGTGGATTGAGAGATAGAGAGAGAGAGAGAGTGATTGGAGGGTATGAGGGTGGAGAGGAGAGAGAGGAGAGTAATTTGGTGGTTTTGGTTGGAGTGGAGAGAGAGAATTGAGAGAGTATTGAGAGAGAGAGATGAAAGGGTGTGAGTTGGAGAGAAAGAGAGAAAAAATAGAAGAGGGCTCGGATTTGAGAGAGAAGAAGAAGAAGAAGAAGAAAAAGTGGGGTCGCATCTGTTAAAAACGCGTCCACCGTTACTTAACGCCAAAGTGCGTTGTACAACGCAGGAGTCAAAACAGCGAAAAATGAGCAGAGACTGACTGCTCCGTTGTACAACGCTGAGTAGCGATGTGTAACGCTACAACCCAGCGTTGTGCAACGTTAAAAGGCATTGTACACACTAAAGCCAAACAAATAAATAATAAAAAGAAATGAAATAAAGAAATAAAACAACGTCTTACAACGGTGAATAGCGTTGTACAACGTTAAGTAAAAACAACAGACAGGCGTTGTACAACGGTAACCAGCGTTGTATAACGTTGAATGCGACAGATTTTAAAATTCAGCAAAGGAAAATTAAAATAAAACAGATAGCGTTGTACAACGATAGTCAGCGTTGTGCAACGTTACAAGAAAAAGTCAACCAAGCGTTGTGCAACGGTAGGCAGCGTTGTACAACGTTTAACTCGACAGAATTCAAAATTCAAGACAAATTCATTTGAAACTAACGTTACTCTTGCGTTGCACGACGCTGAATGGCGTTGTGTAACGCCAAAGTCAACAGAAAACCAGAAAATTCAGAGAATTAAGACCGAAATAGTCAAAAACTTATTTTTCATGGTTTTCAAAAGAAATACAACCAATTTAAACTGAAATAAGCTCCAAACAACAAAGACAACACCATGACATGCATAAATTTAATCTTTGAGTTCAAGCATACCAAGTTTGAACCTAAGTTCAAGATGTTGTTGTGTTGGAAGAGGTTTGGTGAAGATATCGGCGATTTGCTCCTTTGTGTCGATGTAGACCAATTCCACATCACCTTTCTCAACATGATCACGGATAAAATGATGTCGTATCTCTATGTGCTTGGTTCTAGAGTGCAATACCGGATTTTTGGATATAAGGATGGCACTAGTATTGTCACACAAGATTGGTACCTTTTGGAAATCTAACTCAAAATCCCTAAGGGTTTGCATCATCCAAAGAAGTTGAGTACAACAACTACCGGCCGCTACATATTCCGCTTCCGCGGTGGAGAGAGCAACCGAAGTTTGCTTGCGACTAGACCAAGACACAAGTGAACCACCAAGAAATTGACAAGTTCCACTAGTACTTTTGCGGTCCATACGGTCACCGGCAAAATCAGCATCGGTATAACCTAACAAGTCTAGTTCGGTTTGTCTACCATACCAAAGACCTAGGTTTTGAGTACCCTTAACGTATCGCAAGATACGTTTTATCGCTTTGTGGTGAGATTCCTTAGGATTGGCTTGGTACCTAGCACATAGACATACGGCATACATAATATCCGGCCTACTAGCCGTGAGATAAAGTAGGCTACCGATCATGCCCCGATAGAGAGTTATGTCCATAGGCTTGCCTTTCTCATCCGCATCGATATTCGCACTTTTGCCCATGGGTGTGTCTAAGCTCTTGCTATCTTCAACACCGAATTTCTTCACTAACTCCTTGGCGTATTTGACTTGGTTCACAAAGATATCATCCTTGAGTTGTTTGATTTGAAGCCCCAAGAAGAAAGTGAGTTCTCCCATCATGCTCATCTCAAATTCACTACTCATCAAAGAAGAAAACTCTTGGGCAAGAGTTGCATTAGTAGAGCCAAAGATAATATCATCCACATAAATTTGCACAAGTAGCAAATGGTCATCTCTTTTCTTAGTGAAAAGAGTTGTATCCATTTTGCCCCTACTAAAGCCATTGTCTAGAAGAAAGGTACAAAGTCTACCATACCAAGCTCTAGGAGCTTGCTTCAAACCATACAAAGTTTTGTGAAGCTTGTACACATGGTCCGAATTAAAATGGTCAACAAAACCGGGTGGTTGTTGGACATAAACTTCCTCATCTATCCAACCATTTAGAAAAGCACTCTTGACATCCATTTGGAATAGGGTAAAGCCTTTGTTAGCGGCAAAAGCCAAGAGCATTCTAATGGATTCAAGACGAGCAACCGGTGCAAAGGTCTCCTCAAAATCAATACCTTCTTGTTGCTTGAAACCTTGTGCAACTAAACGGGCTTTGTTTCTAACCACAATACTATCCTCACTTAGCTTGTTTCTAAAAACCCATTTGGTACCAATAACTTGCTTACCCTTTGGTAATGGTACAAGTTCCCAAACTTGATTCCTTTCAAATTGGTTCAACTCTTCTTGCATGGCAACAATCCAATTTGGGTCAACATTGGCCTCTTTAAAAGATTTTGGTTCAAGTTGAGAAACAAAGGCACAATGACCAATAGTTTGGTGCAAACTAGACCTAGTCCTAACACCTTCCCTAGGGTCACCTATGACATTAGTAAGAGGATGAGAGGAAACTTCTCTAAGCACTTCGGGAGGCTCATGAACCGGTTGGGGAGACGATTGAGGTTGAGGATCATCATGAGGCATTTCATTTTGAGTTGTGTCTAAGATATCCTCCTCATGAGTCTCTCCCCCTATCAAAATGTCATCAACCCGGTTCAAAAGCTCCTCAATGATCACCGGTGGTTGTGCTTGAGGTTGTGACTCGATTTCTTGTGGAGCTTCTTCCACTTGTGTACCTACAATAGAGTTACCTTTCTTGGATTACTCAAGGACTTTTTCATCAAATTTGACATTAATAGACTCAATAACTACCTTTGAGTTTGGCAAATAGACTCTATACGCTTTGCTTGTGGTTGAGTAACCAACAAAAATACCGGGCAAAGACTTGGCATCAAACTTGGTTACTTTAGGAGACTCATCAAGGACAAAACATTTGGAGCCAAATACACGGAAATAGGATATATTGGGAGTATGACCGAACCATAATTCAAAAGGAATTTTCTTGAGTTGAGAACGAATGCATGCACGATTTACTACATGACATGCCGTATTTACCGCTTCGGCCCAAAGAAATTTGGGTACGGCAAATTCATGTAGCATGGTGCGTGCTAATTCTTGTAAGGTTCGGTTCTTCCTCTCCACTACACCGTTTTGCTGAGGGGTGCGTGGAGCGGAAAACTCTTGTTTATATCCTTTTTCTATGCACAATTCATCAAATTTAGCATTTTCAAATTCCCTTCCATGGTCATTACGAATTCTAGAGATTTTCAACCCTTTTTCGTTTTCAACCCGATTGCTAAATTTAACAAAATGGTCAAATGCTTCTTCCTTGTGAGCAAGAAAGAAAACCCAAGTAAAGCGACTATAGTCATCTACCACCACAAATACATACTTTTTCTTACTAATACTCAAGACATTGATTGGTCCAAACAAGTCCATATGAAGCAATTGTAAAGGTTGAGAAGTTGAGATAATCTCTTTGGTTTTGAAACTAGACTTGGTTTGCTTGCCTTTCATGCAAGCTTCACACAACCCATTTAAGTCTAGTTTATGTGATGGAAGACCACAGACAAGTTTCAATTTCACAAGTTTCTTAATGGAGTCTAGAGAAACATGACCAAGTCTTCTATGCCATAACCATGAACCGGTAGCTATGGCACTAAAGCATTGTTCACCATTTGTGAAGTGATCAAAGTTCAAGTAATAGACATCCTTTTTCCTTTGTCCCGTGTAAACAAGATAATTATCCGAAATTTGATGCACAAAACAAGAGGAGTGATCAAACTTCAAATAATACCCCGCATCACATAATTGGCTCACACTTAAAAGGTTGTAGTTGAGACCATCCACAAGGTAAACATTAAAAACCGTTAAATTTTGGTTTCCAACCGAGCCTATACCAATAATAGAGCTCTTCCTAAGATTATTACCAAAAGTAACCTCACCACCATCAAAAGGTTCAAGTGTCTTGAAACACGATTCATCACCCGTCATGTGATGTGAACAACCACTATCTATGATCCAAGCACTTCTCTTGAATGATGATAGCAAACAAACCTACAAGAATACATATTAGTTAGAAACAAACAACTAATATAATATTCTTGTAGTCTCTCCCCCTTAAAATGTGACAAGAATAACCTTGGGGAAAGAAGATGGCTAACTAAGCCACACTCGAACCACTTCCACCAATCAAAACGGATGTGGAAGTGACTTTAGGAACCCAAATCATGTTAATTGAACCGGATGTATGATTTACTTTCCTAACTTTGCATTCTAGTGTGACATGGCTATTCTTACCACAATAGTTGCAACAAGCACAAGTTGGCTTGTTCACTTGTGAACTTTCTCTAACAAAATGAGTTTCAAAATGACGCCTAAGCTCCATGGCCCAAATCTTTGGATCCTTAGAGAAAGTGTATGATTGAGAGTTTCTCAAATTTGGTTTTTGAAAACTCTTTTTGTTTTGTTGAGAGACTTTTTGATTTCCCCCATTGGTTTGAGGTCTACTATGTGTTCTATTCTTATTCCCACCATTGTTTTGAAAAGGATGAAAATACCCATCGGGTCCCTTGAAATACAAGTTGTTTGGGCCCCGATTATTTTGGAAGTTCTTTTGAGGTCTTTGAGACCCATTTCTATTCCTACCAAAACTCTTTTGAGCACCATTTTGAGAGCCAACAAAATTCTTTTGCCCTTGCCCGTGTGTGTTCCTACCATTAGTGCTCTTGTGATAAAGTCTCTCATTTTGTGTTGGGCTTGACATGGTTCTTGGTCTAGAAAAGGATTGATTCCTCTTTTTGAAGCCAAGACCCATTTTGTCATTGGGTTTTTGTCCCACAAACATTTTATCAAGATCCATCTTGGTGCTATGAGAAGCACTAGACGAACTTGAAGCCCTTTCATTTTTCAAAACATTTGTCTCACTCAAAGGAGTTTGACATTTTTCACAAACACTTGATTTTTCAAAACTTTCAATCATACCCTTATACCTTGTCACCAAAGATTCAAGATCATGCACCTTAGTCGTCAAAAGACTAATTTGCTCTTTTTGACTAGCAATAGTCTTAAGAGACTCATCAAGATAATCATTCAACCTATCAAATTGCAAGTTTGCATCATCATTCAAGCTCAAGTCATTCTCACTATCACAATCGCTATCACTACTAGAGGATGAGTTTAGAAGTACCTCATTTGTGACCTTAGACAATTCAATGGCAATTGTGGATGGCTCCTCTTGAATAGTCGTTGGAGCTTGTGTGAAAGTCGATGTAGAGGATGATGCTTCATCAAGGCTAGCTTTGCTCAATGGATGCACATAGATTTTGCCTCGGTTGAACTCATTGAATACCTCCTTCACCAAGTCATCAAGGTCGTCATCCACCGGCATCACCACATCATTCACTTGAGCCACAAGAGCAAGGTTGTCAAAGTCGCACTCGGATTCCGAATCGGATTGAGAGGATGAGCTTGAATCGGAATCGTTGTCCCAAGTGGCTTGCATGGCTCTCTCACCCTTCTTCTTGCTCTTGTAGTGTCCCTTCTTGGACTTGAACCGGCCATCACCTCTTCTCTTGCCACCATCTTCCTTGTCCTTCTTCAAGTGAGGGAAGAGCTTGAAGCAAGAGTACATGGTATGACCTTCTTTTTGGCACACGAAGCAAAGAGCTCTTTCGTCATTCTCAAGCCTTTCTTTGTTGAACTTTCCCTCGAAGATCATGATAGCTCGAAACATTTTTGAGAGAACGGCTCCTTGTTTGTCCTCATCAAGGTCGATTATGCCTTTGGCCTTGTCACTTGAGTGGCGGTGTCTCCCTTGGTGGTTGTCATTGTGGCGATTCTTGGAAGGAGATGCCTTGTTGTCATTTGCCGCCAATGCCACGGTTTTGGGCTCATACTTCAACTCTCCAAGTTGCTTGAGCTTCTCCTCCACGCACCGGTAATGAGTATAGATGATCTCCGGTGTGAGGTTGTTGTGGGACATTTGTTGTGTCTCAAGAGTCGAGATGAGAGTGTCGAATTGAGGTCTTCCCACCAAAGCCCTAAGCAATCTTCCTATAACACGACTATTAGAAAGGGTCTCTCCTATGTTAGTGAATTCATCGAGCAATTGTATAAACCGAGTATACATCTCCTCGATGCATTCACTTTCCCGTATGCGGAAATTATCCAATCTAGACTCTAACTCAAATTGTCGAGAGCTTTTGATTAGAGAATTTTCCTCATAACGGTTCAAGAGAGAAACCCACATTTCATGTGCACTAGTAGAGCTACCAAAAATTGCCGCTATGGACTCATGTACCGAATTTAACAAGACATTCACGGCATTATCATTCTTGGTCCTAATGGTTTTAGAGGCATGGGTTTCTCTGCCTTCACTATCACAAATTGGTGTGTATGGCTTATCAACAACCTCCCAAAGATCAATCAAGTTAAGGTATACAACCATACATCTCTTCCAATAACGGAAGTTCTTGCAAGTAGAACCAAACTTGTCCGGTTTTTCTATCACCCTAGAGGCCATGAATCGAGGTTATCTACCTAACAAGATGGTCAAAAGATAACCCCTGCTCTGATACCACTTTGTTGTCCCTAAATTAAGGCCTAGAGGGGGGTGAATAGGCACAAAAACGAATTTCTAAACCGGTAAGGTCAATATTTGGTTCAATTCAAACTTGGTCTCACACAAACAATCAATGCACAATCAATTCACAATGCAAGAAAAGTAAAGAGAGAAGAGAAAGAAGTGACACGCGATATATTACGGAGTTCCGACCCGCTAGGAAGTGCTAGCCATAGTCGTACGTCTCCGGGAGTTTCGCAACCTCGAAATGGGCGCGCTCCGTTCAATTCCACACGAACGGGACTACAAATTCGAACCAAATCACCTTGTTACAATTACTCTCAAGGTGGATTGGCCTAACTCAATTAAACAAGCTCAAACACTCAAAGGATTGAGGCTCTAACCAAATCACTCAACAAATCTAGCAATTAACACTAGTGGATTGGTTTAGCACACTCTAATCTCAATGATTTTGCTAAATAATGCTCAAACACAAGAGAGAGTAATGTCTAACTGGTTGGAGCTCAAAAGGGAGGAGTTTCAAAGGTTTCAAAAGTGTCTAAACAGTTCCAAGAGGCCCCATATATATAGAGGGCGCCAACAGCTCCAAAGACCAGTCAAAACAGACTCTGGCGTTATACAACGCTATATGCCGTTGTACAACGCCTAAATAGCCGTTGAAAAAATAAACGGTCACAGACAATAACGTTATGAGTTGTCAGAGCGTTGTGTAACGCTGTATAGCGTTGCACAACGCTTCAGCAAAAATCCAAAGCAAAAGCTCGACAGTTCCGTTGGAACTTGTCAGAGCGTTGTGTAACGCTTGATAGCGTTGCACAACGAAGTCAAGAAAACGAATAAGGCAGAACTGACAAACTCAAACAACATTGTCAGAACGTCATACGACGCTGACTGGCGTCACACAACGTCGCCGTTGCACAACGCTATTCAGCGTTGCACTACGCGTCCAGAGAGAAAAAGCGAAGTCTGAGCGAAGTTTAGCGCGTTACACAACGCTACAATGTATGGAACATGGCAGCATGCATGCAGCATCGATGCAGATCGATGTCTGAGCAATGCAGAGTCGCCTGTTTCATACTGCGTTGTACAACGCTGGGTAGCGTTACACAACATAGGAGTGGAAACGTTGTGTAACGTTACTTAGCGTTGCATAACGTTCTGACAAGGGGAAATAATGGATTTAACTGGTTTAAAAACAAATGAACTAGCGTTGCACAACGCTACTGAGCGTTGTGTAACGCTGTTCCAACCTTGTCAGAGATTTTACAATTTAAAAACGAATTAACTCAGCGTTGTGTAACGGCAACTGGCGTTGTATGACGCTGGACAGAAAAACTGAGCATTTTACCAGCAAATTGATTGAGATTAGATTAAAGTTTAATTAAACCTTAACTACTGATTCTAACTAGACCAAAGCAATCTCTTGAAGCTCCAAACTAAGTGTCACACTTGCTTTAATCCAATCTTCAATAAATTTAGCTATAAAACACTAAAAAGAGATGTTAGTTTAAAGGTTTCGGTGTTGTTTTGCAAATCGGCAAATCGAGAAAAAATGTTTAACCAACAATTATGTAAAAGTATGTATCATTTTCATGCATATTTTAACCAAAGGTACATTCCAATTTTAACAGGAAACGTGGAGTGCGGGTGCGAACAGTGCAGTTTATGCTGCCATGTTAGACACAGGAAATTTTGTGCTGTACAACTCAAGTGGAAAACCGATATGGCAGAGCTTTGAAAATCCTTCTGACACCATACTACCAACGCAGGTACTGCAACTTGGAAGCTATCTGAAGTCCCGCTTAATGGCCACTGATTACACGACTGGTAGGTTCATACTGAGAGTGCAAGATGATGGAAACTTGGTATTCTACACCCTTCCCCTTGTATCCGAAAACCAGTATAGTCCCTACTGGGCCAGCAATACCGTTGGAAATGGTACAAAACTAGTCTTTAATGAGACTGGTAATATCTACTTTGTTTTGAAAAATAGTACATTTGTTGTGACGTTTGGACAGTTGAATACTCCGTCAGATTTCTACCAAAGGGCCACACTGGACTACGATGGGGTTTTTCGGCAGTATGTACACCCAAAAAGGAGCTCAACCAGTGCAAGAGGAGGGTGGTCCAACAGCTGGACAGTGGTGGATTTATTACCTGAAAATATATGTGATAATGGAGGTTCCAATGCTGGGAGTGGAATTTGCGGTTTCAATAGCTATTGCATGATCACCTCAAATAATAGCGTCGATTGTGAATGCCCACCACATTATTCCTTTCTAGACCCAAACCGCAAGTACAAAGGTTGCACACCAGACTTTCCTCCACAGAGCTGCAAATTGGATGAATCAGATCAATTTGAGTTCCTTTCAATTAGCAATCTGGATTGGAAATTAGCTGACTATGAGTGGTATTACTCGGTGGATGAAGATACTTGCAGGCAGCAATGCCTGAATGATTGCTTCTGCTCTGTCGTAGTGTTCAGCCAGGGCAATTGCTGGATAGAACCCTACTGCTGAAGGTGCCTAAGAATAACAGTACACAGATTCAAGTTCATGAAGATAATGGATGGAAAAAAGATAAAAGAGTTTGGATCTTGGCAGGATCACTTCTTCTTGGAAGCTCCGTTTTCGTGAATGTGCTCCTCATTTTGGTTGTTGTCCTTGTCACCCACTACTACCAGAAGAAAAATATGAAAGGGATATCCCAGCAACAAACCTGTTTATCAGCATTGGGGCAAAGCCCCCTATCTTTCACTTACAAAGAGCTTGAAAGTGCAACGAATGAATTCAGTGAAGAGGTAGGACGCGGTGGATCTGGTGTAGTATATAAGGGATACATACACCAACATGAGCAAGAGACCATGTTCATTGCTGTCAAAAAGATGGATACCCAAGTATTATCTAACACTGAGAAAGAATACACCACTGAAGTGCAGACCATCGGGCAAACCTTCCATCGAAATCTAGTACGGCTGCTTGGGTTCTGCAATGAAGGATCCCACAGACTTCTTGTTTTTGAGTTCATGAACAATGGATCTCTCAATAGCTGGCTCCTTAATGGCACCACAAAGCCGAGTTGGAACCAGCGATTCCAGGTGGCTTTGGGCATTGCAAGAGGTCTGCTCTACTTGCATGAAGAATGTAGCACCCAAATCGTCCACTGTGACATGAAGCCCCAAAACATTCTCTTAGATGACAATCTGACCCCAAAAATCTCTGATTTCGGTCTTGCGAAGCTGTTAAAGACTGATCAGACAAGAACGAACACTGGAATCAGGGGAACGAAGGGGTATGTGGCACCAGAGTGGTTCAAGAATGTTGGGATCACATCAAAAGTTGACGTGTACAGCTTCGGAGTGATCTTATTAGAGATTGTGTGCTGCAGGAGGAATGTGGACCAGGATATTGAGGACGAGGAGCAAGTGGTACTGGCATATTGGGTCAATGACTGCTACCGGGACAGAAGGCTCAGTTTGGTGCTCCCAACTTGGGATGAGGAAGCCGCTCGAGACATGAGGAGGATTGAGAGGTTTGTGAAGGTAGCGCTGTGGTGCATCCAAGAGGAGCCATCACTTAGGCCAACAATGCTTAAGGTAACTCAAATGCTTGACGGAGCTGTTGACATTCCTATACCTCCTGATCCTTCCTCTTATATCAGTTCTATTCAGTAATTCAGTTAGTATGTATTATGTAGTGATGTAAAACATGCAGTACCATTAAGATGGAACTGCATATATATATGCTCTATTTAACCGCATTCACATGATTACAAAAGACCTTATCTAGTTAGTCTGTATCATATTTTTGAGCATACATAAATTAAGCTATTGGTTGATTGTTGTACCTGTACAATGTTAATTAAGCTTTTGTATGTTTCATTCTAGCTTGTCAATACATTGCTTGTTTTTGCTTGCTTGATGTAATTCACTCTATTCGAATAATTCATGGTAAAAATTCAAGCATAAAAACCTTTTATAATGAGTTAAACAGCTTTTTTGCAGCTTGTATTGATGCATTTAACAGCAATTCAGTTTGCTTAGTCAATCAATTAATAGCTAAATTAGTATGAAGCCTGTAAGGACTGTCTGGCTTTTGTGAGGCTCACATGTGAAATTTCTTTTTTTTTTTTTTTTTGAGGGTCACATGTGAAATTTCTAACTTAGTATAATTTACACTATACCATACATCCTGAAGATGGAATTAGTAGTTCTAACTTCTTTTCCTATCAATCTGGACTGGTAAATAGCTAGCTGTAGAGTGTAGATGCCTTCATGTGCCATCAGGTCAATTTAGTTTGGCCTCTGTTAAGATGTCGTCCATATGTTGCTAAAAAACTACCATCCGGATACATAACCCCGTGGCTATCAATCAAATACGTATCCTTGTAAAGAGGCACACTGTAGCATCACTCATAAGTTTTAGAAAATCAAGGGAAATCACTGGAGAGGTTGGTATTTAGCTAAGAAAATTATGGAAAATTTACTATTAAAAAGGTTATCAGCTTATTACTCAAAGACCAACAGAGGTGGTAGGCCTGAAACGAGGTCAACTTCAGTGACCTACAACCATCTGTTGATGCTGTACAAAGATCTATTATTGGCCTCACGGAGGTACTGAGGAGGAAATTGCAGAGATCACTTGCAAATCCGACTCAATTCAAGGAACCATGCTTGGTGACGGCACACAGCGATACATTTCACAGCCTGAATTGAAATAAATAATTTTAATTTACAAACATAAAAAAATTGGCACCCAAAGATGTTCAGTGATTTCGTCATTATCATACTTGACACAACAATCTGTCTCTCTAAATAAATAGTATTATTTTTTAAAATTACGGCAAAGATCGTTTAACAAACTGCTATTGGGGTCGTTAATTTGCATACGACATGCTGCTATTAAAAAAAAAAAAAAGATCTGGGGATTCATGTAAAAAATTGTGATAGATGGGTTAAATATGTATCACAGATTTATGGTATGAAACTAGGACAGTGAATGTGAACTCTAACAACTCAATCTTGATTTCAAATATTTGTTCAGCGGTCGGTGATTGTGAAACTTTCGCACTATTTATTTTTCTCAATTCTGACGATATTATTATTTTATTCAAAGTAATTTTGATTATGTTCGCAATTTTTACCTATTCAATAAATTTTACCTCTTTGGAAAGCTGCTGAACAAATACATGGAAAAAATAATAATAATAATGCAAAATACGAGCAAAGTATAATAAATAAAAGGACACTTGCGATTGATTTACCTGATCGTTTAGGCAGCAATATATGCTACCAGATAGTGTACACCACCAATTTACAAATGAGATCAGCTATGAATCGCCAGCATTCTAACTCCTAACCATAGGCAACATAGGCTCGAAATCCGACCAAATTTTCTTTATTGATGTTTAATTTGAAAATAAGTTGGAAGGCTTAATCTTAATTTATCGTTGAAAAATTACAGTCATCGTAAATCTGATATGCGCGTATGAATTTAGATGCATAAGCATGGAAATTCTGACGCCGCGGATTTTGATGGCCAAAACTGTGGAAGTACAAATTCTGTGCAAAATGCATATATACTCGATTGAGAAAATATACAGAATTCACACTTTTAGTCGTGGCGTCAATATTCAAATACAAATCTGGATACTAAAATTTCAAATTTATATAAGGTATGCTTACTTTAGTTGACTAATATGTTTCAAGTTTGCACTTTTGACCATTTTGTACATTGAGATCCATATTGTTGCCTCAGGATGCATGCTTGCACATTAAAATTTGTGCCAACTGGCATATTTTGGGGGTGTCGATGATGAAATTTATCGTCTTTTAACTGAAGGCGAAAGAAAAATATTGGGTCTGTCGGCCATTTAATATCCAATAATCCACGTGGAAAAATCAAAGTGAAGCAGAAGTCAAAAGAAATAAAGGTTGCAACCATTTTCAAAGAGCTGCATCCGCCAAACTCAATTATTGTTGCGGAATTTTTTTTTTAAATACAAGTCTAGATAGCGGCTATCTAATGAAATTATCAATGCAGAATTTTATATTCAGAATTTCGCGTATATCTTTTTTCTCAATTAGATCCACATTGATTATCAACCTATCCTCCTACCAAAATTTGAAAAATATTTCACCCAAAATTTGGAAATATTCAGTTTTCTTTTCTTAATGGCATCGGTTTAAATTGTCATAAGATGTATAGTTTGCCAAGTTTTATGGATACATTAGCAATTTGAAACTGTCTCTAATAACCTCTATGCATTCTTTTCTCCACATTTTCCAGCTTTCTACTAGTAAAAATTTTAATTCTTTTTCTTTAAAAAAAAAATCCTTGCCAAGGGTGCCTCGGTCTGAACAGAATACAAAGAGCACTACTTATCTTCATAGACAGAAACAGTTAGGGCTGTCAATTAGATAGAATTGTTAATATTACATTCATCAATCAAATAAATAGAGACGCTCTTAATAGCATAATAAGCCATCGGAGGAGAAGACGTATCGTTATACTGGCGCTGATGAAAACATAATTAGAGATATATTAAAGTGACTAGTGTCCATCCGATCCAGATGTTTTGTATTAGGGGCTAGGTTATTCGGGTCCCTAAGATAGCGTCAATAAGTGGGCGCAAAGGATTTTTCGTGTCAAAATGGTGATGCCTATTAGCGTATCGGATAAGTCGCATTTTAGTAGTGAAGTATATGTAGTACTTTTAAATAAATAATTATTAATTACTACCAAAAGATGCCCCAATAGGTGGGAGAATATGAAAACAAAGTAATTGATATTATTTTATTTTATATAGAACTTTACATGTTAGACAATAAAATAATTTAGTCTTTCCATTTTTAAATAATGAGCCAATTTTGTAGCAACTTGATTCTTTTTCAATAAAGAGTCTTCTCTTTTATCTGAAATCAAGATCTAGAACACAGTTCATATAAAAATACATGCATCAATGGTCCATATAATTGATATAAAAATTGTTTACGCCTCTTAGGTATAATTGTTATGATATTTTTATGGAAGATTTTATAAGCAGTAGGACTAGGAATATAGGACTAAAGTTAAAAAATTGAGCTTCGCTCGATGAGAATTTTCCACGATGCTAATGCTATATTTTAAATATTGAAAAGATATTTTTTTTTAGATCCAAGTTGAATATACAATAATACATGTTTCAATTAAAAAAAAATAGCAAAGAGGCTGTAATTTTTATACATAATTACATATATTAATTAAAGGAAGAGAGAAATCAAATGAGACATCAAAGGAAATTAATTACATTAGAGATTGCTATATGTTGGGGGCAATTAATGGCTTGTAGAAAGATAGGAAAAAAAAAAGGAAAACCTGACACGCACGGAATTTAGTAACGTAATTTAAGTAATAAAAATGTTATTGGTATATAACATAATAAAATTAAAACTATTGATGTTAATAATTGTAATTGGTTTGCAATTGGAAGGAAAGGAGATACCATAAAACTAGGCGAGCTGAATAAGGAGTACCGGCATGGCTATTTCCGGTTTTAAAAAGGGTAGATCTGAAATTTCCAGTTATCGTGATTTCTAGAGGAGCAAGCGGAGGAGTCCAACGCCGCATGCTCGCATCTGTTATGCGACTTCCAGACTTCCTCAAAATTCTCTTTGATATCCTACCAAAGAAAATTCTCTTTCAGTATTTATCTCCTTCACTTGCCACTTAGAAGGTCGCGTTTCCTTCTCTTTTCTCTTGTCTATTTGTACTTCGGTTCTCAAGGAAGTTTCTAAATTGACACGACCAATTTTTTTAGATTTTGCAAATAGCCACCAAATTAAAAATCACGGTCCACGGACTGATGAATAGAAACTGCATCTTCTGGTTGGCCATCCATGGATGATTTTCGATCTCAGCCGTCTAATTTAATCTCAACGGTTATAGATGCCCCGTGCATAATACCAAAATTGATAGGTCCGAAAATATCTAACCGTCAAGATCAAATCGGACGGCTCGAATAAAAAAACGTCCACTGGATGATTGCATTAAACCATCCAGAGGATACTCTCCACTGATGAATATGGTGTTTTTTTTTATATATTTGCAAAATCTTTATTCTTTTATTTTTATTTTTAGTTTTGTGTTTGCAAGTAATATAATTTGGTTCCGATTGGTAACATAGAAATTCAAATCACACATATACCGAGTAGATGGGGTGACTGAAAGGAATGCTCTTCCATGGATTTTAGTATCAACTTCTTTTGTTGTATTCCCATGGTTTTCCCCATAATTTTCTTTTGGCATTTTCATATGTGCCGTGTTGGTTTGTTAAAAGCTAGCTCATGTTGTTAAATCGGTTCGGTTATTTGCACTAGTTGTTTGGAAGGTGGTTTATTTTTATCTTACATAAAACCTGTGGTTTTAATTTCAATTATTTTATCATACAATTAATTTGTCTATACACGGTCATTACACTAGTTTTTATCATCTGATATTCCTGTGTGTTGCTACCTTGTAACAGAATATAAAAGCCTGTCGCCATGGCTGCTTGGTCGGATCTGACATTTGACGTACTAGAACTCATAACCGGCTTTCTTCCTTTTCTGGATCATTACCGATTTGGTGCCGTTTGCAAAAATTGGAGATCTGTTTCGAAACGGAGTCCTCCACCTCCTCAGCTCCCGTGGTTGCTGCTTGAAGAGGACAAGGAAACTGGGAAACGTAAATTTTACAGCTTGTCAGAAGCCAAGAACTACTCTATTGAGATTCCTGAGTTGCGTGGTCGTTACATATGTGGATCTTCGCATGGATGGCTTTTGGCCATTGATATTAAAATCGCTGGCATTCTCATAAATCCATTCACTCAAGAGTGCTATGAGCTACCACGCTTCCCGGCCTATGGTGAAGACACGGATGTGACAACCCTTATTGAAAAAAAGCCCAGTGATTGCGTCAAAGGTTACACATTTGAAGAGATGCAAACATTACTAGTTTTCAAGGCCATCCTGTCTCACGATCCCAAGGAGAGATCAGATTTTACTGTTATGATATTGTTTGGTGAGTTCCATACTCTAGCCTTTTGGAGGCCGGGTGATTCCTCTTGGACTGTGGTAGATGGTCCAAAACGTAGAATGGAAGATGTCCTATACTTCAAGGGAAATTTCTACGTCATCTCATCGATGAATGGGCTTTATGTGGTGGATTTTGAACCTGAACCAAAATTGAGAAAAGTTGGACCTGAAATTAGGATTGAGGGTTGCGTGTTGCAAAGTTATTTGACAGATTTCGATGGAAATATGCTCCTTATTGAAAGGTATGGTCGAAGTTCCAAAAATAATCGAATTGATACTGCTAGGTTTACCGTGATTGAAATCGATTTGGAGGAACATTGTTTATACGAATGTTATGATATCGATGACTATGCACTGTTCTTGGGAAGAAATTCTTCAATAGCTGTCGATTCAAGCCATTTCCCAGAATGCAAGAAGAACGGTATATATTTCACACACCTAACTGAGTCGCACTCCGGGGATGAATTTGGGTTTCATGACTTGGGTGTCTTTGATATGGCAGACAAGACAATCAGTACATTCTACGCAGTCGAAGTATTTCCTCGTCGAGTGGACTCACCAGTTTGGTTTATCCCAAAACGGTTTTGGTAGGCCGCTTCTGAACTGTGTGAACTATTTTGCAACTGTGAGAGTTATCTTTGGGCTCCTTGCATCTCCGTTGTAGTTTCTAAATTGTTCTCTGCTTGTATTAATAATTCAACTTGTTAGATTAAGCAGTTAATTTGACCAATATTTTATATTTATTGGCTTTGTTCTACTTGTGATTCTCTGGTGAGTCTTTTGTGACAGAATCAAGACAGTCATATCGAAAACAAAAAACGCATCTTCGTTAAATCAATGAATGCATTGCAGATGTTTTTGGACTGACACTCTGTCCTTTTTCTTTCGATCTGAACTTCTCCTTTCAAGAATTTCTCAAAGATTTACCTTCCCTCGGTCATGAAATCGCTTAAAAATAATATAAAACAATAATATTACCATTCGATGTTCCAACTCTCAATTTCTTGACTATTATACACGTACATTTTAATGGTGATGAAACTTTGCAACTTAACTTGCATCAACATACTCAATTAAGCCACAAAAGAATAGGATTTCAATCACTTATAACATTTTTCAAGCGCTGACACCTGACAGTGTTTGGTCCTTCCTCTCTTCAGAAATTATATTGAGACAGTTTAGATTCGCAGGTTACAAAATAAAAAATACAGAAGGTAGAATATGCATACGTACATCCATATGATCATTTTTTGTTAAGGTATATACTTTCAAAAAGATAATTGCCTAACCACCACGGCAAAGTGTTGGGGAAAATATACTACAAACTAAAGTCAGTAACACAAGTCTAAAAAGAAAACTACATGTAAATCAACCACATCCAGATTCTTTAGAGAGTGTGCAAATCCAACTCCTGCCTCTGCCTGGTATGTAAACGGTGGCTGGTTTGCCACCGTTTACACCACCAATTTACAAATGAGGTCAGCTATGGATACCCAGCATTCTAACGCCTAACGCCTAAGGCCTAACCATAGGCAACATAGGTTCAAAATCCGATCAGAATTTTTTTATTGATATTTAATTTGAAAATAAGTTGGAAGGATTAATCTTAATTTATCGTAAAAAAAATTACAATCAATGTAAATCTGATATGCGCGTATGAATTTTGATGCATAAGCATGGAAATTCTGACGCCGTGGATTTTGATGGCCAAAACTGTGGAAGTACAAATTCTGTGCAAAATATAAAATTCACACTTTGAGTCATGGCGTCAATATTCAAATATAAATCTCGATGCTAAAATTTCAAATTTATATTAAGGTGTGCTTAACAAAAAAAATTAGCACTTAATTCATACTTAATTTAGTTAATTAATATGTTTCGAGTTTGCACTTTTGACCATTTTGTACATTGAGATCCATATTGTTGCCTCAGGATTCGTGCTTGCACATTAAAATTTGTGTCAAGGGCATATTTTGGGGTGTCGATGATGAATCTGTATCTGCTCCCGCGCGGGACCGTCCAGCGCAGTCTTAGAACCGTCCGATCTAATCTGGACGGTTCGGGCCTATCAATCTGGTTACATGCACGGGGCTTCCTTTGCCATTGAGATTAAATCACACGGCTGTGATCAATGCGCTGGACGGTCCCGTGCGGGACTAGATCCCATTTGGTCGATGATGGGTGTGTTTGGATGAGCATGGAATAAGAAATTTCGATATGTGTGCTTATTCAAATTCCTTATTCTTATACCATAGTTTTGATAGTATAGGAATAAGGATCCAAATTCCTTATTCTTGTGTTATTTGAATTGCACAAGAATAAAAATAAGCACGCATACCGAAATTTCTTATTCTTATTCTTTATTTTATGCTCATCCAAACACACCCATCGAAATTTATCGTCTTTTAACTGAAGGCGAAAGAAAAATATTGGGTCTGTGGCCTGTGGGCCAATTAATATCCAGTAATCCGCGTGGAAAAATCAAAGTGAAGCAGAAGTCAAAGGAAATAAAGGTTGCAAGTTGCGACCATTTTCAAAGAACTGCATCCGCCAAACTCAATTATTGATGCGGAATTTTTTTTGTTTTTGTTTTTTGATAAGTCTAGATAGCGGCTATATAGTGGAATTATCAATGCATAATTTTATATTCAGAATTTCGTGTATATCTTTTTCTCAATTAGATCCACATTGATTATCAACCTATCCCCCTACCAAAATTTGGAACAATTCAGTTTTCTTTTCTTTTCTTAATGGCTTCGGTTTAAATTGTCATAAAGATATATATAGTTTGCCAAGTTTTATGGATACATTAGCAATTTGAAACTCTCTAATAACCTCTATGCATTCCTTTCTCCGAATTTTAAACTCTCTCTAAAAAATTTTGCAACTTTCTACTAGTAAAAAATTTCATTCATTCTTTTTCTTTTAAAAAAAAATAATAAATCTTTGGCAAGGGTGCCTCTGTCTGAACAGAATACATAGAGATAGAGACAAAGCACGTGATAGACAGAAACAGTGGCCACTACCCTGGAATTTAAAATTCAGAAAAGAAAATAGTACACTGGTCCTATCCGAAGCCTTTCCCTCGTCAAGCATCAATTTTCATATAGTTTAACTAGTGTCAGAAATCAGAATAAACATTTGCAACGAGACTATTATTGTAAGAGAAATTCATTCATAATTAAATCATTTTATTTCGCTCAACCACTGCCTATATAGTCCCTCATCCATGCTGACAAATCATCCCCACATTCCTGCAAATAAAATGTCTAATCCTCACTTGTTCTTACTTTTCTTTTTCTTGCATATCTATCTTTCCTTCTCACTTGACTGCAATGCAGCCGACCGAAAAGCGCTCCTCAACATAAAATCTGAGCTTGGCAATCCACCTGAGCTCTCGGCATGGCTACCGGCCACCAACTGTTGCACCTGGTCCAATGTGTATTGTACCGATACCGGCCGTATATACAACATCTATCTCATTTCTCTCAATGTATCAACAACAATACCACCTTCACTGGGCAACCTTCCTGAGCTGGAAACCATCCAACTGCAAGCCATGCCAGGCCTTTATGGTACCATTCCTCCTTCCTTCTCTAAACTGGCCAAACTCCAGCTACTCCTCTTAACTAATACTTCTGTTTCTGGTGTCATACCCGACTTCCTTTCCCGTACAAATCTCAGTGCACTAGATCTTTCTTACAACAAGTTCTCAGGGCCCATACCACTGTCCCTGTCAAAGTTACCCAACCTCCGGTTCCTGGATTTGAGCGGAAACAGCCTGTCCGGTAGGATCCCTCCGGGACTACTTCATGGGACGTTCCGATTCCTGTACCTGGACCGTAATAAACTCAGTGGTGATATCCCTCAAGATTATGGAAATGGAGATCTCGACACGATCGATTTGTCACATAATAGGCTAACCGGAGATCCTTCATTTCTTTTCGGTATCACAAAACCAACAACAAAAATCGATTTATCATGGAACCAGCTCGAATTTGATCTGACCCGAGTTGTCTTTCCACATTATTTGGAATATTTGGACCTGAGTCACAACAGAATAAATGGGAAAGTGTCAAAATCGCTCCAAGATGTAAAATTACGTTTTCTGAATTTAAGTTACAATGAGTTATGTGGGGAGATACCAAATCGAAGGTTCATGGTAAATTACCAGGCTGATTCCTACATTCATAACAAGTGCCTCTGTGGTACCCCGCTGCCGCCGTGCAAGTCATGACGTTTTCTTTATTTCACATATCTATTACTAGATTAATTTGAGTATCTTGTCAACAAACTACAAATGGTTTGCAATCTATTTCCGTTTCTTTTAGCTTTATTTTTTACTTAGAATAATTGTTAAGAAATCAGTGTTATTTTGTTTTAATTTAGAACAAGCCATCGGGTAGACCATGGAAATTCATCCAATAAGGCGTGAAATTCGCCTTTCTATATATTCCTTCTTAGCTTGAATCACCAAAGATGAAAATACCCACTTCCTTTTTGAACCTCACCTTCAGAGAAATGGTGAAGCTTCCCATTGACGAGCTCCTGCAGTTGAATGGATGGCGAACTGTGAGGGAGGGAATGGAGGAGCACCGCTAAGAGGAGTGAGACAAGGAAAAATCATTAAAGATTGCCAACATTTGCTTATTATATTACAATTTTTGGAGTGCTTACTGCTTAGCTTCGGTTTTCTTAATTTTTAAATTTTTTGAGGTTGAGGGTATTGGTACTGGTATTGCTCTTAGGATGTAATTTGTACTTGCTTTGTGCTACTTAAAAAAAAAAAATCTGTTAATAGGTTTCTTCAATTTTTAATATATTTCGGAGGGGTCACACACACACACTCACAGACTCTTTCCGCTTTATTATTTTTTATTTATTTTTCTCTAAAGCCCATTCCACTTGAGCTAGTGGCCGGAAAAAATTAAAACTAACGTTACTGTTCACTTGAATTTTGATAATAACTGTAAAAAATTCGAAATTTTAAAAATAACGTTATAGGATCGTCATCCGAATTGACGAGTGTACAAATTGCTTGGATCGTCATTTTATCGAAACTCGAATGAACAGTAACGTTGGTTTTAATTTTTTCGGAACTAGTGGTCCTTTCCGCTATTCATGCATTTGGTAGAAATCATCTGTTCACTCACATGTTTAGATTAGAGTCCAAGATGAATAAATTTTGTAAAGAGTGGAGACATTATTCCAAATAATTAATAAAGAAAACTTATTAAAAATTTCAGCTGAACAATTTTGTCATGAATATCACAGAGATCATTGAAAATCTAAAACTAATCACCCTTAGGTTTGATATATGTATCGTCCATCTTAATGATTTGAGTAGCTTATCAAACTTGGAACTTTTGAATAAACTGAGCCCACCTTTACATATTTTCAGCCTTTTTGCCTTCCCAAACTAAAACAAACAAAATCCTTTGCTATACATACCAATTCATTTTTCTTTTCCAAGGGCAGACATGTGTTCCTACATAACACTGGTTACTGACAGAGAAGCACACGGCAAACCAAGATGTAAAGATGTAGTGGTCCTTTGTTGTCAAAGCATCTTATCCTAAAGGAAATCTAACTGTCAAACGTTTAAAATGAGGCCTGCGCAACATTCTAAGAAGAAAAATAAATGTCAATTCTATTCAACCACACCAATATAATAACCTCTCCGAGCCAAAGCAATCATACCAAAAATGCAAGTAAAAATGTCAATTTCTCTCTTGTTCTTCCTCCTATTCTTGTCAGACCTCTCCCTCTCTTCCTCTCTTGACTGCAACGCTGCAGACCGCACAACCCTCCTAAACATAAAGTCCGAACTCGGCAATCCACCGGAGCTTTCAACCTGGTTACCGGCCACCAATTGTTGCACCTGGTCCAATGTGTATTGTTCAGATACCGGCCGCATAAACAACGTCTATCTTTTCTCCCTCAATATATCGACTACAATACCGCCCTCATTTGGCGACCTTCCTAAGCTAGAAACCATCCAATTGCAGACCATACCAGGCCTCTATGGTACCATTCCTCCTTCCTTCTCTAAACTCCACAAACTTGAGATACTCTTCTTAACTGATACATCTGTCACTGGTACCATACCTGACTTCCTCTCCCGTACAAATCTCAGTGCACTAGATCTTCATAACAACAAGTTTTCGGGTCCCATACCAATGTCTCTGACAAAGCTGCCCAGGCTCCAGTTCCTGGATCTCAGTGGAAATAGCTTTTCTGGTACGATTCCTCCAGGTCTACTTCATGGGACAGATCGAAGTTACCTGTACCTAGCTCGCAATAAACTAAGTGGAGAGATACCTGAAGATTATGGAAATGGAGATATCGACACGATCGATTTGTCACACAATAGGCTAACCGGGGATCCTTCATTTCTTTTTGGTCTCACGAAACCAATGACCAAAATTGATTTGTCATGGAACCAGCTCGAATTTGACATGACCCGAGTTGCATTTCCGCATCATTTGAATTATCTGGATCTGAGTCACAACAGGATAAAAGGAAAGGTGCCAAAATCACTACAAGATGTACAATTACGTTTTCTGAATTTTAGTTACAATGAGTTATGCGGGGAGTTGCCTAAAGGAAGGTTCATGGCAAATTACAAGGCTGATTCTTACATTCATAACAAGTGCCTCTGTGGTACCCCATTGCCGCCCTGCAAGCCATGATCTTTTTATTTACTTTACGTGTCAAATGGCAGATTAATTTGAGTATCATGTCAGTAAACCACAAATGGTTTGCAATCTATTGTTGTTTCCATTAGGTCTTTTTTATCTTTCAAGTTTGAATAATTGTTGAGAAATCAGTGTTACTTTGTTTAATTTTGAATAATCTCTCTCTATTTGCACTAGATTTGATTAAAGTCGGTTTTTCTTTTCATTGGTGTACTAACTAGGCCAGTTTTAGTTCTTCAATTTTGGTTATATACAATTTTACTACAAAAAGGAATTCATTTTAGTATTTTATTTAATGAAAATAAAACAACATAAAGGGAATCAGATTAAACTTATGCATTTTCAGAAAGAAAAATTAAAAAGAGAACAACGAAATTGCTTATCAAACTAGGCCTGAAAACGGCGACCGTTTCGATCGTCTTTTCGTTTCGTTTCGTCTAAAAACGAAACGAAACGGTTAAAGATTTTGGTTGCGTTTTAAAAACGAAACAGTTAACGCAAGTATGAAATGGTTTTGTCCATGTGTATTTTCGTGATTTCGATCGTTTCGTTCAAAACGAAACGATTAACGCAAATGATAATCAGTTTCGTGTCCAAAACGCAACGATCAACGCAACTGTCCAGTTGCGTGATCGTTTTACACGTTATGCTCCCATATATCAAACCCACAGGCCACAACACATAATACAGAAAGAATTATTAAAGAAAATGGAAAGCTTCAGGCCGAAAATAGATCGGGCCGAAAATAAAATAGGCTTTCTGTTAAAGCTTCTTTTTATTTCACACGGCCCTCTCCGCAAAAAAATTCATAATCGTAGACTCGTAGTCTTGTCGGAGTCGGATCCTCTGGTCGGTGTGTTAAAAACGACCAGGTGGTCGTTTCCTTATCCCAGTTGTCGGATAAAAACAGACAGTCCGATCTGCTAACGGATCAAAATCTCCATCAAAATAATCTTTACTTATGAGAGGTGAGCAAAAAGCTCGTAACTCGTGAGTTACTCGAACTCGACTCGTGAAAATCTCGATTATAACTCGAGTTAAACGAATTCGAGTTGAACCAACTCAGTTAATAAACGAGTTGAGTTTGAGTTAAGCTCAACTCGACTCGTTGACTCGTGAGCTGACTCGTGACGTCATAAATTTTAATTTTTTGGAGATCATCACCATGATCTATGAGTATTAATATTGAGTTTCAAGACATATTTTACTTCAAATCAATGGAAAAAAAATAAAATTGATAATAAATTTTATTTTTTTATATTATTGTAATTAGGGGTACAAGAAAAGCCCGTAGCTCGTAGCTCGCTCGTGTTCGACTCGAAAAAAACTCGCTAACAAATCGTTCGTTTATAGCTCGAGCTATTAACGAGACGAGCTAATTAGCTCGCGAGTTCAATTTGACGAGTTTGAACTTGGTCTGGCTCGCTCGTTAATAACTCGATGCCTGAAGAGATATAAATCGTCCGATTAAAATAGAATAAATCACAGCCATCAGTTTCATTCACCTAATTTAATATGTTATCCCATCGATATTCACACTCATCTTCTCTCTCCACTCTCCCAACCTCCTGTTCCCATCCCAGCGCCGCACCAATACCTAATATCTTACCTTTCATTGACAAATTAGAAAGTGGAAACAATTTCAACAGAGCCATATCCCTTTCTTTCTATTGCCCCAAATCAACCTTCCTTTGTCAACAAATTCAAAATCTCATTCAAAGCTTGAAGCAGTCAGTCAATGTTGCCTCCGCCACCAGGCCCACAACCTCCGTCGTTGCTGCCTTCGCAATGTCTAACCTCCTTCCAGCGCCACCACCAAGCTTCAGATCTTTCAGACCCTCTGTTCACGAGCCAGCTCGTGACTCGCTCGTAACTAGACGAGACGAGATCGAATCAAAAGGTTAATAGCTCGCACCCTCATAGCGAGACGAGCCAGCTCACTCGTTATCTTGCCGAGACGAGTTCGAGACAGAGCTAACTCGCTCGTAGCTCGGCTCGTGAACAGCCCTAATTGTAATACTCATAAATAATTATTGCATCTATTCACTATATTCACGAGTTGACTCGAGTTACAAAATGACGAGTTCGAGTTAGTTCGGATAACTCGGAACTGCCTCCTGAACGAGTCACGAGTTGACTCGAGTTGTAACGAGTTCGAGTTCAAGTTATGCTCAACTCGTTCGAACTCGGCTCGTATACAGCCCTACTTATGATGCTTTGTAGTAAAAAAAATCAGACAAAGGTTATATTATACCTCTAACATCAGATATGGACCATTGATTTTATTCATCTAATAAGATTCGGAATTGCTTAGGACCATCCTGAGATTCTATCATCCCCATCATCCTCACGTGTACGCTGCTGTAACTAACTCTTCCCTTCTCACGCGTACGTTATCTCCCGCCTCTTCCCCCTCCTCCGTACACTATCTCCCATCTCATTTGTTCTCGCTCCACCTACGCCTCTCCTTCATCCATGGGCCCATGGCCTCTCCTCCAGTATCGACGCCCTCTCATTCCTCTTCTCCCCACCACTAGTATCTGCAGCTTGACAGCTTCCCTACTTTCCCAGTTTTGTCCTATATTTCTTTGAAGTTAATATATATAACTGTTGAAGTTAATATGTGTAACTGTTGAAGTTATATATGTAGTTATTGAAGTTATATATGTAAGTAATATGTTATATATGTAACTGTTGAAGTTAATATATATAACTATTGAAATTAATATATATAACTGTTGAAGTTAATATGTGTAACTGCTGAAGTTATATATGTAGTTATTGAAGTTAGATATGTAAGTAATATGTTATATATGTAACTGTTGAAGTTAATATATATAACTGTTGAAGTTAATATGTGTAATTGCTGAAGTTATATATGTAGTTATTGAAGTTATATATGTAAGTAATATGTTATATATGTAACTGTTGAAGTTAATATATATAACTATTGAAGTTAATATATATAACTGTTGAAGTTAATATGTGTAACTGCTGAAGTTATATATGTAGTTATTGAAGTTATATATGTAAGTAATATGTTATATATGTAACTGTTGAAGTTAATATATATAACTGTTGAAGTTAATATAT
This sequence comes from Rhynchospora pubera, assembly GCA_028095005.1. NCBI lineage: Eukaryota > Viridiplantae > Streptophyta > Magnoliopsida > Poales > Cyperaceae > Rhynchospora > Rhynchospora pubera. The sequence goes on along the minus strand of CM051462.1, from coordinate 155,976,101 downwards.
ATAATTGTTGAATTTGGCATATTTAAATGTTGAAGGTAATATTTGAATTGAGCATATTTAAATTGTTGAAGTTGGCATATATATTAACTTCAACAGTTATATATATTAACTTCAACAGTTAAATATGTTAACCTCAACATTTATAATCAATATATATTGTGTGTGTGAGAGTATGATATTATCAGGGTGGGGGGGCGGAGGGGGAGGGGGACGTACGCGGAAGGGTGGGGGTTGGGGAGCGTACGCGGGAGGATAGGATGGGGGCGAGCGTACGCTGCAGGGGGAGCGTACGTGGGAGGGCTGGGAGGGGGGACGAGCGTACACGCAGGGAGGGAAACATAACAATTTCCAGAAATAGAAAACGCGTAGAGCCAAAAATAGAAAAAACGCGTGGGGATGATGAGGATGATGAATATCGGGATGATCCTTATCACCCCCGAATAAGATTATACAAGGATAGCCCTGAAACGGCGAGGCGGTGGGATAATTTTTACGCGAACTCATTCGCTACGCTTCAGCAGTTCGATCCCCGCTTTTTTTTCTTTTTCTTTTCAACACATTTTCTTTTCCTGCACTTATTGTTCACCTCTGTCAAGGAAGCTTTTCTCTCCTTCAAAAAAGTCGCAGAAAAGTAAAGAAGAGCCATAGCTACGCTCCCCATCCCTTTTCACTTCCCCATACCATCCAGAAATGAAAAGATGAGCCGATATATTCAATCTCTTTCGCTAGGATTTGCTCACTCAGGCGAACGAGAGGATCCGCTACCCTCTCGCCTCCAGATCTACCCAATCTCTGCCGTCACCTCGCAGCCCGCCTGCACAACCACCTATACAACACCAACTCGGCTAGGAAGGGTTGTTCAACTTTTTCTCACTTCGTTTGTTCGAGTGTCAGAGAGAGAGGAAGAAACAAGGGATGAAGAGGTTTGCCGAGATTAGCATCTCTGATCGAGGTTATGAATGAACCTAGAGACACTCCCTGTTTGCATTTGTATCGTTTTATGAAATCAGTGTCAACGCTTATCTCAGGACAACAATATTGTTGATTCAGGTTTGTACCTTTTCAAAATTTGTGATGAATTTGGTTTAAGATTTGAATTTTGAAAGTCAGGGAAAGGTATTAGATAGTTTGTTTGGCCAACTATGTAGAGGATTGGGTAGGTTGTAGGTTTAAATTATTGTAATATATGAGTACCAAGTTACATTTTATTTTAGTTCTAATTTTTGTTAAACATTAAGGAGAACAAAAAAGGATCAGGTCATTATGAATAAATTGACATATGATGCTGATAGAGGTAACAATGGAATTTTATTAAGCATAATATTTAACCAAGGTGGAATTTTATCAGACACAAAATCAGATTTAATAAAATTGGAAGTCCTTTTAGTAAGTGTCTCGTAGCTGGTTAAATATTTCTTTTATTTTGTGAAATCAAATATGCTAAGATAATATTCTTTCTTTGCTTTCATCGTGTACCGGTACCACATCACAAGTCACGGGTACGGATTCTGCTCTTGTAATTTCCTTAATGACACGTAATTTCCTTAAATCATGGGTTAAAATGCATAAAAACACCTTGTTAGATGAGAGATATTTCACTGACTAATCAGATTTTGTCATGAATTTAAGGTTTAGTCCTAATACCCTTATATAGTAAAAATATATTTATTTGACTTTTGCTGGACTAGAGTGAATACAATGGTAAAGATGAATTTCACTTGTGAAAGAAGTTGGCAGCTGAACTTTACGATTCTTCCCTTTCTTTTTTTTGACAGAACTATAGAGTCACAAAAAGGGTACGTCTTGCATGTTTATTTCTGTTGTCATTGTAATGAATCTCTGACAAATATTTATCCTTTCTAGGAAGAGAAGAGGGATGTGGTGGGCTTGCAAGAGCAGGTCAGATTTTTTGTTCTTGTTTATTCTATGATATACTCCGTCTTTACTGATTGTTTAAATATCTAATTTAATTTTCCTACCAAACTTTTACAGGTCTTCGGGAGGAAAGCAATTGAACTACATGACAAATACTTCAACTATGTCGTTGAATGCTTCCTGAACCACACTCTCTTCCATAAGGTATGATATTATATTTTTTCTTGTGTATTTTTATTGGAAATACTTTAATGTAAAACTGAAAAGTGATTTTCCATAGTGCCATTCCAAAACCTATCTGAATGTATACACACTGTTCCTTATTTCTTTTAAAATACAAAATTGTTCATTACTTTCTTCTTTTGTGTGATGTGGCAAGGACACATAAGGGAACTTTGGTATGTTGTAATTCATAAAAAAAAAAGAAATAAAGGTATGTTGTAATGCTTTGAGGTTTTTCCGGCATTTGAGGTCTGATGATTAGCATTGCTGAATTTATTAGTAGACTTTTGTTGTGACTATCAAAGAAAAATAAATGCTTGATGTTTCAGGACAGCAATTTTATACGGCACAATTATTTGTTTAGTTATGTTTCTTATCGGGATGCTGTTATTCGTGGAACCATCCCAACTCTGGATGCTAATAGTCTGGCGTTGCTGATCCCAACTCTGGAAGCAACCCTTGGACTCCTCTGTTAGAAAGTGTGCTAATTTTCATTTTTATGCTAATTACCAATTAATTAACCAAGCAAACATAGCACACACAAGATCTAGTACACAAGCTATTCAAACACACGAGAAAAAAGGGGAAATCGATACCTCCCGCGAAATCGTATTCGCGGGGCTCGACCAAGGCATGGGAATCGATGGCGTGCCTTCTCCACCGTCTCCACCACGTCTCGTAACCGCCCTCGAGTCCACCAAGGAGGATTAATCACGTTCTACAAGGTACGTGCTAGCATACCCAAAGAACAAGCCTAATCCCTATGGTTTTCTCTCTTGCATCAATCAACAACCTTGATTTAGTGGAGAGAAAATAGCTCAACACATGAGCAAAAGAGAGGGAGAGAAGAGGAAGGTGGCGGCCTAGAATGGGAGGAAGAGAGGAGAGAGAAAAGTCTAGGTGGAGGCTCTCATAAGTGGTCCTTATATAGAGCACAAAACCTAATTGACCTCTTGCATAATTACAACTATGCCATCCAACCTACCACCATAAATGGCTGCCACAAAATGGGCCTTTATGGGCCATTAAACCCCTTCATTTGGACCATTAATTCATATAATTAAGGTCCCTCAACTTTGCTCTTTAATTGGGCTATATATTTGCTATTTAAATAACGGCCCAATTAATCAATATAACCATTTATATTGATAAGTGTTGAACTAAATTAATTATTAACTCATTAATAATTATTTTAGGATTAGTTAATGCATTAATTTATTTCTATATGATCCATTGACTTAATTAATTATAACGGTTCGCAACGATATATAATTAATTAATCATTCTTATCATATTTCCACAGAACCTACTGCTGTGAATAAATAAATAATGCACTGTGTGATTAATGTCCTATTTGTGTGACCCTTTGAGGATTTATGCTATGTTGGCCATGGAATTAAATCGTTATTTAATTCCAATAATCATAAGCGGTATCTAGCAACACGTTATGACTCCCAATTCGCATAAATAGTGTACTGCTACAATATTTCAATCCTGCATAAGAGAATAAATATGTTTCTCTATTTTGATTCTTATGTCGCACGATATCATCGTATAATCCAAGATAGGAATGTGTCATTCTTGCAGATTATACGTTTCTTGATCTAGAGATAATTGTATAAAGTTGCATGCAAACAATCTATCTCCATCAAGGGGCCCAAACAGATATCGTCACTCACTAAGTGAATTAATGAGGGACATACGGTTTTCTTGATGATTAACTTTTTCCCGCACAATTCAAGAGAACATAAATAAAGTCCGTATAGCAGCCCTTATCGGGAATCAGCGGTAGACAGTATTTATTGAACCTATCCTCATGTGGAAAAGATAAACATCTCAAACTTAGAACCAAAATCATAACGAAATAAACAATGACACATAACACAATCCATATGTTTATTTCGATGGGTCAAGTCCTGTGCTATGTTCCATAACATACACATATGCAACTAAGTTGGTAACTCTTTACCTATGATTAGTAGAACTTAATCATCACTTAACTTGCATACTAATCTTTTATGATAATTAATGTTCCTTGTTAATTATCAAGATTATGGACCGTTTAGATTTATTATTGTCATTCTAAAGAATGATCAACAGAGATCTACAATTCAGATCCTCAACCTGAATGATCTGTCAATAATAAACCTAGGAACAGATGATAAAATCTCATCCAAAACATAAACTAATAATTAAGTCATTAAATTATTGACTTCTAGGACATAACTCTAACAATCTCCCACTTGGCCTAGAGTCAATCAGTAGTGACTTCTAGCCAACGAAGAATTGAGAACAATGTCATATATCTACATATATACATGTCTCGGACCTCAAAATAAATAATACGCTTATAGCTAGTTACTCATACGTCCACCACGTATGGATGCATAACTGCATCTCGTAAACTGCTCAAGGTAGAGGTCGTGCTAGAGTGTTCGCTGTGTTCGCGAACCTATCCAAAATTTGTTCGACCATATATATATATACTCCTATATATATTCTTGATCACCATCATATGATATCAAGTGATATCGTTATAGATCATATTTGAATCTCCAATGTAACATTGGCTCTTAGGAGTAAGTTATGGTTCGAGATGCTTAGAACCATAATAACTCAACTAAGAAATCGATCCGAAATAAACTTCTTTTATTGCTTCACAAGTTGCTATGTATTTTGCTTTGGTGACGGAAACGGTTGTAATATTCCATTTAGAACACCTTCTAAATTTACAACACCACCTTTTAGCAAAATACGTAGTTCAACTGTGATTATATCAATCTTTCGAAAAACTAGCATTAGTGTAATTAACTTACACGAGCTCTCTTTCATCTTAAGAGATGAAACATTATATCACTCTTTCTCATAAGGTACTCGAGGATATCCTTGACTATCGTCCTAATGTGTCTCTCTTGTATCCATTTGACAACTGTTTGTCATATCCTTTGGATACTACACATTGGGGTATATGCATAAATATGGCGTACACAATAAAACTCATAATGAAAGAATGCTTGAACTATTTCATGCACTTTCTCGAATTGAGTTGCAATAGACCGAGTTAAAACACTCAAGTCATGCCATGTGACGTACAGTTAGACATCCTTTCTTGGAGTGTAACTTTCGTGTTTCTAGAACACTTCGTCAATACATGCATATTTGCTCAAACCTAACTTCCATCATAATCTATCTTTATAGATTTTGTTTCCTAGGATTAGGTGATTTCGCCCAAGTTCTCATTTGAGAAAGCATTCTCCAAAGAGATCTCGACAATATTCATTTTCTTAATGTTAATGTTATTCCCAATTTAATGAATTGTTATCTTGAACAATACAAGTAATACAATTATGCTCCCACTGAATATCTTGTTTATACAAGATACTTTTGACGAAGTTCAACTCCTTGACTTCCTTGTCAAAACTTTTATTCCAATCTCCACAACACTTGCTTTAATCCATTTATGGATCCTTGAAGCATGCGTATGTTTTTAGCAATACATAAAACCTCGATTTGTGTCAAATGCACAACATCATCCTTCATTCATACGAAGAAGGCGGTTTTATGTGTTTTTCCATATATCAATATATATGAAATACAACTATTGCTAGAATGATCTTTATTGACTTTTACATAGCCACAAGCAAGAGGTTGTGCTTTGTACGTAGTCAACTAGTCATCGACTTAGACATAGCTACAAGCGAGAAGCCGCGCTTTGTACATAGTCGATTTGTTATCCATGTCGATCTTTCCTTTTGAAGATCTAAAACGTTCTTGATGGATTGCTCCTTCATGAACGTCAACCAAGGTCTATACCTTGTTGTTATACATGGATTTTATTTAAAGATCATATGAATTCAAACCATATATGTGGAATCGGATCGTTCCATCGTTTTTCTTGTTTATCAACGGATTCTCATATGCTAAGTTTGAGAATGTCGTGAAGCCAATGCACCAAACGGCTTAGGCAATCAACTCTCGTTGATCTTTTGTAGGACTGGTACTTGAGGTTCATGAACTACTTCCACAATGAATTGTTGAACGAGTTCTTGACTCCTCATATATTCCATGAGTTTCTCGAATCATCATCAACTCGTGATATGGTTGAGTCCTCATTGGAAGGAGCGTACTATTAAACTTCTTTTCAAAACAACTTGTGAATGAAGTTCCGCTCAACTCCCACTAAGCACCATGTATGGAGTGACAAGTTTCCCATAAGAGTACTTCTTGTAGTGACGCATAAACTCCTTTAATGCTCACTTTACTCCCACTACTTCTTCTTGAGAATTTCAATTCATCAAGACTACATTATGATTAGCAACAACTACTTTGTTCTTATCATATTCGTGGAAGTAGTGCCTTTTAATATAAAGCATCCTACAAATATATAGTGTCTTATTTGGTTTAAGCTTACAAGTCCACAATACTTGAAATAAGCTTCTCAACACCAAATCTCGAGAAGTATTATACTTAGAGATCAAAATCTCGTAAGAAATCTTTTTCAATAGACTTCGATGGAACACCATTCAGTGTAAACAATATTGTCCTCAAACATAATTTCCTAATACGAGTCGAATAAGTCAATTTGATTTATTATCGATCGAACTATACAAAATATTGTTCGATACCTCCATTCTTGGACACATTATTCCATAATGTTCCTTATGGAGTGAGTTATGAAACTATTTTCATACTCTTTAGATAATACTTCAAATCATATGACTTAACTACTTATTTGCCACGATTAATTGTAAGACTTTTCTTTTTCCTTGAACGGTCTTTTTAACTTCACACTTGAACTCCTTTGAACTAGTCAAAAGGTTCATACTTATACCTTATCAAATAGATATGTTAATATCTACAATGATCGTTGGTGAAGTAGTAAAGTATCAACAACCTTTCATTGCACAAGTACTTATTGGTCTTTATACATCGATATGTATAAGTCCTAATCAAGTCACTTGTCCTTAAACCTTTGTAGGTTAAAGGCGCTTTTGTCATTTAACAAACATGATTCGCATATCAATCGATTTGAAATCGAATTGAATTTCGAGCTCTACGTTACGTAGACTCTCATAATGCGATTCTCGTTTATATATGTGACTAAGCGGTTATATATAACATGAAAGTCAAATACTTTATGTCAAGTCTTACGCATCCTATTTGTCATTCATAACTTGTTTATCTATTTCAAGCAAATTCCATCAAGATGCATGAAATCATATAAACAAATTCATAATAAAAGAACTTGTCTTTTATTAAACATAGTTATCCATCATCAAATATGAAATGGAGACGCTATGAGAGGTTTTAGAATTAAGGTATGCAACCTTCAATTCCTAAACAAACTCTTAATAAAGATAACTCTACGTATTCAATGGTAATGACTTAAATGAATAAGTCATCTCCTATACGGAGTTTACTTTATATCTCTCGAACATTCTCTTATTCTTCATTGCCAACACATTTCGTTAAATGCGAGCATATGAACTAGTATCAAGTTACTAGTGTAAATTAGAGATAGTGAGATAGTTTGAACGACAAATACACTTTAGGATTAGAATATTTCTAATCGTCACAATCATGGTACTTCGGACAACCTTTCAAATGCCTCCCTATACGGCAAATGAAACATCTCATGTGACACATGGTCATAAATGAGGGTCTCGAAAATTTCAACTCATACCTTAGTGAAGTATTTCTTGAATACTTAACCAATTACCTTTTTGCATCAACAATTGTGCGAAGAAGGTAACATTATATCCTTTATAATTCCAAAGAGATCGTATGACAATATCAACAATCCTTGATATCGGAGATTAATATCTCTAGTCATCAATTAGCTACTTAAATCTTTCGATTTGTAAGCCAATGAAAACGTTCATGTATCCTTTTATAAAAGAAGAATCTCTTGGTCAACTCATACTCTTTATACTCGATCATAAATGATGGAGTTAATATCTACTTTCTCCAAGAACACTTTCTTGAGTAAGTGGATGAGAGCGTACGAGTTAGATCTAGTCCATATGAATTCTCTAATTCAAAGGTCTAGAAATTTTAAATGAGGATATTAGCCATACGCTTTATTAAATAACTTTTCGCCAAAAGTCAATCAATCATCGCGTTGCTACGTTCGGGTAGTTTGAGGAAAGTTTTGGGAATTGACATACTCAAATTTCTCTTCACTAAGATCATGTCTTAGGAATCGGTATTACTTCTTTCAAGTAACTACCTTTTAGAAACGAGTTTGTTTATTTTTCAAGGATTGATCGCAACAAAATTAACAATTTTAACATCTATAACAAAATCAATTTACGGTCATTTAGTTTATGCAATTGTTTTATTTATAACAAATAAAACTCCCACTATATTTATTTAATGTCTCTAATATAGTAGGTTTTCCAAGATCCCTATTTTCGTTGAGATGGTGCTAGCGTCGGCGTGACACCAAAACAACTAGATAAGGTAGGTTCTCCAACCAATCATTCCATATGATTCTTGGTTTGTGAAATATCACATGTACATCCACAAACTTTGCCCCGATGTCCAATCCGATTAGAAAACATCGTTAAGTGACCTTTCTCTATTTGCTCCTAGTAAATCCGATTTACACCCCGACACGGATGATGGAACACGATGTCCCGCGTCGGCGAGAATGCATCAATGAACGATCATACACGTTAGAAGGGGATAGAGAGAAGGAGGGCGATTTAACTTAATCATGTTTTGTTTGGGACAATCAATTAAGTGACACTTGTTTGGTGGTCATGTAAGCATACACCCATACCTAGCCTATGACAATTCATAGCAATCACAAGCAATCACATATAAGCATCTCATAGTTGTGGGTTTGTATGGCTCCCGCTTGCATTAGTTTCGCCACATCGTCCATGGAGCAAAACTAATCTAATCCTTGCCCTCCCACTAAATTCTATAAGGATCTAAATCCTATATAAAATAAAGGTGCAAAATACATGTGAAAACATCCTATTCCCTTCCTATCCTTAGGGGCATGCAAGCCTCACAAGTTACATCAAAAATTAATCAAAAATTAATTAATGGCACCAAAGGCCGCATTACAAACATTCACACATGCATTCATTTACAACCACAAGGCATTGAGTCTTGAGCCATACTAAACCCACTATCCACCTACAAAACAAAGTTAGCACATACAAGAACTTTGTTTCCAATTAACGATTTTCAAGCATCTTTGCGTATCGTTTGCTATAAGTAAATTCCGTGTACAAATCCTCAATTTTAAACAACCAAACTTGTTTAAATTCATTTAGAAAGTTCTTTCAACATCCCATAACAGAAAGGAGATCAAACAAGGAGTTTTCTAATTAAATTCAACTAGTTTGAATACTTAGAAAAACAGTAATTTACCAAAAAACGTAACTAATGGAATCCAACAAAAACAACAGTTTTCGGTCTCCAAAAATTCTCAAATAAATTACTTAAGCTCCTTATCAAAGTTGTGACTACCAGTAAAAAATTCAAGAAGAGATCTTAAACCATCTGGGAGAATAAAAAAAAGACAAATCTCTTACAAGTGCACGAAACACCGTTATGAGATTTTCAGCTTATCCTCTCAACCATTTGGTCTGTTAGACCACCTTCTATCCAGTTTTTATATATACAATATACATAGAAAAACTTGTTTAGACTACAGGCTATCCATTCATGAAAAGAAAACAACCAAGTTTAGTTCAATAATATTAAGTTACAGCCTAAACAATCAACAAATTCTGTACTGGGACAGACTGTCAATCGAAATGTTTTAACCTAGTTGAAGGTCCAAACATCCACGAAAAATTACGAAATTAATTTTCCTGGAATCCTAACTCAAAATAGAACAACTCCATTTAAACAAAATTTTTAAAGGAGTTCTCAGTTGGTACAGTTTATTAGAACAATCGATTTGCTCAACAAACTGGATCTGACAAGATCTTCCTTTTCATACTTGAAAACCCACTAATTAATCCGAGTCATGCAACAAGTTATACATGCTCAGAAAGAGCTTCCAGTCCTCTTTATTTCTAGCCATACAACACTGGTACTTATATTCAAAATATAAATCTTTCAAGCCATTCAAACAGGACAGTGCAAGCAAAAACTGGTTCTGCACACTGTCGCCGTTTTATTCACAGTAAATCCATACTAATTCAGAAAAATGTGAATCTAACGACCAAAGAATCACAATCCACAGATCTACAACTTTCATGTAGATGGAAAGATCTTCCAGAGAACTTATCACATCTAAAAACGCGAAATAACACAGAAAATACCATTTCCAGACAGCAAACAAACGCATCATCTCTACTAATCCATTAATTAGCCAATTTCTCTTAATTAAGTGTTAAAATAGCTTAAGTACGACCATGTGCTCTGATACCACTGTTAGAAAGTGTGCTAATTTTCATTTTTATGCTAATTACCAATTAATTAACCAAGCAAACATAGCACACACAAGATCTAGTACACAAGCTATTCAAACACACGAGAAAAAAGGGGAAATCGATACCTCCCGCGAAATCGTATTCGCGGGGCTCGACCAAGGCATGGGAATCGATGGCGTGCCTTCTCCACCGTCTCCACCACGTCTCGTAACCGCCCTCGAGTCCACCAAGGAGGATTAATCACGTTCTACAAGGTACGTGCTAGCATACCCAAAGAACAAGCCTAATCCCTATGGTTTTCTCTCTTGCATCAATCAACAACCTTGATTTAGTGGAGAGAAAATAGCTCAACACATGAGCAAAAGAGAGGGAGAGAAGAGGAAGGTGGCGGCCTAGAATGGGAGGAAGAGAGGAGAGAGAAAAGTCTAGGTGGAGGCTCTCATAAGTGGTCCTTATATAGAGCACAAAACCTAATTGACCTCTTGCATAATTACAACTATGCCATCCAACCTACCACCATAAATGGCTGCCACAAAATGGGCCTTTATGGGCCATTAAACCCCTTCATTTGGACCATTAATTCATATAATTAAGGTCCCTCAACTTTGCTCTTTAATTGGGCTATATATTTGCTATTTAAATAACGGCCCAATTAATCAATATAACCATTTATATTGATAAGTGTTGAACTAAATTAATTATTAACTCATTAATAATTATTTTAGGATTAGTTAATGCATTAATTTATTTCTATATGATCCATTGACTTAATTAATTATAACGGTTCGCAACGATATATAATTAATTAATCATTCTTATCATATTTCCACAGAACCTACTGCTGTGAATAAATAAATAATGCACTGTGTGATTAATGTCCTATTTGTGTGACCCTTTGAGGATTTATGCTATGTTGGCCATGGAATTAAATCGTTATTTAATTCCAATAATCATAAGCGGTATCTAGCAACACGTTATGACTCCCAATTCGCATAAATAGTGTACTGCTACAATATTTCAATCCTGCATAAGAGAATAAATATGTTTCTCTATTTTGATTCTTATGTCGCACGATATCATCGTATAATCCAAGATAGGAATGTGTCATTCTTGCAGATTATACGTTTCTTGATCTAGAGATAATTGTATAAAGTTGCATGCAAACAATCTATCTCCATCAAGGGGCCCAAACAGATATCGTCACTCACTAAGTGAATTAATGAGGGACATACGGTTTTCTTGATGATTAACTTTTCCCCGCACAATTCAAGAGAACATAAATAAAGTCCGTATAGCAGCCCTTATCGGGAATCAGCGGTAGACAGTATTTATTGAACCTATCCTCATGTGGAAAAGATAAACATCTCAAACTTAGAACCAAAATCACAACGAAATAAACAATGACACATAACACAATCCATATGTTTATTTCGATGGGTCAAGTCCTGTGCTATGTTCCATAACATACACATATGCAACTAAGTTGGTAACTCTTTACCTATGATTAGTAGAACTTAATCATCACTTAACTTGCATACTAATCTTTTATGATAATTAATGTTCCTTGTTAATTATCAAGATTATGGACCGTTTAGATTTATTATTGTCATTCTAAAGAATGATCAACAGAGATCTACAATTCAGATCCTCAACCTGAATGATCTGTCAATAATAAACCTAGGAACAGATGATAAAATCTCATCCAAAACATAAACTAATAATTAAGTCATTAAATTATTGACTTCTAGGACATAACTCTAACATCCTCTAACCCTCCTTCCCCAGTCTGAGTTTGTCAAGGAAGCAGGTAATCTATAAGATTTTCTCCTCTTTAGGAAAACCAAATAAGAATCGTTCAGATCTGGATCGTGTCAGATCATAGTATCAATTTGAACGGTGATATGCAATTGTGCTTCTGTTACATAGGTAATTGTGCTTCTGTTTGTCTAATTCTGTTACATATTACTGGATCAGTTGCTACATGTAGTTACGGTACAGGTGTTACTGTACCAGTGCATATTTCATTGAGCAAAAGGTGAAAAACTTGGAATTAGGCTCCCCTAAATTATTAGTTCCCTACAACTATATATCAAACTCTATCCAAATGAATTTGACTAATCTGAAAGAAAAGTACAGACCAGGCAAAGTAGGGGTCCAGGCTAAATCCTTACATCTTATCACATACCATTTACTTTGCGCCATGCTTGCGTTAGGTTTTAGTTTCATTAAGCAATAAGCAATTAAGTAATTTGTTTTATTATTATTTTTTGTTGTTGTTTTCAGGAGGGAAGAACTTTTGCGCTGCAATACACGCAATCAGGTACCATCAGCTCTCTCTTTTTCTTCTGAAGCAATGGCATTTTTAAAGAATTTGCTGACAGTTCTGTTTCTTTTCTTTTTTCTTACTTTTTCTCTTATATGCTATTTACATATGCTTCCACCAGTCAACACAATATGATTATAAGAGAATGGAATAGACAATTTTGCGACTTTCAATTTAAAATTCAGAGAATAACCTTGATTTTAAACGGTATCGTATCTGTTAAAGATTTTTGTCGCAGGTCTATAGGGCCACTGAATGAGGTCAGGTTGACTCGGAAATTTATACACTAACCTCATCTCTGACAACTGTTATCGTATATGATTTTCTATAGTTGTTGTCCATTGTGATGTTAGCGACCAGGGATAAGAGCCTCTCTTCTACCTCTGACAACTGTTATCTTATCCAATCACCTAATGGTGGGAAGGTTATTATTTTGAAGGACAATTTGTTTTTGAAGGTTATTACTTTGAAGGACTGTATATTAATTTATTATTTTACTTTGGAAATGTGCAGTGGATTGATAAATTCTACCTTAAGGCATTGAGCATGTTGTATGAAAAAGTACAAAGACAAAGGTCAGTTGTGCTTTTGAATATTCAAATATTTTTATGATTTTCAGATGACGAGAGACCAGATGGAATTCATGAGGTACCTTAATTTGGTTTGTGCATGACAAATGAGATATGATATTGTTATTGATTACATTTACTATGTACTGTCAAATGACGGAATAAGTATGCAATACCTTTAAAATTGAAAAGATAAAATGCAATTTAGAAATATTGCCATTTTAAAAGTGTCAAATGCTTCACATGATTCTCAAATGGTTGAGCTTTCTAATTTTAGGATAGTTGAAACCTAAATGGCAATCACTGACTTATAAATGATGGCGCCTTTTATTTGGGCAATTGAGGGTTTTGACTTGCACATTAAGGACAAATTAGAAACTTATACCTGCTATAATGATGCCTTTTGTTTGGATAAATGAGGTTTAGATTTACAAAATTTAGGCCAATTAGAAACTTATATCTGACTTTAATGGTGCCTTTTGTTTGGACTTGTTTTGTAGAGGAAATTTGTTTTGGATATTGAGGTCAAATGTAGCATAAGCGAGTCATTATCCTATATGATTGTATCATCATCATACATCAGTCTCGGACCACATTTGTGACAGAATATACTAACTGAAATTGAGCTGTTTAAATTGATGGATTAGAGTGAGTTAACTCCCTTAGAAGTTTTCTGCTCTCTTTTGTGTTTTTTTAATTATTTATATTAAAATTTTGAGTTTTTGACAGTGATGAAATCTGAAAAAGAGCACTCTAGAGCTATACTAGAAGTCTGTTCAAGAAGATCCTGTCCATGTCACACCAGTAGAGATTCTTTACAAACCTCTTCTTTTCCAAGGAGATCATGTTTTCTCATGATTGGAAAAGAGACCATGTATTGTCTAAACAAAGAAAAACATGAAGACATTTGATAGAGAACTTTGAAACAAATTTCCTGAAGACATTTAATGTTTCTATGTAATGTCAATTTGTTGACTTTGCCAATGTATGCATTATCTGGCTTTTTTATATGCCTTATATCAATGTGTAATACGTTCAGTTTCCATCAGTGTACAATACAGTATAAGAAATAAGAAACTGTCCCAATTATTATTTTTATTTTGCATTCTATTATACTGTGTAAAAAGTGAAATATTAGAGAAACATAGTTTGTAATTGAACTTCATGCAATATTATAATTATTTTAATTATAACTTGATTTATATATTTAAAAAATTGCCCGCACATTGAGCGGGCACTGCTGCTAGTAATAGAAAAAACACGTATACGGAATACAAATTCGTATCTCTCCCGAAAGTAGAGTCGAGTGCATAGAATCTGAAGAAGATGGGCGACATTTTCTTGCTTGACGGGTTCACACACAGTAACGGGTTTGGATCCGTTATCGATTTCGACCATCTCAACTCACAAGAAGGGACTCATTAGCATCGTGACATCGAGTAGAAGGCGATGGTGAGATCGATTTGCGGTGCGTTGGCTCCCCTTGGTGGGAGCGCCACTAACTGGCACGGCGTTACAGTGGGATGGTATGGCATGATTTAGAGAGGTTATACTATACAAGTAAAGTGTGGTTTTGCATCAGGGATGTAAGGAAAGCTACTATGTCAAGTCAATTGATTGTGGGAGCGTTCAACCTAATTGGGGTACTAAGGTTTGTATCAGGCTGATTTGGTACTAGTAGCGTATCAGGGAGGTGGAAAAATGGTAGGAAGGTTAAAAACAGTAGCGTATCAGGCTGATTTGGATCGAGAGAGAAAGAAGGAAATGACAAACTGAGCAAGAACCACTGAAATCACTAATTTTTACAAAATAACAGTAAATATCCTTCATACAATTAAAAGGTTAAAAACTTATGAAAAATTTTCCACGTGTGCCGAACTAGAAAAGTTCTAAGCAATTTCTATGGTCTACTTTTGTGTAACCAACGCCTCGAATGTCACCGTGTAGCCTACAATGTAGGTCACGTGCATCTTTTGGGTTAATTCCCGAACTAGCGACTACTTGAATGTCAAAGCATGCTATGTCGTTTAGTAATAAGTGAGCTTAACAACCGGTCCGTGTCTTCGCTCGAGGTTTCTTGGTCAAATGATCTCGGCGATCACTTCCCCGTTTACTTTCACAATTGCAGAAAAAAAACTTGGAAGTAATTACATCATCTTGTTTGCTTTTATTTCCTTTGCCCTTTCTTACTCCAAAACCATTTCTTCCATCATAATAACACCAAACCGACCATGTTTTATCTAATGTTTCATATTCCGTACCCAAACGAGATACAAAATCATCTTCATGTTCCTCCATGTCCTTCATTTATGCACAAACAAACAATTCATATATTGTCATATAAATATGTTCATATGCTTGATCTATTCTACATAATGTTGTCATAAATAACATGAACATATTAAAATAGCACGGTTTGCACTTTGCACCTACAAATATATAACTATGATATAGATGAAATGACATGCAATTGCTCATGGTAATTTAAATTATTTATACAAGTGAGCATTAGCAACCTTTCAGGAACAACAAAGTACTCATTATTGCTCAACTGAGAGAAGTATTGAGCTACTGGGAACAATTCGGTGGACTAACTAACTTAATAATACATAAAATTGGTAAACCTTCACTGTCAAATAACACAGCAGTCCTCAAGCTTGGAATTAATGACAGATACGTGAGTCCAGTAAACCATTTACAATTTGTGGCACCTAAATGTCCTACTTGTACTACTGCAGCTTTTGACTATATCAAACTTTTTGTTAGCCATGGATGTCAAGAGCATATGATCCATGTACTGAGAGAAAGTTTTGTTCCAATTTCTATTTATTGTACTAATTTTAAATTTGAAAAATGTACTTACTGATAATCAGCGAGAAGTCACGGTCAGCGACGATCAGCGAGAGGTAGAAGAGAATGAGGAAGATCTGGTTTGCGCGCAAGGAAATCGGAGGAGGGTTTGCTTTGGGCGCGAAAAGTAAAATTGGCTTTTTTTTTTTTGACGAAAAAGGGGTGGACAGATCGGACCGTCCGTTTTTATCCTACGGCTCGGATAAGGAAACGACCACCTGGTCGTTTTTAACACGCCGACCTGAGGATCCGACTCCTCTAGTTTCGTCTCATTTCTCATTTACCCTAGGCGCACGCGCACCAGCCCCCATCTGTCTCCGTCTCTGTCTCTGTCCGTCTCTCTCTCTCAATTTTTCACTCTTCAGCTTGACCTCTCGGCTCTCATACAGGCAGGCACATCTCTTGGGTCTTTCCATCCATCCATCATAATGGGTGACGTAGTGCAGGTGCGCTTGGAGCGCATGACGGAGGAGGTGGAGGACCTCGATAGGGCTGGTAGTGGATCGGATAAGTCCGTGGACCTTAGGGCCGGACTGGTTTATTATATAAAGTGGACCGGGCTTTTTTTGGATATTCGGTTCGGTCCAATATAACCAATACTTTGTAATTGATCCCATCTGACGGAGGCCCTTCCGATCCTGTTCGAACCTTAGGATCGAATCGAGGCTCGAGCACCTCGGCACCTCCTCTCCGCACGCGACCACCGCGACTCCGCACTGAACCACCTCCTCTCCGCACTGAACCACCTCCTCTCCGCACGCGACCACCTCGGCACATCTGAATCACCTCTCTTCGCACGCAACCACCTCCTCTCCGTCGACGTTTCCTCTCGATCGACCTCCAAGTACTCTCTCTCTCTCTCTCTCTCTCTCTCTCTCTCTCTCTCTAGGCTCTGTTGCGTTTTGGGTTTTGGAAATTAGCCAAGTACTATCTCTTTCTAGACTGTTCTGCCTTTCTCTCTCTCTCTAAGCTCTGTTGCGTTTTGGGTTTTGGGTTTTGGGAATTAGCCAAGTACTATCTCTCTCTAGACTCTTCTGCCTTTCTCTCTCTCTCTCTCTCTCTCTCTCTCTCTCTCTCTACTGTTGCGTTTTGGTTTCTTGGGAATTTCAGTTTTCAAAAATTGTGATTGTCAAAAACAAGTTTCAAAAAGAAGAGAAAACTGGATTTAGTTTATCATCTGTTTAATTTAAATTTTGTTGTGTTATGGTTTTCATTTCAGGACAAATATATGAGCATGCAGTTGTCTTGAGTGTGAAAATAGAAGATCAAGAAGCATTTGAGAGGGTTTTCTCACAGCTGAAGTCATATCACACTGGTGAGTTTCTCTGTTTAATCGTTTTTTGTTCGAATTGGCAATGAGATTTAGATTATATTGTAACTGATTCATCCAATCATCCCTAATGGCACTGGTTTTGACTTTGTGTTGCCTCCTCGCAGCTTTAGGTGTTATTTGCATAAAAATGACAAGGTTAAACTGATCTTATGTTTTTCTATTTTAATTATAGTTTTTCATGTTTCATCCAGTTTCATGTGTGCCTAATGTTCTCGATTTTGTATACTAGTTCAAGTTGCTAGGTTGATATTTCAAGAAAGTTAACAGCATGATGTGCTAAATGAAATTTCATCTTCATTCAGATTTGTACTCAATAGGAATTGAATATCATATAAATTGTATGTTTCCTACATATGGAGTCAAATGCATGTACATTCTTTTTGGAAGATGAGAACTAATTGGGTAGATTAGGTGCATGGTATTTGTCAGTAATTGGTGAATTCTAAAACAGAAACGCCAAAAGAAGTTCTTTAGGTGGTTGCATCTTTTTGTTCAAGTTTCTTTGTTTTGCAAAAGAAAAATTGAATGATTGTTATTAATAGCAATGTTTTATTCTACGAGAACTAAAGCCTATGCATGATTGTTATTAATTTAGCATGTAAAGTACAACTGAGAGATGGCTTTTTGCCTTTTTCTTTTCCGCGTTTCCTTCGCATTTAATTTCCATATATAACCTTCTCCTGGCCCCACATGTCTGTCTCTCTGAGACTATTATAGTAATTACTAATTAGATTTTATTGTGGCGCAAGCGCAAGTGATCAATTTTCCGCATTTCTTTTCTTTTTTATATATCACCTAAACACAACATCACAACAACGGTACATTACCATTTACTCAATTTCCAATTCCATTTTCAGCACTCTCTCCATATATGATCTATATATATATATGCCCCCACCTGTCAGAAATCACTATTACTGTTCACTCTTCTCTCGAACCAACTGCTGTAATTCAGGGGTTAAGAACAGCCTTTTCTATTTTACTTTTTTTTAATAAAAAAAACAAGACAGTGTTAGAACACTCTAAAGGATTTGAAGAGATGAAGTAAGACAGTGTTAGCAAGACAGTGTTAAAACACCTTTATAATGAATCCTCTAGGAATACAATAGCTAATTAACACAACTCATGCTGCTTACTGGTTGATGGACAACAGTGATTGATTGCTTTTGTACTTGCTTTTTTGTATTTCCTTATAACATAAATTTGTATATCTTTTTGTAGGGACAAAATGTCGTTCTATGACCAACCAAGTCTTGATAGTGATGCTGTTGTGGGAGAAAGTGAGAGCCGAAGTGAGACTGTTGAAATCAGATCAAGCCGTTCGAAGAAAAGATCAATAGTTTGGGACCATTTTGATGAGATTGTAGGGCAAAAAGTGGTCTGCCGACACTGTGATAACACTTTGACTAAGCATAAGAACTCGGGGACTTCACACATGAAACGACACCTTACTGCGAGTTGCAAAAAGATTGGTGATGAAGAAAGGGAAAAGATATTAGCCCTTCAAATGGATGATCTATTCGATCCTGCTACTTTCAAGTTCGATCCCAACTTGACACGAGGTCTTTTGGACCTTCTTTTTGTTGATGGTGAGCTTCCATTTTCTGTAATTGAAAATCGATTTTGGGAACCGGCTATGCGGTCATTGAGACCGGAATACAAGTCTATTGGGCGTCAAACGATGCGAGAAGATTGTGTCGTTATCTTTAAGGCTGGCCGTGATGCTATATTGGCTGAGTTTGAAGGATTGGATTCTCGTGTGTCATTTACAAGCGACATTTGGACCTCAAGTGCCACTTTGGGGTACATGTGTGTAACGGCACATTGGATCGATAAGGAATTTAGATTTCAAAAAAGGATAATAGCTTTGAAGCAAATTCCTTATCCACATTCGGGTCGAGCCATTGCGCATTTGATCGAAAAGATATGGAATGATTGGAAGTTGGATGATAAGATTTTTGCAATTACTCTCGATAATGCTTCGGTGAATGAAAATGCTGTGGGACATTTGAAGAAGAAACTAGAGAACAAGTTGCTTTTTGATGGAATTCATATGCATGTGAGGTGTTCGGCTCATATATTGAATCTCATCGTGCATGATGGCATGAGTATCATCGAGACAGCATTGCATAATATTCGAGAGTTATTGCGGCATATTGCCTCTAGTGGTTCAAGGCTTCAAGGTCTCAATACCATTCTGGATGAACTTAAGTTGCCACATAAAAGAGGTTTGACATTGGATTGTTCAACAAGATGGAATTCAACATTTGCAATGATTAAAGAAGCATTGGGGTTGCAAGAGGCTTTGTTGAGATATGTAGAAACTTCTTCAATAGTTGGTCCAAGTACAGAGGAGTGGAGAGATGCTGAAGCTATGGCTAAGTTTTTAGATCCGTTTCTCGATGCCACAAAGAGTTTCTCAAATGTGAGAAGACCATCTTCTCACATCTATATCAAGGAAATATGGGGCATTCGAAGATTGTTGCTAGATGAAGATTACAAAGGCAATGCAAAATTGGAGGGATTGGCATTGCAAATGAAGGAAAAGTTTTGCAAATATTGGGAAGACCCGAATCTCATTCTGACAATAGCCACTTTCTTTGATCCTCGATACAAATTTATCTTTTTGCAGTTTTGCTATCAGAAAGCATATGGGGATGAGTGTGAAGCAAAGATAGATTCTGTACGTGTTTGGTTGAAAAGATTTTATGAGCATTATGAGAGTTCTATGAGGAACTTTAATCGGGCATCAAGTGGCAGTTCCTCACAAGTTGGATTGAAAGTTTCTGGTAAACGGAAGCTTGATGAAGAATTTGCTCAATTCACATCAGAAAATTATGATTCTCATTCAACAATGTCAAAGTTGGATAAATACATGCAAGAGCCTCTTGTAGACATAAATGTGAAAAACTTTGACATTTTGGAATTTTGGAAACAAAATTCTGGTCTTTATCCCACCCTTGCAAAGATGGCAAGGGATTTTTTGGCGGTGCAAACATCAAGTGTGGCTTCCGAGTCGGCTTTTAGTGGATCAGGACGGTTGACCGACCATCTTCGCACCTCAATGAATAGTGAAACACTCGAGGCTCTCGTTTGTGCAAAGGATTGGTTAGGGCCGAAAGACGAAGAATTTGACTTGAGCAAATACCTACATTTAATTCGAAGATCTTAGGTACATTAAATTTTTTATTTCATGCAATTATCTTAACTCACTTGGTTAACTAAATTGCAGCTTTCATTTAGCAATTAATGATATTTTGTTAGATTTCAATTTAGGTTGGCTTGCTGGGCTATTACGGTACAATATAGATGTCATCAACTAAATACAAAGGTTCTCTTTTTCTCTCTATCTTTGCTCATTTCAGATACTGGCTTCAATTGTTTATTTGAATTGAGACATTGGTGTTCTATGTTTTTTCCTTTTAATATTTTTGTATTTGTTTCTACTTCCTATGATAAGAAAAAAAAATCTGCTTTCTTACTCTTTTAGTCATTTATTTCTGTATTTGTTAATTTATTTCTGTCAGAATTATGCACTGGGTCTTGATGCAGTACATTCTTTCAAATGACAAAAGTCATATGCGATTTATAAATTAGGGAATAGTAGAACCAAATAGCAAAAGGGTATTACCAAACAAAAAGCACATTGAACATATCTGATGGTGATATAAGTATTGTTCATGGGAATTGCTAACTGAGTTGTAATTATAAAAAGATAAGGGACTATTGTGTAAAATAATGGCAGCAGGTAGTATTTTTACACATCCCTGACTCGTGGCCTTCACAGATGTTTGATTTAGTCACTAAATAAGGATTGCGTAATTGCATGAAATAGGTTACCCTGACTTGTGGCCTTCTATGATGATCCTTATAAATAGCCTTATGTAATTATGTAAGACTCATGGGTTTATTTGCAAATTGGGTAATTTACTGTCATAGTCCTGGGTATTTGCAAATTCAGTAAAATATAATCAAATTGCTGCAAATGTGTTTATCTTATGTGTTTATCTTTTCATTTACAGGTATTCTAACTTTCTTGGAAGCAGCGTGATGTTGATTAATAATATTTCGTATTGCGGTGTGACTAGGCGTACATCATCAAGGTGAATTAATTAACAAAAAAACGCTGTATTTAAAGCCCGAATCCTAGTGAGTAAGCAAATCAAAGCTCAAGACTCTTTTCATTTACAGGTATCTTGATTAATATTTTTTTCTTATGTGTTTGTTTACTCTTTTCATTTACAGGTATCTTGCAGGTTGGTCAATGGTCATGTGAAGATAGTTTTTAGACAATTTTTTAAAATTTCTATTCATGGATGCATGTTGTTTGTTTAAAAATTATCATGGTAGCTAAATACATATATTATTGTTATCTTTAATAGTGTTCTAGCACTCTTGTTATATCAGGATGGATTAATTAGATGTCTTCAAAGAGTTGTTTTGCTCTCTTTTCCACCATCAATTTGAATACAAATTAGTGTTTAATATATATAATTATTCGAGGTCTGATAGGGTGATTTAAGTTTGGCACTATATTCGTTTTGGTTTTTGTATTAGCTTTGTTTTTTTTAACTATGAATTTGTTGCAGTTAAAAAGGATTTTGAAGTTATTATACAATTATACAATCTGACGTGGCACCATATGATTGATATTTCGGAATTTTTCATTTCAGACTTTGTCCGAAGTGGACCACAGGTTTGAGGTTAAATGAGAGAAAAAAATGATTTAAAACAAAGCTCAAATGAAAATTCGAATGTAATATCCAATAATCCAATAGCGCTAGCAGTCCAGCGGTTCTGAACCCAAAATTGGATAGTTCGAATGGACCTAATATGGACAGTTCGGTTTCGATAATTGAATATTGGACCGGACCGAACATTAAAGGGGCCGGATTTGGACTGGACGGGAAGTTTAATAAAGTGGACCGATATTGGATATACGGTCCAAGCTCATCCATCACCACCCCTAGACCTCGAGCGTCGCGGCCTCTTCTCCCGCGCCGAGCTCGACTCCATCGTCCGCCGCCGTAGAGACTTCGAGTTCCGCCTCAAGCGCCCCTCCCCTCTCAAGTCCGACTTCCTCGCCTACGTCGACTACGAGCGCTCCCTCGAGGCCCTGCGCCTCCTGCGCAAGCGGACCAACAACACCAAGCGCAAAACCAAAACCAAGTCCAAATCCAAGCGTATCAAGTCCATCAGCGACTGGGCCGGTGTCTCCAGGATTTTAACACTTTATAAGTCCGCCTCCAGCCGCTTCAAGGGCGACCTCTCCCTCTGGTTCAGCTACCTCGAGTTCTGCCGCCAGGTTAACCATGCCGCTCGCATGAAGAAGGCCCTCGCCGATGCTATTCGCTTCCACCCCAAGGTCCCTGGTCTCTGGATATATGCCGCCGCTTGGGAGTTTGATCACAACCTCAACGTCGACGCCGCCAGGGCCCTCATGCAATCCGGCCTCAGGTCCTGTCCCCAGTCCCATGATTTGTGGATTGAGTACCTCCGCATGGAGCTCACTTTCCTCGCCAAACTTCGTGCCAGAAAGCTCACCCTTGGCCACAACATGCCCACTGGTACTGACAAATGGAAAGAAGAGAATGCAGGAGATTCCTTCATGGCTTTGAGCACAGAGGCAGAAACAACCTCAACCTCATCTGAGGATCCTTTTTGGAAAAAGGGGCTTTTGATGCTTCGCATTATATACCGAGGGGCTGTTGATGCAGTGCCTGACAGTTTCCATCTGAGGAAAAGGTTCTTAGAGATTCTCTCTGCTGCCAACTTGGGGGATACTGATCAACTCAATGATGAGATCATGGCTGATTTGAGGAGGGATTTTTCCAAGGACGAGGCCTTTTGGGATTGGCTTGCCAGGCTGCAAATTGGAGATGTTAAGGATTTGAAGGCGTTGACTTCAGATGAGGCTGCTTCCAAGATAAAGAAGGCTGCTGAGGTGAGGCCAACAACAAATTATTTTGAATAATACCAAATATGTACTTCTCTGATGTCACACTGGCACAGCAGTGTATGTACCACTAATGTGACTGAATGACATTCTTCCCAAACTATGAAATTCTTTTTGTGCTTATTTTTGGTACAGTTTTTGGATTAGGATTTAGGGATTACATGTGAATATGTGATTGGCAGATGCCATGCTGGTACCTGCCAGGTCAAAGCACCTTTTCGTCTGTGTGAACTTGATACTTAAACTGCATGTACTTTGTAATGTTGAATTAAAATAGTAGCCAATTTTAATTAAATACATTTTGTTTAGGTTTACAAAGAGGCTGTTAAAAAAATGCCTACTGGGAGAATGTTTTCTTTCTATGCAAAATTCTGGACCGATATGCTATGTGAACCAGGACTTAATGTGCTACCTGAATCTGGATGCGATGAATTCAATTTTGCTTCATCTCTAGTCAAGGTGTATCAGCAGGCAGAGTCCAGTGGATGCCTAACTGAGCGACTTGCTTGTGATTATGTTAGATGTCATGTTGAAATTGGAAATTTGAAAGAGGCTAGAGAACTTGCAGAGAGGCTGTGCAGTGGGTCCCATTTTTCAGGTTCTGGTGAGCTGTGGGTCCTTAGGGCCTCAGTGGAGCTAAAATGGGTAACTTGTGAATCGAGCTTACTGGGAAAGGAGACATTAGAATCTCTTCTTTGTATTGTAAAGCGCGCAGCTGAAAAGGTGCCAGTATCTGAAGCTGAGGATTTGTGGCTTTTGGTAAGTTGTGCTCCCCTGAAAAATTGAATCTTGTACTATTAGCTACATATGGTCTCTATTTGTTCACAATTCGTACTGATCAGATTTCCCTCTTTTGTGGGTTTTGTTGTGTTTGATTAAAGTTGAAGTTAGTTGCTTAGGCGATAAGTGAAATGAATAACTGAAATTTGGGAAAAAAAGAATAGCAATGATTTTACTGTAGGAACAAATATAAACAATTCAGTTGGTATATGCATGATTTCTGTTTGTGGGGTTATGTGTGTCACTGACATAGTTTTTTTTTTTCTGATACCTTTACTTTCCAGGCTTTGAAGATATTTTTAAATGACAAGGGCTATTTTGAAAAATTGGTTAAAATAGCTGTATTTGCAATTGCTAAATCAAGTGGCAGTGGAACTGCCATTGCTCGTGCTATTATCAGTTCAGCTCTTCAAAAAGATGGCATCAGACATGCAAGAGATATGTACAAGAGGTATGTGCAATCATTCTATAACATCACACTTTCCATGAGATCCTCCAAGATGCTACTGAAATTTCTGAGCTGTGATTTAAACGTGGCAAAGTACAATTAGTGGTATAGTACTGGTAAAGTTGATCACTGTAGAACTTTGGATAATTAATCTAATTCTGTTCTGGATTATTTGTAAAGTGTAAATTATCTTGAGTTTCAAGTTTATCTTTCTTAAAATTGATTATTGTTTTCTATTTTTTAATTGCTGATTTTGGAATTCTGCTCTTTCAGATTTGTTTCTTTGCCTCGCCCAAGCCTAGAGTTATTTAAGTTTTGCATAGAGATCGAGTTCAACCTGGCATCTTTTGGAAATGACTGTAGTGCCCTTGCTAACGTGCGCAAGCTGTATGAATCAGCTGTTGGCTTCTATCCGCAGGACAAGGAGCTCTGGAGAGAATATTACATAATGGAAACAAAGGTTCATTTTATTTTCTTATATTCTTTTGTGCCAAATTAGAAATTGGTCCGCTGCAGCAGGTAGTGCAATTACAATTGGACAATACGCATGGATGATTTAGAATAAAGTAGGCTTATTACTTATAATGCAGTTGATTTTGGAGGATGTGCATTAATGTCCAAAGCAACAACAAAACATAAAATATAAACCCTAACTTTTGATAAGAAACAGAAGAGAAATTAAGCCAAAATGCTGTAGCTGATTTGAGTTGTTGTTCTTCTTCCTCTTTTACAATCCAACTTGAGAATACTCATAATTTAAAAATAAAAAACCCCACAGATTTGATAGTATTAAGGTTGAAATAGCCTTTTCAAGTCTTGAAACCAATGGTCCCTATATAAGGAGCAAGTTCTTCAATTTTGGATGTATTTTTTATTGATCTCTGTCTTTTAAATGGTAAGGTTGGGACTTCGGAAACAGCAAATGCAGTGTATTGGCGTGCTAGAAAGACACTCAAAGCAGACTTGAATTCTACGTGACACATTTGGAAATAAGTTGAGCTGCCAATTTTGCATTGTAACATTTATTGAATTATTGTTCAATTTTGATGATAACTAGTGAATGCATCGTGCTTCGCGTGTCGTTAATTTGAAGTGATTGTACCGCCAATTTTACGACTTCGTTTGTTTGTTCATGTAGCATTTTTACTGGCGGCGTCTTGTTTCTTTATTTTTTTTTCTTGTCGGACATGAAAGGATTTAAATGTATACAATTAATATTGATACGAGGGAGAAAATTTCATGAGAGATCGTAATTTTTCATGCCATCACTGTTGGCATAGCAGAGGATATTAATTTTTGGTATTCAATGGACTGTTTGTGTAGGTAAATAAGGATTGTTTTTGTTTTGTTTTTTTTTTCTTTTCTTTTTGGTTGTTGCCTGTGAGGTGCAGGTTATTTTCTTGCGAAGTGCTCCTTGTTTGGCGTCATTTTTTTTTTTTATCAAACTGTGAATGGCTAGTCTGAATCATGTATGGAATGCTCTAATTATTTTGCAAAAAAAATCATTTATCTTTTTATTAAGAATTCTGTATATGTTTGTGTCATCATATGAGAAGATATGCATGGCAATCAGACGTATTAGTTTGTGCCGGTCTCTTTTTATTGTCTTATTATCTATTTGTTTTTTAAAAAAAAATTCTGCGGGTCAACAGAGGAACAACAAATGTGCTTGGTATAATTTTATTGCGTAGTTCAGGCATTTTATAAGCACTGGTCAATAGTAGATGTTGTGAAAGTATATATATATAAATGTGCTTGGCAGATAGATATAGAATAACAGTAGGTAGAAACTTCATATAAACAATAACTACATTACAATGTTAGACCATAGTTATAGATTAACAGTTCTAGATGCCATAATTTCTATCACAGATAGATAGTTTGTCACATATATGAGGCAGTCAGCTGTTATAGGTCTTCAACTGCAAATTTAGAAATCCTAATTCGCATGTTCTCGTTGCAGTTGAACATCTATACCGAACGACAAAAACTGATGTTGCTACTTGGTAGTTATAGGTGCCAAAACATTATATACAAAATACAAAAGACTCCCGGATGAGCACTCAAGTAAGTGTGGCATGCGATACAAAAGGTTTGAGAGATTTGTTAAAGGGCAGGCCTCTAACGGCGGGGACTGAAAAAGCTCAAATCTCGGATCAGTGTTATCATCACACAGTTTTAGAGATAAATATATATGCTCTAGATCATTGGATGATATAGATATATATACCTTGGATGGGTGGGAGACTGGGAGGCATCTCTGGTAGCTGCCTAAGTTTGATCAATGTCCATCGTGGTATTTTCAAGTTAGGATTTTGTGAAAGAAAAAGAAGCTTCAAAGTCATATCTCATTTATCTTTTTAATACTGAGAAGTTACCATTAGGAAAAATAACCCAACAAAAAGCCAGATCTGCAATTTACCTTTTCATCCTTAGATTCACACTGCCAAGGCGAGACACCAGGTCAGGACAATTAGAATAGCTGTAGTAGATAAAAAGAGGTAATGCAAATCATCTACAGAAATCTGGACACACGCTTGAAATTCCAGGAATGGAAGTAAAATATAACCAATGCTAATAAGAGATAAACATAAAGCTAGCTCCTCTTGCAGCAACCTTAAACATGAATTAGAGATAAACAAGAGTTGCATAAAAATTTGCTAAGGTGAGACACCTCAATTTACCAGACAATTTTAACTAAACCCAAAATGAAGCCAAACACGTTACATTCTCATTTGAATCCTTGAAAGCAATCAACTAATGTCAAGTAGCAAAATATGATAAAAAAATTGCTGAAATCCTTCATGGAAATGCATTTAAACTGCAAGCACAACATTTTTTTTCATTCTTTTTGTTAAAGTGATGGAATGCGACTTACAAATGATAAAAAGTTATTAATTCTAAACAGTTTATAGCTTGCATGTGCAACAGTACTCCTCAGCGTTCAGCTACCCCACAATGTAAGATTGGCAAATTGTTCTTCAATTAGAAGTCATGTTATTGTGCAGCCTGCAAACAAATTAATTTAGTTAGCGCATAGAGCTCATAGAGGGAGCACCAACTCTAAACAGAGAAGAACTAAACCTTAATAGAGGAGTACTGACATTAACGGTAATTTATCTCAAGAACTCTCTTTACAAAATTTCAGCCAAAAAGTTAAAATTAAAACTTGGATGATGCCTCTTTGAAGCATTTCAAAGAGACACAGACACACTTTAAATATCGAAACCACCACAACTACATAGATCTAGACATCAATAATAAAATGCCCCTTATCCTAGAATCACTATCGAATAAAAAGGAAAAAAAAAAAAAAAAACCCATCAGTCTCTTTTCCTTGACAATGAGCCAATTTTAGGAGCATAAATGCTTGATGGTGCCAGTTTTGTGTTTATCATGACCTAAAATCCAGAAATTAAGCTAATTTGGATGAAACACCAAACAGATACCCTAAGGATGCAAGAAAATACCAAAGACACTCATTAATAGCAGTTTCAATCAAACTTCTTAAAAGAAATTTGTAGAAATATGAAAAATCAACAAATCAACAGCTCAGCATACCTTATGGTTTTTATAGTATGCCTCCTCCCCTAATCAGTCACTGATCCCTTGCTTCCTTGTTCTTTCCACCCTTCTTACATGAGAGATCTGATTATGCAGGTCAAACCTGTAAAAGTGACAGATAGCGGATCATAGAATAAGAAATAAGAACATAAAAAACAGAAATAAAACTCCAAAAAGAGGATAATAAGGGGTTGAGATAAGTAATCCAAGGGGTTTCTAGTATGCCCCAAATCCACCATTTCTGATTGATTCCGTCAGAGCATCTATCATCTAAAACTTTAAAACAAATTCATTATTTAATTTTTTTTGTCTATCCATTAATATCTATCGTTTCAGATTGGTTCCATCATTGCTCAATAGAAGGCGATGAAAATCAAGGAATAGAAAGAACAAAGCCTAGAAACCACTACAACTGGAGAAGAGATAACATCCTCCATCTAAGGTTTAAATTATTCTCATACGCAAATCTTAATTTATTTGGAAAATAAAACAGAAAGAGAAACAAAAATTGGTGAAAAAAATAAAAGCAATGGGAAAATACTTACAGTACAGCTTGTGATCATTCTTGATTTTCAGCTTGTCGCATCCAGTCATCAGTTTCTCGTCGAACCAATTCTGATTTGATGATGAAGCAGGAAGGAATTTTGGTGCGGCGACATGATTGAATTTGAGGGAGGCAGATAGAAAACTTGGGTCAGGACCTGAGCGGAGAAGTAAGTGGAGAGGAACGAAGGGGATGAATCCATCGCGCAGAGAGAAAAAAAGATGGACGGCTGGATAATTGAACAGTAAAATGCTAGATTTTATGGTTACACTTTCCATAGCCGTTTTACAATCTGGTGTTGGAGTGTCGGGTGTGCAAAAACGTAGTTATTTTTCTTTCTTTTGGGTGTGTTTGGATAGGTGTGAGAAGAAGGGAAAAAGGGAAGAAATGAGAAGAAGTATTGGGAAGTGTGTAACTTTGTGAAGAGTTTGAATTGTTTATAATTTTTTTTTCTTCTTCTTTTTTCTTCTTTTTTCTTCCAACGATCCAAACGCACCCTTTATGAATTAGGTTTCTGTTCGTTGCATGATCTTGGGGCCGTTTGGATCCTCATGGGATTTTGGAGAATTTCATCTTCCTATCATGAATTTATTATAAACAATTCAAACTCTTCACAAAAATTACACACTTCCCAATAAATTGAATTGCAACTTTTTCAAATTCCTAAACGATCCAAACGCCCCCTTATTAGTTTCCTATACTAAATGTCAGCCTTACGTAATTAATAATTAACTTTGACGATCTGAAAATATTTTCTGAATTAATTAAAATAATGTTAAAAATGGAATAAGCCTTGTACACTTGTTCTTGGGCGTTATTATAATATTGATTGTGTATTAACTAAAAGAGTAAATCTATTGTGAACCATAGTTCATATAAGCTTTCGTGCACCATGACTATTTTGATTGGTAGTTTCACAAATTATCAAATCTAATTTAACTAACCCAATCTATATATTGAAATCTCATAGCAAACAAAATTTTATAATTTTTGAATTTTTTTTACTATTTTTTTCAATTTTTTTAAAACTTGCCATTTTTTCTATAAATACACTAATTTCTAAGCCAAGAACGACAAGCTTTAAAAAATTCGAAAAAATAGTAAAAAAATTTCGAAAATTGTAAAATTTTGTTTGCTATGAGATTTCAATATATAGATTGGATTGGTTAATTTAGATTTGTCAATTTGCAAAATCATCGATCAAACGATCGTGGTGCACGGAGCGCTCTATACATCATGATTCACAGTAGATTTACTCCAACTAAAATATCATCATTTAATTTGTCATTGAGGAAAGGTGCCACAATTCGGTGTGTTTGGTATGAGGTTTGAATAAGTCTTATTTCAAATAAGGTTTATTCGGGATGAAACCAAATACGTTTTGAATAAGTCTTATTCCGAATAAGGGCTTATTCAACCCCTTATTCTAATTCTACCATATAGAATAAGAGGTTGAATAAGCCCTTATTCGGAATAAGACTTATTCAAAACGTGTTTGGTTTCATCCCGAATAAATCTTATTTCGAATAAGGCTTATTCAACATTTTGCCAAACGCACAAAGATGTACAATTGCGTTTTCTGAATTTTAATTACAATGAGTTATGTGAGGAGTTGCCTAAAAAGGTTCATAGCAACTCATGACCTTTTTTCAATTTTACGTCTAATGCTAGATGAATTACTATTATACCTGAAAACTACAAATTGAAGTGGATTGCTGTTTCTATTAGGTCTATTTATCTTTGAAGTTTGAATAATTGTTGGGAAATCAATGTTACATCGTGTAATTTTGAGTAATCTCTATCTATATGTACTAGATTCGATTAGAGTCGGTATTTCTTTTCATCAAGGGAAAATTGTACCTACAAAAAATGTTAGTACATTTTTTGTTTTTTTTTTTAAGTTCTGGCTTCTGACTCATTAACTAGGCCAGTTCTTCAGTTTTGGTCATACACAATAATGCACCTACCATCCATGGATCCTGCAACCAGCAGGATTGAAGTTTTGAACAAATTCTGAGCCAACATGACGTCAGTCATTACAATTCTTCAAGTTCATGAGCAATGGCCAAAGTAGAAAATGGAGAGAAACACGAAAAAGTTTGAAAAATAGGAAATGGCAGGGGCCGCGCGAACGCGTACCCCCTCGACCACAAATTATGACGTCCACTCCGCCACTTGGGCAGATGGTAAGCCAGCGCTCCTCCTAAAGTGCAATGGAGGCCACTGACCTAGGCCATGAGCCTTCTTGATCGCCCATTGACCCCGTCCAGGTAAGTGCTTTCCCACGCTGCACCCCGACCCTTTTTTATACTCTCTCTTCCGACTCGCTTCTTTTCTCTTCGACTCTTGTGGGACAAATGACGCGCTTCAAACCGGAATAAGTGCCTCTTGAGTAGAGGGCTGCCTGGTGTTGGGCTCTTTTCCCGAAAGTAATATGTTTAAGAGCCAGTTGGTGACACCGAAATTTTAAAAAATAGTATTAAATTAATATAATATATTAAAAATAATATCAATATAATAAGTTTAATATAAATAGTATCACGAGATCGGAATTCTGGATTCCGAACGTTAGATCGGAATCCAGGATTCCGATCTAATCTTTGATCGGATTCTGAGTTTCTGATCTAAGCTTAGATCGGAATCTGAGATTCCGATCTTAGCTTTTTAATTTTTTTATATATTATTTATTTATTTATTTAATTTATTAATTAGTTAAATAATTAGAAAAATAGATAATATATTGTAAAAATATTGAAAAAATATGGAAAAAATCAGGAATAATTAAATTAAATTTTATATATAATTTAGTATTTTTTTGGGAAATTAAATTTATTTTCATTTTAATTAATTTATTTAATTAAAATATAAATTTTTATAACTTATTTAATTAAAATATAAATTTTTATAACTTATTTAATTAAATGAATTGTACCATTTAAAAAGGATTATAAATTTTCAGAATTTGCAGGTATACAAAGGCATAATCCTTTCAGAGTGTTCAAAGTTTTATTAATTCTTTCTGCATTTACAGGGATACAAAGGCATAATTTGAACATTAAAACTTTAAACATGCTTAACTTTTGATAGGAAGGTCCGTTTGGGGCGATCGAGGACATTCCGGAAAGCTGGCGACGAGATCTACGCATTTTACCGGGGTGAAACCCCGTAACGACCATTTTCGAGGCTAAAAACGCTCTCTGGACCTCCAAAATCCACTTTATAAGTTTGCAAACCTGAAAACCACTCTAAACTACTAAAAATATTTTTAAAATCATAAATTAATCATTAAAAAGAAAAATGCAGTAAATCAAGTGAATTTAGTCTTTCTTCTCCGTCTCAGTAAAACATCAATCTCGTGTGATTCCTTTCTAACGCAATCCAGAAAGTGCTTCCTTGATCATGAGACTCGATATGATTGTTTAATATATAATATGAAAATAATATATACAGAGGACGACATCCGGGACGCATATCAAATAGTTGTTTAAATTAATTAAAAATTTATACTTAATTATTCATTTTTTAATTAAATAAATAAATTAAATTTATATTTAATTAAATAAATTAATAAAAAGGAAAATAAATTTAATTTTCCAAAAAAAACTAAATTACATATAAAATTTTTTTAATTATTCCTGATTTTTTATATTTTTCAATATTTTTATAATATATTATCTATTTTTCTAATTAATTAACTAATTAATAAACTAATAAAAGGAAAAAAAATTTAATTTTCCCAAAAAATACTAAATTACATATAAAATTTAGTTTAATTATTCCTGATTTTTTCCATATTTTTTCAATATTTTTACAATATATTATCTATTTTTCTAATTATTTAACTAATTAATAAATTAAATAAATAAATAAATAATATATAAAAAAATTAAAAAGCTAAGATCGGAATCTCGGATTCCGATCTAAGCTTAGATCGGAAACTCAGAATCCAATCAAAGCTTAGATCGGAATCCTGGATTCCGATCTCGTGATACTATTTATATTAAACTTATTATATTTATATTATTTTTAATATATTATATTAATTTAATACTATTTTTTAAAATTTCGGTTGGTGACATTGTATCATCCGCGGCCTATATGATAATATGAATCAAATTTGTATGGGAAGTAGTACAATTCTAGTCTCTGTCCACAGAGTAGGCTTGTTGCAATTGTTACGATTGGTTTTTAAATAGAGTAGTTGAACTGTTGAACTATTACTATATTTTACGTATATTGGTATGTTTCGTGGGCATGTAGTCTAGTAGCTCAGGTGATAAGAACATCGGACTGATTTTTAAGAGGTCTAGAATATTGACTCAGTCATATATACAAAAGATGGTCAGAGTTGGGATGTCATTCAGGATAAACTATACTTGTGAAATCTAACTTCACGTGCATCGGGATAAACTTAGTTTAATTAAGCCCCAATGCTATATTGATGGTTAATTTTTGCTAAACCGAGTGGTTATGTTGAAAATTTGTCAGAGTAAAAATTGGAACAAACTGAATAATATTGTTAATTAAAAATTAGAATAAATCATAATTTAAGACAATGACAACGTCTTCAATTATTAAATTTAAAGTGCACCGTACAAATTGTTCTAAATTAAGCGAGTTTTAACTTTACAATGGCAGGTGTCTTCTAAATTAAGCTTCTACATGTGATTTTTCATGACAACAAAAAATAAATACAAAATTAAGGTCCCGTGACGTTAGAAATATTACATTCTTCCTCCCCCTATTTTTTTTTTTATGGAATGTGACTTCCTTTCTAGAAATTTACTTCTACCACGGCCCCATCCCCTCCGAATGGGAATCGCATCCTCTGGCAACTTTAAAAGATTGGTAGAGTGTCAATTTCTGATCTGAACTGTTAGATCTAATCTCAACGGTTAAGAAAATTTCGTACATGTAACCAAATTGATAGGTCAAAAAAATTTTAACCGTCAAAATTAAATCGAATGACTCGGATCAAAAGTTGGCACCCTACCGATCTCAAAAAAATCGGCAAGGATACGGATTCGAATCTCCGGATGGATCGAAATTCAGTACCGTGTGTACACCATCTAACGGCTAGTACTATTTGAAGATCCGTACAGCGTGTCAACGTTCGCACCGTACTCTCTTTTCTCTTTCCCGACTCAAACAAATTACCGACAGGTACGGTTCACTCCGTCGCCCACCAGGCCATCAGTGATCTCCGGGAATTGCTTTGCTCGCGCCTAAAAATAAGGATTCACTCTCATATTATTTTAAATGGCCAAAATACCCTTTAAGATCCTACCTCATATTTTTTGCTGATGTAAATAAATCAGGGATATTTCAGTCATTATTCATGGGAGTGTATCACTGTATCTCCAACTAAAGGGTGTGAGGAAAGCAATTCCCGTGATCTCCTCTCTCTCCACTCTCTCCACCTCCATTTTTTCCCCAAAAAAAAATGATCCTTTCTTCATCTTCTCTTCTCTTCTCTCCAAAACCCATCGCATTGCTCATATCTCCATCTCCCCAATCCATCTCTTGCAAATGCATGGCGCATCCTACCTCACCACCGTTCCGATCATGCGCCGCCTCCACCCGGAGGATCTCCGCCGTTGCATCTGCTGACCCGGCTGCCGTGCTTACAGGAGAAGACCTGCCAGAGGATTACGATCGTTGGCTTCCGGTGCCGGACCCCAGCTGTCGGAGGCGGGCCGGCGTCTTGCTCCATCCGACCTCTCTCCGGGGCCCGCATGGCATTGGCGATCTAGGCGATGAAGCTCTGAGGTTCCTCGACTGGCTTCATTCCTCTGGCTGTTCTGTCTGGCAGGTTCAATTCTCTTTTTATTTTTTTTTCGATCAGTAATTAAGTTACATTGAATTCTGGTACTGGTCCATCATGCCTATATAAACAGGCATTGCTCTCAATTTATGTTTTCTGATGCATTTTACATTGTATGATCAACTAATTGATGTCGAATAGGACATAGATGCTTAGCCTTAGATTTCTCTCCGTTTGTTTTCAGCTGAAAAGGCTGATAATTACCAGTGCTCAGTTCCTGGTAGTATATATTTCCAGTACTAGTTTACTATTTAACAAACTTTAATCTCAACAGTGTTTCTGGCATTTTGGTTTGAACTGACAGGCCTATCCTATTGAATGCATGTTTGGGCCTGTACCAGAATTTGTTGGCTGAAGTTCAATTTAGCTTTAATGTTCTTAACTGTAAAATCTTTTTAACTTGTGGGAAAAAAAAATTGATGTAGGTCCTTCCACTTGTTCCTCCTGGAAGGAAGTCTAGAGAGGATGGGTCGCCTTATTCTGGCCAGGTGACAAACTTTGGCATATCTGAAATGAATTGTATACAGTATTTCATAATTCTATTCCTCTTTAATTTATCTGTGTTGTTATTGTTTGTGTGTTAAATAAAGATGATGGTAATGGATTCTCTTCCCATTTTGATTGGTGTTTTTTAATACAAGTTGACCTGCTAATCCAATTTGTATTCTTATCCTTACTCATTTCTATTTCGTGGACAGGATGCGAATTGTGGGAATACACTTCTAATCTCCCTAGAAGAGCTTGTGAAAGACGGTCTTTTGACTGAGGCCGAGCTTCCAAATCCAAAGTGACTTCCCTGACTCATCTTGATTTACTCAGTGACACATTATCTTATGCTGGTCTTTTGTTTATACTTTCTGTTTTAATATATTCATATCAGTGATGCAGAGCATGTGGACTTTGAGACAGTTGCTGGCATCAAGGATCCTTTAGTAGCTAAGGTAAAAACTCCTTGGTAGATAGCTGTGTATTTCTGGTAACTGCTTTTTGAGGCTTTTATTATGGTCAAATCTTAGCATGAAATTTCTTATTGGTTTCTTTTAAGAATAATAAAGTTAGGCAAATGAAGACTGTGAATGGCTGTGAATTTTATAAATATAACTTGGTGTTGCATCTGACTTTTTGGGAATTTGAGCTGGTTGAATATGTGGGAATTTTGAATAAGAGAAAAAAGTGTTGTTGAGTGTACCTTTTCTTCCCCCAAAGAGAACTCTGATGCCAGTGCAACTTTGATTTTAATAAAGCTGAAGAGTGAATAATAAAGTGTAACATAAATTTTTGTTTAAATAACATATTTTGTTATTTATACCATCTCGTGTAATTAATATCATTTGTACCATACAAAGTAATTAATATCATTTTGTAATTAATACCATCTCATGTAATTAATATCATCATGCTTTGCTAGTTTCTACGCCCTTGTAGATCCACCCTTTTGCTATTTAATATGCCGACTTCTGCTGGAAAGTGTTATTGAACATCCCCAAAAAGATAAATTGTAACAGGTTCTAAAGTATGAAAATTAATTTATAGCTGCAATTGTTGTAGGCAGCAGAGAGACTCCTTTCTACCAAAGGGGAGCTAAAAAATCAGCTTGAAGTTTTTCGAAAAGATCCAACAATATCAGGCAAGTATGCTTTGGTCTTTACTATCTATCATTTAGCTGTAGATTGCAACAATCAGGAGACAACTGAGACGAAGTTGGGTTACATTTGAGCATCATTTTTTATGA
Organism: Rhynchospora pubera; assembly: GCA_028095005.1. Lineage (NCBI taxonomy): Eukaryota > Viridiplantae > Streptophyta > Magnoliopsida > Poales > Cyperaceae > Rhynchospora > Rhynchospora pubera. The sequence goes on along the minus strand of CM051462.1, from coordinate 155,939,682 downwards.
AAATAAACCACATTCGGTGTGTTAGATGTAGTTGTTTGTACTAGCATAGATGTAGTTGCATATATACTTCTGGTATTTGGTCCAATTTGTTATGTTTGATCCAAATTTCACTTAGTAGAATGCTTGTCAGTTTTCTTCCTTTATTTGAGCTCAAAGAGCCACGGTAGTAACTGATGCTAATTTGATGGTCTTGGACCTTAATTGTTTGATCTGAGCATGTAGTTTAGGCTTTCTAAGGTAAATAGGTCTAATTTAGTTTTTGAAAGGACTATTTCCATCCCATTCTGGTTTCATTTGTAATTGAGAATTTGCAGTACCTGATGCTAACTTGGATTATCTTGGGCCTTAATTGTTTGGTTTGAGCATATTAAATAAATAGGTTTAGACCTAAATGTTTGAAAGAACTGTTACCATATACTAGTCTCGTTTTATTTGTAATTGAGTATTTGAAAGATCAGTTACCATACCAGTCTAGTTTCACTTGTAGCAATCGTTTTAAGTCTTCTTTGTGCTTCTTTCTTAGGTTGGCTTGAAGATGCAGCTCTGTTTGCAGCCATTGATAATAGCATTGATACCATTTCTTGGTATGAGTGGCCAGAACCTTTGAAAAATCGCCATCTCGGAGCACTAGAAGAAATTTACCAAAATAAAAAAGATTTTGTAAGAAATATGGGCACATGTTTTCTTCTCCAACTTCTAATGATATGAGATAAAGATGGTGACTTGGTTAATAACCTAAATAGTGACTATAAAAACCCTCTAAGCCCTCTAATTTCAGCATTTTGAATAAATCCGTTGAATTCTTGCAGGAATTTAGCAACCTACCCTTGTGCACCATCCATTATTTGTCATAACTGTGGGATATTTTATCAATGATTTTTTTTTAAACAAAGCCTCGAATGCATTGAATGTAATTTATATAAACGCTAGTTATTTTTCATGAATTTATTTATCTTGTTGTTAACCGTATAAATAAAACATCAATTGTATGTGAAGTAAAGTTATTTGAGCACCTTTATTTAAAAAAAAAGAAACTCTAATATGCATTTGGGTTATTGCGAGTAGCCAAATGTTCAAAAGCCGGGGCACTTTTTTTATCATTTAGGGATGACATGGTGTCTGCTTTTTTTGTCTTAAGTTTCTAAGTTGAAGTTGGCAAAATATGTCGAGCTGGTTCTGGTGTCATGAGGGAAAGTTTACGATGGTACTGTACCTCATTGGTTCATAATGGACCCAATTATTGTCATCCTGTTTACATATAGTTCATAAAAGTCTTAACCCTCTTAGATTTGTATTTCTGCATGCAGATAGATATATTTGTAGCCCAGCAGTTCTTATTTCAAAAGCAATGGCAAAGAATCAGAAGCTATGCACATAAACTGGGGATTAGCATCATGGGTGACATGCCTATATATGTTGGTTACCACAGTGCTGACGTCTGGGCAAATAAAACGTCATTTTTACTGGTAAGAAAATTCCTTTCATGGCAGTCTTTTCTATCAGGGCTCCTATACTATATGCAAAGGCTAAAAATGCACTGTTCAGGAAAGACAATTTTTCTGTACCAAATAAGGTATATCAGATCAGGGAGTGCCAAGAGCCAATCAGCCAAATTAAGATATATTATATCATGGATTTTATAGAGCCAAATAAAGGTATACTTATAGTAGAGGCTCGGGATGGTTTTTAGTGGTCAAAATCATTTTTCTTTCTTTACGGGGCTAGAGTGGATTTTTTTCTTGAAAGAAGTAATGGCCGAACACTTGAATTTAAATAGTCCAACTGTTCTGTGGAAAGATTAAGAATTTGCATGTCGATAACAAACTTCATCTCTCCAGAGCTTGCATAAGATCAACAATTTATGTAATGCATAGGGTATATTTTGTGAATAGGGATACCTGTCATGACCAGTGTTTTTGTTGCACAGCACATAAGAGTATCAATATGACAAATCACTGGGCATATGCCTCATGAGATTATTTTTTGTTTAATTTTTGTAAATAGAAATTCTCTACAGTTTTAGTTTTAGAATATTATTTTGTGGTAATGACCATGCAGGATAGGAATGGGTTTCCAACACTTGTCAGTGGTGTTCCTCCTGATGCTTTTAGTGAAACTGGTCAGCTTTGGGGCAGGTAATCTCTCTTTTCTCATTTTCTGAATGTCTGCATAAAAGAAAGCATAAATCAGGCTTATATTGTTCTCTTCATTCTTGAAAACTTATGAGTTTCTGATTTCATGCATATAATATTTCCACACATTGCTCACGTATCTGTAGCCACTTGTAGTTTGTTTGAAACATTAACTAATATAATAATATAAAATGAAGAATTTTGTTTCGTCCTAACAAACATCAAGTATCAAAAATAGCAAAACAGGATGCGTCATGGCAAAATCCACTGTCGAATAATACATGGCAAAAATTCCGCTGTCCCTCCTTTTGTTGGTCCTTTGGAAAATTTTTAAACTTAATTATCTTTTCTTCCTCATTTATTAGTAGAGTTGGCTTATAAATAATATTTCTTTCTATGCTGGGTTTAATTTTGTTTCTTTGCTGGGTATAATATCTCCAAAAAACACGTGAAATTTGCATATAAAAATAGATTTACCAATGAAGGTGTAAAAACGAAAAATGGTCAGTACCAAGCCAGTCCATTAAAAAATCCTTGTTTTGTTTAATTCTCTTTCTGTATTTCAGTAGATAATGTCCTGTCCAGTACTCCTTTATTATACTTACCTGGTTTCCTTTGTTTGTAATTTCAAGCCCTTTATATGATTGGAAAGCTATGGAAGGTGACGGGTACACTTGGTGGATTCAGAGAATCAAACGAGCAATTGATTTGTATGACGAATTTCGCATAGACCATTTTCGTGGCCTAGCAGGTTTTTGGGCTGTCCCAGCTGGTAAGCCTTGTCCAAGACATTGCATTTTCTACAATGCTGTTTTAACATGTAAATAAATATATACTGTATGCATATGGTCAACTGTGTACAAAACATAACTGCTTGTTCTTTTCTGAACGTTAAATTCTTATATATTTATGCAGAAGCAAAAGTGGCAATGGATGGGAGTTGGAAGGTGAGTCTATTCTTTTTCTACTATAAGATTGCAATATCCTGGTATTACACTGAACCAGTATGCTTTTGTGGTGACTAATCCCTCAATCGACTATTCAGCCTTAAGTTCGCCAAATTTAGCCTTAATTCTGCAATCAAATAGCATGTCAACCTCTTTGAGAATATTTCTATATTAAGCTTTAATTGAATTATATTAGTGGCTTAGGATCATTTCGCCCTTAAGTGGTCTAATTAAACATCAAACACGCATAAACAACTCCATCATCTGCCAGTCTGAAGTTAGTACTGCTCCAATAATCTCCTGTTACTGGCTTGTAGCAGAAAAAGATGCAACCTTTTGATTACTTTTTCTCTTTTGAAGCTAATTATATGGTTCAACCGCCAACAGAAAAATGGGGCTACACCCCACCATTTGTACACTTCCTTTGTTAACTGTAATGCTTTTCACATTCCTATCTTGTTCGACTACTTGTCAATATGGCTGACTTTTTCATACCTCCATGTAATGATGCCTAGATGTTTTACTTTAATAAATTAATTAAAATAATTAAGTAATAATGACATAGAAGTCTAATGTGCTTTTGTCTTCTTTGGATTGACAGTAGGCTGGACCAAGAAAGGCCTTCTTTGATGCCTTATTTCGAGCTGTTGGCAAAATAAAAATTATAGCAGAGGACCTGGTCTGGATTTAACTTTATCTGATGCTGATATTTATTGTTATTATTATTATTCATTATCACTAGATTGAAATAAGATGATTAATATTCTGTTTGTTATTTAATCTGCCAAAATGTTATGATTTTAAATTGTAAACCCATTTTAATGAGGTGATTGATAAGAGGATTGCCAAAACATGATAAACTAGCTATTCCACTTTAGTACCTTTTTTTTTAAAAAAAATGTCCTGGCATTTATGTTTCTTTTTAGATATCTCTTGCGGAATTAAACCTGGGTCAATTCTTATGATTGCATTTGTTTTGATTATTGTGTAGGGTGTGATAACAGAGGATGTTGTTCAATTAAGGAAGGACATTGGGGCTCCAGGAATGTCAATTCTTCAATTTGGTAATCATATTATATAGTTTTTGCTTGTATTTGTATTTTTTTTCTTTATAATATACCTATGTAATATTTGCACTGTAGCATCCAGATTTTCTATACATCTGTTACACAATATATCTTTCATGTTAATTGCAAGTCTAACTGTGACTTGTAAGGCATAATCAATTGACTTGGAATACTGCATGCTTTTGTCAAAAAAGGGAATAAACATGGACATTGGGTGCTACTTCCAAAATTTAAGTTACCTTTTTAACTTTCTTTGTTAAGATTTTGCATTTAACTAGTTGCTATGAATTAGCTTTTGGAGGTGGTTCTGGTAACCCTTACTTGCTACACAATCATGAAGCTGACCAAGTTGTTTATACTGGAACTCATGACAATGACACAGTTAAGTACTGTTTAGTCCCCAGTTTAGCTTGTATATTCCCGAATTGTGCACATTTAGTACTATTTTCTCTATTGACCTAATAAAACTCATGAATTTCCATAAATTTTTAGGTGCTGGGGTGGTGGGAACACTTGTCAGATGAAGAGAAAAACATTGTAAGTTCTTAGTAGTTACTGACGAAAAATTTAATTAAGAGTTTACAGATGAAAAACATTGTTGAGTTATCTGATATATATTAATTTGTGTTTAAAACTATTCATATTTGTATTACAAAGTTGGTTTTCAGTATCATACGATATATGAATACAATGGACAACAGGTAATCAGAGTGATAAATATTATGTTACTTTATTCTTTTCCTGGTAGGTACGGAAATATCTCTCATTCGACTGTGAGCAAAATATTTCGTGGAAATTTATAGAGGCAGCTGTCTCTTCACTGGCACAAACAGCCATATTTCCTATGCAAGATATTCTTAGCCTTGGGAGCAGTGCTCGCATGAACATACCTGCCACTCAGGTCAGTTAGGGTTGCTCTTCTAGTTGTTAGAGTATTTTTGGCCAGCACCAGAATTAAATGTTCCATTTCAGTTTTAGCTGGTGGCAAGATATGAATATTCTGTCAGCCTGTCCAGTCTTGCAATTTTTACCTATTTGTAGTGTTGAATATCAGTAGCATTGCACATGGAACCTGCTATCATACGGGTTATTAGTTGTGCAGCTAACCCCTCAGTTCAACCTGCTTTTGCCTCAAGTTAACTGTTAAGCTGGGAATGAATTTTTCTCAATTATGCTTCGATATAATCCAATTTAACTTGAATTCTCCTCTGTCTTGTTCAACGTTAAGCCTTGATTTTAAGTTGACTATGCAACAAATCAATAATCTAGCGAAGAAAACAGAAATGAGAACTGGATGGGGAAAAATACAGTACTGGTACACTTTTGGTAGATATAAAGCCATATACCTTTCTATAAGTTAACTGGTGCATACCAAACTTTTGTATATTCATCCTTGATGTTGTTGGCAGCCCTTTATGAATTCAATGTTCCTAAACCCAAACATCAACCACCAACTTCATTTATAAAATATTTACACGATCAATTTATTTATAAATGTAATTGATGAAAGTAGTCTTATTACTATAGTTGTTGTTATTTTTCTTATAAATTTTGCTTTGGCAGCTCGGAAACTGGAGGTGGAGGATGCCAAGCTACCTCAGTTTTGATTGCCTGAAATCTGAATCAGCTAGGTTGAGAGAAATTCTAACAATGTTCAATCGCATCTGAAACTAAGAATTAGCTGAGGAATAAAAGTCTTTGCTGGGAAACCTAGCGACTTGTCAGTCTAATAATTGCCATATTAGACATATATATATGTAATTTTAATTTGGATATAAAAAAGTTTCAAATTTGAACAATTAAATTGGTATTTTTTTGGTTAATCGCTAATGGCAGTCAAGCGAGTTTTAACTTGCAACCCAGGACAATTTCTCCTGTTTAATTGTTCGGAACTTAATTCTGTTGAGCTTCGCAACTTTCTAATAGCATCAGGCAGCTTAATATAAACAGACTTTGGATAAGATGACAATCTTTTTGATATTCGGTGTATTTCTTTACGAAAATCCTCACAATTTTACTAAACATCAGGCAGCCTTGTTTTCACCTTATTCACTTATCCATTCCCTTTTCGATCCCCCTTGTCCGCTGTCCGCTGTCCGCTGTCTGCATGCTGGTTTTGATGGTTTGTTGAATTGTTGTTATATACAGAAAATGCACAGGTCCCTCGCGTGATCTTCAGAAATGTTAGAATAGTTCAAAACTAAAAGTTAAATCAAGTACCGAAGTTTTTTTTTTATTTACAGAAAATGCAACATTTCATTAACGAAACTCTGAAACACAGACAAAAGTTACTATCCTCACATTAATGAAATAAGTAATAAAACGAATAAATAAATAAAATTATTTTAATTACTAGATAATTAAATAATTTAGTAGATAAATAAATACATAAAAAATAGGGAATGAAATAAATAATAAAATAAGAATTAAGAAGCATGCTAAATTAAATTTACATGATGTTTGTCAGTGTTTGGGCCAATTGTAAAAGGCTCCGAAAGTCCACAAAGGTCCATTCCTCTCTCATAAAGAACCCAAAATAACAAATGCATATTTATCGGACTTTCAGAACCAAGTTATAAAATGTAGCAGCGCGGCACTGAAGAAGAGTGCCTATAAAACGAAGGCCCATATGCTGCCATAAATAGAGGCACGCCTCCAAATCATTTTTCTCTCGTTGCCTAGGGTTTCCGCCTCCCATTCACTCTCCTGCCGAAAACCCTAACCCTCCACCAAGCGCCGCCATGGTACGACATCGCTTTTCTCTCTCAGATCTAGCTCTTATCTCGTCTCTCTTCTTTGATTTAGCTGCATTCTGCTCTACGTTTATGTTTTTTTCCTTGAAATGAATTTGTCTGATTAGTTTTTTCAACTTCTCAGGCCCCGAAGAAAGGTGTGAAGGCTCCAGCAAAGAAGAAGGTTAGAATTGTTGACTTTTCTGTTTTTCACTTAAATTTCTGCCATTTTTCATCATTGTATATCTTTTATGCATGTAATGTTACAAGCCTGAAAACCCACAATTTAGTGTATTTTAATCCATTTTTCATCTTACATGTATCATACCTTTTGTATCTTCCTGTAAATCTCGGTTTGTTGAATGCCAGTTCCTATACCTGTTATTCCAGTTATTCATCTGGTGTTTTGTTCCTCTTGTTTTTAGCAATTAACCTTCTGCAACTAATATCCTGTAGGAGAAAGTCTCAAATCCGCTGTTTGAGAAGAGACCGAAGCAGTTTGGAATCGGTGGGGCTCTGCCGCCAAAGAAGGATCTCTCACGATTTGTGAAATGGCCGAAGGTTGTGCGGATCCAGAGGCAGAGGAGGATTCTCAAGCAGAGGCTGAAGGTCCCACCAGCCCTCAACCAGTTCACCAAGACCCTGGACAAGAATCTCGGTAAGATTTTTTTCCTGCATGTTCAGTAATGTGAATATTGTTTGCTAATTGTAATGGAAGAGTTCTGTATACTAATTCTAATTGAAGAGCCCTTTTCTACTTGTGATGTCCAAGGTAAATATATAATAGGAAGATACATTTTTTTTACAATCTACATATTAAGTTGTACTTTATTCAACTCATTTCACCATGTATTTTCAGTATTTTCTCTTATGTTCAATCCAGCTGGTATCTATGATATGAATTACTTTGGTTGGATTTATAATTTTTTAAATTAAATGTTTCAAATTTTTTTTTTCTGAGCTATTATTGTTGTGTACTCCTATCAATGTTCTAGTTGTGTGGTAGTTGGTCAAATTATGAGTCTTTACATAATGTCAAAGTGGATTCTTTCACTTATAGATAGTTAAGGTAGAAATCAATGGTGAGATATGAATTGTTGAGTAGAACTAAATTGTGCACGTTACCATAAATTGTTTTTAATTTTTTTTTTCTGTTTGCAGCTACCAATCTTTTCAAGATGTTGTTGAAGTATAGGCCAGAGGACAGGGCAGCCAAGAAGGACAGGCTTCTAAAAAGGGCCCAGGCTGAGGCTGAGGGCAAAACTGTTGAGGTCAAGAAGCCTATTGTGGTGAAGTATGGCCTGAACCACGTCACCTACCTCATTGAGCAGGTACTGTACTGCTTTGCTTCTGTTGTATAGTTTTGGTTTGTGAACTTCAGCCTTCCAACCTAAAGGCTATTTTTTAATACAAATTTAAAAAGTAAAAAAGGACACTGGTTATTAACTTGTAACACTCTGCACACTTATTTTGTTTCTGTAATTGGTTCAAGTTAAAGCATACTGTTGTTTGCTTGTCAGTGAATAGTTTGTGTAATTTGCATTGAAGCACTTGTATTCACTTGTAAGAGTGATGGTATATTCATGCAAGTTTTCTGATTTTATTAGTGTGAAACAATATTTTTTACAGAACAAGGCTCAGCTTGTTGTGATAGCACATGATGTGGACCCCATTGAGCTTGTCGTATGGTTGCCTGCTTTGTGCAGGAAAATGGAAGTACCATACTGCATTGTCAAGGGCAAGTCTCGTCTTGGGCAGGTATATGAACCTTTTAATTTAGCCTTATATCCCTTCTATTTGTGAAGAATTTTAGCATATGTTGTGTTTTTTATTTAGACCTTGATTTTGTTTATACTGCGGCAAACTACTTTATCTTTGTGCTATGTATAAATGTCATGTACTTATTAATTTTTTTGGTTCTGAATTTAGATTGTCCACAAGAAGACTTCCTCAGTTTTGTGCCTCACCTCTGTGAAGAATGAGGACAAGTTGGAGTTCAGCAAGATCCTTGAGGCAATCAAGGTTTGGTTTAAGTTTTAAACATTCCTTTTGTCTTTGAATTTACACACCCACCTGCCATGTCAGTATTTAAAAAAATATTTTTTTTGTTTAGATGAACTTCAACGACAAATATGATGAGATGAGGAAAAAATGGGGTGGTGGCATTATGGGTTCCAAGTCCCAAGCCAAGGCCAAGGCTCGTCAAAAGGTTCTTGACAAGGAGGCAGCTCAAAGGATGAGCTAGACTTTTTTCTTGGACCTCTTTATATAAATTTTGAAACGCTAGTTTGTTGTTATGAACATGAAACAGGTTTTTGTGTTTGTCTGTTGTTAGATTATTTTTGAAAACCTTTTTTTGGCCCTGTGCACTTTCATCTCTAGATTTTCATGTTTACTGAATTTTATCTTTTTATGGTGTCAAGTGCCTTAGATTTCTCTTATTGTTTCTTACTTTTGTTGGAAAGTTTTATTTGGTCAAATTTATTGCATGGTATTTGACCATGTGACTCATCCAAAAGCGGACATTCTAACGAACCCAATGATTTTTTGAAAGTGTGCGTCGTCATGGGCTTCTGCATTTAAGTGTATAATCCCTATAGCATCTATAATGCCGTTCAATGTAAGTAAGGGTAATATAATAATGTTCAAATCAAGAACCTTTTTATGTTGATAAGTGACTGTTAGTGATCAAATTTTCTCATGAAGGAGTATTATTGGAACTAAATTAATTTCTATGTGGTTCGGATGTTGAAATGGTTAACAGTATCTTGTATTTTATATGCTGACTGGTTTATATCAAATTTTTTTACGTTAAAGCTGAATACATGTTAAAAGACAATTTTTTTTTATTAACAGTGTTCTTGTTTTATATTTTTTATTATATTATATTATAATTATATTATTTTTTCCCCTGTGCGCAGCAAACTGTATTGGGAATTTGGGATATTCTCAAACTATGGCACTATGCTATGTCATGATAGCATCTATAATTGTGATGTCGGATTCTGTATCTATTGTTAAATTTGTTTTGGTGGCCTAATAAAGTGTTTTTGAAATAAAAGGAATTAGGATTAGTGGAACTTCAGTTCTTTGCACAATTATATGACACGCAAATTCAATGGTTATGAATAACATCAATTGGAGGAAATCTAGACGGCGCAGTTGATTAATGTTATAATAATAAAATGATAACTTGACAAAAATAGAATTGGCAGGATACAGTTTGTTAACACTAATTGCTTTTAGAACTACTTATTTAAATTCATATACGCTTGCTGAGCTACAAGTTATGGTATAACCTGGTGATATTAGCAATTTGTTTTTCATCAAATTATCCACAACTTAATCCATAATTCTTTTCCCTTTGAACTCATGATGCAGTAATTTTGAATTTTTTTTTTTTTTCATTTCCATTCAAATCTAGATAGCTGATCTTATAATGCACAAACTAGTGACCATCTCCTCTCCAAACGTTCTATCGCAAAAGAGGCATGGAGTGCTTGCTTCATGTTTTGTTCCTCTTTATCATTCACGGTCTCTTCTTGGATCATGTGGATTGTTGAATCAAAATTCCGTCTGCATTTCTTTATTGTAAGTAAACATTACGTCCCTTGATTACAGTACAAATATAGGTAGTTTGTATAATTGGAGCTCAAAAGTAAGAATTATAACGGTGACTGTATATGCCAGTCAGTATGTAGATGATAGCAGTTCTGATAGTCGGACTTTCTTGTTCAAGAATTCTATTCCCTGTGGACATAGAAGTATTGTGCATTTTCAGGTTCTTACCTTGGATTTCCGTCATTGTACCCCTTTTTTTTTATCAAGATAGCTCAGAATGTATTATTATTTCCTGCTCCCAATATGTTCAATGAAATGTCCAATTGGCATTTGTATCCACCTTATTGGAGATCTTGCTAAGACAAAACTTATATAGTGTATTGATCACTCCTGAGAATTCTTGACCAAACTTCAATCATTTTTTATGTGATGTCCATAGCATTATTTCTCACAGTAAGCTCTGATTTTCTCAGATTTTAATACCAACTGACAGATAGAACTAATCATTTGCTTTCTAAACTGACTTAGATATCTTTCCTGGTTATCTTCTCGCTTGGCTCCGTTTGGATGGTTTCTGCCCGGAATAAGGAATAAGGAATAACTATTTTTTGCCAATAAATTTATTTCTAACCATCCAAACTCTTCACAAAAGTTACACACTTCCCAATAAATTTACCCATTCCCAATAAATTTCTTCCCTTCTTCCTTCTTCCTACCTTATTCTCAACGCATCCAAACGGAGCCAAAAATATTGCTGGATGAGGCCACACAAGGAGCAAGTACTGAGGTAGAGGCAATAAGCCTGTCCACTGACTGGGTCCATTCTTTACTACAAACACCATGTCCGTTCCCCATATCTTGCCCCTTTCCACATGACAATACAATAGCCAAACACCTGAAAATTAAGACGAAACGTTTGTTTAGCTTGCGTTTGGATTGTTGGAAGAAAGAAGAAAAAGAAGGAAGAAGAAGAAAAAAAATTATAAACAATCCAAACTCTTTACAAAGTTACACACTTCCCAATATTTCTTCCCATTTCTTCCCTTCTTCCCTTCTTCCCACACCTATCCAAACGCACCCTTAAATAAGTATGCATCTTCGAACAGAAATGAATATGTACCCACGGACCAGGTTCATGTGTCATAGAATTTAAAAGACACGGATGAGTACGTGGCACAAGGAAATTAAGCATGAATGAAAAAAATGAACATGCATTGTAAAAATGGAGAGGAAGGTGCTTGCAAAGGCAGCTGGAATTTTTTTTATTATTATTTTTAATTCTTCTCGGTCAAAACATTTTAAAGCGGTAAAATTAACATAGATGATAGATATAAATGAAAAATTTTCATGCTAGAATTTATTAAAATACTGAAAATCAGTTCTAAATATAACTAATATTAAAATATCTAAAACTTTGAGATGTCACACATTGTACCCATGCTCCTCTGTTGAATGCATTTCTCACCTTGGATTCAGTGTTGCTGGAACTGGAATTGGTACCGATAGGCGATAGGAAGTGAATTGCGAGGAGACGGTAACGGAGGAAAAGAAGCAACGAAGAGAGGCGACGGTAACGGAGGGCTCAATTATAATTTTTCTCTGTGTCTGCTCATCGGCGTTATGATACACACAGATAACCGATCCGACGGTAGAGGATTAAGCTAAAAGAAAACAAAAGGGAAATAATAAAAAAATTGATCCGGATAGTTCGGGGTTTTGAACCCGACGTGAATCGAACACGCAACCTTCTGATCTGGAGTCAGACGCGCTACCATTGCGCCACGGATCCCGGTTGTATTGAACTATCGTAAATAATCATTTTATAATAAATGTTTGAAATTTTTTTGCGGTTCAATAAACAACTATTATTATATAGCTTTTGTTACTGGTAAAAATTGTGCTTTACTGCTACCAGAATTTGTTCATTCAGAGGCGGCAATTTATCTAAACCTGTTTGTATAATGCTGAAATTAAGATCATATTGCTTCAGGATTAAAAGAGCAAACTAAACTTCTCTTATATGGATAGAAGCTTACGCAATATTTACGCATTACTATGTTTAATTTTATAAATTTACAAACACTTGTAAGATGTAAAGCTGTCAATACATAACAGCTCAAACAATCTTATGATCATTAAGTACTGTTACTAAAATATGGCATGATGCTTTTGCCTCTGTGAGCCTGATGTTTGAGAATAACTTCAGCCTTAATTTTTCTGACACCAGCACTTCATCAAGCCTTGTTTCTTGAACTATTTAAGCACTATAGCTGATTTAAGTCCTTTTTTATGAGATTCACTTGATGAGCAAAGTATTTTATAATAAAAATCGGTTCACCTCAAGAGAAATACTTAATTGGAAGAATAAATTTGCAAGGCATACAGCCATATGCAAAGTGCACGCCAAGAATGATTGGCTAAGCAAATGTTTTAACATTACTCCGCCGAAATTAATCTACTTTACCAATAACTAGTGGTACTAACACATTTTAGTCCAAAGCATACAGTGAAAATAATTTGCTCATTACATGGATCATCTTTTCAAAATGACAACTTAATTGGTTCCGCACAATCTCCATTCGGCTTGTCAAATCCTCAATTTCCTCCAAGAAAGATGAGTGATTGCTTAAAACTAAAAAAATCTGCACTATATACGACACTAAATTCTTTTCGTCGACTGACCTTCGAAAAAGAAAATAGGACATTAAATTAAATAAAACACATGACCAGAATATAATTTGGCAAATTATACCCCCTATTAGAAAGTTAACTGAAAAGACAAATGTACATGTGTTATAACATATATTTGTAAATTGCAGTATTACCCCCTCCTTCAGCCAGTAATCAGTAATCAGTTTAATGTTTTGGTGAATTTGATCCCTCTATTAGTCAACATTTTTCCAATTTATTCCCTTCTATCAGTTACAAAATGTTGTTTTTAAAAGTGTGGAACTCTACTAATTAAATTATCACTAATTAAATTATCTCATAATCCCTTTGCATTCCACAATTTTATAATTTACCATCCTTCCCTATTCAAAACGTTTGCAACTTTCAAGATTACAAATAAGACCGGTAAAGATGATCAAGTACTGCACGGTGGTACACTGAAACAGCATCGACGTGAAACAACTAAAAAATCTTTTCTCGTTTGGAACCAACCAAAAAACCTCACAAGCTCTATATTCCAAATTAGGTTTGGTGCTCGTGCTAATCCCAACTAAGCACAACTGACCTGACCAAAAACTAATCTAGTTGGAACCGTACCCATACTTGAATTGATCACAGCAGACTTTCATCATTACTTGAATCGACTCAACCCAAAATTAAACTGACACAACACTACCAATAACAATCCAGATGATATATAAGCAAATGAAGGGCGACAAGTTGTGTCACTCCTAAATGCAGCTTGAGACTTCGTGGCTTAGTTCGACAAACTTCGAAAATTAGAAAATGATATTTTAAAATAGTTATTGTTGGAGACCTCGAATTTAATTAAATCGACGAACTTCTAAACTTGAAAAAAGAAAATAAATAACAAAAATTTTAGAAAAATATAAATTTAGGTTTTCTATAAGATTTCATTTTGAAAATGAGATTGCGTGGTTTGGATTGTTTATTTGTGCCATAAAAATAATGGTTTCATTTTAGAATGTATAGCATTCTAGCCTCTTTTAAAAATCTAATATCTAATGATTTTGTTACATATAAGTAACAACATCCAATTTCATCAGTTAGATCATTAGGGTCCATATTATATCCTGAAACAGATCGAATGTATGGGCTTATTCTAATTCACCGATAAGTGTACATGTTCTGTGTAGTTTTTAGAGAACAATATTATTAAAAGTTAACTCCCAAAGTTTGCTTTACAATTTAAATGTATACAAAATTGAAGGGTTCATATTTTCATAACTCCCAAAGTCTATATTAAAATATCTTTGATAATCAAATTTTATATTTTTTCATATTTTCTAACTATTTTTTTCGAATTTTCAAAATTGAAGGGTTCAGAACTTTTTAGATTGAGCATATTGAAAAATTCCAAAAAAATAGTAAAAAAATTTGAAAAAATATAAAATTTGGTCTCCATAAAGATTTTATAACACATAACAATTTGAGCGGTTTGGATCGGCCATTCCAATTTTAAAAATTAAAATTTCATCGCGTTGGACAAGTGTACGTGTCCTATATGTTTGACACTAGCAACTCCCATGATTTTACTTGAGAAAAATTAATCTAGACTTATTTCTTGGAAAAGTCATATATATGGACTGTTTTCCAATTTAAAGCCCCGGGTTTCTTCACCAACCATCTCATAAATGTCTAAAAGAGATTATACATTTCCACAAGCATTATCAAAACCTCGCCTATTCTATGAATGCTTTCCATAAATGAAATGATAAAATTAGACACGCGGAAATCATTCCATTATGTATAAAGCTTTTATGTTTGTACATATCGATAGTTTTTTAATTTTTCAGTAAGAAATATGCGGATGATCGACACCTCTTGGTAAAAGATCACCTCTTATCATATTGTTCTGTTAAAGGCATTTGTCATGACCATACCAACCATTTCGACTTTATCCAAACGGAGCACTTTTTTTTTGCTTATAAATACCATGGCTTTCTGCTAATCTCTTCACCAAACAATCAATCCAAATACTATCTTTTTAGCAAGAGCTTAGATATGGCCCATTCCAGCACCATTTTCTCTTCTTTACTATGCTTTATGGTCTTGCTTCATGTTTGTGCGGCTCAACTTGCCTCTGGCGGTCAGAGTCCATGGCAAGCACCACGAGGGTTTAGTTATGGACAGAGGGCTTGCCGATTCGAAAACCTTCAGGCACTCGAACCGTCAAGGAGGGTGCAACATGAGGCGGGCGTCACTGAATACTATGACGAGAACAACGAACAGCTTCGATGTGCCGGCTTGTCTGTTAGACGCCGCACAATTCAGCCTAGAGGCCTTCGCTTGCCTGCCTACTCCAATGCACCTTCTCTTGTTTATATAAAACAAGGTAAAGTGGTTTCTTTTAAATTTTATAGACAATAACTATCTTCACTAAAAGCACTTTATTTGCATATTAATCATATCGAGTTAATATGCACTATTTATACTAAATGTATGTTTATCTTAATTGTAGGAAGATGTCTTATGGGAATTTTATATCCTGGGTGCCCTGAAAGTTACCAATCATTCCAACAACAATTTGAGCAGTCTAGGCAGGAAGGGTTGGCTCAAGGTCAGAGGCCTAGGGATGAGCACCAGAAAGTTCGGCGTGTCCGTGAAGGTGATGTTGTTGCTTTACCAGCTGGTGTTACTCATTGGTTCTACAATGACGGTGATGTACCTGCAGTTGCCGTCACTGTATCTGACGTGAGCAACAACGCCAATCAGCTTGAGCCGAGACGTAGGGTATGATATGTATTGTATGACAAATTTATCATGAAATTACTTATTCGATAAAATTTATTGCAATTTCATATCGTAGAATAACTCACTAATCATGTATACTATCTTGAATTGTAAAGGAATTTTTGTTGGCCGGAAGGCACCAACGGGGAGGACAATCTTATGAAATCGAGCAACAAACCGGAAATATCTTAACTGGATTTGACACTCAATTTTTGGCTGAGGCTCTCGGAGTAAATCAAGAGTTGGTGAGAAGGCTTCAAAGTCAAAATGACGAGCGAGGTGAAATTGTCCATGTACCTCAAGGGCTTCAATTGCTTAGACCTCTTAGGAGCCAAGAGCAACTACAACAGCAACAAGAGGAAGAGTTCCAAGGAGAGTGGAGGGGCAATTATACCAATGGTTTGGATGAGAACTTTTGCACTATGAGAATAAGAGAGAACATCAATGATCCATCTCGTGCTGATATCTACAATCCTCGTAGTGGAAGAATCACCATACTAAATAACCAAAAGTTGCCGATCCTCAACATTGTTCAAATGAGTGCTAACCGAGTTGTTTTGAGAATGGTAACTCTTTTTCTATAGTAACTTGTGGAACAAAATGTGATTTAACAATTAGTTGACGTTATTTATTTTATATTTATAGAATGCCGTTCTTGCCCCACATTGGAATATCAATGCTCATAGCTTGATGTACGTGACCGGTGGACGTGGAAGGGTTCAAATCGTCAACCACCAAGGAAGAACTGTTTTTGATGGCCAGCTACGCCAAAGACAAATACTATTAATCCCTCAGAACTATGCAGTGCTGAAAAGGGCGCACCAACAACAACAATTTGAATATGTTTCCTTCAAGACTAACCCTAACTCCATGGTGAGCAAAATAACTGGAAAGGCTTCTACTATCCGGGCCTTGCCATTAGACGTTCTTAGTGCTTCTTACCGCATTACAATAGAACAAGCAAGGAGGCTCAAGAATAGCAGGAGGGAAGAAATGGCGTTGTTTGCTCCAAGATTTCAGAGAAGCACCTCAGAGGAGGCTGCGAGCGAGTATGATTCTGAATTTCAAGGAAATCCTGATGTTACTGTTGCTCAAGTGATGAATTAGAGCGCACCAGCTTTTTGTAAGCACTGGTGGTGTGCGTGTTGTACTTTCTTAATTGAATAAGAATAAAATTGTTATCAAGTTCTAAAACCGTATTACAATGTGCAACAATAATTTTATATTTATCTAATTTTCTCTTTGGTTTTGCTTCTTAATACGAATTTTGCTAGCATAACCACAACAAAAAAGTAATTTAATTTCTAACAAAAATTTAATAAGCGAAGTCATAAAAAATTGAGTAAAACACACCGAACGTATAATTACTAATATGTATGGTCGGTATAATATAAAGTAAACATGATTTCTAAAATAAGAAACAACAACTTTGTAGAAAGTAGAACTTTCTCATGCATGCACTTGTGTGACTGTGTCACCTTTATGACAGAGTTGATTTACTCATACCTTTCCCCAACAATAGCTTTACGTGAATAACATATAACCATCACTATAAACTCTAAGCGATCCATAGTTCATAACTTTATGTTGATTCCACATTATCATTTTTTTTATTTTCCTCATGTTGATTTGTTTGACTGGTGGAAGTTGTTCCTTGACTCTCCCGCTCTATATATGTATATATTGTTTGTACCTACTAAGACTGCAATCATAACATCCCAACGTAATTATATAATTTCGCTACTTCTGCAGCTACTTTTTTATTGCTTAGTAACACTCTAATTTTTTTTGAAGATTATGTATCTATTGCAATTTATGTTATAATTGAGAGCTTTATTAAAATGTTTGCTATCAAAAGTAATAACTAAAAGTGTGATTATTGACTTCAGTTACAATATTTGAATTTTGTAAACTAATGTGGAATTCTTCTTAAGATATTGCGTGTTTGTTTATTAATACATTTTATTTTTTTCTATCATGCGATAATTGGAGTCTCAATTTTTTATCGTCAAAAAATAGTAACATAAAATGAGAAAGAATAGCTAAATGGAGACTTCTATTAAAATTTTTGAAAAAGATAATTACTAAAATGCTATGCGTAATACAAATGGACTCATGAAACATATTCAAATCTCAAATTATATGGTTCAAATGATCAATTTGAACCACTCAAAGTATTCTTCACACTGAAATTTCATTAAAGACCAAATTTATTTCTTTAAAAGATATTTTTATCATTTATTTTGCATTCTTAAAAATGGTAATATTGGAGGCCTCAATATTAATTAGATCGACGAACATCTAAAATTGAAAAAAATAAAAAAATCACAAAAAATATAAAATTTGATTTTCAATAAGATTTCATTATGAGATTGAGTGATCTGAATTGGTCATTTTTTGCATAAAATTGAAAAATATGTGCATCATGTGTTATATGATCCATGCTATGCATAGCATTCTAGCAATACTCTTTTAAAAATTAAAAATCTAAAGAATTTATTACATATAAATGAGTAACAACATTCAATTTTAGTTGGATCGTCGAGGTATATATATATATATATATATTTTTTAAAATATATATATTATTTTAATGTTCGTTGAATAAAATATAAAGAACAAAACCAAAATTTAGGCAACCTACTTCCATATTTTTTTAATGACAAATAATTATTTCAATTAAGTCCATAAGTCTTAAAATTTGGAATGTCCACTCGTAAAGTGAAAAAATAGTTAAAATAATGATTAATCACTATTGTACCTTTATATTACTTCCATGAAGTAAAATTTTTTAGTGCATATATTGATATTTGACTTGTTGAGTATTGATAATATACATTGTTTATCTTTTTAGTTCAAATGTTTTAAACCCAACCTATGAATGAGTTCATATACAAAACGGTTCAAATATAATTTTGAAAAAGCTAGCTACTTGCGAGGAAGCTATATTTCTATATTGGTGATGGCACCTCATCTTTATTTGCATTACATAATAGCTGAAGTGCGTAGACACGAAAATTTTATTGGAGACTAATAATTAAATCTGAGAACTTTCCATTGAATCAATACATTTTGAGTTTGCTTTGTTTTATTATAAACAAAAGAAAAATTTTAAAACATTACTTACATTGATGAGCATTAACAAATAATCTCATATGCATTAATTTAAATCATCTGTTTACGGATGGCCAAAACAAGAGAACCTATATCGTGAAACTAATAGGCTTAATTATATCATGAAGCAGATTCGAATGTATGGGCTTATTCTAATTCACTTTTATAAGTTTATATGTTTTGTGTAGTTTTTTTTGGAACAATATTATTAAAAGTTAACTTTCGAGGATTGCTTTTACAATTTAAATGTAGTGCGAGGGATATTAATATCATTTTTATTTTTTTTTCTAGAACCATCTTTCAGCCATCTGAAGCGTACTTCTGACATAGGTAAAAATAATTTTTGTTATTTTATACTTGAGACAAAATAATATAGGTTAATTACTGGGAGAAGTTATATGGACTATTTTTCAACTAAAAAGTCCTCATGTTTTTTCACCTCACAAATGTCCAAATGAGATTAAACTTTTCCACAAACATTATCAAAATCTTGCCTATTCTATTATTGCTTTCCATAATATTTAATGATAAAATTAGGCACGTGGAAATCTTTTGATTTTGCGTGAAGCTTCTATGTTTGTACATATCTATCATTCTTTACTTTTTCAATAAGAAATATACAAAGGATCAACATTTCTTGATAAAAAGATCGCCTCTTATCATATTATTCTATAAAAGACGTTTGTCACGACCTTACTAACCATTTCGAATCTATCCAAAGTTCCAAACTGGAGCACCTATAAATACCATGACTCCCAGCTGATTTCTTCATAAAACAATCAATTCATATATTATTTCTTTAGCGAGAATTTAGATATGGCTCCTTCTATCACCACTCTCTCCTCTACTATGCTTCTGATCTTCATGGTTTTGCAGCTCAGTTTGCCTTTGACGATTAAAGTCCATGGCTTGGGTATGTCCAGGGGGTTTGTCCATTGAAAAAGTACCATTAACGAATAACGATCCAGATGATATAACATTTTTCCGCCCTTAACATCTTAATTACCTTTCTTTTTCAACATGCTTGACAGTGGCTGTTAAGTAAACAGATTAAGAAACAAAGAAGAGAAGGAAAAAAAACAACTAAACGAAGCCTAAAAATTTTAAAATACACAGATGTACCATGGACCTAGAAAAGATCTTAAAATGGCATTTGACAGGAAAATACGGTGTCCAAGGCCGGGGCGAAGCTAAATAATGTTTGGTGGGTCTAGAATGCACCTGAAAAAAAAGTTACTTGATATTGCATGCACTTGTTTGTAAATAAAAAAAAAATCACAAAAAATCAGAGATCCATCTCAGAAATTAAAAAAATCTAGATGGGCATGTTGGATTTGATTTGAATTGTATAATGACTGCTAAAAAAATTACATAAAAACCTAGATAGTATTCGTTCCTCACGAATCATCTTCTTTCTTCCTCCGCAATAAATCTTATTAAGACAAAATTATCATTATATTGGTTGTATTATTTGATTTCTCATGAAATTTTTTATATTTCAATATTTAGAGTTGTTTATACTATGTCTATATTATACGTTCCGTCATACATATGTTTTCAGCAAAAAAAAAAATTATAGACACACAAAATCCTAGCTACGCCCCGACTAAGAAGTAAAAAGAGCAAATTACCTCTTGGTCACATCTACAACAACAACTAAGTCTTTTGTCCCAAACAAATTGGGATAGGCTAGAAAGAAAAAAAAATCCAACAAGAGAACACATCCAACAGAACACAACAAAACCTTAAAAAAAATACTACTAATAATAATAGCAATAATAGCAATACTAATAATAATATATATAATAGTAATAATAATAGTAGAAACTTACACATCAACCGTGATCTAATAAAATGACCTACAAACTTATGATCTCGCTCCTATTCTTAGGTTCCTACAACCCCAACCTCTTGATTACATCTACTGTTATTAAAAACAAACAAAATCACAAAATTTAAAATCGATTAGGTTCAGCGACACAAAATACATATTCAGGGGCGAAGCCAGTGTAGGGGCCGCGGAGGGCCTGGCCCACCCTCGATTTTGAAATTTTTTTTACCGACTATTACAAAAAGATACTTAGTATATGGAATTTTATGATTTGGGCCCCCAACAAAAATATTGCCCAAGAGCCTTTTCTTTCTCCTCTGTCGTTATCTGAATAAAATAAGAAATTAAATGTTTAAATAAAAAAAACCTATTCCTTTCTCCTTGTTGCAACCTCTCTGAGAGAGCCTCTCTGACTCTCTCAATCGGAAAAAAATAAGAAAGAAAATTTCACGCAAACGTAGTCATGCTTCCTTTCGCCTCTTGTTCACTGGTTCTGGCCTTATATTTCTGTTCGCATTTAGCGACCTCCGAGTTGTATTTATAATCTATTAGCTAGGTAATCTCAGTTTTTTACTTTAATCTTTCTAGTACCATTTCACTTTTCATGTGAGAGCATTTTATTCTAGGTTTCAGAGATGAGGTACTGAGTTATGTAGTCTGATTTTAAATTCTTAAAAAGTTAATAGGCAATTGTTGAGAAATAAAATCAAACTTTGGTCTTTAAAAGCAATTATTTAGAGCTGTACTTATGTGATTCATCTCTTGATGCAATTTTGAATTTTCTAATTTTAGCCAATTTACACAACTAGTATTTATTAATATGGAATTACTAATACCAATATTTAATATTTTAATTACATCCTCCAGATTACGGCCATGATGTAAACTTAGGATATAATAGAAATCTGATGTAAATTTTGAGATAAGAAATTGAATCCGTAATCAAGGCTATATTTCAATACTCATAAGTTTATATATTTTTTTATGGTTTCCATTGTTACATCTTGTATGACACAAAAAGGGATTTTTTTTGTTTTGATTTGATGTATACAGTCATATTTAAGCTTGATCGATCGACCGAGCAACTCGAAGTTTGAACTTGGCCCCCTTGTCATTAAATCCTGACTTCGCTCCTGTACATATTCAATTGTCTTGTCAGTCAATAAGGCAATACTTTAGTAATACATTACACATTTCGTAAACTAGACATACATTACACATTTCGATTAATGCATTGTATCATGTAGCATCGTGCTGGGCTCCGTTTGGATAGGTGTGGGAAGAAGGGAAGAAGGGAAGAAGTGGGAAGAAGTATTGGGAAGTGTGTAACTTTGTGAATAGTTTGGATCGTTTATAATTTTTTTCTTCCCTTCTTCCTTCTTCCTACTTCTTCTCAATGCATCCAAACGGAGGGATGAAGCAGAAACGAGAGAAAGCTCTCAATTGAATACGTTTTTCACCTCGCATTCAGAATTTCTGGAACAAACATTGGTACCAAGTGGAGGTAAATTGCGAGGGGAAGTTGTCCGGTAATAAAGGTGTGTTTGGATGAGCCAGGAATAGAGAATAGGAATAAGAAATTTCGATTTGCGTGCTTATTCTTATTCTTGTGCAACCCAAACAACACAAGAATAAGGAATAAGGGTCCTTATTCCTATACTAACAAAACTATGGTATAAGAATAAGAAATAAGGATAAACATGCAAATCGAATTTTTTTATTCCTATTTCTTATTCCCGACTCATCCAAACACAACCAGCATTAAAAAAGGACGGGGAGCGACGGAAAGTTAGGATAACTATAAGTTCAGGTTAAATTTTTCTATCTCCGTCCGTTCGTGCACAGATAACCGATCCGACGGTAGAGGATTAAGCTTTAAGGAAACAAACGACAAAAAAAAAATGATCCGGATAATTCGGGTTTTGAACCCGACGTGAATCGAACACGCAACCTTCTGATCTGGAGTCAGACGCGCTACCATTGCGCCACGGATCCCGGTCGTATTCATGTTTTACTCTCAAGATATTTATTCATTACCTACAAGAAAAGAATAACTGAAAGAGGAGGAAGTATGCCCACAGACCGATAACTTGATCAACCCAAACGCCCGTAATCTCTCTACAGTTTCCAAAACTGCATTCTATCATAATGGAAATTTAAATTTCTTCAGCAAAAAAATACAATGATATTTTTGTCTAGCAAAGTTCAAGAATGAAACGACCAAATTTTATTGCACCAGAGTATATAGGGCTTTCTATGCACCACGGACTTTTTCGGAGGTATTTTTGTAAATTAACAAATCTAATTTAACTAATTTATTATAAATATTGAAATCTCATAGCAAACCAAATTTTACATTTTTTGAGATTTTATTACTATTTTTTTCGAATTTTTTAAAACTGCCATTTATGGAATGTTGTAAATAGTAGTTTGTTTCCAACAATAGAATATTTTTAAAAATTTTTAAAAATATTAATAAAATCTAAAAAATTATAAAATTTGGTTTGCTATGAGATTTCAATATGTAGATTAGATTGGTTCAATTAGATTTGTCAATTTATAAAAATATCTTCGAAAAAAATTCGCGATGCATAGAAAGTCCTATGCATTATGTTGCATATTAAACTTTCTCGTAATTTATTACATGTGTGATGATATATAGAACACAACCTTTGTGCTTTAGTAGTCTCCATTGTGCTCATTGCTAAATTAAGAGTTAAGACCATAATTGTATTCGTATAATTGTCCAGAACAAATTCCACTATACTACTAACTTTAATCTTATATAATCTGTAAATACACAAATCCTACTTTTCAGTATTTTCTTTTTCAAAATGATTGAAAATATATTTGTTAATTTACAGGAAAAGTGCTAAGGAATAAGATGACAATTCTTACGAATTAAATAATAATGCTGATATAGTATGCTGTTGTATATTATTTACCCATTTTTTTTATATTTATTATTTTAACTAGCATATAAGATGCACTCATATGTGTGGGCAAATAAATAAACAAAAATATTGTTAGATAATAAAAATATGTTGCTCAATCTAGCTACCAAAGATATATATAGATATGTTGTTCAATTTGTTTCTTTATTAGATGGAAAATCAAAATATATTCTTTATTAAATTGATTGAACGGCATAAATATTTAGATCTAGCGTCTAACATTTCTTGGATTTGTACGTTTATAAGGAGCAGAGATTACAGTACGCTTGTTAGAAATGATAATTTGTGCGGTATGTTTCTAGGTAACATGTTATCTTTCTTTACTTGATTATACTAACTAGTTAAAACCTGAGAGCTGGTATGAAAGAATCAAGCAAGCATAGTTTTTGCCCACTTATATGTAACCTCCAATGATTAACATCTGTGAAATAACTTAACAATTTTATGAATTTGGCAAATTACCAACAATTTAGTCTCCATCTAATTGAGAAATTAACATACTACAACAGAATTTGTATTTATGTCAAATGATACGATCACTCAGAAAAAAGAATTACAACAGGAACCGTATTTAACAACCAAAGTAACTAAGACTATATAGTTAAAAAAAACCCAAAAGAACAAAAAAATAACAAACCATAAAGACTCGTACAAAGGAACCGGAGTACAAGCCCCCATTCTTACGATGCAAGTAAACTAACTCAACTGGAGGTACTATCCCTCATCTCCTATACAGTTGACAAAATACCAAAAACACCTGCCATGTGCCCCGAACAAAAGTCATCATTACTCTTCTTTCCACCCCTTAACTGGCCGAGCCTCGAACCCGCCTTCTTCTCTCTTCACTAGGTTGTATGGCATGTGTGTCCCCAAAATATGATCCCAAATTGAGAAAAATGGTTGTGAGTAATTATACTTCAAACCCTGCAACTGGTGGTGTATGTCATGATATGCTGTGTTATTCTGAAAGAACAAGTGGAAGATATTCCCAGGCAGCCAGAGCCCGCAGTGATCATCAACAGTCTTGATCACAGCGAAGCAGAAGAAGAAAACAGCAGTGCGGGCTGTCATGCCAGAGACCAAGAAGGAGAGGACCCCACCAACCGTGTCTAATAGAAGGCCTTCCAGTGGGTGGTTGTAGAGGGCCCCAATTGCATAAGGGACAATTAGGGAATGGTGTTTTGAATGGATGTGCCGGTACAGAAACTTGTTCTGGTGCATGTACCGATGGACGAAGTACTGCCATGTATCCATGACAAACATTGCCACCAAGAACTGGATGAGCTGGATGAATATGGGTGGCTGTGTTGTGGGTCCTCCCAGGTTTGTCTTTGATGTGATCTGGAAGGAAGTAAACAGTTAGATGCAGTACAAGGTTTTCAGAAAATAAAACTGATCTAAAGGGGTGAAAACACTTGAAAAGGAATTATCATCCAAGGTAGCCACCTTCGTGTATGCTACATACGGTACCACATGCCATATACTGTTGTTAACGTGGTACATGGGGATTGTTGGCACCAAGAACCACACCCTAACTCAGCTTGCTCACACAAAATACACTCCATGTGGAACAACAAGGTTTTGGCCAGATGGATGAGGTGGTTGATATGGGATCAGTAACCCAGAAGAGATTGTGGGCACCATTTGCACTAGCTGATGCCATGTCTCGGAAACATGGGACAGATATGCAGTACAAATCACAAATCCCAAATTTGCAAAAATGAGTAGGAAACATGGAATGCCTTGACATGTAAAAGAAACTTTAAATCTCTCATAGGCCTCTTAACTTCCTCAAGAATTGAATGGAAACATAAGTTGATATCTACCTATATTACTCTAGACACATCAAATAGCTATGCAAAATATAACCAAAACTACAACATCAAATAAAAAAAAAGAAAAACATTGAAACTGTGCACATACTTAGTAAGAGAAATCAGCACAAGTCAAAAAGCAAGACGGAGGCGAAGAAGAATTAGGAAAACCCAGAAAAAACCTAATAAAGATAAACATACAAATATCCTTTTATTGTATGTTTACCCAAAAATTATGGTACCGCGGTTGCCATCAGTAGATAGTGGATTTCACATTAGAATTTCCATAAATGATAAATGATTAAATGTACCAGTGTCCTCATAGTAGCCCCACTGGAGAGGTAACCCTTGATTAATGATCACCTTAAATGTGGTGATATATCAAAAGCAGGTTTAAAAAGATTCAATTCAAAACCTTCTAGCAATTACCAGTGTAGGGTAACCAGTAATATGCTACTACATGCTAAGGGACTTTGCACAATTTTACTTTGATAGCTTGAATAACTTTCTCACATGGAAGATCAAATAATAATCACATAACCTGTTGCATGTACAGTTTGAATGGTCAAAGGAATTGGAATAGTGCAAGGACAGTGCCTTGGGTTAATGTGTGAGAATAGTGCAAAAAAAGGTGCTAACTCAAATAAAGTGAGAAGAGTGCTAATTTTGTGCTGTTTGGAGTAAGTACAAATGTTGGCAGCTTATGGAAGGTCTAGAAGCAGATAATAGACGAAAGTAGGGTTGAAGCAAAGGAATAAGGGTGCACTGAAAAATACACTTCTATTTAACTTTTCAGTGACTTGCAGGTTCTTAACTCTTAGACCTGTTTGACACTGCTTGTAAAGAAAATTAGTTTAGGAGCTCTCTCTCTCTCTCTCACACACACACACACACACACAGCCCACACATACATATAGCATTAAAGACCTAACCAATTTTGTAAGCTGCAAAAGACACAAATTGAGTTTGTCAAACCTGAAACCTTGCAGGAATGCCAAACAAATTTCAGAAACCTTACAGTCATGCCAAAAAAATCTAGGAAATTTGAGGAAAAAAAAAATCTCTTGATTGTGTCTAAGTTGCAAAAATCACCCATCATTCAGAAAACAATAAAGAGTCTCTGTCATCAGAATAATCATCTTCTTTTCTCTTTTTCTTTGACCCTTACCTCTACTTGTATGCTCCTTCGCTTCCTGTCATATTGCGGGAAGCGGGGGCATCAGGTGGTCTGGTAGTAGTTCATTGTCTACTATAATGTTCACAGGCAGGACTCTAGGATTCTTACTAATCTGAAGCTTACAACGTAAGATACTTTGTGCATCAGAGTGCAAGGTAAGATACTTTGTGCACTTATACAAATTATTAGTTTGTTCCCTCATTCCAAAGGAACAATCCTATTAACACCATCAGAACCACACTGGGTGAGCACTATGATAAAAAAGGAAACAGGACCATCAAAACCAAAAATCCTGAACATTTTATAGAAACTATTATTTGGTCCATTTTACAAGGGCTAAACCCTACTAAAACAAATAATGACCATGCTAGTGCAGCGAGCCTGCCTAACCTTACCTTAAATATAAGGAAACAGTACCATCACAACAAAATTTCTAATTCAAAACAAGAAATATCGAGTATGCAGTAACATGTAAAAATAACACATACTTCCTTGACTTCTCCATTTTCTCAAAAAGATAACTGAAGCACTAGATCACATATCATCTTTCAATAGGATAGTTTAAAAGAATGTTGCCTATTTTAGCAGAACAAGGGTACTGGATCTGGCACTGGTTCAGTGTCTGACCCAGAAGATCTGGCTCAAGATCTAGATCTGCCTCCTCAAATGGGTCCAGCTTTTGTACTTCCATAGCATTTTTTACAGGTTATTAATTCTTTATTCTGTCAAATGCGGACATAAAATGTATAGTGTTTAAGGAACTATATGTATTTAAACAATATATAGCTCCCAAGTATAATAGCTCTTTCTTCCTATTTGTCAACCTATATGCTTTCATTCAGTCCCAAACAAGAAGCTAAACAACACAAAGACAACAAAAAAGCACCATGAAATCTAGAATTGCCTACTGAAACTGACAGCATGTACCTATTTGATTAATTTTTAACCACATTGAAAAATGCAACAAAAAGAGACTGGAATAGATATTTTTTTAGTACATCTCCATGAACATTGCTTCTAATTCCAGTTTATCTACATCCACAAAACAGTTCAAGAATAATATATAAGACAATTAAGAAGATCATCTCTCAATTCACAGCCAAAAGAAGGAAAAAAAAAAGTAAATCAGGGTTGTGATAAATTCCTTACCAGAAAAAGCAATTGCGCAACTGTGGCCTGAAAGAACTGTTGCAAAAGAACCCCTCTGACAACACAAGGCAAGGTAACGAGGTTTTTCTGAGCTTCTTCCTGGCGCGTGTGCAATCGGAATCGATCCAACGGAGGCAAAAGTTGGTAAACGCCACCGTAAATCCAATAAAGCACGATCGGCGCGAAGGTCCCCATCGTTTCATCGCTCACGTATCCCTCCCAAAACACCATTGTCGCTCGTGAATCGAAGAACTACAACTACAAGAGGTTTTGATTGCTATCAAAAGGAGAGAAGAAGAGAGAGAAATTTGGTCATGAGACCATGGAAATTGAGGTCGCCAAATTGAGGAATGAAGAAGAAAGATGGATTGATTAATAATAAATTTCTTCTTCTGTTGAGAGTTTGTTTTTGGTTTTGGAGAAGGGGTTTACGAATCTAGAAAAAAGACGAGAAAGACAACGGCTTTTATTTGACCTTTATTTGTTTTTTTTTTTGGAGTTAATTTTTCCGATATTTCGATATTGAGTTATTGTTTCTGTGTGCGACGAGAGAAAAAGCGGAACCTCTGTTTAGGAATTTTCGACAATTTGGATTTAGTCCTTTATTTTCCAATAATTCAGAAAGATAGCTTTTGGATTTGTTTTTGGATTTGGTACATGAAACTGCCCTTGCTTAACACCCCGCCTAAATTTGGTCGGATGGCGGGTTCTCTCTTGTGATTAAACCTCATATTAGGAACAAACCGAGAACTTCCTTACCCTAAATTTTCACTAGTTCTCAAAAAAAAAAAAAATGATCCATTTTTCACAAATTTTGACGAAATTTTAACTAATTGATAATTTCTTGGCTAAGGAAAAACAAGATGCACATTACACTTAGCTCTATTAGCCCAGAAAAATTTTACTCGACCTTTTATGTTTTAACGAAAAAAAAAATTATTGCTACGATATTTTTAACTTTTCTTTCACCCTACAATATGCGACACAAAATTCAAATTTACTAAACTGAATTTCTTAGTATTGAAACATACCACATTCCTGGCAGCGTACTTTCCCGAATGTATTTCACGACTTGCATAATTACTGCTAAAAAAAATGCATACATGGGGATATAAAATTGTTTGCAGTAAAAGTTCTTCAATTATATTTTTTTTCTAGTAAAGTTAATATATTTTAAATGAAAATTTTTAACCATAGCTCGCTATTTAATTGATCAGATAGACTATATGTTGTGTTTCAAATTCTCATTTTTCTTATGCAATCTGTATAAGTTTAAGAGGTTGTATATCAATTATTTTAGTACGTTTCCTTTGTTTCAATGTACAAAATAAATATTAAAAATTTAAAAAGACGGAAATATACTTTAAGCTATCAAGTAGATAATATTCGAGGATTGGAGTCATAATTTACAAACCGGGGGTGATAAGGATATTCATCATCCCATCATCCCCATGCGTTTTTTCTATTTTTGACTCTACGCGTTTCTATTTTTGGAAATTGCTCTGTTTCCCTCCCTGACGCATATGCTCGTCCCCCTCCCACCCCTCCCGCGTACGCTCCCCCTCCCCCTCCCCTCTCACACACACACTATATATTAATTCTAACTGTTGTGATTAACATATTTAAATGTTGAAGTTAATATATATAACTGTTGAAGTTAATATATATGCCAACTTCAACAATTTAAATATGCTCACTTCAAATATTACCTTCAACATTTAAATATGTCAAGTTCAACAATTATGTATATTAACTTCAACAGTTACATATATAACAAATTACTTCAACAGTTACATATATAACTTCAACAACTACATATATAACTTCAACAGTTATACATATTAACTTCAACAGTTACTAACTGAACATATCTTAGGAACAAACTGAACACTAGGCAGTTCTGAACATATGAAAGTGCAGAATAATAGAGAACATAATCAACTAACTGAACACTTCAATCAATTAACTGAACACTTCAATCAACTAACTGAACACTAGGCAGTTCTGAGCATATTAAAGTGCAGAATAATATGAGAAACATAATTAACTAACTGAACACTTCAATCAACTAACTGAACACTAGGCAGTTCTGAACATATCAAAGTACAGAATAATAGAGAACATAATTAACTAACTGAACACTTCAATCAACTAACTGAACACTAGGCAGTTCTGAACATATCAAAGTGCAGAATAATAAAGAACATAATTAACTAACTGAACACTTCAATCAACTAACTGAACACTAGACAGTTCTGAAGTTAATATATTTAAATGTTGAAGGTAATATCGTAACTGTTGAAATTAATATCAGAAAGATAAACCTTGGTTCTATTCCATCTCTGCAACAAGTTTAGTATAACAGTTATATATATTAACTTCAACAGTTACGATATTACCTTCAACATTTAAATATATTAATTTCAACAGTTATGAAGATTGTATGAGGAGGAGGACGAAGGATGTAGGGGGAACGATGTATCTGGGAGGGAGGAGGGAGAGGGAAGGATAGCGTACGTGGAAGGGAGAAGAGGGAGAGGGGACAACGTACGTGGGAGGGAGAAGGGGGGACGAGGACAGCGTATGCGGGAGGGAGGAAGGGGGAGGGGGCGGGGGACAACGTACGCGTGAGGAGAGAAGAGTTAGTTGCAGCATACGCGTGAGGATGATGGGGATGATAGAATCTTAGGGATGATCCTAAGCGATTCCGTTTACAAACGTCCTACAGTTTTAAGATTAAATTTAAAAATTTTTAGTGAGCATGAACTCATAATAACTTTTCTAATGATCTATTTAGAAATTTATTTTGAATTGTAACCTAACACAAAGGCCTAAAAAAAAGGCTAAGAGTGCCGATCTATAGCTTCTCAATTCATAATAATGCAACTCAAGAATCAAGATTATCAGGCTGTAGAAATATTAGTCTGCTCAATTAGCATGTTTTTTTTTTCTTGTTTAGAATTAAAATTTGTAAATAGTAACATCAAATTAAAGAAGTGACACGACGGCTCAAAGATGTGATAGGCATTTTGACCTTCTGGAAATTAAAATGCTAGCGACTTAGACCTAGTAGTTAGTACCTGTCATGTCCGTGGGATTCTAATGGATAAAAAATAACTGTAGTATAGGAAACGAGTAGTACTATCGAACAAAAAAAACCAATCCAGCAGTGATAGATAATAAAAGTGATTCGCAATATGCTGAGCTGGAGAATCTGATTCGTGGGCTCAACAGATAGAAGAAACAATGTGATGGTCAACTCTGCAATTCATTGTTGTGAGAAATTCCATTTTTTTTTCTTTTCTTTTTCATACTGACCTCATGACATCGAGTTGTTATAACTTTTACTCATCATGTGTAAAATCTCAGATGTATCCTTTTTTACTTTATAGTAATTTATTGGGAAAATTTTTTTTATACCCCTCAAAACTAAGGAAATGGAGAATTTATCCCTCGAAAATTCAAACTGCTGATTTTGCCCCCCAAAATTTGAAACTTCTTCTTTATTTGCCCCTTTCTCTTATTTTATGTCAGAAAAAATAAATAAATAATAAAAATAAAAAACTTGACCATTATACCCTTAAATCTAACCCTATCGCTAATCTAACCGAGTCAATTCCATCGAACCCAATCAATCAACCTGATTCGATCAATCAAATCCTTACTCCGATCATGGAGGAAGAGAAACAAGGGAAGCCGTGAACAGCTCCAACTCGCATGGCCACGCAGTGGAGAGATACTCGCTTCACTGTCTTTACCTCAGACCGATGAAAGGGGGAGGTAGTGCAGCCGAGTCAGAGAGAAGGGCCATCGACACCATCGAGAAGAGAACACACGAGATTGGCTCGAGAAATGGAGATACAGTGGTTGCATCGAGAAGAATTAGAGAGAGGCTTGATAACCCATTAATTAATAAGTTGAATTGAATTTCTCGTAAAAAAAAATTCGTAGGCTAAGGATTTCACCCACCTATCCATTGAATCGTTCCTAATTATGGAAAATTATCGTATAAGTGTAATTCGGCAAGTCGGGTAGAGAAGTAACAGAGAGAAATCCAATAGCGTGGGAACTCTCACCAGTTGGGAAGAAGAGGTGAGAAGGGTATAATGGTCAAGTTTTTTCGTTTTTATTATTTATTTATTTTTTCTGACATAAAATAAGAGAAAGGGGCAAATAAAGAAGAAGTTTCAAATTTAGGGGGGCAAAATCAGCAGTTTGAACTTTCGAGGGGTAAATTCTCCATTTTCTTAGTTTTGAGGGGTATAGAAAAAATTTTCCTAATTTACTGCTTGGATAATTGCAATTAAGAGTCAGCTCAAGAAAACAACTAGAAAAAGACCAAGTCGGAATATGATCAAGATCATCCGTCTCTGATTAAGATGAAACAATTCTCTCTCACAACGTCAAACAAGACCAACGTAATAAGGAAAAGGAGGTACATTCTAGAGCAGTGCTGTAGAGTTAAATTGAACTCTAGAGAATAGGAACTCATAGTTGTCAGCACGTTTGACGCCGCCAACGGGCCAATAATCAAGCCTTGTGACGAGAACAAACAAACAAAATCAACCAGAAATCCATTTATTTTATTGTTGTATTGTTGTCCAATATATAATTTTTCTATTTTATGCATAAAGGAATGAAGAAGACTTATGTGGTGCTTGGGTTATTTAGGTTGGGGCATGTTGTGTTCCAGGTTTTCACCGTTCAGTTGTAGTTGGTTGTCATTATTTTATGTTAATTTGAATTTATATCGAATGAGGTTTGCTTTGTGGAGGTCAGATTCAACTCAAGACCCAGCAACAGGTAAAGCCAACTAGACAAGTTGATTTTGGATTTCCATAATAGGACCAGGTAAGATCAGCTCTAAGCTTTTCATGTAAGGATGATGATTCTAATCAAACTCAATATAACTTTTGTTTTATCTCAACATAATTCTAGATGAAAAGAGTTTAAAATATTACTATTACACAAACAGTTCGAAAAATTTTAGGACAAAGACTAATCTAGCAAAATCACAGTCCAATAGAAAGGAATCTAGCAGCAACCAAACTAATATGATCATCCCAAGAGATTTCTAGGACAGCAAATACACAAAAAACAAAGGGGCGAAAGATGATGACAAGCTATTCAGACCAAGTGCCAAACAATTTGGTGTGCAGAAATATAGAGGGTGATCACAGTTTCTTGATAATCTGAACTACGTCTTCATCATCAAGTTCGTGCTCCTAAAGACAAAATAAACAAACAGTAAAAATGCATTAATAAAAAGTGAGAACAAAAAAAAAAAAACATTAACAAAGAACAACAGCAATTTAGGCAAATTGTAAACTTGACCTAAACTTCACTGTATCAGGTCTTTCATAATGAGTACAAATTTGCAATTTTAGTTGAGAAGCAACAAAATCCAAGTTCAGATAAATAATGCTAAAAATAACTATAAGAATATTTTCTGTATTATTTCATTATATATTTTCTATTCCTATTTCCAGCTAATCATTATTAAAAGAGCAATCAACCTAGAAATATAAATCCCTGATTCTTAAGTTTACTTTGCCATGTCTGGAAAGACAGAAAAAAAAGCCTAATATAAAATGCAAACTCATCACTGGAGATGAGAGCACACCTTGCCAACTCTTTGAGGCTTGTGCTTCACGCTTGAACCCCAGACAAGTGCACTATATATTTCAAATAAAAGAAGAAAATGAAAAATATTAGTGATCCAATTCAGTAAACTTTTTTAAAGAAAAATGTGATGGTATACCCTGCAAATACAAGGGATATCAAGAAAATGATACAGTACATCATGCACTTTTTGTAATCAATAACTTTTTCTTTTGTTTTTTTCTTTTTTTTCTTTTCCCACACTGGTGGAGCAGCCGAGCAGGGGTGGGGAGTGGGCGTGGATATTTGAGTAAGGATGAAAGCTTACTATTTGAACTGTTTAAGCATGTCCTTGTGAATTCTGTTGCAGAAATCTTCTACTGTTCTCCTCTTGGATGATAAAATGACAGGATCATCATAATCTGGATTCATCCCCTTAGGCTTTGTATAAATGCGAACCAGGTCCAAATACTCCCAAATCTTCTCCAGTAGCCCATCAAGATTCCATTCCAGATGTGCGCTGTTTGTTTGACAATTCACAAAATAAAAGAAAATAAAATTTAACAACATATGTACCTGCATAGTCATAGCTGTTCAGTTCACAGACAACAAGAACAATAAAACCTCTGGTCGTGTATAGATATTGGAATAACACTAAACAATTCGCAGAGCTCTTATACCACACTGAACATACTACCTAGATCATATCATTCGTATTTGAAACCTAAGTGAAATCTACGCCCTTTTAGGTCAACACCACTCCAGCTTGAGATTAGTAGCACATTTCTTTTTTGCATCATACTATATAATTATCTAACAAGTTGGTTTTCCTTCTAGGAAATATTGGAAAACTTTGTAGGTATGATCAAAGACCCAACACCAAATCATGAAGAAAACAAAAAAAGATTGACAACCTGATAGGGCAGTAATGAGGGAGCTTGTCAAGGATCTCAAGC
This sequence comes from Rhynchospora pubera, assembly GCA_028095005.1. NCBI lineage: Eukaryota > Viridiplantae > Streptophyta > Magnoliopsida > Poales > Cyperaceae > Rhynchospora > Rhynchospora pubera. The sequence goes on along the minus strand of CM051462.1, from coordinate 155,905,223 downwards.
TCCTCAAGGGTGATCTGGTCAATCTTATTGACAACATAGATGCAGGGTATGTAAACACGGCTTCCTTCGATGACGTCAATAAGGTCGTCTGCGGTGGCATCATAGCGCAGAGAGATATCAGCATTGTGTATTCTGTATTCACTACAGATGGCTTTTACAGTCTCCAGATCCAGGTTCGTGTTCGTTACAGTGGATGTGAAATTAATGCCTCCCTTTTCCTTTCTCCTAAATGTCAGGTTTGGTCGCTCCTTGTTTAACCTGCCTTTGCCATTAAATTAATCGTGGATTAATATTTTCTTCATCAGCGGTACTGCTTGGTCGTTCAAATATAGACTCGACAATGCATTATTACCTTATCCCAAATCCTTCCAGCTCCTTTTCAATAAGTCGTTTATGTGTAATTGGTTTTATCGCGTCAAGAACAATCAAAATACAGTTGCATGTCCTAGCTGTACTGATAACCTGACATTTTTTATAAAGATAATATATTATTTGATTATTCATTCACTATAATACTGAACTTATTGGTAAAGTTTTGATCTATTCATCAATGTACTTCTATTTGCACAAATTATCCTTATGAATTTGTATTTGAACACCACAGACTAGACAAGAATATAGCCCAGTTGCTTAGACGAGTTGAATATTGCATTTCATTATTTGATTATTTCATTATTACACAATTACAGTAGCAAATCTAGTTATATAAAACTGTAAAAACAAATAGATGGCTTTAAAGAATAATTCGCAGACAAGAACAAGCTAAAGAATAATGTTCAAGGAAGTAGCTATATAGCTTTAATACCTGTCTTCCTCTACCTTTACCATCCTTTGCACCTTCAATAATACCAGGCAAATCCAAAAGCTGCCACAAAAAAGGAAATATATGTTACAAACCCCTTAAGCATAATTAAACAAAAAACACAAATATTAAATGATATTCTATAGAAACGACTAAAACACAGTATAGGGAAAGGGCTATCTTAATTTCTGCCAGAAACATAGCACATATTACTGCGTAACTACTGCACGGTACTTTTTATTTCTTGGAATTATTTGGGAATGCATTTAATATGCATGCATCTGCTTCAATCCTTCAAATTATCTCAATCGAGTTAAGAAAATGAAACAGCATACAGGTGGAAGAAAAAGCAGAAATTCCAGAATTGACCAAATGGTACTACAGATCCACACTTTTTACTGACAGTCCATGAAACGTATAAGGTACTATTTTTTAAAAAAAAAAAAAAACAGAAAAGAAAAAAATAACCAACCTGAATTTTGGCTCCCTTGTACATGATGACTCCAGGAATGCATGTCAAGGTTGTAAACTCATATGAAGCAACCTGTCAAATCATATATGATTACAAAACAAAACAAAAAGAAAGATAAAGACATGCACTACCAAGCTCAAAGTGCCACAAACTGTAACAACAAGCAAAAGTGCCTATATATTATTTCTAAAAGAACATACATTACTGCCACATACAAGTTGGAGGTCAGACTTGTGGGTGAAACAAGCAAGAGGCAAAAGATGGAAAAACAAAGGGATGCGTAAATTTGCCAAGGACATACCTCAGAAAAAGTGCCGGTCAATTTGTTAAGAAGTGTAGATTTGCCAACAGAGGGGAAACCAACAAGGCCAACACGAGCATCTCCGCTCTTTGTCACGTCGAATCCTTCTCCTGCTCCACCACCTCCTTTGGAGGATGGAGTCAAAAGCTCCCTTCTTAGTTTAGCTAGTTTTGCCTTATTGATGGAAGGATAATATAATATAAAGTTAGAAAACAGATAATTAGCAATTTGACAGAGCAATGATCTATGCCCTGCCTCCTAATTTATTCCAAAATACCTCAACTATCGTTCCTTTAACTTCTCAGCAGTGTACAGACAGAGTGTGTGAATGTGGTCACAGTTGGATTTTATATGATATTCCTGTGTTATGTAGGGGATGCATGGTTAAATGATGGTACCAGCATTGATTGTTTTATTGTGGCACACAATATATAATATCTAGATCTTCAAGAGATGCACAAAATTTCTGGAAACAGAAGAACTTAAACATTACAAGGAGTACCAACAACTTCATTATCATGATTTTGTAGTTCATGGACAATTTGCAACTTCAGCCAGTATGTAGAATATCAGCTTTAGATTAGATATATTTTTAAAACTTACTATGCTAGCAATTAACTCCATTAAGTGGTATAAGCAATTACTAATCAAAATAAAAAGAAAATAAAGGGAAAATAACAAGACGGAGGAAATATAAAAATGCTAATGTAGCCCACACCCATTAAATAATTCAATAATAAATGAACACCATTTAATATAAAACTAAATAAAAGTATGGCCAACTAATGTAAGGGGATAAGAACATAGCTAATTACTGCACACCAATGCAATAAAAGGGAGGAAGCATATACCTTCAGAAGTCCAAGATGGTGCGCTGTGGCTTTGTTTTTCTGTGTTCTAGCCATCTGCACAAAGGATAAGAAGTTAAGAATAAGATGACATCATAGATCATAGCTCCAGATGTTAATTAAAATCATTCTAAGCAGTAAGCACACACACCAAAACATGATGTCTGATTATTGGTATGATAAAGCTAGGTCATATTGAGATGCTAGTACTGCCCAATAAGCTAGGTCTTTTGATTTCTCTCTCTTTCAGTGCCATCAGTTGGTGCATTTGGCAACACACAAATGAAATGTGCTTTTTAATTTTCTTTTTCTGATATGTTCTGTTGATTTAACAAGACCTACACCTTAAATATTCCATCAGCATTAGGCAAATTAGCCTAATTTATTACTGTTTATACTAATGAAACAACTCCCAAGTACACAATCGTAAGAATAGAGGAGATTTGTAAAACTAATCAACAAATATCAGAGCTCAATCTAAGCTCGGCAGCTCTTACAAGTTACAACAGAACAAAATCACAAAAACAATCAGCCTTTAAGGGTTTAACAAATAAATAAATCAATAAATAAAAAGAAAAAATAGTTTGTAGAACAAAAAGTTCCTCAATCCAGCTATATAATTAAGCATTCAACAGGGATAGAGGTTAAACCTCATCTTCGATATCCTTGATTTTTTGCATAACCGTCGCCATTTTCCTTCGTTTGGCCTCTACACGAGTGTGCTTTCTTTTCTATTCTTCTTCTTTTTTTTTTGATCTTTTGCAACTTTCTTCTCTCAAACTCTGGGCTCTGGCGAGTTGAGACTCCGATCCTCTTCGCTCTCTCAGAGACAATCGCCGACCTTCTAGTCGCTTCTTCGGTTCAAGCGTTCAAGGCCAAGCTTTTTAGTGAACCGGGTTCATGTTGCGTCGATTTAGAGCCGTGTGGGCCGGGTCGGGTAGGCAAATTTGATTTTGAAGGATTATCTTATCAGCTACAGATTCGAATTATTTTTGGACCTCGGATTGGGTCGGATCAGATTTTGGGCCGTACATTTCGAGTGATCTTGAGTTTCGGGCCGAAAAAATTAATAGTAACGTTACTGTTCATCTAAATTTTGATAATAATAATAAAATAAATTCAAAATTTTAATACTAACGTTGCTGAATCGTCGTTTGGAATGACGAATTGTCTGAACTCTTAGATCGTCATTCCGAACGACGATCCAACATTGGATCGTCATTTAGAATGACGATCCAATATTGAATCGTCATTTGGAACGAAGATCTAAGCCAACATTTTGGGAATTGAGTTATGTACACGCTTTACTTCATTTTTAGTATCTTCTAGAAAAAAAATTAAATGAAGATTTATATGTACACGGCTCGTATGAATGCTATGTACACTTCAACTTCATACACACAAAACCTTAATTCATGTGGCCGATTGGGACAATGATGCTTTAATTTCGGCAAAGTTTTAGATGACCTCTATTAATATTATAATCATTCAAAAGACAATATACATATCCAGTTTAAAGTTCTACAAAATGCGAAATAAATATATGAGATATTTATATAATATAATGATGTTGGCTAAAATTAAACGCAAGACAGGTGTAGTTCTGACTTCTGACTAAAAAGGTATGTAGAAACTATTTATTGAAGTGATCATTAAACGCAAATATTGCAATGACCATTATATTTTTAGCAATAAATATTTTACTCTGATATCCACACAACCGTCAGGGAATTGCTCAGCACACTCCCATCTTGCTCATCCACTCCTAATTTTTTTCAAAAATGACCAAAATATCATCTCCTTTATATTGTTTTTTTCCGGACTTTAGCACTTGAATGAGGACATTTTAGTCAATTTGGGAGTGATTGAGTAAGGTGGGAGTGTGCTGAGCAATTCCCCAACCGTCATGGCTGACGTGTCTTAAATAAAATGAATATTATATTTAGTTCCCAATACTACTAATTCGTATAACAGCTGAAATGATAGGAAATTAAACTAGTCATGATATTAGTAGTATATTATGGTCATCAGAAACATTATTGGGGTGTTTGTTTGTGCAGTAAGGGGTTATATAAGTTAAGGATGTCTAAGTGTTTATGTAGTGCTATGTAATAGATATTTAGTTGTGTAGTAAGGATGACTAATTTAATGCATGCATATATTCATGTCAGAAGACTAAAATGTCCTTATATTCATACCTTTAATTAATTATTATTCTTAAATCATTATTATTCATAATTAATATTACTTGATAAATATTATTAATTATAATAATTAATCTTTATTATTAATTATGATTTTTTTAATAATTATTGTTTCTTATTAAATATTATTATTTATTAATTAATATTTATTATTTGTTAATTATTAATTATTATAAAAATTAATTATTAATGATAATAAGAAGTCATTTTATTATTATGAAATATTATTAATTATTTAATAATAAAAAATATTATTTATTATTTATTTTTAATTAATTATTATTATTGAATCATTATTACGAATAATTAATATTACTTGTAAAAATATTATTAATTATTATTATTTATTAATTATAATAATTAATATTTATTATTAATTATGATTTTTTAGCAGTTATTATTATTTATTAAATATTATTATTATTTATTTCTAAGGGGTATTGTTGGAAAAAAAATTAAAGGGGACCATGCATAACTTATGCAACCTAAATAGATTACATAAATTATATACCCTTAAGACATCTTATGTAAGAGGTGCTTGGTGACTAAAGAATGCATAACTTAAGTTATGCATCCTTTAAGTCACAAACAAACGGAGCCGATAGGTTTTCTATTCTGACGCAAAAATAATATGAAAAGAGGACGTAACGTCTAACATATTATTCAACAATTTATTGAAAAAAAAACGAAATCCATGTAAATATAAATATGAAAACAGGATGCAACACGCCAAACTTGGACACTTTTGTCAAATTAATCCAGATAATGTTTGAAATGTTTTTTAAAAAATAAACGGATTCTTACATGTTTCCGCGGCGGAGCCACTTTTAGAGTCAATTGACCTGCTGACATTCACAATTCTTTCCCCCTTTTTGAAGCTTAATAATAGCAAAACGAATATTATAATTATTTTAATTTGCCACCACAAAAACTTTGCCGAAATTAAAGAATCATTGTCCCAATCGGCCACAAGAATTAAGGTTTTGTGTGTATGAAGTTGAAGTGTACATAGCATTGATACGAACCGTGTACATATAAATCTTCATTTAATTTTTTTTCTATAACATACTAAAAATGAAGTAAACCGTGTACATAACTCAATTTCCAAAGTGTTGCCTTGGACATTGGATCGTCATTTGGAACAACGATCTAAGGGTTCAGACTATTCGTCATTCCAAACGACGATCCAGCAACGTTAGTATTAAAATTTCGAATTTTTTTTTATTATCAAAATTTAGATGAATAGTAACGTTACTATTAATTTTTTCAGGAGTTTCAGGTTAATTTCGTATGATTTTCTATGGGCCATTGTTTCATTGGGCAATGGGCATGAATGCGGAGTGCCGGCAGCCCGGCAGGGGTGAAAACGATGATCGTTTCGACCATCCTTTCGTTTCGTTTTGTCCAAAACGAAATGAAACGGTTAAATATTTTGGTTGCATTTCAAAAACGAAACGGTTAATGAAAGCTTGAAATAGTTTCGTCCATGTATATTTTCGTGGTATTTTCATGATTTCGTGTTCAATTTCTTGTAACCATTTTCGTGTCCAAAACAAAACAGTTAACGCAACTAACCATTTTCGTGGTCGTTTTAGACGTTATGCACCCTAATTGCCGGAGTTACTATTATATAGAGGATTGCTAAAATGCTATGCATAGTACGGATGTCCTTCGTGCTACGGATTCGTTCTTGCATTTCATGCTTCAAACAACTAATCCAAACCGTTCAATATCTTCTACATATTGAAATCTCATTAGAAACCAAAATTTATATATTTTTATTTTTTTTACTATTTTTCTCAGATTTTTGAAAATCACTGTTATTGAAGGGTCCAGAATTTATTAGATTAAGTATTTTAAAAAATCTGAAAAAATAGAAAAAAATTCAAAAAAATATAAAATTTGGTTTCTAATGAGATTTCAATATGAAGAAGATAATGAATGGTTTGGATCAGTTGTTTGAAGCATGAAATTCAAGAACGAATCCGTAGCACGAAAGACATCCATGCTATGCATAGTATTTTAGCAATCCTCCTATTATATATACTTTGTGAAAATAATTTAAACAATCGAGGAAAAAAATGAATTAATGAATAATAGATACTCTTTATCTTTGGTTTAGAACCAAGTTGTGCTATACAATCATCTTTTGTCATTTATGTTGATCGACAAAGAACATTTGGATCGACAAAGAAATAATTTAAAAATATGCTATTGTAATTAATTTTTAAATTGTGGAGAAATAAATATTAATTTTGTATTATGAAAAGACAATTTGAATTGTATCATTTAAAATAACCCTTCACAAGAGCTAATTTCATTATTCATCCAAAAGTTAAATTAATAAAACAAATTATTATTATTTTTTAGAAACCTTAACAGCGGCTTCAAGAGGGGGAAAAAACACTAATTCAATGCTATTCAGGGGGGAAAAATAAATTAAATAAAATAAACAACATCACTATTATTGACCTATATATTCATCGAAAAGATACCCTTAAAAACTTAGAATGAAAGGAGTGTGCTAACAACACTTCAAAAGATAATAGTTTTCTACAACCCAAGTGGAAACAGGTGCACAACGCCCACGCGTACAATGTCTGCAGCCATGTGTCACGTTGATATTCACCACCATCATGCCTCATCTTGTAATATCAGTTGTTTATACTTAACTATTTAATATTTAAAATTGTAATGCTTCGTATTAATATTTGTTTATAGTGTTCATTTTTAAGTATAATAATATTTTTTTTAAAATATTTATTTGTTCACAATTTTTGTTGCTACGTTTCCTAGTGGAAAATAAATGATAATCGTATATAAACACTTTATTTATTTCTCTTTAATATATATCTCCTGTATTACTTGCACTTGCTGTTGATCAGGAAATATTAAAATTACAATTGCACCAATATCATATTCATCGGGTATTGATAATGTAAAAGCAAACCATATATATATATATATATCATGTTGACAAGTATTGACTACATTCTGATCCAAAGTTAAAAATCATTCACCGGCAATGTCATTTAAGTAAATGAGAACAGAGAGGTCTGAAAAAAGAAGGGCTCATGCGCAATTTATAAATTTATCTTTTAAATTTTTGATCATTCTATTTACACTACAATATTAATTAATTAATGTCATAGTTTGACCAGAGACACAGAGACAGATTAACGAGAACATTTCAACACACTCTGTCACTTGTATTTTACGCAACCCAAATTATGGGACATTTAATTAGACAATAACCTCACTACAGATTCAAGTACTCATAGAAGAATTTAAAACAGATGTAGTAATTTGATCCGAGAGGAATTTTTATTTTCTAAACATGAACTTAAACTAAAACGACAGAGAAAGAATTAGTTCTTTCCTGAAAGTAAAAGTAAAGGAACAAATTCAGAATCAAATATCCTGAGAATAGAAATCAACTATTTCTCTCATGTCAAGCATCAAAGTAGAATCAAAAGTAGAAGTAGAACACTCCTCAGAAACCAACCAAAGCATATGTTCAAACAGAATTGCATCCAAATCAAGGAAGATCACACCTTTGCAATCAGACCCACAAATTTCTCTCTTATTACCATTTGCCTTGGCAAGCTCCAACAAGCACTTGAATGGATATGTGTCTAGCACATATTGGTCCACATGAAAAACTCTCTTCTCTTTTCCTACCACTATGGTCACAGTACCTGTATCTGCGGTATCATCGGTTAGACGCCGGTATCGGTACGAGAGGTCTTGAGGCGAGGAGCGACGGAGAAGAGAGAAGCAACCTAAAGATGTGGATTCTCTGATTGAGTTGTACATTCTCTTCTCTTCTCACTCTCATACACGCACACAAACTCTTGGCATGTGAGTAGCTAGTTGGAGACGCAGTGGGGGGATTAAATGAGTGTGATAGGTTGTCTAATACTCTCCGTTACGCTTCAGATACGTGAAAGAGAAGAAAGCATGCGTTGGATTCGATTCACGAGAGAACTGCTCTAATGTTATATTGTTATATCAGTACTGGAGGAAAGTCTTCTTCAAAAAAGAGAAAAAGTAAATACTGTAGGAAATTAGGAATGTCTATAGATTAGTCCTTTTATTTCTACTGACCATCTAAAATGACAGTTAGGTGAAAGGGCGAAAATCAACCGGCCGGGTGAGCATCAACTTTTTCTAGGCATCTTCACCCATCAAGTTACACAAAATGATCTTTTTTTTCTTTTAATTTTTTTTAAACACTATGACGGCATAAATATTTGTCAATATTAATAATAAATTCTATCGTTTCCTCAAGTTTATTGCTCCATTCCTATAAATAAATTCTATCATTTCCTTTTGTGGTTTAGTAATTTTCCAAATTTCAATTTTAGATTTTTATATTTGTCAATTAAAGATTTCATCATGTGTGTCATGATTCTCTCCATGGGTGCATTTGGATTGTTGGAGAAAGAAGAAGAAGAAGAAAAATTATAAACAATCCAAACTCTTCATAAAGTTACACACTTTTCAATATTTCTTCCCACTTCTTTCCTTCTTTCCTTCTTTCCACACCTATCCAAACGGAGCCCATGTTTAGGAAACATATATGCGTTTGAATATGCATAAGTACAATATAATTCTCAAAGCAATGAACATTTATTGTGTTTCTTACACGAATTACCATATAGACAGTAGTGTTTGTTCACAATTGTGCATGTCTATATCATTTTAGAAATAAATTATTTGTGTTAAAAATTTTATTGTTATAAATTATTTGTAAAAATTGTCTAATATTAAAAATGAACCTTTTCAATATATATTTCTGGGGCAAATTTGGAAAATAATTAATCGTCGTTATTAGTTACACAAATTAGAAATGCGTTGCATGGATGATTTATATATCATGAGTTCATGACTACTGAAGCCATGATATATAGTGGGAGAACCTGTAGGATGTCAATTATCTAGTCGACTGAACGAAGTAACTTAAATTGACAACAAAATACGCATTGATGTCTGACGCATCAACTAAGAGGAGTACAGTGTAACAATAATGATCTGTTGCGTTACTATTTGGTTTTAAAGATATTAACATTAGTCGATTATTAAGCTCTTTTTTTTCTGAAAAAGATATATAAATGTCCTTAGAAAATTTACTTTGAGTAACAGCTGGAATTGTTGCATTTTCGCTAGAGAAGCCCATCTCAAACTTACTTTCTCCTTCATTTATTTATCGTTAGATTTTGTTCTTAGATAAAATTACGTAATTATGTAAAGTATGCTAGACAGACAATTAAGCAAAAAAAACAAGAAATATTAATTAGCTAATAGATCATACAAAACCTGAATACATCCAGATCACAATAATTATTTTAATTATAAACTAGTTTAAGATCCCTCATATGTACGTGGGCAAATAAAGAAACCAAAATATGTATAATAAAAATATATTGCTTAATCTAGCATCGATACAAATAGATATACTATTAAATTTGTTTCTTTATTAGACGAAAAATCAAAATATATTGTTACTTCGTATGACGATTAATATCCGACCACGTATCAAATCGATCGAACGGTAGAAACACCTGTTTACATGCTAGACCTAGCGTGTAATACCTTTACAGTCCGTGCGTTTATAAGTAGTAGAGATTAAGGAATAATAATAATAATAAGAGTAATGCTAGAATCAAACATATAGGACGTCAAACACGATACAAACGTCGCACATTAAAATTTCGAACGGTCGATCCAAACCGCTCAATATGATCTCTATATTAAAATATCCTTGATAATCAAATTTTATATTTTTTCATATTTTCTAACTATTTTTTTTTTAATTTTCAAAATTGAAGGGTTCAGAACTTTTTAGATTGAGCATATTGAAAAATACCAAAAAATAGTAAAAAAATATAAAATTTGGCTTCCATGAAGATTTTATAACATAGAACAATTTGAACTGTTTGGATCGGTCATTCCAATTTTAAAAATTAAAATTTTATCGCGTTGGACAAGTATACGTGTCCTATATGTTTGACACTAGCCACTTCCTAATAATAATAATAAAAGTTTTAAATCTACCATTACATATAGACCACCTACCAAAAATCAGAAAAAAGAAAAAAACAACAAATCTGAGAAATTCTCTTACGAAATAACGATAATTAATGATTCTTATATCGATCTCTGACTAATTCTTGAGGTATCTCTATATTACAACCTGGAAACGATCAACCAAGTCTTTTAAGATTAAGATAAGATGATGAGGTGTGACAAGCCCAAGCGGGCTTTATTAGTTATATATATATATATATATATATATATATATATATATATATATATATATATATATATATATATATATATATATATATATATATATATATATATATATATATATGGAGTTTAGCTACGGTGAGTCGCGACTCACGGACCCTCTGGTGAGTCGCGACCAATACTCTTAGATCTAGATCAAAATGACCGATCTAAACCGTCCAATATGATCTCCCTATTGAAATCTCCGTGCAAACCAAATTTTTTATTTTTTCGAAATTTTTAAGTATTTTTTTCAGATTTTAAAAAATTGATGTTTTTGAATGGTTTAGAACTAATTAGATTAACGATTTTCTAAAATTTCAAAAAAATACTTCAAAATTTCGAAAAAATGAAAAATTTGGTCTACATGGAGATTTCAATAGGGAGATCATATTGGACGGTTTGGATCGGTCATTTTGATCTAGATCTAAGAGTATTGGTCGCGACTCACCGGAAGGTCCGTGAGTCGCGACTCACCGTAGCTAAACTCTATATATATGCATCGAATATATATATATATATATAGTGGATTGATAAAATACACTCTGGTGTATGGATCGTCTCCCGTACACCGGAGTCGTTTATGAAATTTAAAAATCAAACAGTCAATCCGAACCGTTCAAGTTATTCTCCATATTGAAAAACTCTCGGAGACCAAATTTTACCATTTTTCGAATTTTTTTGCTATATATTATGATATTTTCAAAAAACACTACAATTGGAGTATTTCAGGCCCTCCAATTTGAAAATATCATAATATATAGCAAAAAAATTCGAAAAAATATAAAATTTGGTCTCCGAGAGTTTTTCAATATGGAGAACAAGTTGAACGGTTCGGATCGACCGTTTGATTTTTGGATTTCAAAAACTACTCTGGTGTACAAGGAAGATCCGTACACCAGAGTGTATTTTATCACCCCTCTATATATATATATATATATATATAGAATATAGAAATGCTACGGTGCACTGTGATGTATTGGTGCTTTTGTGCACTGCGAATCGTGATCGTTCGATCTGTATTCAGATCTTACTTGATGATGTCGCTAGATGGAAAACTTTCGGATGTCCCTCTTCTTTATTTTACTCCAGCGACTGAACCTTCTGGATATCTTCTGTTCTCTCTCCGCTCGTACTCTTTCAGACAGCCTCCTCTCTCTCTCACATGTTTCTCCTTTTTATCTCACCTCTCCATCTCTACGATAAATTTCCCCTAAATTTGAGTTTCGTTGGGCCCCAACCCTGCCTCTCGCCTCCATCGCCGAACTCCCGAACTTCTGTCACTCAACTTCGCTGTCTAGGGTTTCTACAACCTGAGGTATCTCTTTCTCACCCTTCTTGCGCCCGCGCCCTCACTCTCTGTCTCTCTTGATATTTCCACAAGGCTAGGATTGATTGTTAGTTAATTAAGCCCTAACTAGCAAGTAAGTTCCGTCTGAGACATATGAACGGTGTACTGAGACTAATTTCTCTTTAGTTAATGTCGTTTGTTTATCCTTTAAGCTTTACTAAGACTTATTTCTCATTATTTAATCCCTGATTGCCTTTACAAAATAATAGCAATTGGAGAAATTATTTCAAAATAACAATCTCTGGTTGCCTTTAAGCATTACTGAGACTAATTTCAATCATTTCAAAATTGGTGTTCAGCAACATTTGAATTGATTCTTCAGTCCATTCCTTTCTCTTCACTTTGACAGCAAAGGGCACTAATACCAGTAAAGGCAAATTGCTTAGCAAACTGTTTGGATCAAAGCTTATTTATGATAATTCCTTTTCTCAAGTTAAAGCTTAAATTTAGGATAATTTAAATCATATGGCACCAGATATGCAACCGGTTGTCAAAATTACCAACAGGGGGCCTAATAAGGGTGACAACTCGACGTTATTACTTATGTGATAAATGTGATTTCTTTGTAGGATGGTCTGATTAGTTGAGCTTTAGGCCTATAAATCGAGAATTTGAAGAGTTGAAGCAATGATTGAAAGCAACCAAGAAGCAATTAGAAGAAATGGAAAAGACAAACGATGAAGATTAATCAGACTATTAATATTATGATTGCATTATTTGTAATGTTTGTTGGGATTTTAATATTTGTAATTAGTATTCAAGCAATATGTCCCAACTAATGATATGGATATATTAATATATGGACAAATTAATTAGGCAGTAGGTTTTAATGCACTTTAATTAATTAATGCATGAATATGTTATTTTGGATATGCCTTTTTCAGTAATTGTATGCGCTACTGTCTCCTTTAATGTACTTGAATTGTGTATGAATTTGCTATCTATTTAAATTGTGGTACTATCTTATTTTATTTCACTAGAACATGTTCTTCATCATCTTCTGTTTGAATGTCTATTTTATTGATAGTGTCATTAACTGAAAATTAACTTGGATAGATTGTGCTACTATCTTATTTTATATCACTACTCGTGTAGAAAATTAACTAAACTTTGTAAAATTTTACCCAAACACTCAGATTGCCAACAAGGAAAAAATTCACCCAAGTACTCAACTGATGTGAAAATTTTACTGTTGGTCTATTTTATATGACATGTTCTAGTGAAAAAAGGAATCTTATAAAATTATACGGCATGTTCAATGAAGACCAGGACTCTTGTATTATGTTTATTCAATGAAGTTATTTCCTGCTAAACAAATGCAAAAAAATAACAAGAAGTTGTTTTCTGTATTCTAAAAAATTTACAAAAATGAACAACTAACGTGAAATTCAATCCATGTACTAAGAATCAAGTAATTTATGTTAAATCCCTGGTTCTTAACACATTCAATATCTTTCACAGATCATTCAAAAGGAATAGCACATGTTTTGTTCATTCAAAAAGCATAAACACCAAAATATTTAACACAACACAATTTGCTCTTCTTCATCATATTCTGTGTCCATCTTCTGTATCTAGTTCCTCTTCATCAATTTACTTCATGTCTTTTTCTTTCTTCTCTTCATGTCTACTGCTACTCTCAACTCATGCTGTAAATTAAAAGCACACATTAAAAAAAAATGAACAGTACATGTATACGAAGAGAAGTAGGGCATCGGCAAGTAGGACATTTTATATTTAAATCTCTATTTGAAATTATTGAAAAATTAATTAGGGGAAAATACTTAACTGGTATTGAAAAATAATTAGGGGAAAGTACTTTACTGGTATTTCAAATTATTGAACAGTAATGCACGAAAGAGAGAAAAAATCACGAACTTTACTGGTATTGAGGAAAAATCATGAAAGAGATGGAGAGAAAAAGGAAAAGAGAGTAAGAGGAGAGAAGTAACCTTTCGATTTGGACAGAAACCCTAGAATGCAAAATCGAGTGAGAGGAAGTCGGATCGTTCAGCGATAGAGGCAAGAGGAGGACTAGAAGAAACTTAGGTCAGTCGAAACCATCAGTCCAGTGAGAAAGGCGAGAGAAAAGGTTCTCTGAGTGAGAGGGACGGAGAGATGAGAGGGGATCTCTTACAGTCTTCGACGGGGGGATCATCTCTTGTAGTAGAGATGGTGAGGCGACGGGATTGGTGGTAGAGATGGTGAGGCGAGAAGGTAAAGCCGTAGACGGAGAAGTAAGACGATGGTTCCATGAGAGAGAGAGAGAGAGGGAGTTCTAAGTTAAAGAGAAATGAAGATCTGGAGAGGAGATGTTTTGTCGCTGGAACAAAATAAAGAAGAAGGACATCCGAAATTTTTCCATCCAGCGACATCATCAAGATTGATTAGAAGACAGATCCAACGATTAGGATTTGCAGTGCACAAAAGCACCAATACATCACAGTGCACCATAGCATTTCTCTATATATATATATAGTTTTGTTATGGTGAGTTGCAACTCACCAAAGCATCCGTGAGTCACGCTCAAAATTTCGAAATTTAGTTCAAAATGACCGATTCAAACCGTCTAATAGGATCTCCCTAATGAAATCTCCATGCAGACCAAATTTTATATTTTTTCGAAATTTTTAAGTATTTTTTTGAAATTTTAGAAAATCATCAATCTAATTAGTTCTGAACTGTTCAAAAACAACAGTTTTTAAAAATCCGAAATAAATACTTAAAAATTTCAAAAAAATATAAAATTTGGTTGCATGGAGATTTCAATAGGGAGATCGTATTAGACGGTTTGGATCGGTCATTTTTAACTAAATTTCAGAATTTTTAGCGTGACTCACGGATGCTTTGGTGAGTTGAAACTCACCGTAACAAAACTATATATATATATATACACACACGATGCATATTCAGATTAGTCTCTATTCTGCTGCAATTGATTAAATTAGACCATCTTTAAAAATCATCTTATAGCCACAAAATGATTTAATGAATAATACACAAATCATCAACAATCATCAACATCAACAAATACTTCAAAGCAAGGGATATTATCTACAGTGACATTGCTGCCATCAGCATGACATCATCACTACACTTTCTTGAACCGATCTGGATCGTTCGTTTTGCTTTTCTGGATCTTGTACGTCAGATCAAAATTTGACCTTGATATTTCCGTCCCTCCTCTTTCTCTCTCTTGATCTGGTGATGCATTGATGCCTCTGAGCCTCCCCCACTTTCCTCAACGAAACAAGAAAAGAAAAGGCGGACTAACCTAGAGCAAGTGAGATGAAGAGAGAAAAGTGAGCCCTTGCTTTGTTTCCCTGAGGAGATGGAGAGAAAAACTTTCACTTCTGCTTTCTAATGTTCATTCCTGCCTTCTCCTCCCCATGTAACGTTCTTTGTAGTTTCTCCCTTTTTCATTCCTTTCTATGTAGAAACTGACTCTAGCCATGAAATCAACCTTTTTTTGATATTTCGATTCTACAGGTGAGTAGATCACATGATTCGCTTCCTCACCACTCTCTCTTCTCTCTTCGCGACTTTTTGTTATCACAATTGATGGTTGAGATATGTGGTAAGTTACTGTTCCTTATTTTCTCCTTTTATTTTCGATTCATTTTATCTTTTCTTTCGTATTTTGGTGTTACTTCTTACTTGGGGCTAGAGTTCTAAAAGGGCAAGGGTATAGATCTTTTGGCTGAGAGAGGGAGGAGGTGGCGTTAGATGGTGGAAGCAAATTGGTCCATGGTTTTCTCAAACAGTTTAACTGGGTACTAATTCTTATTGCTCTTAGTGTGTTTAAGCCTAATTATTTACACAAGTAAAAAAGAGTCAAAAGGCTAACTATTGGGTCAAATATTTTTGTGTTGTTTGTCGGAGGTTGCCTCTAATATTTTTTTTTTCCCTTTTACACTTTTCCTCTTGCAAGATTAAATTTGGAAATGTGCAGGAATCTCAAGACTGAAGCATGCTAAATTATGTCATCAGAATATATATCAACCTTTAATTTGTTGAGGACGATGGAAAATAACCTTTATAAAATAAAATTTTCTTTTTTTTTTTTTGCTTCACATTTTGTTTATAATTGTTGTTTTCTATAGTGTCTGAAATACACGCTGGGAAAAGTTGTAGGAGAAATATGGATAAAATGAAGAGGAAGAGGAGCCAGAAGGCTATGTTAAGTCGTAAGATTTGGACCATTTGGTGATCCGATGACAGCTGCATTCTTTTCTGAAATATTTGTGGATTTTAACCAAAGGTCATTATATTGGTTTTCACTGTTATCTTTATTGTGGTTCTTTACATTTATGTTGAAACAAGGTGTGATTTTAGTTCATGGAGTGATTTAATGGTTTGATAGTAACAGTACTAAGAAGGCATAATGAATTTGTGGTTGTTATCCGCTTTCTCGATTATTGAAATAATTATTTTTTTACTTTCTTCATTATTGTTGCTAATGTTAATTTACTGGTACATTTTCAGCATTTCAGTTCACTATGGTGTGCTGTGTTTGTTTGTTTCTCTGTGGGTCTTCCTGCAAGCTTCCTTTCATAAGTATGGTAAATACGATCAAATGTAATAGTTAGATCAATTAATTGTGTTTGTGTGTGCAATCTCTTCCTTAATAACTTCAATTTGTCATCATAAGAAGAAACTGACTCTTTTTCACTTGATGTGATTCTTATTTGTCTGAAATACATAACTATATTTCATTTGATGTTTTAAAAAATTATAAAGCATTTCAACAAAAATTAAAGTCATGACTTTAGCCTTCAATAAGATTATGGCTATATTTGTTTCAAGATTTTCAATTAAATGTTTTATTTTGTCTGATTGTCCATTTATGTTAGTCTTTTTAGATTCTTTTCATCTAACTCATATATAGGATATGAAAAAGAGAATGGTGAATTTGACTTCATCACGATCAATGTTATCAAGATCACTTTTATTCTTTTCGTTATCAATCATGATTCAATGGAGTAAAATTTGGGATAGAAAAATTGATTTAAGTTATGCTTATCACATATTTACATTTTCTTTAAATAGCTCCTTTGCATGCTGTTGTCAGAAGAAGCATGTATCTTGATCAACTCCAGATATAATGTGTGCAAAACTAAGAGGCATGTGCTGGCTATTGATTCAGTTAAGGAACTTGTGATTGCGATGGTGATATTATGGCTTCAAAATTTGGTTCATATAATTATAATTTTTTCACAAATTATATTCAACTCTATTGTACTCTGTTGGATTCTTTATGTCTCATTTGCTTTATCTTAAACTTAGAATTTCTATATAAAAGATCAATTTGGAGGGATTGGAAATTAGATCCGTGGTGGCAAAGGAGCAACAATGTTAGTTGTCTGAGATAATTGCATCAATTCAGTTTACCATACCATATGCATGAGGTACGAGGCCAGGTACATTATTATTATTTTTTTGTATTTTTCTTCTATTCTTATTCCTTGCAAAGAAAAAGGAATACAGATTCTATTTTGGTGCTACAGATGTTACTCGGGCAGTGCAACGGCAAGAAAACAGAGAAAAAAAGAAGCATAAAAAATGAGATTTGCATTTCCTTCACGAACAAATTACCCGTAAGGATTATAATCTCCAATGAATTTGGAACAATATAAAAATCAAAGAGAGGCTTACTAATGAACTTTCGTAGTGAAATTTATTTTCTGTGTTATGATCTTGAAATAATCAAGTACGCTACTTTTATTATAAGAAAATAATTTGCTTTGCTGATTATATAATTTTTGGTTTATGTTTTGACTGTTTTTCATGGTGTTTTGCGATCAATTTTAGAAAGCCACTTATCGCGCGAAGCACGTAACTATAGCTAGTTAAAATTAAAGAAGTCTAATTTATTGCAGCAGAGTAAATAAATTATATATTTCTATTTACACAAATGGTCTAATCTGTTTTGGGTCGCACACTTCCAATCACATAAGTAGTTATATATACATGGCATGCTTAGTTCAATCGTTTATTTTGAAATTGAGTTAGGACCATTGGACCAACCGAAAACTAATTTACCTTGGACATCCAATTATACCTTGTCAGGTGGTGGAGGGAGAAGTGTACATCACGGAGGCATTAATTATATCTCCCATTGAAGATTGGCCAACTTACAAATGTACTTTGGTGGCGTTTGGATCGCTTAGGAATTGGGGGAATTGGGGAAATTTGTTATTCCTAGGCATAAATTTATTGAAAAGTGTGTAACTTTGTGAAGAGTTTAGATTGTTTATATTAAAATTTATGCCCGAAATTGCTTATTCCCGAAATTTGGGACGCATCCAAACGACCCCTTTGAACTGACTTTGACGCTTTCTAGTTACTTCCTTCGCTCTAGAAGATGCTTTCTTCAGACCATTGATTTTTGTTTATACCCTCATGATTCAATTGCTGTTGTGCAGGTTGGGGTAGCAAATATATAATTTCCATAGTACAAATTAATGTTTCATATTTTTTGGTGATCAAACATACAAACATACCCCATAGACTTGGGGACTTGGGGAGGATGGTAAAAGATTGGTAGTCAGTGATATTATCCGTTCCTCACGGTGCGATGTTTTTTGTTTACAAGAAACTAAATTGAGCTGTCCCTCTCTCTCTTTAATTTCTTCTTTCACCCCAAGTTTCTTTGACAGAGAGTTAGCGGTTTTGGATGCCATTGACACGAGGGGTGGGTGTGTTATTGGTTGGAAAAGGTTTTTCTCTAAAATTTCCTCTTGGGTGACTCGGCACACGATTTCAGTGCTTCTGATAGATTTGCGCATTGAGTTGAAATTTCTGGTTACTAATGTTTACGGCCCTCATTCTTCACTTGAGCGAAATTGTTTTTTCACAGAACTTAGATTCATTGCTACTTTAGAAAACTGTCATTGGGCGATCCTAGGGGACTTCAACATCGTTCGTTGGATGAATGAACGTTCAACGTTGGCTACAGAATACTCTCAAATGCAGATGTTTAATGAAGTCATCAGGGATTTACAGCTTTTTGATACTCCTCTGATTAACAGGCGCTACACTTGGTCAAACAAACAACCTAACCCAATTCAATCTCGCCTTGATAGAGTGCTTCTCTCTCCTCAATGGCTTACTAGCTTCCCTATCCTCACTTTACAAGCCCTTTCTGCCTCCGTCTCCGATCACATCCCCATCAGATTGCATTGCAAACAAATGGCAACAGTTCCTAAGAGGAAAAGGCTGGAGTTATTCTGGTTCAAGTACGAGGCTTTTCATTCCATAACTCAGTCTACTTGGGCTGCTACGTTGGCCCAAGATCTTTTACCTTCAGCCCAAAATTTTTACACAAAAAATAATCGCCTTCGGGAGAGGCTAAATGATTGGCATCAATCCAGTTTTCCTTATGTTAATGTTCAATTGGAAAATGCAAAACATTTTATAGCTTTGTTAGACTCAATCGAGGAGAGCAGGGCCCTTTCTTCCTTGGAATTTCATGTCAGAGTTTTAATAAAGGAGAGAGCTTTCCAGTTAGCTCGTATTTTAGAAAGCAGATGGCATCAAAAAGCAAGAATACAGTGGTTGAAAAGTGGGGATCGCAACACTCGTTTTTTCCATGCCACTGCTTCAGCAAAGATGCGAAAAAAGCAAGTCTCTTCCTTACAAGTGGAGGGGGAAACGATTATAGGCTCAAATCATATTCTTCAGGCTTTTACAGAGTTTTACAAAAATTTGCTGGGCAATTCTGTTCAGGTGTTCCCGTGTTCCTTGCAGGCTCTGTATGGTCAGCAACCGACCTTCCTCCAACTAGAAGAGCATTTCACCTCCCAAGAAGTGCTTCATGCGGTTCTGAGCCTAGCTAATAACAAAGCTTCGGGACCAGACGGCCTGCCAAACGAATTTGCAAGAGAAAAATGGGATGTAGTTGGAAAAGATATCATGAGCATTTTTGATGATCTTTACAATTTGACTTTAAACTTGACGGATGTTAATTTGGCTCACATAATTCTCTTGCCAAAAATGTTGAATGCAACATCTCTTTCTTCTTATCGCCCCATAAGCGTCATTAACTACATCCCGAAACTTATTGCCAAAGTACTTGCTTCTAGACTTGGTCAATACATCAATGAGTTGATCTCTCCCTCTCAAACCGGGTTTATTAAAGGCAGACTTATTCATGAGAATTTCCTGGCAGCTAGGGAGCTTATCACACATTTCAACTCATGCAAAGAACCTGTTATCATGATCAAGCTCGACTTCTACAAAGCTTTTGACACCGTTAATTGGACTTTTCTGTTAAACGTGTTAAAAACCTTTGGAGTTCCTCTTAAATTCATTTCTTGGGTGGAGTTACTCCTCACCACGGCTTCTTCTGCAGTGCTGCTAAACAATCAGACAGGGACATATTTTCAGCACCAGCAGGGATTGTGGCAGGGGGACCCTTTATCCCCATTTCTTTTCATCATGGTTGCCGATGCCCTTTCCAAGATGTGCCAAACTACAGCGATTTCTGTTCCTTTCTGCCTTTCAAGTCAGGTGCTCTCACCTTTTCAGGTGCTGCAGTATGCGGATGATACGCTGGTATTCTGCACTGCTAAAGGAAGGGCAGTGCATTCCTTAAAGTTTGTGCTCACAGTTTTCTCTCTCTGCTCAGGGTTAAACCTGAACCTTAACAAATCCTCCTTTGTGCCTTTCAACCTATCTCCTGCACAAATTAACTTGGTAGCTTCTATTTTCAACTGTGATGAGGCACAACTACCTTTAAGTTATCTTGGTTTACCCCTCACTGCAATTAGACCCACAAAGGAAATTTACCATCAGTTAATTGAAAAAATGGAGCACAAATTGGCAGGATGGAAGAACAAACTTCTGTCAAGGGCTAGCCGCTTAACTCTTGTCAACTCAGTTTTGTCAGCTATTCCAGTCTTCTTCATGTCTGTTTTCAAATTTCCAGCATGGGTGACGAAGGCAATTGATAAGATACGGCGCAATTTTTTGTGGGGCCGTTCAACAGGGGCAGGTACGGGTATCCCTCTTCTAGCTTGGAATAGAGTTTGTCTTCCAAAACAACTAGGAGGAATGGGAGTGCTTGATTTGAAATTGCTTAACATCTCCCTTTTTCTCAAATGGCTTTGGCGTTTATTTGATCAGCCGGATTCTCAGTGGGCAATGCTAACTAAATCGCTATTTGCCTCCAGAACAAATACCTCACCTCTTTCTTGGACGGCAAGAGGATTCTTTTTTTGGAAAGACGTGATGTCCCTAAGGCATTTATTCTCAATTTCCACTAAATTTATGCTGGGAGATGGTAAAACTGCACTATTTTGGTTCTCAGATTGGGGGAACGGGCATTTGAGTTTTCTGGATTGCAAACCTCTGCCATTTAAGCATAACTTGACAGTACACAAAGTATGTCGACATCTTTCGTCTTCACTGCATGCTCCCTGGAATGTGGATGTGCACAACGCAATCCTTTTTCTATCCAATACAACTTTTACTAATACAAGGGATATCTGTTATTGGAAATGGAATTCTTCTGGATGCTTTACTGTCAACTCAGCTTATAACACCCTAATTTCTGCTGGTAAAGTTGAATTCCAAGCCACTCACATTTGGAAAGTAAAGTTACCCCCTTCAATACAGATCTTCACCTTTTTGCTGTTCCAGAACAGGTTACTAACACAGGATGCCTTAGTCAAAAGGAACATTTGGGTTCAACCAGGATGCTCTTTGTGCAATTCCACAAGCTTGGAAACGGCAAGTCATATTTTCTGCCTCTGTACTTACACACAGGAACTTTGGAGCAAAGTGAATAACCTATACCCTTCAATTCCCTACCAAGGCTGTACTGACTGCAGACAATTCATCATGGAGGCGTTAAACAATGTGACTTTGAACAAAAGAGATCCTAAAGCAATAATCTCAATCACTGTCATGTGGGCCTTATGGCTAGAGAGAAACAATCGCATTTTTAGAGGGGTTTCCAGATCCATTGACACCTTGCTGCACTGGGTTATATCTCAACAGAAGATGTTTCTGAAACACTGCTAGTTACAGTGCCGCTGCCGCTTGCTATTTTTCTTTTCTGTTTTTCTTTCCTTTTCTTTTTCTTTTCTACTTGGTAGCCACTACCTAGTTCTCTAAAAAAAAAAAACATACCCCATAGAAATAATTACTACAACCATTTTTAATATAAAATTGGCTCGAAAAAAATTATGATAAGAAATTTCTTGGCATGCCTTGCAAATTTAATTCAGATTCCTACTTATAAATACATGACTTTTGATCGAATTTATCATGGTGGACCAGTTGACTCGATCAGAAAAATTTGCATTAATTCATTGTATGACAACAAATCATTTTGCTCGCCATTAGTGCTGAAAATAAAAATGGAAGTATGTGATCCAAAACAGATTCAAAATATTGCAATTTTTTTTTTTATGATTTATGAACAATACTCGTATTTTGTTTACGTGATCCGTTTCCATATTATATTTATATATTGAAAAAAAAAGAAAACAACAAACACACAATGACACATTGACACAATACGTTCCTTCCTCATCATTGCCAAAAGCCCAAAACTGCAAATTATCGTTTTGGACAATTTTGAAATACTAGCTCAGAGATGCAAATTATCGTTCTGGGCAGGTTCTTCCCATTCACTGGCAGTACAATCGATAGAGATTCAAAGTTTTGAATCAAAACCGACTCGAAACCGCAATTGAAAAAGCGCTGACGCCTGGCTCCGACCTTCATTGCCACGTGTCCCTCAAAGGTTCCCCACGTGGCCACGTCGACCCAGTCTTCCTCAAAAATCAAAATGCGCCGCGCCATACTTGAATCACCTTTCACCTCTGGTTTCTTTCTCCTTCTCATCCTCTCTAGAAACGAGCAATGGCGAAAATAATTTCTTTATTCCTTCTGTTTCTCGTCGCCTCTTCTCTGGTAATTCAGGCCAGGGCCTCGTCGGAGAGTCCACGCGGAGAGGGAGGCGCAGATGGGAAGGAGGGATTGGAGGCTTCATCGGCCGAGTCGTCTGAACCAGTCGAGCGGGCCATCGGGTACACCGGTCTGATGAGCCGGTGGGATACGGTCCGGACCTGGGCCCGGCTGGCTTGGTTCAAATTTAGCCCTGAATCAAGGTTACTTTGGTTGAATCTTTTTGTGCATTTTGCAAATATAACATATATAACATATTGAATTGTGCAATTAGTGATTAATTAATGCCAGTGTATTATTTTCCCCGGAAGGTGGTTCGTTCAATTTTAGTGTAGGCATCTATGAGAATAAGGTTTATGATGAAATGCCTGTTAAAGAATCATGTAGTTGAAGTCTGCACGCCTGTGCTTTCCTTGACTGATTTACCAAAGCTTTTCTTAATAGAAAATGGGCCCTTTCTCTTTGCATGGTTTCCTGCAAAGTATGCAACCTTCTAGAATAGTAGATGGGACAGGTTTTTCATGTGTTTTCTGATTGTTAGGTTATTTAATTGATTTTGTGGAAAGGGCTTTGGTTGAGAAGGGCAATTGCCTCAAGTCGAGTTCTTTCTAATAACAATGTTAGTAATTTAGATTGATTTCTTCTGTAGCCAGCTCAAAAAGTTGTGTGTACACCAACTAAATTTAAAGCAGGGAATAGCTTGATAATGAGAAATACAAGTTCAACTTTTCTAGCAATAGTAAATTATCAATTGTAGAACTTGGTTCCAGTAAGTAAAGTATGCAGATTCCTGGTAACATTCTGATATAAGTACCAGAACTGCATCAATTAGTCACCACAAACGAAAGCAAGCAAATGTCTACACTTCAAAACAATGACACTTCATTGGTGGGTGATTTTCTTTACCAATTTAAGAGGCCAAGTGTTCGTACGAATTATGCAATGTATATTCTTGACTACCTTGTGACTTCTTCTGGCTGCTATTTTAGTTTTTAAGGCCTTCATGCAATTGCCTTCTTGGCTGGCTTAATAGTGCTATAAGCACTTAAGCTCAGAATAGTCCAAATAGCTTTCCTAAACTCTACATCCACTTGCTTCCTTGCCTTTGTTAATATCGTGCAATTTATCGAGATCTTCCACCAAATGGAAGCCCCAATTCATTGATTCAAAGAACAATAAGCAAGCGAAAACACAAGAAAGATAGTCAGAATGGGCTTCTTGTTTTGACTGGTATAGGCATGTTGTTATTCATCCAAGTAAAGGAGGTTTTGGGTACAAAATGCTTATATAATCCTAATTAGGAATGAATAGGTGAGTCCTTTTATTCAAGGGCCTCATATCAGAAGGGGTTGAAACATTGGTCACCAAGTCTTTGATTGTTTTAGTAATTTATTTATTTCATCTATTTTTGTGTGAAGGTATGGGGGTAGTGGCGCAAGCACACCTTCTGGTAAGGTGACAGAGGCAGCAACGGAGAGCTTGAAGATGGCAAAGGGGAGTGTCGAGCAGGCGGCAGAATCTGCTGCTGGTGTTGCTGATGAAGCAGCCCACACAGCAAAGAAGACATTGGAACGAACTGTGTCCATTCATCCCAGCCGCAAGAAGAACTCTCCTAGTGCTGAACTGTGATTTACATTCTTTCTTTTTGTAATTTGTATATAAGTTTGCATCGTTGGTCTCACAATCTGGTTTAGGGATGTTTCTTGTAAATCTTCTTTTTAGTCCCTCTGTTTTCTCTCTTTTTTTCCCTCTCTTATTCTGTTTTCTGTTTCTGCCCACATGGCCAGTTTCTGGCTGAGCTACAGCGAACAATGTTATCTTTGATGGTCTCTTATTTACCTGTCTTTTTTTTTATCTGAGTAAAACGTTTATCGGGGTTCTATAGAGTTAAGTATGTTTTAATATTTATTAAATTTCCCCTTATGTTCTTTTGATGCACGACCTCCATTTTGACATAAAAAAGAAAAGGAAAAAGACAAATCGTGGCAAAACGCACAAGACGCGTGCAACGCAAAATGTCAGAACATTTTTGACGGGGTTTTTTTGAATAAAAACAATCTCAGGGGTTAAAATGCTAATTTCGAAGTTCAGATCATAGAGGAATTGAAAGTTGTGGTTGTGTGATCCTCGAGGATTTAATTATATATTGTAGCAGAAGTTGATCTTACGTTGAATAAAATCGAGAACGCTGAATTAAACTAAACGCAAGGCCACAAAAAGAAGAGCTCAAGGCCAGAAATAAGACTTTAGCGGCTCAGCTGAAACGTCTCAAAGAGCTTCATGCTAGAGGATTAGAAGTAGGTCAAGCCAGTGTGACCTCACCACTGGCGCCAACTGTCAGCCCCACACAGAAGGTTCCTCAGCAGGTTCCTCAGCAGACTTCACCAAGCTTAAACTCCCCCAATGGCTCACCAACTCCAGGCATCCTTATTCTTTTCTAGATTCTCCAAGCTTGAACACCCGTGCTAAAACCAAGGCCAAGTCAGTGGAGAATACCAAGGTGGTGGTAGAAGAAGAGAAAGAAGTCAAACCTTCTGTCACTTCTCCTTCAGGGAAGAACACTGGTGAAAGCTTTTTCAGATCCAACCTGTCCCAGCCCAGCTTTGGAAACCTAAAAGACGATAGCAGTGTGGAAATCTTGCCAGACACAATGATGCCTATCATTCATGACATAGATGACGGTGAAGAAGACTCAGACACCGTTCTTATAGACAGTGATTGAGCCCTTTTGGCATTGCTAGGATAGAGGCTTGTTCTATCCAGTTTGGTCTTAGATACTCCTTCTGCTCTTTGTCTTTTGTTTTTTCTTTTTTTCCTTTTTCTTTTTTACATTCTCTTTTGTATGGAACTAACCAGGCAATCAGTCTTTTGATTGCTTTTATCAAAAAAAAAAAAACTAAACGCATATGTAGTTATAAATTGAATTACTCATGGATTATGATAAAGTTGATCGAACAAATTAGATTTTTCGTGTATGTATCTATGTATAACGTACTTTTCGTGTGGTAAGATAAAAAAATTGTTTTATGAGGTTTGTAAATTTTTTACATAGGATAACATGAGACATTGTCACAAAGGATCCGAGACGAGAGCGTACGGACTGGCTTTTATATTTTTATGGGGCCGTTTGGATGGGTAAGGAATAAGAAAGAATTGTCTATTTCGGGTGGAAATTTATTTCTAACTATCCAAACTCATCACAAAGTTACACACTTTCCAATATTTTTCACCTAAGAATAGACGTTATTCCTCTTATTCCTAAGCGATCCAAACGGCCCCATAGTTGTTTTGCTGTACAGAATTCTGTATGGATATTTGTATTGCACGTTTAAAGACAAGCTGATGGTACATTCATTACACATAACAATATGCAAATTAGCAACTAATAAATTATAAATCCGGTGATGGTACTACATGTCTATATGAGAAATGAAGTACTTATTAATAGTATAGTTATGTATTTTAGTAGTAATAAAAGAGGGTGTACAGTTGTACACTGTCAAAATGCTGGTGTCAGTCGAACTCGTTAAAGTTAATTTAGGAATGGGACGATATATAACATCAGACATGCATGCTATTATTGTTATCAGTTTGCTTAATAAGAAGCTTAGAGCTTTATTACCATATTTAACATTGCTCAATTCCATAAAATTTTTTTTTTGGAAATAAGTGGACATAATCCACCACTTTTCATTAACGAAAAGTAACAATTCAGTAAAATTTTGCATTAAATAACTTCACGGTAGTCAGGGGCGGAACCAGGATTCCGACATAGGGTGGGCCGATCAGCCGACCGTGGAGTAAAAAATAGCACTGTCTGTCGCAGCCGTGGAGTTTGTCACGGTGTCGCCTGCAGCCTCCTGACTCCTTACTCCCTAGCCAAGAGAGAGAGAGAGTAAGAGAGATGGATTTGCGCAACAGAGAATGAAAATTGTCAAATTGGGAGATGGATTTAGAAATTAGGAGGAACAATTTAAAAATTAGATATTTCTTTCTCTCTCTGACATGAATTGGGAGATGAATTTGTGTAAGAGAATGAGAATTGGTCTCTAAGTGTTTAAATTGAGAGAGATGGAGCCTCTACTTACAGTGGCGGAGTTACGTTGATGAAATGGGAGTCAATTGACCCCCTTTTATTTCAAAAAATGATGCCAAATATAAGGATTTATACTTATAAATTGAATTTTCTTATAGTTTATTCTTAATTTGAACTCCATAAATACACAATGATTCTACTATTGACCCATCCATATGGTTCATGGTTGCGTAACTTGCTTTCTCTTGAAGTTATTATGTTAAGTTAGTAATTCTTTCCATTTTCATTAAAAACACATTAAATCAGACAAAAAGTTTCCAATTAAATTATTAATTTATCATTTTATTTTTAGAAAAAATATAGTGTAACTTTGTTTCTTAACTTTGAGAACAGAGAATATTTCTATCTCTATCTAATATAAATAACAACAAATGAATAAGAATGCAATACTTTTTCTGTAAAGAATTGTACTAATGTTGTTCATCAATATTATATAATTCTTACATGTTTCAATGCGACAACTAAGATTAATTGAAAACAGGTTTGAAAAAATTCTAAAATGTCATAAATTTATTTTCATATTACTTTAAATATTTCAACCACGAAGTTAAGTTATTTGTTGACAGAATATCAGAATTTACGATAATTTAGAATTATGCGGAATTCTTTGCTAAGGGAAAAAAAATACAAGTTAAGTGAAATGCATTATATTTTAAATTCTAAATTCTTTCCTATAGTATTTGATTAAAATTATATTTTATTTAAAATTTTAGACTTATGATGTTTAAAAATTATATAAAAATATATAATATTATATGAATTTATTTTAAATAAACAAAAAATACTAATAGTATGAAATTGTTGAACCCTATTACAAATTTTTTTAGCTCTGCCATTATCTACTTTGACAACTAACTAGATCAAATGAGCTCATTTACTTTAACTTTGGACCTTTGACGTAGGTCCAACTATAAGCTCTCCAATAAATTTTGGTACTTTGCCGCCACCCTTGGTTTCGGCACTGACGGTAGTTAAATCCATAGAGGTGTGTTGCCAGCCGCCGTCTAATCCACCTTAATTATAATTTAAAAACCCCAACACAAGTACACAACAGCCATACACTCTGTCTCTCTCCATCTTTCTCCGCCTCTTTTCAAACATCAAGAAAAGACGAAGATAGAAGAAGCCAGAGAGAACGCTAATTGATCCATGGCTGGTCGAGTTGGCGGTACCCGTGCACAGCACAGTTTTTCCACAATGAATGAAGACGAAATATGGCAGCTTTTTACAAACAACGAAAACGCGACCATGCTATCCAGGGAGGCGCATTCCCTTTTTGAGTCGGTAAGGGCTGCGATGCGAGGATCTGCCCAAGAAGCATTTGCTCCGGCTTCTAGGGCTCCAATCGAATCCCTAGCTGTAGTTACCAACAGCCATGACAAAGAAAAGTCTGAGGAAGAGTGTCCAATTTGTTTAGAGAAACTTTTCAACCATGAGAAGGAAGAGGATGTAAGGGAGATGCCATGTAAGCACATCTACCATGGCGGTTGCATCAAGACATGGTTAGGTATCAACAGGTTGTGTCCTGTCTGTAGGTACCAGATGCCACATGAGGAAATGGAGGAAGAGGCAGAGGAAGATGAAGACATCATTGATATTGGATTTTGGATGCTGATCCATTTTTAGAATCGATGAACCATAATTGGAATGTCAGAGTCCAGTTAGGGTTTTAGTTTTAAGTTGTGTTTTCTTCATTAATTAATTAGGGTTCTTTTTTAGCATTGCATTGGTTGTTAATTTCTTGGTTTGATTTAATTATTGGGTCAAACTTTTCATTTTTTTCTCTTTTAGTGTAGTTTGGATTTACTTTAATTGTACGAACTCAGATTATGCAAATCTCTTTCTAAGATTAAACTTCCATTTTTATTGCCATTTTGGAAGACTTTAATTAATTTGATAATTACAAATTTTCTTTTCTTTTATTTTTTTTTGGAAACTAGTGAGGTTATCCTCTGACTAAAACTTTTTTGTTAGATTTCTTTTCTTCAGTAAAGGAAAAGAAACAGAACTAACGTTAGAATTAATTAAATCAAGAAAAAGAAGATGTTAATATGTTGATGATAATCACGATCGATAGTGGTCACTCTTTACATTTGGACGAGAGGATCAGATTAATCCACTCTTATTCTTAAAACTGATGGAAAAATTGCGGAATTGCTTAGGACCATCCTTCAGATTCTATCATCCCATCATCCTCACGCGTACATAACTAACTCCTCCCTCACGCATACACTCTCTCTCCCCTTCTCCTCCTCCGTACACTATCTCCCGCCCCTGTCCCCTCCTCTGACACCGTTCGAGCCACGTCAGATGCTGAATAATCATCCCAGCCATGTCATTCAGTCAAAGAAGCAGTCAATAAAATTAATTAGTTGGTTAAGAGTTATCTTTTGTTTTAATTAGTCAAAAAGAGTTAATATTCTGTTGTTGTGTTTTGTGCTTTCTTTTGTGGTCTTCTAGGACTTTATTTAATGTGTTTTGATATTAGAAAAAGTGGTTGAGGTTATGTATTAATGGGTAGTGAGTTTTAAATATAATAGATTGCTTTATAAGCTAAATATGATGATGTAATAGACAGATTATGAAATGAATACGAATTTCTGAGTTTTATCTCTATTTTCTTTCTCTTGAGAGCTGAGTGTTACTCCTCCTTGAGTGAATTTTATCCTTACACTTCTTTACTACTTGAAACCTCTATCTGATCGGCGTCATTTGGTATCAGAGCACTCTAGGTTGCGATGGCTGGTCGTGGTAGGCCGCGAACGCAAGGGGGCCAAGACCAGCGAGATGCAGAGATCCAAGCACTTAGAAATCTGGTGCAGGATCGAGATCGTGAGGTGAATCAGTTGGTACAGATTGTGCAACAACTCCGAGAGCGTATTGAGCACTTGGAGGTCGCTGGGCGTGACCGCGATACATCGAATCGTGGCTCAGATGACGATCAATCCAGCGGTGAAGATGATGAGACCAACCCCTTCCACGACCATGGGTCCAGTGATGAAGAGGCTCGACATCGACACCCACCCCGAAGGAACACTGGTTTCCGACGGGCTTTTGATTTGAAAGGTGATATTCCTATGTATGAAGGTCGAATTAATCCTGATGAGTTTATTGATTGGTTGAATACAGTTGAAAGAGTTTTTTACTACAACAACATTTCTGAAGAAGAGAAGGTGAAAGTTGTTGCCATCAAACTTAAGAAGCACGCTTCTATTTGGTGGGAGCAGTTGAAAATGAAGCGAGGGCGAGAGGGCAAGTCAAAAATTCGAACTTGGGAAAAGATGAAAAAAGAGTTGCGCAAGAAGTTTTTACCTGATGGTTACTTACAAGAGTCATTCCTTCAGCTACATGACTTTACTCAACGCGAGTTAACCGTGGCTGATTACACAGAGCAGTTTGATTATCTAATGTTGAAGTGTGGGGTTGTAGAACCCGAGGAGCAGACCATTGCCCGTTATCTTCGTGGGCTCCAAAAAGAGATTCATGATATGGTAACTCTTCAATCTTTTTGCTCTTATCATGATGTTTTTAAGCTGGCCACAAAAATTGAAAAGCAATTGAAGGAGAAGGAAGGCAGAAAATCAACTAGTTTTGGTGGTTCTCGTGTAACAACCCGCGGTTATTCGACTAACCGTAGTAGTAGCTCTCAAACAGCAAAACCAGCAGCAACCAAAACCACCAGAATTGTTCCGATGCAAGAAAGTGTTGCGGGTTCATCCCGAGTGAAACCGAAATCTGTGCAGTGTTACAAGTGCCAAGGTTATGGACATATAGCCTCTGAATGTCCAAACCAGCGGGTTTTTGCAATTGTTGAAGAACCTTTGGAGAATGAAAATTTCAATTTGGAGTTGCCACCAGTTTTTGATGAGCCATGTGAGGAAGAAGAAGTCACGTATGGAGATGTGGGAGAATTGTTGATGATTCGAAGGGTGTTGAATGCAAATTCTGAACCTAACGAAGTATGGCTGCGCAACAACATCTTTCAGACACGGTGCACGTCATATGGCAAGGTATGTGAGGTTGTTATTGATAGCGGGAGTTGTGAAAATGTTGTTTCTAAAACTATGGTTGAAAAGCTGCCTCTAAAACCTGAAAAATACCCTCAACCTTATAAACTTTCTTGGCTACAAAAGGGTAATTCAGTTCGTGTAGACCAGAGGTGTTTAGTGAATTTTTCAATTGGAGAAAATTATCGTGATGAAGTATGGTGTGATGTGGTTCCTATGGATGCATGCCATTTACTTTTGGGTCGTCCATGGCAGTATGATAGGAAGGCAGTGCATGATGGATTTAGAAACACCTATTCTTTCATGAAAGATGGTATCAAGGTGACTTTGGGTCCTTCCAAACATAAAAGTGCATCAAAATCTGCAAGTGTAGAGAGTAATTTCTTTATCTCAAAATCTAAATTTTATGAAGCAATAGAAGAATCTGAATTATTTTATGCACTTGTGGTGAAAGAGGTTGCAAATGATGTAACAACAAATCTGGAATTGTTAGAACCTTTACTTGCAGAATTTCAGAACATCATTCCAGATGAAATTCCAGTAGGGCTTCCTCCTATGCGCAACATACAACATTGCATTGATTTTGTTCCTGGAGCAGTTTTGCCGAATAAAACGGCATATCGAATGAATCCAATGGAGAATGCCGAATTACAGCGGCAGGTAGATGAGCTTTTAAAAAAAGGTTTGGTGCGAGAAAGCATGAGCCCTTGTGCAGTTCCAGCTCTTTTGGTTCCGAAGAAAGATGGTTCTTTTAGAATGTGTGTCGATAGTAGAGCGGTTAATAAAATCACCATCGAATACCGCTTTCCTATTCCTCGCCTTGATGACATGTTGGACCAGCTTCATGGTGCAAATGTGTTCTCAAAGATTGATCTTCGAAGTGGCTATCATCAGATTCGAATGCGACCTGGTGATGAGTGGAAAACAGCCTTTAAAACTCGTGATGGGCTGTATGAATGGCTTGTAATGCCATTTGGGCTTTCTAATGCTCCTAGCACATTTATGCGACTAATGAACTTTGTTTTCAATTCGTTTATTGGCAGGTTTGTGGTGGTCTATTTTGATGATATTCTTGTGTACAGCAAAGGTCCAGATGAACACATCAAGCATCTTCGCAAAATTTTCGAGGTGCTAAATGAGCAGAAGTTGTATGTCAACTTAAAGAAGTGCGAGTTCATGACCAGCAACTTGGTGTTTCTTGGCTATGTTGTTTCAAATGAAGGCGTTCATGTTGATCCATCAAAGGTGGAGGCAATTCTCTCTTGGCCAGTTCCAACTTCAATTCATGAAGTTCGCAGCTTTCTCGGGTTGGCGTCTTTCTATCGCCGATTTATTCGAAGTTTCAGCACCATTGCAGCACCAATCACTGAGTGTTTGAAGGGAGGTGTGTTTCGATGGACAAGAGATGCTGAAAACTGTTTTGAACTTCTCAAGTCGAAAATGATGGAGGCTCCTTTACTTGCATTGCCGAACTTTGAGCAGGTATTTGAGCTTGAATGTGATGCATCTGGTGTGGGAATTGGTGCTTCCTCAGCCAAGAAAGACGGCCAATCGCTTTCTTTAGTGAAAAGCTGTCAGATTCACGCAAGAACTACTCGACATATGACAAAGAATTTTATGCTATAGTTCGAGCACTATCACATTGGAGACATTATCTCATTTCGAAGGAGTTTGTTTTGTACTCTGATCATGAGGCTTTGAAGTACATCAATGGGCAACACAAGCTCAAACCGAGGCATGCACGCTGGGTTGAATTTTTGCAGGAGTATACTTTTCATATCAAGCACAAAAGTGGGGTTCTAAATCAGGTGGCTGATGCTTTGAGTCGTAGGCGTTCCTTGCTGATCACTTTGCAAGCAAAAGTTGTGGGGTTTGAAGAAATTAAGGAGCTGTACAAAAAAAATGATTACTTTTGCAAAGTGATTGAAGAATGTTCAAAAGGACCATATAAAGAATTTGTTTTGCATGATGGTTTTCTTTTCAATGGAAACCGCTTATGCATTCCAAGTGGTTCTCTTCGCTGGGAGTTAATTAGAGAAGCTCATGAAGGGGGACTCAGCGGACATTTCGGGCGAGATAAAACAGCAGCACTTATTCAAGAATACTACTTCTGGCCAAAGATGGTGAAAGATGTGAATCATTACTTGTTGCGCTGTAAAACCTGCCATCTTGCTAAGTCAACATCCCAAAATGCGGGTCTCTATTCTCCGCTGCCTGTTCCAATAGCACCTTGGGAAGATGTAAGTGTGGATTTTGTAATGGGATTGCCTCGCACACAGCGGAGCAAAGACTCAATCATGGTGGTGGTAGATCGATTCTCTAAAATGGCGCACTTTGTACCTTGCTCCAAAACTATGGATGCAACTAATGTGGCTGATCTTTATTTTAGGGAAATTGTTAAGTTGCATGTCATTCCGAAGAGCATTACTTCAGATTGAGACCCAAAGTTTGTTGGACATTTTTGGCGCACTTTGTGGCGGAAGTTGGGAACAAGATTGCAATTCAGTTCGGCCTATCATCCTCAAACTGATGGCCAGACTGAGTCAGTGAATCGTAGCTTGGGAAATTTGTTAAGAAGTTTGGTTGGTGAAAACATTCGACAATGGGATAACATTCTTCCTCAAGCAGAATTTGCATACAACCGTTCTTGTAGCCAAACCACTGGAAAAAGCCCGTTTGAAGTTGTGTATGGACACAATCCAACTGGTCCTATTGATTTGGTGCCGCTTCCAATAAACCAACAGTATAGTGGAGATGCAGACGAGCGAGCTAAATACATCAAGGAGTTACATGATCAAGTGAGAAAGCGCATTTTGAAGCAAAACCAGAAGTATGAGAAGCAAGCAAACAAGCATCGCAAAGAAGTGATTTTTAAGGAAGGTGATCTGGTCTGGGTGCATTTGAGCAAGGATCGTTTTCCACCAGGACGACATGGAAAACTCAAGCCACGAGGTGACGGACCATTTAAAATTCTGCAACGCATCAATGATAATGCATACAAGGTTGAGCTGCCAGCAAACTACGGTGTATCCACTACTTTTAATGTGAAGGATCTGTCTCTTTACCATGGAGATAATGAATTGAACTCAGGGACGAGTTACCGCGCAGCAGAAACGAATGACACCGTTCGAGCCACGTCAGATGCTGAATAATCATCCCAGCCATGTCATTCAGTCAAAGAAGCAGTCAATAAAATTAATTAGTTGGTTAAGAGTTATCTTTTGTTTTAATTAGTCAAAAAGAGTTAATAT
Source organism: Rhynchospora pubera (assembly GCA_028095005.1). Classification (NCBI taxonomy): domain Eukaryota; kingdom Viridiplantae; phylum Streptophyta; class Magnoliopsida; order Poales; family Cyperaceae; genus Rhynchospora; species Rhynchospora pubera. The sequence goes on along the minus strand of CM051462.1, from coordinate 155,870,683 downwards.
TCTGTTGTTGTGTTTTGTGCTTTCTTTGTGGTCTTCTAGGACTTTATTTAATGTGTTTTGATATTAGAAAAAGTGGTTGAGGTTATGTATTAATGGGTAGTGAGTTTTAAATGTAATAGATTGCTTTATAAGCTAAATATGATGATGTAATAGACAGATTATGAAATGAATACGAATTTCTGAGTTTTATCTCTATTTTCTTTCTCTTGAGAGCTGAGTGTTACTCCTCCTTGAGTGAATTTTATCCTTACACTTCTTTACTACTTGAAACCTCTATCTGATCGGCGTCATCCTCCCTCCCACGTACGCTGTCCCCCTCCTCCCTCCTCCCTCCTACATACGCCGTCCCCCCTCTCCCTCCTCCCTCCCATGTACACCGTCCCCCCCCCCCACCCTTCTCATCTTCCTCCTACACACTTCATAACTATTGAAGTTAATATATTTAAATGTTGAAGGCAATATCGTAATTGTTGAAGTTAATATATGTACTGTTGAAGTTATATATGTAATTGTTAAAGTTAATATGTTATATATGTAACTGTTGAAGTTAATATATATAACTATTGAAATTAATATATATCACTGTTGAAGTTAATATGTGTAACTGCTGAAGTTATATATGTAGTTATTGAAGTTAGATATATAAGTAATATGTTATATATGTAACTGTTGAAGTTAATATATATAACTGTTGAAATTAATATATATAACTGTTGAAGTTAATATGTGTAACTGCTGAAGTTATATATGTAGTTATTGAAGTTATATATGTAACTGTTGAAGTTAATATATATAACTGTTGAAGTTAATATGTGTAACTGCTGAAGTTATATATGTAGTTATTGAAGTTAGATATGTAAGTAATATGTTATATATGTAACCGTTGAAGTTAATATATATAAATGTTGAAATTAATATATATAACTGTTGAAGTTAATATGTGTAACTGCTGAAGTTATATATGTAGTTATTGAATTTATATATGTAAGTAATATGTTATATATGTAATTGTTGAAGTTAATATATATAACTGTTGAAGTTAATATGTGTAACTGCTGAAGTTATATATGTAGTTATTGAAGTTATATATGTAAGTAATATGTTATATATGTAACTGTTGAAGTTAATAAGGGGTTTTATGCACTGGAATCTGGACCGTTCGATGTGCATCAATATTCGCATAGATTTGCGTCGCTGGATCGAAACGATATGTTATTCCTTCAATACTCTCCGCCTCTCTTAACTAGTACCCCTCTGAAAGAGAGAATCGAATAGATCCTCCTCCTCTAGCCTCTCTCACCTCCTAGAAAGAAAATCGAAGAGAAATCAAAGAGCATAACCGATTCTCATCTCTCTTCTCTACCTCTTCTCTCCACCTCTCTTCTCCATCTACATAGATCCATACTCTATCCTTCTAATCTCCATCAGTTCCTCGAAAACCCTAGATCGCATACCTCCTACATACAGATTGAAGCTCCATCGCTCCTCTCCATTTCTCACCTTCCACAAACGCTAGATTGGAGCTCATTCGTGCCTCTACATTTCTCACCTTCGACAAACCCCAGCTTAGATCTACCAAGCTTCGAGGTACTCAACTTGGTTAGGTTTTGCAAAATTATTAGACTTTACGAGCTTTCGTTTGATTCGTGATGAATAGCAGTTTCTAGTTTTTCAAGATTGTGTCATTAATCTCTACAATTTTGATAATTGGCCCTCAAAAGTTGTTAAATGTATAGCATTCGTTTGGCCCTCATTCGTGCCTCAAAAGATTGTGCCCTCAGAGCTTTCTTTTGGTGTGTCAAATTACTCATTCATCTTATTTAGTATTTCATTTTTATTTATTAGTTAGGTTTTTTTTTTGGGCTGATTTTTTTTTTTTTTGAAGCAATTGGAAATCGTTGATGATAAGTTGAAGAAATTGCAAATTCTTGATGAAAAGTTGAAGCAATTGGAAATCCTTGATGACAAGTGCAAGCAATTGAAGAAATGGCTTGCGTTTATTATTTTTCTTTTGATTGTTGTAATTTTCAAATGAAGAATGCTTGTAATTTCTTGTATTGACTTTTATGAAGATTTAATTGGAAATCCTGTGAATTGGAAAATTTGACTTGGTTATGTGAATTTTCTTATTGGCGTATGGACTACATGTTGGTACCAACTTAAAATTATAGTGATAAACTCTTAAATGGCCACACATGGCTGGTACCAACTTAAAATTAGTCTCGTTTAGCATATCAAGCAGCATATCAAACTGAAATAATAAAGCAACATATCAAACTGAAATAGCATATCAAGTAGCTTTTAACACATCAAACTTAAATACAGATAAAGCAAGACATATAGCCATAACAAGAAGTTCAATTATCACTTTTTCTTAGTCATGCTAACTTACATACAGATCACAAAAAAGTAATAATTCAATTACAATTTTCTCTTAGTCATGCTAACTTAGACGTTTGCTTTGTCATTTTCTAATCACAAAATGCAATAATTAGTCATATACTAATCACAAAAAGTAATACTTAAATCATCTCATTCATAGTCTTCTTCATCGTCCTCTTCTTCATAGTCTTCTTCTTCATCATGCTCTTCTCCGTCAACATCTTCTCCATCAACTTTCTTCCCTCTTCCTTGATCTTCTAGTTTCTGAAATTTGTAACAGAGGTTAATTAGTTTCTAAAAACCTAGAAATTAAAACATGACTTTAACATGGTTAATCTATTGCAACCTACCTTGGGACAGGTTCTAATGTTATGCTTAGACATTATTCCACAATAGCTGCATGTTCTTCCCTTGATAGGAGATTTCTCTACTGCAGTCTTCCAACGTAATGGTCTTTTCTTTCTGCCTTTACATTTTGAAATTGGAGGATCGCGAAACACAACATCATCCTCTACATTTACTGTCATTCCCATTACAGACTCTTCATTTGATGCCCTGTACTCTGGTATTTTACTCGAATCCTCTAACTGCAGTGGCTGTACTTGAGTAAGTAATTCATTCAGCTTACCCTCCACAAGATTAAAAGATTGAGCATCTTTTGAAGCCAAATCAACAAGCTGGCTGAATTGTGCTTTTAATGTTGTGGCTCTAAACATTTGTAGAGCAAGAGAGTTCCCAACATCTCTACTCCTTTCATTTATAGGCCTTTTGATATTAGCATTGGAATCCCTGCACCATCTCTTTAGGATGTACTGTGAAGGCAGATGCTGGATTCCATGAATCCACATCACTTTCATGGCATGTGGACAGAGAAGTCCTTCAAATTCAAATCCTTTGCAATTACATGAGTACAGTTCAGCTTCTTTGTCAACCTTCACCAGATATGACACTGGTACCCAATGCTTAAAGTCAGGATTATCCTTGATTTCAACCTCATATAGCTGATCTCGCGCTATCTCTTTTACAATACCAAGGCAACTATCTTTCAGCAACTCTTTAAATACAGAAAAAGCCTTTCTTGTATATACCCGACGTGCATCCAACTCTAGAGGAAACTTTGACCATAATGGTGGGTCCTCATTCATTGTTCTCATGTCCTCATCACCTTCTCTTTGCCAAATATTCTCAATGATGTTATCAATCCGACAAACAAATTTATAAATAGAGGTATGAGTAGTTACCCACATCTTGAAGAGTGCATTCATGCTCTCACTCCGTTGGGTGGTTGTCATTTCTGCAAAAAACAACCCTCGAAAGTAGGCTGGAACCCATTCCTCACGGCTTTCAAACATATTCTTCAAATGATTGTTATCCTTCAACTTGTGCTTCTCAAGCATTGCTGCCCAGGCATCCTCAAATTCTGATACTGTCAAGGTACAATTAATCACTGATCCCAAATCATTTGACAGTGTTGGAATTTTTCCATATAGTGATCCTAATTTTTCTCTGGCCTTCCGCATTACATGCCATTGACAACACCTATGAACTGCATTGGGAAACACAATCTTAATGGCCTTCCTCATTGCTGGGTCTTGATCGGTAATGATAACCGGTGGGTGTTTACCATACATAGCTTTCAGCCATGTTTCAAACAGCCAACAGAAATTGTCGGTATTCTCCGATCTAACCAAGGCCATTCCAAAAAAAATTGATTGTCGGTGGTGATTTACTCCAATGAAGGGTGCCAGAGGCATGCTATATTTATTGGTGTTGTATGTCGTATCGAAGGTAACAACATCACCAAATTCTAGGTAAGCCCTTCTAGCCCTTCCATCAGCCCAAAATATGTGCTTCACAAATCCATCCTCATCTGCATCTATGGAATAGAAAAACTCAGGGTCATCTGCTTGCTTCCTTTGAAAAAACAACAGAGTTCTATCAATATCCACACCAATGAGTTTCTTATTATCTGTTGCAATCACATTGCTCACATCCTTCGGCCTAAATAACACCTTTCTCTTTCCACCATGTAGTTGAGCCAAATATTCTGCTATTTTAGAGGGCCCTACATTCTGATCACTCAAAGTCCGAATTATTTCTATGTCTTGCATTGTTAGACATCTATGAGACCGAAGATTTCTTAACTTGGATGGAGAATTGGAGGCTAGTTGATGATTATGCTCATCATGGAACCTTGAAACTTGCCAAATGCCGCCATCTACCAGCTTGCATCTCATGTATGCCTTACACTCTGTTCTTGTAGATGATCTCTCCTTTTCGGGTGTTTTTGGCTTGCTTGAACTATCTGCTGGCCTACCCTTATGCTTCTGTCTTTGAGATAATCCTTGTTTAGAACAAACAAATTTCAGGCCAGAAAGCCCCTTCCTTGATGTCTCTCTCTGGTTCCTACGGATGCTGAACCCTTTGACTAAGGCATATAGATTGTAGAAACCATATGCCTCATCAGGTGATTTGAACTCTTTGCCAACATGAATCTCAATACTTTCTAGTTTCCTACTCTCTTCTTCAATCACCTTTTCCAAATCAATATAAGGATCATTGATCTGTCATAATTTAAGACATAGAAAATATAGTTACCAATTGTTCAATTACTAATTTCAATAGATTTATATTTCATAAACAAGTGGGACAATTACCGGCACCCGTGCAAATCTACTGTCATCATTATCAGATCCTGCAACATGCTCATTCTCACTCATGTCTCTCTTCTCAGATCCTGCAACATGCTCATTCTCACTCATGTCTCTCTTCTGACTGATTCTGCAAATTCAGATTTAGTAATAGGCAGTAGTTATAATCACTCAATCATTCTCTGATTTTTCAATTTCGTTATTAATTTTCTAAAACAAATATAATCTCTTACCAATCATATTATGACCTTTCTTAATCTACATATAGGTAGTACAATCAAAATTAAAATAAGCCCAAAGTGCTTCGGCCTTAGAAAGGCTCTTTTTGGTACAATCAAAATTACAAAACAAAGCAAAAATTCCTGAAAATCAGTCTGGTAGACTAACAATGAGAGAACAAAACTCAGAATAGATGTAGTTCGCTACTTTAATTGCTCTCTCCTTTATTCAATTTACTAAACACTTCCAAAAGAAAACTAGGTCAGAGAGAGAAGGACGAACCTGACGGTATACTCGCTATGGTCAGAAAGGAAGAGGCGAGTGTGAAGCAGGGAGATCGAGGCGGAGAAGATAGGTGCTACGTCACTGGAGGCAGAGAAGACTTGAAGGTTTAGTGGAGAAGAGGCGACAAGTTGGTTTAGTGTAGAAGACTCAAAGGTGATACGTCACTGGAGGCAAAGAAGAAGCAAAGAAGATAGGCATGAGGATGACAACTTGGTTTAGCGGAAAGGACTTGAAGGTGCTACGTCACTGGAGGAGGCGGAGAAGACATTTTCGAAATTCCTATTTGGTCAGAAAAGACGGAAAAGAGGTGAGGCGGAGACAGTCTAGGTTTTAGAAAGGGGCTACGGATAAGAGAGAGAGAGGCGGAGAGTACTGAAGGAATAACATATCGTTTCGATCCAGCGATGCAGATATGTGCGAATATTGATGCACACCGAACGGTCCAGATTCCAGTGCATAAAACCTCTTATGCACTCCAGTGCACATTAGTTATTCTCATGTTATATATGTAATTGTTGAAGTTAATATATATAACTGTTGAAGTTAATATGTTAACTGCTGAAGTTATATATGTAGTTATTGAAGTTATATATGTAAGTAATATGTTATATATGTAACTGTTGAAGTTAATATATATAACTGTTGAAGTTAATATATATGCCAACTTCAACAATTTAAATATGCTCACTTCAAATATTACCTTCAACATTTAAATATGTCAAGTTCAGGTTGACCCATACCCAACCAGACCTAGGTTTACAAGTAATGTAAATATAGTATAAATATATTCCACCAGTTTTGGCTGTTTTCAGGTCTTGTTTACAATTATCAACCTCAAAGTTGGGACTGTGTTGATTGTATAAATGTATACTGCTTTATTGACAAGATCAGTATTTATTTATAGTGCTTGGGCATGGAATTGATGTGATGATAATTGTTATTTCAGGATGATGAAGAGGTACAGGCATCTGCTTGAAGTTCCAATCTATAAATATATAATCATTGGACGACATATGTGCAAATGCTGACAAGAGATACAGAAAAAAAAAATTAGGACATGGGCCAATGAATACTTAGTTCTTATTGATTTACTCATTTTTTTGTATCAGAACCATTTTATTGTAGCAAGTCGTTCCATTTTTAGTCGTCAAAGGTTTAGTTGGGTAGCAGTGCTTGTGTCAGGGTCATGTTGTGGTTATTTCTTTTTGAGATTTACTACCTTGCGTGAATGATTTAGTTGTGACATAATAGTTGTCTTTCTGATATCAGCGAGTGGTTTAGAGTACGCGCTCAGTAATCATTGCTGTCTTTCTGATATCAGTGTGTGGGGTGTAGAGTCAGTAATCATCTCCTATGCAAAATCTATATTGCTATAAATATTTCTAAATTTACATAGCACAATGGATTTTTGTCATTAGGATAACATCTACAAAATTATTTTGTGAATTAAGTGTTGAGGTTTTGTAATAGCCTCAGGTTGGCCTGATCGAGTTGCAGTACATATTGGTGCCAAATGGATTGCTTGTCGTTTTATTTCAGTTTTGAAACAGAGAAAATACAGGATTTGCTTGTCTTTTTATTTCAGTTTTGAAACAGAGAAATTACACTTACGCTCCTATTGCTTCATCGTCTGCTTATACCATAATCTAATTCCTAACAGGGACAGATTACAGGGACTCAGTGCAAGTATTCGCTATGTCTAGTTGCTAATTTGAGCAGTCGATAAGTGTACATGTAATATACTATATTACTATTTTTGCAAAATGTTGCGCAGTGTATTTGTAGTGTTTTATAATTTATTCTGCAAAATGGTGTACTGTATACCTCATCACAAGATGATGACATGCCAATGTGTATATATATGAGTTTGAAAGCTATTTGACAATATGTGAACAGACCAAAAATATTTTTCAGTCATTGTTAACGACAAAATTGTAAACCGTAGGTCAAAAGATGCGATGTCAGACGATTAAATACTCACGAGGCAGCTTGAAATGAGAATCATTTTTTGTGAGTTCCTTTTTTTAATTATTTCTATTTTTTTATTTCAAAACTTGCCCGCAGCCGTAGGCCATGAATTTGATATTTATCGGTGCAACAAAAGATGTGAAAGTGTGATTGCGGGTGGCATGAAAGCGCGTCCCTAATTTACCGAAATTTATTGGTTTAATAAACAATTTACCCTAATTTTCCTCAAAAGATGAAAGGTTTGGTTGGGTGGCAAGTCGTTCCATTTTAAGTCGTCACAACTAAATCATTCACGCGAGGTAGTAATAAATCTCAAAAGAAACAGCCACAACACGATCCTGACACACAACCATTGCTACCCAACTAAACCATTGACGACTTAAAATAGAACGACTTGCTACAATAAAAAAATTTTCTGGTAACAACAAAATGAGTAAATCAATATCATTGGCCGATGTCTTTTAAACGTTTGAGAATTTTAATCGTTTCAATATTCATTCGAAGTTTTTTAATCACAATAATCTATATTTAAACTCTTTATACTGTCTAAAATATGATTCATATATTATTTATTCATAAGGATTGGATTATACCTAGTAATTACGCATAGAAAGTGCAAATAATGCAATTCTGAGCGTCGTTTTAGCATTTTAATCGTTTCTGGATTCATTCTAAGTCATTTAATCACGACAATAGACATTTAAACTCTATATATTGTCTAAAATTTGATTCATATGCTATTTATTCAAGAAGATTGGTTTATACATTGTAATTATGCATATAAAATGCAAATAATGCAATTCTGAGTTTCATTTGAGTATTTCAATCGTTTATGAATTCATTCTAAGTCATTTGATCAAAATAATCTATATTTGAACTCCTTATACTGTCTAGAATATGATTCATATGTAATATATTAAAAAAGATTGGATTATACATGGTAATTACGAATATAAAGTGCAAATAATGCAATTCCTAGCATTGTCTGAGCATTTCAATAGTTTCTGGATTCATTCAAAGTCATTTGATCACAATAATCTACATTTAAACTTTTTATACTGTTTAGAATATGATTCAAATATCATTTATTCAAAAGGATTGGATTATACACTGTAATTACGCATATAAAGTGCCAATAATACAATTATAAGCATCGTTTAAGCATTTCAATCATTTCCGCATTCATACTAAGTTACTTGATCATGATAATGTACATTTCAACTGTTTATGATGTCTAGATTATGATTCATATGTAATTTATTCAAGAAGATTGAATTATACATGGTAATTACGCATATAAATTGCAAACAATGCAATTCTGAGCGTCGTTTGAGCATTTGAATTGTTTTTGGATTCATTCTAAGTCATTTGATCACAATAATCGACATAAACTCTTTATGCTTTCTAGAATATGATTCAAATGTTATTTATTAAAAAGATTAGATTATATATGGTAATTACGCATATAAAGGATAAATAATGCAATTCTAAGCATCGTTTGAGCATTTCAATTGTTTCTGCATTCATTCTAAGTTATTTGATTAGAATAATGTACATTTAAATTCTTTATACTATCTGGATTATGATTCATATGTTATTTATTCAAGAAAATTGGATTATATATGGAAATTACACATATAAAATGCAAATAATGCAATTCTAAGCATCGTTTGAGCATTTCATTCGTTTCTGGATTCATTCTAAGTCATTTGATCACACTAATTTAAATTTTAAACTCTTTATACTGTCTAGAATATAATTAATATGTTATCAATTCACAACAATTGAATTATATATGGTAATTATGCATACAAAGTACAAATAATGAAATTCTGAGCGTCTTTTGTGCATTTGAAAGGTTTCTGGATTCATTGTAAGTTATTTGATCACAATAATGTATATTTAAACTCTTTATAATGTCTAGTATATGATTCATATATTATTTATTCAAGATGATTAGATTATACATGGTAATTACGCATATACTGTGAAAATAATCCAATTCTGAGTGTTGTTTGAGCATTTCAATCATTTCTGGATTCATTCTAAGTTATTTGATCATAATAATCTATATTTAAAATCTTTATAATGTCTAGAATATGATTCAAATGCTATTTATTCAAAAAGATCGGATTATATATAGTAATTACGCATATAAATTGCAAATAATGAAATTCTGAGCATCGTTTGAGCATTTCAATCATTTTTGGATTCGTTCTTTGTCATTTGATAACGATAATCTACATTTAAACTCATTATACTGTCTAAAATAAGATTCATATGTTACTTATTTAAAAGGATTGGATTATAGTTTCTAATTATGCATATAAAGTACAAATAATGCAATTCTGAGCTTCGATTGAGCATTTTAATCGTTTCTAGATTGATTCTTAGTAATTTTATCTCAATAATCTACATTTCAACTCTTTATAGTGTCTAGAATATTATTAATATGTTATTTAATAAAAAAATTTCATTATACAAGGTAATTACACATATACATTGCAAATAATGCAATTCTGAGCATCGTTCAAGCTTTTCAATCGTGTATGGATTCATTCTAAGTCAATTGTTCACAATAATGTACATTTAAACTCTTTATACTGTCTAGAATATGATTCATATGCAATTTATTCACAATGATTAGATTATAGTTTCTAATTATGCATATAAAGTGCAAATAATGCAATTCTGAGTTTCGATTGAGCATTTCAATCGTTTCTGGATTGATTCTTAGTAATTTTATGTCAATAATCTACATTTAAACTCTTTATACTATCTAGAATATGATTCATATATTATTTATTCAATAATATTGAATTATGCACGATAATTACTCATATAAAATGCAAATAATGGAACTTTGAGCATCGTTTGAGCATTTCAATCGATTATGGATTCATTTTATGTCATTTGATCAAAATAATCTAGATTTAAACTCTTTATACTGTCTATAATATGATTCATGTGTTATTTATTCACAATGATTGGATTATACATGGTAATTACACATATAAATGGCCAATAATGCAATTCTGAGCATCGTTTGAGCATTTCAATTGTTTCTGTATTCATTCTTAGTCATTTGACCACAATAATATACAATTAAAATTTTTATACTGTCCAGAATATGATACATATGTTATTTATTGATAAATAATAAGTTATACATGGTAATTACGCATATAAAGTAGAAATAATGCAATTGTTTGCACAGTTTGAGCATTTCAATCGTTTCTGGGTTCATCCTAAGTTATTTGATCACAATAATCTGCATTTATAATCATTATAATGTCTAGAATATATTTCATATGTTATGTATTCCAGAAGATTGGATTATAAATGGTAATTACGTATATCGAGGGCAAATAAATTTTCAGAATTGTTTGAGCATTTCAATCATTTCTGGATTCATTCTAAGTCATTTAATCACAATAATCTACATTTAAACTCTTTATAGTGTCTAAAATATGGTTCAAATGTTATTTATTCAAAAAGATTGGATTATATATATTAATTACGCATATAAATTCCAAATAATGCAATTCTGAGCATCGTTTGAGTATTTCAATCGTTTCTGGATTCATTCTAAGTCATTTGATAACTATAATCTACATTTAAACTCGTTATACTGTCTGGAATATGATTCATATGTAATTATTGATATCGCAAACAATGCAATTTTGAGCTTCATTTACGCATTTCAATTGTTTTTGGATTCATTCTAAGTCATTTGATCAAAATGATCTACTTTTATACTCTTTATAATGTCTAGAATAATATTCATATGTTATTTAAACAAAAAGATTTGATTATACATGATAATTACGAATATAAATTGCAAATAATGTAATTCTAAGCGTCGTTTTAGCAACTCAATCGTTTCTGGATTAATTCGAAGTCATTTGATCACTATAATCTACATTTCTACTCTTTATAATGTCTAGAATATATTTCATATGTTATGTATTCCAGAAGATTGGATTATGTATGTTAATTACGTATATCAAGAGCAAATAATGCAATTCTGAGAATCGTTTGAACATTTCAATCGTTTCTGGCTTCATTCTAAGTCATTTGCTCACAATAATGTGCTTTTAAACATTTTATACTGTCTAGAATAGGATTTATATGTTATTTATTAAAAACATTGAATTATACATGATAATTACACATATAAATTGCAAATAATGATATTCTGAGAATCGCTAGAGCATTTCAATCGTTTCTATATTCATTCTAAGTCATTTAATCACAATAATCTACATTCAAACTATTTATTATGTCTAGAAAATTATTCAAATGTTATTTTTTAAAAAATATTAGTATAGATATGGTAATTAAACATATAAAATGCAAATATGCAATTCTGAGCGTCGTTTGAGCATTTCAATTTTTTCTGGGTTCATTCTAAGTCATTTGATTACAATAATCTACATTTAAACTCTTTATACTGTCTAGAATATGATTCATATGTTATTTATTCTAAAATATTGTATTATAAATGCTAATTATGCAAATAAAATGCAAATAATGCAATTCTAAGCATTTCAATCGTTTCTAAATTTGTTCCAAGTCATTTGGGCAGAATAATCTAAATTTAAACTCTTTGGGGCCGTTTGGATCCCCATGGGATTTTGGGGAATTTTATCTTCCTACCATAAATTTATTATAAACAATCCAAACTCTTCACAAAATTACACATTTCCCAATAAATTTATTCCTAGGAATTGCAACTTCCCCAAATTCCCCAACTTCTTAAGCGATCCAAAATATTTAATTATACATTCAAGAATATTTAATTATACATTCAAGAATATTCAAATTATACATTCAAGAATATTTAAATATACATTCAAGAATATTTAATTATATATTCAAGAATATTTAAATTATACATTCAAGAATATTTAATTATACATTCAAGAATATTTAATTATATATTCAAGAATATTCAAATTACAACTTCTTTATGCATTCAAGAATATAATTCATATGTTATTTCTTCAAAAATATTTAATTATACATGCTAATTACGAATAGAAAGTGCAAATAATGCAATTCTGAGCTCCGTTTGTGCATTTCAATGGTTTCTGGATTCATTCTAAGTCATTTGATCACAATAATCAACATTTAAATATTTATATGGTCTAGAATATGATTCATTAGTTCTTTATTCAAAAATATTGGATTATATATGGTAATTACGCATATAAAGTTCAAGTAATGCAATTCTTAGCATGATTTGACCATTATAAGTCATTTGATCACAATAATCTACATTTATACTTTCTACACTGTCTAGAATATGATTCATATGTTATTTATTTAAAAATATTGGATTATAGATGGAAATTACACATAAAGTGCCAATAATACTATTCTGAGCTTTGTCTGAGCATTTCAATTGTTTCTGGATTCATTCTAAGTCATTTGGTAAAAATAATCGACATTTAAACTCATTATACTGTCTAGAATATGATTCATATGTTACTTATTCAAAAGGATTGGATTATACATGGAAATTCTGAGAATCATTTGAGCATTTCAAAATATTTCGCATTGATTCTAAGTCATTTGATCACAATAATGTACATTTAAACTTTTTATAATGTCTAGAATATGATTCATATGTTATTTATTAGAGAAGATTGGATAATACGTCTTAATTAAGCATATAAAGTGCAAATAATGCAATTATAAGCAGCGTTTGATAATTTCAATCGTTTCTAGATTCATTCTTAGTCATTTGATTATAATAATCTACATATAAACTCTTTATACTGTCTACAATATGATTCAAATGTTAATTATTTAAAAAGATTGGATTATATATGGTAATTACGCATATAAATTGCAAATAATGCTATTCTGAGCATCGTTTGAGCATTTAAATTGTTTCTGGATTCATTCTAAGTCATTTGATAACAATAATGTACATTTAAACTTTTTATAATGTCTATAATATGATTATTATATTATTTATTCAAGAATATTGGATTATACATGGTAATTACACATATAATGTGCAAATAATGCAATTCTTAACGTTGTTTGAGCATTTCAATCGTTTCGAGATTCATTCTATCTCATTTGATCACAATAATCTACATTTAGACTCTTTATACTGTCTAGAATATGATGCATATGTTATTTATTCAAGAAGATTGGATTGTACATGGTAATTACACATATAAAGTGCAAATAATGCAATTCTGAATATGGCTTGACCATTTCAATCGTTACTGGATTCATTCTAAGTCATTTGATCACAATAATCTGCATTAAACTTTTTGTAGTGTCTAGAATTTGATTCATATGTTATTTTTTCAAGAATATTGGATTATACATGGTAATTACGCATATAAATTGCAAATAATGCAATTCTGGGCATCGTTTGAGCATTTCAATCGTTTATACTCATTATGCTGTCTGGAAATACTCATTATATGTCATTTGATAATGATAATCTACATTTATACTCATTATGCTGTCTGGAATATAATTCATTTGTTATTTGTTCAAGAAGATTGATTTATACATTGTAATTATGCATATAAATTGCAAACAATGCAATTCTGAGTTTCATTTAAGCATTTCAATTGTTTTTGGGTTTATTCTAAGTCATTTGATCAAAATAATCTACTTTTATACTCTTTGTAATGTCTAGAATAATATTCATATGTTATTTAAAGAAAATGATTTGATTATACATGATATTTACAAATATAAATTGCAAATAATGCAATTTTGAGTGTCGTTTTAGCAACTCAATCATTTCTGTATTAATTCTAAGTCATTTACTCACAATAATCTATATTTATACTCTTTATAATGTCTTGAATATATTTGATATGTTATGTATTCCAGAAGATTGGATTATAAATGTTAATTACGTATATCAAGAGCAAATAATGCAATTCTGAGAATCGTTTGAGCATTTCAATCGTTTCTGGATTCATACTAAGTCATTTGATCACAACAATCAACATTTTAATTCTTTATATTGTCTAGAATATAATTCAAATGTTATTTATTAAAAAAAAGAATAAATATATGGTAATTACACATATAAAGTTCCAATAATTGAGCACTTCAATCATGTCTGGATTCATTCTAAGTCATTTGCTCACAATAATGTGCATTTAAACTCTTTGTACTGTCCAAATTATGATGTATATGTTATTTGTTCAAAAAGATTAGATTATATATGGTAATTACGCATATAAAGAGCAAATAATTTAATTCTGAGCAACGTTTGAGCATTTCAATCATTTCTGGATTCATTCTAGGTCAAATGATAACGATAATCTACATTTATACTCATTATACTGTCTGGAATATAATTCATATGTAATGTATTTGAGACGATTGGATTATAAATGGTACTTACGTATATCAATTACAAATAATGCAATTCTGAGAATCGTTTAAGCATTTCAGTCGTTTCTGGATTCGTACTATGTCATTTCATCACAGTAATCTAAATTTTTCTCTTTTTATTGTCTAGAATATGATTCAAATGTTATTTATCCAAAAAGAAATAAATTATACATGGTAATTACGCATATAAAGTGCCAATAATGGAATTCTTAGCTTCGTTTGAGCATTTCAATCATTTTTGGAATCATTCTAAGTCATTTGCTCACATTAATGTAAATTTAAATTCTTTATTCTGTCAAGAATATGATTCAAATGTTATTTATTCAAAAATATTGGATTATAGATGGTAATTACGTATATAAAGGGCAAATAATGCAATTCTGAGAATCGTTTGAGCATTTTAATCGTTTCTGGATTCATTCTAAGTCATTTGCTCACAATAATGAGCATTTCAACTCTTTATACTATCTAGAATATGATTTATATGTTATTTATCCATAAATATTGGATTATACATGATAATTACGCATATAAATTGCAAATAATGCAATTCTGAAAATCGCTACAGTATTTCAATTGTTTCTATATTCATTCTAAGTCAAATAATCACAATAGTCAACATTTAAATTATTTATTATGTCTAGAATATGATTCAAATGTTATTTTTTCAAAAATATTAGTATAGCTATGGTAATTAAACATATAAAATGGCAATCCTGAGCGTCGTTTGAGCATTTGAATCTTTTCTTGATTCATTCCAAGTCATTTGATCACAATAATCTACATTTAAACTCTTTATACTGTCTAGAATATGATTCATATGTTATTTATTCTAAAAATATTGGATTATAAATGTTAATTAAGCAAATATAGTGCAAATAATGCTATTCTTACCATTACAATCGTTTCTAAATTCGTTCCATGTCATTTGGGCAGAATAACATACATTTAAAATCTTTATGCTGTCAAGAATATGTTTCATATGTTATTTATTCAAAAAGATAGGATTATACATGCTAATTACAAATAGGAAGTGCAAATAATGCAATTCCGAGCTTGGTTTGTGCATTTAAATCGTTTCTTGATTCATTTTAAGTCATACGATCACCATAATCTACATTTAAAATATTTATACGGTCTAGAATATGATTCATTAGTTATTTATTCAAAAATATTGGATTATACGTGGTTATTACACATATAAAGTGCAAATAATGCAATTCTAAACATTGTTTGAGCATTTTAATCGCTTCTGGATTCATTCTATGTCATTTGATAATGATAATCTACATTTAAACTCATTATACTGTCTGGAATATAATTGATATCTTATATGTTCAAGAAGATTGGTTTATACATTGTAATTACGCATATAAATTGGAAACAACGCAATTCTGAGCTTCATTTAAGCATTTCAATTGTTTTTGGATTCATTCTAAGTCATTTGATCGCAATAATCTATATTTAAACTTTTTATTCTGTCTAGAATATGATTCATATGTCATCTATTAAAAAAGATTGGATTATAGATGGTAATTACGTATATCAAGAGCAAATAATGCAATTCTAACCATCGTTTGAGCATTTCAATCATTTCTGGATTAATTATAAGTCATTTGATCACAATAGTCTACATTTATACTCTTTATAATGTCTAGAATATATTTCATATGTTATGTATGCCAGAAGATTGGATTATGTATGTTAATTACGTATATCAAGAGCAAATAATGCAATTCTAAGAATCGTTTGAGAATTTCAATCGTTTTTGGATTTATACTATGTCATTTGATCACAATAATCAACATTTAAACTCTTTATATTGTATAGGATATGGTTCAAATGTTATTTATTACAAAAAAGGATTATATATGATAATTACTCATATAAAGTTCCAATAATGGAATTCTGAGCTTTGTTTGAGCATTTCAATTATTTTTGGATTCATTCTAATTCATTTGCTCACAATAATGTGTATTTAAACTATTTCTACTGCCTATAATATGATTTATATGTTATTTATTTAAAAAAATTGGATTATATATGGTAATTACACAATTAAAGAGCAAATAATATAATTCTGATCAACATTTGAGCATTTCAATCGTTTCTGGATTCATACTAAGTCATTTGGTAACGATAATCTACATTTATACTCATTATACTGTCTGGAATATAATTCATATGTTATGTATTCTAGACGATTGGATTATAAATGGTAATTACGTATCTCAATTGCAAGTAATGCAATTCTGAGAATCGTTTAAACATTTCAGTCATTTCTGGATTCATACTATGTCATATGATCACAATAATCTACATTTTACTCTTTCTATTGTCTAGAATATGATTCAAATGTTATTTATTCAAAACGAAATGGGTTATAAATGGTAATTACGCATATAAAGTGCCAGTAATTGAATTCTGAGCTTCGTTTGAGCATTTCAGTCATTTCTGGAATCATTCTAAGTCATTTTCTCACATTAATGTACATTTAAATTCTTTATTCTGTCAAGACTATGATTCATATGTTATTTATTTAAAAATATTGGATTATAAATGGTAATCACGTATATCAAGGGCAAATAATGCAATTCTTTGAATCATTTGAGCAATTTAATCGTTTCAGGATTCATACTAAGTCATTTGATCACAATAATCTACATTTAAACTCTTTTTATCGGATTATAAATGCTAATTACGCAAATAAAGTGCAAATAATGCAATTCTTAGCATTTCAATCGTTTCTAAATTCGTTCTAAGTCATTTTGGTAGAATAATATACATTTAAACTCTTTTTTATACTGTCAAGAATATGATTCATATGCTATTTATTCTAAAAGATTGGATTATACATGATAATTATGAATAGAAAGTGCAAATAATGCAATTCTGAGTTTCGTTTGTGCATTTCAATCGTTTCTGGATTCATTCTAAGTCATTTGATCACAGTAATCGGCATTTAAAATATTTATAAGGTCTAGAATATGATTCATTGGTTATTTCTTCAAAAATATTGGATTATACGTGGTTATTACACATATAAAATGCAAATAATGCAATTCTGAGCATTTGAATCGTTACTGGATTCATTCTAAGCAATTTGATCACGATAATCTACCTTTAAACATTTTATACTGTCTAGAATATGATTGATATGTTATTTATTCAAAAAGATTGGATTATAGATGGTAATTACGGATATATATTGCCAATAATGCAATTCTGGGCTTCGTTTGAGCATTTCTATCGTTTCTAGATTCAATCTAAG
Source organism: Rhynchospora pubera (assembly GCA_028095005.1). Taxonomy (NCBI): domain Eukaryota; kingdom Viridiplantae; phylum Streptophyta; class Magnoliopsida; order Poales; family Cyperaceae; genus Rhynchospora; species Rhynchospora pubera. The sequence continues at coordinate 155,852,524 of CM051462.1, read as the reverse complement.
TCATTTGGTAAAAATAATCGACATTTAAACTCATTATACTGTCTAGAATATGATTCATATGTTACTTATTCAAAAGGATTGGATTATACATGGTAATTCTGAGAACCGTTTGAGCATTTCAATCTTTTCTTGATTGGTTCTAAGTCATTTGATCACAATAATGTACATTTAAACTCTTCATAATGTCTTGAATATGATTCACTTGTTATTTATTCGAGAAGATTGGATAATACGTGGTTATTACGCATATAAAGTTCAAATAATGTAATTATAAGTATCGTTTCAGAATTTCAATAGTTTCTGGATTCATTCTAAGTCATTTGAATATAATAATCAACATGTAAACTCTTTATATTGTGTAGAATATAATTGAATTGTTAATTATTCGAAATGATTGGCTTATATATGGTAATTACGCACATATAGTGAAAATAATGCAATTCTGAGCATTTAAATCATTCTAAGTAATTTGATCTCAATAATGTACATTTAAACTTTTTATAATGTCTATAATATGATTTTTATGTTATTTATTCAAGAAGATTGGATTATACAAGGTAATTACGCATATAATGTGCAAATAATGCAATTCTTAACGTCGTTTGAGCATTTCAATCATTTCTAGATTCATTCTAACTCATTTGATCACAATAATCTACATTTAAACTCTTTATACTGTCCAGAATATAATTCATGTGTTATTTATTCAAGAAGATTGGATTGTACATGGTAATTACACATATAAAGTGCAAATAATGCAATTCTGAATATGGTTTGACCATTTCAATCGTTACTGGATTCATTCTAAGTCATTTGATCACAGTTAAATATGTTAACCTCAACATTTATAATCAATATATATTGTGTGTGTGAGAGTATGATATTACTAGAGGGTGGGGGGTGGGGGGAGGGGGGGGGGGGGCGTACGCGGAAGGGTGGGGGTTGGGGAGCGTACGCGGGTTGGTGGGAGGGGGGCGAGCGTACGCTACAGGGGGAGCGTACGTGGGAGTGCTGGGAGGAGGGACGAGCGTACACGGCAGGAAGGGAAACAGAGCAATTTCCAGAAATAGAAAACGCGTAGAGCCAAAAATAGAGTAAACGCGTGGGGATGATGGGGATGATGAATATCAGGGATGATCCTTATCACCCCCGGAAAAATTGTGATGAAGCGAAAAACGCAATGTGTATATTCATATTTACCTATATTAGGAAACAAATGTCACAATCATCACCGCTCCACATTTTGGTAATAATTTAGAATTAATGGTTCATCCAGAAGTTGGCTAACAAATTTCTTTGCCATTGCTATATATTGAAACACCTGATGAACATTTCATCATTTTAATCAAACTTTAGAAACTTATAATTGTGACTCAAATATTGTGACATATGGGAAGATACCAAATTAAATTTCAGTTTAATAATTAGATTTATTCCATTAATAATTTTGGAATAAATAAATCCGGAATTGCTTAGGACCATCCCAGAGATTATATCATCCCCGATTTTCATAAAGAGAAAACGCGTGACCTCCCCTTCCGCGTACGCTGTCTCCCCTTTTCCCGCGTGAACTAATCCCTCCCCCTCCCGCGTACACTGTCCCCCCTCCTCCCTCTCACGTACGCTGCCCCCCCTCCCCCCTCATCCCTCTCACGTACGATGTCCCCCCACACTCCCTCTTCCCCTCCTACACACTTCATAACTGTTGAAGTTATTATAATTAAATGTTGAAGGTAATATCCTAATTGTTGAAGTTAACTCTTTGGCCAAGAATTTCATAATTCGGAAATCAAACTACACGCCACGAACATCCTCTATGTACTATTGAAGTTAATATGTTATATATGTAACTGCTGAAGTTAATATATATAACTGTTGAAGTTAATATATATAACTGTTGAAGTTATATGCGTAATTGTTGAAATTATATATGTAGTTGTTGAAGTTATATATGTAACTGTTGAAGTTATATGTGTAACTGTTGAAGTTATATATGTAGCTATTGAAGTTATATATGTAACTGTTGTATAATATGTTATATATGTAACTGTTGAATTTAATATATATAACTGTTGAAGTTAATATATATAATTGTTGAACTTGGCATATTTAAATGTTGAAGGTAATATTTGAAGTGGGCATATTTAAATTGTTGAAATTGGCACATATATTAACTTCAACAGTTACGGTATTAACTTCACTATTTAAATATGTTAACCTCAACAGTTAGAATCATTACAACGAGAATCAAGACTACATATTTCCTACACAGACAAACAATCCTTTCTATCTATGCGCCTCCTATTAATTCTATGAAATTTGAAATACACCATTCCTTTTTTAACCTGAATACACTTTCTATAATGCAAAAATAGCAAATAAAGAAAAGATTACACATAACACTTTCTATATGCGTACTGGTAGAGACCTTACCAGTATCGCATTCTCACAGGAAGGGAACATAACGATTTTCAGAAATAGAAAACACGTAGAGCCAAAAATAGAAAAAACGCGTGGGGATGATGGGAATGATGAATATCGAGGATGATCCTTATCACCCCTGAAATCAATCTATAAAAATAATATTTAAAGATAGTCGAAGTTAATAAGTATCAACCAAATACTTGCTATATAAAATCAGAACTAAACTGTTGTTAATAGGAAAATTGGGAATTTATTAACTCATACCAATTACTGTAAAAATATTAATAATTAGTAACTTTAGGAAATAAATTCTGTACAACAATAAAAACCTAATCAAAGTCGAAAATTTTTATTTTATGTAATATTTACAATTAGTCTACATAATTCTAGGAAAAAATCAAAGCTTGGTCTATATCAAACTTCGTAAACCAAAACATTAAAATTTTAATGGAAACTATGATAAACATTAAACTATATTTGTTGCAGCACCCTTGATAAAAACAAGCAAAACTGCTTATGAACTTAGTAAAAAGTTATTCAATAAAAGGTAAAATGATTAACAAAAATATTAAGATAATGAAAATCATAATTTTTGGACCAAGAGAGAAACAAAGAATTTGGAGTTTTCTTTTCTGGTTTTCGAATAGAGGAGAGAAGAGAGTGGGAGAGAGTCAGAGAGGACTTGAATTAGTGGGTTCAGGTTTCGGGTTAAAGGGTTGTGGGTTTAGCAATTGGGTCCATAATGGAGAACTCCATTTTTCAGTTTGGGCCTGTATAAAAATCAAATTACAAAGCCCAGTAATCAATTAGAATTAAAATGGGCCCACTGTGGATTAAACACATCGGCCGAACAGCCGAAAAATTTATAAATAATATTAAATTAATATAATATATTAAAAATAATATCAATATAATAATATTTTTTAAAATAGTATCACGAGATCGGAATCCGATCTTAGCTAAGATCTTTGCCGTGCATATTTCGACGGGAATAATCATATAGTTAGACGGGAATAATCAAGATTCTACAACTTGAATAAGTATTTAAATTAACCTAGTAGTTTTCCAATTAAAAAAAAAACTAACCTAGTAGTTTGACCAGCTGCAACAAGTCTGATACCCACGTCAATTCTTAAATTCCTACATATACCCCTGATAAAAAAGTGATTTGAGTTGTGTATGCACATACTTATCAGATCAAAATAATTTTAAGACCCGACTAATAATAGGTCCCTTTGGTCCCCTCTCCGTCACACTTTTGAGATCTTTTGCTGCCCTTTAAACTATTCTTCTTACAATACTAAAAGGTTGCTAGGGAAAACACCAAAAGTCAAAGTTAATTAATGAACTTACTTTGCGATAATCTGACATTTGGCTGTATGGATACTTCTATTGCAATCAATCTATTCTTGATGCATATATTTAAAGATAATAACTTAATAACATACAAATAGAACCAAACAAAATAGCAAAAATAACAAAATAAATATTAAAAGAAAGATAAAATTAAGTTAATAATACATAATAGGTTAATTAAGTTGGACAACATATTCATTCCTTGTAATTGATTAAGTTGGATATGACATATTTTTATTTGACTAGTATGTTCAACATAAATAATAATGATAGTAATAGGCAAGTGCATGTTAAATTGAGTTTGTAAATAATATTAAATTGGATATGGGACTCACATTGGATATGGGCTTATATTTGTATTATGTTATTTCATCAAAATATTGGGAGTTGGAACTGTTATTTGGGATTTGGATTGAAATAAAACAGGAATTATAAGTGTCATCGGCAAATATACCATCCCAGCCATCGCTAAATATAAAGTGAACATATACAACAAACAAAGTGAACATATAGATAATCTAAGTGAACTCATACAAACAAATAAGTGTTATCATCACTTGTTCAGAAGTTTACATGCATATTCAACTTATTTTCATTAAACTTATTTGTTTGTATATGTTCACTTAGATCATCTATATGTTCACTTTGTTTGCTGTATATGTTCACTTTATATTTAGCGATGACAGGGATGGCAAAATTGCAGATGACAGTAATCAATTTCCGAAATAAAATGATGTTCAGCCTCCAAATTTTTATTATTTTTTATGGTTATTTAGAAATCACGCTTCCTTTTTAGGACGTATCCAAGGAATATTTAGTCGTTGAAAGGACTAAACGAAAAATATGATACATTTCATAGGAAGTCCCTACGAATCTAAGATGACAATTTTACTTAAATTTTGCCTCATGTGATAAAATGACTTTTGTTTCTGCTCTCTAAAGTCGTTGAAAATTTTTTTTTTTTAACGTCAAAATTACAATCCTTTATTTCCCTACGAATCTACATGCCAAAATTGCAATCCTTTATTTTAATATATCCATTTTTTTTCCTATAGAAAAATTCTTATTTGCCCACATTAATTGGACCTTTAAGAATGTCAATAATTCCTAAAAGAGTGGTGCATATTATTCTTGAAACTAAAGCAAAAGAGATTTTTCCAAAAGACATAAGAGTTGATCCGTTAATTTTTTTTTTACCTTAAAATGACAAGCTCTCTTTCTTGTGCCTATGTATCTTACATGTAGAATACTTCCTTCCACGGAACAACTTTGCTTTGAATTGAATTGAAGCATCAATCCATGGATCAACAATTGCCACGACGTTATTTCTTTTCTTAACAATCCATACTAAACAAGCATCCCATCATTCCCAATTATGTACAATGAAACCCGTGATGACCATTTGCAAAACCAACACCAACACGACGAAAACCTCGTGTGCTATATGCAGGGAAGATATTGTCACTGCTTCGACCATTCATTGGTCATTGGATGCCATGTGGACATGCGTACCATTTCAACTGCATCATCCCATGGATCAAACTACATGAGACGTGCCCGATTTGTCGTATTCAGCTCTCGACGTCATATCTTAGCATGTAGGAATTTAAGAATTTAAGCATCACTTTTTTATCAGGGATATATGTAGGAATTTAAGAATTGATCATGGGTATCAGCCTTGTTGCAGCTGGTCAAACTACTAGATTAGTTTTTTTTTAATTGGAGACACTATTTAAAAAAATATTATTATATTGATATTATTTTTAATATATTATATTAATGTAATATTATTTATAAATTTTTCGGGCCGAACAGTTCAACTAGTTAAATTTCGAACCGAAATTGGTCTTTTTCGGACCGAAATTTCACCACAAATTAGTCCACTTCGCCTCTGTTGATCCAAAGTTCCAAATTCCACGAAAAATTTTCATCATGGTCACATAGTCACATAGAGGTCCTTCAATTTTGTTACGAGAAAAATTATTTTTTCAGCTAGGGATGCATAACGTCTAAAACAATCACGAAAATAGAATGTTGCCTTAATCGTTTCGTTTTGGATATGAAACTGAGAGGGAAGCAATCTACCTTCATGAATTCAGAGCATTCCTTAATAGACTACCTTAAAGGAGTGGTATGTGTTTGTGTTAATCATTTTGTTTTTGAAACACAACCAAAAGTTTTAACAGTTTCGTTTCATTTTGGACGAAAGAATGATTAAAATAGTCGTCGTTTTCGCCCCTATCTTCAGGGGTGCAATTTCAGAATTTGAGGGCCATTGTTGGTTGGCTCCTGATGCTCAAGTGCGAGTTTTTAGTTGCCATTCTCCATTTGACTCCTTTTTCACCTACATTAAATAAAATTGAAAATAATTGAACATCAAATTTTTATTTGACTTTTCTATTTTCCTAATTCTTTTTGTCATTTTCTTTGATTTTTGAGAAATAAAAAATAATTAAAATCTTAAAAATCCTTGGGTGTCTCCAAAATGCGCTTGTTTTACGTCACTAGCTTGACCACCTTTGGCTACATCTCTTGTGGCGGTTCGGAGTAAAAGACGCAAGCCCCTTGCTCTAAGTCTTCGCTGACAATGTAGTGTTTTAGTCGTCGTCCATTGACTTTAAAAGGCTCCAAATCATTGTCACAAATGTCAACAATGCCAAAAAGATAGACTTTCACCATGCGAAACGGTCCAGACCACTTCGATCGCAACTTTCCATAAAAGTGCCTTAACCTTGAGTTGAACAGAAGAACTAGGTCCCCTTCCTTTAATTCTCTCCTCGCTATTCTCCTATCATGCAAAAGTTTTATTTTTTTATTTTATAAAATTTAGCATTTTCATAGGAGTAAAACTATCTCATCTAATTTATGCAAGTCTAAAAAATGTTTTTCATGAGCTTTGAGCAAATCTATATTGGTGGCTCGAGTTGCCTAATACACCTTTGTCTTTTGAACATTCCGGTGTTGGGGTTTCAAATTATTGTCAAATTTACGAATCATTTGGATTCCTGTCGAGTTGGGTCAAACATTAGACCATCTCAGATTTGAATTAGTTGACCTTTCAAAATTATACAAGCGAGTAGACCTATCAACGATAGTCGTTTACCGCTATTTGCGTGATGTTAAGAATTAACGAAATGAATAACGCTAATTAATTATGTAGAGTATAATCATACATAACAAAAACGGGGGTGATAAGGATCATCCTCGAGATCCATCATCCCCATCATTCCCAGTGGGAACACATTTTAGTTTTTTCTATTTTTAGAATATTTTTTGTCCCCACTATTTTTTTCCCTCCTATTCCAGTGGGAACACAAGTCAATCTCCAATATATTTGGGACAACAATTACTTATATTAACTACAACAGCTACATAAATAACTTCAACAATTATATATATTAACTTCAACGGTTACATATATAACATATTAACTTCAATAATTACATATATAACTTCAATAGTTACATATATAACTTCAACAGTTATATATATTAACTTCAACAGTTATATATATTAACTTCAACAGTTACATATATAACATATTAACCTAAACTGTTACATATATAATTTCAACAGTACATATATAACTTCAACAGTTATATATATTAACTTCAACAGTTACATATATAACTTCAACAGTTATATATATAAACTATTAAGAAAAACAGTGGGGATCAAAAATAGAAAAAATGAGAGAGAGAGAAATAGTGGGGACCAAAATAGGAAAGGATGAGAAGAAGAGAAACAGTGGGGATCAAAAATAGAAAGGATGGGAGGGAGAACAATTTCGAATAAATTCACCAAAATAGTGGGAACCAAAAATGTGTGTTCACACTGAAATGATAGAGGATGATGGAATCTAGAGGATGATCTTAAGCAATTCAGATAACAAAAATGATTCGGCGATTAACAACGATTTATACCCTCATCTTCAAAAAAAAAAAAAACAACGATTTATACCCCTGCCGTTTCTGTTAATTCGCTTTGCCGTATATAATTGCATCAGCATGGAATTTTTTGAATAGCAGAGTTAAATGACGGAGAAAATGAGGAGTTGCCTCTAGTCTTGTCCTCCATTTTTCCTCTCTCTCTCTCTCTCTGGCTCCGAACTCCCAAGTCCTTTTTTCACTTTCCCTTCTATCTTTACACCACGGAGAAAATGAAAAGAAAAAGATAGAGGAAAAGAAAATAAAAATTCAGCTCTCTCTAGTCTCTACAAATTCTAGCAGTGGCTAGCACCGCCCTCCTATCACTCCTCTTGCGTAGCCGCAAGGACCAGCACCACCCTCCACTACGCGACGGCGTCGATGGCAGTGACGGCAGCATCATTATTTCTTGCGTGGAATATGAAAGTCTAGGAGAAGATCTGGCAGAGCCCACAGATAGCGCTGACGAGGAAGATGGAGTCTGATTAGAGGAGTAGAGAAGGGGTTGATTATGGGGTGGGGTGAGGCCGAGCTTTGAGAATAGGAAGGGGTTGTTTTTTTTTTCAAATGATTTGGCAATCTTACAAATCAGTAGAGAAGGGGTTGTTTAATTAAACATGGAGTGGACGATCTGACATGTGAATATACAATTTGGGGATGGTTGTTCATTCATTTTTTGTATTTTTTGTGGTCGAGATGTAAATTAAAACCGTATGTAGATTTTTTTCATTCATTCATTTTTTTTTTTGTTTCTATAATTAAAGATCAGTCCTTTGTACAACGTGGTTGTTTATTCATTTTTTAAATTAAACCAGTATGTAAATTTGTTTCTCAAAGGAAATGATGAGATTTTATTGACAAATTGCTCATATGATTTATGAATTTGTTTGTTTTCTAACAACTATTTATAATAAAAAATTCTCTAATTAAAAAAATATGTGTGTGATATCGTATTTTTTCTTTACTCAATCACATAAACGTTAAATCGTTTAAATTGTTTACTTAAAACTTAACAAAATCGATTTTTTTGTCGTATAATAAATGATTTGGTTAACGATAATATAATGTGTATCGTATAAATAAACAAAACGCTAATGATCAGGGGTATTTCCGTTATCGTTAGCCCTGTTTGACAGCAATGACAGGTCTACAAGCGAAGTCAGGTTTGGATTCAGAACTGGTTGGATGAATTCTTTGGATTGGGCCAAGTTCTATCACCTCTAATTTTGAGAATATACGATATTATTCGCATCAAATGTGATTTTTATGAACTAATATATAATCTCATAAAAAGTTTCATGAGACATCAAAATTAGTCTAAGTTATATATATATGCTCATTTTAAAATTGGATTAATTAGTGAAGAATTCAACAATGCTTAACTTGCACTGTATCGTAACTAATCAAAGGAAAAGACGCGATTATAAAAATCCCGTGATCGAAAAGAAGGCGGTACGTGAAGAAGAAACTTATCGATTTGGCGAGAGCCTAAGTGGATGAAAAGGGAATTCAAAGTTTCCAATATATATTTATATTAATATCCCGTGTTACGAATAATTTAATTCTGAATTGGATATTCCGAGAATTTTATCTTAATCGACTGATTTAATACATTATAAATTCTGCACAAAAGATAAAATTGTGAAGAAAAATCTGTTTGTCGTATATTATTCTTTCGAGATAATTGGTTTTTCCAAAACTCATAAAGGTTTCTAAAAGATCAATAGTTCGGACATTTACATTTTTCTCTTTTTGCTTAGCTAAAGGAGGGTACATATTCTATTCTCAATTTGTTAACAACTTTTTCTAATAATGAAATTTGTGTCTGAATGTGTATTGATACGAGCTTATAAATTGCTTGAACAAAATTCTATTAATCGGTCTCATATTCGTTTGACAATGCGCGCTTCTATTCGCAAAATGCATACCGTTTTCTAAAATACAGGGACTCAAGATCTTATAATGATATCATTGTTTAGTCGAATTATTCTAAATATTTTACCTGAAAAATTATCCCTCTGTAAGTTAAAAAGGGACATTTTTATTTTGAATCCAAACTTGAGTACTAAAAGAAAAAAAAAATCTATTTCATTTGTTTTTATTGGCTTGGCAAGATGATTGTTGAAGCTCTTTTTAATGATTATGCAATATGATGTGATACTCTTATTAATAATACAGAGTTAGTTGAAAGATTAAGAATGTGTGAACAATAACCTACGATTTCCTATAAGTAACAATACTCTGGTAAAATTTTCACACAAAATGTAACATCAATAATATGTTTCAGAGGAAAATTTGTTGATCTTCGTTCTTTCACTCTTGCATTTTTGTTTCCATATTTTCATTCCTACTTTCATTAATTTATAGTTTATTATTTGTTCTAAATACTATTATGTTATTTTTTGAAAAAAAAAATACAATACTTGGAGCTAAACCGAGTAAAACCAATTAGCATAGATTACTGGCCAATATGGGATATTGGAAGGAAACTAAATACATTATATCGAGCTCTTTGGTTAACCACAACGCTGGTGCAGTGTTAAATGATCTCCACAGTTACTTAACTATAGTTTGCCTTCCGCATAGGAGATGACCTTCTCATAACAAAGGAAAATAACACTCACCCACTTAATTGTGCTCGATGTCATTTAAGTATTAACTAAATTGATAATGAGTTACAAAGCTCCCTAAATAGGAGGATGAAGACTATATGGACATCGGACTATGGATTTTGATTCCCATTGACAAATAAGCAGCACATTATTAGCTAGAATGTCCGAGTCTTGTTAGGTTTTTTGTTTTACAACTTTTTTTCTTGAATTAGCTAGGTTGTTTGGGTTAGTGGATCAAACTTAATTTTTTTTCTTTTGGTGCAGAGATTGACTCCTTTTGGATTTACTTTAATTGTACGAACTCGAATGGTGCAAAGTCTCTTTCTATTTCTAAGAACAGAAATTCTGTTTTTTTTTTCGCATGTTGCCTGGACTTAAGTTGATAATTACAAATTGACTTAACAAAAAAAACCCTACTCACAAAAAAAGAAATAAACTTTATAAATTTCTTCAGGAATAATGGAAACAAGAACATAACTGAAGTTAAAATAAGAGTCATGATAAGAAGTTGATGATTATAGCGATACTGGTCTGTTTACATTTGGAGGAAAAGAATTAGATTAAAATTCCACTCTTATTATGAAATTGATGGAAAGTGTGTGAAAAGTGATAAAGCTATATACATTTCCCTATATTAGTAAACCATAAAATTTTAGATGATCGCGGATGTCACAAACTCATATAAAATTATTGAAAATATCTCTAATTTCACGTATATATGTAATAGAGACAATTGCTATATTTAAAAAGTTTGTCAAATTTGTTAGCCATCGTTATTGAAGACCTGAATTAATTTTAACCAAACTGAAAGACTATAGTGGCTCATATATCAAACCTGCCATAAAAGTTAATTTTACTTAATTAAACCCAAAAAAATTCAGTTGATGCTCGCAGGAAGCCTAAGAACCAAATCAAAACCCTAATATGGAATGACCTAAAATCCCTTTCAAAACTGCAATGAGCAATGACCAAGATTAAGTACCAATTAGTACCTGTAAGCCTGTAACAATTTACTCTCACTCCAAGGATGAATCATGAATGTACTGGTTGTTTTGGGTACTTGTTCATAATACAAATATAGCCTAAGATCCAAAGAACAAAGTACATGAAATTCTTATTATTTTGTTAAAAACTTGTGTATAAATTATCTATATATCCATGTCCTTTCCAGGTATTGATATGTCAACTCAAATCCTATTACGTCAATCAACCCTTAAAAATTTAAGATAGAATTTCACTTGCTTTTCGTCAACTCAAAAGCACCAACAACAAATAGAGCAATATTCCAAAGATAAATTAAGACAACAAGACAATAGAGAAAATAGATTATAGGAATGCACTATGTCCCAATTTAGTTGCAGCTACCAGAGGTTGCATCAACCAACTCTATTTATTGAGAAGGAGGGGAGTCGGTGATATGCGCCACATACTGTGCCAGAAGAGTTGGACATCTTTCCATCAATTCTACAAACCCGTCTGATCGCATGAACGCCTTAATATTTTCAGGCTTAGCAGCAAATTCAAAGCAAACCTTCTTCAGGTGCTGGCAGTTATGATGCTGAGCCAGATCGAGAGAACTCACAACCGTCTCCATGGACAAGTGCTTGGCTAGTTTTTCTTCGCATGTGAGTTTAAGACCATGCAGCTTGTATTCATCAGCTGCCACCAGTACTTCCTGAGTCAGCCCATACAGGTCCACATTTCCCTCGGTCGAATCACCATCAAAAAGCTTATTTACTGGTGGCAGAGCATCAGTATACATGAAATGAAGCACTACTTTGAACACAACTGGAGTGACATAGTTGACCTTGATGCAGTTCGATCTAGGTGTCGCCTTAGTAATTAGTTCCTTAAACAAAGGTGACCTGGCTGCCAGAACCAAGCGATGAGCTTCCATCGACTCCCCTGCAACCTCTATGACAACATCTGTCATCTCTTTTCTCTTCAGAAGCTCATAAAGTTCATCATGCAGATGCTGGAATGGAGGAGCTGAAATCTCATCTGGTAAGGAGGTTTCTTCCCATTCCCCATCCATAACCCTGATATCACAGTGGAGTACAAACCACCCATCCCTGATGAACTCTGACTCCAGCAAAGATTTTTTAATGAAGGTTCGGAAACCCTCAGAGGATCCCTTGCACCGAAAGAGCGACCACACATGTCTGGTATGTAATGGTCTCATATCCTTCCCGAGTAAATAGAAAGTCACACTTGTGCTGATATTCTCAGCGTGACTCTCGAGATCAAGGTAAAGAGATATATATTCAGAAGTTTCTAGCCCTTGGGACTCTCGGGGAAAGTACCGTAGGCTCCATTCATAGCCCGAACACATGAAAATGGGAGACCTTAAAAAACTGTTGATGACAAAATTTCTGCTCTCTTCATAGTTGATCTTAAAGCTACAGTCATCACTGTTAACAACAGTAATGAGGCCGTTAGCAACACTTGCTTGATTCATGTTCATCTGGAAAAGGAAAACAACACAGAGCAAAACACTTTCACTTAAATAGAAAATTTATGGATTGCAACCAAAGAAAGAGGGTTCACAATATGCTTCAAATTTACCATGAATTTAAGTAAGTTCTACAGAATGACAAAAGAAAGCTCGCACGATACACAGGATACAAAAATAAAAATCTGAAATGCTGATTTAAGGACTGTTAGCACCGATCGCAATTTAAGTTTGCGGGACGATAATGACTTACAGTTTCGTGGATCTAAATTTATATACAGTTTATGTATTAAAAGTAATATTATCCATTCTGGTTTGCAGAATTGATGCCCCCAATTTAATTTGTAGATCTTACCAGGAGTAACAGGTTACCCTATACTGATATACATACATATGGCCATTATTTTTTACTTTTTAAGTAAAGACAGACTACAGATTAATTAGTAAAAGAAGACTAATATATTTCAAAGAAGATCAATCTGCTCATAAATATTTTACCTGTATAGTTATTCCTAACCAGATGAAAAAGACAAGCACAAATTTTACACCAAGAAGCAAGTTTAGAAATTATCTTAATGATTACCATTACATATAAGTTCAAACTGAGAACCAAGTTACTAACAACGAATACAGAGTACAACTAACCAAAATATTTTGGGTTTTGCACCAGAAAAGAGTCTTACGAATGAAAACAGTCGCAGATACATAAGATGATGATTGAAAATACTATAGATATTGGATTAAAAGTAACAAAAAAGGGAATATTTTACCTTGTGTTTGGTTGTTTTCTTTCGAAATTTAATAGCTCCTTATTAGAATTTTACCTTTTCGGAGGGTGAGAAACAGGGGCGTTATGCCTATTGACCTTATGTTCTTTTCTAATTTTATTTAGAAATTTTAGTTGGCATGTAACATTTCCTAGCACCAGATGCACTTTTATAGGCATAAAAATCCCCACCCTTCCCCTCACCATGCCAAAAAAAAAAGAAAAGAAAAAGGAAACATAGGTATTATATTCATGAGCTTAATTAGTTCTTTCCCAAAAGACTCTGGATGTAAGTCTTGCTCATTAAATGAACGACTAGTAACATACATTGCTTCAAACAAACGGCTAGTAACTTACAATGGATTCAAACGATAGTCTTAATGAATTCAATCTTCCAAATCAATTTTTAATGAGAAATATTTATCTATTTATATGCTTGGTATGGGGATGTTAAGTTATATGGAATCAAATTTTCAAACATTCATTTTTCGAGTGAAATAAATATTAAATGTAACAGTAGTCAACTGTACATTAATTGAAAAATTGTATGATTATTAAATTGGGCCAATAGCGGCGAATTTCACATTAAATAGGATCAAACTAAATAAAAAAGAATTTCTCTTAAAATTATATTTTTTTTCAAGGGGAAAATAAGTAGGCTCTGGTTCGTCGGTTCGAAAAGAAACCGGATCAAACAGCCCGGTGTTACTGGTTTGAAAGCAGCAAGTTTTGATATGTATTTTGGACTAAAATCAAGTCATAATTCTAGATTTTGGGCAAATCACTCAGAATTTACTAATACAAAAAATGGTGATTTCATGTGATTATAGAAATACGGAAATGACAAAATTTCACATTTGTAGTTAAATATATTTTATGTGTGAATAATAAAATTGAAAAAAAAACAAAACATATTATCTGCGCGCAAATTAAGTATTCCTATCAGATCTACATGATTTTAATTTTCCATAATCAAAACAATCATACTATAAACACAAATTGTATTTGTCACATTAATTCGGACAATCAATTTTGAAATGTAAAAAAAAAAAACTAAGAAAAACAATAAATAAAATTACAAAATCCTTTACCTGAATCAAAGAGGACGATTATGACCTTAAGAGATTTTTCTATAAATATGTCAAGCACAACGATCATCCAAAATTTGTGGTGGTGTAGAACAGAAATTTAAACTCCAACCAAAATATCAAAAATATTTCTCTACTATTTCTTTTTTTCCCTTTTCTAGTCCTCTAATCTGAGAAATTTATTTTGTTAATTAGAGAGATTGAGGATTAGTGGAGAGAGGGAGAGAGAGGGACAACTACGTGGCGTTTAGGGAGCATAATCTATGAAAATTAACGCACCAGGTGGCAACCTCCTTTTGACACGTTATTTTAAAAGAATAATATAAAAATTTAATCCAAAATAAAATGTTAATATGCTTAAAAGAATCTGATAAATACCGTAATAGCACAAATAATATAACATTTTATTAGAAGTTATATGAACAGAAATCAAAATATTTTACTGAAGCAAATTTCATTTTTAAATTTCAAATATCGAGATTAATTCCACACGTTTCTCTAATTTTACGTGTCTAGAAAATTTACAGCATTACTAATTTATTTTAGTTATATATATGTATTGGTTCACAGTTATAACAAGTGTTTAAAAAATATTACCGATAAAAAGTTTCATATATATTGAGCTACACAAACAGAAAAAGTTAAATGAATACGGGATGTTGTTCGACAATCGACAGTCACTGACTGAACTCTTGCTCTCAATATTTGGCTCTTCTTTTCATCATAAAACTATAGAACACGATTATTGTATTGAATAAAAAATAAAAAAATGTAAAAAAGTATTATACTGTTAACCTATTCTAGAAAATAACAATATCTCCAACAAATAATTAAAACAAATCTCGTAAAATAAAAAATTTTACTTATTTAAAGTTTAATATCACCATTCTCACTGTTCTTATGATTCCTGGTACGGAGAATTATCTAGAGCTCATCCAACAAGGATTAGATGGTAAAATTGTCGAGAAAATGGATTCCTTCATGTTCTTTCGTCAATTTCAACCACTAACCATTGAATTAATGTGCTAGCAATAAACGGCAGCATGAAAATAGTTAATCCTTTTTATATTAAATAAAATTTTTTACTCCCTTAATCCGCCAACTCTGCATTAAAAATACAATATGTGTCTTTCTATATTTTTCTAGAGAAAGGACATTGTAAGAAAATTAACAAATACAAATGCATTTTACTAGTCAAATGGTCAACAGACTAGACATACGGTTTGGCCACCGTCTTTTTTCAAAAAAAAAAAGAAAAAGAAAAAGAAAAAGAAGAAGCGTTTAGGCCTATTAAGAGTGCCACGTGTTAGGTAGACTATAATTCAACTCAAAATTTACTTGAGATCAAATTAAAAAGCGTACTAGGATGTGCAAGCTTGTTCCGCTTGTTTTCTGTTCTGAATCCACAAGATAACTAGCTATCTGAGTCCTAAGCCCTTTTCATGTGCACCAATGTAAACCCCGAAACTTGCTAATTACCCTTAGTTCAACTGTTTTATCTCCTGTATTAATTTTGTTTGTTAATCATTTGCTCTATTTTATTAACAACAGATATTTTTCATGTGTTAATGCATTACATCAAGATATTTTAATGTTGGACTGCATGCGAAATTAAGATTTGTATTTGATGCTGCTATCTTTTGCGTCCGTACAGTGGGGTAAAGTGCAAAATTGATACGCAGTTTCTTTGGTTCTTAAAATTTAATTGAGTACCAACACAAAATTAAGTACTGCTTCAAACATTGCTATACTGTATCAGTATATGCAAGTTGCTAGTCTTGATGTTGTAATAAAAATTACCTGAAACTGTTAATTTTAACAACTAGTATTACAATCCCTTGTCTGTAAATTTAAAAAACGGTTTTTAAAACATCATGATCTCCTAAAATATGATAGCAATCCTGAAATAAAACAAAGCCTGATAGCGTGTATTGCACAAATTACCAACTAACTCCATTGCGTATATAACAAACCCTAACCCTAACAATATCATGGTCACTGATGTTTTGAAAAAGGTATGTTTTGGTCACATTTGTTATAGTTGTACCAGAAACAAACTCTCACTCTACTTGGAACAATGTACTGTTATATTCTTGCATTACTAAATATTTAGCCAAAGAATGAATAACATATACTTTTTTCCATTTTGGTAAAATTTTGTGTATAAAAAATTATTAATCCATGTCCTTCAATGTGTTGCTACTTCAATTCAAATCCTGTTTTTGAGATAAAATTTCACTTACATTTCCTCGAAGCATCACGCATCTGATAGATAAAGAATCTAAAATAATGACTTGATGACAAGAAACTACAGAAAATATCCTATATAAACACAAGATGCACCATGTCTCAACTAGTACAAGCTACCAGAAAGTTGCATCAATCAACTCTAGTTTTTGAGAAAAATTGTGAAAGACAAAAATATAACAAAGGAAAACAGAGAAGCTACTCTGTTCGCTGATTCTGAGAAGGAGGGAAGTCGGTGTTGCGTGCCTGATACTCTGCCAGAAGTTCTGGATATCTTTGCATCAATTGCGCATACACATCTGATTGCATGAACTCATTGATATTTTCAGGTTTACTACCAAATTGGAAACAAACTTCCTTCAGGTATCGGCAGTCCAAACAATGCGCCAGCTCTAGAGAGCTCACAACTGTTTCCATAGAAATGTTCTTAGCTAACTTTTCTTCACATATTAGTTTGAGATTATCCAGCTTGAATCTAGAGGCTACCATCAGTACTCTCTCAATCAGCTTATACAGGTCCTCATCCTTCGCACTTGAATTAACATAAAAAAGCAACTGTACTGGTAGCAGAGTATCAGTATACATGAAATGAAGCACTACATTGAAGACAGCCGGACTCATATAGTTGATCTTGAGGGTGCTCACCCCAGGTGGAAGGGTAGTAAATAGTTCCTTAAAAT
The DNA here is from genome assembly GCA_028095005.1 of Rhynchospora pubera. Taxonomy (NCBI): domain Eukaryota; kingdom Viridiplantae; phylum Streptophyta; class Magnoliopsida; order Poales; family Cyperaceae; genus Rhynchospora; species Rhynchospora pubera. The sequence goes on along the minus strand of CM051462.1, from coordinate 155,834,973 downwards.
AAGGTGACCTCATGGCAGCCAGAATCAAGCGATGAGCTGGCCATATCACCCCTTCGATATCTATGAAAATATGTGTCATCTCATGCCTCTTCAGAAACTCGTATAGGTCATACAGTAGATACGGGACAGGAGGAGCCGGAATATCATCGGGTAAAGATGTTCTTTCCCATTCCCCATCCAAAACCCTGATATCACAGCTGAGTACAAAGCACCCATCCCATCCCTGACAAATTCTGACTCCAGCGAGGATCTTTTGATGAAGGTGCGAAAACCCTGGATGAATCTCTTATACGGGAAGAACGACCACAGCTGTCTGGGCTGTGATGGTCTCAAATCCTCACTGATTAAACGAAAAGCCATACTCGCAGTGACATTCTGAGCTGGACTCTCAAGTTCAAAGTAAATACCTACATGTTCAAAATTAGATTCTCCCCCGTGGGACCCTCGAGGTCGAGGATAGTACCTGATGCACCACTCATAGCCTGAGCACATGAAACTGGGAGACCTTACGAAAGAGTTGACGCAATAATCCTTAGTTTCTCCATTGTTGATCTTAAAACTGCACTATTGACCAGTAATGGCAGTAATGAGGTTGTTGGAAGCCCCAAAATTATTCAGGTCCATCTGCAAATATTACGAAAAGAATTACGAATTGTAACAAAAGAAAAGGTGAATCCCATAAGCACTTTCCGCACAATGCATCAATTTAATTTTTGATTCACAGAATGACAAATTAAAGATGACTCAAGTATTAGCGGGATACAAAAGTACCAGTCTGCAGTAATGTAAATTACAGGACACAATTAGCACCAATTGCAATCTAATTTTTCAGGATGATAATGTTCTTATAAATTAAATCAATGAAAAAAAACCACTAATGTATTGAAAGAAAAAATAATAGGCACTCTGTTTGCAATATTGGTGCCCCAAAATTTAATGCTAGATCTTACTGCAAGTAACAAGGTAAGTTCTTGACAACAGCTAAGCTGCATGCTACTATATGCAAATGACTATTATATTGATAGTTTTCAAGTAAAGACCGACTACTTATTAGACAAAGAAGACTATAATTTTTAAATAAGATCGATCTAACATATCAATAGCTAGAAAACATAATTCAGAATTCACACCAAGAAGCAAATTCAGAAATATCAACAATTACCTTTAAATAGAAAATAGGTTCTAACTGAGAATCAAACCACAATTGAATATCAACACAGAGTACGACCTACGAAATCTTTTTAAGTTTTGCTCTAGAAAAATGTTTGTCACAAGTGAAAATATTTTCAGGTACGCATACATCAAATGATGAATTAATTAAGCATAGAAAATTGAAATCAGACGCTAGAAGTAAGGAAATGTTTTATTACCTTGTGTTTGCAAGAGAGCAGGGAGCTATGCCTGCTGATCTTGATCCTCTTTTGTTCCTTTGCTTACAGAACTTCAGTAGAAATGTAAATTATGTAATATTTTGTAGCGCCAAATTCCTTTTTATAGGGAAATAAACACAACACAGGCCCGCACACCCCCAAACCCCCGGCCCATCTCACTCTCAAAAGAAAAAGGATAAGATTGGTTTAACCATTAAATATAATGCTTTGTCATTAGTGAATGACTAGTAACATACATTGATTAAACAATAGTCTTAGTAAATTCATATTTTTTTCCTGAGTGAAAAAAACAAAATGCAACCATTTTTGTCATATTCTTCATATTGCGTTCTGCAAATACTGCAGAAGTGAGATTTAATTTTGTGTGAAGTGGATCTATAATGTTCTAATATATATGATGTATAAAATGAGATGGGTTTCGAAATTTGTGTAATAGAGGTGAACTGTACAATATTTGAACATTGTATGGTTATTAATTTAAGAATGTTTGTCTTTCGTAGTTTTGCGCCAAGAATGTACAAGATCAAACAAATTACACTAAAATATTCCATTAAAAGTATACGAATTAGAACAACTCACCAATTTTCCCAAAATAAATAAATGATCTCCATCTAAGATATAAAAAAATATAAAAAATATTCGACTACTTTACACTATTAACTCCCTGTTTTCTTTTTTCCTTTGTCGCTGGTATGCTGCCTAGCATGTACTGAGTTGAAATTTTTTTAATAACAGTAGCTGCAGCATGTATGGCTGCACGGAAGAGGCCGCACAGAGGAAGCCGTACAGAGTGAGGTGCCAGATTTTTTTTTTTGGAACAGAATCCTCTACGGAACTACTTTCTTCCGCATCGTGGAGAACTTTAGATTTGCACCCTCCGATCAAATCTAAAGGTCATAATTTATAGGCGCAATAAAAAAAAATCCACGCTAATAACTAGTGTGTCTCTCCGTCATTTTCCGTCATTTCTTCTTACTTTATTTACTAGGTGGGACCCAGCGGCTTCGTCGCTATCTGTCTTTTTACTTTCTGAACACAATATGTGCCTTGTTAGTTGTTACTTTCTGAACACAATATGTTTGTTTCATTGTTTGTATGCTTTATTATTAGTTTATAAATACCTTTCATTTTCGTCCATAGGCAATGCAATCTAAATAGCACATCTAATCTTTATATATTCATGTATCCATGATATCATAGCCAATGCAAAAAAACATATATCCATGTATATCTTATTTATTTATTTTGAATGAATAGCCCGTAGGCTGAGTTTTGGGGGGGAAAATTCAGAAGTTCCACATGTTTCATACATAGATGGTACTTATGAAAGCACAACAGTAAGGCTAATAACTATTCATTGGATAAAAGAAAATAATTTCTTGGCAAATCATCAATTCCACTATTTCTTTTGAAAATGGGATGCGTAATATATCCCTGAGAGCATTGATAACTCCTCCTCGGCACCTTGCATGGTTTGATAACAGGTGTGTCCTCTCTTGGTGCATGTGTTACATTTATCTTTTCTTTATCTATTCTTGATGCTAGATTGAGACAACCCGTTAAAAAAAATAGTGATAATTATTCTTAATGAACTGGAACTACTACCTGGACAATATGACAAAATGTTATTGCCTCAGCATGGAAAGCATTGTGTGTCTGTACCGGCATAAACAATACATATGGCAGCTTTCCTTCAAGTGTGTAAAAAATGACAACAACTCTAGCTTTTTCTCATATTATCTCAGGAGGCATCAGTGATCCCCACAAATATATTTGCTTTTATTGATTTCATGGGTCTGTCCACCAGAGCCATACTTTTTCTGGCATCCCCCTATAGTCATATTTTTCACCTTATGCATTACAAATTCAGGTGAAATATTCTGTCCCTCATTTACTTATTTGTCTTTAACCTTCCATATGCACCACAACGTATCGCATACAGATTGAATGCCATTTCCTTAAAAATAACACGAATGATAAATCACTACCACTAGTATGTAAGCTCAGTGTAGCTTGATACTTGATAGGAGATAGATGTGCAGCACTTCATGTAAGATTGCTCACGCCGGTGTATCCCAGTATGGCCGATCCCTTGGATCCAATTTTGTGGCTCTCTTCGCATAAGAAGTCTAATTTCCCTCTACTTTATTATATAACAATACATTTCAAAATAAATACAGAAACAATTTGATAGCTAGTATGAACAAATATGAGAGGGAAAAAAAAGGATAAAATGTATTATATGTGGAAAATAGAAGCTCGCATAAGCTGGTTATTGGTAAAAAAAAACCTATGTTACTGGTGGAAAAAAAATTTGTTATCTGAACGATATTTGAAAAAGAAAAGAAAATAAATCTGAGTGCTAGGATACCAATACCTGACAGTCCTTTTTTCCCTCCGTGCAAAATACGCCTTGATCTATATTTCGAGAATTAAAAAGCAATTGTTCTAACTATAGGCAGTGATCCTTATAGATTGATCATGTGCAAAGAAAAATAAAAAATAGATAAAATCCAGGAGAATATATGAGACGTTTTAGACCTTTGAAAATTGGGTTTGTGTCTTCAGCTCTTAGGTAGCGCCTCCAGAGCAGCACATAGAGGAAATAGCCTTTAGGCTCAATAATTGATCCTTTTATTTTTCTTTGCACAAATCTGTTTCCATTTGCAATGAAGAAAGGAAACATGAAAGCAAAAAAATTGCTACAATTGTTCTATACACTTATTGCTGACAGATTGCTACAATGCCGTCGCCGCGCTTGGCGAGAGCTAGCGTCGCGTGGGACCCAACAAAGCCCCGCGGTGCCGATAACCAAGACGACGTGGTCATCGGGCCGGGTGGGCTCGGCGGAGGCCCGGACGCGATTGTCGAATGTGAGAGTGGCGACGGAGGAGGAGAGGTAGCGGGAGGAGGTGTCGAGGAAGCTGCGGAGGCTGAGGTAGGAGGCGAGGGAGGCGAGGGAGAGAAGAGAGGCGTAAGTTGGATCTGACGGGGGTTTTTCTATCCCTTGACGGAGAGACGGAGAAAGACTTCTTTTATTTATTTTTTATTTTTTAATAGCGTCTGTAAATTCTGACTTTTAGATTCGATCGAACGGTGCACATAAAAAGTTCTCCTTCCTGCGGAACAAAGAAGTTCCGTAGAGGATTCGGTTAAATTTTTGTGTTTTCCTATCTTGCAATTAAGACCCTGTAATTTCAGTTATTTAAACTTTTCCTTTCCTACTCCGACAGTCAAAGCGCAATAAATTTTCGAGTGAGTTATCAATTTGGGTTAGTTAACACTAACTATTTATAATTAATAATGTAAGATCAGCCATATACCCTTCTAGTTTTTCTCTAATTAGCCATGTTCCCTCATATTCTTTAAAAATTAGTAATCTATCCCTCAAATCATCATTAGTTATATCATTCACCCTTTTTATTAATTCAAATAATATATTAATTCTGTAAATTTAATTTTTTAAATTTTATAGTAAAAAATACCCTGTTCTTTCTCTCTCTGCTTTCCCCTTAGACCATCTGACGATTAACTTATATGGAAATAAAAAGAACACATTCAACATATGTTGTTATCAACAAAAACACTAATCCTCGCACTGATGAGTGATGGTTCAATAGAAGCATCTATTGTTTCAATATAAAGAATCATGTACTAGAATGGTAAGATAGGGCAATTGGCATTAAGTCAAAATATATTGACAACTCATTTAAGTTCACTTCCCATTAGACCGTGGATACTAGAATGATTATATCAATTTTATTTGCAACGGACAATGTACATTGCATTTAATAACGACAAAAAAGATGTTGCAATTTTGCAAAAAAAGCTTCATTTGCTAACTGCAGGTTTGGAGGTGCAATTCTAAATAGAAACGGCTCTAAGGATTTTCTTTATTCATTTGGCCTTGATTTATTTCCATATCATCTTGTATCTTTTCATATAGAAGATGCGTCGCTGAGAGAAAAAGCAGGGACAGAAATGTCAGGGGCATTTTAGTCTTAAATTAAAAAAATAAATATTTAGAATTAATCTATCATTTAAATTAATAAAGAGGGTAAATAGCAATATTAATGATGATCACAGAGACAAATTACTAATTGTAAGGAATAGGAGGGTATATGGCTAGTTGGAGAAGATTATGAAGATATACGGCTAATTTTGCCTATAATTAAATTAAATAGCCAAGTATATCTAGGTTGGTTAGGAATCCCATTGTGGTCAATACAAATGATTTTATCTAATATAAACAAAACTGCCATCAAAATTTTCAAAAAATAAAATATGTTTTGCACAATTTAATTGATGAATCATTCATCTAACGATTTAAAATAATAACAGTTTAACTTGAAAATTTTCAAACAAGATGACCATATGTTCATTTTGATTCAAAAGAATGTGCATTCTAATGTTCAAAGAAAATCTCTATAGCTCCATTTGGATAAGGTGTGGAAATAAGAGAATAAGGAAATAAATTTATTATAAACAATCCAAACTCTTCACAAAGTTACACACTTCCCAATACTTCTTTCCACTTCTTCCCTTATTTCTCTTATTCGCACACCATCCAAATGGAGCCTATGTTAATTATTCTCAACACTTGCTGGATTTGTCGGATTTGATACAGATACTCTTGATCTTTAACCGTAATTGTTCTGTGGTGATCAATTCCTGAGGACAGATACATTAGCATATATTGTGATGATCACTTTGTTCCGACAGTTTTTAATAACAGTAGTACAGTACTTAATTCAGCCTAGTAATTATAAGTACTGTTCTTAACTAATATATACAAATTAAAATGTAGCCTGCAGATCTGTTACCCTGCAGATCTTGACTTATCTGTTAACCTGTTCTGAATGCTAGTTAAACTGATAATAGAACCATACAAATATTGTATGATTAATTCATATTTGCACCAGGTACAATGCTCACAACCATAATATTCATTCTTATTTGGATTAATTTATTGTTGTTTCATTTAAAGAAATACACCCAATTATTTCTTTAATCAATAACACCGTTTTTTTTTTTAATTCACACACCCGATGATGAAATCCACCACATAAAATCAGCATCACCTCATTTTGTAGGATAGGAGGGTTCAATGGCTAGGCCACATAGACCTGCTGTGTTTGAAATATCCTTCTGCATTTTGATGTAACCTGAATCACCCCAACCAGTACCCCAAGAGTTCTTTACTATCCAGTAGTTGGTCCCATTATCGGTGCCATACCCAACTGCAAGCACAGCATGATTTAGACTTGTTCCGCATGTACCAGTGAAAATTCCACTTGAGTACAATTGGAAGTCTGTACCTCCGGCATCAATTGAGATGGAGATGGGCTGACTTGCAACAGCACTCATGAGAGACGACTCACTATAAGGTGTGACATATCCATAGCCTGTGATTGTGACTGCATAGTCACCAATTTTAGTAGAATCACACCTTTGATTTTTCTTTCCAGTACCACTGGTATATGGATAATTTGCCTCAGTTGTGATGCCACCATTGTCAAGCACCCATTTAAAGGCATAGTCCTCATATCCTCCGCTACAGCCCCAACAGGTTCTATCACAATCAACTAACTCTTGCTCCGACAAGCTGATAAGTTGTCCTGTTTTGATTTGATTTATCCCTTCCATGGCAGCTACAGCTGAGAATGCCCAACAACTACCTGTATTATGTATATTAATTAGTGTACTTGTTTTATCTTATATTATTTCCTTCTTCCTGTATTTTTGATGTATCATTGTGATTGACACCAAAATTAAGTTGCTCAAGAAAATGTATGTAATAATAAATAACTTACCACAATTGCCTTGATCTTTAATGGGGGTGACAGCACCGAGAGTTCGCCAATCAATGGAAGTGGGAACTGTTGTCAAATTTGCATACTTGAATGGAGTTGACTGTTTCGGCCTACTTTGAGGTCTGTATGTGGTATACTGTTGCATGAACTCCTCGTTTGTCAAGTCTGCAAACTTATTAAGGCCAAGGGTATATGTACGTCCAGGTATATTTTTAGTGGACTCAATATACTCAAAGTTGGATTTGAACACTTCAAAGCGTTTCTGTTTTTCGAAAGAACTTGGATAGACCTGACCGTGATCTTTCATCCATTTCTCAAATGTGAGCAACAAATTATCATCGGCTGCAGCTATGGAAACTGGAGCTTCACTTAAGAGACAAAGGAAGAGTAATAAAAGAAGAGTTGCTGAGCCAAAATAGGATAATGCCATTAGGCCTTTCAAATCAATCAACCTATTTGAAGAAAGGATTAGAGGTTTTATCTGGTGATGAAATGAAAATGCTAGTTACTTGATGTCTTTTATAGGGATGTTCGGCCTATGGGCATTTCATTGATGGGATCGCTTTTCAGCGATAATTATCATATATAATACGAATCTATTTGAATCTATTTATTTATTTGTTTATAAATGTTCAACTACAATTGTTCATTTGAGTGTACAGTACGGACATATGTTCCCAGAAGCAAAAGAAAAACTATATCCCTACAAAGTCCACTACTCGAATTGATTATCCAATTGATATACCGTATTCGTATGGAACCGATGACAAAATAAAATCCAGCCGGAAAACAATAACATGATGGATACATTCTTCTAAAGAAACTGCGTTCAATTTTTATTTCTAAAATATTTCTCTTGCATCTAGTATATATGACCGGGTAAAGTGCTAAACGGAATTGTGAAACTGCCAGCGTACAAGGATAAGTTGACATTCTAGAAATACATGTTCCCTGGAAGAGCATTAGAGCAATCTAATCTTTCAAGTATTTTCGTTAGTGTATGGGCTTACAAGTTAATCATATCTGTAAATTATATTAACGGAAAATGTAGCGTCTCTTTTATGCCTTTGGAAACGAAACATAATGTCGTGTACAGATGTATTTTACAAGCATAATTAGTAGAAACACGCGCAAATGTATTGCTGTGTTAATATTCATTCGATCTTCTTTTTCCAAATATTTCATTCTTTAGAAAATATTCATTCTATTATTAAAATATAGGTGTTATGAATATTCTTACAGGGCATCAAGAGCTAAATATTGTCACGTAACAAAAGAAAGTTCTCTGATTCGCTACTAAATACTAAACCAGCTTACAGTACAAACTAGAATTACTTATAGACAAATGATAAGCAAGATCCGTTTTTAGTAAAGATTTGCATAAAAAAGCATAATTTTAAATAGAATTTGAAAAAAAAAAAGTAAAGTAGAAGTGCAATTTTGAACAGATTAAGCACAGTAAAGAAAAGAGCCGCAGGTTAATAACAAGGGAAAAAAAAACATCAATGGCCTATTTTAACTAACACCAAGTTACATGAGCTAGGAAAAAAAGTGAAAAATTACATTAAAAGACAGAAGTTAAGATGCTTAAAACTAGCTTGACAAGTTGGCAGATTCTTTCAAACATGTTCTCATGATACCAGTAAGTTTTACACAAGCATCCATGCAAAGCCCCATAGCCTGTTTTTACAGAGGTCAGGAAAGAACTGAAAAGTTAAAATCATGGATTCAGCACAAAAGAGAATCAAACAGTACAGTTAAAAGCTCGGGATGAGACATACTTCATCGATTTTGGGTAAGGACCACTCTCCAGTAAGAGTTAGTTGAGTGACCTCATTGCGTGCTGGCATGCATGCAAGCACCAAGCTTCCATCCTGGCATATCTCCTCTTCAATTGTCGGATCAATCAATATGTTCTTCCCTATGCAGGACTAATGGAGTAAAAGGAAACACAAAAGAGGAAAAAGTAAGCATCCACCATCTGATAAATCAAACATAGGTTTAATGAAGTTGCATAGTTTACAACAAAAACATGTACCACTGATACAGAAGAAACAAGGTCAAACATCATAATACCAGCATCAGCCAAGGCAAGGCTTGCACAAGATATAATAACCGGCAAGTCACCTGAAGCAAACATAAACTCCTCATCATGAACAATAAATAATTATTTTATGGACAAAAGTTGAACTATGTAGTGTGAAATTGAGGCTCCATTATAAGATTCAGGGCTAACTGAGGTTTTGTGCTATTCAATTAAAGAGGATAATTTTAAGTTTGGAATGTACCACCTAGCATTGTTTCCATATACCCAAAAAGAAGAATCATTAGAAAAACGTATCAACTAATGATAAAAAAAAACTCAGAAAATTTGCCGTTTCTACTTTTTTTCTGAGTAAAAGGACCTTTTTATTAAAAAGAGAAGTGAGGAACTGACATACTTCCACCAGATTCTAGCACTAATGCAAATACATCAACAGTTGTTTTGGGAAAAGTTTCTAACATTACAGCCCCCTCCAATGCTTTGTGCAACATGGCTGAGTACACTTTATTGTCAGATCCCTGAAAATTCGCAATTATTTATCAGCCAGTGGAACTATTTACATCCATGGTAAAATTGGAAACTTTGCAAACAACACTGAGCAGTTTTACCATATTTTGACAAAGTTCCCTCCCGGTAAAATCTATTATCCCTTTTTGTAGCTTTGTGTTTTGTACCAACCTAGTATGGAACAAAAATTTATCTTTACCTTTCTGACTATTTAAAATTTCTTTGGTTATTTGTTTAGTTTCATGTTTTCTATCAACTTACTATGAAGCAAAAAGTATATCTTTACCTTTGTGACTATATAAAATTTCTTTGGTAATTTGTTGCATTCTAATCTAGTAAATATTAAATTTAGGCTGCAAATTCAGTAAAATATTAGTGTAATTCAAAACATACTTAACGAGTACCTGTCCACGAACAGAAGTAGCAAAAGTTGTGAAGGTCACATTACAGTTTAGCCTACCGATGTCACTATATGCCATAGCTTTCTTACTTTCTCTTGGGCCAAACCTGAATGTCAATTAAGAAAAAAAGGGAGAAAATCAAAAGTACTCTAGCAGGAACCCTTTTTTGTAAACTTTACACAAATGTACTCATAAGTAATTCTTCATCCAATATAGAATAATGAATAATGTGAGTCTTATTTGAACCAAGTTGAAAGCAGAATAAATTTTCAGCCATTAGGTTTGCAATTATGCATTGAAGCACTCAATTATACACCGAAGGTTACCAATCCTATCTATCCTCATTGGTGCAACACTGAACAGTAAAAAGAAAACAACAAAAAAAAATAATTGCTTCGAAAAGAGGCAAAATAGTACATACACAGACAATAAATTATTAGACACGATGACAGGAATTATACGTACATAAATAAAAAGTCTAATTAACTTACACTGACACAATAACCTTAGTGGTTCCAAACTCAGCATAAGCAGATCCTGATGCAGCATTAGCAGCACCTGTTCGAAGAACTGCAACAAATATAGAGTATTCAAAACTCGATGCCATTTAAATTTTCATTTAATTTCAAAAATACCAGTAATTACTAAGTATCTGTACCAGAAAATTCCTATCATGTACAACAAAGAAACTGGTTTGTTCAAATTTCAAATCTATTTGGATTCTTTTCCACATTTTATCAGTGAAGTACTCAATTAGATTTAGTTGACTATTACTTGCAAAGCTAAAATGAGTATAATACAAGTCAATAAGATGTAATCTTCAATTCAAAAAACTCAACCAAGTACACTTCGAAAAGCCCGTGCGATTGGTGAATGGAACTGCGCCAAGGCAACATAACCCACTAAAGCCATGGACAGAAGAAGAGAAAACACTCAGTGAAAGTGACCCACTTTGAAGATATTTCTGAAACAGAAAACTAGAGGGAACAGAAAGAGACAGAAAAAACGAACAGGCAGGGCGGCACTGGATGAAAGAGCGACCGTCGGATCGGTCCCAGTCGGACTGGATGGAGAGGCGGCGCATCTGCTGCTGGCGCTGCCTCCTCTCAGCGCCTTGAGAAGGCGAATAGGTGCTCGCCGCCATTTCTTTCTTGCAAGTGCCGTGATCCTGTCCGAGCAGACGAGCGGGACTTCGCTAGTGTAAGCTCGTAAATTGCTTACGGCGCCAGAGGGAACTGCGAGTTAGGGCTGGTTAATGCGGATTCACAATCCGCTAGTCAGATCAGATCCGGATCTATTAGCTTGTTGGATCCGCACTCGGCACTTCAATGGCCCAAAATAAAAACAAAATAAATAAATAATGATTATAATCATAATGATGATTATGATAATAATAAATTGACAGCAACATTTATTTATCTTTTGATTTTTTTTATTCAAATTAAGCTTTAATCTCAAGTCATTAATCGCTGACATTGACTATTATGCTTCATTTATTATCTAAAATATCCAAAAAGTTTGATTTGTGCGACATTTAAAAGAACATATTTTCGCAAACATAAAATTAAATTTGTTTGATTTTTTTTTAAATCAATTCGGGCCTTAATTAATGTCACTAGAAAATACACCTACCCAATGTGTGGACAAAATTTTAATAAACTAAAGAATCATCACAATAAAAATTATGACAATAATTTTGCAAAGCATCTAATGAATTTTTTTTTTTTTGCAAAGTTATTTATTTTTTATGTTTCCTAATTTTGTCTTCTTTGCATTAATTCACATTGACTAAAAAAAGTAATTATATTTAATAGGATGAAAAGAATTTTGAATTAGTGTTATTTCCATTCTAATATCTAGTCTAAGCGAAGGGTTTAATCTTTTAATTATGAAATAAATCTATACTCTTGATCAAATTAGATTAGAATAATCAATGAACTATATTGCTTTTGTAACAAAGGATTTGACACACCTTTGGACTCAAAATTGGATACACTTTTTGTACTTAAAATTGAATAGACTTTTGAATTGGTGTTTTTATAAGCAGTATGAATAGGGATAAGATCTTCAAAATGTCAATTATCTTCCAAATATAAAAAAGAATTAATGCCATAAAATTTTCAAAATGACGCTTATCTTCCAATGCCTCTGTTTGGATGAGAGAAAAAGGAGGAAGAAGGAACAAGGAAGAAAAAAAATTATAAACAATTCAAACTCTTCACAAAGTTACACACTTTCTAATACTTCTTCCCACTTTTTCTCTTCTTCCCTTTTTCCCACACCTATCCAAACGAAGCCAATTATAATAAAAAAAAACTTAAAAAAATAAGCAATTCACGTAACATGCTTCATTTTATTATCTGAAACTTGCACAAATGTGTTTGGTTGCACAATGGAATTGCTTAAAACCATCTCCAATATTCTATCATCCTCATCATCCCTGAACTTCTATTAATGAGGAAGCTGGACTTCTATTAAAAGCTTCCTCATTAATAAAAGTCCAGGGATGATGGGGACGATAACGCGTTTTCTATTTTTGGCAAGGATAATCCATGCGTATCCCGTGCCTTCTGCTGCGCTCCCGTTCCCCACCCTTGTGCTTCGCTCCTAACTTCAACAATTACATATCAATCGTTACATATTAAGTATCATTAATTATCCAGTCCCTCTGTTAAAGTTAATATACATAAATGTTAAAGTTGATATATATAACTATTGAAGTTAATATATATAATTGTTCTATTTATATATATTAAATGTTAATATATATAACTATTGAGGTTAATATCCTAACTGTTGAAGTTAATATTTATAACCGTTGAAGTTAATATGTAATTGTTGAAGTTAAGTGGTTTTGTGTTGTTCCCTCTGTGTCGCTCTCCTCCGCTCTCTCCGTCCCCTCATCCCATCATCCAAATAAGGAAAAACGCATTAATCATCCCCTCATCCTCACTCCTCTCTTTCTTTTTTTGGAATACAATTAATCTAATTGTTGGACGTTGGGAATGATGGAGATGATCTTTATAAGTCCCGGTTGCACAAGGATAAGAATAAGCAAGAATAAAAGAGGAAATAGTGAGGATAGCTTTTGATAGAGAATATAAATTATATCTGATTCTTTAATGATGTTTGGATGGTGTATGTGTAAAAATGAAGAAAATTGAATAGTGACGCATTTATTTGTTTGTATTCTCCGACTCTTTTATATTTTTTGTTGATTAGTGTTAGTTTTTATGTTTGATAACTCAGCTTGATAAAATCACAAGACGTTCATTTCATATTTACTAAAATTAGGGTTGGACATCGAGCTTCGCTCAATACAATATTTTTGTTAAATAATTTAAATTTTGATTTTTATTATATAAATTTATTTATATATATTAATAAATTAATAATGTGAATATATAATTAAAATATCAACATAAACATGTTTTAAGAAACGATGAAATTAGTTAATGCAAATAGATTTGAACAACAAAGTGTTTTAGCGGGTTCAAAAAAAACTTGATCAGATTTGGATCCATTAAGAAAACTGAGCTTAATATGTAAACAGTTAAACAGAAAAAGCAAATTTTTTTTTATCTAAACAGTTTATATTAAGAAAAAGCACTTCTTTAAACATCAGTATATTTTCTACTTCTATTTTTTCAATTTTTAGTTTTTGTAATAAGAGGAGAGAGGCGTATTTATTTGCAATTAATAAATTATCCTTTTTTGTTGGTGTTAAAAAGAGAATTTGAAAAAAAAAAGAGAAAAACAGCATGACGTACAAACCACAAAAAAATTTGATTGACGTATTAATGTAACGCCCTTGGGCTTTCATTAGCTAAATTGGTTTTCAGAGGGAAACGGATTTAAATACAAATGTAAACAACTCTTATCTTAAACTATTTTGGTATCTCTATTAGTGAACGCCTTCGAACTCTAAAATAATGCTAATAGAAAAGAAAAACCAAAAAGAGAAACTATATTGTTTGCCCTCCTATGGAGTGCCTCCATCAAAGAACTTTTTTTATATCATTGTACCCCTCTTAAACTTCTGAAGATCAAGCATCTCCTTCAGTTTCATCCTACCGAGCTGCTGAGCTGTTGAGCAGCCAATTAATAGCATCATTTTAGTATCCTCCTTTCTTAATTTGCCAGAATATGGGCCTCCACCCAGACTATGAAGCAATACACTAATTGCCTGCGCCACTTGCTGAAAAAAGCATGCCAAGAAGGTTCCAGTTTATACTTGACCATTCAAATCAAGATGGGTGCGACATACTCATGCAAGATCAATGCATTTTAAACAGAAAAGCAGTACGCGCATATGCAAACATAGTTGTCAGAACTTCCATTTGATTGCATGTGTAATTGCAGATCAATAAAAGAGATTATTTTTGTTTTGAAGGAAAGGAAAAACTATTATAAAATTCTGGATTATTTAAAGAAAAAAGAGAAGTAGGATACTAACACAATGCTATTAATTGGTTTTCCTTAAAACTCAACACTAATCAGATGGAACCAATCTTTAAATTACTTTAGGGTCCAAGAAAAAAATAAGAAAGAACAAAATGTGATAAGTGGTAATACTAATCATTTATGGCATGAAACACCTGCCAGAGAAACTGTACAATATAAATCTTGTAAGTCTCTAATTTCAATTGTGAAAATTCTGTGCTTTTAAGAACAGTCGCAGCACACATTGATCATTACATGAAGAAAATTGACTTATAAAGGTCCAGACCAGAGATATTGTATATCACTTTGGTTCATTTTAGAACTTCATGATAGGGTACTGAACTCTTCATTTCAGTCACATTCATTCATAAACTTTATGTAAACACATGAAAAATTTAAGAAACATCCTCATCTCTATGAAATTCACACTAAATCCAAACTTTTCTGCAATTTTAAAGAAAGAAAAAGCATAAAAATAAAGGAAGAAAAAATTTAGTTAATCAATACCAAATATGTGCTCTAGGTCTCTAATATTAATCTAATCATGGTCAGACATTCTAAATTTCCCAAAATCAATCTCATTTGAAATGACAAAAAATTTCAGAACCTGTTTTGCCACTCTAGATTCGTACCTCTTCTGATTTTTGCAAACCACAGCTCAATCCTTGATTTCAGTGCTCTTCACACTTAATTTGTTTTTATGCAATTTTCCAAATTCTTTTCTTTTTCCGGACCCAGGTTTGGCCGGCCAGAGATTAAGACCAATGATTGTCCAAGTTTTCTATATAAAAAAGAAAACAAAAGTAACAAAACTGTTTGGCATTCTGTATCAAGTAGCAATTTAAATGTATTTAATCATAATTTAATGCAATGAGACAATGAATAACCTATAATGTCTCTTAAACTTCCAAAAACATTTACAGGCATATTGAAATGGTAGAAAAATAATTAAATGAAGATCTTGTGATTCCTATGGATAACGCCCAAAAAGTTAAACTACAATTAATAACCAAATTAATATTATATATTTTATAAAAATTGACCATCTCAACATAGGTTGTCATATAGAAATACATTGCGACATGATCATAATGAAGAAGAGAATTGATGGAGGCTAAAAGAAATTTAATGAATACACTGATCAAAGGACACACGGTCGAGAAAGCTTCAGCAACTACTGCAAGAGACATGTAAAAAAATAAAATAACAATATTTTTATATTTTTGTATCACCCGTGCTTGTATAATTATTCAATATTGTACTAAAAGTACTAACTTTTGAGTTTGTTGAAAGAATTATTCAACCATTTCTGACCTAGCTTATTTATTTGTTATACTTTAGGCATATTATCCATCCTAAGACTGTAATCATTCAACTGTCAGGAATCCATTTTCTTTTATATGCTCAACGGTGAATCTGCCAATTTCACACACATTTCCCTACATGAAATACCTCTGCATTCGGCGATAATAATTGATCGGCATAATATATTGGAACACACTTCTCTAATCAAAACAATTCAATAAACATCAGCAAGATGTGTTGTTTTAAAAAATTGATTCTACACAAAATGATATGTAAATGATTAAGTGCAAAAAAGAAAATATACTAACTTCTTTATCCAAGAGAACAAAATTCATCGCCCACATGTTTCCAGTTTTTGTATCGACAGCTTCCCACAATTTGAATATCCTACATGGATGACACCATGCATCCTGTTAGTTAGTCGTGCAATCGGCATAATAGTCATCATGATAGTCTAGGAAAGAAGAAATAAATGTTGAGAATGCAATCAACACAAACTAAAATAATTAAACTGGAAATATCACTATGACTGAAACCTGTGTATATTCTCTCTTACAATTCACAGGTTTTGGTAGGATATACTCAAAAATGGGTGAACTATCCAATAGAAGTCATATACATTTATATAGATATAAAATTGATGGAGAGTGCAAGGTTATAGAATGTTATGATAACATTTTTATTGCCCAAGCGCAATAAAAGGAAAATCTTTTTCAGTGATAGAGAAATACCAATGTTAATTTAAAAAAAAACTGAAACAGCTGCATTAAATAGTCCCCTCATTTGCGCTTCTGTCCATAAGTTTTGAGAAAAATATAGCATTCATCACCTTTAATACACAATTAAAAGACCGACATTAAATTGATGTTTCCCTTGATTGTAAGATAAATGAGCTTTCTCCGGCAAATCTCTTTTGAAATTTGGCATTATGAGCTTTTGCTTAAAAAACTTAACTAAATCATCAGCCAAAAATCACATGTATAATACAAAATTACTAAGTAGTACTAAAACAACAAAAGTTTTTACATAATAGGAATTAAAATTGATCCGATGTCTAAAAAATTTCTTTATTTAATCTTGAGAGCTTTTACGAAATGGCAAATAATTTTCTAAGATGTGAAGAAGTTGTCACACATATCCAAGAGATCAAAATCACTTAAAACCCTCCGACACAAAATTAATCAAAGTTTCATAAGTCAGTAAGATTAATATAGGAATTCAATAAAAATATGAATTAAATTTGACAAAAACAATATAAATTTCCTTTATCTAGGCTTCACAGCTTGTATGAATTACGAAATATCAAAAACTTTCAAAGCTTTTAAAAATTTTTCATATTGCATGATCACATATCCAAAATTAATCCAAGATTCATAAATAAAAAAAATCTAGAAATCGGGAGATTATCAATTGAATATCCAAATCAAACTTATTCCGTTTTAAGTTCAATTTCAGAAAAAATCATGCAAATCATCTCAATTTTTTTAAAATTTCCAAAAGAACAAAATCAGCTAATACCCTCCCACACAAACATCAGAAGTTTGATCCGTACCTTGGAGCAAGTCTGATTACAAATAGGGAGTCGCTGCAATCGAGGAGAGCCGTTGCAATCCTTCCATGGTGGCCCATTTTCTTCTCCTTTCTGGTCTCGCAATTTTCTCTATTTGGCCCATTTTCTTCTCCTTTGCTGTTGCGATGAAGATAAACCTGGAGGCGATGAGAGGAAAGCTAGGTCAGCCAAAGTTTTCCACAGCTTCTCCTTTTCTTCTCATGGCCGATCATTTCCAACAATTGAGAGGGAAGGAGAGAAATAGAGTGGGTGGAGGTTCTGGAATTGCAGAGAAAGAGATCTTCGGAGGCTTCCAGTGATAAAATTTAGTGGGAACTGGAGGCTCAAATGGAAACACACGTGTGCCGTCATCTGAGGTCGGAATCACTGGCGACGACGATGGCGAAGAGGGGTCCCTACTGAGGCCAGAAAAAGATGATGATGATGGAGAGGAGGAAAGAGAGCGTGGTGGCTTGTAGGCTTTCTCCTTCTCCCCCGGACACTCATCCTTCATCCTTCGTGTAGCTTGCAACCCTAGTGCCTAGAACAAATGGAAAAACCTAAGAAAATAAAATAAAGGAAAGGGGCCGTATAAAAAGGATTTGATCCTGACTAAATGGAATTGAAGACTAATGTAGCGGATACGGAATAGTCTAAATCGTTTAACCATGTTAATTTACGGCAGCAATTGTAGCAGAATCAAGGATATAACTGATCCCTCTAGTCGGTGATGGAGATTGCGATTTCGAGACGGAGCCATCTAGTCGATGACGCGACTACGATGTGAGGGGTAGAGTGAGAGTGGGAGAATGGGGAGGCCTAGCGGAGAAGAGGGAGGAGGTGTAGGAGCTGGCGAAGAGGGGAGCAACGATGGAGGTAGGGCTGCTGCTAGCGGTGAGGCATCTTCCTCTGATGAAACCTAGGAGGTAACAATCGATTTAATCAAAGAAAAGTAGGAGGGGGAACCATCGAAGGGGAAAACAACAAAAGGGATACGAAGATGAAGTTGAACGGACACAATTTAACCAATCGAACGGATACGATGCGTGTCGCGGAGGCTGCTTTAAAATCCGCGCAAAAAAAATCACGCAAATTATATTATACTATAGATAAGCAAACATAGAAGAAAATATGAATTTTTTTTTAAAAAAAATGGCCCATGCAGGTCTCGAACCTGCGACCTTCGCGTTATTAGCACGACGATCTAACCAACTGAGCTAATAGGCCACCGATGACTCTCGTCGTCTAATTATCAACTCTACAGACAATAAGATGAATCGGCTCATAGAAACCAAAGGAAGAAAAAACCGATTAAAAAGAAAACTTTAAAAGAAAAAGGAAATACCAAATCCCGATTCCCGACCCAACGAGATTTGTGACCCTTTCCCTTCAAAACCGAAATTCTCCAGCCAAAACCCTAAGCCGTTTTCCGACCGCCGCGATGTCGTCTTCGTCCTCGTCGACGTCCGGCCAGCAGCAGTTCAGGTACACTCAGACGCCTTCCAAGGTGCTCCATCTGCGCAACCTCCCTTGGGAATGCACGCCCGAGGAGCTCGCCGATCTCTGCAAGCCCTTCGGCCCCATCGTCGACACCAAGTGCAATGTCGGCGCCAATCGCAACCAGGCTTTCGTCGAATTCGTAAATTTTTAGCCTCATTTGTTCCTGTCGTCTCCCTTTTTTGTTACGTTTTGTTTGTTGTTTGATGATGGCTCCAATCCACTGTGATCGAGTTTATAATGGGTTGGATTGTAGCTTCATCGAGGTTTAGTACTTGGATTCTGGCTGATTTCTTGCGTAAAATAGAGTTTTTCTGGCTTAATAATGCATCTACCAGTTGCAAATCCAAATAGGATCTGAATTAGATTTGATGAATTTTTTAGCCTCCTTTTTTGTTTAGATAATAGTTGTCCAATTGCCAGTGTGATGCTATATTTGTTCAATTGATTTCGTTAGTGATGCACAACTGAGGTCTCTGTAAGCTATCTGTTTATATAGACCTGATAAAACACTTATGTGAGTGCAAACAATTTGTACCATTTACAGGCTGAGCTCAATCAGGCTATTTCAATGGTTTCATACTATGCCACCTCATCAGATCCGGCACAAATCAGAGGAAAAACAGTCTACATCCAATATTCAAATAGACAAGAAATCGTGCATAGCAAGACTGTAGGAGAGTCAGTTGGTAATGTGCTTCTTGTTACTATAGAAGGCGTTGAGGCTGGTGATGTCAGCATTGATGTATTGCATCTGGTAAGTGATCATCTACTATCATTCTTTGGCCAAATTACAGAAAATGCCTGTTAACTTCCCTGAACCTCGATAGTATGAAAACTGTGCATGAAACGCAGATAGAATAGTTTACTTTATTCTTAATTTTTGTCTCTTTCCATTTGTCGGTTAGCAATGTAGAAGAAATAAAATTTCAGACGTTTTATGCATATTTTGGGGTGTCATGGGAAGGATAATGATTTTGTTTTGTAATTTAGGCGTTGTTTCTCATTTGTTTATATTATGTTTAATTGTTTAGATTTGTTGGTGCTAAGTTTATTTAGAGGACTGATATCCATTGTAATTTTCTTTTGTGTTTAGTATCGTAATCTGAAGGTGTTCGTTAGAACATTCACCTTTTCTTAAACATGTAGTTCTATATATTACATATTTCTTGCAGAACCAAATTATTTCATGCACTTCCCTTGAAAAGTTGAAAGATCAATTATTATTCCTTATATAGGTAGATACAGATTCACATAAATATTCTTCTACATTTCTCGTTTAGCAAGAGAATTTCTTTTCTGACTTGCCAAGTTGTTTGGTAAATTAGTTTGTTTTTATACTTTCCATGGGTAAGATGAAAATGTTCAAATTTGCAAGGATGTATGTGAAACATTAGCTGATTAACTAGATGTTGCTTGGTAGTAACGTTATTTGCGTCGTTGAGCAGGCGTAATGTTATCTTGGAGTCTTACCAGCATCTTCAATTGGAGACATACCATGTTTGTTTTGCAACCTCATACTTAATTTTATATGAATTTCTTGTGATTTGTTATCTCAAGAATTAATTTTTACTATCTTTATTTATTGCTGTCCGTAATCTAAATGTAGGGCACCTTCACATTTATCAAAGCTCTCCTTTTTTGAGGTCAAACTCCCAAACTTTGAAATGTCTGCTTCTGCATTTTTGCATATATTCCTTTGTATTTTTTTTCTGCATAATAGAAGTTTGCATTTTTCTTATTTTATTCTATCGGTGCCTTTTGCATTTATAAAATTTATTCTCTAGTTATTTACCACTTCTAATGCCTCTGTGTGAAGTATCTCTCTTTATTGAATTTAGGTAATGATTGAGATTTAACATTTTCAGGTGTTTTCTGCCTTCGGATTTGTGCAGAAACTTGCTACATTTGAAAAGACTATGGGATTTCAGGTTTGTTTACATATGCTAATTTATCCATTTCAATGTCTAAATGATTTTTTGCTACTACCTTATCCATTTCAATATCATGTGAATTATTTTGGCTGCCATTGATTAATGTGAGAGCATTCCCAATTACCAATCTAATTGATTGTACCTTTGTTGATCAACTTGGTTTCCTGGCACTGTTTTGGCAATTGTTTTTGCTGTACCAATCTAAGTAATAGTCTTGATATATCTGTCTGCATTTTTTCTCCTAAGGCACTTGTTCAGTACCCAGATACAGATACCGCTACGGCAGCAAGAGATGCTTTGGATGGAAGGAGTATACCAAGGTTTTTACTACTTTTCTTTTCCTTTTGAGTCTTCATCCCTGTGACATTTAGACAAGTCTGTATGAGTGTTGTCAGAAACTTAATGTCTATTGCAACTCATTAGTTAAATAGCCTCTTTTTCTCATTGGGCAGGTATTTACTTCCAGAGCATGTCAACACATGTTATCTGCGTATATCATACTCTGCACATACTGATCTAAACATTAAGTTCCAGTCTCACCGAAGCAGGTACAGATAAAAGCTTTGAGATTGCATCATTCTCATTCATTGGAGTTCAAAATTGTTTCACAAGTATCTGAATATCCGCAAATTGCTGAAATTTCTTATAGTAGTATTGTGTACTTGTATAGATTAAACTTGAAGAAATTATAGCTGATTTGTGTTTCTATTTGTTGTAGAGATTATACTAATCCATATCTTCCAGTAAATCCTACTGCAATTGAGGGTACTGCTCAGGTTTGTTTCCTGCAAACTGCTATTTACTGGGCTATTTCCTTGTAAAACAAAATTGTATTCTATAGATTGTGTTTTGGGTTTTGATATCAAGTTTTGTGGAATCCTCTACAGCAAGTTACTGGTCCAGATGGGAAGAAGATAGAATTAGAGAGCAATGTGCTTCATGCTAATTTTGAAAATGCACAGTATCCCATCACAGTTGATGTCCTACACACGGTGCAGTGCATACATCTCTAAGCCACTACATATTAAATTCTTTTTATCCACCTTATTCTTTTACAGTGATTAACTCTAGGTTTTTTCTCTTTGAAAAGGTTTTTTCTGCATTTGGAGTGGTACAAAAAATAGCCATTTTTGAGAAGAATGGTGGAACCCAAGCTTTGATACAGTATCCTGGTACTGTTTTCTTATACTAGGAAGTTTATAGGTTAAGTTTAGGTGGTCTGGTCTACATGGCATTTGTTCCCCAAACGCACAATTTTGTTGAAACTAATTTTGTTGCAGTTTCTGAACTCACCTGTGCAATTAAAATCCACATAAGATAAGAAGCAAAATTGAAAACAGAAGGTTTCCTGAAGGCCTGAATAATAATTTGTACAAGAAGCAGTACAGTGCTGCCTTTGGACATGCCGGTTTTGCTTACAGTTAAATGTTTACCTACATGTCATAGATAATCCCATCATTTCTGATGCAGATGTAGCTACAGCAAAAGTTGCAAAAGGAGCATTGGAGGGGCATAGCATCTACGATGGGGGCTACTGTAAGATTCATCTCACATACTCTCGTCATACTGATCTTGTTGTTAAGGTACAAATATAAAAAATGTATGTTTGAATAATTTTGAACTCTTATATAATCCACTAAAACAAATAAAGCAACTGTGGTAGGAAGCTTGTCATAAGGCAATTTTTCATATTTTGAGGTTATATATACTATTGTAGGTTACATTCCTACAGACTACAGTCTGTTTATTGGCAGTCCGATTAAGGTTTGCATGTTGTGTCATATTTAAAAAATGCCCTAATGGGATGGACTAATTATGTTGTTTCTATGTTTCTTAGATTGGAAAATCAATTTCTTAGCAGGCAAATGCAATTTGTTATTGCATACCCTTCTTAAAGAAAAATTATAATCTCGCTGGATACGACAAAGTGCCAAGGAAAGTTATGTGGTGGGCACTAGAAAAGAAGAAAGTCCCCACAAAGTATGTTACCCTCATCCAAGACATGTATGATGGTGCCGTTACTTGCATCAGGACATGTGATAGTGTAACTAGTGACTTTCCTATTAAAATAGGACTACATCAGGGATCAGCTTTGAGCCCGTATATTTTTGCCTTAGTGATGGATGAGATCACGAAGGATATACAGGGAGAGATTCCTTGGTGTATGCTCTTTGCGGACGATGTGGTGTTAGTCGATGAGAGTAGGACGGAGGTCGATAGGAAATTGGAATTGTGGAGACGAACTCTAGAGTCCAAAGGGTTTAGGCTTAGTAGAACTAAGACGGAGTATATGGGGTGTGAGTTTAGTGGGATACGACCAGTGGACGGAGATGTCTGTCTAGACGGGCATGTAGTACCTACGAAAGATACTTTTCGATATTTAGGGTCGATGCTGCAGAGCGATGGCGAGATAGATGAAGATGTTAGTCACAGGATAAGAGCGGGGTGGGTGAAATGGCGACAAGCATCAGGCGTCCTATGCGATAAGAAAGTCCCGCAGAAGCTAAAAGGCAAGTTCTACAGGACAGCGATTAGACCTGCGATGTTGTATGGCGCAGAATGTTGGGCTACTAAAAGACGACATGTCCAGAAGATGAGCGTAGCTGAGATGCGTATGTTGAGGTGGATCTGCGGTCACACGAGGAAAGATCGGATTAGAAATGATGACATACGAGATATGGTTGGGGTCGCACCAATAGAGGAGAAGTTGATCCAACATCGTTTGAGATGGTTTGGACATATCCAACGCAGACCTCCAGAGGCACCGGTACGTATCGGAATTCTTAATCATTTCGAGAACACCCGGAGGGGGAGAGGGAGACCAAGATTGACATGGGAAGAAGAGGTGAAAAGAGACCTTAAAGAATGGAACGTCTCCAAGGAGTTGGCGATCGATAGGAGCGCTTGGAAGTTAGCAATTCATGTACCGGAGCCATGATGTAGGAACTTAGGGGTAGGAGCGATGCCATAGGTTTGTAGGTCCCTCTATTAGGTCACGGTCGAGGTTTAGGTTTCTACTATTACTATTATTATTAGAGGTATTATTATTAGTATGGCTAGTCTTACTATTAGTATTTTTATGTTTTGTATTTTTTTTTTTTTTTTTTTTTTTTTTGTTCTTGGATGTGTTCTCTTGTTGGGTTTCTTTCTAGCCTACCCCAACTTGTTTGGGACAAAAGGCTTAGTTGTTGTTGTTGTTGTTGTTGCTGGATATCTAGATAGATGAATGTATAAAAAGAAAGGGCAATTGATCTGGAAATTTTTTTACCTTCACTTGATAGTATTTTTGGAAGTTACTAGTTCAGAGGAACAATTAAAAAGGTTTTTTGTTGTCTTCAGGCATACAGTGACAAGAGCAGGGATTACACAGTGCCAGTTGGGGGAATAGGTGCAATGCCTAGACCGCCAATGCCCATGCCTGCAGCTCCTAATTCCTGGCAAAATCCTGCGCCAACACCTCCCATGTACAATGGGCAGGCGCCTCCATACCCTGCTGGCGCTGTACCTTTTCCAGGTCAGGCATTTCCTCAACCTGGCCCTCCATATCAAGCTCCCGGCAACCCCCTTCAGGGTTCTCAACCTGGCCTACCATTCCAAGCTCCCGGCAATCCTCTTCAGGTTTCTCAACCTGGGCCACTGTTCCAAGCTCCAGGCAATCCCCTCCAGGCTTCTCAACCTATGCCTGTTTCGGGAGTGCAGCCTAGAGCACCTCACTATTATCAGTGAGCTTGTATTTCCAGACTCTCTTTCTTTCTCTCTCTCTATTTCTCTCTCTCATTTTTGCGGTAATGCCCCGAGGATGATGCATTGTATCCCAATTTATATATTGTTAACTTCGTTTTAAACATCGATTAGTGAACAGAGGAATGTTATCGTATTACAATTCCTCTGTCAGTTTTTCATCGAGAGATCAGTAAATTGTTTCCTGTTGCACGTGTTATCTTTCATAGTCTATGCATAATATTGATGAATTTTATAATTTTGTTATTTTTACTGGTGATATGGTTAAATAGCACACATTTCCTTTCCTTACCAATTTCCTATAAGAATAGGAAATTGGTCTTCTAGTCACTGTTACAATTCTGAATAGTAAAATATGTAGTATAAAATGCTTTCTAACGTCAGTCCTGCACAAGTCTGTGTGGTGCCTTTACATGGTACACACATCATAGATCTCAATTCTCAAAATATACCATGCTTGTTTCAGGGGAATTGAAATTCCATGTTTTCTGGTCCATTCTTGAGTAGGCACCATTCTAGATTTGCTGAGGCCCTATTGGTTTCAAATCAGGCTTATACATGAATGTCAAATTTTGTTGGGGCTGGCCCTTGTCGACGAATTAGTTTCTCAATGTAACAGAGTTTGTTCCTGAGAAACTGAACTTAAAAAAATTGGGCTAGGAAAACAACTGTCCTGCTAGTTCCAGTCCAACTATGTGATAGCTAGAATTATGAAAAAGAAAGAGAAGAGAATCTTCTTTTTTTTTTTTTGCATTCAAGTTTGAAGTTTGTTTTTACTTTGAAACATTTTTTGTAACCCTGCAAGGATAAAGCAACTTGATTCATAACTCATTGCTACGTAGGCCCATTAATATGTTCAAAATCATCATGCAGTGCTCTTTTTATTTTTATTGCTGATAGATTAGCGCATGATTCCATACTTTTGTGTCTTTTTTTGAGGTTAATACTAGTCGAGTTTACTTAGGGATCGATTGTATAACAATGATTACTGTAAAAATCCAGATGGCTTAAATAAGTTGTTGTCAAATGATCCTTTTCCTTCTTGAAACTAGTACTCGTTCGGTGAAAAGAATGCAAAAAAGGTACCCTACTAAAGAAGTCGTTTGCAACAAAGTAGCAAAACCTTTATATTATCTCATTACACCTTTATATTATCAAGACTGGGAAAGAGCCGGTGGGAGTTGTTGGTACAATAGATAGCGTTGACTGGTAAACTCTAAAACTTCGCCGTCCTAAAAAAAAGTATAGCGACTCTAAATTATTTCATACAAAAACAGCAAACCGGAAACTAACATGTCAACTTTTTTTTATATTGAGCGGACATGCTCGAGTAAATTTATTTTTTACCTCCTCTTAATGTAAAATAGTCAGGAAATTTCTGTAATATGTATATTGCTCTTGATGTTTAGGGTATGCTCCAAAAGGGATGAATGGAGAGTAATGAAAATCGAGATGAATGGAGAGTAATGAGGATAAACTCTATATAGAAATTTGATCAATCTGGTTATCCCAAATTTGGATGAACGCTCTTTGCTTCCTTATATTTCCTTTCCTTACTCTTCCCTCTTCCCTTTTTTTTTTTTTTTTTTTTGGAGCAAAGCCTATGGAAATTGCTCCGGATTTTTTATTTAAGTTTCAGATTTCAAACTATTGATACAAATTATTAAGATTCAGATTTAAACCACTATTACAAAATATTTAGACTAATGAAGTGTGACAACTAGTGACATAAAATTATGATAATAAAATCTTCCTCTTTCATGTTCTCGCTCTGTTAAAGTTAACATTTTTTGTAATGGGACAAACCCAAAATTGAAGGACAAATGGTACAGTCGACGGAGACAAGTTTTTCACTCCACTGTTGCTAAGAACAGTTTTTAACCTGTCTAGCGCAACACACCGACACACTCTTTCTTAGCATTGTCATTAACATATAAAGAAAACTTTCCTTTCTCTTTTCGGCTTTTCGTCCTTTTACCATTTCCATGTCTCTGTTTATTACTGTCTAATGTCTAATTATACTTTCCATGAGGTCTTCTTTTGTATAAAATTTTAGTTACTCTTTTTTCTTTTGCCATGTCTACAACGTAATTTGCATAACCTGGGCCATTTACAGAAGTTGTAATTCCGTACATGTTTCAAAAGCAAGTTATGAAGTTAATCAACAGGAATTTTTAGTGTTTTTGAGAGACTAGCTAGTCTTGAGGAACTTTAGACCGTTAAATTTCACGCTTCACTCTTTCCTGTGGGGATCTGATGAATCGTCAGATAAAAGTAAAAGAAACACACCAGACAGTAAGTTTCTTCACTTCTTTCTTTCCATGGTTTACTGAGTTAACTAAAGTAGTAGAGTAAAATTAAAATGTATATAATAATAACGAATATTAGTTCTATTTGAGATGAATAAAAATTAAATATTTATTTATAACTAAACAATGGAATAAAGGAAATTAGAGAAGCGATTGATTAATTCCAGCATGCAAGGTCAAGATCCAAATCTTTTCAGCCTTGAGCATCTTTTATGTTCAAGGTCATTGTGCTTTCAACTAGAAAACCATATTTGAGGCAGAATGAACGGCTACCTTTTCTCCTTGGAGGAATCATACAATTCTGTTTGTCATACATTTTTTTTTTGTGTTAATTAATCTTACTACACTAGAAAATCATATCCCACACAAGAATTTGGGAAACCTGTAGATTCCGACTTTTTGCAAATTTTCATATGCAAATTAACTCAAAAAGATTAAGTGAACCTAAATGGCTAAATTCGCACTGAGATTAACCACTAGCTAGAATATAACATGAAGCTTGGTACAACCTCTTTTCAAAATGAAAAGATGCCTCTCGTAGTGCCAAATCTTCGTGTGACACAGAATGATTTTCTTTTTCTTCCGAGTAGATTTTACAAGGATATGTACGTACCTTTAGTTTGCTTTGAAATTTGTGGACGAAAATCCCGTGAGAAACGCATCCCATGCATTGGAAGAGACAAAAATTCACTTGGAATCTTGGATAGTTCATGCAAAGAGTTTATAGTCACCAAACCACATGGAGTAAGGTAACAAAACAGGGGTTCGATAATTGACACCAGCGGGTAAAATCTCCTTGTGCTTCAGGGCCCCATAGCAGGGGTGTCAAACGTTAAAGACGGAAGCGGAACAGGGTGTTCCGTTTTCCGTTCCGTTCCAACACGCGGAAATAAAATTCGTTCCGTTTCCGTTCCGTTTCGTAAAACGGAACAGAAACTGTTCCGTTTAGCCGTTCCGTTCCTTATTTTTCACTGATTTCAGCCTATTTTCCATTGATTTCAGTCATTTTTCGGTAAAACGGAACATTAACGTGCAATACCACCTGTTCCGTTTCCGTTCCGTTTTTGAAAACGTAACCAATTTTCCTTCCGTTTCCGTTCCGTTCCGGACGGAACGGAACGGAAACGTTCGAAACGGTACCAAATTGACACCCCTACCCCATAGTAACAACAAAGAATGTGTTAGACTATTCGTATACCATGAAGTTACAAAAAATTGCAGGAGTAGAAACTGCAGCGGTTAAAAAATTACAACCTTCCAAATAGGAACTAGCCAATCCATGAGTATACCATGAAGTTACAAAAGTTGTACCTATAAACCAACCCCCTAAAGCAAAATAAGCACAAGAAAAGAACAAGAGGCCCGACCATCCTACAAAAACGAAATGGTCTCTTCGTAACCAGTCATCCATAATATCAAATAAATCATTTTGATCTTTGGTAAATCTACCAAGAGCTATAGTCATAGTGATCCTCCTGTTCAATTACTTCAACCATTTTCGAACACCTCATGGTAATTCTAAGGCATATGATAGTTCAATCATCTATGGATGATTTCTTCTTCAATGCCCTTTTATTTACGATGGGTTTCGAAGATACAAGTTCTTTTTTTTTTCTATTAAGCCACAAAATAATCTAGGCAAATTCATGAGCTTGACCGGATTAGTGCTTATTAATAATATGGAAATCCTGAACTGCTTTTATGAGTCATATTAATGAAAAGAAAGGCAATTGCTTGCATGAGTTAATCGAAATGAGGGCAATTATTTCAGAATATATGAGCTTAATAATCTTAAAAAATCAAATTAAGAAATTATAAATTCAATATTATAATTAAAGGAAGAACTAACTTTTGATCTAATGATAAAAACAATACATCTCGAGTAAAAAATCACAAGTTAGACAACTGGAGGTTTTTTTTATGAACATTTACTTTAAAAATAAATTGGACTTTTCAAATGCAACAGGGGCTGTTTGGATTCCCCAAAGAATTTGGGGAATTTCATCTTCCTACCATAAATTATTTATAAACAATCCAAACTCTTCACAAAATTACACACTTCCCAATAAATTTATTCCTATGAATTGTAACTTTTCCAAATTCCCCAAATTCTTAAGCGATCCAAACGGCCCCCAAAGTCGGATGACTGGATTTACCAACTATAAGCATTAAATTATATATTTTTTGTAACGACATGAAAACTTGTTAACTGGTCTCTTTAACGTGAAATATTCTCTTTTGAAGAGAAACCGCAAAGCTCCCCGTCAATTTTTAAGTTACAGAAGCGTATAAAAATAATAGTTCGGTGTCTAAAGTAGCATAACCACCATATCTCTCAGCGAATGTGAAATATTCTCTTTCGATGAAAGCTGACAACGTTTCTACATCTTAACTAGGTAAGAAAATTCCAATATAAACCGTACAATTGGAAAGGAGATGTACGAAAAAAAACAAAAAAGAGATGGAGAAAAAACCTTTTTCTGTTTACCTTCTATAATGCAATAGAGAGAAACTTTTCTTAAGCACAACATACCATTAAACCGTGTGGTCACCAACTAACGAGGCGCAAAGTATACAGAATCTTGTGACACTCGACCACTTGCAACAGCCACTGTGACAATGACACACTATCGCCCAATTAAATGCAAACGGTTTTAGATTAGATTTACATGGGTCTCACAGTATATATACACGCACTATTGTGGAAATTATTTTTTTTTTTTGCAATTTTAAGTAATATAAACAATCTTAATTATACTTTTTCGTGCCTAAACAACGATTTAATAATTATGATATATTCTCTATAACAAAATCTTATAAATATGATATATTATTGTGCTAATTTTTCTTAAAGATTTTTAAAATTAAGTCTAAATAATAAAAATATGAACAAATGCATTTGCATGCATGTAAAATGGGAAATTTTTCAAAAATTATAAAATAGTTAGAAATTTCTAAAGACTGTAAAATTGTCTATCTTATAATTAAGATTTCAATATAGAGAAAATTGGGTGTCATGGACTGGTTATTTGAACCTAAGAAAACATTATTTGGACCATTTGTAAACATTTTTCGTAATATATTTATATACCATTAATTGCAAATAAGATTAGATGGTTACAATTTATTTTTTGTCAATGAATGTGTCACTAATTGTTGAAAAGTAATGCATATTAAATAAAAAGTTTTAATATTAATTCAATCATTGTACTCTGTAGAACTACTTATCTTATACCTAAAGCAATTAGCAAGTTGATTATCTTGGAGTTGGAGTAGGATGCCTTAAGAAGTACAGTCATGTACTTTTCGTTTTGATATCTAATTAATAAGGGCACTTAATTAATCACACTAATTGGTGATTGTACATGTTCTACATTTCCATAATCATGAGACCAAGAAAGAATTTAACAGGAAATAGAGGTCACGAGGGAACGTTTTTCTTTCTCATGACATGCTAGTAGACAAGTTAATTACTTATTAAGCACCATTGGTCAAAACACATTGAAATTGCATTCCATTGACCAAAATTCATGATTTTGCGATTGCAAAGTTCAAACAAGATCGGAATAAGCAAACTTTTCAGGAAGTCAAACAACTGTAAGTATTTCAAACCTTATTGAAATTCATACTGGAGTGAATAAGCGTTATTCATGAATAACCAATTCGAGATCAAACCAAGCAAGTAACAAAAGTGACGAATAGGCTATTCGGGCTCTTATTCCAATTCGCAAAAAAAGATGGAATTGGAGCGAATAAGGAGAGGGATCCGAGGAGAGAGGAGAGAGGAGAGAGGAGAGAGGTAATAATAAAATAATGCTTCAAAATTTTTTAAAGGAGAGAGAACGGCAAGTTTGACCATGAAAATGGTTGTTCGGTTAGATAATCTTTCATATACTTTTCGATAAAAATAATTTATAATAATAATTAATATTAGATTATTAATTAATTAATATATTGAATAATATTATTAAAATAATAATAATAGTAATAATACTTATAATTACAATAAATATTATGTTATGACGTTTTAAAAATTAGTCTTCTTATATATGACTATTATTATTTTAATGATTGGTTTAATCAATTATTATTACGATAATTATTTCAATAAATTTATTTATTCATTTTAAATAATAATAATAAATATAATAATTATTACATTAACTATTTAATTACGATTATAAGTATCAATTTATTGATTGTTGTTAATAATTTATTTGTTTATTTATTTTAAGTTATTATTATTGTCTCAATAAAAATATTATCTATTTTAAAAAATATTTATGTTAATTATTATTTTAATAATTTATTAATTATTATTTTATAAAGATTTATTAAATAAAATATTATTTATTAGAATTATGGATATAAATTATTACTATATTATTTTCATCCATTCTTCTAATGAAAAATAGTTTCACAATAAAATCAAACCATTATTATAGTCTTTCTCAAAACATTATTATATTATTTCTTCTCTATTCTTATTCACAACACATCATCCAAACAACACCTTCTTATTCATGAATAGACAATTTTTCTAATTCTAATTCACAATTCTTATTCATGAAATTCCTTATTCATTCTTATTCACTTCACATCCAAACACACCAACTAACCTTGATCCCAATTCAATCAACCAATAATTTTACCTAATTAATCTCACAATTTCAAATTATTTTTATACATAAAACCACAAATGGCTCAAATTACTATTGTGGTTATTCATCCAAATCTGATATAAATAACCTCAACTAAATTTTGTTCTAAATCCAAAATTACAAGTCGACCAAAATTATTCGAGTCGAAAATATTGGTACTAAAAAAATACCCAGAATCCAAGTGCGATCCAACTGGATTGACCTAAAGCTCAAACTATGTTCGGACTAGTGACTAGACACTGACTAGTACAACTCTTTCTCATAAATGGGGACTTGGTTCAATGTTATTAGAACCTTTTTTCTAGGAGTTGAAATTGTAATCGTGCAAGACAAAGCTTACAGAATCTGGTACTCTTGTGCATGCTTTCTACTTTTAGAGCAACTACCAACTTTCGGATGATGTCGATGCAAAAATTCAAGACAGTAAAGTTACATTTACTCCTTTTCTTTATCGGAATGTTTTGTTGCACATTTATCCTTTGGTTTTCTGTTGTATTCCCACTTCTACAAATTTAAGTTTGTAGTAAAGACAAAATTTCTCATTTAATTTCTCTATTTTTAACACCCTAATAAATTTTGGAAATTGATAGTTAATGAAGCAATAAAGATAAATGCCTCGAATTGTGGCACTAAAGAACTTGACGGTGCACCTTTTTTCTCTCACATGCTATAAATGCATTAGCTAGCTGTAGAACAATATATACACCTTATTAAATTAAGATATCTCCCTTGCTTCGGTGCTTTGATCGTTACAACTAGAGCAGCACCGGTTTTATTCAACTTCTTTTCCGGGTAAGACACGAAAGCAGTTGGGATAACTTTGCTGTAGACAAAAATAACAATTTTTAATAAGAAAAATGTAGGTCCTGCAATTTTCAATACCAGGCAAGTTGTTGCGAGAAACAATCAATAATAACTTGGATATTGATAAAGAAGAAGATATATTCATATATTGACAATATAAATATTTGACAACCACAATAATTGTTAAACTGTTATAAAAATAATAAAATAATTGTTACATATAATATAGTTTTGGTAGGTTGTATATTAAATTTGGTACAATTTAAAAATCGATTGATCATTCACGAGTAGATTTGAAAATTAAATATTCAGTTTTATATTAACATGCGTTGATGACTAAATGATTTTTTTATTATAAAAATCTCTAAATTTTTTTTATAATAATTTATCCAGTTGTTGCGGTTGTCATTTAAAATGATTGTCAATATATATTCTTTAAAATTATTGACTAATTGCTCTTCCTTTATAGCCTCGAGATTGATTTTAGAATTCGCGTCCATTCTTTTTTACTTTGTTTGACTTGCAACAAGTATGAAAGTATGCACTCCTTCCAAAGCCACAATACTATATTTCTCAAAGTAAATATTTCTTCTTACCAATAAAATTAAAAAAGTATATGTTTCTATAGGAGTATATATACAATAACTAGAAATTTATAGGCTAATTGATGAGAAAAACACTTTATTGACAGCGGTCAACTATTTAACTTTCATAAAAGCTAATTTGAGGTGTGAAAGAAGAGAAGACTAGTAGCAGCCAGCCCAAGGGAAAATGTGATAAATAATGATTGAAAGAGGTTTCAAATGGCAGACGTAGACTGGTAGTTATCAAAGCAGCAACGCACATGCATGCACCGCACTACACGTCTACACCATCCTTCTTGAATAGTTAATGTTCACATTACGTACCTAAACATATATTGACCAAATGGACGAAGAGATAATAAAAGTTGCGGTTTTCTATATATGCTAGGATAGCTAGGTTTAAATAATCAATAATATTTATATTTACTTAAAAAAAAGACAAGAAATCTACAATTACTTGGATTTTCCATATTTGAAAATAGGTGGCTTTCATTTTTAATGCGCAACAGCGCCGAAAAGTTTTGTCCCTGCATACAATGATTACTGGGCTATAATTTCAATCCACTTATATATATATTATAAATTATAAATCTTTTGTGCTAGAACTATTAGAACATCTCTTTAATTACTATCTTACCTCTTCAAAGAGGAATAGGACTATAGGAGACTAGGAGGGCATTTGACTCTCATTTTTCATAGTACGAGTGTCCACTGTAACCACCATGGAACTTTTATTCAAGTGAGGGGCTAGTGATCACTAGCCAGGTGATAAATCCAAATCCTGTGGCGGGCGACACAGCGTGCAACGCACCACAGGTCGTCCGATCAAATCTCAATGGATGACGGAGCTCCGTGCATGTAACAGATTGTAAGGTCCGAAAAAATGTAACCCGTCCAGATTTGATCGGACGGTCCGTGTGGCGCGCTGCACGCTGTGTCGCACGCCACAGGATTCGGATTGGCCAAGTGATTGAAATATCAGCAAAAGTAGTACTAGTGAAGCTACAGGCTAGATGTAGTCTGAAAAATGAAATTTAATTATAACACCAACCATACGACAAGAAGAGAAAAATGTTAAAGCACAAAATTTTGTCAGGAATTTTGTGCTAGAAAATTATAGTTCTCACCCTTCAAAATCAGTACCATTTCGTACAGGGGTAGCCCAAAGTCTATCAAGTAAGAATATAAAAACAATATTCACAAATTTAATTTGAAAATGAATTAACGCGGTAAAAGTAATGTGTCACTATTAGACAGAATTACTAAAATTTCTTGACATGACAAACTTAAAGTACCATCTTTTGTAATCACAAAAATAAATTTTTTCAATACATATTTCAAAATGTTCATAATTTGTTCCCATGTAGAAAATTTATTGGGATGCAACAACTGAAACCTTCTGTGTACAGTGGAATTATTGTCACTAACTCACTATTATGTACTGTTGTCCCTAATGGAGGCGGCTTAACCAAGGTTTAGCGGAAGCGATTGAGGTTTTAGACCGGTTTGGTATGAACTACCCTAACACAATTCAATTGGTACCCAATACAAGCAAGCACACAAGCAATTCACGATGCAAGATAATAAAGAGAGAAAGAGAGAGAGAAATTTAACACGCGATGTGATTACGGAGTTCCGACCCGCTAGAAGAAGCTAGCCTTAGTCGTACGTCTCCGGGAGTTCCGCTACCACAAAAGGGCGCGCTCCGTTCAATTCCAACAAGAACGGGACTACAACTTCGAACCGAGTCACCTCGTCACAAGGACACTCGAGGCGGATCGGCCTAACTCGAATGGCACAACGGCCTCAAAGGAGAAGAGCTCTCAACCTATTCCAACCTACACCTAGCGACAATGTCGGGGCGGTGGTGTTTGAGGCTACTAAATCTCTCAAGATGGTCTAGCTATGAAAAGCTCAAGTGGGAGAGTATCCCTATGCTCAAAGGCTCAATTCTGGTCTAATTTTGCAAAGTAAAGCCACCCAAGAGAGAGAACAAGGGGTGGATATATATAGGGCTCGAAATGAGCAGTTTCCCAGCAAAAACAGGCCACATCATTGTACAACGCTGAATAGCGTTATACAACGCTGGAATATGACCGTTGTAAATTCTAACGGCTCTTTAATATAGCCGTTGGTCTGTCAGAGCGTTGTGCAACGCTATTTGCCGTCGCACAACGCAGGAGTGTAAAACCAAAGGAAAGCTCCGAAAATTCCGTTGGAAATTGTCAGAGCGTTGCTTGCCACTGAATGGCGTTACACAATGCTAAAGGGAGACAAAAGGAACAACTCTGACAGATTCAACAGAGCGTTGTACAACTCTATATGCCGTCACACAACGCTAACGTTACCCAACGCTGAAAGACGTTGGCTAACGTCTCCAGAGACTTTGCATGTAAAAACAACACAGCTAACTTGGGATTTTTGTGGCGTTGTGCAACGCTATATGGCGTTGCACGATGGTACTCAGGAAAATTTCTAAGTTTTTAACTGTAGCGTTGTACAACTCTACTGAGCGTTGTACAACGTTGTGCCTCAGCGTTGCCTAACTCTATATAGCGTTGTGCAACGTTGATTCACAAAAGTATGAATTTAGCTGTTCTAGCGTTGTGTAACTCTATCTAGCGTTGTACGACGCTAGGTCACAGAAAACAGAATTTTGCTGGTTTATTGAGCTTTTCGCTATCTAGACCATTTTAAGGATAAACAAGGACTAAAGTATACCTTCTATCCTAGTCTAAACTAGCCTACAAGCTCTCTAATGACTTGATCTTGATCTTTCTTAAAGTTTTTATCCAAGTCCTCATAAATTGTATCTTCTTCCTATAAAACTCAAAGAAGATTGTTAAATGCCAAATGATATTGTTTTGCAATCGACAAACCTAGAGACGTTTAGTACAACATGTACATATCCACTGTATAAAACCTCTCTTGTTCTTTGCTGTGAAGTAAAAAAAATTAGCATATGCACGCTTTGACAACAAAAACGATAAAACTGCATCATTAATAATTGCCAACTAGTATAATTGGGAATTAAAAACTTAGGCTTTGATCAAAATAATTTTGCGCAGGATTTTAATTCATTTCATTGGAATTGATTTCTCGAAATTTTGCTGGATAATAACATATAGAAATTTTGACCCAATGGCATCAAATCCATCCATTTTAATAAAACACTTGTAATGAAATTGAATCCCATGTTAAGAAAAAATCCCATTCTGATTGGGGCCTTAATGTCTCTCATTGAAGTAATTTGCAAGCCTGATCATCATTTCACTATAATAAAATTAATTTACTGCAGTAAGAAGGTCCTAGGTGAATAACGTCATATGGAGAAGCTAGGTGCGCTCTTTCTTGGAAAGAGAAGAAACAACAGAAACAAAAATAGTGCGCTAGATCCTAGTGGTCACACAGCCAACGGCAAATTGAAAAGAACACGCATGTGCTCCCTTTGTATCTTTGCCCATGTTTGCTCAAGTTTGTCCCACAAAAACAGTGTGTGCTTATTTGTTCTCTGGTGGTTTTTTCATTACCTCTCAAAGGATCCAATCCCCCTCCCAAATCACACGGTTTCATCTAAAAGGCATCATCATTAAATGCTCTCTTTGTTGATGCAGCACTATTTGAAGCTTCTGTTGTTCTCTATAATTAGTCACTTTGTCTGCTTACACTCGGTAAATTGATGATGGTGAGAGTGAAAACACTTGAATTATTCACAAAACACACACACAGTGAAACACTTCGCAAATAAAGAAAATTCAAAGGGGCTCTGCAATTATGTTAATTAACAAAGCTAATTTTATGAAAGAAATTGAAATTAATTTTGTTTATTCAATAAAGAAATAGCAACATCGGAAAACTAAGAAAAATAATTTATATTTTTTTGGTAACATTTGTAAATATAATGAAAGAATGCATTGTTTCCTATTTAACTGTCCTTCTTATTGTGATAATATATATTCAAACGATAACAATCTTTTTATAGGATTTTCTTATTACATCGTATTGTGTGTGTATATATTACACACAATATAGGACGTCTATAGTTTTTTTTCTTATTTTTGCGCACTAGAAACTAATATTCAAGTATATATGTTGTAAAAGCATACAACTTTGGTTTCTTTAATTCAATTTTTACTTTATTCTTTTTTATTATTTTTTATGGTCGTTCCCTCCTCGTCCCACTATTGCTTCTTTGGGGTTTGCAAATTTGGGTTGTAGTTAATGTTAAAAATGAATTGGTGACCACCAACAAGTATGTACATGTTAAATTTTCCAATGTACTTCATAGAATTATTAGATTTACATAGGGGTATATTGGCAAAATAAAAGAGTACATAAAATTTTTATTAGAATTATTATTCATACATTTTTTCCATGTTCGTCTCACTCCCATGTTTGATACTTAATTTGGGTGTTTTGCCAATTTGATAGAAGAAAATAGTGACCAACATGTACGTACATGACATATTTGCCAAACAAAATATGAACGCACTATATATTATTTACATGGGGGTATAATCGCAAAAAAACAAACACATACCTTTAATCCTCTATATATACCCCTCAAATATCTTTTTCTTCCCTCAACACGAGGATTCTTACCCAACAGCCCCCTCAGGCTCTCCATCTCCTTCTCTCTCTGTAGTCCAAGTAAAGTGCATTCTTTAGTCTCCTCCCTGTTGATGTATAAGTTATAACGTACCTGTTTTTGGAGTTGTATTTATGAAACTAATAAACTTTCTATCTAAACTATGTTTTCACACAGATATGACGAAAGAGATGGCAATTGGTGGTTTTCTCTTTGTTTGTGCACTTGCACTCTTCTCTCCTGTGCAATGCTATGGAAGGGGAGGAGCTGGATGGATAAATGCGCATGCTACTTTCTATGGTGGCAGTGATGCTTCCGGCACTATGGGTATGACTTACATTATGCCAATGCATGATTCTCATAAATACTGCTGTTAAATGGAGAACTTTTATTAGTGTATATTTTAGCTCAAGAGTAGATAGAACCACGTTTTTATTAAATTAATGAAATGGAGCTCTGATAGTGTGTGAGAAGTGTGTTTAATTAAATCACATTCAAATTCATAACGTATGGAAATTATTATTGTTTAAAAAATAATTAGTGCACGGACCCCCAATTTAAAAATTATTATGAAAGGTCGCAGTTTCGAAACCCGGTTGAGAGGTCTTCCATAGACATTTAATTTAAAAATAAATTTGGTGGCTTAGACACCCAATTTATCTTCAAAAAAATGAAATAATAATTAGCCTATTCTTTTTAATAAATTTAGTAATATATATCAACAGGAAATTAAAATAGCCCATTTTATATCAAAAGGTAATACGAAATTCGAAAGAAAACATAAAGGTCCTACTACAGTTTTGCACTTCAGCCCCGCGTCCATGTTCACACTGTCACTCAACTAGATCAACAAAACTCACCTAATTACTTTTTCTTTTTATTTGTTAGGTGGAGCATGTGGCTATGGCAACCTATACAGCCAGGGTTATGGGACCAACACGGCTGCACTAAGCACTGCGCTTTTCAACAATGGGCTGAGCTGTGGGGCCTGTTATCAGATAAAGTGTGTCAATGACCGACAGTGGTGCTTGCCGGGGTCGATTGTGGTCACCGCCACAAACTACTGCCCGCCAAACTACGCATTGCCGAATAACAATGGGGGTTGGTGCAACCCGCCACTTCAACACTTCGACTTGTCTCAGCCTGTGTTCTTGCGCATTGCTCAGTACAAGGCCGGCATTGTCCCTGTTGCATATAGAAGGTCTGTTATTGATTCTGTTGTTAGAAATTACACGTATTGCAATTTGAATTTGAATCTAGACCACTTTCTCCATGTCTGGGTTTATAGACTTTTTTTTTTTTTTTTTTACAAATTTTTCTGTACCGCTCTGCTTTTCTCTCTGTTTTTTCTGTGCACGTTTCAACTATCTAGTAGTTTTTCGGGCCAATAGTCTTAGCCCAGCCCACTTCACACCTTCAAAAGGAGAAATAGCATATAATTAGTTAATTAATTGTTTTCAGAAACAATCTCCTGATAATCAATTAAATGTTAACTTATCTCAATACATTTATACAGAGCCATCAAGTTCAACCAAATGTCAAAGTCATTTCAAAGTCATTAAATCAATTGATTTTCTTGTTTGCAGGGTGCCTTGTAGGAGGCGAGGTGGCATTAGGTTCACTGTTAACGGCCACTCATACTTCAACTTAGTGCTCATAACCAATGTTGGCGGTGCCGGTGATGTTCACTCTGTCTACATCAAAGGATCAAGGCTTAATTGGCAGGCTATGTCACGCAATTGGGGCCAGAATTGGCAAAGCAACAGCTACCTCAATGGCCAAGGCCTCTCATTCAAGGTCACTACTAGCGACGGCCGCTCTATCGTGTCTTATAATGTCGCACCTGCGAGTTGGTCATTCGGTCAAACCTTTACCGGCCACCAATTTCTCTAGATTAACAACATGGAGTTGCATGAATCGGTAGGGACTTTGCATTAATTGCGTCAACAAAATTTGCTCTATATGTTACATATATTTAGGTAAGTACAAGTAGTGTGTTAATTAGGGAAACAAGATTAACCTAGTGCAAATGCACATAAGAAGTGCAAATAAACTAGGATTTAGAGGGAACAAATGTGATAAATTGCTGAAGGGTCTGATTTTCTGTGGCCCTTCATCTTGTACTGTTTGGTTGGTGGACTTAGCTGCTTGAGAGAAGATAAGGGCTTCTTTCCAGTGGCACTGCTTGGCTGTGGTCGGTTTGTAGACCCGCCAATCAGTAGGTATATTGTAATTTTAAAATTTTCTTTTCGTTGCTTTATTTCTTCTTGTAATTTACCTTTTTTGAAGGAAACGCCTCAAAGGGGCTCTCCCACTTATTGTATGCAGCAGAATAAAGTGAATGTGAGACCATATATTATGTTAAAATTGTAATAAATTATGATACTGTATGATAATTTGTTAGATCTTTTATTATTTCCTGTTGTTTGGTTGTTAAGCTCTTGACACAATTCTTTCGGTGTATATCCTGAATTTTGTATATTATTTCATTGTTTTTTTTTTAAATTACAACTAAAATAATGTTTTCGAATATGAAACGAGTTAGAAAGTATTGTACAAAATTGAAGTCATAGTTGTACTTGTGTTTAAATATCAAATCTCAAGGACCACTTTGGTTGATACTCCTGACTTAAATACAGATGACGTTAGACAAAAGTTGATATACTTTTTTTTTTAAAAAAAAAACAGAGATGGTCAAATCATATAATCAATGGAGCAGTAGTCTGTTTAATTTAGATAAAGATGCGCACTAGGTTGAGCATTTATTGGTTTGCATTTTATTTTGAGTTGAGACTTAATACTGTAAATAATTTAACTTGTTGAAGGAAATGCCTCAAAGGGGCTCTCCCACTTATTGTATGCAGCAGAATAATGTTTATGTGAGACCATATATTATGCTAAAATTGTAATAAAACATAATATTGTATGATAATTTGTTATATCTTTTTTGTTATTTCCTGTTGTTTGGTTGCTAAGCTCTTGACACAATTCTTTTGGCGTATATCCTGAATTTTGTAAATAATTTCATTGTTTTAAAAAAAAATGACAACTAAATGTCTTCGAATATGAACGCATGAGTTTAGAAAGTATTGTCCCAAAATTGAAGTCGTAGTTGTACTAAAGTTGAATTTTTTTTTTTTTTTTTGAAAAAAACTGAGATGGTCAAATTATCTAATCAATGGACCAGTAATCTGTTTAGTTTAAATAAAGATGCGCACTAGGTTGAGCAATTATTGGTTTGCATTTTATTTTGAGTAATTAGGACTGTTAATAATTAAACCTTTGTTTTTGTAATGGAACAGATTCAAAATTATGGGACTTGACCCCTAATTTTCTTCAAACAAGAATAATAATAATAATAATGGAACATGCGATCCACTGTGAACAATATAAAAAAATGTTTGTATGTTTCATTTAATTGGAAAACAAATATACCGATTTACGTACACCACCACTATTTTTTATTGATACGAACATATTACAACATTAAGGCCTCGGTTTAAATAAATAAATATTAACTAAGTGTTAAATTATATTCTTATTGCATACCAATTGACGTCCTTCAAGTCCACCGAGTCCGGTACCATGCTTTTCAATTTTAGCTCCCAAAGTGAAAATTTATTAGCAATAAAGCAATATCACCTGGGGGTTTTAAGGGGGGGGGGGGGGGGGGACATTAACCAAAAAAAAAAAAAAAACCTGAAAAGGGAGGAAAAAAAAAATAGAAACAAGAAAGTAATTGGGCTTCATTCGTATTTAATTTTAATTTTCTACTGAGTCGGTGAATTTAGCTTAATTAAGCTCCACAACCTTTTTTGATGTGTCATCAAGTCTAAACGCTTGAAAAGTGAAAACTACACACAGAACCCCCAAGTCAAATGCACTGTGTAAATTGGGTCTCATTTTCATGTTACCAATCCGGCAATCCCCATCTTTGGAGGGAAACCTCCAAGACGATCCATGATTTGCGGAACGGCTAACAAAATCAAGCATGTGGGGTTCTTAAATGCAGTGCCTACTGCCTAACTTCACAGTCCTGATTGTTCTTGTACTTTTCTTAATTACTATTATTGTATATTGATTTCTGTTATTGTGACCTCATTTATTGTTCTCACCTGACCTGAGTAATTAGGCCGTCACACACAGGTAAGAGCTGTGTTGAGTGTAAGATTTTATTCCCAGGTCTGGCCCTTTCTTAGTGGACAACCAGGACTAGGCTAGTGGGCCTAATTACTGTTGCGACTTAAATAGTTTTACGCCCGTTAGGCCTCATCGGTACGAGATATTTCCCGAAATTTTAAAAAATAATACTAAAATAATATAATCTATTAAAATTAATATCAATATAATAATATTTTTTTAAATAGTATCACGAGATCAGAATCCCAGATTCCGAACGCAAGATCGGAATCCAGGATTCCGATCTTAGCTAAGATCGGATTCTGGGATTCTGATCTTGCGTTTCGCTTATATATTGCGTTCTGATCGCCCCTTCTCTCCTCGCTCTCCCTTCTTCGCTCTGGACGCGTCTCCGCGGAAAAAATTTTGTAAGTTTTTTATTATTTATTAATTAGTTTATTAATTAGTTAATTAATTTAAAAAATAGATAATATATTGTAAAAATATTTAAAAAATATGAAAAATCAGGAATAATAAAATTTTAATTTTATATGTAATTTAATAATTATGTTGAATTTTTTTACCTTTTTATTTGTTTATTCATTACTTAATTAATTAGAAAAATAGATAGTAAATTGTAAAATTATTTAAAAAATACGATAAAATAAGAAAAAATCATATGAAAATTTACATGTAATTTATTATTTTAAAAAAAAAATTTGCTTTAAATAATTAAGATTTGTTAATTAAATATGAAAAAAATTAAAAAAATTATAATAATTGATGGTATTAATTTAAAATGTAGGGAAAAATTGTTTAGAAGAGACTCAAACCGTTTCTATTCAAGGTTAGCTTTTTTATATGTTTATTTTATTATTGTTTGAATAGAAATGCTTGTGAATTGTATATAGATTGATTGATTGATTGTAAAATTGTATATTGCAATGATTGAATGATTGATTGATTGTGAGATTGTATGTTGTGAAATTGTTCGGGGATAATTATAGGGTGGGAATTGGGTTTAAATTTTTGGAAAACTCTCCCAGTACAGAGGAGATGCTGCCGAAATTTTGGTAGATCTTTTTACTTTATTGAATTTTAATTGCAGTAACTGTTTAAATGCCACCGCGAAGAAGAGTACCACAGGATCCACGTCGATCCACGAGGTCTCGGAGTGATCCTGGCGCATCTACATCAAGAGGAGATCATGGCGCTTCTTCATCTGCCCCCCATGTTCCTCCCCCTGTTCCTCCTCTTGCTGATCAGCACCTGCACCTCAGTCAGTCTGCGCTTCGAGGCGTACAAGTATGTTACATTTTTTATTTATATTTATGTATATAGTTAATTAGTTTTTAATAGTATATAGAGGAAATAATTTTTTTAAAAAATTATTTAGACGTGGACGCCCGAAGTGCATAAGGCCAAGATGATACGAACCGAGGAGGTGTACCAGCGTCTCGTGACATTGGGCATGATTCATTTCGTTGAGTTAGGTCACATGCCATTGGATCGTTCCATGATACAGGGTCTAGCCATGTTCTGGAGGCCCGAGACACACACGTTCCACTTTTTCCGCGTAGGAGAGATGACAGTGACTCTTGAGGCATTAATTTTTCAAAATTTTGTTGGTACATATTTATTAATTTTTTTTGTGTTGTTTAATTAAAAAATAAAAATTATATTTGCAGGATGTCGCCTTTATTTTTGGCTTGCCTATGACTGGACGACCGTGTTAGGAACTCAAGTCCACGTGCAATTTTAATTTTTTTATTAACATTTAACAAGAAATTAATACTCACGATTAACGGATCCAATTATTCAAGCCATTTAACATATAAAGGGAGAAGCGGTAGGAGGTTACCTCTTCCGAAATCGTATCCGGAAGGCTCGAATCCAAACTTTTGGAGTCGGTGGCGTGCTCATCTCCTCGCGACTGCATCCGGTTGCCTCGAGTCCACCTAGAAGATTAACCAAAGTCTCAAGACAAGTGCTAGCTTGTCCGAGACGATAGCTAATTCCCTTTTGTTCTTCTTCGCGCGATTAACCGATTAATTGGAAGAAGAAGCGCTCAACTCATGAGCAAGAGAGATGGATGGATGCACAAGCAAGAGGAGAACCAAATTTTTGCCCTTGCTTGAGCCGTCGACTAGAGGACGGAGGAGAAAGAGAATTAGGTCAAGACCGACTTGTTCCCAAAGAAACAATCAATATATATGCAGTTTTTCTCTTTTCCAATTTTTGTCTGGACAAAAATACCCCTCAAAATCCGAAATTTTCAGAGTTTTGTGGGCTAATCCAATGATATAATGGCCCATTAATTCACTCTATTAATCCATCTCAAATCGTGCTTTTAATTAACTGATTAAACAAAAGTCCGATTAGCTCAGTATAATAAAATTGCTTTGAACGAATTTAATTATTAACATATTAATAATTAATTTGGAATTAGCATATGCATTACATTATTTCTATATGATCCATTTGAGTTAATTAATTATAACGGTTCATAACGGTATATAATTAATTAATCAACTTATCATATATTCGCAGTACTCGCTACTGCAAATAAACAAATAATGCACGTATGGTTAAAGTCCTATTTGTGTGACCCTTTGAGGATTTATGCTATGTTGGACATGAAAAATAAATCACCATTTATTTCTAATAATCATAAGCGGTATCTAGCAACACATTATGATTCCCAATTCGCATAAATAAATACTATACCAATACAGTACTTCAATCCTGCATAAGAAAAAGTATCTTATTGTTTTGGTTCTTATGTCACATGATATCATTGTATAATCCAAGATATGAATGTGTCATTCTTGCAGATTATACGTTTCTTGATCTAAAGTTGGTCGCCTAGTTGCGCGCATACGATCCAACTCCATCAAGGGGCCCAGTAGATATCATCACTCACTAGGTGAACTAATGAGGGACATACTATTGTCTTGATGAACAGTTTCTCCCCGCACAATTCAAGAGAACATAAATAAAGTCCGTATAGCAGCCCTTATCAGGAATCAACGTTAGACGATATTTATAGAACTTATCCTCAT
This sequence comes from Rhynchospora pubera, assembly GCA_028095005.1. NCBI lineage: Eukaryota > Viridiplantae > Streptophyta > Magnoliopsida > Poales > Cyperaceae > Rhynchospora > Rhynchospora pubera. The sequence continues at coordinate 155,790,221 of CM051462.1, read as the reverse complement.
GTGGAGAAATTGAATCATCTCAAACTCAGAATCAAACACGTATGAAATAAATAATGACACATAACACAATCCATATATTTATTTCATTGGGTCATGTCATGTGCTATGTTCCAGTAACATACACATATGAAATCAAGTCGGTAACTCCTTACCTATGATTTGTAGAACTTAATCATCACTTAACTTGCATACTAATCTTATATGATAATTAATGTTCCTTGTTAATTATCAAGGTTATGGACTCTTTAGAGATATTATTGTCATTCTAACGAATGATCCACAGAGATCTACAATTCAGATCCTCAACCTAAATGATCTGTCAATAATAATCTCTAGGAACAAATGATCAAGCATCATCAATAACATAAACTAATATAATAGCTACCAACTGATTGGCTTCTAGGACATATCTCTAACAGACCGGTGACCGATCGTACTAATTACGACGATGTACAGAAGCTAGCAGACTTTGCATTGCCACGGGACACTCCTATGGAGGACGTTCTAGATTGCTTCGAAGAGAGGGCGACAGATCGACGTGCTGGGAGGTATGGAACGTTTTAAAATTTAATTATAATTTTGAGATATGCTGCAATATATATATATATATATATATATAGAGGATGGCTAATGTGCCATAGATGGCACAGAGGGTCCCGTGCCATAGAGTCGTTTTTCGAGATCCAAAATTCAAATGCTCAATTTGAACCATCCAATTTATTCACCACATTAAAATATCCTTGGAGACCAAATTTTACATTTTTTCGAATTTTTTTGCTATTTATTATGATATTTTTAAAAAATGTTATAATTGGAGTATTTCAGACCCTCCAATTTGAACATATCAAAATAAATACCAAAAAAATTCAAAAAAATGTAAAATTTGGTCTCCAATGGTATTTCAATATGCTGATCAATTTGAACGGTTTGGATTGACCGATTGAATTTCGGATCTTCAAAAAATGACTCAAAAAAGACATCTATGGCATTGCCATCTATGGCACTTTATCCCACCTCTATATATATATATATATATGTATGTATATATATGCCATAGATGACACAGAGCGTCCCGTGCCATAGAGTCGTTTTTCGAGATCCAAAATTCAAATGCTCAATTTGAACCATTCAAGTTATTCACCACATTAAAATATCCTTGGAGACCAAATTTTACATTTTTTCGAATTTTTTTGCTATTTATTATGATATTTTTAAAAAACATTATAATTGGAGTATTTCATACCCTCCAATTTGAACATATCAAAATAAATACCAAAAAAAATGTAAAATTTGGTCTCCAATGGTATTTCAATATGCTGATCAATTTGAACGGTTTGGATTGACCGATTGAATTTCGGATCTTAAAAAAATGTCTCAAAAAAGACATCTATGGCATTGCCATCTATGTCACTTTATCCCACCTCGTATATATATATATATATATGTGTGTGTGTGTGTGTGTGTGTGTGTGTAATGTTTCTGTAATGCAGAAAATGTCATGCAGTACAGTTTGTGAAACTACGTGATATGTGGGCACATGGGCCTGGGTCAGAGGACGCAGATAGGATCGATAGATACACACGGACCCTGGTGTTGGAGTTGATCGGTTGCGAGATGTTTCTAGATACCATGAGATTCTATTCCTTGTTTTTATCTGGAGTTACTTCTAGTTAGTAATTCTACAACATGTAGATAACCAAGATCTCAAAGTATTTATTACTTTTAAATATCTATGTATTTTTTAGGTACTTTGTTTTTAAGTAGCAACTAAGTTGATTGCTTTTAGGTAGTTTCTTCCTTTTTTAAGTAGCAACTAAGTTTATGGTTTTTTATGTACTTTTTCTTTTTTATTTTATTTTAGTGTGCTAATTTAGATTATGGTTTTTATGTACTTTTCCTTTCTTTTATTTTAGTGTGCTAAAATATATTATGGTTATAAAATTTAATTATTCTTCTAATGGTGTGTATTTTAATATTATGAATTAAATTAAATAAATATTATATTTAATTAAAAATTAATATTATAATTATTGCAGTATTATATAATATTTGATTACATATAGAGGCTAACATAAAGTATTATTTAATTATTAACGTAAAGTAAGAACAACAACATTTAACATAATTGAATAGAAATAAAAAATAAAACCATTAATATTAAATTAATATCAAAACTTTTAATATTAAAATAATATTTATAATATAGAATTATATTAAAATTATTCAAAATGTCAAAAATCCAGTTCTGGCCAAACTAATATTTATAATATATAACTTAATATCAAAATTTTAAATATTAAACTAATATTTATAATATAGAAGTATATTAAAATCATTGAAAACGATAAAAATCAAGTTTCAGCCCTGTTAGGAATCCAGGATTCCGATCTTGCGTTCAGAATCTGGGATTCCAATCTCGTGATACAATTTTAAAAAATATTATTATATTGATATTAATTTAATACTATTTTTAAATTTTTCGGAGATATTTCTCTACCTGGTGGGCTTTGTAAGGGTAGCAATTCCATTGGAGAGTGCAAGAGACGTGTGAAACCGAAAATTTTAAAAATAATATTAAATTAATATAATAAATTAAAAATAATATCAATATAATAATATTTTTTTAAATAGTATCCCAAGATCGGAATCCCAGATTCCGACAGCAAGATCGGAATCCGGGATTCCTAACAAGCCCAAAACTAGATTTTTGACGTTTTGACTGATTTTAATATAATTCTATATTATAAATATTAGTTTAATATTAAAATTTTTATATTAATTTAGTATGAATGGCTTTATTTTTTTTTTTCAATTATGTAAAATGTTGTTGTTCTTACTTTACCTTAATAATTAAATAATATTATATGTTAGCATCTATATATAATCAAATAATATATAATACGGTAATAATTAAAATATAAATTTTTAATTAAATATAATATTTAATTAATTTATTTAATTATAAAATAAATAATTAAGTATAAATTTTTAATTAATTTACATTAAAATTATAAATTTTTTAAACAACCATTTGATCTGCGTCCTGGATGTCGTCCTCTGTATATATTATTTCCATATTATATATTAAACAATCAAGTCGAGTCTCATGATCAAGGAAGCACTTTCTGGATTGCGTTAGAAAGGAATCACACGAGATTGATGTTTTACTGAGACGGAGAAGAAAGACTATAAGAATAACTATCAAGAAAGTCACTTGATTTACTGAATTTCTCTTTTTAATGATTAATTTATGATTTTCAAAACTTTTTTAGTAGTTTAGAGTGGTTTTTAGGTTTGCAAACTTTCAAAGTGGATTTTGGAGGTCCAGAGAGTGTTTTTTGGCTCCGAAAATGGTTGTTACGGGGGGGGGGGGGGGGAGGGGGGTTCACCCCGATAAAACGTGTAAAGTTATGCCTGTTTAAATTTTTAATGTTCAAAATCTTTTAATTAAAAATTTATATATATATATATATACATATATATATTATTTAATTTTATATATAGAGACTAACATAAAATATTATTTGATTATTAAGGTAAAGTAAGAACAACAATATTGTACATAATTGAAAAAAAATAAAATAAAACCATTCATATTAAATTAATATAACAATTTTAATATTAAACTAATATTTATAATATAGAATTATATTAAAATCAGCCAAAACGTCAAAAATCGAGTTTTGGACTTGTTCGGAATCTCGAATTCCGACCTTAGCTAAGATCGGAGTCCCGGATTCAGATCTTGTGATACTATTTAAAAAATATTATTATATTGATATTATTTTTAATATATTATATTAATTTAATATTATTTTTAAATTTTTCGGCGTGTGAAATTGTATGTTTGTATGTAGGCCTGTTAGTATTTACATCCGTTCCGTCGAAACAGAACGTTAAATGAAAGATGAAATAAATTTCGTTTTCAGAAACGGAACGAAAACGAAACTGGAATTTGTTAACGTAAATGAAACTGAACACGAAAATAGGGCTGAAATCAACATGAAATAGAGGTGGAACGTTAAATGAAACATATTTCTGTTACGTTTGATGAAACAGAACGAAAATGAAACAACTATTTCGTTCTGTTACCGAAACGGAATGGAAATGAAAATTATGGTTTCCGCTTCCGATATAAACGTTTGACAGGTATATTTGTATGTCAGTATGTATGAAAATGACAAATAACATCAAAATGATTTATTTCATTTTATTTGAACGCAGTAGAAAATTTTGGACCTGTAATGAAAGCAGCCGTCGTTTAGCATAATTTTCACTTCTTTTTTTGTCAAAAACTTAAAATAGTATTGTATTAGTATTATTTTGCTAATTCAATAGTTTGTTGGAATAACAGAAATAGTTTTCTTTGTACTAGTAATAGTTTTCCTATAAGTTTGACAGGTATATTTGTATGTCAGTATGTATGAAAATGACAAATAACATCAAAATGATTTATTTCATTTTATTTGAACGCAGTAGAAAATTTTGGACCTGTAATGAAAGCAGCCGTCGTTTAGCATAATTTTCACTTCTTTTCTTGTCAAAAACTTAAAATAGTATTGTATTAGTATTATTTTGCTAATTCAATAGTTTGTTAGAATAACATAAATAGTTTTCTTTGTACTAGTAATAGTTTTCCTATAACTAATATTTTTATCTTTATTTTTATGCACTCTAAATATTGTTTTGTCTTTCCAAAATAGTATTGCATTGATAATATTTTACTGATACAATAATTGCAAGAATAAAAAAATTCTTTGAATTAGTTATTTTTCAAATTATATATACAATGTACCGAAAATCACAAAATTACACCCTTCCTATAATAATTGAATCGACAGTTTTCTCTTATACTATTCTTATTCACTAATATGAAAGTATTAATCTTGCATCCTGCACTATATATTCATTGCAATACTAATTTCATGACACCGCAAATCTGAAATTGAGTTATAAACCTACTCAATGCGGTCTTATTTAGGCGTTTACAAAAAAAAAAAAATGAACTTATCATTTTCAGATTGGTACATGATCACACCAGTCAATTTAATAATAATTATTACTTCGAATAAAGCAAAATTAACACTATTCTGTTAGCATTTTTTCTGTACTATTCTCACATACTTACATGAAAAACTTTAATCTTGCATTATTCATGAGTCATGACCCAAATCCAAGTTGAACTATAGGGCTACTACTTAATGTTCGTTAATTCTGCTCCCCGACTTTAGGTCCACAATAAATCAACAGCACCATAAATATTAGAAAAAAAAGGGGAAATTAAAAAGAAAATGAAAAAAAAATGACAGAGACTTCTTGATTGTGATGAAATAATAAATATATGGTAATATTGTACAACATATACATTAAAATATTGTCAACAACAGCCGATTTGGTGACCGTTAGGTCCACGCTAATTAATCGACAACCCTATAAATATTAGAAAAAATAAATGAAAGAATTGATCTAATAATTTACAACATGTAGGGCAAATTATTGCCCACAACGGCTAGCCTATCTGGTATACTTAATAATGTTCAATTGACAAGTCAACAGTGATGGAGCTCATGAAGACTAGCGATGATTTTCTTCAAAGGTTTCTCAAAAAAGGCTAATCTCCAAAAGTCTAACAAAATCGTTCGAATTGATCTTTCCATCTCCACCTCTGTCATATTGTTGAATCATGTGCTGGCATGTATTCAGATTTGTACCTCCTTGCAAACCAAGATTAATCAGTACTATTTGTAAATCACTGGCATCAAAATAGCCATCTCTATCCTGGTCAAAAATAGAAAAGGCCTCCCAAATCTCATCAAAAGTGGGCTCTATGTTCTCAAACAAGGCAAAGAACTCTTGATAGCCCATCATGTACTGTTCACCTATTTCATCTACTTCCTCATCAGTAAATTGACATAATTTCTCCATCACAGTTTTCAGTTCATCTCCACTTATGCTCATGTTCTTTATGTCAATCTCATCGTCACTATTTTCTTGAAGGGTTTCCACCGACCTCAAAGAACTGTTTGACTGAGGTATGAAGAAACCGAATAAGGCGAGGTACTTGTACTTGAGGTAATAAGTGTTAACAAGAATGATAACACAAAATATTGAAGGTAACAGAAGACATGCTAGTATGTTAAAAGCAGCCTTCCCTCGGTTTCTACTGACTAGAGTGAAGACAATCTTTGAAAAGCCATTTGGCAGTAGTATGAATTTACAGGCAGAGATATAGAAGTAAGATAGGAGGAGAGTGATATATTTTGGACATAACTTGTCAAGAAAATATGACGTCAGAAATTGCAAAAACAACACAGGAAGAAACAAGGACAGGTTCTCTAGTTTGGCATCGATCCAACGCATAATTATGAAAAAGATGAAACAAGCAATCAGATCCAGAGCAGTGAAAGTAATTATATCATGAAGTAAACGTTGACAATGTGTATCTATCATCTTCTCCATTGGTTGGCAACTACTTTGAGTGCCTTTCTACAGAATATCACGTCTAGCTACTCCCTTAAATGTTTTGTTTAAGAAATCGATCTTATAGTTACCTCAAGTCTTGAGCCCCCCTCCGGACCGGAGCTTCCATTAGTAGCAGTAAAGAACGTATTTTAATTCTCTTTAATTCCCTGAGATTAATTGTAGGGGAAGAGAGGAGAAGAGAACAGTGAAGAGCAAACGGATATAACAACTCAGATCAGAGCAAAATCACCGGTATTTTCCTATATAGTTTTTTATTTTGACTAAGATGTAAGTTTCCCACTTTCCGAGAAGGAGCGATGCTAATGCTATTAAGTAAAGGAGCAGATATATACTAACAAAAAAAGAAAAACATTCAATCTGAAATTGGACTTTAATACTCCCTCATTCTCAAATTGAAATGCAACTTTATTAGTTAATTATATGTTTTCTTCAGCCGATGGATCTGTATCGGATGGATAGGATTGGTTTGGGTTGTCGTCAGCACGTCTGTCAGCCTGTCTAATGTTTTATTTGATGGGTACGCCGTACGTCGATCTGGGTTTAGAAAAGTGCTTTTATTTTCGACAGGAATCATCGAGGGAATTTCTCTATTGACCGAATTGTGTTTGGACGGTGTTCACGCGGTGGGACAATTATACAGAGAACTTCAAAATTATTTTTGCGCCACTCGATAAAATGGACTAATTTGATTTCTCCTTTTTCACTGGTTTCTGGGCTGTAATCCCATATTACAGCGTTCCACCAAACATTAAACAGTAACGAATCGAGAAAAAAAATTCTAGATATAAAGTTTGGTTGCAATATTGAAGACCACAAAATGGAAAAATCACTGAAAATAATATTTGTATCGCGATGGGGATATTTGTGAAGACCGTAAAAACAGGGGACAAAATCCCAAAAATTATAAGCACTAAAATGTTTTTTTTTTTCATAGGATTTCATTTCAATTGATTTTACAGAATTTCATTGAATCTAATTATGTAGAAATTCCAATTAAATGACGCCAAATTCGTTCATTTTGATCAAGAATTTTTCAACGAAATGAAATAAAATTAAATCCCATGTTACAAAAAATAGGATTTTGATCAGGCCTAAATAATCACAATTCTAATAATTGAAAATATAGGAACTCAAAAACAAATATAATAGCAGCTGCCACTGCCAGCTGTCCCAGGTGCGTTTTCTGTACGTGCACTTGGTTTTTCTTCGATGATTTCATGTATTCTATGATGCGAATTAGGGGTGTCAACGGTACGCTATTTATCGTTATGCCGTTTTGTTTAACCGAAATGGAACAGTGAATGACACAAAAAATTGTACCGTATTTTTAACGGAACGGTATATGGTACAGTTGTTTATACCGTTATCAATAAATGAAGTACTGAAATTGGTTATTTCAATAGAAAATGGTAAGTGGAATGGTTGATGGAACAGAAATCTGTTTCGTTTAATAAACAGAACGGTAAGTGACATGGCTGATTTTGTACCGTTTTTATGTGGAACGGTAACGGTAAGGGATGTTTCCGTGGTTTTTGACCACGTTTGACACTCCTAATGCGAATTATTAACTACAGTAACAGATACTTGCTGCACAATTACAGTAGTGTGCATCATCCGAGCTTCATATATCGTTATTACAATAGATTAATCTTATTTTGTTTCTGAGAGTAATTTGAAACCTTTCGAATCAGTTTAGATAAAAACTTCGAGTTAATGAAAACTCAAGCTGGAAATTTCAATAAAAATTCAGTGCGTTAAAATAAATTCTGAACATTATTTTTTTTGAGCGCTTAATTTTGTACTATATAAATTAGATATTGATAAATTTAACGTAAACTCGTTCATTAAATTAATCAATTTGAATCGTTTTGAAATTGTTGCTTGAATCTGATATAACAAAATTTGAAGTCAAAGATCTACTTTAATATATACTAGATTAAAACTCGCGCTCCGCGCGATTAGTGTTGACAAAAGTCAGGCTTTTAATTATTTGTGTTTGTTTTTAGCAAGAAAGTATAGATCTCAATATAAAAAATAATATCAAACGAAAAAAAATTTATGATAAAATTTTAGTAATATAAACTATAAAAATTATATACAGTTGAATTATGAAAAATTTTGGAAGAATATCGATAAAATTTCAAATTCCAATAAGAAATAGGATCAATTAAAAAATAGAAAAAAAATTAAAATCCTAAATTGAAAAAATATTAAGCTGATTTTTTTCATAATTTCATAAGAATATTTATTAAAATTTAATGCAACAATTACTGTGGAAAGACTTGTAAGCAATTAAACAAAATAATTAAAATTTTTTAAAAACTGTTCATTATGTTATAAAATAAAGTAGAGGACTTAAAATAAATTATATCAAAAGCACTTTTGTAATTAAAATATTTATGAAGCTTAAAACTTGCAATATTTACCTACAAATAATTAAATGATACAAATTCAATTCGATAATAAAATTCTTAGAATTTTATGCACACTCATTTATTCTTGGTTTTGTAAAATAAAGATGATATTTTACCCTACATGAAATATACCACCAATACTTAAATTTTTTTTGGCTAATTAGATGTATTTACTTGGTCCTTTTATTGTTTACTATCATGAATTATTTATGTATTTTGTTAATTTTTAACGTTATAATTTATTTTAATAAAAATTATCATTAATATTTGAGTGTGCAATATCTAATTGTAGATACATCTAAGATGCTAAAATTATGTCATTAAAATACATTTTTAATATAATTACAATTATCAACATCCTTATATAAACATATTAGCTAATATGATATTTCTTTATGATTATTCCCAATATATTGCAATAAATTCATTAATTCAATAATATATAGCAAGTTAGCAACAAAAATAGATGCTAATGTATGCAATTATAAAAATAATATATTGAGGATGTAATTGATCAATATAATACATTTTATCAATCAGTACTATTTAAATTATGTAAATATTTATAGATATCTTGATATTTTAACATCGAAAATGTTTTATAGATACATTTTTTTTGTAATGTTTTAAGACTATCCGTAGAATTTCATAAAAAAATAATCAGGGATAATCTTCCAAATAACTAAACAACAGTGAAAGATAAAAAAATAGAAATTTGTAAAAAAAACAAACTCTATCTCTTTGATTCCATATAATTCATGCCGATTAATATATTATCATAGAAAAATATATTCTTGTAACATAATTATAATTAATATTAGTCATATTAAAATATATCAAGCAAAAGTTGTGATAAAATAATTTGTGTCTCAAAATAAAAACAAATTAAGAAGATTTACAATTTAAATGAAAAACAATACATCACTGGATTTCTTGGATTTCTTTTGTAATGACTTCTAATCAATTAAATTAAAAAACTACAATTATGAAAATTGCTTTTTGTAATAAAGGAAAGTAATGGGTCGAAAAATGATACATGAAATACGGTTCGAAATAGAGAAAAACTGGAGGGTCCTACTGAATATAATTCATTTAATATCCCTCTTCACCCATGCATGCTACGGCTGGTCCTTTTCCATAGGGTATGTTTGGTTGGAGGTGAAGTTACAGGAATTAGAGGTTGAAGTTAGAGGTTGAAGGTAGTCAAGTTAGAAGATGTGAAAAATTAGTACTAACTTGAGGTTAGAAAATAGTGTTTGGTGTAGTATGTTGAGGTTAGAGATGGAGGGAACAAATAAAATACCATTTTAATTTCATTTTTTTTTTACAACTACATTACCTTTGACTATTTCACATCAGAGGTGCTTAATAATTTTGACCGAAATTGGTGCAGAAATATCAAACAATATTTTGATTTGTTTCCCGGTAATAATATTATAATAATTATAGTGATGCACAAATTTCAAACAAATTTTGATTTGTTTCCCAATAATAAAATTGTCATCCACCATACACACTATTTAACAGAACACAAAAGCACTCAGCACTAGAACAACACAATTACACACTATTCATGTAACTGAGAGCAAATGAAATCTAATAACGGTCATTAATTAAACAAGAAGAATAAAAATAAATAATGGGGAGCAAAAGATCCACAAGAGCAGGGGTGGAGCCAGGATTTGAATTTGGGAGGTGCAATGGCTGACATCCAATGTCAAAATGCTGAAAAAATAACAATAAAAAAAACCAATCTAAATTGCACCTACAGATATAACAATCTTATAGTTCATTCCAATAGCTGTTAATAGTTAATTATGCAATCAGTAAAAATACCAGAGACCAAATAAGAATCAAAACTTTTTTATAAGCATTGTTTTTCTCTTCATGATTGAAACCTATAGTTTATAATAATAAAAGCATAGTTAATGTTAAATTTAATTGTAGTTACAATTTACAATCAAATTAGAATTAAAAAGTAAGAACTAAAGTGACAGATTCACAAAATCAAAATTCCCAATTCATAATTCACAAAGATTAAATTATCAGTAATCGAGAGGTTCTGCATTGTTACGGCCGAACATGGGCCTTTTCTGTTATAATTGTGAGAAGACGAGATTGGGGGCCAACATGGACCTTTTCTTTTATGTTACATTGTTTTTTTTTGAAGGTCAGCCGGCGAAAAGCCGACGACGGAAATTTTATTAAAATCAAGAAAAAATTACATCAAAAGATGGAAAAAAGAAGAAAAAATATTCTAACTCTGCCCCCTACCAAGTCTATGCTACTTATATATTTATGCTGTTGGTAAGATCCATTGTATTATCCTAGATTCAATATCTAAGATGAGTTGGTCAATGGACATTGGCCGGTTCTCAAAAATAAGGGCACATCGACACTTCCAAATAGACCAGCAAGTAGCCGCCCAAAGAGTAGACCAAGTCTCACTGTGTGTTGGAGGCAATCCTTTTAAAGTGGATTGCCAAAGAGCTAAAGGATCTGTGCTAGTAGTGTGGAACCTGAAGTTAAACTGTGAAGTTATTCTGGTGAAGACCTCCTTTGTGAAAGGACATGAGACAAACAAGTGGTCAGTGGTCTCTACTGCTTGCAATTGGCACAATTTGCATGCTTGAATGGAAGGCCATCCTCTCTTTAAAAGATTTTGTTGAGTTAGAAGTCTGTCCAATAGAAGCAACCAAACAAAGAAGAGAACTTTTGGTGGAGCTTTAGTCTTCCAAAGTTGGCTATGATAAGGAGAGATCAACCCTGACCATGCCATAAATTTGTAAGCCGCAGAAGCCGTGTATTGACCGTCAGGTGCCCATCTGCAGGTGAGCGTAGGTTGAAGCCCATCAAGGCCTTCATGTGTCGAGAAGAGAGCGCTTGTTTTTAAAATTTCAGCAAGGTGACTTGAGGTATAAGCGAGGTTTCGAAGGGTGTTAATATCAGTTGTTCCGTACATTTCAAAGATGTTTGTTGACCAAATTGAGTTTGGTTTGGAGTGCAAGGTCCAAACCCACTTAGCTAAGAGGGCTTCATTTTGTGTCTTTAGGTTTAAGATACCAAGACCACCATGTTGTTTTGGCATACAACATTTATCCCAATTGACTAAGCAATGCCCTCCTAGGCATTTATCACCTCCTTTCCACAAGAAGTTCCTACGCATCTTATCCAGTTGTTTTATGACCCAGATCGGTAATCTGATTGTCTGCATATAGTGGTTTGGCATAGCCGTGAGGACTGCCTTAACTAGGGTAAGTCTTCCCGCGAGTGATAGAAACTTTGCCTTCCAACCCTGGAGCCTCCTTTGTACCGCAGTTAGGAGTGGCTGGAAGTGTATCTTTTTGAGTTTCTTTACAGACAAAGGGAGACCAAGATATGATATTCGGCATGTCTTAACCTGGCAAGACAGTAAAGACTGTACTACTTGTATACTGTCTTGCTTCATTGCTATAGGCACAAAGCAAGATTTGCTATTGTTGATTGTGAGGCCGGTGAGTTTTGCATACTGTTTAAGTATGCCATTTACTACTCGTATGTTTGTTGGGTGGGCTTCCATAACAAGAGCTGTATCATCTGCAAATTGCAGGGTTCGCGGGGGAAGTAACACTGGGCTCTTCATAAGGCCTGACGCATTTGTCATGAAACGTTGCAATGCATCTGCTACCAAAATAAAGAGCAGCGGTGACAGAGGGTCTCCTTGACGTAGCCCCCTTGCATGAGCGAATGTCTGTGTTTCTTTCCCATTTACTATTACTGCCGAGGTTGAGGATTTCAAAATGTTTAAAACCCAAGAGATCCAAAGAGGGGGAAATCCTCTTTCAACTAGAAGATTAACAAGAAAGCACCATGAGATAGAATCAAATGCCTTTGTAAAATCAATTTTAAGTAACACTGCTGGAATCTTCTTCTTGTGAAAGAAGGATATTGTTTCCGAGGCAACTAAGTAGGATTCCATTATGGTTCGCCCCTTGGTAAACGCCGTTTGATATGGGCTTACTAATTCATGTAAGAACAGACTTAGTCTATTTGCTAAAAGTTTTGTTATAATTTTCATCGTAGTGTTAATGACACTAATCGGACGAAAATCGGCAACTCCTTCTGAGGTTTGTACCTTAGGTACGAGTGTTATGAGTGCCTTGTTAAGGATGCGGAGACGCAACTTATTATCTTGGAACGCTTTAACAAGGTCCATGAAGTCTACCTCCATAAGAGACCAGAATTTCTTGTAAAATTCGGACGGAAAACCGTCAGGACCTGAAGCTTTCCCTTCTTTAAGATTTGAAACCACCTTTCGAACCTCCTCTAAAGTGATGGGATTCTGTATTGATGTAAGGTCTACTTTTTGTCCCACCTTTCCTGAAAGATTAAAAGGGGGCGGAGTCGGTGCCGGATTACCGAGCAGACCTTTGTAGAAATCATGAAAAGTCAGCAAGATGTCATTCTCATTGGTGACAGTTTGTTCTTGAATTCTAATAGCAGGAATAGAATTCTTTGTTCTTCTTTTATGTTACATTGTTACGGCCCAAAAATATACAAAGAAATAACTGAGGTAATACCCATCTTCCGTTGGACTTACTATAATCCTATATATCTAGTCTTGCATTTTCTCAAATATTGGGGGGTGCCAAGCCCCCCCTCGCACCCCTACTGGCTCCGCCCCTGCACAAGAGCATGCCAATTTAAGTTGGCCGTACCTAAACTAAACATTCAAATCTCAGATAACCAAATAATTTGTCAGTCAAAAGAGTTTGCTCTCTTAACGCACTCCCTAAACTTGAAACTCTGAGAATCAACTCAAAAGAGTTTGACATCAGCATAATTTCTAATTTGTTATCACTGTCTGCTAATAGTAGTACCAGTTAATAGAGAGCTGGAATTTGGACTGAAATCTGCACAAAAAGGAAAAGACAAATTATTTTTTGCATCAGGTAAAAATAAAATGTATAAAGGAACATGGTGGCATTTACAATGTTGTACCAGCAAAAAGATCATCAAATTAAAAGCAAACAAAATTTCTTGTTTATATTAGCTTCACAAGTATGCACATCAACACTCTTTTGTCGTTATATTATGCTCTTATTTATTTCATCTAATGAGACTCATTTTCATTACTTTTTGGATGAGAAATATACAGATTTTCTTGTGACCAGTGCTGATACATTTCAGTACTTGTGACCAGTGCTGATATGCTCTTTCTCGTGACCAGTACTTTTGTTTTTGGCAAAGTATAAACAAAATAGATAATCACAATCAGCAAAGGAAGCAAAGGAAAACTACTGTAATATTTCATATCTAAATATCTAATTGATAATCTCAATACACATTAAAAAGTATTGAAAACTAATCACAAGCTTGGCAAAATAATTTATTAGTAATCACAAATAAATTACTGAAAACTAATCACAAGCTTGAACAGTCCCGAACTTAACTTCTCGATCTAATAGATTAATTACTAATCACAATTAAATTCAAAGAGAAAGATAGATTACTAATCACAGAGGGGCCAGGTCACAGTAAATTAAAATTCAAAGAAAGAGAAAGATATCAAGGTTAATAGGCCATCATTAAGACAAATCAGTACACAATTCTTACCTTTGAACCCTTCAGTTTTGTCTTTGCCCTCTTTTCACCTACGATCAAGCTCGGATATGGCTTCAAAAATTAATTTCGCAGACGGAGGGTGCGCAAACTACATGTTGGGTATCTTTGCAATCGTCGTAAGCCAAGGAATAAGATGATGTGATCGGATTCTTCGATTTCTCTCTACAGCTTGGTAGATCTGAGGAGGAAGGAGCTAGTTTCTGTCTCCTTTGTTGAACGGTGATAAGGAGAAAAAGCAACGGTTGGTTTGATAAATAAATATTTTCTCCCTCTTCGGTACTTATTTTATTCAGTTTTCATAAATTTATTTTCAATATTTTATTCGTCACGGACGCACAGCGACTCTAACTCAGGTTTTCGCTGAGTTAGAAAGTTTGAGCGAAGGCAACGCAAACCCTCTCAAACCTGAAGACGTTTGGTTGCGTCAAGTTAGAAAGTTAGAGCTCTAACTTGAAGTTAGAACTAATTTCAGCCAACCAAACATGCCCATATTTTTTTTGTAATTTTGTATGTTTCTATAAATAACTTTTCGTGTTGCCATTAAATAATTGTTGTATGAGGTTTGTTACATGGAATTACATGGGATGTGAGATAAACAACCCCAATAGAATGCACATGGTGTCAGCTTGTTTCCGTATTTAATTTATGTAGAGGATTCTAAACAGATGTTCGTGTTGCATTCGACAAGTGAAGGTTAGATAGACCCTTTACATAAAAGACCATACGAATATGATGTCGAAAATGCCAAAGAGGTACCGTAGAAAATCCCCTGAAAATGAAATGAAGTATTTTTTTATTTAATTAAGATCGTAATAGATTTACCATTTTACCGTCAACGTTCTTGTTGGCTCCGTTGGATACCGCGTGTGGGAAAAAGGGAAGAAGAGAAGAAATTTATTATAAACAATTCAAACTCTTCACAAAGTTACACACTTTCTAATACTTTCCCAATACTTCTTCTTACTTTTTCTCTTCTTCTCTTCTTCCCACACCTCATCCAAACGGAGCCGTTGTGATACCTTCCTATTTACTCTCAATTTATTCAGCAGTTTTGGTATTAAGTTATAGCGAATGTAATCACTTTTAGCTTTATATCGTTTGTGTTTGGCGAGATTGAAATGAAATATCTCTCTTTCCATCTTCCGAATAAACCATTTTTTTCTATGGAATATTATTATTATTATTATTATTATTGTTATTGTTATTATATCTTAAGGCTCCGTTTGGATGAAGTGTGGGAATAAGAGAATAAGGAAATAAATTTATCATAAACAATTCAAACTTTTCACAAAAAATTACACACTTCCCAATACTTTTTCCCACTTCTTTTCTTATTCTTCTTATTCCCACACCATCCAAACAGAACCTAAAGCAGCCTGGGCTTCCATTTAACATAAAAAGTAGTATATAAAATTAGAACAATTTCTGAACTGAGAGGAGAAATAATAAATCACATTGTGCTAACTACAATTGATTTACCAATCTTTCTCTTCAATAAGCTAAGAAAGAAAAAATAAAATTAACCAAACCGTTCAACTAACTCAAATCTCTAAGAAACACCAGACTCGCATAGATTCACAAACCACGGCTAATACAAACACAACAAAACCACCGTTCTTTACTGCAAAATACTTTTCTGCAGACCAGATTACTTCACAGTGATGATGAGTCATCCTCAGTGGTGTGCCTGTTCCTAAGTTCCAAGTCCCTTGGCCTTTGGTTAGAAGCCAGATTCTTGAACCTGTGTTAAAAAATGATAATAATTCAAAGTGTTACAAAAAAATGGTATATGAATTGGAACCAGAGGTATTGTTAAAAGCTCTCTAATACTTTTCTAACCATATATGATTCCAACACTCTTTTCTAAATGCCTACTAATTGATAATTCATAGCACTTCGTAAATCAGAAAGCATGATTGTATACTAAATCGTTTTATAAATGATTATACTAATCAGATATCTGTAAAATTCAATAATTAATCTCCCAAATGAATTATCAAACTTTCAAATTTATCAAAAACTGCTCTCTAAACTATAATAGAAAAAAGCATATTTTTTATATAATTTTGATAACTGATTTAGTTAAATCAGTGATCATGGTTATTAAAAAAATTATTTGTCGAATATACATCGTCAATCATCCAAGAGCAATGCTATAAATTAAATATGATCTGCTTATATATCAATAAATAATTCACATATACAGAACAGAATGGCATCATATTGGATAAAAACAATAATATAGTTTTTTTTTTCTTCTTATCACCGTTTCCCAAAATGCTCATCTCTAAAAAGCCTTTAAAAGTCAGTGAAGTCTACATTCTCATCTTTATTTTGGTTATGTTGCTCAATCATCTGCACGCATACCTCGAGATTCGCGTTATATCTTAAATAGAGATTATTGAGTATTCTTTGCAAATCTCTGGCATCAACTAAACCATCTCTGTTCTGATAAAAAACAGAGAAGGCCTCCTTCACTTCAATAGTCAAACCGGGATAGCACATTTTATAGAAGTATAGAATTTATATAACTTCTCTCAGATTCTAGGAAGACAACTGCCTATGTATATATATATGATCCACAAAAAAATAATAATAATAAATACGTTCCATATAAATGTTTTGTAAACTAAGAATTTCCTTGAAGGAGAGATGTTTTTTTAGCCGTATAAATAAACACTAAATCTGAAATTTGACTTCACTGTCTCATTCCAAAACAGTAGCTTTTCTTCTCTCAGCCGTTGGATCCGTGTCGAGCCTCAAGCGGATAGTATTTCTGTGGTAGCGCGCAACTTGCAAGTGCGTCATGTCATGGCTTAGGTTAGGTAACGTCTGCATCTAGTTAGACTTTTTCACCTATGAACTATCGCAGAAATTTCTCAAAGAGATAGGACATATCTTATTTTAAGTTTAGAAATTTTAACGGCCAAATCGAACTATCTAAAATGATCTTTATATTCAAATATTGTCCGCTCCCTACTTATTCCCGAAAAAAAATATTGTTGAAAATAAAATTTATATTTCTCTAAAATATTTTATTTTATTAGATATTTAAATAAATGAGTTGATTTGAGAATTGCGAGCTCTTCAATAACAATTTAAAAATGTAAAAATATATATATAATATTTTATAAAAAATATAAGAAAAATTTTTAATTTCTAATAATATTGGAATAGGAAGATTAGTTTGAACCGTTTGAATCAGCTATTAAAAACTATAAATTTCATATATACTTCCAGTTGATAGGTTCACTCGTCAGTCGTGAGTCGCGATAGATTTTATCCTATCTCGTTTTTCGATAATAGGTATCTAAAGCAGTCATATTTATTAAAAATTAAAATAGTTCAATAAATTATAAAAATAAAAATTAAATAAATTTCAAATATTTTAAATTATTTCAGTGACAAGTTTGTTAATTTGAAAATCAATTTGTCATGCATTGAGCAGATAGGAAAATTGACGGCTTAGTTTATCAGTACTTGATCAATGACTAAATAATTTTAAAATTTCACAAAAATTAAATTAATACATAAAATATTTGAATTGAATGGAACATATGTAGAGTTTTATCAATTTAATTTACTGATTGTATTATTAATAAATCCGTTTCCTACGTTTCTAATGATGATGTTAGTGTAGTTGAAATACAAATAAACAAAAAAAAAATAGAGGTTTCAAGAAATTTCTCTCCCCTTGTATTCACAACTACATTCATATCGTAAAAGATCGAATAAAATTTCAAAAGAAGATACAAATTAATTGCTAAATAATTTTCAAGTGTCACATAATTTAGTGAATAATATATTTAAACGGTAGAGAACATACGAACAGTTTTATTAATTATGTTATTCATATATATCTTTCCTAAACTGATTGAGATGATAATGAATTTGAAATCTGTACAACGAAAAATAAAATAGAGGCTTCAAAAAAAAAAAAATCTGTTTCTCAGTATATTCACTAGTACACTAATACTGCAAAATATGCAACAAATGGAAAATAAATAAAGAATAGGTACTAATTGAAAATTTCTTTGTCGATATATATAGCCAAACCAAGAGCAAACTATAAAATTTAATATGCTTATATATCAAATTAAATACAAGTATGACAAGAAATTATTTGAGGCAAACACCAATAGTGTTTAGTCACCGTTTCCCAAAGGGCTCATCTCTAAAAGCCTTGAAAAATCAGGATATCTACATTCCCGGAACAAGATCATCTGGTCGTTTTTCAATCTGACTTGTCTGATTAATCTTAATTTCCCTCCTAATAAAACTAGGTTGATAATAGATCCGACAAAATTTAAACGTTAAGATTAAACCAAACGGCTCAGATCGAAGAACGAACATTGATTGGAGGATCCGGGTCCCTACACTCCCATCTCTATTCCGATCATGTTGCTCAATCACCCGCTCGCATACCTCGAGATTGGCGCCCCAACTTACATCGAGATAATTTAGTTTTAGTACTGCAAGTCTAAGCACTCTGACAAAAATAGAGAAGGTCTCCTTCACCTCATCCAAACTGGGCTCTGATTCCTGAAACAAACCATAGAACTCTTCATATCCCATGCAATTCACTATTTGGTCTCCTCCTTTGATTGTATTTACGCTTATTAATTCCATTGCGAGATTCACTCCAGCTCCGTTTATTCTGACATCCTCAGGCTGTTCTTCTCTGAGAACATCGTAGCATGTGCAATATGAGAGAGGGTTTATGGGGAAACAATAGAGACAGGAAAATTTTTTTGGGTAGAATTTGTATAGAATCAAAAAATAAAAATTGAGTATTACGCAGAGTAAGGTAAAATTCATAAGTGTTTGAAGTGGCCCCTGCAGCGCAAGGTAAGACTGGATGAGACTGCTGCAACCTCTTCAGAGCGGAGACAACAAAGTAAATAATCGAAGTAAATTGAAGGGGGTTATGCCCAAAGTAAGGTAATCGAAGAAAGCGCTTTATGGTTAGTATTTTCAGAAACGATTGAAGTATAGATATATTTTTGAGAAACAATTGGAGAATGCATTTGCAGACGAAAATGTAGAAATAAGATAGGATAATCATGAAAAAGATGAAACAAGCAATAAGGAGGGCAAGCTCAGGGTAAGATAGCCGAAGATAGCGATTTATGGATGGTACTATTTTGAGAAAGAACTTGAGTATGCATTTGCAGACGAAGATGTAGGCATAAGATAGGATGAGAGCAATATGTTTTGTACAAAACTTCTCAAGCAAATATGACAACAGAAATTGCAAAGGCAAGGCAGGAACGAACAAGAGCTGGTTTTGTAGGTTGTTCTCGGTCCGACGCATAATCATGAAAAAGATGAAACAAGCAATAAGATCTAGAATAGTGAGAGAAATTTATTGCCAACTAAACGTCGACATTGCACCTCTATCTTCTCCTCCATTGGCTGGTGACTTGATTTAATGCTTTCCATGATATATCAAGTCTCCTAGCTAGCTTGGACATGCTAGTTCTCGCTTTTTTTCCTCTTGGATTCTAGGAAGAAACTAGCGAGTAGAGAGTAGCTATCGCTCATCAGTAATCAGTAGACGGACATAAGAGCTACCTATTTATGATCATAGGAGAACAACCAGTACTTTCTGATAAAGGTGTTTTTATCTAAGAAATTTCCGAGGATGAGCAATTAGCGATATTATTATGGAGCAGTAGTATAAGTAAACTAAATCGAAAATTAATTTTACTTCACTGTCTCATTCCCAAAAGGCCAACTGGCCAACACAGTAGTTTTTCTTCTCCCAGCCGCTGGATCCGTGTCGGTATGCCTGTCAGTATTAACTATTAACGTTTCACTCAACTGTTCTGTTCCGTTCCGTCCAAACGAAACAGAAACGAAAGAGCAAATGTATTCTGTTTTCTGAAACGGAACGGAAACGAAATTGAAATTTATGACGTTACTGAAACGGAACACGAAAATTGACGGAAATTGGCTGAAATCAAAGAGAAATGAAGGACGTAACATTAAACGAAACATAAATCTATTTAGTTTGACGAAACAAGAATTCCGTTCCGTTACCGAAACGGAACAGAAACAGAAATTCAAAATTCCGCTTACGTGATCCACGTTTGACGGGCCTACGTGTCGGGATGCTAGTATTTATTTTTGTAATAGCAAGTGCTCAAGTCATGGCTCATGGGATAGGTCACATCTGCAAGTAGTTACTGAAAACGCAGACTTTTTCACCCACGAACTATCGCAGAAATTTCTCAAAGAGAGCGATGCGATAGAATTAGTAGTGTATATATCTTATTAATTTTAAAACTTCAACAACGAAATTCAACTATTCAACTATTTTTTAAAATCTTTTATCATTGTTTTAAATTTTTTTAAAAAAATGTATAGTTGATTTGTGTGGATTATGAATCCTTGACAACACCTTTTAATATGAAAGTTTTTTAAAATATAGAAATTTGATTTTCAATAATATATATTTGAATATGAAGATTAGTTCTCATAGTTTGAATCAGTGATTTCGCTCTATTTCGCCAATTAAGTGCTTGATTCGATTCACAAAAAGAACATTTATTTTCGAATTTCTTATAATAAAATCGTTGGTTTCAAACCAACCTTAAAAAGAAAAAACTCTGAATAAGACAGTCACAACACACAATTGATAGGCTCATCTCAGTCGACCCGGTTGATTTTTATTCTATCTCATTTCTCAATTGAAGAGTTGTAGGTAAGACGAATATACATTTATCCAGGTGGTTGCTTATCAATATATTTTTCTAGAATAGGTCATTTAAAGCTGCTTTGTTTATTTACCAATGAAGTAGATGAAAAGATTATAAAAATTGAAAATTAAATAAAATTCTTGATATTTTAATTAGTTTAGAAAGTTTCTGTGGCGAGATTGGTAATTTGAAAATCAATTTGACATGAATCGAGCAGATTGAAAAATTAACGATTTAGTTTATTAGTACTTGATCAATGACTAAAATAATTTTAAATTTCGCAAAAGTTAAATTAATACATTATATTTGAATTGAAGAGAACATATGTGCTATTCTATTAGTATGATTCTACTAATTTTATTATTTATATGTCCTTTTCCTATGTTTCTAATAATGATGTTAGTTTAGTTGAAATAAAATAAACAACATAAAAAGAAAATAGAGGTTTCAAACAATCTCTGTCCCTGTATTCACTACTACATTCATATTGTAAAAGATCATAATTTTTTTTTTAAAAAAACATACAAATCAATCGCTAAATAATTTTCAAATGTAACATAATTAATTGCATAATAAATTTAAATGACGGAGAGCATATGAAGTTATGAACAGTTTTATTAATTTAATTTAATTGATTGATTGATATATCCCTGTCCTAAACTAATGGAGATATTAGCGAATTTGAAAACTATATAAACAATGAAAAATAAAATAGAGGCTGCGAAAAAAAAATCTTTCTAGCTCAGTACATTCAAAACCACATTAATAGTGCAAAATATGTTACAAATATAAAATAAAGAAAAATAGGCCCTAATAGAGAATTCATATAGACTCTAATGAGTAACAGTGATAACTGATCCAACATTTATTCAAATTAAAGAAAAAAACCATTAATTACTTTTTATATAATTTGACATTTTAAAACGATTACAATCAAATGGCAGCAAAATTAAATCATTAATCTTAAAATTCTCAAATGAATAATCAAATTTTCAAATTGTATAAAAAAACTTAATTAATAAAAACTCTCTAAATTATAATAGGAACATTCCTTATTATTTTGATAGCCGATTCTGGTGTGTTTGGATGCTGGAGAATAAGGTTTTGGATAAGAATAAGGATCAAATTCTTTATTCTTGTGCAACCCAAACAACACAAGAATAAAGAATTTGGCCCCTTATTCTTATACTAACAAAACCATAATATAAAAATAAGGAATTTGAACAAGCATGCATACTGAAATTTCTTATTCAAGGCTCATCCAAACACGGTGCGATCATGGTTATTAATAAATGTGTTTGGTATGAGATTTGAACAAGTCTTATTCTGAATAAGACTTATTCGGGATGAAACCAAATGCATTTTGAATAAGTCTTATTCCGAATAAAGACTTATTCAACTCCTTATTCTGATTCCACCATATAAATGTTATTAGAATAAAGAGTTGAATAAGTTCTTATTCGGAATAATACTTATTCAAAACGCGTTTGGCTTCATCCCGAATAAGTCTTATTTGAAATAAGGCTTATTCAACATTTTTCCAAACACACAAACATCAAACATTGTCGATATATTAACCAAACCAAGAGCAAACTATAAAATGTGATTATATGCTTATATATCAAATAAATAATTCACATACAGTATGACAAGAAATTATTGGAGGCAAACAACAATATGTATGATTAGTTTCTAGTCACCGTTTCCCAAAAGACTCATCTCTAAAAGCCTTGAAAAATCAGCCAAATCTACATTCCCATCTTTATTCCGATCATGTTGCTCAATCATCCGCTCGCATGCTTCGAGATTCGCGCCATATCTTACTCCGAGATTATTTAGTACTCTTTGCAAATCTCTCGCATCAACTAAACCATCTCTGTTCTGGTCAAAAACAGAGAAGGCCTCCTTCACTTCATCCAAACTGGGTTCTGATTCCTGAAACAAACCAGAGAAGTCTTCATATCCCATGCAATTCTCTATTTGGTCACCTCCTTTGGTTGTATTTTGGCATATTCTTTCCATGGCAAGCATCACTTCATCTCTGTTTAATATTACTTCTTTTATTTTAGTTGCACCATTGAACTCTGTTTCCTCAGGCAATTCTTCGCTGGGAGGATTGTAGCATGGGCAATCTGAGAGAGGGTTTATGAGGAAACAATAGAGATAGGGAAGTTTTTTCGGGTAGAATTTGTCTAGAATCAAAAAATTGAAATTGAGTATTATGCAGAATAAGGTAAATTGAAGTGGCCCCTGAAACCCAAGGTAAGACAGGAGCAGAGACTGCTTCAACCTCTTCAGAGCAGACACAAGAAGAGAAATGATTGTTATCGCCTCCATTGTTGAGCTTTAATCGTCGGAGAGAAAGAAAGAGACTGGGGTTCAAAACCATCAAGTTGGGTTTCAGTTGGTGGGATGGGATGGAAAGATAGGCTCTTTCGTGTTCATATAAATGGATGCAAAAGTTCATTTATTATTATATGAAGTCAGGCGGTGGTATTTGCAAGAGAAATTTCATGAGAGCTATGTGGATATAATGAGGAAGGTGCCTGTGTGGCTTCCACCGATACATTGTTACTTGTTAGATATAAGAAGACGTGGACCGTTCACATTTCACAACTAATAAATTAATTGAAAAGGAAAGTTCATATTGTTGACGTTTCGTCGACTCCAACAAAGGATTTTTTTATTTTGAAAATAACAAATTATCTAAAAGGCTGTTTGGCATGCATTATAAACTAATTTATTAATCTAAAAATTAATAAATTTACTTAAATATAATAATTTTAATTTTTTATCTCACTGATCTATGATGTGCCAAATTTCCCGTAATTTTTATTTATCCAAAAGAAAAAGCAGAGAGAGAACATAGCAGTTAAGAGTAGCGGGATATAAAAAAAATTATTGAAAACTTATAAAAATTTAATTTTTTTATTTTTATAATTTTTATACTTTAGCAAAATATTGCTATTGAGGTGTCCATATTTTGCATGCATCATTAATTTTTTATAATATTAAAAAAGTAAAATAATTTCAAAAATTATAGAAAATATTTCTTATTCAATATGAAGAATATATTGAATGATTCTCTTATCATTCATTTCAAATATGAAACACGAGAACGATCGAATTAAACAGACCTCATCCATCCACATATTAGACTCTAACAAATAAACAAACGGGAAAAAAAATTGGAAAAAAAAGGGATAAAAAATTGGTATTAGAAGTATTCTCCAGTGAATAGCAGAATGCATGGGTGATGCACCAAAATAATAATCGATTCCTACATTATGGCCCACAAAACAGTCGGTAATTAATTTATGTTACTATTTGTTGACTTGCAGGGGCGGATCCAGTGGTGGGGCGGGTGGGGCTAGAGCCCCACCTACCGCCGTCGAATCCTGAAGCCCTTGTTTAGCCTCAATGAATTTTTTCAGTCATTGGAGCACTCAAAGGTGGGACTGAAGAACAGAAGAAGAGAAACCATTCGATCAAATGATTCATTAGAGCACTTAGCCCCACCTAAATATTTTTGCTAGATCCGTCACTGCTAGATCCAGACAACTGGATGTCTGGATGAATCTTCAACTACGTACTAATTAAGTAACTATTGCCAATGCGCTTTCCGAACAAAAGATAAGGTGAAGAAATGATAACGTGATGTCTTGGAAGCTTCGACGAATGTTCCTCTTTCTTTTTCTTTTTCGTACTTAAGGATATTACTTTCAGAAAATGGTTTTTCCGTTTCCAAGAATTATTTTCCTACGATGTACAGCGAGGGACAGATTTATTTAATTTACGTTGATCAACACTTCCTTTTCCTTGGAATGTGTTGATTTAATTTACTTATATGTTGATTTCTTATGCTAAACAAAATTCAAGTTGACAATTTCTAAACGGTCAAGTGAATTTTCATTGTACTTTTCTGGTATTTAAAAAATAGTTGTGCCACTTTTCTAGCTTTTTATTTATTTATTTATTTATTTATTTGAAGGTTAGTTGGTGAGAGCCAAGCAACAGATTTTATTAAAAAAAAATTAAATTACAACATAGTTACATCAAAATAGTAAAAGAAAAAGTTACTGGTTTGATATCTAAAAGACATCCAAAAAAAGAAAGATTAGCAATTGCCAAAACAGTGTATTGAAAAAGCAAAAATTTCTAGCTTTTTATTTTATATATATTAAAAAAGTTACTAACCAGCATTATGTCATTCTTTATGTTAATGAAAGTGGCTAGCCAGGATCGATGACGTCATTTCGGTGCCTTGTTTACGGTATATTGTCTTTTGCACACTTAAACCTGTTGGTGCGTTATAGATCTCTTAATTACAGATTTAGTCTCTCTCTCTAAGAATGCATTGACATTTTTAGTGCCGATTCTGGTGCGTTGACTAATATCCTCATGTAATAAAAGTTGATCAATTTGGGCTCGATTTTAGAATAACATTTTGCTTTGTTTTGTATCTCCACGAATAGATTAAATACAAAGAGACGACATTTTGCCGGCTTGAGGTTCTTCTAGATCGAGTGTTTTTTTCTTATCATCTTTTACATTTTACTAAAAACTAATAGGATTTTTTTATACACTATTAAAGTAGAATTAACTAGAAAATATTGTTATTTCATTAAACTGTATAATAAGTAGCTAATTTTTTTTCAATTTATATATAGTTAAATTTCGATGAAGTTTAAAAGTTATTTTGGATTAAAACAAAGAGTACAATTTGTTAAAATGAGGATTGAGATATTTACAATTGCAGATGACTAAAACCTAAAGAAATAATATAAAATAAGAGAATTTCTATTGTGAACCATGATGCACTGGAGCCAAAATGAACCATAATCCGGATCCTTGGATGCGCGTCAAGATTCGTGCGATGGATGTCGCTGGATGAAAATTTTACACTGCTCCTTCGCGTTTAATCTGTACCGCCTCATCCTTATCGTAAACCTCTTTCTCTCTCTCGTGTCACTCCAAAGAGGCAGAAGTTCTCTCCTAAAAGAAAAACCTAGATCGAGCCCCTCTCGATCCTCTCTGCAACCTTCAATCGAGGCTCTCGATCTTCCTTCTCCTTAGATTATGGCCTGATCGTGCCTCTACCAACGCTAGACGAAGCCGCCTTCGATGTCGTCTCTCCATCGCTGACCTTCGACTAACCCTAGACGAAGCCTCCTTCGACAAATCACTTGCATCTCCATTCCTCTCCTTCGAAAAATCACTTGCCTCTCTATTGCTCACCTTCGACAAATCGGCCTAGATGTAACGAGTTCTCACCTCACCTCCCTAAATTACTGGTACGAGACAATAATTTACTGATTTTTGGTTTATATTACTTTTGGGTTCAGTGTGTATTCTGAAAAAGGGTAAACTGAAAGCTAAGCTTCAAATATGTTAATTTTTAGCATATTTTTAACATATGTCAATTAAAATGCTTTAAAAAAAGTTTTTGTATGATTCTATTTCGTTAGTTGAAGTTTAATCAGATATGGCAGTTAGGTTGGCCATTGTGCTTTGAACAACCATTGTGCCAGGATATACTGGTAGTGACCTAGACCAGTTGGCAATTGGATATAAATGGTACTGTACTGGCTTGTTGTTTTAAACAATTAACACATAATTGAAAGCTAAGTAGTATGTTAACTGAAAACTAAGGTTTTTTTTAAATATATTGAAAGCTAAGTAGTATGTTAATTTTTTGTAGGATTACAAATGAGTAGTCAAAGTAGCCACACGAATGGACGGAATTTGGGTGGAGCATCTCCTCAGTGCCCGATATGTGGTAATCAACGTGTTCCGGTCAATTGGTGACAAGTTGAAGCAATTGAAGAATTTACTTCTATTTATTATTTTACTTTTGATTATTGTAATTTTCAAATGAAAAATGTGTTATGAACTAGACTATTGTAGTAGGCTTTGATGCGTCTTCAACTAGACTTTTATGTGTTATGCTTGTACCTTGCAGCTTTTGAAATTCGGATTCAATTATCTTTTCATTTAACTAGACTTTTATGTGTTATGCTTGTACTTTATAGCTTTTCCGGTAGTTAACTTAGAAGCAATTAAAAAATAAATATGTGCTGTATACAGCAGTTGAGTATAAAATGGAAAACATCATAAAAATAAATATAAAAAATATCTACTTCAGTTCTTTTGTTATTGATACATAAATAGCTGACGGTAATTAAACTTAGGAACAATAGTCTATGGTTTAAATTGTTAAACTTTTTTATTGATTTCTTGTCAGATTTCTGACCTTATATAGTGAGCTACCACTTACTAGAACATTGCACTGCATAGCCTGATTAAAGCTAACTGGACGAGATGACAAATAATAATCAAAATTAGACATATAACCATAAATCCATATAAGACAAGCAGCAAATAAAATTTCCAAAACAAATTTGGCAATTTCATCCTTAAAGCATCAGTATTACAGAATCTGTAATATATAACCTGTTACATCTTGTCAAGCTAGTCATATCAAAATATACCCATATATCTCTTTACAAAATGAAGCATCAGCATTAACATATCAAAATATACCCTTATATCTCTTTACAAAATGAAGCATCAGCATTCCTAATATAAGCTAATGTGAACATTTATCTTTTTTTTTTTACAAAATCACCTCAAAATGTATACTAATCGCCAACAACTCTCATTCATCCTCTTCTTCTACATCTTCTTCTTCTTGATCAACCTCGTCTTCTCCTATCATTCCATTTTGTATGTCTTCTTTTTTCTAAAATAAATTAGTTTATTTCAGATAATTATGCAAAGTAATTAAGTATCAAGTCAAAGTGACTAAGTAGCAAAGGTTGGAGAATTACCTGCACATGGGCATTATCACTGCCATCTACAAGAGGTTCACTCAAGTCTACACCATCCTCATTTTCGTTCATCTTGACTGCTGCAAATTTAGTGAAAACTAAATATAACAAATAACATAGGAAATGGTATATGTACTGGTAAGCCTGAATAACATAGAAAATTGCAAGTGCTGCTTTAAGTATTGTGATACAATTTTGGTATTATTAGCCCAGTTGCCATGCAGTCAGATACGTAATATAAACAATTACTGAAAGTAGTCCCAAATTAAAGTTTACAAAGATCTTAGTACGTATAACTAAAATCAAATTGAAGCCTTGTGCTATGTAATCAATTCTCAAATTAAAGTTTCCTCCTACTCTAGGGTTTCCGTAACTGGAACAACCCAAATAGCTTGAAGAATAATATATTAAACATGCAAAATTGAACGAAAGATTGATAACAAAATTCTAGGGTTTTCAGGAACGCTTAGAAATCCAGTCAATTCCAGCATTGAAAATGAAATTTTACAAATTAAAAACGAAATTAAAATCAAGCTACCTCCGTACATATATATATTTTGCTCCAAGAGAGAGAAGAGGTATACTTACAAATGTTTTGCTCCAAGAGAGAGAAGAGGTGTAAACCAGATCAAGTAAGGAAGACCAATTCACGAGTGAGAGACAGCAAGTGCGAATCCTTCATACGAACCAGATCGAGTGAGGGAGGTCGAGTGAGGCGAGAATCGACTAGGTTTTCGACGGAATCCGTGAGAGCTTCATTTTCTATTGTTGATTATTTCCAATTTTTTTTTCTACGGTGAGAGAGAGACTAGAGAGAAAAGAGTTGAGAGATAGTCAGACGGAGAGAGACGAGAGGGAGAAGGGTAGGGGTTAAGAGAAAAGAGGAACCGATTAAATGCGAAGGAGCAGTGTAAAATTTTCATCCAGCGACATCCATCACACGAATTTTGACGTGCATCCAAAGGTCCGGATTATGGTTCATTTTGGCTCCAGTGCATCATGGTTCACAATAGAAATTCTCTATAAAATAATTAAAATAAAAATATAAAAGCAGAACGAAAACCATCCTCGCATTTTAGAAGTGTGCAGACTTCGATCCTGAATACCGCAAGCCCCCATCAACCTAGCTAACACACCACAGAAGTAACCACATTGTGGATATTAGATCTGGCCTGCTACTTAGTTTTAGCAGCAGCCATTTCAAACTCTCCTGCTGAATTTCATGCATGCCAAATTGTGAACCACAAGCACATCATAACACTCTTCCTATCTCGTCTTCGGACTGCAACAATCAGAGACTAAATTACCACATTCTCCGCTTCGAAAGCAATTGATTTCTACTAGGAAATTCCCGGAACAAACCTTGTCGCCGTATTATATATTGCTCCATAAATTCCTTAATTGGGAAAGCAAGTAGAAAATGATGGACCAAGAAGCTTATATGTAATCCGGCAGTCGTGACCTCCAAACCGACATTGTAATAGCAATTATTGCATAACTATTCAGCTAACCAAGGAAATCGGCTATCCCTCAAATCAGAGCCGCCTCAAGGAGTTTGGAGAAGTCGCTTAACTCGATTTTTCCATCTTGGTTCCTATCATGTTGATTGATCATGGATTGGCATATATCAAGATCAGTGCCTTCTCTTAATCCAAGGTTGATTAGCACCGTCTGCAATTCTTTTGCATCAATGAATCCATCTTTGTTTTGGTCAAAAATGGAGAAAGCCTCCTTGACTTCATGTAAGCCGGGCTCTATTTGATCGAACAAAGTCGAGAACTCCTCATGGCTCATGTAATCCGTTAGTTGATCACCTTCTTCACTTAAAGATATACCCACATTTGACATTATGAAGCCAACTTCTTCTCTATTAATTCTAGTTTCCTGAATGGAAGTTTCTTTCTCTCTCTCCATGTCCATCTTTTCGTATTTAACATGAATATTATTCCATGAAGAAAGGTCATAAT
The DNA here is from genome assembly GCA_028095005.1 of Rhynchospora pubera. Classification (NCBI taxonomy): domain Eukaryota; kingdom Viridiplantae; phylum Streptophyta; class Magnoliopsida; order Poales; family Cyperaceae; genus Rhynchospora; species Rhynchospora pubera. The sequence continues at coordinate 155,760,222 of CM051462.1, read as the reverse complement.
GAGATGTTAACGAAGATATATGCACCGCGTATTTTGGGAAGAATTTCTCAAGAACAAACAAGATCCATTGAAGAAGGATGTTACCAAATTGAAACAGTACTGCATACCGATTGAGGAGAGGCGAAAGGAGAACTTGAGCTGTCTTCATGGTTGGTATTTGGGTAAGAGAAAGAGGGAGGATGTGAAATAGAAACGTGAGGTGCGAGACTAATTTGTTGGTTGGTTTGGTGACGAAAATGAGATAATATATAGGTCTTATATATGGAATATATGGAATTTGAGAAAAGACCTTGTTGTGCTCTAGGAAAGAGTATGGAAGGTACTGTTACGTATGAGTCTCTTTCAAGCCATTTACTAGCGGAAATTTCTCGGAAAATGTAGTACAAAGAATATCTAAAAACTCTGAAATGGACCTTATGCTAACTTAATTATTATTGGAATTGATCTTCGTACTCTACAATAATTGAAATTATCGGCATCCCGTATCAAGTATATATTTTATTGGCTAATCAATTAATTAATTCAATTTTAAGCTATGCCGGCGAGCTATTCCGTTGTATAAAATACGCCTAACGATATCGGCGCTATTTTTTGTTCATACTCATCATGTTGAATGATTCCATTTTGAGTTAATTATCTGGCATGTCTGAGAGGCCAGCATTTTTTAACTCCAATATTTTATCTAACTTTTTTTTATATGTTATTGCAACTCATTAATATTATTATTAAAGGGGGTTTGCCTCCTTTTAGAACTTTAAGTACTCAAAATTAAACTTAAATATCAAAATTAAAAACATTAAATAAGATATGCCTTTTAATACGCACACATAACAAAATATGATGTTTCAAATTTGTTTTTGTGACATCAAAAATTTGTAAATATTCACCAATGTAAATCATTTTTAAAAATTCATGTTAGAAAAGTTAATATACATATATTAATTATTTTGTTGTTTGGACCATAAAAAAGAAGAAATGATAACTGACATCTACAGTTTTACCATCGCTTGAACAAAACGAACATATAAAATAGGTAAGTTGAACAATATTTATACGGACTGATCAGTGATTCAATTAGCTTCTGAGGACCTTCTTGTAAATTTGTTTGAACTAGTATAATTAAGGACCTGCCTGTGTTCTTAGAATTTGATGCTTGTTTATTTTTCAACCTTGTACTATGATGGAAATTGTCAGAAAACTGAGTATTTATTTTTCAACCTTGTACTTTTTTTAGTGAGAAATTGTCTGTTTTTATTGAGTTTACGGCACCAGATTTTTACTGTTATGAGTTTCCTTTGCATGTTACAATTCAGCTTGCAAAATTGCTATGTTACAATTTGTAAATTGTGATTTGGATGAAGTTTAAGGCAGCTTATTTGGAGAAAAAAAATGAAAGTAACATTTATAATGTTTTGACGTTTGTGCCGTTTAAACAAATGAAACATTAAGCGAACGAAAAAAATTCTTATTTTTAATAAACGTAACGTTAAACATTACAAAAAATATTTTCGTTCATTAAACAGTACATTAAATGTAAGAGTTCATTTACGCGGACGTTTTGAACATTTGACAGGTCTAATTACTGTCATGCACAGGCTTATGCTCCTAAATTCCTAATACGGAGTGGTAGCTGGCGGTATCTTATCAGTCGTTGCGACTTGCGAATGCCACCAAACCAGTGGACTAAAATTTGGTCTGGGCCAGACATAAGGCCGTAGGGGAAATTGAAGCTTCCTCCACTGGTTCCCCGGTTTAATTTCTACTATGCATATCCAAAAGTACAAAGAAGAAAAGTAAAAAGTACTAGTATTTTACGAGCTAGCTATATAAGATTAATCAAACTTTGCGACTATTAAACTGCTTTTCAATTTTCTGTGAATGCCTCTTTGGAAATTTGAATGTACTTGCAGTGTTGTATTCATGAAATTTGGTCAACATTCCTTGAAAGTTACCTTTCCAAGTTCTTTAGCAGCCTCTTAGTTGAAAGAATCTTAGTAATGGAATTTTATCTCATTGCGCATCTATAATACTAGGTCATATAAACTGGTGCACGGAAAGTGCACCCAACTGTTCAGTTTCTAATTTTTTTTTTAAATGTTTATTGACTAAACTTTTCCTGCGGCCGCCTCCTCAGGTCAAGAGTGCTTATACTTTATGAATCCTAAAGTTGTCTAACGTTGATAAATGGCACGGAATGGATTGTGTCGTTAAGCAAACGAAACGAATTTCACTGTTGTTTACAAAAATGATTTCGCTAAACGGCCGCATGTACAAAAACACATTAAAACACTGTAAACCGTTTCATTTTTTGTGCCGTTTGCCGTTTCGTTAAGGAAACCAAACAGATTTTCTTACCGTTTTCCGTTCTGTTTCGGCAAAACGAAACAGCATAACGGGGCTGCCGTTGACAGCTTACGATTCCCTTTTTCATGTTCCCGGACAATATGCTTCTCAGAAAGAGCAAGGGATTGAGCAAAGAATTAAAACCGAAACTGAAGTTGAGAACCTGAGAAATAATTTCATCCTAGTGGCTTGGAAATAAATTTGACTAGCTCGAAATTATTCAGCCTAGTGGATAATGTATCTTCGCTGAGGAAGATGCTTTTGCATATACATTTTTTTAAAATGGGGTCAATTGACCCCCCTTTGTTACACTTATCTCCGTCACTAGATTCTTATCAAGTGTTGCACTCTAATTAGTTAGTGTTGAGTAGAGGCGAGGCGCTATGCTCAAATTTGCTTCTTTATTATCACTCAAACTATCGTTACAACCTCTATTTCTCTAATATTGTACCTCCAAGATTACAACTCTATCTCTCAACTATTTCTACACCTCCTAACTACTACACTCTAACTCGCACTCTTAGCAAGTTACTAGTATTTTGCTTTGCTTAGCTTGCCCTTGCTTAAATTGCCTTCCTTGGATGATACATACAAGTAGCCTAGCACCCCTATTTATATCCTTCTAAAGTCGGTTTGTGAATAGCCTAGAAACTAATAGAAATATTTTTCTTGATTGTTCTATACTCACCGACATTTATATGATATGTCTAGCACTTTCTAGATTTTACTTGTGTATTCCGATGAACTAAAAACTAAATGGACTCATGGAGTTGACGTTGGCCCAATATTAACACTCCCCCTCAACGTTGACTCTTTCTAAATTGTTGATCGGCTAAGTACTCCAAGTTGTTCACGCATTTCCTCAAACTTCTTTGCAATGAGAGCCTTTGTGAAGATGTCAGCAACTTGTTCTTCAGTCGGTGTTAACTCCATGTGAATCTCGCCTTGTAGGACCTTCTCTCTTATGAAGTGGTAATGTACTTCAATGTGCTTGGTCCTTGCATGAAACACCGGATTTTCTGCTAAACATACTGCTGACCTATTATCACAACGAAGAGTCACTTGATCAACTGGTTGATGAAGATCATTCAGTAGTCGCACTAGCCATGTGCTCTCTTGTGCTGCCATAGCTGCTGCCCTGTATTCTGCTTCTGTCGTGGAAAGAGATACCGTAGGTTGCCTTTTGCTGCACCAAGACACTGCTCCAGATCCTAAGTTGAAAACGTACCCAGTTGTTGATCGCCTCGTATCGCAGTCTCCAGCATAGTCAGCATCGCAATAACCCATCAATTGACATTCTCCTCTACAATATAAGATGCCATGGTCTAAAGTACCTTTCACATATCGTAGTATCCTCTTGACTGCTTCTAGATGTGGCTTCTTGGGATTTTGCATGTGACGACTTGCAACGCCGACTGCATAGGCTATGTCTGGTCGAGTAAGTGTCAAATAGATGAGACTACCAACCAACTGTCGATACATTCGAGTGTCTTCTAGATCCTTCCCTTCTCCAGCGCGAAGCTTGAGGTTTGGCTCCATTGGTGTTGATAGTGGCTTACACTCTGACATTCCAAATGTCTCTAGAAGATCCTTTGCATATTTGTGTTGACAAAGGAACATACCTTCTTTCGTCTTCTCAACTTCAAGTCCAAGAAAGTGCTTGAGTTCTCCAAGCTCCTTCATCTGAAACCGGACTGACAAATTCTCCTTCGTTCGTCGAATTTCTTCTACAAGGTCTCCGGTCAAGATGAGATCGTCTACGTACACCAAGACTATAGCGATCTTACCCCCGACTTCCTTGGTGAATAAGCTCGAATCTGATGTTGCCACTGTGTAGCCACTTTGTATGAGAAACTCAGCTATCTTCCCGTACCATGCTCTTGGAGCCTGCTTGAGACCGTATAATGCCTTCTTTAGCTTGCACACATACTCCGGATGTGCCTTGCTCTCGAAACCTTGTGGTTGGTTCATGTATATGGCTCGATCAAGCTCACCGTGTAAGAAGGCATTCTTTACGTCCATCTGCCGAAGTTTCCATCCTTTGCTTGTAGCTAAGGCTAGTAGAACACGTACCGTTGTTAGTTTCGCTACTGGACTAAACGTCTCATCATAGTCTAGTCCATACTGCTGCGAGAATCCTCGTGCGACTAATCGAGCTTTATATCTCTCTATCGATCCGTCTGCTCGGGTCTTCACCTTGTATACCCACTTGCACGAGATTGGCTTTACTCCTTCTGGCTTAGGCACTAACTCCCATGTTTGGTTTTGCCTCAAAGTCGCCATCTCCTCCTCCATCGCTTTTCTCCACTTGTCACTCTTTGCCGCTTCTTCATAAGACGTTGGCTCAAAATCCTCAATGACTGCGGCATTCGCATATTTCGAGTTTGGTCGTCTTTCTCGAGACGATCTCCGAAGTGGTGGAGGAAATTCTTCAACTTCTTCTGGCAGTTGTGGAGTCACATCTTGAACTTGTTCATGCACTCCTGTCTGCCATGGACTCTTGGATTTTGAAGGAGTTGAGGTCTTACCTTCGTCATCTTGGACCTCGTGATCATCTCGTGCTACGTCTTTTGCCATCTCTTCTATCTCTGCTTCCATGTCTTTCGCTTCAGACTGGATTATATCTTTAGATGGCCAATATGACGAGGCTTCGTCGAAGACTACATTCCTTGAAGTATAAATGCGCCTGTTTGTAGGATCACAACACCTCCAGCCCTTTCTTTCATCGTCGTAGCCGACGAAGATACACCGTACCGCCTTCTTGTCGAACTTGGTTCGAAGATGATCAGGCACGAATACATAGCACACAGAACCGAAAACTTTAAAATGACTTACTGTGGGCTTCATCTTCCAAAGCTTCTGGAATGGTGAGATAAAGCCCATCTTCTCTTAGGGTAGACGGTTGATAATGTATGTCGCCGTCTTCATGCACTCGGCCCAAAATCTCCCTGGCACATTCTTGGCGTGTATCATACTTCGACATGTTTCGGCAATATGTCGATTCTTCCTTTCTGCTACGCCATTTTGTTGTGGGGTGTTGGGACAGGTTAACTGTCGTCGGATCTTGTGTTTCTTTAGGTAGGTGTCAAACTCATGTGATACATATTCTCTTCCATTATCAGTGCGAAGACACCGTACCTTTTTGTTGAGCTCACTTTCCACCTTCTCTTTGAATTCCTTGAATTTGGAAAGTGTCTTCGATTTTTCTTTCATAAAATACACCCACACATACCTCGAGAAGTCATCGATAAATGTCACCATGTACTTTGAGCCGCTTATGGAGGTTTGCTTAATTGGCCCAAATACATCAGAGTGAACCAACTCCAAGGGCTCCTTAGCTCTAAACTTCGATTGTTGGTAAGGAAGTTGATTTGCCTTACCAAACTGACAACCTGCACATACTATGTCGGTACGTACCTTCATGTCTGATAAGCCCTTAACCATCGACTTCTCAACCATGAGCTTCAGCTTGTGGTAGCTCACGTGCCCTAGTCGTGCGTGCCAGAGATCAGAAGTTTCATTCTTCCGAGTCTTGTCTACGTAGGCCGACTCTGCCGACATCACATAGATCGACTCCATTCTTCGACCTTCCATGATCGGTGTGCCTGACGCCTTTAAATTGCGGTACACCTTAACTTCTTGCGGTCCGAACAACACATAGTTTCCTTGTGCGGTCAGTTGTGAGACTGACAATAGGTTCTTCTTCATACCGGGAACGTGATAGACTCGTTGCAACTCAATTTGCTCTGGGTTGAAGCGAGAGGGAATCGTTGTCTTACCGATGTAACCGATCGGCAGCTTGGAGTTGTTGGCAGTCACGATCACCTGCCTCCCATTATACTTCTCCAAGTCCTTGAGTTTCTTGATGTCACCCGTCATGTGGTTTGAGCAACCGGAGTCGACAATCCAGTCACTCTCGTAGTTGATTCGCTCAGACTTGCTCACTGCAGTCAGAGCAACCTCCACCTTTTCCTCTTGCTCCTTCTTTGAGTCAGTAGTTGCAACTGTTAGAAAGTGTGCTAATTTTCATTTTTATGCTAATTACCAATTAATTAACCAAGCAAACATAGCACACACAAGATCTAGTACACAAGCTATTCAAACACACGAGAAAAAGGGGAAATCGATACCTCCCGCGAAATCGTATTCGCGGGGCTCGACCAAGGCATGGGAATCGATGGCGTGCCTTCTCCACCGTCTCCACCACGTCTCGTAACCGCCCTCGAGTCCACCAAGGAGGATTAATCACGTTCTACAAGGTACGTGCTAGCATACCCAAAGAACAAGCCTAATCCCTATGGTTTTCTCTCTTGCATCAATCAACAACCTTGATTTAGTGGAGAGAAAATAGCTCAACACATGAGCAAAAGAGAGGGAGAGAAGAGGAAGGTGGCGGCCTAGAATGGGAGGAAGAGAGGAGAGAGAAAAGTCTAGGTAGAGGCTCTCATAAGTGGTCCTTATATAGAGCACAAAACCTAATTGACCTCTTGCATAATTACAACTATGCCATCCAACCTACCACCATAAATGGCTGCCACGAAATGGGCCTTTATGGGCCATTAAACCCCTTCATTTGGACCATTAATTCATATAATTAAGGTCCCTCAACTTTGCTCTTTAATTGGGCTATATATTTGCTATTTAAATAACGGCCCAATTAATCAATATAACCATTTATATTGATAAGTGTTGAACTAAATTAATTATTAACTCATTAATAATTATTTTAGGATTAGTTAATGCATTAATTTATTTCTATATGATCCATTGACTTAATTAATTATAACGGTTCGCAACGGTATATAATTAATTAATCAATCTTATCATATTTCCACAGAACCTACTGCTGTGAATAAATAAATAATGCACTGTGTGATTAATGTCCTATTTGTGTGACCCTTTGAGGATTTATGCTATGTTGGCCATGGAATTAAATCGTTATTTAATTCCAATAATCATAAGCGGTATCTAGCAACACGTTATGACTCCCAATTCGCATAAATAGTGTACTGCTACAATATTTCAATCCTGCATAAGAGAATAAATATGTTTCTCTATTTTGATTCTTATGTCGCACGATATCATCGTATAATCCAAGATAGGAATGTGTCATTCTTGCAGATTATACGTTTCTTGATCTAGAGATAATTGTATAAAGTTGCATGCAAACAATCTATCTCCATCAAGGGGCCCAAACAGATATCGTCACTCACTAAGTGAATTAATGAGGGACATACGGTTTTCTTGATGATTAACTTTTCCCCGCACAATTCAAGAGAACATAAATAAAGTCCGTATAGCAGCCCTTATCGGGAATCAGCGGTAGACAGTATTTATTGAACCTATCCTCATGTGGAAAAGATAAACATCTCAAACTTAGAACCAAAATCACAACGAAATAAACAATGACACATAACACAATCCATATGTTTATTTCGATGGGTCAAGTCCTGTGCTATGTTCCATAACATACACATATGCAACTAAGTTGGTAACTCTTTACCTATGATTAGTAGAACTTAATCATCACTTAACTTGCATACTAATCTTTTATGATAATTAATGTTCCTTGTTAATTATCAAGATTATGGACCGTTTAGATTTATTATTGTCAATCTAAAGAATGATCAACAGAGATCTACAATTCAGATCCTCAACCTGAATGATCTGTCAATAATAAACCTAGGAACAGATGATAAAATCTCATCCAAAACATAAACTAATAATTAAGTCATTAAATTATTGACTTCTAGGACATAACTCTAACAGCAACCGCGCAGGCAGCCTCGACATCCCAGTCGTCTTCGCTGCTGCTTTCATGACTCTTGTCATGTCGTCCGTCTCTTGACGTTGCCACGTTCCCCTGGACTTTCTTCTTGGACCGGCATTCTCGAGCATAATGTCCTCTCTTGCCACAATTGTAACATGTATCGTCTCGATCATCGGGCTGGCGGTTATTGCTTCTCTGATTGCGAGCTCCCCCTGAAGAGTTACTTCTCCACTTCGGCCTTCCTTGTTGGTTTGGCCTGTGACTGGGTCTGCCTTTCGACTCATTGTCGGATCGACCCTTCCTTCGGCTGCTGAATAGCGCCTCTTCTTCTTGATGTGGCGAGACTCCGGCTATCTGCCTCGCTAGAGCCTCTTGGTTCGCGAGCAGATTCTCGAGCTCCAATAAGGTTGGCTGAGTTGGCCATCCTCGGATCGCCGCTATGAACCCGCTATACTCGGGTTTAAGGCCGTGGATGATGATCCTTCGCATACGCTGCTCGCTGATCTTCTCTTCGGGGTCGAGTTGTGCAATCTCGTTGCATAACGACTTCACTTTGGTGAAGTATTGATTGATCGTCATGCTCCCTTGTGAGATTGTCATGAGCTCGCTTTCGAGTAGTTGGAGGCGGGCATCATTCTTCTTGGAGAACAACGTTGCCAGAGTGTCCCATGCGACCTTAGGCGTGGCCGCATCTCGTATGTACACAAGCAACTCTTCTTCTACGGTTGTCTTGAGCACATACATGGCCTTTCCGGCCTTGATTTTCCATTTCCGTAAAGTCCCGGTTTCTTTCGATTTCTCTACGGATGGGTGCTTCTTCCGGTCTGGTTTGGGTCATCTACTGGTACCGTGGTCTCTACAACTTCCGGCGGAGTTGTCTCGGATCCGCCGACTACCTCCCATAGGTCCTGACCTTGTAGGTAGGACTCTATGCAAGTTCTCCAATTTGTATAATTGGTGTTGTTTAATTTTTTAAGACCACTAGTCGTACCTGCGAAGTCCATGGCTTCAACTAGCTTCACGACGTCTAGCAAGCCTCCTCTAGAAATCGCAAACTCCCGACGCTGTGTGTGACCTTCACGAGAAACCTGACCGATCCTCCGACAGCACTGGCTCGTACCGGCTCTGATACCAGATTGTTGAGTAGAGGCGAGGCGCTATGCTCAAATTTGCTTCTTTATTATCACTCAAACTATCGTTACAACCTCTACTTCTCTAATATTGTACCTCCAAGATTACAACTCTATCTCTCAACTATTTCTACACCTCCTAACTACTACACTCTAACTCGCACTCTTAGCAAGTTACTAGTATTTTGCTTTGCTTAGCTTGCCCTTGCTTAAATTGCCTTCCTTGGATGATACATACAAGTAGCCTAGCACCCCTATTTATATCCTTCTAAAGTCGGTTTGTGAATAGCCTAGAAACTAATAGAAATATTTTTCTTGATTGTTCTATACTCACCGACATTTATATGATATGTCTAGCACTTTCTAGATTTTACTTGTGTATTCCGATGAACTAAAAACTAAATGGACTCATGGAGTTGACGTTGGCCCAATATTAACAGTTAGTTTTGTGAACATGAATGCATTTAAGTTAAGATGAAACTAAGAAAAATTATTGAATATATAACGTCTTCAAACAACAGGAGTGGTACTGTACTGTCGAAATAATAATATTCTTTGTGAGCACCGGAACCCTTTTTTTGAAAAAAAAAAATAATAATAATGATGATGATGATGATAATTATAATAATAATAATAACAAGAATAGGGTAAAGGATTCAATCTGGCTCAATCATAGAAGTAGATATGAAGTAGACCGTCATTTAAACTTTTCCCTCCCGATAGTTGAAGAGTAATGTCATTTACAATAAAATCAGCTTTTGCTAAGATAAGAAAATTTAAAATTTGTTTGTAAACAATGTTCAGAAATCTGCAAATAAAATTTCAAATGAATAAAAGTAATTATTAGCAAAACATCTCTGAGACTCCGTTTGGATGGTGTGGGAATAAGAGGAATAAGAAAAAAAGTATTGGAAAGTGTGTAATTTTGTGAAAAGTTTGGATTGTTTATAATAAATTTGAAAGTAGGAAGAAGCTATTTTTTTATTCCTAGACTCATCCAAACACAGCCTAAAAAAAATTGTAACCTATCAAGTCGAAACAATACAACAACAAAACCTTTAGTCTCAAATCAGTTGGGATAAACTAGAAATGAAACCAATTACAAGGTCAAGGTTACCTTCAAATCAGAACAATAAGCATAATATTATACTTGTTATTTCTTTTCAGGGTAGAATATTATACTATTGTCTTATGAACCGGTACGTCTATATTATATTCATCAGGGTAGGGCTGCATAACGTTCAAAACGATCACGAAAACGGTCGGTTTCGTTGACCGTTGCGTTTTGAGAACGAAATTGACTACCATTTGCGTTAACCGTTTCATTCAAAACGAAACGGTCGAAATCACGAAAATACCACGAAAATACACATGGACGAAACTGTTTCAAGCTTTCGTTAACCGTTTCGTTTTTAAAACGCAACAAAAATCTTTAACCGTTTCCGTTTCGTTTTAGACGAAACGAAACGAAAGGACGGACAAAACGGTGACCGTTTTCACCACTGCATCAGGGCAGAATAGGTGCAGGCTTCACATAAAGAGGGGCAAAGTCACATAGGAAGAAGTGCATCGGCCGCATTGTCAGGCTGCACAATCTTCTTGTACCATTTTTGGGCTTCGTTCTTTATTCTGCTTCTAATTTAAGAGAACATAATTTGGCACGAATTATAATACATATATATTTTTTTAGGGTCGGATGGCAAAGTACCACACCGGAAAATTTTATTAATAAAAAATAAAATTAATTAAAAAAAAGGTAAAAAGTAAAAAAGAAAAGAATAAAAGCCTATACAAAAGTTAAGTAGAAAGGAAAATCTAATCTAAAGCTAGGCATGTTACAACCAAGAGTGTACTGTGTACACATGCAGAATTATAACATATATTAAAATCGAAGTTATTTAAGTTCATTTTTAACTTGGTGAGAACCAAATTACATTAAAAATTTTGAGGAAACTTTAGTACAATAAATAAATTGTTGAGTTTTTCTCTCTTTATGTAATTATTCTTTTTGTGAACCAGGGACTAGTAATGGTTAAAACAATGCAGAATATATATATTTTTGGGGGCGCCAAGTTTGCTGTGAGGGGAGGTTGCTCAAGCGAGAGGTGAGATGAAACAGAATGTGGCGGTTTACTCATCTGAATCCTTGGTTTTTTTTTATTTATTATTATTATTTATTATTATTTTTTTTTTTGCAGATGTGTTTTGTCAGTTGGGTTCAATTGATTCCTTCTTGATTTTGTTGCAACCCCGACTGGTACCGACCGCTATCAGTTCTTTTGATCCTTTGATGACCCTACATACAGTCAAAATTGATGTTTCAAATTAATGTAGAACTGGTTTGAGAGGTAGTGGATGGCTGGTACGAGTCCCACTTGCTTGCTGGTAAAAATATGGTTTTGGAGCAATTTGAAGCACGAACATAAAATATGTTACATACCCAAGGTTCTCAATTGGTTCCCAGGAGTCGTGCTTAGGACTATAGCCTTTCCAACGTACATGACAAGAATTGTAATGCAAGAAACATAAACTGCATACCAAACATCACCAAAAATTACACGTATCTCAGTAATTGACAATTATTCAAGGTCAACCAAACAAGCTGCCCAATTGAGACGGTAAATAACCACATATAATGTGACACAGGTTAATCTGGAGAATTAAGCATCTACACTCCATATGACATACCAACAAAACAATAAAATATAAAATAAAAGACATAAATAGTATCTTCTATACCAGAAATTTTATGCCAATAACACCGGTATTCTGTGGGTCACCATAACAAATATTCAGCAACTTGGCAACCTCAAAGACTCCTTTTGGAAGCTCGCTGTTGTTGTCTTCCTCAGTATCACTTTCTTCGGAGTAATCTGACATGTCGATAGTATGCTCATTTTCTAAATTATGTTCCTCAACCAGTTTCTCCCACTCCTTTAGGAGTTCTAGAAAATTATCAGCCTTCTCATTTTTGCACCTAAAACAATTTTAGAAGCGATTGAAAACAGAAAAGAATTTTCAAAATAATTGAAAACAGCACATCATATTTTTATTGGAACGACCAAACTTTTTTGAGTAATGCTAGAATCAAACATATAGGACGTCAAACACGATGCAAACGTCGCACATTAAAATTTCGAACGATCGATCCAAACCGCTCAATATGATCTCTATATTAAAATATCCTTGATAATCAAATTTTATATTTTTTCATATTTTCTAACTATTTTTTTCGAATTTTCAAAATTGAAGGGTTCAGAACTTTTTAGATTGAGCATATTGAAAAATTCTAAAAAAATAGTAAAAAAAATTTAAAAAAATATAAAATTTGGTTTCCATGAAGATTTTATAATATAGAATAATTTGAACGTTTTGGATCGGCCATTCCAATTTTAAAAATTAAAATTTTATCGCGTTGGACAAGTGTACGTGTCCTATATGTTTGACACTAGCCACTCCCAACTTTTTTTACAAAGATTTTTTTTTCCAAAAATCATGCTGGTGTACCTGTGTTCTGGGATGATTCCTCTGCAGACTTCACATGCAAAAGAATTGAGATCGACTGCCCATGTCTACAATTTGTAATAGTGCAACTCACTTTTAGCCAAAAAAACAGTATTTGTTGCATTGTATAACAAAAAAAAAAGGAACTCACAGTTTCCAAGCTGACACCGGAAAGAACGGCACCAAGGCATAGCCCGGTTGACATACCCCCACATCCGGAGTAAAGGTCCAAAAGATGCAGGGGCTTCTTTTCCCTAGGAAAAAGCTCAGGTTCTGTTTTTTTCTTTATTTGCAGACTCTGAAGAAACAACTGATGTTGACAGTTCCTTTAACACATCAATTGCTACAATACAAAGGAAAGACACAGCAGCTTGGTCAAGGGTGATACAACAAAAAAGTACACAGAAATAGATCATAGAGCATCATCTCAATAAAAGATAAATAGAAAATGTGCAGGTTGACTAGGCTTTTTCCATGAATAAATAGAACTTACCAGTAGAAAGATTCTCAAAGGTAGAATAAGCAACAGAGTATGACATATCATAGTAGAAGCTACTCTTTGGAATTGCCTTACTTTTTGCAACCAGATCAATCTACAAGGAAAGAAAGAAGCATAAAATTGAAGTGATTAAAAGATTTTACAACTTTTAACCAGAAAACCACTTATCAAATCCAAAACTGATGTTCTCACATTAGGTTCAACACGAACTATCTCGAGCTTTGCACCTAGACAATCCAATGGGTTATCATTTTGTCTTCCGACAAAAAAAGCCTCCTTTCATCTAGGGTTTTACCGTGTTCCTTCAGAACCTGCATAATATAAACATTTTTTTTTAAAATATCAGAATCAGAGTTAATATTTAAATCAAAACAAATAATTTTGCTACCTTTTACCCTTATTTTCTTAGGCACAAACTAAGGAGTAAGGAACCAATTAAAATACAATTTACAAGTAATCAGTTCACACATAATTAAATTGTTGAAGAATGTTTTCTCTACGAAATAAGAGAAAATGAATCGAAGCTTACGGTATCTTCAGCTCTGAAGAACCACTGCGCTGTAAAGTATGCTTTGCAATCCACACCTTCAAAGATTTCAACAATCCTACAGATGTAGTCCGGCTTGTCATTTTCAGCCTAAATTATATGGAAAAAAAAGTACAAAGTAGACTTTTACAGATGGCTATACTAAAAAAAAGGTCATATTAATCCACTAAAAACACTAACCTTGACATAGGCATCATCATATAGCTCAAACATGACACCGTCGACCTTGGCAAAGCTGTAATGTCTTCTAGCACGCAAGTCCTCCGGTGTTTCAGACCTCACATGACTTAGAAAATTAGATTCAGGTCCCTAAAAATTAACAAAAGATATTATTACTTTTCCACAATAAACCACAGAAAAATGATAGATGATCTTTTGCAAAAGTCCTAATTTGCAATCAATTATTACGAATGATACACTTATTTTGTAAATAAAGTTAAGACAAAACTGCATGTAGAAAGGATGAGGAAAGTATCCTAGTCACATGGTTCTCCTAATTACCTAAACAGTACTAATGAAGTTAAGATTCACAGCAAACAGACATAAATCAATGCAGAGAAAAATTACAAGGAAAACACAATTTGGAAACATGTAATATACTGTATGTTCATCCAAAACTACAAATATATATTGAAAATCTGAGATCCCTCTTAAATTACTTCCAGATATCAAAATGTGTAACCAGTCCGAGATCTATTCTTTTATGAACTATATTCTTTAAAAGGTTGATAATTATTATTATAATGTATGCTAGTATGAAACATGAAAAGACTACATATAACATACAACAGAATTAATACAAACGGATCTGTCAGTGTTAAATAGTAATTATAACCCACTCCTAATTGCACTACAGTGATCTATCAGTGTTAAATAGTCAAATAAATACAAAGGAAAAGGAAGACAAACAGAAAAATCACATAATCAGATGTATACCTTCCTCTGGTATCTATGAGGCCACCTCTTCCTGGCCACAACATCGTCAAAAGGATCTCCTATCAACTCTGCCTCTAAAGCTGCATCGCTAGCTTGTGATGTTTTCTTTTTGGTAACTCTCTTTGTCGGCTCTTTTGCCTTCTCTTCTTCATCTCGCAGTTCTTCCTCTTGTTCGTCTCGCAACTCATCCTCTTCTTCTTCTTTCACTGTACCAATGTCACCTTTCACCACCGATCTCGCTTTCTTCTTCTTTTTGCCCCCATTCGCAACAGATTCTCCCTTCGCCTTTGGCACTTTCGTCACCTTGAGCTTCCTCTGGGTAGATCCGGCCTTCCCCTTCCCTCCTTTGCTCGATTTGGAACCCAAGTCATCACCTTGTGCTGCCACGTCATCACCATCGGTGTGGACAGACTCTTGTTCAGCTTTCTCTGGCTTCTTTCCCTTCTTTACAGATCGAGATGTAGTTTTTCTGCTCTTTCTCCGACCTCTGATCTCTTCGTCAGAGTCAAGATCAGGATCCGCCGTAGCCACTGGTGGTTTCCGTGGCCGGAGTTTTCTCTTCTCGGTCACAGGTGTCGTCTCCATTTTCGAAAGAGAGAGGGTGATTAGTGGTTACGGGGTGCTATCTAGGGTTTAGAGGGAAGGAGAAAGAGGAGAAATGAGTTGTTGCAAACGAGGGTTTTGGAGAGACGAAAGAGAGAGGAGAAACGATTCAAAGGCGGGATTTTCCCGATTTGGGAAAAGTGGGGAATGGGGAAACTGGCGAAAGGCGGGATTACGCGGAAAATAAGCGGGCCAAAACGGAAGAAAAAAAAAAAAAAAGAAAACCACCGCCAGAGGCCTTGAAGTTCGGCTCCTTTCTAGTTGCACCAAAAGATGAATTCAAGCATATCTGGCTGTTCGTTTTGGATCGACGACGTATGTTAATTTAGTTTTTTTATTTGATGAAGGAGGCGATCCGAACCCAAGAGGAGGCCATCGTGAGATAGTCGAGTCCTGATTCAGGAGAGCATCTGCCACGATAATCAAAATCTGAATCATTTAATACGTATTTGAAACTATTCGTTTCAATAAATAAGTTGTTCCATAAAATAAAGAGAAATATTAGTGTCCAATATATAGGACTAATGGGTCCGTCCAATATGATCGTTTTTACGTTTTTTAAATTTCAAATGCTTGATCCGGACCGTTCAATATGTTCTCTATATTGAAAACTTACATGAAACAAATTTTTACATTTTTTCAAAATTTTTTACTATTTTTTTTATTTCTGAAAATTCATGATATAAACATTATAGATCGTCCAATAACAACGATTTTCTAAAATACCAAAAAAATAGTTAAAAAATTTGAAAAAAATGTAAAAATTGGTTTCTTATAAGTTTTCAATATGGATAACATATTGAATGGTCCGGATCGGTCATTTAAAATTTAAAAATGTGAAATCGATCGTATTGAACGGAGCCCATCCGTCCAATATATTGGACTCTAGCATTTCTCTAAAATAAATACATGATTTGGTTTTATTCATTTCAATAAATCTATTATGAATTAATTCAGCTTCTTACATGTAATCAATTATAGTATTTTTTGTTAGTTCAATGCTTGCCACAAAATTTCTTTTTAAGTGCATAATTTTGGCTCCGTTTGGATGACTTCTTCCCGGAATAAGGAATAAGGAATAACCACTTTTTACCAATAAATTTATTTCTAACCATCCAAACTCTTCACAAAAGTTACACAATTTTCAATAAATTTACTCATTCCCAATAAATTTCTTCCCTTCTTCCTTCTTCCTACCTTATTTTCAACGCATCCAAACGGAGCCCTTAATCGGTAAAGTTAACCTGTAAGGCTCAAGCATTATTGTATTCGGATTTTAGATATCTAATTATATTTCTTTCTTTCTTCTTCGGCTTTTTTTTTTTTTTAAGTTGATGACCAAATTAAGTGCATACTTCTACAATAATTCATGCCCCTTGTTTTATAAAATTTCAGAAATCAAATGGGCAGCTGTCACCTGTCAGAATCAAATTATACTATACATATCTATGCACAGCTAGAGAAGATAACTCTTTAGCAACTTTCATCACAAACAATATTTTATACAAATATACCCTTTGTTATTTTATCAGCAGGTTCAGAATCTATAGTGCAGAAGGTAAAACACACCACCTAACCATCTAACATTACCTTTCCTAGGTCTCATGCTCCTCTTTATTTATTACTTACAGATATTAAGATATATACACATTTTTTTTATTTTGCAGTACATCTCAAATTTACACAGATGTCAACCAAAATGCAATCTTATGCACATTATACTCTCTACACCCTTAATCATGTAAATTTTGAAGAAAAGGACAGGGCAAATGCAAGATCAAACTTTATTAACTTTAAGGGCTAATTTATCATCTTAGGCACAAAGTTACCTCTCAAGAATTTAATCCAGACATCCATAATTACAATTGGCATATGGTACCAAGCCATTTTTGCAGAGAGGTAATGTTTTATTCGTTTAGGCTCTGTTTGGATGCAAGAAGAAGAAGAAAAAGAAGGAAGAAGGGAAGAAAAAAAATTATAAACAATTCAAACTCTTCACAAAGTTACACACTTCCCAATACTTCTTCTCACTTCTTCCCTTTTTCCTTTCTTCTCACACCTATCCAAACGAAGCCTTAGATTTCTAATTCTTTTCTTTTTCCAGAAATATTGTTCACCGCTTCAGCATAAAAGGCAGTATTGTATAGGCAAGAAACAAAGAAGAATAAAATAAAGAAATTATAGAAGCAAAGGCAATGACGGCCAAAGCTTGACTGATATTGCAGAGATGTTCTTCTTTCTCATGCACCTTAGCTTTAGCAGCTCTTTTTCTCTAGCCGTGGGCCCCTACATCTCTTTCGGAGCAAAGTCCTCCTCGGCAGCCTTAGATGGCTCCTTGAGCTTCTCTTTTGCTTGTTTCTTCTCTTCCTCCTACAATACACTGTTTTATTTTGCACATGAAAAAAAATATCAAGACTTTAATGATAAACAAATTCAGTTAATATGGAAAACGGTTTCTACAAAGTGTTTGAACCCATTAATGATACATTGGACCCATTGATGATACATGAAACCCAAAATATTGCAAAAGGTATACTTTTAAGATTTTATACAAGTATTCCAAATAGATAAATGTCTGAATCCTTATGTGATGCTTAGAAATTTCAAGTCCAAGTTAATTGTAGTAGATGTGGTGATGAGCATTATACCATTTAGCTAAAATTGTCAAGAATGGCCTAATATTATCCACAAAATTACGAGGGACATTTCAAGCTAGCGGTAATACCTTGATAAGTCCTTTTTGCAACTCAACGAACTACAATTTTCTTCTCCTCTCAGACACAAAACCTTATGATGGCAATGCTGAACCAACAGTATCAACAACCTCCTCAGATAGTGAAGAGAGTATTTTAACAACTGCCTCCTCAAGTTTCAACTCGCCAGATATAGTGAAAACCCTATTAGACATTGTAAACTATTTGAATATCACCAATTGTTTATAAGAAGACCCAAATATTAAATTGACGAAAGAATTTTGATTTTAAAAAATATATATACCTTGAAAGGATTAGAAGAGAAGATGGTACAACATGGTTAAGAGACAAGTCCAACCAATCTTGGAGCTGAATGTAAAATTCAATTAAAAAACCATTCATTCAAATTAAATTGCACCAATCTTGGAGCTGAATGTAAAATTCAATTAAAAAACCATTCATTCAAATTAAAGTCCAACCCTGGGCTCCGTTTGGATAGATGTGGGAAGAAGGGAAGAAGGGAAAAATTGAGAAGAAGTATTGGGAAGTGTGTAACTTTGTGAAAAGTTTGAATTGTTTATAATTTTTTTTTGGGCCTTCTTCCTTCTTCCTTCTTCCAACCCCATCCAAACAAGGCCCAGGGTAAAAAGGATCTATAATGAACTCTATGGTATTCGTGACCAAGCAAATAGTGAATAACTGCAAAATGACAGAATATTAAAACCTGATTTCGCATCTCTTCTGTGGAGAGCAAACTAAGATGGCCTCTCGGCTCTCTCTCTACAACCTTGTCTCAGTTCCTCCTCAGATGAAAAATCTACACCTTCAGCTTGGATTAGCTTACCATATCTTCTTTAATCCTGAGTCAAAAAATTTCATTTTGGTAAAATCCAAGGCTCTTTGTATAAGTTAGCAGTTAACACTATCTTAAGGTAAATATCGAGCAAATTTATCTTAAAAAGTAAACAAGATAACAGAATAACAAAAAGTGAATGAGGCAAAATTAGTTGAATCGAGATTTAACCGGAAGCGATTTATAATATGAGAAACATGAAAATAATTCTTCAGAAGACAAATCAGTAAGAAAAGAACAAATCACAAAGATTTCTGTTTACCTATAATGTGAAGGATAAGAAGCTGTTGTTGTTCACAAAGCAGTCCTCAGAGGCATGATTAGTTCATTAGGGCATGTTTGACTCTTCTGGGTAAATAAAAAAAATTAACAATAACTAAAATTATCATTCTGGAGTCTGGACAAATATATCTTTAAAATAACAAAATGAAATTATCTTATAATCAAGCACCTTCTGCAAGAAGCTGACATTGTGCTAAAAAATAATGGTAAAAATAGTGTAAAAATGCCCTCCAAAAGCAGCGAAATAAAATTTCAACTAAGACAAATCAGCAACATGACCCTCCATTGAATCTTCAAATGCAACAAATCCATCCTTTCATTATTACTTATCTTTCATCACAAATCACAAAAAAAAAAAACAGTACAGACAAGCATAATCCCATACAAAGTATTCACAACAGCCTATATTTGGCAAATTTGCAGTACTGGCTCATCCCAGTTCTTGGTGCTTTGGGTTGATGTCGTAATATCGACTATTAAGGTGCGCACGTCCAAATAACTTATATAAATGAACCTAGATAGATATGTTTACTTTTTTGAAAAGTAAGTCTAATTAATTGTAATTATCCCTCAAATGTTCTTGGACATTAATGAGAATATGAAGACAAATGTTGCAAAATCATTGACGTTGATTTGAAAATGATGTTTAATGGTGGCTTGTAAAACGTGCTAACCTTGTGTTTGAATTACAAATCATGATAAATTAGCTTCATAATTATCTAGAATGACATTAGATTACTGTGTCTAATAAATTAAAAACAAAAAATAAATACCAAATCACCAGAAATTCCAAACCGAAAAATTTACTGATCTAAGTTAGAGTAAAATAGCACTTACCTAAGTAGCAATCAATCACCTTGGTTCTTCCTCTTAATTCGAAATTTGCTGGAACAAAAAAAAACCAAAATGAACAAAATTAAACCAAAATTGAAACAGTAGAAAATTCGACTCAACAGAGCTATAAAGGGAATATATATATGACCGATTTTGCTAACCTGGATTAGTGCAAGAGGAATAATCAGATCCATTTTAACTCAGAACCTACAGGTATTTCAATTAGAAAGCAGAAAAATTAAGGAAAAAAAAACTTTAACCAATCTAGAAAAACTTACATGAAAACAAAGAAGGCGCTAGGAGGTCTCATAGGCTTGTTCGGGTCCTTGGTGTGCCGGTTTTTTCGTCATTCCTCGAAGAATGAAATGGATTTCTTCGAAAAATTGAAAAATTTCTTAGATTCACGGGTATCTCTTAACGACAAGAGAACCAAAACATGAGTCGCTTCTTAAAGAGGTTTATTGATTTCATGGGTCATTTCTTTCCAGTAGGCGCAAGCCCCTACTGTTAATTACCCCGTGATTGCTCACGAGAACCTTTGATTAAGGGATCTAAAGAATTATATATAAAGGCTAGGGAAATCGTTGATTTTATGTTTATTTCATTTGGTTTAAACCGGACTCGATTGGTGTACCAAACTTAATTGACGGGACCTAATTGAGGACACTTGAATGATTTTTATTTGAGACAGACTTGGCTTTCGCTTTGATGTTGGGGCGTGGTTTTCGGTCCTTAGGCTATTTTGGACCTTCGGAGGATTTGGACTTGGATTTGAGTTTATCAAGGCTATTTTGGGCCTTTGGATTTGATTTAGATTTCAAGGCTATTTTGGGCCTTCGTATTTGGTTTGGGTTTCCCTATTTTGGACTTTTGGATTTGATTTGGATTTTCAAGGCTATTTTGGACCTTGGATTTGATTTGGGTTTCATGGCTATTTTGGGCCTTGGATTTGATTTGAGTTTTAAGGCTATTTTGGACCTTTCGACTTGGATTTAGGTTTTCAAGGCTATTTTGGGCCTTTAAATTTTGTTTGGGTTTTTCGGGATTATTTCGGGCCGCTTTTGAGAATTTCCAATTTTGGAGTTGCTTGAAGTCGATTTTGATCTGTTGAAGAGCTTTCGTTCTTTAAGTGCAGAGGTTTCAGTATTGATTTCGAGTTTCATGTTTTTTTACTTTTAATTTCTTATGTTTTTCTTTGAATTTTACCATTTTCACAATTTTCTTTTATTCTTAATTTTAGACTTTTGAAATTTCTTTTTATATTTCTAATCATGTTTATTTTTTAAAATATTTAATATTTGACATATCTCTTTTGAAATCTCAATATTTATTTTTGAAAATTTTTTAGAAGAGTTTAATTAAGTTTTCAAATTATTTTGGAATTACAAAATCTATTTAATATCATTTTAGAATTTCATAAATTTTGTTTAATATGAAAAATACTTCAAAAATAAAAATGACCAATAAATTGTCAGATTTTCATATCAAAGTATAAGTAAATTTGATTTATTTAGATTTTTAGAAATTTATGAATATTTTATTTGTATTTTTCTGAGTTTTCTACTATTTTTAATGGATTTTCAAGTTTCTGCTTTCGTGGTGTTTTCTGATTGGTCCACGTGTGCACAGGAGCTGTTGTGGCTGCTGACTGGTCTTGCTGACGTAGCTGATGACATGGAATTTTGATTAATTTATTTTTTATTTAATTATTTAGTGTAACGGGTTGTTGCCCTGTCAGGGACCCGCCAGACGCCATCTGACCGCAGTGGATCATTTTTGGCCACGGATCTCTTCTCCTTCAAACCCGATACAGGTGATCTTTTGCAGTTTAGTCCTACTCGTTTCTCCGGTGAAATTGTGGCGATTCCGGCCGTCTTTTTTGTCGATAGTTGGTTATTTGGGATCGTGAGATCAAGGAGAACACTCTGGTGGGGTTTATTGAAGCTTTCGAGGTTTGGTTCTCCACGTGGCACCTGAGAGAGCTCGAGTGGGTTTCAATGGCGTTTGCAATGTTCTGGCCATCTTTCTTTGCCAGAATTAGGTTTTTTTTATTCATGATTATGTTTGGGTGACTTCTGTTGGGTCAACTCGTCATGTAAAAGCTTCAAAGGAGGAGATATAGACTGAGGCATTTCGGCTTGGTTTTGGGGCTGATCTGACTCTCTGCTGTGGGGCCTACTGGGAGACTCTTTGATGCCAGCCATGGTTTGGTGAGCTTCAGGGGGTTTACTTTAGTTCATTCATGCTTTTGTTTCAGTTCTAAGCTATCTAATTGGTCACGAGAGACATTGAGGCAGAAGGGGTACTTTATTCACTTTTGCTCAAATTTCAATTTTACATGTAAGTACACTTACAGCAGAAGAGCTTGACTTAATCACTTATTTAGATCAATTTAGACTTACATTTAATATAAAAACATCACAGAGTATGAGGACTAGACTTTTGGCGTTTATCACACTTTTCATTTTTGTTTTTTTAAGTGATATAGCTACTGTTTTAGGGGATTTTGGTCTTGAGTTGCACAAATGCATAAAAGTCATTTACAGAAATCACAATGCACTATGTGAAATGTATTTAAACAATCCAAAGTCACTTTTACTATTTTGCAGGAAAGTACTAATGTATTTGTGTAGTTTTTGTTCCTTTTAAAAGTATCTCATGAAACACTTGTGCATTTATCCCTTAGACTTTGCAGAAATACATTTTAACATCCTTATGAATTTTGTGTGAACCCTTTTGCAGGAAACTCATGATTTTGACAAATTAATTATTTGTTTGGAAAATTCGCTAGATTGATTGTCTACTCATCAAAACAGAAGAAATTTTTTGCTAGATTGATTGTGCACTGTGTTCATTTAAATAATAATTATTTTTCATTTTAAAAATATAATACATATGAAAATTTTTCTTTTTGTAATTTACCCACCCATCATAGGGTTGGCTACCAGTGAAAACTTTTCACTCATGGCCGGTTCGTTTGCTAGCGTTACAGAAATTGAGGAAAATTCAGGGATGATAGTGAAGACTTCTCAAACCTTTGCTACGTTTGACAAATTCATGAACTAGTTAGTTTGCGAACTAGCTAGTTCGTGTGAAATCAAACGAACCCACGAACTAGAACAAGGTCTAGTTTGCAATTTTGTTCTAGTTCTACCAAAATCACGAAACAAATTTGTTCTAGTTCCCCTTTTGGCAAACATAGCTTGCTCCGCGTTTGGTTACCTTGTTCCCTTATTTGCGAACTTCTTGTTCGGCTAATCCCTCAGATTAATCCATACATATCAATATATCCCGTGGGTGTTTATGTGGCCCATAATCAATTTATGCACTTCCATGCATATTAAATATGTATATAAATTAAATTTTATCTTGAGACCTACGCAATAACCGCATACGCAGGCCGCGTATATACAACCCGCAGGATATCAAACTCGAGAACCAAATACATACCTACTAACATAAAAGGAAAAAAGTACTCGTACTAAAACACAACTCACTTCAAAACCCATACCACTTCTAAATTCTAATACAGTTCTACACTTTCACATACAACATAATTAGTACCAAAACCTAGCTAGCTAGTTAACTCCTCTGCGCGCCGCAAAGCCACAGCAAAAGACCTAACAAACAGGCAAGCTCCCAAATATCCAACGGCAGCCATATATCACATCACAACACCCCAGCAGCCACAAGCCGATCTTTTTCCTTCCCATAGTGATGCAGCTCGGCAGCGTCGATCAGAAAATGCACGGCCTGGATCGGATCCAGAAATACGCTCATAAATAGATAAATAGATTGTTAACCAGCTGAATGTAACTATTAGCCTATTTCTAATAGTTTTTTTTTTTCTACTTATGAATTGGCCTCTTTACTGATACTTTCCTTTCCACTTTACTACATCAACAAGTGGTTATAGTAAAAAGGAAAAATTAAGCTATCCATTGAGAGTAAATCTTGCCGATAACACATGAATGATTACTAAGTTACAAGAGATAATCATTTTTTCATTTTCAATTTTTTTTTTCTATCAAGCTTCCCAGAGAGCTAATTTCCCTGGCGCCACCGCCGTACCGGTGCTGGAATTATCCTTGATATGTCGCACCCGTTTGGTTAGTTCAACCAGTGCTGTGTCCACTGCATCTCGGAAACCAATCTCAGCCCAATTTGCACTTGGGTGTGCATATGTGACTCGTGGTATCATCCCTATCACCACCTCTCTCATTCTTTGGATCTCTTTCTCAGGAATCTTTGACAACACGTCTTCAATCTTATTGAGCTGCTCTGGTCTGATAAATACTGACCAATCCTCCCTCCTCTCGGGGATGTACCATTCAAACTGTGAATAAGCCATTAATTCTGTGAAAAACACGGGCACACATCCAGCCAAAATTGAGTCAAAAATCGATCGACGTGTTCTTGTGTCACCTGGCGGTTGGATGCAGAAGCAGGCCCGTTTCATTGCGCCAAGTATCTCATCAGCCGCATCCCATGCAGACACCCAGTGTTTGCAGAAGATAAAGGATGCAATTTTTAGAATTTTTGCACTGGCTTATAACAGCTGACCGATACACCTCTGCAACATGTCCTTTCGGACGGGTCCCGCCAACAAAGGAGAAAAGGCGTGTTCTCTTCGAGCGGCGCACCTCATTTTGCCATGAGGTCATTTCAGCTTTAAAGTGTGGGTGGAAATAGGAGGGGTATGGAATGCCGAAATGGTTCTTGTACCTGGGCTTTAATTTGCGTTCAATGATGAGTACGAATACATTTGAAAGCTCTGGAAGGTGAAGAAGATTATTTGAATTTTGGCATTTTTTATGTGTGGGGGCCGCACCAAATCCTGTACCATAATACCACTCACTAGAAAATGATCATGGTCTCCATGCCGTTGGAAGCTTGCAAAGCTTGAGATATGGTTAACTAAATCAACAGCCATAGCATCACGCCGGGTGAAGTTATACTCGAGAAAAACTGAAGGCGCATAGAATGAAGGATAGAATGGGATGTAGAACATGATTGCAGATGAAATGTTGTATGTGCGGCAGGGGTGATTGATGGCTCGTGCATGGAATATCATGTCAGCAGAGAACTGGTACGTGTCGTACCAGCTCGAATGTGTGTTATAGCGTCTTGACTTCTTATGTAGGGGTTGGCCAAGACCCTGGTTTTCAATGTAGGGACACTTGTTCAACCATGGATCGAGTGCACTGCAATTACTAAGAAGTGCCTTGTTGAATCGATCGGGTAATTCGTATATATAGAAAGGTGCGATATCTGGGTCGCATTGTTGGGAGTTGATTGGAGGTGCTTTTCCTGTTTCTGAATTAAGTTGAACATCAAGGTGTGAGGTGAAGTAGGGTTTGCAGGAGTAGGATATAACAAGGGAAAAGAAGAGAAACGAGTAGACTTTGATTTTCATGGCTATGACCTTCACTTGGAAGTGATGTGAAAAGCTAACTAGACTTGACGCTTGCACACCAGTAGCAGAGCCACTGGGTAGGAGCTGGAAGCCTTTGTTAGTCTCAAGCCCGAAAAATTTCAAGAATATACTTATTTATTTGATATGTCTTTCTAAAAACAAATGCAAAATTAGACCAGGTCAATGATTCAAATTTGAAAAAAAAAATAATTGGGAAATATGTTATGCACTTTTTTTTAAACTTTTGGCTCATCCATAATAATTGTCGCCCACAGGCCACAGCCCACTTCCATCGGATTAAATTGGAAATCAGACAATTTGCTTGAAACCCATTACTATTATTAAAAACCCACAATTAATAGTTTAATCAGGTCAAATCAGGCGGCTTGGCTCGAATTCAGATGTAAGTCTTCTATATAGAGAATCTGACAGCTCATATTTACTGAAATCTGAACTTTCTTGTTCAAATTCACTCGGTAAACCCTTTTCCTACGGAAAATTACTTTTTTCTTATATGAAACAAAAGGAAAAAAAAAAGCAAAATTGTTATAGTCTTCCTATAGTTTATGACAATTTGGAAATCAATATCAAAACTCCACTCATTCTGTATATACAAAGGATTTGTGCTTTTATCCCAAAGAATTTGAGGGGTACCAGTGCAGATTTTTTGTTGTTGTGTAATTACTGAATAGTTGTAATACGTTGGGTATTCTGTTCTTAATAAAAGAAGAGAGGTGGGCCTTGGACTACTTGTTTAAAAAAAAAAACAAAAACTGTATATATATGGTGCGTTTGGATATAGGAAGAAGGAAGAAAGAAGAAGGAAGAAGGAAGAAAAAAATTATAAACAAATCAAACTCTTCACAAAGTTACACACTTCCCAATACTTCTTCCCTTTTTCCCACACCTATCCAAACAGAGCTTTATATAAAGGATTAACTCTTGTCCTATGTAATTAATGTAGCATGTACTTCGCAATGGGTGCGTTTGGATGGGTGTGGGAAGAAGGGAAGAAGGGAAGAAGTGGGAAGAAGTATTGGGAAGTGTGTAATTTTGTGAAGAGTTTGGATTGTTTATAATTTTTTTTCTTCTTCTTCCTTCTTCTTCTTCTTTCTTCCAACAATCCAAACACACCCAATGGAAACGTGCAAGTGCGACAACCTCGCCGGGAATTCATTCATTTAATATACATTTTTCATATAAAGCTTCTTAATTGTCTGGGTTTGGTGTACATACTACATAGATAACTCAATTGCATTTAGATAACTCAAAAAGTTATTCTGATCAGAACGGTAAACAACTGCATTCAATGAAGTCAATACATTATTTGAATGACAATTTCTCGTGTTCAATAAAAAACGGAAAAGTTGAACAAATTAAGATCCATCTAGCGTGCAAGGCATGCAATGTGATCATGTTGGCGGGGATTAACTAATTACAAACTTAAGGTCGCCGACAGGTTTGGCCTTTATTATTGCATTTGCATACATCTGATTCGCTATATATTAGAACATTTAGTAATTCATTTTTGGCTGGATTTTATTTGTATCTGTTAATTGATTATTCCCTGAGATTGTGCGAAACTATGATAACTGGAATTTTAGTCACTAATCCTATATATATATTTTTTCTATCAATGGAAGAAACAAACAAGCAATAGATTTCGTTGATAACTTAATATCCTATCTTTTTTTTTTAAAAAAAAAAGCAAAAGGAGGGAAGTTTCATGAAAGTTGCTTAGTTTCTTAATCTAATAATGATTAGTTATTACACCTTTTTCAGTACAAAGTTCAATCCAGAATTCTTTGTTCTCTGGAATCGTATGAAAGAAGAATCCTTTTCTTGTACCTTTATGCTATGCTCCAGAACTCCGATAATAAAAAAGAGGAACGGAGAGGAGAGTAAAGATTGACCGAAAATTTATTACTCTCAAATCGGAGTGGAGAAGTTTACTCTAAAAACTTCTGAATTTCAGTCTGTCTCTTCCCTCTTCTTCTCTTCCTTTCTGTCGTCTTCTCCTCTGCGTGGAGCGAGTAACCAATCGGACAGAGTAAACTTGTCCGTTACTCTCCTCTCCTCTCCTTCCGATTTGGTGTTCTGGAACACAGCCTTAAAGTTGTTTGCTTGCCTTGAGTATGAAAAGGTTTCCAATTAGACGTAGACGGAAATTACTATTCAGTATTCACCGTCCAGGCACGCGTTTGATGTTTATGTAGCTAGAATTTAACAATTACTTATTAATTATTTTCAAAATAAAAAAATTATTTCTGGATTGATTGTGCATTGTGTTTGGAAAAAGATTACGAAAAATATGGAAAATTTCATTTAAATAATATTTTTTTTCATTTAGAAATAAAACATATATGGAACATTTTCTCATTTGTAATTTACCCAACCATTTGGTGGATCCGTTTGCTAGTCTAAATTGAGGGAAATTAAGAGATGATAGCGAAGACTTCCCAAACTTTTAGAGTAAATTATAAGATATTTCAAAACAAGAAGGCTTATGTAGTGTGAATAATTTTTTAAAACAATTTAATCACTCGGAAGAACTTAATTAAATATCTCCATTACTCATAGCTTCACTATCTTGCTAATTTTCAAGCATTTCTCCTGGTGGATCGAGCATTTAAAAAACATCAATTTGTGGTTGATTATGTTGTTAATTAATTATAGTATTATTTATTAGTTTAATGCTTGACGCAAAATTTCTTATTAGGTGCATAATCTTAACAGTTAAAGTTAACCTGTAAGGCTCGAGCATTATTGACTTATTATATTCGGATATCTAATTATATTTCTTTTTTTTTTTTTTGAAGATGATGACCAAATTTATATTAATGTAGACCTCTTGGTCTAGTGGCAAAGAGCAATGCATCTTGAGTGAAAGGTCGTAGGTTCGAAATCCAACTGGAGGGGTCTTTCATAGACATTTAATTTAAAAATAAATTGGGTGGCTTATATAGATCCCAATTCATCTTCAACAAAAAAAAAAAATTATATTGCTGTAAAACGCTGGTGGCTGTGATATTAAACTTCCTGCTAGAAGAACTAAATGGTATATGAACATGAGACAGACATTTACAATGGGAATTTTAAATTATGACTCTATAAATAAATACAATATGGGGTCAAGCATTGTGGCGTTGTATCATTTTCCTTACTCGCCTACTCGCATTTTATTTTGCACCATAACATCATCTTTTTTTTTTTGAAGAAAGAGGGGGGTCTTTGCCATCCAACTTTTTTTTTTTTAAATTAAAGATGTATGCGGGGCTTGAACCCTTGACCTCATGGAGGCCAGCCTAGTGCTCTTACCACTGAGCTACTAGGCCACATGCCACCATAACATCATCTACTCAACATATTTTCATTTCATGTTAACTCATGATTATCTGTTACTGAAAGTTGTTGCTAAAAACATCAATTTCAATTGAATCCAAAATTAGAAAAAAAATAATCATGATCAGACTATATAATAATAATTATTACAAATGATTATCAGCTGTCCCAAATTTGGAAAAGTTTTTTTTTTTTTTTTTTTGAGAAACTAGGCAGCGGCTATCTAGAACAACAAAGTTAAAAGAAAGAAAGAAGAAATCCTATCAAACTAGCTTATCTTCACTGCACTTCTAGTTAAGCAAACTTCATAAAGAAAGTTGATTCACTAACTATCCAGTGATGGATGGCTCCAAGTCTCCTACTTTTATGTCTGAAGGTCCTGTGATTTCACTCCAACCATAAACCCCAAAGAAGCACCATTTTGTCACTTTGGTTGGCAACAGAGTTGAACATCATAAGTAGGGAGTCGTGCATGGAACTTTGTGCTGTTAATTGTGAGCTCACTTGTGGAAAACCCAAAACATGCCAGAGCTGGATAGAGAAAGAACAATGAAAGAAGAGGTGGCAGGCAGTTTCACAATCGTGGTTCTGGCAAAGCACACAAGTTGGGATGGCAAGGGATATTTCTTTTGAGTAACTGGTCTTAGGTTAAAAGTCTCCCATGCGACAGGAGAACTAAGAAGAGGTTAACAGAGGGTGGGACCTTAATTTTCCACAGAAACTTCAGCGGGAAATGCACTTTGCCTGCCACCGTGAGGGGTCCATCTCCAAAGCAGCCGATCTGGCATAGCTGTAAAGTTTATCAGGTGTGCTTCATCTGATAACATGGTCTGCTGATGTGTCATGGGAGATGGCATCAAGAGCATTAAATAGATTTTCATAATACTAGATATCTGGAACAAGATAACTAACAACACAGAAATTAAGGACTTCAGTGAAATAGTTTATCTCAAGATAAAACTAATACTTGATCAAGTACTACAACCCAAAATGAAACAGCTACAAAAGATCAAGGAGCTTAATGTATAACCAATTTATTATGAGCTTCTTACAAGTAAGCCTTCAAGAAAGCAGCTTAATAATATATAGCCAAGTTTCATATTTTGCGCTTCTTAGAAGTAAGCCTTCTAGAAAGCAACTTAATAGCATGACTCTTCTCATCTCTGTTATGAAGATCAGTAAAGCAGGAATGCTGAAAATTGCCTTCAGAGTTCCGAGGTAACTTGGATCGCCAATACATTTTCTTCTTATCTTTATTCCGAGCAATACATGGATCCTTAAGGGAAAAAAATATATCCAATATTTAAATTGTCAGAATCAAATAAATCAATGCAACAAAGAAAGTTTAGCATAGAGAATTAGTCAACATCAAAGAACTTTAGAAGGTATATTTCTAAGTCAACCAATGGATAAATAAGTAAAACAAAGTCAAATAGAAATTGATTTAACTGGTACCCTGTGGTGCATCTTAAGGCAGTTCAAAACAGGAGCATTTTCAAGCAAGTTAATCACATCTTTGATTGTGGCTTCATGGCACGGAGTAGAAAGCTCAAAGTTATTTAAGCAAGGAAATAAAGGCAGGCTCTCGTAGGGCACCAAAATATTGAATGGTGTGAACTGATCCTATGACAGAAAACAACAAAAAGTGTTCAATTAATTATTAAGCAAAAAATGATTAAACACGAGAATTTTGAAACAAGCTAACCACATCTTCAGTGGCGGCTTTCTGACATCAAGTAATAAGCTTGAAGTTAATAAAGCGAGGAAATAAAGGTGGGTTCTTACTTGAGTCATAACATATGAGATGATTTTCAATTGAGCTATGAAAGTAAAAACGAACAAAATCGTCCAAATTAATTATTAAACATAATATGATGGAACATGCTAGCGTCCATATCCTAGGTACAGATCTACAAGTTCTGAATTTGCTTGACAGATACCAACTCAATCCTGCCATGAAGATCAAGTATGTTCAATCCAAAGTAATATTAAAGAGTTTACCTTCAAAATAAGGCTGTCCAAAGAGGGGCAAACAAGGACAGGCGAGAACCTATAATTACTACATTGATACCCAACTTAGTTTTTCCATTCAATAAAATATTTTTTTAAGATACAGGCACTCAGTTAAAGGAATTCAGAACCAAAAAACATAAGGTGTGGTTAAATTGGGAAAATTTTTCTTGCTATACAAAACAGTTGATGACCATTCAAGTAGGACAAAACTGTCAATTTAATGGACCTAGCCTAAAGTACAAGATTCTTTGATCTGTAAAAATATGATTCGAATAACTTTAAAGGCTTAACACTTTTATTTTGGACAGGACAAATATTATTAAAAAAATAAAGGTAGTCAAACAGTAAAGCCATGAACATCCTAACCTATATTTGTTTAGTACGTAGAATTTTACTTCATAAAAGAATAAATAAATCCATTATAAAGATCAACTGACACATGTGGAATGCATCTTAAATTCTTAATACCAAGCAAAACTTATTTCACAGATGATAATTAATAGGTAATATCTAATGAAAATAAAAACAAGTAAAAAGATAATTGTATTGAGAACTACCATATCATCCTTAACTATAAGCTTCAAGTCTACTACATTTGCAAGAAGCTTCAGAAAGCCGCTTACTGGTGGCACAAACTCCTCCTTGGCATTAGAGAGGTGGATGTCAGCCTTTCTCAGCACAGGCATCTCTGCTTGAAACAGTTCAAGCAAACACATACGACAAGAAAACTCCAGATACTCCAGCCTAGGAAATGACAGCTGCATCTCACTACATCTGAGATAGGTATTTTCAAAGTGCACATATGTCTGAAAAATGAAGTTGTTAATTATCACCCCAAGATCCATAAAAGATAATTGTGGTAAATTAAAAAGCTTTAAACCCTTATTTTGGTTGAAACAAATATCAAAGAAAGCTTTTAAATCAGCTAGTGCTAGTCTATATTCTCAATTCAATCTCAATGCGGTCCTACTTATTATTCAAAAGCAGAGGTAATCCAAATAATAAAGCCATAAAGACCCCAACATAACTTTGTCTAGTACACCAAATTTTGCTCTCCTTGCAATGGATTATAAACATAACTAAATCCCATAAAATGATCAACTGACACATGAGTGATGCATCTTACCCGCAAAAGTTACATAATTTCAGTAGAAGCTAGTATAAATGGGATATATCAAATGAAAATAATACGAGGAGAAAGATAATTGTAACGAGGACTACCTCAATTGTAAAATTTAGGTCAACTACATTTGCAATATGCTTCAGAAAGCTGCTTACTGCTGGCACAAACCTCTTATCAAAAGAGAGACAAATATTAGCCTTTCTCAGCGCCGGCATCTCCCATTGAAACAGATGGAGATTACACATATTGCAAGAGAACTGTAAACACTCCAGCCTAGGGAAGCACAGCTGCATCTCACATTTGAGATAGGTCTCTACACATGTCCCATTGTATGTCTGAAAAATGTCATTGACAATTATGAGATACATAATGTTTAAAAGAAACTCTACAATTAATACTATTTTAGATTAATACAGGTTTTCTAGCTCATTGATAAAACTCTGATGTGATATGAAATTATGAAGGGCAGACAAACTTAGTCTCTGATCTAATTGGAGATTTCACCGAAGTGATCATGTTTAAGGAGGATCAAATGAGGCCAAAGCTTTCCATTGCTTTTAAACAGGAGCAACGGAATAATTTTGGCACTTAGGGAATACCCACCTGAATAGAAAGCTTCAGCTCTTTTGCATTTGCAGCGGTCTTCAGCATACGCTCTAATACAAGCAAAGGCATGTTGTTGTGGAAATAACTCAGACGAAACTCTACTTTGCTTACAAGGGGCATCTCTCCCTGAAACATCTCTAGTTTGCAAGGGTGGGACACTAGCCGCAGGGTCTCCAGCTTAGGAAAATCCAGCTTTATCAATTTGCAACAACGGCATTCCATCTTCAGTGTTTTGACGCTCGGAGAGGAAATGTCTACTGTATCCTGTTCAACTGCCCATAGCTCTAGATATTCTAAAACCGGAAGTCCACTGATGAGTTGGGTAAGGTCAGGCGAGTCCATATTGAACCAAAGGTAGAGGCTTTTGAGGCGCGTACAAGCGATCACAGTTTCAAAACCATGGCTGTAATTCTCGAGGTCAAAAGTCTTGATGTGGAGAGACTCAAGAGACTTGATGGAGAAAATATCCCAGAAAAGCTGATAGGCGGTACCAGTATCCATTGTCAAATCGATGTGCCGGACGCCTAGTTCATTAATGCGATCTATCCAGCCTAAAACGGGATAAAGAGGGAGGCAACGTTCAGAGTTGTAACTGGTTTTAAGGCAGAAGCTTTCAAGTGTGGCAGAGCTATCCCGGCATCGGAGCGCCTGATCGACCATGTTAATGAACCAGGCAGTGTCGTCTCTTAAGGAGCAGCAATCGAAGTAGAGCGAGGGTGAGGAGGACCAAAGGTGGCGGAAGCGACGCGAGAGACAGGAGGTCTGGGCCGCAAGGTGAGTGGGGAGGAAGGAGAGAATTTTGAGGAGAAGAAGGTCTGGTACATCAGAGAGCCAGTCGATCAGTACATCCTGGGGAGGTGGTGGGTCTACGGTAATGGGCGGAGGAAGGCCGGTGGTGCCCGCCATGGCCAACTGTCAACTGTGGTTACTGTGCTAGGTTAGATTTAGCGAGTAAGAGGAGTACGAAATTACGAACAAGGGGTTTGATAAGTAAGGCGAGGCGGGAAATTGCGAAATATTTGAGAGCCGGATTATATTTACGCGGGAGAATTCGCCAAATTTTCGGACTTGGTGGAAAGAGTATTGGGAGGAAAATTGTCAAATTTGGGGAATAAACAAATCAGTTATGACTTATGACGGTTATGACTTATGACTCCGTTTGGATGCGTTGAGAATAAAGTAGGAAGAAGGAAGAAGGAAATAAATTTATTAGAAAGGGATAAATTTATTGGTAAGTGTGTAACTTTTGTGAAGAGTTTGGATGGTTAAAAATAAATTTATTGGTAAAAAGTGATTATTTCTTATTTCTTATTCCGGAAAGAAACCATCTAAACAGAGTCTATGAGCGATAAATCTCTCTTGGATGATGGAGAGCGGAGAAACCGCGATTGGCGGGGAAGACGAGAACGAGACGACTCAGACGAGTGTATTGCTGGGCTGTAGCAATGTCGTCCAGCCCACGAACATGGGTTAAGGTCGGCCCAAGGCCCAATTATCGTCAGTTTCTGAATTTAGTCGAAAATTCGCCGAGTTATATTATTACCTGATTAGGGAAATTGATTACTGCCATCTGTAGTTTTCCATCGCTAAAAAAAGTGAACATATACAAACAAATAAGTTCAATGAAAATAAATTGAATATGCATGTAAAATTCTGAACAAATGATGACAACACTTATTTATTTGTAAGTGTTTACTTAGATTGTCTATATGTTCACCTTGTTTGTTGTATATGTTCACTTTATATTTAGCGATGACAATGATGACAAAACTACAGATGGCACTTATCATTCCTGATATTATTAATCGTTGAATTAGCCATCAGGAATTTAATTTAGCTAGAAAACACCAAATAGTCATTTTTCTTTTCTGTAAGGTTGATGATTGCCAGCTGTCATTACTTTAATTAAAATAAGTGATTAATTACAATAAGGATTGGCGTAACTAGATAATCAAAATCGGCCAATTGCTATGTTACTTGAGTGCGGGTGTGGGTATCGTGTCAGATACGATGTGGGTGTGAGGATACGGCAGTTTTCAAAAAAATTCAAATACGGCTGTATATATAAAATAATAAAAATAAATAAAAATAATATATTTTAACTAATTTATATATAAATGTTATACGAGTCGATTCTATAAAAAAATATATTATCTAATCATTTTATTTGTACGTCATTAATCTCTACAGTTACTATTAAATTGCACACATTTAAAGGTTCATTAAATTGTACACATCTACAGCAAAACTCATGAGGGTCATAGTCCGGTTTTGGTGTTCTTCTTTAGTCCCACATTGAAAAAGTAACTAACTTTAGAAAGTTTATATAGACTATTTATAACATTACTTGGGCAGAGCTGTGTTAGACATGTTTAACGTTGACAACGGAAACGGTATTATACAAATCCGTAATCCGTTTCGTTCATCCAACGGTTTAAATTTTTTTTCCGTAAAACGTTTCGTTCGATGGACGGCTTAGATATTTTGATTCGTCGATGTTTCGTTCTCGTAAAAGTTAATAACGTTTAAAGAACGTGAAACGAAAAAAATAGATCGAGAGGTGGCTGGTCGAGCAGAGAAATCCATCGGAGAGGTGGTTGGTCGAGTTATACACTCTTTGCATCGGAGAGGTGGTTGGTCGAGTTATACACTCTTTGCAGTGGTTGGTGGAGCGAGAAATCAATCTGAGAGGTGGTTGGCCGAGCTATACACTCGTTGCAGTGGCTTGAGAGGTGGCTGGTCGAGCGAGGAATAGATCGGAGAGAGCCGTGTGAAGGAGTTGAGGATGGAGGCGACTGAAGAAGAAAAGATGGAGGAGGCGCAAGGAAGAAGGAATGAGGAGGGAGGCGGCTGAAGTTTCATTTTTTTATTTTTCTAAATCTAATTTTGGTCTTTGCTATATTTCAGATTTCAAATCTATAAAATTTTTGGACGGAACGTATTTGAAACGTGCACGGTACATACCATTTCGTTTCACGTTCCGCTCGTTCCAACGTCATCAGACAGTATTCCGTCCTCCGTTCCGTTGTATGCGACGAAATGTAAAACCATACCGTCACTCGTTCCGGTTGGACAGAACGTTCATGGTAAACGAGTGACGGTATGCCGTCGGCAGGTCTAAGCTGTGTGTATGGCTCTGTGTGCGCCCATAGGCTACGCCAAGTGGGTTGTATAAGTGGTCCAAGGTTTGCGGGCCGTTGGTCAAATGAATTAAAATATTGAGATACGCCACGTACCCGACACGGATACGTATCCAATACGGTAACCTATCAACCACATTCTAATGTCTTTTCTTCTTTCAAATTAGAACAACATTGTAATGTCAACATCTTCGTCCGAAACAAAAATAAACATCGTGTCTTCGCACATTTAAGGAACTCTTTCTTCTTCTTTCGTTCCACGAAAATTTAACATCAAATCCATATGATTATATGAAAAAAGACTCATTGGAGAAACCTTTTGCCTGGTCTAGTGTATATTTGTCTCCTATCCATGCATTCTATGAAAGAATAGAAGGAAATAGAGACATTAAAAATGGTGGTCATAACTCATAAGTACTCGTTAGCCGCAACACCGTGCTTTGCAATCTTTATATATTTCTAATTTTCTATTATATTTCTTGTAAAAGTGCTTATGACAGTAAACATCGATTAATAGTAAAAAACGATAAAATAAACACGTGAAACATAGTGGAGAGTGTGCGCCTGTCAGTCAGATATGTTTTTGCTCCAGCATCTCTAGTGCAGGCTGTGCAGCCATAGACTCATGGATAGACCTGTCAAACGGTTCCAAACGGAATGGAACAAGTCTGTTTCGTTTCTGTAACGAAATGAAATTGTTCTTCCATTTCTGTTTTGTTTCGGTAAAAGAAACGTTTTGTTCTTCATTTTCCGTTGATTTCATCCCATTTCCGTGTTCCGTTTCAATAACATTTACGAATTTCGATTTTGTTTAACGTTATGTTTTCAGAAACGAAACTGATTTCTCTTTCGTTTAACATTCCGTTTGGATAGAACGGAAATAAAAATATCGAAACGTTGAAATATTGACAGGCCTACTCATGGAGTCATGGTCAATATTGGTAAAAAATAGTCAAAATTCTGGTCAACATTAGTCAATTTCAGTCTAAATCTAGTCAAAATGATGGGATGTCACAAATTCTATAAATTATAGAGGACAATCACATATGGTACTCCACCAGCAGGGAGGATCAATACAACCATTGATGAGCACTTCTTTCAAAGCGTGCAGGAGGCACCACCTTAGAAGTTAGAACCTTTAATTTCATTTATTTTTTTGTTGCTGGTGCTTGATTAGGTAGAGAGGTTCATGTGTGTTTCACTTTCAATTTTTTCTTCTTCTATCTTACCGTTTGTTTAGTTCTACGCACTTTTTTTTTATTTTTTTGAAATACTAGGTAGATAGAGACTACCTAGGAAAAACAAGAAGAAAGAAGAAGCAAAACAAAAAAATAAATAAATAAATAAAAGAAAAGAAAAGAAAGCCCAAAGGCAACCAAAGAGAGTGGATTTTTTTTTTTTGAGGTTGAAAGAGAGAGAGTGGATTCAGAAATTATCCAAGTGTGAATGGCAACCAAAGATCTGCTTTGTTGTCTAAACGTTCTGTTGTTCCTTTCTAACCAAATTGCCCATAAAGCTGTTGCAGAAGTGACCATGTTACGATTTTGTACACGAGCATGTTGGAAGAGATGCAAGAGAATATCCACGATGGAGTTTTGCCAGTTAGCAGTAATCTGAAAACCGAGAAGCTGCCACAACTCTGAAGTGAAGGAGCAGTTAAAAACAAGTGTGCAGCTGTTTCACAGGTGGGCTGAGAGCAAAGCACACATCCTTGGACATCTCGTAAAGATTTAGGTAGGTAGTTGTCTTCTTAAGAGCACCGGTTATGTATGACAGAATTGTAATCTTTTGTTCGTTCAATGGAAGCCTACTGGCATTTATCAAAAAAAAAAAAAAAGGAATGTGTTTATGTTAATACACGATACACTCCAAAATCCGATCCCATTGATTGATCAATCAAAACTGATTTCAATTGAAATGAATCAACCTTTTCTCGGCCCAATAAATGGCTTCATTTAAACATTTATTAATAGTCAGTTGAATATTTTCTTAAGAATCCACTAAACCTAATTAATATAACACTTAATAGATGCTGGTCATCCTGGTTGATGATTCTTAATTTCTTATCAAAAAGAGGGGGAAAAAGAGTTTGACCCCTGTACGATTTGACAGAAACATGAACCTGTCCTCTCTATATTTTACCAAAAAAATTTATCTACCTGACTATTTCTGTGGCCTCCAGACTCCAGTTCCTTTTATACTCGTATTAAACAGTGAAGTGCCTAATATAATTGATACAAAACACCCCTTAACTTAGTCCGAACACCCTTTAAGACGAAATCACCCCTAGACGTTAAATATAATTACATAGATCACCACGTAACCAGCTAATGAGCCAACCATTAAAAAAAAAAAATACAAGAAGGAGCAAAAACTTGTTGTCGTCAGAGGTACCTTTTTTACTTTACTTTAGAGAAATGTTCTTTGATTATCTATTATCACATGAATAACCGATATAATTTTGGCACAATTTTTGGAGGGTATAAAAGTAGTATAATTAGGTCAGACATCAGGAGGGATTAAGTTTGTTTCAACACTTGAGCTAGTGGAGAAAAAGTTAGCGACCTTCTCTAGATCACACACTTCAAACTCGCAGAGAAAATTGGAGTACAAAAGAAAAGTATAAAAGGGTGTTCGAAATAAGAGAGGAAAGGAATAAAACAACGGTTCAGAGAGAGGAGTGTTCCAGTGAAAATGTTAGTTTTGTCATTTTGACTAAATTGAGGGTGATCGAACTAAACCGTGGGGTGTCTGAATCAATTCCCAAGAAATACTTGTTGCTTATATCATTCTTTGCAAATATTTTGAAAGTGGGTATTAAACATGGACGTGTCCCCGTTCTCGCTTAATGTTTCTCGCTGAGCACTAAGGCAAAAAATTGGGACACTTTATTTAATACGAGGACCTTTCCACTTTAAGCAGCAGTGAAGCTATAATTATCAAAAATAGCAGCCAAATTACTTGTCAGAGTACATCTTTGAAGGTCTAACCTCCTTTCTAGTGCGTTTCACTTTTCTTGGCAGTCTGCTGCACTGTAGCAGGAAATGTTTGAAGAAGAATATTCTAAAATGTAGTTCGTGGATAATATATAATAGTAGAAGGGTGAACATGAAAAGAAATATGATATTCAAGATAAAATAATATGTCGCCCTATTAAACCAACAAGTTAAATTTTAGTGCACTTCGGATTGAACTTCAAGGCTCAACAATGACAAAAACATTTATCAAACAGACAAACACATGCTTTCCAAAAGATTCAAATTGATATTCATTTCCAGAACACCACCTGGAACAAGATAAATAGCAATACAGAAATTAATACCAATAGTGAAATAGCATCTCTAGATTAAACAGAATCAGTGAAACTCAATCAAGTACTACAGGCCCAAAAAAACATGTACAAAAGATGAAAGAGTTCAATTATTACTGTTGACATTTGACAATAAGCTTAAAGTCGTTTATATAGCCAGTTCTCCTATTTTACGCTTCTTAGAAGTAAGCCTTCTAGAAAGCAGCTTAATAACACGACTCTTCTCATCTCCCATATGGAGATCCATAAAACAGGCATGCTTATAATTGCCTTCAGAGTTCCGAGGGAGCTTGGATTGCCAATTTGTCTTCTTCTTTTCTTTGCTAATAGACATATCAGGATCCTTCAAGAAACAATACAAAATTGTCATCAAAAAAATCAAGTGAGAAAGAAGGGAAAAAAAAAATAAAGAACAAGGAAGACAGTTTAGAGTATTTTCAACACAAAACATATAGAGTTGGTATATATACTAAACTAACAAATAATAAATAATAAACAAAAACAAAAATAAGTTGATGTAACTAATACCACGTGGCTCATCTCAAGATAGTTCAGAATAGGACAATTTTCTAGCAAGGCAATCACATCTTTAATGGTGGCTTCATGACAAGAAATAGAAAGCTCCAAACTAAGTAAGCGAGGAAATAGAGGTGGCTTCTTGTTAGAATTGAAAAGATGAAATGGTTTCAGCTGAGCCTATCATAGTAAAAAGTAAAAAACAACAAAAATGTCGTAATTAATTATCATAATAGGATAACACATTCTAGTTCCATATTCCACATACGGATGTGCAAGTTTCAAATTTGATATCGTCTCAATTAAGTCAAGCCATGAAAAAGTACATACAATCTGAATAACAAGAACATTCAACATAAGGTCCCAGCTAATTATTGTAATAGGATAGAACATTGAAGTTTTCATATTCTACGTAGTCACATACAGCAGTACAAGTTTCAAATTTGATTAATATATATCATCCAATTAAGTTTCACATACATCAGTACATGCAATCAGAAGCTATATTAAACAGTTCTACTTGAAAGCCTGTGGATAGAGGGGCAAATAAAAACAGGAGCAAACCCTTAATTACTGCATTGGTCCCCAATATGGCCTTTTTTATTTCAATTATGGATGCACTCAATTTAACACACATTCGAGTCAAAAGAATTCAGAACTAAAAAAATACATAAGGTTATGTAATATAGGATAAAGTGTTCCTAACCAAACCAAACAATCAACGACCGTTCTAGCAAGAAAAAACTGTCCATTCAATTGACCTAGCTTAAGGTACACAGTTCCAGATACATAAAAACGACTATCGGGTTAAATTAAAAAGCTTGAAAAGCTTTGTTTTTGTTGGAAAAAAATGTCAAGTAATTGACAATAATAAAAAATCATTAATCAGCCATGCTGTATTCCCAATGAACATGCTGTCATTATAATTTAAAACAACAGCAAACAAAAAGTAAAGCCATGAACTCAAAACTTATCTTTGTCTAGTGTGTCAAATTTTGCTTTATCACAACAAACTATACAAAAGATATCTAAATCTCATAGATATAATGATCGATCACACAAGGGTGATGCATCTCAAATGAGCATAGTTGTAGGTCTGAAAATAGCAATCATAAGAATTTGGGAGAGGCCAATTGCATAATTGAGGCCAAATGGCATCAGAGTGTTCACTATATAGGTTTTTAATAGAAGCTAGCAAATGAAAAAGGAGACAAGGAGAAAGATAATAGTATTAAGGACTAACCCAATCATCCCGAATTGCAAGCTTCAGATATACCGAATTCGCAACACACTTCAAAAAGTTGCTTATTTGTAGCGCAAACTCCTCCTTGGCACTAGAGAGGTGGATGTCAGCCTTTCTCAGCACCGGCATCTCTGCTTGAAACAGCTTGAGCAAACACATTCTGCAAGAAAAGTTGAAATACTCCAGCCTAGGGAAGGACAGCTGCATCTCACAACATCTGAGATAGGTCTTCTCACAATGAAAAGATGATGTCTGAAAAACGAAGTTGCTCTTTATTACACCAGTAATTTAAAGAATCTCTACTGTTATTGCTGTTTAAAATAACTTAGCCCATTTATGAAATTGCAATTTGGTGTCTGATCTCAAGGTTCCAAACTAATTGCAGTTAGACTCAAATGATCATGGCTGAGGAGGATCGAATTAGCCAATCATTCACATTGCTATTAAACAGGAGCAATAAAAAAAAATTAAGAACTTAAAATATTACTCACCTGTAAATATTTTTTCTTATTAATAAAATCTGTCAGTGTGGTGATTTCCACCTGACCATAAAAAAAAAAATATTACTCACCTCAATAGAAAGCTCCAGCACTACTGCATTTGCAACACTCTTCAAAATACTCTCCAATACAAGCGCCGGCACTTCACGCGGAGACCTCGAAATAAACCCTGCTTTGCTCACTAGGGGCATCTCCCCATGAAACATCTCCAGATTGTTTGCTACACAGATTTGGATGTGGTCCAGCTTAGGAAAAGCCAGCTTCATTATTTTGCCTGATTTACAGCCCAGCTTCAGTGTCCTGA
Source organism: Rhynchospora pubera (assembly GCA_028095005.1). Taxonomy (NCBI): domain Eukaryota; kingdom Viridiplantae; phylum Streptophyta; class Magnoliopsida; order Poales; family Cyperaceae; genus Rhynchospora; species Rhynchospora pubera. The sequence goes on along the minus strand of CM051462.1, from coordinate 155,718,715 downwards.
TGCTTAGAGAGGAAATGTCTATTATATCTTGATCAATGCCTCTTAACTCTAGATATTCTAGGACTGGGAGTTCTCCAATGAGTCGGGTAAGTTCGGGCGAGTCAATATTCAGCCAAAGGCAGAGAGACTTGAGGCTGGTGGAAACAATATCAAGAGGAATTAAAGCTTTGTGATTACGAAGCAGGTCGTCAGATGTTTCAATGTGGAGAGACTCAAGAGACCTGATGGAAAAGATACTGCAGCAAACCGCTGTAGCAGTGGTGGATTCCAGCCTCAAACGAAGATGTTCGACGCCTAGATGTGCAGCACGGTTGATCCATCGGGCAACAGATTTCTGAGGGAGAGGACATCGGGAGAAGTAGCATGTTTCGATGCAGAGGGTTTCAAGTGGGACAGAGCGATCCCGACCGAAGACGAGAGCACGGTCTACCATTTTAACAAACCGGGGGGTGACGGTAAAAGGACGGCGGTGGAAGTAGAGCGAGGGTAAGGCCGACCAAAGGCCGTGGAAGCGGCGTGAGAGACAAGAGGTTTGAACCGCACGGTGAACGGGGAGGAGTGAGAGGATTTTGAGGAGAAGATGCTCTGGTAAATCAGAGAGCCGGTCGACCAGCACCTCTGGAGGCGGCGGTGGTTCCGGATGAAGGCCGACTGAGTCCGCCATGACCAACTTACTAGGGTTAGGGAGCAGAGGCTAGAGAGGAATACTAATGAATTACGAAGGAAGAACCGAATGAGTATTTTATAACTGATGAAAGGTTTTAGGATTGCCAGGCGGGAAAATGCCAAAATTTGCCCCATTTTGCGTGGGAAATTGATAGCTTGTGGGATTTTGTGAGCGAGGGAATTTGTCAAATTTTGGGGATACAAGGAATAAGGAATGGGATTTGTGAATTGTGAATTACCATTGCCACGTGATGCATCTAGGGTGTATAACAGGTGGGTTGATGATATTTTAGTAAAATTTGAACTCAATCCGACAATATCGGATTAAAAAATTTATTTAGTTATTCCACCCGTAATCCAATCCAACCCATTAATTTTTTTATGTACGGATTTTTATGGATTAAGCGGGTTAAACGGATTTTGTTGATTAAAATTTTGATCAAATAAAAATACATACAAAAATCATTTGTAGCTATTCCAATTTATTTCGAGACAAATTAGAGATGCATTCAAAGTATCTTTCAACTTTCGAGACCTTATCTCATAAAGAACGTGAATGCATATGGAGAAGATCGAAACTTCATAAAAGAAGAGATCTTTGAGCAAGGACATGAGAAAGTGTGAGGCGAAAATGAGTAAATAGTGACAAACGGGTAGGTTGAAGTATACACGGGTTTACTAGTACAAAATTCGTAACCCAACCCAACGTAACGGGTTTGTCAAAAATAGAACTCGTACCCAACCCAACATTATGCTAACCCGGTAAAATACGGTTCGGATCGGGTGGGTTGAACGGATTGAACGGGTTCGCGGTTTTTTTGTACACACCTGTGCATCATGCATGCATACAGAATACGGGCTTCCTCTTAAAAGACCTTAGCCTGGGATGCGATTTCACTGGGCCAGAAAATCATATCATGGCCCAGGATCATGGGTATGAAGGAGGCCCAATAAATAGTTTCTAACGTGTCAGTTAATCTCAATCTCGTGCCGAATGAGTTGAGCTAAATTGAATTGGTCAATTATTTGAAAGAAACATGACTAAAGATTTCTCTGTCCTTTACCCAAAAACAGATTTTCCTTTTTCTCCTTTAGTTCCTTTTACCCTTGTATTAAACAGTGGAGTGTCTAATATAATTCATGCAATCCAACAACCTTTTCATATCAACTGTTAATATTATGCAAACGAGAAATACATGTTGCTTATACCATTCTTTGCAAATAAGCCCAATATTAATTGAAATCAGCATTTAGGCCCAAGATTATGAAGAGCATAAATATAGATTGCACAGTTTAACAAGCAAACTAACAACACTACGCGTCTACGCAATCTGCTTTGACAGAGATTTGTAACCTCTTAAAATATACTCTGGTAAAACTGACATCCGAATTAGATTTGCATTTGGATCCTCTCAGGTGAGCTAAGCTAATTTTGTTTACATTTTTTGTTTAAAGAAATAACAAGCTGGACGTTGTTGTGCTCCGATTTGGGTGATCATGATTCCACTTCATGATGTGTCAATTGTCATAATTAATTTATCTTCATGTTGCTTCTTCCTTTCCCGCATTTGCATTCCTCTGCAGTCTGCACAGGAAATGAATGAAGAACAACGGAAAGAGGTAGAGGATAATATATAAAGGTGATTCACAGGGCGAAATCAGAGGGTGGCGGGCGTGTGCCATGCACACGCCAAAGTAGCAAAATTTATTGGAAATGTTATAGTTGGGCCTACGCCAAAGGTCCAAAGCTGAAGTAAATGAGGCCATTTGGCCTAGTTAGTTGTCTAAGTAGAGGCTCCATCTCTCTCAATGTAAACACTTAGAGACCAATTCTTATCCTCTTACGCAAATTCATCTCCCAATTCCTGTCAGAGACAGAAAGAAATATTTAATTTTTAAATTGTTCCTCCTAATTTATAAATCCATCTCCCAATTCGACAATTCTCATTCTCTGTTATGCAAATCCATCTTTCTTACTCTCTCTCTCTCTCTCGGCTCGGGAGTAAGGAGTCAGGAGGCTGCAGGCGACATAGCGACAGACTCCACGGCCGCGACAGACAATGCTATTTTTTACTCCACGGTCGGCTGATCGGCCCACCCTATGTCGGAATCCTGGTTCCGCCAGGTGAAGTTTAATAGAAATATGATGTTCAACTGTTCAAGATCATGATAAGTTAATGTCAGCCAATAAAATAAGAAAGTTCACTTTTAGTGCGAATGAAAACTCTGCCACTTTAGATGAGACTCAGAAACTTAACGATGGCATCAACTTCAATTAAGGGCCTGCTTTTCAAAGATCCCAAAAGAAAGGGAAAAATATTGAATTTTACAACATGCATCTTCAAAGAATATTATCATTACTTATCAGTCTTCTATGTAAAGATGCACAAAATAGATCAGAACAACAAGCCGAATAAAACAGCTAGAAAAGATTAAAACCTCATATGCAATTGTTGACAGTAAGCTTTCAAGTCCTTCAGATAGCTAGTTCTCCTATTTAACGCTTATTAGAAATAAGCCTTCAGTACAACAGGTTTGTTGAAATTTTCCTAACGAGTTCCCAGGTAACTTGGATTGCCAGTGTCTTCTTCTTATCATGATACTCAATATAAGAATCCTGAAAAAACAATATTTATATGACCAGATCAAAGAAATTAATGCAACAAAGCAATCAAAAAGAAAAAAATATGGCGACTCTCAGTACAGACATCTTGTTAACATAAACATCTTTCAGAAGGTACATTTCTAATCAACAAACAATAGATAAATGAACAATAATACATAAAATTGAGGTTAATATAAAACATCTTTCAGAAGGTGTATTTCTAATAAACAAATAAATAGATAAATGACTATTGATACCCTGTGGCTCATCTTAAGCCAGCATTCAAAACAGAACGATTTCCACACAAACACACATGCTAATCATATCTTCAATGGCGGCATCTCGATCGACACAAGTAGAAATTTCTTGAAAAAACCTGCATTCTTAATTCCCTGTATTGCTACTACAGATGGATTGATAAGCTAGAATTTGAAATTATGCGTTCTATGCCGATAGCCTAGTGTTTGTTGGACCAAACATAGTCTAGGAAAGTATAGACAGTAGACACTAAAAGGACAGCTTAGAGTCACCAAGGGAGAGAAGGGGTTAGCCACAAAGAAATGCAAAATTACACGAATTGTTGTATGCAAGCCCTGTAGTTTTATCAACAAGCACTGATAATCTGATATATATGATAGAGTAATTGCAAATTTTATCAGCAAGTCCCTGTAGTTTTATTTTATTGCAAAATGTAATGCGTGAGAAGAAAAGTGAGCAGGTTCTGTTACTATTTATATGCAACGAGAGAGGAAAGGGTGAAGCTCACAAAAAACACCAAATCTGATCAATTATTTTGTACGAAAAGTTTGCTATCTAATATACAGGGTCATGATCATGAAGCATTATTTTAATATAAGACTATGATTATTAACAAGCTAAACTAAACAGTCATTGATTTTTATCAAAGGCCAGAAACACAGACAAGGATTATCAGGGTACATTTCATATCCTCACAAAAAAAAAAAAAAAGAAAAGAAGGGAATATAGTTACAGCCATGAGGATTATGCACATTGACCCCTATGCTTTTCATTTTCGCAGCGCATTTTTGGATTTTTGGATTTATAAATACTAGTAATTTTTTTTTTACATAAGATCTGAAGACTTCATCTGTTATATTATTGATTGACAATTCTATTTTAACCAGATCCAACAACTCAAGGACATTTTGTACGCTTTAGAGCTTGCATTTTATTTTATTGATATTAAAAGAGATTTGCTAAATCTTTTGGAAAGGGCAGTAAATGAGGCAGGGTGCAAGAATTGATGACTCTCTTACAAATCCAGCAACAACACAATCTCATACTAAATGTAGCCAAGAGCAGCCACTTATTGAACCAGGAAATATAAACTGAACTGAAAATGCAAAATGATAAGTAGGGCAAGGTGCTATGCAATGTAGAATAGAATCATATGGCTTACTGGATGCAAGATTAAATACGAAATGAAGTAACAGAAAAGACAATATGTAGGATCAACTTCTGTCACACCCCGAGAGAGCATTTTTTTTCTCAGAATGTACACAACTTAACAGCAATCATAAACTGGGCATCATTAAAATAATAATGTCTCAAATACAAAATCAGGTCCATCCGACCCTAAACGAGTTTATAATCTCGCAGCGGAAAACATACTAAAATAACAAATTTTCTGATAATATCTAATAAATAATCTTAAACTACTCATAATTAAAAACTAAATATCATCTAGATTAACTTCACGCAGCGGCTCCAGCTATTAGCAATATTCTTACTCCAATATTGTCTCTGTGGATTAAAAATGGGGGTGAGTATAATTTTCAACTCAGTAGGAACAATCTCGACTTCCAACCTCTGGAAGTCAATCGGAGATATCATTCAAAAGATTATAAAATTGAATAAATCAACTTAATGAAATGCATCAAAATTCAACTACTTGTCAACACAATAAAATGTGTACTTCCTTTGGAATATATCAAAATAATCATCATAAAAAGTATTTTATTTTGGGGAACCGACGTCATCAACATACTTTGGCCACACTTCAGAATGGAACCATACTAGTCAGCCGTTAGTTTGGACCATTTCGCACTCCCAACAGCAGATGGAGTGGCATTTTCACCTGCCACAGTGAAAATACGTTCCTTCTAACACCCTGAAGGAACCGAGTTCCGCCACGTCTAACGGACCGCTAATCCCGAAGGAATCGCCAACCAGGTACCGGTCAAAATAATAAATTTTTCTTGTGTGTATATCAAACATCAACTTAATTGACTTCCCCATAAAATATAATTTCACCATCATAAATTTCATAAATCACCAATTTATAATCATACAGAAAATAGTATAAGGTTTTCAAATAAAATGACGGACTAGCTATATAATCATTAAATATTTAACGAAATATATAGAAAGTTTCATATCATTATAAAATGTATAATAATATGATTGAAATTAATTTCGAGAACTGTGAGATGTATACCTTTCAATCGAAATAAAAATATTAATGGAAAGATTGAATTTTTAAAACAAGAAATAGCACATTAACACATCATTATATCGTTTGATTTTCAAAAATATAAATTGACGTTTATTGAGTTTATTTTGATTCACAAAAACTTAGGTGTTATAAAACTTTTGACAAACTTTCTATTAGACTAAAGTTCACCTAAAAATCGGAATGAATATTAGATATTTCAAAGTTGTTATGGAAACCAAATAAAACTTCAGAATTTTAAAAGAAATGCAAAAGGTGGGATTCGAACTTGGGTAAGGCCTATATTAAAAACTTTAATGCTTAGGCAGCTACCAATTGGGCCTTCATCACTTGTTGTAATTCATTCAGAATTTATTAATTATCAACATCTTCGTTGAAGCTTCTTCTCCAACAGAACAGACCGCGTTTTTCACAGTTTAAAATGTGTTTTTCATTTTAGACTGCAAATGCATTCATCTACGTAATATTTCCATCCTAACTCACATAAACTAACTACCTAATACTTATTTAGATCAAAACAACAAAATGGAATTGAAATTCAAAAGGAAGAGGATGGAACAACAAAGGTCGGGACGGCTCCTACCTTAACGACGAACTCTTCGAGAAGACACCGTACACCCTTTCTGCTATAGCCCGCTCCTGCCCAAGCTCCTTCTCGCTCTCTCAAACTCTCTGAACTCGTTTATTTGTGATTTTGATTTGGTTTGAGAACTTGATGAACCATGCACCTCTATTTATAACTAAGGTTTTCACCTAACACCATTCCATATTTTACACATATATTTTGAACGAGATTTCGGCTTCTACCACTTCACACTTCACGGTAGGACAGTTTTACTAAATTTCCCAAGCATTTATTGCAATGTCTAATCAAGTTTTACCATGAACACCATGTGTTTGTTGAAAAGCCTGAGACAAGGCCGAGATTATTGACCATTTTAACCCATTCCTTCATGTGAGTTTAGTAGCCCACATTTCTACAACGGCTAGGCACTAGGTTTGGACCTATTTCATGCTTTTACCACGTGTGTAAGATAGGTTTATGTGTGTTGCACGTGTAACTGATTACGAAGTGTTTGACAGAATGCTTAAGTGACATAATACAATGCTTATTCATTGACATTTTGTTAGACTATAGTTATAACAACTTCATTTTGAACCGAGTACAAGGCTGCATTCAAGATTATATAGAATGAAATGCAAGACTATTGAGTACCAGACCAGATGCAAAATGAAGCTTGTGATATGATCCTAAATGCAACACTAAATGCAAACTTAAATGCACAATTGCCTATCAAATGCGATGCTAAATGAAATGCAAGATGAGATGCTGATTTTTATGCAGATGCAGGGCATGGTGTAAGACATATATAGAATATTTATAAGGCCTAGATTTTATTCTACTGAGCCATACAACTCGTCGATCCATTGATGACAATAGGTTCCTTCTTCCTTTTTCTTAATTTCTTTTGTTCTGACTGAACTTGTGACAACAGTATACGCACTGGGGTCTGTTATCATGATTCAGTCATAGCTTATGCGCCTCAGTTATGAGAGCAACCCACCACTGTGGTAAGGTAGAAGAAGAGGGTGGGTAGAAGAGTTTTTGGGAAGGGAGGGAGAAATAGTCCCGTCAAACGTGGCCCAAAATCACGGAATGGGCCCAAACCGTTTGCATTTCGTATAAGGAAACGGAACACCAACCCATTCTGTTTCGTTTACGAAATGGCACAAAATTCTATTTCGTTAACCGTTCCATTTCATAAATTACACATAAAACAATTTGAAATGAGCTGGAACAGTCGAAACAGTAGAATTTGGTATTTTGTTTGTCGTTTCGTTACTGAAACGAAACAAAAATTTGTGTCGTTAACCGTTCCGTTTCGTTTATATGGAACGACATAATGTTGAAACGGCTACCGTTGACGGCCCTAGGGAGAAGGTAGTTTAGTGGATTTAGTTGGGTTAAAAGTGGGTTTTGGAGTGGGGAAAAGGTTTCAAATCTTGCTGATTTTTAATTATTTTCGGATATTGGATCACTTAAAAATAACACTCTAGATTTAAAAAAAAAATTTATTCTTAATTGTTTAGGATTATAATATTTTGTAGTCTGAATAATTCTTATTTTATTTCTAGGCGATACAAACACCTCCAACATCTCAAATTATAATTCTTATTTTATTTCTAGGCGATACAAACACCTCCAACATCTCAAAAAACTTAATCAGCAGCATGTACACTTTGCACTGTATTTGTCTCTCCACGAGTCATATTTAAAAACTTTTATCGATTTTGTTCGGTTGTGTTGGATCGTATTGTTTATATCACGAGTTAGACTGAGAAGGAAATGGATTCATTCCCCACATTTCTTCCTTCAATGTTTTGATCACCTATGTGAAACTTAATTTAAAGAAATTCGTGGCAATTTTTGTAATTAATTTCGGGTGAAGATTGTGGACATTTCTCTTCTTAATTCGTAATGAAAACTTCTCTTCTAAAAATTCTACTTTCAATCAAGCCAGTTCAGTTCAACATCATTTCTAATTTAATCTTATGAAATAAATCGTATTAATTTCTCCTTCATCATTGTTTTGAATTAAGCCTTAAGAACTAAAGTTCCATTTGGATGGTATGGGAATAAGAGAAATAAGAGAAGACGTATTGAAAAGTGTGTAACTTTGTAAAAAATTTGAATTGTTTATAATAAATTTACTTCTTTATTCTCTTATTCTCTTATTCCTAGAACTCATCTAAACGGAACCCTTAGAAGTCTAAAACCTTCTCGTGTGGACTTTATCAAACCAAATCCCGCACAGATATATTTATTTTACTTCTGTAGCGTAAGCAAAAACAAGTTGGATGTTGTCATGTTCCAATTTTGTGACGCTCACATTGTTTTAGAGTTTTTTTATTTTTTTTTTATTTTTTTGAGTTTTATAATTTAGTTGTCTTTATCTTATCTGAATAGTGCAATTCTCGAAGGGTAGGTAGACTAGATAAATTGTCATGTTCCAATTTTGTCATGTTCCAATTTTGTGACGCTCACATTGGTAGCCGCTGCCAAGCATTTCTAAAAAAAACTATTGTATTTTTTTTTTCTATTACGGAATTGTATTGTTCATTCTGTAGCAAGTTTAAAGAAACTTCTTTGTCGACTAGCAGCAGCACCAAGATAATATTTCTCTCCTTTCCGGAGTTCCAAACCAAATCACGAGTTGGATCGAATAGAATCAAGGTGAGTTCGAGTTAAGTTGAATAGTTCGGAACGTCTTTTTGCCGAGTAACGAGTTGACTCGAATTGTGACGAGTTCGACTTCGAGTTGGGACCAACTCGCTCGGCTCGTATACAGCCCTAGTGTTTAGGGCATATACCTTCTGAGATTGTTAGTCTTATTTCCGGATATTACTAATTCGAGGAAGGGAACTAATTAGTTGGGTTGGTAGTCGGGGTTAATTTAGTCCTCAATTTTAAAAATTGAATAATCTAATTTAAAATATTATTAGAAATAGTGAAAAAGGCATATTCCTATATTAATCATGATTAAAAGGGTAAATTTCCAAAATCAAAGATTAGAGGGGATATTTCCAATTAGCTAAGATTTCAGGGGTATAATATATGACTAGTGGGATCTCGCGCGTTGCGCGATCTATTTTTTTCGTAATGATATTTGTTGAACCTTAACGGTGATTAAAATGGCAATACCTCCTTATGCTCCGTTTGACTGGTGTGGGAATAAGAGGAATAAGGGAAGAAGTGTTGGGAAGTGTGTAACTTTGTGAAGAGTTTGAATTGTTTATAATAAATATAAAAGTAGAAAGAAACTATTATCTTATTCTTGCTCCCATCCAAACGGAGCCTATATATTAGTATTTGCATCACATCCATCAGCAGCAAACGGTACCATATTGGTTGAATCACAGAGATTATCTACCAAAAATAAAAGATGAACAATTACAAATTTGAGGAGGCAATGCAGTGTCACATCTAATAGGAATGATTTCATCTCATAAAGATCCAATTTATTTCTTTTGGTGGTTCTGCCAGAGCTACTGATCTTTTATTAACTATTGCACTTTATTTGTACCACCCTAAAAGCCATGTACTTGAAAATAAATTTAAGCCAGTAAATAATATTAGCTCGTCATCATAGATTATTACTTGATTTCACTAAAATTTCTACACTAATCTAACAGTCTCGCACTACACACAAAGACTGACTGATAGAAAATATTTGAAACGCCAGAATCTAAATACATGCAAATTAAAACTAAGCCAACTCAATATAAACATCCTGGGTGGAAAAATCCCAGCATACCATAAATTGAATCTGACTTCACAATGTAAAAGTACAACCAGCACATCCAAAGTAATAAAAAGGACTTATTTCTACGCCAAACATAAGAGCATACCTTTAATCATGGCCATGATGAGATCAGCCTACTGTAAGATGAGAAATATTTTGGATATGAATGATTAAAGGGTGGTTCAATTTAGGTACTTAATGCTTAAGGATGCATAAACATGTAAATTTAGGTGCTGTTCATGGTAAACATCATACCTCCTTGCTTAGAAAGCTTGGAATACAGAAAGTGGCAGGCATACAATAAACCCAGTGAAAGGGCAAGCACCTGAAAAATTATTAAAATCAATACATGATCCTATTAAATAATATTAATTTTATATATAATATCATTTGAAATCTATATTTTTCACTTATAATGATGTTAAGCTACAGAACACAGCGAAGAGGATCACACAATATCAAAGTACAACAATAGCCAATATGGTCACTGGTAGGCTAATTTTGTTAAACAAAACAACAGTCAATATGGAGAGGATCATACAATAGCAATGTAACCAGGCATGACAACAATGGAAAGAAAGGATTGAATACTGGTAAATGATGTAAACAGACAATAGATGCAAATAATAAAAAATAAATAAATAAAACTGGCAAAGCATGTGCAACAGAAAACCAGAAGCTAATGAGATCATGTTTGATTTCGGTGGATAACCTTCAGCATTCTGAAATGAGAACTAAACAAATTAACCATCTATGGCAAAGGGGATAAACTCCGTATATTCAATCAGAAAAAGGCTGAGTGTAAAGTTACCTACTGAAGTAGAAGCAAATTGATCGGCACAGATAGTGAGAGAAAAGAATCAGTGAGAGCAATCAGCAAGACACAATCAATATGCCTGCAATAGATAGAGAAAGAAACGAATCAGACCAAACTGAACAGGAATGAAAGCAAAGAAGAAAATGGAAATGGTATGGAAAAGAAATAGATAGAAAAATGAAGCGAAGAGGAATGAATAGTACTTTAGTACTGTAAATATCCTTCTTAGCTTATTGTTAAGGACTGAACATAATAAGTTAATAACCAAATTAAATGTAAGTAATATTAGGCGCTGATCAATTCAAAAAAGACCACAAAATATCTTGTTTTTACAATTTAATTGAAGAAAAACTTTCTGATCTACTGCGATTATGCCTGAAGCTGATAGGTGCACCATAGAAATATACTTTGACAATAATAGTTATCTCCAATGAGATAGTACTTTTTGTGGTAATGTTAATTTTTTTGTCTTCTTCATCCAAATTAATGCATCAACCTTTCCATGACAAACACAAAGTATCATGAGTGAATAAATCAAATAGTAGAAGAGGTGAAAATAAACCACGAATATGAAAACATGACATGTCAGAATCTTGATTGAGGTGAGCAGCATATGCAATAGCCAGAACCTAAAGCTCGCACTTTATCTTTCATTGTTGTTTTATCGCTCTTATCTAACTTAGCTAACTGAATCCACAGGGAAAAAAAAACATTCAATTTGTTAAGGCCACAAACAAATTTGTCAGCATGAAAATAAACACAGAAATAAAAATGATATAAACAGTTCATTGAATTTGTTAAGGCCACAAAGAAATGCCATGAATAAAATTGCTAATTCTTTCAGGAATAATACTAAACATGTATGCCTTGAGATAAACAAAATAAAAACCTAGGAGAGAAGAATTGTAAATCCATATTTATTTGTCCTTCAGCACCAGCGGTAGAAACCTGCAATTAAGCCAGATATAAAAGCCATAAGAACAAAACACCAGAAAGGAAGAATGAAGAATCTACATTACATATGGTGCCAAAATAAAAATGATAAATGAGCAACTTAAAATCACAATATTTCTTACCGTGCTGGAAAGCTGACAATAAATTTAGATGAGACAACAATTTTACCAGCATGGAGCTCTGTCATCAGACAACGTGAGAACCTAAAGTAGTATCTCTAAAACATTCCTCTGAACACTACAAAAGCATTCTCCTACAGATATCGAGGTGGAAAAAATAAATAAAAGGAGCTCTTTTATGCTAATGACAGCCTCTTACAGTGAAATCCCAAAAAAAGAGAAGTGAACAAAAAAATTAATGTCACTACCACAACAAGAGGCTTTTGTAACGGGTCATCTGTAACATTTGTTTTAAAACCCGTTACAAATCTGACAAAAAAAGGTGTTTGAAAAAAGTGGATCTAATCTATAACGTTTTTTATATAACAAGCGTTACAATTTTTCCGTCCAAAAACAAAAAAATAATATGTAAACCTTCTGTAACGTTTTTTATATAAAACACGTTACAGATCTGTAATGTTTTTTATATAAAAAACGTTACAGATTATGAATTTTCTTCTGTAACATGTTTTGTATAAAGAATGTTACAGATTTTTTTTTATATTTTTGTTATGGTTTCTAACTTTTTTCTCTCTCCTCCATTATTCCTCAAGTCAGCCGCAACCACACCAAAGAAAAATCGAATTTTTTTTTCTCTTTTTTCTATATTTATTTTTCCACTCAAAAAAATAACAAAAAATTCCAAAAATTCTGAAAAATAATAAAAAACTGAAAATTTAGAAGTTTTTAGAAACTAAAAATTTTTAATTATTGAAATAAATCAAAACAGAAAATTTAGAAAGTTTTTAGAAACAAAATTTTTTATCTGTAACGTTTATTTCTTAATAAAGGTTACAGATTTTGAATTTTTTTTTCGGAAAAAATGCGTATACCTCCTCCCTCTTGTTTATTTTCTGAAAAAAAAATTCTAAGTCCCTCTCTCTCGACTATCACGCTCTCTCGACCCTCCCTCTCATTTAAACCCTAGCCGACTGCTCTCGACTCCTCCGTCTCATTTTTTTTGGCCGGCCAACTCAAAAATTCCTCTCGATTGTACTAGCCGGCCTCCTCTCCTCTCGACAGCACTCAAAGATCCTCTCGTCGGCCTCCTCTCGACAACACTCGAACCTCCTCTCGTCGGCCCCCTCTCGACAACACTCGAACCTCCTCTCGTCGGCCTCCTCTCGACAACACTCGAAGCTCCTCTCGTCGACCTCCTATCATCTCTCTCTCTCTCTCTCTCTCATACCTCAAACCCCAGCTGACAGCACTCTCCTCTCCTCTTAGGTCCACTAGCACTTGAACAAGGTAAACTGATAATAGAAGCTCTTTTTTGTTTCACCCTTCTTCATCCCTTCTCAAAGCGATAAAGTTGTAATTGGTACTTATTTTTTTTATAACACAAGGAAGTTGGTACACAAAGGGTTTTAGTTGGATTTTTGGAGCAATGCGTGGATCCACAACTTCTTGGATTCATCTCATTTTGATTCGTTTTCTACTCAAGCGAGTCGTCTTTGCCAAAATCCATGGTATATTCTTTTACTTGAACTTGTTTAATTATTTATTCTTTTTGTTTTCATTTTGAAATTTGAGTCTTCAGACTGTTTAACTGTGCCGATTTCTGTCCAAAGTAGGTTAAAATCTTGCAAACCTGCTTTGAGTTGTGATGTCTGAAATCAGTTAAAATTGTTTTAGTTTTAGACTCCCCACAACAAGGCTTTGACATTATTTAAACCCTACTTCAGTTTGGTAAGTTTTACTTTAGTTAAATGGGTGTTTATTGGACCTTCCAGATTCGAAAGAGAATGAAGTTCCTTAGTTGAGCACACAAAAATTCATTATTGTGATTTTTGAGAGACTTTAAGTGTTGTGTTATGTTTAATAATTATGTGATAGAGGACATGAGGTATAAGAGCAACACTTGTGCTGCTTGTTGGTTGTTTCCTAGATGCTTGTGGTGGTCCTTGTATTTGATCCTTCAAATTATCTTAAACAAACTGACAAGGATCTTTAACCATATAATTCCAAGATTTGTACCAGACTATCACCATATAACCTGCACTCCTCGACAGCACTCGAAGCTCCTCTCGACAGCCACCGCTGCCTCCTCTCGATAGCCACCACAACACCTCAAGAAGGAGAAGGTAATTAAATTTAGAACAGAGGTCTAAACGACATTATAGCATTGCATGTTTCTGAATTATGTGTGATTGCAACTAGTAAGAATGTAATATACTTTGTCATTCTAAGGATCATGTGTAAATCTCTCACTTTTTAGCTGAGATAATGACTAGACCATGTTATGACACTGGAAGAATAAACCTGTACTGGCTAGTAAGTATATGACGATAATGCAACAAATTGAATTACAGTTATTCTATTGTAGTGCAATTCTAACTTTTTCAACCTTAAACCCTAATCACCTGTTGTTACTAAACTTTTTTGTAGATGAAGTCATACACGAAAGAAGACATTAGAGGAGTTGTAGATGAAGTCATGGAATTCATGTATAATAATATATTCGGATAGTCAACCGGATCACCGACTATGCAGCCATACTCCCCTTCCTATCAGCAACTCTTTGTATTGGTTCAAGTTGTCTGCTCCCACAAGAGTTTGAGTTTATGCTGCGTTGAAAAGGATAGCCTGAACTTCAAGCAGTCCAGTAGGTAAGTAGGCATCTTAGGCTAGCACATGTCAAGTAGTTCAAGGTTTTGTACCAGAGTTCGATTACTGGATACTATAATTTGAAATGTATCACGATTCTTGTAAATAAATTGTTATATATTTGTTTAACTTAATTTTTTTTCTCATTTGCATGACTTGTTTGTTATATTGATGTGTATCTGCATGTGTTTGATATATGCGTGATATTGTGTTTGTGATATCCATTTTAATTACATGTTTGGCACATTATTGTATTAGTTGGTACGGGTAGCAACATGGGCTAGCCACAGAATTCCAGCGATTTAAAAAAAAATTAAAAACCTCTGCAACGTTTTTTTTAGAAAAAACGTTACAAAATCCTGTATCTGTAACGTTTTTTTTCAGAAATATATTCAAAAAGCCGTGTAAAACACTAATTCAATAAAGTTCTGTAACGTTGTTTTTGAAACGAACGTTGCAGATTTGTAACGTTCAATACTTTTTGTAACGGGGCCTACTGTAACGTGCCCATGAACGTTACAGAGCATTTATTTTGAACGTTACAAAAAGGAAAATTTTGTGTAGTGTGTGCATATTGACCTAGTAAAGATATGTGGTCGATCACCTTGGCAGTAAGGATAATGCCGTCACGTAAGCAGGGAGATACTGTGGTTGATCACTTAAGTAGTAAGGATAAGGAACAATCCATCGCTCTTAAGTTGTTCCTTTCAAAATACAAGATAAGTAAGAAAATTTTGTTGTGAAATTAAAAATTGTTAAGCTGTAAACCTAGTAAAAAATATTTATCCAAAATTTATATGAGCAATATATTCATAATTTTAACCAACAGCCTAGAAAAAAACTAAGTTGCATACAGACAACCTTAGCAATTAAATATTGACCAAAAAATTAACAATCGATTATTACAATGGATGGTTCCCTTAAGCATACACTCGGGCATGAACCTAAAAAGCAAGTTCCCTTATGATTTTTAAAAAGTTATCGACCATCAGGAAGCATCCACAGTGCTGAAAAAATATATATAAAAAAATCCAATAAGAAGAAGAAAAGAAAAAAATATAATCGACCTGAAGAAATTAAGCTGCAGCATGGTAGCCTCTAAAGACAGTAGTAACATGAAAGAAATCCCTCAAGTTTTCAAACCAACAAACCTACAAATAACACAGCAACAAAGTCGATTAGCCTAACAATGACAGAAATGTGAAATACCAC
This sequence comes from Rhynchospora pubera, assembly GCA_028095005.1. Lineage (NCBI taxonomy): Eukaryota > Viridiplantae > Streptophyta > Magnoliopsida > Poales > Cyperaceae > Rhynchospora > Rhynchospora pubera. The sequence goes on along the minus strand of CM051462.1, from coordinate 155,702,919 downwards.
TGAAAATAATAACAAAAGAAAAAGAAGATCAGTGAGAAAATTAGAGACAAAGGGAAAAAAAAATCAATCAGAACAAAATCGAAGAAAAACCGAAAAAATCCAATAAAGGGAGGAAAAGAACCTGTAACAAATTGAGAAAAAGAAAGATGTAAATATAAAATGGAATACTAAAAAAGAGGCAATAAATCAGAAGGGTAACCCATAAATATTGGAAACACAATTTTGCTGACTACAGCAGCAGAGAAGTTATATTTATAGTAGAAAACACAATCGACCATTTTCTCAGAGCAATAGCATATGGGAATTGCTTTCCATCATCCCATAGATTCTATCATCCCCATCATCCCCAAATCTTCATTAATTATCTAACATATCTTCATTAATAAGAAAGTCCAAGGAATAATGAAATCATCCCATTCATCCTCATTGTAAATCCAACGTCATCCCATCATCCCATATCTACTCTCAGCATATAATTCATTGAAATTCCGAACCGTAACATGTAATAACAAAATATACAAATTCAATATATGTAACTGTTGAAGTTATATATATAACTGTTGAAGTTATATATGTAACTGTCGAAGTTATATATGTAACTGTCGAAGTTATATATGTAACTGTTAAAGTTATAATATATAACTTTTGAAGTTATATATGTACTGTTGAAGTTATATTTGTAACTGTTGAAGTTAAAATATGTAGCTGTTGAAGTTAAAATATGTAGCTTTTGAAGTTATGTATGTAGCTGAAGTAATTAATATAAATAATTATTGTAATTTGGATACTAACTGTTGTAGTTAATATGAGTAATTGTTATAGTTTTCGTGGGGACCAAAAATAGAAAGGATAGAAGGGAGAATAACAGTGGGGACCAAAATAGAAAAGAATGGGAGGGAGAGAAATAGTGGGGATCAAAAATATTCTAAAAATAGAAAAAATTAAAATGAGTTCCCACTGGGGATGATGGGGATGATGGATCTTGGGGATGATCCTTATCACCCCCGAATAGCATATTTTTCTTTGGTGAAAAAAATAACATATTTTTTCTCTGGTAAGGAAAAAGAACACTGACAACCCTAGCAACAACAAAAGATAAGAAAGACAATAGAAAGGGCAATTTTTTTCTTCTATTCGCTATCCAAACTTATTGTTGGTAAAATCAGAAGCGAAAAGGAAAGTGAAAAAGAATCCACACACAGTAGAAGAAGAAAACCAAGGAAAAAGAAGAAATAATGAGGAGAAGAGAGACCGAAATTATTTTAAATAGAAATTTACACCCCTAAAATTTTAATAGAAAGAATTAATTAAATTTTTTTTAATAAGATGAAAGTTTTTACGCGATTTATAAAGGGGTACACTCTCTCTCCTTTGTACCCGTTTTATAACCAGGTAAGAAGGCTTCTTACCCTTTTATAAAACGGGTACGAAGGCTTCTCTTTCCTCCTTTATTTATTATAAAGTGGAACATTTTCTCTCCTTTTTACCCGTTTTATAACCGGGTAAGAAGGCTTCTTACTCTTTTATAAAACGGGTAAGAAAGCTTCTTTCTCCTCCTTACCTTTTATAATAGTTAATTAAGTAATAATAATAATTAATAATTACGATAATATTTATAATTATTAATAATTGATAATAGTTACAGTAATAATAATTAGTAAATAATAATAATCGTAAAATTATAATAATAACGATATTCAATAATAGTTATTATAATAATGATAATAATAATTAATAATAGTTTAATTTTTATAATTTATAGTTAATAATTAATAATAATTTTTATTAATATTAATAATTACACCATTAATAGTTGCTAACCTTAATACTAACCTTAATATATCGCGCCAAACAACATTTACTAACCTTAAATTAGCACTAACCCCATCAAATCACTACCCTTACCATTCTATCCCTCTAGTACATTTTAGGAGTAACTTCTAACTAGTACAGTGTTACTGGTTCCAATAGTCATCAACAGGGTGCGTTTGGCAAAATAGAAGTTAGTATGGTTAGTAGTGTAAGTTTGGCATAATTAATTAGTAATTAATTATAGTTAATATAATAAGAATTATATTAATTAATAATTAATAATTCAAAATAAATAATAATAATACTTAATAATTATAGCAATATTTATAATAATTAATAATAGTTATTGTAATATTAATTATTGGTAAGGGTAGTGATTTGATGGGGTTAGTGGTAATTTAAGATTAGTAAATGTTATTTGGCGCAGTATATTGAAGTTAGTATTAAGGTTAGCAACTATTAACTTTTATTAATAATTATTAATTTTAATAAAAATTATTATTAATTATTAACTATAAATTATAAAAATTAAACTATTATTAATTATTATTATCATTATTATAATAACTTATTATTGAATATTGTTATTATTATAATTTTACGATTATTATTATTATTTACTAATTATTGTTACTATAACTATTATCAATTATTAATAATTATGAATATTACCATAATTATTAATTATTACTTAATTAACTATTATTAATTATTATTACTTAATTAACTATTATAAAGGGTAAAGAGGAGAGAGAAGCATTCGTACTCGTTTTATAAAAGGGTAAGAAGTCTTTTTACCCGGTTATAAAACGGGTAAAAAGGAGAGAGAATGTTCCACTTTATAATAAATAAAGGATGAGAGAGAAGTCTTCGTACCCGTTTTATAAAAGGGTAAGAAGCCTTCTTACCTCGGTTATAAAACGGGTACGAAGGAGAGAGAGTGTACTACTTTATAAACCGCGTAAGAACTTTTTTCTTATTAAAAAAAATTAATTAATTATTTCTATTAAATTCTTATTAAAAAAATTAATTAATTATTTCTATTAAAATTTTAGGATGTAAATTTCTATTTAAAATAATTTCGGGAAGAGAGATGATATAATACCATAACACATCAAGTCGAAAACCTAGAATGACCGGAAGCGAGTACGGACTGAGAAATGAAATAGACCAATACCAGCGGACACCAGCATAGAAATCCAATAAAACACAATAACGGTGCACAACAACAAGTGGATGGAAAGAGACGGAGAAAAGAGCAGATACACTGGAAACAACCATACAACAAAGACCGCAGCAAAAATAAACAAAGCGGCGCACAAACCAGGACCACCCACCGGAAGGAAGTCCGTACTGGCATTACATGGGATACTCTCTCCACCCGGTTCGTCCAAGGAAGCTCGAGAGAATGAGAGAGAAAACAGAATGGAGAATGCCAGTGGAGGGAATATTCCCTGAACTTTCTAGAGAAACCCTATCAGACGGTGGAGGCTGACGAAATCAACGACCATGATGCGCAGAGGTAAGATGGATGGACAGGATCGAAATACTGAACTGTACGCCAATAGTACTTTCGGATGCGGATCTAATTGTGTAAATTAATATATGTTTTGATTTTGTAAGGGCTAATTTAATTTACGAATGACAGTCTTTCTTCTCCGCTGAACGCATTGCACCTTCGTTTTTTTTTTTTTTTTGAAAAAAAATTAGCGTGACATACTGACATATCCATTTTGTTTTTGTTCTTTTGATTCTCCCATGTGCACACTCAAATTCTGATCTGTGTTTCATTACTTTTAAGTCTTAACTTTGCCATCTCTCAAAAAAAAAAAAAAAATCTTCTTAACTTTGCCATAACTCCTCGCCATTTTAAATTCTAATGGATACTTCAGTTTTATCGATGGATAATAAACGATCTCATGATACCTCTACATGCATTTATTGATATTTATATATGATAAACATATACTCTTACAATATATTATGATAAAGACATACTATTACTTCACGAAACATTTTCATTTTCTTTTTTCAGTAGAAATATGCCGGGAACAGGTCTGTGCTTGGCAAAATAGATGAAGCTGACTTCTATTGATTGAACTCGATGATTTTATTTTCCCCCTTTTCTGTTGAACTCTGTATTAATGGTTTTCTTCTTCTTATTTTAAGCACGATGTCACATTTAAAATTCTCTTTTTTTTTTATTCCAATTTAGGGTTTTTTTTTCCCTCTTTTATTTATGTTAGGTATCACCTGATCGCCTCCTCTACACCTCTCCGTTCAAACTATTGCCTTCTACTCAGGCCCATTTAAATATGTCAGAATCAGAAAAAAAATATCATTCTGATCCAAATAATAATAATATTTTTTTAAAATTATGCAATCTAAATTTAAATAAATTGTATATACCTACAGAAGACACAATGCATAATAAACCAAAATAAATCAAACAATAATACATAACAAACACAATTAGTATTAGGCAACCAGTGTGCAAAATTCTATTAGAGATAAAACATTAATTTTCTCTTACACACATGGTAAAAACTCAGGCAGCACCTCATGATTATCAAAAATAGCAGCCACATAAATTATTTGTCAAAGGAGTACATCATTGATGGTCTAATCCTAGTTTTTCTTCATTTCTACTAAATTTACTTTCCTGGGCAGTCTACACTAGCAGGAAATGGTTGAAGAAGAATATATATATAGGGAAAATTGGATATAACTCTCTGAAATCTTGCTCATCTGGATACAACCCCCTAAAATCTTCTAAAACAGATATAACCCCTGAAATCTTGTTGTTTTCGGATATAAACCCTTTTCGTTGGTTTTAATAAAATTTTAAACAAAATATTTCACCTTTTAAGATACATGACCAAACTACCCTTCACCTTTCATCTTCCCCAAATCCTTCCTTTATTTTTATGACTAACGATACTATAATTTTCGATTTTTTTTCTATAATACTAATTATTCTTAAATCTGTTCTCAGCCGTGTAACCGTTTCCTTCTAACAAAAGATATATCACCAATTCGTCATTATAAGTCACTTAAAATTGAGAGTAGTGAAAGAGTGCAACGGGATTAGAAGGAAAACTTTCAAAAAAAATAGAAGGAAAAAAAAGAAGGATTTAGACGCTCCTCTTCTTTCGTTTCATTTAAGGCTCCGTTTGGATGCGTTAAGAATAAGGTAGGAAGAAGAAAGAAGGGAAGAAATTTATTGGGAAGGGGTAAATTTATTGGGAAGTGTGTAACTTTATTTGTGAAGAGTTTGGATGGTTAGAAATAAATTTATTGGTAAAAAGTGGTTATTCCTTATTCCTTATTCCGGGAAGAAGTCATCCAAACGGAGCCTAAGTTATTTCAAATACGAAAAATTCACTCATAAAGGCCCAACACAAAAGTTTGAACACTTTTGTAAATGGTCGGTCAAGTTTCTTCTAATTTTCATCTCTTCTCTAAATATGTCATATTTTCTTGTTCACACAATAATCTCTTTATTATTTTAAATCTGTGTTCACGGCAAGTTCTTTATTTACACATTCGTAAATTAATTATTTGAGGAGCTAAGTTTAATTCAAAAAGGAAAAGAAACAGAGGACTATGCGAGGCGTGAGCTGTGGTCTCATGCCAAGGGTAGTTTAGTCATTTATTTAAAAAGGTAAAATATTTTATTTAAAATTTTATTAAAACTAATGAAAAAGGGTTTATATCCAAAAACAACAAGATTTCAGGGGGTTATATCTGGTTTCGAAAATTATAGGGAGTTATATCCAGATGAGCAAGATTTTAGGGGTTATATCCAATTTTCTCTATATAAAAGAGGAGTTAGTGGAAGGGTGGACATGAAAAGAATTATGATGTTTAAGATTAACTAATATGTCGTCCAATTAAATCAGCAAGTTAACTTTTACTGCAAATTAATAAAAATTTTGCGTATTTTGAATGAAATTTCGAAACTTAATGATGACAGAAACATTAGTCAAGCACATACTTTCCAAAGATCCAAAGAGCCAAAAAATAGGGAAAAAACTTTAAAAAAAATACAAATCAATGGAAAAAACACAAGGGATGCAACTTATCAGTCTTCATATAACTTCATAAAGATGCGTAAAAGATTTTCAAAGCACTACCTGGAACAAGATAACTCACAACACATAAATTAACACCTACGATTAAATAATATCTGATTAAGTAATAAGTAAGACTAGATCAAGTACTACAAGCTGGAATAAAACAGCTACAAAATATGAAAGAGCTCAATTTATAACGCTAAAAGGTCGATCAGTACTTTAAGTCCTTCATAAATTAATACCTACGATTAAATAATATCTGATTAAGTAAGACTAGATCAAGTACTACAAGCTGGAATAAAACAGCTACAAAATATGAAAGAGCTCAATTTATAACGCTAGACGGTCAGTACTTTAAGTCCTTCATAGAGCCAATTCTCCTATTTTACACTTCTTAGAAGTAAGCCTTCTAGAAAGCAGCTTAATAATATGACTCTTCTCATCTCCCATATGGAGATCCCTAAAACAGGCATGCTGATAATTTCCTTCGGAGTTCCGAGGTAGCTTGGATTGCCAATTTATCTCCTTCTTATCTTTACTCACAGAAATATCAGGATCCTTCAAGAAATATTCAACAATCAAATTGTCATGATCAAATAAATCAATGCCAGAGAACTGCCAAAAATACAGTGACATATAGCAAGGCAGTTTAGAGAATTTGTCAACATAAAAGATCTTTAGATGGTCTTTAATCAATTAATTAACAAGATAAATAAACAAAAAATAAAAAAATGCTGATGTAACTGGTACCATGTGGCTCATCTTAAGGCAGTTCAAAACAGGACAATTATCAAGCAAGCTAATCACATCTTCAATGATGGCTTCATGACAACAAGTAGAAAGCTTCAACTTGAGTAAGCGAGGAAATAAAAGCGGCTTCTTATAGGAATCCAAAATGTGAAATGGTTTCAGCTGAGCCTATCATAGTAAAAAGTAAAAAACAAAAGAGTTCCAACTGATTATTGTAATAGGATAAAACAAAGTTTCCTTATACAACATATGGACGTACAGCAGTGCAAGTTTCAAATTTGATTAATACATATCATCCAACTAAGTCGAGCCATGAAAAACAAGTACATGCAATCAGAAGCTATATTAAAGATTTCAACTTGGAAATCTATGGTTCCCAGTGTGGCCTTTTTCTTTTCAATTAAGGATGCAGGAACACAGTTTGACACACATTCGAGTTGAAAGATTTCAGAACCATAAAAATATAAGGTTTGATTAAATTGGATATAAAGTGTTCCTAACCAAACCAAACAATCAATGACCATTCTAGCAGGTAAAAAAAATGTCCATTTATTGACCTGGCTTAAGGTACACAGTTCCAGATCCATCAAAAACAACGATTGGGGTCAATTAAAAAGCTTGAAACAATTTGTTTATATTGGAAAAATAATGTCAAGTATTCGACTATAATCAAAACATCATTAATCAGCCAAGCTGTTTTCCCAATAAACATGCTGTAGTTATAATTAAAAACAACAGCAATAAAAAAGTAAAGCTCCATAAACTCAAAACTTATCTTTGTTAGTGCCCCAAATTTTACTATATCACAACAAACTATGCAAAAGATATCTAAATCTCATAGATATAATGATCAATCAGACAATGGTGATGCATCTCAAATGAGTATAGTTATAGGTAAATTGAATTCATAAGAACTTGGGAGGGGGCAGTTACATAAGTGAGGTCAAATGGCATCAGTATCTATTCAGAGTGTTCACTATAGGTTTTTAATAGAAGCTAGCAAACATGAGCATTATCAAATGAAAATAGATACAAGGAGAAAGACAGATGTATTGAGGACTAACCCAATCATCCTGAATTGTAAGCTTCAGATGTACTGCATTCGCAATACACTTCAAAAAGTCGCTTACTGGTTGCACAAACTCCTCCTTGGCACCAGAGAGGTGGATGCCAGCCTTTTTCAGCACTGGCATCTCTGCTTGAAACAGCTTGAGCAAACACATTCTACAAGAAAACTTTAAATACTCCAGCCTAGGGAAGGACAGCTGCATCTCACAACATCTGAGATAGGTCTTCTCACAATGAAAAGATGTCTGTAAAATGAAATTGCTCTTTATTACACCAGTAATTTAAGAACCTCTACTGTTATTGCTCTTTGAAATTAACTCAATTATGAAATTGCAATTTGGCGTCTGATCTCAAGGTTCCAAACTACAGTTAATCATCATGGCTGGAGAGGATCAATTTAGCCAATCATTTCCATTGCTTTTAAACTGGAGCAATAAAAAAAATTAAGAACTTAAAATATTACTCACCTCAATAGAAAGCTTCAGCACTACTGCATTTGCAACGCTCTTCAACATACTCTCCAATACAAGTGCATGCACTTCACGCGGAGACCTCAAAATAAACACTGCTTTGCTCACTAGGGGCATCTCCCCTTGAAACATCTCCAGATTGTTTGCTTCACAGGTTAGATGGAAGCGTACCAGCTTAGGAAAACACAATTTCATTATTTTGCCTGATTCACAGCCCAGCTCCAGTGTCCTGACACTTAGAGAGGAAATGTCTATTAGATCTTGATCAATGTTCCTTAACTCTAGATATTCTAGGACTGGAAGTCCTCCAATGAGTCGGGTAAGATCAGCCGAATCCATATTCAGCCAAACAGAGATAGACTTGAGGCGTGTGGAAACAATATCAGAAGGCAATAAAGCTTTGTGGCTCCGAAGCAGTTCTTGGCAGGCCTTCCACATAAAATGATTCATACGGCCGCCCAAGTTGTCAGAAGTTGTGATGAGGAGAGATTCGAGAGACCTGATGGAAAAGATACTGTGGCAAATTGCTGCAGCAGTGGGGGATTCCAGCCTCAAACAAAGATGCTCAACGCCTAGATGTGCAGCATGATTGATCCAGCGGACAACGGATTTAAGAGGGAGAGGACATCGGGAGTAGCCACTGGTTTCAATGCGGAGGGTTTCAAGTGGGGCAGAGCGATCCCGATCGAAGACGAGAGCACGGTCGACCATTTTAACAAACTGGGGGGTGACGGTAAAGGGGAGGCGGTCGAAGTAGAGCGAGGGTAAGGCCGACCAGAGAAGGTGGAAGCAGCGTGAGAGACAGGAAGTTTGAACCGCACGGTGAACAGGGAGGAGTGAGAGGATTTTGAGGAGAAGATGCTCTGGTAAATCAGAGAGCCGGTCGACCAGCACCTCTGGAGGTGGCGGTGGTTCCGGACTCCGGAGGAAGGCCGACAGTGTCTGCCATGGCCAACTGATAAGGTTTAGGCCTTTAGGGGGCGTTTGTTTGTGACTTGAAAGGGTATCCTTAAGTCACCAAACGTCTCTTACATAAGATGCCTTAAAGGTACATAAGTTATGCAATCTAAATAACTTGCATAAGTTATGTACCGGTCCCCTTTAATTTTTTTTCCAACAATACCCCTTAGAAATAATTAATAATAATATTTAATAATCTATAATAATTAATAAATAATAATATCTAATAAATAACAATAACTATTAAAAATCATAATTAGTAATAAATATTAATTATTATAATTAATAAATAATAATATATAACAAGTAATAATAATAATTAATAAACAATATTAATTTATTATTAAATAATTAATAATATTTAATTAAAAATAATTAATAATATTTCATAATAATAAAATGATTTCTTATTATCATTAATAATTAATTTTTATAATAATTAAAAAATAATTAATATTAATTAATAAATAATAATACTTAATAAGTAACAATAATTATTAAAAAAATCATAATTAATAACAAAGATAATTATTATAATTAATAATATTTAACAAGTAATATTAATTATTAATAATAATGATTTAAGAATAATAATTAATTTTTATTATAAAATAAATAATAATATTTATAATATTTAATTAAAAGTAAATAATTAATATTTCATAATAGTAAAAATGATTTATTATCATCATTAATAATTAATTTTTATAATAATTAATAATTAACAATAATTAGGTCACAACATATAATACATAATACTAATTCAAATTTAAGGGCATTTTAGTCTTTTGACTTGAAAATATGCATGCATTAAGTTAGTCATCCTTACTACACAACCAAACATCTATTACATAACACTACATAAACACTTAGGCATCCTTAAATTATGCAACTCCTTACTACACAAACAAACGCCCTCTTAGCGAGTAGAGAGGAATACTAAATTACCAAGAACCGAATGAGTAATTTATAACTGATGAAAGGTTTTAGCCTTTTAGGATTGCCAGGCGGGAAAATGCCAAAACTTTGCCCCATTTTGCGAGGGAAATTGAGCTTGTGGGATTTTGCGAGCGAGTGAATTTATCAAATTTTGGGGATAAAACGAATAAGGAATGGGATTTATGAGCGATAAAACCTCTGATTTAGCGCTTCGTTGTGAACAGACCTTAGCCGATCTAATATCAACAGCTGTAAAAAGTACTAAATCTTCGTGCATCTATTAAATCCTGAAGATATTCGCACCGGGCAATGACTTTTTTATTTGGAAATGCATCCCCAAATAAGTACATTTCATTTTTTTTTTCTCTAATTCTTTCCCATTAATAATGTTCGTATCATCACTACGATCAGAAAACTGCTGCTGAGTGCTGAGTAAATTTTACGTTTTACTTGTTAATTGATCTCGAGTGTTGAATTTTACGATTTTCTTTTTTTTTTTTTTTTGGAAAATTTGGATATATATAACCTTAAAAATATTTTTCATCTAGAAATAACCCATTCAATTTTCAAAAAAATTAAACTCCATCTATCTAATGATATTAATAAGGGAACCTTTTTTTTATCAATTTTAATCCTTTTTAAATTAAAAATTTTAACTGTATAATTTTTTTGGTCAAACTATACTCCACTCCTTATATACTGAAAACACACCACGCTTCTAACTTGTTCTATTTCCAGTGAAAAAGATGAAAGATAACATCCATAAACATTAGCGAATTAAGTGGTCATCCTAATCATAATAAATGGTTCTATTTTTTCTATTTTTGTACTTTTTATAATTAAAAATAATTTTCTCTTTTTTGTTTATACATATTAAAAATATGCCGTACCAATCATTAATTAATTTCAAAATAAAATATATTTTGAAATCAAAGGTATGAATTATTGACATTTTAAAAACATAATGCACCAAAACTGCGACTGCCATGTCGGGTTAAAATTTAATCTGAATAAAAAATAGTCAAAACATACTCGAATTAGGAATTTATTTAAAATTAAGACTATTTGAATGTAACACTTTTGATTCAAACGAAACTTATTTTTATCCATTTAAAAATAAAATTTTTATTTAGGAATAACTAATTAATTGTAGTTTATTCTCTTAGCGATCTAAACGCATCTATTCATTCTTCATTGGTTTTTTTTTTTTTGAAGATAAATTGGAGGTCTAAGTCACCCAACTTATTTTTAAATTAAATGTCTATGAAAGATCCCCAGCCGGGTTTCGAAACTGCGACCTTTCAAAATTAAACAGTTAATTGGTTCATTTTAAACAGTTGGTTCATTTTAAAATTATAAGAAAATTATTTAGTTTCCAACATATTAACCACTCTCTTCAACAATTAATTGGTTCATTCTGGAGTTGATAGTGCAAGTTGGAAATTACCTGGTGCAACAGGAGGTGCATCCATCCACGTTGTAATCACGGTAAGTCGTGATTAATGTCAGGGTTATCAGACCTGGAGTTCAAAAATAAGTCGTGATTAATATTGGTTTAAAGTTTGTCAACCGTGTGAACACCAACTTGGCATCAATGACATGATTGATTTGATGGAGGAAATTACCACGAAGGTTCGCTAATAATGAAAATAACATCATTATTTTAATTAAAATCAAACGCAGAAGTAGAACGACTTGCATGCAAATTAATTAACCTGCTGTGTGCTGACGACAGCCTAGAGAAATATTATCCATCCTGTTCAATACCAATCCATAATGTGATTAGAAACAATTAATACTAGTGTACATTTTGAGAATGCGACAGTTTGGACATATTCCATGGAACGTTTTTATTTATTTATTATATATCTTTAAAATAAGTAGAGATTTTACTCTCTACCACTGCAAAACGAATACGATGGAACTTTAATTTATAGTATTTTTTTCCTCCGTTGAGGAATAGAATCGTTCCTTCGCGGAAACTTCTAAGTTTCTTACTTAGCCTATACAGGAAATTAGTACAGGTGGTTCTCTTTTGATCTTATATATGTTATTTTACTCTTCAGTAGTCAATACTCTCTTCCAACAAGCAATGCTATATTAAAGGGCGAGTAATTCTAAAGTTCTAGTAAAGCTCTCTCTCTCTCTTATACTATCCCAAGTCGATTGTGAAACAAAAGGAGCGAGGACAACCAAGCCCAAGCTAATATATACACGTACATGATATTCATAGAAAGCGTTAGTCGGCCAGCCAATGGAGGAGAAAACAGATTTGCATTCTTACTACTTACTACACAACATAGTTTCTTTTACTATTTTGGATTTTATTGCTTATTTCATCTTTTCCATCATTATGCGTTGGATCGAGAAAAAACTACAGAACCGATCGTTATTCCTTCGTTCCTTTCCTTTCCTGACTTTGTTGTCCTATTTGCTTGAGAAGTTATGTCCAAAATATATAACTCTCGTCCTATCTAACATCTTTATCTTCATCTGCAAATCCGTACTGTCAAAAAACATTCTGAAAATTTTCTTCTCTCAATTCACCAAAAACAGAGGTAAGGTTGTTTCTAGTATATTAGCATGTCTTCTAGTTACATCTTCATTTCCAAAGATTGTCTTCTCCCTAGTTGCCAGAAACCGAGGTAAGGTTTTTTGTAGTATTTCAGCATGTCTTCTGATTTTTACATCTTTATTTCTAAAGATTGTTTTATCATTAGTTGTTAGAAATCGAGGGATAGTTGTTTGTACTATATTAGCAGGTCTTCTTATATCTTCATCTTTCCTTCTGGAATCATCCGCATTTTCTCTGCGTCATATGGTGCCTAATTCCATTCCCACTGGTTTTAATTCTTATCATCTCAAATACCTTGCCTACTTCGGTATCTTTATACGTCAGTCAGACAGTTCTTCGTGTCCGGTAGAAAAGCTCCAAGAAAATAGAACGAGTGTTTCACAATGTGACAATGAGACTGACGTAAAAGAAATGAGCATAACCAGAGTTGATCTGAAAAATGTGTTGCAAGATGTATGTCAATTTACTGAGGAAGAAGAGGATATAGCTGATTGCATGCTGGATTATCAGGAGTTCTTTGCCCTATTTACTAACACAGAGCCTAGTTTGGATGAGATTTGGGAGGCCTTCTCTATTTTTGACCAGGATAGTGATGGTTTCTTTGATGCCAGAGATTTGCACAGAGTACTGACTAATCTTGGTTTGCAAGGAGGTCATACGAATCTGAATACATGCCAGCATATGATTGAGTTATATGACAGAGGTGGAGATGGTAAAATAAATTCGAGCGATTTTTGTAGAATTTTGGAGAGCAGCTTGTTGTAAAGGAAAGGGAACTTTAAAGAAATTTCGTCGGTCTTGATGAGTTTACTATTGATCTTTCTTTTTGACATTAGTTAAGTAGGCCTAATAGGCTGTTGTTGCCTTGTCGGCAATATTGTAAAATGCATGCTGTACATTATTAGCTTATACATGAAGATTCACAATACATGACTGTTGATTTATTTTATTTATTGGTATGTATGAACCTAGGAGGGGGGGGGGGGGGGGGGATCGGCTGTTGGTGCCAATATCTGATAATACATGCATGTTGTAGAATATTAGCTTTCATTGTTATGAACCTACTTTTAATGATACTTTCGATTTGTTGTTGTATACTAGCGTGCGTACGTACGTTAAGTAAAATCCCAAGAGCTCAATTTTGAATGCGTTTGGTTTCCGAAATGAATAAAGCAAGTCATTTTTCATGTTAATTTAAACAAGATGAAAAGAGTAATAATTTTGCAATTTTCGGAATAAAAACACTAGTACAAACAAGGATATTATTATTCCTATAAAAGACCTAATATTAGCGCACATTAATTAGTCGTGGCCTATGGCTCAATTTAGCCGCGGGTCATGAAATGAACTGTGCAAGATTAGTATGTTTCATATATAAGTGAGAGATTAGTAAATAAGAGAAGTGTTGGTTCGAAACTCGTAGGAAGAATAATATTTTGATTGTAAGATTCGAAAACGTAGGCAGCTGTTTCGGGCAACATTAAATTTTCTTCGGACAACATTAGTGGACAAAATTGCCCCTATAACTAATTAAATGCATTCAAACTATTTTTTATAATTCTTTAATTAAAATGCAATCAATTATAATAATATAAATTAAGAGTTTGAGGAAAATTAAATTTATTCTAAAAACATATATAATAAATTATTTTATCTACAATCACTAGTGAAATTAATGGAAAAAATATTTTCTTTCAGTGCAATCAAATTTATCGAAAAACATTCTTGCAGCATGCCTAATGTTTATATATGGCTGAAATTTTAATCTAAATAATGTGGATTTAATGAGGCCGGTATTTTAATTGTGGATTTAAACATAATATTGAAGTGCACTTGATTAGTAAGAGGGTAATTTTGTCCATTAATGTTGTATGGAGAAAATTAGATGCTGCCCGAAGCAACTCCCGAAAGCGTACTAGCAAGCAGAAAACTATTTCTGCTATTCCAACAAACTATTTTATTAACTATATCATAATAATACTAATACAATACTATTTTGGCAAGAAAAAATATTTCTAAATAAAATAAAAAAAATTATTTCGAAGTTAGTGTCATTTTCATACATACAATTTAACATCGCTTTCACTCCGAATTGTTACCCTTACATAGCCCACCAGGCAGAGAATTATGTCGTACAATTGAGGCCCGTTGAGGCTAACTGCAATCACACTTTCAAGCAATTAAGCAATCAGTGGGCCGGAACACATTTAAAACGTGTGCTGGACTGAAAAAAGAGGCCTAATACTGCACTTTGATTAATATAAAGAGAGATATATTGAGATTAGGGAAGATAATAATTAGAATAATATAAATGAGGGAGAGAGGAAAACAATTGTAGTGATCAAAGGCTACAGCTCACATCTCACTTTTTATCGGCCGATTGTAATACGACAATAATATATCATAATTAACTTGGGTGATTCCTCTGCGACTATTTCATAATCAACTTATCCTTCTATTTTTCTTTCATTCTTGCTTTCGCATTCCTCAGCAGTATGCACTGTAGCAGGAAACGATATAAGAACAATGGAAAGAGGTAGAGGACAAATGGACAATATAGAAGGGTGAACGTAAATAGAAATCAAATATGACTTTCAAGAAAGGCTACTTTGTCTACCAATAAAATCAGAAGTTAGCATTTAGTGAAAATTAATAACTTTGCATCTTTAGATGAGAATTAGAAACTCAATGATGAGTCAGCGCAAACTTTTGAAAAGATCCCAAAAAAGGGGGGAAATGAAATTTTACCACCAAAAAATCCTCCCAAAAAACCATCGTTAAACAAGCAGCTTGCATACAACTTATCAGTCTTCAAAGACAACACAACAATTAGGGCCTAGTAGAATAGTATAGCACTGGATGAAACAGATACAATACGACTCAGTCAACTACTGCAAAGTACAAACAAAAATTAAAGCAGCAACGAATGATGAAAGAGCTCAATATATAACTGCTGACAAGAAGATTTAAGCGCTTCATATAGCCAGTTGTCCTATTTTGCGCTTCTTAGAAGAAAGCTTTCTTGAAAGCAGATTAATAACATTACTCTTCTTTTCTTTGATATGAAGATCAGTAAAACATGCACGCTGATAATTGCCTTCAGAATTTCTAGGTAGTTTGGATTGCCAGTCTTTCTTCTTCTTAT
The DNA here is from genome assembly GCA_028095005.1 of Rhynchospora pubera. Lineage (NCBI taxonomy): Eukaryota > Viridiplantae > Streptophyta > Magnoliopsida > Poales > Cyperaceae > Rhynchospora > Rhynchospora pubera. Next base: position 155,687,124 of record CM051462.1, on the reverse strand, counting down.
CTTGATTATCAGAAATATTGGGATCCTTCAAGAAATATCCAATATTCAAATTGTCATTATTATCAAATAAAATCAATGCAAAAAAAGTGGCAAAAAACACAATTAAGTATACCAAGTCAGTTTAGAGACTTTGTCAAAATAAAGATCTTTTAGATGGTATATAATTAATCAACTAAATAATAGATAAATAAACAAAAACGAAAAAACAGGTTGATGTAACTGTACCATGTGGCTCATCTTAAGGCATTTCAAAACAGGGCAATTATCAAGCAAGCTAATCACATCTTCAATGGTGGCTTCATGGCAGCAAGTAGAAAGCTCCAAGTTAATTAAGTGAGGAAACAAAGGTGGCTTCTTGTTGAAATCCAATATATGAAATGGTTTCCTCTGAGCCTATAAAGGAAAAAAAAATACACAAGTTCCGAATTTGATTAATAGATATCTTCTCAACTTAGTCCAGCCATGAAAAACAACTACATGCAATTCAAAGCTATATTAAAGAGCTTACATTAAGCAAGCTATGAATAGAGGGGCAAACAAATAAAGGAGAAAAGTTATAATTATTACTTAGTTTCCTGACTTGGCTTTTCCTTTTCAACAAAATAAGGATGAAGCACTCAGATTTAGACACATGCTATTCAAAAGAATTAAGAACAAAAAATATATATATGGTTTGGTAAAATTAGAGAAAGTGTTCCCGACCGGACCAAACCATTAGATGACCATTTTTATAGGACAAAACTGTCAATTCATTGACTTAGACTAAGGTACTGCACTTCCAGATCTTTAGAAACAATGATTGTGCTAAAAGCCTAACATTTAAAAACTTGAAACTCATGTTTTCATTTGGGAAAATATACAACCATCATGAAAGCATTGTTAATCAACCAAGCTGTAATGTCAGTTTACATGCCTGAAATAACATGCAGTAATTATAATTTAAAACAAAAGCAATCAAATAGAAAAGCCACAAACTCTTAACCTATCTTTGTCTAGTGCACCAAATTTTATTTCATCATGATTCATGAAAAACAGAAAAAAACAACTAAATTACATAAATATAATAAAGGTGATGCATCTCAAATAAGCACAGTCATAGATTTCCAGGTCTGAAAATTGAAATTATAGAACTGGGAGGTGGCAGCTGAATTAGTGATGCCAAATGGCATCACTTTGTATTCAAAGTGTATATTGTAGGATTTCAATATAAGCTAATAAGCAGAAGAAGTTATTGTATTGAGGACTAACCCAATGATCCTGAATTGTAAGCTTAAGGTATACTGCATTAGCAATACACTTTAAAAAACTACTCATTGGTTGCACAAACTCCTCCATGGCATTACAGAGTTCGATGTCAGCCTTTCTGAGCACTGGCAACTTAGCTTGAAACAGCTTGAGGAAACTCGTATTGCAAGAGAACTTCAAATATTCCAATCTTGGGAAGCACAGTTGCATCTCACATCTGAGACAGGTTTTCTGAAAAATATAAAGTTGCTAGTTGTTACAATCAATAGCTTTCAAGAACATCTACATTTAATCATGTTTTAACTTAGCTAATTTATGGAATTGCAATTTAGTTTCTAATGTGCAGGTTCCATACTAATTGTACTTCAAATTATCATGATTAAGAAGAATCACAATTGCAGCGCTCTCTAACATACCAAAAATAATAAAATAAACTTAAGAGTTAAGAAGTTATAGATAACTCACCTTAATATAAAGCTTCATCTCTACCACATTTGCAGCGCTCTCTAACATACTCTTTAATGCAAGAATAGAAACTTCACAGGTAGACAAAGCAAACACAGCATTGGTTACAAGGGGCATCTCCCCTTGAAACATCTCCAGATTGCTCATGTTACAGCACAGATACACGAAGTCCAGATTAGGAAAACACAGCTTAATCATTTTGCTGTAACCACAGTACAGCTTGAGTGTTTTGACGCTCAGAGAAGAAATGTCAATTATATTTTGATAAATGCCCGTTAACTCTAAATATTCTAGAACAGGAAGGCCTTTGATGAGTCCAGTAAGGTCGGCCGAGTCCATATTCAGTCCAAAGTAGAGATACTTGAGGCGCGTAGAAACAATATCTGGAGGCATAAATGCTATGTGCATGCGAAGCTGCATTTCTTTAAGAGCACTCTCAAATAAACTTTTGTTACCTAGGAAGTCAGATGTTTCAATGTGAAGAGACTCGAGAGACCTGATTGAAAAGATGTTGTGGCATATCTCTGCAGTAGTGGGGGATTCCAGCATCAAACGGAGATGCTTGACGCCTAGATACGCAGCGTGGTCGATCCAGCAGGCAGCAGATGTAAGAGGGAGGAGAGTGCGGGAGCCGTAATCGCTGGTTTTGATAAGGAGGGTTTCAAGTGGGGCAGAGCGATCCCGACTGAGAAGCGCACGGTTCACCAGTTTAACAAACCGAGCAGTGACCCTAAAGCAGGAGCGGTAGAAGTGGAGTGAGGGTGAGGCAGACCAGAGGCCGCGGTAGCGACGAGAGAGACAGGAGGTCTGGGCTGCAAGGTGAGTCGGGAGAAATGAGAGGATGGTGATGAGAAGAGGATCTGGTAAATCTGAAAGCCGGTCGACCAGCACCTCCGGAGGTGTCGGTGGATCTACGGTAGGATCCGGAGGGAGGACGGCGGTGTCCGCCATGGCAACTGACTAGGTTTAGCCGTTTAGGAGTATGAAGGTTGAAGTGGAATACTAAATTATGATGAAGAACCGAATGAGGATTTTATAACTGATGAATGATGATGAAAGGCTTTAGGATTGCCTGGCAGGAAATTGCCAAACTTTTGCCCCAGAATGCGAGGGAAATTGATAACTTTAGGATTTTTGGAGGGAGCGGTTATTAGGAAATTTGCCAAATTATAGGAAGGGGTTTTATGATACGAGCGATAAAAAGCCGTGATCTACGAGATTAGTGGGAATGGGATTTCATGGCCCAGCACCATTATTAGTATGTAAAAGGCCCAATAATTTCGAACGTGCTAATTCATCTCGCGTCAAAGGAGTCGAGCTAAATTGAATGATTATCAGTTGTATTAGTTTTAGTCCTAATTGAAAATGTACAACCTGTCAGTTCCTAGAGATGACCCGAGTGGAACTTAATTTTTCGTCTCGTCAAATGCAAAGAGGTGAAATCGACTGATTGTATTGAAGAATGAAGAGTCAAGTTGATGCTACACAGAAGATCTTTGTATAAATGCATAAAAGGAATAATCAAATTGGATATGCGTGTATACTGGCATATGGATGTGCAATGAAAGTCTGTGCGTGTATACTGGCATATGGCTGTGCAAGGAAAGTCCTTTTATTATTTAGCAATTTTGTGTTACAGGAAAAAATAAAAGATATTGTAATATTTGTTTTCTTGTTTCTATAATAATGTGTAATAGGTTGATAAGTAGCAGAACTTGAAGAAAAATTGTATTGGGAAAGATATCTCTGTAAAATCTTTTTTAATGAAATAAAATTGACGGCGGGAGGAACTTTTAGCAGATTGTCACTATTGAGGCTTGAGCTACGAAAAGGTATACAGTAATTTCGTCGTGACATTGTCACCTTTATTTTTCCTTCAACCTATGTGAAACATAATTTCAAGAAATTTGTGACGATTTTTGTAAATTTAGCCAAGATTGTGGAGATCTCTTCTCATAATCTTATTCACAATGAATTCTCTTCTAAAAATTTTACTTTTGATCGAACCATTTCAGTTCAAATTCAATTGTTCAAAATAAAAAATCATTCCTAATTTAACTTAATGAAATAATCACATTTCTCCTTCACGATTGTTTTGAATTAAACTTATGAAGTTTAACCAAATGCTCAACTTGGACATTTCAAAACCTTCTCGTGTGGGCTTTCTAAAACCAAATCCTGTTATTTCTGAATTACCTCGTGTGAGGCTAAGCGCACAGATATTTATGTCACTTTCCTAACAAAAAAACAAGTTGGATGTGCCAATTTACATTTTTTTTATTTTTCTTCATTTCTACTGCATCCACTTTTCTCGGCACTTTGCACTGTAGCAGGAAATGTTTTAAAGAGGAATGTTAAAATAAAGAATAAAGGGTGAACATCTCGTGTAGCAGTTTGCACTTAACTGTGACAGCAACATTGAAATTTAAGAACACTATCAGGAACAAGATAACTGACAACACAGAAATTAACACCAACAGTCAAATAGTATTTCTAGATTAAGCAGATTCACTGGGACTAAATCAAGTACTACAAGCCGAACCAAAACGGCTACAAAAGATAAAAGTGCTCAATTAATTGCTATTGACGGTAGCCACTTCTCCTATTTTACGCTTCTTAGGAGTAAGCCTTCTAGAAAGAAGCTCAATAACACGACTCTTCTCATTTTTGATATGGAGATCCATAAAGCAGGCATGCTGATAATTACCTTTAGAGTTCCGAGGGAGCTTGGATTGCCAAAATTTCTTCTTCTTCTTATCTTTATTATAACAAATATCGGGATCCTTCAAGAAATATCCAATATTCAAATTGTCATGATCAAACAAATCAACGCTAGAAAGCAGCAAAGAAAAACAACCAATGGAGCAAAAGCAAGGTAGTTCAGAGAATTTATCAACATAAAAGAACTTTTAGATGATACATTTTTAGTCAACAAACAAATAGATAAAAAAGAGGAAAAAAAAAGAAGTCGATGTAACTCGTACCTTATGGTTCATCTCAAGGCAGTTCAAAACAGGACAATTTTCAAGCAAACTAATTGTGTCTTCAATGGTGGCTTCATGACAAGAAGTAGAAAGCTCCAAGCAAAGTAAGTGAGGAAATAAAGGTGGCTTCTTGTTGGAATCCAAAATATGAAATGGTTTCAGTTGAGCCTATCACAGTAAAAGGTAAAAACAAAAAAAGTGTGCCAATTAATTATTAAACATGATAAAATAAAACATTGAAGTTTCCAGATTCTATGTACAGATGCAAGTTCCAAATTTGATTAATAGACATCTTCTCAATAAGTCAAGCCATGAAATTCTCAATAAGTGCATGCAATCAAAAACAATATTAAAGAGTTTCCTTTAAGCAAGCCTGTTGATACAGGGCAAACAAATATATATAGGAGCAAACCTATAAATTATAATTACTACATTGGTTACCGACTAGGCTTTTTTTTTCTCTTTTCAACAAAAGAAGGATGCAGGCACTCACTTTTACACACATGCAATTCACAAGAATTAAAGACCAAAAAAGAAAAAAAAAATTTGGTAAACTAGATAAAGTTTTCCTGACAAGACCAAACCTTTGATGACCATTCTAGTAGGAAAAAACTATCCATTTTATTGTCCTAGCATAAGGTACATAGTCCTAGATCCGCAAAAAAAAAAAAAGATTGGGCTAAAATAAGAATCTTGAAAATCCTTGCTTTTATTGGAAAAAAAATGTCAAGTATTCAACAATCATCAAAGCATCATTATTCAGCCAAGCTGCATTCCCAACTAACATGTCATTATAATTTATAACTGCAATCACATAAAGCCATGAACTCGAAGAACCTACCTTCGTGTAGTGCACAAAATTTTGCTTTAACATAAAGTATTAAAATGATATCTAAATCCCATAGTTGTAATGATCAACTCACACAAAGGTGATGCATCTCAAATGAGCATAGTTATTGGTATGAAAATTGCATACGTAAGAATTTGGGAGGTGGCAATTGCATTAGTGGGGCCAAATGGTATCAATTTGTATATAGAGTGTCTGCCATAGGTTATTATAACCGGAGCAATATTGAATGAAAAGAGATGAGCGTGATGACTGTATGGAAGACTAACCCGATCATCTTGAATGGCAAGCTTCATGTACATCACATTTGCAATACACTTCAAAAAACTGCTTACTAGTGGCACAAACTCCTCCTTGGCATCAGAGAGATGGATGTCAACCTTTCTCAGCATTGGCATCTCTGCTTGAAAGAGCTTGAGGAAACACATACTACAAGAAAATTTGAAACACTCCAGTCTAGGGAAGGACAGCTGCATCTCACAACATCTGAGATAGGTTCTCTCAAAATGGACTGATGTCTGATAAATAAAATTGTTAAATTAATTATGACTACTTCACTCCAACAAACCTCTACAATTACTGTTGTTTTAAATTAGCTCATTATGGAATTGCAATTTGGTTTCTCATCTCTAGGTTCAAAACTAATTGTAGTTTAAGTCAAATGATCAACTACTCACCTCAATAGAAAGATTTAGCTCTAGCGCATTTGCAGTGCTCTTCAACATACTATCTAATATCAGCACATGCACTTCGCCAGAAGACATTAGTCGAAAATCCGCTTTGGTTACAAGGGGCATCTCCCCCTGAAACATCTCCAGATTGTTCACTTCACACTCCAGATACAGAAAGTCCAGCTTAGGAAAACATAGCTTCATCATTTTGCTAGATTTGCATTGCAGCTTCAGTGTCCTGACGCTCGGAGAGGAAATGTCTATTATAATTTGTTCAACGCCTCTTAACTCTAGGTATTCTAGGACAGGAAGTCCTCTGATGAGTCGGGTAAGTTCGGGCGAGTCAATATTCAGCCAAAGGCAGAGAGACTTGAGGCTCGTGGAAACAATATCAGGAGGAATTAAAGCTTTGTGGGTGGCAAAATAAATATAGCAGCCAATGCCGGAAGTTTCGACACGGAGAGACTTGATAGACCTGATGGAAAAGATGTTGGGGCAAATTTCTGCAGCAGTGGGAGCTTCCAGCCAGAAATGGAGGTGTCGGACGCCTAGATATGCAGCATGATCGATCCAGCGGGCGACAGATTTAAGAGGCAGGTAACATCGAGAGTCATAACTGGATTTGATGCGGAGGCTTTGAAGTGGGATAGAGCAATCCCGACGGAGGAGAGCACGATCAACCATTTTAACAAACCGGAGGGTGATGTTAAAGTAGGAGCGGTCAAAGTTAAAGGTGGTTGTGGTTGAGGCTGACCAAAGGCCGCGAAAGCGACGGGAGAGGCAGGAGGTCTGGGATGCAAGGTGAGTTGGGAGAAACGAGAGGACGGTGAGGAGAAGAGGATCTGGTAAATCTGAAAGCCGGTCGACCGGCACCTCCAGTGCGAGGACGGCGGGGTCCGCCATGGCAACTGAGTAGGTTTTAGGAGTATAAACTATAATGAGGAATACTAATTACGAAGAACCGAATGAGTTTGCTGAAAGGTTTTAGGATTACCAGGAGGGAAATTGCCAAGTTTTTGCCCCAGATTGCGAGAGAAATTGACAAATTGGTGGGATATTGGGAGCGAGGTTGCGACTTGCGAGGGAATTTCTCAAATTTTGGGGATAAACGAATAAAGGAATGGGTTTTATTGTGAACGGTAATACAGGATTCCAGTATTAATTACCCTGAAAAAGAGCTTAGCGGGGAATTAAGATTTCACTGGGCTAGAAAGTCGCACCATGGGCCGAAGCCCATGGGTATGTTGGAGACCCAATAATCTCGTGTCATTCACGATGCATCACGCATGAGTTTTTTAGAAGGCTAGGTGGCGATACATCTCGCATGAGTTGAGCTAATGAATCAGAAATGATAACTGTTACTTGTAATTTTGCCATTTTTTGTCATTGTTAAACACAAAATGAACATATAAAATAGACAAAATAAACTTATAGATGATAAAAGTGAACAATAAAAAACAAATAAGTGTTGTCATTTTTTGTTAAGATTTTTATATGTGCATTCAACTTATTTTTATTGAACTTATTTGTTTGTATGTGTTTACTTTGATCGTTATATATATTCACCTTGTCAATTTTATGTGTTCACTTTCTGTTTAGCGATGGCAAGGGATGACAAAACTACAATGACAGTAATCAATTTTCAATTTGAATTGATTATGAATTGAATTAGATTTATTTTTTTAATTCCAATTTGATTGTGTCCTAATTGAACATGTACTGTATGAGGAAAACACGACAGTTTCTTCTCTATCCTTTACCAGAAAGAGATCTCTTCTCTTTCGCCTCCAGTTCCTCTTTATTCTTCTATTATTGAAAAGTTAAGTGTCTTTTCATATCAGCTATATAGTATTCTATAAACGAGAAATACATACCATGCTCTTCTGCAAATATTAATTGAAGCCATCTGTAAACTCCTCTTGTTCACTGGTGAAACTAGCATCATGTTTGCATTTATCTCTGAATCATCGCATATAAGCAGCTATTTTATTTACATTTTTTTTTTACAAAGAGAAAAAAGCATGCTGGATTTTGCTGTGATCCAATTCAGCCATTCAGGTGATTCCGCATTGTACTGTCAACTGTGTCATAATTAATGTGTCATTCTGTTTCTTTTTTCTGTCCCATATTCACATTCCTCAGCAGTCTGCACTGTAGCAGGAAATGGTAAAAGAACAATGAAGGAGGTAGATGAAAATATCGAAGGGTTAACATGAATATGATGTTCAAGATAAGATTATTAAATCGGCCAATAAAATAAGCAAGTCCATTTTACTGCAAATTTAGAAAACTTATGCGGGCGTTGGATGAGATTTAGAACCTTAACAATGACAGCAACATTAGTCAAACACATGCTTTTTAAAGATCCCAAAAAAGGGGGAGCAAAATAAAATTTCTCTGGAAAAGAATCATCAAACATGTTGCTTGCAAGTAACTTATCAACCATATAACTCCATAAAAATTGCACCGAATAGATTTTCATAGAACTCTCTGGAACATGACTAACTAACAACATAGAAAAATAAGGCCTACCCGTAAATATTGTCTCAGGATTATGCAGAGACTTGGTCAAGTACTACAAGATGAAATTAAACAGCTACAAAAAAAGATGAAAGAGCTCAATATATAACCATGGACAGAAAACTTCAAGTCATCAGAAAGAAAGCCAGTTCTACTATTTTGCACTTCTTAGAAGTAAGCCTTCTAGAAAGCTGCTTAATAACATGATCCTTGTTATATCTGACATGGAGATCAGTAAAACAGGCATGCTGATAATTGCCTTCAGAGTTTCTTGGTAGCTTGGATTGCCAATTTTTCTTCTTCTTTTGATACCCAATATGTGGTTCCTAAAAACAGATTCAGCATAAAAATTGTCCGGATCAAATAAATCAATGCAATAAAGCAGTCCACAACAAGAAAAGGGATATAGCAAGATTGAAGTGTAAAGAAAAGTCAGCATAAAATATCTTTTAAAGGTCAATTTCTAATCAACTCGGAAATAGATAAACAAACAAGAATAAATAAGTATTGATATAATACGTACCACGTGGCTCATCTTAAGACAATTCAAAACAGAATAATTTTCAAGCAAGCTTATCGTATCCTTAATGGTGGCTTCGTGACAACACGTTGAAATCTCAAAGTTAATTAAGCTTGGAAATAAAGGTGGCTTCTTGTTCGAATCAAAAATACGAAATGGTTTCAGCTGAGCCTGTCAACAACAAAAGTATCCAAATTAATTATTAAACATAATAATAGGATAAAACATGTAAGTGTCATTATTATAGTTGTAGATGTGCAAGTTCCAAATTTTCTTAATAGATAACAAAAGGTCCAGCCATGAAAACCAAGTGCATGTAATCCTAAGCTATATGAAAAGGTTTACGTTTAAGCAGTGGAGACAAACCAATATAGGAGAAAAACTGAAAACCTACAATTACAACATTGGTTCCTAGCTAGGCCTTTCCTCTTCAATAAAAGAAGGATGCAGGCACTCAATTTCGGGAACATATTATTCAACTCAGAACCCAAAAAATATAAGATCTGGTTAAATCGAATACAGTTTTCCTCACCAGACCAAACATCCAATGAGCATAATAGTACGACAAAATTGTCCGTCTTATTGACCTATCCTAAGAGTGTACTACCTATCCTAAGGTATTACACTCGCTGATCCATAAATAGGATGATTTGGCTAAATTAGAAAGCTTTTGGCCGGAAAATATTTTGTTAAATATTCCATAATCATCAAAGCATTGTTAATCAGCAATGCTATTCGTAATTAAAATGGTGCCCTCTTATAGTTTCAAAACACAACAGAAATCAAATAGTAAAGCCATGAGCTCTAACCTATAAGTTTAATGTACCAAATTTTGCTTTCATCACAAAGGATTAAAAATTAACTAAATCCCATTCTATAATGATCAATTAACACAAGGGTGATTCATCCTAAACAACCATAATTATAAGTTTGAAAATTCCATCCTTAAGAGCATGGGAGGTGGCGGTTGCATTTGTGAGGCAGAACGACATACCTTTGCTATTCCAAATTTCCACTTTTTAAAGCTAATAACCATGAGCAATTTCAGAAAGAAAGATAATTATATTGAGGACTAACTCAATCATCTCGAATTGTGAACTTCAGGTCTACCACATTGGCAATGCACTTCAGAAACCCGCTAACATGCGAAGCAAACTCCTCTTGGGCATGAGAGATGTCGATGTCAGCCTTTCTTAGCACTGGCATCTCTGCTTGAAACAGTTTGAGGAAACACATACTGCAAGAAAACTTAAAATTCTCCAGTCTAGGGAAGGACAAGTGCATCCAACACCATGTGAGGTAGAATCTCTCAAAATCAACTGATGTCTGAAAAAAAACGTTGCTAATTATTACAATGAGACTAAAATACTTTAAAGAATCTCTGCAGTTTTGTTGTTTTAACTTAGCACATTTATGGAGTTGCAATTCGGTTTCAGATCTCTAGGTTCCAAACTAGTTGTAGCTTAAAGTTTAAACCATCATGGTCAAGAAGGAACAATTAACCCATCCTTTTCATTGCTATTAAAAAGGGAAAACAAAATAGATTAGGCACTTATAGATAACTCACCTCGATAGAAAGTGTCAGCTCTACCGCATTTGCAGCACTCTTCAACAAACTCTCTAATACAAGCACAGGCACTTTGCAGGGACACCTCAAAACTAACACCGCTTGGCTTACATGAGGCATCTCCCCCTGAAACATCTCCATATTGTTCACTTCACAGTTTAGATGGATGAAGTCTAGCTTAGGAAAACACAGCTTCATTGTTTTGCGGGAACTGCATTGCAGCTTGAGTGTCTTGACGCTCATTGAGGAAATGTCTATTGTAATTTGATCAATGCATTTTAACTCTAGATATTCTAGGACAGGAAGTTCTCTGATGAGTCGGGTAAGGTTGGATGAGTCCATATTGAACCAAAGGGAGAGGCTTTTGAGGCGCGTAGAAATGATAGTCACAGGGAAATTAGCTTGGTGTTTTGTGAAGTGACAAGTTTCGACGGGGAGAGACTCAAGAGACTTGATAGAAAGGATAACATAGAAAAGCACTACAACTGTGTCGGCTTCCAGCATTAAACGGAGTTGCCGGACGTCTAAATCATAAGCGTGAATGAGCCAGCTCGATAGGATAAAAAGGGAGGGGACATTGGGAGGGAAAACTGGATTCGATGCAGAGGGTTTCAAGTGGGGGAGAACGATCCCGGCCGAGGAGCACGCAGTCTAACATTTTAACGAACCGGCTGGTGACGCTAAAGTAGGAGCGGTCGAAGTGGAAGGAAGGTGACGCCAACCAAAGGCCGCGGAAGCGGCGCGAGAGACAGGAGGTGCGAGCCGCCATGTGAGTGGGGAGGAACGAGAGGATAGTGATGAGAAGAGCATCTGGTAAATCAGAAAGCCGGTCCACCAGCATCTCCTGATGCAGCGGTACAAGGTCGGTGATACCCGCCATGCGCGAGGTTCAGAGATAGTAGAAAGAAAATGAAATAACGAATAACCGAAAAAGGGATCTTGACTCTTGAGGTTGAGGAGATAGTACAGGATATGATATTCAGACGGGAAATTGCCAAATGTCTCAGAGCCGAATCGCCGAATCGGAATCGCTGGGAAAATTGACAGTTTGTAGGGATTTCCGGAACGGGATTGCGAGGGAAGCTGTCAAATTTTGCGCAGGAAACTGAGCGATAAAACCTCTGTTGGAGACTTGGAGCTTCGTGCAAGATGAGGTTTCACTGGGCCGGGAGTTGTGCAGATTGTATCAAATTCAGATCCGCTGCCGCGCGACACAGCGTGTCGCGCGGTACGCTGGCCGTCCGATTAAGATCCAATGGACAAGGGAGCCCCGTGCATGTAACCTAGATTGATAGGCCCGTAAAAAATGAACCGTCCGATCAAGATCAGACGGCTCGTAGTGCGCTACACGCTGTGTCGCGCAACAGCAGAGTCGGATTGGATTGTATCGTGTTAATGAATCTCCAGTCATGCTCATGCTGTCATGCAGCGAGAAGGCACTCAAGGCAGTAATTGACTTGAGATAACTTGAAATGATTATAGATTTCAAATTAAACTTTTAGTTATAAATTTATAATTGAGTTATTTGTTTTTACAGAACTCTTTTGGCGAGCAAATCTGAAAAAATTTTAATTTAGAAAATTAATTTGTGCTATATTTATATATGTCATTTACACGTTTCGTGTCCAAATTAATTGAACTTTTATAGACATTTAATTTAAAAATTAATTGGGAGGCTTGACCCCAATTTATCTTCAAAAAAAAATTTAACTGAACTTGGCCTTTATTGGAGGTATTAAACAACAACTCGGATTTAATTTTCCTCTGCATTTAGTTTCAGAAGTCAATTAATATTTACTTGATTTTATTAACTTAACGTCGTGTTAATTTTTCCATAAATTATCCAATATTTGCAATCAGGAAAATAATGTGACTATATTTCATCAAACTGTAATTTCAGTGTCATTGGATTGATTTCAATTTTTACAGTATGGACACAATATCTATTTACTGGATTAGTTATTATTTGTCAATTAGAAAAAAGTTTCTAGTTTTTTTAGGTCTAAAACGAAAAAAAATAGCTTCATTGGATCCTCTATAATTTCGAGCATGCAAACAAAGTTTGGGAAGGACCTCAAGTATTAAAAATGAATACTATATTATTCGTATTATAAAAAATAATTAACATGAGAATTAAAAAATTATTTAAAATAATATTAAGTCCAAAAGTTAATATTTATATCATATAATCATTATAATCTTGTAATCATGAGAATAAAATTTTATGTAAAAATGAAGTTACTAAGGGGCCGTTTGGATTGAAGTAGGAATTTGGAAAATTTTCTATTCCTAGACATAAATTTATTATAAACAATTCAAACTTTTCATAAAATTACACACTTCTTAATAAATTTATGTCTAAAAATAAAAAAAATTAAATTCTCCAAATTCCTAAGTCATCCGAACGGCCTGAAATAATTTAAAGAGTGAAATTTATTTTGTATGAAAAAATGGAGGACTACTTTCAATGGACTCAGATCACCAAAACCAAGCATGGAAAGTTGGCCGAAAAGAAATGCGGTTCACATAGATCATGTGTACCCAAGTCATAGACCGCTGGGACGACGCACCACGTGGAAGGAGTGGGTTAAGTGGGTTGTGACCACGTGGAACAACACACCATGCGAAAAATTCTACCTGGTTCAAATAGTTAGTTTGCGTAACGGGTTGAAAACAAACTGTGAAGGACCCGTTTCACGAAGGCTACTTGTGTCTATAGTTATGTTTGGATAAGCCTAGGAATAAGAAAATAGTTTTTCCTACTCCTAAATTTATTATAAACAATCCAAACTCTTCACAAAGTTACACACTTTTCAATACTTCTTTTCTCATTCATCTTATTCCCACACCATCTAAACGGAGCCTATAAGTAGGCCTGCACAACGAAAAAATATTTACGTAATTCCGTGCGTTTCGTCTGCTGCGGAACGATCTACGATAGAATTTCTGGTTTCGTCTGGGATAGCGAAACGATCTACGGAACGTTTTATGATTTCGTAAGTTTAGCGTAACGAGTTACGAAACTAGGTCCTTTCGTTTCGTATCCTTTCGCGAAAACGCGTTATTATTTAATATATTAATTAATATTAAATTATTTAACATAATTAATATACAATTTGTATATATAAATATATAATCCTGGGAGAGAGTCAGAGAGAGATCAAACCCTAATCTATTTTTCTCCGCCTCTCTCTCTCTGAAGCGGCGCCATGTCTTTTCAGTTGCCTCTGTCGATTCGAGATCTCCTTTTGTCTCTCTATCTTCCCTGTCTATCTTCTCTGTCTCTCTCTCTCTCTCTCTCACGCATGCTCTTGGAGAGCTGATGATTGACGATTGATGACATCGAGTCATCTCGATGTTTGATTTTCCTCCTTTTCTGTTGGTTTCGATGAAATCCTCATCATTACTATCGAAACCCTAGACTGATTAGTACTCTCTGTCTCTTGGTTTCCAAAATCTTAGCTTAAGTGTAGGCTTGGTAGCTTAAAAGGCTTGAGAAAGGTTAATGATTGCTAGTTTTTGTGAGACTGGTGACAGAGTAGTCGATCAGTCAGGGTCTGTTCTGTTGGCTATATAAGTTATAAGATGAAGAAACAAGACAGAAAGGAAGGAAGGAAGGAAAAGAGGAAGAGAGAGAGAGAAAGGTATTTCTTCTGTGATTTTCTATCTTATTTTAATTTTTTCCGAATTTTTTATCTATTAGGTCTTAACTTAAGTTTAATTTTACTTCTTCTTCTTTGTAGGAAAAAAAGAAGAACGAAAGTAAAGAGAGACAGAAAGGTATTAACTTCATAACTTCTATTTTGATTTTAATTTTTTTAGTTGTTTATTTTTTTTTGGGTTTTAATTCTTTTCTTGTTGTGTTCTGTGACTCTTTGTAATTGTAGGAAATTTACATAAATCTCAAAGTACCCCCACATGGCTGACTCACAGAGAGGGAGTGTGCAGGAGGAAGATTTTGATCTAATAGATGATGAGTATGATTTTTTTTAATGTTTTTAATACTTGTGTTTGTTAATTGGCGTGTGGCATGGGAAACATCCATTCCTGACAGTATGTTAATGCCACTCATATGTGTGCTTGTTAGTTATTTATATGTTGTATGCTTGTGCTTTGTGTGTTTGAAACTTTGAATGTTTGTGCAATTGTGCTTGCCAGGCGTGGATGTCTCCCATGACACACCTTTGCAAGCATGTTATGGTTATGTAGAGTAGAGAGCAAGTTGAACTGTTTAAGATTATCATTTGAGTTGGTCATGACTGACATCCAGTCCTGGCAATATGTTGAATTGAGCAGGTAGAAATTAAGTGTTATGTCAGGGGTGGATGTCAATCATGACTAACCTTGGCAATCTGTTGAATTGATGCACTGGTATGCACTATTATATCTCTAGTAATCTGGTATGTATGACTTTATTGCTTCCAATTTATAGTATGGGACCAGGATTGCATTTTGAAACTACAGAGGAAATTGAAAGGATCCAAATTGATGCTGATGGTGGTACTGGTACCCCAACCCCAAATGCTGATGGTGGTACTGGTACTCCAACCCCAAATGAACCTCAACCTGCTGCTGATAATGCTGATTCAGTAGCAAAAAAAAAAAAGAGGAACAATCCAAGGAAATCAAAAGTGTGGGAACACTTTGATAGTACAGAGAAAGATGAAGATGGTAACTTTACAGCCACTTGTAAGTATTGTGGCATTGAATATTTGCAAGGCAACTCTAGGAGCACTAGCTCACTGTTGCATCATTGTCAGGGTGGTTGTAAAAAAATGCCACCCACAAAAAGGATGAAACCTGATGCCTTGCAGAGACTGCTTGCACTTGGCAGTGGTGAAGGTATACTTCTCACTTGGCACTTGTCAGTTGTCACCAATAATGTATAATTGTTACTTAGCATTTGGCACTAATAATCTAATATGTATAATGTATTGTATTTGTACAATTGTCAGGTCAACCCAAGCCTTCAGTTTGGCAATTTGACCAGAAAAGGAGTAGGAAAAATTTGGCAAATATGGTAATTGGCCATGAGTACCCTTTTAACAGTGCAACACATCATTTTTTGAAAATTTTTGCAACTGATCTGCAGCCTTGTTTTAAAATGCCATCAAGGACCACACTTAGGTCAGATTGTATGGGTGTTTATGAGGAAGAGAAGTTAAAATTGTATGAATTACTTGGGAATATGGACTGTAAGTTTAGTTTCACTAGTGATTTGTGGACTTGTAAGGGTAAAGATAGGGCTTTCATGGCTCTCACTTGTCATTTTATTGATGACAATTGGAAGTTGAGGAAAAGACTTCTCAGCTTTACACCAATGCCCTCTCCTCACACTGGAAAACACATTTCAGAAGCCATTTATGATATGTTAGTTTTGTGGAACTTGGACAAAAAAGTTTTTAGTTTGGTGTTGGACAATGCATCTGCAAATGATGCTGCCATCAATGACTTGTTGAGTAAGAATCATTTTAGAAAGAACCTACCTTGTGATGGTCACATCTTTCATCTAAGATGTGGATGCCACATTTTAAATCTGATTGTGCAAGATGGTTTGAGTGTGATGTCTGGTGAGATAGATGCCATAAGGGAAACCATGAAATTTATTAGGCATTCCCAACCTAGAATGGAGAAGTTCAAGTTGGTTGCTTCTCAGGTAATTTATTTTTTTATTTAATTTATTTTAATGTGTTTCAATTAGACCTTGACACCTTGTCTATGTTTATTTTTAGGTAAATTCTCCTGATAAGAAACCAGCATGGGATGTGCAGACCAGGTGGAACTCCACATATATTATGCTGGAATTGGCATTACAATTGAAGGATGCTATCATCAGGTATGCAGAGTTAGATAAGACTTATTCTTTTTGTCCATCTGATCAGAATTGGGATCATGTGAAAGCCCTACATGGACATTTGAAAGTCTTCTATGATTCAACTCTGAGATTGAGTGGGGCCAAGTATCCAACCTTGAATTTGTATTTTCCTGATTTCTGTGAGGTTTATCTGAATATTCAAAAAATGAATAATAGTCCATATACATTTGTTGTGAATATGGGACAAAAAATGTTCCAGAAGTGGAACAAGTATTGGGAAATTGGAAGTGTTCTGTTGGCTATTGCTTGTTCTCTAGATCCAAGGTGTAAGCTAGCAGTGGTTGAGTACTACTTCAAAATGTTGCATCCTGAAGAGTTGCAATCTTTTATGACCAACTTGAAGACTTGCTTTGATGATTTGTTCAATGAGTATTTGATCTCAAACAACAAACAACCACAGTCACAAAGCCAAAGTAGTCAAAGTACAGCACCAAGGTACTCCACTAGCACATCTGATATGTATATATATTTTTTATTTTGTTATGTGTGTTGCAATCAAAGTTGAAAATGTCTTCTTTTCAGTTCTAGTGGATCAAAGGATGAAACTGATTCAAGGGCTGGTTTGAAAAATTTCTTGAATGATAAGAAGCAGGCTGACCCCATCTTGTCTGAGCTTGATCAGTATCTATCTGAACCACTTGATCCTTGTAGCTTGGATGATGACTTTGACATTTTGTCATGGTGGAAATTAAAAGCCCCTAAATATCCAATTTTGTCTAAGTTAGCTAGGGACATATTGGCTGTACCAATCAGTACTGTGGCATCAGAGTCAACCTTCAGTACTGCTGGTAGAACACTCAGCCCAACTAGAAGCTCATTGAATGATGAGAGCATTGAAGCTCTAGTGTGTGCACAGAATTGGTTGAGGACAGCAGTGATTGGTATTATTTTTAATTATAATTAATTTCCATTTTATTTCAATTCAATTATTACTAATTTGTATTTTGTTTGATATTAATGTAGAAAGTGGTGGTGAACTTGGTGATGCAGATGATGATGCAATTGATGAGATTATTGAATGATCTCTGTGTTATGATTTTTTAACAGTTGAACTTGGTGATTGCAAGTTTGTTTTTTTTTATTTTGCTAAAGAAACAGTTGGTTTTTTGTTTATTTTGGTGCCTATAGGACTAAGGAGAGTCTGTTAATTTAACAATGGGATTAATTCTATATGGATGGGTCAATGATGAAGGGTACAAAATTGTCAAGTGCTTGTTCGAGGGGATGGGACTCTTACTTAGTAATTTCGATGGGTCAGTCGGAATTATTGGGTTTGTTGATATCTCCCCAATGATTTGAACTTATAACTGAGACCACCATAATTCATATGGAAATAATCCCTTGTTAAATTAGGTATTAGTTTGAAATTATTTTGATGTATTTTTTAAATGAAACATGTGTTTACAGTCTTCTGTTATTGTGCTCTTTTTTTTAAGTATTTTAGTGCATTTTTTTGAATTATTCTTTGTCATATCTTATATGAATTGTCTTCACAGCGAAATTTAAATTTGATCGCGATTGATCGTTTTTTTCGCGATTCCAGGCGAAACGATCAGCGAAATTTTTTTAACTTCCGTTCAAAATACGCAACGAGTAACGAAATTTTTTTTACTTACGCTATGTTAGCGAAACGGATAGCGAAAGTTCCTACTTTCGCCACCGTCGTCTACGTTAGACAGGTCTACCTATAAGACTATACGAGCTATAATTTGAACTTTAAATTTGGACTATACGAACTGCAAAAACACCTTGGCACGACCAAATTTTACACGGTCTTTGAATTTGGACTTTTGCCTATGTCTATAGGACTATACAAGCTATAATGTAAAATTAAATTTAAGGTCTGTAAGTAGCAATTAGCAAATGGTTTATATTCGTTAACACACTTCTCCTTCCAAATTTGATTGCCAGTTCTACTTATAAATCACTTGGGTATAAGTTTCATATAAGTTTAGTCGCGTTGAAATTTCATCAATGTTGTAAAAACATGACTGTTGCGATATTCAATTTATTCGAGGGACAGATAAACTGCCTGAAATTTTATTACTTTTACATGTCGGTGTACATACAGTAAGACCAAATTTCAAGGTCTATTTTAAAATTTAAAGTTATTCACAAAAAAGTTGACAAAGTTCATAATTAATATGTTATCATGATTGAAACTTTTCTCTCTTTCGTCGAAATCAGTAGCCATTGCTGAGCGTTGAAGCGCGTCTAAAAAATAGTGTTGTCGCCTTCCCCTCCCGTTGCATTTCTCATGCACTGCACGAAGCAACTGCAAGTGGTTCGAGAAGTTCATTCATTTGCATAATAACATAGGCCCCGTTTGGATCGTATGGAAATAGGAAAAATAGTTTTTTTCTAAACGTAAATTTATTATAAACAATTCAAACTCTTCACAAAGTTATATATTTTTCAATACTTTCCGTCTAGAAATAGACTATTCCTCTTATTCCTAAGCAATCCAAACGAAACCATACATCAATAGTAATGGCTCATCGTCTTCTTCTAAGAAACTTCACCATGAGCAGTGCATTATGGTTTATGAGCCATCTTCCACCAAAAAGTTCTTAGCTTAGGTGAAATGCTTCCTCACTTCCTCTCTGTATGTTGAATTTAATTAATTACACTAAATCTTTGCATTGCCTGTTGTCTCTCTTCACAAGTCAATTTCAGAAGTTTATCGATTCTCTTTGCTTGTTCAGATGGAATCCCGTATATTACGAGCTAGACTTGCTATGTTAACAGGTGTGTTTAGTTTGCATTTGAATAAACATATTCGTGAATAAACTCTATTCGCCTAAAATCGAACAACACATGAATAAAAAATTTAAACTTATTCGGTTGCTTATTCATATTCTAATAAAAAACCTAAAATATGAATAAGCCAAAATTCCTTATTTCTTATTCATATTCCTAATTCACTACATCCAAGCAATGTGCAGTTGTAGAGCTCGATTAGTCAAAATGCACTTTCTTGAAGTGCATTTTCGAAAACGTAATTTCAGTCCCAAATAATTTCTAGTTGATTTTAGCAGAAAAATTACATTTCGCCGTGGATTAATAACAAAGAAATTAAGGCCCAATTAGTATAATATATCAAGAATAAGCTGTTAGTTTCAATGAGACTCTGTTAAAAAAAGAAAACATGGCAGCTACAAATGATGATAGAGCTCATTATATAGCTGCTGACTTTTTAGTACTTCATATAGCCAGTTCTCATATTTTGCGCTTGTCACAAGAAAGCCTTCTAGAAAGCAGTTTAATAATATTACTCCTCTCATCTCTGATATGCACATCAGTAAAAGAGGCATGCCTAAAGTTGCCTTCAGAGTTCCGAGGGAGCTTTGATTGCCAATCTCTCTTCCTCTTATCTTGAATCTCATGAACATTTGGATCCTTAAAGAAATATCAAATATTCAACTTGTCAGTATCAAAAAAATCAATGCGAAAAAGCAGTAAAAAACAAGCAATGAGGTATAACAAGACTTGGTGTAGAGAATTTGTCAACATAAAATATTTTTTTAGAACGTCTATACCTAACAAGCTAAGAAATGGATTACTAGAACAAAAATAAATTAATGTAACTGGTACCCTGTGGCATATAGTAAGGCAGTTCAAAACAGGACAATTTTCAAGCAGGCTAATCACATCTTCAATGGTGGCTTCATGACAACAAGCAGAAACCTCAAAACTAATTAAGCGAGAGAATAAAGGTGGTTTCTTGTCGGACTCCAACATATGAAATGGTTTCACCTGATCCTATCACAGATAAAAAACAATAAAAGCATAGAATTAATTATTAAAGATGTAATACTATAAAAACAGGAGAATTTTCAAGCAAGCTATGGCAATTTTAATAGTGGCTTCATGATTTTGTTTCTCAACTTTAATAATGCTTGGCTAAATTTGATGAAGTTTCCTCACAAGACCAAACATTCCATGACCATTTAACTGGACAAAACTATTGACCTAGCCTAAAGTACTAGATTCCCTGATCCACAAGAAATATGATTTGGCTAAATTATAAAGCTTAAGACTAATATTTAGGTTGAAATAATAATGTTAAATATTCTACAATCATCAAAGTATCGTAAATCAGCTAGGCTGTATTCCCAATGAAATGCATTCCTCCTTATTATTCAAAAATAAAGGGAAATAAAATATTAGTGTAAAGCCATGAACATGTCTTTCCAAGTGCGCCAGATTTTGCTTTCATCATAAATAATAGAAACTAATAAACACGAGCAATATCAAATAAAAGTAGATATACAAGGAGAAAGATAACTATACTACCTGATCATCCATGATTGTAAGCTTCAGGTCTACCACATTTGCAATATTCTTCATAAAATTGCTTAGTGATGGCACAAACTCCTCTTTTGCATAAGAGAGGTGGATGTCAACCTTTTTCAGACCTGGCATCTCCGCTTGAAACAGCTTGAGAAAACACATACTGCAAGATATCTTCAAATACTCCAGCCTAAAGAAGGACAGCTGCATCTCACGACATCTGAGAAATGCCTTCTCAGATTGCATAGATTTTTGAAAAATAAAGTTGTTAATTATTATCCCTCCATCCATAAAACTGATAGTTGGCTAATTTAAAAAGGTCAACAACTTTATCTGGGTTGGAAAAAGATGTTAAATATTCATCAATCATCAAAGCATTGTATATTAGTCAGGCTGTATTCCAATTCAATGCATAAAACTCCTAGTTCAAAAACAAAAGTAATCAAATAGTAAAGCCATTAACCCGTAACCTCTCCTTTTCTAGTACACCAGACATTGAGTTCATCATAAAGGATAAAGAAAAATAATTAAATCTCATTTAATGATCAACTGACACATAGGTGATGGCATCTCAACAATGATATTTCAATAAAATCTAATAACCATGAGCAACATCTAATGAAAATAATAAATACAAGGAGAAAGATAATTGTATTGAGGACTACCTGATCACCCGCAATTTTAAACTTCAGTTCTACCACATTTGCGAAACGCTCCAGAAAGCCGCTTAATGGTGGCACAAGCTCCTCCTTGACATAAGAGAGGTCGATGTCAGCTTTTATCAGCACTGGCATCTCCCACTCAAACAGCTTGAGATAACACATACTACAAGAAAAGTGTAAAGACTCCAACCTAGGGAAGCACAGCTGCTTCTCACAACACATGAGATCGGTCCTCATAGCAGATGTCTGAAAAATGAGGTCGTTTATTATGACACCTATTAAACTATAGTGCTTTAAAAAAGCTCTACAATAATACTGTTTTAAATCAGTATATGTTTTCTAGCTAATTTACAGAATTGCAATGTAATAGAAGGACGAACTCAGTTCTGATTTCTACGTTAGTCTGATTAGCATTTCCACCTAAATGATCATAATTAAGGAGGATCAAATTTGGCCAATACTCTCCAAAGATTTCTAAAAGGAGCAAGAAAAAAATATTCGGCACTACTGGATTTACTCACCAGAATAGAAAGCTTCAGGTCGATTGCATTTGCAATGCCCTCCAACATCTTCCTTAAAACAAGGGCAAACAGTTCACCGTGAGATCTCACATGGATTTTCACCTTGCTTAGAAGGGGCATCTCCGCCTGAAAAATCATCAATTTGGTTGCTTTGATAACTAGATACAAGATGTCCAGCTTAGGAAGACACAGCTTCATACTGACGCTGGATTCAGAGTCTAGCTTCAGTGTCCTGATACTCGGAGAGGAAATGTCTATTGTGCTTTGATCAATGCCACTCAAATCTAGGTATTCTAGGACAGGAAGTTCATTGACAAGTCGGGTAAGGTCGGCTGAGTTCACATTGAGCCAAATTTTAAGACTTTTGAGGCGCGTCGAAACAATATTATGAGGTATCAAAGCAATTTGGCTTGTGTAGTGAAAGTTTTCCATGTGAAGAGACTCAAGAGATTCAATAGAGAAGCAGCGAAGACGTGCAGCAAAAGACGACTCCAGTCTCAGGAGGAGGTGCCGGACACCTAGAGAACCGGCGCGACGGATCCAGCCGGCAAGGGAATCAATTGGCATATGATACTGGCATTTGTTGCTGAATTCGATGTGCAGGGTTTCGAGAGGGACAGAGGTATCCCGACAGAGGAGCGCGCGGTCGACCATATTGACAAACCAGGTCATGTCTGTCTTGGGAGTGTGGATGAAGTGGAGCGAAGGTAAGTCGGACCAAAGGTGGCGGAAGCGGCGCGAGAGACAGGAGGTCTGGGCCGCCATGTGAGTGGGGAGGGAGGAGAGGATTTTGATGAGAGGAAGTTCGGGTAAATCGGAAAGCTGGTTCGACAGCATCGTATAAGGAGGCGGTGGATCTAGGGTTGTGGCCGCAGGATGGCCCGCGGTAGCCGCCATGGCCTACTGAGCACGGCAACCGGAATAAGGCCTAGGTTTAGTTTAAGAGTAAGAGTACGAATAAAGGGGTATTATTATTATTAGTGATGAAATTGCCAAATCTTTCTGCGCCTGATTGCGCTGAAAAACTATATTTGTTGAGGGAGTCGTATCCTCTGCGTGTTTTTCTTAAACGCGCAGAGTGCATGTCTTGTAATCTGAACCGTCTAAACTAAACGTGCAGAGGATACGACTCCATTTGTTGAGAGTCTTTGTATTTTTGGAGCTTGATTGGGACGGAAATTGCCGAATTTCGTGGGAGATGAAGCGTGCGAGACTGCGCGTGCGTGGCCACAACCATGGGCTCGGTAGGCTGAAGGCCCAGCAGACCATGAAGCAAAGATGTCCCGAAAAAAAAAAAAAATCAGTAATGATACTAAAATAATACTAAAATTATTTTCATTAAAAATAATACTAAAATTATTTTCATTAAAAATAATGCTAAAATTATTAAATTTCAAAATTTTATTTAAATAAACGGAATTATGTAAATAAATTCGCCATATCGTTTTTTTTTAAAAGGATTCCTGGTGTTTTAAGTTGTATGAAGTGGAGTTAAAAGTTTATACTTGAATGTCTCTTAAGTCAGTAGTCTACTAGTCTTCCCCTCCCTTCGATCGGGCAACTCTCTTCTTCTCCTGGCTGTGACAGATATTAGCCATACACGTAATTTGAATATTTTATTAATATTTTAAATGGTTTTTCTATGTAGTTTTAATATTTGTATGGTTTGCTATTGTTGATATGTATTTTTCTTATTAAGCTATAATATTTGTAGTTTTAATATTTGTATGGTTTGCTATTGTTGATATGTATTTTTCTTATAAGTTATATTATTTTATTTTTGCAATATGTTGTATTTTTTTACCACCGTACTTTATTTTGAAATTTTAGTATTTTGTCCTGTGATTAAGAAATAACATTAATAAAAATAAAAATAAATATTTTTTTATTTTTTAAACATATTAAATTATAACTAATGATAATAAAATATAATTTTATATAATATTTAAGCATATTAAAAAAAAATTTTGCCGTCTCGCTTTCAGCTAATTTATTCAGTGCGGCATCTATTCTAACAGAAGAAGTATTAACAGTTCTTGTGTATGTGTGCAATGACATGTGTTCCCAAGTTAAACATTTAGGGCCGAAATACAGTGTGTAATTAGTAATAGCCTTCTCTATTTGCGATCTGTTTGTACACAAGGGTTGATTAATAAAGGGATAATTAGCCATATACACACGATGATTTGAGTTTACATTAATGAGAGGCAAATTCCGAATTTGATTGTGTCCCAATCCAATCTCTCGTGATTCGTGAAGTCGTGATCCAAATAATCCAATTATTAAAACAAGCCTGTTTTCAAATCCACACGTCCAGATTTAGTTGGGCCACTAATCTTCACATTTTTTTTTCTTTTTTTTGAATGAAAGATACAGCCCACGCAGCGCATTGGCAACTAATCTTCAAATTTCAGATATAAGAAACATAATCAAATCAATATATAATCAAAACAAAAATCAGAGCAAAATTCACAACTTATCCAAAGAAACCCTTGTATTTCTTTAGAAACATACTTTCTTCCATTCTCTGTACAGTTTACACCCCCAAGAAAATCACAAAAACCAGAAAAAAAGAATCTAAAGAATTCACAAAACTAGAAAGAAAACCATAAAAGAATAAAACAAAAAAAAAATCTAACCCACCACCTGAAAATTTAAAAAAAAAAAAAAACCCAAAACCAAACTGAAACGGCCTAATCTGACTCTGACCTCTGATCCCCTGCACCATCATCGCTTCTCTCAAAAGAAATCCTAACCCAAACACCATTCCCACCTTCCACCCTTTCCTCTTCCCTTTTCTTCCCCTCTACATCCTCTTGTGGCATCTTGTATCTACACATGGGACACGATCCATGCATGTGCAACCATTTCTCTACACATTCGCCATGGTACCTATGCCCGCACGGCATCTCCTTCACCGCCACCTCTTCCTTCTCCTTCTCAAACAACTTCTCCAAACAAACCACACACTCCGCTTCTCCGTTCTCTTCCTCTTCTTTGTTAACGACTTTGAGCGCTTCGATCGATGCCTTAGATGCCGGTGGAGGTCCTTCGGTGGCCGATCCAGCCATGGCGCCACCTAGCATCACCGAGAGTAAACTATTCCCGATGCCACCGTTTAAAACCACCATGCTTTGGGTTAACGGGTTGAGCAACACGAACCGCTCCGATTGGTCCTGATCTGAATTCGATCCGACCACGCCGAGGATGATCGGGAAGAGGCTGAGTCGTGGAATCGCGCTCTCTTGCTCCGCCATTGATCGAAAATTGATGCGAAAGAGAAAATTGAGAGAAAAAGAAGAAATCAAAGATTTTGTGATTGATTTTTGTTCTCTTTCGCTGTTTTTGGGATGAAAAGAGAAGAGTTGAGAGAAAGGTGTTTATAAGTGGGATTAGAAGCAGCTGAACTCTGTGGAAGAATCGAGAAGCTCTGAAAATTGTCACTATTTCCTTTTTTTTATTTCTCATCCAAATCCGACCCGACTTTTTTCGCAAGTCGGCTGGATTAGGTGTGCAGACGGTAGTCGAACACTTGACGGAGTTAACGACTTCTGATCTCTAGGATCTTGGTTGTAGCGAAAATAACACGAATCTTGATGAGCTATTTGATCAATGATTTGCAATGTAATGTGTTCCGTTGTAGAGGATTTTCAACTTTGTGGCGGAAGTGGGCCCCGGGGACAGCGGGGATTGCGTTACTTGCGTAGAATAGTTGGCTACGCATGGAGCATTGGTTTTAGTAAAGCATGGGCGCAGCACGATCATTAACCTTAAATCTTATTTACAAAATATACCAAATACTATCTTAAAAATATAGATATGCCAGATATAATGAATTTCAGATTATTTTTTATAGAGATACCGTAACTTCATTTTTTAATCTGTAAAATGGTTTCCTTCAGAAATAAGAAAATAAATTCTATATAGATTGTATTTTAAGAGAAGTATACAGCTACTAATATAAGAGAAGTATACAGTTACTAATATAATTTTGACATCCAAATTTCAAATTTACTTTTGAACACCAAGAACGAGTTAAAAATATGGATAGAAATTGCAATAAACATATTTTTTATAAAAAAAAAACAAAGCCTTTGTTCATCATTTTTTGTGCAGTATTTATTGGAAATAAATGGTGAATTTGACATGAGAACCTTGGAGTAGCATTTTTTTTTTAAAAAAAAAAAGGAAGACTGAGGCGGTTTATGAACTGAGATAAAAGTTATTAGAATGTAGCCAAGTAGATTTGTCATAACCAAATCTTTAGTTTTTTTTTTTAGGAATATTATTTAGTTACAATTAAATTATTGAACTCATTCATAGGCGAGCAAACATTATGTTTAAAGATTTTAAAAAAAATTATATCAATTTAAGATTTGAATTAGTGAGATTACATTTTTCAATTAGTTAGTTAGTTAATTAAAATTATAATATCACTTTTAAAAATAGAGCGTTAGGATAT
Organism: Rhynchospora pubera; assembly: GCA_028095005.1. NCBI lineage: Eukaryota > Viridiplantae > Streptophyta > Magnoliopsida > Poales > Cyperaceae > Rhynchospora > Rhynchospora pubera. Next base: position 155,660,492 of record CM051462.1, on the reverse strand, counting down.
CTATAAATCTATTATTTCTATATAAATTAATTCTATTAATTCTCTTGTATGTAAAAACATGCAAAAAATTTGAAAAATTTGTTACAAACTATTATTTGTTTAACATTCGTCATACTTCAATTATGCAAATCTTGATTCAAGTGTACTCCAACATAATTGCACTTTACGAAAAATCAACAAACTATATAACTTTTTGTATTTCTCTTGTATGTACATTGTACAACACATACAAATTATTTTCAAAAGTATTGCTACAAATAATTACTTCAAACATACAAATTCTGTAATTCTTGATTCAATTATAATTTAACATAATTACACCTTAGGAAAAATTCACAATATGATACAAATTGTACCAAAAATGTTCACTTCAGCATACAAGAAACAGATTCTAAAAAAAATATCGTATTAACATGTTGATCAAATTTAGGATACTTTTTTTATAGTAAACATTTAGATTTGCGAAAAAGCACTAACACATGCTAAAAATATATATATATATATATTTTTAGGGAAAAAATGATACATGAACGTGATTAAAGTTGAAAGATGCACAAAAGCTTTTTTAAATCGATTTTCTTTTACTCTGATTGAACCTCATCAGGTGTATTCTAGAAAAACATGTCAACACCTGTTTGAATTGTATCATATATTTCAATATTTGTATACTCTAATTTCATCTAATTAGCGAATTCTAAATATTTTTAAGCTATTTAGAAAACTTAATAGCGAATTTTACAATATTTTTGACAACTCATCAATAAAAAATGCTTTGAATGTATCAGCCAAAGTACCTAATATTTATTGTGTTTATATTTTTTTAGGGGGCGTTTGTTTGTGACTTAAAGGGTGCATAACTTAAGTTATGTACCCTTAAGTCACCAAACACCTCTTACATAAGATGCCTTAAGTGTACATAAGTTATGCAACCTAAATAGGTTGCATAAGTTATGCACCGATCCCCTTTAATTTTTTTCCAACAATACCCTTTAGAAATAATTAATAATAATATTTAATAATCTATAATAATTAATAATAATTAATAAATAATAATATTTAATAAGTGACAATAACTATTAAAAAATCATAATTAGTAATAAATATTAATTATTATAATTAATAAATAATAATATATAACAAGTAATAATAATAATTAATAAACAATATTGATTTATTATTAAATAATTAATAATATTTATATTATTTAATTAAAAATAATTAATAATATTTCATAATAATAAAATGATTTCTTATTATCATTAATAATTAATTTTTATAATAATTAAAAATTAAAAATTAATTAATATTAATTAATTAATAATAATACTTAATAAGTAACAATAATTATTAAAAAAATCATAATTAATAACAAAGATTAATTATTATAATTAATAATATTTAACAAGTAATATTAATTATTAATAATAATGATTTAATAATAATAATTAATTGAAGATAATTAATCAATAATAATTTTTATTATAAAATAAATAATAATATTTATAATATTTAATTAAAAGTAATTATTAATATTTCATAATAGTAAAAATGATTTATTATCATCATTAATAATGTAACATAGTAGAAATACCAGATCCAGTTTAATTATAAAAATTAGGTTAATTTTAAAAATAATATTAAGATAAACAAAATTTTAGAACTAATAATCTTAAACGATTAATTAAATCGTAACAGTAAAATTCACTCGAAATCGAAATCTTTTAGTTTGTGTAGTTTCTAAAAATCATCTACATGATTCTAGCAAAATCAAAGTTTAATTAATACTGAAATTTAACATGAGACTAATTAAATTTGAATGAAAACAATTAATTAAATAACTTTATATGAGTTGCAGCATTCTTAGCCACAAGTTCCTGCCACAGAAAATCCCAGAGACCAATTTTTAATAAAAATCTCAAGTTTCGCTGGCTTCATCTCCTTCCTCCTCTCTTTTCCTCCTTTCTCGTGTGATCCGTCCGATCTCTCTCTCTTTCCTCTCTTCTTCTCTGATGGAAAGCCACACTCGAAATTTGAGGTGGGATGGATTGTGGCCAGCCAATCCCGCCGTGCCACCCTATCATCCACCTCTGATTGGCTGCTCTCCTTTGATCTTATCCGAGAGGAAACGGATAAGGCGTTGAAGTTTTGACCAACTGTAAGATGCGAGCTTGAGAGGATCTTCGTCGTTGATCTCTCCTCTCTCTTCTCCTCTCTGCACTGCCTATAAGTACCCCACTCAAGGTTCATGTCGGATTTTGTTGGTGATTAGGGTTTCCACAGAAAAAAAGAAAAAGGGAGAAGTAGAGAAAGAGAGGGAGGGAGCAACAGCTGAAGATCGAAGGTATATCTCTCTCTCGTGTTGCGATTGGATTTGACTAAGCCATGATTAGCTTATTTGTTTTTGTGTCTGAATTTTGGGATACATTCGATATTTGAATTCCTGACCTGTGGATAGTATCGAGTGTTGATTGAATACTGTGATGACTTAAATTAGGTTGAATAAGCCATAGGAAAACAGTTTGGATGTGATGAAGTTGGATTCAACCCTAATATGTGTGAATTTGCTTCTGTCCTGAGATGTAGTGAGCAAAATTGAGAAATTTTGGGTCTTTCTTCACTATTAGGCACAGAGGAGAGATATTAGAGGCTTTGTGTATGTGTTTTTGAGGTGGTACCAGCCTTTGGTACGCTGGTTTCCCTACTGGTACCGTTCTGGTACGATGCTAATTGGTTCAGGGGTTGTAATGAAAGAGAAACATGGAATCAGGGACCTATTTGCAAATTTCTAAGGGCATATTTACAGACAAAAAGGACTTGTTTGTGAGGAAAAAGGATCTAAATGTAAAATAAATGGATTCGGGGTCCTTTTGGAGAAAGGTATATAGGATTGTGGGTCGGATCCATTTATTGGTTATCGGATCCTGTCGGTTATGTTATGGACCCGTTAAGGTTGGCTCAGGTCAACTGGGTCAGGTTGACCTGGCTCGACCATTTGGCTTGTTGGGCTGATTTTGTTGGGCCGAGACTTTCTGGGCCAAATAAAAAGAAAAAGAAATAATAATGTTGGGCTGGACCCAATTTCTGAGACTTGGGCTGACATATCCGATATTTTAAAAGTTAATTATAAGACTTAATCTTTGATTAAGTTAAAGAAAATTGTGGGCTTAAGAATAAACAAAATTAATTAAAAGAAATGCCATTAGAAATGATCGGGGATTCCTTTAGTTAAGTGGGTTCGATTTTTCGGGAGATGATGAGAATAGTTCGAGTGAGTCAAGAACATATACAATGACAATCAAATCATCGACTTTCTGATCCTAAACAAACCAATCAAATAATTTAGATTTTAATTCTCTATTTCCAATTATTTTCTTGATCTAAGATTATAATTTTCTGAATTAAATTTTCGATATAACAAATAGTTAAATAATTTAATAAATATTAAGCAATGCAAACTAATTAATTAAGTATTAATGAAATAAATCAAATATAGCACAACTAAATGAATATTGGGAAAAACACTATATAATAAATAAGTGAATATTTTCAATCTAAAATATAATTCATAACTTATATAATAAAAATAAATATAAACTCTTAATGACTGGAAAGTCAAAACCAATTATTAATAATAAGATAAAATACTTAATAATATATTTTAAAACAGAATCCTCTAAATAAATAATCTGAATCTAACTATCCAAATCTCAACCAGTCTGGTTAACTTAGGCCGTCAGTATGGTAACCCAAGAACCGCCAATAATTAGGTTATTTAGGTTACTTTAAGTATTTAACGGTTAGTAAGAAAGTCACTTTCTTTATTAGGAAAGCGAACTAGAATCACTTGACACGTGACTAGCAAGCCTAGCAAACCGTTAAGGGAGAGAATGGAAGTATGATGGCCGTCAAGCATCCGAACCATCATGACATATCGAGAAACTACGTTTAAGCTTTCTACTATCCAGGTGCGGAATTACGTTGGATTTTTGTTAAAGTTTAAGTAATTAATAAAAAATGTTTTATTCATATGCATATTGGAAATTCGTTTGCCTGCATGACCGTATTCAAGCATTTTAAATGATAGTGCCTAATTATTGATAAAACTGCATTTTGAAAGGCATGTTCTCCGTTTTGAGAAATTTGATAAGTAACAGTCAGATATTTGGAAATGATGTTGCTATTGATAGATCCGACTTATGAATGATCTGACTGAAAGGAATGAAATGATGTGAATGAATAAATGAGATATGATATGATGTGCTTGATATGTGTGATTTGATATGTTTGCATCACTCTCCGGAGTCGGTTGGCCCCCGGCTTCGGCCAGTTCGGTAGCGCTATGCGGATTTGGAACTCCCTTTTGCCTGCCCAGGGTTAGAGATGAGTCTCTTTTGCCAGCCCTCGGGTTAGGGAGAGGTCTCCTTTTGCCTGCCCAACCGGTTGGGTTAGGAGTCCTGAGTGAAAATGATTATGATTATGAAATTATGTTAATGACATGTGGATTTGGAATCCCCTTTTGCCTGCCCTCGGGTTAGGAGAAGATTTGTGATTTGTTCAGATTTATGATATGCTCAATTCTGCCATGTTCGGACCCCTGACACGCTCAGTTTCCTATCATATCCAGACATGTGTTGTCTGTGATGGGATTCGTGCCACGTGTTCAGTTCCGACATGTATATGACTTTTGTCATAGTCAGATTTTGTGATTTCCGTCCGATTTCAATTATGGTCATATGTTGGATATCATGATTTAAACGAAGAATTGCAATTGATATCATTTAAGTTAACACATGCATGCCTTGTTTATATTAAATGCATATAATGTTTTTACAATCATATGTTTAATCAATAAATTATTTATTCATGGGTATTATTTCTAGAACTTGGATTTTAGCTTAAATCCACGTACTGGAACTAAAACCCGCACTGAGAATTTATTTCTCATTCCGTGCTTTTGCATGTTTTCCACAATGGATGTGGGTTCCAGGTTGCAGAGACGGGCTCGATCAAGTCAAGCGAAGTTAAGCCAAAATTTGTCTTGCCATGATAACTCAATGAGTCATAGGAGACAACGTGGTAGATCATGGTAAGCTGGAACTTAACCCTTGTGATTAGTAAGGAAACGCCTTGCGAGTGCACAGAGATTGTGTATTCGCGGCGGGGATTGTCAAGCCCTAGGTGTCGGGGTGTGACAAATAATTAATTTTTATAATAATTAATAATTAACAATAATTAGGTCACAACATATAATACATAATACTAATTCAAATTTAAGGGCATTTTAGTCTTTTCACATGAATATATGCATGCATTAAGTTAGTCATCCTTACTACACAACCAAACATCTATTACATAACACTACATAAACACTTAGGCATCCTTAAGTTATGCAACTCCTTACTACACAAACAAACGCCCCCTTAGTGTACAACACTACAACTACAATACAACGACAAATAATGCTAGTACGGAGTATTAAGGTGACAGGTACAAAGGTACTTTCCGGCGCAGCTGCTGGAACCTGCTCCAAGCCTACCAGATGGCCTCTATCAAAGTTTGTTAAAAAATGATTTCTTTAATCTAATCATATTTTGCGCATCCCGATTTAGATATTTAGAATTAGAATATTTTTTTTTTTTTGAAACTTCAAACCCGTAGGTATTTAGAATTAGAAGTGGATCGCGAGTCAGATGTACAACACGAAGCAAGCGCCACGTCAATCCTCAACAAACAAAAAAAACAACACGTCTGTAGACCAATATTCTGCAATAATTTATCTATAATCCTGACAAAGAGGATTTCTGACAGTCGGGTCTACACAAGAAACTTACCCTGAGATTAATTAGTCAGTGACCCGTTGTGAACAATCTGCCTCACGAAGGTGTTCACATTGTCATTGTTTTTGCTCGTTGCATGGAATCTTCTGGAGATTACTAGGGTATTCTGACTTCTAAGGAAAGATATTTTGGGAGCATGAGAGACCTACCAAAAATCCATTCGCGTAAAGTCTAAAACTCTAAACAAACTCCATACAAGTTAAACAACTTTTACTTGTTTCACTCAAAAAAAAAAAACTTTTACTTTTAATAAAAACTTATCGGTTCTTAAAATATTATTTTTTATAGCACCTTTAAGACTTTAGTAATTGTTTAAAATAGTTTTAAAATATCTTTATTTCTATTAATTTATTCTAAATTATATTCGTTGCCTCATTGGATACTTAAAAAGAAAAATAATTTCATAATAGCTTATGTAAACAATTTTAATTACTATTTTTTTATAGATAATACATATAAATGCTATGAAATTTGGATCTTGTTATACCATTCCTCAAGGAGTTCTTAAACAGTTTAAACATTTATAACTCTCGATGCATCACTAAAATAATAAAGTCAATTATATAAATTTGATTGGTAATCTATCTACATTCCAGTAAAAATTAAATTAACTTTAGAATACGATCATGCGATACCTACCTACTAATTACTTTTAACGTGCGAGGATTCCTTTCAAGTTTCAAATCACTTCCTAAGTGACTTAATAGATGCAGGCCCCTATGTGGGGTGCTATTGTTTTTTTTTTTAAATTATTCTACAAACTAATCTGGATCCCCTATTGGGCCTTCTTTTGCTCAAAAAAATAAAATTATTTCTATGATCGTCATGGGAGATGCGAAGTATCTTTTCGAGACCATGCTGAATAGTTTTCGGGCCGAAGAAGCAAATTTTCTTTAACAGTAAAGAATCAAATTCTTTGGTCACTGTTGCTCTGTCATTATTCAATCATCAATCATTATGCTGTGTTATCGTTCGAGTATAATGTCATCATATTAAACGTCGGTCCGATCTGATTTAATTCAAATTCTCGGATTTAATTTCTTAGCTAGGAGTGTTGTATCCGAGTGGCTGTATGTGTAGGAAATTAAACTTAATTTGTACTAGCAAGACTTTTCGTCTCCGAATGGAAGTCATTTGGGCCGCGCACAAAGTCCGTACGGATGTCGCCGGAGCTAGTGGGCTTCCCCAACTTAACTCGGAGAGGCGCAACCACCTGTGAAATCTTGTGCGACGGTATGGGAACTCGTCTCCAATAAGGGCTCAACTGGAAGATGTTGAGTAGAGTAGTCAGACTCATCCAGTGGTTTCCGCGTCGGAGAAAGACGTTACTAGGAACCGACCATCGTTACAGGTGGGTTCGATTTTGTTGGAGATAGATTCACTCGCGGAGCAGCGCAAAATCACACCCCCAGATCTTGATTCAGAGCCAAGATCAAATCAAGATCGTCTATCCAACGGAAAGGTGGAGGAGGGAGAAAATAACCGCTCCCTGGTGTCTCTTGGCGTTGCACGCGACCGCTCGTGTTCTTTCACTAGCATAAGTCACACATCAGTTGTCAATCATACTCACGTCGATTCAAACGCTCAAAGAAACTCTCTCTCTCCCCCCCCCCTCCAAAACCTCCACTTTTCTCTCTCTCAAATTCTCCCTCGGATTTTGCTCCGACCATAGACAATCTAGATCCGATCAGAGTGGAGGAGGACGACATTACGGCTCTAGCAAGCGTAGAGATTTTGAGGTGTGTGGTGATTCAAGCGATTGAAGGAGTGACTCTAACAGATGTAATGGTAGAAATGAGAAAAAGGCTGCCACCGGAGCAACACAGAGTGGCAATGGAGGGATGAGATGTTCAGGAATGGAACAGTAGAGATCACTTATGGTATCTGATATTTCATATTTATATTGCTATTTTAACCAGACTTTACCTCGAAATCGTGACTAAAGCTTTGATTTATTGCTGTTTTTGCCTTTCTTTGCCAGATTTGGCACTGCCTTTTGCACTTTGTTCTTATTTGTAGGAATCCAAGGAAATCAGCAAGGAAAGCAGCAATTCAGATGCTAAATGACTCATGCCTAGCCTAGATCAAGCCCCGACTCAACCCAATGAAGCAATCCCGCTCGAATCAAGACATTTCTCAAACCAGACCCTTCAATTCGGACCGAATTCTCCTGAATTCGGACCGAATTCCTGCACAGACCAATTCCAGTGACTCTAATTCGGTCTGAATTCCCCCGAATTCGGTCCGAATTGCTATACAAGGAAGGCGTTATGGCTGCGTTCTGGAGGCGTTTTCTCCATCTCGAAGCCTCCATTTCCGCCTGAAATCAAGGGAAACGTGTCTGACAGTTAGGGGAGAGCATATAGGCGCCTTCCATCTTGGGAGAAGGCCATTTTTTCATTCCACATTGCACCTTTCTCTCTCCAGCAGATGTAGATCTGGTTTTTGGCACTTCTCTCTTGATTCTGGCGACTTGGGCAGGGAGAAAAGACGACATAGTGCTGTGGCTTGCTACTCCGACGGATTTCCTACTCTCTATTGTGCATTTGGCAGTGATTTGTGTCCTAAAACTTGGTCTATTTGTGTATCTCTAGTACTTTTCTCTATTTTTTGGATTTATGGATTGTTTAGGTTTATATACTCTTATTTGCATGATTTCTATTAGCATGTTAGGCTAAAAACTTGTTGCTTTAGGGATAGATGTAGCTTAGATTTGGGTTTTGCTTGGTTTGCTTATTTTGTTGATGGACGAAGCTAGTGACCCTTGGGGTTTTTATTGAAATTGCTTGTGTTAGAACCGTTTACTACTTGTATTGCTCGACTTTTGTACGCGCGCATTTGTTGGGAACTTCTATATATTATATTAATCGAGTCCTGTACAAGTATTTTGAGGTAGGTCAAAGGCGAAAGTCGACCAATTAATAACCAAAAGTGAACGTTTCTAGTTAGGCGAAAATCTAACTAGATACCTCGTATAAAACCATTGGTAAACTCGAGTAAGTCCACCGAACAACAAAAGTTGGGGGTGCAATACACTCGATGAAGGTTGTTCAACACTAGATCCCATTCCAAATACTGTACCCAATAGGCGAAAGCGAAGGGTTAGGGAGTTAGGTTTGATTAGATGGACCTTTGGCTTGAATAAATCAACAAAAGAGTAAACCACAGCATTTACACAGTGGAATTCGGTCCGGAATTCGGACCGAATTAGCAAGGCTGAATACGACAGTGCTAAGCCTTGTGACTCTGTGGCTAGTTCTAGGTGAAATTGAACCCTAAGGCACATTTATTATCATATCTTAATCCGTTAGAAAACTCCAAAAATATTTATCTCAATTGTTTTGCATAATCTTTATTACTTGCAATTGCATTCTTTTATTTCTCTTTGATTTGTTCTATTTGTGATACCGATTCTTTTCTAAATTTTTATTGTCTAGATTTAACGAAATAATAAGAATAATACTCATATCCATCTCTGTGGGTTCGACACCTTTACTCTACTACAAGCGACTAGTCGAGTACAAGGATTATTTGTTTGACCTTGGTTCACACCCTCGATCAGTATCAACATCAGAAGACCCTTTCCTATCCTGACAGAGCCCCCGCCGGAACTAGATCCTAGAGCAAACCGAGTAAGGCTGTGGGTAAGGATAGTTAACCTTCCCTTTGGCTGGAGAAGTTGGCATGGGGCTAACGTTTTCTTCAGGTTTTGTAGGGTTTTACATGCTGATGCACCTACCTATATGGGTATTGATGGAAGATTTGTAAGGGTAGAAGTAATGGTTGAACATGTTAGAATTGTGTTCTAAAAGTTATCTTATAGTGATTACTTTTATATGTTATATTTATGAATTGGATGTTATTATATTTTGTTCCATGAGTTTATATTCGTATTTGGAAGTGTTCAAGAAGATGCTCTTAGTCTTGAACCGTAGAACTCTAAATAAAATGAATATATATCTCTAAAATGTTCACAGGTCTTGGATATTAGCAGGAACACTAATATACCATACAAGACTGTCGTGTTGATTAAAAATACATTGTAGTAATGTAAACGTTGATAAAGGATTGTCATTTAATAACATGAGTATATGAAAAGTTTCATATATTGAACATACCTAATTGATAAAAATATTATATGGATTGGGTTTGTGTCATTAATATTTTTATCGTGTCATTAATTCTAAGATTGATATGATAAATTTTCACATAAGAAATATGCAACATGATTATTACTTAAAAGCCATTTGAAGCTAATGGTGATAAAAGTAATATTTCTTTGTATATAACTTGTGTAGAAGGAAAATATATATGTCAATAGCTAATTGCCACTCATGAATTGAGAAATGATATTATAAAAGGCCCCTTGATAAAGTAAGATTATAAATGGATCCAATATAACTGAAGTGCAGTTATAATTATATAATCCTACTTATTGGAGACCAAGAAAATATTATAATACGAAGATGACACAAGCCTACTTTGTATAATAATCATAATATCATATGGCAAGGAATAGACACAAGTAATATTAATAACATTACTAGAAGGATCGTGTTTCGTAAAAAGATTTGCTAAACATCTATATTATTTGGGTAGTTGTAATGTATGATAGAGTATCGCTTACAGTTTATGGAATAAAATATTTTATTCCATTGCCAACATAATATGGATCCTCAATATAGGTCACACCAACTGAATAAGAAACAAGAAATATATTTTCTATGTACAAGGTTTCATGTTGTATGAAATAAAGTACAAATAGAAAATTATATCACATGACGTGATTAACAAGTAAGGAATAAATTTATTGATATGTGAATATTATAAGTATAATATGTGTTTCACGTACTATAATAATATATGTATATTATTATAGAGAATATTATTATAGAGTGCATAAATTTATTTAAAGCACATGCTCAATTATTTTAACAAATGAAGAGAGAAAGAAGGCTTTAAATTCGGGTCAGAATTTGAGCCAACTTTAAACTGAAAGTTAGTATAGCAAATGATAACCAAATTGGACAAATGATATATGAAAATTGTAGCTCTAGAAGTTTAGAATCTAATGATTCAAGTTTCATGTCGTTTGGAGTTTTCTACAGAGCGTTATCTATTGGAGATATGTCCTAGAAGCTAATCTTTTTGGCTACTTCTATGGTTTTATGTCATTGGTGATTTATATCATTTGTTCCTTGATTTATTTGTTGACAGTTCATTCAGGTTGAGGATCTGAATTATAGATCGTTGTTTTTCATTTAGTAGTAAATGACAACAATAAATCTAAAACGTTCATAATCTTGATAATTAACAAGGAACATTAATTATCAATAAGATTAGTATGCAAGTTAAGTGATGATTAAGTTCTATAAATCATAGGTTAAGAGTAATCAACTTAATTGCATATGTTTATGTTAATTGAACATAGTACAGGACATGACCCAACGAAATAAATATATGGATTGTGTTATGTGTCATTATTTATTTCGTTATGATTTTGATTCTAAGTTTGAGATGTTTATCTTTTCCACATGAAGATAGGTTCAATAAATATCGTCTACCGCTGATTCCCGATAAGGGCTGCTATACGGACGTTATTTATGTTCTCTTGAATTGTGCGGGAAAAAGCTAAATTATCAAGAAAATCGTATGTCCCTCATTAATTCATTTAATGAGTGACGATATCTTTTTGGGCCCCTTGATGGAGATAGATTGTTTGCTAGCAACTGATACAATTATCTCTAGATCAAGAAAAGTATATTCTGCAAGAATGACACATTCCTATCTTGGATTATACGATGATATCGTGGGACATAAGAATCAAAATAGAGATATATTTTTATTCTCTTATGCAGGATTTAAATACTGTAGCAGTACATTATTTATGCGAATTGGGAATCATAACGTGTTGCCAGATACCGCTTATGATTATTGGAATTAAATAACGATTTAATTCCATGTCCAACTTAGCATAAATCCTCAAATGGTCACACAGATCGAAATATAACCAAACAGTGCATTAATCATTTATTTGCATCAGTGTGCTTTTGCGAAAATATGATAAGTTGATTAATTGATTATATGTCGATATAATTAATTAATTCAAATGGATCATATCAAAATGATTTAATGCACAAGCTAATCCCATGATAATTATTAATTAGTTAATAATTATTCAACACAACACAATTTAATATAAATAGTTATATTAAATTGAATTAATGGGCCGATATTTATTATAGAATAAATAGCCCAAATATAGAGCATCAAATGGTGGATTAAATGGATTGAATTAATAATCAATTTGGAGAGTGTGCAAAGCCCAATTGGGCCCAATAGGTGGCCGGCCTAGATGAGGGTGGTAGGTAGGTGGCACAATGATAAATAAGGGGAACTATTTGTTAGGGTTTGAGCATTATAAAAGGACCCTTGTGGAGGCTCCTTGCTCCTCTCTCTCTCTTCCCTTCTTTGGCCGCCACCCTCCTCCCCTCTTCTCCCACTTTGGCCGCCACTACTCTCCCCCTCTCATCCACCATTGCTCATGTGTTGAGCACAATCTTCTCCACTTATTAAAAAGTTAATCAAGAAGAAGAGGATACTTGGGATTAGCCTAGACCTTTTAGCTTCTAGCAAAGCTTGTAGGTCTTGGTTAATTTCATGGTGGACTCGAGGAAGAGCTTGGTTCGAAGGAAGAGCTTGAAGCGCAACCCACCTACATCCTAGTTTTGGTTCGAGCCTCTTGATTACGATATCAAGAGAGGTATAACTTTTGAACCTCTTCTCTTTTGTGTGAATGGCTTAAAGTACTAGTTTCTTGTTTGTGCTTGCTTAATTGTGGATAATTAAGAGTAATTAACCATAAAAATTAAAATTAGGCACTTAACTAACATTATCTATATAATATTTTAGTGCTGCAACGTTAGAAATTAAAGTTTTGTTTTAATTTCTGGTTAGTGGCTTTAAATGTATACGAATTTGAAAGGTAAAACAGATCAGAAAAATTAGAACACAAGAAAGTCTTCATGTTGTTGAAGCATTGTTCATCTCTTCTTCTAAATATTTGTTAAAATATTCTATCGATTAAGCAATCGATCAAGATACGGGTGACGGAGCTAGGTGTTGACGGGGAGTTCGCTAGCATGGATTCAATTGTCATTCTTGTTTTGAATTCAAGGTGAACCGAAGAGGAATAAAGTTTCGTTAGAGACCATAGGTATGGCTCATAAATCCTTCTTGTACAAATATATGTGATTGTGATGCAAATATAATATAGAAAAAGTTAGCGATAATAAGAACGATCTTAGATGTTATCGGTTAATAAAATTTTTAAAATTATCCGATTCGCATCATGAAATCCTTCAATTGGTATCATAGTCTTAGAGATATGTCCTAGAAGCCAATCTTATTAGGCTACTTCTATAGTTTATGTTATTGATGATTTCAGATCATTTGTTCTTTGATTTAATCGTTGACAGTTCATTCAGGTTGAGGATCTGAATTATAGATCACTGTTATTCATTTAGTAGTAAATGACAACGATAAATCTAAAAGTCCATAATCTTGATAATTAACAGAGAACATTAGTTATCAATAAGATTAGTATGCAGATTAAGTGATGATTAAGTTCTATAAATCATAGGTTAAGAGTAACCAACTTAATTGCATATGTATATGTTATAGAACATAGTACAGGACTGGACCCCACGAAATAAATATATGGATTGTGTTACGTGTCATTATTTATTTCGTTATGATTTTGGTTCTAAGTTTGAGATGATTATCTCTTCCACATGAGGATAGATACTATAAATCATGTCTACCGCTGATTCCTGATAAAGGCTGCTATACGGACTTGATTTAAGTATTCTTGAATTGTGCGGGGAAAAGCTAATTATCAAGAAAACCGTATGTCCCTCATTAATTCACTTAGTGAGTGACGATATCTGTTTGGGCCCCTTGATGGAGATAGATTGTTTACTAGCAACTGATACAATTATCTCTAGATCAAGAAACGTATAATCTGCAAGAATGACACGTTCCTATCTTGGATTATACGATGATATCGTGTGACATAAGAATCAAAATAGAGAAACATAATTGTTCTCTTATGCAGGATTGAAATTTTGTAGCTGTACACTATTTATGCGAATTGGGAATCATAACGTGTTGCTAGATACCGCTTATGATTATTGGAATTAAATAGCGATTTAATTCCATGTCCAACATAGCATAAATCCTCAAAGGGTCACACATAATAAGGTGTTTAACCACACGTGCGTTAATTGTTTATTTGCAACAATTGGTTTTGCAAAATATGGTGAGTTGATTAATTAATCGTATACCGTCATGGACCGTTATGATTAATTAAGTCAAATAGATCATATAGAAATAATTTAATGCATTGACTAATTCCATATTAATTATTAAATAGTTAATAATTAATTATAATCAACACATTTAATTATTTGAGCAATTGGGCCTTTAAATTAATTAGTTAATTTAATGTCCAATGGAAGGTGCAATTAAATAGAAGAGTATTGGGCTCAACTAGACTTGAGGCCCAACCCAAATAATGGGTTGGTAGGTGCGGCTAGGGAGGGGCAAAATTGCCATTTCAATTTTGAATGAGAGCTAGGTTTAGTGGCCTATATAAAGGGGTGTTCTTTGGGAGCAAACCCTAGCCTCCACACACCTCTCTCTCTCCTCCCTCCCTTGGCCGAAATTCCCCAAAGAGGAAGAAAAATTTTCAGAATTTTTCCCTCTTTCTCTCTTCTCTTATCCACTTCCTAGCTCACGTGTTGAGCAAGCTTTTCCACTAAATTAATTGGAGAATTAACTTGAAGAGGGAAAGCTTTGGAATTAGACACACTTCTCCTAATTACTAGCATAATTGGTTTGAGAAGGTGGTTAATTCCTTAGTGGACTCGAGGCGCACGGCGTGGAGGTTCTTGGAGAGCACACCACCGACACCAAACCGTTGGAACGAGCCTCTTGGTTGCGATACCAAGAGAGGTATATTTCCAACCCTTTTCTCGTGTGTTTGAATAGCTTATGTACTAGATCTCTTTGTGTGTGATGTTCTTGGCTTAATTAACTTGTAATTAGCAAAATAAATGAAAATTACACACTTACTAACACATAGCATCAGGTTCTTTATTATCTCTAATTAGTCTATTTTATTATATAATTTTATTACATAAGTACTTAGTTAATTGTTCTTTTGTGTCGCGGTTCTAAAATTCGAGCTGAATTTTTGTTACACGTTTTGCAATATTGTCACTAGATTACTGGTTGGTTATTTTTATAATTTTTAAAATTCTTACTATTGTGAAAGAAATTTAGAATAGGATAATTATATAGATCAATCCTTTTGGACAGATCTATGAGGTCAAACAAAAATAAATAAAATAGTGCGCTGCTGGATTTTTCCAGCAGCAGTAGCAGTTTTTGCTGAAATTAAAATAACGATTTCTCTCAAATGGATTATCTTATTTTGATGAAACTAGTTTCTAAATTTAGATATTGAAGTCTAGTTTTGAAATAATAAAACTTTCCTATACAAAAGTTTTATGGAATTTCTTCAAAAAGGCAAAACAATAACAATGGAATTTCTTGAAGATTAGCTTTTCCCCGCACAATTCAAGAGAACATAAATAAAGTCCGTATAGCAGTCCTTATCGGGAATCGGCAGTAGACAATATTTATTGAACCTATCCTCATGTGGAAAAGATAAACATCTCAAATTTAGAACCAAAATCATAACGAAATAAATAATGACATATAACACAATCCGTATATTTATTTCGTTGGGTCAAGTCCTGTACTATGTTCCATAACATATACATATGCAATTAAGTTGGTAACTCTTTACCTATGATTAGTAGAACTTAATCATCACTTAACTTGCATACTAATCTTATATGATAATTAATGTTCCTTTGTTAATTATCAAGATTATGGACCGTTTAGATTTATTATTGTCATTCTATAGAATGATCTACAGAGGTCTACAATTCAGATCCTCAACCTGAATAATCTGTCAATAATAAACCTAGGAACAGATGATAAAATATCATCCATAACATAAACTAATATTCAAGTCATCAAATTATTGACTTCTAGGACACAACTCCAACACTAGTAAGACAGAGTGGCATGAGCTGATTGAGAAAGTTAGAAGAAAACTTTCCAAATGGAAAGGGAATCTTCTCTCCATGGGAGGTAGGCTAATTTTAGTTTATTAGCTCAGTCTTGTCTGCCACCCCCCTTTATTATTTCTCAATCTATAGATGTCTCAATTGGGTGCTGTTAAAATTAAATAGAATTAGAAGGAACTTCCTATGGGGTAGCTATCAACAGAACAAGAAGTAGTATAATCTTGCAAGCCGGAGTACCCTTTGCAGAAAGAAGGAATTTGGAGAATGGGGTATCCTAAATCTCCGACATATGAACTTAGCCCTCCTAGAAAAGTGGCTGTGGAAATGGGTCTCTGATGACCCCAATTCAATTTGGATTTTGGAAAGATATGATAATGATAAAATATAGGAGTAAACTAGGAACAATAATGCTTTCTTCATGTGGAAATCTATTGCTAAAATTTATTCCATTTTCAAGGTGGGTGTCTTCAGAATTATTCCTGACATACATTATTTTGAATATTCCTGACATACATTATTTTGAATATGATTCATTTCACGAAAAAAAAGAAGCTTTGGATTATTGTTGCTACTGTTTGTATCAAACTCTTTTTTAAGTAAAGCTGGCTCTCCCGCTTGGAGAGTTTCATTTCAAAAATTAATTTCTTAGCTAGGACATTTTATTTTATTTATCTAAATTATTTCAATTTAAATTGACATAACTAAAAATCATCAAGTTTGTCTCAAACTATTATATATATATTTTTCTAATGTATCATGCTAACCTAGACAGAGCCTATCTAGTCAGTACATGTATATCTAGGCATCTAGCTGTTAATAATGATAATCGTCTACATATTTGGAGCTCAAGTAACATTTTCATACATGAAACTTGCTACGGAACAGAATTCATGTTTGACTTTAGAATAATAACATCACGTTTTTTTGCGGCTGGGAGCGAATCTAGTGTCAATTCATGTTAAGAAAAAGTGCTGTGGTTTATGTTAACGTAATGTTGTAATTTCATATATATCCAAAGCAACCAGGAAAAAAAAATATACTACTAGTTGCTCCAACTTATTTTCTACAGTAGCGTTTGGATATAGGAAGAAAGAAGAAGGAAGAAGGAAGAAGGAAGAAGGAAAAAGGAAGAAGGAAGAAAAAATTATAAAATTATAAACAATCCAAACTCTTCACAAAGTTATACATTTCCTAATACTTTTTCTCACTTCTTCCATTCTTTCCTTCTTCCCACACCTATCCAAACGGAGCCTACGTTAAATCTTCCAAAATACCACCCATACATGCATGTCTAAATTAAAAACTTCGTTTATTTTCAAGTCTTATAATATTCCACAAATTTCGTTAAGAATAGCAATACGTGCGTAAAATGAAATCAACAACCCGAATTCATGTTTGATTTTCGAATTTTAAATATATTGCTAGGAAATAAAAATTACAATTAATACAATAATATGTGGCAACATAAATCTCAAAGGAAGCGCTGCTTGGGGCGTCCGTTGACCGTTTGGTTTAAAAAAGAAGGAAAAAAACTAGACGTTAGTTTAAATTTAAGTACGAGGATTGGAGTGGGTCCACGTATGCCGCAAGTCCTTAATACCATTTTTAAACTCTTTGATATGGAAAATTCAAGCGTGTACATTTAATTCTAGACTAAGATTATTTTTTTTATATATAAGGCCGTAAGTCAACCCACACATCTTTTTCTGTCCCACCCACTGGAACTCGAACCTCTGCCCTCCCGTAGAAGGGGCTATGCCTCATACCACTAAACTACGCAGTGGTTGGCTTAGACTAAGATTCATAGTCTATTTTTACGAGAAAACATATTTAACTAACTTTTTTAGTCTGTAACTCTAACAATCATGCTATTTTATGTTAAAACTCAATAATTAATCGGATAAACACAATTTGCACATTCAAACTATCGACATGACGACATCAAAATATTTCTCCTCCGAACTGATCTTTTATTGTCACCCTCGTTTAATCGCAACTTAATTAGCCCTCGGCTACAATGATACCATCGTGTATAGGCATGTTTAATGTGTCATATGGCAACGGAATGGGCCATTCCGTTTGCTGTTCTGTTCCATAAACGGTATGGCTGTTTTATTCCGTTTTCCGTTCCGTTTCAGAAAACGAAATATTGTCCTTTCATTTCGTTATACGTTTCATTTGGACGGAACGAAATGAAACGACGTGGATTTATTATACTAAAAATTGCATTATACTCGTTCCGTATGGACGGAACGTCCACGAAAAACGAGTAACGGTATCTCGTCGGCCGGCCTAATCGTGTATATGGGCTGGCTTTAGAACTATCTCGTCGACTTAAGCTTTCTTTCCTTCTAGATGGGCGGAGACATATAGGAAGCGGACATATATAAACCTGATCTATGTAAAGAATATATATATATATATATATATATATAGAGAGAGAGAGAGAATGAATTCAATCAAAGCGTTTTGACCGGAGTCTCAGTTAAACTCCGTCGGTTCTCAATTTTGAAAGTTCAAACGACCGATCCGAACCGTCAAATATGATCTCCATATTGAAATCTCCTTGCCGACCAAAATTTTCATTTTTTTAAATTTTTTAAGTATTTTTTTCGGATTTTCAAAAATCGTTAATCTAATTTGTTCTGAACCCTACAAAAATTGCTGTTTTTGAAATTCCGAAAAAAATACTTAAAAAATTCAAAAAAATGAAAATTTTGGTCGGCAAGGAGATTTCAATATGGAGATCATATTTGACGGTTCGGATCGGTCGTTTGAACTTTCAAAATTGAGATCTGACGGGGTTTAACTGGGACTCCGGTCAAAGCGCTTTGATTGAAGGCTTTCTCTCTATATATATAGAGAGTTTAGCTACGGTGAGTCGCGACTCACGGACCCTCCGATGAGTCGCGACCAAAACTCATAGATCTAGATCAAAATGACCGATCCAAACCGTCCAATATGATCTCCCTATTGAAATCTCCATGTAGACCGAATTTTTTATTTTTTCGAAATTTTTAAGTATTTTTTTTGAAATTTTAGAAAATCGTTAATCTAATTGGTTCTTAACCGTTCAAAAAATCAGTTTTTAAAAATTCGAAAAAATACTTAAAAATTTCGAAAAAATAAAAATTTTGGTTTGCACGGAAATTTCAATAGGGAGATCATATTGGACGGTTTAGATCGATCATTTTGATCTAGATCTAGGAGTTTTGGTTGCGACTCACCGTAGCTAAACTCTATATATATATATGTATATATATGTATATATATATATATATATATATATATATATATATATATATATATATATATATATAGATTGGCTAAAGTATACTCCAGCATATAGATAACCCGTATGCTGGAGTCGTTTCTCACAATCTAAAAAGCATACAGTCGATCCGAAGCTTTCAAATTGTTCTCCATATTGAAATCTCCTAGGAAACTAAAATTTACATTTTTTCGAATTTTTTTACTATATATTATGCTATTTTAAAAAAACATTGTAAAGGAGTTGTAAAGGAGTATTTCTGGCCTTTCAATTTGAAAATAGTATAATATATAGCAAAAAAATTCGAAAAAATGTAAAATTTAGTCTTGAAGGATATTCTTACATGGAGAACAACTTGAACGGTTTGGATCGACTGTTTGAATTTTAGATTTTCAGAAACGACTCTATCATACGGGTTTGATCCGTATGCTGGAGTATACTTTAGCCAATCTCTATATATATATATATATAGTAAAATATAGAAAATATAGTGTTATTTTGGTTATCTAATGTGTTTGGTCTACTCTGATTTTGAAAGCCTAAGTTAGTGAATGTAATTGAAGCTATATCTTGACGTCTCGGTCTATTTTATTCTCCAATCCTCAGATGTGGAACCGTGGGGCTACATTGCAAAAAAAAATTAAAAAAAGAGGAAGGGCAAATTGACCAATTTTAGAAGAAAATTAAGTTGAATATCATATACAAAATACATATTTATAAGATGAATTTGTTTATGAGTACACTAATTTTAATCCCATAAGGTAATCATATATTAGTGTTGAGCCCCATTTAAATACATACACGTAATCTTATAAAATATGAATTTTTATATAAAAAATGTAACTTTATTAAAGTTTGGTGTAATAATAATGTTATGAATTTATTGAATTCTATTACAAATTTTTCTGGCTCAACAACTATGTTTGCGTAGCCAGCCTTTATTAAACTATATTCTCAAAATGTATTGTAAATGCATTATCGGTATTTTGTATGCATGAAATAAATGCAATTGGACATTTAAATCACTTTTTTGAGTTATTTTAAATTTTTAAGAGGATAACTGTAAAAATTGGCGATGTTGGAGGACTAATTTAAATCGTTAATGGATGCATATATTGTGCTATAAACACATTCCTGCATTATTGTTACGGGCAATAATAGTTTATTCTTGTGATTTATTTTTTATAATAGAACACTTTGTCTTCTATTACAATATGCTTTAGTAATTAGTATATATTGTCAAAATTTTCTGACCTGGTGAAAAGTAAAAACTTTCAATTTTGATGCCCACAATATATTTAGTATAGAATTAATTCTAAAGTTTGTCAGAATTATTTAGTATAGAATTTATTCAATTTTGATGCCCACAATATATTCAAATGTCAGATCTAACTCTAAAATTAATTCTGACTTCTTACAATTGACAACTAAAAGTAAAGAAAGCAGCTTAAACGACTAAAATAAAAACCCGCATTAATGGAAACATTCCGATTAAACAACGTACGTAAGGCCACTATGTCAGTTGGGCCCACATGTCGGCGAGAATCAAATTTCCTCCGCGAAATAATTTAATCTCACTGATACTTAAAAACAAAGCAAGAGTCAAACACTCCCGGCACATAAAAAGTTCTGACTGATCAGCGGGTCCCACATTGATGCATGCACCGACCTCTTTGGTCCAAGTCCAGATCCCCTCGCAAATACTTCAAAACGCTCCCGGCACAAGACGCCTCTTTGAATGACAACTGGGACCCACCATTTTTTCCGCTTTCTTCTTACCTCTTCTCCTCTTTTCTTTCTCGTTTCTCGTCACCACTCTTTGCAACTCTTTCTTTCTCTCTTCTTTCCAACGCGAAATTGCCATCCGAGCTCCTCCTTCCCAACCTCTCTCTCTCTCCAGTCAGAGTTGAGAGGGAAGGGAAGAGACGGGTCGGCTCCGATCGAACGCTAGGGTTTCCTCCCTCGAGTCTCCTAATTGAAATTATCGATTCATGGAGTGCCTTCGATCCAATTGCTCCGACATTTTCGATGTCTTCTACAAATACTGTGGTCAGATTTTTGTTCCTCTTCTTTGTTGCCGATTGAAAGCCTGATTAGTTTCTTTGTTCCCAATTGTTTCGGTTTTTGTACGAAGGACCTTGGAATTTCAGTTATTCCGACCAAATCCTACCTGAATTGTCTCTGGTACTAAAGGTACTGCGGGTCACTGCACTGTGGATCCCACGCAGTAATAAATATGAACTGAGAACTTCTGCAGGGTTGAGAGTAGTAAAGTGGTGACCTGTTGCACATATCATATCAGGATAGGTGTTGCAGAGAGAACCTTATGTGCTAACTGCACCTTTCTTTTGCATGCCGTCTAACTAATGCCAGTGCTTATTTTTAAATTACTAAGACATAACAATTGCTTGCCAGTTCTACTTCTTTGTTTTTAAAATGCTGAGAATTCTTATTTAGGACTTGGTGCTCTTTCTTTAAATTTGATGCTTGCTATATGATCATTCTTGGAATAATGTCATGGAACAGGCTTGAACATATTGTATTTGAAGTAAAGCCCTATAGTTATTAGATTATTGTAACATCTTGAGGTACTAATTATGAACTTGGAAAGTTAAAGATGCATTGTATGTTTTGTTTGAATTTAGTGTCGAGATGTACTGGGTTTGATTCTTTTCTATGTATTTTCTTTCTTGAATAGATATCATTTCTGAACGTAACCCTTCTAATATGAAGGAATCTTTGTCTCTACTTCTGAGATCAATCGATGAAAGGAGAAGAGCCAGGTCTCCCCCCCCCCTCACTCTCTCTCTCTATATACATATATTTCATCCCATGCAATATTTTGTTGGAAAGCTATTGAATTCATCAATGGTCGGAGTTTGCACTATTTTCACGGAGACACATCATTGAAGAGTTGACTTTTTTAATATGAATTTAGCGTATATCGACTTGTAGTAGGTAAATAATTAGTAACTTTTGTTTTAGCACCTCTGGCTCATGCAGCCACACCCACCCATAGACGCACAGCCACAGGTTCAAAATTTATTAAAAGGATTACAACTTTTGTGTTTAATCAAATACAAGGAATACTATCCTTAAAAAATAAACACTTTTTAGTGTACAATTCAGGAAAATTTGGGGCTCTGTACCATGACCTTATGTAATATGTATTTTGGAATGAGCCAGCCTGTTCAATAACAGTACAATACATTACCCTGTTGTTTTGTCTTACGTAAGGCCTTCACTATATAGACTTTGCTGTAATGTATGGGTCTAGTGATGAAAATCAAGATTAGAAAAGTGAGGTGTGATATTCTAGTTCTTGTAATATATGTTGAATTGGCATTCATTCATTCATTTTTGCAATTTCCCTGATTTGAAGTCAGCTAACATTTTAAATGAATTTGTCCAGAGATACAACTCTGGGTGATATTGTAAGGTTGATGCCTTGCCTCAATTTATCGGTCAGTCTTTTACAAACTGACATCTCAACTACACTTTGCTTTAATTCTTCATGCTTTATTTAACTTTACATGAGTTAAAACTTTTTATAGGATGACTCGCAATTTAATTGTTTCTATGATTTTGTCTTCTTCATATGCCGTGAAAATGGGCAAAAGAGCATCGGTAAGATTTATTTGATTTTGTACCCAATAATGTCTTATACTAGCATCATTTATGTGTTTAATTGGGCTTTTTTTTCTCTAATATTTCATTGAGTTTTATGTTTACAGCCAAAAGCCAAAATAATCATTCTTGCTGAAGTTGAAACCCTTGAATCCTAATGAGAATGATTTGTTTGATTGATATAGCTGTTCATCGAGCCCTGTCAGCTTGGAAGATAGTTCTTCATGGCAGGTTTAGATTGCTTGACCAGTGGTGCGACTTTGTTCAGGTACCTCTTATTAATTTTTTATTGGTTCTAATTGTTGGATATTAACTAAATTATGATATTGTCAAATGAGTTGCCTTATATCAGTTAAAGATTTTAGTGAACCTGCAAAATGTTACCAGCGTTGGTTGCTAACCATCTGTTAGGAAAACTTTTGGTCGAAGTAATGTTAAATTTTTAAATGGATTATTGTCTAGCAATTGGTTTAGGGGTGAGTGGGTGTGGGGAGAGAGACCCAGAGTTTATTGTGTTACCAAATTAAATTGATTGTCATATTTATGTTCAATGTCAGAAAAACCAAAAGCATAATATATCAGAGGACACCTGGCAGCAGCTCCTGGCCTTCAGCCGATGTGTTAGAGAGGATCTTGGGGGCTATGATCCTAAGGGTAACTCTAATTTATCTCCCATTAATTTTGTTCCCTCATACACTACGAGCCACAGTTGCACACTTGACTGTACTGCCATTGCAGTTGACATCAAAGATATGGCAGATCACTTCCATGACAGTAATTTCACATGCAATGTTTGTTGGGAAAAAACATTTTCTGTAGGAGTTTTACTGTGGTTAATTATTGAGCTGCTGGCAGAATATTATAGGCCATTTGGTGCCAAATATTGTATTTAATATAAGAAAAGCAAATCCTCTGCATGCATGCGAAAAACCCTTTATATTCGGTAGTGTTATGTGAGCTGTGCTGTCATTAGTACATGTTTATGTATTCTGCTTGGTCAGACCTATTTTAACATGGTATTTCAAAGAAAACAGGAAACTGTCGATTATAATTGAATGATGATAATATATGTAGGCTCTTGGCAGTACTATGTGAAATATACTGTTGTTAGTACATGTCTATGTATTATGCTTATTTTTTCACATGGTACATCCAATAGAATACATTGAACATTTGATTGTTGATAATTATTGAATGATGATGTTATATATGTAGGTGCATGGCCTGTTCTTATTGATGACTTTGTGGAGCATATGCACAGGTTTGTTAATATGATGTTATCAAGGCTTTCAATGCAAATTTGTGACACAGCACATATATCCCTTCTTGTTTATGTGTGCATTTGCAGGGTCTTAAATGCATCTACTTGTCATTAAAATTTTTCATTTGTTTCAACGATGACTGAAAATAGTTAGATGGCAGTAACAAATTAAGTAAATTAAATGGTTTGTACATCCCCATTTTCCCATTTTGGTTCCTAAACTTTTCAATGTTTACTAATTTGGTCCTGCTGTGATCCATCTTTAAATATAAAAGCACGACAGCATCCCTGTCAGCCGCCACATCCTTATCAGTGCTCATGTTATAACAATGACATGGATTGTCTCTTCAGGCTTTAGCAATTATGTCGGTGCCTATATCAGTGCATCCAAAAATTGGATGAAAATGACAGTCCAAAATGGGAAGACCTATTTTTTTCCTATTGAAATAGACCACTCCAAGCAGCTGGAGATGACTGTACTTTTGGATAGGTTTCCCTATTTAACTTCCACATAGAAGACAACAGTAGGAAACCTGTTGTAGATAGTAATGTTAAAAAGTTAAACATGAACTTCTAAACGGGGCTTGTTTCATATATTGGTTATTTTTTAAGGCGACTTTCGATGTTACAGGTTTTCCTAGGGTAGGCATTGTGTTCTTAAGTGTTTACAGGGTTATACTTTATTTGATTTTGGTAACTTTTTTTTTCTCAGCTTGATAACTATTTTTTTCTTTTCCCTAATTCACAGAACAATTGAGATCGCTGGCTGCTCGGAAAACAAATCTATGTGCTGTAGCATCTCTAATACGTTTAGTGGTAATTAATTTTGCTCCCCTAAAAATTTTGCAATAGAAAATTTTGTCTCCTAAAGCCAGTCTGAAAGACAAATTGTCAAAAAAAGTAACCCTCTTGTAAGGTTGAAAACAGCGTGGATTATATATAAACTTTTTTAATCTATATGCCCTGTGGATGTGTATCCATGCAGATATAGGTGACTTAACTAGAAACTAGTTTAAATACTAATGAAGATGTGGATTGAATATGGTAAAAGTATGACACTGATAGAGATATATCATGATTCTCCTACTATGGATAAGAATTCCAAAAACTAATTATCCATATTAGTTAAAATGGTTTTCTATAAATAAATTGTAAACCTGTATAATATTTTAATTGGCTCTAGTTAATATTTTAGATTTAAAAATCTTAAATCTTATGTACTCATTTCTTATGGGTTAATTTGCTTCTTTTAAAAAAAAAACTAAATAAAAATGGACCGGTTTTTGTCAACTCTCTGGCCTGGTTGGACTGATTGGCCCATTAGGATAGTTTATTGTGGGCTAGGTTGGGTCTGGTTGGGTCAGGTCATGTTGGTTCTTTGGAATTAGTAACTACGCAATGCTACTTTACTTAAGGATGGCAATATTGTAATTTTTAGTTTCACTTGAATCCTGGCTTTATTATGAGGTAGGATGATCTAGCTTTGTGATTTTGGCCATATTTTGTTCTCTGGGTATAGAAATCCACCTGTTATGAAACTGGAAATGTTGTACAAGATCAGGAATTTGAAGGACATTGCATTTCTTTTGTATACTATACACAACATCTTTACATTATTTGCAAACACCATGGCCTTTGGTTTGGAAATAAAGCCTGAGTGTCAAAAAACATCAAGCCATGTTTAAATGACTAACCTTCTAAGTTAAATTAATTCTGGAATTTGGCTTGAATTCAATACTTAGCTGTGTGATGTTTATGAGGAAAAAAGGTCTGAAGTCAGAGGTCCCTGCATTTATATTTAAATTTTAATTTAGAAAAATCTTGAGTGTAATTTAACTTTGAAGTGTAATTTGGAAAGATCTTTGAGAAAGCAGGTTTGGTTCTTAACATGAAATGTGCTACTTTTCTTTTTCTTATATAATATAATATAACAACAACAACGAATCCTTTTTCTTATATAATATGACATTTATGTAAAATATTTAAATGTTCACTGTGCTGACATTAGGTTTTTGGTTATTTTGTAGGATTGAATTTGTTACCTGGGTCAAAGCGCAAAACTCTTGAAGATGATTCTTTAGAGGGAGAGATGGTCTCAGATTCTTCAGAATATCAACAAGATATGATGCAGTTGAAGCGTCAGAAGAATAACTTGTATGAGGAATCGAACAGACATAATATACGAGGGTGTGTGCAAACCTCCGTGTGTGCTGTAGAGGGTAGCTTGTCTAAAGGTTTCGAGGGTTATCTTTCTATTGGCAGCCCTTTACAACTTAACCATAAAAATAGAGCTTCCTAGATTATATGAATAATTTATCTATAGGCCTTGCACCGTCTTCCCTTGGGTAATTTTCTTCTCTGGGGTCATTTTTGGTGCCATTGTTGTTGTTGATGTATGTAATATTAAAGATTCCTAAGTTTTTGGGCTTGTATTTGATGTTATTTGCTATTAATTTAATATTAAATTGACGTATAACTGTGAACTTCAATTTTTTCAGAGCTGCAAGATGATGCTGGAAGGGGTGACTGCTATAATTAGTTCTGGATCAATGGTCATAAATTCATTTTGTAAGTATAGTTTTGCAGGGATAGAGCAGTTACTAAAAAATGTATAGCTTAGAATCCGGCTTAAAAATGTTCGTGTTATAAGAAACGTTTCGTTTGGCACTCTTGCTTGCTGAAATTGGTTATTGCATTAGAGAAAATAACTGGAGGCTAAACTTGTTTTTGGCATATAAAGTTAGGAGATAATATCTATTAGATTTTGACAAATTTTTGCATAATTTCTCAGTTGGAGGGGAAAAAAACAAATGGTACACATCTTTCCAGTTTTTTTCGTATTAGTATCTTTACAATCAGCTAAATTAACACATTTCGACACAAATAGAAAGACTACAACAGATGAATAAATTTCAGTTAATGCAGAACTTCACAACCAAGAAAAGCAAAAAGCTCTCGGTGCCTTCAAGTGGTATCAAATAAATGCCCGTTCTATAAAAAAAATTACAAAGAAAAAGTAGAGTTCACGTTTATCTATTTTCTATTTTCTTGCATCTTCTGAACGTTACCAACCAGAAAGCAGAAATAAAAGCGTCCAAAAGCCTAATGGAAAGAAGCACAGTAGCATGTGCCGACATAGTTGAACCCGAGAACTAAAAAGGCAGTAGCTTGCATATATAGATTTATGTAGTAACTGTTGGTTCCCCCAAATGCAAGATTGTAAGATGCACAGAAGAAGAGAAATGCTGAAAACCCAAGCTCTGACAAATTTATCCTGCAAAAGAAAGCATTATATAGCACATGCAAAACCATTAATTAATTGAAGTTTCCATTTTTATGCACTAAAGACTTCAAAACATATGCTCCTGTATAATTTTCTGGTTCTGGAGATGAGAGTCCCTATCCTTCAGGTGGCTTATATTTTTACTTTTTCCTTAAGGGTCCGCTCCAGAAGGAGAGACTCGGAGCGAAGGGAAGGAAACTCGGTACTCTTAAATTTTGGGAGTAACCGATCTCTCCCTCTATCTGTCTTGTCTGCTCTCCTTAATTTTCGTCAATTCTCTCCCTCTGAAGCAAGCTATCCGAACTCTCCTCCCTTCCCTTCGCTCCGAGTCTCTCCTTCTCCTTCTGGAGCGGACCCTAAAGCAACCCAACCCAACTCCACAGAAAGAAACTAAACTGAGCCCCTTTTGAACAAATGAAACAAGATGATTACCGTGAGAAAAGAAGAAAAAAAAAAAACAAAAGAACTTGTTCTGATATTTTTCATAGGTGTCGACTTACTTATCTCTCAATTTGGTCTTGGATTTTTCAAGCAACGGAATGTCTAAGGTGTCCTTGAGATTGTTGCCGACTTTCTTGGTGACAATCCATTCATTAAAAGTTGCAGTTTCAAACAATCCAACCATGGCTGCTTTTATGCGGTGCAATGACATCACATTCTCAAATAGAATCCAGAAGGGCATCAGATGTAGAGATCTAAAAAATGGAGAGTTAGTATTAACTTTTTGTTGAGTGATTCACACACACACAAAACACACAGAGGAGGGTGGGAGGGAGAGAGTTCAGGGGAGAGACGAACTTAGGGTGTCGAATGGCAGTAATAAAGAGGAGGGTCGTGGGAATATAAGCAACTCCCCATATTGGTAAATATACTTCTGGCACCAACACTGATAGCGGTAGCACAAGACAATAAAGGACAAAGGACACTACTGGTGCCACCACTCGCCGAACCAAGAAAAAGCTGTATAGCATGTAAAATTTCTTCACCAGAGAAACTTCCTGACAATATTAGGGATGGAAAACATAAGTATTGTTAAGGTTTGCCTTCACCTCATCTATTGCCCTTTTTCATCCATATTTTACATGTTTATACCAAAGCTTTTGATCTTCAAGAGACAGTTCAACCGAATAGTTATTTAACCAGTTGCTTCAAGTATGCAATTAACAATGCAATTAGGAGAATGAACATGACAAAATGACTACCCATAAAGGGCAATAATAGATGCCCAAAATGGTAAGAAAAGTAGTACTGAGCTGTTAGCAGTTCATCATAAAAAATCCCTTGATACATGGCGCTTTGTTTTGCCTTTGTGTGAGAAAGAAAAAGAGAGACAATTTGTCAATGATGAGATTATGAAGTCACTCACCGTGGCAACTATAATGTCCCATGCCATTTTTCTAAACAAGTTGGCGGCTCCACAAACCCAGCGGTGCTGCTGCCGGCAGTATGCCTTGAATGTTGTAGGTAATTCACTTTTAACCTATTTTAAAGGAGAATTATTATGAGCGCATACAAAAGGAACAAATTACATAATTGTTTGGCAAATTCTGATTTATTTATCCATCCAATATGAACCCTTGAGTTAAAATTTATGCTTGGTCCTCAATTTTCTTTTATATGGCTGTCTCCTGGTGTATGCAATTGCAAATAATCATAGAAAAAACCATATAAGCATTACAATTATAGAATGTACTATCTAACACTGAATAGACTTACAGGACAAAATATTTGGAGCATTTTCTGAAAGCCCTTTTTTTCCATTTTTAGCTTGATAAGGACTAAAGAGCATTTCTAGCATTCTTTGATGAGGAACTTTTTTCACCAAATATTAGCACTTGTGCCAACCATTTAAAAAGGATAAAACTTTTTACACAACAAGAAGCTCATGTTTGTAGATCTGGCATGTTTTACATCACTTTATCATGAAATCTAGTAGGAACATATTCTGTATTCTAACTTTGAGGGTCCAAAATGGCAAATGAATTATAATAACTTGAACAATAAAAGGTTCAATTATCTTCTCAACAGTTGATTTTGAATAAACTTTGTCCAATTTTTGGACAAAAAATTGAATTAAATCGTAGAGACACCAAACTATAGTCTGCTTCCACATTCAGCTTAATGGATAAAATCCATACTATGTAACAACCAAGAATTCAAACAGCTGTATTGCTCCTCATGCAGAAGGACCTGGTGGTCTTTTTTGCTGAACTTTACCAAAATCACTGGGATATACTGAAGGATGACCTAATGCGATACACCACAAATCCACAACCAAACTGTTTTTGTAAAAAAATGAGACATCACACAATTTTTTTACAGTTACAAAAGACCTAGTCAACTTCTGCCATAAGGAGAAACTTTCCTCTGTTTTACTCAATATTAACTACACCTTTAATCTCCGGGGATTCCCTTCTTAATCTTCTATTAGGGTTTATTTAGGCCATAAAGGAGAAGGTTTAGCTATGGGAGGCAGACTAACTTCTCCTGTTCCTTAATGTCATATTACTTAATTGTTAACCGGATGGTAATAGGATTTATACACTGATATAAACAATTTGTTTAAGACCAGTTGTAAATATTTTCCTTACAACAGCAACAACAACAACTAAGCCTCTGTCCCAAACAAGTTGGGGTAGGCTAGAAAAGAAACCCAGCAAAATAAAGGTCACCTAATATAAAATAATAGCACTGAAATAATGATAATACTAATAGTCTAATACTAAATATAATAGTAATAACAAGTTAACAACGATGATAATAATAGTAATAACAAATTGATAATAATAATGATTTGGAGATAAGATGGATATACCCTTAGTTCATTGATGTATAAAAATTTCCATCCCTTAAGAGTTGCTCTGACAGCCAAATCCATGTCTTCTACAGTTGTTCGGTCTTTCCAACCTCCAGCTTCATTAATAGCTGATACACGCCAAACACCAGCAGTCCCTATTTGAATGTTCACTTTGTTATTAAACTAATTTCTTAGTAATTATCTGATGTATATTGTAACATTCTGTTAAATTTATTTTGTTAACACCATGGTATGTTGAAGGAAAATGCTTGATAATACCCTTCAACATAGCGAAATATCATTCATAAGCCCAGAAAAATGAGAAATACTACACATGCCCTTCAAAATGTGTTCTATATTACCTATAGCCGTCCTCCCATATTAAACTATTTCAAACATAATACATAGTTCCCTCTTCTCTTCCTCCCAAGTAACAAATGTCGTGCTGTACTTATTAAATAAATTGACAAATTGACCACATGGGCAAGATGGGGACTACAAATAATTTGACATGTTGAAGGTCACCACACCCTGAAATTAAGTTTTCAAAAGAAAACAATTACCATGAAAAAGGAAAATATACCGTTAAAGCTAAAAAAGGCAAAAGTCGCGGATCCAGATTCCTGCTCTACTTTGAAATGGTAATCCAAAGACATCTTTTGAATCCTGGTCAGGAGACTCATCGAATAATTCACTGCAAAACCGGCCGGTAAATCCTGTCAATTCAAAATTAATTTCATGTATCAGACTAATAAATGTTTTTTTGTTTCATTATGGAAATACATCTGCTTATCAGTTTTCAATTGAAGAAATTGATTTACTGTGATAATAATAAATAAAGGGCGACAAAAGGGAAGTCGGAAGTCAGGTTATTCTGGGAAGTGGACATCTTTTGTTTCATCTAATTAATTGATTATTATGTTAAGGAAACAGAATAAAACAATTCAATAGAAGGTTGGAATTCAAACAAGACTGAGCATTCCAATTGGTACTTATAAGTTATAACTGAACAAGATAAGCTGTTAACCCTCAGAAAATCAAAACAAGCAAAAAGAGAGTCCCTACCAAAATCCCAGCGAGCCTGAACAAGAGCAATTTTAGGGTTATGGATGAGAAATGGTACTGTCCTATTCAAGTAATCAGGTTCAGGCTGGAAATCTGCATCGAAGATGACAACATAATCACATTCTTGTGCGTATGGGAATTCCATTCCTTTCTTCAGGGCTCCTGCTTTGAACCCCTTTCTATCAATTCTTTCACAATATTTGATATTTACTCCTTTGCTTGCCCACGTCTCACATTCAACCTTCACTAGATCCTGAAACAGTTCATTCATTTAAAAACTGAGCCTATCATAAGCTGTAGATTTGCACCTTAACAAAAGAGAACATAAAAGACATAACTAAAAAAAGGTAACAAGGGTACTCATGACTGGTATACACCTGCATATATATATATTTTTTTGAAGGCTATAAAGTTGGATATTTACATGTTACGTCCACTGTTGGTCATTTACTGAAATTGTCAATACCAGTATTGGAATTAAGAATTCACACAAGTTAATTCAATAATATTTATCATTTCCAATATTGATCAGAACCATAGTCATGCAACGTAAATAAATCCTTACTGTTCTAGCCATTGTATTTCTTTCCTTTGTGAGTTCTGGCAGTTAAAATACAGGAAATTAGAAATGCTCATCATCATATGATTTGGAAGTGCACATTATCTTTTGTGAGTTCTGAGGTACATCTAAATCATATGTTAACTAATTTTTAGAACAATAATGCAATTCATATGTGATAATGTGCACTGCAGATTACAAGTGCCGTCTTCCACATCTATTGATGCCGTGGTGGCTCCTCTACAGTGTTGTTTAAGCAGATTGTTCGGATAGAAAAGGTACTTATCAAATTCTTATTTAGATGCCCACATATAAGGACATAAATAATAAGAAGGAATATTCTCTGATCTCATTTCCTGGTCAACTAAAATAAAGTAGACATGTGGCCATGTGGGACCACCCAAATTATGCTTCCTTGCATAGAGGAACCTGGTTCTCATGCAATCCATCATTATTTTCTCACCCATATTGAAAGAAGTAATGTGGCATCACCTAATGGGAATTACTTTCTGAAAACTTAGTAAATGAGTTCGAAAACTAGAATCACATCAAGAATGATCTCCTATGTATATATTCTAAAAAACTAATAACATGAGTTTGAAAACAAATCGCATCAATATTATTTCCTACGTATATATTTGGGGCAAAAGGGAAAAAAAAAAGGAATCTTAGGGCGAATTTACCTTGATAAGAGGGTCGGTTGAGTCATCCAAAACTTGAATTATTATACGATCTGATGGCCATGTGAGCCCACAAGCTGCCCCTATTGATAACTTATACACCTACAGGAGAATCACAATAATATGTTAATTGATGAATAATATATTTTTTACCAATATCTTTGGATACAAAATATCAGTAAGTATTCTTTCATCAAGACAGTATAGAGAGATATTAGAATATAGGCCGCACATTCTTATAGTGATGAAATGGATTGCAATGGACCATTACATGGATTTCCTCACAGGAAGTGCCACAGAAGAATCCTACTCTTGGCAACAATCATGTGGACCTTGAACATAATAAAGAAAATGACAGGTTTCTGAGTGCTTAATTAAATAAAGTCTCACTGTTATTTTTTTCTCTTATGAATAATCTCATGACCTGTCATGTGACATTGAGTTGAAAACAGGTGATAACAACTCCAACAATAAAAGAAGAATAAAAGAATGGAAAGTGAGGGGTACGTGTAACTTTTCTCCAAAAAGAAAAAGAAAACACAATGTCGTATCTAGCCTTCTTAATTTGGCACTTTTCTAAAGCTCTGAGCTTACATAGTTTGCTCAATCATACATCATATCAATTCCAATCCATATTTTCTTTTTTCTTTTCTATATTCCTTCAATACGGTGAAATGAGACAAATCAGTTTTTTTTTTTTTCCAAAACTAAAGAAAATAGTTCAATGTTGAAACAAATTCATAAGACCACTAAACTGGAAGATTAGTACTATTTGGAAAACAAAAACAAGAAGAATGCAATGATTCTAACAGACAATTTGAGATAATTTTAGGCGAATGGGTAAACGAACCATGATGAATAAAACAAAAACCTGTTTTAGAAAGTCAATGAAAAAAATCAAAATCCGAAAAATTTTGTAAAACCTAACTATCGGAGGTCTGACTAGTAAATAACCAAATTGATTCCCAGGAACGGATAAACTTTGATTCTTCTAATTAAGAAACAACTAAAAATACTTTGATTCTCCTTATTATCCCAAACGCTCCAGTGGAAACCAAATGGAGAGCTCGAACACACCATACCTCAATCTCATTGTACATCGGGATCTGAACAAGCACCAGTGGATAAGCAGAGCTTCCCTTCTCTTCATCTTGTCCGATCGCTTCCCATTTGTACTGCTTCTCAGGTTTCCAGCCTATGATCTTGACGCCTAGACTCACCAACGCCATGTATGTAGCCTCCACAACGAGCATCACCGACATGACCATGCACATCCATACCACCACCTGTAGCGCTGGCGCGATCGCCTTGGCACGCACAGTTAGCCACATTGAGTAGACCTGGTCCGGAGTGATCTCGTGAACCATCGCGTGAAATGTGCTCAAGTGCGAAAGAAGATCGCCATTGGAGGCTGTGGTCGTCGGAGTAGTTGAGGTCGTGGCGGTGGCGGAGGCGGAGGAGAGCATGGAAGTGAGAATTAGAGAGAGAGTGAGAAAGGTTTCAACGCGCCATGCCTCCATGAAGGAATTTGGAAGAGAGAAGAAGAGATGGAGGAGGGAGGCAATGGCAATGGGCTTTGGCGCTCGGCCTTTTATTTATTCTCTTTTTGTGCAAAAGAGTGTTATATCTCTGACAAGTGACGAGAGAGAGAATAGTGGATCTTGCGGTATTGTTTAAGGTCTCCGAACTCTAGAATTATTTTTTGCTAGAATATTATTCAGTATAAGCCCAGTTATTTCGGGTCTTGCGCCTGGTCATCGAAACATATATTAATCCGGGGTATTTAGATCCGGATCCGTTACTGTAGCTAAGCACTGTTGGCGAACAGTAACGGGATCTGGACCGTCC
The DNA here is from genome assembly GCA_028095005.1 of Rhynchospora pubera. Taxonomy (NCBI): domain Eukaryota; kingdom Viridiplantae; phylum Streptophyta; class Magnoliopsida; order Poales; family Cyperaceae; genus Rhynchospora; species Rhynchospora pubera. Next base: position 155,626,104 of record CM051462.1, on the reverse strand, counting down.
GTTACGTTGCTTTCATCGTGGCCGTGTGATGTAGTTAACTTATGCCGCTTGATCAGCTCTTCTTCGCGATAGTTCTTTCTTCGCCTCGATTTTCTCCGCTCAGTATACTCTCTCATCTCATGGCGACAGTAAGCAGCCCATGTGGGTCGTGTACGGAGCTGCGATGGCCGCCTGCTCCCGGCGTTTCCCATTGTGCGTGACGTTCCTCCTGCTTCTCGATCTGGTGTTTGTCCACGGTGTTTATCCTACTCCGCAAATCAATTTTAATACTCCCTTTTCTCATCTCTCCTATCATGTCTTCATCTTCCGCCACATCCGAGAAGAGGGAGAGAAAATGGCTTGGTTATTCGACATTTACTGCTGCTCCTGGCGATCTCCGGCTTAGCTCGAAGACTCCTGATCAGCAAAAACAGTAGATCTACCTCTTCCTCTTTCAGATGAGTACCGATTGTACCATTTTCGCTCTTTCCCTTCAACCTTTAATGATCCTGATTTTGCTTCTTTTATCTCTATTTTCGAATGAAATTCTCAATTTTTATTTCTTCTTAGGTTGATTGGGTTTTTCCCCTTTCCTGTACTATTTGGCTGCTTCAGAATTTGGAAGATGTTATCGCTCAGGTCAGGTTCTTGCCTTGCTCGAGATATTGGGGTTTGATTTTGGTGTTGATGTTGTTGCTCAGTCTGTCTCATTCATTCCACTTTTTCTTTCTTTTCTATGATTTTCCTTTTTGCATTTTTTCTTTATTGCGTTCTTCAATCGGTCCTAAATTTTATTCTTATTGCTTTTGATTTTTTGTCAATTGCAGGTTCGTTCCACAAGAACTGAGCGATTATTGATCATTGTTCAGCCACTTCCTCTCTACCCTACCATCATCAAGTTCTTTTCTGTTCATCTACCTTTCTTTTAGGTTTTTTTTTTTTGCATTTCCAATTTTTTCAGTCTTATTGTTTACTTTTGCTTTTTCATGCTATAAGATGTGTTGCTCTTATTGCTGTTTTTGTTTTTTTTCATTATTTTTTTTATGAACAACAGTTCTAATGGTCATGAGAACTCTGGTGAGTCAGCATCTCAGTGCAATATGATGATAAAAGCACTTGGTGGATGTAAAGGTAATTGCTTCTTTATATGGTTAAGTGGGCATACGATCTCGATTTAGGGTTATATATACTGTGATCATGATAAAAAAAAGTTTCTTACTCTCTCCTGATTCTTCTATCAATTTTAATTTTTTTGTGGTGTTCTCCTTCAAATTAGATAGTATTGCTCAGATATTTGTAGAGTACATCAACATTAATTTAATCGAAGCCCCTGTACTGAACTCATTTTGCATCTTATAACGATTCAACCTTGCATGCCAGAAAATTAATTCTGTATTTTTTATTACTTTTGGTACATTTTGCAAACAGATGCAGAGAGTTTGGAGGTAAATTTTTTTAAAACATAAATTATGATTGAGAGACAATCTTTGCTTGGAATTTCAAGTAGCTTTGTTGGAAACTGTCAATCAGTATGAATTTTCTTTATTCATTTCTTTTATTTGTTTCCTCTTATATCCTTTTCTTTCTTGCCTTTTATTATTGCAAAGTTTGATAATATTTTATTATTTTTTTTGTGACAGATCATGCAGTGTTTGTACTGCACCCCATTCTATCTTTTCAATCAGATTAGTGGAATGATTTTCCTCCTTACCAGTGGAATGATCTTCCTAGAAAAAAATTATCAGCAGATAGGTATTTTTCTTATTATATTTCAGCTGTCGAAATCACAACTATTATGATTCATTCACTTCAATCTGGATTACCCCTGTGTTACTTTTAGAATAATTATGTTCAGGCACTAAACCATTGTATGCTGAAATAAAATCTAAACATAAAAAAAAATGTTGGTGATCATGACAATATTAGAATGCTTAATTATATGATTTTAAGAGCCACATTTGGCTTGATATTTTTTTTGTTTCGTTATTGCAGATGCTTTGCCAATTTTAATGTTTGTTCTTAGTATGTGCTATAAATTTTCTGTAAGGAGGCATTATTCTTCTTATACAAAGATGATTGCTTTCTTAGGATACTAATCTTTCTTTTGCCTATTTTTTGTTTGTATCTTATGTTAGGAATCTGTTGCAGATTGCTCCTTTGTACTCCTTTTTGTTGCTTAATCTCATTTGTGCTCGGGTTTCTCCTTCTCCAGGTAATCTCTCTCTTACTATTTTTTTTTATCGGATGGCATTTTCCGTTCGCTACGCTTTGTTATTTCTAACTCTGTTCAGTTGTGAATTCTTTAGTATTATCTTATTATGTATGGTGCATCCATTGTTTGTTAAGGATGATTGTAGCTATTGATGGTTTAGGTCTCTTCTATTTTTTATCTGTCATTAACTTACTGGTCCCCAATTTATTATCATGGGATGTAGCAAAAGGTTCTCCATTGGCCTTGATGATAACACGTATGATGTCTCACCTCCATCAGTATTGTAAAGATGAAATTGAATCAGTTAAATGTGAATTTTGCTTTCGAGTATTCTAAAGAGCAAGCCACAGTGTTCTTAGTTTTACGTTTCTTTATTCTCTTAATGACCCTTTAGTGTATGATTATTAGCATGTGTATCCTTGATTTTGATTAGTGCAGTCTAGAAATAAAATTACCACAAGTTTTCAAAAACCAAAGTGTAATTGTTTCAAAATTAGACAAATCCAACAATTCAATACAGAATGATTAAAAAAATTGATAGTTGCTGATGTATATAAATTTTCTGAAGTCTTACCCTCTTTACTTTTGTGAAACAGGTGCAATGGATTTTTCTAAAGGCAACCATTGATGGCACTAAGAGAACAAAGGGGCTGTTGAGTTATTTGATAAAAAAACATGGATGAGGTAACATTTCTGGATCCATTTTTCCACCATTGATTTTTTACTCTCAATAAATATTTTATCATTCAATTTTATGTTTGTTCTTATGCATGTTAAAAAGTTCAAATTATTTGATTATAAATAGGATGCTGCAAAAAATGTAGTTAAATATACCCATTAGTAAATATATTTTTTTTTGCATATTTTACATGTGTATATGCATATTTGGCTTGCCTAATTTCAATATTAAATGTGATGCAGGCATCGTGCCTGTTACTCTAAAGTAGCTCAAACTACTGGGATTTGTGCGATATAACAAATCTAAAAATAAGATTGTGTGAAGGTACTGGATCCGTAAGATGTATCTCATGCTACTGGGTAAAATGTACCAAATCTGAAAATTAGATTGTGTCATCAGTCCAATTTCATTTAGTCCTCTATGGTTACGAATAATTAAGCTGATAAAAAATTTCAATTGTCTGATTTACAAAATGCTATCTATATTGCAGTGGTATTGGCCAACGATCAAATGACTGGGTCTCACAAACTGAGTCAGGTACCTCCATATTACTATTTTCTTACAACACTCTTATTGGTGAAACTGAAGTATCCAAATATAGTATTGTTAATGTATATAATCTCAAATGTTTGGTTGGCAACAGTGCTCATGTTAGAATGAAGTCAAAATGACTATATATACGACCAACTATATCAGAAACGTGACACATTTTGGTGTCTATCTTTTGCTAACAAAATATTTTCATGATACATCGTTTCTTAGATAGCCAATTCTATTTGTTTATCAGGCAATAGAGAGCATGCATTATTTCTATTTTCTTATTTATCCATTTTTTTTTTGTCAATTGGATCTGTCAAGGAATTACTAGCATATAGAGCAATGAGCATATGCCAGCAACAGTAAACATGAAACATTAGTTTTTCAGGAATATGCCAGATTAATTATTAGGTGGTTTCAAATTAACAATAAAAACTATAATAATAACAAATAGTCTACATTTTATCTTCATGAATAATTTCCATATAAATTCTTAAAATAATTTTGTAACAGCTATGATTGTCTAGGAAAAGGCAGATGCCATTAGTGCAAAAACCATAATATGGATGGAAGAGCCAATTCAATTATGCCTATTTTATGAAAAATTGTTTCATCAGTTTGGTGGAGGAGCCTTTCCGAAAAGTCACCGTGCAAACATCATATTCTTCCGTTATTATTCTGTGACGATAGAAGAGCTCTGCTTGGAGGATACAAAATGAAGAATACCAATCACTGTATAGTAAGTTCTTGGTAAACTGAGTTTCATTTAACTTAATCTTCAATTATTAAATTAGTAATTCATTGTTCGCTCAAGTTTTGCAAAAAATTAGTTTTAGATTATCCTTTGTTTTGGTTAACACATGCATGTATATGAATCATTTTTTCCGTTCTTTAGGAGTGGCACCATCTCAGCAATCATGTAGAATTATAGCTGGCACAATATTTATATTATTTTAGGCTTCGTTTTTTAATGGAAAAACATTGCTGATCTTTGTTAGATGTTCAATTTTTATAAAACACAAATTAGTAGATTGACTTTGGATATTGAAACTACATGAATATGCAGAATTTTAATTTCTAGAGCAAGCCATTTGGATATCATTGATGCACCACTGGTACATACATTTTCATTTTCAAGAAACTTTACTGTGTGTGAATCTCAAATCATATATAACTTATTAAAACTGCTCAAGTTCATTTCTTTATTATTTCTATGTTGTTAGTTTCTAAATGCATTTTCTGACATATTTAATAAGTTCATTTCCGTTCAATATTAGATGTACATCATTGTACAGTTGTTTTTAGTAAATATTAGATGTACCAAATTTTGAAAAATTGACGGCTCCATATAAAAATTTCTAGAGGAAGAGTTGCAACTCACCATACAAAACTCTCTCTATATATTTACCTTTTTTAGATTTTTCCTGGAATTCACTAGAAAAAAAATTAGCAAACAAAAGCATCAATATAACAGCTATAATATGTCAACAAGTTTTTTTTTTCTAAATATTCATACTGTATAATTCTTACATATCAATAATATATTACGTTGTCAATTCATCAGTGGTTGATAAAAATACAAAAAAAAAAATAGATCGCGCAACGCGCGAGAACCCGCTAGTTATCTGTAATTTTGACAAATCCATGATAAATATGAGATGCGATTGGATCCGTCCGATATATAATTTGATATAGTTTGTTGCGAACATTAGAACCTTAGATGTATATTGTCATGAAAGAATTTCATTATTTTATTTCTATTTTTTAATTTTTTTTAGGTAAATCTGTTCTTTCCGAAATTGATGTTTTAAATTTTATGGAACTTGAAAATATGGATCCAATTTATATAAAGATACACTAAACTTATAAAATAACAGATGTGCTTAAAATTTATACGAAGCAGACAAAGAATTACTGAACTTAAGAAATGTGACGTCAATTTCTTTTTCTTGATTTCTCCCAAGAAATTTATCTTTCTTAAAGTAAATCCGCTTAACGAACTAATTTAATATCAGAATTGCTCATCATCATTCCCTCCTCAGCGTCAATCCCCATCATTCTTGGACGACGCATTTTTTTTTTCCATTTTCGGCCCAGCGTTATCCCTATTCTTTCTATTTCTGTCGCTATCTCCTATTCTCATCCCCCTTTATCCATGAACTCTAGTTCTCATCCCATTCTTTTTTGATATTCGCTAACCCCATGCTGACCCCCTCCTTAATTAGAACAATTGGATGAACAATTGTCCTACTAACTAGAACAATTTATGTATGTGTTTGGCACGAGGGGTGAACAAGGCACGAACGAGCTGTTCAAACAGTTCCTTGTTCGTTCGCCTAGTTCACGTAGTTTCTCAAAAAAACTAGAACGGGGAACAAGGGACCTATTTCCTATTCGTAAAATTTTCTTCGTTGTTTGGTTCGCGCGGACTAGAGCTGTTCGCAAATAGACAGTTCTCAGACACTGCCAAACATAGCCTATAGAATAAGAGTTTTGCTATGGTGAATTGCGACTCACCAAAGCGTCCGTGAGTCGCGCTCAAAATTTCAAAATTTAGCTTAAAATGACCGATCCAAACCGTCAAATACGATCTCCCTATATAAATCTCCATGCATACCAAATTTTATATTTTTCCAAAATTTTTAAGTATTTTTTTCAAATTTTAGAAAATCATTAATCTAATTAGTTCTGAACCGTTCAAAAACAACAATTTTTAAAAATCCGAAATAAATACTTAAAATTTCAAAAAATATATAAAATTTGGTCTGCATAGAGATTTCAATAGGGAGATCGTATTAGACGGTTTGGATCGGTCATTTTGAATTAAATTTTGGAATTTTGAGCGCGATTCATGGACGCTTTGGTGAGTTGCAACTCACCATAGCAAAACTCATAGAATAATTATTTATATTAAATAGAATAATTATGTATATTAAGTAGAACAATTAAATGTATGAACTAGGATAATTATGTATATTAAGTAGAATAATTATGCATACAAAACTAGCACAATTACCATACACGCTGGATGAGGATAGGTAATCAGGAGGAAAGAGGATGGATACATGCTATGCTAGATCAGGAGACATTAGAATAGTATTCCAGAAATGAAAAAAGAAAGAACGCATAGTCTAGAGAATGATAAGATGAGAAAAATTTGAGGATGATCCTTATCACTTCAAATCTACTATATATATGATGTTGCTGCCTTTTTATTTTTCCGCTGTTAATTAATCATGATATAATAATTTAAAACTGTTTCCTAATTCTAACCGAAATTTAAAAGGCTTACTTTTGGGGTAACAATACTATATCCATGCTATATAGTACATAACACGTCACACTAATTGTGATGAGATTAATGCTGACATCAAGATTACATTGTGTAATTGTACAGAATTAATTGACAAAATTATTGTTGCTTCAATATAGTTTTTATCAAAAAGTATTCTCATATAGTAAAAAGTAAAAACTGATGTTTATAGTGTAATAAAGTGCATAATTTTTTTATTTTTAGATTAATTACACTTAATTAACCAATCAAAACAACATGCACCATTAGATCTAGTGCTCAAGCATTCACACACAAAGAGAAAGGTATGAATTTTATACTTCTCTTAATATTGTAATTAATAAGCTTGATCCTACGGCTTAGAAATTGATGGGGTGCTCTCCAAACTCCTCCAAATCGAACGCCTTGAGTCCACTAAGGTATTAACCAAGTTATTCTCGAATCGTGCTACCGATGAGAATAACAAGTCTAATCCCAAAGCTTTCCCTTTCTTCAATCAATTCACCAATTAATTTGTGGAAGAAAGGGGACTCAACACATGAGCTATTGAGTGGAGAGAAGAGAGGGGGGGGCGGCGCACCTATGGGGTGTAGGTGGCGGCTAGGAGAGGAAAGAAGAGGATCAACCTAAGGAGCCTTCATATAGGTCCTTATATAGCCTCCAAACCCTAGCACAAAGTTCACACAAATTACAAGTGTGTCACTCCTACCTACCACCCTCCTTGGCCAGCCTTCTAGTAGGCCTAGATGGGCCACTAGCTCTTCTCTTTAGTGCCTTAATTCAATTAATTAAAGACTCATTCAATTGCTATTTAAATTGGACTTTTCATTTACTATTAAATAAAGGTCCAACTAACTTAAATAAATTAAGTGTGTTTTTTATAAATAATTATTAACTTAATAATAATTATTTAGATATTAGACAATGCATTAATTTATTTCAATATGATCCATTTGATTTAATTAATTATAACGGTCCACAACAGTATATAATTAATTAATCAACTCATCATATTTTTGCAATACTCACTGTTACAAATAAATAAATAATGCACGTATGGTTAAACACCTTATTATGTGTGACCCTTTGAGGATTTATGCTATGTTGGACATGAAAATAAATCGTTATTTAATTCCAATAATTATAAGCGGTATCTAGCAACACGTTATGATTTCCAATTCGCATAAATAATGTACTGCTACAATATTTAAATCCTGCATCAGAGAATAAAAGTATTTGTCTATTTTGATTCTTATGTCACACGATATCATCGTATAATCCAAGATAGGAATGTGTCATTCTTGCAGATTATACGTTTCTTCATCTAGAGATAATTGTATCAGTTGCTAGCAGACAATCTATCTCCATCAAGGGGCCCAAACAGATATCGTCACTCACTAAGTGAATTAATGAGAGATATACGGTTTTCTTGATGATTAGCTTTTCCCCGCACAATTCAAGAGAACTTAAATCAAATCCGTATAGCAGCCCTTGTCAGGAATCAGCGGTAGACAAGATTTATAGAACCTATCCTCATGTGGAAAAGGTAATTATCTCAAACTTAGAACCAAAATCAGAACGAAATAAATAATGACACGTAACACAATCCATATAATTATTTCGTGGGGTCAATGTTAGAAAATCGCTCAATTTTAATTTTGTGACTAATTACTAACTAATTAATCCGATTAAAACACAAAGAGCAAGATGATCTAGTACATAGCCATTTCAACACAAAGAGAAAGGGGTGGAATATTGTACCTCCCGCGAAATCGTATTCGCGGGGCTCGACCATGGCATGGGAGTTGGTGGCGAGCCTCCATGCGCCTCCTCCTTCGTCGGTTGATCGGCCTCGAGTCCACCAAGGAGGTTAACCATAATCTTCAACTCTTGTGCTAGCAAGAGGAAGATACAAGCTAATCCCTCTAGGTTTCCTCTCTCATTTAGCAATTAATTGCTTTAATTTGTGGAGAGGAGTGCTCAACCCATGAGCTAGAATGGAGAGGAGAGAAGATAGAGCAAGGAGAAAAATCTGAAAATTTTTCTCCCCTTGGTGAATTTCGGCCATAGAGGAAGAGGGAGAGAGAATGGAGTGGAGGCTAGGGTTTCCCCAAAACTTGACCCCTTTATATAGTGCTCTCTACACCTACCTACCACAACAATTTGTGGACCATTTTACCCTCTTGTGGCCGGCCCCTATAGAGGCCTTTGTGGGCTACACCAAGTGTATTACAAGCCCATTAATTCAACCTTTTAATTGCTCTTTCAACTAACCTCAAATTGGGCTTTTATTTAACTAATTAAATAAAGACCCAATAGCTCAATTAATTTAAATGAGTTGAACATAATTAATTATTAACCCATTAATAATTAATTTGGGATTAGCAAATGCATTAATTTATTTCTATATGATCCCTTTGACTTAATTAATTATAACGGTCCACAACGCTATACAATTAATTAATCAAACTATCATATTTTCGCAATACACACTGTTGCGAATAAATAAATAATGCACTGTATGGTTAAAGTCCTATTTGTGTGACCCTTTGAGGATTTATGCTATGTTGGACATGGAATTAAATCGCTATTTAATTCCAATAATCATAAGCGGTATCTAGCAACACGTTATGATTCCAATTCGCATAAATAATGTACTGCTACAGTATTTAAATCCTGCATAAGAGAATATATGTATTTCCCTATTTTGATTCTTATGTCACACGATATCATCGTATAATCCAAGATAGGAATGTGTCATTCTTGCAGATTATACGTTTCTTGATCTAGAAATAATTGTATAAAGTTGCATGCAAACAATCTATCTCCATCAAGGGGCCCAAACAGATATCGTCACTCACTAAGTGAATTAATGAGGGACATACGATTTTCTTGATGATTAGCTTTTCCCCGCACAATTCAAGAGAACATAAATAAAGTCCGTATAGCAGCCCTTATCGGGAATCAGCGGTAGACGATATTTATTGAACCTATCCTCATGTGGAAAAGATAAATATCTCAAACTTAGAACCAAAATCATAACGAAATAAACAATGACACATAACACAATCCATATGTTTATTTCGATGGGTCAAGTCCTGTGCTATGTTCCATAACATACACATATGCAATTAAGTTGGTAACTCTTTACCTATGATTTGTAGAACTTAATCATCACTTAACTTGCATACTAATCTTATAAGATAATTAATGTTCCTTGTTAATTATCAAGATTATGGACCGTTTAGATTTATTATTGTCATTCTAAAGAATGATTCACAGAGATATACAATTCAGATCCTCAACCTGAATAATCTGTCAATAATAAACCTAGGAACAGATGATAATATATCATCCATAACATAAACTAATAATTAAGTCATTAAATTATTGACTTCTAGGACATAACTCTAACAGTCAAGTCCTGTACTATGTTCTATAACATGCACATATGCAATTAAGCTGGTAACTCCTTACCTATGATTTGTAGAACTTAATCATCACTTAACTTGCATACTAATCTTATTGATAATTAATGTTCCTTGTTAATTATCAAGATTATGGACCTTTCTGTTTTATTATTGTCATTTAAATCATAAATGAACTACAATGATCTACAATTCAGATCCTCAACCTAAATGAACTGTCAATAAATAAATCAAGGAACAAACATCAATGACATAAACTATAGAAGTAGTCAATATGATGAGTTTCTATGACATACAGAGCTCACCTCAGCGGAAAAAAAAAGTGCACAGAAATCAACTAAAAGACTATAATTTATAAAAGTTACTGCAAACTTAATTATTTTACTATTTTTGGTAGAATCAAAGAACAAACAGAAAGTCTTGCTAGCGTTCGCCGATAATAATTGCTATCAGCAGAATTTTCAAATGACATTCATATTATATCAGCATTATTTTCGAATATTTTAAAAAAAAATTAATTTGATGAATTGTACGAACAACATGCTATTTATATATACTAGTGCTATTTTCGCGCGTTGCGCGATTCAATCTTATCTCAGTTTCCAGTTGGTACTGATTCAAATTGAATCGTATCGTTCTAAATATTCGATTCAAAATATGCATACATTTATTTTCCTTAGCCACATCGACATAATATCTCACCATACTGTGCAAAATTAGTTAGATTACCCTGTGTACGTTTAAACCTAAAAGATAATGAGACGTGCATATAAAAAATTTGCGAGAGTAACATTGGTAGTTAAAACTCCAAACACAGCACCAAACTGTCAATGAAACCTACAAGGTTGTTTCTAAACTTATATGTGCTAGTTTCAAACAGAGCAGTGAACGTTTCAATAACGTTATACAAATTTTTACGAAACATTTCAATAAGGTTGTTGATCCCTTGCCTCTCTTGTTCCAAACCGTTTTAACATTTCAATAAGGTTGCTGATCCCTTGCCTCCCTTGTTCCAAACCGTTTTAACGTTTCAATAAGGTTGGTGATACCTTGCCTCTGCATCAGGTAAATATTACCATTCTACCCATGACTACAGCCATAAATTCAATGCACCTTTCATCAATAAATAAAACGGTTTCTTCGTTTTATTACTCAATAATGTTGCCTTTTGGAGCAATCAGCAATGTAAGAACATACACAGTTTAAAAAGCTTGTCTGAAGCAGGCATGCTGAAAAAAGAAATATTTGTCAAAAAAGTAAATTACCACATTCTGATATCAATTGCCATATAGGAACATGTAAAATCAACTCTATCTTAATCAATTCATCAAAAAATAAACAAATGCAGAACGTGAATTGCCATATAGCAGCATCTATAGAAGTTTGTTTTTTTCACATAGATGGCCAAATAATAGTGAAATTACTTCTTAGCTCGGTAGACAAAGTATATATAAACTTTTGTACATTAGTGAAAAGCATGTACAGAAGTTTGTTTAGTTTTCATTCGGTCAAAGGCTGGAGATTCAGAGGAAAAAAATGCAAGACAGTAGAGAGATTACCTCGAGCAGGACCGGAGCGAAAAGAACAACCAGCAACCAAAGCAAAAGAACCGAACCCACTGCAAAGAACCGAAGAACCTGTAAAATGCAGAAAAAATAGAGAAGATATTGTTCAGAAGACAGGAAAAAAAAATCTGAGGCATGCGGTCTGATTGCCGAAATTGGGTGCGCAATTATGAACCATCATGCATTATAGGCACACATAGTTATTAATGGGCACAGACATGGACAAAAGTAGAAGAAACACACCAATATAACACGCAGCACCATGCTGCATACACGAAACCGTACTGTGTCCAAACCGGTGCCACCTGATTTCACTCTGAACACACATCCTATGAAGACAGGCAGCAACATTTATCCTATGAACTCAGCTTGAAAAGTTGTGGTAAAATATGAGCTTGTTATAGATTTTAAGTGAGGTAAAATGGTATGCTTTAGCTAAACATTTGCATACTTGGTTGACTTTTAACTGCAAACAACCAAAATTATTTACAATATAATTGTGTTATTTCCAACAGCAGAAACATTTTAGTTATTATTTTATATTGTAAAATGGTAGATGTCATTGAAGAAGGACCCTCAAAATATATGAGACATTAAAAAATTAAACTTATTTCCTTTTTATTTTAGTTTTATTCGATCTTCTATATCTAGTCAAAGAACAGTTTCATCGGTACATAGACCAATTTTGACTGTTATGCAAATGCATAAGCATGGCTACTTAACCTCATTTATCATTGACCATTATTATGATCATAAATCATAATATCTTTCAAATTGATAAAACACACTGCCATACATCAATTGAACTATGAAAATTTAATGAGTTTAAGAGTCAGATATTAGCTAGCTAATCAATTTTGCTCAGTACCATTTCTTCTAACACAATTTATTCGGTTTACTTAAAAAACCCTCCCCAAATGTTACATGCAATTAGCAGAAATGAAAATTGTTACTTGCTACCTACAAAAATATAGGGGAAAAAAAGCTGAACAAACCTGAGGAAGAATGAATCAAAGAAAAAGGAGATCAACTCCACAAATAGGTGCAAGATGACACCAATGTCCTAAAATCAAACCAGCAGAGCTGCAAGTAAGAATGAAACATGAAAAATTAGGCGGAAGCTGAGGCAGATGTGAAATTCGTGCCAGAAAATAAGAAGGGATAAAAAAAGAAAAAATTGAAATGTAGTCCATTGGTCCAGAGCAAAAATTTAAAAGTTGAAGGCAGTTCATATTCTGATATTTTTGTTATAGAGACGAATTTTATAGGTATTGCAGGGACCCAACCCTCTTACCATCTGTGTGTTTCCACAATAATAGAATCTGCACGAACATATACTGGCACAAACCTACTTGCACCTTATAAGTAAAAACAATGACAGCCAAGAGCACTTTAGAGAAAAGGAAGAAGAAGCATAAAAAAGCATAAAAAAATAAAAATAGAAGAAACCTCATAAAGACCAACCTCTCAGCAAGTAGTAGAAAAGAAACTCCAACAAATAGGCGCAAGACAACAATAATCTCCTAAAATTGAACCAACAGAGCTGCGACTGAGAAGAAATTATGATAAATTAGACTAAATTTAAAGCAATACTGAAAATTATTAGAAATCGAACCAATAGGGATGTTTCTGGAAGAATATTTCTCACATATGGAAGGTAGGAAGCATTGAGAACACTGAAACAAAATCAAAGATAGGAAAGGAAAAAAAAAGAAAAATTGTACATGTGGTTGCCTCAGTTCTCCTCGATGAAGCTCTGTTGAAGCTGCTAGTCGAATCAACCAGCTGAAAGGAAATTGAATGAGCAATTGAAATGGTACTCACCGGAGAGAGGATCGTCTGATTAAACAATTCATGTAACCGATGTTCCTGGTTTAGATCATAAAAGACAACAATGTCACAATGAAAAATCCTAGTGCAAACGAAAGACTGAAAGAGAGAGAGGGGTGAATAATACATAAAGTGAGTGAGAAAGAGAGCACGCCTTTAGATGAAAGCGCTCTTAATGATAGCTCAAGAATAGCTGCCACAATTACGAAAAGAAAAGAAAAGTTATGTACCTCTAGAAGGTAACAATTTAAAAGGGGCTATTTTTCATCTACAGCTATTCAGTATCCTGATCCTTGATGCTAGGTCTTCAAACATGTCATCCTAACAAAAAAAAAATTAAGAATCTTATGTGAACGAAGAAAATAAAAATTGCAATATAAATATTACTTTCAAACCTCATGTTTCCTTCTTCTGAAAACCCATCTATTGGATATGTCTGAAATGCAAAATAAATGGTTAAAAAATAAGTCACATGGAATCATTAATTGCAACCGTGAAGAACACAAAATAAATGATAAATTTAAATAACATGTCAATCCTTCTAATATTAATTTTTTTCTGAAAACTTACTGAACATAGAGTGCTAAAATTAAAAAAAAAATTGAAAGGAAGAGCCAAAAAATCATCTCACAATTTTCAAATCAAAGAACAATGATACTGATAGAAAATAAAAGGGAAAATCATCAGAAATATGACTTTGTTATATGATACAAAACAGGCACCTGTTGGTTTTTCTATAACAGCATGACATTTTCAATTCCAGCCCACCACTACAGCAGGAATCTACATTGGTAAAGGTACCTAAATAGAAAATATTACCAAAGAATGTATGAAATAAACTCCAATTATAGTTTTGAACACATGATCCAACAAAAAAAGCTCAAACAACATCAAATGGCTCGCTAAATAACAATATTATATTTCTTCCATTGTATCTTTCTTTATCTGACTCTTTTTACATGGTTTATTAAAATTTTAGAAATAATTGAGATGGCACCAAAGAGCCCAACGCCATAGAATCGACATGGTTCCTCAATACACGCGCAGACACCATATTTTCTTGGTTTCATCTTATACCAACCAATGAACTTACCACCTAAAAAATAGGTAAATTTGGAGAAAATACCATCCATGTCTTTAACGAACAACAGAAATAACTTGAGGACTTCAGTTTCAACTTAATCAGAAACTTCATAGAGGTAACAATCAATAGATCAAAACTAATTGTAACACGGTCAAACAGTATGGGTTTAACTTTAGTTAGCATAACTTCTGGTGGATGATAGCTAACTATTTAAAAGTGAACGAATAAGTATCAAATATAAACCACACAAAAGACAAAATAGAAAAAAGAAGATAAAATAAGTACACCAACTCAACATACATTCTATACTGACCTACCACCATGCACCACAGCTATAAGGAAAAAAGGTGATAGGAAGGAGGTAGTACCTTTGGTAGACAACCAGGCACGCAGAGTAGCAATCAGATGAAAACAAACCAACGAACGTAGAAGAATCGGAGAACCTGTGAAAAAAAAAATAAAACAAAAATTATTGAGAAAAAAAGAGTGAAATGGAAAAAGGGAAAAATCCAAGGAAAAATTAGCAATGAAATAATATGCCAAAGCTGCGCCGAACAGATAATATGCCGTTATTGCTAAAGTAACTGCTATAGAATCCTACATAAAAGAAATAACAAACAAAACAATAAAACAAATAAGGCTTAATTTTAATTTTTCACACTCATGAAAGATGTTATACGTAGGATAAATAGTTCAACTAAGCAAATAAACAGATGCTTTGAGATCAAGAGATAAACAACATCTAAAATTGATTCAATTGCATGCGAGAGAAACAATGATCTAAAAATGATGGAGCAAAAATACATGAAAATTTTTGTAAAATAAAATTTTTTCTTTACCTAAAGTCGCACGCTACTACAATCGAGCCGGAGAATCTCTTTTCCACCGCGTCCCAAGAGCTGGAGAGCAAAAGTGAGCATGAAATCCAACCCAAAAAAAGGATAGTTTTTTTTCAAAAGGGAAGGACCCTTACAGGGACCCACAAACACCAATTTTTCCTCCCTGGTGCTCCGAGCAAGGCAACGACCTCAATAAACGGGAAATGGAGGCGGCAAACTCGTGCGAGTCGGAGATGTGCTCCTTGGTTTGGAGAAAGCCTAGCACGGCTACTTTGGCCTTTGGCCATGGCTGACTTGCTAAGGCAGAGCAAAGCTTCTGCTCTTTTCTCTTGGGAGTTGTGCGAGAGAGGGAGGGAAGGAGAGAAAGGGATTAAAGTAAGTAAAAGAGAAGAAGCACAGAGTTCTTAGACCTGTAGCAGACGTGCGCTGACTGCACGGAGCCAAGGAGAGCTCGACAGCAAAAAAAGAGAGATGAGGGAGAGAGATGCCGTCTCTAGAAAGATCGAAGAGTCAAAATAAAAAAAAGAGAAATAAGCGGCTCGGATCAAACAAATCAAAATAAACGGACAGGATTGAAACACTGTGCTAACCACAGTAACCACGTGCGACTCACGCCACGCAAAATGAATATAGTTCTAATTCGCGAGTGTTAAGAGTCTTTATATTTGTTTAATAAAACAATCTGATAACATATCATTCGCGAGTGTTAAGAGTCTTTTTATTTGTTTAATAAATTATATATATTTTTGCTGTATTATTTATATAGAAACTAACAAATTGTTATTGAATCATGATGTTTGTAAAAAAATAATTATGAAGTTTTAATATGTTTGTTGAATTGGTTAAATTAAATTTGTCAATTTATAAAATTACCGGTAAATAACCACGATGCATCATAATACATAATAGATTTTGCTCATATTAATATGTTCGAGGCCAGCAAATTTACACGTTGGATTGTCTTGAGTAATTAACTCGTGTCTATGCACCTGAGATCATGTTTCTATGAAGCTTTTACAATTGTTGGGCAGCTGTTGTGTTGCGTTCAACGCAACATATTAATATTACACCATCACTCTTTCATTCTAGGGGGAAAAAAAGAGAACATTAAATAGCAACATCATGGACCTACAGCTTATGCATTGTACTTTTATTGTCATTTACATTGTTTTATTTTTTATACCTACCCTAACAGACAATAAAAACTAGGATTAATTGGTTTTATGCCACTGTGAAAATTAGATAATTAGGAATATATCATTATTAGATTACAAATTAGATTTATGCCATCATCAAATTACATAAATTAAAAATAGGTCATTATCTCATTCCAAAAAAAATATAATTTTAAAAATACCATCATAAATGCTCTCAATATTTTTCAAAAATTCCAAATTACCCTTACCTCGTTGAATAAGGATATTTCGCCTTCCGAACTTCTGTAAATGCCTTTAATAATGAATCTATTGTCCATGTGACAAAGAAATGTGGTATTTCATGAACTGCCACGTTGGATTTGTGGCTTTGTATCAACCTTATAACAGACCCAGTAATGATATTTGTTTTATATTTTTATTTGTCTTATTAATTTATTATATATCTTCCTAAGTTTTATACTTATATAGGATTGACATGGAAGCTATAGGAGAGGAGCATATAGAGGACTCAGATGATGATTCCTGGAGGTATACAGTGATGACATTTTTTCTAATTTTTTTTTTAGTGGCATAAAACTAATTTTTCATTTAGTAATGATATTTTTTTAATTTTTTATTTTTGTAGTGGCATATGTAAAAGGGTAAAATTGGCAAATCAATTTTTCGGTGGTAAAAAACTAATTTTTACTTTTTCACAGTGGCATAAAAGTAATTTGTCATTTTTAGTGATGACATTTTACTAATTTTAACTTCTCGTAGTGACATAAACCTTATTAACCCTAAAAACTAATATAAAATTATGTGCAAATCTAAATCGAAAGAAATACTAACCTTTAATTTTTTAACCTTGAATTTAAAGGCAAAAATGTTAACCACGAATTATATTTATTATTAATTACAAAAATTATCTGTAGAGTTGTTAAGCACCTGAGTTTGACCCAAATTGAGTTTATGCTTCGACCGCATATATAATAACATATTAGTAAGATCAAGCTTTTAAAATGCATCTTTTTCGGTATAATAGTCCGGAGTTGAATTAACGGTGTGACGTTTTTTCGGTGAAAAAACGGTGTATATATACGGACATTTATATCAAACTCATATGTATTCTTGTGTACAATACTACATTTGTATCAACGATTGGTACACGATATTGTACTTAGAGAGGCAATGGTACACGATATTGAACATCTTTAAGCATTTATTCATGAAATGTACCAAATACACTATGTTCTCAATTCACGATATGTCTTTTGATATTGCACACGTTTAATCGGCGAAAAAATGCAATTTTTTTTACGTTTTTTCGGCGAAAAAACATAAATGACGCATTACGTTATTTTATCATTTTTTCAGTGACGTTCATACGGTTGGTTACAAAATACTGCTATTTCCAAAAAAAAAAACGGGATTTAAACTTTTTTAAAAGCTTGAGTAAGATGCAATAGAATGACACAAATATGACTGTATGCCTCCGTTTGGATGCGTTGAGAAGAAGTAGGAAGAAGAAAGAAGGGAAGAAAAAAAATTATAAACAATCTAAACTCTTCACAAAGTTACACACTTCCCAATACTTCTTCCCATTTCTTCCCTTCTTCCCACACCTATCCAAACGGAGATAGTACCAGATTGTACATGTACCAATCGGTCAGCAAAAGATAAAACACAATTATTTTATTTTAAATACAAGTCGTAAAATTTGTAATTAATCAAACAAAATTTGATCTCTACATATATATTGATAGGATGTTGGAAAAACTAGTGATAATAAATGCAGCCTAAACAATGTATAATCTCTATATGGTGTAACGTAATATCATATTTGAGTTGATGTAAACAAAGGTATCTCTACAAATAATACTTTTTTAGAAAATTGCTTCAAGATACTTCACATAAATTTTTTTTTGGAGTTAAATGTTTTATTTATTTATTTATTTTTTTGATACCACGTTAAATGTTTTATTGATAGCTTGAATGCTCGACTATGTTGCATTGGTATGGGTACGGGTACGAGTACCGTACCAGGTACGACTCGGGTACGACGGTACGGAAATTTAAAAAATTTTCGATACGGGTACGACGATATATATATATATATATATATTATTTGAATAATTTATTGATCTATAATTATATTATATTATAAAATATAATGTATATAGCACAATTTTATGCAGTTAAGGTTTGGATTTATACAAATAAATAATATAAACTTGAAGTTTACATAAATAAATATCATAAACACTAATATCAACACATTAAATGTTAACTGTTGACCATTGATTGTACCGGTAAGTACCGGATACGGTACTAGTACCCGGTTCGAACTGGGTACGGCTGATGTTTTAAACCACCGGGTAACCTAGATGCTTGATAATGGGCGGAAGGACATGTCACGTGAAATGTAAAGTGTTTGCTAATTGCTATGCCCTCTGCTTCTATGACATTTTGTGTCGTATTTTGATTTTTTAACAGGTCTGTTTTGTTTGTATCCGTTCCACGCATCATCAGGAAGTACAATCAATCCAGACAACAAAACACAGAAGGCATAATTTGAAAAGAAAAACGTGTTAAGATTGATTGACGATAACTAAATAATTTTATATTACTTCTTAAATGAAATAGATAAACTAAAAAATAGGATAATTACATTACAGTCATGTTATTAGGTTTATATAGATTTGTTGGGTGTCAATTTCGTACAATTCACTGCCATTTGCATATGATGTTTCTCAATATGTATATTTAGGTTCTAACTGTAATATTAAATAGTACGAGCTAAGTTTGACAGCTTTCAAGGTTATTATGTTAGTGTATTGTCATTGAATTCTAATCCTTCGAATTATAATAAGAAAAAAGTGGCACACCCATACATATTCTTCGGAAAACTTTAACAAGCTCAATTTTATTTAGTAGAAAAAAAATTTGAAGATTGACACCATTTATTATGCGATCTTTTATTTTTTTTTATAAGTAAGAAAAAAAATATGAAGAGCTAATAATTTTACTCAATTAAAATTGGGTTTGTCTTCTGATAAGCCGGCTTACCTCTGTCTGCTCACCGTCCTTGAAAACCATTTGATCGGTCCAAATTAATAATACCTCAATGGTCTCGGAAGTTCTGAAGAATTGCATCGGATATAATATTAGAGAAGATGATACTTGCGATATGATTTGTGGAATCTCACATGCACGAAGCATAGCTAAAATTAAAAATGAATTATTGGGGCAAAGTTTGGCCAATTACGATTAATATTTAGATAACATTTAAATCACATATAATTCTCATATTGTTATTGTTGTATAAAAAAGTCTCTAAGTTTGTCGATTATAAAACAATATCATTTGACATTTAACATTTAACATTTTTCTTTGAGTTTTATAGGAAGAAGATGCAAAGTTTGAAGATTTGGATAAAAACTATGTGTAAGATCAAGATCAAGTCTTTGGAGAGTTTGTAGGATAGCTTATACTAAAATAGAAGGTTTACTTTAGTTCTTTTATCCTTGAAATGGTCTAGATAGCAGAAAAGCTCAAAAACTCAGTATTTTTCTAAATCTCAGGACCAAGTGCGTCGTGTAACGCAACAGTGGGTTATACAACGCACCAGTGAGTTGTATAACGCAATATTGTGTTGCACAACGCACTAGTTTTTGTGCAGAATTTTCTGTCTCAAAACCAGTGCGTTGTGTAATGCAATATTGGGTTGTACAACGCACCAGTGAGTTGTGTAACGCAATATTGGGTTACACAACGCACCAGTATTGTGCATATTTTCTCAGTTTCTTAAATTAACAGAAACAGTGCGTTACACAACGCAACAGAGGGTCGTGTAACGCACTAGCTGCATCATACAACGCAATTTACTCGTCGTGCAACGCAATTTTCTCAAATCAAGCCAGAACGTTGTATAACGCACTGAAACGTTGTACAACCTTCCTTTGGTTTTTCTCTGGCCTTTTTCACTCGTTTTTGAAGCAAAATTCTGATCATTTAATGGCATTTAATATTGCGTTGCACAACGGATGCTTTGGGTCGTATAACGCACCTGACAGCTCAAACGACTAGTTTATCCGTTTTGTTTTATTATAACGGTCGTCCAGTGCGTCGTACAATACAATATTGGGTCGTGTAAAGCACTAGCAACGGATAGCTTGTTTTTCTTTGTTTTATTGTAACGGCTATCTGTGGGTCGTGTAACGCAATATTGTGTTGTGTAACGCACAACAGAAAATTTAGTTGTTTTGCAGTTTTTGACGAGCTCTATTTATATACATCCCTTGTTCTCTCTCCAGAGAGAGTTTTTGGCTTGCAAAATTTGACTAGAATAGAGCTTTTGAGCACATGGATACTCTCCCACTTGAGCTTTTCATAGCTAGACCATCTTGAGAGATTTAGTAGCCTCAAACATCACCGCCCTGACATTGTCGCTAGGTGTAGGTTGGAATAGGTTGAGAGCTATTCTCCTTTGAGGCGTTGTGCCATTTGAGTTAGGCCGATCCACCTTGGTTACTTGGTGTAAGAGGTGATTCGGTTCGAAATTGTAGTCCCGTTCTTATTGGAATTGAATGGAGCGCGCCCTTTCGTGGTAGCGGAACTCCCGGAGACGTACAACTAAGGCTAGCTTTTCAATTTCTCTCGTGCATGTAAGAAATTCTCATCCGCTCCCGCGCGGGACTGTCCAACACAGCCTTCGAACCGTCCGATCTGATCTGGACGGTTCGGGCCTATCAATCTAGTTACATGCACGAGACTTCTTTTTTCATTGAGTTTAAATTATACGGCTGTGATTTATGAGCTGCACGGTCCCGCGCAGAACTTGATTTCGTTTCATTTGTAAGGGCCGTAACGTAGAACACACATTGTTTGGGAGAGGCACTGCCTGTTGGTAATGAAAGATCATGACCTTGTAGTTGCAATTTTTTAGGGAAACAAACCCAAAACAAAGTTTAACAAAATGTGCATGATAAACATCACGGCTAAAATTTGCCCAACGGTTTAGAAAACCCAAATAAAAGCATTAGAAGGCACTGACAAGTAGGCCTTATTCATTTTTGTAAAATTTTTTCTTTATTCATTTGATGTGAATCAACCAATAATAATTATAAACTAATGGCACATTTTCTTCACTCGTTCTAGCTGGGTCTTGTATGAGTTTTTTTTTTTAATATAATTAATGAAACACATGCATAGCTTGTTGACATTTTTATGTAAGTACATGTGCGTCTGGTTGGCGTTTATTCTTGTTCACATGCAATAAGGAATAAGGAATAAGAATAAGAAATTTCGGTATGATGTTTCTAAATTATTCCTTATATATGTTTCCTGGCAGAATTTCATGTGAACCCTCTAAAAATTTGTACTGACTTATATATGTTTCTAAATTATATATTTACCGTATCTACATTTTAATTGTAAAATCTTTAATTTTTATCCAGTCAAAATAATGGAAAAACATTAAACTGATCGCAATTCGAAATGAAACTATGGGTGTGTTTGGCAACTCCGGTGAATAAGGATGAATAAGGTAAATGTGGGCCCCACTGTTATCTCTCTCCTCTCTCCTCTCTTCTCTTTTCCCTTATTCGTCTAATTCCGACTTTTGGCCGAATTAGAATAGAGGCCTTATTCGGCACTCTCTCTCCTCTGTCCTCTGTCAACAAGTACACCCTCTCTCCTCTCTCCTCTTATTCCATTCCGGAATAAGGCAAACAAACACACCCATGAAGCTTTGAAATTTGAACAACAGTTACAAATTATTATAGTTTTTGGAATCCGAAAATTAAATATGACATATATTTGATACATATTATATCTGAAAATTGATGCAAGCTTTTATGATTTATTGAACCACTTGAAACATATATATTTAACAATCTATAAATCTTTTTCCACTTTCAAGATTTATTAAGTTAATCTATTATCAGCGGATAATAAGTATATTTGCCTTTTTTTTTAAAAAAAAAACTTTTTTGATGTAGGCATGGGAAAGCTATTGCATTGTACAATTTCAGTAGTGGCAAAAATCATATTAGTCCTCTCTGTAATGATCAATCTAATTTCCTTAGAACCATTTAACAAATTTTAAATTCATACATTTGAGGGGAGCAAACCCAAAGTATTGAAATTCCGTAATCATTGCAATGCCAAAAAATATGAAAAAAGTTCTAAGAATACTCCAATGCTCTGAGAACAGTCGATACGTCAGCAGCGAGAAGCAGAGATCCCAATTAAATCACGTTCCAGCTACGAACCGGATTAGTATCATTATCATCTGCATATTATTTTAGATCTCTGCTCATGATTTTTGATCTGAACCGTCCGATCTAATTTCGATGGACAGATTTTTGTGGACTGCACGAATCTTGAAAAATTTGATATTAATCACGGGATACCCATCATTGATTGAACGGTTCTGATCAAAGACCGCCTTCTGCAGAGGATGTGAATTCACTACGAACCAAGCGGGACCATATAAATGCGAGGAAAGAATTTTGATTAGGCAATAACAGTAGTCATACGTGATACATGTCTTCAGCTGTAAATTTTTAGACCAAATAAAAAAATATTAAAGTTTTAATTGATATGTCTACCTACAGACCTGTATTTAGAAGGATAAAGAAAAGGGGGAAAAAAAAATACTCTGTCAAGCAATGCTAGGCATTTTCACTTGTAATAATAAAAAACGAACTAGTTATTATTTAGATTACATATAGTAAGATAAGACATTTTTGTTTTAATATTGATTATTTAATCTGTAACAACTGTTCTAGATCAATTTACTAATGCCATTTAAGAAGAGCTTTTTTGTGACGTTAACGAAAAATGTGAAAGTGCAAATTATAGTCGGACAATCTGAACTACAAAAATTAGAATCCAACAGATCAGGAATAAAAGCGAGATAAACAACATAATTACATAAGAAAGGATGGGAACTGGAAAAGCTCCGTAGGCCTTTTCCGATATAAATAGGCCTATAGTCCCGGCCCAAAATTCTCTTGCATTAGTGTTGCGACAAAGAGGTCGCATGTAGGGCTGCAAATGATCGAGATGATGGCGCAAATGAGCTGTTGCGTTGATCGTTTCGTGATTTACACATGGATGAAACCGTTTCATTGTTTCGTCTAACCAAACGAAATTATTTCGTTATTTCGTTAACCGTTTCGTCCGGACGAAACGAAACGAAAAACAGTTAAAACGACTTCCGTTTTCAGCCTTAGTCGCATGTAAGACCGAAACCTGGACACGGGGACGGAAACCACGGTTGGCGTCTTGGCGATGGATATTCACAATTCCATAATCCAATACGCATGCACATCAAAGAAGAATTTTGTTGAGATTATATAAAATTGCATGGAAGACAGAAAGTTTCAAGAGAAATAAACGTGTACAACATTTATTTGCCCTGATGGCCTAAACATGTGATAAATAAAAAAGAAAAAAAAAACATAAAAGTTCTTTGAAAAAAAAAATGATTGCATCGAAGCGAATGAAACTAAATAAAATTTGCATATGACTCAGAATGAAGGGAACTGGACTTTCCCTGTGCATGAGATTCTCGGAAAAGTCGGGCATTCGATGAACTCCTGACCGGAGGTGTCCACACAAAGGTAGACCTCTAAAATCTGATGGTTACGTGATCCATCCGTGTTGCAGTGGAGACCGGGTGTAAATCCGACTCCTCTTTTTATTGCTTGCTTTATGCTTTCTACACTGTAGAAACGGTCATCCGGGTCAATCCCTGAAGAAAATTTGCAAAGGAGCTAATTAGCAATTTAAACAGTATATATGGATGAAGGTTTTTGTTAAGAGAAATAAGGCAGTTAAATTCTCTTCTTCTTGGTAGCTAAAGTGCTAAACCAATGTGACTTTTCAGTTGCCTAATATATAAATCAGAAAATTTGAGAGATAAAAGATGCAAAATATTTGTACCAGCATCTTGGAGGGCTTTGAGGATGTTGGCCTTTTTGTAAAGATTGAGAGCAGAAAGGAAGTAGGAGTGTTGATCGAGCTGTTTCTCAGCACAGGTGCCGTGCTTGTCCCACTCATGTCCCCAGAACTTCTCACCATCGCTGCTCGGGCATGCCAATGTGGGCCAGTACTTCTGCATCGTCTTCTCCAGATCCTCTATCTGTGATCATTTAATACAGAACAATTCATTAATTATTAATTATGGCATCCTAATATTGCTGCTTTCGAATCTTAAGCCAACGCAGCAAAAGTTGCTTGGTATCTCATTTGTCCATTTTTCTGATTTTTTTTTGTGGTTTGTTCAATATATAAAGAAGGATCTGAAGTATAAATCTTCTTTGGTATATTCACATTAATTCTATTGGATTATTTAACCATCATCAGATTCAAACCATTCACCTGCATGAAGGTCGAATGCAAGCACATGTCGTAATGCAGATGAATGGCTAAGATTGTTTTGGTAGAGACCAGTTATATGAGGATTCAGATTTGGGACTTGGCCTTTATTGAATTACGTTAACAAATATGGTTAATTCTAATTAAAAATCGAAGCGTGAGCAGAGATCATGAAGATTGTTCATACTTTTTTCTTGAATCGTGTAAGCAAATAATAATCCTACCAAGTTTCATTATTAGAAAGAAAAGCTTGTATCGTGACAAATTGTCCTAAATAAAATAGTTCAAATACAAAGAGAAATACCATGTACTTTAGTATGAAAATTGAAAAATATTCTGTACATGAGGTCATGACTCACGAGGATTTGAGGACCTTATTGTGCAGATGTGATTAACCTTTCCTATGTGCATAATTAATTAAAGCACAAGATTGATTGCCGATACTGTCAATGTGTTGCTGTTATAGCAGGCTGAGGCAGTCCAGGATAAGATAGATTTTCAAGTTAAGGCAAATGATTAATTGGATATTCTTCAGAGAATATGTTTAACAAAGCATATTCCTCAGGATATGAGAAGATACTCCCAAACTTGGATGTTCAATTAGCACAACAAAATCATTTAATATTGCTGACTTCCTTGACTTGCCAATCAATGCCCAATAAAAACGGATCAGCTACTAAACTACATTAGTTAAGTGTTTTCAACGATTGAAGTTACAACCTTACAGGGTATACCGATAGTCTGCACTCTATTGAAACTTTCTACAATGAACCTGTCAACTGCTACTAAGTGTCTCCAAATTTAAAAAATATATATGAGATGTTAAACTTGTGCCTTAAGATTTATTCAAAATCCATTGTACTGTTAAATCAAACTGATTTTAATCCACATATACTATTTTGGTTGTCGCTTTTGCATAGTTGATTTTCAGTAGTAAGGCAAAATTTGAAGAAAAGGTTTATAAAAGCCTGACCAGCTTAAAGTCCAATTTGTTGATGCGGAAAGGAAAGAAAAGGGTATACATGAATCAAATTGCCCCCTCAAATTTTGAAAGGAAAAGGCACTTTCCAAGAATGGAAATTTCACCTATAACTTTTTGGTAGTTTTGTTTCAAATGAAAAAGGCCACTTAATTAAAATATTCTTAATATAAAGAGAGATGATTTTGGTTTTGCTTAATATAAAGGCATTTTTGTGCCGGGTTAGCTCATTCTTTCAGAAATGACGTAAGCAAAATGCAAATTCGAGTTTAAATTATGTACAAGTTTTCATCAACTGTGAAACAAATTAAAATAGTCCAAGCTGATAGGTCTCAATATAAAGTATATATAGATGCTGATAGGTCTCAATACAAATAGAAAAGTCTTGCATATCTTATAGAAGTACATATTAATTTCTCATTGGTAATGAAAATATGTTATTTATAAAAAAAAAAGTCTTTCATATCTTAAAGATCATGTCGCTATCGGTGGCAAATAAAGGCATTGATAGGTAGCTACAGATATACATGTTGACTTCAGTAATCGATTATATGTACAAACTAGATCGTCATTTATCAAACAAATAATTACTATTTTATTTGATCTTTCTCAGTAAAAAGTAGCTTACCTTTTTTCTTTTTTTTTTTTGAAGAAAGGTAAAGGTAGCCATATCTTTTACTTGTTTATTAAGTTGCATGTGTTATTCAGCTGTTTTGTGTGGTCTTGATTATCTCAATGTAAAGAGGAAGACACCAGAGGAACAAGAGTTGAATTAAAAAAAAATTGAAAACAAGAAAGTACCTCACTAGCATCAAAGTCATTTTGCCTGTCACAGTTAGAAGGGTAGGTACCATCGTTGTAGTTTGGCCACAATCCATGGATGGTAAAGATTGGGTCAGGCTTTCCTGTCACCGGATAACAACAAGATCTTTTTGTGTCGCAATATGATCCAGGCCACTAAACGAAAGCAAAAAAGAAGTTTAGATAGGCTAAAATTAATTCGTGCCCAGAAAATTGAGCTAGTGATGTCGGAGTATGCAAGAAAGCAATAGTATTGCATGGTCTTCCATATCTAACAGAAGACATATATTCTCCTTTTCAACCATATTTTAGGACTCTTTCTGTAACAGACAAATGCATTTCATAATTTTCTCAATGACAAAGAGAGGGAAGAATGGAACAGAACGCAACCAGAGAACTTCATCAAACAATCAAGAAATTTAGCTAGCTAGCTGAGGTATGTAAATCTTTATATGAAAATTTTCCAATATCCGTTTCCTTTTTCTTATAAACAAAACCAACAAATTAGAAGTGAGGAATATTGACATCCTATTCCAGTATTAAGTCGTTTCATTGTTGAAAGAAAAATAAAAAGTAGTCAATCGCCTAACCTGTTGAACAAAGTAGAAGAAATCAAAATCTTGAGCAGAAGAAACAACTGCCAGAAGAGACAGAGACAAAAGGAAAAGAGCCCTCATGGTTCCGAATTGAACTTGTACAAGTACAATGGTGGTGGGTCATCAGTTGTTTTGGGACCTTTATTTATATACATAGTTAGGTACTTAGGTCAGGATTTTTTATAGGAATATTCGCTATTGTATGGACACGATATAACAGTGATGGTATGCATTAGATTATATAGGATAATAGGTATTAATGTTTCAACTTTCAACGCAATGTGCTTCCTTGTGAGTTCACATTGTTAACCGCCCCCCCCCTTTTTTTTATCTCACGTTATTAAGGAAGCATTTGTTCTGTTAAATTAATCAAATGCGATATAAAATATGTTTTGTTGAGCTGTTAGAGGTCTTCTAAATTATGATCTTTCTCATTGACAATGCTAGGTCGTGATGCCCAACTTCTACAGAGATTAATAAATCTAATGGTAAGCTTAATTAAAGGTTTCCTTAGGTACAAACCAAATATTATTTAATTTGCATAAATATACCAAATAATCCATCAACTGCATTATAAACCGAACCAAATAAACAAAACTTTACTTCAGTTTATTTGCTTAAATCAAATTTATGAAAATTCAAGTTATTAGTATAACTACATGTACGTATTAGGTTGATAAATTATGTTTAATTCATTTGATTTGTTCGATGTTATTTGATTGTACTTATTAAAACTGAATCAAATCAAATAAATCGAACAACCGAGCTATTTTATCCAAAATAAATTTGTTTGGATTAAAGTCAAATTAATCAAATCAAACGGTTTATAAATAATAAACTTTAAACACACCTACCCTCAGTTTACTTCCGTATATGTTTCTGAAATTTAAAATGATCTCTCTGGCTTGAATGAACACCTTTTCTAATGTTGACTCGGCGGGATAGGTTATATATGAATATTTCTGTTATGATTGAGAACAAGTTGCAAAAATAATGTGATCCAAAGATTAAGAAATGACTTGAGAAATTATTTTCTTTTAGAAATTCTTGCTAGTGACAACATGATTTAAAAGAAATAATTGGCTATAGTTCTTTAATTTAAACTTGCGTTGTCACCACTTATCCATATTCTGATATTTTAATTTTTTTTAAAAAAAATGTTTTCTAAACAACTTGTTTAACGACCTATCGACAAATCTTAGGTGAACCTGCATATATTAACTAGCTAGCCTGAGAAGTTACTTTGTTTCCAAGATCTTTAATTGCATATATTTATATTTTTTTCTCAACAAATTTTTAGCCCACTCGGAAATATACACTTGCTAAAACAGTCTTAAAGCGAAGGGGATAAAATAAAAAAGGGGTCCAATGAGAACGAAATTAAGTGGTATAAAGGTCTGTTGCGTAAAGAATTGAAGTTGGAGCCAAACTTGAGAGAAAACTTGTGAAACAGGAGTGTCAATGCGGCATTTGAACCCACAAGGTCACGTACACGTCAAGAGATGCGCCAGTGTGGTGTTGCCGTGTTGCCACATACCAACTATGAATCATCTCCTAACTAGCAATCCTTTATCTACCACACAAATCAGATGGATCCCATGCATGAGATGTCGAGAGACCATCATATGTTTTCTGTTAGTAATTTTTTGCTGTTTTTATATAGAAGTCTTAAGTTTCGCCAAGTGCAAAATAATAATAATAATAATAATAATAATAATAATAATAATAATGATGATGATGATGATGATGATGATGATAATAATAATAATAATAACAATAATAATAATAATAATAATAATAAAATAAATAAATAAAATAAAAAGATTAAAGAAAATGGTTTACTTATTCAATAAAAAAACTTTACATATATGGAATGTAATTTTTTGTTTCTTAATTTTAGGAAATTTTTTTATTTAATTATGTTTTCATTGTATAAAACACACTATTAAACAAATAAATTCTTACTCAACAGTATAAAAATTAGGATGCATGTGTTTCATGTACATGTCATCTTGAGTTCTTGACTATTGAAATCCTAAATCATTCAACAATTCATGCTAAATTTTGTGGGAGTCGTAAATTCGTAATCAGATCCCTTTCACTTATTAGCTTGGGCAAATTGCATAGTCAATACTAACTCAATACAATACGGCACATAATATTATAATTTTTCCCATCATCCTGTTTTCTCTTATATTGTTTTTTCCTCCTTACACTTTATAAGCTCCCCTCACCAACTGGATACAACTTGTATACTAAAAAATTAAATCAGTTTTGCTAAATTTCTGAATTTGTCAATAACGTGTTGCTTATCTGATCATTTTCCAGATATAGGGTGCATTTGGATCGTTGGAAAAAAGAAGAAGAAGGAAGAAGAAGAAAAAAAAATTATAAACAATCCAAACTCTTCACAAAGTTACACACTTTCCAATACTTCTTCCTACTTCTTCTCTTCTTCCCTTTTTCCCACACCTATCCAAACACACCCATAAGGAAACGGTCCTCTAATAAGACATGAAAATGACAGGTTTGCTTTGCCGAAATAAATAAAAAAAAAATGAAAGGTTTCACGTCATCCTTCCAAAAAAAATAAAGTAAGAGAAAGGAAAGTAGCAATAATATTTGTACTTGTAATTTGTAAAGGCTTATTAGCGGTTGGATGGGTAGACGAGGATTTCTCCTCACGTTTATAATTATATGGTCCCCTTAATTCGGTCTCTGGCCGACACGTGTATTGATTGTGGAATGCGGAATACCATGACTCTGAACTTCTGTCATAACTATCTCAATTGTCAATTACCATGACATAACTATCTCAATTGTCAATTGCAGAAGAACCAATGAGAATGAGGTTTTGTTTGCTTGTGTCAAGCATATGCTTTAAACGGACCAAATTGCATGTGGTTGACGTCTTCTTTCTCTCTTTCTTTATCCCACTTAATTTTACCTAAAAATTAGATCGAAAAAAGAATTTAGTACAATATAACTTGTGTTTTTTTCCTAAATTATAGAATTTGTTAATTATATGTTTTCAATAATTTTCAAATTATCGGCCCTAAAAAAAATTTCAAATTATCTCAAACGAAGTCCGTGTAAAAAGGTTAAGATTGAAATACCAGTATAGTCGTCCCTAATTGTATCTACTCTGTTGCCTTCGCTGTATATATGCATCTCTATATATTAGCTTAAAAAAATTTTTAAGTGCCATATATTAGCTAAAATTGTGTATTATCATGCTTATTGTGCACTTATAATTCATAATATCATACAGAGAACTGTTTAGGTTTGGACTACCGTTGCTTTGTACTAGTGTGTGTGATTCCCTATACCTTATTTCTGAATTTGGGATTTTTGTGGCATTATTATTAATTGTGACAAACTTCCAAAAAAAATTTTCTGGTTAAATAACTTAATAATTAGTTTCTTTTGTATATATGATCATGCGTCGCACCTCGATTGCTGAATGGTTGGGGGCGTGGATATAAAAATTCATGATTTATTATACTTAATTTGTTGTTCTGACTTCCTAAACACTTCTCTCCGAATCTAATTTTGACCGACTCCAAAATGATAGAATAAGCTTGTATACATAAGCATAATTATCGGGTGTAGACTGGCACAATAGTCAAATATGTAGATGTCAAAAAATATGTTCGAAATATTAAGAAATTTGTTTAACATCTGTTCAAATTACAGTTTTGAACTAGTGCGAACAAATATATTCAAAAAAATTAAGACCGTTGTTTAACACCTGTTAAAACACAATTCTGGCCTCTTTTACTAACAACTGCTAAAATGCGGTTTTGATCCAGAATTCAAAAAATATGTTTGGAAGATCAAGGAATTTTTTTCCAACAATTATCCATGTGATCAATAAAGTCGACTTCCTAGTTAAGGCTTGCCTTTGTCTGTACTTTTACTTATATTCTGGTAAATTGCTTGAAGAGAATGATTTAGACCTCTTAGTGAAATTTAATATGCCTACTAGTAAGTTGCTTGAAGCCTCTTCTTTTCTTTATTTTTCTCTAGTGATTGAGACCACGTCTATTCTCGACTGCTAAGTATTACATTGCACATGTCATTTAGCACTAACCACCTCATTGTTGGATAACGTTGTATTTTTTTTATGGATATTGTTACTTCTTTTGTCACAACAGAGATTTGTGTCATAAAGCAAGCTCTATTCAAGGAATCAGCTTGCAACTTCATGACATGTGTGAACTTGAGGGCCAAAATTGAGGGGAGGAATGCGCTTTAACAAACTCTTCTAGATTAAAATTTGACAATGAGGTTAATTATAATATAGTCCCTGGAGTTCCAAGTATGCCCTTATCTAATTTTTTTTAAAAATGTGGAAGTTGATTAGAGTCTGTAACGGGGTAGATAAAAGATATTCTTGTCAATTTATATTTTTTTCAGTTTTGGAGGGGACCGTTTGCATTTTAGAAATTTTAGAGGCAAGGGGAACTTTTTTTTGACTAAAAATAAGGGTCAAGCCCTCACCTTTAATGAAATTAAATAAATTACAAAAAGTTGCAATTAGCCAGAGGCTAATAATAATAAAAAAAAAAAAAAGAGGCAAGGGGAACTTAAAAAACCACATCCTCATCCTCATCATCAGACATCTATAAATTATGAATATTTAGACAATAGACATGGAGACAGCTGACCAAAATGAAAATGGTAAGACTACGCTGTGCAACTGTGCAACAGTGCAAGTATACAATACAGCTGTCCAAAAAAAAATCTAAGTTCTGTCAAAATAGGAAAACCTGAGAGACCTAACCCAATTGAATGAAAGCCCAATCAAGGATTCAAGTCATGCTAAGAAAGAAAGCCCGCTACTGTGGAACCTACAATTAAGCCCAATTTATTGTACTTCCCTAATCCCTAGGCCCTAGCCAGTAGCCACAAAGTTATTGAGTGATGATTATTTTTCTGTTGATTCTGAAATTAAGTTATTGAGTGTGATTATTTTACGAACTCAAAAACCTATGTTACTCCGTACCGGGTACGGGTACGCCTCTGGTACAACCCCGGCCCGGTACGAACCGAACTTACGCCTCTGGTACAACCCCAGTACGAACCGAATAAGCCACGTGGCGTACCGAATATTTTAATCAGTTTGACCAATCTGGTACGGTCTCCGGTACGGCCTGGTACGCTGCGGGTACGCATCTGGAACTAGAATATTTATTTAATCAATACATTACATTACACACATCTAAAATTCGGCCCAGCCCAGCCCATGCGCGCACAAGATTTCAACTACTGTTACAACTCAATCCTTATATACTATGCATCTATAAGTTACATATCCCATGTGGACTAAAAATTTCAACTTTTAAACCGGATGTAAATGGACAGCTCCATTTACTGAAATATAATTTCGTTTTTTAATTGTTTAGAGGTGATTAAAATTTCATTTGGCTATGAAATTTTATATGCACACTCCCATAAATATGAGAAATTTGGTGATATAAAATTTTTTAATTATAGACTTACAAAAAATTCGAATACTTTTTTAAAACTCATAAATTAAATTTTCATTAAGATGTGTTATTTTTTAAAAAATTGTTTCAAAGTCTGTAAAAATTTATTTGGCTATGAAATTTTATATGAGTGCCGACAAAAATATGAGATATTTAGTGATATAAAATTTTCTAATTATAGATATACAAAGAATTCAAATAATTTTTCAAATCTCATTAGAAATGTAAAAAAATTTCATATATATCAACTCTCATTATATTTAAAATTTATATATATAATATATATATATATCGCCGTACCCGTACCGGTGATTTTTGAAAATTTTCGAACCGCCGTACCCGAATCGTACCGGGTACGGTACTTGAACCCCGTACCCGTGCAACATAGTAAAAAACAAATGATAGTTAGTAATAATTGCACAAAAGAATTTGTTTAGTAACTTTATGGTGAGTAATATTGCTTACTAATAATTGTTACTTATCATCAGCTTCCAAAATAAGAGGCGTTCCCAATATAAAGCCTCAATTTAAAGCTTATTACTGATTAATTCCTAACTATTTTTATATTCACTGAACCCTTCAGTTTGGTACAGCGGATGAATAGATGTGTTTCTGGTACCAGTAAATCTTTATCTTAATTGTTAGCATATAAAAAACTGAATCTAGTTCAAATGGATATGAATAGGATTAGAATTGGAACTTAGTATGAAAAGTTAGCAATGAAATTTTTGGAGTTATTGCTTCTAAATTGTTTTGAAATTTTTGAATTAATATTTGTGTCTTTCTCAAATTTTAAACAATTGAGATCTCAGGTGGGGGTTCCATGATAGAGGAGTTCACAGCGCCTCCGTGTCAAAGATAAAATTGGCAAACCAAACAATCGAGGTCGAGGAGCCTATATGGTGATGTCATTTTATTTTCTCTTTTGTGCTGCTGTGAATTCAATTGTTGAATTTTTATTGTAAATATATAATGGTAATAATGGCCATAATTATTGCAATTACAATTCCATTTTGTCTGAAACTGTGTAGTTTATCTTTGAATAACCTTCAGCTAGAATTTGAAAGGTAGCTCTATCTTTTTTTTTGGGGAAGGGGATCTATTTTTCCATTTTCAATTTGTTTCTATTTCTAATGGAACAGTTCTTAAATTATCTATTTGTATATTCTATGCAGGGACCATGTCTACTATCCAATCAATCTCGCAATTTAGTAGGGTGGGCCGGTACAACATCTGATTCCAACATTATGAAGAATGCACTAAGAAGAAGAAATTCTCTAATATTTCCAGGGTAAATACAAATAAAAAAGATTATGCAAAATATACATAAAATTCATACTATATAAATTATATAATTATTCAATCATAAAGTTTAACCATGAAGTATTAATTTGTAGGAAAATATTATCTCGTCGATGCGGGTTTCATGCTCAAGATGGCCTTATTACACCTTATAGAGGTGAACAATATCATTTGAAAGAATTTTCTCATAGAAACCCACCTCGAACTCGTCGTGAATTATTCAACCTTCGTCATTCTTCTTTACGAAATATGATTGAGCGAGCTTTTGGTGTATTGAAGAAGCGTTTTCCTATAATTGCATCTGGAACAGAACCACATTATGACAAGGATATACAAAAACTCATTATTTTAGCATGTTGTATCTTGCACAAACACATAGGGTGCTGATCTAGACGTTTGGAAAGATTTATCTAAGGTATGCAATTACTGCTTGAAATTAAGTTCTCTTTGCAATTACTGGTACAATTATCTGCTACAAACTTTAACTGATACAGATCCATGCTGGAATGAGGTATGGAATTACTATTAGTAAAAAGGATATTTTTGAAAAGGGCATAAGCTGGAATTGTTTGGAGTAGTAAATGAGCTTAGTCATGACATTCATATGATAGTTAATTGCTTGAAGCCACTATGTAAAAATTGTTTGGATACAAATTAAATTTAGATGGCACTATAATTAGAGGTACATGCAGCCAGCATTTGTAATTAACTAGTACATGCAGCCAGTACTTGAAAATACATTTACTGGCAATGTAATGGTAAAGAAAAGAAAACAAATTAACCAGTCCCATCTAATATATTAGATAGGGAGACAAAACCAGATTATTTTTTTCCCTTAACATATTAGATGTTTATCTAGACTGTCCATTTATCAGGAACAATCTGTACTCAAAATTTGATTGTTATGTTCATAGTCTCGTCCAGAAGCTAAAGTATGGATGACCAAACCGGAACGTAATTACAAGAGACTAGAAGATTTATTTGGCGATGATCGTGCTACTGAAGAAGATGTTGAAACTGCAGCTGAAATCAGAGAGAGGAATGATCATTTGAACGTAAGACTATGAGCATCTGGGAGAATAAAAAATGACAGCAGTTGAGTCTTCATCAAGTCTATGAGCATCTTGATTCTCCCAGTAAAAATTTCAAGAAGAGATCTTAAACCATCTGGGAGAATCAAAAATGACAAATCTCTTACAAGTGCACGAAACACCGTTATGAGATTTTCAGCTTATCCTCTCAACCATTTAGTCTGTTAGACCACCTTCTATCCAGTTTTTATATATACAATATACATAGAAAAACTTGTTTAGACTATAGGCTATCCATCTATGAAAAGAAAACAACCAAGTTCAGTTCAATAATATTAAGTTACATGCTAAACAATCAACAAATCCTGTACTAGAACAGACTGTCGATCGAAAAGTTTTAACCTAGTTGAAGGTCCAAACATCCATGAAAAATTATGAAATTAATTTTTCTAGAATTCTAACTCAAAATAGAACAACTCCATTTAAACATAATTTTTAAAGGAGTTCTCAGTTGGTACAGTTTATTAGAACAATCGATTTGCTCAACAAACTGGATCTGACAAGATCTTTCTTTTCATACTTGAAAACCCACAAATTAATCCGAGTCATGTAACAATTTACACATGCTCAGAAAGATCTTCAAGTACTCTTTAATTCTAGCCATAGAACACTGGTACTTATATTCAAAATATAAATCTTTCAAGCCATTCAAACAGGACAGTGCAAGCAGAAACTGGTTCTGCGCACTGTCGCCGTTTTATTCACAATAAATCTATACTAATTCAAAAAAATATGAATCTAATTCCAAAAGAATCACAATCTACAGATCTACAACTTTCATGTAGATGAAAAGATCTTTCAGAGAACTTATCAAAGCGAAAAATGCTAAACAACAGAGAAAATACTATTTCCAGACATCAAACAAACGCATCATCTCTACTAATCCGTTAATTAGCCAATTTCTCTTAATTAAGTATAAAAAAAGCTTAAGTACGACCATGTGCTCTGATACCACTGTTAGTTAAGTGCATAATTTTAATTTTTATGGTTAATTACTCTTAATTAACCTCAAAACAAGCATGCACAAACAAAGGAACTAGTACTAAGCCATTCACACAAGAGAAGGGGTTCAAAGGTATACCTCTCTTGATATCGTAATCAAGAGGCTTGAACCACGGCTCGATTGAAGATGGTGCTCGCTCCTTCGGCCTCCTTGTCGAAGCTCCTCGAGTCCACTTGGTATTAACCAAATCCTCGACAAAACTATGCTAGTAGCTTTGGAGGATAAGACTAATCCCTAGGTAACCCGTTCTTCTATCAAATCAACAATGCTATTTGAGGAAGAAAGGGGCTCAACACATGAGCAATGGGGAGAGGAGGAAGAGGGGAGGCGCCGGCCTAGGGGACTAGGGGGGGCGGCTAGGTTATGGGAGAGAGAAGAGAGATGTCAATTTGCAACTATACAACTCCTTATATAGTGTGCTAATCCTACCTACCTCCTACCATGCATTTACAACATTGCCATCCCACCTACCTCCTTCTATGGCCGGCCACAATAAGGGCCTTGATGGGCCTTGTGTTGTGCATAATGGGTCCACTTAATCAAACATCAAATGAACCTTTGTTGTTGCTCCCAATTTGGTCCTCCATTGGGCTTTTAATTAACTATTTAATTAAAGCCTTTTAATATGCATATGTGTTGAATAAATAATTATTAACTTAATAATAATTATTTAGGGATTAGAAAATGCATTAATTTATTTCTATATGATCCCTTTGATTTAATTAATTATAACGGTCCATAACGCTATTTAATTAATTAATCAACTTATCATATTTTTCAATACCAACTATTGCAAATAAATAAATAATGCATGCATGGTTAAAACACCAATTTTGTGTGACCATTTGAGGATTTATGCTACGTTAGACATGGAATTAAATCGCTATTTAATTCCAATAATCATAAGCGGTATCTAGCAACACGTTATGATTCCCAATTCGCATAAATAGTGTACTGCTACAATATTTCAATCATGCATAAGAGAATAAAAATATTTCTCTATTTTGATTCTTATGTCACACGATATCATCGTATAATCCAAGATAGGAACGTGTCATTCTTGCAGATTATACGTTTCTTGATCTAGAGATAATTGTATTAGTTGCTAGCAAACAATCTATCTTCATCAAGGGGCCCAAACAGATATCGTCACCCACTAAGTGAATTAATGAGGGACATACGGTTTTCTTGATAATTAGCTTTTCCCCGCACAATTCAAGAATACTTAAATCAAGTCCGTATAGCAGCCTTTATCAGGAATCAGCGGTAGACATGATTTATAGCATCTATCCTCATGTGGAAAAGATAATCATTTCAAACTTAGAACCAAAATCATAACGAAATAAATAATGACACGTAACACAATCCATATATTTATTTCGTGGGGTCCAGTCCTGTATTATGTTCTATAACATACACATATGCAATTAAGTTGGTTACTCTTAACCTATGATTTATAGAACTTAATCATCACTTAACTTGCATACTAATCTTATTGATAATTAATGTCCTTTGTTAATTATCAAGATTATGGACTTTTAGATTTATCGTTGTCATTTACTACTAAATGAATAACATTGATCTATAATTCAGATCCTCAACCTGAATGAACTGTCAACGAATAAATCAAAGAACAAATGATCTGAAGTCATCAATAACATAAACTATAGAAGTAGCCTAATAAAATTGGCTTCTATGATATATCTCTAACACAGTGGTCGTTTGTAAAAAACGACCAGAGGATCCGACTCCCCGATTTGGGGTGTAACAGACGAAAGGAAAATTGATGCTTTTACGCTGGACAAGGATGTCCTCTCGTCTCCTCTCTTTTTGGTGCGATTGATGCAGAATTTTTTAGCGATTTCTTCCTTTGAAACTTGGCACAATTTCTTTTCTTTCAGTCTGTAAAAAAAATCTTGGCGCAATTTCTCTGTGCAAGAAATAGATCAATTTTTGTCTTATCTAAGGGTGTGTTTGGATATAGGAAGAAGGAAGAAGAAGAAGGAAGAAGGAAGAAAAAAAATTATAAACAATCCAAACTCTTCACAAAATTACACACTTTCCAATATTTCTTTCTACTTCTTCCCTTCTTTCCTTCTTCCCACACCTATCCAAACGGAGCCTAAAGACCGAATCCGCCTCCCTCCTCTTCACAAGTGTTTTTCTTTGCTTTTCAGGTTTATCCCTTCGTATGCTTTTTCTTTCTTTTTACCCAATTTTGACCTTTGATTTTGGCATCAGTGTTAGATTGTATCAATGATTGTTTTTTTTTTAACTGTCCGTTTCCTTTATGCATGAGATTTTTTCATTTTGACCTTTTCTTTTTTGTATGCTTTATTTGTCCGTGGTTTATAAAATATATATGATTTTTTTTTTTGGTGGTACCCTTTGTACCAGTTGCCAGTTAGTACATGTTTTTTTTTTTTTTTTTTTTTTTGAAAGGGTTTACATTGATCAACGAATCTGATATGCTTTGCTGGTAAAAGCCCCACTTGTTCTAGATTTGGTACCAACAAATCTGTTATGCTTACTGGTAAAAACTCCAGCTTGTAATTTTACTCGGGTGGAAATCCTAATTAGCTCCTGTGATGAAAGCTCTAATTTGACTCAATTTTCCCCTGGATTTGATATTCAGCTTCTATTCAATTTTTCTTGTGTAAGAGATTTGACTTTGGAAGCACTACAGTTTGGACTAAAAAAAAAAAAATGCATAGTTGAAGACTTGAAGTTGTGAAACCAGATGAAAAATTGCAACATAATTAAACAAAGGAAATAGTATATCGTCTAATAAGATTCCAAGGTTATTATGGTCATTTTTTAATAATTAGCTATGTTTTTACCTCCCTTTGATTTAATCGCCCAAACATGAGAAACAAAGGGAAGGTTAACTATTTTTTTTTCTTTCAATAATTATCCAAACAAACTGATGTAAAATTTTTTCCGTTCCATCCCATTTAATTTCCTTCCCTCATATATTTTTTCCCTGTCCGTTCTTTTACTCAAAACCAAATACAGTGTTAATGTCTGAAGTCAGCTCCTGTCTCGAAATATCTAAACAAAAACCCACTTCACACGTTTCGTATCTAATTACGTTGACTAGATCCGGACATCCGGTGAAGAATCTTAGTTAAAAAAATTACCTCTCCGTTTCCACTTTCCAGAAACATAATTTTCCATTTGGGAAATTTTAATTTGTTGACTTACGCTGGACACGGTTCTCCAAAAGACCCACTATTATACGCATGTTTTTTTATTACATGTGGACCCTACCTTTATATGCTACGAACCAAGTCCACTCAATATTTATGAAAAAAGTACAATTCATTTATTTTGGAATTAATATGTTGTCATTATTGAACTGTACAATTGATTCTGGTCTCGAACGGCACTATGCCTCTTTCGGCCCCACTTCCAGTGACAGAACTCTTACTCAGTCTCCTCTGCACCTGGTGCAGCCAACTCGCTATCCCCCTTTTCTTTTCTCCCCACCACCACCACCAGCGCCAGGTGACAAAAACTTTCGGTGACCTCTCTCTCGCCTCGCCGTAGAACTAGGCGGGAGAGGTGACCGCACAAATAAACTCACCCTAGTTCTCCGCCGTCGGATCCAAATCCAATGGCTATGATCGATCGATACAAGACACCGCGCCGCTCCCCTTCTCCAACAAGACTCCCCCAAAAGCCTCGCACCACGATCGTTCTCGCACTACTCACCACAGCTTTAATTCTCCTATTTCTCTCTTTCTCTCCTTTTAGAACCAACCCCACTCCGGGCCCACTGTTCAGTGTCATAATCGACGCGGGTAGCAGTGGGTCCCGCATCCACGTGTTCGCTTTCAGTCAACAGGAGGGATCTCTCCCGTTGCTCGATCTGAATCGGACGGCTGTGCTGCGCACAAGTCCCGGTTTGTCTTCGTTTGTAGACGAACCCGTTAAGGCGGGAGATTCGCTGGAGGAGCTTCTCTGGTTCGCGAAGCAAAATGTGGGGCAGGATTCGGTGGGGTCCACTGAAATCCGGCTCATGGCTACGGCTGGATTGAGATTGGTCGATGGAGATGTGAGAGAGAAGATTCTCGAGAGTTGTAGAGGTGTTCTGAGGGAATCTGGATTTAAATTTGAGGATGATTGGGCTTCTGTTATACCAGGTTTTCTAATTCTTGCCTTTTTGTTGTAGTTGCTTGAAATTTGGTAGAGTTTCAATTACTGATGTGTACATTTAGAAGTGTAATCTGCTACTTATGGTGTGGCCTTATGCTGTCAATTTCAGTACATTTACTACTTATTTTTATTTTGATTTTCTTTTCTGGGAACTTTAGTGTTTGGTATGATTGAGTGCTAATTCAGGTCAAGTCTGATGCTTAATTGCATAGTTATGATACTGAATAATAATGCTGAATTTGTTAAGTTGAGGAATTATTTCTCACCAGTAGATCAGTTGAGGCGAAATTTCAAGTAATTTCTGAGCTTGAAATTAATTAAAAAGTGGCATTTTTTTGTGCTTTATTTTACCCTGGAGCGGTCAATTAAATGTCAATTGAGGTTTTGTTGTGAATTGCTCACTTGGAATATGGCCAGTGCCATAATAACATTTTTGAGAACTTAACTTAGCAGTAGCTGCTTGACCAAAAGCAGCTTCACTAAGCAGTGATAGTTACTGGCTGGTTTAGGTTATGACGAGGGGCTCTATGCCTGGACAGCAGCCAATTATGCGCTTGGTAAGCTTGGAGGTGATCCGCAGAAAACCATAGGGATAATAGAGCTTGGTGGTGCTTCAGCTCAGGTTTCTCCGAAGCAACTCTTGTAATTCAGTTTTCAATAAAATATATTCCCATAAATGTTTTGAATGAAAGTACAAGTTATTGCGAAGAACCAAGTAAAAATTACAGAAAAAACAAATCAACCTATACATACAAACTGAATTACACAGACCTGAAACAAAGTTACAATGAATCAATCAAAATTTTGTTTGCTCAGGTTCTC
Source organism: Rhynchospora pubera (assembly GCA_028095005.1). Lineage (NCBI taxonomy): Eukaryota > Viridiplantae > Streptophyta > Magnoliopsida > Poales > Cyperaceae > Rhynchospora > Rhynchospora pubera. The sequence continues at coordinate 155,584,891 of CM051462.1, read as the reverse complement.
TACTGCCTTTTCTTACTTTTTTCATATATTTATTTCAGTTAACCTTTGTGTCAGATGAAGTACTTCCTACTGAATACATGCATATATTGAAGTTAGGAAAAACCACATATAATCTCTACAGCAACAGCTTTCTCCATTTTGGTCAGGTAAATCTCTTGAACATTGACCAAACAGACTAAAATAAAACTGAATATCTCGATTAGATGTGTAGTATGCAACGTGACAACTAGGTCTCAGTTTACCAAATCTTGAATAAAATCTGTATTATACATCAGTGAAGTCTCAATTCAATCTGTCAGAAAAGTTTATAAATAAATCTCCAAGCTGAAAACCAGAAAGCATGGACAGAAACTAACAAGGGATTAAAGAAAATGTATGCTAATTAACACGACCAGGCCTATCCAAGATAGTAGCCATCGTTACTTCTGTAGGAACTTATTCTGACCTGTATGTTATACTGGGTGTTCCTGTTTTTATTTGTAATATAATAGAAGTATGCAGTATACATAAAGACACTTAATGCTTAATTATTTTCTGTTGGATTTTACAGAACTCTGCAGAGCAATCGCTCCATGAATTGTTAAAATCAGGGAGCATCAAATCAAGTACTTTTTTTTTCAACGAATCTTTTGAAGTAATAAATAGTTTTTCTGTTTCACTTTTAATAAAGTAATAACTATGGATACATTTGTTACAAATTTTAGCTGGAGATCCATGCATGCCGAAAGGGTACTCCTATGAAAAAGAAATGCTCGAAATTAAAGGCACTGGTAATTTCACTGAGTGTCAATCTGTTTCATTTGACCTCTTGAGAAATGGGAAAGGTGACTACTCTCTCTCAGTGCTTGATTTTACCTTTATAATTTTACGTTTAGCAGGATATGATATTTTGATAGCAGACTTATTTGACAGCTGTGCTAACCAATAATGCAATGCTTACAGAATGAAAAATGACTAAATTGTAGCCTCTATCATTCAGGTAGCGCGTATATTAAATTTGGTACAAATAGATTGGTCATTTATTGAGTGATTTGGGAAGTTAGCAATGTAATTTTATTGGCATGTGATCGATATCCTTCTGTCTATATGATACAGAACAAATCTATTATCTTGTTATTAGATTCTGGCATATTTTGAAGTCTGTTGTCAGTTGTCACTGTTGTCAAGCATCTTTATTCCCCTAACTGTTTGTATTTTTAGATTCATTAGAAAAGACAAAAGAACTTAACATTCTTTTTCTAACTGATGGCGCAGTCGTAGTCTGAATTCTGATAATGAAACAGATGTTATTAAGCTTTTTGGTTGATATTTATATGACAGAGAAATAGAAACGCAATACAATTTTGTAGACATTAGTTTTATCCAAATAAGAAACTTCTGTAAAGAGCATAAATATTTAACTTCCAGAGCCAAATTGGCTGATTAAAAACTTGGGGAATCAATATAGAAGCTGCATATAACTTACCAACTTACATTTACTGCATTTCTTTTATTTAGAGAATTGCACCTTTCAAGAATGCCGCATCGGCTCAGCCTTTGTACCAGATTTACAAGGCCACTTTTTGGCAACTGAGAACTTCTTTTTCACATCCAAGGTTAGGCCTTCATACCCAGAATTTGATGTTTTGACCACTATTTTTCGGCCTTAGAACAGAAGGAAAAACAAAATAATCGGGGCCTACAAACACCAATATTTGTTGCATTTTCATGTAGAACTCACTGAACTCATTGTTGCAAATAACAAACTGATATTTATTGCTATACATGCAACAAGACTTTGCAGTGGATTCGTTTGATTTAAAAAAAAAAAAAAACTGTGAGGTATTTACAAGTTTGCCTTCTAAGGGTACTGAGCACTTCTTTTTTGCCCAAATTGAATGCCACAGTGTTGTTTGCAAATTTTCCAAAACCTGTTGGGGTTGGGGGTATTAGTTGAATTGCTGGTATAAAAATATTCACAGTCAACTGTTACAATATTTGGGTGTAATTGCAAAACTATAAATGAATGGGCACAAATGGAGTTATGGAGGTAACTTAATAAAAAAAAAAAACCTCAACGTGCTCTGTTCCTCCCTCCCCCACCAACCCACCCACACAAAAAAGCATGCAGAAGCACAACACATGCTGGATGATCATCATCAATATAGTGGAGGTTTTTATAGCATATATTGGGCATGTTGTTATATCTTTTGAAGTTAGATCTGTATTTGTATCAGTTTTTTAAGCTGGATAGAAAATCCCCCCTTTCTCACATTTCGTCTGCTGGAGAGAAATTTTGTGGTGAGGACTGGGTGACACTTAAAGAAAGATATAGTAGTACAGATGAAGAAGAATTATCACGGTACTGTTTCTCTTCAGCATATATTGTGGCTTTTCTGCATGACAGCCTCGGCATTCCTATGGATGCTACTAGGTACAGTTCTTTCTTAATTTACTTTCCCTCGGAAGAAAATTGCAAGTTTACTCTGTAAATATTCTATTAGCACGTATCAAACAAGAATGATCAAATTATCTTGTAGCATTGATTGAGGGATGAACTCAAGGGTATTTGGCCATTCTTTAGGAGGAAGTAAGCCAATGCATACTATCATGTTGCTTCAATTGTTTTATTGTGGAATGAATTGCTACATTTTTGGATATGACTGTCAAAATAGACCTGTTCGTTCTCCTTCCAAGAAAAGTTAAAACAGGGTGTGAAGATATTTCCCATAATCCTAGGAGGCACGAAACACACTTTTTAAAATCATTGTTTATTTTTCTCTTTTCCTTCATGGAAACAGGATTGAGTTCGCTAATGAGGTTGGAGACATACGGGCTGAGTGGGCCCTCGGTGCTTTCATTGTACAGAGAATGGCAAGCATTTCAAAGAATTCTGCCTCTATTTTCAAAAGTACCTTGGCGCCTGTATTTTTAATATTGAGCTTGTCACTTTTTATTTATTTATCGGTTGCAAAATATAGAAGGCCACAAACCAAGACAATATATGACTTGGAGAAAGGCCGTTACATTGTCACACGTGTGGCATGATGACCTTAATAGGTCAATTTTTTGTACCATTTTGCATAATTTAATTCAATTCTTTTTGTTTTTAATAGTTGTGGTTATCTGTGTATATATGTGTAACTCTTAAGCTTGATAGTCTATTCTATATTTAGTTAATTTGTTCTAGCATTAGTCCGCTCGTCTAGATATTGATTAGTATCAATTTACTTATCTCACTTTTAGAAAATAATTTCTTAACTTGTTATGCGTTCATTGCAAGTATTTATTGTTAAGTTGCTATTTATTATCGCATTCGAAAAAAAAAAAGTTGCTATTTATTAACTACACTAACAGTATCAAAGTACATCTTTACAGTTGTAATGGTTCGCAAGGACGTGCCTAGACAAACTCGTACGGACCCAGAATACTTTTCTATCTAATCACACTACAATTAGGTGGACCAAATAAGGTCGATTTGACTAACGTATTAAAGTTCGATCATCGTGGTTCATTTTCCGATTATGGTTGTTATTGGTCGCCTCTAAAACAAATGAGTCAAGATGGCCGAGTTGGTCTAAGGCGCCAGTTTCAGGTACTGGTCCGAAAGGGCATGGGTTCGAATCCCATTCTTGACAAATTTTTAATAAAGTATTTATCCAATTGAATTTTTAATAAAGTCATTCCTTTGAAGGAAAAGGAAAAAAAGATTCCATTGCCGGGATTTGAACCCGGGTCGCCTGGGTGAAAGCCAGGTATCCTAACCGGACTAGACGACAATGGATTTCTGTATTTGTGTGATAAACGTTAGTTATAAACATAAAGTGAAACCTGTGAAAATTTTATTTAAAAAAAATAAATTTTTATTTAAATAATTAAAATTTCTCATGAATCAGAATTCAGAAACTAACTAATGAAACAACTAAACCCATTTAAATTTAATTGTTAATTAATTGACAAGTTTATTTTAATTCTGTTGCGCGTCTCGTTGTCAGAAAATCAATTCACTCCGCTATTTCCCTCTCCATACTCCGGAGTCACCAAGCCGACGCCCTCAGCCCGCCCCGCCCACCTCGCCACGGCCAGGCTGCTCCGCTCGATTTCCGCATTTCATTCTCGAGAAAGTAAATGCTCCTATTGAATTTCTTTCTATACTCTTTTCTGTATTGCTAAGATTGACAAACAGCAAGACCAGAATTACTGATTCAATGTCAGAAAAGAGAACAACAGAGTCTTAGAGAAGAAAAGCTAATTTCTATTGTTAGTAGTTCAGGCGATCATCACCAATGTTAATTTGATGTCTCTTGATTGGTAATATGCGTGGCTGCATTTTGCTATTGGACAGTTGTTTTATCCCTCTTATAATGTTAGAGCCAAGGAGAGTGGGATTTGTTTACTTGGAATTATTCTTTTACTAGTAGCTGGGGAAAACTAAGTTCTTTCTTAATTAAGCTAGAGGATCTGAGTGATTATTTTTTGAGATTATAGGATGATTAGCATTGAACAGCACGTTCATTATTGAACTCAGTTAAATTATGATATATTTCTTATTTATGGTAATTGAATGATTTTGTTTGATTAAGATAGTGACATTCTCAAAGGATTGGTTACTATTTTGAAACTTTTTGAGGTAATCTGGGAATGCACCTATGCTTTATTATAGCAGTTTTCTGATAAGGTTTAGTATGCATTAATAAAATTTTAATTGATGAAATTCTTAGAATGACCTTGTTTATTTACTACTTCTTATTGGGGACAGAGGCGGGGATTAAAAAATTGTCAGTCATTACATTCTGTTGATCCAACTTATAGAACAGGAATAAAATGAAATAGTACTGTTGATTGGTGTGACACCCGAAATTTTTACTGTTTCTGAAATTATTTTTTTATATAAAATTGGGTGCACTTGGTTGGTTTTATTCTGAATAATTTCTGTTCTGGAAATTAAATTTTTATACTTACTGGTATTCTTAAAATAAGAATATGAAAATTTCAAAATTTTTAGTTGGCATTATAAAAAAAAGAGTAGCTATTTTTCTTTTGTTGCATAATTGTTTTTATGCATAGAATATTAATTGTTGATTTATGAGATAATTTCTGATTTTTTTTGTAAAAAAAAAAAAAAAAAAAAAAAAAAAAAAAAAAAAAAAAAAAAAAAAAAAAAAAATCGGAAATAAAAGTTGGGCAGACCCTTCTCTCTCTCTCTTTCGAACAAACAGAGAGGCGTAAGCCTCTCTTCTCTCCCAAACCGAAGCCCTTTCCCCCCAAACCCAAATCCACCATTTCTCCGCCGTTTCACCGGATCGAAGTATCGACGCGTTCGCCTCACCATTCTCTTGCACCATCTACCTTCGGATCGCCGATTGGTGGCCTCTCCTCGTCGTATTTCTCGACAGAAGTTTTTCGGAAAATGGAGCGAACTCGTCGGTTTTGGCCGCCGTTCGACCTGGAGCACTCTGGGGTCCTCTCCGTCGATTTCCCAGTGGACTTGCAAGGTTTTGTTGGGGATAAGTGGTGAAAAATCGAGAAATGGCGAATTCGGCTCTTTTTCTCGCGCCACCGGTCTGTGATCGAAATTGAGTGAGTAATCTCTTTGGATTAGTTCTATAATGTTATTTCTTGCTATTTTCTTGATTAATTGCAAGTTTTAATTGAGTTGGAATGTGTATGGGATTTATAGAGTTTATCGGGAATTTTATGAAATTTGATTGATATGTACTATCTGAGTAATGCGAAATTGAGATGGATTGAATACTTGTGTGTGATGTTTATTATGTGGGGATTTTATGCATGATAGGAATTATTAAGCATATGGCATGGATTTAATTATTGCATTTAGTTTTGATATAAATAGATGCATGTATATAAAGGGTAAATATAAGATTTTGCATGTCATGCATGTTATCGGATAATTATTACTTATGTTGCAATATTGACCTCTTTGGGTTTAAGGGTTATTTTGGTAAAAAGGGATTATATTGGGTTTGGATTAGGGTTTGGCCTTAAACCTTGATCGACACGCATATCGTGCATGCATGTATACATTAAGGAAAGAAAAATAATTTCTAAAATAACTAATGATATTTATTTGAATTGATTGGAAAGGTAAGCATAATAGATTCTAATAAATAGTGTATTAGCATTTACATGAGTATTGCATATGAGATGAGATGAGATGTATAATTGGTACTCGAATCGTACCAATTGAGTTGCATGGCATGACATGGTCATTTAACACTTTAGGTTTAAAAGAATAATTAACAAGTAAAAGTATCTACATTAGTTAAGTGTTGTATTGCATATTCTAAATGTTAAAGGAGAAGTTTAATAAAACAAGTTTGCATACTCTTGACTTAGGTTTTAAAAGTATAGGTTATATGTTGACATAGATACTAATGCATGGCATACTAGACTTACATAAACTAATTGAATGAGAATTAGGATACATGATCATTTGATAAATGCGAGGTAAGAATATTATATGAGTTACATGATCTATAAATGAGTTGCATTGACTTACGATTATTGAGTCTAGTAAATGCATGGTATAATCATGACATATATGCATGGTAGTATAGTTTCTAATTTATAAAAAAAATTATAAGTAGCATACATTAGGTGTTTATAAAAATTAAAAGGAGATTTATATTTGTTTTAGAGTGGGGTGGTTATGTGTCGGAATTAGGAGCAGCTGACTTGACAGAGCCACTGTAGAATTATTTTGCTTGCTTGCTTGCTTGCTTTTGCTTTGGATTTTGCCTTGCTGTCAGGTACGGATTTCACTTGAGTTTTAATTATATGTGACATATGTTTTGATTGTTGTTATTGTTATTATTATTATTATCATTGTCATTATGCATTCTGAATTCATAATTGGAATGTTGTTCATGAGATCATTTTGTGAAATTGTATATTGATGCATGATTGGAAAGTGACATATTGAATGGTATCCGATTGAAATGTTGGAAAGTGGCATATTGAATGGAATCCGATTGAAATGTGAATTGATTGAGGTAAGTACAGCTTGTGTGGTTGAGATAGACACTCGTAATGTTTGGAGGTGGAGTCATGACCCATCCTACCAAGCACCGTGTAATAAGCGCTTATGTACCGGGACTCAGTAGGTCTAGTCTGGAATGGACCGGAGTGTGAGTGTTCCCAGCTTGCTTGTACATTTTGATAATTTAATTGATTGAATTATGTATGAATTGAATTGGCCGTTGGCATCCATCTATAGGGTGGTTCGCGGTATCTGAAGGAAATGACTGAAATGATTGACTTGTGATAAACCAGACTTGCATATTAGGTAATTGTCCAACCAAATGAGTCGGCTTTTGCTATACATTGATATTTGAATTGTTATGGAATTGATGCCGAGCTCACATTTCATATTGCATTGATTGAATTGATTTGACCTTGCTATTTCTATTGGAAACAAGTTATTAATTATTTGTTCAGGTAATTGAAATGATAATTGTCATATTTTGAATTCAAAGAAAAGAAATTGATTTCTAAGAGTATTGAATTTATTTGTCTAATTGCATTGCTTGATTGAAAGTCTAGTTTTAATGTTATTTGAAATAAAAAGAAATGAAATTTGATTTGGAATTGATTTGACTCAGTCTTGTATTTAGTTCCAACACATGATAATCAAAACTCAAGTGGCTGGAACTGAATACCGTACTGAGATAAATTTTATTTATCTCATTCTGTGCTTTTTGCATTGTTTTCCACTATTGGTTGTGGGTTCCAGGTTTCAGATCAAGTGCTGGACTGCAAGACGAGTAGCGGACCATTGGATATTGTGGTTAGTAATCCAAAAATACCAGGCCTTCATAGGATTTACTTTATATTTAAGTAATTAATTATAAAATTCTAATTGATCGGTATATTATTTGAGTAGAATCAATATTAATTGGTAAATTAAGTATTAGTAAGCCTTGCGGGTGCAGTAGGCATCCGCGGCGGGCACTCCATCGTGTACTGTCCAGTTACAGTATTCGACGGGGTGTCACAGATGGTATCAGAGCATGGTTTAGCAACCAAACCAGACCAATAGATTGCGTGTGAATGGGTACGCCTAAAGGGTTGTTTTGTAGGTAAGTTGATTTCTTACTATTTGTGCTAGCAAAATAATGTTTGTCTAGCTAAGTTGTAAGTATTATAGGATACAGATGCTTTGTATTTGTATATATCTAATATATTAATTGTTTATAGTTGCTTGATTATTTTATATATGTGTTGTAATTTTAAAAGTTATGTTTAATAGGTTGTAACAATTTTTGTGGATGAAATTAATAGAGCTTATTTTCTAATGTTTGAAATGTAAAGTGATTTTGATAAGTGCACTAAAAAAAAAAAAAAAAGAGTTGGTATGGCAAGTTAAGGATTTTGGTTATTATAGTAAGCATGTTCTATGTTATATTAATGCTAATTGGAATATTAAGGATTTATGAATTTATTATAGTATGCACAAACTTTCAGAACTTATTTGAGTAAAGATTTTCTTATCTTTTGTTGGCACAAGGATCAAACAAGCTGACTGATCATCTGACTTGTTAATTGAATCTCAATAATATAAGAATTATTCTTACTTCCTTGACTGATCACCAAGGCAGCCAAGAATAATTTTGATATTACCGTGCTTCCTAAAAGATAAGAAAAGAACTGGATATTTCAAAATGTTACTAGTTACAAGAATTGAAAGATTTGTTTTTAAATGATAACGTAAGGAGTGGTAGTATTCTCTGCTTGTAGTGTTTGGTTATTTGAATTGCTATGATGATATGATACGGAATTGTCTGAATTGTAAAGGGAATTGAATTGACCGTTGGCAACCCTCTTTAGAGGTGATTCACGGTATCTGAATATCTGTAATCGCTGGTTTCTCTCTGAGAAAGAGACTCGCGATATCTGACTCTGAATTGATTGATCTCTGATTGTGACTTAGGATTGTCATGCTTGCATTTAATTCACCGAGATTGGGCCGACATTCTAATATTATTAGTAGTATTTTAATTTTGAATTGAATAAAATGTCAGGCTCTCTCGCATTGCATTAATTTGAAATTGCTTGATAGTTGTTGCATAATATGTTCATTCCATCTGATTGTATTATTGATTGTATGATTGCTATGTATTTAGATAAATTTCGAGGTCGAAATTTTTTTTAAGGAGGGAAGAATGTGACACCCGAAATTTTTACTGTTTCTGAAATTATTTTTTTATATAAAATTGGGTGCACTTGGTTGGTTTTATTCTGAATAATTTCTGTTCTGGAAATTAAATTTTTATACTTACTGGTATTCTTAAAATAAGAATATGAAAATTTCAAAATTTTTAGTTGGCATTATAAAAAAAAGAGTAGCTATTTTTCTTTTGTTGCATAATTGTTTTTATGCATAGAATATTAATTGTTGATTTATGAGATAATTTCTGATTTTTTTTGTAAAAAAAAAAAAAAAAAAAAAAAAAAAAAAAAAAAAAAAAAAAAAAAAAAAAAAAATCGGAAATAAAAGTTGGGCAGACCCTTCTCTCTCTCTCTTTCGAACAAACAGAGAGGCGTAAGCCTCTCTTCTCTCCCAAACCGAAGCCCTTTCCCCCCAAACCCAAATCCACCATTTCTCCGCCGTTTCACCGGATCGAAGTATCGACGCGTTCGCCTCACCATTCTCTTGCACCATCTACCTTCGGATCGCCGATTGGTGGCCTCTCCTCGTCGTATTTCTCGACAGAAGTTTTTCGGAAAATGGAGCGAACTCGTCGGTTTTGGCCGCCGTTCGACCTGGAGCACTCTGGGGTCCTCTCCGTCGATTTCCCAGTGGACTTGCAAGGTTTTGTTGGGGATAAGTGGTGAAAAATCGAGAAATGGCGAATTCGGCTCTTTTTCTCGCGCCACCGGTCTGTGATCGAAATTGAGTGAGTAATCTCTTTGGATTAGTTCTATAATGTTATTTCTTGCTATTTTCTTGATTAATTGCAAGTTTTAATTGAGTTGGAATGTGTATGGGATTTATAGAGTTTATCGGGAATTTTATGAAATTTGATTGATATGTACTATCTGAGTAATGCGAAATTGAGATGGATTGAATACTTGTGTGTGATGTTTATTATGTGGGGATTTTATGCATGATAGGAATTATTAAGCATATGGCATGGATTTAATTATTGCATTTAGTTTTGATATAAATAGATGCATGTATATAAAGGGTAAATATAAGATTTTGCATGTCATGCATGTTATCGGATAATTATTACTTATGTTGCAATATTGACCTCTTTGGGTTTAAGGGTTATTTTGGTAAAAAGGGATTATATTGGGTTTGGATTAGGGTTTGGCCTTAAACCTTGATCGACACGCATATCGTGCATGCATGTATACATTAAGGAAAGAAAAATAATTTCTAAAATAACTAATGATATTTATTTGAATTGATTGGAAAGGTAAGCATAATAGATTCTAATAAATAGTGTATTAGCATTTACATGAGTATTGCATATGAGATGAGATGAGATGTATAATTGGTACTCGAATCGTACCAATTGAGTTGCATGGCATGACATGGTCATTTAACACTTTAGGTTTAAAAGAATAATTAACAAGTAAAAGTATCTACATTAGTTAAGTGTTGTATTGCATATTCTAAATGTTAAAGGAGAAGTTTAATAAAACAAGTTTGCATACTCTTGACTTAGGTTTTAAAAGTATAGGTTATATGTTGACATAGATACTAATGCATGGCATACTAGACTTACATAAACTAATTGAATGAGAATTAGGATACATGATCATTTGATAAATGCGAGGTAAGAATATTATATGAGTTACATGATCTATAAATGAGTTGCATTGACTTACGATTATTGAGTCTAGTAAATGCATGGTATAATCATGACATATATGCATGGTAGTATAGTTTCTAATTTATAAAAAAAATTATAAGTAGCATACATTAGGTGTTTATAAAAATTAAAAGGAGATTTATATTTGTTTTAGAGTGGGGTGGTTATGTGTCGGAATTAGGAGCAGCTGACTTGACAGAGCCACTGTAGAATTATTTTGCTTGCTTGCTTGCTTGCTTTTGCTTTGGATTTTGCCTTGCTGTCAGGTACGGATTTCACTTGAGTTTTAATTATATGTGACATATGTTTTGATTGTTGTTATTGTTATTATTATTATTATCATTGTCATTATGCATTCTGAATTCATAATTGGAATGTTGTTCATGAGATCATTTTGTGAAATTGTATATTGATGCATGATTGGAAAGTGACATATTGAATGGTATCCGATTGAAATGTTGGAAAGTGGCATATTGAATGGAATCCGATTGAAATGTGAATTGATTGAGGTAAGTACAGCTTGTGTGGTTGAGATAGACACTCGTAATGTTTGGAGGTGGAGTCATGACCCATCCTACCAAGCACCGTGTAATAAGCGCTTATGTACCGGGACTCAGTAGGTCTAGTCTGGAATGGACCGGAGTGTGAGTGTTCCCAGCTTGCTTGTACATTTTGATAATTTAATTGATTGAATTATGTATGAATTGAATTGGCCGTTGGCATCCATCTATAGGGTGGTTCGCGGTATCTGAAGGAAATGACTGAAATGATTGACTTGTGATAAACCAGACTTGCATATTAGGTAATTGTCCAACCAAATGAGTCGGCTTTTGCTATACATTGATATTTGAATTGTTATGGAATTGATGCCGAGCTCACATTTCATATTGCATTGATTGAATTGATTTGACCTTGCTATTTCTATTGGAAACAAGTTATTAATTATTTGTTCAGGTAATTGAAATGATAATTGTCATATTTTGAATTCAAAGAAAAGAAATTGATTTCTAAGAGTATTGAATTTATTTGTCTAATTGCATTGCTTGATTGAAAGTCTAGTTTTAATGTTATTTGAAATAAAAAGAAATGAAATTTGATTTGGAATTGATTTGACTCAGTCTTGTATTTAGTTCCAACACATGATAATCAAAACTCAAGTGGCTGGAACTGAATACCGTACTGAGATAAATTTTATTTATCTCATTCTGTGCTTTTTGCATTGTTTTCCACTATTGGTTGTGGGTTCCAGGTTTCAGATCAAGTGCTGGACTGCAAGACGAGTAGCGGACCATTGGATATTGTGGTTAGTAATCCAAAAATACCAGGCCTTCATAGGATTTACTTTATATTTAAGTAATTAATTATAAAATTCTAATTGATCGGTATATTATTTGAGTAGAATCAATATTAATTGGTAAATTAAGTATTAGTAAGCCTTGCGGGTGCAGTAGGCATCCGCGGCGGGCACTCCATCGTGTACTGTCCAGTTACAGTATTCGACGGGGTGTCACAATTGGGTTGAAAAATGATATCTTTATATCAAAATATTATTTATTAGTTCTGATGCTGTATTAAATTATTTTTATATCTATTGCCCAGGCTTATTTAAATCCTAGATCTGCAACTGCCTTGCCAGAACAAAAATCTATCTCTCTGTTGTCTATAGTCACCTCACTACTGTAATGGATCTGTTCGAGACGCCACTGAATCCAAATAAGCGGCTCAAAGAAGAGTAACTTCAATTTCCTTTTCTCCTTGCCTTCTCATAGTTCTCTAATCTCTTTAAATTCTAGAGTCTATGCAATTGTTCAATTTGCACAATTCTTATCTCATCCATGAACAGATTTGTGAGCAATCTAATGGGCTCTTCTATGCTGGAGATCGCTGCTCTCTCCACCATTGTTCCTGTACTTCTCTTTCTCTTTTCACATGTTTATGCCTATTGCACCCAACTTTTCACCTTACTGTGTACTGATACTTATATTGCTAATTTTTTTCCCATTTCTTCATATTAACTCAATTCATGTAACTCAGAAGTCCAGCATTCAAATTTATATATATTTTCTTAAAAAATTTTGACTTTCAGAGAAAGATTTAATTAAATTGTGCGATATTGTTAATGTTTGATGGATATAATAACTATATGATTACATCAAGCATATTACTGGCTGGCAATCACAGTGTACAGTGCTAATTACCAAGTGCAAATATGTTGACATTTTCGGTATTATTCAAGTAACTTACGACATAGAATTTATATGTAATAACAGAAAACATAGGTTCAACCATGATATCTAATAAAATCAGTGCAACAAACTGGTTATGTTTGAAATGACAACCTTCTTTGAGTAGGATGCTGGTAGGCCTGCCAATAGGGGGCGAAGGGGGCTTGGCCCCCCTAATATTTGGGATGTTAGGCGAGCGCTATTAGATAATTTGGTTGCATTGAACGTACGCACAGTTATCTTGCCCCCCCCTCATTTTTGCCCAAATTAAAATTATATCCAATGGAGAAATTGTATTAGTGGTTAATTTTTGTGTAATGGGTCATAGCAACATCATATCCTCCCGCCACGCTAAAGTAATTCAGCTTTTGAAGATCGCAAAGGAAACAGTCCCTCATTTTCACTTTTCAGTTTTGCATGCATTTATAATTGAGTAATTGGCCATTTCTCTTAAATCAAATATTAAATATCCTATTCCTAGATGTTCTCAAATATTACAATGACACCCTAAACTTATATTAGGGCGTATCCATTGTTTTTTAACTATCAAGCTATATTTTTTATCTTTTTTTTTTTATCAAAAGCTGTAACGAGTTAATACAATAGAAAACTGTCTTCACAACTGTACAACCACTGCCTGTGGCCTTTCACATGGTAGGCGATGCATTAGTCATATGTGGCATGCTTTTTGGAAGATCTGAAATTAGCCTGTACATGTTTCTAACCCTAAATTATATCAATAGATCAAAATTTATTTTTTAATGTTGCCAAACTGCACTGACCATTCCCTTTGTGTTAAAATTCCAAACTTGATGCCCTGTGGAATTTAGTCTATTTTGCATTCTTAACAGTGATGATTAGGGTCTGTTGTTTCATTTGGGTGCTATTTGTAAAAACTGAGGAATGCTAGAATCATATGCAATTAGGTAAAATCTTTTGGTGTGATTCCCTTGTATGTACGTTAACAAGAGATATATGCCCAAAGAAAAGAAAAAAGACATGTTTTCCCTCCCGTATAGTCATGTCAAATTTAGAGGGCTACATCAGCTGAAGGCCTTTCTCAGAATTAATTAGGATTCTTTGAGTAAAATTATTTCTCTATTTTTTCAGGGTTTGGTTGTGCTGAGGAAATGGAGCAGCTCATGTTCACTAAACGGTATATACAAATTAGTACCCTTTTTCAGTCACAATAGATAAGTAAGATGCTACTATTTACATAATTTTGATTGGTAAGTGTAATAACATACTGTGCAGAAGTGTGCCTTTCGACCAATTTGGAATATAATTGTAGTCCCTAGTTGTTGCTTACACTCAGAGTCATAAATCTTGTATAAAAGTTACCTTTTTTCCATAACTGGACTTCAGTGTGCTTATGTTAGAAATTTTATGTTTAGCCAATCTTTAACATGAAATGCTTGTTTGTTCGCAATGCATTTTTTCAGATTATAAGCAGAAATACTTGGCCAAGAAAGGCAAAAATGTAAAACCATCTCCTAAAGGTTTGGGTTCTCATTTAGTAGCCCTGGCTTTGGACTATATCACTGTAACCTTTCCAATTCTCTTGTTTTTCACGGTAATTTGTTTTCTCTTGTTTCTAAGCATGCTTATGTAAAACAAAAGGCAAATAAACATAACAAAAACAACCAAACTTTGGCATATTGTATCAGTGTGTACCAGTAGTACTGTCATTAGGGACCAAATTTATGGGCGGTTGAAAGAAATGTACTTGAATGACTGATTTTGGCCCTTGAACTATTTCATTTGTACAACAAGCCCATGAGAACTTTTCCTTTAATGATTTAAGCAGTCCAACAACTGCACTTGCTGCAATATGTCCTCAAGCATTCGTTTGGTTAAATCAACTCAGTTTTGGCTTATTTTAATTGGGTCTGTCCATATATAATTTATGTTACAGAGGTGAATTTGCAAAAAAGTTGAGCTATCGAGTTCAACTGCAATGATGTCCTTAAGCATTCTCAAAAAATAACAACTAATAAATATTAACAAATGGGACAGTCCAAGTGAACCAACACCAAAACTTTGAAGGGGCTTATACAACCAAAGAAGGTATTACAGCTTGATAAATCATGTTTAAAAATGCTGATGGTTGATTGAACTATATAAAAACATATGGGTAGGCTTGAAATCATCTCTCTTGTCAAAAGTTGGTATTGACCATTGAGCATCGTCATGGTATTAAAAAATCAAACTTGCATTTTTGTTCTTTTCTGTAATGGTATGTATGGACTATTGACTGATTCATGACTATCCTATTGTAAAATCTAGTTTATTTTATCTCTAGCTACTTGCAGAATGGTGCTACCAGTTTGGAATTCTTGTTGTGCTAGTTTTTATATTCAGAATGGCATGGAAAAGGTTGCCTTTTTCTGGAACTACATTTTCCTCTTCATTTATAAAAACATATTGACCTCATATTGTTAATTTTTTTAAGATGCATTGATTTCAATTAGTTAATATTTTTTATTTTTTAGGTCTGAATCAAAAGGGGAAAGGAGCCATTTTTCTTCCTTCAGAAATATTGTTTCATCATATCGAGTATCTGTGGTAAGCATTAAGGGGAATTTCCAATTTTTGGTCAGTACTACAGTACTAGATGGCACACATGGAAAAAAGCCCCACTGGAAACACCACTTCCTGTCTGACTTGCATGTGTGAATAGTACCACCAATGTTCCAGTTTTCTAACAATTAGGTTAAACAGTTCAATTTTTACAATTAACCAAAATATCCATAACCCCACATTTTTGTTTAATCTTTTTTCCCCTCAATTAAGGAATTAAGCACCAATGTTAAAGGTCAGTATTGTGGGATACTGCAATCAGGCATATTTATCCTTTGTTTCTAGTATTATTAGCTGTAATCAGAAGTTTTCTGTTTTCTTATTAAGCAATGATGTTTTTCTTAGGGTTATTTTTGTTCTTCTTTCCTTGTGCAATATAGGTAGTAGTAACATGCTTGTGCATATTAGCTGTAGATTTTAAGATCTTCCCTCGGCGTTATGCCAAGACAGAAACTTATGGCACCAGTTTGGTTAGTTTTCCTATTATTCATGAATATTGTGCTTTAATAATTATCTCTTAATTATTCTTCTGTCAGGTTTCTCTTGGCTTTACCTATAAGATTGATGTGCTGAAGTACTATATTATTTAGAGCATTTTTCTTTGCACTTGACCTTATAGTTGTGTTGTATTTGCAAAAATTCAGCATCTCGACATTATTTTGATGGCCCCTGTGCTATGCCTGAATCTGATCTTTTCGATCAAGTGGGCAGTTGACCCTTATAGGACTGAACAGCTCTGATCAAGTTGTATCTCATAAGATGGCTTGGATTGAAAACGGCACAACTGTGCCATCAGAATAATGGCAGCAGAATCTGTCTTGTATTTGTATATAGCACCCATCAATATTTTGTGTTGCAACTTGCAACTATTCCCAGACATCTGAGATATTGTGAGAAAATTTTTGCCAGCTCTATTGAACTTTCTTCATTAAATACAAATTAAAATATAATCCATAGATGTTGGATTCTGAATTGTGAGTTCTTATGATAGATTGATAGAGTTAATATGAAAAGCTAGGACTAATTTAGTCACATTATGTTGACTCCCTGGATATACCGATTGGATGTCATTTTCAAATGCCTAAAGTTGGTGTGCAAACTTGAGAAACATTGCATGCTACATGTAAATATATTAGTTATTGGCTGTAATTTGCAACAACTAAACTTGTATCTGATGACAGATGGATCTTGGAGTTGGATCTTTTGTGATGGTAAATGCATTGACGTCTAAACAAGCTCGAGATTTTAAATCTTTGTGAGTTTTTGCTGTCCTTTTCTTTCTTTTCTTATGTTCTGATAATCTAAACATTTGTTTATTTAGATAGGCAATGTGATAATTAATATTGAGTTAGGTACATTTATAGGAAAGCATGACCAGGATAAATTTGTTATACTACACCAGTACCTATTCAGGGCCTCACCATACCCTTTTTGTCAGATTTTATTTTATTTACACCTTGGATACCTAAACATGTGGTACTGTTATAAGTTCTTTTATTGAGTGTTTAAATTATAATATCGCCTCTTTAACACATTTTGTCTTAATTTTTTCTTGTTTGTTTGTTTGTTTGTTTTGTTTATTTATTATTATTAGTATGGCTAGTCTTACTATTAGTTTTTTTTTTTTTTTTTTTTTTTTTGTTTGTTCTTGGATGTGTTCTCTTGTTGGGTTTCTTTCTAGCCTACCCCAACTTGTTTGGGACAAAAGGCTTAGTTGTTGTTGTTGTCATGTAGAAACCTGAAGGCTGCATTACAGTCTATAAGCCCCTTAATACTACTAGGCTTTGGTCGCCTTATTTCGACAACTGGAGTAGATTATCAGGTACTCTTTGACTCTACAGCCTTATAGTTTGGTCATGCATATTAGAGTATTTTGCAAATTATGCCCAAGCTTCAGTACATGCAAACAACACTCAACACATCTTGAATTAAATTATCATCTGTATCGCTTGGGCTATTTAAAATATAATCCAGTCATTTAATGATATAACCAACGCAAAAGCTGGCAGCACTACCCTAACTATTTCATATATCAAAGCAATCTGTTCATATGTAGGCATGTAGCTATCTTAAACATTGACCCCATGTTTTTGCGGTCTTTTTTGTTTTAATTTCTTATTTCTTTCCCATCATGCTGATGGAGTGTTGCAGATGGAAATTTGTCATTTTCCATCTGGGATGAGTTGCTTTCTATACAAGACCTTAACAAGAATTAAGCTGTACTGCTGTACAATTTAACAAGATAACAAATGATAGCTTTTTAATTAGTGCTTAGTAAAAGTGTGATGTTCTTTTGCTGGTTCATTTGGCCCACTTTTTCATCACAAAAGAACCAGTACTGGTTAGGTGTAAATACGGATATAGGACCATACTGGTACAGTACGAAAATTAAGAAATAATCAGTTTTTATGTTTCTGATGAGGGCTGGCTGCAGGTACATGTGGGGGAGTATGGGGTCCACTGGAACTTTTTTTTCACACTCGCAGCTGTTTCTATTCTTACCTCCTTTATTCAAATTCACCCCAGATACTGTGGGCTTTTGGGTGTTTTAATCCTTTCAGGTACTGTAATTTGTATTTTTGTTTATCAATGAAACTGGAAAAGTATGGTTGCTACCCTTATAAAAAGCTCAAATGCTCCATATTCTAAGAATATAATTAGAAAAGAAGATCCTTCCTAAAAAAAATGTCGCACAGAAGGAAAAATTTTTAGCTTTTCAGAGTTTTGTAGCAGTACATAGAAAAATTGTGTTTTCTTCTTTCTGTTTCTTTGGGAAGACAATATTTATTGAAGTAATAATATCCTTTTCTGTCAGGATATCAGATTGTTTTGGCATTTGGATTAAGCGAGTTTTTGACTTCCAGTAAAAGGGAACCGAATCTAATTAGCCAGAACAAGGAGGGCATTTTCAGCATTTTTGGTACAATTTTTTTTATATATAATGATACATTCCGTATTTGCATTCTGTACGCTAGTTATTCAAGTGTTGCTATGTACCATGCATCTGAAACCTAATCTTAGATTTCTTCCTATGCGGTGCATACTCTACTGCTAGTTATATTGTGTTTCTTTGACCATATATTTTGAACTTCATTTAAGAATAATCTGGAAAAAACTGGAAATAAGTTCCAGTGACTTATTTGTGTGCCAGTGCAGTGACAAAACTGTTTCAGACGTTTTTTTACTATCTTTACTTGGGCAAATACGCTAATAGTGTATGGCTACTTTACTTTTAAATTTGCCAAGAGTTTATGCATCTCTGTTTTGTCAGGATACTGGGGAATGTACTTGATTGGTGTATATTTTGGCCATAAGTTGCTAGTTAGAGCTAATTCTTCAGGAAAAGATGTTGATAATCAATTTCTAAGAATAAAAATTTGGGGCCTAGCTGCAATTTTCTGGTTAGAACTTAGAAGTCTTTTTTCTTTTCATTAAAAATGAACCTACTCTTCTCTAGTTTTCAGTATCTTTACTGCCTCTTTTCTTGTCGGTTGCTCCGCTGAGGTAAAATAGGACCACATTATCTGCTAATACCAAGGAGTTCTTTATTCTCTTTATATCAACACTTAATTGCATGGTAGTCATGTTTGTTTGAGCAGAATAGAAGAGTAACTCTTGATGTTAATACTTGATCAGTTAATAATTTAATTACTCAAATTAACTTTCAAGGGCACTTTGGTTTTTTATGCACTTTTTAGTTTCTGTTACAGCATCATCTTATTCTCCACTCACACAACCAAACAATAGTAATAATGTTCAACATATGATGATACTATATCATATGACCTATCACTTGATCCACCCAAAATGTAGCTTCGAGGCTTTTTGTGTTAATTGAGGCAAACTGAGTATTGTTATTTCTGAAAGGGAAAATTCTGGTTTTGCTTGTTGAACTTTCCAAAAAACCAACTTAGTCCCTGTACTGTCTAAATAAATTCACCTAATTGGTCCTTCAACTATGGAAAAGGACAAAAGTTAGATTGTAAATTTGTATTCGCCCCTTTAGGAAAAACACCAAGTCAAATGTCGAGCTTCTTATAAAATAATTAAATTAAAAATTAGTCCTTTAGCAGAACGAAGAGGACTTGGTTAACTTTAGAGAAATTCAAGTACCAATGTAGTCCTTTTTCAAAATTCTAGGACTAATTTAGTGGCAAAGAGGATTCTTAGGACTGACTTGGTATTAAAAGTCCAAGGACCAAATTTCTGCAAATGGAAGTTCAGAACCTATTTATTTATTTATAATTTTATATATTTATCATTTTTTAAGTTCAAGGACCCGAATCTGAAGTTTCCCTTTCTAGAATTAGTACCACACCAGTGAATTCTGTGCTGGTTTATAATTCAATATTTTTATTCTTATGTTCATCTTGTTTTTGGAGAAATTCTTGTAATGCATTGTCAATTTTTGACATTATTTACCAATAGGACTTTAACTGTTATTCTTGACAACTATGTGGAAAGAGTATCACGAAGGATGGTACGTTTAGTATCTGCTTTATATTCTTTAATTGACGTGGTTTTTTGTCTTTTTATCATCTCATATTTTGCTCTCTACTTTTATGCAGTGCAACATGGCATATGTCACAATTGTACTTGCTCAGAATTTTCAGGTACTTATTTATTTTACAATAACCAGAATACCCATCACCTACCAGTTGTTATCGAATAAATCTTCACAAACATTGACAGGCTACCAAATATGAGACCTGAATTTTATCAGTATTTCATCCAAATATCAGCTGCTGCTTTTAATGGACTCAATTAGTTAAGAAAAAAATGGAAAAATCAAAGCATTAAAAATAGATAAATCTAATTGAGGCATAATCGTAGAATTGAGGTTAGACTTCAGCATAATTTGTGTCTGATTAAGGCCTACTTGTGGCTTAATGAAATATTTGGGCCAAAAGTTAGCATGTGGCTGAAATGATGACAATCCTTATTACCAACTGGCCTTAAACAAATGTTAATTCTTTTTGTGTATTCTTTTACTAGATTTCGCAACTGTTATGTGTTTTAGGTGCTTTCTGTTTTAACCTTAGCTGATTCTCAAGATAATTTAGTCTTTGAAGACACATTTAACCAGAACCTGCTTGGCTCTTTTCTTCTGGTAAACAGTCTACAAATCTTTTTTGCAAACATCACCAACGACATTTATTTGCTTCCATCTAGTATCTAGATAACAACTGTGCTTGTGTTATCATTATGTGACAATTTCTTTTCTTCTTTTAATTTAGGCCAATATTCTTACTGGTATGGTAAATTTATCAGTGGATACTCTCTCTGCTTCTCCTGCGACTGCCTTAATTATTTTGGTAGCATATTCTTTTGTTTTATGTTTCTCTGTTGGTATGGCATCATTCTTTGGAATTCGATTTAAATTTTGGTAATGAAAGCCAGAAATGTAGAAATTTCTTAGGAAAATCATTTCGTAATGCATATGTATCCTTTGGTGTATTGATTTTTAATTTTCTTTTATTTTGTGTTTGTTTATTGTTGCGCATTAATTTGAAGTCCAGAGATTGTTTTTTGTAAGTGAAACTACCATCAATGAACCGTTTTGATGATATATGATTTGCTAATAAGTCAACATCAATTTATTGGGTGTGCAAATGGTTGACATTTTGTGCTGGTAGTTAGATAACTTTGCTGCATTGTTGGTGTAGCAATTAAGGGCAATCATCATTTGTGAGTTTGATGGATAAACCTCTTTTGAGGTGTCACTAAACAATGTCGTATGTTACAGTACATTCGGTTTGTTCCAGTAGAACCACTCTTAAAAGCTTACTTTAAACTAACCAATAAAAGGAACTTATTAAGGAGTATACATATGTACAATCGAGAAGAGAATAAACATTAAAATAGAATATAAATAAATATTCATGTCATCGCATTTTGTTTTTGTTGGATTAACCTAGTTGAACAAATAAAAATTTCAGGGACCTTAATGTAAAGTTAGTCAGTTTTGATATGTATTCGTTAGAATTATTTGAGCCCTATTAAAGCACAAAACATAAGTACATTATACATAACAAATAAAAAGTTGGGGGGGGGGGGTGCAGCCTCCTGTCTTGTCTAAGATGTGCTCCATCCAATAATACATTCGGAAACTAACTTTGATTCCATTTCATATTGGTTTAGTTAATTTACAAGTTTTATGAAGAATAGCCAATAGCTTCCTGGTAATAAAACCGTTGGCTTGATTAATGCTATAGTGCCAGGGGTGTCCTGAGTACGGCTTGCTACACTGAGCTGTGACAGGGATCTTACTTGACTGTCAGGCTGTCATGTTCTTAGAGTAGTGCTTGACTTGGCTTCCTCTTCAGTCTTTGCTCAATTACTCCTTACTGATTTGGACCTTCTAGAATATAAGTATTATAAAAACCCAAAAGGAAAAAACAAAATATATAGGTAGTTGAGAAATAAATCTATCAAAGGATATTTTTCCTGCTGGCTCGTTCACCATCCAATGGCGACATGCGTGAATTTTATTTTGCATATAAATGTAATTATATATAAATTTATAATTGTGAATAACATCATAAAACAATATGATGCGTGTATAATTGGAGAATGAGTTACACGAAAATAATCAGAAGGAATGGCTATAAAATAAGCTAGAAAAAAGTTTGTACTTAAACAGAAAATTGATAATTGATAAGCTGATAAACACATCAAATAAACCAATATGGATAATAGAACTTGAGAGAATGTTACAGGTTGCATGGTTTGTACGAAGAGAGATAAATGCAATAGCAATATCTCTTTCACCTTTTCATTTTTTGGGTGAAAGAACGCTTTCTTTCCACTTGTACGGTGAAGGATTGAGTTGAATTGAAAAATAATAAATGGCCCTTTATTATTGGAGATAATGAGCAAAATTTGTACGCAACTTAGATATTCACATCATTTATTGTTTGACGTATGGTATGACGTCGACTACATATTTTTAAAAAAGCCTTTTTTTTCTGGGTATAATTTACTATTTAATGTAAAAAAATGCTAAAAAATTGTATATATTCATAAATAAGTGAAGTAGTTTACGACATTTAGTCAAATTTCCCTTAACTATAGTAACAATATCTCTGCATTGTTTCTAATAACTAGACAAAGATAAATAGGTATATAATTTTTAATGGAAAGTGTCAAATTTATTTATTTTTATATCTTAAATGACCATGTTTTTAACATTTTTATAAAAAAAATTGTAAATCTCTCCTTTTAAGTGCGTATAAAATACGGTGGTATTTCAATTTCATTTTGACTAAAGTTGGCATCCACGTTTCACAAAATCTCTTGTAGATGACAATTTCCGAAAATAAAAATGGTGGCTCTTTAAAATTTTGCATGCTAGCTAGATTGACTAAGTGTTTCTGATCTCACGTATAATTCTTTTTTTTAAAGATAAATTGGGTCAAGTCATTCAACTTATATTTAAATTTAAATGTCTATGAAAACCTTCCGGCCAGATTTCGAATATGTCACCTTTCAAGGCTTTCACTTCTTATCTCATGTATAATTAAGACACATCACACATATATGAGACTTAATTATAACCTCTTGATGTCCATTGAGATAAAAAGTTAAAATGCTATAAAATTTTATATGCTCGCAGCATGAATCGCGTCTACGTACTACTATTTTATTATATATTTAAATCTAAAAGTGTATAGATATGAAAAATAAAGACCTTTACCTTGTCTTTTTTTTTTTTACACAAAACAAATAGTTTTTTTTTTAGCATGTTGAATGCTTGAAATCATCACTAACTCAAATAATAAAAGTACTAGCTACTTTTTTTTTTTGGTTAGTGCTATTGTTCTTATTCGAGAAATAAGAATTTAAAAATTTTGTTCATTCGGAATTAGCATTATTAAAGTTAATTATACGAACCAAACAAAATTGGTTCTATTTGAATAGTATAAAATCAGCATTCTTACTATGCTGTTTTAAGTGGTACTTTTTCTCATACTAATTTTACTTACTAACTCACGTAACACTATCTTTGCACAATTATTTCAGTTAGCTCTACATGAAAATCGTGCGGTTATGCTGAATAATTTGTCAAAACGATTTAGCTCTTTGTCTCTTCCTGATAAATAATTGACAGCTGCTGCTATCCAAATGGTCAAATCCAGCAAAGGGACCTACTTGGCGACTTGACACTAATAAGAATACTAAAAAGATAATGGAAAATTCTGCTATGAGATCTAATTTCTGAATCAGGTTTCGATCACAACTGTTCATGAATACTAATAAATTAATCTTTCTTGAAAATGAATGGTTGAGATTAAAACCCGATTCAAAATTAGACTTCATGGCTGAATTTCCCAAAGATAATTATTGGCACAACTTCCGGGTGGTTTCTGCGATTGCTATAAGTATTTAGTAGTAGCATGGGAGGGTTGACCTGATCAACAGACCGTCGAGAGCTAAGCAACTAAGCAAGTCAATTGTTCATTACGAGCAAGTAACGACAAAACAAGGAGTAATATAACATGGCCACCTAAAACATGCCACGTGCATGGCCCAGTTTCTTTTTCCAGGGCCCGTTTGATGTAATCCGGTGACTATGGTCGTATTAATGCGTGTAGTCCAGGTGGAAGCAAGGCTTTTGCGTGTACGTATTGGTCGGCCGAATTTACTCAAAACACTTTAATAAATTTTGTTCTACGCTCAATATTCTCAAAAAAAAAAAAAAAATCTTTTCAAGGGCTAGAAAAGTCGGTACCATTATTGATCACTTGGACAAATTAGAGAAGAACGAAAGAAAAATAGGAACAGAAAAAGAAAATAAATAAATAAGAAAAACTCGTACTGATGTTATTAGTTAACAAAGATTAGTCAGTAATTCGTACTGATATAAACCCATTTTAATTTGTAACAGGTCAATTGGAATTTAAGTATCAATATTCAATGACTTCTCCAGAAGTAAAAGAGTGAGAATGTGTATTGTAAACTAAACCAATAATAATTTTGATAAAGGTCAATTTGTAAAAGGTCAATTTTGGAATTTTTGTATAAATAAACAAAGATATGTTTTTTCAGAGGTAACGAGCTCAAATCTTGTTACTTTGTTAGAAGTAAAAGAGTGAGAAAATGTATTGCGCACTAAACCAATGATAATTTTGATAAAGGAAATCATAAAGTATTAACTTATATAAATAAGTGTTGATTAAATTTATTTAAAGTATTTAATATTAGTTCGACATTGAACGACATAAGAAAGAGTTGTTGCTCACGCAAATTGTAGTCATGTGAAGATCTAAAAAATATTCTCATCAATAGTACATAATAATGAAAAATTTAAATAATAATTATGTTTTTAAACTTTAAAGCGATCCAAATCATAAAAGGTTACATATGAAGCTTTTCTTTTTGTCTCTTTGTTCTTCCCTCGCGGCAAGCGAGGTAGTGAAAAAATGATAAAGGGACTAGTAGCTAACTTAGCAATGAAAGTAATAAACACGTTGATTTATTTTAGCCCCACAGGAGCAATTAATATGAGTGCTTTTTTTTCAAGCAATGAAACGACCAAATGTACTTATTATTCTTTTTTTGTCTCTATCATTTGTCTCATGATTCTCATTTTATTCTGTTCACTGTGACAGAACTTGATTAGGGTTTTACACCACATTATATTAAATTTTCTTTAACAAGAGATCTCCTTAAACACATTACAAAATTTTGAAAGAATCAATTTAGTAGTTCTGACATATGTGGTCCATATGCGTATTTGACTATTTATATAAGTCCTTTTTTTAGTACATAATACATCTTCAAAAATTTTGAATGACATTAATTAATTTCTTTCTGTCTCTCTCTAAATTCATCCCAATATGTTGGTACTTAATTAATCAGTCCGGCTCACAGTCACTAGCACGGAACTATATATCTACCTCTCATTTGCATTTCCAATCGTAGAACAAAATTAAGACTGTACTTTGTGTAATTTTTTTTCGCTTTGTTTTGCTTATTCAAGTATTTTAGTTAGCATCCTTTTGAATGTGTTTTCCTGTTTGCTCCTCCATTTTTTATTCACACATATTTCCTCCAAAATGCGTACAGGTGTGTACAGGGATGTCAATTCTTGACTTGACTCGATAGATTAATCAGTACCTAATCTAATCCAATTCGTTCAATAGTAATCCAGAGATGGGCTAGATACGGCCGGATCCAAAATTTGTGACTCGTTTATAATCGAGTCGGATCAAATCAATAATAGATATTGACTCATTCACATGACCTTAATTTTTTTTTTATATTTAAATGCTGACAAATTTTGATTAAAATTTTTTTACAAAACTATCCTAACAGAATTATAAACCATATACCGGTATGAACAACAAAAAATATATATAAATACCAAACAAAGTTTATATCCTAGCATGTGCCAGCATCGAACTAATACTATCTAAATCAAACTCCGCCATAACCTAACAGGTGCTTACAAGCCATCCTTACATCGATATAGAACAACATTGCACCATATATACTAGACTCATCTGATCCCAGCCTGAAACCTAACCAACAACATCTATAAGCCATTGCCACGGCAAAACAAAATAAAGTTTATATTTAAACATAATTTCAATAATTGTTGTTACCTTTGTGTATAAAGTTTGATGCATTAAAATAATAAAAAAAACTGAAGCAATTTAGCTTTGAATAAATAACATATATATATAGAGAGAGAGAAAGAAAGCTTTCAATCAAAGCGCTTTGACCGGAGTCCCGGTTAAACCCCGTCAGATCTCAATTTTGAAAATTTAAATAACCGATCCAAACCGTTCAGTATGATATCCATATTAAAATTTCCTTGCACACCAAATTTTATATTTTTTGAATTTTTTAAGTATTTTTTCGGATTTTAGAAAATCGTTAATCTAATTTGTTCTGAACCCTGCTGTTTTTAAAAATAAAAAAATACTTAAAAATTTCAAAAAAAATGAAAAAATTGGTCGGCAAGGAGATTCAATATGGAGATCATATTTAACGGTTTGGATCGGTCATTTGAACTTTCAATGAAACCAGTTTACCCGTTTACCCAATCCGTACCGTACCGTATAAGACAGGTATGGGTAAAGTTTTATTGAGTTCGGTAATGTAAATTAAAAACTATGAATCCATGACCACCTCTGAGTTCGGTAATGCTACGCGTCTCTAAATATGTACATTAAAAACTAAAAAGTTAAAATTTTACTTGTCCTGAAAGTCTGAAACTAATAATTTCACCACGAAGGACTCGAAATGCGTCTTGTACAATGTAGACAGGGAAGCAGCTCAAAAGTAGAAACATCACAATATCACATAAATGATAAATCTAAGCAGCACGCTTCTAGAAAGTGGGCTGAAGCCCAAAACAAAAACAGTAATTAGAAAAGATATTACAAAAAAAGAAGTGGGCCCATATAGTTGTAATACAGCATTTAAGGAAGCGTTCTTTCTGACCCATAACTGAATCCACATGGGCAACCAGCTCACCCCCATTCAATCCTTCCCAACCCCACACGGCCACCACCTTTGAGACTACACACAAAGAACAAATATTTTGCGCATATACGCAATAACGTGTCTATTCGTACCTCTGCCACCTCGCTAAGTGGTACGTAGGCGAACTTTCAGGAGTATTTGGTATTTTAAATTTTTTTAGTGCTTAGACGTAATTAGTTGAATAGGTGTTCCATAAAAGTGAACAAGAATGAAGAAACCAAAATGAAACATATTTGATATTGAAAAGTTTTGTATTTCAGTATTTTCCCCACCAAAATTTACTTAACATATTTGGGCCATCTTGTTTGATTATTTATAATTTTTTTAATAACTACCACTATAATTTATCTAGATTTTGATATAAAAAAAATTGGATTTCATTTAGGATCATTATTTATTTATTAATTAAAATATCTTATCGATTATTTAGTTAGATTAGTATGCTTTAGAATAAAAAATGAGGTCGAAGTTATATTTCTTCTTTTTGTTGAAAATAAGATTACTTAACTACAATTTTGCACAATTATTTTAATTTTACTTTTAAAAAATAATGCAAGCACTATTAATTTTGTTTATTTATCAACCTGATTCAATGTACATCTAAAATTTTGAAACAATCATTTGAGTTCTCTTATTTTTCACGTAATAGTATTTCAACATTTTGTGTTCATACAGATGGCTACATATTGATGCCAAGGTAATATATATATTATGTTTTCCTTAAAAAAAATTGAATAATCTGATCCAAAATAAGCAAACATCATTGCATATTATGATTTATTGATTGTTCAATTAATATATAATAATCCATACTTAGAAGAGGCATGCTAACTATCACTAGAAGCTTTTTCATCTCCCCCTTCACTCAGAATACAAAATGTCATTCTTTGTGCTCTTTTATAGGTGTAAATCTTACACAAATTATTCTTTTTTTAAATAAGATGAAGTTCAACATCTCTGACTTATTTTTTTAATTAATTCTTTTAGTTAACTCTACTCGAGATGAGTTTTCCTAATTTTCTACAAATTTAAATATGATAAGATCTCACATTCTACGAAAACTATAAAAGATTCGCATAATTTAGTGTTTGGAAAATTAAAATTCGCGCATTATATGAGTATTAAGATATCCCAAAACAGAAAGTGTACAGCTTAATGATAAGTTGATAACATTCCATAATTATTAATATGGCTAATCTCATTCATTGTTTATACTGTGGAGGAAGACGAATGACACTTGTGGATCAAGATCAATCAATAAAAAAATTAGCCCTACCTGGACCATTTCATCATACATAAATTAAATATTTTGCTTGATCATCTCAAAAATACTGCAATTGACATGACAATTTTTTGCTGATAATTAAAGAAAGATATTGTAACTCTGATTTTCTCTGTTGTTGTCTAGTTGCTTCCTTGCTACTATATAGCTAATAAATTCAATCATAAAGTTCAACAAATAAAAACACACGATGTAGAGAACTTAGTGGTAAAAAAGCAATGCATCTCAAGTGACAAGTTGCAGGTTCAAAATCCGGTTGGAGAGTTTTGTATAGACATTAATAATTAATAATTAATAATAATTTAAAAATAAGTTGAAAAATTTGACCCCAATTTATCTTAAAAAAAACACACGATATAAACTCCGTCTGTATCTATCCGTCACACACCATTTACATTTTATGTTGGGTTGTGGAGTTTCAATTTTCTGTCTGACGTGAATATTTGCACAAATCATATAATATTTTTTTATCCTTCAACCGCAACATACAAAGCCTGGTAATCAGCGTTATCCTGTCCAACCAGACAGACAGGTTAGGACCAGACAAAATATATTGTAAAGACCCTTTTTTTTGTGTTCGGTTTATCCGAAAGATAGCATGAACAACTAAATTAATAAAAAATAAATTAAATGATCGAATTTAATAAAAATCAAATGCCTCGTGCACCAAAAACTCTGATTTCTAGCATGCTTGATTTTAGTTTATGTATTTTGTACATTTCTCTTATACACGTTTTATTTGAATATATTTTCTTTCTTCACTCGATAATATACACATCGGAGAATGACGGTATTGAGAAAAAGCATGCGATTTTAAATTTCAAGTTTTCAATAGACGTATAAGAACAAATTATGCATGTGATTATTTGTCGATAGAAGAATATCTATTAAAATTCCATTATAAGATGTCCAAGAACAAGTACATAAAGATATCAATAAGATAAACTATTGCTTCTGCTTCACATTTAACTATAAGAATTTCAAAAAGTCAATTAATTTGATCGTTCAATGCTATCTACATATTAA
Organism: Rhynchospora pubera; assembly: GCA_028095005.1. Taxonomy (NCBI): domain Eukaryota; kingdom Viridiplantae; phylum Streptophyta; class Magnoliopsida; order Poales; family Cyperaceae; genus Rhynchospora; species Rhynchospora pubera. Next base: position 155,555,465 of record CM051462.1, on the reverse strand, counting down.
AATCTTATAGGCTCCGTTTGGATGCAAGAAGAAGAAGAGGAAGAAGGAAGAAGAGAAAAAAAATTATAAACAATCCAAACTCTTCACAAAGTTACACACTTCCCAATACTTCTTCCCTTCTTCCCACACCTATCCAAACCGAACAAAAATTAGTAAAATGATCAAATTAATTTGATCGTTCAATGCTATCTACATATTAAAATGATTATAGTTTAATGTTTGAGGCTATAAAAAACTGAACTGTATGTAATATTTCATATTTGAGATAATAAGGCTATCATTTCCAATTAATTTGTGAAATCGGTGTAATTTCATCCGCAATTCCGTAATATTTTTGTATATTTCGTAAAATTTAATGTTAGAACTGAAGATGTCGAAAAGAACAAGAGAAAATGAATTGCACAAGCAAGACATCGAGTTCCAATGCTAGAGTTGACTTGATGCGAATGTAGACCACTTTGACCTTACCAGTCTCGCATTAAAAGGTACAACTGTTGGGGCTGACTTCTTTACCATGTATATCTATTTCAGTACACTGTTGTCTTAATTACCCTTCTTCTAGGAAAATGTGAAAAAAAATAATATTAAGCACGTATATCTAGTTATGCTACAGCCTTGTAACAAAAAAAAAAAAAACCTTGTACTGTACAAAGCAAAAATTTGTACCCTTATAAAAAATACTTGCTTATCATCATTACTCCATTCTAGTGCTCCATGTATTTAGGGTGTTTCAAATGTCTTACTTTAATTTATCGATTATTTTCAAAATTTTAAATTTAAACTGAGAATTCAAATCATTGACCTTGTGCAATCTTAACGAGTGATGTGTATTTATATAATTTTTTTTTAACTTTGAAGTTCATTTGATACTAAATCATGAGGTTGAAAAATAATGAATATTATTAACTGTTATAGATTAATTTTAATACGTTTGTTTTTTGGTCTAAATTGATCATCGAATAAACTTAGAATTAATAAAAAGTTATGTAATAACACATCGCTCTTTAAACGAATTGTGTTCGAAATTTGAATTTTAAAATTTTTAAAAAATAGTATAAAATAAAAGTGAGATATTTTTGGACCTTAAATATGAGGTATTGCGTATTGGTCCTTCGTCTTAGTTACTTTAAGCTAATTTTTTTTTTCTGGGTTGGTACCAGTGAGTGTGACTGGTATAAACTGTCATTATTGTATGGACTGTATTCTTTTCTTTAAATATAGAAAGCCTACCTTAGGCTGCTTTTGATTAAAAAACAAATGAGATACCATAAGCCTCCTCTTTTCCAAATATCAAAATAATAAATACTACTGGCAAACAATTCATTAAACCCAAAATAAAATAAAAGAACTTGAGCTTTCTATATATAATTTTCCTCTTCTTTCATTTTATTTTCAAAAGCAGAGCACATATTTTGTTTGTGCTTTATGCAATTATTACCATTGACCAGAAAATCAACTCTTATAACAACAACTAGGCTCCAAGATTTTCCTTTTATCAATAGGAAATACTAAAGCATAGCACATGACATCCTTCCATCAATAGGAAATACAAGAGTATAGCACATGCCATCCTTTTTTTCTAATTTGAATGATCACCTAAGTTGTCTTCAATTTTACTGTGATATTGACAGAGATATGTTACAAAAATAAGCATTTATTATGCAAACTTTATCGTTCCATGTGCTTCTTCGTCCACATCTACCTCACATACGACCTTTTCCGTGTATGAACCCACAGGAAAAATTTTAATAAAAAAAATAAATTCAATAGAGAAAACCCACAGGAAAATTAGACTCCGTCTCCGTGGCTCCGCCGCTGCTACTAACCATCTTACTGTGTAGCGAGTCTCTGACATCTATAATCATGCCCAAGAGTCAAGGGCCCATTTTTATCAATTTCAGAATTTTAGTTATTCTTGGTACATTTCCATATGTACATTCATGAGACCTGTAGCCTTTGTACCCGCAGCTGGAAATGTCAATTCAAATTAAATGACCTTTCATGCTCTAGAATAATTTTAGGAAGATAAGTCATTACAATACTAGCTATAAATGAAATAAATAATTAATAAATAAATAAATTGTTCATCAAAAATCTAAGGGGGCGTTTGGATCGCTTAGGAATTGGGGGAATTGGAGAAATTTGCTATTCCTAGGCATAAATTTATTGAAAAGTGTGTAACTTTGTGAAGAATTTGGATTGTTTATATTAAAATTTATGTCCGGAATTGCTTATTTTCGGAATTTGAGACGCATCCAAACGACCCCTAAAATATTAATTTATTTCATATTGATAGAACATTAGCATATTGAGATTGATTATTTCAGTCATAATTTGTGTATTTCGCATTGTCAAACAATTCTAATACTAATCGAATAGAAAAGAATTCATTTATACTTGCTTATATATTATCAATATCAATTAGTATGCACCAAATTATCTTCAAAATTCCATGGCAGAGAGGGAACGAGGGATGCTCCAATACTATCAATAATGAAGACCTTATCATACGATACCCTGATTAATTTTCTAATTTGTAAATACTTCAGTAATAAAATTGTTGCACGTACACAATTTCTTATTTCTTATTCGAACATATTTTAATGGACCACTATATAATTTTTCAAACTTTTAAATTTCACCGAAATAACACCGTTATGACTTAAATAACGGATTTTGGAGCAAAACGCATCAACGTTACAACAACCAAGCACGAAATAACGGTAGCATCATATTTTCAAAAAACCGGCAATATAACTTAAAATTTTTGCATTTGGCGGCGTAAAAAAGGATGAGTCATTCAACTTACAATTTTTTTTTTTGCAGAATACAAATCCATACCAAACCCTAATTCTTTTAACTTTTAAAACTTTGATTTTGTCTATTTTTTGCTTTTTGACTTGTTAATTTTTTATATTTTAATTTTTCAAGTAATTGATATGACAAGCTAGTTGTAAAATTTTTGCATTTGGCGGCGTAAAAACCGATGGGTCATTCAACTTACAAAATTTTTATTTTTTGCTGAATACAAATCCATACCAAGTCCTAATTCGTTTAGCTTTTAATACTTTAATTTTGTCTTTTTTCGCTTTTTGACTTGTTACTTTTTTATATTTTAATTTTTCAAGTAATTGATATGACAGGTTAGTTGAAAAATTATTTTTTTATACACATCTTTTTTTTCCATTATATCACCTATATAACATCAAATCGCTAAATCAACTCTGTACTGTAAAACCGCAAAAATCGCATTTTAAAACCTTATAATTTTCACAACTCTTTGCCATATTGCTCACCGGAGGGGGGGGGGGGTAATTACAGGGAAAAGCATTTTAGAGTGGTCGGACCCAAATAAAAGTGAGCATGACTTACGTAGAAATGCATGCAGCTGCACTTTTCACAGAGCATCACGGGTGCAATAAATAAAGTAATTGCATCTTGTGATGTGGGCTGGGAGGAATTAACTGTACTGTTTGCAACTTGATGGATTTTTAATTTCTTGTACTTCCATGTGCAGATGCAAGATAATGTTTGTTCCAGACAGTTATATAGTTATATGAAAAATAGTCTTTAATCTGTGTCCAAAATTTTGTTGGAAATACAAAAATTAGTTTTACAAGCTAGCTACTTCATATCTGCAGATTTTGACTTTGTAACTATCAAAAGAGTCCATGGGAAGACCACTACTTAAGTCAATGCCCCCTTCTTGCTCTTACCCTATAGATAGCTCATATATAGCTTTGTACAAGTACGTACATAGCTTTTATTTTATTTTAATTTTTTTTTATGGAGAACCTATAGCTTATCATGTTTTAGTTTTATACTATGAGTTATGACCGAGTATATATGTGTGTGTCGTTTTTCTTCAAATTAGAATGAACTTTTACAAAGTCAAGAGAGAAGTATATATTTTGTAACTCCAGGCCTCCAGCAAGAATCACAAATACAGGTACTGTAAAACTTGCAGCTTAATTAAGATATACAAAAGAAATTAGAAGTCAGCTTTTTTTTGCAAAGGAGCAGCACATATATGCCTCGGTCCAAATTAATGAAAGAACTTCAAAAAGCAAAATACAACACAAGCATTTATTTTTTCCTAGTAATACCAGAACAAAAATATACAAACCCAAGACAATACTGTGGTTACCGGTGTACCTTAATTGAATGCACGCGCATTTGTAAGGCAGAGAGAGAGAGAGAAAGACTGAGAGAGAGAGAGGCACCAAACCATCACTCCACTGGTCTGACTTTTTTGAGAGAGAGAGGAGAGGAATTAAATGAGCCTTGCTGTCTCGCTTTGACTCTTTCTTTCGTTGGCAGTATACCCTTTGGAGGTCAAATGGGTCTCTAATCCTTCTCCTCTATTTATACACCTCACTAACTTTGGGTCTCCTTAGTCCAAACGCAGAACCAGAGGAAAGAGTGAAGTAATAGAGAAAAGAACAAGGGTCAATACCTTCAACTTTTCATATTCTTTCTTGTGTAGAGAGAAGAGATAGAGAAAAACTAGATTGAAGAGAATGGTGAGGCCACCTTGCTGTGACAAAGAGGGAGTGAAGAAGGGGCCATGGACGCCTGAGGAAGATATCACTTTGGTCTCTTACATACAAGAGCATGGACCTGGCAACTGGAGAGCTGTTCCTTCTAAGACTGGTTGGTTACTCTTTCTCTCACTAATCTCTCTCCTTTAAAAGTTTAAATAGTTCCTCTTCTTGTTGTTTCTTGAGTTCATATTGAAATCTAGAAAAAATGGAACTAAAATAGTATCTGAAATTGGTCATGCAAGAACTATGTACAATTTTTTGACAATTGATCATGAATGTCTTGGTGCTGTTTCTGGAAACTTTGACAAAAACAGGATATATACAGGATAAAATTTTATATTTGGGAGTACTCTTTGTTTGTCTTTTTTAATTCTTTTTTGATGAAAGAATAAAGTTGGATCCTTAAAATGATTACGGTAATGATTAGCTCTTTTTGTTTCTAGCAACTAATATTTTACCTATGGTGAATGAGCATCTAACCTATAAATAGTTACAACTATGCTTCTCTTTACATTCCCTTTTGCTATTTATAATTTGAAAATATATTTACACTAGTTTCCCTTTTTCATTACTCAGGACTACAGCGGTGCAGTAAGAGTTGCAGGCTTAGATGGACAAATTACCTCAGGCCAGGTATAAAAAGGGGCAATTTTACTGATCAAGAGGAGAAACTCATAATTCATCTCCAAGCTCTTCTCGGTAATAGGTACGTTAAATTAAAATTAATAAACCAACTTAAATAAAGCATTAAACTTACATTTAATTCTTCATTTAAAGCTGACAATAATTACTTCATCAAGATTTAAAATCAAATCCACCAAACCTATACCTAAATTAAAATCTATTATCTAATATGCTAATGATTTCCTACTGAATAAAATTTCAGATGGGCAGCAATTGCTTCTTACCTCCCGGAGAGAACCGACAACGACATAAAGAATTATTGGAACACTCATCTCAAGAAGAAGCTCCGGCAAGACGGATCACTAGACTGCCTGGTGGGGTCCACAGGGCAGAGATCTGCTTCCAAGGGCCAATGGGAGAAGAGGCTTCAAACAGACATCAACCTTGCCAAGCAAGCACTTAGTGAAGCTTTGTCTTTTGATCCCAAATCAGACAAACTAGTATCCAACACTACTACTACTACCACCACCACCAGTAGCAATGGAGGGAATTGCAACAGAACTCCTACCTCGCCTTTCTTTGCTTTTACCACAGACAACATATCCAAGCTTCTAGAACAATGGAACAAAGGTTCAAATAGTAATTCAGGCTCGAGTTCGACTGAGACGGAGTCCTCAGGCTCGGGTTCAAATAGTATCATGTCGCCTCAGCCAATTGATTCGGTTGGGTTAGGGTTGGATTCCTGTGGACCCGAGTTGTCTATGCTTGCTGAATGGTTACTTGATGAGAGTGTAGATCAGGACCAAGGACAATTCTGTGACATGTCTTTAGATTTTGGGGTTAAGTTTTGATTGGTGAGTTTTTTGGGTCTAATGACAGATTAGGGTTTCAAGATATGACAAAAGGTCTGTAGTTTCTTCCTGGAAGGGAAGAAATGTAAATTAGATTAAGTGATACTTGAAGGAATGTATCGACAAGCAGTCCGTTTTATTTTTTACAATCTCTAATTAGTTTTTTTTTTATTAAGCTAATTTTTCTTAGGATATTGGTACAGTGTTGTTATATATATGCTGTCAAATTGCTAAACTTTCTGTATATGGACGGTAAAAGGTGAAAATTTTAGTAATGTTATATGTAGAGTGAATAAATTTTGTAAGTTCGATATTCTAATTAAGTTATTTTTCATCTAAAAAATTTAATAATGTTATATATAACGTGAATACTTTTTATTGACACGATTAACTTTCTATTTCTTATTGTCTACACCCTTAGGTCATATGGAAATGATTTTCGTTTTATTTTTTAATATGTGAATAATGATTTCGACATTCTATTGAACAAATTGGAAGTTCTCAAGTTCAGTCTTACTTGGAAGGGAAATCAAAATTGTGTGACCAATTAATTTGCAGCAAAGTTTCATCTCCTGCGAGTAAATTTGTTCTTAAAAAAAATAAAGACGCAGAAAACTAGTGCATCAAAATATTCTCTAGGTATGGAAAAACAACTTTCCTTTGTTTGAAATTGAGTTAATGTAATACAATGCCACAGCAAAGTTTCATCTCCTGCGAGTAAATTTGTTCTTTAAAAAAAACAAACTGTAATAGACACAGAAAACTAGTGCATCAAAATATTCTCTAGGTATGGAAAAACAATTTTCCTTTGTTTGAAATTGAATTAATATAATACAATGCCACAGCCTCACAGGCCCACAATTAATCGATTTCATTTAGGGAGAGAGAGTGAGAGACGCAAATTCTTCCTCAAGTAATAACTAGATTTTTGCTTCTCAAGACCTAGCAAGATTAAAGCTAATTAGCTTAATTAATTATGCGCTTATTCAAAACAACTCAATTGAATACAAAATTAAAGCTAAGCTATCATAAGCTAGTGACTTGTTAATACCTACTTCAATAACTCAATTGCAATTGCAACCCTAGGGAAAAAAAATTACATTGCCACTTCACGCCATTATCTGTCTCGCGCCAAACTCGTTGCATGCCAGTCATTTTTGTTCAGGCAAATGTCTATATCGACCTATTATCGTTGCAATACAGAAAGTCAAGAAATTATCTAGTTAAGATCGCAAAAATAAATATAGGAATAATCAAGTTCGAATCCTTTAGATTGGTTGAAAGTGTGGCGACTTGCCATCAAAGTGGCGGGTCGCTGCCATTGAGCATCCATGAACCTTTTATACTCGTTCTAGAACATTTAATTGCGAGTTGTGACCACCTCTTCAGAAGGGTTCTACACTTCACTTCTACTTTAAATGACCCGTCACACGAAGTGCCACTCCGCAGGGAGCAAGTCGGAAACAGAAATCAAGAGCTTAATTGCGACTTAACGATCAACATCTCCACATGGGAGGAATTTTTTGAGCCTATCCTGTAATTAAGTAACTAGATGTAGAGGAAAAAAAATATTTTTTTAATTTTAACTTTTAAACATTATTATTTTTATTGATCACGTGCATACATTTTTAATTTTTAACCTTTTTGAGTTTCCTTAAATGTACTAGACAGGCAATGTGGACGCTAGTACAAAAGATTTGATGAAAATTAAAGTAGATGCCAGAGAATATAGACATGACAACTTAATTTGCAAATGGTGGGCATACTTGCCAGATTGATATCGGTTGTATCAGTGGCCACTTTATGCGTTATTTTGTGGAGCATTTGTGATAAACCCTGTACACATGTTATTCTCTTGCTTGCTTGATTGCTTGTGTTTTTTACTTGATTTGTAATAAGTTGGATGTTAGATTGTGGTACCAGTTTGGGTGTAGAGATCCAAGTACACTTTGTGTTTGAGAAAAGGTCAATTAATGAGAGCTGAATGGGTTGCATGAGCAGACCTTGTATGTTTATTAAGGTTTCTAAATGAAATTGTTCAAGTTGTGTGACATCATGGAGGCCATTTTGAAAATGCTTTCTCGTGGTTTCTCTGGGACCTTTTTTTTTCTGTCTCATGAGACATAAATGTTTTTCGTAGCTGTAAAACATTATTTTTTGCTTGAACAAAGTAGGTAAGGTTACGCTATTTTTTAAAAAAACTAAAAAAAATTCAAAGTATGGGTTTCTGATTTGTAGAATAAATCTAATTCATTGGTTCATTTTCAAGTATGGGTTTCTTATTGGGTGCGTTTGGATAGGTGTGGGAAGAAGGGAAGAAGGAAAGAAGTGGGAAGAAGTATTGGGAAATGTGTAACTTTGTGAAGAGTTTGGATTGTTTAATTTTTTTTCTTCTTCTTCCTTCTTCTTGTTCTTTCTTCCAACAATCCAAACGCACCCATTAGTAGTGTAAATCAAATGTTAGAATTTTTTATGTGTGGCCTATATTATTAATTGTGGATCAAGTTCATTTAATGAAATTAACTAAAGGGTGCATCAAAGTTTGATGAAAATTCTGATGGACTAGATTCATTGTATTTGATCCCAATGGTTGCCTTAGACTCATATAAATGCCTCATTAATTTACTGCTAAATGGTGTGGGTGGTTCATTCCCATCTCTACTAAAGGGTGTGTCCATTTTTTTCACACATTTCTCCACTAAAGAAAAACATAATAAAATTGAGGGAATAAAATGTATAAAGAAAACCAGAAATTTCAGAAAAAACATCATTATTTTCTGCCATCATTTTGGACTAAGGGAAATTGGAGAAGATCAAATTTCTGCATCAAGATGTCTTCTCTACAAACTTGTAAGTTTTAACTTATGAATTTATTTAATTTTATATGAATTATGTGATCCTTATTAAGTAATTTCAGAAATATTTTATAATGAATTAATATTTCTAATATCTATCATCAAATTCATTGGTTCATTTTTTAAATTATGCTCACAGATTTCTTTACTGGACAATTCTCATTTACTCTTTCGACGTGACTTAAATTAAATGCTTGTTTGCTCAATTTGATACAGACCTTTATATTATTGTCTTACTAATTACTTTATATGGTGATATTTTTTATCACTATATAGAAATCGCTGAGATAATTGTGAGAGATTGGACAGCACAAATTTAGCCTTAGCTGTAAAAGAAAAGGACTCAAAGATACTCATGATTGCTTGCCTTTGCCCTCTTGGCAGTGCTCGTTTCATTTATTTTAACATTTTCACGTGGTTGGTTTTAAATATGCCCCTTTAGAAATCTCTTATTGAAAATTACCTTCGCCTTTATTCAAAAAAGAAAATTACCTTTGCAAATATGCACTAGTTGTATACTTGTATGCACCATATTTGATTACAGGTGGAGATGAAGTAATTACTAATATCTTCATTATGCTACGTGACAAAATAAAAATTAACTACATATGTAGCTCATCCTGGGCGTGCTTAGTTGAAAATCCTATGATTTGGATTGTTAGTTATAGAAAAGTTATAATGTAAATATACCACATAAAATTCGTAAACATATATAACAGAGTCTGATAGGTGTTACGAAATGAATTCATTTGGTAATATATTTATATATAAATTAACTTTATTTCAAACTAAAATGATTTAATATTATATTATTGTATAAATTAGGCGGTTGTGTAACATATTTGCTGCAATTATGATACTAGAGTTAGTCATCGATATACAATCTGAAAATTTTAATGATTCTATTTGTTGACTTTAATTGTTGACCAAATAATTTTTTAAATTACACCAAATTTGAGCACAATCTATCTACATTACAAACAACAGATATGTAATTACTTCAACAGAAATAGATGAATTATTTTATAGGAACAATTATCGAATTTTAATAATTTGGATGCAAAGATAGAGCAGTATTGCAAAATTGAGGACATAATAGCTTGAGGTAGGCTAAATTTTATATATTTTTAATATTTTTGTTATCTTTTTAAGGAGGATTTAGAATTTTTTAAAATTAAGAATTTTATAAGATACCAAAAATACAAAAAATTCAAATAAAGTATAAAAATTGGTCACAAACAAGATTCGAATCGGTTGTTAAAACCTCAAAAATTAATAAATAATCACAATTAGTAACAAACTCACCCATAAGTTGCAATTGATTTTAGTTTAATTACCTTATATATATATATATAGTGGGGGCTTTCTCCCAAATCCATCTCCGTCATTCTACACATTTGGGGATGGGAATTTACTATTGGTGTCCTCAATGTCCTCTATTTTTTTATATTAATTTTCTTGCTGTTGTTTAAGTTTAAAAAAAAAAGAATCTCTCCTTTCTGTTTTTCGACATTTGCCTTCTGAATTTCTAAATATTTAACAATCTCTCCTTTCTGAATTTCTAAATTTATAAAAACGATGGATATGTGGTTTTCTAGGCGGGATATGAATATAGGCCCATTTGGATCGTATGGAAATAGAAGGAATAGTTTCTTCCTAGACGTAAATTTATTATAAACAATTTAAACTCTTCACAAAATTACATATTTCTCAATATTTTTCGCCTAGAAATAGGTTATTCCTCTTATTCCTGTGCAATCCAAACGTAGCCATACTGCTTAGAAAAACCTCATCAGGTTTCATATGCGTAAACAGTTCAAAAGTCTCTAGACCTAACCTGTCGAAAAAGAAATAAGTTAATCAAGGAAATAAATGCATGTCCTGATGCACATGTGGTGAGACTCATATTCATTGATTAACAAGACATGTCATTCATGGTCTCTTTTCTTTTGAATTTAAAAAAGCAAGAGAGATGCATATTATTGGTATGCTTCCATCTACTTACAGATAATGAGGTTCAAGTGGTAATTTTACTTTTTAGGCCATGCAAGAGAGGTTTATGCTTGGATATAAGTGAAACGGTGTGGCTAGGCTGTCTCATGGCAGAGATAAATCCATTAATTAATAATAAATGTTTTGTGTTTTTCATAATGCGAGATTGTTGAGTTTCTATTGGTGATACTTTTCTCTTGATTCGACACACATAATTTAATTTACCATAGCAATTTTTTAAAAGGTTTTGGGATGACCATTGACCATTGTTAAGCCTCAGCATAGAGGTTCCGCGAATTTTGAAAACCTTTTTAGAAAAACAAAAGGCGAGGAAATGGAAAAATAAAAGGAAACGACATGGAAGACATAAAGCGAGTTCAAAGATTTTTTTTTTTGTAAATTAAAATAGAAATTACTATCTACCACGTTTCCACGCGTTATCCCATACCATCGAGTTTATATTTATTTACTTTATTCATTTATATATCCAGTTTGTTTATTTATGTGTTCACTTAATTTAATTATGAGTTAGATTTTATTTTTTTATTGTTGTTCATATTTTTATATACATATTCATCTTATTTTTATTAAACTTATTTGTTTGTATGTGTTTACTTTAATTATTTAAATGTTCACTTGTTTGTTTTATATGTTCATTTTGTTTAAGTGATGGTTATGAACTAGATTTTATTTTTTTTATTGGTGTTTAGATTTATATATCTATATTTAACTCTTTTTATTGAACTTATTAATTTGTATGTGTTCACTTTGATTATTTAAACATTTATTTTATCGATTTTATATGTTCACTTTGTTCAAGCACCGGCAAGCGATTACAAAATTGTAGTAATCATTTCTGTTATCGGCTCCGTTTGGATAAGGTGTGAGAAGAAGAAAATAAAAAAATAAATTTATTATAAACAATCTAAACTCTTCATAAAATTATACACTTCTCAATATTTCTTCCCACTTCTTTCCTTCTTCCCACACCTTCAAAGGGAGCCATCGATTGCGCAAACGAGAGAGAGAAATAGACTAATAAAGTTCCATTCTAGTACGACGAATATAAGCCCAATCTAAGCCCAAGATATTTTTGGATTAAAGACGTCCATCTCAAAACAAATTTCTAATGGGTCAGGCCTTGCTAATAAAGGCCTATCACGTGTTATCCCAAATTGACAAGATTCACCTTTATCTCAAAAAATAATAATAATAATAATAACAAAATAAAAAAAAAGATTTACTTTTATTTTTCTTATAAGAGAATAAACAGAGTCCACTAACAGATGTTCTACTAGAATCCCGATGGAAGCCCCTCTAATAGATTCAAAACACTCCTTGGTCCTTGCCCTTGCGCTTTTAAGATAACTAGAGAAGATCACAAAATCACATAATAGAATGTTGGTCGAGACTAGGGTCAGCAAATAACTCATAATTCGTAAATTATTCAAACTCGACTCGAAGAAAATTCATTGGTAATTCGAATTAACAGGACTAACTCGACTCGTTCCAATTCGAGTCAGCAACATATACATGCTAAAAATAAAAATATTATATCAGTGTATACTGTATAGCACAAAAAAGACTTAGTCGTCAAATATCTTTTCTTTCCGATCCACAACACAACTTGGTTTATGTATGTGTTATGGGTTATGAGATATTTGTTTGTGTATGTGCAGATATTATTATTTTTTTAAGATAATTATTGCATCTATTCACTATATTCACGAGTTGAATACCGAGTCACGAGTTGACTCAAGTTACAAAATGACGAGTTCGAGTTAGCTCGGATAGCTCGAAATTACCTCCCGAACGAGTCACGAGTTGACTCAAGTTATAACGAGTTCAAGTTATGCTCAACTTGCTCGAACTCGACTAATATACGGCCCTAGTCGAGACCACTGTTGTGACTCATAACTTTGTTCTTAGTTTTTTGGGTCCCATGCTCGAGGCTGTTCGTTAAAAACACAATGTTGTTTTGAGAAACCTTTTAATTATATTTGGAACAATAATATCTCTATGCTATTGATTGTTTTTTTTTTTGCTTTCGGTGCCTCAGATATTCAAACTGCATAATTCATTATAATTGGTTACAGTGAAATATATTGATTATAAACTTTTTCTATTAAAAAAAAATTATGGCCGAAGATATCAGTGTAGTTTTTTTTTGGAAAAATATAAAAAAGAAAAGAAAAGTAGAGAAAATTTTTTCTGTACCCCTCAAAAATGAGGAAATGCAGAATTTGCCCCCCAAAAATTAAAACTCCTTACTTTGCCCACCAAAATTTTGAAATGTTTCCTTATTTGCCCCTCAAGCTTTTTTTATAATATAAATAATATTAAAATAATAAAACATATTATTTGTGACCCTTTTGCCCTTGTGTTCGAAATTAAACATGAACTCACCAAATCGATGGAGACAAACCCAATCAGTCCTCTCTCTCGCGCACGCAAAAAAGAGTAACCAGATAAACCCTGAAACTTCTCCTCTCTTCTTCTTCTTCTTCTTCTTCTTCTTATATCGTAGATCTCACCAAATCGCATAAATCCTTCGCTCTCCTCTCTGACACGATGCAATTCACCTTCCTCGCTCGGATTCCCCTCTCTCACTGCACTGTCAATCGATCGGTGAAGCTTAAACCTTCTCTCCATTTCGTTCCGCAAGGTTAGTTGCTCTTCCCTCGCATGGCATCTATCTTCCTCGCACAAACCAGGTTCTTCTTTTCTTTTCGCTGTATTTTTTACTGATCAATTTGTTTTGGTTTTTGATAAATTTGAAAGGAACAAAGCAAAGGCATTGGCTGTCAATTGTTTTGAGTAAATTGCTGTCAATTTCACCACGTTTCAATTTCTGTCAATTTCTGTTGTGAATAATTAGTCATGGGTAAATTTATGCGAGTCAATTGCTGTAATCTATGAGTAAATTTTTGTAATTTCTGTCAATTAGCTTGTAAATAAATGCGGTAAGTAATTTCTGTCAATTGCTCTAATCTATGTAATTTCTGTAATTTTTTTACAATTGCGTGAAAGTGAGATAAAAAGAAGACTGAAGGGAGTAAGAGGGAACAAGCAAGGTAACCTCAAGTGTAATTGGGGCTTATTCCATATTCTTTTGACAAAAGAACAATTAAAAAAGAGATGGAAACTATCCTCTAAAAGTGAACTGTGACACAGGTTACACTGCTGTTCTGTCACAATGTTCCGATGCAAGAGCTGTTCCTGAGTTAGCAACTTGTTAGAAGAGAGAAGGTATAGAAAAAAGTTGAGAGAAGGGGGAAGTTTAAGAGTACACAAGAAAGAATTAAATGAACGTGTCTTCCCCGCCAACGACATAGCTTCATACACAAAAGATACAGTGAACAAACTGGAAGATGTCCAATACCATGTTGCAACATCCTTAACTATCGAATTGGAAACCTGAGGAGCATCTTGTAATGTAGCCAGAGTTTGCAGGCTGTGAGGTCTTGACAAGCAATGTAGAAGTAGCCAGAGCATTTTGTTTTTGTATTTTTTCTAGTATCTAAACAAATAGTTTTGCTTGCTTTTCAGGTCTTGTAGAAGTAGAAACAAATAGTTTTACTTGTTTTTCAATCTATTTTGTTATCGATGAATGCTTGTTGTGTAGTTTGAAAATTTGCTTTCTTCTAGATTTGTTCATGTTTATTGCGATTAAGTTAATTCACTTGAAATTGAGTTAATTTGGTTGAAATCTGTTATGAATAGATTCATTATGAGAGAAAATTAACTAACTAATTTGAATAGATCTCTAGTATTCATCATGTGAATAGATTCATTTAAAGTACCTCATAGCGCATAGTGCATAGGAAACATGGGACATGTGCCATTAGAATCCAAACAAGTACACATACTTGTGCGTTGCAATTGACTGTTGGTACCGTTTACTTTGGTACCAGGTTTTTTAGTTGCTAAAAATATGCTCACTGCAAAGGCTTTATCAAATAATATAACACAGTTCACTTAATTAGGGACTTAAAAATGATTTTTGGAAAAGGCGCAAGTTACTCCATTTATTAGCAAAAAAAATGCTAGAAATATGATACTGTAAGTATAACACAGTTCTAAAAAATGCATAACAATCACATCCATGAAATTGAATAGTTTTTTTTTTATAGCAAACGCCAATAGACTTTCATTAAGACAAACTGAAAATACAAATTTGCGTTTACAATCATAAATAATAAACTGCACCCCTTAACAAAAACTAACTAGAAACCTAAGCCAATACAAACTACGGATATAAATAGAAAGGAAGAAAAGACAGTAGCCAAAATACCAGTAAAAAATCTAAATAAACTAAAAACCAGGGGGGCAAAAACAACGAAATTCTGTTCAAGGTGGCTCCTCCAGCACCTGTTGGAAATATCTCTCCTCATCAATTTCATGTGGGAGATGTGGGAATGGCAGACCAACATAAGAGCAGTTTTCTATTCTAGCCTAATTTGCCAGAACATGTCCAAGTTGCACTGCATCCTGACCAACGTGGTGTACTGCAACCTTCTCTCCAAGTATGTGTAGAGTGTGCCTGATCCTTCTCAGTACTTCATCAGCCCGCCATGAGGGAACAATCTCCAGTTCGTTCTTTGTGATGGCTGTGACCAGTGGCAGACAGTCAGAGAAGAATTTGATCTTTGTACCTGTACCAGCTGTACCCGCTCGGTTCCACTGTGACTGGAGAGCCTTCTAATCAAACGAGAGAGGGTTTCCGGTTTGATCGAACGAGGATAGGTGGCAAGACGAGCAGCGACGGAGGAGCGAGGTTTATAGTGGATCGGAAAGCCGGGTTTGATCAGTGGAGGAAAGAGAGACAAGGCGACAGTGGAGAAGGACGCTGCGACATCGACCAGGTGAGAGATATGGTTTGGGTTTGATCAGTGAGAATCGATTTAATTGAGAGGGTTCGTTCATCCTGGTTTGATTTGGGTTCAAATCGAATTGGTTGGTCGAAGGGTATATTGGTCAGCAAAAGTAATTTTTATTATTTAAATATTATTTATAGTGTAAAAAAGGCCTAAAGGGCAAATGAAGAAACATTTCAAAATTTCGGGGGGCAAAATCAGAAGTTTTTATTTTCGGGGAACAAATCCTGTATTTCCTTAGTTTTGAGAGGTACAGAAAAAATTTTCCCAAAGTTTTATGTCTTAGTACTTTTATTTGAAAATTAATAGCTTCATAGGCTTAAAGCCTTTGAGCCGGGGGCCGGTGCAATCTGGGGACTGGAACCGGGTACAACAAAATTTTAAAATTTTTATCATAAATTTATTCGATAAATAAATAAGGACAAAATGACCGCTAAACCAATTAACCAAAGTCCGAAAGGTTTTGGCGCACTAACTGGTGGAGTGGGTGAGAAGTGGACAAGTGGGAATTGAAACAATGAAACAGTCTCGTTTCCGTATTCATCTCAACTTCTCAAGTTCTCAACCGTACAGAATTCTCTTCTCGACAAACGATCACGACCGCTGATTTGAATGATCGACGGCTCTTATATATTTCCTGAAATTCTGAGCGCTTGTTGACCTTTAGAAAGTTCAAAACACTGCAACTGCAAGTAGACTTAGTCTCTGGAGAGAGAGCGAGAGATTGAATTGCCTATTCTCTTTCCAAGTCTCAACAACAATTAGTACTTTTTGAAGGAGAAAGACTGGTTCGAAGAATCAATCATCATCCATATACGTAAAATTAGTAAGATTCTGCAGTTCAATTGTTCTAAATGGTTCATTTGGTGTATTATTTTTGTTTGTGAATTTTACATGGAGAAGGTTGATGAATGTCAGGATTAATCGGCTAAGTATTTAAGTATTCTATTTCTTTATTTTGGGTTTTCTTCACAGATTGTTTGTGAATTACATGGAGAACATTGATAAATTTTGGGGTTCAGAAATCAGAACTGGCTCTTATACCTTTTATTTATTTTGGGTTTTCTTTTGAGTCAAGAAATTGTTCTTCAGATTGTCTTCAATTCTAGTTAATAGAAATATTCCAATTTCACCAAATATATTCCACAACCCTGTTTAATGCAGGTATGCAATGGCCCAAAGCCGTACCAGAAGCACATTGTACATACTTGTGGTGCTTGGCTTGTGCATCTTTTGCTATATTCTTGGTTCATGGCATAGAAGTGCCATCGGCCGAGGCGACTACATAGCCTCAATTATTACCAAGGAAACTGAATGTAACTTCCCACTAACCTTAAATTTTGAAACCCATCATGCAAAACCCATCTTTTCAAATCAAAGCTTGAGACTGTTTGAGCCATGCGATGAGAAATATACAGATTATACCCCTTGTCAGGACCAGAGACGGGCCATGTCCTTTCCAAGAAAAAACATGGTTTACAGAGAGAGGCACTGCCCTACTGAAAAGGAAAAGATGTACTGCCTTGTACCAGCACCGAAGGGGTATGAGCAACCATTTCATTGGCCAAAGAGTCGGGATTATGTCCCATTTGTAAATATGCCTTACAAGAATTTGACAGTAGAGAAGGCAGGGCAGAACTGGATCCACTTTGAGGGTAATGTGTTCAGATTTCCTGGAGGTGGGACCCAGTTCCCGCAAGGGGCAGATAGGTACATTGACCGGATTGCCTCGGTTGTACCAATTGATAATGGTACTGTCAGGACTGTTCTTGACACTGGCTGTGGGGTACGTGGCTGCTATCTCTAGGTTAATTTCTTTCAAATTTTTTTTTCAATACATTGCTTTATGCGTGAATTACGCTATGCTTATAAGATTGAACTATGTGGGTGATTGCCACCTGACCCTCAAAAAAAAAAAAGATTGAACTATGTGATGTTTGCTAGTATTGGTTTCCAATTTAGAATTAATTTGTAATCTTTGGGTTCCCTAGAAAATTTTCCGTGCACCACTAATAATAATAATAATAATAATAATAATAAGGAAAAATTGAAAGTCAAAGCAGTTTATCCCAAACAAGTTGGGGTAGGCTAGAAATGACACCCTGACCTTGGTCATTTTTTGTATATATGGCTGAGTTTTTACACCGGCTCGCCAAGCCTATCGCAAGCATGTGGACTTGAGCCATGTTCCTCTTAGAAGAGAGCCCAATACTCTTACCACCTGAGCTACTAAGCTACTAGACCACATGCGAGACAGGGACTTTTAATACGTGCACCATTACAAGACATAAAAAACTGTCCAAAATTTAAAGAACTTATATTTGAGCACTTCTATTTTACTATTCAAAATTTCAAACAACACAGGGACACCCAATTTGGTTGCTATTGTTATTGTCTCTTTAACTGATAAATGTTAATTCTGCATGTTTATGTTTTGGAATTTCTAATATCGTTGTGAAATATTTAGGTTGCAAGTTTTGGTGCCTACTTGCTGAGCAGGAATGTATTGACCATGTCATTTGCACCTCGAGATTCACACACGGCACAGGTACAATTTGCACTGGAGAGAGGCGTACCAGCGGTGATTGGTGTACTTGGTTCAATGAAGCTACCATATCCTTCTAGAAGTTTTGACATGGCTCATTGTTCTCGTTGCCTTGTACATTGGACCTCTAGTGGTAGGACTCCTTGCGTTCTCATATATCTACCGAGCATTCTCTCAGACTGAGTTTAAGACCGTAAACCTTAAATGAAGTACCTAACTCCCTATTAAGCCTTAACTGAGCTAATTTGCTTCAGTTCAGTCTCATCTGTGCAGTCATTGAATCAATTAATCCTCACTATTCATCAATTTCATAATGCACTAATCACCAAATGAGGAAGGAATGAAAGGAAGGTATTAAAAATTCTACAAGCTTAAAAGTTTTTGGTAGCCTGTCCAGCACATACTGGTCATACTGATTTGAAGCAGCTACCAGGCCTGACCGAAAAGTCTGCTGGAATATATTACACTGATCCCTTGCCCAATGTTGGTGCTGTTTGACCAAATATTTATTATTATTGCTTCAGTTACCCTTAATTAAGTCCTAGTAAAAAAGAAAGATGACAGTTATTAAATATTTTCACTTATTTGTCTATTTGAGGGTCATTTAACTGCATCAATAATGCCT
Organism: Rhynchospora pubera; assembly: GCA_028095005.1. Classification (NCBI taxonomy): domain Eukaryota; kingdom Viridiplantae; phylum Streptophyta; class Magnoliopsida; order Poales; family Cyperaceae; genus Rhynchospora; species Rhynchospora pubera. The sequence continues at coordinate 155,536,552 of CM051462.1, read as the reverse complement.
CGATATACCATTATTGTCCAGTTCGATAAAAAATGAAGTATCTTTGTGACATATTAGTTTGCTTCAAACCGTCAGTTGACCTTATTTCTCCATTTCTTGATGAAATTATCCTCAATTGTGCAATCACATCACATTGTAAATAATTTAAGACCCAATTTAGCTATAGTACATTTTTGAATTTAAACATTGAATTCTGTCTAGATGGAATGTACATGATGGAGATCGATCGAGTACTGCGGCCAGGGGGGTACTGGGTGTTGTCGGGACCACCAATAAATTGGAAGCATCATGACAACTGGTGGAAGCAAACTAAGGTAGATCTGGAGGCAGAACAGAGAAGAATCGAAGAGTTAGCAGAGCTTCTTTGCTGGGAGAAAATATCTGAGATGGCTGAGACTGCCATTTGGAGGAAGCCCATCAATCTGCAGTCATGCCCAAGTAGAAAATATGGGTCTCAAATCAAGACCTGTGATTCAACAAAGATGGATGATGTGTGGTAATAAATCTTTGTACCATTTTGTTCTGGCTTTGCATTTGTTTTTATTTTATTTTTTTCACTGTTCAGAAGTAGACAATGTTATCATATTCTTGTACCTGATCTGTGTTTTTGCTTCAGTGACCCACCTTAAAGAAAAAAGGCTTGAGCAATATAACAAGAGAAGACAAGAGAATATATGGCATGCGGGATTAAAAGAAAAGCATACTAATTTTAGTTCACAGACCAATGTATACGACAGATACGGAATCTAGCATGTTTTTGTAGGAAAATATAAAGATGAATATTTACAGCACCGAAGCACAGGGTTTTGTTGGAATATGTGCTTGCTGATTGTAATTCAACCAATATAGACTTATATACCTGGGATCTTTCCTTCTGGTTGTTCTTCTTCTCTATTTCAGGTACAAGGAAATGGAAGTTTGCATAGCCCCTTACCCTAAAGTCGAGCCAATACAATTGGAGCTATTTCCAAAGAGACTCTATGCTGTACCTCCCAGGATATCTACTGGGACAGTACCCAAATTATCACCAGATTTGTACAGCCAGGATAATAAACTATGGAGAAGGCACCTTGAGTCTTATAAGAGAGTGAATAAATTTCTCGGTACCGATAGATATCGCAATGTGATGGACATGAATGCAGGACTAGGTGGTTTTGGCGCTGCCTTGGAGTCGGATAAAGTATGGGTCATGAATGTCATGCCTACTGTTGCTGATTTGGACACATTGGGGGTTATTTACGAGAGGGGCATGATTGGAATTTACCATGACTGGTATATATATTTGTATTTTCTTATAAAATTATCATGGTTAATTACAGATGACAACTATAGGTATCTGCCATTAATTTCACCAAATGAATGTCATGTCACAATTTAGCCATTTTGGGGGTTACTTATTCAAGGGCATGATTGGAATTTACCGTGACTGGTATATATCCTTTATTTCGAATTAAGGTTATTAACCAACGATAACTTTAGGTGTCTGCCATTACTTTTACAAAATGAACTGTTTGGAGGTGATAACTTGTATACATTGAAGTTATATCTGGCATTACTATAGGTGTCTATCATTCCTTTGTATTATGATAATTTACTGGCATTTGGATGAGGTATGCTAGTAAATTTATTTTTTATAATTCTTTAACTTAATAAAACATTTGTTCACCCAATCAAAGGTTTTATTGATTGTAAAAATTTGTTAGGTTGGTAAACTGAAAAATCATGCTTTATCTACTTCCTTGTTATAGTTCTCTCTGGATTTTGTTTGTCAGGTGTGAAGCCTTCTCAACTTATCCTAGAACATATGATCTCATACATGCTAATGGTATCTTCTCTCTGTATGAGAATAGGTAGCAGACTTTTTCCTCTTTCGTTCACATTTTTCTTGCACCATGTCAAATATGGCCATCCTTTCACACACTCATTCTTGTTGAAAGCATAGTTATATGGTGTGCTTTTGAATAAATAGGGGTTCTGAATGCAATATGTACAATTTATAACAAAATTTTGGGTTTTCATTTGAAATAGCATTTAACAGCTGGCCCTTTATATTGATTATTGAGCCGCTAAGCTTTCTTTGATTTTCTCTGCGACCCAAAGTGCCCTCTCTAAAATCCTAGTTCTACACTGCTGAGCAGGTGTAAGGCAGAGGATATACTATTGGAAATGGATCGGATATTGCGTCCTGAAGGAGCAGTTATAATCCGTGAAAACATTGATATTTTGAGTAAAGTGGGAAATATCGCAACTGGCATGAGATGGGAAATTAAGTTGGTTGATCATGAAGATGGTCCTCATTTGTCGGAGAAGGTAATGTTTGGCGTCAAGAAATACTGGGTTGGTGGGAGCCGAAACACCAAAAAGAAGAAGATAAAAACTGATTGAAATTTTATAAATTGACATAATTTTGATAGCTTTAAGATTTTGGTAGTACTTAGGAATGCTGTAACTTGTAGGCAGCATGTATCTGCAATTTTCCTCTCTTGCTGAATTTCTAGAACGATGTATATTTATTGGAGATTCTATTTTTTTTTCCATTTATTATGTTTTGGTTACGGTATCAGATAGATAATATGTATATTTATTTTGGGGGAACTTATGAGGCCGGCTTAAATATGAAATGCCAATATAGTTTCATAATAAAGATAGCCTATAATACTCGGAACTCGGAAGGGATTCTTTATATTTTCCTTATCCGGTTTGTTCTAATAAACCATAAAAAAATAAGATTACAAATGAACTTCAGGATAATAAGTATGATATATATGAGACATATATTGTGCCTGTAAAATACGATCATAAAATTTGATTAAAAAATATTAACCAAAATTTTGACATTAAGTATCGTTAATGAATCTCTTCTTTTGACAATGAACATAGTGTGAAACTAGCTATTATCAAATGTGTTCAGTTTAAACGGTTCATGACCCATTTTAATTTTTTCATGTATTTTTTGTCCGATTCATGACACTTTGCTTCGTTTTTTTTGTAACAGTTATATTTTCTGTTGCAACTAACTAAACATTTATATTTAAATAACAAAATATTTGTATTTATTAAACTGAACATTTGGACAAAAATAAAATAAACATAGTGAACATAGCGAACACTTATAAAATAACGAACAATTATAATACAAAGTGAACATTTGTATCTAATAAAGTGAATACTTATAATAATGAAATGAACAAAAAATAATGTGCGCGCTGGGTGAGTAGAGGGAAGAGAGCGCTACTCGTTGACACGCGATGGTAGAGACGACAAATTGAGCGATGGTGTTAATCAATTTCCGTGTGAAACACATTACAACATACGATACAAATGAATTGTGAGTGAGCAAAAATAATAAAGCTATCTTACATTTGTCTTTCATCTCAAGTTTATGTACAGAACTAATTAAGCATCATCTTTACGTTTGACATACGTGCTTAGGAACTCATTGATCATGGATCTTGTGACATCTGGTGTATCTATGATATATTTCGGCAACCTGCATTTCAAATTTGCAACTGTAAATTCAAACTTGATTTTATGCAATAAAATATATGATCAAATTCCAAGGGCAGATATGTGACTATGTCTAATTCTTAGACTTAGGCCACACAAAAACGGCTCAGAGCAGGCCCAAAATTTCAGCCATCCCATGTTTGTCTGTAGTGAAGGTAGGTAAGGCGGCTCAACATGTCATGGACCAGGAACCAACCAAAATGTGAAGGAAGGTTTGCTTCTTCAGTATAATTAGTCTAAATACCAGAATTAAGTTTGTAGTTCAATATTCTTTGCCGCAAGTGCAAACGGTGTAGTAAGAAATCATAAAAGTTTAATTATGCTTAGTACATTACAAAATTTAACCAATTGTCATGTTACCTGCTCTTTTAACTACACTCTACCTCTTTTATTGGGAAATAGCATGTGATAATATGGACAAGATTTAACATTTAATAATCACAAAAAATTCTGGAAAAACTTGTATTCGAAATTTAAATAGGCATGATATTGGGTTAAATTTGCATGACAAACTTTATTTGTTGTTAAAAACTTCATGTACTATTTTTACCAAGGTTATTTTAGCTAGCTATTTAGAATTTTACGGAATGATTAGTGTTATTCGAGTTGTGATAAATGATAAGATATATACAGTAAAAGTACGAATGTTAGTTGCACTATTGTTGTCATCACATCATTATTTTTATGGTTTTGACCATTATTGCTATTATATTTTGAAGAAAGCTAAGCCTAGGCCTATTTTAAAATTTAAAATATAATCTATTATTCTAATTATTACCATACAACACCATTTTTTCACAATCAAATCATGTACCATCCTGATGCCCCTCCATTGTGATATTTGTTAGTCTTGGCATCTCTGGTTTGCATGTAGCATGTATTCCACCCGCATAACTTTAAAGAGAGCTGAAGCCTAGTGATCACGCACGGGCATCTTGCCAAAAACCATAGCAACAAAATTGAAACAACATACTAGTGTGACAACATCAGACTAGGATATCATCATTCAGTGGCGGAGCTAAGCACAAGAAATGGGGGTCAATTGACCCCATTGATTTATAAAAAATAATACTATATTTAAAAAGTTCACACTTGTAAAATGAAAAATTTTGTAAATATGTAATATTTGAACCCCATAAATATTCAAAATATATTCCACTAGTGAACCCCATATTGGATTTAGAAAATTTATTCTTGTTGGAAAAAAATATTTATATAACATATATATATTAGACTGCCACAAATGTTAATTTTTGTCTTCTCAAATATTTCATGAACTTTCATTTTTAGTAATGATTAGCACATGCATATTGAACTTATTAATTGAACTTAGATATGTAACTCTACAATCTACTTTGTTAATGTATAGATTTCTTTTTGTTTATTTAATTGAATATTACAAAGATATAATTAGTAACCATAATAATTTTTATGAATCGATTTAGTATGTTTTATTTTGTTTTTTGTTTATAACATTTCATCTTCTGACGATTTAAAAAGATGAGACTTCAGAGAATTAAATTAGAAGATAAAAAAATCTATTATAACTTGTAATTTTTATAAAATCGTTCTATATTTTGTGTTTTAATATTTTTCAGCAAAGTTTTTAAATACTTTATTGGAATAAAATCAAAATGAATTGTAATGTCTCCAGCAATTGATAGTGTCTAAATTGTTGATTGCACAGTCAAAATGACACTAATAATCCAAATAGTCATAGATGAGATTTTCATTGGCCGTTGGATCGACCGATCCATAATCGGTCATAATGAATTATTTAGATTTAGCCCAAATAAAAACTCATCCTAAACAAAATTTTTCCAATATACATATTGTATGAATTTATTTAATTTCTTGTAATATTAATGCTATAAATTATTAAATCCCATTGTCAAATTTTGTGGCTCCGCCACTGTCATCATTGCAAAATAAGTCAGACAATAAACCACCTCTACCATGACAAGCCAGCACGCAGGCAATGTGATGATCTTGAATGATATGGCTGGTAAAAAAGTCTATACATCAACCCAGGGCTCAGTGATCAAAGAAATAATCAAAAGTGTCATGCCAGACAAAGCAAAAATTAATTGCAATTATAGTCCTCTTAAGTTCCCACCAATTTCCCATGATTAACGAACTTACTACTTCCAGAATGGAGCATGATTTTAAGCAGATGCTGTTAAAGTAACATTTTTACATAATACAACATTCAATGTAAATATTAAATTGATTACAAGTTGTGCCAACACAAATAGACTCTAAAGTCTCAAGTGAGAACAGAAGAATGAGCTATCTTATGTACGTTTTGCCTATCTTAAGTTTATGTGCAGAACTAATAAGCCCCTCTACCTTTCTTATATGCTTAGGTCTGTCATGCTCAAGTACATCATGACTGATCATGCATCCTAATAAGTTGGCACCTAGCGCATGACACACCGTCCTCAGTTACCCTTGATTGAAATTACACTAAAACAGACTTCATTTTCTGGAATATCTGATTCTGATCAAATTCAAGGGTAACTAGGTCCTTAGGGACACACGCGACTCAAACCATCTAAAAATTTTGGCCATCCCATTTTCCTGTCAGGGTTCAAGGCACATTTAATAGGCCTTGGACCAGGACAGCAAATTGGTGATAAAACGTCTATTTCCTCAGCCCAATTCAACAAAATATGGTGTACTGCATTTTATGTAGAAGTAGGACGAGATAGAATCTGGTCAAACGAGCATGTTTCCGATCAGTGTTGGATCCTCACAATCTACAAATTATCTATAAGCTAACTAATCAAGGAGAATATATGGAGAATTCTGGTAGTGTGGCAGCAACATTGCAGTGATTTGTCTCCGTTTGGGATACAAGTTCAAAATCATCTAGATGTTTTAGTTGAATAACAAGGACTGAAATTTCAAAACTTTTTGTTAACTAAAGTGATATTCGTGTGCCATTGTCTCTGTATAGGACCATATATATCCCGACTTTGAGATTATACTATATAGAACGATTGTGCATCGTGATGTATTGAGGTTTTTGTACATCAACGATCATTATTTGTCAACTGATTTACAAATTGACAAATCGAGTTATACCAATCAAATCTATATATTGAAATTTCGTAGCAAATCAATTTTTATATATTTTTACTATTTTTTTCGAATTTTTAAATTTTTTTTCTTTTTTGGGTACCAACTAATAATAAGGAAATTCAAAAATGGTAGGTTTTAAAAAATTCGAAAAAAATAGTGATAAAATTTCAAAAAAAAATATAAAATTTGATTTTTTTTTATGATATATATATATATATATATATATATATATATATATTGGATTGGTTTAATAAAATTTGTCAATTTGTAAAACTATCGACAAATATAATTGTGATGTACAAAAGTCTCAATAAATCGCAATGCACCATATCATTTTGAAAATTGACCAATTTATTCTACAAATTGAAATCTCCTACTAAACTAAATTTTATAATTTTTGAAAAATTTTATTATTATTTTTTTCGAATTTTTTAAAATCTCCCATTTTCCAAAAAATTCTAAATAGTAGTTTGCTCCAAAAATAGCCGGTTTTTAAAAAAAAATAAATAAATAAAATAGTAATAAAATTTCATAAATTGTAAAATTTGATTTGCTAGTAGATTTCAATATATAGATTAGAGTTGTTAAATGAGATTTGTCAATTTGCAAAAATACCGACGAAAAAAAACGCGATGCATAGAAAGACATATACATCATAGTGCACAATAAACTACCTGTGTGTGTGTTTATTTATTTATTTACTTGACTTATTAAGTGTTAACATGTAATTAGTTGAAATTTAAAAATATATATATTCGTCAGTTGCTCCGTTTATCTTCTATTGGTACTTGCTACTAAAATTGCTAAAAACCGTCTCTGTAATTCAAACATTATTTGTCAGCATGCACAGTACCTGTTTATATTCTAAAGCTAAGCTCTCAGATGATATTGTCCAATACAGATTCTTTATGTTTTAAAGGAAAAAAAACAGAGAAAACGGAGTGCCCCATTTTCAATTTGGATAATTAATAACAATCACTTATGCTTGTTGGAAGCATGATAAACTTACGAAAAAGTGGCCTGTCGCAAACGCAGGCATAAAAGAATCAAATAAAAAACTTCGTTCTGCAAATACATCAGGAGAGAAACATAATTCATATTGTATACTACTTCACCGCATATTAATTAGTTGTTTTCCTCACTATTGATAAAATTCTAATATATACACTGGCCCCTCTCCAAGTAAGCTATTCCAACGTTTTCTAATGTCGACGTGGCTCAACAGTACCACCGCATCAATCAGAACTTGAGGTAGATATTCATATTGCGAATCAAGCAGCTCAAGAGTCGGGACCCATATCATTGGAGTTGAGGGTGATGAGCCTCTCCGAGATGAGCATGTGCCCCTGAAAAAACTATCCTCCATCGTCTTTTTTCCGTATTACAAAGAGGCAGACTGTGTGAGTTGAATGCTAGAGTTCAATGCACGATATGAGATCACAAAGCTCTTTTGGCGTCAATTTTTCTAAAAAAAATGCATGTTGTTGTTGTTGTTTGACATTCACAACACATGCCCTCATTCGTGTCGTTGAGATGTTCGCATAATTTATTCCTTTTAGCTTCCACCAATTTCTTGGAGTTTTACTATTCTAAAATGAAATATTTTAAATTAGCTTTCCCAAGCAATAACCCAGCATCCGGAATTGATAAATGTAAGTTATTGAATAATTGAGGTGTAAGATATCAATCACTAGCGGCATATCCTATTCATTGCTACTCTTAGAAATCTTATGATATATCAGTCAAAAAATTCATTAATTTACAAAGATTATTCAGCATACTGCCTAGTTCCTTTTAATTAATTAATTAAAAGAGTAATAGTTCGACATAAGCAATACCGATTGTGCCTTAATCATTCTGTTTTATCCTATTGAATTTCATATTAAAAAAATATATTGAAAAATACAAGGATTACCAAATTATTTGCTATGAGGCGATGTACAGTTTAAAGTGATTTTGAGCACGTTGCGTTCTTATATATAATGGTGAGTAACCATGATTCAACTCAAAATGCCTGAAATTTTTTTTTTTTTTTGAAAAAAGAGGGAGCTCTTTGTCATCTAACTTTTTTTTTAAATTAAAGATACATACGAGACTTGAACCCTTGACCTTATGGAAGCTAGCCTAGTGCTCTTACCACCGAGCTACTAGACCACATGCAAAATGCCTGAATTCTTATATGGTGCTTCATGCTTAGAAAATTTATTAATCATACACTTTGTGCATCAACGGGCTGAAATGTGCGGTTCGCCTATCTTGTTGAATCTTTCGAGTAAAGAACTAATGTCTTGATTCGTCGATAACTCCAAATCCAAGCCCAAATTAACACCTAAGTTCAAAAACTTTTGCCTACCTTATTTTTTCTAAATTAAATTATGAACAATGTTTCTGTTTTATTTATTTTAAACGGCTATAGTTGAATGAAGCACGTGTAATGATGTCACCCAAATAGGCCTGTCTAACGTCCACTACGGACACGGAAAATAGAAATTTCATTATCTGTTCCGTTACAGAAACGGTACATACCAGCAATTTCGTTAGCCGTTTCATTTGGACGGAACGTGACGGAACGACTAAAATTGAACTATATACCACACAAACGAATGACGAAATCCGTTCCGTTAGCCGTTCCGTTTCAGAAACGAAATATAAATCTGTACCGTTAGCCGTTCCGTTAGAACGGAACAGCCACGGAATCACGTGGACGAATCCTCCGTCTGCAGGCCTACACCCAAATGTCCATTGGAGGACTGGACTAGATCGGTCGGTATTAAACAGAGAGGACTCGATCTAATATTTGACATGCATACTGTCAAAGTGTCAATCTGTCATAGATAGCGGGACTTTTTCTTTAAGGGTGTGTTTGGATGAGCCGGGAATAGAGAATAAGAATAAGAAATTTCGGTTTGCGTGCTTATTCTTATTCTTGTGCAAAACAAACGGTATAAGAATAAAGAATTTGGACCCTTATTTCTATACTAACAAAACCATGGTATAAGAATAAGGAATATGGATAAGCACGCAAAACGAAATTTCTTATTCCTGTTCTCTATTCACGGCTTATTCCGTTGCATCCAAACACACCCTAAAATTTCAAAATTAATTCATAAATTCAACAAAGGTTTATGAAATTATACCCTTCAATATTTTTACAAATGACCTTACCAGGCCGCCATACACCAATAGCCATTTCTAGACATGCACGCCCCTAAAAATGTAATAAAACTAAAAAGTAATTAAAATTAAAATTGACATTAGGAATTCGCCTTTAAATTTTATATATTTTTTCTTCTCTTAGGGTGCGTTTGGATCGTTAGAAGAAAGAAGAAGAAGAAGGAAGAAGAAGAAAAAAAATTATAAACAATCCAAACTCTTCACAAAGTTACACACTTCCCAATACTTCTTCTCACTTTTTCCCTTCTTTCCTTCTTCCCACACATATCCAAACGCACCCTTAAAGGCTGTCATTTCTAATGTCGACATGTAATTTTCGAACTATGGTACATTATTTTTTCTTTTAAGTATATTTCTCGTACGATAATATGATTAATTATTCAAATGTGTCCAAAATATACCAAAATGATCTACAACTTTTATAGTATGTTAAACTTCAAATTAAGAAGCCGTCTTGATTAAAAAAAAATGATACAACATGACATGTTAGTGCTCGATTCGTTCTATACAACACTTTCAACTTTTTTTTTTTTTACTGTGGTGCATTTTAAATTCGAAGATACTCATGGTAGAAAAGTTACTGATATTTTTATTAAGTCCGATGCAATTTGAATCATCCAAAAACTATAGACTGACGTTAGAAATGTGTGTGTGTGTGTATTTTCATATTATTATGCTCCTACGGCTGTGTGCGTGTTTGGACCTTGGAAGGTGGATCCTAATTAAGTGATAAAAGACCGACATTCGGATGGCGACATGATTTAGTAGCTCAGCAACAGAAGATTACTGTGAACTGTGGAGTAACGACATGATTTAGTAGCTCAACAACAGAAGAAATTTCACGGACCTTTAGAGATTTTAAATCTTGTTTGCATATATAGGGAAAAAGAAGGCTAGAGTTAAGGCTATCATTTGTGATTGTACTTGAGATAATAGGAATTCTCAATTCTGCATATTTCCCCTTTAAAAAATAAAATCCGAACGCAAAATCTACGCATCCTCAATTAATGTAGGAGCCGTCTGTCACAGCGCATCCTTCGGAGTTCGGACGCTGTACTACTTATAATTAATTGAGGCCTCCACAAAACGGAGAAATACGTTACTTTTCAGTGGGAGCGAGTGGGAAGGAAAGAGAACAGAGGTGAAATTCAGAAGTTTTCTTTGTTTGGATGTAGTGTTCTAAATACGTGTTGTACCGTGTCGTGTCGTGTCGTGTTGTGTCGTGTCTAAATCCTAAGAGATGGACACGACACGTCTAAGGACACGTCACGCCTCGTGTCCTCGTGTCGTGTCATGTCTTCTTTAGACGTGCTGTGTCGTGACATGCTCAAACACGTTTAACTTTTTGACATGAATGTAATTTGTTTATGAAATTTAAAAATTATATTTGTTAAATACGTCAAAAATTAAGAAAGTAGACGTGTTGTACCATTGAATTAAAATATAGATTATTTTTTAACAATCTATTAATATTTTGACAATTTCTTATCGGATTTAAGTAATTGTTTCACTAAAAATAAATCAAACTCATGAAATGGTACAAAACTATTTTCAATGACAAAAAATATTTGATTCTTTTTAAGGCAAATCACATATAGATTTCTATCTTTAATTTGTACATGGCTCTGGACCCTTTTATTTTATTTGTGATTTAATTATTGAATCATCCTAATTATATTGCAATCTTTTGATTTCCAATTCTAACGATTTACAAGTGTTTTATTCAAAAATAAGTCTATTAATAATCATTGATTTATGATTAAATGTATCTTTGGCAAGATTTATGGAAAAAAATATAATAGTATGTATATAATTGAGGAATCCATTGTATTTCTATAACACTATGTGTGTCTCCTTTTCGTGTTTGGCGTGTCTGTAATACATGTCGTGTCTCTCGTGTCGTGCCGTGTCGTATCTCGTGTCGTGTCGTGTCGTGTCAAGACAACTCGCGTGCCATGTCGTGTCGTGTCTATTTCATCAAAGTTGGACACGACACGCTTAAGAACACGCCACACGAAATTCTCGTGTTGTGTTCGTATCCGTGTCTTACCGTGTCGTACCACCTCCGTGCTGTGTCGTATCGTGCCGTGTTCGGACACAGCCGTATTTTTTTAGAACACTATTTGGATGGAAGAAAATAAGAAGAGTACAAATTTAGCGAGGGGAATTGTTACTTTTAATATTTCCTTTTCTGTACGAATATATTCTCCTCCGAATCGGAGGAGAATGGATAGGAAGGAAATTTTGGCTCAGATATATTGAAGCTATGGACATCGCTATCCCTTGCCCTTTCACTTCTATTTCATTATTTTATCTTCGTTTGCCCTATTTTTTTCCGATAAAGATACTGTATAAAAATGTTGTCTCCATGAATTACAATGATTTTGTCCCTTCTGATTTTTGTCTTCATATAAAAAACTTAATATTTACATTAATCTTTTAACCAATCAGACAAAGTGACACATGCATAATAACAGTGAGAGGGATGTCATTTAAATGTGGAGATCTTATCGTTCAACCTTCTGTATTTGACTTCTTTTTTTTTTTACGACCATGAGATGTGCAAGTTTATTCAAATGAGTTCTTAATTAAGAGATAGATTAAAAATATAGCAATGATCATGTATATATTAAAGACTATACACTAGTGCATTTGATGCATTTTTTAGCATTGCTAATTTTGAATTATGCGCACTTTGGTTTATCCAAGGGTATATTAGTCAAAATTTTACATTTCACTTTCATTGAAATAATTCATCCAAACAAGAGATGAGAAGGAAAGAAAAATAATTTTTTCTTTCCCCTTCATTATTCATCCAAACAAAAAATGTAAAATTATTTTACTTTCCATCCCATCCCTTTCCTTCCCTTTTTATTATTTCATTTCCTTTCCACTCTCTACCAGAACCAAACAGAGTGTTACTGTTTTTCTATCTCACTCAGTTGTCGCCTCCTCAATTTGCAGTTAAAAAATAGTGCTGATTGGTTTGGCAACATAAGCATCACCATCAAAGATCATGATAATCTTTTATTACAAGTCAGCAATCCTTTCCATACATTGAAATTCTTTCCAAAAACCAAATACCTCTCTCTTCCACTTCCCATAATTACAGATGCTCAATCCTTAATTAAAATGTTCCCATATCAATCTGTTCTCATTTCCTTAAATATATATAGGCATACCATTGCCATATATTATATAAATTTCCTCTCGTTATTCCTTTCAACCCTAATAAAGTAATAAGTAACAAAAAAAAGCGATCAGTTAAAGACAGCATTCCTATCTTTTGAGAAATTAAGATAGACAAACAGAGAGAAATGGAGCAGAGTTGGTACAGTTATTACTCCCATTCGGTTTCATCCATTCCACGAACGACCCAGTACGTGGTATCAAGGTTCTCCCGGTACCTTTTGCAAAGATCCGACAACCTTGTAATTATGGTTGACTCATCATACATGGCCGCTGCCATAGGAAGGCAGCAACCTATGTTGGATTGGCAGATGCCAAGGCCACGTGACATGATCCCCGCATCATATGCGGCCAATTATGGCTATATAGCACCTCCGCCAGCATCTCAAGCCTACATACGCCCCCACCAGCGACGTGCCAACGGACAACCACGGCAACAGCAGGCTTCCCTATTTCCATTCAACAATTCGCCTTCATTCGGTCCTGCCAACGTGGCGCCACCACAGCCAGCCAATGAGCCTGAGGTTCTCATTTTGGACCGACTGCCTCAGGAGTTGGGAACTGCAGCCAACCATGTGATAAAAACCCTACCGTCTGCTGTCCTTTCACCAGACGATGAGAAGCCAGACTGTGTAGTTTGCATGGATGAATTGGGTGTTGAAAATAAAATATCAAAGCTACCTTGCGGTCATTTCTTCCACAGCAATTGTATCTTGTTGTGGCTCAACATCAACAATATTTGTCCTCTCTGTCGCTTCAAGTTGTGAACAAACGATTAGATAGGAGTCCTAGCATGAGCAATAGATGGGACATTTTTTCTAAATTTTTCTTTCGTAATTAATGAAATTTTAGTTGCCATAGGTTTTTGCATAATGTTGTGTCGACTATATCTCACATAATTATGGCTAGTGTTCTAAATACGTGTCGTGTCGTGTCGTGTCAAACACGTCGTGTCTAGATCATCTCTCGTGTCGTGTCGTGTCTAAATATTTCACGTGTCGTGTCGTGTCGTGCCTAAATCCTAAGAGATGGACACGACACGCCTAAGGACAAACCACGCCTCGTGTCCTCGTGTCGTGCCGTGTCGTGTCGTGACGTGTTCAGACACGTTTAACTTTTTGACATGAATGTAATTTGTTTATGAAATTTAAAAATTATGTTTGTTAAATACGTCAAAAATTAAGAAAGTAGACGTGTTGTGCCATTGAATTAAAATATAGATTAATTTTTAACAATCGATTAATATTTTGACAACTTCTTATCGGACTTAAGTAATTATTTTACTAAAAATAAATCAAACTCATGAAAGGGTACAAAACTATTTTCAATGATAAAAAATATTTGATTCTTTTTAAGACAAATCACATATAGATTTCTATCTTTAATTTGCGCATGGCTCTGGACCCTTTTATTTTATTTGTGATTCAATTATTGAATCATCCTAATTATGTAATCTTTTGATTTCCAATTCTAACGATTTACAAGTGTTTTATTCGAAAATAAGTCTATTAATAATCATTGATTTATGATTAAATGTATCTTTGGCAAGATTTATGAAAAAAATATAATAGTATGTACATAATTGAGGAATCTATTGAATTTCTATAACACTATGCGTGTCTCCTTTTCATGTTTGGTGTGTCTGTAATACGTGTCATGTCTCTCGTGTCGTGCCGTGCCATATCTCGTGTCGTGTCGTGTCGTGTCCAGACAATTCGTGTGTCGTGTCGTGTCGTGTCGTGTCGTGTCTATTTCATCAAAGTTGGACACGACACGCTTAAGGACACGCCACGCGAAGTTCTCGTGTCGTGTTCGTGTCTGTGTCTTACCGTGTCGTACCACCTCCGTGCCGTGTTCGGACACGCCGTCTTTTTTTTTAGAACACTAATTATGGCCCAATTTTGTAATGGATATTTAGTGTCGCGGATGATGTAAGACAGCGACAGTTGGCAAATAGTCCAGAAATATTTCAATTTGAATAAATAAGATTTCAAAAATTGAGGATTTCAGAATTTTTTTGTGAATTTAATTCAACCTTATACAGTCTAGAATATGTTTCATACATTATTTATCCAAAAAAATTGGATTATACATGATAATTACGCATATTAAGTGCAAATAATGCAATTTTGAGCATCATTTGAGCATTTCAATCATCTATTGATTCAAATTAAGTAATTTCATCACAATAATTTACATTTAAACTCTTTAATACTGTCTAAAATATGTTTCACGAATTATTTATTGAAAAAGATTGAATTATACATGGTAATTACGCAAATAAAATGTAAATAATGCAATTCTAGATATCAATTGAGCATTTCAATTGTTTCAGAACCATTCTAACTCATTTCATCACAATAATCTATATTTAAACACTTTATACTGTCTCAAATATATTTCGTATGTAATTTATTCAAAAAGATTGGATTATACATGGTAATTACACATATAAATAGCAAATAATACAATTCTGAGCAACATTTGAGCATTTCAATCGTGTGTGGATTCATTCAAAATCATTTCATCACAATAATCTATATTAAAATTCCTTATACTATATAGAATATGATTCATACGTTATTTATTTAAAAATATTAGATTATACATGATAATTACGTATAAAAAGTGCAAATAATGCAATTCTGAGCATTATTTGAGCATTTCAATTGTATCTTGATTCATTCTAAGTCATTTCATCACAATATTCTACATTTAAATTCTTTACACCATCTATAATATGATTCATACGTTATTTATTCAAAAAAGATTAGATTATGCATGGCAATTATGCATATAAAGTGCAAATAATGCAATTCTGAGCATCATTTGAGCATTTCAATAATTTGTGAATTCAAACTAAGTCATTTCATCATAATAATCTATATTTAAACTCTTTATAGTATCTAGAATATGTTTCACTCATTACTTAAACAAAAAAGATTGGAATATGCATGGTAATTACGCAAATAAAGTGCAAATAATGCAATTATAGGCATCAATTGAGCATTTCAATCGTTTCTGGATTCATTCTAAGTTATTTCACCGCAATAAATTAAATTTAAACTCTTTATACTGTCTAAAATATGATTCATACATTATTTATTCAAAAAGATTGGATTATACATGAGAATTACGTATATAAACTGCAAATAATGCAATTCTCAGCATCATTGGAGCATTTCAATTATTTCTAGATTCATTCTATGTCATTTTATCACAATAATCTACATTTAAACTCTTTATACTATCTAGAATTTCTTTCATACATTATTTATTCAAAAATATTGGATTGTACATGGTAATTACGCATATAAAATGCAAATAATGCAATCCTGAGCATCATTTGAGCATTTCAATCGTTTCAGGATTTGTTCTAAGTCATTTCATCACAATAAACTTCATTTGAACACTTTATACTATTTAGAATATAATTCATACATTATTTATTCAAAATGATTGGATTATACATAGTAATTAAGCATATAAAGTGCAAATAATGCAATTCAGAACATCATTTGATCATTTCACTAGTTTTTGTATTCATTTTAAGTAACTTTATCAAAATAATCTACATTTAAACTCTTTATACTGTCTAGAATAAGTTTCATACGTTATTTATTCAAAACAATTGGATTATACATGGTAATTACGCATATAAAGTGTAATGATGCAATTTTGAGCATCATTTGATCATTTTCATCCTTTGTGGATTCGTTGTAAGTCATTTCAACACAATATTACACATTTAAACTCTTTATACTGTCTAGAATATGATTTATACGTTATTTATTCAGAAAAATTAGATTATACATTAAAATTACGTATATATAGTGCAAATAATGCAATTCTGAGCATCATTTATGCATTTGAATGGTTTCTGTATTCATTCTAATTCATTTCATCACAATAATCTACATTTAAACACTTTATACATTCTATAATATGTTTCATACGTTATTTATTCAGAAAGATATGATTATACATGGTAATTACGCATATAAAGTGCAAATAATGGAATTCGGAGCATCATTTGAGCATTTCAATCGTTTCTGGAATCGTTCTAATTCATTTCATCACAATAATATATATTTAATCTCTTTATACTCTCTAGATTTGATTCATATGTTATTAATTCAAAAACATTGGATTATACATGGCAATTACGTATATATTGTAAATAATGTAATTATGTGCATCATTTGAGCATTTCAATCGTTTCTGGATTCATTCTGAGTCATTTCATCACAATAATCAACTTTTAAACTCTTTATACTGTCTAGAATATGTTTTATACGTTATTTATTCAAAAAGAATGGATTAGAGATAGTAATTACGTATACAAAAGATTGGATTATACATTTTATACGTTATTTATTTAACTCTATATAATGTCTATAATATGATTCATATCTTGTTTAATAAAAAAGATTAGATACATGGGATTTACATATGTGCAAATAATTCAAATCTGAGTATCATTTCAGCATTTCCATAGTTTACGGGTTCATTCTAAGTCATTTCATCACAATATTCTACATTTAAACTCATTATGCTTTCTAGAATATGATATACGTTATTTATTTAAAAAATTGTATTATACGTGGTAATTAACCATATAAAATGCAAATAATGCAGTTCTGATCATCATTTGAGCATTTCGTTCGTTTCTGGATAATTCTAAGTCATTTCAAAACAATAATCTATATTTAAATTCTTTATACTGTCTAGATATTTATTCATATGTTATTTAATCAAAAAAATTGATTATAAATGATAATTACGCATATGAAGTGCAAATAATGCAATTCTAATCATCATTTTAGCATTTAATTCCTTTCTGCATTCAAACTAAGTCATTTCATCACAACAATATACATTTAAACTCTTTGTTTTGTCCAGAATATGATCCATACGTTATTAATTTAAAAAGATTGGATTATTCATGCAAATTACGCATATAACGTGCAAATAATGCAATTCTACCATAATTTGAGCATTTCAATCGTTTCTGGATTCATCCTAAGCATTTGATCACCATATTCCACATTTACACTCTTTATAATATCTAGAATATGATTCATACATTATTTATTCAAAAATATTACATTATACATGACAATTACGTATATATAGTGTTAATGTAATTCTGAGCATCATTTTAGTATTTCAATCGTTTCTGTATTAATTTTAAGTCATTTCATCACAATATTCTACATTTAAACTCTTTATGCTTTCTAGAATATGATTCATACGTTATTTATTCAAAAAGATTGGATTATACGTGATAATTAAGCATATAAAATGTGAATAATGCAGTTCTAAGCATCATTTGAGTATTTCAATCGTTTCTGGATTAATTCTAAGTCATTTCAAAATAATAATCTATATTTAAATTCTTTATACTCTCTAAATCTTGATTCATACTTTATTTAATCAAAATAATTGGATTATAACTGATAATTACGCACGCATATGAAGTGCAAATAATGCAATTCTGATCATTATTTGAGCATTTAATTCCTTTCAAACTAAGTCATTTCATCACAACAATATACATTTAAAATCTTTATATTGTCCAGAATATGATTCATACTTTATTTATTCAAAACGATTGGATTATTCATGGAAATTATGCATATAACGTGCAAATAATGCAATTCTTACCATCATTTGAGCATTTCAATCGTTTCTGGATTCATTCTATGCATTTGATCACAATATTCCACATTTAGACTCTTTATGTTGTCTAGAATATGACACATTATTTATTCTTATGCATGACAATTACGTATATATAGTGCAAATAATGCAATTCTAAGCATCATTTTAGTATTTCAATCGTTTCTGGATTAATTTTAAGTCATTTCATCACAATAATCTACATTTAAACTTTTCATATGTTATTTATTAAAAAAAAATTGAATTATACAAGATAATTACTCATATAAAGTGCAAATAATCCAATTCTTAGCATCATTTGAGCATTTCAATCCTTTCCGTATTCAAAATAAGTCATTTCATCACAATAATCTACATTTAAACTCTTTATACAGTCAATAATATGATTCATACGTTATCTATTAAAAAATATTAGATTATACATGGCAATTACGCATATAAAGTGCAACTAATGCTATTCTGAACATCATTTGAGCATTTCTATCGTTTCTAGATTCATTCTAAGTCATTTCATCACAATAATCTACATTTAAATTATTTATACTGTCCAGAATAAGTTTCATACGTTATTTATTCATAAAGATTGGATTATACATAGTATACGCATATAAATTGCAAATAATGATGCAATTCTGAGCATCATTTGAGCATTTCAATAATTTTTGCATTCATTCTAAGTCATTTCATCAAAATAATCAACATTTAAACTCTTTATACAGTCTAGAATATGATTGATACGTTATTTATTAAAAAATATTGGATTCTACAAAGTAATTACGCAAATAAAGTGCAATTAATCCAATTCTGAGCATCATTTGAGCATTACAGTCATTTCTTGATTCTTTCTAAGTCATTTCATCTCAATATTTTGCATTTAATCTCTTTATGCTGTCTTGAAGATTCATACGTTATTTATTCAAAAAGATTAGATAATACACGGTAATTATGCATATGCAGTGCAAATAATGTCGTTTCGAGCATCATTTGAACATTTCAATCGTTTCTGGATGCATTCTAAGTCATTTCATCACTATAATCTAAATTTAAACTCTTTATATTCGTTATTATTTTATTCATATGTTATTTAATCAAAAAAATTAGATTATACGTAGTAATTAAGCATATAAAGTGCAAATAATGCAATTCTGAGCATCCTTTGACCATTTCAATCTTTCCTGCATTCATTCTAAGTCATTTCATCGTAATAATCTACCTTTAAACTCTTTATGCTGTCTAGAATATGATTTATACAGTATTTATTCCCAAAAAAAATTGGATTATACATTAATATTACGTATATAGAATGCAAATAATGCAATTCTGAGTATCATGTGTGCATTTGAATCGTTTTTTTTAGAGTAAGACTTGATAGTGACTATCAAGTGACAAAGGAAAAGGAAAAAGAAAAAAACAAAGAGAAAAACTACAGTAAGGTGAAAAAGAGAAACAGTTAAGACAAAAAGCCAGTGTAGTAGAATTTGTCGAACAAGCTGTGTTGCATCAAAAGCCAGTGTAGTAGAGCGTCTACACCTCTTTCTTCTCTCCTGAAGATTTTATTGTTTCTTTCCAACCAAATAGCCCAAAGAGCTATGAAAGCAACACAAGCTGTGTGACTGACATTGTTGGAAGCGCTATGAAGTAGCGCCTCTCTCACTACCGTTTGTACATTTTGTATGTTTGGGGGAATTGAATTCGGGAAGTGCCCTCTAATTTTACTCCACAGTTGAACCACATAGGGACAAAGACAGAACAGATGTGAAGGTGTTTCCAGAATATTTTGTTTGCAAAGAGCACACCCTGCCTCAAAAGCAATATTCCTCTTTGAAAGAGCATCCTGTGTGAGCAACCTGTTATGGAAGAGTGAAACCGCGAAGATTTTAACCGTTGGAGGAATTTTAGCATTCTAGATTGCAAATCCCTCAAAACTTGTTTTACCAGCCGCTATGAGTTTTTGGTATGAAGACCTGACTGAAAACTTACCGGAAGAGGCCCGATTCCAGACCAAGCTGTCTGCATCGATTGTATTCAGAAAGGGAGGAAGAAGGGAAATTGCCAAGAGTATGAGCTTGCCACGGCCTTGGAAGGGTAGTCGGATCTGTTAACGCTTTGTAAACTGTGAGACTAGGATTAACGGGTTGAGAGGAGTTGTTGAAGAAAAAATGGTGGCCTGCACTCCAATTAGCATACCAAAACAAAGTTTTTTTACCATCTGCTATTTTCACAGTAGCAATGGAGAAGATGTGCCTTAACTTCAAGAGATCTTTCCAAGAAAAAGAACCCAGTGATTTCCATGCCATAGGAGCAGTAGTGTTCCTTGAAGAATTGAGAAGATGAACAATGGAAAACCATTGTGAAGCCAGTTCAGAGTATAACCGCCACAGCCATTTGAGTAACAGTGAGGAGTTCATCACCTGTAAGTCCAAGACCCCAAAACCACCTAACTCCTTAGGCAAGCAAACTCTGTCCCACGCCAAAAGTGGTGTTCCTTTACCTCTGTCAGTAGCTTTGCCCCAGAGGAAACTTCTCCTGCGTTTGTCTATCTCTTTAATGACCCAGGAAGAAATATTAAACACCGACATATAGAAGATTGGAATAGCCGAAAGGACTGAAGAGACGAGCGTTAACCGGCCTGCTCTTGACAAGAGCTTGAATTTCCAACCTGCCAATTTTTTATCAATCTTCTCCATGAGACCCTGAAAAATTTCTCGTGAAGGCCTTGAAACTGTGAGGGGTAAGCCTAGGTATTGCAAGGGGAGAAAAGAATGATCACACTTAAGAAATGTAATTACGTATATATATTGTAAATAATGTAATTATGTGCATCATTTGAACATTTCAATCGTTTCTGGATTCATTCTGAGTCATTTCATCACAATAATCTTCAGTTAAATTCTTTATACAGTCTAGAATATGATTCATACGTTATTTATTCAAAAAGAGTAGATTATTAATGGTAATTAAGCATATAAAGTGCAAACAATGCAATTCTTAGCATCATTTGAGCATTTCAATCATTTCTTGATTCATCCTAAGTCATTTCATCACAATATTCTACATTTAAACTCTTTATACTCTCTAGATTTGATTCATACGTTATACATGATAATTATGTATATATAGTGCAAATAATGTAATTCTGAGCATCATTTAAGCATTTCAATCGATTCTAGATTTGTTTTAAGTCATTTCAACACAATAATCTACATTTAAATTCTTTATACAGTTTAAAAAATAATTCATACGTAATTTATTCCAAAAGTTTGGAATATATGTGGGAATTAAGCATATAAACCGCGAATAATACAATTCTGAGCAGCATTTGAACATTTCAATCGTTTCTGGATTTATTCTAAGTCATTTCATTACAATAATATACATTTGAACTCTTTATACTGCTCAGAATATGTTTCATACGTTATTTATTCAAAAAGATTGGATCATTTGATCATTTCAATTGCAAAAAGATTGGATCATTTGATCATTTCAATTGTTTCTGGATTCATTCTAAGTCATTTCATCACAATAATTTACATATAAACTCTTTATTCTGTCCAGAATATGTTTCATATGTTATTTAATTAAAAATATTGAATTATGCATGTTAATTACTCATATAAACTGCAAATAAAGCAGTTCGGAGCATCAGTTTGAGCATTTCAATCGTTTCTTGATTCATAAGTTATTTCAACACAATAACCTATATTCAAACTCTTTATACTGTCTAGAATATGTTTCATATGTTATTTATTCAAAAATATTAGATTATACATGATAATTACGCGTATAAAGTGCAAATAATACAATTCTGAGCATCATTTGAGCATTTCAATCATTTCTGGATACATTCTAAGTCATTTCATCACAATAATCTACATTTAAACTCTTAATAGTGTCTAGAATGTGTTTCATACGTTATTTATTCAATAAGGTTGGACTATACATGGCAATTAGGCATATAAAGTGCAATGCAATTCTGAGAATCATTTGAGCATTTCAATCGTTTCAGAACTTATTCTAAGTAATTTCAAAATAATAATCTATATTTAAACTCTTTATACCGTCTAGAATATGATCATAAGTTATTTATTCAAAAAGGTTAGATTATACATGGTAATTGTGCATATAAAGTGCAAATAATGCAATTCTAAGAATCATTTGAGAATTTCAATCGTTTATGGATTTATTCTAAGTCATTTAATCATAATAATCTACATTTAAACTCTTTATACTATCCAGAATATGATTCATGCATTATTTATTCAAAAAGAATGGATTATACATCGAAATTACGCATATAACGTGCAAATAATGCAATTCTTACCATCATTTGAGCATTTCAATCATTTCTAAATTCATTCTAAGTCATTTCATCACAATATTCTTCATTTAAACTCTTTATACTTTCTAGAATATGATCCATAAGTTATTTATTCACAAAGATTGTATTATACGTAGCAATTATGTATATATAGTGCAAATAATTCAATTTTGAGCATCATTTGAGCATTTCAATTATTTCTGGATCCATTCTTAGTCATTTCATCACAATAATCTACATTTAAACTCTTTATGCTGTCTACAACTGTGACACCCTAAAATCGGGTATGCCACAGTCGCCGCGAGTGCACGTTACCGTCCACACACCCGCAAGACTTAACTTAAACTAATCCATTAATATCTTACAATTCAAGTGCTTTAAACTACAAATTTCTACCAACTTTTAACAAATAATCTCAAGTAAGAATTATTAATATCATGTACGAGTCTTATAGCAAATACTCAGTGGACAGGTTACATAAGTTGCTTGGTTCATAGCCAAAATAAATATATGACCTACAATATGCCGATCTTCACGTCACTCGATCTGAAACCGGGAACCCACAACTAATGTGGAAACAATACAAAACGCAAAGTATGAGATAATTATCTCATTGCGTTATTCAGTTCCAGTCACACAAACCCTAAAATACATGATCAAGAACTAACTACCGGCTGAGTTTAAAACAACATTACAATTATACAAATAATTTAGATAATATCATACATAATCTTTATTTTCATCCTCATTTTAGTACAAAACATGCAATGCATTATGAGCACGGTAATTACATCCTTCAATAAGGAACACAAATACAATATGACATTTCAGAAACCGGCTCAAGTTAGACATTATTATGCAAGGCTGGTTATTAATCATTACAACTTCATTCACAGATTTTATAGTCCGTAGACTCAGATTTTTATAATTCGCAAACCCGGATTTTATAGTCTGTAGATTCAGATTTTATAGTCCGTAGACTCAGATTACCATAATTCAGACAAATCAAAATATCAAACAGTACTACCAAAGAGAACACTGTCATAATACTGAATCAAAGCGCTTATCACTTGAGGATCAACGAACAGGTCATGACTCCGTCCTTGAGTCAACCAATGTATATTTAATCACACAAGTAGCACAGACCTTTTGAAGTCATTCAATCGAAAATCATTCATCATGTGTAACATTCATACAATAATATTAGCATATGGTACAAATACAAATATGCATGCAATGAATGAGTAATTCAACATGATGCAAATGCCATAGTTAAGTTCATAAGATGTCAGAGTTTGTGTGCATCCGCACCTGCAACACAAGTAGACACAAGCAATGACAAGCAAACCCTAATTACCACCGGTAGTATCGGCCTCCTCGAGTCCCGATACGTCCTTATCCAAATCTATATGAATAAGTTATTCTAAGCACTTAATCAAGTAGAGAACACAAGAAAGAAGTAAAAACATGCAAGGAAAACTAAAAACAAACTCCAATTATGACTCATTATGTGGTCAAGTTAGGGTTTACCATGACTTAGACACGAACGACTGAATTCCAGTCTCTAACCGAAAAACTGAATATTGACAGAATTTGTGGCCAAACTTGAAGATTATTTGCATGTCTTCTTCACACTAATACACAACTTAATGGGTTAATACAAGCATTGTTTAACCACCAGAATTAATCACTTAACTCCTTGAACTAATGAAAATTCATTTGAACAACTAAAGAACGATCAATTAAGGAATTAAAGCTGAAATTCGTTTTTCAAGTAACCCATAAAGTTAAAATTCTCAAAATTTCACTAAATCAAACCAAAAATCAAAATGCAGATACTATAGTGTACTACTAACTTAAATCAAAAGTTTTCAGTTCTAGACCTGATTTAAAACTATATTTTTAGAAATTCGTTTTAGAAAAAAATCCCTTTTTTGCATTGGACCAAAATTTCATCAAATTTAAAGCACAACGCTAGATATAACTACTAATTTCTCATATGCAACTAATCCCAAGAGAAAATTTTTATTTAGACCTGATTCAAGCTTCAAATTTCAGAATTTGTTTAAAACCAAAATGATACAAGGTTTAAAGAAATACTAACAAAAAGCACTCAAATCCGAAAATAGATGGGTTGCATGTACTCTGCTTGCCTTCCTCTCTTAAATTCCGATTTTTGCCAGAATTTATAATGATTTTAAGTATTTTTCGTGGAGGGTTTTGGTGTGGGTTTAGTTGAGGTTTGAGAAGAGAAGGAGCCAAGATAATTTCTGTAGAGAAGTTGGAAGGAGAGAGATAGGGCAGGTGGAGGATACGGGAATAAGAGAGAGAGTTTGTGGTTTTGTTTTGCAAAGTGTCCCCATAATAACATTATGCTTGTGTATTTTCAGATTTTGAGTCTAAACAAATTCCAGAAATTCAACAACAACTTTGTAAATTCTTTTACCATAACTTAGTGTAAAATATAATATTTATACCATATTAAAATACTAACATAAAACCAAACAATCAAGCAAGCAGTTTTGATCAGAAATTCAAAAAAAAAATCAAAACAACATAAATTAACACACTAATACCTAAGGACTCAAAAAATTTAAAACTTAGGTATTACAATCCTATGAAATTAGAATAATTTTATGCTATATGAAAATCATTTGAACAACTAAAAGAATTAATGACGCAAAAATCAGAATTTTAAAATACTGGGTATCACAAGAATATAATTCATATGTTATTAATTCAAAACGATTGGATTATACATGATAATTAAGCATATATAGTGCAAATAATTCAATTCTGAATATCATTTGAGCATTTCAATCGTTTATGGATTCGTTCTATGTCATTTCATAACAATAATCTACATTTTAAACTCATACTGTCTAGAATATAATTCAAACATTATTTATACAAAAAAAATTGGATTATGCATGGTAATTACGCATATAAAGTGCAAATAATGCAATTCTGAGAATCATTTGAGCATTTCAATCATTTCTGGATTCGTTTTAAATCATTTCAACTCAATAATCTGCATTTAAATTCTTTATACTATTTAGAATATATTCATATGTTATTTATTCAAAAAGATTGGATTACACATGGTAATTAAGCATACAAAGTGCAAATAATGCAATTAGGAGCATCATTTGAGGATTTCAATCGTTTCTGGATTCATTCTTAGTCATTTCATCACAATAATATACATTTAAACTCTTTATACTGTCTAGAATAAGTTTCATTTGTTATTTATTCGAAAAGATTGAATTATACATGGTAATTAAGCATATAGAGCGCTAATAATGGAGTTTTGAGCATCATTTGAGCATTTCAATCGTTTCTGGATTCATTCTAAGTCACTCGTCACACCCCGCAGCTAGGCATGACAGCTCCCGTCATGAAAGTACATGAGGATGTACTCTCGTAAAGCTTAATAAAACTTAACTCTTATTACTAAATAGATAATATAAGAGAATATTATTAACTAAAGATTAAAAATAAAATGAAAGGCATAAAAATTTGAAACAACAAATCAAACAAAATTTCAAACTGCGACATACATACATAACACATAACCGTACAGTAGATAAACTATCTGACACACAAGACTATAATTTATACACCAACACTTAGCCTAGTCCGTATATAAACACCAAAATAAAGACTAGGTCTAGTGTAGCCAAAATATGACCCTAGCTCAACTATAACATAACATAAAAGAACATAGAACAAACTATAGCTAAAGAAACATTATAAGGAATGGTAGTATGTAGGTGGGGAAACAAAAGTCTCGATGTGTACATATGAACTCTCAAATACCACCAAAGGTGGTCCCCTGCTGAGGTGCATCCTCTGGAACCCCCATCCGCCGAGGAACATGCAAAATTAGCATGGAATGAGAATAAATTTCTCAGTGCGGATTTTAGTTTCAGACGTGAATTTCTAGTCAAAATCTTAATCCAGACATAATACTCATTTAATCAACATGAATATTAAATAATAAATAATGAGTAAAAGTATCAAACTACAAAACAGTGTAATAGAGGCAATACAAATGCAAATCTTCAGTTATATCAAAATCAAAATCAGAATCATATACAGAATTTTCATGTTTTAAGCAGCAATATATAGTATATCAAAAAATACACAAATAAGTAACTAAACTCAAAGAAATAAAATTAGCTTAGTAATTTGTGGGATCAAAATAGTCTGTATATTTTTATTTTCCACGATATCTGTTCAATTAGCAGACTTAATCTCATCGTTTCTCTGGAATCCGACTATCTAAATTAGACTAATGTTAATGGGTCCAAGTTATTTAGTCTAATGTTAATCAAGCTCAACAGAATTGCAGTTAATTAGATTCTAATTAAATCCAAAATTCTAATTAACTAAAAACCCACAAATCTAAATTAGACTAATGTTAATGGGTCCAAGTTATTTAGTCTAATGTTAATCAAGCTCAACAGAATTGCAATTAATTAGATTCTAATTAAATCCAAAAATCTAATTAACTAAAAACCCACAAAATCATAAATTTCGACCTGCACAAAAGCCTAAAGAAATCTCAGCCTGCAAAGAAAATAACCCAATAAGAATAGCGGGCTCAAAGGAATTAATCTGACCCAACTTTTTTTTCTTTCTCGGCCCACAAATCCAGCCTAAACAAACCAACACGGCTGAACCCAGTCAGCCTGACCCAGTTGACTGTGTCAGTTTGTAACGGGTCCGACAGAAAGCTCTATTGGATCCAAAATGATCCGATAAGTTAATCAAATCCGATAACTCAAACAAAATGCACGAGAGCTCAATAATCACCTCCAAGCCCTCTTTTCTTACACATATGCCCAAAAATCTTTATAAATTCATTGTATGTCACAAACAAGTCCCTGAAATCTTACACAAAGGCCCTTAGAAACTATTTTTATCCACAAATTCACCCTTAGGTATACGACAATGTACCAGTAAAGTACCAAACAGCATAATAGACGTACCAGTGACTGGTACCAAAGTATAGTTAGCCCATTTTCACATCAACATGTATCCTAGACACAGATAATGACTATTATAAGTTGTATTTCTTTTAGAAATGCAATACTAGTACTGTAAATGCATGTTGATGCATCTGTTTCAACAATTATACATAAAAGTGCTACAGAGTCAAAATTCATGCATATATGCAACTGGAATGCATCTAAATTTTCAAACAACCTTTGCCATGAAGAAATTCAACCACACATGTATTCTAAAAATGCATGACATATTTTGAACTCATGGCTTAGACCAAAAGAATGCAATTCAGACCTAAATAGGCCTCAAGGGCTTTAGCCAGATATATATATGCAGATGACATATATACAACCCGTAACTCAAATTTTCATACTAAATCAAAAGCTTTTCCATGCAAAAATCTAAGCTCGATACATATTTAAATATGCATGCAAAGTTTCAATTCTTAACACAGATGCTTAAATAATTATGAAATTACAAAGTGAAGCTATCAAGAGTACATTTCTCACTGGTTTCCATGTAACTTAGGTATCAAACATGTTACCCCATAGCAATAAGCAAAATTCTAAAGGTTCACATGCTGAAAATCTCTAAATTCATCACTACCAAATTCTATAATCTAAGATGAATGCAATTACAAACCAGAATGCACTTGACATTCAAATATCAATTCAAATTTTCATAAAAATGCATCTCATGAATTTCATTCCAACACTGACATGCATAATTAAGACTCATGCAGTGACTAGCATGCATACATGCATGATTCATACCACTGGACGCATATGAGCCAATTAACATAAATACCTAATTAAAGTAGTTAGCTTACTAATTACAGAACTGTCTCCAAAAGACAGTAACAAACATGTAAAGAACCATCATATAAGCATTCACAATTAGTTCCTAATCAATCACAGAGTTGCATCAATAACACTTGTATTAACACTAGGATTAAGGCTATTCCAATCAAGAACGAGAACAAGTCCATGCACCTAACACTCGAGAACATCAACAGATTCAATGTGAATTCCGACAGGCTCTATTTGATAACAAAGAAATTCAATCAAAGAACGAACGGATACTACATTCCTGGCGCCTCAACTCACTCTCTCTTTCTCCAATTCCAAGACAGCAACAAGCACAACCAAAACCCTAACTCAAATGAGGTTTAATAAAACTCACTTCGAGACAGAACCAAAAGAGAGAGGACAGAGAGAGAACAAGTGCCAAGAAAGAAGAGAGTCACGTCGATTCCACGGTAATGGCCTTAACAGCCGCAACAAGCACAATGAAGAGATGGGGCCTCCTCGTGACAGAGGGGAGCTCAAAGGATGAGGTGTCATCCTCTGAGTGGGCTTCTCAAAGACAGCCACGAGCTCACCCTGCAACACAACACCAAGACAAGAGGAGCGCCACGCTCTCGTGGGCTCAAGGCATAGAGAAGAAGCGGAGAAAAAGAGAGCTAGATCAGAAAGAGAGACGAAGTAGACGGAGAAGAAGACCCGTCTCCTCTCTTTCTCATTTTTTTTATTCTGCCGGATTTTCTGTGGCTTAACAATGCAACTTTTCGTGCAACAAAAGTCTGACAATTAGTTTTGTAAATTAGCTATTTCGCTAATTACTCAAATTCCAAGATTTCCAAAATCAGATTAATGTGGCAATTATACAGAAAATATTCTAGATTTTTATAGAATATTTACATGTTTACAATTAACTGATCCCAACAAATTTTACTATTAATAATTTTATTTATTTAATTTCTTGATCATATAATTCATGATTAACAATAATCATGATCATTCAGACAGAAATAGGACTTGGTTTACCAACTAACGATCTCTACTTTTACAGTCTATCTCCGTTCCGGCTGATATGCTATGACCTCGGATCTAGCATCACATTTCACGATTCCAAGTACCCGACATGTCGTGCCTTTCTTTCATGCTCGAAAAACCATCAAACAAGGGAGGATAGAAGACTCCCTCTTTCTCAGATGTCTCTCTAAGGTTCTGGAACTTTGGAGACAAAATAGTCAAGCAACGGAACCCTAGATCTCTGAGAGAGTGAAAAGAAGCGAAAGAGAGCGTGCTAGAGGAAGAGAAAAGAATAAAAGGGTAGCGATGGTCAAAAATACTTATTGCACTTATCATTTGTATTAAAAATAATTCAAGTGTCGATAAGTGCAATCAAACTCTAAAGTAATCAGACAATCAAAACTTTAGAAATAGAAAAATCGTGTTTTCTTCTCTACCAAATACGAAACAGCATATCCCCTCATGTGTCTTGCGTTCCCACCTGCGCCCATCTCTTTCCCTTTCCTTCTTTTCCCTTGTTTTCTCTCCCTTACTAGCGTGTCACTCTCTCACCCCCGCCCCACCTCTACCGCATACCACTCTTTAGCGTCACCCCTCCTCTCTCAACTCCTTCTCCACCTATCATGTGCACATTTATCTTCTCCCCTCTTCTCTCTTCCCTTTCTTCACCTTCACGCGCATCTCATCTTTTCTCCCGACTCTCCTTTTCATATTTTCCTCTCACACCACTCGCACTTCTTACTTTTCTTTCCCCTGCCATTCTTCTTTCTATTGTTGTCATTTTTTTTCGCACGCTTATAAATATGCTCCCTTGTCAAATGTAAATACTCCATTAATACAAAAAAGATATTCCCTTATGATATATAACTATGTGATCTTATAAAATACTCAATTGAAATATATATACTCCCTGATTCTAATTAAATACTCCATGAACCTATTAATTACTTCTTTATAATGTTTTACTCACATAAATAATTGCTCATTTAAACTTATTAGGTACTCCTTTGTCAAATATAAATACTTCCATAACACAAATAAAATACTCTCTTGTGAAAATATATATACTCCCCGAGTCTAATTAAATATTTCATTAAACCAATTAATTACTCCCTTATAATGTTTACTTACTCACATAAATAATTACTTATTTTTAACTTATTAGATACTTCATTCATCTTATTAGTTACTCCCTTATTACAAATTGTATATTTCCGTAAACAAAAGATAAATTAGAATATATTTAACAATATATTTTATACTCCCTACTATACAATATATAATTTCTTTCTCTGATGTATTATTGTAACATGTATTTACACCTTTTCGTTGTATTGGATGAATTGTGGTGAGACCGTGAGAGAGTTGAGCAAAATAAAGAAATATGCAAGGTCAGAGAAAAGAAGAAGGATTAGGATGAGGGAGAGGAAAATTGCAACATAAAGGGAAGAGGGAAGAAATTTGTAAGAAGGAAAAAGAGACGAAGCAGAGAAAAAGGAGCAGAGAAAAAAGAAAGCGAAGTTAGGGGCGAGGGACAGAAGCGAAGGGAGGTGAGGAGAGGGGAGCGAAGGAAGGTGCGTGACAGCGCTAGGAAGATGAGAGGGAGCACATACAGAAGAGTAAGGCGAGGGGCTTCATTGCCCAAATAGAGTGATGGAGAGAGGAGACCAGAGACGCGAACGTAGTGTTAGGAACTCAAGTCCACATGCAATTTTAATTTTTATTAACATTTAACAAGGAATTAATACGCACGAAAAACAGATCTAGTTATTCAAGTGATTAACACGTTAAAAGGAGAAGAGTAGGAGGTTACCTCTTCCGAAATCATATCCGAAAGGCTCGAATCCAATCTTTTGGAGTCGGTGGAGTGCTCATCTCTTCACGACTGCCTCCGGTTGCCTCGAGTCCACCTAGGAGATTAACCAAAGTCTCAAGATAAGTGCTAACTTATCCGAGACGATCGCTAATTTCTTGTTTTTTCTTCACGTGTGATTAACCGATTAATACGAGGAAAAAGGTGCTCAACACATGAGCTATAGAGAGGAGATGAGGCGCAGATTCACAAGAGAAAAACTTATTTTTCTTTTGCATAGCCGTCAGCCAAAGGGAGGGAGAGAGAGAGAAAAAAAAAATTCTGCTGGCTTGTTCCCAAAGAAACAACTTATATTTATATGGAACATTTCCATAATTAGGTTTCTCTCTTCCTATTTTCTCCTGGACGAAATTGCCCTCTTCATGGCCGAATTTTCAGAGATTAAGTCGGCCAAATCTATATGACATAGTGGCCCATTAATTCACTCTTTCAATTCGTCTCATATCGGACTTTCAGTTAACTGATTAACTAAAAGGCCAATTAGCTTAGTATAATAAATATGCGTTGAACTAACTTAATTATTAACATATTAATAATTAATTTGGAATTAGAATTCGCATTATATTATTTCTATATGATCTACTTGAGTTAATTAATTATAACGGTTCGTAACGGTATATAATTAATTAATCAACTTATCATACATTCGCAGTACTCATTATTGCAAATAAACAAATAATGCATGTATGGTTAAAGTCCTATTTGTGTGACTCTTTGAGGATTTATGCTATGTTGGCCATGGAAAATAAATCACCATTTATTTCCATTAATCATAAGCGGAATCTAGCAACACGTTATGATTTCCAATTCGCATAAATAGACACTGTACCAATACTATTCTTCAATCCTGCATAAGAAATAGTATCTTATTGTTTTGATTCTTATGTCACATGATATCCTTGTATAATCCAAGATAGAAATGTGTCATTCTTGCAGATTGTACGTTTTTTGATCTAGAGTTGATCGCCTAGTTGCGCGCATACGATCCAACTCCATCAAGAGGCCTAGTAGTAGGTGAACTAATGAGGGATATACAGTTGTCTTGATGAACAGTTTCTCCCCGCACAATTCAAGAGAACATAAATAAAGTCCGTATAGCAGCTCTTATCAGGAATCAACGTTAGACGATATTTATAGAACCTATCCTCATGTGGAGAAACTGAATCATCTGAAACTCAGAATCAAACACGTATGAAATAAATAATGACACATAACACAATCCATATATTTATTTCATTGGGTCATGTCCTGTGCTATATTTCAGTAATATACACATATGCAATTAAGTCGGTAACTCCTTATCCATGATTTGCAGAACTTAATCATCACTTATCCTGCATACTAGTCTTATCTTCTGATAATTAATGTTCCTTGTTAACGATCCACAAATGATCCACAAAGATCCACAAAGATCCACAATTCAGATCCACTATGGACTCTTTAGAGATTTTATTGTCATTCTAACAAATGATCTATAAAGATCTACAATTTAAATCCTCAACTTGAATGATCTGTCAATGACTCAATAATAATCTCTAGGAACAAATGACCAAGCATCATTAATAACATAAATTAATATAATAGCTACCGACTGATTGGCTTAAATAACATATCTCTAACACATAGAAATATCTCTAACACATAGAAAAAGGGAAAAGGAGGAGCACGGACACATTTGATTGTATGATTACGCGTACTGTGTTTATTATAGTAAGTAGTTCTAAAAAATAATATAGATATAGAGCAGAGACGATGGACCTTTCGGCTTATTTCTGCTGTATCCAAAAGCCCAACCTAGCTGTATTTTCGGGCTAGGGATTGAAATCCTCTACGATAGTAGAGGGTTGTCCAACCCTATTTTAATTATTATTTAAAAATTTTAAAATTAGAACGCTTAATTCAAATCGTTGATTTTATTCAATTTTAGTGGTGATGCGTTTTTAAGTTTTATAAAATTTGGAGTCGTATTAGAATTAATCAGAGATAGTTAACCAGATTCGTTTATTTATTGACTACTCGATCTAGTATCAAATCAACTTCAAATTTTATAAAATTTATATGAAAATGCATCGATAGTTAAACTAAACAAGATCAACGGTTTAAATTTAGCATTTAAATTGTTTAATTTCTAAAGGAAATTGATTAGTGCCATCTGCAGTTTTGTCATCCCTGCCATCGCTAAATATAAAGTGAACATTTACAGCAAACAAAGTGAACATATAGACAATCTAAGTGAGCACATAGAAACAAATAAGTTCAATGAAAATAAGTTAAATATACATATAAACTTCTGAACGAGTGATGACAACACTTATTATTTGTAAGTGTTCACTTATAACGCCTACATGTTCATCATGTTTAATGTATATGTTCATCCTGTTCACTTATGACATGAATGACAAAATTGCAAATGGCAATTATCATTCCTAATTTCTAAATATTGATAAAAAAAAAATGAACGGACAGCTCTCTACTGTCGTTATAATACGAATCCCCGGGCTAGAATTCTATCGGATATATGAACGGATGCAGATAAACAGCCCGATACGATATCAGCCGTTGAATCTGGGACGGTGTTTTCACTCCCCGACTCCCAATTCCCACTGTTTGACAGCCGCTGTCAAACTATTCAAAAAAAGACTCCCAATTCCCAGATCATCTCATTTTCGCTCCCATGGAGGGAAAAAGCGCCAAAAGATATTTCCACGACGAAACTGAAATTCGCTTCCCGCCACCGCCAATCCCACCTTCACTTACAGATCCCCTTTTTATTCCTTTCTATATTTTCCTTTCCGTCATGCCTTCTATGTCTCCTCTACCAAATCGAAACAAAACCCAATCCGATCGCGTTGCTCGCACCATCTAAGCCATGGACATGCGAGGGATAGCCTCCAAGTTGGGCTTGGTTGCATCCAAGCCGTTGATCCGCAAGGCCGAGGAGCTTCGGCGACTCTCTGATGTCCATTTTGATTCATCCATCATTGGAGTGGTATGGTTTCTTTTTCTTTACAAATTGTTCGAATTGTTACCACACTAAAATAGCCCAAAGATTTTTTTTTTTTTTTTGGTTAATGGTTTTTTTTTTAATTAGTTCTTGCAAAAGAGACTAGAAGTTAGGGACGTTTCCAGGGTGTTCATCAAAGTTTTTTTTTTGAGGGTCAGCCAATTGCTGATAATTTCCATTAAAAAGAAAAAGGTTTTACAAAAATGAAAAAAAAAAAATCAGAATCAGTACCAATATCAAAATTGGTACCTGATCAACAATTATTGTCAGCAATTTTTTTGAGGGTGTTCATCAAAGTTAACAATTATTTTCAATTTACCTGATTAAAGACATCCCCTTTTGTTTCATTCATCAAGATTCAATCTGTATTCAATCTTTTTATTGAAAAATAAAGCTCGATCTTTGTGTTGCTTTGAGGTTCTTCCTGGGCATATATTTAATTAGAGGCTATATGTTTCTCTGAATGGTTTCTACTGTCATTGTTATGATTTTAACAGCGTTAGGAAGTTTTTTATGACTAATATGAAAAATCTCCATGGGTATGCTCCCCTTAATTAGGCTAATTTGAGGTTTCTGTGCTTGTAGGGAGAGGTGTGCAAAGCCATTATTTGCCTGGAGATCGCTGCCTCAAGGTTGGTATTTGCAAGCACACTCCTATTTGACAATACCCTTCATTTATGAGAGAGATGCAAGCATTATTGAAAACAAAATATTCTATTTGCCCCTTATCATGTGAAAGAGTGGCTAAGATCTCCCTCAAAACTAAGAAAACTGTTGAAATAGTCTCGATTTCCATTTATGCTCAAAATGCCAAAGGATCACTAAGTCTCAAGCGTCCTTCTACCATCAAACTGAAAATTGAAAATTAGTATGAACAATTAAAGGGGAACAAGTTTCTAGGTGCTAAAATGTATGACCATAATTTCATGGGTACCATGTTATCCACTTATACTTGAGTCAGTATATCATAGGTACCAAAATGATGGGATAGCCAGTTGTACAATATGTCCTGTTCCTGTCCCATAATTTTTTTAGCAGCAAGTAGCTTTGATATTCATTGTTAATGGTTAGGATGTTTCCCATTCCAGTGAAGTACCCAGGAGATATCAAATCATATATAATGGCTGAGAGCTTGAGGTTATCATTTGTAGGTTTCAAGTGATATTTGATAGGAAAAGTGCAATACAAATGAGTGGCATGTCGGAGAAGGCTTATATGAGATCATTCAATGCTATGCAAAATAGCCTTGGTGTCAAGTAAGATTTTCTTTGTATTTTTTCACCTTTTTTAATGCCATGTAGACAATGCATGCCCCTATTTAGTTCAAATGCTTGCAATTTTATTTTTAAAAAGTCCTTATAGTAAATTTACTTGTTCTGGAGATCAACTGTGTTTCACAAGATATCAAACAAATTGTCTGAAAAGCTGACATAGATCCTTTCTTGACTAATATCAAGAACTTTTTTAAAGAGAAGATTGATAACCATGGACTTGTTTAATATGTTATTTTGTAGGTCAACTCTTGATGTGCGGGAACTTGCAATTCAATTTGGTTGTGTCAGACTGATCCCTTTTGTTCAAAAGGGACTATCCTTGTAAGTTTTTGTATTTCTTTTTCTATAACAATATTATGCCCTTTCAGTCATCTATATGTCCAGATTAATCTTTCAAACATTTATTACAATATTTTGTCTCTTTAGGCTATTCACAATTTGTCTTTAACAAATTGCGTTGCCTCTTTGGTAGCTCCTATTGGCTATTGTCACATTCAATCTCTTCTTCTATCCGAGTTAAATCTGCATATAGCCATATACCAATTCATAAACTTGATGGCATTTAATTTAGGTATAAAGAAAGGTTTCTAGCAGCTCTGCCGGCTTCAAGAAGAGCAAATACTGACTTTAACAGATCAGTATTTACTGCTGTTGCATTTTACTTGTGCGCCAAACGGCATAAGGTAATTTCATTTTAGCAAAAATTTGTGTTGGGTATTTAAAGCGAGTTTACACTATTAAAAAAGGAATGATGAAATTTTGGTATTAAGATTGTGACTTTCTGGTTTGGGTCTGGTACCATTCAGTGCCTACTGAATTGAAGATCCCATAATAGTGCAATACTATGGATGTTGTCCCAAGTAGGTTCAACAGTATGGGAAGTGAGGAAGGAAATCCAGTTCAAAGAAATGTCTTGTTAGGAAGTTCAAAGTTGACAGGGTAATATGCAGGAAACCGGTGTAAAATTTGTAGAAATCTTCCAACTTTTATTTACTCTATGGTTCTTTGATTGAGCTCCCTCCAGAACTAGTGACAATATGATGGCCTGCTACACTATTGTTTGTTGCCCTTTTTGGTATAATCTGAAGGAGTTTATGCTAACAACCTCTAAAAATGTTGAATCTCTTATGAATTCTTTTTTTTTTTTGCAATTTTTTTTTCAGCTTAAAGTAGACAAGTCAAAGCTGATAGAAGTGTGTGGCACCTCGGACTCTGAATTTGGCAATGTGAGTGTCTTAGCTGCTGCTATATTTCACATATTTTATGTCTTTGCATATGCATTACAGAATTAATGGAACTTAAAATACAATGTAGGTTTCTACATCAATGAAGGACCTTTGCTTTGATGTTTTTGGGATTACAAAGGAAAAGAAAGATCCAAAGTCAGTCAAAGGAAATAGAGGTACCTTATTGGCTTATCTTGTGTATTATTCTACGCTTGTCCCCTAAATTTTTTTTTGTAATATTCATAGCTAATCTCGTGAACCCCAGTGAGGCCCTTATTCTGTCTGTTTCTCGTTTCTGGTTTGGAAAGGAGGTACACCATTGTTAAATAATAAAATCTGTGATTTATTCTTGCAGAGTTGTTGGACGTATTGCCTGGAAAAAGGAAGCATAAGCATGAAGATGAAAGTGGTTTCTCGTCTGATGATTCATCAGTTGATGATGAGCCTGATCTTGATGTAAGCAATTTGTCTGGTACTTCTGGTACCAAACATGTATCAGATTACACAAACCCTTAACATTATGATGCAATTGAAGTCTAATATTGATTTTATTTGCCTGAGTCAGTCTCAATTATTCAACCATGGTATCGAAACTTTCAATTGTAAATCAGAACCATTGTTAACCTAATAGTCTTGGCAGCTTAAATTTTAATTGTGCAATTGTGGAAATTTGAAATTATCTATAAAAAAGGAGCAAGGCCTGCATTGTCTTGCTGAATAATTAAACAACCAGATCTTTTACTAGCAAGCAAGTGATTTTAAAATTTTGAGCTCACTGATTAGTTTTGTGTTTGGCTTGTGCAAGTTCTATGGAACACAGAAATGAGTATCTGAAGCACAATTAGGTCAAGGATCTGTTGGAATTGGGGCCAATTTGTCTAAATTCTTGGTTAATTTCCCGTTTGGAAAATAGACTTTATTATACCAATTCTATATATCCATCTATAAGTTTCAATTTTTTTCTTTGATCCATATTACAACATAAGCCAAGCTATGGTTCACCAGATATGTTAGCGAACATTGAACCAATTCAAATCCTAAAGAAAGTGTATCACTTACGAGAATTGTGCCTGTATGATGGGGTTCCTTACTCTTACCTGTTGTACCTTTGCAGTTACCAACATACAAGAGGCAAAAACAAGTGGAGAAAAAAGCCTATGAAGAATGGAAATCATCTGTTCTTTCCTCAAATAAGAAGATCAAGACAGGTTTATTTTAGTTGCTTAGTTTTTAAATGTACTTGTTGCAGTAATCCCCCCCCCCCCCTCCACCCCTACCCCCTCAAACATACAACTTACCAAAATGAAAATTCGGTAAGAAACTTAAAAAAGTGATATAGAAAGGAAAAACACTTGCATGGTAATTTGCTAACTACACTATCCCATGAAAAATCTAACTGGTGCAATTATGGTCAATGAGCATTTAGTTAAAAAAAAAATGCAAAAAGGAAAGTGATGACAGAAAAGGTTTTTCCACTCACCTGAAATCATAGGATAATTCCTAAAGCATTGAGCTATTTCCTGTGTTCCTTAAAAACACAAGTGTGGCTACCTGAAGGATCCACCTTTATCTTAGAATAACAAGCAGCTAGTTTTTTTTTTATTATTTAAGTATAAGAAGGCACATAAATGTAACTTCCAGGAATTATTACTTGATGTCATATTATATGTTTCTCTTAACAGCTCCTGCCAAGAGGAAAATCCAAGCTAGACTTAATTTTGAAACCAAGCCTTCTGACTCTGATTTTGTTCAAGCATAGAAATGACAATGTGAGATGAACACAATTTTGTTGTTGGTGGTGGTTCTCTTTTCCTTGTTCCTTGTAAGCATAAAAGTTTGGTTTAGCACTTAGCAGGCCTTTGACAACTGATAATGTGAGATCTAATTCAGTAATTCTGCATCCTGCCTTTCTCAAGGAAAATAGGAAATGTATGAAGTCAACTTCCTTCCAACTGACTTTTATAATTGAATATAGACATTGCATATTTTATATCTTCTGTGCCACGTTCTCAACAATTAAATGAGGGCGTCGCCAACGGAGACTGAAGAATTGCTGTTGTAGGTTTTACGTAAGTTAGTGGTCAAAGGCGCATTATAATTTATGTAAACATATTCACTAAATTTTAATGGCAAGTTGGTACCAACTAAGTGATTTCCAGCTCCATTTGTAGGACAATAGGAAGTAAAATATTGTGACCAGCCATGAGTTTGTTGTTGCGTCGTTGAACTTGAAATAAGATGGATGTCATGGTCACGATTTTTTTTTTGTCGCTTCTTTTTGGTAAAACATCTTCTCATTATAAGGGTATATATATAAAATAAAACCAAAAAAATTAAAGAATTAGAGGATGGTAAATATAATTTGAGATCGGTTTCAAACAAGGAATTTGAAACATATATTTACAAACTTTTTAATTAATTTTGTTTTTTTTTAAAAGAAGTACATGATAGAAGCGTTTTAAAAATATAAGTTCTAAATTGAGCAAATTAATCTTTGTGCAACCTACTAAAAATGTACATCCGAACAAAAAATATTTAATTTTTAATTTGTAATTACAAAACATAACTGTAATATATCATATCTGATTATTTAAAAAAAAAAGTTCACCATCTCGAGACTCTAGATAAATATTATTTTTCTAAAACTTGTCCGTTTGATCAGTTTATCGGTTTAATTTAAATCCTAATCAATCACATAGGTTCATAATTTTCAACAACCAGTATATTTTTCTATTAATATCAAAAATTTATTCAAGTTATGAGATATGCTAAAATCAGCCACGACCAACGGATGGATCCGTCAATCGCGATTATATCTTAATTTTTGTGGTTCTAATGGCTAATCTGAACCGTTCAATGTGTTCTCCATATTGAAATCTCATTGGAGATCAAATTATATATTTTTTTATTATTTATTTGAAATTTTTAAAAAACACTGTTGTTGAAGGATCCAGAATTGTTTAGATTAAGAATTTTGTAAAATACAAAAAAAAATACTAAAAAATTTCAGAAAAATGTAAAAGTTGGTCTCCAATGAGATTTCAATATGTAGAATATACTGAACGGTTCGGATCAACCGTTAGAATCTCAAAAATTGAAATTTCATCATAGCTGACAGCCTCATCCGTCAGTTGCGACTGATTTTAGTCTACCTCATTATTCAATATAGAATTTGCATTTTCTTTAACAGCTAATTATGGACATAGGTGAATACATTTAGTTCCTTGTACTTTTTTTTTCTTACCATCTCTCCCTTTATTTATTTATTTATTTATTTATTTTATTATTATTATTGTTTTACCCTCTTAAACGCAGCCTTTAAATACGGTGGTTTCTCCAAACAATTTCTCCCGTCAAGTACAAGATATCTAGATATTGGATTCCTGGACCCGGTTTAGGGCCTAGGTGGTACCCCCACATACGACATTAGATTATCCCGCGCTTGCCACGCGCCTCTAAGCCACGATGCCATCATGTTGACATCCTGTCACGTTCTCATTTTTGTCTCAGTTCTCGTGTGATAATTGGTGTTTGGTTCTGCTGCGAATTTTTTTTTGGCAGATTTCCAATTTGTTCTCTAATTATGATGCTTGTTGTCTTAATAAAGCACCAAATTATACGTTCTAAATGGGAACAACAAAGTAACTGGAGGTTGTGATTTCATGTTTAAGCTACTTCAATTTGATTTTATTTATCGAGACAAGAAATCAGATATGGGATGTACTAAGGGGAAAGTTTGTGCGTGTTTGTGTGTGTATTTATTTACAAAATTACGACATATTCAAAAGAAATATAGGGTCTTCGTTTGTATTATTATATTATTGCACAATATCACAACTTGAATTTTTCACACTTCTTGAAATTTAAAATTCAAATTGTTTATTTTTAACTTTATACTAAATCAAATGACACAAAAAAATAATCTGGCTAATATGATGCATTAATTTTAATGAATATAATTTTTTGTCATATTAATCTAACATTAAAGTAAATATTAAAAATGATAATTTTGTTAAAAAGTTGCATCTCTCATGAAAAGTTACCAAAAAAACTAACGACTTTGATATGATATTTGGATTATTAAATCTTGACATAATAATAATAATAATAATAATAATAATAATAATGATGATGATGATGATGATGATGATGATGATGATGATAAATTTGTGGCATTCTACGGGGAAAAAAAAAATTGGAAGACTAAAACTTCCCACTTTTTTTTTCTGTTGCAGCTATTTTTGTATTATGAAGTACTATGCAACAGCAATACCCATTGATATATCATTATTTTTTTCGTACTTGAAAAGATAAAATAAAGGATTTAAGTTTCTATCATGTTCTAATGCATTGACAAGTTTGTTACTACTGTCTGGTAACCGTCAATTACGTGGGACAATTTTTTAAAGCTTTCCAATTTTTTTTTAAAAAAAATTAAATGTCTATCAAAGATTATGTAGGTTTCGAACCTACAACCTTTCATCAAGGTACATTTTTTTTTTGTCACTAGACCAGGAGTTGGTTCTCAATTCACGTGAGACTATTGTTATTTATTAGCATTATGTAATTTTTCAATTTAGAATTTTTTTTTTTTTGAGGATCTGCCCGTAGGCGAATTTAGAAAAATTCAATCTAATTTTCCATATGCAAGATGCTGGTTTTGAAAAGATCAATCAATGCCTATTTTCTTATTAATAACCATTAGTATCATTTAAATGAAACAATTACTTGAGTGATATTTGATAAATAATAAACATAATCTTATAATAGTAATTATTAAATTAATATTACTAATTGATTTTAATTATTATGTGAACTTTCAGTGTCATAGTGCAAAACTGTGTCCAGCTGTGAACATGCCGCAATAAAGAAATTCAGTGCTGCTCTTATTGATCTTCAGTCATTTAATAAAATAATTAAAAAACTATAGTGCCGCTCCATTTTTATATAAAAAAAAAAGTGATTGGAAAATAAAAGGCATTTCATGACCATTCATAGGACTACAACACGGATAGCCCTTTCTTCTCCTCGTTTCTTCAAACACCGGGAATTTCTCCAAACACACTGGGAACATTGCAATGTAGAGGAACCTCCATTCAATGAGCTAAGAATGAAGTAAAGATGCGGTTAGGAGAAGCAGGAATTAGTGCAGTAACGGCCGGCCATTGAAGGTCAGGAAAAGTGAATCAAGCAAGGTCCCCGTTGGATCTGCCAGGCGTACCGCCGGTGATTCTATGATTATTATTGATGAGTGATGATTGGATAGATTGTTCTCTCTCTTTCCTTCTTTGCTTTCATTGCTGGTAGTTACTGCTCCCACCTACCTAGTAATAGTTATTTCCTTTTCCACCTCCTTCTCGCTTCTCTCTCTTCTATTTTGCTCAAATTAATTCTTCTCAGCTCTAGTTACTATCTTTAACCATACCGATCCCCCTTCTCTACCCCTTTCTTTTTCAAAATGCAAGAAAATTATGTACCGGGTGGAGGAGTAGGTTTCAGGGCTGCTACGACAGGGCCATCGGTACAACGGTCCATAGGAAAGCTCCATACACCGGGTTCAGGGTACTCTCAGAAGGAATATTCCAGGACTCTGTCTACAGAAAATAGTGTAAATGCGTTCAAACGGTCAAAGGAATGCAAAACCCAAGAAGCAAGGTTCACAGAGAAAAAAGAAAAGAGAGAGGAACAAGTTACCTCATTGAGAGGAGAGAGGTACAACAAGTCAGAGATAACCAGGATGCGTGCTTACCAGTCCCGAGATGATGGGTTATTTTTGGCAAACTGCAATTTGATAGACGGAGGTATTGATGAAGAGAGAAGAAAATTGGTGTTAACAAAATGGAATGAATTAGAGGCAGGGGTCTGTAGCATGATCAGACCTTTTAATGAAGTGGGCCGAAAATTAAATGGGCCTATTATTAATTATACAACCACCCCAACAGACTTAATCCAGCCTAAGTTAAATAGAGCTATATTGGGGCCGTCTCCATTTTCTACCAAAATCAAAAGCCTGAATACACAAACTCAAACTTCTCAAAAACTCCCACTCACCATGAATTGCTCAGATGAAGAACTCCTTGCGCAATTTGCTGCTCTAAGCGCGGGTGATGATGATAGCCAGGTTTTGACAAATATCCCACAACAACCAACCAGAAATAGGAAGTGGGAAGATTGTCTGTTGATGAAGGTCACCTCCCAGACAGTGATAAATGAAAATGCTTTTTCCACAGCCCTAAGAAAATCTTGGAACGTTCATCCAGACACTGTGGTGGAGGGACTTGGCTCAAACTATTTTTTGGTCCAGTTCCTGGTAAAGATGGAAATGCTTAGAATCATGGCAAAAGGGGTCTGGAGATTAAGCAAAGGGGATATGGTCATCACAAGGCAAGCAAGGGGACAAGAGGACTTATATCAACCAACCATGGATGAAGCTGAATGTTGGGTGGAATTACATGGGGTGCCGCCGGAATCATGGGACAAAGACGGTGTTCAATCACTCTTGCGACAGGTTGGGATCCCATTAACAGAGGTAACTACTTTCTTTACTGGGAATAAGAGAGTATATAAGCAGAAATTGAAAATCAATATACTTCAACCCTTGAAACCAAAGCTGCCTTTGAGACAGACTGGAGACAGAGTGGGTTGGGTTTATGTGGTTTATGATAATGTGGCAAATGTATGTCGGTTCTGTGCCAGAATCGGCCATGAGCATATGATGTGTCCTGTAAGATTTAGATTGATCCAAATGCAGCAGGAGGAACAGTACAGGAACCAGCTAGAAGGTAAACCTATACCAGAAACTCAGGTGGGTAAGTGGATAACAGATAGAACCTTAGTACCAAGAGACGATGTTGTGCAATCACAAAATCACACTACTGAGAAGGGTACTGGTAGTAGGGGTGACACAGAGCCAGTAAAGAAAAGGGGAATTATAGATAGAAAGAATAAAAGACCAGCTGAGTTGAATGATAAGATGATGAGTGTGTTGGTGATTGAGGGTAGCACACAAGCTGCTGATAGTCAACAAGAGGAGGTTCACAGCCATTTAAACTTCAAGAGGGCCAAGGAGACGATCCCAAACTCGTCTCCAAGTTCTCAATGAATATTATCTCTTGGAATTGCCGCGGCTTGGGGGGCACGCGGAGAAAACAATTCCTTAAAGATTCAATAAGTGCCACTAGAGCTAGTTTTGTTTTTCTGTCAAAGACCAAAGCCTCCTATAGAAGGGTGTCAAGATTTATGAGAGGAGTAAGAGGTTACAAATATCATATCATCCCAGCAAGAGGTCTCTCTGGGGGTTTATGCCTTGCGTGGAAGGAGAATGTGGATGTCATGATCTTGCATGGTTCTCAGAATCATATTTGTGCCCAAATCGGTGTGAAGGATAAGCCCCCTTGGTTATTAGTTGGAGTGTATGGAGACCCAAGTCATCACACAAACAAACTATTATGGGAGAATCTGTCAAGGCTCATTAATACTCATGGTAATGTGTGTTTGGTGGGTGACTTTAATGAAATACTCAGTGGTGATGAGAAGTATGGTGGCTCCTCGAGATTAAAATC
The DNA here is from genome assembly GCA_028095005.1 of Rhynchospora pubera. Classification (NCBI taxonomy): domain Eukaryota; kingdom Viridiplantae; phylum Streptophyta; class Magnoliopsida; order Poales; family Cyperaceae; genus Rhynchospora; species Rhynchospora pubera. Next base: position 155,491,835 of record CM051462.1, on the reverse strand, counting down.
AAATACTGTGGATTTTCAAAACTTTGTGTTTGACAATGGCCTAGTAGATATGGGGTTCAAGGGTCCTGCCTATACTTGGACTAATAAAAGAGATATGTCAGAGGCGATTTATCAGAGATTGGATAGAGTTCTGGCCACAACTGCATGGATTCAGATGTACCCTAATGCTTATGTAAATCACTTGCCAATGATTCACAGTGATCACTGTCCAATCCTTCTAAGAGTAAAAAAATCACCAGAAAAGTCAATGGGGTTCAAGATGGAAAATTGGTGGCTTATGAATCAAAGCTTTCATGACACTTGGAGGCATCAATGGCATAACACAAGTGGTTTGGGGTGGCAAGAAAGATGGGCCTCTCTCAAAGGGTGCATGAAGAAATGGGCAGCAAAAAACCCATCCCCAAAAAAACGGCTAGAACAAATTGCAAAGAAGTTGTTACAGGTGCAAATGATTCACCCCGCCAGTAGAGACCACAGCCTGGAAGAAAGATTATTGAACGAATATGATCAAGTTGAGGATCAACATGAACAATATTGGAGGCAGAGATCAAGGCTGGATTGGCATAACCTGGGTGACAGAAATACAAAGTATTTTCATACAGTAGCAACAAACAGGAGGAGATACAACCTTATCACTATGGTCAAAGATGATCAAGGAATGCTAACTGGTGATGAAATAGTGATCAGAAATCTTTCCATGCTGAGGTGTGGGCTCTGAAGGAGGGATTCTCAAAGCTGGTTGGTAGGTTAATGATGCATCAAAGTGCACAGATTTTCATTGATTGCAAGGCATTGGTAGAAGTCATTAATGAGGAGGATACACAAGAGGTGCCCTTTTGGAAGGCATGGCAAGATACAGTGGCCATTATGCACTTAATAAATCAGTATGGGGACAGAATTGAGGTGCAACATGTGAGGAGGGATGCTGTGCAACAAGCACATATTCTGGCAAATCTAGCTAGAACAACAGGATTGAGTTACTTTGGACCACCAAGATACTGGCATCAACAGGAAAGAGAAATAAACAAGGGCATTGATCTCAGATTCTTCAAGAGAAACCAGTTTGAGCCACCTTAGTTTTTTATTTTCTGGTAAACCTTGGTCCCCACCTGGCTTAGTGTAGCTTTTTTTCTTTTTTCTAGTTTTTGTTGTACTGGCTGGTTTTTTAGTCAGTGGTTTCTTTGTTTCTCTTTATTTGGTTTTTCTTCTTTATTTTTCAGTTTCTGGTAGTTGTTTGGTTGTTGTTCAATAATCAGGTTATATGGGGTTGTTATTCGTTTTGTAACTGTTGTACTCTGGTAGCCGTTTCAGGCTGACCGTTTTTTAATCTGAAGCCTACGGGCACTTGAAAACTTCAAAAAAAAAAAAAAAGGACTACAACACGACGCCACTCTTCCAGGGGGAAAAAAATGAAAAGAAAAAGAATAATGCGGTCTGAGTTCAACCACCATTCACTGAAAAAAGGAGGCATTGGGTGGAAATTTACCACATCTCACTCACCTCTTTAAATTTAACAGCCAAATGGATTTGGCAAATATGTCTCGACTCTCGAGTGAAATGAAAAAAAAAAATAAGAACCCCACAATTTCCCAACGATTTGACAAAGGCGAGCGTTATGGTTAATTGGTTATGCATGCTAAAAGATTTACTTTCTACAACTAAATGGACTCGCCAAATGCGCCGCATTACAAATTCCAAGACCGGGGCTTCATCCATAGTCAACTCTCAAGCTTTGGTCTATGGGAGATGAGATCTTAAAATAAATTAAATACAATAAAAGCCACAACGCGGGAGACGACTAATTTAGTAATTTGCGGTCTTGTAAATTTCTAACTTCCTTCCAAAAATAGATTAATTATTTTATTATAGATCATAGTGATTTTAAAATTTTCCACGAAAGCTATTTTATGATTTTTTTTTATAGAAGAACTTTCTTACCACAAAGACACGTCCAATATCCTAAAACATAAAAATGTTTGTCCACTGCAGAGGATATTTATCCCTCCCTTGATCCCCTCCTTTATAAACTACAGCACAGCTTCTTAAGTCATGCGCGTCACAATTGTTTGTGCTATAATTTGAGGGAAAAAATATGATATAACAAGTTTTTGGCATCAAATAATTTCACATCTTTTCTTTTATTCATATTCCAAATTCAAATTTCAAACATAATTAAAGCATTGATATGGTTTATTTTGAAGAAAAATTCAATTACATATATGTTTTATAATTTCAAAGAATATTAAATACTAGTTTATTAAAAATAACAATTGATCCAGTTAATTTATGATAGATTAATTATAACACGCTCCTTGATATATTGATCTAGTATAAAACAAACTTCGATAATTATATTTTCCGTGGACGTATTAATTTTATTTGTGACAATGAATAAGATTTCAATTTGAATTCGCTTTTGGAGTTTTAAATTAAAAAATACAAATAAAAAAAGATAAGGTTACAATATTATGCAATAAATTAATTTAGTATAAAACAAACTTCGATAATTATATTTTTTTTTGCGTGGATGTATTATTTCATTTGTTACAATGAATAAGATTTCAATTTGAATTCGCTTTTGGAGTTTTAAATTTTAAAATATAATTAAAAAGATGATGTCACAATATTGTGCGATTAAAACTAATTACGCTGCATATGGCTCGCACGAGAATAAAACTATAATTAGTTATTCCGAAATAATATTTTTATTTGGAATAAAAATTTAATCATAAAACGCACCTTAGAGCATTATAAATTTGTAATCTTTTAATTTAATTATTATTATTTATTGCAATTTACTACACGCATAATCGGTGTACTTATATTAATCTTGTCGTATTCTAACTTTGTATTCAGTCTTGTGTGTTTCTACGGTTCTAATTGCATGAATTGTTTATTCGAACTTAAGAAGAAAAGAAGCCATATCTTAATATTACTTTTAGGTTTCTCTGGAAGTTTTTGCTTCTTCCAGCTTTTTCATACAACTTGAGAAATCCCGTGTTGAAAATGGCTTCGGAGTTCGGGCTGGATCATAGACTTCATGAGCCGCTCCGAAACAAGCTCGAAGGTATTATATCTCCATCTTTATGCACTCGGCGCACAATATTATCAGGTCAATTTTCCAAACGATGATAGAACGTGGAAATGAATTAAGGTCTCTGCTTCTCCAGCCGGAATTTTCATTTTTCCCAATATTAGCGCATATCGGAGTATCTTGAAATGTACTCGTACATGCATGTCGATCAACTTGGAAAATAAGTTCATTGGTTACACTTATAACATTATGAACAAGCATAATATAAAAATTAATAATATAATAATTAACTGAGAAAATTATTTTAAATGACAAATATATAAAAGATAAATGTCTAGTAATCGAAATTGACATTATTATATAAAAAAAGATACATGGAGTCTTACACGAAATTGTATGCATGAAACTTTCAAAGCTAGAAGTAAGTGCAAGTTCAAACACATTTGGTAAATTGTTGAATTTATATAAGTTCAGCTCATAAAGTTGCAACATACTCTCCATTTTAATAAATGCCTATTTCTTTAACAAATCCATAAAACCAGCATTATTTTGTACAAATTATTTAAAATACTTAGGCCCTCATTAAAATTCTTTTTTTTCGCGCAGAATATTATTTGATAAAAATATTTTAATAAAAATAAACATATTTCATTTCATTCGAATCTCTATATATTATCAGACCGAACAATATCTTGAAAAAATAATTACAATAATCAAATGAGATTCCGGGTAAAATTCTTTTGATCAAATTCTTATAAAAATTTATGGACATTATCAAATTATTATTAATTCATTAGAAATTTAGAACGGGGCATGTGGTTGTAGTATTAGATGTTAAAATTATTGCAAAAAGGAAGTTTCTAGGCTCTAGCCGGCCGTGGACCAGGCGCAGGTGAGTAGAGATGAGATTATCCGGTTTAAGGATAGAACGGGAAAAGTTGGGAGTAACACGTAGATACACGAGTCGGGGGAAGCGTTGGCTGAACAAGGGTGGGTGGTGGCCACACGCTGGAGCGTGCTATCTCCACACTCTTTCCCTCTCTTCCGCGGGCCCCACACTCTCTCCACCTCCTACCCAACTCCTCTGCCTTCACACTTTCCTCCTATCTTTCGTATACGTACCCAAAACTTGAGCCCCTTTGGTGACATGCCATTTTTCATTGATATTCGGAAATCGTAAACTAAAGATAAGATATTCTTTGATATTATTTTGTACGTATATATTATCCATTCATTTTTTATTTTGTTTTGTGCATATATTTTTTAAATTTATATGATTAGTATTTTTATATACTGATGAAAATTTTGTCTAGTAATATTCTTCTCAAGTGTCAATTCCATCTGAATTTAATAAAAATATAATCATAATTAACAATAAATTTTGAGGAAAGGTTATTTTCTTTCAAAAATAAAATATCATTAACAACTATGTTTTAAAATATCTACATATATGAATGATAATGTGTTCCACATGAGTAAAAACATGAACTAGAAATTTCCATATAGAATTTTTGGGGTATCTTTTAAAGTACATCTAATAATTAGCTATTCTCAATTGTTTCCTCCAAGCCTCCCTCGGTCCCTCGTAAAAAACAAAGACGACCAACGAGGCAATGAGTACGACTTGCTCAACAAATCCATTTTATTAGCAAAAAAAAAAAAAAAAAAAAGAAACTTCAAAGACAAAAACAAAAAAAGAAGGGTTGCTCAAAACCCTAATCTAATAGGTTCTCTCTCTTCATCTCTTTCCCCAATCTATTCTTCTCCTGACCAATTTAGCGATCTAGCTCAAGGTACTCAGATCTGTTTGCTCTTGAGGTGTAATTTTGGTTCATTTTTTTTTGTCTGAATTTCTTGCGGAGTGAAATCTGAGTTGATTGAAGTTGGGTTCATTTGTTTTAGGAAATTGTAAATTTGAAGATGGCGACAGATGATTCATCTCCCGCAGAGACTAGTGGTGAAGTAATTGCTGACAAATCTGTTGAAGGGTTTGTGTTCTTTTCTCAGTCTTACTCTTTAATTGATTTTAGTGTCCCTACAGAGAAATTGCATGCGCTTGAATTCATCTTTTGAGTTCTTCTAGTTGAGTCTGATCTTAAATTGGGTTAATTTAATTGATTGATGGGTATTTATTTGTGTCAAATTAGACAATTTCATATGGATTTTAGGCATGTTTTACAGAAGCACCCTTTTATTTTTTGTATTTGTAAATTGAAGGTTATTTCTTTTATTTTATAATACAGGTCTTCTCCTAGAAAGAAAGGCAATGGAAAAGTACCAAAGAAGATTCATAAAGCTGAGAGAGAAAAACTCAAGCGTGACCAATTAAACGATCTCTTCTCTGATTTACATAATATGCTTGGTATGTTTTGATGTTAAATGTCTTTGGTTCAAGTATTCCTAGTTACCAGTAAATAGCAGTACTGAACCTGACTGACTGGTACATGCAAACTGCCGTGATGCCTGCTAGGCAGAAGGCTGGTTTATATGCCAGAATCGTCTAGCAGGAAAATTTGGGTTAATTTCAAGGAAAAACTGGAAGATCATTTCAAGGAAAAGGAAAATTGGAAGACTTTCCTTCCAGTAAAGCTTATATCAGATATTTTGTGTGTTGGAGGAATTTTGCTAATTCAGAATCTTTTTCCTACCAAATTTCTCAACCAATTTCTTTCAAACTAGAACTTGCCTGTATATGAAAGTGAACCAATTTTTTGAAAGGAAGTGTTGATTGCTGTTTCTTATTACTTGTTTTATCGATCTTTCAGAGACAGATAAACAAAATAATGGAAAGGCAACTATACTAGGTGATGCTAGTAGAATATTGCGTGACTTGTTTTCACAAGTAGATACTTTGAGAAAGGAGAATGCTGCTTTAGTTAAAGAATCTCATTATGTAAGTCTATGCTTTTCAAACTGAAAGTTCTTTTGATTTGGAAGTTTTCTAAGGAAGTAATGATTTCAGTTATGGTGTTTTCTAAGGGAGTAATGATTTTAAGTTTCAATTGTGTAATAAAACACCATAACTAGAAATGAATGGAATATTTTGTCAAGGCATGCTTCTATTCAAACTTATGCAAAGGGAAGGCCATTTTGAAAGAGAGAAATGACAAAAACATTCATATGGTTTTCTTTCTGCAATAGGTGACACAAGAAAACAACGAGCTAAGAGATGAAAAAGGAGTTCTCCAGACCGAAATTATAGAGCTACAAAATGAGCTTAGAATGCGCTCAATGCGCATGGGTGGTTATGACCCGCATCACTGGCCAAACAACCCTGCTATGACTATACCCATGCCAACACCTGTCCCTGTAACTGTGCCGTCTGTCCCCATCATTCCATTGCCACATCAAGCGCCACCTGCTCCCATCATGGATAGGGTCTATACTGCACCATCTCCACATCAAGCGCCACCTGCTCCCATCATGGATAGGGTCTATACTGCACCATCACCACCAAGAGAGCTCCAGCTGTTTCCAGAGACAACTGCGAGACAGGAGAGAGAACCGTCCCCTCCAGTTTCATCTCCAGTTTTGCCTCCAGCCCATATTAGTAGACCTCATGTGAGGTATTCTGGTCTTGGGGACCTGTGGACAGGCCAATTGCTTGCAGGTAGGGTCAGACCTGAACAAGAAGAACAGTATAGCAGTGGTGTCGAGGATGGTTTAGATAGGGTTTGAACTATGTCCAAAGTTGTATTATATAGTCCGTTGTTATGTCTATTTAAGAGGGGGATGCGGGATGTGAATACAAGGCAATTCAGTTAGGGACTGTAACTTTTTAGTTTAATAGTTGTATGTGGGCGTGTGTTTTTTGTTTTCCTTCTGTCTGCCTGTTATCAGGTCTTCTGTAACTTTTGTCGGTGGAAATTTGGGTTAGCAAAGGGATGCTAATTGTAGGTGTTCGTTTAATAACCTGTTAGGGGTGCATTTTAAAAGGTTTTTGCCGAACATAATGTGCTGCTTTATTGTGAATTAAGTTGGTGGAAGTGCAATTACACCCCACGGTACACTGGTTTACACTGAAAATTTAGACAGCAATCACCATAAGCTGTATGAATTTATGGTTTACTATGTAGTACTTTGTCTAGGTTGCGGCAGAGTGACAATGTCGTTCTCTGTCATGCCAATGTTTGATTTCACACTGTTGTAGTTGCTTATCTTTTCTTTCTTTATGCAAAAAGAAACTGCAGAATGCACCATTTCACTAGGGGTGACATAACACTACTAACAATACAAATGGTGCAACTTCAAAAAAAAAAAAAAAAAAATACACATGCTATTTTAGCTTAGTGCACCATTTCACTAGGGGTGACACGCTTAACACTACTAACAATACAAATACTATTTTAGCTCAATAGTTCATTTGACTCGTGAATTGCCAAACCAATCACCCTTTGATTAATTAATACAGGCACCATGTCTATTCCGGCAGAATTTAAGCTACTACCGGTGCTCTGATGAACCCGACAATGCTTGGATGAACTTTCAGCTATGGTTTGTGAACCATCCATAGAAATTTGGCGAATCTACTGCGAATAACATCAATTTGAATTATAAAGCACATAATAAGAACTCTAAAACATTCAGACTATTGATGAACGGTGCTCCAACAAAATTCCAATAGAAGCATTTAAAATGATTAAATGAGCCATAAAACATTCGAACCGAAAATATAAAGTATTTTAACTGAATCCGAAGGCATTCAAAATGAACTATATTTGAATTGTAAAGCACTTAAGCTGAATCCTAATGCATTTGTGCACGGTAAAGAATTTAAATTGAGTTTTAAAACATATGAATTGATCTCTGTTGGTGCTTAGGCTAACTCTGTCAAAAGATTTTAACTGCATACTAAAATATTTAACAGAATTTTACCAGATTACAACTAAAAGTTCACCAAATCACCCTCGGAATGCTAGAGCTCTTGCTGAAAATTGCCAGAATAAGTTTTTTTAATCCGAGTTAATTTGAATCTTTTTTTTTTAATCTGGATTAAGAATTAATATAGAATAACATCTTATTCTCGCGCATTCAAATGCACCCTGTCGTTTGGATCATCTAAGAATAAACTTTAGATTAGTTATTCGAAGTAAAAGATATTATTTCTAAATGATCAAGAATAAGTTTTTTAAGAATTTAAAGTGCTATTTTAAGTTATCTAACACTCATAATAAAATTTTATTCCTAATATATTTGGATAATCTTTTCAATCCGGATTAAAAAGTGATTCTAATTTATTCCAGATGTTGGATTACTTAAGTGATCCATTGATCAATGGAGAAGAGAGCGATGAGGAAATGAAGAGGGAGAGATGAAAAAGTGTTGAATCGACTAGTTTGACGTCATATATCATATATTTTTACTACATATTTGAGTTTTGATCGACTCTGGCAGTTGCGAAACATGTCCTAAGGAGTCAAATTAATTTGTAAATGTCTTGGTTTAAAAAGGTTGGTGGGGCAAGTGTCAATTACTGAACATTGTTTGATCTACTTGTCAATTTAAATGTATCGTCGGCACCGTTTGAATATAGGAAGAAGAAGGAAGAAGGAAGAAGGCCCAAATTTATTATAAATAATCCAAACTTTTCACAAAGTTACACACTTCTCAATATTTCTTCCCACTTCTTCCCTTCTTCCCTTCTTCCCACATCTATCCAAACGGAGCCGTCATTATGGGGATGTGTGAGTCATATAAACGATGCGTGCCGACGGTGCCATGTACTATTGGGTAGACCCAGTGGCGGAGCCAGAAAATTTGACAATGGGGTTCAACAATTTATAGCATTAATATTGCAAGAAATTAAATAAATTCATACAATATGTATATTGGGAAAATTCTGTTTAGGACGAGTTTTTATTAGGGATAAATCTAAATCATTCATTATGATTGATTACGGATCCAATTGCCCTTGAAAAACTCATCCATGACTATTTGGATTATTAGTGTCATTTTGATCGTGCAATAGACAATTTAGACATTAACAATTGCTGGAGATATTTTACAAATCATTTCGATTTTATTCCAATAAAGTACTAAAAAAATGTTAGGACACAAAATATAGAACAATTTTATAAAAAATATAAGTTATAATAGATTTTTTATCTTCTAATTTAATTCTTTGAAGTCTCATCTTTGAAATCGTCAAAATATGAAATGTTATAAACAAACAACAAAAATAAAACATACTAAATCGATGCATAAAAATTATTATGGTTATTGATTAATCTTTATAATATTCAATTAAATAAACAAAAAATATCTATATATTAACAAAATAGATTGTAAAGTTACACATTCAAGTTCAATATGCATGTGCTAATCATTACTAAAAGTGAAAGTTCATTTAATATTCGAGAAAGAAAAAATTAACATTTGTGGCGGTCTAATATATATATGTTATATAAATAATTTTTTTCCATCAAGAATAAATTTTCCAAATCCAATATGAGTTCACTAGTGAAATATATTTTGAATATTTATGGGATTCAAATATTACATATCTACAAAATATTTCATTTTGCAAATGTGAACTTTTAAATATAGTATTACTTTTTATAAATTAATGGGGTCAATTGACCTCCATTTCTTGAACTTAGCTCCGCCACTGGGTAGAACATAAAAATTAGACCAAATTGTTCAACATGCATGATGTGATGGCGTATTAATACCTACTCGTCTTACTCGAAAGTATTTCCCAATCGTTTTCAGTGGAACCAAATTTGGGCCGAACTAACTTAAAATATTCGAACTAGTTTTCGTAAAAAATTTCGAAAGTGAACCATTTGCATATGCAGAAGTCGATCTAAATTTCCATGGTATATAATTGAACTACTTGATCTGTATTTAGATGCGACACCCATACCCTGATGACCTACAATGAATTTGTCTCATATGAATTAAAATGAGGCCCATAAAATTTAGTTTGAATTTAGGGCCTATTATATTGACCTAATCTCTTGATACTAATAGGGGTGAAAACGGTGATCGTTTTGATCGTTCTTTCGTTTCGTTTCGTCCAAAACGAAACGAAACGGTTAAAGATTTTTGTTGCGTTTTAAAAACGGAACGGTTAACGAAAGCTTGAAATGGTTTCGTCCATGTGTATTTTCGTGGTATTTTCGTGATTTCGACCGTTTCGTTCAAAACCAAACGATTAACGCAAATTATAGTCAATTTCGTGACCAAAACGAAACGGTTAACGCAACTGACCATTTTCGTGGTCGTTTTAGACGTTATGCACCCCTAGATACTTATCAGTTATCAGTCAAAAAATGTATTAATTTGGCACCACGTGTAAGGTCAGATATTAATATGGTTCTTTTTGATGTGTGAATGAAATGTATAGAAAAGGAATACCAGAATTGCAATGAAGTTTCAAGTTCGACACACATAAAATAGTGATATAACTATAGCACTTACTAATGCAGTTGTACTAATATTAGTACAGTAATCCGTACTAATATTAATACAATTCATTAACAACTTCAATCTGATGCAAGCAATTAAATGTTTGCTGATTCACTAGTCCATCAAAATATAAAATTCTGCCATTGACATCATTGATGAGGGAAAAAAATATATACATAAGAGTCCCTTACCATGAAAGTATTCATAATTTGCAAAGCAGCACTGAAACATTCTCAATATGCAAAATGTTATCCAACATAATATCATATATACAACCTTTATTTGTAGTAAATAAGTAGCTGGCTAGTTTTGCGACTTTGTGACCAAAAATCAAATAGATACCCCACATAACCTGAGAATTTTGAAGAGTAATACAATCAAAGCCTGAAAAAACATGAACCCAAATTGAGCCTGACAGGAAACTGCATGTTCCATTTGAATGATTCATTAACAAAAAAAAAAAAAAACATCACCAGCCATATCTAGATGTTCAGCAGTTATCTCCGCCTGAAAGAGGACATATTTGGGGCAATGGAAGGTTTTTCTTCTTGATAGGCCTGAATGGCTGGATCGGTCATGCTTGGCAGCCTGTTTACACTTCCTTTGCTTTTTCTTGCATTTGGCCCGATTTCTTCTATCATGTATTTCCATCCATCAATTGGTCGCCTTCGACTGAATATGTGGGTCTTGATAAAGCTTGCAATCTGCAGCCATATATTATTGTGGTTTTTAGAATTTATCAAGAAATCATTTCTGTTTATAAGATTGTACAAAACTATCAAAATTCAAAAATGTCTTGCAGAAATTGAAAGGATAATATAATTAATGTGAGGTATGTTTAACACCCATCCTCCAGAATATGCACAAACCACTTCAAAATAGAAATAAAATCCAGCAATCCTCAACCAACAATGATTAAGTCTGGGTCTTCGGCAAACAAGTTGGAGAAAAGTCGACTCAATGATTAGAACAACATTACAGCCTTTTTACAGTTTATAAAGGAAGTACCAATATAGCCCTGTCATCAATATTTAGTGGAGAAGACAGTGAAAAAAGAATATTACAACGGTAATATTTTATGCTTTCTACTAGGGACTATCATTAATTCATTATCTTCCTTCCTTTTGCAACGATAAATATCAATATTGAAAAAAAATTCCACCTGATATTTGCTGAAAGCAATGCGTCTCTCAAATTCTTGGAGAAGGATATCTTCCTCTCTCTGAGAAATGTCCCAAATATTCCCATCTGGCACCTTCGATGTTGTTTCCCACCCATCAGGCTTTGTCTTAAGCTCTGATGTGCTTGGTATTTTCGTCTCGCATGACTCGTTGTTGCCAGACTCAAATATCCTACATACATGAAAAAGTGTTTCAAGAAAAATATGATTCCCTTGTTCTTTTAAAGCAATTTATGGTTGGTTCTGCCAAATTTTAAAGCAATTCAGGCCATGCAAATAATCTCAAGCACCCACGGTCCTATTTTATTTCTTTTTTCACCTTTTCTTCTTAATTTGTTTAATTAGGAAGAATAGAGTTAAATTAAGAAATTTTGCACCTTTGAATTGCTCATTGCAGATTTTCTGGTTCCTTTCATTTGTCCTATATAAAGCAATATAGCAGTATCCAACTGCTTGTTTTATTTTATATACTAAAAGGGCAACAACAATTCCACACTACTTTTGGCTAAAATTATTCTTATTTCATGATGTAACTGGAATTTCAATAAACAAGTACCAGCTTGAGTTTGATTTCGTGGCACTGTATAGTTGAGTTTGCTTCTAAATCCTGATTAAGCTAAACTTAGCTTTCTTTGTTCTAAAGCGTGGTTTCATTAAGCCTAAATGTTGCAACAATTGTTGAGTTTAATACAAACGTTTGTTTCATTGCATCCATACAACAATAAAAAGGCTAATTTACAGCTTACTCAGCACAGGAATCAAGAAGACGGTCAATATCATCCCCTCGAGTGCCACCACCAAGCCTTGATTCCTCCAATTTCTCAATTTCCTTGACCCACAACCCTGCATGTATCCTCTGCTTCTTGATCCTGTACTCATCCCCTTTTCTCTTCCCTTTACCCTTCTTCTCCTCCTCTTTCATTCTCTCCAGTGCCCCAACTTGCAATTTCTTTGCTGCTTTTCTCTCCTCCCACCTGCCATGGCCTAACTTAAGTATCTTATATTCGATTGAATAATATCTTTTTGTTTTTTTTCTGGAAAAGTTACTCACAATTACAGAAATTGTGGCATAAAAACTTTTCTACTATTTGGAAACATTACTCATTCTTTCATAAGTGAGAAAAAAACTTCTTTTTTTTCAGCCATATTAACTTAACTGGCATGCAAACAACCTGAAAGCAGCTCTTCAGACTACATCCAGTAAAAGTTACTTGAAGTACCACACATTTGAAAAAAATCTAAATTCATTATACTAAACCACCTTAAATGTTGTACTCTTTCAGTTTGAGAGAAGATACTACTAAAATTATTTCTTTCTTTCCGGCCTTCTCACTGATTTGTTAAACTAGTAGGTGGTAGAACAATCTTAATCACCTCTCATCCATTTCTGCTACGAACGCCTTCGAATCTTCATCCATTTCAGCTGGGAGGAGAGAATCGCCATTGACCGATTCGGAGGTGGCAGTCGACTCCCACGGGGCGCGATCGGTTGCGGAGATGCTAGTCGAGGGAGGCGTTGGGACATCGTCCTTGGGCAGCCACGCTGTCTCCCATGCGTCGTTCCACTCGTCTAATCCGGTAGTCGGCGCGGCGGCGGTGGCGCGAGAGGGAGGCCGACGGGTGGACAGGTGGCGAGGTAAGTTTGTTGGAGAGCGCGGGAAGTGTGAAATAATGCGCTTGAGGGAATGCATGAGAGGTGTTCGACGAAATGCTCTCTCTAATCTACTGGTAATAGGATTCAAAGAGAGTTTTGCAATTTTGTCTCAGCTGGTACAAAACGGATCCGATAATATTCTCTCTGACCCGTATCCGAATTCGGAAAATAGAGGATCCGGATATTAGATTTGGATACGGATGCGAATACGGATTAAAATCCACATCTGAAATATATTAAAACCGATACATATGGACATGGACGTTGCCCGCATCCGCATGTCTTATACGGATTCGGATGCATATCGGATGCGGATCTTGTCACTAAGAAATCCGAAGGAAATCGGTAGAAGGCAGAATATTTATATACCCCCGCCGTAAGGAATATACTTGTTCGGTTCCGTCTTCTGTCTTTACCACTCAAGTCACAAGACAAGACAGACAGGTTCAATTTTAACAACCTTTCGATACAACTATCACAGCGAAGAGCGAACTATTCAACCACGAAAAGACTTGCTTCATCGTCGCACTTCTTGAAAGACTCTTCTCCTCTCCTCTCCGTTTTTGTGAGCAAGGAAGAGTTGATATGACGAAATTGAACAACTGAAGACGAAAAAACAGGAGGGAAGGAAGGAAAAGGAAGATGGAAAGAAGGGGCACTAGGAGGAGCCGAGCAAAGGCATTAGTGAGTCTGATTCTTTTTATCCTTGTATCCTTGATCTGCCAAGCAAAAGCAGAAGAAACTGAGACGGTGGAGGGGGATGTATCTCCTCCGAATGTGAATTCGAACAAAATCGTTTCTCGTATCGCCTTTGGCTCTTGCTTCAACCAGAGTGCTCCTCAACCCCAGGTATATATTGCATTTATTACAAAATTTAATTATGCTAGTGCCAATGCCACTACCAGTACCAGAACCAGTATCCATACCTTACCCATACCAGTACCGGTGCTATTACCTATATTGATAGTTGTCTTGGAAATCACAATTGGAATATGATTACTCACTGACATACCAGATTACGGAACCTTTGACTTGGCTGTTTCATCTGTTGTAAGGGTATATTGGTATCAAGTAAAATCACATGTCTGGTATTGCTTTATTAGTAACCACAAAACAAACTTCCCTCAAGCAGGTTTAGTGCATTTCCTGCTTCTGATACAAATAAGAAAACAAAAAATGGAAGTAAAGAATGGGGGTTAAGCTGTATGGTACAATAAATTTGTACAAATTTGTGCAGCAGTAAGGAAAATTGTACTGCATCAAGATTGAAAGGAATGATTAACTAACTAATTAATCAATTGGATGATCAATGAATATTGCAAACTCAGCCAATCTGGGAATCAATAATACGTTTTGATCCACAAGTGTTCATATGGCTGGGGGATAACATCTATGGAGACAACAAGCGGCCCGTGCGGGTTTGGGGACGGGAGAGAACGGTTGGGCCCTGGAAGAACATTGAACGTTTCTTCCCTTCTACTGAGGACGAACTCTCACGCCGATATGCTGCTGTAAAATCCAATCCTGGTTATGCCAGGCTCCGACAAGGCCACCCCGAGGTGAGCATCATTGGCACCTGGGATGACCATGACTATGGCCTCAATGATGCTGGCAAAGAGTTCCCATATAAAGACACCTCTCAGCAGCTTCTCTTGGATTTCTTAGATGAACCCCACAACAGTCCCCGGTATGGTATGGCATGCGCTGCCAACTATTCTGTCCCTCCTTCCCTACTACCGGGTTTTTATTTTCATTTTATCCTTATATTAACTATACAAACATTATCCACCTATATATACGGTTTTTCCTTATCATCTTCCCTTTGTCCAGCCGCAAGCAAGCTGGTGTGTATGCATCCTACATGTTTGGTCCCCCAGGAAAGCGGATCAAGGTACACATCTAACTGTTCATATATTCTTTGTTACTCACCCTTTCAAATATAAGAACACTATTATTACTTTTAAGTAATTGATTTATTTATTAATTGAACCAACTCATAAGTTAGGAAAAATATTAATGTGATTAGGTTATTCTGTTAGACATGAGATACCACAGGGACCCGCTGTTCAGTGATGGAACTATACTGGGGGGAACACAATGGAGCTGGTTGGAAAAGGAACTGAATGGACCCCAATCTGAGATCACCATCATTGCTTCTTCTATTCAGGTAGCTGATCCCTTAACGCCCTTAAACCTTACTTTCTCACTTTTTAGTTTTATATTTTAATTTTCATATATACTAGAAAATGGTGTGCGGTTTCTGTTTCTTTTTTTTCCCCCCTTTTAAAGAGAGTATGTAACTTATATTTAGGTCGTATCAAATCTCTCAGCAATCTTTCAACCTCTGTTCTACATGGAGTCGTGGAGTCTTTTTCCGAAGGAGAGACGCCGTCTTTTCAATTTAATCGACAGTTCTAAGGTATCCTTTCACCTTCCTTTCTTTTTTCCAAAGATAAAAACATCATAATGTACCGCCATGCTCTGAGAAGTGATGTGCGTTGGCATGAATATTATTTGAATTCGGCAGAGGGAGGGGGTCATGTTCATAAGTGGAGACGTTCATTTTGGGGAGATTACACGTGATGATTGTGGAGCAGCATATCCTTTGTATGATCTGACATCAAGCGGTCTGACCCAGGCAGTAGAAAGAACTGTACCGAAGGCATTGGCGTTCGCAATCAGATTCATGGCATGGATTGCACCAAGCACCAAACGCGTGTTTAGTCCCATCTGTCGTTTCAGATCATGCACCTATGGTAATTCTGATTCACAATAGCTAGCTGGCTAGCGCTATAATATTTCAATGCATATCTGAATAGTAAATATTTATAGTAAATCAACTTTGGTATTGAGTTTTTGCTGGTGGATGACATTCTAAGGTCTGCCAAATTTTGGGGCAATAGAGATAGACTGGGAAGCAACACCACCAATGGTAAAACTGGAAGTGAGGAATGAACTTGGAAAAGCTGCAATTGGAGTTGAGTTTACTCTCTCCAACCTGAGGCAACCAGAGGAGCAACAACCGAGAAGTAAAACAGGAATGAGGGGAGGGCGGGATTGGAAATATTACAAGCAGCACTGCTTGCCTGAAAGCGAGCTCCCTTGGTTTGCCAAATATCGTATCGCTCTCGTTCTTGTGGCTTTTGCAACTGGTATGTGCTTGACACTTAACAAACTTAATTGACATCTCTTACCTTATGCTTCATGCTTAATTTATTGTAGTATCCTTTCAGAACACCCCAGAAAGTTCTCTGAATTGACATAATTGCCCTTTGAAAAAAAGTTATTACATAGAAGCAAAAGAACATAGAATAGTTATGGTTGCACCCTGTAAATTGGCCTGGCATTGTATTTAATGTTTACAGTTTTACACACATCCAACCCAGCCAAGATTGATACAATGTCAGTGCAAAAGCACTGAGAAAATTCTTAGACTTGTGTAGTTTTATTTCCTCAGAAAACAGTAGATCTGATTGAATTTATGTATTTTCCTTTCTCTTCCAGCTTCAACTATGCTTTTGTTGCTGGTTGTTAAAAAGGCTGTTTCTGGTGGAAAAATGTTCATCAAAAAATTTAAAGTTGACTAACAAGCTCTTTCAAAAGAAGGCAAAGAGAAGACAACAAAGAGAGATGTTGAGGGGGTGGGGACTGACAGATATTCTTAAAATTGGTTCTTACCATTTGTTGAAGGGTATCCAAAATTAAGCATTGCTTTGTGTGTCCAGACACACTTCATTCAACTTACAGGCCAAATACCGGAGTTGTTTGTGTATAATACTTTCAATCAATTCTTTCTTACAAACGGTAGGTGTTAGATAATCTAATGTGTTTTATCTCTTTTATATAAAAAAAAAGGAAATTTTCTCGTCTCCCTACCTTCAAAAAAAAAAAAATGATGGAAGTTCCAAAAAGTTCATGTGTAGTTTACTATAAATTTGTCAAGCGTCGATTGTCGCATTATACTTGGAAAATGCAAGTTTGCGACATTACGGTGAACCTTGACTATACATTTATAGGTCCGAGGCAAGCATTGGCATATCTATATACTCGTCATTTCTTATTTCCTGCGCATTAAATGTTCCCGTTCTTAATTTAATCTATTGGCATTATTTGTTTGATCTAAAATAAGTATCTCTAATTAGGTTGTCATACATGTCAAATGTAACTTTAGATTAGTCTTACTAAGGAGACCGTGCACCACGTCGTTTTGTCCAAGTCACGGTAAAGATGTAAGTTGGCGCTCTCTTCCCAACTTATTGAAGTAGCTGTTCGGCTGTTCCATGGTAAATACAATATAAATAAAAATTTTCTAAGTGAACAAGTTCGATATAAATAATTGAGCTATCTAGAGAGCTAACATACCCGAAAAAACTTAGATAAATAATGAAACGGAACAATTGAGCTAACATCTAAGACTTCCATCTGTTATATTTACCAGGACATTCGTGAATTAATTTGGAAAATAATCCGAATAGCTGCGATTTGCTGTTAAGCTAATCAGAGATTGGATCAAATCAACTGACCCAATTTTGAAACATCACATTTGCCTTCCAAAATAACTTTCAAGCCCAATAACAGTAGTTGAAACAACGTAACCTCGAGTGCAGTGGAGAAAAGCCCAGCCCATAAAACCTCGTGAGTCCTAGGTTTAGGGTTTTCCCTCGCAATATATTAAACCTCTTCATCGGTCCGCCTCCACGCCTCTTCCTCCGTTTACATCGTGAGAGAGAGGGGCGATGGTGCACGTCAGTTTCTATCACAACTGTAAGCATTCTTTCCAAACCCTTACCCTACCACTCTCCTCTTCTCAGATCTCCATTCTCACTAACAATCCCACTTCTCTCTCTCTTCCATTTCTCAGATGGGAAGACCTTCAAGAAGCCGCGCCGGCCGTACGAGAAGGAGCGTCTCGACTCGGAACTAAAGCTGGTCGGAGAGTACGGTCTCCGGTGCAAGCGCGAGCTCTGGCGCGTGCAGTTCGCGCTGAGTCGGATCCGTAACGCCGCCAGGGAGCTCCTCACGCTCGACGAGAAGAACCCGAGGCGAATCTTCGAAGGAGAGGCGCTGCTTCGTCGGATGAAGAGGTATGGTCTCCTTGACGAGAGCCAGGACAAGCTCGATTATGTGCTTGCTCTCACTGTTGAGAATTTCCTCGCGAGGAGACTCCAGACCATTGTCTTTAAAACTGGCATGGCCAAGTCGATCCACCATGCCAGAGTTCTCATCAGACAGCGCCACATTAGGTACATATATTGTATTGTATCTTCCTTTTGAAAACTTGTTTAGGTCAATTGTATTTTTAATACTTATATTATGGTCTGGTTAATATGTTCTGTAGTATTATAGTTGCCAAAAGGTGTTTTTTATTTTGTCTGAAGGTATATATTCTTCAATTTGTAGAACTAAATGGAAGTGCATAATTCAAATACATTGCTTTCTAAATGATTATTGGAAAAGTGCTTAACCTGAATATTTGTATTGCATGTGTTTGTTTACAAAAGTGATGTTGGTGTTCCTCAATATTATTTAGAGTGCGTATTATCAGAGTGGTTTTCTTTCCTATTGAACTTCCATTTGGGGCAAGTGATGAATAAACATCTTAATTACTCACGATGGTCATCTGAAGGCACATTTGTTGTGTCTAACTGATGCATAAACTATACTCTGATGCCCTCTTCATTTAAGTTGCTTTTTTTAATTTCCCTTATGAGTACTTTATTTTAGTACGTACATGTCAACTTGGGAGATCAGCATGTTTGCAATCAAATCTGTTCTTTTGATAGTGCTTTTCAGAGAGTGTAAAATCATCTTTGTCAATTTCAACATCGATTTCAAAAGTGTAGAGATTGCAAGTGTTGTGATTTTTCTTGTGTGTGTTTCAGGATCAAATTGATTTGATCTTCATTTATTGATGCATTTATAAACAATTAAACATCCTCTGATGCTAAGTTTTTGATATCCTTTTCCGAACAAAAGCTAGATTTTGATGGTATCGGTTTTACTGTTATTGTTATTTACTCGGGTCAGTATGAGGAATGTAAATTAGTGCTAATGTATGTCTGAGGGTGCAATACCCAATGACTCTTCAAAAAAGTCCTTTTCATTCTGACTGGCCCCTGATTGATTTGATCTTTTGGTGACTGAATTTTTTGTACATTTTTTTATCATTTGTATTTAATTTTCTAAGTTTTGACACTCGATGTTGTTTTCCTTCCAAATGTTTAAATACTGTGTTTCTTGAAGTATTTATGATTTCTGCTAATTTTATTTAATCCAAAGGCACAATGATGTTTGATATTGCTAATGTATGTCTGAGGTTGCAAAATCTGTGACTGCATCATTTTTCCTGAGTGCCATTTGGAATGATGTTTAGCATAATGTAATGCATTCTAAAATATACTTGGTCTTATATTCACCATATTTAATAATTGGTGAACAGGGTTGGAAGGCAGTTGGTGAACATCCCATCATTCATGGTAAGAACTGATTCACAGAAGCACATTGAATTCTCTCTGACGAGCCCTTATGGTCAGGGCCCACCAGGCAGAGTAAAGAGAAAGAACATGAAGGCTGCTGCCAAGAAAGCAGCTGGTGGTGATGATGAAGGGGAAGATGATGAGTGAGCAATCATAATCCAGGAAATACCATACACATGCTTTGATGCATCTGTATAGTCATTTTTGAAACTATTTTGTTGGGGGAAATGCATAGTTTTTTTTTGCCTCAATTAAAGATTTTCTTTTTTTTTTCATGTTCGTTTTAAAGGAATTGGATACAATCTTGTATCGTTTAGTGCTAATATTGCTGACACCTTTTTGTTAGAATAATGTGTTTTTTAATGTTCACGCTTCATATGCTTTGAGTTTGAGATGCGCCATATCTCTCAAAATTGGGATTTCTCGGGCTCTCTCTCTCTCTCAAAATCGCAATAGCACTTGGTTACTGTTTGTCTGTTTGTATTTTATTGGTAATTTTGTTTTTCAGTAAACATTGAGTACAAGAAGTAAATAAAATAGGCCAATCGTTAAAAAGATCACTAAGGTGCCGTTTGGATCGCTTTGGAATAGTAGGAATTTTTTATTCATAGGTAAAGTATTGGAAAGTGTGTAATTTTGTGAAGAGTTTAGATTGTTTATAATAAATTTATATATAGGAATAGAAAATTTTTTAAATTTCCATTTGATCCAAACAGCACCTAAGGGCCTGCTCCAGAAGAGTTTAACGGAAGCTAAGGAAAGGTAGAAGAACCGAGATACTCTGCTCCAATGGCTGCAACTGGATGAACCGACGGAAACTCGAGTAAACCACAGCCCTTGAATAGCTAATTTACGGAGAAGACCTGTTACCTCCAAAATCGGGGAGTAACGGAGAACCACGCGAGAACCAAACTTTTCTACCTAAATTGCCCTTACGATTTTCTTCCTCTGGCATCGGACCCCACCAAATTCATCGTTCCCTCCCAAAATTTGGTGAACTATGATATTCCCTCCCAAATTTTTCGTTCTCCCGCCAAATCTGTAAAAATATCTCTTTATATATAAAGCATATACTCAGAATCTCCTTTCGTCTAACAAAAAAAAGAAGCTAGAGGTTGTGCGCAGAAGTTTTGACATTTCCTTTTGAAGGTATTGATTTTTCTGTAAGAATTTATTTTCTCCTTTATCGATATTCTGAAGCTCCTCTATTTAGCCTGTTACCTTCGTGCCTTTTTCTATTAACAATATCCAGTATAGATGTACAATACTGAAGCTTGTTACCTTCGTGGCTTTCTAATTTATTGGTTTTAATAGTTACTGAGTTTTGAATTGTTACCTTCGTGGCTTGCCCACGGGTATGTTAAATATACCATTTGACTATATCTAGTATAGATGTGTATATAGGCAGAAAGGATATGTAAGAAATGAAGTTGTTAAAATACCAGTAACTGACCCAGTGTAGATGCGTATATAGGCATTGTTTTCCAGAAATAAATGCATGTATTTCTTACATCTTATATAGGCATAAAGAGGAAGGTAAATATACCAGTAAGTAATCTTAATTACATCATTTTTCTGAAACTCACAAATTAATTAAAATTTGTGTAGATAACTAACTAAGATAACGAAAGAAGGAAGTTGGTTTTATTGGTGAAATACTTACATAAATTGGCTTTTGCTTACCTTGCTGATTCATAATATATCAGATAGCATTAAATAAAATAGAAAATAGTACAACTCAAGTGTCTGATGAAGAAGAACATGGTGATAATGCTAATGATGATGAAGAAGAAAATGAGCAAACAATTCAAATTGCACGAGATACACTACTATCAAATCTTGTTAAGAGTAAGAAATGCCGAGATATAATTAGAATGGATCCTAGAGCATTTTTCATACTATGTCGTAAATTAGAAGTTCAAGGTGGTCTTAAGGCTACCCGACAACTTACTGTCCAAGAACAAGTTGCTAGGTTTCTCTACATACTAGGACATAACACCAAACATCGTGTGATGAGCTTCTTTTTCCATCGAGGTAGATCCACGATAAGTCGTGACTTTCATAGAGTAATCAATGCCTTGATAGAATTAGAGGCTACACATTTCAAGCAACCAGATGGATCAACAACTCCATCAGAAATTACCAACAGTAGTAGATTCTTTCCTTATTTCAAGGTATATCACTTTATGTACATACAAATCCAATTAAAATCAGAACCTTACTTAATAGTGTCAAAATAAAATTCTGAACCATGATTTCTCATAACAGGATTGTGTTGGTGCAATCGATGGCACACATTTTAGGATAAAGGTCAATTCTAAGGAGGCTCCTAAATATCGTGGTAGAAAAGATATCCCAACTATGAATGTGTTGGCTGCATGTACCCCGAATCTAAAATTTACATATGTGTTAGTAGGGTGGGCCAGTACAGCATCTGATTCCAAAATTATGAAGAATGCACTAAGAAGAAGAAATCCTCTAATAATTCCAGAAGGTAAATACAAATAAAAAAGATTATGCAAAATATACATAAAATATATACTATATAAATTATATAATTATTCAATCATAAAATTTTAACCATGAAGTATTAATTTGTAGGAAAATATTATCTTGTCGATGCGGGTTTCATGCTCAAGAGTGGTCTTATTACACCTTACAGAGGTGAACGATATCATTTGAAAGAATTCTCTCGTAGAAACCCACCCCGAACTCCTCGTGAATTATTCAACCTTCGTCATTCTTCTTTACGAAATATAATTGAGCGAGCTTTTGGTGTATTGAAGAAGCGCTTTCCTATAATTGCATCTGGAACAGAACCACATTATGACAAGGATACACAAAAACTCATTATTTTAGCATGTTGTATCTTGCATAATTTTTTACTTGACGTGGATCCCGACTATGAAATTCTTGCCGAAGTTGACCGAGAATTGGCTAGAAGAAGACGACCTACTATCGAACCATCTAATGATCCATTTGAAGATGAAAATGATTATACATTAGGAGAAATTATTAGAGATAGGATTGCAAGTGATATGTGGAATGATTATAGTATTTCCCTTGACTTCTAGTTATTAGTAGTATATGTTGTTTAATTTCTGTAGTCAGATCCTTTTAATTTAGCAAGTCTCTTGTAATGACTGTTTTGTTATGACTCATTAGCATGTCTCTTGTAATGACTATTTTGATGTGACTCTTTGTAATGACTATCTAGTGTCTTTAATTGTGCAATTATGGTTTGTATTGTTTTTTTTATATTTATTATTTCTATCTTTAAATATGTGATTGTGTAATTCTATTTTTTCAGTTTCTTCATGGGAAAGAGAAAGAATTCTGATGTGGAACTAGTTACTTGGAATCAGATTATGGATGATGCTTTACTTGATGCATTGGAATATCAAAGCAATATTGGCAACCGAAATCAGTGGTACTTTTACATCCAAAGCTTATGACAACATTTTGAAGGAATTATCAGGCAAGTTTAAAGATGTGTCTTTTGACAAGGAGAAAATAAAGAATCGTGTCAAGTACCTTAAGAGAAATTTTGGAGCTTGTTACGATCTATTTAAAGGATTAAGTGGTTTTTTTTGGAGCCCGTTGACAAACACATGGGGTGCTGATCCAGACGTTTGGAAAGATTTATTTAAGGTATGCAATTACTCCTTGAAATTAACTTCTCTGGAATGCTGGAATGAGGTATGGAATTACTATTAGTAAAAAGGATATTTTTAAAAAGGGCATAAGCTGGAATTGTTTGGAGTAGTAAATGAGCTTAGTCGTACATGCAGCCAACATTTCTAATTAACTAGTACATGCTCCCTGACAAAGGTATGCAATCGTACATGAAGCCACTATGTACAAATTAAATTTATATGGCATTGTAATTAACTAGTACAACGTAGCCAACATTTGTAATTAACTAGTACATGTAGCCAGTACTTGAAAATTCATTTACTGACAATGTAATGGTAAAGAAAAAAAAATAAACCAATCCCATTTAATATATTAGATAGGGAGACAAAACCAGAAGCTAAAGTACTCATAATTTAAGGTGGGCTATCTAGACTGTCCATTTATCAGGAACAATCTGTACTCATAATTTGATTGTCATTTTCATAGTCTCGTCCAGATGCTAAAGTATGGATGACTAAACCGGTACGTAATTACAAGAGACTAGAAGATTTATTTGGCGATGATCGTGCTACTGAAGAAGATGCTGAAACTGCAGCTGAAATCAGAGAGAGAAATGCTCATTTGAATGATATAGAAGGTGGATTACAAGTAGATGAGACTATTGATGAAGTTGACTTTCTCGTATCACAAAATCAAGCAACCGTAGGAGGATATGATGTTGATCCTGAATCGCCACTGCTTAACAAGAGTAGTGGAGAAGAAAGCACTTCAAAAAAGAAGCAAAAGATCAGAAGATCAAAGGATGTTGAGACTGCCAATTTGAATGAATCTTTTAAAATATTTGCTAATGCAATTAAGGAGTCAATTGCTGACTTGATGAAGACTCAACAAAGGCTTCCAATTCCAGAGAGTGAGATATGAAAATATCTAGAAGAACTTCAGCTTGAGGACGAAAAGATTGAAGATGCTGCATATCTCTATCTCACCAAGGAACCAGCTAGGCTAGGAGCATTTATTGGGTGCCCAAGTCATAGACGTAAGACTATCCTTCTAACAATGCTTTATGATGCTGCAGTTATCTAAATACTGACTCATAGTTGTAGAAGTTTCCACTTTTGGTGAATATTTTGAGAGGAAACTTAGTTGGGAATATTAGAAAAGCATCTAGCTATTTTGGTTGTAAGTTGGGAACAATCATCTTTTTGTGATTAACAGTAAAGCTAGAATATTTCAAAAGCATATAGTTGTTTTTGATGTAAGTTCTAGATCGAGTTGTTATGGTTGGTTTTAAGATGAATGTTATCTAGTGTCACTTCAAGAAATATTAGGTGCTTCATATGGTTTCTTCTTATTAATCTCTGGTTTGTGAGAAATCAATAAAAAGTGTGATACAAAGGATACTGGTATGTACAATTCATGTACTGGTACGTCCAAGCTCAAATTGCTCTGGCTGATCCCTAACTTTGTTTTCATTATTCTGGTCGTCTGGATATACTAAAAAGATTAAGGGGCCTTTTGCAAGATGACAAACGCTCTTAAAGTTAAAAGGGAAGTCATTGTATATTTGTATGTTTGTATGAACCAGACTTGGTCAATGACGGATGGCCACATATGCAAGCATAGTTTGCCTTAATTGAGTCATTAAAGTTAATTAGCAGTTAGCACAACAAAAAGATACAAATGGTATGTTAGTCCGTTATAGTGTCACTGAGAGCATGAAGTTATCATTTTTTTCATTTTTAAAGGTTTTTGGTCTGTACTGGTAAGTGCTTGTTGGAAGGGTCATGCTAGTAACAGCACTTTCGTTTCTTTTTAGTTGCTTTATTTTTTTAATTGCTTTTAATCGTCTATTGTGTGGGGGGCTTTAAGATGTATTGAGGGGTAGTTTGCATTCTCATGTATTGGATTTGGTCTCAATTTAATAAAATGTACAGCCCCATCATAATCCGCACTGGTTCTCAATTGAACAAAAGGATAATATTGTCTTTGTGTATATTGAATAAAAGGTTAGAGCTGTTAACTTCTATACATGCTTTTTGAAATATGGAGCAAGGAACTACATGCAGTGGCGGATCTAGAAAAAATATGTAGGTGGGTCTGACAGCCTCTGTTTAAGTCTTTAGCCCCACTTTTGAGTGCTCCAATGACAGAAAAAATTAGCTGGGACTAAAGGGGGGCTCCAAGGGCTCGACGGCGCGAGGTGGGGCTCTAGCCCCACCCGCCCCGGTGGTAGATCCGCCCCTGATTACATGTCATCTTCATTTTCATAAACTTCCTTCACCTCCCTTCCCTTCCCATTCCTTTCCTTAGCCCAGACTTCCTCCTTCTGGAGCAAGCCCTAAGACTGTCCATAAAAGTTTAAATTGGACAGTGTACGGTCGTGTATGCAGGGAGGTAGATGGGCCAGATAGGATTAGGCCGTGGCTAATCGTATCATTGTTTAGGGACCGCGTTCTACTGGCCCATAGGTTTGGAACATAATAGATGTGAAAGAATTATGGCTCCGTTTGAATAGATGTGGGAAGAAGGGAAGAAGTAGGAAGAAGTATTGGGAAGTGTGTAACTTTGTAAAGAGTTTAGATTGTTTATAATTTTTTTTGGGCCTTCTTCCTTCTTCATTCTTCCAACCCCATCCAAACAAGGCCTATAAGCATTCTCCGAATTCCTTGTTACATTTGACAG
Organism: Rhynchospora pubera; assembly: GCA_028095005.1. NCBI lineage: Eukaryota > Viridiplantae > Streptophyta > Magnoliopsida > Poales > Cyperaceae > Rhynchospora > Rhynchospora pubera. Next base: position 155,465,763 of record CM051462.1, on the reverse strand, counting down.
ATTTGAAAGAATGAAACTCACTGGCGCTGTGGCGCATATATCTCTACATCTCTACAACTAACTGAACTAAGAAATACAAAAACTCGACCACTTTGCTTCTTGCAAACAAAAAAAAGGTAGAATTTTAAGTTATAGGATTTCTCTAACTAGCTTAGTATATTAATAATGATATCTCATATTTATATGTGCATTTTGGCCGGACTTTACACTTAAATGGTAACTCAAATCCCTATATTCATTGTGCTTCGTGCTATATTTGTCTAGAATTGGGTACTGTTGTGGTTTTTGTATTGAATTGCAGGAACTCGGTGGATCAAACTCAATTAATGCATAAAATGGTGGATTTAAGAGAAACAATTGGTCAAATGGAATCAATAGCATTGAAGAGCTCATCCTAAGCTTTCCAACGCCTATTGAATTGCCTCATTCGGAGTTTGGGTGAAGGAATTATGGCCGAAATACTATCTCTCCTCGGTCTGGAGTCAACTCGGTCCGAGTTGGTACCATCTCGGTCCGAGTTGAAAGTCAGAAAACTGCTAAATTGCCATCTCGGTCCGAATTGGAGCCAACTCGGTCCGAGTTGAGAGCCGACATAGTGCATTTGGCAAGTTTTCAAGCATGGAAACTCAATATTTTGGTATGAATTCTTGCCATGACGCCTTAGCCTCCTTTCCAAGTCGAGAAGATCACTATTTATGCTCCCCTATGCCAGAAGAAAAGAGGGGAACCCACCATACACGAAATTTCACGATCTACCACTTTTTGGCACCTTTCCACCATCATTCTCGCGCCGAAAGGCGTGGGATTCCACCTCTTGATCATAGCACGACCATGACATCATCTTTGGAGCAATTCTAGGCGCGACGGCGGCAGAATCAATCCAACCACGTCTCTGGACGTTCGGTATCTTGAGTTAGAAGCGATATTTGGTTTATTTCTTCTATTCTCTTGATATTTGATTTGATGGAGCTTGTATCTTATTTTGCTTTCATGTTAGGCTAGATTTATGTTGTCTTAAGAGTAGGGAAGTAACTTAGGTTTCGATGTGTTGTGATTTGACTCGATATGATATGATATGTTTTGTTGATTTGTTTTGTTGAGAATTATGTTAATTGCTTGTTTTAATTACTTGGTTAAAGTCTGATTAACTTCTAGATGTACGGCCGCATTTAGTTAAGTTCTAAAGTTAGGTTAATCAAGATAATTTAGATAAGTATTTGGGATAAATCGTAGATCCGAAAGGGGAGATTAGTTCACACCAAAAGTGTAACTTTTAGACAAGTCCAAAAGACCTCTAGATATCCTTATGAACTCCAACAAACAAGTTTAAGTTGATTGAATTCTATACCAAAAGTTGTGAACCAATCGAGTTAATTAGGTTAGGTTGTGATTAAACCAGTTTCTAGTCCAACAAGCGACAGCTGAGGTTTAGAATATCTAGGTTTGACCAACAAACCCTAGCACAAAGCATAAAATATCATAAAAGGTCAAAACCACACACTTTCACCCTCTGTTCGGACCAAACAGATCCTTGTTCGGATCGAACAGAGAAGTGAACGCTTGAAAAACATAGTTTGATGCACGAAAGTGATAAGTTCTGTGTTCTAGAGTCCAAACCAAGGTGAAACCTGAACTCTAAGACGCTTTTTATACTGCTTGAAAATCCAAAAATTTTACTTTAGTTGTTTACATTATTTTAATAGACAAAATAACCAAAAATATATACTTTACTTGCACCTTTACTTTTAATTCATCAAAACTCCAAAAAAATATTGTTGTCTAGCTTTTGAAAAAGGATAAGTCCGGTAATCAATTAAACCGTCCCTTGGGTTCGACCCTAAAGCTGTACTCCAAAAGACTAGTGAGGTTAGCTCTAGATTTATAAATTTGTTTGATTCCTAGGTTTTAAGCCTTCATCAAATAACATTGTTGAGTCTCGTGTATTCCATTGTTTGTATGTATATATATTTTCAATATTTTGAATAAAGTAGGCTTTCATTAGAAAATGAAATAAAGTACACACTCTTGACTCTTAGGAAGAGTCTAGCTAGCTATTACTACATCTCAAATGTTCCGTTTAGATAGGTGTGGGAAGAAGGAAAGAAGTATTGGAAAGTGTGTAACTTTGTGAAGAGTTTGAATTATTTATAATTTTTTTTTCCTTCTTCCTTCTTCCTACTTCTTCTTAACCATCCAAACGGAGGCAAAAGAAACACATGCTAACGCAACCAGGCTTCTACCAAAGCCTACATCCCTCAAGGCTATTAAAGATAAAGCAAAATCGTATCAGACTCGTCGTTTGTGGTGTCATAATCACTGGTATCTACATCCCTCAAGACTCATAGGCCATTTTTACGAATTTGCAAGATTCTTTAACAGTAACATCTTACTGAAAGAACTACAAATTTTGCAAGTAACACTGGCATGCATCAACTCCAAAGGAGAGGTCGAATTTGCCTCTTTATAAGACAATTCTTCAAGCTATTGGCTTTTCATCTACTTGTAATAATTAAATAGGGGTTTATTTCTTCTCATTTTATGTCCATAGGAGTTTGTTAATATATGAAATGAAGGCCAAACTAACAATGCTCAATATATCAAATAAGTTGCTATGAGTAATAGTTGATCAAACCATTTTACAGTTGGAAAGGTGTGTTTAATCAAACATAACATGTCACAACTCACAACAAAAGTAATGTATGGACAATGTTTTGTGCAGTGACAAATCCATTTATGTTGACTAATTTCCGAAAACATGTCTATAAATCAGGACCTCGAAAATTTTCCTCAAATTCCTCTATTCTGAAAGATTTTCTCTCTCAGCACAATGAATACTGCTGAGATGTCTATGGCAGGAACTTCATGAATAACTTTTTTTTATTATTATTGTTGGTTGGGATAATATGTTCATCATGTTATTCGAACGAGATTTGTAAAAAGAATCAAAGTATATATATATTCGGCTATATATTGCAGCCAACATGTTTTGGTTCCTTGGATACATAAGATAAATATATTATATATATATTGTCACCAAGCCCAAGATTGTCCACCCAGCACTAATTAAGCGTCTAAGGCACTGTATATTTTTGTTGCTGTTTTGAACATAAATCAAGGTTATCCAAGAAATCTCTCCTTGTGTTCCCCATATTTCACTCCCCTCGCCCTCGGTTCCAGGGGGCAGTTGGGACCAAAATCTCGCACGAACTCCGATTCATTATTTTTATCATTTTATGAGTTCTTAGACTTTCTAACTAAATAAAATATTATTATCATATATTCTTTCCGTTGTAGTTCCACTAGCACGAAACACACGTGCATATCTATGACAAGTGTGACGAGGTACGTAGCTTATTTTCTTTCTCTCTTTAGCAGTACTGATAATTAATATTCCCAGCAATTAAAAGTACAACTCATCTAGTGCGACGTTGGCACGCATCTGACGGTCTAATATGCATCCATTTTGGACAGGTTCAAAGACATAAGACGGCTATACGATACGTGCTTTGTTTTCATATTGGATTTGATACGATCAACTTCTATCATGTGTTACAGACAAAACTACACTCAATAACATCTGCGAAGATTAATGTGTTGTCTGTTGATTGGAAGTGAAGACATAAATGTCATCTCCAAAAGTATGATGTTGTTCGAATTATAAATGTCATATTATTGGATTACAACGTTATCCAGAAAAATCGACTAAGATCCAAATACGACAAGACACAATATGCGGTTAGACATGACATGTGCTAAAAACATGAGTAGCAGATTTTGTTTGGTTTCCGATCTTTTCAAAAAGTACCAATGGCAAAAATCGTTTCGTCCTCAAACTTGATAACCAGACATTATACTTCTCTTGAGATACATAGTAAACAAGAGAAAGTTTAATATGCACTATAGTGCATAGGACGTTTTATGCACCGTGAACTTTTTCGAGTATATTTTTGTAAATTGACAAATTTAATTTAACCAATTTAATCTATATATTAAAATCTCATAGCAATATTCTAAAAATGACATGTTTTAAAAAATTCAAAAAAAATAGTAATAAAATCTCAAAAATTATAAAATTTGGTTTGCTATGAGATTTCAATATGTAGATTAGATTGGTTAAATTAGATTTGTCAATTTACAAAAATACTCTCGAAAAAGTCCGCGGTGCATAGAACGTCCTATGCACTATAGTGCATATTAAACTTTTTCATAAAACAAACCCTTTATGATCAAAATGTATCTTGAGTGAAGATTATGAATTTGAATTCTGAGTAGAAATTTTTTTGTGGATTTTTTAATTTTAAAATAGAGTCGGGCTAATGTCCAATGCAGTGGATAGAGAGGTCATGTCCAATGCATTCGTTTGCAGATTTTAAATTTCAAGCAACCGACTCAAACAATAAAATATGATCTTAATAGTGAAATCTAGATCGAATTTTTATTATTTTTAAGACTCTTTGAAAATCGTTAATAATATTTTATATCAAAGATTTTCTAAAAAAATCTGAAAAAATAGTAAAAAATTAATAAAAATTGTTAAATTCGATTTTGAAGTAGATTTTAATATAAAAACATATTAAAGGGTTTGGATCCATAATTTGAGATTCAAAATTCCAGAATGAGTGCATCAAACGGGACCAATACTCGGAAATTGCTAAATGTAACAGGTTATTTGCTATTGCAATATATTTTTGACTGAAATACCCATCAATTAAGTGGTAGAACTCGTCAAGAACTTAATTAACAGATCGATTTAGGAATAATTTAGTCAAAGTAATGTTGCAATAGCAAAAAGATTGTTGTCATAAACAATTCCCCCAGTACTCCGTCCAATGCGTTGGACTTTTAAGTCTCACTCTTTGAAATAAGTTAGCAAATTTAACTTCCAAACTTATCTCAAAAGAGAAAACGATGGGAAAATATCCTTAATACGAATTTTCAATTGCGCTGGGCAAAATAACACACATGTATTATAATTTGACGGAACAAATGGTGGACATGAACATGTTCATCAATAAATTGTGGAAATCTTCTACAAGGCCAGATAACGACCCATGATTTCTTCCAAGATAAAGCATGCACTTATTTCCAAGTTATTATTGTGGCCCCTTTTTCTCTGCTTGGATGGTGGATGGATTTATTCGGTTATTTCTTCGAGCCTAAATTTTTGACCCTTGAGAGATGACTTGCTTTCTTACAATACTGTAGCCATCAACCCTCCAGACCAGTTGCCCCAATCCCCTCCAGTTTCTACATGACATAATATATCTATTTGTTTTAAATATTATCATACTAGTCGAGGAATTTTAATTTTGAATAGGCACCTTAACTAGACCTTACTATGGTATGATTTTACATATATTGTAAGCTTATTTTGTCGATGTAAAACATGTTAAAAATTATTTAAGGGTGATGGATAATTTGTGTTATATTATTAACTTATCTGAATTGCTATTAAAGAACTACACAGATGTATTATTTTTAAAATAAGTTTTAAACAATCAATGATTAATTTGGATGAATTCTAAAAAAGTTTTTTATTACACACAACTATTTCTTACTTCATTGCATAAATTATTTTCAATTGAGAACCGTCACTGATTTAAATTATCATTCTCACCTTTTTATTTTCATATTAAATAATAATGTGCAACTCGTCAAAAGTCTTTTGCAGAAATGGCTATTAATAATTTAATATCATCATATTAACTAATTCCAATTATTAAGTTACCAAGAGAATCAACCTTTGAGTTTAGTGACAAAGGATAATGTATCTTAAATAAAAGTCGCGAGTTTTGAAATATGGCTGAGAGTCTTTGCGGACATTTCATTTCAAAAAAATTTGAAGAACATATAAAATTAAAGCATGAGCTTGCACATTTAAATATATAAAAGATTGTACTTATATTTTTCTTATTATCTAAAATATAAAGAAGTCACAAAGATGTCTTTGAACATAAGCAAAATCTATGACCTTAGAATAACTCGACATCTATAAAACATTTTTAGCATATTTTCTAGATAACTTTGTTCATGTCTAGAGAAACCTAGACTAGATAATTATTGGGATAAAAAGAAAAATACGAGTACTGAAATGATTTTAAATATGTATATATAAAAAGAAAACAATGTTAGTGTTAGGTAATTTAGTCTAAAGTCTATATATAAATGGAGGGATTGGAAATGGAAAGTGCATGCTGCACAGTAGAAACCCAGAAGATGTGGCCTCCGGGAATTTAAACAGTGGAGCTTCTGTTCTGCCCCCAAGAAACGGACCACGCCTTCTTTGTTTCCTTTTCTTTAATGGCTCGATTTAGTTTAGTTGGTCACGTTGCTATCAAATAAAGTAAAGTAGTTGCATTTTTAATGCTTTATTATGTCTTTTCTATATTTTAAATTATTATAAGTAATAATTAAGTTGCACTTCATGTATAAAAACTTAGATTATAACTTTAGCTTCTCGCTAAAAAGTTTTTAATTTAATGAAATATGAGGCCTTAGAGCCTCATTTTAGTTTCAAAAATATGTTGCACTTCATGTCTATACTTTAAAACTACTTAATTTTCTAATAAATATATATAATTAGTTAAAAATATATTTCTACATATTAAACAGACCCTATATTCGTAATATATATTGTAAATGTTATAGTTATATACTAGAAGTCAATTATTTATGTCGACTTAATTCAATTTATGTTATTGATGATCTATTGATCATTTATTTTTTGAAATTATTATTAATAGATAATTCAGGTTGAGAATCTGAATTGTAGATATATGTATATCATTTTGAGAAAAAAATGACAATAATAACTCAAAAGTATCCATAATTTTGATAATTAACAATAAACATTAATTATCCTTAAAAAGATTATTATACAAATTAAGCGATGATTAAATTTACTAATCATAAATAAAGAGTTACCAACTTAATTGTACGTATATGTATATGTATATGTCAGATAAACGTAACTTGTCTCGATGCCATTGAAAATAAATTCCCCTCCTATTTTTTTTTTATACCCAAAAGTATTATTGGAACAAATGAAGAAGACCCACTACGGTCAACTGACGAGAATTATTTTCTTTACCCCCCTAAACAAGTCAAGGATTCGCATTTCCGTAAAAACGTATAATAACCTAGTTTACTAGAAGTCTATCTCTCACTCTAAAAAATTAAATAATATAATAATATCAAGCCAATTTGTTAACTATACAAATGTGATTACATAACTTATATTAGTTAGCAATTTAGCATTGCTTTCGGCTCATAACAAAACAATTTTTAAGACACTCGTCATCAGTGTATATATGTAGGAAAACTAACGACCAAAGTGTGAAATAAAAATAAGAAATACAATAATATATAAAACTGTACAAATAATAAAATATAAATAGGTGAGGTGGTATTTTTAACTATTATGGCACGAACTTGACAGTCCAAAAACAAAATAAAAAAATTAAGGTACAAAAGGTCTTCCCACACAACTATGGATCTCAAACTAAGAAGAGTACAGCTGTTAAAGGATGGAAATTAATTTGTTAATCTGATAGAGTAGTAGCAATTAAAAATAACAAAAAAAAAATTCTCATCAATATCACATCGGACGATAGTTAAGCTTCCGTTAGATATATTTATTATTACACTATATATATGTATATATTAAGAGAGAAACAAATTAAATAGGAAAGGAAACAACTTCAAAATAACCTCTCTTAATTTTCCTCTCTAGATTTCATCCCCCCCCCCCCCCCCTTCTCAATTGCTCTCTTGGTCGCTTGGTTCTGATCCCTAACTAAGATCTAATTGAGAAGACTTCTTATGATCTCAACTTGAGGGCTATCACCATCCATTGTCTCTATTATGTCTGAAAGTCGATCGCTGAGGTCTTCTACTTCACGGTGTAAACTCTTTATATAGCTGCACGTCTCTTTCAGTAATTTAGATGCTGAAGCCTGTGCAAATTAACATGACTTATAACGTCAAACATAATATTAATCTAAAATCTTAATTATCTACAAGTAATAAGATATATATGTTTAGATTTAAGAATGAATGTTATTTTCTAATATTTGAAACAAGTTTGTTTTACAGGGCCATAACATTACAATTGTGTTTAAATGATTTCACTGAAAATCTCCAATGTTTTTCTTAATTTACTTTTAAAATTCAATGTAATTTTCCATAAATAAAAAAGGTGTGCTATAATTGACGTTAGACTATATCCGTCTTGTAAAATTCTGCTAAGCTATGCTCAACCTTAAACTCATCGATCTATAACCAATAACAAGAAAAATAACAACTCATCTATAACCTCAGATTGTCTTTGTAATATAAACCTTAAAACCAAATTAATGTAGCTTGTAGGGGCTAATGCTCGCATATGCTTTAGTACAAATTGAAAGGCAATATTTTTTATTTCTCCCCTCAAAGGCTCGAAGCAAAGAAAGATAAAAAAAGAAAAGTTTATCTTTTTTTTCTTACGAAGGCATAAATATAAAGTGAAAAGAGAAGAGAGAGAGAACTAATTAATTTACACAAAATAGCCTTTGTATTTATATCTTAATTTTTCTTACCCGATTTGTATTCCTTCTACGCGGCTCGGGGAGGAGAGACTGCAGCTTCGTGATGAGCTCATTGATCTCTCCGTCGGTGATCCTTCTTCGTCGGCTCGACATTTTCTCGGCAATTAGAAAAATGTGTGCTTATAACAAACTTGAAGAGTTATATGAAGAAAAATCTGCTAGCTCCTAAACTAAAAATGGTGAAGTACAAATCTAGGTTGTGTGCTAGAGAGAAAAAAAAGAATGGAGTAAACTAGTGAGGCCACCACCTAGAGTCTTGGTTTGAAAGGAAGATGTACAAGTCGTCTCTATATATTAAGAGCTCAAAGACCCAAGGTACAACATGCATGTTCCCTCCTATCTCTTTCCTTTTTTTATTATTTTTGGAATGGGACCGTTTAATTTGTACATGGACCCAGTAAGGACAAAGGTTAAACGATATATATCAGGCCAAAATTAAGTGAGAAAGAGAGCTATGAAAATGATATTAGTTTTCATCATTAGCTTCATACCAATAGTAGACACTCCTATTAATACGGAATAGAAAGGTTATCTTCCAACGCATCTAGTTTAATACATGTATTTGACTGGTCAAACTCTCTCTCTCTATAAATTATATATATATCAGGCGTAGACCTGATTAACGTGGTAAACGGGCACGGAATGGGGTGTTCTGTTTACCGTGCCGTTAACGAAACGAAATTGATTTCGTTACCGTTTACCGTTCCACTTACTAAACGAAATGATTTCGCTAAACGGCATGTACAAAAACACGTTAAAACACGTTAAACCGTTCCATTTCATGCTCTGTTTACCGTTTCATTAAGGAAACGAAACAAATATCCCTACCGTTTACCGTTCCGTTTCAGCAAACGGAACGGCATAACGTTTTTTTTGTTTCCGTTGGCAGGCCTAATCAGGCGATCAGCTATTCAGCTGCTCTTGAACTATCATTAACAAAAGGACCCACATCCACGTGCCAATTTGTTAAGCTTACTTTTAGTTCGGATTCTTTGTGTCGAATAGAAAATGCATACTATCTGACATGCTTCTGGCCTGGGTAAATATTTGTGGGTTTTACCTTAATTTAAATGTTTTGGGTGACGTACGTGTCACACTCACACCGACATGCCATTGGGGCACAAAACTGTCTTACATTTTTTTGGTCTGAGTTCAATAGAGCATAGAAAGAGAAAAAAGAGGTACAGAATAAAATTAGTCGATACCCAGTAATGAAATTCAGTTTCCTCACGAATCTAGCGTAAAGGAGGAAACACATATAACTGAAATTAAACTTTGTTAATGAAAAAGGAAACAAAGTTTTCCTATAAAGATCATGCAAACAACTTTTCTCTCATTAATCATTAAATCAAATCTACCTTCTCTTTTTCTTTTGTTACCCTTTTTATTTTTTCATTTTCCTTCCTCTTTACCTGATCACGTGAATTAAAAAGAGTGTTAAAAGCTAGAGACTCTGCAATTTATTCCGCTTAGAAAATTTTTATTTTACGATAGGTATAATGGTGATCAAAGTCTCCAGTAAATGCCTCGTTTTTTTTTGGTGCATCATATATTAATATGGGCCGGCGACATAAATGTGTATTGACTTATTAGCAGAGAAATTTCTGGGACCTTTTAGAACTTCCAAGTTCCAAAACAGAACCTGACCCTGGGTGGAAAACTGAGAAACCGAAGACAAAAGCAGCTAAATTGGGGATTATGTCGGCTTAATTATCACCCAGTTTCTAAACAAGTGCGCTTGAATTTAGATAGATAACTAATTATTTAATATCCTTGATACTTTTTCCATCAAAAAAGGACATTAATTACTATATTTGTGGCTCTAACGTATGCCATAAGTCCATAACATATAATATATAGTAGGTCAGAGAATTAAAAGAGAATATCACGATAAGTCGAGAATTATTTCCTAATGTTCTTCTCTATACACTGTCTAATGTTTATAACTGAGAATTCGTAAAACGCGACTCATGCCATAGGAGATTTTCATATTGCTGGTTTATAAATTGGTTAGTGCTTCCTGTTTCCAATTTGTCTACCTTGTGAGTTGTGAGTTGCGACGACTTGTGATTTGATTAAGTAAATACTGCCTCTCCGCGGAAAGAAAGAAAAATTATAATGGAAGTTTTTTTTTTCCAATAGCATCTTGCAAGTATTAGTATCAGCAGCAGCAGCAATAATAATAATAATAATAATAATAATAATAATAATAATAATAATAATAATAATAATAATAATAATAATAATAATAAAATAATTTTTTATTTTTGATAACTTTGTCCTTGTGGATTTCATTTCTGACTTATCTCAATAATAAAAATTGTATTATTGTCATCGTCGTCGTTGTTGCATCTTGTTAGCTAGCATATACATGACTATTAATTGGACGAAGGATATTTCCAGTAGTATCTGGATTGGAGAAGAATCTCGCAGATTAGGCAGGGAGCTAGCCAGGGACCTCAGTTTAGTCTCATTGTTTCTGAGCCTCGTCAGCAGTGGTGGATTTAGAAAAAATATTTAGGTGGGACTGAGTGCTCTAATGAATCATTTGATCGAACGATTTCTCTTTTTCTGTTCAGCCCCACCTTTAAGTGCTCCAATGACAAAAAAAATTCGCTGAGGCTAAAGAGGAGCTCCAAGGGCTCGACGGCGGTAGGTGGGGCTCTAGCCCCACCCGCCCAGTGGTGGATTCGCCCCTGCTCGTCAGACATAATTAAACTTTCAGCAGGCTTACCAAAATATGACAGCGTGTTCCAGATAAAGGGTGCGTTTGGATAGGTGTGGGAAGAAGGGAAGAAGGGAAGAAGTGGGAAGAAGTATTGGGAAGTGTGTAACTTTGTGAAGAGTTTTGGATTGTTCATAATTTTTTTTCTTCTTTCTTCCTTCTTCCACATTCTTTCTTCTCTCATCCAAACGCCCCCAAAGAAGGGTTTGAGATCTTTCAATTTGATTGAATTGGTGATGTCTGCTCTAATAGTATTGTACTCGGTTATTAAACTTGATTCTTAAAAATTAATTTGACAGTGCTACCTTGTACAAAGTAATAAATGTGTGACTTTTTGTTTGTGTAATTAAATTTGTATACATGACAACACTATTTTTTTTTCCAAAACCAAATAACAAAGTATGAAATCTAATTTTATATATCTTGAAATCAAATTTTAATCCAAGTTTGATTCGGGTTACATGTCCGGACTGAGTTTGAAATTTGTTTGGATCAGATCGGCCGTGTTCATGACGTGTCAAATATATTAATTTAGTATTATTGGTGCTGTTGGGAAGCATGTAAATTTATGCTTTTATTTTATTTATCTGTTTTAATTAATTAATTTTCAAATTGTTTTATATTGTCATATCAATATAAATTTAAATGTAGGGGGGACAAAACCTATATCACATATGCTTTAATTTGGAACGTCATGCAGATGAACACGAGACGTGGGCATATAGCCTTACGAGATTGAGAACATATACAACTTAGTTAATGGTCTGAAATTACTGGGCGTAATAGGTAATATATAGATCCAATGATAAGTTACACTATATATAGTAAACCTATATTGTTTATAATTTTTGTTATGAGTTACACTATATATTTGTTTACTATATATATATATATATTGATTTAATAAATTTTTGAAATTTTAATTAGAAAGTCTTAGAATATTTTTGAAGTTCTAAATTAATTATTTAATTTTTTAGTTGTATTGCTTGTTTGTATTTTGCACAATAAATAATTTAGAACATTTTAGAATGCAAGCGACCAAGTAAATAGTTTTGGACGGTTTCAAATCTATTCTTATTATTTTGAGTTGTTTTGTCCATACTTTGTGTAACTTATAAGATGGGAATGACAAGTGGAGCCTATTTGCCATGTACCGTCCAAGACTTTTGCATTAACTTATATGTCATATATATACAAATTGCAAAGACTTGACATATCATTAAATGTGTCAATGACAAATGGGGCTCATGAGTCATATCCTGCCTATGCCTAAGTATTATCGGTCTATTCTGTTTATTAAAAATACCAAATTACTACCTTGTTGGTACCGCCCTATATATTTCCTTGATCGGTTTCTCCGTTGAGGGCTTCAGCATCCCACCACTTAATCTTAATTTTCATTGTGAAATATTCTCCAAAATCAAAAGGAGAAACTGATGGGAATTTATACAAAAATCTTGTTAAATAAAACCCGGAGAATCTACAGTATATTATCTAAAACCAAGTGTAATCCAAGTGGGAAAATCAACTGGATTTAAGGGCCGGTACCAAAGTGGAGTGCACAAGTGAATTTCAGAGTTATTGAGCATAGAAGGTATTGACACAAGTTCTTTGAATATTTCTTTTCATTTTATTTCCTTGCATTGCCAATTTCTTTGGTTCTTTGTTGGCCGAACATTCTTGATGTTTTTACAAAGTATGTAATAAGATGTACCAGGCCTTCTTATATTTTGCAAAATTTATCAAAGTTAAAGTTGTGTTAAAATAATAGTTATACAACCAGTTCTGACTATTTTGATAATTTATAAAGATTATATTAATTAATTTCCGAACTAGGTTTTTCTTTTACCAAATTAGGCAGTAGCTTGAAAATTTGAATTATTAAGGGATCTTATCAATTGAAGTCCAATCAGGTTAGTATAGACAATATTGCTTGTATAATTTTGTAAACCTTCGAATTAGATACATTAATCAGTTTAGTTAATTAGTATAAATAATTGAATACTAGATAAGTAAGGTACGGTACATCACTATAAACCGACCACATGGCTAAACTACCTTTGGTCTGTTAATAAATAGCATACTTTTAATTGTCACTTGAAAATGAAAACTTAGAATCAATATTTTCATTGTATATATATAGAGTCGGAAAGTTGAATATCTGAGCTGAGGCGGCCGGTTCAATTGTTTGTGTCTTGTGTGTTTTTTGTTCTCACTTTCAGGTGCAAATTTCACACAAATTTTAATTTGCATTTTCAGGACTGAACGGCTTGCATTTGCATATTTGAAATTATTGAATATTCATGTGACACATTTGCACATTTATCATTTGTTTATTATTATTATTATTATTATTATTATTATTATTATTATTATTATTATTATTATTATTATTATTATTGTTATATGCATATTGAATGGTTTCCACTTGGTAATTTGAAATTGTTATATGTACTGCTTGTGTGATTGAATGGACACTCATTTTTTTTGTACGGGGATTTGGGTCGCGCTCAGACCTGGCTGTACACCGTGAAGTAAGCGCTTATATTTCGGATCTGGTAGTGTTCTCGGCTTGTAGTACTTTTGATTATCTGATTGTCTAAATTGTATCTGAAATCTGAAATTGGTCCTGATCCTTCTGAGTTTGGGGAGGGACAACTGTATCTGTCTGATTGATCTATGATCGTGACTTATGATTATCAGACTTGTATTAGATAGTTGTCTAGATTTAAGCCGACTTTTGAAATATTAAATTGTATTTGAATTACAAATTGAATAAGTAGTCGTGCTCCTTTGCATTGCATCTGTTTATAAATGATTGTATTTAATAACTGTTTTGTTTATGTATAGCTTATATATTTTATTATTTTGTTATTATTATTTTAATTGGTAAGGTAGGTAGTTCCTGAACATATATCATTAAGATTCGTGTGACTGGAACTAAAAACCTCACTGAGATAAATTATATTTATCTTATTTTTTTGCTTTTGCATTGTTTCCACTATTGGTTGTAGGTTCCAAGTTTGAGATTGAGTGCTGAACAGCGAGACGAGTAGCAGACCATTGGAATTATGGTTAGCAACCTGTATGAACCAGACTGTTAACTAGATTATTGTAGAATTTATATTACATTCAAATAATATTTTTTAAATTTAGATTTGACATGTATAATAATTGTATAAAATGAACTTTAGTTTATAAATTAGAGTTAGTAAAGCCTTGCGGGTGCAGTAGGCATCCACGATGGACACTCTGTCGTGCACCGTCCAGTTACGGCATTTGACGGGGTGTCACACATTATACGTGAAAACATTATTAAACTGTTGTGAACTAGCTTTATACTGTATGTTAGAGAGCAAAATTAATAATCATTATTATTAAACTGTCGTGAACTAGCTAGATACATCCACCCATTCCTTTATACTTGTACGTTAGATACATCCACCCATTCCTTTATACTTGTACGTTCATAATTTGTTGTTTAGAGAGCAAAATTAATAATATATTTGTCAAGACTCAGTTATTTATCTCATTACAAGGTTCATACTCTTGATAATATTATCTGAAATATGTACCTCTAAAATATTTGATCTCGTAATTATAATGCAGATTGATAATCTTTACAGTTCAAAATTCAAACACACTATCAAAACATATATTATTCGGCACAATTAAATCCGCCTCCGAATCTACTGTTCGCGTACAGTTGTTCGAACAGTAATCCAATCTGCATCGTTGGTTTAGCGATTTCTCATCCTGACCTTTCGATCTTACTCTTCTTCCTTCTCCTCCGTTGGATGCAGTTCTTCTGGAGAGTTCTCAGCTACTCCCCGCTCTCTCTCCTCCTCTCTGACACAAGCCCTCCACGCCATGTGGATATCGTACGGATTTCGTCTCTTCCTACACCTGGTATCCCTAGACCGTCTGTGGTTTTCTGTTTCTGACCTTCTTTGATTTTTCTCTCAGCGTACCATTCCTCCGTTCATGTGCTGCTCCTTTGCTTCCTCAATCTGCTCGCTCGGTTTTCTACCTCCTCGATTTTTGAAGAGTCGCGACTGATCTCCTAATGCCATTGAGTCCCTCAAGTGCCTCATCTCTCTTCTCAATTTTGTTCATCAATCGAGCAGCTGACAATTCTTCTTCGCTGTTCAGTATAATTTCTTTTGATCTCTCCTCCTCCATCGAACGATCTATGTTGATCAATTACTGGTGATGAATATTGCTCTTGCCCCCTTTTCTTCTACACTTTCTTGAGTAATTTTGTTGCTACTTTTTATATGTTCAGCGATTGATACCCCTTATTTTCCTTCAATTTATATGGTCTTCTGATCTCTTCTCTTTATTTTGCTTTTAAATTTTACATTTTGGTCGCCTATTGACTTGATTTTTCTTTTGGATTTATTGCAGGTTCCATATTAAACGGTGTTGTGCAATATCATTTTTTTTTGGGGGGGCGGGGGGGGGGGGGTTGTCGGCTGCTTCAACAAGGTTCTACCTTTTTGTTTCTTCTTTATATATCACGATTTTCGTTTGTTTTTTTGTTCATTTATTTTTTATTTTGAATTTCGCTGTAGGATTTTCATTTGCCTTTTTGTTCCTTTATTTCTGATTTTTTTAATTTCACTGTAGGAGGCTTGCTACAACTATCAAGGCTCTTGCTGGCTAGCTTCAGCTCAAATTTTAATTGTTGTCATGGCATCATATGTTCTCCTTTGTGGTATAATATCTCACCGTTCCTTAGTTTAATTTTTTATATTTAAAGTATTTCATGTTTAAACAATGAGGAAGTCAGTTTATTATAGGACAACAAACTTTAACTAATCATGAATTCGAGTTAATGTCACTTTTTTCTGAATCTAAGTTTCCTTCTTCAGCTTTTTGTTTAATTTTCTTGCTGTCATTGTTTTCCTTTTCTCGATTAATGTAACTTAAAATAGAATTTTACAGGAGCTCTTTATATAGTGCGATTTGTAGCGGCCGAAAGAAATTAACATTTTAGCACTCAAGCATTCCTTGCTTTAGCTTTTGTTTACTCAATTAAGTTCTATTAGTTGCGGTTTAGCTAATATTGTTGATTTAAGTATTTAACGGATTTTATATGTTCAGGCTGTCACTATTACAATGATGAGATAAAGTTTAGGGGACACGACAATAGGACTGAATTTGACAAACCTCATGATAAAACTAAGTTTGAGGGACTTGACTGTTATAAAGAAATTTGTTTGTGTTTTCTCCCCGCATCTGACAGTGATTGAATTTCCTTTATTGTGTTTTTTTTTTTTGTTATGCTAGGTTTGAAGCTCACAATATATGAGGAATAAAACACAGTTAAGTTTGTTATAGATCACTAAAGAATTTTAATATGTTTATTGAAAGTTGATGATATTGATCAACTAGGATCTTTATTGGTGTTTGCTTTAAAATTTCTCAATTTTGTATGTTCAAGTTTGCTTTCAGTTTCAGCTTCTCATTTTATTGTTTATCTCACTTTTCTACAGATGTGTTGTTTGATCCTGCTAGAAGAGAAGAAAAATTGAGGCAAGATAACATTGGGGTATTCAGCTAAAGGTTTGTCGATTAGTAAGAAAAAAATCTATGTTTGTTGTTGCCTCATGTCATCGTTTTTTGCATGACAATTGAGAACTTCAATATTATTCATTTTTCTTGCTGTGATTTTTTCACTTCTCTACCTTTACTTATTCAAACCAAGCAATTATCAAAGTATCAACTTTTCTACAATTAAAATTAGAATTATTTCTTGAAATTGTCACTTTTACCCCTTTCCTTATTTGTTTTCTGATCCTTTAAGAAGTTTGATGTTCACATGCTTCTGGCATTCAACAGGTTTTGTTTTCCTGTCCTTTAAAAACATCACATGCTCAGAGATTTGCAAAATTAGTTTAAAATAAAAAATTTAACATTTGCAATGACAGATTGATAAACCCATCTTCTTCTTTTTACTATTATTGTTTCCTTAGTTTTTAATTAATTGATGCTCATTTTGGAAGTCTGATAGGAAAATTTTTTTCGTTCAATTTTAATCTTAGATAAGAAAAAGTATGATTGCTTATGCAGCCAAGGACGAATCTGTCATCACAATTTTCTTATAATTTTACTTAGTGCTTTGTAATTTATCTCCACAGGGTATTGACCTTTTCTTTCTATGTCGAAATTGCCCTTATCTTATTACTGGTCCTTCCACTGGTTTGTTTATTGTGCAGATCTGGATTAATAAAGAATTCAGCTACATTTTCAAGAAAATTTTGTGGATCTGGTTTCTTCATAGCATGGTAAGCAAAATCATTTTGAGATAACATTCAATTTTCCTTATCTAAATTGGAGGCTTCAGTCTTTTTCTTGATTTTCCAGATATTCGTTTATGTGATAGTAACTTATACGCCTAACTGATTTATCTTATATTGCGTACCAGCATATTGCCATGTCTGTTGTATTCTCCTTAAAACAATATGCTGCTTTTTTGTTTGCTAATGATGATTGACTGTTTGGAAAGTAAATATTTTTTTTTAGAATTTATTATTTTCAGACATGTTTATCTTATATAACAAATTTTACTTCTATTGTAAGAGATAGGTCCACGATAGCTATATATGGTAAAAATAGGTCGCGCAACGCGCGACGCCCCCACTAGTTAGTTTTAATCGTTAGAAATAAGCATTTTATAACGGCGAAACATGCAACTTTTATTTATGGAATTGAAGCTACTAACGAGCCATAGAAAATCCAGGTGTTGCTTTGTGGAGACAGATCTGTGAGTCGAAGCTTGCTGCGATATAAAGCATAAAGGAGTGATTACTAGGTTACTAGCTTACTGTTTCTGGATCCATGAGAGAGCACTATTACTGGATCCAACTTCCGGATCCATCCTCTGTCCATTTCATGAACAGCTTGTAGATTAAGAGAGCAAAATAAAAAAATAAATAAATAAATAAATAACCTGAAAGGTGTATGATGCTCAGTGTTTGTTTCGAATTCCATCAAACAAAGTGTGCTATATATGTAATTTATAGCTTTTTCTATGTAAGTATAAAATTACCTATACATTTGTTTTATATTTGTATCAGTAATTATAAACTTTATAAATTTAAATTTTTCCCGCATAAGTTAGTCATTAATTTAGTGACAAAGGATAAAACATATTAAGTTATTTAATTTCTAAGAGGTTAATTTGACTCCATGTTATCTTAAAATTATCTTTTAGGAAAAAAAAACGAGACACACATTTTAAATGATATAACTTATGAACAAAAATATCATGGACCACTAAAAATATATTTTAAAAAATTTTAGAAGCTAATGATTGCTCCACAGTAAGACGTACATCGGTGCATCACGTTTCAGAAGATAGGAAGCACCAATTGTACCATTCAGAAACCCAAAAATAAATGAATAAATAAATAAATAAAAGGATAAAATATATCCATTCCGATGAAAATGGAGATAGATACTGAATAAGAAATAGCTTCGAACTTTCAACAAACTAGGGCCCATTGGGCTTGTTCCCAGATCCACCAAAGACATTTGCTTACTAAATTCAATTCAACTGCAGCCTTTTCATTTCTTTGACTCTATTGTAACCTTTTAGACGGATCACGTGCCTGTACTGGTGTATCAATTTAACAAATTAATGATCATAAAGATGAAAACAAATATGGTTCTCTCACTTTTGGGTGTGTTTGGATGAGCATGGAATAAGGAATAAGAATAAGAAATTTCGGTATGCGTGCTTATTCTTATTCCTTATTCCTTATTTATTTATTTTATTTGAATAAAGACAGAGGCCAACCTACAAACTTAATTTGGAAAGTAAAATTTTATTGGCATGCCCTCAATACTTGTGCTTTATAAGTTATAACCATGGAGAAAGTAAGAGAAGTAGAGAGCTATTGACATTCATTCTTTCCCAACAACACAAAAAAGAAAGGAAAAAAAAAGGAAATATAAATGAAAGACGAAATTAATTTAACTAGTCGTTGGCCCACCTATGAAAATGGGCCGTGTATAAAGCCTATCTCAAAAAG
This sequence comes from Rhynchospora pubera, assembly GCA_028095005.1. Classification (NCBI taxonomy): domain Eukaryota; kingdom Viridiplantae; phylum Streptophyta; class Magnoliopsida; order Poales; family Cyperaceae; genus Rhynchospora; species Rhynchospora pubera. Next base: position 155,446,414 of record CM051462.1, on the reverse strand, counting down.
TTATGCTTCTATCCGTCCCTACTGGAGCAGACAGTATGACGTTGGAGTGGCTGAGTGGGGGCCCATTGTAACAGTGACACGAGGTACAAATGTAAAGTCATTGCTGTGCAGAGAAGAGTCCCATTTTTTGTAACAGTGCACGATGTACAATTGTACAAATGTAAAGTCATTGCTGTGCAAGTGTGCAGAGAAAAGTCCCAATTTTTTTTTTTTAACCTTTGGGAATGTTATTATGTAGGAAACCTACTTGATAATGCATCAGAAAAACAACCGAGGGCACAAAACTAACCAATAATTTCATCTTTTACAAAATTATTTGCAAGAGACAATTCAGATTATTGTATAGAATAGGTGAATAAGAATTAAAGAAAAAATCTGAACGTGTATTTTATTGCCACTATTATTTTCCAAATGAATTGTCAAGATATGTATTAGAACACTGAATAGTTCCTGGTTAGTTTGCTTGCGTGAAATCTTCATTTGATATGCTGGAAGTTTGCAACAGAAAATAGGTTCGCAGCCTTTTCAAGTTTATGAAGTTGTTGTTATTGCTCGTGTTATTAGTTGTTCTTTGATTTCAGGGATGGCAATTAGTTATAGTATGGGCCTGATCTCAGGTAATGCAAGCCTATAAATATATTGGGCTCTTTTTGCTATCATTTATCAAGGCGTAAAGACTAAAGAAAATTATTATCCATCTCTATCGTAATCTCGTACCATCGCATTTGTATTTATTCATTTTATTTATTTATATGTCCAGTTTATTTATCTATGTATTCATTTTATTTAATTAAGAGTTAGAATTTTTTTATTGTTGTTCATATTTTTATTTGCATATTCAACTTTTTTGTTTATATGTGTTCATTTTGATTATTTAAATGTTCGTTTTGTTCAAACAATGGCAAAACTGCAAATTGCAGCTATCATTTATGGAGATTAAATAATGCAAGTATAGCTTATCTAATGCAAGCCTCTATTCATGTGAATATATCTTTTTTTTCCTTGCGGTACGTATAACACAACGCACATCTTGACGATCAGCTCAGAAATTGCAGAATATACAAGTATAGGAAAAGGAACAATTTAGTAACTAAGCTTATAGTCTCTGAATTTACATGATTTAATTTCCAAAAATCTCAGAAAAAGTATATTGCATTGACATTATTACAAATACATTTTCCGATTGTCATTCTAAATATAAGTTATCGGATAATATATATCTACCGAAAATTATATTGCTCTTTATAATCTGTAAAACAATATTTTATTTTATTTTAAAACCAATATAATATTGATGCTATAATATCATTAGGCAAAACTAAAAATATGCAGTGAGCTTCTAATTTCTAAGCTTCTCTAATTAAGAAAGACAAGGAGTTCGGTGGTGGGTTGGATTGATATGTAGTATGAAAGGATACATGCCAAATCAAAAAATAGTCAATATCTGTCCCTGTTTCAAAAGAAATCCCCAAGGTATGGCTGCTCACAAAAAATCACAAAATTATGCTTCAATTTCTCACTAGATTTCAGTCTCCTATATATATATTACCCTGCTACTTAATTAAGCAATCGGATAATTATGTAATGTTGATTGTTACACGGGATCCACATCACATATTTATTTCATCTTATTAAATAATTAGTCTTATGAATATAAGTATGTAGTTTATGATATACTTATCCACCTATATCTAGACGTTGAAGACCTCAAAATATTATGAGTTTGCATATATATTGAATTAATTCTTTCATTGTAGCCTTTTATAATTTTTTTTTAAAGATAAGATGGGGTCAAACCCTCTAACTTATTTTTGAAATTAAACATCACAAAAAATTCCAACCCAAGACTTTTAGTGAAAGTGCGTTGATTTTTGTCACTAGATCAAGAGGTGGTTCTCATAAATAATTCTTATCAACACAACACAATTAGTCACTAAGCCGTATATATACATATACGAGTATGGGATCAAAATACAATGTAAATATGATGATGAGGCAATTCTTCGGGTCGGTACAACTCTAAACTACATGTGTCAGACTGGGCTTGTACAACGCAATTAATTACGTACACATCAATATATCATTATGTTTCCATTCGATGAGTTATATGGGTAACAGTTTCATGATTTCTTCTAAACGGGGTATACTTTTCAAGCATGGTCCAGGAACCGCGTATACTGACAAGAAAGCTCCAGGACAAAAATGCATCAGTACAATTGAAAATTCTCCATGCATTTTCTGACAGACCATATCCTCACTGGCATAATAGACCGGTACAAGCAGCATGGAGTACAAGGTCATGTGTTTTCTTTTGGTTGATGGTTTAGTAGGTCCATGGATCAATTTTCCCTCATCTCCTTTCTTTTGGAAGAATGCATGAGATCTTATACATTACTAACGTGTGCTTGTTGATATAGCGAGTCACTCTGTATAACATTTGTTGTACTGACACGCCACATCTTTTGTGGCATGTGACTTGTACAAGCTACTTGTGATCTGTTATTATATCTTTTACGCATATGTGTAGGAAAAATCAGCCACCATTGCTATTAATATGCAAGTTTGGTTACTTTTTTCAAGTTCATATCTCATATCTGCATGTATATATGATGTAACCTTTGCATCACGTTACTAGGCCAGAAGTTTTTACCTGACTTAATTTGGGGTGGATCAGGTCTAGCGAGGTACCGACCTGATAGAAAAGATGTGTCCAATTTTTTCAAGGAATTTACTGGTTTTATGATCCAGTGTAAATTGACCATTTCTTAAATATCAGAAGTGGACATGACTTGTTATAACAAAATATTAAATAATAAAGATATAGACCTCATTTCTCTCTTTTCCAACACAACAATAAACATTCACAATTTCCATTCCCGCACCACTACCTACTTCCAGATCTCCTCTCTCTCTCTCTCTCTCTCTCTCTCTCTCAAATAACATCTCAACATCAATGGCATACAGAAAATTCTAAATTCAAACACATCAAAGATGTCTTGCAATGATATGAGCTTCCCTTCGAGCTTCTTCCTACAAATGCAAACAAACCACAATGAAGAAGACCAAGACCTCCTCCAGGCCCCAATGAACCCATGCAACTCCAACCTCCACACTTCTCCACTTGCACGCAACTGGAGCTCCATCTCAGAGCCCGACGAAGAATTCTCTGATGACGACGGCTCACTTCAGCAAGGAGAGAAGAAAAAGAGACTGAGCATAGAGCAAGTGAGAACATTAGAAAAGAGCTTTGAAATCGGGAACAAGCTTGAACCGGAAAGGAAAATTCAATTAGCAAAAGCGCTCGGTTTGAAACCGAGACAAGTTGCAATTTGGTTTCAAAATAGGAGAGCTAGGTCTAAGACCAAGCAGCTAGAGAGAGACTATGATTCTCTTAAGAGACAGTTTGAAGCTGTCAGGAGTGAGAATGAGGCTCTCGTTACCCAGAACAAGAAGCTCCAATCTGAGGTACTTTTTTTTTATTTAGAAATAAATTTAAGTTTCTTCAGATCAGATTGATATATATATATCTGAGATAGCATGATAGCTTGATAAGTCCATGACTATCAAGTAGTTGGTCTAATGTGTAATATTTGTTCTATGTTATAATTTTCATGTTGACAATGGTTGTGCCGTTGGTATCAACTAATGCTTGCACATCGAAAGCATATTAGATCTGTTTATTATTTTTCTCATAAGCTATATCGATCAATTCCAATATCTTTTCTTAAATATGTTCTTACAATTATGCTCCCCATTGTTCAAAGTAAACTATGAAAATTATTACAAATCCGAGTATTTTCTCATTGATTGTTTAGTTTAGCAGAGCCACACTTCCATTTGCAATATTATAACATTTCTTCCTGTAATATTCCTCCAAGCTCCGTATTTTAAGTGGAATTGTGTTGTGGGAAACATCAAGGGATAGAAATTTTTCAAGAAAAGAGGACCCTCCATAAACTCAATTTTGTGGACAACAATTTACCTATAAGAGATAAGATCTTTTACTAAAATTTTGTTTACCAGGAAGTGACAGCTGAGGTCAAAACTAATTTTAAATATTGAAACATTATTTTGTTCTCCATCATTTAAGCAGTCAGTGGATTAAATTTTGATATAATTTAAATATTGTTTAGTCATCGATAGAAAGATGGAACTTAATTATTGAATTTTTAAATCCCACGATAAATTATGAAAATTTTCTTTAAAAAATAAATTATTTAAATTTAGTGTGCAATCTTGGTAATGTAGTTTTATTGATTTTAATGAATTTTATTGCATAAGTCCACTATTAATATTTTACTTAACTAAAGATGTACATAGCATTGAAGTCGTTTATGACGTAGATTCATTTATTGTACTTGATAGTGCGTAGCATTTTAGGTCAATGGGTCGGTACTATATTTACTTCAAGGACATTTTATTACGGGGAATTTGAGACACTTTAGAGATCAAGTACTCTGCATGGCTGTTACATCATATATAATTTCTTTCTTTTGATTTGTACATGATAGTTTTTGGAAAAGGTGAAGGATGATTGTGACATGGCCTTTACAAGGACATTCTATGATTGGAGTTGCTTTCTCATAGACAGCTTTTGAAAGTGAAAAGATGCTTTGTTCTTTGGGGTTATGTAAACTGTTTAATGCATCTCCAATTTATTATAAAGTTATATTTTGCTACTCGTACTTTTCTTCTACATTGATCTTTTTATTCTAGATATATTTATAAAAATAAATAATAAAAAGATCAGATAACGTGTGTTAAAAACAATTTTTATGCTATACGCTAGTATAGAATAGTCTGTGATCGATTTCTATAAATGCATATAAATGATAAAAATATACATAAAAAAAAACTCATTTTGCCAAATTTAACTTTTTGCTATTTACTAAAAAAGTGACTTTAGGGAATATGTGTATATAATAGTTTCTTACTGAATGAAGGTTCTCTTGCAACTTAAAAACAAACAAACAAAGAGTTTCTTGTGTGGAATAGTGATATATTCATTTAGGACCTTCCATTGGTGTCGTTTCTAATACAGCAACTCTGCCATCAGCATAATTTGTAAAGTTTTTTCACATGGTTTGTGGAATTATTTTTTCTTTACTGAAATCACTTCTTTGTTGTATATAAATTATAGTTCTTTGATGACTTTTCTTAAGAAATGACAACGACCTGCAATTATTTAAGTTATTATGCAAAAAACTACACAAGCCTCTGTCATATTTACAACTAAGTGTATCTTCTTTATTTTTATGATTCCCATAAAATGGAATCCTAGGTATGCAAAAATTGCTCTGAAGGATTAACAAATTTTATTTTCTGTGAATAATAAACAGATCATGGCTCTTAAAGGAAGAGAAGGAGCAGAGCTCATAAACCTAAACAAAGAAACAGAGGCCTCTTTGACAAACTTGAGCAACACCAGCTCAGAAATCAATATAGAAATGGCAACAGACAAATCCATAGCGAATTCCCACCATGGTTTGCCATTCTATTCCTCAGTTAGACCCCAAAACCTAAGCTATTTCATGGAGAACTCCACAAATTTGGAGGTGAAAAGACCCAAATCCGAAATTGGGTTCAATGAAGGAAGCTTTAGTAGTTTGTTGTGTGGAGTTGAAGAGAACAGCTCCTTTTGGCCATGGACTGATCGCCATAATTTTAACTAGTTTAAGAGTAGTAGATAATTTTTTCCCCTCTCTCTCTCTCTCCCCTCTCTCTGCTTTTGGCTTTGTGCACAGTGTTAATTTTGTGTATTGAAAAAAAAACGTAATGATTATGATTATTATTATTTAAAAATTTTATTTTATTTTGAGAATGTAATTTATTAAAAAATATATGTTTTTGTTGCTTTTTGAATGTAGTTATAGCTTGGCTATATATATATTACCTAGCAAACCTTTTATTTTTATGAAGCACTTGACTGATATTCCGAGGACTAATTATTTTTTTTAAATATGGTTTACTTAAGGTCTCATATTGCACCAAACATTTATATACTAATATACACCATTATGTATCTCACCAATCGAATATGTTATTTTAATAAATGCGTTGTTAAATAATTTCGGTGAGAATCTGAAGACATCTAACAATAAGCGCTGGCCAAAGCTATAAAATTTCACTAAAATCTTCATTTTGAGACATGGCACGTGACTCACCGACACCTAATTCAGGGGCAATTTTATGAGCGAATAAGTAATGGTGATTATAATCTTAGCGTAACTATCAATTATATATGGATGATGATTTATGGTTGACACTAGGATGAAATTTGCCAAATATAAAATTTCCTAAGATCTCGTTGTGATTTCCACTTTCCAGAGGAACAATATCGGAAATAAATATATAGGCAGCGTTGTGTGGTGCAGTGGTGTTCCATTTAATTGACAAAATAAGAAACTTCTACGAAGTGTGCAACTCATGATTAATTAATAATTCTATTGAGAATCTTATCAGTTAGAATGAATTAGCACAAGTGTCGTAACACAAGTATTACGAGAGAAGCGTCTATTAAAAAAGTTAAAAAAGTAGTCAGTACCCAAAAAAGTTTGTTTTATGAAATGATAAAAAAAAATGAACAAGGACAAATAAAGTAACCACCATAACTAATTTGTTTTTACCGTACTAATCATTAGGAGAGAATATTCTAATCAGTAGAACATGCAAGGCAAATTAATCTTTTACTGAGGAAAGATTCATGGTTTCAAGTTCAACCGTGTTCTATAAAAGATACCAGTAAAAGCTTGCGCATTCAACATGCCCCAAAAAAAACTTGAAAACCAATAATGGTCATTTAAAATTAATGAAATTTCTCTTATAAAGAATTGTTGTTGTTTAGGAAAAACACTAGTATCTTAAAACTGATATATTATAAATTATAATTAACAAATGTGCAAACAAAAAAACGATTCGTTATAGTACAGTACACAATTTTTGAAGCGTGCATTACAACATTTTCAATATATGTGTTTATCAATCGTTACGTGCAGCAGAAAACAAAAGGTTGTTGTGATGAAATAATTATTTTATTAAATGAAAACGGTCATAAGTCCCACAAATATTTGTGCTCGTATGGACTTGAATCCATAAGCTTCAATTCTAAAATATATATTCTAGTACGTATCATTTTATTTCAGGAGAAACTTGTGAAAACACTTTAGATTGAAATTTATTATTTTCATAGAAAAATGTGATATGCAGTGGATCATCTTGAACAATAGTACAACACTTACTTAAATTAAAGATTACAATAATGTTACCAAGAATAATGTTCCGATGTTAATTATTTTAAACTGTCGGTCAATATTATTTTCTACTGAAGTTATATGATTAGACAAAGTGACAATGTGAGTACTTTTTTTTAATAAATTTGGAGCGAGGAGAAGGGTCCTAGCCTCTAAGGCATATGCTCTATGAATCAGGACCCTTTGCAAAAAAAAAAAAGAAAAAAAAAACGCATCGCAAGTTTTTGATTCCTAATTATCCAATCAATAATGAATGTCCCATTATTAATACTAGAACCTTCGAGATTCGTACGGTCCGTAAAAATCTGTTTGTCGAAATTAAATTGGACGGTTGATGGTAAAAATCCAATAGTGCCTGTTTTTTGAAAAAAAAAACACGCAGAGGATCCTGGTCCTATGCTTATAGATAAGTACTAGAGATCAATCAAGAATAAAATAAAATGTGTTTCATACGGAGGGAAAAAGATACCCTTTTACGTCAATTGAGATTGAAAAATAGACTAATAGTGGCAAAAACAAAATTATAGCTATTCAAAGTCAATATTTAATTTCATGCTTGATGTGCAATGAGCCAATGATTAGTGATATATAGAATGAGAGGGCTCACCTTTCAATTTCCTAAAGTCTTGACATTCTAAAGATTCTTTTGAAATTATAATTTCAAAAAATGTTGACACAAAATTATTTAGTATTAGTAACACAACCATAACAACTCGTTACAAAATTTGCATGATTAAAGGTGCCACAATAAATCTATTATCAGAAAAGGATGGGGGAAAAGAGGAGACAGAGTAGCCATGTTGAGCAGAGTAAAAATTTAAAATTAAAAATTAAAAATAGATTAGGAAGAGGATTTGGATGTCACATGAAAAAGCGGCCAAAGTCGTCACCTAATTACTTAATTAAACACAAAGAAACAGCAAAGCCTAACTGTTCATTAGCATTTGCTTAATAAGCCCCATGTGATGCCAACCTTTTGTTCTCTATATTCTCCTGCAATACAGAATATTGAATTTAGCAGGCATGTTATCTCCAAGAAAAAAATAGTGCTTTGTTATTTAAAACTCTGATTATCCTCTTAACAGCAAAGTTATTTTTATGATTATTTATCATCCAGATGGAACCGGTAGTTTCATTAAACATAAATTGCCTTGTGTTTACAAATTGGATTGAGAATTAAGATGTGTTGAGGTGAGTACGCGGGAAGAACATCATGTGTAGTAAAAGTGTATAACTGAATAACTGAGGTAGTGGTGCGGGTTTGGATAATTGGATGCATGTAAAATAAAATGATAATAGATTTAGGAATATAGTATTACTAAAAACGTGAGAATAGATTTTTCTTAAAAAAAAACAATTAGAGTTTTTAACTTGTTCTACCACTTTTATTAAAGAAAGCCAAAAAACTATACATTGACTTATTACAAACATAATGCAGATCAAGAGAACAACTCTACTCCATTTGCATAGGTACCACTGCCCATTTATTATCTCCCGTTATATTTTGTGCATGAAATTAAAAGATCACAAAAAGCAATTGCAGCACACAAATAAAGTCCAAAAAAAGACAATATGAGAAAAAATCATAGATAAGTAGCATTTTTTTTTTACACCTCTTCTTGATCTTGGGATATCATCCCCACAACAACCATCTTTCAAGCTTGATCAAGATGGAGAGGAAGCTCATTCACGTTCGAAATCGATCCAAAAACTTGGTCCTTCAATTAATGTGGAATTCCAAGCAATGAATAAGCAAAGAATTGATTAAGGCGTGTGGTATTTATCCGACTTAAAACTTATCTTATTTCAATTATTTCACAAAATTCAAAATATTGCTCCACAACATATATGAAAAATACCTAATAGAGATCTATGTACAAAATTGTTATATTGCAATAAATTTTCAAGAGAATAAGATTCAATGTTACAATAAAACTAAGAATCCATAATCAAATTAATCTATTATTAGGACATCTGAAAAAACAATGATCTATCATCTCTAAATTTGGGCAGGATACACATGTGAGAATTGATTTTGATAATAATAGGTCTATTTATGAAATAAAAAATAGTTTTTGATTGTGTGTTGAGAATAAAGACGGAGGAAATGTCAATTTGGCAATTCGTAATCTCGAAATAATTGATGTTTTTTTTTTTTAAGTTTCTGTGTTACTTTGTTGCATTCTAAAATTGAAAATAGAGGCGTATTCACGAAATATCAAGTATTCAGGTGATTGTTGCCGTAATGTTGAGTTATGATCCATTTGATTTAAAATTTTAAATATAACGGCAACAATCATAATCATCTTTGTTGCATCACCTGAGTTATTTTTCAATAAAATGAAAAAAAATTACTCAGGTGATGCAATGAGTCATCAAAAAAAATTACACAATTGCTTCATATTATTATAAACATTTTTTATTTTATACTATTATAAATTTTAGTAAATGTTTACTGCTAAGTAGTAAGTACTAACTGAGGTGAATTTTCAGCTTAAATGCCTCGTCAGTCTCCACGAAATAATTATTTGCTTTTAGGCATTTGTTAATACTCAATTAAGTCGTTTATAATTATCTATTTTTTCCTATATTTTTTAATACAAAAATAAAATAATAAAAGATTTAACTTGGAGAGTACAATTAAAATTATAATCCGCATAGTTCGTAATTTCGTATATAATAAACATTTTAAACGAGTTTGATTCAATCCAATATAATCAGATTATGTGGATTAACCAAACCGGACTTTATTGGGCCGTGTTGGGCTTAACAAGAGGAGAGGTCTACAACCCATGATAATTGTCAGAGATTGTAGGCTTGATAAAGTTGCACTAGCACAAGGCTACTGGGCCATCATATAAGATGAATTCAAAGACAAAAATAATGAAAATTGATTACTGCTATCTGCAGTTTTGCCATCTCTGCCATCGCTAAATATAAAATGAACATATACAACAAACAAAGTGAACATATAGACTATCTAAGTGAACACATACAAACAAATAAGTTCAATAAAAATAAGTTGAATATGCATGTAAAATTCTGAACAAATGATGACAACACTAATTTGTTTATAAGTGTTCATTTAGATCCTCTATATGTTCATCTTGTTTACTGTATATGTTCACTTTATATTTAGCGATGGCAGAGATGACAAAACTGCAGATGGCAGTTATCATTCCTGAAAAATAATCGTTTTAAATTTTAATCAAATCATATAATTTCCATGAGAAGAACCACAACACTTAACAGAGCTCACATCCGATGTGGTAGTTGTCAATTGTGCTAATTTCAAAACTTTTTTTTTCAAATTATTCACCTTGCAGATTTACATTCAGTGTTATTAACAACTACATAACATTAGAAAGTCTATTAATCATTCTTTGTACTTTAAAATTATATTAAAAATGATATTGAATACTTGCGACTGCATACTATGCTGTTTTCAACATCAAAAAGTCTGTCCTTAATCCCTATTCATATTTTGTTGGATTAGATGTCTTGAGATTAAAACCTAACGTTTCAATCTTCGTATTTTTACTATCGAAATAATCTTTTATATTTACAGGTTTCTAACAGGACGGACGAATATATCAACTACGAAGCATAACTGCGGTTCTTGATTCTAGAGAGATATTTCCTTTGAAACTGTTTTGCAATATTTCCTTTAAAACAAGTAGAGCTCAAACCGAGCTGACGCCTGACTGTAGTTCTTTTTTGACTTTAGTCGAGCCCGTCTTGATTGAACCGAGCCTAATCGAACACGAGACGCTATTAATTCTACTTGAGTTTCAATATTAAAATTTTTTACATATATATTTCATATGTTTTTTTTGAGTAAGTGTAAAATTAATTCGTAATTCTTATTTCTTAATCATTTTTATTTATAAATTGTTCTTCTATATATTTTATAATAAAATGTTAAAGAGCTTTAATATTTATATTTGAGAAATAAATTAATTTTCTATGGAATAAAGTATTCAATATTATAAAATGCATAATGAACTTACATATCGAACTCGTCTTTGCCTAAGTTTTACCCAATGAGTTGAACTGAGTTGATAAATTTTCTCCATTCAGCATATGAGAGTTCGGACCATTTGGATGCCGCTACAGAAATTCTCGATCATTTTAGATGATATAAAGAAAAAAAAACAAAAGAAAGAAGGTAAGATAGCAGTCATAGCAATGGCACAGTGACAGTCTGGCGACTGGCGAGTTCAATTTTGTTGTCTCAGAGATTGGTCGGTGGAGATTTTCTTTTTCCTAGGCCTTGGGTAATTGGGTTGTGCCCTCAATTCTTCACACTGACATAGATTTTCTGTGGCAGCCTATTACAACGAAATATATATTTTCTGTAGCAAAGAGCTCATGTTGCACTTCTGCTACACTGGTGGCAATTTATTTTAGGTTACAGAGAACCCAGCCGTCCGAGACGGGTTCAAACTTTAACGGATTTCAGTCAAAAGAGTGCAGCAGTCAGCAGAGCACTTTCATGTCCAGTAATTCAGGATGTATTTGATTCTTTTAATGAGTCAATTCTTATCCTTAATTAGGTACTCAATTGATTCTAATCCCCTTTGTCTTGAGTTTATTTATTAGTAAATCATAAAGCGTTCGACAAATACTTATCACTGGAGGGAAATATTATGATCTTCAGTGCGTCCTACATATCATGTGTATCTCCGAAAGTTCACATATTTGTTGTGAATATTTTTCACACGTAGACAGAAATAGTACAAGGTAGGACGATCGCAAAACAAAACTATAATTTTTTAACGGAATTGCTTAACATCATCCTCTCTTCTATATCATTTCCATCATCCACTTCTATTTTTAAAAAACGAGTTTTCTAAAAATAGAAGGGGATGATGGGATGACGGAAGAGAGGAGAATGACAGCAGAGAGGGATAGAGAGAGTTCAGAGAGCGAATCAGGGGTACGGAGAGGAGAAGATGGAGGGGAGGAAAAAGACGGTTCAGAACTGTTAGTATATTAAATAGAAAAGTTATATGTATTAACTAGAACTGTTAGCATATTAAATAGAATATGCTATTAACTAGAACTGTTAGTATATTAAATAAAAAATTTGTATGTATTAACTAGAACTAGTATATATATTAACTAGCTAGAACCTTTATATATATAACTAGAAATTTTACTGTATTAATCAGAACATTTACCGTATTAACCAGAACCTTTACTATATCAACCAGAACCTTTATATATATAACTAGAACCTTTATATATATAACTAGAAATTTTACTGTATTAATCAGATCTTTACTTAACCAGAGGCCTCTCCGCTTCATCTCCTCTATGTCTGTGTCGCTTCATCCCCTCTGTGTCGCTCCCTCCCTAATCCCTCCCTCTTCTCATCCGCTCATCCAAAAAAGGGAAACGCGTCATCCCCTCATCCAAAAAAGAAAATCGCGTAGGAGGATGATGGGGATGACGAGATTTGGGGATGATTGTTATCAGTCCCGATTTTTTAATACGCGGCTTCTTATCCTAATCTTTTTTTAGAAAGCAACTAACCTCAATTTTTTTCTCTTATTTTTGTTTTTTATAAGATGAAACAAGTGTTTCTTTTTTAATATATTACGATATTTATTTGTTTTTCTTTTTTTATGAGATATAATGTTAAAGTTTACGTTCTGATTAGTGATTACTTTGTAATTACATTCTGTTGCGAGAAAATGACAACTACAATTTTATTGTCGTATATCAATGTATTTAGTTTTCCGATAATATACATGTGACTAGCATATAACAGCTCCGAACAGAATGTTTAATATGACTAAAAAGTTAATTAAGTTTAAACATGTGGTCTTACAAATTATTTTTTTACTTTTATTTAACATTTCGTCGTTTCGGTACCTAAACTTTAATTAATAAAAATGAAGTACATTGGTGAATAAACGGTGAATTACCTATAGCATGGGCATACTGATCAAATATGTAAACATTAAAGTCGGGAAAAATATTACTTAAAATGAATTAATTGGTTCGTCAGCAAACATATTATTGTTAGAAGATGTGAAAACATATCTATGTTAGCAATTAATATAGACCAATGAGCTAGTTACTGAAGTTGATTTTTCTTAACTCAGTCTTTTAGTTCAAAAATTATCCATGAATGAATAACCGCCACGTGTTAAATTATGTATAAAATATTTAGAAGATTATTTTTTAAAATTGGCGGGACAATAATGTCTATTTTCGGGTGATATTTTTGACAAAAAAAAATGTATTAAATGTATTGACACCTGGACAAATTTGGTACAAATCGAACTTGAAGGCTTCGAAGATAAACGGAAAATTTTTATGAATGATAAAAATGCCCCTAACAATTTTAAAAAAGACAAAAGAGCCTCTAAAATTTTAAAAAGAGCACAGCTATAGCGGTAATTGGACTACCGTAACACCTCAGGCCTATAGCGGTATTGCTATTACCGCTATAACCCCCTATAGCGGCAATAGCAATGCCGCTATAGGCCTTTTTTTATCTTTTCGGACTGACGAACTGACACAAAGCAGAGAAAGAAAAGTGTTTTTTTTTTTGGATTGTTCCTCTATAGCGGCAAAGCCAATGCCGCTATAGGGTTTTTTTTTTCGCTGACAGTCTGAAAAGGTGAGTCAAACATTTCTCTGATCACATCCGTTTGAACTTTTTATTTCTCACGCACATTGCTCCTTTTCTTCTTGAACTATAATCATTGAAAATTACTCTGCAAATAATTTTACAACTAACATAAATAACTGACATTACTATTTGATAAAAACCGTTTAAGCTTTTCATTTTTATTATGTTAATCAATCATTCATAGCAATTATTTTCAAGAGATAGCTAGAATTAAACTGTATAATATTTTTATTTCATCAACTGAAATTACAAAAAACATTAAATGAGAAATTCTCTCCAAAAAGTTCTTTCACAATTTCTTAGATCTCAAATTAATTGATGAAAGGAAAGGTAACCAGCGATACAGAAATAATTAGCAAACAAAGCTAGTTAAAAATAGATCAAAGCATACAGCAGATTAAAAAATAATTTTAGTATTGACCCGGTATAGATGAGATCTTGCATAAGAGGGAAAAGGGAATCAAACAATCTTTGACTCACCTTTTCAGACTGTCAGCGAAAAAAAAAAACCCTATAGCGGCATTGGCTTTGCCGCTATAGAGGAACAATCCAAAAAAAAAGCACTTTTCTTTCTCTGCTTTGTGTCAGTTCGTCAGTCCGAAAAGAAAAAAAAAAGGCCTATAGCGGCATTGCTATTGCCTCTATAGGGGGCTATAGCGGTAATAGCAATACCACTATAGGCCTGAGGTGTTACGGCAGTCCAATTACCGCTATAGCTGTGCTCTTTTGTCTTTTTTAAATTGTTAGAGGCATTTTTGTCATTTATAAAAATTTTCCAAGATAAACACAGGAGCTTTGAAATTTTGGAATTAAACAAGAAATGTGGCCACATTTTTTATTTTATTTTTTATCTTTTTTGAAATGTGGCGATATAACAGCTTTGCGACTTCCGAAGAGAGCATAGGATTCTCACTTTTAGCTTTAGTTCGTGTCTTGTGTTGTTTAATTATCCATCAGAAATCTGGTGCTCAAAAGCTTATAAAGAGACAGGTATAGCGCACATGCGCTCTCAAAAGGTTTTTCAGATAATAGTACATCAGTGCTGGGTGTTAACCCTCTGGGTGCGTTTGCATAGTTGGAAGAAAGAAGAAAAAGAAAAAAAAATTATAAACAATTCAAACTCTTCACAAAGTTACACACTTTCCAATATTTCTTCCCACTTCTTCCCTTTTTCCCTTCTTCTCACACCTATCCAAACGGAGCCTCTGTGTATATATAGAGGGAATCAGGGAACCACGAAATTTGTAACAAGGTTAAATACTTTATTAATTAATATAATATTTATAATTTAAATTTTAAGTTATAATTCTGGGAATCCGCAATGGATTAGTTTTATTTTCATGGAATTCAAAATGTTATACATTTTTAAAGAAATATGAATAAGTATCTATTTAAGAAAAGTCATCGATGTTACAGTTTCGTTTTAATTAATCTTCTGAGATACATTTACCCGCGTAAGAAACCAAGTTTTCTAAGTAATAGAAAAAATAATTCTATATTTTTTCCTTCCACTTACGGATGTTAAGTCTGTTCTGTTTCTAATCTCTATTTCTATCTCTATTATTATAAAAGCATGGATGGATCAGGTGTTACACACTAGATGTAGCATTTAACAAGTGTTTTTACCGTTCAATCGATTTGATCTGTGGTCGGATATAAATCGTCATACGAAGTAACAATATATTTTGATTATTCGTCTAATAAAGAAACAAATTAAATAACATGTCTATTTATATCGATGCTAGATTAAGCAATATTTTTTTTATTTGCCCACGTATGATAGCTCTTAAGCCAGTAACTAGGAGACGTGTCCATAAAATGTGCGGTATAGTAACAGACATATTTTGACTCGATATATTGATTTTTTTTTTCAGCATGATGTTAAATATTGAATGAAAATTATTTAACAAAAAACAAGCTTTGTATTTGAACAAGATACAATCTTTAATAGATTTTATTTTTCTTCATTTAATAAATATTGTCTATTATTTTTTTCTTATTTTTTTAAAAAAAATGAATACACACTTAAATATTTCCATTTCAAACCAAAATTATAGAGTTTCATTCGTAGTTAATATTTATACCACATGGAGGCGAAACTACATTGTTTTTTGCGGGTCCAGGGACCTAACTGAAAAAAAAAATTACTTGAGGTAACACTAATTTGTAAATAAATAAAAAAACACACATACAAGGAGGTAGGACTCATCTCAAAATTTTGAAAGACCCAAGTGGACATATCGCTTTTGATTTAAATCACATGACAACTCCTAGAAATCTCATAGGGACACAGATCACGTTCGTTCTTGGCGAATCACCTTCTTGTTAGAGATATGTCCTAGAGGCCAATCAGTTGGTGGCAATTATATTAGTTTATGTTATTGATGATGATTGATCATTTGTTCCTAGAGATTATTATTGACAGATCATTCAGGTCGAGAATCTGAATTTTAGATCTATGTGGATCATTCGTTAGAATGACAATAATATCTCTAAAGAGTCCATAGTCTTGATAATTAACAAGGAACATTAATTATCAGATAAGACTAGTATGCAAGTTAAGTGATGATTAAGTTCTACAAATTATGGATAAGGAGTAACCAACTTAATTGCATATGTGTATGTTACTGGAACATAGCACAGGACATGACCCAATAAAATAAATGTATGGATTGTGTTATGTGTCATTATTTATTTCATACTTGTTTGATTCTGAGTTTGAGATGGTTCAGTTTCTCCACATGAGGATAGGTTCAATAAATATCATTTAACGCTGATTCCTGATAAGGGCTACTATACAGACTTTATTTATGCTCTCTTGAATCGTGCAGGGAGAAACTGATCATCATGATAACCATATGTCCCTCGCTAGTTCACCTAACGAGTGATGATATCCAGTGGGCCCCTTGATGGAGATGGATTGTTTGCTAACAACTTATGCAATAATCTATAGATCAAAAAACGTGTAATCTGCAAGAATGACACATTCCTATTTTGGATTATACAAGGATATCATGTGACATAAGAATCAAAACAATAAGATATTATTCTTTTATGCAGGATTGAAATACTGTATTGGTACAATATTTATTTATGCGAATTGAGAATCATAACGTGTTGCTAGATATCGCTTATGATTATTGAAAATAAATAGTGATTTATTTTTCATGGTCAACATAGCATAAATACTCAAAGGGTCACACAAATAGGACTTTAACAATACAATGTATTATTTATTTATTTATTCACAGCAGTAAGTACTGTGAAAATATAATGGTTTGATTAATTAATTATATATCGTTCCGAACCGTTATAATTAATTAAATCAAAGGGATCATATAGAAATATTTTAATGTACATGCTAATTTTAAAATAATTATTAATGAGTTAATAATTATTCTTGTTCAACAATATTTAATATAGTTGTGAGAATTATATTAAATAAGTAGGCCTAATTTATCAAGTCTAATTAAGTCCGAATGAAATGCAATTAAAAGGGTCATTAAATATAAGATTTAATATGTTAAATGGAAGCTTAATTAATTAGATTAATTAAACTATTTAAGCTCATTTAATGGGCCAGCCACTTAATGGCATAAGTGTTATTACTTACATAAAAAGGAAAATGGAATTCGGCCAAATTTTTTACCCTAATTCATTTTCCTTTTAATTTCGTGGCCGCCACCCAGGAAAAAGAAAAAAATTTGTTTTTCTTCTTTCTTGTATTTTTCTCTTGCATTCTATAAGAGCTCATGTGTTGAGCATTAGTTCCGCTTAATTAAACAAGTTGATTAATTGGAATAGAAGAGAAGATTAGCCTTGTTCTAGGTGTGCTAGCACATACTATTAGAACTTGGTTAAATTTCTAGTTGGACTCGAGGTGGTTGCCGGTGACTTGGTGATGGAGACGAGCACGCCACTAACTCCAAAGCAAAGGGTTCGAACCTTCTAGTTACGATACTAGAAGAGGTAACTTCCTAAACGTCTTGTTTTAAATGTTAAATCGTTTGTTTGACTAGATCCGTTATTTGCAATAGTTAAATGCTTATTCAACGTTAATAAAAAATTAAAATTGCACAAGGACTTGAGTTCCTTACACTTCTCCCTTTCTTCGTGATGAAACTTATTTAGACAAAACTAAAAACAGAATGCTTGGATGAATGATTGTCTCGTAGGGATTGCTGTATTTTTTATTTTTTTTTAAATGTCTTTAATTATTATCTTAGATATTGGATCAATGATTCAGATCGTATATAAAAAGGTTGGATACACCCTTCAATTGAAACTTTTACATCCTTGAATTAGTTCTTTTATAAGTAATAGAGATAGAGATATGAATAAAAGCTATAACTTTAAACCAATGTTTTGAAAATCATACCAGATATTAAAAAATTTCGGTAAATACCAAGAATAAGAACAATGACCAAAACGGCAGTATCCGATATTACGAGAGAAAATACCGGAGAATTTCTGATAATATCGGATTTCGGCCACCTAGCTGGTAGGGAAGCTGGTACTGTTTTAAAAGCCCTGCCTTAAACAGTTTTTATTTTGTAAGAAAAAGCCAAAATGGTAAAAAACGAAATGAGGAAAGGGAGAATCTTTTCGCTTGATAAATTTTTAATCATCATGTTATAAATCGGAGTGTTTATTTATCTCATGATTGGAGGCAACATGAGATTTGAATTTGATATATCATACATTTTTTTTTAGTTCGTTTTCGTTTTCGTTACATGAGGGGTAAATTTTAAAGTTTCTCCAGGAACATGTTTCGCGCATTTCATAACGGAGGCGAACATCAACAACGTGGCACTATTTTACTAAAAATGGCTGTCATGTTAATTAAGCAACGCTTTCTTATCAACATAGGAAATTATGCCGCCTTATCCGAAACTTTGATCTTCCAAACTCCTCGTAAGTCTTAATTTTCTTTTAATTTTTCTGAATGAAGTCCTAATTTTGCAACGGCTATCTCCAGGTTACTTAACGTCACAATTTTGTCCCGAAGCGAGACTAATATTCTATTCTAGCTTACGCAGTACACTACAAATTTGACGTTATGCAATATTATAATAATATAACAAGGACAAACAATTTTCTTCCTATTGGATTGGTCCGATTGGACCCACTGATTTTATAAATGAAGTCGTTTCAGTCACTTGGTCCCATTTAAGAAAACATTATGCTTTATTAAATCAGCAAAAAATTCAAAATAGAACCACGGTCTTTTCACACTGGACCAACGATGTCAATCCTAATCTGGTGGCGCGCCACACATGGTGTAGCGCATCTATGAGCCGTCTGATCTTGATCGGACGGTTTATTTTTTATGGATCTATCAACCTAGCTTACATGCACGGAGCTCCCTTATCCATGTGATCTTAATCAGACGACCAGGAGCTGCACTACGCCATGTGTCGCGCAATACTTGATTTGATTTGCAACGATGTGGTGTCCAATTTGACATGTTACAACGGACTTCATAAATTGCAACATTGTTTTTGTTCGTCATTTTTCTCGGAATTTTGCTCCTGACCTGTGCTCTTATTTTTTTTACTGGTTTACTTGTCTGGAGAAATCATCCGGGGACTCTAGATCAGGTATGTTTGGAAGTGGCGTGGAATAAGAATAAGAACAAGAACAAGTTTGTTTTTGCTGGAACAAAAACAAAGTTCATTTTATTCTTATTCTTCTTATTCTAAATGGTGTCAAACAAGAAATAGCTTGTTCTTATTTTATACTTCTAAACATACCTACTAAAACTATTTCCATGTAAATGAAGAACGGCTAACGGAAAACCAGCACTTTATTAAAAAAAAATGTTGGTAATTGATCCAGCACTTTTATAATAAAAATGATTTTTCCTAGTTAATATATTTTTTATTTTTTTACTGTTTTTAGAAATTTTAGAAATCCCCAATTTTATTTGTTATGGACCCTTTAGCAGTTTTGAAGAAAACAGAAAAAAAAAAATTGTAAAAGTTTCAAAAAAAATGCCTGAGGTGTTTGGTTGTGACTTAAAAATGCATAACATCACTAAATTAACAAACACTCGTTGCATAATGTTGCATAAGATGTATAACTTATCCAATTAAAAGAGGTGTCACAAGTTAAGTGAATGGTCCCGCGCTTGACGTAAGAAATAAAACTCTTTTAAACCACCATGACAAAAAAAAAGATTTTAATAATCTTATTATTTAATTATAATATCATTAATTTTATGATTAAGTTGATAATAATAATTAGAATTATTATTATTGTAATATTTTCATTATCGTTAATTTTGTGATCTTAACTTAATAATAATAATAATTACAATTATTATTATTTAACTAATAATTGTAATATAACAATATCATTAAATTATCATAATGACAATTAATAAAATAATAAATAATAACTTATGTCATCGCAAGTTATTTATCCACCAATGCCACAACAATAATAATTATTATTTTAACTATATTATTTAATTATAATGTAATAATATCATTAAATTATCGCAATAATAATTAATATAATAATAAAATAATAACTTACGTCATCATAAGTTAGTCATTCACGTATACCGCAACAACAATAATTATTGTTTTAACTATATTATTAAAAATTAAATATATTATTTAATTATAGTAATTATAAATGTAGTAATAATATAATAATAATAATTATTATTATTATATTACAATATTATAAAATTATCATAGTAATAATTAATATAATAATAAAATAATAACTTATGTCATCGTAAGTTATTCATCCACCTATACCATAACCAAACACCTATTACATAATTTTACATAAGCACTAATGCAACCATAACTTATGCATCATCTTATTCCATAACCAAACGCCTTTGTAATGATTTGATTGACAAGGAGATTTCAATACAAAAAACTCGTAACTCGTGAGCTAACTTGAACTCGATTAAAAAAGAGCTCAGATGTAATTCGATCCAATGGATTTCAACCTGGCAGATTGAGCTAAAGTAACACGATTGGTTGACAAGTCGAGTTTGAGTTAAGCTCAACTCAGTGCAAGCCAACTTGTGACATAGTAAATTTATATTTCACGGAGCATTATCAACATAATTTATGAGCATTAAAAATTTACAAATTAATGACATGTAACAAAAGTGGCTTGGCTATTTGGCTACCAATTTTAGGGGGCGTTTGGATGAGAGAAGAAGAATGAGGAAGAAGGAAGAAAGAAGAAAAAAAATTATAAACAATCCAAACTCTTCACAAAGTTACACACTTCCCAATACTTCTTCCCACTTCTTCCCTTCTTCCCTTCTTCCCACACCTATCCAAACGCACCCTTAGAGATCTGACGGCCTCGCTAAATGCCGCTAGAAGGAATGAGATGCATGACAACTTTTAAGAGATGTGCACACCACTTAGGACACCTCCTCAACTCACAACTAGTTTCTTGCTTTTTTTTTTTTAGCTCTTGCTATCCTTTCTTTTACTCTTCTTTTGTGGATGTTTTATTCTTAGACGGTTTTCCACAACTTGATGTGGCGCCTTGTAGCTACGGGTGAACTCCACAACTTTTTTAGTGGCACCTTGTTTTTTCTTTTTTCTTTTGGATGCTATATGATAGACTACCTTTCTAATTGAAGCTGGTTCCCTGCTTGAGAGCTCTTAGTTCAAAAAAATATTTATAAATTAATTATAAAAAATTTCTTTGTTATATATTTTTATTTAAAATAATAGTACATATGATAGATTTGAGTTTCAAGATATTTTGTTTCAAATCAATAGAAAGAATATAAAATATAATAATTTTATTTTTTTAAATATTGTATATGTCAATAAATTTTAACACTAGAATAATATATGAATTGATTAAATAAAATTTCGAAGGATATATACTTATTTCAAGCTGGTTCATTAGCCATGGGCTAGCTTGAGTTGGAGATGAGTCGAGTTCGAGGTATCTTAAAAAGTTAAAAAATATTTCTAACTCGGCTCAGATGGATGTTGATGAAGATCTGTTGGGTGACTAGCTAGTTGTGTTACTTGGTTTTACTATCTTGTTATGCTTCTTGGGTGATGTTTACTCGTCGGACTCGACTCATATACAGCCCTAAGTTTGACGTAACCACTCGTCGATATCATTTCAAGTTTTCAACCATAACATTTACCTTTACAAAAATATATTAAAAATATAACCATTTATTGATAGCTTTTACAGTACTGTGTTTTATTGGGGAAATTTTAAATAGTTCCATGTTGATCGCACCAATATATTAATTTCTTATAAGCCTGCGTGATTTTTATGTATTTACAAATAAAAATGTACTTATATTGTGATTTGTGGCTAAATAAAACATTAAAATTTAATAGAGTAATTAATAACACTGGCCAAAGTTTACTCGACTCCGTCACTGCGTTCATAGAACCTCATAGGGTTCGAGAACATGTTTTACATATGTATGTTTGAAGAAATTAAACGTCAGATGCATGGAAAGGATTTAGCGGCCTTTAACAATGAAAAGTTATTTTTAGTTTTTTAACTGTTTAGTGTAATGAAGAGGTCTCGATACACATTACGATGGGAATTACTTACGACAATTACAACTTGAACAATCAAGCAATTGAAGGGAGCGCTCTCTCCTCACACGTGACGAAGCGGCTCTCCTCTCATCCTAGCCCTGCGCGAGTTGTCGCTTCACCCTCACCCTCACGCGACCTTCCCTTATGTTTGCGTCTCTTCTCTTCCCATGGGCGCCTCCTCTCTACTCTCTCTCACGCGCCGTCTCTCCGACCAATCCGACCTCCGCATCGCCTCTCCTCTCCTCCGCCTCACCTCCATCCTCTGCCTCCGCCTCTCCTTAGCCTCTCCTCCACCTCTCCTCTCCTCCGCCTCAGCCTCTCCTCTGCTTCGTGATATCGTCATTATTTGTAGGCATTTGGACCGTACTTGGCACTCAAATAACACTCAAACCATTGAATTATTCAATAGATTGCTATGATTTCCATGGAATTGGCTCTACCGTCGTTTCTTCTCTCATTTTACAGGACTTTGATGATTTCTGATGATTTTGGAGCATATAGATGGATTCCCGACGTAGCACGCACGCTAGACGACTCATTCCTAGCATTGGAGGCTCTTTTCTCTCTCCTGGTCGACCCGAACAATCATCTGTTCGATCCGACCAGCACCTATGGCAGCCAGGCGTCATTTTCTCTCTCCTGGTCGACCCGACCACAAGCCTGTTCGATCCGACCAGCACCTATGGCAGCCAAGCGTCATTTTCTCTCTCCTGTTCGGTTCGAACAAGGATCTGTTCGGTTTGACCAGGGTGCCGCCATATCACATAAGGCATTATTTTTTACATAGAAACTAATGAAAATGGCAATTTCTTGCGCCCTGGTGCCCTAGCCTTCCATCCTTGCGACCTGGGACATCCATATATACACCTCTAGACCTGAAGGAAAAAAGACAACCTTCCATACCACAAATTCCACTTTCCATAGGCGTTTCTCTCTCTTCCACCATGGGAGATCATCAAAGCTTGGTTCTTTGAAGCGACGGCAGCAAGGAGACGAGTTTGATGACCATCTTGCAACACACCACTGCCTAGAGATCGTAGTTTGAAAGCATAAAGGAGTATTCGGTTTATTCTTCTATGTTTTCTTCTCTATTTTCAATGGGCTTGTATCTTGTTATTTCTATGTTATTTGTTGTGTGTTTTAGTACTATGTTAAGCTAAATTTATGTAGTCTTAGGGGTAAGGTAGTAACTTAGGTTTGGATGTTGTGATTTGACTCGTTATGTTATGATATGTTCTGTTGATTTGTTTCGTTGAGAATTATTATAATTGCTTGTTTAAATTGCTTGGTTAAGTCTAATTAACTTCTAGATGAATGGCCACATTTAGTTAAGTTCTAAAGTTAGGTTAATCAAGATAATTTAGATAAAGTATTTGGGATAAATCGTAGATCCGAAAGGGGAGATTAGTTGACACCAAAAGTGTAACTTTTAGACAAGTCCAAAAGACCTCTAGATATCCTTTATGAACTCCAACAAACAAGTTTAAGTTGATTGAATTCTATACCAAAAGTTGTGAACCAATCGAGTTAATTAGGTTAGGTTGTGATTAAACCAGTTTCTAGTCCAACAAGCGACAACTGAGATTTAGAATATCTAGGTTTGACCAACAAACCCTAGCACAAAGCATAAAATATCATAAAAGTTCAAAATCACACACTTATACCATCTGTTCGGATCGAACAGAGTCCTGTTCGGATTGAACAGACTCCTGTTCGGATTGAACAGACTCCTGTTCGGATTGAACAGACTCCTGTTCGGATTGAACAGAGTCCTGTTCGGATTGAACAGACTCCTGTTCGGATTGAACAGATTCTTGTTCGGACCGAACAGAGCGGTATATGCTTGAAAAACACCGTTTGATGCACGAAAGTGATAAGTTCTGTGTTCTAGAGTCCAAACCGATGTGAAACCTGAACCTAAGATGACTTTTATATTGTTAAAACACCCAAAAATATTTATTTACTTGCACCTTTAGATTTAATCAACCAAAAACTCCATAAAAATATAATTGTCTAGCTTTCGTGAGGAAGTAAAGTCCGGTACTCATTAATCCGTCCCTTGGGTTCGACCCTAAAGCTGTACTCCAAAAGACTAGTGAGGTTAGCTCTAGGTCTATAAATTTATTTGATTCCTAGGTTTTAAGTCCTTCATCACTTCGCCTCACCTCTTTTCCGTCTCACCTCAGCCTCTCCTCCGCCTCACCTCCACCTCCGCCTCCCCTCACTGTTCTCTCTCCTATACCGATCGGATCTGGTTGAGGAAGATAGAAGTAGAAATAAAGAAGGATAAGAAGAGAAAAGAGGTTTAGATGTAGTTCTGTTACAACTTGAGAGTAACTAAAGTACTATAAGGGATGATATCAATCATGATAGGAGAGTATCTAATATATATAAGGGAGCAAATAACATTCATATCTGATTTTGCTGTTTTTGGGAGTAACTAAATTACTATAAGGGAGTAAATAATATATACAACAGAGTAAATAATATTCATATCTGATTCTGCTATTGTTTGGGAGTAACTAAATAGCTATAATAGAGTAAATAACTAGTATAAAAGGAGTATCTAATATGTATGAGGGAGTAAATAATATTCAGAACTGATTCTACTGTTGTTTGGGAGAAACTAAATAACTATAAGGGAGTAAATAAATGGTAGTAAGGGAGTATTTAATAAAAATAAGGGAGTAAATAATATTCATATCTGATTCTGCTATTGTTTGGGAGTAACTAAATAGCTATAAGGGAGTAAATAACTAGTATATAAAAAAAATATCTAATATATATAAGGGAGTAAATAACATTCATAACTGATTCTACTGTTGCTTGAGAGTTTCTAAAAAACTATAAGGGAGTAAATAATTAGTAGCTAGATAATATTTAATATAAGTGAGGGAGTAAATAATATTAATTTCTGATTCTGATAACTGCAGGTCTAGGTTGGGCGACGGTGATGGGAGGGCTGCGCGACGGCGACGGGAGGGTTGCGCGACGGCGACGGGAGGGTTGTGCGCCGGCGAGCAGTGGGAGAGAGGAGAGACGAAACAAAGGGGTGAAGCGGGGTGAGGGGGAAGGGAGACGTGGGTGAGGGAAAGGGGTGCGCGGATAGAGAGGCCCTCGTGAAGGGGGTGAAGCAGGGTGAGAGTGACGAGGGGTGCGCGAATAGAGAGGAGCAAACGCGTTTCACAGGGAGCGTGTTTCCATTTTCGGAAAGTGAAATTTTCCAAAAATAACTCTGATTGCTTGATTGTCTTAGAGTTTGATTGTACTTATCAGCTCCGCATTATGATAAGATGTGTATTATAAATTCAAAATTTTTTAAGGCCCATGGCCATAATATGAAACTCCAAAAAAAAAAATTCAAAATTTCATCTTTTATAACTTCAGTATTATCAATGTAAATATCTAGGTAATGTATAGCAATTACTTCTCCTTTGCTGCACTAAACAAAACACGTGCATGTGTTCAATTCTGATGATCTAAATTTTATATTGTTCTCCTAAGTTTTAATTTGTAAAGAGAGACTGAAAAAGTATTAAACACACGCAATTATCTACCATGGAAAATAGTAAAAAAAATAATAATGACATTTTTACGGTCATATAAACTTTAAATTATCATAACGGGCATGTTTAGATCCGTTGGGAATTTGGAAATTTTCCTATTTCTAAGCATAAATTTTCCTATTTCTTCACAAAATTACACACTTCCCAATACTTTATGCCTAGAAATAGGAAATTCCTCATATTCCTAAACCATCGAAAGTAAGTTCGTACTCTCATTGATTCTGAATTTTGGTCGAGTTATTTGTAAAAACTTGTAATTTTGAATTAAGAAAAATTGCACACGGGAATTCTTCTTTGGCGCGGAGAGTTCATTGTATTTTCAAAAGGATACCGTTTTTATTTCAAGCGTGCTAAAAATAAATCCCCATGTGAAGGAGTGGATTTTATTCACGAGCAATACAATCGTTTGGTTGCTTGGTTTGATCTGCATGCAAGGTGGAGCGTGGTGATAAATAAATACAAGACAAATCCATACAAGCAAGCACCTTGATAAAAAGCATGAAATAGCTTCCCGAAATCATATACTGCCTTTATTCTACACAAGAACACATGCTGTGGAAATTTTAATCCATTTCCGTTCCCAAAAATTATTCAATTTTATGGTTTATCCTTATTATTTGGGCACGGCATGTCCCATTTTTTGGTTTGTTTGTGATAAAAAAGTACATTACCATATGCAGTCGCCTTTTTATTTATTACCTGTTACCACAAAATTATTAAAAAAAATTAACGGAGCAAGAACGATTTTTGAATTGGTATCGGATACCATATCAAAAACTCGTATCAATATAAGTAACACGTAAAAAATAGTAGATCGTAAATATAGAATCAATAATGAAATATTTTTCATATTTTTATGGGGGTTAAATATGAACATTTAAAAAAATATGCATATTTAACAAAAAAAAATTTAGACGTGCGTATATTATGATTTTGGATCTTGATAATTGTAGGACGACTAGATATGACAAATTAGAATTATTAATTTTACAATATATTTTTGCATATGGAAAAAGTGTAGGAGGATTTCAAAACAAGAGGAGGGTTATAGTGCTACAATTTGAATACCTCAAATATCCCAAAACTCATTTTTAATTATTTTTTTCAAAATATAAAATTCAAATTTCGAATCCAAACCCTTGAACTTATTTGATATAACAAGCGTGCATTTTTATATACTGTTTATATATTTTGAAGTTCATTTGATAATTGATCAAGAGGCTAAAACATGAACATATTAGAATTAATTCATCATATTTAACTAGATTTGTTCATTATTCAATACCTTGATCGAGATCAAACAAACTTAAAAATTTATAAAACTTGTATGGAAACAAATTGCTTAGCAAATTGAACAAAATCAACGATTTAGGCTCGATATTTAATTTTATAATTGAAAAAGTAATCAAAAAGTGAATTTGGAGGTATTTGGGGACACTCAAATTGCGAGCATTAGAACCCTCCTTTTAGAACAATATATTTACATTACATGTCAAGTTCTCATAATATATAAATTTAATTTATGAACAATTAAAAGGTTAAAAACTGAAATTTGAACGATTAATTCACACAGCGTGATAATCTTTGAGGGGCCATTTGGATCGCTCAGAAATAAGCGGAATAGCATCTTTTTAGGCGTAAATTTATTCCTAACCATTCAAACTCTTTACAAAATTACACACTTTCCAATATTTTCTACCTAAAAATAGACTATTCCTCTTATTCCTAAGCGATCCAAACGACCCCTTGAATAAATTTAGACCTCTTTGTCGCCGTTGCATAACATATTTTAATTTAATAAAATTATTAATCCACTGTAGTGACACGAATTCATATTTTCCTTGAGGCCGGCAAATTTTTAATTCGAACCGTTCGATCAATGATAGATATTTCGTGATTAATATCAGATCCGTTGAGATTCTTCGTAAAAATTAGATTGGACGATCAAAGGTCTGTCCGCAGTAACACAAACAATACCACATGCACACAGAAAAGAGTACACGAATTCATACGTGCAGAGAATCCACAATCGAAAAGCCACTTTCACACCATACTCCATCAATTAATACTTTTGTTATCACAGTGAGGGAAACAAAAACCATTACTTTTACAGTATTCTTTACACTGTCATCCTTTTCAAAGACCTACTAGCGATTCACAAGAGCTGACGCCATCCTTTAATTCCCACTACCATTCCACCTCCCCTCTTCTTATTCCTCGTTTCTCTTTCAATTCTATTCTATTCCCTCTCTCGTCTCGTCGTCTTTCTCCATTTTTGAAACCCTCTCAAATTCGCGCGCTCTTTACAAACCCTAACCATCTACCTACCGTTACCATTACCAAACTCGATTCCAGCTTGAGTAGTTGAGTTCCTTCCCTTCGTATAATGCGGGAGGGGAAGAATGGCGACGAAGGGATCCGACGCAGCTCCCACTTCTAGCTCTGCTCCTCCCCAAAAGAAGGATCGCCACGTCGTCACCTGGACTCCTCAGGTTTTGATTTCGCTAACTCTTTAATGAATTTAGTGCTTGTTTTATTTCGCTTTGATTAACTCAAGAGTGGTACTGATCACGTTTAATTCCTTAAAGTGTTGTTTAGAACCTTGAGAAAGAAGAGATTTGCATCGATTGGAACTAAAGGGGCTTTGTGTTTGGTGTTTTGGTTCTAACTTCTAACAAATTTGTGGGTTTCTGACATTTGGCAGATATGCCCCCTTTACTATTGTTATATCACGATTCTTGAGACAACCTGAATATGTTGAATTTGGTCAATTAACCTTAATGCATGGATGTATGCTCAGAAAAGCAATTTCTGAAGCTTATGAACATAAATTGAAAACTCATCCTTGTATTTTCTGTGTCAATTTTATAGGAAGATAGTCTGCTTCGGGAGAAGATCGCACTTCATGGAACCAACAAGTTCGTTTCGATTCATCTATTCTCATGTTTTTTCAATATATGATTTTCTCTTTAGTTATTATACCATCAATTTTGAAGTTGTAACTTAGCGAGTAGTTTTGATTTCAAATTTCAGCTGGGCAAGTATTTCAGCTAATTTCAAAGACAAGACAAGTCGGCAATGCCGTAGAAGGTATGTGTCGTAGTTTCGTATTCAGGTTCTGTAGGATATAAGATTTGCAATTCGAATATAGTTGCCTATAATATGCTGAATACTGATATCGGAGAAAGCAAACAAAAATGGCTTGTAAATTGTGTCAATAAATTTATAGAAATCACGTATACTGTGGGTGTTATTTGTAAGATTTGTAAAATCTGCGCATAAGATGTATCATATGAATAAATCATGAACACCTGTTTTATTCATCTGTTAATTTGGGAAGGTGCAAAAAAGGATAATGCAGGTTTGGTCAAGAGCCTTGCTACGATGGTATCTTTTTATTGTTTTATCAGGTTTTTGTTGCATGTCGATATGTTGTTTTAGCGTGGGCAGTGGTCATACCAACACCAACACTGTTTTGTCTTACCCTTTTTCCTTTTGGTTTTTATTAGCTTTGTTTGTGCTTAAGTGCTGAGTTAGTTCAAATATGTACTTATTTGGGCTTAATCGAGGACGAATGAAGCTGAACAGCTTAAAATAGTGAAGCTTTAATCAACTGACCGAACAGTAAATTAATAAATTTAAATAATTACTCCAAAGTAAATAATTCAGGTTTTGATATAAGAGATCTATTTTAATGGCTGAAATTTGAGGTTTAAAGTTGATATTCATTTGAAAAAATTATAAAATTTAATTGGAATAATAGGTGGTACACTTACTTGAATTCGGAGTGCAAGAAAGGAGGCTGGTCAGCTGAAGAGGATATGCTTTTATGCGAGGTATGACTTTGATTTAACAATGCATGTGTGCAACATTATCCCCACTTGCTGTTTTGGCTTGAAATTGAATGTAAGGGAGAATCAAACTTACTAATGGAAATGGATTTTCAAATCTTTTAGTTTGTCATACTTTGAGTGACACATACCCTCTTATAAAGTGTCACCAAAAAGGTTGAGCTGATTTTGATTCTTGGTCAACTAATAGGCACAGAAGATTTTGGGAAATAGATGGACTGATATTGCAAAGGTCGTCTCTGGAAGGTACTTCATTATACACTTATGCTAGCGTTGCTATGATAAGTACCATAATGAGTGATTGAATGTTGCTTGGTGCTTTGGAATGTTGGTCTATATCAGACCTTACCACTGTTTACTGCTTCACCCAATTCAACTCAATTAGCCATACGTATGCACTTATGCTACTTAATCCTTGATCACCTAATTGTTGCATTGCCTCAATAAAGCAAAATAAATTTAAATAGAGGTAGTGCTGGCATGGATGGCGGAAGGGGATGAGTGGTGAAGGGGGATTTTGTCAATCTGGTAATGGTACAGTATACCCAGTGCTATATACTATGCTGATAATAATTTCTCAATTGTGAATTAGAACTGACAATGCTGTGAAGAATCGCTTCTCGACACTATGCAAAAAACGGGCCAAAAACGAGGACTTCTACAAGGAGAACAATGTTCCGTGTGCCATTACAGATACTAACGGATATTTGCTTACAAGAGATAGACTAATATCAGCTGGGATTGACATTTCTTCTCTGCCAGCTAAGCAGATGAGGTATGAGTAGTACAAGACCTGTGTATGTGTCCTTGCCTGGGTTTGTTTGTTTATTTTTTTGGGTGAAAGGGGTGGGGGATCGGGCTCTGGATTGACACAGTGCTAACTGTATATGTTAATACTAAAGGAGACCATGTTTGTGCTACTGGTACAGAGAGTTTATTATTATTATGGAATATGCTTCTGGGACTTGATACTGGTTCAATCAGATATATAATAGCACACAGCTATAGGCATTGAGGCAATCATCTGTTTTTGGGTAACCATGTGGTATATCAGTATATGTGCCACTGTGCTGATAGTGGGCTTCCCAGGATTATGTATACCATTCTGGCTTATTTTACCTCTATGTAATGTTCATTACAGGCACAAAATTGAACATGACAGTAGGTCAAACTTGGTATGTCATCGAATTACAATTCTCATGATCACTAAATTGTGGTTGAAAAATAGGTACAACCGCTCCGATTCAGGCAAGGGAATTGTGACAACTGATACATCTTTAAATTATCAAGTAACTGAAAGAGATCAGTTGAGGCAACCCCTGGCAGAGGTCTCTTTAAATGCTGGTAATTCAAAGAACCTGTTATTTAATGGTGAGTTGTATCCTGTGAATTCTATACTTGATTCTTTTTCTAGAAGAAATTCCCCTTTGGGGCATTGCACCCATATCTCTGGTTTTTGCAAACACAATAACGTTCCTGCGATTTACAGCAAATAATCAAGGAAGAATGACTGAATTGCCCCTAGATAATATATTACAGCTTAACCTAAAAACCAAACCCACTTTTTGCTTGGTTGAATTCATTTTGGCTGACTACAATGAAAATGCAAAAAGAAAGAAGGCTTATAAGAAATAAATGCAAATTTGTCCTAATTTGATGGCTTCTTTGTGTACTTATTGGTGTAATGGTAATGTACCCAGTACCCACGGATAGCTAAAACTAGAGGTTTTAGTTGGAACATGAAAAACCTAGGTATTAATTTTAAATAATATAAATGCAGGTTCTAGCTTACAAAACCAAAAAAAAAAAAAAAAAAAATTCCAATGCAGTTCACGTAGTGTCCCATAATTGTTCGGTTAAGGACTGGTATTGTATTCAATCAGCTGAAAGCAGAAGTCTAATTATGATTTGTTAGTTTGCTTTTATGATTGTTGTTGTTGTGTAAAGGCATACCTCTTTGTTACAGTTTCTGATTTTGGTGTGAACGGCACGTTCCTGCAGAAGGATGATCCAAAATTGCCGGCATTGTTACAACAAGCTGACCTGCTTAGCTCCCTTGCAATAAAAGTTAATGCTGAAAGCTCGAAAGAGAGCCTTGACGAGGCCTGGAAGGTTTCCCATTTTGTCCTCTTACTTTTCATTCAATTTATTTGAAGATTTATTCAAGATTTGTGTTTAAGCAAACTAATTTATGGCTATGTGCTTTTGTGACCTCTAGTTTGATTATTAGAAAAAAGGATTTTTCTCAAGCTACCTTTAAATGTGCAGTAAATTGTTGTATCCGTAGCAAATAAAGATTCCAATAATCTTAATACTAACAGGTCTACTTTATGGTCCTGGCATACAATGAATAATGCCATCATATAATTTATTTGGTATTCAAATTTCTAAACAAACAAATTTGTGAATGTAAATACATTTTCAAAAGTTCATTTAATTTAATGTAATGAAAGTACAGAATATTGTATTCTATTTTTTGACATTTTGTCAAATCACATAGGACCTTATTTTTACTGTATCCGATATGATTTTTTATCCATATTGATGCAAGGATCTTTTATGTAAGCCATATATAAATTCTTCTAGCATTATGTTCCAACTTTGAAAAATATTCATGCGAGACAAGATGGATAAAATTATAGGTGACAAGACATGGGCCAACATATTTCAATTGCCAATAATAAGTTAATATTTGCAAGGTCCATAGGAAAAAAAAAAAAAAACCACATGAGGCAGTTTTGTACTCCTGAAAATTGACTTTCTTAAAATATTTCCTTGTGCAAAAATTTCAGCAACTTCAGGAGTACATGAACCAAATGGAGAAAGTATCTAAGAATAGGGAGATGTCTGACGTCAATTTCCTTTTGGATGACCTAAAAGATTTGATAGAGGATCTGAGAAATAGCAAGGAGCAACACCTGCAAATGGGGCTGCAATTGCAAGAAAAATCTACTGATGCTTCTGGTTCTATGCCCTTAGGAGATGCACAATTTGATGATTCTTTTAGGACCATGTTAGATAAAAGTACAGAGGATTTTACTTCCTCTGATGATTTGATTAAGTTTCCATCCAAGAATCCTGTGGCTACTAATGAGGCAGTCTGCCCAGGTTATTTAACTTCACTAAGTTACAATTAATTTTTTCAATTCTGTTTTGTTATAATTCCATCCCTGCTCTTTAAAATTTAGACTCCATGTATTTATTGGCTTTTCTCTGTTCAATTATAGACCGAGGATGATAAACACCAGTCTTAGGCATAAGTTAAATTTACTGATAAAGAATAAAATGAGGTCAATTGCCTACCATGCCTTTAAGACTCCAGGACAAGGTTGACCAGAAAGCCATCTTGGGAGTTGCAACCTTTTGGTTCTCCTTTACCAGGGAGAATTATTATCAATCTGTTTTAGTTAGTTAGATATGGAGAAATAATCGTGGTACTATACCAATGCAGCAGGAGCATCTATGCAATTATCTGTAAAGATGGAGAACGAAGATGGAAGCAGCAGCAGTGCTAGAAAGGATTTGGCAGACTCAAATTTTTCTTCACCAATTCAGAAGTTTCCAGCATTTCAATCATTTGCTGATGCCATTCCGAGTCCAAAATTTTCTGAGAGTGTAAGATTTATTTTCTTTTCTTTTTCCTTCTTTCTACTATGATATTTTCTGATAAGTGATAACTAATGCGGGAGCTTATTTACTTTTCTTTAGCTATGTTCTGCCTGACAAAAAGCAAGATGGGAAAAGAATCACAATTATCCATTCTCTAATTTGCTTCTATACACTTAACTGGGGAAGTAAAGAGAAAATTTGCTAAAAAATAAGGAAATAAAAGACAACATAATCTTGAACTATTTGTCGAACACTACTTGGACAGTGATACCATTTTCTATGACTCAAAATTAATAATTCAATTGCCATGTGATTTTTCAGGAAAGAAAGTTCCTCTTGACTGTGCTTGGTCTGTCATCTCCAGCTTCAAACATTGGTTGCCCCAAAGATCCATCTTGCAAAAGGGCTCTTCTGGATAGCCTCTAAATCGATGGTTATATATAGTATGGTTTTGCATATACAGCTCCCCTCAACCCTGAAATATTTATTTATTGTTCATTAGTGTCGTGTTCTTAGTCTTAATAGGTGGCTGAATGGTTCGGTTACCTTAGTCTCCTTATTGTAGATTCTTCTTCGTTTGGGAAGTGTGGTGGGTGCCAAATATGTGTTTTTTTGTGTGTTTATTCTTTATTCTGTTTGTTAGTAGCTGTACATAGGTTGTGTTCTCTTATACGGTAGGATGGATCTACCTAAAGAAAACTACATGGATCAAGGAGTTTGGAGCTTGATTCATGGTTGAAAAGTATACAATAAGGAGGCCTTTGATGTGTTATGGCTATGCCTTTGTTCGGATGGTGTGAGTCGTGAAAGATAGTTTTGTGTGTAATACAACCAGTTTGTTATATTGGCTTTGGTTTTAATTAAAATGCTGTGGCAATAAGTATAATATTTGTTGTGTTAATACTCTTTTGATATAAGAATATACAATGTCGTTGACGTCCTATGATTATAATGACATTGGAAGTTCTTTAGATGAATTGAGAAACTTAAAAGGTTGCTCACATTATAGAATAACATCCACTATTAAGCGGATGTGAATTTTATTTTTCTGAATCTGTTACACTTTTGCTGACAATTAGATCATGCAATCTGAATCCTGAGAAGGAAAAAAATCACTTTCTAGCTGAAAATTTATACACCATCACATGCTCGTAAGCCTGACCAGGCCCATAGATCTCATTTGGAAAGTTTGCATGGTGCACTGCATCAGGATAGTCCTGTGTTTCTAAGCACAGGGCGGCATGCTGCATGTACTTGGCCCCACCTTTTCCTTCAGTTCCATTGAGAAAGTTTCCTGTGTAAAACTGTACACCTGGTTGGTTGGCCCACAACTCCATCACACGCCCGGACTGGCTCTCTTCGACCACAGCCACTCTTCGTAGACCAAGTTCATCTGGGGTTGAGTCCACCACATAGTTGTGATCGTATCCACCTGACATAATTAATTAATATGTTAATTATGGCCATTTTGGCCAGCCATGCTATGGACTTTTTGTTGCATGTTTTCATTGTAATCACTGCATTTAAGCATTATTAATTGGCTGAACAAGTTCAACACTGCCTAGTACATGCAAGTGTTGATAATGAAACAAAGCATGTTTTTTGAATTTTTGGAATGGTTATTGTTGGTGTTGGCTTAATAGCTTGAGCTAGCTAATCTAAGCACCATTCTGACAAACCTGAATGAGCTACTTAAATATTAACATCTGGTTCAGGGGAGCATCAATAAAATCAGAATCAGCATACACCAGATCCAAGACACTGACATTGGAGCTGCGAATTTCACTATAACCTTTGATCAAGAAGTGAAAAATTTTCTTCACTTTTATTTTATTTTATTTTATTTCTAACCTTTCAGTTGTGAGATCCTACTGCCAACAGTCATTGGCTTGCGAAAATCAAATGGCGTATTATCAACAGAAGCAATTTCACCGGTGGGAATGAGCTCAGAATCGACTGGTGTGATGTGGGATGCGAAAATCTGGACACGGTGATTTAGGATGTTCCCACTGGAATGTCCACCAAGGTTCCAGTATGAATGCTGGGCCAGGTTAATTGGGGTCAACTTATTTTGTGGTTTAGCATGCATGGTCACTGTCAATTTGTAGTCAGGACTTATTTTGTATGTCACGTGTACATCAACATCTCCAGGGAAACCTACACAAGTAGAAATAGGAAACATGTAGTTAGATAGGTGACCATGCAAGGTATCAAATAGGCAGATTAGCATGGGTTTGCATCTTGTTATACTGTGTTCAGCACTCTCAGTGAATCAGTTTTAGGTCAATGTTAGGTTTGGAATGCCAGGGCAGTTATAGGTTTTAGCTTTTTGTTGTCTAGATTGATGGTCACCTCCTTGTTCATTAATCGAGTCTCTTTTTTCTATCAGGGCACCTTATATTTGTTCGGTTGGGATCTGATAATACAAGATGACAGGTCATCAGTTCGGGTGCTACCACTTGAACATCCTAAACTGATGAATGATGACAGGTCAATGTTGGGTCCTACAAGATGACAGCTCATCAGTTGAATTGTACAGTACTTCTGTGAATCAGTAGTATCAGTACCCATTTAGGTTGGTTAGAGTTTTTATGAGAACTAATTGTTGAGGTGTGAACTATCAGGTACATCCTAGTAAAATATCTAAACATGGCTGAATATACATTCCAACTCCACCTGTTTACTAGTGGGTGGTTTATGGACAATCACACACTCTATTAACACCGATCTAACCCACAACAACTTGCAACAAATACAGAATTAAAAACAATTGAGATGACAATCCTACCTTGTTCTCCATCAAAGCTGTTGTAGTAGAAGGTGATGTAAGGGGAATCACCATCCACCTTCTCTATTACATCCCAAATCACAGCGCTGTATCCCCTATGCCCACCTGATTAAACTATGAATTTATCAGATTGCATTTCGTTTGACAAGTTTTGCTGCATAAATGTGTACCTTTTCAAAAATTTTTTTAAATTTGTTGTTGGCATCTGCAAACAATGTGCAATCCAGATTTCTCAATTGAAATTGGTTGATGCATTATTATTGATTCACTCAGTTAAAACAATGAACAAAATCTAATAATATGAACCAAATTGGTTGATGTACATACATTTTTCTTTAGGATTCAAGAAACGTTACCATGAAGGGAGTTGTTTCCGTTGTTGCAGTAGAGATGGTATGGTGTCCCATTAATTGTAAAACGGGAACCTGCAATGCGGTTTGCAACCCGACCCACCAATGCTCCAAAATAGGATGTGCCAACCTTAGCAACAAATAGGAAAGAGGAAACATAAATGATAAAACTATTACTGTAGAGAAATGACAAGGCTGTGCTGTTCAAATCGAGCAATGATCCCTTCATATGAAAACACAATTAAAAAAGAGAGACAGAAAGCGAATAAAGAATATTGCTCACAACATAGGAACTAATCTTGTCATAACCAAGGACGATATCTGCTAATTTTCCTGCCAACAAAACACAAACCACGGAAAAAGTATAAATTCACATAGTGACTG
Source organism: Rhynchospora pubera (assembly GCA_028095005.1). Lineage (NCBI taxonomy): Eukaryota > Viridiplantae > Streptophyta > Magnoliopsida > Poales > Cyperaceae > Rhynchospora > Rhynchospora pubera. Next base: position 155,409,409 of record CM051462.1, on the reverse strand, counting down.
AAGAAAAAGAGCTGATTAGTAGATTGGAAGCAGGAAGAATGCAATCAATTTTGTACCAACCTTGCTTATCAGGAACAACAACTGATATAATGGTGGCACCCCAGTTAGTAACTCTAATTGAGAAATCTCCCTTTCTTAGCTCATATATCCCCACCATTTTTCTGTACTTGGTCGCATCAGATAAACACCATAAACCCAAAAGAACAACGAAAATAGAGAGAAGCTGAATGCTCTTATTCGCCATTATCAATGACTCGACAGCAGAGTTCTAGCAATTCAGGCAGAGGACCTGACTTTAAAAGAAGAAAGTTTACTGGACAAATTGGGATTTTAAGAAAAAGGCAACAACTTAAATTGGTTAAAAATAGAAAGGAACAGAAGAACTGAAAAATAGAAAAGACTTGAGCTCTTTCAGTTTTGTTCTTATCTCCATATCTATTAATCGACTAGATAGGCATATCCAATCGTTTTTGTTTTGTCAGAATACCCAATCATTTTATAACGGTGGGTTTCCCGCGTGATTTGTGAAGTTTCACAGGTTTCCTAAGAAAATGTTAGTTATATCCCTGTGAAATAGCAAATATCATGGACTTCCTTCAAAAAACAAGCCTTGTAAAAGGACCCCTATAATAATGCGGGACAACAATATTTTATAACAACAAATATGAAATAACACATAACAACTGAAAACTAGAAAGAATAATGAGAATAAGTTTTGTATTATCATTTAAATAAAAGTCGTACATGATAGAATAATACAAATCTAAACATTCTATCTGAGACATAAATGTAATATAGGAAATAATTCTAAAACATATCAAATAGATTATTCATCACTTATTTCCTTTATTGTATTGCTTGTAGAATCGCTAGAATCTGCATTTCCATTTTTTGCATTGCTAGCCATAATCTCTAAAAATTTAGGGATATCTTATGAAGATATTATCAGTTGAATATATAAATGATTAAACCCGTTTTAAATTCATAACATGGTATATCATGTAAAAGACTTTTAAAAAAATATTTTTCCTCAAAAATGAAATGGGTGGCGCTCCCACCTATTTTCAAAAAAAATAATAAAAATACTTTTTGAAAATTTTGAAGCTAACTTGATAAAAGGATAAAGAAAAGAATCTCAGCGCAATTTATTAATGATCTTGTCTTTGGTTTGCCATACGAAAGGAAAATTAAAACAAGTCAAACAAGAAATTAGAAAGAAAAAAATTTAAGCAGCTTTCTACAATCTACAATTAAACGTACCCACCAACTTTATTGAATTGTCGCCTAATTTTTTCATTATTTATGTATTTATTTATTTTTGTTGTGACTGTACCACACTCTATGTAAAGTGGAAACAAGCTTTTACTTCATTCACTTCGTGGGATCTAACAAGGCACTTGAGACTTGAGGTTGAGACAGCATGCTACATGCCTAAACCTTCATTTTCTGGGACCATTGAACAGAAAAGTGCCTTTCAGAAAAAGTCAGCAAATGGAAAGAAACGCTATTATGACAACTTAATATCTCCCCTTCGGGTATTAAATATACACATTGGCCATAGCCAATAACAAAATTATAATAATAATAATAATAATAATAATAATAATAATAATAATAATAATAATAATAATATATACACGTAGCTCTAAAAAGAGATCGGTAAATTACGTTAACTTTGCTAACTAGGATGACTAAGTGAGGCTGGTATTTTGAGGATTTTAATTGGATCGTCATGAAAAATTATCCGAGTTCAGTTCATTGGAGAAAGCACAGCCCCACCAGTATCATTAATTTAATCCAATACTGAAAGATGCTTTTTACCTTTATTAAATACTGTGCATTTATATGACACAAGTACAAAATGCTAGTGCCGCATGTTTGTCCAGTTCAGTGGCAGATAGCTGGAAGCACGTGATTTAGCAATCGAGATAAAATTTTTAATGGTAATATTAAATGCTACCGACAAATAAAAAAAATACTAAATGTAGGAAAAAATTGTAATTTTTTTTTCTTTTTTGTAAGTTTGATGATATGAAGACGCAAAGACCTCTATTGTTGATCTCCTTTTCTTTTCTATAAATTTAAATTGCCCGGTCAACGTTTAAGAATTATATCGTAGGTTATCGGTCGGGTTGTTACCTATTGATAAAAACTAGATGGGGAAATCGAGCTTCGCTCGATAGATATATGCGGCACAGATAACCAATGAAGAGGATAAAGAAATTTTATATTTATTAATATACGTAATAATATAATTACCTAGCAGCAGGTCTTATTACGGATAAAAGAAAATAAATATTGAAAAAACTTTGAATTTTTATTAAATTAATTTTAATTTTATTTTTATAAAAAATATTTGTAATTCAATCTTTATATTTTTTTTAGTTGTGCAATTCAATTTTATTTATTTACAACGTGCTCAAAAGAATTTATCTAAATTTGTGGAAATCATTTTGTAACTTTTTATAGATAGTAATAATATATATATGTTGCCGAAAAGCTCTAAGTTGTTCTAAAAACTAATTTGAATTTACAAAAGCAAAAAAGTATTATAACAGACGCATTAAATTTTATAATTTCGATAAGATAAAGTAAAAATTATTTTTTATGATTTATATAATTTTGTCCATTTGAACGTCGAAAATTATTTACACTTTGTTTCAAACGTCCCAAAAATATGGCAATTATGAATAATCTTTAAATATTAATAATTTAAGCTATCGATTCTTATATATATATATTAAAAAAAAAGAAATGCTAGAGTTAATATCTTCTTGCGTTTGCAGAATAACTGATATAACACATCTTACAAATTTTTTTTGTTACTTAATTTTAGGACATTGAGAACTTATAGATTGAAGGCATGATGGTGGCAAAATTAATAATTTTGAACACATCTTATAAAATAATTTAAGGACATTTAGGACATTAACAATTTTGAATTCCTCAACTACAACTTTTATTTGTATTTTGTAATTAGCCTCTGGCTAATTTTGGACTTGCTTCTCTCAGGAAAACATTGTCGAAATTGGAGTCAATATGTTCTTGATTTAACATAAAACATTTTTTAAGCTAATCATTTTGTTTATAATGTAATATAGATAGTGTTGGTGCAAATTCAAATAAAATCGCTAATATGAAAACAAAAGGAATAAAAAGAATAAATTTACCTGAATCGCATTAGGCGTTATCCTTAAGCGTATTATGTCTCAACGTGTGACAGGAACCGTCACCTTTTAGGGCACAACCATGGGTGACTGATGAAAGCCTCCAAAAATATCCAGCAAAAATTACTTTTGAATATTGGAGAGTGAAATAATAGAATTGGATTTTCGAGATATATATATTGGTTATTTATTTCACCGATTTTTTTTTTTTTTGAGATACTCATTTCAAGTGAATGACTTGTATATATAGCCCATTAACCAACAACCATGAAATACAAATAATTAATTCATAAGTTACGGAATGGTAAAATTTCTGAACAAATTAATATTCTTAATTGGTCCATTAAAAATAGGGTCAATAACGGGCAAATAATTAATATGAAATAAAAAAACTGATATGAGCTATTAGCAAATAATTCATTGTGATTTAGAAACGGTTAGCAGAAAACAAAAGACATTGATGTTTAATCAAAAGGCTTAGTTGTTGTTGTTGTTGTTGATGATGTTTAATCAAAGTGATGGAAATTAATTGGATGGAATTTAAAGAGATAAGAAAGAATCATAAGCAATTTTGAGTTTATTCAACATGTATGTTTTTATGTTAATTTGACACGCAAAATAATAAGTAGGATGAAATTTTGTTCAGTACTAAAGTTTTGTTACATACTTGCCGCATAGTCGTATTAATTTGAAATTGAATAGCGTCTCGACAATAATTCGGAAGCAATATTGAAAATTGAAAAAGAAAATAAGGGCAAGATGATTGGTAAATAATTGAAAAGCTAGAAGAATCAGCCATAATTTCTAGCTCAGATTTACCATTTAATACTTTCTAGGATTTTATCAAGCTCTCTTGATCCAGATGTATTTGTGCATGAAACTATTTAGGAAATAAGAAAATTGTAAAAGAAAATTTAACCAAGAAGGACCGATTAAATTGCTTACATATTAAATAAGAAAAAATAAAAAATACGAAATTCAAAGAAATATTACAATCAAAGTTTAAATATTTAAATATTTCTATACACAATTAAATCTCAATGAATCAGTGCAAAAAAATAAGCTGCCTATGCAAAACATATTTGTGGAAAATTTGTACTTGTCCATGGTGTATGTGAAAAATTACTCTCCATTCTATATTCATGCATAGTCTGTGTTTGGCATTGTTTACGTCTGAGTCTTTGAGATCAAATACTAAAGTAAAAATAAAAAAAGACAGACGTGTTGATTTTTTGCATTGCCATTTACCACCACTTGTTGAGAACGGGTCATACTATTGATAACAATATATCGGCAACATAATATCGTACAGAGTTTTTGTCTCAACTAATCCAAAATTTTTAACACCAGATATCTCCCATTATCCAAACCTTTGCCGTGTCGGCCCGCGCTTAAAAATTTTTAACAGGACTCTCACGCCTTTTTATTTATAATACTGATTTTATTAGGTTTTTTGTTTGTTTTAATATACAGTAAATAAAATAAGTAATCCATTAGCTTAGTCCCGAATATATGTTTTTTTTAGAAATACTAGGCAGAGGCTAGTCCCGAATATATGTTAGGCTTCTTTTACTTTACGTTTGGATATGTGTGAGAAGAAGGGAAGAAGAGAAGAAGTGGAAAGAAATATTGGGAAGTGTGTAATTTTGTGAAGAGTTTGAATTGTTTATAATTTTTTTTTCTTCCTTCTTCCTTCTTCCTATATCCAAACGCACCCTTTTTTAAGGTAGCAAATATTTATCAGAATGAACCATGTATATCTTGGATGAACTTTCATGAACTTCTTCAACCAACCACCTACAATTACAGGCTGTATATGTAAGATAAGCAAAAAGAGTCAGTTGCTTCTAGTATTTAAATATTATGGCATGCTTAAAAGATCGTAATTGATGTGTCAAATTAACTGAAACCTCAATGATGCTTATGTGAGAAGCCTCACAATTTCATAAAAGAAGTTTGACTGTTGTACTACTAAAATTGCAACATACCTTTAAAGCTTGGTTAACCATTACAAAGAACAACAGTCAAACTATTCAATATTCTAATTAATGCAACTGAGTCTTAAAAGGTCTCCGCCGGGAATTGATCTGGACACTCCCTAACTCAATCCGAGCACCCTCATGTGAGTTCTAAGACCAAATTACCCCTTTATATTTAAAGTAATTACATAAAAAATTAACCATAACTGACAAGCCACCGTTAATCACAACCGTACAAAGACAAAAAAAAAAGAAATCAATTTCTGAAAAAAAGTGATCGGTTTGTTTTCATTGCAAAAAGGTCCAATATATAGGCTTGATGTTTTTGACTTTGACTCCGTGTAAATCCGTGAACCTTAAAAAATAAAAACAAACAGGCAACAGATTGAGTATTAAATTCACGTTTCTTCTCGTTTGTGTTCTCCAATAGAGTGCCGACTTGCCGAGGCAACATAGAGGTCATCCCGATCTTTGTGTGTGTCCGGTGTCCCAGAGAAAGAGGGCTCCTATTACAACCAAGTCTCCTGCTGGTGGTTCTCCTAAAAACTCCTAAAAACTCGTATAAAATTCGAAATGAAGGAAGAGACCACTGGAAGTAGGTCTGTTTAACGTTCGAAATGGCAATGGAATGAGCCATTTCGTTTGCCGTTCCGTTCCATCAACGGTATACCTATAACATTTCGTTTTTTGTTCCGTTTCAATAAACGAAATGCCATTTCATTCTGTTATTCGTTCCGTTTGGACGGAACGGAACACGTATTTTTATACTAAAAACTGCACTATTTATCGAAATGGAAGCGAAATAGACCATTCCGTTTACCGTTCCGTTTCAGCAACGGTATATTTTACCATTCCGTTTATTGTTCCGTTTCTAAAAATAAAATGATATTTGGTACCGTTTACCGTTCCGTTTCAGCAACGGTATATTTTACCATTTCGTTTATCGTTCCGTTTCTAAAAACGAAATGATATTTGGTACCGTTCCGTTTGGACGGAACGTCCAAGGAAAACGGTAAACGGTATACCGTCGTCACCCCTAACTGGGACTATAGAGCGGAGGGTTAAAAAAAAGGAGGGCATTTTTGTCATTTTGAAAAAATTGGAATGTTCGGACTAAATCAGAGAGTGTCCGAATCAATTCCCGTCTCCGCCTCTCAAGTTTTTGGCAATGTCTATCCACGATACATGAACAAACCAAATTGCTCAATGCCGTAACTACATTAAAAAAAATTTAGTTAAGAACGCACTTGAATCATCTGCATATAACAAATGTGACTAAAAACTAATTAAAAACAAGAAAATGAGATGGTTTAAGTGTGACATTTGAATTATACGAATGAATCTACAAAATTCACATATGAATCTCAGATTGGGTGTATAAATTAATTTTAGAAAAACGGAGAGGAAACATCACCAATGTGATCCACATATCCCACCGATATAAGTTGTTTCTTAAACAATGTGCAATATCACCGGTGAGACACCTAAAAATTCTTTTATCCACTTTCTATTTCTTGTAACATTTATAATGTTATATAGCATATTTGCTCTCCGTCCGTTTTCTTCTTCCACCATTTGTTTCATGATGGTTTAAATCTTTCCTCTCATCTTTCTTTTCTAGATTACAAAAATTAAAGAATTGTGAGTACTAACAACCAAACAAGGCCTTAGTTGACAACAAAATCAATAATATATTGATCTAAACTGAATAAGAAACGTGTAAAAAAAAAGCAAATCTCAATAAAAACAACACAATGAAACCTAAACTTTGAAGCATTCGAACCAAGCAGCCATGCATCGATTAATTAGCTACTCAAGCCAAGATGAAAGTAACTCGAATAAGAAATAATCGACATACAAAAAAGGGCACAAAATCAATGCTTACATGTTTTATGGGGGCTTAATTGAAGAAAATTTGAGTTGTAGCGTGATTAAGAGCAAACCCTTGTGAAGGAGATTGGATACGAGACGGCTAATCTTGTTTATTTGAAACTAGAAAGGAAATCACTATGTCTAAAAGTAAAGAGATGTGTACCCAGAGAAAAAAAAATAAACGAAAAGAAGGAAATAAGGGTTATTTAAATTTTTTTAAATAGATTGATCCGTAGGCGAAGAAGGAATTGATAGAAAAAGAAGAAAAGAGAGAAAAACCAACGATATAACTTAGTTTTCGACCAGCGACATTGTCTCTTTTAGACAAAACGCTAACCTTTTGTCTAATATTTAAATATAAGCCGTATATCATACTAGATTAACAAAATTCATGATGCACATTTGATGTTAAGAGTTGGATGTACCTTTTATCTGATCTGTTTAACACCTTTTAATGAATTAATTTATCAATAGAGATAATTTGTGATGCAGTGTGACTTCTTCTAGATTTTAGTTTCTTCCAATATTATAAAATATACTTTTCTTTATTCCCTAAGATAAAAGAACAAAAAGTGTCTTTTTTATATAACTTAAATATCAAATATTAAATATATTTAGTTTCTTTCACTTTTTTTCACTCTTCCGAGGCTTAAGTGCCGAACAATCTATATACTATTTATAAACGCACGCATGCGAAGATGTATAACACGTTAAGTCTAGCGTGTAAACATGAGTTTTTACCGTTCGATTGGTTTGATCTGCGGTTGGATATCAATCGCTAGCCGAAGCAACACTATTGATTGATTTTCTATCTAATATAAAAATAAATTGAATAACACATCTATTTGTATCGCTGATAAATTAAAAAATATATTTTTATTTTCTAATATTATTTTGTTTCTTTATTCACCCACGTATGAGGAGATCTTATACTAGTATAACAAAAGGAAACACGAAAATGATGAGAGGAAAACGCGGATATTATTTTCAGGATATTGAAAAAACCTCAAAACTGGATTTTCTGATTAAATTCATGAGGCCCAGTTACATATCAGCCCAGAAAGCAACAATATAGGCCCGATAATAACTCGGTAATCTTGACCTTAAAAAGGTCAGCACAGTGCAAATCTATGATCCGAACCGTCCGATTAATGATGGGTGTCCGTGATTAATACCAAACCCGTCGAGATTCGTGCTGTTCGTAAAAATCGGCCCGTCGAAATTATATCGGACGGTTCGGATCGAAGGTTAGCACTCTGCTGACCTTTAAGATGCTGGTCCGCCGAGCTATTGCAGTGGAGAGGAGATGGCTGTGCACGGTACAGATCCGACGGTCGTACTCCCTCCGACCGGAGAATCGGATCTCCGTTCCCAGATCTCTTCTCTTCAAAGCCGAATAAAGGTAAGTGCTTTTTGAGAAGAATTGCTCCTTCGGTACTTCCAAGTTTTACTGAGTTGATATATATATATATATTTTTTTTTCTTTTTTATTTATGGAAATGAGTAGGAATTGGAGCAGGAGAATAAGAGGCTGGTTACTCTGATCTCAAGATGCCAATGCTCTTCTAGCAAGGTTCTTGTTGCTTTTAAAGAGAACTTTAATACCATGTACATTTTTAGGAACAGTAATGTTGATTTTTTATGTAATTTTACACAATAGTAGAAGAAACACAACAGTAATGTTGATTTTTTTGGTTTAGGAAGAGAATGTTATAGCTCCTATTGTTACAACCTTGAGCTTAAGTGAGAGCATTGGAGAAGAGGAGGTGGACAATGAAGTGATGTCTACAACAGCTTGTGAAGCTGGTGAGAGTTTTTTTATGAACAAGCTTTGTTCTTTTTTGTTTATAAAGCAATCATAAAAACGTTGTATTGGCTCCAACTTTTGTTTTGGTACTGGAAACCAGCTAAGACTTCCTCATTGTTTCACATGATTTGTTTTGCGTTCAATTGTAAAATGACGACCAATTTTGGTCATTGATTGAGGCTATGGTTCCAATAGGTCCGGTGATATGGCTCCAAATTTTGGTTTTTTAAAGCTTCAAATAGAAGATCTGAGCACTCAATATGATCTACACATTGAAAATCTTACAGGAAACAAAATATTTATACTTTTTAAAAACTTTTAACTATAATTTTGGTTAAGGAGATGTTCTGAATTTTAAAATCAATGGATTTCTCCCTAACCAGAAATTTGCAAAAGAATCTTAAACATAGTGAAATTTGGTTTGCTACATCATTTCAACATGTGGATCATATTGAGTGCTTGGATTGACCATTTGAAACTTGAATACTGAGATTTGAAGCTGTAGTACCACAGCCTCACTGTTGGTCACTTGGTTCCATACTAAAGAGTAATTGCATTTTCATTGAGGATAATACATTCTGATGTGTAGTTGAGTCAAAATTGTATGGCATAACTGCATAAAGTACAATTTGAGCTTGTCAGGTTTGTCAAGCGTCATGACCCTTTTTTTTTTCCCCTTCTCTCTCTTTTCTTTTCCCAATTTCTGTCTTAGCTTCAAATGGAAAGGGAAATGAAGAAAATATTTTTGGCTTAAAATTGGAGTCCAGGGAAAGACCAGGTGCATCTTTAGTAGAATATTTTGTCATTCCTCTTTTATAATGTTTATTGAATATCTTTATTTTTTTTCCCCAAAACCAATGTTTTGATAACTTGGAGGCAGGTCCAGTACTGATCTCCTCATAATTGACTGAAATTGCAAAATGAATATGTTAAATAGTTATATTTTGGTATCTCAGATCCGCATGTAAAGGCCATGAAATCCTGCACCAAGAGATATATCGCATTGCAAATTATGTACTTTGGACAGAGGTACTTTACTTTTACCTGGAGCTTTTGATGTCATGTGGAAAATACATTCAGTAGGACAGGTTATATTTTAATATTTCATGTGGAAAATACGTTCAGTAGGATATGTTATAATGCTGTCTTTATATTTTAATATGTCAATAATAAGATAAAGAGTGCAGTTGTCGCTTTATCTTTGTGTTGGCTGGTTAGTACCAGCAACCAGAAAAGGTACTGTATTCGATTGCACTGGCATCTCTTTTATTACTTTTCTGTATAACTGTTAGTTTGATATTGGACTTGGAGTTCATCATGTTTTCAAAACCCTGAGCGAAACAGAAAATGAAATGTCAAGAGCTAGTAAAGAGTTGATGAATAGGATTTCTACTATCACTTTGCACTGAAATTAATAACATTCTAAATTTAACCTAATATTTATGTAGATACTATGGTTTTGCTTCTGAGGCAACAGCTGAGCCAACTGTAGAGGTACCTTTCTTTCATATATCTCCTTCTAAATTAATAAGTCTGTGCTGGAATTTCATCTTGGAAACTCATTAAAAATAAAAAGATTTCAGGCTGAGATATTTAAAGCACTTGAGAGAACAAGAATTCTTGTTGGGAATAGAAAGGAATCAAATTATTATAGGTGTGGTAGGACTGACAGGGGTGTTTCATCAACGGGTCAGGTATGGTGATACTTGGTACTAAACTACTAATTGAAAATTTTGTATCTTTGTGAATTCTTTTTGACATTCAAAATCCCAAATTTAATATGATCGCTGCTCCTAAATATGGGAAAAACATCTTATGTCATAGAATGATGAAGAAATACCATTAATTTGTGTCTCTCGTATTTTTAGGTCCTGTATATATATAACCTTTCAGAACTGAGAGCTAGTATGGGTATATTTGAAATTAAATGGAGAGAAAAGAGCAATAATCTTAATGTTTTGTAAGGTGGGGGTGGCATTTTGTGTTGTGTGAATATGCACATCAGTTTGCTTATTTGAACATAAATAACTCTTAGCATGCATGTTTATTGTGTAGGTCATTTCATTATTTGTGCGCTCAAATTTAAATGATAATGCAGGAAACACTAGCACGACAGAATCAAAGCAAGGTTGGTAACTATCGTATAGTGATTAATGAAGCTAATTGCATGTTCAGTACCATACTTTAACTTCCTAGTATAGTTCTCTACAAATTGTGAATTTTATCGTCCTTTTCTTTTCTTTTTTAACTTCAGAAATCGATTATGTAAGAGTTTTAAACAGAGTGCTTCCGAGGGATATACGTGTCATTGGATGGTCTCCTGTTCCCACTGATTTCAATGCCAGGTTTAATCATTATTTGATTGCCATTTTAACTGTCTTTCTTTCCTTGTGAATAGGACCATGTCATCATATTCAAATTTTGTATCCAAAAACAGTGCTCTAAATATTTTGTGACATTAATAGACTGCAATTATACAAATCACGAGTTATGGATGTATCGGAATACAATAATATTCTTATGGTTCCTTTTAGAAAACTTGCATATAGATCCCATTTGGTTGTACCAACTTAATTCATGTACATATAACATATTTATCTCTTTGCTATTCTATTCTTCTAGGTTTAGTTGTTTAAGCAGGGAGTACAAGTACATGTTCTGGAAAGGGAGCTTTGACACTGAGGTTCATCTCTCTTTGTCTCTATATTTCTATCCTTGCTCTAGCTCTCTCTCTCTCTCTCACATCTCCTAATTAAACAAATACTGATCATAATAAAAAAAAATATAAACAGAAAATGAAGGAAGGAGCTAAAAGATTTGTCGGAGAGCATGATTTCAGAAACTTCTGTAAAATGGACGCAGCAAATGTGAGAAACTACAGACGGCATATCACAAGTTTTGATATTTTCTACACCAATCAAAGGTCAGATTCAACAAAATCTTGTCAACTGGCATTTTTATGTGATTTCTGTAACAGATTCGAGGTTCTTGTTGACAAAAAGGAAACAATTTTAAGTTATGTTATACACTCTCTTTTAAAATTGTACTCTCTCTCTCTCTTTCTCCCTCTCAGATCCAATGATGATGAACTATGGGAAATGAGAATAAGAGGGAGTGCCTTTCTGTGGCATCAAGTACGGTGCATGGTTGCTGTATTATTTATGATAGGCCAAGGTTTTGAATCTCCTGATGTGAGTTCCAACTAGCTTAATTTACTATATTTTTTTTATAGGAATCCGGATTATGATTGATCTTGCGAATTCAATTAATCATCCTGTTACTATCATAATTTACTATATTTTTTTTATAGGAGTCCGCATTTTTAAGTACACCAATCCTGCTGTAGGAACCTAATAATCATCCTGTTAAGCTAGCAGTTCTTCATTAAATCCTTCTTTTTTCAATTAATTATAAATTTTAACCAATTAGCTCAATAGATCACCAGTACGGCAGTAGTCATAAATCACTTAGCTATAAACAAATTACCTAAAATAGAAGTTCTGGATTGGGCAAAAGAAAATTACAAGAAATACAAAAGGATAATTTCCCTTTTTTCTAACCTAAATTGGATAACTCAAATTTGGACTCAGCTTTGGCAAATTTTGAGTTGCATTTGCATCATATCCTATTACAACAACAACAACAACTAAGCCTTTTGTCCCAAACAAGTTGGGGTAGGCTAGAAAGAAACCCAATAAGAGAACACATCCAGTAATTGGGTTTCATTTCCATAGAGATGACTGGATTTTTTACGTTGGCTCGCCTAGCCTATCACAACCCTCCTCCTTTTACCCGGGCTTGGGACCGGCTATACTAAACAATGCAAGCAAAGCTTAATATAGGCGGAGTTTGCATCATATCCTATTATGCTATATTTTTCAAACAAGACACAAAACACTGCTCAAACTTTTAAAATAAATTGTATAGTTGATCACTGACTAGTACATGACTGAATGCTTATACAGATAATTGATACCTTGCTAGATACCAACAAAATTCAGAGGAAACCTCAATACAACATGGCTCCTGAGCTTCCTTTGATTCTTCGATCTTGCCAGTTTAAAGATGTTAGGTTCTCATGTTCATCAGGTATTTAATGCTAGTTAATAATTTGATTTTGGAACGGAGGCCAGCAAACTCGATTTTGGCATCTCCATTTTGGTCAGATCTGTACCAGCATCTACCGTATTTGGCATGATCCCTACCTTTTTACTGCCATAATATTCTTTGTTTTTTGTTTTGATTTTGTTTTTTTTGTGTTTACCGTGCAACTGAGAGTGAAATTAGGCTAAAGTCATTCCGGAGTTGAATGTTAAGTTGGAAAAGTAATGTTCAACTATGGTTTCATGGTTTTGAATTCTTGGCTAGATATGTGCTCTATATTAATATTATACACTCATATAGTCAGGCTCGAAAATGGTTTGTTGGTTACTGATGTGTTGACCTTGCTTTCTTTTAGCATTCCTAACTTGTTAGCTAATTTTATGTAGGTGCTAATCATGCATTGGTTGAGCATTTAAGGAACGAATATCACAGCTATGTACTCCAGGCAGCCATTTTTCATGAGGCATTGGACTGTTTATGCTCTTCAGGTTTTCCAAACATTTTGTTTATTTTCAGTCTAAAGGATCATTACAAATACTTTTTCCCTAAGCATCATCACAACTTCGTTTCTGTAGCTCCATGGCCACCTATAGTGCTTTTTGTAAACACTATTCTTTTTTTTTGGGGATGAGGTTGAGTTCTATCTCTTAAAAGTTATTTCTTCAACTCTGATAAAAAACTTAAGTTATAATATCCTAAATTAGGTGATACTTTCAATCAACCAAATAAGGGTTTAGCATGCAAGTAACTTTGGGTGATTGGTTGAAAATCAACAGAAGTTTGAAAAAGTTACCAGTTCTTGTAATAAAAATAATTATTAGAATTATTTTTTATTGCAGAGGATGGTTCAGCTAGATTTGTGAGGAAGAAAATACGCCATGTTCCACTTGTGCTCCGCCAAACTGAGCGTAAGTTCTTAATTTTCATTGTATTTCATGTGTTGGTTTCTGCTGTCCTAGACAGAGCCAGGAAGTTTTTACTGAATGGAATGGATAGAGTAGGGGCTGATTATTATTAATATATTTTCTTTTTTGTTTTGCTTCTGACATTGGTCCCAAAAATTAACAATTTGTTATCTGAACGTCTGATTTTGTACTATTTGGCTGGTGACTTGCATTTCCAATAGGAATGGAGAGCCACTTAGCATTTACATGGGATCATCAACTTAACTGAAAAATGATGATAGAAACTAGTGCATAAGAATTAAAATGTAAGGACCATAATAAAATATTTGAGAACCTCTGAACCAATGATGGGAAGGAACTATTTTGAGGATTACTGGAACCTGACTTTTTTGGTTACCTCCTCGTCTGATGCAAAATGTTTCATTGGTTTGATTAATACAGCTTCATACGAAGAAAGATTAGCAAACTTGAAGATAAAAGCACCTTCCTAGCTTTGTGGAGCTGTCTCTATAACTGTTAATATTAGCCTTGGTGATAACGTTCTTCCCTTTTTGGCCGTGAAAAATCAAATCGGTATGTTATTTTTGTATTCAAAGCTTATTCCGTGCTTCTTTCACTGAGCTTGTCTGGAAGTGTCTTTTAGATCTTTTTGATTGGTTATAATCTCGAATACACTTCATGATATAAGATCTGCTTATTTATTTTAAGATAATCGTGACAATGACCGGCAACAATTGAAAGACTGTTTACTTGTTACTTGTGTTATATTACATTAAATGAAGTGACATAAAAGAGCTCTCTCTCTCTCTCCCTCCCACTGGTGATTTTCTTTTGATTGCCACCTAATTGAAGTGGTGTGTTGATTGTTCAACATTGCAGGTGGTTGGACAAAAGGTATCGATAAATTTCAGAAAATTCTTACATACAATCTTTCACTTGTCTCACAGATTTTCCATATAAACTGGCGACATTGTTATAAGGCGCTGGTACAAGTACATGAGAGGAGTCTTTATGAGGTTTCAGACACTGACAGTGGATCTAAGGGCATTAAATCAAAGAATATGTCTCCCAAACATGATTTGCCCGCATAGATTTGAGAGAGTGTCATTTTCTCTATGGTAGAGGCTGCTGTATAATGTTGCATTGGACAGCATAGATTTTTTTTGTAATAGAAAAGGATGGAGTTAACCCAGCTTTGGCAATGCCTTTTTGAAACCTCAAGATTATTATGAAAAATAGATCACAATGTTGCTCTAGTGATGATCTCGGTTTGCATCGTTCATTTTTTTTTATCTGGAATGTCTGATGAGAAAGCTTACTTGAAAAAAAAAGTGCAATGAAATGCTCTTTTTTTTTAATTTTAATTTTTTTATTTTTAAGGCAAATTGTGTCTGCATTGCAATGATCGTTGAGAAAACAGCAACAGTTCCGGGCTCGAAAACTCAGAACTGTATTTTTAAAAATTTGGAAGTAACAATTAAAAAAGAGCAAGGTTAAGCTGCTAAACAATTAAAAAACACGCACGATTGGAGTCACGGGAACTTATCCAAAATTTTTTAAAAGATATATATTTAAGAATTTGAATTAAGTTTTATAAAAATAAAATACATGCATGATTTGAAAAAAAACTATTCGAAATTTGAACATCCTACAAAATTTTTTTAAAAATTACAGATTGTTTTCAATAAACAAAAATAAAAAATAATCGCGGACAATATTCTCCAATCGTGCGTGTCGTGTCGTGTTGACACGAACTATTTTTTTAATCATGTCATATCATGCCGTGCTGAGTGGTGAGAAGAGACAGCACGACACACATTCTGACATGACTGACATGATCGTGTTGACACGTCGTGTCATAAACTTTTCTTTATTTTTTATAATAATTTATTAAAAACTGTTAAAATATTAAAATGGAGAAAAAAATATATTGTTGCAGTTTATTTGACTATTCTACAAATTCAGTATATATATCAATACAAAATTGTCAGAAAATTTTTGTTAAAAGATTAATAGATGATTTTTTTTTGCTAACTCATTTCTTTATTGTTTGAACATATAAAAAAAATAAAATGTTAAAAAATAGACGTTAAAAAAATGTACGGTTATAATTTGAATTTTAAAATAAAATCAATTTAAATAATTTTTTTAGGAAAACAATTCAATATGTTTATGATACTATTTTTGGTAATGTTAAAAAATAAGTTCGTATTTTCATGTCATGTTTGTGCCGTGTTAGTCGTGTTCGTGTCGTGTTGCGTGTTAGTCGTGTCGTGTCAAATCGTGTTAATTTTTTAAGATTGCCAACACGACATGATAACATGATCATGTCGTGCTAATTCCGTACACATGTCATATCATATCGTGTCATTTTGGAGAACCCTACACAACACGCGCGATATTAAATCTAGTATATAATTAATGCATGCATTTAAATTGGATAAAAAAAATATTTAACCCATGCACAATTATAATGTAATAAAATTTTAAAAATAAAATAAATAATAAATTTTATAAATAAAGTCATTCTAAATATATATAATTGAAATATTACAAAATACATCATCTTTTTAATAAATCTAATCAATTTTTCATGATCTTTACTTCTCTATCAATCACAAAAAAAAAAAGTTAAAACAACACATTATTTTTAGTCATGTCCAATATTTTATGAATTTTTGTCTAGGCACTATGATATTTCAAAACTGGACACCTATCAAATCCTACTCTCTGGTCCTTAATTTTTCAAAAACGACCCTAGACAAGTGCCTGTGGTTGCTTGTATTTGACAGGGACGGATTTAGAAAAAAAAATTAACCAGGCACAATTATAATATAATAAAATAAATAATAAATTTAATAAATAAAGTTATTCTAAACTTATATAATTGAAATATTACAAGATACATCATCTTTTTCATAAATCTAATCAATTTTTCACGATCTTTACTTCTCTATCAATCACCAAAAAATACAAAAAAAAGTTAAAACAACACATTATTTTTAGGCATGGCCATTATTTTCTGAATATTTGTCTAGAAACTATGATTTTTTAAACCTAGACACCTATCAAATCTTACTATCCAGGTCCTTAATTTTTCAAGATGACCCAGGCAAGTGAATTAAGGACATGTTCTGAATTAAGAACCGACTAATAGTAAAGATCATGAAAAATTGATTAGATTTATTAAAAAAATGATGTATTTTATAATATTTCAATTATATATATATATATATTTTGTATGACTTTATTTATTTTAATTGTTAAATTTTATTATCTTATAGTTATGCATGGGTTAAAAAAAATTTTTGAATCCCAATTTAAATGCATGCATTAATTATATACTAGACTTAATGGATGTTGTATTGAGATTTTTAACATTATTATATTTCCTTGTTTATTTGGTATAAGTTCATATAATTTTGATAATGTTTTAATATGTATGAAACTATTAATAAAATATCCTCACCTAACATGATATAAGAGACATGCATATGATCATTAAAAAAAGTATGATGCAATCTCATTCGTGCACACCCGAATTTTTCATCCGAAAAAAAAGCCTATAACAGCATTGTCGCTATAGTTGTGCTCATTTTAAAATTAGTAGTTTTATTTTGTCCTTTTTTAAAATTGTTGAGAATATTTTTGTCTTTTGATAAAAATTTTTCACAAAATCGAGGAGGAATTATCTTCGTGCTGGGTAAATCCTCGATCGCCAAATCCTTCCTGTCGTGCGAAACTTTCCTCTCTCTCGCAGGTATTGTCGACTGTCGAGTTGACCTCTCCTTTCGCTAAATCTTACCCGATCGCCAAATCCG
The DNA here is from genome assembly GCA_028095005.1 of Rhynchospora pubera. NCBI lineage: Eukaryota > Viridiplantae > Streptophyta > Magnoliopsida > Poales > Cyperaceae > Rhynchospora > Rhynchospora pubera. Next base: position 155,391,754 of record CM051462.1, on the reverse strand, counting down.
TTACAAAAATCCTTTCATTAGAAAGTGTATTACAAAGATCGATCATAACAGAACTGATCACAGGTTGCATTGGCACGTAATTGTTGTTGAAAAAAATGATTCTTAGAACTAGTTTGATAGCTTCTTGATGTTTCTACTGTGCAATTTTTTATTTCATTATTTTCTTTCCTTTTTTAATGTTTCTACTGTGTAAGATTAGTTTTGGATTTTTTAAAATGACTGTTTTTAAAATGACTGTTTCAGATTTTTTTAAAAACTTAATCTAATAAATTCCGGACCCTTCAATAATAGTGATTTTCAAAAATATGAGAAAATAGTAAAAAAATAAAAAAATGTAAAATTTGGTTTCTAATAAGATTTCAATATGTAGAAGATAATGAATGGTTTGGATCGGTTGTTTGAAGAATAAAATGCAAGAACGAATCCGTAGCACGAAAGTCATCAGTGCTATGCATAGCATTTTAGCAATCCTCTATATATATATATATAGAGAGAGATTGACTAAAGTATACTCCAGCATACGGATCAAACCCGTATGCTGGAGTCGTTTCTCAAAAACTAAAATTCAAACAGTCGATCCAAACCGTTCAAGTTGTTCTCCATATAAAAAATATCCTTCAAGACCAAATTTTACATTTTTTTTAATTTTTTTTGCTATATATTATGCTATTTTTAAATTGAAGGGTCAGAAATACTCCTTTACAGTGTTTTTTAAAAATAGTATAATATATAACAAAAAAATTCGAAAAAATATAAATTTTGGTTTCCTGGAAAAAATCAATATGGAGAACAATTTGAACGGTTCGGATCGATTGTATGAATTTTAGATTTTGAGAAATGACTATAGCATACGGACGATCTGTATGCTGGAGTATACTTTAGCCAATCTCTCTCTCTCTCTCTGTCTCTCTCTCTCTCTCTCTCTATATATATATATATAGAGAGAGAGAGAGAGAAAATCTATGGTGCATACTAATGTACGAAAGCTTCGGTGCATACTGATTCGAACTATTGGATCTACTTCAAAATGACCGATCCAAACCGTCCAATATGATCTCCCTATTGAATTCTCCTTGCCGACCAAATTTTACATTTTTTCAATATTTTTTAGTATTTTTTCAGATTTTTAAAAACTGCTATTTTTGAACGGTTCAGAAAAAATTAGATTAGCGATTTTTGAAAATTAAAAAAAATACTTAAAAATTTTGAAAAAATATAAAATTTGGCCGGTAAGGAGATTATAACAAGGAGATCATATTGGACGGTTTGGATCGGTCATTTTGAAGCAGATCCAAGAATTCGGATCAGTATGCACCGAAACTTCCGTATATTAGTATGCACGATATGTTTTCTATATATATATATATATATATATATATATATATATAGAGTTTAGCTACGGTGAGTCGCGACTCACGGACCCTCCGGTGAGTCGCGACCAAAACTCCTAGATCTAGATCAAAATAACCGATCCAAACTGATGTGAGATAAGCTAATACCCAAAAGTAACCTAAATTAACCGCAAGCGCACGGCAAATCGTTGGTACAGTTGGGGTCGAATCCACAGGGACGGCAAGATGAGTATTTGACCTTACTCATTCACAAAATCTAAGCAATAGAATGATGGGTTTTGGACTTAATCAAAAGGTAACACAAAACAATCAATTAAGACAAACAAAACAATAGCAGTTTTTGGTGATGAAATATGGTATAAAGATGTCCTAGGGGTTCAGTTTCAACCTTGGTTAGGCCATGGGCTGTCAATGCTTCTCACTCTCGTGACCAAACATTGACAAGTGCAGGCCAGAGAGCCCTGTGCGACCGCACAAGACCTCTGTGCGACCGCACAGCCCATGGTTAGTGCTGGATTGATGCAATACATTGGCCTCTAGCTTGTATGGGACAGGTCTAGCCGTACCTAAACTCTTGAACCTCAACTCTCGTAATGTTGGTCACAATATTTGGTGCGGAACCTAGCCTAAAGTCCCCATTAGGTACATTAAACCTCAACTCTCGTTATGTTGGCTTAACCATCCTAAGTCTATTTGTTGGTTCACAAAGGCATCTACTAGACTCTCGCCTAAGTAGAAACTTGTCCCTTTTGAGGCTTAAGTTGGTCACCTCTCGGCTCCTAACCTACCTTGATTACCTATTCGGTTCAATTAAACAATCTACACCTTTTGCCTAAGTTAGGTGTGGCCATTCACCTAAAAGGAGGTTCAATTGGACAATCAAACACAAGCAAGCAACTTCATTCAATAACCAAGCAAATAGTATACAAGAGAAACCAAGTACTACATCAATTCAACAAACCTAACCTTGGTCTCTACAAATTCTCTAGAACATATCTAAATCTAGCCTAACATAATGGTAAAACAAGCAAAGAAAGTAAAAGAATGCAAAGATACAATCTCCATGCTAAAACCAAATCAAAAGGGAAGGCAAGATGCCCCTTCTCAAGCCCAATCGACTTCTGGACCAGCAAGGGAGGTGCTTGGGTGGAATGATGAGGCGTAGGAGGTGAGATCCGAGGCGGCAGAGGTGTGATGCGGTCGCACGGGACCCCTGTGCGGTCGCACAGGGGCCACTGGAGGTGGATCTGAGGTGGTTTTGGTCGCGGCGCCGCCAAGGAAGAAAGGGGAATGAAAGATTGATACCCTAGACGAGACGAATGGAGCGCCTTATATAGGGGTTTGGTAGGGTTTGGAGTCCTGTGCGGTCGCATAGACATTCTGTGCGGTCGCACCAGAGTCACTGGACCATGGTTGAGCCAGATTCGCACGCAACGAGCCCGAATTGAGTTGGTGCGGTCGCACCACTTGGCCGTGCGGTCGCACGGGATTCTCTGGACCACGATTTGTGCGTCGTTTCATGCCAAAATGTACTGTTTTCGCTGCGACTTGGCTCCAAATTCCTACAAATCAAAATGAAACCCAAGCAATACCAAATTTCTACAAATACAAACTAAAATCATATAAAACCAAGTAAAATCAAGGGTTTTGAGTTATGATTTTGGTAAAAGTCCGGCCTAAAACCATATATAAATATGTGACATCAAATCCCCCCAAACTAAAATCTTGCTTTTCCTCAAGCAAAAACTCTAAACCAAGGGGTTGGACAATACCTAAACCTTAACTTAAAATCCTTGATGGCCTACAAGTTGCAATATCAATTCAATCAATTTGGTTCAAGCTTCTCACATGGTTTGAAAGGAAAATGGTTGTGAAATTTAGCACAAAAATTTATACTCGAGATGTCTCAATAATTGGCTTATGATGCATTTGATCCTTAAAAATTCGACTCTAAAATTCAATTACCCTAGCTTCTCTATGTTAAACAACATGCAAAACCAAGATTATTTGCCCGTTCTAATCCATACACTCCAAAAATTTGTAAGAAATATCCCTAGCATGTTAAGGCGTGGTGAGTCTTTTGAGAAAAAGAAAAAGAGAGGAAGAAGGAAAAAGAAAGTTACATAGAGAATAAAAATCAACAAGGCTTTGGCTTTGATTTTTTTTGTTTTTGTTTTTTGTTTTTTGTTTTTTTTGTTTTTTTTGTTTTTTTTTGTTTTTTTTTTATATTGAGCATGAGATATAATTTGCCATTGTGGCAATAATAATTTACATAGAGAGAAGAAAGAAAAGAGAAAGTAATGAAAAGACTCAAAAATACATGCTAGAGATACCCTTTTGAACAAATCCTTGTAGAGCATAGCTTCGTTCACTCGGCAAAAGTTTGTGGTCTTGTCTAATAGTGTTTACCATTTTTAAAAGCAACCAATTTTCTGGTTTTATCCATTTAATTTCGAATCCCTAAGGCCGGTTGCTTCAAAAACCAATCGATTGAATACACCAAGTTTATATTTTTGCATTAAATCTCACAACCAATTTCAATTCAAAACAGTGTCAAAACTTGAACCAAATCGACCGAACGATATCACAACTTATTTACATGCAAATTATATGAGATTACATGCAGCTAAATGATGCAAACCACATGCCAGAGAGCTCTGTGCGGTCGCACAGGAGGTGTGTGCGGGCGCACGGGTCTGGTTCGGACCGAGCTGGGTCTGTCTCGGACCGAGCAGAAATTGGTCTGGTGTTGGGACTGACCTGTGCGACCGCGCAGGACTTGGTGCGACCGCACAGGACCTCTGACAAGCGAAAAACATGCAATGATGCAATCCTAGATACAAGTTTCACAAATTTCTTCGCTTTTCCCCCCAAACTTAGTAATTGCAGTGTCCCCAATGCAAAAACACAACGAAAGAAAGGAAAAAGAGAAGGAATTTGAAAACATACAATTGCGGCCGGTAGCGGTTAAATAACCACATCCGGCCATCTAGTAATGGCGGCGGCGAGATGGTGGGCGATGCGTGGCTGGATCGGCCAAGTTCGTGGCTGTCCCGGCCGAAAACGTGGCTGAACTTGCGGTGGCCTTCGGCAGGGGCTACGGTTGTCGGATCGACCTCAAATTTGGACAGTATATGCACGAGGTGATGCTTAACAAACGTGTCGGAGAGGTTTTGGTTTCGGCCGTCAAGTTTTTGAAGTTACGTGGGACAGCGGTGATTTGAGCGTGGGAGATGCATGGGACCCCGCAGTCGTGTTAGACAAGTGGCCGACAGTGCATGGTGCATCAATCATGGCATACAGTGCATGGTGCATGGGCCCAAGCGTGGCAGACAGCTCTTGGTGCGGTTGCACAGTGCCCTGGGTCCCTCAAACAGTGATTTCCAGCAATGATTACACCTTCCCAAGCATGATTCAACAGTATTTTGGTTGGATTTGTCGTGGCAGACAGTGTGTAGACTTGCGCGGCGCGCGGTGCGGATCGAACGACTTGCATGAGGTCGTGCGGGGTCAAGTGTCCCATGTTCTTGACCCATGGTGCTCTTGCGCAAGTCGATCGGGGGACATCCGCAACCTAAAAATCTGAAAATTCCACAACAAATAACAACCAATAGGCATTAAATTTTCACCACATTTTATTATTTAATTTTTTATTTTCACTTTTTTACTTTTTTTCGATTTTCTAAGGAATGAAAATAAATCCTAGCAATCCTAAATTACCCTACATATTTTTATCATTTTCTCAATTTTTCAATTTTTATGTGTTTTTCAAATTTTCCAAAAATAAGAAAATAAAAAGAGAAGGGTTAGAGATCCTTGGGTTGCCTCCCAAGAAGCGCTTGTTTAAGGTCACTAGCTTGACCACCTCTCTTGTCATCTTATCTTCACTTTTCTCCCGTTTAATGCATCATAGTTCACCCAAAAATAGTTGAGCAAGACCCTTGAGACATGCTTGGTGTGCTCCTTCTTTGTTGTCTTCGTGGTTGGCTCGATTGTGATGCGATATTTGATGTGCGGTTTGCTACCCTTCATCACATCGGCACTCTCCATGCATTCTTCAAGTTGAGTGCTCAAGTCGATTTTGGTGAACTTGTCATTCGTCGCGTCGGATGCCTCGACATTGAGAGTTGTACTGCCATCTTCCTTCTTCTCGAATTCATCATCATTGATAGGACCTATTGGAGGATGCTTCAATTCCAACTCATTAAATTTGTCAAATTTGTCCATTTGAGTTAATCTAAGTGGAATGACATTTGGAAGGACATGGGGTGGAGATGCAACAAACTTTAGTTTTTGAAGTTTCTCTTGTTCTTCATTTGTTTCAAATTGTGTGCTTTCATCACTATCCGTCTCATAACAAACACCGATTAACTTGGGACAACTAAAACTTTCTAGTTTTCTATCACTTTGCAATGCCATTTTTGCATTTTGTTCAACATGTTGCCTTTGTGAGAAACACATTTCTTGGAAGACTTTAGTCTTTGACATCCTTTCTAGAAATGTGGTTAAGACATCAAACTTAGATGACAAAGAATTCAATCTTTCAAGAAGTTTCTCACGTTGCTTTATTTGATCAATCATGAAATCCTCAAATAATGACTCATGGCTTGACATTTGCAATAGTGATTGAGAACTATAAGTTTCAGCAAAAAAAGTAAATCTAGGGTCTGGTTGAGACAATAAACTTGCATTATCCAAAGGAAAACAAGAGTCATTAGCCAAACCAAAGTTGTATTCTTCCCTAGTTGTGTTCTGTGCGGTCGGACCACCTGCCTGTGCAGTCGCACAGTGAGCTTGTGCAGACCATACTCGTTGTTGTCTGGGCCAAACAGGGGGTTTTCGGGGCCAAATTTGTTGTTGTGCGGTCGCACAGAGATCCTGTGCACTCGCACTGGACACCATGGTGCCTGCTAGAGCTGTGTTGCGTGTTGTCTGGGTTGACCATGCTTGGGTTGGCTCTGAGTACTGCGTGAGGTGTCGTTGGGGCCAAATTGGTGGCTGTGCAGTCGCATAGGATTCCTGTGCGGTCGCACAAGACTGCACTGCATCGCCTTCGTGTTGCCAGCGCCGGCCTGAATGCTGCGTGGGCCAGCCTGAGTGTTGCCTGCACCAGCCAGCGGGTCGAGTGTCATGTTGCATTGCCCATGCCATTGTCGTCTCATCTTCTCCCCATTCTTCTCCACAAGTCGAATAGGATACACCCACATGGTATGGTGAATGGCTCGATTGGTGGGTGTATGGCATTTGATGTCGACTCCATCCTTCCTTGGATCCTTTCCTTCTCATGTTTCGCGTGCTCTTCAATTGGCTCTCCAATCGACTCACTCTTTCTTCTATTTCCAAGATTTGATTTTGTCTAATCAAGCGGTCGACTCTCTCATTAAGTTGGGCCAAAGGATCTTCTTCATCACTCCAATTGTCCTCCGTTTCTTGCTCAAATTTCTGAAAATGAAACATGGCGATATGAAGTATTTTTGTTCTTATTGAATAAAAAAAAATAACACAAATGATACAATGCCTAGTCTCTTGCTACTAAAGTAAGTTCTAATATCAACACTGTCCCCGGCAACGGCGCCAAAAAGCTTGATGTGAGATAAGCTAATACCCAAAAGTAACCTAAATTAACCGCAAGCGCACGGCAAATCGTTGGTACAGTTGGGGTCGAATCCACAGGGACGGTAAGATGAGTATTAGACCTTACTCATTCACAAAATCTAAGCAATAGAATGATGGGTTTTGGACTTAATCAAAAGGTAACACAAAACAATCAATTAAGACAAACAAAACAATAACAGTTTTTGGTGATGAAATATGGTATAAAGATGTCCTAGGGGTTTAGTTTCAACCTTGGTTAGGCCATGGGCTGTCAATGCTTCTCACTCTCGTAACCAAACATTGACAAGTGCAGGCCAGAGAGCCCTGTGCTGGTCTTGTCTAATAGTGTTTACCATTTTTAAAAGCAACCAATTTTCGGGTTTTATCCATTTAATTTCGAATCCCTAAGGGCCGGTTGCTTCAAAAACCAAAAAGCTTGATGTGAGATAAGCTAATACCCAAAAGTAACCTAAATTAACCGCAAGCGCACGGCAAATCGTTGGTACAGTTGGGGTCGAATCCACAGGGACGGTAAGATGAGTATTAGACCTTACTCATTCACAAAATCTAAGCAATAGAATGATGGGTTTTGGACTTAATCAAAAGGTAACACAAAACAATCAATTAAGACAAACAAAACAATAGCAGTTTTTGGTGATGAAATATGGTATAAAGATGTCCTAGGGGTTCAGTTTCAACCTTGGTTAGGCCATGGGCTGTCAATGCTTCTCACTCTCGTGACCAAACATTGACAAGTGCAGGCCAGAGAGCCCTGTGCGACCGCACAAGACCTCTGTGCGACCGCACAGCCCATGGTTAGTGCTGGATTGATGCAATACATTGGCCTCTAGCTTGTATGGGACAGGTCTAGCCGTACCTAAACTCTTGAACCTCAACTCTCGTAATGTTGGTCACAATATTTGGTGCGGAACCTATCCTAAAGTCCCCATTAGGTACATTAAACCTCAACTCTCGTTATGTTGGCTTAACCATCCTAAGTCTATTTGTTGGTTCACAAAGGCATCTACTAGACTCTCGCCTAAGAAGAAACTTGTCCCTTTTGAGGCTTAAGTTGGTCACCTCTCGGCTCCTAACCTACCTTGATTACCTATTCGGTTCAATTAAACAATCTACACCTTTTGCCTAAGTTAGGTGTGGCCATTCACCTAAAAGGAGGTTCAATTGGACAATCAAACACAAGCAAGCAACTTCATTCAATAACCAAGCAAATAGTATACAAGAGAAACCAAGTACTACATCAATTCAACAAACCTAACCTTGGTCTCCACAAATTCTCTAGAACATATCTAAATCTAGCCTAACATAATGGTAAAACAAGCAAAGAAAGTAAAAGAATGCAAAGATACAATCTCCATGCTAAAACCAAATCAAAAGGGAAGGCAAGATGCCCCTTCTCAAGTCCAATCGACTTCTGGACCAGCAAGGGAGGTGCTTGGGTGGAATGATGAGGCGTAGGAGGTGAGATCCGAGGCGGCAGAGGTGTGATGCGGTCGCACGGGACCCCTGTGCGGTCGCACAGGGGCCACTGGAGGTGGATCTGAGGTGGTTTTGGTCGCGGCGCCGCCAAGGAAGAAAGGGGAATGAAAGATTGATACCCTAGACGAGACGAATGGAGCGCCTTATATAGGGGTTTGGTAGGGTTTGGAGTCCTGTGCGGTCGCATAGACATTCTGTGCGGTCGCACCAGAGTCACTGGACCATGGTTGAGCCAGATTCGCACGCAACGAGCCCGAATTGAGTTGGTGCGGTCGCACCACTTGGCCGTGCGGTCGCACGGGATTCTCTGGACCACGATTCGTGCGTCGTTTCATGCCGAAATGCACTGTTTTCGCTGCGACTTGGCTCCAAATTCCTACAAATCAAAATGAAACCCAAGCAATACCAAATTTCTACAAATACAAACTAAAATCATATAAAACCAAGTAAAATCAAGGGTTTTGAGTTATGATTTTGGTAAAAGTCCGGCCTAAAATCATATATAAATATGTGACATCACAAACCGTCCAATATGATCTCCCTATTGAAATCTCCGTGCAAACCAAATTTTTTATTTTTTCGAAATTTTTAAATATTTTTTTCGGATTTTTAAAAACTGATGTTTTTGAGTGGTTCAGAACCAATTAGATTAACGATTTTCTAAAATTTCAAAAAAATACTTAAAAATTTCGAAAAAATAAAAAATTCGGTCTACATGGAGATTTCAATAGGGAGATTATATTGGACGGTTTGGATCAGTCATTTTGATCTAGATTTAGGAGTTTTGGTCACGACTCACCGGAGGGTCCGTGAGTCGCGATTCACCGTAGCTAAACTCTATATATATATATATATATATATATATATATATATATATATATATATATATATATATATATATATATAGAGGGGTGATAAAATACTCTCTGGTGTACGGATCGTCCTCGTACACCAGAGTCGTTTTTGAAATCCAAAAATCAAACGGTCGATCCGAACCGTTCAACTTGTTCTCCATATTGAAAAACTCTCGGAGACCAAATTTTGTATTTTTTCGAATTTTTTTGCTATATATTATGATATTTTCAAATTGGAGGGCCTGAAATACTCCAATTGTAGTGTTTTTTGAAAATATCATAATATATAGCAAAAAAATTCGAAAAATGGTAAAATTTGGTCTCTGAGAGTTTTTCAATATGGAGAATAACTTGAACGGTTCGGATCGACTGTTTGATTTTTGGATTTCATAAACGATTCTGATGTACGGGAGGCGATCTATACACCAGAGTGTATTTTAGCAATCCTCTATATATATATATATATATATATATATATATATATAGAGGATTGCTAAAATACTATGCATAGTACGGATGCACTTCGTGCTACGGATTCGTTATTACATTTCATGTTTCAAACAACCGATCTAAACCGTTCATTATCTTCTACATATTGAAATCTCATTAGAAATCAAATTTTACATTTTTTTATTTTTTTTACTATTTTTCTCAGATGTTTGAAAATCACTGTTGTTGAAGGGTTCAGAATTTATTTTAATGAGTATTTTAAAAAATATGAGAAAAATAGTGAAAAAATTTAAAAAAATGTAAAATTTGGTTTCTAATGAGATTTCAATATGAAAAAGATAATAAACGGTTTGGATCGGTTGTTTGAAGCATGAAATGCAAGAACGAATCCGTAGCACGAAGGGCATCCGTGCTATGCATAGCATTTTAGCAATCCTCTCTCTCTCTCTCTCTATATATATATATATATATATATATATATATATAGAGAGAGAGAGAGAGAGAGAGAGAGAAAGAGAAGGCCTTCAATCAAAGCGCTTTGATCGGAGTCCCGGTTAAATCCCGTCATATCTCAATTTTGGAAATTTAAATGATCGATCCAAACCGTTCAATATGATCTCTATATTGAAATCTCCTTGCACACCAAAATTTACATTTTCTTTTGAAATTTTTATGTATTTTTTCGGATTTTAGAAAATCGTTAATCTAATTTGTTTTGAACCCTACAAAAACTGTTGTTTTTAAAAATCCGAAAAAATACTTAAATATTTCAGAAAAAAAATCGGCCGGCAAGGAGATTTCAATATGGAGATCATATTTGATGGTTTGAATCGGTCATTTGAACTTTCAATATTGAGATCTGACGTAGTTTAACCGGAATTCCAGTTAAAGCGCTTTGATTGAATCCTTCCTATATATATATATAGTTTAGCTACGGTGAGTCGCGACTCACGGACCCTCCGGTGAGTCGCGACCAAAACTCCTAGATCTAGATCAAAATGACCGATCCAAACCGTCCAACATGATCTCCCTATTGAAATCTCCGTGCAAACCAAATTTTTTATTTTTTCAAAATTTTTAAGTATTTTTTTCGGATTTTTAAAAACTGATGTTTTTGAATGGTTCAGAACCAATTAGATTAACGATTTTCTAAAATTTCAAAAAAATACGTAAAAATTTCGAAAAAATGAAAAATTTGGTCTACAAGGAGATTTCAATAGGAAGATCATATTGGACGATTTGGATCGTCATTTTGATCTAGATCTAGGAGTTTTTGTCGCGACTCACCGGAGGGTCCGTGAGTCGCGACTCACCGTAGCTAAACTCTCTCTCTCTCTATATATATATATATATATATGTATGTATATATTATGAGGATGGTTGAAATGCTATGTATAGCTCGGATGGCCTTCGTGCTATGGATTCGTTCTTGAATTTCATGCTTTAAACAACCGATCCAAACCGTTCATTATCTTCTTCATATTGAAATCTCATTAGAAACCAAATTTTACATTTCTTTGAATTTTTTTACAATTTTTCTCAGATTTTTGAAAATACTTAATCTAATAAATTCTAGACCCTTCAATAACATTGATTTTAAAAAATCTGAGAAAATAGTAAAAACATTAAAAAAAATGTAAAATTTGATTTCTAATGAGATTTTAATATGAAGAAGATAACGAACGGTTTGGATCGGTCGTTTGAAACATGAAATTGAAGAACGAATCCGTAATACGAAGGTCATCCGTGCTATGCATAGCATTTTAGCAATCCTATATATATATTGTTTCTCCCATACATAAACTGGTATCGTTCCATCCATTTTTGGCTTTTAGGTTAAACTGTTTGAAAACCGCATTAAATTTTGATATTCACAACCGTGATTTAACTTAATCTTATCCGCTTCACGTAACATTCCAAAAGTTTCAACATTATAAAAAAAATCTTCATTAGCATTGTTCACAATTTCATCAAATCATCATTAAATTATGTATCCAATACATTTACATTATCCAATTATCCAATAATACTTTTTCTTCCTCACATTGTGAATCCAATACATTTGTGCTAGGCCTAGCAATTAAATACATTTGTCCACCGTTTATAATTCGGTTGAAATTCAGATTTAATCAAATGAGCTCTCCAAAAAAGTATTCTTATTTCTACATCTACATTTTTCTTAGAAATCCACTATTTTCTTTCAAAACGAAAAGAAAAAAAGTAAGTGGACCTAACTCATTGAATAATGACTATATCAACTATTCTGATAGTTAAATTCGATAATAGATAAGATTTTCTAAGCATAAGTTCTAAATTAGACCATTTCAATATATTCTGACAAACACAACAACGAAAATAAATTTTATTTTCATCTGCTCTTTTTCATATTCTCTATAGCAGAAGCCATAAATTCTTCAAGCCCCTTTGAAAATGTAGTCGAATATCGATTGCTTGAGTACATCCACGTCCGATCCATCTAAACAAATAAAATATATGTCAAATGTTAGGGTTTGGGGGGTATGGATCGATTTGTCACATAAGGTTTTCGGACCGGTTACCGTCCTAGCCACTCTATGGATACTTTGTCTTATTAGCGAGCGTACATTGGCGAGTGTACACGAGCCACTCTTTTCGGACCGGTTACCGTCCTAGCAGCATTTTCCTTTATGTTACCTGAATACGCCAACACATGATTTCTCGTGCATACGTGTCCGTGAGAACATAAAGAAAAATGCCACCGAATTTTTCTCAGACAACACATTGCATCTAATGTACAACTCGTTGTCCTAAATAAGATCGATCGTATCCAAAGAGCAGTACTCCCGACCGGGAGTACTATCCGAGATTCGGACGGGCAACGACCTAAATTTGATTTTGTTCCGGAATTTTGGGCCTATATGACAATACAATATTAATCTAAATGCATATGCAAATTATTAATACATGCATAATTTGACATAAATGAATAAAATTGAAAAGTTTACGAAAATATACCTTGAATCTGATTTATTCTTCTCCGATCATGAATGAGTTAGATCTCAAATTGTCCAAACTTCTCGTCTTGAATGAGATTTGAAATTGTCAAAAAAAAGGGCCAACAATAAATCATTAATTTTACCATAAATCAAAATAAAACCGAAAAAAATTAGGAAAAATAGAAAAATAAGAACAATTGATAAAATTTCATTTCTTTACTTTGAATCGGCTCTTTTTCTCCTTCTCTTTTTAATTCTTATTTTTTTAGAATTTTTAGAAAATTTTGGCTTTTTTTTGGAGTGAAAATATATATGAAGAAAAAGAGAGAAAAATTTTTGGCTCTTTCTCCTATAATGGAATAGTGCAGCTGTATGATCGAAGTAGGAGAAAGGAGAAGGAGAGAGGAGAAACCCTAGTTATTGCCGGAAATTTTGGGCAGTTTCGTAACCGTTACAAAATAAATATTTAGGTTTTGTAACGATTATTATCTAATAATCTTTACAGAATTGATATTTTTTTGTATCTATTTTTTTTCTTTTGAGTAACCACGCTTTTGGTATTTTTGTATCTAATAACCGTTACAGAAGGGTTGACATAATTTTTTTTTTCTGGACAGAACTTCTATAACGGTTTGTTTATAAAAACCGTTAGTAAATGAATTTGATAATATTTACACCGCTGCCACTGAGCCTTCTGTGACGTTTTTTTCGAAAACCGTTATAAACGGGGCGTTAGTGATCTCCGTTTTGTGGTAGTGCATGCAAAGATGAAGTGAAGCGGTATTTCTTCATGGGAGTCACCCATGATTTTAACTTTTCGATTCCCCGAGGTCTACTGATCTCTCTCTCTCTCTTGTGCTGTTTCTCCTTCGAACCAATCCTTGAATTTTTTTTTTTTTGTACATATCGTTGAAATCCTCTCTCTATCTCTTTCATTTTTAGTTATTTCTGTTTTATGTTTATTGGTTCCGTTTGGATGGGTGCAGGAATAAGAAAATAGCTTCTTCCTATTTCCAAATTTATTATAACCAATCCAAACTCTTCACAAAGTTACACACTTCCCAATACTTCTTTCCTTATTCCTCTTATTCCCACACCATCCAAACGGAGCCATTATTTTTTTTCCGTTCATAACCCTCTGTTTTTTTTTCTTGCTTCTGGGATAAAATAGGCACCTTAGGGCTGTACATAAAATTAAAAAACCCGCCCAACCCGTGTCACCCGCCCGACCCGACCCGATCCGTTTTTTAACGGGTTTAGACATTGTTGGGTTGGTTCGGGTTTCAATTTTGATAACTCGTTTATACTGGTTTGGATCGTAGAATTACTTCCGATAACCCGCTTATACCCGACCCGGTTGTTTAATTAAATATTTTTCCTGATTTCCTTACTCTGAACAATCCAGAACTCATTTATTAATAAACTTTTACTTTATTTCCTAACTTCAGGTTGGAAAGCTGGTGGAACCGTGGTAGAATAGTCATATTGAGATTAAGAAACAATACATAATATCCAATAAGAAAAAAAGCACACTTAGGAGACTAAAGTTCACTACTGTATTGTTGAGACTAATTTAATTTTGTTGCTAATATCTTTTTAATATTGCAGAGAAAAGAAGTTAAAAATCAAGATTGGAAGTTTAGAAATTTGAAGAGCTGAACTTTTAATTTGATAGGTGTGTTTGGATGAGCATGGAATAAGGAATAAGAATAAGAAAATCAAAATTTGAAAAGAAGTTAAAAATCAAGATTGCTAATATCTTTCTTATTCCTTATTTCATGCTCATTCAAACACACCCATAATGTTTATCGTTATATATTATTTGTTATTTTTTTAAGACTTTCATGAATTTTGTACGTCAGAGGTGAATATTATCGGTTAGTTTCTGATTTAATATTATATTGTATTCTTTTGTTAAAAATATTATTTGTTAAGTCATTTTTATCTAATTAATATTGTAAATTTTATTTATGGTATTATATAAATCATAACCCGTTCAATTCGGAAACCCGTAAAAATCCGTAGATAAAAATTTATATGGGTTGGGTTGGATTACGGGTGAGTTAATTAAAGAAATATTTTAATTCGGTATAGTTGGATTGAATTAAAATATTGATAAAAAATTACAAATTCGCCCGTTGTACACCCCTAGACACCCTCATGACGACCAACCTCCATCCCAGTTGTGGCCATATTGTGCCAAGGTCAGCAAGTGCGCGTGAAACTGCAGCTCTATGTCAAAAAAGATCTAGGTGGCGGGGTGCCAGAATTTTGAAGATGAAAATTAAAAAAGAAAATTTACTCAAGGAGGAGTATATTTCTTGCTTGAATTAAGCCATTTTAATTCATTTAATGCAGGGGCCGGACTATAGATTTTTTTTTTCTAGATAGAAGAAATTGAATATGAAAAATTCGAATTTTTAGCTTAAGGGGGCACCGACAAAATCCGAAAAAGATATACGCCTCGATCAAAATTCTATTTTTTTAATCTAGGATTTCATTTCATTTCGTTTTGTTGGAAAAATTTTGATTATTTCGTTTTGTTGGAAAATTCTTAATCAAAATGAAAGAATTTAGTGTCATTTGAATGCAATTTTTATGTAATTAGATTCAACGAAATTTTATTAAATAAAATGAAATGAAATATAATCCTACGTAAAAATCGTTTTGATCAGGGCCATAAAGAAAAACAAAATATGCAAGCACCGCAACCAAATGAGTGCAAAAATGTTTAGAATAATATTTCATACATTTACTTGGAAAATATATAGTGACAAAATTCCTAAGAAACTTGTACCATTAGAAGAATAAGCCAGTCTGACGGGTCACTATGGGTCGGATTTATGCTAAAATTCTAGTCGCTACACAGATGGATACATATGCAAAGTGCATAAATCACCTAGTTTTCATAATGCATCCTCAATCACTTTCCACTTCCAGATATGTCATTAGGGGTGAAAACGGTGCGGATACGGTTCGGATAGTGGTAAAATCATATCCGCATCCATATTTTTTATCGGATACGGATACGAATACGGTTGTGTTCGGATACGGATACGATTCGGATTCTAAACGAATACGGATACGGTTCGGATATTGTCGGATACGACAACGAATACGAATATATTTTGTCGAATACGGATCACATTTTTTTTATTCATCTCTTTAGCATTTTTTGTAAATTTCATAAATTTCCATTAATCATAAATTCATAATTATCCATTTTTTTATCCATACTACAAGTCTACAAGTACTAATTTGAAAATGTACTAAAATTTTCAAATTGGATGGCTTAAATTGTGTACGTAATGTTGTCAAGTTAAAATTAGATAGTATGAATGCATATAAGTAAATATATAAAACAATATTATTATAATTATAAATTATATTATTATAAATTATAAATACTTCAATTTCAAACCAGCCGTTACTGTTCAATTATCTGGACCATCCATTTTTTCTGTTGGCGCGATGGATTGAATCATGCCCGTTCGCCTCCATTGAAATGTCCACACTTTTTTTGCTCCTGATTTTTTGTGTACGTTCTAGGGTATGTTTCGTGATGCTTTTTCCTATCTGCCTTCGATCAACTTTCGCACCAAAGGATATATTCAACCCTTCGTATAAGATAATTCTGGAATGCAGGGGGTGCATGTGATGGGTTCTATTACTTCTGAATGGAGGCGGATCAAATGAACCAACAAAGTAATAGGAGGGGTAATGATACGCGGCGTGCACGATCCACGTTCACCTCTACGTACATTCGGTAGGAGCTTCTAGCTTCTTCTCCTCTTCTCCTCTACCAATCAGTCAATCTAGCAATTATATAAAAAAAAGTCAATTACTGGGAGTCTAGGAGAGAGGGGGGTGGGGGAGAGAGGAAGATCGGGAAGAGGCCGAGCAACAAACGGCTTGAGGTGAAAGGTGACCTCCTGATTTTCTGTGTACAAGCTTGCTGAGCTCCGATCAATACAACCATGAAAAGCAACCTAGCGCACCTTCTTCCGACTTCTGGCTTCTTTTAGAGAAAGGTGAGCTTTCACATTTTTTGATATTTTTATTCTTTTGATATGTGAGAAAGCTACAAATGTGTATCTCTCATTCCCTCTTAGAAGTCGTATCCTTTTCTTTCTACTGATAGTTCAAGCAAGCATGCTCAGGTTGGGAGGTGGACAGACTCTGATTCGATTATTTCAGGCACGACTTTACTTATTTCGCTTTTAGCTACATTTGTTTAGATCTTTTGCGATTTTTTTGTAGTTCCTTTTGATTAATTCTTTTGTTCTCTATTTTTTTCGGTTGCAGGTTCCTTGCTTGTTTTTCTCTTGATTCCTCTGGGCTCTGGTCGGGATTAATATGAGAGGCTGGACAGTTGGGGTGGGGTGCGGAGCAGCAGACAAGTTGGCCGAGCACGGGAGGATCATACAAGGTATTTATACTCTCATCTCTAAATTTTAGTTGTTCTTTCGTTTTTTTCTTGTTTCTACTCTCATCTCTAAACTTTAGTTGTTCAATTTGTTTGTCACAGATACTGGGCGATGGTGAGAGGCTAGGAGAAGGGGCTTTAGGTGAAAGTATTCCTTCCTCAACTTCTTGGTGTTTTTATTATTTTTCTGGGTCTTTCGCAGATGGCACAAAGGATTTGTGGCAAACATTTATTATTTACGATTCTATAAATATTCTTTTCAGACTAGCTTAATTTTTTGAGGATGTGTTTTGATTAATGGAGTCTTTCTGCAATTTTTTCAGTTTCAAAAATTAAAACTGGAGCCGTGCTGATTCATAGCCTATATTGCATAAGTGTTGTTCAAGTCATGTCCATTTGCGGTTAGTCCAGCATATTGATGTTTTTTTGCATTTTTCATTATGACTATTGGATATGAATATATGGATTATATATTTATGTTAATATTGCATGTTATTTTTATTGTTTTGAATTAATGTATGATTTTGTGAATTATGAACAAGAGAGTAGGCTCTACAAACTTAGTTCACTACAAATAAATTAAGAGAGTATCAAAGGTTAGAAGGTAAAAAAAATAAAATTAAGTGATCGATTGATTTCAAACCTGCAGTGGTAGAAACATGATACTTCTTTATCAGCTAGAATCAATTTTTGTTCGAACAAAAAACAACTGGAATCGATTTGTTTTCTTCTCCTTTACAGTGGATCCAATAGTTGTGCTTCCTTTCCGGAGGTGAATGGAGAGCAAAAACAAGATATTTTTTATTTTTATCTTTTGGTGCTTGATTGCAAAAGTGGTAGTTTTCCCTTTTTTATATCACTCCTTTTAATTGATTTGGCGTCATCAATGGTATTTGTGCATATTTTAGTGCTGATTTCTCTCCCTTCAACAATTTTTTTGCCCATAAAACAATTTTGGTTTCAAAATTGATGCTAGGTCAGCTTCTTTTCACTATGGTGGCATGAATCCTGATGTTCTTCATAAAAAACATGAGCTGTTTTGATCTGATTAATGTCGTACCATCGTGAACTATAAGAGGACTATACCAGATTTTTTTAGAACTAGCATCACATTTAGTGTCTATCGCTTTTGTTATACTTTTGATTCAATTTTTATCTTTCTTATTACATGAATAGTTCCATTTTATAAAGTGATTGAGGCTTTGGAGGCATTTAATCAAAAATAGCTTTTCTGAGTTGTAAAATAAGGGACATTTGTATCAGTTAGACTGAAAAAATAATCTTCTTATTCATTTTTCTTTTCTGACTTTCTGCTCTTCATTGTAGAACTATGGATTGATGCAAAATTAGGAGAATCCAAGATACTGGAGCTTGATTGCGCCAATCCACAGTCAGAGACAAAATGACGTACAAATAGAGGTGAAGCACTCCAAAATTTGTGGGTTTTACTAAGTTCATATATGTAATTTATATTCTAACTAGACATGAGAGTTAATATAAATTCCTGACCTCATAAGACAAAATGATGAAAGACAAATTATTCTTTATTTGTGTGACATGGCTTTTCAATGATCAGATAAAGGTGATGCTAGCAACTTTTAATCATTTAGCAATGGATAATTAAATGGCTTTCTTTCATGTTAATTGAATGTGATTATATAGGTTCTCTTGTTGAGTTGCGGTTATTCTTGCAAGATGAATTAGGTTTCATTTAAGGGTCTTTATTTCTATGAATTAGGTTGTATTTAAAGGACTTTGCTCCTGTGAACTAGAATTTTCCCTTTGCAATCACAATTTTTTCCTTTACGACTTTATATTTTCTGCAATCTTTTCTGACAGTTGCTTTAGATGGATATCCTTTACTGAGTAATACTCTTATGTTAGTCCTTGTAATCTAATTCAATTCAAGTTATGAATGAACTGATTTTATGTTAAAACCATCCTCATAAATATAAAAATCCCTTTAAAAAATATATATTAGGCCATTTTATCGAATACTACTTCTTTTAAGGGGTTTATCTCACTACATTAAATATGAGTGTTGGGTTCAAAGTCACTGAATAAAAAACAATGTCAGAAAGCATTGTCAGTTACAATTGCTTTAAAGAAGTTAAATTAGTCAAACTGTGATTATTGTTGCTCCATTAGTTTATTCTTATTGCAGCTCAATTTTTTTATGCAACCTTAATAACTATTGTTAAAAATGAATCGTACTTAGTACTTCCAATTTTACCCCTGATTCTATTACTGTCATTCTCTTATATAATATACATTTTCTTGGTGAGAATTTAGGTGCAGTTGAAAATAACATGACAAGGAAAATTTTAGTTATTATATAGCATATCTTTAAGCTAAAATTACAAAGTTCTTTTTATTGATGTAGGTGATTTTGATTGGTATATTTGGGCTACAACATGTTTATAAATTGATCGGCGCCTGTACGCGTAGACTGTTTGACGAAATGCATCAATAACCATACTGCGAACAGTTCACAAAGTCAGTGAACTGATGCATTTGGTGCTGGTATAGGAGAATCCATATGTGCAAACGAGAACAACACAACATGACAGGCTAAGTATAAGAGAAATAAGATAGTTTGATGGCTTTTGCCAAGACGGTAGAAGTAAGAGAAAGATTGAAGATCTAGGTAATTATTTTAATCCTTTTCGATCTTATCTTATTTTATTTAATTTTCAAGTTTTGTACTAATCATGTTATTCATACTTTCATACAACTGTCACAAAATATTGGTACAGTTCTTAAGATAAAAAATGCATGTTTGTGGAAAATAGTAGACAGCATGTGTACAGAGAACATGATTTTATTTGGCTGATTTTTAGAGCATACAATTTGAACATATGACTGCCACCAATGTAAGTATTTTGTGTTATTAACTTTACATGTTGACAGGTCTCATAGGACTTCATTTTTAATGACTGTGTTAGCCTGTATATACTAAAAGAAAATCAAATTTAATGGTCCAGTTGTTTAGTAAATAAGCTATCTGCTCCCCCCACTAGATTGCTCATTTTCATTTTGAACTTCATTTTGAATAACTACGTGCTCCTCTTCCACTGTGTATACTAAAAGAAAGTCAAAGTAATGGTCCAGTCTAATTGTTCATGATTTTCAGCTAAGTTAGGACTCTATGACAATTAGACTATAGCAGATTTGAGTTGCCATTCCCCTACTTTATGTTTAATACAGCTGTGTACTATAGTGGAATCTGTGTAAGGATCTTTGTGTTGTTTGTCTTTTCATTTTTCCTTCCTTTTATGCCCTTTTCTAATTTATGCTTGATTATTCTTTATTTTTTACGATGATCAATAATAGTTATTTTAACTAAAATTTGAATATTTTTTTCTATGTGGGAGCAATTTAAATTGTGGTTGTGTTATTCTCCTGTCTACATGGAGTGTTTGAAAAAAATGCCTCAACAACCAAGGTGCCTAGACGGTTTGATCATTTAACGATACCCAAAAAAAAAAATAGTGAAAGTAACATGCATCTTTTGGTTTGCTTATTAGAAATTTTTTTTGGCGATGGGTCAGGACCTCCTTGGCCTTCTCTGACTTAGCTTTGTCAGTGCATATGTTTCTCCAAGTTCTCTGCCTTTCATATGAATGTTAATGTGCCTTTCATATGAATGTTAATGTACTGGTCATGTGCAACTTATCAATTTTGTTCTTTTTCAACGTAGATGTTGGGTATCAAAGATGAATAGATGATAGATATATATATGCATGGGAAGGTCAATATGATGGATTAATACTTTGTTTGGTCACTAATCAAGTAATCATTGATCTCATTATATTTTGTAGGCGGTGATTGTTCTAGGAAAGCTGATTATAAGATTAGAAATGAAATTAAATTATTTGTGTTCATACTATGTTATAATATTGGTAACATCGTGAGTGTTGTGATAATACTCTGTGTGATAATACTCTCATATTTCATAACATTAAATCTCTTGGGAGAGCTGTTTGATTTGCTATGGAATCACACAGAGAAAACAAAGCAAAGAACCTTCGGCCGATAAATTTGCTTCCATCCTGGATTTGAACCAGAGACCTCGCCCGTGAAGTAAATCATCGCACCTACGATCCAATCAATTGGGAGAGAATCCATAGATTCCTTTTCGGGAGTGATTCATCCTTTCCGAACGCAGCATACAACTCTCCGTTTTCAATAGATCTACGTGATGGCAGAATAAGTAATTAGAGACTCATTTTACCTTTGGGTACGGATTGAATTTTATTATATATCGCCTTAGACCAATCATATATCGCGCGAAGCGCGATACAATAGCTAGTTATCATTAAAGAGGCATTGGTATGGTGGCAGAGCCGTTGGGTTGTAACGGCAAATAGCATAGCATTTGGGTTCGATTCCCCATGCTTACATGACTTTTTCTATTGGCACTTTGCGCAGAGGACTGTTCACTCGTGGAAGTGGGTTTGGGTATAAGGCGAGAATTCGAATATCCGTTTAATAATCATTGCGGATTCGGATTATTATCCGTATTCGTATCCGTATCCGCACCAATACATGATACCATATCTGCATCCGTATCCGTTTAGAAAAATTCGTATTCGCATCCGAATCCGTTCGGATACGGATAGTACTATCCGAATTCGCTAAATTTCGGATACGAATACGGGTCGGTGCGGAGTTTATCCGACCCGTTTTCATACACTGTATATGCACTTGCAGCACTTCTTCGTTTGGGAATTGAGATGTCAAAATTGTGTCTAGCTGTTATAAATGGATACAAAATTACAAATAAAAATTGTATATTGTATTTAGAAATTGAGAATCAGAAATACAGAAGAGATTTTGTCCCTCTTTCTACTTTTTTTTTCTTCCCTTTTTTCACTTTAATTTTACAACACGCTATCATCATGAATTGCTCAGTAGGAATCATCAAGTTACTTTGACGAATTGCTCAGAAGAAAATTACAAAAGGTTATTTCGTAAGTATAAATATTGATTGAAAATAATATTTGATTTCATACTTGTGTGTTTTTTATGGAGTTGATTATGAAGAAACACATAGTGGATGCGATAACTTTCAGATTTTTAATAGATTTTACTTTCACAAAAAAATAAAAAATGCAACTTATGGATGTTGTCACAATCTATTTGTATGGTTCACTTGATAGTGACATATATGTGAAAATCTCTGAAGGATTAAAAATGCCCGATGCATATAAATCAAAATTTAAGAAATATACTCCATAAAATTGAAAAAAAATCTTTATATAGACTAAAGCAATCAGATCGAAGGTGGTATAATTGACTTAATGAATATCTTTTAAAAGAAGGATATAGAAATAATACAGTTAGTCCGTGTATTTAAAAAAAAAATCAAATCTAGGTTTTGCAATCATTGCGGTGTATGTTAATGATTTAAACATTATAGGATCTCCTGAAGAGATAAAAAATACTACGAAAATGTTAAAAAGGGAGTTTGAAATGAAAGACCTTGGTATAACTAAATATTGCCTCGGTTTGCTGATCGAGAATTTAAAGAATGAAATATTTATCCAACAATCAAATTATATTGAAAAATTACTAAAAAGATTTAATATGGATAAAACTCATCCTTTGAAAATACCAATGATTGTACGATTGTTAATACAGAAAATGATCATTTTCATCCTCAAGTAAAAATGATGAAGAAGTACTTGGTCCTGATGTACTATACTAAAGTGCAATTGGAACATTATTATATCTTGCAAATAATACAAGACCAGATATCTTATTTGTTGTGAATTTGTTGTCAAGATATAGTTCCAAACCAACCCGAAGACATTGGAATGGAATTAAAGATATTTTTCGCTATGTTTAAGGAACTCGAGACATGAGACAATATTATGAAAATGATATAAAATCTAATTTAGCTGGATATGTAGATGAAGGATATTTGTCAGACCCACATAAAGTACAATTTCAATCAGGATACATATTTGCTTATTGTGGAGATGCGATTTCATGACAATCGACAAAACAAAATCCTAACCTCTACATCATCAAAACATGCTGAACTAATTTCTCTCTATGAAGCGAGTCGAGAATGTGTTTCATTAAGGTCAATAATTCAAAATATTCAAGAAGAATGTGGGGTTCAAAATATTAAGGAAAATATTAGTCCAATATATGAAGATAATGCAGCTTGCATAACACAAATTAGAGAATGATATATCAAAGGAGATCGAACTAAACACATTGCGTCAAAATTCTTCTCAGCACATGATCTACAAAAGATGGTATAATAGATGTTCAAAAAATTCAATCATGCAACAATTTGGCTGACATATTTACGAAGTTTTTACCAACAAGGATTTTTGAATAGCTTAGAGAGAAGATAGATTTAGATCGACTGAAGGATATCCAATAATATCAAAATGAGGAAAAACATTATACACGCTGTACTCTTTTTCCCTTATCCAAGTTTTTATTCCAATGAGTTTTTCTTGGTAAGGTTTTTAAGGAGACAGTATAAATGATCAGAAGTATCATATTAATATTGATCGTGAACAGTGGCGAGGCTAGAAAAATTTGGAATGGAGTTCATTCAGATAAATGAAAGTATTAATTAATATCAATAGAATTTTCATGTCAAAAAATTAAATTTTTAATTAGGGGTGAACAATGGAGTTCTATTTGTATTTTTATGGGTTTCAGATAGTGGGTTTCTTAGAAAAATTGTCCGTATAACAATAAATTTATATATAAAAGTATTTGATTGTAAAAAATAAATGGGTGACATTGCATTCTATTTGTTCCATTTAAACTCGCCTATGATTGTGAAGTATCATATTAATAGTGTGTAATGAAATATGAACAAAGTAGAATTATTATAAATGAATACAAATCATTTATAGATACACATCAAATATACAGTCATTTATTAGAAGATTTATTTTCTTACTTATAAATGGAGATTTGTAAATTGTACCCAAAAATTGAGAATCACAAATACTGAAGAGAATTTGGTCTCTCTTTCTACTCACTCTTTCTTCTTCCACTCTGATTTTACAACACCAGCGACTATATAGAAGGCTCTGTCATTGTTCTTTTTGAATATAGACATGATGCGCTTTCAGAATATCCACCTTATATTTCATGCAACTATTTTTCTCTTGGCAGTCTCACTAATATTTCTCAAAAGAACAAAAAGCAACCAATCTACCGAAGGTCTACTTCCTCCAGGGCCAAAACCTTGGCCATTAGTAGGTAACATTCCCGAGCTTATTACAAAAAAACCTTTCTACCAATGGATTCATGGGTTCATGAAAGACATGAAAACAGACATAGCATGTGTCCGATTTGGTGACGTCCATGTCATACCTATCATTTCCCAAAAAATTGCTCGAGAGATACTTAGGAAGAAGGACGCAACATTTGCATCACGGCCAACTTCATTTGCAGCATCCATGTTCAGTAGAGGCTATAAAACAGCAGTAATATCGCCATTCGGGGAACAATGGAAGAAGATGAGAAGAATTTTACTCAATGAAATATTATGCCCTGAAAGGCACCGTTTTTTCCATGACAAGCGGACCAAGGAGGCAGATCACCTGCTTCAATATGTGTACAACAAAGCTAAGAGACATGAATATGTTGACATTAGGGTGGCGGTTCGATATTATTGTGGGAACGTGATTCGGAGCTTGATTTTTAACAAGAGACATTTTGGTAAGCCGATGCACGATGGTGGTCCTGGAGCAGATGAAATAGAGCACGTCAATGCTCTATTTAGTTCGTTGGAGTATCTATACGCCTTCTCTATCTCAGATTATTTTCCGAAGTTGATTGGTCTGAACCTAGATGGCCATGAAACAATCATTAAAGCTGCGTGTGAAACTTTTAAGAAGTTTCATGACCCTGTAATAGATGAAAGGGTTAATCAGTTACGGAGGGAGAATGAAGAGGTCGGGGTTCACCTAGAGCCTCAAGATTACCTTGATATTCTGATTATGCTGCGTGATAAAAAAGGAAGACCAGTGCTTACTCCAGACGAGATTAAGGCTCAATTGACTGTAAGAAAATTTGTGTTCTTTCAGCACCTTTCCTGTTACATTAATTATGAAAATTAACTGAGAACCAATATATTTATTAATTGTTTTATATGTGTGTGTGTGTGTGTGTGTAGATAGATAGTTTCTCCATATGGAAATCTCGTACTCACTTTTCTAGTTTTCTTTAGATAGATCCGTGAAACTGATAGAATTATGTAGACTTTTTGTTGAGAATTAAAAGGAGATTACGGACTAGCTAGATTAGTCTCACAATAATCATCATTAGCTATTTTAGAAATAAGACATCTAATCTTTAATTTTATTAAAAAAAAGGATTGCTACTTTTTCTGTTTTAGGAAACTAAACGTTACAAGCCAAGAACGGTACACAATTTTACTGTTATCTCACTGCCTGTAAATAACTTATAAATCTCCTTGTAAAACTTACAACTAAGATCAGAATCCCATTTTTTTTGTTTTAAAAAAAAACTAAGATCGGAATATAGAAATTACTCATCATTTCTCAAAATCCAACACTTTTTTCCAAAGGCTTAAATAGCGGCCGTAGCGGCCGCTATAGCGGCGATATAGCAGTTGTAGGTGGTAGAGCGCTACAGCGCTACAGAATTAGCGGTATGTCCAATAGCGCGCAGGATAGCGGGATTTAGCGGCATTTAGCGGGAATTTAGCGGATATTTCGCGGCGCTATAGCGTTTTTTTATGAATTCTGAATTTCTATTCTCTAATATATTAGGCGGCCCAAAAAAAGCCCAATTGGCACGGAGACATACAGAGCACGGAGACCATTTCTCTCTCTCTCTGAGCCCCAAATCGCCGCTGCACGGAGACCATTTCTCTCTCTCTCTGAGCCCCAAATCGCCGCTGCACTTGAACGAAAAATTCGACCCTGCGAGGCTGCAACTCACGGCTTCCACCTCACCTTCTCTTCTCCATCTCATGTTCTTCGAAACCTCTATTGCCAGGTAACCTTCCTGTACCAGTGTATAGTTACTTGTATTATAAAATTGTGTAAATTTTGGTTTTGGAAAACGTTTTTTTTCTATTTATAAGATGATGTAGCCATGTAGGTGATTTTAATATTTTTAATAAAAATCTAATTGAAATTGCTACACACTTGATGCTGTTTATATGATTGATATGTGTGGTTGCTGGTTAGAACTTAGAACACACCATGCATGAATTGAAATTGCTACACACTTGTTGTTTATATGATTAATATGTGTGGTTAGAGGTTAGTTGGTTACTGGTTAGAACTTAGAAGTTAGAACACACCATGTATGAATTGCTACTGGCCTACTGGTTACTGGTTAGAACTTAGAAGTTAGAACACACCATGTATGAATTGCTACTGGCCTACTGGTTACTGGTTAGAACTTAGAAGTTAGAACACACCATGTAGAACTAACCTTCCTCTAATGTTTGAAGTTATATTTATATGCATGTATTTGATGCTATATGACGTTTAATTTGAATCAAATTATGTATCTGATATCATATCCGCTATTGTCCGATAGCGGCCGCTAAATGGCCGCTATCCGCTATCCGCTATGACATTAACATGTCCGCGACGAATCCGCTATCCGCTATTTAAACCTTTGCTTTTTTCATATATGATCATTAGATGATTGAATTTCCCTTTAGCGGTCATTAAAAACGTTAATTAATCAGCAGCCAGTAAATGAAGAGTTTGAGTTTTCATTGAAAATTGCTAAATGAGGATTCAAATGTTAAGAAATTTCAATTAATTGAGAAATTAATGTGGAAGTGGACAAAACAATATAATTAAGTCCCTCGTCAAGCACTGCAAGTCTGCAACTAAATACATAAACGTATTACTGAAATCTCATTCCAGTAAATATTGTTCCACTAATAAATATTGCTCATTAAAATTTCAGGAAATCATGATGGCCGCTGTGGATAATCCATCAAATGCAGTCGAATGGATATTAGCCGAGATGATGAAAAATCCTGAGATCCTTCAAAAAGCTGTCGATGAAATAGATTACATCGTTGGTAAAGATCCAAGGCTTATACAGGAAGCCGACATCCCTCAGCTCAATTACCTAAAAGCTTGCATACGAGAAGCTTTTCGCCTTCACCCAATTGCACCATTCAATGTTCCTCACGTGGCAATGGAAGATACCAATGGTGCTGGCTATTTGATTCCAAAAGGAAGCCATGTACTTTTAAGTCGGGTAGGCCTCGGGCGAAACCCTGAAATATGGCACAAACCACTTGAGTTTAACCCAGAGAGACACTTGGATGGTGGAAGTTCTGAATTGGCACTGGTAGAGCCAGACATGAGGTTCATATCTTTTAGTGCAGGCTGACGAGGATGTATCGCACAAAACTTGGGGACAGTAATGTACGTGATGCTACTCGCAAGACTTCTTCAAGGGTTCAGTTGGAGCATGCCACGTGGCCAGTCTGCAATTGACCTTGTTGAATCGGACAAAAATCTTAACCTTTCAAAGCCGTTAGTTTTGCAAGCCAAACCGCGTTTGCCATTAAGCATGTATTATGTCTGAAATATGCTTGGAGTGGTTCTTCGCCATGCTTTTGAGACTCTAATAATGAGTGTATAAAATCAAATAGTATGAGCTAGAAAGCTGTTATACCCAGAAAAAAAATATTAAGAAAGTTAAGTAAGAAGCCTTTAAAAGTAATATAATAATTTTAGGAACTTGTTTTAATTAATTTTTAATTAGATTTCTGTTATTTTATTTACTTTGTACAACTTCTACTTGTCATCGATATTAGAAGGTATAGTATAACTAACTTAATTTTAAGCAACGTAAAAGTCAAAATTCTAATACCAGGTTTTCATGATTAAAATACCAATCGTATGGTCCGTAAAAATCTGTTAGTCGAGATTAGATCAGATAGTGCTGATCTGAAAATTAGCACTGCAGGTTTTCATGATTGTTTGCCCGTAGTTATTGGCCATGATCTCTCATTTTGATCTTCTATAACGTGATTGATCAAATGAACTCCTGGCGCTATCAGAAGCCTGCCACTGTATATTCCTGTTCCTGCCCATAAAAAAAATTTCAAAATTGTGCCAAACATTGAAAATCCATCAAAATTCAACAGAAACCGAAGAATATCAAGTTAAATGTCCAAAATTTAAGAGAAATCAAAGGAATTTTTTAAATAAGCATTTCATTTTAAAATCGGTCAAATTGTAGGCCAAAATTTTACAAGTCAAATATTAAGTCATACAATTACGTACCAAAGCTCACAGTTATACTCTAATATATCATCGACAATGCAAATATAGTTCATGTAACATTCGAAATGCAAATAAATTCCGTTAATTTGAGATGAACTCTTTAATTAACTACAAAAATGGAAAACACAAAAAAAAACATGCGACAAATGAAATTTGAATAATTTTGAATAAAGAAAAATAGTTTAAAATATTAAATTGCTGTAATAAATTTGTACGATGACAGACAACATGTCTATAACTACATGTAGTTTTTGGTAAATGCAATTCACAGCTTCAAACTTCTTTAAGATTATACTTGTAATTTCTTTTCGTGTGTGGCCTAGAAGCCCTAGAGTTTGGAGAAGCTGTTACGGGTGATTGTCTGTGGCAGTTTACCTTATGTGCCACTGTGGACATGCCATTGCATACTTACACATGTGACTTTTTGAGGTGTTTGCTTTGCTGCGCAAGTGCTTAGGACTTAGGTATACTTGCCAACAAGTCGGAGATGGATGATGAGGTAGCGATGTTGTCCATGTTGAATGTGCTTGTGTCTATATGTGGGAAGTACTTTGGGCAGTATGATAACCGGGGGGGGGGGGGGGGGAAGCTACATGGAATAAGGTGATCCTCAAAAAAAAAAAAATTACATGATATTACATTTCTTTGTAATTAAAAGAAAAAATCCACAGGAAGTTAGGATCCGTCTCAAAAATTCGAAGGACCCAGCTGGACACGTCGTGTTTGATTAGAATTGCATAACAACACCTAAAAAATCACATATGAACCCAAGTAGCTTTTGTTCCTGGCTAATCATCTTCTTCCCTCCTAACCAATGAATCTCATCAAGATAAAACTTAGAACAATATAATAAAACTTAGAATAGAATGAAATATTTAAATGAAAATTTATTTGTAAAATATATATACTAGCACGAATCTTGCACATTACGTGATTCGCCTATATAATATTTTATGAACTTTAAGATATTATAAATAAAAGCTAACACAAAGGATAAAAAATGCAACTTGGATATTATATAAAAACTACCACTAAAAATAAAAAAATAAGTGCTAAATGAGATTTTTAAAGAACTTATTATGCAAAATTATGAAAGAAAAATGAAAATTCATAGGAACTTGTTGTACTTTTTTGTTGTCTTAACTTTTGAATTATTATCTTGTATATTAAATATATTATTTTAGATTTTCTATTGTTATTATAATATATATTTGATTTCTCATTGGTTTTTTTATCTAACATTATTTTAGAGTTGTTTATTTAAGAATTATTATTATACTATGTCTATATTAGATGTTACATCATACATATATTTTCAGTAAAAAAAAAATTTTACGGACTCTGCTGACATGAAATTCTAGCTTCGCCACTGATGATAACACAATATAGCAGAATGATGGATAAAAAGTTGGGTGTTTTTTATCTATTTTAGTTTTCGCTTTCTGATGGCTAGTTGAAAACATGTAGCAAAAGAGGCATGTTTCGATTTTGGAACATTCACATGTGAATATGCTTTTGTTTTTGAAAATTTTTAAGTAAAATGAAACCTTTTGACGTGCTGTGTTATTCTTCTGAAATCCATCTCGATGTTATATTGTGTTTCATATAATGAGTTATTTATCAATTGATGTGGTGCTTTAGTCTTACATGAAATGCTCTGGACCAGAAAAAATAGGATAGAGCCATCAGACGGATGGTCGCTGTCGATAATCCATCAAAAGCAGTTGAACGGATATTAGCAGAGATGATGAAAAATCCTAAGATCCTTCAAAAAGCTGTAAATAGATTACATCGTTGGTAAAGATCCAAGGCTTGTACAGAATATTCAAAAGATTTTAAAAAAGGAATGCTTAAATCAAATGCTCACACACGCAGACGCAGCCATATTTGCCTGGATGCCATGCACGGCATGCAATCTGAGCTGCCCATTTGAAGCTGGTGTTGATCTCGAAACACCTCCAAAATCAGTAGCGGGTCAAGGGTTGAATTTAAATAAGACTTTGAATTGCATGTCATAAACTAATGATTCCACGATAACTATCGCGTTTGGTGCACTGCTTCAGAAAACTGTGCAGATTGTCATTGAAACACTGAACCAAGCATGTCTCTGAAGCTTAGTACAATACCGTCAGGTGTGGTGCGGATAAAACCGTGCTAATTCAGGTGTATACTGGTATTGTACCACTTTGAGGAGCTTTGGAAAAACATACAATTCCTCGGTAACAAAAAAGAAGCAAAGCATTTGAAATCTCAGATATTGTTGCAAATTCCTCTATTCTATTAGTTAAGCAATTACCATACCTTCCCATTTTACAACAAACTGCTTCAGCTGATTCTGACATATAAACAATACAACACACAAAAACCTCCTGTCTACATACACATTTAGAGCTCAACCAAGAGCTTGCTCCTTCTTGGGTTCATCACTCTTTGAATTGTTACCAGACTGCCTTTTCATCTGTATTTGGTGCACTGCTTCAGAATTATGAGGCTGAATTTGGGGATGGGCTTGTTTGAAGAAGATGGCACGCTGACACCTGCCTTTTTAGGAACTTGTGAAATTCCTCTCTGGGACCGCTGATAGTGTGCCTGGCACAAAGAAGGATTTGCTGCCTTCAACACTGGTTTCCCGCAAATAATAGGCGCCCCTTGTGGGCTACTACAATAATATTTAAATGGAAACAAATAACAACAGTATTAAACAAAACACAAAAATTTGTGGCAGTTTAATTTTAAATTCAGAAATCATTGCGCAATCTATAATTGTGATTCAGGCCATTTTGGAGGAAGGCACTTTACCAATACATTATAATTGCAGTATAGTAACTTCCAAACAAAATCCTGTTGTTTCATATAATGAAATGGTATACTTTTGGGTTACATTTTTCAAAAAAAAAAAAAAGACAAACAAAATTAATTTAGTAACAATCATTATGACAAATAACAAAATAACTGATAAACTGGTACCGACTGGAATTTGGGTCAATTGTGCACCAAAAGGCCACACGTTGCAATCATCTTAATTAATATGACCTTTCCTTTTCAATACAACTAGTTGAAATTTTTAGTGATCAGACAACAAACTTTTTCAAGACTAACAATATAAATAGATATCCTGATTGAAGATATTTTGGTTACAAACATATTAAGAACTAGGCAACATGCAATTATATTGGAGTTTAAAATAAAAGACTCTTTGTTAGTCCTTTAAAGAATTATGACGACTTAAGTAATCTAATTTTGTTTATGATACTCCAATTGATTCTTTCAGGTGAAAATTACGATCATATATATAGGTTTAGAGAAGGATAAATAATTGACCAGATTTTATACAGAAAATCACTTTAAAGTGGCAATTGATAGTCAGCATAGAGAATCAAACCCTTGTAAGTGAACGTTAACAATTCTGGTCGATGCAACAAAATACAAAATCTGAAAGGGTACTTACCCAGTACCTTTTAATTACGAAATTACACGGTATAAATTCTTGCATTGGATTAAATTAATTTGCCCATATCGCAATTTTGGAAAAATAAACAACAAAAACCGAGGTTTCAAATGTTTTATTTGACAAAACTATCCCAATAAAATGTACACAATCAACAATTCGGTAAATAGAAAACTTTACAAACAGACTTCAACAAAATGCGTTCAGACAATTAAACACATGGATATATGCATGCTCTCTCATAGCACGTCTTTTTTGTCGCAGAGGCAGAAAGCATGCATTCAGTTTTAAATATGTTTTTTTAATCAAATATTTAGAGTTCAACTATTTTATTTATTTATATTTTGCAGCGGACCCATTTCATTTTCTTCAATACTAGCTAAAACCCAGCTTATTTATGTAACATTCTGAAAGGTTGTAATTTATTTGAGCAAAAACACAGCTAAAACTGAATTGAAGAAAAAAAACTAATTTACCGTAAAACGTCTTTTAAAATACAAATATCACTATTAAAAAAAATAGTAGGGGCAGACAAGTAAAAAAAGCCATTTCGGGTTTTATTATTATTATTATTATTATTATTTTTTTGAGATTCGAATTTCGAAGTTATGAACCCCTTTTTTTAAAAAAAAGCAAAAACAAAGTAAAATTCATTTTGCACTCTCCTCTCCGCTTCAGAGAAGTAGCACCTGATTCGCAACAGCTCCGGCCCTGCGCCTCTGCTTCTTTGGATCTGTCCCCACCACTAATACGTAAATACCTCAACTGATTGCGAAACTGACAAGTTAACCCCACTGTCAGCCATTATTTTAGAGTAAAATACAGGCAATGGATGCCTCCATTCGATAGACCCTTTCGCTGTGTAGCTATCTCAGCGTGCCACTCCACATTCTTAACTTTTCTGTCCACTTCCAAGTTCCAACCAACCACCTCTCGCGCCTGCTTCTCCGTGAAGCGTCGGAAATGGCGATCCCTGTCGAGGAAGCCATTGCTGCTCTCTCCACCTTCTCTCTCGAGGTACTTTCTAGATCCGATGCCCTTCCTTCCCGATCTACATTACACCATTGCTTCGGAACTTCCCCATTACCCCATTGTCTAGCAATGTCGGGAATTGCTCAGGCTACGCACTCCTTACTCATTCACTCCCCCATTCTTTTAAAAATGACTAAAATACCCTCGTCTCCAATGCTGAAGTCTGGAAAACAAAGATGGGACAGAAGGGTATTTTCGTCTAATCGGGAGTGATTGAGTGAGGAGGGCGTGCCCTGAGCAATTCCCAGCAATGTCGCACCTTGTAGTGTCATAATGCTCCTAATTTTCGGGGAATTTTGTTTTTTAGTCGGTCTCAGTTGTGGAATTTAGGAATGTAAAATCTTATTCCTTGCATCAGACTCAGAGGTTTAAGTAGCTTATCAGTTTCACCTAATTTTGTATGCGGAATGGAAATTGCTTCCTTGAGTTAGTTTTTTAAAAGAACTAAGGTGATGTCACTTTGAAAAACATGGTGTCATTTCAGGATGAGCAGTCTGATGTTCAAGGACTAGCTGTTCTATTGTCTGCCGAAAGATGTGCAACTAGCAGTACCATTGGTATGCTTAATTCTTATCATTTTCTTTGTTTGGTTATATAATGTGATAGATTGATAGACTTCTAGCTGTTGTGTATTGTTCCTGGTACAATAACCTGCAATGGTCAGGCATGTTCTGGGTTAATGGTATGGACAGGCTGGACAGGTTGGTACTGGCAATTTTGAAGTGATGATGCAATTCATGATATACTGATTTTAATGTGTGATATCTCTTTATGCATTATTTTGCGTCATTCTTCTCTTATGTGCAGAGTATGGTGATGTTGCTGCCTATCGGTTGTCACTGGGCGAAGATACAAAAGCGATAAACCAGCTGGTATGGCACATGCCATCTGTGTTTCTTTTCCCTTGTCAATTGCTCACTCATTTAGAGAGAGAGTGGAGTGTTTGTACCTTTGTGTTGGAAAATTTAGAAATTGTTGTGTTTGGAATGTGCAGAATACTCTTGTTCAAGAAGGAAAGGAAATGGCCTCTTTGCTCTACACATATCGCAGCTGTGTGAAAGCCCTTCCCCAGGTACAACTCAAACTTTTCTTCCTTTGTAAACGTCCAGATAACATAAAATTTGGTTTGTAAGGCATACAACTATACAAGCCACTTGACTTTAGAACTTAAAGTATTGGCAGTAATTTTGATTTGATTGCTCAGCTTCCAGACTCGATGAAGCATAGCCAAGGGGACCTATACCTGGAAACCTATCAAGTGTTGGATTTGGAAATGAGCCGTTTGCGTGAAATTCAGAGATGGCAAGCTTCTGCTGCTTCCAAAGTATATTTCTGATGAAGTTTCAACTACACCCAAAGTTTTTTCCTTTCTTTTTCCAGACTTCAGATGATCATATTATTTATGTTTCTTCTATGTATTTGATGCAGTTGGCAGCTGACATGCAGCGGTTCTCGAGACCAGAAAGGCTAGTAAATGGACCAACTATCACTCACTTTTGGTTTGTATTTCTCTCTTGATTAAGCTATATTTATTTAGTGCTTTCGTTTTACCTCAAATATTACCTGACGTTTGAAAGGTGTCGATGCTAATAAGTACATCACATTAGGCAATCTTTTTTATGATTAAAGATATTGGTTTTATGATGTGTTCAGGTCTATGTTGAAGCTGCTTGATGTTTTACTGCAGCTTGATCATCTGAAAAATGCAAAAGCAAGCATACCTAATGATTTTTCGTGGTACAAGAGGTATGGAAATAGCATCACTACCTTAATCCAGATCATAATTTTATTAATTTCTTATAATGGATAAATACACCAGGAAAAGTGTTTTGCTGTTTTTTCTCCTTATATAGACGGATTTTTTTCTGACAGACATAATAAAACAGGCAGAGTAGTTTGCTCCAACCTTTCTTATATGAAATGGATTGATTCCCACTTAGTTTTACAAATGAAATAAATAGCTTTTCATTTGATGGCCATTTGTTTTTTTTTTTTAAAATAGAACATTTACTCAAGTAAGCACTCAGTGGCAAGACACTGACTCTATGCGTGAAGAGTTGGATGATCTTCAGGTTATTTGTTAAATCCTTTGTTAATCTTATCTTGCTTTGATACTTCTTGTTCATAAAGATGCCAATAACAAGTACAGAGCAGTACATTTGCTTCTACTGGAAGTTTCTGATGACTTTATTCTCATCTGCAGATATTCTTAAGTACAAGATGGGCAATTTTACTTAATTTGCATGCTGAGATGTTTCGTACAAATACGTATCCTCACATGATGTAGTATTTACTGGTTTTCATCAATTATATCACTGACAGAAACACCGGTAGACATCCTTAGTTTAATCAATCATATAACTGAAGGGCAGCACCACTAGGCCTTCTTGTTATTGTGACAATTACTTACCAAATTAATTTTCTGTAACTAGATATAACCAATAGTTTAGGGAGAAATAATCAGAAAAGCTAAACCTTCCATAATTTTTCTTTCTTTTTTTTCCAAAATGGATGCCAAAACGAAGGTCTTATATATGATTACTGCAGCAGTAAATTGTTATTGGATAACTGCTAATAGAGAATAAAATCAATAAAATACTGGAACTAGAAAAGCAGGTTTTATCCTTCCAATAAAAACCCCTGCACCAGCTTCCAATAGAAAAGGACAAACAGAGTTTTCTTTTTTTCCAGAACTAGACTAAAAGTATCCTTAATTAGTTCTGGAAAAAGAAGAACTGTTTGTTCTTTTCTTTCAGAATATGGTGCAGGGGTGCTATCACACAATATTCTTTTTTTTTTCTTCCCTGCAACTATGTATTTTGGCAAGCAACATTGGCAAGGCAGGTGTTTTTTATTTTATTTTTTTTTGTTCCTTCCGTAATCTTACTGAAGTCAACTACACTTTAAAAGTTCCTTCACTGAAAGAATAGTGTGGAGGATATTCTACAGGTGCTTATAGTGTTCTGTGTTGAATCGCTAGAGCTAGATTTTGCACTTCTGTTTCCAGAGCGCCATACCCTTCTTCGAGTTTTGCCTGTTCTCGTTGTTCTGGCCACCTCATCTGAGAAAGAGAGCGAGTCACTCTACAGAAGAGTGAAAATAACTCGCCTCCTAAGCATATTCAAGGTCTGTTGTTGTTCAACTAAATTTATTCATTCTTCACTGCCATAGCTAATATGGTGCTGTCTCATGTTGTCATGGTGAGCAACTAACTATTGGTTTTATTGTGTACCTTTACTTGACAGAACGATCCTGTAATTCCAGCCTTTCCAGATTTGCATCTTTCACCAGCTGCCATTTTGAAAGAGTTGTCAGCATACTTCCAGAATTTTTCTAGTCAAACTCGCCTTCTGACTCTCCCAGCTCCTCATGAAATACCTCCTCGGGAACTTCAAGAATATCCTTACAGTTTGAGAATGCTTAGTATTATTAAAACAATCATAATTATAATTGGATAAGCTCCACATGAAATGAAGATTGCACATTGGAAAATGTCATGGTATGCTCGTGTAAAAGATAAACTTCCAATTCCAATAAAGCTTGCTTGCATAATGTGAATATATTTAAGATGATTTTAGTTAATTTATAAAGCTTTTTATTCCACTTACCCCCTCTGTACTTGAAGAATCAGGTTTTGTTTTAATCTATTCTCTTATTTAATAATCAGTAATACAATTCTTTTGCTTGATAAATTCCTTAACCTACTCACTTACCAGAGGCACTACTTAATTGTGAACCACATTGGGTCTATCAGAGCTGATCATGATGATTTCTCTATTCGCTTTGCTTCTGCAATGAATCAGGTTAGTTATTGACCTAATGCTGTGTATGTTCCTTTTCTTCATATTATGTTCTTCGTCTGAACAAACCAAGATCCAAATTTATTGTGGCATCAAACAGTGTGAATTATAATTTTAGTTATTTCATGAGATGTTTTACAATTTTTGCTCTATGAAGATGATGACACTTAAGACGTCAGATGGAACAGATACTGAGTGGTCAAGAGAAGTGAAAGGAAATATGTATGATATGGTAGTTGAAGGTTTCCAGCTTCTCAGTCGGTGGACTGGCAGGATCTGGGAACAGTCTGCCTGGAAGTTTTCACGCCCTTGTAAGGAAGTGCTAGATTCAAACCATGCATCTACAACATTCTTTGACTATGAGAAGGTTGCTTATTTTTCCTCAAGTATGTGAAAGTGACATTAAATATTTCTCATGCAAGAAATCACCTAGGGGCCGTTTGGATCGCTTAGGAATTTGGGGAATTTCCAATTCCTAGGCATAAATTTATTGGAAAGTGTGTAACTTTGTGAAGAGTTTGGATTGTTTATAATAAATTTATGCCTAGGAATAGGAAATTCTCCAAATTCCCACTTCAATCCAAATGGCCCCCTACATTCTCTGAGCCAACTGAATTGTGTAATATTAGAAGTTCTAATGGAATCAGTGTATATTGATACCAGTATTTTAAAAAAAAAAAAATTGCTTTTGGAAAACATTCAGATATAATTTTGGAGAATTTCGGATGTTTCTTGCTTTAATTTACTTGCGACATGCATTTTTGCAAATGACCTGAACTATGGGTTTTGAATTGCAAAACCCTGGAGATATTGCAGTTGTTCTGCAAGTATAGTGAAATAAATTAAGTGTCATTCTAGTTCCTGTCATTTGTGCATTCCTTCTTCCATTTATATTATGTAAAGCTTTGCTTGAAAAATATCGGCGATCTTTTCCGTAGGTGGTTCGTTGGAACTATACTGCAGAAGAGAGGAGGGCTCTTTTAGAACTTGT
This sequence comes from Rhynchospora pubera, assembly GCA_028095005.1. Taxonomy (NCBI): domain Eukaryota; kingdom Viridiplantae; phylum Streptophyta; class Magnoliopsida; order Poales; family Cyperaceae; genus Rhynchospora; species Rhynchospora pubera. Next base: position 155,354,058 of record CM051462.1, on the reverse strand, counting down.
TGGTTATATAAAAAGTATTGGCTTGATGATGCAAGGTTGCGACACCTTAGTAGCAGAAGCATTATGGGAGACAATTCATGTGGAAGTGCAAGATTTTGTACAGGATAAGCTAGATGTGATGCTTCGTACTACTTTCCGTAAGAAGAAGGACCTCTCAAGGTTAATTTTTGAATATATGATCTATATTGGTCTAATATTATTGTTTAACAATTCTAGATGTAATAATTTTTGCTCATATTAAGCATCTAGTTCCTGTCTTTTGGGCAATGTAACAGTACTTCTACGTATAATTATTTAAGTTTGTAACAGAATCATTTGTTTAACCACACTATTAAGGAGCTATAATAGGGCAGTCACTTTTTCTACTGCATATTGAAGTTCTTCTTTTGTCGAAGTTATGATGGGACTATTTAGTTATTGTACTTCTTCTTTTCAGAATTCTATCAGATATGCGAACTCTATCAGCTGACTGGATGGCAAATAGTAGCAAGACTGAACCAGAACTGCAATCAATGCACCATGATAGTGATGAAGCTAGACAAAACACTTTTTATCCCAGACCAGTTGCTCCAACAGCAGCCCAGGTATCACTTTTGTTCATGGGAGTTTGCTTCTTCCATGACATTCTGTTCAATTTTTATCTTTGACGCAAAGTTAAAATCTGATTTTACTGCCAAATTCTTTCAGATCCATTGCTTACAGTTTCTCATCTGTGAGCTAGTATCGGGTGGGAATTTAAGAAAACCCGGTGGCCTATTTGGAAACAGTGGTTCTGGAATAGCTGTGGAGGACCTTAAGCAGCTGGAGACATTTTTCTATAAGCTTAGCTTTTTCTTACATATATTGGATTATACAGGTTAGCAATGTTCTTTTCCCGACAATATAATATTTTGTGTAAAAGCGCTATTATTATTGTATAATTAATAAATGATCATTTGTTATCTTGAATTTTGGTCAGCTGTTCTTATCTCAATTCCCACACTAATATAAACTGTTGCTTGCAGCAACTATTGGTACATTAACTGATCTTAGTTTCCTTTGGTTCCGTGAATTCTATTTGGAATCTTCTCGTGTCATCCAGGTACATACAATTTGTTTATCATGTATGTGGTATTACTATAATTTACCTATCTCTAATGTTTGCATGCGAGATTTGCAGCCATTTTTTTTTCCAAAATTGAAGTTGCATTTTAACACATTTTCCACAAAACAGTTCCCAATAGAATGCTCTCTTCCTTGGATGCTGGTGGATCAGGCGTTAGAATCACAAGAAGCTGGACTTCTAGAAAGCATTTTGATGCCATTTGATATATATAACGACTCGGCTCAACATGCTTTGAGCGTGTTAAAACAGAGATTTCTCTATGATGAAATTGAAGCTGAGGTACACAAGCTAACCCCATGTCATTTCCTGGTTTGGGCAACTCCTGTTGACTTGGATTATGGTTGTATACTTGTATGCTGGGAATTTACCTTGCTAGTGTGTTCACATCTAGGATTAAGTTACCTGATAAGTATCATATTGCCCAAACCTTAGTACTAATAGAAACCAACCATTAATATGGCCCTAGCTACAGCTTCCTCTTAGACAATTTTCTCATTGTAGTATTCAAAATGTGGATACATTTATTACAGAGACACTACAGTTCAGCTCTAATGTCAAACTTACTTTTATTCGTTTCTGCATGTGTAGGTTGACCTTTCTTTTGATCTTCTTGTTCACAAGCTGAATGAGATCATATTTTCATATTACAAGAGTTGCGCAGCAAGGTTAGCACCTAATTCTGCAACTTCAACAAACTTGTCTCCATTTTTAACAGCCTCACATTCTCATGTAACCTTTCTGCAGTGAATTACTAGATAAGTCTTTTATAGCAGCATGTGAAGATGGTGATAAGTACAATGTCAAACCTCTGAGGTTTGAAGTCATTTTCAAACTGAGGAGAGTTAAGGTACCTCATTTTTTGAATAATGCGCTTCCTTTTCTTATTCACTTATGAATTTTTTTTTTCTGTCAATAAACACAAAAATGGGCTAACAATGGTAAAAGTCAGGATTCTTATTTTCTATTGATAAAAACTTTACGAATAAAAGAAATGATGGCATCTTAAGGGATTTTATTTACTTTATTTGTGATTTGAGGACTTTTGTTTTTGCCATTACATCCTATTGTCTCTTTGTTTCCTCAGGTTCTTGGCAGGACAATTAACCTGAGAAGTTTAATCACTCAAAGAATGAACAAATTATTTCGAGAAAACATGGATTTTCTTCTTGAACGTTTTGAAAGTGGCGATCTATGTGGGATTGTGGTATGACTTGTGGTTTCATTTTGGTTAGCTACGTGCAGCATACATTTTAATTCTTGTCAGTGTATGTTTTGCATACAGCTTACATTCTCAGAAAAATTTTGGCAAGCCAACTTATACTTTCTATTTCTAGGAATTGCAACTTCAATTGGAGATTTTGGAGCTAACACATCATTTGCTTTCAAAGTATCTAGAGCTAGACTCTTACTATCTTGTGCTGCATGAGATGCAAGAGAACCTTTCTCTTGTTTCTTATTCTAGTCGTATTGCGACTCAGGTAATTGTTGAGTCTATTGGTGGCATTTTTTGTTTCTTTAATCATTGAATCAGGCTTATCTTAGACTCTATATGTTTGTGCTTCTCTTCAATGTTTAGTTCTCAATGACTAATGTTTATTTTGTTTTCAGATATGTAATGAGATGCGAAATGACTTTTTGCCTAATTTTGTGATGTGTAATACTACACAACGATTTGTTAGATCATTAAGGGGAACTCACCAGTCTTCTCAGAGGACAAATCTTCCTTCTGGGAAACCGTACTTTTATTGTGGCTCTCAAGTAATTTTTTCACCTTTAATCTTTCCCATATTCTTGAGCTGCTGACTTGCTATAACATCATTAGTTTTGGTCTGTAGGATTTAAATGTGGCGTACCAAAGCATTGCTGGACTTTACCGTGATTTTTTTGGTCTCCCTCACATGATTGCAGCTGTTAAAGTTCTAGGTTCAAGATCATTGCCTGGTATTTTGCGTGCCTTGCTTGATCACATGTCAACTAAGGTATGATTCTCAAAATCATAAATTGTATGTTCATCAATTTATTAACAGATGATTTAGACCGATGTATTATGTCATGTCTTCACAGATAACATCAATGGTACCAAAGGTCGCTGGACTACAGGAAGCTCTACCTAAAGCTGTTGGGCTACTTCCATTTGATGGTGGCGTTGCAGGTGAGACTTACGCACTTCGCTGAATGTTCAAAGATGCAAGCTGCCTCAGTACCTTCAACAATTTAGACTTGCTATAGTTGCACCCAATATGTGGTATAATTAAGGTTTCGTAAAGAGGAGAGATACTTAAAGTGATCTTTATTGTAGGTTGCCAAAAGTTCATTAATGAAATATTGACTTGGGAAGAAAAGACAGAGTTGAGAACAGAAGTCCTTCGCGATCTCAAGGAAATAGGGAATGCTTTATACTGGATCAGTCTTCTTGACATTGCATTGGTGGGATCACCTTCCTATTCACTTTTCTGCCCCTTTGTTCGTTATTTATGTGATTATGCCCCTTTGGGTTCTCATCATGCTATAGTACATCTTAGTGTAATGGTGGCAATTTCACCTCAAAGACATCATGAATACTCTTGAAAAATGCAAATTACCCTAATTAATCATCAGTTTTTCTTTCAATAGAGAGAGTTGGATACAGCACAGTTTATGCAGACTGCTTCATGGCTAGGTGCCATACCTGGAACTGACAGCCAAATAAAGCTGGCTTATACTGGCCACACTCCCCTCACAATTTTGTTAAACTCAGCTGCCAATGCAGTAATATCAAATCCTGCATTTCCAAATCCATCATCCCTTCTAGTGATGTCAAAGCAAGCAGAAGCTGCAAGTAAGTTAACATTCCTTAATCTAAACTCCATGGATCTCCCATTTTGGTCCCTTGAAGATTGCAAATTCAAGCACCTGTTGGCCCTAAAAATTGAGACAGTATAAATTAAAATTATGTTTGGAAGTCTAAAAACTCCGGGACCTAACATGTAGTATTAATAATGTCTAATTTAATCCAGAAAATTTTTATAGTTCATGTTGCCATTAATCCTTCCTTCAAGGAGACAGGACATGTCTTCCTGGATTTTGATTTCGTAATCTTAATTCATAAAAATGTTATTTTCTGTACAGGTCTTTTATACAAGTCAAATATGAATTTAGGCAGTGTGTTAGAGTATGCACTTGCTTTTACTAGTGCTGCTTTGGATAAACATTATAGCAAGTGGAGTGCACCTCCAAAGACGGGGTTTATTGACATCACTACTTCGAAAGACTTCTACAGGGTTTTTAGTGGCCTTCAATTTGTTAAGTGTTCCATTCTTTTTTCAGATTTACTTTGCCGTTACTTAAAAGATAACCACGATTTTTTTTCTATCTTTTCTTTTCTCTGACACATTATGTATATCTGTCAGGTTTATTTAGAGGAGACCGTTCTGGACCCATCAAGGAAGTATGAAGCCTTGGGTGATTCTGTGGCATGGGCTAGCTGTACTATAATGTACTTACTTGGGCAGCAGCAGCACTTTGAACTGTTTGATTTTTCTTACCAGTTTCTCAATGTTGCTGAAGTAGAAAATGCCTCGGTTTCTTTTACAGCTGATCGGACCAAGGGTTCTAATTTCTCGCAGGTTAGGTTCTTCTCCATAGCAAATATACATTCAGTTAGTAGGATAAGCAGACTGTTAAAAACTTATCTTTTTTCTTTTTATTTATTCTTTACTTTAAATAAAGCAGACAGTTTCCATTGTCAGCTATTTCTGCTGGTAATAATGAAAGTTTTTTGCCAGTTATGCTATTGTAGCATGTTTTATATCGTCCTTACTTTCTTCTCGTTTATGTTCAAGGGATATGAGAAGCTACTAGAAGCTATGAGAAAAGCGAGAAGGCTGAACAATTTTGTGTTTTCCATACTGAGGGCTCGATGCCCTCTTGAAGACAAGGTTGCTTGTGCCATTAAGCAAAGTGGAGCTCCTCTGCATCGGGTTAAATTTGCTAACACGGTATCAGCTTTTGAAACATTGCCTCAGAGAACCGCTTGATTTGCTTCTTTGGTCAGAATTTCAAGTTCATACAAGAGTCGACCATGTTAGTTCTCATATTGTATAATCGTGTTTGAAGAAGAGTTGCTGATAGTTTGATATGTATGTGTGTGTGTGTGTGATTTGTGAGTAGTGTAATTAGCGAGCATGTGTAAAGAGATAATTTGAAAATATTATTACTTCGAAAATTTATCATCGTTACATTGCTTAATGTCGTCAAATTGTGCGAAATAATGTTTCACTCTATCAAAAGAGGGGTGGGGGGGCACACATTGCGTGCATAAGTTGATTTAATCAATCCAAGCTTCAATATTTTGGACATAATTGTTTGTTGTTTTTTTTTTCCTAACTGCATGCAAGCATTTCTTGCATATTTTAACCTTGAAAATATTGTTGCTAAATTTTCAAAAATATAAATTATTATTATTATTTTCTAAAAACGCTGAAATAATAAAATTCCCTTGAATTCTCCTAGCATTTTGTTTTTGAGATATCCCTTGAATATCAAACCTATCCATAAATGAAGGATTATCTGCCTTTTTCCGGACAGAAGCCGGACAGCCTCAAACGGCATAATATTATATTATTACTCTGACTGTGTGGTACTTTTTTCTTGGAGATAAAAAATTATTAAAAGTTTCAAGTAATAATAATAATATAATAAATTAAATAAAGTGCGACCAGTAGTTCAGAAAAGAAAATAATAAATAAATTAAACAGAAAAGGGGATCAAGCGTCTCCCGCGGAAGCACCACCACTTCTCTCATTCTCTCCTTCCCTCCGTAACGGAGAAGAAAAGAACACAAGAGGAAGTAGACTAGTATAGAGAGAGATAGCGAGAGAAAGAGAGGTAAGATGGAGGCGGCTCTGGATCTGATGCGGCGAATACCTCCGAAGAAGAGCGAGACAGCTCTCAACGCTCTCCTCTCTCTCCTTCCTCACCATTCCTCCGATCTCCTTTCTCAAGTCGATTTGCCTCTCCAGGTCATCCTCCCATCCCTTCTCCTTTATTTCTCTGTCGCTCATGGGAATATTTCTCAGCTTGCAGGGTTTTACATAATATGTTGCTAGTTCTGTCTATTTTGCCTCCTCTTTGTTTCACTTGTTTAATTGTAGATGATTTCTTCAATGTACTAACTAGATTTTCTTTGGGTTTTTTCTTGCTTGTGAAGGTTAGCATGGATGATGCTTCCATGAAGGAATTCTTACTCTGTGAATACAATCGTGATGCTGACTCATACAGGTGAGATAGTTGTCACACTCGCGATTCAATTGTTGTATATATTCCACTATTGCAGAATTGAACTCTTTGATATCCATCATGTCCATTAGTATCATCATCATTTAAGTACAAATCAGATAGTTAGACCCTCATTCTTGCTGCAATTGTTTAATGAAGTCTAACCCGATATAACCTTAATTAACACTCAGTTATGAAATTATAGGTTTTGTTGACGGCTAATTTCTGAATTATGGGTCATGATATATAGGTCGCCTTGGTCAAACAAATACTTTCCTCCTTTGGAGGACGGGCCTCTACCATCAGAGGAGCTTAGGAATCTTGAGGTTGAAGCAAACGAGATTTTCTCTATCTACTGTGACCAGTAATCTCTCTTTATCAAGTGAAGCTTTTGTATTTTACTACCAAGACATACCACACAAAAAGCTCCATTTCTGGTAGTAATAGCATGCCTGACCAAGAAGATCCATATTTTTTTTTCTTTTTTACTTCCTTGCTAACTAGTGTTGTAATCCATTGTTGCTCCCTTCTGAGGGTATTTTTACCCCATAATTATGCTTTCTTAATCCTGCTATGTTGACTGGGGCTTGGTTGCGGCATAGAACACTGGGCTACTAGATGTTTAAAATACACAATATATCTGTGATTTATTTTCTTTTAACACAGCTTGTAATCTGTGATAATTGAGCTTTCATTTAATTGTTTAGGTACTATGAAGGTGGAATTTCATCGGTGTACATGTGGGAGGATGACAATCATGGATTTGTTGCTTGCTTCTTAATAAAGAAAAGTTATTATCTGAATTTTCTTACAACCCTCCTACCAGACACTAATTTCAATGCAAGGATTTCGGTTGGGTTCCCCCAACCCCCCAGTTCCCCTTTCAATTGAAGTGCCTTACAATGTTGAATGAAATTTGTACTCTCATGTCTCAATTAAATGCTTACTTTCTTCAATTAAGCCCCAAGCTTAGCATCAAGTAAATTGAAAAGTGAAAAATTAAGAAGGTATGAAAACCAAAATGTGAATCATCTATTAGGCTGTCTAAAACCAGTACAAATAGTTTAGCAATTGGAGCAGTCTGATTCAGACTACTGCTGTACTGATTGAAATGGCACTGAAACCTGCGATGCTAATCCTTGGTCTTAAAATGGCAACATAGATGGATCGAAGGGGGGGCAAGAAAAAAGAGGGAACCGCCAGGAGGGCTCCTGGGATGCCATTCATGTAATTGAGGTGAAGTAGTTTATTAATTATCCATAATTGACCTATTTTGTCACAAAATGTAATGTATGAATATAAGGAGAATTTTGTTGATAGAATTAGATCAATTCAATGTAAAAGTTGGGAATGGCAGTTTATTGTTGCTTCTTTAGAACACTAATTCCTTTTAAGAAATTATTAAGACCCAAGTTTACGCAAACGCAACTAATTTCTTTCTTTTAATTTTGCTTATATTAATCATGTTTAAATATGTTCTTTCATTCTATCATTTGTTGTAAGTAGGTTAGTCCAGATGAGGATGGAATAGCAGCTCATTATTGCCTCACAAGTACTGTCATGTTATCATTGACCACTGAAAACAAGACATCTGGCAATTTCAAGCTGGCTGGATCCATTAGGAGACAGGTTTGTTCTACTTACGTTCAAGTCATATTAGGCATCAGTTTAACCAGCATGTGTTCTTCTTGTTCTTTTTATCTAATTAAACACACATCTGTTCTTATTTGTAAAGTGTAATGGGTTACTGGCATGAAGCTGAGTTTGGCCCTGATCGGAAGGGTGTATTTAAGGACGGATTTGGAATTGGAATTCTGATTCTTTGCAAATCCGTTAATCGGAAATGAGAAAAATTTAACTGTGGGAGTTGAATTGATGGGAGTTCACTCCCCTCAAATCCCATCTAAAAGGAAGAAATTTGGTGAGAATTGATTTAGAGCGTCCGATCATCCTTCCCTATGGTTACGGTTGAATTCCTGTCAATTTTTCTAGTCACTTGTCCAATTAATGGATTTCATTTTAAAATCAAATCATTTCTATTCCACTGAAATCAATTCCAATCAAATCAACTCAAAATTTCTTTCCGATCAGAGCCTTAACAAAACTAATTTTTATTGCACAATCAAGAGTTAACTATTACTATTCTATGGTTTGCTTGCATATTCAAGAGGAATGCTCTTTATGATTGACCCCAGACCATCCTATTATGTAATGCCCTTCATTCTACTAGCTTAATCCAGGAAAATTTGATGTCTAGCAACAATTATTCACCAAACTAAACCCTCAACTTTTAGAGCTTCCTTTGCAAAATAGAATGGCCATAAATCTTTTGATTGTCTCTGGCCTGTTTAATTAGTGGGCAGCCCAGAACCAATTGAATAAGATGTAAATGTTGGAGGTCCTGGCATACTTCATTAAATAGTTTGCCGAAGGAATGAGTATAAATTTATATTACGTGAGAATTCATTCTGTAACAACCTTTATACATTTTTGGTTGCACTTCATAGTAAGTTCATACAAAATTCAGTGTAATGGACATTAAGTAACAAAATGATTCCCTCCATAGGGGAATTATATTACAGGTGCTCTAGGATGTAAGGGCATCGTTTTTAAAAAAAAAAAAAAAAAAACCAGAATAAGGTAGATCATGCAACTGTGGCTCCAGGGCTTATGCTAGAGAAATTAGTCAAGATGAGTTGGTAGTGTGGAACAGGTGTAGAGAGCACAAAGAAAAAATATATAATTAATTTTTTGACTGCTTGCCTAGCATAGAAAAAGACTATAGTAGAATTGACAGATGCTCAATATATAGTTCGGAATGTCAACAGGACCTTATATAGTAAGGCAGGTTTTGAAATTTTTCCAAACCCGGTTTGTCATATGAACCCTTCAGTACCTGATAACAACCAAGGACATTACATTATATGATGGTTTGGGGATCAAAAATTCAGATCGCTATCTTGAAGCAGATGTTTTGGTCTAAAATTATTTGGGAATTTAGTTTTCAACCTTTCATTTTGCTGAAATTCGTTAAACATTATGCTTTTCTTCTACTAAGAAGCACTAACAAGGAACGGAGTTACTCTTTTCTTTTGGCTTTAATTATACTGTTCGAAATGCTATTTTTCTGTCTTGAGGACAGGCGATAAAGTGAAATCTTAAAAACTTGCAATGTGCCCCATGTTTCAGATGAATTTGGATCTGTCAATGGCAGAAGGCCATTTGTGTAATATGGGAAGAATGATAGAAGATATGGAGAGCAAGCTTAGAAATTCCCTTGAGCAGGCACTCTCTCCCTCTCCCTCTCCCTCTCTCTCAGTGTTTGTTTATACAACCATTATACAATGTTACTGTACTGTTTATTGAACCTGAAATAAACCTCAGAATGTCACAAGCTAAGCTCAACGCCAAAAATTTCCCTATGACATCGTTTGATGCATATTTTTACTTAGGCATGAACATTGATCACGGATGAAGCCTTTTGCCCCTTCGATTCTTGCTGTTACTGATACACAATAATTTCATTTACATACTGTAGGTCTATTTCGGGAAGACAAGAGAGATGGTGTGTACCCTGCGGCCTCCCCCTGAAGGTGTGCAAATTTGCCTTCCCGATAGCAGACCTATTTAGGCTTAATGGGCTTCTTTGCCTTATGCTGATCAAAACCCTGAAGTCCTAGGTTAGACTAGACACTAACACCTTTCTGGTCCCTTATGTTAGAAATTGCTCGGGAGATGAATGGTTCTTTCAGAGGCACTTATGAAATGCTGTTAAATGCTTTCATTATAATGTTTGTGTTGTCACAATGGACAGTTAGGATTTCGGCCTCCAGTTTTCATGTAGAATTAAATGTCTCCCAATTTATAATCTGTGTGGTTGTCATATAGCCATTACAGCTAGGGCTGTACAACGGACGGGTCAAAGCTTTTTAATCAAAATTTTAACCCAATTCAATTATGTCGGGTTGAAAAAAAAAATCTAATTGACCCACCCGTAACCCAACCCAACCCGTATAATTTTTTACGTACGAATTGTTACGGATTACGCTGGTCAAACGGATTATGATTCTAATTGTGCAAAAACAAAATTGATCATATAAATGATATTGAACGTTTCCTATAACAAAGGCTATGTTTGGATTGAAGTAGGAAGAAGAGAATAAGAGAAGAAGAGAAGAAATTTATTATTAAACAATTCAAACTCTTCACAAAGTTACACACTTCCCAATACTTCTTCCCACTTTTTTCCTTCTTCCTTTCTTCCCACACCTATCCAAACGGAGCCAAAATGATTTGCTAGCAGTTGATCGAAAGTTGATGATTCTTTTTTATATAAAAAATAACGAAATTTAAATGATTAAATAGAATCATTGAATACCTCTGATTGTAATAGGAGCTAGTATATGCACCTTACCATGTTAATGTGACAATGCCAATATACAAATAAATAAAAAATGAAATCGGCATCCAGCTTCTTAGTTTACATGTAGATGTTAATTTGTTTCAGCCAACAAAAAAAAAATCATAAAGGTGTACAGTGTACTTGCACTCTTCACACCAGATGCACAAACCAACGACACAATTTCCAAAAGTAAAAGTATAATTACGAGAGGCGGAGCCGAGGTGTCGCGCTTAGGGACTAGGATTGTTGCATGTGTTGTGTGAAAGATTGTCCGAGCTAGGAAAGGTTTTTAATCTAAAGTTACAGACATTTTACTCCAAATTAAATAATTGATAATAAACTTATACGGGTCGGGTACAAACATATTATCAAGGATAAAAATATAAACCGACCCAGTACAACCGGGTTAGTAAATTTCAAATCTGATCCAACCCGAATAATGTTTGAACCCGTTAAAATACGGATTGGGTTGAACGGGTTAAACGGGTCGGACAGTTTTTTTTTTTGTACAGCCCTAATTACAGCCATTACATACTGGTAGATACGGCAAAACCACGTGCAATGTATGGCGGACAACTTTTCTATGAGCTCATTTTTAGGATGCAATTCAATTGAATAAAAGAGAAACTATGATTCCCGACGTACAACCTTAATAATCAATACTGAGGGAAATCAAAACAGGCCTTCTAAGGCGCAGCAAAAAGAGCAGAAAAAAAAAAAACTAGTTCACTGCTATCATCTACACAACAGTCTGAGAGTTATTACAAACAAAACATACATAAATCGTCAACTACCATCAAGAAAAATCTACGTAAAAGATCCAACAAGTCAAAACAGACTCCAAAAAACTACCAATCAAGGATAAATTAGGCTTTTGCTTCAGAAGTAGCCAGTGTCTCCACCTTGCTCTCTTCACCTGATCCTGACATCTCCTCTATTTTCTCTGCAATTATGTTTCACCAAACAAATGAGATTTACAACCAACAATAAACTAGGTTAAGAAATTGATCAAAAGGTAACCGTGTAAACACTATAGTCGAAAAAGAACCCTCAACATGAGGAAGCTAAAACCCCAACTTAATGGCCCAAAAAAAAAAAAAGAGACCTGAAAACCAACATCAACATGCACCTCGTATGGAAAAGACTTGTAGAGTCAACCAAAAATATTAACCCAAATAGTACAACTGAATATGAAATGACCACCGTAATGTATTCACGTGTTTTGTACCTTGGAGGCTTGGACTCCTAAAATTTGCAACTTGATTACAAAAGCAAAGGTAGTTACAAATGGTATAAAGGTACCTTAGGCCCTTTTGTTGAGCCTTCATTTGGAAACAAATTACGGTCAGCATTTCAGATGCATTTCTTTTTACATGCCCAATTTGGACACTAATATAAAGATACTATAATAAGTACAATTTTTTTCTCTCTTTATACTACACAGAATTTGATGTTTAAGTCAGTATGCTAACAGTAATGTCAAAGACATTAAAAGGAATCACCCTACATCTACAATTGTCTACTAGTCTAAAATGCTGAGAAAAAAACTAATTAATAATGATATTTAACTTCCACATATAGGGAAACCCAGTGCTTAAAAATAAATATATAAGGATGCTCATCTGACTAAACCTTCATCTTTGGGAGCAGATTCAACGGCATCATCATCATCATCCTCGTCGTCCATCTCATCAGGCCCACCCATACCCAGATTCTGTAAAGAAAACAGAAATGAAAAGATCAACATTTATGAAATTTAAGTCTCATTATGCATCTATTATACTACAAAAATGCAAAGAAGCAAAAAAGAAATACGCACCGAGAAATCCATGCCACCAAAATCCATATCACCAACTGAAATGAAGAAGAAGTTCACTCATTAATAAAAAATGACATTATCCATATTTACTCTATGTACAAGGACTGCTCTCACCCCGTTACTAATCAGTAATCTCAGACTGCCTACACTTTTTTGGTAGGTTGTTTTAACTGCAGTGTATGAGCAACAGAAACATTACAATTCACAAAAGCAGGTTCATGTCGCTCTAATACTGCAGTGTACAATGCAGTAGCTGTAGCTCTATTTTGAACACCCAATATGTCAGGGTTTGAAGAGATCAATAAATTTAACAGTCATAACAACCCAACCCAAAAGAAATTATAATAAAAGGAAAGAGAAACTGACATTTATTGTCCATTTCCTCATCTTCATCGACCCATTTGTCCCAATCGACCTTAAGGAAAACAGGGCTCCGCCCAGACTGCTTTAAAAGGCGTGGCCACCATTTCTTCTCTTCTTTAACAACAATATAGCATATGTTCCTTAGTCCAACTGCTGCTTTACTCTCCTATAAAATATTAAAATATGAGCTACCTATATGGATAAGGAGGACAAGTTTAATAATGATTCCAAAAAATTCATATTACTCCAGATATGGTAAGTCTATCTCCCATGGCAAGAATATTCAAAGAAAATGCTGCACTCACAAATCAATTTCAAGTTTCTCATGTTAGTTGTAGCTGTTTTCTCAAATTCCTTCTCTCAGGTTTCACCCTAAATGCATATACTGAAAGCATTGTACCGACCCAACCTCAAAGACCAAAAAGTTTTAAGACACCCTCAACTAGTAGAGGCTGCAATAGTAGAGGCTAAACAACTCTTAGGATTGAAGGATTATTTTCCTATCTCAGAAAAACAGAATACGAATAGCCAGTAAAGTCTCTGGTACCAGGGCCCCCGTATCCCCCACTGTAACAGCATTTGTGTTTAGGTCCTTTGTTACAAACAACATTTCTTCAGTTCCCCAGGTAGCATAATTATTCAAAGGAAAGATATTAAGGTGTGTAACTTACATCAACTTTGACTTTGTCGTACAATTCAAGGTCGAGCTCGTACGGTACATTGTCAGCCCCGCTCTTCGCAGAGAAAGAGAACTGCCCGTCAGGTTGTAAGTTCAGCTTAACATCTTTTGCATCTGGTAATTCAATGGTGATGAACACTTTGTCTGTGCGCTGGACCCACTTTGTGCTTGGGTGTCGACTGCAAGTAATAAAAAAAAAGACCCAAATTTGCTCTAGTTTATTTACACGTACCGTGTACATGAACTAATTGAAATTGAATTAAGAACAACTCTATGCAAGATAGCAAATTAGCAATTGTATCGGGGTAAAGATCCAACCAACTTCAGAGAACACAAAATACCAATCTCAGAATTCTTGGTACCTCTTAAGCTTAAATGCATGGTATATAACTTAACATAAATACTCTAAAAATACCTTACATACATTGTTAAAGTTCACAACAAAAGCTAATGAGAAAAGAGAAGGTAAATTAATTACCTCATGGTAGTAAAGCTTTAGAAGACAATCTAGAAACTTGGTGAATGGTTTCCTTCGGCGTCGATTGCAAAAGCTTGACGAGGAAGAGGAGGGAGAGAAAGGAGGTTATAAGAAGCGGCGTGGTAGATGGTAGAGAGAGGAGAAGAGAGAAGAGGAGGGTTCTAAAGAGGTCTAGAATATTCCATTCCTTGGAAATTGGAATATCAATACTTTCCAGATGATTTAATCCTGACCGTTGATGTAAAATATCTTGCTCTTTCCGGATTTTGAAATTGCTCATGTGGTTCTTAAAAAAAAAAATTGAAATTGTTCATTTGCAAATAAAGTGTACTAAAAAAAATATATATATATATGATTTCAACTCCTCTTGTAGGATGCGTATTTTTATTTTTCGATTTGTCTCGTACGCTACAGAGATGGACGGCTTAGATTATCTCGTATAGAGGTGCTGTCACTCCTAAGTCGACCTGGATTGTTCGATCTTCCTTTTTCAAAAATAATAATAATTATAATAATAAACTTTGTTTTTCACCCAAATAATTAACAGGATTTTATATCGTTTGTCAGAAAACTGTCATGTTTGTTCGCACCACCGGAAGCTATCAAGTTTTTATACTTGAAGGAGAATATGTGTCGTAATTGCACATTTTGGCCACGCAAGAGGGAGCAGAAGTTGTAGATTTATATTTCAAAATTTAAAACGTAGTTTGTTGATCTTTCTATAAATAAAAAAAAAACTATATTATCATTCACGTAAGCTTTATTACTTTTCGAATTCATTTTATATTAGCTCAAAAGACCAGTACTAGCGGCTGCATTTGGATTCATCTATCACATTAGCTATATTTATTCATTTTATGACTACTTATATTACTTACTAGTTCTAGTGTCACCACTTTTTGTTGCCACAATTTCATATTTTATCAATAATTAAAAGTTTTAAAATTTAAATGATAAATCCAAACCGTTGATCTTGTTAAATCTAACGAGCGATGTATTTCTATATAAGTTTTATAAAATTTGGAGTTGATTTGATTCTCGATCAAGTGATCAACAAATGAACGAATTTGATTAACTATGACTAATTAATTCTAATATATTTATCGTTTAATCACTTTATTGGATATCAAATTAACTCTAAATTTTATAAAATTTATATGAAAACACACTCTTTCAGGAAATAGAGTTAAAAAAGTTCTTTCTGAGATTTTTTTTTTATTCTAAGGGTGCGTTTGGATAGGTGTGGGAAGAAGGAAAGAAGGAAAGAAGTGGGAAGAAGTATTGGGAAATGTGTAACTTTGTGAAGAGTTTGGATTGTTTATAATTTTTTTTCTTCTTCTTCCTTCTTCTTCTTCTTTCTTCCAACGATCCAAACGCACCCTAACAGAAGTTTGAAAGAAAAATTTTGGGAAGAAACTCTTCTTTTCACCTTCTTTCAAGTTTGTTTGCAAACTTTAGAATCTAAACGGACCCATAAAGTTTGTATGGTAGAATAATTAGTTAATTACATAAAAAATACTAAACTTTAATTAATAATTTAAGAGAAATGCTAGTTTTCTATATATAGGATGGATGGGTCCGTCCAATACGATCGTTTTTACATTTTTAAATTTCAAATAATCGATCCGAACCGTTCAATATGTTCTCCATATTGAAAACTTATAAGAAACCAATTTTTACATGTTCTTGAAATTTTTTACTATTTTTTTGGTATTTTAGAAAATCATTGTTATTGGACGATTCATAATGTTTATATCATGAATTTTCAAAAATACAAAAAAATAGTAAAAGAAATCGAAAAAAATATAAAAATTTGTTTCTTGTAAGTTTTTAATATGGAAAAGATATTGAACGGTTTGGATCGGTCATTTAAAATTTAAAAACGTAAAAACGATCATATTGGACGGACCAATCCGTCCTATATATATAAGATACTAGCATTGCTCATAATTTAATACTTGACCTATGTCACAAGTCGGAACCCAAATCAGAAATCCGAAACCAGCTTGAAATGCAAATTATCTCCATTAAATAATACCAAAACAAGAATGAAAAAATGGATGTAAAAAATATTACAGAGCAGAATATGGGTACCTTTTGGAATACATTTACACATGATCAATGGGGGCACAAATTCTCTTTAGTTCCCGCAGTCTTGATTCAGACTCCGGCACATCTGGAAATTGGTTATCCTCAACCCAAATCAATGTCTCCTGAACAGCATCTTCGATCGCCATTTTCGTCACAAACGGCAGAGTACTGATGATGTTTTTCTCTCTGATTGCGTTCCTCATTCGGTAAGCATATTGCTCCAGTGAGTTCTTCGCTTCGTACTTTCGATGGCACTCCCCATCCTGCGCCCTATACATTTCGGCATCCTTGATTATCTTCTCTATCACCTCGTTTCCCAGCCTCGCCTTTTTGTTGGTCACGGTGATCTTCTTCTTCTGACCACTGGTTCTGTCCTGAGCAGAGACACTGAGTATACCGTTGGCATCAATGTCAAAACATACATCAAGCTTGGGCACGTGTCTCAGAGCTGGAGCAATGTCAGAGAGCCTGAATTCACCAAGGAGGTAGTTATCCTTGGTCAGTGCTCTCTCACCTTCATATACTGAAACGCGGACACGAGTCTGATTGTCATAGTGAGTTGTCAACACCTTCTTCTGCTTCGTCGGTATGGTGGTGTTCCTCGGAATCACAACCGACATGACTCCTCCTGTAACTTCTACGCCAAGTGAGAGTGGAGTTACATCCAGGAGGACAAGGTCTTCAATCTCTCTGCTTCCTTGACCGCTCAACTTTGCAGCTTGGATAGTGGCACCATAGGCCACAGCCTCATCAGGGTTGATGCCTCTGCTAATGAATTGCCTTTTGTCAAAGTAGTTATTTAGAAGTTGTTGCACTTTTGGGATTCTTGTGGACCCACCAACAAGTACCACAACATCAACACTAGCCTTGTTTGTATCAGCATCCTGGAGGCATTTCTTTACAAGCTCCATGCAATTTGTGAAGAGATCCATGTTCAGCTCTTCAAATCGGGCTTGGCTGATGCGAGAGCAAAAATCAATGCCCTCATATAGGCTGTCGACCTCAACCACTGTTTGGGTTGCAAAAGATAGGTTTCTCTTTGCTCGCTCACAAGCGGATCTTAGCCTCCTGAGGGCCCTCGGACTTGTAGTAACGTCCTTATCGTACTTCCTCTTGAACTCATCAATAAAATGATTCACCAGGCGGTCATCAAAATCTTCACCGCCAAGGTGGGTGTCGCCCGCAGTTGCCTTCACCTTGAACACGCCATTCTTGACAGCAAGCAAGGAGACGTCAAAGGTGCCTCCACCAAGGTCGAAGATGAACACATTCTTCTCAGCAGAGTCGCTGCTAATTTTGTCAAAGCCATACGCAATTGCAGCAGCAGTGGGTTCATCCATGATACGCAATACATTCAGTTCGGCTATTATACCAGCATCTTTGGTTGCACGCCTCTGTGCGTCGTTGAAGTATGCAGGGACTGTCACAACGGCATGTTTAATGGGGCATGCTAGGTATCTCTCTGCTATTTCCTTCATTTTAGAAAGTATCATGGAAGATATCTCCTCAGGGTAAAACTTCTTCTCCTCACCTTTGTGTTTGACCACAATTTGAGGCTTGTCAGCAGAACCCTTCACAACAGCAAACGGCCATAGCTTAATGTCCTTTTGAACAGAGGGATCTGAGAATCTCCTTCCAATCAATCGCTTCACAGCTGCGAATTATAATTCTGTATATAAATAATAAATAATCGAAATAATGCCTGATGAATTTAGTGTCTGCTATACACAAATACAGGTAGAATATAGAAGCTGCTTATTGGATTATTTGAGAAGATCCTAATTAGGATGCCATTTTTCTTGATTTCTGGTACTTCAATAAACCATATGAAACAATTTTTTTTTCATAAATATGCATTGATTATTGAAATTGAGCTTGATATGTGCGTGGTAGTATGGGATGCAACAATAAGGTTCTGATTTAGTAACATGCAAAAGGGACTTGAATTCTACCAACTCCCCTGCCCATTAAAAGCAACTTTCACAATTCCTTCAAACTTTCTTTATAGAAGTTTTGTAAGGAGATAGAACAAGAAACAGAATGCAATAATGAAAGGCTCACTGAAGATGGTGTTGGTGGGGTTCATGTCGATTTGGTTCTTGGCTGCATCGCCTACATGTCTCTCAGTGTCAGTGAAGGCAACACAAGACGGAGTCGTGCGGTTGCCCTGGTCATTTGCAATGATTTCCACCCGACCATGCTGCCACACACCAACACATGAGTAAGTCGTGCCGAGATCAATGCCAATTGCTGGACTCTCTTTATGTGCCATTGCTGGTGTGAGTTCCTAATGCTTCAATCAAACAGGACGAGCAGGATGTAAATAACCGGATTGATTGATTAATTCTGACAACTGATATAGACAGATATTGGAGTGGATACGAATTTTCTCGAAGAAATGCGAGTTAAACAATGCTACAATGTATTTGCATGATCATTTTTTTATTAAGTTTGAAAAGTTCAAAGCAGGAAAGGCAAATCAATTTGCTTTGATGAGTGGTGTACCGTGTACAGCTCGGAGATAAAAATGCAAGAAATTGCCGACGCTGTACAGAGCTATATTAAAAGTCATGATTAAAGGGGAGAGACGTGGAAATTTTGTTCGGGTTGAATTAATTTGATAAACAAAATTGCATTCGGATTGAGTTATTATTGAAGGCTTAATCAACTCAAGAGATATTGTCAATTTCCACTGCATGCAAATCATTTTCTAGGCAACTTCTCTTAAATTGCTCCGCAGATCCTCATTTTTATTTAATTTAAAAGGTGAGGACCAGATCCTCATTTTTCTTCAAAAAAAAAAAAACAAAAAAAAAATTGCTCCGCAGATCGGTCCTGCTATAAGAAATTGGTGCATTTATGTGTAATAAATATATAATGAGGTGCAAATGTTCTCCAGATAATATTATGTGTACTTAGAATTCCTACAGAAAACAATAGACTTTATCTTACTTGTTTTAAATGATTAATAATTAATTGATCATGACATAATGCAGGAGACGGTCAATTGCCCCTATCCATAGAAAAATATAAGATGGTATTTTCCAACGAACTTCACTTCCTCTAAGTCTTCACACTTGTTAAACTTTAGTAAGGAGAGCTGCTCAAAGAAAATTAAAATTGGCCCTGTTTGGGGTTGTCAATTACTTGGAAACCAATTAAAGAGACAGCGACGGACCAACCCTACTGTCTAGATCGAGAAAATATAAAACAATATTTCAAAGACTTTGACCGGCTCAAGTACTCTCTCTCGTCCCTTAGTTGCAGTAGATATTGATTGTTCATCTGTATATCTTTCTATTCATAATTTCATATATATTATTCGAAAGGCCAACCAAATAGAAGAAATAAACTTCAAGTTCGAATTAATTGTTTCTAGGGACGAGGTTTTTTTTCTTTTTTTTTAAAGAAAGGAAGAACGGAAATTAAATCAGTCACTGTATTGGAAAAAACAAAAGAAAATTTTAAATTCGCTTTAAGAAAATGCCCCACTTAATAATCTTTTGCCTCAAGCTTGCCAAATAAAGTCAGAACAAAAATCAATAAGTATATTAAAGGGCGTTCCACTCGTCCACTGTTGTTGCTAGGATTCGTATTCTTTGTTGTCACTTAAAACAACAGCAGATGGCGATTGAAGGGCACGCAAGAACGATCGATCCTTTTTTTCTTTCCACTCTGCCTCTCCCTGCTCCCACTAATTTAAAAAAAAATTAAAAAAAAAACACAGTCCAAACGAGATAACTTCGTTCTCGCTTACTCAATCAAGCGAAACCAAAGGCCTATCTCTTGCTCCCTCAAACTCGATCAGGGTCAAAAGACGAAACTGTAGGAAGCCTTCTCATTTGTGAACCCTAGCTCGACGAACTCGTCTGAACCTAGCCACTAATCTACACAAAACAAGATTTGCTCTGATTTTTTTTTTTCTTGCACAAAGTTGAGGGTATTGAGAATTTAGTCATTCTCCTTTCAATTTAATAACTCAGTTGTAGTTTAGGTTTGAAATTTGGAAACCCAATTGAAGGTCTGACAACTTGATCACAATTGTTACTGTCGATTTGGAATTATGTAAGTTACAATACTTACTTGTTATTAAATTGTGAAGGGTCCTACAGGCTCAATTTGATACGATATTCCTTTATTTGTATTAATGCGTCTTTAAGATTTCTAACAACTTGAATTTAGACTTCACTTATTTTGTTTATATCAAATTTACTGTTGTTTTAATGTTCTTATAAAAAGCTTAGTGAAGTTCGCTTGGCAGCCGCTGCTAGTGAAGTAAGCCTCTGAGTGTTCTCATACAACTCGCATAGTTCACATTTCAACTTAAAAGCAATTAGACTACAGAAAAAACATAATAATAAACTATCAATGTCTTGTATTAATAAATTACATAAATTTTAGGCCTCATTGATTAATAAAGGCCATAATATACAAGCTAATCACGGTTGGTACCAGTGTCTATGTGTACCTCTTGGGTTTTGTCTCTTTACTGGTATAAAAAAACCATTTGAAATAAAATATGTTCGGTACTGTTAAAATCTAGAAAGTAAATGGTGACCTTTAATTTCATCTTTAATAAACTTGAGCGCTGAAGACAAGGTTGGGTACATGAATTTTCATGTACTTATTGAAACAACCTCAAGTAAGGATTTAATTTATTCAATAACAAGTCAGAATGGAGCAAGAATTCAAGGGAGGGAGTATAAATTGGTCAATCTAAACCCTAATCAAACATCCAGTTGTATTCTATAACAAGAAAATCACCTATGAGTAAATTTGGAACCATTTTGACCCTCAAAAAAAAATTTGGAACCATTTTGGCAGCATAACAGCTGCATGGTGTTAATTACAAGTTTACAACATAGCCAATTAGTCATGTCAAGATTACCAATTAGACACGGTTTGAGGTTCATTCAACCAAAATCAACAACTTTATTACCAAATTGTCTTACAAATCAATAGGATTCACATATCACCTTTTTTTTACCCACGGATTGAGTTCTCGCTTGGGCTGCTTCTAGATGGTCAAACGGGCTGAAAACGACGTTGACTCGACCGTTACTTGCGCAGCGGCGCTACATCGACCCTCTTCTCTTTCTCCTCGCGTTTCTCTCGCTTGGCAGTTGGGGAGATGACTCCTTGGCTGTGGGCCCCAACTGTAAGGTTCACAGTGTGCCAATTACTATTGCACACCTCTTTGTGCATGGTCTACGAGGAACAGGTTCGCTCATCTTCGTCATCAAATTTCGTTCCTTCTCCATTCTTCTGTTTCACTGTACCCCTCCATTTTATCTTTAAATCAGTTTTCCATTCAGGAATTATAAGTGTCATCGGCAAATATACAATCACAGCCATCGCTAAATACAAAGTGAACATATACAGCAAATAAGGTGAACATACAGACGATCTAAGTGAACACTTACAACTAAATAAGTGTTGTCACTACTTGTTGAGAAGTTTACATGAATATTCAACTTATTTTCATTGAACTTATTTGTTTGTATGTGTTCACTTAGATTGTCTATATGTTCACTTTGTTTGCTGTATATGTTCACTTTATATTTAGCGATGGCAGGGATGGTAAAACTGCAGATGACAGTAATCAATTTCCTTTTCCATTTGCTGTTAATCTTAGAAAATTTATTTAAAGGCCTTCCTTTGGAATTTTTCCATACATTTTTATTTTTAGATTCAATAAATTATGTAAGCCCAGAATTTTTCAAAAGACCCTTCAACCTATTTTATTTATTTTTTTCAAAATTAGGGACCTCTTTGCATAAAGTAGGGTCTCTATAGGTTCTCTGGATATTTTCTACGCATCATAATTTTCTTCATCATCTCTTGAATTTTTTGATATTTTTCATAATTTTTGGAGTTCATTTGATATTTTTCAAGAATTTTCCAAACTCTTTGTAGTTATTCACCATGGAATTGCTCGTTCATTTCATGCATTTGTTAGGAACTAAGTCCATGTGTAATTTTAAATTTTGTTACTAATGAACAAGTAATTAACAAGTGCAAGACAGATCTAGTTATTTAAGCCAACTAACACTTCATGAGAGAGGAGGAATTCGTTACCTCTTTCAAAATTGTATTTGAAAGGCTCGACCACGGTATAGGAGGTGGTGGCGTGCTCTTCTCCTTTTTTTTCTTTCTTAGGTCCACAAAAGATTAACTAAGTTCACTCGATTTCGTGCTAGAAAAAGGAGTGAAATCGCCTAATCCAAAACTTTCTCATTCTCTTCTAAATCGATATTTAGTAGAGGTAGTTAATGCTCAACACATGAGCCCTGTTAGGAAATGCTCAATTTTAATTTTTAGACTAATTACAACTAATTAATTCATATTAACCATCAAGAAAAACAAGATCTAGTGCTTAGAAGCCATTTCACACAAAGAGAAAGATAGGAGATTATACCTCTCCTTGAATCATATCAAGGAAGCGATTCCAATGCGTAGGAATCGGTGGCGTGCCACACTTACTTCCTTCGATCCAAACGGCGCCCGCCTCGAGTCCACCTAGAGGTTAACCAAACTCTAATCGAATCGTGCTAGCGATTCAAGGAGAGCAAAGCTAATCCAAAAATATTCTTTCTTCTTCCTTAATTAACAATCTTAATTAGTGGAGAGAATATGTTCAACACATGAGCTAATGGAGGGAGAGAGAAAGAGATGTGGCATCGGCCAAGAGAGGAAGGGTAGCGGCTAGAGTAGAGAGAAGGTTAGATTTTGCTTCTATGCACCTCTTTATATAGTACACAAACCTACCTACCAACTAACTACAGAGATCTACAATTCAGATCCTCAACCTGAATGATCTGTCAATAAATCAATCAAGGAACAAATGATCAAATATCATCAATAACATAAACCACAGAAGTAGCCAGATATAATTGGCTTCTAAGACATATCTCTAACAAGTCCTTAACTTGATGCAAGAGAGCAATAAAAATATGGCAGCTATGAAAGAATAGAAGGAGGTGGTTTGTGTAATCCCCTCTCATCCAAATGGGAGGTATATCTATGATAAAGTTATGACCCCTTCTACAAGTCATATTAACTGGTCAACTAACCCCTCTTCCAAACAACTTTTGACATAAGAAATGGGCTAAATCCTCCTCAAAATTCGTCCAAAAATATGGGCCAAAAATCTCAAGTGCCATATTTTATTTTTCTCTCTAGTTTATGCATGAAATAAGGCCCATTTAATATATATAATCATATAGTATATTTATATTAATATAATTCACACAATTAATATAATTGTGTCGAGCAAAACTAATTATCAACTATTTTATAATTATTATAGGATTATACTTTACATTAATTAGTTTTATATGATTCTTTGATATAATTAATTATAACAGTTCGCAACGGTATATAATTAATTAATCAACTTATCATATTTTCATTGCACTTATTGTTGTGAATAAATAAATAATATACTGTATGGTTAAAACTTTATTTGTGTGACCCTTTGAGGATTTATGTTATGTTGGTCATGAAAATAAATCGTTATTTATTTTCCATAATGACGCATAACACAATCCATATATTTGTTTCATTGAATCATGTCATGTGTTATGTTCCAATAACATATACATATGCAATTAAGTTGGTAACTCCTTACCTATGATTTGTAGAACTTAATCATCACTTAACTTGCATACTAATCTTATATGATAATTAATGTTCCTTGTTAATTATCAAGATTATGGACGATTTAGGTTTACTATTGTCATTCTAATAAATGATCCACAGAGATCTACAATTTAAATCCTCAACTTGAATGATCTGTTAATAATAAACTCTAGGAACAAATAATCAAATATCATCAATAACAGAATGTTGTCCCCGTAGATCCTAATTAGTTAAAAGTTGTTTGATTCTTTTTATGTGATTTACTTAATGATAAAAGCTGATGTAATTTGAGTATAAGGGGACCAGTCCCTCTGATGTAATTCTTTCTTCTTCTTTTTTTCCAGTTAATCGCTTCCTTGACAATCTCTCAAGTAATCCAAAATTACTAGCATTGTATTACATCACTTCATAAAGAAAGATTGGAATTGGAAGTCTTGTCAGATCCTTGCACTAATTTATTTGAACTGCAAATTTTTGTTAAACCAGTGTTATGTCAAAGAGAACAATACCATTAGTTCCAACACCCACCGGTTCTCTTCACTAAAAGAACTAACCATGTTAATGAATTAGCAACAAAATGAAAAAAAATTAGTATCTCGTGATGGGTCAGATTGCTTCCTCGTGTGCCTGCTCAAGTCGTCAAGGGACGAATAGAATCATTCTCTACTCTCTAGCGAGTTTAAAGAGAATTACAGATTTTCTGTTACAATGGGGAAAGAAGAGAAATGTGGGAAGAAATATCTGATATAGATTGAGAGCATTTTCGTCCCAAATTGTATAAAATGATTTTTTTTATAACTAAAAATTCTCTAGAAATAGTCAAAAGGGTTTATATCTACAATACTTATGTTTGAAAGGAGATTTTTCCTAATATGAAGATTAGAAGGGGATATTTCCAAGGGAAAATTAGGCCTATGCCACCTCAAAGTTACAAAATTAGAGAAATGCCACCTCAAAGTTACAAAATTAGAGAAATGCCACCTCAAACTTTACTCTTGGAAAAATGCCACCCTAAATCTATTATACTTAGATATTTGCCACATTTGTACAATTATTATACATTTTTAGAATAACATAATTGTATTTTGAGATGTATATTTATAATTCCGCATATGCCCTTAGAGTCTCCTGCTCTGTCTATCTCGTCTATCTCCCATCCCATCCAATGCAGTGCTCTTCTATAAACTCTACGAACGCCCTATTGCTGCTTCGCCCTTTTGCTCCATCTCGTCTATCGCTACGTCTCTTATTCTTGCACAAACCCTCTATTTCGATCTCATACAAACACCATTGAGGATTCATCCCTCTCTGAAAATACTGAGAAGTGAAGAACTATAATAGACCTGGAGTCTTATGTCAGAATTTTTTTCGTACTACTTTACTTTGTGATTAATTTCTGTTTTGTATAAATGATAGGAGAGAGAAGACTAGGGATATTGAATCTTATATCCCAAAATTCCAATTTTATCTCTTACAGTTATAATTTCCAGTTTTTATGAATTGGAACTTATCGTTGCTTATTTGAAGAATTTTTTTTTAGTTTCTTATATCAATATTATTGTTTTATCACCTATTATCAGTTGTACAATTCAATTTTGTCCACCAATAAACAAATTTGTTCAATTTTGCATTTCTTTTGAATATGGTCTGATAAATCAGTATTTTAGTGTGCTGAAAGTTACTGTTTCCACATGAGGAAGGTGAAAATTTTGTTATCAGCAAGCAATTATCTTGAAAATTGAATGTATGTATATATTAAAGCATGCTTATGTTAATAAAAACAATATCAAAGATTTTGATGTGTATTTTTTTTAACTTATTGGTTCTTTTGGTCTCTTACTGATACGAAGGATATATATATATCTTTATTACGCTTGGTGTTTAGTTAATTACTATAGTAAATCATTAATTACCCTTCAGCTTCTTAAACCTTAATATTACAACTTCCTAATCCTTGCAAACCAACCCAATTCATTTAGCTGTACCAGACCAACCCAATTCATTTAGCCGTACCAAACCAACTCAATCCCTAATCCTCAATAGTGTTTGTCTGAGATCGAGAGAGAATGCGAGAGAGGATTTGTGCGAGTGATGGAAAGAGGGGAAAGGCAGGAAAGGCATTCCTAGAGTTTAGAGGAGCATTGCATTGGATAGGATGGGAGATATAGATGGGATGAAGAGAGAGAGAAGGAGACATGAAGGGCATATGAGGAATTATAAAAATACATCTCAAAATGCAGTTTTGTTATTTTAAAAATGTATAATAATTGTATAAATGTGGCAAATATCTAAGTATAATAGATTTAGGGTGGCAAATATCTAAGTATAATAGATTTAGGGTGGCAAATATCTAAGTATAATAGATTTAGGGTGGCATTTTTCCAAGAGTAAAATTTGGGATGGCATTTCTCTAATTCTCTAACTTTGAGGTGTCATAGGTCCAATTTTCCCTATTTCCAATTAGCTATGATTAGAGGGATATATATATATGATTTTCCCTTTTTTAAAAGGATATTTCACATTCAATTTAGCAATGTATAATACATATTTTTCTCGCTCTACTAGTCAATTATTCAAATTGAGTATTATTGAGAACAAGCATACATTTAATCTAGTGGCACAAGATAATGTATCTTGAGTGAAAGTTGTGAGTTCGAAATATGGATATTTATTTTTAAAAGAAAATGGAAGGCTTCACCCTATTTTTTTCTTGTGAAAATCATTTTAGTTATTATTTGATGAAATATAAAAGATTGTTAGTTTTAGACTGGTGAACAAATAAATAAATTATGAATTGTAAAACATACATTAGATCTCATTACTTTATATAAACATGGTATATGTGTTAGAGATATGTCTTAGAAGCCAATAATATTTAGCTACTTCTATGGTTTTATGTTATGGATGATTTTATATCATTTGTTCCTTGATTTATGTGTTGACAGTTCATTTAGGTTGAGGATCTGAATTATAGATCACTGTGTTTCATTTAGTAGTAAATGACAACAATAAATCTAAAGCGTCCATAATCTTGATAATTAACAAGGAACATTAATTATCAATAAGATTAGTATGCAAGTTAAGTGTTGATTAAGTTCTATAAATCACAGGTTAAGAGTAACCAACTTAATTGCATATGTTTATGTTAATTGAACATAGTACAGGACATGACCCAACGAAATAAATATATGGATTGTGTTATGTGTCATTATTTATTTCGTTATGATTTTGATTCTAAGTTTGAGATATTTATCTTTTCCACATGAGGATAGGTTCAATAAATATCGTCTACCGCTGATTCCCGATAAGGGCTGCTATACGGACGTTATTTATGTTCTCTTGAATTGTGCGGGGAAAAGCTAAATAGTCAAGAAATCCGTATGTCCCTCATTAATTCACTTAGTGAGTGACGATATCTGTTTGGGCCCCTTGATGGAGATAGATTGTTTGCTAGCAACTGATACAATTATCTCTAAATCAAGAAACGTATAATCTGCAAGAATGACACATTCCTATCTTGGATTATACGATGATTTCGTGAGACATAGGAATCAAAATAGAGATATATCTTTATTCTCTTATGCAGGATTGAAATATTGTAGCTGTACACTATTTATGCGAATTGGGAATCATAACGTGTTGCTAGATACCGCTTATGATTATTGGAATTAAATAGCGATTTAACTCCATGTCCAACGTAGCATAAATCCTCAAAGGGTCACACAAAATTGGCGTTTTAACCATGCTTGCATTATTTATTTACTTGCAATAATTGGTATTGCAAAATATGATAAGTTGATTAATTAATTAAATAGCGTTGTAGACCGTTATAATTAATTAAATCAAAGAGATCATATAGAAATAAATTAATGCATTATCTAATCCCTAAATAATTATTATTAAGTTAATAATTATTTATTTCAACACATATGCATATTATAGGGCTTTAATTAAATAGTTAATTAAAGGCCCAATAGGGATCCAAATTGAGAGCAACAAGAGGGGCCATTTAATGATTGATTAAGTGGACCCATGAGGCAATGCAATTGGCCCATAAAAGCCTTTATTGTGGCCGGCCATGCATGGAGGTAGGTGGGGTGGCAATTTGGTAAATAGTTAGTGTGAGGTAGGTAGGGTTTGCACTCTATATAAAGAGGTGTATGGTTGCAAATCCCCCCCTCTCTCTCTCCCACTAATCCTAGCCGCCACCCTCCCTCCTTGTGAGGCGCCTCCCCTCTCTTCTCTCCCTATTGCTCATGTGTTGAGCCCCATTCTTTCACAAATCAATTAGTTCATTTGCTAGAAGAACGGGGAAACTAGGGATTAGTCATCTCCTCCAAGTTACTAGCATAGCTTGTTGAGGATTTGGTTAATACCAAGTGGACTCGAGGAGCTTTCGACAAGGAGGCCGAAAGAGCAAGCACCACCTTCGTCCTAGCCACGGTTCAAATCCCCTTGGTTACGATATCAAGGGAGGTACATCTTTGAACCCTTTCTCTTGTGCGAATGGCTTAATACTAGTTCCTATGTGTGTGCATGCTTAATTATGGGTAATTAATAGTAATTATCCTTGAAAAATTAAAATTGTGCACTTAACTAACAATATGTACAATGTAGACATTCATGTATGTAGTTCAGTTTCACGCATTATCTATAAATTAGCCAGTATTAGTGTCCTTTATTGAAGACTAATTAAGATCTTTGACTATATATAATTCATGGACATTTATGTATGTAGTTCAGTTTCACTCAATTGTCAGCTTACTCGAAGTGTTTGGTTCTGGCTAGGTTCTAGTCAAGAACAATTACAAAATTGGCATTCTGTGTAGGATATTGTTAGCTTTTGCCTCACTTTAAATGTAAAACATAGATATGCTTTCTTAACAGTTTTTAATGCTCTTTGTTGGAGTTTATGGAAAATTATAAATGACTTTATTTTCTCTAATATTCTTCTTAAAATAATGAGACAGTCCTTACTAATTATCTTTCTTTCACTTGATGATGTACTGGATAACTAATTGAAAGATGGAGGAGAAGGTGGAGGTTGATCATTGGCTGCCTATGGATTGGGACCTGATTCCAATTCAGATGATACCAGAGGCTGTAGCGATTCAAGATGTGTGGACTGTGAGAGAAGACTTTCGGGCAATTGCTGTTATGTGACTACTTCCTTGTTTAGAGGGTTCTACACTGGAGTTGTTTACTGTGGAGTGATTTACTTTTAATTGTGTTTGCTTTGGAGAGGCTATTTCAATGTTACTTAAAGTTGCATTTGAAAATTTTGTTGTATAGCCTGAGATGTTTAGGCGTCAGGTCCTCATCATGGTAGGAAGTTGCAAATCTCTACAGGTTGATCTCTTGTTGTGTTTAACTTTAAATGCATTAGACTAAGTTAGAGTTTAGGTGTTGTCAGTCGGTTAAGTCTGTTTACTTTCCTGTTGTCTGTGTTTCATTTTAAACAAAATGAAATTGGATGATGCTCCCACTTTTTCAAAAAAAAAAAACAATCTCAAAAATATTCATAGCGAACCAGTTGGTATGTGCTACTACTACTATCTAGGGGTGAGCAAAAAGCTCGTAACTCGTGAGTTTACTTGAACACGAATCATGGAAAGCTCGGTTATAACTCGAGCTAAAAGAACTCGAGTTGAACCAACTCGGTTAATCGACGAGCTGAATTTGAGTTAGGCTCAACTAAGCTCGTTCAAATCCCCTTGGTTACGATATCAAGGGAGGTACATCTTTGAACCTTTTCTCTTGTGCGAATGGCTTAATACTAGTTCCTATGTGTGTGCATGCTTAATTATGGGTAATTAATAGTAATTATCCTTGAAAAATTAAAATTGTGCACTTAACTAACAGTGGTATCAGAGCACATGGTCGTACTTAAGCTATTTTGACACTTAATTAAGAGAAATTGGCTAATTAACGGATTAGTAGAGATGATGCGTTTGTTTGCTGTCTGGAAATGGTATTTTCTGTGTTGTTTCGCGTTTTTCGCTTTGATAAGTTCTCTGGAAGTTTTTTCCATCTACATGAAAGTTGTAGATCTGTGGATTGTGATTCTTTTGGCGTTAGATTCACATTTTTCTGAATTAGTATGGATTTACTGTGAATAAAATGGCGACAGTGCGCAGAACCAGTTTCTGCTCGCACTGTCCTGTTTGAATGGCTTGAAAGATTTATATTTTGAATATAAGTACCAGTGTTCTATGGCTAGATTTAAAGAGGACTTGAAGCTCTTTCTGAGCATGTATAAATCGTTGCATGACTTGGATTAATTTGTGGGTTTTCAAGTATGAAAAGGAAGATCTCGTCAGATCCAGTTTGTAGAGCAAATCGATTGTTCTAATAAACTGTACCAACTGAGAACTCCTTTAAAAATTCTGTTTAAATGGAGTTGTTCTTTTTTGAGTTAGGATTCCAGGAAAATTAATTTCATAATTTTTCGTGGAAGTTTGGACCTTCAACTAGGTTAGAACTTTTCGATCGACAGTCTGTTCCAGTACAGAATTTGTTGATTGTTTAGTTTGTAACTCGAACCTTTTGAACTGAACTTGGTGGTTTTCTTTTCATTAATAGCTAGCCTATAGTCTAAACTAGTTTTTCTGTGTATATTGTATATATAAAAACTGATTAGAAGGTGGTCTAACAGACCAAATGGTTGAGAGGATAATCTGAAAGTCTCATAACGGTGTTTTCGTGCACTTGTAAGAGATTTGTCATTTTTTATTCTCCCAGATGGTTTAAGATCTCTTCTTGAAATTTTTACTGGTAATCACAACTATGATAAGGAGCTTAAGTAATTTATTTGAGAATTTTTGGAGACCTAAAACCTTTGTTTTTATTGGATTCCATTAGTTACGTTTTTTAATAAATTACTGTTTTTCTAAGTATTCAAACTAGTTGAAATTAATTAGAAAACTCCTTGTTTGATCTCCTTTCAGTTATGGGATGTTGAAAGAATTTTCTAAATGAATTTAAACAAGTTTTGTTGTTTAAAATTGAGGATTTGTACACGGAATTTACTTATGGCAAACAAATCGCAAAGATGCTTGAAAATTGTTAATTGGAAACAAAGTGCTTGTATGTGCTAACTTTGTTTTGTAGGTGGATAGTGGGTTTAGTATGGCTCAAGACTCAATGCCTTGTGGTTGTAATGAATGCATGTGTGGATGTTTGTAATGCGGCCTTTGGTGCCATTAATTAATTAATTTCGTTGATTAATTTTTGATGTAACTTGAGAGGCTTGCATGCCCCTAAGGTTAGGATGGGAATAGGATGTTTTCACATGTATTTTGCACCTTTATTTTATATAGGATTTAGATCCTTATAGAATTTAGTGGGAGGGCAAGTATTAGATTAGTTTTGCTCCATGGACGATGTGGCGAAACTAATGCAAGCGGGAGCCATACAAACCCACAACTATGAGATGCTTATGTGATTACTTTTGTTAGGTTAGGTATGGGTGTATGCTTACACGACCACCAAACAAAGTGTCATATGAATTGTTTGTCCCAAACTAAAACGAATAAGTTAAATCGCCCTCCTTCTCTCTGTCCCCTTCACGCCGATTGTCACTCATGGCGCGGTCCGCCCAAGCGGACGTCATGATTGCCAATTCGGTAGTCGGGGTGCAAATAGCTAAGATTTGCAAGGAGCAAATAGTGAGAAGTGACTTTTCGATGGACCCAACTAGAGTTTGGACATCGGGGCGAAGTTCGCTTATGCGAACCAAGAGTCATGGTAAGATGATTGGTTGGAGAACCTACCTTATCTAATCATTTTGGATGACGTGCCATAGCAGGTCCATTTTGATGAAAATAGGGGTCTTGGAAATCACTATACTTAGGGACTTTTAAAAGTGTAGTGAAAGTTTTACTTTTGTTAAAACTAAAAACATAAAACTAATTGACCTTTAAATTCGATAATTGTTGTAGATGTCTTCCTCCTCTTTAACGCTTCGTTCTCTTCTTGAGAAAGAGAAACTCGCCTTTAACGGTGCTAATTTCTTGGATTGGCACCGCAACCTAAGGCTTGCCCTTAGGTTTGAGAAAAGGGAGTACCTCCTCACCACTCCAATTCCCTCTGCTCCTAAGGACACCGATCCAAAGGATAAGCAAGAGGAATATGAGAAGCACGTCAATGACGACATGGAGATGTCGGTCTTGATGGTTGCGGTCATGGAATCGAAACTCCAAAAGGAGTTCATCGATAGTGGTTATGGAGTGTTTGAAATGATCACTCGTCTCAAGAACATGTTCCAAACCAAGGCACGCACCGAAAGGGCCCGTCTCATCAAGGCCGTCGCCAACACTCGCTTGGCGGAGGGTCATGAAGTCGGGCCACACGTCATGAAAATGGCGGGGTTGTTTCGGCAGCTTGAAAAGCTTGATACGCCTTTTCCTACGGGTGCGATTCAAGATTTCATTCTCAACTCCCTCCCTCCAAGCTTCACCGGTTTTGTTGTGAACTACCGGATGAATGGCATGGACAAGAGCATGGATGATCTCCAAAACATGCTCGTTGAGACGGAGGATAGTCTCAAGAAGGAGAAGGGCCCAAAGGATGTTCTTGCCGTGAGTGACAAGAGCAAGAAGATCAAGAAGCGAGGCCGTAAAGCCAAGAAGGGCAAAGGCCCGGTGACGCCCCAAGGTTCGGCCAAGGGTGCTCCCGTGGGTTCCAAGAAGAAGAAGAACCCGGCCACTCCCGAGACCGTTTGCTACTATTGTAGCAACAAGGGTCATTGGAGGAGAAACTGCCCCAAGTACCTTGCCGACAAGAAGGCGTGAACCGTCCAACCTTCTTCTTCAGGTATATTTGTCATCGAAACCCTTCTCGCTACCTCTAACACCGATTGGGTATTCGATACCGGTTCGTGTGCTCACATTTGTCGAAATGTGCAGGTCCTAAAGAATAGGAGGCGGCTCGAGAAAGGTGAAGTACAACTCCGCGTCGGGAATGGCACGTGCATCTCCGCTATGGCCATTGGGAGCGTGGATTTAACTTTACCTTCCGGTTTTGTGTTGGAACTAAAAGATGTATTTTTTGTTCCCTCTATCACTCGAAACATTATCTCTATCTCTTGTTTGGACATGGATGGTTTTGATGTTGTAATAAAGAACAAGTTGTTGACCTTGTTTCGAAATGATGTTCGTTTTTGTGATGCGCATTTATTGAATGGTCTTTATGTGCTTGATTCTAGCGGACTTATCTTGAGTGTTGAGAATGACAATAGGAAACGTAAGATTTCACATGAGAATGCAACTTTAATGTGGCATTGCCGCTTAGGTCATATCAATGAGAAACGCATCAAGAGATTACAAACCGTTGGTCTCTTGGATCAATTCGCTTTCGAGCCAATTGACACATGCGAATCTTGTTTGATGGGAAAGATGACCAAAGCGCCTTTTCCTAACAAAGGAACAAGGGCAAATGACTTATTAGACCTTGTACATACCGATGTATGTGGACCTATGAGCATTTGTGCGCGTGGTGGTTATTCATACTTCATCACATTCACCGACGATCATAGTAGATACGGGTATATCTACTTGATGCGTCACAAATCCGAATCCTTTGACAAGTTCAAAGAATTTAAGAATGAAGTTGAGAACCAACTTGATCGAAAGATCAAGGTCTTACGATCCGATCGAGGTGGTGAGTACTTGAGCCATGAGTTTGGCAACTATCTAAAGGAGTGTGGAATCGTTCCACAACTCACTCCACCCGGAACACCACAATGGAATGGTGTATCCGAAAGGAGGAATCGAACTTTGCTTGACATGGTTCGATCAATGATGAGCCAAGCCGATTTGCCTATGTCCTTTTGGGGATACGCCCTTGAAACCGCAACTTTTACATTAAACCGTGTTCCATCAAAGTCCGTTGAGAAGACGCCCTATGAGCTTTGGTTTAAGAAGAAACCAAGCATGTCGTTTCTCAAGATTTGGGGTTGTGAAGCTTATGTGAAAAGGCTAGTGAGCGATAAGCTTGGACCCAAATCGGACAAATGTCATTTCGTAGGATACCCTAAGGAAACGAAGGGTTACTACTTCTATAACCGCAACGAGAACAAGATAGTTGTTGCTCGTTATGGTGTGTTCTTGGAGAAAGAATTTCTCTCAAGAAGAAGTAGTGGGAGCAACGTGGCGATTGAAGAAATTCAAGAACCGCAACAACAAAGCATGCCTCAAGTAGGCAATGTAGTTGTTCCCAATGTGGTGCCAAATGAGGTTGCACCGAATGAGATTGTAGCCGAACCCATTCCACAAGTTGTTGTGGAAGAAGAGGTTCACGAACAAGCTCCCTCAAATGAAAACTCAAACATATCGCGAGTCGATGATGTTGAGGAGGCACCTTCACTTGAAGTTCAAGAACAAAGTCCACAAACCGTTGTGGAACAAGTTCAAGAACCTCAAGCATCTACCCTACGAAGATCGGCAAGGCCAAGTCGTCCACCTATAAGATATTTAGGTTTGCACGACGTTCTCGTCATGGAGAACGATGAGCCGTTGACCATTGATGACATGAGAAAGAAACCCGACTCCAAGGAATGGCTAAAAGCCATGGAATCCGAAATGCAATCCATGTATGACAACAAGATATGGACCTTGGTTGACCTTCCCAACGGAGTAAAACCCGTTGAGAACAAATGGATCTTTAAGAGAAAGGTCGACATGGATGGCAACTTGACCATTTACAAAACACGACTTGTAGCGAAAGGTTACAAGCAAATTCATGGTATTGACTATGAAGAAACCTTCTCGCCCGTCGTCATGTTCAAGTCAATTCGGATCATGTTAGCAATTGCCGCATTCTATGATTATGAGATTTGGCAAATGGATGTCAAAACCGCCTTCCTAAATGGAAATTTGGAAGAGGATGTGTATATGACACAACCCGAGTGTTTTGTGGATCCAAAGAATGCTAACAAAGTATGCAAGCTTCAACGATCCATTTATGGATTAAAGCAAGCATCAAGGAGTTGGAACAAGCGCTTTGATGAGGAAGTCAAGAAATTGAACTTCTCTCAAAGTGAAAAGGAACCTTGTGTCTACAAGAGGTTTAGTGGGAGCGTGGTTGTGTTTCTTGTTCTATATGTTGACGATATACTCTTGATCGGGAATGATATTCCCGAATTGAATGCAGTCAAGGATTCATTGAAGAAAGTGTTCTCAATGAAAGACTTGGGCGAAGCCGCCTACATCCTAGGAATCAAGATCTATAGAGATAGATCAAAGAAAATGTTAGGTTTGAGCCAAGATGCATATATTGACAAGGTGTTGCAAAAACACAACATGGCGAATTCCAAGAAGGGATTCTTGCCTATGTCACATGGCATTTACTTGAGCAAGACTCAAGGTCCGACAACGGAGACAGATCGGGAGTACATGAAGCGATTCAAGTATCCATCTGTAGTCGGATCGATTATGTATGCCATGCTATGCACTCGCCCCGATGTGGCACATCCGATTAGCGTGACTAGTCGATACCAAGCCAACCCAGGCATGGCACACTGGACCTCAGTCAAGAATATCCTCAAGTATCTCAAGAGAACCAAGGAGAGCATTCTCGTATACGGTGGAGACCAAGAGCTCGTTGTAACTGGTTACACCGATGCTAGTTTCCAAACCGATCGAGATGACTCCAAATCACAGTCCGGCTTTGTATTTCTGCTTAATGGTGGTGACGTAAGTTGGAAGAGTTCCAAGCAAGATACTACGGTCGATTCCGTCACCGAAGCAGAATACTTAGCGGCTGGCGAAGCAGCAAAAGAAGCCGTATGGATCAAGGAGTTCTTGACCGAGCTAGAGGTGGTTCCAAGCATCTCGGGTCCAGTGGATATCTACTGCGACAATACGGGAGCCATAGCTCAGTCCAAGGAGCCTAGGTCTCACCAGAAGACTAGGCACATTCTACGACGATTCCATCTCATCCGTCAGTTGGTCAATGACGGATGGGTCAAGGTCAAGAAGGTGGACGGTGCCGCGAACACAGCGGACCCTCTGACAAAGCCTTTGTCTCGAGCCGCGCATGAGTTGCATGTTGCATCCATGGGGATTAGGCGTATGCCTGATTGGCTTTGAGTTGTATCTTTTATTTAGGCGTTAGTATGAGACATGTATATTTGGATATTACATTGAGTACTATACACTGGCTAGAAGTCACTATTGATTGACTCTAGGCCAAGTGGGAGATTGTTAGAGATATGTCCTAGAAGCCAATAATATTTAGCTACTTCTATGGTTTTATGTTATGGATGATTTTATATCATTTGTTCCTTGATTTATGTGTTGACAGTTCATTCAGGTTGAGGATCTGAATTATAGATCACTGTGTTTCATTTAGTAGTAAATGACAACAATAAATCTAAAGCGTCCATAATCTTGATAATTAACAAGGAACATTAATTATCAATAAGATTAGTATGCAAGTTAAGTGTTGATTAAGTTCTATAAATCACAGGTTAAGAGTAACCAACTTAATTGCATATGTTTATGTTAATTGAACATAGTACAGGACATGACCCAACGAAATAAATATATGGATTGTGTTATGTGTCATTATTTATTTCGTTATGATTTTGATTCTAAGTTTGAGATATTTATCTTTTCCACATGAGGATAGGTTCAATAAATATCGTCTACCGCTGATTCCCGATAAGGGCTGCTATACGGACGTTATTTATGTTCTCTTGAATTGTGCGGGGAAAAGCTAAATAGTCAAGAAAACCGTATGTCCCTCATTAATTCACTTAGTGAGTGACGATATCTGTTTGGGCCCCTTGATGGAGATAGATTGTTTGCTAGCAACTGATACAATTATCTCTAAATCAAGAAACGTATAATCTGCAAGAATGACACATTCCTATCTTGGATTATACGATGATTTCGTGAGACATAGGAATCAAAATAGAGATATATCTTTATTCTTTTATGCAGGATTGAAATATTGTAGCTGTACACTATTTATGCGAATTGGGAATCATAACGTGTTGCTAGATACCGCTTATGATTATTGGAATTAAATAGCGATTTAACTCCATGTCCAACGTAGCATAAATCCTCAAAGGGTCACACAAAATTGGTGTTTTAACCATGCTTGCGTTATTTATTTACTTGCAATAATTGGTATTGCAAAATATGATAAGTTGATTAATTAATTAAATAGCGTTGTAGACCGTTATAATTAATTAAATCAAAGAGATCATATAGAAATAAATTAATGCATTATCTAATCCCTAAATAATTATTATTAAGTTAATAATTATTTATTTCAACACATATGCATATTATAGGGCTTTAATTAAATAGTTAATTAAAGGCCCAATAGGGATCCAAATTGAGAGCAACAAGAGGGGCCATTTAATGATTGATTAAGTGGACCCATGAGGCAATGCAATTGGCCCATAAAAGCCTTTATTGTGGCCGGCCATGCATGGAGGTAGGTGGGGTGGCAATTTGGTAAATAGTTAGTGTGAGGTTGGTAGGGTTTGCACTCTATATAAAGAGGTGTATGGTTGCAAATCCCCCCTCTCTCTCTCCCACTAATCCTAGCCGCCACCCTCCCTCCTTGTGAGGCGCCTCCCCTCTCTTCTCTCCCTATTGCTCATGTGTTGAGCCCCATTCTTCCACAAATCAATTAGTTCATTTGCTAGAAGAACGGGGAAACTAGGGATTAGTCATCTCCTCCAAGTTACTAGCATAGCTTGTTGAGGATTTGGTTAATACCAAGTGGACTCGAGGAGCTTTCGACAAGGAGGCCGAAAGAGCAAGCACCACCTTCGTCCTAGCCACGGTTCAAATCCCCTTGGTTACGATATCAAGGGAGGTACATCTTTGAACCCTTTCTCTTGTGCGAATGGCTTAATACTAGTTCCTATGTGTGTGCATGCTTAATTATGGGTAATTAATAGTAATTATCCTTGAAAAATTAAAATTGTGCACTTAACTAACAATATGTACAATGTAGACATTCATGTATGTAGTTCAGTTTCACGCATTATCTATAAATTAGCCAGTATTAGTGCCCTTTATTGAAGACTAATTAAGATCTTTGACTATATATAATTCATGGACATTTATGTATGTAGTTCAGTTTCACTCAATTGTCAGCTTACTCGAAGTGTTTGGTTCTGGCTAGGTTCTAGTCAAGAACAATTACAAAATTGGCATTGTGTGTAGGATATTGTTAGCTTTTGCCTCACTTTAAATGTAAAACATAGATATGCTTTCTTAACAGTTTTTAATGCTCTTTGTTGGAGTTTATGGAAAATTATAAATGACTTTATTTTCTCTAATATTCTTCTTAAAATAATGAGACAGTCCTTACTAATTATCTTTCTTTCACTTGATGATGTACTGGATAACTAATTGAAAGATGGAGGAGAAGGTGGAGGTTGATCATTGGCTGCCTATGGATTGGGACCTGATTCCAATTCAGATGATACCAGAGGCTGTAGCGATTCAAGATGTGTGGACTGTGAGAGAAGACTTTCGGGCAATTGCTGTTATGTGACTACTTCCTTGTTTAGAGGGTTCTACACTGGAGTTGTTTACTGTGGAGTGATTTACTTTTAATTGTGTTTGCTTTGGAGAGGCTATTTCAATGTTACTTAAAGTTGCATTTGAAAATTTTGTTGTATAGCCTGAGATGTTTAGGCGTCAGGTCCTCATCATGGTAGGAAGTTGCAAATCTCTACAGGTTGATCTCTTGTTGTGTTTAACTTTAAATGCATTAGACTAAGTTAGAGTTTAGGTGTTGTCAGTCGGTTAAGTTTGTTTACTTTCCTGTTGTCTGTGTTTCATTTTAAACAAAATGAAATTGGATGATGCTCCCACTTTTTCAAAAAAAAAAAACAATCTCAAAAATATTCATAGCGAACCAGTTGGTATGTGCTACTACTACTATCTAGGGGTGAGCAAAAAGCTCGTAACTCGTGAGTTTACTTGAACACGAATCATGGAAAGCTCGGTTATAACTCGAGCTAAAAGAACTCGAGTTGAACCAACTCGGTTAATCGACGAGCTGAATTTGAGTTAGGCTCAACTAAGCTCGTTGACTCGTGACATAATAAATTTTAATTTTTTAGAGATTATCAACATGATCTATGAGTATTAATATTGAGTTTCAAGATATATTTTGCTTCAAATCAATGGAGAAGGATAAAATCGATAATACATTTTTTTATATTATTGTATATATCAATTACTTTAATTTTGAAATAATGTATCAATTAAAAAATGAAAATTTGAAGTAGAAATACAACTGATGTCAAGTTGGCTCATGACTAATGAACCAACTCGAGTTAGAGATGAGTTGAGTTTGAACTAACTTAAAAAAGTAAAAAGTATTTTCAACTCGACTCGAGCTAACTCAAGTTATAGCCGAGTCGAATTTGAGTTTGCCCCAACTCACTTGAACTCGGTTCGTATACAACCCTAATCCTTACTGGTAAATAGATAAAACCACCGTATAATTATACAATTAGAAAGAATTACAGGAGATCTGGCTTTATCTTTGTAGTTTAACAAAGAATATTAGAACACCTGCAATTATCTGTTGTTGTGCTTTTATGTGGACTATTTGGAAGGAAGAAATGTCGGGTTTTTTTACTGCAACTGTGGGGTCCAGGGCTGGCTTGATTTGTGCTTCAATTTTTAGTTTTATTATTTGTTTTGGACAGGTAAAGTGGCTGGAATGGAGCAAGACTTCATTCAAGCAGGCGCAGGTGCAAACGCATGAGGAACAAGCAATTTTTTGTTGCTTGTTTTGTTTTGCTTTAGATTGAGTAGAAGTTTTCCTTAAGAAGCGTTTTGTTTGTGTTGTTTGGTAGAAATCTCTAAGGAGCAGCTTATACTTGGTTTAAATTACTACCGTGTGACCTTGTTGTAATACTTTTGGGCATTTGGTAACGAAAATGCAATCCTCCTTTTTGAATTTTGGGAAGTCTTTTGACCTTTTCTCAAAAAAAAAATAATAATAAATATATTGTCACTTCATTATGCAGCAGGACTGACCAATGTGGCGCTGATAGAGCATAAATCAGCTTAGGAAATGTGATCGTTTTCTTAACCATGTTTTGTCTAAAAAAAAACTTATTAGCAGCATAATCCAACAAAAATTAAAATAAATTGTAATATATATATATAATTTGAGGAGGGTTCTAGTGCCCACAATTTAAAATGCCCCCAAACGTCCAAAACTCACTTTTTTTGTTACTTTTTCAAAATATAAAATTCAAACTTAGAATCCAAACAGTTGATCTTATTCGATATAACGGGCGATGCATTTTCATATAAATTTTATAAAATTTTAAAATTATTTGATACTTGATCAATAGGCTAAAATACGAACAGATTAGAATTAATCTATTATA
Organism: Rhynchospora pubera; assembly: GCA_028095005.1. Lineage (NCBI taxonomy): Eukaryota > Viridiplantae > Streptophyta > Magnoliopsida > Poales > Cyperaceae > Rhynchospora > Rhynchospora pubera. The sequence continues at coordinate 155,313,843 of CM051462.1, read as the reverse complement.
TTTAACTAGATTCATTCAATATTCAATCTCTTGATCAAGTATCAAATAAATTTCAAAATGTATACAATTTATATGAAAATATATTGCTTGTTATATTGAATAAGATTAAAGGTTTGGATTCGAAATTTTAAATTTTATATTTTAAAAAAGCAATTCAAAAATGAGTTTTAGAACATTTATGGACATTCAAATTATGGGCACCGAAACCCTCCTCATAAATTTTAGCTTCCGCGTATTTCTTCATTTTTTCGTCATTGGAAGCAAGCTTTGATGGGAACAATTACGGTTTGTACAGGTCTTTTAATTTTGTAAATCATTAGGGTATGTTTGGATGAAGTGAGAATAGTAAATAGGAATAGAGAAAAGCTTATTCCTTATTCCTTATGCAAATATCAAGGTTTTGTTAGAATATGAATAAGGGCCGGAATAAGCCCAAATTTCTTATTCCTTCGTTGTTTGGTTTTCATAAGTAATAAGGGACTTATTCCTTATTCCTTGTGTTACCAAACACACCCATAGATAGTCAGGGACGGATCCAATTTTTTTTTTTAGCCTAGGCACTAAAATTACGAGAAGCATCGGAAGAGTAAAAAACTATATGTTGGATCAAACTTTAAGTACATAATTATTCTACTCCACCAAAAGCTCAGGCACTGATTTTTCTTCTTTTTTTTTTTTTGTGCCACGACCCAAATTTACATATTTGGACCATCAATTTTTAAAATTCTATCCCAGGCACTTGCCATGAGTATTACTACATTGGATCCGCCTGGATAGTCTTACATTTTCAACAGACAAGCGGTGAAGACAAACCTTCATTTTATTTTAAAATATATATTATAGATACTAGATAGACAACAATTCGCTACATACCTCCATAAATAGCGCAACGGCTTCCTCTCCTGCCAGAAAAAATAATAGCACCGGTATGCCATAGTTATCGACTTATCATAGACCCTCTTGCCGAAAAAAAACTCAAAAACTAAATTCAAATTTCAATTCATTTTTTTTCCTTTTTTTTTTTTTGAGGGTATACAAGAATAGAATTCAGTTTTGTTAGAGAAGAGACGTGCTGTTCGATTTGATTTCGATCCGAAGATCGGAAGATGTTATCATCACATACAAAACAGGCCGTCAAACAAAAAAAAACTTATCATCATAAACCGGCCCAAAATTCGTAGCCTAGCCCATTTCACAAAAATATCTTCTCTCAAACGGCCACATGGTGACATGGGACAAAGACAACCCTTCAGAAAATATCAAGAGAACAAAACCATATCCTTTTCTCACTATAAAACCCCTTGCTTATCTTTACTCTCATTCCCTCTCTAACCCTCCTCCCACCTCACTACCTTATCTCTAAACCCTCAACCCTTTCCAAGTTCCAATGGCGACAGCCGCCGCTACCTCTTCATCTCTCTTCTCTAAAACCATACCACAAGCCAAGCCCTCGCAAGTGCGAATCCTTGCCTCTTCCGTGTCTCTCCCTTCGAAGCCGTTCTCGCTCGAGAAACAACTCTCCGTGCTCGCCTCCTCATGCTCTGTTTCGCCTCTTTTCAGAAGAGTGCGACCTTTCGAGCTCGGGTTCGTTACGAGAGTCGTGTTCTCTGATTTGGAGGTGGAGCAGGAAGAGGGAGAAGACGGAGAGGCTTTGGATTACGGCTCGGAGGTAGTGATTCTTTTACTGTGCTGGTGTCTACTTTTATTTTTGATAAATAGTAGTTTCTTGAAACAGATGGTGAAATTTTTACTAAAGTCTGTTTTTCTTCATTTGGGAATTGGAATGGTTAAATTGGGCTTATGTAAATATTAGAAAAACTAGTTGTGAAGTAGTAGATGAAATTGAGTTATTTTGTTAAACTAGGAAAATAACTTCAGGTTGGGGTAAGTTGTGACATGCTGGAATTGCAATTCCATGCAAATTTCCCTTTCATTAGAGTCTCTATTCTCTAATAGTGAAAACAGTGTATATGTTGGATGTGGCTTGCAAAAAGCCAGTTCTTTAGTAATGTAATTTTAATTTATTTACACATTTGTTTCAGGATTCATACGTAGATGACTCTGAGGAGGAACAAGGAGAGGAGGAAGTGGCACAGAGAGAAGAAGATCCTAACTTGAAGATATTTGTTGGGAACCTCCCGTTTAGTGTTGATAGTTCCCAATTGGCTGGTATTTTTGGTGAGGCTGGTGATGTTGAGATGGTTGAGGTATATATATATATTTTTTATAATATTTTTTCCTCTTGTGGCATTAGTTTTGTGTTATCTGTTAGCAATCAGAACAGTATTTGGATTAATGCAGGGTCTCAGTTTATATACAAACTTAAATAGGCACATGAATAAAAATGATATGAATAACAATGTTGTTTGAAAATAAATGAACATTTTGGAGTTTAATGAGTATATAATATCTTAGGGGTCATTCATTATATATCAAGCAATTTAATTCGCAAAGAAGGGAAAATGCTGGCTTTTGCAGTAATTACATGGTTTATCGTTCTCCTCAAAACATTTGGGCAATTTTTTTGAGCTTGTATAATTTTTAATGTAATATTTTTGGTATTTTTATTTGTAAAGGTTATATATGACAAAATTACTGGAAGAAGCCGTGGTTTTGGTTTCGTCACAATGTCAACTGCGAAAGAGGCTGCTTCAGCTGTTGAGCAGTTTAATGGATATGTGAGTGCTTGTTAAATCTATTTATACTGTCTTGGATGCTTGCTTTAGATTTATTGGTGTGTAGCATGAGAAAATCCATCAGCAAACCACATTAAATTGTTATTATTTTTTTATTTTCCAAACCCTTATCCAAGTTTGGTAGTTTACTAGCGTCTATTGGCAAATATCCAGCAGGAGCATAAGCACCAAAATATGACCATGTAGCATTAAAAATAAATATGCCAGCAGGGAAAAAAATTATACAAGCATCATGCATACAAATATGTGCATGTATCCTTCTTTAACTTTTATTTTTGGTTATATTACAGATGCTAGACGGGAGAGAATTGAGGGTTAGGTCAGGCCCACCGCCACCAAGAGATGAATCGAGAGGCTTCAGAGGTGGGGCCCGGTTTGATGGGGCCCGTTCTGATGGGGCCCGGTTTGATGAAGGATACCGGGTCTATGTCGGAAACCTTTCATGGGGAGTTGACAACTCAGCACTTGAGAGTCTGTTCAGTGAGCAGGGGAAGGTTCTAGATGCAAAAGTGATTTACGACCGTGAGACTGGTCGGTCGAGGGGCTTCGGCTTTGTCACTTACGGCACTGCCGAGGAGGTTCAGGATGCTGTTTCTTCCCTTGATGGAGCTGTAAGTACCCTGTGCAATTTTGTTACTCTCATAAAATAGGAGTGTACTTGGAAACCAATTATAATTTTGATTACTGCTGACTCGGAGCTGCTTGGTAAATTGGTCATGTGCTGATCTGAATTGCTGTTTAAGAGCTGAATCAGCTTGTTTGGGCATTCAAGTTGTTCATCTTGTCTAATGTATATAATATAAAAGACCCAAGCTAAACTGTCAAGTCAGACCCAAACCACTGCCACTCTTCTCACCAAAAAAATGGGTTTAATTTTTAGAAGGCTAATGTGTAATGTTACTGTTGGAATGCCAATTGAAACACAAAAATACCTAATTTACATTACAAAGACGAATAAAAACTGTATGTATGGTCATAGTGAACAATAGTTGCTGGGTTTAATTTGCATATGCCCTGTGATTCTGAGAAAATCAGAGCTTATGCCAAAATTGAATTCCTCTGTTTTACTCATCTTCTCATTTCTTTCTTTGGCAGGATTTGGATGGAAGAACAATTAGGGTTTCAATGGCAGAGGCAAGACCTTCATATTCTGGAAGAAGATTTTAGAAATAGTTACTCTTGTATTCAACAAGGTTTGTTCTACACTGAAGGGTGGCTTATGTTTTAGGTACTTGTGAGATTTTGAAGGGTTTAGTTATTTCACTTTCTTGGATTTTTAATGTGCTGTTACTAAAGCAATGTTCTGTAATGGTCTTTTGAATCTTTTGCTGTCTATTTATCTGGCTACTTGTTAGAAAACATGTACGCTTTTATCTGTTCGTAGAAAAGGCTTGCTGCACAGCTGGACAAAGTTATTATTTCCTAGTTTATTTGAATACAGATGTGACACAATGCCTGCCAAACTGTTTATTTGAATATATATATATATTCTAGTTGAGGAAAAAAATGATAAACAGAACTAGGACAGATCACAATCATCACATTGTTGAATTTCTTTACTTTATGATTTTAATTTGATCAGTCTTCTTTTTTATATATATATATATATATATCAGAGTCAGGCACTGTACTGGTATGTACGACTCCTAATTTATTATACTAATATTCTATTCATATGAAGTTTCTTAGTTTTATGAAATGCCACAAAATTGAATGGTTTGAATCCTGATTTCCAGCTATTGTTTATTATATTTTAGGCTTAGAGCTACTATTATATACTTAGAACATAAATAACAAATAGCTGGACTGTGCGGGAGAAATATCTTTGGGCTGGTTTCAAGAAAAAAAAAATTCAGGAATCTCCTTAGCCGCAAAAATTAGTGGCTTATCCTTACCAAGTGTTGCCAACATTACCATAACCACATTGTCGGTGCTTGTTTCAGCAATCACATCAAAATAGTCAACAGTTCCTGCATCCTCCACATCAAGTTCATTAACTAACACTAAAGAAAGATTTACCTTGGTGGCTTTGATTTGCCAAAATGAAAACAAAAGCAGTAGTACAAGAAGTTTTGAAAAATAATACATACAGTTTAGATTCAAGAAAATGTTAGAATAACACCATGAATGATATCTCTATCACTGCCTCAATTTATACTGAGTACTGTGCGCATCTCATCCTAATTTCTTATTCCTACTTATCCCAATTAATTTTCTAACAGTGCTTGCCTCACCTCCTCAAATCGACCTTGTAGTCCCTGTGTCTTCCTCAGATTGACCTAGGAAGCAAGGTTCTAAGAAGGGGCAACAAGGTCTAAGGAAAGAGAGGCAAGTACCGTCAAAAGTGTTATTTAGTTGTAGCTAAGGAATGAGGAGGAGATGCACACGATACTCAATGTTGATTTAATTGGTGTTAGGGGCATCATCCATAGTATTATTTTAGCGTTTCTTGCATGTAAATTGTATGTACTATTTTCAAAACTCATGTGCTATTATTTTACATTATCTTTTCTTTTTTGGCTCTTTTTCATAGCACCGCACCCAAAGTTCACCTTTCTTGTGTTTGAACTTGACAAGGAGTATGCAAGAATTGCTGACTACTTTGATGGGATTGCCGGAACAATCGCCAAATTGAGCCATAAACAATATTAACTCACCCCAAGTAAACTTAACCGAAAACTAAGCAAGCTTAAGATACAATAGTATATATGCTGAATCCTTAAACTAACTAAACTAAACCTTAAGCAAAATTAACCGAATGTTAAACAATATTAACATAAATCTAAGTAAGTAAATCTTAAACATAACAGTGTATAAACTGGATGGACCCAAATGCTAATAAACCGCCTCTAGGAAAAATCAACTAAATCTAAAGAAAATGAAAACATAACAACATATAAGTTAAATTGTAAGGCTAATTAAATTAAACCTTAAGCATAATTAATTGTACCTTTGTAGTAAATTAACTAAATTGTAAGCAGTCGAGATGGCAGGGTTACCGTCGAAAACTTCACTGGACCATCGTGGAGATAGCTGGGCCATTGATGGAGTTTGTTGTACCATCACCAAAAGTTTGTACGAGATAATGCTATGCAAGATAAGAAATGTAACTATTTACACTTTTCGCTTGTGAAACTATTTTTTAACGACGATGATATTAAATAGAAGTATCCTCTAAACATAGATAATGTCTCTGTTAATTTTATATTTCACTTTATATTTTTTAACGACGACGATAACTATTTATACTGTTCTTTATATATTTCTCTTTCTTTAATAATGTCACTGTTAGGCTCTATTAATGTACCAAAGGTATTTACGACTTTTTGCAAATAGAGAATTAAAGGGGGGGGGGGGCACTTTTATAATTACTCCATCTAGTTAATGTACTGTTAAAAAAAAGTTCTATTAAATGTAGATCTATTTTGTTTGACAGATTCGACAAAATGAGAGTCATAAAAAATAAATATGGGTACACGTTCATGATTTTAACTAGCAGCAGTGCCCGCTCAATGTGCGGGCAATTTTTCATCTAATGTATTTCAAAAAAATTAGAGACTTCTTTTATATATTTTGTTTATGTCAACTTTTTTTCCCGTCAAAAAATTGCACGACACATGAATAAAAATTTGTTAGACAGGTCTACAACTCAACCACATTTACATTCAAAGCCACCAAATTTAGTACTACATCTCTAAACAGAACAAAAACTCTGAAACGTTGGAACTTTAAATACAGATATATGAAGTAGTCTCCACGTGGTATGGCAATTCATGGTATAGATACTGATACCACATTTTTAAGAAAGCTTATAAAGCGATCTTAAATACAAAGTTTCATACCAAAAAAAAAAAAAAAGCACCGCACAACAAACGCATAATGATCCAATTGTACCCAAATTATAATCAGTTCTTTTTATTACAAAGCCATAATACTGTAAATTACAGAAAATTAATTTCTCTTATGAATATACTGACATTCGATAAACGATTGACAAAGAATAGTTTCAATCAAATAGTTTTTCAATTCTCAATAAAAGAGATGAAGAAATGCTTCCTAAAGTGCTATTTAAATATCTTTAAAATTTGAGGTGCCAAGTACTAATCATATAAAATAGAGCAAAGTTTTTTTAGGTGATGAATTTAGTAAGAACTCACTAATGTGACATTTAAAAGAAAGATTTAATCTAATAATTTTCATTAACACAAAAATAAAATCTTGATACAGATTCAATGGGCTTCGAATAATAAATTACTGTTCTACAGTTTAGTGCTAACCGTTCAATACAAAAAGGCATCAGATATTCAGAGTCAGACAAATTATCTTTGTTATTGCTGCGACATTTACTCCATGATTATCTTTCCATTTTTGCCTAATTAAAATGCCTTCCAGTCTCCTTAAATTCTTTCCACCCGTCATTAGAAAAAGAGTAATAATTATGCAATTAGTGCTATTGTAAAAAGAAAAATAACAATCGATAATAAAGGAATAATTAAAGCATAATGGTATGCTCATTCCACTAATTGCAAACGTTACAACCATTGTTCCTCCTAATAGTGCAATCAATTAACTTGTGTAACCTTCCATTATGAAAAGATTCCGTTTAAAATTGTGTACCAGCCACATATGTTAGTAACCAACCTATACCTGTCTAGTAACGAAACACATTCTTGTTCCTTCATAATAGCCTCTGCATTAGTGGTGCGTGATTTCTGATCCATAATTTAAAATAAAAAACTATGATAATTATCTATCAAGAAATAAAAGTCTTAGATTCAATAAACAAATATGGAATTAATACAGGATTGAGAAATATGATTCTATATATAATAATTATCTGATATAAAATAACATTTTAAGTTATCTATCCATTAGATCAAATAAAAAAGTCAGCAGAGGAACAAAAAACTAAGTAGTGTTCTATTTCCAAAAATGCCCTTATGCAGGTTATGTGCAACTAAAAATTCTATGTAGTGGTAAATAATAAGGACCTAAAAATTAAAGGAAAAATAAAAGAGATGTTAACCATCAATTCTGACGACTTTATCCAAAATTTACACATCAGCCCTAATTTTATTACAAAAGGCAATACACATCTTTTTCTTATAAGTCATAAGTATAAAATATATCTTCAAACTTAGAGAAACAATATATTTAGCAATACAAAACTTAACAGAGATAAAGTTCAGAAAATTGTCTTAATATTTGTGCTGGTAGAGCAAAAAATCCACTATAAACTTCAAAAGTATTTTTGTTTATAGATTAAGGGAATCTTGCAATAGTTGCTCAATAGATAAACTGGCAGTTTCCTTTTCTAAAAGGTTCTACTGATAATCCCGTACATTTGAAAATTTTCAATAAAAAATGTTCTATTAGATTGCATGAAGCATGTCAAATAATACACAATTTTATCTTTGGCTTTTTTCCACAAAAAGACAACAATACATAAAAGAAATTATCACCATTTTATGCAACAATGCTCAAAAAATTGATTGCTTGAGATCCAATCAACTAATTTATTAAAAAAATATTACCAGTATTAACTTCAACACCCAGAGCCAGAAACAATATTATGACAATAGTAGAAATATAAAATCAATCACCAACTGACATCCAATCCGGTGTGCGAATGGAGCATTTGCCTTGTTTTCTAAAAGCCCCGGCAAGCCATGGAATCTGAGGTAGGAATGACCCAAAATCACCCTGTAAGTCATGTAACAAGTACAAAATTAGATATTGTGCGGTAAAAATGGCATTTCACTTTCTATCCAAATAAAAGAATGTTCCAAGTCACGAAGACACGGGACATTCACTTGTTTAGGAGTCTGTTTTATGGCTCCATCAGCTGGCGTGTTAATGCGAGTCCATTTATCAGTCACTTGACACTAAGAAGGTCAAATCGGTAACATGTCAAAGATCCGGGTTTTGATAACTGCAATCTGCAAGCTGGACTACCTAAATATTATTGGAATCTTTGACAATTTCATTTTACTCCAGATCACGTAGTCTTCTTCGGAATATTCACAAGTGGTAATTTAATAGTACATTGACGTAGTCTTTTATGGTTCTGTTCCAGATCGAGGTCTCGGAGGAGAGGAAGCAACGGAAGGGGAGGGAAGGTGACGGGAAAGAAAAAAATATTTTGTTTCTGCTCCAACTGTTTACTCGCTTCATATCGGAAAGTCAAGGTCTCAAGGATGAAAAAGAAAAGAGGTGAAATAGAGTAATTTTATGAAAAATTTATTCTAGAGGTCAACATGTAATCTTTACTATTTATAAAAGCATCCTACAAAGGTTGTAAGAAAAATCAGACAAAGATTGTATTATACCCTTAACATCAGATATAGATCATTGATTTTTTTTATCTAATATGATCTATGGTCTAGATTTGTATGTCAGATAAAAGGACAACCATTTATCTAAAACTGGTCGGGCGCTGGGATGAGTTTTAAGCGAACTTGTACGTTCCTGTTCGCGAGTTCGATCCCTTGCTTCGTGTTTTATTTATTTTTTTTTCAACTTTTTTTTCGCTCCCATCTCTCCGTTCCCCTCTCAGAAAAGGAAATAGGTTGCCATCTCGCCTTCGCTCAAAGCCTCAAACCCTACGCTGTTCCTAGGGTTTTGTCTCCTTCACCTACGTCCCTCTCCTCACTAGGCGGCTCCCCGCCTTTCCAATAGGAAGCTTTGTCCTTTAGCGATATTAGAATTTTGTCCCTTCGCCTCTCTTCCCATTCCCTCATTACAACGGCGCTCCTCTTACCTCGCTCCATCGTTTCCCAAAGCCCCTCTCTATGGCCTCATATTTATTTAGAACAACCAGTTTCTCTATGGTCGGCTAACTCCTCCGCTGGTGAAAGACCGCACTCCCTTTTCTCCTCTCCGTATTCATAGGTCTCTGAGCTCTGGCATCCAGCGATTACTGCTCGAAATCAACGACCCCTTTTCGCTATTCGCCGATCTATTAGTCGTCGGTCTGGCATACAAGGATTTCATGCGTTGGTGAAGAATCGATTGGCGAAAAGGGGTTGGTGTTGAGGCAAAATAGAGAGATGATGGAGATAGATCAATCGAAATGATCGGCGAAGAGGGATCAGCGAAGTTACCTTCGTGCCCATAGTGACCACTGGTTCCCTTGCGTAAGGTTTCTCCTCTTCTAATTTGTGGCTATTTTTCTTTGAATTTGGGATCACATTCACCTATACTAATTTAACTTTTTATTGCAAAATATTTTATTTGGTGAACATATTTCATCTAACTTCTAATACAATACAACTCTGAATTTCGATCACCCGAACACCGCCTAGCTTAATATTGATTTATTTTGTTCATTTGTATCACTTTATGAATTAATATGCTCCACTAATGCTACGTATAAGCCAAAAGGGATATGTTGTTGGAATTGGCTACTTTATGGTTTTTGAATTTTGAATTATAATTGTTAAACACTAATTGTTGTCAATAATTGGCTACTTTTTGCATTTTATTGCTGAATTTCAGCATGCCTTGGTTTTCACCGTGCAAGACAAAGGTAGCAAAAATCAGGCTTCCGTCTTACTTTGCTGAGAAAACAGCAAATGTAGGAAGTGACAGGTGAGCACAATTTTTATTTGGCTTTACTACTGCTATATATATATTTTTGTTTTATCTAATATTTGAAATTCTCTCCTTGGTTTGAATGCCGTGTTTTTTTTAAATATAGAATTGAATCAGAATTTTGTAACACAAGACAAATTTCAAAATTCTATCGTGCTTTGGTCATTGGTATTATTGACGATGATGAGGTAAATATGGTAATGTACTATCAGTTCGTTCATTTTGCTATATATTAACATATTTATGTAACATGTTGATTCGGTTATAATAATTATATTGTTATTTTATTTTATCAGGTTATGACACAGCCCATAGGATTGGTCAAGTATCCTGGAGTTGCACAAGCCCTTTATGTTGCATTTTCAACAGGTCCTCTCTCCCTCCTTATTTTTTGCAATGACAATTATTTCTGTGTTAAATGGCATGAGATGAGTGTAGTCCAGATTGTAAACTTTCTTCATACTTTCCTGTTTTCTTTTATTTATCTTTTTGGCCACGTGGAATTGTAGGCAAGTCTTTAAAAAAATGCTAAATGTTGCTCCTTTTTTGGTTACAAGGTAACTCTTAGTTTCCTTTTTTTCCTTTTAACCTTATTATTGGAAAATGTATTTTGACTAAAAATGGACATTGCTAGAGCATCGGGAGGCATGTAACATTTGCCTTTAAATTGTGTAACATATCTGGCTTCTCACTGACTTTGGCTTTACCTTGTTTCTTATTGGTACGAGCTTGTGTACCAGATTGGGGTGGGTTGGAACATTAGTAGCTAGAAGTTGAGTGAGATAAATGAGTGAATAAGAGTATTGATAGATCATGAAGATGTACATATCCTCTGGATTAACCTTGGTAACAAGTTTTTTATCAGTAATGACCTTGGTAACGTGATCTAATGACCTTGGTAACGTGACCTTGGTACCAAATTGGTAAGCATTGTCGGTGCATTTTGAATTTCGTTTGCCGCTCCATATTTTGTTTCGCTATTTAAACAATCAATCCGATGGACAATAAACACACCGATTTTGTTGTTTCAGGTGATCAAAAATAGTTTACTCAATATTTTTTCTCATCTCTTTATTGTCTCTATGAATCTATGGATCTAAATACGACAATGCTTCCTTTTCATCATTTTCTTAATTTCCTACTCAATTAATTTGTTTTGTTTTTGTTAATTTTTTTCCCTGGCGAATTTCAATGTAAGAGGAAGAAATAAAGTGATTATTAGCTACCACATGATGGTCATTTGGGGTTCTTATAAGCTGTCTGGACATTCACTGAAATTGGATGTACATGTAGTGATGTTGTTGGTCATTAGATTAGGACATGGAATTTATTTAGCTTATGTAAAAATTGTGTAATGTGCAAAGGAAAATCCAAATTTTGTCCATTTAGGCTATCACTTGTAAGTTCAATTGTGTAATCTTAGCAGATTTGTTTATTTATGATTTTGATGTACCTTAAAATTTGATCTGGTACGATACCTTAAAAATTGGATTGTGGTCATACGCCCCTAATGGACATTTTTTACGAATCATTTGACCGATTTGAAGTTTTAATGTACAATATTGCAATATTACAAGTTTACAGCTTGTTCTTTTGCAAATAGAAATTTCAAATCGGTCAACCCAATAACAGGACAAGTCTGTTTGGGGCGTTTCACTGCAATATTGCGAACATATCTATTTGGTTGTTTTAACAAACGTAGGTTATTTTCTTCTACACATTTGCAAATAAAATGACATTAACACTTACTATTTGCATTATTAAATATAAAATTGCGGGCCCATTCACAAAACCTGTTAGAGCTCATCGCAAGCATTTTTTTAAGAACTATAAAAAAAATTCACATAAAAAAATACATATTAAAAATCTTAACTTATGAAATATATCAAATAAAAAATTGCCCGCACATTGAGCGGGCACTGCTGCTAGTAGACTAAAATCAGCTATGACTAATAAATTAATGGACCTATCAAGTACGATGATATCTCAAATTTTAAAGTTATAATGGTTAATCTGAACCGTTCAATGTGTTATCCATATTGAAATCTCATTGGAGACCAAATTTTACATTTTTGTGAATTTTTTTACTATTTTTTTTTAAAATCGTTATTATTGAAGGCATGGGCGAAGCCATGTATTATTCGGTGGGTATCTGGAAAAATAAAAATTTACTTAACATTTCACTTGTTTGTAAATTAAAACAAAAATCACAAGAACTTAGAGACCCATCTCAAAAATTTGAAGAACCTAGGTGAACATGTCATGTTTGATTTGAATTGCATAACGACTCCTAAAACATTACATAGGGACCCCCGTGTATCATTTGTTCCTAAAGAATCACGTTTTTATTTTCTTTGCAATGAATATTATTAAGACAAAACTTAGAATACAATAGAAGATGTTTGAATGAATGATTATTTGTAGCGCATATATATATATACACACTAGCACGAATCTCATGTATTGCGTGATTCGTCTATATAATATTTTGTGAACTTTAGAACATTATAAACGAAAGCTATCACAAAATATAAAAAATATTATTATGATATTATATAAAATTGGAACTAAAAATCCTAAACACTATTCCTGTCAAAAAAATTTCGAGCATCACAGAAGATCTGAAAATATTGTGGTTTGAATAGTGACTGAACTTCTCGATATACCTCCCATCTTTATATTTCTATCATATATAGAAAAGGAAGTGTTCGATGAGATTTTTAATGAACCTACTATGTAAAGTTATGACGAAATAATAAAAATTCATAGGTAATTGTTGTATTTTTTTTCATAGTCTTGACTTTTGGATTATTTTTTGTATATGGGATATATTATTTTAGATTTTTATTGTTATTATAATATATATTTGATTTCTTATGATTTTTTTATGTTATATTATTTTTGAATTGTTTATTTAAAAATTATTATTATACATATGTTTAAAAAATATGGACCCTGCTGATGAAATTCTAGCTTTGCTCCTGATTGAAGGGTTCAAAATTGTTAAGATTAAGAATTTTGTAAAATACCATAAAAATACTAAAAAATTTTATAAAAATGTAAAATTTGATCTCCAACGATATTTCAATATGATAACATATTGAACGATTCGGATTGATTGTTAAAATCGCATGTCCGTCAGTCGTGACTTATTTTAGTCTGCCCCTCTACTCTGATTTAGAAGGTAAGTGTATGTTCCAGTATCAAATTAGAGAAGAGGAAGGGAAATTAGATGAAGTTTATATATCTTGCTCCACAATTTAAAAAATAGGAAGAATGGATGCAAGAAGAGTAAAGAGTTCACCTTCAAACAATTAATCTTTGTAACCCAAAAAGTGTACAAATTTACTCTACTCGGCGTCCCCTGATCCCTTTTTTCTTGACCCTCTTAAATTGTCCTGGAGCATAACCTAAATAAATCCGGCAACCGTCTCTTCACTTTCCCATTCGTTCCATTATTGTGTGATTTCTAGAGCACAGTATAAAATTACAGTTGAAGAATCGAACCATACGAGCTATTTTGATAAAAAATAAATTGTTGGTGAATATTATTATTATTTTAAGAATCTTGTTGAAGATTGGTAAATGTTGTAAATATCTTACTGAGTATATAATATATAAATAGTGCAATTTAATATGTCAATTTTAAATTGGACAGACCTAATTAAATGTTAAATTTAAAATATCATCATTTTATTATTGGAAACAAAATAAAAATAATAAAATACAGCCTTTGCTGAACTATAAACAAAACCAATAACACAAAATCGAAGTAAACTAATACTATTTAAAGTGGAATTTTTAGCGAATCTACAAAATTTATTGAGGCATTCTAAACTAATTAGGGCTAGAGAATGTATAGAATGCCGAAAATAATTATAGCCCTTTCAACCGACAAACAGAATGAATTAGAATAATCCATTTTATTCTAATTTTTTCGTCAGCAATAAAATAAAAAGACCTTCCTTTTTTATTGTGCTAATTTGTTCTCTTGCTTTACTATATATAATATTTATATTATATTTATATTTATACAATCACGAAACCAGAGCTTGCTGACGCTCAAACAAATTTATAGAAAATTCTCTCCCCTTGCTTCCCTAGCTTCGAGTTCAGAAATGTCGATTCCATTTTTCCTGAAGAAATATTGGATTCCTCTTCTGTTTTTTGCTGCTGGTCTCTTTTTCCAACTCGTTGTTCTTCCTTCTTCCTATCCTCCTACCCACTACGAAGGTTTTTCTCTTCTTCCCTCTCCTAAATGTATACTTTTTTTTGTCTTGTAATTATCGCATGATTTTTATTTTTTTTTGTTTAAAACGCAGTGCTGAAATTGGGGAGAAATGCCTCTGTCGAAGAAGTTACAAAAGCGTACGAACAACTCTCGCAAAATTGGTATGTCTCTTTTTTATACCGTTAATTATTGCCGATCTCTGCAAATTGCAATACAGACTTGATTATGTTCCGTTCTGAGTTTTGGGTTTTATTGGTTTTTGTTTTATTGTGGTCTCTTTTTGTCTAGTTTCTTAATTGAAGCTTTCTGAACCTATTGGAGGGCTCTATTGATGTTTATATATGATTCAAATTTCAAGACATTGATAAATCAACTAAAAAACAACTTATTAAAATAACAGCACCAGAAACCTGTAATGTACCAGCAAGCCTTGTCAGTTGTCACCTGTTCCAATTCATAATATGTTCGCCTGTCTAGTTTGTACATGATAGGATCATAATATTGATTGAAGGGATGAATTTGTATATCCTTTTTTGGTGCGGTATTGCCAGTATTATGTAAATCAATAAAACCATACCTGTACCATGAATTTGCATTGAGGTGTCAGCTTTAACAATGTAAAGGCCCCACTCAGTTTCAGGCTCCATTGATTTGAACTGGATGACATAGTGAATACATAGCTAGATTGCAAATTGTAATTGTATCTATTTGCTTAAAACTAAGGGTAAATTGATGCTTTAGGGCTTCTTTTTGTATCTAATTATTTAGTCTGCTTTACTCAGCAATTAACATCTTGTATTTGTAAAATTAGGCTGTCTAAATCAGGTCGGCCAACAGTTGCTGACTTTATCAAGGTTAGAAATAATGTTTTTCTGTATGTATTGATTAAAACAGATGAAAAAAAAGGCTTCTAATTATTATTTTTTTTTTTTCCTTTGTAATGTTATCTTATATCTGTTTCTGAACTCTATTTCCTTTACTCTTAAAAGGCAAGGGAATTTTCATGAAAAACTATTTCTGATTGTTAGTAGTTTTTGTATGCATTTGGTGGCTGTCTAAACAATTATTGTTAAATCAGTGCTTTACCTTTTAAATTGTAATTCAGATACGCTATGCATTTGAGCTGCTGTCTAATCCTCTCTTGAAGAAATACTATGACCAGTTTGGTTTCGATGAGCAGCAGGTGTGCTTGATACTTTTACCTAATTTCGATATACGGCAACATTAATAAATGACAATGTTAAAAGATTGATATAAATTTCTAACACTTTACTTTCCTGTGTTATATAGGACGTTCTTGTGTCGATTAAAGAACAGTATCGTAATGAGGAGGATTACACAAAAGTAAAGCTCCCCTTACTAAATACACCCTCATCAGGTAACCTAAATTTATTCAACTACCCTTAGTCCCTTATGGGTTTTCCCTTTATTTATCTATTCTTTTGTTTTCAAGAAACATGAGTTGGTCTTTTTCAGTCAGCATAGTTTGGTGTTTTTTCCAAGTGCAAATTGATTATATGCAGGAGTGAAACTAGGCACGGGAAATCTTAAAGTCTGCTTAATTTTTTGAAGTACAAATAGTGTAGTTTAGATGCCTATTCGTAAAGGACATATAAAACCAGTCTATTTACTAGGTCTACTGATCTTGCAAATCAAAAAATGTCCAAGTTCAAAGAATGCACTAGTCCACTTGGTAAGAGTTATTATCATCATCTTAAGTTTGAGAGTTACTTTTTGCATTGTTTATCCATATTTATGTGGATTCCTGGATCTGCCACTGCTATATAAAAGTGATCTTTCTGAATTAAATAGAACTGAAAACAACTTTTTTTTAGGCACAGTTATGAATTTAGGAATAATAGGAAAAAATTTAAATTAATGAGGCCATTTTCAAATAATTTAATTCTTTGTTTCAAAGCTGCGCATTACAAGCAAACATATTTTGACTGAAATGTTATTTTAGAAATGGTGGGTGTTATTTGCAGACTTGGTAGCATATGCAGCTTATTTTACAAAGAATAGTAAAATTTTATCCAAAAAAAAAATCAGCAATTTGGACTATTTTATGAATATAACTGCAAACTTGATGTTATGTTTCTTTGTAGATTCGGCTATAGATGCTTTCAATATTCTCACACGTGAGGAGCTCATGTCAGGCACTGACAAAGAAAAGCCACTTCTTGTTCAAGTAAGCTTCTAATACATAATAATATAATATACATGCCTATTTATCATTGCTTTTATATACTCAAATGTAAAGAGACAAT
This sequence comes from Rhynchospora pubera, assembly GCA_028095005.1. Lineage (NCBI taxonomy): Eukaryota > Viridiplantae > Streptophyta > Magnoliopsida > Poales > Cyperaceae > Rhynchospora > Rhynchospora pubera. Next base: position 155,297,056 of record CM051462.1, on the reverse strand, counting down.
CATGTTATTTGCGACAATTTTACAACTGAAGTCTGTGTCTTGTTTTTTTTTTTTTTTGTTAAATTAGGTTTATTCAAACTGGAGTCCTCGGTGTGCTCAGTTTTCTGACAGCTGGAAGAGAATTGGTACACTTTCTTTTCCTCTTCTCCTTTAATCATGTCTGTGCGCCTTTTAAAGATTGCATTTCTTCTCATCTGCAACGTATCATATAATTCATACCTCACTAGTGGTATACAAGATAACTCTGGTAGCCAGTCGTTAATTTGGAATCAAGTTTTTCTTATTTAAAAATTAAAATGTTTAGATATTTTTCTATGTTGTAGCACGATCTATATTTACCTCATGTGCATACATCTGTACTATTTGCACATTATGTACCATTTATGATGCCTTGAACAGGACACACCACTAAACTTATATTTAAAAATGTGCAGCAAGTCTTCTGGATGGTGTAGCTGATACTGGCATGATTGAAGTCAGTGACTTTGCAGCTTATGATGCAGACAAGAATTTTCCTAAACAGCTTTATCATGCTGGTAAATTTATATATCATATGCCTTTGTGAGACTTTGGCTTGTGGACAACAAAAACAGACATATGAGGGGAAAAAAAAAAATAGTACAATTGGATATAATACTAATTCTCAATGTATCAAAAAGTGGCTTTCTTTGTTGAATATGAATTTATAATCACTCTGAATCAACAATTATATATCAATTAATAACCTTTTTCTTGGTTTGATATGAATAACACTTGCAACTAATTTCCAGGTTTACCAGCACTTGTTGCTTACCCGCCTTCCTGTCGGAGTTCAGATTGCTCTATGAGGTAAATAATATAGTATGGAGTAATATGGATATTTTATTGGTTATTGTTATTGTAGCATTGCAAGATCCCAAATATAAATGTTCTTACCTTTTTGTCACATGAGATTGTCAGTATGGAGGTGTAGTTTCTTATTTTTTTGAAGAGGAATCAGTTTAGGCTGAACGAAGAAGGTAATATAGCATGTTTTTGTGGGATTATAGAGGTGTCTAGAAGTTTTACCAGAGAGCAAGGAAACATGAGATAATCTTTTAAAAGTACCGTATCTTTTTGTTTGAAGCCTTTGTTTGTCTGTATATCTAGGTATCAAGGAGAGCTCTCGGTTGATGCTGTTGTTGACTGGACATCAACATATGTTCTTGGTTTACCTCGCATATTGTACTACTCCAAAGAAACACTGGTAATTATTATTATTTTGTCTTCTTAGTTCTTTCCTCAATTGCAAACCTCAACTCTCTTTTGTCTCAGGTAAAAGATATTTATAACAAAATATTATTTTCAGATGTCGAAGTTCTTTGCAAATGTTGCCTACAACAAGGTAATCAATTATTACTTCTTCCAAATAAATAACCAGAGTATATTTTTCTTTTCTAGAGACCAACTTCAAGGTCTATCTTTATAGTGTTACTAGTTTGTTTATCAAATGAAAAGTGTGACAAACAGAAATAACATTGTGAGATGAACCTTGAACCATTAATCCTACTTATGCCTAGCACTTCTTTTCAAAAGGTTCTGTTTCACATGCATAATTGCTTGAAATTGAAAATGTACTTCTAAAATGTACATGAACTATAATATGCTATCTTTTGTAATCTATACCCTGGAGACATGTCTTTCATTAGGATTTTGCCACCTGTTTATTCTTTAACTTATTTGTTTGTTTTATATTTTTATGCCTTGAAAAATAGGTCAAAATATTGTTCTTTTCAAGTACGGGTGAACGTGCTGCTCCATATTTACGCCAACTAGCGCTGAAATATTCAGATTATGCCGCATTTGCAAATATCTTATGGACGGAAGAGGATTCTCAGTTTTGGTGGAATTCGTATGTTTTCAAAGCTGAACTCTTGTTTATACATCCAGTTTCTTTCCTTTGTTATTCATATACTGATATACAGGTTCCATATCTGTACCCAGCTTTGTACTGGTAAAAAGACTATTTTATTTTTTAATCTTGGCATGGGATTTTGTTTTGTCTGCTTGGTTCACTCTTGTTTGTGATTCCTAAACTTTAACTAGGGAACTTGAGTTCCCTTATGAAGAAACATAAATACTAACTAAACATGGGGAGCAATTTTAGACTGTCTAATGAAATAGGAATTTTGGAAAATAAAAAAGAAAAATGGGCATAATGTTTTCATTGATCCCTCGATAGATATGGTATGTTTTGAAGTGTTGATTTTTTATTGCTTGTTTGCAGGAATAGTTTTTCTACTGTATATGAATTAAAATATCATTTTTTTTTTTAAAAAAAAATCAGGTTAAAGGTTGAATCAGGTCCAGCTTTTGTAATTCTAAAGGGAGGGGCTGTTGATCCAGTTGTTTACCATGGTACGCATTCTTCCCATTTTGCTTTTCACTACTTTTATTTCTAATGAAGTTAGCTGGTTCATATACTTGTTAGATTGACAAAAGGGTTTTTCTTTATGACAGGATTACCAAGCAGATCAGAGGTTGTAAAACTTATTGAAGAACATAGGCGCCAAGGTATCAGTTACATATCTCTTTTCTCTGACACTCATTTAACGTTATAATAGCAGCTTTCTTGTTCAACTTGTGACATCTCTTTTCTCTGACTCTAAATAACTTTATAATATCATCAGTTTGCTTGTTTACCTTGTCAAATATATAAGTTAATATAGGTGTTGAAATTCCATAGAATTCTTCACATATTGGTCTAATGATCCTTTGACATACACACACAAAATAAAATGCGGAGCCAATTTTTGCTTCAATTCTAAATTGGGAAGATTGGGATGATCAATTGGTTCATGGTAAAGATGGGCATGGGCTTAGGCTAGGTTTATGACAACAGTCTAGTCCTTCTACTGTGACAACAGTCTATTACTCTATTCCCTTTCCTTGTCTAATCTAATGTACCTCCTATGTACATTTTTTAAGAATTTCTATGTTGCTGGTGGTAAAATGCTGGACAGAACTTAGGCTGTGAGCTACACTTGGGTTTTATAACTGGTGGGGATGGGAATGGGAGGTGTTACAAACGGGAAGATTTTGCCTTCTCTATGCCAAACATTCATTTTTTTATATCTCTAAAATTGGGGTGTAGAGGTGTCGAAAGAATTTTAATTATCCTCACGTCAGCCCAACTCCCTCTCTGATGTGTTTCTGGGGCACAGACTAAAGCATAGAGCTATTGTTGATCATGCATATGAACCATGTAATATATTCTTTATTTTTTCTTTTGGTTTCCAGAACTACCACAGTTAAGGAGTGATACAGCAACCCAACTTGGTTGTGATGCAAAAGGCCATTCTCGGGCTGGTTTTGATACTTTAGTTTGGTACTGTGTGATTGTGGCTGGCCGGCCAAGTTCAGAACTTACTAAAATGCGAGAAGTAAGTATTTCCCTTTCCTTACTAATAGTTAGTAGTACTATGACATATTTTGATAAAATTCCTGGAGTTATACCCAAATATTAACAATGTAATAAAGGGATAAAAACTGAGTTTGGATATGCACCTCTGTCACAGAAGCAAACACATATTTTAATGTACATATTTGTTTCCATGTCTAATAGAAAGATTTTGGGTCCTTTATAAGCTGCTATGCTGATCTTGTCTTGAGCATTATATATTGCCGCTAATAACCAACTGTGGCTCTTTCTGTTGTAAAAAAGTTTGTGCGCTCAACCCGGGAGAAACTGACCGGCTATTCTGGTGCTGACCAAATTGAGAATCCTGGCTTGGTAAATGATGCAGCCATTACTCCTGCTGCTGTTGCCTTCAAGGATAATCGTTTGACTTTTGCTTGGCTTGATGGAGATGTGCAAAAGGTAAAACACTATCCCCTACAAAATTAAGCAGTGAATATAAATAATTAATAATAGATATGTAATAATATAAATAAAGATATATTGTTACAAACCAAGATGCATGTATAGAACACTTAGTGAATTAGGAACCATCTCCTGATTACACAAGAAGCACTTCTCTGAAAAATTCCTTGCAGTTAGGGCCTCCCTTTTTGGCTTTTTCATTTTGCCAAAAGAAAAGAATATGGGTAATTTGAGATCTGATGTTGAAGGGTTATACACAGTAACTGGGCAGAATCGTGAACTTGTAATTCAATACAAAGAAGATGCAAGGAAAAAAGAACACAAAAAAGAAAGAAAGAAATGATCAATATGGTGCTCAAGAAATTTTAATATGGTACCATGCAAGACCTGCTAGTGTTAGTGTCCCTATGTGATGCTACCTGGTTTAAATAATAGGCATCAGGATGTGGAAACTTGCTCCTTGGGGAGTGCGAGTCCTGAGACATCATTTCACATGGCATAAGACCTTATTGATCCTTAGCTATTTTGTTTGGTTTTTGTGTAGAAACTTTGCCTATTTTACCTGAACCCAGAGGATGCTGAAGGCGCATGTGGACCCCGATATGGAGACTATGAGTTGCCTCGAGTTTTTATAGTCCGATTTCAGAGAAGGACAAAGGAGGAAGAGGAGAATCTCAAGAAAAGGACAAAGCAGAGTGCGATGCAATCTTTGCTACAGGAGGGTGGCAATTCAGCCTCTCAGCTTGTTGCTAAGTATAATGGAACACAGGAAGCAGATGAGGTACATATTTTATTATGTTTGGCTTAAATTATGACGGAATTGGATGACATAACTCTTAATTTTATACTTGATGACTCCGACTTTTCTGGTATACTCAAGATATTCTAATTCCCATTTTATTATAATTGTTTGTGCTTGGGCACTGCTCGTGCTGGTGAGCTAAGAAGTGAGAAATCATGGATAGTTTGAACACATCTTTTCTGAACTTTTGACCTGCTTTTCAGGTTGTTAAGTGGATCAGCCAGATAATAAAGGATGGCGACACTCAGACAATTCCCTTTTTTGTAAGTTAATTTTTACTTGGAAAAGAGAAAATGACAAGTAATTCTTTCCATGCAGTCTTTTTCTTACTAGTTCTTTTTCGTTGATCAGGATCAAAAGGCACCTGATTTTGAACCAGAGGAGTCAAATAGAGCCTGGGCAAGTGGTACTCGTATTGTACGTTCAGCTGGCAGTGGCCTTGTACAAAAGATGAAAAGTGTAATTTCACTTGTGAGTGATTTTGCAAGGGGTCCTTGGGTAGGCCCCGCCTTGTTTCTTTGCGCCTGCATAACATATGGGTGGATTTCGTTAAAAAGCACTACCCCCTCAAGTCAACCCACTAACAGTGGCCAGGTAGTACACTACTGTAATTCTTATGTTTGCATCATAAATCTTCAACAAATAGTTGCTCTGCAAATAGCAATCAATAAAACCAAATGAGTTTTTTTTTTTTCTTGGTGCAAATAACACCAAACTGAGTTTAAGATCTCAAACAGACCCCTTCTGCTTAGCTTTAAGCTAGTGTTGTGTTTGTATTTCAACGGAAAGTCGCAGTCATAAATATGGAACTTTAATATTTGCAAACAATAAATAATATTAGATTGGTCGTAACCACAGAAAAGAACAAGAGTTCTGTCATGCATTCTTTTGATCAGCCATTTGGTTTTGTTTGGTGCAATCTTTTCTTATTAACATAACTTGATTGAGATTCACTGCCCTACAACAAACTGGTGTTTATTTGGTGGCATTTTGTATTTCAGGGAAATACAAGAAGAGAAAATGATAAAAAAGCCAAGAAAACGGAAAGGAAGAAGGCTAAAAGTGGATCAACGGATAAACCTGTGTCCATCACTGATGAAGAACCAAAAGATGCAGTTAATTTGCTTTCTTCAGGCTCTGACTCTGAATAGATAACTTATTTTATCTTCTTGATTTACTTCACCTAATTACCATTTGCTGTCTTCAATACTGACTTGTTTATAGAGCTGCTTCTCTAAATTTTGATGTGTAATACTACGTCAGGTAGTTTTCTGTAGTGCGCGTCTTGCAATGGGATAAGATGACATGGATAGCTTAGGAAATCCCATGTATGAAGTTTGTATTTTAATGTCAATAGATGTTCGATGTTCATTTTGATTTTAATAATTTAAACCTGATTTCATCAGTACAAACCAGTAGCCAATGCATGTAATCTGTTTCATATAAATAACAACTTTGCTAATTTTATATACCTTTGAAATAACATTGTTTTGTCACTTGTCAATTACATGAAACGAGATAGACTGCAAAGTAGAGATTACATGGTTTAAAATTGCAGTTTCCCTTCGATTTGGTAGCTTTAGAATGTTTCTCCAGTAGAACTGCTAGTATTTATTTGTGTGTGCCTTGAAATGAGCGTAGTAGGTTCTTTTATTTTTAGATTAAGCAACATAAACAGCTATTGCAAAAATTTTAAAAAATATATTTCTACTCTGAAAAACTCAGGCTTCTCAATACAATTTGTCTTGCTACAACAGCTTGATGATACACGGAGGATTTGGTAGAGACCAACGGGAAATAAATTATATATATATATATAACTCACTTGTGTTGTCAAACGAGAATAAATGGAAGGAACATAATTTGGTATAATCAATTTAAAGGAGATGTAACTTATTTTACCGATTGAAGTGGAATAATTTATGACACTTATTTGTTGAATTCACCATGTTTTTTTTTTCTTGAATGGTACTAATTAGGGGTGTAGATGAGCTGAGCCTGAGCGAGCCGAAGCTAACTCGAACTCAAGCTCATCTCAAGTCGAGCTGGCTCAGCTCAATACACAAGACAATTCCGAGTTTTTTTAGCAGCTCAAACTCAACTCATTAGAACTCGAGTTGGCTCATGGCTTGAAAATTAGCTCGTTATTAAATATCAAACTTTGATACTTCATAATGGGTTAAACTAAAAAACAAACAACATAAATATTAAACAATGTTTAATATGCACATAGAAGGCATACAAAGAGATCAGGAGGAAGATACTGCTATTTTTCCTAAAAATGAAAAGAACTTAAGGTTATAGAATAGTGATTAAAAACTGGACTGGGTTACAGACTAAACAAACGAATTGGGCTAAGTCTCACGAGTTGGACTGAGCGAGCTAAAGGCAACTCGAACTCAGCTCATGGGCCTTTCGAGCCGGTGTAGGTCGAGTTATTCCAGCTCGAGCTGAAATAGCTCGAGTTGCTATCGAGTATTATCCGATTCGAGTTCGACCTAGCTCACGAGGGCCGAGTTTTTTGCTCAGTCCTAGTACTAATTCACCATGTTATGTCACTGCAAGTCTGCAACTTTATTTTCCTATCAAATGTCTGGCGAGACTTCCAGAGCGAGACCGTGATGGACTGATGGAAGAAAATCAAAATTGAACCCAAAAAGGAAAATAAAGGCATGGTATGGGCTTGGGCCTTGACAGTAAGGCCTTAATGTAGTTTAAAAGCCTGTGGGCCTGAAAGAAGATCGTAAAATTTTGAGAACTGAGAGAGAGAAGAGAGCACGACTAAACTCTGAAGTGACAGACGACAGAGGAAACACTCTTGAGCTTCAGATCGGAGAAGCTACAACAATGGCGGCGGCGGGTGGTTTGATCCGGCGAGTGTCGTCTCAGCTATCGACAATCCCACGTCCTCTTCTCCCCTTAACTTCTTCGATGGACCTTCCTCTTGCCTCTCTTGCTCCTTCGGAGACCCCTTCCCTGCCTCAAATCCCCTTCGGAGGCTCCTTGGAACTCATGGCTGTGCCTAAAAAGAAGGTCTACTTTTTTAATCTTCTCTTCGTTTCTGTTATGGCATTGTTTTTGTTTTGTTAGGAACTCAGGAATGAGGGTTTAGGGTTTTTGTTTTGGTAAATGGTCCGATCTAGGAACATGGTTGACGAAATACTGTTAGGTTTGTTTTAGTTTATGATTGTGTATTGTTGTGAGATGCCTAGAATTTGTTTTGTTACATCAATCTGCATTCTCATGGCCAGATATTGAAACACATAATATAGAATGATCATTATATCAAGTCAAAATTATGCATGGGGACTTCTGTTGTCATATATGTCATTTACTGATTATTATTAAGTTAAGGACAATCACATTTATAGTGCATCGAGCTTTGCTGAAATTAGCCATACTTCTCTTTTAAAACTGAACATATTCTCCTTTGCTGCTTTGCTTGTTAATGTCAATCAGATTTAAGTTGCGACAACCGTGCTAACTGGAATCAAACCTTATGTTGGCAATAAGGTTTTAGTCAGTTAAATATCATGGATAGTGAATTCAATGTTTGAACTAATTGGAACATGATGAACATGTTTTAGTTGAGATTGCTGATTCTGTTGGCTCTGTGTTATTTCTTTCTTTTCTTTGATTTTGCTTATTGAAGTACTGATAAGTGATAACAGTTTCACCAGAACATTGTCCATTTAGGGTCCGTTTGGCAGCGCCAAGTTTAGCTTGACTTCTGGGTCAACGAGCTAACCCATGGGTCTTACGTTGCCAAACAACCTTGGGTCAAACGAGATCAGCGCTGCTCTCTCTAACTCGATTCTACACTTATCTGAGCGTTCCCTAACACAAAAAAAAAAAAAAACTCGTACCTGAAGAGAAAAAATTGAGAAGAAATCGCTGCACGGGAAGGAGATCGTACCTCTCTTCCGATCTCATTTTTGTTAGATCTAGTTTTAAATTGAAATCGAAGAATCGAAAGGAGCGAAACCCTAGCTGGAAAGGAAGGAGAAGCGAAGGCTTGGTTGCACGGGAAGGAGATTCGAAAGCTTTTGGTACATGATTTGGTTATCAGTTATCACGATCTCTCTTTTCTTCGGGACTATTCATGAGGCCATCTGAAAAGGCATGCTTAGTATATGGAATTTTGCATTTGTCCTTAGTACATGCTTGGTATAATAATACGTTTTCCATCCAATTGTTTCACAAACTTCATGATTTCAAGCAATGTCTCCAAAGTACAGAAAATAAGAAAAGGAAAGGCACGGACAACTGGGTTCGTACTAACTAACGCTTCTTCTGGGTTTTTGTACTAATGCACTGTGAAATGGTAAAATATGCTTGATTTTTCTCTTTTGAATCCATAATCTTGGTAGAATGTTAGCAAGCACTATCAGATATATTATTTGCCATCGCTTCATATTTTCAAATTTCAAATTCAAATTTTCAACTTTTAAATTTCAAAATTTCAAATTTTCAACTTTTTAAATTTTCAAATTTTTTAAATTTCAACTTTTTAAAATTTCAAGATTTGAAATTTTCGAATCTAAAATGTCTAAAATTAAAATGAATTTTATAAGTGAATGCATTCACTTTGATCACTAACTTTAACCCATCATGCCAAACAACAATTACTAATTTTAAGTTTAGTACTAACCTTTGTTAAGTTTAACCTTAAACACTAATCCCAAAATGCTAACTTTAACCCTTGATCCCACTAAACTTTGATGTTGCCAAACGAGCCCTTAATTGGTGAGCCTTTAGGGCCAGTATTTGCACATCCTTATTTGCTTTAATCGTGTGTCAACCGAGTAAATTATTTCCTCCCGTGTTTCACTGTATCACTTTTATGTTATACCCTCAGTTTTAGCTCTTCTGAAATGGAGATTACTGATTTGTCAGGCTTTAGTAATGAATCATCAGGTGTCGTGCTTATTTTTGCCTGTAAATTTTATAGCACTATTTTTTTGCATTTCAGGTGTCTCGCCATAAAAGAGGAATAAGAAACGGACCAAAAGCTCTAAAGCCTGTTCCCGTTATTGTGCGCTGCCTGTAAGATATTTAGTCCCATCCCAATTTTGTTGTAATGAAAACATCTTCACACCTTATTATGCAGATCTCCAAGTCTTAGGTAGAATTAATAATTTCAGAGATTAAATGTTAATCTGAGCTCGAGATGCAATACAACTATGCATTTGATTGTTTAACAATGCTCAGGAGTTGTAAGTAGAAAACAATTAGCTGGTTTTCCCGTAACTGCTCCTTTAATGAATTTGTTACTGTATTAAACTATTTACATCTTTGTCATTTTCAAACAAATTTTACAGCGGCTGTGGTCGAGTCAAGTTACCACACTTCTATTGCTGCAGCGGGAAAAAAGAGAGTGACAGTTCAAGCTGATGCCATGTTCACTTGAGGATAATTAAGCTGAATAATGTTATATAGGATAATTCTCTTTTATCAGCACTTAGTGTTGTATTTGCAATTTTCTCGCATTAGAATGGAAATTCTCAGTTTTCTTCTAATTTTTTTTTAATATCATCCCCCCAAAATGGTGTTTTCTGGAGTTCACTTTCATTTAAAGATATATGGGTAATGACATTCCTTTTGTTGTCTTCTTCAAGATGAATGAAGAATTGTAGCTGCTTTTCAAGGCTTAAGAGATGTGCAACATTTTGGCAAAACTAGCTAGAAGGGATAGGACAGTCTATTGTGGCTTTGGGCATACATTCCCCATTTTTCAATTTATTCCCTGACCTTTGTATGTTGCAACATTTTGATAATGTATTTGCCTATTCCAACAGACCAAAAAGAAAAAGAAAAAAACAAAAAAGGAAAAGATGTCACCGCGGTTAAAATTGCTACACCTATAAAGCCAAGACCAGTTGTCCTGGTGTAAATTATGGGTGCTGTATATGTACCATATAGGACAATTTCAATTCTAACAGAGTAATTGTTAAGTGTTAGGCATCTTTTTGGTAGAATAATTACCATCATAATCACGCTAGACAGGATAAGAGCGTTCAAAGCACTCTAACGAGACTTTATTGGTACCTTTTTAAATGACCTTTGGCGTCTCCGTGGGTTGCTATCTGTAGTTAATCTGCTTAGAAAGACGCCCATAATAGTTTAGGCTGTTTAGCATTCTGTCCCTTTAGAGGGACCCGAATCCGCTGTAGCGCGGGACACCGTGTAGCGCGCGTACGAGCCGTCTGATTTTGATCGGACGGTTCATTTTTTACGGGTCTATCAATCTAGGTTACATACACGGGGCTCCCTTGTCCATTGGATCTTGATCAGACCGTTAGGATGCCGTGCTACACGTTGTACCGCGCGGCACCAGATCTGAATTCCCTTTAGATAATTCTCTGGGCTCCGTTTGGATGAGGTGTGGGAAGAAGAGAAGAAGGAAAAAAGAGAATAAATTTATTATAAACAATCTAAACTTTTTATAAAGTTACACACTTTCCAATACTTCTTCCCACACCTTATCCAAACAGAGAGGAGCGAGTTAAAAGATCCAGGCCCTATATAGGCTATATTAGAGCCTATATTAGAGCCTCTGTTGGTGCCAATTATGTATGACCTTTTCCTTAAGCTGTTTTGTATGGTTCATCTGTATTGTTCCGAAAAGTAAAGACAAAGAAAAGGAAAAAAAAAATGGACTTTTTAAAAGAGACCTGTTTTTTCTTTGATTTTTTAGAAGCGAAAAAAGTGGAACTGATTCGGGGAAAATAAACGTTGATCCTTTTCTATTGGAATCTTTTTATTGCATATTCTGACTTTCGAAATATTCGACCATTTACATCAATATTCTTATTTTTAATTATTTGGGTGCTTTATGCTTTTTATATAATGCATTTCCAAGTCACCCTAAATTCATGTGATTTTAAAATATAAGAGAAAACGCAAAGATCTTTGAAAGAATGAAAGTACCGAAGAAGCAAACTAAGTACGTTCCTGAACATATTTAACTTGTTACTTCGTCGGATACCAAAAATATATATATAGTATTTTTCAAAACAGATAATATAAGTAAAAATTACTCAACACATGTTGATAGCATTGTAAAATTTTTAAAATTGGAATAATTGTACTATTCATTTTAAAAGTAAGGGATAGACCAAAGAAATTTTCTCTTGTCTACATCAAATCAAACTTTACACTGCGAAGGTATAATAATTAGCTAGAGATGGCGACAATAAGCTACAATTTGCAATTCATGTAGTGCGCCACCGAAATGAAATCCAGTCCCGTGCGGTTTCGTACAGCGCAGGAATCACAGCCGTCTGATTTAATTTCAATGGCAAAGGGAGTCCCGTGCATGTAACTAGATTGATAGATCCGAACCGTCCAGATCAGATCGGACGGTTCGTAGGCTGCACTGGACGGTCCCGTGCGGGAGCGGATGGGGATTGGTGCGCCACCCAATCAAAAGAAAAAGAGCACATCAGGACACCTCTGGTGGGGCCTCCAACTCAACTTGTTCCCTATCCTAGTCATCTCCATTTTGTACAGAAAACAAGGGATCCATCCCTCAGAGAAATATTTTTGTTGCAAGGTAAAAACTGGAAAAAAATATATATACACATAGGTCTAAAGAAAAATGAACAAGTTAAATGTATCTTTCTTTAGGCCCCGTTTGGATGGGCTGGAATTTGCAATTCCGGAAATTTTATATACCAAATTTATTATAAACAATCCAAACTCTTCACAAAGTTACATATTTCTCAATAAATTTATTTTGAATTTTTTGTTAGATAGAGGGTGTCAATGGTATAAGTTTCTAGATATATGATGAAGGTCAGTGCACTACCGAAATGGAAAATATTATAAATCAACATAAATTCCATTTTGAAAATTTTAAGTTATCCCGGTTTGCTCAGGAGGAAGACAACACAACCTCAAAAAAAATTAAATAAAAATAAAAATAAAGGAGGAGGAAGACAGTAAACTTCTATCAACGTTTGGTGCAAACTGGAGAACGGGAGAAGTCAGGAAGCCTTGTCAATCTCTGCGTATCTGCTGGAAAATAACAAAATGCACTTGCTCAGTACACTATCATATATGTGTGATATGTCTCACAGAGCTAATGCGTGATCAATTTTTCTTCTGTAAATGGGATATTATTTCATTGGTTCACCTTCCAACATTCCAAGAACAGCAAGTTTAGCTTTGTTCTCTGAATCATTTGATGGTGATTGGATGGTGCAGATCTTATACGAACAATTTTATATTAAACATATTCCTGGACGAAAAAAAAGAGAAGCAATTTGGGTATTGACAGCTGTACCTGCACCGTATGCTTATATTGTTGATAATTGTTCTTAAATTTAATGACGAGTTGTTAAGAATAGTTTTAGGGCAGATATAATGCACACAAACTGATAAACAGATAAAAAAATAATTACATGTTGTATTTATTATTATATGCACATCAAATGTTAGCTACTATACTTGTACACATATGAACTTGCTAGTATGCAATAGAAAGAAAAAGGGGGGAAAAAACATAATACTTACTAATGGGTGCGTTTGGATAGGTGTGGGAAGAAGGGAAGAAGTGGGAAAAAGTATTGGGAAGTGTGTAACTTTGTGAAGAGTTTGGATTGTTTATAATTTTTTTTTCTTCTTCTTCCTTCTTCTTCTTCTTTCTTCCAACAATCCAAACGCACCCAATATGTAAGTTCATTTATGCAGTATATTCTTAATAAGCAAGCGTGCATATTAGTACACAGTCAAGCATATAGAACCTATTATTTGACTTGCTCCGGTAGTATACAATTAATATGTTGGTTTTTTAGGTAGGTCTAGACCATATATTCTAGATATATTGGTTTATTATTTTGCATAATTTTGTCATGGAATCAATCTAGGCATTAAGTGTGAGGAGATATTAAAATCATTACTAGTCCACCTTAAATCATATGAAAAAAATAAAAATAAATGACTTTGAACCATTTACGGCATAATTGGATAAGGGACCAGTTGCTGGAGTTGGGTATATCATGGGGTTCCCAGAGAATTAATGTCTCTGAATAATATGAAATTGATTTGAGCTTTGAAATTTATAATACATGTAATGATCTTTGCTAAGATTGGTTTTATACCGCGCTGTGACTAGATTCTCTGCTTACTTGTTAACCTAAATGGCAAGTTGGCAACACCAGCCTCTTAATTTATACAATTTTTTTGTCTGCTCTCCGAGTAGATGCACAATTTTCTTTCACTGTCTTTTATTGTCGGCACTCTTTGATGGTTTTCTTTTTTATAAACTTATATAATTATAATTATTATCTAATAGGCCTGGCCAGGCCATTGTGAGGGAAATCGCATCCTCTGGATGGCCATCCAGTGGATGGTTCGATCTCAGCCGTCTTATTTAATCTCAATAGCTATAAATGCCCCGTGCATGATACTAAGATTGATAGGCTCGAAAAAATCTAACCGTTTAGAATAAATCAGACGGCTCGTATCGAAAGACGTCCACAGGATGGTTGAATACAACCATCCAGAGTATACGCTCCCCATTGTGAGGAAGCAACTCGGAGACGCACAAGGAAAAATAAAATGAAAGAAAACAGAAAAAAAAACAAAAGGTATCTGTCACGTGACGAACAGAACAGTACCTCCACCTTGCTTTTACCATGATATATTTTTGAAAGTAAATGGTCTTAATTAGTGGGCCTATGTTTATTAAACATAAAAACATTCATAAAAATCCTATCATATTTTTGAAGAAAATAGGAATCCTTGCATTGTAATGACTTCTCATAAGATAGAAATTTACCCTGATGGAAATAAAAAGATGCATAAAGAATTCCTCGTCAGGGACCGTTGTTTACGTAATTAAAATAAAAATGGGTTTTTTTTTGTTGAAAGACTCGGAGCATAATTGAGAACAGTATTTGGGATGTTTGGAACTCTTGAAATAAGGTATTATTCGAAATTGCTAATTCTAGAGGTTATCAAACATATTTTAAAACAAGTGGAATAGATTATTCGGACCATTGAAACAAAATTGGAACAAGCTAACCATCAAATAACAAATCATTATTTTATATATTTTTTTCTTGTTCTCATTCTTAACTAACCACTCAAACAACATCTCTTAATTTATGAATTAACAATTCTTCATCATTTCTTATTGACCATCCTCATTCTTAAATAAACTATTCTATTCTTATTCACCACACTTCCAAAATCCAATTGAAAATTTGTTAGTTGATATTTAATTTAGAACTCTTTACCGACTTTTTGCCAATTAAAGGAGACGTTTTAACCTAGAAATCAAAGGACAGAAAAAAAAAATGAATGTAAACGTTCTACCTAATACCTGTGATATGTTTATTGTCGGTGTTCATATTCTATTGTTTGTTGCAGTTGTCCTACGATCTATTTTTTATTTTAATTCAAACAAACAGTCTTATTTATCAAAACTAATGATTTCACCTAATTATAGATTCACATACTACCTTTCCTAGATGATAACAGAATACTCTCCCCGAACTCCGCATTCACTCGAGGACTGGTTAGCGAAGCAAATTCAGCAAAATTAAGCAGTGCATATCCCAAAATTACAACAACCAAAGAGTTGAACACAAAATCCAGAATTCCAGATATTCGTTTGAAACTAACCAGCCGGACCGGCTACGCTCTAATACTTTCACACACTGTTTTGAATGTCGTACAGGTACTAGCTACTAGCCATTGAACAAAATCTGATATTTTCCAGTATTATGTCATTTTCCCTAACACTATCGTTTCGGCCGCTGTTCTGATTTACGGTATCGTCAGTATTCGGCCGGCCAGTACGGTAAAGTATTGAAAAATACTGCTTTCGCATATACTATTATATTTTACCTTGATATCGATAACGATAATAAATTTTTTATTTTACACAGGCTCCGCTTGGATGCAAGAAGAAGAAAAGAAAGAAGGAAGAAGGGAAGAAAAAAATTATAAATAATTAAAACTCTTCACAAAATTACACACTTCTCAATATTTCTTCCCACTTTTTTCCTTCTTCCCACACCTATCCAAACGGAGCCACCGTGAAGCCAAATTGTCGAAACCATTCAATAGTTCAACCAATTATTGCGCTCATACTTATGAAACAATATCTACAAATTGACATGGACTACCTGAACAAACAAAATCCACTATAAATAAACTATCTAAAATAGTCAACGTCAAATCACTATTGAAATATTCCATATAAGCATTATTAGTCGTATCTCCTAATCGCATTATATTCCATATACAAGTCGGATAGAGATATTTTCATACATATACACATTATTTACTTTACTCGTATTATATCCTTATTTGTTAACATTTTATTTTATTTACTTTATTCCTTTGTGGTTTACTAATGACTAGCAGCAGTGCCCATCCAATGTGTGGGCGATTTTATTTGAAAAAATATTTTATACTTTTAAAAAACATTAAAAAGAACGTGGAAAAACCAATTTGATGAAAATAAGTTTTATACAATTTGAATATTGTTTTAAGATACACCAAATATTGTTAATATAAAATTCTGGAAAATTTAAATTAAATTTAATTATTGAATGTAATAATATATGTGTTTCAGCAATTCTATAAGTTTGATAAAAAATTCAGAGCCGTAAATAACATTGACTGGATGATTGATTAAGAAAAACAAATTAAAATTTGTTATCTGGAAAAACCAATTTGATGAAAATAGTTACACGTTTCTTTGGGTCAACCCCTCTTCCATTTGTTCATTACAAAACAATTTCAAGAGCAGTGACAGACGAAGGATGATAAGATGGGCCTTCTCTAAATTGATATGCTAAGATCGAACAAAAGCGATATGTTTTTGCATTTCTGTCACTTTACTTTTGTTTGTATTTTGTAACCATTGGTACGAATACGATTGATTATAGGTGAAATTTTTTTTTCTTTTTCCACTGATGAAACTAAACAATTTATATGCCAACTGCTTAGGTGCTTAGAGAAATCTCATGGGATAATTTCAGAACTGATGAAAAACAAACTTTCTTATGATGCGTCTTTGCTAAGGTATCTGCGTTGCTTCCAAGCACAGATGCAGATACTGTTCTAAAAATAAAAAATAAATAAAAAAAACAGATGCATATATCAGTCAATTTCTCAATTAATTCAGCAAGTAACAATTTTCATAGTTAAATAAAGTTGTAATTTCAAATGATAATGATTTCATGAAACAAACAAAAATACAAAAAGCACTCAGCTTACTATACAACTTGTGTTGAAACTGGCTTTCTTAAAAGTTGCAACAAGAATATCACTATTAATAACAAAATAAAACAAAGGGCAAAAAAAATTACAAAGGCCACGATAAAATTCAAAATACGTTGCCCCAGCCCAATTAAAATTTTTTTAGTCTGTTCTGCATATCATTACGAAAATTAATTTGTTTTCACGTAATAAGATTGGATAATCTGCACATTAAATTTTGCATCCTCAGTATCTCTTTAGATTTACCTCTCTTCCCTGTCCAACATCCATCCTACTTATAACCAAAATTAAAGTAAAATATTAATGACTAAATATTTTATTAAGTAAGATTTGTTTTTTTTATTCTCCATCAGTGGAGGTAAAAAATTGATATGCACCAGTACAATTCTATGAGTACGATTGTGAATAAATATGCCGAAATTGAGGAATAACCATCGATAAAGATAATATGTATTAAGCTGAAGTTCTAGAAATAAGTTGATGCTGAATGCAATGCAACTAAGGAATCTTATGGATTGATCTCAATTTCTTTTTTTTTATAACACAACTACACAAGGGTACCTGGAGGCTGTCAAACTGAGTATGTCTTTGCCATAATCAACTGACGAGAGCTGCTCCTAGCAGATACACAGTGAGAATTCTGACATAAGGCTCCCAAAAAAATAAAAAGTTCTAAAAGTATATAAAGTAAAAAATATATGAAAAGGATTTGAAGAAAAATAAAAGCTTATGCCCTTTTCTTTTCATTGATTAAACTTCAGAATTATTGCTTAGCAAGGACAACGGAATCATGCTACTTTGCAAGTGCTTTCATTAGACACAAAAACTATTGAATAACGCATAGGTAACCAATCGATCAATTGACACTCTATATGTACCATGAATAAGGCCATTAAGGCGGACCCAGTCCTCATTTGGTTAATCCTTCCTGATGGCCCTGGCAGTTTGAAGCAAGTGCTTGATTTGTGCATGTCGAGATTGGGATCGCTATCATTGATAAATTCATTCAACTCAATGCCTTCACATATGCTTATCTCAGTGGTCTGACTTTTCATAGTCCTTTCTCAGTTTCTTCACCTAATCTTCCATCAAATATTAACATAAGATGGTTTAGAACTTTTTTCTTTTGAAACAAATGGGCAGACCCACCGCCTTTTCCATTAGCATGAACATAGTTTAGAATCCAAGGTACAACAATGTTCCTTCACATATGCTGCTACCAGTAGAGTCCATGCCTGAACGGGAAGAAGACCATGGGTTGCACGACATAAAAACAAATGCACGTACACCTTTCTAAACTCTCTACAGTCTATATATTACATGTCTAATCTTAAAATGCCCTTTTTAACCAAAATAACAACTCAAACTTCAATATCAAATTGTCCCAAAAGAAAACTAAAATATCCATTTGAATGTAGAACACTCAAAAATGATTTTACTGGTACACTGGCTCATTTTAAACATAAGACTCTCTTTTTACGAAGCAATCATTCACTGTACCATTATCTAATTAAAATACACAAACCGCTTTCTGAAGAGCATCAAAATTGCCACGCAATGACACTAATGCACAAGAACAAAAGTACACACTAAAAAAGGCAAATATTTATCTCTCCATGGTCTCATTTGCATTGGTGAAATCAGCATTGTGGCGCTCAATTAGACACTGTACTATGTAGGACGATTCTGAAAAAAATAATCTCGTAGTTGGAAAATATAAGTCAAATTGGGTGTATGTTCTGAAAAATGAAACGGCCTTCTAATAGTGTATGTCAGATATTATAAGAGTTACTAAAAGTCTGACCACAACTAAATACTTCCCTACTGAAAAATAAGTATACTTAATTGAAATGCACAAAACACAAAGATGGGAGAAGTACCATTGGCCTTGAGGAATAAGTGCCCTTTTTTAATTACTTAACTTAAATTGGTCCAAAGCATGTTTATTTAAAACAAATGCAAAGAAAAGAAATTGACCAGCTTTAGGTGATGTTCTCGCTCTCAGTCTACTGACAACAACCGCATAGATGTTGCAATGCAGCTGAAGGAGGTTGTGTGCAAGACCACTGGAGTTCATTCCAATACAGCATCCAATGCCCCCAAGTTTGTAGGATTTTATGTTGCTATAAAGGGATTTGATGATGATATGATATCCATGAGGTGGGACACATCAGCTTGGAATTCATATTTCTCAGCATTGGATCTCAAAATCCTTTTAGAGATAGACTCATCCTCCCTAAAAATAACCAATGCAACAATTGTTCAAAACTGTACTAAACAGAAATATTATTTCAATCGAAAGAAATATTCACTCAAATTGAATATAACTTTAAGTGGAAAAAATATTTTAAATTCTGATATTGCAAGGACCAAAATTGGATTGTGCCAAATCATCTCCAGAAAATCCTTAACATGGTACAGGATTACATACTATCCTACATTATCACCATCAAATTTTCTAATCGAACACAAGAGAAGTAATGATCCCATCACTCAATCTGAGATAAACCAACATTAGACTATCAATAAACAAAGAAATTGTATGAGTAAAAAATAAAATCAAACCTTTCAGAATCTGCGGACAATCCATTGGGCACAACACCAAACTTATGTTCCCTTTGGACAATCCATTCGATAATTCATGATGTTATTTACTATTTTTAATTTGTTACATCTTTCTATTCAATTATTATATACACTAATTAGTCATTTTCATGATTATTAAATATTAATAGTGTTGTGGCATATTCTTGGTCTTAGAAGTAGGTTGAATTAAAGAGGTGCAGTAGCATCACTTAGGTATTTCAAAGATTAATAAAAGTAGCACATAAAAAGGAAAAAGACAATATTCCAAGACAAACCAAAAACTGAGCAAAACATGACTTCTTTCAAAAATTCAATGATTCACCAGCATCGATGGAGTTGGTGGCCGCCTTCAAACGCAGTGTGATCCTGACAGACGGAGAGGGCTGGGGAAGAACCTTGATATCTAACTCATTTGGATTCTGTCAAAGGTTAAATACCAATCCATATGTCAACAAATATGTTTAGATACATGCTCCTGTTTTTCTTGCGTGTTCTAATATTTGTTCCTTATCTGTTCTATATATTATATTACAGTTCAAATATTTTTCGTTTGATTTATAGACATAAGATACACAATGCTTTGCTGAAACTTGTAGTCAATTACAAAGAAAAGAGATAGCATGCCAAATGTTCTATATAATTCAAATTAAATTAACCCACAGTTTCATTGACCAAACAACAAGTTGAGAGTTGAGACCCTTCTATTAGCATATAGAAGATAAAATATATTCCTTGATGGCTCTTTCGAAACATGAAACCATCTTATTTTATGATCCAGCTATGTAAGTACACGAAAATTTAGTTCTGTGCCAGCAGAGGTGGACTGTGTAAGTGCAACGCAATCAATCTATTTAAGAACTTAATATTTAATATTTAACAGGAAATTACAAGAAATTTAAGAACTTTTCATTTAGAAATTACAACAAAACACTAAAGGTGTTAATTTGAATAATCAATTGCAGTTGATCAGTGTAATTTCAAAGTAAATGATTAACAAATTAAGTGGTTGGACCTTAGTAATTACTTCATTCAAACATGCAAGCTACTGAGTTGGTGTACCATGAGTGGCAGTTTTAGACTGTCATCATGGTCATAAAATCCAACTTTGTATATTACAACAAAAACAATTGTAGCAGTACAAAAAAACCATAGATTAGAGAAACAAATTGAGCAAAAAAAAATCAAATAGAGAAAGATAACAAATAGAGGATGATTGAAGCAACTCTACCTCTCAACAATTTTTGAAACACCAGACAACGCCTCACAATCACGCGGTGGCGTTGGTTAGTAACACTATCGGGCTGGCCGGTGGACCCCAGGCGCCAGACCAGGGAGCAGCGGTGGCCCCAGTACACCTGGCGAGAATCCCCTCCCGAAGAAGCCGTGTCTGGTTGACATGGCACAATAACCGTTGGACACGGCGGTTGGCGGTGGAGGAGGCAATGATTTGAACCAAGAAATGGAAAGTTGTCGGCGGTGGCAGCGGTTGGCGTGGACACCGGCACAATCGTTGTGAGTTGTAACCCAGACCTAGATCTCGCTTAGCGAAGAAGGAATTAATTTAGGGACGGTAAAAAGGAAATAAAAAGCCGCGACAACAGCATAGATTTTAAAAAGAAAAAATGCGCCAGCGGAGACTAATTAATTCCAATCCAACGCTCTCAAACAGAGAGACAAATACCTCGTCATTTCGAGATATCATCTGTTCCACATATCAAATAATTTTACAATAATCAATGGTGTAGATTGTCCAGATTTTTCAATCAATGATATAGATTGTCAGACCAAGATTGTATCCTGAGATGTTACATCCTTCCATTGGTGCTTTTAATATAGTAGAGATTATTAAATAAAATATTTTTTATATATACGTAGACTACCAAAATAAAATATAAATAGCAAATAAACAAAAATACTACAATAAATATCACATGCATATAATAACACGAATTACATAAAATAAACTATATATAATATATCTGTTAACCTCATTAATTAAAAAATCTAAATTATCAATTTAGGAATTATTCTAACAATCAACTTAATGATTAAAATTATTATATATAAATGTTTATTTATTATTATCTTATAAAGTAACCACTTTAAATATTTCTGATCTAAGTTTATCATATCAGCATCCATATCGAAACCGAAATTATTTAATATAAAAATTCAGACACCAAAAAATTTAATACAAAGAATTATTTATTTATTTTTTAATAAGAAGAAAGTTCCAACGCGTTTATAAACCGCGCCTCCCTCTCTCCTCTCGAACGCGTTTTATAAACGCGTTACAGGCCCTAAAACGCGTTTATAAAACGCGCTAGAAGCCTGAACTTTCGGAATAGTTAAAACGCAATTAACGCGTTTATAAAACGCGCTAGAAATCTTTTTACTCGTTTATAAAACGCGCTAGAAGCCTGAACATTCCAACTTCTATCACTTCGATCAAACTTTAGTCATTTCGATCGAACTTTAGTCATTTCTGTCTATAAGTTTGTGAATTTATAAACGCGTTATTTGAAGTTATATAAGACTATACATTCTCGCAGAATTTAAATCGTCAACAACAGATTATCTCTTACAATTTAAAAACCTATCAATCAAATCCAAAAATGTCTACAATTACAATATATGTCAACCAATGTCCAACTTTTGGTGCTTCTTACTTCCACATCGGTTGTAGTATGCATACCACATTTGCTGAAATTCGAAATGAATTATACAGCAGGCTACAGATTTTAGAAACCCAGTACACTTTGAATATCCATGGTCGTTACAATGAAATTGTAAATGGGAGATATGAATCACTATTTCTTCCTGTAAATTCTGAAGATCAATGGCGCCTTTTTTACCACGAGACATTCGAGACGAGAGGGTTACCGATTATTGAGTTGCATGTTGATTTCATCCCCGTATATGGCACGGGACCAAATCTGAACCTAACACCCCTTGACGAGCCCGGTAGCAGTGAGCCAAACACTTCCTTAAACCTTATGTGTGGCCAGCAATCCACCCCTTACCAATACACTGGCGAACAGTCCGTTCCTACGCAAGACAATAACACATCAGGAGATGAAGTCGAGGTTGCCGATGGTGATGAAGATGAGGGTCCGGCGACTTACTCCGACCTTCCTACCGGAGAAGAATATACCGATGTGGATGACTTCTCCGAGAGAGAAATGCCTTTTTATTCAAACTGCGACCAGCCATACGTTTCAGGAAGGACGGACTTGCACCATCCTGTAAGTGAATTGTGTGATATTTCCATGTTTGAGTATGCTGGTATGCCGGAGCGTAGTTTAGGGCCACAAGGCGAACTTGCTGTTGGTAAACGATTCGGTTCCAAAAAACAATTAATTCTAGCTGTCTGTGATGTTTCATGCAAAACAAATCGAGAAGTTCGAACGGAAACTAGCAATAAACAAAAAATTGTAATGGTTTGCATGCAAAAACCGAATTGTAAGTGGCGATTGTATGGTAGACGTGAGAGTTATAATACAAATTGGAAGATCTCTACCAATCCAAATGAGCATATTTGTTCGAGACCCCCGGGCCAAAAAGGTCACGCAAACCTTACAGCTAGTCTCATTGCCGAACACGTTAGGGATGAATTGAAAAAAAATTGGGAAAAAGTGTCCAGGACATAGGAAGCCTCATAAGGGCTAGATATCCACGTATTGAACCGACTTATAATAAACTATGGCGTGGGAGGGAGCGAGCGTTGGAGCAATTGTTTGGGTCCTGGGAAGGGGCCTACAATAAACATCCACGCCTCCTGGAGGCAATGAAGGCGACAACCCCAGGAACGAAATACACAATAGTTTCTTGGCCTACAAACGATCCTAACGTTGGCGTCTTCAAGATGACAGCCTGGGCTTTTGGTCCGTGCATAGAAGCGATGAAATATGCCAGACCTGTTATCTCAATTGATGCTAGTTTTTTATCGGGCCGATACAAAGGTAGATTGTTCTCAGTGTGTGGTTATGATCCAAAAAATCGATTAATTCCGGTTGCATTCGGATTGGGCGAAAAAGAAGATAAGGATACTTGGGGATGGTTTATGTCTTGGGTTAGATGTGAAGTTTTAGGCCGGAACACTAGATACTGTGTCATATCTGACCGTCATAAGGCAATAAAAGCGGTATTTGCATCCGTAGATTACGGTTGGAAGGCACAAGGTGCGCATGCAGTAGCGATTCATCGGTTCTGCATGCAGCATGTTGCGGAAAACTTATGGAAGGAGGCTGGCGGATCACAAGATGCTGATTTGAAAAACTTTTTCAAATGTAGACTTGCTAACAAGAAAAACCCTAGACGTTTTAGAGAGAATTGGGGAGTTCTGAAGGAAAATAACCTGAGAGCTTATCAGTACCTAAGAAATTGTGGTAAAATTAATGAAAATGACAACAACGAGCGGCCAAAACTATATAAATGGGCTCAGAGTTTTGACAAGGGGCATCGGTGGGGTATAATGACGAGTAATGGATCGGAGAGTCTGAATAATGTGTTTAGAATAGAGAGAAGATTACCAGTGACAGCACTTATAGAAGGCACGTGGTATAAATGTGCCAACTGGATGAACAAGCGAACACAAGAAGCACTTCAAAGGTTGAGTTTAGGAGAAAGATGGCCGGAAGGAGTAAAGAATAAATTGATCAAGCATGATGGAAAATCACGTAAGTACTTAAAGAAAAAGAATTTAATTCATTCATTCATTTTAATCCATTTTGAACTAACTTCATCTTTTTGTTTCAATCTCAGAGGAGTTTATGAGCACATTCGTGTTAAGATTGGACCTTGGAGAATTTCGCGTGAAAGTTCGCGAGGAGTACCGTGATGGTGTAGGCTACGATTATTCCCATTACACAGTTCAAATTCCACCCGACATGGAGCAAACCGATGTGCAATTGCCCTTCACTCGAACCACATGTGAGTGCCAAAAACCACAATTGACAGGTATCCCTTGCGCACATGTCATTGCTGTTTGCAGGGAGACAAATTACAATGTAGATCAATTTGTGGATGGTCACTATAGCATGCAAAACCAGCACATGATTTGGTCAGCAGGTCGGTTTCATTGTTACAAAGATGAGGAAGAGTGGCCAGTTTATACAGGTCCGATAATTGTCCCCGACAAGAGTTTGGTCAATCGAGGAAGGCGCAAAATCATTCGTGCAGAGATGTGGATGGATAGGATGGAAGGAAGGAAAGGTGGAGGTTCCACAAGAAAAACAAAAAAGAAAAATCAAGGTGAAGCTTCAACCAGTCAACCGCGACAAGCAGCACCCCAACCGCCATATCCGATGGACGCATTGCAATCCGGTCGATACACCAGTAGACCACCAACAAGGGCCAACAGTCCAAGAAGGGCAGCGAGTACTGAACTTACGGTTCGGACTCGTCAAACACCCATTCAACCAGGACGAATGTCATTGCATGTTGATCCACGAAGCAACAATAATCGGGAGGACCAAGGATCTGTACAACCACAGAGAAATTCTATAAGCATTGATCCACGGGTAAGAGATGTCGCATCTGGAAATATGAGAAGTGAGTCGGCTAGATTTCCAACAGATCAAGGCAATACATCAAGGGAGAGAGGACGTAAAGGATTGTTTGGGGGGAAATTTGGCAATATACTGTCTTTCGGTAGGAAGAAAAAATGAAATAATTGAAGATTAAGTGTTGTCGTAATTTTATATATTGTAATGGAATGTATTGTAAGAGAATTTTACAATTAACTCGTATAATATAATGTTGAAAGGTTAGCATTGACAGACATGCATTCTTGTTATCTACAAAAAGTCCTAATCCTAAAAGGCTTTGTACTCTATAGTTCATCCGACCTTCTTGCAAAGACTGAGGCACTTGAACTTTTTAGTGTTGAGAAGCAGTTAATTAACTCATATAATGGGACCCTCAGCATTCAATTAACTATTTAGCGTTGGGAAGCAGTTAATTAGCTTGTAGCGCTAAAAGGCTTTGTACCCTTTTATAAAACGCGCTAAAAGGCTTTCTACCCTTTTATAAAACGCGTTAAAGGCTTTACCCTATTATAAAACGCGTTCAGAGGCTTTGTACCCTTTTATAAAACGCGCTAAAAGGCTTTACCCTTTTATAAAACGCGCTAAAAGGCTTTACCCTTTTATAAAACGCGTTAAAAGGCTTTGTACCCTTTTATAAAACGCGCTAAAAGGCTTTGTACCCTTTTATAAAACGCGTTAAAAGGCTTTGTACCATTTTATAAAACGCGTTAAAAGGTTTTACCTTTTTATAAAACGCCCAATTCTCGCATCTCTCACTCTCACCTCTGAATATCATTCTCATCTCTCATTCTCACCTCTCTCATTCTCACCTCTCAATGTTAATAAGTGCGAAATTGTAATAAGAGATTTTCCCGTGGAATCTGTTATTATGTACGAAGGTCGGCCCAGATGGACAGCTCGCTAACTTCATCATCATCTGAGGTAGACCAACACTCTGCTGCCTACGATCATGGATAATGGGCGGTAGAGTTCTGCCGACCCAATTAGGGGAGAACTCGACGACTGTCGAAGGCTCTCGCAGAATTGGGCAACCGTCCATGAGTCTCCGCAAATTGTTGTTTTCATATTAATGAGAATTATTGTAATGAAAATTATTATTAATTTAAATCGTTGTTTTCATATTAATGAGAGTTATTGTAATGCAAATTTTTCTTAATTTTTATATTAATTAGTTATAAATATTAAAACATAGATAAAACATAAATTCATACAATAACATAAATTCATACAATAACATAAATTTCATAGAAAATAAAATAGATAAATTCCATTATTCTAGCACAATTAAACTTTAATTTTTCTCCACTTCCTTAACCTCTTTATCTTCTCCTCCTCCTTATTCTCACTAGAACTCTCATCTATTTTAACCCCCATACTAAAATCAGGGCTCCTGCCACATCCTGGAGGGAAACGACGTACAACCGAGACGGCCCTTCTCTTCAGAGGGCCGTATAATGGGATCCTTTTTGCTCCCACATTAGGTGTTCCCTCTCCCACCTTGGATGTTTCCTCCCCCATCTTATTATTGTTTTGATCCTTCTCCATTTCTCAAATTTCTGATTTTACGCGTCTTTTGTTTGTGATTTTTCTGATTTTACGCGTCTTTTGTTTGTGATTTTTTGATACGAAATAGGAGAACGAATTGAGATATATATAGGCAATTATTTAACCGTTTATAAAACGCGCTACAATCAAAAAACGCGCTGCTCAAACACAGTATCACGCTGCTCAAAAAGTGGACACCACCTTTGTACGCGTTTATAAAACGCGTTGGAGGTCTCCGAACGCGTTTTATAAACGCGTACGAAGGTGGTGTCCAGGTAAAACAGTAAAACAGACTGACAACCTGCGAAAGTATTGAATTCCATTAACTTACCCCTTCGTACGCGTTTATAAAACGCGCTCAAACCTTATTACGCGTTTTATAAACGCGTACGAAGGGTTGAGTCTATAAATAGTCCTGCTTCTCCGCAAATTCACGTCGAAAATTCAGAAATCAAAAACCAAAACTTTAGAGAACTTACGCAGAGAAAAGAAACCGAGAAAACATAATGTCAACTAAACCATGTCATGTTTGTACCGGTGTGCTTCTACAAGGAGATGGAGGAATAAGTAAACGAGATATTCTTCGGCACGTCTACTTGCACTATCCTTCCGACAAATTTTACGTGAAGGTTTTTCAACGCGACGTTTTTGTAGTGAGAGGGCCGAAATATTGGACGGATGCAGTTAAGAGGGATGGAGGATATCATGTCCGACGTGGAGATGGAATCGTTTGGTTGCGTTTGCAACAGGCATGTCCTCCTGGATTTGAAAATCACCCTTTAAATGGAAATGACATATATCATTTGGACTGATTATTAGGTTTTCTATAATTAGATGTTTTTATTATTGTGTGTTCTATAATTATGTTTTCTATAATTAGATGTTTTTATTATTGTGTGTTCTATAATTAGGTTTTCTATAATTAGATGTTTTTATTATTGTGTGTTCTATTATTATCTGTTTTCTTTTATGTTTTAGTATATGTATTAATTCGTGTTTTAGTATATGTATTAATTCGTGTAGTATATGTGTTGTAAGTTTTATTATCTAATTTATTTTAGTTTTTATTTTTTCCATTTTTATTTTTATTGTCAAATTCGAAATATTAATATTAAGAGACTTAATATTTATTTAAATTATATTAGACATTACAACTCAATGAACATTATAATAAAAAACACAACACAAATTAAAAATTACAATTTATTAAAATTTTGAACCACACAATACACAACAAAAAAAAATTACAAAATACATGATATTAAAATTTTGAACCACATAAAAAAAATTTGTAGAGGATCCATTGCTAAGGGTGGGAAGAGAGAACATCACCGCAACTAATAGACAAGAGTCGGGCGACTGATTGTCATATTGACCCCCTCTTTTTCTGAGACTTGGATGAGGATGACTGCATGTATGCAGATTCTCATCCAAGGATGTCGGCTGCGGTGTTATGGCTCGTAGACCCAGCCCAACAAACCGTCCTCTACACGTAATAACAGATTCCACAGGAAAGTTTTTATTTTAAAGTTGGTGGAATATTAATAGCCATAAGGATTGTGTGCGACTCTGTATCAGTGAATAAGTGTGCCGCATACAACCCTTATGGCTATTAGTTTCGCACCAACTAATATTATTTTGCATTCCACCATCTAACTCTTCTTTTCCTCTCATTTTTCTTTTTTTCAGATTTTTTCCTTTTTTTTTTTTGATTTTGGACGACAGAAGGTTGGGTATTTATATGGAAATTAGATCTCTCGAACGCGTTTTATAAAGGGGTAAGAAGGTTTCTTACGCGTTTTATAAACGCGTAAAATCAGAAAATAACGCGCAAAGTCAGAAACTTTCGCCGCAATCACTGCAGCTTCTAGCGCGTTTTATAAACGCGTTTTAGGACCTGTAACGCGTTTATAAAACGCGTTCGAGAGGAGAGAGGGAGGCGCGGTTTATAAACGCGTTGGAACTTTCTTCTTATTAAAAAAAAAATAAATAATTCTTTGTATTAAATTTTTTGGTGTCTGAATTTTTATATTAAATAATTTCGGATATCGAAAACTAACAAATATATATAATTTTCTTTTGTCTATATTTAGTTTAGTTTATCCACAACATCGACCAAACGGATATTACTAACAGCTCTTCCATTCCAAGAACCTGTGTGCGTACAAAGAGATGGACGCGTACCATTTGTCCACAACCACTACCTACTCACCCCAATAAATCTCTATCCCGCCTCCGCCCTTCTACTTTCTCTCTCCTCACGCGCCGTTCCGATCGAAAACGAAGCCAACTCATCACTCTCCAACTGGACCTCAAAATCCGACGCGTTTCCCATTTCCCAAACCCTAGACAACCAAAATCAAAATCTATTCAAACCTTCTTCCGTTCAAAAATGGCCGTCGTTTCTCCGACCTCCTTCATCACACCTTCCTCCGGCGCCGACTACGGCCGCAAATCGACCATCTCTTTCACATCCTCCTTCTCTTCGACGCTCATCCTTCGTTTTCCTCCCAACTTCGTGCGCCAACTCAGCACCAAGGCGCGCCGCAACTGTAGCAACATTGGCGTGGCGCAGATTGTCGCCGCGTCGTGGTCCGACCGCCAGGCCCCGCTTGACACCCCTCCCTCCGCCACCGCTGGTGCCGAAGCGGCGCCGGTGGTGGTGGGGGGCGACGACACCGCCGTTGGATCCGGATCTGGATCCAAAGGTAACGGTGTCGTCAGTAAACTTGTACAGTCCCCGGCCTCTTTGGCTTTGGGGTCCTTTCTCAGCTCCGATGGGAGCCTTGTGGTTCATGCTGGTATGATTCATTTAGATGTAGATGCACTGTTGTTTTTGTTTCATCAATTTTGTGATTTATCTCCAAATTAGAAAGTACATGCATCATTTTGTTGCCTCCTTATGCTTTAGTAATTTCAGAAACCCAAAACCTACTTTTAGTTAGGAACTTGAACCACTAAGAACTAATGTTTGAAACTAAATATTTATCCAATGAGCTCTCGAAGAATATATAGTCGTTACTTGTTTATTATACATACTTAAATAGTGAAGATTGGTGTAAATGAAGTGATTAGATTACCAAAATTTTGCATGTTCACTAATGAAGTGATCAGGAAATTAGTAATGTTGTCTAAAACAAGTAGGAACAATATGTATAAAAAACTAATCTGGTGATGTGTCATTTTCCTCATGACATTTATTTATTTTTTAATTAGGTGAGAGAATAGGACGCGGCATAACAACAGATTCGATCACCACCCCAGTTGTCAATACGTCTGCATACTGGTTTAACAACTCTGAGGAACTGATAGACTTCAAGGTGGCTTATTCTTTCTTTTTTCTGTTTTCCATTTCTGTTAGGGTTCGGGGAAAGAGTTATAAGTGATCCATGACCATAGATTGCTCAATGTTTCTATTGTGTTATGGCAGGAGGGAAGGCATGCTAGTTATGAGTATGGTCGGTACGGCAACCCAACAACCAAAGTTCTGGAGGAAAAGATGAAGTAAGAATGAATATCTGAGCCTTTTCATTTTCTTTTACACATTTAGGTGATCTGACGGTGCATGATGAATAAAATAAACTTTTCTTAAATTTGTAGTGCACTAGAGAGAGCTGAGTCAACAGTTTTTGTCTCGTCTGGCATGTATGCTAGTGTAGCCATGTTCCTTGCACTTGTTCCTGCTGGTGGCCATATTGTAACTACAACTGATTGTTATAGGAAGACTAGGATTTTCATCCAAAATGAACTCCCAAAAATGGGGATTACGGTAATTATATGTTCTTGTTGAAAATATTATGCATACTGGTGATATTCTTTGGATATTTTGGTCATGTATTTTACTATTAATTACTTTACATATCAATTTCATTGAATACTGTTCAAGTACAATAAGCAAACCCCTGATTATACATCCATTTATTGAGCACAAATTAGAAGGTAGTGAAGGTAACGATTTGACTGTCCTTGTATAGGCGTTATACTAGTGTTGATTCCTTTTAACTGCATAGGGTATCTGAATGTTTACATGAATACTTCTGTAATTAATTATTTTTTCTTTTTATTTGCAGGTAACTGTGATTGATCCTGCTGATATGGATTCCTTGGAACGTGCACTGAATGAAAATGATGTATGTCTTTTTTTTCTTGGTTTCATACTATCTGATAATATGATAATTGAAAAGATTACCTTCCTTGCTACCTGAAGCTTTTAGAGCAAGCAGTTGCTTAGCATGGTACTGAGTAGGATGTTTTGAGATAAAAGTCAAGTCCCGTAGCCCTATTATCAAATATTTTCCTTATCAAAGTTTCTGTGTGCATATGACACTATTTCGAAGACTAAGGCCATACTTATTTGTTAGCTTGACCATTTTCTGTCGCAGGTTGGTTTGTGTAATAAATGACACATCATACTTTTCTTCGTCTTTCAGGTATCAGTTTTCTTCACAGAATCGCCTACTAACCCATTCCTCAGGTGCGTAGATATAGCATTGGTCTCAGAACTGTGCCACAGCAAAGGAGCTGTTGTATGCATTGATGGCACCTTCGCCTCCCCTGTCAATCAGAAGGCCTTGACATTTGGTGCTGACCTTGTCTTACACTCAGCTACTAAGTTCATTGCTGGTCACAATGATGTGAGTGGAGTTAAATGAGTAAAATTGTTACAAGTTTTTATAGGTCATTTTTGTTTTCTTTAATCAATATCTATTAGACCTTTTTTTTAGACAAGCTAGAGCTATCTAGTGACTATTAGACCTTTTTATTTTTTATCATATGCCTTCTTAGCTCTCCACCTTATTTTTTATCATATGCCTTCTTAGCTCGCCACCCTTAAAAAATATTAGTTGACAAATTGAGTTACTTGTACAAATACAAATTGTTTCAAATAAGTTCCAAAGTAGACTACTGAATGCTCCTTTTTGGTTTATGCAATATTTTTTACCTAGCAATAGTTATTCAATAGTTAGTGCTTATGTTGTGCAGGTGCTTGGAGGGTGCATCAGTGGTTCAGAGAAGTTGATCTCTAAAATTCGCCAGTATCATCATGTAGTGGGAGGTGTTCTCAATCCGGTAAGCTTTACTAGCTTATATGTTGCTGCCATAGAATTTAGTATCTTAAGATACACGATACGTAACTCACGATACGATACGATTCATAGCCCGATCGATACGTATCTTGACCATTGTATCTCAATTGCAGTGTATCTTAATGTATCTTAAGATACACGATATGTAACTTACGATACTAGGGTGTATCTTAAGATACAAACGATTCGGTAATACTCAATAGTGAAACAATTTGTTTTAGTAGAATAATAATAACAATAATAATCATTTTCAACTATAATTAATAAAGATTATAATAGAATATTAGTAGAATAATAGGAACAACAACAATAATAATAATCATCATCATTTATGCAAATTATATAGCATAATACTATACTATAATGATTAATAGCTTAATAGTTTCTACATATATTTTGTAATATAATTTATATAGATTATAGTTTTATACAATATAATATTTATAATTTATACAAATAAAAAATATATTAATATTATACAATATGTTGTTATAAAATACATTACACTATTCTAAATAATATAATGATTAATAATTTATACATACAAAAATAATTAATAATGAGTATAATTTATACAGATTTTATAGTGTAATATCATAGATTAAAATTGTAAATGATTTATGCATATTATATATTATAAAATTTAAGTAAAATCCAATATTTATACACTATATTTAAAGAAGGCTGAATTATCGAATGATTATAAGGATATAATGTGATATTAGAACTTTCTTTTAATGAAAATAGTTCAATATAAATTCTAATTACTTATTTTACATAATTTTAAGGATTGCTTAGCGTATCTTAAACGAATCGATACGATACACGATACACGATACGATACTTAATGCTACGATACACGATACATTTTACGATTCAACTTCTATGGTTGCTGCTGTTTTTCATTGAGGAAATTTGGAGTTTTCTTATTGGTCAAGTCTAATTTATTTTGTGGTTTGTAACTGTTGTCATGTTGCAACAATAAGTTTTGTATTTTTCCTTTGTTGATTTAACATGTCATGTTTAATTGCCAACTTTTTTATTTTATGATGACTTTTGCATGTGTAGAATGCTGCATATCTGATCTCAAGAGGCATGAAGACACTGCATCTTCGTGTACAGCATCAGAATAATACTGCATTGCGGATGGCCCAATTTTTAGAGGAGCATCCGAAGGTAAATGTTTAATAATTACTCTCACTTCTAAGAAGAGAGAGCGAATTCTGAGAGGGGAGAGGGGAGAGGGGAGAGGGGAGAGGGGGAGGGGGAGTGAGAGTGAGAGGGAGATAGAGATGCACCTCACCACTTGAACTCTTCTATTTCTTTATTATATTTGTTGCATTATTTATTTGTTTTTAGCTCTACAATCAAGTTTGGGGTTATTATTAATGGTTTCAAAATGTTTTTTCATTGGCAGATTGTGCAAGTGTATTACCCTGGACTGCTAAGTCATCCAGAGCATCACATTGCCAAGCGTCAAATGACTGGCTTTGGTGGTGTTGTCAGTTTTGAGGTAACTTTCTCTCAACTTAGACCTTTCCCAGGTGAGATTTCAACTTAACTTTTTTGGAGAAGTGATATTGATTCTCTTTTTGGTGGGGTTCTGATTTTCAGGTTGCTGGTGACTTGAGGTCCACCATGAAATTTGTTGATTCCCTTAAGATACCTTATCTGGCCCCCTCATTTGGTGGTGTAGAGAGCATTGTAGATCAGCCTGCCATCATGTCTTATTGGTAAAAAATACTAATCTCTTTACAAAATTAATTAATTTTGATCCATTAAATTCATCTAAATTTATTTGCTTAATAATAATTTTGATCCATTGTAGACTTAGCTTTCACAAGTCTGTCCTTTTTCTTTTTTTATTTTCTGCATTCTTTTATTCTAATATTTTGTTTTGGTAAATAGGGACTTACCTCAAGCAGAGAGACTGAAATATGGTATAAAGGACAACCTTGTTAGGTTCAGCTTTGGTGTAGAGGACTTTGACGACTTAAAGGCTGATATCATCCAAGCCCTGGATCAGATCTAGACAAATCACTAAGTTGCCTTCGGTGATCATGTTATGTGGACCATGTCATGTTCTTATTTCAAATTTCTTCTCCTTCGCATTTGTTAGGTTGCCCTTTCACCCATTTGTTTGTCTTTCTCTGGATGATGAGCAGGGATTCTTATTTTAATCGAATGTGCGAACTTCCTTTTTTCTCAATTTTTTTTGTTTACTTTTCTATCAAGTTGTTGTGTGGAACTCTGTTTTAAGTTGTTCATTTTTCATGATATGATATATAAGTTTAGGATATATTGCGTCCGGCTGCCTTTTAGTAGAATTATTTAGGGGTCGTTTGGCAGCATTAAAGTTTAGTGAGATCAAGGGTTAAAGTTAGTATTTTGAAATTAGGGCTCGTTTGGTAGTGCCAAGTTTAGCTTGATTTTTAGGTCAACGAGCTAACTTACATGTCTTGCATCGCCAAATAACCTTGGAGTCAACGAGATTAGCACTACCTTCCTAACTTGGTCATATATTTAAGCTTTTTTCAAACACAAAAAAAAAATTATATCGTATATGAAGAGAAATCTTGATAAGAAACTTTAAAATTTGAAAATTGAAAAATTTGAAATTTGAAATTTAAAAAATTCAAATTTCAAAATTTTAAATTTTAAAATTTCAATTTTTCAAAGTTTCAATTTTTTAAATTTTAAATTTTGAAAATATCAAGATTTAAAAGTTTCGAATTCTAAAATGTCTAGATTAAAATGAATGTTATAATTAAATGCATTCATTTTGATCGCTAACTTTAACCTATCATGCCAAACAACAATTACTAACTTTAAGTTAGTACTAACTTTTATTAACTTTAACCTCAAACACTAATCTCAAAATGCTAACTTTAACCCTTGATCCCACTAAACTTTGATGTTGCCAAACGACCCCTTAGTGTTTAAGGTTAAAGTTAGTAATTGTTGTTTGACATGAAAAGTTAAAGTTAGTGATCAAAGTGAATGCATTCACTTATAACATTCATTTTAATCTAGATATTTTAGAATTTGAAAATTTTAAATATTGATATTTTCAAAATTTGAAATTTAAAAAATATGAAAATTTTAAAAATTAAAATTTAAAATTCTTTAAAAGTTGAAATTTGAAATTAAAAAATTTGAAAATTGAAATTTTGAAATTTTGAAATTTTAAGGTTTCTTCTTAAGGTTTTTCTCTCTATATATATATTTTTGGTGTTTGAGAAACGCTCAAATATGAAATGACCAAGTTAGAAAGGTAGTACTAATTTTGTTGAACCTAAAGTTATTTGACGTTATAAGATCCATAAATTAGCTCGTTGATTCAAAAGTCAAACTAAATTTAATAATACTACCAAACGAGCCCGGCTGCCTGCTAAGGGCAGAACTTATACCGTCTTTTTCTCCCTTTTTTGACATGTGTCGTCGGATTTTGCGTTCAGAAATGTTCCTTTGAAGCATATGCATTATCCTAGTTCAAGTTCCAGTGGCAAACAAATGTGATGGCGGTGTCGTTAGTTATATTTTCTTACATCTGTATTCCGTAACTTAAATGATACTGCAGTTAGGGCCTTTAATTGTAGGTTTTTCCTCTTTTATTCTTCCCAATTGATGATCTGCCGTTGGCAAGCTCTTAACATTGGCAAATTCTGACCGAAAGTTACTAAATTTTCTTATTTAAAAACAAGAGCAAATCTTTCTTTTGAGCGTCATAACAAAAGTGAGTAACTTTGGAAGACTAGCTATTGGTCCATAAATTTTTATATTATCCTCTTTTCATGTTAGCGGAGCACATGCTCGTCGGTAAATGTCAGGTAGGTCCATCACTCCATTGATATACGAACGCATGATGCATTAAGGGCCTGGATCCTTTAATAATGAAGCAACACCAACCAAAAATGGCCTGTTCCAAATTTACCACGCAATTCACTTTTATAAATTTTCATAGTCAAGCTCAAAGATGGTCACAACTCACAACTTACGCAATTACATTTTTGGTTTTTGTAAAACCAAAGTACACAAAACTAGCAATTAGGACCCCAAAAGAACACAATCATACCTATAAAGAAGAGAAAGGGCAATAAGAAGTCATGAATATTAAACCTATTCTAGTTCGATCATACTTGTACCATGAATTTACATATAGCTAGCTTATTAACAGTAAAAAGAAAATTACTACGTGGAGAAAAGATGCCAGTGATGATCAGATGATATGCTATCCTTAGTCTTCTCTAGTCTCTTCAGGATGTCTAGAAATGACGGTCTCTTGGCCACGTCAGCCGACCAACAATGCTCTATCAATCTTTTTATCAAATAAATTAAGTTTTCTTAGTAAAATGCATATTAATACTATTTCATATTATCCTCCGATTCCATTTTTTGGTTTGGCCCTTTAGGCTATTTGACCTAACCCATTCAGAGTGTTTTGCCATTTAAGATGATTCCTTTGCCAATTTTTTGGTACTTTTTTTGGCAAAACAAATAACCAAATTTGTTGTTTCAAGAAGCAAATCAGTTGTTTTTCAAAGAAAAAAAGATATGGAGGAGGAGGTTTAATGCAGTTAAAGACTCACTCTTTCAACTCGGGGATGCATCCTTTTGCGCGAAACGTTGGTCGGTGTCCATCTGCCACGTATTTTGCAGCTTCATATGGTTCCAACTGTGAAAGTGGTGGCTCTCCTTCAAGAATCTGAATCCAAATTAGATGAATTTAGAAGCTATGTAGGAGACTGGAGGTAAATTTTCTATGAGCCAAATTATCATTAATGTGTATTTAAAAATACCTCATAAAGGATCATTGCAAAAGAATAGACGTCTACTTTCTTATCGTACTTTCGGTGCTTGAAAACTTCAGGGGCCATGTAACGGTCTACAAGAAAACATTGATACTAAGGTAACGCTGTATAATTATAAGCAAAGAGCAATGGCACAGAGCAGGGTTTTTGGGCTTGTAAACATCCTTGTATTATAAGCAAAAATAAATGCTTTAGTACTTACAACTTCCAGTCTCTCCAGTCAGCTTATAGATATCATTTGCATGTTTAACATTAATAGGTTTACTGAGCCCGAAGTCGCCTACTTTTAGGTGGTCTGCAGTTGAGTTCACTAACAGGATATTTCTATAAAACAATTAATTGACCAATTAATTAAACAATAATAACATTGGGATCAACATTATATTGGACAGATGTGGCAAGAAAAAAAAAAAAAGAGTAGTGCAAACCTGGGCTTTAAATCTCTATGAATTATGACATTAGGCTCTTTATGCAGATAAGCAATTCCTCTTTAAATTTGGTAAGACAGTTGGTAAAAAAACATTAATAGGTTAATTATCCTTGCACAACATGTAGTCATGTACAAATCTGAGTGCAATTGTAATTACTAGGATTGTTCAACTACCTGGCTATATCTAGAGCATAATTGATGGCTTTTGCTGGACTAATAGCACCTTTCTCTTTCAGATATTGGTGTAGGTCGCCCTAAATGTACCACAAGTTGAAAAGATCATGATATTCTGTATACCACATGCAGGTACAATAAATTGAGAAATATATATGTCATAGAAGTAAAAAGCATGTACCCCTCTAAGGAACTCAGTGACTAACATCAATGGTTTTCGCTCTGTGACAGCTCCAAGAAACTGGACAATGTTAGGATGGCGCAGCTTCAGCAGTAAACTCACCTCATGTCTAAAATCTTGACTGTGATATGAGAAAAGAGGCTGTAATGTTGTTGTATTGATAAAATGGAGCAATTAATTAATGGTATTATAACACCTAAATACTGCTATCATAAAAAGAAGGATGGCATGCAATTGATATTAAAGACAAAGTCCGTTCAAATAAAAGCAAGGGAAGCTCACGTCACTAGTTTATCTTCTGACAAAGAAGGAAGAATGCGCTTAACTGCTACAGGTGTCCCACGCCAATTTGCTCTCACGATTTCACCAAAAGAACCCTGAGTAATATGATTTACAAATTAAGCTGCAGCAATGAGTGTGGCAAAAGTGGCTACAGAAACTACCTACTGAAAAATTGTAAATCTGGCTTTTGGCTGGATGATACTAGTACAAAGAAGTTCAGAGATTGTAAATCTGGCTTTTGTCATTATAATTCTATTTATTGGTTTTTAAGTTTTATCTACAGCCCCATGTAAAAATGAAAAGTACTTGCTATCTACCAAGTTTGGTACCAGATGGGCTTATAGGTACACATCATACTGGTAATTGATGTGTTTGTTGTGAACAAATTCCACAATTAAATTTCAGGGAAAATTATAATGACAAACCTTTCCAATTATTGTTGAGGTTGAGAAATCCAACTCGGCAGGATCAATTTCCCAGTCACATTTATTTGGCAAGGGAGGTAGCACTGGTTTCGGATCGGAATGGCTGCCATTTTGCCCCTGAAAAAAACCGCAGAGATTAGTAATTAATAGCTCTATGAGCTTGTCATCCTTTTAGTACAGATATTACTGTTCAAACTCTTAAGTTGAAACAGCTCGCCATTGTCCCATCCCCATCTGATTTGTTGTTATTACTTTTTTTTTTTTGCCTCTTTTTTTTTTTTCTTGTTCAGCTACATCAAGATAAAAGCCAGCAAAATTGGTGAAGGAAAAGCCAGAAAAATCGGTGAAGGAAAAGAACCATATGAATATATCAAAGTAGCTGTACCATAATAGTAAGGTCCTATAGTGGTATATCACAGTGCAAGTTCAACTTAAAACTATGAGAGTTGAAATTCTCATATTTCTTGGTTGCACTTGCATCCTTGTCACAAAATAAATGAAATAAAAAAGGCCTAAGTGAAGTTAAGCCTAAAATAATAAGTAATTAAGTCACTCACATAAGAGAGGCCACCATAACTTTTAAGTAATTCAATCATCAAATACTTCTTTGCCCCTTCTGCATCTGCCAGAGGCTATAAGAATAACAACTAATATTCAGTATAAACATTATTTTTTTATGTATTTTACATTAAACTTTTTTCACTTTTTATTACAAAGTGCTTTTTTATTTTTTCTGTCCCAAATGAGCTCTTTTTCTTTTTCCTTTTTTTTATGTTCTTGGACTATATATTATTCCATGTATATATATTTTTTAAAAATCATCTCTTTAGAAGAATTGTCTAATCTAATTCTTCATGAGACCAACACCATATCATTATCCAATATCTGTGTCTGGATTTCAGTATTTGTAAAATTTGACATATTCATACGCACGGTATTCTTCCAACGGTCCTGAGCATTGATATCAGCACCATGTTCGATCAAACAACGGGCCATGTCAATCCAGCCCTGCAAAGCAGCCACATGGAGAGGTGTGCGGCTGTCATAGTCACGCGCATTCACCAGCTGCCAATCCTCTTCTAGAAGCTTCCGCACTGCTGACACGTCATTTTGGTGTGTTTGCCAAAGGATCAGAGACGTCCAGCCTACCCGGCCCTTATCTCTTTTGCTGCTGCTAGATGAGTCACCGCTCGTCTCTCCTTCGCTCGTGCTTTTCTCAGAGAGAGGAATGTTTGTGGATCTCATTTCATTTTGGAAGACAGAGAGGTTGGCCAGGACGTTTCTCTTCTAAAGCTGCTTCTATTCTTAGAGCTTTTTACATGGTAGTTTCAATGCGAGTTTTTTTGTTCAATTTGGTCAAAGGTATAGTCTATATTTAGTCTCAGCACATTGCAAAAATCTTGAATAAATGCTTCATTATAAACGATAAATTCCCAAGTAGAGTGTGAATCCTATTGATACGCATTAAGACAATATTACGATAACAAAAAAAAAAATCACAAATAACAAATGTAAAAATAAGATGCTCCTGCATTAACAAGTCTATTTAATCTCCAGTTGTTATTCCACTTGATCTGATTTCATATGTTGAATAACAATATCTTACAGCTTCTTTTTAAAATTAAAATCTTCTTTCAAATCGTTTCTCTTGTTGCAACAAATAAACAAATAAACAGATCATATTTGCCAAATAGAAAAAGGCTGTTGTAGTAATTACTGAGAACAACTTGAATTGATATAAATAGAACCTTTGACAACTATAAGCAGTTCAAAATCAGGGACTAAGAACTAGCTAAAAGATGATTGCTTTTTGAAATGGTTGACAGAAGCTGTCAGCAGATAAAAGATTGTTGTAGAGCTATTCATAAGCACTTGACTTATAAACAGTTCAAAACATATATATTGTGATTAGTACTAGATGGTGGGACCGTGGGAGAACTCATGCCCTTTGACTAGAATACCCGGTCAACACCTTGGAGAGATTTATCTGGATGATAGTTTGGACTTTGGAGATTCTTATCAGTTCCCTATGCAATTTTCTTAGTATAGTTTAATTGGTCACTACTCACTAGTACTCAGAGTAAGCTCACAATTATGAAAAAGAATTAACTACTCAGCTGTGATAGTTTTTTTTTTTTTTAGATAAACTAGATAGCGGCTATCTAGTGGATCAGCTGTGATAGTTGGATATATGAAGTTGAATAAACAGAATTGGATTGATGCACCAGCCAACTAATGAGTTAGAGATTTAATTTTCTATGAGGGTTTTCTTAGAATTTTTTGGTACATAAGGTAAAGAGAGTATAAAGAATTTGCAAACAAAATCTCTGTTCTTGTGGCTTTTTTGAACATCCTGTTCAGGTTCACCTTGGCCCCACTATTTTTGTTTTATATTTTTACTTAAATAAAATTCTAAAATATTAGTCTGAATGAAAGCTCATAGCAATTAAAAATAAAATGGGAATGCAAATCTAAGAACATTCGAGTATGGAAATTCCAACAAAGAGGGTACTCTCATAATCAATTATGAAAATTACAGGGTCTAATTATAAAGAATGCAAGCTAGATTGTGATTATTATTTAGCTTTAATGTTTAGTCAAAACAGTCAACGGAGGCACCAGTTCCGAAATCTCCTCGCGGACACATGAGATTTACAACTCTCCTCTATTTCCCAGACTACTCTTATGTGTAACGGGTCAATTTTATAGCTTGAACAACCCGCTACATATATTCCTACTTAAAATATGAACTCTGGTACAGCCTAGACTATCTCCCAAAATTCGTAATAGCAATCCATCTCAATCAAGATCTCCAGTTTTCAGAATTAATTAAGATAGCGAAATAAAAGCTTTCAGAAAAAAGAAAAAGAAAAAAAAAAGAGAAGAGAAAAGAGAAGCGAAACAAAAGAAGAAAAGAAAAGGAATCGGTTTGTAGATCAAATCTGCGACCTCTGTCGAAGAAAGAAGAAGAGGTCGAATAAGGGCATGGCGATCTCTTCTCTGGCGCTTCTCTCGGCCTTGGTGGCGCTTTGTCTCTGGACCTCTCCAGTCGTATGTCTCCGTTTCGATCTCCAGTCCGGCCAAATCAAGTGCATCTCTGAAGAGATCAAGATCAACGCCATGACTGTTGGCAAGTACTCCGTCGTTAACCCTTCCGAATCTGTGCCTCTACCCGAGTCGCATCGCGTCTCAATTAAGGTCTTAATTTATTAATTATTTGTTTTTTGTTTCCTTTTTCAAGTTGTATTTGGGGGATTTTATTTTTTTCAGAATGAGCTTGATCTTAATAATTACGTATGACTGACGTGTCAGGGAACCTTGATTCTATATCCAAATTGTAGTTTCTTCTGAAAATAATGAGCTAAATGTTGTGGAGCTTGCTTTTGTTGAAATTATTCTAAATAAATTGCCAGAATTCACATGATACAGATTAGTGATTTCGTGATCTCTTGTTCTGCAAAATTTTCAAATTTCGGAAGAAACTTTGCTAATTACCTCACATGGGTTTTCAAAAAGCACCCAAATACCCCTTTAAATTTTATTCCTATTAAGGGTAAAGAGCCCTTAAATGCCTTTTACTTTGTCTCTTATGCTATGATAATAATAGATGGTGGAGGGAACAGGAGTTAAGAGGGCAGGTTTTGCAGTAGGTGCTTACTTGTAGTTCAATAAGTTGATAAGTTAACTAAGGCACTATGTTCCTGTAAAATGAAGTTATTATGTTATACTGAATGTTAGACGTGGTTGATCTTCAAAAAAGAAGGTAAAATGAAATTTGTGATGGTTTTATCAAAAGGGTGAATGAAGACCACATTGACCAGACAGTGACGAAGTCATGACCAACACACCTACATGAGTTAATTTAATGATATCTGTAAAATTAAATCCCTGTAAAATTCAGAATACATCCCGTAAAGTTTCTTAGAAAATTACAAATCCACAGTCAATCTTGATAGCTCTCCCTGTATCCTCTGTTTCCTTATCTTCTGTCAACCCCAAATAAACTCTGTCTATTTAGCTACATTAAGAACAAAGTTTGATCCCTCATGTTTCCCCCTTTCTTCAATTTTAAAGGTGACATCACCATATGGGGAGAGCATGCACTCGGCGGAGAATGTGGATTCAGGTAATTTTGCATTCGTGACAAAAGAGGCTGGTGATTACTTGGCCTGTTTTTGGACTCCTGAGCACAAACCTGTAGCCACTATCACCTTTGAGTTTGAGTGGAAGAGCGGTGTTACTGCTAAGGACTGGACAAGTGTTGCCAAAAAAAGCCAAGTTGAGGTATATGCAACATCCTTTTCTGATTTTATCAAAATGCTGTGTGGTTTATAGTATGGTATCAGCAGATAACTCCCAGAGAATGATATTAAAACTCAGCACCAAGGTAACAGTTAATGAATTGTTCAAAAATGGTAGAAGCA
Organism: Rhynchospora pubera; assembly: GCA_028095005.1. Classification (NCBI taxonomy): domain Eukaryota; kingdom Viridiplantae; phylum Streptophyta; class Magnoliopsida; order Poales; family Cyperaceae; genus Rhynchospora; species Rhynchospora pubera. The sequence goes on along the minus strand of CM051462.1, from coordinate 155,254,679 downwards.
TGGTATGATATATTTACCAGCAGTGTTGATGATCCATGTTGTGTCGTTTTGAAATCACAAGCACTGATCTTTGTGTAGAGGCTACATTTTGTGAAAATATTAACTACAGTGATTGGAATAAAAAGTATTTAATATATAGTTGCATAACTTTGTGTAGCTAATGGAGGTAGAGCTGAAGAAGCTAGAGGATACTGTGAAGTCCATCCATGATGAGATGTTCTATTTGCGTTCTAGGTACATTTACAGAATTGGTTGTTCTACTTCAATTTAAAATCTTATTAATTTATCTACTGGCCCAGTTAGTTGATCAATCTTGTCTTAATTCAGTAGACAAAATCTTTCGTCCTGATTTTTGTTTATTTACATTAAAATTCTGAATTTTATTGTAGAGAGGAAGAGATGCAAGATATGAATAGATCAACCAATTCTAGGATGGCCTGGCTCAGTTTTCTGTCCCTTGTATTGTGCTTATCCGTTGCTGGACTACAATTATGGCATTTGAAGACGTTTTTCGAGAGAAAGAAGCTTCTTTGAGTACCTCTGAACAATACAACCTTTGTTTATGATAAATTATTTAGTCTTCTTTTATTTTTGATAGTTCTTCCTTCAGAGTTGTAATAGAACTTGTATTTTATTTAGCAGAGTTGTAAACACCGTAAGAGAATAAATTAACCTTAGTATGTACTTGATGGTAGCTAATGGAGTAATGGGCCAAGTTTTATTATCTTGAAGACTTCAGGAACGATGCATAAACAGTTCAATAATACTGAGAGCAGAAGACAATATCTAAAAAAAATAAATAAAAATATCAAAAGCTGATTACAAGCATACGAATTGTTATTTGCACAAAGTATTCCAATTGAAAGAGATGAATTAATTTCTACAATAAGAATCAAAACAAGATAAAAAATGTTGTTTCTCTTATCCGAACACAATAACCAAATGATTGGAATACATTGAATTGGTGCTATGAGATGCCATAACAACTCTGGATTTCTAGAGTGTTATACAAAAGCCACCCTGATCAAGTCCTTAGCAAGCAGCCTATTCTAGTTTTTGTACATATCCAGGAGTCAACATAACAGTCATAAATAAAAACAAACAATCAAGGCAGCAAATAATCTACGTGGAGAAAATGTGATGCCAGTGATGGTCAGATGACAAGCTTTCCTTGATTCTCTCAAGCCTCTTCAGGATCTCCAGAAATGATGGTCTTTGGTGCATGTCGGCAGACCAAGATTGCGTGATCAAGCTGTTGTTTAAGCAAATGACAACATATGTCATTAAATAGAAATTGTTATGATGTACAACAGGCTAATATTTCATGCTGCGTGGTGCTCATTCAGTACCCAGAAACAAGAAATGCTAAATGTACAACCTGTTAACCTTCCAAGAGCTAGCTTACCCAAGCTATCGAACTTGCAGATTTGTAGTCTTTTGGCTTTCTCACAGGTAACAATTTGAGATTATAAATATAAATTCAAAACAAAATTCTGTGTGGCTCAGTACAGTGAACAGGGAGTGCTCGAAACAAAATTACAGAATTCAAATATCCAATTTCTTGCAATTACTCAGTAATGAGAATCAAGATTCATCTGTAGAGATTTGAGACAAAATATAGCGAGTTGCATCAAGCTCGATCTCAGCTGGAAATATAAGCTAAAATCTTATTTAGTGCTCAAACTTGTCTCAGTATGGTAAGGACAACAATCTGGAGGCACGTTTTGATGGACACAACCACAAAACATGGAAAGCAGGATATGTACCAAATCCCATACCATACAACTATACAAGTTTGCATGCAACATTATTATGATCAAAACTTATGACAAGACACAAAGCTATGACAAACTTACTCTTTCAACTCGGGAATAAATCCTTTTGAACGAAAAGTGGGACGATGTCCATCAGCCACATATTTAGCAGCTTCGTAAGGTTCATAGTTTGATAGTGGTGGGTCCCCTTCAATCATCTATGTGCTCCAAAAGAAATCATTTTTAGTATGATAAAGTCATAGTGGCATAATTGCCAATCAGCTTGCATCGTTAAAATAAATAAATAAAATGTTACCTCATATAATATCATGGCAAAAGAAAATACATCTACTTTCTTGTCATACCTCCTGTGCTTGAAAACTTCAGGTGCCATGTACCGGTCTTGAAAAAGAGAGGAGGGTGAGGGTGGGGGTGGAGAGTAAGAGAGAGAGAGAGTTAGAATATATAAACTCATTTAAGAACTATATTCCGCTAATATGCACTCCAAAAAGCTCATTTTTTTAACAAACATCATCCAATACTTGTATTACATAAAGTTTATTATGCTACATTCTCACAGAAAAAATAATAATTAACACATGTGTTTGCTCTAAAAAGATTGATACAGGAGTAGATCAACTTGCATGTTCAAGTCACAATCAAAATCTGAGGTTGCAGGTCCGACTAGGGGAATTAATTGGGTCAAGTCATTGTTGGTACCATAAAATGTAAATTAATTCACAAATCAGTGACGAAGTTTTAGTTGTTACCGATGTCAATAAGCACATAAATTTGATAGAGGCAGGAAAAAAGATAATATAATGGGTATCCTGAATATCATGAGTACCCCTGCAAAATTAGAAAAAGAAATCCCAGATTCCCATCCAAAACCACCAAAACATGGCAACTTCCTGCTGTAGCCTGCCCCTCCCTAGGGCGTTCAATTGCCCATAAATCCGAACTTGCCTCTATAAGAATCTCTAAACCCTCAACTCACCCCTAATCAAGGAGTGAGTGAATTTGGAATAAATGAAGTCGAGAAATTACATGACTGGAAAAATAGGTCTAGTTGCTATTTGCAAGGATAAAATAGTCTCAATTGTTATTTAACTAGAAGTTTTTAATCAAAATTGAAGTATAATTGGATCATTTAACATGGTTAATTAACAGACTTTAGTAAAGGGACTGCTATTGATGATACTTTACTAAAATTATTTTTTAGGATATCTGCTACAATTTGTGGCTGGATGTATTTAAAATTCTGCAGGTTTGTAATATTCCAAGTCTTAACACAGTCTACACAAAATCCATGAAAACGTAAATATGATTATTACAGACTTACAACTGCCGGTCTCTCCAGTCAATTTGTAGATGTCATTAGCATGCTTTACAGTTATTAGCTTGCTTAACCCGAAATCACCAACTTTTAGGTGGTCAGCACTTGAGTTCACCAAAAGAACATTTCTGAAAGGACAATGAAGCTATGAGTTTAGCTAACTATTGTAGTATGCGAATACTGCGAAGTTGAGAGCTAGAGCAATAAATGAGAGAAGATAATAGTGAGAGGGTGAGAATGACAAACAAGAGTACCTTGGTTTCAAATCTCTATGGATAACAACATTAGGCTCATTATGTAAATAAGCCATGCCCCTGTAGAACGAGGAAAACAAGTATTGAGGTAATAGAAAGAAGTTCGACATCATCATCCAGAAGGTACTTTTTTTATTAATCTAGGAAGTACTGGTTAGACCAAATGGAGTAAATTACATGTAACATTCTAACCTTTTTAGTTTTCAAGAGCAAAGCTAACCAAGAATTGACAGTACAGATTTTCAAAAAGGGTTGAACTTAAAAGTGCTTACGGATAATAGGTATAGTTATCTCAACAAGTACTTCCAGTGCGTGGCACAAAGAATATATATGAAGCATTATAAATACCTGGCAATATCCAAAGCAAAATTAACAGCAACTGATGGACTAAGCGCACCCTTCTCTTTCAGGTATTGGTGCAGATCACCCTAAAAAAAATGTGAGGGTGGGAAAGCTTATGGAACCTTTAATGAGAATACTTCAGTAATTTTATAGAGAAAATAAAAGGCTTACTCCTCTAAGAAACTCGGTGATTAGCATAAGTGGTTTTCTCTCAGTAACTGCCCCCAGGAATTGGACAATGTTAGGATGGCGAAGCTTCACAAGCAAGTTTACTTCATGTCGAAAATCTTGGCTGCATTAATAATCATTTGTAAAAAAAAAAAAGAAAACCTTGTAAGTTGTATGTAGCGGGAGAAATTGAAGTCAAAATTAACAATGCGTCTAAGCTCAAAGTAAAAAAATTGTCAGCAACAAGGTTCCATATTTGAAGTCTAATTATGCTCATAATCACTCAAAACAAATCAAAATCACTTACGTCACCAATCTGTCATCTGATAGAGAAGGGAGGATGCGCTTTACTGCCACTGGGGTCCCACGCCAGTATGCTCTCAGAATCTCACCAAAAGAACCCTGTCATGTCATTTTCCTATCTGAGGTAATAATACAAGGACACAAAAAGAGGAATCGACGAACTATACACACCAGTAGTTCAGCTAGTTAACAGTTAATATCCAACACGTCTAGTAGATACAATTAAAACGTCAACGGCAACGTTACTCCCTGCTGTAAACATAAAGTATAACTCAACTCCCACAAATGACCAAAACTTCTGACCTACATTTGGGTTCAATCAAAAAACCACAAAATTAATACCCATAACTTCCAAATCAATATCTGATGCTTAGTTCAATTTTGACATTAAGACAAAGGGCATTGCTGGTCAGAATTTAAATAAACATACTCGCTTCCACCATGCTGATTGAAAGTTTGGATCTATTGTTCTGGTGAAGGTGAATGCCAAAGTTTTGATTGCTGATTACAGATATAAGTACTTGCCCTTGTTTGTAAACATATTTGACAATTGATGTATTTAGAGATAGCACTCAAGGAAAGAAATAAACATGACTTAAAAAGGCTGCCAAACCTTTCCAATAACTGATGAAGTTGAGAAATCCAACTCAGAGGGATCAATTTCCCAGTCACATTTGTTAGGCAAAGGAGGTGGGACGGGCTTTGGTTCAAAATGACTTCCATTTTGTCCCTGTATTCATTTCATAACAGTAATTTCAGTAAGCAATTTTTTAGGTTTTTTTTTAAAAAAAATTCCTGCGTTGGTGCAAATCACATTGCTTGATAAAGCAATCTAGCACCACTATTAAATGATAAACTACAAAAGGAACATTTCATCCAAGGAACTTAAACTTTGTTTCTCTTCATGAAAGCACTATGATTGTCTACAGCTGGTTTTGCACATGTTCTCAAGTATATCATAAGCATGTCATTTTTAACTGAACCCATATAGCCTCAATTAAGTCGTCAAAGGAGGAAAAAAAAAAAGCCTAAAGAGAGAATAGGAAACAAACTAATTACGATCAACCAGTGCCAACTATTAACTACAAAATAGTGAATTATCTACCAGCTCAGATCAATAAACATAACCAGTAGAGAAATCAGGACCCTACATTGGATTATGAGAACAACTGTTATAGTGTTTATTTGAAAGAAATTAAGAGTGTTACTTGTTAAAGAGGCCACATCTATTCTGCATTGCGATAGGAAATTATAAAAAAATCCTTTAATTTGGGGAAAAATATGTATTGCATTATACATAGCCATAATAAACACGAGGTGACTTAATTAAGGCATCAAATAAAAAAAAAAAGTCTGTAATCTGTATTGCTTACAAATGAAAGGCCGCCATAAGTTTTGAGAAGTTCAATCATTTCTTGCTTCTTTGCTCCCTCTGCATCTGCAAGAGGCTGTCAGAAAATATTATAAGAACAAAATAACCTGAATTGCTGAACCTTTTAAGAGACTAAAATGGAGAGTAATATGTAAGTATGTACAAAAAGTTATATCCCAGATTAGACATATTTTTTTAAACGTCCTTGTATCCTTGTTTCTCCAAAAAATTTATCCATCCTTATCATCCATTATGATGCTATTAATAGCTTCCTTGGTAAATTTTCTCTTTCTTTAGGCTATAAATACACTGAAAAACGGTCCCCATTCAATAATTCCGCCACAAACCACACTTTCACAGAAGATAAATTGTATGCAAGATCCATTCATTCATCCAATCAAAGAGCTAGATCTAACAACAGAGGGAGATCAGATAATGCAAGAAGACAAAAGGAATTTGATGATCATACAGTGTTTTTCCATCGATCCTGTGCGTTGACGTCAGCGCCGTGATCCAGCAAACAGCGCGCCACGTTGATCCAGCCATGGAGAGCCGCGACGTGCAGCGACGTACGGCGATCGTAGTCGCGCGCGTTGACCAGATCCTTATCCTCCTCTAGAAGCCTCCGCACAGCTGACACGTCATTCTGGTGCGTGTGCCACAGGATGAGAGATGTACGACTCACGCGCGCCTTCTCCTTCTTCCTCTCCTCCTTCTCCGTCGGGTCGAGAGGCGACGACGAGGCTCCCGACGAGCCGCCGCTCTCTCCCTCGCTCGCGCTCTTTCCACTCATGGAAGGAAGCTTTTATTGAATCGGAAATGGAGATTTGATTTTGTTTTGTTTTGTTATGATGCTGTTTTGATGTCTGAACGAAGAAAGATAATTGAGATTTTCTCAGAGACTTGAGACTTGGCTAGTTGCCTAGTTGGCTTGGAGTTGGAGGTGGGACGAAAGGATGATGCTTCGATTGTATAGTTTTCTGTGTGGTTGATTACTGAGCAGAAGCAAGTTACGGAAGGGAGGACGGAAACAGTCTTCGACTCTTTTCGGCTTTTCCCCACTGAAATTGATGTAGTCATGTCATGTAGAGGAGATGAGATTCGAATCTGTTTTCTTTTGTTCCAGCAATTTCGAAGGGAGATTTTTTTTTGTTTACTGTTGTTTACTGAATTGCAGAGAGGCAGCAACATGTGATCCAGTTAGATAAGAGGTGTGAATAGATTCAGATGAGTAGAGTAGATGCCAAATAATAGAATTTCAACTCCTTTTTTATTTTTTACTGTTCAGGTGCTTTCACAGTCTACAGAATCACAAGTGCATCGCTGCGGTCCGGATTGTGTATTTTACAGGATATTTCCATTTCACATTTTGTAAGTTATTATTTATATTTTTGGATTTTGTAAAGATTATTTTATTTTGATGCAAATTAATTGTAAAACAGTTAAGTATGGTACTCTTTAAATATCTGAAAGAAATCCTTACAAAAAATAAAAAATTATAAATTTTGATTTTCCATGAGATTTCAATACGTATATTAAATTAGTTAAATTAAATTTATTTTCAAATAAAACAGCTAATAATTGATTCCCATACATTTTGATTTCAAAAGTTACATATGCATTATGAATTTATGATGCACCATAGATATTATAATTGATTCCCATTCATAATTTTTTTTAAATAGTCCGTCTATATCTTCGTGTCAAACTAAATAGATGGAACATCATAAAAAAATGGATTATGCAGTTAAAAACCTATGATAACATAGCAATCGCAACTATACATCATTTTAAATTTGGAATTAATCACTGTGAATTTAAAATTCAATCAAATTTAAATCTTTGCTCTTGTTATGTGGCTTGAAAAGTTTAATCTAACATGCAAATCACAAATTTCTAAATGTACAGTCTGTTTTATATAATCGTCGATATCAGAAACATACAACATAAAAAAGTTTGTTTTATAAAATATAAAGATTTTGGAAAACCGATTAATTCCTTTACTAAATATCATTGATTTCTTGATATAATTAATTTTTGTCTTGTAATAATTGAACCCTTAAGCTTACAATTTTAATACGAAAGCATCGTGCTCGATAAAGCAAATTCAAAAGTTTCACTTATCCTTTAACTTACATTCTTTTATATAAAAATATTAATACACTTACTAAGATAGTAAAAAAAAAAGATCAACAAGAATGACATAACATAAAAGGATTTATAATACCTCGTCCAAAATTGAGAATTAGACTCCAAAATAGCTGGCGTCACTGTGCGGCGTACACCACTGGTTTGGATTTTACAGAGATTTTACCCCTTTTTTTAATAAGAGATAATAAGAGATAAAAGTTGCTTTCAGAGCCGACCAGAGAATTAATTATAGTTGATTAAATTCAGATTCAACGTTAAACCTTCCAATGTGGCTGCTGCTGTCCAGATGGTGACATTTTACGTATTGAATAGGCACTTGCCGAATGTGGAAAAAAAGAAAAGACCTAGAAATTAATAGGCCTCTATTGATTATTGATCATCCTAGATAATGAACTTACAATGCAGAAATATTAATTACGGCTATGTTTGGTATTGTAGGAACTTAACTCTTTCTTAAATTTTTTTTAATAACAACTCTTTCTTAACTAACTTAAGAAAGTCACCAAACGCGTCTTAAAATCAGATTGATAAGGTTATTTAAGTGATGGCGAGAATGTAATTTTAAGTAAAACAATGCTGATGCGGCGTCTTAAATTACTACTCCTTAGGATGTCTTAAGTTAAGAAACACAAATTTCTAATTTGCTTAAATAGATATTGTATTGAATTGACAAACAAACATAAACTTAAATAAAATTCTATACGGATTTTGTAACAATAAAAATAATTGAATTTGAAATTTTATGCCAACGTGGTTACGACTGTAGGAAAGATAGTTAAGACGCTACTAGTAATCTTTCTGATATGATAAAGATAGTTGAGACTGTAGGAAATGTTTTTGATGACTCATAATTTTCCCATATAAAGAAAAGAAAATTCTAATCGGGGGTGATAAGGATAATCCCCGATATTCATCATCCCCATCATCCTCACGCGTTTTTCTATTTTTGGCTCTAAGCGTTTTTTATTTCTGAAAATCACTCTGTTTCCCTCCCTGCCGCGTACGCTCGTCCCCCCTCCCATTTCTCCCGCATACGCTCCCCTATGAACGAACGAACGAGTTTAATTAGAAGATGAATCTCACCAGGAGAGCTGGAGAGGGAGAGAAGAAGAGAAAGAAAATGTTGCCAACAACCAAAATAGAGAAACAGGGAACAATAATCTACCTAGACCAATGAATAATAGTAATTAGTAAGCGATCGTGGGGATAAAAAAAAAACGAGGATGAAACAAGCACAAATTAATTAAGGTGAAATAAATTGTTGAAGTTAATATATATAATTGTTGAAGTTAATATATATAACTGTTGAAGTTAATATATATAACTGTTGAAGCTAATATATATGCCAACTTCAATAATTTAAATATGCCCACTTCAAATATTACCTTCAACATTTAAATATGCCAAGTTCAACAATTATATATATTAACTTCAACAATTATATATATTAAATTCAATAGTTACATATATAACATATTAATTTCAATAGTTACATATATAATTTCAACAACTACATATATAACTTCAACAGTTACACATATAACTTCAACAGTTATATATATTAACTTCAACAGTTACATATATAACATATTAACTTTAACAATTACATATATAACTTCATCAATACATATATTAACTTCAACAAATACGATATTGCTTCAACATTTAAATATATTAACTTCAACAGTTATGAAGTGTGTAGGAGGAAGAGAAAAAAGGTGGGGGGGGGGGGACGATGTACATGGGAGGGAGGAGGTGGAGGGGGGACGACGTATGTAGGAGGTAGGAGGGGGGAGGGAGGACGGCGTACGTGGGAGGGAGGAGGGGACAGGGGCGGGAGATAGTGTACGGAGGAGGGGAAGGAGACAGAGTGTATGTGTGAGGGAGGAGTTAGTTACGTACGTGTGAGGATGATGGGGATGATAGAATTTGAAGAATAGTCCTAAGCAATTCCGAATTCTAATGTGGACAGAATTAACATTGACCGTTCATTTTTTTATAAATCCAACGGTCAGCACAACATAATAAAAGTTTGCATCTTAATTTTCTCCGTTAAATGAAACAGGATGTTTTTATCGGAAGTGTAAAATTGTCCATCAAGATTAACTGAAAATTTTAGTAGGAAGGGTAAAATCGTCCATTATATCGATTGTTGTGTTTCTGTATTATTCTCCGACTCCGCGCTCTCTCCTCTCTCTCTCGTCTCGTCAAGTCGGATGAAATCCACCATTACTGTATTAATAATTTGGACTAGCGGTATGTCTAATTTGGATGAAATCCAACAGTTAAGCGCTGAATTAATAATTTACTCGGCAAGAAGTATTGCAATCCAATTCTGGTGTCGCGCCACATCTGGTGTAGCGCACCCACGAGCCGTACGATCTTGATCGGACGGTTAATTTTTTACGGACCTATCAATCTAGTTATATGCACAGACTCCCCTTATTCATTAGATCTTGATCAGACGGTCAGGAGTCGCACTACACCAAATGTCGCGCGACACCTGATTTCAATTTAGAAGTGTTGCACTGACCGGTATGTAAAATCCACCATTACTGTACGAAATCGGAGGTACTCCCCATAATAAAAGTTTCGCTTTAGGCTCTGCTCCAGAAAATAAAAATCGAAGGAAAGGAAGTTTAAGGAAAGAAAAAAAAAAGAGTAAGGAAAGATATGAAATTAAAGTTTACTTGCTCCAATTTCAAAATGGCATGTATAAAGTTAACATCATTAATCTCATTTGTAATGTATGAAAAAGACTATATTAACCTTTAAAAAGAAAAATTTGGAAGTGTTGGATATTTTTGATGGGTTTAACATTAGAGAGTAGTTGAGGGCATTATTGTTCGAAAAAATTGGATTTCAGTTTAACTTACTCTTCGTTTTTGGGGTAGTTCATTATTTCCTCAAATAAGCTCCTACAAGACTGTGATTTCCTTGAATTTCCGTTGGTTAATCCAGTAACAACCACAAAAACAGATTAACTTGGTTCCTCTACCTTTTCTTAGCTTAGGTTAACCCTCTCTGGAGAAGCCCTTAGACTCGCGATATGTCTAATTTAGATGAGACAAATAATTAAGCGAATCGCTGCCAGTGGGTTTACATGTAAGTCATACTATATTGTGCAAAGCATTTTTCAACTTAACAAACATTGTTATATACATACATATAGTCAAACCATATTTGATAGAAATTGAAGCAATTCATCTGATGGCCAATCTCGTTTGGAAAATGTCACCATTGTAAATAAGTTGATATTTAAACTTTTTTTGTGTTTATAATTTTTGGTTGATCTTCCACGAGTAATATGTACGTTAACAAAAATATGTTTGTGGTTTTGTGTACCACAAGTTAGCCCTTTCATTGAAGTTTTCACGATTTTTATAATTTAATTATTTTGTATTGACTTCATATTAAGTATGTTGGTTTAAACAATTAATTTTCGATTTGTCGATTTGCAAAATAACACCAAAATCTCGCTTCTAACATTTCAATTTAGTGTTCTATAGCTAATTTACTTGAAAAATGGATTAGAGCAAGTTGGGCACAAGTTTTGAAACTTCAAGAGATTGCATTGGACTAGTTAGAGTCAATAGTTTAGGTATAAGCCATAAACTAATCTCAATCAATTTGTTGTTAAAATGCTTAGTTTTTTTTTGTCCAGCGTCATACAACGCTATTTGCCGTTACACAACGTTCAGTTTTTCGTTCAGAAATTGCAAAATCTCTGGCATGGTTGAGGCAGCGACATATAACGCTCAGTAGCGTTGTGCAACACTACATCACTTTAAAGAGAATCTAAAAATCAGATCTCTCTTCTTGTCAGAACGTTATGCAACGCTGGATAACGTTGCACAACATCCCCGCATTAATGTTGTGTAACGCTATACAGCGTTGGACAACGCTTGTCTGAACCCTGCTCTTCTACGCTGTTCAGAACTCGCTATTGCATGCATGGACCATGCATCTTCCATGCAGCTTGCACGTAAAGCAGCCATTTTACATGCAATTCTGCAAATTGCGTTCGCCAATGCTAAATAGCTTTGAGCAACGTCGCCGTTGTGTAACGACACTCAGCGTCGTATGACGTTCTGACAATTGTGTTTGAGTCTGTCAGAACTTTTTCCTCCTTGCTTAGTATTCCATTGTACGACTCTCCCTGGCGTTACACAACGCTCTGACATGTTCCAACGGAACTATCGAGCATCTGCTTTAGCTGTTAGCTCAAACGTTGTGCAACGCCATATAACGTTGCACAACGCTCTGTCACTCACAACGGAATTGTTTGTTACCGTTTGATTTTTCAACGGCTAGTTCACCGTTGTACAACGCTAGGGTTGATTTTTTACTGGTTTAGAGCTGTTGGCGCCCTGTATTTATACCAGCCCATTTAGGACTGGTTTGACACTTTTGAAAACTTGCAAAATCCCTCTTTTTGAGCTCCAACCAGCTAGAATCTTTTTTCTCTTGTGTTCGAGCTTTCAATTTGTAAAATCATTGAGATTAGTGTGCTTAGACCAAACCTTTAGTTTGATTTGCTAGACTTTTGAGTGATTTAGTTAGAGCCTCAATTCAATTAAGAGTTTGTGATTGATTTATTCGAGTTAGAAGTTGTAGACACGTTCATTGTGAAATCGAACGGAGTGCGCCCTTTTCGTGGTTGCGAAAACCTCGGAGACATACGACTAAGACTAGACTAATCTAGCGAGTCGGAACTCCGTAATCACATCGCATGTTATCTTTTTTTCTCTCTTCTCTTTATTTGTTTGCATTGTGAATTACTTTTGACTTGTATTGAGTTTAGACCAAACTTGAATTGAACAAAAAATCAACCGTACCAGTTTGAAAAATCGAAATTATGCCTATTCACTCCCCTCTAGGCCATTTATTAGGGACAACAAAGTAAATCAAATTTAACTTTAAAAACCAAATAAATTAATTAAAATTTTCAATTGAAAAACTGAGTTTGAACAATTGTGAAATAAAAATAACAATTAAGTTAATCCCTTGAAGCTTGTACCCTTGAAACATATCCTTAAATTATCCAAGTACATTAATCTGCTATTTATTCATGCAAACTTCTTCAAATGTCATTTATCACATGTTCAAAAAAAATTTCTTTTTTTTTAAAGTCAATTTAAAAAGTCTATATCAAATCAACAAAATTAAAACTTTTTCTGTAGCGATCAAATGGGTGTTATTGATATGTTTGTTACATCGGTAACACTCAACAATCTTCACAATAAAAAAAAAATACCAGCAACGCTAAGTGGAATTTTATTGGGGTCGAGTTCCACGTGGCGAGTCCATGCGAATTCTGCCACAGCTATGTCATTTCTGTATTTCAAAAAAGCTATGTCATTTCTGGGAAGGGACGCCGATACTCTAACCCATTAAAAGTATTTTTCTAACCCAGCATTTCTATAACTACATTGAAAGAACCATAAAATATCCAATAAATAATGAGAAGGAACGCATGATACCGATATTTACGTCACGTCGCGTAAAGTTAAAAAGGGAATTAGTTTTTGAGACTCTAACCAAATAGTGCTTTGACTGCTTCACACCACGAAATTCCTGCGGATAGAGCAAAAAGAGAAAAGGTCACCTCGTATACTAGTGTCGGTCTATCACAGTAGTACTAAAACTCCAAGAGTCTCTTTCTTTCTTTCTGACCAAGGCTAAAGTTGGTACAAAAGGCTAGAAATGCTTTACTTGCCATTTGCCAACCCCTCCTTGTGGTTCTTTTACTATATTTGGGTTACACGCGGATTAATCAGCGCACAGTTTCATGTGCTGACACTATATATCATAATCATAATATAACCCTCAGACGCTGACACTATATATCATAATCATACTATAATCCTCATACGCTGCTATGAATTCCCGATTTTAATTAGGAGTTACAAAAACACCGGTATTTGTGGATTCGTGAATATTTCACATTTTTCAATTTTTATAATTAAAACGACAAGGAAAATAATTATTGAATTATTTTCTATTAAGGTAGGGATAAATTGATATGTAAAATTTAATATGAGACATTTGAGGAAAATTCATTAAAGTAATAATTGAAAAAATATTCTTTATAGTAAGACCAGCTGTGCACTATATATACAAACTACAAAGTTATATATGCAATATATTTTTCGTTTGTGTATCAATAGATTGAGACCAATTGATATGCAATATATCATGAAGCCGGCCAATGAATGTTGGCAACATATACTGCATTGGATGTGGTTGAGGGAGCCGCATATCAATGAATTTTATAAAGATCATTGCTTCATGGTTGCCATTGGATGCAGCCTTTTGTCAGGATATCTCCACACCCCAAATAAATGCATATGCACATGCAAGCCGCATTAATTATATAGCAAATATAATGTACAAAGGTCAAGAGTTTAATTTGGTGTGTAAACCTTGCAAATTTATTGCCACTAGATACTAAGTACTATAACATGTTAAACTCAAAATAAAAAAAAATGTACTGTAACATATAATTAATGAAATAGAAAATAAAGCAAGAGAAAATTATGGTGAGATACAACTTGCAGTAAATAATATTACCATAGCGCGGTAGTAGCATACCGTTGGATTTCCAACATTCGTACAATCTTTGAAGAATAAGAAGTGTTGATCTTCTACCATTCCATTGAGAATGCCATGGACAAAGTAATTATGAAATAGTATGTGCTTTTTAGCAATTCATCATTTGAGACTTCAGAGAATCTCTTGCACCTATGGAGAATATAATTACAATAAAAGCGTAAAATCTAATATAGTGTTCAAAATTGATATACAAATAGAAAATTAGAATGTACATAAGACAAACACATATATAGATTGAGATAGAGGGAGAGATTGTAATACTTACGTGAGTTTGAAATTTTTTAAGATCTTCAAAATGTCTATGATAAGGTGTGCCCTCAAAAATTATCTGAATATGGACAAGGAGCTCTTGTGGGAGAAAATTGATGGGCATCACCATATTTGAATTCTTCGGTGTATAGTTTTTTTCTACACTGAAGATAGCATTTTGTAGCCTAAGTTAATTACCATAAAAAATAATAAAATTGTGAAAAAGGGGCTTTATCCCTATTGTTGCCTACAAAATCTTCTTCAAGACAAGACTTACACTCTTACTTTAGCTACTACGACTACTTAATCGCAAGCTTTCAACTTTATAATCGACTTGCGGTACGACAGCTCAATACCAGAGAAACTACTAACAGCAAAATGGAACGCTAAGCACCAAGCAAAACCCTCAAGGTCCTATTTGAATTCCTGTCATATGTTAGAAAAACCCCTCAATTCTTTCTTTTAGGTTCATCGATATTGAATTAATAGAACGAACTTCGAACATCCGTTCCACTTTTGGAAGACCTTGAGTTATATCACCAGATCTCGATTTTTCATATAAAATTAGTTATAATACATATCCTCCGTGAAGGATTTCTCCAGAATGACCTTGAATGGGTGCTCCCGGGGTGACCCAATGTGGCTTTGCCGAAAAAATTGATGAGACATGATTATGTAACATACATTCCTAAAATTTACAAATTCTCTAGTTTTAATTGCAAGCGGAGTTTACAAATTCCTTGATTGTAGTTATCAATGCACCTTTATTAAATATTAGCTAATAGTTACAATATAATTTATTGAGTAGTTATCAATGGTTTAAATAGCCGATAACGAGTTCATAGCGGACAACCTCAAGTCATAACGGATTGCGGATAGCGACCATTTAGCGATCGTTATGGGATCATATACATCATATACATCTTTTAGTTAAAAATAAAAATTAAATATCTTATTACATTATATATATATATATATATTATATTAATAGTTTAATTTAATATATACAATTTGTATATGCAGAATTATATGTAGTTCGTATATGTAGATATCATATGCAATTCATATATGCAGATATTATGTGCCAAAGATATGTTCGTAATACTAATTATATATCAGCAAATAAGAAATTGCGTAGTTATATTTCACTAAAATACCACTAAATGCATTTATATATTATTAATTTTTACTCATTTAGACACAATAAGAAATAAAACGTTAAAAATAGATACTTTTTAAGTAGTATTATTGTATGCTAATAAATACCGCTATAGTGACACTTTTATTTTAGTAGTGTAGTGGTCTACCAAGTCATGTTGATATAACGACGCTATTGCGGTCATCGTGGCCGCTATTTAAATCATTGGTAGTTATGTGCTTCTGTAGTTCAAAGGTCCCATCTAAATCTTTGTATTCTATTTTCCGAACAAGTAGAAGCTATGGGTTTAGCCTTTTCCATTCATGTCTTTTTATTTTTGAAGAACAATATCTATTTTCTTTTCCAACCTTGAAAGAAATTAATCAAGACCAATTCTCAAAATACAATGATATTTTCATGGGGAATGAAATTATTACCTGTGAACAATATACCAGAATAGACTTTGATGAATATTTTGTAAAAGGTTCGCAGGATATGTATAAATTAACTTGTTGAGATAAAGCTACTTTTGTCTCTCTGGACATAAACTATGACATAGAGTCAAAGATTTTTGAAAACTTAACCACACACAACTACTCGCAAATAAGGGCACGATGCCATAATGAGCATGCTTCCATATGTATGAGGATTGTTAAAAAAAAAAGAGTAATAGCTTTTGATTACGAGTCCCATTAAAGAAATGAAACTGGTGTTTATCTAAACATGGCAGGGGATAGGACAGCGGTGGTAGCCGTGTAGGAGGTGTGCTTCACAAGCTTACTACACGATTTAATTTGTCCCACCAAACTGCAATTATATAGAACGAAATTCAAATAGAATATGTTGTTTAAATTTGGATTTCCTTTCTTACCGGGCATTTATTCATCTTTTAGAAAATTTCGCTGTTGTGTTCCAGACGTCAGCTTATAGTTTCCCTTATTAAAATTTTTATTCCTAAAAGATTAAATTTATTGACTTGGAGAAAAATCTGTGACATAAAGTGTCTTTCACAAAAATTGTTAAAAGTATCATCTTAAATGGGATTTCTAAATTGGGTAGTCCAAATATATAACATTTTTTTTAAAACATACTTGATTATATTTACCAAAATGCAATGAAAACTCTCATAAATTTCAAATAAAATGTCCAAAATTCAAAGATAAATCAAATTAAAAAAATTCAGTAAAGATTTGATATCAAAATCGGTCAAATTGTTGGTCAAAATTAATAATTCAAATATTAAGTCATCCAATTATCAAAGCTAATAGTTATACTCCAACATACCATCTATAATGCAAATAAAAGTGATAAAACTGGCCCCGTTTTTTTTTTTTCCATCGTTGATTTTATTCATCAATATGCACTTTTGTATAAAGACATTTCAATATAAGGTCCTTCAGTGTTGCAAAAGAATTTAAAAAAAAATTTCTATGATGGATAGTGAAACCAAATTAAAAAAAATAATAACGAATCAAAATATCAGAAAGAAAAAAAAAACATTTGCATACTCGATCCAAATTTTAAAATTGAAAAAAGTTTATTCTATTAAATAATCATCCAGTTCTATCGCATACTATCGTTTTAAGATCACATACTGAGAAGCTTTAATTTTTTTTAATTAAAAAAGTATCATAAAATTATGGTTGATAATAATAATTGAAAATTTAGATCTTGAATTATTTGAATGCATTCCTAATTTCATTTGTCCAAATTTTATATCATTCTTGAAATATTATATTAAATTTAGTGACATCAAATTCTATATTTTCAATATTTTGAATGGTTTTTAAATTGTATAAATTTAAAACAAAATTATTTTTAATTTTAAAATATTTGAGGATTTTTCTAAAATTTATTTTTTCATCAAGATTTATTTGGTTTCAATAATCACATTCTATCTTACAATTAAATATCATCAATTTGACCATTTTCTAAAAAATGAAAATATAATTCATTGACATTCAAGGGAAAAAGAAATGGTCGCACATGATTATTACTCTAGTTTTAATAGTAAGTCTTACAATCACCTAAAGCTGATAGTTATACTCCAATATATCATATGCAATGCAAATTAAATTTCATTCAAACTTGTTCTACATTTGGTGTCACATTTTGTTGATTTGATATGGACTTTTTTAATTGACTTAAAAAAGGAATTTTTTTTGAAAAAAAACATGTGATAAATGACATTTGAAGAAGTTATGCATGAATAAATAGCAGATTAATGTACTTGGATAATTTAAGGATATGTTTCAAGCTCGCAATCTCCGTACTTAATAGCTTTGCTGAAAGTGCTTGAGCTCCCTGCAAACCGCAAATCGGACAACAATGGAGTCAATTTGTCGCCTGATTAGTCCCACCGGTAACAGCTCCAAATGGATTTTATTTTATTCATTCTTTTTCCTGTTATAAAGTACCTCCTAGACCCACCACATGGAAATACGGACCTCAGGTGCTTAGAGGCTGTTAAACTTATCCATGGGTGCATTTGGATAGGTGTGAGAAGAAGAGAAGAAAGAAAGAAGTATTGGAAAGTGTGTAACTTTGCGAAGAGTTTGAATTGTTTATAATTTTTTTTCTTCTTCTTCATTCTTCTTCTTCTTTCTTCCAACGATCCAAACGCACCCCATGAGAACTAAGCTCTATTTTGTTGAAGCTTCCTTTCCCAATTAAATCACGATTTGCGAATCCAGCCATTAGCACCAATTGGTTTTGAAATTAAATACAGTATCTAGGCATCCTGCTTTCTAAGTAATGAATGCGATTAATGACATCAAAGTTTAACATAATGTATATACATTTCCTAATTAAAAATGTGACCAAGCGGGAGGTCCTTACTTTGGACAACGGATTTATTTCTAGAAGCAACATATTTTTTTTGAACTGACCAAATTACCTTTTAAAATTTAATAAATTTATTGGTACTCTTTCCAATAGATCAATTTCTTTCCCATTTGTATGTGATTTATATGCACTATTGGTTTGTTGACGAGGATTTAACATATTTGTTCATATGTGCATATAATAAAATATTAAAAGCAATAGATTTTCTTTTAGCATCTTTAATTTGGTGAAGTGAAAATTTCTTCAATGAATAATCCACAAGTCATTGCATCAGTAAAGCATGCAGGCCTTTATGGCTCTTTTGGAAAAAAAAATCCACAAGTCAATAGAAATTTCCGTGTATTTTTGTTAAAAAAATGTTTTTCTTTTAGCAGGGAATCTAAAATAGAAAGGAAGTACAATTAAGGAAATAAAAAGTAATAAATTTTGATTGATTCTGAGGATAGTTTAGATATTTTAATATATGTTGATCGAAGTAAAAAATAGGTTGGGTTGCCCATAGCAATTCCCGACCAAGCCTATTTAAACGGGAGTAAAAAGATAAAGGGCAATTGGATATATACCACTTCAAAATTTCAAAATTAGAAAAATGCCATCCCAAAACTAGTTCTTAAGTAAATTGCCACCCTAAATCCCTTTTATTTAGAAAATTGCCATTCCAATACAATTTTCATACTCTTTTATTATAAAGGGGGAGTTTGGATGGGGTTGGAATAAGAGGGAATTGCAAATTTTCGGAATTTCATATGCCAAATTTATTATAAACAATCCAAACTCTTCACAAAGTTACACACTTCCCAATAAATTTATGCCTAGAATTGCAAATTCTCCAAATTCCTACAACATCCAAACGACCCCAAAAATAATACGAAAGTACTGTATACCAAAATAACTTCCGATATTTCCCAGAATACCCTATCCCTTCTTATTTCCATTATTTTTTCTTTCCTTACTCTATGGCGCATCTTCTCTCTCTCTGTTTTTTTTGGTCCTTTCATTTCTGTTGCGACCCAGAGGCCAGAGTACATATTTAAGATGGGACAAACAATAAATAAAAGAACAATAAGAATCATAAGTTTTCAATTCATATTCATATTAACCCAAAATCAGATTTGTGAAGTTCCAACGAGTGAGGCAGATGCGACTGACGAGGTGACCCCATTGAGTAACAAAAGCAACCTAGTCAGGCTCGCAGCTCTTCTTGTTGATTGGGCCAGCGAGGCGAGAGATGGTAGAGCAGTCGATCATCTCCTGCCACGGCCTGAGATCGGAGGTCAAACGATGCAACCGTCAGAGAGGCATGAGGTTGAAGATACAGATTGCCGGAGTGGCAATCGGAGCAGCAGGGTCCATGGTGGAGAACACGGGATTAGCGACATGAATTACTGGAGGGATCGGCCATTATTATGAGACCTTCCTCTCTCTCAGTCGAAAAGGGAAAAAGGAAGAGGCAAGGGACATTTTGGGAAATACCATAATATTGTTTGAGCTACAGTATATTTGTACTTTTTTTATAATAAAAGAGTACATGAATTGTTATTGAGTGGCAATTTTCTAAATAAAAGAGATTTAGAGTGGCAATTTACTCAGAACTAGTTTTAGGGTGACATTTTTCAAATTTTGAAATTTTGAAGTGGCATACATCTAATTTTTCCAAAAGATAAAGCACCGCGGCTCTTGTTGTCACAACATAAAATACCAAAAAAATGAGGGTTATTATGCAAAACACAATCATTAATCATCAAAATAAAAAATCATCGATCATCAAAAAATACTCCAAGAGGTTTTTTCTCATTTATCCAAGCCGTTGATTTCTACTGGTCTTTCTAATCGAACCGTTCGGCGATTTCTTCGATCTGTCCGTCCTTTCCCAGCTTTATCCTTCAACGAGAGAGAGCGAGGGAGACATATCAACTGTGCCAGACAAGAAAGAGAAGGGGAGAGAGAAAGGGCTGATGCTCTTCGATTCTTGGTTTCCTCTGTCAGTTCCTCTCTTCTATGTTGTCTAGCGTTGCCCAGTGTAGCGTGTGTGCCTCGCCGACTCCCAAGACGAGGTAGTTGGAGAATCGCCGCTGCTTTTCCTCGCTTAATTTAGCGTCCTCCTGCCTTCGAGGTGAGATGGACAGATGGGTTGATCGGCTCTTTTTCTTCCACATGAGTGTTGATTTGTTTTGAGCATCTCTTTCTTTCCTCCATCTCACTTCTTCTTTGTGGGTGTTGGTCAAGCAAACTTACTCCATCGCCTCGGTTCTTGTATTTCTCTACAGGTGTGGTATTATTTCGTTCTGCTTATTTTTTTTCTTTGTTTCTTCATTGCTGCAGTTGGTTATTATTCATCATTTTTCTTCTTCATTTGTTTCGTTTTTGGTTCTCCAGTTTGTAATTTTCTTTTGCATTTTGTGATTTTGTTGTTCTTTTAGTTTTATTTTTGTTTTCTGTGCAGGTTTGCCCATTTGAGCTTTGGAGGAGTGTTGTGGCGTGCTTTTGGATTTTGTGTTCTTTGTCTAATCCATTCTCTATTTCAGGTGATGTTTTTGTTTGTTCTTATGTGTTAAATACTGTGATATTAGAAGTTCCAGGTTGGTTATGCACTTCCTTTTTAGTTTATATTATGGTCAATGTTGGCTTATACTGATTGGATTTGTTTCATTAAGTTGCATAAAAAAGTGGTATGAGCATATAACAATTTGAGATTTTTTAAAGTCATTTTGTCAGATCAAATGTTCTTTGTTGCAGTGGCCAATTGTATGTACTGCTATTAATAGCTGAAAAATTAATTGAACTGGTCTAAAGAATCAATGACAAGTTAACAATAGAAGGCATAGATTTAGTTTACATATTACATATCGGGGTATGCCAGCACATAGAAAAATTTTGTGTTGGCAAACAAATTGATATTTATACAGTTTCTCAAAAGTGCTATGTGTAGTTGCATATAAAGTTTACAATAAAAAAATAGTTTCTAATTTATAGCAAATTAGCGGATGTTACTGTATTTTCCTAAAAAGAAAATGATCAAGGACGGTTTTGTATTTGATATCGTTTCTCTATTGAGAGCCACATACTGTACCATCTGGTATGGATATGTTAGAGCAATTGCCACTCATTGTTTTTATTATGGTCTGTGCTTTCATTTCAGGAAGACAAAAAGTGACCTTTGTTGTGATATATCATGGACACCGATCGACTTATTGAAGAAAATCAATAAGGTCAACAAAAATTAACCTTGAACAACATCTTCCTTATCCATTTCAGGTTAGAGGAAGTCAATTCTTTGCATCTTTTGTCTCCTTTTTCCACCTTCTAGGTGTTATCATGTTGGAGCTTAGTACCCTGCTAACTAGGTATAGATAGGTAGCAATCTGATTGGAAATATGGTGTTTCTAATTATTATCCATTAGTTTTTGTGGTTACTTGAGGTTGTCAACATGAATTGAGGCTTAATTGAGAAAACATTTGTAAAGTCGGTATAAATTGGTAGGTACCAGCATATAAAGCCATTTGAGCAGTGAATGCCAAGTAGATATGCATATTGCTTCCAAACATGCAGTACACTTTTATTATGTTTATTTGAAAAAGAAATTGAGTAGTACTTTCTTTAATTGAAAAAAAAAATCTTAATTCTTATGTATTTCACTCAATAGATTGGAACATGTTTGTTCAAAATCGGAACATGCTATCAGGGGATGTGTTCGAGACATGTGCAAAGGTTGTGGTCAATGCAGCAGGCCCATTCTGTGACTCAGTCAGGAAAATGGCAAAACAAAGATGCACAGCCCATGATAGCCGCAAGTAGCGGGGTCAACATTGTGCTGCCTGACTACTACTCCACAAAGGGGATGGGCTTATTGTGCCAAAAACAAAAGATGGTCGGGTCATGTTCATGCTTCCTTGGCTGGGTCGGACCATAGCAGGGACCACTGATTTGAGCACTGAAATCACTATGCTTCCTGAGCCCCATGAGGATGTGATTCAGTTCATTTTGGATGCCATTAGTGATTACCTCAATGTCCAGGTTTGTTCTTTGAAGGTTTGATTTTAGTTAAAGTTTATGACTGGGAGTATCTGAATTCACCATTCTTATTATTTGATTTTATCAGGTAAGGCAGTCTGATGTTCTATCTGCATAGAGTGGCATACGGCTATTGGTCATGGACCCTAAAGCAGAAATTGTTTATTATTTGTTTTGTTTATTTATTGATATTTCTTGGGACTAATTTAGGGACCAATGGACAGGTGTTCATAGTAGACCGTCAGAGCTTAACAATGTTGTTTCTATCTGGGCATACTGAAAAGTTCCACGAATCTTCGATTGTTTTATAAGGTGATTTTTTTTTTGCTCTAATGATTGTTTCTTTCCCAATTATTCACAATTTATTCTTCATTTTTTGTTGCAGCATCATCTGCACCTTAGATTCCAAATTCCTTACATTTCAACTTGAAAACAAAAAGAATTTGTTTGCTAAGTTCTGTATGAAGTAAGTGAGGTGCTCTCATTGCATTCTTATATTTTCTTTAGAATATTGTAGTTTCTTACGTTTAGGTCAGTGAGATGACTAGAAACAACATCTGTTGGTGCATTAACTCAAAAGGTCTGAATCTATCAGTATGTTATTATAAATGTATACATTTTGAACTAATAATTATTTTTCATTGTGATTCTTTTTTTCTTTATTCTTTTTGTGTTTTTTTTTTTTTTTTTTTTTTTTGAGGAAGGCTGATGTGTTTGCTTTCAATTTTTTAGGCATCATTTTTACAAGGATAGAAACAGACAGAAAAGTTTCTATAATCAAGGCATAGAGGAAAGTGTAAAATCAAAGGCTGAAAACAAGTAAGAAACATGTACTACTAATAACTTCCTCAGTAATTATATTTTTCTAAATTTGTTTATTGTTATATGAAATATTATCATGCCTAACTTCACAAAGAAACAAATTTTTTACCACTCAACAAAAATGTTTTGGTCCTGATTCATCAGTGCTGTATAGTAATGAATGGTTATTTTAGAATTTAGGGTTCAATATTTACTGGCACTATAATCCAAGGATCTTATTATAAGTTCACAATGCTGGTATCGTTTAGAATGCTACTGTATTCCTCTGTTATTATTTTGTTTTCCTTAGGTTCAGTTTGCAATTAATTGAATTAGTTCATTTTAGGTAGCCAAAGAAAAGAAGGGAGTTTTAAATGCTTTGCAATGTGTCATGGTATCATATGACTTCTCTTTATTTCTTTTATGTTTGGGGTTTTATAGATGTCCGAAGGATTGAGTCTTAGTGCAAATGAGGTAGAGACAGAATAGCTTAGCGTATTAACTTGCGATTTAATGAAATGGGGTTTGAGATGCAACACAATTTAAGAACATGTGGTTTCAGATTATAGAGGTTTATCTTTTTTTTTCTTCTTCTTCTTCTTCTTTTTAACATTACATTTCCATCTATTGTGCCATTTATAATGGTTGCTTTTTTCTTAGTTGCTATAATAATCTGCAGATTTATTGATTTATGTCCAAGTTTTGTACCTCTCAGCCTCAGTGTTCTTTGAATTATGAAATAAACCTTGATTAAATTTAGTTCCATTTTTATCATGTAAAAGATAACTATTGCAGTTGAGTCTCAATTTAAATTCAATTTAACAAAGGACTTTCTTGCAATCATTCAAACCAAAGCTGTGTAGGGACTAAATCTGCTTTTTAGTTGCGCTTGAGTTGCAAGGAGATGCTATGTTCGATTCCAAGGAGAGTGGCTTTTCTCTTGCTCTCGATTTCAGGTTAAAAAAATCATCTATGTACGGAACCAGATTTATCTTTAGTTCTGTTGCTTTTACGGTTTGAATGTGATGATATTATTCATAAGGTTAGGATTTAATTTTGTGCTATTTGTTGTTGGGATTAGATACTGTAGCTGATAGGGGTGGTGTGATTAATGTGTTCGATTATATTAAGCTATAGTTGTCTATATGATATAATAATTATGGATGAATTTGGTAAGTTATGCCGTCTCTTCAGGCCAAAAAAAAATTGTGATATTTACATGTTCATGTTGATACCATATATTAGTGTGATATCAAAAATATTATTCTGAAATACCTATTTCGGTATCAAATCCTGTTCTACTTTTTTATCAATAAAAATAATTGAATGTCAAGCTTTTAAGTTTCGCTATGTGGTAATGAAAGTTCATTGTGGGTATGATTTTAGAATAAAATGTTTATATAGGCAACAAATTGTTTGAGGTGAAAAGATTGCAAAATGCTGAGGTTGAGCGCTTTGACGAACTTTTCCAATATCTAGATGTGCATTTATAGTTAGATCTTTTTTAATGAGATGATCGAATTATATATATTTTTAGCCTTATTCCTTATATTGCAAAAGATACAGCAACAATGAAACATGTCTAACTTAAATGAGGGTTTGTAGGCATATATTGTACGTCAGATTAGGTTTAAAGTTGGAACTTTTATCAAATTTTATCGCGCGAAGCGCGAAATTTTAGCTAGTCGTCATAATCATAAATACCTCAATTTCAAACTGAGGAGTACTGTAGAATTAGTGTGCAATTCCAGCCGTCTGTTTCTTTCGCTGCGTCTGATGGATTTAATCTCGCCCCTTTCTGTTTGCTATCTCTCAGCTGGCTCTGTTGCTTTCGTTTTTCTGTTGTCATTTCTTTGAAGCGTCAGTGTGTCCCTTTGTTCTGTGCCTTACGCCTTACAGTATTTAGCATCTTTTCAAACGGGTTGTACAAATGATCAGATGGAGAAGCTCATAGAGGATGTAATCCCACGATAGGGTACCAATTCACGTGCTGGCCATTCCCATTTTCTTTCTTTCACTAAGCACGGATCACTTGAACCGATAAAGAAAAGAGGTGAGGATATATGCTCGGTGCACATGCTCCATTTCTTTAGGGTTTCTGAAACTCATTCCAGAGAATTCTGCATCTCTCCAACTCTGTCCTTTCCACTTTTTACTTCGATGTAGCATCGCTTTCCTCATTTTTTCTTTTTGCATCGCCTCGATTGATCTCTGCATCGCTTGCTTCGATCAGCGCTGATCGTTTTCTATGTGATTTTTCCCCCTCCTTCGTACTGGCGCTGAGTGTAAGCACAGATCAAGAAACGTAAAAGATGGCTTGCTCTGGAGTTGCTAGAGAAGGTATAAGTTCTTTAATATTACTTTTTAACAGCCTTTTGTTTCTATTTTTGCTTTGTTTTGGAAATATTTATTGTTTCCTCTTTAGATCTGGCATCATTAGAAGATGGACTGTTTATGTATGATTTTTTTTTCATGTTCGATTGACACGGTTTTTCCCTTTCTATGTTTTAGTCTGGTGGCTACATTTCTACATGCCAAAGAAAAGCTTCAGATTGACGTTGTTCAGGTCTTATTGTGAGTTGGTTGGGCAAAAAAAAAAAGATAATAGTTCATCAGTGAAATGCTTTATGCTGGTATACTTGCTGTTGCTCATGTTAATTAATACTCTGATATTTTTTATTTACTATACTTTGTTCACCTTTTCTAGATTCAAATTAGTATCTACTGTTTAGAACAACTTAGGTCAGTTTAGGTCCACATACCTTATTCATATTTCTCTCTGTGTTAATCAATTTCTTCAGTTCATCTTTTTTACCCAAACATTTACTGATACAAATGAATGTGAATGCTGCACTACATGTTATCTTAGATAAATAAGTTGTTGCGAAAATAATTATTGCATAATTGTGATTTTTTTACCATCAAAATAGTTATATGTGCTTAGTCCTTATGCTCAAATGAACTGATAAGCTCCAGGTCGAAAAATTAATAGTTTACATCTTTCTTTAGAAGTTAAAAAAAAAAGATAACGACTAAGTTGAGGACCGAGAATAATATTCAGTAAGTTTTTTTTTTGTGAATTGATCTATTTTATTCCATCAACCTAATGTTTTAAATCTCACTTTTTAATCTCAATATATAAGGTGCTTTGATGTACGATTTGATAGCTATGTTGTGCTAGGCATAGGAAGCCGTACAGTACATCTCTCTAGTGTGAGTTCTTATTGATTTTTCTTACTCAGGATGCTGAGTGGACATTAGAGGAGGTCCCAACATCTGTTAGAGAAGGAATTCTAAGGTCAATAATGAAACCATAATATCATTGGTTTATAATTTCGCATATATCTTTCCCCCCTCTGATCAGAATTGAATTTCAGTTGGCAGCGCAGACTAATCATTCTTTGTTGCTAATTGAAGGTTGAGTTTGGCGATTAGACATGATGAAGCATGTGCCTCATTTGGTGATTGGTGGATACTGTTCCATTCCCACCTGCATGAAAACTGTCAATTGTTTCTAGATCTTTTCGTCTGTAATTATGTAAGTTAAAAGCCCATCGCATGTTTGCCGATAGTTTGGTGAGTTAATTGCTCTGAAATTTAGTGTATTAATCAGTTCAGGTAAAATATAAAAATTTTAACTTACGAAGAATTTTGAATAGTTTAAAAATTTGAAGAGACTGGGATATCATAAGAATTTCAACTTCCTTATTTTTTTTCCTTTTTAGTTTTATTGTTTAGGTACTTCCTATTTATTTTTATTCTTTTTCTAGAGTGGTGATGCTATGGCGGCAGAGGAGAGCGGTCTGAGTGCTCAGATAAAAAGAGGCCTGGCATAGAAGAATCCTAAAGGTTCCAAGGGTGGAAAATGTACTGATTTGAAGGTTCGACATTTTCTGTGCAATGATTTTAGGGGGGAAATCATGTACTGCATTTAGCTTTTATTAGACAGTTTTAGTCACTTAAGAAAAATGACGAATTGTTGGGTTGAAATGCTTTATTGTATGTTTGTTCTTAAAAGATTTAGTTTATTTATTTTCTTCAAATTCACTAAAGAAACAATTCTGTTATTTCTATAGGCTCCTTTGTAATTATTATTTCTGATATTTCAGTGCAGGGACTAGGTACTGAAAAAAAAGAAACATGTTTGTTTATGATCATGCAAAAGAACTTGCAACAATAGATGGGGTTCTCTTACAAGTCCAGGCATATCTAGATTTTTCTAATTACTTTGTAAGTTTTGGTATGAATCTAGATAACAGTATAAAATATGGTCGCAATATCAGTATACAATTCATTTTCATTTTTTTTATGACAGGTTTGATTATCTCACCAGATAAGTTGCTTTTATTCTCTCTTGAGTTATCGCTTTATTGGTAATTTTAATCGCATGATTGTATGTATATTATTGAACAATCATGTTGTCATATGAAGTTAATTTCTGATTTATCATACTAATAGTACCTTCATAAGAATTAGATAATCTAAACAGTGATGCAATATAGGTTGATCTCTCTTTTTGTTATTACAAGTTCCTTCTTATTGCTTTTATTTTTTGTTGGGAATAAATGCGCCATCTTATTTAGAGCTCGCATGACTGGATTGACTTTGATCAACAAACTTATTATAAATTATCAGAATTTTAATCTTTGGCATAACATTGGAGTAGTTTTTAGTTGTCAGTTGTAATTTATGAAAGACAATGAAGAACCCAATATATACAATTGATAGTTTCTTGCAACAGGACATTTAAACAGTAGTATATGTAGAGAGTTATAAAGAGCTATATTATTTTCTAAGAGAATGGTTAATCGACAATTTGGTTTTCGTAAATATATGACATATGTTCATGTTGCCTATATCACGGTAAAATATTGTAGGGTGTGATGGTCTTCCTAAGATAAGATTGTTGAGCCTCGCTAAAGAGTAGATTTCTAGAATTTTAAGTTTACTTTTTTACCTATAATGAAATTGTTCTTAGATAAAAACTATATTTAGCTAGATTACTTCACGATGTTCAGATTTTGAGAAGACAAATTATTGGTTGCTACTGAAAATAAAACAAAACAAATCATATATATTGTCTAACAACCTTACAAACTTGAGTTAAACCTGAAGAAATTGTTGCTGGTAAACTACTTCACTAGACTTATGTGATATATTACTAAAATCTTTCTGTGTTTTGGCCAGATTTTTGAAAATATTACTGTTCAGAAACAAGTAAAAAACTTATTGCATAGGGACGATGCTGCTAGGAGTTAGCGGGGTATACATACGATTTTCTCTCTCAACATATTACCTAAAGATATCATCTCTATTTTTTATGGTTTATGTTCTTGGATTTAGAATATGGTATGAAGTTGACGTGTCCGTACCTTATTTTTATTGAAATTTTCCGGGAACATTTATTCTGCATTATCTTCTGTTTTTATGTGTATGTAGGTTGAATTGGCAAAGATATCAACTGAGGTGAGAACGGCACACCCTAATTTAAGCTATGGAGATTGATGCCAGCATGAGGTATAATATTTAATTTGGCACACCCTAATTTCGCTATGTTAAATTTCTTTAGGACGTATCCAATTTTTACATATTGTATATGATACCATTCGATTTGGGTCAGCAATAGAATAATATTGAATTTATTATAGTGACAATGGTGGATTATTGACCAATAGTTTGATCCATTGTTAAACTTTCTTATTGGAAAGTTTTTAATAGTTTCTATAATTACAAAAGCTTAATCAAACTGCGAGAAAATTAAAGTTGGATTTGAGCTTATGAATATTACTTTCGATGCTTCTCTTAGGGATATAGTTGGTTCATGATTGCCAGCATATAGGATTTGTGGATTCTCTTTCAACCAATTGAATGATAGGCAGAGGCGTATCTTTAAGTTTATCTTCTTATTTCAATTTAACATTATGTTTGGTTCAATCATCAATGCTTAAGTGACTGTGGTCTGAAGTGTGCAAATTTGGCTCGAAATGTTTGGCAGTTTTGCATGTTGCCGTGTTTTAAGAGACATGGCCTTAAATCCTCATTGATTTTTGCTGAAAATTGGTTGCATTAGATATTATTCTATTTGTTAACTAACTTTCTGCATTTCTCTTTTTTAGATCTCATGATGCATACATGAGTTGGCTCAACCTGCTCCCAAAATCTTGGTTCAGAAAGGTAATAAGATAGGGAGAGCAATTAAAAATCTGGTACTTTTCAGAATAAATTACTGCGTATCCTTGTACAACATAGTTGTTTGATATTTGTGGGTAGATCATTTTATATTTTGCAGTGTATTTGCATATTTACATGAAATAGATGGAGTTTAAAAACTGAGAAATGAATTACTGCATCTCCCTGTACGACAGTTGTTTAATCTTGCGCGATGCATTAGCTAGTTTATCTAATTTCCAACTTGCAAAATGCTGAGTTGGTACTCTATAAAATACCATTGATAGAAACAAAATGCCATCTTATCCGAGTCTCTGACCCCTGCCGTGCGCACCATTTAAACCTACGCAGTAACACCGAGGCCCAACTCCTCCTCTTCAAGTACCCACCGGATCTCTCTGTGGAGCAAATCATCCAACGGCTGAGGAACTCTCTAGAAGAGGCGCTTTTCCACTTCTACCCATTGTCAGGCAGGCTGAAGATTGACACGTGCGAGGGAGGTGGCGTCACGTGTCATGTGGAGGTCGGAATCGACGGGGAGGGAGCGGAGTTTGTGCACGCAGTCGCAGATGAGATCAGGATTGCTGATGTGGTGGCAGCGGACGGTCAGGATTTACCCAAGTTTTTAAAAGAGTTCTTCCCTCTTGACTTGGCTCTCAATTTTGATGGCTGTACCAATCCGTTGCTCGCTATTCAGGTAAGTTGAGAAACCTTTTTCAAACACTTGATAGTTGATACATAGTTACTGATTGCAAAATCGAAACTATTCTACGCATAATTATTTCCTCTTGACTTCGCATGTGGCTTTACTGGGTCAACTTGCTTGCATTTGCACACTATATATAATACTGCTATATTTAATTCTAGAGATTAAATGCTTGGCTCTTTGTTTGACCGAGCAATTTTATTTTATTGTCATTATCAGCCTATGAGACTTTTTTTTTAAAAGAAAACTTGCTTCCATATATGCAACTATATTTTTAATCCATTTCATTACTAATAATTTATCAGAAAGTACAGCTCACCGAACAAATAGATGGTATCTTCATCGGTTGTGTTTTTAATCATGCCATCGCCGATGGGACTTCTTATTGGCACTTTTACAATGCATGGGCTGAGATCTCACGAGGCAAAGCAGTCGGGAAGGAGATGGTGCTTTCTCGACTGCCAGTGCATGACAAATGGTTCATAGGAGGCTATGGAGAACCACCCATCAAGTTCCCTTATTCCTCTCCTGCGGAGATTATTGTGCGATTTTCTCCTCCGCCTCTTAGAGAATGAATGTTTCACTTCACGAGTGAATCCCTTGCAAAGCTCAAGGCAAGAGCCAACCACAAAGGTGGAAAAGGTTCATCTTTAATTATATGAGAGATTTATCACGTGTTATACTTTTTCTCAAAAACAAATCATTTGTATTTTAATATCCTTTCAGGAAAATAATTTTCAAGATGTTTTGTTGTTGAAGAACTACTCTATATAAATGATTACTGCCCTTAATGAAGAGTAAGACAAAATGTGGCGTTGCATCACGCGTGCTCGAGGCTTTGCTCCTGAGCAGAAGACAAGTTGTCGATTGGCAATTCAAAATCCGACAAGACTACAGCCCCAGCTCCCACCAAACTATTTTGGCAACTCTGTCTATGCTGCTGCAGCAACCACTACAGCAGCAGAACTTCTGAACAACATTCTCGGTTTGGCTGCATGGTTGGTACATGAGGTAGTTTCGAATCATACCGACTCTGCCATTAGAGACGTGCCATACATACATGCAAAATCCTATTGTCTATAACTTGCATTTCTTTGACAAACATAACATAATGATGGGTAGCTCACCTAGATTGGATATGTATGGTTGTGATTTTGGTTGGGGCAAGGCACTGGCTGCGCGTAGTGGCAGTGTGAATAAGTTTGATGGTAAAGTTTCAGCATACCCAGGATGGGAAGGAGGTGGGAGTATCGATTTGGAGGTGTGTTTGTTTTGTTGCCCGAGTATATGTCTGCACTAGAGAGAGATGAAGAATTCTTGGCAGTGGTGTCTCCCCCAATTAAGTTGGAGGTATTGCTGGGGATTTCTGACAAGTAAGCTAAGTCTAGATTCAGTAGTATGCTATATATATAAGTTTATGCATTGCAAGCGCTCTTAACAGACAAATAATGTAGTTCAAGCTTTTAATTGTCAGTTCTAAACTGTATGCATTTGTTGTTCTACTTGATTAAAAGAATAAATAAAATGCTGATAAAGTGACTGATGTAACAGGGCAAAGGTTTGATAATTTGTCTATGCAGTTAAGCACATATATTTACTGGCCTCTACGTACCACCTCGCTTTGTTTATGCAGATGTCACCTCGTACCAGCTGAGCCTTAGTTGGTTTGATTTTTACATGCCGTCTGATTGAGTCTATTTTTTTTTTTTTGATATTCAAAGAGGGCCCGTGGGCCTTAATTGGTCCTACCGAAAGAAAAAGAAAATAAAAGAAAAAAAAGAAAAATTGGTCTGATTGAGTCTATTGCTTTGATTGTCTGCTACAAAATTTTCAAATATTAATTAAAAGCTAAATGTGTTTCATGATCCCTGAAAGATAATTGTTTGCATGCTTCTCATCCAGGATGAAAGTCGTGGTCAATTTTTTGTTTTGCTTTTCTCGTTTTGCCCTTTGGCATTTAGCTACTGGCTGAATTTATTGTAAGACTCTTAAGTTAATTAATAAATGGTAGGAACTCATATCGGCTTTCTTTTCGAAACATATTAGCTCTGGTTCAGATTTTTTATTTTTTTTTATAGAAAAACTGGCGATGATGACGGATAGGTCCACTTTATTGTGTTTCTTTACTGACTTTGAAAAGATGCTCTATTATATGAGAAGACTAGGGTTGGACATCGAGCTTGATCCAATAATTTTTTTTACATAATTTAAAGTTTGTTTTGTTTTATATAAATTTTTATATATGTTAATAATAATAATAATAATGTGAATATATAATTAAAATATATCAATATCAACATGTTTTAAGAAATGATCAAATCATTTATCGCAAATAAATTAGAACAACAAAGTGCCGGCTTATCTAAATAAGGTACAATGAGAAAAAAATTGTTTATTATTTAGGCATACATCACTGAGGATGGAAAGGACAATATACAAATTTCAAAGGCATTAGTGATATAATAAGATATATAAGTTTCCTTTAATTGATATTATATTTCAATTACATATTACCTATTTTGTTGATAAAATCCAGTAGGGCATATCGAGCTTTGCTCGATTCGGAAATTTTTACTATTTTTTTTTGTTAGCAATTGTATATAACAAATATTCATATCATCATAGAACAACATATCATGTTTAACTCGATATTATAATTTTAGAATGTACCTTTGCTGATAATCACAATGTCAAGAGGTGCGTGTACAATCATGAAGGTGAAAACCAATATTAAGTCTTTAATATAAAATTAAATGTTTTTTTCAATATTTTAATAAGATTTTTGTTCTGTGGGATTTTACAATGTACTGTCAAATAATAAGAAATATAGATAGCAATCATATTAAGAAATATAGACCTATCAATGTAATCATTCACTTAACTGATGGCGGAGCACATATGTATACTGAAATTAATAGGTCATTTTTTTTGCTGCGAGATTGTCCCAAATTTGATTTGAAATTATATTTTTATCATATATTGGTCATTAATTGCAGTTTGTATTTTATTTCCCTAGGCATTATCAACAGGAATCAAGTTTGCCCTATTTCAGTTTCCTTCTATTTGTATGTCATTAAACTGATCTGTGTTAAATTTTTTTGAAATACAATCTTAATTATGACATTTAATGTTGGTCAGTTTGAAATGTGTACGCCTAATGCAGAGGAATAAATGGTAGTCAGTTTTAATGGTGGTCAGTTTCCTTTCTATCTTATACTGGTACAATAGTAAATCAATATAATTTATGTTTCTTAAATTGTTTTTCATAACAAATAAGACAACGACTATGCAGTAGCTGCTCATTTGGCCTTTCCACCTAATCCTCTGCTAGAAATTTTTTCCCTGATTGTGGCTTTTAGACTTTGAGTTTTAGTACCTTAAATGCAATCTAGCCCTGAATCTGCCACATAAATAGACATGATGCATGTGAGACTTATACCAGTAGAATGACATATGTTATGTTACCAAAAAAAGCATGTCTTAAACTTTACAAAAAAAAGTCAAATTTATTTAGATATTTAAAAAAACCACAATGGAGGATTTGTACATACCTGCATCCAGACAAAATAGAGATTACTACAATGTCAACTTTCATCTACCCTCAGCTGCCTCAGCAAAACCTTGGTTAAATCCATCTGGTGGATTCCATTGGACACACTTAAGCACAACTGTTAAAAAAACTCAATTATTAATTATCATTTTGCACCTCGTAGTATTACACTTAACTATAATGACCGTTTTTATAATCCTTTCCAGAAATTGGCTCATAAATAAAAAGGAAAAAGGTACTTAACTTTTGTTCTTATAAGCTTGTTGACAAACCTGATGAATGGGTCGTGTAGTTCTTGACCAGACCATTGGTTATAACTACATGATATATTGACAATAAGCACATAATTTATACAGTCATTTTACTGTACATATTTTCAAGCTTATAAGTGTGAGCCTCCTTAAATTATTTCCTCCTGTACAATAGTTTCTCATTTTATTTATATGGTCAT
The DNA here is from genome assembly GCA_028095005.1 of Rhynchospora pubera. NCBI lineage: Eukaryota > Viridiplantae > Streptophyta > Magnoliopsida > Poales > Cyperaceae > Rhynchospora > Rhynchospora pubera. The sequence goes on along the minus strand of CM051462.1, from coordinate 155,220,465 downwards.
TTTACTGTACATGTTTTCAAGCTCATGGAAATGAACCTCCTTAAATTATTTCCTCCTGTACAATAGTTTCTTATTTTATTTTATTTTTTTCTCTTTCATTTTTTTTCTGACATACTGGTATGGGTCTAGAAAAGTTCTCAGTTTGCATTTAGGCCTGGACAGGGTAATGTAATGACTTATTTTATTTTCAATGGCTTAACCTACAGGTTCACAATTAAAAAAATAAATAAATAAATAAGTGAAGAGTTAAAACAAAAAGGCGTACCTTCTCCTTTTCACGATTCTGCTTGTTTGTCTCAACATTGAGTATTTACTTTTTGTGGAAGGCATTTTTGTATTGTTGAGTTTCAACTATAATTTGCTCTCTCTGCTCCTTTTTTTTCTTAAATTTATGTGTTAGCAGCCAAAAGAAACATCAGCCTATCATCTCCAATATATAAATTTGATTGATATGTCATTTTTTTCATTATTATGACAGCACAGCCTTTCCCAAGCATTCAAATGGTGATAAATTTTCACATACAATCTTCTCAACTCTGCTATGCCTTTATAATTTTTCATCACATAAGTTGAAACCAAGTAAAAATTATGCTTCATTTTCCTCCCCATCAGTACTGTTTGACACACACACACACACATATAGATTGTAACCATGGAGACTGTTGGGAGCCAACAATTATTATTTCAATTGTGATAAAAGAGCAATAATTCAATGGCTATTGGGGTCCAACATTTATAAATACCATTAAAATGAAATGCCATACATATAGATTTAGCATGAAGCATTAAAATTAAAGAGAAATAAAGTATTCAATGACTGTTGATTAATTACAAAACAAATTAAAGAGCAATTTGGGATGTCAGATGTAGTTTCCAAAGTCAATTTGGGATGCCGAAAGCAACCAACTTAATTGGAGGGATCAAAAAATGATTTTGGAGTTAGATTGGAGTGCTTTAAAATCAGGATGGTGTATTTAACTTTTCTCAAATAATACTGAACTGACCTTTGAGACCTTAGACTCAGAGTGGCTCTTGCTTTTTTGCTTGAGGTAATATACAACAGCCTTTTCACCATAGTTTGTGGCTTCCTCTATTTTCTTCACTTTCAGGTTTCAGCGCTTCATTCGCATTGAATTCCTGGATTATGTTTTCCAGGAAAGCATGGGTCTGTTAACTGAAGATTGGGACCTCCTTTACTTCTGGAATTTTTGTAGGGAATCAGGTTGCAATCAGCAAAATTTATATACGAAAATTTGACAAAAAAAATCTCTAGGGAATAAAAGAACAAAAAAAGAAAATAAATTCAAAACAATCAATTAAACAAATAAATCTTAATAAAAAGCTTCACAAACCTCAGATCTGTGCATTTCGCCATGGATTGCGACCAGGGATCCACCTCGACTTCACTGTGACGTAGGAGGCGAATCAGGCAATGGAGAAAAGCTTATGAAGCGAAAGAGCCGGTGGAGAAAGAGGAACGGTAGATGGGAAGGAGTCCATGGTAGGAGTCGCAGGAGAGAGGGAAATGTTGGGTTTGCTTTAAAGCCAAAGGAATAAACAATTCTAGCAATACAAATAAGCAACCCAGAAAACATGAACTCGCAGAACCAGTAGTTGGAACGGACCGTCCTGGTCATAGACCGGACCGTTCCAATACACCAGAAAACTAAATCATGAGCGAAAGCTTACCTAATTCCATTGCTATGGCCTGAAGCTTGATGTTGAATACTTGTTGATGTCTCCTAACGTGTATACTTCTTATTTCCTCTTGTTGTTGACACCCAAGACAGGAGAAAAGGTCTTCCAAAGGATCAAGACTCGCCTTGGTACTCTTTGCCTGAACTTAGAGCACCTTCTCAAGCTATTTGATGGAGGAATAGAGAGAGAGGCAGAAAAATACTGCTTTCAACACATGTATGCAGTATGTTTCGTGGATGTCTTTGTCCCTTGGGGACCAACCCCTTTATATATAGAGAGCCAAAGGCTTCTTGGCCTCCAAACAATGCTATAATTAACCATCATAATTAGGCAATGTTTCTAAATATTACCACCTATAAAAGGCAACACATCCCTGCACCAAATCTGGCTTTTCTTTACAGCCACGTTTAGCCTATTACCATATAACTGAATGACTTGGAGACCAAGCAGAAACAGCCCACCAAAAATAGATTATTTCCTTAATATGGCGCAGAGTCTGGACCGGACCGTCCCAGAATTAGGACGGGCCGTCCCAGTGCATTGGACTAGGCCGTTCTAGACTTAGAACGTGTCTCTCTCTGCGCAGTGTCTGGACCGGGCCGCCCCAGAATTAGGACGGGCCGTCCCAGACCACTGGAACAGGCCGTTCCAGTGCCAAATGGTCAAATAATCTAACAATCTCCCACTTGGGCTATTATGCTTAGTGTTATCCAATGTCCTTAACTTAATGAGCTCATAATTTAATGGTAAATAAACTTGGTGCCTTTAATTTCGTCCATCATTCATAATAATAGAAGATCAAGGAAGCATTCGTTACATTATAGCATTTACAGGTCTCTAATCCTATAAAGCCGTCGCAACTAAACTCACAAAGATCACAATATCATTATAAATGAATGACATTGAATTAAGATGTGTATAAGTGGTGTGGAAAATACACGTAAGTGTGACTGTCACGTGTCTATTTCCAACTTTATTGGTCACCCAAAACTGAAGTGAGGTCAACTTAATTAAATTGAGAACGAAACTGAAACTGAATCTGAAAGCTGAAACTTTATTCATTTCTGCAGAAATATTCATTACATAATACACTGAATAAACTGAATAAACTGAATAAACTAAAACCATCATCTAATCTAGCACTCCCACTGAACAAAACTCCCACTAAAGCCTAGAATCATGAACTGAAATTACACCCATATCAGTTACATGTTTCAGAAACTGCTTGGGTATTAGTGCTTTAGTAAGTGGATCCGCTATCATTGAGTTTGTTCCAATGTGCTTGATTGACAATTCGTCATTCTCAACCTTTTGCTTAACAGACAGAAACTTGATGTCGATGTGCTTCGAGTTGGCTGAGCTTCTGTTGTTATTAGCATACATGACTGCCGAGTTATTGTCACAGAAAATCCTTAGTGGAGTCTGGATGGAGTCCACTACACGCAGCCCAGTGACAAAATTTCGCAACCATGTTCCAAACAATGATGCCTCATAGCAAGCCACACATTCTGCTGCCATGGTAGAAGATGCCACTAGGGATTGTTTGGCACTTTTCCATGAAACAGCTCCACCTGCCATCATGAAGATGAACCCTGTGGTTGACTTCAAGCTATCTTGACATCCCGCAAAATCAGAATCAGAATATCCTATGACCTCCAGCCTATCTGATCTCTGATACGTTAGTGCAAAGTCTTTGGTTCTTTGAAGATATCTCAAAACTCGTTTGGCTGCCTTAATGTGCTGAACACCTGGATTGTGCAAATACCTGCCTAGCATTCCTGTAATAAAAGCAATGTCTGGACGTGTACACACTTGGGCATACATTATGCTTCCAACAATGGAGGCATACTTATTGTCCATTACTTGCTTCTTTTCCAACTGTGTTTTGGGACATTGTTCGAGACTGAACTTGTCCCCTTTAGCAACAGGGGTCTCTGTTGGTTTGCAGTTTTCCATATCATACCGCTTGAGTACTTGATCGATATAGGCCTTTTGTGATAAGCCTAAAATACCTTGAGAACGATCTCTAAGTATCTTAAGACCTAACACGTATGATGCATCACCAAGATCTTTCATTTCAAAGTGCTTAGACAGAAATTTCTTAGTTTCATGCAACATATCCTTATCGTTTGTGGCAAGCAGTATATCATCCACATACAAAACCAAGAAAGAATATTTACTCCCACTGAACTTGTGATATATACAATCATCCGCTGGGTTACTCTCGAAACCAAATGAGAGAATCACTCGATGAAATTTGTAATACCACTGTCGAGACGCTTGTTTGAGCCCATAAATGGATTTCTTAAGTTTGCAAACCATTTTCTTTGGATCATCCGATACAAAGTGGGGTGGTTGCACCATATAGATGGTTTCATCAATGTCACCATTGAGAAACGCGGTCTTAACATCCATTTGATGAAGCTCAAGATCTAAATGTGCCACAAGTGCCATGATCACCCTAAAAGAGTCTTTCGATGAAACTGGAGAGAAAGTCTCTTTGTAATCAATACCTTCTTTTTGAGTAAAGCCCTTAGCACTAAGACGTGCCTTATACCTTTCCACATTACCCTTAGAATCCTTTTTGGTTTTAAATATCCATTTGCAACCAATAGGTTTCTTTCTTTCTGGTAATGGTACTAAGTCCCATACATCATTGTCATACATGGACTTCATTTCTTCATTCATGGCATCGATCCACTTTTGTGAGTTTGGACTGTCCAAAGCTTGACGAAGATCACGAGGATCTTCCATCATCCCAATGTCAAACTCATGTTCTTGGAGATAGACCACATAATCATTAGGTATTGCTGGTCTTTTCTCTCTAGTGGATCTCCTAGGCACAAGTTCTTGAGGTGTTTGTAGTTGTTCAATGACACTATTATCTTGAACTTGATTATTTCCAGAGTCTAAGTCCATAGCATCTGGAACAAGATCCATTTCTTGAATGAAACGGTTCGTTTCAGTATTGGGACGGTCCATTCCAGTCCTGGAACGGTCCGTTTCAATGCTGGGCACTGTATCTATGATCAACCGTTCCGTTTCAACTTCAGACCGGTCCGTTCCAATCCTGGAACGGTCCGTTTCAGCCATGTCACGGTCCGTTTGAAGATCAGTGCTTGTTTCCTCCTCAAAGATAATATCCTGATGTGTCATATCTCCCCCCACAACCAAAACATCCTCAAAGAACTTAGCTATAATCGTCTCAAATATGTTCCTATTAGTGGGATCGTAAAACTTGTAACCCCTAGAACGTTCGGCATATCCAATAAAATAACAACTAACTGTCCTTTCGTCCAATTTCTTCTCATTTGGCCTGTACGGCCGAGCTTCAGCTGGACATCCCCAAATACGACAATGTTGTAGACTTGGTTTCCTACCAGTCCACATCTCATAGGGAGTTTTGTTGTTATTTGCCTTAGTTGGTACACGATTAAGCAAATAGGCTGCTGTTTTAAGCGCTTCGCCCCAAAGAGATTTTGGCAAATTAGTATGACTAAGCATACTCCTAACCATATCCTTCAATGTTCTGTTTCACCTTTCAGCTACTCCATTCATGCTAGGCGATCCTGGCATGGTATATTGAGGGACAATGCCATTTTCCTCTAGAAACTTAGCAAAAGGCCCTGGATGTTGTTCACCTGAACCGTCATATCTACCATAGTATTCACCACCACGGTCAGATTTGACTTGCTTAATCTTTTTGTTGAGTTGTAACTCAACTTCAACCTTAAATGATTTGAACACGTCCAAAGCTTGCGCTTTTTCACTTAATAGATATAGATAACCAAATCTTGAGTAATCGTCTATGAAACTGATAAAGTAAGTTTGACCATTCCTTGTAGGTGTAGGAAATGGTCCACAAATATCCGTATGAATCAGTTCTAAGACATCACTCGTTCTATTGGCATCATATCTTCTTTTATTGGTTTGTTTTCCTTTAACACAACTTACACATGGGCCTAAATCTGTCATGTCTAAAGGATCGAGTATGTCACTTTGCACAAGCTTTTCAATTCTCTTTAAAGAAATGTGACCTAAACGCTTATGCCAAAGTGCACATGAATTCTCATGAGTTAATTTACGCTTAACACTTCTAGTACTTGTATGCAAGTTTTCTTTATATGAAGCAATAGTTTCCAAAGAATATAGATTGTCATAAACTGAAAGAAAACCAGATCCAACGCATTTAGAATTATGAGATAAACTGAATTTTCCATTTTCAAAAGAACAAGAGTAACCAAACTTGTCTAGTACAGAAATAGAAACTAAATTTCGTCTAAAAGACGGTACAACAAAAGTCTCATATAAATCTAAATACAATCCAGTCTTAAGTAACAATCTAAAATGCCCAATAGCTTCAACTTGTGCCTTCTTGCCATCGCCCACATAGATGTATCTTTCACCATCATTTAGCTTTCGGCAGTTCAGGCAACCCTGCATAGAGATACTTATGTGAGTTGTAGCACCCGAATCAATCCACCAAGTATCCTTTTGTACTGAAGTTAAATTAACTTCTGAACAAACCAAAGAGAGAGACATACCTTTCTTCTTGCGCCAAACTATATAGCATGTGCAATCAGTCTTCTTGTGTCCCTCTTCGCCACAGAAGAAACACCCATTTGGATTCTTTGGCTTCTTGCCAGTCTTCCCCTTATTGGGTTCCTTCTTTGACTCTGAATTAGCAGCCTTATTATTGTTTTGTTTCTTCTTCCCTTTATTCTTGGAAGTGGAGGCAACGTTAGCACTATGTGTCTTATCAAGCTTCAACATTTCCTCTTCTTGAACTAGATGCGAAATCAGTTCATTCAGAGTCCACTTGTCCTTAGTGCAGTTATAAGTAACCTTGAAATGGTTATACTGACTAGGGAGAGAGTTAAGCACTAGACACACCTGAATTTCTTCAGATATGTCTAACTTAAGGGCTTGTAACTTTGAAGCAAGATTAGACACTTCCAAAACGTACTCACGAATGTTGCCTTTCCCATTATACTTCATAGAGGTGAGTCTTGCCATGAATGTACAAATCTCCGATTTCTCATTCTTGGCAAATCTCTTCTCAATTTCTTCCAAGCATGCCTTAGCCTCATCGGAATCAGAAACGGTACCCCTGAATGCCTCTGGGATTGTCTTCTTGATGATCATAATGCCCATGCGATTGGAGCGTCCCTACTGAGCTACACTTTGAATGTGTTGTTGACTGCTCTTAGCAGTAATCTCAGATGGTTTCTTCTCCCTAAATGCAAGGTCAAGATCTAGACAACCGAGAACTATCATTAAGTTCTCCTTCCATTCCTTAAAGTTGGAACCAGTCAACATGGGTATGCTGTTAATGCTAGCTGAAATATTTGCTAAAATAAACCAAAGACAAAATACACTAATATTAATAACCATAATGTATAAGTTAAATCACAAAATATAAAGGTCCAAATCCCATCTACTAGTCTTTATTCATTTGCAAGTGCTCTTTGGAGTCTCCAAGCAAACTTCAATCAACTAGGTGTAGTATCAAATGTAATGATTCATAACATATCAATTAATTAACCTTCCTTTGGGCCGATTAATTAATTATACGTAAAACCTTATATTCATTACCAATTTGATTCTACCAAAACATTGCACATATAGTCTTTTAAATTATGTCCTTCCTTTGGGCCGATTCATAATTTAAAAGTTACATGTACCTTAATACACTTTGTATTTGAGCCTTTGAAACAACCATTAATATGAGAGCCCACTTTGGCGGGATGATATTAATATTGGTTCAATTCTCAAATACAACTCAAGTTACCTTTATATTAGACTTAAAGTATACCTAAACCTAGACTTTTCATTATGCACATCAATCCTAATATGAAAAGTCTTAACTAAATACTGACCTAGGATGATAAAGACTTAGGACCCAGTTGCAAACCCTAAGGTATACACTTATTGAATCGTATGGAATACATACAAATCAACAAACCTGGAACGGACTGTTTTGGTGAGAGAACGGTCCGTCCTAAATAGATCAGAAGAGAACCAAAGAGAGATATGACCATACAGTCCAGTATGGTCATATTAAGGTAAGAAAAGAAAGCGGTGGTCTCCCGTTCAGCCAGCAGCCATTGAAATTACACCACATCCAGGCAAGATTCCCAGAAAAGGTCAGGGTCATATGGACACTTAGGCGCCGACCTTATTTTCTGCGGCAGAACTTGTCTTCATGACAACATGGTGTAACCCAACGCTTACAGCTCTTACTAATGAAAACCACGGCAGAGAAAAGAAGAGGAGGGATGCATAAACCGTTATTTGTACCTAACCAGTACAAACAACCTGAATATTGGCTTAAAACCTAACAATTCTGGTTCTGGAACGGACCGTCCTGGTAGTGGAACGGACCGCCCCCTTAAGATCTGATCAATACCTAAGCAGTTTGCAACCAAAAACTGAATCTGAAACGGTCCGCCCCAGTTCTAGGACGGTCCGTTTGAAAACCGCAGAGAAGTAGATAGATGTCGTCCTAATCTAGGTCGAGAAACCCTAATGATTTCTCTCCTAACCTGACAATCTATTCTAAATCTAAATCATCCAATTAGGTCAGATTTTAAACGATTTTGAATTTTCAAAACTTTAACTTAATTTTCAAAATCTTTTCAAGCAATTGCAATTTCAAATGACAATTCTGGCACAAATCTCAATCAACAAATCATAAAACAATCCAAAACTAATGGAACGGTCCGTTCGAGCCATGAAACGGACCGTCCAAATGTCAGATACTTCAGAAACAGTTCAGAAAACAGTTCAGGAAAAGTGCAGAAAAAATCTGGAACGGGCCGTCCCAGAATTGGAACGGGCCGCCCCAGACCACTAGGACGGGCCGTCCCAAACTTGGACCGGACCGCCCATGTCTGCAGCGCCAGAAAACTAAAAGCAGTTCAGACCAGATCTTCAATCTCACCAAATCAATTCAAACACTTCAATTAAATCCAAACTTATGTGTCATGCTACTGGCTCACGACGAGTGGCTCTGATACCACTTGTTGGGTTTGCTTTAAAGCCAAAGGGAATAAACAATTCTAGCAATACAAATAAGCAACCCAGAAAACATGAACTCGCAGAACCAGTAGTTGGAACGGACCGTCCTGGTCATAGACCGGACCGTTCCAATACACCAGAAAACTAAATCATGAGCGGAAGCTTACCTAATTCCATTGCTATGGCCTGAAGCTTGATGTTGAATACTTGTTGATGTCTCCTAACGTGTATACTTCTTATTTCCTCTTGTTGTTGACACCCAAGACAGGAGAAAAGGTCTTCCAAAGGATCAAGACTCGCCTTGGTACTCTTTGCCTGAACTTAGAGCACATTCTCAAGCTATTTGATGGAGAAATAGAGAGAGAGGCAGAAAAATACTGCTTTCAACACATGTATGCAGTATGTTTCGTGGATGTCTTTGTCCCTTGGGGACCAACCCCTTTATATATAGAGAGCCAAAGGCTTCTTGGCCTCCAAACAATGCTATAATTAACCATCATAATTAGGCAATGTTTCTAAATATTACCACCTATAAAAGGCAACACATCCCTGCACCAAATCTGGCTTTTCTTTACAGCCACGTTTAGCCTATTACCATATAACTGAATGACTTGGAGACCAAGCAGAAACAACCCACCAAAAATAGATTATTTCCTTAATATGACGCAGAGTCTGGACCGGACCGTCCCAGAATTAGGACGGGCCGTCCCAGTGCATTGGACTAGGCCGTTCTAGACTTAGAACGTGTCTCTCTCTGCGCAGTGTCTGGACCGGGCCGCCCCAGAATTAGGACGGGCCGTCCCAGACCACCGGAACAGGCCGTTCCAGTGCCAAATGGTCAAATAATCTAACATGAAAGGCATTGACCTCAGAGAGAGAGAGAGAAGATTTTCCCCTATTTGCCACCTTCAACCCCAATAGAACTCCCCCCATCTAACTCTAGATGGGGGGGAGTTCAAGAGAGAGAGAGAGAGAGAGAGAAGACTCCTCTAGTCTGCGGAGAGGAGACCGAGGAGTCGGCCGACGTGGGTTGCGATTCAGCGATTGGTAGAGGAGGCGAGGAGGAAAGGAGAAAAAAACCTAGGCGAGATCGGAGCAAAAAAAGATATACATGCTAGATGCCGTGTCGGATCAGAAACACCAGATAGATATGATGCCGTGTCGACGTATTTAGCGAATGGTTGCTTTAAAATCCGCGCAAAAAATCACGCGGATTATATTATACTACTATTGATGTCTTTGGTTTCACTACTTAGTTTATATACTTTATAATTTTAATTATATGCGCTTTAACATTTGGCGAGTGTCATTAGTTCAAAATCGTTTAAACATTCTGAAAAGTGAGATCAGTAGGTGGTTTTACGGGTCTCGTGCTGCTTTAGCAATGAAACAAAGTATGGTAGGTTTCCTGTACTATATGTCCATGATTAGAAAAATAAGTAACCATGTTCATTTAAGGTGAATTGAAATTTGCACAAGAAATATTTATCCCAATTATTAAAGGAATTACATGTAATAACTGTGCTTTGACTAGCTTGAACTGAAGTTGACCAAAAATTAGACCTTTGACTTAGTCAAAGATTTCACTCAATGGCGAACCTACGTGCAATTTGGTGGGTACATGGACCCACCTAAAAAAAAAAGTTGATATTGCACTTATTTGGAATTGGAAAAAAAAATCACAAAAAGTTAGAGATCCATCTCAAAAATTTTAAGGACCCAGCTGAATATGTCTTGTTTGATTTGAATTGCATAACGATCTAAAAAATCGTATAGGGACCCGGATAGCATTTGCTATTGACTAATCGTCTTCTTTCTTCCTCCCCAATGAATCTTATTAAGACAAAACTTATAATAGAATAAAATATTTGGTTGAAGCGCGAATCTCGTGCATTTTGTGATTTGTCTATATAATGTTATGTGAACTTTAGGATATTATAAACAAAATCTATCACATAAGATAAAAAAATTACAATTCGGATAATATATAAAAACTGTCACTAAAAATATTAAATATTGTTCCTGTAAAAATTCTTAGCATCACAAAAAATTAGAAATATTGCAGTTTGAATATTGGTCAAATTCCTCTGTATGCCTTCCATCTTTATATATCTATTATATACAAAAATAAATATATTATTTTAGATTTTGTTTGAATTATTATTTTTTTTATATAATGTTTTGAATTTCATAAAAAATATATGAATAAATTGCAGAACGCGCGAGATTCTCTCTAGTCATACATATGTTTTTAGAAAAATTTTTACGGACCCTGCTGACACAAAATTCTAGTTTCGCCCCTGTCTCGTGCAAACCGCAAACCGGACAACAATGGAGTCAATTTGTCGCCTGATTAGTCCCACCGGTAACAGCTCCAAATATTTATTTATTATTTTTTTATTAATATTTTTTTTTGTAAAGTACCTCCTAGACCCAACACATGGAATTATGGAAATGTACCTCAGGTGCTTAGAGGCTGGCACACCTACCCATGAGAACTAAGCTCTATTTTGTTGAAGCTTCCTTTCCCAATTAAATCACGATTTGCAAATCCAACCGTTACTTTAGCACCAATTGGTTTCGAGATTAAAATACAGTATCAAGCTCTCTAAGTTATGAATGCGATTAAAGACATCAAAGTTTAACATAATTAATGTATATACATTTGCTAATTAAAAATGTGATGATCACGGCCATGATTGCCAATAAGTAAAATAACCAAGAAAATTTGTTTTTTTTTAGGGTAGGATGGTAACGTACCACACCGGTAAATTTTATTAGAAAAAAATATTTACAAAATTGATAAGAAGAAAAAAATAAATAGAAACCTATATACAAAGAACTAAACTATAAAAGGCTAAAAATTAAATCGGCTATGCATATTTTGACCAAGAGCTTGAACATGCTAAGACTTTCTTCAATAAAAACTCAAGAGGGCTGTATTGATCCAAAAAAATACGTCTGTTGCGCGCCTTCTAAATATTCCAAGCAGTGACGGCCCAAATTGTGTCCCACAGTTAGATCCCTGACATCTGTGGGATAGCCAGAAATCATCAACTCCAAGATTAAGATTTAATAATGGAAGCCTGAATTGAGTTTGCACCAATGTCCATATAGAACAAGCATATTGGCAATAAAGAAAGAAGTGATCGGTTGTTTTCATAGATGCAGTGCCGCAACAGGGACAATTGTTTGGAGAAGGCCAACCAAGCCAATTTGAACGGGAGTAAAAAGATAAAGCACTGTGGCTCTTGTTGTCACAACGGGTGCGTTTGGATGAGAGAAGAAGAAGAGGAAGAAGGAAAATGGGAAGAAAAAAAATTATAAACAATTCAAACTCTTCACAAAGTTACACACTTCTCAATACTTCTTCCCATTTCTTCCCTTCTTCCCCTCTTCCCACACCTATCCAAACGCACCTAACATAAAGTACCAAAAAAACGAGGTTTATTATGCAAAACACAATCATTTATTTAATTTCCAACTTGCAAAACTCTGACATGGTACTCCATAAAATAAGTACAGTATACGGTGTACCGATATAAATGATGGACAAACTACCAATTTTTATTACCAAATCCAAATCAGTATTTCCAGTTTCCCACTCCCATTGACGGATTGATCAAATCAGAATGCCATCTTCTCCGAACCCCGCCGTGCGCACCATCAAAACCTACGCAGTAACACCAAGGCCCAATCCTGAAGCTCCACGTAAGCTTGATATGAGCTCATGGGACGTGCCCATGCTCTGCTTCCACTACATCCAAAAGGGCCTCCTCTTCAAGTACCCTCCGGATCTCTCTATGGAGCAAATCATCCAACGGCTGAGGAACTCTCTAGAGGAGGTGCTTTTCCACTTCTACCCATTGTCAGGCAGGCTGAGAGTGGTGGCGTGCGAGGGAGGTGGCGTGACGTGCCACGTGGAGGTTGGAATCGACGGGGAGGGCCCAGAGTTTGTGCATGCAGTCGCAGATGGTATTGGGATTGCTGATGTGGTCGCAGCGGACGGTCAAGATTTACCTGAGTTTTTAAAAGAGTTCTTTCCTCTTGACTTGGGTATCAATTTTGATGGCTGTACCAATCCGTTGCTCGCTATTCAGGTTAGTTGAGAAACTTTTTTCATACACTTGATATATTAATAGTTACTAATTGCAAAATCAAAATTATTCTACGCATACTTTTGTACTAAAATAACGGAGTCTGCAACTTATTTCCCTAAAAATAGTAGATATTATATCATAATTCATATATGGGCCATTACTTCCCATGTGTGGCTTTAGTGGTCAACTTGCTTGCATTTGCACACTATAATAGTGCTTATTTAATTCTAGAAATTAGATGTTTGGCTCTTTGTTTGACCGAGCAATTTTATATTATGGCATAATTGTCATTATCAGCTTAAGACTTTTTAAAAGAAAACTTGCTTCCATATATGCAGCTATATTTTTAATCCATTTCATTACTTATAAACAAGTACAGCTCACAGAACTAATAGACGGTATCTTCATCGGTTGTGTTTTTAATCATGCCATCGGAGATGGGAATTCTTATTGGCACTTTTTCAATGCATGGGCTGAGATCTCCCGAGGCAAAGCAGTCGGGAAGGAGGTGATGCTTTCTCGATTGCCAGAGCATGACAAATGGTTCATAGGAGGCTATGGAGAACCACCCATCAAGCTCCCTTACTCCTCTCCTGCGGAGTTTGTTGTGCGATTTTGTCCTCCGCTTCTAAGAGAACGAATGTTTCACTTCTCTAGTGAATCCCTTGCAAAGCTCAAGGCAAGAGCCAACCACGAATATGGAAAAGGTACATCTTTAATTATATGAGATTGATTGCATGTTATTTTTTTTAAAAAAAAATCATATGTATTTTAATATCCTTTGAGGAAATTAAATTTTCAAGTTGCTTTGCTGATGAAGGACTACTCTAAATAAATGATTATGGGCCTTAACGAAGGGTAAGACGAAATGTTCATATTGAAAAGTATTTTTTTAAGGCAAATATTGGATTTTGTATAATTCGTTTAGGTACGATATCTACTTTTCAAGCTTTGAGTGCACTGATGTGGCGTTGCATTATGCGTGCTCGAGGCTTCCCTCCTGAGCAGAAGACAAGTTGTCGATTGGCAATTCAAAATCGGACGAGGCTATATCCCCCACTCTCACCAAACTACTTTGGAAACTCTGTCTGTGGTGTTGCTACAAGTACTACAGTAGGAGAACTTCTAAACAACAATCTCGGTTGGGCTGCATGGTTGGCACATGAGGCAGTATTTAATCATAGCGACTCTGCCATTAGAGACATGGTCCATACATACATGAAAAATCCCATTGTCTATTACTTGAATATCTTTGACGTGCATAGCATAATGATGGGTAGCTCACCGCGTTTTGATATGTATGGTTGTGATTTTGGTTGGGGCAAGCCACTGGCTGTGCGTAGCGGCAGTGCGAATAAGTTTGATGGTAAGATTTCATCATATCCAGGATGGGAAGGAGGTGGGAGTATCGATTTGGAGGTGTGTTTGTTGCCTGAGTATATGTCTGCACTAGAGAGAGATGAAGAATTCTTGGCAGTGGTGTCTCCCCCAATTAAGTTGGATGTATTGTTGGGGATTTCCGACAAGTAAGCTTAAGTCTAGATTCAGTAGTATGCTATATATAGTTTATGCATTGCAAGCGCTTTTAACAGACTTAGTTCAAATTTTTAATTTGTCATTTCTAAACTCTATGCATTTGGAGTTCTACTTGATAAAAATGTTAAATGAACAATAAAATATATTAATTATGAACAAAGGAAAGGGGGTCCATTGGTACTGTCTACACATGCCTTTGTATCCCTCCTTTTCCAGGAGCAATTTGTGTGGAGAATTTTCAAATAATCCAATGGCTTATATCTAAACTAGAAATTTTAGTTTGATAATTTATAATGCTTTTTGAGGAAAAAATGGAGATCTAGTCTCCATCTTTTTATATTAAATAAAATAATTTACAGAGCTTAGCCAGTGGCTAACCAAAAGAAGGAAAAAAAAATTAAAAAAAGTGAAAAGAGTAAAAAAATAACAAAGGAAATCAAACGAAAAAGAAAAAGGAAAAGAAGCGTATCAATCAATCCTAATCTGTCAGAAAGGCCGTAGAGCATCCCATTCAACAATTGTCTGATCAGCTAGTGCAACGGATGTTTGGAAGGAGTCTGAGAATATCCTGTTGCATCTCTGATAATTTATAATGCTAATTGAGTCTATTACTTTTATTGCCTGACACAAAATTTTCAAATATCAAATAAAAGCTAATGCGTTGCATGATCCATGAAAGATAAATTGTTTGCATGCTTCTCATCCAGGATGAAAGTTGTTGTCAATTTGTCATGCTCTTACCCAAAATAAAACAAAACTATAAACATATTGGGGTCATTTGGCAACACCATAACATAGTGGAGTTAAGGATTAAAGTTAGTACTTTTGTAGTTAGTGTTTGAGGTTAAGTTAGTAAAATTCTTTGGAGGGCTTTGTACTAACCACGTCCACGTTGACCTCAAACTTGTTTGGCAATTATAGATTAACAGCTTAGTTTACTAGCCTAGAAATTAGGCTAAATTCATGTATGCCAAACGGCCCCATATTAATTAAATGCACCTCTACTACTCCGACGGTGCATCAAACAGAATTTCAGACTTTGAATCTTTTGTTTCATCAAGATTAAATTGTAAAGCCTTTATCCATGTAAATGAGATCAGAGCCAGAGGAGACAATACAGAATAAAGTGAATTTACCAGGTTGCAACAAAGAAAAAGGGACTGTATGCTGCACCTCAGAACTCTTGACGGGGGACCAGCATAATATATCAGTGTCCGTCAGCTTTGTGCAATGCGAGTTCTCCACACGTCGTGGCCTCCAATTCCAAGAAGAAGAAGAAGAAGAAGTGCACAACGATGTAAAAAATGGAACGATAAGAGGTATATAAAGTGCTCTCTCTCTCTCTCTCTCTCCTCGGAACTCTAGGCATAAATCATGACGGAGCAACAGGCCACATGCCAGGAGGGGCAGCACCAAATATTACCAATTGCAGTCTCTTTCGAATGGTCGTAATGATTTGACTCATGCCATCTTTACATACACATACGAAACCTCATAATTTATCATCAAAACACTCGGTGCAAAACAAATGGATCAGTGTATCCAAAGATGTTGCCCACAGACTATTAAATTAAACTGTGTGCATTCAGGAGTGAACACATCACTCATAATAATCTGTGGCAACTGTTCATCACTGTTCATAGCAAGAGGCAAACTTTATATATATAGTATAAATAAATTGGAGAGGCCTTAAATTTCTTACCAGCAAAGAAATATAAATGCCTGCAAAAGAGTTAATGGCCATTCTGTGCTTTGTAATTTGAAGGGAAAGGAGTAGCTGAGTAGGTGCATTCAAAAGCAGGATTTTTAATTACTGATACACATGGATTGGAAACTTCTCCATTAACCCTTCATCCTGCTACACTCAAGTTGTCTTCGCTTTCCTTTTTTTACATCTTTCTTTGCCTAGTATTTATTCCACCTGATTTGCTTTGTTTTGTGTTTCTTTTATTTTTAGTTTTGCTTTTCCTGTTTTGCCCTTTGGCATTTAGCTACTGGCTGAATTTATTTCAAGACTCTTAAGTTAATTAGTAAATGGCAGGGACTAGGACTCATATCGGCTTTCTTTTCGAAACATATTAGTTCTGATTGAGATTTTTTTTTTTTTAGAAAAACTGACGATGATGACAGATAGGTCGACTTTATTGTGTTTCTTTACTGTCTTTGAAAAGATGCTCTATTAATGAGAAGATGTCTTTGGTTTCACTACTTAGTTTATATACTTTATAATTTTAATTATATGTTCTTTAACATTTGGCCAGTGCCATTAGTTCAAAATTGTTTAAACATTCTGAAAAATGAGATCAGTAGGTGGTTTAACGGGTCTCATGCTGCTTTAGGAAATGAGACAAAGTATGGAACGTTTCCTGTATCTGGACGATTAGAAAAAAAATAAAGGTGAATTGAAATCTGCACAAGAAATATTATCCCGATTATTAAAGGAATTACATCTGCTGCAACCGACTCAAATTGTACCAGCTCCTGAGTTTCAATCCTGGTACGTTATGTTCATTGTATTTTGGACGATTATAAACTCTCCTAACATCATTTCTAGTTACACCATATGGATCTTGTATAGTTGTATTAGGTTAGTTGCATTGTTTAGGAGCGTCACTACTTATATATGAGTACCTCCTGGGTAACATTAACATGTTGGTTCATAATTAATAAATACAATTATGATTCTTACATCCTCTCTATTACACTCATATTTACTGGTAAACCAGCTTGAGCAAGACAAATAAAACTACAAAGTTAACACATGATATAAACGAAAACTTAAGAGAAATGCACCTAACAATTAAATGGCAGATTTGTTGATTTTCAGAGAGTCTTTTTATTATTTGTTGAACAGCACTCTTAGGGGCAAAGAAAACTAGATTGTACCGTTGGTACTTTTAAATCCTAAACAGGTATCTAACGGTAACTTCTTATAAAAAAAAGGTATTAGTTTTCATTAAAATAAAATAAACTCTACTTTATTTTTCTATGCTAGATTGTTAATTATTATTTCATTTCTCAAATGAGATTAAACTAAGACTCCAAACAGGTACAGACACAGATTCCTAATTTAGCATCACAACACTGGAGAATACAGACCTTGCAAATAAAAAACAAAACAGAGCTGATACGCAGAATTCAATTCTAAAATATTCAAGCATCCAACCTCATTTCAATGGATGAGTCCAGTTTTCACTTGATGACATCATCAATCTGCGTAATGATGTCATCAATCTGCCACCGACGTCATCAATTTTCGTGCTGACGTCATCAAAAAAATTTCGAAAAAATTTCAATTTTTTTTGCGCGCTGATGTCATCAAAATGGACGAAAATTTTTGTTCATTTAGATGAGTCAAGGGATGGGTTAATTTGCGTTAAGTGTTCAGTTTGATGCAGTTGTAATATGAAATTTTAAGTTTTTGTATTCAGTTAAACTTGATAAGGGATGAATTTAAAGTGTTTATGTATTCAGTCAGCTGCAGCAGAAATTTAATTTCATAGTTTTTTGTGCTCAGTTTAACACGTTAAGGAATGAGTTAAATTTAGTTATGTGTTCAGTTAGATGCATCAGTAATATGACAATTTACTTCTGATATGACATAAATATGAACATTCAAAACAACAAAACAAACACTCACAACAACAAAATGAATAAATACAAATATTAATTTAATAAATAAACAACATAAACAAATTGAACAAACAAACTAATCATTTACAAAAAAAAAATAGAACATTTACAACAATGAACTGAACACATATATAACTTTCATGAGTAAGAAATAGTTGATCATATTCAACATACAAATTGAACACTTATAACAATACTCGGGTCGCGTGAGGACATATCTGTTGGGGGAGAGAAGCCTCCATTAGAGCACTCATTGCTTCTTCTCGAATCAGACATAAATTTGGAAAGAGAAACGCGACGCTACGCGAGAGGAGATGCAGAGGCGATCTGGAGCGGCTAGGTTTTGAGAGAGAGAGGGTTTCGCGCGAGGTCAGATCTGAAGCGGCTAGGCTTTCGAGAGAGAGAATTTCGGTATTTATACAGGTGCGACTTTTAAAATTATCAAATTGTCTCTATTTCGAATGGATGAGTCCACTGAATGCTATGAATAGCGATTAGTCTAGACGTAGAGAATTCCCAAAACCGAATGTCCGAGAAATGGAAAACAGCAAATTCAAACGACATTTGTTATTTTGGGCTGAAAGAAGCCTACAACGGCCCAGCACAGCGTGAGTCCCTGATAACAGGTCCAGTGAGCACAGCGTGACACACTCCAAGACCGCAACATAGTATCCAGTATCCAAGAGTCCTATCAGACTGAGGTCTGGGACCCGCAACCATCTAAAGGTGTCGGCGTGTCGTCCCTTTCCTTCTCATTAACAAAGCAGAATTGGTGTTATTGTGAGGCTTGAATTTCTCTATCTGCTTTTGAGAGATTGTAACAGCCGAAGATAGAGAGAGAGAGAGAGAGAGAGAGAGAGAGATGAGCGAAGCATCCACCACGGCTTGCTCTCTCTACCGAAGTTCACTACCGTTGATCGGAGGCAGTAGTAAGTAAATATGCAACAATGCCCCTATAAACTTGGATATTTTAATTTTTTATACTTCGAACCTGTAATGTTTCAATGCATATCTTGTAGGAAGAGGCGAGAGGAACAAAAATTTAGTAATTCGGACATGGAGGAAAAGTTGGAAGGAATTGGGAATAGCAATTCCACCTGTTCGAGTTCACCCCGTGTACCAGAGAAGAGGAATTGTGGCGAATGCGCATGCGTCTTCTTCTTCTTCTTCTTCTTCGGCGCAAGTTGTGACTTATTCATCTAGAATTTCAACTGATATACCACTGTATGAGCCACCTGGTGTAAGTTATTACTGTTACTTAGTCCATTTTGACCTTATTCCCGGGCATTTTGTGATAAGGGAACAAAATGTAGGTTACTTTTGATGAATATCTCTGTGATCGACCGAGGATTTTCAAGGCGATGTTTCCAGATGAGCATAGGAGCAAGAGATTGAATGAGGTGAGAAAATAAGCTTTGCATGTTTTAATTCTTACTGGAAATAAATCAATATGTAGTTCCATGTACTACCTGCTAGAGACCTTAACAACTTAAAATTTTACAAAGAGAGAGTTTCACGAGTTTACTTTGGAGCTTTCATTTATCTGTTAGTAGATATCTTTATTGCAAATTTAGTTGTACTTATTATAAGATGAGGTAATTTGCATTCTTGTGCTGGGGTATTTTGTGAAAAAATTACACAGAATTGGTTCATAATTTGCTCATCTGGTATTTACAGATAGAAGCTTGCTAAAATTAATATTGATTTTGTATTTATATGCATAATATCAAAAGATTATTGGCATATGCAATTTCATATCAACTTAATTGATATTTGAGAAAGACAGGAAAAAAAAAATGAACTTAAAATTGTGACAACAGGATGAATGGAGGATTCAGATGCTACCTCTCCAGTTCCTTCTAGTAACTGTCAATCCAGTTGTTGTCATGAGAATCTGTTGCAAATCCCATGGCAATGGATACCCGCCATTGATCCCAGAAGACACCACAAGCCTACTCGAGCTCCAAGCTGTAATATGATCACTTCATTATTTTCCTTTTTTTGCTTTGAAGGTTGATAGTTAAAATTATACTGTGTTTGGCACTATCCGTGAACTAGAAGTTCACGAACTAGGTTAGTTCGCGAGAACCAAATAACCCACGAACTAGACTGTTCGCGAACTTCTTGACTAGTTCCTAATCCCCCAATTTTCATGAACTAGGAGTTGTTCGCGGGCCTATTCGTGGACCGTTGTTCATCCCTAGTTCGTGAGCGAGCCAAACACACCGTTAAGCAACAAATTTATACATTGCATTCAAAATTTTGCAAGCACCATGTTGACTAGTTGCTTGTTTAGACTGAATGGGAGCTTCAAGGCTTGGATGGGGCGTACAAACCAACTGATTTTTCACTAGGTGTGAAAGGCTTACTTTACCCGAAGAGAGAAGGAGGCAGTGGCCGATTAAAGGGGCATCTTGAGATTAGCATTAGTTGCATTCTTCCCCCAGCACTTGCTTTGGTTCCAGATAATATTCTCAGAGGAGTTGCTGAATCAGTATGAAATTTAATATGCATTCTTCTTCCTCTATCTTTTTTTTTTTAAAAAAAAATCAGACAGTCATTAGGATTATTCATTAAAAAAATCAACCCCAACTTTGGAGAATATGACACTGTCAACTTATGTTGCCTCTGTAAAATATGTTATCACAGAATGGTATAAAATTAGTTGACATTTGTATGAACAGTGTCATAAGAGGTGATCATAGAACTACATTTGTTTATTTGCACACTATGTTTCTGTTATTTGCTTACGAGTAGTGAACACAGGTTTTGGGGAGATTGGCTGAAAGAATGAAAAAAGAGGTGGATGTGGGGTTATTAGCCGATTTCAGGAAATTTCGTCGAGAGAAATTAATGAAGAATAGCAGCAGAGAAATTGGCTTTCATCCACCTGTACCTGAGATGATTGGAGATGTGTAGTTACATTTGATCGCGGCAAAATGTTAAGCTGGAAATGTGTTTCTTGTTTGTTTGTAAATAGAGAAAAATAGCACGGAAACTTTTATGTTGCTTAAAGAGAGTATTCATTTTATTCATTCGTTTTGTGATTGTAAGTATAAGTATGTAGTGTGCAACATGGTATGCATGAAATTAGGGATGGCTTGTGAGGAATTTCATGTAACTCAAGAAATTTGACTCCCAGCTGTTCGTTCTCACAGTTCATTTCTTTTGAGCGTTGAGCGACATAAGAGGACAGAGGTCGACACATGGGCCTGGTAAATCCCAAAAAAAGAAAATAATAATAAAGCCTGATACAGAGAAGCAACGCAAACCAAAGTCGGCCTAATATATAGTGACAACTGACATAGAAAGACCAAATTTGACTTTTAAAGTGTCACGCACTTGATTGGAGGTGAGATTTATGTTGGGCTGGTAATGAGAATGGGCCTAACTATATTGAATAATAATGGACTTCTGAAGAATTAAAGTTCCACTTTCTTTTGCTACGTGGATAATTTACCTTCCTTTTACTTATTGCATTTACATTTGTAATAGTATCCATTTATGGTAATATAATCTTCTAATTAGCTATATAAGAGAGAGATGTCATATGTAAAGCAATCAGAAATCATAATCAGAAAATTTATTACGTTATTACATTGTTTCCTTCTTGTTTCTTTCCTTTACAATTCATCTTCTTCAATTTATCTTTCTGTTTATTCTAGTTTCATTCACAAATTACAACAAAAATACAAAAAGATCAGTTGATTGTTTTGAGGGACATCACATCTGGTATCAGAGCCCGATCCATGGCACAAGACGGAATACTGACTCGATCAAAGCAACAACTTGATGAGCATTTAAAACTTGTGAAGGAGTCGATGGAGAGAGTACAAGCGGAGATGCGTGCAGAATTGCAACAACAAAACGAGAAGATCCTGCAACAACACAATCTTATGCAGAAACAAGTTGAAGATAGCAAGGTTCAACTAGAACAAATTTCAGGTCTTCTTAACCAATTATTAAAACAAAAATCAAATGATTCTAATGTTGGTCCAAGTTCAAGCTCCAATACCAGTACGCAACAAATCCAAAATAACACTTCTACCATATCAGCTACTGTACCTCAAATCATTGCAAGTAATCCTATTGTGAGCACGGAAGCACCAATAGACTCTTCTACAGTTCCATTCATACCCATTAACCCTAACTCAATCCCGCTAATAACATCACCCACCACAGAACCGATCATACTTGAAATGCCTTATAATTCAAACATACCACCTAATTTAAACCCTCCTTACCAGTTAATGCCACATCATAATTTTCATATTCCAACATTACCCTTTACCCCACCTAATATGCCAAACTATCATGCGAATTATCCATATCAAAGTCACAACACCACGAACCCAAACCCACTTAGAAATGTCCCACATCTGCAGCCTTTAAACTTACCAATGCCTAAGATTGAGTTTCCTACATTTACTGGTGATAATCCAAGGGGCTGGATTTATAAATGCGAGCGATATTTTCAACTTACTCAAATACCCGAAACCCATAAGGTGTTCATTGCTTCAATGCACATGCAAGGTATTTCTGAAACCTGGGTGCAAGGTATCACAAGACCTAATATGTTGTGGGGACAGTTTGTGCAAGAGGTTCTAACTCGATTTGAATCCAAAACAACATTAGGTTTAGTTGGAGAATTCAATAAGCTGAAACAATTAGGAGATGTAGAGAGTTATAGAAACAAGTTTGAGGAACTTAAGTTACTGCTTCTCAAAGATTATCCAACATATGATGAATCATATTTCATGGCCAGCTATTTGAGTGGGTTGAGGGAAGATATTCGGTTAAATGTATTGAGCACCAGACCTAGAACACTCCAAGAGACTTATGAAGCTTCTATTTATCAAGCAATGCTTATTGAACATAAGAAGAAGCAAAATTTCCGAAGTGAAACCCAAACATCAGCTTCTTCTGATTTCAATGCAAAGGACAATCACAATTTAAGTACCAAACCTCATCCTAGTGGTGTTAAAGTGAAAGAAGAAAAGAAATGCTATACATGTGGTTTGCCTTGGTTCCATGGTCACAGGTGTAAAGCTAGAGCTCTCAATTTACTCACTGGACATGAGGATTCTGATGTGAGTGAACATTGGCCAGCAGAATCAGATGCAGATGAAGAAGAAGCATCGGATCCAATGGAACTCTTATTGCCCCAACCTATAATTGAAAAGGAAGAAGATGTCAGAATCTCTTTACATGCCATTGGCGAAGCTAGAAACTTGGATTTGATTAGAATTAAAGGCAATGCACATGGTGTTCCAATTGTTGCCTTGATAGACAGTGGTAGTACCCACAGTTTTGTGGATCCAAAAATTATATAAAATGCTGGTTATACTTACATACAAACCAGACCTTTAGAAATTACAGTAGCAAATGGAGACAAAATGCATTGCAACAAGAAATGTGAAGGATTCACATGGTCTATGCAAGGGGAACCGTTTGAGTTTGATCTTAAGGTGATGGAGCTTGGTAGACATGAGATATTGCTCGGTAGTGATTGGATAAAGAAGGTAGGGCCAGTTCTGTTGGATGTGAATAAGCTATCACTAGCTTTGAATAAAAGTGGAAAAAGAGTCGTGTTGAAAGGAATGAAAGAAGAACCTAAGGAGCAAGTTCTGGAAGGAAAGCTGTGCATGCTGGTCTCAAAATATTAAAGAAAGGCTAAGGAAGAAGTGACAAGGTGCCTTACCCAGCATTCAAAGTACGGTGGCTCTTTTGTTGTTGTGGAGAAGATGGGAGCTGCTGCAAATCGGCTCAAGTTGCATCCTGAAAGACTAATTCACCCAGTATTTGATAATTTCCAACTCAACAAGGAAATTGGCAAGCTTGTGTTGATTCCCAAATTGCCATCGATTGGTACCGACGAGGAGGTCTGGACAGAATCGATAGATGTGCTTGACCGGTGGATCAATCAATATGGAATTTCAATGGCTCAGGCTCCTCGAGGTCAAGGAGCTTCTGAAGAGAAGGGCAATGTCAAGCACTTGATTGGAGGTGAGATTTATGTTGGGCTGGTAATGAGAATGGGCCTAACTATATTGAATAATAATGGGCTTCTGAAGAATTAAAGTTCCACTTTCTTTTGCTACGTGGATAATTTACCTTCCTTTTACTTATTGCATTTACATTTGTAATAGTATCCATCTATGGTAATATAATCTTCTAATTAGCTATATAAGAGAGAGATGTCATATGTGAAGCAATCAGAAATCATAATCAGAAAATTTATTACGTTATTACATTGTTTCCTTCTTGTTTCTTTCCTTTACAATTCATCTTCTTCAATTTATCTTTCTGTTTATTCTAGTTTCATTCACAAATTACAACAAAAATACAAAAAGATCAGTTGATTGTTTTGAGGGACATCACATAAAGCCTAATAAAGCCTTCAAATATGTATTTCGACTTTTCTTTCTCTACTTTCTAGTTTCTACATAAGAGGGGGTCTAATTTGAAAAGAGAGTGTGGCTCAAATAAATGCTATCTTGGCTCGCAAGTCGCAACTCTCAAGCTTTCCACCCTTAAGATGAGCTGCATCCCTGGCAAGATCGGAAGTGGGCCCACCTGTCAGCGAGGAGGATGGCATGCCCTCTTTTGACTCTTCAATTTGCTAGATCCTTTAAGGGGATATATCAAAATTTTTCCTATTCTTTCCCTGACCTTCTACGAAAGAAACAGCAATATTATATTGCCCCCCTCTCAATTTTGAATCCTATCTAACAATCACAAACAATAATATTATATTGATAAATTAACAAGTAACAGTTAAATAATGCTGTCGAACTACTTTGCATAAGAGACTTGAAAAAGATCAAATATAATGTATTTGTAGTTGTGTCTAGAACAAATTGTTATGAGTCACTCTTCATTTTTGCAACATCTTAATCATTTATTTACATAAAATATTTAAAAGACAAAAGGTCATTAATAACCAGGTCTTTTTAAAGTATCTGACGTGCCTAACACGTATTTCTTGCAAAGTTGATATGTTACTATAGTCGAAAATATTGCTTAATTTATTCCTATTGATACCTTATATAAAGTTATATCATCTTTTAATAACTTGATTATTTCTATTGATAATACTTAAACACAGTTATAATTGGTCAGCACTAGTACTAGACAGAAGGGGCAATAATAATGAGGTTCAGGCTCCTTTTGAATTCAATATTATTATTCCTTTTGTTTTTGGAAATAAGTAGGTGCAAACCCACTTCTCAATTTCTCATTACCCTCAAATGGCACTGATTTATAACCTCTATAGCCTAAGATCAAGCACACACGCTTGGCGATTAATAACCTCGTCTGTCCTTGGAGACGACTAACAGCCTCTCAAAGAAAATAGCTTGACGGATGTATACCAGCCTACCAGGCAGCTCCAAGAGGCAAGAGGTCCACAAGCGGCAATTAGTTCAGTGCACGTTTTCCCAAAAATGAAAAATTAATGAATGAAAAGAAATATATAAAATATACGAGAAGGACGCGGATTCATTAGCCCTTCTTATGACCTCAATTTTCACATGAGCATGCACCACCACCAAACATGTATAATGAAAAAAAATATATACATATACAATGATAAAGCAGAAGACATTTAATATTTACTATAATACATAAAATTGGAAAGATCAATATTGACCCATTCTGCCATGCAATACACGAGATTGCAAAAATTCTAACCAAGGCCTGCTCCAACCGGCAATTAAGCTAGAAAAAATTGGAATATTTAGTTTTCAGACATAACTTTCTAACTTTATATGTGCATCTCATTTCAAATATTTTTCATGCATTTATCATTTCTCAATGTATATGTTCATTGTTATTGGAGTACTGATAACAGCTTAGTAGGATGCATTTCGAAATAAATAAAACCCACATTTTGGAATTAAATACTAAATAGATGTTCTTTTTTTTTCGAGAAAAATGTGATATAACACATATATACAAGGTTCTAGAGTCTGAAATAATTGTTGACAGTTATAATAGTTTTATCAGAATATATTATACTTGTTTTAACTGGAAAGAATACCTATTTGAATCGAAAGGAACACTACTTTATTTTTTTTATTCTAAGTTGGTTAGTTGGACCAAAAATGAGTTTGGAATATTGAAAGATATAGAGTAAAACTGCATGCTATTGATAACTTAAATCTTCTATGTTATTTATATATAATAATCAAAATATTTACTATGATTGCCAGCGTTCTTAATTACCTCGTTTAATAAATTGAGAAGCAACTGTTCTAATTTTTATATACAGATTCAAATCCAAATATTCTACTCTTTTCTTTTCCGAGAATCTTATGATTCTCAATTGAATCGAGAGATACCATGTCAATCTATTATAAACTGATACTCTAAGCTGCAAGTTTTGACTTTTGAGTTATTTCTTCTTCTATACAGCAAGGTTGACATGAGATGTTACACGAAATCATTAACCAATCACAAGCCAGAAAGGCAGAAATGGATGTGCATAACAGCAACATGTGACGAATTTGTGAATTTAAGATGGTAACGGTGATTAATAGTAACAATACAAAATACCAAATCAACAACCTCACTATACAGTGATGAATATAAACAATAATATGCACCATAGTGCATAGAGCATTTCGTGCACCACGGACTTTTTCGAAAATATTTTTGTAAATTGACAAATCTAATTTAACTAATCTAATCTACATATTGAAATCTCATACCAAACCAAAATTTACAATTTTTTAGATTTTATTACTATTTTTTTCGAATTTTTTAAAACATGTCATTTTTAGAATGTTGTACTATTTACAATTTTCCAAAAATGACATGTTTTAAAAAATTCGAAAAAAATAGTAATAAAATCTAAAAAATTGTAAAATTTTGTTTTCTATGAGATTTCAATATGTAGATTAGATTGGTTAAATTAGATTTGTCAATTTACAAAAATATCCACGAAAAAATCCGTGGTGCACGGAGTGCCCTATGCACTATAGGGTGCGTTTGGATCGTTGGAAGAAAGAAAAAGAAGAAGGAAGAAGAAGAAAAAAAATTATAAACAATTCAAACTCTTCACAAAGTTACACACTTTTCAATACTTCTTCCCCCTTCTTCTCTTCTTCCCTTTTTCCCACACCTATCCAAACGAAACCATAGTGCATATTAAACTTTCTCTTGCAATTTGCACATTAATTTATTGCTCGTTGTTTGTGATTTGTCCTGGTTTGATGGTACAGCAAGTTGTCTGAAGTTTGAACTTAGAATAACGACTTCTATATTGAAATAAACAAATTTCGATCGATAGTAATAAGTAATCAATTATGCAATGGGTGTGGGACCCGCCCATAGTATATTATTATTATTATTAGCGGGCAGCTAGTTGATATTATTAACTAGAAGGTCAATATCTAAATTTTGCTGTCACGGTGTGATTTTCTCGGACAGGCATCTTGCTTTAATCAAGTAATAATGATCCAATCCAACGACCCTTTATTCATTAATTTATATATTTATTTTGACATTCAGTTATTTTGGAGAAAAACCAACTAAAAATTTACAAGCACAGTTTTAATCCAATTTGAGTTGTACAAATTTCAACTACCATCAACATAAA
This sequence comes from Rhynchospora pubera, assembly GCA_028095005.1. Classification (NCBI taxonomy): domain Eukaryota; kingdom Viridiplantae; phylum Streptophyta; class Magnoliopsida; order Poales; family Cyperaceae; genus Rhynchospora; species Rhynchospora pubera. The sequence continues at coordinate 155,192,877 of CM051462.1, read as the reverse complement.
TTGTATCAAACCCTAAATCTCAATTAATTTTTTTTTAAGATAAAATGAGAGGCAAGTTCTGTAACTCATTTCGAAAGTAAATGTCACAAAAACCGAACTTCGAATCATAGTTCAATTCTTTACCTAATATCACGAGGGAAAAAAAAAAACAGAATACACGAGCTTTCCAATTCATATTTTGTTCATTTGTTTTTGTTTTTTTTTTTTTTGCCCCGTTGTAACATCTGACCCTTTTGTACTTTCTGATGTAAAAAGCTAATTTTATAAAAAATATTTTGACACTAGTCTTCCGAAAAAAAAAAGAAAAGAAATAGAAAAAAAAACACGTGGGCATGAGAATGCAGTCTGTTAACATGCTAGGGTTTTGGAGTTTAGTGGTGTGACTGTGTGAGTGCAGGAGTGCGGAGTAATAAAAGGCGGTGAAGGAATTGTGTTGTGTGATTGTGTGCATATCTCTAATTTTAAGCATTTTTTTTTTAAGCATCGTCTGTGTTGGGCTCTGTATCTATTTATTATATTATTTTTTTCTTCTATTTCTGTTATTAGGGGGAAAAAAATTTCCATACTAAACTGAAAAGCCCTCTATACTATTATTCAATTTTGTTGCTACATATTTTAATACTAAATTTGGATTTAAAATTTGACTAAATTAAAGTATTCCAAAACCCTTGTCGCAGAGGATGTGTAACATATGCCATATAAAATCAGGAAATCCCAAGGATAGATATAAGTACACTTAAAGTCTTAAACAAACCCCACCCCTAAACCGTGCCAGATTTACTTCCTCATTATTTGGGTTGAGATTTGAGAATTGAGATTGAGACGGCATCAGAACATTACCCTTGTGGCCTTGTCCAATCCCCTGTTCATACTACATCCCTCCTCTCATCCTCTTATTAGTCAATACATCTCATTTATTCCTTCAAAGGAATAGCATTGACCCCTGCATCAACACCTACCATTCCAATTACATTCGCCATCCCAAAACCCAATTCCCCAGCCATGACTAAAGAGATTCAACTGGGCTCTCCTCCTGATCAAAGCCCCAGCCGTTATGCATCCAAGTCTCCGAAACCGATGGCCAGTACCAGCGATGATACCGACCCGACACTATCTCTTCCTCTCACCAAGCCCCCTAAATCCATCCTCCCCACTCCAATTGCCGTCTCGCATACCGGTACCAACAAGCTCACTCTTGTGCCCCTCATCTTCCTTATCTTCTTCGAGGTTGCTGGTGGGCCTTATGGTGCTGAACCTGCCGTATCTGCTGCCGGGCCCCTCTATGCCCTCATTGGTTTCCTAGTCTTTCCCTTTATATGGTCGATTCCTGAGTCACTTGTCACGGCTGAGCTTTCTTCGGCTCTCCCGGGCAACGGTGGTTTTGTAGTATGGGCCGATCGTGCATTCGGTCCTTTCTTCGGTTGGCTCATGGGAACATGGAAGTACCTAAGTGGCGTCATCAACTGCGCAGCATTTCCCGCTCTCTTTGCAGATTACCTCTCGCGTGTTTACTCCCCTGTTGGATCTGGTTCTGGGTATTATATAACAGTTACTGTTATGAATATCGTGCTTTCAATTTTGAACTTTACTGGTCTGAGCATTGTCGGGTGGTTTGCCGTGGTGTTGGGGGTGTTGTCGTTATCCCCGTTTGTTCTCATGACGGGCATAGCTATTCCAAAGATAAAGCCGAGTCGGTGGCTAACAAAGGCGGAGAACAAGGACTGGAGGCTGTTCTTCAACACACTGTTTTGGAACTTGAATTTCTGGGACAGTGCTAGTACAATGGCCGGAGAGGTTGACAAGCCCGGTAAGACATTCCCGAGGGCACTTGTGGTGGCGGTGATTATGACCTCACTCGGGTATATCCTGCCTTTGATGGCTGGGACCGGCGCCACCAACGCCTCACCGGATGCTTGGGGCAACGGGTTCTTCGCCGATGCTGCAGGTACATCATACCTCTCTAACTACTAGGGAATATATTTAATTATACGAAAACAAATAATTGATTGGATATATTCGGCTATGAAAGACATGATAAGATAAGACAAAGAATAAATTACAAATTTTAACATATAGAGGATGAACGTGATGCACTGTATGAAACTCGTAATTTTAATTAATATCTAGGAGTGATTAGTTTAATTAATTATAGATGAAATCATACAACTGGCTAACCAACTCAACTTAGAATTTCGAAAGATAAAAACTTATTAGGGCTCCTGTATTTGTGGGTGAGCATATTGTTTTGTTTTGTCAGTGTCAACTTTTGGACAGCTTTTTATATTTACAGGGAGTTTATACAATTATATATCGCCTAATCATTTATTACTCTGCTATTTTTGTCCTTTTGCTAATTCAAAGTACTCTCTCTTGATTTTTTTTTTTTAAAGAAGTACTCTCTTTTTCCGAGATCGTCTCCATTATTATTTTCTTTCGAAAATTGAAATATTTGCTAAATCAAACCGGGCATTTTCTCATCATCAGTGGTAACCAGAGTCCAAACAAACCTTGAAATTTCACATAAAGATCTCCCTCTTTTCTTCCTAGTTTCATTCTCTCGGGATTAGAATCACTAATTATTTGTTCAATATATATGATAATTGAAATAAAAATGACTATGACAATCTTACTTGTAATTGTAGTGACTTCTATTTAAGAATTGCTAAACATGATAATTTCTCAACGTAGTTAATATTCTGTATAAATATAACTTTGCGTGTATCAAAAGATTTTTTTTTTTTAGGGTAGGGTGGTAAATCCACACCTACAGAATTTTATTAATTAAAGAAAAATATTTACAAAAAGACTTAACAGAAAGATCAAACTGAAAATCCCTGAGCCAAACCTATAACTAGAGCCACTCGGTGGCCTTGTATGCTACCTATACACAGGCTAGGAGAATTAAATCAAGAGTAAACATTCCACAATATTGAGTCTTGTAATATCAATATGAATGTATTTTGTAAGCTCGGCTGCTTCCCTTGGAAGATAAATTCATTTCTCGTCTTCCAAATTCTCCAAAGAGCCGCCATCCAAAGAGTTTGCTTATTCACTAGTATCGAGTTGTTGCGTTCCCAGAAGTCATGTACTTTTCTCGACAAGGACAGTATCAAAAGATCTTAAATTTGTTCAAAATTTTAAACATATCATAGTCAATCCTATGTCATCCGTGCAGGAATAATATTTATGGCTCCGTTTGGATGCGTTGAGAATAAGATGGAAGAAGGAAGAAGGGAAGAAATTTATTGGGAAAGAGTAAATTTATTGGGAAGTGTGTAACTTTTGTGAAGAGTTTAGATGGTTAGAAATAAATTTATTGATAAAAAGTGGTTATTTCTTATTCCTTATTCCGGGAAGAAGCCATCCAAACGGAGCCGTTAACAAGTAGCAGGACTTTGAAACTTCAATATTTAAATTTATACTGTCCTTGTCGAGAAAAGTATATGGATTCTGGACGCTTTTTTCAAATGCTTTCAATTTAGAAGACTTCCTTTTTTTTTTTTTGTTTTTTTGGGGCTAGCTGCTAGAATTTAAGGTCTATTAATGACCGCACATAGTTGGAATCAAAGGATTAAATTCCGAAAGGAGACAAACGTACTGAGAGTAACTAACTGTAGAAATTTGAAAATTAAAATTAAGAAAAAGACATCATGTCTATTCAACTATATAAACAAAGGAACAAAACAACCTGAATTAAACGTAGATATAAATAAATCATGGGCTGGTCCAATTATGGCCCATGTAGGTTGGGGAACGACTTACCTAGTAACAAAAAGGCTAAAGGCCTTTAAAATAAGCAGGAAAAACAAACGAATTACGATGCAAGTGAATAAAAAGCAGGGGGAAAAATGATTAAACACATGTATTTATCCTTGTTTTCCTATTCCGACTATTTAGCAACAAATTTCTTGTAGGGATGATTGCCGGGAAGTGGCTTAAGTACTGGATCGAAGTAGGCGCTGTGCTTTCATCAGTCGGCCTGTACGAGGCCCAACTGAGCAGCGGCGCCTTCCAGCTAGTTGGTATGGCAGATCTCGGTCTGCTTCCCAAATTTTTTGCACATCGGGCTCCATTCTTTGAGACGCCTTGGGTTGGCATTTTGCTGTCAACGCTGATCACCATGGGCCTCTCATTCCTCAGCTTCGAGACCATTGTCGCCTCAGCCAACTTCCTCTACAGTCTTGGTATGTACTTGTTCTAACATTTTAAATTTTCGGCTTCATTTCTTCTACGTAAAAGTAAATTACAATCTTGATATAGGAAAAAAGGTTACATTGTTGCTTTGTCTCTTTTTCCATTTTAATTACAGTAAACAAAATGATCTAATTGATTAAATTAATAATTATCGGTCATATTTGGGAAAATGAAATAACTTCTTCTATTGGAAAATAGTGAGAAGAGCGATCATTTTTTTTTTTTCTATTCTTACACTCTATCTCACGACCGAAAATAACCATAATTTATCATCATTGTGCAAATTTTACAGTAGAACAATCTCTGCTAGCTTTTTACTTTACTTTGACATCAGTTTTGCATATGTTTTGTCTAAAGATAAATATGATTCTGCTCTTTTTATTTCTGATGACTTAAAAATTCTGACGGTTCGTTTCAAATCAGAAAGTCTTTTTTTTTCTTTTTTTTTTTAAGTTTGGTTTGAAACCAACTAGTTTGTTATAAAAAAATTTAAAAATAAATTGCTCTCTCCGTGATTCAAACCAAAAACTACTTAGTTGACGGAATAAAACCAAACCACTAGGCCGAATAACGTAGCTTCAAATCAGAAAGTTTAAACAAGGATTTTGTTCTACTAAGACATAATAACGCAGATACGGATGTGGTGGACACAATTGCACTTTTTGATTAAAGATCATATTATTTTAACTTTAAATTCCTTTTTAATTGTAATTCATTTTCTTGACCAGGCATGATTCTCGAGTTTGGCTCCTTCATTTGGCTACGTGTGAAGCACCCTGATCTGTTCCGGCCATATCGAGTTCCGTTGCGGTTGCCAGGGCTAGTGATCATGTGCCTCGTCCCCTCGGCATTTTTGATCTTGGTCATGGCAATTGCCACTTGGAAGGTGTTCGTCATCTCTGTTGGTTTCACGGTTGCCGGCATTGCCGTTTATTTTATCATGCGTTTGTGCAAGGCCAAGGGCTGTCTCAAGTTCAGCACTGGCGATAGTTCATAGGAGCAAAAGTGTTGCATTGTTTTCTTATTGCAAGTGTGTATTCTCGATTGTCTTTTTGTATATCAAATATATTTAACAGGTTTCTTCTTTTCTTTTTATTTTGCTAATATTTAATGTAGGTTAATACGATCTCTGAACCGCTTCTTTTTCTTTTTTATTTTCTTCTTTACTTTTCCATTGTGAGGTTGGGAGGGAGGACGTGGACTGACAACATAAATTTTATTAAAGAAATGTTAATTAAGAAAAGCTTTCAATAGAGGTGATGAATTACCCCACATCAGATCTGAATCCGTCTTAAAGAATTAGAAAACCGTCTATAAAATTCTGGAGTCTTTCTCCCAACCGCTGCCCTCTGGCACTGCCACTTATTAATTCCTTGCCCTTGCCACCTGCTCCTCTCTTCCTCCTTCCGCTTCACAGTTCACACCAAGCTCCTCCTTTCTAGCTAACTCACAATCCCAAGGTAAACCATCTCCCTTCACTAATAACCAGTTGGTTCATGTTACAAGATTTCTGAGACATTTCGTGTACATCTCCAGACTCTACACTTTTTATAATTTTGGACATATGTCGAGTCTGGAACTGTACATAGTTACATACATGACAAGTTTTATAATTTCATTTTTTATATTTTGATGAAGACCACTATCTTGCATGTTTGCTTCATTGTTTGCAACTGTATATCCATTTAATGCTTTGTGAGCAAAAATTCTGGTCAAATCCGGTTGCAGGGAAACTTCTGTACAAGTTTGCATAGTGAAGTGCTTTCACATTTTTGTCCCTAGGCAATGATCATTCTCACTTTATAATTTTTTTATCCTCAAAACAAAAAAAATTATATTTTTTTTAAAAATTATTTTTATGTTTTTTTAAGGGTAGGATGATGAAAGCCAGTTGAAGATTTAGATGCCGGACTTCTGAAACCTTTGTCTGTATCCTTTATTGCACTACAAAGAAAATGTGATACAAGAAACTTCAATTCTTATCAGATTTTGGCCCTTTTTTTTGGTTGATAAAGCAAAATAAAGTTGCTATCAAGGATTAGTATTATTTTTGAACAATCGAAGTTATTAAGCAATGTTTTGTACTAGTTGTACTTATTGCATATACCAATTTCATCTGATATATATCCATGAAAACTCATACTTATACTTGTGGCACCGTTCCATCTGTGAAGATAAAAATTTATATCCAAAAGTCAAGGTTTAGAATTTATAGGTTCAATGTGTATCACATGAGGTTTTCGGGTCGGTTACCATCCTAATTCACTCTCTGGATACTCCATTTAATTAGCAAGTGTACCTTAGATGTAATGTGTTGTCTGAGAAAAATTTGACAGCATTTTCCCTTATGTGCCCTGAACACACTAACGCACAATTGCTCGTGAGTACGTATTAATCCTAAATGAGACAACACATTGCATCAAACATACCACTCGTTAATCCTAAATGAGACAGATCGAGTATCCAAAGAGCAGTCCCCAACTGAGACTATCCGAGATTAATTCCAAATAGATTAATCTCGAATGGGCACGACCTAAACTAGTTCAAATTTTGACAATTTGGACCTATATGACAATACAACTAATATATGAAAATGCCAAATTAATAATTAATTAACCATGCATGTAAATTCATGATAATTTACCGAATTGAAATTATTGAAGGTTAAAATAGAAAATTATCGATTTCTCTTAAAACGATGACTTTCTCGCTTCAATAGAATTGCCGCCTCCTAATTTTATGACATCAAAATGAAAAAAAAAATCGATTACAAATATGAATATATACCTCAAATGCGAATTTTTTTTTTGTTCTCCTTTGCTTTCTCATTTTATTTTAGAATTTTTCTAAATTTTCGATTTTTTAAAGTGGATAATCGATTACAAATAAAAGATTAAAAAAATAATCGAATATATACCTCAAATGAGAATTTTTTTTGTTCTCCTTTGCTTTCTCATTTTATTTTAGAATTTTTCTAAATTTTTTGATTTTTTAGCTAATTTTTTAAAGTGGATTTGGACAGTGTCAGTTGCCCTGAGTTGTTTGGGAAGGAAGGAAATATACTAAGGAACTAAAATGATCTTTAACACTAGTTTTTTTTTAAAAAAAACGACGCTAAAAGTAAAAAAAAAAAACGAAAATCTATATTTTTTTTCATTAGCACAGGTTGTTCTAAAAAACCAGTGCTAAAGATAACATTTTGTAGCATTGGTTTTTTTATAGAAAAATCAGTGCTAAAAAAACAGAAATTTTTCTTTTTTTAAAAAACTATTTTGCACCAATTTTTTTATAAAAATTGGTGCTAAAGAGAGAACTCTGACAATTACTAAATAGCAATTGATTATTTTAAAAATTGGTTTTCTTAAAAATCGTTTTTAATATGGTGGTGTTAATAATTGTTTTTGGCATAGTGACATATCTATAAGCCTTACAGGAGTGGTCTCCACTCTCATGGCGCGAAAACCGTCGTGCCTAGCTTCCAGGATGTGACATGGAGGATGGCTTCAACTCAAAAGATGTACAAATGGGATATAATACCACTCCCTCGTGGTGGAAAAAACCGTCATGCCTAGCTTTCGGGACGTGACATGGAGGATGGCTTCAACTCAAAAACAGGATCAATTATATCCCATTAATGCTTCTAATGGCTATCAATTATATCCCATTAATGCTTCTAATGGCTAAATACCGGTTATACCCAATCCCGATTTGCTGTTGTGCGACAAATGGTGTAGCGCACGTACGAGCCGTCTGATCTTGATCGGACGGTTAATTTTTTACGGGCCTATCAATCTAGGTTATATGCACAGCGCTTCCTTGTTCATTGGATCATTGGATCTTAATAAGACGGCCAGCATGCCGCGCTACACCATGTGTCGTGCAGCAGTGGATCTGAATTTCGGTTATACCGGCCATCCATTATCAAATAATTTTTTCTGATGCAGACAATTGAGCTGATGAAGGGGACAATGAATCTAACCAAATTAAGTTAGCCAAAACACCATAATATATGTCACAATGCTTATCTTCTTCGTCTCGATTAGTAGTATAAAAATAAGGTTTCGACACTTTCTTAATTGATTTATCTATCATGTATTTATCTGTTCGTTATTTGATCGACAAGATGAGATATAAGTACCAATAATGCCCGATTTTCAACTCCTTAAGCATCACGGATTTAAAAATTGAAATTTGAAGTCAATTAGCTATGAACAGTCCCATTTGTGTCGACATGTAGCCCCGGTATTAATTGTTTTATGTTTTTGAATCACACGGAGAAGTTGTTTCAGGTGCTAGGTGAACAGAGCACGCAAACCGTTTTCTAGACTGATAGATTTGCATTTTGTATCACGAATTTTGCAAATTTCCGAGATATAATATAGTGGCGTGCATTTTTAATAGCAATTTAATTCAATCTTTAACCAAAAAATAAGTAAAAAAAATGATATCATCATATATTTACTAAACACGCTATCAATTAATCATTCCAGTATATATATATATATAGAATGGCTAACGCGCCATTGATGGCACGTGCCATCAATTTTCTATCCACTAATTTTTTCGAGATCCAAAATTCAAACGGTCGATCCAAACCGTTCAAGTTGATCACAATATTGAAATACCCTTAGAGACCAAATTTTTCATTTTTCAATTTTTTTTGCTATTTATTATGATATTTTCAATTTGGAGGGCCTAAAATACTCTAATCACAATGTTTTTAAAAGTAGCATAATAAATAGTAAAAAAATTTAAAAAAAATATAAAATTTTGTCTCCAAGGATATTTCAATATGGAGAACAATTTGAACGGTTTGGATTGACCATTTGAATTTTGAATCTCGAAAAATGGTTTGATGGCACGGGACCCTCTGTGCCATCGATGGTGAGATGAGATGCATCACAAAGAACCTTTCGTGAGATGCGATTAAAACTCATGAATCTGGTTCAAAATGATCGATCCAAACCATGCAATATGATCTAGCTATTGAAATCTTTTTGTAGACCAAAATTTACATTTTTTCAGAATTTTTAAGTATTTTTTTCGGATTTTTAAAAATGACAGTTTTTGAACGGTACAGAACTAATTAGATTAACGATTTTTTAAAATTTCAAAAAAATACTTAAAAATTTTGAAAAAATGGTAAAATTTAGTCTGCATGGAGATTTCAATAGAGAGATCATATTAGACGGTTTGGATCGGTCATTTAGAACCAGATTCATGGATTTTTATCGCATCTTACGGAAGATTTTTTGTGATGCATCTCACCATAGCTAAACTCTATATATATATGGAAATAATTATTTGACAATAACTTGTTTTTAAAATTTTTAATAATATATAATTTTTTTTTCCAATCTGCAATTCGAATTAGTTTAATTATTGAAAATAGCATAGGCATCTTGGTGGATGTATACTTAGATTATACATATAGAATCCCCAAAATTCGTACAATTTTAGTGTTGTTTACCGATTCATTAAAAAAAAAGTTAATTTAAACCGTTAAAATTGAATTATTTGATAAATTGTAACGCATGCTTAAATTGTGTTCAAAATTTATTGTTATGATATTTGTACTGCGTAGATCATGTCCAATTGTCTATAATACTATATTTCAAAATAAAATATAATATTTTATGATTATCGATAATTTTAATCTTAATAATTATCAAGTGATCTAGCTATGACGACATTTGATATCTTCGATATATTTTTATCAAATAGAAATATTAAATAGGACGGATCGACCTTATTAAACTTATCCTATAACATTTGACTGAATTAGAAGCCTCCAACTCATAGCATTGTCATCTATCAAAGGACTTTCAAAATATGAAAACCTGAAATAAATCTCGCTTAAAATACTAGCTGTAAACATCATGTCCACAGGTATATCTAACATACCATTCACTAATTCTAAATGAAATAAAGTATTCAAAGAGCAATCCCCAACTGAGATTATTCATGATTAATCGCTAATGGATTAATCTCGGACGGACACAATCTAAAATAGTTCAAATTCTACCAATTTGGTCTTATATGATAATACAACTAATATATGCAAATGTCAAATTTTATTTAACCCATGCATACAAATTGATAATTTATCGAATTAATATTATTGAGAGTTAAAATAAAAAATTACCGAAATTTCCTTCAAACGATGATTTTCTCGCTTCAATAGAATCACCTTCTCTTCCTCTTCCTAATTTATCACATCAAATTGAAAAAAATCAATTACAAATAAAAAAATTCCTAATATATAAATAATAAATAAAAGATTAAAAAAATTAGAGAATATACATCAAATACAAAATTTTTTAAATATATTTACTCTCCTTTGCCTTTTTTTTATTTTTCAATTTTTTTTTAATTTTTTTAAGTGGATTTGGATGAGAGTAAATGCTATCGATTTTGGAGGAAATAAAATCGCTAATGAATAGTAAAGAGAGTGAATGGCAGCTAGGGATTGGAAAAGGGGAAGAAAAGCACAAAAAAAAATTCTATTTTTAGTATCGGTTTCTTAGAAAAAATCGGTGCTAAAGAGTTAAATAAAAAAATTTACGGTATCTCTTCAGCACCGATTTTTTTTATTTTTCGTAGAAAAACATGATCTGGTGTTGTCGGTTCTAGAGATGCGGCTGGTATGTGATCTATGACTTGTACAGTATGTGATGTGAAGAGCAACTGACGTGTAGATGCATCCAATACGGGATATGATTAGTGCATGATCTGTTATGGCGTGCAAGGTGGTGTGTGCGGTATGGTACGACGGACGTGATTCGGCTAGAGATGTGATGATATTGATCATCTATTTCTTTATAGTATATATATATATAAGGAGGGATCTAGTGCTACAAGTTTTTAGTGCCACAAATGTCATAACTTTTTTGTCGTTAATATTTCAAAATTTAGAATTTTAATCTTCGAATCCAAACCTTTGATATTGTTCAATTTATAGAGCGATGCAATTCTATATAATTTTTTATAAATTTTAGAGTTTGTTTGGTACTCGATCAAGATGCTAAAAAATGAACGAATGTTGTTAACTATAACATATTAATTGTAATACATTCCTTTTTTGGCCTCTTGATTGAGTATCAAATAAACTCCAAAATTTATAGAAGTTATATAAAAATGTATCGCTTATTAAATTGAATAAGATCAACGGTTTAAATTTTGAACATGAAATTTTAAAATTTAAAATATCAATGAAAAAAAAAGTTACAGAATTGCTTAAATCCAACCCTAAGATTTTATCATCCCCATCATCCCAGTCTTATCTAGCGTTGTTTCCATTTCTAGCGACGCGTTTTTCTATTTTTGGAAAAAATAGATCCAGCGTTGTTTCCGTTTCTAGCTTCGATCCTTATCCCCTGTAACTCCTTACCAACCTAAAGCGTACGCTGTCCCCTCCCCCACACACTACAACTAACTCATTACCGTACGTTGTCTTCCCCCCCTCCACACACACTCCCATCTCCATCGCCTCCCTTCCTCTCTGTAATTGTTGTAGTTAATATATGTAATTGCTGTAGGTGGACTACTAATTGTTGAAGGTAATATCATAACCGTTGAAGTTAATATACATAATTGTGGAAGGTAATATCGTAAGTGTTGAAGTTAATATATATAATTGTCGAATGTAATATCGTAACTGTTGAAGTTATAATATATAATTGTTGAAGGTAATATCGTAACTGTTGAAGTTATATATATAACTGTTGAAGTTAATATATATAATTGTTGAAGGTAATATCGTAACTGTTGAAGGTAATATTGTAACTGTTGAAGTTATATATATAACTGTCGTATCCGAGGGAGTACGAAGGGCGGAAAAGGGAGTGAAAAAGGATCTTACGGAAGGGGAGTGAAGCAAGAATGAGTTTTGGATTTTCAAAAACGGAAAACGCGGGCAGGGAATGGTAGCCAAAAATAAAAAAACGCGTTAGTAACTATTGAGGATGATGGGATGATGAATATTGGAATGATCATTATCAGCCCGAAAAAGTTTTGATATTTCTGACTACAAAAACTTATGCCGCTAGAATTTTTCTATATATATTGTAATTTTAGTTGGCAGTCGCTGCCAGGGTTTCTAAAAATGATAATGCAGTATCTTTAATGAAAATTTTGTTTGCAACAATAATAAATATAGGGTCTTCTTTGAAAATTTTAAAAATAAATGAAGAAAAATTTGGTCATAATCCCTACGATCTTCTTTATTTGGATATGATCCCTACAATCTTTAAAATCATCCATCTAATCATATTTAAAAAAATTTCCAATCATTTCAACTTTAAATTTAAAAAATATCAGCAACATAAATTTATGACCAAATCGCCCTCCCTCCATAAAATGTTGGGTGATTTAGATTTATGCCACTGCAAATATTTAAAATTAGAGATATGTCATCACTAAATGACAAATTATTTTTATGTCACTATAAAATAATAGAAATTAGTTTTATGCCATAAAAAATTGATATGACAAATTTACTCTTTTATTTGAAAAAATATTTTTTTTCCCAATTTTTGTCACGCAAGAAATTATGTACCATTAAACTATAATATTTTTTAGACTTAATTATTTTACTATCAATAAAACCCGTTGCATAACTTACACGTTTCATAATTTTTGCACTTTAACAAAATACTCGTGATAAACTTTCATAATTCCGTTCAGTTCATATTCACAAGGGCAGCAAATTTATTCAATGAATCTTTTTATGTTCATAAAGTTGTCCTTGAATCCTTTTTTTTTAATATGAAAATTGGCCATCGACTTCCATTAAACAAAAAGTTTACTAGTCTCTCTTATCGATAACTAATCTCCCTCATACGGGTATTTATCCTGTGAATGTCGAGAGACTAATCTCTCTTCCTTGCGCCGTTTTTTTTAGAGTTTGTTTATAGTGAGGGGTAATTTGGTCATTTAAAATAAAGAATGACAATTTTGGTAATGACAATTTTAGAATTTAGTATGTTTTTAGAGAAATAGTGGCATAAAACTAATTTTAGCAATTCAACGATGGCATAAATTTAATTAGCCATTTAAGAATGACATTTTCCTAATTATCAAAATTCATAGTGGCATAAAACTAATTATCTCTAAAATGTTCCGTCTCCTTTTTGTCATAAATAACTTAGAACCCAAAATTAATATTGAAACTAGATTCTAAAGTCGAGCCTCTGCCGCAACATACATTGCTCGACATTTTTTTAAAAAAATTTGTCTATTGTTCACTAAAATTATTTATTAGGTTTTTTAATGTGGTTGATTTTCTATTTGATATGCTGCTGAAAATTTATTTTCAAATTTTGTCTAATGTTCATTAAAATTAGTCATTATTATTAGATTTTGTAGTGTGGCTAATTTTTTTTATTTTATATAAATTGTCGGAAGACTGCGTATATTATATTTAGAATTTCATTCTAAGATTGTTTCCTTACAAAACCGTTGTAGTTATATTACTTAACAATCTGACACTTTTAATTTGGAATGCTATGCACATGAACACAAGAAGTATGCATAACCTTACCGGTTTGAGAACATGTACAACATAGTTAACGGTTTGGATTTACTCGACGTAATAGGGAATGGATCCAACAATAAGCTATAGATACAAGAGAAAACTACACTCCAAAGCACATTACATGTCATTTTTATTTAATATTTTTCTTTTTTTTTAAAAAAAATTTTATGGTGGACAAAAATTTAAAATAGAGTTTGAATCATAATTAATTATTTATATATGTTCATAATTTTAAATGAACAATATAAATTTAAACCTAATTAAATGATGAGATATGATGCTTAATTTAAGAAAATTATGTTGTTGCGAATATAATAATTTTTTGTCTTGTATGTTGTTGCTTGTATTATGTTTTTAATTAGCTTGGACATCATAATGTAAGTAAGATTAATTTAGCAAAGATTTCATGATTAATTGTTTTGTGTTACACCTTGATTGTTATATGTAACAAAGATTTAAAATTAGTTTGATCTTATCTAAACTCCATTATAATATTAAACACAATTAAAAGAAAATATAAGCTGAATTGAATTATATATGATATTATTATTAAACTGTTGCGCATTACAAAAAAATATCGTAACTTACAATTTGTCAACAAAAGTATTGGATGCAAGAAATCCTTCTCACCTACCCTCCATTCACATGTTCCAAATGCTTATGCCATAGAGAATCAACGATATCCACACATGGTGACACTATTTAGTCTATGCCACAGAGGATCAACAACATCCAGATATGATGACATTATTCATTATTGTTCACGTTTCTCATTCCAATTATACTTGTATTAGTTGATGTATAAGCAAATCTTTAAACCTTCGCAGTTTCTTTCCATTTCTTATCATCTATCTTCAGTTTCTTATATAAGGTTCTTCAGTTGTGAGGCGTGAATGAAATATGTTTTCAGAGAAATTATTTGGTGAATAATCAAGGATGAAATAAGGGCCTTATTATTTGATTTTCTTTTATCGTTGTTATTATTATTTTTTTGGGTTTGATTTTAGAAACACAAGGAAGATAAAATCTTTTCGGAGGGAGGACAATTTGGGCGTAAAATAACGCTACTAATTTTTTTCTAAATAAAAATATAAAAATTTGGGAAATCGAAACAAAGTCCTTCATTTCTGAAAATTACATAATGGTTCACACAATATTGAATGAGGAAAGATTGAAATTCTTCAAGAACCTATTCGGAGCAGAAGCATTTCTTCAGACGAAAGAATTTTCCCATTTTGGATGATGCAAAATTTTATTTGAGAGTTTTGTTGGGACAAGCGTGAAAAATTTTCCAAGAAAAGACATGGGTAAAAGATCCGAGCGCACAAAAGCAAGAAATCATTCCTTCCATCTGTCTCTTTCTGTCCCCAAAAATAAAAATAAATTAATCAATTAATAAAGCTCGAGAAATACGGACTGAACAATCAGCGGCGGACTTTCATCTCTCGTCCAAACTTTGAATGCTCCATTAATTTACTCCTGTTGTAAGTTTTTTTTTCCCCTAGTATTTTTCTGTTCCGTCCTTTTCAAATGGAATTCTTGTTTTTTTGCGCGAATTTTGATTAGATTTTTGTTTTTATGGAGTACCATTTTTCATTATTCGATATTTTTTAATTCGAAATGTATCTGGTTCATTCTTTAATATTTTCAGCCTTTGATTTTGCTTATGGTAAAGTAAGATAAACAAAAAGAAAAGATAAAAAATAAGACTTGACCCCAATTAACCTTTAAAAAGAGAATAAAAATGAACAAAATATCAAACAAACATATCCAATTATTAACGTTATATCTACATTTCGTAGGATAAAGAATGAAATACTAAATTTGATTCCATAATATAAGTGCAAAATGACTTGGATCATGTGGAAGTTTTCAATTTCTTCCTTTTTAGTCGAGTCATTATTAACAGTCTTTCAGATTGCGTCTTTTATGTATGAGAGGTACTCATTACCCTCTTGTTCTTATCATACAAATAAAGTGCATTTTGAAAATAAAATGCTACTGTTTTCGCATATAAGAGGAATCATGTGCAGTACTGTACCCACAAGTAGCATTAATTAAGGATGTAAATCTGGGAAATTAGCTAGTCTACAGTAAATTGTTGTTGTTGTGTTGTTGTTTTCTTTCTTTTGGGGTGGGGAGGTTTGAGGATATCCATTAACAAATTTTGGTTATCTACCTTACAATCACTTAAACGTTCAGTTTTATTGTAATAATAAATTATTTCGTAGGAAAACTAATAGCGAAATAAGCTAGTAGATATATATATTTTAATTTGCTTATATGGACTTCAAAAAAAAAAAATTTGGGTGACAGAAAGACTAAGATCTCTCTCTCTCTCTCTCTCTCTCTCAATTTCAGCTGGTACTGAAATTTGAATTTGTGATAAACGAAGATATTATTTAAAAAAAAAAAACAGGTGCTGGATTTTGAATGTGAACTCTTACACGGAGAACACTATCTTTTAGACAACTATACAATTAAATGTAGTTATCAGCATAAATTTTTTCCTTAAATTTCTGACACATGGCCATTTCTTTTTCAACGGCAGACATAATATCGAGTTATCGACACTTCTTTGTTTTCGAATGTAAAAAGTAATGAATTGAATGACTCAATTAAATCAATTACATATTTAATTTATAATATGAATTACGTATTATTAGCTTCTGAAGAAATTTATGCAAAATCCTTATCGAAAGTTTCTCAAACCATTATCCTTTTTATTTTCAAAATTTCTTCAACCATTACTTTGTTCTTGTAGTTTAAAAGGTTCTTAACTATTACTTTGTGACTATAATTTTTTATTTTTGAATAATATCTGCATTTTATTTTCCTTGTAATGTAAAATTCGGTTGCATTTATTTCCGAATAGAAAGTCTACTTTATTTAATCCAAGGGAAAAAAAATCGGTCGAAAAGCAAGAGAAACAAACAAAAATTGTGTATTGACTTAATGGAGACTTATCAAGTGCTCAAAATAGTATTTTTTTTTTAAAAAAATGACACGAAAAAGATGGGAGTCACCACCCATTAAGACTTTTCATACTGGTTTACATATCTTTATATGACTTCGTACATCTAATTTTGTTATATAAGCAGTCATGTTACCGTTTTGGTAGATTTTTTACAAAATAAAAACGACTTAGTAATAATGATTTTGGTTGAAGTAACTAATTAAAATATTCCATAATTTGCAATAAGGAAAGACGATTTTTCATTGACAAGCCTCCCCCCCCAAAAAAAAATAAAATAAAAATGCACCCAAAAGTATATATACATGCTCCATATTTCGTTTCGAATTACAACATAATCAGTGGCGGATCCAGGATTTCTTTAAGCCCGGGCACAATAAAAATTAAATATAATTTATATTTTTGTATTATTTAAAAAACAATATATATATATATATATAAATTTTTAAAATATTATATATACACATATATAATTTTAAATATTATATACATACACACACTTAATAAATTATTAAATTTTGCAATTTTATTGTTTTCATTCTAAATTTAAGACCCTGATTATTTTCTATATTTTTATTCTCATTGCTATAGTTGATTGCCCAAAAAAAAAAGGAGTAAACGAAACAAGCTGAGGAGAAACATGCAATATTTGATAATAACTTTAAAAAAAATGGATGATATTCATCACATTTCAATTTTTATATTATAAATCATGCATTTAACTTCAAGTACCATATTGCTCGTGCACGGAATTGTCGTGTAAAACACATAAATATTGAACAATTTGTATAGGAATTTAAGAATGAAACAAATAGTTTTATGAACCTTCCAGTATAGTATAAATCTAAAAATAAAACGAGAATTGGAAAATAATCTAAAATAAAATTTAAGACTACCAAGAATTTATTTATTTAATAAAATTTGAAAAGTAGAAAAGATAAATATAAAACCTTGGTAAAATGAGAAACAAATTTAAATAGAATCAAGTACTGGGATCGGTGGAAAAAATGCTAAGATGAAAAACATTATTTAAAAGACAAAAGAAAAGAAAAGATTACAAAATCAAATTCGTTCATTCTAACTTTGCAAATTAGTTTTAGTTTCCAAATGTTATGAACCTATAGGCCCAACTTAAGGAATAAAAATTCAGTTTGCTTTTTTTGTTGACATGAGTTTGTTTTAAGGGAAATTGATTACAGCCATTTGCAGTTTTGTCATCCCTGTCATCCCTGTCATCCCTGTCATCCCTGTTATCGTTAAACATAAAGTGAACACTTAAATAGACAAAGTGAACATATATTGTAATCAAAATGAACACATACAAACAGATAAGTTCAATAAAAATAAATTGAATGTGCATATAAAACTCTGAATAAGAGATGACAACACTTATTTATTTGTAAGCGTTCATTTTGATAGTCTATATGGGGTCGTTTGGCAACATCAAAGTTTAGTGGGATCAAGGATTAAAGTTAGCATTTTGAGATTAGTGTTTGAGGTTAAAGTTAATAAAAGTTAGTACTAACTTAAAGTTAGTAATTGTTGTTTGGCATGATAGATTAAAAGTTAGTGATCAAAATAAATGCATTCAATTATAACATTCATTTTAATCTAGACATTTTAGAATTAAAAAATTTTAAATTTTGATATTTTCAAAATTTGAAACTTTGAAAAATTGAAAATTGAAATTAGAAAATTTGAAAATTTGAAAATTTGAAATTTGAAACTTGAAATTTGAAATTTGAAATTATGGAATTTGAAATTTTGAAATTTGAAATTTGAAATTTTGAAATTTGGAATTTTGAAATTTGAAATTTGAAATTTTGAAATTTGAAATTTGAAATATGAAATTTTAAATTTTAAAAGTTTCTTCTCAAGGTTTTTCTCTTCATATACGATTTAAATTTTTTTTTTTTGGTGTTTGAGAAAAACTTAAATATATGGTCAAGTTAGGAAGGTAGTGCTAATCCCGTTGACCCCAAAGTTGTTTAGCAATGTAAGGCATCTAGGTTAGCTCGTTGATCCAAAAGTCAAGCTAAACTTGGCACTACCAAACGAGCCCTATGTTTATCTTATCTATTTTATGTGTTCACTTTGTATTTAACGATGGCAAAGATGACACTTATAATTTCTGTTAAATATAGGCACCAGTGTGAGCAAAGCCCGGGCACGAGTTCTTCCGCTTTTATATCAGACCTTAATTTTTGAAAATCACGCCCGGGCACGGGCCAGGGGTTTCCCTCACGGCCTCACTTGGATCCGCCCCGGAACATAATTATGATTTATGAGCAGCTTTATAAAAAAAGAACAAAAAGAAAGTGATTTGATTGGATTCAGTGGAATGAGGACCTGAGGTCCGTGTTAGTTAAGAAGTATCAATAAGCACATTTAATGCGCGTTAAACACATTTCATTTTATTTAATAATCTTTTATGGAATTTATTTGAATTCTGTCAATACAATATTTAGCTTTGAAAAGTATGAATACATGAATACATTTTAGTGCATTGTGCATTAATTTACATCCATGCTAATTGCCTTCTTCTTTCCTCAGGTTAAAACAAGTGTCGTACAAATTAATAGAAGACTCTTCAAATAAATTGCTCTCAAGTGCCCACCAAATAGACCTGCCACTAATTGAGTACTTCCAAAAATTCATAAATTAGTATTACAACAATAAATACAGGATGGCGAACTTCCCATTCAAGCTCTCATTCCCTAGCTTCCTATCTCCTTCACGGTCACAATCCAAACCTTCACATCACAATCCAGCTCCCTACTCTCTCCTGCCCAAAATGCAGGCCCAGGAGATACAACTCCAACCATCTCAAGTCCAAACTGCACCCCAAAATGATCAAAAGGAGCCAATAAACCAACCGACTCCATCAAGCCTGATGGACACTTCGAACTTGCTACCGCCATCACGACAAACATGCACCGTTCCTAAACCAATCAGCACTACAAAATCCAGCTCCAACAAGCTGAAACTCATTCCCTTGATATTCCTCATATACTTCGAGGTTGCCGGCGGCCCCTATGGTGCAGAGGAGTCTATACAGGCCGTCGGGCCACTTTATGCCATAATTGGCTTCTTTATATTTCCTTTTCTATGGGGAGTTCCTGAGTCCTTAGTCACAGCAGAACTCGCCACAGCATTACCGGGAAACGGTGGTTTTGTCGTATGGGCTGACAGGGCCTTTGGCCCATTTTTCGGTTCCCTCATGGGTACCTGGAAGTACCTGAGTTGCGTTATCAACATAGGTGCATACCCTCCAATGTGTGCAGACTATATATCGCGTGCCTATCCTCCAGCTGCAGCCGGACCGGGCAGATCAGTTGCCATATCGATAACCGTGGTGCTTCTTTGTTTGTTGAACTACACCGGTTTGTCGGTTGTTGGCTGGGGAGCGGTGGTCTTGGCCGTTGTAACCCTCGCACCTTTTGTACTTATTACAGTTATGGCCATGAGGATGCTTCAGCCAAAGAGATGGATGGTGCAGGTGGAAAAGAAGGATTGGAGGCAGTTTCTAAATATCTTGTTTTGGAATTTGAATTATTGGGACAGTGCGAGCACGATGGCCGGAGAGGTTGAGCAGCCCGAAAAGACCTTCCCAAAGGGCCTGGCAATTGCAGTGGTGATATGTTCAGTGAGTTACTTCTTGCCGGTGATGGCCGGTACTGGAGCAATCGATTCACCGCCTGAGGCTTGGGTGAATGGTTATTTTGCTGATGTTGCTGGTACGTGTTTTTATATTTGTTTCTTGCATTTGATTATGGGCACTTCAATGCTCTTGAGTTCCGATTCAATGGAGACGTCCAATGTTTTAAATCTTCTGGGAAGAATCATACACTAAGGCTCTGTTTGGATTTCATTTGAGAAGAAGGAAAGAAGAAATAAGAGAATAAAGTTATTATAAACAATCAAAACTCTTCACAAAGTTACACACTTTTCAATACTTCTTCCAATTTTTTCCCTTCTTCCCACACCTTATCCAAACGGAGCCCAAAAGAATCTGAGATTCAGAGAGCCTGATCTTTAATTGGAAAGGAAAAAAAAAATCGCTCGGTGATTCCACCTGAAAATTAATTGAATAAAATAAAATTTAATAAAAGGTAAAGTGGATAAAAAATTATCAAGTCTTAAAAGAGTTTCTATATGATCTTCTTTGTAGGGGCGGAACCAAAAAAAAAAATGGAGGGGAGTAGAAGGGGAAAAATAATAATTTGTATGCATATTATATCAAACTAGTAGACTAACACAACAAAATAATTGGAATTTTAAATTTGAGGGGAGACCGAGCCCTCTAGGCCCCCTCTTGTTCTGTCCCTGCTTCTTTGTGGAAGGTTGAACTATTGGCAAAGTAGATTTGTTGCTTTAATCACAATTTTATTAAATTTCATTTGTTCTCGCAAATCTAAGATAATTTGATACATTATACTTCATAATTTATCCAAATATTAATATGTTCTTATAATCTACACAACACACATCATTACTCATTTTTTTAAAAAAAAAGTTAAACGAATAGCTACTCTAAATTTGTTTCTATCAACAGTAGTCATTAGGAAATGGAGTTTTATGTTTATCATTCTGCAGCATTTTTTAGAAGAGTATTGATCTTATTTTATTTCTCTTCTGCATATTATCGCTCTCGTTTTGAAATGATTAAGTCATAAAAAAATGCTTTTTGTTCTCAAGCAAATTAAGTGAAATAGATGTGTTCTCTTGTGTTGGAAGAACTGGAGAAGATTGCAGTCTACTCGGCATGTCGTTATTATGTCCGTTATGGAAAGTGGAAACTGTGTTCTAAGGCAGAGTTCTGTACCATACGGTCCATACTGAAACGAGTCTGTTTGTTGTTTAGGTATACTATAGTGACGAACTTTAAATCAGAAAATAATTTGAAAGGAAAAAAATTTTCTATGAATAATTCGAAAAAAACTTGGGTATCCGTTAAATTCATCTATCCGTTTTGGCTCCGTTTGGATAAGGTGTGGGAAGAAGGAAAGAAGTGGAAAGAAGTATTGAAAAGTGTAACTTTGTGAAGAGTTTGGATTGTTTATAATAAATTTATTCCCTTATTTCTTCTTCCCTTCTTCGCAAATCTTGTCAATTCATTAAAAAATATGAATATGTTTGGATGGATGAGGGCTGGTCATTAACTTTTGTTAGTGATTATTTTCAGCATAAATTTGACTGTAACAGTAAGAATAATATTGTCTTACTAATTTATCTTAAAAAATAATCCGCATTTAACTCACTATACTCACTCTTCACTGAAACACACCTCCAGAGTAAAGAGTCAAAATAAATCGCCAAGAGGTAATACACTTTCGACGATATAGACAAGCCCACACACGCGACATGAATAAAGTACGTTTGAAGCAAGGCTCTGTTTCTTGCCTTCGGCCAAGATCTGATGTCAAAATCCAAATTGATTTTATATGATATACATACAAGCGGCCTTTTGCCTCTTTCTTTCAAACCGTCCATATTGCATCTCTAATGACAAAAGAATCCTCATCTCTGAATTCTTTTTGACATAGTTTATCTATTTGTCTATTTATCTAATGATAAATTACTTAAATACTAATTTTTTTTAAAAAAATTGTCACGTCATCACGGCTAGGGCCGTCAAATGTGCAGAAACAGAATGGAAGTGGTATGTTTCGTTTTCGTTTCGTTTCTGGTAACGTAAGAAAATTCCATTTTGTTTTCGTTTTGTTTCGTTTTCTGTTCCGTTCTCCATTTTTCATTGATTTTAGCAAATTATCATTGATTTCAGTCTAGTTTTCGGTAAACGGAACACTAACGTGCAGAGGAATCTGTTCCGTTTATGTTTCGTTTTTTGAAAACATAAGTCATTTACCATTCCATTTTTGTTCCGTTTTGGATGAAGCAAAATGAAAACAATCGAAACGGCAGACAGCCCTAGTCAAGACGGGTTTCAACTCCGAATTAGAGCTGTCAATGGGTACGGTACGATATGGTAGAAGGTATTTTCATACCCGTACCCGTTAAAATTTTCTTTACCCATACCCGTACCCGTACCCGTTAAAAAAAACTTTATCCGTACCATACCCGTATCCGTTAAGAATTAACGGTAAGGGTAGGGTAACGGTACATAACGGATAATAATAATATTATTAATTTAATAAAAATATATAATGTGATAAATAAATAATATCAAATAAATATATAGATAAGTAAAATATTTAGATAATATTTTAGATATAACAAAAATTATGAAATTTATTCTCATATCAATTGAATTCAAAAAATATATATAACTAATTATAAATTATAATATAATATAGAATGAAAAATCATCATCATGAATAAGTTTGGATGAAGATCGAAATTAATAACATATCTTTCGAAATATGCTAAAAACTTGTTTATATATACATGTATGTTTGTAAAATATTACCCGTTAGATAATGGGTATGAAATAACCATTACCCGTACCCGATGAAAATGTTTCTTTACCCGTACCCATACTCGTTAGTCTAACGAAAATAAAATCTTATCCGTACCCGTCTTATCGAATACGGTACGAGTAGGATAAACGAGTAAACGGATTTCATTGACAGCCCTACTCGGAATTTGGTCACGGGCCACTTCGGGTTTTGAACCCCGAAGTTACTTTTAAATTTTAATTATTGTCATATTTAACTTAAAAATAAACACTGTAAATATATTTATTAAAAAACGGTTGGTGGTGATCGAAATCGCATTCTGTAGGAACTGCAGAGAGCAATTCGAGTAGTTGTTTGTCATATCAATAATACATGTTTTGTGATTAATATCGGAGTACGGCTCCTAAAACTTAACTGTCGAAATTAGATTGAATGGTCCGGAGAATCCCCAACACTGCTTTTTTTTTTTTTTTGATGAACAGATACCCAAGAAAGATATCCTGCATTTTATTAACTAAATGCATCTTACAACTACTAGTTTAAACTGTCACAATCAGTGACAGAGAGAGCTCCTTATTAGAGATTCAAACTCAAAATATCAACAAAAGTCTCCTTAAGGGAGAAAGCTACCACAAATTCTCATAAAAACAGAAAAGAGACTGAAAGACTACAGGTAGAAACTAATGTCTAGAAGCTCCGGTTCCATCACCAGCCCCAGTGCATGAAAAGCATGCTCCATACCCGTAAGATGTCCTGTCCAAAAGAAATACAAACTGAATATAGAAGAACAAAGAGAGAAAGCAGTCATACCTATATTATCAGTAAAGACTCTGGTGTTTCTTTCCTTCCAGATAACCCAACTAAGGCTCCGTTTGGATTCATCCGGAATTTGCAGGAAGATGAAATTCCTGGCGGAAAAGATAGAAAATTTATTATAAACAATTCAAACTCTTCACAAAATTACACACTTCCTAATAAATTTATTCGTAGGAATTGCAACTTTCCCAAATTCCCTAAATTCCTAAGCGATCCAAACGGCCCCTAAAAGCAGCAAACAAAGTTTGCATTTGAGTTCTTTTAGTTAGTGGAAGAGATAATATTTGTCCATATATCTTTAATTTTGAAAGAATCCGTATGGAAACCCCAAGGATTAAAACTGATAAACAGAAGCCAAAAGTTCTTGATGAAAGAACAATGACCAAAAGATGATCAATGTTTTCATTTTCATCACAGAATACACATGTTTGATCTAAATGACTCCCCTTCTAACTGCTAATCTATTCTTAGTAAGTATCTTATAATTTGTAAATAGCCAAACAAAACACTTGACTTTTAAAAGACCAAATTGTCTTATTTAAATCTAAAGTGATTCCTCCTGAAAAAACCACAGTGGTACGTTTACTATAGAAGATTCCGAATAATACTGTTCAAACCACAGTGGTTTAATTAAACCGAGTTGCACCCGTACACATAGATCCGTTTTTGTTGGTAAAAATCTTAAAACGAATGTAGAATGACCACTGGGGACGAATTACGTACTAGCCAGAGGGCCAAACTAATAAATCCCAGCATGTTCTGTGTCAGTGGATTAGTCGGGGTTCAACACCAGGACCTTTTTTTTTTTTTTTTTTTCCTTCCTGATTGATTGTTAATCTTATGCTATATAATATAATACAATTTACAGGCTCTTGCCATTCCAAGTTTTAAGGGTACAAGTGTGGTGTTTCAAGCAAATTAATTAAATTATAGATATATTCATATTAGTTAAGAAATTATGTAGTATCCTTAAATTAATTATTCATAAAGCGATCTGAAAAAGATAAATTCCAATTTTCAATATTTTACTGTTGATTTAATGATCTTTAATGTTTTCTTTTTCTATACGCAAAGTCTATATAATCTAAATGAACAAAAAACATCTGGAATTTTAGTTTCTTTTTTGTTTAGTTCAACGAATTTTGATAGCTTTTTTATGATTATCAAATAAATTTGAGAAAGTTTAATATGCACCATAGTGCATAGAGTTTTCTATGCACCGCGATCTTTTTCGGTGGTATTTTTGTAAATTGACAAATCTAATTTAACCAATCTAAGCTACATATTGAAATCCTATAGCAAATCAAATTTTATAATTTTTTAGATTTTATTACTATTTTTTTGAAATGTTGTACTATTTACAAAAATATTTCCGAAAAAATTCACAGTGCATAGAATGCCCTATGCTCTGCGGTGCATATTAAACTTTCTCAATAAATTTTCCGTATATTCCTTCCGAATTGAACTATGTTTATTTATAATGACTCGGAATTTTAACTTCCCTGTTCCTTAAATCTAAATATATAGATAACATATGTTTATACATTTCCTTTTTGTTCATCAATTGAAATCTACGTATTGATAACATATGTTAATCCTGCAGACATGATTGGAGGCAACTGGCTGAAATACTGGATCCAAGCCGGCGCTGTACTATCGTCAATCGGCCTCTATGAGGCCCAACTGAGCAGCGGCGCTTTCCAGCTACTCGGCATGGCCGACCTGGGTCTTCTTCCCAGCGTCTTTGCTGTTCGGGCACCCAAGTTTGACACACCATGGGTTGGCATCCTTCTCTCATGCATAATCACGCTAACGATCTCATTCCTCCCCTTTGAAGATATCGTTGCAACCGCCAATATTTTGTACAGTCTCGGGATGCTCCTTGAGTTCGCAACATTTCTTTGGTTGCGCATGAAGTACCCTGACCTGAAGAGGCCGTACCGTGTTCCCCTGGGCATTCCGGGGCTAATTGTCATGTGTCTCTTCCCGTCAGTGCTTTTGGGCTACGTGATTGCGGTTGCAAGTCGAAGGGTGTTTTTACTGAGTGCTGTGCTGACAGTATTCGGAATTGCAGTGCATTATTCTATGCGGTATTGCCGCTCGAGAGGATTGCTCAAGTTCACTGATAATGAAGGATTGGAAGATGAACAGACAGAGAAGGAAAGAATTGTGCTCGGAGATGAGGAGGAGATCAATGGCGTTGTTTAAAGAGCTTTCACATCCAAATTTTAGCTAACTACTATTTACGTGTACCAACAATTTTCTTTCTGGTTTGAGCCTTCAGGGGCCCAGATTGTAAGTTTCTTCTTGTGGCCTATAAATAGAGAAAAAGATTAGCCTGTTTTCAAGGGTATGATAAACATAGCCACAGCCCACAGGCCACAGAGGCATCCGACCCTAAAAAAAAAAAAAGATAAACAGAGGCATCCGTATTGAATGGCCAGAATCTCAGGCCTGTTTTCTAAGGATGTAAAATTTTTGTAAATACTAGTTTCCTCCAAACTTATCTTTGCTTTTTCATTCTTCTGTAATCCTAATTTAAAAGCATTCAAGTCAATTTTGTAATAACAAACTCTCATTCACAGATTTCCACTTTTTTTTTAAAGGAAAAAAAAAACCTCCAAACAAGGTTTAATGATTCAAATTGTCACTCTAAAATCTAAATTGAAGAACTCTCTTCGATTATTCTTAATTTTATTTGCAAAGCTGCTAAATACTTACAATTTGTTAATACAATTGCCTCAGTTTCTACTGATGTTTATTATTATTTTTTTTTGTGATCTTTACTCCGCAAGAGAGGGAGGGGGGGAATTCAAGTAAATAATGCTTTTTTACAAATATATAAGAGTAAAAAACACAATCTAAATACAAATCAGTTCACCAAACTATGCCTCCCTTTTGTTTTATTACAACGTATCTCTTTTAAGAAACAGTGAATGATCATGATTGCATCAAGTACAATGATGCTTATGCATTTATGGATGTTACTGTGTAAATTAATATACCTATCTATCCAACGCCTCTTTCTAAAATGCAACTCGAAAGCAAATGCAACAGAAGCAGGACTGCAGGACTAATGCACGTAACTAGCATTTTACTTTATTATCAACATATATTTCACTTAGGTGTGTTTGGATCGTTTAAGAATAAAATTAGGATTAGTTATCACTTATCAAATAAAAATATTATTTCTAAATAGTCAAGAATAATTTTTTAGGTTTTAGAATGCTATTTTTATGTGGTCCAACATCCTTAGTAGATTTTTATTCCTAGTGTGTTTTAATCATCTTCTTAAAAATGTGAATTGAAAATTTATTGTAATCACTTTTTAATGTAGATTAAAAATATGATCTAAACAATGTAAGAATAAAAATTTATTCCGGATATCGGACCATTTAGAAATAACACTCTAAATCTTAAAAAAAAAATTATTTTTATCATTTAAGCATAATATTTTATACTCTGAATAACTTCTTTTAATTTCATTCTTAGAGATCCAAACGCACCCTTATTACTGTCAATTTTATTTTATTATAATTATTTCGTAAATCTTTTTTAGAAAAACAAAATTATTTTGCCGGAAAAAAATCTTTAGCAATCCGCAATCCCAGGCCTAAGCGGAGCTTGGTTTCGGAAATTAATATCTTGTTTTTCTATCCACTGGACCTAACAAAGTACTAAGGCCCACTGCCAATTCTTCTAAAAAAACAAAGGATTAAGGCGCTGCTCCCATGTGCCTGACTGCCTGGGAATCAGGGTGCGGATCTTCGATCGTAACCGTCCAATCAATGAGGGATGGCCCCGCGGTAAATAATATCAGATTGATAGTTTAAAAAAAAATAATCGTTGAGATTAAATCCGACGGTTTGAATCCAAAGTCGGCACTCTCAACTTAAAAGGTCGGCAAGGATGCTGGTCTTGTGCCTGGGCTTGATTTCGGAAATAAGGACTTGGTTTTATGTTATTTCTCTATCAGACACCTGAGCGCTGCACCCACGTGATTAACTGATTCGAATGCTCCATGTGATTAACATCCTAAGCGTACTCTCAAAAAAAAAATCCTGAGCAGAAATCGGAATCATTATTTGCTTGTCTTTGATTCCCACAGATAAAACCAAACGCGTTTAAGAGCCCATATGTAGAATCCTACGTTGCATGGATCGATACGGGTGCGGCGATACGGAAATTTAAAAAAATCTCCCATACAGATGTGGCATAATTTTCAAATCGGAATCATTTGAACATTTCACGTGATATATAATTTTTTTTAAAATATGATGATTCATGAGAATTTTTGTATATGAAATTTTTAAAATTCTTATTTTTTTTTTCTGTTTCAATCTAAACTTGGAAGTTCAAAATATAATTTTACAGTTGGAATCTTACTGAGAAACTCCATTTATACATATGACTTCAGTATTTAGCGTTCACTACTCTCCAGCAGTGCAACTGTGCAAGTACAGAGAAGCCATTGCATTTTTAATTGAACAGTGAACACATTTTGTAATAAGGACACAGAAAACCATGAATAATTAAAACATAAGACAGTTTTTTTTTTTTTTTTGATGGTTACATAAGACAGTTGTAAAAGCACTATATGGAGCCAAGGTTCCTGATGCAACCTTATTATTAAACCTCTGGTAAAACAGAAATTATAAAACTACATCATGTACCAACTACCATGTACCATGTAACGCAATAATAACTTGGTACCATGTAGCATAACTTAATTGGTACCCTCACATGAATTATAAACAACAAGAATAACTTGTTACTTGAATTATTTAAACCTCTGAAATGAATTATAAAACAACTTGTTACCATGTGCCATGCAACATCAGCAGAAAATCCCATAACATCACTTTTTAGTACACACTCACGCAGTTAATTAAGCCACCTTCATGTTCATCTTAATGCTCCGTTTGGATGCGTTGAGAATAAGGTAGGAAGAAGGAAGAAGGGAAAAAATTTATTGGGAATAGATAAATTTATTGGGAAGTGTGTAACTTTTGTGAAGAGTTTGAATTGTTAGAAATAAATTTATTGGTAAAAAGTAGTTATTCCTTATTCCTTATTCTTGAAAGAAGCCATCCAAACGGAGCCCAATAGAATCAACCTGTTGATAATCAAAGAAAATGTGATACTTTAGTAGTGAATTGAAAAGCAATTGGAATTTTAAAATTCAACAAACCTATAGGGTGCGTTTGGATAGGTGTGGGAAGAAGGGAAGAAGGTAAGAAGTGGGAAGAAGTATTGAAAAGTGTGTAACTTTGTGAAGAGTTTGGATTGTTTATAATTTTTTTTTCTTCTTCTTCCTTCTTCTTCTTCTTTCTTCCAACGATCCAAACGCACCCTTAAGTAAGTAAGTAGTACCATATATGGCCGACAAACAGTCCCAACAACAGTCCATCCCAACTAATTTATGCATTCAAATTGAACAAACCTAATTGAAATTTTAAAGTACAAAAACAGAAAAGAAAACTATTCTAATCATTTAATTCAAGCTGTAATTTTTTTATTCATCTTCATGGTTTTGAAATGAGATATATACATTGAATGAATTAAGTATTAAATTTATTATTAATTTACAAGAAGTGATCAATTAAAACAGATTTAAATATCTGAATTCACATAATAAATTTCAATATGTATATAAAAAAAAAAATGAATGTCGTGGAGCACGGGGATAAATAAGATAAAAAATTAAATAGTCTTTTTTATATTTATAAGATATATATAACATACAATATTAAGAGCTAGCCTGATTGGATCGGAAGAAGGACGAGAAAGAAGATCGTCGATTAAAGTCTCCACTAAGAGACTATATACCGTTGACATAAACAAGACCAAGTATAGCCTCACAAAATTAGGTCATGCATAATAATATATTTTTTATTATTGACATGAATAGCAGGGGGAGCTCAGCTCACGTTAGGACTTTTCATACTTGAGAGTATTAACATGAGCTATACAGCCCAACATGTTAACGGTTTTAGATAATTAGTCATGACTTCGTACACTTAATTTATTATTAAAAAGTGATGTCACCGGCTTGCTATAATTTTCATATCGAAAAAAAAATAGACTCACTGATTTTGAATGAAACAGCAAGAATATCCATAATTTGAATGAAACAAATAATTAAACTTCATTGACAAGCCTCCCAGTGTACTATTGTACTCAAAGTATGCAAAATTGTATACTCATTTAGTACAAGGATGTATAATATAATTACAATAGCCTCTTTATTAAGAAACAAAATAAATTTAATCATACGAGTAGATGCGGTCTAAGTTGGCTAGAAGTATCAATAAGCACATTTCACTTATATCAGTAAACACATTCGGTTATTCAATCTTTATTTTCAAATTATTTGAATTGGTACTGCCGATAAAATAGCGAATGCATGGATGCCACACATATTAAAACAAGGCATTCTCCAAATAAATTGCTCAACCACATCAATCCGCCTCTATTCGGAAAACTTCCAAAGAAACATATCAAAATCGATTTCAACAGTAATACGGGATGGTAACCTTTCCGTTCAAGCTCGATCTCATTCCCTAAATTTCTATCTCCTTCACGCTCACAACTCAAATTAACCTTCAGTTTACAATCCGGCTCCATACTTTCTCCTTGCACAAAATGCAGACCCAGGAGATACAGCTCCAACAAAATCAAATTCAAACTACACCCCAAATTGATCAAAAAAAAACAAGAGACCAGCTGAGCCCGTTGGACACTTCAAACTTGCTACCGCAATCCCGATACACATGCACCGTCCCTAAACCAATCAACACCACAAAATCCACATCCAACAAGCTTAAACTCATCCCCTTGATATTCCTCATATATTTCGAGGTTGCCGGCGGCCCGTATGGTGCTGAGCAGTCTATACTGGCTGCTGGGCCACTTTACGCCCTAATCGGTTTTGTCATATTTCCTTTTCTGTGGGGAGTACCTGAGTCCCTAGTCACAGCAGAACTCGCCACAGCATTACCCGGAAATGGAGGTTTTGTCATATGGGCTGACAGGGCCTTTGGTCCATTTTTCGGTTCCCTTATGGGTACCTGGAAGTATCTTAGTTGTGTTATTAACATAGGTGCATACCCTCCAATGTGCGCAGACTATATATCTCGTGCCTACCCTCCAGCTGCAGCCGGCCCGGGCAGGTCAGTTGCCATATCGATAACTGTGGTGCTTCTTTGTTTGTTGAACTACACCGGGTTGTCGGTTGTTGGCTGGGGAGCGGTGGTCTTGGCCGTTGTAACACTCACACCATTTTTTCTGATCACAATACTGGCCATAAGGAGGATCCAGCCAAAGAGATGGTTGGTGCAGGTGGAAACGAAGGATTGGAGGCTGTTTATAAACACCTTGTTTTGGAATTTGAATTATTGGGACAGTGCGAGCACAATGGCGGGAGAGGTTGAGCAGCCCGAGAAGATCTTCCCGAAGGGCCTGGCGATTGCAGTGGTGATATGTTCGGTGAGTTACTTCTTGCCGCTGATGGCCTGTACCGGAGCAATCGGCTCACCGCCTGAGGCTTGGGTGAATGGTTATTTCGCTGATGTAGCTGGTACGTGTTTATATTTGTTTCTTGCACATGAATATTTGTACTCCTACAGTTCTACTGATCTAAGACACCAAATAATGAATGAATCTAGTGATAATTATAGATTATAATTTTTTTAAAGATCATTTGCGATTCCACCTGATAGTGTCATTAAATTAAATTTAATAAGAAATAAAAGATAAAAATATATCTGAGGACAAAAAGGAGAAAATACAGTTTCATGGAAAGAAAGAAGCAACATGATTTTTCAAAAATTTATTTCTACCCACCAAGAAGTGGGCATTTTTTTACTTTTTTAAATTTTTTCTCTATATTGTTTCTCGTTTTGAAAGGATACGCAATGCTTTTTGTTACGGAGCAAATTAAATGAAGTAGGATAATGTTCGGATATTAATTAGATACAAATGCGGATATTGTCGAATATCTGACCGATATGAATGCATGCATATGTATAGTTTGGATATAAATAAATTTTAAAATAATAAAATAAGAATGCGGATATTATCAAAATATGGATATGAATGCATGTATATTTTGGATATAAATAAATTTTAAAATAAAAAAATCGATAACTAGTAAGCTCGATATAATATGGTAGCATATGTGATCATACATTATTAATCAATGTGTCATCGTCGTAACCATCGCAACAAGAGAAAAAAATAATTTTTATATTGTCATTATATCATTTTATTAGTCTAATCAAAATGTTATTGTAAGCCAAGCTATTTAATAAAAACTTAGTATAATTAAATCAAAAGTATTATCTATAACATTATAGGAGTAAATTACTATGTTAATATCTTGTGTAATTGATTTAATGAGGATATAAATCACATATGGATCAGATTGCATATTTTTTTTGTCGGATACGAATACGAATTATATAGTAATCAAAACTATGTTGATATCACTTTTTTTTTTGGTTAGATACATACACGGATACGAATGTAGATATACTTGGATACGGATACAATTAAGATATCAAGCACAATTTCGGATTAGATAAAGGTCGGAGCAGAGTTTATTTGCCAGTTTTCATCCCTACGCATGATATGAGGCATGATATGGTAAGAAATTAATATTAACTTCGAAAATTAGTCTAAAAATAAAATTTAAAATTTACTAGAGCGCTCCGGTCAAGATCTAATAATGTCAGCTTCCAAATTGATATGATAAATAACCTAGAGGCCTTTGTTGCAGCTTCGCCATAATTATTGGATAGCCTTTTTAGTGATTAGATAGAAATCTGATCGTTGCATCCTCTAGACTATAATTATTCAAGAGACGTAGCTGTCCCTTTTAGCATAATGTAAAATTATGAGTGAGAAAGTGCAACAATTATTCGGCGACCTTTTTTTTAGCTTAAGGACAAATGGTACTAATTCACAATAAATATCCTACTCGGCAAATTAAGGCAGCACATTCGTGATGCTAGACGTGTCGATCCACAGAGATAATCCTAGGTGTCATTCGTGGTGCTATCTGTTGATCTAGGTACTCTTAGAGGAGGGGGAAGCGGCAGAGGCGGAGATAGGAAAAGGTTTTTTTTCGTAGAAAGAGGAAGTAGAAGGGGCGTCAGAGGGGGGACCGGGGGAGAGACAAGTGCGAACTGCGAACTGATTATATGCGAACGGAGAAGTAAACGGAAAATTTTAAAACAGACGGAGAGTTTGGAGAAATCAGCGCCTCAATCTGATTCGCTCATCTCAATCTGGTGTACGAATTTTAAAGCGACCGAAAGGCAGAGACGTTCAGTGTATGAGGCCTCAATACTCCAGAGTGTAGTATATCATTTCTTCCTAATATATATGCATCACAAAAAATCTTCCATGAGATGCAACCAAAACTCACGAATCTGGTTCAAAATAATCAGTCCAAACCGTTCAATATGATCTCGCTATTGAAATCTTCTTGCAGACCAAATTTTATATTTTTTCAGAATTTTTAAGTATTTTTTTCAGATTTAAAAAAATGGCAGTTTTTGAACGGTTTAGAACTAGTTAGATTAACAATTTTCTAAAATTTCAAAAAAATACTTAAAATTTTTGAAAATATGTAAAATTTAGTCTGCATGGAGATTTTAATAGAAAGATCATATTAGACGGTTTGGATCGGTCATTTTGAATCAAATTCATGAGTTGTGATCGCATCTCACGGAAGATTTTTTGTGATGCATCTCACCATAGCTAAACTATATATATATATATATATATATATATATATATATATATATATATATATATATATATATATATATGATTGCTAAAATGCTATGCATAGTACAGATGGCCTTCGTGCTACAGGTTCGTTCTTGAATTTCATGTTTCAAACTATCGATCCAAACCATTCATTATCTTCTTCATATTAAAATCTCATTAGAAATCAAATTTTATATATATTTTTTATTTTTTTACTATTTTTTCTAGATTTTTGAAAATCCTTAATCTAATAAATTTTGGACCCTTCAATAATAGCGATTTTAAAAAATCTGAAAGAAATAGTAAAAAAAATTTAAAAAACTGTAAAATTTGATTTCTAATGAGGTTTCAATATGAAGAAGATGATAAACGGTTTGGATCGATTGTTTGAAGCATTATAAGAACGAATCCATAGTACGAAAGACATATGTACTATGCATAGTATTTTAGCATTCCTCTCTCTCTATATATATATATAAAGGCTAACATGTCATTGATTTGTTATGGAGTCGTTTTTCGAGATTTAAAATTCAAACAGTCAATTCAAACTATTCAAGTTGATCACCATATTGAAATATCCTTAAAAACCAAATTTTATATTTTTTCTAATTTTTTTACTATTTATTATGATATTTTTTTCAAATTGGAGGTCTTGAAATACTCTTGATGTGAAAATATCATAATAAATAGTAAAAAATTCGAAAAAATGAAAAATTTGGCATCGAGGGGCATTTCAATATAGGGAACAATTTGAACTATTTAAATTAACCGTTTAAATTTTGGATCTCAAAAAATGACTCGAGGGCAAATCGGTGGCACGTTAGCCTTTCTCATACACACACACACACACACACACACATAGAAAGGCTTCAATCAAATCGATTTGATCGAAGTTTCGATTAAATCCCGTCAAATCTCAGTTTCAAAAGTTCAAATGACCGATTCAAATCATTCAATATGATCTCTATATTGAAATCTCCTTGCACACCAAATTTTACATTTTTTTTTACTATTTTTAAGAATATTTTAAAATCGTTAATGTTAATCTTATTTGTTCTGAACTCTTCAAAAATTATAGTTTTAAAAAACCGAAAAAAATCTAAAAATTAAAAAAAAAAAACATTGTGAAATTGGAGATTTCAATATGAAGATCATATTGAACGTTTTAAATTGATCATTTAAACTTTCAAAATTTAAATCTGACGAATTTTAATCGGAACTCAAATTGAAACAATTTTATTGAATCCACTCTCATATATATGTTCTAATCGGGACTCAAATCGGGTTGATCGATGGACAGTATATATGGATAACCTTGGCTGTAATTTTTTTTAGTGATAATTAGTGACAACATAATTTTAATACTAAACATAGTTAAATACAAATACTGATAATAAACATGTTAGCATGCATAAGTGGGCTGGAAGAGTCCTACCGGCTACCGGCGTGCCCGGAAGAGACACATCAGTCCCGACTAGCAATATTATAAGCATAGCAAATGACCTTCTTACGACTAGAGCTGTGAATATCATATCGTTTCGCATGTTTTGCGAAACAGAACAGAAATGGCAGGAAAAATAGTTTCGTTTTTGAGAACGAAACGGAAATGAAACAAGGAGTGGGATACGTTACTGTTTCATTTTATTGAAAATTAGCTGAAATCAATAGAAAATGGATTGAAATCATTCGTTTAACGAAACGGAATGAGCAATGTGTTTCATTGTCAAAACAGAACAAAAACGATAGAGGGTATTTCCACTGCCGTTTCGCACGTTTCACAACCCTACTTATGACAACGCTAGCTCATTGATGCTGCATGTTTATTATTAAAATTTTATTTCTATTATATTTATATTTAAAATTGATTGTACTAACTACTAATAAAAAATCACGATCGCCTTTGGTAGGTACTAGGTACTGTTCCTAGGGGTGTTAAACGTGCGAAAACGGGTATGTTCCGTTTTTGTTTTGTTCATGGTAACGTAACAAAATTGTGTTTCGTTTCCGTTCCGTTTTATAAAACGGAACAATTTTTCATTTCGTTTTTTGTTCAGTTCTTTATTTTTTTATTGATTTCAGTCCAGTTTTTGATAAACGGAATACTAACATTTACCGGTATCCGTTTTGTTTCCGTTCCATTTTCAGAAACGAAGCTGATTTTCCTTCCGTTTTGGACCAAAAAGGAAAGGAAACGTGCAAAACAGCACGGTATTGACAACCCTAACTGTTCTCATACTTCCTTTGTTAATAAAGAATATATCAGTCTGTTCACGTCTACCATCTCTATCAAACTTGAACGCAAAGCTATCCTTAATTATTTGCTCGCTTTATTCAATTTTGTTGGTAATAATCAGAATGAATTAGAGCGTTGAATCTGAAATGAAAGTCTATTAAGAACCTTCAATTAATGGATTATGTTCTGCTAGTTTTACAAAGGAGCCAACGAATTAATCCATGCATTCTATATCAGCCAACTAGTCCGGATCACACCAGGACCCATATATCAATTTGTTTCCCCTATTTTTCAATCATATTTTATATATTGCAGTCCTTTTTATTAAATCAAAGTGTCATTCATGTTAAATTAGCTAAATTAAAATCTAAATTGTTGCTTACAAAGCGATTAAAAATAGATAACAATTTAAAATTTTGATTTGGAATTATTTTTTGATGTTCTTTATTAGATTATGGTTACGAAAAATTTTTTTTTTAGTATATTCCTTCCGAAATTGAACTATGTTTACTTATAATCACTTCGAAACTTTTATCTAGTTGTCAAAACGAAAATATATTAGAACGTAAACATTATAACAGAGAAGGCTAAAGAGCAAATATTAATTCATTATATGAGTTCATCCAAATTAGTTACATGTTGGATATTTAGTAATTTCTTTTTTCTTGATTATATTGGAATCTGCTTAGTATGCCCATAATGAGTTAATATATTATAAATCCTACAGAAATGGTTGGAGGTGACTGGTTGAAATACTGGATCCAAGCTGGTGCCGTACTATCGTCAATCGGCCTCTATGAGGCTCAACTGAGCAGCGGCGCTTTCCAGCTACTCGGCATGGCCGACCTGGGTCTTCTTCCCAGCTTCTTTGCTGTTCGGGCACCAAAGTTCGACACACCATGGGTTGGCATCCTGTCCTCGTGCATAATCACACTAACCATTTCATTCCTTCCCTTCGAAGATATTGTCGCGACTGCCAATATTTTGTACAGCCTTGGGATGCTTCTCGAGTTTGCAACCTTCCTTTGGTTGCGTGTGAAGTATTCTGACCTGATGCGGCCATACCGTGTGCCTATGGGCATTCCAGGGCTCATTGTCATGTGTCTTTTCCCATCAGTTTTTCTTGGATATGTGATTGCTGTGGCACATCCAAGGGTTTTTGCACTGAGTGCTGTGTTGACAGCAGCCGGGATCACAGTGCATTATTTGATGAGATATTGCCGGTCAAGCGGATTGTTAAAGTTCACAGATGGTGGTCGAGTAGATCAACATCAACAGTTAGAGCAGAAAAGTATAATACCGGGACATGAGGAGGAGATCAATGGGGTTGTTTAAAGAGCTTCAACATTCGAATTTTAACAAATTTTATTTAACACTTAATTATATCGTGGTTCCCTTGAATCGGTATGTATTAGTGCCTTCATTTACTTGGAAGTTTATGTTTTTTTTTTTTTTGGGTTCTTTGGTATTGTTCGACTTCGTATGTTTATTGTAAAATAATGTATATAAGCGAATAAATTAAAATCTATAATTTTGCAAGGAAGAATTTATTTTTTATTTATTTTCCCCTTTCAATGCAGTAGTCTTTGGAGACATACATGTAGCTTTTTTAAGTTGTTTTTAAGGCCTCCGTTTGGATGAGAGAAGAAGGAGGAGGAAGAAGGAAGAAAAAAAAATTATAAACAATCCAAACTCTTCACAAAGTTACACATTTTTCAATACTTTTTTTCACTTCTTTCTTTCTTCCCACACCTATCCAAACGGAGCCAAGGAGATTAAGAAAGTTGTTGAAAAGATGTTTTAATTTTCACATATTTATAGCTAGCTAGGGAGTTTGGAAAATACAGGGCCGAAACTTCAGCAGGTATTTTGTTTTTTCATTTTTTTTTTTTAGTTTGTATTCGTAGTTTCGGACTTTCAGTTGGCCCTGTAAGATGCTTTTTTTTGTGTTGCTCAATCTAAAATCTAATTAAATTATTGTTATTGGCCGTTTTGTCATCGCTTGAATAAAATGAACACAAAAAATAGACAAGAAAAATATACAGATGATTAAAATGAACACATACAAATAAGTTCAATATGCATATAAAAATCTGAATAAGAGATGACAAAATTTATTTGTTTGTATTTATTCACTTTGATTATCTATATGTTCATTTTGTTTATTTTATGTGTTTATTTTGTTCAACCGATGACAAAAAATGCAGATGATAGTTATCATATCTCATTTAGTTTATGCGTTAATTCTAGAGTTTAATTCTCATATTTGTACCATTTTTCGTTGATTAATTTGGTCTGTTCTTTTTTGTCATTTCAGTGTATAGAGTGTGGAATAGGAGTCTTAGCTCCAGTTGTGCTTTGGCTTTTTCAAAGCCCTAGTCAATTAGTCTCATTTCTAATATTATTTGTGGTTTTACTCTGTTTTCGTACTTGTGACTCAATAGAAAAGGAAAGGTTAGATATGGGACCACATCAGTACATAAGGCTAAGCCAGGTGATTTGATGATTGATGGTTTGAACTTTCAAGGGCCAGCTTATAAGTTTCTTCTTGTGGCCTATAAATGAACTAAGAAAGACGACAATAAGCCTGTTCCTATGATATTTAAGTACGATAAAACAGAGGCATTTACTCTTTTTGTAACAGTGCTCCCAAGTACAGGTATGTTTTCTACGAATGTGAAATTTTGCAAGTACTTTCCTACCAATATATTTTTTTGTCTATGATAAAAAAACGAGAGTATAAATAATACCGCTATGAAAATCGATTTTTTAAGTTCTCTTGTGATTTCTACATGACACGCACAAGTCCTTTTCATCTTTAGGATCATCGTCTTCATACGCTAGTGGAGGTTCATCATAGTATATCGGACTGCTCCCGACACTATTCACAATCATGGGGCCAAACAGACTGCCACACACCATCTCTCAAATAAGTTGCAGTGTTTCACTTTCCCATAGGCTCCGTTTGGATACCATGTGGAAAGAAGGGAAGAAGAGAAGAAGAGAAAAAATTTATTATAAACAATCCAAACTCTTCACAAAGTTATACACTTCCCAATACTTCTTCTCACTTCTTCTATTTTTTCCTTCTTCCCACATCTCCTCCGAACGGAGCCAGTAGTCCTAGAAATGAATTTCTCTCTAAAGAGACGACTCTCATCCATACATAAATGGTTCAAAACAGAGAAATATAAAGGATAGGCTTCCGTCACAAAAGATGCAACCAGACCTAGCAGTTCGCTTGGAATCCAACGGCGTTCGCTTGGAATCCAACGGCCCGCTACAAGATATTTCAACGGTTGTTTCCACTTCAAAATCCCAACATCTATAATCTTAACTTAAAGCATTAAAGTTAATTTTGTACTTGCAAACCCTCATTTACAGATACACAACAAAATATTATTAATTTTTTTGTGGATCTTACTACAATTTAACAAATTGCTGCGTTTTTTCTTTTATTTGTGAACAAAGTGAATACATAAAATAAACAAGATGAACATACAAATGATCAAAGTGAATACATACAAACAAATAAGTTCAATAAAAATAAGTAATATATAAATATAAAAATTTGAATAAGGAATGACAAAATTTATTGTTTGTATGTGTTCACTTTGATCATCTATATATTCATCATATCTATTTAATGTTTAGTTTGTTCAACCGATGACAAAACTGTAAATGACAGTTATCATATCTCATTTAGTTCATGCGTTAATTCTGATATTGTACCATTTTTCGTTGATCAACTGTTTTTTTTTTTTTGGTCATTTCAGTGTATGGAGTGTGGAATAGGATGATAGACGTAATCATTAATTTAGCATGTTTATAAATAATAATACAATTGTCAGAATCCGTAAATCATATAAAATAACAAAAAATTTAAGTATAAAATTTACAAATTGAAGAGCATAAATCGTTAATCGTTAGGCGAAAGCGTAAGTACTGATCTTCAACGGTTTTCCTTAGACATTATGATGGACTTCTTTATAGGTGTTTTATCTACTCATTTCTCTTTTTTTTTATGTGGCAGAAAATAAACAAAACATTAAAAATAATAGAGAATGAGTATTTATAATATATTTCTAAGGCAACCCTTGGGATCAATACATTGAATGTGGACATCATAATTTTCCATCAAAATAATGATGCACCCTTTAGTAATTTAACTTAAATGAACTTGATTCATAATTAACAATATAGACCACATAAAAATTTCAACATTCTCCCACTTGGTCTATATTGAATTATCATAATGAAACACAAATTCAAAGTTGGCCAACATAATCTTAAACCTTGTTTAGTTAGAAATACCAAACTAAATTAATACAATCAAAATAACTATTAATGTTATTTGACCCTCATTAATTATAGCATTGGTATTCTTTCCAACAAATGATTAATATAATTCATTCAATCCACTTAAGTAAATTTGCTTAAATTAAACATAATGCACAACATAAGAAATAAGTAAATTTCATAATTCAAAGTCAAAGTCATAATTTGAAGCTTCACATCATAACTTAATACATAATTCAATACAACAAAATCATAATTAGCAACCAGACCCGTGCCGGCAAAAATATGTAGTAATGCTTTAGTGAGAGAATTAGTTACATAATTCTCAAATTAATATGTTGTATTTAT
Source organism: Rhynchospora pubera (assembly GCA_028095005.1). Classification (NCBI taxonomy): domain Eukaryota; kingdom Viridiplantae; phylum Streptophyta; class Magnoliopsida; order Poales; family Cyperaceae; genus Rhynchospora; species Rhynchospora pubera. Next base: position 155,152,282 of record CM051462.1, on the reverse strand, counting down.
ATAGTAATATTTTTGACTTTGTATTTAACAAAAAGATATGTCAATCCATTAGACACTTACTTGATTTGTTGTTCTTAAAAGACAAAATAACAGTCGTTTGTATAATATAATTAACATAAGTGACCTTATAATATGCCACAAAATTCTACTTGCATAGTGGAAGATGACATTATAAACTGCTCTGCACTCTTCCATAAAATTATTCATCATGTATACTGTTGTACTAAACGTCTCTAGGTTTGTCGATTACAAAACAATATCATTAAGCATTTAACAATCTTCTTTGAGTTTTATAGGAAGAAGGTGCAAAATTTGAAGACTTGGATAAAAACTATGTGCAAGATCAAGATCAAATCTTTAGAGAGCTTATAGGCTAGTTTAGACTTTAATAGAAGGTTTACTTTAGTCCTTTTATTCTTGAAATGGTCTAGTTAGCAGAAAAGCTCAAGAACTCAGTATTTTTTTTCAGTTTCAGACCCAGTGCATCGTGTAACGCAATATTGGGTTGTACAACGCACCAGTGAGTTGTGTAACGCAATATTGGGTTATACAACGCACCAGCTTTGTGCAGTTTTTTTCTCACTTTCAGACCCAGTGCGTCGTGTAACGCAATATTGGGTTGTACAACGCACCAGTGAGTTGTGTAACGCAATATTGGGTCACACAACGCACCAGTTTGTGCAATTTTTCTCCTTTCACAGAAATGGTGCGTTACACAACACAACAGAAGGTCGTGTAACGCACCAGCTGCATCATACAACGCAATTTACGCGTCATGCAACGTAATTTTCTCTAGTCTGGCTAGAACGTTGTATAACGCACTGAAACGTTGTACAACCTTTCTTTGGTTTTTCTCTGGCCTTTTTCACTCACTTTTCCTGATCATTTAATGTCATTTAATATTGCGTTGCACAACGGGTGGTACGCGTCGTATAACGCAACTGACAACTCAAACGGCTAGCTTATCCGTTCTGTTTTATTATAACGGTCGTCTGTGGGTCGTATAACGCAATATTGGGTCGTGTAACGCACTGGCAACGGATAGCTTGTTTTCTCTGTTTTATTATAATGGTTATCTGTGGGTCGTGTAACGCAATATTGCGTTGTGTAACACACAACAGCATTTTGAGTTGTTTTGCAGCTTTTGACGAGCTCTATATATATTCACCCCTTGTTCTCTCTCAAGAGAGAGTTTTGCTTTGCGAAATTTGACCAGAATAGAGCATTTGAGCACAGGGATACTCTCCCATTTGAGCTTTTCATAGCTAGACCATTTTGAGAGATTTAGTAGCCTCAAACACCACCGCCCCGACATTATCGTTAGGTGTAGGTTGGAATAGGTTGAGAGCTCTTATCCTTTGAGGCTGTTGTGCCATTTGAGTTAGGCCGATCCACCTCGAGTGTCATTGTGACGAGGTGATTCGGTTTGAAGTTGTAGATCCGTTCTTATTGGAATTGAACGGAGCACGCCCTTTGGTGGTAGCGAAACTCTCGGAGACTGATATCTCATATTTATATTGCTATTTTGACCAGACTTTACATCGAAATCGTGACTAAAGCTTTGATTTATTGCTGTTTTTGCCTTTCTTTGCCAGTTTTGGCACTGCCTTTTGCACTTTGATCTTATTTGTAGGAATCCAAGGAAACCAGCAAGGAAAGCAGAAATTCAGGTGCTAGATGACTCATGCCTAGCCTAGACCAAACCCCGACTCAACCCGATGAGGCGACCCCGCTCGAATCAAGCCATTTCGCGAACCAGACTCTTCAATTCGGACCGAATTCCCCTGAATTCGGACCGAATTCCTGTGCAGACAGATCTTCTGAAATCCAGCGACATCAATTCGGTCCGAATTCCATCTAATTCGGACCGAATTGCCATATGCGGAAAGTGTTCTGGCAGCGTTCTGGAGGCGTTTTCTCTATTTGGAAGCCTCGATTTCCGCCCAAATTGAAGGGGAATTGATGTGACAGCTGCTGAGGAGGATATAGTCGCCTTCCTTGTATAGAGGGGGGCATTCTTCATTCCATTCTCTCTCTCCTTCCTCCCCAGCAGATCTGGATCTGGTTTCTGGCTCCTTTCCTTGGCTTGTGCGACTGGGACAGGGGACATAGACGAAGTAAGAGCTGTTGCTTGCTGCTCCGACGGATTCCCTACCTTCTAGTGTGCATTTGGCAGTGGTTTTATCTCATAGACTGGTTTATTTGTGTATTTCTAGTACTATTTCTCTATTTTCTGGTTTTATGGATTGCTTAGTTCTATATTCTGCTATTTGCATTGTTACTCTTAGTATGTTAGGCTAAAAACTCATTGCTTTAGGGAACGATGTAGCTTAGATCTAGGTTTTGCTTGGTTTATTTGTTTTGTTGATGGATGAAGTCAATTACTCTTGGGATTTTAATTGAAACTGCTTGTGTTTGGACTGTTTACTACTTGTATTGCTCGACTTTTGTACGCGCGCATTTGTTGGGAACTTCTTTACATTATATTAATCGAGTCCTGTGCAAGTATTTCGAGGTAGGTCAATGGCGAAAGTCGACCAATTATTAACCAAAAGTAAACGTTTCTAGTTAGGCGAAAATCTAACTAGATACCTCGTAGAAAACCATTGGTAAACTTGAGTAAGTCCACCGAACAACGAAAGTTGGGGGTGCAATACACTCGATGAGGGTTATTCAACACTAGATCCCATTCCAAATACCGTACCCAATAGGCGAAAGCGGAGGGTTAGGGAGTTAGGTTTGGCTAGATGGATCCTTGGCTTGAATAAATCAACGAAACGGTAAACCATAGCATTTACATAGTGGATTAGCAAGGCCGAATACGAAAGTGCTAGGTCTTGCGACTCTGTGGCCGGTTCTAAGCGAAATCGAACCCTAAGGCGTTTTCATTATCATATCTCTATCCGTAGAAAACCCCAAAAAGATTTATTTCAATTGTTTTGCATATTCTTGATTACTTGCACTTGCATTCCTTTATTTTAATTTAATTTGTTCTACTCGTGATTTCGATTCTCTTCTCAATTTTTACTGTCTAGATTTAACGAAATAATAAGAATAATATTCATATCCATCTCTGTGGGTTCGACACCTTTACTCTACTACGAACGACTAGTCGAGTAGAAGGATTTATTTGTTTGACCTTGGTTTATACCTCGATCAGAGACGTACAACTAAGGCTAGCTTTTTCTAGCGGGTCGGAACTCCGTAATCATACCAGTGTTCAATTTTTCTCTCTCTTTCTCTCTTTATTATCTTGCTATACTTGAATTGCTTGTGTGCTTGCTTGTATTTGGTACCAATTGAATTGTGTTATGGTAGTCCTTACCAAACTGGTCTAAAACCTTAATTGCTTCCGCTAAACCTTGGTTAAGCCGCCTTCTTTAGGGACATCATATACAAGCATAAATAAATAACTTTGACTAATAAAATATCATCCATGTACAAAATGAGAATGATAAATTACTCCCACTAACCCTGAGATATATATACATTGATTTATAATATTTTTTTTAAATCCAAACTTGACCTCATCAAATTTGAGATATAATTTAGAAAAATTATTATTTCATCATTGCGCACGGAATAAACTAGGAATTTGAAAATAGAAATACGAAAAGTTTTAATATTCTCGTAAATTCAATCAAATACGAAAATTATTTTATATGATTTTACGATTGGCTCTGGTACCAAATGATAGACGTAATCATTAATTTAGCGTGTTTATAAATAATAACACAATTGCCAGGATCCGTAAATTATATAAAAAAACAAAAAATTTAAGTATAAAACTTACAAATTGAAGAGCAGAAATCGTTAATCGTTAGGCGAAAGTATAAGTACTGATCTTTAACGGTTTTCCTTATACATTATGATGAGCTTCTTTGTAGACATTTTATCTACTCATTTCTCTTTTTCTTTTATATTTTATGCGGCAGAAAATAAATAAAACATTAGACATAATAGAGAATGAGTATTTATAATATATTTCTAAGGCAACCCTTGGGATCAATACATTGAATGTGGACATCAGAATTTTCCATCAAAATAATGATGCATCATTTAGTAATTTAACTTAAATGAGCTTGGTTCATAATTAACAATATAGACCACATAAAAATTTCAACAGAGGAGTCCTAGCTCAAATTGTGCTTTGGCTTTTTCAAAGCCCTAGTCAATTAATCTCATTTTCTAATATTATTTGTGGTTTTACTCTGTTTTCGTACTTGTGACTCAATAGAAAAAGGAAGATTAGATATGGGACCACATCAGTACATAAGGCTAAGCCAGGTGATTTGATGACTGATGGTTTGAGCCTTCAAGGGCCAGCTTATAAGTTTCTTCTTGTGGCCTATAAATGAACTAATAAAGGTGACAATAACCCTGTTCCTATGATATTTAAGTATGATAAAGAGAGAGTCATTTACTCTTTATATAATAGTGCTCCCAAACCCAGTATGCTTTGTACGAATGTGAAAATTTTGTAAGTAATTTCCTACCAGTATTTTTTCTCTCTAAAGAGAATGACTTGTTGGAATATTTAATGTGGCCTATGATAATTAATGTGTGAGCCAAGTTCATCTAAGATAATTAACTAAAGGGTGCATCATAATTTGATGGAAATTCTGATGGACCAGATTCATTGTACTTGATCCCTTTAGTTGCCTCAGCATTAAATACTCTATAATCTGAAATTTTAAGGCACCCTTTCCCATAATTCTGCAATTAAGAAATTTCAGTAAAGAAAAGAGAAAAACGCCATTGTTGACCATCATTATGGCTGAGGAAAACTCAAAGAAGATCAATACTAACGCTTTCGCCTAATGACTAACGATTTCTGCTCTTCAATTTGGATACGGAGCAGATGTGATAGAAGAGGAGTCGTGCATGGCCTGCGGGTTTCAACTTCATCCACTCAACACTCGATTTCGATTAGCGATGGCATGAGGTATTTTACGATTCCTGATTAATTCCGCATTCTAGAATAGTGTTTGCACTTTCAGTTGGTATCAGAGCGGGTTATACCGCTAGATTGCCTTTATTGAAATAGAATTTCATAACGGTTAAACAGAAATTCTGTTGTAAGTGTTGAGTGGATTGAGTTTTGTCTGATTTTCTTAATTATCTGAATTCGTGGATCATTATCTCAAGATCCGCTTATCCGATTTGAGTGAGGTTTTCTAAATTGGAAAGATCTCTGGGTCTACTTTCCAAAGAGACTAACATCTTGAAAATCAAGCGGGTGCACAGGGAGAATCAATTCGCAATCACAAGAGGTCAGAATGTCAGGGTTCTGAAATTTCTGACCTTTCAGTAGTACGGGACATTTTTCTCTTAATTGGTAATTCAGATTTGCATGAAATTTTACTGGGATGTAGATATTTCATATATCTTTCCATAGAATATAAATTTGTAAAATTCCAATAAATTATCAGTGAGAAATGCTGTCTGCAAGTTAAGTCTGTCTGACAGTTTGTCGATTTTTCGTCTGGGATAGTCTGTATTTCGAGGGCTATACCTTTTGATCTATAAACTTGTTTTTGATGAAACTTATGTCACTGGAAAGATCTTTGAATCTAGTTTCCAGGATGATCAAGAACACAGAAAACGGATCATTATAGAGAAAGTTATCGTCAGATTACCAGAGAGTGTTCAGGCTGTCTGAAAGTTTTTGGATGAACTCTGGTCGCACCTTTTCGTGTAGGACGACCCGTCCTGGGTTTGGAACGACCCGTTCCAACAAAGTGTGGTCCAGAAATGATTTTTATGACAAAATTAAGGTACAATCAGACATATTATGGTTCTCTCTTGTCAATTGAACCTTGTAGATCACTTAATTATTATGTAAATCTATAGAATAGTCACAAATTTGTTCAGAATACTGAATTTGTATATAGATGGTTGGCATCTTTATTGAAGGTTGGTTAGTCAATAGTGATATGCTTGAATATACTGTAGTAGTAAAATTATGCATATGAATAATTTAAACCATACTAAGTTACTTTTAATAATTTGGTCATTATCAATTTTAATAACTTTAATTGTAATTATCATTTTATTAAAAGAAAGTGTGTGATATTTTATTTATATATATCACAATAAAGCTTTACATTTAATAAATTATGATTGTCAATTTTAACAACTTTAATTGTCATTGTAGTTTATTAAGTGGAATTTTATTATTATTAATTCAATTTGTTTCTTCCCAACGGTGATGCAAATTGATTTCATGGAACAACTATTTTGTCAAAATTGAATTTTTTAAATATTAATTTCAATTTAATTAAGTATCATTCCTCATAGTTGTTTATTTATATTATGTTATTTGTGATATTTTAGTTTACATATCACTATGATGTTTATATTTAATAAATATTAAGGATGTCAATTTGAACAACTTTAATTGACATTTTAGTTTATTAAATAGAATTGTCTCATAAACTTCAATTTATTTCTGTCCAACGATGATATAAATTGAAAATGTGAAGAACTTTATGTTAAAACTGAAATATTATTTGGCGTTTTTATTATTCATTTCAGTTTAATTTTATTTTGCTATGTGAATATTAGTCGACTATTAACCACCTTATTTTTCCTGAATTTAACAACATTGAATAAAACTAATTTTTCCAACTTGGAAAGAATGAACTGAGATTTGTCTTGGTAATTTAGAACTGGACCAGACATTATGATTAGCCTTTTGTTGCTACTACGAATAAAAGTAGTAATAATGAAATACTAATTTTGCTAAATTATATCTCAAATTTGATGATATCAAGTTTGGATTTAAAGAAAATATTATAAATCAATGTATATATCTCAGGGTTAGTGGGAGTAATGTACATTAATTTCAATTTTATTGGCCAATTCAGAATTTGTGTTATATTATGATATTTATAGGCCAAGTGGGAGAATGTTATAATTAATATTATTAATTATTATTAATGTGGCCTATATCATTTAGTTTGAACCAAGTTCATTTATGAATTTTAATTAAGGGGTGCATTGATTTTGATGGAAAATCAATGGACCAGATTCATTGAAATTCTGATCCCTTCAATTGCCTTAGTATATTTATTCTAATAATCTGTCAAAATTGGCACCCTTTCCCATAATTTTGGCCATTAAGAAAATAGAGACAGATTAAGAAAACGCCATTATTATTCTGCCATTATTTTGGACTAAGGAAAATTGGAGAAGATCAAATTTCCGCCTCAAGATGTCTTCTCTACAAAATTGTAAGTTCTAACTCATGATTCATTAATTTTTATATGAAATACATGATCATTAGGAATATTAATTAAAATATTATGATGAATTAATGTTTTATTTCTAACATGACTCTCATCCCAGAAATGGTTTAGAACAAAGAAATATAAAAAAGAATAGGCTTTAGTCATCAAAAGGTGCAACCAGACTTAGCGGTCCACATGGAATCCAGCGGCCCGCTATAGTCATTGATATTTCAATGACTGTTTTCACTTCGAAATTCCAACATAATCTTAATTTAAAGCATAAAAATTAATTTTGTACTTGCAAGCCCTCATTTACAGATATACACAATCAAATATTATTAATTTTCTGTGGATCTTACTGCAATTTAACAGATTGCTGTCTTTTTTTATTTTATTTTTGACCTCCAAACAAGCATAGCGATTGTCGGACAAAGACCCGGAACCAAATCCTGTGTCGCGCGGTACATTTACAGCGCATCAAATCTCAACCGTTTCCTAAATCGAACGATCCAAATGTATTTCCTCTCTGCTCCCTCCATATCGGATCCGAAACAAAGTGAAAAAGACGCTCCACCTCTCTCCCGAATCACATCCTCTGCGCCGACCAGTATTTTTTCTCTCTAAAGAGAATGACTCTCATCCCAGAAATGGTTTAGAACAAAGAAATATAAAAAAGAATAGGCTTTAGTCATCAAAAGGTGCAACCAGACTTAGCGGTCCACATGGAATCCAGCGGCCCGCTATAGTCATTGATATTTCAATGACTGTTTTCACTTCGAAATTCCAACATAATCTTAATTTAAAGCATAAAAATTAATTTTGTACTTGCAAGCCCTCATTTACAGATATACACAATCAAATATTATTAATTTTCTGTGGATCTTACTGCAATTTAACAGATTGCTGTCTTTTTTTATTTTATTTTTGACCTCCAAACAAGCATAGCGATTGTCGGACAAAGACCCGGAACCAAATCCTGTGTCGCGCGGTACATTTACAGCGCATCAAATCTCAACCGTTTCCTAAATCGAACGATCCAAATGTATTTCCTCTCTGCTCCCTCCATATCGGATCTGAAACAAAGTGAAAAAGACGCTCCACCTCTCTCCCGAATCACATCCTCTGTGCCGACCTGTGATCTGAACCGTTAGATCTAATCTCAACGGTTAAGGGAGCCCCGTGCATGTAACCAGATTGATAGGTCCGAAAACTTTTAACCGTCGAGATTAGATCTAACGGCTCGGATCTAATGTTGTCACTCTACCAACCTCAAAAGGTTGGTAGAGGATACGGACCCCCTCTCTCCACCTCGCTCTGTCAGGGGGCCCCACCTGCATTCGTATCCTCTTAATTTGTCGCGCCCGCGCGCGAAGAGTAGCTCCGCCTTGAGCAGTCACGCCTTGATAGTAGCTCCGCCTTAAAGAAGCATCTCATCTCTCTCGCTTCCCTCGAGGCCTTCTCTTTCTCTCTTGTAAATATCTCTACTAAACCAAGATCAATTGTGGCTTCTTGGAGGTTTTCGATTTCTTTTTCGCCGTTCCGTTCTCTCTTCATGTTGCTTTGATTCCTCGCTTATTTTTCACTTTCCTCTTAGTGAGATGCTCGTTGGAAGCCGTTCAAGGTCATGATTCAACCATCTCTCTGTCTCTCTTGCTGATCCTTTAATCTCAACTGCTCTGATTTTACATAAGTGTTTATTTGAATATGAGCTCAGTGTACTTGTGTAATTAAGATATTTATTGTTTAGCTTAATTAGCTATTTTCACTATTAATTTCAGACTAAAATGACTGTATTGTTCCTTGAGCTTGTAATTAAATTAGATAATTAACGTAATGTTTGATTTATTTTTCTAGTTAAATTGGTCTAATCTCGTCCGTACCAATATGCTTGTTTAAGAAAGAGCAAGTCCAGAGATATCCAGATCTCCCATAAAACAATTCAATAGATACAATTCCATTCTCCTAAAACATATCAGTTATTCAGTACCATTTTTCCGACATGACTGTACCAGGTAGCGGTACCCCCACCAAACCAAGCAGACGTGCCTCAAACTAACCTCATAATCGAGCTCTCTGCTCTCCTACGGTGCTAACGAGCCTAATATTGTCATGCTCTCCTCCCTGTCCCGATGCTATAGAGCATGTTTTTGTTGATAATGGTGGCCGAAATCGCCAGAAATATTAAATCTAAAGATGAGGGACTTATGTGAAAATAACTTTTTTTCCTTTGAACGGCGGAAGGTTGGCAGGAGAATGGAGAAGGAAATACTGACGACCGGGTCCCACTGTTTGTTTGTTTGTTTCGGGTCTGATGCGAAAACGGAGACAAATCCAATCCGATAAGTGAGTTGGGAGTGGAGAGCATTAAACTTTTAGCCGTTCGATTTGATGAAGGGCTCCGATTATGTGCGCTGTAACTGTGTCGCGCGACACAGGATTTGGATCCTCTAAGGCCCTGATCAAAATCTCATTTTTTTAACATGAGATTTCATTTCATTTCATTTCGTTGGAAAATTCTTGATCAAAATGAATGGATTTGATGTTATTTGGTTAGAATTCCTATATAATTAAATCCAACGAAATCCTATGAAATCAATTGAATTGAAATGAAATCCCGTGAAAAAATCATTTTGATCGGGGCCTAAATTGCTGAAATATCTTCGATTATGTTTTCATTTATCTTTGTTGTTCCCCGTGATTCTATTTCCCTCAAAAGTTAAAAAAAAAAATTACATGCTAATCTCTTTGAACTTAACAAAATTCCTTATGGCTTCCTTCGTGAGTTGAAACATAATTCAAACTAGTTCTAATCTCGCGCGTTGCGCGATTCATCCCAATCCAAAAGTGTTGTGAAACGGTTTTCTAACTTCCTAATGGGTGTGGATGCATTATGTAAAATAAAATGCAGTATCTTATTCCTTTTTTTCCCTCAAAAAGATAATTCCTGCAAAGGACAAAACTAAAAATAGATGCACAAAAAGAACAGGTTAAAAAAATGCTCAATGTTTCTAACACAAAGATAAGATGGATATACAGAACTAACATCCATTATAAGAGGGGAAAATTTTGTAATTGTTTAAATAACAAAAAGGAAATTTATTTGAAATCGTAGATTATTTATAACAAAAACTTCAGTGTTAGGGTTAAGCTGCAAAGTTTTCTTGGTAATGTTTAGCTCTTATTTCTCTTTCTCCAAGGACGTGCATGCAATGTTAAAATTTTATCAGCATGTGGTCCAAACAATGTGAAACTGAGTGTGAACATACAAATTAGAATAACATGCGAAATTAAATGCACCTTCAAGAAGCTCAATTACTCAATTGCAATACACAAAGTTGCTATTAAACACTACGCCTTAATTTGCTCTATTCTTAAAATAGCGCTAATTTGACCCTTAAAAAAATAAAATTTTAGCCTTAAATTAACTTGTGAAATTAAAGAGATAGCTCCAACAAAAGTAATATCAAACCTTACAATCAATAGCAATACACAAATGCCATAATTACTCAATTGCAGCCGGTAAGTTTAACCATAGAATCTCGAAAGGCTATTCTTCATGTATGGTACCAACAAGACGACAGCTTGCTTTGAAGCAATAGCCTCTTGCTATGCACAACCTCCTGAATTCACCATTCAAAAGAGGAAGTCTGGGTGAGATATAGCTATTGTAGCAGTGTTTAAATTTAAACATAAATAAAAAAAACACAATAAATAACTTTTACTTTCTTTCTTACGAACATTGATGTAAAGATCAGTTCGAATTCAGTCAAATAAAGAAGACATCGATCGGTTTGAATGTAAGGAACCCTAGCCAGCACATAACTAATCTAACTGTTAAAAGAGAAGCTACTTAACTAAAAATAGAAAATAGAACGAAATCAAAAAAATTTTGGGATACTCAGCTAACAACGACCTTACCTTCTAGAATTTTTTTGTCTGTCCATTTAGCGTCCTGATCCCCATCAATGCATTACTATTAAGATCCCTCAGCCTGTCTGTCCAGCCCAGTTCACAGAGCTATTTTATTCAATGCATAACATAGATATTATTTTAATTACTCTTCGATTGAAAAGCTCATATAACAATTCCAAAAAATATTCACAGCTAGAAATAATCAAAGTGAGGACAATAATTGCAACACTCGAACTGATTGGCTCATTGACAATAATTCTATTACAAAATGAACATAGCTGTCCATACCAATAAAATCTGATATCATCAATTCATGCATTTGGCAAAACACTCGGAACATATCTAAATTAAAAACAACCTAAGAAATTTAAAGCTCAGTAGATATAAATCCATATTGCATAACAACATGAAAATTGTACCTTTAAAAAATCACCAAGTTCAGATGATAATGCAGGCTCTAAACTATTACCCCATTCTCTCAATGTACTTGCTAGCTCATCTGTCGCCAGCAACTGTTACACATAAGTAGGAACCATATAATTATGTGTTCCACATCATAATTGATGGATTGAATTCTTAAATATCCTTTAGATTACCCTACCTTTGACAAACACAATTGATTGTTTGCTTCTTATAGAAAAAAGGAAAGAAAATAGAATAAATTAAAAATATTTGCAAGTGGCATTTATAAATAGTCAGTTTTCAAGCAGCCTATGAAAGCTCAATCCTGCATGGCATAAAGGTAAATCTAACCAAAAAATGACACAACATAAATATAGTAAATGAAGGCACATACTAAGATAAGTTCCAGCTAATTGAAGGTACGTACTGCTAAATGGCAAGGTTGATGTTGTAAAGGCAAACAAAGAGTACTGAACATTTCCAACAATCCACCAAGATAGTAGCAATTATTATACAAAGATAATTAATTGGCATAAGAAAAAGAAAGATCACGACAAATAACTTGAGCATAAGTTTATTAAAAATATAGAGGGGATGTGCATTCCCAACAGTCCAAACTTAACATTTAAAAAAATATGTATCTATTACAGTGATGTGTTGGCCATATGAAGCAAGCTCGGTAATAACAAAGAAGAGGTAATGTGTAATTGATGTGTCACCAAACGCTCATACCTAGGACCTTTAAATGCGTAATTGATGTATTGTTAGGTAGCAAAAAGAAGAGGAAAGCCAAGAAGACCAATACAGACAACTGCAGCATAGCAAAGTAAAATAAATTAAAAGTTTGTTAGGAAGGAAATAAACAGCCAAGCACAACCCAACCAAAGTCTATCCCACTAAATAAGATAAAGAGAAAATCCTTACTGGCCTTACTTGGTTCTCAAAACAATGGTGTGAATCGGCAAAGCAATCGCGAGGTGTCAGAAAAATAGTACTCATCCAAAAGAGAAGAAACCAATCTACTCATCTGCAGCACCCAAGTTGCAAGCTGAGATCGGATTTCGTCTAGATTTCACGGAAAACGGACAAAAAAGAGAGAAGCTTGGATCAGTGAAAGAAGGAAAGAGAGAAGTGTGCACCGTAGTAAGCAAACAAATGAGAAACAAATGGCAAGCGATCTAATCACACAGGTACAGTCAGCATAATCGGTTCTGATTATCAGTCATGCACATAGAGAGGCGGTGGCTCGAGCAGACGACCTGGCAGTACTGGCAAGAGGAAAGGAAATTAATTACCAGGGACACCTGCATGCGGTTATAAGGCATGATATAAGGATTAACAGTGGTATTGATGAGAGGTTTTTCCAACGTGTTTCAGAGTCCTCGCCTTAATTTTCTTCATTTTTGTTAAGCTGGTGTCTTTTTTAGGATTTATTATGGTTTTTTCTGTATTTTTTTTTCTTTTTTCTTTTTTCTTGGTAAAATGCCTCGGACTTTTCATTAGCTGAAAGTTTAGTTTCCAGTTAGCTTGTTGCCAGGCACCAGCAAATGTTTGATGTAATAAGGGCTTTGTAATTATAACTCTTTTTTATTTAATCATATTGCCTATGGACTTCAATCAAAAAAAAAAAAAGAAAAAGAAAAAGAGAAACATAAACCGGTTGAGAAATCATATTACTTTTGCCGGCTCTAGCAACCTCCTTTCTTTAATTCCAAATTTTTCTCAAATTCCTATGCAGCGCACCATGATCTCCTGTGTTACCTGTAAAGTAAAAAACAACACAGCCCATTAGTATAAAAACAAAATAGAAAATAGAAATGGGAAAAAAAAAATACAGCAACTATTATACAAAATTGTACGGCATACATCCTTATTTTAGAGGGCTTTGATATTTGCAATTTCATTGAGAAAATGCAAATTGTCTCGATGCAACTATTATACATACTTACGAACTTCTATTCAACAATAAAAATAGTTCAACAGAAAAGAATGAAAAGTTAGCAAAAATTTAGGTTTTACCAAAATTTATTTCATCATACAATCAATTGAATGGTGTAGTCCATCTCATATTCTGAATTTTTTTTTTTTGCTAGGTGCATAATGGCTCATTGCAAGTTTATTAGAAATTTGACCATCCCATTAAAACACCACCATAACTGCGAGTACACATCAAGGAGTAGGGAGTAGGGACTACAACACCCTCTAGAATGCATGGTAACATAACTGACAAACAATTGGTTTTGTGTGGTACATTTTAAAAAAGCTTGGTTTTTAAACATAATTAGCACGAAACAATGCAAGAGGAAATAAAAGAAAATTTATACCAATAATGATGAATATTTGTCTGGCACAAAAAGATACTGACCTGAGAGCCATCCCAAAGCTGGCCCCAGTGGATGCTCTACCAAATCCTCCCTCGCCAAGTTTATTGTCATAATTGAAATTATTCGTTGACCTTGAGAGAGAAAACTCGTCAGGCATCTGATTTCTTTTTCTTCTTTCCTGGCTGTAACCTGACAACTATTCATTGTTTTTGAAATTGGAAGTTCACCTCAGAAAGATTGGCTCTGGTACCTAGGTATGATACCATCTAAATAAATTAAAAACCAATTGGTCCAAAATGGAGCCTGAAATTTCTTTTTGTTTACAAAAATATCTGTATAAATGAAAGTCAAACATGCTATTTCATGCATTTCATTTGGGATATGTTGACACAGATAGCATTTCATCAAAACAATGTGAAGAAATATATCCATATATAAACACAATGGAAATAATACTCTGTCAAAAAAAAAAAAAGAAAGAACATGTCAATTTAGTACCAAAAAGAAATAATACTCTGTCAACCCTTGAATCCCCTCGCAATCCCATTCCCACTTCAGAGCAATTTAGTACCAAAACAAAATGTGAAGAACATGTCAAATTTCATCACGATCAAAATCAATTACAAAGAGGAATAGAACTTACGCATCATTCTTACAGCAAGAACACACAGGCAGCTCGCTTTACCTTTCAAAACTACCTTGGTATTTCCACCTTTGGCTTCTATTCAAAATTCAAAGCGTTATAGAACAGCAACGAATCTGTAAAACCTAAAATCAGTACAGTAGTAGACAACGAAAAGAATAAGAAGAAGAAAATAAGACAACATAGAGGTGTAAAACTCAACAAAGAGAGGGAGGACTGAGAGGAGAAAAAGAGAAGAAGAAACGTGGTCAGAGAGTTCCCGAACCTGATTCAGGGTCAAAATGGAGCTCATCCGAAAGACGAACAGACGATCTACTCATTCCATTAGTCGAAGTTTCGAGGGGAGATCGGAGGCAGTCGCGATTTCACGACGAACAACAGCAACGGCTGGTTGTCTTGTTTGTCGCCTGGGGCAGCGCGTAGAGAGAGAGAGCAAAAAGAGACGATGACAGAGATGTGAAGAGTATGGTGGTTCATAATCACTCCCGTACAAAGGCCGAAAGGCGTAGTCCTTCAGTTTTGACTCCCAACAAACGGCTGAGATCAACAGATAAAAAAGCAACGGGCCAGATCTGTTACTGTACTAACCACAGTAAAAGAAGCCTTCCACGTGCAACTCACGCCACGCAAAATGAATATATTTCTAATAATAATTTTTTTTTCGAAGGGTTGTTGGCAAGTTGCCAACAGCAAGATAAAATTAATAAAGAATTCAAATAATTCCTTGCCCGCCTAGTTCAGAATTTCTGCTTCCGCTAGTCTTGCAATTTTGTGAATACAATTGCCTCCGTTTCTACTGATGTTTGTTTATTATTTTTTTTTTCCTGATCTTTACTCCAAAGAGAAGAGTAAAAAGAATGCAACCAAACGGTGCTTTTCTACAAATTAATATATATAAGTAAAATATATATATATATCTAATACACTCTACCTTATATGATATAAATCAGTTCTTCAAACTCTGTCCTGTTCTTTTTACGACACTACAAGGTCATCTCTTATGAAACAGTGAAAGCTCATGACTATATTTAATACAAAGCCTATGCATCATGAAAGTAACTGTAAACAAATTTACCTATCTATCCAATGGAATTTTTTACATGTAAGACGAAAGCAAATGCAATATAAGCAGTAGATAGGTGGTGTAGACTATAACACCCAATGAAACAGCATTTCTGGAGCTTTTGGAGAATGTACCATCTGTTGAAGTAATATTCGTGTTGCCGAACCCACTTATACTGGTAGGTGGAGGAGAGAAAAGTGAATTTGTTGGAGTGAAACCAGAGCTTGAGTTGGTGTTGCTGGTGCTTGATTGAGTGCTGGAGAAAACAGGATGTTATAATTATTCTTGTGCAATTTCTAAAAGTTTTTGGTATCACATAAACAATGTAAAACAAGAAAATGATTTACAGATGTTTCTTTATCATTCATTAATTCATGACCGGAGTGAAAGACAGTGGCAATTTGGTAATTGTTAGAATGTTGATCTAAAAGGTGCAGATGGCATATTTCGTACACATCTGATGGGGTTAAAATATATTCTTGCTATGAAATGTCCGGTGGCAAAAGTACTAGCAAAATCGATAAATGAAAGGTTGGTGATGGTGTTACAAAAAATAAAAAAATCAAAACTGGTACTCACCTTCCAGCAAATATGCATGAGCCATGGCCTGAAATATAAATTGTTGGAAAAAGGGTGTCAGAGATATTAATGAATAAAATTGAGTTTAAATGCAAGAGTACACAAATGGGAGGTTCAAACGCATATAAGTTTATAATTGTCATAAAAGTGAAGCAATCTTAAACATATTTGCTGCAGTAATGTTTAACTTAAGATTGATAATTCCTGTTTTTAATAATATTGTAGAGAAGTACGAAAATTAAATACACACTCAATAGTCTGATAGTCCGAAAAGGAGGAAAACATGTCCGAGGAGAAATTCCTTGTTTCCATTCTGTGATTTGAATACCTCATTTGATCTTGTTTTGTAAGAACATTACAGTAGAATGAAGATTCCGTACTTCCATTTGTTAGGAAGGACTTTTGGAAATAAGCACCGTACTTTTTTTTCTTTTTCTTTTTTTTGAAACAAGTGGGCTCTAGACCCACCACTTCCATTTACTAGAAGCAAAAACGTAATACAAAATTACAACACCTACTCAATCATCCGCACTGGTACCCAAATCCTGGTACCAGTGCCAAGATGTTACCTAAACGTCCAAAACCAAAACAAGCGTTTTAACAACAAATGAGCACTGTATTAGAGATCATTGTTAAAATTATCCCTACTAAAATTCAACACAGCATGAAAACAGGCCCCTGCTACTGAGCTTTGCAACTAATTACTAATGAAGGTCAAATTATTTTCTTTTAAAAAGTTCCCTTTTAATTAGTTATGTGACTATCTCACCATCTGTTTCAGCTGTATATCAAGGGGGGGGGGGGGGGGGGGGAAGAAATGGTCCAGCTCAGTGTCTAAGTTTTGATTGCAACAGAATCTTTGAGTAGGTGTTGTAAGTTCAATTGGGATAGATTTTCATTTGTGTACTATATAGTACGTAGGATGATTTGACAATTTATTATTTATCATTATTGATTATTCTATCATCCAATTTGACAGTTTTCTTACATCCAATAAACATAAGCAATTAACCTTTTCCCAAAAGATTGTAAAGTGTTACTTGAGGCCAAAACCATTTCAGTGAAGCACCTAACTGGTAATTATATGCTTACTGGCAATGCCAGGTCATTGTCCTGGTCCATTTTAAGTACGGAAAAGCCAGAAACAAACGAAAGGTCAGCAATTTCAGTAAAGTTTCTAGCTATGGCGCTCACTAACGGATACTAATAACTGATTAGGTTTCACTTTTATTTTGCATCTCCTTTCAATTGTTCTATCTAATGAAGGGAAAACTACTTGGAGGGCCCAACTTGAAAATATGATTAAAGTACACTTTAATGAAAATAAAATTCTAAGACCAAGATTGTTATCAACAATCGGCAGCTAATTGGATGGATTCGTAAAGGGTGGGATAACAAGTTAAAGTTCCAAGAAGATAATATTGATTCAGTAAATTTCCAAGGTGTAAAAATGGGGCTTTGACCATTCTCGCGTTCTTGCTTTCATTTTGTTTGAAACAACAGAGAAAAAAATTACCACAAATTGAGGAGCAATATCTGTGATTTCGCCTGTCTTAGACAGAAAAATTGCATTTTCTTGCACGGTTATACATGATCACTACATTTTTGTTAGCTAATATATGACTTTGATCAATACAACATCGTTTCACTTTTTTCCCCCATTTTAGTTTGGTGGCAATTTAATTATACAGGATCATTATAATTTGAAAGCAAATAACTCTCAATTAGACAAGGAGAAAAGCATAGAAAACGGCAAAGAAATTATAAAGATTATAGAACTCACTTGGATCGGTATTGGTAGTCATTGCGGTACCACTGAAGCTACAGGTGCCACCAGTTGCTGCGTTCTTGTGGTAATAATCATTATATGCATAAGAAGCCAACTCTACCAGATTGTTTGCCTCATAACAAGCTCCACCCTCTTGTATGGGTGTACAGTCAGCTCCACCACTCCCACATGCCCAGTTCAAACCATCCTGTAAAGCAGTTGGGTCTGCTGTTGCAATCGCCACACAGAACATCCCAACCATGCTTGACGAATTTTGGGCTAAATTTATGTAAAATGGGAAACGTTCAGTATTAGGTGCCCTGACAGCCGTTTTGTTGTACTTTTAATATTTATAAACATCAGCGTCTTAGTGCAAATTTTCATTCTTCTTTGTTATTGTTGCCCTTTTTGTTTTTGTAATATGTAAGGTGGGTTGATCAGTGAGTGGAATGAACTGGTTATATCGTCCTTTTTTATTACCTATAATATTTTCTTTTCTTCCTAACCATAACCTTTGAAATTTGAATAAATTCAAAAAAAGCATACAAATAAAACCAAAAGATTGCTATAAAATTTTGCATATCCCTTTCCTATTAGATTTGTAAAACCCACGTTTTGAAGGAGTTGATGATGAAAACAGACATTAAAAGCTTATATATGAATGAAATGTCAAAAAATATATATAGAAACTAATTGATTAAAATGGCATACAGATAGGTTAGGTTGGAAGTCAAGTACCTGATCCGACTGAAAGTAAAGAGATAATCAAGAGTATGCATATCCACCATCTTGTAGGCAACATCTTGTAGCTAAACAAACAAAAATAAATAAAATTACATTAAATAAGAGAGAGCATAATACAAAGTTACCAACTTTAATGTTATTATGCTGCTAGTGAGGATAGAAATGTGTGATCATAAGCGATAAGGATGTAGTGGAAAGAGGGAAGTGTGATTAGATGAGGTATATCGTATATGTTGAGATTGGGTAATTGAAAAAGGAATGAGAACAGAATGATATTCAAAATTTGGGCCAACCACTGGAGACAAGTTGGTTCAGCAAATAATTTCAAAACTTGAGCAAGAGCATTTAATATATATTATTTGAAGCTTTGATGCAAGCATGAGTTGTGGTTGGATTATCCGAGTAGCTTTGTTCCTAAATATCTATATTATTCCAAGGTGATTTGGTCCAAACTAACAGGGCTCAAAGTCCAAACAACACTGACCTAGAAAAAAGAATGCTGCACATGTTGCAATTCAAAAAGGCATGAATTTAAACCAACAAAGAAGTTATGTAACTCGGTGCAGCACCAAATGGTAGGCAATGAAACAACCAAAGTAATTTAGAAAGACAAAGAATAAAGATACCCACTTTTGTTTGGTACTGTTAGGCTGAACAAAAAAGGTTATCTGCGTACCAATAATTTGACTTTTCTAAAGACAGTTACAATATAAGGATAAAATTAAAAGCCACTACAACTCATTAGTTGAACAGAAAATTGAAACATTGTTCAATCTGATCCATTGTCATTAAAATTGGGAGTTGGCTAATCAATTTTATCCAAAATTTTGTTAATGAATAAAATTTGCACTCGCAAAAAAGCCAAAGTTTGGGCATTATATATACTGGCTATAGAAGTCTATCTTTAGTTATTTTTTACAAGGATGTTGGCAGTTTCTAATGATTTAATTTGCTTTCTGATTTGCTTCTTCTTTTGACCATTTGTCATTTAATTTTTTGGGTCCATGTTTACTTTGGCTATGTTGTCTATAAGGGAATAAACAGAAAGCTTTACACGCGTGTACCATGGTAAGGATATGCTTTTTTGAATAAAAGAAGTATGATGTATTTACATGTCATAACCATTTGGCTACGTCTTTGAACATACCAGTTGAGAATTTCTGTCTTAATATGGACATATATATTAAAAAAGAAAATAAATAATTCGCAAACCTCAAATTGAAAATCAGAAAATGATCATATAACAGAGGGTACTATTTTACCAAGCAGCTGTTAAACAGAGTATCAGACCTCGGACCTCTTGCTACATATCGAATTCAGATATATCTTTTATTGAGTAATAGCTATATAAACATATATGTATATACTTGTACCTTTCCTTGAATTGCAGTGAAGAAATGATTCTTGAAGAACCCAAGGAGAGAAGAATTTTGCTTTTCTGAAAACAGAGGCAAGATATTTGGTTCAAGTTTCATGTTTTCTTATATTTGTATATATACTTGTCCTATAACTTTTACTTTCTTTGACAGAGACAGAAAGTATACTATTGATCATTGGTACTAATTAAAAAATTCTTCAAAAACTAAAATTTCCACCTTGAATTTGAGAGTGAGAAACAAAACATAGTTTTTTCTTCTTTTCTCGCAAAATTTATACAACACATAAGTAAAACAGACAGAGAAACTTCCATCAATTCAAACAAACACAAAAAAGAAAGAAAACCAACTTGCCTGAAGTCCTGAACTTTTCTCTTCTTCAAGCTGCCCTCTTCCCAGTTGTAAGTTGACACTAGAGACACTGGAGGATCCAGTTAAAAATTTTCAGAGGAAGATAAAAACTCCCCTGTAACAAGTAACAACCTTGTTGAATACTTTTATCCAAGGCGCTAGTGATAGCACGCTCCCAAAACTCTCTCTTTTCTCTCTCTTCTCTCTTTATTCTCAAACAAGAAAAAAATGAGCAGAGAAGGTGCTAGTAAGAGTCTATTTTTGGCACTGTGGACAAACACAAACGAAAAGTGATAAGCTCTGGGGTTAACACGTCAACATCGCCGATATGAAGAGAGGAAAGTGATTTTATAGCGGAGATGATTAATTAATGCTAGTGTGAATGTGATGTGTTATGGTATGGGTCGGTCGCAATGCAAAGTGCACGCACGGCCGCCTATTCGCCTAACATGTAACACCTGCTCTGTTCTGACTCTGAGAAAACGTTCTATTTATCTTTGCAACCTTATTTTGTTCCCTTTGTTTTTTTCTTTCTTCCTTTTATCCTTTTCCCTCCTTTGTTTTTGACTCTTTTTATCTCTTCCCTCCTTTGGCCAGTATAGATTCTGGCAACTGGGTCTGGTCAGGTGGTTTAAGCGAAGTTTCATGATTTCTTTCTGTAGTAGGTGAATTTTCTATTTTCTTTTTTTTGTTATAAAAAAAGTAGGTGAATTGTATTTTCCATTTTTTTTTTTGTGAAGCCAGACAGAGACAATAGGGAATTCATCTTATGATTTGCAAAATTATTCTTCCAAATTGACAATTATCAAGAACAAAATTTCTGGCCGTTATACTGGTTGAACTGAATTAAAGAGTTTTTATGAGGTACTAATACAACAAGTTTTTTATACAAAAAATATCACAATTTTTTAATATTATTTTAAAATCTAAAATTTAAACTTCAAATTCAAACTATTGATTTTATTCAATTTAAAATTTGATTAAGAGATGAAAACATAAACTTGTATGTCGTAGGTAGCAAAATTCGTCTATTTTTTTATATTTTGGTTAAGTATCAAATGAACTCTAAAATTTGCAAATATTGTGGAAACACATCATTCGTGAAATTTTCCTGATAAAATTTCTATAATGCAATATTTTTCTTTTTATTAATGAAAATTTGCTTGTGTGGCACTCGCCACCTAGCCCTAAAAAAATGAAGATTAATTGTATTGATTCAAACTTCTAATTTTAAAATTTTAAATATTAACATATAGAAAAATTGTGTCATTTGTGACACCATAAATTTTTGGTAAGAAAAATGAAACTCTCCTCTTTATTTAAAATGAAATTCATACGTAAGAAAAATTACTTTTTGCTTTGCAAAAAAAAAAAGGTTCCGGAAATAAGGAAAATTTTCTAATGTCCAAATTAAACTCATGTCAATTAGATCTCTGAACTAATGGTGACTTCTTATGACTAACAACATCTTTCATTTATGGAGGTAAGAAGGAAACTCAAAAGGCATTTGACAACAACATTTTTCATTAATTATCATATCATTTGACAACAACATTTTATCTCATTATTAAATCTACAACACTGATATGATCAAATCGCAAAAATGGATTGTCCATATTGCATTGGTAAACAATTGTTTGCTCCTTTGGGTTCAAATTTTGAATAGATCTTTGGATTGGTGCTTTTGTAAGTAGTAAAGATTTTTAATTCTCAATTAGTGGTTCAAATATCGTCAATAATTCATTAGATAATTATAGATAGATATCATTTCCATTTCGTGAGGCAATCCAAGGTTTAATTGTGGCCACGTTTAATATGATCGTGGGTGAACTCAACAATTTCTAGTTATTAGTGATCAGTTCATTTTAATACATTTGAAAATCTGATTTTTGCAATGTACATAAAGTTTTCAATTGTTTGTCGTGATTTGAACATATTTTTATTTATGCGTGCATTTAAATAAAGGAAGGAAAAATACAACAAAGAATCCTGACCAAACAATTGTTGGCTGCTTGTACATGTCCCCATGCAGTCTTGAGAAATTAGTTGGTTCGTCGCAATCCAAATAATGGACAGCGCTCTAACTCTCATATTCTAACTAATAAATGATGATATACATATACTACGGTCTCCATGAGTACAAATCTAAGCCTTTTTAATTTCATATAAATTTGAGTAAACTTACTTATGTTGGTTATGAAAAGTCCTCGCTCCTCGGTCTATAAAAACACTTGCATTCGTAAACTTTACAAATTGAAATGTGAAAATTCATTATAAATAGATCGATTGTGTATATTATGTAATTTTTTCGCATCTAAGGCATACTTATGGTATATGATTGTTCTGTAGTGTTTGGATGCATAAGAAATAAGAAATAAACTCCAAATTACTTATTCGCATAAAACCGAACAACACATGAATAAGTAATTTGGACTCATTCAGGTGCTTATTCATATTCTAACAAAATCCTTGAATATGAATAGGCACAAATTTCTAAATTCTTATTCAATCAACATCCAAACATGGTATATAAGATCGCAATATTAAGTTTTCTGGAAGATTTTATTTATTTATTTATTTATTTATTTATTTTGACATCTGTGACATACTGACATTGAATTTGACGGTTCAAATTTCATATGAAAGTTGTGATATAGCTGCAACTATGGGAGTGGAATGAAAGTATATCATGTATGATAATTAGATGAGAAAACATAATAATAAGACGAACAACATGGATGCACAAAAAGATAAAGTATGCTTATAACAAAAGTTAACGCCCTTTTAAAGCTTGAAAGCCATTTAAGCCTAGCTACCTTCCATATATATAAGTAACAAAAATAAAAGTACTAAGCATCTATTACGATTTTATATATATATATTTTTTATTGTTTCTTCTCTGTAACAAAACCATGTTTAAACTAATGGTTAGTTGATGATACCACACGAAAAACATAAATAAGTCATAATCAGGTTTAGCGTTTTCTAGTCAACAAAACCAAAGCCCAGGTGTGCTAATTAGGAAGGTACATATAGCCAACATGAAGAAAAGAAAAAAAGATATTCTCACCAAATCCTCCTCATATTTTCCTCTTGGGAATAAAAGGTCCTTTTCCAATAATTCAAGTTTGATTAGCCCTCTTAAAATTGTCTCCGATTGGACCCCTGTCTGCCTCTTTTTCCTAACACACCATATCTTTCATCATACATTTTTAATTGTTGGATTTGACAAGAGGGCTTTATTTCTTTCACGTTAACTTTTCTTTAGATGAGCTAGGGCTTATTAAAAATTCTTAGCCTTCTCCATGAATTTATTTCCAAGGTTTTATAGGTATTAGCCCAAATCAATTGACCCAACTTGTGTTGCTTTTTAGCTTTTATAAGTTATGGGAACTTTAATAAAAAAAATAAAATAAAATAAAATAAAAGTTAGGGGAACTTATATGATTTCTTATCGCATATTACGCAATTTATAAATTTGCTTGACTAACTGCTATAGCCTATAAGCAGTGTAGGCCACACAACTTCTATAGAGGTTGTTTGGATTCCTCAAGAAATTTGAAGAATTTCATCTTCCTATCATAAATTTATTATAAACAATCCAAATTCTTCACAAAATTACACACTTCCCAATAAATTTATTCCTAGAAATTGCAACTTCTCCAAATTCCTTAAATTCCTAAGCGATCCAAACGGCCCCATAAGTAGGATATTAGAGGGAAAAAATAAAAAGGAGGAGAATGACACAAATAGCATTGAAGGATAAATTTAGGAGAAAAATAAAATCAAGAGAGGACAACTATATTATCTTCTTAATAATATCTTCACAAAAGATAAATTTTTATCTCCTTTTTTTCGACTTCACGTCATAATACTAACAAATGTAAAAATATAAGGGATTGAAATTGCACAATTCTTTTAGTACCCCGCCTACGAACAACTTATCTCTTTGTTTATTATTCTTCCAAAAAAGAAAAGAAAAAAAAAACTAATATCTTTCTTACCTT
The DNA here is from genome assembly GCA_028095005.1 of Rhynchospora pubera. NCBI lineage: Eukaryota > Viridiplantae > Streptophyta > Magnoliopsida > Poales > Cyperaceae > Rhynchospora > Rhynchospora pubera. The sequence continues at coordinate 155,127,881 of CM051462.1, read as the reverse complement.
TGGATTTGATTTCGCCATAGGCCCATAAGCCCATAAGAAGCAGACCAGCAGTAGGGCTGAAAACGGTAGCCGTTTCAACCGTTCTTTCGTTTCGTTTCGTCCGGAACTGAACGATAACGGATAAAGATTTCAGTTTCGTTTAAGGAACGAAACAACCAACGCAAATAGAAATATTGTTTCGTCTCAGAACGGAACGATTAGTGAAACTGGTACGTTTCGTGGTCGTTTATTTCGCGCATTTCGTCTAAATTTTTTTTTTATGATTTTATTATTAGATTGCAGAGGACCTCAGCCATGAGATCGAGGGAGAAATGAGTAAAATTAGATTTCTGCAGCGTCGTCCCGTCATTTTTCCGCCGAACACAATCACATCTATCTCTCTCGCCTCTGCACCATCGAGAGCAAGAGGTGATTATAGTACCTTCTCCCCCTTTCCCGTATGACCTAACCTGTCATTTCTTTATCTCTGTTTCATACAAAATGCAGAATAGTTTATTTTCTTACATCTTAATAAAATGCAAAACAGTTAGGTAGTCAAAGACGGTTATAACCGTTTTGATCGTTCCCATCAACGGAACAATCAACGCAACATGTGTTAAACGAATGCAACAATCAACGCAATAAGCATAAAAATTTCGTGCATCAATGCAACGGTTAACGAAAATGACCACTTTGGTGGTCGTTTTTCACGTTATGCACCGCTAACCAGCAGTGGACACGCAGAACAAATACTTTAGGCCCAAAAATCTCTAACGGGATCTATTTGGGCCAGTCAGAAAAAGCCCATTAAACAACCGATGCATCTACACCGTCCAAAACAAATCCGAGAAAGAACTCCTTGATCGTACGGCTGTACTAAGTCATGATTCCCTATATACCCTTCCAATCCAAGTTCTCTCTATTCCACGTTTACGAACCTTCTGGAGAAAAAGCGACTGCATCCCGCCTCTGGTATTTTCTTCCCTCTTTTTTATATCTTCCTCCTCTCATTTCTAGGGTTTTCTTTCGGCGCCTGATTTCTTGATTTGTTAAGGTATACGAAGCATTCTCTTCTCGATTTTCCTTCTCTAGTCTTTAATTTCTGTTTTTGGGTCGCTTATTTCGCAATATTAGGTAATATCGTTGGTGTACGATGTTTCATCCGTCGTTGTTGAATTTTGTTTATTAGAGGTAGATTTTGACAGGGCAATGGTTTAATTGGAGTCAGATTTGGCATTATTGTTAAAAAAAATTTGATGAAATGTTTAAACGTTTTTTTTTTTTTTTTTTTTTTGGGGGGGGGGGGGGCGGGGGTTATAGATAGGTTTTGATTTGATTTCATATTGTTAAACTAAAATCGGTTGTCGGGCTAATTGTAGAAAGAGAAGTTATTTTGGCTTTCTATTGCATCTCAAGAGCACCTGAACTATAGTAACACATGGAAATTATTCAAATGTTATCTAGCTAACATGACTTTTTTTTTTTCCCCCCGAAACTTGTTCTTTGGTTTCCTATCTAGAGGTTTCAGGCATTATTATGTTTTAATTTCCTTTCGGAAGGATATTCCATGTTTGCCCATGCAGTGCTGTAATATGTTGACTGCGTAAATTAAGAGGCCTTATGTACCTACAGAAGAAATGTAAACATTGATTGAAAATTAGCAACCAGCTTTTATTATTATTTCTTTCATGTCAACTAGGATGATTACAGGAAAGTTATACTTCTTATTTATGATGTTTTTGTGAGGTGCGAGCACAATATTGATGTTGCGGACCGGTACTGTGTTAGAGTTAGATTATACTGACAATAACTGAGCACCAGTAAGTTAATTCCTTAGGGTGTTTGATAAAAGGTAAACAACTAGTAGGTGTTTAGTGGAAATTACAACTTTTCTGTTGATATATCATATTCTGGGTTGAATAGTAGAAAAGGGAAGAATGAGGGGAAGGAGCTACAGTTACAGCCCGTCGCCACCTCCAAGGGGTTACAGCAGAAGAGGGCGGAGCCCCCCCAGCCCAAGAGGTCGCCATGGCCGTGGCAGAGATCCACCTACCAGTCTCCTTGTTCGTAACCTCCGCCGTGACTGCAGGTCTGTCCGTTTGTGTTTGCTCTCTGTAATATTTCGTTTTATAGCAATCAAATGCCCGCATTTCCATTGAAGAACTAGGAATGAGTGAATGCATGCCAGGCCAGGTTGTGGAGGGACTGGAGCATCTTCTGGCCTGTGTGCTGGTTTTATTGTGGTCAAGTTCCCTTCCAATTTTAGGAATGGAAACTAATTGAGTGGCTTCATACTTTGATCATTGGGGTTTAATTGCCTAGTTTGAGGCTAGGAAGTGTAATTTATGCTAAATTATGGTGCCATAAAAATTTCCTATTCGGGAATAGAATTGCAGAAGAAATTAGCAACTGTTCTTGTTTATTGATTTTCAGGCCTGATGATCTCCGTAGGCCTTTTGGACAATTTGGACGTTTGAAGGACATTTATCTTCCAAGGGATTATTACACTGGGTAAGCAAACTTGATGATTTCTTTCCATAGGGCATCAAACAATTCAAAAAAAAAAAAAAATGAATAGCAGACAGTAAACTTGGGTGTTTCTTGTACATTAGTAATGAAATGCATGTGAATTTATTTTCTGGAGAATCTTGAGATTTAACAGTTGTAAAAGAGTATGGAAGAGACTTTCAAGTAATAAGAGTTCTCTCTTTTGAAGAGACGAGGCAAGAAATAAGAGACTAAGAGAGAGATTAGAGTCTCAAGATAACAAAGTTTGAAGACATTAAAGTCTTTTGAAGAACTTGAAGTCTGTGTTTTTTATATGCAAGGTTAGCTGCCAACCGATTGCTCTATAGGTGTAATCCTGCATTGAAATATGCCTTTTTTTTCCCATTTTTGGAAATCATTTTGAGTGTTTAAATATTAGTTGAACATTTTTTACTGGTTATCTGGTAATGTCAGTGGATGTTTGACTTTGCATGTCATGTCAAGTGTAAGTAGAATGACTAACAGATTGTATGTTTGCTTAATCAAACCTCTTACATCTCCGGTGGTCATTGTTTGGTGTGGAATTGCAGATGAATAAGCCTTTAAGAATTGGTCTTATTCCTGCCATGCAGGATTTTCTATAGGAGTGCAAAGTAATTTCAATGTAATAAGGATTGAAGTAAATTTCCTATTTACAATAACCAATTCCGGGTTTATTTCTATAAGCATATTGTGGAAGAGAGAACATAAATATTAAGTTGTGCTTGAGTTCTTTTATTGCTGTAAATATGTAAAAGTTTATCAGTATCTATAAGCCGACTCATGTCCACTTGATTTTGACAGTGAACCCCGTGGTTTTGGATTTGTCCAGTACTATGACCCTCGTGATGCAGAAGAGGCCAAGTATCAGCTGGATGGTCAGGTCCTTCTTGGGAGGGAAGTAACTGTTGTATTTGCAGAGGAGAACAGGAAAAAGCCAACTGAGATGAGAGCCAGAGATAGAGTAAGGTTGTTAAATTTCCTTGCTTCTTCCTAATTTACTTTTTTGAAGAGTTTAGATTAACTGCGGGCTATCAAATCAGTTTGTTTTTTGCAATTTACACCTAAAATAAGAAAGGGAAAAAATGACAGTTTAAGTAGCTAGGTGCACTATGTTTCTATACTACTTTCTTTACATGTGGGCAATATGAGTCTTCCCATGCACCTTATGGGTCGGATGGGTCAAAATAATGATAACTCCTTATCCAAGTGAACCTGCATATATCTTCATTCCTCTGTTAACACATCTTTTTTGTCATTAGTGTCAGATGACCAAAAGATTATATTGTAATTGAGCCCCTATTCAGGTTCAGTTGACGCTTAGGCATCACAGGCTAAATTTATACAGAAGTACTTTAAAGACCATTACAAATTTTAAGCCCAGCAAGAGTATTCAGTCTCTCCCGTTGGTTTTGATGTATGGAAAATATAATATATGGTACTAACTAGAGGTGGTGTACACAGCAGCAGGAGGTCGTATGAATATAGCAGGAGGTCTAGGTCTGCTCGCTCTCGCTCCCCTCGGTATGCATCAAGGTCTCCTTCTCCCAGGGGCAGATCGAGGTCCCGTAGCCGCAGCTACTACTCTCCTTCTCCTAAGCGCACCGATCGCTACTCCAGGTACTTCTCTACCTAGCCTGCTCTTTGTCTATGTGAGTATGGAAGGTTTTCATAACGGGTTCTTCAGGTTTATATGCGTATGTGTTTAATAGATCTGATCTGAGGATTTTCAAATTTTATTTTTCTTGACTTAAATTTTCTGTATGGTTTTCCATCTTGTGGCTTGTGTTTTTTATGATTATAAGAATTAAGATGGAAAATTTGTGAAGAAATATGTTGGGGAAATTAAAGCATCTGGGAAACTGACTTTAGTTTGTAAAGACTGAAAATGAGGCGGATTAAACATTGATATTGGTTAGGTCTTAAAAGTTTCGAGGTCTGAGATTTGAAGGACCAGAAGATTTTGCAGAAATCCCCAGAAACTATACATGATGTCTGGTTGGAGACTTAATAATTTCTTAAAGCCCTGCTACTAAGTTTAAAAGGAAAGAAAAGGAAAGGAAATGACAAGAGGTTGAATTGGAACATCTCAAATTGGGGATAAGTATAATATTGAGAATGATATAGAGTAGCAATGTGAAATTTTGTTGTTCGTAAAATTTCTTAACTTGGGAGCAATGGTTTGTGGGTCTATCTCCTTTCTCTTTCCCCACCATTAAGTGCAAACAATGCAAGTGTATATAAATTAGCTATGTAAAATACAGGTCACCGTCTCCAAAAGACAAGAAGCACAAGAAGGAGAGGGAAAGGTCATACTCCAGGTCGAGGTCTCCAGTTGTGAGTCGGTCAAGAAGCAGGAGTCCAGTTGATGACTATCCAATGAAAAATGATGATAACCATGCCAACAATCATCATGACAAGCCAGCACCCGACTCCCCTTCCTCTGTTAGAGGAGCTCGTTCCAGATCCTACTCTGAGTAGCTTTAGTGTGTAGTGTGATATTATAATTTAAGTATTAGTTTAGTTTGGGGAAGTAGGTTTTTAGTTGGGTCTTTTTGTCTTAAAGATATCTATGGTATTGATTTATGGCTGGCTGTTTTGATCTTTTCAGTTTATGGGCGGTCTGTTTTTGTATTAAAATGATGTTTATGGTGTTCTGTCAAATTCGAAATGGACTTCTGGAATGGTCTTGATGTGTGGGGCTGTTTTGATTGCAGTTACTTTTTACAGCTACTTTATTCGAGTCAAGTTATTACAGTTGTTATCAACTGATGTAGTTTGTTTCATGAAGCGATGTGCCTCTAATTGAATCTCAACAAATCGTTCTCGCTGCAATTTTCCTTTCCCATGTAGCCGTACGTTCTGGAAATGCACTCCGAAGCGGTACTTTCTGTAGTCGGTGGTACCTAGCAAACTCACTTTCTTCTCTCTCATATAGATAATTATTGGCGTCACATTTGACGCACATTTGATTCAAAATATGTTGCGTCTTTTTTTAAAAAAAGTTGCTTTTGATTTGTAGCGGCTACTTGTGTCTCCATCTGCTGGAGTATGAAAATATGCTCTAGTTTTATATAAACCGCCTTAATTATGAAGAAGACAGTTCAACTCCTCATATGTAAATCACCGAAAGCACTTTGTCTAGTAAATTGTAACATATAGAGCCATAAGAAAAGCGTTGCTTTGAACGTCGTACAAACAAATTCTTTTTCAAGGATTAGCGCAGTTTACTGTGGATGGACTTTTCGGAGTATTGCACTAACAGTTTTATAATTACTGGTAGTATCAAAGAAGAAACAGGGCCAGCTACAGGCCTTCAAACAGACGTGTCAACGGGTCAAAAAGTAAAATCGCTATATTACAGGAAACAAAAACCTGAACTGATATACACCCTGGTAATAACTTGTAGACTGATTCAACATCTCCCAAAGTTAATAATCTTGAGTGGATCCTATAAGACGTTACCACTAGATTTACTACTAGACACAAAAAGGTATCTTAATAGGAGAGTCTAGCTCAGCTAAATTTTAACTGAATTATTTAATACAAGTTTAATTATATGGAAAACATTGTAATTGCAATGATTGGTCGATAATGAATAATAAATGCCTCTAAATCTCGCGTTAAGAACTAGGATTTGTAAAATCCAATTCGTTTAACTTCTTCAAATAGGATTAAAACAGCACCTTGAAATTCCACGATGACTTGGGCCTTTTGGGATCCGATCGATTAATTCAAAAAAAAAAGAAAAAGAAAAGCAAAGATAGCAGTGGCAACGACTGTGTTTATCTTTGTTGAATTTAGGCCGTTTATTAAGTACCGATGTTTTTAATACAAATTTTAGCCACAAGCCAACCTAAATTTCTAAATACAGGATCCGAAAATCTGAGCTAGCACTTTTACTTTTAGTTTTTACTCTTTTCTTTGGGCATTTTAAATTATCACCTCTGCATTGCAAATCTCTGATTTACATTTAAAATAAGTACACAATACACGCGTTATTATGGCATTAATATCTGACAAGTCAAGTGCGTGAGAGGTGGGTTGGTTCTCCTCTGGCCTTTGTGTCTCTCATTTATATCTTTTTTTTTTATTAAAAAAAAATGGCCTTTCTACAGAATCATACCCAAACCATGCGTGGGGGTACAGGTAGTCAGGTTTTGAATTAAGAACTCTACTTTTTTTAGTAGTTTTGTAGTTTAAAGAAAACTCAGAACAATCGCCAAGTCTAAGGAAATAGCTGTCATGGCTCTGTGCCAACCTGGAAATGTCAACATCTATCTCCGACTAAGTTGACATTGTTTCAAGTTTCTATGCCATTTGTCGTCTAATTACTATGTATGTATTAAAAAAGACATTATAATAGCTCGTTTTCTTCCTAATTTGTGCAAAAGAGAGAATAAATTAGACCTAAGTTTCCAAAATGTTTGACCCCCTCTATCTGCCTTATCTCTCACGGCCTTTACCAACTAACATTTTTGTTTTTGTTTTTTGTCTCTGTTATTAGTAACATCGTTGTCCCTGGTTCTAACTAGGACAGCAAAGCTGATGACTCGCCAAAATGTAAAAAGTTTGTGATACTCGTGCATTTAATTAAAAAATTGTGCTTACTTGACATTCTGACGAATCTACATACTTCGTCATAAAAATAGTGGTACTAAGATATAATTGAACAAAAAACTGATTTAATGATGCATATGATAATGCAATAGTAGTATTATAGTTTAAAGAATAATCCTGTGGTTTCTATACCGGGAAATTGAGGAAAAAGATTACGGTTTCCAACTTTTTGTAAATAAAAAATTTGGTTGAAAGTTTTGGAAATTTGTAGTAGTTTATTTTTGAAAAGAAGTTTGTGATATTCGAGCATTTGAAAAATGTACTTATATATTTGGCATTCTGACGAATCCATGTACTTCTTCATCTGGCTCCGTTTGGATAAGGTGTGGGAAGAAGTGGGAAGAAGTATCGGAAAGTGTGTAACTTTGTGAAGAGTTTGAATTATTTATAATAAATTTATTCTCTTATTTTCTTCTTTCCAAATGGAATCCAAACGGAGCAAAGTTGTGATGATAAATGATAATGCTATGATGTGATGATAAATGATAATGCAAAGTTGATAGTAGTATGATAGTTAAAAGATTAATTTTGTGGTTCCTTATAGACCGGAGAAATGAGGAAACATATTACGGTGTCCTACTTTTCTAAATAAAATATTTTGATCAAACTTAAAAGTCTTAGAAATTCGTAAAAGTTTATTTTCGAGAAAAAAATTGTATATTTGATGCCGAAAACCCAATTATATATTTTAACATTTCCCTAATATAACAGGATTTCAGACTGACGAAAATGTTTGTTTGAGAAGCCCACTTGGCCACGTGTCCGTTGTACCAATATGGTACGGACGGAGGTACTAAAATTCCAACTCAAATCTGCATTGAATTTGCAAACTTGCAATGCGGTGGAATCATAATTGCAGCTCCGCAATATTTGACTTCCAATTTCCATACAAATACAAAAAATACAACGAACATATGTATTTTGTTTTTAAATAAAAAATAAGGAACATTGTCCTCCATTTATCATGACAAGACCCGTCATTGGTTAAATCCGTTTATCTGATATTATAATAATCGATCATGTAAATACTAACAAAGCACATGGTCGTACTTAAGCTATTTTGACACTTAATTAAGAGAAATTGGCTAATTAATGGATTAGTAGAGATGATGCGTTTGTTTGCTGTCTGGAAATGGTATTCTCTGTATTGTTTCGCGTTTTTCGCTTTGATAAGTTCTCTGGAAGTTTTTTCCATCTATATGAAAGTTGTAGATCTGTTGATTGTGATTCTTGTAGCGTTAGATTCACATTTTTCTGAATTAGTATGGATTTATTGTGAATAAAATGGCGACAGTGCGCAGAACCAGTTTCTGCTCGTACTGTCCTATTTGAATGGCTTGAAAGATTTATATTTTGAATATAAGTACCAGTGTTCTATGGCTAGATTTAAAGAGGACTTGAAGCTCTTTCTGAGCATGTATAAATTGTTGCATGACTTGGATTAATTTGTGGGATTTCAAGTATGAAAAGGAAGATCTCGTCAGATCCAGTTTGTTGAGCAAATCGATTGTTCTAATAAACTGTACCAACTTTTTTATAAATTCTGTTTAAATGGAGTTGTTCTATTTTGAGTTAGGATTCCAGGAAAATTAATTTCATAATTTTTCGTGGAAGTTTGGACCTTCAACTGGGTTAAAACATTTCGATCGACAGTCTGTTCCAGTACAGAATTGTTGATTGTTTAGTATGTAACTCGAACTTTTTGAACTGAACTTGGTGGTTTTCTTTTCATGAATAGCTAGCCTATAGTCTAAACTAGTTTTTCTGTGTATATTGTATATATAAAAACTGGATAGAAGGTGGTCTTACAGACCAAATGGTTGAGAGGATAAGCTGAAAATCTCATAACGGTGTTTCGTGCACTTGTAAGAGATTTGTCATTTTTTATTCTCCCAGATGGTTTAAGATCTCTTCTTGAAATTTTTACTGGTAATCACAATTATGATAAGGAGCTTAAGTAATTTATTTGAGAATTTTTGGAGACCTAAAACCTTTATTTTTATTGGATTCCATTAGTTACGTTTTTTAATAAATTACTGTTTTTCTAAGTATTCAAATTAGTTGAAAATAATTAAAAAACTCCTTGTTTGATCTCCTTTCAGTTATGGGATGTTGAAAGAACTTTCTAAATGAATTTAAACAAGTTTTGTTGTTTAAAATTGAGAATTTGTACACGGAATTTACTTATAGCAAACGATACGCAAAGATGCTTGAAAATCGTTAATTGGAAACAAAGTGCTTGTATGTGCTAACTTTGTTTTGTAGGTGGACAGTGGGTTTAGTATGGCTCAAGACTCAATGCCTTGTGGTTGTATTTGAATGCATGTGTGAATGTTTTGTAATGCGGCCTTTGGTGCCATTAATTAATTAATTTGTTGATTAATTTTTTATGTAACTTGTGAGGCTTGCATGCCCCTAAGGTTAGGATGGGAATAGGATGTTTTCACATGTATTTTGTACCTTTATTTTATATAGGATTTAGATCCTTATAGAATTTAGTGGGAGGGACAAGGATTAGATTAGTTTTGCTCCATAGACGATGTGGCGAAACTAATGCAAGCGGGAGCCATACAAACCCACAACTATGAGATGCTTATATGTGATTGCTTGTGATTGCTATGAATTGTCATAGGCTAGGTATGGGTGTATGCTTACACGACCACCAAACAAGTGTCATATGATTGATAGTCCCAACTAAAACTCGATTAAGTTAAATCGCCCTCCTTCTCTCTATCCCCTTCACGCCGATTGTCACTCATGGCGCGGTCCGCCCAAGCGGGCGTCATGGTTGCCAATTCGGTAGTCGGGGTGCAAATAGCTAAGATTTGCAAGGAGCAAATAGTGAGAGGTTACTTTTCGATGGACCCAACTAGAGTTTGGACATCGGGGCGAAGTTTGTAAATATACTTAGATATTCACAAATCAAGAATCATATGGAACGATATGATTGGTTGGAGAACCTACCTTGTCTAGTTAAGTAGGGTGACGTGCCATAGCAGGCTCTACTTGATGAAAACCGGGATCTTGGAAAACCAACTACATTTTGGGACATTAAATAAATGTAGTGGGAGTTTTATTTGTTATAAATAAAACAATTGCATAAACTAAATGACCTTAAATTGATTTTTTTATAGATGTTTAAATTGTTAATTTTGTTGCGATCAATCTTTGAAAATGAACAAACTCGTTTCTAAAAGTATTTACTTAAAGAAGTAATACCGATTCCTAAGACACGATCTTAGTGAAAAGAAAATTTGAGTATGTCAATTCCCAAAAACTTTCCTCAAACTACCCGAACGTAGCAACGCGATGATTGATTGACTTTTGGCGAAAAGTTATTCAATAAAGCGTATGGCTAATATCCTCATTTGAAATTTCTAGACCTTTGAATTAGAGAATTCATATGGACTAGATTTAACTCGTACGCTCTTATCCACTTACTCAAGAAAGTGTTCTTGGAGAAAGTAGATATTAACTCCATCATTTATGATCGAGTATAAAAGAATATGAGTTAACAAAGAGATTCTTCTTTTATAAAAAGATACATGAACGTTTCATTGGCTTACAAATCGAAAGATTTAAGTAGCTAATTGATAACTAGAGATATTGATCTCCGATATCAAGGATTATTGATATTGTCATACGATCTCTTTGGAATTATAAAGGATATAATGTTACCTTCCTCGCGCACTTGTTGTTGCAAAGAGGTAATTGGTTAAGTATTCAAAAATACTTCACCAATGTATGAGTTGAAATTTCGAGACTCTCATTTATGACCATGAGTCATATGAGATGTTTCATTTGCCGTTTAAGGGAGGCATTTGAAAGGTTGTCTGAAATACCATGATTGTGACGATTAGGAATATTTTAATCCTAAGATGTATTTGTCATTCAAATTATCTCACTATCTCTAATTCACACTAGTAACTTGATACTAGTTCATATGCTCACATTTAACGAAATGTGTTGGCAATGAAAAATAAGAGAATGTTCGAGAGATGTAAAGTAAACTCCGTATACTAAATGACTTGTTCGTCTAAGTCATTACCGTTGAATACGTAGAGTTATCTTTATTAAGAGTTTGTTTAGAAATTGAAGGTTGCATATCTTAATTCTAAAACCTCTAAAAAATATCTCCATTTCATATTCAATGATGGATGATTATGTTTTATAAAAGACAAGATCTTTTATTATGGATTTGTTTATATGATCTCATGCATCTTGATTGAATTTGCTTGAAATAGATAAACAATTTTTGAATGACAAATAGGATGCGTAAGACTTGACATAAAGTATTTGACTTTCATGTTATATATAACCGCTTAGTCACATACATAAACGAGAATCGCATTACGAGAGTCTCCGTAACGTAGAGCTCGTAATTCAATTCGATTTCAAATCGATTGATATGCGAATCATGTTTGTTAAATGACAAAAGCGCCTTTAACCTATGAAGGTTTAAGGACAAGTGAACTAATTAGGACTTATACATATCGATGTATAAAGACCTATAAGTACTTGTGCAATGAAAGGTAGTTGATACTTTACTACTTAACCAACGATCATTGTAGATATTAACATATCTATTTGATAAGGTATAAGTATGAACTTTTTGACTAGTTCAAAGGAGTTCAAGAGTAAAGTTTAAAAGACCTTTCAAGAAAAATGAAAGTCTGACAATTAATCATGGTAAATAGTTTAAGTCACATGATTTGAAATATTATCTAAAGAGTATGAAAATAGTTTCACAACTCACTCCATGAGGAACATTATGGAATAATGTGTCCAAGAGTGGAGGTATCGAACAATATTTTGTATAGTTCGATCGATAATAAATCAAATTGACTTATTCGACTCGTATTAGGGAATTATGTTTGAGGACAATATTGTTTACACTGAATGATGTTCCATTGAAGTCTATTGGAGAAGATATCTTACGAGATTTTGATCTCTAAGTATAATACTTCTTGAGATTTGGTGTTGAAAAGCTTATTTCAAGTATTGTCGACTTGTAAGCTTAAACCAAATAAGACACTATAAGTTTGTAGGATATCTTAACTTAACCGAAAGGTACTACTTCTACAAACATGATAAGAACAAAGTAGTTGTTGCTAATCATAACGTAATCTTGTAGAATGATATTCTCAAGAAGAAGTAGTGGGAGTAAAGTGAGCATTAAAATAGTTTATGCGTCACTACAAGAAGTACTCTTATGGGAAACTTGTCACTCCATACATGGTACTTAGTGGGAGTTGAGCGAAACTTCATTCACAAGTTGTTTTGAAAGAAGTTTAATAGTACGCTCCTTCCAATGAGGACTCAACCATCTCACGAGTTGATGATGATTCGAGAAACTCATGGAATATATATGAGGAGTCAAGAACTCGTTCGACAAATCATTGTGGAAGTAGTTCATGAACCTCAAGTACCAATCCTACAAAAGATCAACGAGAGTTGATTTCCTAAGCCGTTTGGTGCATAGGTTGTCACAACATTCTCGTACTAAGCATATGAGAATCCGTTGATAAACAAAGAAACGATGGAACGATCCGATTCCACATATATGGTTTGAATTCATATGATCTTCAAATAAAATCCATGTATAACAACAAGGTATAGACCTTGGTTGATGTTCATGAAGGAGCAATCCATCAAGAACGTTTAGATCTTCAAAAGGAAAGATCGACATGGATAACAAATCGACTATGTACAAAGCGCGGCTTCTCGCTTGTAGCTATGTCTAAGTCGATGGCTAGTTGACTACGTACAAAGCACAATTTCTTGCTTGTGGCTATGTATAAGTCAATAAAGATCATTCTAGCAATAGTTGTATTTCATATATGTCGATATATGGAAAAACATATAAAATCGCCTTCTTCGTATGAATGAAGGAAGATGTTGTGCATTTGACACAAATCGAGGTTTATGTATTGCTAAAAACATACGCATGCTTCAAGGATCCATTAATGGATTAAAGCAAGTGTTGTGGAGATTGGAATAAAAGTTTTGACAATGAAGTCAAGGAGTTGAACTTCGTCAAAAGTATCTTGTATATACAAGATATTCAGTGGAAGCATATTTGTATTACTTGTATTGTTCAAGATAACAATTCATTAAATTGGGAATAACATTAAGAAATGAATATTGTCGAGATCTCTTTGGAGAATGCTTTCTCAAATGAGAACTTGGGCGAAATCACCTAATCCTAGGAAACAAAATCTATAAAGATAGATTATGATGGATGTTAGGTTTGAGCATATATTGACGAAGTGTTCTAGAAACATGAAAGTTACACTCCAAGAAAGGATGTCTAACTGTACGTCACGTGGCATGACTTGAGTGTTTAACTCGGTCTAATGCAACTCAATTCAAGAAAGTGCATGAAATAGTTCAAGCATTCTTTCAATATGAGTTTCATTTCGTACGCCATATTTATGCATATGCCCCAATGTGTAGTATCCAAAGGATATGACAAACCGTTGTCAAATGGATACAAGAGAGACACATTTGGACGATAGTCAAAGATATCCTCGAGTACCTTTATGAGTAAGAGTGATATAATGTTTCATCTCTTAAGATGAAAGAATCTCGTGTAAGTAGTTACACTGATAAAAGTTTTTCAAAGGATTGATATAATCACGATTGAGCTACATATTTTGCTTTAAAGGTGGTGTTGTAAGTTTAGAAAGTGTTCTAAATGGAATATTACAACCGTTTCCGTCACCAAAGCAAAATACATAGCAACTTGTGAAGCAATAAAAGAAGTTTATTTCTGATCGAGTTCTTAGTTGAGTTATTATGGTTCTATGCATCTCGAACCACAACTTACTCCTAAAGAACCCAATGTTACATTGGAGATTCAAATATGATCTATAACAATATCACTTGATATCATATGATGATGATCAAGAACATATATATAGTAGTATATATATATAGGATCGAACAAATTTGGATAGGTTCGCGAACACAGTGAACACTCTAACTTGACCTCTACCTTGAGCAGTATACGAGATGCAGTTATGCATCCATACGTGGTGGACGTATGAGTAACTAGCTTTAAGCGTATTATTTATTTTGAGGTCCGAGACATGTATATATGTAGATATATGACATTGTTCTCAATTCTTCGTTGGCTAGAAGTCACTACTGATTGACTCTAGGCCAAGTGAGAGATTGTTGGAGTTATGTCCTAGAAGTCAATAATTTAATGACTTAAATATTAGTTTATGTTATGGATGATATTTTATCATCTGTTCCTAGGTTTATTATTGACAGATTATTCAGGTTGAGTATCTGAATTGTAGATCTCTGTGGATCATTCTGTTAGAGTTATGTCCTAGAAGTCAATAATTTAATGACTTAAATATTAGTTTATGTTTTGGATGATATATTATCATCTGTTCCTAGGTTTATTATTGACAGATCATTCAGGTTGAGGATCTGAATTGTAGATCTCTGTGGATCATTCTTTAGAATGACAATAATAAATCTAAACGGTCCATAATCTTGATAATTAACAAGGAACATTAATTATCATATAAGATTAGTATGCAAGTTAAGTGATGATTAAGTTCTACAAATCATAGGTAAAGAGTTACCAACTTAATTGCATATGTATATGTTATGGAACATAGTACAGGACTTGACCCAACGAAATAAACATATGGATTGTGTTATGTGTCATTGTTTATTTCGTTATGATTTTGGTTCTAAGTTTGAGATGATTATCTTTTCCACATGAGGATAGGTTCTATAAATCTCGTCTACCGCTGATTCCCGTTAAGGGCTGCTATACGGACTTGATTTACGTTCTCTTGAATTGTGCGGGGAAAAGCTAATCATCAAGAAAAACCGTATGTCCCTCATTAATTCACTTAGTGAGTGACGATATCTGTTTGGGCCCCTTGATGGAGTTGGATCGTATGCGCGCAACTAAGCGATCAACTCTAGATCAAGAAACGTATAATCTGCAAGAATGACACATTCCTATCTTGGATTATACGATGATATCGTGAGACATAAGAATCAAAATAGAGAAACATATTTATTCTCTTATGCAGGATTGAAATATTGTAGCAGTACACTATTTATGCGAATTGGGAATCATAACGTGTTGCTAGATACCACTTATGATTATTGGAATTAAATAACGATTTAATTCCATGGCCAACATAGCATAAATCCTCAAAGGGTCACACAAATAGGACATTAATCACACAGTGCATTATTTATTTATTCACAGCAGTAAGTTCTGTGGAAAATTTGATAAGATTGATTAATTAATTATATACCGTTGCGAACCGTTATAATTAATTAAGTCAATGGATCATATAGAAATAAATTAATGCATTAACTAATCCTAAAATAATTATTAATGAGTTAATAATTAATTTAGTTCAACACTTATCAATATAAATGGTTATATTGATTAATTGGGCCGTTATTTAAATAGCAAATATATAGCCCAATTAAAGAGCAAAGTTGAGGGACCTTAATTATATGAATTAATGGTCCAAATGAAAGGGTTTAATGGCCCATAAAGGCCCATTTCGTGGCTGCCCATTATGGTGGTAGGTGGGATGGCATAGTTGTAATTATGCAAGAGGTCAATTAGGTTTTGTGCTCTATATAAGGACCACTTATGAGAGCCTCCACCTAGACTTTTCTCTCTCCTCTCTTCCTCCCATTCTAGGCCGCCACCTTCCTCCTCTCTCCCTCTTATTTGCTCATGTGTTGAGCTATTTTCTCTCCACTAAATCAAGGTTGTTGATTGATGCAAGAGAGAAAACCATAGGGATTAGGCTTGTTCTTTGGGTATGCTAGTACATACCTTGTAGAACGTGATTAATCCTCCTTGGTGGACTCGAGGGCGGTTACGAGACGTGGTGGAGACGGTGGAGAAGGCACGCCATCGATTCCCATGCCTTGGTCGAGCCCCGCGAATACGATTTCGCGGGAGGTATCGATTTCTCCTCTTTCTCTTTGTGTCTATTGCTTAAAGTACTAGATCTCGTGTTGCTTGTGTTTTAATTGGATTAATTAAGGGTAATTAGTCACAAAATTAAAATTGGGCAATTTCCTAACACATTCTTTAGAATGACAATAATAAATCTAAACGGTCCATAATCTTGATAATTAACAAGGAACATTAATTATCATATAAGATTAGTATGCAAGTTAAGTGATGATTAAGTTCTACAAATCATAGGTAAAGAGTTACCAACTTAATTGCATATGTGTATGTTATGGAACATAGTACAGGACTTGACCCAATGAAACATATGGATTGTGTTATGTGTCATTGTTTATTTCGTTATGATTTTGGTTCTAAGTTTGAGATGATTATCTTTTCCACATGAGGATAGGTTCTATAAATCTCGTCTACCGCTAATTCCCGATAAGGGCTGCTATACGGACTTGATTTACGTTCTCTTGAATTGTGCGGGGAAAAGCTAATCATCAAGAAAACCGTATGTCCCTCATTAATTCACTTAGTGAGTGACGATATCTGTTTGGGCCCCTTGATGGAGTTGGATCGTATGCGCGCAACTAAGCGATCAACTCTAGATCAAGAAACGTATAATCTGCAAGAATGACACATTCCTATCTTGGATTATACGATGATATCGTGAGACATAAGAATCAAAATAGAGAAATATTTTTATTCTCTTATGCAAAATTTAAATATTGTAGCAGTACACTATTTATGCGAATTGGGAATCATAACGTGTTGCTAGATACCGCTTATGATTATTGGAATTAAATAATGATTTAATTCCATGTCCAACTTAGCATAAATCCTCAAAGGGTCACACAAAATAGAGTTTTGACCAAGACAGTGCATTATTTATTTATTCGCAATAGTTCGTATTGCGAAAATATGATAAGATGATTAATTAATTATATACCATTATAATTAATTAAGTCAAATGGATCATATTGAAATAAATTAATGTATTAGCTAATCCTAGAATAATTATTAATTAGTTAATAATTATTTTAGCTCGACACAATTTAATATAAATAGTTATATTAATTTATTGGGCCAATATTTATGTATTAAATGTATAGCCCAATTGAAGAGCATTTGGAGTAGGTTCTAATTATATGAATTAGAGGCCTAAACAATTGAGATGAGAGGCCCAAAAGCCTATTATAGGGCCAGCCATATAGGGTGGTAGGTAGGTGACATTCTTGTAAATAGATGGTAGGAGGTAGGTAGGGTTTGTGCACTATATAAGGAGGTGTATAGTAGCAAAATCCAACCTTCTCTCTTTCCTTCTCCTAGCCGCCACCTCCTTCTTCCCCATGAGGCCGGCGCCACTCTCTCCTCCTCTCCTCCATATGCTCATGTGTTGAGCTACAACTCTCCACCAAAATCAAATAGATTGATTCTTGAAGAGGGTTGATCCTTAGGGTTAGCTTTGTTCTAATCGAATCGCTAGCACGAATCGATTTAGACCTTGGTTAATCTCTAGGTGGACTCGAGGCGATTTGGAGACGAAGGAGAAGCACGCCATCGATTTCTATGCCGTAGGATCGAGCCCCGCGAATACGATTTCGCGGGAGGTATCTAATTTCCACCTTAATCTCTTTGTGTCGAATTAGCTTTTACACTAGATCCTCTTGCTCTTTGTTTAATTGGATTAATTAAGTGTAATTAGTCTAAAATTAAAATTGAGCGATTTCCTAACAATATAAATATGCTGAGGTAGTACGAAATTTTAATTTTCAATTGGACGTTACTGAATTAATACACTTACGTTAGAATGAGTTTTCAAAAATCTCGGTTCAATTTTGTAAGAAATAGAACTGTAATCAATCTACTTTAAATTAACAATTTCGAAATTTATTTCTATATACTGAAAAAAATATATTGTAAAGCCCTACAGTTTTTTGGAGCCGGTTCTATTCTAAGTTGCACGGATAAATACTTCCAAAATACTCCCGCACCCGATACAGTTACTCAACATGGAAATCTATTATTATAATATGTTTGACTAAGCGGTCAAAATTCGTCAAGATATGCGTTAGGTTCAATTTTTAGGTATATTTTGGATATATTTTTGGATTGGAACTTAAAAATAGAATGTATTCTAATTCTACTGTTGTGTTGTTGAATAAAAAAACAAAATACTAGATAATGTACTTTACAGTTGACTTTTTTATAAAAAAAAATAGAATACTAGATATATAACATAGCAGATATACTATAGTGGTTGTTGAGCGTAAAAAAAAAATCAAATATTTTAATATATAATTTAATTTTTTAAATTATTATATATATACTCTCATATTCTATTTTTTTTTAAAAAACTGACGTATTTCCACACCTACACCGTATTGGATATGATGTCTGCATTTGCATCCACACCCGTGCAAAATTAGTTCTACCAGTCAAATCAGTTGAACCATCAAACAAATAGCGTGACAGCTTCATTAATGACCGGCTTTATTTTCAAATTACTACAAAAAGTTGGTACACTAGATTGAAAATTATATATTATATAGAAAATTAAAACATAAAAAAGTGAATGTTGCAATACTATTAGGGTATAAACGAAACTAAATTTCAAACGGATAATACTAAATCATTTCTATACTATTTTGTATAAAGCGAATATATGTACATACACAAATACATGAATCTCCACCTAAACAAATAACGATGCGAACTCATATTTTTGTTGATGTATTTATATGTTTGAGCTCATACAGTTTAAGAACAAATAACTTCAAAAGAATATTATCAAACATATAAAAATATCAACTAAAAAAACATTACAATTAAAATTCGATAACAAACTTATGTTTGTGTACTCAAACAAATAACAAGTGTATCAAAATTGAGGGTATCTTTTTAGAGAAGAGGAAAAGAAAAGTTAAATTTCGATCTGAAATCAACAAATAATAATCTTGACAATTTAGATAATGCTCTTTTTTTTTAAAAAAAAACGGTAACTTATTTATGTCCATATCAATAATTTATATCTCAATTAAATACAAATTTACCAATTAATATTCAGCCCAAGTGCCCAACAAACCAGCGGTCAACTGACTTGTCTTTGTGTCACGTCTAGGTTGGAGTGAGCAGCAACTGGCCATTGGCCAAGGCAACATTTCCACAGTTAGACCTGTCAAACATGAAACGTTTTAACGTTTCCGTTTCTGTTCCGCCGAAACGGAACGTTAAATGAAAGCTGAAATGGGTTCCGTTTTCAGAAACGGAACGGAAACGGAATCAAAATTTGTTAACGTAAATGAAACGGAACACGGAAATGAGTTGAAATCAATAGGAAATGTGAGGCGGAACGTTAAACGGAACAGAAATTTGTTACGTTTGCCGAAACGGAACGGAAATGAAACAGCCATTTCGTTCCGTTACCGAAACGGAACGGAAACGGAAATGGCTGTTCCGTTTCCACCTCTAACGTTTGACAGGCCTATCCACAGTGAAGTAAAAGTCAACATAATAAGTTAATAACTTTCTCCGACTCAGTTTTCACGGCGACCAGTAATTAATCGTCTTTATTTTACACTGGAGACTTCAAGTGGACTTACATTTAGTTCTTACTTGCTACCAAGTCACCGACCCAAAATACGCGTTATTAGATTAGATTGGTCCCATGTTTCACTCCCTTCACTTGCACAGTTGCACAGAGCACAGTTACATTCAATTTACGGCAACTGGAATTTCTGTAGTTCAGTAGTTGGAAGATCCAGTGGGTCTATTCAATTGCAAACAAAATAACTTCAGTCGATCGAGTTGGTCGGTCTAATTCTATTCATGCTTTTTTGTCTTGACAGTTTACAAGTAGAAAAATGAGAGTCACTAGACCTGGTCTTTGGTATCTTTTGGTTTTAATTTGGAAGAGTTGACGAATTTTGGTATATTTTCGTCTAGTGTGTACATCTTTAAAATTGCTTATTGCGAACCACTATTTAATTGTTGAATGAATTAACATATTCGTCCATAATATTAGAATATAAAATTACGTTTAAAATAAAATATTTTATTAAGTTAGAAAATAGAGTTGTTATACAACAGATATATGCGGTTATAGAATATACAAATATGCCAATAAAAAATATTTTATTTGCTTGTAGGAAAATTGTATTTATTAATAATGATGCATTCTGATTGATTTAACTGACAATCGGCAAACTTTACATGCAGACGCTATCATTGCTCCTAGACAATTATGGTAAAATGACTTCACATCAGTTAGAACAGATAATAGCTGTTAATAAAACATATGAATATATGGAAATGAAATCCAGTCCCGCGCGCGACCGTACAGTGCAGGAATTATAGCCGTCTGATTTAATCTCAATGGCAAAGGAAGCCCCGTGTATGTAACTAGATTGATAGGCCCGAACCGTCCAGATCAAATCGGACGGTTCGTAGGCTGCGTTGGACGGTCCCGCACGGGAGCGGATGGGGATTCGAATATATGATGTTCCCACAAACAAAATAACTACGTTTTATCAATATTACGCATTTTCAACAAACATTTAGCTATAATTTGCTAATAACTCTTTTTTTTAATTCAGTATGGTGTTTTAATTATAATATTAACAATAATTAAAATATATATATTTATGGATGACGCTGGTGGAAAGATCTTATTAATTAATTAGACATCCGACGGTGTTTTTTGTACATGAAATCTTTGCAGAAGTTATTATTTCACCTATAAAGGCTAAAAAGTATATCGACCCATCCATCAAGTCAAAAAAGAAAAGGGAAAGGCTATCTATACAAATATGGATGGGCACCGGGCAACAAGTACGACCAGGCTTGGAATTGTGAATCTGGTTGACATAGAAATCAACGGTGACAGCACTAAAGTGCGTCTTCGTGTTTTTTTTTCCCCTTTACTTTTTAAGTTGATACGATTTTTACATTTCTTACGTGGGATTTTATTTCATTTTATTTGAATTGATTAATTTTATAGAATTTTGTTGGATGTAATTACGAGAATTTCAATCAAATAATATCAAATCTCTTCATTTTCATCAAGAATTTCCCAACAAAATAAAATAAAATGAAATTCCATATTAAAATAAATGGATTTTGATCAGGGCCGTAGAGAAATTTCGTTTTGCTGGAAATTAGGCGACAGTCTTCTCCAGTCAAAACCATTTCTCCGACATCATAAACTCATCTTGCTCGGTCAAATTTCTGTCTCTCTCTCTCCATCTCCATCTCTCCACACCCCTTTATATAAACCCACCTCAACTCATTCAAACTCATCTTCATCTTTCCCTTCGAAACAAAGAAAAGAGCAAACCCAAACTACCCCTCACCACACTCTCTCTCTACCTCTACACAAAACTGAACTCTTACCAGAGGATAAGTTGAATCTTCAAATTTTTTAACTGTCGAGGTAAACTTATGTAATCTAGTTACAGCTCGTTTAAATTGTACTGATACTTGAATTGATGCCTTCTCTCGTTAAATTGAAAAAAAAAGGAACATATTTTTTTTATATTAATTTTCTTTCTGTTATTTACAATTTTCAGCTTGAGAAAATTGATAATTAAAGCTAGTTCATCTTTTCTTGGCAGATTTTTTGTAGATTAGCAAAAGGAAATGGGTGCAATCTTCTCATGCTCTGGAACTTCAGAAGATTCTTTTGAAGCACTTCTAATGAAATCTCTCAATATAGAGGAAAACTCAAAATCAGAACCATCAATAATCAAGACATTTGGTTCTGGCAAACTCATAATCAAAACCTCTTTGAGTTTCAAGAAGGAAGACGATGATTCTCTCCAGTTAGAGGCCAAAATTTCAATTTCAAGTCCCAAATGGAAGGAGAGTTCCCCGAGAGTCACGACTTGCGGTAAGTCAAGACTCGGTTCAACAAATTGTGTTAAAGATGAGTTGCCGGAAGTAGGAGTTGATAGCCCAAAACACAACGCCGCGGTTAAGTTGCAAAAGGTATATAAGAGCTTCAGAACAAGGCGGCAACTTGCCGATTGTGCTGTATTAGTGGAGCAACGCTGGTATGAGAAAACTTGAATCAATGTATAGTATTCTTTAATAAATGAATTCTTTATGTGAAAATTGTAATCAAATTAATAATAGGTGGAAATTGCTGGACTTTGCTATGTTAAAGAGGAGCTCCGTTTCATTTTTCGATATCGATAAACCTGAATCCGTCCTTTCTAAGTGGTCAAGAGCAAGAACTAGAGCTGCTAAGGTATGTATTTCACCATTTAATATTTTCCATCGTTGGATGTTGGTCCTAATTGTTGTTTGATTGATCATCATAAAAGAGGGAGAGAATGAACTGTCTAGAGTACAATTTTAGATTATTGCATGTGTGCCAAGTGTTGTTAGTTGAAGAGTTGAATTTGTTTTTTCATATACTGGTCATGATGTGACCAATAGGCTGTTCTCGATTTTGCTCTCTTTATAAATTTGTCCATTCAAGTTCTGTTATGATTTTCTAAATAATTTGGGGACAACACTTCTCACACATGCTTGCATGCCTCCATTGTTAATAACTTAATATGGTGCCACTTATGCTGCATCACATGCTTTCTTATATGCAACAAGTGTATGTGCTATGTTTGTGGCTGTGCACACATGTAAATATACTTGAAAAGATCTATTTATATTTAGAATATTAATTAGAAATGAAAATTTTCATCTGATTATCAGGTAGGGAAAGGTTTATCCAAAGATGAGAAGGCTCAAAAACTAGCTCTGCAACATTGGCTCGAGGCTGTAAGTATCATTTTTACTTCATTATTAATAATTTATTAAATAACAAAATCATCAACTTTTCAAGAAATTTATATAGCTTTTTTCCATAAGCAGATTGATCCAAGGCATCGATATGGCCATAACCTCCAGTTCTATTATGATTCTTGGCTTCAGTGTGAAAGCAAACAGCCTTTCTTCTACTGGTAAAACATACAACAAGATACCTTTTCATGAAATTCTATAAAATATTTAGTTAGTGTTTATTACTTTGAGATTTGCAAGGATGGGAAGTAATACAGCTGCAAAGAAACATTTGCAGAAAAACATGCTGAAACTATCATGAAAAGATAAAACTGATATTTGAATTTTCATAATTTAAACTACAGGTTGGATGTTGGAGAAGGAAAGGAGGTGAATCTTGACGAGAAGTGCCCGAGATCGAGGCTCCAGCAACAGTGCATAAAGTATCTCGGTCCAGTAAGTTCACAAACTAAGATCAAACTATTATCTTTGTTTCAGTATTGTAAGAACTAAATCTTAAGTTTTTCTATATTTTTTCAGAAAGAGAGGGAGGAATTTGAAGTAATAATAGAGGATGGCAAGCTCATGTATAAGATAAGCAAACAATTTGTGGATACCAGTTCAAGTTCGAAAGATGGAAAATGGATTTTTGTTCTAAGCACCACTAAGAACTTGTATGTGGGCCAGGTAAGAATATTTGATTAAAAGCTTTAAATTAAAAAAACAATTGTAAAAAAATTAGACCCCACAAATACTGACTAAGAAGTTGAGCATCAATACCTCAATGACATAACCAGTTTCAGTTACTCAATTAATTCCATTTCATTTAAATCGGTTCATTTTACCTCAATTAATCAACTGAAAGTAAACTAAAACATCTAATGAGGAAAAACAGATAAGTGTATTAGGTTTCGCTTAATCAGTACAGCACCTATTTAAAATATATATATATAACAGAATCTGATATTCTAGCTAGCCATGACTGAAAGAACCTCTCGTATTCGAACTCAGCTAGTTCTTTGACAAATGTGCTGTAACCATATTCTTTGAAAATTTATTCTATGTAACAGAAGAAGAAGGGGACCTTTCAGCACTCGAGTTTTCTGGCAGGTGGTGCCACGTCAGCTGCTGGCAGACTTGAGACAGAGAATGGAGTTTTGAAGGTAGGTAGAGAAAAATTTGCTCTACAAATGCAACTCAATAAAACAATATCTAAAATCCCTTTTCTGAATTTTTTCAATACAGGCAGTCTGGCCACACAGCGGCCATTATCGCCCCACAGAAGAAAATTTCCAGGAGTTCATGAACTTTCTGAGGGAAAATAATGTTGATCTTACAGGTGTTAAGGTATGTTAGCTTCCCCCTGAATATATCAGAAATCAATTGAAATGTATTCCTTGTACTTGATGGTGTCTGGTTGAATTTGTGCATTGTAGGGTTTTTTGTGGCCGTTTTAGTGTTTTGATAAGAGCTCCTTTTATGAAAAATTATATTATATCCTGACTTGTGAACAGCACGTTTCCTAGATATTTGGCCAGTAACAGAATCATGCCTACAATGAATTTGGAACTTTTATATTTTCGAATTCTACTAAAATTGTGTTCTATTATTGCAGTTAAGTCCATCTGAGGGAGAAGAAGATCAATTCAGCCGACTTGACAGCAAACTTCCTGATTTGAAAATCAAAATAAAAGAACCTCCGGAGGAAAAGGAGGATGAAATTTCGCGAAACAAAAATAACAGTTTTGTATCAAAGGACCCTGACAATGAACCAGTAATAGCTAATGAAAATGCGGAAAGCCACAACATGCTAACAGAAGACTTTTTTGACAACAAAACAATTTTCAAAGATAACTTGTTTGATGAAGAAGCAGAATTGGAAGAAGAACCAATTTCAGTCCCACAAGAGCAGATACTAAGTAGGATCAACTCAAAGAAGGGTATGAAATCCTTCCAGCTTGGAAAGCAGCTCTCGAGCAAGTGGTGTACCGGCGTGGGCCCAAGGATTGGGTGTGTGAGGGACTATCCATCGGAACTCCGGCTTATTGCATTGGAACAGGTCAATCTCTCTCCTAGAGCTGCTGGCCCCTCTCGGTTTGGTTCACCTCGATTTGGTTCTCCACGAGCTGATTCTCCTCAATTTACATGATGGATGAATCAGTTCTACACTACAGAGAGAGCAGAATCTTCAATTGTTCATTGAAGAAAAATACATTTGGCTTTTTGTTAGAGCATTATTTCAAATGTAAAAATAAATACAAAACAAATAACCATTCTTTCAATTGTAAAGAATTATACAGCAACTGTGAATAAGATAAATAAAACTTGTATTTGTTGAAATAGTACTTATTGTTATTCCTCCACATGGGCGCAGGTAGGATTTATATTAGGCAAATTTGGATAGGTATCAGCTAGTTTGAATAAAATGCCAGAGAACTGAAAGAGCAATGGAAATAAAATGCCAATTTTTAGGGATTAGTTTGAATAATACCGAAATTGACACACTGTATACTAGTCAATCCTTATTTGTGGAAGTAGGAGAAAAACATCTTGTACAATCATATTTGTATGTAATGCAAGTTATATATTTGCCAAGCCAGGTGGAATGATGGATTCATAATTAACCACAGATATAATATACAACATAGCAGAATGCTTTCAATCTGTGTTTCCGTCATCTAATATAAATGGTTAATTGAAGGGTAAAAAACAAAGAATCTTTGACTTTTTCCTTAAGATAACTTTTAATTATTGATATACGGCTAACTATCATAACATGGTAGTTGTACATCCAATTTGATTTAGAATTTCATACAAACACGATAGGATCATAGGAACTAGGAAGTATAATTTGTGGCCCAATATATAACTCAGCTATCAGGGTTCAGAAATAGGCCGGAACACTGAAAAAAGAGAGAGAATCAAAATCTCCCGAAATTTTAAAAAATAATATTAAAATAATATAATCCAATAAAATTAATATCAATTTAATCAGTTTAATATAAATAGTATCGTAAGATCGGAATCCTGGATTCCGAACGTTAGATCGGATTCCTGGATTCCGATCTAACGTTAGATCGGATTCTCGGATTCCGATCTAACGTTAGATCGGAATCTGGGATTCCGATCTAACATTTATATATATAAGGGGTTTCCGATCTAATTTTCGCTGCCTTCGCTCTCGCTCTCGGACGCGCTTCTTCGAGAACAGTAAGTTTTTTTTTAATTATTTATTTATTTAGTTTATTAGTTTTTAATTTAGTTAATTAAATAAAAAAATAGGAAAATATTCAAAAAATATTCAAAAAATCTGAAAAAATCAGAAAAAAATCAGAAAAAATTAGTATGTAATTTATTAATTATATTGGATATATTTTTTGTCTTTTTATTTGTTTATTCAGTACTTAATTAATTAGAAGCTCAGACTGACTGAGATGCATTATACTTACGATGCATTATACAGATTATGCATTTACCCAACTTTATTCAGCTACTTTTGGTCCTATTTAATAGGAAAGATTAGTTCCACTATACCCCTTTATTCTTTTCTCATCTATAATATCGTAAGTATAATGCATCTCAGTCAGTCTGAGCTTCTAATTAATTAAGTACTGAATAAACAAATAAAAAGACAAAAAATATATCCAATATAATTAATAAATTACATACAAATTTTTTCTGATTTTTTTCTGATTTTTTCAGATTTTTTGAATATTTTTTCAATATTTTCCTATTTTTTTATTTAATTAACTAAATTAAAAACTAATAAACTAAATAAATAAATAATTAAAAAAAAAACTTATTGTTCTCGAAGAAGCGCGTCCGAGAGCGAGAGCGAAGGCAGCGAAAATTAGATCGGAAACCCCTTATATATATAAATGTTAGATCGGAATCCCAGATTCCGATCTAACGTTAGATCGGAATCCGAGAATCCGATCTAACGTTAGATCGGAATCCAGGAATCCGATCTAACGTTCGGAATCCAGGATTCCGATCTTACGATACTATTTATATTAAACTGATTAAATTGATATTAATTTTATTGGATTATATTATTTTAATATTATTTTTTAAAATTTCGGCAAAATCTCCAATGTCTTTTTCTAAACTTTACGAAGCCCAAATAAGTCAATGTTTACTGTTCTTGACCACGACACACCAACAAAAGCTGGACACATTAAAAAGACAGAACTAAAAAAAAAAACTATATATGTTAAAAGGCATACAACAAGAATGAAATTACTATGGTCAGTTCCATTGGAAACATAATTTATTATTTTATTTTTCCTCCCGTAGATTGCATAGTGCACTTCAATTCTAGAACCATGCCTTTACACTTCGTTTAATAACTTTGATTTTATGTTTTTACATTTTGGCGGCTACCTCTGCCAACTTTGCAAAAGGGCATTAATGCAAAATTCTCTTAACAAAAACCCAACCAAATTAAAAATAAAAAAGTAGATAAGAGGCTAAGAGCTGGACAGATGGATAGTCACATTCCCCTCCAGCAACATCTCACCAACCGGGCCCCACTCGCCGACGACCCCACGCACGCCTAACAAAAAGAAATAACTATTAATCGTATCTTCTTTCATGTACGTATAATAATAGGCTATAAAGCACCTTCTATAAAAAATATATATATATTTGCGACCACATCCATCTCCGTCCAAACTTTTTCTTATTAATCTCCCAAACGACGGCATTTAAAATTAAAATCCAAAGAAAACTATTATCTGATGTTATAGTAAGTGAGCTTTATATTTAAAATATGAAAAAAATGGACATAATAAAATAAATAAACAGGGTAATAACTTATAAGTTGGAGTTTTTTCTTTTATCAAATCAAGGTTTGAGTAATGTTTCTCCACAATCCAAAAATAGTGAAGTCAATTCAAAACTTCACGAATATAATAAAAAGGTTCTAATATTTTGTTTAGTTAGAAATGTTTTTTCAAATATAAATATATATGTTTACCTTTTAGGAGAAATGCTAGAGTCCAATATATTGGATGGATGGACTCCGTCCAATACGATCGTTTTCATATTTTTAAATTTCAAATAACCGATCCGAACCGTTCAATATGTTCTTACTATTTTTTACTATTTTTTTGGTATTTTATAAAATCGTTGTTATTGGACGATCCATAATGTTAATATCATGAATTTTCAAAAAATACTAAAAAATAGTAAAAAAAATTCGAAAAAAAAACGTAAAAATTGGTTTTTTTTTAAGTTTTCAATTTGGAGAACATATTGAACGGTTCGGATCGGTCATTTGAAATTAAAAAACGTGAAAATGATCATATTGGACGGACTCATCCGTCCTATATATAGGAGACTAACATTTCACACCTTTTAGTGATGTTAACATTAAACTATCTATGCTACAACAGACTTGTCAGAAGACATTTTTTAATATTTTTTTAATTTTAATAGACTGGAGTTGATCGGTGGGAGGTTCTTATCAGAATCTAAAATACAATTTCTTACGGTAAACTCCTCACACAAACCACAAGAATTTTCTCTCTTTCAATATGTGAATACTTCTTGTACCGCATAATATAACAAGCCACTGACAAATATGTGAATACTTCTTGTACCGCATAATATAACAAGCCACTGACAGATAAAACCCAAAGCACTACTAAACCTGACAGTAACTTGACAAATCTTAGACCAACCAACTAAAGCCACAAAAGATCCACCAATCATCTCCTCACTCCTTCGGTCCTTCCTACTACCTACTCAGATCTCTCTCTCTCTCTCTATCTCGACCCTCTACAACACAACTCGAAATCTCCAATGACCCGTTACTCGGCAGTGTCCACCGACGCCGACGCCGACGCCGACGCGCCACCTTCTCCCACCTCCTCACCCTCCGCCGCATCCGATCTCCCTCTCAGCCAAAAGCTGATCAAAGTAATCGGCAATGTGTGTTTCTCTTTCTTCGTTCTAGCTGTGCTTGTCGTCACCGTTATCGCCGTTACGTATCAACCCCCAGACCCCTGGCTCTCCTCCTCCGCGGCACTCACCACTTCTCTCTCCGCCACTCTTCAGAACTCCACTTTTCGGCCCGACGACTCCGTGCTTCCCACCGGGGAAGATCTCGTCCCTCTTAACTCCTCCCTCATCCCTGTCAACTCCTCTTCTTCCCCTTCTGCCTCTTCTGTTCCAGATTTGGTCGATTCTTCTTCAACGACAGTTTCTGATGAGGCGGCGGCAAGTGAGAGCTGCGATCCTGATAAGCCGGTGAATTGCTCGGATCCAAGAGTGCTTAATGCTGTTAAGGCCTTTAATCAGAAGGCATTTACAAGGCGCTCGATTATCTTTCTCAGTTATGATATTCCAGTGCCGGGGTCCAAGCCTGGGGAGTGTGATGTTGCGTGGAGGTTTCGAAACCGCAAAGAGAAGTCGTGGCGCAGGTATGTTTTTGCTAATTGGGAGGAAATTTTAAGTTTAAATCCATTTAATTGGCAGCAATAGTTGTATGAACTGTAGTAAGGTGAATTCATGCGGGCAATTGAAAATGCTGATGTTTTTTCTTAAAAAGTTGAAATGAATTTGGAATAGTTATGGTAGTTCATTCCATTTGGTTGGTAGTTGTAAGTACTGAGATGGATAAAAAGGACGATGATTTGGGACAAAATTTTGCAACTTCAAATGAGAGAGAGGGAATAGATTCAGCTAATAGTGTAATTCTAATAATATCTGTTTTTTTTTTTATTTTGTCTGATTTAAGCTGGAAGCATTTGTTCTTACTATTGTACAAAACAATGTAGCTAGATTTCTTCAGCTCCTTTTGCCAGTAAAATGCTGATACTCGAGCTTTTATAACAGCAGACTAATGGCTTTTGCATTTTGATTGAACAGGTATAGGGATTACCGGCGGTTCCGACTTGCCCCTGGCGGTAACTGCACCATAGAGGTCTCCTGGGTTGGTAAATTCCGGTCAGGTACCAATGCAGCAAAATCGAGACCCCGTACCCAATCTCCTGCTTCTTCCACTCCTGTCAAAGTACTGGACTCTGAGATCAATGACACCATCCCAACTGTCGGATCTGAATCTGAGTTTAAGAGAGGCAAGTACTTATACTACACGCGTGGTGGAGACTATTGCAAAAGCATGAACCAATTCATATGGAGCTTCTTGTGTGGCCTTGGCGAGGCACAATTTTTGAACCGAACTTTTGTTGTCGACTTGAGCATCTGTCTTTCTGGGGCTTATAATCCTTGGTATGGAAAAGATGAAGAGGGAAAAGATTTCAGGTTTTACTTCGATTTCGAGCATTTGAAAGAATCTGCATCAATTGTGGAAGAAGAAGAGTTCCTACGCGATTGGCGTCGCTGGGACAAGAAGAGTAAAAGTGGAAATAAAATTTCTGTGAGGAAGGTGCCAACTTATAAGGTCACACCAATGCAGTTGAAGAAAGACAAAAGTACCGTACTCTGGAGGCAGTTTGATGGGCCTGAACCTGAGAACTATTGGTACCGAGTTTGTGAAGGTCGTGCAGCTAAATACATACAAAGGCCATGGCAAGCTATTTGGAAGAGTAAGAGATTGATGAATATTGTCACTCAAATAGCTGGTAAAATGGAATGGGACTATGATGCCGTACATGTGGTACGTGGATGGAAGGCTCAAAACAAGCAGGTATGGCCTAATTTAGATGCCGACACTTCACCTGATGCATTGGTTGACAAAATGACCAAGCTTATACCTCCTTGGAGGAATTTGTACATTGCTACGAATGAGCCATTTTATAATTATTTTGATAAATTGAGGTCACACTACAAGGTGCATTTGCTCGATGATTACAAGGAGATGTGGGGGGCTAATAGCGAATGGTACAATGAAACGATGGAGTTGAATGGGGGTAAGCCAGTACCATTTGATGGGTACATGAGGGTTGCGGTTGATACTGAGGTGCTTTACCGTGCTAAGACACGAGTAGAGACCTTCAACAATTTGACTAGGGATTGCAAGGATGGGATCAATACATGCTAGTATGTGTTTTTGAGAAAATTAGGTTGGTATAATTTTTTTGGGAGATGAATCCAAGTGTATTTGTTAGTGTGATGCTGTTCATAGATTTGTTTAAAAAAAATGTGGTACTAGATCAGTTAGTAATTTATTTATGTTTCATTGGTTTTGTGCTCTTTATTTCTTTTACACATATACTACATTAGTCGTCAGATCAAAAGATAAGGTCACCATATTAGTTTTGCATGCTTCTGTTTCCCTACAACCATATACTTTTTTT
Source organism: Rhynchospora pubera (assembly GCA_028095005.1). Taxonomy (NCBI): domain Eukaryota; kingdom Viridiplantae; phylum Streptophyta; class Magnoliopsida; order Poales; family Cyperaceae; genus Rhynchospora; species Rhynchospora pubera. The sequence continues at coordinate 155,096,753 of CM051462.1, read as the reverse complement.
ATGATGGGTGCAAAACATCCTTGTAAGTGATAAATCAAACCTAAATCAGTACATGCTGAATTAATGTCAGAATTACCTTGCCAGCTGATTAATATGACTGTGCCATGAAGTGGATCTGGCTGGTATGCTACCAGACAATAGTTCCCTCTGATAAGGTCTTAAGGAAGATTCAGCTGTCATTTTGGAATAATTGTATTTGTTTTATCAGGCTCTTTTATTATTAAAGCCCCCACTAAGCCATATAACTAAAAGGATGGTACCTAACCAGTATGCATCAGTGTGCTGGAACTGCGATCAGTATTCAGTTTGCAAATGCTATCATTCAAGGAAGAAGTTAAATATCAATGGAAAAATTGAAGAAAACACGTACAGATAAGAAAATGTAACAGTGGAAAAATTGGGGAGAACACGTGCAGTAAATTTTTTTTTTTTTTTATCGTGAAAAGTAGTGTCCAAAGGGTACCTGCATTCATTAGTAACATTAACAAAGGTAGAGGTGCTAGAGAGAAAGAACTAATGGCTACAACAGGCTTCTAGCTTAGACCAAAAAGAAACTTAACCAGCCATAACAACAAAAAGTGAAGCACCTAATGCACTAACCTTCTGATTGCAGAGGAGGTTGGAAACAGTAACTAAACGGATACACAAAACAAGAGTAGTTGGAACTTGGAAGTCTACTAGAAGCATCCATGTCAAAGGAATATTTTGAAATGCATGCAAAACTTACAGATGATCTCGAGTTCTCAATCGATAATAAAGAGGCGATAACAATTAACCAGTCAAACAGCTAAACCTTTCAGCTATATGAGGTGTGTTTGGTTGCATAAGAAATAGGAAATAGAAATACGATATAAATAGTTTACATTTTCCATATAAATAGTTTGCACAAACATAAGAAATAGGAAATAGAAATACCATATAAATAGTTTTATATCTTATCTTTTATATGACTATTTTTATCTTATATTTTTTTTATATCAGAAATATGTTTCATAGAAATAAAAATTATGGTATAAATAATTTTATCCTTTGGTTTATACAATGCTTGATTATAGCTTAGGCCCTGTTGTATATTGTTCGCCATGTCTCTTAGTCACTACTACAATAGAAAATAAATATTTAGGAATAGCGCGAGTCAATCCGTTGCTAAATTTTCCACAAAGTTGGGATTACAATCAAACTAAAAGTAACCCTAGTTCTTACTATCTTCCATTTAATACCGGGACTGATAAGGATCATCTCCAATATTCATCATCCCCATCATTCCCAACAGTTAGATTAACTGTATTCCAAAAAAAAGAAAGAGATGAGCGAGGATGAGGGGATGATTAACGCGTTTTTCCTTATTTGGATGAGGCAATGGACAGAGCGAAGGGGAGCAACACAGAAGGAGCGACACAGAGCCACTTAACTTCAACAATTACATATAAAGTTCAACATTTAATATATATAACTTGAATAGTTACGATATTAACTTCAACAGTTATAATATTAACTTCCAACAATTATATATATTAACTTCAATAGTTATATATATCAACTTCAACAGTTATGTATATTACTTCAACATCATATGTAAAGATTGAAGTTGATATGTAGTTATTGAAGTTAGGAGTGAAGTACAAGGATGAGGAACGAAAACGAAGCAGAAGGCGTTGGAATACGTGTGAATGATCCTTGCCAAAAATAAAAAACACATTATCATCCCCATCATCCCCTGAAATCCTCATTAATTAACTAACTTTCTCATTAATAGAAGTCCAAGGATGATGGAGATGATAGAATATTGGAGATGGTATTAAGCAATTCCGATTTAGCACTGGTTCACATTTAAATTGTTTGCTTACTCCCAAGAGCCGATGACTTTGAGAGTTTTGAGTTAAAAAAACTGATGAGACCTGCTCTTCATGGACTTCAACTGTTTTACTCATCTATAAGATGAATTAGGTATAAAACATTCTGCACATTTGAGTTTGCAAAAGAGAGTTTAAAAACTGAGAAACCAGTGCCATCTTTACAAAATATATTTCAACAATTCAGATGTACATTCGTCTTGACATATAATTAACATCAGATTGAATCCAGCAATACTTACATCAAATTTGATTAAATTACAATCCTTTTTACACCTAGCTATTTACAAATGGGGAAAGACAATGCTACCGAAAGCATTGACTCTGAGCACCCGAGTGCGTGCTGCACGGCATAGCAGATCCATATCAAGAGTGATGCATAGTGTTGTCTGCGTTGCATCACCAGAGCTCGAACTTGTCCAGATACGTCATGCAACAGGAGAGCGATGTTGTTGACAAAATCACAAAATCTCTCATCAGATGTGAATTCTCTCGAGTCAAAGTATAGATGAGGTAGAGAGGTCCACAAGTTCTTCCATCTCTTGTTAAATAAGCTAGTTTGCACAGCATTTTCTGCTGTCATCAGTAGTAATAATAGAGACATGATTAGGAGAAACACTGAAACAGGTAGATCATTGCATTTACCCAACTTTATTCAGCTACTTTTGGTCCTATTTAATAGGAAAGATTAGTTCCACCATACCCCTTTATTCTTTTCTCAAAAATGCCCAGATTACACATCCTTTCCATGAATAGTAGTGACTTACAGGTACTAAAATAACAATATATATTAATAAAATAATTGATAGTAAAAGAGGAAATTGCCTAACTAATAAATTGACAGCCTTAACCTAGCAAAACAATCCAAGAGAAGAAGCCATAGGTAAGTGAGCAACAATTACCTTCGAACTTGTGAATTTATAGCCCGACCTCACCAACAGTTGGATTGCGACGATCAAACATGCCGAATCTATCGTCAGCAGATCTATAACAGAAACACAAGCAGAGAAATAAATAGCAATTCCGGTTCATCTTAATCGCACATTCAGTCTTAGTGAAAGATCAACATTATGTGCTTTCTCTACCTTCACTACAGGATCATAGCCAAGAATGGACCCTATATATTTCTCGTAAAAAATATTTGCGGGACATAACAATTTCAAATAACCCTCTCATCAGTACAACAAGACTCCATTTATAGCAAAGCTACCACAATAATTATTAATGCTAAATTTGGAGCAAGCTCCTTAAGGTTTGGAATAGGACCCTAGGCCAAGTTGCTAACCTTAAAATGTAAGATTAGTGAACAAATTTGTTTTGATGGAATAAAAAAGTATACAAATCTCCTAATTTGCTCGTACTGAATTAGGTGAAAGAGTATAGCTATGTTTGTTCAATTGTTCTGAAACAATGAACAATTGACATGATACAAAAATGGTAAGATGAAAATCATCAATGTTCAAAACTAACTTTAAGCACTTAGTTATAACCTTTCCCTAAAAGAAGTAAAGCAAAATATATAAATGCACTTGACCATCCATCAAAGGAAATACATACCTGTCTGATCGTTTCCCCTCCTTTTCTAGATCACTCATGCCAAATTTGACACAGCTTGCATTCTTCACGATTAATTTATACTGCCACAAGAATACTTTTGTTACAAAAGTGAAAAATAAATTATAAGAAAAAAAAAATAACATAACTGTTAAGGGCCATAAAACTAGAAATATGTAAGACATCAATACAACTAATTCTCATAGAAAATATTTTCAGCATCTAACAATTGCAAATGATTGTATTGGCAACACATAAAAAACATCTTTACCGCAAATATATTCTGCGCAAATGAAAAAAAAAAAGAAGCACACAAAATGACAACTAAGTTTGTGAACATTTGAAGTAAATTTTCCTTGTTGAACCATTCATTCAAGAGCAATACTCCTAATTCTGAACCAGATCTCCCAGCTGTAAAAATTGAAGTAAATCCCAAATGCTTGTACCAGTTGGGAAAGTGATGTCAGTTCAATTAAAGTGTCTAGTATATTGAGGTGCTTGTGGTACCCAGATTCAATTGGTATCCAAACGTATGACAACAATCGATTCGGGATATTTGAACAAAGGGCGACAGGAATTACCTTAGAGGGAATCGGATCAGGGCTCATAGCTTCCTCCTTTGTCGACATAATTTCCAATCCTTCCATACTCCCGCCTTCTTCCGTGCCTCTCCCTCTCGCTCTCTCTGGAAAATTGCTTCTTTCAGCAACGGCGCCACGGCGGTTCTCTCTCTTTGATGTATTAGTAGGGTTGGAAAGCATCTCATGGACCGGACGGCCCGCCTAATAGATTGGACCGGGCAAGAGCACATTTGCCGAAAATTAAAAAATAATATTAAATTAATATAATATATTAAAAATAATATCAATATAATAAGATTTTTATAAATAGTATCGTAAGTACGGAATTCGAGATTCCGACGGAATCTGAGTTTCCTAACAAGGCTAGATATGATTTTGGTCGTTTTGAATGATTTTAATATAATTCTATATTATATATTAATTTAATATTAATGGTTTTATTTTAATTAATTTTCAATTATCTAAAGTTTTGTGGTTCTTACCATAATAATTAATTTATATTTTCTTTTAGCCTCTATATATAATAAATTTTTTTAGTTGTTAATTGGTCATAAGCCACACTTAATTTTAATTTTAAATAAAGAAGATGTTGTACTAAACGTCTCTAGGTTTGTCGATTACAAAACAATATCATTTGGCATTTAACAATCTTCTTTGAGTTTTATAGGAAGAAGATGCAAATTATGAAGACTTGGATAAATACTTTAGGCAAGATCAAGATCAAGTCTTTGGAGAGCTTGTAGGCTAGTTTAGACTAGGATAGAAGGTATACTTTAGTCCTTGTTTATCCTTGAAATGGTCTAGATAGCGAAAAGCTCAATAAACCAGCAAAATCCTGTTTTCAGTGACCTAGCGTCGTACAACGCTAGATAGTGGCACACAACGCTAGAACAGCTAAATTCATACTTTTGTGAATCAACGATGCACAACGCTATATAGAGTTAGGCAATGCTGAGTCACAACGTTGTACAACGCTCAATAGTGTTGTACAACGCTACAGTTAAAAACTTGGAAAATTTCCTGAGTACCATCATGCAACGCCATATAGCGTTGCACAACGCCACAAAAATCCCAAGTTAGCTGTGTTGTTCAGACAGCGCTGTCCCATGTAAAACCCTTGTAAACAGTTGTTTTTACATGCAAAGTTTCTGGTAACGTTAGCCAACGTCTTTCAGCGTTGGGTAACGTTAGCGTTGTGTGACGGTATATAGAGTTGTACAACGCTCTGTTGAATCTGTCAGAGTTGTTCGTTTTGTCTCCCTTCAACGTTGTGTAACGCCATTCAGTGGCAAGCAACGCTCTGACAATTTCCAACGGAATTGTCGGAGCTTTCCTTTGGTTATACACTCCTTCGTTGTGCGACGGCAAATAGCGTTGCACAACGCTCTGACAGACCAACGGCTATATTAAAGAGCCGTTAGAATTTACAACGGTCATATTCCAGCGTTGTACAACGCTGTGGCCTGTTTTTGTTGGGGAACTGCTCATTTCGAGCCCTATATATATCTACCCCTTGTTCTCTCTCCAACTAACGAGTTAGAGAGCTTCACTTTGCAAAATTAGACCAGAATTGAGCCTTTGAGCACAGGGATACTCTCCCACTTGAGCTTTTCATAGCTAGACCATCTTGAGAGATTTAGTAGCCTCAAACACCACCGCCCCGACATTGTCGCTAGGTGTAGGTTGGAATAGGTTGAGAGTTCTTCTCCTTTGAGGCCGTTGTGCCATTCGAGTTAGGCCGATCCGCCTCGAGTGTCCTTGTGACGAGGTGATTCGGTTCGAAGTTGTAGTCCCGTTCTTGTTGGAATTGAACGGAGCGCGTCCTTTGATGGTAGCGAAACTCCCGGAGACGTACGACTAAGGCTAGCTTCTTCTAGCGGGTCGGAACTCCGTAATCACATCGCGTGTTCAATTTCTCTCTCTCTTTCTCTCTTTATTATCTTGCATTGTGAATTGCTTGTGTGCTTGCTTGTATTGGGTACCAATTGAATTGTGTTAGGATAGTTCATACCAAACCGGTCCAAAACCTCAATCGCTTCCGCTAAACCTTAGTTAAGTCGCCCCCCTTAGGGACAACAGAAGATTTTTTACATTTTGCAATTACACAGTTAAGTAAATTAAATTTTTTACATTTTGCAATTACATTTATTAATTTTATTAGGACTACATATTCAATACAAATTTGTAAATTAAAACATTAGTAGCGTTTGATCTTTAAACAAATAATATATAATACACCAATAATTAAATTATAATCATTACTATTTCATAATTCATAATAAAAATACATAACCACCATAATAATAAAAACACATAGTGATGAAGGCCTAGGACCTAGGAATCAAATAAAATTTGTATACCTAGAGCTGTTAAAACATTTCGATCGACAGTCTGTTCCAGTACAGAATTTGTTGATTGTTTAGCATGTAACTTAATATTATTGAACTGAAATTGGTTGTTTTCTTTTCATGAATGGATAGCCTGTAGTCTAAACAAGTTTTTCTATGTATATTGTATATATAAAAACTGGATAGAAGGTGGTCTGACAGACCAAATGGTTGAGAGGATAAGCTGAAAATCTCATAACAGTGTTTTTGTGCACTTGTAAGAGGTTTGTCTTTTTTTATTCTCCCAGATGGTTTAAGATCTCTTCTTGAAATTTTTACTGGTAATCACAACTATGATAAGGAGCTTAAGTAATTTATTTGAGAATTTTTAGAGACCAAAAACTGTTGTTTTGTTGGATTCCTTTAGTTACGTTTTTTTGGTAAATTACTGTTTTTCTAAGTATTCAAACTAGTTGAAATTAATTAGAAAACTCCTTGTTTGATCTCCTTTCAGTTATGGGATGTTGAAAGAACTTTCTAAATGAATTTAAACAAGTTTGGTTGTTTAAAATTGAGAATTTGTACACGAAATTTACTTATAGCAAACGATACGCAAAGATGCTTGAAAATCGTTAATTGGAAACAAAGTGCTTGTATGTGCTAACTTTGCTTTGTAGGTGGATAGTGGGTTTAGTATGGCTCAAGACTCAATGCCTTGTGGTTGTAAATGAATGCATGTGTGAATGTTTGTAATGCGGCCATTGGTGCCATTAATTAATTAATTTGTTGATTAATCTTTTATGTAACTTGTGAGGCTTGCATGCCCCTAAGGATAGGATGGGAATAGGATATTTTCACATGTATTTTTGTTCCTTTATTTTATAGGATTTAGATCCTTATAGAATTTAGTGGGAGGGACAAGGATTAGATTAGTTTTGCTTCATGGAGGATGTGGCGAAACTAATGCAAGCGGGAGCCATACAAACCCACAATAATGAGATGCATATATGATTGCTTGTGATAGGTTAGATATGGGTGTATGTTTACACGACCACCAAACAAGCGTCATGATTGTTAATTGTCCCAAATAAAAAAAAGGATTAAGTCAAACCAAAATTCACTCTCCTTCTTTTTATCCCCTTCTAACGTAGTATGATCGTTCATTGATGTATTCTCGCCGACGCGGGACATCGTGATCCATCATCCGTGTCGGGGTGTAAATCGGATTTACTAGGAGCAAATAGAAAGAAGTGGACTTAACAATGAATCAAATCGGATTGTTCATTGGAGTGAGGTTCGTTAATCGAACCAAGAATCATAGGAACGTATGATTGGTTGGATAACCTATCTCACATTTGTTGGTGTAATGTTCTGCCGACGCCGTCATTGCATTAACAAATAGTGGGAGTCTTGGAAATTCACTACATTTAGGGACATGATTTAATGTAGTGGAAGTTTTACTTAGTTAAAACAAATATTAAAGCATAAACTAATTGACCTTAAAACTTATGTATTGTTGTAGATGCCTTCCTCATTTTTGACGCTACGTTCTCTTCTTGAGAGAGAGAAACTCGCTTTTAATGGTGCCAATTTCTTGGATTGGCATCGCAACCTAAGGCTTGCCTTTAGGTATGAGAAAAGAGAGTATCTCCTCACCACTCCCATGCCATCGGCTCCAAAGGCAACCGCTACCCAAAAGGAAAAGGATGCCTTTGCGAAGCATGAAAACGAGGACATGGAGATGTCCGTCGTGATGGTGGCAATCATGGAATCCGAACTCCAAAAGGAGTTCATGGATAGTAGCTATGGAGTGTTCGCTATGATCACTCGCCTATCCAACATGTTCCAAACTAAGGCTCGCACCGAAAGGGCCCGTCTCATCAAGGCCGTCGCCAACACTCGCTTGGCCGAAGGTCATGAAGTCGGGCCACACGTCATGAAGATGGCGGGGTTGTTTCGGCAGCTCGAGAAGCTTGATACGCCCTTCCCCTCGGGGGCGATTCAAGACTTCATTCTCAATTCTCTCCCTCCAAGCTTCACCGGTTTCGTTGTGAACTACCAGATGAACGGCATGGACAAGAGCATGGATGACATCCAAAACATGCTCATTGAGACGGAGGAGAGTCTAAAGAAAGAGAAGGGCCCAAAGGATGTTCTTGCGGTGAGTGGAAAGAGCAAGAAGATAAGAAAGCATGGCCGCAAAGGCAAAGGCAAAGGCCCGGTGACGCTCCAAGGTCCGGCCAAGGGTGCTCCCGTGGGTTCTAAGAAGAAAAAGAATCCAGCCACTTCCGAGACAGTGTGCTACTACTGTAGCAACAAGGGCCATTGGAAGAGAAACTGCCCAAGGTACCTAGCTGACAAGAAGGCGGGAACTGTCCAACCTTCTACCTCAGGTATATTTGTCATCGAAACCCTTCTCGCTACTTCTCACACAGATTGGGTATTCGATACTGGTTCGCGTGCTCACATTTGTCGAAATGTGCAGGTCCTAAAGAATAGAAGGCGGCTCGAGAAAGGCGAAGTTCAACTCCGCGTCGGTAACGGCACGTGCGACTCCGCTATGGCCGTTGGGAGCGTAGAATTAACTTTGCCTTCTGGTTTTGTGTTGGAACTCAAGGATGTTTTTGTAGTTCCATGTATCACTCGAAACATTGTGTCCGTTTCTTGTTTGGATTTGGATGGATTTGATGTTGTAATAAAGAACAAGTGTTTGACTTTGTTTCATAATGAAGTTCGTTTTTGTGATGCACATTTATTGAATGGTCTTTATGTGCTCGATTCGAATGGATTTGTTTTGAGTGTTGAAAATGACAAAAGGAAACGTAAGATTTCACATGAGAATGCGACTTTAATGTGGCATTGCCGCTTAGGTCATATCAACGAGAAACGCATCAAGAGACTACAATCCGTTGGTCTCTTGGATCAATTCGCTTTCGAGCCAATTGACACTTGCGAATCTTGTTTGATGGGTAAAATGACCAAAGCGCCTTTCCCCAACAAAGGGATAAGGGCAAATGGATTGTTAGATCTCATACATACCGATGTATGTGGACCTATGAGCATTTGTGCACGTGGAGGTTTCTCATACTTTGTAACGTTCACTGACGATTATAGTAAATACGGGTATATCTACTTGATGCGTCACAAATCTGAAACCTTTGACAAGTTCAAAGAGTTTAAGAGTGAAGTTGAGAACCAACTTGATCGAAAGATCAAGGCCTTACGATCCGATAAAGGTGGTGAGTACTTGAGCCATGAATTTGGCGATTATCTAAAGGAGTGTGGAATCATTCCACAACTCACTCCACCAGGAACACCACAATGGAATGGTGTGTCCGAAAGGAGGAATCGAACTTTGCTAGACATGGTTCGATCGATGATGAGCCAAACTGATTTGCCTATGTCCTTTTGGGGTTATGCAATTGAAACCGCAGCTTTTACTTTGAACCGTGTTCCGTCAAAGTCCGTTGAGAAAACACCCTATGAACTATGGGTTGGTTCGAAACCTAGCATGATGTTTCTCAAGATTTGGGGTTGTGAAGCTTATGTGAAAAGGCTAGTGAGCGATAAGCTTGGACCCAAATCGGACAAATGTCATTTCGTAGGATACCCTAAGGAAACGAAGGGTTACTACTTCTATAATCGTGTCGAGAACAAAATAGTTGTTGCACGACATGCGGAATTCTTGGAAAAGGAGTTTATCTCAAGAAGAAATAGTGGGAGCAACGTGGTTATTGAAGAAATTCAAGAACCACAACAACAAAACATACCTCAAGTAGGTAATGTGGTTGTTCCAAATATAGTGCCAAATGAGGTTGCGCCAAATGAGGTTGCACCGAACGAGATTGTAGCCGAACCCATTCCTCAAGTTGTTGTGGAAGAAGAGGTTCAAGAACAAACTCCCTCAAATGAAAACTCAAACATATCGAGAGTCGATGATGTTGAGGACGCACCTATACTTGATGTTCAAGAACAAAGCCCACAAACCGTTGTGGAGCAAGTTCAAGAACCTCAAGCATCTATCCTACGAAGATCGGCAAGGCCAAGTCGTCCACCTATAAGATATTTAGGTTTGCACGACGTTCTCGTCATGGAGAACGATGAACCTTTGACCATTGATGACATGAAAAGAAAACCCGACTCCAAGGAATGTCTTAAAGCCATGGAATCCGTAATGCAATCCATGTATGACAACAAGGTATGGACCTTGGTTGATCTTCCCAACGGAGTAAAACCCGTTGAGAACAAATGGATCTTTAAAAGAAAGGTCGACATGGATGGCAACTTGACCATTTACAAAGCACGACTCGTAGCGAAAGGTTACAAACAAGTTCATGGTATTGACTATGAAGAAACTTTCTCGCCCGTCGTCATGTTCAAGTCCATTCGGATCATGCTAGCAATTGCCGCATTTTATGATTATGAAATATGGCAAATGGATGTCAAAACCGCCTTCCTAAATGGAAATTTGGAAGAGGATGTGTATATGACACAACCCGAGTGTTTTGTGGATCCAAAGAATGCTAACAAGGTATGCAAACTTCAAAGGTCCATTTATGGATTGAAGCAAGCATCAAGGAGTTGGAATAAACGCTTTGATGAAGAAGTCAAGAAATTGAACTTCGTCCAAAGCGAAAAGGAACCTTGTGTTTACAAGAGGATCAGTGGGAGCGTGGTTGTGTTTCTTGTTCTATATGTTGATGATATCCTCTTGATCGGGAATGATATCCCCGAGTTGAATGCAGTTAAGGATTCATTGAAGAAGGTGTTCTCCATGAAAGATTTGGGCGAAGCCGCCTATATCCTAGGAATCAAGATCTATAGAGATAGATCAAGAAGGATGTTAGGCTTGAGCCAAGATGCATATATTGACAAAGTGTTGAACAAACACAACATGACAAATTCCAAAAAGGGATTCTTGCCTATGTCACATGGCATTTTCTTGAGCAAGTCTCAAAGTCCGACCAATGATACAGATCGTGAATACATGAAGAAATTCCAGTATCCATCTGTGGTCGGATCGATTATGTATGCCATGCTATGCACTCGTCCCGATGTGGCACATCCGATTAGCGTGACTAGTCGATTCCAAGCCAATCCTGACATGGCACATTGGACTGCAGTCAAGAATATCCTCAAATATCTCAAGAGAACAAAGGATAGCATTCTCGTATATGGTGGAGACCAAGAGCTCGTTGTAAGTGGTTACACCGATGCCAGTTTCCAAACCGATCGAGATGACTCAAAATCACAGTCCGGCTTCGTATTTCTGCTCAATGGTGGTGCCGTAAGTTGGAAGAGTTCCAAGCATGATACTACAGTCGATTCCGTCACCGAAGCAGAATACTTAGCGGCTAGTGAAGCAGCGAAAGAAGGTGTATGGATCAAGGAGTTCTTGACCGAGCTAGAGGTGGTTCCAAGCATCTCAAGTCCAGTGGATATTCTACGACTAGGCACATTCTACGACGATTTCATCTCATAGCTCAGTCCAAGGAGCCTAGGTCTCACCAAAAGACTAGGCACATTCTACGACGATTTCATCTCATCCGTCAGTTGATCAATGATGGATGGGTCAAGGTCAAGAAGGTGGACGGTGCCGCGAACACAGCGGACCCTCTGACAAAGCCTTTATCTCGAGCCGCACATGAGTTGCATGTTGCATCCATGGGATTAGACGTATGCCTGAGTGGCTTTGAGTTGTATCTTTTATTACTAGGCTTTAGTATGAGACATGTATATTTTGGATATTACATTGAGTACTATGCACTTGCTAGAAGTCACCATTGATTGACTCTAGGCCAAGTGGGAGATTGTTAGAGATATGTCCTAGAAGCCAATTCATTAGACTACTTCTATAGTTTATGTTATTGGTGATTTCAGATCATTTGTTCTTTGATTTACTCGTTGACAGTTCATTAAGGTTGAGGATCTGAATTATAGATCACTGTTATTCATTTAGTAGTAAATGACAACGATAAATCTAAAAGTCCATAATCTTGATAATTAACAAAGGACATTAATTATTAATAAGATTAGTATGCAAGTTAAGTGATGATTAAGTTCTATAAATCATAGGTTAAGAGTAACCAACTTAATTGCATATGTATATGTTATAGAACATAGTACAGGACTGGACCCCACGAAATAAATATATGGATTGTGTTACGTGTCATTATTTATTTCGTTATGATTTTGGTTCTAAGTTTGAGATGATTATCTTTTCCACATGAGGATAGATGATATAAATCATGTCTACCGCTGATTCCTGATAAAGGCTGCTATACGGACTTGATTTAAGTATTCTTGAATTGTGCGGGGAAAAGCTAATTATCAAGAAAACCGTATGTCCCTCATTAATTCACTTAGTGAGTGACGATATCTGTTTGGGCCCCTTGATGGAGATGGATTGTTTGCTAGCAACTGATACAATTATCTCTAGATCAAGAAACGTATAATTTGCAAGAATGACATGTTCCTATCTTGGATTATACGATGATATCGTGTGACATAAGAATCAAAATAGAGAAACATAATTATTCTCTTATGCAGGATTGAAATATTGTAGCAGTACACTATTTATGCGAATTGGGAATCATAATGTGTTGCTAGATACCGCTTATGATTATTGGAATTAAATAGTGATTTAATTTCATGTCCAACATAGCATAAATCCTCAAAGGGTCACACAAATAGAGCTTTAACCATACAGTACATTATTTATTTATTCGCAACAATGCGTATTGCGAAAAATATGATAAGTTGATTAATTAATTATATATCGTTGCTGACCGTTATAATTAATTAAGTCAAAGATCATATAGAAATAAATTAATGCATTTGCTAATCCTAAAATGATTATCAACAAGTTGATAATTATTTTATTCAACATGTTTTAATTTAATTGATTTAATTAAATTAAAAATACTACGTTTTTGTAGTTAAGCCAAATTGGAAAAGTATATTAAAGAAGAAATTTTATGTGAGCTTATTGGGCTCATTTAAGAAGTAATTAAGCCCATCAAAAATCACTAAATGGCCGGCCGAAATTGGAGTGGCATAATGGTGATTATGTGAGAAGTTTAGTAGGGTTTGTCTTCTATATAAAGACCAATTATTTGGAGATCAAACACCAATCCCATCTTCTCTCTCCTCACTCTATTAGCCGCCACCATCAAAAGAAGAAGAAAAATTCAGATTTTTTTTCTTAGTTCTCTCTTCCTTGCTTTTCCATAAGGGCTCATGTGTTGAGCAATAGCTACTTCATTAATATTGATTAATTAGAAGAAAGGCTAGAAACAAGGATTAGCTATCTCTCTTTGTTCTTGCTAGCACAAGAACTTAGAGGTTGGTTAATCCTCTTGGTGGATTCGAGGCTGTCGAAGGAAGAGGAAAGGTGTGCACGCCACCGGCATCAAAGCCGTTGAAACGAGCCTCTTGGTTGCTATACCAAGAGAGGTATATTTCCACCACTTCTCTATTGTGTTAAATAGCTTTTGTGCTAGATCCTTATGTGTGCTTTGTTTGCTTGGTTAATTAATTGGTAATTAGCATAAAAATGAAAATTAGCACACTTTCTAACAGCATATTCTGGTTGATGAAGGATACTTTTATAGACCATTTTAGAGTTACAATTAATAAAATAAATAAATATCATGTGGTACCTTTTCATACTTTATCAGAGCACGCATGTCCTTTTGCAGAGCTTAGGTAGGCATCAATATGCTTTTCAGACTTTATCAGACAAAAATGTTGCATTAATATTACATGAAATATCATTTTGAAATAATTAATTTAAAAATAAAAATTTAATTAATTAAGACTGTGAATGTATTAAATAATATATAATTATTTAAACTTATTACTTATTAATTAAAATTTATTTAAAATATAAATAATTAATTTATTAAATAATATAAAATTAAAATATAATTGATTAATTTATAAATCACTAAAAACAAAACGAAAACAATATAAAAAGCTGATTTGAGCGGGAATAAAGATAGAAAGAAAACTCAGAATCTATAACAAGCTTGAATTACATATAAAAAGTTTTCATATTTTTTTTCTGATTTTTCCATAATTTTTTATTTATTTTTACATTATATTATCTATTTTTTTTATTAATAAACTAAATAAATAATTAAAAAATAAATAAACTAGTTACAGAGAGGAGAGAGGGCGAGTTCGGAACTAAAATAGCCACTTTATACTAATTACGGAACCCCGGATTTCGTAACTTCCTTCGGAATTCCGGATTCCATAATTGTGATACTATTTGAATAAATTTGATTATATTGATATTATTTTTATTATTTTATATTTTTTAATATTATTTTTAAATTTTTCGGGAACATTTGTCCATAATTATTTTCGAGAATTACTCTACGCAATCAAGCGATCAAGCGCTACCCTCACCCTCACGCTAAGTCAACCTCCTCTCCCTCACGGCCTCACTATGTGCGCGCAAGTTTAATTCCCTCGCCCTCAGCGCTCTGCGCGACGCCTCTCCTCCCTCCTCACCCTCTCTAGCCCTCCTGCTCCGCTTCTGCCCCCTCTCGCAATTGCCACTTTTTTTTCTCTCTTCACCTCGATCTACGATTGTACCTCCTCACCCTCTCCTTTCTCTTGTTTCTCTCTTTATTGTGTGAAATTGTTTGTCTTGATTCTGTCCAATTTAGAAGAGGAAAAGTACGAAAACATGAAGGAAAAATTTATAACAAAGTTGTACAATATAGTTTACGTGAGAAAGTAACTAAAATAGTAGATGAGAATATTTATTAAAAATAAGGGAGTAATTAATAAAATGAGTAACTAATAATTCTAAGAGAGAAACTAAATAGTTTCAAAGGAGTAACTTATAAATTTTAAAGGAGTATATAATAATTTTATGTCGTTAGAAAGAATATTAATGTTTTGTTATGAGAGTATATAAATTTTCATTTGAAAGTATTTAATATAAATCATACAGTTGTATACCACAAGGGTATATTTTATTTGTATTGTGGGAGTATTTTTTTATTTTGACAAGGGAGTATTTTTAAAGTGCAAAAAAAGAGAGGTCAAGTACAGAGGAGATGAAGGAGAGATGTATGGTGCAAAGGAGATGGAGAGAGGTGAGGCACAGAGTAGATGAAGGAAAGAGAGATGAGGGAGAAATAAGGTGTAGAGGAGATGAGGCACAGAGGAGATGAGGGAGAGAGGCCTGAGAGAGGGGTAAAGCGAGATGAAGGAGATGGCAGAAATGCGATATTTTTATTTTTGGAAAAACGTGTGGGCAAGAGAAGGCGCACGAACATGAGGGAGTTCCGCTATTTCTATTTTCAATGCTTGATTGCGCTTATCAGCACATATTATGTTTTGAAATTGACATTTGTTTAAAAAATGACGAGAGTAAATAAAGTCCAACGTGTTAGAAACATACACTCATCCAATATGATGAAATTTCAATTTTTAAGATTAGATTAGCCGCACAGAGACCAAATTATATATATATATATATATATATCGAATCCTTTTATTTATTAATTTTTTGAAATTTTAAAATATGCTCGATCTTAAAAGTCATGAAAGTCATGCATCCTCCGATTTTGAAAATATGGAAAAAAAATGGTTCAAATTTTGATTTTTCAAGGATATATTAATATAGAAATTACATTAAGCGGTTCGAATTTGTGGTCGGTCATAATGAAAACTATTTTAATCACGTGGAATTTTATTCGAATAGTAATTCTTTGATGAAAATAGACGAATTTGATTTTATTTTATCAAAATTTTTATGTCATTAGACCAACGAAATTATGAGGACTCAATTCTAATGAAATGAAATCTCGCAAGAAAACTATTTTAATCAAGAGTAAGATTCCGCTATCAACATTTTGGTTGCCTCCAAATGTCAACATTTTACTATTAAGTTATTTTTTCAAATTTAAAACTTTAAATGTTCAATCCAAACCGTTGATCTTATTTAATTTAAAGAGCGATGCGTTTTCATATAAGTTTTACAAATTTTTTAGTTTATTTGATACTCGATCAAGAGATAAAAAGACAAAAAACCTTGTTAACTATGATAGTTTTGTTCTAATACGTTCGTGTTTTAACCTTAGATCGACGGAAATTAATTAATATAAAAATTTATACTGAAAAAATTTTAATATACAGAATTATTAATTTTTTTTTAATAAGAAGAAAGTTCCAACGCGTTTCAGAAGCGAGTTTAGCAATTCCCCTTCGAACGCGTTTATGAAACGCGCTCAAGAGCTTGGAACGCGTTTTATAAACGCGTACGAAGGGCGATAAATTGAGCCCTGCAGTTACGCCTTTTGAGGCGAGTCAGGCCTTCGTACGCGTTTATGAAACGCGTTCCAAGCTCTTGAGCGCGTTTCATAAACGCGTACGAAGGTCATCTCCTTCAAATTCGAGAAATAGCCGTTTCTTTCTATTTTCGTTCGCATTTTCGCCAGAGACAGAGAAAGAGATAAAGAGAGAAAAAGAGAAAGAGAGAAGGAGAGAAGAGGCGAAGGAGAGAAGAGGAGAAAGAAAGAGAAAGAGAGAAGCCAGCGGCAGCGGCAGCGAGGGAAAGAGAAGAGGAGAAGGCAGCGGCAGCGACAGCGAGAGAAAGAGAAGAGGAGAAGGCAGCGGCAGCGGCAGCGGCAGCGGCAACGGCAGCGGCGAACTTGCGACAGCGAGGTTTTTTCCAAAATTATTTTGTATTTTGTATTTGAAATAGTGATAATTGTTGATAATTAAGAATTTAGGGGTTTAGGGTTTAGGGTTTAGTGATAATTGATGAAATTGTTGATAATTGATGCATGATGATAATTGTGAAATTGTGAAATTGTGGAAATTGTGAAAATTGTGGAAATTGTGCATGCCACCAATTGTGGAATTATGGAATTGTCCATATGTATGATTGATGATAATTAGTTAAATTTTATGTTGGATTTATTTTCTAGAAATGATGTATATTAAATTACTTATAAATATCGATGTAAATTTTAGTTTGTAATTATTGTGAAAATTATGTATAAATGGAATTAGTTAGTAAATTGTTGAAATAAAAAGAAATTTATATAGAAAAATTATGGTGCAAATTAACATAGTTTCAAATAACTGGAATTGTATATTGAAAATTATGTATAAATTTATTGGCGTAAATTATGGTGCATGAAAAATTTTAACATATTATGATAAAATTATTTCATTATTGATCAGTAATTATTGTGAAAATGTCAATTACATAGAAAAATAATTTTTGTTTTGTTCGTTTTGATTATTGAAAAAATATTAAATTCATTGTTGTTTTAAATTGTTGTTCTTATATTATTTGAATCAGATGAGTTCAGCAGAAGATGAGGCTGGTCCTTCTGGTGCTTCACCACCTCCCACCGAAGCACCCCCCACCGAAGCAGCCTCCACCCAGCCTCGGCCAAAAAGACGTAGGCGTCGCGCAGCCCGTCCGAACGCGCAAAATGTCATTCCACCTGTGCAACCGGTCAACGCAGAAAACCAACAGGTTTTGTTTGTTACGGATAACGAGCATCTCGTTGGTTTGTCTTTTGAGGAGGTAATAGATTGTTTTATGTTAATTTATATTTTTTTGATTTAATAATTTAGATTTCTTAATAGACTTATAAATTGTATTAAATGTTTATTATAATTTGTAGTAAAATTTTAATCGAAAATGCTTATTATAAATTGTATTATAAATTGTATTTATTGTAAATGCTTGCTTATAATATTTTTATGTTCAATGTAATAAATTGTATTTATTTTAAATGCTTGTAAATGCTTAAAAATTGTATTAAAAATTGCAGCGTAAAAAACATTTGGAGTTGAGAACGCACAAGCGAACAATTAAGGTGGACGAACGGATTGAGGGAATGCTGATCAAACTGGGGCTCAGTCACATTATGAAGGTGAAGCATGTCAACATCGACATGCCATTACTGAAGGCAATGGTCGAGTTTTGGCGTCCGGAGACGCATACTTTCCATTTTCCCGTTGGAGAGATGACCGTTACTCTACAGGTAATTTATTTAAACTTGATATTAATTTTTTTTAATATAAGTTTCGTATTAATTTTCACAATTAATTCTAACATATAATTTTCGTATTAATTTTCACAATTAATTGTAACATTAATTTAAACTTTATAATTTTCGTAATATTAACATAAAAATTAATTCTAACATATAATTTTCGTAATATTAACATTTTCACAATTAATTCTAACATATAATTTTCGTATTAATTTTCACAATTAATTATAAAATTAATTTAAACTTTATATTTAAAATTCAAATTTGAATATTAATTTTCGTAATATTAACATGACACAAATTACAATATTTACATGACATAAATTTAACGTATTTTGTAATTGTTACCATGATGTTGCCTTCTTATATGGTTTGCGCTCGACGGGCATTCCAGTTAGATCGAATACGAGAGGGCCCTGGGAGGAAAAGATTCGTGCAAATCTTTATCCTCATGAAGATTTGGGAGAGTGGCACCGAGAAAGGAGTAGCAGGGAGTAAGTGAAAAAAATAAGAATGCAATATTGATTTTGCATATTCAATATATGCATTGCTTATTTGTATTGATTATTTTAAATTTGTACAATGCAGGGGCAATGTTGTTGTGGGCAACAACATCAAGTTGAAATGGTTGCGGCAAAATTGCGGGATGGCGCCACAGGCAGATGCTCCTGGTGAGGAGTTAGACCGATACATGCGTGCAGTGGCCCTAGAGCTATTTGGGACGATGTTTCCCGATATTTCTCAGAATTCCGTCCCAGCATACTTTTTAGAGCTCGTATCGGTATAATTTTCTTAACTTAAATAATATTTTTATTTGTTTACGAAAATAGTACAATTCAATGTTACAAATTCAATATTTTCATAATGAAGCTGACACATAATATTTTTTATTTTTATAATTTCGTTAACAGTCTAATTTTTAAGCAAAGATACTTTTGTTAAAACATATTAATACATCAGTTAGTATCGAAGATAAAGAAATTACCAATGACAAAAAAGAAAAAAAAATGTTGAAATGTTGAAATTATTATTCAATGTTGCAATTTAATTTTGTTATTTTCAATGTTGAAATTATTTTTTTTTCAATGCGTTGTTTAATTTAAATGCAGGGCAATTTGAATGAAGTTCCAGACTTCAATTGGGGAGGTGCCACGCTTGCTTGTCTATATCGTGCTCTGGATCGTGCCTCCATGCGTTTCAAGGTTGTGACGGGACCTTGGATGCTACTATTGTTTTGGGCATGGTCATACCTCCCTGTTTGTCGCCCAGAGGTTGCTCCTATCGGTGGATTAGGACAGCCTAACCTAGATTCATGTGTGCCGTTTGGTAGGTAATAATTTATAATAATTTTCCAATAATTTTATGCAAATTACAACACATCAATCCTAACCTTCAAAATTTTCAGGAAATGGGGCGAAGCTCGGTCTTTCTCACGGAGCCAGCACCGCGGGGCAGTGGAGAACGCACGGGACTACCTAGCCGTGTTGAACGTTGAAGACATCAACTGGTTTCCGTACGTACTCGACAGGGCTTTCATGCCACGGGTAGCACAGGAGGGTTTCATAGCGGAGCATGTTCGGTTGCCGCTGATTTTTTACCACATTGTTGCCTACTACTACCCCGACCGTTGTAGGCATCAGTTTGGACTGTACCTGTTTACTCCTCCTCCACTACCTGTGGTACGTTTGGTATATTTTTCCGATTTATCATACGATCAATTTCAATTTAATTAGAGTAAAGAACTAACGTGTTTATTTTAACAGAGTTGGGACGTGACACAGAACCTGCTGGGCTTCCAGCACGGTACCAATCGAGATCGCCCAGATTTTGCTACCATTTTTGCGAGTGCACATTCTGAGTGGACTGACGAGGCATTACAGGCACACCAGCTGGAGACTCGATCCTGGAGTGCTACTGATACGCTGCGGTACTTCCGATGGTTTTGGCGATACGGTGCCTCCGAGAGACCCACGCCACGAGAGGATGCCGAGGCACGTCTCCAGCGCACTCAGCAGCTGCCTCTTGCTCAGAGGCAGTACACAAACATTGGGTCCAGACTTCGCAATACGGTACATTTTAATTTTCAAAATATGGAATGTATGATTGGTAAATGGAATTGTGCAATATGTCATTATTCTCGTAAATTGCAGGGTAACTCTGCGCTGAAGAATGCACTTCATGCATTGGGACTGGTTGTGAAGAAGGGGTGCAGAAGGGTGGGAAAGGCAATTCTCGCCAACTGTCGTTCGCAGTTGCATGATGCTTCCATCCCTCTGAGGTAATTTTAAATAATTTAATTTTTTGATTGCGTTTTTTGCATTTTAAATTCAATAATTTTAAAATTACAGGTTGGAGGATTTGTTGGAGCAGCGAGGACTTCCAACAAATATTGAGGACATACCAGATTCTGGGGACGAGTCTTCTTCTGCACGTCCGACTGTACCCACAGACCTTCAGGCGGAGGATCTGATGCATGCGGTTAGTATTCGTTCATATGCAAGTTTCAATTTTAGATACTAATTTATTTATATTGACATTGTTGTTTTTTTAATATTATAGGATGGTCGACTGAATACCGGGCGATTAGATGACATTTTAGGACCACGCACGTTCTTTCCTACTCAGTTTCCAGCCTCAGGTCCTACTCCATCCATGCATAGTGCATCGGCATCGACCTCGCAGTTTGCTGGCATTTCTCAGGATCCCACTGGCATTTTCCAGCCTCAGGATCCTCCACCGTACTCCTTTGCACCATTTGGTATGCCTTCCTCTTTTCCTGCATTTACTGTTCCTCCATTTACTGTTCCGTCAGTGCCTACGCCTTCTTCTATTCCATCATTTGGCACTCCGTTGGGTAGTATGGGAGGGACAGACTCGTTCAGCACTTTACTGCGGACGGCCGGAGATGAGGAAGGTGATTATGTCCCTATAGCGACTCCTCAGGATGGTGGGCAGCCTGTTGAGTTTGGGCCCATACAGCAGGAGGCTCAGCAGGACCAGCAGGAGGACCGCCAGGAGGAGGACGATGGGGATACGGACTCCACTGACTCGGGAGATGTTACTGCCCCGGGCATACGAGATAGGCGTGTGGTGAGGGTGATTGACAGATTTTCACCTTCAGGACCTAGGAGGAGGAGGCGGCGTTAGTTATTTTTCGTTTATGGACTTGTGATTGACTTGTGTATTACTGATGTTGATTGACTATTTTTCGTTTATGACTTATGATTGACTTGTGTATTTATTGGATTGTTTATTATGACTTGTGATGATTGACTTGTGTATTATTATGACTTGGAATTTCGGAGTGCAAAGCACTACTTGAAACATAAACGTTTATGTATTGAAACGCCAATAAATGGAATACTCCAAACAACAACTTTTATCCATTGAACGTCAACACATTAAAACCACAACCATAAAAATAAAACATTGCATTAACAATTCCAACTAAATTACATTAACAACCATAATAATAAAACACATAAATATTAGAATGATATAAATATTTAGAGATTTTGACTATCTACATGTTGTAGAATTTCATCCCACCATGGTTGCTCATCTTCATCATTCGGTTGTTGTTGATTACTCGCACCAGTGTTGTCAGCGAACTGAGCGACTTCGTTCCAAAAAGCAGCATCATCTTCTTGTTGATTACTCGGAACACTGTTGTCAACGAATTGAGCGGTTTCGTTCCAAAAAGCCGCATCGGTTTCTTCTTTTTCTATCTCTGCCATTCGGCTTGCCGCAATTTGTCGAAGTTCATCCCTCTTATTCATTTCTCTCAATTTTTGCTCTGATTTTTTGAGCCTTTTTTTCCTTGCCTCTTCTTCCCTAATTTTTTGTTTACGATCCATTTCTTCATTTCTTTCTTTAATAATCCTCTGCGTCTCTATGTCCCGAGCTCTTTGTTCATTCTCGTCGTGACGTTTGTGCTCATGGTAGTGGTCACGCAATATGTTTTCTTTGTAATTGAAAACTTGAGCACACCTTGTACAGGTCACTGTGTGGTCTCCATTAAAGTTGTATATTTTCTCGTAAACGGTCCAGTGAGTTGGTTCACACGAGAGGTAGGGTTTCGGTTGTTGTTGGGGGATGGGTTGAGGTTCTGTGTAATATTTTCTGTACCAGTCATATCGCCTTTCTCGGTTCAGATTCTTTTCGTGTTCCCGCCATCGCCGCTCCTCGTACTCCTTCTGTTCCCTTTCCGGCCCACCATTAATGTGCCATTGGTAGTGTATTTTTAACTCGAGCACGTCTCCCTCTTCAGTCGTGTCTTCATGGATGTTGTATTTCAAAGTGCGATAACAAGAGCGACAAATTGCCTCGTATTCTCCGTTTTCTGGTTGATTTCTATTGGCAGGGTAATGGTAGAAAGTTGGCCAATACTCAATGCGGGTTGCTCTTCGATAGTTTGGAACATCATTATTTGAGTTAGAGCTATTTCCTTTGTCCATTGTACTGAAGGTTTTAACAAGAAGGAGGTAGTGGGTGTTTGTGCATTCTAATTCAACAATGGTTGCTTTTATAAATAATTTCAGTAGTTCAAAGATGACATTGTAAAATCAAATCTTGTCATGTCTTTTGCAGTCTTTATCAGAGCATGCTTGTACTTTTTTTTCTAAAAATTAAATAATACATCTTCGAACGCGTTTATAAAGTGCGCTCCAGGGCTTTCAACGCGTTTTATAAACGCGTACGAAGCTTTGACAAACGAGAGGAAAGTGGACAGCATATCTCCTTCGTACGCGTTTATAAAACGCGTTGAAAGCCCTGGAGCGCGTTTTATAAACGCGTACGGAGGGGAATTCGAATACTCGCTTCTGAAACGCGTTGGAACTTTCTTCTTATTAAAAAAAATAATAATAATTCTGTATATTAAAATTTTTTGAGTACAAATTTTTATATAAAATAATTTCGGTTAGATCGAGTATCAAATAAACTCTAAATTTTTCAAAACTTATATGAAAATACATCGCTCAATAAATTAAATAAGATCAACAGTTTGAATTTAATATTTAAATTTTAAAATTTTAAAAATTGACTAAATAGTAAAATGTTGACATTTGGGGCAACTAAAATGTTCACAGTAAAACTTTACTCTTTAATCAAAGCCATAGTTTACTACGATGAACTAGAAAAACATTTGCATCTTTTACATTCTATAAAATATTTTATTTTCATTTTCCAAAAAGAGAAATTTGCATCTTTCATGTCAGTTTCTCCTGAAGCCATACGTGAAGCGAGTCTCATTATAAATTATTCCTCTTAAAAGACCCACTACACAAAAATATATATCAAGAAATGGTACAGAGGAGCTGGATAAGGTGGAGACGAAAAACGGAGTTTGGATGCTCTATAGAATGGAAATAGTCAAATAGCAGCAGATGGTTCTTCAAAGTAAAACATTTGATTATATATATATATATATATATATATAGAGAGAGAGAGAGAGAGAGATAGGCTAAATTAGACTCCAGCCTATAGGAGGTCTGTGTGCTCCAGTGTTTTGATCGTCCGATCTTAAATTCAACGACTCAGATTGATGCGCTCAAGACGAGTAAAACTCTTCGTTTGTCTGCGTCCTCCGTTACCACTTTCCTCCGTTAATTTAATAGATCGGAAATTAAAAAAAAAACGAAGACTCTTTGTCTCTCTCTCTGACGCAGAGAGAAGATAAACCTAAGTTCTCTTCTCGGCTTCTCCTCTCTTCTCCACTCGCTCTCTCCTCTCATTTTCCGATCAAAATTGCTGAGGGAAAAAAGATTGAAGCAAGGCCGCTCTCTTCCGCTATCTCTCTCGCTTCGCCTCTCTCCCGAAGAAGCAGGTCTCTCGTCTTCCCCGCCATCTCCATCGCCCAGCCCAAGCTCGTCTCTCTCGGCCTCTCTATTGAAAAGGTCACCAAATCAGGTACCAAAGTCACCTCCATTTGATTTTTTTTGTGTTTCCGATTTGGATCGTGACTGAAGGCTTTAGGACTGAATCCGTATGATTGGCAATTCAAATTGGAAGCAAAATATGGCACCAGGACATGCTGGAATTGAATGCACCAATTTATTCTTATTTCTTGTGAATTCCATTTGCAAATTGGACATGAAACTATTCTCTGAAAAACCATTTGGTTGATAGGTACCAAATGGTTCTCACTGTATACCATTTGCTTGATAGGTACCAAATGGTTTTTTACTGATGACAACAACTATTCGATTTGCCTTTTCTCTGTATGAATTCAGAATCAAAACTATTCTCTGCCTATTCATTGGACATGAAACTTCTCACTGTATACTTACAGACTTCTAGGTGACATTTTGATGTTCTGCTGGTACAAATTGAAATGTCTTTTGTTGAGCTCTACAATAATAAGTTTACCATTCTTGAAATGATGTTCTGCTGAAGAATGTTCTTACTGTATCCAATGAATTACCATTCTTCATTCATTCATTGTTACTATAGTTCTCATTCATTTTCAATTCTAATCTGGGTACAAAATAGCAGCGCCTTTGTGTTAATAATTTTGAGCATGCAGTTGGCATTTATTTAATTAGTAAATTGATTAACCGTCGATCTCTCTATTGAGTTTTCTGAGTAAATTGAGTAAATTAATTGTAACAGTGGACATATAGTGGGCATTTACTTGATTACTAAATTAAATAATCATTTTGGGCATACAGTTTGCTTACTAGTGTTTATTAATGAAATGTGAGACTAAGTTAATCTATGTGATTAGGTTAGGCATGCTGGCATGTAATGATAAGTACATACTAAGTTACTACCCAACTAAGTTCACTAAAATAAAATTTGATTATTTATTTCAGATTGTGAAGATGATGGTACCGTAGATGCCGATTCCGAGTGACATTGTATCTTGGGTATTGTACAAGAAGAAGAAGAAGAAGAAGAAGAAGAAGAAGAAGAAGAAGAAGAAGAAGAAGAAGAAGAAGAAGAAGAAGAAGAAAAAGAGGAGGTTAATGATGATGATGATGAATATGATAACTTCTCAAGTTGAGATATCATGGTTTAGAATTGTTATAATTTTAGTATAGAATGATTATATTTTGGTATAGCATGGTTACATTTTGGTATATTTTGGTATATTTTGGTATAGAATGGATATAGAAAGGTTTATTTTGTTATAGACTTGGAAAAATCTGATCTTATGTATGTTACAAATCTGATCCTATGTTAAATATTATATTTTTTTGCTATATTTTGGTATGTTAAATCTGATACTATGTTAGTATGTTAAATCTGATCTTATGTTTTGCAATGGTACATGAAAATGGGATTAGGCTGCTGATTCTGTACAATGATCATTTTTACTGGACATTCTCACTGCCATCCTGAGTGCCATGAATCCCTTATCATGATCAGTAGCTAAGTCTTCAAATAAACATTTATTATCTGCTTAAAGTTAGAGGTGAAATCCAAATTCTGCCGAGAGTCGACACAAATTTTGCTTCAAATAAACATTTATTAAAGTTGAGTGGAATGGGAAGCATCAGAGTTTAGCCTCAAAATTTATGTGCGGTCACTGGTGCCAATTGTATCTACTCTACTATGCGTTCAACATAGACCATGGTTCTGTACCACAAGTTGCCACCTCCTCTTTTATACTAAATATGTGTCAACTTGATATGTTACATTACATATGATTAAAAAATATATAAAAATGCTTGTAAAATAGGCAGAAGTCAAAGGTACACAGAGCTATATAAAAGAGTACACATATTTTTCTGAAACATGTACCGGATTTTTCTGCACCGGATTTTGTGCATGTATAAAAGAGTACACAAGCATATAATATTGTCATGATGTGCATGTATAAACCTCTCTTAAATAGGTACACAGAGCTATATAGATCACAGAAGTCAAAAGTATTACAAATCATATTACACAGAAGTAAAAAGAAAAAAAAAAGGTACACAAGTTATATTATACACAGAGCTATATAGATCACAGAAGTCAAAAGTATTACAAATCATATTTTGATTGGAGAAGAGGAGCTAGGTTTTTTCTTCTCTTTGCGTAGAGACGCGAAGAGTCTCTTCGCGTTTTTTTTTTGTTAATTTCCGATCAAATAACCTAACCTAACGGAGGAGAGATCTAACGGAAAACGCAGAGAAAATGGAACTTCTACTCAAGATGAGCGCATCAATCTGAGTCGTTGAATTTAAGATCGGACGATCAAGACACTGGAGCACACAGACCTCCTATAGGCTGGAGTCTAATTTAGCCTATCTATATATATATATATATATATATAGTTTAGCTACGGTGAGTCGCGACTCACGGACCCTCCGGTGAGTCGCGACCAAAACTCCTAGATCTAGATCAAAATGACCGATCCAAACCGTCCAATATGATCTCCCTATTGAAATCTTCATGTAGACCAAATTTTTCATTTTTTTCGAAATTTTTAAGTATTTTTTTGAAATTTTAGAAAATCGTTAATCTAATTGGTTCTGAACCATTCAAAAACATCAGTTTTTAAAAATCCGAAAAAATACTTAAAAATTTCGAAAAAATGAAAAATTTTGTTTGTACGGAGATTTCAATAGGGAGATCATATAGGACGGTTTGTATAGAGTTTAGCTACGGTGAGTCGCGACTCACGGACCCTCCGGTGAGTCGCGACCAAAACTCCTAGATCTAGATCAAAATGACCGATCCAAACCGTCCTATATATAGAGTTTAGCTACGGTGAGTCGCGACTCACGGACCCTCCGGCGAGTCGCGACTCACGGACCCTCCGGTGAGTCACGACCAAAACTCCTAGATCTAGATCAAAATGACCGATCCAAACCGTCCAATATGATTTTCCTATTGAAATCTCCATGTAGACCAAATTTTTTATTTTTTCGAAATTTTTAAGTATTTTTTTGAAATTTTAGAAAATCGTTAATCTAATTGGTTCCGAACTATTCAAAAACATCAGTTTTTAAAAATCCGAAAAAAATACTTAAAAATTTCGAAAAAATAAAAAATTTGGTTTACACGGAGATTTCAATAGGGAGATCATATTGGACGGTTTGGATCGGTCATTTTGATCTAGATCTAAGAGTTTTGGTCGCGACTCACCGTAGCTAAACTATATATATATATATATAGTTTAGCTACGGTGAAATATATATATATATATATATATATATATATATACCTCAAATATATATATATATATATATATATATATATACTGAGATATATATATATATATATATATAGTTTAGCTACGGTGAGTCGCGACCAAAACTCTTAGATCTAGATCAAAATGACCGATCCAAACCGTCCAATATGATCTCCCTATTGAAATCTCCTTGTAGACCAAATTTTTCATTTTTTCGAAATTTTTAAGTATTTTTTTTTAATTTTAGAAAATCGTTAATCTAATTGGTTCTGAACCATTCAAAAACATCAGTTTTTAAAAATCCGAAAATAATACTTAAAAATTTCGAAAAAATAAAAAATTTGGTTTGCACGGAGATTTCAATAGGGAGATCATGTTGGACGGTTTGGATCGGTCATTTTGATCTAGATCTAGGAATTTTGGTCGCGACTCACAGGAGGGTCCGTGAGTCGCGACTCACCGTAGCTAAACTCTATATATATATATATATATTATAACAAAGAATAAATATTAATTTTTATACTTAAAATATTATAACAAAGTAAAACGCCTGGCTTTGCTATGGGTTCGATTGAGAAAGAAGCGAAGAGAAGAGAAATTCTTATCTTGAGGGCCGAAGGTAAGAGAAATTCAAATATTCTTTTTTGTGTGTTTAATAACTGGCGTTATTTTGAATAATCGTATTGAATCATTGAATGAGAAGACAATAATCGCCATATGAAACAATTCATAGGATAAATTAGAAAGGCGTCCTTCGAAAAGAATGAGAAGACAATAATCGCCATATGAAACAATTCATAGGATAAATTAGAAAGGCGTCCTTCGAAAAGTTATCGTGTAAATGTGTAATTCCTTTTTATTTTTCTAGAAAATCATAATGCCTCCGTTTGGATGCGTTGGGAAGAAGTAGGAAGAAAGAAGAAGGGAAGAAAAAAAATTATAAACAATTTAAATTTTTTACAAAGTTACACACTTCCCAATACTTCTTCCCTTTTTCCCACACCTATCCAAACAGAGCCAATATGATGAGTCAAATATCACAGCTAGGGGTGTCAACGGTATAGAAAATCACGTTATTCTGTGACGTGAAAGGTTAATGAAATGAATAACGAAATAAAAATTCGTTTCGTTAATAAAACGGAACGGCAAACGAAATAGATCGGTAATGAGACACATAAATGGAACGGTAAACGAAATAGATTGTGTCGTTTTTCGCTATTTCGTTTTTCGTATAACATTCTATGGATTTAGAATTTTTGAGATGGCAGAGATAAAGGACGGAGGAATCGAGGGGACACCTCGAGTCTTCTCACTTTTTCCTCTTTTCTCTCGCATCATCTCTCTGACTAAAGCCTTCTCTCTAATCTCTTTACACCATTTGAGAAAAAAAAGAAAAAATAAATATCCAGATCTCTATCTATAATCCCTAGCAAGGGCGAATGGGAAGCTTCTCTCCGACTCGAGCGACGCGTCTGTAGATATCGTACCTCCGGCTACTCCTCCGTCTGGCTCGCCTCTCCACTGGGCGCTTCCGCCTCTGCCGCCATTGATGATGGGGTACGGATGGAGAAAGGTCGCCGGACGGTAGAATCAGTAGAGGCACAAGTTGGAGCGGATCTCTGATCAAGTTGTTGCTTGGAAGGTTGATCCAGATCTAGTTTCTTGGTGTAAAATTATTTTTTGTCAATTTTGATCAAAGAAGTTTAAATTTGTTGAATATTTTTTATTAAGGGAGCTAGAAAGGTTTGATTGTTGGACAAATCAGTGGGAATTAGTACAATTTTTTAAAACTAATTCCATTTTCGTTCATCAAATTTCTCCCTTTTCTGAAGATTTGAGCAAAATATTTTTCATTACTAGTATACTGTAATTTAACGTTAATTCGTTTATATCGTTTACTTAAGTGAAACGATTAACGTAATTGTTTTTTATGCCGTTTGATAAACGATTTGGTTAACGGTTAATTGATCTGTACTGTTTAATTAAACAAAACAATAACGATTGTGGCTATTTCCGTGGTCGTTAACCACGTTTGACACCCCTAATCACAGCTGTGTTATGTCCAACGGACGGTCGGTGGGACAATCCTTTTTTATGACTTCTTTATTAAATCGTGTGTACAAAATCCAAGAGAATATTTTGCTTGACACGAGCAGAATCAGCTACAAATAAACAATTTTACATGCAATTTGCCTACTATGCTTGTATCAAGTTTTAAAAAAAAATATTTTAGGACTCCTCTGTTTCGTTTTAATCTTCACACAACCAATTAAATTAAATTATTGATTTTATGGTATATATACTCTAGCAACTACATTACTACAGTATGTCTTTTGCACATTTCAAAACCTTCCATATAATTAATTGTTACCATGAAAAACGAGTTCTATATTTTATTAAACGCAGACCTTTAACCAAATTCTGGAGAATTTGACTAAAAAAATGTACGTTGAGTTCTTACCTTTTCAAAAAAAAAAATTTATGATAAACATCTATAATCTCCTCCTCAAATATATGGATTGATCCGCATTAATGATACTTAACATTGATCTTCGGATTACTCCCCACCAATGTTTTGAAAGCGGACCGGGGTGTGTGAACTGAGGAGGGCACTAGGTTGGCCGGCTCACCGAAACTGCATGCGGTTGAATTAGTGCACGAACAGGGGTTCAGCTCCCGGTTTAATTGGTTCAACCAGCCGCTCCGGTCTGGTTTGGTTTTAAAACATTGCTTTCCACAAAAGGGTATCCATTAAAAAATTAAAAGAAATTTATAATGGTCATTATATTCTGGACATTTTTTTTACATGGACCTAAATCTATATCCGATGAATAATTTCATTGTCCCTTCTATTTATATGAATATGAACGTAATAATGAAAGTCTTGATAATACTTACAGTCCAAATCAACTCCAAAATATTTATATATAGATGCTACCAAAATTAATTACCAGTAATCAATATATCTGAGTGCCAACTGACCCTCAAAAAAAATAAAAATAAAAACTTCTTCTTCTATATTAATAATAAACTGACTGTGTATGTATATCAAATATACTCAAGGGATGCCAAGTTCTGATATATTGTACTCAACTATATATGAAATGCGTAACATCTGCAAATGTTCATCAAATTTTGATAAATTTAAATAGTACAAATGTACATTTGAATATATGTCTATAATATTCATACTTGATACACGTTTATTAATTAAAAAACAAGACAGACAATAGGCAATCGCGTAAATGTATATTATATTGATGGTTGTAGTGGACAATTGGTATATATCTTATTTCAAAATTACAGGAGGTGCGATGGAAGGCGCAAAACTAAATCCGAAATGTTCGTGTCTGCGAACAATTGAACATGCGTTGCAATCAGATATTTTTTTTTAAACTGGAGATTTTATCTGATACGGAGTAGTCTGACGTGGCGTTGGAATCACACCATACTCTCTAACCAGTAACTAGGCCTGTCAACGGCATAAAAAGACACGTTATTCCGTTTCGTATAAACGAAACGGAACGAATAACGACACCAATTTCATTTCGTCTCAATAAACGAAACGGCAAACGGAACGAGAATAATGACGTTTCGAACCGTTTCATCTCATTTCAAACCGTTTCATGTGTAATTTTTTAAGTGGAACGAATAACGGAACGGAATTCTGTGCCGTTTCGTAAACGAAACGGGTTAACGAAATGAATGTTGAAACTGTTTTCTTAACGGAACGGCAAACGGTATGGGTGGTAACGTGGTATTTTGAAACGTTTGACATGTCTGCCAGTAACCATTAACCAACGGTCCCTTTTCCAAACTTTCTTTCTTATTAAATAAAATAATTGCTTCTACGATCGACATGTATTAATTATATAAATCAAGCTCCATGCCTCTCATATTAAGCAAGCATTGTTCAAAATATATCCTGTTCAACCATGCATGCATCACTCTAAATTCCTGGCTCTTTGTGCACCTTAAGTATATAGTTCTTACCGCTTTTGGGGTCTTCGTGAAATGAGAAACATAGAAATGGAATCAAATAGTGCATCTTGTAGCAACTCAAATATGCAGGAGATTCAGTCAGAAGAAAACAGGAAGAAAGAAGATCTCCGGCATGATACTGTCTCGTTTCACAAATTATTCGCATTTGCAGATTGGAAAGATGTGGCCTTGATGGTATTCGGCACAGTCGGTGCGGTGGCGAGTGGCTTGACTTGGCCGTTAACAACCCTCTTATTTGGAAAAATGATTGATGCCTTTGGAGGAGCTGCTAGCAAACATGACGTGGTTCACCATGTTTCAAAGGTGAATTTTCAAAACATTTTCATGTTTTTGTGCTGCTCCCGCAATGATATTGTACCAGATGATCATTATATCATTTAAAGAAAAACAAAGAAAGGAAACAATAAAATGTATCATGCAAACTTTAGAGCTTCAAATGGTAAATTATAGATAACTGGTTAATTAATAAATTTTCTTATTTGACATGTACGTTCAATTCAGGTTGCACTCGAATTTGTATATCTCACAGTCGGCGTGGCAATTGGCTCGATGTTGCGTAAGTCTAAATAATTTTCACATAATCTTTATAATAAACCAAATACTGGAGTTTTAACAGAGGTTGAATTTTGTAATTTCAAGAGGTGAGTTGCTGGATGGCAACCGGGGAGAGACAAGCTGCAAGAATAAAGAACTTGTATTTGAGAGCTATACTTAGACAGGAAATTGCGTTTTTTGACAATGCCAAAACAGGAGAGATAATCGGAAGGATGTCTGGCGACACTTTCTTAATTCAAGACGCAATTGGCGAAAAGGTAAATTTACTACCCATGGACTTTCTCTCTAATAAATAAAAAGGCAAATTATGCGTTGGACTAAATTTTTTATGTTTCTTATGTTTTTTTTTTTTGGCAAACAAAATATAACCATCCATTAAAACTATGAACGGCTATGATTGAATAGGACTAAAAAATTTAATCATAATATCATTCAATACAATATAAGGCCTAATACCATGACTTTTAATACTATAGTACCCTTTTTTCTTTTTTTTTCTTTTTTTTTTGGTGGGGGGGGGGGGGGTACAGTTATCCCTCGTACACACCTGACACCTCTCAAAACTAAAGTTCAATCCAATTTCTTCTAGATTTTTTTTTGCTGAATTAATATTTCTTGAAGAACTTGATTTCTGCGTAGACAGCCGAAAATTTTAATGCCCAACATAGTATTTTTGGAAAAATTATCTGCAGCCCATTAACATACGTCAATAAAAATCAAAAGGAAATATGGAAATTAAATACAGAATTAACAACGCTTAAGAAAACGATTATTTAACGAGTAACGACGAGTATTGGAGTTGATTTCTTGCTTCCCTAACTTACAATGATGCTGTTGAACTCATGTTTATTTAGGTTGGCATATTCATTCAGAAAGCAACTGGATTTTTTGGCGGGATCATAGTAGCATTTGCAAAAGGGTGGCGACTAGCATCTCTAATGATGATCACGGTTCCCCAGGCAATTCTGTCAGCAACAGTCATTTACAGTGTTCTATCAAAGATGGCATCTCTCGACCAGGCGGCATATGCTGAAGCGGCAACAGTAGTGGACCAGACATTAGGCTCTATTCGAACTGTAATAAATCATGTTGCTTCTGTTTTCTTCTTTTTTTTTGGTTCAGATATTTATCAGTGAAGGCTACAACTTCAAGAAAAACCTGAACCAGCTGGTGGTTGGTGGATCAAAGTCTTATAATTTACATATCAAAATTACCGGAAAACATCATAACCCAGCCTCGTCCACCAACTATATTAGGCTATTTACTCTTTAAAAGTTCTGAACTACATAGTGAAACTTAAGTTTGTAAGGAGTTCACAATTTCATATCTGGCATACTTGAATGGAGGTCACAAATGACACAAGAAAGTTGGTGAGTGCATTTAGGTGAGAAAATTTTACAAACGAACAAAATAATTTTTTATTACATTATTATATATGGAAGATATTAATGAATTATAAAAATTTTAGGCCATCCAATAGTATCTATATCTCTCAAATGAAAAAAAAATTAAGAGAAAGTTAAAATTAAATATATCTCTAATGTCAAGCAATGTAAATAAATCGTTAAAATATTTAAGATTCTAAGTTATAGCACCAGCAAATCAAAATTATGTATAATTTTTCCACTGTTTATATTTTTCTCCTGAAAATTGTAGGTGGCATCATTTTCCGGAGAGAAACAAGCAGTGGAGAAATACAAGCGTTCTTTAAAACGCCCTTACAATTCAGGAGTGCGAGAGGGACTGATAGCCGGTATAGGCAGGGGAACCATCACTTTTGCAATGTTTGTTGCATATTCTTTAGGCATCTGGTACGGCTCCAAGTTAATACTCAGGCGAGGCTATACTGGTGGACAGGTCATAAATGTCATATTTGCTCTTAATAAGTGTTCTCGGTGAGTCGCAACTTCAAATCCCAATCATGTTCATTGTTTTCTTTCAAAAGAAGAATTAGTTAATATACCAGTACATTAATCATACAGCCACATATATAGTGGATTGTTTATTGATCTGTTTGGCTGAAACCAAACCAAATTAGTCAAATCGAAAGCTCTAGTTTTAGCCCAACAAATCAGATCAAATTAGTAGAATTGGAAGTTTACATTCCCAATACAATATAAAGAAAAAAAATATATATTCTTAACATATTGTTTGATTTTCAGTCACTGCACCAAATCCATCATTAAAAAAAAAACATCAAGCAAAAACAATTTCAAAAGAGTCAAATAAAAAAAACTGAGCAATCATAATATGGAAAATTAATTTGGTAAATCCAGATTTTCCTAAATCAATTAAACACCCTACATAAAACTCAAAGATATATTTTTTTTTAAGGCAAATTAAGGTACAAATCGACCCCTGCACTTTTCAATTAAAAGGAGAAGGTAGTTACAAGCTATAGCGAGTACCTAAAAAAAAAAGTAAACAGCAAAGATATCTTTGCATTAGTGTCATTTTGGTTTCCATGCTATTTTCACGGAGGTAATTATTACCCTCTCACCCCAAATATTTTTCATTGAAACGACCAACCTTATAATATGTGCTATTGCTACAATCATCACAATTTTATTTCCACAAAGCGTTATCAACAGTCTAGTTATACACATACATACAATTGTATTCCTTTTATCAATAGTATGTTCAGTCTTCTAAAATGGATACTTCTCTATAGTGAATTAGGGCAGGGATTACCATGCCTCGCCTCATTTGCGAGCGGTCAGGCAGCTGCTTACAAAATGTTTGAGACAATAAGGAGAAAACCACAGATAGAATCATACAGTACCAAAGGAAAGAAGCTATATGGCATTAGAGGAGATATAGAATTCTCAGACGTTCATTTTTCATACCCAACACGACCTAATGAGATGATATTGAAAGGTTTTTCTCTTTCTATTTCAAATGGTACCACTGTTGCGCTGGTTGGTGTGAGCGGGAGCGGTAAATCCACAATCATATCATTGATTGAACGGTTCTACGATCCACAAGAAGGTAAGGTGTTAATTGATGGTGTGGATTTGAAGGAGTTTCAACTGATATGGATTCGAGGAAAGATTGGACTTGTCAGCCAGGAGCCTGTGTTGTTTGCTGGAAGTATCAGAGATAATATAGCATATGGATGTGATAATGCATCACAGGAGGAAATTAGAGCAGCAGCAGAACTTGCTAATGCTGCTGGTTTCATTGACAAAATGCCTGAGGTAAGACAAATCATATGTAAATTATGAATTATTTTTTAAGTTCGTCTTTTAATTATCTGTGGATATGAATGTACCAGATTAATGATGCAGTATATTTCACACTTATAGGGATTTGAGACGTTAATAGGAGTGCATGGGACCCAGATGTCAGGAGGTCAGAAGCAGAGGATAGCTATTGCCAGAGCAATACTAAAAGATCCTAAAATACTTCTTCTAGATGAGGCCACTAGTGCTTTAGATGTCAAGTCTGAACAAATCGTGCAAGAGGCACTTGATCAGGTTGCCGCTAAGCGAACAACAGTCATAGTAGCGCATCGACTGAGTACTGTCAGAAATGCTGCTACCATTGCTGTCTTAAGTCATGGCTCTATTATTGAGAAAGGTAGAATTTTGGAGTAACAATTAAATATCGAATAAACACCACTATAAACAGAGAAAAATGGAAAGTTCAAGACAACCTTAGAGAAATACCTTTCTGGATAGGATAGAACCAGTGTTACATTGGTGAGGCACATGTGATTTGTTGTCTGGATAGTATTGTTAGTAAAAACAACACAAATTTAATCGTAACTTTTCTTAAGTAGTGTCAAAACACACTTGTTGTGCTAAGTCAACTAAAAAAAGATATTCCTGACAAAAATAAATGAAAGATTAATTGAAGGCAGAGATCAATGACTTGGTAACAAACTTGTATCCTAATCATGTACCTCAAGTGAACTATTAATTTCACCTAGTTTTATCTGATTATAATTAAAACCTGAGATGTGTGTGTCATATTTCTTTAGGACCTCACTCTGAGCTAATAAAGGACCCAAATGGAGCATACAGCCAGCTGATCCACCTGCAGGAATCAAGCAAGAGAGAAACATATCCCAGTCTCAATAACCCGCAAGCTTCCTCCATGAGCTATATGTCTCACGAGAACAGCAATCATCGCGTTTTTAGTACCTTTGAGCCTCCAGTTTTAATAGATCCCAGAGACAGTATATCTGTAAATCAGTTAGAAGAAGCCCCACTGGACATATCCATTTCTCGTCTAGCTACTTTGCAAAAACCCGAGTTTCCTTTCCTTATACTGGGAAGTCTTGCCTCCGTTGTCATAGGGGGTGTAATCTTCCCTGTATTTGGTATCCTTATATCAAGCGTTATAGGGGTGTTCTATAAACCGCCTCATGAATTAAGAACTCAATCCAATTTTTGGTCATGTATGTTTCTCATATTTGCTGTTGTCTCAATAATTGTGGATCCTGTTTCATCCTATTCTTTTGCGGTGGCTGGGTCACGATTGATAAAAAGAGTTAGATTAATGACATTTGAGAAGATTGTCAATATGGAAATGAGTTGGTTTGATGATCCTGAGAATGCAAGTGGCACAATTGGTGCAAGATTGTCGACCGATGCCGCTAAGGTGAAGGGACTTCTTGGGGATGCATTGGCACTCTCACTTCAAAATTTAGCTACTTTGGTTGCAGGATTCTTTATTGCTTACGTTTCAAATTGGGAATTAGCACTGATTGCGTCAACCATAATGCCACTAGCTTGGCTTAGTGGGTTTATCCAAATGAAGTTCATTGCTGGATTTAACACAGATGCTAAGGTATGCTTGTTAAAACTTTACAAAGTCTTG
Source organism: Rhynchospora pubera (assembly GCA_028095005.1). NCBI lineage: Eukaryota > Viridiplantae > Streptophyta > Magnoliopsida > Poales > Cyperaceae > Rhynchospora > Rhynchospora pubera. The sequence continues at coordinate 155,059,895 of CM051462.1, read as the reverse complement.
TGGATAAACTAAAACAACAATATTCGTATAAATTTATATCTAGCACCTTGCATCGTTTCCTATTACAAAGATTAAGTTCTCAACAAAAAAAAAATTCGGCAAACCATTCATCTTTTATCTATTAGTCTATTATGATTTATGAAACCCAACTTGTTTGGAACAAAAGGCTTAGTTTTTGTTGTTGAAAGCTGAAACCATCCAATATGTGGTTAATTAAGGAGCATTTGGGCTAATCAAAGATTATTGTTAGTATATTAATTACATGTAATGATTGCACAGCTTTTTTTTGTAAACACAATTCTAAAATACATATATTGTGCTAATTTAGAGATCTGATTGATCGGATATGTAGAAGTTAAATATATTAAGCAACAAATGTTAATATGACAGACGAAGTATGATGAGGCAAGTCAGATAGCTAGCGAAGCAGTGAGCAATGTCCGAACAGTTTCCTCATTTTCTGCAGAAGAGAAGGTTGTACAACTTTACCGAAAAAAATGTGAGGGGCCCTTGCAAGCTGGTATCAAGATTGCTTTCGTTTGCGGCACTGGGATGGGAGCCTTGGTCTTGCTGAACTGTGTCAATGCTTTAATTTTATATGCAGGAGCTCGGCTTGTGGAGGAGGGAAAGACAACTCCCTCAATAGTATTTCGGGTATAATTAGTTAGTTTATGTAAATTTATGCTAGGTATAAATGAATCTAGACTTATGCTAGGAAAAGACAACGTTTTCCATAATTTTCTATGCTAGCATGATTGAAATTAAAAAAAAATGAAGAAAAGTTAAATTAAATGAGAGTAATATTAAAAGTAGAGTAAAATCAATGTCAGGTCTCAACATCTAAATCTAAATTATACCTATTGATTCTAAATTGCAAATCGATTACTAAGAACATGATCTGGCTCTCACCATCTAACCTTCAAAAAGAACACAATCTAATATTGAGTAAGCTAGAAGATTTTCATTGCCGGGACTGTAGAAGAAAAAAATGAAACAATACGTGTGCCTCAAAACTTTTCATGACTAATTGTATTTGCATGTTGTGAACTCTATTTTAGGTATATATGACAATTGTAGCAATAAGGCAATCTCAGGCAACTTCAGCCGCGGCAGATAGAACAAAAGCCAAGTCTGCCATCACTTCAGTTTTTGCAATTCTTGATCGGAAATCAAGGATAGATCCAAGTGACACTAGTGGTCTAACCCAAGATACAGTGAAAGGCAACATTGAATTCCAGCATGTAAAATTTTGTTATCCCTGTCGCCCAGAGGTGACGATTTTTCATGACCTTTGCCTATCTATCCATGCTGGGCAGGTATCGCTATTCTTTTTATACGAACTTCTCTTTAATCCTTCAGTACACATTCTTTACTCTTAGGTTACTATTAAATCTAGATACTCCCATACTTTAATACCTACTTGCATTTAAAATTGTAATAATGGACTTAGTTAGTCATTTTGTGTAACACTTAATCAAGATAGTCACTTTACAAGTACTTGTATTCAATAACAATAATGATTTTAAAAAGAAATTTCTGCATTAACCACTCTATACAACTAATTACAAGTTGTTCTGTCCTTGACCAGACAGTAGCCCTTGTTGGAGAGAGTGGGAGTGGGAAGTCAACAGCCATAGCTCTCTTACAGAGATTTTACGACCCTGATTCAGGACAGATTTTGCTAGACGGGACAAAAATTCAAAATTTCCAGATAAGTTGGCTCAGGAAACAAATGGGTCTTGTAAGTCAAGAACCAATTCTATTCAACGACACAATTCGCTCCAATATTGCTTATGGAAAGGAGGAGAATACCACAGAGTCTGAGATTGTAGCTGCTGCTGAGTTGGCAAATGTGCACAATTTCGTCAGTAGTTTACCCCAGGTTAGATTCTATAAACTACAGTTGGAAAGGGCTCAACTTTGTTTTGTTATCAGCTATCTGTTTGAACAAACAGAATGTTGAGTAGAGGCGATGCGCTATGATAAAACTTGCTTCTTTATTATTACTAAAACTATCGTTACAACCTCTACTACTCAATTATTATACCTCCAAGAATACAACTCTACTTCTCACTATATTCCTACACCTCCTAACTACTAACACTTTTTACTTAGCTTGGATTTGATTTAACTTGGATGATACAAACATGTGGCCTAACACTCCTATTTATACCCATACAAGTCGGTTAATGAAATTTCTAGAAAATGCATTCATGAATTTTCTACATCACCGACATATAGTTGGTGATTTCTAAACATTTCTAGATAAGTCTTGATTAATTAAATTAAGCAACGGATGGGCTAAACTAAATGGGCTTGTTATTAGGAGTTGACGCTGGCCCAATCTTTAACACTCCCCCTCAGCGTTGACTCCTTCTAAATCGTTGATCGGCTAAGCACTCCAAGTTGTTCACGCATTTCTTCAAACTTCTTTGCACTGAGAGCCTTCGTGAAGATGTCAGCAACTTGTTCTTCAGTCGGTGTTAACTCCATGTGAATTTCGCCTTGTAGGACCTTCTCTCTTATGAAGTGGTAATGTACTTCTATGTGCTTGGTCCTTGCATGAAACACCGGATTTTCTGCTAAACATATTGCTGACCTGTTATCGCATCGAAGTGTTACTTGATCAACAGGTTGATGAAGATCCTTTAGTAGTCGCACTAGCCATGTGCTCTCTTGTGCTGCCATAGCTGCCGCCCTGTACTCTGTTTCTGTCGTGGAAAGTGATACCGTAGGTTGCCTTTTGCTACACCAAGACACTGCTCCAGATCCTAGGTTGAAGACATACCCAGTTGTTGATCGCCTCGTATCGCAGTCTCCAGCATAATCGGCATCACAATAACCCGTCATTTGGCATTCACCTCTACGATATATGATGCCGTAGTCTAAAGTACCTTTCACATATCGTAGTATCCTCTTGACTGCTTCTAGATGTGGTTTCTTGGGATTTTGCATGTGACGACTTGCAACGCCGATTGCATAGGCTATGTCTGGTCGAGTAAGCGTCAAATAGATGAGACTACCAACCAACTGTCGATACATTCGAGAGTCTTCTAGATCCTTCCCTTCTCCAGCACGAAGCTTGAGGTTTGGCTCCATTGGTGTTGATAGTGGCTTGCATTCTAACATTCCAAATGTCTCTAGAAGGTCCTTTGCATATTTGTGTTGACAAAGGAACATACCTTCTTTCGTCTTCTCAACTTCAAGCCCAAGAAAGTGCTTGAGTTCTCCAAGCTCCTTCATCTGAAACCGGACTGACAAATTCTCCTTCGTTCGTCGAATTTCTTCTGTAAGGTTTCCGGTCAAGATGAGATCGTCTACGTACACCAAGACTATAGCGATCTTGCCTCCGACTTCCTTGGTGAATAAGCTCGAATCCGATGTTGCCACTGTGTAGCCACTTTGTATGAGAAACTCAGCTATCTTTCTGTACCATGCTCTTGGAGCCTGCTTGAGATCGTATAATGCCTTCTTTAGCTTGCACACATACTCTGGATGTGCCTTGCTCTCGAAACCTTGTGGCTGGTTCATGTATATAGCTCGATCAAGTTCTCCGTGTAAGAAGGCATTCTTTACGTCCATCTGCCAAAGTTTCCATCCTTTGCTTGCAGCTAAGGCTAGTCGAGCTGGACTAAACGTCTCATCATAGTCTAGTCCATACTGCTGTGAGAATCCTCGTGCGACTAGTCGAGCTTTATATCTCTCTATCGATCTGTCTGCTCGGGTCTTCACCTTGTACACCCACTTGCACGAGATTGGCTTTACTCCTCCTGGCTTAGGCACCAACTCCCATGTTTGGTTTTGCCTCAAAGCCGTCATCTCCTCCTCCATCGCTTTTCTCCACTTGTCACTTTTTGCCGCTTCTTCATAAGACGTTGGCTCAAAATCCTCAATGACTGCGGCATTCGCATATTTCGGATTTGGTCGTCTTTCTCGAGACGATCTCCGAAGTGGTGGAGGAAATTCTTCAACTTCTTCTGACAGTTGTGGAGTCACATCTTCTACTTCTTCGTGCACTCCTTTCTGCCATGGACTCTTGGACTTTGAAGGAGTTGAGGTCTTACCTTCATCATCTTGGACCTCGTGATCATCTCGTGCTACGTCTTTTGCCATCTCTTCTATTTTTGTCTCCACGTCTTTCATTTCAGACTGGATTATATCTTTAGATGGCCAATATGACGAGGCTTCGTCGAAGACTACATTCCTTGAAGTATAAATGCGCCCGTTTGTAGGATCACAACACCTCCAGCCCTTTCTTTCATCGTCGTAGCCGACGAAGATACACCGTATCGCCTTCTTGTCGAACTTGGTTCGAAGGTGATCAGGCACGAACACATAGCACACGCAACCAAAAACTTTGAAGTGACTTACTGTGGGCTTGATCTTCCAAAGCTTCTGGAATGGTGAGATAAAGCCCATCTTCTCTTGAGGTAGACGGTTGATGATGTGTGCCGCCGTCTTCATGCACTCGGCCCAAAATCTTCCTGGCACGTTCTTGGCGTGTATCATTCTTCGACATGTTTCGTCAATATGTCGATTCTTCCTTTCTGCTACGCCATTTTGTTGTGGGGTGTTGGGACAGGTCAACTGTCGTCGTATCTTGTGTTTCTTTAGGTAGGTGTCAAACTCATGTGATACATATTCTCTTCCATTATCAGTGCGAAGACATCGTACCTTTTTGTTGAGCTCACTTTCCACCTTCTCTTTGAACTCCTTGAATTTGGAAAGTGTCTCCGATTTTTCTTTCATAAAGTACACCCACACGTACCTCGAGAAGTCGTCAATAAATGTCACCATGTACTTTGAGCCGCTTATGGAAGTTTGCTTAATTGGCCCAAAGACATCCGAGTGAACCAACTCTAAGGGCTCCTTAGCTCTAAACTTCGATTGTTGGTAAGGAAGTTGATGTGCCTTACCAAACTTACAACCCGCACATACTATGTCGGTACGTACCTCCATGTCTGATAAGCCCTTAACCATCGACTTCTCAGCCATGAGCTTCAGCTTGTGATAGCTCACGTGCCCTAGTCGTGCGTGCCAGAGATCAGAAGTTTCATTCTTTCGAGTCTTGTCTATGTAGGCCGACTCTGCTGACATCACATAGATCGACTCCATTCTTCGGCCTTCCATGATCGGTGTGCCTGACGCCTTTATATTACGGTACACCTTAACCTCTTGCGGTCCAAACAACACATAGTTGCCTTGTGCGGTCAATTGTGGAACTGACAGTAGGTTCTTCTTCATACCGGGAACGTGATAGACTCGTTGCAACTCAATTTGCTCTGGGTTGAAGCGAGAGGGAATCGTTGTCTTACCGATGTAAGCGATCGGCAGCTTGGAGTTGTTGGCAGTCACGATCACTTGCCTCCCATTATACTTCTCCAAGTCCTCGAGTTTCTTGATGTCGCCGGTCATGTGGTTTGAGCAACCAGAGTCGACAATCCAGTCACTCTCGTAGTTGATTCGCTCAGACTTGCTCACTGCAGTCAGAGCAACCTCCACCTTTTCCTCTTGCTCCTCCTTCGAGTCGGTAGTTGCAACCGCGCAGGCAGCCTCGACATCCCAGTCATCTTCGCTGCTGCTTTCATGACTCTTGTCATGTCGTCCGTCTCTTGACGTTGCCACGTTCCCCTGGATTTTCTTCTTGGACCGACATTCTCGAGCATAGTGTCCTTTCTTGCCACAATTGTAGCATCTATCATCTTGATCTTCGGGCTGGCGGTTATTGCTTCTCTGATTGCGAGCTCCCCCTGAAGAGTTACTTCTCCCCTTCGGCCTTCCTTGTTGGTTTGGCATGTGACTGGGTCTGCTTTTCGACTCATTGTCAGATCGACCCTTTCTTCGGCTGCTGAATAGCGCCTCTTCTTCCTGCTGTGGCGAGACTCCGGCTATTTGCCTCGCTAGAGCCTCCTGATTCGCGAGCAGATTCTCGAGCTCCAATAAGGTTGGCTGAGTTGGCTATCCTCGGATCGCCGCTATGAACCCGCTATACTCGGGCTTAAGACCGTGGATAATGATCCTCCGCATGCGCTGCTCGCTGATCTTCTCTTCGGGGTCGAGTTGTGCAATCTCGTTGCATAACGACTTCACTTTGGTGAAGTATTGGTTGATCGTCATGCTCCCTTGTGAGATTGTCATGAGCTCGCTTTCGAGTAGTTGGAGGCGGGCATCATTCTTCTTGGAGAATAACGTTGCCAGAGTGTCCCATGCGACCTTAGGCGTGGCCGCATCTCATATGTACACAAGCAACTCTTCTTCTACGGTTGTCTTGAGCACATACATAGCCTTTCCGGCCTTGATTTTCCATTTCCGTAGAGCCTCGGTTTCTTTCGATTTCTCTACGGATGAAGCTCTTCTTCCGGTCTGGTTTGGTTCATCTACTGGTACCGTGGTCTCTACAACCTCCGGCGGAGTTGTCTCAGATCCGCCGACTACCTCCCATAGGTCCTGACCTTGTAGGTAGGACTCTATGCAAGTTTTCCAATTTGTATAATTGGTGTTATTTAATTTCTTCAGACCACTAGTCGTACCTGCGAAATCCATGACTCCGGCTAGGTTGATGACGTCTAGCAAGCCTCCTCTAGAAATCGCAAACTCCCGACACTGTGCGTGATCTTTACGAGAAACCCGACCGATCCTCCAACACAACTGGCTCGAACCGACTCTGATACCAGATTGTTGAGTAGAGGCGATGCGCTATGATAAAACTTGCTTCTTTATTATTACTAAAACTATCGTTACAACCTCTACTACTCAATTATTATACCTCCAAGAATACAACTCTACTTCTCACTATATTCCTACACCTCCTAACTACTAACAATTTTTACTTAGCTTGGATTTGATTTAACTTGGATGATACAAACATGTGGCCTAACACTCCTATTTATACCCATACAAGTCGGTTAATGAAATTTCTAGAAAATGCATTCATGAATTTTCTACATCACCGACATATAGTTGGTGATTTCTAAACATTTCTAGATAAGTCTTGATTAATCAAATTAAGCAACGGATGGGCTAAACTAAATGGGCTTGTTATTAGGAGTTGACGCTGGCCCAATCTTTAACACAGAACTTTTAATTAATCCCCAAATTCAGAAGATTGGTCTTTATATTTTGATTACAATCTGTCACAATCACAATAACTACACAATACAGGGATATGATACGATCGTTGGAGAGCGTGGGGTCCAACTGTCAGGAGGGCAAAAGCAGCGTGTGGCATTGGCGCGAGCAATACTAAGAGATCCCAAGATCCTTCTTTTAGATGAGGCAACCAGTGCACTCGATGTAGAATCAGAGCGGGTGGTGCAAGCCGCGTTGGATCATCTGATGAGTCGCTGTACAGCTTTGGTGGTTTCCCACCGATTATCAACCATAAGAAATGCCGATTTGATAGCTGTTTTAAGAAATGGAGTGATTGTAGAGAAGGGAAAGCATGAAACCCTGATCAATATGAATGATGGGGCCTATGCATCATTGCTGGCTGTTCATTCCAGCAATTAGGAGGAAACTATAACATTTTTCAAGTCTATTAATTACAAACTTTCTTCGATGAATCTATGCTCTGTCATAAATTGTAAATATTGTTCAAGAAAGCAAGGCATTAGATCGCTGACTTTTTGGCATATGCTAATATGTTTGTTTGTGAATTTGTTAACAATTTTAATTCTGGGTTCTGTGTTCTTTTGATCCTCTAGTATGTACTTGTGTCATCACTGACACAATTCCGACGGAAGTGATGACTTTGGGAAATGTATATACAGATTTAATGCATAATGTTATTATAGGAGTTCCTCAATTTAATATTATTTTGAATTATTTAGCATTGGAACAAAGAAGAAATTTTTTAGTTTTTTATATCTAAGAACAACAAATTAGATCTCAATGCTCAGAGTCAGTGCTGATTTTATGGGCTTATAGTCGGATTCCAACTTTCCTGAGAAGCTAAGGGAATGCCACTAGAGGGAAATATAGAGCTGACGTGTTTCTTGCTTGAGAGAAATTTTCTTAGTAAAAAAAGCTGATGGGAGTTGCACTTCATGGGTTCAGTTATTTTATTTTATCTTATTTCTTTCATCTTATTGGTATTTTAGCTTAGGCCGGCCTTAGTTGATTGTAATGTAGGGTTTATTAATAGTCTATGTAAATTTAGACTTTACTTTTGCAATCTAATCTTATTCCAGGAAATCTTTTTATGTTTCTTTTATTTTTCATCTGTTCAGATGTACATGCAGATTCACACAATTGCCCAAAATAAAAATATACAGTCGGCTTTTCATAACGGAATTGCTTAGGACCATCCCTAAGATTCTATCATCCTCATCATCCTCACGCGTATGCTGCAACTAACTCCTCTCTCCTCACGCGTATGTTGTCCCCCGCCCCCTCCCCCTTCCTCCCTCCCACATACGGTGTCCCCGTTCCCCCTTCTCCCTCCCACGTACGTTGTCCCTCTCCCCCTTCTCCCTTCCACGTACGCTGTCCTCCCCTCTTCCTCCTCCCTCCCACATACATCGTTCCCCCTGCATCCTTCGTCCTCCTCCTCATACACACTTCATAACTGTTGAAGTTAATATATTTAAATGTTGAAGGTAATATCGTAACTGTTGAAGTTAATATATATAACTGTTATACTAAACTTGTTGCAGAGATGGAATAGAACCAAAGTTTATCTTTCTGATATTAATTTCAACAGTTACGATATTTCCTTCAACATTTAAATATATTAACTTCAGAACTGTCTAATGTTCAGTTAGTTAATTATGTTCTCTATTATTCTGCACTTTGATATGTTCAGAACTGCCTAGAGTTCAGTTAGTTAATTGAAGTGTTCAGTTAGTTAATTATGTTCTCTATTATTCTGCACTTTGATATGTTCAGAACTGCCTAGTGTTCAGTTAGTTTATTGAAGTGTTCAGTTAGTTGATTGAAGTGTTCAGTTAGTTAATTATGTTCTCTATTATTCTGCACTTTGATATGTTCAGAACTGTCTAGTGTTCAGTTAGTTGATTGAAGTGTTCAGTTAGTTGATTATGTTCTCTATTATTCTGCACTTTCAGTTAGTAACTGTTGAAGTAAATAACTATTGAAGTTAATATGTATAACTGTTGAAGTTATATATGTAGTTGTTGAAGTTATATATGTAAGTGTTGAAGTAATTTGTTATATATGTAACTGTTCAAGTTAATATATATAACTGTTGAAGTTAATATGTGTAACTGTTGAAGTTATATATGTAGTTGTTGAAGTTATATATGTAACTGTTGAACTAATATGTTATATATGTAACTGTTGAAGTTAATATACATAATTATTGGACTTGGCATATTTAAATGTTGAAGGTAATATTTGAAGTGAGCATATTTAAATTGTTGAAGTTGGCATATATATTAACTTCAACAGTTATATATATTAACTTCAACATTTAAATATGTTAATCTCAACAGTTATAATCAATATATAGTGTGTGTGTGAGAGGAGAGGGGGAGGGGGGAGCGTACGGGGGAGGGGTGGGAGGGAGACGAGCGTATGCGGCAGGAAGAGTAACAGAGCGATTTCCAAAAAATAGAAACGCGTAGAGCCAAAAATAGAAAAAACGCGTGAGGATGATGGGGATGATGAATATCGGGATGATCCTTATCACCCCCGTTTTCATAATGTAATATCGTATTATTCATAGAAGAACTAGTAATCCGATCAACAAGAACTAGTTTTCTATGCTACTCTCCACTAAACTCCGTCTGTTCTTTCTCCCCTAAGATATGCTCCCCTAAGATCAACGACTAGAACTAGTCTTCTATGCTACTCTTAATTGTAATCCGATCAACAAGAACTAGTCTTCTATGCTACTCTCCACTAAACTCCGTCTGTTCTTTCTCCCCTAAGATCAACAAGAACTAGTTTATTATGCTACTCTCCACTAAACTCTGTCTGTTCTTTCTCCCCTAAGATCAACGACTAGATCAAATGACCTACCCATCTCCAATTGAGGAGTTCTTTGGGATAACAGGAATGCTGTCTCTGATGTAGAACCCCTCAGAAGATCTATCAGCCTTCCTATACACCCTGAAAAACAAATGAGCAAATTTGCAGATTTAGTATCTTCAAGTATACTTTTATTTCTTTCATCAACTGACTGGCAAAATTTTGGTCGTGTTTGTAGCATGCACACCGATGGCAGCATTATAAAATTGAGCTTTTCATGAGATTTTAACAAAACTGATATCTTTTATCATGGTAAACAGTACAGTGTGGAACAATTCACAGGCCATATGCATCATTCAGAAGTGCTGCAAAGCTAAAATCCTTATTACGTACCTCTGAATTGATAATCATCACATTTCTCCCTATCCGTGCATTTTTGTCGATGATGCACTTCCTGCAATTAAAAAAAGTCAAGAAAAATATGACATGATTTGGTTTTATGAATAATATTTGTAATGCTAACTTAAGTTCTTCATAAAATTTATTACCAGGAAAAATAAGAAAAGAGTACTAATTGTGATATGCAGTTCACCAATTTATGATTTTTTTCTTCCTTATATATGTGCAAATACTTTTGTTTACTTCTTATTAATATTCTTCTAACCTTTTTGTTATAAGTAGCCTTTTTGACTGCTGAATTATCAATAATTACAACATAGATTTAAATATTTAAATTAAAACATCCAACCTTATAGTTGTGTTCTCTCCAATGCCAATGGGGACCCGTCCTTCAGCTAGCAGTCTTGCTCTCTCAGCATCTGCTTCATAGAAATCGGCACCATATATTACTGTGTCCTGCAGAAATTAACCATTAAACAAAGGCTTATATAGTTATATGAAGCCCAATTATCGAGTATCATATTGGTCGTTCTCTTTTGGAGGTTTAATTGACACCATTTTATAACGCAAGCACAATATTCTGTTACTCGTGTACAGTAACACAGATCAGTTTGATCAAACCTCATTAAGTTAATGTTCTGTTGCTAGACCTGACCTAAATGAAACAAAAATAATAATAATAAATAGTTCTAATATAAACTTGTGGTCTGTGGATTGGAATTTAAAAGATAAAAATGGACCTTGACAAGGCATTCCTTTGCAGATGCAAGTATGATTTCAGATCCGAAATCATTCGCCTTTGGAACCTGCCACCTGAAGTACCAAATCAACATACATATCAGTGGCACCGTTTAACAACTTGAAATTTGTCTTATTCTTTAAAGTTAAATTATCAACTCTACCGAACTCATTGAGCTCTTCTTTGGTGACATGATTTCTATTCACTGGTTGAATTGAGCAGTTTAATTTTTACTGTTATGTTCTTATTTAACTTCCTAATCAAATTAAGCATTTAATTGACCAAAGAACAAGATTAATTTACAAGAATGGACCCTATATGCTATAATCCGCAAGGAATATTTGCGGGACAGAATCTCTTTTTTTTTTTTTTGAGTTTACATAAAACTTTCCATTAAAACAAAAGCTACCAAATAACTGTTGGTTGAGAATACCCTCTTATGTCCAATCAATTGAAGCAGAAACATACCTGTGAGGTCGTTTCCCCTCTTTTTCTAAACCGATCATGCTGAATTTGACACAACTTGCATTCTTCGTGATTAAAAGATGCAACCTGCAGGGGAAAAACAAATCTAATCAATAAATTTGAAGGCTCAAAGAACTAAAATATAGAACAATAGACATGGAGAAGTCATAAAATCTTAATTTCTACAGACTAGCTTTCAAAGGGAAAAAAAAAACTAACTGTAATCAATAATAATTTTGCTAATAACAAAAGGAAAAAGCAATAACCAGCCAATTTTTAATGCATAGATAGCCATCCTACTAAAATTTGGGCAAAATAAATTACCTTAAAGCGAAACAGGTTCATTTACGACGGGGGATCATAGCCTCCTCCTCTCCTCTCTAGTACAATTCCTCTCCGCCTCCCTCTCTTCCTCGGATCTCTCTCCTTTTGTATCTTTGAAAGCTTGAACGCGGTTGTTAAGCACTCTCTCTCTCTCTCTCTCTCTCTCGCGTGTATTAATTATTTATATTCAATAAAAACTCCGAAATGGCGACTCGCTCTCTCTCACTCACAGTGAAGTGCATTAAATAGGGAAGCTCGTGCCCGTTCTTCTGCCCCGGTCAGTTCGGTCCAGATAACTCACGAGTAAAATAGATAAAACCTTATCAGATAAAAAAAAGTAAGCATATAATTTCTTTTTTAATCCTTATCCCTTTATCTTATCTTTTTTATCTTAATCTCTTATCACGTTTGTTTATATTTTATGACAGTGGACAGGGATAATTTATTTCTTACTTTTATTTAATTGTCAAGATGACAAAGATCATATATTAATGCCTGGAATTAGGGAAATTGATTACTGTCATCTGCAGTTTTGCTATTCCTGTCATCGCTAAATATAAAGTGAACATATATAACAAACAAAATGAACATATAGAATATCTAAGTGAACACATACAAACAAATAAGTTCAATTAAAATAAGTTGAATATGCATGTAAAATTCTGAACAAATGATGACAACACTTATTTGTTTATAAGTGTTCACTTAGATTGTCTATATGTTCACCTTGTTTGTTGTATATATTCATTTTATATTTAGCGATTGCAGAGATAGCAAAACTGCAAATTGAGATACGCTGCCGCGTGACACATGGTGTAACGCGGTATGCTGGCCGTCTGATCAAGATCCAATAGACAAGGGAGCCCCGTGCATGTAACCTAGATTGATAGGCCCGTAAAAAGTGAACCGTCCGATCAAGATCAGACGGCTTGTAGTGCGCTACACCATGTGTCGCGCAACAGCGAATCCGGATTGCAAAACTGCAGAGGGTAGTGGAATTAGAAATGTGACACCCTTATAGTCTTATATAAACCAAATTCTCTGCAAATTTGGGTGCTGATTTCATGGGCTTTCACCAAATTTCAATAGTGGGCTTAAATTTTAAACAGGCCAGAATGAATAATCCGCAGGAGAGAAGGCTGTTATGGAAGTGTCAAGTGTCAACTACACTTTCTTTCCTCTATCCGTTTCTCTTTTTGAGTGAGCGAAGAGGGACCGAAGAGCACTGACGGGTGCGTTCATGGCTTCGTCTTCCCTCTATCTTCCTTCTCCACCCTTCAACCTCAAGCCTTTCAATCGCCATTCCTCTCCTTCTCGCCACTCCATTTCTCAACACTTTCTAGCTCCTCAACAACCTAACACCACCTTCCGTACCTCCCTAGCTGCTCTTCCCTCCGCCAGTAACTCTCTCTCTCTCTCTCTGTGCATATGTTTCCTTTTCTTACAATTAAGAGCTTTCTATACCTTTTTTTTTCAGAATTATGGAATGAGAAAATGGTGGAGGAAACGAGAAAGAAGATATTGGAAAAATATGGGAATGATTTCTCCGAGTTCATTAAAGAGCCCTCTCGTAAGGTAAAACTTTCTATACCTTTTCCATAACACTTCATTATATCAGCTTAATCCCTGGGTGAAGTGAATAATAAGTGTGTTTATAATTTGTAGGCGAGGAAGCCAAAGAAGGGAAGAAATCAGAGAGGTAAATCAGTTGAAATTGTTGAGAAGGGACAGACTGCAACAGAAGAAGAAGAAGAAGAGAAGCCTCCTCGGACTACTCATAAGTTGCTTCAGGTTATTTGCTCCTCTTTTCTAATTTTGGCTCTTTGAATTCACTATTACCACTCGAAGAAGACAGAACTGTAGTGCAATATTTTGTACTAGCACCACCAGCACGGTCACATGATTGAAGGATTTTATTATTCCAAGCAACTATGATCTCATGGACAAGGAAATAGTTGGTACGGCTCGATGTAGGTCATAATAACTATTGGTATTGTACTTAGAGCTTAGACTGGCATTACAGGTATTAGGAGGTAAGGCTAGAAGAAGAAAATTGCTGTCACCTGCTGGGATGGATGTACGGCCCATGATGCAGGTTGTCAGGGGTGCTGCTTTTGGTATCTTGCAGGTACGTCTTATTCCAGCATTGCTGTAACAGTTGATTTATGCTTGTGCAGGACAGTGAGATACCATTCTTCATGCCTCAACTCTAGGTTTATGCAATTTAGTTTGTATGAAATTAAGCATTTTTGAAGTTTCTCTTACATGCAATTAGACCTCAACAAATGTGTTTTGCATAAATTAGCCCTTCATTGAGCCAGTCTAAGTCTATGAGCCATCAGGCTCCCTCAACTTGCTGATTATTCAGTCCAAATTTTCTTAATTAACCTCAATTGTTCTGTTACACCTTGACTAAACCTCTGATCAATGATCTTAGTACCCAGTTGGCCTAGATTGACTACTTTTTGTTTTGTGTTATTGTCCTTCAATCCAATTTTTGCAATGATATCTTTGTTAACTGATTAAGATCCACCAATATAATATTGTTTTACAAGCAATACATAGGCCATGCATATGCCCATAAGAACCAAAACAGGATTGGACGAGCCAGAACCACGACCATCTATGATACCTTGCCTAATTGAGATGGCACCAAAAATATACTATGTTAATCCCTGTTTGGGAAGAAAGACCCTTCATGTGTTTCATTTTCGTGTTGGAAAATGCGGTGTACAGGCTGCTGGAGGTACACCTGCTTCACTAAGGCCAGGTCGGTGGTTAGACTTGTATAGTGGTACTGGTTCTGTTGGAATAGAAGCTATAAGCCGCGGCTGTTCTGAGGTTTGTTTAGTTTTGTGTTATAATTTTTATAAATTATGTTTCTATTTTTTATGCTTGATTGGTTCTTTTTGTTGGAAATATATAGTGAAAATATATCCTATGTACTCTAGGATACAAATGGTTTCATTCTGTGGGTATTTTTGAGATATAGAAAGAAAAAAAATTGATGACGCATAGATGAAGTTGGCTGAATTACTTTTCTTTACCACACCACTAGCGAGGAAATTTTTTTGCGTGCTCTTGTCCATAATTTATTGTGCATTGGTGTAGCCACCCTGAAAGATACCCAAAGACACTTAGTTTTAGAAGTAGTGCTTTAGTTAAGAAAAAAAATAAATATTAAACCAAAGGTGCTTCTTTCCAGGCTCACTTTGTAGAGATGGATCCATGGGTAATATCAGAAGTATTAAGGCCAAACTTAATAACCACTGGATTTCTTGATGTCTCTGTTATTCACATGAAGCGGGTTGAGATTTTCCTTGACTATTCAGAGAAATTCCCTGGTACTCTATGTTATTGTATAATATTTAAGGAAGTGACAGGAAAAAAAAGGTTAACAGTACTCTATTTTATTGTATATTTGGTCTGGCTGACTGAATAAAGCCCTCATTTTCTGTAAGTAAGCCCCATTTATCACAATTGTCTCAAATTAGCCTCAAATTAAACCATATTGTAACACAGTGGCCAGTTCTACAGCTTCATGCAATATTCACTCTTCATTTTCTGTAAGTAAGCCCCATTGATCACAATTGTCTCGAATTAGCCTCAAATTAAACCATATTGTAACACTGTGGCCAGTTCTACAGCTTCATCCAATATTCACTTGAATAAAACAATACCAAAATCAAGAATATGAGGGAATCAACAGACTTTATTAATATAATTATTAATAATATATTATGTTTTTTCTGTTATGCAGACAACGATAAAAAATTTGATTATGTCAGTATAACACCACCATATATGGAGGTTGATTATGCTAAGTTAATGGACCAAATTTCGAGATCACCATTGATTGGGGAAGACTGCTTTATTGTAAGTGCTGTTCTTGTGGGACACAAGCATGCATTTCAATTTTTGTTTGATATGACAAACATTTAATTTAATTAATAATGTTCAGCTAGTTGAGTATCCTACGAGAACTACAATGCCAGAAACTTGTGGCCACCTCATCCAGGTAATTTTAAGTTACATTAACATTTTCTGTCTTTTCCTTTTACCCATGTAAACTAGTTACTGGCTGATTTCATGTGGACTTCTAAATAAGGCCTTGATCAAAAATCCTGTTTTTTTAATGTGGGATTTCATTTCATTTCATTAGAAACTTTTTGATCAAAATGAGCGCATGTCGCGTCATTTGGTCAGAATTTTCATATAATTAGATCCAACGAAATCCCGCGGAATCAATTCAATTGAAATGAAATCCCAGGTAAAAAACATTTTGATCAGTGCCTAAGTTTACAATGTCATAAACTCATAATGCTTTTGATGCCCCTACAAAATGGAACATCCTTATGTTCCCTGAAAAACAGTTGATCTCGCAATGCTCCTTCAGTATTGTCTAAAGGACCCAAAGTTACTAGAAGTATTTATTTATCGCTTCAATTCAAGCCAAATAAAAGTACAGCCAACCAAATTTTTTGGGTATACGTCAATATAAACTGATGAATCAATTAGAAAATAAACCAAATGAACTGATTTGTTTGAACCGATAGTAATAAAATATTCAATGTATAACCAATATATGAATACTAATGTGTTAATGCATGTATTTTAATATGTGTAATGTTACAATAATAACAGAATATTGCCTAACTTTATTTGGTATGTGCATTATTACTTGGTTTCTACTCGTCAAAACTGAACTAACCTTGTAATTTTTAGATCAAACTGAACTGTTTTGAGAAGCTCTATATCTGGTTTGGTTGAAATCCAATTGACCATGCCACTTGAACACCACTAGAAATTAGTGCTATTTGTAACACAGTTAGGCAGAATTTATGATCAAACAGAATGGGTAGTGCAGCCGTGCAGGCATCTTTTGAGATTAGTGTCATTTCAAAATTAGAGTAGAATACATTTTGTTCTTTAGAGCTATATACCTATACCAGTTATACACGATAGTTCTCTTTTCTTTAAAAGTGGGTGGGGTACTATGATATTTTCCTTGGATACACATGAATTGCCTTTTCCTAAACATTGTATTTCATTTATGTCATCGAACAAAACTTGCACAGATAGTGGATAGGCGATTTGGAAGGACTAATTTGCTCATTTATGGACCTCAATGGGCAGAGAAAAAGAAGAGGAAAGCTTGAATACGATCTCTGCAGTAAAACTATGCTTCAACACTAATGAATGCTATAGATAGTATGATAGTATAATTTGTTCTCAATGGTTAAATGTGCCATATTATGCTACAACCCCCTAAAGGAAACGAATATCATCGTGTATGAATGTTATCATGTCATACACATTAGAGATGGTCCTTTTGGAGATTTTTCTGGATCGCCCTTTTGCCCCATTTTGGTCGTTTCTACTCAAATGTTCAGACAAAGCTTTGTTGGGGCCTACTATTTGAGAATTTAAAATGTGTTAATATAACCAAGAATAGTTCCGTGTGTATTGCATGCGGGATTTGATTTGGATTTTTACTGGATGGATATTAGGCCCGGGAGGCTTTATTAGGTCAGGACTGGCTACTATTTTTTTATTTACTTTTTGTAACTATAGTCTGTAAACTTGGAAACTGAAAAAAAAAATGGAATACCTAAGTGCTCAATTTAGTTTTTTATTGCATTTAATAATCGAATATGGTTATCATTGATAACCTGTTTTATTTTGTAAGAAATTAAGGAAAAAATATTTGAACACAGAGATTTAACGAGGTTCAGCACTAACTTGGTGTCTACGTCTTCACGCACACACGCCTCTCTCCTTTTTTATTTAATTTTCTGGTTAATTGTTACATGGAGAAGATGAATAATAAATAGAAAAACTATCCTACAGAGGCACACACCCCTTTCCATAATTTCCCATTATTTTTTTCTTTATTTGTTACATTTAACATTTTATTTACAAGGAAACTATCTCAACATACTAGAACCACACCCCTGGACGTGCCATACACGTATTTCCAATTTTGGTGCAGCCTGGACCTTTCCTTGTATGAAAAACGCGTCTGTTCTGCCAACCATTCGACTAGACCTGGCCGAACACCTGGCCGAATGGACTATTTTCAACACTTTCCAACACTCCCCCTCAAGTTGGTATGTACAGATCTGTCATACCCTAACTTGCTAATCACATTCTTGAAGGCATTGCTTGTTACCCCTTTGGTCAAAATGTCAGCCAGTTGATTTTCTGATTTCACAAACTTCAACTGGATAATCTTCAAGTCTATGCTTTGCTTGAGGAAATGCCTATTGACTCCAATGTGTTTGGTTCTGTCATGTTGAACAGGGTTGTGAGACATATCAATTGCGGCCTTGTTGTCCACGCATAAGGTCATAGCTCCCCCTGACTCGAACCCGAGTTCTCTCATGAGTTTCCTTATCCATAGCAATTCACACACACCCTTCACAACACCAATGAGTTATGCTTCTGCGCTTGAAAGAGCCACTACCCCTTGCTTCTTACTTCGCCATGTAACAAGATTCCCTCCTACAAAAGCGGAATATCCAGAAGTTGACTTTCTGTCAGAGATACTACCTGCCCAATCAGCATCTGTGTAACCCATGATGTCAAGGTGTCCATTCCTTTTGAAGTGTATACCTTTTCCTGGTGTACCCTTTAAATATCTAATAATTCTCATTACTGCTTCCATGTGAGCTTCACTTGGGTTGTGCATGGACTGGCTTACCAGACTTACAGCAAAAGCTATATCAGGTCGTGTGTGAGACAAGTAGATTAGCTTACCTACCAATCTTTGATATCCTTCCTTATTGGTTGGTACCTGATCAGGAAACTCTCCCAACTTCTCATTTTGTACCACTGGTGTGTCTGCAGGACGACAGTCTAACATACCCACTTTAGCAAACAAGTCTAGGATGTATTTCCTCTGAGATAGAACTATCCCTCCACTAGATCGAGCCACCTCAATTCCAAGAAAGTATTTCAGTCCTCCCAGATTTTTCATTTCAAATTCCTTTGAGAGCTTCTCAAGTCTTTGGATTTCTTCTGAATCATCACCTGTAATTATCATATCATCAACATAGATAATTAAAACTGTTAGTTTTTCATATCTCCTTTTGTAAAACAAAGTGTGATCTGATTCTCCCTGGATAAATCCATATTTCCTCATTGCTTGACAAAATCTTCCAAACTAAGCCCGTGGAGACTGTTTCAACCCATACAGGGCTTTTCTCAATCTGCACACCTTATTTTCTGTACCATTCAGGCTACCATTCGGCCTGCCCCTGGCCGAACAGTCAGCCGAACAGAGGTCATTTTTGTCTTGATTTCTCATGTTGAATGCCCTTAGCTCATCAAATTCTGGTGGTAGCTCTATATAGATTTCTTCTTCCAGATCTCCATGTAAGAATGCATTCTTCACATCAAATTGGTGGAGTGGCCAGTCTAAATTAGCTGCAAGAGACAACAACACTCGAATCGTGTTTAGTTTTGCAACAGGGGAAAACGTCTCCTGATAATCAATCCCATACGTTTGAGTATATCCTTTAGCAACTAACCTAGCCTTGTATCTCTCAATGTTACCATTTACACCATACTTAATTGTGAATACCCACTTACATCCTACTGGTTTCTTACCATTTGGCAATTTTTCTAAAGTCCAAGTTTCATTCTTATAAAGGGCTTTCATCTCTTCATTCATTGCTTCTAACCATTTGGAATCACCAAGAGTTTCATTCACATTTCTAGGTATAGGTACATTCAACATTTGATCACTAAACTTTCTCAGTGGTTCTGGTAGTCCTTTAGTGGTAACAAAATTTGCAATCGGGTATACAACCTCCTTACTTGTCCCATCTTCAGGTACATACCTCTTTGGTGGTTTACCACGATTGTGTCGTGGTGGAAGTACATATCTAGAGTTAGAACCATTTACCTCAGGAGTGTCCTCTGGAGATGCTAAGGGCTGTGGACGGTCAGTCTGTATCACTTCTTCCTCCACTTCTTCTTCCTCTGCATCTAGACCATCATGTGAGTCAAATCCAGCAGTAAATTCAGATTCCCTTAGCTGTTCGGCCCAATCTGTGAGCCGTTCGGTCTCCTGTTCGGCCGAATGACCAGCCGAATGACCATGTTCCTCTGTTTGTTCACCCTGTTCGGTCCGAGTTGGAGCTGTCTCGGTCCGAGTTCTGGCCAAAATACCATCGATTTCTGTCTGTTTGGCCATACGTTCGGCCGAATGACCAGCCGAATGGCCAGCCAAGTCAACAAAAAATTCGTGTTCTCTCAGTATTGGGCACCCATATATCTCATATGTATCTTCCCCTTCCTGACACCATTGATTCCTTTCACTTTCATTCTCCCCCTGAGAGGAATTCTTGGTGTCTTGATGAAAAGGTTCGCTTTCCAAGAATGTGACATCCATGGTGACATACCATTTTTGAGACTTTGGGTCATAACATCTATACCCTTTCTGATTTGTTCCAACTCCTAACGAGACACACTTCACTGCACATGGATCAAGTTTGGTCCTATTGTTCTTCTGGATATGCACATACGCTACACACCCAAAGGTTTTTGGTGGCAAACTCAAGACAGAAGGAATGGAATGAAATGTGCTAAGTTTTTTCAAGGGTGTTTGGTACTTATTAATTATTGAGGGTAACCTATTTATGGTATACACTGCCATCATAATAACACAGTCCCAAAATTTTTGTGGTACATTATTCTCAAACATTAATGTCCTCGCAGTTTCAAGAATATGCCTATTTTTCCTCTCAGCTACCCCGTTCTGTTGTGGTGTCCCAACACAAATTGTTTCATGAATAATTCTTTTTTTCTTGAAAAAATCTCCTAGTTTTTTATTCACAAATTCACCCCCGTTATCACTTCTAAACATTTTTATGCAAGTTTCAAATTGAGTTTGTACCATGATATGAAAATTCTCAAAAATCTCCCTTACTTCTTCTTTTTTCTTTAGCAAATAAGACCATGTCATTCTAGTGCAGTCATCAACAAACAACACAAAATACTTGTATCCAAAGGTAGACTCAACCGGAGAAGGTCCCCAAACATCGGAATGAATCAAATCAAAGGGCTTATCACATTTATTCAAACTAATATTATAGGTCACACGATTACTTTTAGCTCTCACACAGGTTTCACAATGAAATTTTGATAAATCCACCCCACAAAACAAATCCGGTAAAATTTTTCTCATATAACCAAAAGATGGGTGTCCTAACCGCTTATGCCATGTCCAGATTTTTTCTTCCAAGCTTGAACTTCTACTTGCTAAGTTAGTTCTCCCAATCTTGAGATCTTCTAAGTGATACAGACGACCCCTTTTAGTACCACGCCCAATAATCTCCTTCGTGAGGACATCCTGGAAAATACAGAAATCAGAAAACATTAGAACCACACAGTTCAATTCCTCCGTTATTTGTCCAATTGAAATCAATCGATTTGTCAAGGAGGGTACATGCAGAGTATTATGAAGAATTAAAGAAGGTGAAATCTCTATATTTCCTGCCCCTTTTACTGGGTATTCAAAACCATTTGCATTATAGATGTTTTTCACTCTCGATTCCCTGGTTTCTTTAAAATCCTTTATGTCAAATGTCATATGGTCTATAGCCCCAGAATCAATTACCCAATCCAAATGACGACTTGTGAGTAGAGACATACCTTGACCGGACGTGGTACCTATCAAACCTGCATTATGATTAGTGGAGTTGATTTCTCGGGCTGCACACAGCTGCGCCCAACCCGCACTGCTCTCTACCAGGTCATTTGGGCTGACTCCATCCTCTGTTTGGCTGTCTGATGCCACTATTCGGCCTCCTGTTCGGCTTACTCCAGCCGAACAGTCAGCCGAATGGTCAGTTTTCGCCTCATTGGTTGCGCTGTTCGACACCATACTCGCCTGAGACATTCTCTGCATCTTTCTTTTTTTTTCCTTTGAACCATTCTGGATAGTCCACAATATCAAAGCATGTGTCACGCCCATGCCCGCTTATTCCACATTGGGTGCATTTCAGTTTTGTTTTGTCCTGATAGTTAGCACTAGAGGTACCTTTAGTATGCATAACCATGGAATCTTGATGTGTGCCTTTATTGCCTTTGAGTATGACGACTTGCCTAGAGACCTCCATGAGTTGGGTTTGGACTGCCATGAGTTGAGTTATTTGGGCTTGTTGGGCAATCACCAATTCTGTTAACTTCTCAAGGATGATTTTGGTTTCGATTTCGTTGGTCATGGCTGAGTTTTGCACTATTTTTGGGTCTGTTCGGCTATGTGTTCGGCCTAACAGTAGGCCGAATGGTCTGTTTCTGGTTGATTTTTGGTTTAGTTTAGGTCTCGGAACGAACCACGCTCTGATATCATGTAAGAAATTAAGGAAAAACATTTGAACACAGAGATTTAACGAGGTTCAGCACCAACTTGGTGCCTACGTCCTCACGCACACACGCCTCTCTCCTTTTTTTATTTAATTTTTTGGTTAATTGTTACATGGAGAAGATGAATAATAAATGGAAAAACTATCCTATAGAGGCACACATCCCCTTTCCATAATTCTCCATTATTTTTTTCTTTATTTGTTACATTTGACATTTTATTTACAAGGAAACTATCCCAACATACTAGAACCACACCCCTGGACGTACCATACACGTATTTCCAATTTTGATGCAGCCTGGACCTTTCCTTATATGAAAAACGCGTCTGTTCTGCCAACCATTCGGCTGGACCTGGCCGAACACCTGGCCGAATGGACTATTTTCAACACTTTCCAACATATTTATCCTATTGCCACAGTGAAAACTGAAAAGTAAAAGAAGGAAAAAAAAAGGGAAAATGAATTAGTGGGAGAAGCTATTTGGGTGCTGATTTGCCGATATCGTCATGAGAAAAAAGAAACCGAACAGTGCCGCTCTACTCGGTTTTCAGTAATTGTGACGCTTTTTTCCATTTAAAAAATCAACTCTGAGTTAGGTGCGGAGAGT
Source organism: Rhynchospora pubera (assembly GCA_028095005.1). Lineage (NCBI taxonomy): Eukaryota > Viridiplantae > Streptophyta > Magnoliopsida > Poales > Cyperaceae > Rhynchospora > Rhynchospora pubera. The sequence goes on along the minus strand of CM051462.1, from coordinate 155,037,058 downwards.
GTAAATTGGAAGCTATTATATTAATAAATGCAAGAAAGCATGTGCACAAAATGTGGCGCGACTGCGCGAGTTTTTTTTGTCTTTGCCCACCAGAAGTGTAATAATAATCAAAGCTCGTTCATGTTAAAGTGCAAATTATTTACACGACGGGCATTTCATTCTGCTCAAATTTTCGAACAATTTAATCAAAATCTGTCCTTTTATTTGTCAAAATAAACGAAGCAAGGTATGTAAATATTTTAGTATTTGTGAGCTGGTAGATAAATTTCTTCTACTCTTATAATTAATAATTTGTAACCTCAAATTTACTGTTAATTTTCTCAAATGGACCAGTACCGTCTTATAGTTACATAAACGTCTGTGTTCCTTTGCCCTTGCAATTAAAGACACATGGATCACAACATGGGAAGGGGCCACAGGAGATCAAGAGAACAGAAGAAAAGCAGCTGTCAAGGCATATTGAGAGAGAGGTCAGGAGAGGTTGAATGAGTCCACCGACAGGAGTCCACCGACAGGCGACAGCTTTGCTCTCTACCTTTCTTTAGTACATCTTGGCTAAATTTCTATACAAACCCTGAATTTCTGTTCTTTTTTAAATGACCCACATTTTTCAAATACTCTGTCACTATAAAAACTTTCTTGCTTCTATAAAAATTTTGCATTAAGTAATCTTTTATATGGCATTATTTATTTATTATGATAATAGTATGCTTTAACAAAACTGCATGACTCTTTCATTCATGAGCTACTATCTATTTTTTTAACATATAGCTGTTTTTATTTGCAGAAATTTAAGTGAATACTATTATCAACTTCCTAAAAAGATTACATTATATGTATTTTCTAAGAATTTGTACAGAATGAAACTTCAAAATAAATATTCAAACTAATAACAAGACAAATTATAATATGGAAATAAAATATCAGATTAACAATGAAGGAAGGAAAAAAAAAATAAAAAATAAACAAAAAAAGAAGAAAGAAACTTAATCCTTTGATAAGTCGAGTAGTTTGGGAGGGTTTTAGTTAGTAAATGACACTTCCCGGGATCTTTAAGTAACTTAAAAAAATATTATTTTTTTCCGAGCATCTTATGCCAATGATTGGAATCTCCTATCGTATTAGACTATTAGTCCTTTAAATTAGTGAAATAAGTTATTTGAAGAAAAGGCACCGATAGAAAATTATGTATTTTTTTTTAGAAATATTTGATATCATATTAAAAACATGTGCGTTTCAAACTTTCAAGTTACCCTACACACTTTCATTCATTTCCTTATGCACTTGAACAACTATAGACTTGTTTTTCTACATCTAATACCACTTTATCAGTAATTACCAGCCAAACGTTATAAATATGAAATAGCAAGTTTATTTGAGTATTTGACCAAGATGAATTTGTTTCAGATCTAGCACTTCATAAATCCTACCACAGTGCCTCTTCTACAATCATTTAAATCCTTAATTAGTGGCTAGTTATAGAATATACCTAACCTGTTGCTCTCAATTAAAGAGTTCTAATTTTGAATATCTTATGTAGAAATTGTTTGTTCTAATCAAGTGAAACACGAGATTACCAATGATATCTTTCTCTTCTCTCTTTATTTACTTTTTTTTTGGCATGATTTTTTTTCCCGGCAAGCTAACGGAAAAAAGATAACTATAGAAACAATACAAATTCAGCAAAAAAATAGATGAAGCGGCGCCTTCAGCTATGAAACCATTATGACAGTTCTCTAATTGTTCTGTTACTCACTATATAGAAACCATTACATCCGCTTGAAATTCTGTTTTTACTTTTAACTCAATCCAATTGTTCTGTTATCTATTTAAATAAATTCTCTAAAAAATAGTTTAAAACTCCTTGAAAGTTGAAACATCTTACAATATTTGTCTTTGCACCAAAAAAACCAACATAAATTAATTCACGCACAGACATGGTCTTTTAATGAACGCTTATTATTATTTTTTTTCCCCATCGCATCTAGATGGTTAGGAACACTTAACTTTTTATGAATAAACAAATACAATGGACAGATATTTCTCATATATTAAATGTGGCAAGCCATAAATAGGCAAAGTGATGACATTTTGCATTTTTTTTTGTGGTTAGAAGCAATGATTAATGATAAAAAGGAGCTAATCAATCACATTAAGCATATGAAGGATATCAACAAAGAAATTATAATCCAAACTTAAATGATCGATATATAGTATGTGACAAATGTATATGATAAATGGTTTTCATACCTAGTATTTCAACCATTTATAGGCCTTAATTTCATAATTTTATGTGATTTTTCTAATGTTTAATCCCATCAGTATACATTCCAGAATGTTATTTTAAATGGAAAACAAACTGTAATGACATCATTATTATTTGTGAGGATAAGATCAGCTGTATAAGAGATCAAAATAAATCTGTTTACACAAAATAATCCAAACGATTGTGCACTGTAATTTATTAATTTTATATGAGTGTTAATGAATTTCACCAAAGAAACTAGGATTTTTTTTTTCTGAATTATCTGACTGATTTAATACATTAGTTACAAGTTTGTACAATCATTAGTCACTTTAACGGCCTTCTCAAAAAAACATTTTAAAATTTTGAGAAAAAGAATTTTTGTTTATGCAAGTAGTGCTATCAATAATTAATCCAAGGTCAAGCGAGTATGAAAAAGACTAAATATTATGAGGAGTTCCGAACGTTATGAGGTAGAAAAGAAAAGCGAGTAATGATGGAAAAAGACTAAATATTATGATATTTCAATTTAGTTGAGCATGAATGATGACCAGGATGTATCATTTGAGGAATACAAAATTAATTATGTTCTTACGTTAGTCTCAAATCTTTACCTTTTCACTTATAAAAATGGATGGTTTATCTAATCAGTAATCTGTTTTATGCATTTTATGTAATTACAATTTTGAAAATTACCGTGTTTAGGCTACATATTAATTAATTTGAAGAGACAGGAGTGAGAATGGAATGGATATTTTAGGAGAGTGGGAATTAATGGATATTCTACTGCTAAAATTAAACTAGCGATTTCTCGTTCGTTGGTAATTTTCGCAGGTACTATTTTATTGTCATTAACTTTTCTCTTGCTGCTTTGCATAATTTTGTGTATATCAACCATTATCTTTCTTGAATAAATTAATAAACCATGTAGCAAGCAACAAAAGAAGGGCGGACCGAGTGGACCCAACAAGCAACATGGTTCTTTTGCATCACATGCACTCGTGGGTTATTCTATCCTTCCTATTCGTTTCGAATCTGATTAAATTTATTGTTCCAAAATTATACTATTACCATACCAATTTTAAATAATAAAGGTCACATGTGGTGCGTAGCCTGCTATAGACTGTGCAGTGAGCTGTACCCTTCTAATAACTTATTTACAAATTATTGGAGAGCTGTGACTCGCTAGATGGGGCAGCTATACAATGGGCCACATGGAATCTATCTTTCTAACTGTCCAAAAATCTATCATGAGGTACTTTTCTATGTAATTGGTATGTTTATAGTTTACTACAGTTGTCCTTTTTGTTCCTTTGTAATGTGTGCTAAGCTGGCTGATCTACATCTCTGTGAATTCTATGCTCTTAACTTCACCCACCAGGCTACCAGTGAAGTGGAGTGCCCACCTTTCTCCATACCAACTTGGAGAGAGAGAGAGGAGAGAGACGAGATCCAAAAATTTCAAAGAAAGCAACAACACAACAACCAGAAAGAACCAACAATATCATATTAGCTAGCCATGATATCTCTTTCTCTCCTAACATAGGCCTTCTCTCTTAATACCGCAAATCCAAACATACTGCACCATTTCTCTCAAAGGAGAAATCATAATAGGTGCCCCCTTTCACTGCCAAAACCCATAAAAGGAGAAGCTAAAAAGAGAAAAAAAATTCAGCTTACTTGCCTACAAAATAGAGAGAGAAAACTAAAAAAGAAAAATGTTTGGAAGGGATCCATGGGGAGGTCCTTTGGAGATATCTCATGCCGACTCAGCCACTGATGATGATCGGAGCCGCAATTTGAATGAATTGGATCGTTCCGCATTGCTGCGGCAGCAGCTGGATGAGACCCAACAGAGCTGGCTCCTGGCGGGGCCTGGCGATGTCGGCAAGAAGAAAAAGAAGCAGATTGACCTTGGGTGCATGGTCGTCAGCCGAAAGCTCTTCTTGTGGACCGTTGGTACCATTGTGGGAGTCGGGGTGCTTGTCGGGTTTATAATGCTTATAGTTAAAACAATACCACATCACCACAAACCCCCACCGCCGCCAGATCAGTACACTCAAGCTCTGCATAAGGCGCTTATGTTCTTCAATGCACAGAGATGTGAGTGTGGGCTAATCTTAGATTTATATTTCCTTTTAACCAGTTCACTGACCAATTTTTCTTCACACCGTTTATTTTATTCAGTTCGTTTGAATTTTGTTTTTTGATTGTTTTTCCTGCTGTGGTCATATTAGTCAAAGCAAAGAGTAAGCAGACTTTCCCAGAAGAAAAAAAGAATGAATAAAAGACATGTCACTTCTAATCTCATCATCAGCATCCTTTTGTGTTTTTAAAAAAGAGATGTGCAGTGGGTCACAATCAAACCTTCAATTTACCAACTTATGAAGCACAATTGATGAGATCCTCCACCAGATCTATTCAGATTTGAAATGTTCAGAAAATATTGTGTGTGTGCATCTGTGAGAGTGAGCAGGAAAGAAGCAGCGATCAGTAGTCAGTACTCCCAGATCTAACTCAGATGAAAGAAAAATATATAATTATTGAACAATTATAATATACTCAATAGAAATCACATTTTTAATTTATCAGAAGATTATTAGAAATGTTATTTTAATTTTCAATAAAGATGCTGCAGTTTTCTATTGCTAACTAACAAATAGTATTAACTCGTGGAGCATCAGTGACTACTGGGCTCATGCCGATACCATATGGCTGATTAAAAATTCTCAAGACGTTTGTTGTGTTTTCTCTTTTACATTTGTCAGTTCTCTTATTCTCAACCTCTTGTAACATTTGACAGCGGGCCCAATTCCGAAGCATAACAACGTGAGCTGGAGGGGTAATTCTGGCATGAAAGATGGCTTCTCTGACACCTCAGTAAAAAAGAATCTAGTTGGGGGGTACTATGATGCAGGGGACGCAATCAAGTTCAATTTCCCGATGTCATTTGCCATGACCATGCTCAGCTGGAGCGTGATTGAGTACAAAGCCAAATATGAGGCAGCAGGGGAGTTGGATCACGTAAAGGAGATCATCAAGTGGGGCACTGATTATCTCTTGAAGACCTTCAACAATTCGGCTGATACTATTGATAAGGTTGCTGCTCAGGTATGTTGTATATTTTCTTCCTTCCTTTTTTCCTTCATATCATCAGGTGGTAGAAAGGCATTTCAGATCTGGATAAGTCAGGATCTAGATCTCAGGGTAAGCATTAATCGATTAAATTTTAAATTAACAAGGTGGGTTCCTACAAGGACAACAGTTTTATGCATCATGCACGTGGACAATTTAGCAAAACTAAATGCAAACGATTTTACAAAACTTCTATATACTGAGAGAAAATATAAAGTAAATATGACATGGCGAAATAATTTACAATATCCAGAAAAACTTTTATACTGACGAGCAGAAGAAGATGTAATTATTGAGATAACCTTTTTGAAACAGGTGGGGGTAGGAGACACTTCAAAAGGCCCGGGTGCAAATGACCACTACTGCTGGGTTCGACCGGAGGACATCGACTACCCAAGACCTGTTTATGAGTGTCACGGTTGCTCTGACTTGGCCAGTGAAATGGCTGCTGCACTAGCAGCTGCCTCAATCGTCTTCAAGGATTCCAAAACCTACTCGGACAAACTGGTACTGTTAATCATCCAACACTTAAAATTTTAGTGGTCACACAGTTCAATAATTTTAGTTCATCTATTGTTTAAGATGGGTACAGAAGGTTGATTTTATTAATTTTAACTGTTTATAGGTACATGGTGCAAGAACTCTGTTCAAGTTTGGTCGTGCTCAGCGTGCACGATACAGCCCTAGCGGGTCTGACCCATCAATCTTTTATAATTCCACCAATTATTATGATGAGTTTGTTTGGGGTGGCGCATGGCTGTATTTTGCAACTGGAAACACTTCATACTTGTCTTTGGCTACAACTCCTGGCATTGCAAAACATGCTGGTGCATTTTGGGGTGGGCCTGACTATGGTGTTTTCAGTTGGGATAACAAGCTCACTGGGTCTCAGGTATTTTTTTTTTTTTTAAATTTTAAGTAGTGATATTTAACTTGGGTACAATTTAGACAAGAATATCACCAATTTTTTTCTCTCTCAACAGTTGAGGGTAAATTTTAGTATAAATTAAGGATGCATAACGCATAATAGCACAATTAGGTAAAATTGAGCCATAATCAAAGTTGTGGTCGGATCAATTTGTTCAAGTAGGGAACAGCTGAGCGTGTTGGATCATCAAATCTAACTAATCTATTGATCTCTATAAATCAGGTACTCCTTAGTAGGTTGAGGCTCTTCTTAAGCCCCGGTTATCCTTATGAAGAGATACTAAGAACTTTCCATAATCAAACTGGAAACATCATGTGCTCATATCTACCCGTTTTCAAATCATTCAACCGAACAAAAGGTAAGCAGTCTCATTTTGTTTAGTTAGTTGGTCACTTTCATGAATTTACCGAGAATCAATATGACATCACTTTCATGAATGTACCAACTGGTAGCATGACACTTTTTTTTCTTTTTTTACTTTATGTGGGATGCCTGTGGATTTTTGTTCCTACATATTTACCCCACAGTGCCATAGCTAAATTATACCATATCCTTGGTCCGTACTGCTCAATCTTGTTTTTATAGTAATGCCAAACCACAATAATAAATGAGACCAATATTGTTCCACCCCTTTTCCCCTCCCCCATCACTCTATTTTCGCCTTAATAAAACCCCAAAGAAAAGAGTAGAGAGGAAAACTAGAGTGAAACTAAATCACCACTAATTAGGTCCTCAACTGGTAGTATGTCAATCCTAAATTGCTTATTTGTTTAAATTTTGAAAACTTAATCACAATTCAATAATATTACCTCAGGTGGTTTGATTCAATTGAACCATGGAAGGCCACAACCACTGCAGTATGTTGTGAATGCAGCTTTTCTTGCATCTGTTTATGCCGACTATCTCGAGGCTGCTGACACACCAGGATGGTATTGTGGGCCCAATTTCTACTCCACAGATGTTCTCCGTGATTTTGCTAAGACACAGGTACAGTGAATTTACCGCCATATTGCATTCCAAATAATATTTATGCACACCAACTCACTGAGACTATTGGTATCATTCCAGTAAAACACATACTTTAACATAGTTGTGTTTGAAAGTTTGAATTTAACGAGTCCATCTATAATTTATAATTTTAAAATTTTGAAACATAAAAATATGAATTATCGTTGTTGTCCCTAAGGGGGCGGCTTAATCAAGTTTTAGCAGAAGCGATTTAAGGTTTTAGACCGGTTTGGTATGAACTATCCTAACACAATTCAATTGGTACCCAATACAAGCAAGCACACAAGCAATTCAAGTATAGCAAGATAAAAAGAGAGAAAGAGAGAAAGAAATTGAACACTCGGTATGATTACGGAGTTCCGACCCGCTAGATGAAGCTAGCCTTAGTCGTACGTCTCCGGGAGTTCCGCTACCACGAAAGGGCGCGCTCCGTTCAATTCCAACAAGAACGGGACTACAACTTCGAACCGAATCACCTCGTCACAAGGACACTCGAGGCGGATCGGCCTAACTCGAATGGCACAACGGCCTCAAAGGAGAAGAGCTCTCAACCTATTCCAACCTACACCTAGCGACAATGTCGGGGCGGTGGTGTTTGAGGCTACTAAATCTCTCAAGATGGTCTAGCTATGAAAAGCTCAAGTGGGAGAGTATCCCTATGCTCAAAGGCTCAATTCTGGTCTAATTTTGCAAAGTGAAGCTTCTCAATGAGAGAGAACAAGGGGTGGATATATATAGGGCTCGAAATGAGCAGTTCCCCAGCAAAAACAGGCCACAGCGTTGTACAATGCTGGAATATGACCGTTGTAAATTCTAACGGCTCTTTAATATAGCCGTTGGTCTGTCAGAGCGTTGTGCAACGCTATTTGCCGTCGCACAACGCAGGAGTGTAAAACCAAAGGAAAACTCCGACAATTCCGTTGGAAATTGTCAGAGCGTTGCTTGCCACTGAATGGCGTTACACAACGCTAAAGGGAGACAAAAGGAACAACTCTGACAGATTCAACAGAGCGTTGTACAACTCTATATGCCGTCACACAACGCTAACGTTACCCAACGCTGAAAGACGTTGGCTAACGTCTCCAGAGACTTTGCATGTAAAAACAGCACAACTAACTTGGGATTTTTGTGGCGTTGTGCAACGCTATATGGCGTTGCACGATGGTACTCAGGAAAATTTCCAAGTTTTTTAACTGCAGCGTTGTACAACTCTATTCAGCGTTGTACAACGTTGTGACTCAGCGTTGCCTAACTCTATATAGCGTTGTGCAACGTTGATTCACAAAAGTATGAATTTAGCTGTTCTAGCGTTGTGTAACTCTATCTAGCGTTGTACGACGCTAGGTCACAGAAAACAGGGTTTTGCTGGTTTATTGAGCTTTTCGCTATCTAGACCATTTTAAGGATAAACAAGGACTAAAGTATACCTTCTATCCTAGTCTAAACTAGCCTACAAGCTCTCTAATGACTTGATCTTGATCTTTCTTAAAGCTTTTATCCAAGTCCTCATAAATTGTATCTTCTTCCTATAAAACTCAAAGAAGATTGTTAAATGCCAAATGATATTGTTTTGCAATCGACAAACCTAGAGACGTTTAGTACAACAATCTCCCCCTTTTGACGATTTGCAAAATAATATCATTAGTAAAGCGATTAAATGGCACCGAAAAAACTTGGAAATGGCACCGAAAATCCTTTCTAATGATACCAGAGACGTTCAATTCAAAGGTTTAACCTCATCCTTTCTCTCTCAATTTTCAATGGCACCGAAAACCGCTACCAACAAACGGACCAAGCGCAACCCCAAGGGTGCCTCCTCCTCCAACCCACCGATTCAAACCGATCAAACCGATCAACCGATTCCAATGGAAATACCCCCGGTACCCGTGGATTGGACCCTCTCCTCCTCAAACAATTACCTATTCAAAGACTCGGTCTCGTACATGCATTTTTGCCAATACCGCGATGTCAATCGCGAGTGTTCCGAGTGCTTCTACTTCGAGCACCCCTATGGTGTCTACTACTTGAATCCAAGAGAATTGACTTGGATCAAAGAAAGGATCGAATATTGGAACATGGCGGGTCTTCTCGCGCATTCTCAACCTTACAACCCGTCCTTAATCAAGCTTTTCTATGCCAATCTTACCATGACATGGACCGATGGCCACTCAACCGCAAACTCCTATATCCTCGGTCGTCACATCTCAATCACCGAGGAAACCTTGGCCAACCTTCTCGGTCTCGACAATGACAACTTGGAGATCTATATTCATGCCAATTGGCCCCGCGAATTGCCTCCGTATGACGAGTACCACCGCTTCTTTTATTGTTGGAGGAACTTCAACGTTCGCCAATTCACCGCCACCGAGCTACCGGCCTTGCACCGCCTTCTCTTCCTCTTCATCAACAACATCATCACTCCAAAGGCAACAATCAAAACCAATGTGGAGCAATTTGCCGTGTTTCTCCTTCGCTCCCTCCTTGAGATGAATCAAAAGGTGAATCTCCCTTACATCATGCTTGCTCATATGGCACGGGTCGATTCCTCTTCTCGCTTCTCATTTCCATATGCCCACATCATTCAATCTATTCTCATTGAAAACGGCATCCCTCTTGACACACATCTTTGGGGCGAACCCGTGCCCGAGAATGTCATTGCTACTCCCGAAAACCTCATGGCACATCTCAATGTTACCGGATGGACGGCCCAAGACGATAACTCTATTGTGCCCGGTGCATTCCACCGCAACAACTACATTTTCCGACCCAATGCCACCATAAACCAATATGAAGAGATATGCAATGAACCATTGCATGTGCCCGGCGGCCGGATGGAGGGTCAAGGCGCACCTCAAGACTTCCATGCTTACCTTGATGCCAAGTTTGCCGCCTTGACAACTCATATTGATACGCGGTTCAACACTATTGAAAAAAACTTGACCGCCTACCAAGCCAAGACCGATGCCTCGATCACTCATCTCAAGGATGAGATAATCAATCTTTGGGGAAGGATGGAGCTCCATCTCAAGAGGGGATCCGGTAGTGGAGCGGGTGATGATGATGAAGAGTAGTCTTAGCCGAAACCATCTCCAAGTCTTAGCCCTCTCTTTTCTAATTGCTTTGTTTTTCGTAGTTTATTTGCCTTTCGTATCTTTTGTGTGATTTGCCGTGTTTCTCCTTCGCTCCCTCCTTTGAATTGACCGTTTGATTTTTCACGATGGTACTCATGAAAATTTCCAAGTTTTCGGTATCATTAGTAAAGCGATTTACACAACGCTCTGACAACTCACAACGTTATTGTCTGTGACCGTTTGATTTTTCAACGGCTACTTAGGCGTTGTACAACGGCATATAGCGTTGTATAACGCCAGAGTCTGTTTTGACTGGTCTTTGGAGCTGTTGGCGCCCTCTATATATATGGGGCCTCTTGGAACTGTTTAGACACTTTTTGAAACCTTTGAAACTCCTCCCTTTTGAGCTCCAACCAGTTAGACATTACTCTCTCTTGTGTTTGAGCATTATTTAGCAAAATCATTGAGATTAGAGTGTGCTAAACCAATCCACTAGTGTTAATTGCTAGATTTGTTGAGTGATTTGGTTAGAGCCTCAATCCTTTGTAGTGTTTGAGCTTGTTTAATTGAGTTAGGCCAATCCACCTTGAGAGTGATTGTAACAAGGTGATTTGGTTCGAATTTGTAGTCCCGTTCGTGTGGAATTGAACGGAGCGCGCCCATTTCGAGGTTGCGAAACTCCCGGAGACGTACGACTAAGGCTAGCACTTCCTAACGGGTCGGAACTCCGTAATACATCGCGTGTTCAATTTCTCTCTCTTTCTCTCTTTATTATCTTGCTTGACTTGAATTGTTTGTGTTTTGATTGTTTGTATTAGACCAAGTTTGAATTAAACCAAATATTGACCATACCGGTTTAGAAATTAATTTTTGTGCCTATTCACCCCCCTCTAGGCCTAATTTTAGAGACAACAATCGTCACCTTTTAAATGATGTACACATCATGCACAAAATCACTAATATTCTCTTATTTACAGATTGACTATATCCTCGGAAACAACCCACGGAAAATGAGCTATGTGGTTGGATATGGCACTAAGTACCCTAAGCATGTACACCACAGAGGCGCATCAATTCCTAAAAACGGTGTCAAATACAGTTGCAAAGGAGGGTGGAAATGGAGAGACTCCAAAAAGCCAAACCCTAACACACTCGTCGGTGCCATGGTTGCAGGCCCAGACAGACATGACGGGTTCAAAGATGTGCGCACAAACTACAACTACACTGAACCGACATTGGCTGGCAATGCTGGGTTGGTTGCAGCATTGGTATCTTTGTCAGGGGTTGCAACAGGAATTGATAAGAACACAATATTTTCAGCAGTACCACCTATGTTCCCAACCCCACCGCCTCCTCCAGCTGCATGGAAACCATGATAGTTGAGTTGTATAATTGAAATTTTTTTTTTTTCTTTTTTGGTCTCAATCCAGTATAGATTTGTTAGCGTGCAATATGTAAAACCAGGAAGTGAGGTATTCTTTTACATGGACTTTTGAATTTGAGTATGTTCTGGTTCTTTAATTTTTGTAAAAGAATATTATTTCATATTACATAATATAGATCCTTTACTCCTGTAGATCCATTCACATTTCTTGTAATCAACTGTTATTGAGAATAGTATGTATCCCAGAGATAAACTTGTGTTCTAACTAAATTCCATGGCATTAAGAAGAGAGCTCAAATATTTCAATCATAGAATTTAGTATCTTAAGATACACGATACGTAACTCACGATACGATACGATTCATAACCCGATCGATACGTATCTTGACCATTGTATCTCAATTGCAGTGTATCTTAATGTATCTTAAGATACACGATATGTAACTTACGATACTAGGGTGTATCTTAAGATACAAACGATTCGGTAATACTCAATAGTGAAACAATTTGTTTTAGTAGAATAATAATAACAATAATAATCATTTTCAACTATAATTAATAAAGATTATAATAGAATATTAGTAGAATAATAAGAACAACAACAATAATAATAATCATCATCATTTATACAAATTATATAGCATAATACTATACTATAATGATTAATAGCTTAATAGTTTCTACATATATTTTGTAATATAATTTATATAGATTATAGTTTTATACAATATAATATTTATAATTTATACAAATAAAAAATATATTAATATTATGCAATATGTTGTTATAAAAATACATTACACTATTGTAAATAATATAATGATTAATAATTTCTACATACAAAAATAATTAATAATGAGTATAATTTATACAGATTTTATAGTGTAATATCATAAATTAAAATTGTAAATGATTTATGCATATTATATATTATAAAATTTAAGTAAAATCCAATATTTATACACTATATTTAAAGAAGGCTGAATTATCGAATGATTATAAGGATATAATGTGATATTAGAACTTTCTTTTAATGAAAATAGTTCAATATAAATTCTAATTACTTATTTTACATAATTTTAAGGATAGCTTAGCGTATCTTAAACAAATCGATACGATACACGATACACGATACGATACTTAATGCTACGATACACGATACATTTTACGATTCAACTTCTATGATTTCAATATTTGGTAAACAAAAACATTTATATTCATGCCATTACCTGATCTAAGTACAACGGTATGCATTCCCCCAATTAGGCGATTAGGCCGAAGGTAACCCAATTTCGGATTTGTAATAAATTGCACAAAATAATGATCTCAATATTGCTCAAATGAATTCACCCTTAATGCAATCAATCAGAGGGTCAAGCAAATGCAAAAATCAAGCTAAAATAAGCAAAGGTTCGGTCAAATTTGGATTGATACCAGATCAGAATGATGAGATGCTCAAACCGACAGAACGTTATTAGAAAAACTCAATATAGCACATACCTTTGATCTCAAGCCACTAAAGAACTAGTACTGATAACCATTTCTACAGCTCCTCTCGTCCCATTTCTTCACAGAGTTGTTCCCGTGTACTTGTATACTATCAGAAGCATTTCATCAAACAACTCGCGCGCGCGCGTAATCAACCAAAATTGGTACAAATTGTCCTGTCTGCCTTCACTCAAAATCAGAACAAACGCAAGAGATGGATCATGGATCATGAATTGGCGCATTGGGCTTTAGTATTCATTACAAAATTAGCTTCCCTTGTCTGAACCTTTTTACCAGTATGGATCATGAATTGGGCCTTAATGTCTCTACTCTATAAGGCTATAGCCTATTACAAAATGTATCCCTTAAGATACCTTAGTACTTCCTACGTTGTTTCACAGAAACGAAGAATTTTACAAAAAGGAAGAAGGATTATAACTTGAAAGAACTGGATTCTTATGTCGGGTCGATATGATTGTCATTTATCTAACAACTCAGTTCCTCTAATTTGTGTGTTAGTAATACCCACAATTAATGAGGCATGCAGTTTTGGTGCGTAATACATGCTCAAAAGTTGCTCTCATGTTGCATATATCTGTCAATTGAATGAAATAGATTCTTAATTTGGCTTGTTTGATAAGAATTTTATTCAAGTTTTCTATTGACGCATGATGCATGCGCAAAAAATTATTCTCTTGTTGTATGTATTGTGAGCACGTTCAAGTGTGCAAATAGGAAGCCTATGACATATTTCATGTAAAATCTAATAGTTTATATATAATAATGTAACATAATCAGAATTTAGAAATACGGGAAATCTGTAACTGATTAGAAAATTATTAGAATCCATTTAAAAACTAACACGAAAATTTCTTCTTTTTTACAAGGATAGAACAAAGGAGCCAACTATACCTCTATTTCAAATTACTGGTTGCAACTCCTTTCAAAAATGTTACAGTTTAAAACAGTAATTGAGAACATTTCAACCAGCGGAGAGATTATTTGACCCGACAATTTATTCTTAAGAAATGCACACTCTACCAACTAGCATTTTATCTCTGTTATTTAAACCTTTCCTCTTCTTATAAATACAAGACCTCCCAAAAACATTCACAACATGAATTCTTACCACCCACAAAAAAAAATAAATAAAAAAAGAACACTAGAAAGCAATGTTTATCCCGTTTTCCACTATCAAAAAATGTTCGTCCAGAGGCCGAGAAGACCAAACTATTGTAGCCAATCTCGATAGTGCGATCCTGTGTAGTCTCAGTTCTTTTCCATACTTTGCACTTGTCGCCTTCGAAACTGGTGGCATCCTTCGTCTCTTGTTTCTTCTCGTTGTCGCACCACTTGCCGGATTTTTGCATTACTTTATATCGGAGTCTGTGGGAATCCAGGTCCTTATCTTTGCTTCCATGGCTGGTGCAAAGGTCTCTGATATCGAGTCAGTTGCACGTGCGGTGCTGCCCAGGTTTTATGCAGGTTTGAAATCAGCTTTTTAAAAATAATTCAGTGATGTAGAAGCATGAATTTTTTGTACCAAATAAACAAGTTGCACAAGAAGGCCCATTCAAGGTTATACTTTATTAAATCTGTTTTAAACACCAGATCAAATATTACCAATAATTAATAAATTACTAGCAAAAACTTCAATAGAATTTAAAATTGCTGATGCAAAAGTCTATCTATTAATTGTTAATTTAATTATCCTCATAACACAGAGGACCTGCATCCTGAGACATGGCGTGTCTTATCTGCAAGCAGGAGGAGGTATGTGCTTACCGCAAACCCAACGATTATGGTTGAGTCTTTCCTGAAGGAGTACTTGGGTGTCGATGTTGTTGTGGGGACTGAAATTGAGATTCGTAATGGAAGAGCCACTGGGTTTGTTCGTCAGCCTGGTGTGCTTGTCGGAGAGAAGAAGGCGGCAGCGCTTGGGGAGATGTTTGATAAGTCGCCCCATATTGGTCTGGGCTCTGCATGTTCTGACTTTCCCTTCATGAAGCTTTGCAAGGTAAGAATCTGTCACCAAAAGTATGGAGTTGATGTTCTTTTTTTTATTTATTTTATTGTAACTGAAGAACAATAAAACATAGTGTATGCATCATGCTTTCCTTTGAAAACTACCTTTCTTCGGTCCAGTGCTATACAGCCTATACTTATTAAAATTTTATTGTACTGATTTTCCTATTCATAATATATATTTTTGCGTATATTCTTACAAAAATGTAATATGCATTGCAGAATCAATAATTGTGACCATTTTACTTATGTTCACTTAAACATATGTAGGAGGCTTATATCGTCCCACATGACACTAAAGTGAACCCCATGAGCAGGGATCAACTTCCAAAACCAATTATTTTTCACGATGGTCGGTTCGTGCAGAGACCTACACCTCTCAGAGCATTGATCATAATCCTATATATCCCTGCTGGTTTCCTCCTAGCATGCCTACGACTTGCAGCCGGCATATTACTTCCAATGCGATACGTCTACTTTGTGTTACATGCCCTTGGCATGCGCATCACTGTCAAGGGCACAGCACCACCACCACCAGAAAAATACACCAGGCAGTCTGGGGTCTTATTTGCTAGCTCTCATAGAACACTTCTAGATCCAATATTCCTCTCTATATCTCTTGGGCGACCTGTAACTGCTGTCACATACTCATTGTCTCGCCTATCAGAGATCCTCTCACCAATTAAGACAGTACCATTGAGCCGTAATCGTGAGCAAGATGCAGCGATGATCAAGAAGCTGCTTGAAGAAGGTGACCTTGTGATCTGCCCTGAGGGAACCACTTGCCGTGAGCCAATTTTGCTTAGGTAGGTCATAAATATTTTGTCTATTAATTTTCTCATTTTAAACTCAGCCAAGTTAATTTCAAGTGTAATCCACAGGTTCTCATCTTTATTCGCGGAAATTACCGATCAAATTGTACCAGTGGCAGTTGAGAACAAGATGACAATGTTTCACGGCACAACAGCTAGAGGATGGAAGGGAATGGATTCCTTCTACTTCCTCATGAACCCTTCCCCGGCATACCAAATCACTTTCCTTCAAAAGTTGCCACAAGAATTTACATGCACCGGAGGCAAGTCTAGCCATGATGTGGCCAACCACATACAAAAGCTTATTGCCTCGACGCTCTCCTATGAATGTACCAGTTTTACGAGGAAAGATAAGTACTTGGCACTTACAGGAAATGATGGAACTGTGTAATTGGCAAAATCTCTGTTGATTTGAAAAATAAAATTTTTTTGGGGGTTTCATGGGCATTTCTGATGTATATTATTAGTATGCAGTTTAACAATACAAATAGGCTTTTTGTATATGTTTTTATATATTCTGTTACGGATTGCTTCTTTTTTTTTTCTTTTTCTTTTTTTTTTTTTTGAGGGCTAGCAAAAATGTCGGATTGCTTCTAATCAGAAGAAACCATAAACTGATTAGTTTCCGATTCGTGTAAAGCTATTATGATGAGATCATGCTGTTTATGTGATTAGATCCTGCACACATGGATATAGTCTTTTACTCGGCTAGAGTACATAACTAAAGGCACTTTTGAGTTTTGACTAAGGGACTTCTCAAATTTCAGATCCACTTTCTAAATTAAGGGAATATATCAATTTATCCTATAAAGTAGATATTGATAACCAAATC
The DNA here is from genome assembly GCA_028095005.1 of Rhynchospora pubera. NCBI lineage: Eukaryota > Viridiplantae > Streptophyta > Magnoliopsida > Poales > Cyperaceae > Rhynchospora > Rhynchospora pubera. The sequence continues at coordinate 155,020,130 of CM051462.1, read as the reverse complement.
TGATAGGAAATTATGCACTGATGTAGCAAACTTGCAATACTAGATAAAAAATATAGTTGTAGCCTTTTGGGAATACCTGGTGTTGTTTGGGAAGTATTTTGTTTGATAAAATTTTTGTATTTCCTCTATTACGCATTCCAGGATGGTTGGATAACTTGGGATGTATTTTGATACATGTGGACTGATGTTGTTTGATGTCTTACATTGATGTTTGTAATGGTAGGACAGAACCGGTACCACTGTTTGGTACCTTTAGTCTAGATAGGTACTAGGTGCAGTAAGCCAGTAACTGATAAAATTGACATTTAATTTTTTTCCTAACTGACCACTTTTTAGTCTCATCAAAGAAAGGAAGACTGGTAAATGCAAGACATTCACTTCTGTCAAAATAAGAAATGTTGGTTTTGTCTACTGCTGTGAGGACCATCTTGGTCTAGTGGCAAAAAGCAACATATCTTTAGCGGATATCGCACTTCGAAATCTGGCTAGGGGCCATTTGTGACATTCATTTCAAAATAAGTTGGAGGGCTTGACCCCATCTTATCTTAAAAAAAATAAAATAAATAGAAGGCTGTGATGTTAGCTTTATATCACAGCTTGTCTGTATCATCATTCACTCTGCTGTCTATGCTGTGGCTTGAGAGGCCACCTCTTTCACTAGATATAAGAAGGTCAGTTGTGGCCATCTCTTTCTTTTTCATTATTGAAACAGAAAGTGTATCAAATTTCAATTGATTTTGATTTTGATTTGTTAATTCATCGAAAAGTTACTAAAAACTCAACAGTTGATCACCTTAATTGTTGCACCAGTATCATAGAATAAATCCATGATATATTCCAAAGGACACATCGTCATTCTGAAGGTATTTCTTTTTTAAGATAAAAAGGGAAATAACTTGATGAAATCCATTCTAAAGGTGTTATTTTCTTTACCCGTGCAAGTAATCTCTTTAGTTGGTTTTTTATGCCTTTTTTACCAGAGAGAAAAAGGGCAAGAGCTACAGACGATAATCCAATATTGAGATTAGTTAATTTACAAAGAGATATCTTGCGTCGTCGGTAATCCAACCAAATTTAAAGTATATATAGAGATTGGCTAGATTAGACTTCAGCCGACGAATTGTCCCGTATGCCGGAGTCGTTTTTCAAGATCGAAAATTCAAACAGCCGACTAAACCGTTCAAGTTGTTCTCCATATTGAAATCTGCTAGGAAACAAAATTAAAAATTTTTACGATATATTATGCTATTTTCAGAATATCTATGAGGGTAGTTAGCATTATTTTCTTGAACAATTAGTATTATTTTTCTCGGACATTGAGGAAATGTGAAAGAGTCAATCAAAGACCACACTAGATCGGTGTCAAAGGGGTGGGGGGGGGGAGGCAAGCATAGACACCAAGAGAGGAGGGTGTAGGTAGGCACTAGGCAAGTGATGGATGAGAGGTAAATGAGGATAAGCACTGGTATGCTAGGTAAACGCTGGTTGGATAAGCGCATGATGATGGTAAGTAAATCTGCTTTTTAAGTGTTTGTTGATTGAATATACGCTGGAATTGCTCAGTTTTAAAATTTTGGTAATTTTAAACTTTATTTTTAAAAATTAAAATAAAGAGATTCTAAGAACTTTATAAAGAAACCATAACATTACTACGATACCTTTAATTTCCATCAATGTTTACCATCATATTCATAGGAGTTCGATCAGAAACAGAAGCTGAAGGAACCGTAGTATTTATAGAGAGGGAAAAAAACGTCCAAAGAACGTGGACAATCCTATAGTTTTCAAAAAATTTATCAATTATACTTCTCAAAATAAAAAATTAAAAAACCAAAAAAAAGAGACATTGGATATTGCTGGTCCCTGAAAAATAGAATTTGCTTTGTATGCTTTGTGAACTAGACTATAGGCATCTATTAATATATTTCTGATTCTTTTGAAGTTGGAAAGGGCAACTGGCGTTATGATTTATGACAGCTTCCAAAATCAAGAGGAACTGGATGGACTCCTGATCTGCAAAATCTGCAACAGTAAGTTTAATAACTTTATAAATTATCTATCTATTGTTTTATACAGATATGTGCAATTATGTCAAGTATCAATTATAATTGTACACCTCAATCAAGATGATCAAAACAATGCTAAAATTATTTACAAATGAGTAAATTAATGCTATTTTTGTTTATTTCGAGAAAAGTTGCGATTGATATTTTGTTTGTTAGGTCATTAGGTTGCATCTCTTTCTTAACTCAACGAGTAAGCCTTTTAACTTTGCTTCCTGAACGTTTTTTTTTTTTTTTTTAAATTGTCCGATGGCCAACAACATTGGTTTTTACAGTCAACAAAGGACAACAAGAGTCTTGAAGGGGGAGAAAAACAGAGAAATTTAGTTTTCAGGCCATGAGTAGATAAAACATGCATTGACATTTTTTTCATAAAAGCGAAAACTTTGTGATGTTGCTTTGAATCTACACCTGATAAAGTGCAAACTTTGACTTTTTACCGCCGTAAAATTAGATAGGCTTTGCCTTCTTTTTCATAAAAGATGAAAAATAGAAATCCCAAATTGACAATTTATTTCACTATATTATTTTGAATTTTTTTTAACAAGCAGGGGTTTTGATTCCCTACTCTCTACTTTATTTTATTGGAAGCAGAAAAGAGCAATTTATATCACTATCACGAGCAATTTACATTCACACTTAGAACTAGGAAAGTTCACACTTAGAGCAATTTAGAACTAGGAAAGTTCACAAGTCTCATATTTCAACTTTTGTGCTCATTGATTGAGGACAAAAAGTTAAAATTTCAATTTATATCACTATAGGTCTATAGCAGGATACTTTATCCAATTTATACGCTGAGCGCCTGTGCGTTGAAACTTCACTAAGAGGTGACTCCTTTTGGTGCTCTGATTGGTGCTTTCTAGCGGTTGGTTCCAAAAAAGTTTGCAAGAATGATGAATTGATGATTTACAGCGAGGTTAAGGCTAAAAATTATAATTAATATAATGGCGTGTGGAATGTAATCTTCACGACATGAATATTAATTAATTAATTGTAATTGGAATGTAACATTCTACGACAATTAATTAGGCAAAAAAAATATTTTTTATCAGTATTAGGCAAGATTTACACAAAAAAAAAAAATTCGCTGTTGCTCATGTGTTGATATTGACCGTCGGAGAAGACTTCTTTAGAAGTTGTAACTTCAAAATCTGGTGAAAGGCTACTTTTTATGACCGAGTTTGAAAAATCGGCAGAAACTTTATTGAAGGCTGAAAGGAAAAAAAAAAAATCTGCATTTCCAATTTTTTTCTACAAGTACTGATTTTCGGGTTTTATATCAAAACATAAACTCTGAAAATATGTAACACCTGCTATCTAGGATTTCTAAAAAGAAAATATGTAACACAATTCTTGATAAAATCAATATACAAATATTAAAAACGAGAATGTTCCATGTTCTAATAGTTTTCTTCGTTATCAACAGCACATTTTTTATGTTTAAATTTTTGTTGAGGAGCTGCTAAAGTTTTTGTTGCGTTATCAATTTCTCATATATACTTGAACTGCAACGTGAATGTTGAATGAAATTTATAAGAATGCAAAAGAAAAATTTGAGATAAACAAATAATACTTCGACAAGCATGCATATACACAAGTATTTTTCATGTTCATTTTTTATTAATAATAATATCGAGCACATATAACCCAAAAACCAGTAAACTGTAATAGGAAGTATTTAAATAAAATAATCTTAAACAGAAAATAAACTCAGACTAGCATTTAATACGAGGACTAGCATTCAATACGAGGAGAGGGAGCATGACAAGTTTGAGGCGACAATGAAGATTGTGAGACAGCTAATTCTCCACTTCTTAATTTGTTATGGTAATTTGTCGACTGGAACAATTCGGTTGAAAAATTGATTAATAAGAGTTTGTGGTTAAAAAATTGAATATAATTAGGGTTGCGCTTGAAACCGAGTCATGTATTGCTCTGAATTGGGATGGACACTGTGTTGTTCTTAGAGCTTGGCTTTGGTTTTGTTACTTTCAGTTCTATTCGAGCTCTTGAGGAGTGGTTATTTTGGTTATTTCGAGTCAGTTGTGATACCGCCATCGCCTACATAAAAAAATCGGAAATTGATTACTGTAGTTTTGTCATCCCTTCCATCGCTAAATATAAAGTGAATCTATACAGCAAATAAAGTAAATATATAGACGATCTAAGTGAACACATACAAACAAATAAGTTCAATGAAAATAAGTTGAATATGCATGTAAACTTCTGAACAAGTGATGACAACACTTATTTGTCTGTAAGTGATCACTTAGATCGTCTATATGTTCACCTTATTTGTTGTATATGTTCACTTTGTATTTAGCGATGACAGGGAGGACAAAACTGCATATGGCAGTTATCATTCCTATAAAAAACCCAAAATCGAGCTACTGATGTCAGCTCTTAGATTTATATCTAATTTTATTTAATTTCGACTGCAAGCATACAGTCTACGCTTAGTATAGATTATGATCGAATCACATGAATGGTGGATTCTCATCAATATTCTTTTGTTGTCAAGAGAGTATTTAGCATTTGAATCTAGTCTCGTGAGAGGTGAATCTCGTGTGTTATTTTCTTCCCACTGAAATATTTTGTTCATTGAAGAATGACGAAAAAGCTCTCGCATATATAAAAATATAATAGAGAATATAGCCAGGTCCGAGTAAGAGAAAGCAAATTTTTGCTAGTCGAGTATCACTTTTTTATATGACTAGCGGGTTGGTAGGCTAGTAGTATACTTAACCTGGCGAAATAAACTAGGTTTCATTTGGATGGTGTGGGAATAAGAGGAATAAGAGAAGAAATAGGGAAGAAGTATTGGGAAGTGTGTAATTTTGTGAAAAGTTTGGATTGTTTATAATAAATTTACTCTCTAATTACCTTATTGCTAAGAGAGTGTGATGCGTATAATATATCCAATTATGTGCTACCATATAATATAAACATTCGAATAATATAATATAACTGTTTGTGCGTTTAGCTAGGACTGAAAAAAAAATATGGGATATTTAATTAAGGAAAAAAAATAGATATCTACTCTCGTTGCAAGGGAACTGTCATATCTAGCTTCCGAGGTGTGACATTTTTTCTTTGTTTTCGTCTCTTCATCAAGGTGAACATATATATAACAACAAAGTAAAATGTACAATTTATCTCTTTGAATAAAGAAACAAATTGAACATATTTAACAAACAAAAAGAATACATAAAATAAGAAAGTGAACACTTACAATACAATAGAGTGAAAAGACATAAAGAATAAAGTTGAGTAAGAAATAAATAAATAAACAAATATTGAAAGAATAAATGAACACATAATACAACAAAGTGAATAGATACAATAAACAAAGTGAATAGATACAATAAACAAAGCGAATATATATAACACAATAAAGTAAAATAGTATAAAAATAAATTGAACACTTATAGCAACAACATGAACAAATATAAGAAATAGGTAGAAGGATGAGAGGGTAGTGATAAAAGGAGAAGACAAATAGAAGGGATATAAAGGAGTACAAAGGAGAAGGTGAGGAAGAGAGCAGGAGAGATTGCAAAAAAAAAAAGGAAGAAATCGCAGGCGCAAGATAGAGAAAGGAAATATTGCGGAAGAGAAAGCGCCCTGGAGCAATGTCGCTAGATGACACTAGCGCCTGCTGGCTTAAAGTAATTTTCATTTTGAGTCTCTTACGAGTTAAATATCAGGACTAAAAGAAAAATGAGCAGGGTTCTAGTGCCACAAGTTTTTGATACCACAAATGCCACAATTTCTCTTTTTCATTAATATTTCAAAATTTAAAAATTCAATTTTCACAACTAAATCATTGATCTTGTTCAATTTTAAGAGAGTTGCATTTCTATATAATTTTTAAATTTTGAAATTTATTTGATATTTGATCAAGAGACTAATACATGAACGTATTAAAATTAATTTGATGTAATTAACAACATTCGTTCATTTTTTTGTCTCTTGATCAAATATCAAATAAACTCCAAACTTTATAAAAATTATGTAGAAATGCATCGCTTGTAAAATTGAACAAGATCAACGGTTTAGATTTGAAAATTAATTTTTGAAATTTTGAAATATTAATAAAAAAGAAAAGTTGTGATATTTGTAGCACTAGAAGTCTAGAACCCTATCCTATTTTTTCCAAGAGATTAATTCTGGGCCCAAACTTCACTGAAGTCCAGGATTATTTTTTCTTTGTGTGCAACTCACTAGAGTCCGACCCGTTTCTCAGATCTGATCCATTCAAATATTCAATGGTATATAGTAATTACCCGAGTCACCCCCTTCACTTGATATTTCCATCTCCTCGAACGGCGAAAGATCGAAAATTGATTGTCAATTGAGAAAATTAATGAATATTCTTTGTATATTGATCATTTTTTACACGATGTACATGCCTATATAGACCTTTGCATAGAAATTTAATAACGTTAATATGTGCTGGCGCCTAGCTGTCTCTATCAATACAAATGATAAACGTTATTCTACGAATATTGGTTCTCTAATTTTCTAATTAATTAAATCAGCTAACGATGAAAAACTTCTGACTTCAGAGCTTCCGAGGCTAATAATCCTCAAATCTGTACTCATTCTTGATATATCTGTCAAGTAATTGCAAAATTGAATGAAACTAGCTATAATATCGCGCTTCGCGCGATGAATGCCGGACAAAATTCGGCCTTTTGAGAGTATATTTTTTTTTAGTAATCTGTCATTCATGTGTCTTGTCCAATTCCAATAGACTGCAAAACGTTCCAACTATATCAGTGAGAGAAGTTACAAAACAATTTACATAGTAGGCATATGTACTGGCAAAAAAAATGAAATAGAGGCTAATATCAGAAACATGCCAAAAAAAACATTCAACTTTTACCAGAAAGTAAAACTCCATATATATCGAAAAACATGCCAACTAAACAATATGAAAATGTTTGACTACAGTAACGCTTTCGAACTAAGTCAATAGATTGTTGTTGGCAGCAACAAACAAACTATGACGAATCATGATTTGAATTGGAGTTTAAGATTTTATTGAAACCAACAGAAACTGACATAATATAGAATTAAGTGTGAATAAGTGAATGGTACCATCAATAAAAAGGAAAAATAGAGGTCACCAGAGATGGAGGGATCCATGATCAAAGCTATCGACAGCAGTCATGTGCCTAATGTATAGCATATATAAGCATTTACAATAAGAAAGTGAAACATTAAAAATTTAAATCAAAAATAAATTGAAACAAATTTAATTATACCAAAATGTAGCACCACTACAATGCAGAATTTCTTTCACCAAAATGCCTTCGAAATCCTGAAATTGAACAAAACACAGAAGGTGAAACATTGAATAAGTTTGGAGCTAATTCTTTACATATATCAAAATAAATATAGAAAAAGCTATTTCTAATTAATGCAAGAGCCAAATTCAAAGGCAATTTTTCTTGATGACTTTGGTTGATATTTGTGGCAATTTCTTTGAACAAAATAGAAGAAATATATATGGTTACAAAAATTGGTCTGAAAAGCATGAAATCGGCCTACATTACAAATCCAGTAACAAAAATATATGGTAACATAGCAGGATGGGCCTCCCCATAAAAATATTTTGCTTCGATGTCATTAAAACAAATTGTCAATCAACCTTTGAGCACTAAGCACTAATGGTAACGACATTTCCTGCGGATAGAGTAGGATCAAAATAAAGTGTGTTTGAGTTTGAAACTAACTTATGATCGCACATAAACAGACATGCTTTTATTAGAAAAAGGATATGGACCACGCAGTCATAATTCATAGTTTCATAATCATAAAATGGAGGAAGGGAGAGGGAGAAAAAAAAAACAGAGATAGGCTACACGGGTGGTGGGACCATCATCTTCAAGCATGTCTAGCATGGTATGGACACGTGTCAGCCTCCGCAACAGCTTCCTATATAATCCTTAAAGCCCGTCGGCCCCATTGCTGCTGCACGTCACCTCCAAACTTGTCCTCTCTATCAACCTGTATATGTTAAAATGAAAGAAAAACAATGCAAGCAACATTGAGAAAGAAGTTAGGTGAGAAGAAATTACAAAACCTAAAAGAAATTGGAACTAACAAAGAAAATAAGATGAAAAGGAAGGAAAGGTAAGGGAGAAGATTAGAGAAACATACCGTCAATAGTGATGACTGTAGCAAGATGATCAGTTAAGATCTTGCTAAAATTAGCAAAAAATATTATTTATGATATGCCATCCTATCATTGGATGGCGATTTCCATGCGGCCTTTTGATAATATTCGCACTGGTCATTGAAATCAGAAGCACATAAATTTAACTTTGATACACCAGAAGTAACCATATCAGTTGAGTGGAGTCAAAAAAAAAAAATCAACTGAGTAACTATTTCACACCAATTACATGAGAAAATAACAAACTATTCATTCGAGTAAAATATCTAAAAAGATTCATGGTATATGGTAAAGAATATTTATCACTATACAAAAAGTTTCTCTAGGTTATGTATTCATTAATAACTGCTGCTTCAACTGATATGGTACTGGCAACCCATAATGTAAGATCCACAGAAAAATTAGTATAACTGGCAACACATATTCTGTGAACCTTTCATTAATTAGAGCCTTCATTTTAAGTTCAATGTGAGATTTTAATCACAGAGATATTATATTGCACTGTATAACACTACCAAGAAAAAAATTGAAAAATCTTAGATTCAAATTAATTGATAGAGCATAATCCATTATCGATGAAACTTAATCCCTCACGATTTAGTGATATATAGTGAATGAAAATAGAAACAAAGAAGAAGTGCTTACTTTTTCCATTCAATATCACTGATATGCATACTCGATGAAGTTTAGTTGCCTTGGCAACCTTGAGCACATACAACAGACCTGGGAAGCAACACTTAAGTGAGAGCTCTTCTCAACTAAGTTGTTCAATCTCTCTGCCCTGCCTGGCAAATCTTGTATTAATTTTTTCTTGTGATGTATAATGGTCTCCAATCAAATCAACATTGGTATAATTATGCAAGCAAATTAAAATGCCAACCTGAGGAAGCTTGTATTTAGCAAACCAAGTCAAAGCAAGTGTATAGATCAAAGCTTAATTTTTTACATTAAATCAGCAAATCAATAGAAGAAAATCGATGGGGAGTGCTTCTCAATGTCGGTGTTAAAGAAGAGGTTGCTACCGTGGCACTGCTTGACAACATCATCAAGGCCTGGCTCATAGATGGGGAGTGTCTCGCTGTTCTAGATATTGATGCGGTTAGAGGAGATGTCAACCACGACAACCTCAATATCTGGGCACTTCAAAGCAATCACGGCCATGGTGGGGCCACCCACATAACCAGCACCCAAGCAACAGATCTTCACCATTTTGACCTGAATTTGGATTTGAAAAAAAATGAGGTCTTCAGATATTGATAATAAGATGTGTTGGCAAGATCTGATCTAACTATCTCAGCAAGCACCAGAAATATTGGCTAATTGTGTGCTGTAATTTTAAATACTTTCTATAGCTATGTTTTCTAGCCCACTCTAGAAAAAAAATATGTCAATTATCCAATTATTCAAACCAAACTGAGGACGTAATGTTGTGTTTGACTGGGTACAAAGGCGATATTTGTCCTCTTGTATGAAAAAAATCCCATAATTATGGCAATACATATTAATTTTACACTATAGACAATAAAGAAAATCTAAACCTATATTCCTGATCGCAAATTTCAGTAGGAGGCATGAGCATGATTTCCCAACGGAAGAATCACCGATCAAAAGCAGCTTGAAAAGGTAATCGCTGAAAAGAAGAACGCGAGGGAAGTAAGCAAATATGGAAGAGAAATCAATCAAACCTGACTGCCTGAGAAATTAGACATTAATTGAAAAAAATAGGATGAAGAAACAGAGAATTATTTCGGATACTCACTACTCGTTGCTCATGGTTTGAAGTTGGTTGTTCGTCTGGGAAATGATTTGGGGTAAAATGCTCAAAGGAGAATAAAATCGACAGCGAATCCCCGCTCCCCATCACTTTCTCTCTCTCCCCCAGTAACCTAGCAGTAGGAGGAGATTAGAGAGACAGGGAGAAGGCGAGAGAGAGCGCGCGGGGCGAGCAAAAGAGAGAGAATTTCTTCTGAGCACATCGACAGCGAAGCAAACAATGAATCTGATCGGATAGCGGAGAAAACAACGAATCGGATCAGTGAGATGGACCGCTGAGATTAAATGCTGATGTCATCAAAAAACACTGTAGAAAAGGTCCCTAGAAATGGAGTATTTTTTGATGGACTCTTGAATCGGCTTGTTTTGATATATAAGAATTTAATTTATGCTCATTTTAAAATATGAGCATTAATAATGCCCAAAGTTGGGACTTGGGATCCATTATTTGACGCGTGATACATGCGCTAATTTTGTTGTCATCTAAGTATGCAGATAAGCTGAAATTTTGTACAGTATCCTTATATATGAATAAGTCATGCATCGCTGGCTAGCTGCTCCCAAAATATAGAAAGCCTATAACACGTGTCCTGTACTCCTGTAAAATATAACAATCTGTATATACAATAATTTATCAGGATTCGTAAACGTCTGCCAAAAAAAAATCAGGATTAAAAAATACATGCAATTTATAACTGATCAGAAAATTATTAGAATTCTTCTAAAAATAACACTAAAATTTTTTTTATTCGAAAAAAGAACAATGGCCTATACCGTTATTTCAAATTACTGGTTGCCAGTTCAGTTTCCGAAAAATTTCACAGTTCTAAACTGTAATTGAGAACATTTCAACCAGAGGAGAAATCATTTGACACTTGTCAGCAGGTTCATAAATTTATTCTTTAATTAAGAAATGCACGCTTTACGAACTAGCATATATTTTATCCAGTGGCGAAACTAGAATTTCGTGTCAGCAAGAACCATTAATTTTTTTTTGAAAAAAATATCTAATATAGACATTGTATAATAATAATTTTTAATAAACTATAAAATAATGTTATATAAAAAAAATTCATGAGAAATCGAATATATATTATAATAACAATAAAAAATCTAAAATAATATATTTAATACACAAAATCATAATTCAAAAATCAAGACAATAAAAAGTACAACAATTTTCTTTAAATTTTTATTTCTCTCATAATTTTACATAAAAGGTTTATTAGATATATAAAGAAATCTCATTTAACACTTATTTTCTATATTTTAGATATATAAAGATGAGAGACATACAGAGAAATTCGGCCACTGTTCAAACCACAATATTTCTGATTTTTTGTGGCGTTTGAAATTTTTTGACAAGAACAATATTTAAAATTTTTAGTGGCAGATTTTATATAATATTTGAATTATATTTTTTATCTTCTGTGGTATCTTTCGTTTATTGGGTGTGTTTGGTTCGCTCACGAACAACGGACGAACTACAGCCCATGAACAACTTCTAGTTCATGAAAATCGGGAGATTAGGAACTAGCCAAGAAGTTCACGAACAGTCTAGTTCGTGGGTTGTTTGGTTCTCGCGAACTAGCCTAGTTCGTGAACTTCTAGTTCACGGATGGTGCCTAACACACTTATAGGCGAATCACACAATGCGCAAGATTCGTGCTAGTATATAGATGCTACAAATAATTATTCATTTAAATATTCTATTTTATTCTAAGTTTTGTCTTAATAAGATTTATTGGAGAGAAAGAAACAAGACGATTAGTTTGGAATAAATACTACATGGGTCCTTATGCGATTTTTTGGACATTGTTATACAATTCGAATCAAATACGATATGTTCAACTAAGTCCTTAAAATTTTTAAAATGAGTACCTAACCTCTTATGATTTATTTTTAAAAATTAAAAACAAATAAAATACTAAATTAAATTTTTTTTAGGACCCACTAAATCATACATGGCTTCGCCCCTGATTATTTCTCTGTTATATGTAATCCTCTGCTCTTATAAATACAAGATCTCCCCAGAACATTCACAACATAAATTTTTAGCACCCACACATACACACACAAACAAAAAAACAAAGAAAGAAAGATACTAGAAAGCAATGTATATCCCATTTTCCACTATCAAAAGATGTTCGTCTAGAGGCCGAGAAGACCAAACCGTCGTAGCCAATCTCGACGGCACAATCCTATGCAGCCGCAGCTCTTTTCCATACTTTGCACTTGTCGCCTTCGAAACTGGTGGTATCCTTCGCCTCTTGTTTCTTCTCGTTGTTGCACCACTTGCCGGATTTTTGCATTACTTTATATCGGAGTCTGTGGGAATCCAGGTCCTTATCTTTGCTTCCATGGCCGGTGCAAAGGTCTCTGATATCGAGTCAGTTGCACGTGCGGTGCTGCCCAGGTTTTATGCAGGTTTGAAATCTGCTTTTGAAAATAATGAGCTACAAAGAAGCATGAATATGTTGTCCTTAACTTCGAGTAGTAACTAAAAAACAATTTGCAGAAGAAGGCTTATACAAGCTTTCATATCAGTTCTTAGTCAGTTACTAAGTTAATTTCAAATGACAAATAAAGCAAACTTAATTGATTTTTAGCAAGAATTTAAATAGTACCAATAATTAATAAATTTCTAAAAATCTTCAATAGAATTTAAAATTGCAGATGCAAAACAGTGTATTTTATAATCAGTAATTTATCCTCATAACACAGAGGATCTGCATCCCGAGACATGGCGTGTTGTATCTGCCTCCAGGAGGAGGTATGTGCTTACCGCAAATCCAACGATTATGGTCGAGCCTTTCCTGAAGGGGTACTTGGGAGTAGATGCTGTTGTAGGGACTGAAATTGAGATTCATAATGGAAGAGCCACTGGCTTTGTTCGTCAGCCTGGCGTGCTTGTCGGAAAGAAAAAGGCGGCAGTTCTTCGGGATATGCTTGATAACTCGATCCATATTGGGCTGGGTGCTACGAGTTCTGACTACCCCTACATGAAGCTTTGCAAGGTAATATATTATATATGATGTTGATGTTTATTCTTTGTTAGTTTTATTATTTTTATTATTTCATTGAAAGTGAAGAAAGAGAAAAATATGCATGCATCAAGACTTCATCTGAAAACTATCTTTATCCGCCTACTGCTTTATTATAACTATTAAATTTTATTGTACTGATTCAGTTTCCTCTTAAATAATATATATTTTTGTAGCTATCTTAGAAAAGTATGAATGTGCATCGCAGAGTTGACAATTGTTGACCATGTTACTTATGTTCACTTAAACGTATTTATACAGGAGGCTTATATAGTCCCGCATCACACTAAAGTGGAGCCCATGAGCAGGGATCGACTCCCGAGGCCAATTGTTTTTCACGACGGCCGGTTTGTGCAAAGACCTACACCTCTCCGAGCATTGATTGTAGTCCTATGGATCCCTGTTGGTTTCCTCCTAGCATGCCTACGACTTGCTGCCATCAAATTACTTCCAATGCCATGTCTCTACTTTGTGTTACATGCCCTTGGCATACGCATTACCGTCAAGGGCACACCACCACCTCCGCCAGAAAAATTCACCGGGCAGTCTGGCGTCCTATTTGCGTGCTCTCATCGAACCCTTTTAGACCCGATTTTCCTCTCTATATCTCTTGGACGACCTGTAGCAGCTGTTACATACTCGGTATCTCGCATATCAGAGATCCTCTCACTGATTAAGACGACCCCATTGAGCGGTAATCGGGAGAAAGATGCGGTGATGACTAAGAAGCTGCTTGAGAAAGGTGATCTTGTGATCTGTCCCGAGGGAACCACTTGCCGTGAGCCAATTTTGCTTAGGTAGATAATAAATATGGTCTATTAATTTGCTCATTTTAAACTCAGCCAAGCTAATTTCAAGTATAATCCACAGGTTCTCATCCTTGTTCGCGGGAATTTCGGATCAAATTGTACCAGTTGCAGTTGAGAACAAGATGACAATGTTTCACGGGACCACAGTTAGAGGATGGAAGGGAATGGATTCCTTCTTCTTCTTCATGAACCCTTCTCCGGCCTACGAAGTCACTTTCCTTCAAAAGTTACCCCAAGAATTTACATGCACCGGAGGCAAATCTAGCCATGATGTGGCCAACCACATACAAAAGCTCATTGCTTCTACACTCTCCTATGAATGTACCAATTTTACAAGGAAAGATAAGTACTTGGCAGTTACAGGAAATGATGGAACTGTCAAAATGGCAAAACCTCACATTGATTTGAAAAATAACTCAAGGTGCTAGAGGAAAGCTTCATGGGTATTTCACATGTATATTATTGGTAAAAAGTTTGACCGATGAGGATTACAAAGCTTCATGGGTATAGTCATAGACTCATAGAGTACATACTGAGGCAAGTTTGACCAATGGACTTTTCAAATTTCAGAACCACTCTGTAAATTTTAAGGAATATATCTGTGATTCCTAAGTAGATAATAATGACAGCGTCTGATAAGAAATTATGTACTGATGTTGTAATAATAGATAAAAATTTGTTGCAGCAATTGGGAATACTGCCTGGTGTTAATTGGAATGTATTTTGATTGGTACGTTTTGTTTTTCTTGTATTATGCAATTTCCTGAACGATTCAATTACTTGGGATGTATTTTGATACATGTCGACAGCTGTTGTTTGATTGTCGAATTAGGTTTATGGAACCGATCGATACACTGTTTGGTACGTTAGTCTAGACTAGCAAACGAGTCCACCCGATTGTGTGGGAATAAAAAAGAAAATTTAAGGCAATTTTGTTAGATGGCGATTTTGGTATGATGAGAGAGGGATGATTTATTTTTTCTCTTTTCTTTACTATGCTCACAAATTAAGAAAGAATAGGAAATGAAACAACCATATGCGCAGATGTTAACACGGTCTAAACGAAAGGTTTAAATCTTTTATCTCATTATTAAATCTACACCACTGATCTGATCTAATTACAAAAATGGACGGTCCATATTGCATTGGGTAAATAATTGTTTGCTCCTTTGAATTTAAATTTTGAATATACTTTTAAATCGATGCTTTTATAAGTAGCAAAGATGGTTACAGGGTGCTAACCAAATTGAGGTCAAAATCTTATATTTTGATATGCACCGACGTAATTGAAATGATATAAAATGCATCTAACTGTTTAACTTTGTAAATTTAACCAGAAATGTCGATGTTTGATAACAATGGTAATAATATTTTCTTTTTTAAGATAAATTAGAGTCACGTCTCCCAACTTTTTTTTAAATTAAATATCTATAAAAGACCCATAGTCACAGTCGGGTTTCGAACCTGCAACCTTTTACTTAAAATGTATTGTTCTTTGCCACTAGATCAAGAACTGATTCTCTTAAGCGAAAGGTTCGAAATCCGGCTGGGGTCTTTTATAGACATTTAATTTAAAAATAACTTGAGAGGAGAACCAACTCTTGGTCTAGTGGCAAAAAACAATGCATCTCAAGCGAGAGGTTGCAGGTTCAAAAATCCGATTAGGGGTCTTATAGACATTTAATTTAAAAATAAGTTGGGAGGTTTGACCCCAATTTATTTTTTTAAAAAATAATAACTTGAGAGACTTGAACCCAATTTATCTTAAAAAATAATAGTAATAATATTGGTACTCGAGTTTTCCTCCTAATTAATTATTCAGCCTTTTTATGCGTGTTTTAAGTGGGTATATACACTGGTATTGCTCGGTTTCTTGATTTTGATAATTCCAAATTTTATCTTCTAAATAAAAGGGTACCGTTTTTTTTTTTACATTTAATTTCTATCAATTTTTTGCCACCATTATATTCACAGCAATCCAGAAACCCAAGCTAAAGTGACTGTAGTATTGTATTACTACAGTTTCTTTCGATTAAAAATAGAATATCACTTCCTAATTTAAAAAAAAAAAAAACAAGTAGGGGTTTTGATCCCCTGCCAATTCATTATATTGAAAGCAAAAAAGAGCAATTTCTGTCACTATCACGCGCACCATACTTCTCTGTTCATATTTCTGTCATGACAAATTTCTAAGGGAAAATTGGATATAACTCCCTCTAATCTTCTCCATTTGGATATAACCCCTGCAATCATTAAAATTGGATATAACCCCCTCTAATCATCTTCTTTTAAGATATAACCCCTTCTCACTGATTTAATTTATTTTTAATTAGAAAATATCAATAACATAACAATATGACCAAATTCCCGCCTCAAATTAAGACTTTTCATCTTCCTTGTCTTTCTCCGTCTCTGTTCTCTCTTTGCCAAAAACTAACGTGCAGACAAAGAATCAAATGAGGGTCCAGGGTCCTTCTACATTCTTGACTATTCAACAAGTAATTTCTCAATATTCCATTCAACCTTATCGTGAGGAGAAACGGGAAAAAAAAAAAACATAAAGGTTTTAAGCAAAAGAAATTATATCAGTGAGCCAAGGGGACTGCTAATTAAACCCCAATTAGATACTCATTTTCGGATTTGAAAAAAAAGATAAGAATCGATAATAATTAAGATTAAATTCAAAACTAAGCCTTCGTTCAAAGAAATGATATGATTTTCCTAAATCGTGAACGGAACGGTTCTTCAAACCTACGTGGTTTTTTATTTCATTTCTTCTTAACTTTAGATTTTGATGAGGTTTTGCATTTGTGAATGGAATTTTCTTCAGAGAGACTTGTTGAATAATAGCCATCGCTTGATTCTTTTTTTTAATCTACATCTCTGATTGGTAGAGAGAATAGCAATTTAGAAGCACAAGGAAGATGAAAAAAAATTTTGGAGGGAGGACAATTTGGTCATAAAATTATGTTTTTTTTATTTTTTCTAATTAAAAAAATAAAATTAGTGAAAAGGGGTTATATCTTTAAAGAAGATGATTAGAGGGGATTATTACCAATTTTAATGATTGGAGGGGGTTATATCCAAATGGAGAAGATTAGGGGGTTATATCCAATTTTCCCAATTTCGAAATTTCAAATTATGTCATTATAGCAGAATACTCTATCCAGTTTATATGCTGAAATTTGAAACTTCACTGAGATATGGCTCCCTTTGGTGCTCTGATAGGTGCCTCTAGCTGTTGGTTCCAAAAAAGTTTGCAAGAATGATCAATGATGATTTACAGCGAGCTAGGTTAAGAATAATTAATTAATTAATTTAATGGCGTGTGGAATGTAATCTTCACTATATGAATATTAATTAATTGTAAGTGGAATGTAACCGTCCGCGATCATTAGGCAAAAAATTTTTTTATAACTATTAGGCAAAACTTCGCTGTTGCTCATGTATTGTTGATGTGACTGTTGTAGAAGACTTCTGCAGAAATGGTAACTTCAAACTCTGGTGAAGGCTAATTTATGGCCGAGTTTGAAATATTGGCAGAAACTTAATTGAAGGCAGAAAGAAAAAAAGGATATGTATCCAATTTCGGCTATGAATTTCGTGTTTTGCATTCTAAAATAAATTATGAAAACATTTAACAGAAATCTTGGTAAAATAAATACTAATATTAAATGAGAAGAATGCTTTTATGTTGCATGTGGTTAGGGCTGTACAATGGACGGAACAAACTTTTTTATCAAAATTTTAATCCAACTCAATTATATCGGGTTGAAAATTTTAACTGATCCACCCATAATCCAACCCAACCCAATCCAGATAATTTTTTTACTTACGGGTTATGCGGGTCAAACGGGTTGTATTTTCAATTGTGATTTTTGAGGACTCGGAAAGATATTATGTAGAGATTTCCACTCTAAAATAAAATATATATGGATGATATATTTCTATTGTTATGGTACTTTTTACGTGTTGATTTTGAATATTTCCATATATTATATTGGGAAATATCACAAGATACCAGAAGATCTGTTTAGATTATGTTTTGATATTGATTTAATTTTAAGCAGATTCTTTGGTATCTTGTGATATTCTCCAATATATTATGTAGGTAAGGTCTTTCCACGAGGGTCTGATATAGAATTGAGTTTCTTTTTGCTTATTTTTTTAAAAATAAAAATATAATCGGGTCAAGTACAAACCGGGTTATCAAGAGTAAAAATATAATCCAACTCACCAGGTTAATAAAATTAAAATTCGATCCAATCCGAATAATGTTTGAATCCGTTAAAATACGAGTTGGGTCGAATCCGTTAAAATACGAGTTGGGTCGAATTAGTTCAAAAATAAATAAATAAATTGGATAATAAAAACGTCCCTCTTCCTTAATATATATATATATAACAAATGCTTCCATGTTCAAATAAGTTTCTTCGTTATCAATGGCACAATATTTTTAATGTTTAATCCAAATTGCGAATTGGATGATGAGCTGCTATATTTTTGGCGTTATTCAGTTCTCATACTTCAACTTCAGCGTGAATATTGAATGAAATTTATAAGAATGCAAAAGGACAAATTTGAGATAAAAAGAAATAATATTTCGACAAGAATAATAGAATATCCACCCGTATTTTTCATTTTTTTTTAGTAAATAATAGCGAGCCTAGATAACCCAAAAACCTCTGTAACAGAAGTATTTCACGAAATCTGAAACAGAAAATAAACACAGACTAGGAATACAATACAAGGAGGTAAGGTAAGCTAATTAAACAGCACAGCTGCACAGGACACTCGTTGTCGTTGAATCTTGAAGTATCTCGTATTCCCGTGGAATTCGCGAAGACCGCCCCACCTCGTGTCTCGTGAATTTCTGAGACATTTATGACAAGTTGACAACTGTTGTATATCTTTCTCAAGTTGTATTGAATCATTCTTTCTCCGTTACCATTAGCTGAAATGCAAATTCAGGGTTCAGTTCAAGGTAGCTGCGTTTTGAGTTGTACGGATGATTAAGCGTAAAAATTATTGTATGTACTGAAGTGAAAATTTTGCTGATCGGAGATTTTCTTAATTAACTAAATATGTTTATTATAATAATAGCAAAAAAATAAAATATTTGTTGACAGGTCATCCATTTCATTATTACAATATATTTAAGGAGCGAGCAGAATTGCAATATCACAATTTTTTTAGTGCCACAAATTAAATAACACAATTTTACTTTTCATTTATATTATAATTTTAAACTGAAATATGAAATTCAAAAATTGGATTTGTTCAATTTTATGAGAAATGTTTTATAAATTGCGGATTACATTAGTTTATTGATATCAAATCAAGAGATAAAAAAAAATAAACATATTAAAATAAGTCTATCAAACAATAGAGACAATTATCATTTATAATTATCCATGAGCAGATAGAGAGGTCATTAGAAATAACTTGATATATTAATTTATTATATAGTTATATAATAACACCAGGTTTATAGTTTTCCTTGTGTCCAAATTACTATCAATGTCACCTGATTTCACAATCACAATATGTCAGAACCATGCATTTTCAAATGCAAATATGGAATTTAAACTGTTGATTTTTTTTTTTTACGAGAGATGCAGTGTCATCAAATTTTATAATCTTCAAAATTATTTTCTTATGATTTAGATATTAAAAAAAATAACAAGTTACAATTTATTTACTGTTATTGACTAGATTCATTCAATTTTTTTCTCTTATAAACGAATTCCACTTGTAAACCCCGATTGATAAGGATCATCCCCAAGATACATCATCCTCATCATCTCCAGTGGGAACACGTTTAAATTTTTTCCTTTCTGGAATATTTTTGGTCCCCACTGTTTCTCTCCCTCCCAACCTTTTCTATTTCGATCTCCACTGTTGCTCTCTCTCTCATCCTTTCTATTTTTTTGTCCCACTATTTCTCTTCCTCTCATCCTTTTCTATTTCGATCCCCACTATTTTTCTCCCTCCTATCTTTTCCATTTCTGGTCTACAACAATTAGTATATATCTGAACTATAACAATTACTAATATTAACTAGAATTGTTAATATTTCAACTACAACCACTACTCATATTAACTACAATAGTTAGTATCCAAACTACAACAATTACTTATATTAACTACAATAGTTATATATATAACTTCAACAATTATATATATTAATTTCAACAATTATATATATAACTTTACATGTATAACTTCAACAATTATATATATTAACTTCAACAGTTACATATATAGAGTTTAGCTATGGTAAGATGCACCACAAAAAACCTTTCGTGAGATGCGATAAAACCTAATGAATCTGGTTCAACATGACTGATCCAAACCGTCTAATATGATCTCTCTATTGAAATCTCCATGTAGACTAAATTTTATATTTTTCCGAATTTTTTAAGTATTTTTTTGAAATTTTAGAAAATCGTTAATCTAATTAGTTCTGAACCGTTCAAAAACTGTCATTTTAGAAAATCCGAAAAAAATACTTAAAAATTCTAAAAAAAATGTAAAATTTGGTCTGCAAGAAGATTTCAATAGCGAGATCATATTGAACGGTTTGGATCGATCACTTTGAACCAAATTCATGAGTTTCGATCGCATCTCACGGAAAGTTTTTTGTGATGCATCTCACCATAGCTAAACTCTACATATTTAACTTCAACAGTTATATATATATATATATATATTAACTGTTAATATATAACTGTTGAAATTATATATACAGAAGGGCGGAGAAAGGGGTGAAACAGAAGTGCGTTGGATAATGCTGATTTCATCTCCGGGAGAATACAAAGAAGTTATGAGGGGACGAGGGATGATGAAAACTCGTTATTAATTGCATTTTCGAAAATGAAACAAAGATTTTACGCATTATTAATGAGGCGTTGGAAAGAAAATGAAGGATGATAGAAAGGATGATTTTGAGCAATTCCGCTTCTAAACACATGGGTGTGTTTGGATGAGCATGGAATAAGGAATAAGAATAAGAAATTTCGGTATGTGTGCCTATTCTTATTCTTGTGCAACCCAAACAACACAAGAATAAGAAATTTGGGCCCTTATTCCTATACTAACAAAACCATGATACAAGAATAAAAAATTTGAATAAGCACGCATATCGAAATTCCTTATTCTTATTTTTTATTCCATGCTCATTCAAACAGCCTTGATTTGCGCTGGGTGTCCGTTTATATTGAAATTTGCATCGTGAAAACGGTGGAGCACTTAGCACTTGGGAGATCAAACTGGAGATAGCTGAATCAGTTTAAAATTGAATTGTAAAATTTGCATAAATGGTTACATTAAACCAGAGCAGGCGATCGAAGATGTATAGGGGCACGCACCTTCACACATACACGCAGTTGCACAGTACTGGCCTGTTAGTGACATGGTTAGTTAGAGAATTAATTATAGCTTTATATTTATGATATATGATATTATTCTCATTTGCGTCAAAAAATGTATATTTTTATTTCATTTTTTCCCCATCTCCTCCAAAATATTTCCTTTTCTGAAAATTTAAAAAATAATAATACTTCTTAATGAATGCAATAAAAAAATTGTGAACTCAAATTTCCATGTGAGTACGTTCAAAGCAATCGGGTGCGTATATTTAAAGGTATGGATGGTATATATGGTATCAGTATTCTTGTGTTATAAGATGTGTTTCTTTTAATAATTCTAATTCTTACACTATATTTTTTTAAGAAAAATGAAAATTTCTCTTAGGAGAATTTATTTTCATTTCTTGTCCTCCTATCAGACATGCGAAACAAGCCACTTACAACTCTTTTTTTTTTTGGGTGCACCGTAGTAATATTTTTTTGTTGTATTAAAAATTCAAATTATATTATATTGAACGAGGTTGAACCATTGTAACTTGTTCATGCATATCACCACTACAAAGAAGTATTTATTTATCAAGTATGTTTGCATCGCCTAAGAATAAAATTAAAATTAGTTATTCGAAGTATAAAATATTAATATTATTAAACAATCAAGAATAAATTTTTTGGAGATCTAGAGTGCTATTTTTAAGTGGTTCAATATCTGAAATAAATTTTTATTCTTAAGGTGTTTGGATCACTTTTTAATCTAGATTAAAAAGTGATCCCAAGAACTTCTTAATTCACATTAAAAAGATAAACAAAATACACTAGGAATAAAAAATTATACCGGATATTGGACCACTTAAATATAGCATTCAAGTTTCAAAAAAAAATTTATTCTTGATCGTTTTGGAATAATATTTTTTTACTCCAAATAACTAACTAATTTTATTCTCAAGTTATCCAAACGCATCCCAAACTTATTAATTTGAATAATTTATTTGGCACGAGAATAAGAGGTGAAAAATCAATACAGAAATTAAATGCAACTAGTCATTAATATTTAGTATATTTATTTTGAGCAAGATTCTAGTGCTACCACTTTTGGTTTTCACAAGTCGCCACAACTTTATATTTAATTATTATTTAAAAATTTTGAAATTCAAATATCGAATCCAAGCCATTGATCTTATTCAATTTAACGAGTAGTGATGCGTTTTCATATAAGATTTATAAAATTTAGAGTTGATTTGATACTCGATCAAGTGATTAAACAATGAACGTATTAGAATTAATCAGTCATAGTTAACCAGATTCGTACATTTGTTGACCACTTGATCGAGTATCAAATCAACTTCAAAATTTATAAAACTTATATAGAAACACATCATTCATTATATTTAACAAGATCAATAGTTTAGATTCGGCATTTGGATTTTAAAATTTTTAAATATTGATAAAATATGAAGTGGTAACTTATGGCAACAAAAAATGGTAACACTAAAATCTTACTCATTTATTTTATATAAATGAACTCTTAATTTCTATACATACGCAATTCCGGTGCTATCGATTACACATAGTAAAAACGTTGTAGTTAATCCCTCCTTATCAAATATAATTTTAGAGAATCTACTTATAATTGCAAATCAATGGCCAGTACTACGTGATAATACAACAACAATTAGAACATATTTACTTATCTGGCTGACATTATGTTACCAGCATTTTTTTGTAGTCCAAACCACTATTTTTGGAGTTAAAATTGTAATTAATGCTGAGATATATATGTAGACGTGGACTATATTAAAACATTCAAAGAAGCCTCGCTCATAAACTCAACTCTTAATTGGACATGATTTATAAAAAAGGAACGCATTTACAAAATAATTATTAAGGTTATTAATGCGGCATAGGAAATTATTGTGTTTTGCCGTTATATGAATGCACAGCACATCCTCTGAGAAATAAATGCATCGTTTAATTCTTGGCCACAACTACCTTACCAACTCGCCGCCTTGCCTCATCAGTTCTCAATCTTTACAAGAAATAGGTCTATTATACCACCCGTAGGCCTTATATAGACCCCCGAAAAGGGAAAATACTACAAAGATATAGGTTGCGCGATTGAGATGGTGCTACACACGTTCACAGTTCAGGTGCCAGAGCCTAGCTAGCTAGTTACTGCTACTGGCAGGTAGTCCATCTGTAATTGTTGCTATGCGACGATATTTAGGTGGTTTTCTTCAAATTATATGTAGAACTTTAATTGAAGTAGTACTGGTACATTTAAATTTTATAATTTACAAACAGTTTCCAATTTATATAGATTGGAGAATTCATTTTTGAATAAAAGTAAATTAGGTTTACACAATTTCTCTAAACTATATATAAAGTTTTTCGTAAATATATAATTTATTCAATTTTCACAACAGTTTTCATGATTACCGAATTTTATTAGTACATCTCTAGCACCATGCATGCTCACGTACATTAAATTAAATATTTTTCATGATACATCTGATGTATTTATCCTAGTCATAATATTACATCCCCCTCCCCCCCCCCCCCCCCCAATATACGTTACCTCATTATTATTAAAATTTTAACCTTGTTTTTATTTCTAAGCACATCTAAAATTAATTTATGTTTTCTTCAGGAGCAAACAT
The DNA here is from genome assembly GCA_028095005.1 of Rhynchospora pubera. Classification (NCBI taxonomy): domain Eukaryota; kingdom Viridiplantae; phylum Streptophyta; class Magnoliopsida; order Poales; family Cyperaceae; genus Rhynchospora; species Rhynchospora pubera. Next base: position 154,996,230 of record CM051462.1, on the reverse strand, counting down.
AAATTAAATTAAATTAAATTAAAGTCATGATACATCTGGCACCATGCATGCTCACGTACATATTAAATTAAATTCTTTTCATGATACATCTGATGTATATGTCCTAGTCATAATATTACATCCACCCACCCTAATATATATATATATATAGAGAGAGAGAGAGAGATTGGCTAAAGTATACTCCAGCATACGGGCTATTGGCTAAAGTATACTCCAGCATACAGATAGCCCGTATGCTGGAGTCGTTTCTCACAATCTAAAATGCATACAGTCGATCCGAAGCTTTCAGATTGTTCTCCATATTGAAATCTCCTAGGAAACTAAAATTTATATTTTTTCAAATTTTTTTACTATATATTATGCTATTTTAAAAAAACATTGTAAAGGAGTATTTTTGACCATTCAATTTTAAAATAGCATAATATATAGCAAAAAAATTCGAAAAAATGTAAAATTTGGTCTTGAAAGATATTTTTATATGGAGAACAACTTGAACGGTTTGGATCGACTGTTTTGAATTTTAGATTTTGAGAAACGACTCCAGCATACGGGCTTAATCCGTATGCTGGAGTATACTTTAGCCGATCTCTCTCTCTCTCTCTATATATATATAGTAAATCATTATTATTAAAATTTTAACCTTGTTTCTATTTCTAAGCACATCTAAAATTAATTTATGTTTTCTTCAGGAGCAAACATAAATCGATCGACATTTATGCTGTAATAGTGTAATATATATTATATACTCGCTATATATTAGAAAAAGAAAGCAAATATTACTTAGGTTGCTGTTTGAAAGAATCATTGATTTGAACACAAAGCAACAAACCGATATTTATCTTTTAAAATTTTAGTGGATAAATTAAATCACTTATATATCGATTCTCGTCAAGTAATAGCCTTGCAGGGCTTGATCGTAGTGTCAACTCCATCTGCACTTGAGTTCTGACCTAGCTAGAGAGAGGTCAGCGAGTATTGGCATGCGTGATTTTCCGTCCGTACATTTATTTCTCTTAGCTGTCTCTCCACCGAGCATTTGCACCTCATCAAAGCACCAACACTCCAACACCTGTATAAATGCCCCTCAAAACCCTTATCCTCTTCATAAATCTTCCAAACGAAGCATAGGCAGAGAGTAAAGAGTGTAAAAGATGGCAATGCCATGGTGCTACCTCCTCTTGATAGTCCTAGCCCATGTAACTTCTCATGCAAGTGCCCGGCACCTCCCATCCGAACCAAAAACCACCACAGCCATGACAGAGAAAACCAACCCAACTAACCCTAATAATATCCCGAATGAATCCGGTCTTGATGACCAGAAAAATTTTCTAACCTATGGTGGAGTTGGCGGCTGGGCCGGGGCTGGTGGAGCTGCTGGAGTTGGCCTGCCACTTGGTGGAGTTGCTGGTGTCGGTGGTCTCGGTGGGGTAGCAGGTGGAGTAGGTGGTGTTGGCGGCGGCATGGGTGGACTTGGCGGTTTAGGCGGTGGTATGGGTGGACTTGGCGGTGGTATGGGCGGTTTAGGTGGCGGGGTAGGCGGTTTAGGTGGCGGTGCAGGAGGTTTAGGTGGCGGTGTAGGCGGTTTAGGTGGCGGTGCAGGAGGTTTGGGGGGTATTGGTGGTGGCATGGGTGGTTTGGGTGGTATCGGCGGTGGTGGATTAAAAGGCATGGGCGGGGGTCTAGGTTGTCATGGCGTTGGATGTCTACATCCTTAGTTAAGCAAAGTACTAATTAATTAGTAGGGTGGGTTTTTATTTAGTGGACTGTTTGTGAGTTTGCATGGGGTTTTGCTTAGTGCTAGACTGCTAGTAAAATAATGAGATGAATATTGTGCTTAGGTTTGAAAAAAGCATGCATGTGCGTTTTGTTCCTCGCTTGTAGCTTGTACTAATTTCAACTTCTTGTTTCTGTCTATTCTTGCTGCTTCTCTTCTTAATTTGTTGCGGTGACTGTGAGTTGCAATCTCTTAATTGCAGTCTGTTTTCCCTGTTTTACAGTTTTAATAAGAAAATCTCTCTTTCTGACTTTCTGAGAGATTGAAGAGATTGACTCGATTAATTGTCATGGCATAATCGCAAGCTTTTAGAAAATTTTAACTTCGGAGTTTACTAAAAACAGTTGAACTTGAACAGGTTAGCTAGTCAAATGTTCTTTACAAAACTTGCATATCGTTATATTTGATACATACATTTCTTTTGATGAAATAACATTCAAAAGTTTACCTGACTCAAAATGTTTCGTATATTTTTTTTGAAGAAAGAGGGAGGTCTTTGCCATCCAACTTTTTTGAAATTAAAGATGCATGCGGGGCTTGAATCCTTGATCTCATGAAAGCCAGCCTAATGCTCTTACCACTGAGCTACTAGAGCACATGCAAAATGTTTCGTATATATTGACCCCTTTTTTTGTGAATTTGTAAAATACAGCAAGTAATACAACTAAATGTGCAATATTCTCGGAGCAACAACGGCAAGTCGGCAACCGAAATATTTTGTACAGAATGCCACACGGCCCACAGTGACCCACACGGAGCAACTAAAAGAATGTCAATTAATCACCGGGCCTGTGAAGGAGTCGACATTCGGCCCAATATAAAATTAAAAGGGCTTTCATTAACTTATTTATATTTTTTTTCTTTCTTCGTTTTACGTTTTTAAAAAATAAAATAACTTTTTGTATGGATTATGCTTCCTTTTTGGCGTAATTACGATGTTAAAGACTGTTAACTATAGTTACTAAGTCAAAGTGCAAAGTAAGTAGCTGTATAATATATTGGTTGTCCGATTTCGGAGTATGTGGATGTTGTCACTAATAACACGTATGGTTCTATTTTAAAAATTCAGATTTAATTGGAATCGTCCAATAAATTCAGTACAACTGAAGCAGTCTTAAAACGATCTAATAAACATAAATGAGTCGATCTGATCCTTCAATTATTCTTGAGGGTAACCTCCGCAGAAAATGGGGATAATATCGGTATCAAATAACGCATTTTCCATAATCTAAGAAATAAATTAAAACCGTGGCCGCATTTTAAAGTTTAAAATGCCGTAAAAAATAGAGTCAATTTTTTTACACTGTTATTTATATAAATTAAAAATAATTTAAAAATTAAATATATTTGGAAATCTAAGGTAGATATATTTGGAAGTCTAAGATAGTTCATGTCTAATTTATAGAAAAAAAAAGGAACCCCTCATACAACATGCAATCTGAGCCATCCAATTTATTGTTGATCGATCAATCTGAATATATGCTAGAAGTTTACCATTCTTAATTAAAAGTCGTGATTGCATTGATTACAAAATTTTTTTGTTAAATATATTAAAAATAACTGTACCAATCATTATTTAATTTAGAAATTAAATATATTTGGAAATCTAAGGTAGATGTATTTGAAAGTCTAAGGTAGTTCATGTCTAATCTATAGAAAAAAAAATTAATCTCCTCATATGATATGCAATCTGAGCCCTCCAATTTTCATTGATCGATCAATTTGAATATATTTTAGAAGTTTACCCTATTTAATTAAAAGCTGAGACTGCATTGGCTTTTAATTAAAAATATTTTTTTGGTTAAATATATTAAAAATAGTTTTACCAATCATCTAAAATAGTTCTTTATATATAAAGTAGATATAAACTAGATATACCAGAAATATATATTTCTTTATATATTGATAAATTTAGCCATCAAAATTTATCAAATGGCGAATAAGCCACCTCCCCCTTATCTAGTGTTATTTAAAACAAATTATTTTTTTTAATAGATAATTAGTTTGATGCCACTGTCAATTTTGTCAATTAGAAAAATACCACTCTTAAATGACTAATTAAATTTATGCCATCATAGAATTGCTAAATTAGTTTTATGCCACTATTTTTCTCAAAACATACTAAATTCTAAAAATTCCATTACCAAAATTGTCATTTTTTTTAATGACCAAATTATCCCTCACTAAAAATCTTTAAAAGAAAAAACAGACGTCGTTGGTGTATATACCAGTAATTATTTTGTTTAATGGAATCGGAAGGACAGTTTTCATCAAAATTATAAAAAAAAAAAGAGATTCAAGAACAATTTCATGAGCATAGAAAGATTATTTGAATGAAATTTGATGCCCTCGTAATTGTGACTGAACGAAATTATAAAAGTTTGTCATGAGTTTTTTACTTGTTGACCTGCAAGAAATTATGAAACTTACAAGTTTTTTTTTCATGAGTATTATGTTGAACCACAACGGGTTTTATTGATGATGGTAAAAATAACCAAGTCTAAAAAAACATTATAGTTTAATGGTCCATAATTACTTACGTGAAAAAAAAATCAGCAAAAAATATTTTTGCAAAAACCTAAGAATTATGTCATTGTTAGATAACTAAATTAGTTTTATGCTGCTATTTTTATACATTAGTGGCATAGAATAATTTTTTATTTTTTAATGACATAAAACTAATTGTTATAGTTTTTAATCGGGAATGATAAGGTTCATCTCCAAGATCCATCATCCCCGTCATCCCCAGTAACTCCTTTTTATTTTTGAAAATCATACGCGTTTTCTTTTTCTAGAAATCCAACACTCATCCCTTTCTTCTGCGTACGTTATTCCCCACCCCTCTCTCTCCCTCCCACGTACGCAGTCTCCACCCTTCCCCCCTCCCCCACTCGGAAACTCAATAGTCAAGATTACGTCCTTTTACCAGAAAGAGGGCCAACTCTCGACCCCGATCTCTTAAATAATATATGTGTAAATTTTTAACACCTTTTGACGCTAAGGTCTACTGGTATCAGGTAGGACAGACTGTATATAAGTCGAGTTCGAGTGAGTTAGGGACAATTTAAAGTTTTAAAGTCGGTTTATTTGTAACTCCAGTTGGCTTGAGCCTAGTTAGAAAATTTAAAGTTTTAAAGTTTTTAAAAATAGCTCAAACTCGGCTTGTTTTCAACTCGAGCCAATTCGTGACTCACGAGCCAGCCTGAAATAATCATATATATCTTTCCATTTAGTATTGGAGTTTTCGCGGATAGCAACGTCTTTAATATTAGGAGGGAGGAATTGTTAGATCGAAATAAAAAAAAATTGAAATCAAAATATCTTTCCACTCATAAGTCATAACCTTTTAAAATTTTGATTGATTGCTCGAGTTAATCAGTTGGCTTATCAACAAATTAGAAGTATAGATTAAAGAAAAAGAAAAGGTAAAAAAAAAACAATTATGTGATCAATTGCTCAACTTTGTATTTTATTATTGAGTTCCTGCCACGTATATAAGTTTAATAAATATACGTTTTTTTATTGGTAAGATTGCAACTTTTGCGGCGGGGATAAGAATAATTTCTTATGCTATTGTTGTACCATGTACTGGAAGAATATTGTCAAAAGAGAACTAAAACAAAGATATGCTAACAATTAGCTAGGATTAGGATGCCTCGCTCTACACTTATCTAGATTTGTTATGAAATTATTTTTATTCATATGGGCACTCTAAGCTGCCGCAAGATAAATATTAATTTGACAGAACTTGGGTTGGCGTCCATTACATACGGCTGATGATATATATAATTAATGATTGATGCCTGTTAGTATACATTAGCTTATAAATTTCATATTAAAAATTTGAAAGAATATTAAAAATTTGAAAGAATTTAAGGGTCTGCTCCAGACAAGCAAAATTTAGGAGAAAGGAGATGAAAGTAAGAAGAAATTTATTCTGCACTTGTTCGAGGACATCAATAAGACCAGAGTAAGAGAAAGAGTTTACTCTATTTTCTTCTAAATTTGTACCCTCCAAATTTGAGTGTAAGAATTTACTCTACTCTCTGGAGCACAGCCTAAGGGTCGATACTTTTTTAATTAACTTGCCAAGCCAAATTTGGGAATTGCAATTTTTGCAAGGGCGACCATATAATTTTTTTCCCAAAAAGTAATAACATAAAAAAGGAAAGGAAATATTTGAAATAGAAAAAACTTAGGCCCGACATTTCATATTTCATTTTTTCCTCTCAAAGAAATAATATTATATTATATTCAGTAATTAATCCGAAAAAGAGAGAGAGAGAGAGAGAGAGAGAGAGAGAAGGAGAGGCATATCATATCAGAGCTTCGTTTGGCTCGCCTAGGGTTTTACAGCCCTCTTCCCTCCAATCCTCCATTACCCAATACCCATCTCCAGCCTCCTCTACTAAACTTCCTTCCACAAACCCAAACCCTAGCTCCGAAACAATGGATAGGTATCAGAGAGTGGAGAGGCCGAGGCCTGAATCGACAATCAACGAAAACGAGGTCAGAATTACTACTCAGGGGATGATCCGAAACTATGTCAACTATGCTACAAGCCTTCTTCAGGTATTTCCACTTTCCATTTTTTTTGTAGCTAATTTCTAGTATCTGAGACGCTCGTTTAGTGTAATCCAGTACTAAAAGTTTAGTTTGTGGGTTGGATTTAGGAAAGAAGAATTAAGGAGATAGTTTTGAAGGCCATGGGACAAGCTATCAGTAAATCTGTTGCTGTTGCTGAGATTTTGAAGGTTAATTTGTTTCCCTTTCTCATTTTCTTTTCATTTATTTATTTATTTATTTCTATGGCCATTCATGTGCTAATTTTGCTTGTTTCTAAAATAGAAAAGGATCCCTGGTTTGCATCAAGACACAGCCATCAGCTCAGTTAGCATTACTGACGTGTGGGAGCCCATTGAAGAAGGCCTTGTACCGTATGTCATTCACTATCTTGCTCAGACAAACTAACACAAAACTTACAGCTAAATAATTTGGTGGAAATTTCGTTTTACAAATAATGCTGGCTTCTCTTATATGTAGGTTGGAGTTGACTCGTCATGTGTCCATGATTTCAATTTCTCTCTCAACCAAAGAGCTAAACAAAAACTCTCCTGGGTATATATATATTTTTAATTCCTACTTTTTTGGGTTATGTGTATATAATAACATAATGTAAGAACGTAAGACAAGAATTACAGTCATTACCTAAATTGCCTAAACATATGGTTCTAAAGTAAGCTTTAATTATGCATCACTAACGTGAAGTTCAAATTTAAGTTTTTCCAGGTCTACCCTTAGGTCCTGACTCCTGACTCATAAACATATTATTGTGCAATTACACCTTGGGTAGACTACAGTGACCCTGAAAAATAAACATTACACAGTGAGAGAAAAGTAAAGGAAAAAAAGGTTGTTTTGACAGACAACCGTGCAACAATTCAATTCCAAGCCAACTATATAAATGGGCATGACAGTACTAGGTATTCCCTAAATAAAGTATTGTAGACTTGTAGTTTACATAAATTGCTTCCTATGTAGGTATCAAGCACCAGAATTTGACGAGCAGCAGCAGCAGCAGCAGCCAAGGCAACAACAGAGGTACCAACAGCCCCAGCAGCCCCGTCAACCCAGACAAGCACACTATGATTATTATGATGGTACCTACTCAAGCCGTAGTTATATCCTCAGTTGCACAATTCTGAGCATTATTATTGTCATCCCAATTTAGCTTCATCTAAATTGATTTGCTTTCTTCTACTTTTCCTGCCTTTTTTTAATTTTCGGATAGATTCGTATGGGCAAGGTAGAGGGAGGGGGAGAGGGAGGGGCAGAGGGAGGGGGAGAGGTTGGGGAAGGGGAGGTTATGGAGGCTATGGTGGGTATGGCAACAACCAAGGTGGATACAACAACAACAACAACAGCCAAGGCCAAGGTGGGGGATATAACCAAGGTGGATACAACAACAACAACAACAGCCAAGGCCAAGGTGGGGGATATAACCAAGGTGGATACAACAACAACAACCAAGGCCAAGGTGGGGGATATAGAAATAATCAAAGGGCCTATGGTGGATATGCCTACAATAATCAGGGGAGATATGGCGGCGGCGGCGGTCGTGGAGGTTATGGCCCAAATCAAGGTTGTTATGCTCTCCAGTAAATTTGTATGTTATTATTTTGCATTTTTCTATGGGATCAAAGAATAGTTTACCCAAGGAGGATGTCAGTTCTTCCTATTAGCATAGGTCTGGTTTTGATAATTTGCCCTGATGAGATGGAAGCGTATAATGCAAGTTTTCTAAGCTGTGTTTTCTTTACTGTTCATTTTGACTTGTAGATAATGATGGCTATAATGCAAGTTGGGGCCGGGGAGGCAGTATGCGTGGCAGAGGAAACTTGGGATATCGAGGTATACTTTATTTTACATTTTTTTTGTTTGTATGTAGATAAATGATGGCTATACTATTTTCTTATATTGAACATTCTTTGACGACACTAAGGTCTTGAATAGTGTTCAACTTAAAACTTAGGTTCCAATATGGCTTATCAGCATCAATCTGTCACCTGTTTCTCCAAAGGATGAACTAAGCCCCAATTTAGTCAGATTGGGCTTCACTAAGCTGTGAAATTTATTTTGAGTCAAATTCTTCATAAGCCTTGTTCAATCAACTCTTAATAAATTTCTAAGCTGCTTCTGTTGTCAACTGTGCTGGTACACATCAAATGAGAATAGGGAAATGAATAAATAGAAATGCCAACTAAAAAGGGTTAAACTGGTATGGCACCTGCTTGACAGATGCAAGTACCAGTAATCAAAGCCCTGTAGTCAAGCTGTTTTGTCAATAGTATTAACTGAAATTTAACCTTTTACAAAGGGGGATATGAAAGAGGAAGAAGTGGTGCTGGTCCTGGGGGAAGAGGGTACAACCGTGGAAGAGGACGTATGGGTGGGCCTGGCCGTGTAAGGGATGAGCAATCTTAAAGCAATTCTGCTGTGCATGTTTTGAAAATGGGGAAGAGAGATCTACTTGGTATCATTGTGCTATCAGTTTCATGTTATCTTTGTCTTATCCTATCTTATGTGGTTCTTTGTTTTCATTTTTATTTCGGGAAGGGGGGAAGGTCTTGCAATGTGGTATCTATCCTTTTATGTTGCTGTTGGTTATCAAAGTGATGTAATTTTTGTTGTCCTGTATTACACTGTTACCATCCCATATTAATCTCTCTCCCTGTTTCGTCGTATGATCACCTTTTCTTCCCATGGTATCTCATGATTGTTAACTCCTGGATTGCATTGCTATATTGTTTGAGACAAGTAGGAGCTCAAGTATTGTACTGTGCTCATGTAGAAGTTTACCTACCATGAAGAAAGCTTCTTTGATCTGTTATGAGTGATGGACAACAACAGTCCAGGTTCTTCCTTTTATAGAGTCTGTTCTGAGAATTAGGTTTGATAAACCACAAGAAATATTTTATCCCAAGGAATAATGATTTTTCCGAAAAGTAACCCAAAAAATATTGAAAAAGATTTTTTTTATGGTGAGTACGTATATATATAAGAATTAAGTTGTTACCTCATAAATATTTCACCTATTGAAGATGCATTTCTGCCTTTGAAGATTTATTTCTATATGAGGTTAGTAACTGTCGTTATTATCCTCAATTGTAAAGTGGGATGGGTTTCGGCATATCACAATCCCTCGGTTTCTCATTATAATGATTGCATTAAGACAGTAAAACAGATCAGAATCACTGATCTCGTTTATCTTGGCGCAAAATGTGTGCATGTTGGTTTTTGAATAAATAGAATGTATGCATGTAAAATTCTATACTCATTTACGTTTGTGTCATGCAAGATGAATGCTACAAAATTAACTGAACGTTTAATGGAGAGTAAATTTTTTTTTTCGTGTATTCACTGGTAGAATTTTTAGTCTTATGTAAAAATAAGAATAAACTTCAAAATAATGAAAAATTTCATGATATACTCCTGTATATAACAACATCAACATATTCATTTTGAATTTCAATGTACTCATTGCAAAACGTGGTTTTCACAACTTGCTTACGGTAATAAAAGTATACTTCACGATAATTTGACTACCTTCGCTAAGTATTATGTATTCATGTGTCAATGAATTTGGAACGATGGTATACTTTCAAGCATATTTCAATGTAAAGGGCCTAAAATATAACTCTGCGAAGAACCCAGCGCGTGAACCTTGAATCTGTAAATTTTTAACTTCGTGCAGTCCATAAACCTAATTTGAGACCAATTGGCAAGGCATGTAGCCCAATTAGTTTGAAATAGGCCTCATTACTCTTACTAATTAGTCAGTCATGGTCTCATGGAAAGATCCGGGAGTCATGTGTTAATCAGTTAATGTGTTATGTGTACTCGATAAGATTAGAAATGCAATAACAAAAATGAATTTTCATGTAACTTATAACGATAAGATTGAAAAAGAAATGTTACTTAATTAATCCCCGTCGACTACTTCAAATGTTTGTGTGTTTATTTTATATTGTAATATTGTAAGGCTAATTTCATGACCAAAAATTTACAAAATTAATTTTCACATCGTATAAATAAAAATAGGAAATAATATGAAATAAATATGTATTTTAAATTTATATAAAATAAATATTGAAAATATGTAGATAGATCTCAGTTTCTCTGGCATCTTATTTATATTATATAAAAAGTTTGCTTTTGAAATGAACAGTGATGAACAGTATTGAACAGTGTCATATTTTTTATTTTTCGTTACCAAGTCTGTGCAGTATTGTGTGCAGTATATTCTTTTATGATGCATGGCCCGTTAGATCGCTGAAGAAACGCGAATGAATACATGGTACAACTCATAGTGCAACGGTGTATTATGCCAAGAATTTATGAGGTGTTGTACGTGTATGAATAGTTGAGGCGGGTATTTGCATTAGATTATTAGAGCCACACAAATCTATCCTCAAGGCTTAGCCATAGAGCTCATCCTACCACATGGTGGGACCCGCAACCACAAAGATCACTTTGGTTCATTCTTCAATGCGCTTGTATGTGTAATGGGCTTGGTGTATATCATTTTTCGCGAATGTTGAGTTTGTGAGAAAATCATTCTTGCTACTTGGGTTCGCAAACTTTTTAAGTGAGAATTGGGCGTATGGAGACAAAATGGAAACATAATTTATTTTTTTTCCCTACTTTCTTTACCTTTTTTCCCAGCCAGACATGTTTCTCTTTTGGTCCTACGGTCCTATCTAAGACAGATGCGGGATACGCTAGGGGCGATCTAGAAAAAAATTTAATTAAGCACGATTATAATATAATATAATTAAAAAATAAAATAAATAATAAATTTAATAAATAAAGTTATTCTAAATATATACAATTAAAATATTACCTTCCAAAGGCAAAATCGAATATAAACCACTCCAATATTTTCTAATCGGAAAGAAACCCTACTAATCTTCATATTCGGAAATAAACTCCTCAAATTCTATTTTGTACGAAAATAAACCCTTTTCATTGATTTTGATCATATTTTAAGCATATATTCTCAAATTTATAAAATAATGACATAAATATTCCTGTTGTACATACTCCCTTCACCCTATCCTGGGACTATTTGTCTTCTCCATCTAAATAAAGCAAGGCCTGAGGGACTCTGTTGTTGACATCCCACAATTATGAGGCCAATATCTCACATAAAACGTAGTACAAGTCAGTGACAACTGAATGTTAGAAAAAAAATAACAAGAAAATGGCACTTTCATATCGGCATGTAAACTTAAAACATTCACAATCTGATCAATGATAAATTTACGGAGCAACCCCCAATTTTTTTCTTAATAAAAAATAAGAAAAAAATTGAACAAAACATATTTTCATCTTTCGTGTACCTTGCTATCAAGTTTATTTAACTCTTTTAAACTAGAACTTTACAAGCAAACAGATTAGATGTTCTTAGAAAATTATTTATCAAATGCCAAATTTCCCTTTGAATCCTCAAATTAACAGAAAAGAAATTGGCGATTTCAAAAGAAAAAGACAAATCGCTACTTTTACTTGGCGTATTGGAGAGAATAAAATCAGATATACCTTTTTTAGAAATGCCTTTTAAAAAAAAATCGCTTCAGTAGAGGATGGCCAAAGAATCATGGTTCCTCAGCAGGAGTATGGCAAGGCAGGGGTATTTCGGTCACAATTTTATAAACCAGATTTTTTTAAAAAAAATTAAAATTTGATCAAAATCAATGAAAAGGGTTTATTTCTGAATAAATCAATATTCAAGAAGTTTATATTGGAATAGAAAATATTAGAGAGATTTATCAATCACCAAAAAAAAAACATTATTTTCAGGCATGTCCAATATTTTCTAAATCTTATCCAGGCATTATGATTTTTTAAGCTCACGCACCAATCAAGTCCTATTATATGGATTCTTAATTTTTCAAAAAGAACTCCAGACAAGTGCCGGGTTATCTTCTATTTGGATCAGCCACTTAGATACGCAGACACTTATTTGTCAATATTTTAGAGTCTTTTTTTAATGCAAATTAAATCAGATAACGTAAGTGATTAACTCAATAAACAATATAAATAACCATACAGGTTGTATATCTGAAAAATGGTTGCGGCGGAGACGCAACTGAAAAATCTAGTTTGATCAAAACTTGGTAGTCCGATTGAATTATGGCTCCGTTTGGATGGCGTGGGAATAAGAGGAATAAGGGAAGAAGTGGAAAGAAGTATTGGGAAGTGTGTAACTTTGTGAAGAGTTTGAATTGTTTATAATAAATTTATTCTCTTATTCTCTTATTCCCACACCTCATCCAAACACAGAGTAAGTATTGCTTCTATATTTGACTCTTGTCTTGGGTTTTGGGTGTTGCTGTTTTGGGTATTGTCTTAGATGCTCGGATTTAAGCATGGGACCGGAATTTTTGTTTATTATTATGTGAATAAGTAGCTCATTTGATCTTAAATCAGAAGTGTTTTGGTTCAGTCCTTTAAAACTCTGTGTATTTTAAGGCATATGATCTATGAATTTTGATGGATGAGATCTCCTACAGTGCTATCCTAGGCGATGGATAGAAAAATAATGAAAATCGTATTACTTTAGTATAATGGTGTTTTGACTACAAATCTTACTAAAGAAAATGTTTGTTTATTTAGAATCTTTCTGTAAAAGAGTACCAACAAATTATGCAAGAAAATCAAAGAAGTATTTCATAATTTTATTTTACATAGAAGAGTACCTTTCTGTAAAAAGAAAGAAGAAACAGTTAGGCCCTGATCAAAATGAAGTTTACGTGGGATTTCATTTCATTTCATTTCAATTGAATTGATTTCATAGGATTTCGTTGGATCTAATTACATAGGAATTTCAACCAAATGACACCAAATTCCTTCATTTTGATCAAGAATTTTCCAACGAAATGAAATGAAATGAAATCCCACGCTAAAAAAATGAGATTTTGATCAAGGCCTTAGTGTTTTATATTTTCTGGGTTTTAGTTTTATTAGCTAATGAATTACCTAGTGTAGATATTATATTACACCTAGAAGAAACTTTTATTTTAAAAAGTTGTGGTTATTTTGGTTATTATCATGGATTTTGCAGTGTACCGCCACCTCTCACTCTCTTTTCTCACTCATTTCTAGGGTTACCTTTTCACCGTGCAATGGCGGAAGTGGATCAGATCGGTTTCCTTCCCTTGGAAATCAAACTGTCTATCCTGTCCCGACTCAGGATCAAATATGCGGTTCGTACATCGGCTCTGGCTCACTCCTGGCGCCACGTATGGACCCATCTGTCATGCCTCTGTCTCAATTCTGTGCAGGACCTGCTAGGCGATACTCGCAAGCCTCCCAACATTTCCAACATCTTCACTGTCTCTACCAGCTGGATCCAGTGCGTTCATCGCCTCGTCTCGTCTCTCCGGGGCCCACTCCTCGTCTTCCAATTCTTTTCTTTTCCAAATTCCGACAAGCGTGGCCCCCTCCTCCAGAGCCTCCTCGATCTACTTCTCCAAAAAGGCGGCGTCCAAACCCTCGACCTTTCATTCTACAATAATCCTGGGAAAATCCATCTCCCATGGTTTCATTCTCTTCAAATGCTCAGGCTTTCCAGATGCCATATTGCTCTTCCGACTGGTTTTCAAGGATTCCACCGCCTCGAAACTTTGGACTTGTACGAAGTTGAAATCCCTAACGATGATCTTAATTTGCTGCTCCTAACATCCCAAAAGCTAACTAGTTTGATGATTACGAAATGTCAAGCCTCAGGGAATCCTCTGTCAGTAAATCTCAGTTTGCCATTGCTAAGGCATCTCGAATTTGGAATTAATGAGTTTGTTGAGAATACGTCAGTTGATTCATCCCCGTGTTTGGAGCATGCAACGATTACATTGAGGCATGCAGCGATTGCATTCAGCTTTGCAGGTTATAGTTTGCAAAATTTGAATCAGATGATTTTGCAGCTGGTGACTAGTGTTGCCATGGTTTCTTTTCTCAAATTGGACTTTGATGTTCTCAAGTGTCTCTCTCTTATTGCTTTGCCATTTAATTTCACTATTCCCCAGCTAAGATTCTTAATGCTCTATCTGGATGTCGATACCATGGATCGGAGGGTGTATGATGTTTTTTTTGGTTGCTAAGGAGCATGCCTTTTCTTGAATAACTAGAAGTAGAGTTGCTAAGGAGTTGCTCTTTTTTGGAGAGGGATGATGATAATGATCAGGCTGATAGAGTTGTGATTCTAATGAGAGAGTTACTTGTAAAGAAACATGATGGCTTTGCCTGCCTCGAGCGAACAGTAACAAGTGTTGCTATAAACATGGAAACATTAGATGTCATTGCCAGCATTGCATGGATACAGTTTTTTCAGTTAAATGCTAAAGGGCTTAAGCTACTTAAGATTGGTTATTTCAGTGGTGGTGATCTTATGCCAAGCTTCATAGAGGAGCTGCAGAAGGCGGAGATACCTTCTTCTGATGCTAAAGTGATGTTTTTCAATCGTGATACACGTCAAATAACTAATTTGTGTATGAATGACTGAAACTGAGGTTGTTTGTCGGGATTTGTTTCCCATTGATTGGTTGTATTTGTGTGGATACATGGTTTTTTGGTTTTGGTTATGTAGCTCCCTTGTAGGATGATTATTAGTATTGGTAGGGGTAGTGTTGTCCCAGTTTTAGCATAACTGTGGATAGGTAGTTTCTTTAATTGTTACTTCTGGTGTTGATGTTTGGTTGAGGATTAAATGAGGAGTAAGACTCTTAATTCACTTTTAATCTCTCAAACGTGGAGTAAAAAAAGAGGAGTAGAGTGGAGTAAGGACCAGAATCAGAGGAGTAAATTACTCCTGGAGTAAAGTTAATCCATGGAGTAAGTCTTCAATTGTGGGTCCCACATTTATTTCTTTCCTCTACATACCCTCATTCTTTGACAAAAGAAAAAAAATGAGGATAATTTGATCATTTTATAATTAACAATTATGTAATATTTTTATATCCTCACTTCTCACTTAATCTTCTACTTTTCATACCAAACATGACTTACAACGTGTGGAGTAAAGAAGCTTAACTACTTAATCCTCTTTTACTCCTCAACCAAACACAGCCGTAAGACTTTTAATCAAGTAAAAAAATTATTAGTATCTACGGTAGTGCTGTCCCAGTTTTTAGCATAACTGTGGATAGGTAGTTTCTTTAATCGTTGCTTCTGGTGTTGATGTAAGACTTTTAATTAAGTAAAAAAAAATTAGAAAAATATCAAGACATTAACCTTTTTTATTCCTTTTGTCATTTTGAGTGCTTCTATAAAACTTTGGCGCCACTGATTTATATTTATCAGTTTAAATGGCTCATACATGTGAAAGGTAATGCGTATCAATCGTGGTGCTCTTTCAGAAAATAAGCTCCCCTCTTCCTTACCAGCACGGTGAATGGCCCCTATTTCTTTGTAGAAGACTTGGAATATAGAGCAAAAGCCTAAATTGCCCCGAAATATTTAACCAAAAATTATCATGGTCATCAGGTTCGTTGACCAGTAAATTAGAGAGATCCTTCTACTCAGCAAGACTTCCAAATTCTCAGCTTCTTGGTTTCGGCCGCTCTGTTTATTTAACTTGTATCCGAATTCTAGATTTTATTTTTGTCAGATTTGGTTATATTGTTTATATGTATCACTTTCATCTGATTTAAGTAATTACCAAAGTAACCGATTAATGCATTATGTGTTAATTTTACTGTTTGCTGCATGTACGGATTACCAGCATATACTGGCAAGTACCGCAACTATAGTAAGTGTTGACTTATTTTATTTCCATTTTGGACTTTTTTGGGGTTGTTTGGATGGAAGCAGGAATTTGGGGAATTTGGAGAATTTTCAATTCCTAGGCATAAATTTATTATAAACAATCTAAACTCTTCACAGAGTTAGAATTTTGCTATGGTGAGTTGCAACTCACAGGGATTCTGGTGAGTCGCAATCCAGGCCATCCAATACGCTCCAAGATTCGTGCAAATCTGATAGCGCTATGAGTCGCTGAGCGATTAAAAATTTCCGTTCCGTCTGTCAAATTCGCTCCGTTTCCTCTCTCTCTCTCTCTCCCCCTCTCTATTTCCCCTATCTACTCCTCCTCTAAAAACAGATCTGCGCCTAGAAAGCTAATCAGAGCAGAGAGTTGGTCGGAGTCCCTCTCCTTCGATTCTTTTGTTTCTCTTTTACTTTCGTCTCTCTCTCAACTGAAACGAAACAACAGATCTGCGCTCCTCTTTACTTCGTCTCTCTCACTGCAATAGAAACCTAGATAAGGATTGGAGTCTGGAGAACATCGGCTGGAGAGTGGACATCTCGCGCCTCAGAGAAACCTATCCTCACGGTTCTCTCGCTCGCCTCACTGCTCAGTTCAGCAGGTTCTCTCTCTCCTTCTCTCTCTCCCTCTCATGCGATTAAGCCACCCACCGCTTCTCCCCTTCTTTTTGATCAAGTCTCTCTTCTCCATGTGATCTAAAGACCACGCCAAGAAAAGTATATAATATTTCTGTCTTCCTTTTCCATGCGATCTGGAAACCCTAGTTTATTAGTTGGATTTAATCTGGTATTTTTATAGTTTTTTTTTAACAATTCCATGAATTTTTAGCCCGTAACAATACCATGGTCTTTTAATACAATTCCATGTCTTACTTCTCCATGGATTTTTACGGTTTGAAATTATATCTAGCCCCAATTTGTTGGTTGGATCTTTATGGTTTTCTAAAGATAATCGGCACTTGAATCCATATGGCATTACTCAAATCCAAAGACACTTGTTACGGTCTGAAATTGAATCATGATTCTGGCCTAGCACTACTTAAATTAAGATTCTATTATGCTTTATTTTCTAGATTTACCATAAAAATTCACTGATGGAAATAATTAGTCCTTTTAATCTGTGACTCACATGGTTCAATAAGGAACCTGATATGTTTTCTTTGTTCAATTTGTTAAAATATGTTTCTTGTTGTTAGCTCCAGAATGACTCAAGAGTAATGGATAAATAATTTTACTTGTTGTACTGAAATTAGGCATTAGTATCATATAAAAGTAGATAGATCATCTACTGCTAATTTGACATCTATGCTTATTAAGGTTTGCAAAAAGGTACATGTGTAGTTAAAATCAATGCGTGCATGGAAAGATCTATTCATTATTCATTTCTACTGGCCTTCCAGGATCTAATTCATGTTATCTTTTTGGTTATTTTCTATTATCTTTTCCTTTTTTTTTAGGGGAGTAATAATGAATAATAGCAATTTGTAGTTAGTTTAGAAATCTGTATAAAATTATTTATCTCTATTTACAAGTTTTAATGTATAAATGAATTTCACATGGAAAAAACAATATGGCACTTTCAGACTACTGAAGTTTCTACTTTCTATATACTGTACGAATTGATTTGGATTATGCAAATTTGTATAAGAACTGTTAAGAACTGTGGTAAGAACTATGTAAGAACTGTTGTTTGTATTATGCAAATTTGTATAATTTTCATACTAATTTCTCCTTCTATTGATTAAAGCTAGTTGTTTTACTAGCGTGTCCAAATACTCCTTGAAACCATGTCTATATGTAAAAGATATTCTTTTCTTCCCATCACTTAGACATGTACCAAAATAATATTGCCCCATTTCATTTTGTACAGGAATGTCTTGTACAGCACGCTCGTACAATCGATTTTTTTGGTTTTGGATATATCGTAATGGACGATTCCATCGTCTAATTAGGCTCTTGGAAATGGAGATAAGTAAAAATTCAGATAGCAGCAAAGGGCAAATTTCTGTCTAGGCAAATTTTTATTTTCATTATGTACTGTTTCTTTTAGGGAAGTTATGTAATATTATGTAATAATCTAAATGGATCTGTTTCATTATGTACTAATGTCACTATTTCATTTACTGGATGTATCAGTTTACTTTATGGTACTAGTTTTGATAATCTGAATGGATCAGTTTATTTGATGTTCTAGTTTACTATGTACCAGTTTACTTGATGTATCAGTTTGGCTCTATGTGTTATCTTTGATGCATGGTACAAGTTTACTTAATATTCAAATTGCTTTACTATAGAGAATACAACCATTCTGTCCAGCCACAATGAAGGTGAGATATTAGAGGAAACTGAACCCAGAGAACAACACACTGATACTAAGGATTCAGCTTCCTATAATTCTCACATTCAAATTCTCGAAAATTTCCATTATAAACCATTTGGTTGAACATAAAACATTGGAGGAAACCAAACTCAACAAGTAAATAGTGTGATATATCATCTAGTAAATTTTCATATGCCCGTTTTATTTTTTCATTTCCTGTTTTCACAGGCGTCAATTTTTACATATCTCCATGTGTACATGTAAATGTACATGGCAATTCATATAACAAAAATTAAACTAGCACATCAAAGTTGTTCATCATCTTCATACAATAAACTAGTCCAAATTCTTCAACAAGCTGTGGCAATTAAAATAATCGAAAATTTTCATACAATTTAAATACTTCAAAATTAAACTAGCCAGATTAAACTATAAACCAAGCTGTGACAATTCTTCATCATCTTCTCCATCAGACTCTTAATCTACTATAATCATACAATAACTATGTATGATTACACAAAGAAGACCTGCATCTTTGAGCGCCTTCTCAAAGTCTTCTTGCTTCTCAAATTTGGCACCTAATATTTATATAGACATATAAGTTAGATATTTGTTACCTGAATTTACAAGATAATTAATTACAAGTTGATCAAATAAGTGCACCATATCAATGAGATACTGACAGCCAGCTCTGCCAATTTTATGCAAGTATCAAACATTAAGTTGTCTGACATTTAAACATTAAGCTCACTCATGAGCACCATAATAAACTTAAGAATAGTGCAGTTGGCTTATGTATCCACACAAATGTGAAGCTGAAGTAAACACCAAAATTCATCTATTTATGCAAAAAAAATACACGGGTCAAAATTAAGTACCAAGTGAAGACAAACAAGTGTTCAATATGGTGCTATGGTTCAATCCGAGAACAATTAGAAGCCTTAAAAAATTAATCGGCACAAAAGGTCAAACGAAAGAGACAAGTGATTCTAAAAACTTATTTGGCATAAAATGTCTGACCCAAGCCTAGATGAGTGATGAGTGAGTACCGACCTTTGCAAAGAGATGAGTGACGCTAAGGTTTTGACGATGTCAAATTGAACATAGAAACGGCTTAAAATCCAACAAAGAACGGTTAGAAATCCATGTGCGAACCACTTCTAAGGAGGGTCAGACATCCATGGTTTCGAAGAAGAAAGCAGGAGGTGCTGAGACTAGGGCTCAAAAATTATCGACAGAAAGAGAGAGAAGGAGAGAGAGAGAAGAGAGACCCTATTCGCGAAGGGAAGCTGCTGAGAAGCTCTGAGAGGAGAGAGGAGGCAACTGCACAGATCGTGAGGAGGAGGGAGACAAGACTAAACAAAGGAGGCAAGCCGTGCAGAGGCGCTCTCATGCTCTTCGAGCTGATGCTCTCCGATCTACTCTCGGACTGTTCTAGGTTTAGGGTGGCGTTGGGCCGCTGGCTCAAATATGTTTTCGGAAGAGTGTGTGAGAGAGACGAAGGAAAGAGAGAGACGGAACGGAGAGAGAAAAAGAGACGGAACGGAGAATTAGACTCGATCCAGCGACACATCATGCACGAATTTTCAAACACATCCGACGGTCTGGATTGCGACTCACAAAAGAGGCCGCGAGTTGCAACTCACCATAGCAAAATTCCACAAAGTTATACACTTCCCAATAAATTTATGTCTAGAAATAAGAAATTCCCCAAATTCCTCAAATTTCTAAGCAATCCAAACGGCCCCTTTATTCTCTTTGTTATTTTTTTTCCCCGTTCACTGGGGCCACTGCTTCGGGCAGCAGCTAATTTTCTTGCTACAACATTTGTGGACAAAATTGCCCCTCTAACTAAGTATATTATTCCAATACTATATTTTATAATATTTTAATTAAATGCAATCAATTAAAATTATATAAAATATGAGTTTGAGGAAAAATCAAGTTTATAGTCTAATAAAAGTATATAACAAATTATTTTATCCAAAATTGCTAGTGAAATTAAAAGGAAAAAAATTCAGTTTGAGAAAATTCATCAAATATATTTTCTAGTGGCATGATGTATATGATACATAGTCTAATCTAAATAATGTGGACTTATGTACGACAAATAGTTTAATTGCAAATTCAAACATAAGGTTAATTGCATTTGGTTAGTAAGAGGGCAATACCGTCAATTAATGTTGTGCGGAGAAAGTTAGCTGCTGCCCGAAGCAGCTGCCGTCCAATGGAGATGCTAATAATATTGGATTGCCTTTCATTTTCTTCATCTTGCTTTCTTTCTTATATAGAAACGGTCCAATAATGTTTTCTGAACATAATTTTATATCCAAAATAGTAAATATCGTATTAAATTATAATATGTTAATTGAATGACGTTTTTTTAATATGGATGACAAAAAAATTGAACTTATTTTGATTAAGAACATGCAAGTTAAAAAAAAAAAAAGTTTCCAATATATTGAACTTCAGTGAACAAAATTTGAAGGCACAGAGCCCGTCAAAATTTTACAAACAAGCCAGTCAGCTCGTCCGTTCCTTACCACCTGAAACATAGGATCAATCGCTGGTGCAAATTCTAGTCTTCAATTGTTCAAATTCGAGTCTCAGTCCTCGCATTTCATCAAATGCCAAGGTAAGATAATCGGCCTCCTGTCAAAAGCACGCAAAAGAGATTAACCAGACCAGCTACATATTGCAAGCGCTTCAAAAATTTCAAGCATTGTTTTTTACAAAGCCTACAAATGATGCACCATATATATACTGGACTATAGGATGGTCTTTTCCTTTTTTGGCACCATAGCAGGTAGTTATGGTAATTGTAAAACATGTAATATAGGGTGCAGCGAGAACTTATTGACACTAACAAGCATGCAAAAATAGAACAAATAAACAAATACAAAAATAATAAGAAAAGAGAAAACTATCAGTTTCAGTACTCACCAATAGGCCAATGATATTTTGAAAGACACCCTTAAATAAACTCTCACTCAAGCAATGATTGATTTGAGATCTTATCTCATCATGCATAATGGTAAGAACATAGATTGTAATTTGCACTTTCCGTGCGGGCTCCATTGAAAAGGCGTCATCATTTTCTCCCGATATAAAAGGATTAAATAAATCCAAAACAAGAGATAGGAGCTTGTTGCTTGCCAGAAAGAGGCGAATACATGGCTTCAATAAATATCTGAAAGTTTGTGTATTTTCTGATTCAGAAATCTGGCCTGTTCTTTTTGGCAGATACTGTGGAAATAAAAACAAATATGCAGAAGTTTAGCAACATAGAAGGCTTGAGGTAAACTACAGGTTTCTCCGCTAGGCATTAAATGAGATCTAATTAGGCTGTCCTAATTCCATTGGACTTAATAAGTAAAAGGAGAACACACTGGGACTTAATAATATGGCTTGATTGCATAGTTGAGGATTAATATATCCAAGGTTCTGTTCCAGTCATAAATGGGAAATTATCAAGACACCAAGGTAAGGGGCGAGCAGTGTGTGTCTGTGGGTTGGGGGTTCTACATCAGCAAAATATTACTGAGGAAGCAAGAGTGAAAGTACATACAATAGAAGAAGTTATCATGTAGCTAAACACCCAGCCAGCTAAATCATGTACTTCACTAGCTGACAGCTTTGACAGCCGCATGTCAAGTCGAACCACCATTCGCATCAACCCATGCATGTTTGCTAAAGCTGGCTTTCTTGCTATCTCTTCAGAAAGTGGGCCCCACAACATCTTTAGCAGGATTGATCCATCCCCCATTTGAGAGAGGTACCTCAAAACATGACGAGTTGTGGTTTTAAAGAGATCCTGGTTCAGGGTCTTTACTGCGGCTGTTTCTGTGCAAATGGACTTGTTAAGAAATAAAAAGAGGCATTTCGAATAAAAAATAATATTAGGGAGATTCTTCTTCAAATATGATCTTCAAAGTCTGAATGCAATTCTAGGTAGCTACTACCTAGTATTTCTAAAAAAATACTGAATGTAATAAACTCTCAAACAGAGAAGTTCCGCACATCACCTCCAAATACTCTAACACAGACTACAAAGAAAAAAGAAAAAAGGGAGTACAAGGATGCATTGTAAATGAGGAGCACTGCAATGATATACCAATTTAATTCTACTTATTGAAATTTTAACAATACCTTGCTATATTACTATAAGTAATAAAAAAGAACAAAATGCAAAATCAATTTACCAGCATAGATCCTAAAATGAGAAATCAAGGTGAGTAGAAACCCCAGATGCTCGGACAAATGCAAACGATTGGCTCTATACGCTGAATGTAAAACCTCAATTATTTTAAATAACATGACTGGATCCAACTCTTCACCTGCATTTTATTGCAGAGTTAAGAACAGTCAAATGAAAGACTAAAGGAACAGAAAAAACAAATTAACAACAAAATAAAATGAAAGTTAATTTTGGGGGAGGCCAAACCAAATAGGAAAAGGACAAAACTGAAACAAAATGATAACTAAAAAGATAAATTATAATAAATCAGGCTTTTGGGAGAGGCCCGTGGGATTCAGGTACCAGAAAATCAATTAAAGTTATCCTCTGGTACTGTATCCATCAGGACCAAATATGGAAGTTACCAAATGGAGCAAATATTCTGATTTGATTTCATTTGCTGTAGGGAATAAGCGAAAGAGTTAGAAGATGTCTTTGGTGATCTTTTATTGGAGAAAAAAACTAAACCAAGTAGGTAGACAGTGAGGTCCACACTGTAACATGTGTATATAGTGATGAAAGAGTACTTACATAAACAACAGGATGAAAGAGACTTGAGAAGGGCAGGGGTCAAGCTCGAGAAATAATACAAACAAGACACAGCCAATGCCTGGCATTCACATGGAATTTTCATAAAAATACCCTTTGGTTTAGCATTGAAAAAATCTTCAAGGGACAACTGAATAGTGTCAAATTCCGCTGCCAGAGGAGAGGTTGATACATTTGTCTGACCCACTCGTAGCAGGAGATTCAATATAACCTATATAAAATGAGGATGCTCATTTATGCAAGATCAACACAATTGAAGAAAGCATAACATTCAATATCAGAATATCTGGCTACCTGCATATACTGGCCCAACATCAAGAGGTGTTCCTTTTTAGCACTCTCTTCTTTAGAAGTGTTCTCTTTGACAGATAGATACTTATCACCCAAATGCAAAAGAACACGAGGGAACTCTCTTATCCATTCAATTTGATAACGCACAAGAAAAACATAGTCTGGTACGCCAGATATGGACCTACCCTTCTCAGGAAGAAGCATCTCTTCAACACAAGATAAATAGGCCAACAAAAGCTTAGACTCCACATTGCATTCTTTATATGCACCCGTAAAGGCCTGAAATGCAGAAGATAGAAAAAGCAAGCAAGACTTCACTACATGCACATGTTTTCCAGACAATGTAAGAAAATAATGCTGGTATTAGAATATAGAATCCCTATTTCAATTGTTCGACTAAACAACCAAGGTAGCAATTATGGTAAAAGGTTAAAGTCTGTGTCTATATGAAGATGCACTGATTCATACAAGTTAAACACAATTCACCCCTGTTAACGACTTGGAAAATTAAGGATCAATTGATATCATCGAAGGCAACTAAATCTATCAATTTCCCATATTTGCAAATAACCCCAAAATTTGACTTAGTTGACACAAAGCTTTAGCTTTGGAATCAGCAATTAATTAACCCATCATGCTTCAATTAACCTGAATCGTGCAATTATACCTCCTTTAACCAAGTCACTTAATAAGCTATCCAGCTACAGCAACATTTTTGTATTAACAAATTTACTAACTTGACTGTAAAGCTATCGCCCATAACCCTGACAATGCAGTTACTCCCTGACTCAGCTTACTATCACCTTAAAGCCAACTTGGAAAAAAAATTAATACAAAAATAAGGTGTACCTCTAGCAATCGATCCTTCCAATCATTTGTGACATGTGAGATGAGCTCTGGCATGTAGGCTAATAAAGAAGCTAAATTATCCTCATTTTTCTTATTTAGTCGTATCCCAGCCTTATCAAGCAGTGTTCTCTCTATGAAGTAGAGAAATTTATTAGCCAAGTAGGACATGGGCCCCATCCATCCACCAAGAAGCAAGTATACTTCAGCAATTTTAACATTTAGAATGAAAAATTCTTCATCGACCTGCATATTTAACCCACTTAATAGAGTTATTATAATCAAAATAAAATTTATCAAATTAGCTATTTCACCAAAACCACTTTCTCTAGTCCAATTTTTCAATAAAAGCTATAACCATCACCGGGGCATTTTGCACCCCTAGGCTTGCTCACCACCCAGTGCACCATGGCACCCTGCATCTTCACCCATAACCATGAACCCTGAATAAATTCAAATTTGTACAGCTTTTATACTAGTCCGAAACTTGTAGAAGGTGAACAATTAATTTGTGTTTGGCAGAATCGGCTTCACGCATGCCATCAAGGGAGTGGCAGGCAAGCAGCGAGAAAGTTCAACTCTTTCTCAACAATTGTAATTTCAGATTATACAAACTTAAAACCCTTGAAACAATATAAACAGAGTGATCTGAAGAAATTGAATGAGTTTACACGTGTGTGAGAGAGAGAGAGAGAGAGATAGACCTTGTCGGTGAGATCATTTTTTAGCCCAAAAGGAAACCCCTCCAATATTTTTCTCAAATGCACCAAAATAGAACAACTTGGATGCTCTTTCAGCATATTAGAATTTTGAACAAGGACATCTGAAGCCGAATACAAACACTGAAGTATATACGACAAAATCTTGAAAGATTGACTGGTTGCATCAGGAGTTGTGCTAAATAAGGACATGGATTCCTCGAAGCAGTTAACAAGAACTGGTATGAGATTTTCAATCTTATCAAAGTTTGATGAATATCCTGAAAAAAAGGTTCAAAGTATAAACAAAAATTTACAGCGATTTAACAAATACCTTTCTTTTTTTAATAAACAATGATCAATAACCCAATTAGCCAAAATAAGTAAAAATATAGCACCAAAAACCATATACATGACCTAATAAAAGCTTTAATTCTAGGAGCCACTTCTGCTGTTTGTGCTGCTGCTCATTGTAAATTCAACAGTATATCTACTGGGAGATGTCCATGTAGCAAAAAACAATAGTTTCAGAAAATCTATACAACTACTGTTGGGAAAATCTTTTTAAATTACACTGTTAGTTAGTTTTGCTTAGACAATGAGCAGGGAAGATCACATGGTTGAATTTTGGAAGTGCAGTGAAGCAATTGTTATGCTGTTACTTTCTTACATGAATAAAGCTTGAAATTTAAAGATATTATCTATTTCTCCAGCATCAGCCAACAAGGTCCAATCTATACAACTACTGTTGGGAAAATCTTTTAAATTACATTGTTAATTAGTATTTTCTTAGACAATGAGCAGGGCAGATCACAAGTTTGAATTTTGGAAGTGCAATGAAGCAATTCCTATGCTGTTACTTCTTAAATGAATAAAGCTTGAAATTTAATGATATTATCTATTTCTCCAGCATCAGACAACAAGGTCAACTCAGGTGTGATGACACAAAATGGAAGATTAAACATATTCAGACTAAATTGCAAATTTACCACTTCTTGCTATAGGTTCTTCAGAAGACTCTCTGTATGCATGCAGAAGCCATTTCCCAGCTGTGCCTTTTTTCTATGAACAAGTGAGAAACAATAAAAAGCTTCTGAGAGAGGAGCTTTACTAAGTAAAGTGGTAAATTTCAGTTAAAGGCATTGATAAGCCTCACCAACATATACGACATGACAAAAACCTACATAAATTGGCCACAGACTTTGATTCCGACGATCCTTTCAATGTTTTCATCCCACAAAAAAAGGGGAGAATTCAAATTTGTCCTACCTTATGATAAAAGACCAAATTGGTCCTAGATTTTAATTCGCACCAAATTGTTTTAGGCCCCCAAAAAACTCAAGTTGGTACCTGAACTTTCATTTGCACCAAACTAGTCCTACTTTTATTAAAAAAAAAAATTTCATTTAAAAATATTTCACAAATATAGGTCTGGTGCAAAAGAAAGTTTGGCAACCAGCTTGGTTCTTTTTTCAAAATTCCAGGACCAATTTGGTGAAAATGAATTTCAAGGATGAATTGGAAAATTTAAGGACATAAACCTGGTTTTTCCAAAAAGAAAGGAGTAATAACATAACCCGGTACTGACCTGAGAATTAATTGTATCTGTATCAGTTGTCTTATTTGTGTAGAGAGAAAGACAATGCTCAAGGCCGCTCAAAATGCTGCTGAGCTGGTTCTTTTCTTGTAAATATATCTGACTATTTCTCAATATATCCACATAGTGGTCCAGTACCTGCCACATATAAACATGAGCTAGTTTTACCATGTCCACAATTAACTGTAGCAAAACCACAATGGTACATAATGGTGACCGAATGGAATTATTTCCCAGAAGTTTTGGCAGGATTTCTTAACAAACATTAAGCAGGTTGACTGCAAATGTTACATCTTGGTAGAAAGCAAACTTCCATAAATATAGGTCAGAATTGATGGGATCCAAATTAAAACATACAGATTCGGTCAAACAATGCCAACTTATTGAGTATAATAATGTACTAACACTGCCAATCAGGTCTTGCACAGGCATGTGATAGCCAAATTTGCAACATTCATACAAACCTTGTCAGAATGCATGAAGAAGGAAGAAGGATAGCTATGAACAAGAAGCCTAAAAAATTTAAATGCCGAGAGACGAATTTCAACAGTCATGTGTGTCATTGCATTAAATATGTATGCCATCAAAAGGGCCACTGTGGGTCCTTTTATATCCTGAAATGGAAACAAAGCTATAAAAAATGGAGAATTTGAGGATCCATAGGTATGTGTCAGGCAAGTGCATTGATTTATTGTTACCAGGCTAAGAATATAATGTTAACACTGATTTTAAAGTAACAGGATAAAAATTTCAAGACAGTGCTGGAGCCAGAAACATAACATAGAGGGACCAAAATCATAAGACAGAACAAATAAATAAAAACTTATTAATTGAGAACATATCCTACCTAAATTAAGTTATTCTCATTAATTTGGGGGGGGGGGGTTATACAATTTTTTTAAAGAAATACAAGAAAATATACATGTAAGTATTCTCATTTTTGAAATATAGGGAGGCCAGACCTCCACCAGTCCCCTAGTAATTCCACCCCTGTTTCAAGATTTGATACATTGTTTCAGTATTTGATTATATAGATACCAGCTATTGATTTCTGAAGGGTCATGAGCAGTTCATGCCAAATATCATACAAAAGCAGACTATAAGCGAGTACCTCTTTCAAAGACTTGAAGATTACTGAGTCAAAAATATTATATAAAACTTCTCTGACGGCTTTGTCAGAATCACAAATTCTTTCACGCAATTTCTCTATTATTGCAAGCTTGTGTGTCTTAAGCTCCAATGGATGCTTCATGATCAAATCCCTTATCCCATTCAATGCCGCTTCATTTCAAAAATATAAAATTAGTATAACAACACAACTGGAATAATTTGTCAAATTTGAAATTGCCAAAACTAAATCAATTTTCTGATGCTTTTTTTTGGTTGAAAAATTATATAACAGTGCCCTACGTTATCCATATGTTGCAAAAAAGAAACCCCAGGATATTGGATGAATAAAAACGACATCTCATACTTTCAAAGATTCTATACTGATAAATATATTGAGATTGTCGCAATGTTAGTCATTTCAATAAAAACGACATGTACCATCATTTATTAATTATATTTATAAAGAATAGACTAATCTAATAGTTATTAGTAGAAGATGTTATCATAAAAAGATTAAAAGATCTTTGAAGTAATAAGACTCCAATAAAAATCAATCCCATCTCAATTTCATGGTTTATTACAGGCTCAACTTCTTGGGACAAAAGGCTTAGTTGTTGTTGCTGTTGTATTACAGGCTCAACTGCTAACACCAACATTGTTAGATGCCAGGTAAAATTTTTCGTTTTTTTATTTTTATTATTTTCTCCAACAGTACTGGATTCCAGTACAATTTGAAATTATAAATAAAAGGAAGGAGAGGTTTTAGCAACTTATGGACAAAGCAGGGGTTTTCACATTATTTTCTCATATCTTTCCGGTTTGGGGGTTTAAAAGAGACATAGCTTTTAAATTTGTTCAAAATTGGAAAAAGCAAATAAACAATCTGAAGTACCTCTTCTGAATTTAGAATTATAATGAGATGTTTGTTGAAGTAGCTCTCTAAGCGTTAAGCCTTTTTTACTGACTGCCATATCCGTTCTGTCTGCCACCATGGTCTGTTCAGGTAGAACAATAGCTGTTCACAAAGAAACCCAATTAAAATAGTAATTGTGAAGTGGACCTGCATTCCGTTAGAAGATAATACTCTCCATTGGTATATGTCTGTTAAGCAATTACATCCCTTTTTAAGTTCAAAAATCACATAATCTTACAATTGGAATCTACAACAGTCAAGAACATTATACACAGAAATAATTACACCCAAAAGGCGCGTAAAGCTTACACGGAACATTTTTATTTTTTTTCACCATAACTTTCTAACTGACATAAATAAAATAGATATAATAAATTGTTTTGAATTAAACAAATGAATGAACAAGTAGTGACCTTTGGTCTTAATTTCTGTACTAGTTGCATTTTTGGGTGGCTGGAGCTTTCGACCGACATGGCGCTTCACTTTCTGTGCAAAACAAAAGAGAAAAAGAAAACAATTCAATAGTAAAGCGTACGAAGAAGAGCAACCAAATGGAGGGGGGGGGGGAATCAGAAAGTAGAGTACAGACCTTAAAATCAATCCCTTTTTTCTTAGGTTTCTTGGAGGAAGAAGGTGGTTTTGAGCGCACCATGGTTTATTCTGACACTGTACGCAGAACTAGAAATACAAATATGGAGAAATGAGACGGCGGGGGTTTAGACGAGGATTTCGCAAGAATTGGTTGAATCGAAATAGAAATTTTAGTTGGAGAACAGCCCTTTAATACTTGGGTTTTGGGTTTTTCACACTGATTTTTTTGGAGAAAGGGAAGAGAAGAGACGCACCAGAGATGGAGAGCGGCGCCTGGAGAGAAAACGGATCCGTATCTGGATGGTTGTATTCAACCGGACGTCTTTCAATCCGAGCCGTCTGATTTAATCTAAACGGTTAGATTTTTTCGGGCTATCAATCTTAGTATCATGCACGGGACATCTATGGCCATTGAGATTTAATCAGACGGCTGAGATCGAAAACATCCACTGGATGGCCATCAAAGAATGAGAAGTCGAGAGAAAACGGAGGTATGAGACTATTGGGTTTAGGGTTTAGGGTTTAATCGAACCGTAAGTTGGATCCGATAATTTTGTTAGTCGACCTGTAACGAAATAACGAACGGAGAGGATTACGTTAGACTTACGACAGTACAAAGGGTCAAGGGAACTAATTAATTATTTTCAAAAAACATTAATGTTTTTGTAATATTTATTTGGAAATGGTTCCGCGTTCTGATTATGTCTATTGCTGTACATACAAAAATAAATGTCTAATGCATCACTTATTTTTGTTAAAAAAAAATGCCACCAATAATATTCGCACCACAGTTTCCTTCGCGGAAATCACAGTCCACTTCATCCTGATCTTCGCTTAACAATAATTTTACTAAAGAACTGATCAATAAATAAACGAAAGTTTTCCGCGAATAAAAGTAGTCCGATTATCAAGGATTTCGCTACTCTATTAGCCGATAATCCAATACTTTATACATTTTATAATATTTTTGTAAATTAAACCCCACTAATAACTTCATTCAGCCCCTGCTTTTAATTGTTTCACTTAGGCCCCGATCAAAATTCCATTTTCATAGCATAGGATTTCATTTCATTTCATTTCGTGCGAAAATTCTTGATCAAAATAAAAGGATTGAATGTCATTTGGTTGAAATTCTCATGTAATTAGATCTAGCGAAATTATATGAAATCAATTCAAATAAAATGAAATCCCACGTAATGATCAGAGCCTTAGTATTACAGTTAGGACTCTGATTCCTATTGTTATTTTTATTGTTGTTGTTAATATCATCGTCTTTATCATTGTCATTACCGTTATTATTACGAAATAGATTCAATCAAATGTGTTTGACCCAAACTTCTTCAAACTCCAAAAAACCTTAATTTTGATTTTAAAAGTTCAAATGTCCAATTTGAACCATTATCATGAATCCTTCAATAACAATAGTTGTTTAAAAAAATTTAAAATAATAGTTAAAAATATTTTTAAAAAAATTAAAAAGAAAATTTAGTCTTCAAAAAAGATTTTAATATGAATATCCATATTCATATTAAACGATTCGGGTCAGCCAATTAAACTTTCAAAAGTGAGATCTAATAGATTTTGACAGAGAGTTCAATCATTTGATAGAATCCATTGTATATCTGTATTATTATTATTATTATTATTATTTATAATAATAATAATAATAATGTTGCTGTTATTACTATTATTACTATCATCATCATCATCTTCGTTGTCGTCGTCATCATTATTATTTAAGTTTTTTTGTTTTTTAATTATATCGAGCTGTATCAAAATTAGGGCTTCGTGAAAATGACATGAATAAATTAAGAATTCTTTTTTTTGGAAGATAAAGACGGGATCGAGCCCGCCAGCTTAGAATAAATTAATAAGTTATTATACAAGTCCATAAAATGCTACTTGGTCCTCCCAAATAAAGTTTAAACCAGTTAAGCAGATCAAAAGACATTCTATTACTAAAAGTAAGGTAGTAATTGTTCAGATTGGTCGGAAATAACCATACAAGTACATCAAAATATGTTAATAGTAGAGGAATAGTAAATGAAGTCCTTTCTAAAATCTCTCTCTTTCACAAATTGGGTATCATCTAGTAGCCCACAGAATATTCTTAATACTACTTCTCAAATGATCCCCTTCCGGCGTATCGCTGGCACCCATATCTCCTACAATAGAATCGTCACCACAAGCAAGATCATTCTCTGCTGGCCCATTAAAGAGCTCCTCATCTGAAATACCTTGAAGCCTATTGTGATGCTTGATGAAATTATGGAGAACACAACACGCTATGACAACTTTGGTTTGTGTTTTGAACTTGTACTTTCGCATCCATTGACAAATTTTGAAACGAGTTTTTAGGATGCCAAAGGTCTTCTCAACAATGTTTTTGAGCTGTGCATGTCGGTAATTGAACAAATCTTCTGGACATTCATATTGGTTTTGGTTTTGAGACTGAGCACAAAATTCTGCCAATTGGTAAGGTTTACCACGATATGGGCCAAGGAATTCACTTGTGTTTGCGTAACCTCCATCGACAAGATAATACTTGCCTGATGGAACCACAAAGCCATCTTCCACTGCTTTACGCAGTATTGAATTATCATGAGCTGACCCCTCCCAACCAGCAACCACGGCCAAGAAATTACCATCAAAGTCAACAGCCGCCATAACATTTTGCGAATAACCATGCTTGCTATTACGAAATCGTTCTTTCGAAAATTCATCATCTCGATCAGGAAATGCAAGAATGTGCGTACCATCAACTGCACCCAAAGCATCCTACAACACAAATTTTGGTTACAACTTACAAACATGATTTCTATGTTGAAGCAAAATTATTATATGCGAAAGTTGGATAACAACATACCTTGAATGGAGCATATATTGTCCCTTCTGATAGTTCTGGATGTATCGGTGCATTCGACCCTGGCAATTTGATGTAGTCCGATTGCATGAGTAGAACGCAATGCAATACTTTGTTGAAGCATCTCCACACAGTTTCAGTTGAATGCTGGAAATCCTCACCTACTTTCCTCATATCAGTTGCATGACCAACAATCTGTAGAAACATAGCCACTTGCTCCTCGATTATTACATCTCCATTAGATACCAAACCTTTCTCCCTCAGTTCATCACACAAAATATTAAAATTATCCGTGCTCAAACGGAAACTTTCATAACAACGAGGGTGGTGATTGTCTAATATGTTTAGAATCCATTCTTTACCTGTCACTTTCATATCATTCCTCACTTCATTCCAATTATCCCTCATACACACTTGGGCCGCATTGAACCACCATGCACAAGCTTCAATAATAAGATCCTCCATCTCTTCATCAGATGTCGAACTAACGTCACTAGACATTTTTAACTCCTACAATTATGAAAGAAACAATTAGGCACTAGCTCATTCCTTTCTGCTAAGCTCGTCAGGTCACACACTTTTAAATTAATTCACTATCTACTTATTTTCTTTTTTATTATGTTAATATCATAAAATGAGTACTGCAGGACCTCTAGAAAAACTAACAGGAAAAGGAAAAGCCAAAGATGAAAAAAAAATTATAAAGTAACACAACATAAAAGGAAACAAGAAAAGCAGATAATCCCGAGTGGTGCAAACAAAATACAAACTCCATGCAAATAAAATATCAGAGGAGCAAATGGGGAGATGCAAATAAAATACAACAGTAAATGGGATCCTGATGGATTAACCAGACAATAACTTCACGGATTATTTTAACCTACAAAAACAATAGGCTTCTCAGTTTTTTTTGGGGCCTTTTTTGCTAATTACTATGAGCGTTAATTGAGATTTAATTGGTCTTAATCAGGGTTCAGTGGCAAAATTGGCTAGTAATACCATTCTGTACGATAACTTATCTGTATAAGAATGTAGCAGCTATAATTTGTCTTGCTGAACAAAGTTGGAACACAAAACCCTAAAATTTTAACCAAGCTGAGATAAATTTGATAAAATTTCGACCAAGTATTTAGAAACTTTTGTTAATTAACAAGGAGATAACAAGTAATAAACAAATAGATATACAATAAGATTGGTTGCTAATTGATAATTGCAGATGAAATGTAGCAGCAACAAATGGAGGTTCAAGTATACATTAAGGAACTTCAGATATCCTTTGAAACCCAAATAACAATACTGAAAACTAAAACAATAAAATCAAATAACTTCTTTATGGCGAAATACTTAAAATAGTAACTTGAAAATTTAGCAAGAATATTATGAACCAGTGATAAAATAATAGTGTAAAATTAACCTTGACAGTGCAGCACAATCAATTTCGTCAGCTGGTATTAGTTTTTCTTTAATGCGACCTGTTCACCATTTTAAAAAAGGCTAATATTTCACTGAGAATAGTGAAGAACATCAAAATAAGCAACAGTTAAAAAAGAGCATAGGATTCTGTGGTATCTGTAATTCATTATCAATGCCATAGTGGTACATAGTACCAGCACAACAGTCAGGGAGGGTGCTGAACTGGTAATGTATCCCAAAGAGCATCACACAGGTCAAAGTACTAGCCACAGAACCAGCTTATTACAATTAATCCATAATCCAGTAAAATAAACGACAACCTAACCAAAAGTTCAAAGTAGAATAATGACAGGAATACACAAAACAATTATATGGTTCAAGCTACAACAATTTTGTCTGTAAGCCCTCCAATTCCACTCAATTCGGGCTAGTACCAGTGTTGGCCCAACTGAAATTGCAGCTCCTCCAATAAATCCCACAACAGATGAAACACTTCATCTTTCAGTTTGCCCTTCCATAATAATGCCCAATAATTCACTAAAGAAATGACAGTATTAGCTAATATTTTCAGTTTTTCACTGTTTAAACAGTAGCTCATTGGTAAATGGTAGCATATATCAACAAGTATAACAACAAATGTCCATATAATTGAAGTAGATTAGATGATCTAACTAACAAAATAAAATATAGATAACAAATGGGAGAATCGCACGGTAGTAAGAGCACAGAATCGAAGAGAAAGAAATAGTAGTACTCACCTCTACTTCTTCGTTCAATATTTTCCGCTAAATTTTGGAGATAGGAGGGAGAAAGGATCGAGAGAAGCGATAGTGGAGTGGATTGGAGACTGAAAAGCGCAAAGATAGGGAAAGGCAGAATAAAATAGAGTTTTTCTATTTTCAAATTTCTACAACTTTCCCAAGGCGGGTCTTTTTGTTTACTACTACAATTTCCCAAAATTCACAGGCGAACAGTTAGCATAGCATGAGGGTCTAGGGTTTATACACTTTTTAGCAAAGAGCCTTATCTCAGCCTCTCAGTTATCTATGCTTTTGAATTATTATATTATATATTCCAACAGTGCCTAGTTCCTGACAAATAAGGCAAAAACAGTTACGTTTATGGTATCAAAATTCAAAATAGGAGTAATGCTAGAGTCAAATGTGTGTGACACTTGGCACGTCAAACGATATCGAATAGCGTTTGACTGTCAAAACCAAGCTCTTCTACAAAAATGGCTTTGGAAATTACAGTCAGAACCTGAGTCTATTTGGACAAAGACGGTTCATACACTCTATGGCACTTCAGACATTACACAACTCTTGTCGATGCAACATATATCGCACAGTTTGAAGGACATCATTAGGGGTTCCCTTTTTTTAAAATATTTATATTGCTCGAAACCCTCAAGATGGCAGAGTCTCCTGGCGATGGACACCAGACGGTAACTTTTCATCAGCCTCTGCGTACAAACTTATCATCGATGCTAAACCCGATTCTTGCTTTCACTTGGAAGATTAAAGCTCCCACCAAGGTCAAAGTGTTCATTTGGCTCCTACTTAAGGACATAATTTTGACCCAAGCAAACTTGCAAAAACGAAACTGGCCTTCAATTACCAATTGCATCCTATGTCCTTCTTCTTCTACGAAGATAGTGAACATTTGTTTTTGGAATGTGTTTTTGCAAAAGCAACTTGGGCGCATGGTGATGGCATCAAATTCTTATGCCTGGCATAACAACGTATTGTATTTTTGGTGGAAGAACAAAAATACTACAAATAAATAAAAACCTATCCTTTGGGATTCGACTTGGGCGGCAAGGATGTTGGTTGATCTGGAAGAAGAAAAATGCTAGAATTTTGAACAATCGCTCCTCCACGCCCATATAGCTGGCCAATGATATTTCCATCCTATCAAGACAATGATTCTTCAATTGTTGATTTTTTATTGTTGCATTAGGATAGCACCTTTTGGTGTCTTTTGGACATTTGAACTTTTTTCTTTTCTTTTTTCTGAACTTTTTGTAATTAACTTGTAATTCTTTAAGTTTTTATTTTTTAATAAATTTGTTGGTTGGCTCTCGTCAACTAACCTTCAAAAGGAAAAAAAAAAGAATATTTCAATGGGACCGTTTGGATCGCTTAGGAATATAGGGTTGTTTGGATGGGTATGGAATAAGCAAGAATAACAAATTCCGGCGCGGAAATTTATTCCTAACCATTCAAACTCTTCACAAAATTACACACTTCCCAATGTTTTCCGCGCTATTCCTAGGTGGAAAACATTGAGAAGTGTGTAACTTTCTAAAGAGTTTGGATGGTTAAGAATAAATTTCCGCCTAGGAAGAGACTATTCCTCTTATTCCTAAGCGATCCAAACGACCCCTTATCAATATCATATTGAGCGATTCGAATAATTTAAAATTTCAATAGTTAGGTCTAGAATCGTGTTTGACGTCAAACGCATTTGACTCTAGCATAACTCTCAAAATAGATGTGTGTGACTGTGTTCAAAGATGGAAATTCTAGATTTTTTATGTGAAAATATTTTTTGTACAAGAGACTAGACTGAGCATTTGGCTATTGAACATTGTGATCATTTATTACTTGGTGAAGGTTGGTGTTGCCTGTAACATACCCAAATAAGGAAAACAATTGGAGCTCGCAAAAAAAAAAAAAAAATGCTTCAGACAAAGCTGATAGAACAAAACCAAAATAAAGATAAGCAAAAATACAAAAAAATTCGGTCTGTTCCCCATTTTAAAAACTACAGAACAAAATTTCTCCCCTCTTATGACGAGAGGCTCAAGCCCCTATTTGCACAACCAATTTAATACATCACCCTAATTCTCTTTCTTATCAGGTGTTGTTTAAGAAACTCTTAACACAGTCACCAGCAATCAAAAAATATTTTAGGTGCCATAAACATGTCTATCCACTGGCAGCGCTTCACAAGTCTTAACTACATCCATCCATCTTTTTTCAAGTATAAACAAAGAGCCTTCTGGTAGGTGGCTGACAAACAAAACTGGGTGCTCAAATGCACAAAAATCAAAGTTCTTCTTGCACTGCCTCGAGCCTTCATCTATATTAAGATTGTTTCGCCGGCGTTTTCGTTCTAACTTTACCTTTCCAGGTTTGGTGGTGCCAAATTTATCTAGTGATAGCTCCAAGTTAGTTATCTCATCCTTATCAGGGACAACTGGCACGCTGAAGTCAATGAAGCACATTGCCCTGGCCAAACAGAAGATATTTTTAATAAGATACCATAAATTATATACTTTCTGACATAACAGTAACGTCCAAATTAAGTTTTTTATGACTTTTCTATTCCTCATGACATATCTTGGTGCTTAATTGGTCCTATCAAGGGTATTTGAGATTTAATTTCATTGTCCAGATTTCATTGAGGCTGGAAATTACTTTTCTCACTTCCTCAATTAGCAACACACTTAAAAACTTATCATAATGACCAAAATATCTTTATTATATTGCACATGGAAGGAGTTTTTTTTTAAAGTTGAGGGTATTTTGGTCATTATCATTGATTTTGGAGTGTATAGCAAGTTTGGGGAGTGAGAAAAGCAATTCCCATTGAGGCTCCTGATCATCTAGACATACTTATTAACTAAGTTCAGACCATTTTTTTGAATAGCCTCTCTTCTTGCTTCGCTTGTCCAGGGTTCTACTGAATGTTTGGTCATACTAATGGATGCCTAATTACACAAAAGATTTAATTTAAGGCTCAAATAATTGTCCAAGATATACAGTTCTAGATACTAGCAATACAATATAAAACTGTCTTAATTCAGGTGAACGTACAAAACTGTACACAATTTGACATCAGATTCCTCAACTCTGCAAAATGACAAATAGAAGAGAGAAGGAAAAGGATGACAGCATGCGAGGACACCATTATCAACTACCAACAAATAAACACTGGAGATAAGTATACAAGTTTTTGAAAGTACCTTGAGCTATAAACAATGACTGAATGTGCATAAGAGAGGCAAGGAGGGAAGGCAAGGCCGATGACTTCACCAGGAAACTCCCGGAAACTCCTGGGGAGGTGGCGTGTATGCCGTCTAGACCACTCCCCCATCTGCTTTGCCTCCACATCAAGCACATACACTTCATTCCCTGATGTTGTCACTACCAGCACATTGCTATTTCCAGGTACAAATCCCCCAGCTGTTACAGCTGCTTCATTCAGCCTGTGCACGTACCAGTGTTGCCTGCACAAAAAACATTGCTCATACGTGGTTTAATAATTGCCATGATCTGACACTTCATTCTAGTAGTACAGGTAAAGGAAGCAACAGTAACGGTAGAACAGTTTTAAATCTCAACCAGAAACAGACTTGTCCATAAGCTGCAAAAAAATTTCAGCTTGGTAAACCCTATATATAAATTAGCCAGTGTTTAAAAATGTACAGAAAAGAACCAAATTTATTTTTATCTCATTCTAAAGTTGTGTTTGTGTTTCTCTTTCCTCTTAATTTACATTAAATTTACTTGACAGTATTGCTGTTATTCATATCTACCTTTTAATTATATCAATTTTAAGCTGTTATGCATTAGTACGTTCAAGTATCGCATCAATAAATTGTTGCATGGATTTCATTAGAAATGTAGATATTACTATATTGTCAGAAGTGCAAAGTTATCAGAACCGCAAATACACTAGAAAAGGAATTCTTCAATATCTCTAACAACATTGGCTGGGCTATTTTTAAGTACAAAGCTAGGAACTGACAATTTTTTTAATATAGATATAATATTTTTATAACTGACCTCTGTGTTTCTAGGTTAAATACATAGACATCTCCAAAACAATTAGTCGCAGCCAGCCACTGCCCATCATAGCTTGTGAACATTTTAGTTGCGGGTGATTCACTAACTGTAGAATCCATATCAATTGCTTTTCTTTGAAGATCAAAGGTGCCAATAATTTCTGATTTTCTAACATCCACTACCTGTTAGAGCCAACAAATGGTAAAAACAGTTATTAATCTTTATTGAAATCCCCAGTAAAATTAGAGGGTTATGTAAAATAAGTATTCCTTTTTCTGGTCGGTTTGGGTGCATGTAAGGGTTGAACATAGACTTGAGAACAATGTTGCAAAGTATTTCAATGTTGAATTTGGTATTCAACCAGCTCAAATAACATACTAGTTGCTCTGTTAACAGTATATACCAGTGTAGACTAGTACTAGTTATACTAATTTCAGTTGAAGGAAATTGTGGAGCAAGGGGTCAAAACCTATCTTTAACAAAGAAAGAGCAAAAAATATAGCACAATACACAACCCACTTTCTTAAAAAAACCTCCAGCTCCATAAAACAAGCAGTACAGTTTCAGGAAATCACTAGGACTTGAGAAAAATCTCACATAACCCTACCTTCCTAGCACACTTACAATTATTTAAACTTGATCTTGTGCCAGAAAAACTAACAAATTGTAAAATATTACTTTGGCAGATCACTTCCAAATAAAAAAGAGCTCAATAGTTTGAATTTGTCATTTATTTAGGTATTAAAAGGTCAATGTAATATAGGTTGTAGCAAATTGTGGCACCAGAACCTCTCTCTTTCTACTATTACATCATATATCATATATAATGCAGTGAATATATTATGCAATTTTTTTTCATGAAACAATAGGAAATGCTTCAGGTACATACAGTTCTGCATTCTTATCATGAAACTGGCATACACACAACAGACGCACAAGACCCACCAACACAAACAAACAGGCATACTTACATATATCTTCCTATCACGACCGCCTATGATTAAGTTCAAAGAATCCACACTAAAAACCATGCAACACGCACTAGGCAATCCCTTTGGCAGCTCCAACTTCTTCAGGGACCACATTCCCTTGTTATTATGGACACCTTTACTTTGGCATCTCAACTCAAACAAACGTGGTCTAAGATCATGGGAGTACGCAATATAAGTTCCATCTCCAGAGATTGCACTGCAAATTATTCTCCTCGACCCCTCACTTTTCAATTGTACAAGACGGGTTAGCTGATTTGGAGTGCGCTTTGCATGTCCAGAGACATTTTCTCGGAGTTTTACATCTAGCCGGGTAGATTGTTCAATTAGCACGATTGAGCCTGTTCCATCAGAAGCACTTTGGTTGGCAAGGTTAACCAAGGGACGTTGTGGGGCTGGGCAGATGTCATGAGGGGCAAAATTAGTAAATTCCATTGCAGAGTAAGCAAACAATTTTGCATCATCTCCTGCTGAAATTAACATCGGAACACCTAAGTGGGACCACTTATGATAACTGTATTCTATTGGTTTATCTTTCTTTCTGATCTTGGCGGCCTTTCCTTCATCAATTGATGCATCTAAAATACAAATTCAAAAGGTATGTTATTTCTAATCACGGTTTTGCAGAATGCACAAAAAATAGAATAATTACTAACCTTCCCGACAGATTGGTACAGCCATGGTGAGGGCCCTTATGTCATGAGTGTGAGCCCTAATGTACTTAACATACGCCCACTTGCTGGTTTCTTCTGCAGATGTATCTTCCTTTGATAGTTTATACAAAATGACCTGAACAAATCTCCACTTAATCATTCAAATCTATGATGCAGACTGCACATACATCCTTGATCAAAAAATAGAATTATGAAATGATGAGAGGAGACAAACCTGACCGTCTGAACCAGCAGAAAAAACTCTTTTGTGATTAGGATCTGTTGCTAAAGCTAACACATCTCCTTTGTGATGCCTGTGGGCTTGCACAAGTGTCCCATGATGGGCATCCCAAAACTGGATACTTCCTGTACTGTCCCCACTTACGAGAGTCCCACACCTAAAGATCCAAGCCAAACCAAAACTCAAAAGGGGAGAAGAGATTCCGTACCATATTTCATTACCTTTTCAGTCATATAGAGTTTATAACTTCAGGTGTTATACAGACCAATAGTTTGAATATTTCAACCATTTTTGTCGACCTTATCATTTACTTCCTGCATTTCAATTATTTTAGTGTATTTTTAAGGTACAATAAGGCAAATCAGGCCAAACTGTAAGAAACGGGTATTAATCAAGGGTCGGCATAACTTCACACTAGTAATTGCACAGTAAATATCAATCGAGGCCTCATTGATAAATTCAGGGCTCATTAAGCATTGGACTGAAAAGATTTATGGTACAGTTGTATAGGTAAGATAGAGACGTGCAATATACAAGCTAAGAATTCATGTTACCGAACCAAATTTCAATTTTCTTTTGGAAGGGAGGGGGGTTGTGGATACCTCAAAGATAGCAAAGACCATATGCAAAGCTCAGGTCCACTACCAACCCCTCCAAGCCCAGCCGTTATTCGGTACTTCTCATGGAAACTTCGGACATCCCAGCACCTTATCAAGCTGAATAAAACAGTAAAAGAAAAATAAACATCACCAAAAAACTTACAATACTCTAAAAAAAAAAAAGAAATCAAACAAACTTAGCAAGCCAAATTTTGTAAGAATACATACCCATCAGAGCTTCCTGAAAATATAAATTTTGCATCATTGCTCCATGTAACACTCAGCATTTTGCCTGCAGATCCACAAAAAATGGTTGAACACAACTGAATCCATATATTCCAACTAAGTCTAATTAAATTTCAGATCAAATGGACAGTGATAGTGTGAATTTTCGTACCACTAACTCTAGGAAATGATCGTAAATAATTCAAAGCATCTGAATCAGGGACATTGTACAAACGAACAGATCCATCCCCACAAGCCATGGCCAGGCGCTGGTATGTTGCTCCTACATATGTCGAGCATGTCTCATCATCAGAATCATCATCATTGTCAATATTACTTGATTCTGACTCACTATGCACATCAGATTGTGTGCTGACATGACCATTAGCAAACTGTCTTGAGTTACTGCTTACTGAGTTCTGATTGGGTTCTAAAGCCATCTGAAAGATTGACCCTGCCACACAGTCTAGAATTTTCTGCATATCCAAAAGTAAAAGGTAAAGTTTAAGACTGAAGAGAC
The DNA here is from genome assembly GCA_028095005.1 of Rhynchospora pubera. Classification (NCBI taxonomy): domain Eukaryota; kingdom Viridiplantae; phylum Streptophyta; class Magnoliopsida; order Poales; family Cyperaceae; genus Rhynchospora; species Rhynchospora pubera. The sequence continues at coordinate 154,954,686 of CM051462.1, read as the reverse complement.
CAACTAATGCCAACCCTAGCAAATTTACAATTAGAAAATCTCTGTTTGTAAAAGAAAAATTGTTCTCTAACAAACAAAAATCAAACAACTCCATCATTAAGAACAATTATCTACACTAAACAATGTTAAATTGAAGAACAGTTTTGCATGCAATATTAACGGCAAGTGTAAATAGACAAGGTAAGATTATATTGGCTACCTTTCATGGTAGTTTTCTATTTGCTTATTGACGTTATTTTTTTCATTCTCTTTTAGAAGGTTTTTAGCTAACAATCATAACACTTGCAGGGCAAATGAGTCTCACCATGTATCACTGTACTTTCTTCACTGACCAATCAGTATGGTCATTGAGTAAAAAAGAAAGGTTCCTATTGAATTTAGGTCTTAGTTCTCATTTAAATTACAAAAGCTACTTAAATTCTACCAAAATAGTTACAGACTGCAAGAATTGGTTCGCAAAAGCAGAACAAAAACAATAACTTTTCAATTTTTAGACATACGGACTAAAATCTACTATTGACAAATAGATTCTCACATGTTGTGTTAAGGAGGAAATATCCCATTCTAAAACAGAACCATCCAAGCTCGAAGACAGCAACCGGCCAAACCTTTCCTTTTCGGACGTAGGTCGACACCACACAACAGATGACACTCTGGCAACAGGATCTCCTTGTATTGTCTACAATTACACAACAAAAAAATATATATCAGAAAGTAACACTGAAAATAATTCCCTTCCCTTCAGTCTCTGAAATGTTCATAGGAATTATCTTCCTCCCCTTCAGATACTAAACCACGTGTAAGCAACACAAATAACAACACCTGAATATATTACAAAGCAAGCTAAAAGGCCCATCAAGTTTCATAAAATTTCTACTAAGTTCAACCCCACCTCCTCCAGCATCCTCAAATTCTAAACAATCCGAAGCACCAGACATGAACTTGATGGGCCACTTGGGCTAAATAAAAAATGTGTTCCTTTTATCTAAAAGAGAGCACTCGAAAACGAGAGCTTTCTCTGGATCTTACCAGCTGACAATGCCATCCAACAGAGCCCGGAGCGACAAGCCATATCTCAAGCATACCATCTTGTCTGACAGCGGCGACCTGAGAGCCGTCGAAGCTCGAGGTAAGCGCCAACACCGGCGATGGCTTCCACTCGACGGAGCTACACCTACGCATTTGTAGCGTCTCCATGGAAGAAAGATCAAACTGTCGCACTCAGAACACTTCGGCTGGGGAACACTAGAAAACCCTAATTCTTAGTCAATCGGGACTGGGGACTGGGGACTCGGGAGAGAGAAATGGAGAAATCAGGGATTCGGACTAGGGTTTTGGGGTGACAGGCGCGAAAGAGTAGAGGCGGCGAAGGAAGACCCGCTTAGTAGGGGTTCATCTGGGCCGTGATTTGGGTTGGGCCACTTGGGCCTAGTCAATGGGTTTGGTTGGACCATCAACCACTACAGCACTTCTACTCTACCAACAAGTGACAACAAAGGAAAGGAAACATTGACCTCAGAAATAGACGATAGAAGAAGAAGAATGTGTACGAGGGGCAGAAACATTGGTATGGTTGCTTCTATGAGTAAAAACATCACAAAAAATTTGATCAACATAGAGTTTTAGGGTTTAGGGTTTATGAACAAAAGAAATTTAAAATGTGGCTTTAAGATGAACTTAATGTCCACGTTACGCTAAGTTTGATCTTTAGAAAATATATAAGGAATAAAAAAAAAATCATGATAAATTAAGGTTTGGATATGAAACATAACATGACTTGATAATATCTTCTTGTGTCGATCCAAGAATAAAAACATAATTGATTTTTCAAAATTATATGATCAACACTGGTATTGCATAAATGCATAATGGTTAACCAAAATTTATTTCGGACCCATGTGAAATCTTATGATTAATTTAATATTAATATTTTTTTCAAAATAATGAGTCAATATATAAATTGTTTTCATGTGATGAGAGGAATTTATTTTATTACTTTTTATTTCTAACCACTTGCAGTGAACTTCTTTTGTACTAAAAAAATATGATCCTGCATATTATATATATCTTTTATTGCATCTATATTTTATACACAAGAAATATCACTTGTGAGTTGCGTGAGCGCGCACACACATAAAAAAAACCCCTCAAGAGCAGAAAGAAAAAAAACCCTTATTCAACACGCATAGTAATGCTTTCATTCGTAAGTTACTTATGCTAATAATGCCACGTACAAAATCATTATATTACAAGTTATATTACGTGGCATTACTAGCGTATATAGTATAACGTTTTTTTTTCATCATAAGTTATATATGCTAGTAATGCCACGTAATAATGCGTTATATTACAAGTTGTGTTACGTGGCATTACTAGTGTATATAGTATAATGATTTTTTCACACGTTAAAGCAACTTTTGGTCATTATAAAATCTCGAAGTTAACTTAATTGATCGTGCACATTTGCTAATTTTCTCTTTCGATCTTCCTCCCTTTCCTTATTCTTCTTGTCACCATTCTCCCTTCTTTTATTCAATCTTCTTCCTTTTTTTCCTTCTCCATTTTCTCTTTCCAACAGTCCAACAAAGAAGAATATAATGGATGTTCCGATGAGCTATAGAGTGGGAACGCCAATGATGATGCTTAAAGGGAAATTCTGCGATAATAATATATCGTGCATGAAGCCGACGAATACAAAATGTTTCCGAGCTAGTATATCCGTCACTAACAGAATACCAACAGGAGAACACAAGGTAAACTTTTCTATTTGGAGGATTAATTTATAACACAACTAAGGAAAAATTTAGTTTCAAGTTCCATAAAACAAAATCTTTAACTTTTTTAAGCTATAAATTAGTTGGTTTCGTGCATTGAAAATTGAGTAATGCATATGAGATGGCTTGTTATAATAACTACATGTACATAAAATATTTATTTAGGTTGTTCTCATTAAATATTTTCCATATTTTTTTTCCTTTTTCCTATTTTTTTAAATTTTTTTGTGTAGTATGTTACTATGTGATTATGTTGTTAATTTATTATAATCGTCGTAGCGGTTACACTATTATTTAACTTTTTAGTTACTTTCAATTGAAAAAAAAAGCAAATTTAAACGGCAAAAAAAACCAAAAATGTGGCGCAAGCTCCCACCCGACGGCGCTAGGGAGTGTTTTCGTTAGGTAAAGATTTAATGTGACTAACTTGATGCATGCACGTCCTATTTCTTTCGATTTGTTTTCTATTTTTCTTATTTTTTTCAACTTTTTATTAGCGTACCGCGTACGGTATATTTCTACGTGATTACGGTTTTCTGGTTGTCGTAGACTCGTAGTATCCGTTACTCTGCCATTTCACTCTTTTAGATACGTTCCAAAAAGAAAATAAAATAAGCGTATTTTGCTACAAAACAACAAAAGTCGGTGCAAATTCGAGCACCATCGAGCATACGGCATATATATAGAATTTAGGATTTTTCATATCTGGTTAGTCGAGTGGGATACTGGGAATATATGCAAGTGTAATTCTTGCAACCTAAGTACCTAACCAACTCGACTAACCCGATATGAAAAATGGTAAAAATAGTCGTATATTATTTTTTGTTAAGAAAAATTTGGGCAGTATTATTGTTAGAATATTGCGTATCAATGTATCATATTAAATTTATCTTGTGATTTAAAACTTGCGTACTTTATGTAGTTTTAATTATCTTTTTAATTTATAAAAAAATATTGTTACTAATTATTACAAAAAATATTGGAAAGACTAATCTACCAAACGTGCGAAGATCCATCGTCAAAAGTAAAGTTCGAATTACATATATAGTTCTTTTTTCTTATGTTTCAATTAATAATAAATATGGTGAACCCGAGTACAATCAGTATTTTGAATATCAGGAAATCTGGAAACTGGAACAGTAGCAGGTATGTTAGTATCTGGTAAAAAGATGAAATTAACATAAAAATATTTGGATAATACGTACTGGATTTTCAGTTGCGCGCCGGCTGCCGGCTGGTATGGGTTCTAGTACTGTATTCAAACCGTTGACTACAATTAATCAAATTAAACGATTTTCGGTTGCTGGCTGGTATGGGTTCTATTTAAATTTCTATTGCTAAGAAAGAGAATTAAAGATCTTTTCCGTATTATAGAGTACGCAGGGTGTTTGCATTCTTTATGGTGCGACTTGTGATATGATAACTAGAAATTTTTCTATTAGAATACCGAGTTACAGTTTAAAACAAAATAGAAACATTAAATACTCTTAATTTTCACAGGTTTCTTTTTTCAAAAATAATAATATGTTATTGTTAAAATAATTTTTGGAGTAAAAATGGGATAAAAACCACTTAACTTATATGGACAGAACTTAAGCTCTTGATATCTTAGAGATCAGCCGAATACTTTTTTAATGATGAATACTTGATTAGGTTTTGCTTTTTACGAAGATACTTAATTGGTTTTTGTTTCTTTGTACTTAGGCCGATGAACATTTTCGAAATGCCGAGACTGTAACAGCAGTCATTTTAGGCGGGGGAGCTGGGACCCGCCTCTTTCCTCTGACCAAGACGAGAGCTAAACCAGCTGTGAGTTTTCTTAGACTCATGCAATGGTATACATATAACAATCGTATACAATTATACATAGATATTTTTATTGTCCTATTGTTCCTTATGAGACAGGTACCTATAGGCGGCGCGTACCGACTAATTGACGTGCCAATAAGCAACTGCATAAATAGCGGGATCAACAAAATGTACATCCTTACGCAGTTCAACTCAGCATCCCTGAATCGACATGTGTCCCGCACATTCAATGTCAGCCAAAATGTCGCCTTCGCAAATGGTTTTCTGGAGGTTCGCATGCATTTTCATTATATCTTTTCGATCTAACTCTTCACTTGTACCACCAAAGGACTTTGGTATATTTTGTTTACCACTCTCTGCCTAGCCATATAGCCATATTGATTGTCATTTGTTTTGAGTAATTGAAATGGAATTAGTGTGTAGGATTTGCTACCTCTATGCTTACAAATGCTTCATCGGTGTTGAGTTCATTTGAAAATCATTGTTGCTTCTATTTAGTATTAATCAGTTGATTATTACTTTTTTTTGTTGATCAATTTATCGATGTTATCTCATAAAACAATTATACATTGTGTTTCTTTAATGCTCGAAGTGATTTAGTATCTGACATTTAGTAATCTGAACATTACTAACAATCTAAACTTCTGAATCAGCCTGCTGGACCCCAAATATATCAAGTCTAGAGTCTAGACATAACCACAAGGAAAAACTGAGTAGGACTAAGCAAGACGTCTCTGTTTCTAAGTCTAATTTAGATGCATCATTTGTTCAATAATATGATTGTTTGGTGCAGGTTTTGGCAGCCACTCAAACCCCAGAAGAAGGGGGGAAGAGGTGGTTCCAAGGGACAGCAGATGCTGTTCGCCAGTTCTTCTGGCTCTTTGAGGTGCTTAATACCTTACTTTGTTTTATTTTTTAAATTTTCTCTGATGTGTGTGCGTTTTTTATCTTAAGAATCACATGATGATTCTTGAATTACTTAATTGAGGATTGCAATTGAGTAGGCAATAAGATTATCAGGATACAGAGGGCTCTGGTTTCTCCAAATGGTCTGTTAATTAGTCCTAATATAGCCCAATTGGGCTCTAATTTAGCCCCAGAGTTTGGATTGAGCCTCAATCCCAGCCAGGTTTACCTCATAACCTATGAACAACTATGATTTGAGGACTAAGGACCAAAAAGTTCTAGATGTCAAAAATAAAAGCATACATTTTTTACCAAACAACAGTGTGGACACTAGTTAATTTGCTGCTTCATCTGCAGGATGCAAGAGCCAACGAAATCGAGGACATCCTCATATTACCTGGAGATCAACTTTACAGGATGGACTACATGGGATTTATTGAGGTCTATTAGAATTTACAAATAAATTTATTTTCCTTGATATTTTAACAAAAATTATAACTGTGCTAACTTTGTATGCAGAGTCACCGACGAAGTGGTGCTGAGATGACAATCTCTTGTCTGCCTGTGGATGACAGGTATTGTAAACTACTTGCAATATCGTGTTGTTAAAATGCGTGCATGGTCATATATGTAAATTAACTCTTAGGTATTCAATCTTTTTCATGTTAGGCGCTCTTCTGATTTTGGGCTGGTAAAGATAGACAATGCAGGAAGGCTAATTTCCTTCAGTGAGAAGCCGAAGGGAGTCAATTTGACCGCCATGGTAATACAATATATTCAATGTGTAATCTAACTTAGATTTAATTAACTAATTTATTCCATGAAAGTGATAACAAGAATGTTTATTTGCCATTGTTTCCACTGAACAATCAGCCTGCTTGGCAAATTAGAGAAGGGAGTAAACTATTCCAAGTATTTGATGTCTTAAATAGTTTTAAGTGACCTATGGAAGTAATTCAATGACTACCTATAGCCAATAAACAGTATCATAAGTCTTAAAACTCACGACATAATATAAAGTCACACAACACAAAGTTGATACAAATGTACCATACTTACAATGTTCCACTTCTATTTTCTGTTTTAAATTTTAATCATTTTGTAATATGTTCATGATACTTCTACTTTTTGTTCTCAAGCATGTGGATACTACTCTTTTGGGGCTGTCAAGAGAAGAAGCACAAAAGAAGCCATACATTGCATCAATGGGGATCTACGTCATCAAGAAAGATGTCTTGCTAAATCTTTTGAGGTACCTCTATTCTATGCATAAATTTGCCTCTTTTTTTTTTCTTTCGTCAAGAGTTGCATCCTTAGCAGTACATACTGATTTACCATCCACATCAGCCCATATGTTGCATAATTCCCCTGGTGCTTAATCTCAAATAACTTTCCTATTAGCCGATATCTTCATCCGACCATTTTTTTATTTAATTTGTCATTTATAAAAAAAAAGAAAATGTCCTTTATTGTTTAATTTAACCTCAATTCAACCAATGAATAGCAATTATGTAAAAACAGAGCTCAATGAGGTTTGGTAGAGTAGATAATTTAACTTAAAAGAAGAAGACAAATTTCAAGCTTTAAAACTGGTGCTCTATTGATTTGTATGTTAATTTGCTACATCAGGTGTCAGTTTCCTATGGCCAATGATTTCGGATGTGAAATCATACCTGCTGCTGCAAAGGAATGCATTGTCAAGGTCCATTTTTTATTTTAAATCCCAATCCACAAGTTTATATGGGAACTATTTTTTTGTTTTTTGTTACTTTTAGATAGAATAAACACTAGAATTTGGGTCAGGTTTAGCAGCACAACATTGAGTAGCTTAATGAAGTTTGATCCAACTGATCTGTGTCATTGTACATGAGACATAGAATATTGTGCTGTGTTTAAAAATGGTTTCAGTTAAACCCTCAAAATAGAGCATTCAACTTAGAATATTATTATCCCAAAATTATAAATTTCTGACACCTTTTATACGCAGGCGTATATTTTTAACGATTACTGGGAGGACATTGGCACAATCAGGTCCTTCCTCGAAGCAAATCTGGCACTGACAGACGATGTATGTGTACTCTAGTTGTTATTTAATTTCTTTAAGCTATTTCCGAATGTGTGGATGGAGTTGGACAAGTCACCTGAACTATTTGGTTAAAGCCTAGCAGGATTCAAAAGGTTCCTAGCAGCAAGAAAAGAACACAATTGGTAGTGGTAGGTTGGTACAAAACCTGAGCTGCTTACCATTGGTTTTATTCATTGATGCTAATTCCCAACATAGTTAGGTATTCGTTTGACATACTGATCAGGATAAAACATATACCAACAAATTAAGCCTGTGTGATTACTTTCGGTGAGATAAGTTAATTCTGACTACTAATATGCATTTGACATCTAAACTCTGATTATTACTGTATTTGAAGCATATGATTCATTACTAATTTACTATGTAACTTTGGATTTTTAGCTGCCGAGATTTAGCTTCTATGATGACACAAGACCAATATGCACATCCAGGAGAAACTTACCACCGTCAATGATAAATGACAGCAAGGTACAGTACATTCTCTAATAATCAATTTGATATTTATCCTTCAAAAGAATATAATTTCTGGAATCGAGGAAAAGCTCCATGATGTTGCCAACAATGAATAAGTATCTGGCGTCCCCAAAGAACAATAAGCTAGCAACCCTATCCTCCTCAAGCACAATTTTCCCAAAATGCTGAAATTCTTTATTGTCTTTTAGCACCCATGCTCATGCCTGGCTATAGAGCCATGCAATGCCAACAACCCTAATAATTCTATACTTTTTTATAAATTATGTTTAATATTGTAGGTGATGGACTCTATAATTTCGCATGGATGTGTACTGGACAATTGCTCCATAGAGCACAGTGTCATCGGACTGCGGTCTCACATAGGATCCAATGTCTCCTTGAAGGTTAGTGACAGTTGATTAACATGTGTACTTCTAGTGAAAATCTTGAGTTTTAATCCAAACAGATTGATATGATCATATGCCAGACCCTATATTTTTTTGTTTAGTTGTTTGTTTTGGTAGGTTTGTGGTGATTTTGTGTTCTGTTAAAACAGAAATTGGTAGCTAAAAGCCACTTTGTATAAAATATACATAAATGAAGTATTAAGAAAATAAAAAAGTTTGCATAGAAGCATAACCTTCAGTTTTTACTAGTCCCTTGAAAAGTTAAAGAGATAATTTGACAAGTTTCTGACAGATCTAGGCTGCAACTCGATATTAGAGGCATCTATTCCCAAATTCAACCATAAAATAAAAAAAAAGGAAATGTAAGAAAGTGATGTTTCTAGTGGTTCAAAACTTAACTGATAGGCCTGAGTCGAAGTTCAATGAAAATCTAACCATAGAACAGCAGAAAAACCAAAATTAATTGAGCTTCATATAACCCTTTGTTTTTATGGTGTAAACTCTGCAGGACACGGTGATGTTTGGTGCTGATTTCTATGAAGCAGATGTAGAGAGATCAAGACTGCTAGCTGAAGGACGGGTCCCCATTGGCATAGGAGAGAACACAACTATAAGGTTAGAGGTTTTAATTTAATTATTTAAATCTATGTTGTAATTATTGATAATTCAGCAGTCAGAAAAGGTTAGAAGAATATTAATAAGAAGTAAACAAAAGTATTTGCACATATATAAGGAAGAAGAAAAATTCATAAATTGGTGAACTGCAGATCACAATTAGTACTCTTTTCTTATTTTTCCTGGTAATAAATTTTATGAACTTAAGTTAGCATTACAAATATTATTCACAAAACCAAATAATATCATATTTTTCTTGACTTTTTTTAATTGTAGGAAGTGCATCATCGATAAAAATGCACGGATAGGGAGAAATGTGATGATCATCAATTCAGAGGTACATAATAAGGATTTTAGTTTTGCAGCACTTCTGAATGATGCATATGGCCTGTGAATTGTTCCACACTGTACTGTTTACCATGACAAAAGATATCAGTTTTGTTAAAATCTCATGAAAAGCTCAATTTTATAATTCTGCCATTGGCGTGCTTGCTACAAACACAACCGAAATTTTGCCAGTCAGTTGATGAAATAAATAAAAGTATACTTGCAGATACTAAATCTGCTAATTTGCTCATTTGTTTTTCAGGGGGTACAGGAGGCTGATAGATCTTCTGAGGGGTTCTACATCAGAGACAGCATTCCTGTCATCCCAAAGAACTCCACAATTGGAGATGGGATGGTCATTTGATCTAGTAGGGGAGAAAGAACAGACGGAATTTAGTGGAGAGTAGCATAGAAGACCAGTTCTGGCAGTATATATTTGAAAGGTAGAATTTGTTGCTTGAACATTTGTAACTTGTAAGAGATAAATTTGTTTTTATGAACTTGTCTTGTAAAGAAATATTTGAAAGGGAGAAGTCAGAAGTTCTCTTGAACCTTTTGAAATGAGCTAATTTAGTTTCTATGAACTTGTTCTGTGAAAAAAATGTATTGAATTTTAGTCCTTGCAAAAAAGGTGACGTTTATTAGCATGATCAATTAATCAACCTTCTTTCACCCTTCAAAAAAAAATAACAAATCAATCTTCTTTAATGATTAAGAGACAAAATGAGGCCTAATAATAATAAAAAAAATCCTTAGTACACTAATATAAATATATTGGAAAATGAAGATAATGATTAAATAAAATGAGATAAAAGGAGAGTAAGAGAAAATACATAAACAATAGTCTGTGCTTGGTGCTTGGAAGGATCGAATGACTAGGTGAATAAGAACGCTAAAGATTAAAAACGTTAGGGCATGCATTATATATTTACTATATCAAATTGACCATTGAACTTTCAAAAAAGGTTTTCTTACATTTTTCATATTATATGCAAAATTGATCTCTAATTTCTTATTTTACACCAAATCGATCTGTCTTCAAAATGTTACAAAATCTAGTATCCAGAACAGGCAGAACTTATGAACAGTCAGCGTAGGTGTTTTCTCTGTTTCCTCCCGTACGAAGGGTTGCACGAAGGCGGATTCATGTGGTCCTTAAGAAGGTTCGACAGAAAGATCCAGGAATCTAGTACTAATTAAACCTCGAACTTCTATTGAAAAAGACTAATAGGAACTTTGGAATTTCATGGGCTAATAGGAACCACCGCGCTTCAATTAAACACAATTGAAATAAAACAAATAAATAAACAAAGAATATGTCGCGTGTAGATTCATCTAAACCGTAAACAATGTTATTGACGGTTCCGTTTGGATGTGTTGAGAATAAGGTAGGAAGAAGGAAGAAGGGAAGAAATTTATTGGGAATGGGTAAATTTATTGGGAAGTGTGTAACTTTTGTGAAGAGTTTGGATGGTTAGGAATAAATTTATTGAAAAAAATTCCTTATTCCTTATTCCTTCTTCCCACTTTCCACCATCCAAACACAGCCGTAGATCAAGAGGAATCGTTCTATCCCAAAAATAATCACTATTAAGAAAGAAACACACACCAGATGCCCTTCAACTATCCTCGTACAATAATATAGATGAAAAAATTATTTCCAACAACTAATCATTCTGTAACGCTAAAACAATTTATTTCTACCTACACTGTGTAAAACATTTCAAAATCAAGAGAAAAACAATGTGCCTTTACAAACAAAAATAATGATTCTAAAAAATGACCTACATTGTGTTAGTCATGCCTTCTAGTTAATTGTATAAGCTTTAGAACATTTTCATATACCACAAAAGTGATAGAGGCAGCTGGCATATTCTTCAACAAATTAGATGTTATTCCCTTGTAGAAACCTCGAAACCCTTCAAATCTTTAAAAACAAATGTTACAGAAAATCAGAACAAAGAAGAAAACTGATCTTTGATTGGGAGAATTTATTTCAAGAATAGCTCAAAATTTGTATGCAAATAGCATCCCTTGCACAACAGCCACATCAGGTTAGAAACCCATTTCAGGTTTTGATATTTATTTGGAGGTTTCCAATTTTTTTATCATCTTTGTAAGAATCCTTAGCAAAGTTTTGTTGCAACTCACCTTGTTGTTTCCTTAACAACATGCCAACTATGCAAGTATTTTGGAACTCCCTCTCTAGTAGGTCTTTGCTGAAACAGTATGAAAATAACCAATTATAACAATCTAAAGTGGAAAAACACAAACAGTTAGAAAAATCAAAACCAAAAACTTGAAAGATAAGAATATACCTGCAAACGGGTCCTGATTACCTGAAAAATAGGATAATGAAAAAGAAGAACAATAAGACAAAAGTTATTTTGAACTATCATTTCTGGGAAGAACTGGATCAGGGCATCAGATAGGGTCACTTTCTTAACCACAGGAAGGCGTATTTGCAAAAAGCACATAAGAGTCATTAGTGAAATCTTACCTGATACGGATAGGTGAGCAACATCGCTGCAACTTTTGAAGCAGCACCAAGTGTCGCATAATCAAAAGAACTCTTTAGAGAAAGAAGGCACACATACATCAACGAATAAGTTTTGGAAATAACAGAATTATGTAATGAAGATGATCTCACCTAGTTATTATACAATAAACAAAGGAATATTAATCAGTCGTCTTACCAGTTCATCCTCATCGCTTGAGCTATTTGACTTTATTTCTTGTCTTTTAAAGTACATTACAGCTTTCTTAAGCTCCTCATACACTGTGAACTGGATTGCCCCATGCGTTACCTATTGATAATAAAATACTTTAGAGTAGTTATGGTGCTCATACTAGTATGGTCAACACCAGCTATCCCCAGGTATGCACCTATCTCACCTTATCATTTTACTGGTATATTCTGCTGTTGCTTTTTACTACAAGAAAACCCAGGCTTAACTTGAGTACTTGAAATTCAACAATTTCTCAAGCTCAATTAACAAAATTTACATTGCCTACCAGAACAAGACTAGGTCCCAGGCCTCTGTACAGTGCAAGCCACCCTTCCTCTTTGAGAATTGTTCTCATAGCATCTGACCTTGTCATTTTCATAGCAAAAGAAGAGAACTAAATTAAATAAACAAGTTCATAAATGATAAGAATAAACACAAAGAGTCAGTTATTTTGAAACAAACAACATAATCATACTGGTAAATGACGCACGTCTAACAAAACAACAACTAAGCCTTTTGTCCCAAACAAGTTGGGGTAGGCTGGAAATTTAAGTGGCTTATCATGAAACCAACCTGAAAGTATTTACTAACAATCTACAATTATCTACAATTATATATTAAAAAAAAAAGACATGTGTACCATAAAATCCAGTATATAGCCTCGAATTGTCTGTTGGCACCTGAAGTTGTAATCTTGTCTTTACCAGCCAAATTGGATTGGTGCAGAAAGAGACCTGATAAAGCAGTGATGAAATAAAATAAAATGCTTAAATAACTGGAAAAATAAATAAATCACCAAAAGCAAATGAAGCATGTCTTGTATGGCAAAATGTGTAAATTTCTTCTTAGCCTTGTCTTATCTCTATGTAACTTACGAAGATCCAAGATATTGTCCCTTTATTAATACATTTCCGAGGGAAAGGGCCTTAGCTGTTCTCTTCATATACAGAAAGAAAAGACATTCGGTTACCTTGAATAAGGTTTTCGGTTTAGTCGTTTAGGGTATTAAAATTAAATACCCTACAAAAGTTTTAAATGTAATGAAAATAATTAAGAAGAAATTGGGGTAACAAGTTCAACAATTTTTATTTAATACCTTACTATAACTAATAACATAATGCTGTAAATTTCATTAACTTGTTGCAAAACTAAAAGCGGTACTGACCAAAGCGCCGGCTTCAGCAGCAGAAACAAGGTGATATGCAGGACTCAATTGATCATCCCTTCCTCTACTGTACCTCTGTTTTGCTCCATTATAACTACAGAATGCAGGAAGAGTTAAGTGTTTCATGCAAACAAAATATTAAAAATAAAATTATCAAGGGACCAACTATTAAACATGGTTACCTAACAAATCTTGTTAAAATAGAATATTTTAAATGATATGTTCTTCATAGTTTAGAAAAGATGTGTATAATCATTTTGATAATTGATTGGTCGCCAATATGTTCTGGTAAAACTGAACCTGTTAATTTTTCAAAACCTATGGCATGACCAAGCAGTTTCCAAATTACATAACCAATCAAAGCTTCAGGAAACATATTTACAGTTCTCATGAGTGTTTTGATAATTGTCATGGTCGACACACAAGTTTGCTGAAAAATATACATTATCCCAGTACAAAGGTACCGAGTGTGCCATCTCCAATTAAGCAACTCAATATTTATATATTGAACTACAGATTTACATAAGATCATGTACCTCTTTATTAATTAATTAATTAAAATTGGAACAAGAGGGAACAGAATTTGAGTTGAAGATAACATAATGCAGTCAATGTATAGCTTACAAGAAGAAATAAAGCCCCCATGAAACAGTGGACCCAAAAACTGCTGGATAGAACCCAGCATAAAGACCTTTTACACCCTACAAGCAAAAAATGAAAAGTAAAAAAGAGTAATTAATTGCACTAAAATGAAATGAAATGATAAGGACAAGAACAGACCTCATGTCGAGCAATGGAGAAAATGGCACGAGCCGTGTTGTTGTACTGTGGCACACTCGACCCTCTTCCATCGCTCACTACACAATCCACCATTGATTCAAATCAGAGAACTCGCCAAATTGCAATCAGAGAGAGACAGAGAGAGAGAGAGAGAGCGACCTTGAAAGCGAGTACGGACGACATCGAGAGGGTGGAGAGAGGCGACGGTGGCGAATCCGGCTGTGGCTCCGGCCACTGCGTTCTCCCACCGCCACCTCTTTTCTTCCGCCACCACCATTGCCTCTTCTTCTGTTCTTTCTCTTATTTTATTTCTTTTTTTTCTTTTTATAAGAGGTTTATTGTTATTGTTATTTTCTGAAATAAAGTTAAATCTTCGCTTGATGCAGCAGGATCATTCCAGAGTCCAGACAAGGGATGGGATCCTCTGCAGTGAGCTTATCAACGGCTGTCCGATCGAATCTTCACGGTTAGAATTTACGGGCTGTACATATTCGATGTTAATCACAGCTATTATAATTGTCATCGCTAAATAAATTATTCCTGCCATCGCTGCTGTGTGTTACAAATGTTAAGTTTAATAATAAGAAGTGTTCAGTTTAATGCTTCAGAATCGCGCTAGAGTCTGAGTCGCGCGTGGTCAAGAGGTGCGCTAGGAAGTAGGAGTAGAATCAGAAAAAATTTAATTTGAACCGGATCGGTTCATTTCCAATTCTAATTTTTTTCATGTGTTTTTTTTCAAGTTCGTGACCCTTTCGCTTGGTTTTTTTTTTCTTATAACAGTTATATTGAGAAAGTTTAATATGCACTATAGTGTATAGGGCATTTTGTTCGTCGTAGGCTTTTCCGGGGATATTTTTATAAATTTACAAATCTAATTTAACTGATCTAATTTACATAATGAAATCTCATAGAAAACCAAATTTCACAATTTTTTAGATTTTATTACTATTTTTTTCGAATTTTTTAAAACATGCCATTTTTGGAAAATTGTAAATAGTACAACATTCCAAAAATGACATGTTTTAAAAAATTCGAAAAAAATAGTAATAAAATCTAAAAAATTGTAAATTTTGGTTTGGTATGAGTTTTCAATACGTAGATTAGATTGGTTGAATTAGATTTGTCAATTTACAAAAATATTTCCGAAAAATTCCGTGGTGCACGGAATGCCCTATGCACTATGGTGCATATTAAACTTTCTTCAGTTATATTTCTGTTGTAACTAACTAAACATTTATATTTAAATAACTGAACATTTATACTTATTAAACTGAACATTCATACTTACTAAACTAAATATTTATACTTAATAAAATAAACATGTTTGCTCATAACATTTATATTTTTTGTTGCAACTAACTGAACAGATATACTCAATTAACTAAACATTTGTATTGACCAAACTGAACTTTTGGCCAAAAAAAAATTCAAAATGAACATAGTGAACATAGTGAACACTTATAAAATAGTGAACAATTCTACTACAAAGTGAACATTTGTACCTAATAAAGTGAACACTTATAATAACGAAGGGTATGTTTGGAAATCCATAGAATAAGAACAAACTATTTCTTGTTTGGCACCATTTAGAACAAGGAGAATAAGAACAAAATGAACCTTGTTCTTGTTCCAACAAAAACATAGAACTAGAACAAGAACAAAAATAAACTTGTTCTTATTCCACACCACTTCCAAACATACCCGAAATGAACAAAAAATACGCACTGGGTGAGTAGAGGGGATAGAGCACTGCTCTGACCTTCGCTGAGATGCTGTGCAGCGCGATGGCGCGGATGGTAAATAGTGCGATGACACTAATTAATTTTCCTAATCTAATTGACTTGCAAGTCTAATAATGGGCTTTGTTGGCAGGCTTAAGTGGATCTTAGACTAAATTTGGGCTAAGGAACAATTCTATTAAAATATTGACAAAACGGGAATGATAACTGTCATCAATAGATTTACCATCACACGTCGTCGCTAACGCGTGAGTCTCGCGTGACTAGCAGTGTCTATATCTATTATAAATGTTCAGTTTAATAACGAAATGTGATCACTTTAATAATCACAAGTGTTCAGTTAAAATGCATCAATTAATGGTTTAATATAAAATTGAGCGTCAGTCTTGGAGAGAGGCGTGTCCGAGACAGAGTCGGAAAAAAATTAATTTGAACTGGACTGGTTCATAATCCCTTCTAATTTTTTCATCTGTTTTTTATCTAGTTCGTGACCCCTTCGCTTGGTTTAGTAATAACATTTTATCTTATAAAATCATGCTTTTAAAAAACTCCATTTTTTCCATGTTATCGTCGTTTTTATCTTAGTTTTGGTTCATATTGTACTGTCGTTTTATCTGTTTTATCACCGTTTTATTATTGTTTTATCACCGATAAACGCTTAATCATCACCTAACCGCCAAACCGCACAAATCGTATTTTAAAACCTTGTATAACATTTATATTTTTTTATTGCAACTAACTGAACATTTATACTCAATTAATAGAACATTTATACTAACCCAACTAAACATTTGTACTTACTAAACTAAACATTTATACTTAATATTTGCTTATAACATTTATATTTTTTGTTGCAACTAACTGAACATTTATAGTTAAATAACAGAACATTTGTATTTATTAAACTGAACATTTAGATACGACGGAAGTGCGTTGGGTGACGGACCATCGTTGAGACATTATCGCTGCATAGAGGTCGCGATAGTAATTAGTGCGATGACACTAATAAATTTTCTTTACGAACCGACCTTCATAGATCTAAAAAGGGTAATTACCCAACAATCCTACAAATTGTAATATGTCTCATCCTTTCTCCTTTCTTCCCTTCTTCCTTCCCTCTCCCTCATTTTCTTATTCTTGATCCAACGGATTAAATCTCCTTCTCTATATTGTC
The DNA here is from genome assembly GCA_028095005.1 of Rhynchospora pubera. Lineage (NCBI taxonomy): Eukaryota > Viridiplantae > Streptophyta > Magnoliopsida > Poales > Cyperaceae > Rhynchospora > Rhynchospora pubera. Next base: position 154,937,722 of record CM051462.1, on the reverse strand, counting down.
TCGTCCACTTCTCCCCTCTTAACATCCCCTTCCATTCTCTTCCCTTCTTTCTTTCCTTCCTTGCGAGCCCCACTTCAACTCATTCGCATGAATCTCGACGCAAGTCCTATTCTCCTTCTCGCCTTTCGATCCACCACATAGGATTTACTCGGAGCTAAGGTTCTAGTGCCTCTAACATCTCCCTCTTTATCCCTCTCCCTCTCATCTCTCCTACCAGCGGTCATCGCTCTTTTACTCACGGCCTCATTTCCCTCCCTGTCTCTTTCGTGAGCCATTATCTTTCTCCTTCTCTTTTTCTCTCAGTTTAAAGGTCACTGGATCTACTATCAACGTTGTCCCTAATTCATCTTTCTGAAGGTATTACTTAAGTTTATCGAGCTATTTGTTCAATTTGTGTTTATAATTGTTCAACTTATTTGTTGTATTTGTTTGTTTTATTCTTATATATTTGATTTGTTTATTTATATGCTCAATTTATTCCTTATATGTTTAATTTATTTTTCTATTGTATTTTGTTCTTTTGTTTATTTATGTGTTCACTTTTTCCGTTTATATGGTCGCTTTGATCATTAACATGATCAACTTATTTTATGTACCATATTTGTTTAATTTGTTCTGTTATATGTCATTTTGTTCATTTGTATGTTCAATTTACTGTTTTATATGATAACTTTTTTTTACCGTACTTGTTACTTTGTTCATTTATGTGTTCAAATTGGTTTATGTACTGTATTTGTTCATTTTGTTCAATTATATGTTCGCTTTGTTTATTTTTATGTTCAAATATTTTTACTTTTTGGTATTGCATTTGTTCACTTTTGTTAACTTGTATGTTCAGTTTGCGATCGCTTTAAATTCGAGGGAACTCTGATCGGCGGATTTCATATAGATATTTCAATCCTTTTAAGCCCCAAATTACAACTAAATATCTGTGTTTTAGTTAGATTTTAACATATTTAGATTAGTTTTAATTAAGTTTGTGTCAAAGAAGGAGTTACTACAATAATCCCTATTTTTATGCAGATTTTGGACAAGAACATCACATAAATGATTAAATGAAGTTGTAGAGCTTCTCATAAGCTTTCCAACGGTACTTGAATCACCTCAAACGGAGTCCGGATGAAGAAATTATGGGCAAAATACGAACAAGGCGCAGTGCAGAAATTTCCAGACCTGCTCTCAGGACGATTTCTGGCGACCCGCCAGAATCCTGGCGGGTCCGCCCGAAACCTGCCTGAAATAGCAGGAAAGTGCCCGTTTTAGAGTTCTAACTTGGGAAGACGGTTAATCTCTATTTCCATCACATCCAGAAGCATTTTCCTGCTATTATGAGCGCCTCCCATCAATTCTAAAGCCTATATAAACATGGTTTGAGGAGATTTCAGGGGAGAAGAAATAGAGATCGAATTTCGAGAGAAATCAAAGTTTAGAGAGAGATTTGAGAGTTTCTACACGACGCGACAATCCAAGGTCCAGGCGGATCCGCCCGAAAGGAGACGGAGTCGTTTGAAGGCAGGCGGAGGAGGAAGAAGAGAAGGAATCGAAGTTCATTTGTTGTATTCTATCTCTTCTTTTTATCTTTTGTTTGTTTATTCGAGAAAACTTTGGTTTGTATGATTCTATGTCTTGTCTAGCTTAGAATTGTTGTTAGGGGCAATTGTAGGGAACCATGACTTGGTAGATTAATGAAGTTTGATTTAGTTTTCTAATTTTTCTAAGTTGCTTTGCTTTACTTAAGTTTATTTGCTGAAATTGTGAATTGAATTGAATTGATTTGAAGGTTTGCTCACTTGGTTAGGCCTGACCTCGTAGATAAGCAAATAGAACCCTAATCTCAAAACAATTTGTGTTCTCATACCATAGGATAGTTAGTATACCCAAAAGGTGAAACCGGAACTTAGCCGAGAGGTTTATTCCCTCCTAAGGTCGAGAGATCTAGGATATCCTACCGAATAGTTAAAGCAAACTTCTTAAACTTAAGCCAAGAAACGAGAGTTGAAACTTAGGTTTTTAGGGAGGTTTAGAGGTCAAAACTTAGTGATACCAAATCAAGAACGAGAGTTAGTATTTGGACCAGAGTTTAAGCCAAAAACCTGAACTTAGAGAACTTAGAAACTAATTAAACTGAATTGTCGTACTGTTCTGGCGACCCGCCAGGAATCCTGTCGACCCGCCAGGAACTCTGTCGACCCGCCAGGAATCCTGTCGACCCGCCAGGATAGTGCCTGGAAGTGGAACCCGAACAATTGACCCTAATTCGTGTTATTGTGTTAGAACTTGCATTCTCGATCAAACTTAGATCAACCTTAAGATTTGATACTTCTTCAATTCATCAATTAATCCCTAAATTGATTTGAACCTTCGTCTAGCTAATTAAATAAGGTAAAAGATTGATATTCCAACACCGTCCCTGTGGATTCGACCCTTAAGCTATCACTGCAAACGATTAGATCGGTGATTCCTAAGGATTTGTTTTGATTTAGGTATTCCCTGCGATCAAAAAATGGCGCCGTTGCCGGGGACGGTTTGCTAGAATATTGATATTTTGCATTAGTTAATTAGTACGGACACCCTTGTATCCTCGTATCTTACTTATTTTATCTTTATCTTAAAAATCCAAAAATATTTTCTATCACCATGTTTCGTTCTTTTCAGGTATTCGAAGAAGAATTGGAAGGTGGTGATGCAAAGAAGATCGTCGCATCCGATGAAACAAACGAAGAGTTCAACGAAACCAATTTGAGCGCACTTAGACGATGCTTGGAGGAATTCAATGTCCAAATCGAGCCAAGGAAGATGACATCCAACGAGGAACACACCAAGCATGTTTTAAGGCGTCCGTTCAAGCACTTTTGGGAGAACTATGATGCGTTGAGAGGGAGAAAAGTGAAGATAAGATGAGCAAATGCAAGGGAGTCGAGCTAATGACCTAAAACAAGCGCTTCTTGGGAGGCAACCCAAGGCCAAAAATTTAAATTTCCGTTATTAGTTTAGATTAGTTTAGTTTAGTTAGATTAATTTCGATATAACTCATTGATCTTTGTTGATTGGTTTCAGATTTTAGATGATAATGCAAGCTTTTCAGAAGCACAACCATTCGAGTCATGCAAGTGTCGAAAGGGCAATTGAACTTCATTGCAACATCACAACACATGGAAGAAGGATACGGGTTGTTGAAAAAGTCGTACCATATGCAAGAACTCAAGCTTGGGGAATACACCACGAAGGAGCATATGAGTCGATTCAACCTAACAAATCTCAAGATAGCGGAGAAACCATCTCGTTCCATACCTGACCTGATTTCTGGCGACCCGCCAGAAATCCTGGCGACCCGCCAGAAACCATCCCGAGACCACCTAAACCCAAACCTGTTTCAGACGAGGCCGCCAGAAACCAGACGACCCCGCCTGAAATCCACCTGAGACCAAAACCTAGACCTAAACCCTAACCTAAACCAATCCATACCAATGGCTAGATTTTGAGTTTTCCTTGGTTAGTCGACGAACCAAATTTTTGCTCAATCTTGCCATTGACCAAGCCTTCACCAAACCCTAACCCAAGGGTAGAATCGTACCAACCCCTATGCGATGTCTATCCTCAACCTAAACCACCATATCCACTACTTGCAAGACACACCTTCTCCAATGAGACGAACCTAGAGACAACTTGAAGTGAAATGATCTATCAAAGCAAGCAAGGCTCATGTTGTGTGACTCGATCCTTCATAGCCACTACAAAGATTCGATAAGTTTCTTTATTCCTTTCTCTCTTTTAAGTTTTGTTTTCTTTACATTAAGGATGATGCAAAGTTTTAAGCTTGGGGAGAGAATAGGAATTTGTATCTAGAATTTGCATCATGGCATTTAGGTTTATTAATTTGCATTCATGTAGGATTTGCATATTAATGTCATATAGATTGCATTTAGGTAAGTTTTGGGAGTCCATTGACAATAATCAAGGTCATAGTTTTAAGCAACGAAGTAATGGACATGTCACAAAAATCCGTTTTTAAAAATAAATTTGAATTTGACCGACCAACACTTGTAGAGTTCTAAAGTAAGAGTAAGTATTGTGCATAAGTTATCTCGATTAGTCTTGATTCAAGAAAGTTTTTGAGTTAAATGAATGACTTGACCAATTAAGAAATCGGTTTTTAGGCATCCACCCTTAAATGAATACCCAAATTGCCCTTAGATCAATTCTCCCGACACAAAAAAATGAGTTATACTTAGGAATGAGCTACAAGGGTTAGTAATTACACCGTTATTTTCAAATTTACTAAAAGTCGAAGATGTAAATATACACACAAAAAAAATAATAAAAAAAACAAAAAAAATCATAAAAAGGGGAACTAAAAAGCGGTGCAGTGCCATGGACGCTGTAGGAGGCTATAGGTACTTGTGGATTAAAAAAACTCCATAAACCATGGGTAAGAAACAGAAAGAGATTCATGGTATAAAAAAAAAGAGAAATAAGAGGAAAAAATCCTCAAAAGTTAAATCCACTCTTATCTGGCCGACTTCTCCGCCGCGGGAAACCCTCCTAGCCCCAGGAGAAATAATATGTTCCAACCCAAAAACTTTGGAGACGATGGGTGGGGAGTTGTACCCTTTTTTCCACCCCACTTTAGTCGTTCTTCAATGCGTTTTCGAAAATTTTTGCGGTGTTTTACTTGACTCTTGTTTGTGAAATGAATAAGTTAAACTTGTTGTTTGTGTTGGAAGGGTTAGATCCCGCTTCTTGTTGCCAAGTCAATTGTGAAACATGAAAACCAATTGGATTAGAAATTAAACGAGATAGGTTATAGACAATAGACTGCAATTGCTTTGGGATTTTACTTGTGGAAAGTCAATGGTCACTAAGTAAACTTGATTTTGAAAATGAATTTGAAAAACCTTTTGATATGTCCAAATCCAAATTGCTTGAGTTGTGACAATGGTAATTGTTGAGAAATCTCCCATAACTTGTAGATACAAGTTATTTAATTGTAATTTAGGTCCTAAACGATCTTCTTAGATTTAGATAGTTGCTTGGGGACAAACAATGTTTAAGCTTGGGGAGATTTGATCGGCGGATTTCATATAGATATTTCAATCCTTTTAGGCCCCAAATTACAACTAAATATATGTGTTTTAGTTAGATTTTAACATATTTAGATTAGTTTTAATTAAGTTTGTGTCAAAGAAGGAGTTACTACAATAATCCCTATTTTTATGAAGATTTTGGACAAGAACATCACATAAATGATTAAATGAAGTTGTAGAGCTTCTCATAAGCTTTCCAACGGTACTTGAATCACCTCAAACGGAGTCCGGATGAAGAAATTATGGGCAAAATACGAACAAGGCGCAGTGCAGAAATTTCCAGACCTGCTCTCAGGACGATTTCTGGCGACCCGCCAGAATCCTGGCGGGTCCGCCCGAAACCTGCCTGAAATAGCAGGAAAGTGCCCGTTTTAGAGTTCTAACTTGGGAAGACGGTTAATCTCTATTTCCATCACATCCAGAAGCATTTTCCTGCTATTATGAGCGCCTCCCATCAATTCTAAAGCCTATATAAACATGGTTTGAGGAGATTTCAGGGGAGAAGAAATAGAGATCGAATTTCGAGAGAAATCAAAGTTTAGAGAGAGATTTGAGAGTTTCTACACGACGCGACAATCCAAGGTCCAGGCGGATCCGCCCGAAAGGAGACGGAGTCGTTCGAAGGCAGGCGGAGGAGGAAGAAGAGAAGGAATCGAAGTTCATTTGTTGTATTCTATCTCTTCTTTTTATCTTTTGTTTGTTTATTCGAGAAAACTTTGGTTTGTATGATTCTATGTCTTGTCTAGCTTAGAATTGTTGTTAGGGGCAATTGTAGGGAACCATGACTTGGTAGATTAATGAAGTTTGATTTAGTTTTCTAATTTTTCTAAGTTGCTTTGCTTTACTTAAGTTTATTTGCTGAAATTGTGAATTGAATTGAATTGATTTGAAGGTTTGCTCACTTGGTTAGGCCTGACCTCGTAGATAAGCAAATAGAACCCTAATCTCAAAACAATTTGTGTTCTCATACCATAGGATAGTTAGTATACCCAAAAGGTGAAATCGGAACTTAGCCGAGAGGTTTATTCCCTCCTAAGGTCGAGAGATCTAGGATATCCTACCGAATAGTTAAAGCAAACCCTTAAACTTAAGCCAAGAAACGAGAGTTGAAACTTAGGTTTTTAGGGAGGTTTAGAGGTCAAAACTTAGTGATACCAAATCAAGAACGAGAGTTAGTATTTGGACCAGAGTTTAAGCCAAAAACCTGAACTTAGAGAACTTAGAAACTAATTAAACTGAATTGTCGTACTGTTCTGGCGACCCGCCAGGAACTCTGTCGACCCGCCAGGAATCCTGTCGACCCGCCATGATAGTGCCTGGAAGTGGAACCCGAACAATTGACCCTAATTCGTGTTATTGTGTTAGAACTTGCATTCTCGATCAAACTTAGATCAACCTTAAGATTTGATACTTCTTCAATTCATCAATTAATCCCTAAATTGATTTGAACATTCGTCTAGCTAATTAAATAAGGTAAAAGATTGATATTCCAACACCGTCCCTGTGGATTCGACCCTTAAGCTATCACTGCAAACGGTTAGATCGGTGATTCCTAAGGATTTGTTTTGATTTAGGTATTCCCTTCGATCAAACTCAATCTTCCCTAGAAGTTAGGAGAAGAAAGGAGGAAGAGAGGAAAGAAAGCGTGGTGATGGCACAAGAAAAGAGGCAGAAATAAGAGAAAAAAGGAAGCGGAAGGAGGAAAAAGAAGGGAAGCTGAGAGGTAGAGAGGGCACCTTTTTGTTCTTGAATTGAGTGAACTTTTCATTTTTTTAATTGGAATGATTCGGATTGCAATTTTGAAATTTGCACTTGTCATCCGAAAAGAAAAAGCTCATCGAATAGTTGAATATCAAAAATAAAAAGAAATTTATTTCTTAGAGGTTCTAAAAAAAACCTTCCATCAGATGTTCTTAAATAAATCAAGTAATACATCTAATAATACTAGATATTATATAATGTAATCATAACGAGCATGTCAATTGCAAAATTATGGAGATTAACTAAATAATTATTTATATATTTTATTGATGATAACACATGATACTTTAAAAAACAATAAAAATAATATAAAAATGATATTGTAAACGTTTATGAATAGATAAGAAAAAAAATAGAGATACTGCATTGACTTAGATATACGTCTCTGACGTTTTGCTATTGGTCATGGCATATGGTGATATTTTTTAGGGTGATATTTTTTAGAGTGATGTGTGATGTTGAATTTTTACTATCCACTAACTCTTACAAATTATGTTCTGGGTGCTTTCTAAATGTTATCCAAATTGTTTCATAGTGCGAAGTGTGAACCAAATTGAAGCAGAATCTCAATTGTGAACACAAATTAGATAAGAATCTCAATAATGGATCAAGTTGGTGCCAACAGCAAGTAAACTTTGTGTTGTCCAGCTTTTAAAGATTCTCATATTATATCTGATCGAAAATCCATCCACGACATCATGGTCTTCCGTGTGAAACAATAATAATATAATTAACGCTAACTTAACTTCCAATTGACAAGAAAAAAATAGTAAAACAAAATAATTGTGAGAAAAGTAACGTGTTATCTATGTTATTATTATGTTTGGCATTCCCACGAACAGGGCGCGAATAGGGAATTCGCGAACACCTTGTTCACCCCAACGCTGTTCGCGTAGTTCGCCGAAAGAAGGAAACTCATAATTGGAGATTTTGTTTACGAAAAATCTTGTTCGCGCGTTGTTTGGTTCACGTAGAACAGCGCTATTCGCGAATATGCCTGTTCGCGTGGTTACCAAACGTCCAAACCTGGTAAGGTATATTCTCTTTTGAGAAGAATCAAATGAGTCGCTTTCCCATATAAGGATTCTAGACGACCATATAAAAAAGCATCGACTCCGATAATTAAAATATGCATTTTTTTTTGAGGGCCAGATAATTAAAATATTTTTTTTTATAATATGAAGTTGCTTTGTGATAAAATTGTGCGTGTGTGTCATGTACTTGGACTTGCAAAATTCACCGCAATATAATAACATTTTCAAATGATATGTACGATTAAATATATTTAATTTAGCAACAATAATGATAACAACATTGGCTCCGTCATGTATAATAAACATTCAATTCTAGAGAAGTTTTTTATAGTGCAAAGGTGATGTCAGCATAAGATTATCTCCATTTTACTGAACAATGGACACCTCCATTTCATGATTTCAGATTAAATATAAATTTAGTTTTTAAATTGTTTAGATGTCTTTAAAAATTCATTTGGCTATGAAAATTTATATATGTGCTCACAAAATATAAAGAATTAATGAATATAAAATTTTTAATTTATGGAGTTATAAAATAATTTAAATAATTTTCTGAATCTCATAAAATTTTATCTGTATAAAGGTTTCAATTTAAAATTGTTTGAAGGCGTTGAAAAAAATCATTTGACTATCAAAATTTATTTAATTACTCAAAGATATATGAAGAATTAAATTATGTAAAATTTTATAATTATAGACTTATGAATGTTTTAAATAATTTTCTGAATCTAATAAATATTGAATCTCCAAAATTTCATAAATATCATTAGGTTTTTAATTATTCAAAGAAATTTATAATTTTATTTGTGCATAAAATTGAATAATAGCAAAATTATAACAAAATCAATCATGTCACATAACTTTTTAAATTTGATCATACAAGTTTATGAAATATGGAATATGTGGTACTTTTAAAATTATTTGAGGACATTTATTAATTCAATTAGCCATAAATTTTTATATCCTTAATCACAAAATATGAAATAGCCAGTAATATAAAATTTTATAGTTAAAAATTTCTAAAATATTTTCTTAAAATTTCTAAATATGGTGACTTAATTCTATTATTTCAGAAATATAATTTTATTTTTCATTGTTTTCGAACCTTTTTAAATTTTGTTGATGTACAAAATTTTATATACATAATAACAAAATTATAAAAAATTCTGATGAAATGAACTTTTTTTAATTTTATACTTTCACAATATTTGATGACTTGACGTAATTCTTTTACTTCTAGAAATTTTATATAATAAAATATTAAAATGACATTTACTGATAATCAAATTTCATCTCTTTTTAAATATGTGATTTTTCGATGAGAATTAATAAAAATTAATTATAGTTTGAGAATAACTAATGTGCACTGGAGTGCATAAGGGGTTTTATGCACTGGAATCTGTACCGTTCGATGCGCATCAATATTCGCACAGATCTGTGTCGCTGGATCGAAACGATATGTTATTCCTTTGCTGAATCTACATAAGAAGAAGACTATGAAGAAGAGGACGATGAAAAAGACTATGAATGAGATGATTTAAGTATTACTTTTTGTGATTAGTATATGACTAATTATTGCATTTTGTGATTAGAAAATGACAAAGCAAACGTCTAAGTTAGCATGACTAAGAGAAAATTGTAATTGAATTATTACTTTTTTGTGATCTGTAATATTGAAGGAATAACATATCGTTTCGATCCAGCGACGCAGATCTGTGCGAATATTGATGCGCATCGAACGGTACAGATTCCAGTGCATAAAACCCCTTATGCTCTCCAATGCACATTAGTTATTCTCATATATATATATATATATATATATATATATATAATTTAGCTATGGTGAGATGCATCACAATAAACTTTCCGTGAGATGCGATCAAAACTCATTAATCTGGTTCAAAATGACTAATCCAAACCGTCTAATATGATCTCTCTATTGAAATCTCTATGTAGACTAAATTTTACATTTTTTGAATTTTTTAAGTATTTTTTTGAAATTTTAGAAAATCGTTAATCTAATTAGTTCTGAACTGTTCAAAAACTGTCATTTTTAAAAATCCGAAAAAATACTTAAAAATTCTGAAAAAAATATAAAATTTGGTCTGCAAGAAGATTTCAATAGCGAGATCATATTGAACGATTTAGATCGATCATTTTGAACTAGATTCATGAGTTTTGATCGCATCTCACGAAAGATATTTTGTGATGCATCTCACCATAGCTAAACTATAATATATATAAGTCATCAAAATATTTTAGCACAGTACCGAATTTGGAATTTAATCTCAACAGAAGTCAACAAAATTAGTTTTATGCACCAGTGATATAATAGTATTTTTCATTGTTTTGTAGTGGTATAAAATAATAAAACTAATTTTTATTGATTTGTAATAGCATAAATCATATACTTCTTTTGCGTTGGCGTATATCGAATTTTAAAATTAATTAATAAAAAATTTAAAAGGACATAATGATATTATGAAATAAAACTATTTTTCATTATTTTACAGTGATATAAAAATGAGTTATCATTTAGAAATAACATATCTCAAAATTCAAACTTTTGCAGTGGCATAAGTTTGAAGTAAAAATCATTTTTTTAGAAAAAAGAAGGAAACTGAAAGTAAATGTAAAATATATGTTTTCAATTTTTCATAAATGTTAGTATATCTGCATTTATTTATACATCCTAATTGGGAAAGAAATTATAAATATTTAAGTGTAGGTAGATTTATATATTTACTTTTTGGAGTCTTAAGAATAATCTATGAGCACTCGAGTATAGTTTATTAAATTATTTATTTATAAATAAATTTGGTTGCACAAGTAAAGAAGAAAGAAAGAAAAGAAAGAACAGACGTAGTCAAATAAGAATAAATTAAAGAGGAAAATTTAGTTTTTCGGCAACCAAACACCACCAAATGAATAAATACGATATACTTCTCAAATGAAGTCTAGAAATAAAGCCCTAACTAGCGAAGGTTACGCGCTTCGCGCGATTGAGTTTTATTTTCCATATTTTTTAAAAATATATATAAAAAAATAAAAATTGAAAAATATATCTCTATCGATAACTATTTTTTTAATGGTATTAAATCCATATTAGAAGGTACCATTAATACTATTTCATAAACAATTTTCTACAATTAGAGGCAACAATCATCATCCCTACATGACGTTAGTCAAGTATAGATGCAATACTATGATAATTGTATTTTTAAAACGAAACAATATCCATTTAAATTGCTAACAACATGTTTGGTTGTTAATTCGATAAAACTATAAGATATATATATATATATATATATATATATATATATATATATATATATATATATATATATATATATATATATATATATATATAGATTGGCTAAAGTATACTCCAGCATATAGATAGCCCGTATGCTGGAGTCGTTTCTCACAATCTGAAATGCATACAGTCGATCCGAAGCTTTCAAATTGTTCTCCATATTGAAATCTCCTAGGAAACAAAAATTTATATTTTTTCGAATTTTTTTACTATATATTATGCTATTTTAAAAGAACATTGTAAAGGAGTTGTAAAGGAGTATTTCTGGCCCTTCAATTTGAAAATAGCATAATATATAGCAAAAAAATTCGAAAAAATATAAAATTTGGTCTTGAAGGATATTTTTACATGGAGAACAACTTGAACGGTTTGGATCGACTGTTTGAATTTTAAATTTTCAAAAACGACTCTAGCATACGGGTTTGATCCGTATGCTGGAGTATACTTTAGCCAATCTCTATATATATATATATATATATATATATATATATATATATATAGAGGAAGTGATATCTCTTATTTATATATACGTTTTGACCATACTTGGCACCAGAATACTATGCAAACCAATGATATTCAATGTGCTTTTATGCTTTATTTTGCAAGATTGGATACTGTCGTAGCAATTTGATTTGTTTTGTAGGAACTTAGTGGATTGGGCATAATTATCACATAAAAAGGTGGATTTATAAGAAGAAAATGACTAAATAGAATGCATAGCACTGTAGAGCTCATCCTAAGCTTTCCAACGATCTTTGAATCACCTCAATCGGAGTCCGGATGAAGAAATTATGGTCAAAATACTATCGGTGCGCAGTGCTGGAAAATAATTTCGGTCCGTGAAAAAGTCAGTTTTGGCAAGTTTTGAAGATGGAAACTTTGTTTTATGGCATGATCTTGTGAACCCTTGCCCTAACCTGCCTCCCAAGCCTCCTCCCTGGCCATATATGCACGAAATTACAGAGAGGAAAGAATACCACCTTCCCACCACCGTTTTCACGCCGATCTCGCGCCGAAAGGCGTGAGATTCCACCTCTCATAGCGGACCACGACCATGGCAACAACTTTGGAGCGATTCTGGACGCGACGGCGGTAGAACCGATCCAACCACGGCTCTAGACGATCGATATCTCGAGTTAGAGGCGATATTTGGTTTATTCCTTCTTTTTCTCTTGATATTTGATTTGATGGAGTTTGTATCTTGTTTTGCTTGCATGTTAGGCTAGTTAATGATGTCTTAGGGATAGTTAGTAGATTAGTTTAGTATTTTGTTATGACTTGATTGCTTATGCTATGATTATGTGATATGTTTTGTAGAGTATTATATCTAGCTTGATTAATTTGATTGCTTGTTTGATTGTTACCTATTGATGAACTGCAGCACCACTAGGACAATAAACTAGAACAAACAATTGATTAGTTTAGTACTTGAGGTAAGCCAATCGCTCGAAAGAGGAGGTTAGTTCACGACTGAAAGGTGTAACTTTTATTGATCCTACATGACTTTAAATACCTCTAGAAATCCAACCAAACATACTTAAATAACTAAATCAGAACGAAAGTATAGGTTTAGTTATTTACGTGGTAAAAACCAAGTTCTAAACCAAGTTAGAACCAAAATTGCGACAGCTTAGGTCTGGTTGTTTAGTAGCCTTCACATAACATTGTGTAAAGATATCAAGTTGAAACAAGAGGTCTAAAGCAAGTTTTGGACCGAAACAGTATTCATTTGGGTCTGAAATGTGCCTCTGTCTCGATGAAAGTCGTAGACCGAGGTGCTTTAGAGCTAAACTAATTGAACACAAAACCCTAGGACATCCCTTGCATTTATTTAGAGTAAAAAAAAATACCAAAAATAATTTATTTAATTGCACTTTAGATAATTGTCTTTATAAATCATAAAATTCAAAAAAATTATCTTGTCTAACTTTCGTGAGGAAGTAAAGTCTGGTAATCAGTTGTACCGTCCCTTGGGTTCGACCCTAAAGCTTAACTAAAACGACTAGTGAGGTTAGCTCTAGGTTATAAATTTATTTGATATCCTAGGTTCAATGCCTTCATCAGGAATGATTCAATCAAAGCACTTTGACCGGATTCCTAGTTAAACCACATCAGATCTCAATATTGAAAGTTCAAATGACCGATCCAAACCGTCAAATATGATCTCCATATTGAAATCTCCTTGCTAACTAATTTTTTCATTTTTTTGAAATTTTTAAGCATTTTTTTCGGTTTTTAAAAACATCAGTTTTTGTAGGGTTCACAACAAATTAGATTAACGATTTTATAAAATCCGAAAATTTTTTTTAAAAATTTCAAAAAAAAAATGAAAAAATTAGTCGGCAAGGAGATTTCAGTATGGAGATCATATTTGACGGTTTGGATCGGTCATTTGAACTTTCAATATTGAGATCTGACGGAATTTAACCGGGACTCCGGTCAAAACGCTTTGATTGAAAGCTCTCTCTCTCTCTCTCTCTCTCTATATATATATATATATATATATATATATATATATATATGAAGATAAACTGGGATCAAGCCTCCCAACTTAATTTTAAATTAAATGTCTATAAAAGACACTCCAACCGAGTTTCAAAAAAATTATATATATATATTTATAACTACAATAAGAGTATTTTGAGAATATTTAAAAAATTGGGTTAATTAGATTTATGCCACTATGAAAATTTGAAATTAGTAAAATGTCATCACTAAATGACAAATTAGTTTTATGCCACTGTGAAAAAGGAAAAATTAGTTTTTTGCCACCGAAAAATTAATTTGCCAATTTTACCCTTTTAAATATGCCACCACTAAACTAAAAAAAAAAAATATATATGCCACCACAAAAATTAAAAATAAAAGAATTTCATCACTAAAATAAATTATTAACTGACATAAGCAAATAATATAATCATTTCATGTAAGTGGCCTTTTGCAATCGTGACATAAAAACTAAAGCAAATAAAAATAAATAAGAACTAGAAGTACTTTTGAGTTAATGAAATTATTAATCGTGACATAAGCAAATAATAAATTATTATTTTGACTTACGACTTACCGTTGTTCATTTAGCAAGTGAATGAAATGAAATTTTTAGTGTTACTGTTTGTAAAATTTTAGTGTTTTTTTTCACCGTAACTTTTAGGGTTTATTAAAAGGATAATTTGGGAATTTTAAAAATAATGAGAGATTTCAAGATGTCATTTTTAGTATTTAATCATTTTAGGAATAAGATAATGGCATATATCTAATTTACACAATTCGATAATGACATAAATCTAATTAGCAATCTAACAGTGGCATATCTCTAATTAACTATTTTTCACAGTGGCATAAAACCAATTAATCATAAAAAATATGACGTATTTGAGAGTGAAATATTTCTAATTTATCATATTTTTGATAAACAATAATGATTTAAAACTAATATTAAATTACTTTATTAATTTTAATGGTATTTTTCTAATTGTTAATCTAAAAATGATATATTTCTAATTGAGTACTTGGCAGTTATAAATCTCATTTTTTTTAAAAAAAAAAACAAAAGAGAGAGAGAAATGAGTACTTGGCAGTTATAGGATCTTCCTAGACAAATTTCCAAAATTTCTTCTATGGTGCCAAAAGCCAGAACCTGAAAATTTTCTGAAAGTTCATGATGCCAACATTTGGACCCTTGAGAAAGTCAAGGAAACACTAACTGTCAGTGGGGGTGCTTGATCAAGTCAAAAGTCAAAACGGCTCCTTCCTGCCTAGTCCGACCCAACACTAAACGAAACCACCACGAAACATAGTATAGTAACTACCTTCTTAGTCTAAATTGAACTTTTCTGAGGGCACTAACGAATAATTCCAACTTCCTACTTCGTACTTCCAACAGATATAGCAACAGGAGGGAGAGAGAGGCTGTCTTTCACAACACAACTTCACCTCTCTTTCTCACTCTCTGTCTCTCTTTCTCTCTGAGCACTCTCATCACTTCGCCAAAAGAGATGGCTAGCAAGTACATGGAATTGCTAGACATGGGAGCGAGGATTGTGGCGAGGTTCCATTCGCACTGCCCGCAAACTGCTCGCATGTATTACAAGCCTCCCCAGACTCCAGCCGATGGTTCGGACAACAAATTTGATAGCAAAGAGGTTGATTCAAGCTTCTTTAATCCAGCTGGTTTAGCTAGATATGATTTGTTTTTGTTTGATGGTACTGAGATTAATGGTGGGGTGAAGGGAGCTGTTGGTTTGATACTACACAAATTCTTCTTTATTCGACTCTATGACGAATTGACGATAAATCTTGTATAACGTTCATATTATGTAAAGGAAAAGAGAGATATTGCTTAGTAATTTTTTGGATTAATTGCCTTCTTTTAAATTTTTTTTACATTAAGGAAGGTGTTTTGCATGCTCTTGATTGAGTTCTTCGCCTTCTCTTTGTTGGAAATTTGGAATGATGCATTCATTTTACCATCTCCTTGATTTCTGTTATCAAATTTGAAAATTGATTTTGATACTACATGATTTTCTAAAAGAGGAAGGAAAAGGAAAACAAACAAAGTAAGACCCTGATCAAAATCCTTAAATTTTTTTTTAAACATGGATTTCATTTGGCTTCATTTCATTATAAATTTTTTAATCAAAATAAATGGATTTGGTGTCCTTTGGATGGAATATTTATGTTATTAGATCCAATTAATGAAATCCTATGAAATCAATTCAAATGAAATGAAATGTAATCCAGCATAAAAACATTTCGATCAAGGCCTAAATAGAGTGAATTTTAAGACATTTTGTTTTAAAAATATTGAGTTAGTTTGAACTAGTCTAAATTTGAATGTAGTACAAAAATCAAAATTTATTGAAGGCAATCAAGGTACAAAATGAAAATTTTTGGATATTTTCAATACTCTCGTCATGCTTTTAGATTAAAATCTGGCCAACTTGGAATTGTTGAGTTGAGCTTGATTGTGTACAAAATTATAGATCTCTTTTTAGTTCAATTTTTGAATAAAATCTGTATAATATCAAAACAATACCTTTGCTCAGCTCAGATCCCCTATATAGTCCGGCACGTTAAATTAAACTAAATAAAAAAAATTAAAGCCCATTACTTCCAGAAGAGGAGAAAATTAAAGAATACAAAAAGTAAAGAGTAAATGTCTAAACGCGGAAAAGAGGGGCCTTTGATTTGTTGTGGTCAAAAAGCACCTACTTCAAACAAGAAATTATTAGACTTAGTCTATGTGAAAACAATAATTAATAATAAGATACCACACACCCACCATTATACCCCTTTTAAAATTGATGAAAGTCGCCACAACTTCCATGTGGTAGGAATAGGGATCCAAATCCTCGACAGCCGAATTTTGGCTGCTCCAAGCAGCCAAAATTTTTATTTTTTAATATTTCAACATTTTAAAATTTAAATGTTGAATTCAAATCGTTGATTTTGTTCAATTTTACGGGCGATGCATTTTCATATAAGTTTTATAAAATTTGGAGTCAATTTGATACTTGATTAAGTGATCAAATTATGAACGTATTAGAATTAATCAGTGATTGTTAACCAGATTCGTTCATTTGTTGACCACTTGATCTAGTACCAAATCAACTCCAAATTTGATAAAATTTATATGAAAATGCATCGTACGTAAAATCGAATAAGATCAACGGTTTGGATTCAACATTTAAATTTTAAAATGTTGAAATATTAAAAAATAAAAATTTTGGCTGCTTGGAGAAGCCAAAATTCGGCTGTCGAGGATTTGGATCCGTAGGAATAGCGCTGTCAAACGTCTGAAATGGACGCGCAATAAAAGCTCCGTTTGGATGCGTTGAGAATAAGGTAGGAAGAAGGAAGAAGAGAAGAAATTTATTGGGAAGGGATAAATTTATTGGGAAGTGTGTAACTTTTGTGAAGAGTTTGGATGGTTAGAAATAAATTTATTAGTAAAAAGTAGTTATTCCTTATTCCTTATTCCGGGAAGAAGCCATCCAAACGGAGCCAAAGATATTCCGTTTATGTTCTGTTTCATTTAACGAAATAGAAAATTATTTTATTTTCGTTCTGTTTCTGTACACAAAACAGATTTTTTTATTTTATTTTCGTTTCATTTGGGATTTCCCATTTTAATCTCTCATTTTCGGACTTCTCTCCGAAAATGGTATAATTTCAGTTTCTTTTTCGTTCCGTTTCTGTAAATGAAACTCATTTCCTCTTCCGGTTCCATTCTATTTCGGACAAAACAGATGATAAACGTGCGAATCGGTACGGTATTGACAGTTCTAGGTAGGAAATGATACACTGCATTCGTCCGGTCCGGTGTTGACAATTTTTTGTTGGACATTTCAAACTTTTATATTTTTTGTGATAGCTACCTAGGACCAGATGCTAATCATTTATTTCTAATATATTGAAAAACCAGCCAATTTTACGTGGAGCTAGTGTTCCAAATACGTGCCGTGCCGTGTCGTGTCGTGTCGTGTCGTGTCGTGTCGTGTCGTGTCGTGTCAAATACGCCCGTGTCCGATCATTTGTCGTGCCGTGTCGTGTCTAAATATTTCACATGTCGTGTCGTGCCGTGTCTAAATTCTAAGAGATGGACACGACACGTCTAGCGTGTCGTGTCTTCTTTAAACGTGTCGTACCGTGTCGTGTTTGAACACAATTGAATTTCATAAAATATAATTATATACTTATGCTTATGGGTGAACTAGACATTCAAACTATAAAATTATCCTTAAAAAATAGACAATATAAAGATTTTCTTATTATTTCGTAATATTTACTATTTTTTATCCTAATTATAAACTTGTTATGTCTCTTGGGTTGTGTCGTGCCATATCTCGTCCCGTGTCGTGCCGTGTTTCGTGCCGTGTCGTGTTTAGACAATTCGTGTGTCGTGCCGTGCCGTGTCCACTCCATCAAACTTGGACACGACACGCCTAAAGACACGGCACGCTTAAGTTCTCGTACCGTGCCGTATCTGTATTTTACCGTGTCGTGTCGTGTCGTTTTTTTAGAACACTACGTGGAGCCCGTTTTGTTTGCGTGTGGAAGGTCCTGTAATTTGGATATTAAATAGACAACAAAAGGAGGGAAAAAAGCAAGCAAAACAATATCGATTTGTCTCGAATTACTGCCATTTTAAGGTTCATCCATGGCATTTTTATTCGCTTTTTTAATACCATATTTTTCTTAAGAAAATTGAGCAAAGTGCTGTGTAACTGTGTTTCATTCTAAAAACTCAAAAGCTGAAATATTATCCCATATAATATTGCATCAAAATTTTCAACAAAAGACTCTACTTTTTTACTTTGTATCTCTGTTTCTTTCATTTAATTCTTATTCGTTTTATTGGGACTTTCAAATTCAACTATTTAAAATTTCAATTTTTAAGATTTTTATAATTTGATTTGTTTTACAAAAAAAAATCAAATTTGACGTAATTACTTCAACAATTAAAATATATTATGTAATGTTTCTAATTTCATATTTGGAAAGCGAAATTAAATTTTCAAATAAGAAAATGAACAGTAACAAAATTTTGAAGAAATGGCAGGGGATTAATTTTTATATTAATTTTGTAGAAACATTATAGATACTTAGATTAGATAGTGTGTGGTTTTTGTGAGCAATTTAGTATTTTGATTGTTTCTTGGAAAAAAAATATGGGACATAACCTGTTATCACGTTGTTTTTAATTTTTCGTGCACTTAAAAAAGACCACTCCGAATCAAAAATATGAAATTGAATCAGATTTGACTTTCTGAATTTCTAGTTACTTGAATAGTTGAACTTGGACAATCATACATCAAATCCTTCGTACAAGACTACAAAGTGCACAGGCAATAACCATGACAATAAGTTTTGTTTCAAGGGGAAAAAAATAGCGTTATATAAATTCTTCCTAATTTTGTCAATTGTAAATCTAGCTTATTATTTTACCTGGGGTCCTCATCTTTTCCAGCAACAATAATAATATATTATAATTTCCCGAGATATTAAATTTAATTTATGATCGGCGGATTTCATATAGATATTTCAATCCTTTTAGGCCCCAAATTACAATTAAATATCTGTGTTTTAGTTAGATTTTAACATATTTAGGTTAGTTTTAATTAAGTTTGTGTCAAAGAAGGAGTTACTACAATAATTCCTATTTTTTATGCAGATTTTGGACAAGAACATGACATAAATGATTAAATGAAGTTGTGGAGCTTCTCATAAGCTTTCCAACGGTACTTGAATCACCTCAAACGGAGTCCGGATGAAGAAATTATGGGCAAAATACGAACAAGACGCAATGTTGAAATTTCCAGACCAGCTCTCAGGACGATTTCTGGCGACCCGCCAGAATCCTGGCGGGTCCGCCCGAAACTTGCCTGAATTAGCAGAAAGTGTCCGTTTTAGAGTTCTAACTTGGGAAGACGGTTATTCTCTATTTCCATCACGTCCAGAAGCATTTTCCTGCTATTATGAGCGCCTCCCATCAATTCTAAAGCCTATATAAACATGGTTTGAGGAGATTTCAAGAGAGAAGAAGTAGAGATCAAATTTGGAGAGAAATCAAAGTTTAGAGAGAGATTTGTGAGTTTCTACACGACGCGGCAATCCAAGGTCCAGGCGGATCCGCCCGAAAGGAGACGGAGTCGTTCGAAGGCAGGTGGAGGAGTAAGTAGAGAGGAATCGAAGTTCATTTGTTGTATTCTATCTCTTCTTTTTATCTTTTGTTTGTTTATTCGAGAAAACTTTGGTTTGTATGATTCTATGTCTTGTCTAGCTTAGAATTGTTGTTAGGGGCAATTGTAGGGAACCATGACTTGGTAGATTAATGAAGTTTGATTTAGTTTTCTAATTTTTCTAAGTTGCTTTGCTTTACTTGAGTTTATTTGCTGAAATTGTGAATTGAATTGAATTGATTTGAAGGTTTGCTCACTTGGTTAGGCCTGACCTCGTAGATAAGCAAATAGAACCCTAATTTCAAAACAATTTGTGTTCTCAAACCATAGGATAGTTAGTATACCCAAAAGGTGAAACCGGAACTTAGCCGAGAGGTTTATTCCCTCCTAAGATCGAGAGATCTAGGATATCCTATCGAATAGTTAAAGCAAACCCTAAAACTTAAACCAAGAAACGAGAGTTGAAACATAGGTTTTTAGGGAGGTTTAGAGGTTAAAACTTAGTAATACCAAATCAAGAACGAGAGTTAGTATTTGGACCAGAGTTTAAGCCAAAAACCTGAACTTAGAGAACTTAGAAACTAATTAAACTGAATTGTCGTACTGTTCTGGCGACCCGCCAGGAATCCTGTCGACCCGCCAGGAACTCTGTCGACCCGCCAGGATAGTGCCTGGAAGTGGAACCCAATCAATTGTCCCTAATTCGTGTTATTGTGTTAGAACTCGCATTCTCAATCAAACTTAGATCAACCTTAAGATTTGATACTTCTTCAATTCATCAATTAAACCCTAAATTGATTTGAACCTTCGTCTAGCTAATTAAATAAGGTAAAAGATCGATATTCCAACACCGTCCCTGTGGATTCGACCCTTAAGCTATCACTGCAAACGATTAGATCGGTGATTCCTAAGGATTTGTTTTGATTAGGTTTTCCCGCGATCAAAAAATGACGCCGTTGCCGGGGACGGTTTGCTAGAATATTGGTATTTTGCATTAGTTAATTAGTATAGACACCTTTGTATCCTTGTATCTTACTTATTTTATCTTATCTTAAAAATCCAAAAATATTTTCTATCACCATGTTTCGTTCTTTTCAGGTATTCGAACAAGAATTGGAAGGTGGTGATGCAAAGAAGATCGTCGCATCCGATGAAACAAACGAAGAGTTCAACCAAATCGACTTGAGCACACTTAGACGATGCTTGGAGGAATTCAATGTCCAAATCGAGCCAAGGAAGATGACATCCAATGAAGAACACACCAAGCATGTTTTAAGATGCCCGCTTAAGTACTTTTGGGAGAACTATGATGCGTTGAGAGGGAGAAAAGTGAAGATAAGATGAGCAAATGCAAGGAGGTCGAGCTAATGACCTAAAACAAGCGCTTCTTGGGAGGCAACCCAAGACCAAAAATTTCAATTTCCGTCATTAGTTTAGTTTAGTTTAATTTAGTTAGGTTAATTTCGGTATAACTCATTGATCTTTGTTGATTGGTTTCAGATTTTAGACGATAATACAAGCTTTTTAGAAGCACAACCGTTCAAGTCATGCAAGTGTCGAAATGGCAATTGAACTTCAACGCAACATCACAACACATGGAAGAAGGATGTAGGTTGTTGAAAAAATCGTACCATATGCAAGAACTCAAGCTTGGGGAATACACCACGAAGGAGCATATGAGTCGATTCAACCTAATAAATCTCAAGATAGCGGAGAAACCATCTCGTTCCATACCTGACCTGATTTCTGGCGACCCGCCAGAAATCCTGGCGACCCGCCAGAAACCATCCCGAGACCACCTAAATCCAGACCCGTTCCAGACGAGGCCGCCAGAAACCAGACGACCCCGCCTGAAACCCACCTGAGACCAAAACATAGACCTAAACCCTAACCTACACCAATCCATACCAATGGCTAGATTTTGAGTTTTCCTTGGTAAGTCGACGAACCAAATTTTTGATCGCGGGAAAACCTAATCAAAACAAATCCTTAGGAATCACCGATCTAATCGTTTGCAGTGATAGCTTAAGGGTCGAATCCACAGGGACGGTGTTGGAATATCGATCTTTTACCTTATTTAATTAGCTAGACGAAGGTTCAAATCAATTTAGGGTTTAATTGATGAATTGAAGAAGTATCAAATCTTAAGGTTGATCTAAGTTTGATTGAGAATGCGAGTTCTAACACAATAACACGAATTAGGGACAATTGATTGGGTTCCACTTCCAGGCACTATCCTGGCGGGTCGACAGGATTCCTGGCGGGTCGACAGAGTTTCTGGCGGGTCGACAGGATTCCTGGCGGGTCGCCAGAACAGTACGACAATTCAGTTTAATTAGTTTCTAAGTTCTCTAAGTTCAGGTTTTTGGCTTAAACTCTGGTCCAAATACTAACTCTCGTTCTTGATTTGATATTACTAAGTTTTAACCTCTAAACCTCCCTAAAAACCTAAGTTTCAACTCTCGTTTCTTGGTTTAAGTTTTAGGGTTTCCTTTAACTATTCGGTAGGATATCCTAGATCTCTCGATCTTAGGAGGGAATAAACCTCTCGGCTAAGTTCCGGTTTCACCTTTTGGGTATACTAACTATCCTATGGTTTGAGAACACAAATTGTTTTGAAATTAGGGTTCTATTTGCTTATCTACGAGGTCAGGCCTAACCAAGTGAGCAAACCTTCAAATCAATTCAATTCAATTCACAATTTCAGCAAATAAACTCAAGTAAAGCAAAGCAACTTAGAAAAATTAGAAAACTAAATCAAACTTCATTAATCTACCAAGTCATGGTTCCCTACAATTGCCCCTAACAACAATTCTAAGCTAGACAAGACATAGAATCATACAAACCAAAGTTTTCTCGAATAAACAAACAAAAGATAAAAAGAAGAGATAGAATACAACAAATGAACTTCGATTCCTCTCTTCTTACTCCTCCACCTGCCTTCGAACGACTCCGTCTCCTTTCGGGCGGATCCGCCTGGACCTTGGATTGCCGCGTCGTGTAGAAACTCTCAAATCTCTCTCTAAACTTTGATTTCTCTCCAAATTTGATCTCTACTTCTTCTCTCTTGAAATCTCCTCAAACCATGTTTATATAGGTTTTAGAATTGATGGGAGGCGCTCATAATAGCAGGAAAATGCTTCTGGACGTGATGGAAATAGAGAATAACCGTCTTCCCAAGTTAGAAGTCTAAAACGGGCACTTTCTGCTAATTCAGGCAAGTTTCGGGCGGACCCGCCAGGATTCTGGCGGGTCGCCAGAAATCGTCCTGAGAGCTGGTCTGGAAATTTCAACATTGCGCCTTGTTCGTATTTTGCCCATAATTTCTTCATCCGGACTCCGTTTGAGGTGATTCAAGTACCGTTGGAAAGCTTATGAGAAGCTCCACAACTTCATTTAATCATTTATGTCATGTTCTTGTCCAAAATCTGCATAAAAAATAGGGATTATTGTAGTAACTCCTTCTTTGACACAAACTTAATTAAAACTAACCTAAATATGTTAAAATCTAACTAAAACACAGATATTTAATTGTAATTTGAGGCCTAAAAGGATTGAAATATCTATATGAAATCCGCCGATCATAAATTAAATTTAATATCTCGGGAAATTATAATATATTATTATTGTTGCTGGAAAAGATGAGGACCCCAGGTAAAATAATAAGCTAGATTTACAATTGACAAAATTAGGAAGAATTTATATAACGCTATTTTTTTCCCCTTGAAACAAAACTTATTGTCATGGTTATTGCCTGTGCACTTTGTAGTCTTGTACGAAGGATTTGATGTATGATTGTCCAAGTTCAACTATTCAAGTAACTAGAAATTCAGAAAGTCAAATCTGATTCAATTTCATATTTTTGATTCGGAGTGGTCTTTTTTAAGTGCACGAAAAATTAAAAACAACGTGATAACAGGTTATGTCCCATATTTTTTTTCCAAGAAACAATCAAAATACTAAATTGCTCACAAAAACCACACACTATCTAATCTAAGTATCTATAATGTTTCTACAAAATTAATATAAAAATTAATCCCCTGCCATTTCTTCAAAATTTTGTTACTGTTCATTTTCTTATTTGAAAATTTAATTTCGCTTTCCAAATATGAAATTAGAAACATTACATAATATTTTTTAATTGTTGAAGTAATTACGTCAAATTTGATTTTTTTTTTGTAAAACAAATCAAATTATAAAAATCTTAAAAATTGAAATTTTAAATAGTTGAATTTGAAAGTCCCAATAAAACGAATAAGAATTAAATGAAAGAAACAGAGATACAAAGTAAAAAAGTAGAGTCTTTTGTTGAAAATTTTGATGCAATATTATATGGGATAATATTTCAGCTTTTGAGTTTTTAGAATGAAACACAGTTACACAGCACTTTGCTCAATTTTCTTAAGAAAAATATGGTATTAAAAAAGCGAATAAATGCCATGGATGAACCTTAAAATGGCAGTAATTCGAGACAAATCGATATTGTTTTGCTTGCTTTTTTCCCTCCTTTTGTTGTCTATTTAATATCCAAATTACAGGACCTTCCACACGCAAACAAAACGGGCTCCACGTAGTGTTCTAAAAAAAACGACACGACACGACACGGTAAAATACAGATACGGCACGATACGAGAACTTAAGCGTGCCGTGTTTTTAGGCGTGTCGTGTCCAACTTTGATGGAGTGGACACGGCACGACACACGAATTGTCTAAACACGACACGGCACGAAACACGGCACGACACGACACGAGATATGGCACGACACAACCCAAGAGACATAACAAGTTTATAATTAGGATAAAAAATAGTAAATATTACGAAATAATAAGAAAATCTTTATATTGTCTATTTTTTAAGGATAATTTTATAGTTTGAATGTCTAGTTCACCCATAAGCATAAGTATATAATTATATTTTATGAAATTCAATTGTGTTCAAACACGACACGGTACGACACGTTTAAAGAAGACACGACACGCTAGACGTGTCGTGTCCATCTCTTAGAATTTAGACACAGCACGACACGACATGTGATTTGGTATTTCCTTAGTAAGTTAAAGCAAACCCTTAAACTACTTGATTTGGTATTTCATTCGATCAATTTACTTCAAAAGACTCGCAAGCTAGTTCATGAACTAGCTATCCTTTGGACAAATATTAAACAAGTGGGTGCGTTTGGCATCCATGTGAACTTACTATTTCAAGAACACCCAAAACATGCAACAACAAGTTAGGTTCTTTGTACAAATAAGCTTAGTTCTTGTTCCTAAAAATTTTAGAACTAAAATAATTCATGAACTAACTAAAAATTTCGCCGACAGAAGTATATTTTTTTGATAAATAATTAACGACTGTATAAATTATGATGATCGTTAGAAAAATTCATTGTTAATATGATCTATTATTTGTAATTCTGTTCTTATAGAAGCTGAGGTTTCGGGATTACTTTAAGACTAGCTACTACATAATCATATGCGTAGTCTCTCTTGAATCACGGGTGCGTTTGGATAGGTGTGGGAAGAAAGGAAGAAGGGAAGAAGTGAAAAGAAGTATTGGGAAGTGTGTAATTTTGTGAAGAGTTTGGATTGTTTATAATTTTTTTTCTTCCCATCTTCCTTCTTCCTCTTCTTCTTCTCTCATCCAAACGCACCCCACAAGTAAATTCAATACTATAAACGACTCGTAGACAGTCATTTATATTATTTGGGATATATACATAGAAAGCAAATGACGTCTTCCATTTCATTTTCTTATTTCTAATATGACTTTTCACGGCACAAGCTGGGCACATCCCAAAAATTTTCATCAATTTAAATAATTAATATTAATATTGTGTCCCTTGATTAACACGAGGGAAACGCCAAAGTCTCAACATCCTAAGAAGTCAACTAGTTAATTAAATAAATATATTTAAGTCTTATATCAGTTGCCACATGGAAAATATATTTCATGGCATATGATCTATTGTAGCATTGTATAACGAGTCATTTAGCCAACTCTTCTTTCTCGTTTCACGATTTGCTGCATTTGGCGAACCGTAGAGAACCTCAGTGAAAAGAACCAATCAATAGTTCCCATCCGGCCATTTCGATGCTATTATATATGTAAAATGTAATATGTGTAACTACTCAGCTCTCATATGCGCAGAAAGTAACAGCTGAAGGACAGATAGAAAGGGAGATTCATAGCACAAATCTTTCCCCCTCTCTTGAGATATGGCAAGCAGATTGCTAGACATGGGGTTGAGATTCGTAGCGAGGTTCCATTCACACTGCCCGCAGACTGCACGAATGTACTACAAACCTCCACAGACTCCAACCGACACGAGCAACGGGAAAACGGATGATAACAGGGTTGATTCCATCTGTTTTTCTCAGGACAACTATGCTTCCTGCCATTTGCATTTGTTGAAAGAATTGTTACCTGATAGTGGAATTTTATTATCTGCCTTGTTTAGGCTGTGCTTTGTGTGATAGGAAATTCAGTTTGGTTTTTGTTCTTTTGTCTCAAACAAACACATTCTCTCTAGACTACAATATGTTCAAAGTCTTCATGTTTTTCAGGATTAAAAAACAGGTCTGATCTGCTGTCATTAAAGAAAAAAATTACTCTTGGAATAATTTTCATGTCTCCGGGATCCAAAAAAAAAATATAATCTATGACAAAAAAAATTTTGAGTTCATTAAATTGAAATGTTCTACAATAGATATTGCCCGTCTATTCTGATATATAGATGGTCTATATAAGTTGGAAATTGATTATTGTCATCTGCAGTGAACATAGTTCATAAAAATAAGTTGAATATGCATATAAAAATCTGAACAAGGGATGATAAAACTTATTTTTTTTATATGAGTTCACTTTGATTATTTATATGTTCACCTTGTTTGTTTTATGTGTTTGTTTTGTTCAAGTGATTACAAGCCATGACAAAACTAAAGATAATATGAATCATTTCTCATATCAGTTAGGAATGAAAATTGATTAGTGCCATCGCACTAATTACCATCCGCGCCATCGCGCTGCACAGCGCCTCAGCGAAGGTCAGAGCAGCGCTCTATCCCCTCTACTCACCCAGTGCGTATTTTCTGTTCATTTCGTTATTATAAGTGTTCACTTTATTAGGTACAAATGTTCACTATTTTATAAGTATTTGCTATGTTCACTATATTCATTTTGTTTTTTTTTTTTTGCAAAAAGTTCAGTTTGGTCAATACAAATGTTCAGTTAATTAAGTATAACTGTTCAGTTAGTTACAACAGAAAATATAAATGTTATGAGCAAACATGTTTATTTTATCAAGTATACATGTTTAGTTTAGTAAGTATGAATGTTCAGTTTAATAAGTATAAATGTTTAGTTATTTAAATATAAATGTTCAGTTAGTTGCAATAGAAATATAACTGTATAAGAAAAAAAACCAAGTGAAGGGGTCACGAACCGGGTCACGAACCAGACAAAAAACACATGGAAAAATTAGAATTGGAAATGAACCGATCCGGTTCAAAATAATTTTTTTCCGATTCTAACCCTGCCTCCTAGCGCACCTCATGACCACGCACGACTCTGACTCTAGCTTGATTCTGACGCATTAAACTGAACACTTCTTATTATTAAACTGAACATTTGTAACACAATAGCGATGGCAGGAATGATTTATTTAGCGATGACAGTTATAATAGCTGCTAATCAATTTCCGTTAGGAATAAGAATAACACAATCAAGAATTCAAGATTCAAGAGAGCCCAACCCGATCTAATATATACAGCCCAGATCAGTCTGTAACGGCCCAAAATAAAATAGAATCAATCAAACGGGCGAACGGCTATTATTATAAAAAAGGCCACCGACTGTTATCGCTAACGGGCTAATTTTGCTAACAACGGTATCCATAATCCATCGTGGCCTAATAGCAATCAAACTTATTCGATCTAAACCTCTTAAAACCTCTCTAGATCCTCTCCAGTGGAGACAGACACCATGAGCCGCTCTCTCGCCGTGCTCCGCCGCCTGCGCCAAAACCCTATCCACCACCGCTCCGCCACCTACTCCACCACCCCGACCCCTTCGCCACGTGTCTCCGCCATTGTCGACGAGATCTCCTCTCTCACTCTCCTCGAAGCCTCTTCCCTCTCCTCCGCTCTCCAGTCCCGCCTCGGCGTCGACCAGCTCCCCATCTTCGCCATCCTCTCTCCTGGCGCCACGCCGTCCTTCGCCTCCGCCTCCAGTGGTGCTGCCTCGGTCGCCCCTGAGGAGAAGAAGGAAGAGAAGACCTCGTTCGACCTCAAGCTTGAATCTTTCGAAGCAGCGAATAAGATTAAGGTGATCAAGGAGGTGCGGGGTTTTACTGAGCTGGGGCTCAAGGAGGCCAAAGAGCTGGTCGAGAAGGCGCCAATGGTGATAAAGAAGGGTGTTACGAAGGAGGAGGCAGAGAAGATCGTCGAGAAGATGAAGGAGATTGGTGCCAAAGTGGTGTTAGAGTGAGATCAATCAAGCTTCAGGTTTTTCTTCTTAGAGATTTTTCTTTGTTTTTTTTTTCTGGTCTTGTTTTGGTTTAGTTTAACAGCTTTTGCTTCTTGTATTGAATTGAGAGAAGTGATATAAGCTCACTCTTGATGTAGTTTTCTTTGTACAACAATTTGAGTAATAATTATTAGTATACAAGGATTGTGATATATATTTTGAGTTCCGTTTCTGGTTGGTCTTGATTCAATCAAATTCAATTTTCATTATATTTTTTGGCACTTTGCTTTTTAGGTATGTTTAATTGACCAGTGCTCGCCAAAAAAACAGTGTGAAGTGTGAACCATGAAAAAAAATTGCCTTAATCTAGACTTAGATCCAAGACAACTTCACAATGTCCATCCTTTAATACTACAAAGTACAAAGTTCTTGAGCAGTTCCAACAAATTTCTGAAACAATCGTAGTCCAGAATTATATCAACTGTTCTGCATGAACTTTTCTCGGCGGTAACAGCTAAATATTTAATCATGCTTGCAGTATTATTTTTTCTCAAATAAGGTTATAAATAAATAATGTAAGGATATAACGACACCCTATTTTAAATTGTATCCAAATCGGTACACAATCTAAACTACGCAGAAGATCAATGTAGTTTACTTTATTTTCAACTCCGATAACCCTTATTGTTGTCTGGAGTCTGGACTGTTAGTTTAGATTTTGGATTATTGGGTGATTGACAACAATTAAATTTAAAGGCAGAAAGGCTGATTGATGCTGTAGTTCATGTTTAATAACTGATTCGACATAGTTATTTGATATTAAATCAATTCTCTACTTGGAACAGTTATGGTATCTTGTTAATTATGATTTACAACTACTTATGTATAAATCTATTCTATTAAACCTTCCAAAAATATTACATAAAAAGGTTTATATAGGAAGAGAACATCTTACGAAGAATACTACACCATCTTGATTGCTGTCAGACAATTCTTTTATTGTTTTATGTTTGGATGCACAGTATCGTGAACCCAGTGTGTTGGATCAGTATACACTGTCAGAAACCTGGCTGTTTTATTATGTCTGTGATCAATGCATATACATTCAGGACCTCTACAGGCACTTTGAACTTTTTCTCTCTATGACTATCAAAGAAATATGCAGAAATTTCATGCTTCAAGCACAATCGGAAAACTGGGCCTTGATTATAAATTGCGTCGGGTATAGTTGCATGTCTTTGCTTGGATCCAGGCTACTGCAACTGTGACTGATTCCTTATGATGGCTGC
This sequence comes from Rhynchospora pubera, assembly GCA_028095005.1. Taxonomy (NCBI): domain Eukaryota; kingdom Viridiplantae; phylum Streptophyta; class Magnoliopsida; order Poales; family Cyperaceae; genus Rhynchospora; species Rhynchospora pubera. Next base: position 154,908,093 of record CM051462.1, on the reverse strand, counting down.
ATGGTTTCAGGTATGGATGTCTATTTGTTTGGCTTAGGTCTAGTTGGCACTATTTTTATTATTTTCTCTTAATTAGGTCAGACTCGATCCAATACATGTCAAGATATTCTGTCCCACACACAACCTGTATAACTCGCTGGCCAACTCAATCCAAGTACGGTATTTTGACCCATACCTAACTATATGGGTGACAAGTTGATCCATTCCAACTTGTTTTAGTTTAAATTTAGTTTAAAATTAATCAATGATCATCTTTTCATAGGAAAACTAGTAGTCTACTGATAAAGTTTTGGGACATTTACCCAAAGAAAACCAGGGTTTAGATCCCAGTGCTGGAAATTTGGTTATCTCATTTTATTTGCTCCCTGGTTTTGTATAAGTTACTTTGAGCAGTTGCTAGCTTCAAGCTCATTTAGCCTACATAATCCCAAAATATTCGACTCATGTTGGCTCCTTCCCATAACTGAAATGACCTGTTACAGAAAATAAAATTTAATTCTTAAGATTGGTAGGGTTGTTGGCTCTTGTCAATAATAATACCCCTTCTATCAGGCATTAAAGCACAGTTTGTAGTTTGTTTCATGTAACCATGTCACCATCTTTCTCCTTTTTAACTATAAAGGAAAGATGAAAGATTCAGTGTTTTTATGAAGCTTACATATGGTTGTCTTAATGAGCAGCAAGTCAGGCTATATTCAGTTTGTATTTTGTTCTAAATTATGTTGTAATATTTTCAGCATCAAATGGATTTTATAGCCACTCAATTAGTTCAGGCCTGAAAATGCCTACTACTTATCAAAGCTTAGTTATTATTTTGTTTACTTCCTTAATAGCTTGTAGAGAAAATTTGCTCACTCAAGTGAACCATAGAGCGGAAAAAGTGAGGAATCGCACAGTTTCTCTTTCTGTAATTTTCGGTGGAAGCAATTCCTTATATCACCATCGATTTGAAGGATAGGAAATTGTGCCGCAACTGATCCACTCTGTTTTTAAGGAATTAATATTTTCAAATATTTAGTATTAATTTGAATTATCCATTGATTTGAAATGATTTAGTTTCTTTTAGGGTATATAGTTGAGCACTAATGCTCTATACTGAGAACTAATTCACTGCCCCTCTAATTTTATTTAGAACTAACAATACAATTTAGTCTGATTGAAAAAAAAAGAAAAGAAACGGGGACTACTACATAACTTCAGAAAACTACTAGCAAATTCTGTTTTAACATGGGTCTACTTATTTCTGTAAGCAATGAGAACTAATAGACCGTTACTTCCGCCAATTGTTTCGTGAACGATGTTCTATTTCAAATCTGTCAGTTCCCATGTTTTCCTCTGGTAGAGCCTCAAATTCAAAAAGGAGCAAAAAAAGCTAGAATTTCATAAGGATCCATATAGACAGACAAATAGGGGGGCAGTGCGCTACTCTCAGTAGCTCATCTATTGTAATTTTTGCTCTAGGCGAACGAGCACAGATTTTACTGCAAATAACTCGTTCTATTGAAAAACAGAACAATTTTTATGATGAACTCTTTTGCCTGAAAATATTTTTTATTAGATCCCAAAATAACACAAACACAGCTAAATGCTTCGAAGCTGATGATAATTTTTATTATATCCCAAAATAGCATAGACAACAACCGAGATCAAAACAAAATCAAGCAAAAGTAGGATAAAATCAGTCGCATCTCATTTTGCTACCATCAGAAAGGTAAATGGTACAGCCCTGTCCCTGAACTAGGCAACAGTTGCATGCTGGTGCCGCATGCTCATGACCAGTGGCTTTGCATATCATGTAACTCGCTGACACACAATTGAGGGCACATCACTTGAGCTTCTCCATTTTGAATCAATCCAAGCATCAAGCACCCTTACGAATGAAAAGAGATGCCAACAAATATCAATATAGTTAAGAGGATTAATGTGTCATGTTGAGTATAGATGCTTGACACAAAAAGTTAAAATCTAAGGTGCCACGAAGAACATAGTTTAAGAGTGCAGTGGCTGTATAAGTATGCATAAATATTGGTCTTTCATTCTGAAGGAAAGAGGAGACAGCAAATCGTATTAATTAAAAAACTGTTTTTACGTACCAGAGATGATGAGAAGAAAACCAATGGAGGACTTGACTGGTGCCATCTCTTTCACCAGGTAAAATTATTTGATTAGTGCGCACCAAAAGTCTCATATATATAGAAGCATGGAGAGGGGTATCCAAAAAGCTGCCTTTGTTATATTTCAAAGTATTAGTCTTCATTGGTAAGGTTGTATTTTCGTGTTACCTGAAATTTTCTGAAGAAATCCGAAGAAGTCCGGTGGTGACTTTTCCAAAACATTAAAAATAAGCGGTAAATTTTATAAAAAGAAAAGCAAGGATATTTGTGAAATATTCTTTCTTTCACAATTTGTTTTTGTCAAAACTATATACAATTTGTGGTTTTCTTTAATTTTAGTTTGGAATTATATTTAATATAAGGTATTTCAGGAATGTTTGACCATAATGGTTGATTATTTTGTTTCATATGGGTACTGAATGCATGACTAATATTTCTCTTTAATTAAAGCACAAAAACAAAAATGCAAAGCCACTGCATAAGCTATTCACATGACATGCGCGCATATCTCTTTCATCCTATTAGAGAATAGAGACGCACATCTAGCTTTGGGCATATGCTAGAGAAAAAGTTACAAGATACTTCTCATTGATGTATGGATGACATATCCGTCGTTTGTTCAGTTTTGCACTTTGTTTCCTTTTCCTTTCCCTCCTCATTTCTTTAAATTTCTGCTCCTATATGATTATACGATATTTGAATTGCCAACAAAATATGAATGCAAAATGTAAAATGTAATGAAATAGGAAGATTAATATCAAACAACCATCTGTTTCGGCTTTATTAAATTGTGCACATTAACAAGCAAAGCTAGCTCCATTAATTACCAAGCATTAATTACTTGATTTCATTCAATCATTATAAATTAAATTTTCTTGGCTTCTGTACTTTTGACTTTTTAATTATTTGTCAAAGGCTCAAAGCTCAACACAGATGAAGTCCAGCTAACAATATTTAACCCGAAGTTTGATATCCGGTGTAAAGATGTATTAAGCCCTTCCCACTATATCATTTTTTTTTTTAAAAGGTAAAGATGAAGCAATTTGCAAATTATCTAAAATATCTCTTAACTCAGTGTTTTTACTTCACCTTGATATGGATGGAGTTAAGCGAGTTCTTCCTATGACTCCTTGATCAATTTCTTTTATTTTAGTTCGATAGTAAAAATAGTTTTATTTATTTCTTGAATTAATTGTGAGAAATATTATATTCTAAGCAGAATCAGTAATGTAGTTCCGACTCCATCCAGGAGTGCTTTATTTTAGGGAACTCGTGCCATTGTATATAAAAGGCTCTCCGTCTTTAACTTAAATGGTCACTGGCATATAGATAGGTGGCATTGATGAATTTTCAACATATATCCTGATTTTCAATAATAAAAGTTTAAACGCTCGTCGTGTATAAAATGAATTGCAGTTTCTCCATTATAAAAAAAAATTAACACGTGGTGCACATATTTTATTTTTAGAACACAAAGAATCAGTTTACTCTCTGTTCAGTGAAAAATGTAATTTACCTCCTGATTCCCTGTTCAAGAGCACAGTCATATATAACACGTAAATTAATTAGAAAATGCATATTTATTCACTTCTAGTTCAAGTAAGCTACAGACACATAATCATTCCAGGAACATACAACGAACAGTTTTGATATGTAATTCCTTATTATACAGTACATAAATATTGCTTCAGCTGAAATTTTCAGCTTTCACAACTTATCGTCTTGCCATTAGCTGTGTGCACAATGCAACCGTAGGCGCCTTGAGGAGCACAAGAACACATGCATCCATACAAGTGCTCCTTGCCAGTGGAATTGCATGTAATGTATGTCCCTTTTACGCACAAAGCTGTACACACTGCCTCGCTTTGCTGGATCATCCCAAACAACACCAAACCTAATTTTGCAAAAGGAGATAGTATGATAAACAGGGTCAAAGCTCCTATGGTTGAATTATGGTCTACTTTACTGCAAATATTGCAATTCCAGCCGGTACAAGATATATATCTACATGCCCTATATTTGTATATCATGGGAATTTTGCATAGCATGCTTCATTTTCTAAAAAGGGTTAAGCCAAATCTTTTTGTGTAAGGCTATTGAATAGTCTCAGTTAAGCCAACTGAAGAAAAAGATCTTCATGAAGGAAAGCATACCAGAGTAACACCAGCTTACAAAATAATCTTCTAATGTATAATTTGGTGTACCAATTGTGGTACCGTTGTACTTCTGTATTTGATAGTTAGTCATGTGGCACTCTCACAAAAATTTTCTCTCTGAGTGCTTGGCAGTCATATCGGACAGTCATATTGGAACTACAACAACTAAATGGTTGCTTCTGTAAATTTGACGTCCATGAACATTAATTGAAAGGTAAAATGTATGGTGTTTGTCTATACATACCACAAAGCAGGCCTATAGCTGGATGGAACTTGATTGATGCCATCTCTGATTTCCCTTCGGCTACTTCCAACTTAGGTTTAACTGATAGAAAAATAAGAAATTCCGTGGAATAATTGATATGAGAGGTTCAAGTTTTAAAACTTAGCATTGACTAATTAGCATTCACGGACTATGGTTGCTCTCAGATGCATTCCTTATGAGATAGAGAAGAAATAATATTTTACATGATATCTTATCACTTGTCAGATGCGTATTTCGTCGTCTTGTTGACTCTCACATGTGAAAAGCAAGCAAACTGGAGCACGAGGACCCATACTTCGTTGAAGTTTCTACAGATTATATGGAAAGATATTGTATATTGTATTGTTAGAAATGAAGAAAGAGATATTGTAAGTGGAAGATTACAGATCCCATGGTTGGAACTTGTATTGTATACATCTAGACCTGTTTAACGTTTCAAACGGAAACGGAATGGCACGTTTTGTTTGCCGTTCCGTTTATGATAACTGTATGTACCATCTAATTCGTTAACCGTTCTGTTTGGACGATATGTCACGGAACGTGTATATTTACACTATATTTCACCCAAACGAATGACGAAACGAATTCCGTTTACCGTTCCATCTCTGAAACGTATTGAAATTTCACACCCGTTTACCGTTCCATTTGGACGGAACGTGCACGAAAAACGGTAAACGGTATACCGTTGGCAGGCCTATATACATCAAAGAGTCTTAAGTCAAAGATAGAAGGAAAAAAAAAATCTATGTGGAATTAAATATAAAAGAACAATTGGCGAGTAAGTCGGTGCTACTTACAATTCGTATGTATCTCTCATCCATAAAAAATTCAATATCGACATTTTTCAGTAGCCGAAAGCTATCTAATCAAGTTTATCGCCTACGGGAGTCTTCATTATTTTGAAGGCCTTAATTAGTTTATTCACAAATTAATAGTTCAAGCAAACCACAGTTTGCCCGACCACATAAGTTCTTGCTTTCTAATTACCATAGACCAGTAAAAGTTAAATCCATGTTTTGAAAATTCTATACTGTAATATGACTAATTACAACTAATAAACTTATTTTAAAATTGGTTACCCCACTGGCATACATTTTTCTTTTTCTTCTTCCTTGGCTGATACACACTGAGTTCTTGGTTCTTTCTATAGCATGATCTTGAGAAAGTGAAAAAAACATACAAACTGATCATCAGCGAAACTATAATCTGATTTAAGACTCATCAAAAAGAAATTATTTGCACATGTTTTGCTTACATGTAAAACATTGATCAATTTTGACATACATTTTCATCAAGAAATAATAGGTCGTGTGTCATAAACCATGAACATACATGTTAACTTGTTAAATTCATAAAATAAATTTCGAGATGAGTACATCTCAGCATTTCGTGGTCGATCCGTCAGCATAATGAATAACACAATCTTTCCCATTTGACGGAACACAATTACAGGCACAAAGGCCAGTTAGCTCTTGATTGGGGTAGTTTTTGCATGTCATGTACGTTCCAATCGTACATGCAACAGTGCACACAGCCTCGCTGCTCTGGATCATCTGAAATAACAAAAGGCCTATTTGCCAAGTAAAAAGAAGAAATTAATGGAAATATGGTATCAAAGAATAAATTAAAAATAAATAAAAAGAATTAAAAAATAGTAAAAAAACCCATATAAATCATCACAGATGATTTATTTGGTCATCAACATGAATTAGGAAAATTGAATGATGTTGGTGAATTAATCCAAGATCCAAATTTTTGCCTGAGGAACTAGTACCATATGTTTAAGCAACTCCTTATGGCAACAAAAATGGCACAAGTTATATGAAATTGTACACTTTCTTATAATTATCTTTGTAATTAAGGTAAGCAAAGTACACAACTACGTACACAAGTATATCTATTGCAACAAACAGATGGATGACCCTAGCTAGCAACAAATTTTGACAGAAATAAAGTTCTTTAAAATCCAGTATTTTTGTGAGAATTCATACTGCTTTGAGAAAAGATAATTCAGTTGAGTAAAAAAAGAGAGAATTTTGTTTTCCTTTTTTTGGGAAAGGGGATTGTTTAATTGGGGATGAGCATTGCAGAGAGAAAAAAAATTGGTACCAGATAGAAGAAGGAACGTAAAGGACATCTTCAGAGAAGCCATTGCTACTTTGCTTTCGTAACAGGGTTTCAAATTGGTTATATATAACTTGTAAGAGGGATGCCTTGAAGAGGTACTGGTATTAAGTGCAGAAAAGTAAGTTTAACCATTCAATTCAAGACTGAAGAAGCACAACAGTACTAAAGATATCCTTTGCAAAAAGTCAAACATCGTAACTCGTAAGTTTAGTCATTCATTCAATTGCATAGTTGCAGCATCTTATTAACATATTCGTCTCAATATTACAACTTATTTTTGTTCTTGTATAATGTTGACTTTATTGGGTTCACGTTCATCTTACATAACGAACTAGTTGTACGTAGGAATAGTCAAATCTACCAACCTATAATTAAACGTTTCAGAAAATGTATATCACGGAGCAAAACTCTTATATGTATTCGCAAAGGATTAATTTAACTGGCGATGCCTAAAAAAAATCAAACGAAACCTTTGCAAAACCTCAAATATGCGGATATATATTCATGAAGCACAGCAGCATTAAAGATACCTCATTGGTAGTTTGGTACCATTCTTCCCCGTCTGAAGGGTATTCACTTTTTGTTAATGAAAAATTATTTTTTACAAGCATTTTTCTCTGAATTGTTCAATGTAATTTCTTAAAGATCTCTCTCCCTACGTTAACTTTTTTTCATTTTGTTCTTACCATTTCAAATTTTTCTGTCACTGCCCAGGTGAGGTAAACAAGTAAACAGTCCAACTAAAAAGTCACACCAATAGAAACACATAAAAAAATTCACCTATTCTAAGATAAAATATCAATATTAAATTTTCTTTCAGAACCTTCCCTAAATGATACCTAAATGATAAACTAATTACACGATCATTAACAAATAATTTTCTTGATAACCATTGTATCCCCATATTTTGATAAGAATAAATTATAACCAAATTATTTTCGGAAAATTACAAATTTTGTTTGCTATATACTACAGAAATCCATGTAATTTGTCATTATTTGTCCTATAAAAAAAGAAATATTCCGAAATTTATGCCCATATTATACCAGAATCACAAACTTTAGACCTCATCTAATTATTCCTAAATCCAAATTTTTTTATAACTATGGACAAGATATAAGTCAATCTAGGCTATCTTTCTTCATTCTAATTGCATGGCAAAATTGAGTAATAATTTATCGTCAGTGCCAACTGTCATGTTATAAATTTTGATAGCTGATAATTAAGGGTTCCGACTGCTTTCAAAATTTAACCCAGATGTTTAAATCAGATAGGTTCATGACTTCTTATACTTTTGCATTCTATTTCAGGTATATGCTTTATTGTGCAAGTACTTTTTGGGTACAATGTCTACAAAGATCCTTGTATGTAACTATGTATAGACCTTCCGATTCATTTTTAAATTTAATTTGAAGGGCAGGAAAATAAAATTATGCAATCCCCTGGCTACCTTTCTAATGGGAGAAGTACATTTTGCACAAAGCCCCCTGTTTTCAGATTCTAAGATTATTTGGAAACGGTTATTGGAACTGCCTAAATTGTGATTGTATCTGAAGAGAATTAATTTAGAACATGTATAATTGATGTTCTTCATTCATAAATTAAGAGCAATATTAAAAAATAATAAATAATTGACAAAAAAGTTGTAAAACAAAAACATAGAAAATGAATCACGACAATTAAACAGTTGGCTGGGGACTAAACCAAATAATAAATAAGAAAAAGATCACAAGCTTATTGTTCATCAGTCCCACAGACATTCTCCTTTCAAACCAAAAAGGAGAAACTGCTACAATATTCTAACAGAACTTGTTCTTCAAACACAATATTCCACTCACATGATGCAATATTACACTAGTCTTTACATTTCTCGTGACCGTCAGGGAAATGAACCTCACAATCTTCTCCATCTGGAGGAGCACACGCGCAACTGCATCCGTAAAGTTGTTGATCAGGATAATTTTTGCAAGTGATGTATGATCCTGGCACACACATAAGGGTACACAGCGCCTCACCATTTTGGACCATTCCAAGCACCATAAGACCTATGCATCGTTATCATAGTATGCAAAAATGTTGGTCAAAAAGGAAAAAGAAAGAAAGAAGAAGCATAAATATAAACGAGTTCTTTTGGTTATACAGTAAAGAAGTTGGATTTTTGGAAAACAATGATTAAGCCATTCAAGTCCAATATATCGCCCTTCCATATCTAAAAAGAGTATCAGTGGTCTAATCGATTCTATGGATAAGAAAGTTTACTAACAAAGCCATTCATTGAAATAAATTAAGTTGACTACTCAGTCTCTCGGGGGCGGAAATGAAGAAAATACGAAACAATATTCCTTAATGTATATAATAAAAATTTAAAGTTAAGGTTCAGTTAACTTCAAGTATAAGTTGGGTGTTTTACCAGACAGGAAAAGGAAAGTGAGCGGTATTCTCAGGGATGCCATCCTTATGATTTGAATGTCCTTGTTCCTATGATCGGTCTGTGCTTGTGCATGAGTGCATCTGTGTATATATATCTGTACCTGACTAGTTGGATTAAAGATTTTCAAATAAGCTTTTTCCCACTGCAAGTGGAGCCGTGGAGGGTCACTACTCGAGGGTTTCTTCAAAAATGAAACAATAAATTAAGTTCTTAATTTCTGTCAAAGAGCATATTCATTTTTATATTCTTTGAAGTTTGAAGTAGTAGTGCACTATCCACATGCACCTAACAGTTCTTTAATTGCTGAGGTAATTTTTTTTTTAAATGTATGAATTATCAGATGCACCTCCACAATATCTCATATTAATTGGGTGGACATCACATCAAAAGTGCTTAAGAGGACATTCTGAGATTAATGGTTCGGGTGAAAGGATAATTAGGGCTTTTATCTATTCATATAATTAGTATGTATACTGGTTGTAGAGGTAATGGTAGAAAAATTCAAAGATAATCAAAATCTTTCTTTTTGTTTACCTGAGGTAGAGAATGATTATTATGATCCGTGCAGAGTACATACTTTTTATCTTCACATTTCGAAGAAAAAGAATATAAAAATCATAACATTACCTAAATAAGAGGGAAGTACTCCCAACAGGACTTTCTTTCTGTTATTTTTTTGTACTTCTTTTAGATCTGGTGCCCCATGGTGCAACACACCAATCCCAACCGTCCAATTTATGATGAGTGCTCCGTGAATAATACTAGATTGATAGGCCCCCAAAAAATTAACCGTCGATATCAGATCGAATGGTTGGGATGGGGGCATAAATGTCATGGGATGTCAAAATAAATAATTCAGTTACTTGCTTTAATTTGCACAGTCATTTAAAAGTCAACAAATCTTTTTTACATGGAGAATTCACATGATTATAAATTGAAATGAAGCTTGTTTTTTTGCCAAGAAGTCATTAAGCCCGGATTCAATTGGTAAATTCGTCAAGTTAGTGCTTGCCACTTTGATACATCCATCTCTTGGGAACAATTTTTTTGCAAATTAATTATAATGTCAAAGTTGTTTTTAGAATTAAGCATATGCCTTTCCAGTTCAGTTCTTGTGTTTATAGAAATAATATACCATATAGTGTATTATATATAACTGCCAGGTCAATAAGTCAAAATGGAATATCTTGGAAATATTTCCGTGACTTAATTACAGTTCCCTTAATAAAAAATATTATATCTGATCTGCAGATTTAGTGAATCGCCACTTCCTTTCAAAATATGCGTTGACTTGTCAAAAGCGAATCCTCATGACATGAGTCATGACTCATGAGACTATAAATACTCTGTATTTCCCATTGACTGGCACAAAAGAAACAAACAAAAGAAGAAATATTTGGAGATGGCGTTCCCCAAGTTAACCCTTGCCTTTACCCTAATTTCAGGTACATAATATAAGAATCCTTTCGTTTTCTATCTAGCCCTTGTCCAAGGACTCATATCACAGAATATTTCTGCATATATTTTATGTAAAATAATTTTCACATGAGTCCTTCAAACAAATTGACAATTTTTCACTTGAACTAAGAAAATTATCCCACATGACACATTCTCTTCTATTTATGTGCACAAATTAACATTAATTGGAAGAATAAAATATGCTTAACAAGAAAAAAAAAAACGTAACTGAAATGCTCTCTCTTTCTACTGACTGGTTATTTGTTAATGGCATTTATTCCTTCTTTGTATTAGTTCTCTTGGTTTTTGGGATGATGCACAGTGGGGAAGCATGCAACCTTATGTGTGTGCAAGGAGCATACATAGAATGCAGAAATTACCCAAATCAGCAGCTCTATGGATGCGCCTGCACCTGTGCTCCAAAAAATGGGAAGGACTGCGTTGTTTACCTCCCTGGCGGCTCCACTACTATATGTTAGCAAGCATTATTTGAAATTTAAACAAAGAAATGCAATTTTTTTGCGATGAATAAGAAACTCTTTTATAGAGCAGTGTTGTTTTTCATGAAAGAGAGTTCTTGCAAAATGTTCTGGAGTGGATCAGGAAAATGTTAATCAAGCCACTATTATTTGAGAATAATTCAGATTTTCAGCCACTGTTGAATCAATATATGTTTGATTAATTACTGACATTCAATTTAATGCAACGAAATAGCACAAACGGAAAAATTATTAATCTGTTTATTTACATGAATAAAAGTTCATCTTTTTGGTGGTTCAGTATTCCTCCTATATTCTCTCCCGGCCTCCCAATGGAATCTTGCATACATCTTACGTGTTTGATATCTGCTTCGATATGATCTGCTAGCACACATTTCAAAAACCCTTTCTACAAAACCAAGTGTGAATTGATTTCTCAGGAATTCGTTATATCTAATTATATGAAAATTTCCACCAAATGACACCAAATCCGTTTATTTTAGTCAAAAAAATGAAATGGCATCCCATGTTAAAAAATAAGATTTTGATCAGGGCCTATCAGCACATTTGAACTGATCACAAGGCAAAACTTTTCCATCATTGGGAATAATGAAAAGTGTACTTTTATTTATTCTGTCATCTTTGAACTTCCCAGAACAGTACCTATCCAAGTGTACAGTACAAATGTACAATTAATGCTTTAGGGTGTGTTTGGATTGTTGGAAGAAAGAAGAAGAAGAAAGAAGAAGAAGAAAAAAAATTATAAACAATTCAAACTCTTCACAAAGTTACACACTTCCCAATACTTCTTCCCTTCTTCCCACACATATCCAAACGCACCCTTAGGTAAGTTTTCATCAACTTTCAGAATTGATTTTTTTATAATTAAAATAAAGCGAATGAAAATGTATGTATCATCATGTCAAACCTATGCGACATGGCACACCAATGGAAATACATAAACGCACGCATGAAAAGAGGTATAACACGCTAGGTCTAGTGTGTAAACACGGTTAGATATCAATCGCCAGCAGAAACAACACTATTGATTGGTTTTCCATCTAATATAGAAATAAGTTGAATAACACATCTATTTATATCGCTGGTAAATTAAGAAACATATTTTTATTATCTAACATTGTTTTGTTTCTTTATTTGCCCATATATGAGTACATCTTATGCTAGTCATGTCAACGACATGGCACACCAATGGAAATATTACTAATTAGCTTAATGCTCTTAGATTAGAAACTTTCAAATGTGAAACGTAATATTTTTTAGTTGTCACGGCCCCTGGATTCGAAATATTATTTTAGGATTTGTAGAACAAATCTGTCACCTTGTCGTGGGCTTTTAGTTAAATCATATCAAGGTTTCTAAATTAATTATTGGCGTATATGCTGTGCACAGTAATTTGATTGTCCCCAATTTTCTCGGTTAGGATACGTCACGTTTTTCGTTTTTTAAATGCCAGAAGCATTAAAAACCGAAGAAGAATGGCATATCCACGAAGACAATGCCTACTTGCGTTTCATCGTGACCAACATATTTAGCAAATATACATGATATGTACTTTCATTTTTTTTATACATCTTATTTTAATTCTGCACTTGTGCTATATATTTATAGAGAGTCCAATAATAAATTAACAATACTGAACAAGAAGCTAAGTCAAAAGCGGAATATGTTGGAATCTCTTTTCATTATTGTTTTCGTTTAGTCTGAAGACTTGGTGAGTCATGTACCTATCTTTTAAGAAATTTCTCGACCTATTGTATGAAACACATATGTACTGTTCGGTCCGAATAAGGGTTCACTTGGACCGAACATAGATGTATGGATCATGGACTCAAGGCAGAGAGGTGCCACTCGGTCCGAATGGATGTGGTTCAGTTCAAACAGAGACACCGACCTAATAATATATTTGACAGGTATAAAATGCTTTTGTGTCAAATCCTTCCGGATTCGAAGGCTGCTTATGGAATTGGTGTATTTCCTTATCGAAGAGAAAAAGAAATATTAAGAATAAAAATAAGATTATGTAAATTAATTTTATTAAAAAAAACATAATTGCCTTATGTAATTTCATATCTGTTTATCTTGATCTTCTCCCTCAAATGTAATTGATAAAAAAAATCAATAAAAAATTGTGTGTGTGAGTATGGAAGACGTATGTACCAAATTGATGTTGAACCTCGTTAAATTTTGTGTCACTGTGTGTGTTATTTGTTGTGTCAAATTGTAACACCTATCACTACCGGAGTGCCAACTCAAGAAGCACACGAAACACCACAAAGAGATGGAATCCAAGTTAGCAATCGCCTTTCTTCAAATCTCAGGTACATAATAAAAATTTTGTTTTTTTTCCTTCTCTTGAGAGTTCCAACAAAAAAAAAAAATGTGTAGCAATTACCGAAAAGTAGCAACACAGGTCCAAAAAATGGGACGAAATGCATTGTTTTTGCTAAACAAAAATTGGCTAAGATAAAGAACATAATCCTTTCTTTTTTTTTTTAATAAGTTGCTTCTTATTATTAATTAAAGAGCTAATTCATGTTGTTTGCCTAATTTATATTAATTTTTCTATATTTTGTTCAGGAACAGACCGAATAATTTTGAATATTTTGATAAAAGATTTCTTGCGATTATGCTAGAAATTTCAATATCGAGAATTACTGGAAAATTATTGGCATTTCTTCTTGATTCTAATCAAAATGATATGTAACTAAGTAGACATTTTCAAATTAATTTCACTTACAACTCTAAAATCAATATCGTTTATATCTACTTCGAAGTTGAAAACAAACAATTCTCCACAGGTAAAATTTTCAAAAAAGGAAAAAAAATGCACCAGCCGGGAATCGAACCCGGGTCTGTACCGTGGCAGGTTACTATTCTACCACTAGACCACTGGTGCTATTCGTTGAAGGCGCGTCAATTATAAATCTATTGTAACTTCAGGCTGAAACTTGGAATTGTGAAAGTCTCGACTCTTGATTCCGATGTTGATCTTAAACATAGATCCATTCCATGATGTTATTAATTATCCCACCAAATCCTATGGTAACGCTCAGTAATGTAAAATAATAATAATGATGATAATATCTGCTTGATTTATAAGAAAATTATGCTTAATTCGTACGCAGCTGATAAAAAGAAGATATTGGGCAATGTTGTGTTTCTATTAGTCTGTAGAAAAGTATTGATTGAAAGATTTTTTGTCAATCTATCAAAAAACATTGTTTCTAATTTTATTCGTGAGCAGTAAAAGTAATATCGAGTGATATAAGTTATTTGACTTTTCAAATTAATATTCCAATGTAAAATTGCTAATTTAAAATGGGAAGTCACTGTATATTGATAAGTATCATGAATTATATTAAGCATCCTACGTTATCTATATTATACGTTATGACAATCTAAAATATAACACATAATTTACTTGTCCACGCCTCTTCATAGTACGGCCATCATTTACAACATGAAAATGTCAGTTGAAACCACAACTCATAAATATTAAATATCCAAGTATTACTAGAAAAAGAAGGAAAATGTCCAAAACAATGCTTAAGTTAATCTATTTAGTTTAAAGTTATGTCTAGCTTTCATTTTTTTTTTGTTCTCGTTGATGTTTTAATTTTATTTATTTCCTATCATGTTGTGATCAGAAATTTAATTTAGATATATGTTTTTAAAGTATAAGAATTTTTTGTTATAATAGATGTTAACGAACATCTAACAGATATAATTTGTAAATATGTTTTCGTCTTAATAAATTTTTTTAGCGTGATGATTGTCACCACCCTCACACAAAAAAAAAATGTAACAAATATAAAGAAAAAAAATCTGCTAACTTTTTTTAACAAAAGTAACAAGACAAAATAATGCGATGGGAGAAAAAACAGAATGACAATATAAAAAATAAAATAAAATAAAGGCGAGGAGATCATAAAGATCGAGAAAAATGTTGCGTAGTCTTGCTATTTAAATATTATTTTTTTCAGGCCGATAAGGATCATCCTCGATTTCTGTCATTCTCAAACGCGTTTTCTATTTTTAGAAAAACGCGTAATTTCCATTTTCAGAAATGTCTCTAGCAATCATCCTCTCTCACCCAACGCTCATCCCTTCTCTTCCAGCAATCATCCCCTCTCACCCAACGCTCATCCCTTCTCTTCCAGCAATCATCCCCTCTCACCCAACGCTCATCCCTTCTCTTCCAGCGCTGATCCCTTCTCTTCCTCTCTGTTTCGCTCATCTCCCAGCAATCATCCCCTCTCACCCAACGCTCATCCCTTCTCTTCCAGCGCTGATCCCTTCTCTTCCTCTCTGTTTCGCTCACTTCCCCTCCTCCTCTGCCTCCCTCCCTCTCTGATTCACTAACTTCATATATTCTAGTTAAAACGTATAATTATTCTAGTTAAACCATATTACTGTTTTAGTTAAAAGGTATAACTGTTCTAATTAAAATACATAAATGTTCTAGTAGTTCTAGTTAAGGTTCTTCTTATATACATAACAGTTATACTTAATATATATAAATGTTCTACTTATATACATAACAGTTCTAGTTAATGTTGTCCCTAATTTAAAGGCCTAGAGGGGGGTGAATAGGCACAAAAGCAAAGTTCTAAACCGGTATGTTCAATATTTGATTCAATTCAAACTTGATCTAACAAAAACAACAAGACACAAGCAATTCACAATGCAAGGAAAGTAAAGAGAGAAGAAAAGAAGTGACACGCGATATATTACGGAGTTCCGACCCGCTAGGAAGTGCTAGCCTTAGTCGTACGTCTCCGGGAGTTCCGCAACCTCGAAATGGGCGCGCTCCGTTCAATTCCACAACGAACGGGACTACAAATTTGAACCAAATCACCTTGTTACAATCACTCTCAAGGTGGATTGGCCTAACTTAATTAAACAAGCTCAAACACTCAAGGGATTGAGGCTCTAACCAAATCACTCAACAAATCTAGCAATTAACACTAGTGGATTGGTTTGCACACTCTAATCTCAATGATTTTGCTAAATTAATGCTCAAACACAAGAGAGAGTAATGTCTAACTGGTTGGAGCTCAAAAGGGAGGAATTTCAAAGGTTTCAAAAGTCACTAAACAGTTCCAAGAGGCCTCATATATATAGAGGGCGCCAACAGCTCCAAAAACCAGTCAAGACAGACTCTACCGTTATACAACGCTATATGGCGTTGTACAACATAGAAATAGCCGTTGAAAAATCAAACGGTCACAGACAATAACGTTGTGAGTTGTCAGAGCGTTGTGTAACGTTGTATAGCGTTGCACAACGCTTCAGCAAAAATCCAAAGCAGAAGCTCGACAGTTCCGTTGGAACTTGTCAGAGCGTTGTGTAACGCTTGGTAGCATTGCACAACGAAACCAAGAAAAGAATCAAGGCAGAACTGACAAAGTCAAACAATATTGTCAGAACGTCATACGACGCTGACTGTCGTTACACAACGTGGTCATTGCACAACGCTTTCCAGTGTTGTATGACGCGGACAGAACGACTGAGCGATGTCTGAGCGAAGTTTAGGTGCATGACTCAGACTAACGTTGTGTAACGCTGTAGGGCGTCACACAACGTGGTCGTTGCACAACGCTTTCCAGCGTTGTATGACGCGGACAGAACAACTGAGCATTTTACCAGCAAATTGATTGAGATTAGTTTAGAGTTTAATTAAACTTTAACTAAGAATTCTAACTAGTCCAAAGCAATCTCTTGAAGCTCCAAACTATGCGCCACACTTGCTTTAATCCATTCTTCAAAATTTGCATCTTCTTCCTATAAAACTCAAAGAAGATTGTTAAATGACAAATGATATTGTTTTGTAATCGACAAATCCAGAGACGTTTTGTACAACAGTTAATATATATAAAGATTCTACTTATATACATAAAAGTTCTACTTAATGTATATAAAGGTTCTATTTATATACATAACAGTTTTACTAAAAAAATATAAAAGTTCTACTTATATACATAACAGTTCTAGTTAATATTTATAAAGATTTTACTTATATATATAAAGGTTCTAGTTAATATATATAAAAATTCTACTTATATATATAAAGATTCCAGTTAATATATATAAAGGTTCTGGAAAATTTTTTTACTAAAGAAAAAACAAAGAAGTTACGTGACGGAAGAAAAAAAAAATAGAATGAAGGAGCAAGGAAGATGGGACCAGAAATAAGCAATAGCGCTAGATGGGGATGATGCGGATAACGGTAAAGATGGAGATAACGCGTTTAGACAGTTATTAACGCGTTTTTATCTGGAGATGATGAAAATGATACGGAAGAGAGAATGATCTTAAACAATTCCGTTATTTTTTAAATCCAAAGTTTAGATCATTGCATTATTATTTATTAATAAAAAAGAATGTAATACCCGAAAAATTAATAACTTATAAAAAAATTAAAATATGAAATCATCAATTTGATCAGATTGGAAGATCAAGATTTTGTTAGCACGGCTTTGAACGTAGTGTAAGAATGTAAGATGAACTAAAGTTTAAACATGTTGGTGCCGTTTAGATCGCTTAGGAATAAGAGGAATATTCTCTTCTTAGACAGAAATTTATTTCTAACTATCTAATCTCTTCATAAAATTACACACTTTCCAATATTTTTCGTCTAGGAATAGACTATTCCTCTAATCCTCTTGTAGGGACCGTTTGGATCGCTTAGGAATAAGAGAAATAACCTATTTCTAGGCGAAAAATATTGGAAAGTGTGTAATTTTGTAAAGAGTTTGAATGATTAGGAAAAAAATTTTCGTCCAGAATTTGCTATTATTATTTATTCCTTACCCATCCAAACAGACAGCCCCATAGAGATGAGAATAAGCTGGGTTTATCAGTTGTCAGTAGACCTGTCAAACGCGTTAAAAAAGCACGGAACACCATGTGCCATTTATCGTTCCGTCAAGAAAAACGATACCAGATCTCATTTCGTTAACCGTTTCGTTTTCGAAACGGCACAAAATTTCAATTCGTTAACCGTTCCACTTCAGAAACAAAACATAAAATGGTTTGAAAAGAGATGAAACGATTCGAAATAGCAAGATTCCTCATTCCGTTTGCCATTTCGTTATTGAAACGATATAAAAATTGATGCCGTTTGCTGTTCCGTTTCGGTTATACGAAACGGCATCACGTGGTGGCATATGCCGTTGACAGGCCTAGTTGTCAGAAGTCTTGGCTTATCCTGGCCCAACGGGCCACAAGCCTTTCTCCATCCTAATCCTATATAAGTGTACTTCCAACAATCCAATTGGGTAGAATGAGAGAGCTCTGTTGCAGTGCTGCTGTTTCTCAGCACAAAAAGAGAGCCGGGGGAGAGAGAGAGAGCGAGAAAGGGTCCGAAGGGAGAAGGGAGTGTTCACCTAAAAGAAAAAGAGAGCTAGCTTCTGCCAACTTCTTACACACACAATAAAGGATTGCAAAGGATTGTAATTGAATCAAAACGAATTTATTGTTATTTTACGCAAACAATAAAGGATATGGGGCTCCGTTTGGATATGTGTGGGAAGAAAGAAAGAAGGGAAGAAATATTGAAAAGTATGTAACTTTGTGAATAGTTTTGATTGTTTATAATTTTTTTTTCTTCTTCCTTCTTCTTATTTCTTCCAACGATCCAAACACACCCTGAAAAAAGGATTGCAATTGAATCAAAACGAATGTAAATAGCTAGAGTTGATACGGTATTTTATTATATGTCAGCCGGATGTATATCTAAACTGCAAATAAAATAACAATAAAAGCATATTACCAGACATCCATTAGCTAAACCCTTTTTCACTCATTCAGTCAGCGAAAATATTACCTATGACTTTGTTTGGATAGATGTGGGAAGAAAGAAAGAAGGGAAGAAGGGAAGAAGTGGGAAGAAGTATTGGGAAATGTGTAACTTTGTGAAGAATTTGGATTGTTTATAATTTTTTTTGTTCCCACTTCCTTTTTCTTCCTTCTTCTTCTTGCATCCAAACGGAGCCTATGAAATGAAAATTTGGTTAAATACATAATCCAGCAGTGACTTGTTAACAGAAATCATCAGTATTATAAATAATTTGTTGAACTTGGACTGAAGTTATTCTTAGGGAAAATTATTATTATCGTGCTTCGGTTGCTAAGGAAATCATCATCATCATATTATAAACAACTTGACTTGTTAGCGGAAGTTTTCCAATAGTTAGCGTATTAGGCGGTTCGACTCCTCTACACTCTACAGTCTACACTTTCCAGTGATACGGACTTGATTGAAATTCGAAACACAGATTTTGTTCACTGATCTGAACATCCAACGGGTCGAAGTAGAAGCTATGATAATTCTGGGACAGAAAGAATGATCTCGGTACAATTAATCTTACACCGGTGTTGTTAAGTCCAACGGCTCAGACCTTTCTAGCACTTGAATTAAATCCGTAAATTTTCCAAAGTGTCCCATGTTAATACCTTGGTGATGCCTTTTTTGGTATTAACATGAGACAGACGAGAACATCAGACCTTTTGAAGAACATGAGTTAAATCCGTAAATTTTGAAAAGTCTTAACATCAATCCGAATCCTGCGGCGCGCGATACAGCGTGCAGCGCGCCACACGGACCGTCCAATCAAATCTGGACAGGTTATATTTTTTCGGGCCTTACAACTTGTTACATGCACGGAGCTCCCTCATCCATTGATATTTGATTGGACGGCCTGTGGTGCGCTGCACACTGTGTCGCGCGCCACAGGATTTGGATTTTCTTAACATGAGAACAGGCGAGAACAACGGACCTTTGGGGCAAGAGGCGCCTCCCTTGATAGCAGATTTTTTCAATTGGTGCAAGATGCAATTCGAATTCGCTGTAGCGCGGGACACGGTGTAGCGCACGTACGAGCCGTCTGATCTTGATCGGACGGTTCATTTTTTACGGGCCTATCAATCTAGGTTACATGCACGAGGCTCCCTTGTCCATTGGATCTTGATCAGACGGCCAGGATGCCGCGCTATACCATGTGTCGCGTGGCAACGGATCTCAATTTGTGCAAGATGGGCCTCCTTAGATGTTCAGTGTTCTTGTAGCAGTAAGACCTGGTGCAGTGTACTTTTATTATTCTTTTTCTTAGGCTGCGTTTGGATTGTTTATGAATAAAATTAGGATTAATTATTCAAAGTACAAAATATTATTCCTAAACAATCAAAAATAATTATTTTGGAATTTAAAGTGTTATATTTAAGTGGTTCAATATCCGAAATAAATTTTTATTCCTAGTGTGTTTAAATTATCTTCTTAAGAGAATTAAGAAGTTATTATGACTATTTTTTAATCCAGATTAAAAAGATAATCCAAACATTCTAGAAGTAAAAATTTATTTCAAATGTTGGACCATTTAAAATAGAGGTAGACTAAAATCAACCAAGACTGACGGATGGACCGTCAACTGCGATTATATCTCAACTTTTGAGGTTCTAATGGCTAATCCGAACTGTTCAATGTGTTCTCTATATTGAAATCTCTTTAGAGACCAAATTTACATTTTTCTGTATTTTTTTACTATTTATTGGGATTTTAAAAAATCATTGTCATTGAAGGGTCTGGAATTGTTTAGATGAAGAATTTTGTAAAATATAAAAAAATACTAAAAAATTTTAAAAAATATATAAAATTTGGTCAACAACGAGATTTTAATATGGAGAACAGATTGAATGGTTTGGATCTACTGTTAGAATCTCGAAACTTGAGATTTCATCGTAGCTGACGGTCTCATCCGTCAGTCGCAACTGATTTTAGTCTACCTCTTTAAAAAAACACTTTTAATCTCAAAAAAAAAAAATATTCTTGATTATTTAGGAATAATATTTGTTACTCCGACTAACTAATTCTTATTTTATTCTTAGACAATCCAAATGCCTCTTAGTGCTTTTAGTTTCCGATTTTTTGTTCGAGATCGTTTTTAGTTTCCAGTTGCTTTTTATTTTTCAAGATCTGTAGTTTAGGAGTTTGGCTTTTGTTTTTGCTGGTAATTTAGGGTATTTAGTATTACCGGGTCTTTCTTTTATCAATTTGTTTCCGAAGGCGAGTTGTAATGTCTACTTTTATCTAGTTAATAAAAGTCCCACTGGAGTTCATCCACCAAAAAAAAGAAAAAAAAAAAGCCAGACCCTTGGGGAAATTGTTTAAGCTGCAGATACTAAACACTGGGCCCACCCGCTGGATGAAGCGTTATCTACTTCTCTAATTCGCTGTCAAATCACGAGTATATGTATATTGTGTCTAATGCTAGTTTGACGTCCGATTTCGATCTAACGGTACTATATTAACGTCCGAGATAATGGGAGATGCTACAATGTTGTTGGATCATACTTGAACGACCAAGATCTCCTGCATGATACAATTTCAGCTGTACATAATTGGGAAAGAATTTATTTTTTTTGTAGATGGACATGTAATACTTTTCGGTAATAAAATTTTAAAAATAGTTTAAATATCAAGCTTTTAATAAAAATGGGCAGTTTTATCATTGATTAAACCAATACTTTGAAAATCGGACCGGCCGGTTCGACCAGTTCAACCGCGAATCGATAACTAATTCAGTTCAAACTGACCCGAAACCCAAAACCCACTTTAAATTTTTATAAAACCGGCGAACCGGAACTGCCGATTCAAATTTTATATCGAATATTATCGATATTGGAAATTTCTTTCATGTGAGCGAGCTTTTGGGGGACCAGCTGATAAACCCCTCTGTGAAAAGGTCCATCTACTTCCATGAAATGCATCTAGAGCCGTCAATATCATATCATTTCACAAGTTTTCATTTCGTTCCGTGCGAAAAGAAATATAAGTGGAAGAAAAAATAGTTTCGTTTCTGAGAACGGAACGAAAACGAAATAGGAAGTGGTACATGTTACTGTTTTATTTTAGTGAAAACTAGCTGAAATCAATAGAAAATGGATTTAAATCAATGGAAAATTAAAAGTGGAATAAAAACAGAATGAAAATATCGTTTCGTTTAACGAAACGAAACATTAACAGAATGAAAACGACAGAGGGTATTTTCGCTGCCGTTTCGCACTTTTGACAGCCCTAAATGCACCTACGGGTTTGAAGTTTAAAAAAAAAAACTT
This sequence comes from Rhynchospora pubera, assembly GCA_028095005.1. Taxonomy (NCBI): domain Eukaryota; kingdom Viridiplantae; phylum Streptophyta; class Magnoliopsida; order Poales; family Cyperaceae; genus Rhynchospora; species Rhynchospora pubera. The sequence continues at coordinate 154,885,927 of CM051462.1, read as the reverse complement.
CCTTGAAATGACATTTTTTCTAATATTTTTAATTTTGTCCTGTAGCCTAGGTTCTTATTATTCTGGAAGGATGAAAACAAAATTAGAAATTGCTCAAGGGCCCTTCCTAAAAAAAACAAAAACAAAATTAAAAATTGAACAAAAAATGAAATGAGGAAAAGAAAAATATAATTCAATACATTGCGAAATAATATCACAATTAGGATGTAATTGGCTAAAATATTATCACATTGATAATATTAAAAATATTATAATAAAATTGGACTTGTAAATTTTCCATATGACGTAATCTGGTTCTAAAACCGGTCCGACCTTTTAGACTGGTTGAACCATCGACCTGATAGCTCTACCGATTTGATAACCGGTCCGATTTTCAAAACATTGAATAAAACTAAATTATCTATTTTTTTGTTAGCGATACCACACAACAATTTATAATTATTTGATCATGAATCATCCCCTAGCCGCTAAATCAAACAAATCGCATTTTAAAATCTTATTAAATACAATTAATTTATCCTTAATATTGTTTCTTTCCTTCCTTTAAACTCGAAGCACAATTAATGCGAAGTTAAGTATACTTCGTCCTTTCTACTAGTGCTTTCAAAATCCTACCGGATACTGGAAAATTCCAGTAATATAGAGAACCTAAACAAATGACTGAAACGATGATATTTGATATTATAAGACGAAAACTAAAAAATTTCAAAAAATACCAAAAAATATCGAATTTCGCTCACTTAGTCGGTAGGGGTGCCCGTATGGTTTTAAAAGCATTGCTTTCTACTTCTCTCGAATTTTGATTATTTTTCCAAGTCAAAATATTAAATATGTACAGATCATAACGTCCGGATTAAATATACACAATGGATTAAAATTTGTCTGATCCAATAATTTAAAGCGAGTTTTATTAGACATAATTAGAAAAGTGCTAAGCAGAATTAATCCATGTTAGTTGATGTATAATGAACCTGCAAATTGTGGATAAAATGCGCCAAGTCAGGTCAACTTTTATTATATAAAAATAATAACCAATTACATATTTATTAAATAAAATTGATTTCCTTCTTTTACATCAAATAGCTAGATTTACATTCGCAATCTTCAAAAATTTTCCCTTTTGATCTTTTCACATAATTGTATTGATAAATTGACATACTCGCACTTTCATTTCATTGCCTTATTAAATTCGGGAAACGTGCAATGAATGATAAATATACGGACTTCCATAAGCAATCTGCGTTTCGTAAAAAAAAAAAAAGAAAGAAAGAAAGAAAAGGAAAATCAATTGACACAAGAATTATAAACCACTAAATAGCAGCAATTTTTAAAAAATTATAGGAACGTCTTTTTAAATATAAAATTCAGTTTTCTATAAAAATTTCAATTAAATAACATCACATGATTTAATTGGTCATTCAAAAATCAAAACAAGAGCCTTGTTTTAAAATAAAACAGTAACATTTTCCTATCGGTCATTTAATTTTAAAAAATTAAAATGATAATGTTTTTAAATAGAAATTTAGTTTTCTATAGAAATTCAATTTTAAAATCATTCAATTGTTTACTTGAAATTCAAAATATAAAAGTTTTTGTTTAGCGAGTTTTTGTACGAATAATTTAATGATTCTATACGAATAATTTAGTTTCGTATAGGGTCTATATAATTGGTTTGCGACTTTGCGCCGACTTTAATGCGTGGACGGTGGACATAGTTCTGTTTCTAGTCGGCGTGAAAACATTATTAAACTCGTGACTCGTGGTACACGTAGTCGTATACGTGGCATCCATTTGCTGACTCACTCCCTCTCGGATTTAACAGTTCAGCCCACAGGCCACAGACCTTTATTTTCCTATTTTTAGAAAATATAAGCCTAGCTACTAAGTGCTCCCACTTCCCATTGTCGGTCCAGTCGGCCGTGAGCAGTCCGCCAGAATCAAGTAAATAACTGTCGCTGTCGGCACCAAAATAGATTTTGCTTGATCAAATTAGAGTCCTAAAATGGATCGATCCACTTTTTCCAAATCTGGCGAGTGGGTCCCCCACTCCCCACTCCGGTCCTTTCGATCTCCTCCAAACACACAAACCCTAGCTTGTTTCCTACTCGCACCTTCGCATCGATCTTCAACTAAGAAGGAAGAGTGAAGAGTAGTGATGACGTCGAAGAGAGGGAGTGTGCAGCTGAGGCGGATCGAGGATAAGACGAGTCGTCAGGTGAGGTTCTCCAAGCGTCGGAGCGGCCTCTTCAAGAAAGCCTTCGAGCTCGCCACTCTATGCGATGCTGAGGTGGCACTCCTCGTCTTCTCTCCCGCCGGGAAGCTTTACGAGTACTCCAGCTCCTCCAGGTTTATTATTAATCAATGATTTATTTAATTGATTGATTAATTTTCTTAATATCTAGAATCAGAGATATGATCTCCTGGCTAGATAGATTTTTGTTCACCTCCTTTGGGAGAAGTGAAATGTTGCGCTGTACTACCACGCTCGCGCTGTATCGCCACGCTGTTTTTTGAAGTACAAGTACACGCACGCATATGTTGTTTCTGTACACGTGTTTTGCATGCATTCTGCCGCCTATAGTGCTTGTAAAGCTTCTAATTAATGCTAGTCCTAATAACGAAACATCTTTGCTGCTTAATTTGTTAAGCACAGACCGTAATAGACGCTTATATTGTATTTCGGTCTTTGTTAAACAAAGCAGTGTGACCCCTCTCTTTTATTAGTTTTTATTTATTTATGATTTTTAACAAAACTTTGACTTAACTATTATATGACACTCTTTTATCAGCTGGCCACTGGTTAATTGAATACGTTGAAAGTCAAACGTAGTTAGTACAATGAAAATCGTTAAACTAGGACTACATCAAATGTTTAATTGTTATTCAACTTATTCTAGTTTATTTATATATATAAAAAAAGTAGAATTTTTCTCTAAATTGAAATTCAAGTTTCATACTTAGCAATTTTAAGGCCCATTTCAGTTATGGTAAGAAAACACCAGAGGATGATCAAAAGATGGAACTTGAGAGAACATATGTGTTTTAATTATACCGAGCAATTCTAGCATGTATCTTAAATTTAATGTGCATTATGTCTCAACATTAATCTAAACAATAACCTTAAAGCCATTGATTCTAAGCGTCAAAAAAATTCATTTTAGATTACAATATCATATGAAATATTCTTATATCAAGAAAATTATACTACAATATCTAATCTCCAAACATACACTATCATGAACTATTTTCTTTCACCGCCAATAAAGTAAATCGATAAAAATCAATTTCTTATGTTAATTTTTTTAAGCTTTAACTATAGCCATTAAATGATGTTAAGGTAGGATTGTAAAAAAGTAGATGTATGCTCGACTTATCAAATTATATATTATTTCTACTATTTTGGATATATATAAGGTTGGACATGACTTGAAGTGTGGCTCCTTTTTAATTTTAACTTGTTTGCTTCATATAACTTTTTTCAGCATCAAATTCAAACAAACATGCTACAAATGGGTGTATTTGTCATGTTATGGTGGATCATGATGCACAAACATAAGGAATTAATAGTTCATATTTTTTTTTTTCAAAATGTAGACTTTAAGAACATATGTTGAAATCTCAAATGAATCAAAATTTATATTTTTTAAAAATCTTTTTACTATTTTTTCATACTATTTAAAAGCTTACCATATTTGAAAATATTTTATTATTAATTCAAAAACAAAAATGATATTTTAACAAATTAAAAAAAATAGTAAAATTATGTGCAATAGTTTTGTTTAAATCGTTTATCCTCTTCTTATACAACTATAAAAATTATATATTTTGTAAGTTTATTGGACATGTTGAGCTGCTAAGCTGCATTTTAAGCTTTAGCTGGTGATTTTCTTGTGTTTGATGTTAAATTGTAGGACTCGACAACAACATAAAGGAATTGATTAATAAAGGAATAAATTTACACATTTAAGTAAGGGTAATTTTGTCATGGATACTTTTTTACATGACCTTAAATCTAAACCATTCATTCATAATATGGTTAATGGTTTGTAATTTGATTAAGTAAACTCTTTAGTTTGAGGCATGTATTCATTGCTGCAATCACATTTTGCTAGAGAAAAATCTGTATGGGGAAAATTAGCCTTGTATACAATACTGGAGAAAGGCATTCACATTAGTAGATCGTTTATCTTGACCAAATTATAGTCTTGCTATATTTTCAATATTTAAAGCTTCAAATCTAAGTCGACTAGTAAAGCTGCCAACTTTTATATTCATTCTTATGGTGAAAAGAACATCAATGTTTTAACTTTACACATTCGATGACTTAATGTAATGTTTGATAGTTTACTTAGCTCTGAGATGACACATGTATCTAATTCCTTTCTCTGATATTCTAGACCACCTAACATGTAACATGACTAGTCTAACATAAAATGCTAATATCACATCTAGTTCACTCTTTAACAGTCAATTTAAAAATGTGTCTTGACATTGGCTGAAATGCATGTAACAATGATCAGATGGTCTCAAATTCATGTGGTATAGTATAGGAGCATTAGGCTAACTACTAAGAAGTCAAGGGTGCAAGCCTCGTGTTTAATTTACTACTTGTCGGTAGGCTAGTTGTGAAAGACTTGGCAAGTCAATATAAAAAATCTAGTCATAAGAAATAACCAGGATAAGAGTGTCTTTCTAATCTATCCTAACTTATATGGGACAAAATTTTGAACTTTTCTCATAAATTTGAACTTTTCTCATAGGCCTTAAATTCCAGATAATTCATTCATAATTTCTTTTTAAAGTAAAAAAAAAGAAATCTAAGGTTTTATTTTTTTAGGAATGCATTTCTTTTTGAAATAAGACTATTTATTTATAGAGAGACATAGTCCACTCTTTGAAATAGAGTTTATTTCTCTTCCGCCTCCAGCGGCAATTGAACCCGTTACTTCTAGGATAACGACAGAACCACTGAACATCTGTGCTGGACTCCCAAGTTCTTAAGAATGCATTTTAAATAGTTTGAATACTATCATTTTCTATTTATGATCTCATCCAAGCTCCAAGTTCAATGGATTCATTCATGCCACTTGAAGCTGGTCAATCACCACCATTGTCTAGCATCTTGTATCTTATGCCTCGGATTTTTCGCTTTAACAACTTCTAATGTTATACACCTTGATAATAAACAATATCAATTAAGAAAAACCTACATGCGCTCTTAATTTGGAACGGACTAGATCAAACCAATAATGAGGTTCGAGCTCAAATTCAGCTAACCAATGAACCAACTTAGCTTGATACTGAGCTCGAGTTGAACTGTTAAGTCTAACTCTCTTTAAGTGTGGCTCTTTTACAACCTTAAGGGTCAATTCAAGTCTTTTGAGCAAGTGTTGAAAACATATTAGCTCAAGATAAAAAGATCAGAGTTAGGGATTCAATTTCAAGTAAAGGCATTGGCATCGTACTCGAATCGAGATTGTTGACATTTTTATCTAAAGAAAATGTAGTGAATTATTTTGGGAGTATTTGAATAATTTCATAATAGTTTGAATTTAACACACATAAGGTTGGATTACACCAAATGCATTATTGTAGGGTGTTGAGACAAGTTAGCTAGGGACAAGGCTCCATGAATTTTGTTTGGTACTTTATCCATGTCCCTCTCTCGGCACGAGACGTGCTGAAACTAGAGAGAGAGAGAGAGAGAGAGAGAGAGAGAGAGAGAGAGAGAGAGAGTAGGGGAAGCCTTTCACCTTTAACAAAGCAAAACAAGTTGTACCATGGAACATTTAAAATGCATGATTCTTGAATTGCGAACTTGGATATATATGCTCGATATACTATACTCTATCATCAATTGTCGAGAAATTAGATTTTTGGATAAACAAGGGGTGTTGTGTGATTAGTACCTTAAAGTTTCTAAATATAAAACAAATTGCATAATCAAGTATAAGAAATGAGAGATAAAAGCACAAATTTATATTACAAGTTTACAACACATATTCTGCATGAAACCAAGTCTCTTTCACATGTCTGTTTATCTTGCATCAAGTTTTGCATGGCTCTTTTGGCCATGAATTTCAAATTTTCAATTATCACTAAAATTGCAAATTAAGAATCAAATTTGATGCATTCATTTGTCTAATTTTTACCTTTTAACTGATAACCTATGGGATCTCTACTCTTATTCTAAACATGTGCCTTGTGTATCGGGCACATTCAAACTATCTAGACACCTAGCATGCAAGGGTATCGGATTATATCAAGGGACATAGCTGCATGTATTGAAAAGTGGACTTTGTCTCCCCTTGTAATTTCAAAGTAACTACTTTCAAAATTATACGTTGTTGCATGTAATTAATTTATTCAATTTGCCCCTCCTAAATATTTTAGCATGAGTACTATTTAATTACCCCCCTTATTTTAAAATTCTAACTCCTCCCATGATTCATATCATATATACTTGAAAAGAAATAATGGTCTAAGCATTAACAAATACAAATAAGGGTGTGAACTAGAAGTGTCTTGTTTTTGGTGTATCCCACACTCAGCCTTAATGCGGTTCGCAACAAACAATGTTTTAAAGCGCCCTATGTCTGATGCAGTGTGGTCATTTATAGTGATAGAGGGTCTACACACAAATGGATAAATATAGAATGAACTGCTTCCGTTGGTCATGTTTCTGGTGTTGTGCAAACTGCACTAAGTCTCGTCACAAAGAACCCATGCTGGAAACTGAAAGAGAATTCCCAATGCACTTAGGTCTCCAAATGCGAAATGTACCAAAAAGTTTAATTTTTGTTTCTCATATATATAATTGATTCGGTTCTAGTCTGTGTTTCTCTCTCGGTTTGATCTCGATACCCAAGATGGTCCCAAAAGCTTTAGTAATAGTCCAAACGCGTCTCCATATTAGTGTGACATCATTTGTCTTCTTACAATGATGAAATTGATAATTCTAATTACTCTTTTACTCTTAATAATTTGGGATATAGTTGGTTTGACTTGGTAGCTGTTGGAATTCGGAGAAATTTTTGATGGCCAGCGGCCCGCTAAGGGTATCAGCCACCCGTTGGGTCGCGGAATCAGAAAAACGTCTGTTCGGTTTCTGTAATCAACAGAAGTTATATAATCTCAGATCTAGTGTTCTGTTACTTGGTTATTCCGTCCCCAAAGGTCCAGAACCCTAGAGAGAGATCTGAGAGAGAGAGGGAGCCTTCTCCTCCCTTGCTTGATGGATTTCCAAGCATGAATGAGAAACACAGCATGTCAGGCACTTGGAATCGTGGAAGGTGGCGCTAGGTCCTAACTTGAGGTCGTAGTGCATCGGCCGCATACGGAGAGACTGAGACTATGCGCAGCGGATGCGTGGTGGCCATGGCTTGCGGTATCGCCTACGAGATCAAAACCTGGTATATTCGGTTCTTCCGCAAACGGTAATCTAATCCTTATTAGATTTACATTGTTCATGATAGGTTTGTAGTAGAGGTCATACTTACCCAAACCTTCATTGGTATCAGAGCCATTACGGCTTCTTTCCGTAGGAATGGTACCGCTATGGTATAACCACCATTGTTGTGACGATTTTTTGTCCTTGTGAAACCCTAGATCCATGATTGATTGATTTTTCGCAAATTTCTCTCCTTTAGAGTTGATGAGAACTGTTGCAAACCATTGTTTCAAGTCTGGTTCGGATTAAGACACAGTTACTGGTCGAGAAAATCATTCTGAAACACTCCGTTAATGGAGATACCAGAATCAAGATTTCAGCACGTGAAACTTGCGGGTTCCTGGCAGGGCTAACGGGCTGCAGAAATCTTTGCTGACAGAAGACCAAGGGTTGTTCTGTATGGTTATCAGTCAGATCGGTGGCAGGGCCTGCGAGTTGTCTTGAGTAGAAACCTAAGACCGGTATTATGTTGTCTGTCAAGTCTCAGTGGACCGCTGGAAAGTCAAGCTAGTCGCTGGGAGGCTGAGCGGATCGCTGAACGGATCAGCGGGCCACAAAAACTGAGTTTGACATAAACTAATATGTGTCGTTACAACGATGACTTGATCTGACCAACTTTGAATATACCTTTATGTCCAAAATAGTGTATGAGATTATCCGGACGATAGTCTCATGGTTTATACCCTTCATTAGGTGCATATTTGCATTGTGGGTGATTGATGGTATATGTGGTACCGTCTCACCATTGTGATTACATGCATGACACAATTGGGTGCCTGCTAGCACTGTGTGGTAGCACACGAAGGGTGAATTTGGTATGTAGACTATGGTGTCTCATCCAATTTCTGTGTCTTGCGCCAATCGAGTCGGTTGGGAGGTGGTGCACTTAGTATATGAGACTGGATTGGTGGTCCTGATTGTCATCTTTCGGTTATCGTTGCCAGGTTTGCGTTATTTCTTGAATTGATTCAAGGGTTGTGCGGTGAGACTAATTGTGTAGTGCTAACTTAAGTGCTTGTCTCTATGTATGGCATTGGCTTACAAAAGTCATCGCTGATTATAGAAGATATTGATGGATGTATATTGCTGGGCATTATAGTATCTCATTATCTTGCAGAGAATCAGGATGGACTTGAGACCATCACATCTAATGAGAAATTCCAAAAGAAATTGTGAAAAGTTAGAAACAAATTGAGTAAGGGTAGTGTAGTGGGCCGCTAGATTTGGTAGCGGACCGATGACGTTCGCTAACCCGCTACAAATCCACTCGCATTCTCTTGCTGAGCAAGATTTGTAATTTTCTTGTATTAGTTACAACTTAAATTAATCTCTGATGATAGTATTGGTAATTATTGACTATATAAATTTGCAAGCTCAATAAATTTTTGACAAGTATAAGAAGCGCCTTTGGGGCTGCATCTTGACATGAGGTCAAATAAATTTTGAGTTGCATAAAGAGAGTCATAAGTTGACATTTGAGCAATAAGTGTTAGAGTTAACTTGCTTGCTTTCTAATTAGTGAGAGCATGTACAAGTAAACTTCACTGTCTTGTGAAAGTTCGTTTCTTAACGAATGTTGTTCAAATTGGTCAAGTTTGATGACATAGTCAAGTAGTTGTATAAATACTAAGGGTGTGTTTGGTAGAATTCTGAACAAGGGATGAACAACGGCCCATGAACAAAGCCCACGAACATCTAAGACAAAAAGTAGTTCGTGACAATTGGAGAATCCTGAACAGGGAGGTAGTTCGCGTTTTTTGGCTGTTCGTGTGATGTTTGATTTGTGCGAACTATCACTGTTCGCGAACAGGCAGTTTGAGCGCACATCCAAACATACCCTAAGAGATTATTGTTGTGAACTTGAGATACAAGAATATATGTTTCTAAGCTTGGACAAAGTACTGAGAAATCTGAAATTGCAAATTTCTTGAATTTTACTACCTTGAGGTTGGTTATCTAACATAGCATTTTGATTATCATAAATATGAAGTAAAGTGATTTATGTGAGAATCGATGCAATGGTGCAGTCCAGGGGATTGGCACATGCAGATTTGTTGTTTCCAGAGGGGGACACAAATGATTGCTCCATGATACTTTAATATACTTCAAACGTTGACAATAACTAGTACTTGTGGAATTTTCTTTTGGTGTTGGATTTCATAATCAAGCATGTGGATGGTGTTGATATTAGTACCAACATATTATGGTTTATGGTCTAATTAAGTTAGCTTTCTTTCTATGCATTTTCTTATGTTTTACATAATCTCATGAGTTGTGATTATATGGCATGCTTAACTATACAAGTTGAGGTTACATGATTGGGATTGACTTTTAGGTCATAATCGCCAATCTATTCCAACTTGAGACATAGTAAGCAATAAGTGAGAATTTGAATACTTGTTGAAAAGTGATTCAAGTTATGGAGAATTAATATGATCAATGCACTAAGCTTTTGGTTTTTATCACATTTATGACTAGGTCCAATTCAGTCATAAAAGTGTGAAATTTCTTAAAACGAGACGCAATCATTTGGACTTGCTGTACGAGTTTATGAGTTGTGATAAGATTGAAATAGTTCAATGATTCACTATTTCTAACATCGAGCAACAAATTGTGTTGCATGATGATGATGAAGTACCATTATGGATATGGTTCTTACAAAAACTAAGTTGCAACTGATGTGTTCTTCAAAACTGGTAATGTATGCAGTTTGCATCGATAAATGCACATCACAAAGAGAATTTTCAATTGTGGAATTTTTGCTTGAGCATTTAAGCGAACCGCTGGCTGGGCTAGCGAGTCGCTTTCATTGAACAACAAGTTAATCGCTAGAACGCCATGCAGGTCGCTTGATTGTTGTGCGGATCGCTAGGCTGCTAAGCGGATCGCTGGCATTCAGTCTGAGGCTGACTGAAATCTCCATTTTATTTTATGGTTTGAACTATGTACTTCTAGAGATTCCTAAGAGGATTCTTATATAACCATAGGTTCAGTTGCATGTCGGATTGCACCTTCTCATAGATTTTAAGGAAATTTATTGGAGAAGAATCATAATTTTACCATATTGTTGAATCACTTGATTCCTTGTAGAGTTGAAATTTATAGATAACTTCTAGTTTCTTATGCAAGCTACTTCAGTCATTATGAACTTGACTCGGATGCTGAGGAAAAGAAGGGGAAATGAAATAGGTTCTTCCTCAACATTCTCGCATAAGTTCAATGAAGTTAAGCTTAGGAAAAGATATTAAGGAGTTTAAATCTCACTTTAAACAATTTAGACACATATGTTCTAATATCCGATTTTTAAAATTGAGAGTTAGGAGGAGTGTTTGCTCAAATAGCAATGTTGAAATAAAATTGATATTGAGGTCAATTTGAGTTTCATTGCTAAAGGAATTTATTTGATGATGAAATATGAGATAGTGTAAATAAAGAAGGATTATTGCATGACTTGTATGATTTATAATATAAGGAGTACTTCAAGAGCAGTGGCTCCGGTATAGTCCGTTTGAAGTGATACACCAGAATAGAGGGAGTCTAGTGTAAGAAAACTCTCTTGTTGGAGATGAGTTTGCTTATACCTATCTCATTCTAAGCAATAGATATGATTATGTTGAAACTATTCTAGACATATAACAGTTTTAGACAAAGATCACTTCACTGATTGAGCAGTGGAAAACAAAGAGCACAAGAGGTGCAGACTTAGTTGATCCATGACTGAGAGTGCATGCTTAACCAATTTATTAGTTGTCTAAAATATATGTTACATGGTCTAAGAATAAGTTGTCAAATAATCATTGCACATATAATGCACTATTGGCTTGAAGAATAGATAAATGACTTCTTTATCTTTGGGTGTGAATCTCCTATGCTTAAATCTAGATAAGTCTGAAAAAAAGTAATCTGTATGATAATAGGGTTCACTTAGTACCACTGGATGTTGTGCAATGTGGCATATTGATGTTATAAAGTGTGTTTGGAGCTATTCTTAGGGACCGCTAACTAGACTAGTGGATTGCTGATGAAGAATGACTTGGCAGGTCGCTAGCTGGGCTAGCGGACCGCTTGGATTGGAATCTGAATAGACGACTGTCTATTTCAGATTGCTCCTTAAATATACCCCTTACAATAACCATTCTTCTCTCTTATACTATGAGAATAGAGAGTAGAATTAGGTTTGAGACGGAGGCTATTTCATTGCTTGGAGCAATTGAAAGACACACATATTTAATTGCATTCCAAGAGTAGTACAAACAGTGAAATGAGTTCCTAAGTAAATTGAGGTTTATTGAGAGAGAGTGCTGACTGTAGCTATGCCTTCATAATTCAATATATCTGACCTGGAGTCAAATATTATTGAAGAAGAGAAAGCTCAACTAGCATCAGACTCTCAGCTGCATAATCCAAGCGGGCCGCTTGCTAGGCTAGCGGACCGCCTAGACTGAGACGACTTCCAGTACAAGTCCTCTGTCAGTTCTGTATGCAGCAGTCCGTTGGGAATCCTAGCGGGTCTCTGGGACTGAGCCAGCATTGTAAGAAATTGCAGAACCTTATATGATTTATTTGAAATGTGTTGATTAACCATTACAGTTATATGTTATAAGCCAATTCCAATACCTATTTGCAAAAGCATATAGAGTTTGATATATCTGAAAGAAAGTATGACAAATAACATGCCAAGTATACTTTGATGATAAAGTTTACTTGATTTTAACTGTTTCTCATGAAACAAATTATTTGCTCTCTCATTTGGGAGATTGAGTAAATATGATACTCTCTCATTGTGAAGATTGAGTTTGACTCTCTTATGGTGGAGATAGAGTCATGAGCATGCATTAATTTTCATACTAGCTCTCTCATTTGTGAGATGGAGCACATTGACATAATTGATGTTTATGTCAAGAGGGAGTTTGGTTGAGATAGTCCTTGAAATAATTAGTAGTTGTGACTTCAGGGAGGTCGATAACAACTCATTGTTTAAGTATAGCTCTAAAAGCTTACTGTAGGAATATTGGACTAAACCAAACAGATTCAGATATATGGAGACACGATAACACAGAGGGAGTTGATCTGATATTGAGTGGATTCCTGTATGGAACATTTCATAGCACCTTAATGATCTGTTTCAGAATACTCAGAATTCTCTGATAGTTGAGAGAGATGTCAAATGAATTGTTTCATTTGGAGATAGTCTAGATGACAATCAGATCCTCATAGTTATATGTACTTGAACTTGGATAGTGAACATTGAGTTTATTATTAATCAAGTACATGTTAGCACTTATGGTAGTGTGTCATTGAATTTTAGATTGTCTCGCTCACACGAGCAATCGCCTCTAATGCCTGGGGCATGTAGAGATGAGACTAGATTGAGCTATGTGCGCTTAGTCAGGGACTAAGGAGCCATCTGGGATGGACGAAGCTCATTGTCGCTTCAGTCTGGGATTGAAATGAGGCTTAGTCTTCTTTTAGACGATCCGATATGATTGTGCCCCAAACAATCATGTAGTTCAATAAAAGTCGAGATGAGAATCTCCTTAGAACTCGGGGAGTGTCTAAGTGAAGAATCTCAGTATTGATAAGAAGTGGTCTAGACCATAGACACTTGATTTGCAAACTGAATCTAGACTCGTACAATGAATGTGAACACCGTCTGTTTAGCAGATAATTCATTGTAACATGTGCTCGTACCACATGTGCTTGACGACTTATGGAAATGGGTTGAGTGGTTCCAGGACCAGACCGTATGACTCCCCATGTGTGAGTTCCATGATTACGTACCCTTTGACTTTTGACTATGTCATGAAAAATGGGATCAAGGCTGCTACTTTGGTGTGTACCCTATGGTGATGTATATTCCGCCTGTCGGGACATTGCTGGGCAAGCGACTGATTTTGTTTTGAGTCTCATGAGTCGAAAGGAAGATTCGATTCGTCCTGCACAAACGATAGATCTGTTGGTGTTCAGAGCTCACCAAACTCGTCATGTGGACAGAGGTTGGGAACATACAACAGACTAAGACTGAGACGGAAAAGACATGTATTATTGAGCGGTCAATAATGTCTGATCTAGTGCGGATTTGAATGATTCTAAGGTACTAGTGTACACATTTATATAATTGTTTTTATAAAAGGGTAGATTCTCTCTCGTTGGCTTTGAATTTATTCAAAGTGAGGCTTTTGAGCTCCCGCATGGACAGATGTATGCGCTGGTCGCACGTTCCATTGCCGTATGAGTGACATGTGTGAAACCTCCGAGAGGAAGATGTTGGAATTCGGAGAAATTTTTATGGCCAGTGGCCCGCTAAGAGCACGAGAGACCCGCTGGGTCGCGGAATCAGAAAGTCGTCTATTCGATTTTTGTAATCGACAGAAACTATATAATCTCAGATCTAGTGTTCTGTTACTTGGTTATTCCGTCCCCAAAGATCCAGAACCCTAGAGAGAGGGAGCCTTGTCCTACCTTGCTTGATGGATTTCCAAGCATGAATGAGAAGCACGGCATGTCGGGCACTTGGAATCGTGGATGGTGGCGCTAGGTCCTAACTTGAGATCGTAGTGCATAGGCCGCATACAGAGAGAGACTGAGGCTATGTGCAGCGGATGCGTGGTGGCCATAGCTTGCGGTATCGCCTACGAGATCGAAATCTGGTATATTCAATTCTTCCGCAAACAGTAATTTAATCCCTATTAGATTTACAATATTCATGATAGATTTGTAGTAGAGGTCCTACCTACTCAAACCTTCAGTAGCATTATGGGCTCTCCTACGTTGAGACTTGAGCTATCTAAATCTCTAATAGTCTCATATAATTTGAATCAGTACTACACCATTGAGAGGGAGATTGGCCCAACATGAGGTTAGCCTGTTCATATGTTAGCCAACTGACTTAGACTCAAAATAGAAGAAATATAAGATGAGCTTAATGGAAATTTTACATTCACAAACTACAAGTTAAACTCATATGCTCAAAATTGAACAAGTCAAAATTTAATCCAGATGTTGAATTTACAAAATACAAGTTGAGCTTGTTCTCCTATAAACTAACATTCATAGACACTAAAATTTGGAGAATGTGGCAGGTGAGATCCACTTTTTGTTTCTAGTGATTATTCACATATATTAAAGTAAATATGGTACATAGTATCTTAGTGTATATCTTAACTCAAATAGTTATTTGGTTTTGAAGAATTTTGAAAAAAGGTTCCTAGTGTACATCTTGACTTGGATATTTATTTGATTTTGTCTGATAAAAAAATATTTTTAAGAATTTCAAATTGATTTTGTCTGATAAGACAAAATATTTTTGAAGAATTTAGAAAACAAGGGCCGAGGTTGTTTTGTTAAGTTCCCTGCAAATAACTTCAGATTTTAATAAAGCAAAATATAGAATAAAAAATTAACGATGCAGTGTAATCTTTGCCAATTTTGCATCAAAAAAGTGAAAAACATTAAAATAATAATATGAAACAATTGTATTCCCAATACTTAAATCAGTTCAAAATGACATGATCATTCTCATGAAAATTCCTTGCACAAGTGTAGGTTCATAAGAAAAGACATCTAGAGTTTGAATTTTCTATTATACTTGAATCACAGATGGGTCCCTTGTATTGGTAATTACTTTTGACAGAAACTGCATAGAGATCCTAACCAAGTCTGATTGAGTAACTACCAATGCCACCGGTGCAAGGAACTAGATTACGTTTCTATTTATCTTGCATCAAGATAGCTAGAAAATGCAGCTTAAAATGCTCTAATGCTTCTGTGTAGTTCTGTTGAAGCATGTCACTCTAGTAAAAGAGTAGAGTATAATATTCTTTGGTTTTTCTATTTTTTTTTTGTATCATTCTTTAATCTAAAGCTAACTTGGACATATACACATCCTCCCCACACAGAATTGTTTTGTTGTGTTGAATATAGAAATTCTGATTTTTGAGTTGCCTAATTACAATAAAGACAGTGCGCTCTCATAAAAGCTACTTCCCTTTGGAGAGGTGGTGACAAGTGTAAGTCTGATTGGAGATAATCGAGTATCTTATCGTTGATAAGTGATAGCACTTCATGGTGATGGTATCAGGATTATAGACGTACTATAGAGATGGAATTTGGTGTTGTCAGTTGATGAAAACAAGTGGTACTGTTGTACTTGTACCACATCCATAGAAAGAAAAAAAGAATCTAGTTGGACATTTTTGACCCTGGTTATTGCTTTAATTGTATGATCCAGCCTTGAAGGGTACATCCACAGAAAGAAAAAAAAAATCTAGTTGGACCTTTTTGACCTTGGTTATTGCTTTGTATGATCCAGCATTGAAGAGACATACACCCGTTACAAGCAATTTACGTCAGTTGAAAAAGATGCCAATAACAAAAATGTAAATGAAGGAACTGGCAATATCGAGGTATGTGATTTTAATAATGTCATCTTGTATTTGTTCACTATGTAGAGAATTCTGCTTTTTGATTTGCTCATGCAGGTACCAAATTTAAACTTTAGAAAATAAGAATGGCTCCTTTTCTAATTCCAAGTTCAAATGTTGGAAAAAGAAATTATAAATCATCATTGTAAAGTAAATTGCATTTGATTATTGGGTTTACTATATGAGTAAATGCAATAGTTCTGTGAAGAACTCATCCATTAAATTGTATTCTTTTTATTTTAAACAAATGTGTCAGGCGTAAAGTACTTCTGTATAAGCTATTCTCTCATGCTATTGCAGAATAATTGTGAGGACACTCCCAACTCTAACATCCTAAATGAAATATCTGACCGGTACAAAAATGCATCTCTCTTTTCACATATATGTAATGATCTTATAGTAATTAGATTATGCATGACAGAAATGTATTGCAGGTGTACCAATATGAACATAGACCAGATGGATGATATAGAACTAGGCAAGCTGAGAGACATTTTAGTGGAGGCTTTGAGACAAACAGAGACTAGAAAGGTAAGCCAAGTTCTGCCTTATGCACCAGTACTCGATACTATTCCCAATTTCCCATGATGCCCCTAAGTTCAATCATTTTCTTTTGTTTGGTTTCTAAGTGAATTTAAGTGTTTTCTTGTCATGCTTTGTTAATAGCTGCTGACAACAACACTTTAATATGTTGGTTGATCAAGAATAACAAATGCACTTGAGAAAATTTATGATTTTTTTTTTTTTTTGAGAATAAGTAGTATATCCTACCTCTTTCATTAATGAAAGAACAAACAGATGCAAATTTATGAACACTAATAGAAAAATAATTCCTTGGTTTTTTTTAATGCAAGCAATAATAAAATAGTAAAACTACGAGATGGTTTTAGTTTGTAAAGTGGAAAATAGATTCAGTTCAGTTCAAGTATCTCACCTTGTCAAGTGTTGATCTGCATGATCTTGGTTGGCATGAAACAAGCGCAGGTTTCACTGATGGAGAGAGCAGTGGGAATGAATTGAAGGAGACCAAGCAGCTTATTAATGGTGAAGCGCGTGGTCTTTCTGTGCATTGACACGTTTACGTTTAGGAGTCTCTGTTGAAACCATTTGGCGACAGGTGGAGTGGAGCCAAATGCAACCGTTTACTTTTCTTGGTACTTTTGATGCGTGTGTTAATATTATGATTATGATGATATATTTTGAAACTATATATGGACGCCGGTGTACTTACCACCATCTAGCTTTCTATATTTCTATTTTCAGCACCCATATAGTATGGATACCGGTGCATATATATTATTTATCCTTGCAGAATTTAATGCGATATAGTAATTTATATTAATGGACTTGGACTCACTGTCGGAGATGTTTGCATCAAATGTATGAATCGTACGTGTTAAAGAATTAATTTGACATTTTTAGTAAACATATATGATCTTGTATTACATATTATAATGATAAAAAAAAGGTAATTTGTCGGCCTTTTAAGGTCAACTGTTCCGTCCCGTTTCTGTATAAAGTCATTGGGCGGATTTGACCTTAGCTTTTGCTCAGAATAATTCTCAGGATAGTATTAATGCCTTAATTATTGCCACCAATTATCACAACTGATAGGGTTCGGTCTAAAATCGAAGGGGCGGCTCGCTTTGGTACTTCAACATTTTTCTATCGCGGCTTAGAGAATTCCTTTTCGTAATCAGAACAACAGACAATGAAGTAATCAATCGACCGAGCGAACTTAAATTAAAGCACATTTATAATTTGTTAAGCTCAAGTTTTAAACACGCTGCCAGTTCGTTCTCCTTTTCATTTTTCACTTCTCCGATTGCTGTCGTCTTCTCCGATCCTCCCCTTTTCTCCGATCAATCAAACTGCCCTCTCATCTCCTTCTCCGATCAATCATACTGAGTCTTCAATCAATCGGGCTGACCTCTCTTTTCCTTCTCAGATCAATCACACTTATCTCTCATCTCCTTCTCCGATCAATCATGCTAACCTCGCTTCTCCTTCTCAGATCAATCATGCTGCCTAGGGTTAGCAGAGAAGATTCAGATGTTGATGTTTTTTAAACTAGTACTAGCATATACGCCCACCCAATGTGTGGGCAGACTTCAAACACAAAAAATATATATATATTTTAACATGAATATAGTTGATAATTGTATAAATTGTGCATGAGAATTTGTATAAATTAGCGAACAATCTATGACTTTAGCCATTTAATTGAAAAGTGTATACATAAGAAAGCTGTTAGCGGTATATATACAAAAAAAATGTTTCTTACATCCATCTTAAACCAGAGATACATACCAATTCTGAAAGTATGTCTCACCAAATAGAAACTATGGGAAGTACCATACGAAAATAAATTGGGAAACACATAATCTTATAAGGACTTTTACACTGTGTTGGTTTTTCAGAAAGAGAATGGAAAGAAAAGAAAAATATAAAAGGGAAGGGAATGGAAATAGTATGGGATAGAAATTTATTTATATCTATCTGTATGGTTTATTAATGAAAAGGAAAAATTTCTTCCCTTCTTTTCTCTCGTTTGGGTGTTCTAATTAAATAGAGGCACTACCACAAAAACAGGCTTTTGTAACAGGCCATCTATAACGTCTTTTTTAAAACCCGTTACAGACATGTCAAAAATACGGTTCTGGAAAAAAGTACATCTAATCTGTAACGTTCTTTATAAAAACAGTGTTACAGATTTTCCATCCAAAAAATGTCATAAATATATAATGCCTCTGTAACGTTTTTTATACAAAAGACGTTACAGATCTGTAACGGGTTTTATATAAAAAACGTTACAGATTTAAATTTTTCTTCTATAACGTCTTTTTTAAAAAGAATGTTACAGATTTTCCTGATAATTGTTAGGGTTCCTAGCATTCTCCTCTCTCCTCCATTATTTCTCATCAAAGACAGCCGCAACCACCAAAGAAAACCGAAATTTATTATCTTTTCTTCATACTTATTTTTCCACTCCAAAAAAATAGCCAAAAATTCTAAAAAATTCTGAAAAAATAAAAATTATAAAGACAAAGAGAAGGAGAGCTGTTTTAAGGTAAAAAAATTAAAATTTGAGGAATATTTCGTATTTTTATATTTCTTCTTTATTTATTTCGATTTTTATTTTGATTTTGTAGTTAAATTAATTATTAGGTTGGTTTTTGGACGTAATTTCAGGTGTCATTCGATAGGAGAAGAATTACATCGAAAGAAGAGAAGAATTTACACCCAATTGAAGGTATATTTTCATAAACTTTTCTATTTTTCATTTATTTTCATGCATGCATTAATAATTAGCATATGCATTTAATTGAAATGGTATTGTCATATAGGACCAAAATATCGGAACAAATACCGAATTTAGGTCGTTGCCCGTCCGAGATTAATCCATTAGGGATTAATCTCGGATAGTACTCCCGGTCGGGAGTACTGCTCTTTGGATACGATCTGTCTCATTTAGGACAGCGAGTTGTACGTTAGATGCAATCTGTTGTTTGAGAAAAATTCGACGGTATTTTCCTTTATGTTCCCACGGATGTGTCCTCACGAGCAATCGTGTGTTGGTGCATTCAGGGAACATAAGGGGAAATGCTGCCGAATTTTTCTCAGACAACAGATTGCATCTAGCGTACGCTCGCTAATGAGACAGAGTATCCAAAGAGTGGGCTAGGATGGTGACCAGCCCGAAAACATAATGTGACAAAATTGGCCCATACCCTGACATTTTGCATATATTTTTCTTATTCAGATGGATCGGACGTGGATGTACTCAAATGATCGGTTATCTCCAAGATTTCAAAAAGGACTTCAAGAATTTATGGTTTGTGCTAAAGAGAATATGAAAAAGAAGGAAGATGATAAAATATGTTGTCCTTGTTCTGTTTGTCAAAATTTGTTGAAATGGTCTAATTTTGAAGAAGTGAGAGTTCATTTGATTAGAAATGGATTTCAGCCGGATTATTCTCGATGGACGCTTCATGGAGAGAGTAGGGGGGGACATTTTATAGGTGGGACTAGTAAAAATATTGTAGATTCACAACTTGAGGAAGAAAATGTATTATTGGACGATGAAAATGTGTTTGATGATGAAAATGTGTTTGATGATGAAAATGCGTCTGATGATGAAAATGTAGATATTCCAGAATTGAATGATGATTTAGATGAAATTGTGAACAATGTGGATGCAGATTTTGTTGATAATATTGAAATTTTTGGTATGTTACGTGAAGAAGATCGGATAAAGTTATATCATGGTTGTGAATTGTCCAAACTTAATGCTGTTTTTAAATTGTTTAACTTGAAAGCCAAAAATGGATGGAGTGATGCTAGTTTTACATCTTTGCTTGACCTTTTGCATAAAGATTTTCTCCCCAAAGATAATCAGTTGTCGGATTCAGTTTATAAGGCCAAGAAGATGTTGTGCCCTTTGAAACTAGACGTAGAGAGAATTCATGCATGTCCGAATGACTGCATATTATTCCGAAATGAGTACGGTGATCTGGATAAATGCCCAAAGTGTAAAGCATCACGGTATAGACCGAGGGACGATCAGATTGATGAAGGTAGTAAGGGACCAGCCGCCAAGGTGGTGTTTTATCTCCCAATAATACCAAGATTTCAGCGGCTCTTTTCCAATGCGAAGGATGCCAAATTGTTGAGATGGCACGCAGACTGTAGGAAAAGAGGTGATGGAATGCTCCGGCACCCTGCAGACTCTCCGGATTGGATGAACATAGATAGGGACTTTGAAGAATTCAGCAGTGAACCCAGAAATTTAAGATTAGGGTTATGCACGGACGGGATGAATCCTTATGGCAACATGAGTAGCCGTCAGTCTACGTGGTCGGTCTTGTTGTGTATTTACAATCTTCCTCCCTGGTTATGTATGAAAAGGAGATACATGATGATGCCTTTGTTGATTTCAGGTCCTAAACAACCAGGTAATGACATAGATGTGTATTTGCGTCCATTGATAGATGACCTTGGTGAATTGTGGCGTGAGGGAGTGAAAGTATTTGATGCACACTCTAGAACTGAGTTCAAACTCCGTGCCATGATATTTTGCACGATCAATGATTTTCCTGCATACGGTAACTTGTCAGGGTATAGGAATAAAGGAGCAAAAGCGTGTCCTATTTGCCAGGAAGACACCCATTCTGTTTACTTGAAAAATTCTAGAAAAATTGTTTACTTGGGACACCGCAGGTTTCTTAAGAACCGCAACCACCCTTACCGTCGAGATAAGGAAAGATTTGATGGTACTGAGGAGAAAGGCAAAGCCCCAATACCGTTATCCGGGTCGGGTGTATATCGACAGGTTAAGGACATAAATGTCAAATTTGGTAAGAAATTTGCAAATGAGATTCCAAAGGGGATATGGAAAAAGAAGTCCATATTTTGGGAGCTTGAATATTGGAAGTGTTTAGAAATTAGGCATTGTCTAGATGCGATGCACATAATCAAGAACATATGTGAATCTCTGGTTGGTTGCATGTTGGAAATTCAAGGAAAAACTAAAGATGGCGTGAATGCGAGAAAGGACATGGTTGCAATGGGCATTCGAAAGGATCTAGCGGCACAAGATAAGGGTAAAGGCCGAAATTGGTTACCTGCAGCACAATTTAATTTATCAAAGGAAGAGAAGAAAAGTTTGTTGGGATGTCTGAAGTCGATTAAGGTTCCTTCCGGGTATTCCTCGAATATATCAAGAAAGGTGTCCATGAAGGATAACAAATTATATGGTATGAAGTCACATGATTATCACGTCTTGCTGACTGTTTTACTTCCGGTCGCAATTCGAGGAATTCTCAAGGAAGAAGTGAGAAAAACCATCACTAAGTTGTGCTATTTTTTCAATGAAATTTGCTCTAAGGTGATCGATCCGAGAAAATTAGACAAGTTACAAGATGATGTTATTTTTACCATTTGTGAGCTCGAGATGTACTTTCCGCCGTCATTCTTTGACTCTATGGTGCATTTGACCATCCATTTGGTTAGGGAGATCAAAATGTGCGGTCCAGTATTTCTACGGTACATGTATCCTTTCGAAAGAGCAATGGGCCAATTGAAAGGACTAGTACGTAGCCGATCTAGACCCGAAGGAAGCATAGTGGAATGATATGTTGCCGAGGAGGTTATCGAGTATTATACTGATTATTTGGAAGATGTCCAACCTATCGGTCTTCCAAAGTCTAGGCACGAGGGTAGACTTGAAGGAAAAGGAACAATTGGAGCCAGTACTTGCAGAGTGGATCTTGAAATGAGAACAAAAGCACATATGAAAGTCCTCCAACACCTTACCGTTGTGGCACCTTACATCAACATGCATATAGTCGAGCTGCGCAAACAATACCCATCTTACAATGAAAACCTGATTATTACAGAGCATCAATTAAACTTTGTACAATGGCTTAAAGAAAAGGTAGATTCCCAGTTGAAAGAAGGAACCAAGGTCGATGAAACAGTCAAATGGTTATCGAGAGGTCCTGATTCTGTAGTCGATACCTTCCAAGGGTATGACTTAAATGGATTTATCTGGTACACAAAAAAACAGGATGGTAAAAGTACCGTGCAAAATAGTGGTGTGTCAGTTGTTGCTTTATCTAGTAATAATGGAAAGTCTGCTACTTATTATGGATGGATTGAGGAGATTTGGGAACTAGATTACATGAAATTCAAGATACCTTTATTCAAGTGTTCATGGATCGAGAACGGTCATGGTGGAGTCAAGAAAGACAAAAATGGGTTCACAACTGTTGACTTTAAAAAAAGGGCTTATCAAGAAGACCCTTTCATACTTGCAAATAAGCAAGCAATGCAAGTTTTCTACATTCAAGATCCGGCAGACAAGAAAAGACATGTTGTCCTGCAAGGTAAATGCAAGTTTTCTACTTGCAAATAACCGTTCACTTCATGAAATATAAATGTTCATTTTATGAAATATAAATGTTATTGTAGGAAAGAGACGTATTGTTGGTGTTGGAGATGTCGTTGATGAAGAAGCATACGACCACTTTGAGGAAACACCTCCATTTTCCACTGGTATCGATGATGCATCACAACCGGTATCGATCAATCATAGACGTACAGACAACATCGAAGGTGTGTGGGTCGATAAACGAAGGAAAAAAAAGAGAGCAGATGCATAATCACACGTGAGTTTAAATTCTAATTTAATTTTAAATTTATATTCAAAATGTTTTTATTTTGAATATTAATAATAATTATTATTTTTTTTGCAGGTCGTTTGGTCAAATTAATTAGGATTTCTAGCTTTGTCATGTGTAATAAAACTTTTGTACTTTTTTTTGACACTTTGATGCCCATAGGCTTTGATTAACAATTAACACAATTAACACAATTGAATATTTTGAAATGTTTGAAAATTAATTACTAAAAATTATTGATAAAATTATTACTAAAAATGATAACTAAAAATTATCCGAATATTTTGAAATTGTGCATTGAAAATTATTGATATAAATAAAAAACAGAAAATTATTGATATTTTGAAATTGTGCATTGAAAATTTGCATTGAAATTATCCGAATTTTTCATTACTGATATAAATAAAAAACAAAAAATTTATTTATCTGTAACGTTGATTTTGTAATAAACGTTACAGACTTAAGTTGAATTTTTGGCGGAGAGATCGACAATTTTGATGGAGCGCTTAGGGTTTTCCGAAAATTTCTAAGTGCATGCCTTCCTTCTCGTCGACTCACACTCTCCTCTCTCTGAACAAACCCAGTCGACTCACACTCTCCTCCTCTCTCGACTCACAATCTCCTCTCGCTGGCCTCATCCCTCTCGTCGGACTCCTCTCGCTGGCCTCATCCCTCTCGTCGGACTCCTCTCGCTGGCCTCATCCCTCTCGTCGGACTCCTCTTGCTGGCCTCATCCCTCTCGTTGGCGTCTCCTCTCGTCGGACTCCTCTTCCACTCAACTAGGTATTTTTTCTCCGGCCTCCTCTTCCATTGTTGATTTTCTTGTCTGTACAATCAATTTCTGGCTATATGGGTGTTGATTTTCTTGTTGATTTTCTCACTTCAATTGACTGTAAATACACTTCAATTGAGAACCAATTCACTGTAAATACACTTCAATTATTGATTTTCTTGTCTGTACAGTCAATTTCTGGCAATATGGTTGTTGATTTTCTTGTTGATTTTCTCAATTCAATTGACTGTAAATACACTTCAATTGAGAACCAATCAACTTATTTGATTTTCTTGTCTGTATTATAATATTATAGTTCTAAAGTATTATAGTCAGAAATTGATTGTACAAACTATGAGTTTATGAACCCTTTCTTTAGTACTCTACACCATCTTTTATTTTTGGCACTTAATTGAAATTGTCTGGAGATGTGAATTCTTTTATAGAATCCTTTTATTATCAATGTGATTTACTTGAAATTGTTTATTGCTATCAATTAATAGATGTCTGGACAAGAACGAGACTTTGAAGAACAGACATTGGAAGACATTGAAGAAGGATCTGATGAAGAGACGAGAGAGAATAAAAGAAGTAGGACCAACATGGAAGAATTTAGGCGACTAAGTGCTTCAGGGTATAAATTCAAGATTATATTTGACAAGGAAGGATTGCCAACCGGTGATGAGACATCAGTCAAGAAATTCAGTACGTTCTGCGCGTATCTCGCTAGGGCAAGAGTGCCAATAACAATAGATTCCTGGTCGAAAGATGTTTCAAAGGAATTGAAGGGTGAGATGTGGGCGGAGGTCAAGGTAAAAAGATCAATCACACAAAACTGAAGTTTATGTTAAAGTTTCAGTAATGACTAGCATATAATACAACTCGACAGTTCTCTGTTTGAAAAAAAAATAATATAATACATATAGCTAATGACTAATACATATAGGAGCTGGTACCTTTAGATTGCCTTTGTAATGTTTATTTCAAAACAAATTTTCTATAAGTTTAGTATTAACATCTTAATATTTTGAGAATAAAGGATCTTTAAGTAAAATTGCCAAAAGTTCTTGTCAGATACAATAAAGGTATGATAGATTGCCTTTGCTTTTAGTGCTTTTAGTCCTTGTCAGATACAATCTATCAGCACTAAATATTATTATTGATCTTTTGTTTTCCAGAATGATACTCCGCTTGTAAATTGGTTTGTCAATAAACAAACATGAATGGAATGAGAATCATGTAACAGTAGCAACCTAAGTAACAGTAGCAAAATGAATTATGGAGTAAAAGGACCTAGATAGGAAATATGTAGTACACGTGGACTGACCATATTAAACGGTCCATGGTTTCATGTACCAGGCCACATGTAACCTTAATAATAAAAATGTAAATTAATGTATTGCCCAAGGCCATCACCAATGTAACTTTGTAAAAGGAAATGACAATTGACAAAAATGGATATTAATTAGCACCCAAACATATTCTCTAGAGTTGTAACTTCCAGTATCATGCTTTGAAATATTTTGATCAAGGCACCTCAACTTGCTATTTTTATCATATTTCAGAAAACATTCAACATCGACGATGATAAGGATATCAACAAGAAGAGAGTACTCAGAAACATGGGCAGAACTCATAGGACCTTTAGGAGTAGGCTTGTTCGCGAATTCATTACAAGAGCCGATCCAAACAACCCCAAAAGTCCATGCGACATATACCCTATCTCATTGAAGGAATGGGAGGAGTTTTACCTTAAGAAAACAAGCCCAGAATTTATTGCAAAGAGTCAACAAGGGAAGTTGTTGAGAGAGAAATGGAAGGAAGTTCACAGAATGGGTTCCACTGGTTATAAAGGAAAGAAGAATACGTGGAAACCTACGGACAAGATAATAATACCAGGTGATTCTGAAGGGGTCGGTTCCACAAGCATCACCATCGGCGACTTAGAACCGAGGAGTCAACGATATTTCATGGGAAGAGTCGTGCCTACTGGAACAGAAGGTATTTACATATTCCACCAATCTGATTTTATATTGAATGTGATTTTGATTTTCAATCTAATTTGATATTAAATGTGATATTGGTATAGGTTCTTACAAATTCCACCAATCTGATACGGTGACTATTGAAGCATTCAATCGGTTACAAACTCTGTCTCAAGAAGTCACTTCCGGGACAGTCCAACCTAATGAAGTCTTGAGTAAGGCGGTTGGGAGGCCGGAATATTCTGGTAGAATGAGAGGAACCTCTGGATGGACCAAAAAGTCAGATATGTTTGAGAGAAAGTCTAGGAAATATGTGCATGAAGGATGCTTCACTCCAGAACAAATTGCACAATTGATGGATGCGGTGACAGAGAAATGTAAAAATGAGTTACTTAACTCCCTGGAGGTAAGGAATGAATTGAAGCAGCAATTTTTTTTGGAGTTTACGACTTGGTTGGAACACGAGGGGATTCAGGTTCCAGCAATACCGCAATTCTTACAGACGTCACCACAAGTTGTTTCGGCCGAGGTGGACTCAGCAATGCCCAGAGATGACCAGATCTTTCGAACGGTTGCCTCAAACTATGTGGCTCCGGATCCGAGTGGCGATGTTCAGGTTGATTTCATCTTATCATTTTTATCAAGTAATGAATTTTGATATTATATTTTGTAAATAGAAATGTGATATTAATCTATTTGCAATTTTCAGAAACTGGTTGAATGCGATCTCTACATCACAAGTGCCACTCAAGTGCGTACTAAGGTGGCCGAGGGGTGGATCATTCCGTCATATGTGGGTCAGATAGTACATTTTGAGCCTCTAACTGAGTTCGATACCTATATCCAACTTGGAAAATGCGGCGATGAATTCCGCTCATGGTATATCCCTGGAGGGTCACAAGAACAAATAGGCGCTAATTTAGGAGGACGATTCGCGTGGCCGTCAGTTGATGTGGAGCCAAGGCAAAAGGTATGCCAATTTGTTCAATGCATTTCTTCTATTAATATTAATACTCGTGACTTAAGTTATGAAATTGCATGCAGAGTAAGAGCCTACATGCAGAGAAAGAGATGGAGAAAGAGAAGGGGAAGGGGAAGGGGAAAGGGAAAGGGATGGGGAAAGGAAAGAGAAATAGGAAGGAGAAGAAGAAGGAGAAGCAGCAGGAAAAGGAGAAGGAGAAGGAGAAGGAGGAGGAGCGGGAGAAGGTGCCAAGTGAGGCATCCGGTATTTTCCGCGATGAGCTCCTAGAAAAGAACTTTCTTGACAGACTTTCTAATTCTGAGCGGAAAGTATACTCATTGTTGATGCTCGTAGTGGTAGGAGATGAGAATTTTGAACTGGAGGATTGCAACCCTTGGGGGACGCACAATGATGTGCCTTTCACATTTAGCTTGTTTGATATCATCGAATGTTTTCGAAGAGAAGCCCTAAACGTATCAATTGTCAAGATTTACTGCTGGTATGATTTTTCGAACTTTGTTGTCATTTAATTTTCAAGAGGTCAACATGAATACACTGGGAAGTTCCTGTTTTTAGTACTTTGCCTACTTACTGTTCTCTCTGAGAAATGAATAGCAGTCTATAACTATATAAAACTGGCCTAGCTTAGACTCACTACTCTTTATCAATCTGAAAAGCACTTTGCCTACTTACTGTATTGGATGAATGCAGGTATTGGATGAAAGAACTTTCGAAAGGATATGGGTTCTCTAAAAGCATCACCATATGGGATCCAGAATATCTACCTCAAGCTAAATTTGAGAAGAATTCTAGTTATAACGTGAATTACATGAAGAAGTCGTTCCTAGATAATCCAGAGTGCACTTACTTTCTTTTGCCATATAATCAAGGGTAAGAATAATTATTATTAAACTTGTTAGTTTCCCTTCAATCAACACAATAAATAATCTGTATTACAGGTATCATTGGATGATCATTATCGTTGATGTCAAGAAGGAGAAGATTTACTTCATAGATTCCTTGTCACGCGAAGATTGTATACAGAGATTAGTAATTAAGCCATTTATAACTTCGTAAGTTTCAGTTATTAAATTAGCAAAATAATAGTGATAATTTGAGATTGTGGTAATGGCATATTTTGTTTCCTAGGAGCAGCTAGGGACTATAAAATAGTTTTATATTCATATAATTGTTAAAACCTTCTTTGAAACATAGTACATAGGTTCACTTTTTTACAGGGTGGTCAGATTCACCTTCTTTAGTGAAATAGGACTTAACAGTGTTGTTTGATATTTCCAAGGACCTTTTTGAAATGTATAGTGTGAAGGTCTGACAGGCAATACAATTGTTTGACATTACAATAAGCATTCTTATTAAGTAAAGGCTAAGGGTTGAAATGCAAAATGTTATCCCATGATGATTATTGGCTCCTTTAATTGGTTATGGCAATTGTTACTTTAATTTCATTTCCTGAGACACAAAGTACTGGCTATGGAAGAATATGTAATAGAGACATGAAAATTGTTGCACGGGTCAGCTCATTATATCTAATCTAATTTAATTAATTGAATTACATGCAGGGCATATAAAAATTACAAGATGGAAAAGGAACAGAAGAGTATGCGTAAAGCCCGGATATTCGAGTGGTACGACATAAAGGTACAAAACTTATGGATTAAGAAATTAGAGTTTGTGAAACTATTCTAAAATCCTAACTAGCTGCTTGTTTGAATTGTGATTTTAGGCTCCGAAACAAAAGGGCAATACAGAATGTGGGTATTTCACGATGTTGGCCATGAGACATGTAATTAGCCATGTGATACAAGTCGGAGAACTACCTAAGGTATTTGTTTTATTTCAGATGGATTTAGGGCTTAATAGCGGTTTATAAATAACGAACAATTTTGAAGGAAGTAATACTGGTTTTCTTTAATTTCCATCTTTTAAGTTGTCATAAGTCCAATTTCTAACTTTTAAATTGTTATAACACAACTTTAGATAGTCTGGATATACAAGTGTAAAGATCTGCTTGCTCTCAACAAGGGCAGTAGATCGGGATGATCTGCTTGCTAACATGTGTTTTTTTTTTGAAGAAACAAACATGTGTTTCTTATTCCAGATTTAATTTGTATGTTTGGATTGTACAGAAACTAAGGCATATATATGTTTAGAGTTTACAGTTTAAGATATCAACTATAATATATGTTTAGGTTTGCTTATAATCAAATGCAGAAAATTGATCCGGTTGGAAAGCCATACACGAAAGAAGACGTTGATGGAATTGTAGATGAAGTCATGGAATTCATGTGTGGTAATATATTCGGATAGTCAATTTGACATGTATCATGACTGATCTTGTAAACAAATTTGACTTGTATCATGACTGACATTATATTTTAATTAATTTGTTCAACTTAAATTTGTTCTCATTTGCATGAGAACTTGTTTGTTGTTTGATGTGTGTATATATATGCATGTGTTTGATATTTACGTGATTATTGTGTTTGTGATATGATAATTATATAGTTTGGTACATATATGTACCAGTTGCTACGGCTAGCAACGTGGGCTAGCCATAAATACCATCTGTATAAAAATATATATATATATATCTGCAACGTTCTTTTCATAAAACAGGTTACAGAATGTTATATTCTGTAACGTTTTGTTTCATAACGAAAGTTACAGATTTATTCAGAAAATCTTGTTTAAAATATTAAAAAACAAATCTGTAACGTTCTTTTCAAAAAACAGGTTACAGAATTCTATATTCTGTAACGTTTGTTTCAAATAGAAAGTTACAGATTTATTCAGAAAGTCTTTGAGTAAAATAATATATAATAATCTGAAACGTTTTTTTGGAAAAGAACGTTGCAGATCTGTAACGTTTAATCCATTTGTAACGGGGCCTACTGTATCGTGCCCATGAACGTTACAGACCCCTTTTATTGAACGTTACAAAATCCAATATTTCGCGTAGTGAGGTAAAATATGGCTAATTAAAAATAAATGACCATTATGATCTTGGACTCTTTTAGCTTGTTCAGACCAAACTCGAAAATCTAATTACATAAACAAAAAAGATGTTAAAATATTCATAATCAAGTATAAGACCATGATTGGCTTTACATCTAAAATTGCCGAATATCTTTGTATATCTTTGTAATTTTTTTTCAAACAAGTGGGATGAAAGCCTGAAACCCACCACTTTTTATTACCGTGTAATTAAGAAGCACGGATTATTACAATATCTCATCAACATAACGACAAACACACAAGTACAAGGATGGAGAACTCTAATACGTGCCCCTAGTTGTGTGCTCCATTTTTGTATCCAGTAGTTGCTGAATTGTTGTTTGTACCTTCATCTGAGGCTTTTCTTTTTCTACCTAAAATTGGATTAATAGATGAGTAATCATAGCTCGAATGTTCAATTGAAGGATTACCTTTCAAGTATTGCCATTTGGACATAATTAAAAATAAGAAACACAATCTTATAATGTCTAATTCAGAAAGATTAATAGAAATAGAAAAAAAAAAACAGGCGGCCTACAACCCCAACTGACAACATCTAACCTACTTCAATTGATAACTAAATCAGACCCGAATAGTTGGTTGCATTCTCCTAAAATGTTGACTATCCAATATCACTTTTAACTTCATCCTCCCAAATTGCTGAGCATCAAAGCATCCTATAACCTACTGCTGATCAGGTACAACATACCCCATACCAATGTACCAGTGCACCAGTTGCCAATATCCAATTTCAAATATTTTATCTCTTTCAATTTCATAATAATTGTTGCTTTAAGTTTGTATCATCAAAGAATAATAGAAGCTTGAAAGTAAAGAAACATGCTGAATTAATCGCAATTTTGAATGGTTCAAAGTATAAATAGTCATGATTATCATGCTCAATCAAACAAACACAAATTAGACAATCAAGGAACATTAGAGACTATAAAAGAAGAATGACATTAAACCAAAACCAATTAAATCCAAATAAAAAAATCCAGTCAAATGTCAGGCAACATTACCTCGATACGATATACCAGTTTATTGATCAAATAGTTAACCAATGTTTATCTTGTTCACCTGAAAGTAAAATGTAAATAAATATAATGTATTTAAACAATAGCATGACTGGAGATTGTCTTACTAAATATAAAAGGGATTAAAAAATAAAAGTGAACAATTTATGATATTGCTAACCTGAGTAAATTGGTTTCCTAGCAGTACCAGAGGTCTCAACATTATCATTAGACCGTTGCTGCTCTCCAAGCTGTCAAAAACAGAAATTAAATTTTCCAATTTACTATGATGAATTTTTAACACTGGTTACATGTAGAATTAAAAAATGGAATTGAAAGAGAAACACATGTTATAGTTATCTTGTATGCCAATCATTAACCTAAGTTAATATAAATCAAATCTGCTTAATTAATATCAAAAGCATATGTATATGGTTCACAAAATAGTCAATGAACTATCTTCTATGAAAATTGGAGACAGAATGGAATGCTTTAAACTGAATTTCTGTGTGACTGACTTCCTATCAATTGAGATCTCAGATCTTTAGTACACATTTGTTTTACTTATTCAGTTTCTTCTCTCTTTTGAACACTGTACGCATCATGGTTGACAAAAAAAAATAAAACAATTTAAAAAGAAACCTGAGAAAGGAAAGACATGGAGGAACGCTCGTCAGAGAGGCCTTCCCCGCTATTACTATTACTATTAACAAAGTTTGTGTGGTCCCTGCAATAGAAATTATGAAGTGTAAATTTCAGGATTATGTGTTTGTACAAGAAAATGATTTTCAAAGATCTTCGAATTAAAGAATTACTAAAAATAACCTTAGCGAGTGTACAAATTTAAAAGGTCCCTCATAAAAATTGACCAGGAAAGCTTCGCCACATGTTGCAATGCGAAAAGGCCAAGTTGGCTTAAATGTACAGCTCAACACCCTTCGCGAGTGGCCATCAAAATCTCCAACCGTCGTACTCGTACAAGTATCCCACCTACACCATAAAAGAGAATATTTTTTTATGCTATCCGCAATCAAGTAACATAGCAATGTCGATTCTACCCAATTAAATCACATTTTAATTGCAATTTAACAAGCCACATGAATGTAATACTGGTTATTTCTCTGCGTTAATTGCTAGTTGAGAAACAAAAAACACAAGATTGATTAATGTTTACATGAAACTGAAAAAAAAATAACCAACAAAATTGATTAATGTTTTACATTATTTCAGGATGAGATCATATCAAAAATTTATGGTCGAATGAAATTTGCCTTGCTTTCTTCCTTGAGGCTTTGATTAAACATTTTCCAAATTGGCTTTCTTTAGGGGTACTCTTCATTCAGTATCTCCTTCAAAATTGCTGACCAATTAAAAAAAACACTACTGCTAGAACCAAGATTCTAAGTAAGAAAAGAAAAAGAATAAGTCTTAAATCAGTATTTGTGAACTACCTTCTCAGCAATGTCAGGAGCTGATCCATGCGCCGTCCCGGCAAGGTGATACCTCTCTCCTATGTTGTAACTACAAAGTTATCTAAAAATTAGGAAATGTTTCACATGTACTTCAGTTATCTAAAAACCTATGAATAGAGAATTCAATACATGAATTCGTAACAACAAAAACTTTTATGTTCCATTTGTCTCTTTCCAGTGAGGCAATATTGGATTCAGTCCGGCTTAATTCAATATTCCAGTACATTTAACACTAAAAAACTGTAATAGCAAGATGTAGTCATTTTCTGAGAAAAAATATTTTGTTACCTAGGAGTCAAATGATATGC
Source organism: Rhynchospora pubera (assembly GCA_028095005.1). NCBI lineage: Eukaryota > Viridiplantae > Streptophyta > Magnoliopsida > Poales > Cyperaceae > Rhynchospora > Rhynchospora pubera. Next base: position 154,853,344 of record CM051462.1, on the reverse strand, counting down.
TGGTAGTTTATCAGGATGGCTCAGATACATTCCACAGTAGACCACATCAGTCAACCAACTCAATGCCAGCTCGATTGCATAGATGTTTAAGAGAAACTCCAAGATGAAACAGACATAATTGCATCTATATCAATTTATAAATAAGTTTGCAATATTTACAAAAAATCGAGCATGTATAAGAAATGCTCAGAATTCAATACATGATATAGATGCAATTATGCATGTTGGTGGTGCTTCCATTCTACCTTGCTCATATCAAGCGAAACAATATCCTTCTTTGTCTTATATTTCTAATGCATTTTCAATATAATAGTCGGACAAAGAAAATGGAAGTACTCTGACGAAGGAAAAATGTGGCTTAGAAAGGGTATATGGTGGCACCAACTTGCTTGAGCCATGCATGACTTGCTGCCATACTCCAATTTCCATTTTCTTCCTCTTATTTTGATTTTGATTTCCTATGTTGGGAATGGAAATAGAAAAGCCTAGCAAGGAAGAAATGATCAGACGAAGAATCAAATGTATGTATGCTAATAACTTAATTATGCCATTATAACCAGATCAAAATGAATATAGCATCAAATTTTGATGTTCTAATATATTGAATTCTCTCTTAGAGGTTCCAGAGCAAAATTTTTTAGAGTTTTCATAAATTTCACTGATCAAACACCGCTATATAGCCTTTTTCCTCTAAAAATGTCAATAGATTTTGGCATCATACATTAACCAATGATGATTTATGGTCTCACTGTGGTTCTGAATACACTACATACATATCAGACAGTAACATGTAATATATACAAAGAAAATAGGAAGCCCTCTAGTATTTCACCAAATTTAAACAACCTTTGTAGTCTAGATACAATAGTTTACCTCAGAAATCATTATGTTTCATTTAAATAAGTTCCAAAGCTGATACTCCAGCAAAAACACAACACCCTACATCTATTCTATTCTATGCTTCTAGTTTTGTTATTCTCCTTCAATTCATCATAAACGCCAACATAATAAAAAACTGAAAAAAGGAAACACAACAACTTTATATGTGGCAGCAACAAATAAGAAAATTAATATGTCAGAATATTTAGTACTTGATGATGCATAGAATGTCAATTTTCAAGTGCTTGTTTTCTTCTATCTCCAATAAGCATATCTTCCAATATTATGCAGTCCGTAAAATACATAACAAACCCCTACAATATGCAATATAAAATAGAAGTGAAGTTATATCAAGTAGAACATTCTAATATGGGATGTGTTCTTCTTGTTCAATCAAGATTAGTGTAAGGAAAGTCAATTTGGAATTTACATTTTGTTTTTGCAAATACGTTCCTCAATTAGATCAAAGCAATAAAAGAACGAGTAAGAAAGGGCAATTTGAAAAATTCCTTCTCTTCTTTTTCATGTTTGTATGATCTAATTAAAAGGTAAATTAAAGAAATTTTATCACAATTGACGTACAACTCCAAATAGAAGGCCCATGTCAATAATAACGCTAGATCAAATAAAAATTGTAAAGCTATAAATAGGAAAGGCATACCTCTCAGAATTAATCAATATACCTCAAAATCACTCAATACTCCTCATCTTGTCATGAAATGAAACCTTGGGAGGAAAAATGTCAAAACAAAAAAAAAATAGAATCAGATACATTTAATTGTAAATTTGAAGATAAAAAAAAGAAAAGAATAATACTCAATTTCAGGCGAGAACTTGACCAGAAGAACGACTAAGAAAGGGATGATCATCTTGATCGAGAGCGTCGTCTAGTCAGAGAAGAAGGAGAGGTGTGCTGACAGGTGTGGAAGAGCGATCGTTTTGAGACAGAAAAGGGGAGCGGCGGTCAAAACCCTAGACTCGCTAAGTTGCCAATAGAGAGGGTTAGAAGGAGAGGAATTAGGGAATCAATTCAATCTCCGCCTCTAAGGCTGTTCTTTGATCATGAAGGATTTCGTCTCCGATTTCAGATTCGTCGCCACCATGTTGCAGTCTCGCACAGAGAGAGACGGCTCGATCGTGGTGATGCTAAGTCTCGCAAAGGGAGATAGATCGTGAGAATTTATGTAAAACCCTAGATTCGCTTCAAAGATATTGCGGCGGTGATTTTTTCCATTTTTGCGAAATTTTGAAGGAGAGCAAACTTCCGTAGATGGAAGGGAATAGGAGGCAAGAAATGAAAATTATGGCCGATCACGAAAAAAAATTTAGATGCTGGGACTCGAACTCACTACGCACAGCTACGCAAAATCATTAACAACCATCAGCGCTCTGACTTATTTGTGTGTAGAGTCGACTCCTTTATAGAAATAACGATCCAAACCATACATCATATTGATCAATGGTTTATAATGATGCTAACAAAATTGTTTGGACCCCTTTGTGTGAAAAATGCAGACCTTACTAAGAGTGCTTTATAAGTAGTAGACATGCTAACCTCGCTTCTCCTTCTCAGATCAATCATGCTGCCTAGGGTTAGCAGAGAAGATTCAGATGTTGAAGTTTTTTAAACTAGTATAAAACCACATTGAATTGACCCGTTCTGGTATCAATTCTTGAGTCGAGCGAGGAAGGAGGTGTGTGTCGTCCGGGACTTCCATCTTGTTTGTATACAACTAATCGACCCCTAGAAACCAGGTTAGATGTCTATCTAACCTGGTTTCCAGGTTAAGATGTGTCGTGTGCTCACCGGTCTGGCACGTCATGGGGTTCCTTTATACCAATTAGATTTATAGATGTTTGAGGGATTAATGTCATATATGGTGGGATTTTCTTCCCTCAATATAATGTGCTAATCATTATTCTATGATTATTGTGGATCAATTTAAGTATTCGACAATTACATATCCTTGATTAGTTCTATGCAACATAATTTTCGGGACCATCTTTTATACGATCTTTCTCTCTTTCTCCGTATAAACCTCTCTCTTTCCGAAAAACGTCCATTGCTCTCTCTCTCTTGAAGGAGTAACTTATTTAAATAGGGAGTATATTAGCATGACAAAAAGAGTAATTTTTTTTTATGTGATAGTGTATTAGCAGCTAAATGATATCTTGGTATTATGTAATCAAGAGAGTAAGTTATTTGAATAAGGGAGTATATTATCCATGACATGTAGTACTTGTGAATGTGTTAATGTGTTAGCAGTTTAATGATATTTTTAATAAGAGAGTAACTTATTAAAATAAGAGAGTATATTAGCATGACAAAAAGAGTATTTTTTTGATGTGATAGTGTATTACAACAATTTGGTGATATTTTTAACAAGAGCGTAACTTATTTAAATTAGGAAGTGTATTATGAACAACATGGGAGTATTTTATGAATGTTCTAGTGTATTAGCAGTTCGATGACATTTTTAACAAGGAAGTAACTTATTCAAATAAGAGAGTATATTAGTATGACATGGGAGTATTTTTTTTATGTGGTAGTGTATTAATTAGCAGCTTTGGATTTGAAACCAAGGGAGTAAGTTATTTTAATAAGTGAGTATATTATCAATGACAGAGGAGAATTTGTGAATGTGCTAATGTGTTAGCAGTTTAATGATATTTTTTAATAGGGAAGTAACTTATTTAAAATAAGGTAGTATATTAGTGTGAAAAAGGGAGTATGTTTTTTTATGTGATAGTGTATTACAACAGTTTGATGATATTTTTAACAAGGGAGTAACTTATTTAAATTAGAAAGTGTATTATCAATAACATGGGAGTATTTTATGAATGTGCTAGTGTATTAGCAGTTTGATGATATTTTTAACAAGGGAGTAACTTATTAAAATAAGGGAGTATATTAGTATGAAATGGGGAGTATTTTTTTTTATGTGGTAGTGTATTAATTAGCAGCTTTGTATTTGTAACCAATGGAGTAAGTTATTTTAATAAGTGAGTATATTATCAGTGACAGAAGAGTATTTGTGAATGTGCTAATGTGTTAGCAGTTTAATGATATTTTTAATACGGGAGTAACTTATTTAAAATAAGGGAGCATATTAGTGTGACAAAGGGAGTATTTTTTGATGTGTTAGTGTATTACGACAGTTTGATGATATTTTAACAAGGGAGTAACTTACTAAAATAAAGGAGAATATTAGTATGAAAAAGGAAGCACTTATTGAATGTTTAAATTTTGTTCATTTTTTATGTCAAGGAGTAAGTTATTTGAAGAATTAATAATTATATTTGAATTATGGGAGTATTTTTTTAATGTAGTTGCAGTATGCTTGAATTTTGATGATATAGTTTTTAATAGGATTTTTAAGAAATTGTTCTTGTTGTTTTTACATTGAAGGTGGCAATATTTGCTGCTGGTTGCAACTTGTTGCTTGATAGCTCTAATGAGATTGAAAAAATATTTATGCTAATAGTTTCGTTTGTTGGTTGTATTTGTTGACCTTGAATTTTTAGAATGTAACTTCCACTCTTGTATTTATTATATTTTCAAATGGAACAATAGCGGACCACTGGACCTGTTGTAGAAAACACTCAATATATGTTCCAATTTAATTATATTTCTTTATAATAAAGTTCATTAAGTGACTTTTCTTAATCAATGGACATGTTAACTAATTTCTGAATAGCAATCAGTAAGGCCATACATGTTCTATTTGTATGAATAGGTTTGCCGGTTAAGAATGCGGAACGGATCAATGGAGTCGGTCAAAGCGGTCAAAGCGGTCATAAGCCACAGGGATAGAAAAAGTTGTGCGGATAATGGGCCGACGTAAGTGAACTGAACTGGACGCGATCAAGACAGGAATCAGATACCATTTAAAGTATGCGCCCAACCTACTGATTGCCTGATTGCGTGGTGTCTTTTTATTGCAGTTATCAGGATCGGCTTAAACACTTTACTTCTACCGGAAAATTTAAAAATAATATTAAATTAATATAATATATTAAAAATAATATCAATATAATATCTTTTTTTAAAATAGTATCACGAGATCGGAATTCCAGATTTCGGATGCAAGATTAGATTTCGATCTTAGCTGAGGTCGGAATCTGGAATTCCTACAAGGCTAGAACTGCATTTTTTACTTGAATATTTCGAATAAAACAGTTCTGAGGGGTTTTTTATTAAATAAATTCTAGCCGAATTTTGGTGACATGCTAAATATTATTAAATCTACATATTTAACAACCCTACATATTTCTATTTGCTTTTTATTAATTCAATATTATTTTTTTCTGGCTAAATTTTGGCGACATGCTAAATATTATTCCAGAGAGTATATCAACTAAAAGAAGCTATCTTTGAATTCCATTTCATGTAGGTTGTAGCCAATGTTTATCCATATAATTATAATATTGAAGCAAGACAATTATTAATTATTTTGAATGATTTTAATATAATTCTATATTATAAATATTAGTTTAATATTAAAAGTTTTGATATTAATTTAATATGAATGGTTTTATTTTATTTTTTTCAGTTATGTAAAATGTTGATGTTCTTACTTTACCTTAATAATTAAATAATACTTTTATGTTAGCCTCTATATGTAATCAAATATTATATAATATGGCAATAATTATAATATAAATTTTTAATTAAATATAGTATTTATTTAATTTATTTAATTAAGTTCATAATATAAAAATATACACCATTAGAAGAAGAACTAAATTTTATAACCATAATATAAATTAGCACACTCAATTAAAAAATGAAGAAACTACATAAAAGCAATCAACTTAATTGCTACTTAAAAACAAAGTACCTAAAAAATACATAGATATTTAAAAGTAATAAATATTTAGAGATCTTAACTATCTACATGTTGCAGAATTTCATCCCACCATGGTTGATCTTCTTCCGCATTCATTTCATGTTGATTACTAGCACTAGGGTTGTCAGCGAATTGAGCGGCTTCGTTCCAGAAAGCGGCATCAGGTTCTTGTTCATTACTGGCACCATGGTTTTCAATGAGTTGAGCGACTTCGTTCCAAAAAGCCTCATCAGGTTCTTGTTGATTACTCGCACTAGGGTTGTCAGCGAATTGAGCGGCTTCATTCCATAAAGCTGTCTCGGCATCTTGTTGCTCTATCTCAGCCATTATAGCTACTGCAATTTTTCTTTGTTCATCTCTCTTCTTGATCCTTATTAGGATTTCCCTGATTTTTTTTTCAATTTTCTGTTGTTCCAACCTTCGCCTCTCTTCGGTAGCCTTTTCTTCTATTTTTCTCCTTTCGAACCACTCATCTTTCTCCCTCCATCTCTTTTGTTGTTCATCCCACTTTTCTTGTCTTTTGTGTTCATCGTAGTGGCCAAGCAAAATGGTCTCTTCGAAATTAAAAACCTGACCACACTTTGTACAGCTCACTGTGTGTCTCCACGAAAATCGTATATGCTTTCGTAAACAATCATTGGTGAGATCTGATTTTCATGGTTTAAATTCTGGCATTGGTTTAGGTTTTGTGTAGTAGTCTTTATACCAGTCACAGTTGCTCGACTCAGATTTAGTCAGCAAATATCGGAATCTCTCCCTGCGGTCTCTTTCTGGGCCACCATGAATGTGCCACTGATAGTGCATGTATAACCACCACTCGCTACCATTTCGAGCATATATATTGTAGTCGAAATTGCGAGAACATTTATGACATTTTGCATTATAATATCCTTTTTCGATCTCATCTGGATTAGCAGGGGAATGTTCGTAATTTTCCCATTAGTGAATGTTTGAGGTATTTCCTTTCACTGGATTGGCAGGTGAATGTTCGTAATTTTCGATCTTATCTGGATCGGCACTTCACTGTTGGTGTTTGAGGTATTTCCTTTCTCCATGGTAGTGAATGTTTTAGAAAGAAAGATTGAGTGGATGTGACATATTCTGGTTGATGAAGGATACTTTTCAAGATCATTTTAGACTTACAATTATTTAAAATTAATAAATATAATGTGATACCTTTTCAGACTTTACCAAAACACGTCTGTCCTTTTGCAGAGCTTAGGTAGCTCATCAGTAAACTTTTCAGACTTTATCAGAGCATGCCTGTCCTTTCGCGGAGCTTAGGTACGTATCAATATACGTTTCAGACTTTATCAGAGCACGCCTGTCCTTTCGCAGAGCTTAGGTAGGTATCAATATACTTTTCAAACTTTATCAGAACACGCCTGTCCTATTGTATTAAAAAAATATAAAATTTTTTCAACTAACTTATTAATTTTAAATTACAATTCAATAAAAATATTAATAATTAATTAATCTAATTACATAAAAATTTAATTTAAAGATAAGTAATTATTTTATTTTATTTACAAAAGAATACTTTAGTTATAAATTTTTAATTAATTTACATTAAAATTATAAAGAGTTGAATTATTTTATTTAACACAAATATAATTAAAAGGTAGTTAATTATATTATTTAATTTAAAATTGATTAATTAAATTGTAAAGTAGTAAAAAGAAAACGCAACTGTTTGACTGGAGCGGGAATAAAGGTACAAAGGAATCCCAGAATCCGTAACAAGCTAAGATCGGAATTCAGAATTCCGATCTTTGCATGTCACGGATTTTAATAAAGCAAAAGTCTGTTGTTTTGGGCGGGAATATAGCTAAGATCGGAATCTGGAATTCCGATCTTAGCTAAAATCAGAATTCAAGAATTCCTATCTATTTACACATGTGGCAGACCATACGGAAAGAATTGATGTGATACGAAATTTACGTGAACATTTTATTTTGTTTGTTGATATCGGAATCTCAAATTCCGATCTTATCACTATAAATACTTAGCCGTTATCACAATCTTAATATCATCTATCTTTTCAAAAAATCTCTTAGCCATATAAAAATGTATTCAATTAGTGTTTTTCTCAATCAATCTCTGTTTAATCCAGCAAACAATTTATGTTTTGATGTCTTTCCACAAACTGATTATGAATCTATTAAACAAATCATTTTGTCCTCATTAGGAATTTATCAAGGTCAGTTCAATTTGAGAATCATTTCTCGTTTTAACGTCATTATTGAAGGAAGGTTTCAACAAATGATTTTGCCGGTGAACTCTCAAAATGAATGGTGATACGTTCAACACAAGTGTTTTGAAACAAGGAGACTTGATGGTCCAGAAATGCATGTCGATTTACTTCCGGCACAAGATAAATTTAATTTCAACACATTTCTTTTTGAATGTAATTATATGACATTTAATTTTTTGTAAATATAATTATGTGGTTAATATATATAGTTATAATTATAATTATAATGACGAACATCATTAAATTGTGACTTTTAAAATTTAAATTGTAAGAAGAACACCTAGACTTAATTTTTGTATGTAATTATAACACATTTTTTTAATATAATTAGGTGGTTATTATAATTGTAATTATAATTATAATTATAATGAACAACAAAATTATGAGAAAGAAGAATAACAACAACCAAATGCAACCAATCAAGAAGAAGGCAATGAAACCATTACATTAGATTGGGATCCTTAGGACCCTAGTAGTACAGATTCTCATGATAGTACACTTCAGCAAGAAGAAGGTACATACTATGAGTCTTACACCGGTCAAGGCGGTTGGGAACATGGTGGTAGTAGTAGGCAAGAAATGGAAGAACATGGTGGTAATAGTAGGCGAGGACGGCAACAAGAAGAAGAAGAGGTCCAACAGGTGAACGAAGAAGATGAAGAAGAAACACGTCGACTCGATGACTTATACGACAGAGGTCCCGATTTTCAGTCAAACTATGCAACTGGTGAGGACTTTAGTGATGAAGAAGCGGACTTATTTGAGTCAGAGAGTCTCGATGGTGAGGGTATGGAAGCACATAGGAACACAAACGTGAACCCCAATCACCAGTATTACCTTACGGGAAGGACAGAAACTTACCATCCCGTAGGGCAATTTCTAGATATTTCTGAGTATAGAAATTTCGTACCTCAACCGTCTCAATCGCATGGATCAGGGCAACAATGAAACACTTTTATTTTTATTTTCTAAACCAACAATGAAACACTGTTAGATTTATTTTATACGTAAAAAAATTTTTACAAAAAATTGATACCTCCCATACGGCGGACATCTCTCCACTGACGGCTTGCCCAACCTTCGAATTTTTTCGTAATAGACGGCCGGCAAAGTAATAACCGGGTGTACGACCACAACTGAAGCAGTAGCCACGGAGCAGGAACCTTCTGACCATCATTTGCCTGGACAGCCAAGTCCAAGCCGCGGTATAACATAGCAAGTGTGGCCGCACCCCAGTTATACTTCACTGAATGTCCGAAACAAACACCCTGCAAATATTTACATATTTTTCGTAAGTTTTTCGAGATTTTAAATTAAGTTACTACTAATGTAGGAGTTGTTCTTAATATTTACAATTACTAACCCGAACTAACTCTAGATAAAAAAACAGGGAACAGAATCTCCTGTGGACTCTGGAAACAACTCGCAACCGATCAACTCCAACACCATGGCCCGTGTGTATCTGTCAATCCTATCAGTGTCCTTTGATCCAGGCCCCTGTGCCCAAAATCACGTAGTTTTACAAACTGTACTGCGTGACATTTCCTACATGATATCTCTTATTTATATATATATTTTGACCATACTTGACACCAAAATACTACCCAAACCAATGATATTCACTGCACTTTTGCATTATATTTTGCAAGATTGGACACTGCCGTGGAATTTGACTTGTTTTGTAGGAACTTGGTGGATTGGACACAATAATTGCATAAAATGGTGGATTTTGAAGAAGAAAATGACTGAAAGGAGTCCATAGCATTGTAGAGCTCATCCTAAGCTTTCCAACGATCTTTGAATCACCTCAATCGGAGTCCGGATGAAGAAATTATGGTCAAAATACTATCGATGCTCGATTCTGGAATTTTGGTCCGAAATTTATACATTTCGGACCGAAATTTCCAGATTTCGGTCCGAAATTTCTTTTATGGAAAGTGATTTTTGGTAATTTTCAAAGAAGGAAGGATCCTCTCTTGCCCTAGCCGCCTCCTGGTCTTTCCCTAGGTGTTTTTAAGCACGAATTTCGACCAGAGACGCATCCCACCTTCCATACAATAATTTCCACCTTTTTCCACCACCGTTCTCACGCCGAAAGGCGTGGGATTCCATCTCTTGCAGAGGAGCACGACCATGGCAGCAACCTTGGAGCGATTCTGGACGCGACGGCGGTAGAACCGATCCAACCACGACTTCGGACGATCGATATCTCGATAGAAGCGATATTTGGTTTATTCCTTCCTTTTCTCTTGATATTTTGATCACATGGAGTTTGTATCTTGCTTTGTTTACATGTTAGGCTAGTTTCTTATGTCTTAGGGCTAAGTAGTAATTTAGTTTAGTATTTTGTGATGACTTGATGGATTGATTGCTATGTTATGTGATTTATTATGTTGAAAATTATTGATATGCTTAGTTATGTTATTTGTTTGCTTGATGTTTACCTATGGATGAATCGCGACGTCTTTAGGACATTAAACTAGACTAAACACATGATTGATTAAGTAATTGAGGTAAGCCAAACGCTCGAAAGAGGAGGTTAACTTGACAACCGAAAGGTGTAGTTTCTAAACGATCTGAAAGGACTTAGATACCTCTAGAAATCCAACATGATAACCTTAAGTGACTAATATCCGACACGACAGTTTAGGTTTAGTCATTTACGTGGAGAAAACCGAGTTCCAAACCAATTTCCAAAACCAAAATTGCGACAGCTGAGGTTAGGATTTAGGTCTGATCGACAAGTATCCTTCACATAGTGTTGTATAAAATCAGCAAGTCAAAGCAGAAAGTTTAAAGTATATTTTGGCACGACTTATATAGAATTTCGGTCCAAAATCTGTATATTTCGGTCCGAAATTACCTTCTTCCTTGGTGAAAACTTTGGGCAGAAGTACTTTAAAGCTAAACTAAATGAGTACAAAGTCCTGGGATATTATTTGCATCTGTTTTAGTTCATAAAATACCAAAAATATTTATTTACTTGCACCTTTAGATTTAATCAACCAAAATCCATAAAGATTGTTTGTCTAGCTTTCGTGAGGAAGTAAAGTCTGGTATTCATTAATCCGTCCCTTGGGTTCGACCCTAAAGCTGTACTCCAAAAGACTAGTGATGTTAGCTCTAGGTTATAAATTTATTTGATATCCTAGGTTCAAAATACCTTCATCAAATTGGCGCCGTTGCCGGGGACGGTGTTGATATTAGAATTTATTTTATTAACGAGAGACTAGATATTGTGATGAAGGCTTTTAAACCTAGGAATCAAATAAATTTATAAACCTAGACCTAACCTCACTAGTCGTCAAAGTTAAGCTTAGGGTCGAACCCACAGGACGGATTAACGATTACTGGACTTGTTCTTTTTATGAAGCTAGACAATAAAATAAGATTGAGAGTGTTGTGAAACAAAAGACTAAATAAAAGATGCAAATAAGTAAGATTTTTGGTTGTTTGTAGTTCTAATTCAATAAGGTAAACTAAAGCAGGTAGATTTTGGAGTTTTTCAAGTATAATAAGGCGTCTTAGGGGTCAGGATTCACTTAGGTTTAGTCCTCGATTTGCTGGATCGCTCGCTGTCGCGTTAAATAACAACAAATCTAAGCATAGGCCGTCAGTTCGGTCCGAACACGACTTGTTCGGTCCGAACAGAGGCTGGTATGTTGAGTTATGACCATACAACTTGAGTTTTAACTTTATGAAGGGCTCAGATCGGCTATAGCTACATTACCTAATCCTCAACTGTCGTCTTTTGGACTAGAAATTAGTACAGGTCTCTACTTTGCCCACATAGACCAATTAAACCTAAACTTTCGTGTCGGTATTTTAATTAACCTATGTCTTATTTATTTGTTTTCTTAGGGATATCTAAGTTGCCTTTCAGCCAACTTAGAAACTACACCTTTCAGTGCTAGCTAATCTCCTCTTTCGAATCTTCGACTTATCCCAAGTACTTAATTTAATCCTAATTGTTTAACCTAACCTTGTAACTTAACTAAACAGGCCTTTATTTAGAAGTAAATCAGGTCAAAACAAGGGAATTAAACAAGCAATTAAAATACTACTCAATAAATAGATCATAAAGCAAAACATCAAGTCATATCAAGTCATAACATCAAACTAAACCTAAACTACATCCATACCCTAAGACAACATATATTTAGCCTAACATAGTACTAAAACAAACAATAAATAGAGTAGAAATCACAAGATACAAGCCCATGGAAATTAGAGATAAAGACATAGGAAGAATAAACCAAGTTGTCTTTCTATGCTCGATCTTCAATTATCAAAGGCAGTGGGGTGTTGCAACGCGTGTCTCCAACCTTCTCCTTGCTGCCGTCGCCTCAAGAATATGGTTGCATCAATGAAATCAATGGTGGAATCACCTAAGGAAGGTGGAATTGTGTTATGGAGGGTAGAATTCCTTTCCTTCAGGCCTTGGGGCGAATATATAGTGGTCTTCTGGCTTGGAAAGGAGGCTGGGGCGCTATGGCAAGAAGACATACCAAAATATCGAGTTTCCATGCGTGAAAACCCTTCCAAATATGCCATGGCAGCTCTCGGTTCGGTCTGGACAAGTTTTGTTCGGACTGGACAGGGCTAATTTGGGTCAAAACAGCTCAATTCGGACCAAATGACCTCAGTTCGGACCGAACTAGAGCACTTCGGGTCGAACTGGATCTGTTCGGGTCGAACTGAGACTCCATCTTTGAATACATGTGGTATTTTGGCCATATCTCTTTCGTCCGAACTCCGATTTAGGTGATTCAAAAGCCGTTGGAAAGCTTAGGTTGAGCTCTACAATGATGTTGACTCTATTTAGCCATTTACTTTCCTTAGACTCTCATTTTGTTCTGTAAAGATGCCTTCGGTCCGAGCAAAACTCCATTCGGTCCGAGTAGTAGCTTTGATGTTGCCTCCAAGTGCTAGGAATGAGTCGTCTAGCGTATGCCAAGTGCCAAAATCCATCTAATATTCGAGAATCCACTAGAAATCGTCGAGAAACCTGAAAATAAGAGAAAAGACGACGGTAGAGCCAATTCCTAGAAAATCATAGCAATTTATCAAATAATTGAATGGTTTGAGTATGATTTGAGTGCTAAGTACGGTCCAAATACCCACAAATAATAACGATATCAAATTCCCCCAAACTTAAACTTTGCTTGTCCTCAAGCAACGCCCTAAGCTTAGAATTTTGGACTGTACTTAAAGCTTTAAACATTGAGTCGTAACTCAAACCAAGAAATGTCGTGAAACCAATTGCTTTGCCTAAAATTTTCACACTTCAATCAAACAAGTCAAACAAAAATTTAATTTCAAGAACCAAGTTTAGTATTCTACAAATTAATTCATGCAACTCTTGGTCCTAATGAAATATTCTCTCAAATTTTAGAACTCTAGCTTCTCTTTGTTATTTCAAATGCGATCTCAATTTCAATCACCCGTTCATTTTCATTTTTCACAAAAGTTTGTAAAGTCCTTTATCAAAGTCGGAAATTTTATAATGAACTTCTCTTAAAACCAATTTCACTTTTTCTTTTTTCACCAATTTTTTTTTCTTCGTGTAAGTCGAGTCGTGGGGCTTTACACCCTAGAGGATATAATGCGGTGTCATTGGCCTTGAATTTGCTACTAGCACATGACGCGCTAGGGAGGTTGGACGGGTGTTGCTCGACTATGGCCACGGTACACTTGGGCCATAATACTCAACAACTCCTTTACCAATGCTTTCACACCGGGTCCGGTAGAAATTATTTACAAGTTACCCAATTATACCTCGAGAGCTTTGAGTTATAATTCCCGACAACTTGTAATTAATCCAATACCCTCCAATTTGTGGTTGAGTTGGTGGAAAAAGGCCTCGGTGCATCCTCGTTTTCACAACTATTTTGATTTTATTGTCCCATTAAGATTGCTTGTTGGTGATTCAAGCGATTAAAAGCATTTTCAACAAGTCCAAGTTCATTTCATAATTTCCGAAGTCGATAAATTTCTTTTTAAACAAAGGTTTGTCAAACACGAATCAGTTCACTCGGTAAAAACTTGTGAGAATCGACTAAAACTGATTTAACAATTTTAAGCATCCAAGATCGAGTTCTAATTTTCTCAAAATATTTTCATTTCGGCCCATTGGTGCAAAAATTAATCATGAGATATCATAACATTCTAGGGTCCTTGAAGAAAAAATTTGTTTGACTTCAAAACAGTTTCAAGTGTGAGTTTCATCATTTAAAATCCAAATCGAGAGAAACTAGACATATCAATTCAATTTCCAAACAAAACTAGGCAAAAATCCAATTTTTATGTCTCTGTTCGGACCGGACAGAAGCTGTTCGGACCGGACAAGACTCTGTTCGGACCGAACAGAAGCTGTGAAATTCAAAATTTATCCAAATTTGCAAAAATTTTGAGCAATTTCAATCAAAAGTTCGAAATTTTCTCCTATTTCCTCCCCCCCAAACTTAAGTCAAGCATTGTCCTCAATGCATTCAATCACAAAGAAAAGTAAATAGGAGGAAAAGAGAACTTAGCCAATTTTTGCTTTTAAACATGTCGTTTTGTTCCTAGTTTGTTTTCTCGAGTTTCAAGATGGCTCTATCAATCTTCAAGTCTTTTGATGCAATCCGTATGAGGTCGTTCGGGGTTAGTTGGTTCGCGTAACCCATGGTGCTCTAGCACGAATTACATCTTCCTTCGTTTGTGCCTCAAGATTTTCCTACAAACAAACAAACACAAACATCAAATTCTATTTTTGTTATTTTCTATTTTTCAAATTTTTATGGATTTTCTATTTTATTATTTTTTTGTATTTTTTTATTTTTAATGACAATGACAAAATAAATGAAAGAAGAGTTGAGAAATCCTTGGGTTGCCTCCCAAGAAGCGCTTGTTTTAGGTCCCTAGCTTGACCATCTTTTCATTAAGTCTTGATTGGATCGGACCCGGAGAGCGAGACGGCGAGCGATTTGTCATAGCCCTTGTTGTTGATGCCTCTCATGCGATCCCTTTCCAAGATAGTCTCATCCGTGCGAATCGAGGGATCGATGCCCTTCAAATCATCAAGCGAGTACCCCATTGCTCCCTTTTTCACCAACAGTTTCTTCATTTGACCTGTATCTAGCTTGAAGTCAGCAATAACAAGGTCCGTTTGATTGAGAGGCGTTGGATGATGCTTGATTTTGACTTTGGGGGTCTCAGTTTGGACCGAAGAAGAACAGTTCGGACCGAACAAGGAGCTGTTTGGACCGAACTTGATCCTGTTCGGACCGAACAGAGTGTCTGTGAACTTTGATTCTTCAATTTGGACTGTTGTTTGGTCCGAACTAGAAGGGGTTTGGTCCGAAGGTCTGGCAGTTTGGTCTGAACAGATATTGTTGGGGTCGAGCAGAGCATCATGAGAGTGATCCTTAGGAAATTCTTCGATTTTAGAGACCCATTGGACCATACAACACTTGTTAATGGGATCAGGGCATTTCAAAACATGGTCTATGGAAAAACGGAGCTTCTCTCCTCCCACTCTAACCACAATCGTCCCATCTCGAGCATCCATTTTCACACCGGCGGTTCTAAGAAAGGGGCGTCCCAAAATTATAGGTACCTCCTTATCTTCTTCCATGTCTACCACAACAAAATCTCCCGGTATGACAAACTTATCCACTTGGACGGGCACATCTTTGAGAATACCTAATGGTAACCGCATTGAGGAATCAGCGAGTTTCAATGTCATGCGTGTGGGTCTCAACTCACCATTACCAATTTTGTCAAACATTGACTTAGGCATAAGACTCACACTAGCACCCATGTCACACAAGGCTTGCTTGATTATTGCATTTCCAATAGTGCAAGGAAGAGCAAACCTACCCGGATCCTCAAGTTTTGGTGGCATTTTGCTTTTCAAAGCCTCGCTACTCTTGTGTGTTAGGGCCACCGTTTTGAGTTCTTCCATGGACCTCTTGCCTGTGCATAACTCTTTCAAGAATCTTGCAAAGATCGGCACTTGAGCTATGACATCCGTGAATGGAATGTTGACCTTCAATTGCTTGAGAATCTCCCAAAAGGTCCTAAATTGTTCAGCTTCCTTTTTCTTTAAAAGTCGCTGAGGAAATGGGACAGGGGGTCGATAGGTTGATTCAGGTTGCTGCGTTTTCTTCTTCCCCTTGGCTTGGACATCTCCTTGGGCATCATTTTCTCTCTGTTCGGACCAAACAAGGGGCTGTTCGGACCGAACTGGGCATGGTGAGGTCACTTGCTCCAAAACTGGATGTTCGACCTGAACTAGAAGTGGTTCGGTCCGAACTGGAGGTGGTTCGGTCCGAACTGAGGGTCGAACTGTTTCGTTGGTAGGCACGGGCTGATCTTGGTACTCTTTGCTGCTTCGTAGGACATGTATGGCTTTGATCTCTGCACTTGGGTTGACTTGTGGTTGGCTTGGAAGCTTGCCTGGTGGTCGGGAGAAGTGTGCTTCCATCATACGCTCCAAGCGTTGCAAGGTGCTCGCACTTCCCTTAAATTCGTTGATAGTCACCTTCAATTCATCGGTGGTGGCCTTCAATTCATCTAACCCTAAAGCCATAGATTTGTTAATCTTTTCTTGCTCACTCATGAATTCTTGAACAACATTTGGAATTTCTTCCCTTTCGAAATAGGGTTTCTTTTGAAATGATTGGTCTCTATTGTTGTTGTTGAATTGTGCATTCCTATACAAATTTGGCGGGTTATTTTGGTACTTTGAACCATAAGGGGGCCCATTGTGTAGGTAGTTCACTTGGGCCCCTCTGTTACCAATTTTGGCAAGAGGACAATTGATAGATGTGTGTCCTTCCTCGCCGCATGCTCCGCATTGGTTTGAATGGAGATGTGTCCCTTGAGCCGATTGGTAAGCGGCAAGTTCAGCTTCTAGCTCCTCTATTCTCGCCTCTTTAGTCGAAATTTGGTGCACTTGCTGCCTCGAACTACTTGAGTGGCGGGGAATGAGTAGAGGGTACCATGTGTAGTTTCTTGCACAATAATCAAGTAAATCTCGCCCTCGTGCCGTATCAAGTCTTTTGAATGCCCCACCTGAAAGAGAATCAAGATTGATTTTAATATTGTCATAAAGTCCAGTGTAGAATGATTTAAGGAGCATCCATTCTTGAATCCCATGATGTGGACAAGAATTTTCTAAATCCCTAAACCGTTCCCAAGCATCCCTCATTGATTCATTTTGGTTTTGGGCAAAATTATTCAATTCAGCTCTAATTTTATCCGCTCTATCCGAAGGAAAATACCTATCCAAGAAGGTTTGTGCCATTTCATCCCAAGACCTAATTGACCCTTTTTTCAATGTTTTATACCATTTTTGTGCTCGGTCCTTAAGGGTGAAGTGAAATAACAATAGCCTAATTGCTTGTTGAGGAACACCATTAAACTTAATTAATCTAGTGCAATCAATAAAAGTTTGTAAGTGAGCATGGGGATCCTCATCGTCGTTCCCATAGAACGGATTTTGTTGCACAAGCACGACGTGGTTGGGGGCGATTTGCATGTTGTTAGCGGCGATGCCTGGAATCACCACCGGTCCGCCCACGTTTCTTGCGCTGGGAACTCCAAACTCCATGAGAGTCCTTTCATGATCTTCCTCATCTTCGTCGTCGGAGTTATGGATGCTTCCCTCATCTTCTTGAGTCCATCGTCGACGCTCATTGTCAAAATCTCTCCTTTGACCCGTTAGGAGGGTCCGATCGGCTGTCAGTCGAGCCTCTCTTTGCTCAAGTTGGAGACGGAGGTTCTCCAATTCTTGTGTGCGCAGGGCAATGGCCTCCGGCGTGAGTTGCTCGGCCATCGTTTGGTTCTCTCTCTCTTGCTCGAGGCTCTGTTCGGTTCGAATTGGTTCTGTTCGGTCCGAACAGAGAGTGGGTTGTGGGGCTGGTGGTTGTTCCGGATCCTCTGTCAAGTGTCGGAAGAAGTAGTTTCGAATTTTTGGAGGTGGAGACTTCTTCCTACGTGTCTTGCCTGCCAGTCCTGCAATAAAGAGAGAGAGAAGTAGGTAAAAAGAAAAAAAATAAAAATCTAGTCTCCAAATACTCAAACAAGTATCCAATATCGACACCGTCCCCGGCAACGGCGCCAATTTTGATGAAGGCTTTTAAACCTAGGAATCAAATAAATTTATAAACCTAGACCTAACCTCACTAGTCGTCAAAGTTAAGCTTAGGGTCGAACCCACAGGACGGATTAACGATTACTGGACTTGTTCTTTTTATGAAGCTAGACAATAAAATAAGATTGAGAGTGTTGTGAAACAAAAGACTAAATAAAAGATGCAAATAAGTAAGATTTTTGGTTGTTTGTAGTTCTAATTCAATAAGGTAAACTAAAGCAGGTAGATTTTGGAGTTTTTCAAGTATAATAAGGCGTCTTAGGGGTCAGGATTCACTTAGGTTTAGTCCTCGATTTGCTGGATCGCTCGCTGTCGCGTTAAATAACAACAAATCTAAGCATAGGCCGTCAGTTCGGTCCGAACACGACTTGTTCGGTCCGAACAGAGGCTGGTATGTTGAGTTATGACCATACAACTTGAGTTTTAACTTTATGAAGGGCTCAGATCGGCTATAGCTACATTACCTAATCCTCAACTGTCGTCTTTTGGACTAGAAATTAGTACAGGTCTCTACTTTGCCCACATAGACCAATTAAACCTAAACTTTCGTGTCGGTATTTTAATTAACCTATGTCTTATTTATTTGTTTTCTTAGGGATATCTAAGTTGCCTTTCAGCCAACTTAGAAACTACACCTTTCAGTGCTAGCTAATCTCCTCTTTCGAATCTTCGACTTATCCCAAGTACTTAATTTAATCCTAATTGTTTAACCTAACCTTGTAACTTAACTAAACAGGCCTTTATTTAGAAGTAAATCAGGTCAAAACAAGGGAATTAAACAAGCAATTAAAATACTACTCAATAAATAGATCATAAAGCAAAACATCAAGTCATATCAAGTCATAACATCAAACTAAACCTAAACTACATCCATACCCTAAGACAACATATATTTAGCCTAACATAGTACTAAAACAAACAATAAATAGAGTAGAAATCACAAGATACAAGCCCATGGAAATTAGAGATAAAGACATAGGAAGAATAAACCAAGTTGTCTTTCTATGCTCGATCTTCAATTATCAAAGGCAGTGGGGTGTTGCAACGCGTGTCTCCAACCTTCTCCTTGCTGCCGTCGCCTCAAGAATATGGTTGCATCAATGAAATCAATGGTGGAATCACCTAAGGAAGGTGGAATTGTGTTATGGAGGGTAGAATTCCTTTCCTTCAGGCCTTGGGGCGAATATATAGTGGTCTTCTGGCTTGGAAAGGAGGCTGGGGCGCTATGGCAAGAAGACATACCAAAATATCGAGTTTCCATGCGTGAAAACCCTTCCAAATATGCCATGGCAGCTCTCGGTTCGGTCTGGACAAGTTTTGTTCGGACTGGACAGGGCTAATTTGGGTCAAAACAGCTCAATTCGGACCAAATGACCTCAGTTCGGACCGAACTAGAGCACTTCGGGTCGAACTGGATCTGTTCGGGTCGAACTGAGACTCCATCTTTGAATACATGTGGTATTTTGGCCATATCTCTTTCGTCCGAACTCCGATTTAGGTGATTCAAAAGCCGTTGGAAAGCTTAGGTTGAGCTCTACAATGATGTTGACTCTATTTAGCCATTTACTTTCCTTAGACTCTCATTTTGTTCTGTAAAGATGCCTTCGGTCCGAGCAAAACTCCATTCGGTCCGAGTAGTAGCTTTGATGTTGCCTCCAAGTGCTAGGAATGAGTCGTCTAGCGTATGCCAAGTGCCAAAATCCATCTAATATTCGAGAATCCACTAGAAATCGTCGAGAAACCTGAAAATAAGAGAAAAGACGACGGTAGAGCCAATTCCTAGAAAATCATAGCAATTTATCAAATAATTGAATGGTTTGAGTATGATTTGAGTGCTAAGTACGGTCCAAATACCCACAAATAATAACGATATCATATTGTATCCTTTATTTTTTTATTATTGTTAAAAAAAAGAAAAAAATCATTTGTATCACCATGTTTTATTGTTTTCAGGACCGTGAACATGAAAGAGAGGACAATTGGAGGCGACGCTTGTATCACCAACTCGATGTTGTCAACAACCACATAAGGAAAGCATGCGATGAAGGATGGAGAGAAGATCCAAAGGATGCATGTGTTCAACGAGTATATCATCAACTCGATGTTGTCAACAACACCATAAGAAAAGCATGCGGAGGAGGATGGAGCGAGCACCAAGACCCATATGCCCAATACATGGACCATACACCACGCACCATGGAGAAATCTATCTCTTCTATGGATCGTATCAAGCATCAACTCAATGTGGTGAACAACACCATAAGGAAAGTATGTGGGGAAGGACATCTTGATGCAAAATCCGTACATGATGCATACAACTCTGGTTTGACAAATAACTCTTGTTTTTCTTGGTATAATTCATGTTCAATGTCTCAAGATGAATCTAGATTGAATTTCATGGATAAAACTTCTAATTCTCAATTACTTTCGCAAATGTCAAACGATGAACTAATGTATAAAGATTTTATTGAAAACCAAAGAAAACTAAATGAGGAACTTCTTGAAAAATTGAATTCTCTGTCATCTAATTTCAAAACTATTGCCACACAACATGAAAAGATAGTTGAGACCAAAATTGTTCAAGAACTTTGTTCCTCATATAGATCACAAGATGAACAAAATGATACAATGACATTGCAAAATAATGAGGAATTAGAAAGTTTTAGTTCTTTGAAAGAAATTGCGATTTGTTATGAGTCCGACAGTGATGATGACACACAATTTGAAATAAATGAACAACAAGAGAAAATTGAAGAACCAAAGGTTGTAGCACCTCCACCCATTATTCTCCCAATTTTCATTCCACTTAGATTAACTTATATTGACAAATCTAATGAGTTGGAATTGAAAGATCCTCCAATTAGTTCTATTATTGATGAAACTGAGAAGAAGAAAGATGGTGGTAGACCTCTCCAAGTCGAGGCATCCGACATGAAAAATGGAAAAATCACCAAAGTCGACTTGAGCTCTCAACTTGAAAAATGCTTGAAAAATCATGATGTGATGGAAGACGACAAACCACGAACCAAGTATCACATCAAAATCGAGCGAAGAAAGATGACATTCAAACAAGGAAGTGTCAAGCATGTTTCAAGGATCTTTCTCAAGTACTTTTGGGTGAATTATGATGCGCTCAATGGACGTAAAGTGAAGATAAGATGAACATGAGAGGTGGTCAGGCTCGTGACCTAAAACAAGCGCTTCTTGGGAGGCAACCCAAGTCCTCAAACTTTTATTTAATTATTTAGTTAAATTTTCTATCAAAAAAAAAAAAAACTCATGGTTGGTTTGGATTTTATTGTTGGAAATGCAGGTTTTGATTGATTGTGGATGTCCTACTTGTGACTCGCGCTAGAGCACCACAGTTCGGAGAACAAAAAAGTTCACGACCCACGCACGACCTCATGTGAGTTGCATGCCACAAGAAAACAAGCCACGATGTTCGCACGCTCCAACACAGTTTTTACAAGCTCCAGCGAAGGTTTTGCACGCCTCACCGTCGCTCGATTGGACGTCTCGCCGCCGCATTTTGAAATTCCAGCGTCAAAACTGAAATTTTCTCCACAACAAACTTGAAGGACCTCTATGTGGACATGCTGAAAAAATTTCGTGACGATTCGAGCGACAGAGATCAAAATTCATTGATTTAAAGTGAAAATTTCGGTCCAAAATTTGTGGATTTTGGTCCGAAATTTGTGATGGACAGCACGATTTTTCCGTAATCATGAATTGGTACGCTTCCATTTTTACTCTTTTTACTTAATCTGTGAATGTTTAGCACTGGGACAGTGCTTTGTTCAGTTTGGGGGGGGGATAAAGAGTAAAAATTGCAAAATATGCAATTTTTTGGTCCGAAATTTTTTAATTTTGGTCCAAAATTTTTGCTATTTGTACTGTTTTGCTCCATTTTGATTGCTGAAAAATTAGAAAATTAATTTTGGATGCATGCTTGATCTCTGTCTTGGTTATATTGATGAAATTACTCACTGTTTCACATTGTTCGAATTTTAAAAGCATTTTTGAAAATTTTTCTCAAGGATTTTTTATGTTTAAAAATCTTTAAATTGATTTGTGCACCAATAGACCGAGTTGAAAATTAGTTTGAGAAAAAAGAATCCGAATTTGGATGCTTGAAAATTGTCAAAATGGTCTAAGTCAATTCTCACAAGTTTTTGTCGAGTGAACGATTTTGTGTCTTGCAAACTTTTGTTTAAAAAGAGATTTTATGAACTTTGAAAATTATAAGATGAATCTGGATGTGTGTTTGAATGCTTGAATCACCAACGAGCAAAATTCTAAATTGACAAAAATCTAAATAGTTGTGAAAACGAGGATGCATCGAGATCTTTTTCCACCAACTCAACCACAAATATTGGAGGCTTAAGGAACTTAACAAATAAAAAAAAAATGTTCAAGTCCGTAGTGGTCTGTAGCGAAAAATGCGTAAAAACCGGACCGACCTCCCTGGTGCGATATGTGCCAGTAGCATTTTCAAGGTCAATGACTTGCATTAAATCCTCTAGGGTGCAAAGCCCCACGACTCGACTTGCACAATTTAAATTGGTGAAAATAAAATTGTTTTGAGAAGGATTCATTATAAAATTTTCGACTTTGATAAAATCCTTTTACAAATTTTTGTGAGACATGAAAAAGAACGGACAAATGAATTTGAGTTTGCAATTGTTTTGACAAAGAGAAGCTAGGGTTCTTCATTTGAAAAATGAAATTCATTAGGACTAAGAGATGCACAAATTCAATCGAAAAGAAAACTAAACCCTTATCCTTGAATTAAATTTTTTAGCTTGCTTTAATTTGTTGTGTGAAACTTTTGAGTAAACTGAATGATCAATTTTTCATGGCATTGTTTGGTTTGAGATAATTTGATTGTAAGTCTAAGTATGGTCAATTCCTTTGAACTTAGGATATTGTTTGAGGACAAACAAAAGTTTAAGTTTGGGGGGATTTGATATCTCTTATTTATATATATATTTTGACCATACTTGACACCAAAATACTACCCAAACCAATGATATTCACTGCACTTTTGCATTATATTTTGCAAGATTGGACACTGCCGTGGAATTTGACTTGTTTTGTAGGAACTTGGTGGATTGGACACAATAATTGCATAAAATGGTGGATTTTGAAGAAGAAAATGACTGAAAGGAGTCCATAGCATTGTAGAGCTCATCCTAAGCTTTCCAACGATCTTTGAATCACCTCAATCGGAGTCCGGATGAAGAAATTATGGTCAAAATACTATCGATGCTCGATTCTGGAATTTTGGTCCGAAATTTATACATTTCGGACCGAAATTTCCAGATTTCGGTCCGAAATTTCTTTTATGGAAAGTGATTTTTGGTAATTTTCAAAGAAGAAAGGATCCTCTCTTGCCCTAGCCGCCTCCTGGTCTTTCCCTAGGTGTTTTTAAGCACGAATTTCGACCAGAGACGCATCCCACCTTCCATACAATAATTTCCACCTTTTTCCACCACCGTTCTCACGCCGAAAGGCGTGGGATTCCATCTCTTGCAGAGGAGCACGACCATGGCAGCAACCTTGGAGCGATTCTGGACGCGACGGCGGTAGAACCGATCCAACCACGACTTCGGACGATCGATATCTCGATAGAAGCGATATTTGGTTTATTCCTTCCTTTTCTCTTGATATTTTGATCACATGGAGTTTGTATCTTGCTTTGTTTACATGTTAGGCTAGTTTCTTATGTCTTAGGGCTAAGTAGTAATTTAGTTTAGTATTTTGTGATGACTTGATGGATTGATTGCTATGTTATGTGATTTATTATGTTGAAAATTATTGATATGCTTAGTTATGTTATTTGTTTGCTTGATGTTTACCTATGGATGAATCGCGACGTCTTTAGGACATTAAACTAGACTAAACACATGATTGATTAAGTAATTGAGGTAAGCCAAACGCTCGAAAGAGGAGGTTAACTTGACAACCGAAAGGTGTAGTTTCTAAACGATCTGAAAGGACTTAGATACCTCTAGAAATCCAACATGATAACCTTAAGTGACTAATATCCGACACGACAGTTTAGGTTTAGTCATTTACGTGGAGAAAACCGAGTTCCAAACCAATTTCCAAAACCAAAATTGCGACAGCTGAGGTTAGGATTTAGGTCTGATCGACAAGTATCCTTCACATAGTGTTGTATAAAATCAGCAAGTCAAAGCAGAAAGTTTAAAGTATATTTTGGCACGACTTATATAGAATTTCGGTCCAAAATCTGTATATTTCGGTCCGAAATTACCTTCTTCCTTGGTGAAAACTTTGGGCAGAAGTACTTTAAAGCTAAACTAAATGAGTACAAAGTCCTGGGATATTATTTGCATCTGTTTTAGTTCATAAAATACCAAAAATATTTATTTACTTGCACCATTAGATTTAATCAACCAAAATCCATAAAGATTGTTTGTCTAGCTTTCGTGAGGAAGTAAAGTCTGGTATTCATTAATCCGTCCCTTGGGTTCGACCCTAAAGCTGTACTCCAAAAGACTAGTGAGGTTAGCTCTAGGTTATAAATTTATTTGATATCCTAGGTTCAAAATACCTTCATCACTACATTACAGAAACATTACACACATATCTATATTGTAGCATATCTCAAAATGATAATTAAATTTTAAAACATTTCTTTCCTCCTAGTACGTCCTTCTGTCGCCCTCTCTTTGAAGCAATCTAGGACGTCCTCCATAGGAGTGTCCCATGGCAATGCAAAGTGAGCTAGCTTCTGCACATTGTCGTAATCAGTACGACCGGTGACCGCTTGTTCGGTCGTAGGCAAGCCAAAAATAAAGGCGACATCCTGCAAAATAATTTTCATTTTTTACTTATACAACACAAAAAAACCAGTAAATCAATATGTACCAACAAAATTTTGAAAAATTAATACCTCAAGAGTCACTGTCATCTCGTCTACGCGGGGAAAGTGGAAGATGTGGGTCTCGGGCCTCAAGAACATGGCTAGACTCTGTATCATGGAATAATCCAATGGCATGTGACCTAATTCAATGAAATGAATTAGGCCCAATGTCACAAGACGCCGGTCCACCTCCTCGGTTCGTTCCATCTTTACCTTATGCACTTCGTGCATCCACGCCTAAATAATTAAAAATAATAATAATTTCCTATATATGCTATTACAAAAAGAATAAATTATATACATAAAAAAATGTAACTTACTCGTACGCCTCGAAGCTCAGACTGACTGAGGTGCAGGAGCTGATCAGCCGAAGGAGGAAGGGTGGGGGGAAGGGGGCAGATGAAGAAGCGTCAGGATCTCCTCCTGATGTAGATGTGCCAGGATCACTCCGAAGCCTCGTGGATCGACGTGAACCCTGTGTTACTCTTCTTCGCGGTGGCATTTCGACTGTTACTGCAATTAAAAATCAACAAAAAAAATCTACCAAAATTTCGGCAGCATCTCCCCTGTACCGGGAGAGTTTTCTAAAAATTTAAACTCAATTCCCACCCAATAATTATCCCCGAACAAACAACATACAATTTTGCAATCAATCAATCAATCATTCAAACATTTCATCATTCAATCATTCACACAAAAACACATTCAATCATTCAATCATTCAAACAACATACAATCTATATGCAATTCGCAAGCATTTCTATTCAAACAATAATAAAATAAACATATGGAAAAGCTAACCTTGAGTAGGAGCGGTTTAACACTCTTCCGAACAATTTTTTCCTACATTTAAAATTAATACAATCAATTTTTAACATTTTTTTTATTTTTTCTATATTAAATTATCAAAATCTTAATTATTAAAGGCAAAAAAAATTTTAAAAAAAATAATTACATAGAAAGTTTCATATGATTTTTTTCTTATTTTATCATATTTTTAAAATATTTTTACAATTTATCATCTATTTTTCTAATTAATTAACTAATTTATAAACTAATATAAAGCAAACAAAATTCCTACAAAAAATATTAAATTACATATATATTTTAATTTTATTATTCCTGATTTTTTCATATTTTTTCAACAATATAATATCTATTTTTTATTTAATTACCTAATTAATAAACTAATAAACTAAATAAATAAATTAATTAATTAATTAAAAAAAACTAACCTCAACGCCCGTCCGAAGGAGTTTGAGAGCGACAGGAGAGAGAGAGAGATCGGAGCCCCAACATATAGGCAGAAACTATTTTGGGAATTCCAGATTCCGACCTCAGCTAAGATCGGAATTTCGGATTCCGTCTTAGTTGACGTCGGAATTCTAGATTTCGATCTTGCGTTCGGAATCTGGGATTCCAATCTCGTGATATTTTTAAAAAAATATTATTATATTGATATTATTTTTAATATATTATATTAATTTTAAATTTTCCGGTTACTTCTACTAGCTCCGCTTACTAGAAGCTCGATGACTACTGGACTAGTGATAGGGTTTGGTTAAATACATTGCGGACGGACCACTTTAGCCCATCGCAACACAATAGAGACAAATGACGATTAGTTTCCAACTGAAGGAAATTGATTACTGTTATCTGTAGTTTTGTCATTCCTTACCATCGTTAAATAGTAAGTGAACACATAAAATAGACAAGACCAATATATATAGTGATCAAAATGAACACATACAGACAAATAAGTTCAATAAAAATATGGTTAATTAGATTCATGCCATTGTAAAAAATTAAAATTAGAAAAATGTCATCACTAAATGACAAATTATTTTTATGTCACCATAAAATTGTAAAGTTTAGTATTTTGCCATCCGCCTATTGACATGACAATTTTACCCTTTTAAAAATACCACCATAAAAATTCATGTGAGGGGCCATAGTACATTTTGATATTTCTTCCTTATTAAATATTAATGTTGCAACTATTATACCCATCAATTACCAAGCAAACTATATAAAAACACACTAGACTACCAACTCCGGATTCGGTATAAACTTCTATACAATCAGCCGCCACGAGCAACTCCTAATTGGATATAATCAAAGCTAATTCATCGTTGCTTCCAATGACCTCCCCTGAATCGTAGTTATGGGCAGTCTGTATAGATTAAATGAAGCAATGAAAGTGACGACGTCGATGCCATCCAAATCAACATTATGGGCAGTCTTGTCTCCTTTAATTTCCGAAATTATTTTCTGAAAGCAGAGCAACGATAATGGATTTAGGGTTTGTTAACTAGGTTAGTTTGGGTTTTTTTTAAATAATGAGAGATTTTGGGATACCATTTTAAGAATTTAACCTTTTTAGAATAAGATAATGGCATATATCTAATTTAAACAATTTGATAATGACATAAATCTAATTAGCAATTTAACAATGACATATCTCTAAATAACTGCTTTTTTGGATGGCGTAAATCTAATTAATACATAAAACTAAGTTGAATATTTATATAAAGAGCTGAACAAGTGATGATAATACTTATTTGTTTGCAACTCAATAGAGACAAATGACGATTAGTTTCCAACATAAATTAATTACTGTCATCTACAGTTTTTGTCATCCCTTGCCATCGCTAAACAGAAAATGAACACATAAAATAGACAAGGTGAATATATATAGATAGTGATCAAAGTGAACACAAACAGACAAATAAGTTAAAAAAAATAAGTTGAAAATTTATATAAAAATTTGAACAAGAGAGGATAACATTTATTTTGTTTGTAAGTGTTTACTTTGATCGTTTATATATTTATCTTGTCTATTTTATGTGTTAACTTTGTGTTTAACAATGACAAGGAATGATAAAACTACAGATGAAAGTTATCATTTCTAGTTTCCAAGTGACACTTGTATTAGTAGAAACAGAGTATGACCCAACAGGTATGGCCAGTCTGACACGTGAGGATTCTTTTTGTATCATCCAAGCTCGGAGATTGCAAATGAGCATAAGCCGGACCTCAAACTTGGTGCGAGACTAGCCTCGAGCCTCATCTCTAGGTCTGTTTGCACGAGCTTCGGAGGGGTGATGTCAGCGAAGAACAACACCCTTAGTCCATTAAAGGGGTTCCATTTTCTTCCTTTTTCCACTCTAGGCAGCCTCTGCGTAGCTTTCAAAAAAAAAAACTTCTTCCTTTTTCCTATTGAGTTTCAATATTTTTTTGTAGGAATTTTGTTTTCTTTATAAACTAATATAAAGCAAACAAAATTCCTACAAAAAATATTAAATTACATATATATTTTAATTTTGTTATTCCTGATTTTTTCATATTTTTTCAACAATATATTATCTATTTTTTATTTAATTACCTAATTAATAAACTAATAAACTAAAATAAATAAATAAATTAATTAATTAATTAAAAAAACTAACCTCAACGCCCGTCCGAAGGAGTGTGGGAGCGACAGGAGAGAGAGAGAGATCGGAGCCCCAACATATAGGTAGAAACTATTTTGGGAATTCCAGATTCCTACCTCAGCTAAGATCGGAATCTCGGATTCCGTCTTAGTTGAGGTCGGAATCCTAGATTACGATCTTGCGTTCGGAATCTGAGATTCCGATCTCATGATACTATTTAAAAAAATATTATTATATTGATATTATTTTTAATATATTATATTAATTTAATATTATTTTTAAATTTTCCGAATACTTCTACTAGCTCCGCTTACTAGAAGCTCGAGGACTACTGGACTAGTGATAGGGTTTGGTTAAATACTTTGCGGACGGACCACTTAAGCCCATCGCAACACAATAGAGACAAATGACGATTAGTTTCCTACTGAAGGAAATTGATTACTGTTATTTGTAGTTTTGTCATTCCTTACCATTGTTAAACAGTAAGTGAACACATAAAATAGACAAGACCAATATATATAGTGATCAAAATGAACGCATACAGACAAATAAGTTCAATAAAAATAGGGTTAATTAGATTCATGCCACTGTAAAAAATTAAAATTAGAAAAATGTCATCACTAAATGACAAATTATTTTTATGTCACCATAAAATTGTAAAGTTTAGTATTTTGCGATCCGCCTATTGACATGACAATTTTGCCCTTTTAAAAATACCACCATAAAAATTCATGTGAGGCGCCATAGTACATTTTGATATTTCTTCCTTATTAAATATTAATGTTGCAACTATTATACCCATCAATTACCAAGCAAACTATATAAAAACACACTAGACTACCAACTCCGGATTCGGTATAAACTTCTATACAATCAGCCGCCACGAGCAACTCCTAATTGGATATAATCGAAGCTATTTCATCGTTGCTTCCAATGACCTCCCCTGAATTGTAGTTATGGGCAGTCTGTATAGATTAAATGAAGCAATGAAAGTGACGACGTCGATGCCATCCAAATCAACATTATGGGCAGTCTTGTCTCCTTTAATTTCCGAAATTATTTTCTGAAAGCAGAGCAACGATAATGGATTTAGGGTTTATTAACTAGGTTAGTTTGGATTTTTTTTTAAATAATGAGAGATTTTGGGATACCATTTTTAGAATTTAACCTTTTTAGAATAAGATAATGACATATATCTAATTTAAATAATTTGATAATGACATAAATCTAATTAGCAATTTAACAATGGCATATCTCTAAATAACTGCTTTTTTGGATGGCGTAAATCTAATTAATACATAAAAATAAGTTGAATATTTATATAAAAATCTGAACAAGAGATGATAATACTTATTTGTTTGCAACTCAATAGAGACAAATGGCGATTAGTTTCCAACATAAATTGATTACTGTCATCTACAGTTTTTGTCATCCCTTGCCATCGCTAAACATAAAATGAACACATAAAATAGACAAGGTGAATATATATAGATAGTGATCAAAGTGAACACAAATAGACAAATAAGTTCAATAAAAATAAGTTGAATATTTATATAAAAATTTGAACAAGAGAGGATAACATTTATTTTGTTTGTAAGTGTTTACTTTGATCGTTTATATGTTTATCTTGTCTATTTTATGTGTTAATTTTGTGTTTAACAATGACAATGAATGATAAAACTATAGATGAAAGTTATCATTTCTAGTTTCCATGTGACACTTGTATTAGTAGAAACATAGTATGACCCAACAGGTATGGCCAGTCTGACACCTGAGGATTCTTTTTGTATCATCCAAGCTCGGAGATTGCAAATGAGCATAAGCCCAATCCGGATTCGCTGTTGCGCAACACGCAGTGTAACGCACTACGAGCCGTCTGATTTTGATCGGACGGTTCATTTTTTACGGGCCTATCAATCTAGGTTACATGCACGGACTCTCTTGTCCATTGAATCTTGATCAGACGGCTAGCATGCCACGCAACACCATGTGTCGCGCGGCAGCAGATCTCAATTTGCATAAGCCGGACCTCAAACTTGGTGCGAGACTAGCCTCGAGCCTCATCTCTAGGTCTGTTTGCACGAGCTTCGGAGGGGTGATGTCAGCGAAGAACAACACCTGTCCAAAGAGCTGTGGCTTATAAACACACACCCTTAGTCCATTAAGGGGGTTCCATCTAGACCTGTCAAACATGAAACGTTTTAACGTTTCCGTTTCTGTTCCGCCGAAACGGAACGTTAAATGAAAGCTGAAATGGGTTCCGTTTTCAGAAACGGAACGGAAACGGAATCAAAATTTGTTAACGTAAATGAAACGGAACACGGAAATGAGTTGAAATCAATAGGAAATGTGAGGCGGAACGTTAAACGGAACAAAAATTTGTTACGTTTGCCGAAACGGAACGGAAATGAAACAGCCATTTCGTTCCGTTACCGAAACGGAACGGAAACGGAAATGGCTGTTCCGTTTCCACCTCTAACGTTTGACAGGTCTAGTTCCATCTTCTTCCTTTTTCCACTATAGGCAGCCTCTGCGTAGCTTTCAAAAAATTTTTTTTTCCTTTTTCCTATAGTTAGCAAAATCTAAGTTAGATATTTTTTTTACCATATTTGTAATCCACTGGTTGAATAAATGAAAGAAGAATTTTGACTATTTTTGGTTGTTATTGTGTATTTGGGTGCTTGTTTGGTTTGAGCCTAGTAGTGTTAGGCGGTAACAATAATATTTTAAACTTATTTTTTAATTTCAAATTCAAATTATTTTTTTTCATGAGCAATATATACGTGTGCACATTTTTTTTTTCTATCTGATTCGCATGGAAAAGTTAGGCTTAGACAGTTAGACCATGTGAGGTGCCGTCCTATTTCTTTTTTTTTTTCCTTTCTCTCTCTAGCTTTTATAGTTAGGCCCCTATAATTTTACAAATTATAATGTCGTTATTACGTGATGTACTATATGTGTTTGAGTATTATTACATTATAATAATATAATAATCATTATATTTATGATTATCATTATAAATAATAATAATAATTTATATGATATTAAATTGGTTTATGTGATAGTTTATATCATAAGTTGCCTACAGCCTAAACAATTAAAATAATAATAATAATAATAATAATAATAATAATAATAATAATAATAATATGTTATTATATTAGTATTCATGTGTGCAAGGATATTAGAAAAACAATTATTATTTCAAGTGATCAAGTAGCATTTATGAGCAATGGTAAAAAAATAATATTAAATAATGCGCAACGCATTATTTTTGTAATGCACGAAAGATAGATATTAAATTATGAACCTTTTGCAATCAATAAAAAAAAAGTCAATCACTCTAAGCACGAAATTAGCACTAGTGTTATGAAATCTAAAACATCCCAAAAAAATTTGTTGAAACATATTCATACTTTTAGATTAAAATAAAATAAATATATGATTATATTGACTCGCTCGTTTTTTTCTCTCCTGTGTGTGCTTGTACGGTTCGACGACTGCATTAGTCCTACTTTGATCCCCTATTTTTCAATCATGGTTCCACCCTTTGCCTGCCGAATAGTATCTTAGGTGTCAGATCCACTGGGAGGTCAATTATGTATTTACCAGACAATAAAACAAAAGCTACCAAGATCCACGAACAAAAGGTTTCAAAATCGTATTGGATGTCAAAAAATTCTAGTAATATTGGGAACTGGAATAGTAGCTGAAACGCCGTATTGTGAGAAGAAATACTAAAAATTTTTGAAAAATATCGGATTTGAGCCATCTGCCCGGTAGAGGTGCCGATAAGGTTTTAAAAACACTGCCACAAACATTTGAGCTTGATTGGTTGGTTGATAGGAAATGATGCACCAGACATTTGAAAGATGCAAATGACATAAAACTATAACATGAAATGAGTAAGATGCATCCTTTTTAGGTTGCATCCAGCGCTGGTCATGCTGGAGTGCTGGTACCATACAAATGGTAATAGATGAATTGAAATTAAATAAATGCCATCATCAGTCATGATCTAACGGCCCTAATTTGTGGGAGCTCAGATCCGACTCGATCGTATGATTGTTATCTCTAGTGAAATCAAACTCATCGTGCGACGTGCGTGACCTGACGATTGCGTGGCAAAATTCTTGCACTTGATTGGTCGAACTACGTAATTAGCAAGTCAAAGCATTTACAAATTGATCATATATCCAGTCCTTCAATGGATTCTACAACTTTATACAGATGGTAGCGGTTCGTCATCTTGCCAGTCACATTGCGGAATTAGGCCAGATGTAAAATGAAGTAATAATTGGATGTGTTTTAATTTCTTCACCAAATGAAGCATCGTTATTCGTTGGTCAAATTGAGGCCCACCGTATCTAAAACTCTTGAGGGCTTTCTATTAAATTAGTGTAAATTAGATTGTTTCTTTTGCGACTCGTCCCTGGTATTGGGAAAAATTGAAAACCAGTGCACAAACTGAAAGAACGACCCATTGGTTCGTTTGACGGTTTGAGAACCTAACTGCCTTATTATTTCAAATTTAAGTCAACTGCTTAGCGGACTAATTCACACAAAGTATGGGATAAATATAATAGTATATTGATGTAAAATTATTAAAAATAAATAATAGTTGAAGCATAGCCTCAATAAATCTGAATAATCTTTTTATTATTATTTTTCGATTTCACGATATCTTCAGACAAATCGACAAATTAAACCTATATACTATATAATAGAATTTACAAACATTATTATTATTATTATTATTATTATTATTATTATTATTATTATTATTATTATTATTATGAGGATTGCTAAAATGCTATGCATAGCACGGATGACCTTCGTGCTACGGATTCGTTCTTGCATTTCATGCTTCAAACAACCGATCAAAACCGTTCATTATTTTCTACATATTGAAATCTCATTAGAAACCAAATTTTACATTTTTTTGAATTTGTTTACTATTTTTCTCAGATTTTTGAAAATCACTGATATTGAAGGGTCCAGAATTTATTAGCATAAGTATTTTTAAAAATTTGAGAAAAATAGTAAACAAATTAAAAAAAAATGTAAAATTTTATTTCTAATGAGATTTCAATATGAAAAAGATAATGAATGGTTTGAATCGATTGTTTGAAGCATGAAATTAAAGAACGAATCCGTAGCACGAAGGGAATCCGTGCTATGCATAGCATCTTAGCAATCCTCTTATTATTATTATTATTATTATTATTATTATTATTATTATTATTATTATTATTATTATTATTTTGTGGGAATCTTGGTAGTGAATCTTTTTTAAAGGACTACTCCACATATTCTTCCTTTACTTTTAATTTCATCCAAAATTAAAATGACAATAGTTTCTAGATTACTTAATACACTCTTTTATAAGTGTGGAAGAATCATTTTAAAGAAAAAAAATATGGAGGAATTATTGAAACAAATTGTCTATTTTTTTAAAATAAATCTCAAGATCTGAGAAATTTAAAATCTTATACGTCTATAAGCCTAAAATACATTTAATACACAAAAATCACAATTCACAAAAATTTAATCATATACTAAAAACATTATACACTTTCATCTCTTGTAAAAAAATGTATATTATAATAAATGATGAATTGACAGGCACTATCAAGTTACTTAACTGAATTTAAAAAAATATCAGTAAATGAATATTGCACACCTTGATAGTTTATACACATCTCATTTTTTATTTTTTGAGGAATGTGTCGGTTCTACCAAGCTACAATCTACAACCGAAAGGGATATCAGGTGTAACCGGGCATTGTAATCCCTATGAATAAATCAGGACCGTCTGATGCTCCAACCTTAACGTGAAACTTTCACATTCTACATCTTCTTCACGCAATAAATCATGCACATTGCAAATAATAACTTTTTCAGGGTCATCCAACTTGAATAAAACCGCAGATCTGAAAACCACAGAATTAAACACACAGATGGATTATTTTATGTTAATTCCCTCGCAAATCCAGCAACCAACATAAATTCTAACGTCTTAATCCCCCAAATTCATAATTAAATATTAAATATATAAATAAATAATAAATAATAAATAGCGTGTCCTACTCCTACTTCCCAATTTCACCATTGCATCTCTGTCCCTCGCCCACGGTAAAAATCTCCTTTCCGTTTAGAACTATCGCAAGTAAAGTAACTCGATTCCAAAGACACGCCGTTGTAATTTCGATCAAGGCTCTCATTTAATACCTCCATCTCCCAGTTTAAATTTCCAATCCGAAACTGTTCTCACATAATTAATAATTTGATCTAGAGAGAAAAACGCGATCCGATCCTATGGTGGAGAAGGAGACCAGTAAAGACGGCGGTCCCACGGCCGACGGAAAAGGAGGCGGTGGTGAGCCGCCGCGGAGTCGGCGGAGATGGCGCTTGGCGGCGGTGATCGGTGCAGTCTTAGCGCTTCTATTGGCAGCAGCTGTCAGCTCTAGAAGCTTCCCGAAACTTTCGATTTCGAGCGACAGCTGTAAATGTCCCATGGGTGGAATCTTCTTATCTAGAGTAAGTAAGATTGTGTCAAGTAATGCAAGCAGTATCAGCATTTTATCAATTTCTATTTTTTTTTGTGTTATATATGTTCATTTTGTTTTCTTTGGAAAATAGAATGCAAGGAAGTACTCTGGGGTGGTGGAGGATTGTTGTTGTGATTATGAGACTGTCAATCAATTGAATGAGGAAGTTCTGCATCCAATTCTTCAGCAACTTGTTAAAACTCCATTTTTCAGATACTTTAAGGTGATTTATTTTATAGCCCTTTTTTTTAACAATTGGCCATGTTAATTTTTAATTTATATACCTGGTTGTTTTTCTTGATCCTTCGAATCCTGTACCATGCGCCTCAATCTTACTAATTTAACAGTTTACATGCCTGTTTGTTAACCTGCTTCAGCATTATTTTCCAATTCTCCACCTTTATATTCTTGAGCACTGTATCAACCTCTACATGGATTACATCCTTGATACACTCTTGAGTCCCTTTCATGGAGTAGGCAGTAATATTATATTCAACATAATATACAAAAAAATTAATATAGTGTTTGCATGGTTTTATGCTCTACTAGGTTAAACTGTGGTGTGACTGCCCATTCTGGCCAGACGATGGTATGTGCCGTCTGAGGGACTGCTCGGTCTGTGAATGCCCTGATAATGAATTCCCAGAGCCGTTCAAGAGGCCTTCGAGGGTCCGCTCAGCTGACGATATGGTGTGCCAAGAGGGAAAACCACAGGCTGCTGTGGATAGAACGCTTGATAGCAATGCCTTCAGTGGTTGGATAGAAGTTGATAACCCCTGGACATATGATGATGAGACCGATAATGGTTAGTATGATAAATTGGATATGCATTTTTTTCCTGTATGTCTAGTTTGGTCTCTTGAATCTCATACCTCATGTTTCAATTTGGATGTTTGATTACAACTTTATACTATCCATATTTCAATATGGCGTTCCAAGTATCAGCTTTTAAATTAGTTTGCTTTTGAACACTTGAGTTCGCCAGATCTCCAAATCAGGTTAGAAATTCTATTTAAAATAACGCATTTGAATAGATACTTGTTTGTCAACTAATCAGTAATCTGATTATTTCTCAAAAAAATTAGTAATTTGATTAGTATGGTATCCATGAACTTAGTGGTTGAAAAGTACACTGCTTCATTATTTGGAAACTCTAGAGTCTCATTAAAGTGTTGTAAATCTGAAAGCTAAGTACTCAGTCATTTTTAGCTTATTGTGGTTAATGGGTTCTCAACTATAAGACTTAGTCATTTTGTCTTCTTACATTTTACTTTCATGCATTCCTGATCTGGATAAAAGGGAAGTTGGTTTTTATTTTAGTTTCTCCTTTTTTCTCGTGTGGTGGTATGCTGTATGGGTGGTGCTACCCATGGTGTTTTAGTGGTGTTTTTGCGTGTTTCTGTTTTACAATAATAAAGAGGGTCTATCAAACAGTTTGTTTTATAGGTGAAGTAATCGTGATTTTTAAAATTTTTTTTTTATTTTTAGCTGAGATGACATATGTGAATCTCCAATTGAATCCCGAACGATACACTGGGTATTCTGGGCCTTCTGCACAGAGGATATGGGATGCGATTTACAAAGAAAATTGTCCAAAATGTGAGCAAAACTTTGACCCTTCACTTCCAAATTATCACGTTACATTCGGTGCATCCATTTTTTATTTATAATGACCTATGATTGTCTCCAGATC
The DNA here is from genome assembly GCA_028095005.1 of Rhynchospora pubera. NCBI lineage: Eukaryota > Viridiplantae > Streptophyta > Magnoliopsida > Poales > Cyperaceae > Rhynchospora > Rhynchospora pubera. The sequence goes on along the minus strand of CM051462.1, from coordinate 154,816,653 downwards.
CTTCAGAGGAGCTCTGTTCGGAGCAGAAAGTGCTATACAAGTTAATATCAGGGTTACATTCCTCAATTTCTGTGCACATTGCTTCTGATTATCTTGTTAATGAAGCTACACAGCTGGTAGATATTATCTCCTTACATTACTGGCTATAGAAAAATGAAATTCACTGTTGTAGGTCACAGACCTGAACTTGATTATAAATTTTACTTAGTATGCAGGTATGTTATTGTTATTACCAAATTGCAATATGGTAACTTCTGAATAGAGCTGGGTCTAACTCAATTCATCTAATTTTTCTAATGGACGATCAAGTGTTCAAAGGCAGCCTTAAGTTTCCATAAATAATTAAGCCACAAAGAAAGGGGAATTTGAGGACGGCAAAAAAAAAAAAAGTTATTTCTCTCAATAGTCAGAAGTTCAATTCTTAATCCTTTCATAACCATGTAACTTCTGTATAAATTTATATTGTATTTACAGACTTATTTGAATCTTATTTTCAGTGGGGTCAAAACCTTGAGTTGCTATATGATCGGGTGATGAGATACCCAGAGCGTGTCAGGAATTTGTACTTCACTTATCTCTTTGTTCTTCGAGCTGTCACAAAGGTCATCTTTAGTTATCCCAGAATTTCATTATTGTTTGTATATTACTTCCGCTAGCTTGTTGTTTTAGTAGATGATTTATTAGGTTGAGTTACTTATTTCATTTGATCGTTGTTCATTCTTTCATTTTTTTTTGTCTGTTTAATGATTTCTTCACTTGTATTTGTTATGGATTTAATTATTTTATCTTTGGTATTTAGTACTGATTCTGGCTTAAACTTGAAGGTTGGGCATAAAAGACCTCTATTTTGTAGTCTATTACCGCTGTAATACTGACCATCTCTCGCATACAAAAGGGATCTTCAGAATTTATTAGAATGTTGTAGTAGAAACAATTCTGATGTAATATTCCTTCGATTCTTGCATGGTCAGGCAGCTGATTATCTGGAACAAGCCGAATATAGCACCGGAAACTCTCAAGAGGATCTGAAGACACAATCATTGGTACGACAACTAGTATTTAACCCGAAAATAAGATCTGCTTGCCCTGTACCATTTGATGAGGCGAAGCTCTGGAAAGGCGAGAAGGGCCCAGAACTCATGCTTCAAATTCAGAAACAGTTCAGAAATATCAGGTATGCATAGATGATGCACTAACGGATAGTGGTATGTGGCAGCACCGATTGTGAGCAGCATTTAGTATAAAGAGAGTGAAAAAAATGGAAAATTTACCTGTCTCAGGACTATAATGCTACCTATTCTTCAGACCTGAAACTGGAGAACTTGCTAGGAAACACCATACAATGCTTTATACCACTTCCATTGTGTTTTAGTTTTGTATCTTTCTGTAAGTTTGGATTTGGTACTGAAAATTTTACTCACTGAATTACAACATTGTTACTCTGTTGAAAATAGCGCGGTAATGGACTGTGTGGGGTGTGAAAAATGCCGGCTCTGGGGGAAGCTTCAGGTTCTTGGCCTTGGCACTGCTTTGAAAATTCTCTTTTCTGACAATGGTAACAACGGTTTGAATCAACGGGTATGTAACATAAATCCTTTCCTTTTTCTAATAGATATATATTAGTTTACCTGAAGTAAAACACAATAGTGATGAATCAGTCTAGACACGAATCACTGCGTTTTCATTGATACTAAAGCTCAAAAAGATAATAAGACGTAGGGAAAATTTTCACTTATTTAGCAAAAGACGAGGGATTGATAGGTTTTAAGTGAAGGACTTTGAGTGATTACTTTGAGTTATTCAATGGAGATGATGACGTCCTAGTGATGGAATTGGACCACTCTTTTGATGACACTAATAGATGTTTCGTTGGGAGAATTCAAGAGTTCGAGGTGAAATAAGCCTTAAAAAGAATGAAAGTAGGCAAGGCTTTGAGTGACTGATAGGCTTTAAGTGATAGGCTTTAAGTCACTTATTCACCAAGAGACGAGGGACTGATAGGCTTTAAGTGAAGGATGATCAGATCAAGAATAGATGGAGGGAATACTTCGATAAGTTATTCAATGGAGATGATGACGTCCTAGTGATGGAACTGGACCACTCTTTTGATGACACTAATAGATGTTTCGTTGGGAGAATTCAAGAGGCAAGGTTTTGAGGCCTGATAATTAAATTGGTTTGAAAAAATCTAAATGAATAATTATTTTATTTGTATCTTTTATTATTATTATAATATTACATTATTAATTATTTATTATTATTATTATTATTATTTATTTTATTATCCTAATTATTAACATTATTAATAAATAAACTACAACAATAAAAAAAATGAATAAACTATAAATAAATAAAAAAGAGAAATGATTATTTTAATTCAACTCTTCCATTTCTTATTCCTAACTCACCATCCAAACAACATTTCTTCTTCCAAGAATAACACTCTTCTCACTCTCTCCGAAATTACACTTTTCCCAATGTTTCTTCCTAAAATACTTCTTCCTTCCTTATTCCTAACTCATCCAAACAATGCCCTAGTGTAGACCTCGTGAGGCACCGTAGAAGTGCATGAAAGTTAGCAATTCACATAGTGGAGCCATGACATATGAATCTAGGGATATGAGTGACTACTACTACCACTATTGTTATTATTGTTATTATTACTATTACTATTATTGTTAGTATTGTTATTATTACTATAACTATTAGTGTTGTCGTTATTATTATTATTATTATTACTTTTTCTATATTATTTTATTTTTTGGTGATTTTTTTTGTTGGATTTGTTTTCTAGTCTACCTAACATGTTTGGGACAAAAATGTAACAAAATATTTTATTTGTTTTTTATATGCAGTTGCAACTACAAAGGAATGAAGTAATTGCTCTCATAAATCTTCTAAATAGACTCTCGGAATCAGTGAAATTTGTATACGAAATGGGGCCCACAGCTGAGAAGCTGATGAATAGAAAAGCTAGTGCAATTCCCCAAAAAAGCTCATTATAGTAAAATTTGTTTAGTAAAAAGGTGAGTTTTGTTTTACCCTCTTCAAATCTGTTCTGCAATGGACAGACATTGGAAATCGCTGTACATCAAGCTTGCACTTCTAAAGAGACTATGGGAGCGTTTGTTTGTGTAGTAAGGAGTTGCATAACTTAAGGATGCCTAAGTGTTTATGTAGTGTTATGTAATAGATGTTTGGTTGTGTAGTAAGGATGACTAACTTAATGCATGCATATATTCATGCCAAAAGACTAAAATGTCCTTAAATTTGAATTAGTATTATGTATTATATGTTGTGACCTAATTATTGTTAATTATTAATTATTATAAAAATTAATTATTAATGATGATAATAAATCATTTTTACTATTATGAAATATTAATAATTACTTTTAGTTAAATATTATTATTTATTTTATACTAAAAATTATTATTGATTAATTATCTTCAATTAATTATTATTCTTAAATCATTATTATTAATAATTAATATTACTTGTTAAATATTATTAATTATAATAATTAATCTTTATTATTAATTATAATTTTTAATAATTATTGTTACTTATTAAGTATTATTATTTATTAATTAATATTAATTAATTTTTAATTATTATAAAAATTAATTATTAATGATAATAAGAAATTATTTTATTATTATGAAATATAATTAATTATTTTTAATTAAATAATATAAATATTATTAATTATTTAATAATAAATCAATATTGTTTATTAATTATTATTATTACTTGTTATATATTATTATTTATTAATTATAATAATTAATATTTATTACTAATTATGATTTTTAATAGTTATTGTTACTTATTAAATATTATTATTTATTAATTATTATAGATTATTAAATATTATTATTAATTATTTCTAAAGGGTACTGTTGGAAAAAAAATTAAAGGGACCTGTGCATAACTTATGCAACCTATTTAGGTTGCATAACTTATGTACCCTTAAGGCATCTTATGTAAGAGGTGTTTGGTGACTTAAGGATACATAACTTAAGTTATGCACCCTTTAAGTCACAAACAAACGCCGCCTATATTTTTAGCTCAGACATCCAAAAATTTAAATCCTGTCAAGAATTTTTATTGCTGGCCACCTGAATGCCTGCACACCAGAGTCAGAGAAAGATAATGTCTATTTTCAGTGGTTAAAAGAAATGAGTGGCTACTGGCTAGACAAAGTGGTCACACAGTCTGAACAATTAAAATTGTCTAGGAAATCATATGAGATTACTGTCTCACATATCTTTTGTGTTTCTTGTTCTTATTTTGAGAATTTCAGATTCTATTACAATGCTTTAAGAGGAGAAGATGCATGGTTATTACTTGTTTGAAGGGGTACCGGTCACTTGCTTTTGTAAGTACATTGTTGATAAAGTATAGGGTAGCCACATGATTGAACATCTTCGGGAGACTTGAATCTCCTATGTGCTTTCTGATTATAGATATAGATATGTAGTTGCATTTTTGTTTCCTTGCTGTAACTTGTTACTTTTTCTAAGTTCGGCCTACCTTTTATCCAAAATTATTTTTTGCCTAAATCTCAGTAGTTTAACCTAGTCTTTCTACTTAGTAGGCATTTACGGTGATCCATCAATTTTGTTTCGTAATTTTAGTGATATATGCTCATCGTTTGTAGGCAAATGTGTTACGTATTTCATTTTAGAAATGAGAGGAATTGACACTCATCATATAAAGGGCTTCTATTATAATTTTTGTTGTTTTGATGTGCATGACATTTCATTCATAAACTGATAGTTTCTAGTTCATCTTTGAACATCTAAAATCAGTTGTGACATTTTAAGTTTGCTTTGATTGTCATAACCAGTATCCAAGCTGATTCCTCACAATTGCTCTCAAATCTTTCAAATTTCACTCTCTACTTTTATCTCTCCTCGCAGTCAATGCTAGATCATTTAAGATAGTACATCGTGATAAGCCCAAGTCCCAGCTTCTCGTCTGGAAGAAAAATCAGAATTTAAAGGGAGAGAATTTCTCAAAAGTATATAAAAGTCTAAAATCCCTTGAGAAAGAACCCCACTACCTGAAGCCTATCCATCAGGAAGGGAACTAAAAGCAGTATGCCACTATCAACTTGTGCAGAGAAAAATATAAAGAGAAATGTTTGTACAAATTGCTGCAATTAAAAAAAAGAAAAAAGAAAAACCAAAACAAGGAAGATAATTGTGTGAACAAGTAAGAATATAAACAGTTCCCTTCTTAATCGCTGAAACAAATGAACACTTTTTTGGTTTATTTATTTTTCTTTTAACATCTAACATATGAACATAAGAAAACTAGTTGAGCGGGAGAAATTGGTACGCAGTCAAGTTACGAATGGTTAGTCTTAGAGGTTGAATATTTTAGACAGGTGGCTTTTGAAAGGACTTGTTCAAAAAACCATGGTATATGCAATACTGCATGAACGGTACATTATCTTCTTTCCTATGTCATTTGTCAAAGCCAATTTCTTCACATCATACGGGAAAGAAAACTGTTATTGCCCGTTTCTTCAGCTGAAATCAAATTGAAAGAAAAAATAGAGAAAAATAATGAGGTGAGCATGAATTAATACCAAAAATAAAAAGTTAACGGAGACTAAAAGTTTAGTCCCATAAAAAGGTCATTAGTCTGACCGATGGCAGTCTTAAGTTGATAACAACTAAAAGTACTAGTATTCAATTTTTCTCAGGCATTACGGTGTTTCAAATGCTTGAAATTTGAATGTTCTCCTAAAAGCTTGGAAGCGAAGTAATAGATACTGAAACCATAGTCAAATTATGTTTATCAAATTATATCTGCCTGCACATTTTTGAAGATGGTTGTTTTAAGTCAAATCATATTACAGGTGTTAGTGTAATTTAATAGGATCTTAAAGTGTACGTAACTACGTAAGTAGGCCTGCCAACGGAAATAAAAAAAACGTTATGCCGTTCCGTTTGCTGAAACGGAACGGTAAACGGTACTGATATTTGTTTCGTTTCCTTAATGAAACGGTAAACGGAACATGAAATGGAACAGTTTAACGTGTTTTAACGTGTTTTTGTACATGCCGTTTAGCGAAATCATTTCGTTTAGTAAGTGGAACGATAAACAGTAGCGAAATCTATTTCGTTTCGTTAACGGAACGGTAAACGGAACACCCTATTCCGTGTCCGTTTACCACGTTAATCAGCCCTATACGTAAGTACGTTGATGAACTCCAATTCGGGTTAAATAAAAAATTTGGGCTTTTGTCGTTTGGATTGAACCATACCTGGGCTTAATTAATTCACGCATGACTTCAGCACAAACGATTCCTTGTGGACTTGGTCACAAAATCAACGTAGTGGAATAATCAAGTATCGGAAAATTAGTTTTCCGAACTCAAAATATTCTCTTTTATTATTCCACTGATAATTTTATTTTCATAATAGTAAATTTATAGATTCTATAGTTTATCTTGGGCAACTAATTTACCCCAGTCTATTTTGATATTAAAAAAATGTATTACCAACTTTACTGTTTGCTGTTTTTTTAGAAATGTTCCGGCACCACACAAATGACCCAACTTATCTATTTTATTAATACTAGCATAAGATACTCTCGTATCTAGGCAAATAAGAAAATAAAATAATGTTAGACAATAAAAATATATTGTTCAATCTATCAACGATATATGTAATTATGTTGCTCAATTGTTTCCTTATTGGATGGAAATTGAAAAATCAAAACATATTTGGGCCGTTTGGATAGGTGTGGGAAGAAGGAAAGAAGGGAAGAAATGAGAAGAAGTATTGGAAAGTGTGTAACTTTATGAAGAATTTGGATTGTTTATAATTTATTTTTTCCCTTCTTCCTTCTTCCTACCTTCTTCTCAACGCATCCAAACGGTGCCATTGTTACATCGTCTAACGATTGATATCCAACCACATGTCAAATCAATCAAACGATACAAACATGTGTTTATATGCTAGGTCTAGCATGTAACCCTCCTGGATCCATGAGTATATAAAGAGTAGATATTAGAGATTAAAAAAATTTAATATTTAAACTTCAAATCAGTTGCAGGCTTGTCCAATTTAACTACCGATACGTAAATTCATTTGATACTCGATCTAGAGACCAAAATATGGGTATGCTAGAATTAATATGTTATAACAAGACCCGTTTAATTTTGGCCTCTTTATAGAGTATCAAAAATTAACTCCAAAAATTTATAAAATTTTTATAAATGGATCGCGCGTTAAATAAAACAAGATCGTCGAATTTTAAATTTTGAATTTTGTAATATTATTGAAATAGAAAAGTTATGATATTTGAGGAACTTAAAAGTTGCACGTGGTGCTTGACCGCACAGAAGTATTATAAAAAAAAAATGCATTACTCATTCCTTAACCAAATGTGCGTTCTCCACAATAAAATGTAAACATTATTGAGCCAACCAATTAAGAAAACACATATCACAAAAAATTGTAAATAGTCGACGACAATGAGTTTTCATCCAGAATATATGTTTTCTAGCGAAATATTATGAAAGGTGATTGTTCAAATTGCACAAAAGAATATTATTGAGTACACCTGTTTTTTTTCCCCCAGATAATTAGTAAATCCTGGTTTCATACAACTGCTATCTTATGTAACTATATTTGGTTCCATTTCATTCGTCGAAAAGTTAAAGATCACCTTTTCCACACAAATACGTACAAATGACCCGGAGAGGTAGATATCAAGCTAAGGTTTGAACCATTTTATACATTTCCGTCTGTTAAAGTTTACAAAGAATTAATGAACAAATTTTCAAGAGCAAAACAAATTTTAAAAAAAAAAAATCTTTACAATTTTGCGTATATTTTTGTGCATGTTAACGATCCGTCTTATGTTTCCACTTTCCAAAGTCCCTAATTACAAATGATGTCAAAATCAACAAGAGCCGCCTGTGTTGCTAGGGTTGCGGGTGCAGTTAGACGGCCCTGACCCGGGTCCACCTTTCGGCAAAGAACTTAAAAGACTACTTGGCCAACTTCCTTCAAGTAACCTTGCGGCATCGAGATATTGTACATGGAACAACACCAGTACTATCAACAGCAACAGTTTCACAAGAGGTCTTTGGTTAGTGCTGAACCTTGCCATCATAAATGAATTGTACAAATTCCTTTTTTTTTTTTGAAGTAGGACAAAATAGTACTAAGTGTAGCTTGTGTTTTTTATGCTTAATATGCTTAGGAGACGGGTATGAGATGAAGGATGCATGGAAAGGTAGAGGTGTGTATATATAGGTAATGAAAATATGAAATAGACTTTGGTGCAAGTCTACTTCACCTTGGAGTGGTCAAGAAGTTTGAATTTCCTATAGGTGTCTTTCCAAGACCTTTTGATTTGGTCGCATCATCCTATATTTCTTGTTCCTCTCCAGTTGTTTAACATTCGTTGATGTTTCCATTTTTCATTTTAGGCTTATTGCAATTGCGTGCCCATAATTCAGGAGCCAGTTATTGCTTCCCTTATGGTCCTAGTTCAAACCTCACTCTGAGCAGGGGATCAGTTTTCGTACGAAATGGAGAGATGTATTAGTTCCATTTAGGATTTACATAGGACCAATTCCAGTATTATGTTTTCCACTTTTTCTCAGGGAGCATGTTTGAAAACTGAGCATCTTAATTGAATTAAAACGTGTGAATCATTTCAATTAACAAAAATAAATTGCTGACAATATGTATTATACAACATTTTTAAGTATAAACCTTCGTCCATGATGAAGTCATATCATCTATTCAAATTTCAAAAACAAAGATGCATTATCATCCCTATATTTATTTAAGATGTATCAATAATTTGAAACTAACAAATTTCCATTTTACGATATTCTAATTTTTTTTAAAACAAACAAAGATATTGCTTAAGGGATTAGAGAACCAGCAGCACATATTATATTTACCTGAAATCTGAATTTGACTTTTTTTTTCCAGTTTTAAAGATGGCCAATATCGTCTTAGGTTTTGACTTGGAATTCAACAATTGAGTTTAACCAAAATTAAAGAGAGAAAAAACAAATTCAACAATGCAGTCAGGTCGCCATTGTGCCATATATTGAACTAGTCGCTCTGTTAGATATTAGCAACTCCACTAGTAAAGACCAAAGAATAAAGACTAATTAATTTTGATAAAATAGTATATTTTGTCTGGTCAATTATGGAGATGGATACTATATTGTTATTTGTTTTACTCAAGTATGTTTAAGGAAAGACCAGATGACTTTTAAGCAGATGCAGCCTCAGAGGTTTTGGGTATATATAATATTTTTTTTATGAGGTTAATTTCGTCTCCGACTTGCTATGTGTATGTCAATAATAGCATGTTTTGTTGTACGGATTATATATAAGCTATTCAAACAAATGAAAATTAAGTGTAATTTAATTTGTGCAAATTATGCGGACAGTGTGTATTTCATATAACTCATTCGATTCCTTTTCATGCATTTCATGTGTCTAGAACAGAATTGCTGTTATATCTCCAACTTGCACCGAAACAGATTGATTTGTTGAATCTTGAATGCAGTTCCTCCTTTTTTTTAAATGGAGAACTAAAATTGGGACCAAGTGATGATACCAAAAAGATAGCAATCACCGACTGACATGGCTAGCTGACCTGACAATAACGATCAGATCAGAGGAGAACTTGAAATTATAAATTAAAAAAGAAAAACTGAATAGCTTTTAAAAGTGAACTTAAAAGGACTTGGGTGGCTAAAGGAAAAGCATTGTTTTCAATACCCTACCGGTTACCATAAAATTCAAATAATACCAGATATGAGAACAGTGATTGAAATGTCGGTATCCGTTATTATGAGAGGAAATATCGAAAAATTTTGGAAAAAATACCAGATTTCGGCCACTGACCGGTGGGGTATTAAAAACATTGAGAAAAAGAGACAAAGGTGGACCTGCATATTATCGAGCTCAATTCTTCCATTTGTTTTATTTCCTGGTTATATATATGTATATGTAGTATTTTATGTTGAAAATTAAACTCAAAAAAACTGCAGCGTCTATTTTAGAAAATATAATTCTAGCATGAGTCATAATTAATCTAATTATTTTAGAAAATTAGCAAATAGGATTATTATATTTAGTAGTGCTATATTTGTTAAGTCCAGCATTAGAATGTGGTTGTATGGCTATAAAAGAGTCCCATGTAACTTTGTTTTATGTATGAGAGAAAATAATATGAATGTTTGAGTTAAAAGAATTTTGTCTCTTCCTCGTTATCTCTCTATATTTTGTCAAATTGGTATCAGAGCGTTGGTTGAAAGATGAATCTGGGAAGTGCGTTGGGTCAAATACCTTTGCCAAAACTCACCAAGTTAAATTATGACAATTGGAGTATTCAGATGCGAGCAATTCTCGGTGCACAAGATGCATGGGAAATTATTACGATCGGCTACCAAGAACCTACCAACAACGAGATTGACACTATGACTCTGGTTCAAACCAAGGCATGGAAGGAGAAGCGCATGAAGGACAAGACCGCTCTTTATCTCATGTTTCAAGCGGTGAATGAATCAGGTTTTGAGAGAATTGCTAGTGCGACAACATCAAAAGAGGCATGAGACACACTACAAAACGTGTTTAAAGGTGCCAATCGAGTCAAGCAAGTGCGTCTCCAAACTCTTCGCGGTGAGTTGGAAGGCATGAAGATGAAAGAGACACAAGAAGTCTTAGATTACATTACACGTGTGCAAACGGTGGTGAATCAACTCAAGCACAATGGTGAACCACTTACAGATGCAAGAGTTGTTGAGAAAATTTTGCGGTCATTAACCGAGAATTTTGAGAACGTGGTGTGTGCTATTGAAGAGTCGAAAAATCTAGAAGAGATGACCATTAATGAGTTAGCTGGTTCACTTGAGGCGCATGAGCAAAGAAAGAAGAAGAAGATGCAAGAGTCGCTCAATGAGGCGTTACAAGTAAATGCCGCAATTAAAGAAGAAGAGGTCATGTATGTCAATTATAACCACCGAGGAAGAGGTGATAATTTTAGAGGTCGTGGATTTGGTCGTGGTAGAGGATGTGGTCGTGGGAGAGATGGTTATGTATATCGTCCAAATATTGATTGTTACAATTGTGGTAAATATGGACATTATGCTAGAGATTGTAGATCGTCAGAGAAGATAGAAGAGAACATAAATCTCATTAAAGAAGAAAAGACGAAGGATGAAGGCGTACTTTTAATGGCATACGAAGACACCATCTCCAACGACGACACAACATGATATCTTGATACCGGTGCTAGCAATCATATGAGCGGTAATAGACATCTATTTATGGAGATGCAAAAAATAGAAGAATGTTACGTCTCTTTTGGTAATGCCTCAAAAATTCAAGTGAAAGGAAAAGGAAAAATCTATTTTGGTCATGGTGATAAAAGAGGCGCAGTTGAAAATGTATATTATGTGCCAGGCTTAAAAAGTAATATCCTAAGTATAGGAAAATTAATGGAAAGGGGTTATTCGGTCTTCATGAAAGATCGCATCATGCATCTAAAGGATAAACGAGGTCAGTTAATTGCACAAGTGGAAATGAGCAAGAATCGAATGTACAAAATCGATTTGAGGAATCTACTACAAACTTACTTAAAAAGTGACTTGACCAACAAAACTTCGTTATGGAATAAGAGGCCAGCAAAGATGCCCACACGACCTGTCACAAATGGATTGAAGAAGGTAAAGACTTGTGGTAGTAATAGAAGCAGCGAAGAAAAGCACGTTGCGCCTGTTAAGAAGCTTATTTGGACAGCTAAGGTTGCTCCAATAATTGCTAAGAAAGAGTCTAATGATAATGAATATTATGGAAGTGATTTTGATGATGATTATGAAGATGAAAAGTTGAAATCAAAGATTGTTCCTATCAATATTGTGCCAACAGTTGCTCCAAAAAGGAATGAGGAAAATAAGAAACTGATAGCTACAGAGAATAATGCGAAGCTTGCTGAGCTAGTAGTCAAGGTGAGAGAAGAATTGAATTCAGGGAGCTCTAACAAAGAGAGTGATGAAGAGATTGCTGAGACGAATATGAAGAATTATATTACATCAAATGGTATGAAAGTTTATGCTAAACATGTGAAGAAAAGAGAAGAGCAAATGAGTCATGTGACAAGTCGGGATGAAGCAGTAATGAAGATCGAAATAAAGGATGGAAGAGATTTGAGTTTAAAGGAGGGATTTGTTGAAAATTAAACTAAAAAAAACTGCAGCGCCTATTTTAGGAAATATAATTCTAGCATGAGTCATAATTAATCTAATTATTTTAAAAAATTAGCAAATAGGATTATTATATTTAGTAGTGCTATATTTGTTAAGTCCAGCATTAGAATATGGTTGTATGGTTATAAAAGAGTCTCATGTAACTTTGTTTTATGTATGAGAGAAAATAATATGAAAGTTTGAGTTAAAAGAATTTTGTCTCTTCCTCGTTATTTCTCTATATTTTGTCATTTTAATGCTCTGCCAAAGCTTTCAAATAGATAATCCGTAGCTGACTTCTAGTGGTTCATTATTGATCCCTATAGTTTTAATATCTTAAATTCGAGTATAAACATTATCTGAATATTAATATTTGATATTTTTTTATTCTATTTAAGAATTTTGCATCTTCGATCTTGATTAAAATTATTTAGAAGTTGACGGCTAGCAACACCGCCTCTACCAGCAGAATCTGTTTACTTTTTCTCCTCTGCGGCTGCTGGCTAATATATCGAGACAAACAGGCACAAGTAGTATGAATGTATGATAGAATAAGACAGCAAATAACTCAGAGGTTAATTAGCATTTGGTTGGGCTAAAAGCACGGCAAGTTAGACTGAATTACACTTGGTTACTTATAGTTGTCAGGATTGACAAGGACCTGCGCTCAAAGAACAATCAATGAACCAAAACAGAGAAAACAAAAAAGCACTTTAAATTTATCACTAATCTCGTATACAATTAATTGTTGATGTGCAACATAGATCTGAGCTCATCAACATCAGCTTATATTGGATGGCAGTTAAATGACACAATAGCTTTATAATCGCACAAGGACTCCTTTTCTTTGAGTATTTATATTCCATATAACGGCTCCGTTTGGATGGCTTCTTCCCGGAATAAGGAATAAGAAATAGCCACTTTTTACTAATAAATTTATTTCTGACCATCCAAACTCTTCACAAAAGTTACACACTTCCCAATAAATTTACCCTTTTCCAATAAATTTCTTTCTTTCTTCCTTCTTCTTACCTTATTCTCAACACATCCAAACGGAACCAACAATAGCATCAATTCCTTCCATTTTTGTCACATCATATGTAACCTAATATAATATTAGCTCACTAGTAAAACAAATAAAAGATATATAAAAAAAACTGCTATACAAAATTTAGTTGCACCATTTTTTTCTAGTGGCTAGCTACACCTATAAGAGATAAATTAAGCTTACATAAAAAAATAAATTGTGATTAAGAAAAAAAGCAAATTAAATCCTATTTACATGAACCACCAGAATTGCTGGGGTTACCCGTACAATTAGAGGGACCACTTTTTGCTAGAGAGCTTAACAGTTGACCACCTGACATTGGCCAGCTTCCGTCCAATAACCGAGCTGCTTCAAGATGCCACACATTGGACAATGCCAACACTAACCAGAGAACTAGAACGATGCACTTCTTCTGAATTTTACTTAGCTCCATCTTCGTGTTGAAGTTCAACTAATTCTAGCAAGTAACGCGAAACTAGATAAGGTTCTTGAAACAAATTTGAGTTGTCTCTGTTGGTTTGAGTGCAGGAGCAATTTAATGTGTGAGATGTACAATCGAGACGCATGGAGAGAGGTATATATAATTGGAGAGGGAAAGAAAACTAGTTAAGTGGGTATAACCGTGTTAAGTCATGTCGCATGGTTTGGTCAAGTATTTTGACTAGTCTTATATTACGTTTTACTTGCAATTAGGACTATCAACGGAAGAGCACGGTTCTGGTGCCTACATTTTTCCAAAGCCTCATCTGCCACATATTCTGGACCGTTGGATTAGAATTTGATAAAGGGTCTACATTGCAATGATCCTGTAGAAAGAGAGAAAGAAAAAAGAAAATAACAAAATCCTCAATCTTCATTACTTCTCTAGCGTTTCCCACAGAGAGCGTTTTCTTCGAGCTCTCCTCTCCGGCTCCTTCGAGCTCTGTGGCGGGCTCTCCTTTCCCTTCTCATCGCACGAGCTATCTTCTCTGGCTCCGTCAAGTTCTCTTCAATGTCTCCGTCGAGCTCTACGACGAGCTCAGTTTCTTTTGTCCAGAAGCTAGCATCTAACAGGTTTGAAAAATTAGTTATGAGAAATTTGAACTTGACATCTTGATCATATACCTTTATTGGATGTGTTTTTGCTAAACAGGTTTGAAGGCACAAAAAAGTAAATTGGATAGTTTGATGGCTTGGTGTACTATATAACAATTTTGACAAACTTTGTTGTAAACGTAAAATTTTATTTCATGTTTTAGAAATTCTATATGGTTATCTCAATTTTGTATAGATTTTGTTACTTTTTGTTGATTCAGTGTTTATAGTGTGACATATAGGGATAAAAAAGCAAAAGAAGATTAAGTAGTTGTAGGTACCTGTTGGTACCTGATACAGTCAGATTAGAATCTGAGCCCAGAAGCTGTATAAAATCCATTTAAGGCCCAGTTACAAAAATAATCAGAAAAAGAATCGTAAAAATAGATCTTCCTCGAGGTCCTCAAAAAGGAAGGTCGAAAGCCGTTATGCCTTAGGTGGGTCCAGAGCCGTTATGCTTTAGGTGGGTCCAGAGTCAGGAACCGTTGGAAACGGCCAGCTCAGAAAAACGATTTCTAAGGACGAATGATCTCCAGTAACAATCATCGAATCCCTTGTGACCTTTCTATTATAGCCTCTAAGGAAACTTCGATGAAAGCTCGCACAAACAAGTCCCGGTCAGAAACAGAGAGAGGGTAGGGCGAGGTTTGGAGAAGTTTGGAGAGGTTCCAGCGACCTTTGTAACACAATTAAGGAAGGAAGATGGTGTCACATGAAGGCCACAGAGGATCCAACGCGGTGTTATCTGATTACTATAAATAGACACCCCCTCCATAAGAAAGGGGGGTTAGATTCTGTAGAGAAGGAATAGAGAAACCTATGTACTAAACACAATTATAAAGGAAAAACTTTGAGATTTCTACTTCTTTTCATCTTATCTCTTTGTTGAAACTTATGATCTAGAATATAAGTTATCAGTACTGCAGTAGAGGACATGGCTGCTTGTAATATGTGATGTACTTTATTAATTTTTTTAAAGTGAAATAGATAACACATGCTATTTTTCAATTTTTTTCCCTTTTAACCTAGAAACATGCACATGCTTAGTACCAGTGTGTAGTAGAGCACCTGAGTTGGTACCAGTGTGTAGTAGAGCACGTGATTGTAATATGTAACAGTTGCTTGTAACTAATATGTAATATTTGATTCTTTCACTTTATAATTTGTATATCTTAGATTACGTGTCTTTGATTTTTCTAATTTATATGAACTTTAACGCACCTCCATTATGATATTTATAATTTGTGGTAGAATGAAAAATACTAACATAGATAGAATTAAGTGCTTGAACGCACAACCAATAACATAGAGGCGAAAGTATATGAAAAATACTAACATGGATATAATTTGTATGTGCTTCAGCAGCTTAATTGTGATAATTATAATTTGCAAAGGTCTCACTTTCTAATCTACTTTGTTGCATGCTATGAATTAAGTGTTGCTTATCTACACTAATTTACAACTATCATTGCAATCCAACAAAAAAGAAGTTAGCTATAAATTGAACCGTCTTTATATTACAGTGAAGTAAGCTACATTTACAATAAGTTAGAAACTAAATATACATCCAGTGAGGCAGTGACCAATATGTAACAAGCATAAACTAGTCAGCAACTAATTAATGACA
Source organism: Rhynchospora pubera (assembly GCA_028095005.1). Lineage (NCBI taxonomy): Eukaryota > Viridiplantae > Streptophyta > Magnoliopsida > Poales > Cyperaceae > Rhynchospora > Rhynchospora pubera. The sequence continues at coordinate 154,800,660 of CM051462.1, read as the reverse complement.
GCAAAACTAAAATACATTCATCAACCAAAATATAACAACCAAAATTCTTAATATCATAATATCAACACATACATAAAATAGCCACCAACTAAATAATACCTAACATTCAAACAACAAATAAAATATTAGAGATGTTGGAGATCTTTATGATAGAAGTGTATACATAAAAAAAATAAAATAACATCCAAATAAAAGACATTAATAGTCAAATAAGGATGCACAACAGTTATGAAGCTAAGTATACAATAGAGAAGAACATACATTTTTTATTTTGTTGCTCACATGTTCTAACATCGTTGTCTAGTTATTTACAATTAGAACACTTTCGTCTTCATTTCATTGAAACTTCAACTTCGCTCATGATCTGGCCTTTCTGTGAGACCTTTGTAGAGTCCTTTTTTAGACCCTTTGTTCGAGAGACAATTGGATCTTGCAATGGAGCATGATCATTAGCCTCTTGTTCTACTGGTTCTTCAAGACTTTTCATCCTGCTGGAACCTTCTCTTGCGACCACCTTGTTGTATGTCTCTTCTAAAGAATTAACAATTAATCGGTATGTTTCCTTAGATGCATCTAAATATGTTGATAGATGATTTACCATTCGATAGATTAATATCATATTTCTCAAGACCAATGGCCACTCCTTAATTTCAATTGGATATAACTATTGCAAATACAAATGAAGATATACCCACTATTAATCATATTAAGATAACATTATTAGAAAAATATTCTGTGTCTACCCATCAGTAAAATGATTTTTTATTAACGGTAAGGTTTACTTCACTGGTATGTTGAAGACCAAGTTCAGTTAGGATTAGTTTAAGTATGTAATTAGAGAATAGTCTGGCCGTGATAATTTAAGCTATAATTAGGGATAACTGAAACCTATAATATAGGGTCAGACCTCTGTACCAGATACGATTCATTTTATCAAGAAAACAAGATTTACAATCAACATCATTCTCTATCTCTCTCTCTTCTCAATATAATCAAATCAAAGTTTCATTATTCTTAAACATACTAATGCACGAGAAGAAAAATAGTTAGGATGGTACTCATTTTTTACAAAATCAAGAGAAAAACCAAGGCACACCTCATCGGTTAATTGAATTTGAAGACATTCACGATTGCTAGCTTCTTGGTAAGATAGTTTGGAACGTCTGACGAGCGATGCCGAGAAAGATGAGAGCTTGAGTGTCCGATGAGCGAGCGATGTAGAGGGAGATGAGAGCTCGAGTGATGCGGAGGGAGAGGAAAGTTTGAGGGTCCGAAGAGCGACATGAAGAGAGAGGAGAGCTTGAGAACCGGCGTGGGAGCAAAACGGAGAGTAGATAAGCTATCGAGCGGCGGGGAAGAGGACGGGAAGTCGAGTGGCGGGGAAGAGGGGGAGAGGTCGGGAGCTGGCGCTGGCTGTGCGGAGGAGCGATCGAGCGACGACGAAGAGGAGGAAAGGTTGAGCGATGGCGGAAGCGTATCCTCTGCCAACTTATTGAGGTTGGTAGAGGGCCAACGTTTGATCCGAGCCGTAAGATCTAATCTCGACGGTTACAATTTTTGGGGCCTATCAATCTAGGTTACATGCACGGGGCTCCCTTAACCATTCAGATTAGATCTAACGGTTTAGATCAAACGTTGGCCCTCTACCAACCATGGATGTGATTCCGAGCGATGGCTGTTGTAACATAGTAGAAACACCAGACCCAGTTTAATTGTGTCAATTAGGTAAATCTTAAAAACAATATTAAGGTAAATAAAATTTTAAAACTCTTCAAATGGATAATTCAATCATAACAATAAGATTCACTCGAAATCGAAATCTTTTAAATTGTGTAGTATCTAAAAATGACTTAAATGATTCTAGCAAAATCAAAGCTCAAATGACTAGATTAATTGAGCTCAAATCAGAATTTAATCTAATAAGAAAAATCTATTAAATTGTTAATATGAATTGCAGCATTCTTAGCCACATAGTTCCTGCCACAGAAAATCTCAAAGATTAATTTTTAATAAAAATCCCAAAATTGTTGTCACCATCTCCTTCCTCCTTTCTCGTGCGATCCGTTCGATCTCTCCCTCTTTCCTCTCTTCTTCTCCGATGGAAAACCCAGCTCGAAAGTTGAAAAGGATCGACTGTGGCTAGCCAATCCCACTGCGCCACCGTATACCTCACCCCTGATTGGTTGTCCCTCCTTGTTCTTATCCGCAAGAGAAGAGGATAAGGGTTGAAACTTTGACTCGACAGTAAGATTCGAGTCTATGGATCTTCGCCGTTGTTTTTTTTCTCTCTCTTCTCCCCTCTGTGTCGCCTATAAATACCCCTCTTTCTCAGTTTATGTTGGTTGGCTGAGCAACTAGGGTTTTTCACATAAAAAAAAGAGAGAATTAGGGAAAGAGAGAGAAGGAGTAACAGCAGAAGATCCAAGGTATACTTTTCTCCCTCTCGTGTTACGATTGGATTTGACTAAGCCATGATTAGCCTAATTGTTTCCATCTGAAATTTTGGGGTGAATTCAATCTTTGAATTCCTAACTTGTGGATGGTAGCGAGTGTTGATTAAATACTGTGAAGACTTAATTCAGGTTGAATAAACAATAGGAAACAATTTGGATGTGATGAAATTAGATTAAACCCTAATACGTGTGAAATTGTTTCTGTCCTGAGGTGTAGTGAGTAAACTTTAGAGAATTTTTGGATTATCTCTCTAGTCGGGTACTGAGGGAGACTTGTGTGAGCCTTGCGATGGGGTTTGAGACTTTGTACCAGCCCTGGTACACTCGATGTACCTCTGGTACCACACTGGTACGCTGTGGCGTGAGACAGGGACTGATTTGTGAGGGAAAAGGACCTATTTGTAATTTCTAAGGGCCTGTTTATAAATTTAAGGGCTTAATTGAAAAAAAATTAAGCTCAGGGGCCTCTGGATAAAATTACAAGCATTGCGGGTCGGATCCAGACCCCTCCTTATTGGGTCCAGTCGGACTCGTTACGGTTGGCTCAGGACAACTGGGTCAGGTTGACCTGGCTCGACCCTATTCATTTTTGGGCCTGGATTTTGTGGGCCGAAAGAAAATAAAATGGAATAATGGACTTGAGCCCATTTCGGTTTTGTGAGGCCGACATTTAGTTGAGAAATTATTTTGATAAAAACAAAAGACTTAATCTTTGATTAAGTTAATAATTTTGTGGATTTATTAAATAACTAATTAGAGGAAAGGCCATTAGAAATAATTGGGTATTCCTTTAGTTAAGCGGAATTCGATTTTTCGGGAGATGATGAGAATAATCTGAGTGAGTCAAGAACAGATACAGTGACACAAATCACCGACTTTCTGATCCCAAACAAATAATCAAATATTGCACAACTAAATGAATGTTGGAGAAATACTATATAATAATAAGTGAATATTTTCATTCTATTTAGAATATAATCCATGACTTATATAATAGAAATAAATCTAAACTCTTAATGACTGGAAAGTCAAAACCAATTATTAATAATAAAATAAAATACTTAATAATATATTTTAAAACAGAATCCTCTTAATGAATAACCTGAACTTAACCATCCAAATCTCAACCAGTCTGGTTAACTTAGGCCGTCAATATGGTAACCCAAGAACCGCCAATAATTAGGTTATTTAGGTTACTTTAAGTATTTAACGGTTAGTAAGAAAGTCGCTTGTTTTATTAGGAAACCAAAACTAGAATCACTTGACACGTGACTATCAAGCCTAGCAAACTGTTAAGGGAGAGAACCCGAGTATGATGGCCGTCAAGCATTCGAACCATCATGAGATATTGAGAAACTATGCTTAGCCTCGCTATTCAGGTGCGGAATTACGTTGGATTTTTGTTAAAGTTTAAGTAATTAATAAAATATGTTTTTATTCATATGCATATTGTAAATCCGTTTGCTGCATTACCGTATTCAAGCATTTTTTTAATGATAGTGCCCAAATATTGATAAAACTGCATTTTGAGATGCATGTTCTCCTCTTTGAGAAATTTGAAAGAAATATAGTCAGATATTTGGATATGCCATTGTAATTGATAAATCCGACTCATCAATGATCTGACTGAAATGATTTACTATGATATGCCATGACATGCCTGACATGATATGTATGCTCCTGGTCAAGAGTTACATCTCTCATGCCGGCCAGGTAAGGGAAAGATCCCTCATGCCACCTGGTCAAGAGAGCCAGGTAAAGGAAAGATTCTGTATGATTTTGTATCACTCTCCGGAGTCGGTTGGCCCCCGGCTTCGGCCAGTTCGATAGCGCTATGCGGATATGGAATTCCCTCATGCCACCTGGTCAAGGGATAAGTCCCTCATGCCGGCCAGGTAAGGGAAAGGTTTCCTTATGTGCCCATCCGGATGGGAAAGGGACCTGAGTGATTATGACTGTGGAAATTATGTGAATGAAATGTGACATGTTCCGACTGATGATATGCTCGGACCCCTGACACGCTCAATTTCCTATCATATACAGACATGTGTTGTTTGCAATGGGATTCGTGCCACGTGTTCAGTTCCGATATGTGCAAGATTTATGCCTTGTCAGATTTTGTATCCTGTCCAGCTTTGATTAAAATCATATGCAAGCAATCATGTTTATTTGTGACATCTTTTCAAATGAAAATTTATAAGCTTTTTATAAAATTGAAACACACATGCTTTATCTTATTTACGGGTATTATTTCTAGAACTTGGATTTTAGCTTAAATTCACGTACTGGAACTAAAACCCGCACTGAGAATTTATTTCTCACTCCGTGCTTTTGCATGTTTCCACAATGGATGTGGGTTCCAGGTTGCAGAGACGGGCTCGATCAAGTCAAGCGAAGTTAGGCCAAAATTTGTCTTGCCATGATGACTCAATGAGTCATAAGAGACAACGTGGTAGATTATGGTAAACTGGAACTTAACCCTCGTAATTTGTAAGGAAACGCCTAGCGGGTGCACAGAGATTGTGTATTCGCGGCGGGGATTGTCAAGCCCTATGTGTCGGGGTGTGACAGTCTCTTTGGTGGTATCAGAGCATGGTTTTAAGCCTTAACCAGACCTATAATACGCGAGTGTGGGTAGCAGCTGGTATCATAAATTGTATATACATATATATTTAAGTAATGAGTAATTTATAAAATTAATTTGAGATATGATGCTGTAAATAAATCGACAAGCAGTAATGTGTTCGTAGGTAAACATTATGATATGTATAAGTTATATAAATACAAATTGATATAGTAACTATGTTCTTCCAAATTTACTTAAAATTTTTAATATAGTATATAATGCATTATCCTATTAGAACTAAATTACATGGCATGATTTATATCCTATATATTAATTTAAGTGGTAGTATGATCTTCATAAAATAGGTAGATAATATATAATTTGGAAATAAGAGGAATATGTTATTGATAATTCAAGTTTTGATATAAACTTAACCTTATTTGTTGTTAAAAACGATATTACGTAGATAAACGAATTTTAGATGACACTACTTCAAGAGACGATTCGGCTACACAAGAACTACCAGTGTTGAGGAAGACTGTTGAAAAACAAAACAGGAATGCAAGCCCCATAGTTTGCATTGAACCTGCAAAAAGAAAAGTATGTACCAAAGTAGTTATGGTACAACCATAATAAGTTGTCTTGTCCTTAACCCTAATATAATCACTTGAATAATGATTATTTCGGGTATGGAAGTAAGGACAAATGAGCTGAAGACTGTTCCAAAATAAATTCAATATGGAACTTTGACAAGCTCAATGAGGCAAACGTTATGGGAAAATACGTCCCCTGATCTAAGAATGAGATGCAATTCTCATAATAACTTAAAAGAATTTGGAGGACGTATTCCAAAATAATCTCTGCATATTACTGGAAATTCATTCTACCTATTATTCTATGAGATGATCTTTTTGTCCTTAGACACCTACATTAAGTCATCTTATAGTTACGAGTACTCAATGAATGTACTTGTATAAAATAAAATAGGTTAGAATTTTAACCGGAGGACTCGTTAATAGCTTATAAACTATGGACTTTGCTAAACAACTGGATAACCCCAAATGTTTGACAACCAGAGGAAGTGCAATTTAACCTTCCTGAATAATTTCATCTGTACTTCGAATGTCGAGTATATGATGATTGAGTCCTTAAGCTATTAACATTTAAAACAATTAACTTGTTAAGATACAAGTTATAATGCTTGTTTGATGATAAGTGGATATCTCAATTATTCCAGTTAATTTTCAAATATCTCAATATTTCAATAAGAACATTTTTGAGATTTTGTCTGGAATAAGAGATTAAATATTTAAATATCTTATCATTAAATATTGCGCCATTAATTTCTGTTAAAACATAGTAAATTGGGTGCAATTAAAATTATTGCCAGTCGATAACTTATTTGACTAGGCAATTCACTCTTGAGACACATAAAGGAGGTGACTTGAAGTTAAATCAATATGTTATTATGAACATATGTAAATATTAGTATAAATAACTTCAACTTATCCTTACTTTATCAAGAAAGGTCACTTGCTATATCCGTTAACGACCATTAAATTAAATAGTAATGTCGTTCGGATTTGCAATTCTTGAAAATCTGATAAATCATACCTTAGTGATTTGTTAGATGATCGAAGGACTACAATTGTCTTATGGTGTTAGAATAAATACATTATCTCCATTGATTTTCAATAATTTTTAAATCCATACTGGATTGTGAAATTATTCAAGATTAGTTAATAGCTATGATAATTCATATTCTTAAATCACAATATATTCACTAGATGAATTATTGTAGATTTATAGAATTAAGCTATAAGTATCAACCAATTGGAGATAACAATTGAAAATAAACTTTTCAAGTCTGATGGAAAGTTATCGATGACCCTGAGGGTTATTGTGTAGATAAATTGTTATACCTAAAAGTATTTCTCAATAAAGAGAAATAAAATGCTCAAGAAACGAGTCAAAAATATTCAACACCGATTTCAGTCATATTAATCTCAAGGCGAGTACTTATGCTATATTCTTATTGGATAGCATATGTTTCTTGTTGACTGAAACTATTTGAATATAATGACATGACTCGAAATTAAGAATTCTTAGTGTGACTTGAGCTAATAGAAAGCTCATGACTTAAATATTTTGTAATAACATGATTAACGGATATTTTAAGTTAGAATAAGATCAGTCATACTAAAGAAACCATGAATTCTTAAAAGATAATTAGGACTCATGGAAATATATCAGTTCTTACAAGAATAATTGACTTTCATTCTTGAAGGAAACTTTAATAATGGAAGTAGAAACTAGAATCGATTATATATTTTATCTTGAGTCAGTAAGAGAGAAGAAACCCATCGTCTAGAAGAAACCTTTGTACTTGGAATAGAGATCACCAACACTAGATTGCCCTGTCCATTCGTTTATTTGGAATGTGTATGCTGGAATAAATAAGATAGATAAGTCTATTCAGTAATCAAAACATCACTAAATTTTAAAATCTTGCTTGTGAAAATCAGCAATCTGAATCCAAATTGATCTTAAAAAGGAATATGAATAAATACAAAATTTAAGATACTAATCATACCGAAATATATAGGAAACAACTACCATGGAATTTAACAGTTAATGAAGACACTAAAATATCTGTGTACGAAGATTGAAATCGGTATTGGCCGGTCACCAATATTGATATTAATCTTTTATATATTAAGTATTACTTTGCTTCCTTGACCGACCATCAAGAAAGTTAAAGTCATACTTTGATATATGTGTACCAACAACCAAGAGGTAAAAACAATTACTAAGAAGAACCAAAATAATAAAGAGAATATGGTGGAACGATACTAAATCAAGTTAAAACATGATGAAACTAATCTCAGATATATATTAAACTTAACTCCTTTGAAATTTCGAGGACGAAATTTCTTTTTAAGGGGGGTGGAATGTAACATAGTAGAAACACCAGACCCAGTTTAATTGTGTCAATTAGGTAAATCTTAAAAACAATATTAAGATAAATAAAATTTTAAAACTCTTCAAATGGATAATTCAATCATAACAATAAGATTCACTCGAAATCGAAATCTTTTAAATTGTGTAGTATCTAAAAATGACTTAAATGATTCTAGCAAAATCAAAGCTCAAATGACTAGATTAATTGAGCTCAAATCAGAATTTAATCTAACAAGAAAAATCTATTAAATTGTTAATATGAATTGCAGCATTCTTAGCCACATAGTTCCTGCCACAGAAAATCTCAAAGATTAATTTTTAATAAAAATCCCAAAATTGCTGTCACCATCTCCTTCCTCCTTTCTCGTGCGATCTGTTTGATCTCTCCCTCTTTCCTCTCTTCTTCTCCGATGGAAAACCCAGCTCGAAAGTTGAAAAGGATCGACTGTGGCTAGCCAATCCCACTGCGCCACCGTATACCTCACCCCTGATTGGTTGTCCCTCCTCGTTCTTATCCGCGAGAGAAGAGGATAAGGGTTGAAATTTTGACTCGACAGTAAGATTCGAGTCTATGGATCTTCGCCGTTGTTTTTTTTTCTCTCTCTTCTCCCCTCTGTGTCGCCTATAAATACCCCTCTTTCTCAGTTTATGTTGGTTGGCTGAGCAACTAGGGTTTTTCACATAAAAAAAAGAGAGAATTAGGGAAAGAGAGAGAAGGAGTAACAGCAGAAGATCCAAGGTATACTTTTCTCCCTCTCGTGTTACGATTGGATTTGACTAAGCCATGATTAGCCTAATTGTTTCCATCTGAAATTTTGGGGTGAATTCAATCTTTGAATTCCTGACTTGTGGATGGTAGCGAGTGTTGATTAAATACTGTGAAGACTTAATTCAGGTTGAATAAACAATAGGAAACAATTTGGATGTGATGAAATTAGATTAAACCCTAATACGTGTGAAATTGTTTCTGTCCTGAGGTGTAGTGAGTAAACTTTAGAGAATTTTTGGATTATCTCTCTAGTCGGGTACTGAGGGAGACTTGTGTGAGCCTTGCGATGGGGTTTGAGACTTTGTACCAACCCTGGTACACTCGATGTACCTCTGGTACCACACTGGTACGCTGTGGCGTGAGACAGGGACTGATTTGTGAGGAAAAAGGACCTATTTGTAATTTCTAAGGGCCTGTTTATAAATTTAAGGGCTTAATTGTAAAAAAATTAAGCTCAGGGCCTCTAGATAAAATTACAAGCATTGCGGGTCGGATCCAGACCCCTCCTTATTGGATCCAGTCGGACTCGTTACGGTTGGCTCAGGACAACTGGGTCAGGTTGACCTGGCTCGACCCTATTCATTTTTGGGCCTGGATTTTGTGGGCCGAAAGAAAATAAAATGGAATAATGGACTTGAGCCCATTTCGGTTTTGTGAGGCCGACATTTAGTTGAGAAATTATTTTGATAAAAACAAAAGACTTAATCTTTGATTAAGTTAATAATTTTGTGGATTTATTAAATAACTAATTAGAGGAAAGGCCATTAGAAATAATCGGGTATTCCTTTAGTTAAGCGGGATTCGATTTTTCGGGAGATGATGAGAATAATCTGAGTGAGTCAAGAACAGATACAGTGACACAAATCACCGACTTTCTGATCCCAAACAAATAATCAAATATTGCACAACTAAATGAATGTTGGAGAAATACTATACAATAATAAGTGAATATTTTCATTCTATTTAGAATATAATCCATGACTTATATAACAGAAATAAATCTAAACTCTTAATGACTGGAAAGTCAAAACCAATTATTAATAATAAAATAAAATACTTAATAATATATTTTAAAACAGAATCCTCTTAATGAATAATCTGAACTTAACCATCTAAATCTCAACCAGTCTGGTTAACTTAGGCCGTCAGTATGGTAACCCAAGAACCGCCAATAATTAGGTTATTTAGGTTACTTTAAGTATTTAACGGTTAGTAAGAAAGTCGCTTGTTTTATTAGGAAACCAAAACTAGAATCACTTGACACGTGACTATCAAGCCTAGCAAACTGTTAAGGGAGAGAACCCGAGTATGATGGCCGTCAAGCATTCGAACCATCATGAGATATTGAGAAACTATGCTTAGCCTCGCTATTCAGGTGCGGAATTACGTTGGATTTTTGTTAAAGTTTAAGTAATTAATAAAATATGTTTTTATTCATATGCATATTGTAAATCCGTTTGCTGCATTACCGTATTCAAGCATTTTTTTAATGATAGTGTCCAAATATTGATAAAACTGCATTTTGAGATGCATGTTCTCCTCTTTGAGAAATTTGAAAGAAATACAGTCAGATATTTGGATATGCCATTGTAATTGATAAATCCGACTCATCAATGATCTGACTGAAATGATTTACTGTGATATGCCATGACATGCCTGACATGATATGTATGCTCCTGGTCAAGAGTTACATCTCTCATGCCGGCCAGGTAAGGGAAAGATCCCTCATGCCACCTGGTCAAGAGATGTAATCTCTCATGCCGGCCAGGTAAAGGAAAGATTCTGTATGATTTTGTATCACTCTCCGGAGTCGGTTGGCCCCCGGCTTCGGCCAGTTCGATAGCGCTATGCGGATATGGAATTCCCTCATGCCACCTGGTCAAGGGATAAGTCCCTCATGCCGGCCAGGTAAGGGAAAGGTTTCCTTATGTGCCCATCCGGATAGGAAAGGGACCTGAGTGATTATGATTGTGGAAATTATGTGAATGAAATGTGACATGTTCCGACTGATGATATGCTCGGACCCCTGACACGCTCAATTTCCTATCATATACAGACATGTGTTGTCTGCGATGGGATTCGTGCCACGTGTTCAGTTCCGATATGTGCAAGATTTATGCCTTGTCAGATTTTGTTATCCTGTCCAGCTTTGATTAAAATCATATGCAAGCAATCATGTTTATTTGTGACATCTTTTCAAATGAAAATTTATAAGCTTTTTATAAAATTGAAACATACATGCTTTATCTTATTTACGGGTATTATTTCTAGAACTTGGATTTTAGCTTAAATTCACGTACTGGAACTAAAACCCGCACTGAGAATTTATTTCTCACTCCGTGCTTTTGCATGTTTCCACAATGGATGTGGGTTCCAGGTTGCAGAGACGGGCTCGATCAAGTCAAGCGAAGTTAGGCCAAAATTTGTCTTGCCATGATGACTCAATGAGTCAGAAGAGACAACGTGGTAGATCATGGTAAGCTGGAACTTAACCCTCGTAATTTGTAAGGAAACGCCTAGCGGGTGCACAGAGATTGTGTATTCGCGGCGGGGATTGTCAAGCCCTATGTGTCGGGGTGTGACAGCTGTCAAGGGTTTGGTTTTCCCTTTTTCTTTTTCTATTTCCACTAGCGTTTAGTTTAAACGAAAGATCTGGACCGCTTATCAAATTCTAATCCAACGGTCCTCAAATATGTGGCAAGCATTGGAAAAATATAGGCACCGGAACCGTGCTCATCAACGGAATACCATTTCGCACGTTTCAGTTCCATTCTGTCCAAACGGAAGGGAAATCTGTTTCGTTTTTTAAAACAAAACAAAAATGAAACACGTGCCGTAAACATTAGTGTTCTGTTTATCGAAAATTGTGCTGAAATCAATGGAAAAAAGAGAACGGAATAGAAAACGAAACGAATCAGAGGCCACGGCGGCGGCCTCAGATTTTTCTATTGTTGCCGCGGCTATTGCTGCTGTTGTCGTTGTTATCAGGCTAAGTGAGACTTTGAACAAACTTGTGCATCCTTTCTACTTGATGCTGCAAATATGCTGCTTCGGCAGGGTTTTCCCTTACGTATCATTCATGTTGGGCAATTCTTTGTGGGTCCGTTATCGGACCGGTGTTTGGCTGTGACCATATAACAGCGGTTTGGGCCATAAAACTTGCCAAGACTGGGTCTTCTCGCCTCATTCGCTCGGTCAGAGCTATAATTCTCGCCGCTTCAGGGATACTGAGACCCTGAAACATTGAGGTGATATCTGTGGTAACATCAGAAACATTTGGTCCGGTCCGGAGCATGATGCGGTGCCCTGAAGGGTTTCTTCTGGAGGTGAATTCCTTTCGGGCCTCCTTTGAGAAGGTTCTCCTTCATCGGAATCACTACTACTCCCATCGCCGTTAGAGGTCTTATAGCAGTAGAATAATTCACCGCCCCCGCTATTATCGGAATCGGATGAGCACTGGGAAATTTTATCTGGGTAGATTTCTTGAGAGATTACGGCAACAACATCCTTGACGAATTCTTCCATAAAATTTGGGTCTTTGGGTTTCATGACGCGCTTGAAACCTTTGCGATCTTCAATCATCAAATCTCTCAGGTAAGAGACATATCAGTTGACCAAGCTTTCATGCTCATCATATACCTCTTCTTGTTCATTTTGAGGAGGAGTTTGTGTGGCTGTGTCAGCTCGGTTGGAATTTTCAGCCGAGTTTTTCGACTCTGTGATTTTCAGACCTCCGAGGTCCAGGGGCGGAGTCAAGGTGGGGCCCTGGTGGGCTTGGCCTCCCCACATTTTTAAATTTGATTAATATTTATAAGTTAAATTTAGTGAAAGTATGGATAATTATGTAGATTGGTCCCTTTAAAAAAGTAAAATTTACATATTGGCCCCACTTATTTTTTTGGCTTCGTCCCTGCCGAGGTCGGTGTGTGCTCTTTGGTCAGATTTTCTTGATTTGAGTATCCCTGGTCGCTTGAACGGTATTTTGGCCAGTTTTGCATGTCAATTTCTTCCGCAAGGACTTCAGACCAAGTAACTTTAGTCTTCTCCTACGCGCCCTGAGAGTCGGGACCCTTTATGTAATTTCGTATGATTTCGAACTCGATTGGGGAGTCCGGGTTTGGATCTTTCTGGTCCCAACCATTTTGTAGGACGATATCCACGGCCGATTTCTTTATGGCCATGTTTTCTACCGCATGGAGGTCATCTGATCCATCCGGCATGTTTTCAATTTTTTCGTCCACCCTTAGCTCTTGCTAGAAGAGACGGGGGAGTTGAGTCTTTAGCTACAACAAGAAGTCAACATATTCCGCTACAGCTTGCAACGAGATATCAGGAAAGTCATCATCACCCTCTTCTTCTACCTCTTCAGATTCTTCAGCATCGCTCAGATATTGACAAGTTTCAGCGGTCGCTCCTTTATTGGATTGAGCGAATGCTAGTGCATTTTCCATTTGAAACTTTCTTTGGAGCCATGATGCCACCATCTGGTCAACATCGTTTCCTTTCATGAGTTCATTTACCCACCATGACGGGTTCAGGACAATTTCAGATTTGAGTGTGGGATGGAGGTCATCCGGACAACTCCAGTAGGAAATATCTCTTCACTTCTCCCTTGCTCTGAGGAACATTTTCATCCGTTTATAAGTGGGCTGTTGACATTCCATTGCCTACTGGTCGAAGGCGCCATCTCACGAGGATCTTTTCCTTCCAAAACGGAAGAGAGGAATGCCCGTGTGGCTTCCTTAATTTGTGTTCGGACTTGTTCCTTTTCTTCTGCAGTCATCTTGGCGGTATAACCACAGTTGGTGTCCCCCATCGCTTTCGTTTTCTAAGTCATTTGTGGACCCAGTTTCAAGGATCGTGACAGTGCAGCATGCGGCACCCGCGCCATTGCCTCCCCTTTCTTCATCGCTGCTGGAATGGCTGTAACATTTCTAAAATTTTAGTTTTAATTTTATTTATATATATAATAAATAAGCACAAACTATATATATTTTAATAAATATTTCATGCATATTAATTAAATAAGTTCTTGCATAATGCATAATTATAATTTTCATTAGCATATTCATGTCATGAAAATAAATTCTGCACAAGTCATATCATCGATAACATATTGGGTTCATTTTTGGGATGCACCATACTTTTCCCTCTCACTCTCTCTCTCTCACATTAATTATTATTAAACTCATCTATCTCTTTCACTTCTCCTTTCCCACCGTGAGCAGTAGCCAAGAAGGATAAAAAAAAAATCACAAAATCTATCTCATTTCTCTCTTCTTCCTCTAATTTCGGCCAACACAAAACCAAGCACAAAAATTAGTAAAAAAATCTGAATAATTCGGGAAAAATGGGAAATGGATAGTAGAAGTCAAGAGATGAACATGCAAGTTGTTTATTTTCGGGTTTGAGTCATATTCATGTAAGTTTTTCTTTTTCCATCATTTATTTCGGTTTTCCACTTTGTATGGCTGAAAAATAGTGATTTTAGTTAAATCTTTGGTTATTGTGGTAAATGACTAATATCTAAACTTTTTGTTTGAGGTTTATATGATATTTAGAGTTCATGACAATTTTTTTTAAACCTTGCATGCATATAAAAATGCATGATCTAGGTTTTATTTAATTTGAAAATAATTAATTTCGGATTTTTAAGTAAAAATCAAGATTTTGTATTGAAAAGTATGAGGATTTCGAATTTATTGATAATTTTTTAGGTTTTTGGTTGTGCATGATGCAATGCAAATTTTCTTATGATAATATGTGGCATTTGTAGTTCAATTAATTTCTGAAATTTTGGGAGTTTAGGGGTTCTTATGAAGATTTTGAGATTCTGCACCCATCCGACGGCCGTCAACCTACGTCGCAACAGAAAAACAAAACAGAGTCAGGTACAAACCTTAGTAACCGGTTATTTAACGACGCAATTTCTCTACATTTAATCAATATAACAAAGTTCAACAAGACCGGATTAATCCACAACACAAATAATATATTTTACGGAGATAATCGGGTTCAGCCAGTCAGTCAGTCAGAGTGGTCCCTCCCCGATGCCAGGAGGATCAGGACCGGCCCCTCCCCGAACTCAGGAGGATCAGGGCTCAATATTCATATTCAGATTCCATATCCAAATTTCACATCCAATTCCAAACTCCGATATCCCGTAAAATATACCAATCACAAAACAATAAACATATTCAATCAAAATCAAACGATAAATCAAATCATTCAATCAATACGAAATTAAATACAGAGAAGTCCGGTTACCTGATTGAGAAATCCATAATTCAGAAACAAATCAAATCAACTGCGACGTAGACTCAAATTCCAATCGACGATCCAATCAAACTTTCAATCGGATTTCAAAATTATTTATTTGGTCTCGGCATGATTTGGTTTCGGCCACAACTCAAGATAACTAAATGGTCTTGAATTATACGAGAATAATATAATTCATTTAGAGGGATTACAGGCTGCATGAAATCGGTAAGGGTAAAGTTCATTTGGAATTTGCATAACATAAAGAAGAGAGGCGGCATATGGGTTCAATAAAAGAACGGAAATGATAAACAAAACTGACACGTGTAAACTTAAGCATGAGGTGTCATCTTTTTTTTTTTTCCCTATTCGGTGCAAAAACACATCTATACAGTTTGAACTTTGGACCATTTATACGGTCAAAGGGTCAAAGCAAAATCTTGGTCAAAGAGTCAAATTTCATGTCAACTTAAGTCAAAGCTAGTCAAATCTCATGGGGTGTCACATTCTCCCCTCCTTCAAAAGAATTTCGTCCGCGAAATTCAAACGGACGATAACAAATCAAGTTCCAGTAAAAATAGAAATCAAATTTCAAATGAAATGACAGGACCCAAACACAGTCCGAGGAACGAATGCTCTGATACCATCTGTCACCCATCCGACGGCCGTCAACCTACGTCGCAACAGAAGGAGGGGAGAATATGACACCCCACCGATATTACCAGTGTTGACCAATTTTGACTGAAGTTTGACCAGATTTTTATTTGTTGACTTGCTTTGACCACGTCTTGACCGAAGTGAAAGAAATAAAATAAAGTATAGCACTTCTCTATCTATATCCTTTTATATGTACCGCTTTGACTATCGGTTGACCGAGATGGGAAAAAATGTAAAAACACCATCTGTCCTTGCACCTCCACGTGTCTAGCTCCCATATGAAATGATTATATTAAAACCCACCTTCATCACCGAGTACCTCAGTTGGTTTATGTTTCTACATACTTGCAAAATACAAATTTCTTCTTTACTATTCTCCTCTGATAGATTCTTAATGGCCGAAACCAAATCATGCCGAGACCAAATAAATGATTTTGAAATCCAATTTGAAGTTTGATCCGGTCGGCCGTTCGAAATTCGAGTCTACGTCGCAGTTGATTGGATAGTCAATTTGATCTATCTGTTGATTTCTGGATTGTTTTATCAGGTAACCGGACTTCTCTATATTTAATTTCGTATTGATTGATTGATTTGATTTGTCGTTTGGTTTTGATTGAATATGTTTATCTGAATTGTGATTGGTATATTTTACGGGTTATCGAGTTCAGAATTGGATGTGGAATTGGATATGAATTTTGAGCCCTGATCCTCCTGAGTTCGGGAGGGGCCGGTCCTGATCCTCCTGGCATCGGGGAGGGACCACTCTGACTGACTGATTGGATGGACCCGATTATCTCCATAAAATATATTATTTGTTAAGTGGATTAATCCGATCTGATTGAACTTTGTGATAATAATTAAATGTAGAGAAGCTGCGTCGTTAAATAACGGTTACTGAGGTTTGTACCTGACTCTGTTTTGTTTTTCTATTGCGACGTAGGTTGACGGACCGTCGGATGGATGCAGAAGATATTGTTTCAGCTCGCGCCCCGCGACCCGTCGGTGCGGGACGTGACAGATTTTAAATCTGTCCTTTTTTATAAGGAGGTGAATTGTTAGGGAATTTTTGCATAAATTTACATTTTAGTACTTCATATTTATAAGTGCATGAAGTTATAGCTTAGGAAATATATTTTCATATTTAAATGGCTTGCATGCATAAAACACTATATGATCAAATTTTGGACAGCAAGCAATCATTCCATTATTCATGAAATTTGACATGAAAAATAGAGTAGAATGACATTATGCATGGTGCTACTTAACATGGTTATATTGTAGATGCATTTGGACATGATAACTCATTGTTTTATAAGCTAACATGAAAGTTATGAAGCAAATTATGTTCTTTTTCAAATCTGAAATTTTTATTTAATTTAGGAATTTTAAGGGTTTAATTTAGGATTTGGTTAATTTATAGATATAGGAGGCGAGGATATCGGTGCGGATGTTGCCGAGGAGGGAGACGAGTAGACGTGTTGGTGTTGTCTTTGTCAGGTGCGGATTTCACATGAATCTAAATTTTTTTTTAGGAATTAAATGCTTTTTATTCTTGCATGTTGAAGTCAATGAATTGCATCTTTTTATCATCTCAATTGACATGTTATAATTGTTATTTACTTGACTGATATTTATATTCATGTTGAATGGTAAATCACTTGAAATTGTTGAAATGCATGTGTATGAGTACTACTTGTTCGATATACCAGATTTACATGTTTTCGTTCGGGACCGGCTAGCTACCGTGCCGCCGAATCGCTGTGTAGTTGAGCGCTCTTGCACAGGGCCCAGTATTCTCGAATCTAGACGGGGTATGGGTGGTAAATTGGAAATGACAAGTATGGTACTGTTTGTGACTTCTTGTATGTCATGGATTGTGTAAATGAAAGTGATTGATTAAGAACCAGCCCTTATATTATTGCATGTCCAAATAAAATGCAAACTTTTGTTATTACTTTAATGAGCTCTGAATCGTATCTATGTACTTGTTGGCATTCAATTTTTTCATATGCATTACGAATTACTATTATTTTTTTGTTATTCTTTTTGCTTGTGTTTGATTCTTAAACATGAAAGGTAAGATTCATGTGACTGGAACTGAATACCGCACTGAGAAATTTTATTTCTCACCGTTCCACTTTTTGTTGTGGGTTTCAGGTTTTGAGGCGGATTCCAATGTTGGAGTCGAGCGAGATTAGGCTTTATTGTTCTTATTATTATCACTACTAGGTATCGTATATGGCCTCCATTTTGAGACTTGAGTACCATTTTTGTATGTACTATATTTGGGTACGATATGTATCGAGACCATTACCACACTTATGTCATTTGTATGATTGATATTTTCATGCTATGTTGCACACTTTATCATTTTAGAACTTTTTTTTTTTGTGCTTGTGATAATAGTAGTGATATAATATGCTATGTGAATGTGGTACCAATTGGGTATGCAATGTGGGTATGCAATTGGTTTACATGTCATATTACCTTGAGTTTTGGGGTGTGACAATGGCAGTCAAAGTCATATTCTTCATCTTGGAGCGGCAGAGATTCAGGGTCTGTCCACTTGTATTCCTCGTCAATCATTTCCTGAGCCTCTTGGCTTTGGGCAGGCGCAGGGGTAGATGTTTCAGCTTTTTCTTTGCGTTGTTTTCTTTGTTGAGAAATTGATAGGGCCTGTTGCATGAGGCCAGCGACATGTTCCGTCAGGGCGGATATCACCTCAGGTGGAAAGGGAGGTTCTCCCTTTTCTTTCACGATAAGGTTGAACCTCATGTTGCTCGGTTTGAGCTGCTTCTTGGTATCCAGTAATTCATCAGGAATTTCAACAAACACTTGGTGGTCTTTGCCGTTTAGCTTGAACGGAAGAGTCATTAGTTCAGATTGTTTGGCGCCATATGGTTCCCTCTTTTCTTTGGCCCCAGTTTCCTTCTTCTTTTCTTTTCTGGACCTTCCCCTAACGATTGGAGCAGTTGTTGATGATATGGCTGCTTCGGTCAGATTAGGTTCATTTGGGTTGGTTTCTACTGAAGTGGTCGGGTGAGGCTCGTTGGGATTTTCTTGGGTTTGATTTTCCTTTCTTGCAGGATTCTCTCCTCCCGAATCATCATCAGAAATATGGCGAAACGTGGCCGTCTAGAATTCATCTTCTTTAGGCTTCTGACTTTCACGGCTTAGTTCTTGCCATTCTTGGCCGTGGATTTTGACCATAGCTTATGGAGACATAAAGTCTGCCAATGTTGCAGTTTTGGGTTTGTCTTGGTCGTAGGGATGCTCATCTGCTTGGGGAGCAATCTTTTTCCAGAACGACCTTTTGGATTTGGTTTGTTCTTTGACCGTGCCCCCTGTCTCTTGGCTACGCAGGGCAAAAACAGATTTGACATGTTTGGGCACCACTGGCATTATGGAATTCTTCCATTTGAGCTCGGGGTGAGCTTGAAGTAATCTCAATTTCTTCTTGGTGTTTTTGTTGAGGTAGACACTCCATTATGTTATTGGCTTGCCTCCGACACTGGTTGAGATGTGTCGAGAGTGAGCAGTTGTTGTTCTGCTGGGAAGAGCATGGGGAGCTGGTTCCTGCTTCGCATCTTCATGTAGAGGGATCAATCCATCTTGAATTGTTGTTCGAACCAATCCTTGAAGACGTAGCAATCTTGAATGTTGTGGCTTAGCACCCTGTGGTACAAGCAGTAATCAGGGCGGTCGACCTTTCCTTCTTCTTCTGGCCTTTCGTAAGGAGGCAAACGCACCTCGAGTGTTTCCATGTCTTTCTTGAAGAGCTTCTCGGTTTTCTTCTTTTTGAAGGAGTATGGTTTGCTTTGTAACTCTTTCAAAGAGGGTCTTTGAGTTTTGGGTGCGGAGGACTGGCCTTTGCCCCCACTGTTGGAGCCTTCAGCTTGATTTGAAACGACCTTGGCAATCTTGTGGGTCTTGGTTTAATTTTTCTTTCCTTTCTCCTTGTCCTTATCCTTGACAGAGGAGATAAGTTGGTTGATTTCTGGCTCGACCTCCTCGTATATGGCGACTACGACCATGAGGTGTTCGAAAGTCGTGATGTTATGACCTACCAGCCATACTTTCACATGGGCATTGATGTCAGCCATCAGCATGTGAATCGCCTCAGATTCATTGAGGTTGGATTGGCAGCTGGCATACATACTTTCCCACCTCGCTACATAGCTGGAGGTGGACTCTCCCGGTCTTTGTTTGGCACTAACCAAATCGGTCACTGAGATGTAGCGGGGAGTGATTTTGAACCTTGCTTTGAAGGCGATGACCATATCTTTCCAGATCTTGATGCTGTTTTCTTCCAAGAAAGTATACCAATCGAAGGCTGGTCCCGTCAGGTTTTGCGGGAACTGCCTTAATAGCCATTCTTGTCTTCTGACCAAGTCACCACATAAGGTCAGAAAATGGGTTCTGTGTTGATTTGGGGAGATTTTGCTTCCAACCCTATCAAAAATTTTGAATTTAGGGACACTGTAGCCCCTTGGGTATTCCACCTTATATGCACAACCATAATAACTATGGATTATTTAGGTTGGACTTTTATTAAGTATGGATTATTTAAAAGTACTTGTGTTGTTTTAAGGAAGATGTCATCATGACACTCTTATTAGTTATGCTAAGCGTATGGCTAACCTAGATGTTATTTACTTTATTCCAACAAATACCTAAGCTTAATTATTTTTAATGTGACTAGCTTGAATGTGTTACTTGTTTCTTATTTACAAAATTAGTTAGTTAGCTTATTTCTAATCTGATAAGTCAAGTTTAAGTCATATGCTTTTATTTACTTCAAACTTCAAAGATAACTTGTTGTTATTTTGATATTCATAAAAACGTGTTTGTAATTTACTATATTAGCCATGTCATTTTTTAGAGTGCTTGTATTATTTTTAATAGTGTCAATATTAATATTTCATGGTATATTTGCATAAGCATTATTTCATATCATTTACTTTTCATGTTACTCTCGGTCAACCATCAATTAAGCATTATAGATTATAACTTAGTGCTAATATTTTATTAAGTCTCGGTTATTAAGTAATTTATAGTTCATTAAGTATTTAACAATTTCTTAATTTAAATTCTACTACATATCGCGGTCTAGTAAGTGATTAAACCCAATTAACAGAAGGTGTTTCAGGTCTTGTCCTGAAGTAGTTCAAAGAAGTTTGCTATTAGATCTTTAGCAGGAATTTTCTTTATAAATCAGCCCTTAAGGACTTAGAAGTGTACCAGTAAGCAACAGGGGCCACAAGGTGTTGTGCGTGCACCAAAATTCAAGAATGAAATATTGAACAGATTAATACTCTAAGCATCCATTAATCATTTAAGTGTCCAAACAGATACCTGCATCATCAAATTCAGATTAGATCAAGCAAAGAAATTAAACAAGTATTCAATTGAGTTAAGCAATACACAACAGTTTCAAATAAGCAATCCAGTGTGTACAAACATCTCAAATTCATCATAACAGATCAGATAAAAATATTTCAAGACAATGCACAACATCAATACTCAATCAATTTCACAGTCAAGCAATTTACAGAGCAACAAATCAATTCGAGTGCATGCCTCACAATCCATTCAATCATAGCACAAAACCAACAGAAAAAGAGAGGGAAAACAACAATAACAATTGGATTGGACATTCCTATCCTGCAATTTTTGTTGTTATCCACGAGAATATAAAAATATTTGTGCACGGTACTTAAATATATTCGACGACGAATGCCACACATGAGTAACCAACAATAATAATTGGATTTATCAAAATTTATTTTTATATTTACATTATATTTTGTTCATAGTTCTTCAAAGAATAATTCCTTCACAAAATTATACTATTCCATGACTCTATTTTGGTACAAATTTGGCCATTAGTTACATTCAAACTTTGGTCTTTTTATATTCGGCTGTGTTAATTAATTATGGTGTCTTCTTGTAAATGATGATGTGTCTAATATTTTTTTTTACACATGTAATTGCTGCAAAGAATATCACAAATCCACAATCCGTGGCACATAATCAATTATCAGTCTAGTAGACGAACAATGACACTTAATCATTTTAAAGAAATTTATTCGTAATTTCGTCCACAAGGATTATAGTGATTTACAACAAATGAAAAGTACATAAATGTTTTCTACTGCAAAATATTTTTTTTACATCAAATATCGCCAGTAATCAACAAGAACCACCAATGATATGATAACTACGACTACAATTAGAAGTGCTTGATCCAGACCCTTCAGTCGAGATTGAACTGATATGGCTACCTGGCCAGCTTCCATCAAGCAACCTTGTGGAATTGAAACATTGCAGATTTAATAAGGCCAGTACCAACAGCAACAACATGTTGATAAGAATTCTTTGATTTGTACTGAACCTTGCCATGATTAAAAATTCGTCTATGAAGTTTTAAGGAGTTACTATATTTTGTAAAAACTACAAAGTATGACTTTTTGATATTTTTTTTATGGAGTGTATGAGATGAGAGATGAAGAGTGCATGGGGATCGATGCACGAATAACATATATAGGCGAAGGCAACGAAACTAAAGTGCAAGCTTAACGCCAACTACCATCTACACACACTACAGGAAAGTGAAGCAGTTGCATGGGCTGGTTTCATCTGCAGTATTGATGCAACATGTGTTCTGCATCAGCTATACGGATGCAATTTGGCCGATGCAATTGGCTTCCTTGCAAATGCTCGATTGCATGGGCATTTCATTTGCATGGGCGTTTTTATTTGCATCAGTTAAACTGATGCAATGTTGCATGGGCATAACAGATGCAACTGATGTGTTTTGCATGGGTTTTGTCGGATGCAAATGATTCCATTTGCATCCTCTCTACTGAAGCACTTGACTTCTTTTGTAAGAGTTAGACACATGCGATTGATAGTTTTTGCATTCGTTTTGTTGAGGCAATTGATTGCTTTTGCATGGAATTAGTTCATGCAACTAACATCTTTTGCATATGTTATACCTATGTAACTGACTTCTTTTGCATGGACTTACCGGCTCGATGTACTTCTTTTGCATATGTCCTTGTGATGCAAATAGAGTATTTGACATGGACTTAACGGATGCGACTGACTTCTTTTGCATCTAGTAATAATTTATTTAAGCATGGACTTAGCTGATGCAATCAGTTATTTTGCATTCATCCCTTTGATGCAATTGGACTATTTTGCTTGGAATTAGCTGATGTAAGTAAATTCTTTTGCATGTGTTCATATGATGTAATTGACTCATTTTGTATATGTTCTCACGATACAACCAAATTCTCTTTTTAAATGCCATTGATTTATTTTGCATGCTCTATAATATAAACATTTATATTAATTGTCTTATTAATTGTGACGAATATCATGTAAATAACATCCAACAAAAAAATTTATTTTATAACACATAACGCAATCATCATATCCCAAATAAACCATATAACTAAGAACAATATATAATTTATTAGAATTACCACACAAATATTCAAATATCAGCCCACATACATAAAAAGAAATATAAATCAAATCTACCACCAAATCCAAAATAATAACAAAAATCACCAAGCTAATAATTACATCAAGTTGCGAACGATTTTTTCGTGGGACATTTTTTCGCTTAATCGTTGTATATCCCTATTCTTTTATATTTTGCCATAGTTTGGTCCTCTCCTCTGAACACTACATCAGTCTGATTCATAACTAGCATTGTTTGAGGCATCAGCCTCCTCAACAATGGGATCCACGGTCACAACCTTAGCTCTTGGCTCCTCGACTGTAGCTTCCAAGTCCTCATTCTGACTTTGGCATTTTTTAGTAGCATCTTCTAAATGGCATCCTAATAAATAAAAAGAATTAATAATTTCAATCGAAGAATATAAATATAAATATTTGATTAAACTGTCTTTCAAGAACTAGAATTATTTCAAAAACACTAAAGTCGCTTTCATCATATTTTATATTTTATATTTTAATTTTAACTAGATAAACTAAGGTACAAAATTTGTATACAATAAAATTACCCCTTTAATAAGATATTAACATCCATATTATGGACTAGGAAGAAGAAATGTGGAGCATGAATTTGACAATATAGTTACTCTCCATACATAGCACTCGTCATCGTCATCATGGTCACCGTCAATATCATCACATAACATGCTCTAACTCTTTTATTCTGCAAAATAAAAGTTTAAACTAAAAATTAGAATAAACACTTTTCCAAATGAAATCGCTATCCATGTAATAATAATTGTAAATTATAAAGAATTAGTATGGACTACACATATTCGCCAAGTAATTTATTTTAAGACTCAAAACCTTATAGAACTGGAAAAAAATAAGTTATACCAATGACATTTTTTAAATAAGAGCACAATAGAGAAATTAGTTATCTAAATTGAATTATAATTTATTTTCACTTAGCGTGAACTACAGTCTAGGGAGAAACAAAGAATGATATGTAGTAATGGAGAATGGAGAAATAAATAAAACGAATAAACAATCGATCGAAAGCAAAAAATATTGAAAAAAAAAAGAACTCAAAATCAGAAATAACGAAAGGGATGAAAGAAATGCATTGCTACCTGACGAATGAATAGGGCAAAGAGAGAGGGAATAGATATATGGAAGGATATTATATTGGAAAGCCAGTGAGCAATGGAACCTAGTTATATTTTTTTTATTTTATTTTGTAATTACTTAATAGGCTGCTTGTGTAATAAATGTCACGTACCAAATTTTATATAAATTGGCGCAGAATTAATATTCCTTCTTATTTTATCAGCCAAATAAAAAAAGATATGGAAAGTATATGGAATGGGAAGTATATAAGAGGAAACAAATCGGTAAAAATAATCAAGGGAGGAAGAAATGCAATGGTTATTGCGCCAACTGAAGCATCAATTGAGGATTGTATTTTGAAATTTTATAAAATTACCATATGCAATCTTTTTTACTATATTTTGGGAGGGAGCTTGTGCGCTAAAAAAATTATTGATCTTATTGAACATCCTACCAGAATATGACCAAATAGACATGCAAAAACAACATCTATTTTAATTATTTTATTGAATAATATCGACATATAAAGTATAATTAAATTCTCATGTAAATCTTGTGAAAGAATAAAAACAAATATCATGTATACAAGACTCCAACAAATAGTAATAGTGTGAATGGTGATATATTTCACGAATAAATTTTTAATATGACTTTTATAAAGCACGTTATAGATTTAGGTCATATTAAAAATATAATTTTTTATTTATATTATAGCTCATATCATACATATATGTATGTACGACTAAAATCTAGAAAACCATATGGGAGTAGAGAAAGCAAATTTCGTATTGAAAAAAAAAATAATAGGGTTAAATTTGATGTATAAATTTTTAAAATGAATTTTATAAAACACATCAGGCAAAGTTGGTTTTGCGAGTTTCTTCAACTGTAATGCACCGATAACAATATAATAATCTTTTAAACTCTCTTTTATTAATAAATTATTTTAATCCATTTTTTTCAAATATAATGGCTACAGTGCATCACCCATTTGTGCATCATGAATTTCTTTATTAGCTATATCTCAAAATAATGAACCAAATGATAAATATAATTTATATTGAAATTTATATCTCAAAATAATGAACCAAAGAGAAGATAAAAGTTTGTAATAAAAAAATTCCTTTTATTTCGCGAGTTTATTCAACTATAATATATCAATCTCTATCATATTAGAATTCAGAATTCATTTGATACTTGATCAAAAGAACGAAAAATGAACATATTAGAATTAATCAATCATCGTTAACAAATTCGTTCATTTTTTGCCACATGATCAAGTATCAAATGAACCACAAAAATTATAAAATTTTACAATGACACATCCATCGTTATAATGAACAAATTTAACAGTTCAAATCAGGCATTTCATATTTTTCATTTTAAAATAAAATTAAAAATAAAGGGGTGGCAGTTCAATTCTATATTTTTTTTATGGAGTGTATGAGATGAGAGATGAAGAGTGCTGGGGATCGATGCACGAATAACATATATAGGCGAAGGCAACGAAACTAAAGTGCAAGCTTAACGCCAACTACCATCTACACATATTGTAAGAGTTTGGTGATGTTCTGCCACACTGCTGACGAAATATTCGTCCGAGAATTGCGTGCATTAGGGGATGTGTTATCTTTGCAAGAAGGTATTATTAGACAACACAAATCATAGTTTTACAGTGAGATATTAACCAAGAGTGTCTAAGAATGTTTTTTATATTAGCCTGGAAAATTGCGAGTGGACATCTAGAGCAAATCATCTTGGTTAGCCATTTATAGAAATGATGACTAAAACACCAACGCTTTTTCTATTTTCTTTTATTAGCACTTTCGTACTTTATTATGTGAAGTTTACTGCAATATTAATATAGTTAACAATGGTATGTTTTCTAATTGTGCAATGGAAAATAAAAATTCTTCTAAAAAATATATATATATAAAATCCTTGGACATTCTTTGTTTCGTGGTTCTGATCTTCAGTTTGTTATAAGTAGAGATGTTGTATTTATTTTCTTTTTTACGCATTTAAAACGTGAGTCATTCTGAGCACTTGATTTAATTTTTTTTTTTTTACCATCCATAGGTCGAGCCGTCCAGGCACCAATCCTAATTAAATTATTCGGAAACATGACGAGGCCTGAATAAGCTCCTGCCCTAGATAAAATTTCGTGTCCAAGAAATCGGAATGTCCAATCCATGAGAAACAGAGCATTGGTGGATTCAAGCTGAGGTGATGTTTATTTCACGATGAATGTCACGTGTTAATTAACAGTGAACTGAAATTTAGCTGTTGTATATTTCACCATGATGTTTTAACTTAGCTAAAATGACACGTTCGTGATTACAAAACAAGTTTGCCGTACAAATATTTCCTTAATTTTTACCGCGACGAAAGCGAAAAAGTCATGATGCCCCGTATTTAAGCATAATGCTCGAAGCTGCCAACTCGTCAGTAGTCACAAAGTTTGAAAATAAAAAATAATTCAAAGTGCTTTTATTTGTGTGATTTAGATTGTTTCACCGAAATTTTAAAAAAAACTATGTATTTAAGATAAGATTATAGCAAGGCAATCATTTTTGTTGTTATCCACGAGAATATGAAACTATTTGTGCACGGTACTTAAATATATTCGACGACGAATGCCACACATGAGTAACCAACAATAACAATTGGATTTATCAAAAATTATTTTTATATTTACATTATATTTGTTCATAGTTTCTCAAAGAATAATTCCTTCACAAAATTATACTATCGCCTGACACTATTTTGGTACAAATTTGGCCATTAGTTACATTCAAACATTGGTCTTTTTATATTCGGCTGGGTTAATTAATTATGTAGTCTTCTTGTAAATGATTATTTGTCTAGTAATTGGTTTTACATATTTAATTGTTGCAAAGAATCTCACAAATCCACAATCCGTGGAACATGATCAATTATCATTCTAGTAGACGACCAATGAGACTTAATCATTTTAAAGAAATTTATTCGTAATTTCGTCCACAAGGATTATAGAGATTTACAACAAATGAAAAGTACATAAATGTTTTCTACTGCAAAATATTTTTTTTACATCAAATATCGCCAGTAATCAACAAGAACCACCAATGATATGATAACTACGACTACAATTAGACGTGCTTGATCCAGACCCTTCAGTCAATATAGAACTGATATGGCTACCTGGTCAGCTTCCATCAAGCAACCTTGTGGCATTGAAATATTGCAGATTTAATAAGACCAGTACCAACAGCAACAACATATTGATAAGAATTCTTTGATTTGTACTGAACCTTGCCATGATGAAAAATTCGTCTATGAAGTTTTAAGGAGTAACTATATTTTGTAAAAACTACAAAGTACGACTTTTCTATATTTTTTTTATGGAGTGTATGAGATGAGAGATGAAGAGTGCATGGGGATCGATGCACGAATAACATATATAGGCGAAGGCAACGAAACTAAACTGCAAGCTTAACGCCAACTACCATCTACACTTATTGTATGAGTTTGGTGATGTTCTGCCACACTGCTGACAAAATATTCGTCCGAGAATTGTGTGCTTAGGGGATGTGTTATGTTTGCAAGAAGGTATTATTAGACAACACAAATGATAGTTTTACAGTGAGATATTAACCAAGAGTGTCTAAGAATGTTTTTTATATTAGCCTGGAAAATTGCGAGTCGACATCAAGAGCAAATCATCTTGGTTAGCCATCTAAAGAAATGATGACTAAAACACCAACGGCTTTTTTCTATTTTCTTTTATTAGCACTTTTGTACTTTATCATGTGAAGTTAATTTACTGCAATATTAATATAGTTAACAATGGTATGTTTTCTAATTGTGCAATGGAAAATAAAAATTCTTCTAAAAATTATATATATATAAAATCCTTGGACATTCTTTATTTTCTTTTTTACGCACTTAAAACGTGAGTCATTCTGAGCACTTGATTTAATTTTTTTTTTACCATCCATAGGTCCAGGCACTAATCCTAATTAAATTATTCGGAAACATGACGAGGCCTGAATAAGCTCCTGCCCTAGATAAAATTTCGTGTCCCAGAAATCGGAATGTCCAATCCATGAGAAACAGAGCATTGGTGGATTCAAGTTAAGGTGATGTTTATTTCACGATGAATGTCACGTGTTAATTCACAGTGAACTGAAATTTAGCTGTTGTATATTTCACCATGATGTTTTAACTTAGCTAAAATGACACGTTCGTGATTACAAAACAAGTTTGCCTTACAAATATTTTCTTAATTTTTACCGTGACGAAAGCGAAAAAGTCATGACGCCCCGTATTTAAGCATAATGCTCGAAGCTGCCAATTCGTCTGTAGTCACAAAGTTTGAAAACAAAAAATCATGCAAAGTGCTTTTATTTGTGTGATTTAGATTGTTTCACCGAAATTTTAACAAAACTATGTATTTAAGATAAGAGGATAGCAAGGCAATCATTTTTGTTGTTATCCACGAGAATATGAAACTATTTGTGCTCAGTACTTAAATATATTCGACGACGAATGCCACATATGAGTAACCAACAATAACAATTGGATTTATCAAAATTTATTTTTATATTTACATTATATTTTGTTCATAGTTCTTCAAAGAATAATCCCTTCACAAAATTATACTATAGCATGACTCTATTTCGGTACAAATTCGGCCATTAGTTACATTCAAACTTTGGTCTTTTATATTCGGGTGTGTTAATTAATTATGGTGTCTTGTTGTAAATGATGATTTGTCTAGTATTTTTTTTACACATTTAGTTGCTGCAAAGAATCTCACAAATCCACAATCCGTGGAACATGATCAATTATCATTCTAGTAGAAGACCAATGAGACTTAATCATTTTAAAGGAATTTATTCGTAATTTCGTCCACAAGGATTATAGAGATTTACAACAAATGAAAAGTACATAAATATTTTCTACAGCAAAATATTTTTTTACATCAAATATCGCCAGTAATCAACAAGAACCACCAATAATATGATAACTATGACTACAATTAGACGTGCTTGATCCAGACCATTCAGTCGAGATAGAACTGATATGGCTACCTGGCCAGCTTCCATCATGCAACCTTTGTGGCATTGAAACATTGCAGATTTAATAAGACCAGTACCAACAGCAACGACATGTTGATAAGAATTCTTTGATTTGTGCTGAACCTTGCCATGATGAAAAATTCGTCTATGAAGTTTTAAGGAGTAACTATATTTTGTAAAAACAACAAAGTACGACTTTTTTATATTTTTTTTATGGAGTGTATGAGATTAGAGATGAAGAGTGCATGGGGATCAATTAACAAATAACATATATAGGTGAAGGCAACGAAACTAAAGTGCAAGATTAACGCCAACTACCATCTACACATATTGTAAGAGTTTGGTGATGTTCTGCCACACTGCTGATGAAATATTCGTCCGAGAATTGCGTGCATTAGGGGATGTGTTATCTTTGCAAGAAGGTATTATTAGACAACGCAAATGATAGTTTTACAGTGATATATTAACCAAGAGTATCTAAGAATGTTTTTTATATTAGCCTGGAAAATTGCAAGTGGACATCTAGAGAAAATCATCTGGGTTAGCCATCGATAGAAATGATGACTAAAACACCAACAGCTTTTTCTATTTTCTTTTATTAGCACATTCGTACTTTTATAATGTGATATTACTGCAATATTAATATAGTTAACAATTGTATGTTTTCTAATTGTGCAATGGAAAATAAAAATTCTTCTAAAAAATATATATATATATATATAAAATCCTTGGACATTCTTTGTTTCGTGGTTCCGATCTTCAGTTTGTTATAATTAGAGAAGTTGTATTTATTTTCTTTTTTACGCATTTAAAACGTGAGTCATTCTGAGCGCTTGATTGAATTTTTTTTTTTTTACCATCCTTAGGTCCATGTACCAATCCTAATTAAATTATTCGGAAACATGACGAGGCCTGAATAAGCTTCTGCCCTAGATAGAATTTCGTGTCCAAGAAATCGGAATGTCCAATCCATGAGAAACAGAGCATTGGTGGATTCAAGTTAAGGTGATGTTTATTTCACATTGAATGTCACGTGTTAATTCACAGTGAACTGAAATTTAGCTGTTGTATATTTCACCATGATGTTTTAACTTAGCTAAAATGACACGTTCGTGATTACAAAACAAGTTTGCCTTACAAATATTTCCTTAATTTTTACCGTGGCGAAAGCGAAATAGTCATGACGCCCTGTATTTAAGCATAATGCTCGAAGCCGCCAATTCGTCTGTAGTCACAAAGTTTGAAAATAAAAAATAATGCAAAGTGCTTTTATTTGTGTGATTTAGATTGTTTCACCTAAATTTTAACAAAACTATGTATTTAAGATAAGATGATAGTAAGGCAACCATTTTTGTTGTTATCCACGAGAATATGAAACTATTTGTGCTCGGTACTTAAATATATTCGACGACGAATGCCACATATGAGTAACCAACAATAACAATTGGATTTATCAAAATTTATTTTTATATTTACATTATATTTTGTTCATAGTTCTTCAAAGAATAATCCCTTCACAAAATTATACTATAGCATGACTCTATTTCGGTACAAATTCGGCCATTGGTTACATTCAAACTTTGGTCTTTTTATATTCGGGTGTGTTAATTAATTATGGTGTCTTGTTGTAAATGATGATTTGTCTAGTATTTTTTTTTACACATTTAGTAGCTGCAAAGAATCTCAAAAATCCACAATCCGTGGAACATGATCAATTATCATTCTAGTAGAAGACCAATGAGACTTAATCATTTTAAAGGAATTTATTCGTAATTTCGTCCACAAGGATTATAGAGATTTACAACAAATGAAAAGTACATAAATGTTTTCTACAGCAAAATATTTATTTACATCAAATATCGCCAGTAATCAACAAGAACCACCAATAATATGATAACTATGACTACAATTAGACGTGCTTGATCCAGACCATTCAGTCGAGATAGAACTGATATGGCTACCTGGCCAGCTTCCATCAAGCAACCTTGTGGCATTGAAACATTGCAGATTTAATAAGACCAGTACCAACAGCAACAACATGTTGATAAGAATTCTTTGATTTGTACTGAACTTTGCCATGATGAAAAATTCGTCTATGAAGTTTGAAGGAGTAACTATATTTTGTAAAAACAACAAAGTACGACTTTTCTATATTTTTTTATGGAGTGTATGAGATGAGAGATGAAGAGTGCATGGGGATCAATTCACAAATAACATATATAGGTGAAGGCAACGAAACTAAAGTGTAAGATTAACGCCAACTACCATCTACACATATTGTAAGAGTTTGGTGTTGTTCTGCCACACTGCTGACGAAATATTCGTCCGAGAATTGCGTGCAATAGGGGATGTGTTATCTTTGCAAGAAGGTATTATTAGACCACGCGAATGATAGTTTTACAGTGAGATATTAACCAAGAGTGTCTAAGAATGTTTTTTATATTAGCCTGGAAAATTGCAAGTGGACATCTAGAGAAAATCATCTGGGTTAGCCATCTATAGAAATGATGACTAAAACACCAACAGCTTTTTCTATTTTCTTTTATTAGCACATTCGTACTTTTATCATGTGAAATTACTGCAATATTAATATAGTTAACAATGGTATTCTTTCTAATTGTGCAATGGAAAATAAAAATTCTTCAAAAATATATATATATATATAAAATCCTTGGACATTCTTTGTTTCGTGGTTCTGATCTTCAGTTTGTTATAAGTAGAGATGTTGTATTTATTTTCTTTTTTACGCATTTAAAACGTGAGTCATTCTGAGCGCTTGATTTAAATTTTTTTTTTTACCATCCTTAGGTCCAGGCACCAATCCTAATTAAATTATTCGGAAACATGACGAGGCCTTAATAAGCTCCTGCCCTAGATAGAATTTCGTGTCCAAGAAATCGGAATGTCCATTCCATGAGAAACAGAGCATTGGTGGATTCAAGTTAAGGTGATGTTTATTTCACGATGAATGTCACGTGTTAATTCACAGTGAACTGAAATTTAGCTGTTGTATATTTCACCATGATGTTTTAACTTTGCTAAAATGACACGTTCGTGATTACAAAACAAGTTTGCCATCAAAATATTTCCTTAATTTTAATCGCGACGAATGCGAAAAAGTCATAACGCCCCGTATATAAGCATAATGCTCGAAGCTGCCAATTCGTCTGTAGTAACAAAGTTTGAAAATAGAAAATAATGCAAAGTGGTTTTATTTGTGTGATTTAGATTGTTTCACCGAAATTTTGACAAAACTATGTATTTAAGATAAGATGATTGCAAGGCAATCATTTTTGTTGTTATCCACGAGAATATGAAACTATTTGTGCACGATACTTAAATATATTCGACGACGAATGCCACACATGAGTAACCAACAATAACAATTGGATTCATCAAAAATTATTTTTATATTTACATTATATTTGTTCATAGTTCTGCAAAGAATAATTCCTTCACAAAATTATACTATCGCATGACTCTATTTTGGTACAAATTTGGCCATTAGTTATATTCAAACATTGGTCTTTTTATATTCGGCTGTGTTAATTAATTATGTAGTCTTCTTGTAAATGATTATTTGTCTAGTAATTGTTTTTACATATTTAATTGTTGCAAAGAATCTCACAAATCCACAATCCGTGGAACATGATCAATTATCATTCTAGTAGACGACCAATGAGGCTTAATCATTTTAAAGAAATTTATTCGTAATTTCGTCCACAAGGATTATAGAGATTTACAAGAAATGAAAAGTACATAAATGTTTTCTTCTGCAAAATATTTTTTTACATCAAATATCGCCAGTAATCAACAAGAACCACCAATGATATGATAACTATGACTACAATTAGACGTGCTTTATCCAGACCCTTCAGTCGAGATAGAACTGATATGGCTACCTGGCCAGCTTCCATCAAGCAACCTTGTGGCATTGAAACATTGCAGATTTAATAAGACCAGTACCAACAGCAACAACATGTTGATAAGAATTCTTTGATTTGTACTGAACTTTGCCATGATGAAAAATTCGTCTATGAAGTTTTAAGGAGTAACTATATTTTGTAAAAACAACAAAGTACGACTTTTCTATATTTTTTTTTATGGAGTGTATGAGATGAGAGATGAAGAGTGCATGGGGATCGATTCACAAATAACATATATAGGTGAAGGCAACGAAACTAAAGTGCAAGATTAACGCCAACTACCATCTACACATATTGTAAGAGTTTGGTGATGTTCTGCCACACTGCTGACGAAATATTCGTCTGAGAATTGCGTGCATTACAGGATGTGTTATCTTTGCAAGAAGGTATTATTAGACAACACAAATGATAGTTTTACAATGAGATATTAAACAAGAGTGTCTAAGATTGTTTTTTATATTAGCCTGGAAAATTGCAAGTGGACATCTAGAGAAAATCATCTGGGTTAGCCATCTATAGAAATGATGACTAAAACTCCAACAGCTTTTTCTATTTTCTTTTATTAGCACATTCGTACTTTTATCATGTGAAATTACTACAATATTAATATAGTTAACAATGGTATGTTTTCTAATTGTGCAATGGAAAATAAAAATTCTTCTAAAAAATATATATATATATAATCCTTGGACATTCTTTGTTTCGTGGTTCCGATCTTCAGTTTGTTATAAGTAGAGATGTTATATTTATTTTCATTTTTACGCATTTAAAACGTGAGTCATTCTGAGAACTTGATTTAAATTTTTATTTTTTACCATCCTTAGGTCCAGGCACCAATCCTGATTAAATTATTCGGAAACATGACGAGGCCAGAATAAGCTCCTGCCCTAGATAGAATTTTGTGTCCAAGAAATCGGAATGTCCAATTCATGAGAAACAGAGCATTGGTGGATTCAAGTTAAGGTGATGTTTATTTCACGATGAATGTCACGTGTTAATTCACAGTGAACTGAAATTTAGCTGTTGTCTATTTCACCATGATGTTTTAACTTAGCTAAAATGATACGTTCGTGATTACAAAACAAGTTTGCCTTAAAAATATTTCCATAAATTTTAACATGACGAAAGCGAAAAAGTCATGACGCCCCGTATTTAAGCATAATGCTCGAAGCTGCCAATTCGTCTGTAGTCACAAAGTTTGAAAATAAAAAATAATGAAAGTGCTTTTATTTGTGTGATTTAGATTGTTTCACCGAAATTTTAACAAAACTATGTATTTAAGATAAGATGATAGCAAGGCAATCATTTTTGTTGTTATCCACGAGAATATGAAACTATTTGTGCTCAGTACTTAAATATATTCGACGACGAATGCCACATATGAGTAACCGACAATAACAATTGGATTTATCAAAATTTATTTTTATATTTACATTATATTTTGTTCATAGTTCTTCAAAGAATAATCCCTTCACAAAATTATACTACAGCATGACTCTATTTCGGTACAAATTCGGCCATTAGTTACATTCAAACTTTGGTCTTTTATATTCGGGTGTGTTAATTAATTATGGTGTCTTGTTGTAAATGATGATTAGTCTAGTATTTTTTTACACATTTAGTTGCTGCAAAGAATCTCACAAATCCACAATCCGTGGAACATGATCAATTATCATTCTAGTAGAAGACCAATGAGACTTAATCATTTTAAAGGAATTTATTCGTAATTTCGTCCACAAGGATTATAGAGATTTACAACAAATGAAAAGTACATAAATATTTTCTACAGCAAAATATTTTTTTACATCAAATATCGCCAGTAATCAACAAGAACCACCAATAATATGATAACTATAACTACAATTAGACGTGCTTGATCCAGACCATTCAGTCGAGATAGAACTGATATGGCTACCTGGCCAGCTTCCATCATGCAACCTTTGTGGCATTGAAACATTGCAGATTTAATAAGACCAGTACCAACAGCAACAACATGTTGATAAGAATTCTTTGATTTGTGCTGAACCTTGCCATGATGAAAAATTCGTCTATGAAGTTTTAAGGAGTAACTATATTTTGTAAAAACAACAAAGTACGACTTTTCTATATTTTTTTTATGGAGTGTATGAGATTAGAGATGAAGAGTGCATGGGGATCAATTAACAAATAACATATATAGGTGAAGGCAACGAAACTAAAGTGCAAGATTAACGCCAACTACCATCTACACATATTGTAAGAGTTTGGTGATGTTCTGCCACACTGCTGATGAAATATTCGTCCGAGAATTGCGTGCATTAGGGGATGTGTTATCTTTGCAAGAAGATATTATTAGACAACGCAAATGATAGTTTTACAGTGATATATTAACCAAGAATGTCTAAGAATGTTTTTTATATTAGCCTGGAAAATTGCAAGTGGACATCTAGAGAAAATCATCTGGGTTAGCCATCTATAGAAATGATGACTAAAACACCAAACGCTTTTTCTATTTTCTTTTATTAGCACATTCGTACTTTTATAATGTGATATTACTGCAATATTAATATAGTTAACAATTGTATGTTTTCTAATTGTGCAATGGAAAATAAAAATTCTTCTAAAATATATATATATATATATATAATCCTTGGACATTCTTTGTTTCGTGGTTCCGATCTTCAGTTTGTTATAAGTAGAGATGTTATATTTATTTTCATTTTTACGCATTTAAAACGTGAGTCATTCTGAGCACTTGATTTAAATTTTTATTTTTTACCATCCTTAGGTCCAGGCACCAATCCTAATTAAATTATTCGGAAACATGACGAGGCCTGAATAAGCTCCTGCCCTAGATAGAATTTCGTGTCCAAGAAATCGGAATGTCCAATTCATGAGAAACAGAGCATTGGTGGATTCAAGTTAAGGTGATGTTTATTTCCCGATGAATGTCACGTGTTAATTCACAGTGAACTGAAATTTAGCTGTTGTCTATTTCACCATGATGTTTTAACTTAGCTAAAATGACACGTTCGTGATTACAAAACAAGTTTGCCTTAAAAATATTTCCATAATTTTTAACATGACGAAAGCGAAAAAGTCATGACGCCCCGTATTTAAGCATAATGCTCGAAGCTGCCAATTCGTCTGTAGTCACAAAGTTTGAAAATAAAAAATAATGCAAAGTGCTTTTATTTGTGTGATTTAGATTGTTTCACCGAAATTTTAACAAAACTATGTATTTAAGATAAGATGATAGCAAGGCAATCATTTTTGTTGTTATCCACGAGAATATGAAACTATTTGTGCACGGTACTTAAATATATTCGACGACGAATGCCACATATGAGTAACCAACAATAACAATTGGATTTATCAAAATTTATTTTTATATTTACATTATATTTTGTTCATAGTTCTTCAGAGAATAATCCCTTCACAAAATTATACTATAGCATGACTCTATTTTGGTACAAATTTGGCCATTAGTTACATTCAAACTTTGGTCTTTTTATATTCGGGTGTGTTAATTAATTATGGTGTCTTCTTGTAAATGATGATTTGTCTAGTATTTTTTTTACACATTTAATTGCTGCAAAGAATCTCACAAATCCACAATCCGTGGAACATGATCAATTATCATTCTAGTAGACGACCAATGATACTTAATCATTTTAAAGGAATTTATTCGTAATTTCGTCCACAAGGATTATAGAGATTTACAACAAATGAAAAGTGCATAAATGTTTTCTACTGCAAAATATTTTTTTACATCAAATATCGCCAGTAATCAACAAGAACCACCAATGATATGATAACTACGACTACAATTAGACGTGCTTGATCCAGACCATTCAGTCGAGATAGAACTGATATGGCTACCTGGCCAGCTTCCATCATGCAACCATGTGGCATTGAAACATTGCAGATTTAATAAGACCAGTACCAACAGAAACAACATGTTGATAAGAATTCTTTGATTTGTACTGAACCTTGCCATGATGAAAAATTCGTCTATGAAGTGTATGAGATGAGAGATGTAGAGTGATGGGGATCGATGCACGAATAACATATACAGGCGAAGGCAACGAAACTAAAGTGCAAGCTTAACGCCAACTACCATCTACACATATTTTAAGTGTCTGGCGATGTTATGCCACACTGCTGACGAAATATTCGACCGAGAATTGCGTGCATTAGGGGTTGTTTTATCATTGCAAGAAGGTATTATTAGACAACACAAATGATAGTTTTACAGTGAGATATTAACCAACAGTGTCTTAGAAAGTTCGTTATAATAGCCTGGCAAATTGCGAGTGGACATCTAGAGCATATCATCTGGGTTAGCCATCTATAGAAATGATAACTAAAACGCCAACGGCTTTTTCTATTTTCTTTTATTAGCACATTCGTACTTTTATCATGTGAAGTTTACTGCAATATTAATATAGTTAACAATGGAATGTTTCCTAATTGTGCAATGGAAAATAAAAATTCTTCTAAAATATATATATATATATATAAAATCCTTGGACATTCTTTGTTTCGTGGTTCCGATCTTCTGTTTGTTATAAGTAGAGATTTTGTCTTTATTTTCTTTTTTACGCATTTAAAACGTGAGTCATTCTAAGCACTTGATTTTAATTTTTTTTTTTACCATCCTTAGGTCCAGGCACCAATCCTAATTAAATTATTTGGAAACATGACGAGACCTGAATAAGCTCCTACCCTAGATAGAATTTCCTGTCCAAGAACTCGGAATGTCCAATCCATGAGAAACAGAGCATTGGTGGAATCCAGTTAAGGTGATGTTTATTTCACGATGAATGGCACGTGTTAATTCACAGTGAACTGAAATTTAGATGTTGTATATTTCACCATGATGTTTTAACTTAGCTAAAATGACACGTTCGTGATTACAAAACAAGTTTGCCTTACAAATATTTCCTTAATTTTTACCGTGGCGAAAGCGAAAAAGTCATGACGCCCCGTATTTAAGCATAATGCTCGAAACTGCCAATTCGTCTGTAGTAACAAAGTTTGAAAATAGAAAATAATGCAAAGTGATTTTATTTGTGTGATTTAGATTGTTTCATCGAAATTTTAACAAAACTATGTATTTAAGATAAGATGATCGCAAGGCAATCTTTTTTGTTGTTATCCACAAGAATATGATACTATTTGTTCACGGTACTTAAATATATTCGACGACGAATGCCACACATGAGTAACCAACGATAACAATTGGATTTATCAAAATTTATTTTTATATTTACATTATATTTTGTTCATAGTTCTTCAAAGAATAATTCCTTCACAAAATTATACTATCGCATGACTCTATTTTGGTACAAATTTGGCCATTAGTTACATTCAAACTTTGGTCTTTTTATATTCGGCTGTGTTAATTATGGTGTCTTCTTGTAAATGATGATTTGTCTAGTATTTTTTTTACACATTTAATTGCTGCAAAGAATCTCACAAATCCACAATCCGTGGCACATGATCAATTATCATTCTAGTAGACGACCGATGAGACTTAATCATTTTAAAGAAAATTATTCGTAATTGCATCCACAAGGATTAGAGATTTACAATAAATGAAAAGTACATAAATATTTTCTACTGCAAAATATTTTTTACATCTAATATCGCCAATAATCAACAAAAACCTCCAATGATATGATAATTACGACTACAATTGGACGTGTTTGATCCAGACCCTTTAGTCAAGATAAAACTGATATGGATACCTGGCCAGCTTCCATTAAACAACCTTGTGGCAAAAAATAAAAAAAAATAACGGAAAAATTAGTGGCCTTTCTATGAAAAAAAAAATAAAAATTCTTGTAGCAATAAGGCAGTTTATGGACATGAGCCGCCACCGTTATTACTATTGTTTGTACAATTAGATGGCCCGCTTCCTCCCAATAGCCTAGCAGCGTAGAGATGCCGCACATTAGACAACACCAGGAGCAACCATAGAAACAGAATGAGGCACCTCCTCTGACTTTCTCCCAGCCTCATGTTGGGGATTTATTTTGGGGAGCAGAGAAGTACAGGAAGCTTACTCTTCTCTAAGGCTCCGTTTGGATGCGTTGAGAATAAGGTAGGAAGAAGAAAGAAGGGAAGAAATTTATTGGGAATGAGTAAATTTATTGGGAAGTGTGTAACTTTTGTGAAGAGTTTGGATGGTTAGAAATAAATTTATTGGTAAAAAGTGGTTATTCCTTATTCCTTATTCCAGGAAGAAGCCATCC
This sequence comes from Rhynchospora pubera, assembly GCA_028095005.1. NCBI lineage: Eukaryota > Viridiplantae > Streptophyta > Magnoliopsida > Poales > Cyperaceae > Rhynchospora > Rhynchospora pubera. The sequence goes on along the minus strand of CM051462.1, from coordinate 154,761,191 downwards.
AAACGGAGCCTAAGGTTCCGTTTGGATAGGTGTGGGAAGAAGAGAAGAAGGGAAGAAGTGGAAAGAAGTATTGGGAAGTGTGTAATTTTGTGAAGAGTTTGAATTGTTTATAATTTTTTTTTTCTTCTTCCTTCTTCTTCTTCTTTCTTCCAACGATCCAAACAAACTTCAAATTTGATAGGCTCCTTTTGCTGTGTAATAAGTGAAGATAAATGTAAGATGTGCAAGAGAGTTGCATGGTGGCTTGTTATATATAGTGATGAAGGGGAGAAACTAAATGGCACCATGAACCGTGTGAGCCATATTTTCATAGGATACTTGGTCTAAAACTTTGACAATTCCACCTTTTTTAATGGAATCAATTGGTCGCTGTACAAGGTTTGAAAGTAAGAATAGACAAGCGTGTCCAAAAGTTCAAACACTTGTGGCAGCATAAAAGTGGACAAAATCTGCTTCCTAGTTTGGGATCATCAATGATTAATATTTTTATTTGTTTGCTCTTTTGGTATACATTGTCTCCGGTAATACCAGTTTTACATAATATTCCAATTAAAGAAAGAAAAGAAAAGATGTCCTAACGGATGGCGCTAGGGCTGTCAATGGGTTGGTACGGTACGGTACAATGTATTTTTATATTCGTACCAGTTAAAATTATCTTTATCCGTACCTGCTAAAAATAGCTTTACCCGTACCTTATCCGTACCCGTTAAGAATTAACGGTACGGATACGGTAACGGTAGAAAATGGATAATAACAATAAAATTTGTACACTCTAGATAAATAAATTATATCAATAAGTACATTAATAAAGTGCAACAGTACATAATTTTTTAATTAAAATATAACAAAATCATAGAATTCTTCTAATGTCAAATATCACTCAAAACAAATATATATAACTATTAACTAATCAATTTCTTCATCAATACAAACAGATTCTGATAACGACATTAGTGCTCCATCTTTAATAGCGCCCTCATCCGTTAAATCCGTTTGAAATATAATAAATTGAAAATATTATTTAAAATGGCTGAAAGTATATTCACATGCTAAATTCTGAAAAAAAATATATACGATGCAATATAATCAATTCGCTTTTTATTTGTTGTACACTGAATATTGGAAAGAATTATAGAACATCTTAAAAAAAATCTACTAATATTTTTTACCAATCATGCAATATAAGATGTCATATGTATCATGTAATTGTATCTTTTAGTTATGGCAATTACCCGTTATGAAAACAGGTACGAAATAGCTTTTACCCGTATTTGTACCCGTTAAATTAATGAAAAAAAATTTCTTAACCATACCCGTACCCGTTACCTTAACGAAAATAAAACTTTACCCGTACCCGTCTTATCGAATACGGTACGGATCGGGTAAACGGGTTTCATTGACAGCTCTAGATGGCGCCAATCACATGCACACGAGTTTATGACAATTTATTGGTAAGTTTGTTAAGTTTCCCTCTCTAATGATACTTTCATTACAACCATTTATTGGTAAGTTTATGACAATTTTTAAAAACAGCAATTTTTGTAGGGTTCAGAACAAATTAGATTAACGACTTTCGAAAATTCGAAAAAAATGCTTAAAAATTTCACAAAAATGAAAATTTTGGTCGGTAAGGAGATTTCAATATGGAGATCATATTTGACGGTTTTGATCGGTCATTTGAACTTTCAAAATTGAGAACTGACGGGGTTTAACCGGGACTCCGGTCAAAGCGCTTTGATTGAAGGCTTTCTCATATAGAGAAAGGATTCAATCAAAATGCTTTGACTGGAGTCCCGGTTAAACCCCGTCATAACTCAATTTTGAAAGTTCAAATGACCGATCCAAACCGTCAAATATGATCTACAAATTGAAATCTCCTTGCCGACCAAAATTTTCATTTTTTTTGAAATTTTTAAGTATTTTTTTCGGATTTTCAAAAACAGCAATTTTTGTAGGGTTCAGAACAAATTAGATTAACGATTTTTGAAAATTCGAAAAAATACTTAAAAATTTCAAAAAAATGAAAATTTTGGTCGGTAAGGAGATTTCAATATGGAGATCATATTTGACGGTTTCGATCGGTTATTTGAACTTTCAAAACTGATATCTGACGGGGTTTAATTGGGACAACGGTCAAAGCGCTTTGATTGAAGGCTTTCTCTCTCTATCTCTCTCTCTATATATATATATAGGATGGGATGAATTGCTCAACAAATTCAATTTATACGAATATATTGTTAAATTTGTTGAGTTAAGATCTATTTTTAATGAATACCGATTCTGTAGTAAGTATTGTTATTTGGGTCATATTCAATTTAATAATATAATTTGATAATTAAAAATGTAAATAATCCATTTCTACATGGACGATCCACTTCAATTTCAATGGATACTGCTTGTAACTACAGGAAATAACTTTTTCCTAGAGAGCCTCTATCTAATGTATCAAAAAAAAAAAAAAAAACTATAGGAAACAGCAACTTATATATCCTTCAAAAAAAGTGGAAGCAATCCTACGGGCTGTGATTGAGCCAAAGAAAAAATGAGAAAATGCAGAACTTTTCCGATAGTTAATATTCCATGTTTGGTTCAAGCCCTTGGATCGTCATCATCTTAAAGAAAACTAGGTGGGGAAATACGACTTCGCCGCGTCTTAGCGGATTTTTTGTATTTTAATTTTAAGACCACTAATAATTTGTCATTAAGTCTAAATTCGGACAGACATATGAGTACAAAGGCAAAATGCCATAATTTTTCTTTTCACATGAGCTGTAAAAAAATTAGGTGCATAAGCATCATACATGAGCTGCTTTAGCATCCATATACATTGATTTTTTTTTAAAAAAAAATATAAGCAATTCAAGAGACAAATAAAGACACCATACATTTGATCATTATTTATAAACCTAGCCATTCCTTCATGGGAACCATGTGTGCAAAATTCATCTGAAAATAGTAACAAAGATCTCCAATTAATTCCTTTCTATAATACAAATAATATAATCAACGTGAGATAAATAAATGAAGTTAAAATCTAACAGGCATTATTACCTATTTTATGATTATAAACTTTTGTCATTATCTTAAGGAAAAAAAATACATGAGATATGTAATGACTAATGAGACATCTAAATCATAATCAGAACTATTTCGCAGCAATCACAATATCTAAATCCAAAAAAAAAATATTATTATCAAATAAAGATGCTAATTGGCTAATAATGCTCATTTTGACCGTGAAGAGAAGTTGAAGCTAATAAGATAATTTGTCAAGAAAAATATAATTTTATAAACAATAAACCGGTAATTCTGATATCAAATCAGCAATTTTATGAAAAAGGGAAGGGCATATATACTCACTACTATATCAGGTCTAATATATTTCCATTGAAATGGTAAAAAAAAAATTTATTACTTAAAAAGTAACCAGAAATAATTTTTTTTAGAATTTAAATTCTATCTTATTTAAAAGATTAGTTGTAATTAATCTATAAGTCCAAAAATTCTGAAAATTTTACAGAAGATGTGTTCGACCATAAAGTTCTACAGTTAAAATTTTGTTCAATTCTTTATAACCATTGAAAAAATAAAATTATTTAGTAAATTACCAAAAATACCCTTTTGCTGAGTAAACATGAAGAATAGAACAGTAACACCAACACTGTATATGTAATAGTAGCATTATTGATGAGGCACAAAATTAAAATTACCAGCACCCTATTTATGATAACACTAACAATTAAAAATTTTAGTAGTAAACTATTACCAGCATAAGGAAAAAAAAAAAAAAAGAGGAGCGTAAACCTATGAGGTCAAAATCAAAAAGAAAAAAGAAAGCAATTTCTTACTTTACATCACATATATGGTCAATTACATTTGGGCATATAACCTGTGAGAGGGGGATAGATGACAGTGAAATGTTGAATCTTAAATAGTGAAATAAAATGATATTTCATTCTATTTAAAAACAAAGTTTAAAATTGAAAATTACCATTTTAGTTTTTTTGCAATTCTGACATGTGAGAGAGGGATTGGAGTCCAGGAATTATCCAAAATTGTCACCATCTCTATAAAGAAAATAAAAAACTGAGTGTAGTATAAGCACGCTTGGTGACAAAGATCATCTGATGGAGTAGTAGAAAATAACTCGTGCATTCCCAAAAATTTATAACAAAATATTGGGATGGAAAAGTACAGTCACAACCAAAGAAACATCCACAAACATTCTTATTTGAAATGGAAATGTACAGTGGTGTAATTTTCCTGAAGTTAATCATCCAATCAGTGTTGCTATCCATATAGGAGTATGATTTTTTATTTAATCATAAGACATTTGTTTGAGATGGCTAGCAAAAGATTTTATTAAAATTTCTCATGGCAATGGCCATAAGGCAATTTATACTGGTAAGTGGTACTGCAAATAAATATATTAAAAAAACAGAACTATATGACTATTATCTCTGTGTCTCTTTTATTCATATATTAGAAGATTGGACACTTAAATGGATAGCAACATTAATTGGATGATTAATTTCGAAAAAAAAAAACTACCACCACTGTACCTTTTCATCCCAAATTGGGATGTTTATGGATGTTTCTCTTATATTACTCCATTTTATTTACACCCCAAATTTTTTATCTAGCACCAAGATAATTGTCAAAGCTAATCACGTGCTCAAAAATTAGAAATAAAGTAATTAATCATGTAATTGTAATGAACAAAAAATATAAAAGTAAACACAACTTTGAGTTTTACTATGATGAATAACTAAAAATTAAATTAGCATCATGTTATTATCATTATTCATACATAATGCCCATGAATGTCAATTTATAGGAAAAAGAGGATATATATCGTATCAACCATAACATATATCACTTCCATAGTTTAAAAAAATAAAGAAATAAAGCCAAGTTAAAAACAATAAAAGGAGATAATAAAAACTTCAAAAAATTCCAAATTCAGACCATAATTTAAAAATTCACGCAAAACTTTCAAAGTAAATAAGTAAATATACTGTTAAATAAATAAAATAAAATAAAATTAGCAGAGTTAGTATTACTTGTCGGTTCACAACAATTGGCTAGTTGTGAAAATAAACCTGATTTTTGGCAAGTTGCAAAAAATGTTGATTACAAATAAACCTGATTCTGATTGATAGTGGAGAACCTTGTATCAATAGTCAATAACAATAAAAAAGAAGACAATATTTTAAAAGGAAAACACAGATTGCAGTTAATTGGCATGCAAATAACCTGATTTTGATTGATAGTGGCACAACCTTGATTGTAATTGGTCTAGGTTTAAGTTGAAATACCACTTTGAATCCATTACGTCTGTCACGGGAATTGTAGGGAGAGAGGAGGAACCATCAAAACAAAACAAAAAAAAAGAAAGTTAAAATTAGTAGAAAATAGGAAACAACAGAATCTAAGTGCTTTTCCATCTCATTGTGCCTTTCAATATTGCATGCTAAGAATGTTAATTTTATCAAATGTTTTATCATAATTAATAATGTTGTAATAAGATATGGATATCTTACTTATTAAAACCAGATCAAATGTCTTACCAGAATACCCCACTGGTATCTCTTGTCAAAAGAAGCATTGGAATTGTTTGTGCAGAGCCAATGATATATTTTTCTATCCGGTTAATCCACACTTGACTTGTTTTCATCGAACTCATGTCCAGAGCCAATAGCTCATTGCCATCTAGCACATTGAAGAACACATTGTACCATGTCAATGGTTGCTTCTGAGATGGTTCTCCTCATTCCACTGATGAACACCCAATATGAGAATCAAGGTCTAGAGATTCTCCTTTCAAAACAATATGATTATACATATCCCAAACAGACTTTGTTTTTTAATTGCATTTGACAGACTGAAAATAGGGATTTCATTAATGAATTAGAACTGCACTATTTACAAACCTAGTATGTCCACTACTGCCATGTCAGATCACGCTTTCCCTCCAAATACCTATCATCTCGTGTACTTCAAATTAAAAGAAACTTAACTTAGGCTATAATTTGAACATCAATTAAGGGAGAAGAAAAATAAATACTGAAATTAGTCTCAGTTCTAGTATTTATATGGAAAATATAGTCACCAATGTACTGCCTTTGGAGCTCAATGCTCAAAATTTTGTTCGCGGGTGGACATTGTCTCCCATGCTCAAATGCTTTTTTAATAGACTGGCAAGCAAATATTAAAAGCCAAAGATGGAGAGAGATGGGATCTCCCTTTTATTTTCCATTAGGAGACAATGGAGAGAGACCTACCGTGCGACAAATAGAGGCGAACGGAGAGGCGATGGACCATGGATTGGGGAGAGGCCACTGAACAATCAAAATTTTCGATTCAACGAAAGTTCTTCTTCAATTACTTAAATCGAACAAAACTCACTTAAAAAGCTTTCTCTCACCAGACAGACCCTGTCACGTTCTTGGCGTGATTTAGGTTCATTTTCATATAATTTAGGTGGAAAATCGGATACTGGTAAAGGGGTAATTAGGGAACAGTGAGAGATAGAAAAGAACTTTCATTAATCAATTTTCTTAGTACATCTTACAAGGAGTTCTCTCCTATTTATAGCTGAGCAATTACATCAATCCTATAATTTATAACTCAGCCCCCTAATCTAATCTGTACAGAAGGAACGGTCCAGATTAATTGACCGTTGTGTCTATCTCTTATCCCATTAAGTCTATCCCTTATCCTGTTAAGTTTATCCCTTCTGGTAATAAAGTGATCATTCTGTCTGTGGCTGCCTTTACTTCTCCATTGCAGCTGTTTATTCTTAGCACATGACATTCTTGTACCTGTTATCCTGATTCCCAATGTGCAATATACGGTACATGACAGACCCAGTGCCTCCTTTCGCTATCTAGCATCGATGGCTTCTTCTTCCTGGAGGAGGAGGAGGTCGAGGGTTTTTGGGTGGCACGAATTTGGCGGAGAAGAGCATGCGGAGCGTCGGGAGGAGGTGGAGCGGAATTGGCAGAAGATGAGGAGGTAGTGGAGAGGCGACGGGTGGTGTGAGGGATTCGCAAGGTCGACGGAGGAGGGAGCTAGAGAGTCGGTGAGAAAGAAAGAGGGGTTGGATAAAAGAGGAGAAACAAAGACCGATCGAATTTTAGCGTAAGCGAATGAATGGTCAGATTGTCATGTCGCTGACGGAAAACAAAACGGTCCACGACACCCACGGGTTTTAATTAATATATATATATATATATATATATATATATATATATATATATATATATATATATATATATATTTAGATTTAGATTTAGATTTAGATTAGATATAGATGCCTCCAGATCTGTCGCTTTTTGTCCCTGGAAAAGAAGTATTCATTTATCCGCGCATACAACTATACAAGTACACAAATGGGTCAATAGAGAGTTAAAGACTAAAAGAGTCGCAAGGAAGCATTTCAGCTTGCCAATGCCATTTTTAGGACGGAGAGGACTGGGAAAATCGTTAGCAGCCCTATTTTGTACCCACATTGTGGGCCATAGGCGGAATAACGACCATTTGAAATTTAACCGTCGATGTTTTGATCGTGTTCGACGTCTAACATACTTGTTTCTAGTAGTACTCAAAATTTAAATCTGAAAAAGAATTTTCTCCCATTTTTTTTTATATACAAAGCATGGAAACAAGATCTATGATTTCTTATCTTCAAAAAATTCTCCTATTGTTTCTCTAGTTTGATAATGAGTATAGAAATCTAAAAAATACATATTTTTGTCGAATTGAAATTTTGATATTAATTTTTGTCAGCAATCTAAAAATTCCTTTATAGAGAAGTCAAATCCGGAGAATAAATTAGGTTCTATTCTGCTGAAGTTTTTCCACAAGCAGTTTGAATTCAGACCGATTTGATCAGATATAAGACATGCGTAACAGCTGCCAAAGGAAATCCAACGCAGGTCAGCATGTGTTTTTTCCAAGCAACTCCTTCCTGCTATTCATTTTTCCGTTTTCTATTTTATCAAATCCGAATTGAGATTAATTTAATTTGTGTCAAATTGTGCGTATAGAAGGAAGCTAGTACAAGGAATTGAATTTAAGGATATGCTTGTATATTATCCGCTTTTGATATTAAAAAAAAATATGTTTGAACGTCGATTATGGAAATTTAGTCATGTTATTTTGTATTAGGTTCCGTAAGAAAAAATAAGGTACTATATATACTAGTTTTTTGTAAAATATTAATTTTAAATTATTTTTTATTTAATTCGAAGTATCAAATTTAAAACGGTGATATCCATCTTCATGCTTGTCTTTATTTAATACTAGATGGAGAGAGGCGGCTTCGCCACCATTTGATGGCTAAAAATCAATTTTGATTCTCGAAATAATTTGAAAATTTAAGTGCATATCTTTTTTTTTCTTTGACGACAAATTTCTATAATGAGTTTTTCGTTTAAAAAATGTGATGTTTATATTTGAATAAATGTTTTTAATTTGTTTATTAGATTTATTTGGTGTTTGAAATAAATAAAGATCTGTATTTTTCTAAAATATTTTTTTTGTATGCATCTCTTTAGGATTCAATGCTCGCCACTATATGTTTTTTTCCTTTTTTTTTCCTTAAATAAAGCAACAATTTGATATCTTTATTATTACCTTCACTTTGCCAGATCAAGTCCCTTTGAAAGAGCAATCAAACCAAAAAAGCATTGAACACATCACGTTTCTCATCTTGTTTCTATTTCACACGGTTATCCTAACAAATTAATATATGAGGGTGCGTTTGGATAGGTGTGGGAAGAAGAGAAGAAGTGGGAAGAAGTATTGGGAAGTGTGTAACTTTGTGAAGAGTTTGGATTGTTTATAATTTTTTTTCTTCCCATCTTCCTTCTTCCTCTTCTTCTTCTCTCATCCAAACGCACCCTGAAAGAAGTTAATTGTGTCCCAACAAACATTACAAAAGATAATTTGCTAATATATTTCCATTTTAAGGTCTTCTTTCCTCACCTTTATTTCCTTTCCCAGATTTCATCAATGTTCATTATCCTCTATTGATTAGTTTGAGACTAATTGGGGGCTGGGATGGTTATAATCATGTATGAATCATGATCCGCTGTGATATTTATTTTCTTCTATAAGGATTCTAATATGCTATTTTTATATCTGATTCTGCTTTAACTGGACACATCACACAACATCACAATAATTTCTATTTCCCGGTACCATTATTGCAAGTTTTGCCATTAGTGCTATTTATATTACATTATTACTGGATGTGTAACTTTATGTTAGTGCTACTTATTTCCATTTTTTGTAAATAAGATTATAGAACTAATTTTTATTGTACAAAAAAAAACATGGTTCACTAAGACAATCATTCAAAATTGAAAATTGCAAATTGCGACATTTTCAGACAACATGTATAATGTTAAAAGACTTTTAAATTATAGAAAGGGGATAAATAACCTGGTATTTTCTGTTGTGAAGGATAAAGAGCTTCACGCAAGTGAGCATTGAAGAATACCCAAGCTTCTATAAAAATGGCAAAATAGGGAATTAAATAAAGAATCCAATTGTCAGGAAGTCAAAACTACTATCGTATTATATTTACAGTTAATTTATTTGATTTTATTTATAAAAGGATCTTTCTGTTTGCTTAAAGTTATAAATGGCGAAGCTTCATTTTTGCCTTTTGGATTCTTCAACTTCTATACTAAATAGAATGAAATTTTCAAATTAAATGGCTATAGAAATTAATAATTTTTTTAGTTTTTCAGAAATACCTTTTGGCAGCATCGTTATCACACGTCAACATTAATCTATGTCAGGCCCCTCTTCTCACCTTTACTGATACTAGTACTTGTTAGTGCCATTACCGGTACACCCTCACAAAGTTGCGAACTTACAGAGAAAATTTGATTACCCGTGCTTCCTTTTTCTATCCAGCCAGTTAAGATTAATTAGTGGCAAGCCCCTTGAAGAGTTTCTTACATGCCATAAAACAACATATGTACACCAGTTGATTAATGAACCCAAACTTTTCACCTTGGTTTCCTCTGCCGGCAGAGGGATATATATCCTTCAAATGAAAACAAAACAACAATAAGTGTGCATACAACATGAAAATTTATCATTCACTAATCACTACCAAAGTAAGCATTGTTATTATGAGTGTAGACATTTACTAATCACTAATCACTCAAGGACCATTTGCATAATTTATAATTATTTATCATAAGTTTTGTTGACATTGTTATTATGAGTGTAGACATACAAATTACTAATTTACTACCCATATCATTTTAAGTTTTGTTAACATTGTTATTACGGAAGATACTCCTATGCTATGCAAAGGATAATCTACACAGATTTATGAGTAGGTTACATAACATCATAGATAAATTTCAAATGAGCGGGAGAAATATTTCACAATGAATAAAGTGCTGCAGAAATTCACCATGCATGTTCATTTACTTTTAGTTACAAGTACCTCTATGAACTTATGTATAATGGTATTTGGTAATATCTAGCTATGCATAGCTGTGTTATCTAACACAACATGAAAATTTAACCACATAGTTCATGATATTACCTTAGTATAATATATGTACCGCAAAGTTACTCTATGTTGTTAGTGTTATTAAAACTGGAGCAGACTGGATGGTGTGATTAAATGGTAAGGATTGGACTCAGTACCAGAGGCAAGCATTGCATGAATTATTAAATTAATTTGGTCTTCGCAATGTGTATTGTCTCATACTGATTTAGAATTTATAAAAGTATGCAATTGGAAATGACTATGATATATACAGTACTAACTCTGGTATTGACTATGATATGTACAGTACTAACTCTGGTATTTTTTAATGAAAATAAAAAAGAATACACCAGGTTTTCTGCAATATTTTTCTTTTACATACCAAAACGATTAAAACTTCAGGCATCTGGAAAAAAAAGAAACCTTCCAAACGGCAGCACCAAAATATAGTTTTTACTTAACTAATCAACTGAAACAGTAAGAAGTTCATGATTATCCCCAAAAAGAGGAACAAATAAACTAAAATCACAATGATTTGGCAGTACCAGCAAAATTCTCCAGTGTACAATTTAGGGTATCAACCGAACCTTTTTTCGCATCTGCTCCTTTAGCAGCCAAGAAATCCTCCACACTGCTAGTCTCATCAAACCAACCAAGTCGGATCGAGTATCGCAAACCTTGCATGTAAATATCATTGCCATGCCATGCCTTGTCAACATCTTCAAGTTCGAAAATGCCTTATAAAGTCACATTGTTGTTCTCAGACATGGAAACTACATTGGGTTTGGTTTCTGAGAATTTAGAGTCATCTTGAAGTTTTGTTGTTGGTGTTGTTGATTCAGCCTTTGTACTCGCAAGCTTGATGTCGGCTGTCATATTACAACATATGTTTATATTAGTCCTATATACAAATAAATATATGATCCCAGAGATAGGTTTCAGCAGTAAGCACTGTTATGTACCCAGTGACCAACTGATATTAGTCTTTGGTCCTTGAACTTGCTTTGAACCTGTCATTTCTTTGAATTTGGAAATTATCAACCTCTTTTTTTATTTTCAATTGGCCGAATACCATTGGAATATCAAAGAATTTGGTCGATGATTATTATCCAATTTGATGCTGAGTCAGAGTGTAAGATTTGAATTTGGTAACTGTCAACTTATCTTGTAATTTTCATTTGGCCATATAACATTACAATTCTAAAGAATTTGGCACGATTAATTCCCGGTCGTGTTCTAACAAGATATACAATTAGAAATTGAGAAGAGAAGAGATTGAGAGATAAGATGATTTCATTGATCTAATCTCTATTCTTTACGATTACAATCAAAGGATTATATATAGAAAGTGAAATCAAAGACGCTAGCTATCTCTCTCAGTCAGTTACAAGTGTTTGTTAGAGATACAGCCTCTGGATCTTCTGTGGCAGCTGTTGTGAGAACAAATGTATAATGTTTCGCTCAGACTTCACTTTCAATTCTTTTGTTGACTGTATTACTCATCACACCCCCCCACAAACTAATGTTGTGTCAACAACATTGAGCTTGTTCTTCAGAAATGTAAATCTTGGTTCATTCAAGGGCTTGGTCATAATATCTCCAATCTGATCTGTAGAACAAAGAAATCGTACCTCCAATTGTTTAGCAGCTACTCTTTCTCTCACAAAATGAAAATCAATCTCAATATGCTTTGTCCTTGCATGGAACATAGGATTAGATGCCAGGAAAGTGGCCTCAATGTTGTCACACCATAAGATTGGAGGTTGAGATAAAGAGATGTTCAATTCTGTGATCAGAAACTACAACCACATGATTTCAGTGCAGGTCAAGGCCAAACAATGATATTCAACTTCAGTACTGCTCCTGGATACAATTGGTTGCTTCTTGGCACACCATGATACTAGATTGCGTCCAAGAAAAACACAATATCCAGAAGTTGATTTTCTATCATCAATGGAACCAGCCCAATCTGCATCACTATATGCATGTATGGACAGTGAAGAATTGGAATTAAGATGTAACCCATGATGTAGGGTACCACATAGGTATCTCAATATTCTTTTGATAGCAATCCAGTGAGTATTAGTTGGTTGATGCATAAATTGAGAAACCTTATTCACAGCAAAGGAAATATCAAGTCTGGATAGTGTTGCATACTGTAAAGCTGATCCAACTACACTTCTGTAAAGATGAGGATCATCACAAGGCACTCCATCATGCAGAGAAAGAGGTGTACCTGTAGCCATGGGAGTGAGACAAGGTTTGTCATTGACCATGTTGACTTTTCATAGCATATCAAGAATGTATTTAGTCTGAGTCAGGTAGATTCCTTTGGAAGAATGATGAGCTTCAATCCCCAGAAAATGATGAATTTCACCTAGTTCTTTAATTGCAAACCGTTCATGTAATTGGGTGATGCAATGTGTGATGGCAGCATTGTCAAAACCAGCGATGAGTATATCATCAACATAGACCAAAATAAAAATAGACTTCCCATTTCTTGTTGATATGAAAAGAGAAGGATCATAGGCAGAAGATTTGAATAAAAAATTAGACAATACAGTGCTCAATTTTTGAAACCAAGCACGAGGAGCCTGTTTTAGTCCATAAAGAGACTTGCGTAGAAGACACACATAGTCAGGATGAGCAGTGTCAATGAAGCCAGGAGGTTGGGCTATCAAAACTTTCTCTGACAAGCCACCATGAAGGAATGCATTATGTACATCTAGCTATTTGATGGACCACTTATGAATAGCAGATATGGAAAGAATGACACGAATTGTGGTAGGTCTGACTATAGGACTATAAGTGTCAAAGAAATCAATTCCCTCTACTTGATTATAACCTTTAGCCACCAATCGTGCCTTGTGTCTTTCAATTGACCCATCAGGCCTTCTTTTGAGCTTATAGACCCATTTGCAACCAATAATTTTTTTTATTCTGCTGAGGTGGAACTAGGGTCCAAGTGTTATTCTTTGCTAAAGCAACAATTTCACTTGCCATTGTTGATCTCCATTCTGAGGATGAATTGGCTTGGTTGAATGTGGTTGGTTCAGTGGAGAGAGAGGTTAAATGAGTGACATAATCAGTGAAGTGTTTAGGGATTCGAGTTTTGTCTTTATTTCAAGTAACCATAGAGTGAGAATTAGGAGGTCTTAGCGGCTGTGTTGAAGGAAGAGGAGTAGAGGGTACTGAAGCTGTTTCAGTTGCAGTGTTGACAATACGGTCATGTACAGTCAGTTGTGAATTTAAATTGTAGGGACGGTCAGGAGAATCGTTGAGTGAAATGATGGATTGTTCAGTATGTGGTTGTGCAGAGGCTGGTGCAATCAACTGAGTATTGGGCTGATCAGGGTGGGCCATAGCTGGGCCTTACAGAAGAAGTGGTATTGGTGACACAGCATTTGAAATAGAGGCTGAAGCTGGCGCCTGAGATGGTTTGAATGTTTCAAAAGGAAATTAACTCTCATCAAATTGAACATTCTTTGAAATAAACATTCTATTTGTCTCCAAATTGAGGCATCTCTAGCCCTTCTGATTAAGGGAGTAACCAATGAAGACACAAGGTTGTGCTCTGAGTTCAAGTTTGTGTTTATTATAGGGCATTGTCAAAGGAAAACACAAACAACCCAATACTTTTAAGAAGGAGTAATCAGGTGACTTTTTGAAGAGAGTAGTGTAGGGTATGGAATTGTTAGTTGGCAGCCTATTGATCAAGTACACAGTGCTAGAAAAGATTTCATCCCAGTAAGAAATAGGAATAAGCATGAGCCATTGTAGCAAGTGACAATTCTACAATGTATCTGTGTTTTCTTTTCAGCAGTGTCATTATGCTATGGAGTATGTGGACAAGTTGTTTGATGCACAATTTGTGGAAATTGTGAAGTGATAGGCTTAAACTCAGCCCCACCATCAGTTCTCAAAACTTTGACAAACACATTGAACAAGTTCTCAGATTGAGCTTTGAAAAGAGAAAACACTTGATAACTTCACTCTTGTATTTCATAAAGAAAATCTAGGTAAACTTAGAAAAATCATCCACAAAAGTTACATAATATCTATAATCTTTTGAGGAAACAACAGGGGAAGGACCCTAGATGTTAGAATGTACTAATTGTAAAAAAAACAGTAGAACAACTATCAGAGGCCTGAAAAGGCATTACATGAGCTTTTGCCTGAGTACAAGAGTGACATAAAGCTAAATTTTGTGAACTACAAGGTAAACTGTTTGATTTTATTATCTGAAGAGTTTTGGAAGAAGATAGATGACCCAATCTAGCATGCCAAGTTGTTGCAGAGATATGGGTATCCAAGAAGGCTACATGAGAAGACTTCACCGAAAGAGTGTGCAATCTTGACGAAGAGCGAAGAGCTTTTGAAGAGAGATCCACAGTTCTCTAGTTGAGGAGCAGGAAACCACATGAGCTTGAACAGATTCAGATAAAGACTATCTGATCCATCCAAGGAGGAGCTGGTCCTGACGACGCCAAGGGAGAAACTCTGGATTGACGATTTGGCCTGAAGTTCTTTGACGAGTTGCATCTAGAGAGGTGATTCAATGAAACGAGACAAGTCATAATCATGGATCAGCGGTAGGATCTGAGCTGTCCAGGCGAGATAGTTCGAATCATTGAGTTTTGTTGCAATTGGGAGGTTAATAAGAACAATTGGATCCATGGTAGTTGAAGAAGATGGAGGTAAGTTGGTGGAGGTCGAAAAGGAAGAAGATTTGGAGTTCAGATTATCATCTGACGCCATTACAATGGCTCTGATACCATAACGAGATATACAATCAGAAATTGAGAAGAGAGGAGATTGAGAGAGAAGATGATTTCATTGATCTAATCTCTATTCTTTACAATTACAATCAAAGGATTATATATAGAAAGTGAAATCAAAGACACTAGCTATCTTTCTCAGTCAGTTACAAGTGTTTGTTAGAGATACAGCCTCTGGATCTTCTGTGGCAGCTGTTGTGAGAACAAATGTATAATGTTTCACTCAGATTTCACTTTCAATTCTTTTGTTGACTGTATTGCTTATCAATTAGTACTGAGATAGATTGCAGAAAAAGAAAGGCAATTAATTAAATTGAATCTTCCTCATTTTCTTTTAAGACACTAAATTTTCTCAATTTACTGCTTTCCCCACTTAGGAACCACCCAATTTCTAATTCTGACAGTAGAAAAAAAAAGATGTAAATCCAAAAACCAGGGCTAAGTTATCTCTCTTTGACACACACTCTCAATTTAAGCACCCAGTACTACAATAATACCAGATAGCAACTGATATCTCATATTTATATTGCTATTTTGACCAGACTTTACATCGAAATCGTGGCTAAAGCTTTGATTTATTGTTGTTTTTGCCTTTCTTTGCCAGATTTGGCACTGCCTTTTGCACTTTGTTCTTATTTGTAGGAATCCAAGGAAATCAGTAAGGAAAGCATCAATTCAAATGCTAGATGACTCATGCCTAGCCTAGATCAAGCCCCGACTCAACCCATTGAAGCAACCCCGCTCGAATCAAGACATTTCTCAAACCAGACCCTTCAATTCGGACCGAATTTCCCTGAATTCGGACCGAATTCCTGCACAGGCAAACTTCTGAAAATCCAGCGAGACCAATTCGGTCCGAATTCTCCTGAATTCGGTCCGACTTGCTATACAAGGATTGTGTTCTGGCAGCGTTCTGGAGGAGTTTTCTCCATCTGGAAGCCTCCATTTCAGCCAAAAATTAAGGAAAACATGTCTGACGGCTAGGAGAGAGTATACAGGCGCCTTCCATCTTGGAAGGAGGCCATCTTTCATTCCATTTTTCTAACTTTCTCTCTCCAGCAGATCCAGATCTGGGTTTTTGGCTCTTTTCTCTTGGCTTGTGCGACTTGGGCAGAGGGAGAGACGAGTTTAGTGCTATTGCTTGCTGCTCCGACGAATTCCTTACTCTCTATTGTGCATTTGGCAGTGATTGTGTCCGAAAAACTTGGTCTATTTGTGTATTTCTGACTTTTCTATATTTTATGGGTTTATGGATTGTTTGGGCTTATATACTGTTATTTGCATGATTTCTATTAGCATGTTAGGCTAAAAACTTGTTACTTTAGGGATAGATGTAGCTTAGATTTAGGTTTTGCTTGGTTTGCTTATTTTGTTGATGGACGAAACTAATTACCCTTGGGGTTTTTATTGAAATTGCTTGTGTTTGGACCGTTTACTACTTGTATTGCTCGACTTCTGTACGCGCGCATTTGTTGGGAACTTCTATACATTATATTAATCGAGTCCTGTACAATTATTTCGAGGTAGGCCAAAGGCGAAAGTCGACCAATTAATAACCAAAAGTGAACGTTTCTAGTTAGGCGAAAATCTAACTAGATACCTCGTAGAAAATCATTGGTAAACTCGAGTAAGTCCACCGAACAACAAAAGTTGGGGGTGCAATACACTCGATTAAGGTTGTTTAATACTATATCCCAAATACCGTACCCAATAGGCGAAAGCGGAGGGTTAGGGAGTTAGGTTTGGCTAAATGGACCTTTGGCTTGAATAAATAAACAAAAGAGTAAACCACAACATTTACACACTGGAATTCGGTCCGGAATTCGAACCGAATTAGCAAGGCTGAATACGACAGTGCTAAGTCTTGTGACTCTGTGACCAAATTTAGGTGAAATCGATCCCTAAGGCACTTTTCTCATCATATTTTAATCCGTTAGAAAACCCCAAAAATACTTATTTCAATTGTTTTTCATAATCTTCATTACTTGCAATTGCGTTCTTTTATTTCTCTTTGATTTGTTCTATTTGTGATACCGATTCTTTTCTAATTTTTTATTGTCTAAATTTAACGAAATAATAAGAATAATATTCATATCCATCTATGTGGGTTCGACACCTTTACTATACTACAAGCGACTAGTCGAGTACAAGGATTATTTGTTTGACCTTGGTTTACACCCTCGATCAAAATGGTGTCGTTGCTGGGGATGGCATTATGATATTATTTCTTATTAAAATAATCAGAGACTAGACTCATTATTTTATTCTTTTTACCCATTCGGTACATTTGTTGTTGCATCTCTTGTGTGTAGATTAACGCTGGCTAGAGGTTCAAGAAACACCCAACCCCAAATTCCACACGATTACAACCTCAGGGAGAAGGGAGACAACCTTCAAGAAGCCTCTAGCTCGAGCACGACTCAAGCCGCTGCTCGTAAGGGGAAGAAGCAACAACAACCCGCACCGAATTCGGACCGAATTCTACCACATCCGGTCCGAATCACAACTCAGCAAGTTCCAGAGGGTACAATTCGGACCGAATTCCTACCAATTCGGACCGAATTCCGGCAGAACCTGCACACGGGCGAAGGAACAAGCGTTCCGATGGCTGATCGAACCGATGAAGCTAGGCAACTTGAGGATTTACGCCTTGAGTTAGAGGCCACCCAACAAAGAATTCTCCAAGAACGACTTGCCCTCGAGCAAGATCGACTCAACTTCGAGGAGGAGCGCAATGAAAATTTCAATGAAGGCGGTAGCATCTATGGAGCACCGGTGAATCCCAACGAAGTTCAAGGGCCCCACGAAACTCTCCGCGAGCATTCTGCCCCTCGAGTCCAAGACGTGGATGGACCGATCGTGATTAGGGGGATCGCCGCCAACAACATGCAAATCAACCCCGCGCATGTCGCGCTCGTGCAACAAAACCAATTCTATGGGGCTGACCAAGAGGACCCACATGCACATTTACAAGCTTTTCTTGATTGCACCAAATTGTTGAAATTCAACGGGGTTTCCCCGGATTCAATTAGACTTCTCTTGTTTCATTTTTCTCTTAGGGATAAGGCCAAGAAATGGTACAACACACTGAAAAGAAGGTCAATTGATAATTTGGAAGCCATGGCTAGGATTTTCCTTGAACGGTATTTTTCAGCAAAAAGAGCCTTTGAAATTTGGAGGGAAATCACAAATTTCAAACAAAGGAGTGATGAATCATATAGGGAAGTTTGGGAACGGTTTAGAGACTTAGAGAACTCTTGTCCTAACCATGGAATTCAGGATTGGTTGACCATCCATTCATTTTATGATAGTATTAAAGTGAATGTTGATGCTCTTTCAGGTGAAAGTTTCACGCAACTCGATGCGGAGCAAGCACGTGCAGCCATTGAGAGATGTGCGCTGCAATACAATTGGCCAGCACCTAACCCGTCAAAGAGCAATCCAACACGGCACGAGGTCAAGGAGGTCCAAGACACCCGAGACAGGATTGATTACTTGGAAGCCGAGCTTGCGAAGATGCAATCGATCAGTGGCACGCACTTGCTCTCAAAAAAGTGCGGAGTATGTGGGGAAGAAGGGCATAAGTCTCTAGATTGTCCTCTCCAGTATGGGGACCCCGCACCAGAGGAAGTCAACTCCTTTGAGGAAGTTCATAACTATTATCAAAGTGTAATGGGGAACAATAAGGCAGGTGGTAACCAAGGCAATTTCCAAAACCGCGTGTTCGTCCCGAGGAAGATATATAACAACCGCCCTGGCAATCCACCTCAACCAAACCAAAATCGAGGTGTCCCATTCAACAACGATCGGGGACAGAATTTTCAAAGAAAACCCTATGTTACACCTGAGCTTGAGCGATTTGCTGAAACTCAGAATGCCTTAAATGAGAAGCTCCTTGATGGAATGGCCAAACTTCAAAAAGAAGCCGGAGCTGCCTCACGAGTGGAAAAGATGATCGAGGGGTTCTTTGCTTCTCAAAACACTCGCGAACAAGGAAAGCTCCTGAGTCAACCCGAGCCAAACCCTCGCGCATAGATCAACGCGGTGCACACGCTTAGGAGTGGCACCCAGTGCAAGGACCCACATATGCCAAAAGAAGTTCAGCCGAAAGACACATCTACAGCTGAACCTGAGTAAAATTCGGACCGAATTCTTCCTAATTCGGACCGAATTCCCGCGCAGCAAATTCCAGAACCTCTAATTCGGACCGAATTCGAAGGGGTCAAACGTGCATCTGCCCCGAATCCTCTACTGAAAGCTCCCGATCAACGCGTAAGGGCCCCATTAACTCAAAGGTTGGGCAAAATAAAGGAAACGAGCAGTTCAGAAAGTTCTTAGAGGTAATCAAGGGTTTGAGAATTACCATTTCTTTCACTGATGCAATTACTCAGATTCCCTCTTATGCCAAGTTCCTAAAAGACCTTGTTACTCACAAATTTCTTTTAGAAAAATTCAAAAGTGCAGGAATAACAGAGCATTGCAACATGGTGATTCAAAATAAGATGCCAGTTAAGATGGACGATACGGGCAGATTCACCATACCTTGCACTATTGGCGGGACCCAGATCAAAAGAGCCTTATGCGACAACGGGGCAAGCATAAGCTTGATCCTCAAGTCTGTGTTCAACCGGATTGGCATTGGGAGGTTGAAACCCTCGAACACCACTCTCAAACTCGCGGATTCATCAATTCGACTGCCCATTGGTGAGATCGAGGACATCCTAGTCAAACTCGGTACATTCTTTATACCTGGTGATTTTGTGATAATGGACATGGAGGAAGACGAGGATGTTCCCATCATTTTGGGGCACCCCTTCCTTAGAACTGCAGGTATCTTGATGGACATAAGAGATGGAACCATTCTGGTGAGAGTCGGGGGTGAGCAATGAGAGTAGACCAAGCCATTAAATGCTCAAACTAGCTCGAGTCTTGCTATCAAATCGACGTGGAGGAGACTCCGATCGAGAAACGACTCGAAGACCGGTATCTTGATGCTCTTAAGACCTACCACGAGTTCCTTAGTGAAGTGCAGGAAGCAATAGCGGTGGAGGAATCGTCTGAAGAGGCGACAGAAGGGCCAGAGCCACAAAAACACCATCAATTCGAACGAAATTCCACCCAATTCGGACCGAATTGATGTCTCTGGAATTTCTGCAATTTTGTCATGTGAGAATTCGGACCGAATTCCTCCTGATTCGGACCGAATTCCAGCCCCTGAATAGCCACCTCAAGTTGAACTAAAGCCCCTGCCCAATTATTTAAGGTATGAGTTTCTCGGACCAAATCAAACCTACCCTGTTATTATTAACTCTTCTTTGGATGATGAGCAAACAGGGAAGTTTTTGGAGGAACTAAAGGCACATCGGAAGGCGATCGGGTATTCGATTAGGGACTTGAAAGGCATTCATCCGTCCTTCTACACACATCGCATCTTGATGGAGGACGACCACAAGCCAACAATCGAGGCTCAAAGAAGACTTAACCCCATCCTGAAGGAGGTTGTTAAAAATGAGATCCTCAAGCTCCTTGATGCGGGCGTTATCTACCCAATCTCGGACAACAAGTGGGTCAGCCCAGTCCATGTCGTCCCAAAGAAAGGTGGGACAACCGTGGTGAAAAATGAGAAGAACGAGCTGATCCAGACTCGTGTGGTGACCGGATGGCGCATGTGCATCGACTACCGAAAACTCAATGCTGCCACTCGCAAGGATCATTTTTCCTTGCCATTCATTGACCAACTTCTTGAAAGACTTGCTTCTCACTCTTATTTTTGTTATCTAGATGGTTATTCTGGTTTCTTCCAAATACCCATCCACCCTGATGACCAAGAAAAGACCACATTCACCTGTCCATACGGTACATTTTCTTATAGGAGAATGCCTTTTGGGTTGTGCAATGCACCAGCGACTTTCCAACGTGCTATGATGGCCATATTTTCTGATTTAATTGAAAATGTTATAGAGGTATTCATGGACGACTTTTCCGTCTATGGTACTTCGTTTGATGTTTGTTTGACTAATCTCTCTAAGGTTTTGCAGCGTTGTGAAGAAGTCAATCTTGTCTTGAATTGGGAGAAATGTTATTTCATGGTGCAAACGGGAGTCATGTTGGGACACGTGGTCACTGCAAACAGAATCGAAATAGATAAAGCGAAAGTTCAAGTGATCGAGAAACTCGGGATGCCATCCAACGTAAAGGACGTGCGGAGTTTCTTGGGACATGCCGGCTTCTACCGTCGTTTTATCAAAGATTTCTAAAAAATTGCTAAACATCTCACTAATCTTTAGGTAAAGGATATTGATTTTGTTGTCAATGACGATTGTCTCCATGCTTTTCAGGAATTAAAGAAAGTTCTTATCACCGCATCGATATTGCAACCGCCGGACTGGTTCATGCCTTTCGAGTTCATGTGTGACGCCTGTGACTATGCGGTAGGAGCCGTTCTGGGTCAAAGGCGAGACAAGAAACCGGTGGTCATTTACGAGCAAGGTGCTTGACCCAGCTCAATTGAACTATACCACCACGGAAAAAGAGCTGCTCGCCATCGTCTTTGCCCTCGACAAATTCAGATCCTACCTTGTGGGGTCAAAGGTGATAGTGTTCACCGACCATGCTGCAATCCGATATCTTTTGGACAAAAAGGATGGGAAACCGAGACTAATAAGGTGGATTCTGCTCCTTCAAGAATTCGACCTTGAGATAAGGGACAAAAAGGGCTCAGAAAACTCGGTGGCCGACCATTTGTCGCGGCTACATGTTGAAGATAGCGAAGGGAAAGAGCTACCGATCAATGAATCGTTCCCAAACGAACATCTGATGATGATTACATGCAATTCGGACCGAATTCCACCCAATTCGGACCGAATTGAAGCCTCTGGAATTTCAGAAGTTCTCTCATGTGAGAATTCGGACCGAATTTCTCCTAATTCGGACCGAATTCGTGCCTCTGGAGCTGCCAGCACAATTTCTCAGCCAGGAATTCGGTCCGAATTCCGGGCTCCCTGGTACGCAGACTTGGCAAACTACTTGGCAAACGGTGCGTTGCCTCCCGAGATGACTTACCAACAAAGAAAGAAGCTCAAATCGGATGCCAAGTACTACTTTTGGGAGGAGCCTTACTTGTTCAAGTTTGGCATTGATGATGTCTGTCGCTGATGCATTCCTTACGAGGAAGTCCGACCCGTTCTCGCTCACTGTCATTCCTCAGCTTATGGCGGACATGCCTCCTTCTCCAAGACAGCCGCTAAGGTATTGCAATCTGGTATTTACTGGCCCACTTTGTTTAAAGATGCTCGTTCTTTTGTTTTGTCTTGTGACCAGTATCAAAGGACAGGTAACATATCCAAGCGGAGCGAGATGCCTCTCAACCCGATTCAAGAGGTGGATGTCTTTAATGTTTGGGGCGCCGACTTTATGGGACCCTTCCCATCCTCCTACGGGAATGAGTACATATTGGTGGCAGCTGACTACGTGTCGAAATGGGTCGAAGCGATCGCATGCAAGGCAGCCGACTCGAATACGGTAATTAAACTCTTTTCAAGGATAATTTTTCCTCGTTTCGGTGTCCCTAAGGCCATGATAAGCTATGGAGGCAAGCACTTCATCAACCGTCAATTCGACAAAGTTTTGAAGAGACACGGTGTCACACATAAGGTGGCAACCCCTTACCACCCGCAGACGAGTGGTCAAGTTGAAATCTCGAACCGTGAGATCAAGAGTATTCTCGAAAAGACGGTGACACGGATATGAAAGGACCGGGCCATGAAGCTTGACGACGCACTTTGGGCGTATAGAACCGCCTTCAAAACACCGATCGGCATGAGTCCTTTCAAATTGGTGTATGGCAAGCCATGCCACTTACCGGTTGAGATTGAGCACAAAGCGCTTTGGGCGATCCGTACTCTCAACATGGACTTGCACGCAGCGGGTCAAAAGAGGATCCTTGACTTAAATGAGCTAGATGAGGTACGTTTTCATTCCTACGAAAATGCAAAATTATATAAAGAAAAAACGAAACTGTTGCATGATAGGAATATCTCAAGGCGGGAGTTCAAAGAAGGTGATATAGTTTTGCTATTCAACTCGAGACTCAAGCTCTTCACGGGAAAGCTCAAATCAAGGTGGTCCGGACCATTCCGAGTTGTGAAAGTCTATCCTTTTGGAGCGGTGGACATATGCGACAAGAATTCTGAACCTTTCAAGGTCAACGGGCAGCGACTTAAGTATTACATCGCCAATCATGAAATAGGAGAAGCAATGGTCATTTCGCTTCTTGATCCACCTGAAATATGAGTCAACTGTGGGTCAAGCTAATGACCTTAAAGAAGCGCTACTTGGGAGGCAACCCAAGATTTTCTCTCTCTTTCTCTCTCTTTCGCAATTTAAATTGTTTGTTAGATATTTCTGTTCACTGGCACTAACGTTTAATCTCTTATTTATCTTTATTTTCTAACGTTTAATCTTGTGCATTTATTTAAATTGGTTTTTCCGTCAAAATATCCAAACTTAATGCCAAATTTATTTTTCCAACTTTCAGTCAGAGGGGTGAATTCGGTCTGAATTCCAGTGAATCCAGTCCGAATTGAAGCTTTGAATTTCAAATCCTGACAAATTCCATCAACTCTCTAAGGCCCATTGAGGACAATGGAGGACTTAAGCTTGGGGGGGGATGCCCAACATGGGCCCAGCCCAAAAAATATATATATAAATAAATAATTTTTTTTCGGATCCGACCCACTAAACTCGTCCCTTCCCCTTCGTTTCCATCTCTCTCCCTTACTCGACACCACACCGACCCAAAATCAAAACCCCCAAAAGCCTTCTCACTCTCTCGGCCGCCGCTATCACCTCCTAGCGCCGTCGCCTCGCTCCACCTCTCTTCGAGATCGACCCACCAATCTCCTCTCCTCTCCACTCTCTCTCTCGTGATACCTTCCACTCCTATCTCTCACTCTCTCAACCAAAACAAACCCGACCCGCTAGACCCGCTTCACCCATCTCCTCCTCTAAACAATTTCTGGAAGAGTCACTCGCGGTTCATCCGGTTCCGGAAAGGACAAAGAAAAGAGAAAGAAGGACCAAGGCGAGTCCTCCCGCCGCACCCCGTCCAAACAACCGAAACCGAGACCCCACCTGCAAGTAGACTATGACTCGGACCCAGAGGACGAGGATAGTCACTACGACCCCGAGGCAAGGCCCCTCAAGTGGCAACTCGGCTTCTCCATCCCCACCCGTCGCATGTTCCTTCACCTCCAAGCACTCCTAGATCGGACCATCAAAAACACCCGCCTTGTCTGTCTCAACACTCTAGAGACATTGGGTGTGGCCGAAGATTTTGTGCAACTCACCGCCTCTCTCGGCTTTAGCACTAAGTTTTGGAATCACAATTTCCAAACCTACCGCCTACCGACCCTCGAGTTCTTGGCCTCGCTGAGACTCAAGTATGATGAGACAGAGAAATGCAAATACATCAAATTCAGGCTCTCCAATGAAACTCACCGCATTTTTTCTGACGAGTTAGATGGCATCATGGGGTTCGATGCCGACTCCGTGGACGAGGCGCCTCTCTACCGAGACGAATGGTCTCATGGCAAGTTAGATTTGTGGAAGGCAATCACCGGGCAGCAACTACCGCTGTGATACAAAGCGAGGTTCATCCAACACCCTTCGATCCACATCACGCAAAGGATCCTCGCCCAAACATTTTTTGCACGCGGTGAGTCTTCAAACCAATTGAATGACGAGTAGGGCAGATTTATAGATCATATGTTGAGGATGAATCCCGTAAAGTCGTATCTCTCTATGATAATGGCAATGCATTGGGCAAATGTACGGGATAAGGGACAGACCGGGGGGAGCTTCACAATGGGGGCATATGTCACGTTGATTGCGAGTTAAAAAGGGATTACAATCAACACGACTGAGACATGCTCGGGCCCCCGCCTTATGAGTTTGAAGTGGTTCTCCGACGTCCACTTCATAAGAATTTTGAAGAAAAATGGCTATGAAGTCTACAAGCTCCAAATGGAAGGTCGCCCTGACCATGATCTACCCTATGGTACGTCGGTTAATTACCGGCCTCATACTTGGCTTCTCCCACCTCACCAGGCACCGGCAGCACAAGTCGAAAAACAAGGGCCCGTGCACATGGAGGAAGAACCACAAGACGAACCACAAGTGCCCGAACCACAGGGCATTCCTCAAGACCAACCGGCTTGGTTCACTCAATTCCTCAACCTCTCTATCTCCACTAGAGAGGACGCCCGCGAGGCGAGGAGGCTGGCAGCAGAGAATGCGGAGGGGATCGCTCGTCTCAACGAGCGTGTTAATGTAATTGAGCACAACCAAGCCGAATGGAATTACCGCTACGAGCACGGCTATTTGCAAGACAACACCCCGCAGCCGTACTACCTAGAGCAAGACATCGACCCCTACGATATCTTCACCAACCCTCCTCGCTACTCTGATGATGAGCCCGCACGCACCTCAGGCGGGCATGATTTCTCCTTCTTCTGATCCAGTTGGTTTTCTTTTTCCTCCTACTTTTACTTTTCTCTGTGTTGCATTGGGGACAATGCCTTATTAAAGTTTGGGGGGGAAGGAAAAACGAAACAAGCCCTTATTCTCTTGAAAATTCCATCAAAATGCTTGTTTTCTGAAAAACTTATGCAAAACAGTCCCTGAAATTCGGACCGAATTTAGCTGAATTCGAACCGAATTGTTTTTTTTTCTCTTGGACAGAACCACGAATTCGGACCGAATTCAGTTGAACTCGGTCCGAATTGCTTCCCTGATTTTTGACAAAACCCCTAGTTCGGTCTGAATTCATCTTAATTCGGTCCGAATTCCTTCTTGTTTTTTTTTTTTGAATTGAGTCGCGATTGTTCCTAAACTGATTTCGAGGGTTGGGAAGTTGATTTAATGCTTAGTTAAGGTTTTCTTGATGCTGATTCATTGTAAAAACCCAAAGGGTTTATCTTCTTTTCTCAAATCTTAACTTGGATTTTGAAAACTTCCGTTGTTGAGACGTCTTGGGTTTGTTCGAGTACCAATGGTCCGAGAATTTTCAAAATTAAGGGTATTTGGGTCTAAAACTTGGTTGCTTAAGAATCGTCTGAACATGAGTTAGTCAAAACTGAAATCTTTCGCCGAGTGAACGGGCTTGTGAAACCGTTTATTTTTTAAAAAGACTTTATTATCCTTAAAAATTATAAAGTGAACCCTGTCTTGTGTATGAAATTGTTTTAAGGCTTGAATCACCAACAAGCAGCCTCAAATTGGACAATTTTAAATAGTTGTGAAAACGAGGAACGTTGAGACTTCTTCCCACCAACTTAACCACAAACTCTGGGGGCGGAGCTAGTAGCAAAAATTGTGTAAAAACCGGACCGACCTCCCTGGCGCGACATGTGCCAGTAGCAAAGCTTGGAGGGTGGGACTAGTTGCGAGCTGTCAGGAATCGATACCTCAAAGCTCTCGAGGACGATTGGGTAGTTCTGGCTAGTTCCATAGTGGACCGTAACAAATAAATTGCATAAGAACCTATACCAAACCCACTGGTGCGACATGTGCCAGTAGCTCTCTCGAAGTCAATGATTTGCATTTAACCCTCTAGGGTGCAAAGCCCCACAACTCGACTTGCAGAATCAAAAATTGGTGAATTTCTAAATTGTTTTGAGAAGGGGTCACTATAAGATTTCTAATTTGAACAAAAATTCTTTGGCAAAACCTTTCGGGTCATGGGAATGAACGAGTGAATAAACTTGGGTTTGCTTTGTGGTTAAATGAATAGAAGCTAGGACCCTTAGCCCTCGGTCAAGGTTTTCTTACGACCAAAAGTTGCCTAAACGAAATCAAAACAAACTTAACCCTAGTTTGAGGACCCCCAATTGAGCATTTCTCGAAAAGCGTAAATCAAAATCAAACTAAACTGTGCACTAAATTAAATTCCTAACTCCAATTTCAATTTCGATCGTAAGCCTAAGTCTTGTCATTTCTTCTAAGTTTAGCATTTTGCTTGAGGACAAGCAAGTTTTAAGTTTGGGGAAATTTGATATCTCATATTTATATTGTTATTTTAACCAGAATTTACATCGAAATCGTGGCTAAAGTTTTGATTTATTGTTGTTTTTCTCTTTCTTTACCAGATTTGGCACTGCCTTTTGCACTTTGTTCTTATTTGTAGGAATCCAAGAAAATCAGCTAGAAAAGCAGCAATTCAGATGCTAGATGACTCATGCCTAGCCTAGATCAAGCCCCGACTCAACCCACTGAAGCAACCCCGCTCGAATCAAGACATTTCTCAAACCAGACCCTTCATGAATTCGGACCGAATTCCTGCACAGGCAAACTTTTGAAAATCCAGCGAGACCAATTCGGTCTGAATTGCTATACAAGGAATGTGTTCTGGCAGCATTCTGTAGGCATTTTCTCCATCTGGAAGCCTCCATTTCTGCCAAAAATGAAGGAAAACATGTCTGACAGCCATGAGAGAGAATATTGGCGCCTTCCATCTTGGGAGGAGGCCATCTTTCATTCCATTTTTCTATTTTTCTCTCTCCAGCAGATCCAGATCTGGGTTTTTGGCTCTTTTCTCTTGGCTTGTGCGACTTGGGCAGGGGGAGAGACGAGTTTAGTGATATTGCTTGCTGCTCCGACGGATTCCTTACTCTCTATTGTGCATTTGGCAGTGATTGTGTCCGAAAAACTTGGTCTATTTGTGTATTTCTGATATTTTTCTCTATTTTCTGGGTTTATGGATTGTTTGGGCTTATATACTGTTATTTGCATGATTTCTATTAGCATGTTAGGCTAAAAACTTGTTGCTTTAGGGATAGATGTAGCTTAGATTTAGGTTTTGCTTTGTTTGCTTATTTTGTTGATGGACGAAACTAATTACCCTTGGAGTTTTTATTGAAATTGCTTGTGTTTGGACCGTTTACTACTTGTATTGCTCGATTTCTATACGCGCGCATTTGTTGGGAACTTCTATACATTATATTAATCGAGTCCTGTACAAGTATTTCGAGGTAGGTCAAAGGCGAAAGTTGACCAATTAATAATCAAAAGTGAACGTTTCTAGTTAGGCAAAAATCTAACTAGATACCTCGTAGAAAACCATTGGTAAACTCGAGTGAGTCCACCACACTCGATGAAGGTTGTTTAACACTAGATCCCATTCCAAATACCATACCCAATAGGCGAAAGCGGTGGGTTAGGAGTTAAGTTTGGCTAGATGGACCACAGCATTTACACAGTGGAATTCGGTCCGGAATTCGATTCCGGACCGAATTAGCAAGGCTGAATACGACAGTGCTAAGTCTTGTGACTCTGTGACCAAATTTAGGTGAAATCGACCCCTAAGGCACTTTTCTCATCATATTTTAATCCGTTAGAAAACCCAAAAATATTTATTTCAATTGTTTTGCATAATTTTCATTACTTGCAATTACGTTCTTTTATTTCTCTTTGATTTGTTCTATTTGTGATACCGATTCTTTTCTAAATTTTTATTGTCTAGATTTAACGAAATAATAAGAATAATATCATATCCATCTCTGTGGGTTCGACACCTTTACTCTACTACAAACGACTAGTCGAGTACAAGGATTATTTGTTTGACCTTGGTTTACACCCTTGATCAGCAACGAAATCATCGATATAGAGTAAAATAGAATAAAAAAAAATGAACTCCGCACCTGTAGCCCATAAAGATTGAGCTATGCTGGTCTGGCTCAGGCTGAGAACAGAGCCAAGCCGCATCTGAAGTAAGAACTGAGCCACAACCATGGCTTGATAAAAAATAAAAAAAAATAAAAAAAAGTTAGCAGGAGAAGAAGAGGTGGAGTGTCGAGAGGAGGTAGGCCACGGTTGGAACTTGGAAGAGGAGGAGAAGGAGGCGGAGAGATGGCAGATGGGGGTGCGATGGAGGAGTTGGGGTGTGGCGGGATCGGCAGAAGAGAAAAAGGCAGAGAGAATTTTGAGTACGGGAGAGAAAAAGAGAGAAAGAGAGAGGCTATGGAGTCGAGTAAAGGAGGGGTGAGGAGGAAGGGGTTGGCGGAGAAGGCAACAGCGATGTGTCGGAGGAGAAAGGAAAGAGATGCGGTGTAGAGAATAGAGAGGCGAACAAAGGAAAGAGAAAGAAATTGAATCACTAATCAAAGGATCGATCTTAGATAAAAAAAATTGAACGGCTCAGATTAATTTTGGGAGAGACTAATGCAGCGCCATGTCGAAATTGAATTAAAAAAATGGGATCCGATACTCACGGGATTTTGTAAGGAATTAATATACTTACAAATTATCATCTCCTACATATATGCTGTGTGCCGAATTGTAAATTATTATACTTACTTATAAATTCAATTGAATTAAGAAGTTCGAATTTTGAGATATATAAAGGAAATGATTATTAATCAGGCTGCCAGCTATTGTCAAGTTTTTCTTAAAAAAAAGGGGGGGGATCTAAACAGTCTCTATTAATTGTAGATCGATCGGGATATCATAGCATGTACGTAAGTACGTTACCTATGTTCTTAAATTAATAAAATAAAATAAAAGAAGGCCGGTGTCTCATTCATTAATTATAACATTCTGTTAAATTACGATTTACGACCTTGCTATTGAATGCATTATATATGGTGCGTCCTCTTTTCCTTTTTCAATTTGGTTTTGGGAGAAATGCACGAGAAAAACCCCCGTACGGACTGTACTTCGAAATTTGACCAACTTTTTAAGAGATTTATAGTCGAAGATATGTTGTGTTAAATAAATAAATTAAAGCATTTCTAGCCTTTCAGACTTTCAGTTAAAAAAAAAAAGGAATATCATAGACATGTGGGTGTAGACTATATATATATAGTCATATTCGCATGCAACTCGTTGAGAGGAAATGTGACTTTTCTGTCTTCACAAAATGGGGAATAGAGATATAACAAGGCAAACTTCGCATGGGTTTTGTACTAGTAATGAAAGACCAAGAGATATAAGAAGGCAGACTTCGCATGGGTTTTATACTAGTAATGAAAGACCAATGACCCAAAACAAGAAAATAAAATAGTACCGTTTGACTTTAATTTATTTTTCTTTCCTTATAAAAGTCATGACAGAAAGTTAACGCAGTGGACTCAACCTAATACATTATACATTTCCTCATACATTAAAAAAAACTTTAAAAAAATACGTTCCTCGATCATGACCTGGTTCTCTATTTCTACTGTACCGAGTCAGTAGTGACCCTTCTCGTGTATTAACACGCGGCGAACCCGGTCCCCAATATATACCAAGTATTTCAAAATTTATCTTTTTCCATAAAACTTTGTTTAAGAAATTTATTTTTTCCAGCAATTTTGGTCCGAAAATTTCGCATCACAAATTACGTTCATAAAAAAACTATACATAATTCCTTCTTTTTATGCATAAAATATAGTGAAATATTACTGGACAAAATTCGCTGAACAGGATAAAGATCAGCCATCTCAGCCAATCACCTAGCCTTTCAGAATTGCCACATATTGGACAACGCCAACACTAGCCACATATGTAGAGCAATGCAATTCCAATGATTTTTACTTAGTGTCATCTTGGTGCTAACAATTTTTTCTTTGTTAGTTTGAATATATTCTTTTTTTTTTGTGCTAGTACAGCTGTAGGTAAGATGCAACGAGCTGAGTAGTGCTATAATAAAGCGGGACAAAGGGGTGAAAATTGAGTAGGGTGTTGCTCAGATTGGAGAACGGTATTGGTCTAATATTTTGAAAAATGTTCTATTAATATATAATAGATACTCGGTAGCTACACAAAGTTAAGTAAACAGAGACGGGTCAAGTACGTCAGATATGTTTACACTTGTAGTATGACTATGACCATATCAAATGTACGGAGCAGTACCCTCCGGCCGGCCTACTGAATTTTTTTCCTTTTTAAAAATGTAGAATGCCAAGCCCTGAAAAACAAATATTTACGTACCCTCCTAACTGTATGGATCAGTCCTTGCAAGTGTAAACAAGCGACCATGCAATTTTAACAGTACATGCGACCATCCAACTGTTTTCACCGACCTTCCCTTGCCAAGTTTACTTCAGATATGATATTTGGTGCAAGTTTGAATCCCCAATTTTAGGAGAAAAATGAAATAAAATCAAAATAAAAGTAAAAATGATTGTGTACTTGACTAGCCCTCAATATTTGCCCCTAAAATTCATTGCTGATGCCATCGCTTTTTAATTTTTCAAAGTCAAATTTAACAAATTTCAGTCTCCCAATCAAAGGGTGGTTGTTAGTTTTCCTTGAGTAAGATGTGCATATTTGCGAATTAATTAAGTGGTACGTGCAGACATAATATTGGGCTGGTCTAGAATTATTTGGTCCAATACTGCAATGGTCTAGTCCATTATTTGACTTATCATATTCATTTAGTGATTAAGAGAAATAAGGTGCCTTGACTTTAAAAAAAAAGAAGGTATACTAAGTATTGCGTCCTATGTCAGGGACGTTAGACAAGTCTTGGCCATCTTTTGATTATGCAAAAACATTAATATACTTGTGTATATTTCATTAATTTAGAGAAAAAAAAGATATTATGTGATTCATATTCCTTTTAGATAAAAGCCTCTTTTTAAGAATTAGTCAATGGCTCTTAAATCTTTCAGTTTTTTTATAGACAGAACCACCTTTTTCTTTAAAGAATTAAATTTTGTAACTTCTTGAAAATAACTGTATATATTGTTGCGTCTTCTTTTAACCTCGACTCAGTT
Source organism: Rhynchospora pubera (assembly GCA_028095005.1). NCBI lineage: Eukaryota > Viridiplantae > Streptophyta > Magnoliopsida > Poales > Cyperaceae > Rhynchospora > Rhynchospora pubera. The sequence goes on along the minus strand of CM051462.1, from coordinate 154,729,137 downwards.
CAATCTCGTTATTATGCTACGGTTTTATTTTGCATTTTAATATTATCGAAAACCCACGTGATAATCATCATATGCTTTGCTTGTGCAGCTGTAACGTATACTTCTTATTTTTTTTTTGGTTCAAAGATTTCTTGCTGTTATTGGACAAATTAGGTCCAAAATTTTAAATAGTAAAGATAAAAAAAAAAGTAAATAATAAATTTTCAAAAAATTTTACATTGTAGATCACATTGATTAGCTTAAATTAAATGTTTCAAGTTTGAAAATCCAAATTCATACATGGAGTGACATATTCTTATTTCATGAAGTACCGCAGCAGTACTCTAACTACTCTAAATATTATTCAATCACTAGAGCATAGTTGCGGCTCCGCCGCAACCATGAGCTAGTCGTGTTTGTATATTATTGGCGTTGTTTTGGAAGAGCAGCGTTGTAATATATATAAAATTCAATAGTCCTGTGACGAACTTTAGCCTGTCAAACTATAATTATAGTTATGTTAATAAAAATATAAAATCATTATGGTTATACTATTGACCACAGTATTTTCTATGGAAGTCAATCTATATAATATTAAATTTGATTAATATGGTAAACGGTAATTTTTAAGTAGTATAACTATATATTTTTTAGTCAAGAGAAATGACATATGCTTACAAAAATAGTTTTGATTAATTTTACTATTTTATGACGCATTATTTTGTTTTAAAATATGAAAGAAACCGCTTTAAAGTATTGTCACTTTCGAATCTATTTATTCTATTTATAATAAACGTACTTCGTTCTTTTACATCTGTTCCCTACTAAAGCTCATTTTGAAATTAATTAGTTCTACACTTAATTTTCTCCTAAACACGAACTGTTTAGCGCCAAAAAAAATATTTTCTATTCCTTATGCCTTTTCTCTGAAGTCGGTTTCCTAAATTCAATGCTGATTCCTGCGGATAACAATTGATCCAAACTTTTACGCCTTGAGTTGAGATGTAGATACCAAAATTTTGTTGTGTGACATATGGCAAGAGTAAACATTAACGATATCATTTTTTTTTTCATTTTCTTTCACTGCCAAAAATGAACAAGTAACATCTAGTTTATTTTTTGCTATACATCAACACTTAGAGTAGGAATAATCAATTATCTTACAAAATCAAACAAATGTATCGTGAAATGGTACGTAAATATATTGTTAGAAATATAATTATGAATGCAACCACATATGGGTGAAACGGATGAGACGCAAGTTCAAAAGCTTTCAATCAGAACTCTTCATTCAAACACGCACTCAATTTTGAACTCTCACATATATAATAAAATAGCATTTTCATACATATATAACTTAAAAAAGAGAACAATGCGCTTCCTATATACATAATTATCAAATAACTATTACACACATTTTCCTCAGCATTATATATAGAATTTACGAACATTTCTAATTTAATTTAGATAACGCCCTAAAATACTGTAGAATAATAACCCTTCTAACTGAAAGTAAGATTACATTCAACATTAATTAAATTTCCATTCATAGCATTAATTTGAAGAGAAAATTAAGAAACAGTGAAAAGAACAAGGTGAGAAGAAATTTCATGGGCACGGAGGACCGGCCCCCCCGTGGTTATTAGGGTCGCGTGTACAATTAGACGCCCCATCTGGAAATGAGATTAACAGGTGGCGACGTCGCAGCAACCAGCTGTCAACTAGCGGCCGAGCGGCTTCGAGATGCCATACATTGGACAACACCAAAACTAGCCACAGCACTAGAACAATGCACTTCCTTTGATTTTTACTAAGCGCCATCTTTGGATTCAAGTGGAAACTAATGCAGCTTCTTTAAATTTTATCTTAATCGTGTATGTGGAGATGCAAGTGGTAACTTGTGGAATGTAGAAGCAACATGCATGGGAAGAGGTATATATAATGGAGAGAGCAAGAAGGAAATTGAGTTGGCATAAACCGTGTAATGAGTGTAAGTTATATAGTATGGGTCTTAGTATAATAGTTTGTTTTGTGCTTTTCATCCCTGGTATAATGACATGTCTAGGTTGCAACATAATAGGTTTAGAGTGGAAGGGCACAAAAGTTCCTTGTATACATTTGTATCATGGATTGATCAAGTTGTAGGGAACTAGGCATCTGCAAATTTTGTGTAAAACAAATCCCCGCGTCAACCTCCTTCTGTATATTGGTTGTTAATTACCGTCTACTGTTTAATTTAATTTTCTTTTTTTTTTCTTTTTTTGCATCCATCCCTCCAATATGTTTGGTGTCAATTACCTTTTAGACTTTTAGTCGTTTAATTTAATTAATTGTAAATTTTATTATTTTGCATCCCTCCACCCTAGGTAATATTGGCTGTCAATTAACTTTTGGTTGTTTAAATTAAATTGCAGATGCATTATATTATATTTCGATGAAGATTCCGAGTTGAAAATTAATTAGTGAACAATGGTATTCCGATTGTTACTTCACATATTGCAAATAAATTCGAGTTTCGAATTATCACTAATCCAGATTACAAAACTACTCTTCACTCGTACGAATATTTTCGCTAGTCTAAACATATCCAATTGTATAAGTATTAATATATGGTGCTACATAATTTTGTTACTCGAATTGACGTTGCTACTTATAAGTAGTCTGTTATTAGATCTTGAAGTATGCATTTTTTTTTTTTAAAAAAACGAAGTTCCCCAAAAAGGGCCTAAAACCTAAGAAAGAAATACAAATCACAAGCAGAACTAAAGTAAAAATAATCTAGACCACCCAAACTAGCCTAGTAAAAGCTATTCCCGAGAGCCCCATCCATCTTTACAACTTCATCTATTTTATCTCGGTAGTTACACGTTTGAAACGTAATATCATCTGAATGTAAAATACGATCTAGCTATTTTACAACGGAAATTGATTACTGTCATCTGCAGTTTTGTCATCCCTACCATCGCTAAATATAAAATGAACATACACAGCAAACAAAATGAACATATAGACGATCTAAGTGAGCACATACAATTAAACAAATAAGTTCAATGAAAATAAGTTGAATATACATGTAAACTTCTGAACAAGTGATGACAACACTTATTTGTTTGTAAGTGTTCACTTAGATCGACTATATGTTCACCTTATTTGCTGTATATGGTCACTTTATATTTAACGATGGCTGGAATGGTATATTTGTCGATAGCACTTATAATTCATATTTTACAACTACATCTATTTCATCTTGAAAAAGGCCCAAGCCCAATACGAGACCAATCCAGTTTAATCTAAAAATGAATCTCCCCTTTGTTGATCTTGGAAAATCTTACCGACCCATTTAGTCGGTTAAAAAGAAAATATCTTAACACGGTTAGATAGATCCTAATTAACGCCGACTTTGGGACTGCAAAATAAGAGCTCTGGCGCCAGCTTATATCTAGGAAAAGGAAGCGGCACTCATGTACACGAGAAATAGACATAGGGTGTGTTTGAATGAGCCGGGAATAGAGAATATGAATAAAGAATTTCAGTTTGCGTGCTTATTCTTATTTTTTTTTATACTATGATTTTATTAGTATAGGAATAAGGGTCTAAATTTCTTATTCTTGTGTTGTTTGAATTGCATAAGAATAAGAATAAGCACGCAAATTGAAATTTCTTATTCCTATTCTCTATTTCCGGCTCATCCAAACACACCCTATATAGTACATCATACATCAATATATTTACTTTTGAAATCTTCTTCAAGTAAAAGAATTATATAGTGCTTGTTCTTTTTTCTAAATTTTATTAGCAACCACATTTATATAAACAATCTTTTTTCTATATGAAAAATATGGCATTGAAAACACATTCCTACCTTGATTAAAATAACAAAAGTCAATCATAATTAAAAAATTCTTTTAAGAAAGAAATAATTGTTTTAAGGATAATACATTTATATCTTGATCTTATTCGCAATAGCAAGAGACAAAAAGGGGGGGAAACAACAATATTAGAACAAATAATTGTTGTTCTGGATTCGAGATATTGTATGGTATAAATCATGTGTCATTTAGGTAATTTCAATGCCCGTTGCTAAATTTCATTTAGGATTTATGGAATTAAAAGAAGATTCAATTCAATTGCCAATATAACATGGATCTTACTGGGTGCACCAAAAAAATTGATCAGAGATATTTAGTTTAGTATGTCATATGAGATTCATGTGAACAATAATATGATAATCTATATATTAATTATAAGAGTTTAATTTAACTCTAAATAAGATAAATTTTTTGGCATAGTTTTAAAATAATTTTCGATGTTTGTTGTTTGAGTAAATCAGACCAGCTTTTGGATATTTGGTACAAAATTGGCAGATATAATCTATATATCTCATTTGTTCTTGTATTATTGAAAACATTCTGCTTCAGCAATTAATTAAATTTAAAAGTGTGTTTAATAGGAAGTTTTAACACATAATTGATATCTTGACGTCATTTTTTATTAGTTTGCATATATTAAAAGCTAAATTAAAATTCATAGAAGACATCAATGGAAACATATGACCCAGACCCACCATTATCTACATAATCAAGGTGAACTTGCAATATTGAATTATTGATCTTCATAGAAACTATCTTTAGAAAATTAGTCTATTAAACGTAACATTACTGAATTCGCATGTATTTAAAAAAAAATAAAATAAAAAGTTGCATTGGTGCATGCTTGTCATTTTTCGATATTTATGTTATCTCATTACAAGTCATGCGCTGATTAAGAGCAAGAAAATTTTTAAATCGAGGTCAAATATATTATGCTATATATTTATACAAATACAATGATCATATAAAAAAATCGTAAGATTTCAATTATGGGAGTCACATTGATCATATCATGCTAGATATTTATACCAATTCAATGATCGTACTATTGGTGAGCAACATTAGAGTATGTTACCCAAAGCCAATTAAGCATCTCGCCACTTGTTTCAATTTTATTTAGTTTAATTCAATTGATCGATGGGTGTGTGCAGCAATAGAGGTGCTTTGGCCGGGGGATGCTTTTGAGGATGAGGTCAGCAAAGTTGAAATTCAATGAGGTATCGAGAGTATATGGATGTACAACTTGCTCCAACGTTTTGCAACAGAACAAGGGTCGAGGGTATATGGATCTATAACTTGATCTGTTACAAAGATCGATGGTATATGGATCTATAACTTGGTCTACCGTTTTGCAGCTGAACAGGTTCAATCAATTTCATTGGTGCTGAGGAAGGAGTCAATGCGGGTAAGAATTGAGTTGGCCAGTTGGGTAGTTGATTGATCAATTTTTTTTTTCCCTCTTTGTCGCTTTTTGTTGCAAGTCCTAATCGGATTTTGGACAATTTGCAACTTCTTTTAACCACCAAATTTTTACGAGCCAGCAATTTATATATTATTCACTACCAGAAAAAGTTCTTTAGCTCCGGTTTTAAAAATGGATTAGCACCGGTTTCTCAAACGGTACGTATGGAGGGGTGCTAATATAACAGAGAACCGGTGCCAATTAGCAGGTGCAAATGATGGCATTAGCACCTGTTTCTATCTAAAACCTGTGCAAAAGGCTTCTTTTTAACACCAGTTCTTATTCAATAACCGATGCAAATGATAATCTTTTGGATCGGTTTTAGATAAAAACCGGTCCAAAATCTGTTTTGTTTTTCAAAATTTAATGACGCACGCGGCTTTCTATAATCTCATCCTATACGCACAAATGAATAAATTAAAAATATAATAATTTAATAAAATGTAGACAACGCACAATATTGACAAATTCTAAATAAATTAATTCAAATATCAATAATTTATTTTACAACCTAAAATAGTATAACACAACATTCTCGTGTAATAACCAAAATTCAAAATACAAGTAATAAACAAATTATTCACAAGATATGAACTATAATATAATCATGACAAAAACCCTTAAATATGTCTTTCACCACGGCCACGGCTTCCTTTGCTTGCCACGGCTTTACAACCATCGGCAACGACCTTTCTGCCCTCCAGCCACATTCGCTTGGCCACAACTTTCTTGCCTGATGATGCAAAAATCAAAGGAATATCACTAACTAGTTTCCATTTTAGTTGTTGCAATCAGTTATTTCAAGCTAACATTATAACAAAAAAATTAACAAAAGATCATCAAAATGTCAGTTAGAAACTAAACATAAAACAGCACAAAGGCACACAATCTCTTTATAAAATAATCCCTTCTGCTTGGACAATAATTAATCAAGATCTAGTATTACACTATGAATTGGAATACCAACATGTAATTCCACTAAAATCAATTTTCTTTTCGCTCATGAAAGTCAATTTGGACCGAAACTGAAGTGAGGATTGTTATACACTATGAAGGGCAATTCTTAAAATTTTTCCCAGTTCAGTCCCATATAACCCAGAAATATCTCACACCCAAGCTACCAAATATTTTTTAGCAAAACATTCAAATATCTTTTGTTTCAGTGATTGATTAAACGACCAGCACAGTAATTGAACTTTTGAGAGTTAAGAGACCCACATAATAATTCACATGATATAGGGATATACAAGATAAAGAAAATCCTCAAGTTTGTAGGTAGCATTGAAATTTCAGAACAAAATAAATGACAAACCTCACTCCTATGAAGGCCAAGGTGTCAGTTTTCACACAACCACCACCCCATACTATTCCACACATTTTCTGTTTATATGTCAACTCCCATTCTAAATAAAGCTGAAAAGTATTTATCAGTAAAATGATATTGAGCTTATATACGGTTTGCTGAAACTCTAGTTATAAATTCAGAAATAAATTGAATAAAATTAATTTGGAATGGAGAAGGCTTCCATTCATGGTGCCTCACCAATAAATAATAGAACATATTTCGAGATATTATATTATATATCTGTCAGGGAAAAAGGAATTGTTAAAAGATATTAACTATAATACTATAATACCTTACCAATATCATGAACCATCTCAGTTGATACACAACTCCACAGTTCATGTATTTTTTTTTAGTAACACTGTCGATGTAAAAAAAAAACACAGTACCTGACACATAAGTAAACTTACAAGATTCACAAGTTCCTTTCTCTTTTTATCAATAGTTCTGAATTAAATTGGAAGAAATATGAAAGTGTTGTACTAAAATTCGATTACAAGTTTGTAATTTAAGAAAACAAATCATCACGTATTAAACAGAACACCATCCCAGCAACAATTGAATCAAGTATGGTCAAGCAATTTAGGTCGGAGAAGAGAAGAAAAAAATGAACCTGGAGGATGAGCAGAGGCAGTTACTCGTCATAGACCAATCAACAAGGCCGATGTCAGTTGTCGTTCTAGGCGTCAAGCCACCACTAGCCGCTCCTGCCAAGACAACACAATCAAGGAGCAGAGGAGGATCTCGGGATGGCAGACAGGAACGGAGGACGACTCAGTTAGGGTTTTAGGCGTCGACAATTCGATGAAGAGGAGTAGAGGAGCTCGGAACGGCGGAGAAGAGCATATGAGCTCGTAGTGGCGCAAAGGAATGGAGGAGTAGGGTTGTGGTGGGCGGAGAGTTCTAGGATTTTGTTTAGGTAAAGTGAGCAAAGGCATGAACGAATGTTTATGTTTATGTTTATTGCTGATTAATATGACAGTCTGGCTAATTTCGATATTTCATGCCGTCTATTATGTATCAATTGTGTAATGGGATGGAAATAACTTCTCTATTGATCTGAACCACAAAGAATGTACCATTAATTTGCATACCATCGCGATCACATTTGATCTTTTGTACCCAGTGGTACGTACTGGTACCATTTAATGTGTTCAAGCAAAAGATAAATGAAAATAATGGCGCTGAAATTACAAGGCAAAAGATAAATAAAAATAGCAAAAATCATTTGAACCTGTTATATAAAAAAATCGGTGCAAATCTTTATGAACTTTAGCACCGGTTATCATATAGAAACCGGTTCTAATCAATTTGCACCGGTTACTATATGATAACCGGTGCTAAAGTTCATAAAGATTTGCACCGGTTTTCTTATATAACCGGTTCAAATTGTTATCCATAATATTTTTTCAATCATTTAACTCATCAAAACCGGTGTAAAGAGTTTGAATATAATCACAGCTATGCCACTGATTTCTTTTAGCACCTGTTATTTATAATAACTGATGTAAATGAGCTTGTGCTAAAAGTCTTTTTTGTGGTAGTGATTATTGAATATCAATTTCTTCCAATATCTTACATAAGGTGTTTAGAACCGAAAATCCATATTTTACATTAAAATTCAATAGTTTTCTCAGTTTATAAAATTTTGAAAGGAGAGAACTTTTTTTTAGAAATGAGAAACCTGTGAAAAGTGTTTTTTTTCTGTTGCGTATAGGATAACTCATCTGTTTTACATTTTTTTGTCCTTTTTGTTGTACGGAATATGTTGATGTGGACCTTCTAATTGGGTCTTCCGAGTTTTATTGTAACTAGATCTGTACATAGAGCGAAATTTTAATGTAAACAATATATGAAAAATTATATCGTCAATTTTTTTAAGTTAATAGATGATTTTGAATAAATGATTTATATAAGACATTTGATAAACTGATATTTTTATCACGAAAGAAAAGTAAAAATTATAAACTTGTAAATTCAATAGTAAAAAGTGAATCAGTAAATTGAAAACAATATTATATTGAATAGTAGTCCATTATATATTTTAGTTTTATACAATATAGTGTTCATTTTTTAAACAATTTTAAAAATTCTTTAAATGTAAAAATAAAATTCATAAAAAATTACCTTATTGTTTAATAGAAGAAAATAAAAAAATTCATGCGTCATGTATTTTCCTTATTCGAATATAATATAGGCCAAAATTTCATCACATGCACATGTATCACGCCTAAATTTCTATTTGAGAGTGATGTGGTATCTATTATGTTTGTCATTTCGAAAAAAAAAGATTGATTAAAACTTGAATAAGGGAGATACTATAGATAGATAATATGTTGGCACCCTATGAAAATATATGTTTAAAATATTAACCTTTTTTATCGCACCCTTTGTGGCATCTACCCGATTGTATTCTTTTACGAAGCATCTTGATGAGGGCTTAAATCTTGGATATCAAATAAATTTATAACCTAGAGCTAACATCACTAATCGTTCGGAATATAGCTTTACGGTCGAACCCAAGGGATGGATCTTTGAATACCAGACTTATTCTTTCTTAAAATCTAGACAGAAATATTATAAGAGTTTTTGAATAGTATAAAACTAAACAGTGTGTTAAAAGTAAATATTTTTTATTGAATTTTGGACTTGAAATAAAATAAATCAAACTAATAATAATAAAACACGAAAAATAAAGTCTTATGGGTTTTAAACAGATATTAAGGCGTCTTAGGAGTCAGGTTTCACTTGTGTTTGGCTGCTAAAATTCCAAGTTAAGCACTTTCGCACCAAACTTAACGTTTTAGCTATGGATGTCACTCTGCTTGGTCCAACCAAGGACTTACTCAGTCCGAGCAGGGGGAAAAAGTGGGTTTAAAAGGTTTGTTATGCTAAATTGTGCTTTGAGTCAAGTTTTATTGGTCAAACCTAGATGTTCTAAACCTCAGCTCTCGTTTGTTGGGACAGATATTGGTTTGATCACAATCTAACCTAATTAATTTGATTGGTTCACAACTTTTGGTATAGAGTTCAATCAATTAAGCTTGTTTATTGGAGTTCGTAGGGATATTCAGAAGACTTTTGGATTATTCTAAAAGCTACACTTTTGGTGTTAACTAATTTTCCCTTTCGAATCTACAATTTACCCCAACTACTCGAATCAATTCTATCTTGTTTATCCTAATTTAGGCTTACTAGATGCAGCTGTTCAACTAGAAGGTAATTAGCGATTTAACAAGAAGTTTAATTCAAGCAAAAGACATAATTCTCAGTAAGCAAATCACAAAGAATAATATAACATGACAAGTCAAATAAACATCATCCAAACATCAAGGTAATCCCCTAATCCTAAGACATCATAAATAACTAGCCTAACATTGTAGCAAAACAAACGATAAACAGTAAATAAGAGTAAAGATACCCATCAAATCACAAGATAAAATCACAAAGAAATAAAACCAAATACTCCTTTATGTTCTATGTCGAAATCTAGTAGGCAATGAAGTGTAACTGGATGGTGGTCTCGCTCGTCAATTGTTGCCGTCGTCTTCTAGAACCAAGCTCCAATGATTCCCAATGGTGAAAGAGAGAAAGAGAGCCTTAGGAAAGTGGAATAGAAGATGGTATGTGTCCAATCCCCTTTCCAAGGCGTGCCAGAGGTATATATGGATGTCCCCAGGTGCATAGAGAGAAGGTTTTTACTCCAAGGCAAGGAAAGATGCCAAAAAATCAGGTTTCCATGCTGAAAATCTTTCCATATTCATCATGGCGGCCATCTACTCGGGCCGAGTAAGAGGCTACTCGGACCGAGTGAGAAGAGGTGCGTACGTAGGGTTTGTGGCGACTGCAATATACTCGGACCGAGTGAAGAGAGATAGGCTGACTGTAGTCCACTCGGATCGAGTGAGATGCTACTCGGACCGAGTGAGGTCCTAAGAATCGCCTCCAATGCTAGGAATGAGCCATCTAGCGTGCGGAAAGTACCGGAAATCCATCCAAACGCTTTGATATCACCAGAACTCATCAAAACCTGTACAAAGAGAAGAGAAGAAACGACGGCAGAGTCAAATCCTAGAAAAACATGACAATTCAATAAGTAATTTGTTGGTTTGAGTCAAATTTGAGTGTCAAGTACGGTCCAAATACCCATAAATAATGATGATATCAAATCCCCCAAACTTAAACTTTGTTTGTCCTCAAGCATCGTCCTAAACTTAGAATTTTTAACTATACTAAATCTAAAACCGCATTGTATCTCAAACCAAGAAATTAGCATGAAACTTAGCTGCTTGTGCCTAAAATTTTTCTCACACTTTAATCAAATAAGTCAAACTAAAATTTTATTTCAACAACCAAGTTTAGTGTTCTATGATTTATCAATGCAACTCTTGGCCTAGATAAAATTTCTTTCCTCAAAATTTAGAACTCTAGCTTCTCTCTATTATTTCAAATGCGATCTCAATTTCAATTATCTGTTCCTTTCTATATTTTACAAAAATTTATAAAGTCCTTTATCAAAGTTGAAACTTTTATGATGAATTTCTCTTAAAAGCAATTTCAATTTTTCACCAATTTTTTTTTGTGCAAGTCGAGCCGTGGGACTTTACACCATAGAGGATAATGAGGTATCATTAGCCTTGAGGTTGCTACTAGCACATGACGCGCTAGGAAGGTTAGACGGGTGTTGCTCGACTATGGCCACGGTACACTTGGGCCATAATACACAACAACACCTTTACTGATGCTTTTGCACCGGGTCCGATAGAATTAAGCATGAGGTGTCAAATTATTTCTCTTTTTTTTAGTTGTAATTCCTAACAATTCATGCTTAACCCAATACCCTCCAATTTGTGGCTAAGTTGGTTGAAAAAGGCCTCAGTGCGCCCTCGTTTTTTACAGCTATTTTGATTTATTTTCCCATTAAGATTGCTCGTTGGTGATTCAAGCGGTTAAAAGCATTTTCAACAAGAGCAAATTCATTTTATAATTTCCCAAGTCAATAAACATTTTTTCAAAAGTTTGTCAAAACATGATTTAGTTTACTCAGTAAAAACTTGTGAGAATCGACTAAAATTGATCTAACGGTTCTAAGCATCCAAGATCAAGTTCTAATTTTTTGCAAAAATAACTTCAATTGAGTCCATAGGTGCCAGAATAAGTTGGAGATATTAAAACATTCTAGGATTCTTTGAGAAAATTTTTGTCTGATTCAAAAAAAAATTCAGTTGTGTGAGATTTTTCATTTAAAATCCAAAATGAGAGAGAGATAGGCAAAATCGACTCAATTCCATGCAAAATCGTGATTTTCTAAGTTTTGCTCGGACTGAGCAAGGAAATAGTTCAGAGTTGTTTTCCAATGAGTTCACTTGGACCGAGTGAAACTTTTCTCGGACAGAGCAGAAGACGTAAATTTCTGAAGAATTCACTCGGACCGAGTAAGGCCTCACTCGACCGAGCAGAGCAGAAAATAAATTCAAAAAGTACGCCCTACTTGACTCATTTCATCCAGAATTGACCCACTTAACCCCCGAATACGCTTTTTCTCCTATATCCCCCCCCCAAACATGTATAGTGCTTGTCCTAAGCCTGTATTCACAGAGAGAATGTAAAATAGGAGAAAAAGAGAAGTTACCTTTTATGTGGGAGGAGGAGTCGCGACGGGAGCTACTGCCATGGCTTGGAGAGGCTTGTTGTAAGGTGGAGAGAGTCGCCGATCGACTACTACTCGCCGATAGAAGTGGGTTGCCCATGTTGGGACCATCCGCGCCACCCATCCAATAGCCGTGTTGCAAGTAGAAGTTGTTCTCATGGGCTATGGTGGAGACCTCATCAAGGCGCTGGCCCGACTGCATGACTTCATTGGAGAGGTGGCTCAAGTGCATGCCATAATCGGCACAGGCGTTCCTGTTCCTTCTTACTTCATCTCTCACTTCAACCATCATGTTCATGAGGTTAGGGGCCCAAGGCGGTATTTGATCACCGCTGCCATAAGAAGGCGGTGCACGAGGAGGTGAGATGCGCCGCTCGGATGTGCCCGCCTCATCGGTCTCCATGGGGATGGTCAAGGGAGGCTACTGCGGAGCTATTGCGGGTCCCCTAGAAGTCACATAGTCATAAAGAATGAGTCAAGATTGAGAGTTTGAGAGATCTACCTTATGCGGGTACGGAAGGTAAAAATTGCTCGCTTGATCGCGTAGCCATAGAATGCGCCCGGGCTCATTTATTCTCTCATGACTTATCTTCACAAATCTCGTCGTCCGAAACATCTCATCATCATAATGAGTGTACCCGCCACAATCGGTCGCTTGAGGCAAATAGATCTTGAGTCTCTTGGCAAGGATAGTGACAAAGGAACCCATTGTGATGTTTCCAGTGGTATTCTTCTTGTCCCTTTGATATATCCAATGCTCAACCATAAATTTCATCAAATTTATTTTCTCTGGATCGGGTTGGAGCATATTCCAGAGAAAGGTAATTTTTGTGCCATTCGTGATGTTGATCATCTCACCACGAGCAAACACAGTGGCTGCTATGCCACGGAGAAGGATCCGGAGAGTGGGACGTTGCACATGGCGGGACTGCATGTTATCAATGCGCCCGCTTAGATGACTCCAAACTACATCCCTTGTCATTTCATCATTGGCATCTCTCGTCCAGCCCAATGTTTCTACGGTCCCATTCTCCAAGCGAAATACTATTGATAACTCATCTAGCCATGCCCTTCGGCCTATATTCCCAAGTAGGTATGCAATGTAATCCCGACCATTTTCCTCTAAAAGCTCAAGAGAACACAAAAATTCCAAGGAAAGTGCCCAATACGCTGGCTCACAGAAATTTCAGAACTCAAGTTTGATGCCAACATTACTCGTGATCACAATGAATTGCTCCGCTACACCAAACTCCTCCAAGATTTTCATGTCCATGAAACGGGTGTGCTCAAAAGTCTGATGCCTAATCTTCATGTAATTCTTGAACATATAGCCCCATGGCATCTCAAATCCGGCTTCACTCTCGTACCCTACCGCCTCGGGGTGTCTATCATAATCCGGATTTGACCCGAGTTGTTCTTGCCGTGCTAGCTGGGCAGGGGCTGCCTGTACAGAGAGAAGAAAAGAAATGACGGCAGAGCTAAATTCTGGAAAAACATGACAATTCAATAAGTAATTTGCTGGTTTGAGTCAAATTTGAGTGTCAAGTACGGTCCAAATACCCATAAATAATGATGATATCGCATCTCTTAAATGGAACCCTATGGAATATATGTTAAAATAAGCACATTTTCAATCGCACTCTTTGAGTCCATCAATATTTTTTTATTACATGTAATGTAATTATAAAATTGTCAATTCTAATTGATTGAAATGAAATGTAAATCAGTAAAAGAGAAACAATAATACATTGAATAGTAGTTCAATTACATATTTTACATACTATATTATTCATTTTTTGCTACAATTTTAAAAATTCTTTAAATGTAAAAAGAAAATTCTTAAAAGATTTACCTTACTATATAATAGAACAAAATTCATGCCTTATATATTTTTCCATCTCGAATTTGTTGTAGGGTAAATTTTTGTGACCTACGCTTGTATCACGTCTAGATTTTTATGTGACACTGATGTGATATCTATTATGTTTGTGATATCTATTATGTTTTTTCATTTCGTAAATAAAAAATGATTGATTTAAAATTGAATGAGGTAGTATTTATAGATAATATGTTGGCATGCACCCTTTGGTGGAGGAGGCATTTGCTCGATTCACCTTTTGACGAGACATTTTTTAAATAGCACCATATGGAATATATGTTGAAATAGACACTCTTTTAATCTCACTTTTTGAAGCATCAACTCAATTGCATCTTTTGGCGAGATATCTTTTAAATAATACTCTATAAAATATATGTTAAAATAAGCACCTTTTCACTCGTATTTTCTGATCCATTAATGCATCTTTATTATTTCGTAAATGAAAATTGATTGATGAAAATTGGAATAAGAAAGGTACTATTTTATAGATAATATGAAAATTGGAATAAGAAAGGTATTATTTTATAGATAATATCTTTTGGCAAAACACTTTTTAATCGTATTTTTTTTTTAGATATCTTTTTGATAGGCACCTTTCTATTCGCATTCTTTAAGTTCATCTACGCATTTTTATTATATGTAATTATATGTAAGATTTGTAATTAATATTATTGATCGAAATTCTTCAGTTATTAACAAAAAGTAAAATGATTATTTTCTGTGTTAAAGTAGATCGAAATTCGAAAGTTGATACTTACAAGTTACAGCGGACAATTAAATTGTGAACATCGGGGATGTGCCCGTTATGGCTCCAAGGAGATGCGCGATAAGACGAGGATTAATAAAAATTTGCCTAATTGATATGTCTACGTCTAGGAGTGTAGTCAGGATTTTGACTAAGAATGTCAGAATTTTTTATTTAGACATACTAAAGTTTGAAAATTTCAAAATTTAAAAAAATTGACAAATAAAAATAACATTACATTATTTTATAGTATTAATTTTTTTAACATGAATTATATCAAATAAATAAATAATTAATTATTTTTCTTCCTAAAATAATAAGAAAAAAATTTCATATTTGAGCAATGTTTTATTTGTAACTTTTTGTCTTCTAAATTTGCTCTTAAAGAAAAAATTGTAATTAAACTAGTTTGAATAAATAATAAATTTAATTAGATTGCATTTGAACTCTTTTATTAGAGTGAAATTTGTTATATATTAACAAAATTAGTATATAATACAAAACATCTTCATAGAATTTTAAAATCTTAGGGGTTCCAAGTCCCCCTTGGCACCCCTACTGGCTCCACCCCTGTCTACATCTTCTTACCGTTGCTAAAGGGCTTTAAAGTGGAAATTGATTAGTGTCATCACACTAATTACCATCCACGCCGTCGCGCTGCACAGCGCCTCAGCGATGGTCCATCACCCGGCATACTTTTGCCGTATCTAATGCTCAGATTAATAAGTACAAATGTTATGTTATTTAAGTATTAATGTTCAATTAGTTGCAACAAAAAATTATAAATGTTATGAGCAAAAATGTTTATTTTATTAAGTATAAATGTCTAGTTTAGTAAGTACGAATGTTCAGTGTGGTAAGTACAAATGTTCTGTTAATTGAGTATAAATGTTCAGTTAGTTACAACAGAAAATATAAATGTTATGAGTAAACATGTTTATATTATTAAGTATAAATGTTTAGTTTAGTAAGTAAGAATGTTCAGTTTAATAAGCACAAATTTTCAGTTATTTAAATATAAATGTTCAGTTAGTTGCAACATGAAATATAACTGTTATAAGAAAAAAACCAAGCGAAGGGATCAGGAACCGGACAAGAAACATATGAAAAAATTAGAAAGGGTCATGAACCGATCCGGTTCAAATTAAATTTTTTCCGACTCTATCCCTGCCTCCTAGAGCGCCTCTTGACCCACGCACGACTCTAACGCATTTAAATGAACACTTCTTATTATTAAAATTGAACACTTCTTATTATTAAACTAAACATTTATAACATATAACAGCGATGACAGCGATGGTTTATTTAACAGTTATAATATCTGCTTTATAGTTTATTGTGAAACTAGCTAGCCACATACTTAATAAGATGTTATAAGTAATTAAATTAAATGACAACTTTTTTTGATGAAAAATTAAATGACAACTGAAATCAGATTATAAGTGTGGGTTTTGATGAAGTCCAATTTAGCAAATTGGGCTATGTGCGCGCCTATGTCTGCAAGATTTGGGCCTGGTTTTAAAGTCCAACTTAAGATTTGGGCTTGGTTTTAAAGTCCAACTTAAAGAACTGTAGATATGGTTTTGCATTGTATTAAAGAAACTGTACCATTTTGGTAAAGTTGACAGTTAATGTCAATCTATTGAAAAACAAGAACCTCTACCATTTTTAGAAGAGGTGGATTAAAATCAGCTACGACTGACGGATGGACCCGTCAACTGCGATTATATTTCAATATTTAAAATTTTAATGGCTAATTCGAACCGTTCAATGTGTTTTTCATATTGAAATATCATTGGAGACCAAATTTTACATTTTTCTGAATTTTTTAACTATTTTTTTGAGATTTTTAAAAATCGTTATTATTGAAGGGTCCAAAATTATTTAGATTAAGATTTTGTAAAATGCCAAAAAAAAATACTTAGAAATTTTTTAAAAAATGTAAACTTCTGTTTCCAACGAAATTCAATATGAAGAACACATTGAACGGTTTGGATCTAATATTAGAATCTCAAAAATTGAGATTTAATCTTAACTGACGGACTCATTCGTCAGTCGCGACTGATTTTAGTCTACCTCTTTTGATAAAGCCCAAAACATGTGCTCCTCCCCGTGAAACTATTAGTAAGTTAAAAGGTTGTGATCTCAAATTACGTAATTGTTAATATCTCTGCAATTGATAAGTAGTTGCATTGTAACGTATTACAAATTACTTTCTACAGAAATCAGATCGAAAATCAAAGAACAACACTGTCTCTCAAATTTAGCCCTTATGCGTATTGATTATGTACACAATACATTAACAGAAGAAACCTGTTGCTCCTTGAAGAAAGAGGCTCTAATTAAAATATCACTGTTTTTCATGTGCTTCAGTACATTCGGTATAAATGACATGCTCAGTGTTTTCAGAGGATCTCTGTGTTTATCTTGAAGGATAAGATTGCAAATTAACTGCTGATAACTACCACAAAAATTAATTTTTGTACGATATATAGGAGATATGATTTCTTTCATACTAACAGCACATTAAATATATGTCGACAATTTGAAGGTCCCATTGATAATTTAATAATGTCGAGGAGCACTTTGTTGATTGAGGAAAAAATACAAAGAAAAAAAAAGAGGTTGACTAAAGGTACTTCTATTAATCTATTTGTTATAGCATACAACACACAACACAAACTGTCTAGTGCAAATAGATTTAAACCACACCAGCTAGCATGCTGGTAAATAATATTTTCTTTATTCGAAGATCTAGCTATTTCTGTAATATTTTTCAAGTTATAATTTCCCTCAACAAAAAAAAAATGACCTGAATTGACTTTATCGTTTTGCACGTTAAAAAGTCGGACACTTTATACCAGTCG
This sequence comes from Rhynchospora pubera, assembly GCA_028095005.1. Classification (NCBI taxonomy): domain Eukaryota; kingdom Viridiplantae; phylum Streptophyta; class Magnoliopsida; order Poales; family Cyperaceae; genus Rhynchospora; species Rhynchospora pubera. Next base: position 154,711,341 of record CM051462.1, on the reverse strand, counting down.
AAGATCAGAAATTTACAATACATAATTGTTTCAGTAAGCGTCTGACATTATTGTTACAAACAAAACAAAAAAAGATGGTTAAAATGTGGAGACTGGACATATGATCTAGCAGTTTGGTTTTCTGAGATGATCTTTAGCTACTTCTTTTTTTTTTTTTAAACACAGAGGTCTGTGACAAAAAGCAGAAAGCCGGAAACAAACTATATTTATCAGCCTTTATCTAAGAAAAAAATACTAATTATTTTGAAGCAGATAGAGAGAGAGATGCGAATTAAAGGTGGCCTGATAAGCTTGAGAGTGCACCCCGAAATTATTTTAAATAGAAATTTACACTTCTAAAATTTTAATAGAAAGAATTAATTAAATTTTTTTTTAATGGGTGCGTTTGGATCGTTGGAAGAAAGAAGAAGAAGAAGGAAGAAGAAGAAAAAAAATTATAAACAATTCAAACTCTTCACAAAGTTACACACTTTCCAATACTTCTTCCCACTTCTTCCCTTCTTCCCTTCTTCCCACACCTATCCAAACGCACCCAATAAGAAGAAAGTTCTTACGCGGTTTATAAAGGGATACGCTCTCTCTCCTTTGTACCGTTTTATAACCGGGTAAGAAAACTTCTTACCCTTTTATAAAAGGGTACGAAGTCTTCTCTCTCCTTCTTTATTTATTATAAAGTGGAACACTCTCTCTCCTTCGTACCCGTTTTATAACCGGGTAAGAAGGCTTCTTACCCTTTTATAAAACGGGTACGAAGGCTTCTCTCTCCTCTTATCCTTTATAATAGTTAATTAAGTAATAATAATTAATAATAGTTAATTAAGTAATAATTAATAATTATGATAATATTTATAATTATTAATAATTGATAATAGTTATAGTAACAATAACTAGTAAATAATAATAATAATCGGAAAATTATAATAATAACGATATTCACTAATAGTTGCTAATTTTAATACTAACCTCAATATACCGCGCCAAAAAAATATTTACTAATTTTAAATTAGCACTAACCCCATCAAATCACTACCCTTACCGATAATTAATATTACAATAACTATTATTAATTATTATAAATATTGCTATAATTATTAATTATTATTATTATTTATTTTGAATTATTAATTATTAATTAATATAATTCTTATTATATTAACTATAATTAATTACTAATTAATTATGCCAAACTTACACCACTAACCATACTAACTTCTATTTTGCCAACGCACCATGTTGATGACTATTAGAACCAGTAACACTGTACTAGCTAGAAGTTGCTCCTAAAATGTACTAGAGGGATAGAATGTTAAGAGTAGTGATTTGATGGGGTTAGTGCTAATTTAAAGTTAGTAAATGTTGTTTGGCGTGGTATATTGAGGTTACTATTAAGGTTAACAACTATTATACTGTAATTATTAATATTATTAAAAATTATTATTAATTATTAACTATAAATTATAAAAATTAAACTATTATTAATTATTATTATCATTATTATAATAACTATTATTGAATATCGTTATTATTATAATTTTACGATTATTATTATTTACTAATTATTATTACTATAACTATTATCAATTATTAATAATTATAAATATTACCATAATTATTAATTATTACTTAATTAACTATTATTAATTATTATTACTTAATTGACTATTATAAAGGGTAAGGAGGAGAGATAAGCCTTCGTACCCGTTTTATAAAAGGGTAAGAAGCCTTCTTACTCGGTTATAAAACGGGTACGAAGGAGAGAGAGTGTTCCACATTATAATAAATAAAGGAGGAGAGAGAAACTTTCGTACCCATTTTATAACCGGGTAAGAAGACTTCTTACCCGGTTATAAAACGGGTACGAAGGAGAGAGCGTATCCCTTTATAAACTACGTAAAAACTTTCTTCTTATTAAAACAAAATTTAATTAATTCTTTCTATTAAAAATTTAGAGGTGTAAATTTCTATTTAAAATAATTTCGGGAGTGCACCTCCACATCTGATGTCTTATCTATCTATACATTATGACATCTGCTCTATACCTAAATGAAGACACCTGAGGTAATTTGCACCCATTACAAATCCATGTATTTGCTTCATTCGTTTATATATGATGATCTTTTTCCCTGTTTTTCATGATTTCATTTCTTGTAAACTATACATGCATAATAAGAACTTTTATCTTGAGACTTCGATTTCATTTTTCAAAAATAATGTTTTGGACAAAAAATTTTCTAAATCAATATATATAATAAATTTAATTCCGTCAGTGGCAGAATATAGAAGGACCACATTTAAAATGTAGATGGTTTGCATTCAATAGCCATTGATGAAGGTCCAAAACTGAAAAAATGAATTCTCCAGTCAAAATGTCTTGAACAGTATCGGTTGCTTACTGCCGCATCTGTGACAGGAAGATACAATTAACTCAGCAAAGATTCTGCTTTATTATTCTTCAAACAGAATTAAATAAGTGCAAAAATAGTGGTAGCCAAAAATGTCCATGGAAAACAACACAACAAATTACTCAAATTGAAGTATTTTAAAAACCTAATGCAGAAAGATTAAAAAATAAATGTGTTGATAATGTTTAATTTATTTGACAATCTTTACAATATATTCTTATATTAATTTAAATTAAATTGATTTTTTTTAAAAAAAATCTAATATATATGAGTGGAGTACCGATCAAACTGAGTGCAAATTTAGCATTGTTTGAAGATGCATCAAATATCATATTTTTATCAACAAAATATGGACTAAATCTCGTGATCCTTTATTGTATGCATCAAATACATACATTTACGCTTGGATTTAAAACAAAATATATTTATATTACTAAATATAATCATAAATATTATTATGCAAATATTTTATTTTTCCTACTATTTTCTTATTTCAAGGCAGCCTCCAATTGAACCGGAGTAAAGTAGGGTAGACACGTAGTACGGTACGCCTCACAGGTCGGGTCTAGCTAACATGTTAGAGATGGAATCAAAAGACTATGCCAAAGAAGTCCCATCCAGCCAACCCATATACACCCCAGCATCCCATCATGTTTGGATAACCGGGAGCACCCTCTCTCTCTCTCTCTCTCTCTCAATCTCTCTTTCTCTGAGGTCTGTGGTTTCAGTCTCAAATCGTACAACGGATTAATGACTGGTAGACTGGTAGTGTACCGCTGCAAATTTATGGCTTAAATGATCCGATGTTTCATAGTTGGCATTTTCATGGTGTAATTAGTGTGTATCTGGAGAGGGTCATTCTGGAATGTAGTACGGTACGTACGTAGCTCTTGAAGCGTCAAACTCAAACCGTCCATTCCTCTTCATATAATTAATCTAATATATGCACATCAACTGCATGTATTGACGCAATTAATGGATGATAAAAACTTCTCTGACGCTTAAATTTGCATACTATCAGGCTTAATGTAAAACTATCAAGCCTTAACATTCATGTAAAAAAAAAATCCTTAATCATATTTGAAAATTCTAATGATTCAATTTTTAGAGCTTTCAGATGATAGTCCAAACTATTCAGCACTGGGTTAAAATTGAAGATAATTTTGGAGTTTGAAAACTTCCAATTTAGCATTTTTTTTCCTTCCTCCATAATGGCGAGTTTAACAATCAAAATAGAATGTAAACTAAGAAATATAAAGATGAGACGGTTAATTAGATGTAAACTAAGTTGCATTTGAAATCATTTAAGTCGATATTCTCATTTCCAAGATTTTGCCTCGACAAGATATGCCCTATTTGCAAGATGGAACACCAGTTGTTATGGAGTGTGTTTGGTATGAGCTTTGAATAAGTCTTATTTCGAATAAGGCTTATTCGGGATGAAACCAAACACGTTTTGAATAAGTTTTATTCCGAATAAAAGCTTATTTAATCTTTTATTCTAATTTCACCATATAGATGGTATTAGAATAAGAAGTTGAATAAGTTCTTATTCGGAATAAGGCTTATTCAAAACGTGTGTGGTTTCATCCCGAATAAGTCTTAATCGGAATAAGGTTTATTCAACATTTTGCCAATCCTTTAGGAGTACCTTCACGAATGAATGTGGGACAGCTATTTGAATGCTCGCTTGGATTAGGAGGGGATCTGCTTCGTACGTATAATATATAAATTTATATGTACTCACGTCAATAGCTTATAGAAGTATTAATTTTATACTGCAAGATGAGTTGATTTAATGCGGATCGGACAACCAAACGGCCGGGGAACTACTTAATTATCTTATTTATAAATAATACACATCTTACTAATCAAGGGAACACACTATAGATAAAATATAACAGGCTTGGAAGGGGGGGGTAACAAATTCATTGCCGTTCCAGAATGAAATGAAAACAAAAAATGCATTAAAAATTATTTAATTACACGGAGTTTATTACACCCCTAGCGGTCAACTACTGGATTAGAATTAATAATAACATATCTTAACACAAACGAATTACAAAAAATAATAATAATAAATGGCGTTGCTATAAACATGCCAGCGCTTAAACTGTTAAACATGAGAAGAAAACAATTGAATTATACCTTTGCTGATAGTCTGATCGGTTTAGTGATAATAGGCAGACAGTGCAACTGAAATAAAACTCTGACGGCTTGTTTCATCAAAAAGCAGCTTTATTTGTTGTTTTGAATTAATAACGAAAAACAGCTTTATTTTGTCAAAAGAATCTCCATAATAGAAACAATCCAAGAAACTACCAGTGTTGACCAGCAGCTGCAAGAGGAATATAACTCTCGTCTCCTTGAAGTTAAAGCTTACTGGGCTCAGAGGGCTCGAATAAAGTGGGCTCAACATGGTGATCTAAACACCAGCTTCTTTCACCATTCTGTCACCAAAAGAAGAACCATTAATAGAATTTCGAGCCTGGTTCAAGAGGATGGGTCAGTTATTGTTGATGAAAAGTATGTGAGAAAGGCGTTTGTGGAACATTACAAATCAGTTTACACGTTAGAATCGCCGTGTGCCCCATGTCATCTAGACCCGCAACTGTTAAACAATATACCTAAGCTGAACACAACACAGGCAGAGGCTCTTGCAATGCATCAGATGGATCAGGAGATCATTGAGGCTGTTTTTGCAATCCACCCTGACCGAGCTAGTGGCCCAGATGGAATTAATGGTCGGGCAGTTCAAACTTTCTGGCCTATGTTCGCGCCTAGTGTACTAAGTGAGGTACACTCCTTTTTCAATACTGGCATTATGGACCCTAACTTAGCCGCCTCTAACATGATCTTGACTCCAAAAACTGATGCACCTTCAAAAGTGACAGATTATAGACCGATTTCGGTTTGTAACTTTGTGTACAAAGTCATATCAAAAGTGCTAGCTTTTCGCATGAAAAGAGTGATTGCAAATCTGGTCTCTACAACACAAACTGTTTTCACACCAGGGAGGGAAATTTCTGAAAATGTCATAGTTTTGCGAGAAGTTATGCACTCTTTCAATTCCTCTAGATAGGCGGCCCACAACTTCGGTTTCAAATGTGACCTATCCAAAGCCTTTGATAGAATGAACTGGCAATTTCTATTTCGGGTTCTTGCGATCTTTGGGTTCCCAGGAGAATATATCTATTGGATCAAAGCATGTGTTACCAATGCAAGATTTCATATCCTGTTCAACGGCCAAGCAGACGGGTTTATAACACCTAAAAGAGGCTTGCGGCAGGGTTGCGCGCTATCGCCATATCTTTTCATTCTGTGTATGGATATCTTTTCAAGGATGATGGATTTCCAAGCACAACAGGGCCTACTCGCAGGCATTCGCATAGCGCGTGGGGCTCCTCTTTTGACCACAATCATGTATGCTGATGATCTAATTATTTTCGGTGAAGCAACAGTGCAGCAGGCATTGCAAACAGATTCAGTTTTGCAACAATTCTGTCGATTCTCAGGTCAAAGCATTGGACATGAAAAGTCAAGGGTTTGGTTCTCAAGAAACACACCTCAGCCTGAAAGAAATTGCATCACGGCCATCTTTCATGCAACACTAGGGGATAACTCACATGTCTATCTGGGCATGCCGGTTTGTGCATCTAGACCGTCCCATTTTTCTGAGCTTATCAACAAGATCCAAAGGAAAATCAACTCATGGACGGCCAGAACTCTGTCACAACCAGCCAAGATCACCCTTATCAAATCGGTTATAGAACCTATGGTCCTGTATAGTGTTGCGGGGGGGCCATTACCAGCAACAGTGGCTGAAAGAATTAACTCTCTTATTAGAACTTTCTTCTGGGAAAGTGGAGGGAAACAAAAAATGCACTTAGTTGCATGGCACAAACTAACCTCACACAAAAGCCAGGGAGGGTTAGGGTTGAGGGACATTAATGTCATCAATGGTGCCATGATGTTGAAAACTTTGTGGAAGTTGGCAAGCAAAGAGTTTGAGGATGTACCGTTTGTGCAATTACTGAAGGCAAAATACCTTTCATCTAACTGTTTGTGGTTTGCTGGTATGCCAAGTGCGTGCACAAAGCTTTGGAGAGCCTTACTCAACACCCGCAATGTGCTGCAACCGTGTATCTCTTGGCAATTGGGTACAGGAGACAAGTGTTCTGTGTTTGGTGAACCATGGCACCATTTCTGGAAGGTGCTGAAACCGAGAGGAGCAACCCAAAGAAACTTAATGATAACTGACCTTACGGTAGATCAGGGAAGGGCTTGGTCACATGAGAAGCTTGCAGAATTTCTAGGCACAGGTCCAGCTTTACACATCATTAGTACACGATCACGTCCACCAATGAGGAATGCTTCATGCGGGGACCGCTTAATTTTCTCTGGTACTAAATCTGGCAAATTTTCTCTTAAAAGAGCTTGTAGCTTACTTCAAGGTCCTGTGCAACAGCTACAACCTATGCAAACAGATTTGCTCAAGATAATTTGGTATTGCCCAGGATTGTTACCCAGAGTCAGACTGTTTCTTTGGAAACTGCTGACCAATGCTATCCCTACCAGATGTACATATGCTGCAAAATTGGGCCAGGTAACACCTCCATGTTCTGTTTGTGATCAGGGAACCGAGGATACCATGCATGTTTTATTCCACTGCCCCTTCGCTAGATCACTATGGTTCTCATCTGGTTTTGCGATTAGAACCGAACTGCTCCCTCCAAACTGCACAGAAATGCTCTACGCCATCAGCCAAAGGCTACAAGGGGAGCAGTTCGTTCAATTTGCTAATCTCCTGTGGGGCTTTTGGAAACAAAGATGTGATACAATTTTTAGAGGAACCCGACTGTCAATTAACAGAATCTCACACATGGGTGCCGCATTTGACCGCCTTTCTAAGCTCTCTAATACCATGACAATACCAAAACCATTCAGGTACATTTGGCATGCAATCTCAACTCAGGACCCCCTCATTGCAATAAGCTGTTTTGTTGATGGCTCCTTCAGCAATCTTTCTAATGGAGGTTGGGCATATGTGGTATGTTACCAGGGAATACTGATACAATATGAACTCTGTGCAGGTAGTGTATCATCTCCTTTACAATCAGAAATCTTTGCCATGCATATGGCATTGAAAGCAGTGGAGCGGCTCAATATCACACAATGCATCTTCTTTACTGATTGCCACATGTTACAACAACTGGTAGATGGGAGAGTGCCGCTTGACTCAGTCAATTGGCAAGATTTCAATGCAGCTATGGACCTCTTAAATGAGTTTAGAAGCTGGCATGGTTTCATTTGCTCCTACGTCCCACGAGTGAACAATTTAGATGCTCATTTTTTGGCCAATTATGCTAGGATTAGTAATATTTCTGTCAAAGGGTTTACATACCCATTTTTTAATTCTTCTCTGAACATTGTAACCAACTGAATTTGTTTTTATAATAGTTGTGCCCACGGGCTTTCACGACCAAAAAAAAAAAAAAAAAGAAACTACCAGTATCTCTCCTGACAATACATAGTTAAATAAAATTCCACACGACCAACATCATATTAAAGTGACCATGAGGCATGTGGGCACACAAAAAGTGGCATGGGGCCACAGAGAATCCATCCATACCTTTTTCTTAGCTCTGGCCCGCCTTGAAAAGCTCATGTTGATTAGAGGGTAAAAACTAGAGAGAGAGAGAGAGTGTGTGTCTAGGCTCTACAAGGCAGAGGGTAGCATACTCTATAATTTGAGGGTTCATGTCATGCACCCCTATCAATCCACTTCAGATGACCTATCATGAGTTCAGACCTTCACTTTTTTTTTTTTTTTTTTTAAACATCCCGTAGGTCAGACCTTCACCTTACTGAGAAAGGTTGCAGTCTGGGGTGGGGGACCTAATTCTTGCTCTAATAGCCCCTACAGTATTGGTCAAAGATGCGGTCATCCTGTTCCTTTAATTGGTTTTTTTCAGATTCTTTGTGGCTTGTAGACATTACTGAGACGGATAACACAGCGAATTTGTTAGATTTTTCGGCACATCATAGAGTTGCTACACCAAATGCATCTTTATGTGTGCACAGGATATCTATGATCATAATAAGCCGTCTCCAGCTGGACCCTCACTTTGGGACTTTGGGATCCATTGGTATTATTAGGCCCAAACCAACCAAGAAAAGAGAGAGGGGGCAGAGCCGCAGAGGCTGTTTCTGTCTGTCAGAAATTATTTGCTGAACCCGTGAACCAGGTCTATACGGCTTATTACTGTGCATCTTTCTCTTTGATGGAATGCATTAAATCATACAGCGGGTCAGTGTGCATGGGATTGTGGGAGTCATCAAGTCACTGTTATAGGTAGGCCTTCCAACGGAAACAAAAAAACGTTATGCCGTTCCGTTTGCTGAAACGGAACGGTAAATGGTACTGATATTTGTTTCGTTTCCTTAATGAAACGGTAAACGGAATATGAAATAGAACAGTTTAACGTGTTTTAACGTGTTTTTGTACATGCCATTTAGCGAAATCATTTCGTTTAGTAAGTGGAACGGTAAACGGTAGCGAAATCCATTTCGTTTCGTTAACGGAACGGTAAACGGAACATTCCATTCCATGTCCGTTTACCACGTTAATCAGGCCTAATTATAGGTAGTGTTTTCCAAACTAACAGGTGTGTGTGGACGTATCTTCTCAAAGTCAAGTAGCGTTGGAAATTTTCAAATATTAATAAGTCTTAATATGTCAACCGGATAGTCCAAAATCTCGATGGTTAGCTTTAGGTCTTCCAGTAAAAAGACAACGTCTATGAAGACGTATATGTGCACTATTACGTGGTAGGGATTGCAATTGCCTCTGAATTTCTTTTATTTTTATTTTTGGATTCAGGGATGAACCTTTTCTTTTCTTTTTTAAGGATTGACGAATCAATCGATATTTTTCTTCCAATTTCTTTCGCTTGTGTTCCCTCTGAATTAAACTTTTTTTTGCCATAATATTCAGTTACCTATTGGTATTAATGATACAGTTCAGATCCTGGATGTAAACATATAAGAAGGTAGAATTCTCCTTCTCCTCCATCAAAAGAAATGAGATTTTTGATGATACAGTATATAAACAAACAATAAATATACTCAACTAATCAAATTTTCCTGAGATAATAGTAGATAGAAACAAGGCTCGTAAGGAGCCCTATTGAAACCAAGAAATATAGGCCTGCCTGCCATCCACACCAAAATAGATAGAGTTTTCCGAAAAAACCTGCTAGTGGAGGAAGACCTCCTAGAGAAGAGACATAGGGCTGAAGAGAGAGCCAAAAAATGATCTTTCGTGTATAATCCTGCATAATCTCGAATGTTATCAGTTCCGGTACGTAGATCAAATAATACAATGCAAGCAAAAGTTCCTAGATTCGTGACGATATAGAACAACATATAAGTTATCATGCTTGCATATCCATCATTGGAGTCTCCAACAATTATTCCAATAATTACATATCCAATCTGACCGATGGACGAATATGCAAGCATACGTTTCATGCTTCTTGGACCAGAAACTCTTGAGGAATCTTTTCCATTCTTAGGTTATGTATGGAAAGATAGAAAAAAAATGACTACAATTTTGGGCATCCACCTAATTTTGTTAGGTCTAGGTGCTTTTCTTCTGGTATTTAAAGCTGTTTATTTTGGAGGCGTATATGATACCTGGGCTCCAGGTGGGGGAGATGTAAGAAAAATACCAACTTAACTTTTAGCCCCAGCGTAATATTTAGTTATTTACTACGACACGATATGTGATTCGAATTGACACGATAAAAATCAATATCATTTAGAATTTATTAAATTATATTGAATTTATATCATACATTTAATAACTTTTATTTATAATCTTTTTATTCAATAATTAATTTTTGTTTTAATACATGAAGTTAAAATAAATTTCAACAATTTATTATTTTTTATTTTAAAAATGATTTAAGTAATTATTAATGAATTTTTAAAAAAAAAACTAAAATAAATTATAATATGGCTAGGCATGTTTAACACGTCATGTCAACACGACACGGCACACGAGGTGTCATGTAATAATGTGTGTTGTGTTAACCAATTCCTTCGAATAACAAGACACAGTGAAAACTATTAACTTGTGTCAACACGACATTACACTTTTGCAATACGCTAGTTTCAATTTTTTTTTTTAACCAAAGTAATGTTGAAGTTCTTTTACAAATTTCTTTTATTTTAAAAAAAAATATAAATATTGTACCAATTTTCTTAAGTAAATTCTTAATTGCCAAAAGAAAACAAAAACTGGGGGCTCAATGGTTTATTTTTATTATGGCACCATTAGTTTGGTTTTTTTATTTGTGTAGGGTCCATTGGTGCAGTGGTTCCATGCATGATTTTAGTATTGTCGATTGTCGTTGTGCATGTCATGCATAACAGTTCCTCCATATATAATTATCTCCGCGTTCAATTATGTACTATAAATAATAATTTAGAATCGCCTCTCCCAAGATTAGACTAGTGGTAGGACGAGGTGTGATGTGATTGTTCCAGTCAATAAAAAACGTACTGTTGTCACATCGGTTCTGAATACAAACGGTTTATAGTTATTTTTTGAGTCTTTTGTTCCCGAAAATTTCCGAAATTAATTAATATAAAAATTTGGACCCAAAAAATTTTAATATACAGAATTATTTTATTTTTTTTAATAAGAAGAAAGTTCCAACTCGTTTCAGAAGCGAGTATTTGAATTCTCCTCCGTACGCGTTTATAAAACGCGCTCCAACCCTCCCAACGCGTTTTATAAACGCGTACGAAGGAGAGATGCTGTCCACTTTCCTCTCGTTTGTCAGAGCTTCGTACGCGTTTATAAAACACGTTGGAAGCCCTAGAGCGCACTTTATAAACGCGTTCGAAGGTGTATTATTTAATTTTTAGAAAAAAAAGTACAAGCATGCTCTGATAAAGACTGCAAAAGACATGACAAGATTTGATTTTACAATGTCATCTTTGAACTGCTGAAATTATTTATAAAAGCAGTCATTGTTGAATTAGAATGCACAAACACCCACTACCTCCTTCTTGTTAAAACCTTCAGTACAATGGACAAAGGAAATAGCTCTAACTCAAATAATGATGTTCCAAACTATCGAAGAGCAACCCGCATTGAGTATTGGCCAACTTTCTACCATTACCCTGCCAATAGAAATCAACCAGAAAACGGAGAATACGAGGCAATTTGTCGCTCTTGTTATCGCATTTTGAAATACAACATCCATGAAGACACGACTGAAGAGGGAGACGTGCTCGAGTTAAAAATACACTACCAATGGCACATTAATGGTGGGCCGGAAAGAGAACAGAAGGAGTACCAGGAGCGGCGATGGCGGGAACACGAAAAGAATCTGAACCGACAAAGGCGATATGACTGGTACAAAAAATATTACACAGAACCTCAACCCATCCCCCAACAACAACCGAAACCCTACCTCTCGTCTGAACCAACTCACTGGACTGTTTACGAGAAAATATACAACTTTAATGGAGACCACACAGTGACCTGTACAAGGTGTGCTCAAGTTTTCAATTACAAAGAAAACATATTGCGTGACCACTACCATGAGCACAAACGTCACGACGAAAATGAACAAAGAGCTCGGAACATAGAGACGCAGAGGATTATTAAAGAAAGAAATGAAGAAATGGATCGTAAACAAAAAATTAGGGAAGAAGAGGCAAGGAAAAAAAGGCTCAAAAAATCAGAGCAAAAATTGAGAGAAATGAATAAGAGGGATGAACTTCGACAAATTGCGGCAAGCCGAATGGCAGAGATAGAAAAAGAAGAAACCGAAGCGGCTTTTTGGAACGAAGCCGCTCAATTCGTTGACAACAGTGTTCCGAGTAATCAACAAGAAGATGATGCTGCTTTTTGGAACGAAGTCGCTCAGTTCGCTGACAACACTGGTGCGAGTAATCAACCACAACCGAATGATGAAGATGAGCAACCATGGTGGGATGAAATTCTACAACATGTAGATAGTCAAAATCTCTAAATATTTATATCATTGTAATATTTATGTGTTTTATTATTATGGTTGTTAATGTAATTTAGTTGGAATTGTTAATGCAATGTTTTATTTTTATGGTTGTCTTTTATTTCCTCTATTTTTTGTAATGCTTTGCACTAAAAGTTGTGGTTTTAATGTGTTGACGTTTAATGGATAAAAGTTGTTGTTAGGAGTATTTCATTTATTGGCGTTTCAATACATAAACGTTTATGTTTCAAGTAGTGCTTTGCACTCCGAATTTTCAAGTCATAATAATACACAACTCAATCATCACAAGTCATAATAAGCAATCCAATAAATACACAAGTCAATCACAAGTCATAAACGAAAAATAGTCAATCAACATCAGTAATACACAAGTCAATCACAAGTCCATAAACGAAAAATAAACGATCCGTCCATCATCAGTAATACACAAGTCCATAAAAAAAAGAACTAACGCCGCCGCCGCCTCCTAGGTCCCGAAGGTGAAAATCTGTCAATCACCCTCACCGCACGCCTATCTCGTCCAGCCGGGGCAGTAACGTCTCCTGAGTCAGTGGACTCTGTATCCCCATCGTCCTCCTCCTGGAGGTCCTCCTGCTGGTCCTGCTGAGCCTCCTGCTGTATGGGGCCAAACTCAACAGGCTGCCCAGCCTCCTGAGGAGTCGCTATAGGGACATAATCACCCTCCTCATCTCCGGCCGTCCGCAGTAATGTGCTGAACGAGTCTGTCCCTCCCATACTACCCAACGGAGTGCCAAATGATGGAATAGAAGAAGGCGTAGGCACTGACGGAATAGTAAATGGAGGAACAGTAAATGCAGGAAAAGAGGAAGGCATACCAAATGGTGCAAAGGAGTACGGTGGAGGATCCTGAGGCTGGAAAATGCCAGTGGCATCCTGAGAAATGCCAGCAAACTGCGAGGTCGATGCTGATGCACTATGCATGGATGGAGTAGGACCTGAGGCTGGAAACTGAGTAGGAAAGAACGTGCGTGGTCCTAAAATATCATCTAATCGTCCGGTATTCAGCCGACCATCCTATAATATTAAAAAAAAACAATGTCAATATAAATAAATTAGTATCTAAAATTGAAACTTGCATATGAACGAATACTAACCGCATGCATCAGATCCTCCGCCTGAAGGTCTGTGGGTACAGTCGGACGTGCAGAAGAAGACTCGTCCCCAGAATCTGGTATGTCCTCAATATTTGTTGGAAGTCCTCGCTGCTCCAACAAATCCTCCAACCTGTAATTTATAAATTATTGAATTTTCCATGCAAAAACGCAATCAAAAATTAAATTATTTAAAATTACCTCAAAGGGATGGAAGCATCATGCAACTGCGAACGACAGTTGGCGAGAATTGCCTTTCCCACCCTTCTGCACCCCTTCTTCGCAACCAGTCCCAATGCATGAAGTGCATTCTTCAGCGCAGAGTTGCCCTGCAATTTACGAGAATAAAGACATATTGCACAATTCCATTTACCAATCATACATTCCATATTTAAAAAATTAAGATGTACCGTATTGCGAAGTCTGGACCCCATGTTTGTGTACTGCTTCTGAGCAAGAGGCAGCTGCTGAGTGCGCTGGAGACGTGCCTCGGCATCCTCTCGTGGCGTGGGTCTCTCGGAGGCACCGTATCGCCAAAACCATCGGAAGTACCGCAGCGTATCAGTATCACTCCAGGATCGAGTCTCCAGCTGGCGTGTCTGTAATGCCTCGTCAGTCCACTCAGCATATGCACTCGGAAAAATGGTAGCAAAGTCTGGACGATCTCGATAGGTACCGTGCTGGAAACCCAGCAGGTTGTGTGTCACGTCCCAACTCTGTTAAAATAAACACGTTAGTTCTTTACTCTAATTAAATTGAAGTTGATCGTATGATAAATCAGAAAAATATAGCAAACGTACCACAGGTAGTGGAGGAGGAGTAAACTGGTACAGCCCAAACTGATGCCTACAACGGTCGGGGTAGTAGTAGGCAACAATGTGGTAGAAAATGAGCGGCAACCGAACATGCTCCGCTATGGAACCCTGCTGTGCTACCCGTGGCATAAGAGCTCTGTCGAGTACGTACGGAAACCAGTTGACGTCTTCAACGTTCAACACGGCTAGGTAGTCCCGTGCGTTCTCCACTGCCCCGCGGTGCTGGCTCCGTGAGAAAGACCGAGCTTCGCCCCATTTCCTGAAAATTTTGAAGGTTAGGATTGATGTGTTGTAATTTGCATAATATTATTGAAAAATTATTATAAGTTATTACCTGCCATACGGCACACATGAATCTAGGTTAGGCTGTCCTAATCCACCGATATGAGCAACCTCTGGGCGACAAACAGGGAGGTATGACCATGCCCAAAACAATAGTAGCATCCAAGGTCCCGTCACAACCTTGAAACGCATGGAGGCACGGTCCAAAGCACGATATAGACAAGCAAGCGTGGCACCTCCCCAATTGAAGTCCGGAACTTCATTCAAATTGCCCTGCATTTAAATTAAACAACGCATTGAAAAAAAAATAATTTCAACATTGAAAATAACAAAATTAAATTGCAACATTCAAAATAATTTCAACATTTCAGTGTATTAACAAAAGTATTATGTGTTAACAAATACTAATTGATGGATTAACAAAAGTATTATGTGTCATTTCATTGGTAATTTTTTTTCCTTTTTTGTCATTGTTATTTGAACATTGTTTTAACAAAAGTATCTTTGCTTAAAAATTAGACTGTTAACGAAATTATATAAAATAAAAAATATTATGTGTCAGCTTCATTATGTGTCAACAAATAAAAATATTGAATTTGTAACATTGAATTCTACTATTTTCGTAAAGAAAAAAAAAATTTATTTAAGTTAAGAAAATTATACCGATACGAGCTCTAAAAAGTATGCTGGGACGGAATTCTGAGAAATATCGGGAAACATCAACGTCCCAAATAGCTCTAGAGCCACTGCACGCGTGTATCGGTCTAACTCCTCACCAGGAGCATCTGCCTGTGGCGCCACCCCGCAATTTTGCCGCAACCATTTCAACTTGATGTTGTTGCCCACAACAACATTGCCCCTGCATTGTACAAATTTAGAATAATCAATACAAGTAAGCAATCCATATATTGAATATGCAAAATCAATATTGCATTCGTATTTTTTTCACTTACTCCCTGCTACTCCTTTCTCGGTGCCACTCTCCCAAATCTTCATGAGGATAAAGATTTGCACGAATCTTTTCCTCCCAGGGCCCTCTCGTATTCGATCTAACTGGAATGCCAGTCGAGCGCAAACCATATAAGAAGGCAACATCCTGGTAACAATTACAAAATACGTTAATATTACGAAAATATAACATTTAATATTACGAAAATTAATATTCAAATTTGAATTTTAAATATAAAGTTTAAATTAATGTTACAATTAATTGTGAAAATTAATACGAAAATTATATGTTAGAATTAATTGTGATAATTACTACGAAAATTATATTAAAATAAAAATTAATATCAAGTTTAAATAAATTACCTGTAGAGTAACGGTCATCTCTCCAACGGGAAAATGGAAAGTATGCGTCTCTGGACGCCAAAACTCGACCATTGCCTTCAGTAATGGCATGTCGATGTTGACATGCTTCACCTTCATAATGTGACCGAGCCCCAGTTTGATCAGTCTTCCCTCAATCCGTTCGTCCACCTTAATTGTTCGCTTGTGCGATCTCAACTCCAAATGTTTTTCACGCTGCAATTTTTAATACAATTTTTAAGTATTTACAAGCATTTAAAATAAATACAATTTATAATACAATTTATAATAAGCATTTTCGATTAATTTTTTACTACAAATTATAATAAACATTTAATACAATTTATAAGTCTATTAAGAAATCTAAATTATTAAATCAAAAAAATATAAATTAACATAAAAAAATCTATTACCTCCTCAAAAGACAAACCAACGAGATGGTCGTTATCCGTAACGAACAAAACCTGTTGGTTTTCTGCGTTGGCCGGTTGCACAGGTGGAATGACATTTTGCGCGCTCGGACGGGCTGCGCGACGCCTACGTCTTTTTGGCCGCTGGGTGGAGGCTGCTTCGGTGGGGGGTGCTTCGGTGGGAGGTGGTGAAGCACCAGAAGGACCAGCCTCATCTTCTGCTGAACTCATCTGATTCAAATAATATAAGAACAACAATTTAAAACAAAAATTAATTTAATAATTTTTTAGCTAATTGGACAAAAAACGAACAAAACCAAAATTTTTTTTCTATGTAATTGACATTTTTACAATAATTACTTTTGCATACAATTTCCACTAATTCCATACAATTTACTAAAATTTCGACTAATTTCCATTCAATTTGCATACGAATTACAGTAATTTGACAATAAATTCCTACACAATTTCCATACAAATTCCACTAAATTCCGTAAAAATTCCATGAACATTTTACTAAAATGTCCAATAATATTTCCAATAATTCCATACAATTTATGTTACTAAAATTGTGTATTCACTTTATTAAAATGTCCAATTTCCATACAAATTCCATACAAATTTCCATACAAATTTCCACAATTTCCATAATAATCCATACAAATAGGTAAATGCACAATTTCCATAATCATCCATACAATTTCAATAATTTCCATAACAAATTTCCACAATTTCCAAAATTTCCATAATCATCCATACAATTTCCACAATTTCCATACAAATTTCAATAATAATCCACAATAATAATCCACTAATTTCCACAATTTCAATAATATCCATAATTTTCAGTAAATGCAAAATCAAAACCTCGATATCGGCGTACGTTGTCTTTCGAACTCCTCTTCTCTTCGCACGGCAACCACCTTCGCACGGCAACCTCTTTTCTCCCTTCTCTTCTCTCTTTCTCCGGCCGCAACTTTCTTTCTCTTCTTTTCTTCTTCCTTCTCTTCTCTCTTCTCCCTTCTCTTCTCTCTTCTTCCTTCTCTTCTCCCTTCTCTTCTCTTCTCTCTTTTTTTCTTTTTCTCTTTCTCTGGACTGACTGAAGCGACGAAGAAAGAAAAAAAAAACGGTCAGAACTGGTTTTCGAAAAATTACCACCTTCCTACGCGTTTATAAAACGCGCTCCAGGGCTCCGAACGCGTTTTATAAACGCGTACGAAGGTGTCAGCTCCTCAAAAGGCGTAACTGAAGGGGCGAACTTATCTCTCCCTCGTACGCGTTTATAAAACGCGTTCGGAGGGCTGGAGCGCGTTTTATAAACGCGTACGGAGGGAAATTCGAATACTCGCTTCTGAAACGCGTTGGAACTTTCTTCTTATTAAAAAAAAAATAAATAATTCTGTATATTAAAATTTTTTGTGTATAAATTTTTATATTAATTAATTTCGGCGAAAATTTGGTTGTAAATTTCCATGATCTTATGCACTCTAATTGTATAATTAATTACGGACGGTTGTTCTTATTTATATTCTTATTTTAAAATTAATTCGTAGCCATCAATATTTTATCTATATAGCTTGATTTACAGTGAGATTTCAATATGATGTCACGTTGGCCTTGTTTGGATTGTATGGTAATAGAAGAAATAGATTCTTTCTAGACGTAAATTTATTATAAACAATCTAAACTCTTCACAAAGTTATACACTTCTTAATACTTTCCGCTTAGGAATAAACTATTCCTCTTATTCCTATGCAATCCAAACGAAGAATTTGAATTAGTTGTTCAGAACTGAGGTAATACTTGCTTTTATTCTATATAAACACCTAAGCCAACCCTGTATATATAAAATTTGCTTGTTACTCTCCACCGGTCTGGATGTAAAAGGAACTTAGTATATCAGCAAAAGTAAATGTTTTCAACCATAATCTTTATAATAGCACAAATACAAGAGCTCAAAATTTTGAGACCAAGAGTGTATCCACTTCTTTAAACATAGTGTGGATCATTAGTTTTTAAGACTTGATTTGATATGTGGCTTGATGGTAATTTCATATGAAATGGAAAGAACATTCATTAGAATAATAGTTACATTTTTTTTTATTTGAAAAGAGATCACAAATGAAAAACTTCATGGCCAACGATTTTTCAAATAACTTTATTATTAAAAATATCAATTTTTATTAAGTTATATTTTCTATGTTAATATGTTAATTTTTATTTTGTTGAAATATAATATTATTTTAGAAATTTTATTTGCCCACGCATCGGATAGGTACGTGTTTTTTTTATTAGTGACGTATTTTTATATCATACAGAGATTTTTTTTTTCATTTGTCTGTCTACAGGCCTTGTGGGCAAAATAAATAAACAAAAACAGATATTTTTATGCCTAGCCATGTCTTATTTTTTTTCTTACTTAATACTGAAATGTTTCCTCGTTTACTACCTTCATCGGATAAGTAATGTTATTATAGCCTAATCCATTTTTCATTTGGGCTATTGGGCCATCATACTGAATTATCCAAATAAATCTGATAAGACTCTAGTGCTACTTTGCTAGTACCTGCTCGTTAACTAAAGGCTGAAGTGGTCAGGCTCTTTGATTAGTTGTCGGATAAAATGTACGCATCGGATCTAACCACACCGTACTCTGTGGATGTCGTTCAAAGGGAGAAAAATTATACGTTTGAAACATGTCAAATTTATCAATTTTCAAAGAAAAATTTAATATGCGCTATGATGCATAGGTCATTCTATGCATTACGGTCTTTTTTATTGAATTTTTACAATTTAACAAATCTAATTCAACCAATTTAATTTATATATTGAAATCTCCTTACAAAGCAAATTTTATAATTTTTTAAATTTTATTACTATTTTTTTGAATTTTTTAATACAGCTATTTTTGGAAGCAAACAACTATTTATAATATTAAAAAAATGACAGGTTTTAAAAAATTTGAATAGAATGGTAATAAATTTTCAAAAATTGTAAAATTTTATTTTTTAGGAGATTTCAATATATAAATTAGGTTGGTTAAATTAGATTTGTCAAATTGTAAAAATTCCGATGAAAAAGACTGCAATGCATAGAATGACCTATGCACCATAGTGTATATTAAACTTTCTCATTTTCAAATAGGTTCTGAAAGTACGTATATACATCACTAGCTGAAACGAAGCCAGAAGTATTCAGTTTCGTTTCATTTGTTTTTAGGTGCATAGGTCATTATATGCATTACGGTTTTTTTTATTGAAATTTTTACAATTTGACAAATCTAATTCAACCAATCTAATCTACATATTGAAATCTCCTAACAAACCAAATTTTATAATTTTTTTAATTTTATTACTATTTTTTGAATTTTTAATACTGCTATTTTTGGAAGCAAACCACTTTTATAATATTAAAAAAATGACAGGTTTTAAAAAATTGGAATAGAATAGTAATAAAATTTAAAAAATTATAAAATTTTATTTTTTTAGAAGATTTAAGTATATAAATTCAGTTGGTTAAATTAGATTTGTCAAATTATAAAAAATCCGATGAAAAAGATCGCAATGCATAGAATGACCTATGCACCATAGTGTATATTAAACTTTCTCATTTTCAAATAGATTCAGAAAGTATATATATACATCACCTAGCTGAAACGAAGCCAGAAGTATTCAGTTTCATTTCATTTGTTTTTAGTAATTTTTAGTCTTTCAAGGTTTATTGTCAAATAAATTTTAGTTCCATTGCTGCGTTGAAGTAATTGTTTTCTTAGTCTTTATATTTTTTCCATTCTTTAATTATCTATAAAACTCCTAAATTAAATTAAATGTTCCTACATAATTTTCATAAAGAAAAAAAGGCACATGCATGCCTAGCACAGCCTCTAAATTTTACACACAGTGTGATATTTTTCAGAATTATATTTTGAATTTTTAATACATGAGATTACGCTACAAACTTAAATTGTACTTAATTATTTTAGTTTTTATTGATTTTTTAAAATCGTACATTTTAGGGCTACTAATGGACGGGTTCCAACCCATGTCCAGCTTTGTCCAAGGAAGAGAATTTGAAGTCCGTGACTAAACTAAGTTCATCATTTTATATTATTATTCAGTTGATATCCAGTTCATATTCTAAACAAATGAAGTCCACTATTTGTCCATAAAATAACTATATGGACGAAGTTTTGGAACACTAATATACAAAATTTTAGAAACTTAAAATTCTAAAATAAAAATTCACAACTTCGAAATTTAAAAAAATTGGAAAGAGTTTTTTAAATTTAAAAAATTCGAAATTTTAAAATTTGAATTTTTTAAATAACAGTTTCTCTCTCTCTCTCTCTCTCTCTCTCCTCACTTATGTCCCTTGACTCTCGTCTTTCTCTCATCTGCACTTATAATATGATCCTTTCTTACAACTAACTGCATATTTATACTTATAAGTTGATCCCTTATTATATCTAATAAATGCACATATAAAATGATCTTTTATTATTTCTAATTGACTTACAAGATGATAATTTATTGTATGAAAATGAGCATTTGTACTTAAAAGACGATCTCTTATTATGACAAAAATGTTATGAATTTTGGATACGAAGATTAGATAGATAATTCTATTGTATCTAATAGAATTATAAGATGATCCATTATTTTACTTAAATGAAAATTTATAGTTACAAGATGATCCATTCTTTTATCTATTTAATATACTTATAATATGCTCAATTATTATAAGTAACCAAACATTTACTCTAATTAGTTACTCTGTTATTACAACAACTTTAGAACTAAAAACACATGTTTTAGAATGAAGGAGAAATATATGAGTGTCATGAGGATCGGAGAACAGAACAATAAGAGAGAAATGAGACATGATAGAATGAGGAAAAGAATATGAAGAAAAAAAGAGAGAGCAAGGGGCAACACAGAGCGAAAGGGAAGCGAAGAAGGAAGATGAGAATTAGATCTAATAAAAGAAGGAGGGAGAAACTAACATTGGATCTGATGACAGAGGGATCAAGAAGGAAGGAGGGAGGGAGAGAGAAGAGATTGGGAAGGACCGAAGGACACAACAGGTAGAAGGAGGCGTTGGGACTGCACATATGTGATATGAAATGAGCGCTAGGCTGTCGAATTGCACGTGTGCGATAAGAAGGAAGGGAACACTTGGATGTGGATGGCACATATGGCTTTGAAGAGGATGGTTAAAAGTAATTTCCTTTTATACATTCATATCTCTATCTTTAACTCTATTTTTGACAATAATAATTATTTTTCCATTCTGAAAATAGAGCAAATATGTAAATTTTCTCATGTATGATAATTCAAATAAATCCATTTATTAAAAACTAAAATATTTATATTAAATTATTTTGTTAAATAGAGATGTTTTTTTGGTTGAAGTATATATATTAAAATTTTTATTTATCCACCCATTTGGTAGTAAGTACGTTTTCTAGTTATGAATTGGATCAAATCTAGACCTCAGCCTAAATCAAACACTAAACCTAATTTAATAAGTCTTCTCAGTTGATCTTAATCCAAAACTGACGTAATATTGCAATTAGGTATGCCCTGAATGCAAGCTTTTAAAAAATTCCATTTTTTTATCCGTTTTATCGCTGTTTTATCTTAGTTTTCGTTCATTCCGTACTACCGTTTTTTCACCGCATAAACCGTTTTTTTACCGTTTTATCACCGATAAATGCTAAATCACCACCCAACCGTAAAACCGGATAAATCGCATTTTAAAACTTTGCCTGAACGTGAAAAAAACATTCGACTGATACCTAACCTCTATTTATCAGGGATTCATGCAGTTTACATTCCTTGTCAATGTTCGAGAAATTAATGATGAGCAATTTCCCATAGACACGAATCATAAAGGTAGTTTGGGAATTTTTAAAAATATTGAGAGATTTTAGGATGGTATTTTTAGAATTTATTATTTTTTAAAAATAAAATAATGAAATATATCTAATTTAAATAATTTGATAATGCATAAATCTAATCGGAGCTGATAAAGATCATCTCCTAGATTCCATCATCCCTCGAGAAAACACGTTTTAATTTTGGAATGTGATTAGTTAATCATCCCCATCATCCACATTCATGCGATTAATTCAGCGCTAGCTCATTTTCTAGATAAACTCATTTTCTAGATTTATCATATAGAGCACACTCCTCCCTCTCTTTTCTATTTTACCCTCCTTCTCTTCGTCTTATTTTTTCTAGAACAACTAGCATTTTTTTCTAGCGCAACTAATTTTTTCCTATAACAATTAATATTTTTTCTAGATCAGTTAGTAACGTTAACTAGAACAGTTAGTTTTTTTTCAAAAATAATTAGAAACATTCACTAGAACAGTTAGTTGTTTTTCTAAAACAGTTAATATTTTTCGTATAACAGTTAGTAACATTAACTAGAACAAGAGAAAGTTTAATATGCACTATAGTGCATAGGGTTTTCTATGCACCGCTGACTTTTTCGGTGATATTTTTGTAAATTGACAAATCTAATTTAACCAATCTAATCTACATATTGAAATCTCATAGCAAACCAAAATTTACAATTTTTGAGATTTTATTACTATTTTTTCGGAATTTTTTTAAAACATGTCATTTTTGGAATGTTATACTATTTATAATATTCCAAAAATGACATGTTTTAAAAAATTCGAAAAAATAGTAATAAAATCTAAAAGATTGTAAAATTTGGTTTGCTATGAGATTTCAATATGTAGATTAGATTGGTTAAATTAGATTTGTCAATTTACAAAAATACCCCCGAAAAAGTCCGTGGTGTATAGAAAGCCCTATAAACTTTCTCCTAAAACAATTACTTATTTAATTAGAACAGTTAGTATTCAAGACTAAAACAATTCAGAGGGAGAGGTGGAGCAGAGGTTACTGACAAAAAAAAAACACGTGCCAGGGGAAAGAGAGAAGGAGCAAAACAGAGAGGAGGGATGAAAATACGTTGATGGGGACCAGAGACGTAAATGGAGACCAGAGTTGGGGACCGACATTTAGGAGGGGATGATATGGATGACATTGGATTAATTGCATTCTGAAAATGAATTAACGCTTTTTAAAAAAATGAAAAAAAAATTAAATGAGTTAATAAGGAATGATAGAGATGATGGATCTGTGGGGATGATGAAAAATAATTTCGTAAATCTAATTAGCAATCTAACGATGGCATATTCCATATTAACTATTAGGATGACACAAAACTAATTAATCCTAAAAAATATCATTGACCCTACAGTAGTTATTAGAAAGAAAGAATTTCCTTCTCGACGTGCTAACAAATCGTAATTGTTAAATTCTTGTACACATCAATTTTTTTGTGGTAGATTTTTTCCCACCATTTAGAATGGATGCATATCATATTTAAATCAATATGAAATTAATTGAGCATCCATCAAAAGCGGTCATACCGTTAAAATTATAAATTACTTGATTAATAAGAAAAAAAATACACACTCAGTTTAATCAAAAGAACTTCTATAATTTATTTATTTATTTTTACTTCGAAGAATACTTTTCAAAAGTGATCATACAGTTAAAATTTTAAATCAGACGAAATTAATATCCTCTCGGTATAAATAAAATTTATTTATATAATTAAATTTTTACTATTAACAATATTTCTTATATTATCTATTAATGTTGTCGGAACAACCCAAAACTTAAAATGCACTGACTAATGGTAATTTCATTTGAAGAGCACATTTATACTTTGAACTCATCAGACACTTTTGAATGCATATTGATATTGACTCGGCACAAGAACATTACATGCTACATTACACATACAAAATCGGAACCTAGGCAGTAACACGTCTTAAGCCACCCTAGCTATTACCTATTGCCCTGGCATGAGGCTGTGCTAGGTTAGCTAGAGCAGCTCTCAAGGAGAAAAAAAATATTTTACCGTTTTACCATGGCGGTAAAAATATAAAATTTTACAGTTTAACTCTAGGCAAGTGGCGGAGTTCAAAATTGGGGCCGGAGAGCTCCCCTCAGATGATTTTTGGCCGTTTGTTGGCAATCAAGTGTAACGACAAATTGAAATTTCCCAACTCCTTGAAAGTGTTCGGATTCTCTGTTTCACGTTTCCTGTGGCAACCCAGTGGGGCTGACACTGGCTTGACGGTGTTGGGAACTTCTGTTGTTGCTGGGGCTTGCATTTGATGCTTGTGGGGATCTTTGTATTGATCCTGCAACAGAGTTTGCTTCAGAATTGTAACAGAGGTGGTCTTAATAATCCTTGAGACATCATTCTCTCCCATGCTTCATCTTTAGCCGGTTCATGCCGTACTTTGTACAGAATATCGAAGGATGCAATCCGCTAAGCCTATGTTTAACATAGATAATTTGTTTCCCATTTTTTAGGCAGTTTGCACATAAGTTTTTTTTTTTTTTTATGATGTAAGTGAATTTCTATGCATGTCATGTAGCATTCACAACCAAATGCGTGTTTTTATATAAAAAAAAGTTTGGAGAAAAAAAAAGGAAGTATAGTTATATGGGGGTAGTTTTTGACAATACATTATTTTATAATTTAGAAATCAATAAGAAATAAGTTGAATTTTTGAATAATATTATTCCGAAATAATAAAATTTGATAAAAGTGTAAGTTCTGTCATAATTAAAATTTACAGCAATTCATATTTAATAACCCTTCAAAGATATTTAGCTACACTAAACTATACAAAACTTTAAAAACAATCAATTTCTAACACCAAAAAAATGTCTAAATATTTATTATATTTGATTTTCTTTTACTCAATTGAAAAAAGCATTATCAAACTGTAAAATTAATTCTCTACATTATTATATATATTCATTTTAACCTTCTTAGCATGAATAAGTTCTTCTGAAAAATTTATTTTGTTAAAAATAAATTGTATTGTTGTTTTTTTACATTATTATATGTATTCATTTTAACCTTCTTAGCATGAAATATTTATTTATTGTTAGACCTGGAAGAAAATAAGATTTTATTTATGTATGATTTGGGGTGCTTTCTGTACGGCTTGCACCATATGCAAGTGAAATTTTTTGCTGCTCAAACCACACCGCCAATAACACGTGACTTTGGCTGTCCTTAAGGCACGACAAAAACCAAAGTAGAAGAGGATGTGAATACAGTCACACTTTGGTATGCTTACCTCCAATTTTAACTCTTCCTGCCTCCCCTTTTGAAACTGTATACTTTCAAAAACCCCCTGTAAACAACTAATTTTAATATATCAATTATGCATAGAATAAAAGATATATAACACTTTTTTCTACAAATTTTCAAATTTTGGTTTTGCTGTCCATCATTCTTGTATTCAAAATAGTTGCAAACGACTATACACGGTAACATATGCCATTATTTTGGCAATATATCACCATTATCTATTAAGGAACGAAAGCAATTTTTTTAATGCTTACTTGTTATTTAAAATTAAAAATTCTGAACAAAATTCGCAAGCAGTCACACACGACTGAATACTATTTTGATAAAATGTGATAAGCTGATAACAATGATTAACTAAAGTATTCTACGATATTTGAAAATAAATTATTTAACAACTATGTCGTGGAAGATAACGATGAATTAATTATGAAGATAAGATATATCATCCGAAAAAAAAAGAAATCAACAATACTAATTTATTTTAACAATTATGACGTGGAAGATAACGATAAATTAATTATGTAGATGAGATATATCATCTGAAGAAAAGTTAAACCAACAATACAATTTATTTTTAACAACTATGACGTGGAAGATAACGATGGATTTATTATGTAGATAAAATATATTATCAACAATATTAATTCATTCTAACAATTATGACATGGAGGATAATGATGAACTAATTACGTAGATAAGAACTCTCATCTAAACAAAAGATAAAATCAACGATATTTAATTTATTTTAACAACTATAACGTGGAAGATAACGATGAATTAATTACATACAGGTGCGTTTGGATCGTTGGAAGAAAGAAAAAGGAGGAAGAAGAAGGAAAAAAATTATAAACAATCCAAACTCTTCACAAAGTTACACACTTTCCAATACTTCTTCCCACTTCTTCCCTTCTTTTCTTCTTCCCACACCTATCCAAACGCACCCTACGTGAGATATATGATCCGAAGAAAAATGGACCAATTACAGCTCACTATGGATAAAAAAGAATTTACTATTTCATCTTGTTAGAGGGTTATAATGCAAAAATGTAGGAAATACAGAGAGTTTACAGAGTTTGCCTTGTCTCTCTAAAACCCAGAACCCCAGTGAAGCCCAAAGTAGCACCTTTTAAAGGCTTCTCTTCCCTCTTACCAACCACTTGAGCAAAGACACACACAAACGCCCCCAAAAAGGAGAAAAGAGAAAGATAGAACAGAGAGAAACAGAGAATATATAAGACTAATCACTAGAGAAGTTCTTAGAGTGAGAAAGTGAAGAGCTTTTAGAGAGAGAATGCAGGGACAGCATCTCATGCAACAGATGAACCAGAGCCTGATGGGAGGCTATGCCTCCCCTACCTCTGTCACCACTGATCTCATCCAACAGGTCTCTATCTCTCTCCTTTCTCTCTCTTCATCTCCTTTTAACTCCAAAACTTTGTTCTTTTTGAACCTTTTCTATTCTATTTTGTTAGTTCTTGCGACTATGGTCCTGTACTGTACATCCCATAGCTTTGTGTTGGTTATTCGCCTACAGTTGTAGAAGAGAGGAGGGATACAGCAGATAGTGTAGACCATAAGCTATTGCATTTTTAAAATAGTATTTAAATCAAAAGGGTTTACTTGTCCTGTGTTTGTGCTAGGATTCCTTTGTTGATGCAAATGAGACAATGGGGCCTTCTTCAAATCATATCCAACAGATTTTATTTCCATAATTTTTTTCTCATTTTTAGCTTGTTCCCTTTTCCTTCCGATTTTTTTTGCTCTTTTGTTTTTCATATTAATACCAGGTTCCTGTTTCCACATGAAAAGAGTTTTCTTTTCTATTTTTTTCCTTCTTTTTTTATGAATATGTTCCTTATTCGTCTTGTGAACTGGTACTCATGATTCTTGTTTCCATTTCTATATTTGTAGTATCTGATTCATGCATGATTACATCCTTGTTGATATAGGAACGAACATATTTTAGCTTCAGATTAGGATATGGATTTTCTTCATGGAGGAACAAGATCCCTTCTCTATCATAATAATAATATAGTAAAATCTGTCTATTTTTCCAAAACATCCCAGTCTGTTAGTTGGAATCTTCTCACGTTTTCATTTAGAAATCACATTTCCCAAAAAGTTCACTTCAGACTTAAAACCTGCTGTTTGATCTCTAGGGAAAAGGGAAAATTTCAAATTTTAGAATGGTTTTTTTCGATCTTTCATGAAGCTATGTGTTTTAAATGTTCTACAGCTAAAAAAGCTGGATTTTTTTCTGATATGGAGACAAAAAAGAAACCTCGTCATTTTATTTTTATGTTTTTCTGTCGAAGGCCGCCGATTTTTTTAATTGTCAAATGACATATCACAAGACAAAAATGAGTTTTTGACACGACTTACAACTGAAGAAAAATAATGCTATTAATACTAGGTAGTCAAATAAGCATATAAACATTATTACAACATTATTAACAAGACATTCGTCTTCTAATATCTTATTTTTGCCTCTCACTCTCACACAAGACTTGCAAGATCTTTATTATTAGTTAAAACAAATTTTCTATTTCAATCCAAAGTGAACCTTTTATATATTTGTTAATAAATTAAATATTTGGCACTGAATAGGGAGAAACTATTGCATTGTATCACGTACTATTTTGTCTTCCTTTGAATAGTGAATTCATTAGATAGTAAATTTTGTCATATTTTAAATTTTCATGTATCTTGTGATGAAATTTTGCACTGTGCCACCAGGTTCATGGTACCGTATGTTTTGTATAGATATCATCTGGATGTTAAATGTGCTAATTTATAGCTCAATAATTTCTTTTGACTGCTATGTTATTTCTTTCCCACGAGTAAAAGCATAATCCAAGTTTCGATCTTTGACCTTTCTGTTGAAGGGTTAAAAATGCGAAGTATAAATGCTGCTGGGTTAAAAAACATTGCCTGTTGCTTAAAATAAAATTAAAAGTTTTACTTAGAATGACCCTAAGAAAGCACATGTTGCTTGTGTGCCCTCTCTACGGCCACCAAACCTGGCTGGCCTGGTACCAGACAGCTGGTGTGGCATTGAACTAGTATTCTTATTTCCTTTTCTGGTGATGTTGTCTGACTGGCGTGGCATTTAACTAGTATTCTTACTTTCTTTTCTGGTGATGTTGTCTAACTTTGCAGTTACTAATTTTATGATTTATTATAAAATTAGCATTGTACTTTGTAATGAATCCTTATTCATAAATTTGTGCAGTACTTAGATGAGAACAAGCAGCTAATCCTAGCAATTCTTGACAATCAGAATAGCGGAAAAGTTGAAGAATGTGCTCGGTAGGTCCATCTCAGTCATAATTAAAAAAAGGGTTTACTACTTTTAAATAGGATTCATAAAAGAAGAACAAATATATAATCAGCGTTATAGTGGCTGGTACATGGTTATAATTGCTTAGTTTATGGGAATACACCTTTATTGTCTCTGTATAAAACATAGGTTATGATACCAATAATGCTCATAAGTCGTAACTGATAGATTGTATACATGCTAGCCAGTTTAAGGAACTATAGCACAAGATATGCATTCTCGAATTAAAGCTGATATATGCCATAAAGGAATGCAGACGGATATAAAATTGAATAGCATAAAATAGATAAATTTGCAAATTACCATTAGTTTATTATTTTTATTGAACTTTTGAATTCTTATTTTCAGAAATCAAGCGAAGCTTCAACATAATCTGATGTATCTAGCGGCCATAGCTGATAGCCAGCCTCCTCAAGCTGCTTCAATAGCCCAGGTGCACTTTTTAATTATTTTGAAATAAACCTTCATTTTTGTTTTGGTGTCTTGTGTTCAATCTGTTGCAATTTTCTTCCTATTAAAGAAAGATGAGGTGCATAAATGATTTCCTAATATTTTGTATACCAACAGTACCCTCCAAACATGATGATGCAATCAGGAGGCTCGCGATACATGCAAGCCCAACCATCTCCGCTTGTGGGTCAGGCAGCTCCACAATCCCTAATGTCTGCACGTAATCCAATGTTGTATGGCCAAACAGGTTCTTCTCTATCCCCTCTCTCAGGCCAAGCTGCTGGAATGAACGCAGGACTGACGCCTGGGCCCTCCGGTGGTTTCAACCTCCTCCATGGAGACTCAAGCATGGGTCCAAGTGGTGGCGGCCTCCTTGGCTCTGGTATGTTTGCCGACTTTACCCGGGGTGGTACAAGCAGTGCTGGGCATGGTAAGCATGAAATCGGATCTGATGGGAAGAGTGGGGATGGTACTGACCCAATGTACCTCAAAGGGAACGAGGATGAGAGTTAAGTTAGGAATTGGTGTATCGGTGGCATGTTTAGGTTTGTAGCTCAAAGATTAAGTAGGGTTTAGGGTTTCATTAGGTTTTATGGTCTACATTTTTTTTTTATCATTTGTCCTGAAACTTGAGGTATGCGGCAATCTTCTCTCTTACTAAGTTTTAAACTTAGGATTTTGGTAAAATACGAGAGAAGGGAGCTCGAATATAATCTAAAACGATGGCGATCATGTATGTCTTAATGAACTCGATATATTAGTGGGATTTTACAACTAAACTTATAGCATGCTAGTTTCCATTGGTCTTATTTTTTTGTAGCTAGATGTTAGATACCAGTTGGTAATAATTCTTTATCCCTTTTACACCATTTTCGTTTTGACAGTATTTAAATTCATAAAGCAATGTTGCTCTAACTTAGATTGAAACCTATATGCAAGAGAAAAAAGAATCAAAGTTCATGCTTTTATTTTATCTTAGATTGAAACCTATATGCAAGAGAAAAGAATCAAAACTTCATGCCTTTATTCGTTTAGAAGAGCACTGCAGGGCAAGTAAATCCAAAGACATTAATATACAGAGACACTGTACTGGATACATCTGAAATAACAAAAAGAAGAATGGTCTGCCATTGTAGCACAACATTTACATTATCATTTCCCAAAGCTAGAAGATCATTGTACGGCTCTGATCTGTACTCTATTCTCAAGAAGCCGACGATGTTGCTCTGAAGCTGTATGGTGGACGACCCATTTTTTATTCAGAGTTCACAACTCAGTATCAATTCAATCCTGATCGCATAAAGCCTATATATCTATACACTAGCTTTATATACTTTTCAACACATCCCTGTTCAAACGCTTTACAATATGAGAACCATCTCCCATCCCCTTCATTAAATTTTCACAACTACAGAATTAAGAAACCTTCCTAATTTTTCAGTGAGCAATCAAGTGATAACATTTTCATGTTTTGCAATGGTCTCAGCAAAGATGCAGCCTAAATTTGAATCGTGCATAGAATTGTTGACTTGAAATCAATGGGCTGGTACATGGGAGGATGAGCAATGAAAAGCTTCCATTTCTTCTTATATGTGCTATACACTTGGACTTCCAGAGTGGGCCGCCTCTTGTACGGCCTTCTGAAATCAGAGCCGTCAGATTTGAGCACTGATGTCAGCACAAACAGATCGCCATTCATTGCTGCAAAGCCGCAGGATTCATTGTCTGCAATCTTCTTCTTCAGGCTAGTTTCCTTCAGCCAGGTGTTACAGGCAAAATCATACCTGTCAGGGAAAAAAAATTAATAACAAAACTAATTCAGTTAGAATATACAAAGGTTAAAGAACATGCCACTTATAACAGTCAATCATAGCAACATGAAATTGACCAGGGAGGTTCCATATTATGTTTACTGATGCACTTTATCTATAGTGCCTCTGTGTGTGGGGGGCCACAACTGGACCAGACCATAAAACGAGTAGGTTCAAGCATATGCCCACCAAAAAATATCACATACAACCTCACAGAATTATAACTATATCACGTGTAGTTTCTGGTCTTCCATAAATTTTAGAAAGAGGACTGATCTGTTAACTTGTTGTATATTTCTTATACGACGATGCCAAAAAAAGCTTGGCCACCATATGATATTTCCCTGTTTAACAGAACCATGAAGAGCACCATATGATATTTCCCTATTTTTCAGGCTCTATGATACTTCTACATGGCCTTTTCAATGGTGGCACAAAACTATATGAACAAGAATCTGAAATCTGAGAGAATGAGACAATGGAATTGGGTGTTGTACTGTCTCTACTCTTGGGGCTTGCAAATTGGAACTACAGTAGTTGCATTTCCAGTGATTGGCTTAATGTTGTCAGAAAATAGAACTCCATCTAAACTTCTAAACATTATATTTTAGACAGTATTTCTTACAACTATAGACACAATTAGGTTGTAATGTGAAAAAACTCTTAACAAAAAGAGTTTCCTACAAAATAAACCATACTACCAAAAATATTCTCCTTTCTAATAGTGAATTCTCAATAAACCCAGAAAACAATGTGCAGAGAAACTACTTCTACTTAAATGGTACAAAACTTTATTCACCAGGCATAATCTAATGTGCAAAAAAGAAATGCAGAACAAAGTATTAAGAAAACAAGCACAAGTGTGCCAAGAACTGAACTTATTAATAAGAGAAACATTTCTGGTAAAGAAAGGATATTAATGCATAAAAGGGGGAAAAAAATCTAGAGAAGTATATTGAACCCCCCCCCCCCCCCCCCCCAAAAAAAAAAAAAAAAAAATTAAAATCAAAAGATATTCAAGAACCCAAATAAAACGATCAAATTTCATGAAGCTTACATGAAATTAGTCAGATTGATTGCTGTTGGGAAAGGAACAGTGGATGCCACATCAAGATAGAAATTAAGGAGAAACATTTTTAACTAGAGATTAAACTAAAGTGACATAGAGCACTGAACATAAAAGATAGAAAAAATCTATAAACTTTGAATCAAAATCAAAGCAGAATATTACCTGAAAACCTCATTATTATCCAACATGAACACAGCGTCAGCTTTCCCATCACTTCCTTCAGCCACTGCTAGAGGCCCCATGCGCACCCTCTCCCCTTCTAGCCACATATCTCCTACCTCCTTCCACATGCCGCTCTTCAGCCCCAAAACCACAGCATCCTTGTAATAGACATCTGCTGGTACAACACCTGATAGAGTTGTGTAGTCACCATACCCACCCATGACCCAGAATTCATCCTCCTGTGCACCAATTCTTATAAATCCAGCACACCCAGCACGGTAACTGGGAAGCCTCTCTAGATTGGTCCACTTCCCAGATGTCACGTCATACCTACAGTTTACATATGATACCTGTAAGATTTCGCAAAGGGCTCTGGTGACCAACTTGCACTACTGAGATTCTTAAATATTTTTGTTGGTTATGTTTTGCTTTTGTAACTTGTTTTTTTCCACTTAAATTGGCACTTTGAACCTGAAAGAAGAAACACCATTTCGAACCTGCCAGTTCTTATCTTTGTATCTATGTTATCTCAAGTACAGCAACTTTACGAGAACAGTTAGAAAGACCAATAAAACAAACAAACTCCAGATCCAGCAGACTGATCTTCTTGCTTGACTTGAGAGCAAGATTTAGATTCAGAGGAAAGAATTACTTATTAGCAGTAGCAAATTTATGAAAATTGATGATATACTCCATTTATCATTTCACATGAACGCTTGTAATGTCATGAACATTTGTTTCAATTAGTCGCTGACTATTACAAAATGTCAATTTCTAGCAATCTTTTGCAAGCAGCAATCATGCTGACTATAATATGCATAAACACCTTCTTGGTTAATCAAGAAACACAATATGTTTTCATACTTTAGTGGTTGTAACCTGCAGTGTCACTAAGAGATTGTACTGATTAGTACCAAGCAGAAACCAAGCAACCCATTTGTGCATAGAATTGTTCTGAAAAAAAGGGAGCAAGCCTCAATTGAGGCGTGGGCAATAAACTGAGACACTGCACCTTTCAACGGAGCTAATCCGACTGCCATGAGATGGAAAGACCGAATGGCGGGACCCGCCGCCAGCCACAACAATCTCATTGTTTCCAGTGATTGCACAAGCGAAGCTTCCCCTCGGCGAATTCATATCCTCAATCCGCTCCCAATTGAGTGAATGTGGATTTCCCAGGGCCGAGAGATCAAGCCTGTAGACGGCACCGGAAGGGGAGGGTTGGCCGAGGGGATAGGAGCGGGTGTCGAAGAGGGACCCACCGATCAGGTAGAGAAATGGGGAGAGGTAGACAGGATTGAAGTGGGTTAGGTTGTAGAAGAAAGGGGAGCAAGGGAGATGGGGCAGCGTACGCCAACAGAGGGAGAAAGGGTCGAAGAGGAAAGGAGGGATAATGGAAGGATCCGAAGGGAAGATGCAGAGGAGAGGGATGGAAGGGAGGCGGAGAGCGCGGCGGAGAGGGAAGGAGGTGGGAGGCGAGAGGAGGCGCGACCAGCGGCGACAAGTCGGGCGGAGGCGGAGTTGGTGTGGGAGAGGGAGCGAGAGGAGGATCTGCGTCGAGATGTCGTCGGAAAGGCCTGGAATTAGGGTTTCGGAAGAGGCGGAGGTGGTGGAGGAGGAAGCCATGGATGTACAGTTGGAGAGAGAGAA
Source organism: Rhynchospora pubera (assembly GCA_028095005.1). Classification (NCBI taxonomy): domain Eukaryota; kingdom Viridiplantae; phylum Streptophyta; class Magnoliopsida; order Poales; family Cyperaceae; genus Rhynchospora; species Rhynchospora pubera. The sequence goes on along the minus strand of CM051462.1, from coordinate 154,677,274 downwards.
GGGAAGGAGAGTGAGATAGAGAGAGGTGCCGGGTATAATGAAGAAACGCCGATAACGTGGGACTACAATTTTGACACGAAATGACTTTGGATTTTCTGTGGCTGAGATCCCTGCTGCTAGTGTATTAGTCGATCCAAAAGCCGAAATTGGAACCAAAGAGAGCTTGCTGGTCTGCAGCTCATGCATTGTCATAATTTCATGTAGATACCAGAAAGTCCAGAATGTGCATTTATAAAAATTTATGGAATTGTTCACTATTATTTACAAAAAGTTTATTCAGAATTTCATATTCATCCACCGACATCCGACCACCAATTATTATTTGATGATGATGTTGTCTTTTCCAAAAGTATTAAGTGAACACTTTTTATATAAATACATATATGGTTCGTATTGGTCAACGTTTATATAATTCACCCACTGCGCAAAATATTTGCGAACAAATTTAAATTGATAATTTTTTTTCTGGATAATTAAAATCGTCACGCGACTTTTATCTTCAAGGCTACAATTTTGAAGCTATGTTGTATTACAACTTTTTAATTTTGATGTCGTAATAGTTGGAATTAACATGTGAGAAACTTAGAATGAGTTTTAAATTAAGCACAAAGGGCAGTTTGGATCGCTTAGGAATTTGGAGAAGTTGCAATTCCTAGGAATAAATTTATTGGGAAGTGTGTAACTTTATGAAGAGTTTGGATTGTTTATAATAAATTTATGGTAGAAAGATGAAATTTTCCAAATTCTTTGGGAATCCAAACAGCCCCAAAATGAGTTTCTTAAAGAAAAGATGCTTGTAAAACAAAAAGTAGTAGCGGTGGACAGTGGACTTTGTTCACCTTCAAATAAATTTTTATTATTACGATTTTAATTTGACCGAGTAAAAAAATTCCGTTGCCGGGACTCGAACCCGGGTCTCTCGGGTGAGAGCCGAGTATCCTAACCAGCTAGACTACAACGAATTGATATCCCAAGGCGACATTGATATTATACAAAACTAAGATTCACAAATCACAATTCGTTTCCCTCGGTCGGTTTCCGCCGTTTCTCACTCTTCTCAACCGGAATACCAGTCTACCGGACCAGGGAATGAACCGAGATTATTCCTTCTCGGGTGATTTGCTCTTTTCTAGTGCTCTCCTCTCCTAGCCTGTTTCCTCCGCCATCTCATCCCCTCGGACCCCTCGTCGCCCTTCCTTTTGGCTTGCTTTTGGAAGTACGACAATGCTCTCTGGTATCAAATTCGTGCCAAAAGATAAGCTCCGAAAGGTAATAAAACCTAGCCAATCCTACTTGCTTCTCTCTTTGTTTTGCTGAATTGGGTGATTTGGTGCACATAAACCAATTTTAGAGAGAGGACAGTTGATTTTATTCCACTTCTATAACACATTGTTTGAACTGAAACAGGGAGGCAGTGCTGATTCTGACTCAGATAGATCAGATGACAAATGGAAGAAGGATTTGAAGAGGAAGAAAGAGAAGAGGCGAGGTAAGAAGAAGTACAGCTCAGATGAGGAATCTAGCAGCAGTGAAGAAGAAGAGAAGATATCTAAGAGAAGAAAGGGAAGAGAGAAGAGGGATAAGAGGAAGAAACGGAAGTATTCTTCTGATGACTCTGGTATGTACCAGCCCTAGAGAGGAAATTAGTGCAACTTGTAAATTTTTTTTCCAAGAAATGTGGTAATTACTTATATTTAATAAACTGAATCTAGTCGGGGAATATGGAATTTTATTGCTAATGCACTAATTCGTTGATTGGCCAAGATGAGGAAGAGGAGACAGAAGAAATGACCGATTTAGCAGAAAAGACTAGCAGTGAGATAGTGAGAAAAGAGATGGGTTTGGAATGGATGCTCAAGTCAGCCGGAACCAGGGAGAAGAATCCACGCCAAGAGGAGAAGCAAGAAGAGGAACCTAAGGGTGAAGAGGTATATTTTTCATGAAAATTCTGTAATTCTGGTATATGTGTTTCTTGAAACGCCATTGACCAGTATAGTGCCAGAACAGTAGCTTACCATTTTAGGGTATTTGTATTTTATTTATGTATTTACAAGTGCTTACAATCATGAAAGCACCAAAAAAGTGCTTAATCTATGTACCTGGTCTCAGCATAATTCAGGGTTTTTTTTTTTTTTTTTTTAGGGGGGGGGGGTTCACACACCCTTTTATGATCTAAAAGAGAACATTTCTCCGCATTTATGCCTTCTGCAATGAACATCATCAGAACTCACAATCTACCCAACCTTTACACTGGTATCGCCTGGTAACCAGCCACAAAGTGAACAGAAAACTATCTCCAGGCATTGTTTCAGGTGTTTTATTGCTCTTATAATAGGCAAGAAGATCAAATCCAAAGGAGCTGAACCCTTATCTGAAAGATAATGGGGATGGCTACCCTGATGAAGAAAAATCATCTCGTGAAGGTGACACATTCCTCGCATCGTCAGTAGTTGGAGACGGGGGTGCAAGTTGGAGAATGAAGGCATTGAGGCGTGCAAAAGAGCATGCAGCCCGAGAAGGACGCAAACTTGAAGAGGTAACATATTATCTATTACATTCATGCTTAGTTAAGTAGGTTCCCAGTTAATACTATTGGCATATGATTGTAGAAAAGAAAATCTCAGTATCATAAGTGTCACCTACCCAGTCCAGTGTGTCATGTAGCACAACAAATGAAATAAACTGAAAGCATGGTGAGGCACATTATGCAAAGGTGTTAAATGGTAGATCTCGTTTGATCCAGATCAATATAGTTTCTGGTCATTAAAACATCTAAGTACCCAGTGTGAACTCATTTCTCTGTTGCAGATTTTGAAGCATGTTTATTATTATTATTATTATTACTATAAATTTTTCTTTTCAATATTTTTCTGTAGGTTGTCGGCGAGAGGTGGAGCTCGTTGGGTGACCTGGCGGCATCAGTTGTAAATGCACAGGCTGCTCCTTCTTGTGCACACTTACGTGCAATCCGAGACAGGAAAGCTGGCCAATCTGAAAACCCAGATGACGCACCTAAGAAGCATGAAAGCCGAGACTACTTGAGGGGTGTTTCCTCTAGGCAGTCTGAAATGAGACGACCCCGGCAGGAGAGCAATTTGAGCTGGAGAAGGAATAAGGGAAATAGCAGTCAAATGTCTTCTGAGAATAAAGCACTTGTATCTGAAGCCATAGGTGGGATCAACAAGTTTGACAATGATGGAAGCTTTCTGGAGAAGATTAGAAGTATGCAGAAAAATGCACCTGAGGAGTCTGCTGGATTGCATGGAAGCGGAGACGAGGGAGAGCAGAAGCTAACAGGATTGCCTGATTTGGATCCAAGTGTAGAAGGCATGACTGCAAATCAAGTTGCAGCTGAGGTTTTAAAACTACGATTGAAGGGGAAGCATGAAGAGGCTGATAGACTATCTGTGAGTCTCTCTGTTATTTTGCTTGGTAAAATAGGTACCATATCTGTAAATAGCAATTCAGCTAGTGTTTGCAATCATTAAAAACATAATAATTTTTTTTCGGATCAACATTTTTGGCCATACATCCAATACTGTTCTGGACCTTTCATTTGCTAGCTGTCTTTTAAAAATTGAAATTGCAGTAACTTGAGGCAAGTGTGTTTAGACCTCAGTAGTCAAGTTTGCATTTATTGTTTATGGAGGGATAAGATGGGATTAATATGGACATCAGTTTTCAGGGGCATCTTAGTTAATTTTTGAGTAAGGAAGCAGGGTGGTTTTTTTCTTGTTTGCCAGTATGTTCAATATAGAGTGGTATTTGAAAAGAAAAATTTTTATTTATTAGTTCTATAATTTTGTTTCTAGAAACAAGTTGAAGCTATGGCTGAGAAAAAGAAGCCTGTTGTGAACTCTGTATTACCAAGAGAAGTAACTCAAGGACAGTCAGCCCGGTAAGTATGCAGATAAAATTCAAATATAAATTTATCAATTTCTGTATTTAATCACATCTGTTCACTGATGTGTGTCTCTTCTCCTTTAAATTTTTAAGGATTTATTAAGCTTTGTCTGGTGCTTCAGACACACCTGCATATGCTATTTTGTGTGTTTCCTTTAGCTTTTTCAGTGTGTTTGGCCTTTCTGTCCGAGTTAAATTTATTCCCAATCCTAACAAGTATCACCAAAGGACCTTTCATTTGATGGTTCAATTCACTTTTTTGTTCCCTGATGTATCTGTTTATTTCCTCTTTTTTTTGTCCAGTCATTATACAAGCCATGTACAAGGAGGGAAGAAAAGAAGGGAAGATGACTCTGACATGCACCTTGCAAGGAGTATAATGCAGAACAAAAAATACAGCTCAGCAGGAAGCATTGAGGATGAATATGATTATGATGGAGTTGCCCCTAGCAAGAAAAAGGGAAAAAAGAGGGGTGGAGAAGGGGAAGCAGCAGAGGGGAGGGGCATAATGGGAAGACAAATGCTGACTCAGAAGGAGCGATGCCTCTTCTGCTTTGAGAACCCTTCTCGGCCGAAGCACCTTGTGGTATCAATTGCAAATTTTACGTATCTGATGCTACCCCAGTGGCAGGCCGTTGTACCCGGACACTGCATTATCCTTCCATTGCAGGTTAGTTAGTCCAAAGCTGCACAAGTTTGACCTTTTGTATTGGTAATTTTTGTGCTTAGAAATGTTTGAAGCCTGATTAAAAAGAATGTATTGTTGGCACCACTATTGCTTGCATGCCTGCCAACATGGGCCGTGGTTATATTGTGACTTCTTTCTTTTAGTTTCGGAGGTTTGGCTCTACTTGTTAATTGACTGTAGCTGCCAAGTTCTTGCTAAAGTAGGATTATTCTAATTAAATCTACTTTTGTGCTTCTTTTCTTTGGGAAAAAATTAAACAGCATGAGGCAGCAGCGAGAAACATAGACAACAATGTATGGGAGGAGATACGCAACTTCAAAAAGTGTCTCCTGAGAATGTTTTCCAAACAAGAAAAGGATGTGGTGTTCCTAGAGACTGCAATTGGCTTTTCAAAACAGCGCAGGCATTGCCTCATTGAATGCATCCCAATACCTTCTCGTCTTTCCAATGCCGCACCTATGTACTTTAAAAAGGTTCATTTTCCTTTTCCTATGATTTTCTTTCAAAATCTGCGGCATGATCATTTGAAATTCTCCTATGGATGCTGCACATTTTAATATGTTACATTTATACCTCTTGACAAGCAGAAGTGTGATGCTTCTCTATAAAAAATGTGGGGATCAGAAACCTTGAGGCCGTAGTTTTCCTAGAAGATGTTAATAAAATGACTTATAATGTTACCACTTTTATTTCTCCTTAAAATGCACAGGTAGCATAATGAGGGGTACTTCACATCTTTTACTTCAAGTGATTGAACATGGGTATTGTAAATCATCTAGTTTTAATGGACATATAATTTATAAGGATTATGAGATACTTTAAATGTTCGTCTGTTTCCTGCAAAAGTAATACTTTGTTTACGTTAGCATTTATTTGTTGGAAATATCACCCTAAAATTGCCTGGTGGGTTTTCTATACATGTCAAGGTTATCAACAGGTGCATCATGTGCAAAGTTCTTTAACGTATTCAAAATGGTCACTGTGCAGCATGTTCAAAATTATACTGGAAAAGTTTCCAGTGAAAGATTCAAATCATCACGTCATATTTTTCTTATTACAGGCAATTGATGAAGCAGAGGATGAATGGGCCCAGCACGATGCTAAGAAACTGATTCCAACAAGTGGTAACCTGCGCCAAGTCATACCGGCCAACTTTGCATACTTCCATGTGGAATTCGGCCTTGATCGTGGGTTTGTCCACGTCATTGATGACGAGGCCAACTTCAGCAGTGGTTTCGGCCTCAATGTCATAAGGGGGATGTTGGAGCTGCCAGAGGAGGACATGCACCGCAAGAGACGATATGAAACTGTTGAAAATCAGAAACAGGCTGTGGCAAGCTTTGCCAGGGAGTGGGAGCCTTTTGATTGGACTCGGCAGCTTGATTAGTTTTTGCAGCGACGTCAGGTTGTAATTTTGCAGAAAAGTTGTGAGCCTTATTTTCTTTCCACATTTGTAAGATAAGATCTCCTAGAGCTGTATTTTATTAATCTTTAAAGAGGTTTTGAAACTCTTGACAAACCGATAGTAATATCAATTTTGAAAGAGATAAGGTCTAGCTCTCTGGTGGATCTGCCATTGAAGGTTGAAAAATTGAATCTTCTACAAAATTATAGGAGTTGCGAGATACTCCTGAAGATGAAAGCTCTTATACAAAAACAAATAAATAATAACAAAAATGTAACAGAGAAAAATGGTTACGTTGTCATGGATATATATTTTTTTACATGAGTTTAATTCTATATCATGTGCACGTCAAATAAAAAAAGAAAAATGTAACGTTATACTGACTTGCTAGATGGTTGAACAAATGAAAATTAAATTTAAAACTAGAAACAAAGTTCTTTCTACTTGGATCTCTAAAGTTTCTAGCATGACTTCAAGAATCATTCTGTCCGTGTCATAACACTGCATAAGAGAGTCGCATTTTTACGTTTCTGGAAATGTTGCATTCAGCTCCACAAATGCAAATTGGAAATATTATGCAAACAGAAATTTAAGTTTTCGTTCCTATCAAACCAACCTCTAGCAAAGGACCCCATATTAATATACTTTTATACTTGGCTGATATTGGTTGTGACTTTCAAATGTTAGCGCAAACTCTGCAATTTTTCCTCGCCAATAGAGAGAGAATAGAACAGTGAAGAAAAACTAACTTTACGGTTCTAAAATATAAACCATGATAACATATAACCTTCTAAAATGCCTAAGAACCATCTTCTCCAATTGGAAAATGAACAAAAAATTATGAACACATGAACCTTTATTCACACTTACCTGAGCGAGGCAACAGAGATGCATTTGAACATGTAGGCACCCTAAAATAACATTCATGAGCCATGGGGAATGAAGCCTGGTCCGAACACATTCACTGTCACCCCTCAATCAAAATGGGTTCGGACCAGACATCACTCTCCTCAGCAATCATGAAAATGGATGCTGACTTGATCATTCGCAAACACGTGAGATGTGGAAGTAGCGTTGATACTTGATATACAAGGTCTCATGTCTGTGTTCTGTGTTTTGCAGGAGCGGAGCTCACGTTGTGTTTGAGTTGTGAGCATGGGAAATGCTCTTTGGAGGTATGTCTCCTATTTGAGGGATATATGTACCCTCATGTTTTTAGTATATGTGTGCATAGTCAAAGGCTGAAAGCAACTATTGTAAGTGGATTCCTAATTAAGGTGTTAATTAACTATTCTGGACGTCTAGATGATTTCCACCTTCTTTATTCACTAATCTAAGCATTTACTTTATACAAAAAATTATTTCATGAGCAGTCAACCCTCAACCTAGCATCTTAGCCAGGCACTTAGCAGTTAAATTATTCGTTAATCTTTTTCATGCTGCCGCGAACACAGATTAGTCTTATGTTTACCTTATAAAGTATACGCTAAAGAGGCAACAGCAAATTTCGAAAGAAAAAAAAAATTCCACAAGATGGCAGTAGTTCAATCGAACATAGACACATATTGGTCATTGTTTTTTTCCTTTTCAGTATTAACGTCTGACCGTTGAATAGGTGTGTTTCTTAAAACCTCAGTTGAGTATTGTTCATCTATCTTTCTGTTAAGAATAGACCAATATTTAAAATTTTTTTAGTGCAATATTCTTATTCTTTTCTCCCGACACATCAAAATTAAAAGTCGAAACGACAATTATGATTTTGTAACCGGAATTATGATGACATCCTTAGGTTATGATTAAGATTTGGGTATTGATATTTATTCCTCAGGCCATGACATAATGAGAGGGGATATATCCTGGGAAGAAAAGGAGCTTCTCTTTTGGTCTCCACTTGACAAAAGAGAAAGGGGAGGTTGAGGGGTGGAGAACCTTCACAAATGGCAAAACACAACTTGTTATTCCAAGCTTGAGAAGAAAGCAAAAGAAAATCTATCTTGCCACCCCAAACTCTCCTTTGGATGTTAAAGACTAAAGCATTGGCAGATTTTACTGACACGCTGAATTATTGCCATCGCAAACTTTCCTTTTATTGTTGGAATAGGGATCGACGACTTTACCTTTGAGAGAATTTGTTCCAACTGTTTTGACTTGCTTAATTAACAGTTAAGGTAGCTTATGGTGTGGTATTTTTTTTTAAGTTTAGGATATGACATTGCTTTTTTGAAGTAAAAGATAAAAAGCATGATCAGATCTAAGAAAAAGTAGGCAGTGTCAGTGTCATGATCATAACAGAATCCTCCATTTTTATCAACCATACTTCTTTTTTCAACATGTGGCGTTCATAAGTCCAGCATTTGCTTTATTATTGTTATTATTAATTTTTAATGAAATCTTGATATCACCACCTCTGGAGAATTGTTCTCGTACAAGTCTGTTTTATAGTCGAGTACACTTTGAGCAACTTACTATACAATTGGAAATGATACAATATTTTATATATTGATGAAAAAACTGAAAGCAGATCAACCTCGTCAACATTTGTAGTGCAAAACTATAGTGGTATGTTTGGATGTGCGCTCAAACTGCCTGTTCGCGAACAGCGGCAGTTCGCACAAACCAAACATCACGCGAATAGCCAAAAAAACGTGAACTACCTCCCTGTTCGGGATTCTCCAATTTTCACGAACTACTTTTTTTGTCTTAGATGTTCGTGGGCTTTGTTCATGGACCGCTGTTCATCCCTTGTTCGGGATTCTACCAAACACACCTAGTGAATTTATCAAGTTAATTGTTTATTCATGTCGATTGTTACAAGCAATATGGAATACAAATCACCTTTCTATCTATTTTTAAAATAATTTTGCAGAATATTAAATCCGAATTTTTCATGCTCATGTAATGTTGCGCTTTTTCTAGTTGTCAAGGCTTAGAGACTAGAGACCGAAAAATTTAAAAATAATATTAAATTAATATAATATATTAAAAAATCAATATAATAATATTTTTTTAAATAGTATCACAAGATCGGAATTTGGGATTCCGACCGCAATTACGGAATCCCGAATTCCGATCTTAGCTAAAAACAATATTTACATATTAGAAATAAAATTTAAAAATAATATTTAATTAATTAATTTAATTTAATATAAATTTAATTAAAATATAAATAATTATTTTATTTTATTAAAAAATGAATAATTAAGTTACAAATTTTTAATTAATTTACATAAAAATTATAAATTTTTAAACAACCATTTGATCTGCGTCTCAGGTGTCGTCCTCTGTATAGCCAATAAAAGACTCTGGAGTTTGTTGTACGAATCTTCCCACGATCTGAAAAGATGTTCGATTGCTCTCTCTCTCGCCCATGCCAAATCTAGTTATAAGTGGGCACCATATTCGGGTATTCTTTCTCCAATAGAGATTTCACGCCCGGTAAGGAAATACCGACATCTCTCTTTACTGCATTTCTGATACAGTTGGCAATAAATTCAGCCGTTAGATTATCATGCGTGAAGTCTCCGGCCCTTCTCACGCATGTATGCTCTTGTTCATTTGTTATTATCTTCCAAAATTTATAATTTTAATGTAAATTAATTAAAAATTTATAACTTAATTATTTATTTTTTAATTAAATAAAATAATTACTTATATTTTAATTAAATTTATATTTAATTAAACAAATTAATTAAATTTTATTTAATTAAATAAATTAATTAAATTTTATTTCAAATATTTAAATATTATTTTTAGCTAAGATAGGAATCCAGGATTCTTAGCTAAGATCGGAATCCAAGATTCCGTAATTGCGGTCGGAATTCCAGATTCCGATCTTGTGATACTATTTAAAAAAATATTATTATATTGATATTATTTTTAATATATTATATTAATTTAATATTATTTTTTAATTTTTCGGAACTAGAGAGGCCTTAAAGGCCGGCCCATGTACTAACTATACATGTTTATTGATCCAGCTTATTAATATAATATAATATAATAAAATTAGGCCTACATACCAATATCGGGTTTCAATTTATGTAAGGCTTAAAACCCGACCCAGTAACATCTGGGTTCAAAATTCAACCTCGCCTACTCAGTCTAGTCAGCGCCACCGCCTCTCTCTCTCTCTCTCAGCGATGGCGGTGCGCCACAGCTGCGCAAAGCTAGAACTAGCCGTAGAGGATCCGAAGGAAGAAACTGGGATGATCTTCGTCAAGGCCACGTGGCATCCTTCGAAGTTCTCCCTTGCTGTGACGGATGGAAATGACGCCTGGTTCTGCCACGCGTCGGAAGGAGAGGTGAAGCTCCGTGCTGAGCAGTGGGACCAGCCTGTCAGTGAGTACCTCAGCCTCGTCGAGAGGTACCTTGGCCTCCAGCAGCCTGGATCGAACTACTCCTTTGAGGATGCTGGCAATGGCCAGAGAAGGGTTTGTCCTTTTTCTTTAATTTCACCTCTTTTGAAACCAGTAACTGAATTTTATTCTTGTTTTTATTTTAGTGTCATTGATCAAGTAGGCTTTGTGCTCAATTGCACAGAAAACTATACGATACTGACATAATCAGGTTATTATAGTGTAAATTGGATAAGTTTTAGACATAGTGGCACAGAAAAAGGTTTTTTGGGACTCAAACTGAGGCTCATTTTTGGATGGTTTAAACAAATTTACTTTCTGTGATGAACAAAAAGAGCTCTTATCAATAATCAACAATGTTGTAGCTATCCTGGACATTTGAAAGACAAGGGACAAAATTGGAATGGCGCTGGAAATTGCAACCTTCACCAGACAAGAAGAAAACCACTGCTCAAGTATTGGATTTTCTGTTGGATGCAAATATAAGATTGAGTGTATGGCTTTCCCTTTTTCTTTTTCCATATTTGGTGGCAATATTCGTACTTACCCCTAAAAAAACTCAACAAGTGACTATTACCTCTTGGTTGCATAGCTAGATGTTTGACGGGTTGGGATGTTCTCCATTTGTACAGATTTAATTGCAGAGACCCATACAGATTTGGGTCAGTGCTATTAAGAACGGTCCACCTCAATCATACTATCTCGATCGTCTAATCTAAGATCAAAGGTCTGGACTATCTGATCTAATATGAAAGGTCCTGATCTTCATGGGTATCTCCAATTTATCCATAAAATTGGAGAGGAGTCTAACCTGATATTTGATATGCTAAGCTATATGCTGCTCATGTTAGATTGTAAAATAATTGTATTAATTTTTCTAGAGACATGCTTTGAAATCTGTTTGGGTATAATTTAAGAGGAATGAACCTAAACTGTAAGCATGTTCTCAGTATTGTGCAAATTAGTTTTTCAATTTTTTAATTGCACATGTATTCTACACAGGATGAAGTAGTGAGAAAAACCCAAGCATTTGAAAAATTGAAGCAAGAAGCAGAGAGATGCTTACAACAAAGTGAGAAATTTAAGAATGAGAAAGCAGAGTTTGAATCTGCCGTTTATTCCAAGGTAACCTTGCCATACATGCGTACAAATATGTGTTGTAGATTCTTTATAAAAACTTCTTTCCACATTTAAAAAAAAAATTAATATAAATGCACATTCTTGAACAATTATTAAATTATGTAGACTATGTTCAAATGGTGAAATTTTGGTCTTTGGAGACGATGCAAAGTGTTGGGTTTTGGAACGAAAACAAAAAGCTCATCATGCTTCCCTGCTTTGTTAGTTTGTGGCAGTATTGAACTCGAAGAAAGCCAAGCTAAGAGAATTAAGAGACCAAGTTGGCAGGCCAGAGTCAAAGGGCAAATCTCCAGTTAAGGATGAAGGAGGAGGAGAAGAAGAAGAAGAACTGGACAGATCCAGTGAAAACACAGAGCTATACGAAGGCACTGATGAAGAACACACTACCAACAACAGCAAAGAAGAGGCTATGCAGATAGACCCTGAAGAGAGAGAAGAAGCAAGTGATGAAGGTACATCAAAAAAAGTTGCCACCTCACGCGGTCGCGGGCGTGGACGTAAAAAGACACGCTCTTAAGCAAGCTGTGAAATGATTGCGCACTAATAGATTCGGTAATTTGCTTGATCTCTCAGTCTTATAATTTTTGCAGCAGCACCACTGAACTTTTAAATTTTCCTGTAATCAGAAATTCCCTCCTTTCTAACAATCAATGTGTACTTTTGGTCCCTGGACTCTTTCCATTAATTGACTAAGTCTCTGAGAGTTGTTCAAAAATATTATATGATCTTTTTGTTGATCATTATGGCAAGCTCTATTCTACAACGTTTATCTCCTTTCCATAACATCAGTGTTGACTGCCCATTTTCGTGGAACTCACACGTCACCAGTTTGAATTAGTTAAACAGCCATGAATCAACACTTTTTACAATATTCAATAACCAAAGGACAAAATTTTTCTTTTGAGATAGTTTCGATGTGGTGACTTTTGCCGATTCAAAGCATAGTTGCATTATTTTTGTTGGGAATTGTTTGAGGAGTTAAAAAATAAACTTTAGTCTTCTCTTTAAGTTTTGCCTGTTTCAATAGTTCAGGAACAACTTTCTTTTTGTTTTTTTTTTTATAGTCTGAAAGTGTTCAAGGAGTAAAAATGCACTTTAAGCCTTCTCTTACAGTTCTTCTGGTAACTGTTATATTTAGCTGCAGAATGTGCATATATCTCGAAAGCAGTTTCCGCAAACTGGAGTTCTTATTTAGGATTGTCCTTTGTCTGTCTCGAAGAAATGAGTCCGTGGATGGTTGATAGCAAAAACTTTGAAAGATAGGTGCCATTTTCGATATTATAAGTTTGGTCATGAGATTGACAAGGTGGATTCTCTTGTAGTAATTTTTAATCAACAATTTTGTATATGTCTCTCTTATCATTTCTCATGTTTTATGAGCGATTGTCATGTGCAATAGAAAGAAAAATAATTCTTAGATTTCAGCATCTTTTTTTAAGCATCTCAATATAAAATTGTAATTTTGTATGTCTAGCCTTCACCTTTTGCATTAATTAAAAGATTAATGTCTGAGTTTTAGCAAGCAGCTAAAACTGAAAATAAAAAGAAACAGAAAAAAAAACAAAGATAAAACAGAAAAAAGTAAGCAGCAACATAAATTGCTCTTTTCTTTTAAAAATGAGCGAAACTTTCTAAAAAATGTGGATAGCGGCATAGCGCTGGATTGCAAAAAGAGGGACGAAGGTTATCACATCTATGCGCGACTGTAATGTCATTTTGGGGTGAACAAAAGGGCTAAACATAAGCGAGGTCCCTCACTATAAATATGGGTTTGAAACTTTATAGCAACAAATTATGTGACTTCCAATCTATCAAAACGTCGCAAGAGAAACAGACCAGAGAGCAAGTATTCCATTGGAGGGAAAAGAATTGAAACAGCGATAACAGTCTGATACTGACACATTATTTCCGAGATGCGACCAAAGTTAATAATATACTGGGTGGTGTGCTTATGCTTCTCTGTATGCACCGAGGGGCACGTATTGATACAGGTACAATTATGAGCCTGTTTGGGCAATTAATTTAAACAGATAGAAGTTTTGTTTGGTTTCTGCTTTTATATGGGCTAATCCAACCACAATGTTTTATATAAGGTACCAAATTTATAATGCGTTTTTGCATATAATTAATTATAGCTACATTAAAATTTTGCAAATAATGCTAACCAGTGAATGAAGTGGTACATTAAGTGGGGATGTGCTGCAGGTAGTTATTCGTCAAATGACAGCAGTCAACTCAATTTCAAAACCTATTTATTTGGTCAGAAACAGCTGTATTATTCGTGTATACGAGGATAGTTGTTTAATGATACATGTATGTATGTCAGTTGAAGGCGTTTCATTTTATTTTTAATTTTCTCTTACGATATTTATATATTATTTTCTTTATAAAAAAAAATGAACTTGCAAAACCTTTTTCTAGCTTAGTAAAGGAGCATCTCCCAGGGTCCCTACGGATCCAATAAGAGAAGTGTTTTGCATTGTTGCTTGGTGCAAAAGAAACGACACTCGTTATGTGTGTTGTTTCGATTGTTCGAGAATAATTTATATTGGGGGATAAAAAAATAATATTTGGACTAACGCTCTTATTTTCATGACTTTTTTAGTGACATCATATATATATGTATATATATGTATGTATATATATGTATATATATATATTTTGAGAAAACATACGGTGGATACTAATTAATGTACATAAGCTTCCGTGCATACTGATCCAAATTTTTGGATCTACTTCAAAATGATCGATCCAAACCGTCCAATATGATCTCCTTACCGACCAAATTTTATATGTTTTCGAAATTTGTAAGTATTTTTTTTCAAATTTAGAAAATCGCTAATTTAATTTTTTCTAAATCGTTAAAAAATACCAGTTTTTAAAAATAAAAAAAAAACTTGAAAATTTTGAAAAAATGAAAAATTTGGTCACCAAGGATATTTCAATAGGAAGATCATATTGGACGGTTTGGATCGATCATTTTGAAGCAGATCCAAAACTTTTGATCAGTATGCACCATAGATTTTCTCATATATTTTTATTTCATACTCTATACTTAATTTCCAAAGTCGATCTCTCTTCTGAAATATTATTCGCACACAATGTTGGAAAGGTTAACTATTTCCGATTCATAACAATTCTTAATCCAAAAATCTTTGAATCGTTTTACAATTTAAAAAACAGTTAATCCGAAATAATTATTATGCTTTTTAATAATATTAAGGCTAAATATTTGATCAGAGATAATATTGATTCATGAAAACAATAGGTCAATCGACCAGTCCAGTTTCCATTGACCGAAGAATACAGATGTAAGAAAGTTTCCGTCTTTACTCTTTAGTTTTTACTCTTTCTTTCAAGCAAGACTATTTTTAACTTTTAAATTTAATAAAGCAAGGCATTACATCTCAAACGTATATCGGACTTTCCAGGAATCTCCTATCTGGTTCCCTGATGGCATCTGACGCGTTAGATCCTTAACTCGTTAAATCCAACGGCGTAGATTAACCCCTCCGTCTCTATTACGACGTAACACGTCTAGGTCCGTTTCTTCGTTGACCGTAGAACAGACTGTCTCAGTCTCAGGCCACAACTTTATAGCACGTGGAAATATTAAAATACTGCCAAAAAATTTTAAATTAACATATTAAAAAGTATGAGACCTCCCAATTGCCATTTAAAGCACGTGCGTCTTTTTCTCTTGCCTTGAAAATTGACCGTTCCAAAAACCAGAACCACCAAAACTGGATACAGTCTCTTCAAAAGGTAAAAGTATAAAAGGGCTCCGTTTATTGATACAACATCTCTTTAAACCACCTCTTCATAACTTACACTTAGTATTTAGTACATAAAGGTTCTCTAGCTAGAGATTCATAGAAGTATAGAAAGAGACTAGAAGGGGTGCAACTGTTCAAGAGAGGCGAATTGGGGAGAGAAGATGTTAATGGAACCCTCCAGTTACTCCTTCCAAGATGACTTCTTCAATGGAGAGATTGCACCTATGCCGATGTGGTCACTCTCTCCGGAGGTGAATTTCGATCTAACTGGGTTTGAATTACTACCCGAACCAGTTGAACCGCCTCCAGTGGCTTGTCGCCATGCTTTTGAGAAGTATGTCAGACCGAACGAGAGTGTTATACCGGTTTCGGGCGGTAATTGCGGAGATAATATTCATAAACGTATTATTGCAACGTTGAGAAACATGAAGAGAGAGATGAGGGAGGGTAAAGCAGCTGAGTCCAGCCGCGGTTTTCGGCACATGATGAGAGAGAGACAAAGGAGAGAGAAGCTAAGCCAGAGCTATGCTGATTTGTATGCAATGCTCGCATCCAGGTCAAAGGTTGGTGCTTAATCACGGTTTTGTACAAAAAGATACATGATTCATACACCTGTTTTTGATTTGGAGCTAATTTAATTTGGAGAATGCATGCTGTTTTGTATTTCTTTTCTTATACTATATTGAAGTCTTTTTAAAAAATTATGCTATGATTTGCCTCAGTTTGGCTCACTAATTTCCTCTTGAAGCATCCATAATCAAGACAATCTGTGATTATTTAGAGAAGTTCTGTTTAACTACTCTGATTAAATGCCTTCAATTGACTTTTTTTTTCCATTATAAGAAAAAGTTTTTGTCATACAGTTTTAATACGATTCAGTTAACTATTTTGTATGGGAAATATCTAGCTAAAGTCAGTGAACTTGATTATTCAATGTATGACCATTATGCTAAAAAGTAAATTTGTATTATGCAATTTCATTGTTTAACCATTATATGCAATTTTGGCAGATTAAATATCTAATCAAAGTCACTAGAAAAACTAACTAATTATGCAATTTTGGCAATTTCAATGTATAGCCATTACATTACAGTTAACAAATCAATGTCATGGAAGCTTTCGTTAAATTTAATTGCTTTCTCAATTTCTATAGGGCGATAAGAACTCGATCGTCCAATCCGCTGCAATATACATTCGCGAACTAAAAGGTGTTAAGGATCAACTGCAGCAAAAAAATGAAGAGCTAAAGGCGAAGATACTAGGCATCGATGCTTGCTCTGACAGTGTCAGGGTCAAATTTGAGGTAGCAAATCCCAATTCGGGTTTAGATTCAATGATTGGTGCGCTTAAGCGCTTAAGAAGCATGGATGTGAAATCAAAAGCAATCAGGTGTGATGTCTCGAGCAACTGTTTGTCGACAACCATGACCATTCAAACAAAGGTACTTTCAACAAACTATTGCTCTAAATTTTGAGCTGATTGAAAAAGGATAGGGCCACATAAGGAAGAGTAATTTAGGAATTTTCCATTTGTTTCTTCATAGAATTTTAGACATGATTTATTCCTCTGCACCGTGAGAAATATTTATGCCCACTAAAACAATGGAATGAATTTAACATACGACTATAATTGGTATTTTATTTTGTGGAATTACAAATATAATTTATTTTAGTATAATTAGGAATATGCAATTTAACTTGGAAATTGATTACTACCATCTGTAATTTTGTCATCGATTGAACAAAGTGAACATATAAAATATATAAGATGAACATATAATGATCAAAATGAACACATATAAACAAATAAGTTCAATAAAAATAAGTTGAATATGCATATAAAATCTGAACATGAATGACAAAATTTATTTTTGCATATGTTCACTTTGATCATATATGTTCATCTTATTTATTTTATATATTTATTTTGTTCAAGTAATGGTAAGCGATGGCAAACTGCATCAGATGACATTTATCATTTCTTTAACTTGGAGTGACCTCTAAGGAATATCCAATGCACATGCCATGTTCTTTGTTGATTCACATAATAAAGTACGATCATGTACCAATAACTGTCGTTTACATAAGGCGAATCCTTTTTGTTTATTTAATGATTTATTTCTAGAAGATTCCGTTTTTGTCAATGAAGTTATAGGCTTTAGCCTAAAGTTGTTTCTGGTCAAATTAGATTAGAGTTGGTCCATGTGGGTAGATTCACTTTGAGCTCCAAAAGAACTTGCTTGTTTTAGTATATGTTTATTTGATAATTATGGCTCCGTTTGGATGGGTTGAGAATAAGATAGGAAGAAGGAAGAAGGGAAGAAATTTATTGGGAAACGGTAAATTTATTGGGAAGTGTATAACTTTTGTGAAGAGTTTGGATGGTTAGAAATAAATTTATTGGTAAAAAGTGGTTATTCCTTATTCCTTATTCCGGGAAGAAGCCATCCAAACGGAGCCTATATTTTCAAGTCTATCTTCATACACCAAAGAGTTATGATTCTTGACCATTGAAGCTAAGGATATAAATCAGGCATATATGGTCAATTGGATTCCAATTCAAAAATCTTCAATAGAGAAGTCTTTGATCCTCGTTTTGTGGATGAGTTGTAAGTTATAACCATCAGAATCATTACATTTTTTTATTATATAATTTGCTATGGATAATTCCAATTTGATTACTTAACCAAAGCCATTACTCTAAAGAAAGATTTTGCACTTATCTTTGATTTACATTTCTTTTTCACAGATGGCGGCGTGCGAAGTAGAGAAAGAGATAGAAGAAGCGTTGAAGGATGTAGAAAGAGACTCCCAGTCCCATGCCCTATTTCCTGGAAACAACACGGTCAACACCTGGTCACACAATTCGCACATGGGAAATGCTTTTGGTGGGTCCCACTTGTCATTCTCAACATAATTCTGAACTAGGGCGTTTATTTCATTTTTTTCTAAGATAAATTAGAGGTCAAGCCTGTTTATTTCATTCTTTTTTTTTTCCATTTTGCCTCGTGCTGTTTTTGCTTTTTTCGCGTCCAAAAAATGAGAAAGTCAATTGACCAGACTATAGAAGGTCAATTGACCAATATGCTTTTAGGGACGACTTTTTTTCTTGTTGATTTGCAAAAGCGCACGTGAGCTTCAAGATATGTTATCCATTCTTTTTTATTTTTTAAGGGTAGAATAGAAAATTTAATTGTAGAATTTCCAGGCAACTATGTATTAACACGTTTTCAAGGTGCTTATTCTTGGTTCAAAGTATTTGCACCTAAAAAATATGTCAATTATTGTTTCATTAGTCAAAGTCACGTTGCCGTTGGTACACGTAATAGAAAATTATATTCGTATACACAGGACACCCACTATGTAATATTTATTGTCTTTGCTTATCAATCCATGTCATGAATTCATTTTTGTAATGTTTAAGTTGTGCGCCGCCATCATTTATAAAGCAATGGAATTTATCTGTTGACAGTTAAATTGGTCTCCGTTTCTTAAATTGGTATCCACAATCTACATGGATTCAAATAGGAACATTGTCCCCACAAAATTTTCATATATATATATGTGTCTAATAATTTAAGTATTATACAAATAAATAACGCCAACTCCATAAAAATGATCATTCTTTCATTCTTTTCATTCAACTCCCTTGATTACATATTAAATATATAATTTAGATTAGCGATTTTCTAAAATTGAAAAAAAAATTGTAATCAAGGGAGTTTTATATATGAGAATGGGCATGTTAGTCATTCTCATATACATAGAGAGAGAGTTTTGCTATGGTGAGTAGTGACTCGCCAGAGGGTCTGTGAGTCGCGCTCAAAACTCCTAGATCTGGTTAAATATGACCGATCCAAACCATCTAATACGATCTTCCTATTGAAATCTCCATGCAAATCAAATTTTACATTTTTTCAAAATTTTTAAGTATTTTTTATTTTAGAAAATCGTTAATCTAATTTGTTCTGAACCATTCAAAAATAGCAATTTTCAAAAATCCGAAAAAGATACTTATAAAATTTGGTCTTCATGGAGATTTCATTAGGTAGATCGTATTGGACAATTTTGATCGGTCATTTTGAATCAAATCGAGTTTTAAGCACAACTCACAGACCCTCTGGTGAGTTGCGACTCACTGTAGAAAAACTATATATATATATAGAGTTTTGCTATGGTGAGTTGCAACTCACCAAAGGCTCCATGAGTCGCGCTTAAAATTTTGAAATTTAATTCAAAATGATCGATCCAAACCGTCTAATACGATCTCCCTATTGAAATCTCCATGCATACCAAATTTTATATTTTTTCAAAATTTTTAAGTATTTTTTTGAAATTTTAGAAAATCATTAATCTAATTAGTTCTGAACCGTTCAAAAACAGCAGTTTTTAAAAATCCGAAATAAATACTTAGAAATTTCAAAAAAATATAAAATATGGTATGCATGGAGATTTCAATAGGAAGATCGTATTAGACGGTTTGGATCAATCACTTTGAACTAAATTTTAAAATTTTGAGCGCGACTCACGGAGCCTCTGGTGAGTTGCAACTCACCATAGCAAAACTCTATATGTGTGTGTGTGTGTGTGTGTGTGTGTCTATATATATATATATATATATATATATATATATATATATATATATATATATATATATATATATATATATAGTTTTGCTAGGGTGAGTTGCAACTCACCAAAGGGACTCAAAATTTTAAAATTTAGTTCAAAATGACCGATCCAACCTTATAATACGATCTTCTTATTGAAATCTCCATGCAAACCAAATTTTACATTTTTTTTAAATTTTTCAGTATTTATTTCGAATTTTTAAAAACTGCTTTTTTTGAACGGTTCAGAACTAATTAGATTAATGATTTTCTAAAATCTGAAATAAATATTTAAAAATAAAAAAATATATAAAATTTGGTCTGCATAAGGATTTCAATAGGGAGATCGTATTAGACGGTTTGGATCGGCCATTTTGAACTAAATTTCGGAATTTTGAACGCGACTCACGGATGCTTTGGTGAGTTGCAACTCACCATAGCAAAACTCTATATATATATATATATAAACTCCCTTGATTATATTTTTCTAGAAAATCACTAATCTAATTTTTTTTCTGAACCGTTCAAAAATAACAGTTTTTAAGAATCCGAAAAAAATACTTGAAAATTTCGAAAAATGTAAAATTTGGTTGGTAAGGAGATTTCAATAGGGAGATCATATTGGACAGTTTGGATCGGTCATTTCGAACTATATCTAGGAATTTTGATCGCAACTCACCATAACAAAATTCTATATATATATATATATATACACTCCAAATTGGAGGATCACTATGGTAACTTTTATCCACCATATTATAATGATGTGAATAATTAAAAAAAATCTTTATATTGTGCCAGTTATATTAAAAAATATTCTAGCTCCGTCAATCATGTTGTGTCACGTTAAGATCCCTCGAAATTTTGTTCAAGCCTTAGTTTTACAACGTAATAGAAGTTCCTTTAGTAGGAAAAAAAAAAAACCCATAAGAAGGTTATCTAAACGAGCAAAAAAATGAAGAACAAAATTTTATTGATCATCTGATCCTTGTGAAATGTCTACTAGGTTTTACTAATATCAAGTGTATTTTAGTCTACTTATCGATGCCACCTGATAATTAAAAAGGAAAAAATTGTCATATCAAGGAGCTTAAGTCAAAGAAATTAAAATAAATATATTATTAGTATTCTATAACAACGTCAACGTATGTGATGATGAAATCAGTTAAAAATTTATATGATGGGATCATTATGGTATCTAGCAAAAGTGGTGCTCAAGACTTGTCTGTTCTGAAGTCTGAACTGTTTCAATCAAAATGATAAAAATCAAATCTGCCTTTCCACTATCCAGTATCCAAGGAAAATTTTCATCAAAGATAAAAATACCCCTAATAATTTTAAAAAGAACAAAGGAGTACTATTTTTTTTAATAATAACACAGCTATAGCGGTACTAGTATTGCCGCTATAGCGCAACAGTATTTTATTTATTTTTTTCATTTTACTTTGCCTACAGCGGCAATACTAATGCCGCTATAGGACTTTCCCTTTTTTTTCCCGTTTTACTTTGCACTTTAATGTCTTTTTTTTGTTTTATTTTGTCTTTTATTTTACTTTAATGTCTTTTCTTTTCTCGTTTTATTTTTATTTTATTTTTGTTTATTACATAATTTTTATATATATATAATTAATATTTTTAAAATTGTTCAATTTTATTTGTATGTAGTTGTTTTCAAAATGACACAACACGACATGCGTGTTGGCGCGACACGACACGAGTACGGAATTGGCACGGCACGATCGTGTTACATATCGTGTTGTTAAAAAATTAATATTTTATTTTTTAATATTTCTGACACGATCGTGTCAGTCGTGTTGTATCGTGTTGACACGTCGTGTCAGAAATTTTGACGTGTCGTTTTGCGTGTTAGCACGACACGACATGCGTGTTGGCACGACGTGACACAACACGAGTACAGAATTAGCATGACATGATCGTATTACGTGTTGGCAATCTTGAAAAAATAACAAGATTTGACACGACACGACTAACATGCAACACGACACGAACACGAACTAACACTATTCGACAACACGTATTTAATTTTTAACATTATCATAAATAGCATCATAAACATACTTGTTCTTTAAAATTGTTTTTCTAAAAAAATTATTTAAATTGATTTTATATTAAAATTCAAAATTATAACTGTAATTTCTTTTTTAATGTCTATTACTTTCTTAAAATATTTTATTTTTTTAATATGTTGAAATAATAAAAAAATGAGTTAACAAAAAATATCATCAATTAATCTTTTAACACAAAAATATAAATAAAAGTTTCTAACACAACGTGTCAACATGACACGACGCTACTGACAAATCGTGTTGCGTGCTAGTGTCATGTTGGTTCTTGTTCGTGTTCGTGTTGCGTGTTAGTCGTGCCGTATCAAATTGTGTTAATTTTTCAAGATTACCAACACGACACGACACGATAACACGATCATGTCGTGCCAATTCCGTACTCGTGTCGTGTCGTGTCATTTTGAAAAACCCTACATACAAATAAAATTGAACCATTTTAAAAATATTAATTATATATATATATATAAATTGTGTAATAAACAAAAGTAAAATAAAAACAAAATAAAACGAAATAACAAAAGACATTAAGTAAAATAAAAAACAAAATAAAACATTAAAACGAAAAACGGCATTAAAATGCAAAGAAAAACAAAATAAAAAAAGTAAAATAAAAAACAAAATAAAACGAAAACAAAAACATTAAAGTGCAAAGTAAAACGGCGAAATAAAAGGTAAGTCCTATAGCGGCATTAGTTTTGCCGTATAGGCAAAGTAAAATGGAAAAAGAAATAAAATATAGTTGCGCTATAGCGGCAATAGCATTGCCGTTATAATTGTGCTGTTTTTAAAATTTTAGAGGATGTTTTGTCCTTTATAAAATTGTTAGGGATTATTTTGTCTTTATAAAAATTTTCCGTATCCAAGTATTCAAAAATGAACAAAAGGTACCTAAAGACTGCCGTTCCATTGAACGTTAAGAAGGAAGAAGGGAAAAAATTTATTGGGAATAAGTAAATTTATTGGGAAGTGTGTAACTTTTGTGAAGAGTTTGAATGGTTAGAAATAAATTTATTGGTAAAAAGTGGTTATTCCGAAAGGTGGGGGTTTTGAACCCCATTTTTATTTCAAAAAAAAAAATGGTTATTCCTTATTCCTTATTCCGGGAAGAAGCCATCCAAACAGAGCCATATATTTTCAAAAAGGGTAGTCGAGATGGAGCGCTTATGTGGTTTTCTTATTTCGGGCCTCGTCTTTAGAAAAACGATCAGCTAGGATGGAAAAACTATAAATGAATGTTCCAATATCATCAAATATCAATATTTTATTATTTAGTTATTTTTTAAAAGTTAAAATTCAGATGCGAAATTCATACTATTGATCTGATTTATTTTAAATTACATTTTTTTTAAAAAAAAATTTAAGTATTTGTTTCGAATTTTTAAGAACTGTTTTTTGATGCATCTCATCATAGCCAAATTCAAATGAATCACAAAAAGTCTTCCGTGAGCCGCGATCAAAATTCTTAGATCTAGTTCAAATTAACTGATCCAAACCATCCAATATGATCTCCTTATTAAAATCTCCTTGTAACTCAAATTTTACATTTTTTATGAAATTTTTAAGTATTTGTTTCTGATTTTTAAGCACTGCTATTTTTGAACAGTCCAGAATAAATTAGATTAACGGTTTTCTACAATTTCAAAAAAGAAAAACTAAAAATTTTCGAAAAAATATAAAATTTGATTTGCATAGAAATTTTAATATGTGGAGACCATATTAGACGATTTGGATATGTAATTTTGAATCAGATCTAAGAGTTTTAATTGTGATTCATAGAGGATTTCTTTGATGCATCTCACCGTAGCCAAACCCTTTAAATTTTAGAAAATAAATTAAATAATAAAATATTGACCTTTTGAGGCATCTACTAGAAGTCTAGAACCCTATCAACATAAGCTACAAGTTCTAAATTTCCTACGTATCCCTGGCAATTACTGCTCCAAAAGCATCAACACGACTTGTACAGTTGTACCACAGGTACAGATATCGATACATGTTACATGTATATAAACAAAAATAACAAAAACCGAAGACTCAAATTTATTCCTCAGGTCTTGCCGGAAAAAAAAAAACCTATTCCTCGGGTACAGCATCTTAAAAGTTATTCATTTGTTGGGAATTTGAAATAATTGGATTTTCAAGATTATAAAATTTATTCTCTATTAAATATTAACAGGCAATAAATAGTATGTTCCGAAGGCCACAAACATATTCAGGCTGTCAATACTCAATACAAATTCAGATCCGCTGCCGCGCGACACAGCGTGTCGCGCGGTACGCTGGCCGTCTGATTAAGATCCAATGGACAAGGGAGCCCCGTGCATGTAATCTAGATTGATAGGCCCGTAAAAAGTGAACCGTCCGATCAAGATCAGACGGCTCGTAGTGCGCTACACGCTGTGTCGCGCAACAGCAGAGTCGGATTGTACTCAATACCATGTCGTAGCGTATATTTTTCGTTTCATTCCGTCTAAATGGAACGAAAATAGAAGGGTATATAGCTTTCGTTTTCAGAAACGGAATGCTAATAAAAATCTATTTTAGAAAAATAGAACTCCTAAAAGAGAAATTGCAATAAAAAATAGACGCGGAATTGATACGGAACAAAATTTCCGTTATGTTTCGTTATCTGGAACTGAACGAAAACGAAACAGCATTGTTCCGTGTTTTTCCATGTTTTATGGATCACAGATAACCCGTTTCCACATATAACCTGTTTCCTGAAAATATAATTCAACACAGAACTAGGCCCAATTCTTTGATCTTTTGGACTCGTTTTTGTTCCAAACTCGATCCAGCAAGATTTTTTTTTTCCCTTTTTTTTTGTGTGGGTGCAAGGTCGTAGACTCGTAGGCTGCAACTCTCCAATTCCCCTTCCTTTAAACTAAATAAAATCTTAATTTAACATTTAGTAAAGGAAATTGATTACTGTCATTGTCAATTTTTGTCATCTTTGTCATCGTTAAACACAAAGTGAACACACAAAATAGACAAGATGAACATATATAATGATCAAAATGAGCACATACAAATAAATAAGTTCAATAAAAATAAGTTCAATATACATGTAAAATCCTAAACAAGTGATGACAACACTTATTTATTTGTAAATAGTCACTTAGATCCTCTATATGTTACTTAGTTTGTTGTATATGTTCACTTTATATTTAGTAAATGTTTGTTTCTTATGTCTATGATGAAAAACATTTAACGTTTTCCATCAGATCTTCGTCTCGGTGATGTCTTTCTATAATGAAATTTATTTCATTATTAACCTTTACAGGTATAATATAATGATTTTGGCATGACCACTATAATATGTATTTTGTTTTTTAATACAGTGCCTGGATTCCCATCTGTTTTGATAAAATAAATAAATATGAGCAGGTGTACCGTGTACGAGTGAGCAATTTGGTTGTGCAATCTTTGTTCTATGATTATTGACAATCTCAAAAAAAAAAAAAAAAGAAAGACTGCTTGATGGGTATGGCTAAAATGAATATGCTTTTTTTTTTATCTTTATGCCCATGAAGGTTCGCATTATCTCAAAATGCAGATGTAAATCCATTTAATTGCTATAACATCTTTGGAACCAACATCAACATGGATAGCACCCTTTCAAAAAATCAAATCACATACTATTCTTTTTATTATCTCGTCTCCCCTCCCAGAACTTTGATCGAAGTTTAATATATTTAGTTCATTCAATCCAAACAGAATGGTCCAAAATGGTTGCTCAGGCAAAAGCACATATATATTAATTACAATTACAAAACAAAAAAAAGTAAAAGCAAGAGCGATATCCTTACAGCATACGACACACAATTACCTTTCAATTTATTGTTTTCCTTTTTCTTTTCCATTTCTTTCAAATTTTTTTTTTCCTTTTTGAAAAGGATCCGTACCTCATTCGACACAATCAAAGAAGTTGTTCTCCCCCACACAACAACCAATCAGATGCCAGAGTAGCATGAAAGCTTAATGCATGTGATTGACATTGTGCTCTATTCAGACTTTATGGATTTCATCATCATCCTGATCAAGAAAAATAGCAAATTTGAATTGGACGAACTAGGTTGAAGTGTAACCAATTTGATGAATATATGCACGCTAATGATTGCGAGTACATATATCAACGGAATCAGATATTTTCAATAAAGTTCACTAAGTAACTAATAATTAAAAAACTAATGTACCAATATTAATAAAATTGTTAACGAAGAATATAATTCTTTTAACCACGGGGACAACCTGGAATTATAATACAATTTTTTATGGAGTTTGAATTTAGGATTTATTAAGAAACTGTCAACATAATCATAAAAGTATTATGTCAAAATGATATATAGAGAATATAATTTCATTTTAAACTAGATATATAAATCCTAATAAGTAACAACACAGTAAACAAAAAGGAGGCATTTGTAGTGCT
The DNA here is from genome assembly GCA_028095005.1 of Rhynchospora pubera. Classification (NCBI taxonomy): domain Eukaryota; kingdom Viridiplantae; phylum Streptophyta; class Magnoliopsida; order Poales; family Cyperaceae; genus Rhynchospora; species Rhynchospora pubera. The sequence goes on along the minus strand of CM051462.1, from coordinate 154,650,882 downwards.
CCATTAGTATAATTCCATGCTAGTGCTGCCAAAGTGCGCTAATAAATCCTGGCCGATCTTATCGTATCTTTCTTCTCTTTTCTAGTGGAGAACACACAATAATAAGAGAAGAATTATTTGCAGAATTAGATCCACGTAGCGTTCCATTTAGCCGTGCATCAAACTCACAAATCAGATGTTGAAACTCTCCAGTTCGAACAATAAATAATCGAAGTATGTGGGCCTTTGAGGGGCAAATTTCAACTTTTTAGATATTCTCACTTAGCAATTAGTTTCAAGAATATGATCCTACTCCATGTTAAGTTTAAACTTATGAGTGTTTCCAAAAGAAATTTGAAATGTCATGGATATATATTGACATTTCAATGCATCACTAACCAATTAAATCGTATTAGCAAAGTGAATGAAATCCTTAAATATAAAAATTAGCAAATGAAATTTAAAAGCCAAAAAATATTCCTAATATCAACTTTCTGTGTAAGTTGGCGTGTCAATTTTTATATGAAGACGGCTTGTAATTCATGATAAAGCTTATAAAAGGTCCAGATCTTATGTACGAACAATATCTCGCGCTACTTTAAATTATAATCTCTAAATCCAATACATTAGTATGATTATTATATATTTCAAAATTCTCAGGTTTAAAAATTAGTAATGGATTATAATCTACATAAAAAAAATAATACATGTAATGACATATATAACGATTCAAACAATTATACATTGCTCTAAATTTTATTTGGTTGCACATCAAAGAGCTCATAGGATATTATCCGATCAGAGAACATACCCTTAAAAAAAAAGGACTAGTGGAAGTTGCGATATAAATATACTGATCAGATTAGAAAATTATGAATGGTTGCACAAAAGTAATGGTGGAGTAACTGTATATCAGTTAACTCTGTCAAAAATGCAGTAACTTAAGGTGCATTAATGTACTTTAAGCAGCAGTTTTACTTTAATTGATTAACTCCACCTCTCTAGGTGCTACAACCATAATGCATCCAAAATGCTTTTTAATAAGTGGCAATGTATCATTCCTACAATCCTACTGCACTAACATTGAAACATTTAATGAAATCTTTAATAAGTAATAACTGATAAAATACTCATGAATAAAATAAAAATAAATTTAACAATACCCTAATATTCTTGTGAGTAAGCAAAATAAGAGTGTAGAAAATGAAATAAAATATATAGCACCACACATCTGATTAAGAGTTGTTATGATATGTACATCATATCTTAATTCATGCATCAGACTCGTAACTCGTACTAATTGAATAATTTGAACTATTTTTTGAATAATAACTCCTGCGCTTAAGTAAGAAAATTTCAAACATTTTGTTATATTGATACTTAGATTAAGGATTACTATGTTTTGTTTCATGCCAATTGTTTTTGCTTGCCTAGTCATCAATCCTTTGAATGCATCTTCAACATTTAACATCATGTTTAGTAACTTTTTATATCAACGTTAGATCTAATTACTATTATTCACTTCACTACACTATCAGACATCAATTTTTTTTTAAAATTAAACTAAGGGGGCGTTTGTTTGTGTAGTAAGGAGTTGTATAATTTAAGGATGCCTAAGTGTTTATGTAGTGTTATGTAATAGATGTTTGGTTGTGTAGTAAGGATGACTAACTTAATGCATGCATATATTCATGTCAAAAGACTAAAATGCCCTTAAATTTGAATTAGTATTATGTATTATATGTTGTGACCTAATTATTGTTAATTATAAATTATTATAAAAATTAATTATTAATGATGATAATAAATCATTTTTACTATTATGAAATATTAATAATTACTTTTAATTAAATATTATAAATATTATTATTTATTTTATAATAAAAATTATTATTGATTAATTATCTTCAATTAATTATTATTCTTAAATCATTATTATTAATAATTAATATTACTTATTAAATATTATTAATTATATAATTAATCTTTGTTATTAATTATGATTTTTTAATAATTATTGTTACTTATTAAGTATTATTATTTATTAATTAATATTAATTAATTTTTAATTATTATAAAAATTAATTATTAATGATAATAAGAAATCATTTTATTATTATGAAGTATTATTAATTATGTTTAATTAAATAATATAAATATTATTAATTATTTAATAATAAATCAATATTTTTTATTAATTATTATTATTACTTGTTATATATTATTATTTATTAATTATAATAATTAATATTTATTACTAATTATGATTTTTTAATAGTTATTGTTACTTATTAAATATTATTATTTATTAATTATTATAGATTATTAAATATTATTATTAATTATTTCTAAAGGGTATTGTTGGAAAAAAAATTAAAGGGGACCGGTGCATAACTTATGCAACCTATTTAGGTTGCATAAATTATGTACCCTTAAGGCATCTTATGTAAGAGGTGTTTGGTGACTTAAGGGTACATAACTTAAGTCATGCACCCTTTAAGTCACAAACAAACACCCCCTAAGTGATAAATTTTTTTAATTCCACTTTAGTTTCACTTTTCAGACGAGAAATAATAGAATTTATTTATATATAAAAAAAGAACCTCATATTCGTTACATTAAAAATTAGTAAATTTTTAAGAAGTATTTTGGTACTATATGATGACATAGCCACGCGATTCCCTCTGTACTAACTATCAGTTCCTGTCCTGGATCCAGTACTCTGCACTGGAGAGGAGGAATTCAGATCTGGTGCCGCGCGGCCACTGACGGATTTAGGTGTAACATAGGGGTGTCAATGTCACCCCTATTTTTTGAAATAATATTACTACATGTGAATATTTATAGTTATAAAATATAAATTTGTTATATGTACTCTATATTTGAACCCCATAAATATTTAGATAATTTTTCATTGGTGAACCCCATAAAATTTTTGTAGTCTATTTTTTTTTGTGAGGTCTTTTTGGATCGATTAACAATTTTTATTTGTAAAAAATTATTGCCATACAAAAAGATCATTTTTATAAACCGAAAAGAGAAATGTAGTTAATTTTTTTTAGTTCTTGTTTGTGGACCTTTCAATTAATTAAATAGATCCAAAATATAGGTCGAACATAACTATGATGGATAACTTCATAAGCAGTCTAGCCGAACAACTACGATGGAATAGAAAACAAATAAGAAAAAATTGAAAAAAAGAAGAAAAATAATTATATAAATAAAATAGTACTAACAAATATTAATACTAATTAAAAAAATAAAAGGTATTGTTGCTCAAAATTTACCCTTTTTATTTATCAAATCAATTCTTTTATTTTCTAGTTAATTTATGACATACTGAAAATTCTAATTTAAGAATGGTTTTAAAATGCGATTTATGCGGTTTAGCGGTTGGGTGATGATTTAGCGTTTATAAGTGATAAAACAGAAAAAACGGAGTTTTTTAAAAGCTTGAATTTGAGTCAAATTCAAGTTTGAAACATATCCAATTTGTAGGTTGTATCATATTCTTCTTATGACAAATGTTGAAATTTTTTTTATATATAAAATAATATTTTTATTTAAATATTATTAATTTATTGAATTTTTTTTTCAAAATTTTCTAGCTTCGTCCAGGTGAACCCCCATTCAAAATTTTTTGCCTCCGTCCCTGCGCGCGGCACACCGTGTAGCGCGGCATCCTAGCCGTCTGATTAAGATTCAATGGACAAGGGAGCCCCGTGCATGTAACCTAGATTGATAGGCCCGTAAAAAATAAACCGTTCGATCAAGATCAGACGGTTCGTACGCGCGCTACACGCTGTCCCGTGCTACAGCGGATTCGGGTCCGGAGAGGAGTGGCAATAAAGTATCCTAACGCCAGAGACGACCAAAAAAAGAAGAGAAAAGAAAAATGCATTCATGGGTCCCACAGACCCAACAATTAGCTGAAAAAAACTCCAGAATGTCAGACTTCTCATGGCATTTACACTGTCATGAAACGATAAACACAAAATTCGCGTTTTTACTTGCAAACCCTTCTGTGCTTTTCATTTTTTTTTTCTCTTTTGTGCAGATGTTGATTTTTCAGACTTTATGGAATTCAGCCCATATATATCACCGTCGTACCTATGTATTGTATGCAATTCCAAAATAATATTGTTTTGCAATTATACCTTATCAATAACAACATGTCTGTTCTTTTCCAAATGGAAAAAAATTTATCTTTTTGATAAACAATGATTAATGGCAATCAACCAATAAGTCCTAAGGCCAGAAAAGCGCATAGAAAAAGGTCTGACAATGACATGGAAGGAAATTTTTTTGGTATGACTTTATTAGGAATCTCAATTTAAACTCAGGCCCCATATATTTGGACTTTGTATGATGTTGCTTTTTTAATCAAGCTTGTATTATTATTATCCAAACAAAATGAATGACATTTTTGTTTGGTGGGATGATTTGGCGTTGAAGATTGGGACCTTGTATTCGGAATGAAGCTTGCAAAAAAGTACTAAATCTTATGTAGGATTAAATGCAAAAAGCCACATGCATGTGATGTATGGTCTATTTCATTTGGATTTTGTAAGGATTAACAAAATTTGTTTGGAAACAGAACGTGAGTAAACTGAGACAAGTATGAAGAACATTCGGTATATAGCAAGTGGCGAGGCCAATAAGCAGCGAGCCTCGCCACTTGCCCAGGTTAGTTTTTTCAAAAATAGAGGTCCAATGTATAGGTATTTTAAAGTTGCCTAGGCTTGAAATTTGACTATGCCTACACTTAAACTTTAAAACTGAACTTTTAACAATTCATTCTGTTTTTTTTTTTTTTTGACATTTTGTTGATCTGATCCTTTACAAAAACACGGGAAAAGAAATAAGAAAAGATGAATACGTGATTTATGGGCCCACAAAACATTATTTTTTAAATTTAATATAGCAAAAGATTAATGGAAAATAAAATATAGTTAATTTGATGACAATACGAATACTATTTGTTTTAAAACAATATAAATTGTTTTAAAATTATATTTAAAAATTAATATTTTATTAAAAATTTTATTTTTCTATTTTATTAATAATATTTTATTGTGCTCATGCTTAAAAAAAGTCTGGACTCGACACTGATAATAGCACCTCTCTAAATTTTAACTGCTGATTTCACAAGAATATTGTGATCATACATTTTTTAGATTAAATTTTGTATATGTTCATCAAATAAAAAAATAGTAAAGGATGCAACGTTTTAATATATATATATATATATATATATATATAAATTAATATAAAGAGCAATTAGAGAGGAAAAAAGATTGTATAACTTCTGTACAGTCAGTCCACAAAGTTCAAAAGAGAGTAATGGTTATCCTTTCATCCTTTGAATAAATATACGAAAAATTGAAATTCAAATAACTGATTCGAAAAACAATTTTTTTGGACTGATTCTTCTATGTAAAAAAATCTGGTGTTTTTTTTCTGTTCATCCTAAAAAGAACAAAAAGTGTACTAAATGCATTGGTTCTATTTAATTAATTAAATAGAGGGTTCCGATCTCCTTCTTTTGGAGTCCTAGAGATGTCATACTTTATTTTTTATTTAAAAATTTTAACTTTAAGCGTCTGATTTTAATCATTGATCTTTATTTATTTTAACGGCAGATGTGTTGTTGTAAAATTTTTATAATTTTTTGAATTAATTTGATACTGGATCAATCGATCAAAAACAAATGAGCTTAGATGATTACCATACATAATTTTAGGAGTTCATTTTATAACAATGCATTTGTCACTAAAATTAACAAATTCCTAAAATTTAAGATAAAATTTAAAAATAAAAAATGTGACATAACCAGAACCCTCTCTAATTATAATAGATACATTTTAGTGTATTCACAGTTTTTCATAATTTTTCAGAAAAAAAAAAGAAAGAATCATAATTGTTGTATGCCTGCTTTGCAAAGAAACAGGCGAGACTGTAAGATTTGATTATTTTTTATAATATTAAAACCAAAAATGCGATTGACATACCCAAACCAAATCCATTATAACTAGAATAGTGCCATTTGATTAATTTTGTATACCCGCAGATCATCAACAATAGTGCCATTTGTTGAGTAAGTAGCGGATTCAAAGTACGACAAATGCAACATGAAAAAATCTATTTCATGATTTTCATCAGAAAGAGAGGACACGAAAAGAAGAAAAAAGAAAACTGCAATTTTTCATCACTATAATGAAATCATCTGTTTTTTTAACGCAAGATTTCGTTTGATTAGAATTTTTTTAATCAAACTAAACGGATTCAATATCATTTGAGCGAAATTTCTAGGGAGTGGCTAGTGTCAAACATATAGGACACATACTCTTGTCCAACGCGATAAAATTTTAATTTTTAAGATTGGAATGGCCGATCCAAACCACTCAAATTTTTCTATATTATAAAATCTTTATGGAGACCAAATTTTATATTTTTTCGAATTTTTCAATATGCTCAATCTAAAAAGTTCTGAACCCTTCAATTTTGAAAATTCGAAAAAAATAGTTAGAAAATATGAAAAAATATAAAATTTTATTATCAAGGATATTTTAATATAGAGATCATATCGAGCGGTTTGGATCGACCGTTTGAAATTTTAATGTGCGACGTTTGGATCGTGTTTAACGTCCTATATGTTTGATTCTAGCATTACTCAAATTTCTATATTGTTAAACCAACAAAATCCTGAGAAATCAATTTAAATCAAATGAAATAAAATAAAATACCGTGTGAAAATCATTTTGAACAAAGCCCAAAGCGAAGTATTGATATATTGGTTTGATTGAATTTACAAAATCCCTGACCGAGGGCTGCTTATTTTATTAGTTTTGTTTCGAAAGGCACCGTATATTATTTATGTTGATATTGATATTTTAATATGTATATGACATCACATATTTATTTTAGTCCATTATGATCTGATCGGACAAGACAATGAAATTAATATACACATCGACATATATATGATCTAAACCTAACCCACAAACATTTTCAAATCTGATGATTCTAGAAATTAGCAAATTTCAACACAATTGATAATGATGTATCCCTAATGATTTCCTCAATTGTAAGTTAATCATCATGATTAAAGTTGCAAGAATCAGCATAATCATAATTACATGGACTGAACACAATCCCAAAGCCGTACTTAGTCCTATCCTCTAATCAACACCCTCTTAAAAATACATAATTGAACGAATCAAAACCACATGATCAGCCAATTAACCTACTCATTAAATTACCATCATTACAAAAATATTTAATATAAGAAATGAAACGGTCCAGCTGTCCGGCCCGAACAAACCGGGTCGAAGAATCTTACATATTAATTACATTCACATTCAGACATTCTACGGAATAACACAAACACAAAAAACCAGACCGGAAAAGAAAAATAAAATAAAAAATATATAGTGGTCCCAACAGTCAACCAAACTGTTGACTGCCAGTGGGCCCGAACCACGACGCTACTACACGTACTCCAAAAGCAGAGCCTTGCTTCTCCACGTGTCGCAGCATCATTGGTTGGCGCTCCCAACGGCCGCAAGAGCCACCGCACGCCGGCACGGAGTCCCCCAGTCCGTGTATTCCCATCGTGTCATCATATTCGTACGATTCATGTGGCGGGTCAAGAAAGAAGCTAACTGAACTCGTTTTAAAATTAGATACACGAGGAAATATCCACCGAGTGGAGCGCAGTATACGATGCGGGGCCCACGTATCTGACAAACACCTTTGACGAACTGTGCGAAGAAAAAAGAGTAAACAATGTAGTTAAAGCGTAATTAAAGCGAAATCAGAGAATAACGAGGTCTATGCGTGGGACCCACTGTCTGACGAACGACAAAGAAGCAAGGCCCCCCTTAGCTGCTAACCCCGCTCACCTTCTGGCCTGAGAGCTGATTTCTGGCCGTTCGATTGAGATTCTGCTTCTTTTCGTCAAAGAATCCACGGTTCGGACGAGAGAAGTACAGCGACAGAGTTGAGATTTGCACGTACCGAACAGAAATCGCTTTTATTTTGGAGTTTTCTTATTTGACCCTCTGCAAATGAATACGTTTATGCATGTACACCCGTACTTGTTTTATTTTTACGAGATAGATTGGCAAAGTTAATTTTTTTTTAAAAATGGTATAACAATTGCATTGTTTCAGTTAGGTCCATTTCTCTATCAAACTTTTAAATTTAAACTAAGTCAAATTAAAATAGATATATACCTTAGTGTAAAATAATATTATTAATCTTAATAAAAGTGATTTCATTTTTTTTCTTTCATATCTTAGCTTAAAAATGTTAAGCATAAGAATTTATATTTCAAAATTGAAAATGTAGCTGTAGAAAATTAATTGTGCATTAATATTTATAAGTACCTACTTCCACAATGCATTTCCTTATTTAAATATATATTTATTTCGAGTTCACAACAATGTCATGATATCGTATTCGAATGATAAAAGTGTAATCCTACATTAGAAATAATTTCTCAGATGAACAACAAAAAATGGTTAAATTGTTCACACAAATTATTATTATTTTCTTTTGAAATGTCAGCCTTTGGCGCTCTCTAAATTAAAAAGAACTCACCAAAACAAAATTATAGATGAAATGGTTTAATGTATGTAGGTAAAAAAACTTGTGTAGTTTACAAATTACAACTTGTCATATAGAATATTTTCTAAAACCGGTGAAGAACTGTCTAATTAAAAAAATATATATTATGCATAGAATAGTAAAAAATATAAACATAAGTCAAAGCGAATTAAAACTGAAAAATAGGATACAGAAAAAATTATACAGACTGAAAGTATAATATTTTTATTTTTAATTTTTAATTATTCGAGCTCTTCTCTCTTCGTCCATATTATTTTTGGAAATAACATAATAAATGAGGGTCCCGCGTTTAAGATACCGTACATTGAAATTTGACCCATATATTAATTTAGTCAGGGTATGATTGCAAATTGTATCTACTTAATTATTATTTCTTCATAATTGGATTTCTTCTCATTCACACTCACTCGATTGCACACACAAGCACACCAACACACACGGGTGTTACAGTTCGACGGCCATTTTTGTGTGCTTGTTCTCTTCCTTCTAGGGTTTCCCGAGGTTCGTCTCTCTCTCTCTCCTTCTCTTCCTCTCTCTCTCTCTCTCTCTCTAGGCTTTTTTTTTTGTCTGATCAGATAGATATTCATCGATTTGTCCGATTTTCTCTTCATTTGTTGGGTCATTTACTGTACCATATATTTGAATATCTTTTTGTATTTTAGGCAGTTTTTTGTTTTATTGATGGAGATCGTTGATCTCTTATATTCAGTGTTTCTGCAGTTCATAGATTAATTTTTTTTTCTTTTTACTTTTTTTTTTACATTAAATCAAGTTGTAATCATTCATCAAGAAGATTTTGATAAAATTCTATTTGCATAGTCAGCACTGAGATAGGTTTCCAGGATTTTATATTTTTTATTATTAATTAGATCTAAAACACAGACAAATTACAAGCAAAAAAAGGAAAGGTAATGACTAATCCGTTATTGCATTTTCCCGTTTTACAGACATATTGGGATCAATCTGAATTTCTGTGTTAATTTCAGATGGAAGAAGTGGAAGAAGCAAATAGAGAAGCTGTAGAGAACTGCCATAAGGTGTTAAATCTCCTCTCTTTTCCCCCAAAGGAGCAAGAACCATTCCCCTACCAGGACCTCTTGGCCGCAACCGGAGAGTCCGTTTCCAAGTTCAAGCGGGTTGTCTCTGCGCTAGAAAACCGCAAAGGCCATGCCCGGATCCGGCGCATGCGAAAACCCCTTTCTAGTTTTGATCACAAATTGTTTCTGGATAGTCCTGTAACCTCCTCTCCCCTTCCCTCTCTCTCTCTCCAATTGCTCACCAGAAGCCAGCCCGATAACCCGTTAAGGGATTTGGTGTCGGGTGTGAGAATGCCTAACCAGATGGCACACACTGCACACCTCCAGTTCATGCAACAGCAGCAGAGCTACCAGAGATTTCAGCTGTTGCAGCAGATAAAGCTGCAAAATGAAATGGTGAACAAGAGGACTGACAATTGTATTAACCTGAAATTTGAGAATTCAAGCTGTACTGGAGCCTCCAGTTCGAGGTCCTTTATGTCGTCCCTTAGCATGGATGGCAGTGTCGCAAATTTGGATGGGAAGCCACCATTTCAGCTGATAAGCGGGTCCCATTCATCTAGCACTATGGATGCAAGGTTTCATCATCGGAGAAGGTGCATGAGAGGCGAGGATGGCAGTGTCCGGTGCAGTAGTGGTACTGGTAGCAAATGCCATTGCTCCAAAAAGAGGTCATACATATATTTCTTATTAAAATTTAATATTTTACGTTCCATTTATGGGTACTTCAGGAAGTGTCAAATGTAAGGTCCATTATGTAATATAATGTGTGTGTGCAAGATGAGCATCTTAGCTAAACATTGAACATTTTGGTTTGATGGAGTGATAAGGGCTTAAAACCAAAATGCCCCTAATTTTTAATTTCTAATAGTTCTTATAGCATATAGCAGAAGTAAAACTTTTGTTGTCTCTATTTTGTTGCTATGAGAATACGCTTAAAGAGAATCATTGCTCTCTGTTTCACTAGATGATCATCAAATGTTGTCAAGTTACTAAAATATTGTAAATATCTCGGTTCATTGCATTGTTTCTAATTTTCTTATGTCATTTATATAGGAAGCTGAGAATAAGGAGATCTATAAAGGTACCAGCAGTAAGTAATAAGGTTGCTGATATACCAGCTGATGAATATTCGTGGAGAAAGTATGGTCAGAAGCCTATCAAGGGCTCCCCTCATCCAAGGTACTACTTTCACAATACATTTTCATTGCTATCCTATCCTGTAATTTTTTTCCCCTTAAATTGGCATTTTCATAAACAATGTGTACAGAAGAAAAGCCAAGTTCTCTTTCTGGTACTTCCTCCTTTTAAATAAGAAAAGAAAATTTGATGTTGTGTGTACTGTGTATTTTGAAACAACATAAAAATTTACTCCCAGAATGAATAATGAAGGGCTCAAGGTTTAATGATAACTTAGAATAAATTAGTGTAAAGAACATGTAATCATAACTTAGAATAAATTAGTTCAAATAACATGCAAAAAATTAAAGATGGAGGGGAAATTGTTCCTCTGAATTGCTCTCCAGAGTCGAGAAAAATAGCAGTTTTAGAAGACCTGTCAAGTGTAATTTTAACTGTTTTCTTACTTTTAGAGGTGCATTATGTCTTTTAGAATAATAGATTATCCATTGAAAGTATAGGCCTTCGTATGCTTCAGACTTTTTATATCTAAAATTAGAACAAAGTCCCGATAGTAATATCCTAAAATTGAAAGTACTTTATGCCCTGCACATATGGAAGGCGAACATTTGTAATGGCCTGCAAATGTATAGCCTCTTATTTTCTTTTATACTTCTTCCCCTTTTCATGCCCAGTTTTATGCAATTAGTTGCTTTTTTGGTACTCACTAGAACCCACATCAGCTATCTATTGCGAAAGGTCAAAGATGAGTTCCTGGTATTTGATGCTCGTTAAATCATATAAGTATATATGAATTTATTTTGGTTTGGTTTGTGAAATACAGGGGATACTACAAGTGTAGTAGCATGAAGGGATGCCCGGCAAGGAAGCATGTGGAGAGGTGCTTAGATGACCCGTCCATGTTAATCGTCACATATGAAGGAGAGCACACTCATGCACGCTCACTAAACAACCCTGCCTAATTTTATCTTTCTTTTATCTAATTTTTACACCAAATTAATCTTGAACCTTTTTGCTTCCTTCCTGAGCTGCGGAGGTTGTCACTCCTTGTTGTTTGTATATAATTGCATGAAACATTTTGAGAGAGGTATCGTGTCTTTGATAGATTCTAACCTGTGTAGACATTTTAGATGGGGTGGCTGTAGTGGTAACAGTAGAATTTTAATGTTTGTAAAACGATTTTAGCTAATTTTGTGGTTCTTAGGTTGATTGGCGGTGAAGTACAATGTAGTCTTTGTTCTGTTTGAAAGGGATGTTTTGATTTAGTTTTAATTTTGCTTGAAAATATCGGTGACTGCATGGCCCTGGTACTGATTTTGACAGATGATTTTGCATTGCTGGATGTTGGTACTGCCGTGTGATGCATGCCAACGACATAAGAATTTTGAATGCCAGTACATAATTTCAAAGCTGGTTAACCAAACGTCGTCTTATTACTCCTATTACTTGATAGTCATCATTAGGTCATTGTACCTAAGTGCTTCTGTTGTCGTTCGCATAATAAATAATTGAAACAGAAGTACTTTAAAAAACGTCCTTGCATTGAATGAGGATTATTTGTGGTAAATAATTTCCCAAATCTGCTTAGAAGTGATCACGGCAGAGGCGAGAACTTAGAAGAAATGCGATGTTGGCCCCTCAACAAAATCCACGCCATTGCTATTGTTCCTTATTTACTTCTGTGTTTTTTAATTTAAACAGACCTTCTAATTTAAACTAAATGCTTCAAATCAATCCGCTAACATCATATATAGAAGTAATAATGCTCTTTGATGGAGCCGAACAATTGATATGGCATTTTTGTTTTAAAGCCCTCATTGTACAAAAAAAAAAGAGAAAAAAAAATGGAGATTAACCCCGAACTAAACGAGCCTTCGAAATGGGCCGATAGTGAACAGTGGGCCTGGGGTGTAGATCCAACTGGACTAGTGGGAATTCGCAGAAACAACGGCGAGATGGCCATTTGCTCGGCACCAGCATCCTCGGCAGTCAAAAAAAGGAATGCTCCAAGCAGTCCTTTTAATTTTTTTAATTTTTTTTAAATTTTAAAATTTAAATGGAGAATTCAAACCGTTGATCTTGTTAAGTTTTATCGGTGATGTATTTTTATATAAGTTTTATAAAATTTGAAGTTGATTTGATACTTGATTAAGTGACCAAATTATGAACGTATTAGAATTAATCAAACCAGGTTCGTTCATTTGTTGACCACTTAATCAAGTATCAAATCAACTTCAAATTTTATAAAACTTATATGAAAATGCATCGCCGATAAAACTTAACAAGATCAACGGTTTGGATTCTCCATTTGAGTTTTAAAATTTTAAAAAATTAAAAAAAATGAAAAGGACTGGTTGGAGCAGTCCTTTTTCCGACTGCTGAGGATGCGGTTGCCATTTGCTCGTATCTGAGATTCTCTAAAAGAAATCCTGGTATCTGAGCCGTACGATTTAATTTCAACTGTTAAATTTTTTTTGGACCTACCAATCTGGTACTATTTACGGAACACTCATCATCGTTGAGATTAAATCGGACGATCAGATGCGAGGAAGTCCACTGGATTTTTTTTTTTTTTGAGAAATCCAGAGGATCTCGTTGGATTTGCTCCTCAAACCAGCTGGCGTTGTGCATTGCCACTTGTCACAGTGTCACTCAAACCAGCGCCAAGCGTACCTCTTCTCATTAGTAACTGAAGCACCACCTTTGCTTCTTCCCTTTCGCCTCCCACCAAACCTTGTCATCCCATCTTATCCCTTTTCCCTATAAAACCCTACCTCCAGAGCAGCGATAAATCCATCGGGGCGCAGAAGGAGAAGGTGAAGGCGAGGAGTCTTTGATAGCTATAAGCATTCCACTAATTGGCATGCATATTCTGTAGGGTAGCTCAGCACGCCAGGAGCTTTTCTCTATCTTAAGATACATCTGACGAGAGAGAGAGAGAGTGCCACCACTCTAGTTTTTCAGAACAAAAAAGAGAGTGGAAGGGAGAGAGAGGAAGGGGTCTAGGAGGCTATGCCCCGCGGCCTAGCTTACCCGACTCGCTCTGAGGTAATTTGACAGAGGAGGAAATATTGGGATACATTTAAAATATTTACAAACTTAGTAGACATTTTATCTGATCCTTTTTTGCATCAATTGCGCATAATGTGTTTGCGATACGAAATTCTTTTGACGAGCTGCTTAAATTTCTGTTTGCAATTGTTGGTTAGTGCAAATGTTTTCTGCAAGAATTACCGCATCATACTTTGATGTCTGCCTGCCAGATATTTGTTAATATTGCAAATGTTTGGTATATATTTGTGGTTTCCAGATCAACTTTATGTTAAATAAATGTAGCTTCATTGTTCCAGTATGCCATATGGATTCAGTAATAACTAGTTGGTTAGTTAACTTTTATTTTACAGTCCTTAACAGATATGCTATTTTCTATGTTATAACTTACTTTCTAGTTCTGTAACATAAAAATTCTGAGCAGCATCTCTTAATCATGAAGATTGCATGTGGTTTCAAATTTGGCATGAGGGGTCTAGAAAAAGGAGGAGAAGTGTTTGCCAGTTCCTTTGGCTCTTTAAGGTGATTAGTACTTTGTTTTGTTTTTTAAATTTTCTCTGATGATTCTTGAATTTCTAAACTGAGGATTATAATTAAGCAAGCAATTAGACTTCAGGATACAGAGGGCACTGGTTTCTCCAAATGGTCTGTTAATTAGTCCTAATTAGCCCAATTGAACCCTGATTTACCCCCAAAGTTTGGATTCAGCCTCAATCTCAGCAAGGTTTACCTCATAACCTATGAACAATTATGATTTGAGAATTAAGGACCAAAAAATTTTAGATGTCAAAAATAGAAGCGTACATTCTTGACCAAACAACAGTGTGTACACTAGTTAATTTGTCGAAGTCTATTAGAATTAGAAATAAATTTATTGTCCTTGATATTTGAATGAAAAGTATAACCGTGCTAATTTTGTATGCAAAGGCACCGACGAAGTGGCGCTGAGATAACAATCTCATGTCTACCTGTGGATGACAGGTATTGTAAACAACTTACTTGCAATATTGTGTTGTTTAAATGCGTGCATGGTCATATATGTAAATTAACTCTTAGGTATTCAATCTTTTTCATGTTAGGCGAGCTTCTGATTTTGGCCTGGTAAAGATAGACAATGCAGGAAGGCTAATTTCCTTCAGTGAGAAGCCGAAGGGAGTCAATTTGACCGCAATGGTAATACAAGTTCAATGTGTAATGTAACTTAGGTGTTAATTAACTAATTTATTTCATGAAAGTAATAACAAAAATGTTTATTTGCCATTGTTTTTACTGAATAATCAGCCTGCTTGGCAAATTTGAGAAGGGAGTAAACTATTCCAAGTATTTGATGTCTTAAATAGTTTTAAGTGATGGAAGTAATTCAATAAGGACTACCTATAGCCAATAAACAGTATCATAAGTCTAAAGTCTTAAAACTCACAACATAATATAAAGTCACACAACACAAAGTTGATACAAATGTACCATACTTACAATGTTCCACTTCTATTTTCTGTTTTAAATTTTAATCATTTTGTAATATGTTCATGATACTTCTACTTTTTGTTCTCAAGCATGTGGATACTACTCTTTTGGGGCTGTCAAGAGAAGAAGCACAAAAGAAGCCATACATTGCATCAATGGGGATCTACGTCATCAAGAAAGATGTCTTGCTAAATCTTTTGAGGTACCTTTATTCTATGCATAAATTTGCCTTTTTTTTTCTTTCGTCAAGAGTTGCATCCTAGCAGTACATACTGATTTACCATCCACATCAGCCCATATGTTGCATAATTCCCCTGGTGCTTAATCTCAAATAACTTTCATATTAGTCGATATCTTCATCCGACCATTTTTTTATTTAATTTTTCATTTATAAAAAAATAAAATGTCCTTTATTGTTTAATTTAACCTCAATTCAACCAATGAATAGCAATTATGTAAAAACAGAGCTCAATGAGGTTTGGTAGAGTAGATAATTTAACTTAAAAGAAGAAGACAAATTTCAAGCTTTAAAACTGGTGCTCTATTGATTTGTATGTTAATTTGCTACATCAGGTGTCAGTTTCCTATGGCCAATGATTTCGGATGTGAAATCATACCCGCTGCTGCAAAGGAATGCATTGTCAAGGTCCCTTTTTTTTTAAATCCCAATCCACAAGTTTATATGGGAACTATTTTTTTGTTTTTTGTTACTTTTAGATAGAATAAACACTAGAATTTGGGTCAGGTTTAGCAACAGAACATTGAGTAGCTTAATGAAGTTTGATCCAACTGATCTGTGTCATTGTACATGAGACATAGAATATTGTGCTGTGTTTAAAAATGGTTTCAGTTAAACCCTCAAAATAGAGCATTCAACTTAGAATATTATTATCCCAAAATTATAAATTTCTGACACCTTTTATACGCAGGCGTATATTTTTAACGATTACTGGGAGGACATTGGCACAATCAGGTCCTTCCTCGAAGCAAATCTGGCACTGACAGACGATATATGTGTACTCTAGTTGTTATTTAATTTCTTTAAGCTATTTCCGAATGTGTGGATGGAGTTGGACAAGTCACCTGAACTATTTGGTTAAAGCCTAGCAGGATTCAAAAGGTTCCTAGTAGCAAGAAAATAACACAATTGGTAGTGGTAGGTTGGTACAAAACCTGAGCTGCTTACCATTGGTTGTATTCATTGATGCCAATTCCCAACATAGTTAGGTATTCGTTTGACATACTTATCAGGATAAAACATATACCAACAAATTAAGTCTGTGTGTTTACTTTCGGTGAGATAAGTTAATTCTGACTACTAATATGCATTTGACATCTAAACTCTGATTATTATTGTATTTGAAGCATATGATTCATTACTATGTAACTTTGGATTTTTAGCTGTCGAGATTTAGCTTCTATGATGACACAAGACCAATATGCACATCCAGGAGAAACTTACCACCGTCAATGATAAATGACAGCAAGGTACAGTACATTCTCTAATAATCAATTTGATATTTATCCTTCAAAAGAATATAATTTCTGGAATCGAGGAAAAGCTCCATGATGTTGCCAATAATGAATAAGTATCCGGCGTCCCCAAAGAACAATGAGCTAGCAACCCTATCCTCCTCAAGCACAATTTTCCCAAAATGCTGAAATTCTTTATTGTCTTTTAGCACCCATGCTCATGCCTGGCTATAGAGCCATGCAATGCCAACAACCCTAATAATTCTATACTTTTTTATAAATTATGTTTAATATTGTAGGTGATGGACTCTATAATTTCGCATGGATGTGTACTGGACAATTGCTCCATAGAGCACAGTGTCATCGGACTGCGGTCTCACATAGGATCCAATGTCTCCTTGAAGGTTAGTGACAGTTGATTAAAGCCATTTTGTATAAAATATACATAAATGAAGTATTAAGAAAATAAAAAAGTTTGAATAGAAGCATAACCTTCAGTTTTTACTAGTCCCTTGAAAAGTTAAAGAGATAATTTGACAAGTTTCTGACAGATCTAGGCTGCAACTCGATATTAGAGGCATCTATTCCCAAATTCAACCATAAAATAAAAAAAGGAAATGTAAGAAAGTGATGTTTCTAGTGGTTCAAAACTTAACTGATAGGCCTGAGTCGAAGTTCAATGAAAATATAACCATAGAACAGCAGAAAAACCAAAATTAATTGAGCTTCATATAACCCTTTGTTTTTATGGTGTAAACTCTGCAGGACACGGTGATGTTTGGTGCTGATTTCTATGAAGCAGATGTAGAGAGATCAAGACTGCTAGCTGAAGGACGGGTCCCCATTGGCATAGGAGAGAACACAACTATAAGGTTAGAGGTTTTAATTTAATTATTTAAATCTATGTTGTAATTATTGATAATTCAGCAGTCAGAAAAGGTTAGAAGAATATTAATAAGAAGTAAACAAAAGTATTTGCACATATATAAGGAAGAAAAAAAATTCATAAATTGGTGAACTGCAGATCACAATTAGTACTCTTTTCTTATTTTTCCTGGTAATAAATTTTATGAACTTAAGTTAGCATTACAAATATTATTCACAAAACCAAATAATATCATATTTTTCTTGACTTTTTTTAATTGCAGGAAGTGCATCATTGATAAAATGCACGGATAGGGAGAAATGTGATGATCATCAATTCAGAGGTACATAATAAGGATTTTAGTTTTGCAGCACTTCTGAATGATGCATATGGCCTGTGAATTGTTCCACACTGTACTGTTTACCATGACAAAAGATATCAGTTTTGTTAAAATCTCATGAAAAGCTCAATTTTATAATTCTGCCATTGCTGTGCATGCTACAAACACGACCAAAATTTTGCCAGTCAGTTGATGAAAGAAATAAAAGTATACTTGAAGATACTAAATCTGCAAATTTGCTCATTTGTTTTTCAGGGTGTACAGGAGGCTGATAGATCTTCTGAGGGGTTCTACTGCTACATCAGAGACAGCATTCCTGTCATCCCAAAGAACTCCACAATTGGAGATGGGATGGTCATTTGATCTAGTAGGGGAGAAAGAACAGACGGAATTTAGTGGAGAGTAGCATAGAAGACCAGTTCTGGCAGTATATATTTGAAAGGTAGAATTTGTTGCTTGAACATTTGTAACTTGTAAGAGATAAATTTGTTTTTATGAACTTGTCTTGTAAAGAAATATTTGAAAGGGAGAAGTCAGAAGTTCTCTTGAACCTTTTGAAATGAGCTAATTTAGTTTCTATGAACTTGTTCTGTGAAAAAAAGGTATTGAATTTAGTCCTTGCAAAAAAGGTGACGTTTAGCATGATCAATTAATCAACCTTCTTTCATCCTTCAAAAAAAATAACAAATCAATCTTCTTTAATGATTAAGAGGCAAAATGAGGCCTAATAATAATAAAAAAATCCTTAGTACACTAATATAAATATATTGGAAAATGAAGATAATGATTAAATAAAATGAGATAAAAGGAGAGTAAGAGAAAATACATAAACAATATATAGTCTGTGCTTGGTGAGAAAGAACAGACGGAATTTAGTGGAGAGTAGCATAGAAGACCAGTTCTGGCAGTATATATTTGAAAGGTAGAATTTGTTGCTTGAGCATTTGTTAACTTGTAAGAGAAAAATTAGTTTTAATGTACTCGTCTTGTAAAGAAAATATTTGAAAGGGAGAAGTCAGAAGTTCTCTTGAATCTTTTGAAATGGGTTAATTAGTTTCTATGAACTTGTTATGTGAAAAAGAAAGCATTGAATTTTAGTCCTTGCAACAAAAGTAACTTTTACTAGCATGATCAATTAATCGACCTTCTTTCACCACCAACAACAACAACTAAGTTTTTTGTCCCAAACAAGTTAAGTTAGGGTAGGCTAGGAAAGAAACCCTGAAATTAACCTTCTTTCACCTTTCAAAAAAAATTCAATCTTCTTTAATGATTAAGAGGCAAAATGAGGCCTAATAATAATAAAAAAAAATCCTTAGTACATTAATATAAATATCTTGGAAAATGAAGATAATGATTAAATAAAATGAGATAAAAGGAGAGTAAGAGAAATAAACTTAATACGTAAACAATAGTCTGTGCTTGGTGCCTGAAGGATCGAATGACTAGGCAAATAAGAACTCTAAAGATTAAAAACATTAGGACATGCATGATGCATTATATATTTACTCTATCAAATTGACCATTGAAGTTTCAAAAAAGCTTTTCTTACATTTTGCATATATGAAAAATTGATCTTTAATTTCTTATTTAACACAAAATCGATCTGTCTTCAAAACGTCACAAAATCTAGTATCCAGAACTTATGAACAGTCAGGGTAGGTGTTTTCTGGTGTTACTCCTGTACTGGTATGTGTGGCTGGTCTTGCTGACCCGTAGTATGATGTAGTGCAAACTGTTGTATGCAGGGTTGCACGAAGGCGGATTCATGTGGCTCCTTAGAGGGTTGGACAGAAAGATCCAGGAATGAGGAATCTAGTACTACATTAATCCTTGAACTTCTATCGAAAAAGACTAATAGGAACTTTGGAATTTCATGAGCTACTAGGAACCACCGTGCTTCAATTAAACACAACTGAAATAAAAGAAATAAATATACCGCATGTACATCCATTCTGAGTCTAGACCGTAAAAATTGTTATTGTAGATCAAGAGGAATTGTTCTATATCCAACAACTAATCATTCTGCAACATTAAAACAATTTATTTCTACCTACACTGTGTAAAACAATTTCAAAATCAAGAGGAAAACAATATGCCTATACTAAAAAAAAATAATGATTCCAAAAAATGACCTACATTGTGTTAGTCTAGTGTTTACCACTTACCCGGCGTGTCAAACCCGACCCGGAATAAACCCGGCCCTTTTCCCGGACCGGCCCGGACCGTGGTTGGACCGTGATGGACCGAGGGATGTGGTCCGGATCGGGTTTATCACGGGTTTAGGCCACCGTTCTAGTATAAACCCGTCCCGTCTAAACCCGTGAACCGGCCTGGACCGGACCTTAAACCCGCGTTAGACCCGCTAAAAACCGTAATAAATCCGACTCTATCCCTCTTTTCTCTCCTCTGCGTGCATTAATTAAAAAAAAAGAGCACCGTTGCAGACTTGCAGAGAGCCAATCTGGCCTAGTCACGCGTGTCCCACCGTTCCCCACGCATTCCCTCTTTCTTCTCTCTCACCCCCAATCCCAATCCCCACCCGACACGTGTCCCCCACTGTCCCCCCCTCTCTCTTTTATTTTCCATGCGAGACTCGCAGCCACTGGCCAGTCTGGTCTCTAGAGTCTAGACCTATAGTCCTATTTCCCAAGAAACCCAACGGTTGATTTAAAAAAAAAAACTACGGCTAGATCATTAAATGAAAAAAGAATCAAATTAAAATAGACTACAAAATTATTATTAATTATTTGTGCTATATATATTAATTAAACATAATTTATTTTAACAATTTTATAAATTTATTTAACAAATTTTTGACATGCAAACAATGAAAAAAAGATAAAAATTGAAAAGAACCCCTTTGGACCGGGAATGGACCGGACCAGCCCGCCTTTACTCGTCCGGTTCACCTAGGGTCGGGTCTATCAAGGGTTTGGGTCTAGATTTGAGAGGTGACCGTGCTAACCCGTCCCGTTTTAACCCGTGAACCCGTGGCCTGTGATAACCCGTGGACCGTGGGGTTTGGACCGGACGGGACCGTTTGGTAAACCCTATGTTAGTCATGCCCTCTATAGTTAATTGGTATAAGCTTTAGAACATTTCATACACCACAAAAGTGATAGAGGCAGCTGGCATATTCTTCAACAAATTAGATGTTATTCCCTAGTAGAAACTCCTCAACCCTTCAAACCAAAACAGATGTTACAGAAAATCAGAACAAAGAAGAAAACTGATCTATTATGGGGAAAATTTATTTCAAGAATAGTTCAAAATTTGTATGCAAATAGCATCCCCAGCTCAACAGCCGCATCAGGTTTTGATATTTATTTGGAGATTTCCAAATTTTTATCATCTTTTGTAAGAATCCTTAGCAAAGTTTTGTATGCAACTCACCTTGTTGTTTCCTTAGGCTCTGCTCCACAGCATGAAGGAAAAGGGGAAGAAAAGAGAACGAAGGAAAAGGAAGAGTAAGGAAAGATAAGAAATTGGCAGTGTCTTGCTCCAGATTTCAAACTGACCAACATTAAGTTAACACTAGTAATCTCATGTGTAATGTATAAAAAGACTACAACATCCTTTGAAGAAAGATCTTACACCGTTGGATTTAATATCGGGGTTCAACGCTAGAGGTCAGAGGAGAAGGATTAAGGGTATTATGGTCTTAAAATATTAGATCTTAGCTGAAATTCAGTACTCCCCGATTTTGGAGTAGCCAGCTGTCTCCTCAAATAGGCTCCTGGTATTCTTTCGTTTGCTCCAGTTTCTTTCGATTCACCCTCTAGCGTTGACTGGAGCAGGATACAACGATTCCGCTCCCTTTTCTTCTCTCCGATTTCCCCCCTTATGGAGCAGGCCCTTAACAACATGTCAACTATGCAAGTATTTTGGAACTCCCTCTCTAGTAGGTATTTGCTCAAACAGTATTAAAACAACCAATTATAACATTCTAAATGTGAAAAACACAAAAAATCAAAACAAAAAACTTAAAAGATAATAAGATTATACCTTCAAACGGGTCCTGATTAAAACAAGAATTATTTTCTTATTAATAGTATAAAAAAGAAGAATATTAATAAGAAGTAAACAAAAGTGTTGGTTAAACATTTTCTCTCGATTTGCCGATTTGCAAAACAACACCGAAACCCTTAAAACTAACATCTCTTCTTAGTGCTTTATAGCTAGATTTATTGAAGAATGGATTAAAGCAAGTGTGGCAATTAGTTTGGAGCTTCAAGAGATTGCTTTGGTCTAGTTAGATTCAGTAGTTAAGGTTTATTTAATTTCTAAACTAATCTCAATCAATTTGCTGGTAAAATGCTCAGTTTTTCTGTCCAGCGTCATACAACGCCAGTTGCCGTTACACAACGCTGAGTTAATTC
The DNA here is from genome assembly GCA_028095005.1 of Rhynchospora pubera. Classification (NCBI taxonomy): domain Eukaryota; kingdom Viridiplantae; phylum Streptophyta; class Magnoliopsida; order Poales; family Cyperaceae; genus Rhynchospora; species Rhynchospora pubera. The sequence goes on along the minus strand of CM051462.1, from coordinate 154,628,520 downwards.
GCTCTTAAATTGCAAAATCTCTGACAAGGTTGGAACAGCGTTACACAACGCTCAGTAGCGTTGTGCAACGTTAGTTCATTTGCTTTTAAACCAGTTAAATCCATTTTTTCCCTTGTCAGAACGTTGTGCAACGCTAAGTAACGTTACACAACGTTTCCACTCCTATGTTGTGTAACGCTATGCAGCGTTGTACAACGTAGTCTGAAGCAGGCGACTCTGCATTGCTCAGACATCGATCTGCATCGATGCTGCATGCATGCTGCTATGTTCCATGCATCGTAGCGTTGTATAATGCTCTAAACTTCGCTCAGACTTCGCTCAATCGCTCTGGACGCGTAGTGCAACGCTGAATAGCGTTGTGCAACGGCGACGTTGTGTGACGCCAGTCAGCGTCGTATGACGCTCTGACAATAATGTTTGAGTTTGTCAGTTCTGCCTTGATTGTTTTCTTGACTTCGTTGTGCAACGCTACCAAGCGTTACACAACGCTCTGACAAGTTCCAACGGAACTGTCGAGCTTCTGCTTTGGATTTTTGCTGAAGCGTTGTGCAACGCTATACAGCGTTACACAACGCTCTGACAACTCACAACGTTATTGTCTGTGACCGTTTGATTTTTCAACGGCTATTTAGGCGTTGTACAACGGCATATAGCGTTGTATAACGCCCGAGTCTGTTTTGACTGGTCTTTGGAGCTGTTGGCGCCCTCTATATATATGGGGCCTCTTGGAACTGTTTAGACACTTTTGAAACCTTTGAAACTCCTCCCTTTTGAGCTCCAACCAGTTAGACATTATTCTCTCTTGTGTTTGAGCATTATTTTAGCAAAATCATTGAGATTAGAGTGTGCAAAACCAATCCACTAGTGTTAATTGCTAGATTTGTTGAGTGATTTGGTTAGAGCCTCAATCCTTTGAGTGTTTGAGCTTGTTTAATTGAGTTAGGCCAATCCACCTTGAGAGTGATTGTAACAAGGTGATTTGGTTCGAATTTGTAGTCCCGTTCGTGTGGAATTGAACGGAGCGCGCCCATTTCGAGGTTGCAAAACTCCCGGAGACGTACGATTAAGGCTAGCACTTCCTAGCGGGTCAGAACTCCGTAATATATCGCGTGTCACTTCTTTCTCTTCTCTCTTTACTCTTCTTGCATTGTGAATTGATTGTGCTTTGATTGTTTGTGTTAGACCAAGTTTGAATTGAACCAAATATTGACCATACCGGTTTAGAAATTTATTTTTGTGCCTATTCACCCCCCTCTAGGCCTTATTTTAGGGACAACAAAGTGGTATCAGAGCAGGGGTTATCTTTTGACCATCTTGTTAGGTAGATAACCTCGATTCATGGCCTCTAGGGTGATAGAAAAACCGGACAAGTTTGGTTCCACTTGCAAGAACTTCCGTTATTGGAAGGGATGTATGGTTGTATACCTTAACTTAATTGATCTTTGGGAGGTTGTTGATAAGCCATACACACCAATTGTTGATAGTGAAGGTAGAGAAACCCATGCCTCTAAGACCATTAGGACCAAGAATGATAATGCCGTGAATGTCTTGTTAAATTCGGTACATGAGTCCATAGTTGCAATTTTTGGTAGCTCTACTAGTGCACATGAAATGTGGGTTTCTCTCTTGAACCGTTATGAGGGAAATTCTCTAATCAAAAGCTCTCGACAATTTGAGTTAGAGTCTAGATTGGATAATTTCCGCATACGGGAAGGTGAATGCATCGAGGAGATGTATACTCGGTTTATACAATTGCTCGATGAATTCACTAACATAGGAGAGACCCTTTCTAATAGTCGTGTTATAGGAAGATTGCTTAGGGCTTTGGTGGGAAGACCTCAATTCGACACTCTCATCTCGACTCTTGAGACACAACAAAGGTCCCACAACAACCTCACACCGGAGATCATCTATACCCATTACCGGTGCGTGGAAGAGAAGCTCAAGCAACTTGGAGAGTTGAAGTATGAGCCCAAAACCGTGGCATTGGCGGCAAGTGACAACAAGGCATCTCCTTCCAAGAACCGCCACAATGACAACCACCAAGGGAGACACCGCCACTCAAGTGACAAGGCCAAAGGCATCATCGACCTTGATGAGGACAAGCAAGGAGCCGTTCTCTCAAAGATGTTTCGAGCTATCATGATCTTTGAGGGAAAGTTTAACAAAGAAAGGCTTGAGAATGACGAAAGAGCTCTTTGCTTCGTGTGCCAAAAAGAAGGTCATACCATGTACTCTTGCTTCAAGCTCTTCCCTCACTTGAAGAAGGACAAGGAAGATGGTGGCAAGAGAAGAGGTGATGGCCGGTTCAAGTCCAAGAAGGGACACTACAAGAGCAAGAAGAAGGGTGAGAGAGCCATGCAAGCCACTTGGGACAACGATTCCGATTCGAGCTCATCCTCTCAATCCGATTCGGAATCCGAGTGCGACTTTGACAACCTTGCTCTTGTGGCTCAAGTGAATGAAGTGGTGATGCCGGTGGATGACGACTTAGATGACTTGGTGAAGGAGGTCTTCAATGAGTTCAACCGAGGTAAAATCTATGTGCATCCATTGAGCAAAGCTAGCCTTGATGAAGCATCATCCTCTACATCGACTTTCACACAAGCTCCAACGACTATTCAAGAGGAACCATCCACAATTGCCATTGAATTGCCTAAGGTCACAAATGAGGTACTTCTAAACTCATTCTCTAGTAGTGATAGCGATTGTGATAGTGAGAATGACTTGAGCTTGAATGATGATGCAAACTTGCAATTTGATAGGTTGAATGATTATCTTGATGAGTCTCTTAAGACTATTGCTAGTCAAAAAGAGCAAATTAGTCTTTTGACGACTAAGGTGCATGATCTTGTATCTTTGGTGACAAGATATAAGGGTATGATTGAAAGTTTTGAAAAACCAAGTGTTTGTGAAAAATGTCAAACTCCTTTGAGTGAGACAAATGTTTTGAAAAATGAAAGGGCTTCAAGTTCGTCTAGTGCTTCTCATAGCACCAAGATGAATCTTGATAAAATGTTTGTGGGACAAAAACTCAATGACAAAATGGGCCTTGGCTTCAAAAAGAGGAATCAATCCTTTTCTAGACCAAGAACCATGTCAAGCCCAACACAAAATGAGAGACTTTATCACAAGAGCACCAATGGTAGGAACACACACGGGCAAGGGCAAAAGAATTTTGTTGGCTCTCAAAATGGTGCTCAAAAGAGTTTTGGTAGGAATAAAAATGGGTCTCAAAGACCTCAAAAGAACTTCCAAAACAATCGGGGCTCAAACAACTTGTATTTCAAGGGACCCGATGGGTGTTTTCATCCTTTTCAAAACAATGGTGGGAATAGGAATAGAACACACACTAGACCTCAAACCAATGGGGGAAATCAAAAAGTCTCTCAACAAAACAAAAAAGAATTTTCAAAAACCAATTTTGAGAAACTCTCAATCATACACTTTCTCTAAGGATCCAAAGATTAGGGCCATGGAGCTTAGGCGTCATTTTGAAACCCATTTTGTTAGAGAAAGTTCACAAGTGAACAAGCCAACTTGTGCTTGTTGCAACTATTGTGGTAAGAATGGCCATGTCACACTAGAATGCAAAGTTAGGAAAGCAAATCATACATCCGGTTCAATTAACATGATTTGGGTTCCTAAAGTCACTTCCACATCCATTTCGATTGGTGGAAGTGGTTCGAGTGTGGCTTAGTTAGCCATCTTCTTTCCCCAAGGTTATTCTTGTCAAATCTTAAGGGGGAGAGATTACAAGAATAATATATTAGTTGTTTGTTTCTAACTAATATGTATTCTTGTAGGTTTGTTTGTTATCATCATTCAAGAGAAGTGCTTGGATCATAGATAGTGGTTGTTCACATCACATGACGGGTGATGAATCTTGTTTCAAGACACTTGAACCTTTTGATGGTGGTGAGGTTACTTTTGGTAATAATCTTAGGAAGAGCTCTATTATTGGTATAGGCTCGGTTGGAAACCAAAACTTAACGGTTTTTAATGTTTACCTTGTGGATGGTCTCAACTACAACCTTTTAAGTGTGAGCCAATTATGTGATGCGGGATATTATTTGAAGTTTGATCACTCCTCTTGTTTTGTGCATCAAATTTCGGATAATTCTCTTGTTTACACGGGACAAAGGAAAAAGTATGTCTATTACTTGAACTTTGATCACTTTACAAATGGTGAACAATGCTTTAGTGCCATAGCTACCGGTTCATGGTTATGGCATAGAAGACTTGGTCATGTTTCTCTAGACTCCATTAAGAAACTTGTGAAATCGAAACTTGTCCGTGGTCTTCCATCACATAAACTAGACTTAAATGGGTTGTGTGAAGCTTGCATGAAAGGCAAGCAAACCAAGTCTAGTTTCAAAACCAAAGAGATCATCTCAACCTCTCAACCTTTGCAATTGCTTCATATGGACTTGTTTGGACCAATCAATGTTTTGAGTATTAGTAAGAAAAAGTATGTCTTTGTGGTGGTAGATGACTATAGTCGCTTTACTTGGGTTTTCTTTCTTGCTCACAAGGAAGAAGCATTTGACCATTTTGTTAAATTTAGCAATCGGGTTGAAAACGAAAAAGGGTTGAAAATCTCTAGAATTCGTAGTGACCATGGAAGGGAATTTGAAAATGCTAAATTTGATGAATTGTGCATAGAAAAAGGATATAAACAAGAGTTTTCCGCTCCACGCACCCCTCAACAAAACGGTGTAGTGGAGAGGAAGAACCGAACCTTACAAGAATTAGCACGCACCATGCTACATGAATTTGCCGTACCCAAATTTCTTTGGGCCGAAGCGGTATATATGGCATGTCATGTAGTAAATCGTGCATGCATTCGTTCTCAACTCAAGAAAACTCCTTTTGAATTATGGTTCGGTCATACTCCTAATATATCCTATTTCCGTGTATTTGGCTCCAAATGCTTTGTCCTTGATGAGTCTCCTAAAGTAACCAAGTTTGATGCCAAGTCTTTGCCCGGTATTTTTGTTGGTTACTCAACCACAAGCAAAGCGTATAGAGTCTATTTGCCAAACTCAAAGGTAGTTATTGAGTCTATTAATGTCAAATTTGATGAAAAAGTCACTACAGGAAACTGCAGCAATTGCATGGGCTGGTTGCATCCGCAGTGCCCATGCAACATGCGTTCTGCATCCGCTACACTGATGCAGTCGGACCGATGCAATTGGCTTCCTTGCAAATGCTCGGTTGCATGGGCATTTCAATTGCATGGGCGTATTTATTTGCATCAATTAAATCGATGCAAGGTTGCATGAGCATAACAGATGCAACTGATGCATTTTCCATGGGTTTTGTCAGATGCAATTGGCTTCTTTTGCATCTGTTTCGCCCAGACAATTGACTTCTTTAGCATAGGATTAGACAATGCAACTGACATCTGTTGCATCTGTTCGGTCGATGCACTTGAAATGTTTAGCATGGATTGGACTAATGCATTTGACTTCTTTTGCATCTGTTTTGTCCATACAATTGACTTCATTAGCATGAAATTAGACGGTGCAATTGACATCTGTTGCATCCATTCGGTCGATGTACTTGAAATGTTTAGCATGAATTGGACTGATGCACTTGACTTATTTTGCATTCGTTTTTCCCATATAATTGACTTCTTCTGCATAGGATTAGATGATGCATCTGACATCTGTTACATCCGTTCAGTCGATGCACTTGAAATGTTTAGGATGAGTTAGACTGATGCAATTGACTTCTTTGCATTCATTTTACCGAGGCAATTGAGGTCTTTAGTATTGAAATAGTCCATGCAACTGACATCTTTTGTATTCAACCTACTAATGCAATTGACTTCTTTTGCATGGATTTAAAGAATGCAACTGACGTATTTTGCATCTGTCCATCTAACGTAATTGACTTATTTTACATGAGATTACCCGATGGAATTGACTCATGTTATTTGTAATAAATTTGATAAAACAATTACATGATTTTACCAATAAAATAGTTGTATAATATCTACATTCGTATTAATAGTTAAGAAATACCACTCTTCACATACCAAATATAAGAGATAACTAAAATAATTTATTAAAATTACCACACAAAACAAATACATAAAAAAAATGTAAAATAGATAGCCCAACCCAAAATTATACCAAAAGTCTCAAGAACCAACAATTGTACCAACAAAAGAAAACACAACAGAATCACCTATATAAGCTACTCATCATCGCTAAAATCAGAATTTAAAGGAGACTCATCATAGTCGTCTGCATCAAACTCATTCTTATCAAAGATAGTTCCAGCAATAGTTATAACATCTGGCACATTGTCGCCATCATTATCTTCATATACATCGTCTTCGTCTTCATCTTCGTCATAATCTTCATCATCGTCCTCATCATCGTCCTCATCATCGTCCTCATCATCACTCTCATCCTCACTCTCATCCTCACTCTCATCTTCATCCTCACTCTCATCTTCATCTTCATCTTCATCTTCATCTTCATCTTCATTATTAAACATACTCCTCCTCCTTTTTCCAGAAGATGTTGAATTCGACTTGGGCTGAAAAAAAAATAGTCAAGATTTTTTTTTTCACGAGAAAGGGACTTGAGCCAATCCATTAAAAATTAAAAAGAAAATTGAATTGTGGTACAGTAAAGAAAAATAAAAAGGGAACTTGGTAGCAAATTTAAGGAACCTCTTAAAATCGAGACCAGCTTTTCCCCATTTCATTCATACACCTTGAAACTCGAACATACGCCCATTAAGAATAAGTGGTTCTAGTCTGTAGTTAGGATACTTTATAGCCAGGTGTTTCGTAATAAAGATACCATCAATTTCGAGAAGTTATTAAAGTCTACAGTTATCCACTCTTTCTCAGATTTCACAATCGCACAAATCCGATCTATAAAGTCACTTAGCATCTTCGAACTCCTCACTTCTATGCCATTCACCATTTTACTTGTAGGATTCTGTACTGTAGGTAGTGACAGGAGTGTAAGGAGTGATCTTTTCACCTGGTTGAACCATCAACAAACCAACATCGTACGGAATATGAATAACACCATCATTGGGTTTCATTGGAAGTGTCTATATATTACCCACGAGGTCTCTAACCCTATCTCAATGCATCCTATGTACAGAGTAACATGGCCAATTGGCCATAAGTAAACCGTTCAAATTTTTTTAGAAGACTTACAGAGTCAACTTAAAAAATTTGAAAGATTTGAACGGTTTACTTATGGAAAGTATTGCCGGGATTCCGTAGAATCTACCGTGGCTCATTCCTTTTGATGCTTCAACCCATATGGCCTGATCAATTTTTTTTGGCCACTTCTTTTCATTTGGGCCATATTTATCGATAATCAATTTCTCATAGGTTTCCTACCAATATAACAATAGCAATTAAAATAAGAAGATTAATCTAGAAAATAAGAAGATTAATCTAGAAAATAAGAAGATTAATTTATAAGTATATTAAACAACCTTCATTTTGCGAGCTTTGGCAGTATAAAACTCATTTTTGTTGTCCGGCTTCACATGTGTTTCAACAAATGCTTCCATAACAGTCACTGGTCGTTTCAACTTTTTTTCCTATAATCACAATTTAATATATTTGATCAGGCAGAACAACTAATATATATATATATATATATATACACTAAAATAAAAAGTAATCGACTAAATTGGAATGCATACCATTTTCTTAGCATAATCATACACATTGATAGACCCATGGCGATGGTAACTGCCAATACCCCCCTTGATACGATTTTGTCGATGTCTCTCTGACTTAGCTTGCCATTCAGGTGAGCTCCACACATCGCACATTTTATTCCAGTAATTTGGGTGGCACCATTCAGGGGGAAACTTCTTCCACTTATTCGGATCATTGCTCTTCACTTTTTTTTCCAACTCACACCTTATCTTTGCTAGTGTGTTTTGATAACGTGTCCCTGCGATGCGGTGGAAAACTTTTGAGCAGTTCACAGACTCTTTCTTCTTGCCCCATCTATACTTAAGCTACAAGGAAAGAAAATAGAACAATAATAATGATTATAAGAATCAACAAGCAAGAAACAATATTTTTTTCCCAGAAAGACAAAACTTTTTATTTTATTTTTTTGCCCCATCCTAACTGGTAAGTGACTGAAACTAAGATAGTAAAAAAAAAGTGACTGAAACTAATAGTGACACATAAATTCTAACTCACGATAACACTACTTACCAAAAAAGCACGCAAGCACTCCTTCTTTTCTCTTGGAGTGAACTGTGAGTACGACGTGTAAGGTCCTCCCACATTGCTAAACATAATCTGAGTGATTGTGTTTACAACTTTTTGGCAGTAAGGTTTCGATTTGAAAGCCCTGTCACCTAATACATAGAGTCTTGGGCGTTTTCTCCATGGGAGATTTCTACCCAATCTCTGTTTACCCCTGTATTTACGTTCCTTTGTCATAGGTTGCTCCTCTCTTCCCTCGTCGGCTGACAACTCTGCCATAGATCGGTCCAATTCCGAACTAGAATCAGATGAGGCATCCTCCGCCAAAGCCTCCTCAGCTATAGGCTCCTCAGCCTCGACTCTGTACTCCTCTAACGCAGCCTCCTCGCCACTAGCGTCCATGGTTGCATCTTCACTAGCTCTAGCCTCATCGACTGTAGTATGACTTTGTCGATTTTTGGCAGCAGCCCTTCTTTTTTTATAGCCTTTCTTGACTGGCATCCTAAAAATCCAAAAGAAACAAAGATTTAATCAAAGATAGAACTAATAATGGACAAAGATATGCTCTTTAACTCCAACAGAAAGTTGATTGGTTACTTTTGGTAGGGACAGGAGACAAAACTGCAACTTGTGGGCTTTTTTCTCTCCCTCCCTGGGCTATCTATAGCCTCGCCCATTCAAAGGCACAAGCAAAATAAAAAGAACCTCAACTACACTACAGATCTTAGTCGACAAGAACTTATGCTACTGTTACCACTATTCTTTTTCTTACTGATATATATACCAGTAAACGTTACTTGGTGTCAATGAAAATTTTGTCTCAAATTCTTACACTATTAGTAAATTATGTCAATATTTCACACCTAGAACCAGGGATTGTTTCTCTCTCTACCCAAATTGGAGAGATACGCTCCAAATAACAATACCAAAATATCCTCGAAACTTTTGCTTTGGCATCTAGCCAATCGAAAAACTTAATAACTCAAAATCCCCAACCTTTGTCAACCCTTCTAGCAAATCTGAAATGAAATGAGCAGAAAAAGTGTAAATCGCAAGAAAGAACACAGGGAGAGAGATGATTTAACCTGACGATGGTACCGGTGGAGAAGAGTTGTCTGAGGCGCAAGAGAGATTAGGGTTCTCTGATAGAGAAATAGATAGGCGACAAAGGCTAAATAATCGGCCATTAAAATCTCGATCTGGACGAAAATGGTAACAAGAGGCGAGAGAAAGGGCAATAAAATCTAGATGTATCTTTACATTTCAAACCTATGCGCCAAAAATTCTCCACCGCCAAAAATTTTTGCTGAACGAATAATTAGTACTTCAGTATATTGATGCTTTTTTATACATTAATTAATAATTAAATTTATTAATTGATCAAATAGGTGTCGTATAGATATGAAATACTATTATTTTTTTCATTTAATAAATAGCATTGTGACAAATTTCATCTTATAATTTAATTAATTTATGTTCTCATGAAGTATATACTATACAAAGCTTTAATATAATTTTTACAATAGTAGTGACAGATATTAATATTCTTTTTCTAATAATTTTGCAATATCTCATCTACCGTAATTTTTGTACACTCTTTTTCAATTAATAAAGTGTATACTCAAATCAATGATTAAGAGCAAAGGTAGCTGCTATTATTTTACATTTAAAATAACATGATTAAAATTTAATAATAAATTTTTCTATTTGTTTCATGACATCATATGTAAATAAGAGAAAAAAAATTATATTGAAAAATATGCATTTGAATCTTTATTATATTGTTGAAAGTTTATTCAACAATAATCTCTTTGATCACCACTAGCAAAAGAGTTCGGGACTTAACTCGGTTGAGATCGATCTAGGAAAATTGCAATGTGTCGTGTCTTGTCAAACACATACGTGTCGGATGCCGTATCATGTTGTGTTGATACATCATGTTTTATCAATCAGCTTTTTTCATAGATTTTTGTTATTTTTATTCAACTATAATCTTTTGTTCACTATTTTATGATCTTCTATAATCTCTTTTAATCAATAAAATTTATATTTTATTTTTTAGTAAATTAGAATTTCAAAATCGTACATTTGTATGATTGTCACTTTAGATTCTTGATTTAAAATTAAAATTAGTACATTTTGATCACTATATGCATATATTATTTCTACTAACTGTAACTTTTTATCAATCAGCTTTTTTCTTAGATTTTTGTTATTTTTATTCAACTATAATCTTTTGTTCACTATTTTATGATCTTCTATAATCTCTTTTAATAAATAAAATTTATATTTTATTTTTTAGTAAATTAGAATTTCAAAATCGTATATTTGTATGATTGTCACTTTAGATTCTTGATTTAAAATTAAAATTAGTACATTTTGATCACTATATGCATATATTATTTCTACTAACTATAACTTTTTATCAATCAGCTTTTTTCTTAGATTTTTTTTATTTTTATTCAACTATAATCTTTTGTTCACTATTTTATGATCTTCTATAATCTCTTTTAATCAATAAAATTTATATTTTATTTTTTAGTAAATTAGAATTTCAAAATCGTATATTTGTATGATTGTCACTTTAGATTCTTGATTTAAAATTAAAATTAGTACATTTTTATCACTATATGCATATATTATTTCTACTAACTATAACTTTTTATCAATCAGCTTTTTTCTTAGATTTTTGTTATTTTTATTCAACTATAATCTTTTGTTCACTATTTTATGATCTTCTATAATCTCTTTTAATCAATAAAATTTATATTTTATTTTTTAGTAAATTAGAATTTCAAAATCGTATATTTGTATGATTGTCACTTTAGATTCTTGATTTAAAATTAAAATTAGTACATTTTTATCACTATATGCATATATTATTTCTACTAACTATAACTTTTTATCAATCAGCTTTTTTCTTAGATTTTTGTTATTTTTATTCAACTATAATCTTTTGTTCACTATTTTATGATCTTCTATAATCTCTTTTAATCAATAAAATTTATATTTTATTTTTTAGTAAATTAGAATTTCAAAATCGTATATTTGTATGATTGTCACTTTAGATTCTTGATTTAAAATTAAAATTAGTACATTTTGATCACTATATGCATATATTATTTCTACTAACTATAACTTTTTATCAATCAGCTTTTTTCTTAGATTTTTGTTATTTTTATTCAACTATAATCTTTTGTTCACTATTTTATGATCTTCTATAATCTCTTTTAATCAATAAAATTTATATTTTATTTTTTAGTAAATTAGAATTTCAAAATCGTACATTTGTATGATTGTCACTTTAGATTCTTGATTTAAAATTAAAATTACTACATTTTGATCACTATATGCATATATTATTTCTACTGTAACTTTTTTTCAATCAGCTTTTTTCTTAGATTTTTGTTATTTTTATTCAACTATAATCTTTTGTTCACTATTTTATGATCTTCTATAATCTCTTTTAATCAATAAATTTATAGTTTACTTTTGCAATCCAAAATTTAAAATTAAACTTGTTGTGTCAAACACTTTAGATTCTAGATTAAAAAAATAAAAGTAATACCTTTCTAGTTTTATTATTCACTTATATACTAATAACATTAAATTTTGTATTATTATTTTCAACAAAGTGTTAATATTGTTTGTATATATCACAGATAAGGTAATGGTAATTAAATATTGGAAAGTGTAACCTACGATTCAAAAATAGTCCTGCTAAATTTTGGTAGTTAATCAAGGAGTAAATTATTGGACAGCTTATCTTTAGGGAGTATTGTATGCCAACTTGAAATTCGTTAACTTTCTTATTTATGACTTCAAATTGCATTTAAGAGTTTTATTGCATATTAGATATATCAAGGAGACATTCTAATTCTAATTCTAAATTAATGAAAGGACAAATAATTTTTTATGACATTGAATCTTTCAGCGCATCTTTTTTAATACACTGAATTATAAAATTATGGAAAGCTGGCATATAAACTTTCAGCTCAGCGCATCTTTTTAACGTAACTTCTCCCATTGGTACCGGCCTCCCGGTACAGAACACTCATTCCTATCCTATGCCTTATCTGGCGCATTAAGTTCAGCACAAGCTCAAGCAAATATGTACAAGCTATTGATTTGTCTTCTCATTTTAGCACAGAGCTGCATATCGAGTCAAAGGATGGCAATTTGTCCCAATTAAAAATGAATCTAATAAACTTGCAATTAGACACAGATATATTTACGGAGGACACCAGAAAACCTGAGGACCTTCCAATCCGGCTAGTAAGCCGTCTCTAATGTTGACTTCCCACTGCCTCAAAGATGCTAAACGTATTTCTGTTTAGCTAAAATGTTACAGAGCTACAATACTAGTACCACAAATAGAAAAGAACCTCATATTATAGAAGCACCTGTACCAGTAACTTGCCAGGAATATATTACAGCTAGGATTTTATTTATTAAATCCTATTATTCTGAAAGTAACTACAACGCTGGCCAACATGCCAGGATTTTATTACAGCTCAAGCATTTACTGAAACACAAACTAATGAACTATCAGAAAACTAGAACAATACAAAGTGACCAGGGGCATAATTGGAACAATTTAAGAAAGAAAGTAATTTGTTGCTCATCAAGAGATGCAGTTGCTCTCGCATTCACTCAAACTTGTCCCTAGAAAACTGCATTAAGGAATGACAAATGTAAATTATATTATAAACACAAGCTACTATATTAACAGATACTGGTTTCGCGCCTGAGATTTGAACACCGACGAGTAATAAAGACGACCTTACAAGATTTGAGCACCAACGCAGACAGGTGGCAACGGCGGCCTTGATTAAGTTTTTAATTTCACCGTGCAGCCACGGAGAAGAGAGAAAAAACGCAAGGGATTCGGAAAGAAAGGGCAAACGAATGCAGGGAAAGAACGTGTGGAAGGAAAATAGTATATTTTTCTATTATATATTAAAACTCCGAAGTCCTTTAACCAAAAGTGTGGCGTAGTCCACTGGTAAGGAGATTGAGTTTTAAACTAGCCATCCAGAGTTCGATTCCCAGTTGAAACTTTATTTTGCCAATTTTTATACATTCACCCTATGAAAGCAATTAATTATTAAATTGTCAACATATGATAACATGTCCTTTGTTAAAAATAAAATAAATGATACGGTTAATAAAATTTTAAATTCAAATTTATTATATATGTACTAATTTCTTGATTTCATCAATTTTTAATTAGATTTTTTATTGCTTTAATTTTAATTTTTTTTCAAGTACGTACATTTTAATAAAATACACTACGAAATCCATTTAATCATATGCACAGTACAAAACCTATTTAATCATAAGCACTTGCGCAAATTTTTTTTTTAATCACTAAAAATCTAATACTCACACATTTTGTCCTAAGATGAATTCATATTTTGTTGCATCGGTCATGCCTATGCAACTTAAAATATCGGTTGCAACAACTTCGCCTATGCAATTGATGTCCAATTACATTGGTTTTTCCTATGCAATTGACCCATCAGACTTAAGAATTATTAATAATCAGTTTCATCGGTGTAAGCTGATGCAAGTGTTATTCAGTTGCATGAGTCTTGTTTATGCAACAGAGTAAAAATCATTTGCATTAGTAGTCCTGATACAATTATATTTATTGCATGAGTCATGCGGATGCAAAATATGTGCTGATGCAACTGATTTTGTGCCACTGATGCAAATTGAGAACTGCCCATGCAACTGCTGCACTTTCCTGTAGTGAGTCCTTGAGGAATCCAAGGAAGGTAACTCTATTGTAGGTACACAAGTGGATGAAACTATACAAGAAATCGAGTCACAACCTCAAGCACAACCACCGGTGATCATTGAGGAGCCTTTGAACCGGGTTGATGACATTTTGATAGGGGGAGAGACTCATGAGGAGGGTATCTTAGACACAACTCAAAATGAAACGCCTCATGATGATCCTCAACCTCAACCGTCTCCCCAACCGGTTCATGAGCCTCCCGAAGTGCTTAGAGAAGTTTCCTCTCATCCTCTTACTAATGTCATAGGTGACCCTAGGGAAGGTGTTAGGACTAGGTCTAGTTTGCACCAAACTATTGGTCATTGTGCCTTTGTTTCTCAACTTGAACCAAAATCCTTCAAAGAGGCCAATGTTGACCCAAATTGGATTGTTGTCATGCAAGAAGAGTTGAACTAATTTGAAAGAAATCAAGTTTGAGAACTTGTACCATTACCAAAGGGTAAGCAAGTTATTGGTACCAAATTGATTTTTAGAAACAAGCTAAGTGAGGATGGTATTGTGGTTAGAAACAAAGCCCGTTTGGTTGCACAAGGTTTCAAGCAACAAGAAGGTATTGATTTTGAGGAGACCTTTGCACCGGTTGCTCGTCTTGAATCCATTAGAATGCTCTTGGCTTTTGCCGCTAACAAAGGCTTTACCCTATTCCAAATGGATGTCAAGAGTGCTTTTCTAAATGGTTGGATAGATGAGGAAGTTTATGTCCAATAACCACCCGGTTTTGTTGACCATTTCAAACCGGACCATGTGTATAAGCTTCACAAAACTTTGTATGGTTTGAAGCAAGCTCCTAAAGCTTGGTATGGTAGACTTTGTAACTTTCTTCTAGACAATGGCTTTAGTAGGGGCAAAATGGATACAACTCTTTTCACTAAGAAAAGAGATGACCATTTGCTACTTGTGCAAATTTATGTGGATGATATTATCTTTGGCTCTACTAATGCAACTCTTGCCCAAGAATTTTCTTCTTTGATGAGTAGTGAATTTGAGATGAGCATGATGGGAGAACTCACTTTCTTCTTGGGGCTTCAAATCAAACAACTCAAGGATGATATCTTTGTGAACCAAGTCAAATACGCTAAGGAGTTAGTGAAGAAATTCGGTGTTGAAGATAGCAAGAGTTTAGACACACCCATGGGCAAAAGTGCGAATATCGATGCGGATGAGAAAGGCAAGCCTATGGACATAACTCTCTATCGGGGCATGATCGGTAGCCTACTCTATCTCACGGCTAGTAGGCCGGATATTATGTATGCCGTATGTCTATGTGCTAGGTACCAAGCCAATCCTAAGGAGTCTCACCACAAAGCGGTAAAACGTATCTTACGATACGTCAAGGGTACTCAAAACCTAGGTCTTTGGTATGGTAGACAAACCGAACTAGACTTGTTAGGTTATACCGATGCCGATTTTGCCGGTGACCGTATGGACCGCAAAAGTACTAGTGGAACTTGCCAATTTCTTGGTGGTTCACTTGTATCTTGGTCTAGCCGCAAGCAAACTTCGGTTGCTCTCTCCACCGCGGAAGCGGAATATGTAGCGGCCGGTAGTTGTTGCACCCAACTTCTTTGGATGATGCAAACCCTTAGGGATTTTGAGTTAGATTTCCAAAAGGTACCAATCTTGTGTGACAATACTAGTGCCATCCTTATATCCAAAAATCCGGTATTGCACTCTAGAACCAAGCACATAGAGATACGACATCATTTTATCCGTGATCATGTTGAGAAAGGTGATGTGGAATTGGTCTACATCGACACAAAGGAGCAAATCGCCGATATCTTCACCAAACCTCTTCCAACACAACAACATCTTGAACTTAGGTTCAAACTTGGTATGCTTAAACTCAAAGATTAAATTTATGCATGTCATGGTGTTGTATTTGTTGTTTGAAGCTCATTTCAGTTTAAATTGGTTCTATTTTTTTTTTGAAAACCATGAAAGATATTTTTTTTAACTCCTTCGGTCTTAATTTTCTGAATTTTCTGGTTTTCTGGACTCTGGCGTTACACAACGCCACTCAGCGTCGTGCAACGCAAGAGTAACGTTAGTTTAAAATGAATTTATGCTGAATTTTGAATTCTGTCGAGTTAAACGTTGTACAACGCTGCCTACCGTTGCACAACGCTTGTTTGACTTTTTCTTGTAACGTTGCACAACGCTGACTATCGTTGTACAACGCTGTATGTTTTATTTTAATTTTTCTTTGCTGAATTTTAAAATCTGTCGTGTTCAACGTTATACAACGCTGGTTACCGTTGTACAACGCCAGTCTGTTGTTTTTACTTAACGTTGTACAACGCTGTCCACCGTTGTAAGACGTTGATTTATTTCTTTATTTTATTTTTTTATTATTTATTTGTTTGGCTTTAGTGTTGTACAACGCCCTTTAACGTTGCACAACGCTGGGTTGTAGCGTTACCCATCGCTACTCAGCGTTGTACAACGGAGCAGTCAGTCTCTGCTCAATTTTCAATGTTTTGACTCCTGCGTTGTACAACGCCCTTTGGCGTTACTTAACGGTGGACGCGTTTTTAACAGTTGCGACCCCACCTTTTCTTCTTCTTCTTCTTCTTCTCTCTCAAATCCGAGCTCCCTTCTATTTTTCTCTCTTTCTCTCCAACTCACACCCTTTCATCTCTCTCTCTCAATTCTCTCTCTCCACTCCAACCAAAACCACCAAAATACTCCTCTCTCTCTCCTCTCCACTCTCATACCCTCAAATCACTCTCTCTCTCTCTCTATCTCTCAATCTACCGAAACCCTAGCCACCGCCATCACCGTCAATTCCGGCGATCCGACCGTCGGATTTTCGATCGGCTTCGGTTCTGTGCTCTCCAAGGCCATCTCATCCTCTCCCGCTCTTCAATTTAAAGGTTTAACCTCATCCTTTCTCTCTCAATTTTCAATGGCACCGAAAACCGCTACCAACAAACGGTCTAAGCGCAACCCCAAGGGTGCTTCCTCATCCAACCCACCGGTTCAACCCGACCAACCAATTCCAATGGATATACCACCGGTACCCGTGGATTGGACCCTCTCTTCCTCAAACAATTACCTATTCAAAGACTCGGCCTCGTTCATGCATTTTTGCCAATACCGTGATGTCAATCGCGAGTGTTCCGAGTGCTTCTTCTTTGAGCACCCCTATGGTGTCTACCACTTGAATCCAAGGGAATTGACTTGGATTAAAGAGAGAATTGAATATTGGAACATGGCGGGTCTTCTCGCACATTCTCAACCGTACAACCCGTCATTAATCAAGCTATTCTATGCCAATCTCACAATGACGTGGACCGATGTCCACCCAACCGCCAACTCCTATGTCCTCGGTCGCCACATCTCAATCACCGAGGAAACCATGGCCAACCTTCTCGGCTTCGACAATGACAATTTGGAGATTTACATCCATGCCACTTGGCCACGTGAGTTGCCCCCTTATGATGAATTTCACCGATTCTTTTATTGTTGGAGGAACTACACCGTTCGCCAATTCACCGCCACCGAGCTACCGGCCTTGCACCGCCTTCTCTTCCTCTTCATCAATAACATCATCACTCCGAAGGCAACAATCAAGACAAATGTGGAGCAATTCGCCGTGTTTCTCCTTCGCTCCCTCCTTGAGATGAATCAAAAGGTGAATCTCGCTTTCATCATGCTTGCTCATATGGCACGGGCCGATACCTCTCCTCGCTTCTCTTTTTCATATGCCCACATTATTCAATCTGTTCTCATTGAAAGCGGCATCCCTCATGACACACCACTTTGGGGCGAACCCGTGCCCGAAAATGCAATTGCCAATCCCGAAAACCTCATGGCACATCTAACCGGTACCGGATGGATGGCCCAAGATGATGACTCCATTGTGCCCGGTGCATTCCACCGCAACAACTACATCTTCCGACCAAATGCCACCATAAACCAATATGAAGAGATAGGCAATGAACCATTGCATGTGCCCGGCGGACGGATGGAGGGTCATTGATGCAAAATCGATGAAGTAAGTGATCTGCATCAGCTTATTGATGCAACAAAGGTGATGCAGAAAGTGGCGATGGTGATGATATCAAATGCATCGACTCACTCAGTTTCATCAGATGACTGATGCTAAAAACAAATTCTCAAATGCATCAATGTTCGGATGAAGAATAAATTATCTGTGTCAATAGAACTGCTACTCCCACCTAGACGGCTGTTGACAGACATTTGTAATGATCTGCGTCCTGAAGACATCCTGACAAATCAATATGAAAAAAATTTAGTCAATCAAAACAAGGATTTGAAAGAGAATAAGAAGAGTACCACTGCTAGTAATCATAGAAAATTTGATACAAAGGAGCAATTCTCTGAATGCAACAAATTATAAAATGAAACTAGAATTTAGATTTCCAACAAGGTTTAGGATGCAATAATTTATCAAAAGATGAATTTTCCAACTGGTAACTTGACTTTAGTTGCTGTTCGTTTCTGTTTTGTTGGCTTAGTTAGGCTACTTATTCTACCCAATTGTTTCATTTCTTTTTTCCTTCCTGAGAGGTTTGAGCAACTGGCTCTCTTGAAGTAATTACATTGGTTTAGTTATTTTTGTATCCTAAGGCTCTGATTTTTCAAAAAAAAAAAAAAGATTTAACACATTGTAATTTGCAATGTCTTGATTATTATAAATAAATTATTAGCAAACAAAATTGGAATCAAATTGGACATACGTTGCCCAAACTAGCGTCACTTAATTATAATTTTCAACTGAAAAATCCAATACCAAATCAGATTGCACAAAAGGCCACATACGCAACTAAATTTAAAAGAAACAACAAACAAAGAACAAAAGTAAGAGGAAGAGATGCGTGAGCTTACTTGAATTTCGAATATTCTGAAGAAATTGGAGAGATCAGGTGTCCAAGCAGAGAAATGAATAGTCCTTGTAGAAGAGGGAGAAATTAGAGAGAACAACGGCGTGTTAGGGTTTAGATCGAGCACAGGCGGCATCGTATTTGGAATGGTTTAATTCTTAGATACAATCTGAAAGGAAAGGGATCGGAAAATTAAGGAAACGAGAGGGGGTCAGGGAAATGAAAATCGCTAGGCCAATTTTCCACTTAATTAACGCTATTCACCGTCTACTATTTCGTAATCCTTGATTCTGTACAACCACACTTGGTTTGGGAAATGTATCATTGACAGCTCATATCAATCAACTCTCTTGATTGTAAGGCGTATTAGGTAATTAAAAAAAAAGTTAGTAAATGACTGCATATTGCTAATTGGATTCTAATTAGGTGTTATGTATTATATGAACTATTTCTGCGAAGTAAAGTTTAGAATCAGAAGTGAATATGTTGATAAAAAGACCAACAAACTTTTAAATAATTTTGTATTATATATTATAAACAATTTGGTAATAGATAATAGAAATATGAAAACGGTAGTAAGAAAATAAAAAAAATATTTTTCAAAGATCAATTACGTAATTTTAATAAGAAAATAAATCCAAAAGTACTTCAAATTATTTCAGGGTTAATTTGATAAAAATCAGTTATTTGAAAAAAAGTGTGGTCCATAAATTTTTCATGTAACAGTAAATTGAATAATGTTTGAATCATAACCCTTTATATAAAATATAATAATAAATATCTATAATAAATTGTAGTAATATTTCATAGTTAAACATCATATTAAAACGTGTCGTGTCGTTTGAAAATTTTACTCATTGGAGGTCATGACATGTCTTGTTGACATGAGTTAACATTTTGAATGTGATGTTGTGTCGAGTTTTGAGTACATGAATTGGCTAACATGCCACGTATTCTAACACGAGAAGTCTGACATGACATGTCAACCTATATGATGACTAATTTAATTTTTTTTTTACTAAAAATTCATTAAAAATATCTAAATAATTTTTAAATAAAAATTAAATTGTTGGAATTTGTTATAACTTGCCATATTATAATTATAATATAATGATTAAATAAAAAATTATCAATTGACATTATTAAATTTATAATATAAGCTCATTTATTTATCAATCTTCACAAACCTCCAACACAACATGACTTTTACATGACACATCAACACTATCATGTCATGTTGTGTCTTACCACAACTTGATTGTCCCTTATCATTTTTGAGAACACGTTTGAATTACCAACTTATTTAATAATTGTAATAACCAATTTGATGCTTTAATAAGTAATAGGAATTATTACATTAGCATATTACATAAAGTATTTTCTTTCAGAATCGATCATTGGTTTTGATGAATAACAATAACAGTAAGCAATTAATACAATGAATAATACAAATGAGATAATACGCATAAAAAAATACATAAATAAAATTTTATGGAATTTTGAATCAATTTTGATTTAAAACCATAAGACTCATGAAACGAAATATTTTATTTTTTATCACTGAAAATTCATTAAAAATATGTAAATAATTTGTAAATAAAAAGTAAATTGTTGGAATTTTATTATAACTTGTCATATTATAATAAAATTTAATGATTTAATAAAAATTAATGCATTTAACTATAAAAAAAATGAGGTATATATGGCTTTTAATTAATACTATAGACGAAGGAATAATATAAATGACATAATATGCATAAAGGATGATTAATGTTTTAAACGCGTGTGCGTTGAGTACATGAATGGGCTAACATGACATGCATTATGACAGGACACATCCCGACATGACGTGTCAACTTATATTATGACTTGTATTATTTTTTTACTAAAATATTTAAATAATTTTTAAATAATATTAAATGCTAATTAGTGTGCTTTTGCTCATGACCATTAATTTGGTACCAGTTGGTGGTACATAATTTTATTTTTGTACCACCATTTTATTTTTCAAAGATCAATTACGTAATTCTAATAAGAAAAATAATAAAAAAAACTTCAAATTATTTCAAGGTTAATATGATAAAAACAGTCATTTGAAAAAATTGTGGTCCATAAATTTGTTATAATTTTCTATATTATAACTATAATAGAATGATTAAATAAAAAAATTATCAATCGACATTATTAAATTTATTATATAAGCTCATCTAATTATATATCAATCTTCGAAAACCTCCAACACAACACGACTTTTACATGACACATCAACAGTATCATGTCATGTTGTATCTTACCAACTTGATTGTCCCGTATTATTTTTTAGAACACTAGTTTGAAATAACCAATTTGATGCTTTAATAAGCAATAAGAATTATATATTACATTAGCATATTACATAAAGTATTTTCTTTCAGGATCGAACATTGGTTTTGATGAATAACAACGACACTAAGCAATCAATACTTGAGATAATACGCCTAAAAAAATACATAAATAAAAATTTAATGAAATTTTGAATCTATTTTGATTTAAAACTATAAGACTTATGAAACAAAAATATTTTATTTTATCACTGCAAATTCATTAAAAATATGTAAATAGTGATTAAATAAAAATTTATGCATTTTACTATAAAAAATGAGGTATGGATTTTAATTAATACTATAGATGAAGGAATAATATAAATGACATAATATGCATAAAAGATTATTATAATGTTTTAAACGCGTGCGTCGAGTGCATGAATGGATCCATATTTTATTTGGCATTTCATTGGATATCGTTAAATGTGATGAAATTTGACACCGGAGAACTTTTTTGATAAGTATTTAATTCATGTTCAAATAATATGCTGCCGATTTGTTACCTTTGTTTACCGCAGGATATTGAGATTATTGAGATAATATTCCCTATATTTCATTTAATGCGGTTTAAATGAAGCATCTTTATTGAAGGCCAGTGATTCTATTGCGTTACATATCCATTTAATTGAAAATTTTGCTGCCTATTTAGGCTTCACTATGTGGCATATTAATTCCTTTTGAGTTGATTTTCAGTTTCAAATCCACCTTTGTTTTCAGTAAATATTTATATCTAAATCAACTTTGTTTTGATCTAATGCAGCTCGGTGGTACGACTGTTAGTATTTCTTATTATAAAACTTGGCATATTTCTTATCATACCTGGTACCAGTTGGAAATAAAGAGTCAAATGCTCATGAATAAAATTTTTAAATGATAAAAATCATCTTTTCTATATAGATGGCTCATGGCTCTAGTTGGAAATAAAAGGTCAAATGCCCTTGAATAATTATTTTATTTCTTATAATAAAGCGTTTTAGATGGTACCAGTTGGTGGTACGGCTGGGTTGACAAAAGTAAATGCTAAATAGCGTGCTTTTGCTCATGACCATTAATTTGGTACCAGTTGGTGGTACGGCTGCCTATCAGTTGTTATTAATTCATTGATTGAGTTGCCAATTAAAACAAAATATGCAATGGTATCCAGTAAATCCCTAAGCAAGCTACTCATTTTAGTAAACAAAAGACAATCAATGGCAAGATCCAGGAAAGAAAAATCACAAGAACATATACATTAACTGCATCCATTAGATAGAAGCGAATGTTCAATAAGTTACATTAGTAAATTCGATGCACATAAATAAAAATAGTTACATCAGTGTTTTCCATACAACTGGCTATTATCTACATCACCAAGCCGATGCAGACAAATATAGGTCGATGCAAAATGCTGAAAAACGAAATGTGGATGCAAATAAATTTTTTTTGCTGATGCAACAGATATTTTTTGCTGGAAAATCATAAATCCCGATGCAGATGCTGCAGTTTCCTGTAGTGCTAGTTAATTGGTATAAGCTTTAGAACATTTCATACACCACAAAAGTGATAGAGGCAGCTGGCATATTAGATGTTATTCCCTAGTAGAAACTCCTCAACCCTTCAAACCAAAACAGATGTTACAGAAAATCAGAACAAAGAAGAAAACTGATCTATTATGGGGAAAATTTATTTCAAGAATAGTTCAAAATTTGTATGCAAATAGCATCCCCAGCTCAACAGCCGCATCAGGTTTTGATATTTATTTGGAGGTTTCCAAATTTTTATCATCTTTTGTAAGAATCCTTAGCAAAGTTTTGTATGCAACTCACCTTGTTGTTTCCTTAGGCTCTGCTCCACAGCATGAAGGAAAAGGGGAAGAAAAGAGAACGAAGGAAAAGGAAGAGTAAGGAAAGATAAGAAATTGGCAGTGTCTTGCTCCAGATTTCAAACTGACCAACATTAAGTTAACACTAGTAATCTCATGTGTAATGTATAAAAAGACTACAACATCCTTTGAAGAAAGATCTTACACCGTTGGATTTAATATCGGGGTTCAACGCTAGAGGTCAGAGGAGAAGGATTAAGGGTATTATGGTCTTAAAATATTAGATCTTAGCTGAAATTCAGTACTCCCCGATTTTGGAGTAGCCAACTGTCTCCTCAAATAGGCTCCTGGTATTCTTTCGTTTGCTCCAGTTTCTTTCGATTCACCCTCTAGCGTTGACTGGAGCAGGATACAACGATTCCGCTCCCTTTTCTTCTCTCCGATTTCCCCCCTTATGGAGCAGGCCCTTAACAACATGTCAACTATGCAAGTATTTTGGAACTCCCTCTCTAGTAGGTATTTGCTCAAACAGTATTAAAACAACCAATTATAACATTCTAAATGTGAAAAACACAAAAAATCAAAACAAAAAACTTAAAAGATAATAAGATTATACCTTCAAACGGGTCCTGATTAAAACAAGAATTATTTTCTTATTAATAGTATAAAAAAGAAGAATATTAATAAGAAGTAAACAAAAGTGTTGGTTAAACATTTTCTCTCGATTTGCCGATTTGCAAAACAACACCGAAACCCTTAAAACTAACATCTCTTCTTAGTGCTTTATAGCTAGATTTATTGAAGAATGGATTAAAGCAAGTGTGGCAATTAGTTTGGAGCTTCAAGAGATTGCTTTGGTCTAGTTAGATTCAGTAGTTAAGGTTTATTTAATTTCTAAACTAATCTCAATCAATTTGCTGGTAAAATGCTCAGTTTTTCTGTCCAGCGTCATACAACGCCAGTTGCCGTTACACAACGCTGAGTTAATTCGCTCTTAAATTGCAAAATCTCTGACAAGGTTGGAACAGCGTTACACAACGCTCAGTAGCGTTGTGCAACGTTAGTTCATTTGCTTTTAAACCAGTTAAATCCATTTTTTCCCTTGTCAGAACGTTGTGCAACGCTAAGTAACGTTACACAACGTTTCCACTCCTATGTTGTGTAACGCTATGCAGCGTTGTACAACGTAGTCTGAAGCAGGCGACTCTGCATTGCTCAGACATCGATCTGCATCGATGCTGCATGCATGCTGCTATGTTCCATGCATCGTAGCGTTGTATAATGCTCTAAACTTCGCTCAGACTTCGCTCAATCGCTCTGGACGCGTAGTGCAACGCTGAATAGCGTTGTGCAACGGCGACGTTGTGTGACGCCAGTCAGCGTCGTATGACGCTCTGACAATAATGTTTGAGTTTGTCAGTTCTGCCTTGATTGTTTTCTTGACTTCGTTGTGCAACGCTACCAAGCGTTACACAACGCTCTGACAAGTTCCAACGGAACTGTCGAGCTTCTGCTTTGGATTTTTGCTGAAGCGTTGTGCAACGCTATACAGCGTTACACAACGCTCTGACAACTCACAACGTTATTGTCTGTGACCGTTTGATTTTTCAACGGCTATTTAGGCGTTGTACAACGGCATATAGCGTTGTATAACGCCCGAGTCTGTTTTGACTGGTCTTTGGAGCTGTTGGCGCCCTCTATATATATGGGGCCTCTTGGAACTGTTTAGACACTTTTGAAACCTTTGAAACTCCTCCCTTTTGAGCTCCAACCAGTTAGACATTATTCTCTCTTGTGTTTGAGCATTATTTTAGCAAAATCATTGAGATTAGAGTGTGCAAAACCAATCCACTAGTGTTAATTGCTAGATTTGTTGAGTGATTTGGTTAGAGCCTCAATCCTTTGAGTGTTTGAGCTTGTTTAATTGAGTTAGGCCAATCCACCTTGAGAGTGATTGTAACAAGGTGATTTGGTTCGAATTTGTAGTCCCGTTCGTGTGGAATTGAACGGAGCGCGCCCATTTCGAGGTTGCAAAACTCCCGGAGACGTACGATTAAGGCTAGCACTTCCTAGCGGGTCAGAACTCCGTAATATATCGCGTGTCACTTCTTTCTCTTCTCTCTTTACTCTTCTTGCATTGTGAATTGATTGTGCTTTGATTGTTTGTGTTAGACCAAGTTTGAATTGAACCAAATATTGACCATACCGGTTTAGAAATTTATTTTTGTGCCTATTCACCCCCCTCTAGGCCTTATTTTAGGGACAACAAAGTGGTATCAGAGCAGGGGTTATCTTTTGACCATCTTGTTAGGTAGATAACCTCGATTCATGGCCTCTAGGGTGATAGAAAAACCGGACAAGTTTGGTTCCACTTGCAAGAACTTCCGTTATTGGAAGGGATGTATGGTTGTATACCTTAACTTAATTGATCTTTGGGAGGTTGTTGATAAGCCATACACACCAATTGTTGATAGTGAAGGTAGAGAAACCCATGCCTCTAAGACCATTAGGACCAAGAATGATAATGCCGTGAATGTCTTGTTAAATTCGGTACATGAGTCCATAGTTGCAATTTTTGGTAGCTCTACTAGTGCACATGAAATGTGGGTTTCTCTCTTGAACCGTTATGAGGGAAATTCTCTAATCAAAAGCTCTCGACAATTTGAGTTAGAGTCTAGATTGGATAATTTCCGCATACGGGAAGGTGAATGCATCGAGGAGATGTATACTCGGTTTATACAATTGCTCGATGAATTCACTAACATAGGAGAGACCCTTTCTAATAGTCGTGTTATAGGAAGATTGCTTAGGGCTTTGGTGGGAAGACCTCAATTCGACACTCTCATCTCGACTCTTGAGACACAACAAAGGTCCCACAACAACCTCACACCGGAGATCATCTATACCCATTACCGGTGCGTGGAAGAGAAGCTCAAGCAACTTGGAGAGTTGAAGTATGAGCCCAAAACCGTGGCATTGGCGGCAAGTGACAACAAGGCATCTCCTTCCAAGAACCGCCACAATGACAACCACCAAGGGAGACACCGCCACTCAAGTGACAAGGCCAAAGGCATCATCGACCTTGATGAGGACAAGCAAGGAGCCGTTCTCTCAAAGATGTTTCGAGCTATCATGATCTTTGAGGGAAAGTTTAACAAAGAAAGGCTTGAGAATGACGAAAGAGCTCTTTGCTTCGTGTGCCAAAAAGAAGGTCATACCATGTACTCTTGCTTCAAGCTCTTCCCTCACTTGAAGAAGGACAAGGAAGATGGTGGCAAGAGAAGAGGTGATGGCCGGTTCAAGTCCAAGAAGGGACACTACAAGAGCAAGAAGAAGGGTGAGAGAGCCATGCAAGCCACTTGGGACAACGATTCCGATTCGAGCTCATCCTCTCAATCCGATTCGGAATCCGAGTGCGACTTTGACAACCTTGCTCTTGCTCGTATGACGCTCTGACAATAATGTTTTAGTTTGTCAGTTCTGCCTTGATTGTTTTCTTGACTTCGTTGTGCAACGCTACCAAGCGTTACACAACGCTCTGACAAGTTCCAACGGAACTGTCGAGCTTCTGCTTTGGATTTTTGCTGAAGCGTTGTGCAACGCTATACAGCGTTACACAACGCTCTGACAACTCACAACGTTATTGTCTGTGACCGTTTGATTTTTCAACGGCTATTTAGGCGTTGTACAACGGCATATAGCGTTGTATAACGCCCGAGTCTGTTTTGACTGGTCTTTGGAGCTGTTGGCGCCCTCTATATATATGGGGCCTCTTAGAACTGTTTAGACACTTTTGAAACCTTTGAAACTCCTCCCTTTTGAGCTCCAACCAGTTAGACATTATTCTCTCTTGTGTTTGAGCATTATTTTAGCAAAATCATTGAGATTAGAGTGTGCAAAACCAATCCACTAGTGTTAATTGCTAGATTTGTTGAGTGATTTGGTTAGAGCCTCAATCCTTTGAGTGTTTGAGCTTGTTTAATTGAGTTAGGCCAATCCACCTTGAGAGTGATTGTAACAAGGTGATTTGGTTCGAATTTGTAGTCCCGTTCGTGTGGAATTGAACGGAGCGTGCCCATTTCGAGGTTGCGAAACTCCCGGAGACGTACGACTAAGGCTAGCACTTCCTAGCGGGTCGGAACTCCGTAATATATCGCGTGTCACTTCTTTCTCTTCTCCCTTTACTCTTCTTGCATTGTGAATTGATTGTGCTTTGATTGTTTGTGTTAGACCAAGTTTGAATTGAACCAAATATTGACCATACCGGTTTAGAAATTCGTTTTTGTGCCTATTCACCCCCCTCTAGGCCTTATTTTAGGGACAACAAAAAGTATTTGCACATACATAAGGAAGAAAAAGTCATAAAGTGGTGAACTGCAGATCATAATTAATTAGTACTTTTTATTGTTTTTCCTGGTAATAAATTTTATGAAGATCTAAAGTTAGCATTACTAATATTATTCATAAAACCAAATGATACCATTTATTTTTCTTGACTTTTTTCATTGCAGGAGTGCATCATCGATAAAAATATTGCCATTAATTAGTGTGCATGAATAAATACGACAAAAATATTGCCGGTCATTTGATGAAAGAAAAAAAATTTTACTTGAAGATATTAAATCTGCAAATTATAGTATATTATAATCTTGAGTTGGTTTCTTACGTCATGAAATGAACCGTGCCAACGGGATGTTAGATTTATTTGATTGTAAGGATGTTGCAGCATTTAATTTTTTGTTTTGTTTTTTTTTTTTTTTGTCACCGAAGTAACAGGTCAAATTCAGTTCAATTAAGATTCGGTTGTGAAGCATCATATTATTATTTACTAAGGCAATAGAAACGTCATTGTTTTGTGATGTAGCTATCTTTTTTTGAGTAAGTTATTATTAATTTTTCAATTGAATTTGAGTCAACAATCTGCATTTTATCCTGATCTCTCTCTCCCCCCTCATCTCTTTCTCTTTTAGCACCAAGAAACGAACATATCCCATAGCAAGCTAAACCTACTATTGCACAACCCTTCATTTGTATCTCGTGTCGGATACGCGTCCGACAAGGATTCGCGTGGGATACGCACCGGATGCACCACGTGTCGTATCTAATCTAAATATTTTAATCTTTTTGACTTTTGCTGGATACGGTCAAGGACACGATTGGATACGCGTATTACGTAAAGAAAACTAATTGCCGCGCGCACCACGTGCATTTCGTCCATCTCGTCTCTTCCGCACAGTAACTCAAGGTTTATATACTATCTATATGTAAGATGAAAACTCGTTGTGGGACTAACTTGTCAACTAAAACCGGACAGAATGCTTGTGCCTTATTGGGCCGGGCTGTGGATGGTAAAAAAATTCAAAAATGAGAACTGAAATTGTGTCAGTGTGATGACCTTCTCTAAAGCAAATCAAACATTTATTTATTTAATAACATATATATACATTAACAGTCAATAATATAACTTTAATAACATCATATTAATACAATATATAATTGGTTGTTTTAATTAAAAATATATTATTTTTATTATTTTATATATACAACCGTATTCGAGTTTTTTGAAAAATACCGTATCCCTGCACCCGCACCGTATCCGATACGATACCCGCACCCGCATCCAAGTAACATAGCAATTAAGACTACCACACCAAAGGGAGGTGTTTTGAAGATGCCTTCACCCTACTCGAGGTCTAATTAATTTTTTTTTCGAAGGCATGTTAGCCAGTGGCCAACAGCAGGTGTAAAATTAAATAAAAAGCATTTTTACAAGGCCCTAAGGACTAAATACAATCAAAATTCAGAACTGAACAGAAACCGGTAAAGCAAGAAAGCAAATAGTAGGTTGCTAACTAAGCGGCATCCAAAATGGACCAATTTCTAACATTGAGCTATTTATCAAATTAATTAAGGAGTCGTTTGGATCATTTAGGAATAAGAGAAATAGTCTATTTTTAGAAGAAAAACATTGAGAACTGTGTAATTTTGTGAAGAGTTTGAATGATTAGAAATAAATTTCCGTCCGAAATTTGCTATTCTTACTTATTCCTTACCCATCCAAACAACCCCTAAGAGACCTATTTATCAAATTGATTGGGAGAAATTATTGCGTTATCAAAAATCATGTAATTTGATTTCAATCTCTTTCCTTTTCGATTAGCCAAATACTTTTCACTATGCCTCCGTTTAGATGCGTTGAGAAGAAGTAGGAAGAAGGAAGAAGAAAAGAAAAAAAATTATAAACAATTCAAACTCTCTATATAGTTACACACTTTCCAATACTTCTTCCCTTCTTCCCACACCTATCCAAACGGAGCCTATATCCAGAAATTGTTGCGTTATCAGTGCTGAGTTGGAAGTCCTACTCCTATGGAGTATGGGCTTTGCAACTATGGTTTACGGAGATTTAAACTCAGTCGTTGGATCTGCCGTTTAATGTCGTTAGTAAAGTAGCTTTGTGATGATTTTGGGATTCTTTTTAGAATTTCTTTTTTTTTTCTAAAAAAAAGAAAGTAATGCATTTTTTATTTGGAGATGAATGTAAATATTTTTTTTAGGCTCCGTTTGGATGGCTTCTTCCCGGAATAAGGAATAAGGAATAACCACTTTTTACCAATAAATTTATTTCTAACCATCCAAACTCTTCACAAAAGTTACACACTTCCCAATAAATTTCTTCCCTTCTTCCTTCTTCCTACCTTATTCTCAACGCATCCAAACGAAGTCTTACATAATGATTTCATAGACGGCGACAACATTGTTAGTTTAGGTTATAGTTCTGGTAGAATTTATTCTATTAACTATATATGTAGGAGTATCGTTTATTATATTAACTTTATCTTTCTAGACCAAGTTTTTAAAAAACACCGTTTGAACACCATTTTTTTCGGAAATAACGGTATTTTGTAGTCCATCGTACGAACGTCATAGGAAAAACGATAAAATAACATAACGCGTCATTATGTTTTTCGGAAAAACGTAAAAAAAATTGTGTTTTTCGCAGATTAAACGTGTACAATTAATATCAAAAGATATATCGTGTATTGAGAACATAGTGTATTTGGTACATATCGTGAATGAAATGCTTAGAGATGTTCAATATCGTGTACCATTGCCTCTCTAAGTACAATATTGTATACCAATCGTCTATACAAATGTAATACTGTACACAAAAATACATATAAGTTTGACACAGATGTTCACATATATACATCGTTTTTTCGCCGTTTTTTCACCGAAAAATGCCTCACCATAAAATCAACTTCGGACCGTCATACCGAAAAAAACACATTTTAAAAGCTTGTTCTAGACAGAAAAATTGTCATTGCACTCCAAGTGGAGATTAAATAAATTATTATAACCCCATTATGGACTGAACTCTCATAATGGGCGTCTCATATCGAATAAAGTTCTCTTCAGCTTATTCCATGCATTAATAGGCCTGTTTAACGTTGTAAACGAAAACGGAATGGGCCGTTCCGTTTCAACAACGGTATGCAGTGAAACATAGCGGAACGACTCATTTTACACTGTATTTCACACAACGGTATGCCGAAATTTATTCCATTTACCGTTCCGTTTGAACGGAACGTGCACGGTAAACGGTAAACGGTATACCGTCGGCAGGCATACATTAAGCCCAGTAAAGGTGAAGCCACATTCACAAAAAATTAAATTAATTAAGAAGAAAGCTGGTATGTAGATACTCTTTTTACCATAATTAATTTCACTATGAAGTACAGATGCAAGAGTGCGGAGAATTGATGTAGTATAGGCGAGGGTTAAGCACGAGCGAAGTAGGCAGTGCCAAATACAGTGTACCAGTAATATGTCTCCTAGATGTCAAACTTGCTATTAATTTATTGAAAAAGGACCATGTAATAAATTTATATAATAAGAACAATAAATTGTGCATAACACACGAAACGTTGCTTCCAGCTTACCAGCATTAAAAATATCTAAAAACAAGCTACTTGCTACAGAAATCCTACCGACTCAAAACAGAAAAATCAGCAGATAACCTTGCCAAAACTATTTGCTGCCTAGAGAGAAAACAACAGCAAACTATCAGATTATCTAAAACATATCACTATGATAAGACACTCCTAAATCCTTAATTCCGAATGTAGAAAGAACCATCCTTGGAACCGCCACAAACTCTCTACATAGTTACACACTTCCCAATACTTTTTCCCTTCTTCCCACACCTATCCAAACGAAGCCTATATCCAGAAATTGTTATGTTATCAGTGCTGAGTTGGAAGTCCTACTCCTATGGAGTATGGGCTTTGCAACTATGGTTTACGGAGATTTAAACTCAGTCGTTGGATATGCCGTTTAATGTCGTTAGTAAAGTAGCTTTGTGATGATTTTGGGATTCTTTCTAGAATTTCTTTTTTTTTCTAAAAAAAAGAAAGTACTGTATTTTTTATTTGGAGATGAATGTAAATATTTTTTTTAGGCTCCGTTTGGATGACTTCTTTCCGGAATAAGGAATAAGGAATAACCACTTTTTACCAATAAATTTATTTCTAACCATCCAAACTCTTCACAAAAGTTACACACTTCCCAATAAATTTCTTCCCTTCTTCCTTCTTCCTACCTTATTCTCAACGCATCCAAACGAAGTCTTACAGAATGATTTCATAGACGGCGACAACATTGTTAGTTTAGGTTATAGTTCTGGTAGAATTTATTCTATTAACTATATATGTAGGAGTATCGTTTATTATATTAACTTTATCTTTCTAGACCAAGTTTTTAAAAAACACCGTTTGAACACCATTTTTTTCGGAAATAACGGTATTTTGTAGTCGATCGTACGAACGTCATAGGAAAAACGATAAAATAACATAACGCGTCATTATGTTTTTCGGAAAAACGTAAAAAAAATTGTGTTTTTCGCATATTAAACGTGTACAATTAATATCAAAAGATATATCGTGTATTGAGAACATAGTGTATTTGGTACATATCGTGAATGAAATGCTTAGAGATGTTCAATATCGTGTACCACTGCCTCTCTAAGTACAATATTGTATACCAATCGTCTATACAAATGTAATACTGTACACAAAAATACATATAAGTTTGACACAGATATTCACATATATACATCGTTTTTTCGCCGTTTTTTCACCGAAAAATGCCTCACCATAAAATCAACTTCAGACCGTCATACCGAAAAAAACACATTTTAAAAGCTTGTTCTAGACAGAAAAATTGTCATTGCACTCCAAGTGGAGATTAAATAAATTATTATAACCCCATTATGGACTGAACTCTCATAATGGGCGTCTCATATCGAATAAAGTTCTCTTCAGCTTATTCCATGCATTAATAGGCCTGTTTAATGTTGTAAACGAAAACGGAATGGGCCGTTCCGTTTCAACAACGGTATGCAGTGAAACATAGCGGAACGACTCATTTTACACTGTATTTCACACAACGGTATGCCGAAATTTATTCCATTTACCGTTCCGTTTGGACGGAACGTGCACGGTAAACGGTAAACGGTATACCGTCGGCAGGCATACATTAAGCCCAGTAAAGGTGAAGCCACATTCACAAAAAATTAAATTAATTAAGAAGAAAGCTGGTATGTAGATACCCTTTTTACCATAATTAATTTCACTATGAAGTACAGATGCAAGAGTGCGGAGAATTGATGTAGTATAGGCGAGGGTTAAGCACGAGCGAAGTAGGCAGTGCCAAATACAGTGTACCAGTAATATGTCTCCTAGATGTCAAACTTGCTATTAATTTATTGAAAAAGGACCATGTAATAAATTTATATAATAAGAACAATAAATTGTGCATAACACACGAAACGTTGCTTCCAGCTTACCAGCATTAAAAATATCTAAAAACAAGCTACTTGCTACAGAAATCCTACCGACTCAAAACAGAAAAATCAGCAGATAACCTTGCCAAAACTATTTGCTGCCTAGAGAGAAAACAACAGCAAACTATCAGATTATCTAAAACATATCACTATGATAAGACACTCCTAAATCCTTAATTCCGAATGTAGAAAGAACCATCCTTGGAACCGCCACAAACAGGACACTTGTCCCATTCCACTTCACAATCCAAGCACAAGCAGAGATGCCAACATGGCAATACTGTAACAATGGCCTCTGCCTCCTTGCAGACATGACAAGCCCACATATTCACGTCCTCTTCAATATCATTGAATCCTTTGGTGGCGTCGAGCTGGAGAGTTACGTCTGGTAGAACCGAGTCACCCCCTGCTGCTGAGAAGTGGTTCATGGCAGCATCATGATCCAGAGACATGTTTTGGAGATCTAAATTGCCTCCTTCAGATGGGAAGTTGGTCATGGCAGTGTCAAGCTGGAGAGGCATGTCCGGGACAAGTGAATCGCCTCCTTCAGCTGAGAAGTGGGTCATGACACTGAAATGATGGAGAGGTATATCTGGGGCAAGTGAATTGTCTCCATCAGCAGAGAAGTGGATCTTGTCCATGTTGTCATAGAGAGGCATGTCTTGGAGATTTGAATTGCTTCCTTCACCTGACAAAAGGGTCTGAGAGGGATCTTGCTGGAGGTGCATGTCTTGGAGATTTGAATGCCCTCTTTCAGTTGAGAAGTTGATCTCAATCGTTGCTTCTCTAAAATCAGACATCATCTCTTCTTCAATGGTCTGCACGGAAGAATTTATGGTGACAAATCGAACTGAGGTTAGTTCTATGAGAAGCTAAAACAAAGTTGTATAAGAAGATATTGGCATACTTAGACATAATAATCATAATAAGAGGATTGCTAAAATGCTATGCATAACACGGATGACCATCGTGCTACGGATTCGTCTTTGAATTTCATGCTTCAAACAACCGATCCAAACCATTCATTATCTTCTTCATATTGAAATCTCATTAGAAATCAAATTTTACATTTTTTTGAATTTTTTTTTACTATTTTTCTTAGATTTTTTAAAATCACTCTTATTGAAGGGTCCAGAATTTATTAGATTAAGTATTTTAAAAAATCTGAGAAAAATAGTAAAAAAAATTAAAAAAATGTAAAATCTGGTTTGTAATGAGATTTCAATATGAAGAAGAAAATGAACGGTTTGGATCAGTTGTTTGAAGCATGAAATTCAAGAACGAATCCGTAGCACGAAGGCCATCCGTACTATGCATAGCATTTTAGCAATCCTCATCATAATAATTACAATTACAGGTTCCAAGGCAAAAATAGCAAACTCATCCGTTCACAAGGAGGAAATTTTGTAGTAATTTGTTATCACTGGATGGATGTTATATGACGTTATATGAACAACCTATTTGACTTTGCATCCTGTAAAGAAAACCAAATATGGAAGCAACATGATGTAAAGAAAGGAAAAACAAAAAAAAAAAAGAAAAAACCCTCATTGTTGTGCTGCACCATACCCATTATTTCCCCGTCCCTTGACCAAATAGTAAAATTAAAGTACCTTACAATACAGTTTGCCCGAACAGAACACTACTCTTACATGTTGCAGCAACTGAGTTAGTTGCTGAGAACAATAAAGAGTGGTTCGAGCAAAATTTGTGAACCTTTTGTCGACCACCCTCAGATACAAAAGCACGCCTTAGAATGTCCAAAAAACAATGAAACATCATCAAGAGAGTAAGTCATGCAATAATATACGAAACCCCTGTGGAAGGCAATTATAATAAGGTTAACACAGTGAGATTTAATGGTACTTTACTATTGAAAAAACATTGCCAAATAAAGTAGTTAACTAACCACGTCAATCGAGGTAAACTAGAAATTTACCTCGACATTAAATGTCCCAGATTAGTCGCATATATAAGCTTTGTATAGTTTCCTAATCGATGTCAATTTTTTTATTCTAATAATGGAATAAAAGAAAAACCAACAGCAAAATAGAAATAATACCTGATGAGACACTGGAGGCCACCTTGCGGTGCTCGTGAAACTATCTTCCGAGTCATCGTCGATTAGTTCAGCGAGCATCTGCGTCTTCTTCACCGCACGTGCGTTATTTCGGGTTGGGATGCTCTTCTTGCACCCGACCCGCCTAGCCCAATTCCCATTCCTTCTCGATGCGATCTCATGTACACGAACTATCGCCATGGAAGAGCGAAATTTTAGAGAGAGAGAGAGCGAGATCAGAGGTGGAACTGGAATCGAATGGAACACGAGACGAGACGAAAATAATGAGATGAGTGAAAAGGTGCGAGTACGGAGAGAGACACACCGGAATATAAAGAAATGGGAGCAGCGAACCGACAACCGAAACCCTCTAGTAGTTCGTTAATGCGCTGATATCGGATCCTATTTAACAAATCCGCACTAAATGGGCCGATATTAGTGAAAGTAGGCTGGGGTGCAGATTCCGGTTCCCCATGTAGTTCGTATATGGCACTGAATGGGCCTCGAAAATAGTCTGGATTCTGGAACAACAGAAAAATTAAAAAAATAATATTAAATTAATATAATATATTAAATAATATCAATATAATAATATTTTTTTAAATAGTATCACAGGATCGGAATCTGGGATTCCGACCGCAATTAACAGAATCTCGGATTCCGATCTTAGCTAAGATCGGAATACAAGATTCCTAATAAAGGCAGAACTGGATTTTTGACGTTTTGAATGATTTTAATATAATTCTATATTATAAATATTAGTTTAATATTAATAGTTGTTATATTAATTTAATATGAATGATTTTATTTTATTTCTTTTTCAATTATGTAAAATATTATTGTTTTTACTTTAGCTTAATAATTAAATAATATTTTATGTTAGGCTCTATATATAATCAAATAATATATATAATACGGCAACAATTAAAATATAAATTTGATTAAAATATAAATAATTATTTTACTTAATTAAAAAATGAATAAGGTTATAAATTTTTTATTAATTTACATTAAAATTATAAATCTTTAAACAACCATTTGATCTGCGTCCCGGATGTCGTCCTCTGTATAGTCAATAAAAGGCTCGGGAGTTTGTTATACGAATCTTCCCACGATGCGAAAAGATGTTCGATTGATCTCTCTCGCCCACGTCAAATCTTGTTATAAGTGGGCACCACATTCGAGTATTCTTTCTCCAATAAAGATTTCAAATCCGGTAAGGAAATACTGACATCTCTCTTTACTGCATTTTTTATACAGTTGACAATAACTTCAGCCGTTAGATTATCATACGTGAAGTCTCCGGCCCTTCTCACGCATGTATGCTCTTGTTCATTTGTTATTATTATCTTCCAGAATTTATAATTTTAATGTAAATTAATTAAAAATTTATAACTTAATTATTCATTTTTTAATAAAATAAAATAATTAATTATATTTTAATTAAATTTATATTTAATTAATATTATATTTAATTAAAAATTTATATTTTAATTATTGTCGTAATATATATTATTTGATTATACATAGAGGCTAACATAAAATATTATTTAATTATTAAGGTAAAGTAAGAACAACAACATTTTACATAATTGAAAAAAAATAAAATAAAATCATTCATATTAAATTAATATAACAACTATTAATATTAAACTAATATTTATAATATAGAAATATATTAAAATCATTCAAAACGTAAAAAATTCAGTTCTGTCCTTGTTAGGAATTCCGGATTTCGATTTTAGCTAAGATCGGAATCCGAGATTCCATAATTGCGGTCAGAATCCTAGATTTCGATCTTGTGATACAATTTAAAAAAATATTATTATATTAATATTATTTTTAATATATTATATTAATTTAATATTATTTTTTTATTTTTCGGCTGGAACGATAAACTGGCCTTAGTGGCCTATCAAACCGAGGCGGGAAATCCTCGCAAAAACGACGAATCGACGAGACATATTGGAAATTTGGAACAAAGCCAAGCAAGCAATCGGGGAGGCACTCACCAAGTCACCAGCTGGCGTTGTGATTGCCACTTGCCAGTCCAACCAGCGCCAAGCGTCTCTCTTCTCATTAGTAACTGAAGCACCTTTGCTTCTCCCCTTATCGCTCCCACCTCACTGCTTCCTAATCCCATCTTATCCCCTTCACGCTTTTCCCTATATAAAAACCCTATTTCGGACCAGTGATCAATTAATCTATCGGAGTGGAGAAGGCGAGGAGTCTTTGAAAAATCAGACGTGATTCTGTGGCTTTGTGTTTCTATTAGGTGGGAATGGGATTGTGCAACTCTGTGTTTCTTTTCAAGGGGGGAATAATAAGCTTCAAAGAGGTACGAATTTATATCTTTTTCTGTTCTTATTGTAGTATTCTATGTTTGATTGTGTATGTCTAGGAAATTGAAATCTAGGGAAGATATTGTCTGTTTGAATTTGTTTAATCTCATAAGTCTAAAGGGGTTGGTGGTTGATTTTGTTTGTAGAATTAGGATGTAAGCAGGCTTTCAGTTGCTTTGGGCGCTTGAGAAAATAATTAGTCTTCTTACACTAATTGTGATGTTTATTGTGCAGGGTAGGCACTGTGGTCCAGAGTTTTTCGAATCCCTAAAAGTACATCAAAAGAGAAAGATAGAGAGGTGCCACTGCCAGTTCCTCAGAATAAAAGAGGAAGGGAGAGGGCCGGAGGGGGTCTAGGTTGGTATGACACACTGCATAGCTGATCCGACTCGCTCTGAGGTAATCCGACAGAGGAGGATTGGGATGCATTTAAAATGTTTACAAACTTAGTTGACATTTTATATGATCCTTTTTGCATCAATTGCGCATAACTTGTTTGCAATGTTAAGTTCTTTTGAAGTGTTAGATACTGCAAATGATTTTTACAAGAATTATACATACTTTGATCTCTGCTATAGTTCCAATATTCCAGTATGCCAAATGAATCTAGTTATAGCTAGTTGGTTTGTCATTTTTTATGTTACAATCCTAATATATATATGATATATTCTGTTTTATTACTTCTTATAATTTTCTTAACATAAATGTTTTGTAGCAGCGTCTTTTATCCTTGAAGAGTGCAAGTTGTTTCAAATTTGGCATGAGTGGTCTAGAAAAAGAGGGGACACGCCCAGAGTCACTGGACAGGTATACCTTTCCTTCGATTGATGGCTGAATGCATTTATTAATTATTATACTTCCTTTTTGTTCTTTTAGGGAAAGGGTATAACTACGTGCTAGGAGTTAAGTTGTTTGAACATTGATGCTTACCAATATGCTTATCAATTTTATAGCCATATTGCTCCTTATGAAACAGGTACCCTTAGGGGGCGCGTGCCGGCTTATTGACGTGCCGATGAGCAACTGCGTCGATAGTGATAGTGACATTAGTAAAATGTCCTTACGCAGTTCAACTCGGCATCTCTCAACAGGCATATGTCGCGCACATACAATGTCAGGCAAGTACCAGCTAATTGACAACTACGTACGGTAATAGAATATGTTCGATGTTTAATCTAAGTTCAGTGATAATAACAGTTAGTTTTTTTTTTTTAGTTTTTTCATTTCAGGAAGTGCATCATAGACAAGAATGCAAAGATAGGAAAAACTGCAGCGATCGTCAATTCAGATGTAGGTATCATATCTATACTTATTATATACCTTAATTCTTGCTGCACTTCCATTGATGCATATGGCATGTGCATGTAAACCTATGCAGCATTTCTTATTGTTATTTACATATATATTTAAACAAACTAGAATTGCTTTTGTGGGCATTTGCCTAAAAGGCTTGAGCATCATTCCGTAATTAATTGGTCCTTTTGGGTGAAAAATGCAGATGATTAACAAAGAAGAAGTCCAAGAAGTTGCCAGAGAAACTGACGGATACTTCATTAGCAGATTCACTGCGGATGGGACTTGGGAAAAGAACTTGGTGGGAGAAGGATTGGAGTTGAATCAAAACGGATGAACATAGCTAGTGTGTTTTTTTTGTTTTTTTGTTTTTTTTTTTGGGTGAACTAGTAGAGGTTGTTATGTAATTTTTTTTTTTGGAAGGTTAGAGGTTATGTAATTTGCTAGATGATAATGGAGCTTTTATTTATGTAAAGTTGAATGTGTAAAAGTAAAATTGTCCCTGTTTTAATTTTTTTTTTAAG
The DNA here is from genome assembly GCA_028095005.1 of Rhynchospora pubera. Taxonomy (NCBI): domain Eukaryota; kingdom Viridiplantae; phylum Streptophyta; class Magnoliopsida; order Poales; family Cyperaceae; genus Rhynchospora; species Rhynchospora pubera. Next base: position 154,589,432 of record CM051462.1, on the reverse strand, counting down.
TGTAAAGTGCAAAAATGGTATTGTTTTTTCAGATTTTAAATTCTTTTGTGGCACGGCTGTGGTCTTTCCTTGTAACTCTACTCATGGCAATGACAATGGATTATTAAATCTATAAATTGTCCTTAGCTATTAAACTCAAAACTCGACTAAGGCCAGCCTAAAAAATAAAATACGTAGAAGATCGAATCTAAGCCCTTGAAGCCCAACTACCATGTGCATTGTAACTCTTAAATGTCACTTTTCTTTAAAAGGATCCAAGTGTCCTCATCTTTTAATTTCCATAATGTTTCTTTTAGTCCTCAACAACATTGGTGAATGTGATCTAAATTATTCTTCACATGCTTATAATTAACTTTTTTTAAAATTGACTTTATTTTTATAAGAATTAATCCTTTTGAAATCATCTGAATCATTACATTTTTAAAAGTTCTTAATACAAATCAAAATAAAGTTAATATACTATTTTTTACTGGTTTTTAAAATAATGATATAAACAGAATTAAAGATTTTATTTTTATTTTTAAATTTAACTTAATTAAATTTCAAAAAGTAAGAGCTATTGCATATATATAGAAGAAAAAAGAAAACATATGAAACTGCCTCTTCTTTTCCTTCAATTAAGCCTTTTTGAAACGCTAGAATTTAAGAAAATAATAATAATGCCTTTTTTTATCTACGAATTATATACTTTCTTAGAGGCGAATTTTATGATAAATATAAGTCATTTTTTAGAATTCTCGTGTCGTAAATTAACAAAATAACTGAAATAAATTCGTACAAAATATTTCGAAAATTTTGTTTCTAAACTTCCGAGAACTCAACTATAATGTTTATAGTGACGAAATAAAGTCAATGCAAACAGCAGAGATTCTTTAACTCCTGAAGCGGAGAATGCAGCGATATCGTCGTACAACAAATGATATCTCCAGTACAGCAGGTAACGACAGAGAATCAGCACAGACTCCAGAATAAAAGTTCTGACAAACGGTCACTTAACCTTTGGAATGGCGACACGTAGCGGCGTAGGTCTCAGTAGCCTTAATCCTCTCCATTATAGCCTATTCCTGCACGCCTACACGTGATTCTCCCTGCCCTACCCCTAGCCTACCCACGTAACCTCCTATGTTCTACTGTGTCAATTACCGTGTGGCCTACTGTATTAATGTACACTTAACAGCTATAATGATATCTGATTATTGTTATGTCCAGGACAGAAAAAAAAGATATGATTATTTATTTATCGAGAATAACTATAGGTAACAAACATAATTTATTATGCGATATAACTTTAAGTAGATTTTCATCGTTTCGAAAAATTAAATCAGTGCATTGAATTCTACATTACTTTGTACGTGGTCTACTGTCAACCAAAAATTGTATGTACAACAATGAAAAAATTTTAAGTGATAATATGAAACATACAATAATTAAAAAAAAATTTAACTATGAAATTATATATTCATATTATAATAACATATTACAGATAGTGGTTAAGTGAATTATTTTTGTGTACAAAACCTTTTGCAACCAACTATATCCTACACAAGTCAATATATAAGAATTGCCACAAAATAACACACCAGGCCACATCAATGTACAGAAGTGATGGACCCAGCGCCTGGCATTAAAATCTCTGCAGCGTCCGTTTCCAATCGGACGGATCTGATCTCCTCCCAAACAGCTGTCGGAATTATCCCGGCAGCCGATTCAATCTCTCGTTGCAATTCTTTCCTCATTTAATATACCCACGTGAACGTACGGCGAAGGAAAGACAAAGAGGCGGTGGGGGTCCATGATTAGGAGCGAGTCCATCACACCGCGGTGTGACAGCTGTGTGGTCGCCTACGTGTCAGAGGGAGAGCTGGAGGTGGGATCTGGTCAATGCGCCATACTTTTTTACTGTATCTGTTCAGCGCAAATTTCGGTGAGGCGCTTACTGAGCAGTTTATGTACTGTGGACCCTCTGCAAGTGGGACCCGCGTAAAGATAACTTCAAGAGTGCGCGTACATGGTCATATACGAGTGAACTAACAGATAAGAGATATTTGTTTATACAAGTGAGCTCAGAGAATCAGTATTTTATTTTGTGGGCGCAAAGCATCGTACGAGATATTTCATATTTCATATTTTCTCACAAGTGCTGCGTGGTGAGAACTTGGTCTTTTAAGTGCCTACGGGTTTGATATCAACAAAAAAAAAAAAAGAACTTGGTCATTTAGCACCCTTTTTTTTTTCTATCTCCGATCTACCCATAAGAAATCAAAATTTTGGGCTTCTTTTGGAGAAATACCTAACGAAGGGATCCACGAAAATTATTTATTTAAAACAGCACAACAGCATTAATATTCTGCGTTAATCTTTGTTTTTCGTTTAATTTCAACTTACTAAAATAAACCAATTATTACCGACGAATGCACATTAAAAATATAAAATCTTATGCAAGATCTGGATGTTGAAAAGTTAATAACTGATTATAATTAATTAACCAAGTTTTGGTGGTTGATGTTTCATCGTATTAATTCTAAACTTAATAAAGTTTAAAATAATATATAAACATTATTTCTTTTCAAATATATCATAATATTATGATACAATTGGACAAGAAGGCAGATATACATGTCATTATTTTATTTTATTTTATTTTATTTTGGTTTAAAGATGAGGCGACTAGAAAAATATAAAACCATGATAGCCAAATTCACATAAATAGCATTTGTTTGTCGTGGTAAATCCAATGAATAAATTACTTTTTAAAACGATTATGAGAGTACTCTTAAAAATATATATTTTTAAATAATTGCTAAAATATTACTCCATTAGTTATATACTTATATTAATTCCAAAATAATGATATGTGCTCTTTGTTCTATCTCCTTTTATTGTATATTGTGATGCATATATCGACTTAATAGAGTCTCTAAAAAACAACAACAACAACAACATACAGAAAATCAATGTTTCAAAGTAATTCGGATCATTACTTGAACACAATATTTAAATTACTATAATGGAATAGGAAGACAATATAAAGTTTCATTCATTTTTTGTCGCCATGTGGTTTCATGAATCTGTTTCTCGTAATGTAAGAAAACAATTAAATCAATAATATGAATTACATTTTTTTAATCTTTTGCTACACAAAATTACCATTCGCAAGATCTAACTTGGTCCATGTTGATACGGTGATAGTTACCATAAAATTATATATAAAAAAAAACCAGCAATAGATGAATTGAATATTTTTTTACCTCAGGAGAATCATCGGCCAATTAATCAGTCCTTATATATTTCTCATAAGCTTACTTCCTAATTTTCTCCTTTTTCGAATAAATTTAAAATTAATTATCAGTTGGAAAATCATTTGTCTTTTGTTTGGATATTTTTCATTATTTAAATAGATTAATTAATTATACAAGAGAGATGGACATGGAATGTCAAAAATTTGAGGTGAAAAAAAGAAATGAAAATGATCGTCTTATATGTAGAAGTGACTCCATTGCACAAATACAATTATTAATTTGGCTCAATTCGTAAAAAATATTTTCATATTATATCAATCACAATTTTCAATTTTCTTATTTCATACTTGGAATTAATCGGCAATAAGCCAATAACCATAGCCAAACACAAACCCAACACCCCCCCACCGCCAATACAAAATACAAAATTAGCAGGTACATATTTGCAAAATAACTCAAGACGACGAGATCTGGGTCCACCAGTGAACCGCGTGCAGGTGGTAAATTTGTCAAGAATAGCAGGCGGCAGATGGAGCAAGATGAGCGGCTGGTGGGCGCCGCATGTCGCGACTCCGCCTCGCCCCACAGCCCACAACTGTTCGACGCGTGTGCATTTTCGCTGTTCCATGGGGCCCACCACATCTTCTCCCCCTCTCAGCTTTTCTTCCGTTCGTATACGGCGGACCCCTGACGGCCGCTTCCATTCCCCCAATGTCAATTTTTGTTGGAACTTAAGCCACACACATGAGCACATGACACAGATTCGTGCAGCCCTCCGTTTTCGCCTCGCACGCTTTTTCATGGAGTGCGGATCTGATATTGCGGCACATGGACAGCTGGCTCCTGTATGGATGACATGGCCCGTTCGATCTAATATGAACGGCTCAGATCGAATGTCATCTTGAAGATCTAATCTCAGACATTTATCTACTGTCCATCTATACCGTTTAGATCAAAAGAAGCAATTGGATATTATTTTCGCGTTATTGCTTCCCGATATTTTATCTTTTTAAAGATTAAAGACTAAAATTTATTTGTGATGTTTAAAAAATAATTTCTGATAATTAATTTATGTATCGATTTTACGTGCTTTAAGTCAAGTCCAACTAAATATATGGACTCGGGTCTTTTCTCTATTTCATGAATTCAAAAAAGAACACTTAATTTGAAAATGCGAGTAGCCAAAAAGTTACTTTAAAGTAAAAGTTGCAGGGAATACTGAATAATTTGTCCTCTTTTTTCTTTCATTTTCAGTTTTCTTTTTTTTTTATTTGCTGACATCTGCTTTAAATCGCGTTCAAAATTCACAGTCCAAGCCGCGGCGCTGGCTTGGAACTAAAACCAGGCAGAGATTTGTTAGAATTTACCGAACAATGCCACTATACATCGTGAGATTAATGTCCTCGTAAGTCGTAACCGCCAACGACCACGTTTATTCTGAGGTCATTTCCGTCATTTCGATGGACCGCACTATCTATTGACGAAGACGCAACAGTAGACGGCGACTGAGACGACATACCAGTTTTGAACTTACCAAAATACCCCTGTAAACAGTAAAAAGCGGGGATAGAATTCATGACAGGTCACGAGGTTGCTTGCGTAATTATAGAAAGGACTCAGGGGTAGTTTTGTCTTAATTTTTAGATTAATCAAGGCGTCGGCAGTCCAGGTGCGACTCAACACCGATAGCGATAATTCAACGACTCTCTCTCTCTCTCTCTCTCAATCTAATCTTGTTTTATACCACAATTGAGGCTGTTTATGTTATGAACTTTTCTTATTATCAAGTAATAATATGCAATTTTAAGATAGAAAAAAGAAGGAAAAATTATACCCAACAAAGAGACTAATCTCATTTTATAACATCAGGATTCAGGACTATATACAATCAGCCAAGAAGGTATCTCTATAGATCCTTCGAAAAACAAAAAAGAACCCCATCAAAACATAAAAACTAAACATTTTAAAAAAGACTCCGATCTAAGAGAGAGAGAATCTAGACCGTCAGATCTCAAAACAGAGGCGCTGGAAGGTTGAGATCGATCGACAGGCCTCTTTCTCCGGTGCCCACCTTCCTCTCCGGTTCTGCACCGCCAGGTGGCGCCAGAGCAAGATCGCCTCCGTCCACGCGCCACGCGTACATGCCCCACCCAAACGGCGCCGGAGATGGAGGAGGAGGTGGCACCGCCGCCACTTCGTCGGAAGGGTAGAGGAAGTTCGTCTTCGCTTTCGGGCCGCGAAGAGAGCGCGCCGCCTCGTCGTACGCGCGAGCAGCTTCCTCAGCTGTGTCGAAGGTGCCGAGCCACTTGCGAGTCTTCTTCCATGGATCCCTTATCTCAGCTGCGAACCTCCCCCACGGACGCTTGCGCACGCCTCGGAAGTGGGGAGGAGTCGCCGCTTGAGGAGGCGGAGGGTTAGCGGCAGAGGCGGCGGTCGGGTGACGGAGGGTTTCGACTGCCATTGCTGAGACTAGAGCCTTCCGATTTCTTCTCTTTTGTTTTTGTTGGTGTGACAGGGCAAGTGGGCTTGTTTTGTTCGGCGAGATGGGAGGAGGTATTTATAGAAGGGATGGGAAATGGGCTAATGGCCATTCAGGGTTTATGTCCGACAGGATTTTTGCTGGTTGGTTTGTTCACTTTCTGGATCTTACCTTGGGGTTTTCACTATTTGCATATTTCCAGACCTACGATTTATAATGTAAATAAGCTTGTTCACTTCTTGACATATTTGATATTTTAAATTCGTCGAATAATGTTAGAATATAATTGTTGATTCAAAAATTCAAATAATTTTAGATGTATCTCAAAAAATTTTTGTTATTAGAGCACTTTTTCTTAATGTCGATGATCGCTTATTATACATTCTATAATATTTTGCCACGTGTCATGTATTTTTTAAATGGATCTCGTTTAAGATAAGTAACGTACGACTGGTGGATATGTTAACTTTTTAATCGAGATAAATACAATTGATGTATTGACCTATTAAATGTCAGTTTCCGATAGCTGTATCAGTAGTTCATTTCGCTTTATCCAAATGATTAATGATGCAATCGTACACATCTATATCCGACGTCATGTTCTTAGTTAATACTGTAACGGAAAGTGTACAATATCGTACGAAGATAACTCAAATATTTATGATTGTATAATATTAGACTGTTAATATTTTACCACGTGTCATATTCTAATTAGATCTCTAAATGAAAAATGAGAAAAAAATTGAATAAATTTTTTAAAAAAATTCTTACTAAAAATGGTAATAGCCGCGAGCACTCAAGATTTAATCTATAATTTTGTTTTCAAGCATGTATTTTAATTAATTATTTTTTCTAAAATAATTGTTAATATAAAAAAAGTTATCTTATCTATTTTAAATTAGATTATACCCAAGATTGCTTGCTCTATGATATGTAACTTTTAGTTTAGTTTCGCATTCTAATTCATCAAATCGTTTTTCTGTTATTATTTGTAGAAAATAAAAAAATATTTACTTTTACCGTAACAAAAGTCGTACATATTGTCTATTTTTCCTGAGGTCTCGTACGATATGTCGTAATATTTTTGTATTTAGCGTGATTTCAAATGCGCATTCTGTCGTTTATTTTTCTTTTAAGAATCCCGTAGCACTAAAAAGTTCCGGCAATAAACAAGTTAAAGGAGTTAGATTGCAAAATTACCAAATCTTATCATTTCGGATTAAAATTTAGAAGGAAGCGTGCGGTGGGATGGGTAGCATTGAATGCAGACTGTGTGCGCCCGGCCTCCACAAGACTCTGGTCTTCGGTCCCAATAACTCTGAAATCTTTGTGCAGCGAGCCGTCAGTTCGAAGAATGTAAACCTTAGTGATGACCACACAGATTGTTATATAACGGAGTCAAAGACGACAGATGGAGAGGGCGGCCTGCATCTTGAGCGGCGTGTCGCACGTGAGATAAGCACGTGACTTGCGGAGCGGAGTATGTAGCCATTCTTTCCCATATTTGTGTGCTGGGAGTAGGGAAACCAGACTGGATCGGCGCCAGCTATTAATTCTTTATCCTCTGTTATTTCAGCGTAATTTCAGTAGTTGTAATTTCTGAAAATTGCTTACTATTGTGACGAATGATTTCAGATTGCATTTTAATTTTATCTGCAAACACTGCAGATAATTAATGCGTATTTACTAGTGTTTATTCACGACTCCGAATGGGTACATACGCGGCGCCGCATGACAAATTTTGGGTGATAGGGTTGCAATCTAGGACCAATATTTGACCTATAAAATTCATTAATTAATGATCGTCACAAATAATTAGGTTAAAAGTATAAAATCAGATAATTTCGTGGATTCATTATTTAAATTAACATCAGATAATTTTATTTTTTATATTGAAGTTTTCCTCGTTGATTTAAGAATTTCTGCTCGAATATTCCTCAAATGGTAGAACAATTAAGATTTTGATGTAACAACTGTTCAGAAGTAGTAGTAGTTCAATTTAATTGGCATTATTTCTTATAACTTACGATATTTTACGCGTCACTTAAAATAGTATATCTCATGAGATCACTTTGCCCTATGGAATGATTAAAAGGTTCAAACTACATAATTCAAAGCATGAACTGAATGTGAAGTTTTGAACACACAGCCTTCATTTCTCGGATACAAGCAATCCAACAAGAAAGGCTCGGAGTTAGGGGCGTGCTTTACTATTTAATTGCTAATCAGTGCGGTTTAATTCGGACAAAAAGAAATGCCTGGAAATAAAAAGAGGTACCAAGTTGCCTGTGCATGACTCCATTGATGGGTACATTTTTCCGATATAAAATTGACCCAAAAGCACACGCTAGGAATTGTTTTGTATATGATATTAAGCAGGATTAGACGTTCCTTTCTAATCAGATAACTTATCTATGTTGAGATACATTATGTTTCTTCTCCAGTTTCTTCTTTGCTCGGACCGAATGATCTCTTTTTCTTTTGTTATGTGATAATTTGAGCTGTTTTGAATATGTAAATCATTATTTTTAGCAAGACGGAGAGTTTTTTATTTATTCCATTTTTTCCTCATTAAGCTACAATTTCATTGAAATTTTTTAATAACATACGACCCGTCATGTAAAAGCTAATGACATAATTTTAGGAGAACGAGCTCTTAGCCTAGCTGTAAAGAGCTAGGCACTTTCGGTGAAGATCGCAGGTTCGAAAATTGCTTGGGTGATCCTTCATGATATATTATTTTTTAAATAAGTTGAAAAAGTTGACTCCCATTTTATCTTAAAAAAAATGAATAATTTTTCACAACACTTCAGAAATTAATTTTAAAAAAAGTACATGAAGCAGGAAAGTGAGAAAATACAAGAGATTTTTGAATTAAATCTAAGATAAAAGACGTAGTCAAGCTTATATAAAAACAGTCTAACTCACAGTGTAAAATATAAGACAAGGTACGAGCCTTTGCGATTTTTTTACTAATTTAAAATGTGTATATTCTGTCCAGATTATCATTTAATACTCCTTACATTTAAATTATCAAATTATCAAAATAAAAACAAAAGTTACATCAAGTACCAGTATGCAAAATGATACCGGTAGCAAAACATTTCAAATCAAATTATCAGGAACAGTGTACTTTAAAATTGATGTTTCTAGTTTCTTAAAAGCCAAATTATTTATTTAATTATATTCTCGACGATATATATTTCTAGGTGTTATAATTATCTTCGCCGTTTATCATATATTAATATATAATAATTCAACCAACGCAGCCACCTCCTTTTTCTTCAGGCAGTGCTCCCTAATCCCTATCCAAATAGTCAGTAGATGTTAGATTGTTAGCTGGATTTCTCCGGTTTCTTCAACTTGAGACCATTCATTTTTGAGAGGTGATTTAATTTACTAGTCTCGACGGCGCCGGCGGATCGCATTAATCAAATTACAGATCTCCTGCGGCATTAAGACATGTAGGCACAAAGTTATCATCATTGACGAGAAAATATTTATTAACTGTTGACTATTGAAAATTATAAAATGTTGACTCTTATGATATTTATTTTAAATATATGAATGAAATAAACTTAACCTGAATATACCTTGGTGGTTACGGGTCACCTATATTCAAATACAAAACATAATGCATATTTGTATTGAATATCTTATTCTAATTCAATTACAAAATCACATTCACTCAATTTTAAAAATATCACGCAATTTACAACTGTGCTTTGTCAATTGAATACTTTATGAAATATTTTGCCTTTTCTATGCAGAACTCTCGTGTGTAATTGTACTTTGTAAATTGTATAACAACATACCGACACTGACGCACACACCAACACAAGATATCTGCATAGAAAATCCGTAACGAGAAGAAATGGGACTTGTGAACTGGTGGGGCTAGTCAGAGGTTGCCTGTCTGCCACGACTACAATGCGCCGTTTCTTCAACAAATGGTCCCTTAGTTTTGCTCTTGCGGTCCTAAGAACTTTCTCTAATCCAAACCGATCAATAATTAATATTATCCACGTCAATATTACTTTTTGGCTAATAATTGTCGACACTGGAATTATATGAAAACAACGCTTGTTTTCTTATGAAATAATGTGACGAATAAGTGGGGCTTGGCACCAAAAGACCTTGTATTTTCAATAAATAGTTTCTGATTTGTTTATTTTTTTGTGAAAATATATGTTCTCGTGTTTATTTAAAAAGCTTTTGAGGTACTGTAGTCTGTAGAGGTTTTGCTCCTCTCTAGTTGCACACAATTCTAGCGAATGATAAACTAGAGGATGTGATAAAGCTTAGATTTACATTTTGGAATCACAAATGAAATGTGCGAGGTCGGAGGAGAAATGGAATCGTCAATTTTAAACTAGAGGATGTGATAAAGCTTAGATTTACATTTTGGAATCACAAATGAAATGTGCGAGGTCAGAGGACAGCTAATTTCGTGTTATTTATATATTTTTTTTTTCCTCTTACGAGATTTAGCCATAGTAGCTATCAGCTGCCATTCCGCCGGCTGGCGCTTTCTAATTAATAAATTGGAAAGTCTTCTTGCCCCTTTGTGTTTCTGTTACACATATATATATCAGAATTACATATGCACTCCTGCGCAGCAAAGGAAACAAATCCTCAGGCTATCTAAATACAATCAATATTGATACACAATATCTAACCTATATTTAACATAATTTTCCATATCTTCATACTCCCCCTCAAGTTGGAGCATGCAGATCACAAATGCCCAACTTGCAAGTAAGATAATCAAATTGATGTTTGCCGAGAGCCTTGGTAAAAATGTCAGCCAGTTAGATCAGCAGATGACACGTGACATGTGACAATCTTGCCCTCACGAATTTTGTCTCGCACAAAATGACAATCAACTTCAATGTGCTTTGTTCTCTCATGAAACACGGGATTAGCTGCAATATGAAGTGCAGCTTGGCTATCACATAATAGCTTCATTGGGTGATCATGAGTGACACCAAGGAAGGATAGAATTGACTTCAGCCAAGTTAATTCACAAGTTAAGGAAGCCATTGAACGATATTCTGCCTCGGCTGACGATCAGGACACTGTATGTTGCTTCTTTGTTTTCCAAGAAATGGGAGAATCACCCAGCAAAACAAAATAACCTGTTAGTGATCTTCTCGTGATCGGACAACTGGCCCAATCTGAGTCACAATACCCATACAATTGCAAATCATTGTCAGCTCGAAGAACAATCCCTTGTCCTGGATTCTTTTTCAAATACCTCACAACTCTAACCGCTGCAGCATAGTGTATTTGAAGAGGTGCATGCATGAATTGAGCTAAAGTATGCACGGCGTAACATAGCTCAGGTCGAGTGATTGTGAGGTAAATGAGCCTTCCAACCAAGCGCCGATATTTCTCTGGATCCTTCATTTCATCACCAGTTGCTTTTGCCAAATTGTGATTCTGCTCTAGAGGGGTCATTGCCGGCTTTGCACCAAGGAGCCCACATTCAGCTATAATATCCAATGAATATTTTCGCTGACTCAAGAATAAACCCACTGGTCCCCTAGCTATTTCAATGCCTAGAAAGTACTTGAGCTGTCCCAAATCCTTCATGTGAAAGGTGGCGCACAAGTATTGCTTGAAATGATTTATTGCATCAGTGTTGTTGCCTGCAATAACTAAATCATCCACATATACCAAAATTGTCAAAAAAACATCTCCTTTGTTATACACAAATAACGAGTAATCTGCTCGTGATTGTGCAAATCCGTAACCCTCCAATGCAGCAGTGAGTTTAGAAAACCACATACGTGGCGCTTGGCGCAATCCATAAAGGGATTTCTTCAATCGACACACTTTAGCAGGGTGTGATGATCCAAAACCTGGTGGCATACGCATGTATACTTCTTCATGCAAATCACCATGCAAAAATGCGTTATGCACATCCATTTGGTGCATTTCCCAGCCTCTAGCGACTGCTACTGCAAGCACAACTCGCACAGTTGTCATTTTCACAACAGGTGAGAATGTTTCATTATAATCTATACCTTCCACCTGCCGATTTCCCAACACCACTAATCGCGCCTTGTATCTCTCAATAGTCCCGTCTGAATTGTACTTGATTCGATACACCCATTTACACCCAATGGAAGTTTTCCCTGGAGGCAGGTCTTCAACCCTCCATGTATCATTTCTTTCAAGTGCCTCTATCTCAGCTTGCATTGCATCGCGCCAATGTTTGCTCTTTACAGCTTCTCCAAAATGCTCGGGCTCTTTTTCTTTTGTAACTGCGCTAAGAAACTTCCTGTGTTTCAATGAAAACCTGTTACAATTGACATAATGAGCTATAGAGTAAGGAGTACCTGAGGCGCCAATAGATATAGGGTGAGCATAAAAGGGATCAACATGAGCGGTATAACAGATGTAATCATGCAACTTTGCCGGTGGCTGTCTCACTCGAGTAGATGGTGCTCTGTTTGATTCTTGTGTCGCTATTGGGACATCAATAGCTCGAGTAGATGGTACTCTGTTTGGTTCTTGTGTCGCTATTGGGACATCAATAGCTCGGGCATCATCATGTACAGCATTCTGTAATATTCCTACGTGCTCACTTGAGCCATCTACACCTGCTGCAATTCCATCATTACTCCCCCTTGCATCAGAATCAACTTCTCTGCTATTTGATTCATATTCACAATCAACGGAAAATAATCCAGGAACAACATTGACATCTCCCTGAACTCGTCTGTCTTCACTCGCATTCACCTCTGCATCATGTCCAAACTTTTGTTTGAAAGGAAACACATTTTCAACAAAAACCACGTCTCTTGAAACAACAAATTCATTTGTCTCTAAATCAAGAACACGCCAACCCTTCTTTCCAAATGGATACCCTATGAAAACACACTTACGTGCTCGACTACCAAACTTATCTAAAGTTGGAATTTTCACATAACACAAGCAACCAAAACACCTTATAGGCGTATAAGCTGGTGGTTTACCAAAGAGCATTTCATATGGGGTTTTATTTTGTAAGAGAAGAGTGGGTGTACGATTAATTAAGTAAGTTGCTGTCAAGATGCATTCGCCCCAAAATTTAAGAGGTACATCAGATTGAAATCTCAGAGCTCGTGCCACATTTAATATATGGCGATGTTTCCTTTCAACTCTACCATTTTGTTGAGGTGTACCTACACACGAGGTTTGATGTATGATTTCTTTTTCAGTGAAAAATTGTTTCATAAGTCTAGAGGTGAACTCAGTTCCATTATCACTTCGAATAGACTTGACTGATTTTTGAAACTGTGTATAAACCATTCTAACAAAACCTTGCAATAAATCAGCAGTTTCACTTTTATCTTTCATCAAGTATACCCAAACAGCACGTGAAAAATCATCAACAATTGTCAGAAAATAGTGTGCACCACAAGAAGAAGCAATTCGATAGGGCCCCCATATATCACAATGAATTAACTCAAAAGATTCATTTGCTTTATTCAAACTAATAGGAAACACATCTCTAGTTTGTTTTGCTTTCAAACAAGTTTCACAAACATTCTTTATATCACTACTATCACCCTTAGCACCAGAAATAAGAGAAGTTAGCTGATATGATGGATGTCCCATACGCAAATGCCATAGCTCATGATCTTCTTTTCTTCTTGCATGGCACACCCTGCTCGATGCCTTTGGATGGTAATAGTAAACTCCGTTTTTATGCTCACCCACACCAATCAGCGTCCTCAAATTGCAATCCTGTACAACACATAACTCATTAGTAAATGTAACAAAGCAATCATTTTGTGCAATTAATTTTCCAAGAGAGATAAGGTTGCAATTCAGAGATGGAACAAATAACACTCTTTTGAGGACAATTCCTCCCGGCAGACACACCGAGCCCTCATATTCTGCTATGGCGTGTGCGCCATTAGGAAGCTCAACAACTGATGGAGTGACTTTATACACTTCTTTCAAACACCCAAAATCTCCAGTCATGTGATGAGATGCGCCGCTGTCTAGTATCCAACATACATCAAGAAACTCACCATGTAATTTTTCACTGGATGTGCTTGCATTAGTTGAACTTGAGCCAGCCAAAATTGCTTTAATTTGCTGCACTTGAGCATCAGACAGACCTGGAATTGCATGCTGAGAACTAGACATCCCAGCATCCTGCACAGCGTTGTTGCCTCCTTGCACAGCGTGTGCTTGTGCACGGCCCCGACCTCGTCCTCTACCAGGGCCTCGACCACCTCGTCCTCCACGTCTACCTCTGCCCCATCCGTCGGGATAGCCAATAATCTCGAAGCATTGAGACATCTCATGACCAAGCTTTCCACAGTGGCTGCATGTTGGCTTGTCCCCTGTTTTGTTGGAAAAGGCCTCAGCTTTGGCGACATGAACAGCAAATCCTACGGCATCAGTACTTTCTGCACGCCCTCTTATCACTGTCTTGTGGCGTTCCTCTTGGATCACCATGGAATAGACCCTGTTCAAATTAGGGAGAGGAGTCATACTTAAGATGTTAGTTCTGATTGAACCAAAAACTTCATCAAGACCCATCAGAAATTGATGAATGCGTTCCTCTTCCTTCTCCTGGGCAAACTTGGCAGTTAAATTGCATGTACAGACACCACACATACACGTCGGAATACCGACATAACTGCTAAGCTCATCCCACATAGTCTTGAGTCGTGTGTAGTATTCCACCACCGGCTGCCCTTGTTGTTTGGCACCTGCAATATCTGCTTTCAACTGATGGATACGTGGCACATCACCAACGGAGAATCGTCCCTTCAAATCATCCCAAAGCTCTTTCACCGTCTCAAAGTATGCCACACTAGGTTGAAGAGAGGGATCGATACAGTTGAAAAGCCAGGACACCAACATAGAGTTACAACTCCCCCACACGGCTGCCTCAACTGTATTATCCTTCGGCTGCGTGATAGTCCCATCAACAAAACCAAGTTTATTCTTGGCGCGCAAGGCATTGCGCATAGCCTTGACCCACAGATCGTAGTTTTCGCCTTTAAGAATACAGGAACTGATCATCATGCCAGGACTGTCAGAAGGAGAGAGATAAAAAGATGAGGTGTGGTCGATAGATTTTGTTGTGACGACCTTCGTGTCATCGGTTGGAAGTGCCATGGCTGCCGTAGGGAGACAAAGGCTTAGGGTTTTGGCTCTGGTACCATAATAAATTGGAAAGTCTTCTTGCCCCTTTGTGTTTCTGTTACACATATATATATCAGAATTACATATGCACTCCTGCGCAGCAAAGGAAACAAATCCTCAGGCTATCTAAATACAATCAATATTGATACACAATATCTAACCTATATTTAACATAATTTTCTATATCTTCATACTAATTGAGGTAATAAAGATTAAAGATTTGTACAGAACTATAGATTTACAAATAAATAGTTGTGTGCCACCCAATTACGAACAGATAACCTAGATTACTACAAAATTAAGCAAATAATAATAATAATAATAACAACAACAACAACATCATTCAAGCAGTTTGAACCTACAGTAATTTTGAAGGGAAATGTTTGGCAAGTGAAGTAAAATTAAACCGATCATATACTAAACTAACTAAATGTATTTTGTGTTGGGTAATATTGAAATAAATAAAAAGATAATTTTATTTTATTCTATAACGTGAAAATAGAAAGGATAAGATATATGAAAAATTAAATAATTTAAATTAACATTTACTTCATGTATAAATGTACTTTTAACTTCATAATAAATCATTTTTATTATTCGATTCATTTAAGAATAGCAAGATTTTAAATAATAGACCCTTAATTACTCGTCAAACGATGGGTTACGAGTGGATTGAATGTTTATCCCACCCATACTCCACTCGTAATGTTAGGGTTGGACGTAATTTTATAAAGTCATTGTGAAGAAGCATACTTGTTCTAGCATTGGACACAAGTCAGCTTTAAAATAGGGATGGATTTGCATGCAAAGCATTTGGGTTTTTTTTCTTTTCTTTTTTTTTTTTTGGGGGGGGGGGGGGACCAATAATTGTTCTCTAATTCATTTCGAAAAAAAAACAATTTTTATACAGTGCTCTCTTTTATTGATACAAAATTTTAATCGTCCAATGAATTGTGCACTAAACGAAATGTGCAAATTGTGTCCAAATGGAAAGCAAAAAAAAAAATAAAATAAAAAATTACGTACTATGAATTTGCACAATTCATTTTTTACTTTTTAATTTCTTGAAAGAGGGAGCCATGCCCATATATATATAAAGTTAGATATTAACACAATCACTGTCTGTGCATTCAAAACAATGAATTGTGCACTAAGCGAAATTTGGACAAAATTTTATTAAACAAAATAATATTCCACTAAAAATAGAGTAAATTGAATCTCATTATTTTTCTTTAATAAAAGTATGGCTCATCATGACCTCCATACTTTAAGGAAAAAATATGTAAAAATTACGACGTAAACGTATACATCCGTATCTTCGCCGTCAATAAATTATTTCTGCCTTTTTACCAGATTTTAGTAAGAATTTTGACAACATAATAAGAATCTCGATACAACTGTTACCGTCCAAATTGCAGCGCAGAAGATGATACATGAATTGTACTCATAACGATTTAAAATTAGCAAGAAGTGAATATGTTCAGGTGCGTAGTTAGAATTTTATGTTAGCAGGGTTCATAAAAATATCTTTTTAAAAAAAGAATCTCTACTTATTACTTATAAACACACGGACCGTAAAGATATTGCACGCTAGTTCTAGGCATTTAAACTGATGTTTTTGTCGTTCGATCGATTTGATCAGTGGTCGGATATTAATCGACATACGAAGTAACAATATATTTTGATTTTCCATCTATTAAAGAAACAAATTAAATAACAAATCTATTTGTATCGATGCTAGATTAAACAATATATTTTTATTATCTAATATTATTTTGTTTCTTTATTTGCCCACATATGAGGACATCTTAAACTATATAACATAATCTCTAATGGAGATATAGTATAGCAATATTTTTTAAACAAACAATTCTAATTTCTAGGCCGACAATATTTTACATGTTTTTAATTAGGCGCCACAATACCTCTTTACTGACAGGTGGTCTAAGCATTGAAATAAATAAAATAATTAATTAAAAAAGATAAAAAGTCAAACTAGGAATTTTCCTTTTTGATTGAAGCCGTGACTAAGAATTGAAAAAAAATAATTAATTTGTCAAAATAAAAATAAAGACAACAAAGGAACTAAAAATTAGAGAGATGGGTGGGTAGTAGGACTGTACGAGCGAAATCAAAATTTTCAAATTAAGAGAATTATGATGATTTAATCGCCAATTAACAAAGTAAGGCCGGTTGGGTTTGACATTCTTTCTTAATGGTCAACTTCTAATATGGACCTTGTATTCGCCGAATAATAAAGAAGTGAAGATGGATGAAAAATTGAAAATTAGATCCTTTCGCGATTGGGGTTGGACAAAGCCTATGATTGGGAAACAAAGTTTCTTGTCCTTCAAAATAAACTAAGAGGGTGGAGTAGGAACATAGACAAAGAAGTTAGAGACAAAAAGGCTAACTTAGTAGGAAAAATCAAAAGGTATGAAGTGGCTCTAGAGGCAAACGAGTTGGAAGAACATGAATTAAGCAACTTTATTCAAGCCAAGACAAATCTAGCCTTTTTGCATGCCAATGAAGCAACTTATTGGAAGCAAAGGGCTAAGATTACGTGGCTTAGAGAAGGGGATGCCAACTCAAAGGTTTTTCATAAATATGCCTCTATTAGAAGAAAGAAAAAGCTGATAAATCAACTGATCATTAATGGGGTTGAATCCAGAGATTCCAGTCTCATTGCCAATCATGTCTTAGACTTCTATAATAACCTCCTAGGTACAAATAATACTTGCTGGGGGAAACATTATGATGAAGTCTGGGAAGATAGAGGCAAAGTAACTCTGGATGAGAATGCTATTCTAACTATGCCTTTTTTCCATAGAAGAAATTAAAAAGGCAGTTTTTCAACTTCATCCTGATGAGGCCCCTGGACCTGATGGAATCCCAATGCTATTCTATCAGCATTTTTGGGATTTAGTTAAGGAAAATTAGTGATGGAAAGTTGAACTTGGTCCTTTTAAACAAAGCAAATATTTGCTTAATTCCTAAGGTTGATGAAGCTGCCAGAATTACTGAGTTTAGACCCATAAGCTTAATTAATTGCATTTTCAAAATTTTTTCTAAGGTCTTAGCTAATAGATTAATCCCCATCCTCAATAGGCTAATATCCCCTCATCAAAGTGCTTTCCTTAAAGGAAGGTATATACTAGATGGGGTAGCAGCTGCTAAAGAGTTACTCCATTATATTCATAGCCATAAAGAAAAGGGCATTCTTCTCAAATTAGATTTTGAGAAAGCCTTTGATAATATAAATTGGGAGTACATTATCTCTTTGTTTGAACAAAGGAATTTTAATAGGAAACGGGTAAGTTGGATTAGATCACTCTTAGAAGGGGGACAAACAGCAGTTTTGATAAATGGATTAGCAGGTCAAGCTTTTCAATGCAAAAAGGGACTAAGCCAAGGTGACCCAATTTCACCGTATTTATTCATTCTAGCAGCAGAAGACCTAGCAAAAATCGTAGGAAAAGGAATAGAACATAACCATCTTGAAGGGCTTGGACCTTTTATGCCCAATGGACAGAAGATTATACATCTGCAGTATGCAGATGGCACTCTCTTGTTTGTTAAAGCTGACTCATTAATAGTTGAGAAGCTAGGATGGGCCCTTAAAGCCTTTGAAGAAATTTCAGGCCTTAAAATCAATTTTGCAAAATTAGAACTGATTCCTTTGAATATTCCTAGTTCAATCTCCTCAGAGTTAGCCTCCATTTTAAACCGCAAGATTGGGACTTTACCAATAGGAGTACCGTTACATTGGAAAAAAACCAAGCAAGTTGGATTGGAATATTATCATAGACAGACTAACTAAAAAGTTAGCCAACTGGAAAGGCAATCTCCTCTCTTTAGGTGGAATATTGGTGCTAGTAAACTCAGTTCTCTCTGCTCTCCCCCTCTATCACCTTTCAATTTTCAAATGTCCCAGTTGGATTTTAAGGAAAATAGATGCAACTAGAAGGAAATTGCTTTGGGAAAATTTTCAAGGGATTTCAAGCAAAAAGTATAGTTTAATCAGATGGGATATTGTTTGCAAAAAGAAAGAGCATGGAGGGTGGGGAGTTTTAAATTTAAGAGAAATGAACTTAGCTTATTAGGAAAATGGGTGTGGAAATTTTACTTTGCAGGGCATACTTCCATTTGGAAAGACTTAGTAATCAGTAAGTACAAAGGAAGATGCCCTTGTACTAGTTCTCATTTTTGGAAAGAGATAAACTCTCTAATTCCTTTAATTAAGATAGGATACCAAAAAATAGTAGGAAATGGAACTTACACCAACTTCTGGACGGATCTTTGGATTGGGGAAGAAACTTTTGAAAAAAGATTCCCCTTGGCTTTTGCCAAAACCCAAAAGCCAAAAGCATCAGTAGCAGCAGTTTGGAACTTAGGGAGACCAAATCTTTCCTTCTCAAGAGGTCTCTCTACAGACCTCAGGATAGAAAAAATTGAACTTTTTCAAATTCTTCATAAAAACAGTTTAGAGACATAGAAGATTCTGTAAAATGGAATTGGAATGCAAAGGGTTGTTACACAGTGAGCTCTTGTTATTTTTTTTTAAATAATGGTGGAATTAGAACAGATATGGAGCTTTCTGTTTGGAGTTTAAAACTTCCCTTAAAAGTCAAACTTTTCTTTTGGTTGGTTTTAAATAATAAAATTCTTACTCAGGACAATCTTAGAAGAAGGGGGTGGATAGGCCCTTCAAAGTGTCCCTTCTGTAGTAATTCAGAAACAGTGGATCACCTTCTTTTACATTATAGATCAATAGAACTCATTTGGACCTTTTTTAATCTCTTTAATAGAAAAGGAGTAGTTCTGAATTTAGCGAGTGTAAACACCTTAATAGAGGGTTGTTTTCAACTCCCAAAAGTTATCAGAAGTTTTTCTTTAAATTTCATTGCAATTGCTTGTTGGGTACAATGGAAAGAAAGAAACAGTAAAATTTTTAGGGACTCAGTTAGTGCCTCTTTTCAAACCCTGCTCTACAGCATTTTCAATCTCTTTTCTTTATGGACAGGTAATGCAACAGGGATGGAAAGCAATGCTTCAGAATTTACAACTTCTGTGATCAGGTTTCTGGATAGACCTGGAGAAGATTCAAGGGTCAACATTATTCCAAGGGACAACAATCAGAGGGAGACTGAGAATCAGACAGGAAGAAAGGCAGCTCAAGATGTGCCAGACGGCCATGTGGAGACTGAGTCTGATGAAGATCTCCTAGACTGAAAGCTGTCTTAGGGAAGTGTGGATACAAAGCTTGGTTATGATGGTGATACGGTTGTTTTGTAAACTTTGATAGTCTGGCTTTTACTTTTTGCTTTTCTTATTTCTCGTTAGATGAGTTGAATGCTTCTGTAGAGTCATTGGTATGACTCAAAACCTTTATCTTAGTTTTATTGGATTGGCTCCCCTGCTTGGGGCGCTAAGAATAAAAAAAAAGATCCTTTCGTGATGAAGAAGCAAGAATAAGAAGGAAGGCCGATTGGTCGAAGGCTCGAAGCAAGAAGAATCAAGATGAAAATTAGTTGCTACTCGCTAGTCCCTTCGTCTCTTCGCAACAAAGATAGGGGAAGACAAATATGAAACAGGTGACTCGGAAAAGGAGGAAACAAATCAATTTATGATTTTCTAAGATGGGACCTCTGAATTTTTTAGATGGGTCCATGTAAATTCTTTTATTTACATACAAGTACTACTTGAAGTAAAATTTTTTTCCAAGGTGGGTCCCTGGAACCACCAATCCAAGTGTGGCTTCGCCCCTGAATATGTCATATATGTCAAAAGAGGTAGACTAAAATTAGTCGCGACTGACATTTAAGTCTGTCAGCTACGATTAAATATTAATTTTCGTGATTCTAACAGTCGATCCGAACCGTTTAATACGTTCTTCATATTGAAATTTCGTTGGAGACCAAACTTTACATTTTTCTGAATTTTTTAAATATTTTTTTGATATTTTATAAATTTTTAATCTATAAACAATGCTGGATCCTTCAATAACAACCATTTTTTAAATTATAAAAAAATAGTAAAAAAATTCAAAAAAATATAAATTTTGGTCTCCAATGAGATTTCAATATGGAGAACACATTAAGCAGTTCATATTGGCCATCAGAACTTTAAAAATTGAAATATAATCGTGTCAGTCGTGGCTGATTTTAGCGAACCTCCAAAAAGGTCAAAAAGAGCTTATGAAAATTTCGGCTTACATTTCCTCGTTCTAGCATACCTTTTTCTCTATGGTAATTACTACTTACCATCCATCTAATTATCATCAGCGTCATCCAAAAACGAGCCAGACGCTTAGATTTGATCCAAGCGATTCTAGCGCGCACCTTCCTCGTCTCGCTTCCTTCCTTCGCGACTTCACTCCCTCCATCCGCTCGCGATCCGAGTGTGCTTCTCCTTCCCTCCCTCCGCTCCCAGGTATGGCTCCCCTCCCTTCTCTCTCTTTCTTCTTGAGTTCCCCTCCCTCCCTTTGCTCCTTCTTTCTCAATTTTTCTTTCATTTCGTCCCCTCCCTTTTCCTTTCCTTTCTGCTCCTATTTCTCTCTCTATTGATTTTTTCGGTTTCTCACTGGTCTTTCTTTTCTTTTCTATTTTTTTCTTTTTTTTCAATCTGTTCAGTTTTTTTGATATAACTGTTCAATTTAATCGTCATTTCTGTTCAGTTTATTTGCTCACTTTTACTTTTCGTATGAGTCCACATTTTATTACATCTGTTCAGTTTATTTTCTATTTATGTTCAATTTAATTGTCATTTATGTTCAGTTTATTTGCTCACTTTTATTTTTTGTATGAGTCCACACTGTTTGTTACATCTGTTCAGTTTATTTATATAACTGTTCAATTAATTGTTATATTTGTTCATTTTATGTTCACTATTTTTTTTATACAAGTCAACATGTTTGTTACATCTGTTCAGTTTATTTGTTATAACTGTTCAATTTAATTGTCATTTCTGTTCAGTTTATTTGCTTATTTTTACTTTTTGTATGAGTCCACATTGTTTGTTACATCTGTTCAGTTTATTTGTTGTAACTGTTCAATTTAATTGTCATTTCTGTTCAGTTTATTTGCTCATTTTTATTTTATGTATGAGTCCACATTGTTTGTTACATCTGTCAGTTTATTTGTTATAATTGTTCAATTTATTTGTTATAACTATTCAATTTATTTGTCATTTATTTGCTCACTTTTACTTTTTTGTTTGAATCCACATTGTTTGTTCCATATGTTCAGTTTATTTGTTGTTTATGTTCAGTTAGTTGTTATATCAGAATAAAGTGTGAGGGAGATGAAGGGGAAATAGATCGTCAGGGAGGAGGGAAGGACGTAAGGGAGGGTGCTGGCAAACAAGGAAGGAGCGTTAGGTAGGAAGGGGCGCGATGGAGGAAAGGAGCATGAAAGAGGGAGGGCGCGTGAGGGAGGGAAAGACGCCTCACCTAGACGCGCGGAAAATAGCGAAAGATGGAGGGGAGGAGAGGGTTGGATGACGCGGATGATTTTTTTGTGGATGATGGTTATCAGCTCTGTTTTCTCTATTCTCCAAGGAAAAAGTGACGGGTTTTGGACCTTGACAAACATCTAAGATTATAAAATAATTCTGAAGGCCCAGTTACAATTTTAGCCCAAAATTTAAAAGCGTAAACAAATTGCAAATATAAGGTGATAAACTGATAATCAAATGCAAGTTGTTGATAGCTGTTACGTAGCATCCAGCATCTTATATGATGAAATTACTATTATACAGCATCCTATAAAATTAGGCTAAGATTGACCAACAATTGGCAAGATACATTAAAAAGAATCGGTCACGTTAAGCACCATAATAATCAATTAACTTTCTAATAACTATCAACCTTGCATAACAAACAACAATGCTTTTCAGCTTTACCAACATTAAAAATATCTCAAAACAAATAGTAATAGTTAAAACTCAGCCAGTAAATCAAACACCAATTTTTGCCTTGCACCAAAAATGTGACAAAAGGAGTCTTCAATAACACCCGCATATTCCAAAGAAAAAGAAAAATAAATATCATTCTACAGCTACATTGAGTCAAAACTGAAACATCAGCAGATACCCTTGCCTAGTACTATTTACTGCCTGAAGAAAGAATTAACAAACTACCAGATTATCTAGGGGGCGTTTGTTTGTGACTTAAAGGATGCATAACTTAAATTATATATCCTTAAGTCACCAAACATCTCTTACATAAGATGCCTTAAGGGTACATAAGTTATGCAACCTAAATAGGTTGCATATGTTATGCACCGGTCCCCTTTAATTTTTTTCCAACAATACCCCTTAGAAATAATTAATAATAATATTTAATAATCTATAATAATTAATAATAATAATAATATCTAATAAGTAACAATAACTATTAAAAATCATAATTAGTAATAAATATTAATTATTATAATTAATAAATAATAATATATAACAAGTAATAATAATAATTAATAAACAATATTGATTTATTATTAAATAATTAATAATATTTATAATATTTAATTAAAAATAATTAATAATATTTCATAATAATAAAATGATTTCTTATTATCATTAATAATTAATTTTTATAATAATTAAAAATTAAAAATTAATTAATATTAATTAATAAATAATAATACTTAATAAGTAATAATAATTATTAAAAAATCATAATTAATAACAAAGATTAATTATTATAATTAATACTATTTAACAAGTAATATTAATTATTAATAATAATGATTTAAGAATAATAAATAATTTTTATTATAAAATAAATAATAATATTTATAATATTTAATTAAAAGTAAATTATTAATATTTCATAATAGTAAAAATGATTTATTATCATCATTAATAATTAATTTTTATAATAATTAATAATTAACAATAATTAGGTCACAACATATAATACATAATACTAATTCAAATTTAAGGGTATTTTAGTCTTTTGACATGAATATATGCATGTAAGTTAGTCATCCTTACTACACAATCAAATATCTATTACATAACACTACATAAACACTTAGGCATCCTTAAGTTATGCAACTCCTTACTACACAAACAAACGCCCCCCAAGACATAGTCTGACTCCTCTTATAGAAAAATTATTCTTGAAAGTTGAAACCCCCAGAAATAGGACAATTGTCGCACACTTGCACAGTTGCACACTTGCACTACAGTCTACAGCCCATAAAATAGTCTAAACCTTCACGTAGTAAGAATAATCAATGGGACCCCAACAATGAGGACAAACGTCCAACCTCACTTCACAATCCAAGCATAAGCAGAAATGGCAACATGGCAAACACACTTATTTACTGGCGAATGGCGATACATCTTCAAAATCATTGAATCCTTTGGGAGCTCAATCAGATTAGGGAAGGGAGGTGCCCTGACACGAAGTAACCGCTAGCGGACTACCTTGACTTACAAATTTTGGATATCTGAATCGCCACGGTCAGCTGAGAATTGGGTCATGGCAGCATCAAGCTGGAGAGGCATGTCAGGGAGAACTGATTCGCCACTGTCAGTGAAATTCCTATGCCAGGTAATAGGCCTCACTTGGAGATCTAAATCACTTCCTTCAGCTGATAAGTGAATCTTGGTAGCGTCATGATCGAGAGGTATGTCTAGGAGATCTGACTCGCCTTCTTCAGTCGACAAAAGGGTCCGAAAGGCGTCTTCCCGGAGAAACATGTCTAGGAGATCTGAATTACCTCCTTCAGCTGAAAACGTTTCAGCTGTTGCGTCTTCATCTTCTGGCTCTTTTTCAAAATCAGACATTATCTCTTCCATAGATTTCTGAATGGAATTTATAAATTAAACTGTCAGTTACATAGTCCTTTAAGAAGTTAAAATATTGTTGTGTAAGAAGATACAGACGCACTAACAATTTATGGATTAGGCATGATCAAACATATTATTATTTACAATTACTGGTTCTAAGACAAAAATATCTAACTCATCAATTGACAGAAAGAAAAAATTATAGTTTATTATCATTATATAAAAATTATTAATCAATTTGTATATAATCAAATTATCCATACCTGATGTAATACCGGATCCCATCTCAAAGTACTCTGATCACGCTGTCTTCCGACTCGTCATCGCTCAGTTCAGCAAGAACACTCTCCTCCTCCTTCCTCTTCTTTACTGGAGGCGCATTCTTTCGGGTTGGGATGCTCCTCTTGCACCCGACCCGCCTAACCCCATTCGTTGTCGGCGCCACCTCAAGTAAACTATCTATCGCCATGGGAAAACGAGAAAGGAGAATGCGAAAACGAGAAACTGGAATCTTGAAGGATGAACCGACCTTTCTAAATGCCGAAATAATTATAAAATAATGATATGGAAAAATTGGAAAAATTGGGAGCTGGAATAATAGAATTGGAGAATTGAGGAGAGGAGGACCGACTTGTCTGAATTTAAGATACCCTTCCAAATAAAGAAATCACACCTTTCCATATTTAAGGTATATCAGAAAATTTTAATTATTCTTATTCTAAAATCTATGGGCCCGTTTAGATGCGTTAGGAATTTGAATTTGGAGAATTTTCTATTCCTACATAAATTTATTGGGAAGTGTGTAACTTTATGGAGAGTTTAGATGGTTTATAATAAATTTATGTTTAGGAATTGGAAATTCTCCAAGGCCCCGTTTGGATGGAGTCGGAATTGCAAATTTCGGAAATTTCATATGCCAAATTTATTATAAACAATCTAAATTCTTCACAAAATTACGCACTTTTCAATAAATTTATGCCTAAAAATTGTAAATTTCCCAAATTCCTCAAATTCCTACAACATCCAAACGGCCCTAAATTCCTAAGCGATCCAAACGACCCCTAAACTATTGGATTCGACTATGCCTTTGTTATGTTATTCACCGTGGGTTTCCAACACATTTTATCATAACTTGTAATCGTGCCCACCTGTGGGCAAGTTTTTATTTAAAAATTATTATTATTATTTTCTAAACCGATGACAAATAAAGAATAATAATGATTATAATGTAAAAAAAAAATGAAATGACAAATGATATGCTTTAGTAAAAACTTATTAAACAAAATATATCTTTTGGTCTCAAATATAGAAAGCATATTAATTAGTATATCAATAAATATCTTCTGTGACCAAAATTTTTTTTGTTATCTCTCTTTGATATTCTTTCACCTGCTATCTATTTTTAATAATTTATGAGTAATGCTGAGTCAAACACATTTGATGTCCAAAGCGATATGAGACTCAACTATTAAAATTTGAAATGACTAGTCCGAACTGCTCAATGTGATCTCCATATTGATTTTTTTTCAATATTGGAGGTTCAAAAGTAATTAGATTAAGATTTTTTAAAACTAAAATTTTTTAAAATTTAAAAAATATTAAAAAGTTTGAAAAATGTAAAATTTGATTTCTAAGAAGATTTTATTATAGAGAATAAATTGAGCCGTTTGAATTGAACGTTGTAGTCTTGAAAATGAGATCTGACCGTGTTTAATCGGTTTAAGCGTGTTTGACTCTAACATTACTCATAATTTGTTATGGAAAAAAAAAATACAGCAATCAAGCGATAATTTTATTTTCATTCAGAACGAAGAGTCAATAAATTTATATAATGAATTAATGATGCACATCTAGCTATTATTCAAATCAGATTTAAATGACCAATTGCTAAAAATAGTATATAATAAACTAATTATTTACTTTTTGTATTGATGATTTTATAAGTACTAAGATCGTAAGAATAAGGAATAATTTTCGAATCAATAAACTATTGAACATGTTTGGGATGAACTATCATTCTATCAACCTAGTTTTATTTTAATGCCATGTATCTTCTGAAGTAATTAATCAGTGATCAACAAACAATATAAGAACCGCTACAGTTCCTATCGAGTCTCAACTGGACATGTTTTTTTTTTTTTTTTTGAAACAATATAAGAACCGCTACAGTTACTCATCTGGACATGTGCATTGCCTTACAAAAGAAACAGAAAAACACCATACAAAAGAATAAAAGATATGAGAACCCTCAAAGGAGCATGCCCTATTTGACAAAATTACAAAAATTAGTCGACGCTTCGCACAAGTTGTTTTAGCCTACATGAATTTCAAAAGTTGGTTGGCGATGGCCAACCAACAATTTTACGAAACAAAAGAATGGCGTTTTTTTTACAAAGTTATTACATGAATAATTAAAGCAGAGATCTGCATTATCTACATTAAACAGAAAGAGCCTAAAATATGCTTCAACATACCCAAACATTAAAGCATGAAAAGAAGAGTGTATATTATATATAATTCTTATATTGATGTTTTTCTCCTATCAACAGGTTTTTGTAAACGGAGGTACCATTCAATCCCGGTATTGATTCATGAACGACTCATGAAAAGCTGCGAGACGGGAGATGATGGCTGGAATTTTATTCTCTTGTGGCAGAATTGAGCACCTAAAATGATAGGTTCCTGGCATCTTTATTCACAAAACATCCATCCAAACAAAAGAAAGAGATATTAGTACAATTACCATAGACATATTTAGCTATCATCAGAAATTTCATTATTTCAAGCACTGACAGTGGAACGTGCATTCTAATTCTTTTGATACAGGAGTTACAAATTACCAAAAGCCTCAATAATGAACGAGTAATGGGAGTAATTTTCAAGCAGTTTGTGCATGGGAAAACGACATTGCCAAATATAATCGGTGGACAAATATTCTATACAGATCTATTACAAACCTGTCCAAATCCGGATCCTGGCACGACAACAATGCCTGTAGATTCGAGGAGGTGAAGTGTATAGAAAACATCAGGTTCTTTTTTAGCTGCTTTGGCGGCTCCAATCGCCTTTTTTGGGAGGCGAATTTGGGGGAAGAGAAACATTGAACCCTCAGCCTTGTTGCATGTCACTCCCTCCAAGTTGTTAAACGCATCCTCCATTGCCTAAATATTAGTTAATAATTTTTATAAAATTTCGTTCTTCTTTGTTTGGACTGTGCCTCTAATAGTTCTCGCTTCCATGTGCTAATTTTCTGTTAATTTGTTGATTCTAAAGAAAAGGTAGTCTTACACTCGCTTTTGATTTTTCTTTTTTTCTTCTTGAGTGGTGACGTGGCATGCCAGATGCATAATGCATTTAACAAAATAGACTGGTATAGCTGTCAGTTAATTTGGTTACTTTTTCTTCTTTGAACGACCAATTACTTTTGGCTGGCTAATGAACTATGGAAAAATGATATATAATAGGTTTTACTGGAGGGAGTGGCTAGTGTCAAACATATAGGACACGTACACTTGTCCAACGCGATAAAATTTTAATTTTTAAAATTGGAATGGCCGATCCAAACCGTACAAATTGTTCTATGTTATAAAATCTTTATGGAAACCAAATTTTATATTTTTTAAAATTTTTTTACTATTTTTTTGGAATTTTTCAATATGCTCAATCTAAAAAGTTCTGAACCCTTCAATTTTGAAAATTCGAAAAAAATAGTTAGAAAATATGAAAAAATATAAAATTTGATTATCAAGGATATTTTAATATAGAGATCATATTGAGCGGTTTGGATCGACCGTTCGAAATTTTAATGTGCGACGTTTGTATCGTGTTTGACGTCCTATATGTTTGATTCTAGCATTACTCTCTACAGGACTTAACTTGAAAAAGAGAGTTTTTTTTACTGAAAGCCGAAAGGTCATCTGTGTTCATGGAATTTAATAAAAAAAAACCATATACCTGGCCACCCTCTCCTCTTTTCAGTTTTCTCCTGGACAAACAAAAAGGTGATAGGAAAGGAAACTCTTTTCACTGATTTTACCTTTGCACGACGAGCAAGAGAATTGAGAATGCCATCTCTTTCTGCAGTGAATGACTCGTATGATGCATCTCCTCTCTGAAACAATAATCATGAAGTATTTGTTTTAATACAAAAATGATTTTCCCTCAATTTTTCTTGGAAGATAAATTTGATATGAATTATGACACCTTTGGTGTGTTCATGATAAGACTAGAAAGAATCTGGCCAGAGATGTTCGAGCAGAGATTCACTGATGCAATCTTGTAAATCTGCTCTCTGATACTGCTACTGAAGCCGATGACCTCCATGTACCCGCCTCTCTTGCCACATTCACCATAGTACCCTGGTGCAAATAATAACAGAAAAATGTTTTGCGTCAGAGGCAGCAACTTTTTTATGCTTCAAGTATAAATGTATAATGGACCTTCTTCATAGGATGCATACCTTTCGAGATGGAATGATATGATACCAAGAGGAAGTCTTCCTCGCCATAGCCAATGGACCTAACTATCTTTTTGAAGGAGTTGAATTTCTTGTCGCCGACATAGATATTCTCTTGGTAAACCTGTACCCAATTTTAAGAGAAAAAAGACAGATTTCAGATTGTAGATCTTATGCTGTTGCTCACATTTTGAAAATAAGTTTCGGGCAGGAATATTGACATTACCTCGTCAGCAAGGAGAACAAGGCCTTCCTTCTTGCAGAATTCCACAATTTGCCGCTGGTTGTCCTCTGTAAGAACCTAAACCAGTAGTCAAAAGAATTAGACAATAATTAAAAAATAAGGCATAGAAGAGAAAAAAAAAAAGCAAAGAAATGGTTAAAACGAAACAACTTTCTACCTGGCCAGTGGGATTACCAGGGTTAATTACCACAAGAGCTCTGACGCTGAGACCCTTTGATCTGGTATCCTCCAATTGCTTCTTCAGCTCAGAGATCTCAAGTCCCCATCCGGTGGCTTCATCAAGGTAGTATGGCACCTATAACAATAATGTGGAAATACAATATTTTCAATATATATAATTAAGAAGTAGCAAACTCATGTACACCAGAGTTCTTGCTATTTCCCTTTTTTTAAGAACATTAATATCTTCTTGTTTCTTGGATATAAACAACGAGAAACATATTTATTTTGAGGAATTTGTTAGGAAATCTGAATATTTTGGAGGCACCTTACGCACTACAATTTCTAGATCATCATATTTAGGAAACAACTTACGTAAGTATATCAAATGAGGTTTAATTATAGAGAAACATACAAGTGTTCCACCATGGAGTGTAATTGAGGCAGAGTAAAGTGGGTACTGAGGAATGGGGCAGAGAATTCCATCTTTCTCTGACCTTATCAAGAGTTGCATCATGCAGTGCACCTGTGGGAAAAAAAAATCATATTCAGTCAGTACAAGTTGCATAACAAAATACTTAATAAAATGAAACCAAATAAAATAAAATGGATGTCTATCTCCAAAAAAAAAGATGGGAAAATTATAAAACAACTTACAAATATCAACTAGAATAAGTTATTAACTACTTGTGAAATAATATAAAATACCAAGTAAAAGAATAAAAATTAAATGTAATTAAGTTTACCCCGGGAGTGGCACCGTCGGTAAGAAAAATATCATCAGCACTGGCTGGGAAACCATCACGAGCCTCAATTCCTGCAGCAATTGCATGCCGCAGTCCCTTAACACCCTGTATACGAATTTTCAAACAAAAATGTAAATGAGCAATTCACAGAAATTAAGTAGTACCAGGATAAAAATTTCTTTAAATTGCTCTTATTTTACCTGGCTATGACTGTAGGCACCTGTACCCTTGCCAGGGAAGTAGCTCAGGATTTTCTGTGCTCGTGCTACAGAATCTGAGCTGCTCCGTACATGAATTATAAATGGACCAGTAAGAATATGAGATCATCACTGTGGAACTTTATAAATATTGGCAACGTAACATTTATACAAGCTTAAAATAGGATTGGAACTGCAGTTATTTAACGTTTTATCGTGATATGTCAAACTAAATTTGATACACAACCAATTTATAAGACAAGAAAACGTCTGTACTTTCCTTATTACTGAAAGCGATTTTTTTTTTTCAATTAATTTAAAGGATTGTTTGTATTTTAAGCTAATTTGTTTTCAACGGATCCAAATTCTTACAAATTACCTGAATAAATTTCTTGTCTCAGACTTTTCCAAAAGGGAAGGGTGGTCACACAGAGCAAGTACCTGGAAATTACACAAGAATACAAATATAAACTTTCAGAAAGTTATTGAGGAATGTACCACACTGGGTGCTTATTTTTTTTTTCTTTTTCTAATTCACAAGCATTTGGTTTTTATTTTGAAATAAAAGAAGAAGAGCAACACTGACCTCACGGAAGAATGTTATAGGCTGTTGACCAAGTGCCTGAGGATTCCCAATACTGCAATAAATTACCTGGAACAAACAACCAGAATGCTCATCTAGAAAAGAAAATTGAAAATAAAATAAAATAAAATATAAAAGCAACGAAAAAAATTTCAAAATTAAAATAATAGGAAATTAAGGATAGTGTAGACTGCAAACCTCATCAAAAGGAAGTGAGCCTGGATTTGCTTGTAGCTGTTGCTCCAAGATCTGGATAAGTTTCCCAATTTACGACATTTCAAATCAATGTGGTTGTAAATATTTGAGTAACTGTAAATTATACCGTTGGATTTTAAATTCTCCAATCTTTTCAATTTGAGAACTAACAAGCAAAGTTGAAATTCTAACTTTATGCAAACGAGCAGATAAATTATTTTTGCTCGGTAAACAAAATTGATCCATCTCAACAAAATGCTTTTTTTCAGAAATAACTTGGCAGAGGCTGCCAATGTGAAACGTCTCAATAAAAATGTTAAAGAAGTTTTGATGAGATAAAGGATTGAGGAGCTTTTACAAAATTCAGTTTCCTTTCTATAAACCCCCAAAAAGTTTTCATATTTTGGTTATGAAGAATATTTTCCAACATGAAGCAGGTAGAATTACATTTGTGTGTATTTCAATTATGAAAAAAATATTAACACAGGAACAATACATTACCTGAGGGTAAGTTTCACTCTCTCCACGCACAGCATACTCGCATTTATAAACCTGCATACCAATAAAATAAAAAAAATAATTAAATCTTCCTCTAGACTGATTATCTATGCATATGAAATGTAGCAAAGAGGAAGAAAAACAATGCCACGGAGAAATCTAGTCGACTAAAACTCGGTATTAGAGATTGCATTTATAAGGAGAATTTCATAAAAACAAACGTTTGAAGGGCATATGAGCAAATATAAAACGGAGCTGAAACCTTGGGGTTGATGGAGCCAATATCAACTGAAGCAGTACCTTCGGATCCCATGAAGAAAGAACGAGAACCAAAAGACGAGTGATGAGTCTGACTTTTCGCTTTTATAGAAGAGAGAGATAGAGAGAGAAGTAGGTAGAGGAGAAGAAATTTTTCTGGTAGCACTAATTCGTCTGTTTTAATATTTTTCCCCTTTATTATTGTACGTAACATTAGAAACCAGGTGACTGAATGCCTAAATTTTGAATTCTATTAGCAGAGCTGGTGGAATTAATGTGGGTGTGGTACTGCGGAAGTGCGGATTACGGCTACTGAGGATTTCAGATTCTCTGTGGCGCACGCCATGTCGTAAGGAACCGAGCCACATTAATTTTTATGTGTATTTTCTTTTATTTAAAAAAATTTATATAATTTGTCCCCCAATTAAATATGATTAACTAATTTTTCCTCTTTATGTAATTGGGTTACAGTTACTTGTGTTGCTCTCTTGTGTTTCTTTTCTACGCAAGTATGCATACAGATTTTATGTTTTCAACGTTAATAAACGACACAAAACCAAAAATGTCAACTTTCCGGTTTTTTTTTTTTTTAAGTATATATGGTCAACTCTCGACATACAGGTGCTGTTTCGGTTTTAATCGGCGTGCGAACTGCGAACCCACCCGAGTTAAAGAGTTATGGTCTTTAGTACACGCGAAGTAAATCCATTCCTATGGGAAGTGTAGACCAAATAAATTAATAAATAAACGACAGTCGACAGGAGATTATGGAATGATTCAGTGCTCCCGAGTGGCTGGTTTTGGTGTTCCGTGTGCTGAGATTTTCAGCGGCAAGTGAAGCGATGTGGTTTTCTTTTTGGACTAATGCCAATCGGTCCAACTTTGTAATTGGGTCTGTGATCATCATAGTGTTCCAGCTAGGTTGTTAACGCGGATTGGAATTGCATGTAAATTTGATTACTTTGGTATTGTTTTTTTTAAAGTAAAGTTGAAATTGCGAAAATAAAATAAATACGATATTATAAACATGTTGTATTTTAACAATTAAATAAGGATGAAAATATATATAAACATGTTCGAAATTGATAGAAAGATAAAAGACAATAAGGATGAAAATATAAACAAGTTCCCTACTCTCAAAAAACAGAGAGATTTTTTTATTCACACTTTTTGACTTGTCCCTATTAAAAAACTTAATATTAACAGAACACTCAACTGCAAATATTGGAAACATAGCAAAAGTAATCGGAACTCAAACAAACTCTAAAGTTTCTTTATACATACAAGCCCAACTCCGTCTTCAGAAAATGTGTTCGTACTACATGGTTAGGTAATTAATGTTAATGTTCATTTATCACGGAAATCGACTTTCATCAAATTAAAATTAATAATTTTCAGTAATTGACAATGGTGAGTCGCATAGAGAGTGATTGAACTATAGTTGAAACCAAATTAAATCACATGTGTGATTTATTGGTTTCCCGTTTTTATGATTTTCTGTACTTAATTAATATAGGTTAGTTTAATCAACTAATAACCCTTTTTCTTGACCACCAATCCAGCCAATTTGAACACATAGAGAGTCAATAGTCTAAGCACATCATTCATGTGGAATCGACACCTAGTTAGATAGAACAAGTAATAATTTAAAAACTCATGCATACACAACAGTATGCATGATTTATTGCTCATACTAATTTTGTTACACATTAATTAAGCCTACCAAATTATAATACTATTAAAATCTTAAAAAAAATGTAGCGATCTTAATTAAAAAAAAAATTGTTTTTATGTAGCCCACTTGGTGGCTGTCAAGGCCCAAAAGAGATTAATTAGGATTTGAGATGAACTTTCTTTTTCGTTCACTTTTATTATTGGCAATTGAAAAAGACAAGTAATTGCTTGTATTTTATTGTGATGGTAATTAAAAAAAGAAAACTAAAATGTAGGAATATTATTTCAGTCATTGCGGATTTGTTACATTATTACACAAAGAAACTATCATATAGGAGCTATCAAGTTTTGTATTAAGTAGGAATTTCATTCAACTCTCGATTGAGATGTGAGATCGATGCTCAATGTGGCGGTCTTGCGTTTTTGCCTTAGTTTTTTTCTTGTTGCTGTCGCCTTCGTAATTGTTCCTGAAAATGAAATTTAAATGAAAACATATATATATGTCAGCACTTTCTCAATTTATTAGTTATTACAACTCCTATTTAATTAGGTCTTGTTATTGGTACGAGCAAATCCTCACCTTGCACACGATTACATTCTTTTTCAACCAACATTTTAGTTTAGCAAGATTTCAAGTTTGGTAACCAATAATATCCCACTACATTGATATAGGTAAAGAAAAAGAAAATTCAAAATTAAATTATTTTAGGAATTATATATCACCAGTCTCTTAGTGATCTTGTTAAGATATGTCTCGAGGCATCTCCTATGTTCTTGTACCGCTTCAAATGTTCTCTTGCCAGGCTGCGATAATCTACAAAGAGATCAAATGCACTCCAAATCAAGTTAGGTAATACAAACCCAATGCATTGACAAATCAAATATCAAATATCTAGTAAAACACTGCTTTTTGTACCTTAGAATTTGCTGCACGAGCAACTCGACCTCGCTTTGGTAGTCTATAATAATATCTTCCTAATTAAAAGAAAAAATAAAAAACGAGGCACAACAATTTTAACATATTAGGAAATTAATGTACGTGGCAATAAGATAAAGCAAAGACTGTAATCGAAATGCTATATCAATGATTCTGCTAGTTGAAACAAGACAGAATTGATTTAGTTATGTTGATTGAGTTGTTGACATCCTGAATGTACATGAAAACAAATAACATAAAGCAGACGGTCAACATCTTTCATAATTGGTACAGGACAGGTTTAATCTATTTTGTACCATTAATAAAGTAATAATATATCGGACTTTCATACACAAACATGTTAACATAATAACATTATTTCAACCAAACTTGTAATCGAAACGAAAAAGACAATTTTAATTAATGACACAAATGATAATGACCTGTACCTCTGTTGTGGCGGTGTTAGCGCTGAGCAGTACATGAAAATGAAGGGGTAAAAAAATAAAACTGTAAGAGCTTATATTATGAGAGAGAGAGAGAGAGAATTCTTTTTACTAACTACAATTTTCAGAATAGGGCATTTTTCTATTACATTTTTTATCTTTTGTAAGTATTTTTTCCCCCCCTCTTTCCAGTACAATTAATATTTTGTCAGCCGCATGCAACCATTGCCCATATTGACATTTGTTGTTTAAGCATGAAAAACATGAAAATTTGTGACAATTTCAAAATATCTGAATGCTTCTAATTAAATGTGCTTCCTTCCCTATTCTTGGAAGAAGATGTAATTGAATTACTCCTACCATGTTGTTTAATTAATTATACTGGTATCGTTAAGAAAGAAATTAAGAATGTTGGATTGAAACTGCAAATTAATAAACAATATAATAGAAAAGGAATCTTGTCATGTTTTTGTAATTTATCCTCCAATTTCCTATCATTTGCTGTTAGTTTGAGGTAATCTTTAATAAATAACACAATTCAGAGAATTAAAACATGTTCTCTGTACCGTGGTTGGTCGGCCACACCGTCTGGTCCGGGAGCTAAGCTGATCTTGTCAATAGCTTCACATAAAGAAGAGATCTCGTAGGCTTTGTTGAGTAGACCTTGGCTTCTCTTGCCATATGCTGTCGGATTCGGCCACTCGATCTTTGATGACTTCTTTTGAATTGGTATCTTGTTCTTCCCCATCCCCACCATTCTTAATTTGTTTCCTTTCGTCAAAGGAAGAACGTCTGAGAAATATATAGATTCCGTTCCAAGTTAATTAAGGCATAATTATGGGCCCCATGAGCAATTACTGTTTAAAAAAGTATTTGTGGGACCTACTCGTCAGAATTGGAAACAGAGTGAGTCGGTTAGTGTTATTTTCGTCCTGCTGAGTCTGATTCAGACTATTTCCACGCTCACAAGCCATTTTTAATTCTTCTTATGTTGACCCACTAGCGCGTTAAACAAGCTTTTTCTTGATATTTTTTTACGTTAAATTTTCGACTTCTGCTATATTTGCAAGTAGCCTAAATAAAAAATGGAATGTTTTCTTGCTGGTCTCATTTTGATACTTTTAGACTTCGGTTTTAGAATGGATTGCATATATAAGCTTCTATGTTTGGAATTTGTATCCTGAGAATCCATTCACGAAGCATTGTATATTTCTTGTGTCTAAAAAAAACTTAAATTTCAATTTTGTATGAAATACAATAAATAATATACTTAAATTTTGCAAGTGTTGATAGAATTCACTACTATTGCAAATGTGCAGAAATTTGTTTGCAATGATAAGGTACATGAGCGAAGTAGCGACTACCGAATAACGAGAAATCCATATGGAAAAATTTAATTTGTACCAATTAAATAGTATCCTAGATGTTAGCATGCTGCAATTACTAGTGACAGGAATGCAAATTTAGGCTAATTTTGCCCCTGATTGTACCAGTTTACATAGCATCCTATTTACTGATATTACTATGAATATGTCAAAAGGAGCATACAAATCAGGCTAACATAACTTTTACAATTGCATAGTTCATTCCAAAAATTAAAACATCAATAAAAATCGCAGAAAGGAGAAAAAAAAAAAGAGAACATAATCCAACTGATTTGTCTTATATACAAAAAAAAAAGAGAGATAATCCAACTGATTCATCTAGTCGTTAAAATTATTATTTTTTTTAACAAAAAACTAAACACCAATTGCCTCTATTACGTTAGACCAATTAAGCATGTTCCAAATAAAAAGAAAAAGTTAATCTTTCTACAGCTTCGTTGAGTTTCCAACTATTTAGTGCATAAATTAAGTAAATTCTACCAACTCAAAATATAAAATCCTCCAAATACCCTTTCCCTAAACTAGCCCGACTCCTCAATTTCTCTCAGACCCTGCAGACAGGACACTTGTCACAAAACAGTACAAAACGAAACAGATCCAAAAAAAAAGTGCTTCCTCGTCCTCCTGATTAAAAAAATGTGGCATTGGGCCGAGGACCTCAAACTGAGGAGGCAGGCTGCAAACAATCAAGTCAACAGCATGGTTAGTTTGCGGAGAGGCCTTGCTGAGGAAGCTAGATCCTTTATGATCTAGTAATTACTGGTGGTAGCTTAGGTGAAAAAAACTTTGCCATTGAACTGAGAGCACCGGACTCAACATATTTCTTTGCCTTAGATGTTAGAGACCTTTTAAAATTGCTTTGCTTTCGAGTTATCTTTTATTACCAGATTGGACTGTCAATAATTACAACTTGGGGCTTGGGGAGTCTACAGTGGCCACACAAACTCAAGTATCATGCGTACCTCTTTATTGAGATCAAACAGCATGGAGTTCCCTCCTTGGACCGGCCTCCGATGATTTCCTCTTTGTTGAGGTTTCCCATTGGCTCCCTGGTCCGGCATTTCATCTGATCCTTGAGCCGGGCCTTCGAATCCAGCCTCCCTTCCTCCAAGGGGTAATTGTGACTGTATTTATCGTTACAAGTAAGGGGGGGGGGGGGCAAAAAAAATTAGAAAGAAACCTAGGCAGATAGCAAACCACCTTTGTGGTCAAGGAAACATAAAGAGGAAAAAAAAAAAAATGGATCAAACATGAAGAAGTAGCTACAAACCTCTGCAACCATCATATTTTGTAAATTGTGCTCAAGTAGAGCTCTGTGCTTTCCTAGCTCTTGTATGCTTTCCATGCCTGGTTCAAGAGAACTACAAATGCAAAGTAACCTTCTTATAATTAAATTGCTGACCAATAATTAGCACATATAATGATATCTATTGTACCTGGCCTGTTCCTTCAGTGCCAAGACTATATTGCTGCTATCAGAGGGCACCTCCTAATTAAATTGACATATGAAAAAACAAAAATGAAAATATTCTAACATAAAAGAATAGTGCACATAGTATAATGTGGTTTGTATTAGTACCATTGTTTGGGATGGTTGCGTGGTTGAATCATCGGCCCTGTGATGCACAGGAGCTAGTGTTTTTAGGAAGTCAACTGTAGCCTGGAAGGAATTATAGAATAATGTCGTCAGTTTTATATAAGATTTCCAAATGAAAAAATTAAATATTCTTGTAGAGTAGAGAGAAAAACTGCACCTCTGAAAGTTTGTATCTGGTTTATCGACAAAGACACAGACAGATATTAACGAGATTAGCAAAAAAAAAAAAAAAGATGGATTAATCAAATTGTAACTGAATTGAAACAACAGAAAAATAAAAGGTTATAAAAAATAAAAATAAAAAGCATACTGATCTCTTTGCTCCTGGGGCATACTGGCCAGGTCCTTTAGAAAGCGTTCAAGGATCCTCCCCATTCTAAAAGAAGCAAGAATGAAAAGTCAATGGGTGTAAAAGTACATACCCAATCCAGTAAAAAAAAACGCAAAAAAGATCTTGTGAACTAAACTAGTAACCAATGCAGCTAGAAATTCTCACCGGTATCAACCCTCACACTTACCGTCATTATTAGCCAAAAAAACCCAGTGCAAAAGAAAAATTACATCGAAGCACAGAAACAAAACAAAAAAGTTTTGCTTAAGAATAACCTTTTACTTTATGTTATTTCTTTATATATATGGGGGAAAGAAGTAGTCTTGTGTGTAGGGAGTAGGAAGTAGCTAATAAGGATATAGTCATATAGTGTTTGCTCCAAACTAAAGCCTAAAGGTTGACAATTCTGAAAGAACTACTAAGATGAAAGATTAAAGAACGAAAATGATAGAACTATGAAAAAATAAAGAGTTTGCAGTTATGTACCTTTCTTTATCTGTGGGGAAATGCTTGCGATTGCCAGCAGGAGAATACATGACTGCAGCGACATCGGCATCACAGAGCACTGAAAGGTCATGCGCCTTCTTGATGAGGCCTGTGCTTCTCGTGGAGAAGGTTTTTGTTCTCTGGTAATTATGCTCCATCTTCTTAATGGTTATTTTCTTTCTTGGCATGTTGATGGTATTGCCTCGTTGGAATGTGGGTAAAAGAATCAAGGAAAGACGAGAGGAGAGGAGAGGAGAGGGACAGGGGGCTTGTAACAATGTTAATTTAGTGAAAGAGCTAGGGAAGGGAAGGGAGCAATAGCATGCAGGGACTTGGGAAAGGGAGGGTATATAACAGGCATGAGATGGGACACGTGTAAGGAGGGGATAAGTCTGTTCCATCTCTTCTCTGGTTGATTCTCTGTTACAACTTCCAAGAGGATCTGTAATAGAATGTGTGGGCGTGTGTTGCGAAGAAAGCCCAACACTGTGACTCTGTGTGAGACATTTCATCGAACATGTTGTGTACATCGAATAAAAAGAAGAAGCATACCACAGCTGATTTCGCTAATTTCCGACTTCCGACTTTGGAATGAATAACATAACGCAACTGACTGAGGACTTTATAACACAACACTCGTGTTGATAAATTTCACTAGTAATCAAAAGCGTACAGAAAGTATGAACTGGACTCTCTTATTGGGCCTCTCTTATCGGGCCAAGTTCTCTTCTGCTTCTCCCATGCGTCAAGCCCAGTAATAAAGCTACAGCATACAGCCTACCGGCAGCGAGGCACGTTTACAAAATTAAATTGGTTGTATCTTGTATCCCATTTTATGCAATTTGTCTATGTGAGTATATTTTGATATAAAATCAAAGACAGCAGAATATGAATGTTTCAATTTTGAAATTTTTTGATGAAATTAAACTTGTATGGTATTATCATTTTTTTTTTTATGTGTCCGGTGGCGGTGGGCATATCTATAACATCTTAACTGTTGAATTAAGCAATTATTATAAGTTATTTTTAATATTTATCAAAATTGTAAAATTATTTTGCGGCCAACGGATTTAATCCTCGAATTGTAAATTGCATAACCATCTTTAAATTATATGCATATAAAAAATTATGATATTTTAACTTCATTTTGATAATGAACATGAGCCGAAAAAAAAATAATGTACATTTTAAAAACTTGGAAAATTAAAATTTTGGAAAGAAAATTAAATTGAAAATGTAGAAGGGTTTCTTAAGTAGAAAATTTGAAGAGGAAAGATTCATCATAAATTCATCATATGTAATAATAATTGGCATCGTATACGGTCCTGTTCTTGACTGGACTAATCCGGTGTCTTGATTATCTTCATCAAACTGGATTTGTCCAGTGATTTCCTTAACATATACACTGTACACAGATTTCAAAACAAAGATTTCGCTCCCATTTCTCTCTTCTCGTCTTCTCTAAGGGTGCATTTGGATCGTTGGAAGAAAGAAGAAGAAGAAAAAAAATTATAAACAATCCAAACTCTTCACAAAATTACACACTTCCCAATATTTCTTCCCACACCTATCCAAACGAAGCCTAATAAAAGAAAGAAAAAAAAAAAAAGAACTCTCCTATTCAATTCAATTCCAGCTCCGGCCCGTGTCTCTACAATTTCGCATTTCCCCTTTGCAGTTTGCATTGCTCTCGATAATTTAGGTGTACTCTTAAGGAGTAAGGATGGAACCTGACCCGGATTGGCGTAGGCAAGTCAAAAGCAATTACTATTGCCTTGAATTGTCTTAAAACATCAATTTCCAACCCTGAATATCAATTACTATTTCTATTTGTTTTTAGTTTTATTTTATTTTATTTATATGCTGGTACGTCGGAACGCAACGTTACTTGTTTTGCACGGTTGATTGTTATTACCTTATTATCGCCTATTGGAAAGTTAAATCATTATTATAGTACTTAACGTGATACATTTTTTTCAATGAACTTACCATTTGTAGGGGCAATCCTAGCTAAATTTACAGTCCTTCCATTTTTAATAGTAATTTTATAAAGTTTGTTTGTTATGTTTTAAGAGGTTTGATTTAAAAATATACATTTATTAAATAAACTGCTTCGCCTATTAAACAGTATGTACTTCATTTTATTAATTGAAGATAACTTGAATGTGAAACTTTAACATTCTATATAAGATTTTTAAGTATATTAAACTATTTTTATATCATTCGATGAATGGAAAAATTGCATCGAGTTTCATTATTTTTCACGTGTCTGATATATTAATATACTACAAATCATTTTGCGAAGTCAATTTTCAAATTGTAAATTTAAATTTCTAATTATATTTAAAATATCAATTTTTTTTATTTATTGCCGATAGATTTCCATCCTATTATCATTAACATTAACCTAACCATTGATAAAAGAAAATTACTATCTATCATCTCTTCACGTTCCATCCCTTACCATCACGTTTGTATTATTCACAATATCAAATTATATGTTCAATTTGTTTATCTATGTGTTCACTTTATTCAATTATGAGTTAGATTTTTTTTTTATATTGTTGTTCAGATTTTTATATACATATTCAATTTATTTTTATTGAACTTATTTGTTTGTATATGTTCACTTTGATTATGTAAATATTCACTTAGTCTATTTTACATATTCATGTTGTTCAAACGATGGAAAAACTACCTATTGCATTTTTGTCCATTTACTTTTTTTTTTAACTATAAGCCCTTATTCAAAATTTATTTATATTCCCTTCTATTGACCATTATCTTCAATTAATAGGAAGGAATTGCATCCTGTGAATTGCTCATGATTACTGAGATTTTCGGGGCTGATAAGGATCATCTCTGAATTCCATCATCCCCATCATCCTCCCACGTTTTTTTCCTTTTTTGGATGAGGAAATGACGCGTTTTTCTTTTTTGGATGAGCAGTTGAAAAGAGGGAGGGAGCGACACATATACAGAAAAAAGAGAGGCCTCTGTTTCGCTCCTCCTCCTCCCCTTTACCTCTGATCCCACCCCTTCCGTCCATAATGGTTCTAGTTATAAGAACAAATTTTTTAGTTATTATATTAACCGTTCTCGTTAATATACATAATAGTTCTAGTTAATATGCATAATAGTTCTAATTAATATGTATAAAGGTTCTAGTTAATATGTACAACAATTATAATTAATATGCATAACAGTTCTATTTAATACTAGAAGAGTAAATTGCGCTTCGCGCGATATATGAATACCATGATGACGATAAAGATAAAAGTTAAATATTCATCGGAAGATCTAAGATATATATTAATATATATCACGGATAGCGGTCATGGAAATTAATATATATCTTAGATATCCGGATGAATATTTAACTTTTATGTTATATATCTCTCTGTCGTCACTTTTCTCTTCGCCGCCTCCTCCACAAAACTCACCTCATCTCTCCTCTCCACCGCCTCGTATATATCAAGATATGGTAATGGCTGAAAAGCTGTCTCCTTAATACATATATATCGAGCTTCACTAAAACATTAAAATTAGTGATACAAATTATACTATATTTATAATTGTTGAAAAATAAAGAACATTCTTTCCGAACTTCAAGACCACTAATAAAAGAGTTCTGAAGTGCAAGAATAATATATTTTTTTTAATTAAACTGATTATAAATTTCTTAAATATTTGATTGAATTTAGTTTGATAAGAGTAGAGTAAAAACATAAGAAAAATCATACCGTTATAAAAATCCATTTCCTTGTGCTAAACTCAAAAATGAAAATGTAAATTTCAGTCACAATGCAATAAAATAAAATAAAATACAAAAAATCCACATGTACCTCACCAAAAGAACTTAATATATTAGTATGTTAATGTTATTAAAGGTGGAACTAAACCAAATCAATATTTTTCAAACAAATTTCAGCCACTTTTTAAGTCATTACACCTGAAATATCATACCAGTTAATATGCAATCAATATCTTCAAAAAGAAAAAAAAGTAACGTACAACCATTTAGTAACTGAGCTGGTAAAAGTACAACTTGAAGGTATAGAAATGCTTCTCATCACATAATTACTAATAACCTTGAGGATTGGCGGTATTAAATGGCATGGATTGCTAATGAGATTGCTCTCATTTATTCTGTGTGTTTAAATGGCTAATAAAATAAATCAAACTAACTGGACACATGTGCCTTCACAAACACGCCACGTGTACCAACTATCAAGATTAAATTGTAGTGGAAACCATCATCAACAATATGATTGGTCTCACAGCAAGCTAATTCTTCAGCTAAATAATAGAACCCAAAATTCAAAGGTTGGTGCTATGAATATAGTATGCTAAATTGTAGTTCTGAATAAGGTTCAGATTTCAGAGCAATTAGGAATGGAAACCTAATTTCTCAATTTTAACGAACTAAAAACTTATACACACTTATAGTTAAGAATATCTATAAATTTGTTGTATGTGCAAGCAAGACAGGGATAACCTTTGAATGAATTTCTGTCAGGATCCGCTCTTCAAGCTCTCTTAGATAGGTAGATCCATCTCGATTAAAGCGTGTGCCTTGAGTGCTTTGGTTTTGTTCCTCTCTATTCCCTTTCTTACTTTTTTCCAACTCATTCATATTAATTGACAAAGCTTTGGAATCCCTTTCCAGTTCTTTGGCCTTCTGATGTGTTTCTTCCAACTTATTTTCAACAATAGCCTTGTTTGCACCAGTTTTCTTGTGATTCTCTTTTATGTACAAAAACAGTTTACTGATATCAGGAATTCAAACATGAAAGTAAATAAAAGAAATTAAAGCACCATCTCCTATTTATTTCAAGGAGACAGCTGGATTATGAACAAATATGAAATGGGCCTAACGGGGCTCAACAAATTCTGATTCGTAAGAGTGGCATAGCAGAGAAGTAATCATCAGCCATAGAACCTACCACCGTGCCAAATAGATATTCATTGCTTCCCAAGCTATTCTCATTCTCATGGCTATAATGCACTTATATTTTCTCAAAAATTCC
Source organism: Rhynchospora pubera (assembly GCA_028095005.1). Taxonomy (NCBI): domain Eukaryota; kingdom Viridiplantae; phylum Streptophyta; class Magnoliopsida; order Poales; family Cyperaceae; genus Rhynchospora; species Rhynchospora pubera. Next base: position 154,545,559 of record CM051462.1, on the reverse strand, counting down.
CATGAAAAAATATAAAAGATGAATGAAATTACTATGTTGTATAAATTCTTTACACAGTTTACATACTAATTGCGAGCAAGGTGAAAACTGAACTCTTTAACACCAAACACCAATACAAACATGAAGAGAGGCAATCTAATTTGCATATTTTTTTGTTAATGCAGGTACAAATTCTAATGGTTGGGGCAACATTTTACATGTTATTTTGCCACACATTGATGTTTAAACTTTACTTAAAACTCCAATCAATATCTGAGAACAAAGAGGGGACGATTATAAAATTTAAAAAAAAATGTAATATCACAATTTTTAGTGGTACAAATCTTGTACTCGGCTTCCTTAATTGCTTATTTTGCTCACCTGTGAGTGCATTTCTGGCTTCATTAAATTCATGGTCTAAAATGGTATACTCCAGGGCTCTCCTTTGCTTGTGGAGTTTCTGGTACTCTGTTAGCTCTTCTTTCTCTTCATCCAGTTCCTTCAGCCTGTCCTCTAGGAACCGAACCACCTAGTCTATCTGCTTCCTTTTTTTTTTTCTTAGGTCAAATTAAAATTAAAAGGTAAGCCCTTTGTAATGGAAGGCTCAATTTGAAAGGTACAGAAAAATATGTCTTAGATACCATCATATATATAGAAGATACAGTATCAGAACAAAATATTAAATGCTTTAGTTATGCAGTAAATTAATATATTTAATGTTCTTAAGTCTTGCACTAACTGTCAACCACAGCTCTCTAATTTTATTGCCCTAAGATATTTCTCATTAATGTATATCAAATATTTGTCATTAATGTATATCAATTCATTGATATCAATATAAATAAATAAAATTTACACTAATAATTATGACTGGTTATACACAAATAACCTCTCAAAAATAGGCTTACACATATGTTTAATCAATTGAACATATATATATAGAGCCAATACATGATCCTTCCCTGCTACATTTATTTCATTTAAATATATTTTGACAATTATGGAAGGATTGTTGACCTTATTTATTTCATTTAAACTCATCAAATTTACTAATTTGTACACGTAAAAAAAAATTAATCAGTAATGCAAAATTGACAGACATACAAATAGATAAGCCCCGATTTCATGGATCAGACATTTTAAATCATACCTAACCTACTTATTTCATGGACTTTGATACAAAACAAACATTCCGAATTAATATAACCAAATGTCATTATGATTTTCCAGCCTTCCCCAAATAAATCACGAAAAATCAATCAAATAAAACCAAAGGAATATAAGCAAACCATTTAATAAAATATGAGCGAATCTGTACTATTTAACATTGTATCTTTATGTTAACAGAATTTTTTTGTATCAAAAAAAAAAAATAAACAATGTTATTTAGGATCGCCAGACACTTTGCAAATAAAGAAACAAATCAAAAGAATATCTTACAGATTTCATATTTCTCACCATCTAAAATCAAACAAATTAACATAAATGAAGGTAATTTTCGAAATTAGACAAAAATTAAAAAATAACTTCACTTAATACATTTCAAAATTTAAAATAATAGCACAAATTCTACTTTTTGTTGATCAATAGATAAAGAGGCATACAAAAAAGTTGATTGGGAAGAGAGTGTTAGGAAGTGTGTAATTTTCAATTTTAGTGCTAATTACAAGTTAATTAACCAATTAAACATCACACACATAAAGATCTAGCACGAAAGCCATTCAACACAAGAGAGAAGTGGTGGAAATGTACCTCTCTTGGTATAGCAACCAAGAGGCTCGAATCCTTGGCTTTGGAGTCGATCGAGAGCTCTCCAATCACCTCCTATTTGCGGCGCCTCGAGTCCACTATGGTATTAACCAAGTTCTTCTCAATTCGTGCTAGCGAAGAGAAGAACGAGTCTAATCCCAAGCGTTTCCTTTCTTCAACCAAAGAACCAAACCAATTTGTGGGAGAAAAGGGATGCTCAACACATGAGCTTGAGGGGAGAGGAGATGAGGGGGGCGGCGCACCCTATGGGGGGGAGAGGAGACACTTTGCAAATAAAGAAACAAATCAAAAGAATATCTTACAGATTTCATATTTCTCACCATCTAAAATCAAACAAATTAAAATAATTGAAGATAATTTTCGAAATTAGACAAAAATTAAAAAATAACTTCACTTAATACATTTCAAAATTTAAAATAATAGCACAAATTCTACTTTTTGTTGATCAATAGATAAAGAGGCATACAAAAAAGTTGATTGGGAAGGTAGGGATTAAGATAGGGGGGTTGATTAAGAAGGAGAGTTGACTCACGACTTTGTCTTCTAGGCGACGACGACTGTTTAATCAATTTCATTACTGGCAATCTCTACTTCCCATTCTAGTGAGAAAGAAAGAGGTCTGGTGGGGTTTTGGCTGAGAGGAAGTAGCAGAGAAAGAGAGAGGTGGTAGTGACAGCGGAGAAGAGAGGAGGAAGATCGATGGATGTGGGGTCCTTGGCTGGAGCGAGTGAGAAAGAAGAAATGGGTGAGAGAGGCGATGAGAGAAGGAGAAAGGGCTAATCCGGTCCCGCGCGGGACCGTCCAGCGCAGCCTTCAAACCGTCCTATCTGATTTGGACGGTTCGGGCCTATCAATCTGGTTACATGCACTGGGCTCCCTTTGCCATTGAGATTAAATCACACGGCTGTGATCTATGCGCTGGACGGTCCCGAGCGGGACTAGATCCCATTCGGAAAGAGAGAGGAGGGTGAGCGGCGCAGAATTAGATTGTACTGATTTTATGCATTTCCTATAAAGTGGCGCTTGTTAAGACGGGTCATTTTAACCATCATTATTGGTTGCAACATATTTGCTTACAGAGTTTCTGTATCAAGGAATACAAAATTGTTAACACCCTAACAAAAATCGCTGCCGTGCCGACTGTTTGTTAAAATTTTCTAACCGGATTCCCACGCATCTTTATTTATAATACTGATAATAAAAGTTCTAGTTAATATGTATAGAGGTTCTAATTAATATAGTAAAGATTCTAGATAATATGCATAATAGTTCTAGTTGGAGGAGAGAGTCAGCAACAAATGGAGAAGTTATTCATGCGTTCTAGTTGGAGGAGGGAGAAATTATTAACGCGTTCTAGTTATAGGAGGGAGTCAGTAGAGGGAGAAGTTATTAACGCGTCCTCCAGCGCTCATCCTCCCTAGTTCTCATCTCTCATTCCCGTACATACGGAAATGAAAGAAAAATTATGAACGCGTTTTCTAAAAATAAAAAGCAATTCTGCTGAGACTTTAGATTGCTCAAAACAATTCCCATTTGATATTCTAATTAAATAAGTGCAGCCCGTTTTTGACACAACGACCATAGATCCTTTTATGTGATATGATGTGGCCATCTCAAAATTTAATCATTATTTCTATATCGCGTCAACACAAATCTACCTTACAATCGATTTAGTTTCAGTAGTATAGAAAAGAGAGAGAGAATATGACAGAATCTTTAAATGTAAGAGAGTAATTGCTCAAATGTAAATCGTCTTTTATCAAAGATAAGAGTACAGGGTATATATAGACTAAGGTACTGATATATCTACTGAGAAGTCGTTCAAGAAACCAGTACGTACAGCTACTAATTTTTATACATTGAATCCTATAGCTATGTATCGGCTATGTTGTGGCAGTTTCTTGAGTTTGTCCTCTATCATTATTATCAGTTTATCACTAATTACTTTATTAGACTATCACGACGATAAATATAAGTGTCACATGAATAATATTTACTGATTGTTTAGAAATCATTGTGATTCGGCTAGATGGAACAAGTGAAAATCATTGAACAGACAGAACAAAAATATTTGATTGTAACAAATGCGGTTATTTATATATTTATCTATTTATTTATTTTGCCAGGTCCTTTAGAAATAATTCATTTACATGACCTAAAAGAAGAGAATTTTCCTGCTGCTTTTTATTATCTAATTAAAAGAAGGAAATAAAGAATATCAGGAGAAATTTTTTTATTCACACTTTTTGACTTGTCCCTACTAAACTTAATCTTAACAGAATATACTTAGTCTTCAGAAAATGTGTTCGTTCTTCATAAAATTAATAATTTTCAGAAATTGACAATGGTGAGTCGCATAGAGAGTGATTGAACTATAGTTGAACCCAAATTAAATCATATATATGTGTGATTTATTGGCTTCCCGTTTTTATGATTTTCTGTACTTAATTAATTAATGCACATTACTTTAATCAGCCCAATAACGTATTCTTTTTATTGACCTCCAATCCAGCCAAATTGAACACATAGAGAGTCAATAGTCTAAGGCATAAGCACATCGTTCATGTGGAATCGACAACTACTTACATATAGAGAACAAGATAATAATTTTAAGAACTCATGAATACACAACAGTACGTAATATGCATGATTTATTGTTCATACTAATTTTTCTGCACATTAATTAAGCCAACGAAATTATAATACCGTTAAAATCTTAACAAAAGGTAGAGATCACGATTACATAAAGTTGTTTTTACTTAGATAGTCCACAGGGTAGCTGTCAATGTTATAACAGTAGCTTAATTTTAAATCAGTACTAATGGATAAACATAATATGTTAGTCACTTAAGCATTTTGTCAAACACTTCATAATCAGTTACACGTGCAACACACTTAAATCATGAAATAGGTCCAAACCTAGTGCCTAGCCGTTGTAGAAATGTGGGCTACTAAACTCACATGAAGGAATGGGTTAAAATGGTCAATAATCTCGGCCTTGTCTCAGGCATTTCAACAAACACATAGTGCTCATGGTAAAACTTGATTAGACATTGCAATAAATGCTTGGGAAATTTAGTAAAACTGTCCTACCGTGAAGTGTGAAGTGGTAGAAGCCGAATCTCGTTCAAAATACATGTGTGAAATATGGAATGGTGTTAGGTGAAAACCTTAGCTATAAATAGAGGTGCATGGTTCTTCAAATCCTCAAACCAAATCAAAATTACAAATAAACGAGTTCAGTGAGTTTGAGAGAGCGAGAAGGAGCTTGGGCAGGAGCGGGCTATAGCAGGAAGGGCGTACGGTGTCTCCCCCAAGAGTTCGTCGTTAAGGTAGGGGCCGTCCCGACCTTCGTTGTTCCATCCTTTTCCTTTTGAATTTCAGTCCCATTTGGTTATTTTGATCCAAAATAGTATCAAGTAGTAACTTATAATCAGTTAGAATAGATATAAAGATATAGTTGTATATGTTTTACCATGAAAATGAAAAACACATTTTTAACTGTTAAAAACGCGGGCTGTTCTGTTTGGAGAAGAAAGGTCCGACTATTTGGTTTAAATAAGTACTATTTACAATTATTTCACAAAAGTGCTTGAAGCCTAGCTGGTTGTGCCCGTGTCAATAGGGCTTTCTACAGCCCAATCCCAAGTTTTCGAATCCCATTGATGAAATTTAATTTTTAGAAATTCTGAAATTCTATTTGATTTCCATGCTCACTTTGAAATACCATAAGTCCTTCAATTTAACTCTGATTTTTACAAACTTTGATTATTTGGAAAGCTTATAAAAAGTTCTAAAGCATCATTATAAATTTATGGATCAATATATGTTCAATAAATGTCAGCTCTATTTTGAAAATCAGAGATTATATCATCTTTCTTATTTTAAACACTATGTTGTTATTTTATTTTAAGTGAAACTTATATGTTAGAAACTTTTCAAAATTGATTACGGCCATATTATTTATATTTACAAATAATGTAAAATTAATATGTCCTATTTCGTTATATACTTAATGATTATATAGCTAGTCCGTCATTTTATATGAAAATCTTATACTATTTTCTGTATGATTATAAATTGGTGATTTATGGAATTTATGATGGTGAAATTATGTTTTATGGGGAAGTCAATAGAATTGATGATTAAAATTACACACGAGGAGAATTTATTATTTTTGACCGGTACCTGGTTGGCGATTCTTTCGGGATTAGCGGTCCGTCAGACGTGGCGGAACTCGGTTCCTTCAGGGTGTTAGAAGGAACGTATTTTCACTGTGGCAGGTGAAAATGCCACTCCATCTGCTGTTGGAAGTGCGAAATGGTCCAAACTAACGGCTGACTAGTATGGTTCCATTCTGAAGTGTGGCCAAAGTATGTTGATGACGTTGGTTCCCCAAAAGATAAAGTAATTTTTATAATGAGTATTAGCTGAATTTTATATACTCCATTGAAAATATACATTTTATTGTGTTGATAAATGGTTGAATTTTGATGCATTTCATTAAGTTGATTTATTCAATTTTATAATCTTTTGAATGATATCTCCGATTGACTTCCAGAGGTTGGAAGTCGAGATTGTTCCTACTGAGTTGAAAATTATACTCACCTCCATTTTTAATCCACAGAGACAGTGTCGGAGTAAGATTATTACTAATAGCTGGAGCCGCTGCGTGGAGTTAATCTAGAAGTTATTTAGTTTTTATTTATGAGTAGTTTAAGATTATTTATTAGATATTATTAGAAAGTTTGTTATTTTAGTATGTCTTCCGCATCGAGATTATAAACTCGTTTGGGGTCGGATGCACCGGATTTTGTATTTGAGACTTTATTATTTTAATGATGCTCAGTTTATGATTGCTGTTGAGTTGTGTACATTCTGAGAAAAAAAAAATGCTCTCTCGGGGTGTGACAGTCAAGGCCCAAAAGAGATTAATTAGGATTTGAGATGAACTTTCTTTTTCATTCACTTTTATTATTGTCAATTGAAAAAGACAAGTAAATTGCTTGTATTTTGTTGTGATGATAATTAAAAAAAGAAGAAAACTAAAATGTAGGAATATTATTTCAGTCACTGCGGATTTGTTACATTATTACACAAAGAAACTATATAGGAGCTATCAAGTTTTGTATTTAGTAGGAATATCATTCAACTCTCGACTGAGATGTGAGATGCTCAATGTGGCGGTCTTGCGTTTTTGCCTTAGTTTTTTTCTTGTTGCTGTCGCCTTCGTAATTGTTCCTGAAAATAAAATTTAAATGAAAACATATATATATGTCAGCACTTTCTCAATTTATTAGTTATTACAACTCCTCTTTAATTAGGTCTTGTTATTGGTACGAGCAAGTCCAAATTAACATCATCCTCACCTTGCACACGATTACATTCTTTTTCAACCAACATTTTAGTTTAGCAAGATTTCAAGTTTGGTAACCAATAATATCCCACTACATTGATATAGGTAAAGAAAAAGAAAATTCAAAATTAAATTATTTTAGGAATTATATATCACCAGTCTCTTAGTGATCTTGTTAAGATATGTCTCGAGGCATCTCCTATGTTCTTGTACCGCTTCAAATGTTCTCTTGCCAGGCTGCGATAATCTACAAAGAGATCAAATGCACTCCAAATCAAGTTAGGTAATACAAACCCAATGCATTGACAAATCAAATATCAAATATCTAGTAAAACACTGCTTTTTGTACCTTAGAATTTGCTGCACGAGCAACTCGACCTCGCTTTGGTAGTCTATAATAATATCTTCCTAATTAAAAGAAAAAATAAAAAACGAGGCACAACAATTTTAACATATTAGGAAATTAATGTACGTGGCAATAAGATAAAGCAAAGACTGTAATCAAAATGCTATATCAATGATTCTGCTAGTTGAAACAAGACAGAATTGATTTAGTTATGTTGATTGAGTTGTTGACATCCTGAATGTACATGAAAACAAATAACATAAAGCAGACGGTCAACATCTTTCATAATTGGTACAGGACAGGTTTAATCTGTTTTGTACCATTAATAAAGTAATAATATATCGGACTTTCATACACAAACATGTTAACATAATAACATTATTTCAACCAAACTTGTAATCGAAACGAAAAAGACAATTTTAATTAATGACACAAATGATAATGACCTGTACCTCTGTTGTGGCGGTGTTAGCGCTGAGCAGTACATGAAAATGAAGGGGTAAAAAAATAAAACTGTAAGAGCTTATATTATGAGAGAGAGAGAGAGAGAATTCTTTTTACTAACTACAATTTTCAGAATAGGGCATTTTTCTATTACATTTTTTATCTTTTGTAAGTATTTTTTCCCCCCCTCTTTCCAGTACAATTAATATTTTGTCAGCCGCATGCAACCATTGCCCATATTGACATTTGCTGTTTAAGCATGAAAAACATGAAAATTTGTGACAATTTCAAAATATCTGAATGCTTCTAATTAAATGTGCTTCCTTCCCTATTCTTGGAAGAAGATGTAATTGAATTACTCCTACCATGTTGTTTAATTAATTATACTGGTATCGTTAAGAAAGAAATTAAGAATGTTGGATTGAAACTGCAAATTAATAAACAATATAATAGAAAAGGAATCTTGTCATGTTTTTGTAATTTATCCTCCAATTTCCTATCATTTGCTGTTAGTTTGAGGTAATCTTTAATAAATAACACAATTCAGAGAATTAAAACATGTTCTCTGTACCGTGGTTGGTCGGCCACACCGTCTGGTCCGGGAGCTAAGCTGATCTTGTCAATAGCTTCACATAAAGAAGAGATCTCGTAGGCTTTGTTGAGTAGACCTTGGCTTCTCTTGCCATATGCTGTCGGATTCGGCCACTCGATCTTTGATGACTTCTTTTGAATTGGTATCTTGTTCTTCCCCATCCCCACCATTCTTAATTTGTTTCCTTTCGTCAAAGGAAGAACGTCTGAGAAATATATAGATTCCGTTCCAAGTTAATTAAGGCATAATTATGGGCCCCATGAGCTATTTACTGTTTAAAGAAGTATTTGTGGGACCTACTCGTCAGAATTGGAAACAGAGTGAGTCGGTTAGTGTTATTTTCGTCCTGCTGAGTCTGATTCAGACTATTTCCACGCTCACAAGCCATTTTTAATTCTTCTTATGTTGACCCACTAGCGTGTTAAACAAGCTTTTTCTTGATATTTTTTTACGTTAAATTTTCGACTTCTGCTATATTTGCAAGTAGCCTAAATAAAAAATGGAATGTTTTCTTGCTGGTCTCATTTTGATACTTTTAGACTTCGGTTTTAGAATGGATTGCATATATAAGCTTCTATGTTTGGAATTTGTATCCTGAGAATCCATTCACGAAGCATTGTATATTTCTTGTGTCTAAAAAAAACTTAAATTTCAATTTTGTATGAAATACAATAAATAATATACTTAAATTTTGCAAGTGTTGATAGAATTCACTACTATTGCAAATGTGCAGAAATTTGTTTGCAATGATAAGGTACATGAGCGAAGTAGCGACTACCGACTAACGAGAAATCCATATGGAAAAATTTAATTTGTACCAATTAAATAGTATCCTAGATGTTAGCATGCTGCAATTACTAGTGACAGGAATGCAAATTTAGGCTAATTTTGCCCCTGATTGTACCAGTTTACATAGCATCCTATTTACTGATATTACTATGAATATGTCAAAAGGAGCATACAAATCAGGCTAACATAACTTTTACAATTGCATAGTTCATTCCAAAAATTAAAACATCAATAAAAATCGCAGAAAGGAGAAAAAAAAAAAAGAGAACATAATCCAACTGATTTGTCTTATATACAAAAAAAAAAAAGAGAGATAATCCAACTGATTCATCTAGTCGTTAAAATTATTATTTTTTTTAACAAAAAACTAAACACCAATTGCCTCTATTACGTTAGACCAATTAAGCATGTTCCAAATAAAAAGAAAAAGTTAATCTTTCTACAGCTTCGTTGAGTTTCCAACTATTTAGTGCATAAATTAAGTAAATTCTACCAACTCAAAATATAAAATCCTCCAAATACCCTTTCCCTAAACTAGCCCGACTCCTCAATTTCTCTCAGACCCTGCAGACAGGACACTTGTCACAAAACAGTACAAAACGAAACAGATCCAAAAAAAAAGTGCTTCCTCGTCCTCCTGATTAAAAAAATGTGGCATTGGGCCGAGGACCTCAAACTGAGGAGGCAGGCTGCAAACAATCAAGTCAACAGCATGGTTAGTTTGCGGAGAGGCCTTGCTGAGGAAGCTAGATCCTTTATGATCTAGTAATTACTGGTGGTAGCTTAGGTGAAAAAAACTTTGCCATTGAACTGAGAGCACCGGACTCAACATATTTCTTTGCCTTAGATGTTAGAGACCTTTTAAAATTGCTTTGCTTTCGAGTTATCTTTTATTACCAGATTGGACTGTCAATAATTACAACTTGGGACTTGGGGAGTCTACAGTGGCCACACAAACTCAAGTATCATGCGTACCTCTTTATTGAGATCAAACAGCATGGAGTTCCCTCCTTGGACCGGCCTCCGATGATTTCCCCTTTGTTGAGGTTTCCCATTGGCTCCCTGGTCCGGCATTTCATCTGATCCTTGAGCCGGGCCTTCGAATCCAGCCTCCCTTCCTCCAAGGGGTAATTGTGACTGTATTTATCGTTACAAGTAAGGGGGGGGGGGGGGGGCAAAAAAAATTAGAAAGAAACCTAGGCAGATAGCAAACCACCTTTGTGGTCAAGGAAACATAAAGAGGAAAAAAAAAAAATGGATCAAACATGAAGAAGTAGCTACAAACCTCTGCAACCATCATATTTTGTAAATTGTGCTCAAGTAGAGCTCTGTGCTTTCCTAGCTCTTGTATGCTTTCCATGCCTGGTTCAAGAGAACTACAAATGCAAAGTAACCTTCTTATAATTAAATTGCTGACCAATAATTAGCACATATAATGATATCTATTGTACCTGGCCTGTTCCTTCAGTGCCAAGACTATATTGCTGCTATCAGAGGGCACCTCCTAATTAAATTGACATATGAAAAAACAAAAATGAAAATATTCTAACATAAAAGAATAGTGCACATAGTATAATGTGGTTTGTATTAGTACCATTGTTTGGGATGGTTGCGTGGTTGAATCATCGGCCCTGTGATGCACAGGAGCTAGTGTTTTTAGGAAGTCAACTGTAGCCTGGAAGGAATTATAGAATAATGTCGTCAGTTTTATATAAGATTTCCAAATGAAAAAATTAAATATTCTTGTAGAGTAGAGAGAAAAACTGCACCTCTGAAAGTTTGTATCTGGTTTATCGACAAAGACACAGACAGATATTAACGAGATTAGCAAAAAAAAAAAAAAAGATGGATTAATCAAATTGTAACTGAATTGAAACAACAGAAAAATAAAAGGTTATAAAAAATAAAAATAAAAAGCATACTGATCTCTTTGCTCCTGGGGCATACTGGCCAGGTCCTTTAGAAAGCGTTCAAGGATCCTCCCCATTCTAAAAGAAGCAAGAATGAAAAGTCAATGGGTGTAAAAGTACATACCCAATCCAGTAAAAAAAAACGCAAAAAAGATCTTGTGAACTAAACTAGTAACCAATGCAGCTAGAAATTCTCACCGGTATCAACCCTCACACTTACCGTCATTATTAGCCAAAAAAACCCAGTGCAAAAGAAAAATTACATCGAAGCACAGAAACAAAACAAAAAAGTTTTGCTTAAGAATAACCTTTTACTTTATGTTATTTCTTTATATATATGGGGGAAAGAAGTAGTCTTGTGTGTAGGGAGTAGGAAGTAGCTAATAAGGATATAGTCATATAGTGTTTGCTCCAAACTAAAGCCTAAAGGTTGACAATTCTGAAAGAACTACTAAGATGAAAGATTAAAGAACGAAAATGATAGAACTATGAAAAAATAAAGAGTTTGCAGTTATGTACCTTTCTTTATCTGTGGGGAAATGCTTGCGATTGCCAGCAGGAGAATACATGACTGCAGCGACATCGGCATCACAGAGCACTGAAAGGTCATGCGCCTTCTTGATGAGGCCTGTGCTTCTCGTGGAGAAGGTTTTTGTTCTCTGGTAATTATGCTCCATCTTCTTAATGGTTATTTTCTTTCTTGGCATGTTGATGGTATTGCCTCGTTGGAATGTGGGTAAAAGAATCAAGGAAAGACGAGAGGAGAGGAGAGGAGAGGGACAGGGGGCTTGTAACAATGTTAATTTAGTGAAAGAGCTAGGGAAGGGAAGGGAGCAATAGCATGCAGGGACTTGGGAAAGGGAGGGTATATAACAGGCATGAGATGGGACACGTGTAAGGAGGGGATAAGTCTGTTCCATCTCTTCTCTGGTTGATTCTCTGTTACAACTTCCAAGAGGATCTGTAATAGAATGTGTGGGCGTGTGTTGCGAAGAAAGCCCAACACTGTGACTCTGTGTGAGACATTTCATCGAACATGTTGTGTACATCGAATAAAAAGAAGAAGCATACCACAGCTGATTTCGCTAATTTCCGACTTCCGACTTTGGAATGAATAACATAACGCAACTGACTGAGGACTTTATAACACAACACTCGTGTTGATAAATTTCACTAGTAATCAAAAGCGTACAGAAAGTATGAACTGGACTCTCTTATTGGGCCTCTCTTATCGGGCCAAGTTCTCTTCTGCTTCTCCCATGCGTCAAGCCCAGTAATAAAGCTACAGCATACAGCCTACCGGCAGCGAGGCACGTTTACAAAATTAAATTGGTTGTATCTTGTATCCCATTTTATGCAATTTGTCTATGTGAGTATATTTTGATATAAAATCAAAGACAGCAGAATATGAATGTTTCAATTTTGAAATTTTTTGATGAAATTAAACTTGTATGGTATTATCATTTTTTTTTTTATGTGTCCGGTGGCGGTGGGCATATCTATAACATCTTAACTGTTGAATTAAGCAATTATTATAAGTTATTTTTAATATTTATCAAAATTGTAAAATTATTTTGCGGCCAACGGATTTAATCCTCGAATTGTAAATTGCATAACCATCTTTAAATTATATGCATATAAAAAATTATGATATTTTAACTTCATTTTGATAATGAACATGAGCCGAAAAAAAAATAATGTACATTTTAAAAACTTGGAAAATTAAAATTTTGGAAAGAAAATTAAATTGAAAATGTAGAAGGGTTTCTTAAGTAGAAAATTTGAAGAGGAAAGATTCATCATAAATTCATCATATGTAATAATAATTGGCATCGTATACGGTCCTGTTCTTGACTGGACTAATCCGGTGTCTTGATTATCTTCATCAAACTGGATTTGTCCAGTGATTTCCTTAACATATACACTGTACACAGATTTCAAAACAAAGATTTCGCTCCCATTTCTCTCTTCTCGTCTTCTCTAAGGGTGCATTTGGATCGTTGGAAGAAAGAAGAAGAAGAAAAAAAATTATAAACAATCCAAACTCTTCACAAAATTACACACTTCCCAATATTTCTTCCCACACCTATCCAAACGAAGCCTAATAAAAGAAAGAAAAAAAAAAAAGAACTCTCCTATTCAATTCAATTCCAGCTCCGGCCCGTGTCTCTACAATTTCGCATTTCCCCTTTGCAGTTTGCATTGCTCTCGATAATTTAGGTGTACTCTTAAGGAGTAAGGATGGAACCTGACCCGGATTGGCGTAGGCAAGTCAAAAGCAATTACTATTGCCTTGAATTGTCTTAAAACATCAATTTCCAACCCTGAATATCAATTACTATTTCTATTTGTTTTTAGTTTTATTTTATTTTATTTATATGCTGGTACGTCGGAACGCAACGTTACTTGTTTTGCACGGTTGATTGTTATTACCTTATTATCGCCTATTGGAAAGTTAAATCATTATTATAGTACTTAACGTGATACATTTTTTTCAATGAACTTACCATTTGTAGGGGCAATCCTAGCTAAATTTACAGTCCTTCCATTTTTAATAGTAATTTTATAAAGTTTGTTTGTTATGTTTTAAGAGGTTTGATTTAAAAATATACATTTATTAAATAAACTGCTTCGCCTATTAAACAGTATGTACTTCATTTTATTAATTGAAGATAACTTGAATGTGAAACTTTAACATTCTATATAAGATTTTTAAGTATATTAAACTATTTTTATATCATTCGATGAATGGAAAAATTGCATCGAGTTTCATTATTTTTCACGTGTCTGATATATTAATATACTACAAATCATTTTGCGAAGTCAATTTTCAAATTGTAAATTTAAATTTCTAATTATATTTAAAATATCAATTTTTTTTATTTATTGCCGATAGATTTCCATCCTATTATCATTAACATTAACCTAACCATTGATAAAAGAAAATTACTATCTATCATCTCTTCACGTTCCATCCCTTACCATCACGTTTGTATTATTCACAATATCAAATTATATGTTCAATTTGTTTATCTATGTGTTCACTTTATTCAATTATGAGTTAGATTTTTTTTTATATTGTTGTTCAGATTTTTATATACATATTCAATTTATTTTTATTGAACTTATTTGTTTGTATATGTTCACTTTGATTATGTAAATATTCACTTAGTCTATTTTACATATTCATGTTGTTCAAACGATGGAAAAACTACCTATTGCATTTTTGTCCATTTACTTTTTTTTTTAACTATAAGCCCTTATTCAAAATTTATTTATATTCCCTTCTATTGACCATTATCTTCAATTAATAGGAAGGAATTGCATCCTGTGAATTGCTCATGATTACTGAGATTTTCGGGGCTGATAAGGATCATCTCTGAATTCCATCATCCCCATCATCCTCCCACGTTTTTTTCCTTTTTTGGATGAGGAAATGACGCGTTTTTCTTTTTTGGATGAGCAGTTGAAAAGAGGGAGGGAGCGACACATATACAGAAAAAAGAGAGGCCTCTGTTTCGCTCCTCCTCCTCCCCTTTACCTCTGATCCCACCCCTTCCGTCCATAATGGTTCTAGTTATAAGAACAAATTTTTTAGTTATTATATTAACCGTTCTCGTTAATATACATAATAGTTCCAGTTAATATGCATAATAGTTCTAATTAATATGTATAAAGGTTCTAGTTAATATGTACAACAATTATAATTAATATGCATAACAGTTCTATTTAATACTAGAAGGGTAAATTGCGCTTCGCGCGATATATGAATACCATGATGACGATAAAGATAAAAGTTAAATATTCATCGGAAGATCTAAGATATATATTAATATATATCACGGATAGCGGTCATGGGAATTAATATATATCTTAGATATCCGGATGAATATTTAACTTTTATGTTATATATCTCTCTGTCGTCACTTTTCTCTTCGCCGCCTCCTCCACAAAACTCACCTCATTCCTTCCCCTCATCTCTCCTCTCCACCGCCTCGTATATATCAAGATATGGTAATGGCTGAAAAGCTGTCTCCTTAATACATATATATCGAGCTTCACTAAAACATTAAAATTAGTGATACAAATTATACTATATTTATAATTGTTGAAAAATAAAGAACATTCTTTCCGAACGTCAAGACCACTAATAAAAGAGTTCTGAAGTGCAAGAATAATATATTTTTTTTAATTAAACTGATTATAAATTTCTTAAATATTTGATTGAATTTAGTTTGATAAGAGTAGAGTAAAAACATAAGAAAAATCATACCGTTATAAAAATCCATTTCCTTGTGCTAAACTCAAAAATGAAAATGTAAATTTCAGTCACAATGCAATAAAATAAAATAAAATACAAAAAATCCACATGTACCTCACCAAAAGAACTTAATATATTAGTATGTTAATGTTATTAAAGGTGGAACTAAACCAAATCAATATTTTTCAAACAAATTTCAGCCACTTTTTAAGTCATTACACCTGAAATATCATACCAGTTAATATACAATCAATATCTTCAAAAAGAAAAAAAAAGTAACGTACAACCATTTAGTAACTGAGCTGGTAAAAGTACAACTCGAAGGTATAGAAATGCTTCTCATCACATAATTACTAATAGCCTTGAGGATTGGCGGTATTAAATGGCATGGATTGCTAATGAGATTGCTCTCATTTATTCTGTGTGTTTAAATGGCTAATAAAATAAATCAAACTAACTGGACACATGTGCCTTCACAAACACGCCACGTGTACCAACTATCAAGATTAAATTGTAGTGGAAACCATCATCAACAATATGATTGGTCTCACAGCAAGCTAATTCTTCAGCTAAATAATAGAACCCAAAATTCAAAGGTTGGTGCTATGAATATAGTATGCTAAATTGTAGTTCTGAATAAGGTTCAGATTTCAGAGCAATTAGGAATGGAAACCTAATTTCTCAATTTTAACGAACTAAAAACTTATACACACTTATAGTTAAGAATATCTATAAATTTGTTGTATGTGCAAGCAAGACAGGGATAACCTTTGAATGAATTTCTGTCAGGATCCGCTCTTCAAGCTCTCTTAGATAGGTAGATCCATCTCGATTAAAGCGTGTGCCTTGAGTGCTTTGGTTTTGTTCCTCTCTATTCCCTTTCTTACTTTTTTCCAACTCATTCATATTAATTGACAAAGCTTTGGAATCCCTTTCCAGTTCTTTGGCCTTCTGATGTGTTTCTTCCAACTTATTTTCAACAATAGCCT
The DNA here is from genome assembly GCA_028095005.1 of Rhynchospora pubera. Classification (NCBI taxonomy): domain Eukaryota; kingdom Viridiplantae; phylum Streptophyta; class Magnoliopsida; order Poales; family Cyperaceae; genus Rhynchospora; species Rhynchospora pubera. The sequence goes on along the minus strand of CM051462.1, from coordinate 154,529,123 downwards.
TGTTTGCACCAGTTTTCTTGTGATTCTCTTTTATGTACAAAAACAGTTTACTGATATCAGGAATTCAAACATGAAAGTAAATAAAAGAAATTAAAGCACCATCTCCTATTTATTTCAAGGAGACAGCTGGATTATGAACAAATATGAAATGGGCCTAACGGGGCTCAACAAATTCTGATTCGTAAGAGTGGCATAGCAGAGAAGTAATCATCAGCCATAGAACCTACCACCGTGCCAAATAGATATTCATTGCTTCCCAAGCTATTCTCATTCTCATGGCTATAATGCACTTATATTTTCTCAAAAATTCCCATGAAAAAATATAAAAGATGAATGAAATTACTATGTTGTATAAATTCTTTACACAGTTTACATACTAATTGCGAGCAAGGTGAAAACTGAACTCTTTAACACCAAACACCAATACAAACATGAAGAGAGGCAATCTAATTTGCATATTTTTTTGTTAATGCAGGTACAAATTCTAATGGTTGGGGCAACATTTTACATGTTATTTTTCCACACATTGATGTTTAAACTTTACTTAAAACTCCAATCAATATCTGAGAACAAAGAGGGGACGATTATAAAATTTAAAAAAAAATGTAATATCACAATTTTTAGTGGTACAAATCTTGTACTCGGCTTCCTTAATTGCTTATTTTGCTCACCTGTGAGTGCATTTCTGGCTTCATTAAATTCATGGTCTAAAATGGTATACTCCAGGGCTCTCCTTTGCTTGTGGAGTTTCTGGTACTCTGTTAGCTCTTCTTTCTCTTCATCCAGTTCCTTCAGCCTGTCCTCTAGGAACCGAACCACCTAGTCTATCTGCTTCCTTTTTTTTTTCTTAGGTCAAATTAAAATTAAAAGGTAAGCCCTTTGTAATGGAAGGCTCAATTTGAAAGGTACAAAAAAATATGTCTTAGATACCATCATATATATAGAAGATACAGTATCAGAACAAAATATTAAATGCTTTAGTTATGCAGTAAATTAATATATTTAATGTTCTTAAGTCTTGCACTAACTGTCAACCACAGCTCTCTAATTTTATTGCCCTAAGATATTTCTCATTAATGTATATCAAATATTTGTCATTAATGTATATCAATTCATTGATATCAATATAAATAAATAAAATTTACACTAATAATTATGACTGGTTATACACAAATAACCTCTCAAAAATAGGCTTACACATATGTTTAATCAATTGAACATATATATATAGAGCCAATACATGATCCTTCCCTGCTACATTTATTTCATTTAAATATATTTTGACAATTATGGAAGGATTGTTGACCTTATTTATTTCATTTAAACACATCAAATTTACTAATTTGTACACGTAAAAAAAAATTAATCAGTAATGCAAAATTGACAGACATACAAATAGATAAGCCCCGATTTCATGGATCAGACATTTTAAATCATACCTAACCTACTTATTTCATGGACTTTGATACAAAACAAACATTCCGAATTAATATAACCAAATGTCATTATGATTTTCCAGCCTTCCCCAAATAAATCACGAAAAATCAATCAAATAAAACCAAAGGAATATAAGCAAACCATTTAATAAAATATGAGCGAATCTGTACTATTTAACATTGTATCTTTATGTTAACAGAATTTTTTTGTATCAAAAAAAAAAAATAAACAATGTTATTTAGGATCGCCAGACACTTTGCAAATAAAGAAACAAATCAAAAGAATATCTTACAGATTTCATATTTCTCACCATCTAAAATCAAACAAATTAACATAAATGAAGGTAATTTTCGAAATTAGACAAAAATTAAAAAATAACTTCACTTAATACATTTCAAAATTTAAAATAATAGCACAAATTCTACTTTTTGTTGATCAATAGATAAAGAGGCATACAAAAAAGTTGATTGGGAAGAGAGTGTTAGGAAGTGTGTAATTTTCAATTTTAGTGCTAATTACAAGTTAATTAACCAATTAAACATCACACACATAAAGATCTAGCACGAAAGCCATTCAACACAAGAGAGAAGTGGTGGAAATGTACCTCTCTTGGTATAGCAACCAAGAGGCTCGAATCCTTGGCTTTGGAGTCGATCGAGAGCTCTCCAATCACCTCCTATTTGCGGCGCCTCGAGTCCACTATGGTATTAACCAAGTTCTTCTCAATTCGTGCTAGCGAAGAGAAGAACGAGTCTAATCCCAAGCGTTTCCTTTCTTCAACCAAAGAACCAAACCAATTTGTGGGAGAAAAGGGATGCTCAACACATGAGCTTGAGGGGAGAGGAGATGAGGGGGGCGGCGCACCCTATGGGGGGGAGAGGAGACACTTTGCAAATAAAGAAACAAATCAAAAGAATATCTTACAGATTTCATATTTCTCACCATCTAAAATCAAACAAATTAACATAATTGAAGATAATTTTCGAAATTAGACAAAAATTAAAAAATAACTTCACTTAATACATTTCAAAATTTAAAATAATAGCACAAATTCTACTTTTTGTTGATCAATAGATAAAGAGGCATACAAAAAAGTTGATTGGGAAGGTAGGGATTAAGATAGGGGGGTTGATTAAGAAGGAGAGTTGACTCACGACTTTGTCTTCTAGGCGACGACGACTGTTTAATCAATTTCATTACTGGCAATCTCTACTTCCCATTCTAGTGAGAAAGAAAGAGGTCTGGTGGGGTTTTGGCTGAGAGGAAGTAGCAGAGAAAGAGAGAGGTGGTAGTGACAGCGGAGAAGAGAGGAGGAAGATCGATGGATGTGGGGTCCTTGGCTGGAGCGAGTGAGAAAGAAGAAATGGGTGAGAGAGGCGATGAGAGAAGGAGAAAGGGCTAATCCGGTCCCGCGCGGGACCGTCCAGCGCAGCCTTCAAACCGTCCTATCTGATTTGGACGGTTCGGGCCTATCAATCTGGTTACATGCACTGGGCTCCCTTTGCCATTGAGATTAAATCACACGGCTGTGATCTATGCGCTGGACGGTCCCGAGCGGGACTAGATCCCATTCGGAAAGAGAGAGGAGGGTGAGCGGCGCAGAATTAGATTGTACTGATTTTATGCATTTCCTATAAAGTGGCGCTTGTTAAGACGGGTCATTTTAACCATCATTATTGGTTGCAACATATTTGCTTACAGAGTTTCTGTATCAAGGAATACAAAATTGTTAACACCCTAACAAAAATCGCTGCCGTGCCGACTGTTTGTTAAAATTTTCTAACCGGATTCCCACGCATCTTTATTTATAATACTGATAATAAAAGTTCTAGTTAATATGTATAGAGGTTCTAATTAATATAGTAAAGATTCTAGATAATATGCATAATAGTTCTAGTTGGAGGAGAGAGTCAGCAACAAATGGAGAAGTTATTCATGCGTTCTAGTTGGAGGAGGGAGAAATTATTAACGCGTTCTAGTTATAGGAGGGAGTCAGTAGAGGGAGAAGTTATTAACGCGTCCTCCAGCGCTCATCCTCCCTAGTTCTCATCTCTCATTCCCGTACATACGGAAATGAAAGAAAAATTATGAACGCGTTTTTTAAAAATAAAAAGCAATTCTGCTGAGACTTTAGATTGCTCAAAACAATTCCCATTTGATATTCTAATTAAATAAGTGCAGCCCGTTTTTGACACAACGACCATAGATCCTTTTATGTGATATGATGTGGCCATCTCAAAATTTAATCATTATTTCTATATCGCGTCAACACAAATCTACCTTACAATCGATTTAGTTTCAGTAGTATAGAAAAGAGAGAGAGAATATGACAGAATCTTTAAATGTAAGAGAGTAATTGCTCAAATGTAAATCGTCTTTTATCAAAGATAAGAGTACAGGGTATATATAGACTAAGGTACTGATATATCTACTGAGAAGTCGTTCAAGAAACCAGTACGTACAGCTACTAATTTTTATACATTGAATCCTATAGCTATGTATCGGCTATGTTGTGGCAGTTTCTTGAGTTTGTCCTCTATCATTATTATCAGTTTATCACTAATTACTTTATTAGACTATCACGACGATAAATATAAGTGTCACATGAATAATATTTACTGATTGTTTAGAAATCATTGTGATTCGGCTAGATGGAACAAGTGAAAATCATTGAACAGACAGAACAAAAATATTTGATTGTAACAAATGCGGTTATTTATATATTTATCTATTTATTTATTTTGCCAGGTCCTTTAGAAATAATTCATTTACATGACCTAAAAGAAGAGAATTTTCCTGCTGCTTTTTATTATCTAATTAAAAGAAGGAAATAAAGAATATCAGGAGAAATTTTTTTATTCACACTTTTTGACTTGTCCCTACTAAACTTAATCTTAACAGAATATACTTAGTCTTCAGAAAATGTGTTCGTTCTTCATAAAATTAATAATTTTCAGAAATTGACAATGGTGAGTCGCATAGAGAGTGATTGAACTATAGTTGAACCCAAATTAAATCATATATATGTGTGATTTATTGGCTTCCCGTTTTTATGATTTTCTGTACTTAATTAATTAATGCACATTACTTTAATCAGCCCAATAACGTATTCTTTTTATTGACCTCCAATCCAGCCAAATTGAACACATAGAGAGTCAATAGTCTAAGGCATAAGCACATCGTTCATGTGGAATCGACAACTACTTACATATAGAGAACAAGATAATAATTTTAAGAACTCATGAATACACAACAGTACGTAATATGCATGATTTATTGTTCATACTAATTTTTCTGCACATTAATTAAGCCAACGAAATTATAATACCGTTAAAATCTTAACAAAAGGTAGAGATCACGATTACATAAAGTTGTTTTTACTTAGATAGTCCACAGGGTAGCTGTCAATGTTATAACAGTAGCTTAATTTTAAATCAATACTAATGGATAAACATAATATGTTAGTCACTTAAGCATTTTGTCAAACACTTCATAATCAGTTACACGTGCAACACACTTAAATCATGAAATAGGTCCAAACCTAGTGCCTAGCCGTTGTAGAAATGTGGGCTACTAAACTCACATGAAGGAATGGGTTAAAATGGTCAATAATCTCGGCCTTGTCTCAGGCATTTCAACAAACACATAGTGCTCATGGTAAAACTTGATTAGACATTGCAATAAATGCTTGGGAAATTTAGTAAAACTGTCCTACCGTGAAGTGTGAAGTGGTAGAAGCCGAATCTCGTTCAAAATACATGTGTGAAATATGGAATGGTGTTAGGTGAAAACCTTAGCTATAAATAGAGGTGCATGGTTCTTCAAATCCTCAAACCAAATCAAAATTACAAATAAACGAGTTCAGTGAGTTTGAGAGAGCGAGAAGGAGCTTGGGCAGGAGCGGGCTATAGCAGGAAGGGCGTACGGTGTCTCCCCCAAGAGTTCGTCGTTAAGGTAGGGGCCGTCCCGACCTTCGTTGTTCCATCCTTTTCCTTTTGAATTTCAGTCCCATTTGGTTATTTTGATCCAAAATAGTATCAAGTAGTAACTTATAATCAGTTAGAATAGATATAAAGATATAGTTGTATATGTTTTACCATGAAAATGAAAAACACATTTTTAACTGTTAAAAACGCGGGCTGTTCTGTTTGGAGAAGAAAGGTCCGACTATTTGGTTTAAATAAGTACTATTTACAATTATTTCACAAAAGTGCTTGAAGCCTAGCTGGTTGTGCCCGTGTCAATAGGGCTTTCTACAGCCCAATCCCAAGTTTTCGAATCCCATTGATGAAATTTATTTTTTAGAAATTCTGAAATTCTATTTGATTTCCATGCTCACTTTGAAATACCATAAGTCCTTCAATTTAACTCTGATTTTTACAAACTTTGATTATTTGGAAAGCTTATAAAAAGTTCTAAAGCATCATTATAAATTTATGGATCAATATATGTTCAATAAATGTCAGCTCTATTTTGAAAATCAGAGATTATATCATCTTTCTTATTTTAAACACTATGTTGTTATTTTATTTTAAGTGAAACTTATATGTTAGAAACTTTTCAAAATTGATTACGGCCATATTATTTATATTTACAAATAATGTAAAATTAATATGTCCTATTTCGTTATATACTTAATGATTATATAGCTAGTCCGTCATTTTATATGAAAATCTTATACTATTTTCTGTATGATTATAAATTGGTGATTTATGGAATTTATGATGGTGAAATTATGTTTTATGGGGAAGTCAATAGAATTGATGATTAAAATTACACACGAGGAGAATTTATTATTTTTGACCGGTACCTGGTTGGCGATTCTTTCGGGATTAGCGGTCCGTCAGACGTGGCGGAACTCGGTTCCTTCAGGGTGTTAGAAGGAACGTATTTTCACTGTGGCAGGTGAAAATGCCACTCCATCTGCTGTTGGAAGTGCGAAATGGTCCAAACTAACGGCTGACTAGTATGGTTCCATTCTGAAGTGTGGCCAAAGTATGTTGATGACGTTGGTTCCCCAAAAGATAAAGTAATTTTTATAATGAGTATTAGCTGAATTTTATATACTCCATTGAAAATATACATTTTATTGTGTTGATAAATGGTTGAATTTTGATGCATTTCATTAAGTTGATTTATTCAATTTTATAATCTTTTGAATGATATCTCCGATTGACTTCCAGAGGTTGGAAGTCGAGATTGTTCCTACTGAGTTGAAAATTATACTCACCTCCATTTTTAATCCACAGAGACAGTGTCGGAGTAAGATTATTACTAATAGCTGGAGCCGCTGCGTGGAGTTAATCTAGAAGTTATTTAGTTTTTATTTATGAGTAGTTTAAGATTATTTATTAGATATTATTAGAAAGTTTGTTATTTTAGTATGTCTTCCGCATCGAGATTATAAACTCGTTTGGGGTCGGATGCACCGGATTTTGTATTTGAGACTTTATTATTTTAATGATGCTCAGTTTATGATTGCTGTTAAGTTGTGTACATTCTGAGAAAAAAAAAATGCTCTCTCGGGGTGTGACAGTCAAGGCCCAAAAGAGATTAATTAGGATTTGAGATGAACTTTCTTTTTCATTCACTTTTATTATTGTCAATTGAAAAAGACAAGTAAATTGCTTGTATTTTGTTGTGATGATAATTAAAAAAAGAAGAAAACTAAAATGTAGGAATATTATTTCAGTCACTGCGGATTTGTTACATTATTACACAAAGAAACTATATAGGAGCTATCAAGTTTTGTATTTAGTAGGAATATCATTCAACTCTCGACTGAGATGTGAGATGCTCAATGTGGCGGTCTTGCGTTTTTGCCTTAGTTTTTTTCTTGTTGCTGTCGCCTTCGTAATTGTTCCTGAAAATAAAATTTAAATGAAAACATATATATATGTCAGCACTTTCTCAATTTATTAGTTATTACAACTCCTCTTTAATTAGGTCTTGTTATTGGTACGAGCAAGTCCAAATTAACATCATCCTCACCTTGCACACGATTACATTCTTTTTCAACCAACATTTTAGTTTAGCAAGATTTCAAGTTTGGTAACCAATAATATCCCACTACATTGATATAGGTAAAGAAAAAGAAAATTCAAAATTAAATTATTTTAGGAATTATATATCACCAGTCTCTTAGTGATCTTGTTAAGATATGTCTCGAGGCATCTCCTATGTTCTTGTACCGCTTCAAATGTTCTCTTGCCAGGCTGCGATAATCTACAAAGAGATCAAATGCACTCCAAATCAAGTTAGGTAATACAAACCCAATGCATTGACAAATCAAATATCAAATATCTAGTAAAACACTGCTTTTTGTACCTTAGAATTTGCTGCACGAGCAACTCGACCTCGCTTTGGTAGTCTATAATAATATCTTCCTAATTAAAAGAAAAAATAAAAAACGAGGCACAACAATTTTAACATATTAGGAAATTAATGTACGTGGCAATAAGATAAAGCAAAGACTGTAATCAAAATGCTATATCAATGATTCTGCTAGTTGAAACAAGACAGAATTGATTTAGTTATGTTGATTGAGTTGTTGACATCCTGAATGTACATGAAAACAAATAACATAAAGCAGACGGTCAACATCTTTCATAATTGGTACAGGACAGGTTTAATCTGTTTTGTACCATTAATAAAGTAATAATATATCGGACTTTCATACACAAACATGTTAACATAATAACATTATTTCAACCAAACTTGTAATCGAAACGAAAAAGACAATTTTAATTAATGACACAAATGATAATGACCTGTACCTCTGTTGTGGCGGTGTTAGCGCTGAGCAGTACATGAAAATGAAGGGGTAAAAAAATAAAACTGTAAGAGCTTATATTATGAGAGAGAGAGAGAGAGAATTCTTTTTACTAACTACAATTTTCAGAATAGGGCATTTTTCTATTACATTTTTTATCTTTTGTAAGTATTTTTTCCCCCCCTCTTTCCAGTACAATTAATATTTTGTCAGCCGCATGCAACCATTGCCCATATTGACATTTGCTGTTTAAGCATGAAAAACATGAAAATTTGTGACAATTTCAAAATATCTGAATGCTTCTAATTAAATGTGCTTCCTTCCCTATTCTTGGAAGAAGATGTAATTGAATTACTCCTACCATGTTGTTTAATTAATTATACTGGTATCGTTAAGAAAGAAATTAAGAATGTTGGATTGAAACTGCAAATTAATAAACAATATAATAGAAAAGGAATCTTGTCATGTTTTTGTAATTTATCCTCCAATTTCCTATCATTTGCTGTTAGTTTGAGGTAATCTTTAATAAATAACACAATTCAGAGAATTAAAACATGTTCTCTGTACCGTGGTTGGTCGGCCACACCGTCTGGTCCGGGAGCTAAGCTGATCTTGTCAATAGCTTCACATAAAGAAGAGATCTCGTAGGCTTTGTTGAGTAGACCTTGGCTTCTCTTGCCATATGCTGTCGGATTCGGCCACTCGATCTTTGATGACTTCTTTTGAATTGGTATCTTGTTCTTCCCCATCCCCACCATTCTTAATTTGTTTCCTTTCGTCAAAGGAAGAACGTCTGAGAAATATATAGATTCCGTTCCAAGTTAATTAAGGCATAATTATGGGCCCCATGAGCTATTTACTGTTTAAAGAAGTATTTGTGGGACCTACTCGTCAGAATTGGAAACAGAGTGAGTCGGTTAGTGTTATTTTCGTCCTGCTGAGTCTGATTCAGACTATTTCCACGCTCACAAGCCATTTTTAATTCTTCTTATGTTGACCCACTAGCGTGTTAAACAAGCTTTTTCTTGATATTTTTTTACGTTAAATTTTCGACTTCTGCTATATTTGCAAGTAGCCTAAATAAAAAATGGAATGTTTTCTTGCTGGTCTCATTTTGATACTTTTAGACTTCGGTTTTAGAATGGATTGCATATATAAGCTTCTATGTTTGGAATTTGTATCCTGAGAATCCATTCACGAAGCATTGTATATTTCTTGTGTCTAAAAAAAACTTAAATTTCAATTTTGTATGAAATACAATAAATAATATACTTAAATTTTGCAAGTGTTGATAGAATTCACTACTATTGCAAATGTGCAGAAATTTGTTTGCAATGATAAGGTACATGAGCGAAGTAGCGACTACCGACTAACGAGAAATCCATATGGAAAAATTTAATTTGTACCAATTAAATAGTATCCTAGATGTTAGCATGCTGCAATTACTAGTGACAGGAATGCAAATTTAGGCTAATTTTGCCCCTGCTTGTACCAGTTTACATAGCATCCTACATACTGATATTACTATGAATATGTCAAAAGGAGCATACAAATCAGGCTAACATAACTTTTACAATTGCATAGTTCATTCCAAAAATTAAAACATCAATAAAAATCGCAGAAAGGAGAAAAAAAAAAGAGAACATAATCCAACTGATTTGTCTTATATACAAAAAAAAAAGAGAGATAATCCAACTGATTCATGTAGTCGTTAAAATTATTATTTTTTTTAACAAAAAAGTAAACACCAATTGCCTCTATTACGTTAGACCAATTAAGCATGTTCCAAATAAAAAGAAAAAGTTAATCTTTCTACAGCTTCGTTGAGTTTCCAACTATTTAGTGCATAAATTAAGTAAATTCTACCAACTCAAAATATAAAATCCTCCAAATACCCTTTCCCTAAACTAGCCCGACTCCTCAATTTCTCTCAGACCCTGCAGACAGGACACTTGTCACAAAACAGTACAAAACGAAACAGATCCAAAAAAAAAGTGCTTCCTCGTCCTCCTGATTAAAAAAATGTGGCATCGGGCCGAGGACCTCAAACTGAGGAGGCAGGCTGCAAACAACCCTAAAGAACTGCATTAAACCGAGAACCCGTCTATTGATTTGGACACTCCCCAATTTAGCTGGAGCACCCCTATAATTTTAAAATGACAAAATTAACCTCACCGTCAAAATTCTTCATTAATACGAAAATGTAAAGAAATATGTTTTTATTTGTTTTATTCTTTTTTAATTGATAGTTGTATACTTCTTTTTTAGCAACGGCTATTAGTCAAGAAATCATGTATATAATGAAGAAAAGTTGTTTAGAAAACTCGCACCGTTATTATTTATTTATTTTGTTTTTGATCGTTCAATGTTTAGCTGGTTACATTACTTTATATTATTTTTGTAGGTAAATTCCTTAATAGTTTTTTTTTTATGAAATTGAGCAGCCACTTCTAAATATATAAATATTTAGAGGTAATTTTGTCTTTAAAAAGTATGAGGGGTGTTCCGACTAAAGAAAGAGGTGTTCCGACTTCTAAAGGGGGTGTTCCGACTATACACAGATTTCAAAACAAAGATTTCGCTCCCATTTCTCTTCTCCTCTCCTTTTCTCTCTTCTTGTCTTCTCCAAGAAAGAAAAATAAAAGAACTCTCCAATTCAATTCAATTCCAGCTCCAGCCTGTGTTTCTACAATTTCGCATTTCCCCTTTGCATTGCTCTCGATAATTTAGGTGTGCTCTAACTAAGGATGGAACCTGACCCAGATTGGCGTAGGAAAGTCAAAAGCAAGAAAAGCAAACCAACCCTAAAGAACTCACCTCCAGTGAAGAAGCAGAGGAAGGTTACCGATATATATAGACAAACTGAAGACAAATCGCAAGACAGCATTGCAAGTTCTGCGGGGAATTAAGCTTCCAGTATTGAATGAGGTAAATTTGAAAGTTGTTTTTTCTTCTTATATGAATTTGATTATACGAGTGTGAATCAGCACAATTCCATTGAAAATATGATGATGTCTTGTGTCAACTATATATCTTGCATGTTCTTGTTAATACTTGACATTGGAAATTGTTGTGGTAGTGCATGCAAGAATCAAACCCAAATTGGTTTTGGAACTTGGACTTTAATGTCTTGGGAGTTGGGATGTTGTACTTAATCAAACTCAAATTGCTTGTTCTTGTTAATACTTGACATTGGCGGGAGTTCTTTGTAGAAAATTTGATGACCATTGTGGGACCTTCGATTTTGAAATCAACTGATAGTTATCATAATTTCCATCTATGGATCATAAACTCCAAACCGTTCTTTCTGTTAATGGAAATGTGTTAGCTAGTTTTATCCATAAATTAAGTTTCATTCTGTCAATTAATTCGTCATCTTAACTTGTTGCATGCAGGAAATTGGGGAAGAGATAGTGTCTGATTCGGAAAATGAGGGAGAAGATCAAGCAACAGATGAGACTGATTTCTCAGCTGAGGGAGGTGCTGCTTCACAAGACAATGAGCCTCCCCAGCAAGACACCTCCAGGAGCAGGACCGACATCTCAGGTCAAGGATTCTATTCAAATCTCCCAGACATTCCTCTCGAGCTTGACACAGACAAGATCGACTTCGACTTCTCAGACGAAGCAGCCGAAATAGATCCTGAGGACATGCCTCTCCAACAAAACACTGCTGACTCTGGCATCTCAGCCAAAAGAGTCGATTCAGATCTCCAGGACATGTCTCTCTCTCAAAACACTGCCGACAATTCAGATCTCCAGGACAATTCAGATCTTAAAGGCAAGTCCCTCCAGCAGAGCACTGCTGAGACTCAACTCTCTGATGAAGAAGGTGATTCAGATCTCCAAGATGCGAATCCGCAGTACAACTTAATGGGTCAAAGAAGTGAGTCGAATGTCCTGGAATTAAATATCCAACCTGACGGTGCCGAAGCATCCAATCCTATCAAAGAGGCCTCTGAAGGTGCATCGTCAGTAAAGGAGCTGAGTTGCCTTGTCTGCAATGATGCAGAGGCCGAGATTGCAGTATTGCCATGTCGCCATCTCTGCTTATGCTTGGATTGTGAACTACAGTGTGTCAATTGTCCTGTTTGTGGGGGTCCCAAGAAACATTATTTCTACAAAAGGAGTTAGACTGTATTTTATTCATGTGATATGCTAAGGGTTAATTTATATGGTACATGTTTGGATAGTATGGTTAGTTTTCTGTTAATTTAGGTAAGGTCTTCTGTCAATTGAAGGTAGAATGCTTTAGTGCAGTAAGCCAGTAAGTAGTAGAGTCAAAATAGATATTTATTTTTGTTTTTCTTTGGAATATGTGGAGTTATTGAAGGCTCATTTTGCCACATTTTTGGTGCAGTCTTGTTGAGGCAATAATAGATGTTCGGGCTTTTGTCAAAAGGATTCACTTTAATGGCAAGATACATCAGTTGGATTATCTTTCTTCATCTTTCATACTGGATTATACATTCAATTTAAATGTCTTGAATTGTCTTAAAACATCAATTTCCAACCCTGGATATCAATTACTATTTCTATTTGTTTTGAGTTTTTTTTTTATTTAATAGGTTGAAAAGCAATCGCTTGTTATGCACGGTTGATTGTTATTACTTACTGCCTATTGGAAAGTTAAATCATTATCCCTTATAGGTAACGTGATACATTTTTTTTTTAATGAATATACCAATTGTAGATGCAATCTTAGCTAAATTTACAGTCCTTTTCACTTATTAATAGTAACTAGTGGGGATCTCGCGCGTTGCGCGATCTATTTATCATATTTTTTTTCTATTTTTGTACATTTCATCCATTCGAGGGATCATATCAATTAGTTACGTTGTGCTATAATTTTTAGCATGATATATATATCATAATAGCACACAATCTCTTAAGAATAAACTTAATTTCAAACAAAATAGAATAATTAATTTTTTTTTTGCAAAATAGCATGTGTATGATATTTGAAAGCCTATAATAATATGTGCGACAATTTTATTTTATATTGATTGTGTATCCTGTATAATTTTTTAAATTTTCTCTTACAAAGGCACATTAAATAAAATACAGTAATAAAATTTTCTTAATCGGTATTATTATTTTTTCTATAATATTCTAAAGGATGCACGTAAATTTCGAGAAAAAAATAGAATGGGAGTCAAACGATTTAAAAACTCAATCATATTTTGACAATTACATAAATAACATAACATAATTAAAACAGTGTTATAAAAATTTGAAAGCGAAAAAAAATTAGTGTCACTGAATTCTATTTGGCTGTACTAATGTATATTAAATTTGTGTTTCTATTCGGTTCAACTAATGTATATTAAAATTTGCATTTCGTTTATAACCCTCTAAATGTTAGAACCTTGTATTGTTCTTTGTTTATCCAAGGGCCCAGGGGAATTAATAAAAAAAAACCGGATATATAGAAGGTGGCCGCTGGCGGCCCCATCACGTGTTTGAATTTCTCACTCGTCAGAACATTGTACTGCAATAGAGTCATAGACCTTGCCATAGGCCCATAATTTCCAGTACTTCCCGTTTACACGTGGTAAAGGAGGTTGGATCGGAATATATTTTTAAAATTATCTTGTCGGATCTTCTGCGACCATTCTCATCTCACCGTGCTCCTTTATTATTTAACCACATTCTCAGCCACTGCAACAGAAAATCCGGCTAAGAGTACTGTTTGAAGAACTGTTTGCAAACAGTGTTGGATTCGGATTTTGAACCCGGATCCTCACTGCATATTAATATATGTTTTGATTTTAAAAGTTTGTTTGTTATGTTTCAAAAGGTTTGATTTAAAAATATACATTTATTAAGTAAACTGCTTCGCCTATTGAACAGTACGTACTTCATTTTATTAATTGAAGATAACTTGAATGTGAAACTTTAACATTCAATAAACAATTATTTAAATAAATTAAACTATTTTTTATATCATTCGATAAATGATAAAATTGCATCGAGTTTCATTATTTTTCACGTGTATGATATATTAATATACTACAAACCATTTTGCGAAGTCAAATTTTAAATTGTAAATTTAATTTTCTAATTATAAAGAAATTATCAATTTTCATTTATTGCCAATAGATTTCCGTCCTATTATCATTAACATTAACCTATAACCATTAATAAACTTCCGTTCAAATCCAGTCGATTCAAGATCCCATTGACGACAATTCGGGCCGGATTGAGGTTCCGTCATAATTGGGCTGTATTTTTTAATTGTAATATAATCTATGATAGTTTTTTCTTTAAATTTAGTTATGGCTGCATAACGTCTAAAACGACCACGTAAACGGTCGATTTCGTTAACCGTTTCGTTTTAAAACGAAATTGATCACCCATTTGCGTTGGTCGAAATCACGAAAATACACATGGACGAAACTGCTCTAAGCTTTCGTTAATCGTTTCGTTTATAAAACGCAACAAAAAATCTTAACCGTTTCGTTTCGTCCAACGAAAGAACGGTCAAAACGGTGACCGTTTTCACCCCTAAATTTAGTCATAGTTATCGCATTTACTCTTTAAACTATCGGCCCCAAATTCAAAATCTATTAATATTCCCATTTACAATTACGAACAACTTGTAGACGGTTTAGAACCGAATCCTCTGTGTGTTTCCTTAAGCGTCTGATCGGAATGATTTTAAAGGAGAGTTCAATTCATTTCAATGGAATAGAGTTCAATAGAAATAATTTTCAAATAAAATTTGGCGATCAGAACAAATAGAAACAGAATTGAATAGAAATGAATTTTGTGATCGGTACCATATGAAAATAGAAAAGAAATGATTTCATTCCTTTATATTTGACCATTGTACCCTTTCCTTAAAAATGTTAGGCATCAAGCTATTATTTATGTCTAGCATATATATGCCATTTGTTTCCTCTATTGTTTAGATTTTTCTAATGATTCCTCATTAGAATCCGTAAATTGGATCATGACCATATGGTTATAAGAAATATTATGGACCCTCAAAAGAGTTAAGCAATATTATGAAAATTAGCATATGCCAGTGTGCCAGTATATATTCGCACAAGCGTGCCAGTAGAGGCAGTGAGCATTAATTCATTAGTATAAATAATTAAAGTGACATCCCTTACACGAGAAATTGATACAATGCAACACATAAAAGAGGAGAAGGTCGCATGTACCCGTGCAAATAATCTCATTTATCCTTGCATATGTACCTAATTAATCAACCAGTGGAACAAAGGACAATAGTGATAATAAAATAAAAAAGCATCTTAACGGAAAAATAAAGGAGACGACAGAAAATTATAGGGTTTAGATTTTATTGCCTCCGTTTGGATGCGTTGAGAAGAAGTAGGAAAAAGGAAGAAGGGGAGAAAAAAATTATAAACAATCCAAATTCTTCACAATGTTACACACTTCCCAATACTTCTTCCCACTTCTTCACTTCTTCCTTCTTCCCACACCTATCCAAACGGAGCCATTGAGAAGCAAGAAGGATATAACAGTCAGAAGCTTCCGCGCCTCTCACCGCCTAGTCAAATCGTGCCAAATTTCGACTTTCTCCTCGCGATTTCGGCAGCGCTAAATTTTCCTTCGAAATCGCGCAAAACGAATTCAACTCACGGCCAAACGTCCAAATTTGCAATACCCGACGTAGATACAAACAGACATAGATACTAAAACAAATTCCATAAATACAAACAGACATAGATATTGGTGTCCAAACTACACCCGTGACCATCTATACCCGACGTCCAAATTTGCAAGTGAATCCAAAGAACATGTAGATATCAGTGTCATTATCATTACAAAATGCAATATTAAGCATGTGTATTCAACTAAGATCCTTCAATTTTGTATCAACATATGAGTCTGGATATGACTTGGATTAAAGTGTATAATAACTGACACAAAAGTTGAACCCAAAAATTATGTTAAAAGCAGGTTGATGTCATGTCCTGGATATTTGTGTTGCTTTTGGTTTTGTAAAATAATAGTAATAATTTTATATGTTAATCGTTAATTGAGGCTTAAATACTGTCAGCCATAAAAGACCATATTGCACAAAAATAAAAAAAACTGTAGTTGAAAAATGATATCCTTATTTACCAAGTGGCTTGTGTTGTTCAACACAAAAGTAGAAAGGAAAAAAAGAAATGCTGCTCACCCTATAGGAGATACAGGCAGCGGCAACAGTTGAAGAATCTTGAAATCCATTTTCAAAATCAGACACAAAAAGGAATTTCCAAGAGCAAAGGCCACAAGCTTTGACATATCCTTTTATATCGATGTTCTGGGTGCAATGGCTGTTGGCCCATTGTAATACTTTTCTTATTACACAAATAACAAAAAAATGTCACAATTTCCCCTTAATGATGAAGAAAAAAAGTTTAAAAAGAGACCAGAAAAACTCTTTTATTTGTGTTTTATGAAATTGTAAGCTTATGCAAGCATCTAAATTTTTGGCATTAAGCACCAAATAATATTTTTGTTTGGTTTTATGTCAACTTTGTGCTATGTCATACCATGTATCCAAGCGATGCTTTACACTTCAACCTATATAAAAAGAAGTTTATCCAACCTGATATGTAAGGAAAAGCCCAAGCAAATCATAGGTCAAAGACGAGTTCCAACTTATTTACAATGTGAAGGGCCCTTCATGCCAAATATGCATTGTTGTGGAACCTACAAACCAGTATCTACCATTAGGTTTGATACAAAAGAACACAAAAACAATTAACATAATACATGTATATACATTCCCAATCTTGTATTGGTACAGTACCATGAAAACATCAAGAGACATACAGACAGTATAGGTACCATTACGAAGGTCTTCAATAAGCAGTTCAGCACTGATCCATTTGACATGGTAATCCAAATTCTGGGCAATCAGACAATCTTTATTATTTTTTTCTTTCCTTTTCTTTATTGAAGGAACAATTAAAGAGAGTTCAACAGAAAGCTCAATCTAATATAAACAAACGAAATTACAAGGAAAAAATAAAGGGAAATTTTTTCCAATTTTAACCCAACAGCAATAGATGACAAACTTATAATTAAAGGTACTTCTTTTAAATCATTGGAGTATATTCCCACCATTTTTCATTAAAGAAAAGAAATCCACAAAGTTATCCATCAGTTGCATGAAGTATATAAATAAAACAGGCACTGGTACTACTTTTAGATTGGTACCAGTACCCCAAACTTATATATCTTTCATATCTATAAGAATCAAAGCAAGCACCCAAATATATCCAAGCAGAAACTACACAATCAAACAGATAATCTAAAAATATAGTATTTTAGTCAAAACAACAAAACTACAGGTCAAAGTTATAGCCATCACATGCAGTGAAATTGCCTTGATATTCTAGTAATCAAGACGAAATTAACCAATAAATTTCAGGTAAAGAGAGCAACAAAAGGGGGAAACTCACGAGATAGGGAATGAGTGCACAATCATCTCTAGATCCAGAAGAGAACTATCTTCTACAAGGTTCCTAGCATAAATCCATAAAAAACTATTAGGATCCCTGGAGCAAATCTTTCTATGCTGATAGTTAGTGTCATATTTTAAATTAATATTTTAAAATCCAAATGTAACGATACAAACAAACTTTACTGAAAATTTGAGGCCAATCAGATAAAACCAAACAACTTTATTATAATGTGTATTTATTTTGTTTTTGGTAATCAAATAACTATTAATATATATAAAAATTAAACAAACAATACTCCTAATTGCTAACCTGTATTAGCATCTTTATTCACATTTCCTGCATCAGCATCTTTAGATTTTTGTCCATCCTCATTCTCTTACGCTCCATTTTTCAGATTTCTAACAACATACGAGGCATCAATAATTAGACAAAATAACCTAATCCTAAAACATACAAATTAAACTCAAAACCTGAACAAAAAAAAAATATTGAAGTTTTTGAAAAGTTTTTTTTTCAAAACCTTGAAAATAGTTGTCAAGTAAGCACCCATGTAATGTTTCATAATAGAATTATCCCCCGAGTATTGTAATTAAACTTTGGATACAAATTTTTTAAAAAAGACGCAAATTTTATTAAAAACCCCATATCATAACTTCAAGATATACCCAAATCGACCATTAGATCACTATTTTAAAATTGAAATATAACATGTTGTCCCTAATGGGGGCGGCTTAATCAAGATTTAGCGGAAGCGATTGAGGTTTTGGACCGGTTTGGTATGAACTACCCTAACACAATTCAATTGGTACCAAATACAAGCAAGCACACAAGCAATTCAAGTATAGCAAGATAATAAAAAGAGAAAGAGAGAGAGAGAAATTGAACACGCGATGTGATTACGGAGTTCCGACCCGCTAGAAGAAGCTAGCCTTAGTCGTACGTCTCCGGGAGTTCCGCTACCACGAAAGGGCGCGCTCCGTTCAATTCCAACAAGAACGGGACTACAACTTCGAACCGAATCACCTCGTCACAAGGACACTCGAGGCGGATCGGCCTAACTCGAATGGCACAACGGCCTCAAAGGAGAAGAGCTCTCAACCTATTCCAACCTACACCTAGCGACAATGTCGGGGCGGTGGTGTTTGAGGCTACTAAATCTCTCAAGATGGTCTAGCTATGAAAAGCTCAAGTGGGAGAGTATCCCTATGCTCAAAGGCTCAATTCTGGTCTAATTTTCCAAAGTGAAAAACCTTGTAGAGAGAGAACAAGGGGTGGATATATATAGGGCTCGAAATGAGCAGTTCCCCAGCAAAAACAGGCCACAGCGTTGTACAACGCTGATCAGCGTTATACAACGCTGGAATATGACCGTTGTAAATTCTAACGGCTCTTTAATATAGCCGTTGGTCTGTCAGAGCGTTGTGCAACGCTATTTGCCGTCGCACAACGCAGGAGTGTAAAACCAAAGGAAAGCTCCGACAATTCCGTTGGAAATTGTCAGAGCGTTGCTTGCCACTGAATGGCGTTACACAACGCTAAAGGGAGACAAAAGGAACAACTCTGACAGATTCAACAGAGCGTTGTACAACTCTATATGCTGTCACACAACGCTAACGTTACCCAACGCTGAAAGACGTTGGCTAACGTCTCCAGAGACTTTGCATGTAAAAACAGCACAGCTAACTTGGGATTTTTGTGGCGTCGTGCAACGCTATATGGCGTTGCACGATGGTACTCAGGAAAATTTCTAAGTTTTTAACTGTAGCGTTGTACAACTCTACTGAGCGTTGTACAACGTTGTGACTCAGCGTTGCCTAACTCTATATAGCGTTGTGCAACGTTGATTCACAAAAGTATGAATTTAGCTGTTCTAGCATTGTGTAACTCTATCTAGCGTTGTACGACGCTAGGTCACAGAAAATAGGATTTTGCTGGTTTATTGAGCTTTTCGCTATCTAGACCATTTTAAGGATAAACAAGGACTAAAGTATATCTTCTATCCTAGTCTAAACTAGCCTACAAGCTCTCTAATGACTTGATCTTGATCTTTCTTAAAGCTTTTATCCAAGTCCTCATAAATTGTATCTTCTTCCTATAAAGCTCAAAGAAGATTATTAAATGCCAAATGATATTGTTTTGCAATCGACAAACTTAGAGACGTTTAGTACAACATAACAGATAACACTTTAAATGGCAAGAAACACAACAAGAACAACATTTGCACCAAGCTTAAGATAAGAAAATCAAATGACATAGGTTCATAAGCCAGTTCTTATACCATAACGTGTACCAATTGATGCACTGCTTGGTATGCAATAGGGATAAGGTGCCATCATTGAGGACTAAATTGACCTACAAATAAGCATAACCACAATTAACCCCAACGAAAAATTAGCCCATGTGCAGTGAATTAAAAAAAAATTGTACCTTATCGTTTCTAGCAACCCAAGTAACATTGTGCGGTGGTCGTGCGACAGCCAAGTGGTGGTCGAAAGGAGACAGACTGAGGTTTGCTTGATGTTGCGAGAGGCTCAGGCGACGGGGACGGACGGCTCGTGGCCACGATGAGAGATGAAAATCGTGTTCTGAGATGCATTGAGAGGAGCGATGTCATCGTGCCGAGGTGGTATGGCGTGGATCGTGGTGGTATGGACCATCACAGAGATGTGCGAGGTAGAAATAATAAATGAGTCGGCATCTAGGGTTTTCCTTGATGGGTGCAGATGTGGAAAGAGATTGTGAGAGAGGCAAGAACGAGAGATGTGACAAAAATTTTGGAATGATCGGCGGAGATCAGGCAGGTAGCGAGAGGGGCAATCATGGTAGGTTGTAGAGAGAGCAGATCGGTGGAAGATTGCTTTCCTTGTGAGATTCTGCGATAATTGCTTTCCTTCTGAGATTATGCGATAATTGTTTGAGGAGAGGCGACGGGAGATATTGGGATCGATCGGAACAGAAGAGAGGGGAGAGGAGGGGCTGTGCTTGGCGTGTGATGCACCGAGAGAGACCCTGCTATTTTGTTCCTGCTTCCCTCTTGAGAACCGAGTGCATTCAGGGCAAAACTTGCGTGTGGGAGCAGCGAAAAAAATAAATTCGCAAAAATGAATTGAAAAATTTCAGCGCAGACCGGAATCGAACCCGCGTGTTTTAGAAGCGAAACCACAGAGGCGTACTATCCAGCGACTTGACTTATTTATGTGTAGAGTCGACTCCTTTATAGAAATAGCAATCCAAACCGTACACCATATTGATCAATGGTTTATAATGATGCTAACAAAATTGTTTGGACCCCTTTGTGTGAAAAATACTGACCTTGCTAAGGGTGCTTTATAAGTAGTAGAGATAGAGATATTTTAAAACAAAACGTTATGTTATAATAATAATAATGATTATTTATATAAATCTTCACTTGGACTGTAATTATAATTTAGCACCTGAGGATATAATGAAAAAAAATACTATATATATAAATTCTACCTGAACTATAACCTAAATTAACAATATTGTTATCTTCTGTGAAATAATAATTCTATAAAAAAACATTTACAATTCTTTCTTTGCAAAAAACCGAAAATACAACATTTCCAGCACCATTCTGGGACTTTCTCAAATAAAGAGCGAAGTTTCTAGCAAAACCCCCAAAGCTCCGCATAAAACCTCTCTATATTATACTAGCAAACAGGCCCACCAATGTGTGGGCAAATCAAATAAATAGTCGGTTCCAATATTGTATATTCCTTTGTTATGACATGTAGCACACAAAATGCAACCTATACCTTTGGAATCTTAGATTTTGTGCTGAGTTTGTTTTGATTTGATTAATTAATAATATATCCTCAGCCTCTTGGTTAAACACTCTTATTCTTTAATGTTAGCGCATATGTTCAAATAACTTTGTAACCAAATGAAAAGAAATATGATAGACAAAAGAGTAGCCTAATAACTACCACATTTCATATTTAAAAAACGAATCAACAATTTACAAAGGTTTTTCTCTACTGCAACAAACAAAGTAAATAAAAAAAATCCCTCGCATAGGAATGATAATCATCAAAATATTTTGACTCCCTAATCCCTCCACATGAATACCGATTCCACAAACTGGTACCGCTTCCAAGTATATTCTATTAACCCAGAACAATAAGCAGATCAGTAAATGTATTCCTTTTTACACAGTTTCAAAAAGCAATTAAGAAGCACATATCTATTGAAAAATGGTATATTTGCTTCAGCTGTTTCCTTGCCATCTCAATAACACTCTTCTTAGGTGCACCAATGTATCGGAATCATGCTTCCCCTTTATCAGTTTTAAGTCATTGCCATAACAACTAACTGCTAGCTGCAAGCTGAAATAGAGGTAATAACCTCTAAAAGAATATAGTTAAAACAGACTAAATGTGACACATACTTTTTAAATTTGCAACAATCATAAAGTCAAGTGAGTGAGGTACAAGAAAATAATATCTCGACCCATAATTTATCAGAAACTTTCAGCAATGGAGCATTGCATGTTTTCAGTTCCATAGTCTGTTCCCCCCTCCCCCCATTGTGTACCGTGCACCTTATAATAAAGAACAAGTTATGCATGAACTTTGAAGGCCTCAAAAGATTATATCAAATCCCAAAGCTATAAAAATGAAATGTGGATTGTATTTATATGTGGGTAAATTAATAATTTGCACCAATGTATCAGATTCACGCTTCCCCTTCTTTAGATGATCCCATAGAGCATCAGTTGATGATTT
This sequence comes from Rhynchospora pubera, assembly GCA_028095005.1. Classification (NCBI taxonomy): domain Eukaryota; kingdom Viridiplantae; phylum Streptophyta; class Magnoliopsida; order Poales; family Cyperaceae; genus Rhynchospora; species Rhynchospora pubera. The sequence goes on along the minus strand of CM051462.1, from coordinate 154,506,736 downwards.
TTATATCTAGGTTGCATTCATATGTGGATAAATTGATAATTTGCACTTAAGTTGTATTACGGTTCAGTAAAAGATATTCAAATGTAGGTTGCATTAGAGTTTAGTAAAATTACTACATAACTTAAGAACCCCAAGATAAAACTAAAGGGATAAACATGAGTACCTGAGGATCAGGAACAGACTTTCCTTATCAATATAGTGGTACATGCCAGGTGCTGAGCCAAATAATCAGCCTTAAAAAATAATTATTCTAATACTTAACCCAACTTAGAGAGAAAAAAATTACAAAATATTTTAACCACAATAATTTAACATCCTAGTCAACATCATCTTCAGCAATTTTATATTATAAAAAAAATAGGAGTAAATTTAAGAAACACAACTTCATGGAAATCAACAAAAATTAGAAAAATTGATATCTTTTTAAATTTTATACTGATGCATTCTCACCAAAACAAAACCAGAGTCATAAATTAAAACAAAAAAAATCTGAAGAACATAACAAATAAATTGAAATTCAAACTTGCTGTTCTGGAAAGATAAGAGCTCTTTGAGATAACTGAGAGCTCAAAAATTCGAGGTCGTATTCAAAGACGAATCTCCAACAATAATAGCTTTGAGCACCAGAAGAAAAAAATCAACATTTTTTTCTTTCTCTGAAAAATGTGGAAAGGGTTTTTACAATGCACAATCCGACTTAAAAAGAAAAAGAAAAACTTCGAGTGCAGGTTTCATAGTAGTCAATTCATGCACACAACAACTTGAATTCAAAAAGACACAAATATGTATATGGTGCCATAATTCTAACCTCTTATAGGCTGTCAAAGTTTCCCTACAAGTCATTATTATTAATTGGTAAGTAATCACCTAAACAGCTAAATCTGAAAAAGGATGTCATACCCAATCTGAATGACTGTTCGGGATAACTTTAGTATCAGCTAAACAAAATAAAGGGGACAGATTAAGGGTGAATATATCCATTATTTACATGAGCATGAGATATTGATTATAATGATAGGGTAAATAGCAATTTTTTATTTCTACACGGACAAACATTAAAATTCCACTAAAGGGGCTTCTCAATTGTCACAGAGAGTGAGTTCCATATTTGTTGTAAATTGTAAAAAAAATAAATTAAATCAATAGGAATCACACACATGAAACTTCACACATTTAATGTTTTAATATTTTTTTAAGGTATAAACATGGAGCACCTTTCTGAAAAAGTCATTCATGTTCTGTACCAAAAGCTGGCGCTTGCCACAAAGTAAAATGTATGTAATGGCATCTATGCCCACATATCCGATTGTGGACCTGACCTGATCTACTCATTCATCAACTCTCGATCAAATGTCTTGCATCTAATTGAGAAGATAACACAATTTAGGCATAAAAAAGAGATAACACTATCTTATTATACTGACTCGCCTTAATTTCCATCTTAATAAAAAAAGGTAGCCCTTGTGCACACTGTCACAGCCTGCCTCTGCATCGCCCTCTCTTAATCCTCTTGATTGGCTGCTGTCTTGATCCCAAATTTCACATCATAATTGAAATCCTTTGAACAGAAAAAAAAGAAAGGTACATGCCAGATGACTCAATGAAGAAATATTACAGAAATGGGCAAGAGAGATCAATAATGAAATATAGTTGCAAAGAGCTCTTGTTACAATTTTTTAACTGAATCAAATAAGTATTTGCAAGAAGAAAACAAAGAGATGGAGTTATAACCTATCAGAGAGATACCGGCGAAGTACATCATCCCCAACATACTTAATCAAGAACTCCTCAAGTCGGTCGTTAGTCCGATAAAAAACACATCATGTCGGGTCCCTCAGTACAAACACATCGGAGCCATAGCCATGGTTAGTCACGTCGATCCTTCACCAGAGTTCTGGTTTCTCCTTCGCCACCTTTCACCACGATCGACACACCGATCCAGCAACTATTAGCAGTTCAGCACCTCTTATTGTTTCTTCCTTCTCTTCTCTCTGAGATTGTGTAGTCGTGGCATAGTTATTTCTTCTTTCTCTTCTCTCTGAGATTGCATTGTCGATGCATAGTAGGGGCAATCTCCAATTTTTAAAGCTAAGCTTTTAAGAAAAATAATAAAAGAGTGACAAATCTTACACAGTTACTTACACCAAATAACTATCTAAAAGATCAACGTCCCAAATAGATAATGCATGAAACAAAACCAATTATTATCAAATGATGAAGCACTAATAGAAATTGGAAATGCTTCTATGATATTTTGGATTACATAATTATTTACCACTAAATATGACTAACAACTTACTGTATTTCTTTTATGCCACTAAATTGGGATTCATACAAGATCAGTATTGACATTGTCTTTCTTTTCACACTTTTGCATCTGAACTGGCTTAGTACCTTATCAACTGATATGGTACAAATCATATTCAATTACTAATTTGAATCAACGAATTTACCGTCTTTTATGAGTATTAGTTAAATACAGATTACTGGTTTCCTATAGATACCGACACATGCTATCTCAAGGAATCACACTCTTATTCTCAAATTATGTGGACCGATATTTCCAAGGAAGAGGCACTCAATTAGGTTATGGGTGAGAGAGAAAAGATGAAATCTAAAAGTTACTTTGTTCTCAATAAAAATTTAGAACGAAAATGAGAGAACATGGAGCAATACCTTTCTCCTCATTGATGCGCACTTTCCTTTAGTCCAGACTGAATCAGTGGGTGTGGCGATGTGGATCAAACGTCCATGGATGGGCTTATGGAACTTCAAGAGAGGGAGAATAATCGAGGTTGAGGAAGGCAGACTCGTAGTAAGGATAGGAGGTGAGAGGGAGGCATTCTTCTCCATCGGAGTCAGTGTCACAAGACTTGATGCAATTGTTCAGACTCATCCCATAGTTTAAATAGGAACATCGTCAAAGGGGTACACTTTCAAGATTCTAATTTCAAAATCAAAATTGAAACAATGTCATTTTTGAATTTCAAAATCGAAATTGAAGAGCTTTGGAGCCCGTTTCATCGGGCGGCCTTGAACCCGGTGCATCAGTGGGCTGACCGGTGGGACCCATTATTAGAAGGAGGTAATTGATAGAAGACTGGGTTGGGAGCGAAGGTAGTACGCGCATCAGGGCTGAGGTGGCGATCCGTGGATCGTTGGGTGAGGGGTGGCGATCAGTCGTTGGGCGGGGGACGATTTGTAGTCCATCGTAGGGTTGGGTTTAGAAGAAAGGGACATAGATGCAGCTCTTCAGAGGCGTTGAACATTAATGGATCAGATTATATCTATGAAAAGTTGATGTTGTATGAAAAATAAAAAATTGCTCTCAGAAGGAATCGAACGGGAGCACGTTAATTGGCGATCGTTACTTCCGCGTTGCGTTTCGATCAAACGAAGGAATGAATATCTTTTCTTTCTGCGATATAATCTGGACCACTGATCAAGTTTCTGTTTTAGCAATCAATGGTTCAGATTATGGATTAAAAGTAATTAATGGTGTAGATTGTTCAGATCAAGGTTGTATCCTGAGATGTTACATCCTTCCATTGGTGCTTTTAATATAGTAGAGATAAATAAATGAGAAAATTTTTTCTATACCCCTCAAAACTGAGAAAATACAGAATTTACCCCCCGAAAGTTCAAACTCCTCATTTTACCCTTCCAAATTTGGGACGCCTTCTATATTTGCCCCTCTGACATATTTTTTAACATAAATAAAATTAAAATAATCAAATTGAAAATTTCTGACCTTTTTACCCTGTTCGAATCAGACCCAGACTACCCAGTCGATCGAATCGATTCGCTTCTCTTCAACTCATTTCTCTCTCGCCGACTGAAACCAGACCAAGACATAAACCCTAGATATGCTGATCTATCTCCTCTCTTTCAACTCATCTCAATACCCATCTCATCTGTTCTCTCTCCCCGACTGAGACCAGACCAGACCCAAACATCTCTTCTCTAGCCGATTGAGACCAGACCCAAACCGCGCGCCCCTCCGTCAGCTTGCCTCTCTCTGCAATGAATCGTTGTTCGAGCAGATCAGAATCATCGCATTCAGTGTCGTCGAGCGTCGCACCCCAGCCAAGTCGAAGGGAAGAGTTGCCTCTCGTACCATGTCCGTCCTATGGTGTTGACATTAAGAGGTTTGTGAGCAGAACCGAAGACAATCCATGGAGAATGTTCTATAAATGTTTAAACAAGATAATGGTAATCCAGTGAACTCCTTATTTTTTTTTGTTTATAGGCTGTTAATCTCGTAGAGGCTCCTCTTCCCATTCTTGGAAAATTTGTTGTTTTCTTTTTGGAGCTCGCAAAAAATTGAATTCTGACTACTGTATGTGAGATTTTATTATTTTCAATGATAAAAGGGTCTGGATTCGAACAAGAAGGTTATGTGAGATTAAAAGGGTTATGTGAAATTTGACCCATTTATTATGTGTAAATAAGGTTATTTTCAATGGTAAAAGGGTCTGTATTTGACTACTGAAAATTTGATCCATTCATTATGTGAGATTTGCAATGCTTGTAATGCTTAGTAAAGAAGGTTTTCTTGCTGTTTGAACCAGGTGCAGTAGTATAGGGAAGACTTCAGATGAAAGGCCAAACCAATGACTATTCATCTTTAATTATGCTAAAAATAGGGAAAATTTCATAAAAAGATTATTAAATTATCTTTTCCCAATTATATGGATCTAATATATACCATATTAATTACTAATTTTTTCCCCTAAAAGATGACTCCGTGCAGATCTAAGAAATGCAAATGTTGTTATTCCTTTCGTCCACTATGAGCTAGATGGTAGAGTCGAAGATAAATTGGACAATCTGATTGATCAATTCAATAAGAAATGTGAAGTCAATGATCGTCAAATTAAAGTCCTTGTTGCATCATTTGACAAGATTAAAGTGCATAATACAATCAATGTCACTGTGATTATTGTTCTTTTAATGATTATTTTGGTCCTTTTAATTGTAGTTGTAAGAATTCAGGAGTGTGGATGGATGTATGTATGTATGTATGAATTTGGATTTTTATGTAACTGTTAAGATGAATTCAGTAGCGCTTTGATGAATTCAGTAGCCTTTTTGAACTATTTTCATGAGTTTGTAGCTTTTATATTGCTTATATTACTTCAGTATGTTTTGAGAATCGAAAAAAAATATGTCGCACCCATTTTTTTAGATACAAATTGACGTTGCTTCTAGAACTGAAAATAAAATATTGGTAAGCTGAAAGGAGCTCATTTTATAGTTTTGTGGTTCAGGTGCAGAACCAAAACGGGTTTCACCTGCTTGAAGTCTTTTTTTTCGTAGCTTGTCCATATTAGAGACAATTTGATTTTAATTTTGCTCTCTCTGTTGAATATTGAAGATAATAGAGGGGGGCAAAAGGACGATTAAAATGGTAACACTAAAATGACGATTAATACAGTACAGGTACAAGCAAGCATTACAAGCAAGCAACTAATATCTAGGCAAGCTTTACCATATAAAATACTACAAGCAAGCATTGCTAGTACAAGTACAAGCATTACAAGTTTCTAATATCTAGGGTAAACAGTATATTACAGAAAATAGCATTAGAAGTATCCATCAAAAAAATACAAATTCAAGCATCTGGACATACTACTAAAATTAATAGCTAAGCATTACAGCAACAATCAAATTTATTTGCTTCTCTCAAATTAGACCCTAATAGCATTAACAAAATGATTCCAGCACAAAATGATGCTTCTCTCAAATCAACCCTGCTTTTTAGATGGACCACATACTACTTTTTTAACTCCCATTCTCTTTCTGCAAAACATGGTTTAATATTGAAAAATTTTTGTTAGAGTTATTACAGATCAGATATTTCAATTCAATTATCTTATATATAAATTATCTTTTTCTAGTTTTATGTCCTTTTTGGACTGCTTCTTTGCACGTCCTTACTTGATGGCCAAATATGCTGCATCTTTTGCATTGTTTTTTCCTTGTATCCAATTCAAGACAACTTCAGATAGAAAAATGCAAATTTACTCATAGCATCAGTTGTGGAATTGAAATTAGTATAATTGCAGAAATTGTTCTACTATTTGTGAAATTGACAAAACTATTTGTTTGTTTATGGACATGTCCTACTATCCAAAACAGAAATTCAGTACAACCCAGCGGATTTCTAGACAAAACAAAAGAAGCTCAAGCTTCGTGCATTTGTGCGAGAGAAAAGAAATGGCACGTTACTCAAACCCATTGACTAACACAAATGCGGTGAAAAGAAAGAAATTTCCAGACAAACCTCGTTCGTGCGAGGGAGAGAAGCTTCGTGCAGAGTATTACTCAAGCTCGAGCTCTCATGGCCATGGCAGCGACTTTATCCATTTGTGCGAGAGAGAGGAGAAGATCGTGTGGGGGAGAGGAGAAATCCTTCAATCTAGATTTAGTACAGGAGGTGGACGAAGGTGCTAGAAAGGCTGCTTGGTGCGAGATGGAGAGATCGACATTTTTCAATCTTTCGATCTAGGTTCCTTCTTTGTGCGAGAAGAGAAAGAGACGGTTGAAGAGAAGAGATGGGTATGGCTCGAGTTCCTTCGCGTCTGAATCGACTTGTTCAGCGAATGGGTCTAGATTCGAACAAGGGTAAAAGAGTAAAAAAATTTTAATTTTATTATTTTAATCTTATTTATATTAGAAAATATGTCAGAGGGGCAAATACAAAAGGCGTCCCAAATTCAGAGGGGCAAAATCAGGAGTTTGAACTTTCGGAAGGTAAATCCTGTATTTCCTCAGTTTTGAGGGGTACAGAAAAATTTTTCCCTAAATAAATAGTATCATATTAAACCCCAGATCCAACGGCTGAGATCAAATCTCTCACTATCATAGAAGCGCTGTCCTGTTCCCACTTCCCAGTTCCCACCTCCATCTCTCTGCCCAATTCCAAGCGATTTCGGGAAAATTTTCTCACCATGGCGGCTGATGCTTCTACTGCTCTTTCAGGTATTGCTTCATCTCTTCTCAGGCACGAAAATCTGTAGCAGAAGTTTTGAATTTGTTGTTTTTTTTTTTGGTCTGATTTTTCTTTTTAATGACAGTTCGAGCGAAGGTACAGAAGTTCTTAGAAGCGGCTTGCACTGGAAACCTTGATCTTCTCAAAAGTTAGCTCATCTTCAATGCTTTTCATTCTCTTTGCTTCTTCATCTTTCTTTTTATTTAATTTTTGTTTGAATTGGAAAAGCCAATCTATTAAATCGTCTGAAACATATACAAATGTTTCCATTAATTTAGTGGCATAACTGCTCCTTGGTTTGTTGTTGTGCTTTCAACTGCTTTTTAATTAGTACTACAACTTAGGTTAGTAAGCCTATACCACACTAGACTAGACACTGTTATAGCTTCAATTTAGTATTCTCAACCAGGCAATAAAGTAAGATTAGACACACTTACAGGCACATTGACATGTATGCTACAATATACCTACTGCTTTTGGTATCAGGTTGAATTATTTCTAATAACCAAATTCCATGGTGTGCATTGATTTGTTTATAGAGATTTCAAATCAGTTGGATGAAGGAAAAGGGATGGCAGAGACAGTTGAGGCAGTTAAAGATGGTAATAACAGAACCGCATTGCATTTCGCTGCCAGAGAGGGTCAAAAAGACATTTGCGAGTTTTTACTTGGAGAGCTTAAGCTCGAAGCTGACGTTAGGGATGATGAAGGTATCAAAGTTTTTCCTTTAAAATGAAACGCATTCTAATACGGGATCATCCATTCTGGTGTCACGCCAGTGTTTTGATCTGAAATCGGTCCTCTTGTAACTGTAGAATAAGATGTTAGTTTTTGCAATTTAACCCTTGATTAACCCATATTCAGCACTATGAGTCTATGATGCTCAGCGAAATTTGCCAAAATTCACTTGGATTTGGATGTTAATACTGGCATTAGTGGATATACGGATCGGATACTATTACTCATTACCTCTTGTACTAATTTCAGGTGAGACACCTTTAATTCATGCAGCAAGACAAGGACATGTTGATACTGTAAAATATCTTCTAGAGCAAGGGGCAAACCCATCTGCGTCAAGTAATTTGGGTGCCACTGCTCTTCACCATGCTGCTGGCATAGGTCTTTTGCCTTCTCAACCTTATCTAATCCTCATTTAAATAGAATGACCTTTGCTCTTTAATTTGAGCTATCCATGCCTTAATCTCTCTGTTGTACATTGGACTCTGATACATGAAACATTGTATTTATTAATGTAGGAAACATAGAGATAATGGAGCTTCTTATATCAAAGGGGGTGGATGTAGAATCACAAAGTGATGCTGGTACACCATCAATATGGGCTGCTGGCCATGATCAACCTGAATCTGTCAAACTTTTGTTGAAGCACAATGCTAAAGTAAGTTTCCATCAAAGATGGACCCTCAGTTTTACCCCATTTGCAGAAAAAAGAATATAAAAAATTTGCATCCAGTCTTGACTCAAAATAAAACGAAAATAACTGATATCAAGTCAATGCAATTTTCTAGTTAAATCATTTTACATTGCTTGATTTTAGTTAAATCCGTGCTCAGTAAAAAGAGAAATAGAAGAGTTATTTATGGGATCATTTTGAGATGTTTATATACTATTTATATCTGCCTTAAAAGTTGAGTTTTAACTTTTTAACTATATATATGAGAAATGTTGCACGCTATTTGTTGATATGTCAAATCTTGTCCATTATTTTGCAGTCAAAAGATGTGGTTTTATTTTTAAATTGAATATAGTAATACAGCTTATTGTTTTTCCAATTCTTTTGTAGGCTAACTCAGAAACTGATGATGGTATTACTCCATTGTTGTCAGCTGTTGCTGCTGGATCAATTCAATGTTTGCAACTCTTAATTGAGGTTAGGCAAGGATTGTGCAACTCTATAAACTAGCACCTTAATGAATTAAGTGAAAATTGACATCTTCCAGTTAAAATTGGCCTAGACTTAGAATTCACAGATAGAGGGGGATAGTTCACATCAGCTAGCATGGAACAGTTATTTTTATATTATGTATCTGGTATTCTTGGCTGGAAGAGGAAGGAAGCTACCTTCATAGAAGTTCCTTTGTGAAGTTATATTTTCTTTAGGTTGCTCTACTTGCAGTCTTACACTTTATTCTTGGTTATACAAAATCTGTTGGCTCAAACTTTTTGCTTTCCACAAGGAAATCTGTCGACCAAAAATTTTTTTTCTTAAAAAAAAAGATAAAATGTTGACTCAATTTAATTGTTTTTTAAGGGGCATGTAGTATGTGCTCAAATATTTGATGGCATTTTATTGTACAAATGTGTTAATTAATTTATTAAATAATTGTAGTTGAGATATCATTTCCATTGTTCTTAGTTGTTAGCTTTAACTATTATTGTTGGTTATGCATAGGCAGGTGCTAATCCAAATATAAATGCTGGTGGGGCTACCCCCTTGCATGTAGCAGCTGATGTTGGAAATGTAGAGGTTATTAGATGCTTATTGAATGCTGGTGCAGATCCCAATGCTTCTGATGATGTATCGCTCTTTTCCTACTTTGCTTAGTGTTGCAAGCTTATGATTATAACTTTATAAGAATTAACAACATGAGTTTGTCCATTCTGGACAAGCTTTCTAATACGAAATTGGAAGATCTATCGCTAACATGAGATCTTCCTTCATCTTTCATACAGGAAGGTTTTAAGCCCATACAGGTTGCGGCTTTGAGAGAGAATCGTGAAGTGGTTGAAATTCTCTTTCCAGTGACCTCCCCAGTGAGTAAAGTTGCAGACTGGTCTGTTGATGGGGTGATAAAACATACTCTTTCTGAGGCCAACATGGTGTGCAATCCTCAATTCATATTATGTAAAATGATCTCATGTCTTTTCAAGCTTGCAGTTTTTAGTAATCTATTCTATCCTGCTCAATTTTATGTCTCTTCAGGGTAACATAAAGGAGGCCGAGTTGCCCAAATCTCCAAGTCCACAAAAGCCGAAAGTTGTCGAGGTGCCACTGCTTTCCTTTGCTTTTTGATAATACAAGTTGTAGAAAGTTCATTGCTTCATGCTTAAGGGGATTCCAAATGGACGAAAAATTTTGTGTGCAAACCACCTTTGTAAAAGGAGTATCTATAATGTGTATTAAGAATGGGAAATATTGCCTGCATGATTAAAGCTGTTTAAACAGAATGAAAAAATAATTGCAGTGTGTGCATGATATTTTCTGGTATTTGCCTGACTGTGCATAATATCTTGTTTTGAATGGTTTTTGTGTTTACGCAAGTAAATGCCCTAAAAGCATGAATTGTATTATATATGAACGAAACATTCCAAATGAATAATGAATGAATAAATACCAATTTGATTTTGTGTTTTCAGGTGGGACCTGAGGAGAAAAAAAGATCCATGGAAGCTAAACAAAGAGGTGATGAAGCCTTTAAGAGAAAGGATTATCAAACAGCAATTGATGCTTATACACAGGTCAGCTTATTCGGAAGCTACCATTCTAGTAAATGATCACATATTTCCAATAATTCACATTCATTTTTTTTGAGGCGCTAGGATATGACAGTGGCTTTATCTTGATAGTTGTATTTTGAATAAAGATAATATTATAAAACCCGTAGCAGTGTGATGCATATGATGCCTTGTACCATAATTTTGAATTCCAGTCCGGCAGTGAATAAATTAGTCCAAGCACTGCTCATTTCATACCGGTACAATTGCAAGGCTGTAAATACTAAGCAAAGCACTGGAAGGAGAAAGAAAAAGAAATGCAAGTATTGTGCAGTACTTCAATTTTTGAAACAAAGCCCCAAGGCCAAAAGCGTACAGAAGAATACTGATGCAACTCAGAATATTAGATTAGAGGAAGGTTCCCCCCCAAGGGTGGGGTTGGGGGAGTTGCCCTAAGGCTTTTAAGTTGTAATGGACTCTTTGGAGCATAGAAATGGAATCTAGACTCTTAAGACTTATTAAAACCAAAATAATTCTTAATCTAAAGGTAAAGATAAAAAACACACACTTTTGACTGCTTATCATAGCATATAAATATAATAAATACTAGATTAGAACTGACTAATATTAAACAAATCAGGTTCGACCAAAAATTTGCAATTTCAGATTGAATCAGATATTTATTTATCTCGACTCTTACCTTTTGTATTCTCAGATATTTCATGAGTTCATTACATGACCTCGCTTGAACTAAACCACTTTAAGGTCGGCACATAATAATTTATGCTTACTGAGAACATTTATTTTATTTATTTTTTTTGTGTAACACAGGCAATTGATTTGGACCCCAATGAGGCAGTGCTCCTTTCAAACAGAAGCCTGTGCTGGCTACGGATGGGGCAAGGTGAGCATGCCTTGGAGGATGCTAGAGCTTGCAGGGCACTCAGGCCTGACTGGCACAAGGCCTGTTACAGGGAAGGCGCCGCTTTACGCCTCTTACAGGTTTGTTTGTTTATCTTGTTTAGATTGCTATACAAGTTGGCATTTGGTGAACTTAGTTCTCTCTTGATCTTACCCTGAGACCTTACTGGTTTATCTGGGTCATGCCTAAACCTGATCTGATGGAATACATTACTTTATTATTGTCACCATTCAGGTGAGCTCAATCTCGTTTGGGCTGTCAACTTAGTCTTTTGAGCCAAATTCTATTTTACCTGTTCAGTTCCTTAGACCTATATTGTCCTAATAAATTGCAAAGAACAAGAGCATGAATAATTTTGCATCTGAGAAGTGAAGTAGAAGTGGCATTTATGCAATAAATTTGTTAGACAACCAAACCACCAGGCACATAAGTATGGTCAAACTTGACAAGAGTATGCATAAATTCTCGAACGATAAAATTCTGAAGGCAATACTCTGATTATGTAATTTTAATTACACCTATTCAACCGAGATTTATGGGAACACTTTGCAGTTTGCAAACTTAATTCTGGACCCTAAACTATTATGCTTGGTTCAATCAGGAATTCAGGCCCAACTGTTATATTATATTATGTTCATTTCTTTGTTCAATTTACCCTTGAAGCTCAGCTTTGTTCGAGTTGGTCCCTTCTATGATAAAGCCCATAACCCAGTTTGCACTCTAATTGATGGTCCTTTCTAGGAAGGTTCAATTACCACAGCTACTTGTACAGTTCCATTTCAAAAGATTTTACAAACAACAAATATTACTTGTTGAAGAGGCCCCATTGGACCAACAAATATTAGTTCATTGCGATGATTTAACAGAAGGAAAGAGGGTTAATTGAACTATAAAATTCTAAGGGCCTAATTGAAAGTTTACCAGTTCAGGGCCAAAGCAGACATTTTTTTTATCTTTATGGCAAATGGTAACCATCCTTATTACCTTATTTGCATTAGAAACCTTTACATCTGCCATATTTGCAACATGGGCTTGTAATCATACTCCACCTGCTGCAACCTGCTTTGTGTTTTTTCTCAAGTTTTAAGTAGTGAAGTTTTAGATGGCAAAGGGTACTGGAGTGCAGCATTCAACCCTAACTTTCAAGTGATGATCATCATTTTTTGGGTTATTTGTTGCCAATGCTATCGTGCAATTGCTAACCCAAAAAAAAAATGTTCATGCAATTTCAAAAAAATAATAATAATAAATAATTATTGCATACTTATCTGTATTGCCTGTCTTGATTATGTTCGATTTGGCTCACTCAAAAGGAGTCAGCAGAGCTATAAGAAAAACTGTGAACTTTTATGGAGTGTTATCTACCAGCAAATAGCAAATATTGCATCACTAGTGTGATATATAAATGATGGGTTTTATTTACAAAAACACATACTTCGTGGTGTTATTGGCAAAAGACCATTTATTTTGAGTTCAGAAGTTTGAAAATCTTGATATTTCTTTTAATAGTTTTATTGTATCAACTAAATATCTGTTTATCTGGGTGTTTGCAGAGGTTTCATGATGCAGCAAATGCATTTTATGAAGGAGTGCAACTTCAACCTGAAAACCAGGAGCTTGTAGATGCCTTCAGGTAGTAAAAAATTCATGAATTTATGTTAGCTGTCTATGTCTTAATGATCTATATCTTTTCCCTGAGCTCCCATGATTTTTGAAATACACAATGAACAATTATTTTGAGCAGTAATATTAAGCTTCAACAAATAGACAAGAAACAAATAGGTATGTTCTGAGCTTATCAAGAAATGAACTTTCATAAAATTCTTGAAACAGGGTGTTTAGTAATATTAAGCATTGTTGTTTTAGTAATTTCTCTTTAGCACTGGACAGAACTATGAAATACCGAAAAGTCTCTTAAGAGAATCAATTCCCAGAACACAAAGTTTACCTCAGTTGCCATCTTTCCTTGATTGATTTATTTTGTTTAACTTAACAGGGAAGCTGTTGAGGCTGGACGAAAATTCCATGGCACAGATCAACAGAAATCATCATCATAAGTAAAATTTTGAAGAGTTTTTTAGCCCCTTTTTCATTCATCTAGGCTTCTATCTTGAGTTGTAACGAAATTGAGAGAGCACATTTGGATATGTATTGTTCGAATTGTTTCTGATCAGTGATCACTGTAGTTGAGTATTTATGTTGCATGTTACCTCGCTATCGAGTTGGTTGTGTTTTCAGTTATGATACTTTTTTTATTCTTCCATTGTCACTTCTGGAATAGTGGAGATAGCCCTCTCTTTGCAATAGATTAGTGTTGAATTGATTGTCAAAAAGTGAAACTCTGTGCTTTACCTTTCTCAAAGGGTTCAATTTAACGTTAAAATTAATCGAGTTTTTTTTTTTTAATTTACTAGTTGAAAACTCGTAGGCTGGGTCGATTGGGTAAGCTTTGGTCAATTTGTAGCTCGAACGGGCATTCTAGAATCCGGTCTTTATACTTTGGTATCAAAATAAAAATTAATAAACTTAACAGTTGCGAAGTTGTTGTCCACGTATCAGCCTATGACAGAACTTCGGGTAGGTACTATATTGCCTTTACTGCTCGAAAAAGAAAACATGGTGAAAAATAAAACAAGCGAGCGCAGGTGCATTCGACCCTATCCTAGATGGACGGCTAAGATTTCAATAACAGTTAAAACGTATATGTACATTTGGAGAGGAGCTGAACCCATGTGGCCATGTCCAGAATACAGTACTACACTAAATAACTGTGTTTGATACTATGTTCATTGGCGGATTTAAACATGAGAAATATAAACACATTTTATATATATTACTTTGAAAATTGAAAAGAAGTAAACATGTAATTTTTTTTTAAAAAAAACATATTTTCATCCCATAAGAACATCATAATTGCTGCAAATAGAAACTCAGTCTACCATTTTTAAAGAGAAATGCTAGTGTCCTATATATAGGACGGATGGGTCCGTCTAATATGATCGTTTTTACATTTTTAAATTTCAAATGACCGATCTGAACTGTTCAATATGTTTTCCATATTGACAACTTACAAGAAACCAATTTTTACATTTTTTCGAATTTTTTTTACTATTTTTTTGGTATTTTTGAAAATTCATGATATAAATATTATGGATCGTCCAATAACAATGATTTTCTAAAATACAAAAATATTAAAAAATTTTGAAAAAGATATGGGCTAAAATTAGCCTTGACTGACGGATGCAATAGTCGGCTAAGATCAAATCTCAATTTTCGAGATTCTAACAGTCGATCTGAACCGTTCAATGTGTTCTCCATATTGAAATCTCATTGGAGACCAAATTTTACATTTTTCTGAAATTTTTTAGTATTTGTTTGATATTTTACAAAATTCTTAATCTAAACAATTCTGGACCCTTCAATAACTATGATTTTTAAAAATCTCAAAAAAATAGTAAATAAAACAAAATGTAAAATTTGGTCTCCAATGAGATTTCAATATGAAGAACACATTAAACGGTTCAGATCGACTGTTAGAATCTCGAAAATTGAGATTTGATCGTAGCTGACGATTGCATCCATCAGTCGAGGCTGATTTTAGCCCATCTCTTTGAAAAAAATATATAAAAATTGGTTTCTTATAAGTTTTCAATATGGAGAACATATTGAACGGTTCGATCGGTTATTTGAAATTTAAAAACGTGAAAATGATCGTATTGGACGGAATCTATCCGTCCAATATATTGGACTCTAGCATTTCTCATTTTTAAATGAATGTTAAACTTAGAACTACTTTGGTAGTACTCTAGAGAACTGACCTAGCTCTAGTTTGACTTTAGTCGAAATTGAGCTAGTTGAACCAAGCCTTATCGAACACGAGCCACTGTTGAGACATAAAATAACTCAATTGTTATAAAGGTATATATATTTCATAAGTTTTAAGTAAGAACATTGTAAATTAATTAATATTTTTTATTGGTATCATTGTTTCAGAAGTTTTATTGAACATTAACATTTATACCTAAGCAATAAGTATATTTTCTATCAAATTGAGTACTAAATATAATAAAACTATATAATAAAATCATACATCAAACTTGTCTTGCTACCTTATCAAACCTTGACGAGACGAGCTGGCTTGTTAATAACTCGAGTTGTAATGAAACGAGCTACGAGCTTTTCTTCCACCCTATTAAAAAAATATAACTTAGAAAGTTTAATGATCAAAATATATTTTTTTTAGAATTTTAAGGACCAAGCTGGAATTCGGTGATACTTGAAGGATCATTTTGATTTTGATTGTACTAGTAAAATTTGTTTTGAAAAAATAGTTGAAGATCGAAAGTAATATACAGTAGTACAGCACCATCAACGTTCTGACTCTTACGAAGAATGAATAAATAATGAATTTATTTTACATCTCCTCAATTTTGACAAATCCCATAAAGAGCAGCAATGAATAGATATTTAATTTAACAAGTAAGATCAAATTATCAACGTATCACACCATGAAAGGGGTGAAAAGTTAGTACAATTGCGGCAAGTGATAACAGTAATTATCCCAAGTAAATAGTAATAAAACCAATCGTACGAGGATTAGCCCTCGGTCTTTTTAGTTAGCGGCCGCTGAATAAAAACTCCAGTCTTGTACTCTCGGTAAACGAAAGCAATGTTTTACTAGCACATAGAATCCTACGCACATCTACTTCGTCCACATCTGGAGACTCCTAATGTTTTGCGGGACCCACTGGCAGTTTAACAAATCTTTATCCCTTCGAAGGTCCAGGTGTATGAACATTGTCCAAACTCCATTTCCCCTACTCTAAATTTCTACGAATATCTACGCACACCCGTATTGCTCATCTATTACTGGCTTCAAACAAATTTCTGACCAATCATTTTGCTACGCGTATCACGTAAATAAATATTCGTAGAAATATTGAAGACGTATAACATTTCATATATTTCACACACGCTACTCGCACCGCTACTATGAGGGCTAGACATAGCAACGGGTACCCGAAATTGTCCCCAAAGAGAAATTTTCATTTTCCAAACGAGAGAAATAACCATTTAACCAACCCCACAAATACTTCCCCGACCTCTCTCTCTAACTCTAACCTTTATTTATACTCTCTCTCTCTCCCCCCTCGTGTCTTCCCTTCTCTTCTCCAATCGCTCTCTCATTTCACGTCGAAGAACCACCAGCTCCAAATCCGCTGCGGCGCCTCGTGCCACACCTCTCCAGCCAAGCTCGCGCCTTTCGACCTTATCCTACCTCTTCTCGATCTCACTTTCGCTCTACCTCTCCGCCTCTCTGTTGCGAATGTGGTAGAGAGAGGCCTTATTGGGCGAGTTCCAATCGAGGAAGATGGGGTCCGGTGGTCAGGGGTCACGTGCGCAAAACGTGGTGCGCGTGAGGCGCGACCTTCTCGCTTCGTGCATGACATGTCCGCTCTGTCACAAGCTACTACGAGACGCCACCACCGTCTCTGAGTGCCTCCATACATGTTAGTTCCATTTTTCCTTGATTGTTTCTTGTATTTCTTGCTCTTTTTAAGGCTCTCTCTTCACCTTTTTGAGGCGTGAGTCAGTGATCTGGGTTGAGTCGTGGGTTGGGTTTGATCTCGCTCGATCTGTTTGATTTTTCTGAGGTTTCTGGACGTGGAATTCTCGTGATTTTAGAGTTTTTTGGGGATATATTTGTTGTTTTGCACTTTTTTGCGTGCGATTGTTTTGTATCGGGTCGAGACTCGAGATGGCTTATAATGATTGAATGAGAATTGAATATTATGTCATGTCAGGGACTCATTGGTAATTTGTGTTCTCAATTATTTTTCGATTTTGGGTGTGATTGTGGCTACTCGTGGTGCCAACTGAGAAGATTGAAACTTTGTTTGGTGAAATCCAGTTCATATCTGGATTTGTGGTAGTTGAGCATTAGTTCAGGTTTAGTTGGAGTGAGATGGCTCCTTTTTCACGTGTAAATTCTTTACGATTTTCTTATATTGGAGTTACGTATAGCATGTCTATCTGACTATCGGTAGAGGTGGTCGCTAAAATTGGAATCTTAGTTAGTATACTTGGAAACAGAGTTGAAAGAATATGTATTTGTCTGAATAATTGGATAATTATAAATAGGACTTTAGATTATCTGGCTATAATCTCTGAATCCGTACTGCTTTCCATAAGAACTTTCCCAGTTGAAGTTTAGATGTCCATTTTGTGTTGAATTCACATTGATCATATATAAACACCTTGGATATACCAATTTACTGAACTAGATGAAGAGATAAGTTGCATGTATTGCCATCAAAATCATACTATCCCATATATCCCCAGAAAACCACAAATATTGTGCACACCAAAAAATAGGAATGCACAAGTTCTTAATCACTATTTATGTCTGTACTGAAATGAGTGGAACAACAAGTGGGTTGAATTTGGTACTTTTGGCTGCAAGAAAATAAAATGTAGGCATGAATTTTCTTAATTTTTTGATGGGTTGTTAAAATTATTTGTTTCGCAGGTCTATGATATTCTGGTGTTTTTAGGGGCATACTTGTAATTTGTCTATTCAGGAAGAGAATTTCCATTCATTATTAATGGGATAGTTATTTAAAAATTCAAATTTAATTCAGGAGATTTACTAACAAATATGCTGCTTTTGTTCAGCCAGTAATGTATGTCAAAATCCCTTTCTTGTGTGATTGACTTGCCATTTTACTTGATAGTCCTTCTTCTGATCAGTTTGTAGGAAGTGCATTCTAGACAAAATTACTGAAGAGGAGGTTGACTCGTGCCCAATATGCCACATTGACCTTGGTTGCATACCAGCTGAGAAACTCAGGTACTGTACCACACTTTTTTTTATCATTACCATGTTATCTTCAAGTTAGTCACTCGTAAGACCGTAAGATCATAATAACATTTATAGATTAATACTATTGGCAGTTATATTCTAGAATTTTTCATTCCATTTTACACCAAATAAAAATATTCATAAAAATGTATCTACATATTTTTGCTGACAATTGCAATTTCCAATCTTTTGACTCAAAATTTGGGTTTGTGTCCTGTGAACCAAATGTTCCAATCTTTTCTTGTTGCAATTTCTTCAAAACCCCAACTTGTTTGGGGAAAAAAGGCTTAGTTGTAGTTGTTGTTGCAATTTCTTCAAAATTTCCTTAACTTCTGCTCTTGCTGTTTACCTCTTCGGAAGAAGAGAGAATTGTAGTGTTCTTTGGGTATTTTGAAGAATTTGAAAAATAGGGGAACATGTAGGTGCTATTTTTTGCCTTTTGCATAGTTATATCCTTATATAAGATATTTCTCATTTTAGGTTTTGTATGACATATAAAAACTTATTTTGCTTTGATTAGTAGCATTATAATTGTTACTGATTGTTGTTGATATTTTTTATTATTGTCTGGTACTTTTATTTCTTAAATTATACAGACCGGATCACAACCTACAGGACATAAGAAACAAAGTATTCCCATTAAAAAGGAGAAATAGTGGCACACCAGAGCCACCTTCCCTGCCTCTGCCGGCACGAAGGAAGGAGAGATCACTATCCTCCTTGGTGGTGAGTTCACCTAGGGTATCTAGCCAAACTGGGTTGACCGGGAGACGTACCAAACCTAGAAGGTCAGTAAAGTCTTCAGCAAACGATGAGAACACTAGCAGTAAAAGGGCAAAGGTCCTTGATGAAGAGAAGCCAGGAAGTGCACCGTCTAGATTGGTTAAGTCAAACAGAAAGCATGTAAGTACAGTTAAATGCAAAAATAGCTGCCTATATTGACTTCTTTGGTGTCTCAGTGACAGTAATATCGAAGATGTCTGATGCATAAATCCAGCATCAGTCCTTATTAATATGGCATTGGTCCCAAGTTCTTGTACCAATTATACCAGAACTAGGTTGTAATTCAAATGGCACATGCTGGGAACCACAGAACTGGTGTGTTGAGGTATGGTATCTTGTTAGTTCAATATTATCTATAGCCTCATGTTTGCTTCAAAAGAGTGAAACTGTGAAAATAGACAAGACCTGCCTGAAAATAATGATAAGTGCACAAAATAAGGATCAATTGGTACCATCTGATTTTCCTGGCTTTAATAGTACTTCATATTTACTTTGTTATATCATTCATATAGAGCAATTTGGACCCTGAGACATCTAGCAAAGATAAAGAAAATGGTAGAGAGAAAGAGCAGCAAGTGGATAAATCTGAGCTATGGAAGCCTCTAAATTGTCTTCTGGAGGCCGCAACCCGAAAATCTCTTAAATCTGGGTCCCATATTAATGAAGAAGAACAAAATAACAACTCAAATAATGACACAACTACCACCAAATCCAAACCAATAAAGGAGGAAAAGCAACCACTGGAGGAGAAGAATATGGACCCCTCTAGTGCGGAGCAACCGCTGCCGGCCAAACGCAGGAAAGGCATTCGGCGAAAGAAAGGGCGTGACATACCAGCACCTGCTCTGTTCAATTCTATAAGCACTGTCCGTGACAGACGAGTGGGGCCTGTTTGGTTTTCTCTCGTTGCAACTGCCAACCGGTACACATTTCTTGGTTCACAGCTAAAATGGTCGATAAGCTGAAATTCTCCCCTTATAGTTACCTGTAATTGTGAAAATTTTCTTTGTCAGGCATTCAATTATCAAGTACCATGTCAGTCAAAATAAAACCAAGCAAATATAGCCGTCCATTCAATTGATATTGTATTTCTTTTGTTAGGTCAAACCGGTATCGTACTGGTGTAATAAGACCAAAACATTTTAAAGAATGGTATTCAAACTATTGACTTGCAGAGTGACCCACCAAATAAAATAATTTTAATTTCTTTCAGGGAAGGAGGTGGTCAGCTACCTCAGTTATCTTCAAGTTACTTGCGAATAAGGTGCGTGCTCTCTCCCTCCTCCCCTACTTTGTTCTTGTAAACACTCCAATAATATGTATCTTTCAGAGACAAAGAAACCAATATGACACAACAATACATGATAATGGATGCCTTTGACCCATGTGAGAAGAAAAGCATGACTTCTATGTTCTAAGTATGATTTCTTAGACAAGTTAGTAGCTTTTTCAAAGTAAAGATGCCGACCCTATACAGGCTATATGAGACCAGTTGGATCAGTGACCAATTCTCTGTTGCCTATTGTGCCTCCTTCACATTGGTGTTGGTAACTGTGCTATACCAACCAAGTTGAGGAAAAGGAAATTTGTGCCCTGATCGAATTAATGCCTATCTGTCCCCCCCCCCCCCCCCCCATGTGATGTTAATAGAGGGGAAATTTTGCACTAGCATCTTATGTGGAATTTTATACAACACAAAACTTATCAGTAATATTTGATTTTATATTTTAATATTTTTCTGTGCGATATAAGGTATTTATTCTCTCTTTCTGCATTTTAGGGACGGTGAATTGACTGTTTCTTCAATCCAAAAGTATATTATGACAAAACTAAGCCTAACAACTGAGGAAGAGGTACATCTTTTAGCCAATTGTCAACTTTTCGAGTATATTGTTCTTTTTAGGGATACCCATAATGTCCCACCAAAATCATCTTCAAAATATCTCCAAGCAGAGAAGTCAGCCTGATATCGAATATTTCCATTCGAGTGTGTGTTTTTTCAGTTTTGTTCTTTGGACATACACTGTTTTGTTATCTTAAGGAATACTGGTGCTGTGACAGTTAGATATTGTACCAGTACAGTTTCATTTAGTTACGTTTCCCTTTTCTTTCCTCGAGCTTTGAATTTGTATTAATTTTCAACAGGTAGAGATAGTATGCCGTGGGCAGCCAGTGGGCCCCACGATGACCCTGCATGACTTGGTGGACTTGTGGCTGAGATCTGAAACATCAAATAGGACCCTCGCATCAGTCGGCTCTCCCGCAAAGGATTTCATAATGGTGCTTGCATACCGCCATAGACCTTCATTGCTGTCCTAAAAGACACTGCGAAATAAATGTGGGTGAATCAGAAGCTGATTTGAAAATTGGTCCATCAGAATTGGAAACTTCATGGGGGTTCTCTATACATTTTTTTCAGATCGGTTGGCTGAGGTGGTAATTAGGCTGGGATTTGTTGACCATATTGGAAATTGGAAATTAAAAGGGTATTGTTGGCAATTTTCCTGAAGAGTTGTGAAATGTCGGCGTATATCCTTGTCTTTTTTATTTGACTCATAAAGAACATGTAATGTTTATTGAAGTTAACTTTGTGCATGCCTCCTGGAACGCTTCTTTCTAACCCAAATTAAGAAATATCTGAGGATTTAGCTTAAAAAAGCAACCCATATTGATATATTATGTGGTAAATGCTCATATATATTAGTGATGATACGACCATAAGAATTTTCTAACTAAAGATATACGGCTCTGTACCACTCATTCCTCTTAAAAAAAATGACACTACTACAATAAGTACCATCGAAATTGAATTTGAAAGGCAGTCTCTCTTAATTATGTTTACTTTCTACTACATCTTGACTATGATATATTAAGATTTGATGTCTACGAGTTGCTAACTTGCTTTATGTTTAGAATGCTTTGACATTGATGGGGTATGGTGCATTAATAAAAACAGGTGTTGATACAATTGAACACTAATTCAAAACAAGTGTATCTTAACAAATAGCAATCTTATCTTACCTATAGAAAAGGCTAAAGGTGAACAACTATTGTAGTAAGCGAAACAACCGCGATACAAATTCTACGCGGCATGAGCTCTGAGCACTAGTCATGTATAGACGCATTTTGTTCTATACTAGATCAATTATATTCCTACAAAAGTGTCTTATATAGTTAGCAAAGGATATTTTACTACCATGACTTAATCGTCTGATGAATATCTTGTTCTCATGTTTATAAGCAGAAGTACGACTCTATTGACCATTGTGCTAATTGATATATGTAACAATTATTTGCAAAAGGGTGCATGATCAACCTACATATTACAAAAAATAGGCGTATTCGCAAATTACAAAATAAAAATAAAAATATATGAAGGTTTTAAAAATATATTATACATTTCTTTCCATTCCGGATTTCTTTTTTTTTTTTATAAAAATCCTGCATTACATTTTTATTGTTGGAGTAAATCGAAACGTTAACGAAAAACCAATTTTACTAGATGTGCTTCGTCTACCAAAGTTATTAAACAAACATTTTAACACGCGTGTAGCAGGTAAATCCTGTCCAGTAGTAATTCATCAAACCACCTTTTTTATAGTAACAAAAGCTTTAGCAAAAGCAAACAAATTACTATTTCCACTCCCTCATATAGGAAACGATGAAAGTTACGAGACTAAACTGGTACCCAACTTTTCAACATTTACAACTAACCATTTCGGCCATAAGATAAAAGTTTTTGTACAAACTCTTATGTAAAAGATTACAAAATTATGAGAAGTAAATTTTATACAAATTTGATTTGGTCTTGAAAGAAAGTTCATGTACAAATTAGGTGTAAACGATGAACATAATTTTCAAAAGTAAATTTCATATAAAAAAAATTAGCTGGTTCCATACTTTCCTACTTGTTACAAATTGATTTTATACTATACATACATATTGGCTGACGAGTTGAGGCAAAATTTCCAAATCGTTATTTATTATACCTCCGCTAAAGGTAAAAAGATACCTATAACCTAACACAAATTCTTTACAAATTGAAAAAGTGGAACAAGACTGGATACCAATAACCTACTCGCCATTCTTGACAATCAGGTCTAATAGTACAGCAAATTTTACAATCAACGATTAATAGTTTACGCAAAAAGAAAAAGAAAAAAAAAATCATATTAATTGTATTTGGTTCAATCCTACACCTCCCGAGAGAGGGCAACTAATATATGTGATTGCATTTCATATTGACCTTCATTGAGCCCCTGCCTTGATCCTTTGCATGATACTAATGTAAAGCCAAAATGACAAGGGAAGAAATTGAAATGCCATATGGATTTGGTTTTCTATTTTACCAGGGGAAATTTCTGAAAATTGTACACATGTACAAGCTTTCTAAATTCTAACACATAAATTTCCCATGGAAAGCTACATATTCCAATGCCAAAGTACCTCAATAGAAGGAATCAAAAAGTCTGAACACATGCTTTAAAAGCTGATAAGAATAACATATAGCAAAATAATTATAATTATGTACAACATGGATTAGAAGCAAACACTGGTAACCCACAACTCAAGACAAATCAAACCAAAAATTAAATGAATAATTTCACCAATAAGCCCATCAGAAGATGAATTTACCATTATACATAAGTACCACAATCATGTACCAGCAAGCAGAAACCAAATTCCATTCAACTCTCATGAATTCAGTCACTTGCCAGAGGCCCTCTCCATGCAATGAAATCACAGGACTTGAGCAAATTGAGCCACACTTGGATTTACCAAACCACTGCCGGCCACAAATTGGGCCACATTTGGATTAACCAAGCCACTGCCAGCCGCTTCCTGTTCGGTCAAGAACAGATCGTCCGTGGATCGAAACGCAGCGTGAACCCCTACAACTGCAACCCCAACAGCCATAGAACCAATCACATTCCATCCCACATTCGTAAACAGCAATGACACAACAGTGGCGACCGTGAGCCACAACAGAACAGATCCATCATCAATTGTTCGGCCGAGGATCACCAAAGGACCGGTTCTCGAAAAATAGAGAAAGAACCATGACGCAGCGAGAGCAGCACACGCAAAGAAAGAGAAGGGATGGTAGAAAAGCCCTAGGAGAAGAACCCCGAGGATTACGAGGATGTAATTTGCACGAAAGTAGGTAGCGTTGCGCCGGATCCGGTTAATGGAATCGCCAATATTAATCGGCCGGGAGAAGGAAGGAGGGTGGAAGAGCTCTTGCCATGGCCGACGAGCCGAGAACAGAGCATGGCCTTGTTCTTTGAATTTGGACACCACATCAGAGATGCGAACAGCGGGAGAGGGCTGGAGTTCCGGTGGAGGTATGGCGGCTGGGACAGCTACATGTTGAGATGGATCGGTTGTTGGGACCTTGATGTAGCCAGCGGTGGGAGCATAGGTGGTGTAGGAAGGGGTGGCCCACGTGGCGCCAGCTGGCGTGGAACTAGGAGGCATGGTAGCCCCGTAAGAGGGAGGAGCAGAGGAACGGAGTGGTGGGTCGGCGATGTGCACCGCCGGAGATGGAGGAGGAGCGGAGCGAATCGTGCCATAGGAGGAGGTGGTGGTGGGGTTGGCGCTGCGCATGGTCGGAGAATTGATCGGAGAGTATTTTGAATTTGGGAATTAGAAAGGTCTGGATTGGGTGAATGAAAGAGGAAAGAGGGATTTGTTTGAGTATGAGTAATTAATGGGAGATAATTAATTGACACGGTGTAAGGTGCTTTATAAATCATTTAAATCCTAAAGCTTGCAAAAGTCGTAATCATATTCGTGGGCCCTGATTGGTATTTTTTTCGGCTGGACGTGGATCATGGACGGATGCTCAGCTCAACACGGTTTTAGAAAACTATACTCGGCGCCATACGGCAAAAAGAAGTGAATATTCTGGTGTTTTATACAATACATTGAAATCAAATTTCTATATTCACATATACTATATTTAAAATTGTTATTATGAATTAATTCAAAACATATGACTTCAAGTATTTATGGAGTCGTTTGGATTACTTGAAAATAGAAAAATAGCTTTTTTCTAGACATCCAAACAAGTTAAGAATAAAAAGAAAAATAATTTTTTTCTAGCTCCGTTTGGATGGTGTGGGAATAAGAGGAATAAGGAAAGAAGTATTGGAAAGTGTGTAACTTTGTGAAGAGTTTGGATTGTTTATAATAAATTTGGAAGTAAGAAAAAGCTATTTCCTTATTCCTACTGTTATCCAAACACAGCCTCTAAGAATAGCTTCTTCCTATGAATAACATCTTTCGACAATTATATATACATAATTTCAACAAAATTAGTTAAATACTAATAACTAAATGAAATTTTATGTGCTCTTTAATTAGTACTTTATTTAATGTTAAAATAATATTTTTTAATAATTTATTTAAATTAATATCAATTTGCTTATTCCTAACTCACCATCCAAACAACATTTCTTATTTCCGGAATAACATCTTCCCAATCTTTCCAAAGTTACACACTTTTTAGTATTTTCTTTCTAAAAAATACTTATTCCTTCCTTATTCACATACCATCCAAACGGCCCTATGAAATTATTTTTCATTTTAACAACTTTAAAGTATATATGTGATTATTTTCTATTTTTTTATAGCGTTGTACTACAAAATAAGTTTGAAAATCATGCAATGTCTTCGTTATGATTTTTATGAACTCTCAAATCAATTCTATTATGGAATTGCTTACTATCATCTTCTCTCTTCCATCATCTTCATCATTTCTATTCAGCGCCTACTCAGCGTTATTCATTATGCCTCACATCCAGTGCTTACTTACCTCAACTCCTCCTGACATTACTCACCTCCTCCCTTCTCTAATCTCCATCCCCTGCTATTTAGTGTGGACTGACCCCATGCCCTCTTGGCACCTATATTTTTTTGCATCTCTTTTCCCTCCATCTCATGTTATCATATAAAATAATACTAGTTATCATATATTATATTATTAAGTGTTCTATAAAATAATATTAATTGTAATAGTTTTTGATACTAACTGTCTGACAAATAATATTAATTATCTTATATTATCATACTAAATATTTTCGTATATATTCTAACTGTTTTATAAAATAATACTAATTGTCCTAGTATATGATACTAACTGTACATGGAAAAAAAATTAAAATTAATTATCTTAAAAGATAATACTAACTATCTTCATATACATCTTAATTGTGTTATAAAATAATTGGTTAGAAGGATATGGTGGAGTGAGAAGTTAGCATGAGATAGGAGGAGATAGAAAATATAAGTGCTAGAAGGAGAGAGAGAGGATGCTTTGGATGATAAATTCAAGAATGATGGAGATGCGCAATAGAATAAAAATAAAAAGGGTGATTCACACTTAAACCATTACATTATGAAAATAAAAATAAAGAACGCGTGATGATGGAATGATAAATACTAGAGAGGGTGATTATTAGCCCGATTCTAATAAGTTATAAGTTTGAATATTCTGACACCAAACAAAATTTAAAAAAAAAACACGTGCCTTTAAACGAAAGTTTTTTCTTCCTTTTCTTGTCCGGTTTTGCTCCAGGCGCATATGATTAAGTACAAAAGATGACCATGTTAGGATCGCTTTCTTTTTCTTTTTAATTAAAAAAATTCTCATTGGAGATCGACGATATACGGAGATTACTTAATTTGGGTTGCAGATGCTGATCAATCGGGTCAGGTCAGTAAACTTTAGGAAACAAAATAAAAACAGAGATTGGTTAGGGACTTAGGGTGAAGCTCCGCGTTGAATTCTGGTGGTTTCCTTCAGTCCGAAGGATTTGTCTGGCGTAAGCACGCGGCTGATGGTATTTGCTTGTACTGTTTGTCACGGGTTAAAGTTTTAACGTTGAATTTCGATGTTGAGAACTAAATTTTATTTATTTATTTTTTACTTTTAGAAAATCATTGATAAGAGTAATATGGATTGTTCAAATATAGCGTATTATAGAACATCCAAATTGATTGATTCTGATTTTTAGAAAATGGATTGTTCGCGCTATGAGGAGAATTTTAAGGCTACTTATAATTTTTATAAGGGCTAGAATTATGATTGTAAATATTTGAATAAATACCAAATTATCTTACGATTGATCTTTTGATTGTAATTAATTGCATAGTTTTTGTATGTGTGCCATTTATAATCTATTTATCATTTATATCAGAAATATTATTTATGGAGATTTTTAATTTCAAGAGACCTTAATTGTCTCTATCATTTTTAATTTATAGAAAGTGAAGGGTGACATGTAATCATTAAATATTTTTGTTAAAAAATGTTAGAATTATGAGAACAAAACCGACTGTATTCATCTTGGACAAAACCAACTATCTTAAAATTTTTCTAAGTTTTACCAATTTGATAAACTTTT
Organism: Rhynchospora pubera; assembly: GCA_028095005.1. Lineage (NCBI taxonomy): Eukaryota > Viridiplantae > Streptophyta > Magnoliopsida > Poales > Cyperaceae > Rhynchospora > Rhynchospora pubera. The sequence goes on along the minus strand of CM051462.1, from coordinate 154,479,314 downwards.
ATTTTTTTATTATAGATAATTAAAAATTGAATACCAATAAAATTAAATACTATCTTACAAATAATTTAATTTACTTAACAACAATGGATTTCTATATTTACTATTCATATAAAATTTGATGAAAAAAATAATTTAAAAAAATCGCCAAATATTTTAAAAGTTATGCAGTTCTATAGAATTTGTAAATTTTTAAAAAGATGAAAATTGCTAAAAATATCGAAAAAAATTCAATATCATTGGATCAACTTAATTTTATATGCATACATGCAAAATTTAATAAAAAATTCAATATAGGACTAAATGTCAGCAATCCAACATTTAAAATACTATTATGAAAATTTACAGAAATGAAAAATTATATAAAATATTTCAACAGTATAAAATCTAAAAGGTTCATATCATTAGATTTTTGTATAATTTTTTTATGATGTATAGAAATTTTATACATCAACATATTTTGAAAATGTTTGGAAACAATTAAAAGTAGAATTATATTTTATGAAATAATATTATTTAGAAAACATATTGAAAATTTTTAAAAATATTTAGAACTCTATAATTATTAAATTTTATATTTTTGTGATCAATGATATAAATTTTTTTTGCAGCCAATTGAATTAATAATTAATCGCAACAAAATTTAAACATATCGTATATTTTATATTGCACAAAATTATATGGTTATATTAAAAATAGCTCTATGGCATGAATAAATTTTTCATAATTTAAAAAATATTTATATAAAAATTTATGCATAAATAAAGTCATAAATTCCTTAAATAATTAAAAACCTATTGGAATTTATGAAATTATGGAGATTCAATTTTATGAGATTGAAAAAATTATTTAAAATATTTATAAGCCTATACTTATAAAATTTCATGTCACTAAATTTTTCATATATTTTTGAGTAAGCACATAAATTTTCATAGCCTAATGATTTTTCCAAATCCTTGAAACAATTAAAAAACATAACTATAATAGAAAAAATTTTATGAGATTAAGAAAATTATTTAAAATATTTTCTAATTCTATAGTTTCGAAATTATATAATTAAATTCAACATATTTTTGTGAGCTTGCATATAAATTTTTATCACGAAATGATTTTTTAAGGGATCATAACAATTTAAAAATACAATTATATTTGATTTGAAATTTTAGAAATGGAGGCTCCAATTTCAGAAAAATGAAGATGATGGTAGTGGGAGACATGATGATGACATCATCAATATTACTGTAGAAAAGCTCCCTAGAATTGGAGTATTTATAGATAGATTTCCCAAATATAACTTCATGTGAAACAATTTTCTTGATTTAAACTCAAGTTATATCTATTTAAATTAACAAATATAAATTATAAATAGATTTCACGCTAATCCAAAATAACTAATTAAATTTGGAAATTGATTAGTGCCATCGCAGTCCGTGCCATCCGAGCCATCGCGCTGCACAGCGGCTCAACTAGCGCTCTGACCCCTCTACTCATCCAGCGCGTATTTTTTGTTCAGTTAGTTATTATAAGTGTTCACTTTAATATGTACAAATGTTTACTTTGTAGTAGAATTGTTCATTATTTTATAAGTGTTCGCTAGACCAAATATATTCATTTTGATTTTTTTTTTTGCCAAAATTCAGTTTGGTCAATACAAATGTTCAGTTAATTGAGTAGAACTGTTCAGTTAGTTGCAACAGAAAATATAAATGTTATGAGCAAACATGTTTATTTTATTAAGTATAAATTTTTAGTTTAGTAAGTACGAATGTTCAGTTAATAAGTACAAATGTTCAGTTTAATAAGTATGAATGTTCAGTTAGTTGCAACAGAAATACAACTGTTATAAGAAAAAAAACCAAGCAAAGGGGTCACGAACCAGACAAAAAATACATGTAAAAATTAGAATTGGAAATGAACCGATCCGGTTCAAATTAAATTTTTTCCGATTCTACCCCTGTCTCCTAGCGCACCTCTTGACCACGCGCGACTCTGACTCTAGCGCGATTTTGACGCATTAAACTGAACACTTATTATTATTAAACTGAACACTTCTTATTATTAAACTGAACATTTGTAACACATAGCAACGATGGCTGGGATGGTATATTTGCCGATGGCACTTATAATTCCTGATTAAATTAATTTAAATAAAATAAATTTTCTTTTTTTTTTATTTATTTATTTACTTTAGAAAATAACTAAGGAATTTATATTAAATACTTAGTTTGTAAACATGTCATACAACATATAACAATGTAATAGATTATTTTATTACAATAACAAGAAATAAGAGATATTGTGCAATCTATATTTCGTTCCAAATAGACCAATTGATAAACATAACTTTTTTTTTTAAGAGCCATCCAACATGTCATAGAATTAATTTAAAAAAAGTTTTTACAAAAGTTGATATCAAATTCACATTTACGTGAGAAGTCAACAATTCAAAATACATGCAAGCACTCTTCGACATGATATTTTTCATCTGATTGTACCCATGTTCATAATTTCTGTGTGAATCAGAAATTGATGAGTGATGACTACAAGAGTTAAAAAAACAAATATGTTGTGAGGGTCTCACTCTCACACTAGGGGTGAAAACGGTCACCGTTTCGACCGTTCTTTCGTTTCGTTTCGCGAAACGAAACGGTTAAGATTTTTTGTTGCGTTTTATAAACGAAACGGTTAACGAAAGCTTAGAACAGTTTCGTCCATGTGTATTTTCGTGGTATTTTCGTGATTTCGACCGTTTCGTCCAAAACGAAACGGTTAACGCAAATGGATGATCAATTTCGTTTTAAAACGAAACGGTTAACGAAATCGACCGTTTTCGTGGTCGTTTTAGACGTTATGCAGCCATATCTCACACCAATAAATGTTTCTTTCAAAAACTCTAAACTTTTAATTAATGGCCATACGCCCATACCTATATGGGCTATATCGGATAAGGCTTACCCGATTGGTTACTTTGGGCCTGTTGAAACTAATTCCGAAGAATGGGTCCGCTTTTATCATATCTTATCTCGCATTATAAACACACGCCATAGGCCCATAAGCACACAATGCTCCACTACAGAGACTAGAGAGAAATCGGCGCTTATTCGTGTTAGATAGGATAGGTCAAATTGAGACTGAATTTCACTATTTTCAGTTTGGTTAGACAGTACTTGATTGATTAAGGTTCAATTTTAGTTATTAACTTGTGCGGAATGTCGAGACCACTGAAGAGGGAAAATAACTACTGATGCTTAAATTCAGTAATTTAAGTCAACTTCCAAATTACATATTCACCCAAATTTGATAAAGTGCAGACAAAAAGCATGACATTGTTCGGTTCAGAACAAAGACAGTATAGTGATTTACAAAATAAAATTGTTGTTCGGACTAATTTAGATGTTGTCCGGAGTATGCCCCCAGAAAGTAGTTCTGTTTTTCCAGTGCGCCTAAGAACACAACTAGACATCTGAATTGATCAGATTGTTTATTAAGAGTTATAACTTATAAGCAATGCCTCTTAGAAACATGTCAAAATGCTTTTCTATTTGCTAAAAAAACAGCAATTAAATAACTATGGAAGCACCATGAAATAGCACATGAACAAAGGCAACAGATAACCAGAGCCTAACATGTATTAGAATTTGCTTTTAGGATTCATAATAGCAAGCCAACAATTTCCAAGCAGAAGATTTTCCTGTTAAGAAATTGATACAATCAAAAGGGAAGAGACACCAAACTATTAACTATCCATTAATCATTCTTATTGGCAAGTAACACATAACAATGGTATTCACCTAGAGCCCATATTGGAAATACGTTGCGATATTGTGAGTAGCTAATCATGCAGTTTGCATTGAACACTCCCATTATCTCCTGCAATTGATAGAAAATTAGGACGAATCGTACGATAAGACAATTTTGTTAGACATATACCACAAAAGAAACCATTTTATTAGTATTATAGGAGACAGAGGTGCACTTACTTGCTGAGGGAACTCACCATTCTCCATTTGTAAGTTGATCAACAGTTCAGCTGCTCTGTGCAACGGCCCTGGATCCCTCTCGGCCTAACCCACAAATACAGACAAAAAATGAGTATTCATGAATGTATGAATATTACTATAATACATTAGAAAAGCTGGATAAGATTACGCTGTTTAAATTCACATCACAACACAAAGATCACGATCAACACATTTGGATTTTTATTGGAACATACATAAACGTTGCGAACTTATGCTATATAGCACAAGAATCAAGCGGGCCCGGAACAGTTAAAAAAATTACCAAAAGAAAGAGAATAATGGAATTATGGGGAAAACATTAATACCTGGCCAGCATCAATAAGAGCTAGCATAGTCCAAGCTGTGTTCACTGCATGAGCTCTGTTCCCTCTCAGATTTGTATACACCTTTCTCAATCACAAATAACAATCCATTAATGGAAGATCACACATTGGAAGGTTTTGGATGACTGAATTATATATCTTTTTCAGTGGTGCAGTATATCCGTCAGCTCATACCAGACAAAGTGCTAGAAGATGTAATAAGCCAGACATCTATATTGGTACATCACTGTTACCTGGGTGGGGACTGGCAAGGGGACATGCTTGCAATAACAGCAGTTGACTACTAATGTTGAATTGAGTTCCTCATCTAATTGTTCTGTTATTGCAATTCAGTCGTTGTTTCTTGTGGGGTCTAATGCAATCATACATGAATGATAATTGGCCAGTAACAATCCCTATATACCTAGGCATATTGGTGGGGAAAAAAAGAATTTAGAGGGATCAGTTAGGTCAAGGACGTTAACAGAGACTGTGGGCACTGATGCTTGTGCTGTCTTTGTGGTTTCCTGCTGGTATAAATTGTGTAAGAGCACATGAATATGATGTTGTTTCAGTATTCCCACATATTACTGCAGTTGCTAGTTCATACTGTCATATCACATTCTTAAATCACATATACAGAATATGATATGAAGAATATAAAAACAATATTAATTCCTTAATTTTGCACATGCCAGTTCATATGCGGTCATAAATAATTTTGTGAAATGCATTTGCTAGTACCTTATTTTCGCATGATAAGTAGCTCTCGCCCCAGCCATCAGAAGGTAATTCCTTAGAGAGCAAAAAATCACAAGCTTTTCTTATAGAAGCACAGCTCTCATATGTCTTTCCAGCGGCTATCAAACCCTTACTCCAAACCATATTCCATATGTGAAACAAACTGCCCATGAGCCGTACCTGTTGCTCAAACAAACAAGCAAGCGATATCTTCAGGTATATGCCTTAGAATCTTTCATGTAAAAGTACTAATGGGAATGGAATAGTTCACAAACCATGAACCATCAGGCAATTGAATTGATTCGATAAAGATGACAGCTTTGCTAATGTAGGAATCTATTTCTTTCTTACGGTGACCAGGATATAACTTTCTAAATTCAGTCAGAGCCTGTATTGCAGCTGATGTGCATTCTACATATCTGCCAATGCAATTTTACACACACTCAAATTCATTGCACTCTCATTAAAAAAAAAATTATATATAAATGGAAGTTGTGAAGATTGTCGCTCTTACGGGTAGTCTATGACAATATTCCCAAATGTCTCTGCAGGATTTATCAGCTGTATTTTTCAGTAGTAAGAGCATAAATATAGTACCCATAATTATTCAAAGTATATTTGAAAATGTAGACTGTTCTGCACCAATGATTAATTAACTTTGTTATATAGGAAAATAAAGCATGGCTGTTGGTAGTTGGTACACAAATTTGTAAGACGAGAATCATCCCATATATACTACAGATTCCACATTCATTGGCATGATTTTAATTACACTGCAATACGTTAAGTCTTTAAATGGCAATTGCTTATATATCCAGGTTGTCCAGCAGCAACAACTGAACTTTTGCAGTTTGCACACACAAATCCACATTTTAAGAAACAAGGAAAGAAGAAACTGAGGATTGCATTTAGATAATTCTCGCCTCCATCCATGCATAAGATCTAGTAAGTTCATAGGTTGAAAAACCACCATCGTCATTCTATAAGGGAAAAGAAGAAATAACAAGACAAGATATTGTTAATTCATATCAGCTTGATTTCCAATTGAATTAGAATTATAAAATAAAGATACAACTTGAAAGGAATGCACAACAAGGACACAGATTGTAACCGTCCATGCCAAATTCAGTCAATCAAGTATTCGGGTAACATGAATTAATTTTTCAATAGAGAAGTTGGCATACCATTAGTGATAAAATAACATTAACAGCATCATACAGCCTATTTGGTTGAATCGGCTCACCAACCATGCCTTGAGGCAACTTTGACATGAGTAATGCAGCCTGATCAAGAAATAATCCACATAAACACAAGTTCTTATATTCAAAATCCAAAAGAAATCAGAATAGTTTTCCACATATAATGATAAGCACCTTCAGTCCTTCAGCAATGCAGTCAGAAATAGGCCAGCCATGATCAGCTGTAGAGAATGGCCATGCTCCTTTAGAAATGTGACGGTACCAGTAACTTAAATCCCCTGGACAGTCCTCAAGAACCTTTCAGAAGCAAATTTTCTCTTAACACAATACTTCTTTTTATTTCACATTACAAGTCATACCAATCTGCTGCACAATTTATGGATACCTGACTATGTTTGACATAATTGTGAGCCTTGAAAAGGGTAGGTTCATATTCTTCAACCAGACCTGTTGCCTTAATTGCTTGAACAGAAAATGCAGTATCCCACAGTTGACTCCCATTGTAGCCTTGCATTTTCATGCCATCTTCAGCAATCCACAGATAGTCATAGATTCTTGGGATATGGAGCTTAAATACTTCCGAGCTGGGATCCTCGATCCAGCAGCACAGCATATTCAACACCTATACCAAACGAAAGGGTAGCATAAGCAATTGCAAGTGTGATTTTATCTGCAAAGCAAATCACTAAATACAAAGGAAACATATAAGCATAACTTGTTAACAGGACCAATGCAAATGTAACGAATGTTCTCATCTTCATAATGGATGTGTTGGATGACCGTGTTTAGAGCCCCCTCTCTCAACCTGTTACCAGGCCAGTGCAAGAGAACAGGCTCTACAAATTTGTGAAGGGTGGCCCACAGTATATCTTGCATCATTGGGACAGATCTTCCTGTATATGACAGAAGGAATCTTGCTGTAGCAAATCAAAATCACAGTAATTGCTAGGCAATACCATAACAATATAAAGGCGAAAATTTTCAATGAACAAACCTTGGCGCACTCATTGCGAGCCTTATCCCAATCAATCCTGTCATAAGGGATACAGTATAGTTCCTTTCTTAGTTCCAATACCAGTGTCGTGATTTTACCAACAAACCTCTTCCCATATATATAAGACATTGGCAGATAAACCATCCTAGCGTGACACCACATTCTTCCTGTAATTTCACATTCAAGTGTAATTGGTGCCTTCATTCTAAAATACCAAGAGAAAACACATACTAATTTTTTGGGTGATTGTTCAAATTACGAAGATCCTATTAAAAAAAATCAAATGTTAATGTGGTAAATATTTGTGGGTAGATACCAGGATGAACAGGGAGTATGTATGGAAGTAGCCATATCAGGTGGTAAAGGATTATTCCCAGACCAGTCGAACACTCCAAGTACCATGATATTGGGATCAAACTCCCAAACCTGTCAGGTTACCTTTCTAAATTAGAGACCATATTACCATGATATACTCCAATTTATTGCCAAATTTATGGATGTTTTTATTCCAGAAGATATACTATTATTACAGGCACCAGTTGGCACGAAAAGCCTCGCGCCAAGGTTTGTTCATTGAAAATTTTCGCCTTTATATTGTTATGATATTGCCAAAATCGGGATCAAACTCCCAAACCTGTCTCCCTACATGGTTATTGGTGGTTCGCAGCCATGGATTGTTGCCCTCCGCCACCTTCAACCTCCACATTTCTTCGATCAAACACACACGTCTGACACTGTCAGTAGCGTAGGTGTGAGAGAGAGAGAGAGAGAGGAGCGTAGGTGAGAATGGAGATGGAAAGCGATCTAAATTTGGAATGATTGATTTGGCGCGTGAGTCACCTGGTTCTACCTGTTTGGACCTGACGAGGCAAATTAATAATAATGACGAGGCAAATTCTGGAGTGGCTAACTTCCTTTAGATTTATGTGTTTCAACTTTCTAGTAACACTACAAGACTTAGATTGGCATAATGACTCACTACATATATCATATATATAAGGTAGCATTGCGTAGAGTTATTGAGAACAACTGACAGAGTCCTAGAGAAAAAAAAAGCAGGCGCTTTAATTTGACAATAAAATAAAGATATGGTCAAATTTATTACTTGAGAATTGAGATATGCTGCGGTCAAAAGGGTGTGGTGAAATTTATTTTATTAGTCTCCGATTAAATACAAAAAATATCGTCAAATTTATTTCCTAGGAATATTTTAATGAAAAGAAAAATATAGTCAAACTTATTTATTACTTACAATATACTACAGACAAGAAGATATAATGAAATATGTTTACTACCAATATCTTGGACATAGAAATATGTAGTCAAATTCATTTACCAGCAATTTATTACCTAAAAAACAAAAAAAATATATAGTCAAATTTATTTAAGTCCAAGGTAAATATATGATTGGGGCAAATTGGGGGCAAGATTATCTTGCGGGACTAATGATTGTTTCTTGCGCATATCATATTGTAACTCCAAGGTAATGAAATAATTAAAGAATTTATCAAGTTCCAAAAGATATACTATATTATTAAGTACAGGCATTTATTGAATTCCATTTCAAACTAAGAAATGCATGCGCCTAATCAATTTCGCAATATCTAAATTAGAGACCATATTACCATGATATACTCCAATTTATTGCCAAATTTATGGATGTTTTTATTCCAGAAGATATACTATTATTACAGGCACCAGTTTCCTCTTCCAATGAGTAACTAGTATTATTGAATTCCGTTTAAATGTGAACGCAACAAGAAAGAAAAATCCAATACTCCATGTATCTATCTATCCCTAAATTCCAGTGCCATAGTGGTTATATATACTCCTGGCAGTAGAGAATAGCTCAGAAGAACTGTAAGGTAAAAAAGGCTCTCATCTAGATTCTCCTTTCTGAATTTTTTTAATCATTTGATTTCTGGAAGAAACTGTTATGGTGAAACCGCAGAAGCCAGAAGGAGAAAAAGGAGGTGCGTCGACTTATTATTATTATTTTTTTTTTTGATAAACGTCGACTTATTATTTGATTATTCATTTTGTAAGTTCCCTTTTAGCATTATTTGATTAGGAACCTTATTTGTAGAGGAAAACTCAGCGATTAATTATGGTCAATCAAATGGTTCCAACTCGTTTTGATTTGATAAAGTAGAAAAAAAAATACATAAGCAGATTGCTGCATTTTGTCAATCTGTGTAGAATATAAGCGACATACTGAAATCGTTGGGAACCCACTTTTGAAGAGAACAATCCTGTGATGAATTAAGTCGATTGAATCACATCTGAGTTGTGATTTGAAAACATAAAAATAAATACATGCTGCTTGTTGTATCTTTGACTTCATCTACTTCAGTAATTTGGTTGTTTTCCAAATCCATATTACCCTTTCATTAAGCTTGACATTTACAAGTATGTACTCTATTCATGTCTTTTTTTTGGGGGCTAATTCTGTATTTTCCATGGGTAAATAGATCATTTATTTTTGCTTGTCAGACACTGGATTTTCTGACATGACTTCTGTTCTTTTTTTTTATTTTTATGAAGGTACTTATAATTTGGCATAAAAGGATATTCCTTTTGAATTTTAGTTTTTTAAATACTAAAATCCATGCAGCGGGTGCATGTGTTTTAGAAATTTAGAGTATGTAGAGTAAAATCTTCATTTGTTAAACTCATCACTTGTTAAGGACATTCCATTCAGCTTTCACAGTTTAAAAAATAGCTATGATATTAGTAAAATATATCCCAAGTAGCTCTGCTTTCGGTCAATATTGATTCAACATTGGCTTCATATACCAATTTAAAAAACTGCTTTATTATATTATTCTTTAAAAATATTACATTGCACATTTAATAGAATTTTATACAATAAAGTATCATAAAAAAGTACATAGAAAATAAAAGAACAAAATAATAAAAAATGTTTTTTTAGAATTAAAAAAAAGAAAAAATAATATATATACTTTTTAAATGATTTTTAGAATTTTTTAAAAAATAAAAGAACACAATAATAAAAAATGATTTTTTTAAATATCGTACATTGTATATAATTTTATGTAATAAGGTATTATGAAAACAAAAATTAAATAGAAAAAAAATTCGGAATGATCTTTAGAACCGGGCTTTATACATAACCGGTTCTAAAAATGAGGAGCATTTTTATTTAAAACTACTCTGCTCTCTTCTCTCTTTCTCACAAAAATTGTCTAGGTCCCGAAACCCTTCTCTCTAAACCCTTCGAGCACTGCCTGTCTCTCTCTTCACCTCCTCTCCTTCGATCCAGCAGTGCCTCTCCTCCGCGCGACTGCCGTAACTACCTCATCACGCTTTCTATTTTTTGTTTGTTTAGGCGATCAGATAGTTAGTTGTGAAATTTGTATTAATCTGAAATTGTGAAATTAGTGAAATTTGTTGTGAATTTAGTGAAATAAGCAACAATGAGATACTGAGATTTTTGTGTATTTGTTCTCTTAGTTGATTATAATGTGGAGAACTTGTTTGAGGCTTAATATTGCTTAAATTTTATTTTCTCGTCTCCTTGGGAATGTGTTGTCTGACATTGTATCTCTGATCATGCAACTAGGAATTAATAAATAAATTGTATTTTAGTTTGTTTCTTTTCTTTTTCCATCTTGGGCTGGTGCTGTCGAAATTAGAAAAAAAATTCGTTAAGAACATTCTTTCGTTTGCAATTTTTCAAATGTACAGGTTTTTTTTTTTTGAGTTCTTTATTTCATCTCTTAGTAAGCAATATAGTAAGTGTTTTGGTATTTTAACATTCATTCAGGATTATAAAATAAGAGCAAACAGTATGATTTTTGCTTTTTCATACTGCAATGCTTGGTTAAATCTTATGAGTGCATAACATAGTTTAATTGCATTTCTTTTTAACTTGATACATACCCTCACACTTTCTTAATTGAAAGGACAGCATATCAGTACTGGAAAGAAGGTAAATAAAGAAGTTTTCTCTTGTAAATAGGATATCATCTGTTAGAACTCCTTAAACTTTTTACATTACTCAACTGGAAATAAGGTAAATACCATACTAACTTTAGTATGATAATAATTGGGTTGTGTAATTTTTGGAACTTTATTTATATTTTCTATTTGTTTAGGGTTGTTTAATTATGAATTGATGTTTTAATTGTTATGATTATGAATTGATTGTAATTGTTCGGGGTTATTGTCTAATTATTGTTGTGAAATTGATTGTAATTGTGCTAAAATTAATTGTGCTGATTTGAATTTGCAGCCATGTCGAATCCGGATGAGAATCCCCCGTCGAATGTGGATGAGGATTATGTGTTGAATGAGGATGAGGATTTGATGGAAAATTCGAATGCCCAATCCATTAGCAGAAGGGGAAAAAGATCAACAGCAAAATGTCTAAAGACGGCAAAAAAGATAGCTGCTGGAACTAAGTTGGAGATCACCTTCAATGATAAAGGCCAGCCTATCGGTGATAATGCAATTGAATTCGGGAGGTTTTTGGCACAAAAAACGAGAGATATGGTTAAAATCAGGTACCAATATGAATATATGTATATATGAATGTGAATGATATTTATATGAATTTGAATGTGAATGGATCATGATATTAATTGGCCGCACCATGCACTTCTACGACCCATGTGTCAAAACCTTGGCTTGACATGTGGCGTGCAAATGAGGCCTGTAATATTTATTTATTTTTAATAATTTATGCTCACTGACCTTACAAAGCTAAAAATGTACAACATAAGCACAAAATTTCAGGGGGCGGGGAATAAAAAACTTACAGTAGGAGAGAGGTCGAACCCAATAGCATTGGTACCGACACCTGATAGTAGCATCAAGAGGTGGTTTGTCTTTGGCGCTTACATGTAAAATAGTTATCAAATAGAGAAAGAAGTCAAAGAACACAGTTATTAAAATCTGAAAGAACAATTGTGAAAGGTATTTGTACTTGGGAACCTAGATAGTAATCATTGACAATGCTTACTGAAAGAACACAGTTACCGGCCTCAATTGAAGTTAACTGGTGTTTGATTAAGCATTGACAATGCTTAATAAAAAATTTTTGGTTCAGAACATGACGTGAAATCTACATGGGAACCTAGATAGTAATCATTGTAGACTTATATTTTGGCTTATTATGCCATGTATGAGTGCTGATATTTAGAAGTATTACTTGTTAGGATATTCAGAACAGCCTTTTTTTTCCTATTAAAATATTCTGATAAATGCGCAATGCATTTTGCGATTTGGCACTGGGCCTACAAGGAAAAATTCTTTTTTGTAAACATTCAAGCACAAGTGGAAAAGTTAGAACTGAAATTACCAAAATAACAATAATAATTATTTGAATTATTTGAATGCAGTTATAAAAGTTGGCCGTCAGTGCCAAAAGAGTTGAAACTTGATTTGTACAACTCTATAGCCCAGACATGGAATATCCCGGATGACATTCCGGTTTTAATCAAGAAGAAGATTCTTACAGCGTGTTGCAATAGATGGAGGGCTTGGAAAGTCAGATTGGTAAGAGATTACTCTTTTAACATCAATTCTAATTATTATTGCTTGATTAAGTTTGATTAACTATAATTATAATGTGTCCTCCTTCTCATTGTAGAATAAAAAATACAGGGAAAATGCACAAGAAGATGGAGCGAAACCATGGGATGTTTTAAACATCTCTCAGGAAGAATGGAACGAATTCGATGAATATCTTCAAAGCCCTCAGTTTGAGGTATGAAAACAAATTTCATATAGAATTATTCGCCAATACTAATATCTCAACTTTTTTTCTCTACTTACAAGTCTTTTGAATTTGATAATAGAAAATGAGTAAAATAGGACACGAAAATGCCGCCAAGAAGGACATGCCCCACACACTCGGATCGGGCGGTTACATAAGTGCAGAAAAGACATGGAAAAAAGGAGAGGTGGTCCATGGTGCGACCTCGACCATTAGCATGGAAGTAGACAACAGGTCTTACAGATGGAGTAGAGCACGCGCCACACAGGATTCGGAGACGGGTGAACTTAGGGTAAAAAATCCTAAGGCTTGCGAGGTCATTGACAAAGCGGTACGTGTGACAACTCAAATAAATTTGAAAATTATGTATTCAACAAATTCAACTTAGTTTGATATGGACTTTTTTTTTGTGACAGGTTGCTCTAGCTAAGTCAGGTGAGATTCAAGCGGTTCGTCAGAATGACATCTTGACGGCTGCGCTTGGGACCTCAGAGCACTCAGGACGATTGAGAGGATACCCAATATATTCCGGCGTGAATCAGGTGTTTGGCAAGGGTACGAGAAAATCCAAGAGGTATACCAAAGATGAAATCGATCAAATAGTGCATGAGGAAGTAGAACGACGATTGGCGGAGGAAGTAAAACGACGATTGCCAGAGGAAGTGAGCAAGACAATAGTTAGACAAATTGAGCAAAGCTTCTCGCGGTTGTTCTCGCAAGGGCAAACACCACAAAACGCATATCCAATAATGAATCAAGCCATGATGCAAAGCTTCTCACGGTTGTTCTCGCAAGGGCAAACATCGCAGAACCTCGATCCAATAATGAATCAAGCCATGATTCTGCAATCACAGGGTAGCAACAATCAACCTCATCTGAATCCTGGCCCTAATATTCAGGTATATAGAATATTACTTGCAAGTATATAGAGAATTTAGGGTTTAGGATATGTAATTATGTTTCGTATTTGTTTATAATTGCAGAGATCAGATTTTTATTACCGGTTTTCAATGATTTTTAATACCACTCATCTTTAGCACCGATGCCCAACCGGTGCTAAAGGTATCTATTTAACCGGTTTTAATAATCAAATATGGCGTAGTGTAAATTAATTTTATTGCTTTGAGCAGGGGCCGATGTCAATGGCCAACAACATAGAAATTAGCAACGAACCCACCAGTATTCATAACGAGCAAGTCAGTGCACCTCCTGGTTTCAGTCCACTGCTTTCACCTAAATGTGCAAGGTCCTCAGGTTCAGAGACCTCCTTTAAAGTCTGTCACAACCAGGGAGAAAGTTCCAAGGTACAAACTTACTTTAGGCCTTGAAAGTTTGAGATTTATTACACTTTGCATAACAGTACAAAATTTGTTAAGTCTACCCTATAAACTTCGCTTTCTTCTCACTGAAATAAGCAGATTAAGAATCTGAAGGACATGGCCGTAAGGAACAGGGATGAAGAAGTTGCATCTGATTTTGGTGGGGGTGACCAGGCATGTCAACAATCTCCTCCCTGTATGGATACATCAAGACAGACGGTAAGAGGAAAAGGAAACATGGTTGCCCCAATTGCCCATGCGGTCCATGCAAAATTTTCTGTGAAAGCTGAGGTAACATAATGAATAGATTAATTTAAGATGTCATTACTGTATCAGAATTGGTTATTTGCCCCAATTGTTTAATGTTGTTTTGTTGTTTCTGTACAGCCCTTTTCTGGAACCCAAAACCTAAATCCCCATCCGACTGCACAATCCAGTGGTGCAAATGCACCAGACCCCAGACGTATGCCCCCTCATTTTCGTGTCCTTGGCAATCCTTCATTCCTATCAACAAAAAGAGAAAATCAGTTTTATTGTTTAGCGGAGAGCATGCGAACCGGAAACTCAGACAAGGGAGGGGAAGGCTCTAGACAACTGGTGGAGCAAACTGAGATAATGAGTCAGTGGGACCGGAATGTCAGACCAAGGATAAAATATGGAAGGCAATACACGAGACCCGTGCGTCGGCAACAGAGTGGAGCTTCAAGGAATCCATCACGTACTCAGGCAGGCTCTATTGATTCTTCTCAGAAAAGTCGTGATCCTAATGTTGGTACAGGAACAGATGAGAATAAATCTGAAGGATTAGCCTCCTCTGCTGGTTGGGAAGATAAAAGCAGCAATACTGAAGCAGCTATGTTGCCAGGTGAGAGCACAACTGAAGCATCTGTCTCTTATGGCTGGGATGAAAGCAGCAGCAGCTAAGACTCAATGTGGTCCCTCTAGTTGAGTCCACTCTCCATGGCATGAGTGCCATGATATAATTCAGCAAGAAATTTGTACTCGCAGAAATCTTAGGCTTCTGTGCTGAGTTGTTCTAGTTGATGTATCTGCTTTTCATTTGAAGAAATGATCTTTAAATTATTATGCTTGTTTGACATTTTAATATGCTGTTAGAAATGTTAGGATTGCTTTTCTGGAATCAGCAACTTGGAAGTTGTTCTTTTGGCTGAACTGTGTTTGTTGATAGTTACTGTTTGATCTATGTTTTGTTTATTTTTTTTGGGAATAATGTAAACTGAACTTGGGTTAGAAACTGAATCTTGCTGGTTTAGAACTGGTTTCGGGGTCTGCCACTTAATTATAATGTAAACTGAATCTTAATTATAATGTAAACTGAACTTGGCTTGTAATGAATCTGATGGTCTAATTAACTAATTTGAAACTAATGAACTCAGATATGTGCAAGGCTCATAACAAACAACACGAGTCTCTTCATGCAAATTATTTTTCATTTTTTATTCTACTTGACTTAATGCAGAATTGCATTAATAAAAAAAAAACTAGTTTACAAACTGGTTATTTTTTTTTATTTGCAATAAATGGTCAAATTTTTACCAATATAAACTTGCAAAAGATTTTGGAATAAAATAGTGATTATATTTTTTATGTCATTGACCAAATAAACACATTTAGAAATTAGAACATCCTATAAACTTAACCACCAAATGATAACAGAATTAGAATGCAAATTAAGTAGGAACCTTAAGCGCATAAAAATAAATTGGTAGGCTCTTGCTTGGAATCGATAAAAAGATTACTACCTCACTTGTAACTTGTAAGGTTGTATCCACTGTCCACACCTATCCCATCATAAGAAAAATAGTGCACATGAATTTTCAACCGTTTAGTTTTGTACCATGCATTTTATTTCAAGAATATGATAAATTAAACCTTGTACCCATCACAGTCACAACTCACAAGTGACCTAGTGATGTTGTGCTTGGATGAATGCTCCCATGCTGCTAGATTTATTTATTTTATTTTTTTTTTTCAATGCGGGCCTTGTGATAAGGCACTTCATTATCATATGCGGTCAATTAAAGTGCATTTAAAACGCTCGTGAGGAGGTTAGAGTAAGACCCGTGGAGAAGCCCTCTCGCTCTCGTCTCTTGTGTAATTACTAATTACTAAATTATGCCTTGGAAAGCAGAGACTACTAGACCAGTCTAAGATGGACAAACAAACAAACAACCCTCTTGTTTGGTCCTCAATACCAAAATATGAAACTAATGGCAATCTAAGAGGCGTTCTAGCATTTTAATAAGTTTGGAAGTTTTGACAAGGACGTAAACAGTCTACAGGACAACTTGCTGATAATACAAGAGGATATAGCAGTATAGCAGGGACCTTTTGAGTAGGGAAATTTTTTTCAGTACCCCACAGAATTGAGTGTTAGTAGTAAAAAATTTGAAGATATGTTAGTAGTATGCAAGACAATATCCCAAAGAGTGTTAGTAGTAAAAAAATTGAAGATATGTAAAATACATTCGAAAGCAGAAGTCAGTACTATGCAATTCACAAAGTATTATATATCTCAACATATTCTCTTCTATAATTCTTTCTTTATTTTTATCAACTTTTATTTGTTTATATGCCGCCACAAAATGACCAATAATACAGTGGAGAAAACAATCATAAGGTACATTGAAATTAATGACCGTGCCATTAATCCTAAATCTATAAAATAGTATCTGAAGAAAATTGCACCAGCTTTGGTTATGTGGCACTTTTCAGTAGATAATTCAAGAGCCGACAAGACCTTTGTGTCGAGCATATGTAATGATTGCTATGAACACAAGAATAGAAATCAAGCCTGAAACTGAAACCACCTGTGCATCAAAAGACATAACAATCAGGTTTAAGTTTACCCACTGAGAATGATTTTTTTTTCTTTTAATTTAACAAAACATACCCATTTGTAGACCCAAGAATGGTCATTATTCCAGGTATAAGGTATATTCATGCCAAATATTCCAGCCACCAAAGAATAGAGAGAGATGCAGACGGTACCAGAGCTCAAAAATAATTCCAGCTGACACATTATCCCAAAATAATTCAGCAATAAGGATAATTATAAAGAAATAATGACTTTAATTCTGTTAATACTTAATAGTTATTGAACACTCAATTAGTTAAGCACTCAATTCGTTCCTCCTGTCTTATTTCCTCTAATAAAATTTAAATCCAGCTATACATCAGTTGGAAGTTGGAAGTTGAAACATGAAAATTACCCTCATACTATGATTTCCATTACTTATTTCTGGCCAAATTATAAAGTGGATAAGGCAAGGTATAGACAGCTCAATTGGAAACTTAAACACAGTCTACAAACATTTACCTTCTCTAAATGTATATGACCTAATCCACACCCTGCCCCTAGGAATCTAACATTCATTATCTTCCATTATGAATTGCAATCGCAGATTAAAAAAATTGCTTGGTAAAGAAAAAAGTGTAAAAAATGGAAAAAGAACTGAAGTGACTTATCTCACCTGAATCAACTGATTACGGTGGTTGTCGAGCTACAGTAATAAAATTAGTGTAATTAGTAATTGAAAATACTAAATAATTGGTAATATTTTCAGAAATTGCAACGACAAAATAAGTACCTGGATATTAATATAATCCTCTGTGTCATCAATGTACTCTCTTAGCTAACAATCAAATTGCAAATCTATTGCATTAGTATTAGATATATAGCAAAATAAAATTAAGAAAAACAAGATCCACTGTAGATCTAATATATCATATCCATTTTATGTAACAAAGGCATTCAAGCTACTTACTGTGGTCAATTTATTCAGAGTTCCATCTATTTGCATGAAATAGGCCTGCACATGTCACAAACAAAACATTCAGATGCAATACAGACAAAAAAAACTCAATGCATTATAATTTACTAATATGGTTCGCTAACGAGTTCTAAAACAGCTTCACGTTCTCATGTCCCTTGGAATGTATTTATTTTATAACGCCTTAAAACAGATCCCTCGTGCTAAGAGAATATGAAAAATAGAACTAAATAAGGGAAAAAAACCTCTAGTAACATCTCAAGCTCCTCTACATCATTCTCGTTTCCGTGTATGGTTGCAGCGCTAGCCCGGCTGGCTCTAGAAATCTTGGATGCTATGGTCGGCGAAGCAGGTAGCCAATTGGGAGCACCAGATCCACTAACTGGAGATGTCGCCATTTTTCTCGACAAGTACAGATCTGCCATGTCGTCATCATCGTCCAGTAGTTGCTCCAGTTCATCCCTAACCTACAATAATAAAAGCATGTAATGGTAATTAATTTGCTCATATGTTGTAAATAAGTTCTGTGATTTTACAAGTGAGTTTAAGGACCTTTTGGACCCGGCCAGTGAGCCTTGTCATGGCACTCTTCAATTTTCGCACTCTGTCCAAGTTGCGGCTGCTAATCTGCATTATTAGAGTATATATTACTGAATAATGATGAACAGGACCAGTACACCAATCAACAAATATTTGAGATGGATGGTATGTACATGGGCAAAGGCTAAAAATTCTAGAAAAAGAATAAGAATTGGAAGTCGTTTGAGAAAAGTGGTATTAAATCAGGTTATAACTGTTACCAGTAAATAATTGCTGATACAGAACATGCTTGACCAATAAGCTCAAGATAAAGGAAAAGCAAACATTTATACAGAAAGATGTGTGTGTGTAGAGAGAGAGAGAGAGACCTTGGAAGTAAGTTCATCCAAAGCTGGGTAGGCGGCTGTCTCAAGCTCAGTAGTGCGTGCATCCAGGAAGCTACAGATTGCTTCTAGTGCTACTTCCAAAGCACGAAACTCAAATGGTGACTCTAGAATTGAAAATAATAACAGAAAGAACACATCAATATTAATGAGATACTATTTATAGTTTAATAATAAAATCTGGTATACCCTAGTTTCGTCCAAAATAATCTAACAGTCTGACAATCCCAAAAATAACACTGGATTCTTCCTGATCTTTTTGAGGCGTATTTGTGGGAGAGTAAACAGCAAAAGACAGAACATGGAGGATCTTTTTTGCCTTCATAAAGGAATGTAGATATTTTTATTTTGTTTGGTAATGTACGATAACTTTTTTCAGGGGTTTATGTGACAGTTTACCAACTCGGAAAAATAGATAGAATTTAACATTGGACTTTTAACCTCATAACTTCAAGTGTTAAGCAACCTTCATATTGAAAAAAAAAAAGGGATAAGACAAGCAGGTTGAGGGGAGGAGGGTGGAGGAAAGAAGAAAACATAAGGCAGACCTACAGAGATAAAAAGCAAGCTATACTGAAATCAGCTTAAACAAGAAATTACCCACATATACAATATAACCCTCAATTCAGAGGCAGCATTCCTAAAATGAAATTAAGCATCCATATCACTAACATATATCTGAAGAACTGTCATAGCTGGTCATAGAGAGGACATGAAGAACTAAAACTAGCAACTCAACTGCTTTCATTGTTTTAACTTGGTACGGTAGTTTATAAAATTATATGTGAATTCTGCGTGCTGGTACAATAACGAGCTACACTAACTTTGCTGCCGTAATACCATGATGGCACAAATACAATTACACGCACTAACCATGTTCTTCAGGGGCATCTGCATCATTTTGCGCAGCAGAGAGTGGTAATCTTCTCCTAAGTTCCTCCACAACTGGTACTACAGTCTCTTCAGTCGGATCCCTTAGCAGCACCTTCCCAAGAAAACACAAAAAGATAAAGCGAGGGGCATCCAAAAGGGCTTAGCGTATTTATCTAACCATGTTAAACCCAACTTATCAGAAAGAGAGTATCTGTTGATGTTATCATAGTATTGGAGGCTGAATGAAGGCTTAATCAAGGCACTATCCTAACTTCTGAAAAAAATAGTCTTTTTTTTTCTTTTGGCTTTTTAGAAGAACAAAAGAAAAATTACTTAAATCAATAATAAAGTTCTTTTGTGTGTACCTCTTCAGCAGTAATAATCGCCTTTATATGCTGCTCCAAAAAAAAGTAACAATGATTTAGCAAAGCGCTAGAAAAACAAAAACAAAGAAATCACATACAAATTCGATTGAATTCTAAACACATTAACCCAAAACAAGAAGCGACCAACAAGAGTGGAATACCTCCAAATTGAGCACAATCGCTCTCTCACGGCCGAGAATCGTAGAAGGATACGACAATAAAGGATCTAGAATCCTCAAATCGCGCGCATGAATCTCGACTCTTTGCATGATGGCATATTTGTCGACATCTAGAATCGTATCGTCCCCTCTGGAGTCGAAGAGGATCCAACTCCGCGCCGCCGCCTTCTTCTTTATCGCGACACCGCCTTGCTCCGCCGCCATGTCACCTCCTCCGCCAGTGATCACATCGCCGACAACAAAGCGACCACCACTCGGGAATTCAATCGCACTCTTCAATTGAATTCCTTGCTATTAATAGAATAATAGAATAATACTATTCGAACCTCAGTTTATGTAGTAAGAAAAGAGTGGTACTGATAAATGGGAATCGAATTTTGGCGATGGCGAGAGGAGGAAGTGTTTCTCAAATTTGGTAAATTGATTTGAGAATTGTTCTTGTTCTTATTCAATCTCTTTTTCTATTTCTCTTTCGTTTTCGCTCTCGTTTGATGCGTCGGATTTTGTTTTGTTTTTGTTGTTTCTGTGCCCTTTCCGATGCTTCGGTGTTTCTTTTATTAAATTCTCGATTTTATATACGTCGTGTCAAATCTGATTACATAAAATAACTTCTTCATTTTTCATCCATTCAAATTTAATCATCTACCTTTTGATAATAAGTATGTTTTAGGCCACCTCATAGATCTAGTGCCGTCAAACGTGAAAAAGGGACACATAATAGGACTGTTTCATTTTCGTTCCGTTTCAGTAACGAAACAACGATACTTGTTTATTTTCATTCTGTTTCGAAAAACGAAATTGTCCTTCTATTTTGTTCTCTATTTCCATTGTAATCGGCTCATTTCGTGTTTCATTTTGGTAATGTTAACAAAACCATTTTTTCGTTTTCCTTCCATTTCTGTTCCATTTTAGAGTGAACGGAACGAAAATGTGTGAAATGGTATTATGTTGATAGGCCTGATCCCATCCATAACTAGTCTATCTCCTATATTTTTGAAAAAAATAAGGAAAAAAAATACTATTTCATTTATATTGGAGATTTTTGTCAATTATAAATACCTAATGGCGTCAATATGATTGAATAATTATTTTAAGTGTCTGAAGCGGATGAAAAAATATGAATTGCAAACAATTTCTTAAACATGGTTACTTACCTACTTTTGGAGACCTTTAGTGAAATTTAGAACATATTTAGGGATACGAGTGAAAAGTTTTTGGTCCGTACGTGTCGTTAAATTTGTTCTCACTTCTCAGAAGAAAAGAAAATTTTCTGGGTTAGGTGCTGACTGGAACAGCAGCACTGTTTTTTTTAATATGAAAAACAGCAGCACTGTGATTGTGACGGTGGGTTGTTCCAGTTCCATTGTATTATCACATCTTCTGTAAGCAAAGATGCATAAAGAAAGAAGGCAGTAGTAGCCTTCAAATAGCTGATGACTGGTTAAGTGATTAGTCATTTTTTTAAATTATGCATGGACAGCAGATATATGGAAACCAAAATTTATGACAGTGGATGTGACGATGGAAAATTTATTTTTCTCCCTCCGGAATAGAAAAAGAAAACAACAAAAATAAAAGTTTGCTTTTATCTAATTAGATGTAGATATACACAAAATCCTATATTAATTTTTCAAATCATATATTGACATTTACTGATTTACAACATGCTACATGTTACTAAGTGGAGGCTAAAGTTCGGAAAATCTGAGGTACCTCTGCATACGTTCACCAACCGTTGACTAGTTAAGAAATTTAATGGAGTTAACCAATCAATCTCTATATTTTATATAACGGTTTCATAGTTTAATCATTTCTTCGGCTTTGCTGTGATAAGTTTGAATGCTTCAACAAAAAAATTATTATGTTTATTTATTGATTAAAGTGCAGGCGGCATCTGGCAGTCAAAACCTTCAACATAGGAGAAGAAGAATTTATTCAAACTACCAAATATAAGTATAATACCTTTTTTCAGAGGATGATAATTGAGATTCTCTCAAATGAAAATGGATTGTTGGCTCATCTTGACTAGGGGAATGTATACTTTCCCAGTTGCCATTTTCTCCTGGTAGATATTCCGAAACAACATTATAATACAATATCTTTTATCAAAAGTACCTATGCCTCCGTTTGGATGCATTGAGAAGAAGTAGGAAGAAGAAAGAAGGGAAGAAAAAAAATTATAAACAATCCAAACTCTTTACAAAGTTACACACTTCCCAATACTTCTTCCCACTTCTTCCCTTCTTTCCTTCTTCCCACACCTATCCAAACGGAGCCTATCAAATGTTCTGGACAATCTTACATTTTTTAAATTATTTAATGCTGAATACTAATGAAATTAACTATTTGAAATTTAGAAAAAATTAGATATAACCCCCTACAATTTTTAAAATTAGATATAGCCCCTCTAATTGAATTTACTAAGGAAATTACCCTTTTCTAATAATTTCATTCATATATAAATAGAAAAAAATCAGTACCATAATTTTATGACCAAACTGTCCTTTTTGCCAAAAATATTGTGTTCTTTCTTCTTTCTTATTGGACGATACCAAATTAATTCTACCATTTTTCTACCAAACATGTTTCATCTTCTTTCTGTTTTTGACACTTCCATTTGAGGAAAACAAAATGACATTTCATTCACAATTGGAAAACACGTTGACAAATTGAAGACGAAAAAAATGAAAAATAAAAAATTAGGAAGGTTTAAGTAATCTTCTACTCAGGATTTTGTTTTTACGTATTTGTATCAGTTTGGGTTCTAATTTCATGGTTTTTTTGTGTTGATATATAATATTAATATTGTAATTGTCTTTTCCTAAACAGACAATTAGAACGAGTAAAGTTTTTTATAATTAGGTTGCTTTGATTTACTGAAAGCATTATGGTATCAAATTCAACGAATCCATGACAATACGTGGTTTATTTATATTGATAATTTATTTAGTTTTAATCAATCTAAACTACTATACCATAGAGAGGAAAGAGAGACCAATGTTATAGAAGAAATTTTGTAAGAAAGAAGGAAGATGAAAAGTTGTTGGCCGGAAGGGCAGTTTTATCATAAAATAATGGCACCGATTTATTTTTAATTTTAAATATGATTAAATTCAATAGAAAAGAGTTATAACCCTAGTAAACATAATTAGAAAGGGTTATACTCGGTTTGAGAAGATTGTATATATCCAATTTTTTTCTTGAAATTTTTAATAAAAAAAAAACCTTGCAATTTTAGGCAATGATATCTCGTTTCTACAGATCTCAGTTTTAATCTTTTGCCCAGGTATCTTAATTTGTTCACATATTGCGTTACCTAGTAGCATTTTTGCAGACAGTTCCAGTAAAAGACACAATATGTGGATTAATCTCATGTTGACCAAGCCTTTAGAACTAATGATTAAGCACTAAAACCGAAATAAACATCAATAATTAATTTTAATTTTTTAACGTTATTTAAATTGATTTGATAAATTATTGTCAAATTTTGTCTTGAATGAATATATCGAAAAAATAATGTCCCTGTAGAATGAATGAAAATTTTCTATTTTCCTTCTTTGATTTGTATTGATGTATTGACATACTCTCCATACAACAAAGGAAAATAGCCAACATATATATAGGTTGAATAAAATAATATTTTCTCACTAAGCGCTACAATAACTTAAGTTTTTAGATGACAAATTGAACGCAAAGGAATCTAGTTTTGACTTTTAAGGAACTAAACTGCAAATTCTCTAATAAAAAATTTTTATGCTTCCGTTTGGATGAGTTGAGAAAAAGTAGAAAGAAGAAAAAAGAGGAAAAAAAATTATAAACAATTCAAACTCTTCACAAAATTACACACTTTCCAATACTTCTTTTCACTTCTTCCCTTCTTCTCACTTCTTCCCACACCTTTCTAAAAGGAGCCTATGTTAAGACAGTATAAATTATGCAAGACGGAGAGGCAAGGACAAGGAGTTACAATTTGGTCCGGGTAAGTTCTAGGGTGGTTGTCTCTTGCAGGTTGCAGCTGGTACACTTCTCTTTTTGGAGACAACTGATAGACGATGTTAGTGTGACAGTGTTAATGTTCGTGTAGCAAGTCGGTAATTGTTACTCTCATCAATTGGTTCATTTAGGCTGTGCTCCAGACACCAAGTAAGAAGGAATGGATAGGGAAAGGAAGGAGGATGTTAATTGTTTCCATTACATAGGTAATTGATTTGGACACCCCTTAATTAAAATGGTGAGTATTTTATACCAATATCATGGGCAATTAATTTGGAAACCTCTTAATTTAGTCTGATCACTATGCAATTTCATATATTGACATTTACAACATGCTACATGTTACTCAGTGGAGGCTAAAGTTCGGAAATTTCTGAGGTACCTCTGCATACGTTCACCACCCGTTGACTAGTTAAGAAATTTAAAAATTTAATGGAGTTAACCAATCAATCTCTATATTTTATATAACGGTTTCATAGTTTAATCATTTCTTCGGCTTTGCTGTGATAAGTTTGAATGCTTCAACAAAAAAATTATTATGTTTATTTATTGATTAAAGTGCAGGCGGCATCTGGCAGTCAAAACCTTCAACATAGGAGGAGAAGAATTTATTCAAACTAGTTGGGCCGTTTGGATCGTTTAGGAATTTGGAGAATTTTCTATTCCTCTAGGTATAAATTTATTAGAAAGTGTGTAACTTTGTGAAGAGTTTGGATTGTTTATAATAAATTTATGCCTCCATCCAAACGGCCCAATATAAGTATAATCAGAGGATGATAATTGAGATTCTCTCAAAAGAAAACGGAGCTGATAAGTACAATCAAGCTCTCAGGCAATCAAGCAATCACAGACTATTTTTGGCATGGGCGCTAATTTTCTCTTTCCCAAAATAGAAAGCATGTTCTCTGAAAACGTGTTTGATCTCGCACACCCTCACCCTGGATCACTCTCACCTCGTATCACCCCGCGTCACCCCCCTCACGAGTACCCCTATGTTCGCGCACCCCTCACCGCACGCCGGCGCGCAGCCATCCCGTCACCGTCGCTCAGCCCTGCCGTCGCCGTCCCCCAGCCCTGCCGTCGCCGTCGCCGTCGCGCTACGAGCCTCTCCTCGCGTCTATCTTCAGCCACGCACCTTTCCCTAACACCTTTGTCCCCTAGCGCCTCCCTATCCTAGCTTCTCTGTCTACACATATTTGATTTTGTATTAGTTACTCCATTCGCATTATTTAGTTACACCCTTATACTTAATAATTTACTCCCTTACATGTAATTGAATAAGATTTGAATATTATTTACTCCCTTACATATATTAGATACTCTCTCATAGTCATTTAGTTACTTTCAAATAATAGCAGAATCAGAACTGAATATTATTTACTCTGTTATACTCATTATTTACTCCGTGATAGTTATTTAGTTACTCCCAAACAATAGAAGAATTAGATTTGAATATTATTTACTCCTTTATATGTATTAGATACTCCCTTATACTCATTATTTTACTTCTTTATAGTCATTTAGTTACTCCCAAGTATTCTTTTTATTTTCTCCCCTCAAAGTGTTTAATTACTCCCTAATAAAAAGTACACAAAGATTTATTACTTACTCCCTCGTATTATTTTAGTTACTTCTCTGTACTTTTTAATTTACTCCCTTACATGTATTAGATACTCCCTTATAGTCATTTAGTTACTTCCAAACAATAGCAAAATCAGGTCTGAATATTATTTACTCCGTTATACTCATTATTTACTCCCTGATAGTTATGTAGTTACTCCCAAACAATAGCAGAATTAGATTTGAATATTATTTACTCCCTTATATGTATTAGATACTCCCTTATACTCATTATTTTATTTCTTTATAGTCATTTAGTTACTCCCAAGTACTTTTTTATTTTCTCCCCTCAAAGTGTTTAATTACTCCTTAAATAAAAGTACACAAAGATTTATTACTCACTCCCTCGTATTATTTTAATTACTTCTCTGTACTTTTTACTTTACTCCCTTACATTTATTAGATACTCCCTTATAATCATTTAGTTACTTTCAAACAATAGCAAAATCAGATCTGAATATTATTTACTCTGTTATACTCATTATTTATTCCTTGATAGTTATGTAGTTATTCCCAAACAATAGCAGAATTAGATTTGAATATTATTTACTCCCAAACAAGTAACTGGGCTCCGTCCCTGTGTCTAACAGAGAATCCGCTGCTCGAATAGCTGCATGGGCTTTGTCTAATCTTAGCAAGGTAATTGATGCCTTTTCCTTTGTTTCTCATAAGCTCCGCTGTGAATCTTACAGTGATTATAAATTATAGCTGCTTCCAAGCTTGCCTTTTCCTTTGTTTAATTAGCAATTGGTCTTCATTATATATCTCCATCTGATAAAAGATTTCAATGAACAATATTATTAATATGTATGAATTTGACAGTAGTTACAATTATAAACCTCTTGTTCCTTCTTTTTCAGTTTGTCAATTTAGATGCATCGACAGGTCATGGTAAATTTCATTTCCAATACCTTTTGGTGAATGACATAATTTCGAGGTATATGCATGAAGTTGTAGTCTTTTATCAATTTTGTAATGCTCGCAAGGCTTTGAATATCAATAATATTAATTTAAATTATCTATGTTTATACTGACAATTGGTTATGATGATAAATTGCGGTTAATTTAGCCATTGTGATATTAGATTTTTAATGAAATGGTGATAATAATATATGCAATTATAATAACAGACGAGAAGATGGGAGGTGCCGGCCAGGTTCTTTGGAAGGATGAAGGGTAATTAAGTCATATACGTTAAAAACTGAATATTTTTATTATAATATTATTTAAATAAATGAAAAGGATTTATATCCAAGAGTGACATGATTATAGAGGTTTATTTCCAATTTCAAACATTGTAGGGGTTATATCCGGATAAGCAAGATTTGAGGGGTTATATCCAATTTTTTCAAACATGGAATATATTTTCATTTCCCATCTAGTAATATAAGCAGTGTAACCGGATAAACCGGTGAATCAGTAAGCGAATTTAGGTATTATCTTTAATAACTAGAGTGAACCGATGTTGACCCAACACTATATAACACGTGAACCGACCATGAAGCACTATTACACCACGAAAACACAGAAAAAATAGACACTGCGCGCATGTTTTTGTTTGTTTTTTTTTTCGATTAATAGGCTTCTTCATTAAAAAGAAGCTGGTACAGAAAGTTACAGTAATGAGTCCAAATTCAAACCAGTAAAAGAGATCTCCTTGTACTAACCTAAAACCCTCTGACAATGCTGAAATAAAAGCCAGTAAAAGAGAAAAAACTACCAAACATTACTGATAAAACTAAGAATAAAGGAGATAAACCTAAAAACAAAGAACTAATAGAAAATAAACAGAGGGGTAAAAGGGAAACTTAAGAAATAACATAAATACTGATTTGAAATAACATAAAGACACCCCGCTGAAAGAATTTGCTTTTTGCTATGAATCCTCATACCGATTTGAAAGTCACGCATTGTATCATCCCATTGTAGCTTGCATTCTGTCTTCTTGCATAGTTTGCCATGTCATGAGCTGGTCTGACCGCCTCTCTGGTAACAATCTGTAGCACTATCCTCTCACCAAGGTTGTGAATTTGGTTGGCAATTGAAGCAATTAGGGGCCGTGACCTCCAAGATGATACACTATCCACTCCTTCACAGATCACACTGCGCGCATGTGATTCGATCACTCGTACTCCCTCCTCTTGGTCACACGGCCACTTACCACTGGGCCCTTACCCAAAAAAAACTTACCACTGGGCCCTTACCCAAAAAAAAACTTACCACTGGGCCAAGAATGCTTTTGTGATAGCGTAAGTGCGTAACCCATCATATATACATTATATACATATAGCCTATCCGGTTTCTCAAAAAGGTATGCCGATAAAACCCCATACCGGTGGCACCACCTAGGGGTGCATAACGTGTCAAACGACCACGAAACTGACCATTTGCGTTAATCGTTGCATTGATGAACGAAAAATTTGTATTTCTTGCGTTGACCGTTTCATTCGTTTAACGTAAGTTTCGTTGATCGTACCGTGTACCACAGCGATCAAAACGATCAAAATCGTTTTTGACTGTTTAACCGTAATCCATTTCTATTAAACGAAGGCAAGAGAAATGCATAAAAACTTAAATGATCAGAAATGCATATAAAAACAATTTAATCAGAAATGCAAATAAAAGCCATAACATTGTGGTAGAGAAATGCATACATATTACACATTCAAAAGCAATTCAATCAAACAATTCTCACAAAATTAGTCTTACAAATCAAGCACTACAAATCAATTACAACAGTTCTTACAACAAATCTCACAAATATTACCCAAGTTGAGGCTGTGCAAGATCTAGCAAAAGCATTCATTAGCAAAAAATTCGTACCAGTCCTTACTAGTATCTGCATCAATTTACCAGATAACATTAATTTACCAATATCTCAAATAGTAGAAAAAATGAAATCCAAAAATCAACTCAAATCGAGAGAGAAAAGCAAGAAAAGAAAATAGTGAACCAGAAGAAGAAGGAAAGAAGAACAAACCTTTACTTCTTTACTCGAGAGAGGAAGAGGAGGATCTGCTCTGGTGTGCGAGAGAAGAGGTCTGGTACTCTGGTGAACTCAAGATCTGGGCCACCAGTTTGCCAGTCGCCACCAGTCTCCACCAGGAGCTGTTGCTAGTCGCCACGAGTGAACTGGTGGCAGTGAACTGGTGCTTTAATCGTTACCCTTGCTTGACTGGCTGTCAACCTCCATTAGCGGCTAGCAAGCTCGAAAAAAGAGGTGAAAAATGGAAAGACCAACTGCCACCAGTCTTGTGTTTTCCTATGTGACGGAGAAGAGGAGAACAATGGAGTCAACTGCCACCTTGTACTTGGCTGTGCAAACGGCGGATTCAATGTCGAAATCAAACCCGTAACCCTCCTCCTAGGTGGATCTGACTGGACTTGGTGGTGACGGAGAAGGCACGAGTCCTCGGTGATGGAGAAGTGGTGAAAAATGGAGTAAGAAGCTGGGTTTGGTGGTGAATATAGGTTCAGTGGAGGTTTCGGCTGAGAGAGAGAGAGAAAAGGATAAGAGAAGGGGGAGCATGCACCATCATCACCTATGGACGGCGGTTGTATTGGCTGGTGCAGAGGCATGCGAGACAGAGAGAGGGAGAGATGTGATGGATTCGGCGGAGAGAACTGATGGATTCGGCGCTGAAGCCCTAGTTTTACTCCTCTCCATCGTTATCTCCGCTGACGTCTGTCTGCAATCCAGTAATAATAGCAGCGTAGAATTCTAAGACGAAACAGACGAAATAAACGATAACGAAACGGACCTGTTTCGTTAACCGTTCCATTCTGAGACGAAACTGGATATGGTTTTGCGTTGTCTGTTCTGTTCTTTAAACGAAATCGAAATCTTTAACCGTTACCGTTCCGTTTTGAACGAAACGAAACGAAACAACGATCGAAACGACTACCGTTTTCAGCCCTAGCACCACCGGTTTAGGGGTGCATAACGTCTAAAATTACCACGAAAATAGATTGTTGCGTTAACCGTTTCGTTTTGCCACGAAACTGACAAAATATTTACGTTAATCGTTTCGTTTAATCAAAACGATCGAAATCACGAAAATACACATGGACGAAACTGACTACGTGTTGTATTAACCGTTTCGTTTTTAAAACGCAACCAAAATCTTTAACCGTTTCGTTTTATTTTGAACGAAATAAAACAAAAAAACGATTAAAACGGTCGCCGTTTTCACCCGAGCACCGGTTCGGTGCCCAGTACGGTGTTTAAAACATTAGTAATAAAAAATGAAATTGAGTAATGTATTTTTATTAATTAATATTATTTAATTTCTTCATTTGTTCATATATGAGACATCTTTTGCTAATATCTAATAACCGATGTAACATGATACATAATTTAAATTCTTTCAATTTTTTTTTTCAATGATTAAACAAGTTTTCTATTTCTAGTACGTAATTTAATCACATTCTCATTTCAAATTTAAAAGTCTAAAAAAATATCATACTACATAAGTATTATGTTGATTGTTTTTTTAAAATGAAATTGAGGCCAAGGGTCTCAATTTATTATTTAGGAAAATAATCTATACTACTTATAAAAACATCCAAAACAAGGACATAACAATTTCCTTAAAAGGGTTCAAATATTTGTTAACGTCATTACATACCATTGATCTGTACAACTTGATCTGATGTGTTTAGATCTGTATTTCAGACAAAGAATCGGACCCCTTTACATAAATGGGTCAAGATGCTAGATGGTTGTTAATATGTATTTCTTTTTTAACATTTCTTATTCTTTCTTAATTTGTGCGCACCATACCAAAATCTCTGCCTAACAAAATCGCCTCAGATTTTTTTTCCCATTCCCACACAGTTGGACGAGCTCATTTGCTAGTTAAATTATAAAAACCCACCAGTTGGATTTTGAATCTCCGACTTATCACTCAAAATACATTGCCCTCTTCCTAGACCAAAAAATTATCAATTAAAGAAAAGTTCAAGTTTAATCAAGTTTTCATATTTCAAAATAAATCTTATCGAATTATTACTTTAAGGAATTCAGATTTTATAAACGATATTAATAGAAATAGTCACGTTTTGTATTAGTCAGCTAGAATTTTATAATTTTCAAAAGATGAAGTTATGCTGCCAATGTCCAATAGTATGGAATTCCTACTTTCTTCAACCCAACTATGTTAATCTGCCCACAGTTATTTGAATAATCATTAAATTTAACCAGAAAACACAAACACATTATTTGAAACGATACATAAATTACATACAGTATTTTTTTTTGGCAAATTTTACACACGATTATATTATGAGATTTGCTAAAATGCTATGCATAGTACAGATGACCTTCGTGCTACGGATTCGTTCTTGAATTTTATACTTTAAACAACCGATCAAAACCGTTCATTATCTTCTTCATATTGAAATCTCATTAGAAACCAAATTTTACATTTTTTTGAATCATTTTACTATTTTTCTCAGATTTTTCAAAATCACTGTTATTGAAGGGTCTAGAATTTATTAGATTAAGTATTTTCAAAAATCTATGAAAATAGTAAAAAAATAAAAAAAATGTAAAATTTGATTTCTAACGAGATTTTAATAGGAAGAAGATAATGAATGGTTTGGATCGGTTGTTTGAAGCATGAAATTCAAGAACGAATCCGTAGCACGAAGGCCATCCGTGCTATGCATAGCATTTTAGCAATCCTCATTATATATATATATATATATATATATATATATATATATATAGAGTTTAGCTACGGTGAGTCGCGACTCACGGACCCTCCGGTGAGTCGCGACCAAAACTCCTAGATCTAGATCAAAATGACCGATCCAAACCGTCCAATATGATCTTCCTATTAAAATCTCCGTGCAAACCAAATTTTTTATTTTTTCAAAATTTTTAAGTATTTTTTTCAGATTTTTAAAAACTGATGTTTTTGAATGGTTCAGAACCAATTAGATTAACGATTTTCTAAAATTTCAAAAAAATACTTAAAAATTTCGAAAAAAATAAAAAATTCGGTCTACATGGAGATTTCAATAGGGAGATCATATTGGAGGGTTTGGATCGGTCATTTTGATCTAGATCTAGGAGTTTTGGTCGCGACTCACCGGAGGGTCCGTGAGTCGCGACTCACCGTAGCTAAACTCTATATATATAAATGACCGATCCAAACCGTCCAATATGATCTCCCTATTGAAATCTCCGTACAAACCAAATTTTTTATTTTTTTGAAATTTTTAAGTATTTTTTTCGGGTTTTTAAAAACTGATGTTTTTGAATGGTTCAGAACCAATTAGATTAACGATTTTCTAAAATTTCAAAAAAATACTTAAAAATTTCGAAAAAATAAAAAAATTCGGTCTACATGGAGATTTCAATAGGGAGATCATATTGGACGGTTTGGATCGGTCATTTTGATTTAGATCTAGGAGTTTTGGTCGCGACTCACCGTAGCTAAACTATATATATATATATATATATATATATATTTATATTTATATATAGGTCGATATTCATACCGTTTCTTTGAAATTATGAACGACTACTATTGAGAACTCAAATTCAGATTAAAAATCTTAATCCACCACACAATATTTATGTTTTAGTCAAGAAATTTAAGAGCGCGGAGAGAGAGTATACTGTCATAATGATCGTCTGGAAACAGCTTCACAACAATTGAAATCAAGCAGAGACAGAGTAACGTAAAGCTTTCTTTTGGCGTTCCTTCAACAAAAAAATTTAAATTCGTTATTATTAATCAAATCATAGTGGCATCTCTTAATTAGAGTAACGGAAAATAAATCACCACTTAAAAAGCATTAATTTTATTACATTTGTGGATAATTAGGCGAGAAGCATAGTATAACAATTGAAAGGTCGTTGCTTGCTTCTGATTTTTTAAAAAATTTCTTTAATTGTTTTTTAAAGCTTTGACCCGTCAAAACAGAACGGCGTATAAACATAAGATGGAGACATTAAATATCATTAACGTCCCATAAAGTATTTCCATTTCTTCAGCCAATCAAAATTGGAGGACCAATTGGCGTATATGCGCCTATTAGATGTATTCAACTCATGTCCATTAATATACAACATTTGGTATTTTAGTTATTTAACAACGCGTTCAAAATTTTAAATTTTATTACATTATTTTGATTTAATTTAATTAGATAATAGCATGTAACTATATGCATGGACGGAGCTAAGTTCATTGAAGGAGTGTCACTCCTTTTTTTGTTCAATTAAACTTTTTGGTATATATTTTGTAATTAAATGGACTATTTTTATAAAATTTATTCATTTGAACTCTATCAAAATATGAATATATTAATTGTTATTGAACCCTACAAGTAGAATTTCATATTATTGATGTCATATTTCTATAAGCAATATTATACTATTATTATTTTTTAATTATTTTAGTGAATCTGCCGAAAAATTCTTGGTCCGTCATTGACTATATGTTTAATTGACGTACTAGGATTTTTCTTACAAATTATTTTTTATATTTTAAAATTAATTTACAAATTATTATTTAATTTGGAAAAATTCTACGGTGTATTAAATTTGAAAGAGTTATGATTTATAAAGACTCAAAACAGACTAAAAATAATATTTACCGTTGAATGTCATTTTATATTATATCATATATATAGATTATTTGGTATCATTGCATAAGTAAAAAAAAAATGATGTTTGATATTTTGTGGCATAAAAATTTGTGGTATATAACTAGCTAAGAGTATGAATCTAGGCAGATATTCTTACATTATTTTTGTTTAATTTTAGATCACAGAGTATTAACATGAACGCAACTGCCTTATCTCAATAAATAAACTAATTGCTGGCACTGATCTAATGAATGCAACTGTCTTATCTGCTGTTATTATATATTATTGTACTTTTTTTTTTTCAAATTCTTCAGGTTGGAACTTTCAACGCCCAATTTGTTGAACTAGTATTATATATTAACATATAATATAGCACACTAAATGTCTAAAAGAGAAACAGAAGGGGCAGAGGCCACATAATGAAAACTAACCCAATAATGGCCGAAGGGTCATATTTCCTAGTATTTAGATACGAATATGCTTAAGAAATGAGGATTAGGGACCCACTCTTACCGCAGCTTTGTCCCGGTCATTATTTATCAATTGCTATGAAGTGTCCAATTTTCTTGTATTAATTATAATTTATAAGTCAACTATACAATTTAAATTTTTATATGTTTTACATTAAATAAATTATGATTAGTTTATGCAAATGGCATGTTGCATGTGTGAGACTAAGGACAAATTTTATCTTTAACGGATTGAAAGAATTCTGTTAATCATATAAGAAGAACTAATTTGGTTTCTTTTGAAAAGTATAGGGACCAGTTTTATATTTTAGAAAACAAAAATTATTCAAAAACCAACTTCATTCATTTAAAAAGTTTGGACTAAAAGTTGAATTCCTTCTAAATTAAAACAATCGTTTATATATTAACATTGAGATACTTTTCTCATCACTAAAGAAAAACATTTAACAAAGAACTTTAAGGTACTATACAATGACCTAATTACATGGCAGAGTTCATTAAGATCAAACGAGATCATATCTCCCTTGAATTTTATTTATTTAATTATATATACATTATTATAGATACATACGTAGTATTAGAATTAAATGTCGGAGTTCTTTTTTAAAAAAAAATTAAAAGGATTTTTTGTTTATCTTTGCTGAATGAGAAGTTAGATGTATATTTATTTCAATGAAAATGTAAGAATTATTTTTCCCCATATTTATTACCAGAATTTCTTATGAAAATTATTATATTAGTATATCTTATCAGCGTATAAAATGTAAGGCCCCATTCCCATATACAAGCTTAGTAATGTAGAAAAGGTAGTTTTTTTCCCTTGAAGGGTGTGTTTGGATTGTTGGAAGAAAGAAGAAGAAGAAGGAAGAAGAAGAAAAAAAAAATTATAAACAATCTAAATTCTTCACAAAGTTACACACTTTCCAATACTTCTTCCCACTTCTTCCCTTCTTCCCGTACCTATCCAAACACACCCGAAAGTAAGAAACGTTGGGAACAATTAATTGGCCATGCCAATGTAGTTTTACCCTTGATCTTAATTTTTTAGTTCTAATTATGAAAAATCATAAAATTAATGGAAAAATTCCACCAAATTGCAAAAACAAGAACATGCAAATCGCATGCTCGATCACGTTCTCGACTACATCATGTGATTTCATTTTGCTTCAAAAAACAGCACTGCGCCGAGTTTTAATCGGTTTCGAAGCACGTCCAAGACAATGGCTCTTTAATTTGGTTTTGATTTTTTTTTTATCACTGTTACGATATTTTTTAAGTTAAATATAAACCGAATATCCATTTCATGAATTAATCAAATTGTAGAACACTTCCATTTAATTTTTCAACTGATCCCCTAATTTTATGGGGCATCATGACGAACATGTTCTTTTCTACATAATAAACTTATATGAATTCAATTAAACTAACTTAATTAATAAAATTTGCATGTTGAAATTTTATATCAAATAATTTTTTTTACAAATTTCTACTATTTTTTTAGATTTTTGTTGCAAACTAACGATAAAAATATTTCAAATATGGTATTCTAAATAAAAAGTTAAAAAAATTATAAAATATAAAATTTTATTTGACTTATTTAAATTCATTTAATTTAAAAAAAGTTCAACAAATATATATCACGATGCACCGGAACTATTCCAGGTGGATTGGTGTAAATAAGAGTTTAGAGATATTATTTTGATGTTTATGCAAAATCTAGAGCCTATCTGTAAAAAGTCAACGAATCAACTTGATGTAATTAAAAAAATAAATACATTTTGGTTAAAAAATAATACAAGTTTAAAAATTATTTTTGTGTATTCTCGCTAGGGGTGGCAAGCTCGAACTAGCCACGAGGTCAATTTGACTTTTTTGTTCGAAATTGGCTCCATATATAATTTTATTAACTAATTTAGTACTTAATTTGATATATAATATATTTATTTCTTACAAGTATATAAATACTATTTTTCTTTAAAATCTTATTATAAGACGAGAAAAATATTAGTTTAAAAATATTAATTATGTTTAGAAACAGTAATTCAAATATTATTTTTGTTGGTCAAATTTATTAAAAATGGCCTAAA
Source organism: Rhynchospora pubera (assembly GCA_028095005.1). Classification (NCBI taxonomy): domain Eukaryota; kingdom Viridiplantae; phylum Streptophyta; class Magnoliopsida; order Poales; family Cyperaceae; genus Rhynchospora; species Rhynchospora pubera. The sequence goes on along the minus strand of CM051462.1, from coordinate 154,443,097 downwards.
ACTACGCGCAAAGGACCACTGAATTGAGACTTATTCTGGATTGCTTTTGGGAGGGTCCACTTGATTTTGACAAAAATTGCAAATATATGACTTTTTGCTAACAAACTATTAAATAACGCATCATTATATCTTAGCATGAATATACCTGGCAAGTGGCAACGGAACAAAAAAAAAAAAAAACTTTATGCCGTTCAGTTATGGCCTAACGAAATGAATAACGGCAGCGAAATGGGTTTTGTTTCAATAACGAAACTGCAAACGAAATACATTTAGGACTGTTTCGACTGTTTCAGCCTCGTTTCAGCCGTTATATGTGTAATTCTGAAGTGGGACAAATAATGAAATAGAATTCTGTACCGTTTTAAAAATGAAACGGTTAATAGAATGAAATGGTAAACCATTTTCTTAACGAAACGGCAAAAGACATTGGCTTTTCCATGGTTATTTTCAATGTTTGACAGGCCTAAGCATGAATGATCATCCGAATTCAGAAGTCAGATATATTCTCGGGTTAATCTATCTTAGATGAATTTTCTTAATTATACAGATATTATAGTTTTTGTCAGAATTACGTGTATATATTAATACATATACAGGTAATTCTCACAAAAGAAAGTAATATATGTATATATGCCATTTTCTCCGCATATTTTGCTTCAATATCACTATATATGATTAATATATAAATTGTCTGAAGCAATTGAGTGAATGCTCAGAAATACATCTGTCAACTTACAATGGAAAAATATTATTGGTTTCCAAGTAACGAACATACATATCTATCATGTCGCATATATACATCTTAAGATTTTATTATATATTGTATTTAAAAGTTATTAACTTTTGTTCCCGATTATTTTTGGACTATTTTTGGAAAAAAAATGTTTTGTCTTTTATGAAATCCAAAACGGAGCTTTATACCTTTAATTAAATCAAACTAATTCCCTAGAAAATCACATCAGTAATTCTTTCGAAAACCCAAAAACGACAGTAAAATATGGTCAGTAAGTTATTACTTATTAGCCCTCAGCAATTCCCTGAGGGTTAATATGGTCAATAATTAATGTACACATTAATTAGTGGCTATTCATTAACTAGACTGATTATAACATGTACTGCTGGTTCTTCAATCAAAAAATAAAAAAAAGGCTGCTGGTTCTACTCAATACATTATGCTCTGCCATATAACATTAATTAGGCTTTTACATTGCCCGGAGCCCCGGCCGGAGACTGTTTTACTCGTCAATCAGCTTCTCAAACACTTATCTGGTACATAATAATCGTGCCCTGAAGTTCTTGGAACCCAGTTCATTTCATGGATTATGATATCGTTTAATTAATTAATGCTCATGCATGCTCAAAGGCGGTTGACCCCAATATAATGAATTATTTTCACAAATTATTTTACAAGCTACAAAAATATCTCCCAAACATACGTGATAACATATAACAGAAGATATATATATATATATATATATATATATATATATATATATATATATATAGAGATTGGCTATTGTCCTTTGGATAGGACTGAGGGACTTTCCTATTTAGTTTCTGACTGTTGGATAGTGTTAAGATTCGTGCGTTGAGATAGATATTCGGCTGAGATGGATGCGCTGAATGGGTTCGTGCTTTAAAATTTTCCGTCACCGCTCTCCTTTATTATCTGACGTCTCCGTCTCCTCTGATGCTCTGTACTGTACACGAAGCTCTCTAAAAATCGTTCCGTTAGCTCTTCTCCGTTTCCTCTCCTTCTATTCTCTCTCCCGGTCTCTCTTCTAATCGGCTAATCCTTCTAATTCTTCCCCCTCCAATAAAAAGGTAAAAAGAAAAAACCATTGCTCTCTCAGCTCCTCGCACTTTTCTCCACCTCCCGTGGAGGTTCTCTCCTTCTCTGCTCGGCACCTCTCACCCCGTCTACCCTAGGCGACAGCTAACTTCATCGACTGGTTAAGAGAGAGCGATAGAGAGATGTAGTCTCAGCCGCGATGACACTTGGTAGTGCCAGATCGGGCGTCGTCGGTAAATTCAACTTTAAAAGTGTGTAATCGGTTTGTTTCTATGTTATTTGAATCCTCAATTTAGTAGTTTTGTCTTGAGATATCTAAATTTCGTGGATCAAAGTTTATTATGGATTTGCCACAGATCATTCCTAGTTGACATCTAAATTTGTACAACGATGGTAATTTTTCTTAATCATAATCCGAATAACTCATTGCAATATGGAGTAAATGTTTTTTTTTATATGTATTTGTTGTTTTTAATTAATCAAAAGCACAGTGAGCTGTACCATGTTGTTTTGAATGTGTGCATGTGTGGTACTAAGTTACCAATGTTCTATTTTAATTGCCAAGCCATTTTTTCTTTTCTTTTTTTTTAAAGCAATTCAAATTGTTTGTTAACTAGAAGAATGAAATATGATACATCAATATTGAACTAAAAAATAATCACTGCTATTTAGTGACGCACTGGTATCACTAATCTGGTTGGTACCGGTGCTACCCTACTCATCTAAAGATGCACATCTTGTCCAAAGAGGCAAAAACAACTGACTTATTACTCCAAAGGCAACCAGTAAAAGTAACAATCTTGTCCAAAGAGGCACATCTTATAATCTGCTCATGCTTCAGCTATGCTCTTCCTCTGCTCCCACGCTAGTTGCGGCGGTACTGTCTCCATCTCTGGTACCATCATAATACCATCTTTCTGAGATCTTCAGGCCACATGCCAGACCAGTAATGTAATAGGTCTCTACTTACATAAGTCAGCCACAATTAGGAACAAGAGCTGAAATGCAAATTTTCCGAGTCATCAGAGTTTTTTAAGACATTAAAAATGATTTTTATGAAAATCCGAGTTTTCTATCCGAGTCACCCGAGTTTTTCCGAGTCATCCGATTCGACTCCTTTGATCAACATTCCGAGTCGAGTCCGATTCCGAGTTTCGGAACCATGGTCCGAATACTAATTTTCTCACATATTGAAACTAACAATTATAACTGTCAAAAGAAATAAAAAAAAGAAAGAAAATCGTAGATTGATTGCGCAGGAGAAAGGTCTGCACTTACTTGGATCTAGTTTAGGGTTTAGGGAGGCGGAGGAGTCGCAACCAAGCGGACAGAGCGCGAATCGAGGAGAGGAAGCGGAGAGAGAGGGACCACTGAGGTGTTTTGAGGAGAGCTGCGATTTCGTAGGTTTTCGAAGAAATCGGATCCTTCGAATGTTTTGATGGAGAATGAGAGGGGGGAAGAGACTACAGAGCGCACTCCTCGACTGGAAGAGAGATGGAGAGTTTTGGTACACGGAGAGGAACTAACAGAGGAGATCGGAAGGTAACGGAGGAAATTAATTCATTTTCTCACCGTAGCGCCTAAATCTGAGCCTCAGATTTTGATCTTTACAGCAATCTTGACGACATCCAATGATCAAAAATTGAATAGGAAAACTCCTTGGTCCTATCCAAAGGACAATAGCTATTCTCTATATATATATATATATATATTTGCTAATCCATTTACTTAAGTATTTAATATATATAAGAATTCACAAACAGTTTTCCACAGCCTATATATAAGTGGCACTTAACTCGTTATCCCTCCTCACCAAGCAAAAACTTTCTCAATTTCTCTTAGCTAAGTACAAGCTGTCTTCATCCTGATACTTTCTTATATTTCCTTCAAAGCCGCTATCATGGCCATGCTTGTCCAAAGAGTCACTGACATATCTAGTTCCATTGGCCGCAATGATTCCCAAAACGACCTTCCTTTTCAATCTTTTGCTGCTGATGATGATGACTCAGATGAAGAGACATACGACTGGGAGTCCCTTTATGCAAGTCATCAAGAAGTGGAGCCGCCTACCAATGACTATAGGGATGATCGTACCCCTGACTCATGGGTCAAACGTACCCCCACGTTGATTCGTGTTACTGTGAAGCACCCCGTTAATTGCGAACCGCCGCTACATCGACTAATGAAGTATGGCTTCATAACACCAGCATCACTTCACTATGTGCGTAACCATGGTTCGGTACCACAAGGTGATTGGTCAACCTGGACAGTTGAAGTAACCGGCTTAGTCAAGCAACCATACAAATTCACCATGGATGAGTTGGTTAATGAATTTTTACCAATAGAGATACCAGTTACCCTTGCGTGTTCTGCTAACAGATGCAAGGAACAAAATATGGTGCGCAGAACCATTGGGTTCAATTGGGGTGCGGGAGCTATATCAACGTCCGTTTGGCGTGGAGCTAGGCTTACTGATATACTACAAAAATGTGGCGTTATGGGGGCAAAATCAGGTGCAATGTATGTTTGCTTTGAGGGGGCTGAGGACTCGACAGCGGCAGGTGGGAACAAGTATGGTACCAGTATTAGGATAGAGGTAGCAATGGATCCATCTCATGATGTCATGCTGGCTTACAGGCAGAATGATGAGTTGTTGCTCCCTGACCATGGATTTCCAGTTCGGGTTATAGTTCCCGGATTTACTTGTGGACGCAGTGTGAAGTGGGTTAAACGGATTATTGTTACAAGACACGAGTCTGAAAACAACTACCATTACAGTGACAATAGACTTTTACCTTCTCATGTTGATCTTGATCTTGCTAATGCAGAAGGTAAATTCTTTTGCGCTTAAATTGGTCTTTGAGATAAAAATTTATGTCCGCTTTTGACTACACTACTGTTTTCTTTTTTCTTGCAGGTTGGTGGTATAAACCAGAATATGTTATAAATGAAATGAATGTTAACTCAGTTATAACAACCCCGGGACACGATGAGATTCTTCTAATCAATTCATCGAGCATGCAACGAACTTATACCATGAGAGGCTATGCACACTCCGGTAAACATATACTTTTGAAGTATATATAACTTAAACACGTACGGTATACAATCATAAATGATTTTGTGTTATATATAATAGTTGATATGTTGTAGGAGGAATTTTCTATCCTTAGACATAAATTTATTATAAACAATCCAAACTTTTCACAAAATTACACACGTCTCAATACTTTGTGCTTAGAAATAGAAAATTCCTCATATTCCTAAGTGATCCAAACGAGCCCTAGTGAAATGTTTATGACCCAAACAATAAGCTTTAGTTACTATATTAAAGTCAATAATTCATCTTATCTATGTTTCATATAATTGTTAATCTTTTTAAGGCATTAATTATTTTCCAATCACGAGAGTATAATTGTACTAAGAGGAACTACGTACCATCATGTATAAATACTCTTTTGAACAAGCAAGCAATTATTTTTACAAGTCAAATCTAGAGAGCCCTTATGTATCAATCCGAGAATTCACGTCCTGTGCACAATAAATTGTAGTATTAATTAATTGAGTATTCACTCTTTTGGTGATCAGGTGGTGGTAGAAAGGTAAGAAGAGTGGAGATAACGTTAGATGGAGGGGAGACGTGGCGATTGTGCACACTCAACCATCCTGAGGAACCGACCAAGTACGGCAAGTACTGGTGTTGGTGCTTCTGGTCTGTAGAAATTGAGTTGATTTATCTCCTCCATGCAAAGGAAATTGCAGTTCGTGCTTGGGATGAGTCCAACAATACTCAGCCTAATAAGTTTAGTTGGAATGTTTTGGTATGTATTTTTAGTGCTAATTATAATAATAATAATCATGAATAATATATATTATTGCAATTAATTTTTGGAAAGCCTATCCACTTCGCTAAACAGATCATGTGTGTGCGATTCCATCAATTCTTTTACTCATATGTGCAATGTATGGTACTTTTGTAGGGTGTGTTCAATAATTCCTGGTTTCGAGTGAGAATACACCTTCGTCGTTTTCAAGAAGGAGGTGTGGGACTTGTCTTTGCGCACCCGACCCAGCCTGGCAATGGAGTAGGCGGGTGGATGGAACGTGATGAACAAACTGCAACAAGAACAAAATTCAGCTATGGAGCACGTCAATCGACCATATTAACCCTCAGGGAAGGCACACCTGTCCTTTCCACAAACACATTAACAAAGCAATATAGAATGGACGAGGTAAGCAAGCAAGAAGGTGTCTCAAGTATTTCTCGTTCATTAATGACAACCTCACAAATTGTTGAGAGAGAAAGTGCATCGAATATTTCTGATATGCCAATAGCCCTTTCAAATCCTCGTGAGAAAGTGAAATGCACACTTGTGTCCAAGACCGAGACCTCAAGAGACACTCGTATATTTCGATTTGCATTGCCTTCCTCAGAGCAAGTACTCGGTCTTCCCATTGGAAAGCACATTTTCCTCCATGCCATCGTTAATGGAAAGTTGCGCTTGCGCAAATATACACCAACTAGCCTTAATGATGAAAAAGGGCATTTTGATCTTCTGATAAAGGTCTATTTCAAAGGTGAAAATCCCCAGTTTCCTGATGGGGGTGTCATGTCTCAACACCTTGACTCACTCCCCATAGGCTCAACTATTGACATAAAAGGACCACTTGGTGACATCGAGTATTGCGGTCGTGGACACTTTTTGGTCAATGGTGAGCGTCGTTTTGCAAAACGATTGGCAATGATTGCTGGTGGCACTGGGATCACCCCGATTTATCAGGTGATGCAAGCCATATTACGCGACCAACCTGACGACACAACTGAGATGCACCTTGTGTATGCAAACCGAAGTGAAGATGACATTCTTCTACGAGAAGACTTGGATAAATGGTCAAAAATGTACCCAAAACAACTCAAGGTCTGGTATGTCGTGGACCAGGTGAAGCACCCCAAGCTTGGATGGAAGTACAGCATTGGACACATTAACGAAGATATTTTGAAAGAGCATCTACCTTTCGGTAAAAATGCCACACCACCTACTACTGATCTAGAAGATAATGCCGCCACATCCAATGATAATCGGCCCCGTAGATCAAGGGTGCGGTCTATACTGCATATTGGTCCGAGTAAAAGAAAGATGCTTGCCGCCGTCCAGTCATGTACTATGGTCCCCATTTCAGAAAATGAAGTACCTATGATTATGGATAATGCGAGCCTCTCTTCAGAAAACAGTATGGCTAAGGATACACTTGCTCTAATTTGTGGGCCTCCGCCAATGATAAAGTTCGCAGTGCTGCCTAATCTTGAGAAGATGGGGTACGATTTGACCAAACAATGCCTCACCTTTTGATCTCTGTATGCTGCATGTGAGGATCAATTTTCACATCGTATTTATCTATATAATTACTCATTTTATGGTGTATAAGAGTGTAGAAATTGTATTTGATTCATCTGCTAGATTATAATCTATACCTTTTACATTACTGTTTTAAGTTATCTAAGTTAATGTAATTTTTTTTTCTTATTTTCTGTAGATGGACTTCGTATGTTTAATAAAAATTTTGCAGTTTCCGCAAAACACAACGTAAGGATGGCTGCCAACGAAGTGCATCATAACATTTCATTTATAATCCATGTAGATTCATAATTTACAAAACTTATCGACAATACCTCCTTTAAGGAATTTCTGAATATATGGTTCCCGAAATAAAATTTCTATCCTTTTATTGGATATTTTCGACTTATGAAGAGTTAAGTGAAGTTAACAAAAAACTAAAATTAATTTCTAATGATATGAGTTTAAAATTGACAAACTCGCAGTACCTAAATGGCAAAATCTGAGGTAATGTGGTCAAAAACTGAAAATGTACGTGAAATCAATTATGATTCTTTGATTGGCATTGAACTATATGTTCTACAAATTAATTGAGAAATTATTGATTTAAAGTTTAGTTCACCTTTGTGAAAAGATGTTTTGGCCAGTTCCAACAGCTGGAAAAATTAATAAATAATTAAAAGATTAATTAAGTTTACAAAATTACAAAAATAAAAGAAAAGGACATAAAAACAGCTAACAAACAGCCAGCAATTAAAAACTGTGCCCCTAGTTCCTGAAGAGAATTATAGGCACGAGATCAGCTGCGAAAAAATCGCTGGTTAAAAGGATATGATTTCTTAATTTTATGGTTTCATTAATTTATGAACCTTTTAGATTTTAATTGACATTGCCATCTATATAAAAAGAGCTCTCCCTAATTAAGAAAAGATCGCTGGTCAAAAGGAGAATTTTCTACTCATTCCACGCCCCTAGATATATATATTATCCTTACTTTCTTTGTACTGTACGCTATTACTTCTTCAGAAATTAATCAGGTCGACAGCTATTCCTAAAACAATTGGCTAATATAATACGTTCCATATAGAAGTTTTAGATTTACTAGCCAAAATTAACTAGGTAAGATTTATGAAAGCGTCAGTATATATAAGACCTTTATTAATTACTTTTTATTGACAAGTGGTATTATTTGCAGATGGAGATACTAGTATGGCCAACTGAATGAATAACTTAGTAAATGTATTTGACCAAAACAAGTTAGACTAGAACTTATCAAATGTATCTAAAAGTTTCTTATTCAATAAATATATAAAACAAAATGATTAGGTTTTGAACTAAAATATTTAGGAATTTGGATGTAATTGCAAAGTGGAAACAGGCTATATTCTCAATTGCCAACAACTTTTTTTTTTCTCAAATTAATAATAGAAGTAGAAAAATAATTAAATAACTAAAGACCACAGTACATCTCGCTGTTCTCAGGCTGGAGACAGGTCTTCTGTCTCGAAACCAAACTATAAGATTACAAATAATGACTCCATCCTGTGAAATTTTCATCTCTTTTCTGTCGGCAGAGAAAATAGGTTGGGAGGGGCAAATGGCAATATACTCTGTTGTTGTATTGCTAAAAATATGATTTAAAATTTTTAAATACTATATTTGAGTAATGATTTTGAAGAAAAACATAGGACGCCCTCTTTCTAGCAGATACACTCCACAGACCGGACAAAGGACAATCGAGATCGTGTACGGTCTTGGTTCCATGAGCCCCTCTTTTTCCTTCGTTGCTTTGCTCTGCTATTGTTCTAGGAACTTCGCACATGGCTTTTGCCAAAAAATGGTTAGTGAACTCTCAGGCAGAGCACCCTCTCCAAATAGGCAAGCAGTTGACTGGTGTCCTAGGTATTTATCTTATTTTAATGCTTTAATTGTTTTTAATGTTTGTTCTACTGTATTCTCTGCATCAAATTGCATGTATTTTAGTTCAATGTTATATTTTCTCGCAAAGAACAACTTGACTGTCAGTTTCAATCGGCTTCTTTTTTGTTGGTACAATTTTGCATTTTTGCTAGAGGAAAGCTCTGTTGAGTGTAAATAGGATCTTATATGTTTCAAGGCCTCAAATAAATCTTATCTAAGATTTAACAGTTTTGCCATTTCATCCATGCTTCAAAAAAAAGTGAGCTGATTATTAGTAATTTTGATGACAGGTACTGGTGCCAACCCTTCACGGGCCGAACAAGCTACTGAGGACTCAAAAGAGGCCATATCAAATGTACTAAAGGACTCAGATATGTTGTTTAGTACTTCCTGTATGGGAAGCCCTAGTAAATCTGCTGTTGTTCCAGTTGTGTCACAGATAGCTAAGGAGGCTGGTGACCTTACTGGTGATGTAGTCACCTCACCTATCCATTTAGCTTTGAGGACTGTAAAGGCGTAAACACTCTTTGCAGGTAGTTACAATGCATGTTTCTTTGATGTGCAAAATTGAGTTGCTAAATTCGTCGCCATTGTGGTTTTTTCTGGTTTTGCATGTAACATATTACTTCGTTCCAATTTAGCTTCTTTTCTAAACTTTTTTTTCTGTGTGAGACTGTCTTCTACTGAGTAGAGCAATCTAGCTGCACCCCACCCCCCCCCTCCCCCCCCCCCCCAAAAAAAAAAAAAAAAAAAAAACCAAGGTCTGCACATACTCCCTATAATGGTTGTTCCTTTGTCAAGTTTAATTTTTTCTCTTTTTCCTTCTCTTTATACTTCATGTATTATCTTATTATGACATGTTACATTTTGAATTTTTGCTTCTTTGTTTTGTTCATCAAATATAGTTGTTTATATTATTTAATATTTTATTATACTACGAAATAGTACTAAAAAGTCATACCATGTTGTTCATATTCAGTATTTTGAATTTTGCAGGATTTTACCTTGGTTCCTTTCTCTTTGGAGCTGCCTGGTTTATTTCGGTCTTCATATACTGGTTTATTTCTCTTTGGAGCATATATTCATCTCTACTTGATTGTTGCTTATCAGTTTATCAGCTGCTATAAATTTCTAACCAATTTGCAAGAAAAATGATGATTTCTGTTGCACATTTCTTGACTGTTTTTAGAAGTAGATTGAAAAAATATTTTAGAATCAAATACCCAGCATGTAAAGTACAAGGTAGTTTTTGCTCTCAATAAATATTCTTGCAATCTTACTGTTTCTTTTTTTCAGAAAAGGAAAATGCGATAAATTATCCAATAATTCTGACCTGTAGGCATTAAGGCAACCACTCCTGATAAACCTGTTCCTACATTTATTGGGAAGTATATGAAATAATTAAGGTTCACTAGTAGTCTAGTACTTATTCTCTGATATTGAATAATGTTGTTATTCAAATTCAGTTTAATTTTATTTTTAGTGGCTTATTGTTAGCTATACACAGATTATTAATAGTAACTTATTGATTGATTTTTCTTCTTTAGTTTTGGTAATTATTCTTAGTGCATTTCTGTTAAGGTGAATGTGGTTCCATCAAGGTGTGTTGGTTGCAACTTGCAACTGAAAGAACCTCGGATCATTTGCATCTTCTTTCTGAACAGTAATTTTCCCATTGTTTATTTTTTAACAATTTTTCCATCTACCTCTATATATTTATTTATCCTATTTGCTGCTATTATGGCATAGTTCTTATATCATGGTGCCATAGCCCTTGCGGCATGCCAGCATTCCAAAGTGATGCTATTTGAGTATTGCTTTGGCAGTGGTTTAATTGAATGTAAAATACGATTATTTATGTAAAAAAGAAACAAAAAATAAAGTGAAATTTTAAGGAGTGAATTGAAATTGTTTGTACAGAATTTATTATTCATGGACAATGTAATATAAGAATATAAAAAGAAAAAATAGGTATTGGGTATTACCAAGCAGATGTAGGAGGACATTGCTGGTAATATGACACGGTTTTTCCTATTACTTTTGCAAAAAGTTTCTTTTGGTGCAGAATAAGTACAGAAATTGGCTAAGTGAGCATTCGCTCGAGAGGCTGCAGCCACTTTACATGTCATACCAGATCAGTATCTACCTCGAGCCCCTACTGGTACAATCTAATACTTGTTGTTTCATGGAATAGTCTTGCTGTTTACATTACAGTTTAGTTTTTATAAATTCAATATAAATGAGCTAGCTTTGCACCTCAAATATCATTTCCATATTTTAAGTTCTAAGTTCTAGTGATTCCAATTTATTTGAGCTTTCATGGAATAATCTGCATAAACATTTGTACTGTATGAGAAGCCATGACAGCTGCAGAGCAATGGAAAACTTGGCGAAACATATAATTCTTATTTAAAATTTGATGGCTTATGTGGAACAGAATGATGGTTCATTTCTATGTTGGAAAAGGCAAGTTTAGCTCTTGTTTATAATTCTATAAAGATTGTTGGCTGTGAAGATTCATAACAGCACTCTTTGCATTATTTAAGTGAGATATAAATTCTGTTAGGTCTCATTGCAAAGGGGAAAAAAAAAGAAATAGATCATATTCTTGCTCATATAAGAATTGGTTTCTTCTTCTACAGCAAAATTTCAGTGGTATTCGTTTGTTTTCTAGATCCTTGAGTTTCACCTGATTTTGTTATCTAACACTATAATAGTAGAGATTCAAGACAAGCCATTAAGAAAAAAATAGGACTGATTGCACAAGGCGCACAGATGCTACTGTGTTAGTAAAATCTAAGAAAAATCATTATGAAAAAAACAGATCTTGCGTTGCTCGAATTCCCACTAGTGTTAATTTCAATTCCGATTGTACGGTTTAATTATCTTCCGTAGCATTATTTTTTTCTTTACGTTATTTTGTTGAAAGTAAGAAACTTTGGGAAGGCAATGCCAATATACTTTTACCCTTGACCTTAATTTTTTAATTCTAATTAAATGCACTTTCTGTTGTAATTCAGAGTCTGTTGAGCACCTTCTGCTCCACTGCCCTTAGATTAAGGGTTTCTGGAAAGGCTTTAATATGTTTAATAAAAAAGGAATAGTTATAGACTGTACCTCTTTAGATAAGCTCTGGGGTAGTATCAATAGGTTCAATTCGAATAATAGGAGCTTTACTAAAGCTTTACTAGCTACTTGGTGTTGGACAATATAGAATGAGAGAAAAAAGCCAGCTACACTCAATTCTTTATACCACAACACCTTCAGTCTTTTCACTAATTGGACAGGTTTTAATGCAGATACGGAGAACAATTACAGGGATTTGGCAAGATTTCAGGATGCTGCAAACAAAAGCAAAGATGACGAGGAGATGAGAGATGGTCAGAATACGGATGATACCTCGTCAGCTCACTAATACTGTGCTGCAAAGAACTACTTGCTTTTGTTATTTTGTTCTTTGGATTGAAACCTGTTTGATTTGCGATTGCTTGAACTTGTAACTGATTTTAGGGCCTGTAAGGCCCAGCTGCTAGGTGTAGTTTTTTAGTCTAGATATGGAGGGAGCCCTTTAGGCACCTCCTTTATTTTTGGAAATTACTTAGAGTAATCAGCACCTTCTACAATCATGCAATCAGAGCGTTATCCTTCTCATCCTCACCCTCATCCTCATCATGCGCGTTATCCCTCTCACCTCCTTCGTTCCCCTCACGCAATCAGAGCGTTATCCCTCTCACCTCCTTCGTTCCCCTCTCCTCACGTCGATCTCGCCTCCGCCTCACCTCCGCCTCTCCTCTCCTCTCCTCTCCTCCGCCTCCGCCTCCGCCTCACCTCCGCCTCGCATCCGCCTCTCCTCTCCTCCGCCTCCGCCTCCGCCTCGCATCCGCCTCTCCTCTCCTACGCCTCCGCCTCACCTCTGCCTCTCACCTCCTCCGCCTCGCATCCGCCTCTGCTCTCCTCCGCCTCTCGTCTCCTCCGTCTCACCTCCACCTCCGCCTCCCCTCACTGCTCCTCTCCTATACCGATCAGATCTGGTTGAGGAAGAAAAAAGAGGTTTAGATCTAGTTCTGTTACAATTTGGGAGTAACTAAATTACTATAAGGAATGATATTAATTAGTGTAGGGGAGTATCTAATATGTATAAGGGAGTAAATACATTCATATCTGACTCTGCTGTTTTTTTGGAGTAACTAAATTACTATAAGGGAGGAAATTGATCAGTATAAGAGAGTAACTAATATATACAACAGAGTAAATAATATACATATCTGATTTTACTGTTGTTTGGGAGTAACTAAATAGCTGTAAGGGAGTAAATAACTAGTATACAAGGAGTATCTAATATGTATGAGGGAGTAAATAATATTCAGAACTGATTCTACTGTAGTTTGGGAGTAACTAAATAACTATAAGAGAGTAAATAAGTACTATTAAGGGAGTATTTAATATAAGTAAGGGAGTAAATAATATTCATATATGATTTTGCTGTTATTTAGGAGTAACTAAATAGCTATAAGGGAGTAAATAACTAACATAAAAGGAGTATCTAATATCTATAACATTCAGATTTGATTCAACTATTGCTTGGGAGTAACTAAAAACAATAAGGGAGTAAATAATTAGTAGTAAGGAAGTATTTAATATAAGTGAGAGAGTAAATAATTTTTAATTTCTGATTTTGATAAGGCAGGGCTGTGCGACAGGGCTGGGTGACGGCGACGGCAGGGCTGAGTTGCGCGACGGTGACGGCAGGGCTGCCCGCTGGCGACGAGATGTCGCGACGGTCGAGGGCGACAGCGACGGGATGGCGCGACGGCAACGAGATGGCATGACGGCCGAGGGCGACGACGAAGGGATGGCGCGACGGCGACGAGATGGCGCGACGGCGACGGGCGAGAGGATGGGCGAGAGATGCGCGTGAGGGGGTGAGGCAGGGTGAGAGCGACGCGGAGGTGAGAGGAACTTATTTTCCTTTTTTGGACAACGATTTTTTTCTATTTTTGGCATATGATTGCTTGATTGCCTGCTTGATTGCAGTTATCAGCTCCGTTTATTTTTGTGGTTTGTTATGACTTTTTCTATTAATGAAGTTGCCTCCCCTTCTTAGGAGCTTTTAGATAAAAAAATATATATATACAAAATAATTAATTAATGAAAAAATTCCACCAAATTGCAAAAACAAGAAATGCAAATCCCATTCTTGATCATGTTCTCGACTACATCATGTGATCTCATAATTTGCTTTAAAAATACAGCACGGCGAGTTTTAATCGGTCTCTAAGCACGTCGAAGACAATGGCTCTTTAATTTGGATATGTTTTTCTTTTTATCACTGTCACAATATTTTTTAAGTTAATTATAAAGCGAATATCCATTTCATGAATTAATTTTTCAACTGATCTCCTAACTATATGGGGCATCATGAGGAACATGTTCTTTTGTGCATTATAAACATATGAATTTATATTAACTAATTTAATCAATACAATCTGTATATTGAAAATATTTTATATAAAAAAAACATAATTTTTTTAATTTTTTTTTACTATTTTTTAAATTTTTGTTGCAAACTAATGATAAAATAATTTCAAATACGTCAGGTATTTTAAAAAATGTGATTTTTTTTAGAAAATAATAATGTAAATAAGAGTTTAGAGATATTATTTTTGTTCTTTATGCAAAATTTAGAGTTTTTCTGTAATAAGTCAACGATCAACTTTGATATAATTATAAATAAATAAATACATTTTAGTTAAAAAAATAATAAAAGTTTTAAAAATTATTTGTGTGTATTCTCCCAATCAAATATCTCTCAACAAGATAAGTCCATAAAGACTAATTTAACTCCTCCCATTTTCATTCTTGTTCCAATTCAAATGAAAAATCCGTTCTGCTTATTTCCTTCATGTTCACGAATCATGGTTTACTCGTTTTATTCTGAGCTTGTTTTTTCATTAAATTTTTCTCCACAACCCCAATTCGTACGAGGTATATATTGATTCTCCATCCCAAAATGTGTCCCTCTTCTACACTATAATCTTCGACATTACGGCTCCGTTTGGATAAAGTGTGGTAAGAAGTGGGAAGAAGTATTGAGAAGTGTGTAACTTTGTGAAGAATTTGAATTGTTTATAATAAATTTATTTTCTTATTTCTTTCTTCTCTTGTTCTCAAATAAAATCCAAACTGAGCATACAAGTTTTTTTTTATAAACCATAAAATTTCCGTGTGATTCGAAATGTTAATGATGAAAGGGAGCTAGCTAGGCAGGGAAAGGTTCCTCGCACGATTTTCTCTCTGCACAAAACTATTTCCTTCTCGTTCGAACTGTTGATGTTGGGAAGAAATTTGACCCGGTTTTCTTCCTACACAAGTGGATAGCGATGTCCTTGCATCATCTATATTCTACAAGTTGAGCTATACGAATTATTATTATTATTATATAAATTGGAGATCAAATCTCACAACTTATTTTTAAATTAAATGTCTATAAAAACCCCATGTCATGTTTCAAACTTATAATCTTTCACTTAAAATACATTAATATTTGCTACAAAACCAAAAACTGGTTCTCAACTATACAAATTAATTTATTTTCAAAATGTACGATTTCCGAAATACATGCCATAAGAATCTCTATATACGAGTGAACGTACTAGCAAGTTATGTTTAGAAAACTGTAATTCAGGTATTATTTTTGGTCTTCAAATTTATTAAAATAATGGCCTTAAAAAGTTACATTACGCGCATAGGAACTATTGTGGAAAATTGCAAATATATCTTATCATGAACGATCATCAGAAGGCAGATATAATATTGGTTAATCTATCATAGCATGAATTTTCTTATTAAACATTATTTCCCATTACATTTGGATTTCCAAAAAAAAAAAAAAAGTTATGTCTTTATAAATCCAAAAAGGATCTTTGCACCTTTAAAAGCAAACTAGTAATTATGCCTTCTATGTTTGGTTTGCATTTGAATAAACCTATTCGCGAATAAGTTTTGTTCGCACGAAACCAAACAATACAAATGAATAAAAAATTTGGACTTATTCGGGCGCTTATTAATATTTTAATAAAAACCTAAATTCTTTATTTCTTATTCATATGAATAAGGAATATAAATAAGAAATACGAATAAGTCTAAATTTCTTATTCACTCATCCAAATGTTTGGAAGACCCCCAATAAATTTTTATTCAGAACAAGTCAATTAAGGTGAAACCAAAAATCTGATTAATTATTAGTGAGCTTATTCTTAATCGAGCAAAAAGTTAGAACAGGAAACTAGCCACTTTAATTAACCTTCAAAAAAATAATAAACAAACCATATGTGTGGAGAGTGAAACAATAATAATTATAATTCTTCACTATGTTTATATTATTATTATTAAATTATTGAATTCATTTTATTATTATTATTATTATTGTAATTTCTATAATTGTTATATTGATAATTATTAATACTAGAGGGGCTCATCGATCGATACATCAATTTTTATTGTATTAATTTATATTTTGTTCTTATAATTATGTTATATATAATTCATTTGTGTCTATCTTTTAATTGTATAATTTAACTTTATTTTGAAATAAAGTTTCTTGAAATTTCAATCCCAAAAAGAGTGATATTTTCCGTCATCTAAAAAAAAAAATAATTGGCATACTGCAAATATTAGAATTAATAATTAAAAAAAGGGGCATTTTGGTTTATGCCACTAGATAAGTTTGAAATTTGCAGCGGCGTACTTCGAATTAGTCGTTTTTCAATGGCATAATTCAAATTATTTCTTAAAAGAATATGTAATAAATGTAAATTGTGAAGATTAATGTGTGTAATTTTAATTTAGTAGTGAATAAATTTGTGTGTTATGCATAGATAAAGTATGTGTGATAATGTTTTAAGTTGTGTCAATGGGGAATTTGGATTCTAAAAATTTTAATATGATTTATATATATTTAAATTGTAAAAATTTGTGTTATAAATAATATATGATGTGAACAATGATATATGTTATGTGACTTTAATATATTTCTTTAATTTTTTTTGGAGGAGCTCGTATTATGGAATAAAAAATTAATTATGGAAATGAATATTTGAACGATGAATATGAAGACTGTAAAATAGGAGAAAAAAAGGTAAAGGGAAAATAAAATATTCACCCTAGCTCTAGCTCCAATTCGGAACCAGAGCCAAAGAAATTATACTAATTATCAATATTTGTTTTTAGACAAATGAAGCACGTGTGTTGGTATGTATGAAATTCCAAACTCATGAAATTATAAATAATATATAAAAAGTTAGTACACGCAAATCAATTTGAAACGTTACATCAATGTATCAATATGCATCATGATGCATAGGGTCTCATTATTCTTTTTCATTAATATTTGAAAAAAATTGTAAATATAATTTAATCAATCCAATCTACATTTTGAAATTTTGTATCATCAAAATTATAAATTTTTTTTTCACTATTTCTTACGATTTTCTTAAAACTAGTCATTTTTTTAATATTCTTGCTATAATTTGTTTCTAAAAAGGCCAAGTCTAAAAAAAAATTTAAAAAACAGTAAAAAAAATTTCAATAATGTAAAATTAGTTTGCTATAAAATTTAATATGTAAATTGAATTAATTAATTGAATTAGAATCATAATTTGAAAAAATACAGACAAAAAATATCATAATGCATAGAATGCCCTGTGCATCATGATGCGTAATAAACTGGTAGGCCTCTTCGTGTTCCTCCATTTTCGTGGAACTGGAGAGAACTAGTCACGTGAGGAGGGAGGAGAGTTAAATAAAATATGATTATGTTACTATTACTTTATTGAAGAAAATGGTGTCAAATGTGAAACACGTGATGGTGGGGTTGACAAAATAGTTATGAGACCGATATTTACTATTTTTGTATTGAATCTTTTGATTATGATGAGCAATATTATAATAATTATTATAACAATTATTTTAATTATTGTAATAATAATCATTATTATAAATATTATATAAATTTTAATTTTTATACACTATTATTTTTATTATTTTTATTATTGTATTAATTATTTATTATATCAATGACAAATTATTATATTATATTATTAATAATTGTACTATTTAAAATAATAATTGTTATCATATTATTTATCGTTTCGTTGGCATATCCTAGAAGAAAAGTGCAACATCTGGTCCCCTGCACTGTTAATTGTAGGCTGTAGCATTTAATTTCAACTGCACTTGACAGGACAATAATTAATGGGAAAGCGAAGTTATATTTTTTTTTTGGAGGAACGGAAAGCGAGGTGACCTTTATTTCATCATGTCGAATAGGACTCGATCATGGATCGCTTTCTAATTTTTATCAATATTTTAATCAAATCTAATTATTAGGGTTATAAAATTATTTTTGTTAATCCACCCGTTACCTAATTCAACCCGTATAAATTTTTATCTACGGATTTTTACTGATTTTCAGATTAAACGAATTATAATTTATATGACACATAAAAAAAAATAACTTAAAATACCGTTGTTTTGCATGACAAGTTACTCATTATAATTGTGACATATTATGTAGTATTTATCAACTTAGATCCATATTTCTTTACATATGAGAAAATTTCCAACGACATATAAGTAAAATCAAATACAAAATTAAAAGACCAAGTCACTACTTTTATTCTTTTTTCCCCACTAAAACCATTCATTGTGTACAACATAAAGGACAACTTTTAAGTACTGATCAAAGGTAAATGTTTACTTTGAAATTCAATCTCAATAATTGTACAGCGCATTTAACCTTACAAGATCAATCACCACCATTTCACAAACAACAACTCCATTTATCAATTTCCAGATTACAAGTGCTTCGGAACAAATTCTAAAACTGAAAACACAGAAACATATTTAGTCGAATTAAAGGGAAGAGACAGAGGCTTTGCGATTAGGGAATAGTTTGGGAATGGCGAAAGAATCGGACAGGTCAGGTACAAATTGGGTTATCAGTCAATGAATTAAAAATCTGACCCGGTATAACCGGGTTAGTAAAATTAAAATCCGACCAACCCATAATGTTTGAATCCGGTAAAATACGGATTCGGTTGGATGGATTAGACGGGTCGGATGGATTTTATTTTTTCATGTACGGGCAATGTCGAATGAGCCGATAAAAGATGAGAAAGTCATTACAAGAATTATTCAAATTGTAGAATACTTCCGTTTAATTTTTCAACTCATCCCCTAACTATATGGGGCATCATGACGAACGTGTTCTTTTGTGCATAATAAACTTATATGAATTTATATTAGCTAATTTAATCAATACAATCTGTATATTGAAAATATTTTATAGCAATTCAAAAATATTATCTTTTATTATTTTTTATTTTTTTTAAAAACTAATTGTAAAATAATTTCAAATACGGTATTTTAAAAAAAAATTAAAATTATAAATATAAAGGTTTATTTGATTTACTTAAATTAAATTCATTTAATTTCAAATAAGTTCAATTAATATATAAGCTCATAATGCATAAAAGATATATATCATGATGGAGAACTATTCCAGGTGGATTGGTGTAAATAAGAGTTTAGAGATATTATTTTGCTGTTTATGCAAAATTTAGAGTTTTTATGTAAAAACTAAACGATCAACTTTGATGTAATTAAAAAAATTAATACATTTTGGTTAAAAAATAATAAAAGTTTGAAAATTATTTGTGTGTATTCTCCCAATCAAATATCTCTTAACAAAACAAGTCCATAAAGACTAATTTAACTCCTCCCATTTTCATTCTTGTTCCAATTCAATGAAAAATCCGATCTGCTTATTTCCTTCATGTTCACGATTCATGGTTTACTCGTTTTATTCTGAGCTTGTTTTTTCATTAAATTTTGCTCCCCAACCCCAATTCGCACGTGGTTTATATTGATTCTCCATCCCAAAATGTGTACCTCTTCTACAGTATAATCTTTGACATTACAAGTTTACAACATATGGTTGTTTTACAACATACTATGTTGATGGTCTAAAAAGTTTAAAGTCTAAATCTTTTATCCTAAATAAGTTGGGGTAGGCTAGAAATGACATCCCGACTCTGGTCATTTTTTGTATATATGGCTGAGTTTTTACGCTGGCTCGCCAAGTCTATCGCAAGAATGCGGACTTGAACCTTGAACCTCTTAAAAGAGAGCCAAGTGCTTTTACCACTTGAGCTACTGTGTTGATGGTATAAACCATAATATTTCCCTCTGATTCGAAATGTTGATGATGGGAGGGGGCTAGATACGAAAGGTTCCCTCGCACGATTTTCTTCTGCACAAAAATATTTCCCTCTCATTCGAACTGCTGATGATGGAATAGAAATTTGACCCGGTTCCCTTCCTACACAAGTGGATAGCGATGTGCTTCCATCATCTATATTCTACAAGAGTTGAGCCATACGAATTAATTTATTTAAAAAAATGTACAATTTCCGAAATACCTGTCATAAGAATCACAATATATAATTGAAAATACTAGCAAGTTATGTTTAGAAAACTGTAATTCAGGCATTATTTTTGTTGTTCAAATTTATTAAAATAATGGCTTTTTAAAAAGTTTGTAGTGAAAGGTCGCAGGTTTGAGACTCGGTTAGAAAATCTTTCATAGATATTTAATTTAAAAATAAATTGAGAGGCTTGGTTCTAATTTATCTTAAAAAAATTGCCTTAAAAAGTTAAAATACGAGCACAGGACCACTAAATTGAGACCTATTCTTGATTGCATTTTTTTTTGGGGGGGGGGGGGGGCAATGTTATTTTGACAATAATTGTAAATATATATATATATATATATATATATATATCATAGCATGAATGATCTGTTGAATATATGATTAGAAAACTCAAAAATATTTATTTATTCTATAAAAAGTAATTTGAGCAATATGTACGAATCTATATTTTATATATCTACTTTCAAGTCCTACATTTCTGGGTTTATTTATTGGTTTGAATTTCTATTCAAATTAAAGCATGAGAACATGTAAAATTGCAATTCTTAAATTTTGTATGCCGTTATTCCATTTAAACATTATTTGATAATGCATGTTTCAATTTTGTAACGTGTATCCGTTTGATAATTAAATACAGAAATTTAATTCCTCATTTATCTCCATGATGTTTTCCTTAATTCAGAAATTAATCATGGCATGTCTGAGCCATTACTTGTTTTGCTATATAAACGAGCCATTTCGTATATAATATACATGTACAAAAATAGCTATACATCTTGTCCAATTTCTCATATTCTATTTGATAATATTTGATATTCCAAATTCCAATTTGGTTATTCTGCTGGATATTTTTGGAGGCTTTCATCAGTCACCTTCATGGTCGTGCCCTAAAAGGTGACAACCCCGTCTTATCTTGGTTGTGGTTCCTGTCGCACGTTGAGACGGAATACGCTTAAGGACAGCGCTTAGCGCGATTCAGGTAACTTTGTTCCTTCTATTTCTTTTATTCCTTTGACATTGATTTTATTATCCGATATGATATTTCAATTTGCACCAACAATCTGAAGCGTATTTCTTAATCGGATAATAATAAGTGAAGGTATATTTGATAGAGCAGAAATAAAACTTTAGAATTAAATTTATCTTATTGTTAGGTAATTGACAATTTTAATTGATCATAGCCACTGTTAAAAAAAATGGTGCTAAATATGAAAATAAAAATTACGGTTATTAAACTAGGTTTATGAATTTAATTGTAAAGTTAGCAATTAATCCCTAGTTTAATTATATAATGATTTAACCGAATAAATTTACTTGGCAAAGGTCACTTTAATTCAAGTAATCTCTTGTGATCCTATAATGATATTTGACTGAATATTTCTAAGACTTGATTAATTACGAAGAAAAATTAGAATCTATGATTTTATATTACCGTTGATTAAAAAAAAAAGAAGGTCAATTTGAACATGAGAATAATAATTAAAAAAAACGAGTGATATTTTATCAATGTTCTTCTCTTCTCTAAAATACTATATTTTAATCTAACTCATGAATTTAAAATATATTGCCGAAGATAATTTATATTTTACACAATGAAGAAGAAATAACTCACATCGAAACAAATCTGAAATCATTATAAAAAAAATTATATATACTATTTAAGATAGTAATATATTTTAAGACAAATCTTATTGAAAATAATAATAATCATAGTGGTTGCACAGTGGTGCTCTTACACTTGTATGTGTCAATAGTTTTTAGTTTTTCTTTCTATCATATTATAAGTGGAGGAACTGCGACTATAACAAAAAATGAAACATCTATTAATGTGTTAGATGTTGGAAATGTCATTCAGAAATTAATATCTCGGAAAGAGAAAATTACGAATTTACTAAGATGTGTGATATGTCCCTTTTTTGTAAAGGTGATTTAATTATTAAAAATTTATCTTTGTTAAGATATAAATCGGTTTTTTGATAAAGTTGGATATCTATATGTATCTGATGGATTATTCAAAAGGAATATTGATCTTTAACCATGAATCCAAACATGAATATTATTCAAAAGGAATATTGATCTATTGATTATTAAAAATTAATCTGTATTTAGTTCTATTCAACAATTAATTATGAATCCAAATTTTATTTGTGAAATTTGTGTTGAATCAAAATTAAAAATCATCTACAAATAAATCAATTTAATTGTTATGGAAATTATTAAATTTAATTGCAACAATAAAAAAATAACAATGAGAAAATTGTTTCAATGTTAATGAGGAATTTTATTGAATGAATCAACCAACGAATTAGCTTATCAGTTTTTCATTGAAAAAGGTAGTTTCCAATATGGATAACACAGCTCATATTTGATCCATTAAATAGGTCATAAATATAGTTTATGAAAAAAAAATATATATATTAATTATCTTAATGAATCCAATTAAATTGATGAGTAAATGAATAACTGAAAATCAATTAATTTATTTATGAGTGTTGTATATTGAGCCGAAATGAATTGCCAGAACTTAATTGTAAAATAAACGACATAAATTGCATTGAAGAATCAAGATATCATGATCTATTGAATCAAAATTTACAGTTGCCTAAATCATAATAAATTCTAATTAACTTGTCCATCAATTGTAACTGAAATACTGTATAAATAAAATGTTGTAAATTCCCTTCGTAAGAAGAATTATGCATATTGGGAAAAGAGAAGAGTTAGAAAATATATCTTAATCTGTTATCCAAAATATATAAGAAATTTTTATAAATAGACCTCATAAATTTATTTATATGAACTTCATGAATACAAAGTAAATTGTTAAATTTTCAATAATCATAATCATAATTATAATACAACTTATCTATTTTTATTAAGGTCCATTGGTGTTTTTACACAAGCATTAAAAGGCTGGCCACCTTTTAATTCTCGTTGCTCACCATGACTTTATCGTCCCTTTCAGAATGAAATTAAATATTCTTATAACTGAAATGATATTAATTGAGAAAATTCAACTTTCTATACACCACATAATTAATCAACATAAAAAGATGTTGTTAAACAAAATATACAAAGGAAAATGTGGGGGTTACGAATAAAAATAAATGTCTAATGACTAAAAAATAATAATCAAATTATTTATACGGAATTTAGTCACGATGACTGATAAAATTTTATGGCATTAAAAATATGCGAATTTTGAATACGTCATATGATCATAATAAAAGAAATATTTGATCAGATTATATCTTTCTTATTTGACTAGTAGGAAAATATTGAATTTATCATATACAATAAAAAAAAATCATATCATATGATTGCAATGATTATATGAATCATCTTCCGAATTTAAGATCTCTACAAATGGAATTTGATATCATATTATATAGACATTAATTTTAAAAAAAATTATTAATTTGTTATCATATGATTATAAATTTGCTGCAACCAGATGACTAAAAGGATTATTATCAGCTGCACTTATTACCAATCCCACTGATATCCCTTATTTATATATATATTTTAACCATACTTGGCACCAAAATATTACCCAAACCAATGATATTCACTGCACTTTTGCATTATATTTTGCAAGATTGGACACTGCCGTGGAATTTGACTTGTTTTGTAGGAACTTGGTGGATTGGACACAATAATTGCATAAAACGGTGGATTTTGAAGAAGAAAATGACTGAAAGGAGTCCATAGCATTGTAGAGCTCATCCTAAGCTTTCCAACGATCTTTGAATCACCTCAATCGGAGTCTGGATGAAGAAATTATGGTCAAAATACTATCAGTGCTCGATTCTGGAATTTCGGTCCGAAATGTACGGATTTCGGTCCGAAATCCATGTATGGAAAGTGAAATTTGGCAAGTTTCGGAGAAGGAAATGAGATCTCTTGCCCTAGCCGCCTCCTAGACTTTCCCTTGATGTATTTAAGCACGAATTTCGACCAGAGAAGGGAGGCCACCATCCATACAATAATTTCCACCTTTTCCACCACCGTTCTCACGCCGAAAGGCGTGGGATTCCACCTCTCGCAGCGGAGCACGTCCATGGCAGCAACTTTGGAGCGATTCTGGACGCGACAGCGGTAGAACCGATCCAACCATGGCTCTAGACGATCGATATCTTGAGTTAGAAGCGATATTTGGTTTATTCGTTCCTTTTCTCTTGATATTTTGATTTGATGGAGTTTGTATCTTATTTTTCTTGCATGCTAGGATATTATTTGCATTTATTTAGAGTCCAAAAAAATACCAAAAAAATATTTATTTAATTGCACTTTAGATAATTGTCTTTTTAAATCATAAAACCCCAAAAATTAATTGTCTAGCTTTCGTGAGGAAGTAAAGTCTAGTAATCAGTTGTACCGTCCCTTGGGTTCGACCCTAAAGCTTAACTAAAACGACTAGTGAGGTTAGCTCTAGGTTATAAATTTATTTGATACCTAGGTTTTAATTCCCTTCATCAAATTGGCGCCGTTGCCGGGGACGGTGTTGATATTAGAATTTACTTTAGTAATGAGAGACTAGATATTGTATCTTTCATTTATTTATTACTTATTATTATTATTATTATTATTATTATTATTTTAAAAAAAACTCATGGTTGGTTTGGATTTTATTTTTGGATGTACAGGTTTTGATTGATTGTGGATGTCCTACTTGCAACTCGCGCTAGAGCACCACGGGTCAAGCAACAAAAAGCCACACGACCCACGTACGACCTCATGTGAGTTGCATGCCACAAGAAAACCTGTCTCGTTGCTACCTCTGAACTCCTACATTGCTGCCACGATTTACTCACGCTGAAGCGCTGCTGCCCCACGCCAAATAGAGACGAATTCATATGGAAATTCATGCCTTGATTCGGTTAGTTTCTCTTTTCCTCCTTTTTAATTTTGATCTCTGTGATTGCATTGAGGACAATGCTTGATTTAAGTTTGGGGGGGAATAGGAGGATGAAAAGTTGGACTTATTGAAAAAAAATTTGTGATAATTCGTCTCTGTTTCATGAGATTTTTAAACAATTTTCTCCTTTTTCGGTCCGAAATATGACTATTTCGGTCCGAAATTTGTCTTTGGAATGTTGAATTTTGAGAAAACTTTGTTTGAAAATTTAGAAATTAATTTTTGATGCATGCTTGATCTTTGTTTTGTTTCAATTGATAAAAATTACTCACTGTTTCACACTGTTTGAATTTTAAAAAGCATTTTGAAAATTTTCTCAAGGACTTTTGATGTTTAAAAAGTTTTAAATTAATTTGTGCACCAATAGACCGAGTTGGAAATTAGTTTTAGAGTTAAGAATCTGAATTTGGATGCTTGAAAATTGTCAAAATGATCTAAGTCAAATCTCACAAGTTTTTGTCGAGTGAACGATTTCGTATCTTACAAACTTTTGTTTAAAAAGAAATTTTATGAACTTTGAAAATTATAAAATGAATCTGGATGTTATTGAACGCTTGAATCACCAACGAGCAAAACTTAAACTGACAAAAATTTAAATAGTTGTGAAAACGAGGATGCACCGAGGCCTTCTTCCACCAACTTAGCCACAAATTGGAGGGTATTGGAGTTAATTATAAGTTGTCAGGAATTATAACTCAAAGTCTCGAGGTATAATTGGGTAGTTTATAATTAATTTCTATCGGACCTGGTGCGAAAGCATTGGTAAAGGAGTTGTTGAGTATTATGGCCCAAGTGTACCGTGGCCATAGTCGAGCAACACCCGTCCAACCTCCCTAGCGCGACATGTGCTAGTAGCAAACTTAAGGCCAATGACACCGCATTATATCCTCTAGGGTGTAAAGCCCCACGACTTGACTTGCACAAATTAAATTGGTGAAATTAAATTGCTTTGAGAAGGATTCATTATGAAATTTTCGACTTTGATAAAATTTCTTTACAAATTTTTGCGAGACATGGAAAAGAACGGGCAAATAAAATTGAGTTTGCAATTGTTTTGACAAAGAGAAGCTAGGATTCTTGACTTGAAAAATGAAATTCATTAGGGCTAAGAAATGCACAAATTTAATTTGAAAGAAAACTAAACCCACGTCCTTGAAATAAATTTTTGAGCTTGCTTTAATTTATTGTGTGAAACTTTTGAGTAAACTTGAATGATCAATTTTTCATGGCATTGTTTGGTTTGAGATAATTTGATTGTAAGTCTAAGTATGGTCAATTCCTTTAAACTTAGGATATTGTTTGAGGACAAACAAAGGTTTAAGTTTGGGGGGATTTGATATCCCTTATTTATATATATATTTTAACCATACTTGGCACCAAAATATTACCCAAACCAATGATATTCACTGCACTTTTGCATTATATTTTGCAAGATTGGACACTGCCGTGGAATTTGACTTGTTTTGTAGGAACTTGGTGGATTGGACACAATAATTGCATAAAACGGTGGATTTTGAAGAAGAAAATGACTGAAAGGAGTCCATAGCATTGTAGAGCTCATCCTAAGCTTTCCAACGATCTTTGAATCACCTCAATCGGAGTCTGGATGAAGAAATTATGGTCAAAATACTATCAGTGCTCGATTCTGGAATTTCGGTCCGAAATGTACGGATTTCGGTCCGAAATCCATGTATGGAAAGTGAATTTGGCAAGTTTCGGAGAAGGAAATGAGATCTCTTGCCCTAGCCGCCTCCTAGACTTTCCCTTGATGTATTTAAGCACGAATTTCGACCAGAGAAGGGAGGCCACCATCCATACAATAATTTCCACCTTTTCCACCACCGTTCTCACGCCGAAAGGCGTGGGATTCCACCTCTCGCAGCGGAGCACGTCCATGGCAGCAACTTTGGAGCGATTCTGGACGCGACAGCGGTAGAACCGATCCAACCATGGCTCTAGACGATCGATATCTTGAGTTAGAAGCGATATTTGGTTTATTCGTTCCTTTTCTCTTGATATTTTGATTTGATGGAGTTTGTATCTTATTTTTCTTGCATGCTAGGATATTATTTGCATTTATTTAGAGTCCAAAAAAATACCAAAAAAATATTTATTTAATTGCACTTTAGATAATTGTCTTTTTAAATCATAAAACCCCAAAAATTAATTGTCTAGCTTTCGTGAGGAAGTAAAGTCTAGTAATCAGTTGTACCGTCCCTTGGGTTCGACCCTAAAGCTTAACTAAAACGACTAGTGAGGTTAGCTCTAGGTTATAAATTTATTTGATATCCTAGGTTTAAATACCTTCATCACCCACGAATCAAAATAATGTGATAATACAACAGCAATTGAATTCAAATATGAATTGACTTACTGAAAAAGAAAAATCAATAAAGAAAAATATATCAAAAAAAAATTGTCTAACAAAAGACAAATAGAACTATAAGTTCTATATTCATCGAGGGGATGGGTTTATGCCCTAATAGGCCTCTTGCGATGGCAACCCAATCTCCGAAAGGGTGACCCCTGGAAAGAGATTCAATGGGTAATAACAAGTCGTAAGTTGACCACTTAGCACACAATTTTGGAGCAATGACTCCAGCCCCATCCCTATGGTGAGTGTGCTTTTATGTAGATGTTAAGGATGAGCACTTTAGCTCGAGCAATGGTCTTAATGAGGACCAAATCGGTAATTTCCATGGGATGTGAATCTGCACACATCCTTGGTAGGGACTCACCTATATGAGAGTGCCTGTATACGGCCGCAGTGCGGGGCATGGGTAAGCCCTTAAGACTCTCATGAAAAATCCAAGTTATTTGCGTATGGCCATTAATGCGCACCCCGCGATGACTGACTCTATATTGCGTGTGTGATGGTGTAATTTGGGTTCAAGGAACGAGTTCAAGACATAAGTTCTCTCTGTCTCCTCCAAATTTAATCCATCAACACTAAGTGAAGTTCAAAGTTTGTAAACTACTTCTACGATGCGCAATATAAATATCCAGCTATTTGTTTCATCATCCGATTGTATGAAAATTCATTTTGTTTCTTTAAAATTCATCATTTGAATATATAAAATCCCCAATTCGTGTCCTTTTTATTTTGTGAATTTTTGAGTTTTGTGGGGGATTGTTGAATATATGATTAGAAAACTCAAAAATATTTATTTATTCTATAAAAAGTAATTTGAGCAATATGTACGAATCTATATTTTATATATCTACTTTCAAGTCCTACATTTCTGGGTTTATTTATTGGTTTGAATTTCTATTCAAATTAAAACATGAGAACATGTAAAATCGCAATTCTTAAATTTTGTATGCCGTTATTCCATTTAAACATTATTTGATAATGCATGTTTCAATTTTGTAACGTGTATCTGTTTGATAATTAAATACAGAAATTTAATTCCTCATTTATCTCCATGATGTTTTCCTTAATTCAGAAATTAATCATGGCATGTCTGAGCCATTACTTGTTTTGCTATATAAACGAGCCATTTTGTATATAATATACATGTACAAAAATAGCTATACAGCTTGTCCAATTTCTCATATTCTATTTGATAATATTTGATATTCCAAATTTCAATTTGGTTATTCTGCTGGATATTTTTGGAGGCTTTCATCAGTCACCTTTATGGTCGTGCCCTAAAAGGTGACAACCCCGTCTTATCTTGGTTACGGTTCCTGTCGCACGTTGAGACGGAATACGCTTAAGGACAGCACCTAGCGCGATTCGGGTAACTTTGTTCCTTCTATTTCTTTTATTCCTTTGACATTGATTTTATTATCCGATATGATATTTCAATTTGCACCAACATGATCATCAGAAGACAGATATATTATTGGTTAATCTATCTTAGCATGAATTTTCTTATTAAACTTTAGTTCCCCATTACATTTGGATTAAAAAAAAAAGAAAAAAAAAAAGAAAAACAAAGGTTTTGTCTTTAGGAGATCCAAGAAGGACCTTTACATTTTTAAAAGCTAACTAATTGCTTCTAGTGTTTGGAAGAACCCGAATAAGGTCTTATTCAGAACAAGTTCAGTAAGGTGAAACCAAACTGACATACGCCTGTTTCAATGTAGAATGAACAAAAAATATGACAAGGAATAAAAAATTTGGAATTATTTATATTTCTTATACATATTTTAGATTTTTTTTAAAATATGAATAAGCACTCGAATAAGCTTAAATTTCTTATTCATGTGTTGTTGGATTACACACGAATAAAACTTATTTCTTATTCACCTTATTGAATAATGTGAATTGCTAATTAAGAGGCTTATTCATGTTCCTGTTTTTTGGTGGAATTGGGAGAACTAGTCACATAAACAGTGAGAAGAGAGGAGAGTTAAATAAAATATGGTTATTTTTATCAAATTGCTTATCATTGTCTCATAGATTTTATTATCCCCATCATTTCTAGGGTTCTCATTAATTATCTAACGTCCTTATTAATCAAAAGTTCAAGAATGAGAGGATGAGATCAAAAAATAACAAATTCAGGGAATGAGAGAATTATCCAGCACCCTCACCTCCTTGTATTTCCTTCCTCCCTCGCCTGTGTTTCCCTTCCCTCTTAAGACATTTTTTTTTAGGTGAAAAAGTTTTCAGAACAATTATGTCCTAAAATTAGAACAATTAGGTCTTGAAACTAGAACAATTATGTTCTAAAACTAGAAAAAAAATTTCAGAACATTTATATTCTGAAACTAGAACAATTAATTTGATAGAACAATGATGTTCTAAAATTAGAACAATTAGATATATTAAATAGAACATTTACTTATATTAACTAAAAAAATTACTTATATTAACTAGAACAATTAGTATTCAGAATTAGAACAATTAATGTTTTACTTCTATAACACAATTTTTCTAGACAGAATTGAATTATGTTGGAGCTTGATGGAAATGAGTGCTAGATTAATTGCATTAATTATGAGACGCTGATGGAATGATTGATAACAAATTTAATTAATCATATTTTAAAAAAAGAAACGTGTTTCCACATAATGATGGAATGAGAGATAAGGATGATCCTTATCAACAATAGTCGTTGAGACCGATATTTACTATTGAAGCAAATGGTGTCGAATGTCAAGCACATGTGACATGATGGTGGTGTTGATAAAACAGTCGTAGAGACTGATATTTATTGTTTTATTGAATCTTTTGATTATCATGAGCAATATAATAATTATTATAATGATTACTTTAATTCTTGTAATAATAATAATCATTGTTATAAATATTATATTAATTTTAATTTTTATACACTATTATTTTCATTATTTCTGTTATTGTATTATTTATTTATTATATAAATGGACATTCCATCCACGATAATAATTATTTATTTTATAATATTAATCATTAATATTATGATAATAATTATTATTTTAAATAGTGTAATGATTAATAATATAATATAATAATAATAATTATAATTTATTTTTATTATGATAAATATTATTATTAATATTATTATCATTATTTAATAATAAATATGATTTTGAAAGGGAAAGTAATTTGAACAAAAACAAATCATTATTATTAATACTATATTAATTAATATCATAATTTATTATTATTATTATTATTATTATTATTATTATTATTATAATTTTCATTAATATTATTACATTATAATTTTTGGCAGATGATTATATCATTAATATTATTACTCTCTAATTATACTATTGTTAATAATAATATTATTGTTTTAAAAATAATCATTATTATTATATTATAAAGTGAATTGAGTAAAGTAATCATTAATTTATTTTTTTATTTAAAAAAATAAATTAATGATTACTTTATTGGTTCAACTCAATTCTATTCTTGTTAACTCTATTCTTGTTCTTACGCAATCATCCAAACACGACAATTCTTGTTCATGAATAAACTATTCATTCTCTAGTTATTGTTCACATTCTTGTTCATGAACTACTTATTCACGATACATCCAAACACTAAGGCTCCGTTTGGATTGTTTAGGAATAAAAGGAATAGCCTATTCCTAGGCGGAAAGTATTGGGAAGTATATAACTTTGTGAAGAATTTAGATTGTTTATAATAAATTTACGTCTAAGAATAAACTATTCCTCCTATTCCCATACGATCCAAAAGGGACCAAGATACTTCTTTCGAAAATCCAAAAAGAATTGCATATTTTGCGATTAATGTACATTAATTACCGGCTGTACATTAATTTTATCAAACATACCCGCTTCAATAAAGAAAATAACAAAAGAAAAAGCTGCTGGTTATACTCGGAAACATTATTCTTTCCCACGTGACATTAATTAGGCTTTTATATCGCCCGAGGCGCCTCTTCTGGAGAGTCAGAGAGTGGAGACAAGTAATTTACTCGTTAATCAGCTCATTAAACATTTATTTGGTACATAATAATCGTGACTCTTAAGTTCTCAGAACCCAGCTCATTTCATGGCTTATAATATTGTGTAATTGATGCCCATGTTCAAAGTCAGAGCTTGGCCCCAATATAATGAATTTCGCAAATTAGTTTACAAGCTACAAAAATATCTCCCAAAAATACGTGATAACAGATAAGTAACGGAAGATATATATTTGCTGATCCATTTACTAAGTATTAAATATATAAAAGAATTCACAAATAGTTGTTCTATAGCCTATATAAGTGGCACTCAACTCATTATCCCTCCTCACCAAGGAAAAACTTTCTCAATTTCCTACAAGTTATCTTCATCGTAACGATTCTTTCTTAGATTAATTTCCTCCAAAACCGCTATCATGGCCATGCTTGTCCAAAGAGTCACTGACATATCTAGCTCCATTGGCCGCAATGATTCCCAAAACGACCTTCCTTTTCAATCTTTTGCTGCTGATGATGATGACTCAGATGAAGAGACATACGACTGGGAGTCCCTTTATGCAAGTCATCAAGATGTGGAGCCACCTACCATCGACTGGAGGGATGATGGTACCCCTGACTCATGGGTCAAACGTAGCCCCGCGTTGATTCGTGTTACTGTGAAGCACCCCGTGAATTGCGAACCGCCGCTACATCGACTAATGAAGTATGGCTTCATAACACCAGCATCACTTCACTATGTGCGAAACCATGGCTCGGTACCACAAGGTGATTGGTCAACCTGGACAATTGAAGTAACCGGCTTAGTCAAACAACCACACAAATTCACCATGGATGAGTTGGTTAATGATTTTGAACCAATAGAGATTCCAGTTACCCTTGCTTGTTCTGCTAACAGATGCAAGGAACAAAATATGGTGCGCAGAACCATTGGGTTCAATTGGGGTGCGGGAGCTATATCAACTTCGGTTTGGCGTGGAGCTAGACTTGCTGATATACTACAAAAATGTGGCGTTATGGGGGCAAAATCAGGTGCAATGTATGTTTGCTTTGAGGGGGCTGAGGACTCGACAGCGGCAGGTGGGAACAAGTATGGTACCAGTATTAGGATAGAGGTAGCAATGGATCCATCCCGTGATGTCATGCTGGCTTACAGGCAGAACCATGAGATGTTGCTCCCTGACCATGGATTTCCAGTTCGGGTTATAGTTCCTGGTTTTACTTGTGGACGCAGTGTGAAGTGGGTTAAACGGATCATTGTTACAAGACACGAGTCTGATAATAACTACCATTACAGAGATAATAGACTTTTACCTTCTCATGTTGATCTTGAACTTGCCAATGCAGAAGGTATAGTAGATAGAAAATATAAATTCTTTCGCGCTCAAATTGGTCTTTGAGATAAAAAATTATGTCCGCTAGCTTTTGACTATACTATTGTTTTCTTTGTTTTTTTTTTTCTTGTAGGTTGGTGGCATAAACCTGAATACGTTATAAATGAAATGAATGTTAACTCAGTTATAACAACCCCAGGACACGATGAGGTTCTTCCAATCAATTCATCAAGCATGCAACGAACTTATACCATGAGAGGCTATGCACACTCCGGTAAAAATATACTTTTGAAATATATGTAACTTAAACGCTTATGGCATACAATCATAAATGATTTTGCGTATTTTTTGAAGATAAATTGGGGGTAAAGTCTCGCAACTTACTTTTAGTCGGGTTTCGAACCTCTGACATTTTACTCAAGATGTATTTTTCTTTATCACTAGACCAAGAGGTGACTCTCAAATGATTTGACATTATATATATGAATTGATAAATTATTAAATTGTGTCCTAGTGAAATGTTTATGACCCAAACTAATATGCTTTTGTGGATTCCGCTTTTTTTTCGGTTAGCCTTCGTGTAGTTACTATATAAAAGTCAATAATTCACCTTTTATATGTTTCACATAATTATTAATTTTATACAGCATTATTTTCCAATCACGAGAGTATAATAATTGTACTATGAGGAACTACCATTAATAAGCAAGCAATTATTTTTACAATGTCAAATCTAGAGAGCCCTTATATATAATTCAGTATTCTTTCTTTTGGTGACCAGGAGGGGGCAGAAAGGTAAGAAGAGTGGAGATAACGTTAGATGGAGGGGAGACGTGGCGATTGTGCACACTCAACCATCCTGAGGAACCAACCAAGTATGGCAAGTACTGGTGTTGGTGCTTCTGGTCTGTAGAAATTGAGTTGATTTATCTTCTCCATGCAAAGGAAATTGCAGTTCGTGCGTGGGATGAGTCCAACAATACTCAGCCTAATAAGTTTAGTTGGAATGTTTTGGTATGTATTTTTAGTGACAATTATGATAATAATAATAATCATGAATCATGTGTATTATTGCTATTAATTGTTGGAAAGCTTGTCCACTTCGCTATGCAGAATTACAGATCATGTGTGTTTGCGCTTCCATCAATTTTTACTCATATGTACAATGTATGGTACTTTTGTAGGGTGTGTTCAATAATTCCTGGTTTCGAGTGAGGATACACCTTCGTCGTTTTCAAGAAGGAGGTGTGGGGCTTGTCTTTGAGCACCCAACCCTGCCTGGCAATGGAGTAGGCGGGTGGATGGCACGCGATGAACAAACTGGAACAAGAGCCAAAGTAAGCTATGGAGCACGTCAATCCACCATATTAACCCTCAGGGAAAGCACACCTGTCCTTTCCAGAAATGCATTAACAAAGCAATATAGAATGGACGAGATAAGCGAGGAAGGAGGTGTCTCAAATATTTCTCGTTCATTAATCACAACCTCACAAATTGTTGAGAGAGAAAGTGCATCGAAAATTTCTGACATGCCAATAGCCCTTTCAAATCCTCGTGAGAAAGTGAAATGCACACTCGTGGCCAAGACCGAGATCTCAAGAGACACTCGTATATTTCGATTTGCACTTCCTTCCTCAGAGCAGGTACTTGGTCTTCCCATTGGAAAGCACATTTTCCTCCATGCCACCGTTAATGGAAAATTGCGCTTGCGCAAATATACGCCAACTAGCCTTAATGATGAAAAGGGGCATTTTGATCTTCTGATAAGGTTTATTTCAAAGGTGAAAATCCCCAGTTTCCTGATGGGGGTGTCATGTCTCAACACCTTGACTCCCTCCCCATAGGCTCCACTATTGACATAAAAGGACCACTTGGTGACATTGAGTATTGCGGTCGTGGACACTTTTTGGTCGATGGTGAGCGTCGTTTTGCAAAACAATTGGCAATGATTGCTGGTGGCACTGGGATCACCCCGATTTATCAGGTCATGCAGGCCATACTACGCGACCAACCTGACGACACAACTGAGATGCACCTTGTGTACGCAAACCGAAGTGAAGATGACATTCTTCTACGAGAAGACTTGGATAAATGGTCAAAAATGTACCCAAAACAACTCAAGGTCTGGTATGTCGTGGATGAGGTGAAGCACCCCGAGCTCGGATGGAAGTACAGCATTGGACACATTAACGAAGATATTTTGAAAGAGCATCTACCTTTCAGTAAAAATCTCACACCACCTACAACTAATCTAGAAGAGAATGTTGCTGCCACATCCAATGATAATCGGCCCCGGAGATCAAGGGTGCGGTCTATCCTGCAATTTGGTCAGGGTAAAAGAAAGGTGGTTACCGCTGTCCAGTCGTCTACTATGAGCCCCATTTCAGAAAATCAAGTACCTATGATTATGGATAATACGAGCCTCTCTTCTGAAAACAGTATTGGTGAGGATACACTTGCTCTAATTTGTGGGCCTCCACCGATGATAAAGTTCGCAGTGCTGCCGAATCTTGAGAAGATAGGGTACGATTTGACGAAACAATGCCTCACCTTTTGATCTCTGTATGTTGCATGTGAGGATCAATTTCCACATCGTATTTATCTATATAAGTACTCATTTTATGGTGTATAAGAGTGTAATAATTGTATTTTACTTATTCATCTGCGAGATTATAAAAATTAACTTTTTTCTAGACTGTTTTAAGTTATAATCTAAGTGAATGTAATTTTATTATTTTTTTTTCTGGTTTTCTGTAAGACTTTTTATGTTTAATAAAAATTTTGCAGTTTCCTCAAACAAAGAACAACGTCAAGGATTGCTGCCAATGAAGTGTATCATAGCATTTCATTTAAAATCCCTCTTGATTTATGATTTACAAAAGTCATCTACAATACCATTACCTACTTCCAGAAATTTCTGAATGGATGGTTCCCCAAATAACATTTCTACCCTTCTATTGGATATAATAAGTTCTACTAATTAATTTAAAAATTATTGATCTAAAGTTTAGTTCACCTTTGTCAAAAGATGTTTTGGCCAGTTCCAGCAGCTGGAAAAATTAATAAATAATTAAAAGACTAATTAAATTTATAAAATTACAAAAATAAAAGAAAAGGACATACAAAACAGCTAATTAACAGCCAGCAATCAAAAGCTATGCGCCTAGTTCCTGAAAAGAATTATAGGCACGAGATCAGCTGCGAAAAATCGCTGCTTAAAAGGATATCATTTAATGGTATGGTTTCATTAATTTATGAATCTTTCTGATTCTTATTGACAATGTCATCTATTTAAACAGAGTCCTCCCTAAGAAAAATCGCTGGCTAAAGGAGAATTCTCTTACTCATTCCACGCCTCTTGGGTATAGTATCCTTACTTTCTTTGTAATGTACACTATTTACTTCTTCAAAGAAATTAATCAAGTCGATAGTTATTCGCTTATTCCTAAACAACGGCTAATATTTCTAGATTTATTAGCCGAAATTAACTAGGTAAGATTTATGAAAACGTCAGTATGAGACCTTTATTAGTTATTTTTTTATTGACAGGTGGTATTATTTGCAATTGGAGATAGTAGCACGCCTAACTGAATTAATGAATAACTTAGTAAATGTATTTGACCAAAACAATTAAACAGGGGCGGAGCCAGAAATGGGACAAATTTTCATTTTTTCATATTAGGGGTCAAATTGGTTATTAACTATATATTTTTATTAAAATAACATGGTAATTTTTGATAAATTACGACTAACAGGGGTGCAATGTTAGACAAGTTGTATTTTTTGAAGAAAGAGGGGGTTTTGTCATTCAATTTTATTTTTTTTTTTGAAATTAAAAGTGCATGCAGGACTTGAATGCGAGCTTAGTGCTCTTATGACTGAATCACTAGACCACGTGTTTAGACAAGTGGTATTAATTGCAGATACACACCTAACTTATAAATGTATTTGACCAAAACAAGTTAGACTAGAACTTGACAAATGTATCTAAAAGTTTCTTATTAAATAAATATATAAAACAAAATAATTAAGTTTTGAACTAAAATATTTAGGAATTCGGATGTAATTGCAAAGTGAAAACTGGCTATATTCTCAATTGCCAACCACTTCTTTTTCTTTCTCAAACAATAGAGGTAGAAAAATAATTAAATAACTAAAGACCAAAGTACATCTCACCGATTTCAGGCTGGAGACAGGTCTTCTGTCTCAAAGCAAAATTATAAGATTACAATTATGACTTCATCCTCTCAATTTTTCATCTCTGTTGCTGTCGACTGAGAAAATAGGTTGAGATAGGCAATACAACTCTGTTGTTGTATTTCTGAAAATAAGAGTTAAAATTTTAAAATATTATATATTTGAGTTATGATTTTTGAATAAGTTTGGTTTAGGTTGCAATAGTATTAAGAAATCCAGAACACTACTATCAACTTGTGTTTGGGAGCGAATTAATAATTGACAGCAAAGTTACTCAATTTATCAGTGCGATAGACAGCAAAGTTACTCTATTTATCAGTGCGATAGACAGCAAAGTTACTCTATTTATCAGTGTGATAGACATTACAGACAAATGAAAGAAGGATGATCAGCATTATTAGAGCTTCAAAAGATAAAATTGGCTCATCCCCATTTCTATGACCTGCAGTATCAGATCAACCATAAATCAGGGGAACAAAAGGCTCTGACAACAGGTTAAGCAAGCATTTTCCTATAATGCCAGAGCACCATTGAAATTAAGGACCAAACTTATTTGTTCTATTAGATGTAAGAGGCATGATCTTTCTGATGTGTCTTGTCAATACCTGATATTCTTATATTATTACCCATCTTTCTTGCGCATGTTAAGACGAATGAAACACCTCACCTCACAAAAATATATGGACCAGAACCAGGCCCCACAAAAAATCTATTTAATCTAACTTTAACCAATTAAGCACTTATTTGTTAAACCCCATTATGCATTAAACAATGCACTTATAATTAATAATAGGTATAAAACAACAGAGGTGCGAGTAAGATGCTGTTAGTGATGAAGTAAAAGATTAACAAACACAACAATTGCATGTGGTGATTATTGTAGAGGAATTTGGTTTACAGTCTTTTCCATTTAATTTAGCTCATACTTTTGGAAAACCAAAGCTGGTTGGCAAGAAATATAGTCCATCAGTAGTTCAGTACGTCACATCTAAGAAAAAGAAAGATAAAAGTAGATCAAGGCCTCTGAAGAGACAAATTGCAACTTGCTAAAATTTTGCTACCTCAATGTATTTTCCCAACATGATCCATATTTTATATTGAAGGTTTAAACAATCTCATGAGCAAGTTCTTATTCTTACGTACAGTAATGTTCTGAAAACATTTTCATGAAAATGCTTGAACTGGTCCCTCAAAAAAAAGAAAATGCTTGAACTTCTCAAGTCAATTTAAATTTTTCTAAAGAAATTTCTATAGATTCTCACTGAAAATATACTCAAATAATGATCCCATCTACAATTGTTGAGTTCTTTGGAATCACTACAATGCCATCTCTAATGTAGAACCCATTGGAAGATTGATCGGCCTCCTGTACACCCTGGAAATCAAATGAGACATTCGTAGATTTAGTTATCTTAAGTACACTTTTTTTTCACATAACTTGAATTTTTTGGTTCTTGTTTGTTCATGCACTATTTACAACATTCTAAACTAATATATTTAATATATTTCAACAAAAATGTAGAAATTCTTCATCATGCCTTAGCAGGACAATGTGAAATGCACAACGCCTATATGCAATATAACAGAAGCGTTGCAAGAATTAAGATAATGAAAGTAGTAATGGAAATATGATATGTACATCTGAGTTAACGATTGTCACGTTTCTTCCTATCTTCACATTCTTGTCTATTATGCACTTCCTGCAACAAAAATTTTAACTGAAGTAAATCATATGATTTGGTTTTATGAATATATTTGTAATGCTAAGTAAAGATCTTGATAAAATGCATTAACATAAAAATATTAGCATATTAAACCAGATAAGTGTCAGAATGACGGTTCAGCTGCAACGCATGATCAGATTGGTGATTTGCCGCACAAGTCAATTGCAGCTCCAGATTAGGAAAATAGATATGTGCTGTTTTAAATGTCTATTATTTGGAAATAGCGTGTATTGTATTTGGAAAGGTCAGGTGTTGTATAGAAATTAGTTTTATGGTATTAAAGTTTATTCCTATAATTTGATGTATAGAGTTGTATAAGGAGGAGGCAGGCGCATGTTGTAGAGAGCAGTTTTTCAATAACAAAGTTTATTCAAAAGCCAAAATATTAGTTCTCAGATTCTCAAAGTTTGTCATGGTATCAGAGCACTGTGGTTCTGATTAAAGTTTCCAGCGATTGTTTTAGTCCTATTTTTCTATTCTCTCTGATCTCTTGTCAATTTTTACCATACTCTCTCATGGATTTTGGTTCAAAGAGCGCTGTTATTTCTATCTGTTTGAATGGCTCGAACTATATTTTGTGGGAATTCAACCTTCGTTGTTTCATTCAAGGTCAAGAATTATGGGGCTATATTGATGGCACTGACGAGAAGCCTGATGTGGTTAAGGATGCCGACGGCAAGGAAGACAAAACAGCTTTGAAAAAGTGGATCAAGGAGAACTCACGTGTCATGAGTTGGATCATTGGTTCTGTTGAACCACAAATTGGCATAAATCTGAGACCTTACTTTACTGCTGCTGATATGTGGAATTATCTCCAGACTCTGTATCTTCATGAAAGTGATGCTCGCAAGTACCAACTTAACTTAGAAATTCATGACTATTCACAGGGCACAAAGAGTATTCAAGAGTACTATTCTGGCTTCATGACACTATGGCTTGATTATAATTCTATTATGTACTCTAAGGTACCAGCTACGGCTTTAGTTGCTGTTCAGGAGTTGCAAGAAAAGACCATGCGCGATCAATTTCTGATGAAACTTCGACCTGAGTTTGAGCCCTTGCGACGGCAGTTTATGGCACGCTCCCCTGCACCATCTTTGACTGAATGTTTCCGTGATCTTGTCAGAGAAGAACAGACCATCTCTACACGATCCAGTCTTGAGGCAGTTGTTGATTCCAATAATATGGCTTTTGTGGCTCGTGGTCAAAGTTCTAAGAATGGTCCAGATGTCAAGTGCTACTCATGCAATGAGTTTGGGCATATTGCTAAAAAATGTAAAAAAAAATTCTGCAAATATTGCAAGAAAGATGGGCACATCATCACGGAGTGTCGTCGCCATCCTCAAAACAGATCCTCTGGCGCTGGAGCAGGTGCATCAACAGGCGTGCATCCCCAAGGCTCTGTTCCTTCTTCTGGTGCGCCGATGCATAACCAACAGCCTGGCAAATCTGTTTTCTTGACTTCACAACAGGCTTCGCCAATTGCTGTCCATAATCAGCCGATGGCTTCAGGTGCTTCTTCTGGCTCTTCTCCTGCGACTATTACTCCAGAGGTGATTCAACAGATGGTTCAATCTGTCTTGTCTGCAATGGGAATTTCAGGTACAACTTCCTCCAACTGGTATATAGACTCCGGGGCTTCAACTCACATGTCAGGAAAATTAACCAATTTTTTAAAGGTTGCGAAATATACTGGTAAGGATACAATTTCCACAGCAGATGGGACTGATCTGAAAATTACTGGATTTGGCCAAGCTCATGTAAACAATATGTTGTTAAAAGATGTTTTGTTGGTACCACAATTATCAACTAACTTAATTTCGGTTGGGCAACTAGTGGATAATAATTACAATGTGCTTTTTACACCGTTTGGATGTGTGATACAGGATCAGGTAACTGGGAAGATAATCAAGATGGCGCATAAGGATGGTCAACTTTTTCCTGTTTCGACTAAACAAAACCTTGTCTTGGCTGGTTCTGCACTTGTTACTGCTCCAAAAATTGATTCATGGATTTTATGGCATCGTAGATTAGGTCATTTAAATTCTAGTTGTTTGTCTTTTATGTTTGAGAAAGGTTTAATTCCTCAAAAGAATGTGTGTCCTAGTCATTGTTCAACCTGTTCTTTAAGCAAAAGTAAAACACTTCCATTTTCTATTAGTACTATAAAGTCTACTCGTCCTTTTCAGCTTATTCATTCAGATGTATGGGGTCCTTCACCAATAATTTTTGCTATGGGTTATAAGTATTATGTGCTTTTTATTGATGATTTTACTCGATTTACTTGGATATATTTGTTGAGAAAAAAATCTGATGTTTTTCAAACATTCAAATATTTTGTTGCTATGGTTGCAAATCAATTTAAAATGAGTATCCATACTTTTCGTTCTGATTCTGGTGGAGAATACACTTCTAATGCATTTCTGCAATTTTTATTAGAAAAAGGTATCTTTCATGAAAAATCTTGTCCAGGCACTCCACAGCAAAATGGGGTGGCTGAGCGGAAAAATAGACATATTCTTGATACTTGTCGGTCACTCTTATTGGAAGCTGCTGTTCCTCCCACTTTTGGGGATGAAGCGGTTCGTACTTCTGTGTATTTGATTAATCGTCAGGTTTTCAAAAAATTGCAAAATCAATCTCCATATTTTTTATTGTATGACAAGCACCCCAACTATGACCTGTTACACTCCTTTGGTTCTACTTGTTATGTCTTTCTTCCTCCTTCTGAACGCAACAAATTGTCATTCCAGTCAGTTAAGTGTGTTTTCTTAGGATATGCTATTGGTCAAAAAGGTTTTCGTTGTTATGATCCTAAATAAAAAAAAATACGTGTCTCTCGAAATGTGGTCTTTCATGAATCAGATTTTTTTTATCAAAATTGTTGTACGTTATCTCCCACAGTATCTTCATCCATTTTACCCCTCTTTCAACCAATTCCACAACAACTTCCGTCCGTGCCTTCATCAGGCCGGTTCATGCCTGGTTTTGTTTATGTCAGACAACGCAAAAAGCACCCAGTTGTTATGCCTTCTTCTGATCATCTTTCGCAGGACCAGGTCTTGTTGCCGTCTTCTGCGCGTGTATATGATGTTGATGATCCTTCTGAGCATTCTGTATCAACCGATGCCATTGGGGCTGACCATCAAGCGACTGGAGATGAGATCGTATTTGATTTACAGCCTGCTTCGGATCAAGTTGTTGCTCCTGCGATTGAATCGGATCCGTTAGGCGCTGCTTCTCTAGAGCCCGTGTCTATGACTCCCGATGTACCTTCTACTCAGCCTAGACGATCTCTGCGACAACATCGCCCCCCTGATCGGTTTGGTTTCTTGACAATTCTTTCTTCCATCTCGGTTCCTACTACCTTCAAGGAAGCCAGTAAGCACGATTGCTGGAAAGTGGCTATGCAGAATGAATTAGATGCATTACTTCAAAATGACACATGGGATCTTGTGTTGTGTCCGAAAGATGTAAAACCTTTGGGCTGTAAATGGATTTATACGGTTAAATTGAAGTCTGATGGTACTATGGACCGATACAAAGCCCGGCTTGTAGCACTTGGTTGTCGTCAGGAATATGGGATTGACTATCTCCAAACCTTTGCACCTGTTGCTAAGATGACTACTGATGAAGGCTTTAGAACCTAGGAATCAAATAAATTTATAGACCTAGAGCTAACCTCACTAGTCGTTTGGAGTACAGCTTTAGGGTCGAACCCAAGGGACGGATTAATGAGTATCGGACTTTACTTTCTCACGAAAGCTAGACAATTATATTTTTATGGAGTTTTTGGTTGATTAAATCTAAAGGTGCAAGTAAATAAATATTTTTGGGTGTTTTAACAATATAAAAGTCGTCTTAGGTTCAGGTTTCACATCGGTTTGGACTTTAGAACACAGAACTTATCACTTTCGTGCATCAAACGGTATTTTTTCAAGCATATACCGCTCTGTTCGATCCGAACAGATGGTATAAGTGTGTGGTTTTGACTCTTTATGAAATTGTATGCTTTGTGCTAGGGTTTGTTGGTCAAACCTAGATACTCTAAACCTCAGCTTTCGCTTGTTGGACTAGACACTGGTTCAATCACAACCTAACCTAATTAACTCGATTGGTTCACAACTTTTGGTATAGAATTCAATCAACTTAAACTTGTTTGTTGGAGTTCATAAGGATATCTAGAGGTCTTTTGGACTTGTCTAAAAGTTACACTTTTGGTGTCAACTAATCTCCCCTTTCGGATCTACGATTTATCCCAAATACTTTATTTGAACTAATCTTGTTTATCCTAACTTAGGCTTGACTAGATGCGGCCGTACAACTAGAAGGTGATTAGGAAATCACAAGCGATTCAAACAAGCAATTAACATAATTCTCAACAAAACATATCATATCATATCAAGTCAAATCACAACACATCGAAACCTAAATTACTTCCCTACTCCTAAGACAACATAAATCTAGCCTAACATGAAAGCAAAATAAGATACAAGCTCCATCAAATCAAAATATCAAGAGAATGAAAGAAATAAACCAAATATCGCTTCTAACTCAAGATACCGAACGTCCAGAGCCGTGGTTGGGTTGATTTTGTCGCCGTCGCGCCTAGAATTGCTCCAAAGATGATGCCATGGTCGTGCTATGATGAAAGAGGTGGAATCCCACGTCTTTCGGCGTGAGAACGGTGGTGGAAAGGTGCCAAAACGTGGTGGGATATGGAATTTCGTGGTTGGTGGCTTGATCCTTTCCTTCAGGTCTAGAGGTATATATATGGATGTCCCAGGTCGCAAGGATGGAAGACTAGGGCACCAGGGCGCAAGAAATTACCATTTTCATCAGTTTCTATGTAAGAAATAATGCCTTATGTGATATGGCGGCACCCTGGTCAAACCGAACAGGTGTGCAGTCGAACCGAACAGGAGAGAGAAAGAACAGCTGCACAAGTCTGCTGTTGTGATGCCCAGTCGGATCAAACAGGCTCCTGGTCGGGTCGACCAGGAGAGAGAAAATGACGCCTGGCTGCCATAGGTGCTGGTCGGATCGAACAGACTTGTGGTCGGGTCGACCAGGAGAGAGAAAATGACGCCTGGCTGCCATAGGTGCTGGTCGGATCGAACAGACTTGTGGTCGGGTCGACCAGGAGAGAGAAAATGACGCCTGGCTGCCATAGGTGCTGGTCGGATCGACCAGATGATTGTTCGGGTCGACCAGGAGAGAGAAAAGAGCCTCCAATGCTAGGAATGAGTCGTCTAGCGTGCGTGCTACGTCGGGAATCCATCTATATGCTCCAAAATCATCAGAAATCATCAAAGTCCTGTAAAATGAGAGAAGAAACGACGGTAGAGCCAATTCCATGGAAATCATAGCAATCTATTGAATAATTCAATGGTTTGAGTGTTATTTGAGTGCCAAGTACGGTCCAAATGCCTACAAATAATGACGATATCAACTACCGTCTGTGTTGTTCTTGCGCTAGCTGCTGCACGTCAATGGACTATTACACAGATGGATGTGAAAAATGCATTTCTTCATGGCGAGTTGAATGAGGTGATTTACATGAAGCCTCCTCCTGGACTACATACTTCTGCTTCCAATGAGGTTTGTCGTTTGAAACGATCCTTATATGGTTTGAAACAGGCGCCACGCGAGTGGTTTCGTACTTTT
Source organism: Rhynchospora pubera (assembly GCA_028095005.1). Taxonomy (NCBI): domain Eukaryota; kingdom Viridiplantae; phylum Streptophyta; class Magnoliopsida; order Poales; family Cyperaceae; genus Rhynchospora; species Rhynchospora pubera. Next base: position 154,398,352 of record CM051462.1, on the reverse strand, counting down.
AAGAGAACGGTGGTTGCTGCTGGTTTTATACAAAGCTTAAATGACCCTTCTTTGTTTGTTTCTACTTCCTCTCATGGTGTGGCTTTGGCTCTTGTGTATGTTGATGATATATTGATTGCTGGCAGTGATTTGCGGAGTATTGCTAGACTACGGTGTGCTTTAACAACCTCATGCTGATGCGGATTGGGCTGGTTGTCCAAACACGCGGAAATCTATCACTGGTTGGTGTGTGTTTCTTGGTAATGCTCTCATCTCTTGGAAATGTAAGAAGCAAGATCGTGTTTCAAAATCGTCAACAGAAGCTGAGTATCGGGCTATGTCTGCTGCTTGTTCAGAAATTGTTTGGCTTCGTCGATTACTTGAGGAACTCTCTTTTTCTCAAGTTGGTCCTACATCTCTTTATGCTGATAATATAAGTGCTATTCACATTTCAAATGATCATGTTTTTCATGAAAGGACCAAACATATTGAGGTTGATTGTCACTATATTCGAGATGCTGTGGAGCAAAATCAAGTTACGTTGCCTCATGTGTCTTCTAATCTTCAAACAGCTGATGTTTTTACAAAGGCACTTACAGTAGCACGACACAATTTTCTAGTGAACAAATTAATGCTGGTTGATTCCCATCATCAATTTGAGGGGGGATGTCAGAATGACGGTTCAGCTGCAACGCATGATCAGATTGGTGATTTGCCGCACAAGTCAGTTGCAGCTCCAGATTAGGAAAATAGATATGTGCTGTTTTAAATGTCTATTATTTGGAAATAGCGTGTATTGTATTTGGAAAGGTCAGGTGTTGTATAGAAATTAGTTTTATGGTATTAAAGTTTATTCCTATAATTTGATGTATAGAGTTGTATAAGGAGGAGGCAGGCGCATGTTGTAGAGAGCAGTTTTTCAATAACAAAGTTTATTCAAAAGCCAAAATATTAGTTCTCAGATTCTCAAAATTTGTCAATAAGCTGTAATATCTCAGTCCCTCAGAGCAAGTAATGGTTAACAATTAGTATTAGAGGGGGGGGGGGGGGGAAATCAGAATGTAGAATACCGGGAAAAGAAGAAAAGAGCAGTTACTGCCCTATTCATGATTTTATTCTTCCTTATAAATGTGAAATTATTTTTGTCTACTTTCATTTAATATTTTTCCCATCTTTCTGTTTTATATTTTAAACTTTTCACTGTTGAATTATTAATAATTACAAAGTTAATTTAATTAAACAATGAAATTAAAATATCTAACCTTATTGTTGTATTATCGCCAATTCCAATGGGGACCCGTCCTTCTGTTAGCAAAATGACCCTCTCAGCATCAGCTTCATATAAATCTGCACCAAACATTACTGTGTCCTGCATTGATCCACCATAATACAAAGGCTAATATCGTTAGATTTTATTGGGCTTGGACCAAGGGTTGCGTATCACACAAACAAAATCTGTTATAAAATTAGGCCTGCTGATTTAATAACTATGAACTTCATATCATACATTTCTAATTTGATTTAGAATTTTATGGTTACATTGGGAATAAGGCTCTAATATTGAGTTTCTAGATCAACCCTGATTTCCTCTATTTCCTTTTATTTCATTTTTTAGGGACAAGTCAAACCTGCTTCAATTCAAACGTTTTTCCCCTTAATTTTCTGTATTATGTTGAAGAAAGTAGCTTGTAGCTACCGGTTTCTATTTCAATAGAATATAAAATCCCCACCACTCTCCAATTCCAATAACTAATACCCAAAAAATTCAGGACAAGGATAAGAAGTGCCAAAGATTCTTATGATTTGATTGCTGCTAGTCTGATAGGATCAAGCATTTGATCATATTACAATCCAATTTGATTCAAGCCAAAATTTCCTCTGAAATCATACATGTTAATGGGTTTACCTTCAAGCTGGCATTTGAACCTATCCGAGAACGAACACCGACAACACTATGCTCTATGGAGCAGCTTTCCAGTACACATCCATGTGAAATTATTGAATCCACGACCTACAATTAATAGTAAATATAAATTGTTCAAAAGCATAGAATGATTAACTTTATTGGCCTTTTATGCCTATAACACTGAGCATTGGTATGCAAAATGGATAAAGAATTTGGGCATTTGCAGAAATTATGCTGGAAGGATAGGGCTGGTTAATATTTTTTGAAGCATGAAAGACATGGATTAATCAGTTTTAATAGCATCATGGTCATCGAGCATTTCCTTTATTCTAATGACATGACGTGTCATTTTTCTGGGTAAACATCAAATTAATTTAATTTTATTACTGAATGTACTTTACCTTGCTGTTATTAAACGTTGATGGCGGTAAATTTCTCGGGGATGTATAAATTGGTCTAGTGTCGTCGTAGAAGCTAAAACTTGATTGCTGGGTAATTCATTAAAGTTACATAATAATATATTATTTACTTAAAAAATAGTGTAAATAAGTATTTGGATGTCAAATGCATAAAGGTGGCCAGAAAAAAAAATTTGTCTCACTAAACAATCCACAGAATATTAATTTGTGGGGTATATGAGTTACCCTGATCATTATGTCTAACAAGTAAGAAGTGCCAAACAATTTTGGAAAATTTATATACCAGCAAATATATCCAATAGGTAGCAGCTCTGATTTTGTACTAAACCAATGGCACTACCAATTGTGTACCCACTCCCCCCCCACAACAAAGAAACAAACAATTGCCCATCTCAATTTACACCTCCAAGAAGAGCTTTAATTAATCAAAATAAAAAGGACACATACCTCTTCTGTGAGTGCCAAATTTGCATCAAAGAAGGATCTGATTGTACCAATATCCTCCCAGTACTCATTAAAAAGAAAAGCCTGCATATAGAAAGCATAACAAAATTCTAAGTTGATGCTTTATTATCTGGGAAATAGTTCATTTATTTAATTGATGAAAAACCTAAGCACAATATTCTATTTCTGGTATAGAGTAACACACACCAATTTAATCAAACCTCATTTGTATTGCTCAGTGTTCTGTTTCTAAACCTGAAAAATCCTAGTGTAAAATGAATGTAAAAGAACAAAAATAGTTCTCATATAAAACTGTGGATTGGGATTTAAAGGATAAATGGACCTTGACAAGGCATTCCTTTGCAGCAGTGGGTATGATCTCAGATCCGAAATCATTCGCCATTGGAAGCCGCCACCTGATGTAGAGAATTAACATATATACATATCAGTTAGAGCACTGGTTTCATAATTCATTGAGCCTTTGTTCTTTCTTCTTCATATAAATATAGTATTCATTCATTTAATAAATTGAGGTACAATAGATATTTTTGTTTTTAATAAAATTAAGGACAATGACCCTCAAAAAAAAAAATAAGGACAATAAATAACAGATCAATAGACCTGTTATTTGAAATTGACTAAGGGAAGCTGGTAAAAGACGGGGATGGTAAATTTGTACGTCGTACTGCCAAAGATTCAATCCATGACAAAAGAAAAGAGGCAAATAAATTCAAAGATGATGTACCTCAGAAGATTCAACAAGACGTCTTTCTTGAACAAGTATATCCCCATTGAGGCAATATATGGCTTCCTTTCAGCCTCTTCTTTTGCTAGTCCCAAAACAGTGGTATCAACATGCTTTGGAGCAAAATAAAATATCATGAAGATATTACAAAATGTGTATATGATGGTAAATAGGAGTGACAAAATAAAATTATAAATGATGGTAACATTGGTGTCAAATTTGTGTTGTACAACTTTAAATTATGTTATAAGTTTTAAGGCATAATATTGGTTTATGGTTTAGTACTAAGTTTAGCATAAACAACTATATAGAATGGCTTTGGCTCGGCAATATCTGATGTGTTGTCCTTCCTATATCAATGCTATAGATTCCTATCGACACGTTAAGACATTGAATGGTTATAATAGCTTGCTACCTACTGAAGTTTGCCAAGCAATTAGCTGGTATAGTGGGCAAGGGGCATATTAGACTTCCTATTGTTACTTCTCTGGAATGAATTACTAATCTCAAAACCAATTTTAGATTAATTAGACATGAAACATATTCCATTACCATAGCCATCAAGTTATCTCCTTTGGGCTTCTCACTGAAGGAATTTACTCTTCCAGTGCTGTCTACGGTCACCAACCCAAAACCAGATGCACGACTTTCATGAAACAGATCAATATCTAGAGTTAATTAATAATGGCATGCATGCATTATAACAACAAAATATTGCAATTTACTTGTTACCATACCTCTGGTCCACAGGCAAACAAGATACTGTTACATCAGCCCCACTTTGCCGGTGTCTCTGCATGCAAAAATTAGCATGGTTAGAAATTTTGTTAAAATGACAAGGAATTAACATTCATTGCAAAGTCTAATGATCACCTGAACAAAATCAAGATAGTTCATCCGATACAGATGATCTCCAGATAGTATCAATATATCCTCTATTTCTGAGGCATTTGCATCCTGCATATAAAAGAAGCAAATTAATCTGCGTACTATTGCTTGGTTGGGACTATATGCCCATTTTCCTTTAGAATTTCCTGATTCTAATTTCTTTTCGAGGAAAAAATAGGGATCGTGTCCCCATCTTCTGATTCTAATTTCTTAAATCATAATTGTTCATGTTTCATGATGTAAACTTGATTGGGTTGACTCAATCAGAAATTAAGGGCTAAATCAGAGAATAATTGATCTATATCAGGACTAATTGACTTACAATATGGAGAAGCAGCGCTCTCTCTATACTAATAGTTTAATTGTACAATTAATTGCAATCCTTAATTATTTGATACTTAACGATACAAATGATACACATAAGAGAAAATTAAAAAGGGCATAAAGAAAGCTATAAGAACCTCAAAACGCCAAAGAAATTGGCGGACAGCATCAGCAGTTCCTTGGAACCACTTTTTTCCCTCTTCTTCTGGGGTTTGGGAGGCTGCTAAAACCTGGCAAAAAAAAAAAAATTAAATTGACTTGGAAGATAGGGAGAGTATACACATGTTTAGTCGTGCAAAAGTTTGGTGCGTTGTGCTAATGTCTAAAATCTAGTCTGTTTTGGGTCTTGAAATTTAGTTTGAAATGATATTCGCGTTTGCACAAGTCAGATATTAATTCGTTCCCAGCAATAAGAACTGCTATGAAGGCATTATTTTGTGAGGTAACATAACTATATAAGTTAAACACCTAAACAAAAAATAGGCAACTGGCAAAAAAAATATTACAAAGAAGCAACAATGAAACTCAAAAGTACAGTCTACAAATCATTGTGCAATTTGTCCAAACTATAACATTAATTAGTAACATAGTGGACAAAAATGATACGGTGGTCAGAGAATGAATTCATTGGCGGTACAAGTGAAGAGTTAAATTGAAAAGTAAATGAATACATGCGAACCTCAATGAAGCCATTTGCAAAGGCCACATTATTTCTGACATTGTACACTCGGGAAATATGCCTGTTGAGAGACGCTGAGTTGAACTGGGTCAGAATGTAGACTTTAATCCCACTATTTAGACAATTGCTCACGGGCACATCGATTAAACGGTATCCACCACCTATGGGCACCTGTCTCATGAGAAACAATAATAAGACAAAAGAATCCCCATTCTATATTGATTGTTAGATGTAATACAAATTTGTATCATTCTAGGAGAACTTACAGCTGGTTTGGCCCTTGTCTTGGTAAGGGGGAAGAGGCGGGTCCCAGCTCCCCCACCTAGAATCACCGCTGTTACCGTTTCAGGATTCCTTAAATCCTGAAACTAAGTATAAAAAAATAATAATAATCAATCAATTATCTTTGTAAAAAGCAAAAAGAAACAGAGTATTCTACAAAATGCGCTCATTGTTGAAACACATTTTCTTTTGATTAAGGAATATCAGAAACAATCAACCACTTTCATGTCTTTTTATCTAATTATATGCACAACTTTGATGAAACACATTTTATCATGTATATAGGGTTTCTGTACACACTTATCATGTTACTCTCACAGGTCTCACAGGACCTAATTAATAAAACACTTAATCGTGTTATTAATGGCACATGAGTACATGACCAACTAGTATAATAATGGTCGAAATACTAAACTAGTCTCTACAAAAAAAAAAAAAAAACTATTTGCACTGGGCCTGGTTTTTATTTTTTTAGGCCAGGCAAGAACAAAATTGCAGTACGTATCGATCACAAAAATCATGATAGAAAAGGCAAAAAAAAAATGACCATGCGACTGGTACCAAAACCCGTACCAGTATGCAACAACTGATATGAACATCAGTGGTACAGCTGCACCCCCCCTAAAACTACACTACATTATCCACCACCTGCTGTAATCTGCACACTGAAATATGGATTTAGTGTTGTACCAGCAACAATGATGCATGCCTTCATCGCTACTACATTCAATTTAGAACGCATCGCACGGCATCCACAGCCACTGCGGCTATCCTCGGAAAAAAAAAAGATAGCCATGGGGGAAGGCCAGCCCCACCTACGGTTCCAATTTTTTTTGCGGAAAGGGAAAAGAGGGAACATGTTGATCATGTTGATCATATTACATGGATCGTCAATTTGAATAATGTTTTGGTAAACTTATTTAATAATTTCAATCATAAATAGTGAAACTTAGTAACTCAAATTTTACTTTTGGACGACTGGTCTCTGCTCATTTTGTAAATTTATTTCAAAAGAAATTATTCTTAGTCATGATAATTTGAATTAATTTGTGCCAAACCAAAATCAATATCTATATTCAAAAATATTTTACCAAAATTACAAAAATAAAGGTTGAAGAATTACGAAAAACTTGGAAAATAAAATCGGTTTGGTTGATTTTGTTAGTCAGGCTAACCTCTCATCTGAAAACTACACTCTCTAATCTCTATATATGTTTGCCAGGGTCCGAACTAGCAGTTCAGCTTTGTCTTCTCATGTTATAATCACATTTTTTTTTTTCCATTGAAACGTAATTAACTGACGAGGTTATATTAGCGGAACAACTATGGCAACAAGAAAACAAAATCACACAAAATAACAAGCTAGAAATTTTTCAAAAATTAGGAAAAACATAAAAACTCATTTTATGAGATGATCCCTAATAAGTTCTCTCGGTGGTCCATTTGGATTAAAAATTTATTACTTAATAATTCAGAATATATTCATTAGACAAGTATTATGATTCTAATTTAAAATAAAATTTTTAAATTGTTTGGATCACTTTTAATCTGAACTAAGAGTTTATCCGAAGTAATCTATTATTCTTATTCATCCAAATGCACCATAGATATCAAAAATGCTCTCTCTACTCATCTAGGGCTGTTAATGAAACTCGTTTACCCGTTTACCCAACCTGTACCGTACCGTACCGTATAAGACGGGTATGGGTAAAGTTTTATTTCCGTTAAGTTAATAGGTACGGGTACGGGTAAGGAAATTTTTTCGTTAATTTAACGGGTATGGGTACGGGTAAAAACTATTTCGTACCGTTTTCATAACGGGTAATTGCCACAATTAAAAAGATACAATTACATGATACATATGGCATCTTATATTGCATGATTGGTAAAAAAATATTGCTAGATTTTATTTAAGATTTACAATTCTTTCGATTCAGTGTACGAAAAAATAAAAAAACATAAACCTAAAATATTCGCCACCATTGTTGCACTTTATTAATATACTTATTGATATAATTTATTTATACAGAGTGTACAAATTTTTTTATTATTATTATTATATTCATTTTTTACCGTTACCGTATCCGTACCGTTAATTCTTAACGGGTACGGGTAAGATACGGGTAAAGCTATTTTAACGGGTACGGGTAAAGAAAATTTTAATGGGTACGATAATGAAAATACCTTCTACCGTACCGTACCGTATCCATTGACAGCCCTATACTCATTGTCCTCTCATTGTTATTCTATTTTTAGCTCAACGAACGAGAATAACTGATGAATTCGTAACTTGAAAAACATTTAAAGTTACTAGAACTTAATTAAACATTTTCCTTAATTGTTAACTTGTAAATTAAGCCTAATTATAAATTTGTATACCTTGATTTCTTCAAATACCTTTTTGTTGATAGTTGACATATTTATCCGATATGGTTCTACTATTCGGCCTCATGATAGCTCTAATGTGTCGCAAATCAATGCAGTTTCCCAAAAATTCACGATTGAAGAGTGCTGCACTTGTTTGTTGATGTATTGTCACTGGTAGCGCTAGTCCATTATTCATCGAAACTGCCATAATTACTATGCGGGAGTCGATGAAGAAGGTCGGGTGCGAAGTGGAAAGAGGGAGGAGAACAAGAAGGATTAGGAGGTGGAGGTACGTAGAGGAAATCGAAAGAGATGAAGAATGCGTGCGACTACGTTATCTTTGAGATTTTATAATGATCATATAGGTTGCTTTAACGTGTCGAGAAATACATTATGTTAGTTGTTAATAATGCCACGTAGCACGGTGTTTATATTTTGGGTGATGATTTGTAATTCTTTTTGTGTAGTTAAGTCACACGTGGTATTACTCTTGTCTATCTAAAATGTAACGAGAAAAGAAAAAGCGAAAGAAAAATAAAAGGATGCCAAGTGGAAAGAGGGTGGAGAAGAAGAAGGATTAGGAGGTGGAGGTAGAGGAAATCGAAAGAGATGAAGAATGTGTGAGACCAATTACGTTATATTTGAAATTTTATAATGATCATAGGTTGCTTTAACGTGTTAAGAAATACATTATGTTAGTTGTGTTAATAATGCCACGTAACACGGCGTTTATATTTTGGGTGATGATTTGTAATACTTTTTGTGTAGTTAAGTCACACGTGGTATTACTCGTGTCTATCTAAAATGTAACGAGAAAAGAAAACGCGAAATAAAAATAAAAAGATGAGGCTAGTATTATAATGAAACGAATGCTTATCGTCTAATTTGTATTTGCTTAACTCAAAAAAATATTGTTTTTACTCATATTTGAGTGCATTTACATGCAAGTTTTTGCGCAATTATCATTCTGTAAATTATTCGTTTTACTAAAAAGTGATCAAGAACCTTCAAAGTAAATCAAGTGCTATCATGTATTCATGTGTCAAGGCAGGGAAAAAAAGATATCAAGATATAAATTTCAAAAAATTATGCAGCTTCAACGATATTATATTGATAGTATTCAAGTTCGTCTAATTACGACTGACAATAATTATGTTTTCTGATCAGCCTTCACTCCAGACCGCAAAAAGCAAAAATCAACTTTCAAAGAGGTGACTGCAAGACTTTCAGCAGTACAACCCATGCCAGTTAACTTCAGATAATCAGCAATCATTTCTTTCTTGTCTGGAATCACTTTGTCAACACAAGCAGATACTATTACTTGGCGCTTGTCATCAAATGACAGATTAGCAGCTTATTCAATGTATCATGCTTTAGTCTTGGCACGGAAAGTTGCTACACCTTTCAATTCCTTTTGGAAATTCAAAGTGCCTCTTACAATCAAATTCTTTATCTACCTTCTTTTTCATGATCGGCTACTTACACAGGAACAACTATTGCGCCGTCGCATCTCAGTGGGCCATCACTGCGTTATGTGTGCTAACAATTCTGTTGAAGATGGGTTACATTTGTTTTTCTGTTGCCCCTTCATCAAACGAGTTTGGTTTCAGCTGCAAGCACATACTGGTACTCCGAATTTGATGATCTCCCATCCGTTGTAGGATTCAATCAATTTGTCGTTTCGTTTATTGAGTACAAATAACATGCACTCGACTTGGTTCCAACAGGCTATTCCTCAACTCTTCCAGAGCATCAGATATTGTGGTGAGGTGGATTTTACAGGATCAGGTTGTGTCTTACTTCAGGAGTTCTTAGACAGTGGTTTTTGTTTTATTCTTTTTTCTTAGCGTTTTTTTCCATTTGACAGGCACTGTCAAATTCTCTAAGAAATAATTATTGTTATAAAGGAATCAACAACATTCTAGAATTAATATTAGTCAAAATGATACGTTCAAACAATTAAACGGTTTAATTTAAAGATCTCCAGAATCCACTAGTTAACACTGGAGCACAGTTTCTAATGCAGACATCAGCTAAATGATATGTTAGTGACATAAGTAAACCTGGAAGGGTACCTTTCATTATCTCGCCCAAAAATAAATAAAAAGAGGAAAAAATACATAGAAGATCTTATGATATTGAAGCGATTGTTCCAGTATAGGCAGTTACAGGATATGCGAGACCCAAAAAAAAACATCAAATTAACATATATGATGAAATTAATAAATCAGCAAGATTGAGCAGGTAAAATGCTCAAGAAATTGAATGAGGTCTTTAATAGAGAGCGCATAAATTACTCTATTCTATAAGATTGAGCAAGTGTTAGAAACTTTGAAAACGATTTATTGATAACACTAATAACATTCTTTCCTACTAAATACTATTTCAAAACCTATCGCAGGAGATATTATTAACATTCGTTTAAACTAATTACTATTACTATTACAAAAATATATTACAAGAAAACTCTAATAAAGATCATACTAATTGCTAATTGATATTTAAAAATATCTGTTGAGAAACAGTATGAAATAATAATAATTTTCAAAAATTACATAATAAAAAATGGAAGAATTTCTTTTGCTTTCCAAGTTCTAGGTTCTAACGGCCTTATTTCTTTCTATGCGGCTAGGCCCAATGAGAAATTAGCTAAAGAACATATTCCGAAATTTTAAAAAATAATACTAAATTAATATAATATATTAAAATAATATCAATATAATAATATTTTTTAAATAGTATCACGAGATCGGAATCTCACATTCCGAACGCAAGATCGGAATCCCGGATTCCGACCTTAGCTAAGATCAAAATCTCGGATTCCGACCTTAGCTAAGATCGGAATCCCGGATTCCGATCTTAGCTTTTTTAAATTTTTTTATATATTATTTATTTATTTTATTAAGTAGTTAATTAATTAGAAAAATAGATAATATATTGTAAAAATATGAAAAAATCAGGAATAATTAAATTAAATTTTATATGTAATTTAGTATTTTATTTTGGGAAATTAAATTTATTTTCTTTTAATTAATTTATTTAATAAAAAAATAAATAATTAAGTATAAATTTTTAATTAATTTATAAAAAAAATATAAATTTTTAATGTATTTTCCTTTCCATATATTATTTCCATATTATATATTAAACAATCATGTCAAGTCTCATGATCAAGGAAGCACTTTCTGGATTGCGTTAGTTAGGAATCACACGAGGTTGATGTTTTACCGAGACGGAGAAGAAAGATTAAATTCACTTGATTTACTGCATTTCTCTTTTTAATGATTAATTTATGATTTTAAAAACTTTTTTAGTAGTTTAGAGTGGTTTTTAGATTTGCAAACTTTCAAAGTGGATTTTGGAGGTCTAGAGAGCGTTTTTTGGCTCCGAAAATTATCGTTATGGGGTTTCTGTAAAACCTGTGTGTCTCGTTACCAGCTTTCCGGATTGTGCTCGTTTGCCCCAAACGGACCTTCCTATCAAAAGTTATGCATGTTTAAAGTTTTAATGTTCAAGTTATGCCTTTGTATTCCTGCAAATGCAGAAAGAATTAATAAAACTTTGAACATTCTGAAAGGATTATGCCTTTGTATCCCTGCAAATTATAAAAATTTATAATCCTTTCTAAATGGTACAATTCATTTAATTAAATAAGTTATAAAAATTTATTTTTTAATTAAAAATTTATACTTAATTATTCATTTTTTAATTAAATAAATTAATTAAAAGAAAAATAAATTAAATTTGCTAAAAAAATAATAAATTACATATAAAATTTAATTTAAATATTCCTCATTTTTTCGTATTTTTTCAATATTTTTACAATATATTATCTATTTTTCTAATTAATTAACTAATTAATAAACTAAATAAATAAATAAATAATATATAAAAAAATTAAAAAAAACTAAGATCGGAATTCGGGATTCCGATCTTAGCTAAGGTCGGAATCCGGATTCCGATCTTGCGTTCGGAATCTGGGATTCCGATCTCGTGATACTATTTAAAAAAAATATTATTATATTGATATTATTTTTAATATATTATATTAATTTAGTATTATTTTTTAAAATTTCGGGAACATATTATTATATAAACATAACATTCTCTCTTTCAGTCTTTCTATGCGGCCAGGCCCAATGAGAAATTTGCTAAATAACATATTAATATTAACATAACATTCTCGCCTTCCCTTCCCTCGCCACTTCCTTTAAAATAAAATAAAATGGAAATGTTTGGGAGTTAGAGATGAGATCTGGTATATGATGTGCCAAACGATTTGCAAAGATCAGACCTTAATTAGAAATTAATTTTTGCACATAAATGATAATGATAATGCTAATCGGCCGGAATTGATGGAGCTCTACTGCAACATTTTGGAATTAGGGCAATATGTGCCATGTTTTGATTATCAAGCGAGATCGTCCCATTGCAGAGCTGTTCAAAAATTTTCAGCAGATCAGTTGTGATGACATCCCATTAAAGTTTAGCGAATTCATTTGGTAAACCATACGGGCCACTGGCCTTGTTGTTTGCTAAGGCGCCCATTACACCTAGGGCTGCAAAACGATCGAAATGATAACAAAATTAGAGTGTTTCGTTAACTGTTTCGTCTAAAATGTTTGAAATCGAAAAAATTTTCGTGATTTACACATGGACCGTTTCGTTTTTAAATGCAACCATATTCCTTAGCTGTTTCGACGAAACGAAATAACAGTCGAAACGACTTCCGTTTTCAGCACTAAATTTTACACCTCCTTTGTTTTATTTCCACTACAGCAAAATGGCAGCACCTCTTTATGAGATCCAAGAAGCCAGCCATAGAAGTACGTGAATGCCTGTAAATTGAATTGAGGATTGGTGACTCTACTGCCATCAATCTGAAGCTCAGTTACATTGTTCCTTCTTAATTTCCCCGAAGCAATTGCATGGAAATAATACGTGTTTCGATCTCCATATTAAATAATCTACACTTACTACTTATAAACGCACGCATGCGAAGATGTGTAACACGCTAGGTTTAGCGTGTAAACAGAGGTTTATACCGTTTGATTGGTTTGATCTGCGGTTGGATATCAATCACCAACCAAAACAACACTATTGATTGGTTTTCTATCTAATATAGAAATAAATTGAATAACACATCTATTTGTGTATCGCTCGTAAATTAAAAAATATATTTTTATTATCCAATGTTATTTTATTTTTTTATTTGCCTACATATGAAGACATATTATGTTAGTGTTTATATAAGCAAGGTATGTTGTCATATATGTTTCAATAAAAATAAAGTTTGTTATGTATGATTCGCCAACGCATAGGGTGGGTATGCTTACTAATGGAAATAAAACGAAAGTTGCTCAAGACAACATAATTTTTTCTATGTACATTTATATATTTTTTTCCATCAATTCCAATAACTCAATTTTCTTTTAATCAATTCTTTTATTATTTTTTTAATTAATATCAGCAATTGATTGAATTTTAATTTAGTTAAAATATACGTTGTAAGATCAAAAGCTGTGTTGCTTTTGACAATTCTCTTTTTAAAAAAAAAAAATGAGATCAAATCTTTGAACTTATTTTAAAATTAAATATCAGAAAATCTCAAAAAAAAAAAGAATAATCCGACAAAAGTTGAGGAGAATAAACAAAAAAAAAAAAGGAAAGAACTCAATGGCAAATTAGCAAGCGATCTCACTCTCTACTCTCTCTCTCTCTCTCTCTCTCTCTCTCTCTGACGATGTCTCATGGTTCCAAACCCTAGCGCCAGTTCAATCTCTCCATGGATTTCTCCGAGCTGGAGGCGGTGGAGGGACTGCGCTGGCCATGGCACGCTTGGCCCACCTCCAGCTCCGACGCGGCCGCCCTGGTGGTCCCCACCGCCGTCATGGCCACCCCTCTCGCCGTCACCTCGGACCTCCCCTTGCTCCCCTACGAACCTCTCTTCTGCACCACGTGTCGCGCCGCCATTAACCCCTACGCGCGTGTCGACGCTCGAAGCGCCACCTGGCACTGTCCCTTTTGCACTGGTAGAAACCCTTTTCCCAGGTCTTACCATGGGATAGGCGAGAACAATCTTCCAGCCGAGCTTTTCCCAACCTATTGCTCGGTGGAGTACGTACTGCCTCCAAACCCTAACCCTAATTCCATGGGAGTTGGGTTTGTGTTCGTTGTCGATGTGTGCACAGAGGCAGAAGAACTTGGGTTTTTGAAAAATGAGATGTTACATGTGCTTGCTCAGTTGCCAGAGAAAGCCATGGTGGGTCTCGTTTCCTTTGGATCCATGGTTTGGGTGCATGATCTCAAATCTACTGATTGTTCTAGGGTTTTAGTTCTACATGGTGAAAGAGAGCTTTCTTCAGATAAGGTAATATTTTTTTTTTCCTTTGGAATTATCTATATTTTGGCCATGTTTAATGTTATATTGATTAGGAGATTATTTGGATACACTTGATAGTGGCTATCTAGAATACATTGATTAGGAGTTAACGCACAATTGCACAAGATAGGGTAAATTGGGGCAGAACCGTTGTCAACTGCTACTCAATTGTAAAATTTTGAAGCCTGAATGGGATTTAATAAAGGCACAATTGCACAAGATAGGGTAAATTGGTGCAGAACTGTTGTCGATTTCTACTCAATTGTAAAAATTTGAAGCTTGACTGGGATTTAATAAAGGCTAATTCAGGATAATTGAGGGCAAATTTCCAAAAATGGCAACGCCAGTATCCTCCTGTTTCAGTATTACTTGTTAATGGTGGTATCTGGAAGTACTAGCCCCAATTGGAAGTTTCTCTCTTGTGTGGCATATTACTACACAAAATAAAAAAATTTTATAACCCAAACAAACATTTTTCCTCATTGTTATTCTTGTTTTTTAATAACAATATGTTTGAAATTGTTTCAATCATCTGGTTTAGCAAGCAAGTAGAACACATGCACACAGACTGAAGTGTAAATTAGGTATCAGACTATCTTTTTACATAGCATAATTTGCAATATTCTGTGTCAGATTAAAGAGTTTATGGGCATATCTCGACTCCCCCATTCAAAATTTGGAATTCCAATGCACTCCCAAAGTCAAAACTTTCTCCTGCCATTCTCAGAATGTGAGTTCAATATCACCACTGCCATAGAAGACCTTTCCTCCCTGCAGGACAATTTGCGTGGCCACCGTCCTTTACGTGCCACTGGTGCAGCCATCTCTGCTGCGGTAGCCCTTTTAGAAGGTTCTCTACATGACCACACTGGTGCCCGTGTAATGGTGTTCACATCAGGGCCTGCCACAGCTGGTCCAGGCAAGGTGGCCGAAACCGATCTATCCAATTCAATTCGGTCCCACCGTGACCTCATCAATGGCAATGCTCCTCTAACTGCAAATGCTGAAAAATTCTACGAGAAACTGGCACATAGACTAGCCAACAAATCTATTGTACTCGACTTTTTTGCATCCTCTCTTGACCAAGTTGGTGCTGCTGAGTTGAGGTACCCGGTCGAGACATCAGGTGGTTTCATGGTACTGGCTGAGTCATTCGAGTCGAACCAATTCAGGAAATGTCTGAGCCATATTTTTAAACCAGGGGAAAATGGCCACCTTGACATGAATTTCGATGCAACCATCGATGTTGTCACATCAAAGGAGGTCATGATATGTGGTGCCCTTGGACCCTGTATCTCCCTCCGAGTCAAAAATAAATTAGTCAGTGAGAAAGAAATAGGAGAAGGTGGGACCCATTCATGGAAAACAAGTTCCATCACACCCAAAACATGTATTGCGTTTTTGTTCGAAGTGAGAGGCCGTGAGAAATCTGCGGAGTCATTTACAGTCTTTTTTGTGCAGTTTAAGACTAAGTATCGGCATGCGGATGGCGGATCCCGCGTGAGGGTTACCACGGCGGCAAGACGGTGGGCCTCTTCCCGTTCGCCCGAGATAATTTCAGGGTTTGACCAGGAGGCTGCTGCAGCTGTGGTTGCTAGGCTGGCAATCCGCCGGGCTGAGGAGTACTTTGTGCGGGACGTGATTAGATGGCTTGACAAAATGCTAATTCGTTTCACAGCGAAATTTGGGGACTATGCCCCTGAAGACCCCTCCACTTTTCGTCTCTCCTCCAATTTTTCTCTCTACCCACAATTCATGTATTATTTGCGTAGGTCCCAGTTCATAGACGTGTTTAATAGCTCGCCTGATGAGACTGCCTTCTTTCGGTTGATGCTCAACCGAGAAGGCGTGGTTGGGTCACTGATCATGATCCAGCCAACCTTGTTTCAGTACTCATTTGATGGGCCACCTATCCCTGTTTTACTGGACATAAGCTCGGTTTCACCAGATGTAATTCTCTTATTTGATTCATACTTCCACGTAGTGATCCACTATGGGTCAAAGATTGCTCATTGGAGAAAAATGGGGTATGACAAGGACCCTGCACATGAGAACTTCCGGAAACTTCTGGAAGCGCCAGAGGCAGATGCGGAGTCGCTTGTGGAAGAGAGGGTTCCACCTCCCAAGCTGGTAAAGTGTGATCAATATGGGAGCCAGGCAAGGTTTCTGCTAGCCAGACTAAACCCCTCAGTTACTCAGAAAACTCGGCTGACAGATGGGTCTGAGGTAATTTTCACAGACGACATTAGCCTGCAAGCTTTTATTGATCACTTGCAGGAGTTGGCTGTGCAGGGGTGATATCAACTTTAAAGAGCAGTCGCTGGGCTGCTTTGAGGGCAAAGTCTTAGAGGATTGCTGTATATGGGGTTCTATTTTTGTTTCTTTGTTTTTCCATTGCTCATCATTTATAGGTCCTTAGAATTTTGGAAAGGTGTGTTGTGGGGATATTTGGTGTTGGACTAGTAATTAGCGTTTCAGTTTTGTACAATTAGAAGGAAAAGTGGTTTACTTTGAGCAAGATATTGTTCTTAGTTATGTTTTTCCTATAAAAAATTGTATACGCATCTCCCAACTTCAAATTCATACTTCTCAACCATTTTATCAATTGGGAGGCCTTTGATTGTTTGGAGTTGAAAGGGATGTTCTTGTCAAATATGAATAGAAAAGATATGACCTTTTTGTAGTCTTCACAGCAGTTTTCAATTGAATGTTGGACTGCTTTTAAACCGCATGTTATTTTACCTTTAACTTTGATTAGAAGATATGACCTTTTTTCAATTACTTTCTTCAAACTTCATACTGTAATAACATCCTGCATGAAATAAATCAAAATGCTGAACTAGCTGGGGCGTTACTGTTATTTTGGGCATGATTTTAGTTTGCCCAATTTCCATGTAGCTGGGTCACACTTCCAGACGGGATGAAATTTTATTCAGAAGGGAAAAAAATATATTTTAATTGGCATTGGCAACATGCTCTTAGTATTGATGCCGTCTTTGTTACCTTATGTGTTTTTCATGGAAGTACAAATCTAGTTAATGTGTACTTTCATCATCTTTTTATTTACCTCTTAGCCAGCCGCTAACTAGTTTCTCTAAAAATAAACTATTATGAATAGGAAAAATTGGATACAACCCCCTACAAAAAATCGGAATAGTCACTAATTTCCATCATTTTGCGATTCCAACAAAAAATCAAACTACCGACTGTTCCAAAATTTAAAAATTTGCATGCTTAAACTTCGCTAATCTAATTCATTATCCAAAAGTTAATAACAAGTTAGATGAACCTAACATAAGCATTTAACGTAAGTTCTTTCTTTCCTTCTTTGGCGTGATGAGGTCTCCTAATTTTCAATGCACAGTCACCATCTTTATCACTTTTTAACCACGTCAGCATTTTTCTTCATATTTTCTTTTCCACATTAATTGATTATGGGATGAGTGGGGAAGAGAAGTCGGCAAGTGAATCATGAATGGCACAATGAAAATGACAGAGAACTGGGTTGTTTGGCAGCCGTTGGCCCGTTGTGCTGGCTGTGTCTGGCCCCCTTCCTTTGTCCATGCTTCCCATTAAATGTCTCGCCTAGTTCTTCTGGGACACTGGTTTCATTTCATTTTGTGCTGCTTTGTTGTACCTTTTCTTCCTCTGTCGCTTTCATTTCATTTCACTGCACTGAAATTGTCTCAATCAACTAAATATTAGAGTACGAACTACCAAATTTGCCCAGATTATATATGCAACCGAAACAAGGGTACTAAGGGTAGAGTCAGAACTCTTTATATTTGGATTAACAAAAATTATTTTGAAATATGATTTGGTATTTGGATGGATGGGCATCTATTCAAAATAGTTGCCAATTTCATTATTCTACGGTTCCAATCGATAGTTAAATTAGAGACTATTTTGATATTTTAAAAAAAAACCTACACTAATTTTATTATTCAGACTTTCATCCAAACATTCCATGTACCATCAGTATATGCTTTATTCGGCCAAGTAGTTCAAATAAAAAATAAAATAAAATTTCTCATAGTAATTGTTGCGGAGTGCTTTTCCCCTTTTATCAGTAAACTAAAAAAATTGAGAACTATTCTAGCAAATTCTTTTTCATTCTTTCTCTCTCTTCATTATCTATAAAAATCTTGTGAATGACTTCACAGCATTATTTTTTTCTTCTTTACAAACTATTGTGCCGATACATGTGGTCCCCAATAATGGTTGGCAATTTGGACAACAGTATCGTTGGGATATATTTTATAGGATACAAATCAGATTCCAAACAAAAAGAAGGATCCATGAAGGTGTGACATCAACAATGGTGACCTTAGGAACAGTAATTTTAAGTTAACTCCTGTTTTAGAAATGTGAAAGTGTTCCTGTTTGGGTAGAAATCAAGAGCTATGACTAATGGATGAGGATGACTAGTAGTTCTAAGCTTATGGTCCAAAGAGGTGGTGAATATGAGACGAAAAATGAATGTATGTGTATTTTGGGGTTCTAGACCTACTTAGCAATTTCTCTTAAAACTACCATATAGACCGATATGAATTATATAAGAGGATAAATAGAAAGAGAGAGAAAACTTTGAAGCTTTATGGTGACTGTGAAACTAGCGGTACACATAATACATATACTCAAAACAAGCACATTTCATCTAATAGGTCCGATAAAAAGCCTACATTAACGGCCCAGTTAACTTTACTGGATCCAAATTTCAGTACTACACTTATCCAGGCCCTATCGTCGTCATTTTCTTCCTCAAGTTAGCAAATCCAGAAGAGGCAGCTCATCATTATTTCTTATCTTTTTCAGATTCAGATTTGCAACATTTTCTTCCACACTTTGACTTCACAGTTGTTACATAAGAAACGTAAAAAGAAAATTCTATGAATAATGTCAAAGATGTAAATGTGAAATAAATGTAGAGTATATGATTTATAACTCTCTTTCTAAAGGTCAACTTTCAAAGTTCATCATATAAAAATATTTTCCGTGATCTTTGCATAATTTTAGGTTTCTTTTAACTCCATAAAAGCAAGACCCCAGAAGCTTCATCCGATCAAAAAAGCCTACTAATAATTATAGACAGATGGGTCGAGTATATAAAATAATACATGCCCAATTGATATGCACATGGGCTGCTCCCTCAACTTGATTGTACAAATCAAGCATCCAATACAATATTCATATAAAGAAACAGTCAAAAAATTGAAGATTCCCATAATAATTAAGAAATACCACTTAATAATACTAGAAACCGAGGGAATAATAAGGTCTGTTATAACAATGCGAGAGGAAGCATCATAGCAATACACAAACCACCAATTAATACAGCAAAGTCTAGCTAGACAAACAGACATGTAACATGACCACCATAATTATTCTTTAGCTTGATTCAGATATCACACAGTTTTTTAACAAAATAATAAACATATTGTCTAAATCAAAAACCCTGACACACTTAAATAAAAACATTATGCCAAGCTCTTTTTCAATATTCATGGCTCCTTACATGCCAAATCAAGCATGGCTCTTGCATTTGTCCTTTGCCTTCGGTGCTGCAATTACAAAGAACAATGGAAAAAAAATAAAATATGAGACTTTACTTATGAAATAAACTAATCTGGCAGATAATATTTGAAATGAAGAAGTGGAAGAAAAGATACTTACCGAGACCAATGGCTTCGGATCCTTTCATTATCCGTAAGCGCTTGCATGAATCAACAAACATCCTGTATATTTTCATCAGAATAAGGTTAATCTTGAAGCAAAGCTGCTTTTTCTTAAAAAAAAATTTTACAAATTTATTTGTTAATTGTTTTATGGAATACTAACCCCCAAGGGACATCACCAACAAGCATCCAATCCCCATCCTTGTCTTCATAGGTTGGCAGATACTCTGAGCCATTATTTCCACCTTCACAGTTGTATAAACGTACATCAGAAACAATAAATTAATGCAAGATAGAAAAATATCAACTATCTTCATACTTTGAATTTAGATAGCCTTAAAAAATATAAACGTAAAAGAAAAACAGAAAATGTTTCTAGGAACTGTATATACCTGTAGTGAAAGAGCTAAACATCTTCTCTAATGCTGCAGAGAGCTCCTTGTAGCTATTGTACATCTTCAGATCGATTTTGCGAAGGTACGGCGCACCATCCATGCTAACTTTCACAAATGACGCCATATTGTTTGTGGCAGATTTTTCTCCTTCATCTTTGGATTTGTTCTTGTCAGATTGGACAGTCATGATATTCTTACGGAATGATCGGACAGGTGGCCAACCCACTGCCTGAGCCCTTGAATTTAAGAAACAAAATGTAACCAGCTTGATTATGAATTGCGTTGCCTATAGAAGCAACTAATGAAATGAATTGTAGATTATACTTAAAAAACTTTATATCTATGCCAACCTAAATTAAGTTCTACTGCTAGATATAATTTTTTTCATTCTATTATATATGTCAAGCTTCTTATAATTTCAGAGGCATGTGACTATTACTTTTGAGCAACTTTTCTAATTAGCCAAGAACTCTTGCCATTTTAATTTCTCTTACGTTTTCAAAACAGACAGGACCAACATGTAATTGAACTATTTGTCCTATTCCTACCGCATATGTTATATGCAATAAGTATCGATAATTTTCGTAATATTGGTATATATTTTAGCACGCCTGGAACAGTGAAATTAAGATACATCTCTCTCTCTCTCTCTCTCTCTCTCTCTCTCTCTCTCTCTCTCTCTCTCTCTCTCTTTCTCTCTCTCTCTCACACACACACACACAAAACAACCCCACTAAGTCACTAACTCCCCTCATCCTATGTATTTAAAAATCTCAAGGGACGGCAAGGCAGTGGTAATAATGTTAATATGGGCTTGTTTATATATTTTTTGTTTTTATTTATAATATGTATCGACAAGAATTTAGACTACTTATTATAACTGTTTGAGGAAATATAATAAATGTGATATCGATATTAACATAAACAAGATTAGTAGAGAAAGATTAAATACTTGGGGGCGCGAGGTTTCTCGGGGTCGCTAGTGACGGCAGCAGCCAGATTTTTCACGCTAGGAGTTCGATTGATAGTCGTTGCCTCGTCTTCTTTCTTCGCCTCCTCCATGCCGATAGTTGGCAGCTTTAGTTTGAGATCTATTGTCTCCTCAAACCCTCTCTTGCATGAGTTCTTCACAGCATCAGCTCCATCTCCCGGCAAACCAAGCCGGAGCTCGGTCTCCTCCAACCCTAAGCCAGTCATGACTCAAAAACAATGCAATTAATTAGTGACACCTTTCTTGATTAATTTCTCCTCTTATCTATTTTTTTCTCTTTTTTTTTCTCCCTTCAATTCTCTTCTCTTCTCTCTTTCCTATGGGCTGGTTGGCTTCAAAGGAGGGCTAAGGGGAAAGGAGGGGAGAGACCAAACAATCGGTATTAGAGTAAGGAGGTATATATAGAAAATGCATCTATCAGTTAGTTATGGTGAAGATATGAACTTGTCTATCGTTTAGGTCTCATATGTTCCCTGCGGTCTGATCAACTGTGGCAGAGTACTGAACACTCCAGTCTGCATTCACGTGTACGTGTCTGGTAAATTTTTTTCTCTTTTTTTTTCTCCCTTCAATTCTCTTCTCAACTATGTTATGTATACTATGTGTAGTACACTAATTTATGCGCTTCAAATTGGGGATAGCATATAAATTCCGTTTCTGGAATGTTATCAAATAAATTCCATATTCATTTGACAACGGTGACTCTATGTACAGAGTTATTAATGTTGAATACTGATATATACGTATAGTTTAAATAAGTTGTATATAAAGCTATATGCAAATTGTGAATTGTTTTAATAATGCTGATCAAAGTATCGACAAATTTTTCAAAACTTCTAGATGAAATGATTGATATATTTTTAAATTGCACCAAATTCAATATATTCCGTACTCCCGAGTCGTTTTTCGAAATTGAAAATTCAAACAATTAATCTGATTTTGGTAAGTGTAAAGTCAGTTACGTTTTTCGAAATTGACATTAGATATAAAAGACTAGAAAAAAAAATTTAACCCAATTTTGGTTAGTGTAAAGTCAATTACGAACTATTATCAAATAATTTCAGTATATATACACTCTCCCATAAGAAAATTCCATATACAAAAGAAATTATTTTTTGCAATCCCTATTGCTTCCTTGTTGTTGGACCTTTTGCTTCAATATCATAATTCTTGTCTATATTTATTCATTTAACTAACAAATAGTTTGAAAACTAAGAATTAGTCAGTCTAATAACATTTACTATTTAATTTGGTTTTGTTGTTATAGCAATATCAATCATCGTCCAAAGTTACTTCTACAATATCGGCTCATTATAAGCATAACGCTCGATTTGAATATTATAACATAATTTTTTTTTGTTTGTTGATGTTTGTCTTCATCTTTTTTAAAAATAAAAGATTAACTATTTGTTTAGCAACCAGTATTAGCACAATCTTGTATCTTCAATCATGAGCTACACTGTCGTAAAACTAAAGGAGATTATGTACTATCATTCCTATACTATGTACTAAAAACATAATTATCAATTATGTACATCAAGTGTTCCTCAAGTAAGGATGGGCGTTCATTAGAGAAAGAGAAATTAATTCAAATAATTCTTAAAATTTTGAAATAATATTGTTTGTTAAAATATTTTAGAAAAAAAAACGCCATATATATACGTTATGTTTAATACCTCTATCATATAACAAAATTTTGATAAAAGAACACTGAATTATTAAAAAATAAAAAATATATTATAATTTTCATATATATAATAATCTCTATATACTAAAATTTTGACTCAATACATGCGTCGGCAGGCATTCCTAAAACATTAAATAAATTCCAATCACATAATATTAAATAAATTCCTAACACATAATATTAAATAAATTCCAATCACATGTACATTGATACCACCAGAAGTAACCACAGGCGATCCGAAGGGCATAGTAACCGAGGAAGGGTGGTGCACATAACCCAAGTGATTAGTAGGCCCATCCGAGGCGCCACAAGCTGACACGTGTCGTGGATTAGCTGGACATGAACCCGGTTTAAACGGGGGGCTCCTCTTTGATCAGTGATCACTGATTAGTGATGAGGTGACTTTTGCGGCCACACCCATCGAATGATTACAGTGGGCCTCATTTAATGCTCTGTGGGTCCCGCATCCCAGTTGCGCCGAGTGTTGCAAATTACCTGATTTGATATGATGATATCTCCCTTTTCTCTCTCTCTTTTCTTTGCTTTTTAACTAAACATGATTATCTCCATTCATAAACAGAAAATTAATGTATGAATGCCTCCATTTCGGTTTGTTCTTTCTCTCTGTCCCTACAAATAGCTTTAGTAAAATATGAGAAGACGATAATAATCGAATATATCAAAAGAATAATTAATTACAAATTATTTCGGTCGATTAATGATGTGTTCTATTGATATAAAAAAAAATAAGTGAATTCGCAGGTAGTTAAATTAAAAATTGGTTTTGCATTGGCAAGTTAAACATGTCGAATGAATGAAGTGATACCTTTTTAGAACAAAAGATTGTAGATAGACTGAAATTTTACTTTTTACCACATTGAAATTATTATATACTTACATGTTACAACCTTGTCTGTTTATATTAAATTAATAAATCAATCACGACTACCTTTCTTTGAACTAAATATGAAATTTCATTTATATTTTTTTTATTATTGAATGAATTGGAAACATTCTGGTACTTACCGAATTTAATAGAACTTATTTTACGTTACCAAAATTTCAAAATGCTTGCAATAGTTTTTTTTATATATATATTTTTTAGAGATACTAGATAGTAGCTATCTAGTTATACAAAAAATAAAGAGCAAGGTGCCAGTGCACAAAAAATAGTTGCCACAAGTTGTCACAACTTCATATTTTATCAAAATTTAAAATTTTTTAAATTCAAACTCTCAATCCAATGATCTTGTTCAATTTAACGAACGATACGTTTCTATATAAGTTTTCTAAAATTTAGAGTCCATTTGATGCTCGATCTAGTGATCAACAAATGAACGAATCTAGTTAATTATGACAAATTAATTCTAATACGTTCATCATTTGGTCACTTGATTGAGTATCAAACCGACTTCAAATTTTATAAAACTTATATAAAAATGCATCGCTCGTTAAATTGAACAAGATCAACGGTTTAGATTAGACGTTTGAATTTAAAAAAAATTTATATATTGATAAAATATGAAATTGTGACAACTTGTGGCGCAAAAAAATAGTGGCAGCGGAACTTTACTAAAAAATAAAAGCTACAAAGAACAACACATTTTTTTTGTGATTTTTCTTTTATACAACTTATCTGATCTTCGTCACATTTGCAACACCTACACCCAGACTGTACACCTCATCTTACAGACTATTTGTGATAATGTCAATGGAAAATGCTTGCAATAGTTAGTATCTGTATTTAGTCGCTACAATATTTTTTTTAAATTTATAATTGCTTGTAGATAGTCACTATCTAGTTTGTCTAAAAATAATAATTTTTTAAATTTATAATTGCTTGTAGATCTAATGTAATATGAAAACACACCTTGCTCGTGCATGCTTGCATAATTCGATTCACTCCCAAAATCATCTTAAATTTTAGATTGGATTTGAGAAAGTTCTTAATAGTTTCAGTTTTAAAAAAGAAAATCATATCTTTTTTGCTTGCGCAAGGCAAACTCCAGTTTAGTAGAAAATGGAGGTGACTTGAACTATTGGGACCATACAGCCGTAAAAGCGATTTCTAGGACGTATTTGGCGCTGATACTTGTTAACTATTCATTAAATTTTAAAACGAAAGTGGGAGAATTTAATACATGATCGTATTATTTTAATTATTTTTAAATTAATTGACAGGTGCAGTCAATTGAAATTTCCAATATTTCATATTCCAATTGTTAGCTTATGCTGTGGCAAACAAGGACAGACGGAAAATATTAGTAGTTAATCCTAGTCAATTAACATGCCCTGCTTCCTGAAAATAGTTATGAACATATAAATATAAAACATGGAAGAGTTACTCAATAAAACTTACTTGGAAGAACTATGGCTGACCCTTTTTTTTAAAAGAAAATCTTAACATGGCCCGTAAGCCTGCTATGGCTGACCTGATGGCATCATTTTGTATCAAAAAATCCAACATGCTTGTTTTATAAATGTTGGTTTCGGTTAATATTTGATATACTTTTTTTTAAGATAAAGTGGGGATCAAGCCTCCAACTTATTTCTAAATTAAATTAATGTTTATAAAAGATTCTCTAATCGAATTTCAAACATGTAATTTTTTACTTGAGATGCATTGCTCTTTATCACTAGACTAAGAACCGGTTCTCAATACTTGATGTACTTTTCTGCCATATTTACTCCGGGTCATATTCAATCCCACCGCACTTGGGGCTTTTTTCTTATTGAGCCAAGTCGCTGACAAAATCTCAACAAAGCGCCTACTGCATACTAATATTTACATAAATGACCAAAGCGCACAGGGCTTGTACGCCTAAAATTTGAATGGACGTTAGACGCATATTATAGCTGCGCCTTTAATTTTCCAATATTTCTACGTGTGTTTTTATACTTAGAAAAAAAAAGACCAAGACCTAGAAATAAAAGGTAATGTAAAAAGCAATTGTTTATTTAAAAAAATAATTGTTTATGTATTTTTTTTATCCATTTGATTCAATTAAGGAGTGAACATTGGAAATCTTCAGTCTAAGTCTTTTATCCCAAACAAATTAGGATAGGCTAGAAATGACACCCCGATCCTGGTCATTTCTTGTATATATGGCTAAGTTTTTACGCTGGCTCGCAAGCTTATCGCAAGCATGCAGGCTTGTATTTGGTTAAACTATCGCCAAGCCTATCTCAACTAGATGAACTTGTATTTGGTTGAATTGGTTACGTGAAGTAATTCAGTAAAGATATTTGTGCAGAGACAAATGTCGTGCAATGAGGAACAGGGAATTTGTGAGGCGACGGAGGCTCAACGACTTAGTTCGACGATTCGGTTAAGCGACTAGGCTCAGCAACGGGGTTCAGCGACCGAGATGTGCGAGAGAAGAAGAGAAGATGGAGGGAGAAAGGAATTTTTTAGCTGGGTTCAGCGACTGGGCTTAGCGAGGCGACGGAAACTCAATGACTGGGTGGTGGACAAAAGTGTGCCTATGGTTCATCGTGTGCAAGAGAAGAAGAAGGGGTCGAGTAATCTCGCGCAGGACTGGGTTTAGTCGTGGAATCACTCTGGGTTTGAATTTGATCGACTGAGTCCCAAACTCCCAATACATGGGGGTATAATAGTCTGAAATTTTAAGTTTTATTATTTAATATTTTTTTATATTATAAAATATGGCAGAAGGGCAAATACAAAAGGCGCTCGAAATTTTGGGGGGCAAAATCAGGAGTTTGAATTTTTGGAGAGCAAATTCTGTATTCCTTATTTCTGAGGGGTACAAAAAAAATTTTTCCTTGAATTTTATATTTTTTCAAATTCTTTTACTATATATATTATGATATTATTGAAATTGGATGGCAGAAAATACTTCAATTACAGTGTTTTTTAAAATATCATAATATATAGTAAAAATTTCAGAAAAATCTAAAATTTGATCTCTAAGAAGATTACAATATGGAGAACAACTTGAATGTTTCATATTAACTTGAATTTTGAACTTCGAAAACGAATATGATATACATGGACAATCACCATCGTGTACTATAAGTCTACAACCGACCTCACCACACATGTGCTTATATATATTATTACGTAAATGATTTATTTTATTTTAAAATCATTTTAGTAAGGCGGAAAAACAGATTGCGCCTTGTAAACATGTAAATTTAAGGCGCCCAAGGCCTCTGCGCCTTGGCCCTTCATGTAAATATTAGCATGCATTAGGCTCTTTGTTAAGATTTTTAAGAGGCCAGAGCCATTTAAGAAAAAAATCCCGCACTTGTATAACAAAAAGTACATATATAATATATCATATTAAAATACATATAATAATATAGAAGTTCAATTTGGCGATGAAATTTTTAAAATTAGTAGACGAATAATATAAAATTCATAATTTTTTTTTCTAAATGGAACAACTCATACATCAGAACAACACAAATTCTGTACAAAAAAAAAACAAACAAAATAAAAAAAAGTACTAAACTAAAACCTTCCAGTCTCACATCCCGAAAGATAAAGGTCCCCCATGCCCCATCCCAAAGCTTTGCAGGGGAAGATAAAAAAGAAAAAGAAGTAATATTACTAGTGATTAAAAGGAGAACTGCAACTCTATTTCTGATTACAAACCCAAAACAACACTTTTCAAGGTTATATATCTGTACTCATTTTATTAGAAAGATTGAAACAGATGTTATATTTCATATTATCAATACAATTATGCAACCTAAGAATTAGAATCATAATGAGAAATGCTAGTATTCTTTATATAGGACGGATGAGTCCGTTCAATATGATCGTTTTCAAGTTTTTAAATTTCAAATTACCGATTCGAACCGTTCAATATATTCTCCATATTGAAAACTTACAAGAAACCAATTTTTATATTTTTTTTTCAAATTTTTTTACTATTTTTTTTGGTATTTTTGAAAAATCATGATATAAACATTATGGATCGTCCAATAACAACAGTTTTCTAAAATAGTAAAAAATTTCAAAAAAAAATGTAAAAATTGGTTTCTTATAAGTTTTCAATATGGAGAACATATGAACGGTTCGGATCGATTATTTGAAATTTAAAAGCGTGAAAATGATCGTATTGGACGGAGTCCATCCGTCCAATATATTGGACTCTAGCATTTCTCAATCATAATTGGTGCACTCCCAAATAATGTAGTGTGGTAAAATAAAATACAACAAATTAACAAATTAAGTAACATTAATTAATAATTAAGAGGGGGTTGGTGGGGCAGCAAGAGCACTGTAGATAAGAGGGAATAGAGGTGAAAGGGGAAGGCGGTGGGGACAAGGTGTTAAGAGAGGAGGGGGCAGGTCAACTGAGCATGTGAACTGATTCTATCACAAAATTCTACCCGGGATGGTATCGTCACTGATGACTTGATGAGAGCATAATGGAGTTGCATGTATTTCAATATCCCAAATTCCCAATTCCCTAAATTTTATTTCAAAATTCTTTTTTCCTTTTTTTTTTCTTGGGCATGTGGTTAGGTGTTGCTTTGTCTCCTGGTTGGGTTTTGTCAAACTCAAACCCTCTTGAGCCCATGTGCACTGCCCGGTCCGATTGCACCATCCTTCATGTCCCCACTTTTGGGCCTGTTAGTACTTGCCAGGCATGACAAGTCTGAAGTACAGTGCAATGGCCAGCAAACCTAGGCAGGTTTTGTTTCATCAGTTCAAAGTTCAGAATTTTGGGTCAAATTTGGAATGTATTTGCATTTTTTCAAAGGATAGCAATTCGTTTATTGAACAGTTTGCATGTTATTAATTGCAGTCAAGTACTGAAGAGTACTAATTGGTTGTGCCTGATTGCATGAGAACAGGGCTGGAGTAGATGTTGAGAATCATGTTTGACAAATTCAAAACAAGAAATTTAGAGAGAATTGAGTTTGGTGAAAAAAAAATAGAGCATATTCGAAGATTCAATGTCGTTTTGATTATGTGTTGCAAATAAAGATAAAAATCATTTTATTCATAATAGCAGCACAATTCAGTTCTGTATTTCCTAATGAGGAAATG
Source organism: Rhynchospora pubera (assembly GCA_028095005.1). Lineage (NCBI taxonomy): Eukaryota > Viridiplantae > Streptophyta > Magnoliopsida > Poales > Cyperaceae > Rhynchospora > Rhynchospora pubera. The sequence goes on along the minus strand of CM051462.1, from coordinate 154,369,161 downwards.
GATAACAATTCTAGGTTAAATTGGCATATTCAATCTATTCATAAGTTTGTTTGGTTGCAAGCTTTAGATGTGTGATGATACGGTCGATCAAATGAAATTATCCTAAGTTACTTTGAATTAAATTTAATTGTTTTTATGTGAAAAGATTTGTACACTTAAGGATGAATGGATGGCTATAATTAGATTAACTTATGCACAAGAGTAAAAACAAAAATATCAAAATTGTACAAGGGGGAATAGCTTCTAGAGAAAATTTGAATAGCTAAATACATATTAGTCTGCCAAATATCTTAAAACCGTGTTGCTATAATTGACCTCTACTCTTTCCAGCAACAAAACCAGGGGCGGAGCCAGAAAAAAAAATTTAGGGGGGCAAATATGCAATTTTTAATGTCTGGGGGGGCAAATTGCTTAATTTCTATATAATATTACAAAAAATGATAGTAATAGTATACTAAAATCTGAAATGACAGGGGGTGCAACAGCCCTTGCCCGCACCCCCACTGCCTCCGCCCCTGAACAAAACTGACCTTTGTTTCTAAAATTTGCATCAGGGGACCAAACAATTTGATAGGTGGTGTCGCATTGATTTTATCATGCCAAATGCTAAAGAGGCAAAGGTCTTTGGACCACTGAAAGATATTTGCACAGCTGACCTAGGCTGGTTGGCCAAGCCCACATGATAACCTTTCTCTATCTTTCCTTGTCAGATGGTGTGTTTTCTGCTAGCCTGTTCAATTTTGGGATGGGCCATTGTTTTGTTTAGCCCTAAAAATTTTCATCTCCTCCTTTCTTTTTTTCCCCTTCTCGTCAATACAACATTTCATCTCAAAAGTTTGTTCTATTTGCAAATGGGAAAACATATATTCTGCTATCTTAATTCAAACACTATAGCGATGTTAAGATGAATGAACAATAGTCGCTAATTCAAATAAGTGATTATACAAAAAGTTTGTTCTATTTGCAAATGGGAAATCATATATTTTGTTAATTCATTGTTCATATTCAATATATTTATGTCATGAACAGATGTGACTTTCAACCTTCATTTCATTTAAGACTAAACCTAACCTCCAATTAGCTTTTTTGGAATATGTTCTGGTGAGGAAATGCATCAAAATAACTGTAATCAAAGTCCCACGTGCGAGTGCTTCTAAAAGTACATGACAATTCCATGTGCACGAGCAACTCCATTCATTTATTGCTTGATGAGCGGCTATTGATTTTGTGTGACACGTGTGCACCTTCCAGCTCACAGATGAATGAGTATAATATATATTCAATCGAGTTAATTTGGACCCACAAATTTTTAACCTGGAAATGAACAAAAGGTTCATTGAATTGGTTTTTTAATGCCGAGTTATGCAGATACAAGATTCCAATTTCAGGGTTATCGGCTGGTTGCATGAATGTGTGCGATTTCAAGGCATGCATAGTTTGGAGTTAGAACGAGTACACGTGTTGTTCAATAATTTAAATTTGATTGATTCAATGAACTTCTGTTCTACATGACTACATTACTAAAACATTGTTTAATATTTGTTTTATTAATTGCTAAGATTGACCACCAGAAGGTAATCTACTTTCAAGAAACCAACATAAACAGAGTTCAGTGAACTTGTGTTCTTCACAAGTTATTATATTTTGATACCTTTAGTTTATCAATGTTTATTATATTTTGATACCTTTAGTTTATCAATGTTGTACACATGGTTTCTTGTTGTCCGTGTGGATTGTGGAAGGAAAAATGCATGAACACTCGTCGGATGCAGAATAAATTCTGTATTCAACAATCACCTTACAATTGTGTATAGTATTTGCAAAAAAGCATATGAGAAACACAATGTCGTCTAAGTGATAAACTTCACAAATTCGAAAACGATCTAAAAACTATTTGAAGAAATTGTGTGAATATTCATATGGATTGCTTACTGTCATCTACAATTTTATCATCGCTAACCATCTCTTGAACAAAGTAAACACATAAAAGAAATAAGGTGATTGATGTATGGTTTTCATACTTAATTTCCAACTAGAATAAGTCCAAAATTATGTTCAAATACTTGTATTTTTACTTATTTTTATTTTAATTCTGCTAATGTTAGGTTGTAGAAAAATTCAACCGTAGCCCGGTAATTTTTTTTTACAGGTTCATCGTTTATTTGGCACGAAGAATGGAGAAAACCAACTAAGATAAAAATGCTTAGACAATTGGAACGGTCCACCCCGACCTCATAACAGGCCGTTCCAACCAAAGGAGAAGACATCCAGACGAACTCGACCAGACCCGACAAGAACAGTCTGCCCCAACCTCAGGACGGACCGTTGCAGCCAAATTCAAATGTCTAAAAATAGAGTGACCGTTTTATCAAGGCATTTTCTTTTATTTCCACTGCCTCTAGGAGCTTTCCTGCCACGATTGGAACCGCCAAATGCTTGCTATTTAAGCTCTGCCATGTCCCCAAGCCAACGCTAAGTTCGAAACCCTAGGTTTAGCGATAGCATGCTGAGACGACTAGCCCACGCCTGAGACGCACCGTCCCAGGATCAGGCCGGACCACCCCAGACAGGACAGAGCACATAATCGTGGAGATTTCGAGCTTTACTTGTTGTAACTTGGTTTTTCTCTTTTCTATATATTTGTATTTGATGAAACCTGCTTTTTCTTGCATGGATTTGTTAAAGTAGATTAGTTTAGGGGCTAAGCTTTGATAACTTTTTTTTTAGTTGCTTTGTTTTATTTCAATGCTTCAGTTGAGTTAAGTTATGTTCTTCTTTTTGCAATTTATTATTGATTAATTGCTTGCTAAATTCTGTTATTGTTTGATCTGATTGTCTCGTTAAACAAAGATCTAGTTTAATTGTTGAATATAAATCAAATTGCAATAATAAGTTAGTAATCAAATCTGTTTGGTAGGTAATATCCGAAAGGATTTAACCAGGTTTTAAGTAATTAGAGTTTTGTCCGTAAATCAGAAGATTGAGGGTTTACCAAGATCCAGAAAGTAGTCTAAAATACTTGAACCAAGAAACGGAAGTTGAAATTTAGGAGTTTTAAGAGTTGCTAATCTAGACCTTTTGACTTGACCTGAACGGAAGTTAGAGCGCAAGTCTGAAAGTTAGGTTTAGTTAAATTTGCATAAAAACACTCAACATATAGTTAAGTAAGATGACAAATAAAGTATCAGCTGATTGGAACGGACCGTTTCAGGGTCAGGATGGACCGCTCGGAAGGGGGCGCTTGAGCCAGAACGACATGTTCCAGGCAGCTGACAGGTGTTGAAACGGTTCATTACAACCTTGATAGATTGAAAAAAGTTGGGTACCTGAATCTATAACCTTTTGTCAATTGAATTATCCACTTAAGCAATTTAGGTTTTGGCAAATTAGGATTTCTACCTTGCAATTTATTTATTGTTTAACATGTTCAACACTTCAAAATTGTTTATTTCCCTTAGGATTTAATTTAATTCGAATAGTTTAACTTAGAAACAGAATAGTCCGCCCCCGAGATTCGACCTTTAAACTGAATTGCAAACAAATTAGTATCAGTATTTAAGGAATTAATTTGATCAGTACCCTCAACACCGATCAGTGATTATAAAAGAGATCAAAATGAACATATACAAACAAATAAGTTCAATAAAATTAAGTTGAATATGCATATAAAAATCTGAACGAGAATGATAAAACTTATTTGTTTGTATATGTTCACATTAATCATCTATATGTTCATCTTATCTATTTTATGTATTCATCTTCTTCAAATGATAGCAATCGATGACAAAACTGAAAATGACCTTTAGGGCTGCAAAATGATCGAGACAATGGCGCAAATGAGCTGTTGCGTTGATCGTTTTGCCCTATGCGACGAAACAATTTTTTTATTTCGTTGATTGTTTCGTCCTGACGAAACGATCGAAATTGACGAAATTTTTGTGATTTACGCATGGACGAAACCTTTTTATTGTTTCGTTAACCGTTTCGTCCAACCAAATGAAATCGTTTTGTTATTTCGTTAATCGTTTCGTCCGGACGAAATGAAACGAAAAACGATTAAAACGACTTCCATTTTCAGCCCTAATGACCTTTATCATTTCTCTATTCAGTTGAAGGGAATCTGAAAATAATTATCGACATGTGGGCCACAATTAGGGGTGCATAACGTGGAAAACGACCACGAAAGTGGTCATTTTCGTTAACCGTTGCATTGATGCACGAAATTTTTATACTTATTGCGTTGATTGTTGCATCCGTTTAGCACATGTTGCGTTGATTGTTCCGTTGATGGGAACGATCAAAACGGTTATAACCGTCTTTGACTACCTAATTGTTTTGCATTTTATTAAGATGTAAGAAAATAAACTATTCTGCATTTTGTATGAAACAGAGATAGAGAAATGACAGGTTAGGTCACGCGAAAAAGGGGGAGGAGACACTATAATCACATCTTGCTCTCGACGGCGATTGTACTCGGTGGTGTAGAGGCGAGAGAGATAGATGTGAATGTGTTCGGCGGAGAAATGACGGAGCGACGCTGCAGAAATCTAATTTTACTCATTTCTCCCTCGATCTCTCTGTTGAGGTCCTCTGCAATCTAACAATAAAACCATAAAAAAAATTTTAGACGAAATGCGCGAAATAAACGACCACGAAAAAAAACCAGTTTCACTAATCGTTCCGTTCTAAGACGAAACAATATTTCTATTTGCGTTGGTTGTTCTGTTCCTTAAACGAAGCTAAAATCCTTATCCGTTATCGTTCAGTTCTGGACGAAACGAAACGAAAGAACGGTCGAAACGGCTACCGTTTTCAGCCCTAGCCACAATGATTAAAACGAGGCAAACAAATGGCGCTTTCCCATTTCATCTCTTGGCCCAAAATGTACGGCACACTAGCCCATTGCTTGAGCGAATCATGCATTTACATTCATGAGATTCATGTTTCCTAACGGCTAACGCTTTTTTCTAAGTATAAATGCCACATCCCGTGATAATGTTCCTGTGGTCCTCAATTAATTTATCAGGAAGGAACAAATAATATTATTATATGTTGTTTTTCTTTCTTCATTTTATATCTTCCAACATTAACACGGTTGTAACTTTTTAAGTTGTGGCACTTTTTTTGGCAGATAGAAGGCCGTCAATATTGCAATAGAAATGTTTACAAAAGTCATTTGTTTCTAAATAAACGGCAAAAAATTGCATGGAATGTTAAGATCATAGGTATACAAAAATATCCCTCTTTGCATATTATCAAATGATGACATGGACACACACAATTAAGTAGGGATAACTCATAAAAATGAAGTGGTTCGAGTTGAGCTCTGTTATTAAGCGTGCATGTTAATTTTTAGAAGATGGATAGTTCAAAAATTTGTAACAGTCAGTTTTGAAATTTATAATAAACATTTCGAATGCTGTCCATTTACTGAGGTGCCACAGAAGACGAGAAATCCTCAATTAGCAGATGTAGTTAATATATATATATATAGATTTGTTGATTGAGAGAAATTTTATGAATTCTTTAGAATAAGGAAGAATATGCTCATAGTTGTAAGAAATTCTATGGAAATCTAGTAAGAGTAATTGACTAGATCGGTGGTCATGTGACTGTGTCAGTAAACATATTTGTCAGATTTATGCAGTTGGGTTTTAAACATATTTTGTCCTTTAATTTAGGACCAAAAGTACTGTTGCCATTATTGTTTAAATTTAGGATAAAAACAAATTCATTCCCTTTTACTTCATTCCAGGTCATGATAACAATACCCTTGAATTTCACTTTGATATATCAGACTAAACATAAAAGTGATTTTACTTTATTTGAAGATTTCCCAGCTCATTAGTTGGTCCAATAGTTGATCAATCTAAGAAATTTAATTATAATACGACAAGTTCTCAATGAATGAATAAGACATGTTTATTTCTGCCTTGATTATTTAAAAAAAAAAAAGAATACAAGATGTTGGTGATATACGTCTCCAGATGATGCGCCTGATAAATTCTTTATAAACTGTTTTATTTCTTTTCTTTTCTTTTTTTGCTTACACGTGGCAGCTGAATTTGTCTGTGACTATTCACACAATGAACTTGGAATTGAACTTTGCAGTGTTTTCAGACCGAAGACATTCTTATTAACTAGTGCTAATCTCGCGCGTTGCGCGATTCATCTATCTCTATTTCAAGTATGAAAGATTAGTAAAGTATAAGAGTATGTGTGATGAATTGTTTGATCAATACTAATTAACCAAACTAAACATTATTAGGTGGATGTGTGGAACATTTCTCCACCGGTTTAAATTGTAATTCATCAATTAGTATTTAAACCTCATTGGTACTCGTATAATCAATTCTCTATTTAGGTATTGCGGTAAAGAACGAAATACGGATTAGAGTGCTTACCTCCAAAGTTCACAATACTGATTCTTTTGCAAAAGAGATTTTTAAATTAACAACCATTCGGCAAAGAGTTTTATCTATTTTTATTTTTTTTATTATTTTTGGTGATTGAGTTCTTATTATTTTTATAAAATTCTTATGATATTATGTGCAGACAAAACTATCAAATAACGTATTTGAAAAATGTTTGCAATCTAGAAAAACAATCACAAAAAGCATCATTGTCAGTATTTAATTTAAAAAACACACACACACACACAGTAATGAAGTATAGCCATTTGAAAGAGAAAAATAAGAAAGACAATGAAATTACCATATACGTGTGAACATTTGACATTGAACTCTCATGTATATAAAAATGAAAAGCATGATTAATGAATATAAATGAAAAGCAAGAGGTAGATAGCATGACATCAACGAATAAAGAATCTACTTATCCACATGAGCGAATCAGAAATGAAATATATATGCTTGAAAATCGATACATCTTTAAACTAATCCTACATCACAATCTAGCAACAATTCATGACATGAAGTATAAGCCATGAGAATTGAGAATATTGAATATAAATGGTCTGTCAGTGTGACAGAAAATATATGCAATATATATAAAGAAGGCAAAATTGGATATACAACCCCTCCAATCTTTTAAAACCAGAAATAAACCCCTCTGATCTATAAAATCGGATATAAACCCCTCTAATTAAGCTTTTCTCAGATATGGACTCCTTTCTCATTTTCAATCAAATTTTTAACTTTAAAAAATCTTAATGTTAAATTAGGACAAAAGTATCCCTGACCTGAAATAAATGGACCTACTGCTCAGAAGTCAGAACAATCCTTGGTTCTCAAGAAAAACCTTTGGAGAAGAGTCCCTGTAAGCACTTCAATTTTGATGGAAAGCCACAAATAGTAAACTTTAAATACTTACTTAGGTGAAGAGGAGATAGTAGTATCTTAGAAATTCTGACATCACTTCTAACTTCTCTGGCTAGCCACCACCCACTGTGAATATTCATCCTGCATCCCAAGGAAAAAATAATAAAAAAACTAATTTTTTTTTATGAAGAAAATTTTAGAAATAAATAAAAAAAATATGAGCTTTGAAAGATGTCAACCCATGCCAACAGGAGATGCTAGGAACTTCAAGCATTCAGCTTCAGCTGAATCAGAAGCATGAGCAGCCGGTGCAATCAAAGCCCTCTACATAATTGTAAACAAAATTAGAAATTTGGAAGGAAAAGCTCAATTACGAAATCATAAAAGACCTAAACAATTTGTAGGTGCCATTATAAAAAGTAGTAATCATAAAAGACCTAAACAATTGTAAAATTTTTCTTCTTTTAGGTGTACATTTATGTACCAGATATGCCCTTGCAAAATGTAAGGAAAAACCTGAATAAATGAAAGAGGGATAAAAAGAACTATTTCGATAAAAATCAGTTTACTTGATAAGCCATGAGCTGAAAATTAAGAAAAAAAATTAAAATGAGAGCAATTTATTTTTTTAAATCACAAAATGATCGATTGAAGCATACATTTGGACTTATGAGAGAGGAATTAAGGCCAAACTGATACATAGCCGCCAACTGTTTTGGTTACGTTATAATTTTTCAATAACCAAAAAAAAGCTTTTACATAACACAACCAAAAAGTTTGTACTTTGATTTGAAATTTGGAGGAGAAGAATTTAACTCTCATATTATAAAATTAATGAAACAAAAGCCATACCAGTACCACATAAGGTTGCTTCCTCTCTCACTAAAGAAATTTGAAGCAACAACAGTATACATAAACAAAGTACATTCAAAACACAGTTGAGTAATTAATAAAGAGAGGGAAATACCAGTGGCAATCTCGGATCCAGAGATGTACACTCCAGCCTACACAGCACCTCCTGACCTGAACAGATACGAAAGCACAGAAATTAACACCTGCTCAGTACAAATAAAATCCAGAACAACAAAGACAAAATAGCTGAAAAAACCAAGATTTCGGATAAAGCAAAAACTAAGGAAGGAAGGAAGAAAAGCAAGCAGGAAAAGGAGGTTACCAGGAAAAGAAAGAAACAGTTGAAAAGAAAAAAAGCAAAAGAGGCGATGAAGAGAGGTGTATATGTGAATCCCGAACAGAGGACGAGCAGGTACGCACAAATTCCCAGCAACGAAGGTGGAGAAACGGGAGGCAGGGAAGGAGCAGGACACCAGCGCAGAGAAAAGGGAAGAAAAACAACGCAGGACCACAACACCGTGAGCAGGGACCCCATCGAGCCAACCTAACCGTGAGCACGCACGTCGCGCTGACCTGGTGAAACCGCTAAGAGATCGACAGCGCACAGGGAGCCGACAGGGCAGGTTGCGGAAAGAGGGACGAACAGTGGCACAGTGGCGATGAGCGACGGGGAAAAAGAAAGAGAGAGAGGAGCGACTGACTTTTTTGGGGTTTGGCGAAAGGCTCAGACCAAAGGGTGACCATTGGAGGGGCCAGATCGATCCATCATGCAATAAAAAATCCAACGACTAAAATGACTGCACTGTACTAACCACAGTGCTCACGGGCAACTCACGGCACACAAAATTTATATACTTCTAATTCCAGCACACTTTTTTCTCTTTAAGGAATTACAAAATTATATATTTTTTTTGTGGAGAGAGCTTGTCCACGTCTCACCATACAAGTTTGTTTGAGTACAGTGCTGTGTACAGTAAAAGAGTTAAAGGTCTTGTGTGGTCCATTGACCCTCTTAGTTTTCAGAAAAGACTTTACAATTATAAACTTTTTTTCAATTTAAAAATTTTGTTTATTTAAATTACTCTCACCTGACACCGCTGATTAAAATATGTCTATTCCACTTTTTGTGTAACTAAACTAAAACCAGTTTCCCTTTTTGTTCAGCGCAGGATATTAAGGAACGTGTCATGTACGAAATTTATTATTAGGAATACATTTTTTTTTAACCACATCGACTTAATAGGAAATAATAAGATAAGGAGTTTTATGCTTTATGTTACCTCTTTAGAAACTTCCTTTGATATATTTTATGTTTCATAGGCTAGCTAACTAGTTTGCTATATCAAAGCTAGTACATTTGTGAAAAGTTTGTTCTAGCATCTTCTAATAAAAAAAAGAAAAATCTCTTTTAAGATTTATTTAGTACGACAGGGTGTCAATCTTAGATTTCGAAACAGTGTACAATAATAATTACTAAGGAAATATTTGTTTCAGGCTTAATTTTAAGTATCAATTTAGCTTAAACACGCAATGTTAGTTACAACATTGGAAACCTTTATTATAAAATTTTAAAACACTTTTTCTGAAGAGACAGAAATGGATTTTTCATAAATAAATTAATAAGATTTTGTGCCTGAAAAAAAATTCTTTTTCCACCATCTTGTGACAACCGGCTCTACCTAGATCATCTCAAACTTTTTTATAATAAGTAATGTCGATGTTAATAAAGTTGTTCTATTGGAAATTGGAATTCGTGAGATATTTGACATTAGTTAGTTCTTCCTCGTCCAGCCGTCCTGCATTTTTTAAGGGAAAATGGAACAAAATCATGTGAGCTTCAAAACGTAACAAACGCACATGTATTATGTACTTACCAATAAATGACATGAACATTGGATGCTTTCCGTTCCTTAAATACGATTTGCTCTTTGTGGGGTTTGAGCAGCAGAATGCAACGAATGAAACTGACATCACTAATAGAGTTGTGATTTTATTTGGATGTAATTTTTTTGTCTGGTAAAAAGTTAAAACAAGTCACGGCCTTTAAGACGGAAAAACTTAAAGAAAAATTAATTGGTCCATGCTTATTGAATATAGAGGTGTTTAAATAGTTTAGTTTGATATTAATCAAAATCAAATTTATTTTAGATAAAATGGTTCGGTTGTTTGGTTTAACAATCACCATCGCTCGGTTTTCAGTTTACGATACGATTTATGGCCTATGGATTTTCGATTGTGGATCGATTTTGATAACTGTGCGAAAATCTAATAAATCAAACAAACTAGTGAATCTAAAGTTCATAAATATTATGTTAGTATCCCAATATTGCACATGTTAATATGTAACATTATCAAGTTACTGCTTGTATTTATTGATTATAATTTTAATACTTGTACTAATCTAAATTAAACTGAAAAAAAATATCGTAGTTTCATTAATTTTATGCAAAATAAAAAGAAGAAACATCAGTTTCAGAAAGACCAAACCGACAATGAAGCTCATTGCTATTTGCAATGAATCTTAAAAGAAAGTGAAGAAGAAATTTGTTAGGTCTGTTTATGCTTATGACTACAAATAGTTGAACCATTCAGATTCAGTACTATCACTACCAAAAAATGGTTCTGTGTATAATCAAATAGAACCGAAAATAAACAAAATATGAAGAAGCTCCAAAGAGGTGCACAGAAATCATGCGATTAAATTCCTCCAAATTAAATGCACTAGGAGACATGCAACCAACAAGCTTTTAAAAACCCCGCTGTACAACAAAACAAAACATAATGAAGATAATGAAGAGAAGGAGAGAAACAGAGACAATGCATGCATGCGTGTCACTTTGGCTGTACAATTTTGAGTACTCTCCTCTCCTGTGCTGTGTCCTTGCACAGATTAGCTGGAGAAGAACATTCAAAACCATCATATTATGGAATTCAATTTGGAGAAATTTCCGAATTTTGGGCCCATTCGTGCAGAAACTCTATTGCTACGTTGGAGCTTTTAAATTAAATATTGATACATTGGCCGCCTGAGTTTTTTGTTTCAAACTGGTTGCATGGCACTTTCGCAAGATCTATAGATGGACTTCGACTGAACCAGTTTGATGGGGCTATAAATATTTGTCTAAACAATGTTCACATAATAAGCGTGGCGGACACTTTATTTATTTATGTTGGCCCTTTTCAAATACGCGTAATTTTCGTTTTGTATTTGTTAAAATAAAGATTAAGCTCGAATGCATTTTAAATTTGGGTTTTGAATTGATAATTAATACCTAAGTTTGGAATTTGTTTGGCTACAACGTATAACTTCTTTAATGTAAAAATAGTAAAAATTATTAATTACGTTTTTGTTTACAACAGACCAGAGTTTTAAATGAAATATTTGTACTCTCGAGTTTTCTACCAAATAAAATTGGAGAACTAGTTCTTGTAGTTAAATAGAACAATCTTTGTCTCGTTCTGTTTGCCATCCCTCTGTTAATCATGCCAATAATCGGTTACTACTCATGATGAATACTTTTCTTTTTTTTTTTTTAGTTTCATTTCTCAACATTTTTTATTGACTATTCTTCCAACCCTAGATATTGCTACACATACCTAATTATTCCAAACACACTGACCCACAAACTTATTGTACCAGTAATACCCTCTACCCCATTCCACACGGTTGCATGTTCCCACCTCCCCCTACCCAATCAATGGTGACAACACCATTTGACCCCACACTTGAACAGCCTTGTCCACTTGTCCCCTTGACAAGCGCAAAAGTACACCAACAAATGGGCCGAGTTAACCTAACAATACACCAGCCTTGCCAAACTGTCAAAGGGACCAACATCAATGAATTTTCTAGTGGTGTTGTCTCTTCTTTATCATGCTTCGTTGTTTCCTCTCTATATATGAGAACATAACATTCTATAAACCATTCAACTCCTATAGCGGCAGAAGAAGACTCACAGAGACCAACTAGATATATATAACATATACGTTGCAAGAGTAGAGAATGGATAATGATACAGAACTACGACTTGGCTTACCGGGGAGTGTCGAGGTGAAGAAACCAAGAGAGACACCGCAGAAGAGAAGCTCTCCCGATTGTATATCAGTTGAGGATGACAATCTTGACAGACCTTCACCCAAGTAAGATTAAAGTCATGTACCAACCCATGTACCATCCTGGCATGGCCTTTTGGTACAACCCAGCTGTGCCAATTGTGGATATGCTTAGACTAAAAGTTTCCAATTAAAATTGCAGGGCACAAATAGTGGGTTGGCCACCTGTGCGTTCTTACATGAAGAACAACTTCTATTCAATGAAGAACAAGGCTGACATGGCAGGGAAATACGTGAAAGTGAGCATGGATGGAGCTCCTTATCTTAGAAAGGTTGATCTGAAAAACTACAAGGAGTACAAAGAGCTCCGAGAAGCCTTGGAGAATTTATTTGGATGTTTTTCTTTAGGTAAATTATATAACATGAAATGACTTTATAATCTGCTCTTACTGAAAGTATGATTTTTCCTTTTTTGTCATTAATTACACTATTTATTGACGAACTAATGATCTCTAATTTAAATGAAATATAGGTGAAATATTGAGAATGGATGGCAAATATACGATGGAATACACGATTGCCTATGAAGATAAAGATGGAGACCTGATGTTACTCGGAGATGTTCCTTGGGAGTATGTACTTATATAATTTACACAGTTGTTTCAATCCTTTAATATTTATGATTTTTTTTTATTTCTTGGTGTTTGGTACTGATCGATATAGACATGTACCAGACTATTATTATTAACCATGTAATTTCAATATAATTAGGCACTAAGATTCTTAGTGGAACACTTGTATTAATCCATATTAATTTCTGTACTTGTTGCGAATTATGTAGGATATTTCTATCATCATGCAAGAAGTTGAGAATCATGACGGACGCATTAGGAAACAAGGACAGAGAGGATTCCAAATAATTTATGGTAGCTTATAGACCTATTGATTTGCACGTATGGTCAAGCCCCCATTTCTCAAGCATGACAGATAGAGCGCGAAATTGCTTTTGGGTTTCGGCATCTGATGAAAGATGGCAAAATTTGGTGTAGAAGATGCATAGTATCAGAAAATATCACTGAATTAAAGATGTTTGTTGGCATGGTGAAAAATGGATATTTCTATCTGCAGAGCAAATTGAGACAAAAATTAAAAGCATTTCAAATTGGGTTGGAAGAGGCTTTCCTCAGCTTCAAACAGTGTCCATTATTTTATTTATTCTCTTTACTTTACACTGTTTCTTTTCTGTTTTCCCTTTTGTATTATAGCAAGTTGGCTTGTAATATATTTTCTTCAATCATTATCAAACACGCTTAAGTAATGCAATAAATTTATGCTTTAGTTTTTCCGCAATGGCTCAGGTATCTAGTTAAGCTTGTTGCTAGCGAGGTAACACATAATCATATTCAATCTACTAGTTAGTCCAATATAATACTTTGCTCTGATTTCTTAATGAACAATATATAAAGTGGTCCATTCTTATCTCTTAAATCCGGCAACAATACAATTCACAAAAGCAAAATGGAGAATTGTATTTCATTTGTTAGAGAACTTAAGAAAAATATGAAAAGATTAATACGTTTTTTTCTAAATTTCTAGCTCTTAATCAGCGTCACCTGTCTTTTAAGATGATTGCTCTACCCCATTATTCCCAACTTATCCTCAAATATCTCATCCATGCTTAGCTATTCTTGAACAAATTTAGATGACAGCTTATAATCTATTTCAATTCTGTTCTCTAATTCCCTCAAAAGCGTTCTCACAGGGGCAAAGGTCATGACTGATGAGCAATACCTGCCTGTGTCAAGCAATTAATACTCCCAACTTCCTCTCTTCTATAAACTTACTATCTAATAGCTTCACTGACAATATATCGAAACGAACCCACCTTCCCTACCCCATCCTGTCAGAATCAGTACAAGTACTGGATGTATTCAGGGATTCTCAACTGCAGAAGATTGTGAATGTTTTTTTTTTTTTTTGTGATAAAAGCACCCTAAACTAAGGGAGTCTCCATCCTTTAAAACCGCCAAAGTAGAAGTCACATAGTAAGTGACTAAGCAAAACAAAAAAGTCTACTCCTAAAGAAAATAACATCCAGCTGGTTTCATACAAGATTGTGAATGTCTATTAGTAAATAAACTTATAGATTAAGAGAGAGTTCCTTGTGACTAACTTCCAGCTGGTTTATTCCAGATTCTATTTTCCTCAATGCAAGGAGCTTTCTTGAAAGTTGAAACTAGCAAACGACATAACAGAATGCAACAATTCATTCTCCACTTCAAAATTCTCACCTCCATCTGTTCTATCAAATGTGCTTTCTTTCTACTTTCCAAATCAACACAATCCGTCATGTATGCTCTGAAAACCATGCTTTGAGCATTCTATCTTTATACTGATAAATGAGAAGCAAACGCATTTCTCACGGCACGTACACTTTCCATTTATATATAAATTAAAAGCTTAAAGCACAACACTATCGTTTTGAAACTTTCGGTAAAGTTGCGCATGCAATTGGGCCAGGTGAAATTTGCAAAAAGAAAAATAATAATTTGACCATATCAATACAAAAATTTATGGTATGGCTCGTGATTCATTCGAGAACAATTCAATTTTAAGTCGGACTACCTCAATTTTTTATTTAAATTTTTTTTTTGTCAGCTAGGTTTGAACTTCATTTTATTTTGAATGACTGCTTGGTACATAATTATAGGAGGTTGGTACCAATCAAACTGAATCTTAAATAACTATTTCTTTAGACTTTCTCAGATAATAAGACTTATTAATTGAGTATATTATATCATAGACTACTCGCACCCAGAAAAATGATACAACTCAAAATGAGCGGTTAGAGTAGTCTTGAATATCAAAATTGCGCCACAAGGTTACTTCATGAACAGCTTGACATTTCCAACGAAATAATAATAATAACACTAAATGTTAACAGAAGTAGTATCACTATTCAGTCACAACAAAATTTTAAGTTACAACGTCTCATAAGTCCGGAACAAAACTTTTAAACAAGACAACAAAATCGCTCAACAACTAGCGGTTAATATTACATAGGAATCTACTCACTATGACTTCTAAAAAGAAAAAAAAAAAAAGGAAAAGGCAAAAAAAACTGCTTATTTATCGCTTCCTTTTCTTACCCTTCTCTGTAAGAGATTTTAATTTCTGCTCTTTTCTTGCTTGTGCTTGCTCTTCGAATCCATCATCAATCATTTTCATTTTCGCTACTCTTCTAGCAACAAATACCTGTAATATATTGTGGTGCAAATCATAATTCAGAGGTATAGCAGTTAATTTCACAATCAAGAAGATAAACAAGGAAGTGGGAAAGAACAAGAATATAGCCTTGACAGCTTTTTGCAATATTTCATTACTGAAAATACCAAAAACCTAGAATGCTAACAAAAATACAATGAAGTGCAGTAAATAGAATTACCAGAATAGCAGTCTTGTATAAGAATATATTGCCTTTATCCAATTCTACCTTAAGGTAATAGAAACAACTATTTTCGAACCAACTATAGATTCAACCTTACTGTTTCAAACAATAATTTTGACTGACCCAATCAATAAATTTGACTAAACAAACTGATGCAACATCAAATTGCATCATTTCATAAACTAAGATCTAGTGCAAGGGCGGAAGATTGTTCCATACAGTTACATAGCATAAAATATATGAAGTCAACAATATATTCCAAACACTTTGGCAGGTAGAAGCAAGGAAGAGGCCTGACAACATATTTCCCACATAAGGAACAAAGCTACAATCAAACCCAATTAAAACTTTCTTACCATGCCTCAATTTGACAGCATATTGTGTGACTTAGGTCAAGATAATGTCTACCAAAAATGGTCCTATACAGTCAATAATTAACAGTTCAAACTGGTATTATTCCTGACTAGACAAAACCTATATCTTGTACCAAATCATATGCATACCCATTTTACTACCACATAAAACATACAAATTACTTGGTAAATTTGAGACTTGAATTTGAATCAAGGAATAATGAAAAATACATTCAAAACAAAAATGCAAAGATAAAACAAAAAAATAATAATAATCTCTACCTGAGTAATATCCTCAAAAACTGCTTTCTCATCATAGTCGTATTCGTCTAATTGTCTTTTAATGACACCTTCTATCTCATGCACAAGAGATTCGTCTCTCTGTAAACCACTATCTAATTAGTTTCAGCTTCATCGACATTGACAATATAAGGAGTTTCTTTGTGCCTGAGAGAAATGGTGGCTTTTTGTTTGAAGTAAAAAGGAATTCTCTCCCCTTTTTTTTTCAAGTTTGGAAGAAAAATAAGCAATAATCAATATAAGGAAAGATAAAATATGTGGCCCAAATATAAAAAAATAAAATCCTTCCCCATATAAAAGAACAAAGAGAGGCAAACCTCGGTAACAAAGCTTACAGACAGATCACCTCTATATCAAAAAATAAAATCCTTTCCCATAGAAAAGAACAAAGAGAGGCAAACCTCGGTGACAAAGCTTACAGACAGACCACCTCTACCAGCTCTGGCAGTTCTTCCCACTCTGTGTATATAGTCACTAGGGTCCCTAAAATCAACAAAAAGTATGTCCAATAAGCATCATAGGCATATCAAATAATCAAACTTTCTATCAAACTTAGCTTTTGGACCAAGTGTTATTTGACCTTGCATGAGCAAGGAGGTCACAATTTTATTATTTGTCTCTTGTTTAATTTACTAACTTTCTAGACCCTTTTTTTTTGGAGAAGCTAGATAGAGGCTACCAAGCAACTTCCTAGACTTGAAGCTAATAGATTACAACGACTAAGCCTTTTGTTCCAAACAAGTTGAGCTAATAGATTAGCAAAAGATAATTTCTCTACCAACTTAAATTTAAAAAAGCAGCAGCATGTAAAATGATGACGAGAAATGCTATACATCAAATGCTACATATTGACCAAATCTAGTCCAAAAACACCATAAAAATCATAGACACTGCAGTTGTGAATTTGCGGGTAAAACAAAATTAGGCTTAGAACAGGACAAACCTAAAGCAGACACTACAAACAAACCTAGGGATCTTTAATTTATAACTACCCCTAACTGACTAGAGTGATACCATGATCTGGTACATTACTTAACATGAACAAAAGAAAGAAGAACAAAGTTTGGATATAAACAAACCTAGGGATATTATAATTTATAACAAGATCAACAGTTGGAATGTCCAAGCCTCTGCTAGCAACATCTGTAGCAAGTAACACTGACACCTGACCAGATTTGAACCGGCTCAGTGATGCAAGCCTAAGAGATTGCGACTTGTGGGAATGCAGAGCCACTGCCGCTTGACCCACCTCCTCCAACAGTAACTCTAAATAATGGCATGTTCTGTAAACATATTGCATGTGATCAAACAAAATTTATAATGAGCATACCACAACTTGTGCTTAATGATCACAGTAACACGATATAGTAGTACGCCAAAATTTGTAACCAAACCCAAAGAAAATCCTGATTGAGGCTGGATTAACACTCAGTACTGCAACTGTTATCCAATTCTGAGATTTGCAATTAAGCCACATTTCAACCAGGACAGGACTGTCTCACACTGGTCTACTTGACCAAATATCCCTCAATCAATAATCAATTCTAAAAGGAGGGGAAAAAAAAAAAAGGTTTAATGGGTCACAACACAGCCAACCAGACTACGACAGTCTTCCAAGTAGAACCTACAAGGCTACAACATATACTTATATCAATACAGTAGAACCAGAATTAGTACTATATGCCAAATAGATATGGACATACCTACAAGTGGAAACAAACACAATGGCTGAACGGATCCCCTCTTCTTCCATGTTAGATAAAATATGAGAGAGATATAGCTCCTTCAAGTCAGCTGGTACTTTAAGGTACTGTTGTTTCAGAGTCTCAACTGTCTTTCCCCCTTTGTCCCCCTCAAAGAAGAAAAAATTATTTCCAGAAACTTCTGATAGTGTTCTTAAATTGCCAGTCATGGTTGCTGAAAAGAATAATGTTTGCCGTTTTCTGGGTAAAAGCTGGAGAATTACATCAAGATCCTCCTTAAAATTAGCATCCAAGACCCTATCCGCCTCATCCAACACCAAAAACTGCGAAAAGACAAGTTAAGACTCTAAAGACATTAATTTCTGAAGGAACAATACATATTAAAATGATAACTATCATGTGCATTCCCATTAAATGGAAGATTTCATTTATGAGACAGCCCTTTCTAGTTTTAGTGAGTTAACAAAGAGGTTAAGCCTGTATTTCTTCTTTTTTTTTTTCCAAAAGATCCACAGAAGAACACAGGGCAATAAATCCATTCCCACCTTGGTATTAGAGAAAGCTGCAGCAATTTCAACACCCTCCATTAAAGCTCTAATTCTGCCGGGCGTAGCTATGACAACATGAGGCTTTTTAGCTATGGCTTTTGCTTGGTCAATTGTATTGTACCCCCCTATTGCCACCACGCACCTTGAAATAACATTTTAATAAAAAAGTCAGTGTTTAACATATATAGATTATCAGAACAGCAAAACAAACACAATAATGCTTATTACACCTGGTATATAAAAAACTGAATCTTTCCTATTTGAACTTGTAGTGATATTGCTACATCAGATGCTCAAATAAGTGAAATAACTCAAGGTCTTGTGTCCTATGACATTTGCAATTATTTGCATCCCAAAAAGATAGAAGTACTCATTTGGACAAGATATAAATATTTATCCTTTTTGCAAACTAATGCATAATTACATATGATAGGAAGAGTATGAACATAATTCTGGTCCCATCTCATCCTGCCAAACATGTAACCAACTTTTTCAGATACAATTACAAATAAACCATCCCTACTAAAAACCCAATCAAAGATCGGTCAACTCGCAACCGCAATCCAAACCTGAGATTGATGGGCGCACCAAGAGCTCTGAATTGTTCGGCCAACTGGGTCGCAAGCTCCCGTGTCGGCGACAGAACCAGCGCATACACTCCATACAGCTCCTCGGCTAATCGATGGAGAATTGGAAGCGCAAAAGCGGCGGTCTTTCCACTCCCAGTGGGCGCCAAAGCCAGGACGTTGCCGCCGGCGAGGATGCGAGGGATGCACTGGTGCTGGACAGGAGTCGGGCGGCGCATTCCCAGCTCGCGACACGTGTCGACCGCCCATTCGGATAGCCCGAGGTCGGAGAAGGCGATTTGGGCGGTGGGTTTGGAAAGGGTTTTAATGAGGGGTTTATATGAGGGAGGAGGTCGGTTATCGGGTTTGGATTCGGGTTGGGATTTGGAATTGGTTTTGGGTTTGGAGGTGGAAAAGAGGCGGAAGGCTGGCTGCTCAGGCGCCGGCGTTTTCTCTGCCATTTCTTTTACCGTGCAATTTTCCTTCCGGGCAAAGAAGGGAGAGGTATAGGCGTATGGCTGTAGCGAATCCGTATCACTTGCAGGAATTGAAATCCTCAGCAGCCGTAAATGCCTGTAGAGAATTAGAGATAGCCGTCACAATTTTTTTAAATATTTTAAAATACAAATGCTGAATCTAAACTGTTGATCTTATTCAATTTACGGATGATGCATTTTCAAGTGATCAATAAATGAACAAATTTGATTAATTATCACTGATTAATTCTAATACATTCATAATTTAGCGCCCGTAAAGTTTAACAAGATCAAAGGTTTGGATTTAACGTTTGAATTTTAAAATTTTAAAAATATATATGTATTCATATTCATATTCGACAATATCCAAATCGCACTTGTATCTGATTAATAGCTGAACTGTATCCTTATTCGAACAAATATGTATTCGTATTCATATCCAACAAAAAAAAAATTGAAGATGTTAATACAATTTAACTACTATCCAACCCGTGCCCAACCTAATTTCACCTCTAACCCAATCCGTCTGGGATTTTTCTTTTTTTTTTGAAGATAAATTGGAGGTTTAAACCACTCAATTTATTTTTAAATTAAACGTCTATGAAAGACCCGTCTGATTTAAATTAACTTTTGATCTCTAGAATTGAAGGATGCTCCTGCAATCTGCCTATTGTGCGGATCGTATTTATTTCGCATTAGATGGATTTAAGTTGATCAAATGGGTTATAAATTTCATCTATTTTGTAAAAATTAGCAAAAATGTTCCTAATATGTAGGTAAATAAGGAAACAAAATAACCGATAGTATTTTGATTTATATGGAACTTTACATGTTAGTTTATAAAGATATGATAAAAATCAATTATTTAGTTTTGTCTATTTTTAAATAAATAGTAAATTTGGTAGCAACTTACACTTTTTCAATAAAAGTATCTAAACCACAAATCAGATCAAATTATACAAATTAAATAGTTCATAATTGATTTAAAAATTGTTTACACCTGGTAGATGCAATTGTTAATGACCTTTTCACATATAATTATAAATTGTTTATGACATTTTCATAAATTTTTTTATAAGTAGCAGTGATTATAGGTGTCAAGATTAGGGTCAAAAAAAAGTGTTGACAACTGAACTCTCCTCAAAATGAGATTTCGTAAGTTAGTGTCCAACGAAATATAGAACAATTCTAGAGGTGGATTAAAAAAAATTCATTACATTAACAAAAAAAAATCATTACATTAAAAAAATTTAATGACAACTTTACACGATGCTCCACAAAAAAAAAAAAAAAAATTAGAGCTTGTCCAGTAAGCGTAGTGCACTGTCCACTTTTAGAAGCCCAGCAAAGCAAAGTAGATGCTGGAACTTGGAAGCTCAAGTCGGCTATTTGTGCAAATACGAATATCAAAGAATAAAAAAAAAAAACATCGGTCGGCCCAACTTGGACTTTGACCGATCAAACCAAACCCAGATGCCATCGGACGGCCCAAATTGTAAACTGCTTGCGTTCTGGACTCAGATGCGACTAGATCAGATCCGATCAAACCAACCAAACCCAGATGCGCATATTTACATTTTATACAAGAACACGAACCTCTCAATAACAATAACTACTTGATCCAGTTTAATTTCTCAGATCAAAAAACCAAAAAGAAAAAAGCACAAAAAAGGAGAGATTTGCTCCGACCAAACGAAACTTGGGTACCTTCTGATCTCTTCTTCTACGCGTTAGATCGATAAACTTTAAGAACAAACAGAGAATTCGAGATGGGAATGTTGGTGTCGAAGTTTTGGTTCATGCTTTTCCCATCGAAAGAGTACAAGATCGTCGTCGTGGGACTCGACAACGCTGGGAAGACTACGACGCTTTACAAACTGCATCTAGGCGAAGTTGTTAACACGAATCCTACCATTGGAAGCAACGTAGAAGAGGTTGTCTATAAGAATATTCGATTTGAGGTCAGATCTCTCTTCTTACAAGTGTTCTCTTTCTTTAATTGTCTTATTAATTCCTTGTTTCAAGTTCAGATGGAACTGAACTCGAAGTAGGAATTAGGATTTAGCAACTCTGTTGAACAATTTGGAGGATAGGTAATCTGCTTTAATAGAAAAAAATTATAGAGCAATTGGATAAATGGGTGATTTGAAGTTATTCCCAAGATATATTTTTGGTTTGTTACTCTGTAGTGCAGTTCCTAGCTCCTAATTAGTTAGTTTCTATTTGTAAACGGATGCATCTAAAATAATTGTTGTGTAAAACTGACATATCTTGGGACCAGATGTGAGGAAGTTTTGGGTCTGCACTGTATTACATTTTGAGAAAAATTTCTTCAAACTTCCTGAAACTGTGTAGATGGACCAACAGATTTGAACCTATTTGAGCTACATGGATACTCTTACAGGCTGGTAGTGTCATCAATTGTGCTAAATTCCATGTGAACTAATTAGTAATGATTGATCTAACAACATCAAAAACAATACAATATTGAAAGGGGATAACTTTTAGGAAAGAAAAGAAGGGAGCAGCAATACTTGAATTCCTTTTCTGCTCTTGCATTTATTTAGTTTACTCAGCACCCTTTCTAAGTTTGTGGGAATTTTCTTTCTGCAAAATTAGGGATACTTATTGATTTGACAATTAAATTCAGTGTTTGGGATTGTATATTGGTTTTCCATTCCCAAACTATATGTAATTATGTATGGTCAACTTACTTTATAAAAATTTGTATTGGCATAACATAATTATTTCAATACTCATTCAGGTCTCATTTATCCATTATTAAGAATGAATGCATTTATGCATGGGAGAGAGCGAGAGAGAGAGAGAGAGAGAGAGAGAGAGAGAGAGAGAGAGAGAGAGAGAGAGAAAGGAGATGCCATGCTCAGTCTCTGGGGTATGTTTGGATGTGATGTGTAGTGTGTGTTTTGCAGGTGTATGTTTCTTCTGTTTGTGTGCTGTGAATGTATTGTGAACTCCTTTTTTCCCAAATAAATTCATAGGGCAACCTCTGCTTTAGTTTAACAGAGGGGGGGTGGGGGGTTGCTAAATTAAGGCCAGACACTCAGGGTTATCTGGTTCAAGTATGCATTTGCTGTCAACAATGTTGAAGTGATACCGTGCCATGACATGACATGACATATCTTTCATTATGGTATCTTTGAAAGAGAAAAAATAAACATCCTGATGTCATCTGATATGTTTGTGTGCTTGAGTCAGGTATGGGACTTAGGAGGACAAGAAAGCCTGAGGCCATCGTGGGCTACATATTTTCGGGGGACCCATGCTGTGATAGCAGTGATAGACAGCACTGACCGTGCACGCATATCTATCATTAAGGATGAGCTCTTTCGCCTCCTCGGCCATGGTGACCTAGAGAGCACTGTTGTGCTTGTCTTCGCCAACAAACAGGATTTGAAAGATGCCATGTCACCAGCTGAGATAACTGATGCCATGTCACTTCACAGTATTAAAAATCACGATTGGCATATACAGGCATGTTGTGCTTTGACGGGAGAGGGGTTGTATGATGGGCTTGGCTGGATTGCAGAAAAAGTTGCTGGTAAGCCCACGGCAGCGTCCTCCAGTACTTGATTTATATTTTTTTCCCTGATTTTCGGAGGAGGGGTTTGTGGGAAATAATTGTTGGTACATGATCCTCCCAAAGTTAACTGGGCTTGTTTCCAGGCCTATTTACTCCTCAGGTCCAATGTTTTATTATGTATCCTGATTGCTTTGGGAAATAGAATAGGAGTTTGTGTTGTTGTTTATGTATTACCCCCTACTTGTCACTGTAGTTCAATGTCAGTGTTTCTTTTCACTCGAGTTTTGTTTTTATTATATCGAGAGTTCATAAACAAATCAGGAAAAACACAATGCTTCACTGGTGGTTTAATAGTATCTGTTCATCATGATGCCTGAAAAATGAGAAGCTACTTAGTGATCATTTTTCTTGGTTCATGTTCCCATGTGTCATTTTTGACTGAACATTGTTCAATTTAGCCCAAAAATTCTACTGGTAAGTGTTGCTAGGTGCCATACCAGAAAAATATGTGCTATTTTGCGATAGGCAGTTTCACTTTTTCATTTGTTGTTCAATCATGCATCACTTTCATGCTGAGAAAAAGTTTTCATTTCAAAACTCTCCATGGACCCATGGTGCTTCTAGTTTAATATACATAACTCTTGATCAAAGTTTCAGCAAAAGTCAGTTGAGCCAATTATTGTGTTGTCTGCATATTTGCTGTTGTGTTTGATCTGATATGAGCTGCGGCACACATCCCCCTCTCTGCTTCTATCCCCAGAATAAATTGCAAAGGAGGGGGAGTCTTTTAGATTTTAATCCACCACATGTCATTTGTTAGTTCCTGGTCATAAGCCATGTGCTAGATGATTGCAAAATTAATGACAAAAAGTAAGGAATAGGAAAGGATAAAAGTTGATGAACAAAGAAAATCTGGCTGATTTCCATTGAAAAGTTAATATTAACAACTGAAACCTTCTTAACCAGTAGCTGTAATTGGGACAAACTCGCACCTTGTTTTATACTTATCTATGACAAAAGTAACCAAATTGAACCTTGTAGTCATGTGAGGCCCGAAACAAAATGTAATTTCTTTCTTTTTTTTAAGGTTTTTAGTTTTCTGTCTTTCTACCGGTTGGAGACATTAGTTCGTCTCTGTTGTACGGAACAATGCGTCTATGCCCAATACAACTCTGTAATTAAATGTATCTAACAAAACTTATAGAATTCATGTCTAATCTTTTCTAAAATAAAATACGCAAGATCTCTCTTGAGGTATGACTTCACAGAATAATTTATTTTGGCAAATTAGATAATGTTGCTTGTGTGGTCAGCATAAATATCATTTGCTTTTTTTTATGAGAGGTCAAAAGGTTGTTTTATTTTTTAAATTGGCTGAATTTTTACACTAAATTTTCAATGAAATGTGCTTGCGCATTTAATAATTCTATAATATTTGCTGTTTATTAGAAAATCAAGATTACAAGTAATCGACCACCGTTTTAATCATAGATAAGTTGGATCTCCATTCTTGACTGCTAACAAGATAAGCGTGTTATTCTGTTGTCAAATAAATATTTATTATCCCGAAGAATACTAGTATAGCACTCTTTAACTAATTACATGTTGAAAGAGCATAATAAAAGTTTTAAAAAAGGAGCGAGAAATGATACTCTTTTCAACAATATTCTATTTTTTTCGTTTCCAAATCTCTAAAATATTGTCAAAACTACGACTCTGTCTTTGGTGTCCTCTTCGAACGGTTACCGCTTTTCTAACATGTAAAAAGCTTTAGACACGCAGTAGCAGTCGCTGGCTCGCTGCACTATGTTTATGTTTTTTAGATTAAAAAATAATTCAATCTATTTCACCAAATTTGTCAACATTAGTAAGTTGAAAAAAAAATTTAATAATTTATAGACAAAAAATTTATAAGTTCAAACTTAGTAATTTTTTCTATAAAAAAAGTCGCCATATAAATTTGGAAAAAAAAAACTATCTTAGATTTTAAAATATATCTACCGAAGGTATGAAGTAATTTCTGCTATAGATTAGACATGAACTACCTTAAATTTTCAAATAGATTTAATTTAAATAATTGGTATTACTATTTTTAGTTTATTTAACAAAATAAAACTACTTTTAATTAAAATAGCGGCCACAACTTTTAATTAATAAATAAATATAGATTACCTCCTACAAATTGTTCCACAATACATGATTTATTACGCGTTAACAATATTATTTTGTTCCCCTTGAGTTGAATTGTAAACAATATTTGCCAAAGGAAAATATTATATTAAATTGTACACTACAAAAAATTTTATTTGACGATATAGTGTTACATGTATTTATGAATATGAATTTTTATTTGTAATAAAATGTTTTCAGAATATGATCTTTTGAATTAGAAATTTTCTGTACGTATATAGATCGAAAAAAAATATTTGATGATATAGTGTTACATATATTTATGCATATGAATTTTTATTTTTAATAAAAAATTTTCAGAATATTAGCTTTTGAATTAGAAATTTTCTGTACGTATATAGATCATGCGACGCGTGATATATAATCATGGCATGTTTTATTTACTACTAATAATAATTAAGAGGATGATGTCAACAAAACGTGTTATTCTAAATAGGTATTACATGTCTACATCGTAATACAAAACAAAAAAAAAAACAGTTGCATTCCTATCATTTTCTCCATTTCTAAAAGAGAACCCAAGAAAATAAATAAAAATGGCATGGCTTATAGATCAAGAAGACATTTGCCAGGCCATGTGGACTGCTGTCACAACGCAGCCGACGAAAAAGTAACTCCTACCTACATCACCAAAAGAAAAAAAAAACAAAAAAAAAAAATTTACATGGGTATATTATTTTTTTTTTTAAAAAAGAGGAAATTTCAATAGAGTTTTCAGAAAATTTTCTCGTCTCAACTCTTACATGTCTTGACTCTTTCCTCCGCGTGTGCATATTAGGTCAAGATTCAATTCTGTGGAAAAATAATATTTAATAAAGAATTAAAGATATGGCTCGAATCAGGACCGCAGATTCAGCCAATGTTAGGTAAGAGACTTCGCATATACGTGTTAGACATAGGCTACATAGATCAGTTGTTAAAGAAGGAAAAATATTAGTTTACTGTATGCAGTTTAAAGGGAATTTTTTTTTATTTAAAAGAATGTCTAGAATTTTCAACTATTAAGGGGAAAAAAATGAATGAGAGTAATTTAATGTTTTCGAAAGCTTTTCTACTAATTGTTTTGTCTTTTCTGAAAATTATATTCTACTACTTGTCAAGTCTGTTCGATTTTTAAGAAAGTATTGAAGGAGATGACATTAGAGTTGCGAAAATTGAATCCTTGTTCTCAAACTCTCTAATATCCTGTTCAATGTATCTTCCTCACTATTGCATTTTGTTATTTCCATTTTATGCGGAAAGAGTTCAAAGGTTACATTTTAATCATAAGATAACAAACTTCTTTCCTGTTAAAATGTAAAGAACACAAATAAAATAAAATGATAACATCCCCATTAAAAAAGCTAAAATAGAGGAAATGGTAGCATGCGAAAATACTAGTCCTTACAAAACTGACAAGGTAAATTTCTTCAATTGTTCTATTCATAAATCAATATTTAACTATACCAGTATATCTAAATTGATAATTCATGATATCTAATATGATTGTAAGTCTAAAACTAACGAGCTTATGGTTTAAAATAGTGGATTTACTTAGCGAGTAGTATTGTATTTGTCATATTTCTTATCTAAAATATCAGGTTTGAATTGACTATGAAGTCTAATTTATTTTAGTTTATTTATTATTTATTATTTTTTAAGAGAATAAAACATTTTTATATATGCAACTATCAGTCTTTTTAGAGCGTGGGCGGTGCTAAGGCAGCACGCTACGCGTAAATGGAAATTTCCAAGGGAACAAGCACTTTAGCACTGTATATGTGTGTGTTTTTTTAGTTATTTCTTTCACTATTTTGTTAATTTGATCATAATATTTAATTTTGAAATTTCATTATCTTCTCCCGATTACTACCCATAAGTGCTAAGTGCTATTAGCTTGCAAGCAGTTCTTATATGACACTGTCTATGGCTTCCCTAACAAAATCAATTTGGAGACAACTTTTGGACATAAATTCAGATTTATTTTTTCGAAACTATTTTCCAAAAATTATGGAAAGTCAAGGATATTAATATGTACTCAATATCCTGCAAATTAAAGGACTATTATGCGTTGGTCGGAATAGTTGAATAAAGAACTGAATTGAATATAGGCAAACTGTTTATTTAATTTGGTTAAAATAATATCTTGATCAGCTCTTAGTCTAGTGGCAAAGAGCAATGCACCTTGACTCCTTGAGTGAAAGGTCGCAGGTTCGAAATCCGACTGGGGGGTCTTTCATAGACATTTAATTTAAAAATAAGTTGGGTGGCTTAGACCTCCAATTTATCTTAAAAAAAATAGTATCTAACGAAAACACCTCAATATTGCTTTCGGCAAAAAAAAGTAATTGCCCTATATTATATTTAATATATAGACAACTCTTATATCAAAAGTTCAATAAAAAATACGAAAAAATACAAAAATAAACTAAATTTAATGGAAATTTACAAACATGGACATGCATATAGGTCTCATAAGACGCGGGTCTCTCTCTACTTATATAAAAGCAATCAGACCAAAGTACCTTCTCACCTTGTCAATCTTTCTATAAATTCCGAAGCCAATTAGAAGGATCCTGGATCCTTCTTACCTCTTTCCTTTATCTGCATTTTTCCACGTCTCTACCTTTTTATTACTGTCTTGCTCGTATTTCCATTTATAAGCAATAATTAACTAGAGAAAAGTGGAATTATTGAGAGAAGTTCCTTCGTACGTAGTTGGTGCATGCATGGATCAGAATCTGACACCTGAACAAATCTCTGAGTTCCAGCAAGCTTTCTTACTCTTTGACAGGAACAATGATGGTACTGCTCTCTTTCGCTCTCTTTCTTTTATCTCAGGAAAGTTTCACTCATTTTAATTGTTGTTAGCAACTTAGCATAATATTCGAGCTGTTATAGTGTTTTTTCCCTTTCAGTTATTGGGTATGTTTTTAATTGCAAATTTGTACAGAGACCTAGAGAAGGCCAGTTTTCTTCATTCTTTTCTGTTGGTAATAAACAATTTAAATTTAAATGAACTGTCTTTAATTATATTTTTTCTTACTAAATTCCTCTTTTAGTTTTTTGCAGCCCTTGTAATGCTCTTTCATTTTGTTCCAGAGTGTCTGGATTTAACACTTCACACATGTCTTTATCATTGTGCTGAAAACATGCAGAAACATACATCCATCAAGTGTCAAATTGAACATTTGATCACATAAAGAAGAGATTAATATTATATCTAGATCGATTCTAGAAATCCAATTAACAAAATGGTTCTCTTTTTACTGTAATTCACAATTTTTCTTTTCTGGGGGCTTATTTGAGTGTCCAATCATATTCTTCCTCTCCGCATACTCTCTTGAGGTAATGATGTGACATACTCCTTTATATTCTAGTCCCATAATTTGTTTATCTAACTGCTTTTTGTGTGCCTGAAGGGTGATTGCGTGAGAACTTGCATCATTTTTTCTTATTTTCTCATATTACTATATTTAACAAGTAGTCCAGTCATATGACACAACAGCATGTCTACATGACATACTAAACAATGTATAATGGACAGGTTGCATCACTTTGGAAGAATTGGCAGCTGTGATTCATCAATTGGGTCTGAATCCAACTGAGGTGGAGCTTCTCGAGATGATACGGGAGGTCGATATCAATGGGAATGGTACCATTGAGTTTAATGAATTCACGATCCTCATGGCAAGGAAACTCATGGTAATTTTGCATTTCACATTTTATCTTTAGAATAATCATGTTATCTCCAAAACAACTTATCTGTTATCACCTTTGTCTCAGGAGACAGATACTGACGAGGAGATGAAAGAAGCTTTTGAAGTGTTCGACAAAGACCATAACGGGTTGATCTCGCCTAGTGAGGTTAAACTTTTTGTCAATCAGATCTCTTTTTAGTTTACCTCTAAAGGAGGTGATTTACCAACACTAATGAAGCACTCTTTATGGACTCTCAACCTTTAAATATCCTAATGTAATTTTTTTTCTTTTCCTAATATTTTACTTTAACAGCTCAGACATGTCATGAGGAATCTTGGGGAGAACTTGACTGATGATGAGGTGGCACAGATGATTAGGGAGGCTGATATCGACGGGCGACAGTTATGTGAACTACGAGGAATTTGTTCGTTTGATGACCGGTTGACCAGTCTCCAGTATGTCTGATTAAACAGCTATTTCTGGTGAAGTGTATATATGGTAGGAGTTTCTGTAAAGTATCTAAGTCGAGGCTTCACAATTGTTTATACCAGTCTCCAGTATATGCTTGTTTATTAGTTGCAAGTTCTTAAGTTGATATGAACTCTCTTTTTGTTAGTTGCATTAAACAACGATTTCTGGTGAAGTGTATACATGGTTGGTTTTTCTGTAAAGTATCATGCCTCTTTAGGCTTGACATGTGTTTATATGGTTGGTCTGCAAAATCGAGTTTTGTTGATGTTTAGGTTGTATAGGTTAATTTATTGGGTATAACCTTGATTCCTTAACTGTGGATTGTTGATGGTTAGGTTGTAAAGTTACTTCATTGGATATAACCTTAATTTCTTAACCTGGCAATTTCATCAGACTTCAATCTGTTCTTTATAAAATTTCTACCATACAGTGCATAGAAAGAGAATTTAAAGCGATCAACAGTTAAACCTTCACAATTCCAAGTAGACATACTTGATGACCAGCAATAGTACTTTCCCACTTCTAAGTAGAGTTACTTCACACACACATAAATATAATGTACAAGATCGACAGTATTCAGTTTCACCCACAATCAAACTGGCACAAAGCCCAATCTAACAAGTCGAATCAAACCTCTGTACAACAACAGCCCTAGAAGGGTTTTGGATTCCTACATAATTGAGCTCCTTGGTCAGCAAATCGAAAGAGGCAAAGGAAATGAAGGGGAGGAAATGAGCCCCTTTTCCCCTAATTCAAATTTAATCAACAGGTAGAGAATAGAACGTGTTGCACCAAGTATTCCCTTCCATAATGACAGGTGCAACATCTACATTCTCCCAATTCTCCCAATCTTCCCCTTTGTTCTGCTACCAACCTGAGCTCAGGAGTAAAGGGGTTCGGTAAAACCCTAATAATTAAACCCTACACACACAGCCATCAAGAGATGAGAGTTCTCCTGGTCTGGCATTTATTTAATTCAATAATAACAACAGCATGAGACTTCCCAATACTATATTTATCTAAATATGCTTTGCAAACTCTGGCGATTTCAAGCAGGCACAGCTTCACGAAATTTCGGATTAGTCTCAGGTGGGGTCAGACTGTCATAATAGTCAACCAGCACTTTCCATCCACCAGGGCACATGAAACCGTCCGGTGGGCTCTCCCGGTTTTTAGCTAGGGTTCTCATCTGTTTCAATAAGATTTTTGTCAAATTATACCAACCTTTTACTACTTTAAGAAATGTTATGCTTACAAATGGAAATGTAGAAAGTACCTTAGTGCCAGAAATAAAGAGGAAATCATCCTTTCTTGACGGGTCGAAGAAATCCATCTTCTTCTTCTTTGTGTCATAGGCTGCAACCTGTATGTATCCACAGTAATTAAAAATTTGTTCAAATCCAGCAATTTTAATTACTACAGACAACACCAGATCCGACTTGCATAGAGTCAACTGAGACATTAGAAAGCTTCAATTAAGCAATTCAACAACACTTTCAGCAGATAAAAATTAATTAAATTGACTCGCATTTTAGCGGCGCTGAACAGCGAACAATATGAAATTATGAACTCATCAAAATGAACTGTAAGAAGGGGTTGCTGCTTGAGACCTGGTAAAATCAATTGATTTGTTTTCAAGGGCCAAGGAGAGAGGTAAAATAACTCAAAATTTGAAAGTACAAGAGGTTACAAAAAAAAAACTAAAAAATAAAAAATTACCCTGAAAGGAAGGATGTTGAGCTTCTCGAGACCGGGAGCCATACTGAGGACCTTCTTTCCATGGTCAGCATCGTAGAGGTCTCTCTTCTCTATCGGGTGACTCATGCCAGCTGGGTCCCGACCCACAATGTAGAAATTTGCACCCGCATTTATGCGGGCCTTAGCGTGCCACTGCACTTCTGTGGGCCCTGCATAGTGCATAGGAGAGGGAAAGATTGACACTACTGTTGAGTCTGGATTCAGAACTCCATCTTCAAGCACCTATAAGCAGTATGATCTTAATTTAGTGAAACAAAGGAAACTTGAAATGGCAAATTTTTGGCGATATTCTAATCATAAAAGAAGGAAACCTTCTGGTGTTGTTTCATACGCCAGCTCAAGGGCACATCATCAGCCTTGGTGAAACCACCAAGAGGATGAAGCAACAGAATGGGGTTCTTGTAGCCCTTCTCGAGGAGGCGTCTGCGGGTATCAGTCATGAGAAGTGCGTGCCCATTATGTACTGGGTTGCGAAGCTGAAATGCAAAGACAGCATCCGCCCCACGTTTCTCGAACTCCTCCCGCAGCTGAGCTGGTGACAGCCTATAATTATCCAGGCCATCATTGTATTTAATTGGTTCAATCACTTCCAAGTCTCCGCCGATCAACCAGTTACCTGTCATGTAATGTACCTCTATTTAGTACCAATATTCTGTATGGAATGGAATCTTTGTACTTGCTACTTATAATAAGCATTATGCTATCTTATCAATTAGGCAAGTCTAAGCCGAAACAAATTGAAAAGTTTTTTAAATTAACACAAAATGACAAAATAAACATAGATGCAAATCTACTAAACACTTCATAAGAAAATATATACTGCTAAGTACAAGCCACAACCAGTATCTGGTACCACCAGTACAACATCGAGAAAAGGGAATATTACTGCTGTACTAAAGATTCTGGAATCAAGGTTTACTTACCAGAACTTTTTATTGCCTCTTCAACATATGGGAGACCTGGGGCAGTAGTTCCCCAGGTACGTGCAATCCTTTCTTCTTTATTGTGCTTGTATATCTCAATACTGATGCAAGAAATGGTACAGGTTTTGCATTAGTACTTGCATAAAATAAATACAGCTGAAGTTCTTTTTGCAAAAAATAAATACAACCAAAATCTCCCCTCAGGAAACCAGAAAACCAGTTTCTGATCTGGAAGTCAGTAAAGTACAGAATAAAATAGAATATATGTTAGTTAGCAAACCGAGAAGTGAAAAAAAAAAAAACACAAAAGTATGCGGTGCACAAAAGAGTCCAGATTCATTCGTCTCGAAAAGCTAACTCTATACATTAATAATTATAAATAGTGATGATACATATGACCTATCTTGCTACATAAAAAGTGCCTAAGATATCGATTTTAGGAAATCACAAGAAAGAAGAAAATATATTTTGTGCACATACTACATGAAATTAAAGAGTATCCATAGATAAAAACAAAAATAGGGGCTAATTCAGCAAAAAGTACCTCGTAATTTCAGAAACTTATAAAATAAGTGGTTAGGTACTAAACATGAATATCGTACAGGAACCTGTCTAGGTTAAATCCAATATAGAAAAACATATCCATGAGATAGTGTGACAAGTTCCATGGGCCGACCGTCAACATTAGGTTTTCTCACTACAGGTAAGTTAAGCTTGTGTAATACATTTAATCTAAAATTGTAAAGTCATAATCACTCGAGTATTAAAATGCAAAAAATCCAAAAGAATGAATTCATTAGAAATGAACTAAGTTGCTAAATATAGCATTGTCAAACTGTTGAGCAGCGAGTCAAACAAACATACTTCAATAACGATAAAACTTAAAATATTAAAAAGGTTACACGAGATCATTCATTTTCTTTTCGCATACTTACGAATTGTCGTACTGCATACTTGACCTATTTAATAAACTTATAAGGAAGCACAATGAGTCAACTGCAGCTAAAAATCACACATCTAGTAGCAAGATAATACCACAAATTAGCTATAAATGAGTGTTTATCAAGCAGGATTTTATTAAAGTCCTTTGATATGTTCTACAGATTTATTTCTCCAGCTATTCCATAATGGACAAAAAGGTTTGTTAAAGTTGTAATATTTTTCTATATAGTTTATACTTTATATAGATCAGGTATCATTCATATACAACCTATCTAAACTTAAAGGAACATAACTGAAAATTTACATTTGCTTGTTAGGATTCTCAAATAGATTTGGTTGTCAACATATTTATCCCCTCTTACAGTGTTATTTTGCATAAACATCAAGGGACAAATCTAACATCAAGTAGTTGATTGAACAATGTTAGATAATTGTCATCCAGGTTCAAATATCAAGCAGAGAATTATAAAAGAAAGTGTTCCAGATCAGCAGATAATTAATTAGTTACTTTTTTTTTTTTTTGAAACAAGTGAGCATAAGCTGCTAACCACTCTTTTCATTAAACGAAAAAGCATTCTATATTAATAACTGCTAACCACTCTTTTCAGAACATCAGTTTAGTACCAGTTAAAATATTTATAACTGCAGTTTTAAATATTTAGCGAACAATGAGAAAAGAAAAAAATACACACTACTTCACTTGTTTATCTGTTTTGACCAGTACCAGGAATTAAATTAATCCAATCAACATAGGAAAAATTGTTTTCTTTTTGTTAACTTGTTGATAAGCTGGCATGGCATGCTATAAAGTCCCTTCAACTAAGTCGATAATCAAATGCGATTTATGTTATATTTTCAGTGGCCCCCAAGAGAGGCCAGTAAAGATTCCAGAGTATAAGTACAGAAAATAAAAATGGCACTAAAAACTAAAAGGGGAAAAAGTTAAACCACTTACTCGCTCAAAATCGCGACGATCTTATTCGTTCTCCGATCAACAAGAGCAACCTTGGTACTGTCTCCGATCGATTGCTTGGTAGCGTCGTCTATAGCGAGCACGATCGGCACAGACATATTCACAACCGACCCGTCATCGAGTCGGAGCGAATTGAAATGAAGCGTTTGGAGGAACTCGGCTTCCCTCATGAAGCCTCTGAGCGGGCTGGCCCAGCCTTCGCTGAGCACGTGGACCCACTCCACGTCAATCCTTTCAAGCTCGACACGCGGCAACCTCTCCGCCTGTCTCCTCTTCAACTCCCTCGTAGGTCCCACTGGCACCACCAGATCCACAAGCTTGCCTCCGTCAGGCTCGATCAAACTCGCCGAGACAACCATCCTCATCCCACGCGAACTCCGTTTCGAATTCAAATTCGAACTCAAATTAAAGCTCAAATTCGAATTTCGGAACGAAATTTGGCCATGAAAGGCTTTGGTGCGTGAATGGAGGTGAGAAATTCGACGCGAATCGAGGGTTTGATTGGTGTAATTCGGGAATTTGGCGAGAGATGCCATGGAGCTGGCGTTGAATTGGTGCTCTCTGTCTCTCTCACTTGTTCCCTCTTTTCTCTGAACAAGTAACAAATCAATGTGGGAAATGGTGGTTTGTAATTGTAGGGGTCATATATTTATATCTGCATCTGTATCTTTGTTTGGTTTGTGTCGGGTGTAATGAATCTGGACAGGAAAGCGGGAAGGATTTAGCTTTCAATTTTTAAAGGATGGATGGATCTGAGCCTTGATTAGGTTTTGGTGCGAGGGTTTTGAGCAAATTGTATTTTATTTAATTTAATTATAGGGTTGATTTGATTAGCGCTCCAAGTTTCAGATGGAAATAGTTATTAGTGCGCCTTTTCAAGTTGTTTCTTCTCTATTTTATTACATTATTACAAAAGTTTTCATTGGATTTTGATATTTTTTTATTTTGGATTCTACCTAGACTCCCACTTCTTCTCAAGCTAATCAGTCCCACTTCTTTCTTGGGTTTAACATTTCTCCAAGTGTAGAATTTTCATTGATTTTCCTTGAGAAATCAAGACCGTTCAATTTTACAGTACTTTTAATATGAGCCGTAAGATCTGAAATCAACAGTTAAGATATTCTTGAAAATTCAAATGAACGACGTATAGTTGGAGAAGATCCGGACCAACAGTGAAAACATAGATGGAGGTTTCTTCGTTGTTTCCTACTTTCAATTGTCAAAACTATCTTGCTCAGTGCTTCCCATGTTTTCGTAACTACCCTCTAAAGTTCAATTTTATAATTTTACCCCAAGTTTTGAAGCCTGAGCCGTGCGGACGGGCCGGAGAGAGAAAAACAAAGACATGACCAGCTTTTTTTTTTCTTTTTTGTTATAAGTAGTGTTTTAAATATCGTATCGAACATCAAACCAATAAAACTAAGTTGTTAATGGTTTTATAGGGTTTTAAATAAATATCGTTTCGGACGTCAAACTAATAAAACAAGTCATTAGTGGTTTTATCAGTTTTTAAATCCGATATAAATATTACAGGTAGTCTAACATAGTACAAGATCCCACTTGTGTTGATGGAATTGACATTTATTCTTTGATGGAGATCCTAGATCGACGGTGCACAAACCGATCGGTTCGACATCTATTATTTTGTGATTTTTTAGCTGAGGTACATAAGGGTGCATAAATCGGCTGCTTCAGCAATGTTTGACAACCAATAAGAAAAATTAACCAAGAACAATTAAATAAAAAAAGAAAAAAAAACTGACACTTAGCTCTCCTAAATCGGTCGGTTTATGACCGTACCGATCGGACTAAGGGTCCAATTCATGGTAAACCTGATTGAACCAGCCAGTCTAGTAGGGTATTTAAAACAGTGCTCAACTTAAGTGACACAATTTTGAGATATGCTCTAGAAATTGTAAAATATAAGGGTCTTATATGTAAATTGATGGGGTCTTCATAGGCGGACTGGGAGTTTGGACTCGCTCCGGGTCCTTGTCGTCGTCCACGGATTAGATTGGACTCTTTAAGCGTAACAGATGAGGTCACGTTATAATATTTTTATTATTCTTTTTGTTCCTTTTTATCTAGAACGACAGATTTTTCTGTGGTCTTGTATGTGTATGATTTTGTTCTTCCTCCTATATATGCTTCTTTGATTTTTTTTTTTTTAAATATGTGTAATTTTATTTATTTTTTTTATGGAAAATGTTGATGAGACTTCAAGTTGCAATCTCTATTTTCTGATTCCATCTTTGTTCAAAGATACTGGAAATCGTTTGTATTAAATCCAATTTTTATTTGTAAGTACAAGAAAACCTATATATATTTTTTCAAGTTATCAACACAGTATATTATTCTTTTTGGATAATTATGTCAATATTTTTTTAGATAAATTTCGCAATGGATTAGCCATTTTAATATTGTTGAAAAAACGAACAATCCATTTTAAATTATGAGCGATTGTGATTAGTTAAAACTCAAATCAAATTGAAAAAATTAGTCCACAGTAAAATTTCTTTATAGGCAAATTTGTCTTGTTTCAAAAGTAATTAAAGTGTAAATTTTGTTTGATTGGAAGAGATAGCAAACAATTGTTTACTTCTAACTAATGGCCTTAATAAATCAATAATGCATCCAGGCCACTGAACCACAGTACCACACATAGTTCTGTATATATCCCAGGTATAGATGAGTAACTCCACTGGATTAAAAAAAGGGTTTAGAAAGGTATTGTGGCGTAAAGGACATGATATTATTTTCATAATGTGAAAACACAGGTTTATGTTGTGTTTCATACTAGTGTTGCACTATATGCGTAATGTACAAATAATTGCTAAACATTCTTTGAAATTGTTAATTTGAAGATTTGCTATTTCTATCGTTGATAACTTTAATTCAATCTCGAATTAATATTCTGAAATACTATCTGACTTTTGAAGGGGTGGTAGCTAATTGAAATAATAGGTAATTAATGTAGGATTCAGAGTGCTAATTCAAGAAGCATGAACATAATAAATAATTAAACTAAACTTAATATATCAACACACTTATAAAGATAGAGTGTTTAACATAAATATAACATTTTTAACTGAATAGTAATGTCATTACAAAACATAAGTTTTTGTTCGATAAATTCAACAAAAAAAATAGTAATACTCTATCGCTACCAAAAGTAAAAAAAAAAATTGAAAACATAGTCTAATCAAGCTTTTAAAATACGGTTTTTTCGATATGACAGTCTGAAGTCAATTTAACGGTGTGGCGTTTCTTCGATGAAAAAATAGCGAAAAAACTCATATGTATTCTTGTGTACAATATTACATTTGTATAGATGATTGGTACACGATATTGTACTTAGAGAGGCAGATGAACACGATATTGAATATCTCTAAGCATTTTATTCAAGATATATACCAAATACACTATATTCTCAATACACGATATGTCTTTTGATATTGTACATGTTTAATCGGCGAAAAAACGTAATTTATTTTATGTTTAATCAGCGAAAAAACATAAATGACGCATTACTTTATTTTATCTTTTTTTATGTGACGTTTGTGTGATTGGCTACAAAATACCGCTATTTCCAAAAAAAAAAAAGTGTTTAAACGGTGTTTTTTAAAAGCTTGATTCCAGTAAAAGTAACGATATTTGATGTGTCTTTATATTTACAACCATCGCATAATTGTCTCACTAGTAACACATTCGAACACATTTTTCTTAATTTATATAACGATTATTTCCCATTTAATTTTCAAACAAGCTTGACAATTTTAATAGCAGAAACACACCATTTCCACACAGATGCTCATTTTATTTAGCCAGACTTGACTCGAGTTGATCAATTAACAAACTCAAAGTGCGTTCATAAAAGATTTATAGAATTTAATGAGCGATGCATAAACCTGTGTTTTAACATCGAATTCAAATCGTTGATCTTGTTTAATTT
Source organism: Rhynchospora pubera (assembly GCA_028095005.1). NCBI lineage: Eukaryota > Viridiplantae > Streptophyta > Magnoliopsida > Poales > Cyperaceae > Rhynchospora > Rhynchospora pubera. The sequence continues at coordinate 154,331,148 of CM051462.1, read as the reverse complement.
AATGAGCGATGCATTTTCATAAAAGATTTATAGAATTTAGAGTTGATTTGATACTCGATCAAGTGATTAAACAATGAACGTATTAGAATTAATCAGTCATTGTTAACCATATTCATTCATTTGTTGTCCACTTGATCGAGTATCAAATCAACTCTAAAATTTATAAAACTTATATAGAATCACATTGCTCATTGTATTTAACAAGATCAACGATTTAGATTAGTCATTTGGATTTGAAAATTTTAAAATATTGATAAAATATGAAGTTATATACAACTTGTGGCAACTAAAAGTGGTGGCACTAGAACTTTGTTCTAATGGAAAATAGACATTTAATTACTTCTATAGATATAGGGGAAAAAAATCCTACTTGTATAATCGGAGTTCAATATAGATGATCGGTGACTCTCTTATTTTTTTTAGAAGGGATGATCAATTATTTCTGCACATCATGAACTACTTCTTTCTAAATAAATAGCCTTATTAAAAAAAATTTTACCAACTTAATAAGTGCTTTTGAAACTTAAATCGACGTGAAAATCTGTGTTTCTTTCTCCAACGTACGTATTTGCATGATTGCATCACTAGCCTCGCTAACTCAATTATATATGTTTGTATCGATCCAAATTAACTCATCTAATCCTTTTTTTTTTTTGCCTTTCGCTTTCATTATCAGTATACCTTTGCTGTCACCGCATTCGCATTTAATCGATGAAAACTAGATAATATCATTATAGCGTATTTAAAGCCAACCATATCTAAATTTAAAAATATATATATTGCAAGCTGGTGTGTCTGTGACTCGTAACCCCCTCCATTTATTGTTTTTTTCTGAGATATGATCTTGTTGTGTTTAGTTATACGTGTCAGAAAGAAATTAAAGGTTAAAGCTCCGATAAAATGTTCTAGAAAACTAGGAACAAGGAAAATCGCGTACAAAAAAAAAAAAACTTTGTAAGGAGACAAGCGCGTACATGAAAACAAGTTTAATTTTGTTCGAACTATATCGTGTGTGTATAAACGGTATAGAGATAAATATTTTAATAATATTATGAAGTAGAATTTTGAAAGAATTTGTTGGACAGTTTAAATCTAAAATTTTAAAAATAATGAATATTAATATGATTTTAAAATTTATTACTAATAATAAAAATAAGTTTTCTATAATTGTTATATACTTATTCTTCAGAAATCAGAACTTAAAAATTTAAAACTTAAAGTTTAATATCGTAGATAATTTTTTATTTATATGAAAAAATTGCATTACATACACGTAGACATCTACATGCAGCCGTCAAAAACATCGTTGGTGACCTTTTCTTTTAGGAAGGCGACCTTTCAGCTGCAGCTGGGCTGCTAAATAAAATTTTAGGATTTGAAGCGCCACGTGCGCAAAGTCGCTTCCAAAGTTGCAATTTCTTATGCGCTTGATTGAAAAGGCATTAGTTACATGGTTTTAATTGCACCGGCCATTCTTACTGCTTTGTACTTTTGCAAAGTGGCAGCAGAATTTGACGAGGAAAGAATTTAGTGGAAAGGCCAAGCCTTTAATCAGCCAAATGAGTGTTTGATACATGTGATCCGAGTATAAATCGGTAGAGACGGATTTATATGTAGACCAATGTTTTTAATACCTATCGGCCATCAAACCGACTAAGGCGGCGGACCGGCGGTATGCGGTTTTTATTGGTTTTATCGGTTTGTGCTGGTTTGTACCGATATGTACGGGTTATAATATATATATATATTATATATATAGAGGATTGCTAAAATACTATGCATAGCACGGATGTCTTCGTGCTACGGATTCGTTCTTGCTTTTCATGCTTTAAACAACTGATCCAAACCGTTCATTATCTTCTAGATATTGAAATCTTATTAGAAACCAAATTTTACAATTTTTAAAAATTTTTTAATATTTTTTTCATATTTTTGAAAATCGCTGTTGTTGAAGGGTCCAGAATTTATTAGATTAAGTATTTTCAAAAATCCGAGAAAAATAGTAAAAAAAAATAAAAAAAAATGTAAAATTTGGTTTCTAATAAGATTTCAATATGAAAAAGATAATGAACGGTTTGGATCGATTGTTTGAAGCATAAAATTAAAGAACGAATCCGTAGCACGAAGGGCATCTGTGCTATGCATAGCATTTTAGCAATCCTCTATATATATATATATATATATATATATATATATATATATATATATATATATATATATATATATATATATATATATATATATATAGTTTTTGTTATGGTGAGTCGCGACTCACAAGAGTCGGGCTCAAAACTTCTAGACATTGTTCAAAATAACCGATCCAAACCATTCAATACGATCTCCCTATCGAAACCTCCATGCTAACCAAATTTTACATTTTTTCGAAATTTTTAAGTATTTTTTTGAAATTTTGGAAAATCGTTCATTTAATTAGTTCTAAACTGTTCAAAAGTAGCAGTTTTTAAAAATCCGAAAAAATACTTAAAAATTTCGAAAAAATGTAAAATTTGGTCAGCATGGAGATTTCGATAGAGAGATCGTATTGAACGATTTGGATCGGTCATTTCGAACAAGATTTAGAAGTTTTGAGCCCGACTCACGAACCCTCTTGTGAGTCGCGACTCACCATAGCAAAACTCTATATATATATATATATATATATATATATATAGAGGATTGCTAAAATACTATGCATAGCATGGATGACTTTCGTGCTACGGATCCATTCTTAAATTTTATGCTTCAAACAACCGATCCAAACAGTTCATTATCTTCTATATATTGAAATCTTATTAGAAACCAAATTTTATATTTTTTAAAAATTTTTTATTATTTTTCTCAGATTTTTAAAAATTACTGTTATTGAAGGGTCCAGAATTTATTAGATTAAGTATTTAAAAAAATCTGAAAAAAATAGTAAAAAAATTTAAAAAAATGTAAAATTTGGTTTCCAATGAGATTTCAATATGAAGAAGATAATGAACGGTTTAGATCGGTTGTTTGAAGCATGAAATTCAAGAACGAATCCGTAGCACGAACGTCATCCGTGCTATGCATAGCATTTTATGCAATCCTCTATATATATATATATATATATATATATATGTATGTAACTTTAACAACATCTATTGATTTAAAATGCCGCTTGGCCCAATGGTTGGTGCTGTCGCCTTCCACAGCGCCCATGTGGGTTCGATTTTTCTCCTTAGAGGTAATGAAATTGTAACAGGTGATGAAATTTCTGAAATTTCCGGTATTTGACCGAAATTGTTCGGTTCTTGACCAGCTGAGTTTAAGGGGTGTTTTCCTACCAGGTGGTGATTCGGTTTTAACGAAAAATTCCAATAGCCGGTAGGGTTTTAAAAACATTGGTGTATAGACATTTCACGTTTTTTTTTTCCTCCTTAGAGGAAGCTTATAGGAAGTTTAGTAACAAAATAAGATAACGAAGAAATATTTAGGAAGGTTGCTGCAGTTTTTACCAACTCCTTTTTTTTTTCTTGGGGCGGCATTGAAACAAAGGTTATAATATTTTGCAAATAATCATTAGTTTATAATTATAAAAATTTCATCGAGGATGTTAACGGATCATTCAAGTTGATAACATAAATGGCTTTATAGTAATCGAAGGAAGATATATTATATAATAGTGTCCGTTTAGTTGGAAACTTGGATGGCCTTTATTGAAGCTAACATAATTATTATTTATCCGATTGGGTGTACTGTATCAACGAGGTCGTTGTAGTATAGTGGTGAGTATCCTCGCCTGTCACGCGAGAGACCCGGGTTCGATCCCCGGCAACGGCGAATCACATTTTTTAACTTTTAATTATTAATTAATTTATTACTACACTACTAACTCCCTTCTTATGTGCTGCACGTGTAAACTGAAAAACAGAACTTCCACATTTTGCTTGAATTACTTTCTGGGCTCATATTCGCTGTTTTTGGCAATGGGTTTAACTTTTTTTAGATAAATCGGAGGTTTAAGCCATCTAATATATTTTTATTTTTAATTTATTTAAATTAAATTAAATGTCTCTGAAAGATCCTAAGTCGGATTTCGAACCTGCGACCTTTCACTCAAAAAATCAAGGTACATTGCACTTTGTCACTAGACCAAACGCTAATTCTCGAGTATTGTCACGTTCCATTTCCCTTATGAGTTTTCGAGTATTGTCAGGTTCAATTTCCCTTAAAAATTTTAAATATTAATGACAAATTTGTAGCATTTATAGCTTCAGATTTGTGGTGTCGCAACCATCGTAGTCTTAAATTTTAATTTGGCAAATCTACTTTGCATTAGGAATACTCCGCATTGAATTGATCTTTCTAAGCACCCGATACGAATGCTCATACTAGATTTATGACCAAATACTAGATTTATGACCAATACATGCTGATAGCACCAACTCATATATATCTCGTTTCCACAACTAAATATATATCATTTTAATGTTCAATTCATAAAAAATATATGTTGATTTGCTTTCGCGAATATTAAATCAGCTAAACAATCAAATCAATTAAATATCTGTACAGCACAGTACAAGTTAAATGCTTACATCATTGAGACATTGATGTGAACCAAACCATTATTTAAGTGAAAAGCAATTATTTGTAATTTATTATGCTTTGAAATTTTAGTCCTTTATTAATTAATTGGTAGAAATATTGACTTTTCAACTCACATGTTGATTGTAATAAAACAGTAAATCTATCTTAACTTATCATTTTTATGATGCATAAAAATAATTTCACAAAAATAATAGTAGTGCCCTGAAGTTTCAGAATTATAGTTTTAAACAAAAGAATTCTAACATAGTAAATATTTTATGTGTCCTAATTTGACCTTGAAAGTCAAAATTATAATTCCGGCAAGAATTCGATTTCAGTGTGCGACAGATAGTCGGTGACGACCTCCAGATTGAAATCAACAATTTTCTTACTAAAGTTAAAAATGGAAAAACACCATACATAGTTTACAATAATGGTTACATTTTATAAGCTCATTTGAAATGGAGTCCTTCGTGATGAAATACAGATTTGGAGTAAATGTAAGACTCTCATTTAGTACATTTATTTCAGTATTATTTGTTGCATGCATGCTTAAATAATTAAGTCCAAACTTCTTATTATTATTTTTAGGTCATCTCTACTTTGTTTGATGTCATACGCAGAGAAGTAGAAGCGAAGAAGAAATAGGTTCTTATCAATTCGATTCATCTAGTAAGTAATTGTGTTCATTATCATTTATTTTCATATTTTAAAAAAAATATCTATATTTGTGTTGATTTATTAATAAAGAACAATTAGTTATTATACGTGATCAGTTTGTTGTGTTGATCTATGCTATTCAATGATCTGTTTGTTTGACCTCAAATTTTCGCGATTAGAGAAACATAACGACCTATAAGGAACTTTAAAAATTCACCAAAAATATCAAATGACCACCAAAAATTACCCAAAAACACCCTAGGAATTATTATGAATTATCATGATTCCAAAACCCCAAAAATATCAACAGAAACTCCATAATTTGCAAAGAAGACCCCCAAAATCTATAAAATTACCAAAATAAATCCATGAGGATTTTTGCAAAATTCTTTGAACCATTAAATTCCTTCTATTTTTTTGAGTCTACCTACAAACTTTCATTAAAAAATACCTAAGAAAGAGCCCCCAAAGAATTTATTTTGGTTGGACAGCCAAATAAATAAATTGTTTTAAAGAAATTCGACTTAAAAACACAGAAAAATGGAAAAGCCTTGTTGCGTGTGTCCATTGGAGACGATCCCAAGCAGATTCAAAGGTGGTGCTGGGTTTAAAAATTTACTATCCCTTGAAGTGTTGACTGCACCTAGTTCATGCACCGAAAGCAGTGAATCTCCACTGGCTCACGAAGGACCAGGTGCATCCTATCTCCTTCTTCCTCATTAAAATTAACAAGAAGGGCCCGCCTGTAAGGGTCCTCTTCTCCCTGGTAAAAATTAAAAAAAAAACACGATTTCTTACCATGGAAGCCGGGTAAATGAGATGAGACAGTGAAAAACTCGACGACGTGGCATCCTCCCTGGCCACAAACCCAAAACCAGACACTTGCGGCAATGTTTTTTTTTCAAAACCAAGTCCTAGGCACAGCCAAATCCCAACTATCGATGGAAATTGGACAGTAGTGATCAACTCGGGTTCAAGAAGTGTTGCCTTAATCCATGTCTATATAAGGACTCAAGATCGAAAAAACGGCCGCCTCTCTCCCTCTTTCTCTGTCTGAGGTTTGCCAAAACCCATTAGGTCTAGTAATATGATAGAGGCTGTTCGGTGATAGGTTAGAGAAGGAAACTGGTTGAAGCATTTTGACAAACAGCTTGTAGATGATAAAAACTTAAGCCAAAAAGTTAACAGAAAAGAAGTGTTAGGTAAGCCCATTTTGTAACCATCAATTTCATACATCAATAAAGAGATTTTGTCTTGCCCAGCCACCAAATGGTGAGTTCGGTGCCCGGTCACATGTTTCCTTTTTCTTGTGTCCAAACTGAGCAATATTTTTGATAAATAAAAAAATAATAACAATAATTTGAAACTTCTTGTTTGTGAATTACTTGATATAGCTGGTCTAGTATTTGGCCTTGCTAATGGTTGGTTATAGCCTGGTATTTGGCTAATGGTTTAACGTGCCCGGTATTTGGCACTGGTTTAATATGCCTGGTATTTGCCATTGGTGTAATATGGCCCGATATTTGACCTCGGTAATAAAAAAGAATGCTGATGGTGTTCAAGGTGTGAACCTGGGAAATATTACATGTGTGTCACTTCTAGCAAACAATTAATTAACAAACAAAATAAATAAATAAATAAAATAATAACTTCACCATGTTTAAGGAATTTTCAAAAAAAATATATAAGATGCTTATATTAGGGACTAAAACGAATTTCAAAATGTGTGACAAAAATGAGGTTTTCATATTGTAGTAATTTTCTGGGACATATAGTAAATTTGCATTTCATGGAGTATGCATATAGATTAAGCCCTTAAAATATTGTTTATATGTTCATTGATTTTTTTTTAAAAAAAGTAAGGTGTTCATCGGGTTTGCATTTAAGTAAGTTTAGGTCTTAGGAACAGCAAATCTACACAAAAATTTTTCGCATTCTTAAAGTCCTACTTTGTTGCATTATTTCATGATATAAAAAAATAATGATAGCAATTAAATAAAAAAAACTGCATGGTTGCACTCATGTTTTAAAGGAATAAAAAAAAGAAATAATAAGTAAATGTTTCTAGAAACACAAATAAAAAAAGGGAGTTTTAAAAAATCATGTTCGCATCTTTTTGTTTCAGTTTATATTGTGCTCTATTAAAAATAAACCAAAAAAATGTCCTTGAACTTTATTTTACTATGCATTACATTACAAAGTTTATTTTCCTAATAAAAATCTCTAATAAAAGTAAAATACTCAGGCCATATGTAAATCAAGTAAAACAAGATAAATTTTAAAGTATAATGCTCTTTCGTGGTGTATTCCCCCAAACTTGAATTCTTGCATATGATACGACTTTTCATAAACCCGCATTCTTCTTCCATGTGTTGTGATGTTGCGTTGAAGTTCATTTGACCTTTTTGACACTTGCATGACTCGAACATTGTGCTTCCAAAAGCTTGTATTCTCATCTAAAATCTGAAAACAATAACAAAGATCAATGAGTTATAACTAAGTAAACTAACTAATCTAAACTAAACTAAACTAAACTAATGAAAGAAATTGAGATTTTTGTTCTTGGGTTGCCTCCCAAGAAGCGCTTGTTTTAGGTCACTAGCTTGACCACCTTGTATTTGCTCATCTTATCTTCACTTTTCTCCCTCTTAACGCATCATAGTTCTCCCAAAAGTGATTGAGCGACAGTCTTGAAACTTGCTTGGAGTGTTCCTCTTTGAATGTCATCTTCCTTGGCTCGATTTGGATGTGATATTTGAATGGAGATTTGTTGCTTTCCATCACATTCATTTTCTCCAAGCATCGTCTAAGTGTGCTCAAGTCAATTTGGTTGAACTCTTCGTTTGTTTTGTCGGATGCGACAATCATCTTTGCATCACCTTGTTCGAATTCCTGAAAAGAACAAAACATGGTGATAGAGAATATTTTTTTATTTTTAAAGATAAGATAAAATAAGTAAGATACAAGGATACAAGGGTGTCAAGACTAATTTATTAACGTAAAATACCAATATTCTAGCAAACCGTCCCCAGCAACGGCGCCAATTTTTTATCGGGTGCAAACTTAGTCAAAATAACCTCGTTTTACCTGATTTAATCTATCGTAGTAAAGTTAAGGGTCGAACCACATGGACGGTGTTGGAATATCGGTCTTTTACTTTAATGAATTAGCTAGACGAGTTCAACTATTTTGGGTTGTTAAAGAATCGAATGTGGGTTCAAATCCTAAGTCTAAAATCAAGGTCAAACTAGAACTAAACGAGAGATAATCAGCAAATCTGAATTCTAGGGTTTCTGGTTTCAACTTAATCTGTTCAGTTCAATTCCCAAACGGTCCGTTTGATATCTCAGACGGTCCGTTTGAGCCGTGAAACTATTTACCGATTAGTTATTCCTAATATGTGTGTGGAATCATATTTTAATCCTAGGTTACTAGATACTAACCATTGTTACAGTTCTGGTTTCGTAGGTTAATCTACTACTTCCCTTAAAAACCCTAAGATTTGGTCATCACCATTGGCTTATGTTTTCTAAGTCTATCTTTCAATTCGGAGGATATCTCACAACCATCGTTGCGAAAAAGGTTCACCTATCGGCTACTAAATGCTGGTTTCACTCATCAGCTACTATCATCCTCAAGTTGGTCAATCAATTCATACAAAGGTATAGATTATTATTACCATACTAGACAAGGCCTTAATCTACTTGGTATAATCAATTCTACCCTAGCAATCAATGATATCACATAATAATCAATTAAATCATGAAAGATAAAAACACATAAAGAAATAACTAAGTAAATAAACAACTAAACAAATAAGTTTACAACCATAACCCTAGAACAACAAATCAACAACTCAAAGACATCGAACAAACAAGAGAAAAGGAGAAATAAGAGAAGTTACAACCAATTTTCCTTGCTTTCCCTTGAACTTGTCGAAATTCCCTTTTAAACGACTCGTTGCTGTCGCAAACGACCCGTCTAACGCTGCCACGATCTGATCTTGAGACTAATATCTCGAATTTTTCTATATCTAACCCTAAAATTTGATCTTGGATCTAAACACCACCTTGTATGCTCTTGTGTGCCCTTATATGGCTTTGTATGGGCTTCTCTGGCCTTGCATCCTCTTAATCTCCTCAAAGTTCTCTTAAATAGGCCTTGAAATTGTTTAGAGACGCAGGAGGTTTGTTCTGGACGTGTTGGGAGTCGAAAATAACCACCCCACCAAGAATAACCACCAAATCGGGCACTTTCTGCTATTTCTGGAAGGTTCCAGACAGACCGTTTGGACCCCCAGACGGACCGACTGAAATCTGGCCGAAAATAGCAGTTTTTTCCTTCGAAAGTCAAACGGTCCGTCTGAATTTTCAGACGGTCCGTTTGGAAATTTCAGCACTGCGCACTGTTACTGTTTTGCCCATATCTCCTTCATCCGGACTCCGTTTGAGGTGATTCAAAAACCAGCGGAAAGCTTACGAGGATCTCTACATCATCATTGAATCATCCAGGTCATGTTTTTGTCCAAAATATTCATTAAAGTAGAAATTATGATAGTAACTCATTCTTGACACAAAAACCTAATTAAAATGACCCTAATTAATCTAACTCAAGTCAAATGATTTAGTTTGGAGTCAAAACCCTACCAAAATATGTATATAAAATCATCTCATCATATAACAAAAAAAAAACAAACAAAACAAAACAAAAGAGAAGCAAAGCAATTGTTTGGTGACACACGGGACCTAACAAGATAGAAATTTATGTCATTTGATTCATACCTTGAAGCACAGACCAGGGGAACAAATTTTGTAATTTTTGGAATTTTATAAATTTTTATACACATTAACAAAAGACAGCAGGGGTATTTTTCCAAATAAATTGATCTTCTTCAAAACTCGGGACCTTTCCGTAAAACTTCCCGCACAAAAAGTTAACAAACATATTAAGGACATGCTTGCAAATTCTCATAATTTTTGAACAAACATAAAAGTTTTCTCATTTATTTTCAAAAGGGATAGAAAATCCTATGAATACATGAATTTTGCAAAAAAGTATCAGAAGAAACTTTGAACTTTTGAAGTGCACTCCTCACAGTGTATTGTGGCCTCTCCGCCTCTGCAACTCATTTTTTTTTAGCATTTCAGCAACTCAAACAAAAAAAACCTTCAAAACAGTGGCTAAATCGCTCAAAAATGAAAAAGTGAAAATTATGAAAAACGCCAAAAGTCTGGTTCCCACTCCCTGTATTGATTTGAACACCTAAAACAAACCTAAGTTGACCTAAAATAGGCATCAAATCAAACTCTTCTGCTGTAAGTCCACTTGCATGCAAATTGGAAATTAAATGAAAATGCATAAGTTAGCACCTTCTGCCTCAATGCCTCGCACAGCAAATTGTGATGATCCAAATCGAGATAAATACATGAACATGACATATTTGTGCTCCTGAATCTGTCCAAACAATGGCTGGCACAAGAAGATGGGTCCGTGGGCCCCACAACAGAGACTCTGTGACACCCGAAATTTTTATTGTTTCTGAAATTATTTTTTTATATAAAATTGGATGCACTTGGTTGGTTTTATTTTGAAAAATTTCTGTGCTGGAAATTAAATTTTTATACTTACTAGTATTCTTAAAATAGGAATATGAAAATTTCTAAATTTTTAGTTGGCATTATAAAAAGATTAGTTGTCTTTCTTTTGTTGCATAATTGTTTTTATGCATAGAATATTGATTTTTGATTTATTTGATAAATTATGAATTTTGAAAAAAAAAATTCGAAAATAAAGTCAGCACTCTCTCTCTCTGTCTCTTCTTTGTGCGCACCCAAAAGACAGAGAGGTTGGCGCCTCTCTTCTCTCCCAAACCGAACCCCACACACAACACTGATCTCCACCATTTCTCCGCCGTTTTACCGGATCGAAGTATCCACGCGTTCGCCTCACCGCCCTCTCGCACTATCTACTTTTGGATCGCTGATTGGTGACCTCTCCTCGTCGTATTTCTCGACGAAAGTTTTCCGAAAATCGAAGCGAACTCGTCGGTTTTGGCCGCCGTTCGACTTGGAGCACTCTACGGCCCTCCCCGTCGATTTCCAAGTGGACTTGCAAGGTTCTGTCGGGGATAAGTGGTGAAAATCGAGAAATAGCGAATTCGACTCGTTTTCTCGCGTCACCGGTCTTTGGCCGAAATGGAGTAAGTATATTCTTGGATTTGTAATATATTGCTATCTTTTGTTATTGTCTTAAGTAGTTTGCAAAATTTTCTGAAGGACAGTGAGATAGATTTTAGGGTTTCATGAAAGTTTCTAAAAGTTAATTGAAATTATCGATTCCTTATGGCTGGCCTTGCAATTGTTCTATGTTACTATTATTATGTTGATTTATAGCTTTATACTTATTAGCTATGTTACTTTTACGGTTCTTTAGTTATGTGTTTTAAAGAGTTGGTTATTATTACATTTGGTGTCGTCAAAAATTTGTTTCCGGCTTTTACTTTGTCAATACAAACTCATTTAGAACTTATCTCTTGGATTTAATAATAATAGAAGTTTGTATCAGCTCTAATAAGTGTATTGGTAGGAAACCTAAGCCTTAGTGTTTACTGGTACCACTGTTGCACTGTACGGTACCAATTAGTATTCTCTATTCAACTCTGGAATTCACTAAGTGCTATCATTAATTAGTATAAGTAAAGAATTAGTCATCTTTAAACTTCAAATTTCAAGCTGTTAAACATGAATTGAAATATTACTGAAAACTAGTACTAGTTGCTTGCTTTGTTTTGTTGTTTAAATAAAGACTTAAATTAGAACTTATTTCTTTAGGAGCAGTGGACGTGACTGAGGCATTGTAGAATTAATTGATTTGCTTTGCTATTGCTTTGGTTTTTGCTGTTGTTTAAGGTACGGATTTCACTTGAGTTTTAATTATATGTGATATATTATTATTATTATTATTATGCATTCTTGAATATCTCTTTTCTGTATAAGTGATGCATGATTGGAAATTGGCATGTTGAACTGTATTCTTGCATTTTGAATTCATAATTTGATCTTCATTCATGAGAATATTTTGTGAATATGTAAATGATGCATGCTTGTACAGTGGCATATTGAATGGTATTCGATTGAAATGTGATTTGATTGAGGTAAGTACAGCTTGTGTGGTTGAGATAGACACTCCTAATGTTTGGAGGTGAAGTCATGACCCATCCTACCAAGCACCGTGTAATAAGCGCTTATGTACCGGGACTCTGTAGGTCCAGTCTAGAATGGTCTGGAGTGTGAGTGTTCCCAGCTTGCTTGTACATTTTGATGAGTTGTTGACTGAATTATATCTGAATTGAATTGACCGTTGACATCCATCTAAAAGGTGGTTCGCGGTATCTGAAGGAAAATAACTGAAGTGATTGACTTGTAATAAAACAGACTTGCATATTAGATAATTGTCCAACCATATGAGTCGACATTTGTTATACTTTGAAATTTGAATTGATATGGTAGTGATTGCCGAGCTCACATTGCATACTGCATTGATTTAATTAATTTGACATTGTTATTTCTGGTTGGAACAAGATGTGAATGTTTTTACACGATAGTTGTTGCATATGATTAATTACTTTTCTAAGGAATTGAAATGACAATTGGCATACTCCGAATTTTAAATGATTTTGAAGAGTACTGAATTTATTTTCTAATTGCATTGCTTGATCGAAAGTTAGATTTAATGTTATTTGAAATAATTATGGAATTTGATTTGGAATTTATTTGACTCAGACTTGTATTTAGTTCCAACGCATGATAATCAAAACTCAAGTGGGTGGAACTGAATACCGTACTGAGATAAATTTTATTTATCTCATTCCGTGCTTTTTGCATTGTTTCCACGATTGGTTGTGGGTTCCAGGTTTCAGATCAAGTGCTGGACTGCAAGACGAGTAGCGAACCATTGGATCATGTGGTTAGAAATTCGTATGAACCAGACTGTTGTAGGATTTATTTTACATTTGAGTAATCAATTATTAAATTTATATCTGACATGTAGTTTAATTGTGTTTAATTAACAGTAATTTGAAAAATGAACATTAGTAAGCCTTGCGGGTGCAGCAGACATCCGCGGCGGACACTCCGTCGTGTGTTGTCCAGTTACGGTATTCGACGGGGTGTCACATACTCAAATCAGACCCAATCTAGGTCTAAGTGCCTCAGTCGAGATTACCTCCTTCCAAGTTCCTCAATGTCAAATTGACCTCACCAACGCCTTCTACACATACCCAAAAAATGTGAGAAACCTAACCCTGGCAATGGCTGCTCGATCTTCCTCAGGTGCCACGTGGTAGCACAAGCCCCCACTGAAAGAACTAATCCCGAAAATCTCTTCCTCTCTTCTTTACAATTCTAATTCACTCAGTTTCGATCAAAATGGTGTCTGGAGCAGTCGTAATTTCGCCGGAGAAAAGCCAGGGACCGTTCTACAAAAAGCAGAAGTCTGTCGGAGAAGACGGGTTTAAACCTATGCTTATCTTGATCTTTTGTGGCCAGATTGAGTGTGGTGGATAATTTTCATGTTAGATACCCACTACACAACTCAAGTCAGTATGTTCAGTGCTCCCACGCGTCAATGCCACGTCAGCAAGCCAAATCAGCGGTAGATTAGGACCAGTCAACGCCACGTCAGGCCTTTGTGCTTTAAATGGACCAATCAGAAAATGACAAATAATCAGAAAACTTCAAAAAGTCATTAAAAAAATAGAAAACTCAGTAAAATTCAAATAAAGTACCCACAAAATTTTAAAAATCTATATCATGTTTTGATATAAAAAACTGTCAATTTGATGCCCCTTTCTATTCTATTTTTGAAACATTTCTAAGATTAAATGAATTTCATAAAACTCTAAAGTGATAATAGAAAATTTAAAAAAATTCAAATAAAATATCCAAAATTCCTAAAAATCTAAACAATCCAAATTCACTGATATTTTAATATGAAATCTATTAAATTAATGATCTTTTGTATTTTTGAAAAATTTTCAATATTAAAAAAATTTCATAAAATCTTAAAATGACATCAAATAAACTTCGTAAAAATTCTAAAATGATGTCAAAACTCATTGAACTTTTCTAGTAAATTTTTGAAAATAAAAATTCAAGTAATTGCAAAACATAATTAAGTAATTTCAAGAAAGAAAAGAAATATCAAATAGCAAACATTTTAAAAAACAAGTATAATTAAAAATATAAAAAGAAATTTCAAAGGTCTAAAATTAAAAATAATGTAAAAAATTGCGAAAGTGGTAAAATTCAAAGAGAAATTTTAGAAAATTAAAAGTCAAAACATGAACCCAAAGTCAAGACGAAAACCTCTCTATTCGAGGAAGTAAAGCTGTTCAGCAAATCAAAATTGACTTCGAACAACCCAAAATCATAAACTCTTATAAGAAGGCCACTTAAGGGCCCCGAGAACCAACTTTCAGTAGGAAGGCCATTGAAAGGTCCCGAAGGTTGTAAAGGAACCAACTCTCAGTAAGAAAGCACTGAAGGGCATTGAGGGTTGTGAAAGAACCAAATCCCACAAGAAGGCATCAAGCGCCCCCGCGAGTTGTAAAATCTCTTTTGTTCCTACAAGAAGACCTCCATTGTCCTAGGAACCAACTCTCAGTAATAAGGTCACTGAAGGGCTTCGAGAGTTGTAAAAGAACCAACTCTTAACAAAAACGCATTAAGCGCCCCGCAAGTTGTAAAATCATTTTTGTTCCTACAAGAAGACCTCCCATTGTCCTAGGAACTCACTCTCAACAAAAAGGCCAACCGTTATCCCGAGAGCTATTAAACGACTTCAAACAAAAACAACTTTAAACCGCTTTAAACAAACTTAAACAATTTAAAATAATTTTAAACCAAGTTAAATTCCGAGCAAAAGTTGATCTCAAGCAATAAATCAAGTCTCAATACAAAAAAACAAAATACCCATCAGAAATAAAAATCCAATTAAAAATTATTAAATTTTTAAATGTCCTCAATTAGGTCCCGTTAATTAGGTCTGATATCATCAATTGAGTTTAGTTTAAGCTAAAAAGAATAAACCACACATAAACACAAAATCATTTTAGAAACGATTTTCCTAACCAATTATATATAATTTTATATCCCTTAATCAGAGGTTCCCGTAGGCAACTACGGGATGGTTAACAATTGGGGCTTGCGCTTATTGAAAAGAAATGACCCTCGGAAAAATAATAAACCCTCGTAAGAATAGACTCTTCTTCTAGTTTTCTTGTCGTCAATAAATGTCTAGTACGTGAATCTAATCTTACGAGGGGTGAATCCAAGGCAAATGATCAGTTGATCATTGTTCATTTTTTGTCAGTTGCAGGAAGTAGTGTCTCGTAGAAATGTTGACGAGATGAACCAGTTTTGAAACCACCTCTTACGCCATGAGTTTATGGATTGACATTATTTTGGGACCGTTTGGATGGTATGGAAATAAGGAAGGAATAAGGATTTTAGGAAGAAAATATTGAAAAATGTGTAACTTTGGCTCCGTTTGGATAAGGTGTGGGAAGAAGGAAAGAAGTGGGAAGTGTGTAACTTTGTGAAGAGTTTGGATTGCTTATAATAAATTTATTCCCTTATTTATTTCTTCCCTTCTTTCCAAATAGAATCCAAACGGAGCCTTTGGGAAGAGTGGAAAGATATTATTCCGGAAATAAGAAATGTTGTTTGGATGGTGAGTTAGGAATAAGCAAATTGATATTAATTTAAATAAATTATTAAAAATTATAATTTTATTATTAAATAAAGTACTAATTAAAGAGCATATAAAATTTTATTTAGTTAATTTTATTGAAATTATGTATATATAATTGTTGGAAGATGTTATTCTTATGAACAAATTATTATTATCTTCCTAACTTGTTTAGATGTTTAGGAAAAAAATATTTCTAGAAGAAGTTATTCTTTCTATTTCAAGTAATCCAAAGGATCCCATTCTATTCTCAAATTTTTTCTGATGACATTTGTTGATCTTCGGACAAACACCTTTGAAATTTTGTGTATTGGTATTGACATATATCTCATCGAGGCATAGGTACAGAGAGAAGTTGCTTTAATTAGGAGTTTTGTTGCATGGCGGTTGGCGCATGACCAATACCTGCGCATTGAAATAAAATGGAATGAGGAAGGCTACCAACATGTGTTCCCACTTGATAATAGTCTGCAAGTTACTTAACAAGCTTTTGCCCCTTGACAGAGTATGTTCTTTATATTCTTACATTAAACTGATCCTTTGTGTTGATAAAACTAATTGAACCTATACGATAAGTTTATGTTTTTTTTTTTTTTTTTTTGTCTTATAGGTTGATGTTGAAGCTGATGTACTTATTATGGAATACCATTTGTTGAAGGATACTGCCAATTCAGTAAAAAAATATTGTTAAGTAGTGAGGTAATTAATGTTTTCAATTTAAAATAAAAAATCTTCAATTATTTTTTATATGAGATCTTCTTGGTTGGTTAGTATTTGATTTTGTGTCTTCTTTTTTCTTGGAAAAAGTGGATTTATCTTACTGGTGGATTTTGTTGGAATGTTTACTTTTTGTTATGGATGATGTTAGCTTTGGAGAACAACATAATTATTAATGTTTTTATTTTTTTGTGTTATGAAGTATGTTAGCTTGTTGTTATTTGGAGAATTGGAGTAGATTTATTTTGGGAATTTGTTCAAATGAACCTGATAGGGCTGGCCTAAGGTGGCCCGGCCCAAATAAAACGGATCAAACGAACGAGCCCAGGGGCAGCCCAAGATAAAAAGAGAAAAGGCGGAAAACATAAAAATGGTAATTACTACTTACCATCCATTCTTTTGTCATCACCGTCATCCACAAGATCGGCGTCCTTCATTTTTCCGCACGTCTCCATCGGATCGCCTAACTCCATCGCGTCTCTCCTCCCCTCCCCTCCCCTCCCCTCTCCTCCACTCTCTTTCATTTTTCCGCGCCTCCTCCCACCTCTCCCCTCTCTTCTTTTTTTTTCGCGCCTATCTCTCCTCTGTCTTGCTTCTCTCCTCTTCCTTCCTTCTTTCCTCTTTTTCGACTCATTTCTTCTGTCTTGCTTCTCTCCTCTTCTCTCCTCTTCCTTCTTTCATTTCTTCTTTTCAATTTATTTGTTATAGATATTCAATTTAGTTGTTAAACATGTTATACGAGTTAACATGTTTGTTACATCTGTTCATTTTATTTGTTATAACTGTTCAATTTATTTGTCATTTCTGTTCAGTTTATTTGCTCACTTTTATTTTTGTATGAATCCACATTATTTGTTACATCTGTTCAGTTTATGTGTTATAACTGTTCAATTTATTTGTCATTTCTGTTCAATTTATTTGTTATATCTATTCAATTTATGTACACTACTTATTTTTGTATACGAGTTAACATGTTTGTTACATCTGTTCATTTTATTTGTTATAACTGTTCAATTTATTTGTCATTTCTGTTCAGTTTATTTGCTCACTTTTATATTTCGTATGTATCCATATTATTTGTTTCATCTGTTCAATTTATGTGTTATAACTGTTCAATTTATTTGTCATTTCTGTTCAGTTTATTTGCTCACATTTATCTTTTTTTATGAGTCCGCATTATTTGTCATATATGTTCAGTTTATTTGTATAACTGTTCAATTTATTTGTCGTTTCTGTTCAATTTATTTGCTCACTTTTACTTTTTTTTTTTATGAGTCCAGATTGTTTTTTACATATTTTCAGTTTATTTTGCTATTTATGTTCAACTAGTTCTTATATCTGTTCAGTTTAAGAAAGCAGTATAATGAGGGAGAGAAAGGAGAAATAGAACACCAGGGAGAAAGGAGGGACGGAAAGGAGGGATGGCAAGGAAGGAAGGCGTGTTAGGAAGGAAGAGGCGCGAGGGAGGAAAGACACGTGAGGGAAAGAGGACGCGTGAGGGAAAGACACGTGAGGGAAAGAGGCGTCTCCAGAGGCGCGGAAAAAAAATCGGAAGTTGGAGGGGAGGGTAGTGTTGGATGACGCGGATGATTATTTTATGGATGACGCTTATCACTCCTGCATAAAAATTGGAGAGGAGAATGGATTGAATAGATAGGCGGGAAGGAGGAGCCCGAAGATAGGGCGGGAGAGAAACCATAACAGAATCACATGGGGTGCTCTAAGCCTCTAATGAGGACACTTTGAGGGAATCTAAGGAAATAAGTGGACTAACGGTTGTCGGGTGACGTCAGCAAGTCGTTATTGTATCAATACCTATAAATAGAAAGGGTAGTTCATTGTAAAAGGGGTTGGCTTTTCGTATGAGAAAGAATCCAGTGTAATAGCTCATTATAATCCTCATATAAATCAATAAAATACTATTTTCATCCTCAATCTCTCTATTGTTGATTCTCTACCAAAAGTAGACCGTATCACAACTAGGGGTGAGCAAAAAACTCGTAAGTCGTGAGCTAACTCGAACTTGACTCAGAAAAGCTCGATTGCAACTCGAGCCAACTGAACTCGAGTTGGAAGAACTCGAGCTGAACTAACTCGGTTAGTTGACGAGTCGAGTTTGAGTTGAGGTCAACTCAGCTCGCAACTCGTGAGTTGACTCGTGACATAATAAATTTATATTTCAAATATATATTATCAACATAATTTATGAGTATTAAAAATTTATAAATTAATAATAAGAATTTTATTCTTATATATATTTATTTAGATAATATTACATATGATAGATTGAGTTTCAATACATATTTTGTTTCAAATCAATAAAAAGAATATAAAATACAACAATTTTATTGTTAACAATATTGTATATGTCAAAAAAAATTAATACTAGAATAACATATGGATTAAATAAATAAAATTTGAAGGATATATGTTTATTCCAAGCTAGCTCATGAGCCAATGAGCTAGCTCGAGTTTGGAACAAGTCGAGTTTGAGCTAGCTTAAAAAGCTCGAAAGTATTTCTAACTCAACTCAACTCAGCTCGAGTTACAGCTGAGATGAGTTTGAGTTATCCCCAACTCGCTCGAACTCAGCTCATATACAGCCCTGATCACAACCAATGTGCATGTTATCGATTGTTAGGTATTATTCACTTAATTGTTCAATTAGCCTTCATGACGGATCATACATATTGATTGAGAAATCTATAATTAGTTTTTTCAAGTATGGTGCTTATTTCTATAATATTTGCTTGTTTTTCAAAATAGTTAATTGTGATCGTTTTATTTGTTCAAATGTGCACGTAAATGTTCAGTTAATTTCTCAATGCGATATTCTTACTGTTTATCTAAACACATAAAAAGTAAATTAATAAATTATGTGTTTTTACGTAATGATTAGCATGTTATAAAGTCATCAGTTCAAACATTAAACTGAATAAATTGAACTTTAAATTGAACATTTAAATGAAATAAAGTGCTTATTTCTATAATAGTTGCTTGTATTTTTTTCAAAACAGTTAATTGTGATTGTTTTGTTTGTTTAAATGTGCATGTAATTGTTGTACATGTTTAGTTTATGTCTCAATGAGACATTCGTACTGTTTATCTAAACACATATAAAAGTTAATTAATAAGTTATTTCTTTGTAGCTAACAATTAGTATGTTATGCAGTCATCATTTCAAACATTAAACCGAATACATTGAATTAACTGAAGTACTGAGCACATATAATGAATTGAAGTTGATTAACTGAGCACATGTAAAATGTTCAGTTAACTAAACACATATGATTGCTTTATTCAATTGTGCATGTAATTGTTTTTTCAGTTAAGTCTCAATGGGACGTTCTTACTGTTTATCTGAAGTTCTGAACACATAAAAGTTAATTAATAAATTATTTCTTTTCAGGTAACAATTAATTTGTTATAATGTCATCACTTCAACCATTAAACTGCATACGTTAAATATTCAATTGAACACATAGAATAAACTGAGCTTGATTAACTGAACATTTAACTGGACCACTTCAGCACTTGAATTTGTTGGTGCGCGTGACACTCACTTCAGTCAATTGCCGCGCTAGCAGATTGGCCGAGCGTCCTAAGCCCATCACTCAAGAGTCCCAGGCCGAGCGCCCAGAGTCCAAAGCCTCAAGATGATATGATTATAATCGGGACATTGCTCCGGAGTCCGGACAGCTCCGAAATTTGATGGCCGAATATCTTGGTCCCCGAAAAAGTTTGAGATGATTTTGTCAAAATTCGAAGTTTCCATAAAATGGAATTGTCAATTATATTAAAGCTTCCATGTGTTTGAAAAAAAATGCATCTAGTTTTTTTTTTAAGTAAATATTTTTCATTCATAAAAAATTGCGTTAAATTAATCTCTATATTTATTATTTGGCAGATATATATTCAACGCTTTTTGTAGCTTCTTGATCTTAACATTTGATAATGAAAAAGTTTGATACTTTGATCTTCAGACAATATGCCAAATTTAGACTTAGACACGTCACTAAATGCCCACAAAAAATTCTCCGCCTTTTTACCTTTCTCTTTTTATTTTTCCTGTTAAGTATTTTTATTGATGTTATCTCCAATGATTTTAAAACCGGAATTGCTTAGAACCATCTCTAAGATTCTATCATCCCTATCATTCCCGCATTATCCAACATCCTTATTAATTATCCAATGACAACGACCCGTAACTAACTCATCCCAGCTCCTATCTGTATCCCTAGCGATGCGTATGCTGCTCCCCCTCCCCCCCCCCCCTCTCGCATACGCCCTCCCCCCTCCCCTCCCCCCCCCCACCCTCCCCCCTCCCCTCCCCCCCCACCCTCCCCTCTCCCCCTCCCACACACTTCATAACCGTTGAAATTAATATTCATAAATGTTGAAGCTCATGTCATAATTGTTGACGTTGGCATATTTAAATGTTAAAGGTAATATTTGAAGTTGGCATGTTTAAATTATTGAAGTTGGCATATATAATTGTAACAGTTATATATATTAACTTCAACATTTAAATATGTTAACCTCAACAGTTAAAATCAATATAGAGTGTGTGTGTGAGAGAGTACGATATTACCTTCAACATTTAAATATGCCAACTTCAACAATTACGACATTAGCTTCAACATTTATGAATATTAATTTCAACGGTTATGAAGTGTGTGAGTGGGGGGGAGGGGGGGGGGGAGCGTACGCGGGAGGGGTGGGGAAGGGGGGGGGGCGATTGTACACGGGAGGGAGGAAAACTGAGTGTACGCGAGAGGGAGGGAAACAGAGGGTACGCTGGATTTCCAGAAATAGGAAGCGCGTGACCAGAGGATGATGAGATAATTTCCAAAAATAAAAAAAACACGTTACTGGAATGATGAGGATAATGAATATTGGAGATGATCCTTATCAGCCCCGGTTTTAAAACCACATAAATACAAATCTTGGATCACATATCGAACATTCAGAGTTATATTGTTATACAACATTATTTTGAGCTATATGTTTCTGTTAATTTCACTTGACATTTATAGTTTATCTTCTATTATAAAACAACAAAGGTGTTAGTTTGCTAACTGGACTATTTAAGGAAATTATTGAATAACATCCTCTCTCGAATATCATATGTGACTCGTACTGATTCAGATATTAATACTTTAAAAAATTTTATTTTGTGTTGTACTAAATAATTTCATTAAACACAATAGAAGTCCACAAATATTTTTAAAAAAATTATAGTTTTAACCATCGAATAACCGTAAAATACTAAACTTTTGGTATCCTTTTTTTTAGTACTATACTACTGTCATCCTAAAGGAAAACGACAATATTATTTCAACCGTTTTTTTTTCTTTCTATTTTACAATATCAACAGAGTTTTGGTATAGCTATGTCAACTATTGTGTCTTACAGCAACCGTATTAATTATATTTTCGGTAAACGGTAAATTGAGAATTATCTAATTAACGAGCTTTAGCGAGAACAAGTAACAATTATTTCAACCTGTTGGTAAAATAACCTTGATTGGTAGCTGCAACTTTTGACTGCATTTTACTAGCCAGAACTTTCTGATCCCGACCTACAAGAAATTAACGACAATTTAGTATTTTTATTTTTTACCAAGAGAGCTTTAACAACGTATAACAGCAGACATTTTCTGATTTCTGAAGGAGGCTTTGACTGCATTTGTACAAGCAAACCTAGCGCCTTGAGCGTTGAGACACTCAACCCTGGTATACCGGCCTTGATAGCCCAATGTCCAGTGACATTTGGAGTGCCAAAATTCGTGTGATGGATCATCGAGTTTAATATCATTTTGTGCATAGAAATGGGATCACAATGCCTCCAATGGCGTGGTGCATAATTTTCCTGAGTATAAGCTGAATAAGAAACGGAGCAATTGTTAATATATCTATTTGGATCAGTATATTTTGGGGTGCTTCTTTCACATATATGCATACTGCATTGATTCGTTTTTTTTTTCTTTTTTTTTTTTTTGCAGTAGGATATGAATAAACTGGTCTTTGGTTAGAAAATACTGATTATGAAGCGGACATTTCAAACCAATGCTAAAAAGGTTTAGGTCTCATTAGTGAGATCCAAAACTAATGTTCGGTACGAGGAGTTTCATTGCAAATTCTAAATCATCCAAGTCTTTATACAAATTAAACATCAAAATAACAAAAACACTTTAGCTTAGAGCTAATGTACTAATATTCTCATCTCTGCTCCACGTCCGAGGTCACAAACTATTTGTCCTACCACCATGCATGGAAGAAGATTTCTTTATGCCTCCATTTGGATGAGTTGAGAAGAAGTAGGAACAAGGAAGAAAGGAAGAAAAAAATTATAAACAATCCAAACTCTTCACAAAGTTACACACTTCCCAATACTTCTTCCCACTTCTTTCATTCTTCCCACACCTATCCAAACAGAGCCTATATATGTAAAGTGGAAACTAATTACTTAAATGATGTAGAAAAATATATAAAACAGAATAATATACCAAAACAAAGACAATAAAAAGAACAAGGCAATGTCCTAAAATACAGTGTCGTTTTATGGAAATGCACATCATTTTGAGATCACATGATTAATTAACGTCATGAATTATGCCACAAATCCACATAATCATAACTTAGGTGAGATCATATACCAACAAATTGAAATTTACTTTGCCAATTTCCGTAACATGGTAGGGATAGCTACCTACTTGATGTAATAACATAATAGGACTTACATTGCTTGGTACCATGCTTCATGTCATGTGAGAGAAGCCAACAAACATATATGTGCCCAAGAGAGAACAAGTGAAGCTGTCATAGCATGACCTAGCCAAAGAGGCTTTTGATTCATGTACTAGCCATATCTTCTCCCTCCCTCTCTCTTTCTAAGTTAGATCATGCTGGCAGCTTCACTCATTCTCCCAAGGGCATATTCAGAATTCAACTTGTGCTATTGTTTCCTTTATCCTTAATTAGTGCCTATTTATAGAAGGATAGAAGAGTATCCAAGCCTTCTAGAAGTTCAAATGAGAGAGAGAGAGGACAGACAAGCGCACATGGGAGACAAATTTAAGGGGGCTCGATGTAGGCATTGTAGAGAGAGAGAGGAGAGGTAGAGAAGTTGCAAGAGCATCCCAAGGAGATGGGTCGAGTAAGTCAATTGGTGGTGGATTGATGAGAGCCAATCAGAAGCAAGTAAACATTTGCTTAACAAAACGGTGCATGTGTCGGATGGAGATGCTCAAATTGACCGAGATAAAGTCAAAATACACTATTTGACTATCTATATTTTATTATGGGCACATACAGAGATACAAACAGAGACATAGAGATCCAACGAATTCGTCGAATTGATGTACTGTGGTAGATTTGTTCATAGTATTTACTGTAAATTTCTGATTCCTATCCCCATAAAAGGCAGTACTTCAAACAATGTTACCAACCAGTCAATTCTTATGAAACTGTAACAGCGGATCAGTTATAAAGAGATGTATAATTTACTTCATTGAATTTCAAAGCTCTTTATTTAAAAAGCGGCAGCATTCTCAAAACCCTTTGTTCCACAGTTAGTTCGATTAATTTGAATATCAAATTGAGTCAACCTCACGTTAGAGATCGATTTGAGTTATTGATACCAAACAAATATGAATTCAAGTCAACTTTGAACTCCAATCAGGCTCCAATTATTGTGTTCTTTACTTATATATTATTTGAAGTAATTAGAAATGCAGAATAATAATAGCCATTGTTATCAGACGAAAGTTTTTTTTTAATACCAAATTTACACTAATCTAAAAATGTTATAGAAAAATGTCATCAAATCTAAAACTGTGAGCATCTTGTATCACAAGAATGGCAGAATGCTCCAGATTGAACAAGACAAATACGTACCTAATTATGTTGTGAGTCGCGCTGATATCCAAATAATTTCAAATTTGAACACAAGCTAACCACAACAAAAAAAAAATCAAATCAAATGAGCAAATGAGTAATAAAAAATCGAAGTAAAATTTGAATCAAGCGTAAACGACCTATGCACCATGAACAATGCATCTGTAGTAGCGTACTACCCAACTTCTAAACCAGACTTCAAAATGCAGAGACAAAATTTCACACAGGTAATGTGGGCTCGATCAAATTAGCTTTGTTTAACAATTAAAGAACGACAGAAAGTTGTTGATGAATGACGAGGGAAAAAATAACAGAGAAGTTTTGTTTAACTTAGCACAGCAAAATTCACACCCACCTCAGATCTCAAATCTACCTAACAACCTAATTATTATTATTGAGGGAGGCCAAGTGCAGATAAATATGGAAGAATTGATGCTGGAATGCAATATTCTGCCATATTCACTAAATAGAACAATCTAAAGCAATAATAATCAAATTCTAGCTCAGACACGAAATGGAGCAGAGCGAAGCGTAAATTTGTTCAGCTGTAGGTCGATCTAACGGTTCTCCTTTAATGCACTGGTAAAATGTTTTTATCAATAGCTTGAGCTTATCAGCATCTGCATCAGACGTTATTCCGAGTTTAGTTCTTGTCATGTGGTTATCCAGGGAAATGAACTCCTCTAGTTCCTTTGTTAGTCTTGGACCTTTCCTCATCTGTTAATCATTAAACAAACACAAGGAATCTATATTACTCTACCAAATATAAAACCACGGAAACCAAGTTTCCATTATAGACATGAAGACAAATAATAACATACCTGTAAATGGCTATAAATTTCAGGCTCAGACAGCCCGTAGTACGGGATTTGAAGGGTAAGCAGCTCCAGTAGCAAGCACCCATATGACCATACATCCACCTCCTGCAAAAAGGGAAAAAAATTATATTGGAGTCTTAATAACAAGAGCTAATATATGCGCACTCGGCATACCATAGGCAAGCAAGACCCAGCTAGCCCTCCTGACATTTCCTGCCAATCAAATCTGTAGGAGGGTAGCACTGAGTTTTTTTTTTATTTATCATCAAGAAGACTACAAATTTATGCTTTCTTGTGATCTGTGGATTCCATAGAAACGTAAAATGGGTATATTAACAGAACATGAAACAGGTTACTTTGGCAACGCACAAACATTCAACATTACTCACAAGTGCTATACAATACTCCTCAAAATCACCAGTAGCAACCAAAATCTTTTAGACAAATGCTGAATAAACCAAAACAATTATGAATAAAAGGTATAACAAAGATGGGCTAATCTCCCCTCAGTTAACCAAACCATCAGATCACACAAATTTTTTCAGCTCAATTTTGAGTTTACTTGATTACTTTTGGTTACACAACTAGTCTAGTAAAACTGGAAAATGTAAAATGGTTCGATGTATGCTGCAAATATCTAAAAAATGGGAGTGTAACTTGCAAATATAACAAACAAACAATGCTGCTTAAAAGAACATAATTAAAGATCGTATTAACAAAAAAATTACAATAATAAAAATAACTAAAATGCTGCTTAGAAAAATAAAATAATAAAAATAAAGCAGAAACGTTAGGGTCAGAGAGAGCAGTACCAGGCCATACTGGTGTCTCCTGTGCATAGCACGCAAGACTTCAGGAGCCATCCAACGTGGTGTGCCTACACAGACACATGGTGGATGCACGCCAAAATGACCAATGCAGCATGTGTGGGATTGGGACTGTAGCGGGACAGACTGGTCAAAATCAGCCAGTTTGACCATAGGCATCCCATCACTTTGTGTCGATTCCAGATCCACTAACACATTTTCACTTTTCACATCCCGGTGTATTATCTGCTTTGAGTGCAGCTCCACAAGTGCGCATGAAATTTCTCTTGCAATATGGTAGGCCAGGTTGATAGATATCTGCTTCTCCCCATCCTTGTAAAGCTTCTCTATGTAACCCTGTGTTTGTTTATGTATATAAATTTGAAAAATCAATTTAAAAAAATTTTGGTTGGCACCAGAAGGTTGGAACTTGAAATTATTTCAATGACTTAAAAAAGTTTAAAAAGTAAAATGGGACAATTAAGAATTGTTTAACCCACAAAATAAAATAATCAATACCTTTAATGAGCCTCCTCTAACATACTCCATCGCTATAATGGATTGTAAAAGCCTGTACTCCTTACCACTGCCATCAGATGCTGGGACCCACTTGCAAGAGAGCTGATGTCCATAAATATCAACAATGGATCTATGGTTTCTGAGAGCACCGAGAATCCTCACTTCTGCCAAGAATTTGCACTCAAATTTTCTTATTTCTTCACTCGAGGCAGAACGCGTGTCTAAATGACGCACCTGAAATGAATATGTTTTTCTTTATATAAAACAAACAAAAAGAAAGCAAGTAGGAAAATGGTAAAATATAGTCACTAGCTATTAACTGTTTTTTAGCCATATAACAAAACTATTTCACATTCTTAATGGTACCCTTATAAATTGACAAACGACAAAATAGAAATTAAAAAAAAAACAAAATAGAGACCTTAACAGCAGCATCAATATTTCCAATTTTACAATAGTACACCGATCTAGCAGGAGTGTTCTCAATCTCTCGGCACATTGAGGGAGTTGGGAAGGAGCAACCCAAACTTGAAGCTTCCTTTCCCATCAGAACATGAAGCCTACTAAGTGGAATGTACCTGGAGGGAGAGGGGGGGGGGGGGGGACAAAAAAAAAGGAATTAAAAAGTATTAGTTTTGAGGTTTATTTGTTTGGTCAAATTAATAACTTATTACTTGAAGCATCATAGTATTCTACTTTTCATGTCTAACAGTTTTCTGATTTTTGGAGTTCATTTTATACTACATCAAGTGGTCAAAAGATGAAGAGGTAGACTACAATCAGTCGCGACTGACGGATGAGACCGTCAGCTACGATAAAATCTCAATTTTCGAGATTCTAACAGTAGATCCGAACCGTTCAATGTATTCTCCATATTGAAATCTCGTTAAAGACCAAATTTTACATTTTTCTGAAGATTTTTAGTATTTTTTTTGGTATTTTACAAAATTCTTAATCTAAACAATTCTATATCCTTCAATAACAATGATTTTTAAAAATCTCAAAAAAAAAAAATAACAACAAATTCAGAAAAATTTGGTCTCCAATGAGATTTCAATATGGAGAACACATTGAACGGTTTGGATTAGCCATTAGAACCTCAAAAGTTGAGATGAAATCACGGCTGACAGGTCCATCCGTTAGTTTTTAGATAAACTGGATAGTGAGGTCCATCCGTTAGTTGATTTTAGTCTACCTCAAAGATGAATGCATTGAAATTAGTTTGACTATATTTTCTCAGTTTTTGAAATCTTCATCTACTATATTATAAGCTCCAACAATTGCCGGATATTGTGCGGACACTCTCATGAAATCATGAAGATAAACAAAATCAATGGTAAAGATTTGACATTTGAGTTTGGAATTTTCAAATATAAATAAAGGTGAGGTGTAGCATTGTGAGGTACAGAAAACACCCTCCTTCAAAATTGTATATGACAAACAACAGAAAACAATAAAACCATAAACATAACTGAAAGGTTTGAGGACCATTGATGTACACAACAATCATTTTTTTTAAGAGAAATGAGAAAAGAAGAACGAATGGAAATAAAATCATGGAGCCAACCTGCAGAAGTACTCAGGATCAGTCTCCTCACGTATATTAGTAGGATAGCATGCATCGACAACCATTCTCACCCACGAATCGCCTCTTTTTACCAAAACAGCATTCCAGGCATGGGGCATGAAGTCTAGATAGCCCCTCATCAGCTCACATGGTATAGGAGGATCCATCCGGTCACAGAGATACTGCAACATATCCAATTAACTGGTTCAGAAGCTACAACAATACATATTACATCAAAGGGATCATTTTTTTAAAATTAGCGGGTGTTACCTTCATAAGTAAAGCTCTGTGCCGACAGACACCAAGTCGAAGAGTGCCAAGTGGCACGACATTCGAGTTGTGTCTCTCCTTTATGAACCGAATAGACTGGTCACACAATTCAGTAAAACTAGGGTTACCAAAAGGATTTCCAACTCTTGGCCTGCCTGCTGCTTCCCCAACACCAGAAAGCTCGCTGCAATTCCCGTTTACAACTCTATTCATGAGTCCACCACCACATGTACAGATAAAAGGCTGTTCCTTTGTCAGACTAACAATGGCTCGTCGGGTACGCAAAAGGGAGCCTGTACGGTCGGCCCCACCAAAGCAGTCTGAAACGAAGAGGGCCAGAAATGATGCTCTTAAAACTACATTGTCTAGCTCATCTTCTACATCTTGCTCAGTTATGTTTGGTCTTTTCAGGCTTGCAAGGAGAAGCTGTGCAGAGACCACAATCGAATCTAGCTCCTCATCTTGTTCTCTGTATTAAATAACAAAAGACAAATATACATATTTTGTGGTTAACTGGTTATTCTTCAAATGAGTAAAAAATATTTTATAATTTTCCAAAATAGAAAAAGCAGTCAATAAAAGTGCATGCTTTCTTTTCCTCGTTGTTCCCGACATCATCAAGATTATTCCCAAACTACCATTTGGTGCCCCATTTAAATAAAGAGGAACATCAACAATTCAAAGCGATTTAGCACTTTCAAAGGAGAAATGAGCCAAAAGATATTTTTCGCTTCCTAATAAGGGTTTTGTATTTTTAAATTTTTCTCAGTGAAATCATAAGCGAACCGATGTTCATGAACCAATGGAATGCAAAATTTTTCCAGAAAGGCAAAAGCATCAATTACAAACCTGTCTAAAAGAATAACCTCCCGTGAGTCCTGACTTATAGCATGTTCATAGTCCTCAAGTGGCATGAATGGCTGGTCACGACCCGCATCATAGAAGCCATCTGGCATGCGGTCACCCACGCCACAAAATGAGTCAATGCAGTACTTGTACGATGGATCCCGGCAATCTCCAGCTGGCTGACGCCTCACCTTGCTTGGTTTGGGATTGCTATCAGGGTCCCGATCAGGATATCTCTTTGAACAAGGCACAAATCTTGAGCTTGCCTCCTCAGACTCACAGCTCTCATCCATCCTGACATTCATGTCGTCAGTTGTGATCTCAGATTTTGACGAAAAGCATTCTTCTTCCGAGTTTTCCTTTTGATGCAAGTTAACTTGCTTGGAATCAGATTGCGTTGATGAAACTTCTTCTTCTTCATCAGACATGTTTACTGCCATGTCATTAATGGTATCGGACTTGGGTTCAGGTTCCTGATTAAGGTTGACATTGAGGTTGAGGTTGCGGCTATGATTGAGACGCTCCTGCCGAGCCCTTTGTTGCAGGCCATCATGCCGCTTCCAGCTCTTTTTTGCTCGCTGTGTCTTCTGAATTTTCATGCATCCTGACACATCATTTTCTGCTGATATGTCTACAGGTACGAGTTTTTCATCTTCATGTATGTCTTCATTGTTTCCTCTCATGTCACAACATATCCATGGAGGGACTTGACATGAATAATTTATCCTATTGAACTTCAGAACAAAACAAAATTCAGTGAAAATATTAAGACTCAGAATGAAGATGCACAGCCGTAATATACTCTTAACACAGAAATACAAACATGCTATAAGGTTGGAGGCCCAATTAAACTGGAACTATGGCAAATTACCCCAACAAACCAAGGGAGGAAAAACAATTAACAACAGTAACAAACTAGATAATTCATCAGTGAATCACTCCCAGATAGGGACCCCATGCAGAATGGCCAATATTACTTTCATGAGAGAAATATTAGGACAGGACTGTCATATTATCCATTTCAGAGAAGTCATTGACAAGTATAAAGCAATCAAGAAAAACTATCAGGTTGACATTGGATCTGCGATCAACATAAGCATAAGAATTTTCCATACATTTTCTACCATATTTAAATGCACAGAATATGAGTAACACAAAAGTCACCTGAAGATTTAAATACTGGAGGGCTAGCATAGAATGAAGCTTGAGAGCAGAGACAGACGTCAACCGATTACTGGACAGATCGAGATTTTGGAGGTACTTAAGAGAAGAGAGCTCTGCCGGCACATCAGCAAGCTTATTGTTAGTGATTTTTAATATTCTGAGAGATCTTAGTTCCGCTATAGAATTAGGTAAACTCTTCAGCTTATTAAAGGATAGATCTAGTTCTTCTAACAAATTCAGAGATGCAATCTCAGGAGGGAAATATCTACATTTTTAAAATAAGAAACCATCGTCAGTTTAAAACTAAAAAATAAACTTCAAAAGGAAAAGAATCAATCTTTGAGAACATAATTTACCTAATAGAAAAATGGCAGACAGTCAATCTGATGAGGCATTTCAGATTAGAAATCTCCGACAAAATTGAAAGAGCCGAAGGCCGAGGCGGCACCTTACAAAGCTCCAACTCTTTCAAAAACTTCAACTTTCTGAAAGGAGCCTCCGAAATGCGAGGCGAAGAAACCCTAATCTGAACTCTCTCAAGCTCCACTAACTCTCCAGCTTCAGGAGGCAACACCTCAACCTCATTCGCAAAGAATTTCAGGGTTTTAAGCTTCTGGTGCGTCCCAATCGAGCTAGGTAGCAAATGAAACGTGTTTTTGTACACGAACAAACCCTCCTCCGCACGGTCCAGTGATCCACGGTCGAAATTAGACAGCTGCCACGTGTTGCCCGAGATATCCACCACGTGTCCCTCTTCCTCCCGGCCATCACCACCCGATCTCGACGGATCGTCGGAGGAGCACTCGACGGGGCCAATCTCCGGTGACTCGAGCTGAGAGGCAACCATTGGAGTACTCAGAACGAAACCCACGCGCCAGTGCAAGGGCCAAAGGAGAGAACGCGTACACGCGGCGGCGCTGGAGGCGGGATCGCCGGAGCTAGGGTTTTGGAGGAGTTGAGTTGAGAGGCTAGGGTTACTTAAAGGCGTGTTGAGAAAGGAAAATAAAAAGCGGGCAACGGATTATAATAATTAAATAAAAGAGAAGTAAATAGAGAGAGAAAGGAAAGGAAAGGAAGGGGGAAACCCGAGAAAAAATTAATAGAAAAAAGGCGCGCCTGAGTGTGAATCTGAGTCTGACCGATTGGTGGGGTCACGGTCTAGAGTTGTGTCGAGCAAGGAAACGGAAATTTCCGACATATTCAGATATTCTTTCTTTCTTCCGTCACCGAGACGCTTTGATCTGACGGTGCCAGGACGGCAGGACCACCTCCGTCTGATTTGAGTCCGTTCCCATCGTACGGATGAAGGCCACGTCGGATCCAAATTAGTTCCATAGAAGGCATTTGGTTGTGTAGCAAGGGGTTGCATAAGTTAAGAAAATATTTATGTAGTGTTATGTAATGTATGTTTGGTTGTTACATAAGGATGCTAAGTTAATACATGCATAACTTCACGTGAAAAGACTACAATGCCCTTGAATGCATTGAATGTATTTTTGTGAAACGTTGTTTGTATTGGTTGTATGTATTGCATTGGCCCACTGAAGAATGGAATCAAGCATACACATTTATCAAATATTTAACGTTGAATTGAATCAAGCTCAGTTTGAAAGGCCCTTCTTTGGAATGAAATCATATCAAATATTAGTTGAATGGTACACAAGCGTGAAATCATATTAAATATCTAAGACATCTCGTGCATAAATGAGAGGAGATGAGATAGTTGAGAGCAGGTGAGAGAAATTAATTAGAAGGGTATTGTTTGCTCCGTTTGGATAGGTGTGGGAAGAAGGGAAGAAGGGAAGAAGGGAAGAAGTGGGAAGAAGTATTGGGAAGTGTGTAACTTTGTGAAGAGTTTGGATTGTTTATAATTTTTTTTCTTCCTTCTTCCTTCTTCTTCTTCCTTCTTCCTATATCCAAACACACCCGTTGAAAAAAAAGTTAGATGAGATGAGTGCGTAACTTATGCAGTCTAAGGAGGTGTAATAAGTTAATGCATCTTACGGCATCTTATGCATCAAGGGGGTGTTTGTTTGTGACTTAAAGGGTGCAAAACTTAAGTTATGTATTCTTAAGTCACCAAACACCTCTTGCATAAGATGCCTTAAGGGTACATAAGTTATGCAATCAAAATAGGTTGCATAAGTTATGCACCGGTCCCCTTTAATTTTTTTTCCAACAATACCTTTAGAAATAATTAATAATAATATTTAATAATCTATAATAATTAATAATAATTAATAAATAATAATATTTAATAAGTAACAATAACTATTAAAAATCATAATTAGTAATAAATATTAATTATTATAATTAATAATTAATAATATAAAACAAGTAATAATAATAATTAATAAAAAATATTGATTTATTATTAAATAATTAATAATATTTCATAATAATATAATGATTTCTTATTATCACTAATAATTAATTTTTATAATAATTAAAAATTAATTAATATTAATTAATAAATAATAATACTTAATAAGTAACAATAATTATTAAAAAATCATAATGAATAACAAAGATTAATTATTATAATTAATAATATTTAACAAGTAATATTAATTATTAATAATAATGATTTAAGAATAATAATTAATTGAAGATAATTAATCAATTATAATTTTTATTATAAAATAAATAATAATATTTAATTAAAAGTAATTTATTAATATTTCATGATAGTAAAAATGATTTATTATCATCATTAATAATTAATTTTTATAATAATTAATAATTAACAATAATTAGGTCACAACATATAATACATAATACTAATTCTAATTTAAGGGCATTTTAGTCTTTTGACATGAATATATGCATGCATTAAGTTAGTCTTATGTATGAAACAAACGGGCCCATAATAGGTCCCCAAAAAATAAAAAGTAATATTAAATGTCAGAGATATTACTAAAATAATCGGAATTATATATAGATTAAATAGTGTTGCCATATCGTTATTTGAAAATTCGATACTACTAATATCAATATTTGAAAAATCGATATCAGTAAGTACAAGCTAATATCGGTTTTTGAAAAACCGATGCTAGCCATTACACCTTTTTAGTTAATTTTGGATTTAAATAATGATTGTTTATGTTATTTTAATTATTTTTAAATAAATATTAATATATTTGATTGATGAAATAGATAATAAATATTTGTTTTGAACATATTTATGGAAAAATTAATTTTATTTATGTTTCATTAATAATATTTGATTGAAGAAAATAATCTTATTTATTTACACATTCAGTTTCTCGAAAATGATTTCTTAGGTACTTTAGCGACTTTTTGTATTTTTCCTAATTGGAGTTAGGTTATAAAAATCGCACGTATTAAACTAGAGTCGCTCATTTAGATAACGTGATTTTTTTTCGCGTAGTTTTTCAATCCTAAAAGCTAAAAAAAGTGCAAGAACAAATTTTAGGGAATGATTTCTGTTAGAGATATGTCCTAGAAGCCAATCATATTTGGCTACTTCTATAGTTTTTATGACATTGATGATTTCATATCATTTGTTCCTTGATTTATGTGTTGACAGTTCATTCAGATTGAGGATCTGATTTATAGATCGCTGTTTTTCATTTAGTAGTAAATGACAACAATAAATCTAAAGCGTCCATAATCTTGATAATTAACGAGGAACATTAATTATCAATAAGATTAGTATGCAAGTTAAGTGATGATTAAGTTCTATAAATCATAGGTTAAGAGTAACCAACTTAATTGCATATGTTTATGTTAATTGAACATAGTACAGGACATGACCCAACGAAATAAATATATGGATTGTGTTATGTGTCATTATTTATTTCGTTATGATTTTGATTCTAAGTTTGAGATGTTTATCTTTTCCACATGAGGATAGGTTCAATAAATATCGTCTACCGCTGATTCCCGATAAGGGCTGCTATACGGACGTTATTTATGTTCTCTTGAATTGTGCGGGGAAAAGCTAAATTATCAAGAAAACCGTATGTCCCTCATTAATTCATTTAGTGAGTGACGATATCTGTTTGGGCCACTTGATGGAGATAGATTGTTTGCTAGCAACTGATACAATTATCTCTAGATCAAGAAACATATAATCTGCAAGAATGACACATTCCTATCTAGGATTATACGGTGATATCGTGTAACATAAGAATCAAAATAAAGATATACTTTTATTCTCTTATGCATGATTGAAATATTGTAGCTGTACACTATTTATGCGAATTGGGAATCATAACGTGTTGCTAGATACCGCTTATGATTATTGGAATTAAATAGCGATTTAACTCCATGTCCAACGTAGCATAAATCCTCAATGGGTCACACAAAATTGGTGTTTTAACCATGCGTGCATTATTTATTTATTTGCAATAATTGGTATTGCAAAATATGATAAGTTGATTAATTAATTAAATAGCGT
Source organism: Rhynchospora pubera (assembly GCA_028095005.1). Taxonomy (NCBI): domain Eukaryota; kingdom Viridiplantae; phylum Streptophyta; class Magnoliopsida; order Poales; family Cyperaceae; genus Rhynchospora; species Rhynchospora pubera. The sequence goes on along the minus strand of CM051462.1, from coordinate 154,296,154 downwards.
TATAGACCGTTATAATTAATTAAATCAAAAGGATCATATAGAAATAAATTAATGCATTTTCTAATCCCTAAATAATTATTATTAAGTTAATAATTATTTATTCAACACATATGCATATTAAAAGGCTTTAATTAAATAGTTAATTAAAAGCCCAATAGGGAGCCAAATTGGGAGCAACAAGAATGGTCCATTTAATAATTGATTGAGTGGATCCTTTATGCAAAACACATAGCCCATAGAGGCCCATAATGTGGCCGGCCTTGCTAGGTGGTAGGTGGGTGGCAATCTTGTAATTAGATGGTGTGAGGTAGGTAGGGTTAGCACACTATATAAAGGGTTGTATGGTTGCAAATCTCTCCCTCTCTCCTCTCCACAAACCCTAGCCGCCCCCCCCTCTTGTGGCCGGCGCCTCCCCCTTCTTCTCTCCCTATTGCTCATGTGTTGAGCCCCCTTTCTTCCTCAAATTGATTAGTTGATTTGCTAGAAGAACGGGTTTCCTAGGGATTAGTCATATCCTCCAAAGCTACTAGCATAGCTCTTGTTGAGGATTTGGTTAATACCAAGTGGACTCGAGGAGATTCGACAAGAAGACCGAAGGAGCAAGCACCACCTTCATCTAGCCGTGGTTCAAGTCCCCTTGATTACGATATCAAGGGAGGTACATCTTTGAACCCTTTCTCTTGTGCGAATGGCTTAATACTAGTTCCTTTTTGTGCATGCTTGGTTTTGTGGTTAATTAAAGGAATTAAATATGAAAAATTAAAATTGTGCACTTTTCTAACAGTGGTATCAGAGCACATGGCTGTTCTTAAGCTATTTTGACACTTAATTAAGAGAAATTGGCTAATTAACGGATTAGTAGAGACGATGCGTTTGTTTGCTGTCTGAAAATGGTATTTTCTATGTTGTTTCGCATTTTTCGCTTTGATAAGTTCTCTGGAAGATCTTTCCATCTACATGACAGTTATAGATCTGTGGATTGTGATTCTTTTGGCGTTAGATTCACATTTTTCTGAATTAGTATAGATTTATTGTGAATAAAACGGCGACAGTGCGCAGAACCAGTTTCTGCTCGTACTGTCCTGTTTGAATGGCTAGAAATAAAGAGGACTTGAAGCTCTTTCTGAGAATGTATAAATTGTTGTATGACTCGGAAGAATTTGTGGGTTTTCAAGTATGAAAAGGAAGATCTTGTCAGATCCAGTTTATTGAGCAAATCGATTGTTCTAATAAACTGTACCAACTGAGAACTCCTTTAAAAATTCTGTTTAAATGGAGTTGTTCTATTTTGAGTTAGGATTCCAGGAAAATTAGTTTCATAATTTTTCGTGGAAGTTTGGACCTTCAACTAGGTTAAAACTTTTCGATCGACAGTCTGTTCCAGTATAGAATTTGTTGATTGTTTAGTATGTAGCTCGAACTTTTTGAACTGAACTTGGTGGTTTTCTTTTCATGAATAGTTAGCCTATAGATTAAACAAGTTTTTCTATGTATATTGCATATATAAAAACTGGATAGAAGGTGGTCTAACAGACCAGATGGTTGAGAGGATAAGCTGAAAATCTCATAACGGTGTTTCGTGTACTTGTAAGAGATTTGTCATTTTTGATTCTCCCAGATGATTTGAGATCTCTTCTTGAAATTTTTACTGGTAATCACAATTATGATAAGGAGCTTAAGTAATTTATTTGAGAATTTTTGGAGACCTAAAACTGTTTATTTTGTTGGATTCCATTAGTTACGTTTTTTGATAAATTACTGTTTTTCTAAGTATTCAAACTAGTTGAAAACAATTAGAATACTCCTTGGTTGATCTCCTTTCAGTTATGGATGTTGAAAGAACTTTCTAAATAAATTTAAACAAGCTTTGTTGTTTAAAATTGAGAATTTGTACACGGAATTTACTTATGGCAAACGATACGCAAAGATGCTTGAAAATCGTTAATTGGAAACAAAGTGCTTGTACGTGCTAACTTTGTTTTGTAGGTGGATAGTGGGTTTGATATGGCTCATGACTCAATGCCTTGTGGTTGTAAATTGAATGCATGTGTGAATGTTTGTAATGCGGCCTTTGGTGCCATTAATTAATTAATTTGTTGATTAATTTTTGATGTAACTTGTGTGGCTTGCATGCCCCTAAGGTTAGGATGGGAATATGATGTTTTCACATGTATTTTGTTCCTTTATTTTATATAGGATTTAGATCCTTATAGAATTTAGTGGGAGGGACAAGGATTAGATTAGTTTTGCTCCATGGACGATGTGGCGAAACTAATGCAAGCGGGAGCCATACAAACCCACAACTATGAGATGCTTATATGATTACTTGTGTTAGGTTAGGTATGGGTGTATGCTTACACAACCACCAAACAAAGTTTCATATGATTTGTTAGTCCCAAACTAAAACGAATAAGTTAAATCGCCCTCCTTCTCTGTATCCCCTTCATGCCGATTGTCACTCATGGCGCGGTCCGCCCAAGCGGACGTCATGGTTGCCAAGTCGGTAGTCGGGGTGCAAATAGCTAAGATTTGCAAGGAGCAAATAGTGAGAAGTGACTTTTCGATGGACCCAACTAGAGTTTGGACATCGGGGCGAAGTTCGCCTATGCGAACCAAGAGTCATGGTAAAATAATTGGTTGGAGAACCTACCTTATCTAGTCATTTTGGATGACGTGCCATAGCAGGTCCATTTTGACGAAAATAGGGGTCTTGGAAATCACTATACTTAGGGACTTAAAGTAGTGTAGTGAAAGTTTTACTTTTGTTAAAACTAAAAACCATAAAACTAATTGACCTTTAAATTCGATAATTGTTGTAGATGTCTTCCTCCTCTTTAACGCTTCGTTCTCTTCCTTAGAAATAGAAACTCGCTTTTAACGGTGCTAATTTATTGGATTGGCACCGCAACCTAAGGCTAGCCTTTAGGTTCGAGAAAAAGGAGTATCTCCTCACCACTCCGATTCCCTCTGCTCCCGCGGACACCGATCCAAAGGATAAACAAGAGAAATATGAAAAGCACGTCAATGACGACATGGAGATGTCGGTCTTGATGGTTGCGGTCATGGAATCAGAATTCCAAAAGGAGTTCATTGATAGTAGTTATGGAGTGTTCGAAATGATCACTCGTCTCAAGAACATGTTCCAAACCAAGGCCCGCACCGAAAGGGCCCGTCTCATCAAGGCCGTCGCCAACACTCGCTTGGCGGAGGGTCATGAAGTCGGGCCACACGTCATGAAGATGGCGGGGTTGTTTCGGCAGCTTGAAAAGCTTGACACGCCCTTTCCTTCGGGTACGATTCAAGATTTCATTCTCAACTCCCTCCCTCCAAGCTTCACCGGTTTTGTTGTGAACTACCGAATGAATGGCATGGACAAGAGCATGGATGATCTCCAAAACATGCTCGTTGAGACGGAGGATAGTCTCAAGAAGGAGAAGGGCCCAAAGGATGTTCTTGCCGTGAGTGACAAGAGCAAGAAGATCAAGAAGCGAGGCCGTAAGTCCAAGAAGGGCAAAGGCCCGGTGACGCCCCAAGATCCGACCAAGGGTGCTCCCGTGGGTTCCAAGAAGAAGAAGAACCCGGCCACTCCCGAGACCGTTTGCTACTATTGTAGCAACAAGGGTCATTGGAGGAGAAACTGCCCCAAGTACCTTGCCGACAAGAAGGCGGGAACCGTCCAACCTTCTTCTTCAGGTATATTTGTCATCGAAACCCTTCTCGCTACCTCTAACACCGATTGGGTATTCGATACCGGTTCGTGTGCTCACATTTGTCGAAATGTGCAGGTCCTAAAGAATAGGAGGCGGCTCGAGAAAGGTGAAGTTCAACTCCGCGTCGGGAATGGCACGTGCATCTCCGCTATGGCCATTGGGAGCGTGGATTTAACTTTACCTTCCGGTTTTGTGTTGGAACTAAAGGATGTATTTTTGGTTCCCTCTATCACTCGAAACATTATCTCTATCTCTTGTTTGGACATGGATGATTTTGATGTTGTAATAAAGAACAAGTTGTTGACCTTGTTTCGAAATGAAGTTCGTTTTTGTGATGCGCATTTATTGAATGGTCTTTATGTGCTTGATTCTAGCGGACTTATCTTGAGTGTTGAGAATGACAATAGGAAACGTAAGATTTCACATGAGAATGCAACTTTGATGTGGCATTACCGCTTAGGTCATATCAATGAGAAACGCATCAAGAGATTACAAACCGTTGGTCTCTTGGATCAATTTGCTTTCGAGCCAATTGACACATGCGAATCTTGTTTGATGGGAAAGATGACCAAAGCGCCTTTTCCTAACAAAGGGACAAGGGCAAATGACTTATTAGACCATGTACATACCGATGTATGTGGACCTATGAGCATTTGTGCGCGTGGTGGTTATTCATACTTCATCACATTCACTGACGATCATAGTAGATACGGGTATATCTACTTGATGCGTCACAAATCCGAATCCTTTGACAAGTTCAAAGAATTTAAGAATGAAGTTGAAAACCAACTTGGTCGAAAGATCAAGGTCTTACGATCCGATCGAGGTGGTGAGTACTTGAGCCATGAGTTTGGCAACTATCTAAAGAAGTGTGGAATCGTTCCACAACTCACTCCACCCGGAACACCACAATGGAATGGTGTATCCGAAAGGAGGAATCGAACTTTGCTTGACATGGTTCGATCAATGATGAGCCAAGCCGATTTGCCTATGTCCTTTTGGGGATACGCCCTTGAAACCGCAACTTTTACATTAAACCGTGTTCCATCAAAGTCCGTTGAGAAGACGCCCTATGAGCTTTGGTTTAAGAAGAAACCAAGCATGTCGTTTTTCAAGATTTGGGGTTGTGAAGCTTATGTGAAAAGGCTAGTGAGCGATAAGCTTGGACCCAAATCGGACAAATGTCATTTCGTAGGATACCCTAAGGAAACAAAGGGTTACTACTTCTATAACCGCAACGAGAACAAGATAGTTGTTGCTCGTTATGGTGTGTTCTTGGAGAAGGAGTTTCTCTTAAGAAGAAGTAGTGGGAGCAACGTGGTGATTGAAGAAATTCAAGAACCACAACAACAAAGCATGCCTCAAGTAGGCAATGTAGTTGTTCCCAATATGGTGCCAAATGAGGTTGCACAAAATGAAGTTGCACCAAACGAGATTATTGTCGAACCAATTCCACAAATTGTTGCGGAAGAAGTGGTTCAAGAACAAGCTCCCTCAAATGAAAACTCAAACATATCGCGAGTCGATAATGTTGAGGACGCACCTACACTTGAAGTTCAAGAACAAAGTCCACAAACCGTTGTGGAACAAGTTCAAGAACCTCAAGCATCTACCCTACGAAGATCGGCAAGGCCAAGTCGTCAACCTATAAGATATTTAGGTTTGCACGACGTTCTCGTCATGGAGAATGATGAGCCTTTGACCATTGATGACATGAGAAAGAAACCCGACTCCAAGGAATGGCTAAAAGCCATGGAATCCGAAATGCAATCCATGTATGACAACAAGGTATGGACCTTGGTTGACCTTCCCAACGGAGTAAAACCCGTTGAGAACAAATGGATCTTTAAGAGAAAGGTCGACATGGATGGCAACTTGACCATTTACAAAGCACGACTTGTAGCGAAGGGTTACAAACAAATTCATGGTATTGACTATGAAGAAACCTTCTCGCCCGTCGTCATGTTCAAGTCAATTAGGATCATGTTAGCAATTGCCGCATTCTATGATTATGAGATTTGGCAAATGGATGTCAAAACCGCCTTCCTAAATGAAAATTTGGAAGAGAATGTGTACATGACACAACCCGAGTGTTTTGTGGATCCAAAGAATGCTAACAAAGTATGCAAGCTTCAACGATCCATTTATGGATTGAAGCAAGCATCAAGGAGTTGGAACAAGCGCTTTGATGAGGAAGTCAAGAAATTGAACTTCTCTCAAAGTGAAAAGGAACCTTGTGTTTACAAGAGGTTTAGTGGGAGCGTGGTTGTGTTTCTTGTTCTGTATGTTGACGATATACTTTTGATCGGGAATGATATCCCCGAATTGAATGCAGTCAAGGATTCATTGAAGAAAGTGTTCTCAATGAAAGACTTGGGCGAAGCCGCCTACATCCTAGGAATCAAGATCTATAGAGATAGATCAAAGAGGATGTTAGGTTTGAGCCAAGATGCATATATTGACAAAGTGTTGCAAAAACACAACATGACGAATTCCAAGAAGGGATTCTTGCCTATGTCACATGGCATTTACTTGAGCAAGACTCAAGGTCCGACAACGGAGACAGATCGAGAATACATGAAGCGATTCAAGTATCCATCTGTAGTCAGATCGATTATGTATGCCATGCTATGCACTCGCCCCGATGTGGCACATCCGATTAGTGTGACTAGTCGATACCAAGCCAATCCCGACATGCCACACTGGACCGCAGTCAAGAATATCCTCAAGTATCTCAAGAGAACCAAGGATAGCATTCTCGTATACGGTGGAGACCAAGAGCTCGTTGTAACTGGTTACACCGATGCTAGTTTCCAAACCGATCGAGATGACTCCAAATCACAGTCCGGCTTTGTATTTCTGCTCAATGGTGGTGCCGTAAGTTGGAAGAGTTCCAAGCAAGATACTACGGCCGATTCCGTCACCGAAGCGGAATACTTAGCGGCTGGCGAAGCAGCAAAAGAGGCCGTATGGATCAAGGAGTTCTTGACTGAGCTAGAGGTGGTTCCAAGCATCTCAGGTCCAGTGGATATCTACTGCGACAACACGGGAGCCATAGCTCAGTCCAAGGAGCCTAGGTCTCACCAGAAGACTAGGCACATTCTACGACGATTCCATCTCATCCGTCAGTTGGTCAATGACGGTTGGGTCAAGGTCAAGAAGGTGGACGGTGCCGCGAACACAGCGGACCCTCTAACAAAGCCTTTGTCTCGAGCCGCGCATGAGTTGCATGTTGCATCCATGGGGATTAGGCGTATGCCTGATTGGCTTTGAGTTGTATCTTTCATTTAGGCGTTAGTATGAGACATGTATATTTGGATATTACATTGAGTACTATGCACTGGCTAGAAGTCACTATTGATTGACTCTAGGCTAAGTGGGAGATTGTTAGAGATATGTCCTAGAAGCCAATCATATTTGGCTACTTCTATGGTTTTATGACATTGATGATTTCATATCATTTGTTCCTTGATTTATGTGTTGACAGTTCATTCAGGTTGAGGATCTGATTTATAGATCGCTGTTTTTCATTTAGTAGTAAATGACAACAATAAATCTAAAGCGTCCATAATCTTGATAATTAACGAGGAACATTAATTATCAATAAGATTAGTATGCAAGTTAAGTGATGATTAAGTTCTATAAATCATAGGTTAAGAGTAACCAACTTAATTGCATATGTTTATGTTAATTGAACATAGTACAGGACATGACCCAACGAAATAAATATATGGATTGTGTTATGTGTCATTATTTATTTCGTTATGATTTTGATTCTAAGTTTGAGATGTTTATCTTTTCCACATGAGGATATGTTCAATAAATATCGTCTACCGCTGATTCCCGATAAGGGCTGCTATACGGACGTTATTTATGTTCTCTTGAATTGTGCGGGGAAAAGCTAAATTATCAAGAAAACCGTATGTCCCTCATTAATTCATTTAGTGAGTGACGATATCTGTTTGGGCCCCTTGATGGAGATAGATTGTTTGCTAGCAACTGATACAATTATCTCTAGATCAAGAAACGTATAATCTGCAAGAATGACACATTCCTATCTTGGATTATACGGTGATATCGTGTGACATAAGAATCAAAATAGAGATATACTTTTATTCTCTTATGCATGATTGAAATATTGTAGCTGTACACTATTTATGCGAATTGGGAATCATAACGTGTTGCTAGATACCGCTTATGATTATTGGAATTAAATAGCGATTTAACTCCATGTCCAACGTAGCATAGATCCTCAAAGGGTCACACAAAATTGGTGTTTTAACCATGCGTGCATTATTTATTTATTTGCAATAATTGGTATTGCAAAATTTGATAAGTTGATTAATTAATTAAATAGAGTTATAGACCGTTATAATTAATTAAATCAAAGGGATCATATAGAAATAAATTAATGCATTTTATAATCCCTAAATAATTATTATTAAGTTAATAATTATTTATTCAACACATATGTTGAGCCCCCTTTCTTCCTCAAATTGATTAGTTGATTTGCTAGAAGAACGGATTTTCTAGGGATTAGTCATATCCTCCAAAGCTACTAGCATAGCTCTTGTTGAGGATTTGGTTAATACCAAGTGGACTCGAGGAGATTCGACAAGGAGACCGAAGGAGCAAGCACCACCTTCATCTAGCCGTGGTTCAAGTCCCCTTGATTACGATATCAAGGGAGGTACATCTTTGAACCCTTTCTCTTGTGCGAATGGCTTAATACTAGTTCCTTTTTGTGCATGCTTGGTTTTGTGGTTAATTAAAGGAATTAACTATGAAAAATTAAAATTGTGCACTTTTCTAATAATTTCTTAGGTACTTTTGGCAATTTTATGTGTTTTCCCTATTTAGAGTTAGGTTAAGAAATTACAGATATGAAAGTAGAGTCGCTCATTAACATAACGTGATTTTTTTCGAATTTCTTTGATACATAGTCTTTCAATCCCGAAAACTGAAGAATGAAAGTGACAATACCAAATATAAATATCATAATACAAATCAGAATACCAAATATAATTATCACAATACTCTTACAAAAATACAATTCCTAATATTGTCCATCCCATTGTCGGAGAATAATCAAATGGAACGCATGGTGACTGTTGGTGATCTCGGCCGGAAGCAAGTCCGAGGAGGGGGGGGAGGGGGGGGGGGGGGGGGGGCAAGTGCTAGGTGCACCAACAGTGGGATGGTGAGGCAGTCTACAAGATGAGGTCTCACCATAAAAAAAACAGGCCATAATGTGGATCATAACTACAGCCGAATGGAGCAATGCCATGAGTCATCTGCTATGGCCGAGATATAGGTGTAAGTGGGTCGTCTAGGGGATGTTGTACTCCTAAAATACGCCTCATCCTTACTCAATATAGGTGTCTAAGGCTGGCTATACCTCCTGAACTGTGGATGAGCCTGACTATACCTCATCCGTACCGAGTTATAAATTGGAAGATACTCAAGTATAAAAGTTGTAAATCTCTCTCTTTTTTTTTGAAAGTTAGTTGTAAATCTCTTTTTTAGTTTTCTAATGCAATTTGAATCAACCAAATCTGACATCGTATGAGAAAGATACACTTAAAATACGAAACAATGCACAGAAAATAATGTCCGACGCTCCAAATGATGGCCATAGAAGAAAAATAAATATATTTTCAAACCTTGCTGAGGTGGCATCCACTGTGGTACCTGGTCTATCACTTCCTGCTCAACATTTGAAGTGGCTGGCTGGCTGCCGGTATTAGACCATTTTTGCAAAATTTTATATGTTTGAAATTTTAAATTTTATCACTTCCTGGTCTAGAAGCTCAATTTCAAATTAATTTTAGATTTCTTAAGATAAAATTTTCTTTCTTAGTGAAACATGTCCTTTTGTTTTAGTAATCAAAATTCATCAGTGATTAAAGAGCAGGACATTATGTGGTGCTTAGTTATGGCAAACTCATGAAAAAAGATTCTGATTGATGAATATTTTTTTATTGTATGATTTTCATTTCATGTTAACATAATACGAGGTGGGTATAATGTCATAATATTTTGGTGTTATTAGTACCACAATTTTACTTCTTCATTTATATTTCAAAAAATAAAGATTCAAACGTTCAAACTAAATAGTTAATCTTATTCAATTTCATGAGAGATAAATAATTATAAAATTTAGTAACTATTTTAATTCATTTAATACTATATATAGAAATAAAAAAAAATAGCTTCAGGTTAATTGTGAGAAGATCAACAATCAAAATAAATGATCAATTGAAACATTGAGAAAGCAATTTGATAGTAGTATTACTTCTTTCTTTATACGTTGCTTATAGTATTAATATTTTTTTTATTGTTGATTAATTGTTTCATTGATGAAGAAAAATTATAGCATTTTATAATGTCAAACTTGTGGCAAAACCCTGCTCTTCTTTTATCTTTTTTTTTTTAGCTTTCCTTTTCATTGATCCGAATTGAATTGATCTCTCCAAGCATCCAATAAGAATGTCTTTTAGTAACTAGGCAGTCTGCCAAGACCCAATATGAATGTTCATATTACATGTGTGACTAATACATGTTAACAACACCCACTCACATATATCTCGTTTCCACAACTAAAATATATATTATTTTAATGCTCTATTCATTAAAAATTATCCCTTCATTTGCTTTGGTCAATATTTAATCGACTAGCTAGATGTCAAACCAATTAAGCATATCTACTCCATAGTACAAGATAACGGGTGTATATATCATTGAGACATTGATGTGAACCAAATCCATATAAGTCATTATTTAAAAAAATCAATAAAATGGAATTGTCTTTTTAAGCAAGGTTTCTATATATCTGGAAAAAAATGAATCTAAACTTTTTAGTTAGAGGAATATATTTTCATTAACAATAAAATGCAAAAAAAAAAATCTCTATATCTATAATTTGATAGACTTTTAATCATTTTTTAAGAATGCATCTTCTAATCTCAACATTTGATAAAGAAAAGTCTTGATACTCTCTATATTCATATATTTGGAATTATCATTAGTTTTTAGCGATGTCAACAAGTCGAAGTTTGGGATTAGTTGTTAAAAATTATATATCGATTCAAAGTTCAAACTATATGTACCTAGATCGAAACTTCTAATTTTATTTTAGCAAATGTGAAGATTGGTAAGTTTGCTTTACAAAAGACTGTTAAGTCATCGTCGATACATAGAGCTCTTGATGATGAAAATACAGTCAATGCCGAATTGTTGATTGTCGCCAGCACTTACTGTGCTTAGCAATTTGTGTTAGTGAGGCTTTACGATTTTATGAAGTCCTAGAGTTCATTAGTAATAATTTTGATACCATTATTTCAATGGTTCGTCTAAGCAAAATATTTTCTAACTGAAAGAAATTATCAAACTAGTTTTTTAACCCTACATTATTTACACCCCCAAGCTGAATACAAAATAAATGAATTAGATGATTTAGAAAAAGTAGTTTGTATACTTTTAAAGATTGATAAAAATTTTTCCTGAAAATGATATTGGCAGGAAAAAGAAAAGAAAATTTGTAATAGGTAGAAATTTACTTTGTATTTAGTTATTATTTTCTTTAATGTAATGTGATTGTATTGGATATCGTATATATCCTTTATATTTCTGTGTGCAATCTCAATTACTTGAAATAAAGATATAATTGTTGCTATTTGTAAAATTTCCATATAAATAGTTTTATGATTTTTTCAACAATGATTGAATTTTTGTCATAATTTTTAAGCATAAAAATTCAAAATCAGTTATGCTCATTGTGTAGTACCATTAATAAAGCATACGTACTTGAATGAACTAAAATTAAAACAACTAAAAATTCAATTGAAATTTGATGATAAGAAAAAGTAGCATAAATAAATTCTAATTGACAATTTTCAGAACTGAATATATCTCAGTCTTCAAAGTTAAAATTTAATTTCTTTTCATGAATATTGGCTCCATTTGGATAGGTGTGGGAAGAAGGGAAGAAGGGAAGAAGTGGGAAGAAATATTGGAAAGTGTGTAACTTTGCCTTTGTTTGGATGAGAGAAGAAGGAGGAAGAAGGAAGAAGAAAGAAAAAAAAATTATAAACAATTCAAACTCTTCATAAAGTTACACATTTCTTCCCTTCTTCCCTTCTTCCCACACCTATCCAAACGGAGCCTTTGTGAAGAATTTAGATTGTTTATAAATTTTTTTTCTTCTTCCTCCTTCTTCTTCTTTCTTCCAACGATCCAAACGCACCCATTATATCTATAATTTGATACACATCCTGATTTATGATACTTATTATATTTTTCTAATAAAATACAGTTTGTTACAATATTGACTATGTACGATGCTTCCTTTTATATATTTGTTTTTTTCCTAATAATATGCATCACGATTTATGAATACTAGAGGGACGAATCGAGCTTTGCTCGATCTAATAAAAATTATAGTATTTTCATATGCGCCTGATAATATTTATATATATTCATTAAAATGAAATATTTTTTGTTTGTTTGGTATCATAATCGCTTCACAGAATTGGACCCATGCATCATTCGCGGAGATTTTTTTTGTTTACTGTATGGTAATATTTAATATTTATGTACTCTATGCATCATCGGCTAAAACACGTTGGGTTACAAATTTTTATTCCTTTTTTCATTAACTTTCATGTTAATATATAGTTTCTTCTTTAGTTATGATAAAATTTGGATCTTTTTGTTTCTCGCCATATCCAACAAACATAATCAAAACTAAAAAAAAAATTAAATCAATTTAATTAAGTAATCCATAAATTCAACAAATGCAAAACTTGAAATATAAGAATAAAATAAATCATATAACAAGGCAAGATCCAATAGGTCCACAAATGCTAACAAAAGTCAGTCATTATGTATATACCCTCTTTTTTTTTCTTTTTTCTTTTTTTGGGAAGGACAGCCTCCCAAGCAGGAAAGGTATTGTATAGCAAGGCGAAGAAACAAATTAACAAAAGGAAAAAATCAACTGGTAATGGTACCGTACCAAGTAGCATCACTATATCAACATATACGAATCACTTACTAATTCTAGCAAACATTTACACTGATTTCCCTACCAAATGCCAGTACAACCATTCGTGCCAGGAAGCAAAAAAAAGTCAGATGACACTTACATAAAAAAGGGCTCAGAAATGATAACCGTCGTCTACAAGTTTGTCATCCCTTGTCATCGCTAAACACAAAGTGAACACATAAAATAAACAAGATAAACATATAAATTATCAAAGTGAACACTTACAAACAAATAAGTGTTGTCATCACTCATTTAGATTTTTATATGAATATTCAACTTATTTTCATTGAACTTATTTGTTCGTATATATTCAATTTAATCATTATATATGTTTACCTTATTTATTTTATATGTTCACTTTGTGTTTAGCGATGACAATGATTACAAAAATGGCCGTAAACAATTTCCCAGTTTCAGTGTCTTCGCACGATAAGAATAACAAAAAGAATAAGATCACGAAGATCATGCAAATGGAGTTGTATTATAGTTTAAATGTAGCAAAATATTTATCGAAGGGATTGAAAAGAACCAAAAAAGCAAAAGCAAGATTTTACAGCAGAATTAAGCGAAATGATTTGAATTCTTCTGTGTTGAAACCTAGAAAAGCAAATTAGTGAAGAAAATAAGAAAGATTGCGCATTTTTTAAAAAGGTACTTTGAGCTTAATTGATAAGTCCTGAGCCTAAAATGATCATGGAGGTAAATCTACACTTCTTGTGGTTCCCACATATCGGCAATAATTGGAGCTAATCGCAAATAAAGGTGGCTATAATATAGTAAACAAATTATGCATAGCTCATCGCCTATGGGTTGCAGCTTGGAATTTTTTTTTATTATTTTTTGAAGATAAATTGGAGGTCTAAACCATCCAACTTATTTTTAAATTAAATGTCTATGAAAGACCCTCCAGCTTGGAATTGAATCTATTTTTTTCCCATTTTTATTTTTCAGGAATGCTAAATAAATTTCATACCTGGTAATCAAGGAAGTGACCTCACGTATTGTCTAAGTCTTTTGCTTCCTTTGCTTTCTCTATTGCAACAGAGAAAACCGAAATTTTGTTAAACCAATCAATTAAATGGTGCACAAAAAGGGGTGCGTCAAAAAAATAATAGGGACAATTTCGTTTGTGCCACCCAAAATTCGTGAAATTATGGAATTGCCACCTGATTTTTTAAGTTTGCAATTTTGCCACCCAAAACTATGGTCACCTTTGTGATTTTGCCACTTTTGATAAAATTTGCTGCTATATGTACCCAATTTATGCACCCATATTATTAATTAATCTTCTTTTGTTCCACTAATTTAAAGTTGGTATACTTTGGTTATAACCTCACATCATCGTGTTAACCCGCGATCTTCCCTCTCTTCTTAGGTACTGTACGGCAGGATGATTTTTTTGGTTCTTTAAAATTTCACCTTAAATTAGAGTTGTCTAGTTGGCCAATTTGAACATTTCTTTTCTTACAAGTTTGGTATAATCTCACCCTAGAAACCTACCTAGAATAATTAAAAAATTAGAAAGCCATGATATTAAGAAAACAAACCTCGCTCTGATACCAGAATAGAATGGTAGCGATCGGATCGATTTTGAAACTTCTGATTACTAATGAATACTGGTTTCAAAGTTTTGAGAGGAAAATGAGAAAATTTTATTGATTTCTGGAAAACAATACAAGAGAAGGGTAATTACTTGGTGTGGGATGTGTGTCCTGCCAAGTGAAACACCATCTGCTTATATAGCCTAAGGGACTCTTCCTTTGATGCTCAATAATTGAGTGCAGGTACGCTATTTGGGCCCCATCGTCCATCTCAATTAGTGGCATTTACAGGTGGAATTTGTCCTTACATACACTAGTGGGCATCAATAGTACAATAATTGCCCGACAAAATAAAAAGAGATTCATGCACCAATAAAGTAGGCTAATAATGACATGACCTACCCTGAGTGGTACCGAAAGTTAATACAATAATGTGATTCCCATATGATGGTGGGACTCACTAATAGTAATGGTCTTGCTGGATCAATTGTATCTTTTGGTGAATTCTTAACAGCTCATCAATGTTATGATTAACTGGTTCCAGTGCACTGCTAGCCCAGTTGTCTTTGGAGGCACTTTGTTCAAGCCGAATCTTTTGAAGATAGCTCAATGTTATGAGCTTTTCAACCTCTTTCGTGATTCTTTGTATTTGCTCATCGTGTATTTCCTTGAGTCTAAGCTTCATGGCTCATTCCCAATGAAAAGACCTTGGATAAACTATTATTAAATCACCAGTGATTACTTCATAATCCTAAAGTGAGTTTGTCTCTTCTCCTAAAGTTGCCCATCTTTCGGCTTGCTGGAAAGTTTGCCTACTTCCTGGTCTAAACCCAATTGTTGAGCTTCCTTCATGGATTCTCATTAAGTCTCGCAAATGATCAAGCACTATCTCCTGAAAATAAAATTTTGCAAAATTACATATAAAACAGAAATAAATTTTCTAAAAATATCAGTAGTTTTCCGTAGATTACTGCCAGATGGGTCCTTAGATACAATGGTTATGGTGGGTTTTTCCAGCGGTCCACCATGTCCGCTCTCGCTCTAGAGGTTTTAAAAGAAAGATCTTTCATCTAGCATATTATCAATATGCCCGACAATTGTTGCTAGATGATTGATTATTTCCTCAGGAGCTTCCTTTGTTTCTTCAAGTACCTTTTCCAAATCGGCTAACTGTTCGTTAACGAAATAACAGTTTCCGGTCTTCACCATATTTGCTGTTAGTCATGATAGCGAATCAGCCAATACATTCATTTTGCCGTCAATATGCTCAAAATTTACTTGCACTCCCGTTCCTGTAACAAAATCAACAAAATTAATCCATCGGACTCTTGAAGTTTTGTTTTGTGCTCACATTGTGGCATGAAAGCCTCTCCAGGTCGTTGTACGCTCGATCTTGCTCTTCAGTGGACCTGGTTGTCGGGTCCTCCAACAGGAACATTCGTCTGATTTGTGATATTACATTTTGCGGATCATCGGCGATGTTCACTAGTTCTTCATATTCAGTGGGGAATGCCATTCTCCACTGAATCCAGGTCTTTTTCTCCGTTTCACCTAGGAGATTTTCGATGTAGTTGACCTTTGATTTGTTATCTGCCGAGTTTTTCTCATTTATCAGGTTGAGCGTGATTGATTCCCATCGGGAGATAACTTCTGAGTATAACCCAATATCTTCTGGTAAAACCAGGATTGCGCCTTGACTGGCTTGGGCTGTTGGCAAATTAAATCTTTCGTTCATTTGCCTTGCATAACCACCGCGGATGTTGCCCAACCGTGCTTTTATCTCCGAAATTTGGGGATTCTGGGGTTGTCTTGAACCAGGTGGGTACATGGCTGGTCCCATGATTGGTTCAGGTGGTATTCTTGTGAGTGAAGACTCTGCGATTGAGAGTACCGTCTCCACTTTCTTTTTGAGATTTTTGAATTGTGGGTATTCCATCTCTTCTACCATATAAACCGTCTCGAATAGATCTTCGTCCCACTTTGTTTTAGAATTTGGGGAACTGGCATTTTCCCCACCACCTTTCGCTAGAAGACTTAGCAAGTCTTCATCTTGGTTTGCCGGTGCATCCAATTGAGATAGGAATTGCACCATAGAGAGTGTCTCATCTTCATCTGACTCATCCCATTGACAAGTCATCATAAGGGCTTGTTCCTCAAACCACTCACTTTCTGCATCAATGGTTTCTAGCCAATTAAACTCTGCAAATGTCATTTGCACAAGTTCGTCTTCGTTGTCTAGTTGTTCAATAGCAAACCATTGATACGGGTTTATTGGTTCCATCATTTCAACTGTTGGTTCAGTTTGTTCGGCTTTGAGTATTGCCAAGAACCATTTTCCTAATAAGGAACCATCATCTTGCTCAGTTTCGTCATCTCTGAATTCCTCAGGGTCTGAATAGATTTCTGGGAATTCTGGGTCATCTTCGAATGACCAATCATTATCTATTGTGAGTAGATTGATGAATTCTTGTTCGAGTTCTTCCTCATCATTTTATCCACGAATAGCTTCTTGTTCGAGGGTTGTTGATGTATACCCCGAAAATCTGACAGACAATGAGCCGTCTGTCCTTGCTCGAATTCGTGCTGCTTGGGGATTCTGGATTTGTGAGATAACAGCTGGTCTCACAAGCCATTATCTTCCTTGGAGTTCTGCAGTTGTCCTTTGCGAGCCAGGGATGGCCCGAACTCCTCGGCTTGCTAGGTGGTCCGCCACGTTCTCAACATTGTATCTGTAATTTGTGTGGCTTGTATTGGATAGTCGTCCAATTAAGGATCTTGAGAGTAAAAGATTACTCTCACCACCTTACCATCCTTCATACCCATGAGTTTAAATCACTAGTTGAATGTGATCTCTGAAGTCACGGATACTTAGAGTCATATCTGGAGCAGTATATGCCAACTGCGTTCCAGATGTAAGATCCATTTTCATAGAGCTAATAATAGCTCTATCACCTCGCCATCTAGTGTCCCTGATTAACACTAGTGCATTCACAACCTGCACTCCGCCTGTGCAGCGTGTATAACCGAACCATAATTAGTCCGATATGTAAATGTTGGAGCCCCTCTTGTAAAAGTCTGTTAAAACTTTCTTCAGAAATGAAAGATAACTCCACTCGCTGGCCATCTGTGACCAATGTTCTTTCATCCGAGTAATGTTGGTATACCCGGTGTCTGCTTTCTGACCATCCGGCTTGGTACAGAGTTTCTGCTGGGACTTGCTGTGCTCGTATGTATTGGGAGATGTTGAGCTCAGCATCGGGATTCATTTGTGACTCAAGACTTCGCTGGTATCGTCGAGATTGACCAGGGAGCCTCCTTTGAGCCTCAAACCTGATTCTAGACCCAAGGCGATAGCCACGGATCTGATCTTCTACAGTGGGAGTTTGGTTTGTGTCCCTTTCTGATACTGACGGTCTTGCCGTCTCTGTTGTTGTTTGTGTTCTACTCATGCTGCCTTCTTTTTCTCGGCTTAAAATATTTCTTTTGGGTTTTTGAACACAAAAAGTTTGCCTTTTGGTTTCGGTATTGCTGGCTTGCTGGGCTCTCCTAAGATCAGCTTCTGAAGTTGTTGTTGGATCTGATCTAGGGAGTCAGTCAGGTCGTCAGGTTGAGTGACTTCCTTTCCTTTCGAAGCTTCTATTTTCTTAACTCCTGCTTTCAGATCCTCAATTTGTTCAGTTAATTTAAGCAACAATTGTATGATTGTGTTATTTTGCTTAAATTGGACTTATGTTGTTCTTTCGGTTATGTCCTGTGGATTGACAAAACTGACCGCCGGTGAATGGATTGATTAGGTTGCTTTGAGTGCTTCTCTGTAAATTGTGCTGTTTGCGCTGAGGCGCCAATCGCTCATAGGAAAAATAAAATTTTTATAAGAATTTTTGAATCTCTAAGGTCTATTCTTAATTTCTAAATGACTTTTTATTTCAAAAATATCCTAGGTTGGTATTTCGGGTTTGATTATACCATTTCATTAGTGTTATGTTCAAAGTCCTGAATTCCTTTGTTTACACATCTGATTTTTCTTGGGGACAGTTTTTGGGGTTCCTAAAGCATTTTTATGTGGTGAGAGTGGCATTTATGAAAGAAATAAATTCTGAGTGGCATTTCTACAATTTTCTTATTTTTGAGTGGCAAAAAGGAAATTTTCCCAAAATAATAATAGGGTTGTATTCATCTCAATTGTATCTCCAATGTGCTTTCCCTCCGTGATTTGTTTAAACCGAAATAACGCAAAATTAAATTTTAATACCAAACTTCGTACAACGAAATTTTAAGAACAAACATGTCAGTGCGCAGGTGGTGTGGCGTCGCTACACGCGCGCCAGTCACAGTGGCGCGAGTACCGGCAACGCCAGCGGCAATGGCGCTGGTCCAATTGCTTCAATTTTCGTCCCTCTTTAACCAAGTCAAAATTTTATTGTGAAAGACATAATAACAGTTGAAATTGGTATGATTGTAATCTCCTCCTCCCAATCTTTCCATTGATACCTAGAATAATGAAATCCATGCGGTGGATCGTTAGATCTGCTGGTGGTGGTTGTTTAATTAGAAGAAGGTGGAAGGAGGGTTTGTTCTCTGCTGGGACTTGGGAACGAGTTTGAGGAAGAGAAGAAGAAAGGTCT
Source organism: Rhynchospora pubera (assembly GCA_028095005.1). Taxonomy (NCBI): domain Eukaryota; kingdom Viridiplantae; phylum Streptophyta; class Magnoliopsida; order Poales; family Cyperaceae; genus Rhynchospora; species Rhynchospora pubera. Next base: position 154,277,232 of record CM051462.1, on the reverse strand, counting down.
GAATGGACCTGTCCATTTCTTCTTTTTTTTAATCCCAATAATCAAACAGACCAAAATCGGATGGTCTAGATTTTCCAGATGTAAAATAATCTTAAAAAAAAAGTTGCCAAGCAGTAGAAGAGCCAAGATAAAAAATATTTTAATTCGTATAAATTTTTATTCAACAGAGCATTTAGTCTGTCTAAATGTAGTTGCAATTTTTTCGAATTAAATATAATATTAGTTGTACATTTTATCCCAAAATAATTTGTATAATTGTATATATATTAGTTCCAAGCAAGTTATCTAATATATTGTTATACGATTGATTTAGAGTAGGTCTGTACTTGAGTCAAGTTTGAGCGAGTTTGCCGCAATTCAAATTTGACTCGGCTATAACTCGAGTTGGCTCTAGCCGAGTTAGAGATACTTTCAAGCTTTTTAAAATAAATCAAACTTGGCTCGCTTTCGACTCGGACTAGCTTCAAATTAGCATATATCCTTCAAAATTTTATTTATTTAATTCATATATTATTTTAGTAAAACTTATTGACATACACAATATTTTGAAAAATAATTTTTTACCTTTTATATTCATTCTATTAATTTGAAATAAAATATAAGAAATATTTTATAATTAATTTATAAATTTTTAATAGTCATAAAGTATGTTGATAACTATTTGAAATATAAATTTATAATATCATGAGTTGGCTCACGAATTGAGCTCTACTCAAACTCAACTTATCAGCCAATCGAGTTAGTTTAGCTCGAAATTGTCAATTCGAGTTTCGTTGGCTCGAGTTACAACTAAGTTTTCCTGAGTCAAGTTCGAGCTAGCTCACGAGTCACGAGTTACAATTTTTTTGTTCACTCCTAATTTAGAGATTCTTATTGTCAATTTTATCACATAAACTGTATTTAATTTTAACTTATTTCACCATACTTTGTCTTCTTTATATATTTTTTTCACTGATCGTTTCTTTAAAAAAAAAGAATTAACACGTAATAGTTTTTATACGTATACAAAATTTAAAAATTAATAATGATGCAAAATAAATTGGAATAGGTTGTTTGGAAACGCCTTAATATTTTATATGTATGCAAAAACGATATATATTTTTTATTATGTAATAATTATTTTTGGTCCCTGATACACCTGTATCTGTACTTCAAAATCCGAGACCTTCTGAATATTTGAATATATGTACTTCATGTCTTCATCAACTCCTATCAAATCAAATCTGGATCATCCGATTCGATCAGATCTGAATATTTGAATTAAAAAAGCAGAATGGACAAGTCCATTTCGGACCTTCTTCTTCTCTCCCTCAAAAGCCTGTTCTCAACAGATCCATTTCCTCCCTTTCGATTCCTTTGAACAACCACCACTAGATCCGGCGATCCACGACATGAATTTCATCATTTTAGATATCAATAGAAAGATTGAGAGATGGAGAGCACGATTATACCAATTTCAACTATTATAATGTCTTTCACTCACCCAATTTAGATGATAAAAATCTCAACTCGGTTAAAGAGGGACAGAAATTGAAGCAATTGGACCAGCGCCATTGCCCCGCGCCAATGTGACCGGCGCACTTACAGCGACGCCACACCACCTGCGCACTGACATGTTTGTTCTTGAAATTTCAATTGTACTAGGTTTGATATTAATATTTTAGTTTGGGTTATTTCGGTTTAAACAAATCACGGGCTTTCCCTTGATATAAAGAATCCTATAATATACAATATCACCAACTTGAGTTACATAGTTTACTATGCATTTCGTAGTGAAATAATTAGTCACTATATCTGTAACGTTAATTTGTCATCTGTACTTAACAAAACAATAAATTTGAAAACTCACCACTGACATTCTCTTTGGTTTTTTCTCTGGCTGACTTAATGGTCTCATCGGCCTTCCTCCCAACATCTTCACCAGCACTATGTTTTGATCGCAATCCTTCACTGATCTTCTCCTTGGTCTAGCCGGTCTACGACTCTTCATCCTCCTCTATGTCGACTTTCACAGTCGTCACAACCGCCGGAAAGGGGATGTGACACCTAATCTAAGAACACATGAGGCAATATTGTGTCGACATTCAGAAGTTCACAATTTTGAGGTTGGTGAGATTTCTGAAAAAAAATGACCCAGTTTCAAATTTGTTAGAAGCTCTGTCCAGATGAAAACATATACATTAAAATAGGAAGTTAACACAACCTAAGTTAACTCTGCTACAACAACCTAACTTAAAGTTACAGGCACTAAATGCAAAAACTACTCGTGAAAATTAACCAATATAGTATTGATTAGTAGATAATTACAGTACCCGTCCACCAAGCTGAAATGAAAAAAAAAAATCCTGAGTCGAAGGCCCTAATGCAATTGTGAACTCAGCTAGTGTGGCTGGTGGGTTTGCCCCGGCATCATTGCAGTCGACTTGGTTGGAACCACAATCACCTGCCGAACAGGAGCTGCGACCTGACGAATCAAAAGAGCAACCCGTTCTGTCCCAAAACTGACCTGACCAGAGATAATTACCTATATATGGCTAAGAAAATGTCATCTTATTGGCAAATAGAAAAATAAATAATAGAAGGGAACTTGCTTCTATTCACTACAAAAGGTTAAAAAAAAAATGGAATTCTATTCTTCTGTAATTTTTCCATGAAATCCTACAGTTGGAACGGTAGAAATTTTAGGGAACTTCTTGGATGGTTGAGAAGAAGGTAGGAAGAAAGAAGAAGGAAATAAATAAATTATAAACAATCCAAACTCTTCACAAAGTTACACACTTCCCAATACTTCTTCCCACACCTATCCAAACGGAGCCAATGAAAGGGCATGTATGTAGCCTTTGTTTATAACTGAAACAAGAAAGAAACTGGAAGACTCAAGGATGTTAATAAGAACTAGGAGGGATTATCGAGGTTCGCTCGATATTTGACTTATAAATATAAAATATGTTATCATTGTGAATATTAATGCAAAAAATTGTTGTTTTTCTGATGGAAATATATGTAGGTTGTTTACATGTAATATTTGTTGGGTATTATTTTTTGTTGGGTTCGTAATAAATTTTGTTTAATATGTTAATCTTAATTTACATATATATATATATATATATATTTATATAGAAGTTAATATATTTATTGATGAAGAATAATTTTGAATTAAGTAATTTCACAATAAGATAGAAATGAGATAAAAAATTTTGAAATTAAATAATTAAATCTGAACTAAAATGATGAACTATGCAAACGTACATTGAAACAAATAGGCAAAGTAATTAGTGCATTACCTAATAAGGTGTGCCTATCGAGTTAAAATAGCTATAGTTCAACGGTAATATTTTTAAGAAACAGTTAATATGAAGCGTCACTATTTATTCTAACACAATGAAAATAACAGTATACTATTCTAACTATGATAGAAGACTATGAGAAGATGAGTTATTGAAGCTAACATAAAACTTTAGAAGTTACAAAGTTACCAATTCGTGCAAATAGAATTCTCTCTCTACTTTAAGATGCTTCAATGCCTATTAAGTGTACTACAACTATGAGATCTGAAAAAAAGAATTTAAATTTAGGAAACAAAATATGCTTTAGAGATACAAATTTTAATAGAACATAAATTGCAGTGGAAGCAAAGTTTGATGAAAATTTTTATTTTTTCAGGCTTTCAACCAGGCCTCTGTTTTCCAATTAAATCATCTACTAGATGGGGTAATCGAGCTTCGCTCGATCCATACGTTTCTAATAAATATATAATTTTAATATTTTTACATAATCTATGAAATTTAATACCATCTATATTTTTATAATTGATGATTAAATAGATAACCTGATCTACTCAAAAAAATTAAAAGAACACAAATTTTTTTGCCTTCTTATTAGTGATAGTCCAAAAATCCTTGGTCCTTGGCCCGCCTTTTGGAAGACCGTCCTAAAATCCGGACCGGCCCGGCCCTTCGAAGGGCTTTTCGATGGACAAGGATCTAGAAGGGCCGGATTTTGAAAGGGCCGGGTCTAATTTTTTTTCAAAGACGGATGTTGAAGGGCCGGGTTTTGAAGGGCCGGATTCGACCTAATCGTTCAATAGTAGTGACTATTTGATCATAATAGGACGATAGAGATTAAAAAACTATTAAAAAATTAAATGTTGGTATTATTTTAGAAGGACTAGAAGGGCCAAGGACCTATAAGGGCCGGGTTTTCGAAGGGCCGGTCTCGTATTTCAAATAACAAATCCATCTAACCCGTCCCATCTCGACCCTTTTTCTTAATCCGGTCCGATCCGGTCCTTCTACCAAACCCGTCAAGTCCGGTCCTTTGAAATCCGGCCCGGCCCTTTTGCCTTTCACTACTTCTTATTATTTTTTTTTCAATGTGCAACATAAATTAATCGTATCTATTTGAAAAAAATGTATATATAGTTTGAGGGGCCGTTTGGATCACTTAGGAATAAGAAGAATAGCATATTCCTAGGGGAAAAACATTAGAAAGTGTGTAATTTTGTGAAGAATTTGAATGGTTAGAAATAAATTTCCTCCTGGAATTTGCTATTCTTGCTTATTCCTTACCCATCCAAACAGCCCCATCAGTGAGATTCTTTGTCGATTCTATGATCCTTTTTTTAATTTGGAAGAGAAGATAAATTAATCATATTATCAATAATATTTTGAATTTAATATTCAGCTCTTACAGATCAGGTGACACAACAAATGACTAAATATACATGTTAATATGAGACGACTTATATGCATGTTTAAAAATTATACACAAAATGTCAAACTTACACAACAAATGACTAAATATATACACCGGACATATTATGCACCTAGATTGCAATTTAGTATATTATATAAATTTCTAAATCATTAGAACATAATATTTTCTTCAAAATGTAGAATAATTTTGTCTTGAAACAACCTATATCATATTCACAGTTTTACACGCAAACATTATAAGAACTAAAATTTCAAGAATTTGATCAAAAAGGTACAATTATTATAATGCAAAAAAAAATTGATGTTTAATCTAACATATTAACAAAAATAAGGTCCCAGCTCTAAAATCAAGCAGAAAATATTTGAAATACACAAAATTAGAGAGCATACGCAAAAGAATAAATATAACTATTTATGCCATTATATTGAGATTGATAAAAAGAAGGAATATATATAACCATTTTTTCAAAAAGAAATGCATGCATTACAAAATTTATGCCATTATGTTTCACATGTACATAAGCCTTCTGCTTCTAGGATACATCAAATTACCCATACAAAAATTCTACCTCAAGGACTATTATCACTCAAGAAAATGACATATAACTCTATATTTTGAAAACCTGACATATACCAAAGATGCAAATTACAAATTCATGTTTCAAATTATAATAGTATCATGAAATTAAATAGAATCTGACTGAAAATATCAGTATGTGCCTGATTATATGAGTAAAACCCAAAGAATTAGCTGCTTGGATCTAGCTATACATATTCATTCTCCTCTCTGAACAACATACGAAATAATTATTTTGCTTTTCATTACTCTCTTTCTATCACTCTCTGTGTTTACTCTTTCTGGTACATACCAGAAACCTGATTACATGATTGTATAATAAACAGGAGCATATCATATGGGATGATGTGCAAATTGTGTTGGACAGTGAGATCGAGAAGGATATGGGTGGCATGGAAGCACTATCATTCAAGCATATCTAATTTTGGCATTCTAGCATAATAAAGACATTAATGTTTATTGTGAAGATGAAAAAAATTAAGAAATTATGAAAATGTGAATAAAAAAATAAGTCACAACTTTTCTAACTAAAGAATTAAATTATATTCATTGAAGCATTTCCACAAACACCATAGATACATTCTCTGGAGCACCTTTCCGCACTAACAAAATGATGTAGCTGAAATGAAAATTTCTAAGAAAAAGGACAAAAAAAAAGTTATGAAACAAAAGAGGTAAAAACGAATGTTAAAGCTAGCTTACAGATAGAAAATTAGGCAGAAATTTTGAAAAATCTTGAAATTCCAAAAAATAAGAAAAATAGCTTCGAAGGGAAATGCAAGTAATTCATAAAAAAGGGAATTACAGATAACTTGATCTTCTTGTATATCGTGATGGATTGCGAGCCATGACAGGGTTTGCTCCATCTACATAAAACACCTTGTCTCCTTTATCTCTCGAAGCTAGGGTTTGCTCCATCTACCGTCGTGAGAGAGAAAGGATTGGAGAGCCGACTGTGGGGGTTGGGACGGGGCGGTGTTGCCGGCGAAGGAAACAGAAAAGAGGTCAAATGGTGGAAAGGGAGAGGCGATGGAGAAAGGCTCAGAAGGAAATGAACCATTGAAGACGATGTCGCTGAGGAAAAAAATTAGGTGTTAGCGATTGAATAGTAAAACATAGACGGTTCTCTGCCGTGTCGGCTAAAAATTAAAAAAAAATAATCCGGACACCCACGCATTTTTATTAATAATACTGAATACTGATATGTAACCCCTCTTCTTCAAACTGATCAAACATGTATCACCTTCAAGTACCTGTTTAGAAGTGATACGAAGCTATAGCATATCTAATCATTATTTAGTCAATTTATTTATATTTATTTCCACAACTAAAAATATCTTACCAGTCAATCAATAAATACATTTTTTCTTACTATCTAATTTAATGTAACATCGGTGCTGTAATTCCTTTCATTTTGTTTGGTCGATATTAGAATTTTGGCTTTCATGTAAGTTTCTTTCAATAGAATTACATCAGAATTATCCATATAAAAATTATAATATGTGCATGTTATGGTGTGCCATGCATTCAGTTCTTTCTATATATATGCTTATGTGATTAAGCATCAGCATAGAGATTGAAAAATTGAGAAATTTTATATTGAAAGGTAACCACTTGAGAACTTGAGTTGGGTACCAGCAAAATGAGCTTCAACTACATCTTTATCTGACAATTGAAGTTATCTTTGTTTATAACCAAATTAAGGTGATATTTATTTGAATATCACAATTGACCATAGCATAAAGCTGACCTAACCTGTTAACTTCGGACTTAGCTCAACAAAGGTATCCTTTAGCATACCGGTCTAATATCGATCTCCTTCTGGATATTACAAATAAAAGACATGGCAGCACTGACCAACAATTGACACTGGTTATGTTGCATTTGCTCTGGGTATTGATTGCAATTTTAGGTTCAGTGTCAAAAATCTCCTATTTAGTTGTTGAGATCTTTAATATATTGTCCCATTTCAAGTGATTCAGTAACCCATTTATAAGGGTATCAACTACCAGAGATTAATTGACCAAGTAAAATTATTCGAACAAACTCAATATAATAATAATAATAATAAAATGTTAAAAATGATGAGAGAATTTACCTTCAAATGAACAAATCTGAAAATTAACATGAAAAACATGAAATTAACTTGAACTATTTGGCTAGGAACTTTGATAGTACCAACCTGAAAATAACTTTTGAATAGGAGCAGCAGCAGGTGTGTGGCAAGGTCCGAACGATTTCTATAGAGCAGCCAAGGACGGATGAAGAGAGGAGAAGGACACAAAGAGTTGTCAGAACCCATCCTGTCTTGCTCTCCTTCTCTGATGCCTTTACTGTTGCCACTCAAGGACAGTTGAGGACGTAGTTGTACCTCCAAAGTGGCTGAAACAAACATGAATGTATATTTTTATATAAAATAGTCATGTAACTGCTAAACTAAAAAAAAATTTAAGATAAAGAGGAAAAACATTAGAGAAAGAAAAAAAATCTCAATTACAGTGGTTCATATATGATACTTCAAAAACTACATATGGAGTAAATTGGTACGGGCAACATTACATTGGTAAAACCAAAATCTATTTTCTGTTTTAAGCCAAACTAAATTTCGTTGATTTATATTTATGAGGCATGTAGTTAATTGGTGGGTATCTGATCTTAAAACAAAAAGAGAGAAAAAAAAACCCTCAAACTGGGGCACACATTAAAATAGGAGAAATTACCTTGTGGGAGGAGGTTCCTAGACTATAGGGCTGTGTTTGGATGGTGGGAAGTGGGAAGAAGGAATAAGGAATAAGAAATTTTTTTCAATAAATTTATTTCTAACCATCCAAACTCTTCACAAAAGTTACACACTTCCCAATAAATTTACCCCTTCCTAATAAATTTTTTTCCTTCTTCCTTCTTCCTACCTTATTCTCAACACATCCAAACGGAGCCTAGGAGAAGAATCTAGAGACATTTCCAAGAGCGCCAGGGCATGAAGGACTTCCGTTGATACAGGGCATGCCCTTTGTTATGGTTTAGTCGGAATTTGAGAGGGCAAACAGATCTAGCTCGAGCTCATGGGAAAATTGACAGGGAGCATTTTATAAATCACTTCCTTGTCGGTGGAGAAGAAAAATCCCTAGAGAGGAGATGTTCATATGAGAAAGAAGAGAGGGAAGAGGTAGAGATCGAACAAAAAAAAACGGACGATTTGATTGCAGCGTCGACCTCCTCTTTCTCTTAGTCTACCGCGTTTAGTTTTGTCTGAGAGAAAGAGAATGAAGCAGAGCAAAAATGTCTGTACCAAAATTTCCAATGGCCACGCGCAACGGATCTCAGAAGTGGAACAGAAACGAACCGCAACACAGTTTTGCAACACGATTTGAACGCAAAAATAACCAATGCAACTCAAAAATCGACTGCCGTGTCGCCCAATATTTAACAGACCGACCAACGAGACCCACGCATCTTTATTTTTTTTTATTATTATTTTTTTAGGATGAAGTCCGTAGGCAAGTTTTATTTATAACGGGTTTTAAAAACTTCAACTAATGGGCCCTTAAAATACCAATAACATAGAAAATAAAAGAAAAATTAAAAAAGGAAAGTAACGAGCTGCCAGCTACGTGAGCTGCATATATAACCCCATTTCGGAGCTGAGTAAAGAACAACCCTAAAAATTCATTTTATTTTTGTTGCGGCGCATCTTCCTTCATCTTCTCGAGCAGATCGCTCCCTCTAAACACCATTCCATAGCTCCAAAAGAAGCCCTGAATACATCAACGCCAAATCTTCCCGATCTATCTCGAGGACCTTGAATGTACAAAGCTTGCTTGATCTAAACTTGTAAGCTGAGATGGTCGTGTTGTGACAGATGAAGAAGACATGTTGAGCATCCATCTATCCTTCTAATCTTTATTTATAGAATAATACTGAATACTGATTTCTGATTTCTTTTAAGTACTTTTCTAATTGGATCTTATAAGTTATAAATGCTTAGACTTCCCTAAGCACAATTTGAAAAGGGAATCATCCGTTTTTGGGAAAAAAATAATATATATAAAGGGAAAAAGAAAATAGCTAACGAAATAAGATGAAATAACAATTTATCATTATTCATAGCATGACCCATGAACATATTTATGAACAAAAAAAAAATAATTTGATGAAAATATATAATTTAAAAAAAAATTTCATTTGAGTGCAGCGTCTAAATTAAAAAAAATCTACTGCCAAATTTATGGTTATACTTCATCAAAATTTATTCGTAGCACAATAAACTATTATTTTGAGCCGCTTGGTGCTGTGAGTAGGGGCTGTCAATTTCGCTCCGTTTCGGACTTTTACGTTCTGTCCGAAACGGAACGGAAACGAGGGTATTCCTGTTACGTTTTATTTTGCAGAACAACAACGGAACTGGAATGGGTTACGTTGGTATGAGCTGAACGGAAACGAAATCGGCAGCTTCCGTTTCGTTATTTAACGTTTTTCCGTTGGCCCAAAACTTTCAGCCCATTTTCGGAGAGGAGAAAGCTGAGGCGAATAAATAGAGAGATGTGCTCTCGTGAATCTCGCCTCTCGTCTCTCTCAAGCGCCGCTTTCGCCAGAGGCGCCAGGCAAACCCTAGAGCGCGCTGATCTCGTCTTTCCTCCTCACTCGAGTCTCATCTGAACCCACCAGAACCCCACCTGCCTCCTCGTCACTCTCCTCTCCTCTCCGATGGTTCCATCACTATAACCCCAACACACACTCTCTCTCTTTCTCCGCCGTATCTCTCTCTCTCTCTCTCTGACGTGAGCACCAACCCCAAAACCCCATCGCCTTTCCCTCTCCTCTTCTCACTGTCTCTCTCTCTCAAGCTTCCTCACTCTCAAAACCAAGCCCTAACTGAGCTCTCCCCCTCTCATACAACCCATCTCACTTGCTAGATCCACAATAACTGTTCTCCTCAATTCGTGGTTGTCAATGGAGGCGACTACTGGCACCTTGATGATAAAGAGAAGTGGCTATCAATGGAGGCGATTGGTGGCAGCTAGATGGCAGAGAGAAGATAGAATGGAAAGAAGAGGAAGAATGATTTTACAACTCATTGAATTTTTACATGCAATTAAGTATATTTGCCTTCTATTTTTTATTTTTACCTCTAATTTTTACATTCTGAATTTTTGCCTTCAATTTTTTCTTGCAATTCTGATTTTTACTTTTTTTTTCTGAAACTAGAAACACTTTGAATTACATCTATAATAGAAGAAACAATTTTGTCGATATTGGGTATACTTGTTTTTCTTTTTGTTATTTTTTTCTTTGTGTTATTTGTTTGAAAACTCTTGATGAAGAGGTACTAGCTTGGTACCTGTTTGACCCTAAAATTTCGTGATTGGAGACACTGACCGATTTACGAAAAATTTGAGAAATTCATGAAAAATATCAAATGAACCCCAAAAATTATGGAAAAATACTCGAAAATCCAGTGGAGCATGAAGAAAATTATGGTGCGTTCAGAATAGTCAAAGGAGCTGTAGAGCTACTATTTTATGCAATAAAGTCCCTGATTTTAGAGAAAATAAATAAAATAGGTGAATGGGTCTTTTCAGAAAACTTTTGGCACCAATGGATTCTACACATTTTTATATGGTGGTATATGAAATTCCATAGAGAAATGCTATCGGGAGCTGCCTCAAATAATTCATTCAGTTTCAGCAAGTGTGGAAATAAAGTAAAGTTCAACAAATGGACATGCCCATTAATATCAAGAAATGGAGAAGAAAGAGGCAGCCATTTCAAAATCAGAAATGAAATTCCCCTCCGTGTGAGACTCGAGATGGGCAGACGCGGAGTTCAGCGAAAGAATGAAGGTGAAAGTAGCGAGCCCCATTGCCATAGACACGGTGTACCAGACACCAGGAACAACCAAGTGAATAAAAGAAAAGAGGGTGAAACAAATCCAACAGAAATCGTTGGAAAAGGAAGCCGATAACCGCCGGGCTTGGGAGCGAAACTCACTGAACTGGATGGAAAGAAGAGCAGCAGATGGCCTATAAATACACCATTGAAGAGAGAGAAAAGGGAATTTTGGCAGATACTTCCAAGATCGAACCTCAGACAAGCTCAAACTACCCCATACCTTCTTCCCCATTCCACCATAAAGTTTAGGTTTTAGAATAGACATTTCAACGAACACCTGTTAGGCATTGTAAGATAGGAAGAAAAGATCGTGTAAAGAGATCAAGAATCGAGTTGTAAAGGTACAGGTAGGTGCTCGAAGATAAGGGAGACGATCAAACAATGATCGTTGCTCTCAAGATTGGTAATTTGTAGATTTGGCTTTGAATAAAGTTGAAATTGATGATTTTCTGCCATGAGCATTGCTCTTTTCTTCCTTTCTTCGAATTCTCGCTTAGACTTGAATTATTTGACATAGTTCTTGATCCTTGGTGATATCTATATAAGTTTTAGTGTTTTGCATCCCGTCCCAAGTCGAAAAGACGGATTTACTAAGGAGCACGGCTCCCATGGTGGATTCTCCGTTTCTTCATTTCTTTATCTGGCTTCTTGCCTTTCTTTACATATGAATGCTCAGTTAGTAGAAGTCTTTAGGATATAGACAAGATCAACCAGGGAGCACGGCTCCCATGGCGGGTCAAAGTTCTCAGAATTGCAAAATTAGGTTGTTTAATTGTTTAAGTACGATGTTCTTGATTTCGATTCATGCTGCATTTGTCTTTTCCTCCTTAAATCTAATCTTCTTCTGCCAGGGAGCACGACTCCCATGGCGGATTCCATCTCAGCTAGGAGCACGGCTCCATGGCTGGATTCTCTCTTGTGATTTGCTAAGAGGCTCGGCCTCCATAGCGGATCGAGTTTAGTCGGTTGAATTGAGCCGATTTCAAGCTCAGTTTGATCCATTAAACTTCAAATTAAGAGAGAATCTAGGGGAAATGCTGCCCAATTTCGTTCAGAATTTTAGATGTCAAACTTCCCCTCTTTGACACATGCTTTATTCTCAAAATGCTAATAAAGTCTTTGTGAGGATCATTCTGCATAGTGTCATGAACCTCCTGTCAGGTCTCTTTAGACAAACAAGGTGTTTTATTATGAATTCCCTCTTTCTTTGAATCTATTCTAGTACAATTTGAGCATCCCTGTAATTTGTCAAAGTTCTAAGGTTGATAGTGCAAAAATGTGATTCCTGTGTATGACCCCTGACATAGCTTTCATTGAATACTTTCCTTAGTCATGATCTCATTTCTAATAGAATCATCGTGTTAAGGTCAGATGTTAAGCAATGGCGAAGTTGCCCTGTGAAATGGTTTTTTTTTTCTTTCTGTTAACAATTGATTCCCTGTAGACCAGCACTTCGAATAGAATGCCACGTCACTTACTTTTTACTTATAGGTTTTAAGACCATAATAGTAGGAAATCGGATAATGGTTGAATGCACTTATGGTAATTCCTTTACTTCTGTTATGAAACTTACTGCTGTAACAAGTACTTTAACACTTTAGGATTCTTGCAAATAGCTGGCAAACACCTAGAGAATAAAAGAGAATATAATAATGTTCTGTTGATGACCAAACCTGTCAAAAATTGAAGTTTCTTTTGTTTAATACCTGGCAGTAACACAGTGATGTATGGCTTGTGATCAATGAAAGTTTGACTTACTTATGACTTACGTCCGTGGCCATGATTGACATATAGAAAATGTACATAGGTGTGACCTTGGTAAATTAATTTTACTTAAGTCTTATGAAAGTACAAAACGCAATATGACGAGCCATCACTAAAGTTGGGTAATGTTCACCAAATTGAGTATGTGAGGGTCAAATTGAATACATAACATCTCTCCTACACTATGTCTTTGCCAAAGCAATGTATCCTCAGCACCATAAAATTCCTCTAAGTTCCGTTGGTACCTCTCTCCTGTACTACCGTGTCAGTTATCAGTACTTCCACCAAATGGAACAGACGCGACGAAAGCCGGGCACATCATCGTGTTCCTCCCTCTCTTACGATGCCAGAAAACCTTGCCTCAAGCTCTGCAGTGGCCGGAAACGTTAGCGGATCTACATCCGTCATTTTGTCGAACCCGTTAACGAAAGGAATAAAACCCGTCTTCCCTCTTCAAAACCCAGCTCCCCAAACCCTGCTTTGATCGTCTGTGACGAAATAACTGTGAAGCTCGTGCAAGTGATTTCTGTCAACTGACAAGAACGAGATGGAACAGAAAAGAGAGATTTTGGGCCTAGTGATCTCAAGGCCCATGGGAAGAAATGCGAGAGAGAGCCCGACCTCAGAAATTAAATTCATCATGCCACTTCAATTTGTTCGTGATGACGTGGACTAATCAGAAGGCGCCAGCTCACCAGAAAACTTTAAAGATTAATTACAAATAGTAGTAAACTCAGAAAAATACAAACGATATATCCATAAAATCCTACAAATCAAAATAAACCAGTTTCACTGATACTTTGATATGGAATTATGTCAAAGTAGAGATCTTTTGTATTTTTAAAATATTTTCACTTTAAAATGACTTTTATAAATATTAGAAAACTAGAAAATACATTTGGAAAAATTCTAGAACTAAAGCCAAATACTTTCAAAATAAATATTTCAAATATGCTATTTTCGAAAAGCTAAATACACTCAAGTACAAAATATTTTCAAAAGTCTAAGGATTTCGAGCACGCTATCTTCCAAAATTAAATATCTTCCAAGTCAAATACCTTGAAATAAAAAAATATTTTCTAAAAATCAAAAGTGAAAAAAGACTAAGGTGAATAAAAATCACCAATATCCCAAGAGGAATATCAAAAGTTAAAAGTCCAAACATGAAACCCAAAGTCAAAGCCGAAACCTCTTCGCTTGAGGAAAAGTCCTTCCCTAGGGTTGAGATCGACCTTAGATGACTTAGAAATTGAATTCTTACGGGCCCCCTCGTCCAAAGAATTTCATTTTTGTTCTCACAAAAAGACCGACTAAGATGGTCCCGAGAACCGACTCTTATTAAGAAGACCGACTAAGATGGTCCCTAGGGTCGTTAAAGAACCAACTTTTATTAAGTAGACCGATCAAGATAGTTGTAAAAGAACCAACTTTCGCCCAAAGGTACCACATGCCCCGAAAGTTGTAAAACTCCTCGTTGTTCTCACAAGAAGACCGACTAAGATGGTCCCGAGAACCGACTCTTATTAAGAAGACCGACTAAGATGGTCCCTAGGGTCGTTAAAGAACCAACTCTTATCAAGAAGACCGATCAAGATGGTCCCTATGGTTGTAAAAGATCCAACTTTCGCTCAAAGGCGCCATATGCCCCGAAGGTTGCAAAACTTCTTTTGTTCTCACAAGAAGACCGACTAAGATGGTCCCGAGAACCGACTCTTATTAAGAAGACCGATGAAGATGGTCCCTAGGGTCGTTAAAGAACCAACTCTTATTAAGAACACTGATTAAGTTGGTCCCTAGGGTTGTAAAAAAACCAACTTTCGTCGAAAGGTCAAGAGACCCCGAAGGTTGTAAAGCTCATTTTCACTCTCACAAGAAGGTCAGTCATAGCCCCGAGAGTTCACCATGAATAACCTCAAGTGAAGCCTTCCCTTTCATCAATCAAAAACCTCTTCTAAACCAAAAATCCATTTCCTTCTTTTAGTCAAGTTAGAAGTCTTTTGTCGATCCTTAATTGGGTCATGTCTATTGAGTTTGGTACCATCAATTAAGTCCTCCGCGATAGCACTCCATAAGTCTCTTTCTTTAGCCCATTACGTCAATACCCTTTATATCCCTTAATCAGAGGTTCTCGTAGGCAACTACGAGGTAATTAACAGTAGGGGCTTGCGCCTACTGGAAAGAAAGGACCCGCTAAATTAAGAAACTTCTTTAAGTAGCGACTCTTTATAGGGTTCTCTTGTGTTGAGAGATACCCGCCATAGAGATCGAACCTTAAGGGAGGTGAATCTAAGGCTATGTTTCCATTGTTCTTCGAGAAATTCCTTCGAGGAGAATAATGACGAAAAAGCCGCGACAGTACCTTTTCCTTTTTGCTTACCAAGCTAGTATCTTTACGAATTGGCACACAGTAACTCAGTGCTAGCTCGTACATGTTTTTCTTTTTTCTTACTGAGTTACTGATAAACTGAGTTGGTATGCTTTTTCTTTTTGCTTATTTGCTTACTCAGTACTTACTCAAATAAGTACTCAAATACCTTTAACTGTTGACCTCTGAAAAGAGATCAAATTAAATAAAGACAAAGTCCTTCGGAAGTCACTTTTGCCTACCATTCACACCATCTACTTCAATGCTTTTTGTGTTGTGAAAACTATATGCTGTATCTCTTTGTAATTGTTGTTTGATGGCGAATTTACTTTATGGCTTTTAGTTTTATATGTTTAGTTTAAGATAGTTTGATCAGGTTAGAAGAGGTTGTACTTTACGGTTACTCTTTTTCTTATTTGTTGGATTTATGTATGAACATTTACTGTTAAATGGATGCGTAACTTACTCTCAGACAACTTTCATAAAAAAAAAAAATTCAGTACCTTCAACGTTTTTAACGTTTGTTACGTTTAATCTCATGGAACATTAAACGTAAAAAAATTTAGTTACGTTTTAAATACGAAACATCAACGGAAATTAATATAATTACATTGTAATAAACGGAACGTACATGGAAGATACTGTTTTTCGTGTACGTTATGCACGTTTGACAACCCCTGTGAGAGCTTTGTGCGCTACACGATTTGCTGCTTCATGTGAATTCAACCGAGATTTTAATTTTCTCACTATTTTTTTCTTTAAAAAAAATGTTTTGTGCGTCTACGAAATAGTAGGTGACAAGATAATAGCGGTATAGCAATGCGTATTGCTAATCATATATGTATCGGTACCTCATTATTAAGTGCTTATAGAAACGAATAAAAACATTAAATAAATGTAATGTTATATTTAATTATTTTTTTAAATGATGTCATATTCATATTCAAAATTAAATCTATTCTTAATAAAAATATGGAACAGATGACCGACAAGTACAGATCCAAATATGGATTCTAGTAACAAATATATATGCACATGCACAAATTATACAAATTAATACCCCTACAATTAGTCGTAATTGATATAAAAAGTATTGGTCAACTAATCAAATTTCCATTGAAAACTAATGCCTCGTTTTAGTTATACTCGAATAAAAGCACGATACACCTTTTTTGTTCGTTGCACTAAAAAAGGAAGGATTGGTGCCTTTTTATTAAGAATGAATACAAACGAAATTGACGGCTGATTATTGATTATTCTAGTCATAACCTTCCCTTTCTTCATCTGTTGTCATCTTGTGGACTTACATGATGGAAGGTATATCGGAAAGACTGACGAAAACTCTATTTGTAGACAACGAACCTCTCGAATCCGAAGAAAGCGATTCCGAGGAAAAATTTTATGAAAGACAAACGTACCCTAATAATTTTAAAAAAGACAAAGTAGTACCATTTTTTTTAATAACAGCACAGCTATAGCGGCACTAGCATTGCCGCTATAGCGTAGCTGGATTTTTTTTTTTCATTTTAGTTTGCCTATAACGGCAATACTTATGCCGCTATAGGACTTTCCCTTTTTTTTGCCGTTTTATTTGCATTTAATTTATTTTCTTTTTTCGTCTTATTTTATTTTTTACTTTATTTTTGTTTATTACAAAAAAAAATTAATGCAGTTTTACATAATATATATATATATATAATTAATATTTTTTAAATTGTTCAATTTTACTTGTATGTAGTTGTCTTCAAAATGACACGACACGACACGAGTACGAAATTGGCACGACACGATCGTGTTGGTAATCTTAAAAAATTAACACGACACGACTAACACGCAACACAATACGAATTTAATTTTTAACATTATAAAAAATAACATCATATACATACTTTTTTAAAATTATTTTTCTAAGAAAATATTTAAATTGATTTTATATTAAAATTCAAATTATTTAAATGGACAGAAATATGATGTGATTCCCCATGTTCTCATTGAATAATTATAGCGACACAGGTCTGATTGTTTGGGTCGGAAATTTTTGCCACAAATTATCATTAGGTAGCTTCTGCCTAGCATTTCAAAAAAAAAAAAACTTTTGGCACAAATTAAAATAACTGCTGAGAGAAAGAAACAAGGAGTGCAATTATATTATCCCAATTTGTGCTATAAAGAGAATTACATCAAAGTAACTAAAATATATTATCACAATTTGCGTTCTACAAGAAACGCTGGTGGGAATAACGTTTTTCGACGCAAATTTTCTAAAATAAACAAAATATTCAACATTGGTTTGGGTTTTAAAGCATTAATCGGTGGATTTATTTTCAAAATAAATACAATTAGGGAAAAAGTATTTTAAAGGAACATGAGTTTTGTAAAATTTCAATGAATCACAAGTTTATTTTCCAATCATTCTGATTTCTTTTTGGTACAGAAACTATTTTATTTTTTATTTTTTGAGCATATATATTTCCATTACTCTTGAGAAATAAAAATATAAAAAAAATTGAATTTTCCATTTTCTAAGTTTTAAATGAAGCTAAAATAAAATCTGGCTTTTACATTAACTTCAATTTAAAACACAAATTTTGAAAAAAAAAATCAATAAACAAAAGTTCGTAATAATGCATTAATGGATTAATCAATGATAGCTAAAAATTCTATCTTACTATATATGTATTATAAATAAAGAAAAAGTGTATAATTGATGTGAATTACCTTTGAAACGTAATTTACCTTGCATAGTTATACGGTGCAATCTTACTTCCTTTAAACACGATATAGAGTTTTGCTACGGTGAGGTGCAACTCACCAAAGGGTCGATGAGTCGCGTTTAAAATTTCTAAATTTAGCTCAAAATGACCGATTCAAACCGTTCAATATGATCTCCCTAGCAATTGAAATCTCCATGCAAACCAAATTTTATATTTTTTTAGATTTTTAAGTATTTTTTCTGGATTTTTAAAAATTACTATTTTTGAACGGTTCAGAACTAATTAGATTAACGATTTTCTAAAATTTAAAAAAAACTTGAAAATTTCAAAAAATTGTAAAATTTGGTATGTATAGAGATTTCAATAGGGAGATCATGTTAGACGGTTTGGATCAGTCATTTTGAACTAGATTTAGGAGTTTTGATCCCAACTCACCGACACTTTAGTGAGTTACAACTTCTAGAATATATTCTATATGATTGATTGCAACTTCTAGAATATATTATATATGATTGATCGATAAAAAAAAATGAGTATATCTCATCTTTATAACATATATTATTTTTCTTGTTGACCTTGACCAAATTGACATGCAATGTGAATATATTCTAGAAATTTATCCTTCTTAATTAAAAGCTGCAACTACATTGGCTTTTAATTAAAAATATTTTTTGATTAAATATATTAAAAATAGTTGTACCAATTTTCTAAGATAATTCTTTATATATAAAGTAGATATAAAATAGATATATTGAAAATACATTTTTTTTATATATATCGACATATTTAACCATCAATTGGCAGCCTTCCCTCATCTTGTATATATTAAACTATAGTCAACAAAAGCCTAAACCGCGTTTTCAAAAAAAAAAAAAAACCCCTAAACCGAACCGACTTTTAAAGATAATAATATATATAAAGCAGGATTCCTACTACTTTTTTTTATTAATTATTAAGAGGAACGATAACGAAAGCTATCTCTGCAACTCATTTGCCGAGTCCCTACAATTTTGCCCGTCTCTCTGTCCCATGGAAGACACGTCGGAGAAATTGACAAAAACCCTAACCCTAGATGATGAGCCTCTGGAATCCGACGATAGCGATTGCAATTACAGGTCTCTCACAAGCTTTTCCAGTGTTTCATCTTATCACCGATTACATCAAATTATCAATTTCCCAAGCCGTATATGATAATTCAAAACCGTTTTATCACTTATAATTTAAGTTGATTGTATTCATTTAGGCCCCAATCAAAATCCCTCTTTTTTTACGAGGGATTTCATTTCATTAGAAGATTTTTTATCAAAATGAAGGAATTTAATGTCATTTTGTTGGAATTTCCATGTTATTACATCTAACAAAATTTTGAGAAATCAATTCAAATGAAATGAAATCCCACGTTATGAAACAATGCAACTTTCTCAATTTAAGTTTAATTAATGGCCGAAAGGCACAATTTCATCAATGAAATAAAATGAAAGTCCTGTTTAATGCATGGTGCCAGTTTCTTTGTTTTGAAATGAACATTAATTTTCTCTTCCTTCTCATCATAGCAGAACGAATTGACATTGGTTCTGCATTAAAAATGAATTTTAATTTCGTTTTCAGTAGTCAATTGGTAAATTGTTTGCGTGATATTACCTTGTTCTAATTAAACTCACTTCCTTTAGTATCTCTCCCAACATCAATTTAATCCAATATAAACTTAATTTTTCTAGAGAAAATTTGTTTTATGCCACTATATATCAAACATGTCAATTTCTAATATGCATCTTTAGATCACTAATTGAAAATATACCACCATAAAATTGTCAAAATAAGTTTAATGCCACTAATTGTTTCTAAATTATAGTAAATACTATATTTGTCATTCTAAAAGCTGTCAACAACTTAAAAAAAACCCCAAATTACACTTCTTACTCAATAATTTAATTTAATTTAGGAAAAGTACTGAAAAAGAAACTTCCATACATGTACGTGATTTTCAAATACAGTGTTTTATTTCCATTATTGCTTTTACTATTAAAATAGTATAGTTTGTTATTTTACAGCAAATGCAATGCCTTTAAATGATAGTTCAGTTACATTAATTTTTGTGTCTTAAAAAACTATTACATGAAAAAGTCAAACAAAAAAAATTATCATCATATAGAATTCGTGCTTCTCTCTCGTATCCAAATGCATGGCGTTTGAATATGTCCATTATTCTTAGAGCAATAAACAAAATAATTAATGAAAGGTCAAAGACAACAAAATGTTTGGATAAAAATTTAGTAAATATTTTTAATTACCGACAAGAAACAGTTGTTTAAAGTTCATTTCTGATGACTTATTTATTGTTTTACATTGGTATATTTAAAAGGGCATGCTCACTTTAATTGGCGGATGGCGTAGAATTAATTTTTAATGTTTTAAAGGGGCATAAAAACAATTAGTCATTCAGTGATGGCATATTACAAAATTTTATTTTTCTTTGTCATAAAAAAAATACAATACCAAGCATATTTTTAGAAAAAAAAAACGCTGCACTTGTCCGAAACACGTTAGAATTATACAAAAACATTAATTTACTAGCCCTCCTGCCTTCAAAATGATAATAATAAAGAAATCATTTTCACTATTTAACAAAAAAAAATACATTAGGACATTAATGTATTTTGAACTTTGTTTTTGTTTTGTTTAGAATCCTCACTTTGAACGCTCATTGTGTAGTTGTTCCAAAAACATAACATTGAAAATGTTATCGTATTTTGCAAAATTTATGGTTAGTTATAATTTCATATGTTTCTAAAAAGTAGTGAATAATTAATAATATGAACTTTTACTGATTTATCAATGGTATATATATAGGTGTGTTTGGATGACTAAGGAATAGGGTATAAGAATAAAGATTTTCGGTTTGCGTGTTTATCCAAATTCCTTATTCTTATACCATGGTTTTGTTAGTATAGGAATAAGGACCCTTATTCCTTATTCTTGTGTTATTTGGGTTGCACAAGAATAAGAATAAGCACGCAAACCGAAAATTTTTATTCTTATACCTTATTCCTTAGTCATCCAAACACACCAATAACATATAATTAGCCCAACTTTAAACCATGCTGATATTATATTATATATTAATATTCGTTCCATATCAGGGAAAATTCTAATTTCTTATTGAGCAGTATTAGTGATGAAGTAATATTTTGGAAAACGACACCGCAAAATTATTTTTTTAGATAGTTTTTTGGAAATAATTATTAGAAGTTGTCTTATTATAATATTCGAATTATTTCTGTCAATAATTTAATTCTAAAATTTTGGATGCAGTATTCAATATCGACCTGTCGAGTGTCCAAAGATTTACATAAATGGACAGAAATATGATGTGATTCCTCATGTTCTCATTGAGGTATTTTCAGTGCGCTTCATGGATCATTCTGATCGTTACATCTCAGGCAACATGAGGATTGAACTCCGACATGGTGATTACTATTTGTTTGGGAACAGCAAAGGAGATTCTTGTTCCTCAAGCATTGAGGTCGATTCACAGGTACTTTACTTGCTCTATGTATCAATTTAATTACTTCTATTTCTATTTTCAAATAACGCCCTATAATTAATTAATTAATATAAATTATTGACAACTTTCCACATATATGGTGTTAGGGTTACGCAATATTGATGCCTGATTCAGAGTGTCCATTGGATGTCTTACAAGACTTGATGTTCTACTCTCACGTGGAGAAGGTAAAAGGAAAGGTAGAGGGCTTGCGAGCATTAGGCAGGAAAAAGAAAAAGAGAATGAATATACCCTTCTGGGACAATAGAGATGAGCGAGATGGACAACTCATAGGTGATATAATTCGGAAACCTACAGAAGAACTCCTATGCAAGGAGCTGCAGACCCAAGCTGGTCCCGTCGAGATCGCTTATGCTGTATTTCCTAATGGTGTTGAGGCGTTGGTGGATGTCACACTTTATAACTGGAGAGTTAAGGAAAGTGAAGCGCCGATCAAACTTTACGGAAAGGTAATAGCTAAGAGTTCTCTTATTCGAGAGTCTCAGGCTAAGAGCGTCCTGTTTCAGAGGGAGAAGGCAAGGAACCAGTACTTTTGTGTGGACCCTAGCAAGGTGGCCATTGATGATCACATCCCTCTTCCTCTGTCAAGGCATAGGGTGGTAATCTCACGCCACTCGGCGGTTAAGGTTTACATTGACATCTGGCAGTCCTTTAGTACTGATGATCGAAGGCTTGCTAAAGGTAAAGTTGAGCTTAGACCCAAGCCGGGTAAATCCTCCGATAGGGTTATTCTAACCGAGGATTTTAGGGTTATTGAAGCCCACGATTTTGACATCCAAGTGAAGATTAAATGGGTGCATGACACTCGCATTAGTTGTGGACGCGACGACAGTTCTGATTCTTCTGAAGATGATGAGGACTGAACTGCATTTATATAGCTCTTATGTATTTTTGTACTGGTTCCGGCATAATATTTCGTTAAATTTCGAATTTATGGTGGTGCAGTAATTTTAGTTCATGGGTTTATGATTTGCAAACTGAAAAACCAATTTACTACCAAGTCAAAGGAATGCGACATTCTCCTCAAATAATAAGGTTGCAAAAAAAGTTAAATGGTCCGGTTTAGTAAATAAAGCGACACTCACTTTAACAGGCAAAGAAAATAGCACCACCAATACAAGAACAGAACCTGTAATTATATATTCCAAACAAGAACAGAACTTGTAATTATATATTTCAAACAAGTATATCATATATATATGACTAAAACCAATGCATCACAATTAAAACTTCCAATGCATCACATTTTATTATCAGCAAATCATTCATCACAGTTACAGAGCAAGGATCCTCTGCATCAGAAGAAATAACAACGCATCAAACAGAAACGAAACAGAAACAAAGAGCATGTGTCCAGACTCCAGAGCAATGGGTCAAAAGAGCAAGAGAGAAATTAGTAGCTAGATGACCAATCAGTGGCACTGCCAACACGGGGCATGCCACCTGTCCCTTTCTTAGTCTCAGTGTCCACCTGATAATTGGTCCCACACGCCTGGCCCTGACTATCCACCCGGGGCATTGCCTTCATCTCCTTGCTTGGGTGCTCAAATTAAAGCTTTTGAATCCCCCATTTGTTGTAAAGTAACAACCTGTTCAAGAAGCTTCTATCAGGATAATCACTTCATTAGCAGTACTGTTGTTGCTCCCCTGGAACAAGCAAAGCAACATATGTTGTCCAGTCCCAAATATCCTGCATAAAACAGATTTGTAAAAAAAATGTGAATTATCACATCAAGGCCAAAGGAATTCATCCATCAAAATTCAAAATAGAAGTTGAACACAATATGGACACTAGGAATTCATCCTGCAAACAAGTAATAGCTTTAAGTTATCTAATTAAAAATATTCATCTTGGTGAAGCTCGGTGTATATGATGTTGGACTCATTTGAAATGGTAACAAATCAAATATAGCCCTTTACATTACATTAACTATGAACAAACAAAAGAAAACGAGGCAAAAAGATTATTACCTGGGAGAAAGGGGTTTTGGTTGGAGGAATCATAAGCAATGACGCCTGAGGAGCGAGGAGTGAGGAGCCTAACGTAACTGTCACCATGCCTTCATGGGACGATACAAAGAGCTGCGTTAGTGGGCCCACCGCCAACACGGCTCCTGCATGTCCCTCCAGAGTCTGGACTCTTCGCCACCGTCTGATCGAAGATTGCCAACATCTCGACAAATTGGATTTCTCTCTTCTTCTTGATTTCACTGCTGAACCTTATGTTTCGTTTCTGATATTTTTAGTTACTTCTTGGATTTGTTTCGTTTCTGATACGAGGACATGACTCGGCAGAGGACGGACCTTATGCTGAACCGTCCGATTTAATCTCGACGGTGCAGATTTTACATGGACATGAATTCGATATTACACAGGGCACCATCATTAATCGGACGGTTCAGATCTGCGGAAGATATGATTATATGAATTCCAGAAGAAATCATTAATCTTGCGCAATAGTCTTTGCCTCAGCATAAAGCTATAATTGGCTCAAACAATTTAATTTTGCACAGTTTCTAAAATAATGAATAATCCCTTGGACCCCTTCTAATTCTTGCAATTGCCCATCTATAGATGTACTATACTTATTTGGTATGAAATATAAGTAATTTTGTTTTTTTTTTTTAAATTTCGGGAAACCTTTAGACTAGTGATCAATGTTAGACACTTCATTTATTTTGGGCGAAAATATTATAAACAACATTTTTCAATTGCTATTGCAAGTACAAATGCCGAGCCTTTTTTTTCCCCCTTTTTTGTTCTTGACAAAGTTATCAATTTCTGTTTTATTTTATATATGTCCATGTCATCCCACATCCATTTTTCATTTCCAAATTATTCACCTTTCTGTCAACTAAATCATTTTAATTTAAAAAAAAATGATTTGCTCCATCCTTCATTTCATCTACAGGGGTTCCCATCCTTATATTTTACTCAATTTTTTTTACAAAACTTATGCATAAGAAGATACGAGGCAAGATGATTGTCATTTGGCTACCTGTAACCACCCTCCAATTTCCCTTTTTTTCTTTTGGAAGGTAAAGTTTTCATTTTCTCCTTTTAAACAAATCGCATCAGGTATCATTAATAGGTAGTAGCAAAGTGCTCATGGGCAATTCATTGTTAATTTTCAATCAAAATATAAATTAACATATGATTAAGATTCACTATGATACTTAAAGTTATATCTAGTAGATCTAAGGAGAATTAATTAAAAAATAACATTTAAAAATATTATGAATGATTAAACTTAGAGTTATTTATTTCACCTATAATTTAATTTTGTACATGTTTATGAACGAACTGGTATTCAGAGTATGTGTGTTGCCAGTATGTATGTTGTCCCAGTAGACCAATTTCACTATGATTAATTAAATTTAACTGGTATTCAGAGGTTAGATTTATGTAGGAACCAAATATAAAGTTCCTTTCAATTTTGGAATTCATAATTAACTAATTAAAATGCTAATCAACCCACCAATTTTAGATAGATCCATTAAATCCAGAAAAGCATTACAAAAATAAGTTAACAAGTAATTTATACATCCAGACACCCATTACATGTTTAAAACACTTGAGGATTTCAAAGGAATATTTTTTTTTAGATATTAAGCTACGTTAAAACAGAAAATAAGAAAGAAAAAAGGGGAAAAAAAAAGAAAAGAAAAAAGAGCTTCTCTTCATCGTCCATCAATACACATGCTCCATTGCTTGTAGTAACTACATGTTACTTTCTGATGCAAACTTGCAATGCACCACAACAAAGATTGAGTAAGGTCATGGGTGCTATTGAGTGGCCCGTAACAGTATTGTTCAATTGTCAGATTTTCCAAAATAATTATTAAAACCTATTGATTGGTCAATCAAAGCAATAATCTTCAAAAAAAAAAAATCTCAAATTCTTTCCCTCTAATAGATAATTTTCGTACAATCAGTGTCTCAAAGCCACTGTTAACTCGTGACCAACAACTAGACCTGTCTAACGTAGACGACGGTGGCGAAAGTAGGAACTTTCGCTATCCGTTTCGCTAACATAGCGTAAGTAAAAAAATTTTCTTTACTCGTTGCGTATTTTGAACGGAAGTTAAAAAAATTTCGCTGATCGTTTCGCCTGGAATCGCGAAAAAAACGATCAACCGCGATCAAATTTATATTTCGCTGTGAAGACACAGTTCATATAAGATATGACAAAGAATAATTCAAAAAAAATGCACTAAAATACTTAAAAAAAAGAACACAATAACAGAAGACTGTAAACACATGTTTCATTTAAAAAATACATCAAAATAATTTCAAACTAATACCTAATTTAACAAGGGATTATTTCCATATGAATTATGGTGGTCTCAGTTATAAGTTCAAATCATTGGGGGGATATCAACAAACCCAATAATTCCGACTGACCCATCGAAATTACTAAGTAAGAGTCCCATCCCCTCGAACAAGCACTTGGCAATTTTGTACCCTTCATCATTGACCCATCCATATAGAATTAATCCCATTGTTAAATTAACAGACTCTCCTTAGTCCTATAGGCACAAAAATAAACAAAAAACCAACTGTTTTTTTATCAAAATAAAAAAAAACAAACTTGCAATCACCAAGTTCAACTGTTAAAAAATCATAACACAGAGATCATTCAATAATCTCATCAATTGCATCATCATCTGCATCACCAAGTTCACCACCACTTTCTACATTAATATCAAACAAAATAGAAATTAGTAA
Organism: Rhynchospora pubera; assembly: GCA_028095005.1. Classification (NCBI taxonomy): domain Eukaryota; kingdom Viridiplantae; phylum Streptophyta; class Magnoliopsida; order Poales; family Cyperaceae; genus Rhynchospora; species Rhynchospora pubera. Next base: position 154,250,915 of record CM051462.1, on the reverse strand, counting down.
TAATTGAATTGAATTAAAATGGAAATTAATTATAATAAAAAAATAATACCAATCACTGCTGTCCTCAACCAATTTTGTGCACACACTAGAGCTTCAATGCTCTCATCATTCAATGATCTTCTAGTTGGGCTAAGTGTTCTACCAGCAGTACTGAAGGTTGACTCTGATGCCACAGTACTAATTGGTACATCCAATATGTCCCTAGCTAACTTAGACAAAACTGGATATTTAGGGACTTTTAATTTCCACCATGACAAAATGTCAAAGTCATCATCCAAGCTACAAGGATCAAGTGGTTCAGATAGATACTGATCAAGCTCAGACAAGATGGGGTCAGCTTGCTTCTTATCATTCAAGAAATTTTTCAAACCAGCCCTTGAATCAGTTTCTTCCTTTGATCCACTAGAACTGAAAAGAAGACATTTTCAACTTTGATTGCAACACACATAACAAAATAAAAAATATATATACATATCAGATGTGCTAGTGGAGTACCTTGGTGCTGTACTTTGACTACTTTGGCTTTGTGACTGTGGTTGTTTGTTGTTTGAGATCAAATACTCATTGAACAAATCATCAAAACAAGTCTTCAAGTTGGTCATAAAAGATTGCAACTCTTCAGGATGCAACATTTTGAAGTAGTACTCAACCATTGCTAGCTTACACCTTGGATCTAGAGAACAAGCAAGAGCCAACAGAACACTTCCAATTTCCCAATACTTGTTCCACTTCTGGAACATTTTTTGTCCCATATTCACAACAAATGTATATGGACTACTATTCATTTTTTGAATATTCAGATAAACCTCACAGAAATCAGCAAAATACAAATTCAAGGTTGGATACTTGGTCACATTCAATCTCAGAGTTGAATCATAGAAGACTTTCAAGTGTCAATGTAGGGCTTTCACATGATCCCAATTCTGATCAGATGGACAAAAAGAATAAGTATTATCTAACTCTGCATACCTGATGATAGCATCCTTCAATTGTAATGCCAATTCCAGCATAATATTTGTGGAGTTCCACCTGGTCTGCACATCCCATGCTGGTTTCTTATCAGGAGCATTTACCTAAAAATAAACATAGACAAGGTGTCAAGGTCTAATTGAAACACATTAAAATAACATTAAAATAAATTAAATAAAAAAATAAATTACCTGAGAAGCAGCCAACTTGAACTTCTCCATTCTAGGTTGGGAATGCCTAATAAATTTCATGGTTTCCCTTATGGCATCTATCTCACCAGACATCACACTCAAACCATCTTGCACAATCAGATTTAAAATGTGACATCCACATCTTAGATGAAAGATGTGACCATCACAAGGTAGGTTCTTTCTAAAATGATTCTTACTCAACAAGTCCTTGATGGCAGCATCATTTGCAGATGCATTGTCCAACACCAAACTAAAAGCTTTTTTGTCCAAGTTCCACAAAACTAACATATCATAAATGGCTTCTGAAATGTGTTTTCCAGTGTGAGGAGAGGGCATTGGTGTAAAGCTGAGAAGTCTTTTCCTCAACTTCCAATTGTCATCAATAAAATGACAAGTGAGAGCCATGAAAGCCCTATCTTTACCCTTACAAGTCCACAAATCACTAGTGAAACTAAACTTACAATTCATATTCCCAAGTAATTCATACAATTTTAACTTCTCTTCCTCATAAACACCCATACAATCTGACCTAAGTGTGGTCCTTGATGGAATTTTAAAACAAGGCTGCAGATCAGTTGCAAAAACTTTCAAAAAATGATGTGTTGCACTGTTAAAAGGGTACTCATGGCCAATTACCATATTTGCCAAGTTTTTTCTACTTCTTTTCTGGTCAAATTGCCAAACTGAAGGCTTGGGTTGACCTGACAATTGTACAAATACAATACATTATACATATTAGTGCCAAATGCTAAGTAACAATTATACATTATTGGTGACAACTAACAAGTGCCAAGTGAGAAGTATACCTTCACTACTGCCAAGTGCAAGCAGTCTCTGCAAGGCATCAGGTTTCATCCTTTTTGTGGGTGGCATTTTTTTACAACCACCTGACAATGATGCAATAGTGAGCTAGTGCTCCTAGAGTTGCCTTGCAAATATTCAATGCCACAATACTTACAAGTGGCTGTAAAGTTACCATCTTCATCTTTCTCTGTACTATCAAAGTGTTCCCACACTTTTGATTTCCTTAGATTGTTCCTTTTTTTTTTTGCTACTGAATCAGCATTATCAGCAGCAGGTTGAGGTTCATTTGGGGTTGGAGTACCAGTACCACCATCAGCATTTGGGGTTGGGGTACCAGTACCACCATCAGCCAGTTCAGCATCAATTTGGATCCTTTCAATTTCCTCTGTAGTTTCAAAATGCAATCATGGTCCCATACTATAAATTGGAAGCAATCAAGTCATACATACCAGATTACTAGAGATATAATAGTGCATACCAGTGCATCAATTCAACAGATTGCCAAGGTTAGTCATGATTGACATCCACCCCTGACATAACACTTAATTTCTACCTGCTCAATTCAACATATTGCCAGGACTGGATGTCAGTCATGACCAACTCAAATGATAATCTTAAACAGTTCAACTTGCTCTCTACTCTACATAACCATAACATGCTTGCAAAGGTGTGTCATGGGAGACATCCACGCCTGGCAATTATGAAACAAGGCACATAGCAAGCACAATTGCACAAACATTCAAATTTTCAAACACACAAAGCACAAGCATACAACATATAAATAACTAACAAGCACACATATGAGTGGCATTAACATACTGTCAGGAATGGATGTTTCCCATGCCACACGCCAATAACAAGCACAAGTATTAAAAACATTAAAAAAAAATCATACTCATCATCTATTAGATCAAAATCTTCCTCCTGCACACTCCCTCTCTGTGAGTCAGCCATGTGGGGGTACTTTGAGATTTATGTAAATTTCCTACAATTACAAAGAGTCACAGAACACAACAAGAAAAGAATTAAAACCCAAAAAAAAATAAACAACTAAAAAAATTAAAATCAAAATAGAAGTTATGAAGTTAATACCTTTCTGTCTCTCTTTACTTTCGTTCTTCTTTTTTTCCTACAAAGAAGAAGAAGTAAAATTAAACTTAAGTTAAGACCTAATAGATAAAAAATTCGAAAAAAATTAAAATAACATAGAAAATTACAGAAGAAATACCTTTCTCTCTCTCTCTTCCTCTTTTCCTTCCTTCCTTCCTTTCTGTCTTGTTTCTTCATCTTATAACTTATATAGCCAACAGAACAGACCCTGACTGATCGACTACTCTGTCACCAGTCTCACAAAAACTAGCAATCATTAACCTTTCTCAAGCCTTTTAAGCTACCAAGCCTACACTTAAGCTAAGATTTTGGAAACCAAGAGACAGAGAGTACTAATCAGTCTAGGGTTTCGATAGTAATGATGAGGATTTCATCGAAACCAACAGAAAAGGAGGAAAATCAAACATCGAGATGACTCGATGTCATCAATCGTCAATCATCAGCTCTCCAAGAGCATGCGTGAGAGAGAGAGAGAGACAGAGAAGATTATAGAGACAGGGAAGATAGAGAGACAAAAGGAGATCTCGAATCGACAGAGGCAACTGAAAAGACATGGCGCCGCTTCAGAGAGAGAGAGGCGGAGAAAAATAGATTAGGGTTTGATCTCTCTGACTCTCTCCCAGGGATTATATTTATATATACATAATTTATATTAATTATGTTAACTTATTTAATATTAATTAATATATTAAATAATAACGCGTTTTCGCTAAAGGATACGAAACGAAAGGACATAGTTTCGTAACTCGTTACGCTAAACTCACGAAATCAGAAAACTTTCGTAGATCGTTTCGCTAAACCTGACGAAACCAGAAAACCTTCCGTAGATCGTTCCGCAGCAGACGAAACGCACGGAATTACGTAAATATTTTTTCGTTGTGCAGGCCTACCAACAACCTAGGCTTTGCTAGGGTTTCGAGGTGTCTCTCTTAATTTTTTTTTGAAAAAGAGGCCATTGGGCCCGTTTCCATTGAATAGAAACCCAAGTGTTAGTGTCTCTCTCAACAGGAGAGGAGATCCTAGAGTTAGTAGCGTGGAGAGAGTGATTTTATAGCGTCTCTACTGCCAGATTGCGAAGAAAGCTGCATGAAGAGGAGGTGGAGGTGGATATGGAGGAGAGGTGCTACCGTGCAAGGCGGAGATGATTTCAAACGAGAGAAAGAACAATCAATTAAGGAAACAAAAGTAGAAGGCAGAAGGAAAGGAATCAAACAGGAGGAACAAAAACTTAAAAGAAACGGAGCCCTCAGCGCCTCTATCTTATCCGTTGATTAGAATCTTAGCACAGACCTTAAAGAAATTGGACGGTATAAAAATCCAGCCTACAAGATTTGTTTACATATGAATAGTAGTATAGTCTCTCTCGATGCACAGCATTCCTGTTAGACCCATACACATATGAATAGATATAGTACACGTATACTGGACTTATGCACAGCATTCCTGTGCTGTTGGATCTCTTTTAAATTCGCGCTGAGATTAAGATGAAGGGGTCTGATTGAGTCGCTGGTGGCTTCAATTTCTCCGTTTATTCTAAAAATTTGCCGTCGTCTTCTAATCTTCTCTCCGTTAGACCCATACACATTCTTTCTCCTCATCAGAGTCGGCGAAATCTACTCTCCTCGAAACAAAAAGAAACCTAATTGTGCTGTCTCCGTCTCCACCTCCTCCGCCTCCTCTACCAGCACCTCGGTCAACACCTTAAATCACCACGATCGCCTCTTCTGAGAGCACCTCTTCTCTCGATCGAGGCCTAGGCTCACCTGTACGGCTATCTCTCTCTAGGCCTCCTATGAGAGTAACTGCACGGTCCCCTCAAAGGTATGCATTTCTCTCTAGGCCTCCTTGTTGAAACTTTACTTAGGTACTGTCTTGTACCGATTTAAATGTATCATGCTTATTGACTTAGGCACTATCATGAATTGATGTTTCGTATGTCATTGTGTATCAATGTACTAATATTTATTTCATCATTGATCTGTCATAACTTGTTAGTACCATGCCAGTAATTTAGTAATTTGGAGCTGTACAGAATATGGAGAAGAAAACCAGAACAACAGTGCTTGCTAGCGTTTGGAGTGTAGATGTTTTAGTTTTGGTTTTTTCTCTTTGATTTTTTGGATCTTTGCAACTCGATTGGTGCTGCTTTCTTTATTAAAATTTGGCGCAAATGTAGATTTTATTAGAATTTTTTGCACCACTGGGTGAATTTTTCTCTTTGATTTTTTTCCAACATTTGGCGCAGAATTATTTTTTTTTTTAAACGAAGAAAGGTTCAAACGGACAAAGAAACGGAAAACTTTAAAACCTCACGGAGCAATCTGAAACCACCAGCGACTCAATCAGACCCCTTCATCTTAATCTCTGCACGAATTTTAAAGCAGATCCAACAGCAAAGGAATGTTGTGCATAAGTCCAATATGCATATTGATTCTCTCTCTCTCTATATATATATAAGTATATTAACAATAATTAAGATTGTTTAGATCAGTTAAATTTATGAATAATAATCAATAAATAATATAATAATAATGAAAATATTAATATATTATTATTATTAAATTATGGTGCGTGTGGCAACACCATAATTAAGTTACTGAAGTTAGGAGTTAAAATTACTAATTTTTTGAGTTAGTATTCAATGTTAGTAGAGCTTAAGTTGCTAAAAATGGAGCACTTATTTGAAGTTACTAAATGTTATTTAGCCTACTGTGATAGGTTGAGGTTAGAGGTAAAAGCTAATGCATTCGCTCACAAATTTTATGCTAGAAAATTTTAAAAGTTGAAAATTAAAAAAATTTATACTTTGAAATTTCAAAATTTAAATATTAAAATTTTACAATTTAAAATTTAAAGTTTAAAATTTTCGTGACTAAAGTAAAAAGTTTTAAAACATGAAATGGAAGGAGCATAGTATGAGCCACATTAGTTACCGAAATCACTGAGTTAGCTAGTTAGACAAAATTAGCATTAACCTCAATTTTGTATCATGATTTTAAGTCAGCATGTTAGTTCGCTAACTTAAAAGTTAGACTAAACACATTCGTATTAAACACACCTTGAAAAAAAAAAATCATGCAAAGCTCGATAAAGAACACTAAAAATTATTATCCCTCAAAACATAATTTCGATCCATTTTGTATTACATATTCTGGTCCACCTTTTTATGGCTATATGATAAACTTAATTATAATCAAAGCATTCAGTTTTTGTTTTCATCATGCAAATATTAAATCCTATATAACGATTTTTGCATGACTCACTTTTTTTTGTCTTCATGGAGATTGCATGATTAATAAACTATAAATACACTATATAATAAATTATTCAATTACATTATAATCAACTTTGGGAGTCACAAAACACAATGTAACAATGTAATGTACAATACATTTTATGCTTCCAATTAGAAAGAGACATCGGAGGAAACTAACAATTTTTTTAGGTACTCACAATTAACAAAAATAATTATAATTCACATAAACAAATTGTCAAACAACAGCTTTCTTTCTGTGCTTATAATTAGATTCTTTACATTGACATATTATACAAGGACTCCTCATTTGATTTTTTTTCTTTTAATAAAAATTAGATTTTAAAATAATATTCCACTCGGAATCACAAGAACACTAGTTTGCAATAAACTTTGAATCAGATTCCTACAACTTTGACCATATTTCTAGAATATTTTGTACCTTTTACGGATTTTTTTTTCAAAATTTAACATGTTGAACTTTTGTAACTTTTTAATGGTTTTCAATTTTGGAATATTTTATTACCATTTCAACCCCATCAAGTGACATTTTAACTAATTCGACTTTTTATAGCATTTTGTTAATTTCATCTTGCCAAAGAAGGCATTATCATTTATTTCTTTGAAATTGAATTTTTACGGTTCAACTAATCTTTAGGTATTTTGTGAATTTTGTCTGTCATGAGGGTTAAGATAAAACATTTATTTCTTTGACATTGAATTTTGTCTGTCAACTAATTTCAGTTGCCTGACATTAATTTTTTTGGTAATTTCATCTTGCCTTCGTCTTGTGACATTTATTTCTTTCACAATTGTTTTAGGATTATTTTGTTAGTTAAACCTCTATAAATTTTCAAATTTTGTGAATTTGTAGTAAGTTTCATGAAATTATTTTTGTACAACCCGAAATGAAAATTTAAGAAAGTATTTCCGTCTTATTATAATCAACGTTGAAATTTTTCCCTTCTTTTCTTTTAATTATTTGTCACATTGACAATGGACAAATTGGTTTTACCATATATTTTTTTTTACTTCTCTGACATTAAATTTTTACGGTTCAACATATTTAATAAATAAGAATCAATCCTAAGGTATTTTATGAAATTTGTGTATTTTCAGGCTAAATCAGGATATCAAAAGTATACTAATTTTGTATTATTTAGTTGGTTAAATATAAAAGTTTACAATTTATTTATTTATTGTTATTTAGTAATTATATTTCACGAAATTATTTTATTTAAACAAAATTGAAAATTTTATTAAATCATTTATGTCTTCTCAAAATCAAATATCAATAGCTGGAAAGTGCAATTCAAATTGAGGTTAAAATTTTTTTCCCTTTGTTTTTTTATATACTAATCTCTTGGTTGTTAATTTTATCCAGGCTAAAATGCGACATTCTTTTAAAATCATGTATGATATTTTTAGGGAATCAGATTTCATTGATAATCTTGGTAACGCACTGGAGCCGTTTTTGAAGCGATACAAAAATAAATATTACTTAAAATTTATATGTGGCGATATTAATTTAAAAGTTCGGTCCATAATATAGGATCGATTTTTGTGTGGCTTTAAAATCACACGAGAAGAGACTATAATTGAAGATAAAAAAATGAATCCAAAAGGAAAATTGAATAATAAGAAATTGAGAAATTGTGGTGGAGATGTAACAACGTGACTGAGTCAGACTTTGGCATAATAGATTGTCAAAAACTTCAAATAGGCTCCAATTACCAGGATATAAAAAGTGAAGGTTTTTGTTTAAAGTGTTCAAATTGAAAGATTTGGTCTGTGAAAAGCCATTGAAGATTTATCAAAACATAGATCTAGGAATGAAAATGACGTTAATGCTAACTCTCGGAAGCACTTATTATGTCTTGTAATTAGCGTCAGTGAAGCGCTCAGATTTTTATGTATTTTGTGACTATATTGATGATAATTTTATTGTCGATTCTTCTATTGGGTCACAAACCGGCTCGTTTACCAATGTATTTTGTTAAAAGCACATTTTGTCCGGTGTCTGACTTTCAAATATATAAATGGGAAGATTCGGAAAATGTTATTTCTATATTGGTCATGAACTCCGACAAGTTAAAAGATTACGATGGTGTAGATGAAGTAGATGAAGCGGCAAAGACGAAAGAAAAAACTCGCAAGAAAAGAAGTTGAGGAGAATGGGTCAAGGCTAGTAAAATATAATTAGTATCAGTATTATAAATAAAGTTGCGTGGATTAAAATGTTGTCCGACACGGGATGGACTTCCCCTCGTTTGATTGAGTTGTGAGTTTAATTTTGAGTGTCCTTTCGTGTGGCAAGCTTATTTTCTTAGTTCTCTGTGTTTGAAAATTACCCATTACATCTTACTACCATGTGGTTATGACTTATGAGCGTATAAGTTTTGTTCTTTCCTTTTTTCTTTCGTCTCCCTTCATCCACCGACCTTACCTCTTCTGCTATGATGAGTGTAGATGAAAAGGCAAAGATAATCTTCATCTCTCCCGGCCTCTCTCAGCCTCTCCCTTTTTTTCTCTCTCTTTCTACACGTTTTGCCTTCATCTCTCCAAGAAAACTTTCTTCCACGCTACAGAGAAGAAAAGTTAGCTCCATTATTATGGATTTCGCTGGTGGAGGCGGTCTACTAGGGAACACGTCATCCATAATAATCAAACCCCTCATTGGTAGATTTGATGAAATTATGGAAGAAGCATATAGAATTTGAATGGTGCGCATTTTTTCAAATTCCCTCATATTTTAATAATCGAACCCCTCAATTCTGGTAATGATTTTTTTTTGAATTGATGCCGATTTTGACTTAACTCCTGGAAATTTTTAATATATCTTCCTTAATCAACATTGATGCCTTTACTGTGTGCAATTATATTTGCTAATACTATTAAAAAAGCTAGGCCTTAACTTTTGATTGTATGTTACTATTTTATAGAGTAGAAAGAATATTCATGACTACTTTTACTGTTTGACGCACTTACATTTAGAAAAATAACAATGTTTTTGGGCATGAGTGGCTTTTCTTTTTTGTTTGGAGCAAAATTAACTACATTAGTTTACACAGTTCACTTGAGGTCACTAAATAGACAAATTATTTTACCAAAATTATCCAACTTTTTTAAGGAATAAGCATTATTTTAATGCTATACCCTTCTGGCGAGATACCAGTACTAAAATTGAAAATTGGAACAGTTACTGGTACGGTGGCAGTGGCATCCAATAAAAAGAGGAAAAATATTAGATTTTGGTTGCTGGTCGGTATGATTTTTTTCCTATTCTGTTCAATTGTGTTTCTTTATGCCCTTTATTGGTTAAATCTATTGATTGCCTGTAAATGGCTCACACCGGGTTCCCCTATTGGCCCATGTCTCCACGAGTCCACGTCTATTTGATTTTTGGAAGGGTTGACAATGGATTTGGTTTTTTTGTGACGCAACTGATTCTCTGTATCTTTTAGCTTTCAATCAATTAAATTCTGTTATTGATAGTAAACCTGAAAATATTTAGTCAATACAGAAAAATCCTAATAATATAGATAATTTTAATTACATCAAATCATATAGAGCATTTGATTGTACTGGATTTATATGAGACATTTTTGTGCTATTATCTTGATTTTCATAATGGTCCCATGTGAGTAATTTTAATATTGAATTTATTATCAGAAACCCATTATTTTAATACATCCATACATCCTAGAATAATGTTTTATATCAAATTATTGATTCTCCTATTTTGGTCCTTTAAATAAGTTTACAGAATTTATCATTACACGTGTAATTTTTTTTTTCAAATATGTGTGTCTGTGTATTTTTCATAACTTAATGGCTTAAATTTGATTGTACATTTTAGAATTTTGATGTATATATTTTTGAAATTTATGGCGTAGTATATATGTATAGATAGTATATAAAATATATTTCAAATGCTAGATCTGGCATTAATTGCAGTATGTCATTTTCATTTGGGTGTCACAAATCTGTTCTCTCTCTCTCTCTCTCTCTCTCTATATATATATATATAGAGATTGGCTAAAGTATACTCCAGCATATAGATAGCCCGTATGCTGGAGTCGTTTCTCACAATCTAAAATGCATACAGTCGATCCGAAGCTTTCAAATTGTTCTCCATATTGAAATCTCCTAGGAAACTAAAATTTACATTTTTTCGAATTTTTTTGCTATATATTATGCTATTTTAAAAAAACATTGTAAAGGAGTTGTAAAGGAGTATTTCTGGCCCTTCAATTTGAAAATAGCATAATATATAGCAAAAAAATTCGAAAAAATGTAAAATTTGGTCTTGAAGGATATTTTTACATGGAGAACAACTTGAACGGTTTGGATCGACTGTTTGAATTTTAGATTTTCAGAAACGACTCTAGCATACGGGTTTCTGAAATTTTTTTCAAATTTTTTTACTATTTTTTTTTGGAATATTTTTATATGCTTAATCTAAAAAGTTCTGAACCCTCTAATTTTGAAAATTCGAAAAAAATAGTTAAAAAATTCGAAAAAAAATATAAATTTTGATTTTCAAAGATATTTTAATAAAAAGATCGTATTGAATGGTTTGGATCGGCCATTTCAAATTTTAATGATCGACATTTGGATCGTGTTTGACGTCCTATATGTTTGATTCTAGCATTACTCAATTCTCATACCATATATATGTGTGTTTCATTTTACTTCTTTTAAAAAAGTTTTGCATTGTATTTTTTTCCAGAGGTTGCAGAATTTTTTTTCCCTTTTCAATTTTGAGTATAGCTTTTGTTTTTTTTTCGTTTTTTTGTCGTCTTCTTCTTCATATTGGATTTGATTATGATCTTATCCATCTCTTCATTTTTCCAATTATTTGCGTTTCCTCGACTCCTCTACGGTTCGGTCTTCTCCCTCTTTCAAAATATATCTTTTTATTTCTTTTAACCTCTTCTGTATCATTCGTTCCTAGGATAGGTCTTGGCCATGAATATTAATTTAAACTAGATTCATTTGTTGTATATTCTTGCAAATTTGATCTATGATTTTTCTTCCTCGTTGGCTCCGTGAAGATACTTACTTTGTGTTTCTTGCTATATTTGTATTGTCATTTATTCAAATATAAAAATAATGATATCATAATTTTGAAATTGTGTTGTGATGTCTATTAGGGACGCAATATACCTCCAAATTCAATAAAAAAAAAAAGAGAAAAGAGAGGAAAAATGCTGTAAACACTCGCCATCTAAGTGCAGAGGCTATTTGATATACCATGGAAGGTCGAGTAAAAAGGCAATTTTTTTAATGGATTTATACAAATTGACTGATATATACTTATACTGGTCACTGACACCATGGCTATTTACACTTATATTTTAAGCAAGATGTAATTTAGTTTTAATGATGTAGATAGTCTAGAGCTCAATTGATGTATAAAAGAATGGAGTTCTTAGTCTCTAATACTATACAAATTTGCTCTGAAAAATTACATGATATCCATATGTTTATCTTCAAATGGTTCGATTGAGGCTGCATATGTTCCTTCAAAGTTTGGCCATCATATGGAAGAAAAGATTGTTTGTGCTGGCTTTCAGGGGAAACATGTTGACAGCATTAAGAAGCATATTCTTAAGGGTTTAAACCGTAAACCTAAGTGCTAGGTGAAGGATATTTTTCAAATTTCTTCTTTATTATTAGTTTCAATTGTTTTGTTATGTTTGGTCCATATCCATTGTATAAATTGCTAATAATATATGATAAAATGAAATATATAAATATTTGTACATAGCTATTTTTCCTTTCAAATTTTTGTTTCCGTATTAAATAATAGGACAAAATAAAAATTGATAAAAAACTTAAATTACCTACATAAATTTGACTCATATGACATAGCATGGTTCATAATTTAGAAAAATAAATATAAATAATAATCCATTAATGGTTACCGTTTCAAATATGACAATCGAACGATGTTCGATGTGTCAATTTAAAATTAACTTAATAAACTTTACATTTACTATTGAGTATTGACTGAACATAAAACATTACCCAACATACATTAACTTTGAAAACGTTTATAATTATTCACATCATAAATAAAAAATTAAACATTATTCTATAAATTTTTAAAATTTTTACGTGTTTTTTATTTTATTATTAGAAATTAGAAACTCAAATATATCTCCTCTAGTGTTAATTAATAGTCTGAAGTGTGTTTAGATAGTTGAGAAGTCATGTAAGAGTTGATAGTGTTTAATGTGTTTTAGGTAGTTGAGAAGTCATGTATGAATTTATGTAAAGAACCTACGTTGAATGTAAGATGTAAAAGGAAATTAAAGAATTTTTTTTTTTTTTTGTAAGTTTGTATTAACTCATCTCTTCCCTTACTAAAATCTTGCCAATTTTCTTTGGTTATAATTAGTTATATGTTGTATTTTTCTAAAAACATATAAATTCTAAAAATATCATTCTTATTTTATTTAGAGCTTCATAGCTTATATATAAAGAATGTTTATAGCCCTTTTTTAACAGGATGATAAGGATCATCCCTAAATTTTATCATCCCCATCATCCTTCCAGCAATTAGATTAATTACATTCCGTAAAAGAAAAGAGGGGGTGAGGATGAGAGGATGATAACGTGTTTTTCCTTTTTTGGATCAGGGGATGAGAGAGGGCGGGATGAGCGAAACAGAGGTGAGAGATGAGCGTCTCACAAAGGGGAGGGAAGCAGCGACACACATGGGAGAAGCGAACACAGAGGAAAAGAAAGGGATATACAATTAACAGTTCTAGTAATATAGATAACAGTTCTACTTAATATATATATGTTCTACTTATATACATAACAGTTCTACTTAATATATACAAAGGTTCTACTTATATACATAACAGTTCTACACTTCTACTTAATATATATATAAAGGTTCTACTTATATACATAATAGTTCTATTTAATATATATAACAATTCTACTTATATAAATAAAGGTTCTACTTATATACATAACAGTTCTACTTAATATAAATAAAGGTTCTACTTATATACATAACAGTTCTACTTAATATATATAAAGGTTCTACTTATATACATAATAGTTCTACTTAATATATATAACAGTTCTACTTATATAAATAAAGGTTCTACTTATATACATAACAGTTCTACTTATATATATAAAGGTTCTACTTATATATATAAAGGTTCTACTTATATAAAGGTTCTGCTTATATACATAACAGTTCTACTTATATATATAACGCGTTTTTCCTCCGATTCACTACCTCCCTCTAATTCGCTCATCCTCTCTGGACTTCCTCATCCCATCATCCTCTTATCCTCTACTGGACTTCTCGGGGGTGATAAGGATCATCCCCGATATTCACCATCCCTATCATCCCCATCAGTTATTAAACGCGTTTTCTATTTTTGGCTATCATCCTTCGTTCGCTCTCCTTTTCCGCACTTCTGCTTCCCTCCCTCTCGCGTACGCTGTCTCCCCTATCCTTCCCCCTCCCCCATCTCCATCCCACATACGATGTCTCACCCACCTCTCCCCTCCCCCTCCCTCACACTTCATAGCCGTTGAAATTATTATGCATAAATGTTGAAGTTAATATCGTAATTGTTGGACTTAAATATATAACTTTTGAAGTCAACATATACAGTTCTTGAAATTATTATCGTAACTGTTGTATATATTAACTTCAACAGTTATGATATTAACTTCAATAATTATAAATATTAATTTCAACAATTATGATATTAACCTCAATAGTTATATATATTAACTATAACAGTTATATATATTAATTTCAACAGTTACGATAATAATTTCAACAATTGTATATATTGACTTCAACAGTTATGAAGTGTGTGGGAGGGGAGAGGGGTGAAGAGGGACAACAGCGGGAGGGAGGAGGGATAAGGGAGGAAGGGGGAGGGGGGAGAGGGACAGCGTACACGAGAGGGAGGAGGAATGAGGGGGAGTGGGATAGCGAACACGGGAGGAGGGAGGAGGGGGGAGAGGGGGGAGAGGGACAGTGTACGCTGAAATGAGTTAGTTCAGTACTGGATAACACAGGATGATGGGGATGGTAGAAGCTTAGGATGGTCCTAAGCAATTCCGCTTCCAGAAATGTAATTAATGTGTTTTCTAAAAATAGAAAATATTAAACGCGTCTTTAGGAGAATGACGGAATGATACAAAAGAGGAGATGATGTTAAATAATTCCGCTTTTTTAAGCACATGTTGAGAATTTTAAACAATTCTAGCCACATTTAAAATTGGGTAGATCACAAAAATTAATATTTCAAATCCAAATATGATGTCAAATAACATTGGAATCATAAATATTATGATTATTTAATTATAATTATATTTAAAGCTACAAAGTCTAATTAAAGCTCAATTTGGATACATCATGAGCATTTTAAGTGATTATAGGCACATTCAAAATTCGTAGTTCCTTCTTCCTTTTGCTTTAATTGTTCTGTCTGGGGCGGCTCATCCTTGCTTTGGAACAGCTCGGCTGAGAAGGCGAGTCGTCTCGGCAAAAAGCATGGCTCTTGATGAGGTTGGAAGAGGCTAAAACATAGAATTCGAACCTTGTTTGTGCCAGGGCAGAATAGAGCTTAAATAACCTTCAATAGAAATCGACTTGGAGTGGAGAACGTGCTTCTGGAAGTGCTAAAAGTGAAGAAGTCGTTATTGCAAAAAATGCCAATTCTACCTCTCTATTTTTGGACGCTTGGGAGAACTTGGAATGATCTCCGTTCTAAAGATGAGTTTGTTTGGGGGTTCCAAGTAAATTTGGCCGATAGTATGGCTGTCTAGTGTCTACTCCACCGGTCTAGGCGATCCGTTCTGCATTGGGGTTAGTCCGTCCTAATGCATCTGACCCTCCTTCGTCGGCTCTGTCGTCGCGCCATTTCATGATGATCCTGCAAAACAGACGTTGAGTTACAGCTCCACCTTTCTTCTAACCAAAAATTAGCAAATGGATCATGGCAATATTATAAATATACTTCTCATTTGGATGAGAAAAGAACACACTAGCCATTTCTCTTCTCATCTCTCATAGCCGCTAATATCACATATCATTTAATATATTAATCCCTGCAATTAGACCCGGATCCGAAACAACTGTGGGTAAACAGTTGTTGGAACAGTATCGGATCCTGGCCGTTCAATCAGCATGCACCATCCTGATCGTCCGATCCAATGCATTTTATCCGTTCGATCCTTTTTTTCTCCAGAGACTTCGGTCCTCTCTCTCTCTTCTCCTCTTTCTCGCAGACCTTGGGCTTCTGTTGTTGCTGCTCTACCTTCTCCGATCACGGCGGCGAGAGGGAGGGAGCCAGCCTCCTCATCTTCACCTCCGCAAACCGCATCCCACCCCAACCGTGTCTCCCCTCCTCTACGCTTCCCTCTTCATTGCCTCTTCCTCCGCCAAACCGACCCCACCCCAAGTTCCTCCACCGCTCCTCTCCGTCATTGGCTACTCCTCCACCTCCAACTCCTTCCCTTTTTCAGACGAGACCAGGATGACCCATTTTCAGACTCCCGCCTCTCTTCGTCGCCTCTTAGGTTACCAATCGCCTCTTAATAAAATACGAAGGCGGAAAAGATCCATCGCACAATCCATGGCGCAGATATTATCTTCTAAATATTTCCCTAACTCTTCATCTCAATTGTGTTTATTTTGAATTATATTTTGACTAATATATCTGAAGCATGTAATGGCAGCAAAAATTAATTATTAAATTTTAAAATCACCAGTCAGGCCTTAACTGTAGTTAGAGGTGACTGATCGTCTCAATCTATGTTGCTGGTGTGGTGGCTGACACTCTTCTAGATAACTATCTGGAGAGAATGGAAGACGAAGAAAGGAGGAGTTGCAGATTCTCACTTGATTTGATTGGCAACAACTTCAAGATACAATAGTGAGGTATTAGTCTTATAATCCACTTTGCCTAATATTTACAGTATATCTCTGGATCTGTGATTTAAAGAATTTTATGTTGTCTCCATGATTAAAATGAAAGTTCTTAGGGGTTTAAGTGTTAGGTTATATCAAGTAACAAATAAGTATTAGATTTCATTCAGTATTTCGATAGTAAGATGATACTCATTATGCTACAGTGCCAATATGAATTGTCACTTATTGTGTTCATTTTTTTTTACTGTTTGGATTAATTGGAATATTCAACAGGTCGAATTCAAGACTGGGGACGGATAAAATATTTCTTGGCAGTTGTTCCTATTAGAAAAATTATGAACTTAAGAGGTACTAAAATACTTAACAAATGTCCTTTTAAGTTGTTGTTTTTCTTTAAAAAAATTAATTGTCAGAGAAAAGTACAAACCTTGAATGATTTATGCATCAAGGTAGCAATAAAAGTTGTTATAGGCAATGTTAGTGATTGGATGTCAATTTATTAGCGCCTATCCTTTCTCATTGTTCTGTCACGCGACTTACTGGTATAGAAAATTACTAAGCTATAATCTGTACACATCTTTCCTTTTTCTTTCTAATTGCAGTAATTGGTGCTTCAAAAGAGCTGGTGGTAACAAACAAAGTCAGGTCTTATGCACCGAATATCATTTCTCTAATTGGAATTTCCATGTTTTTTATTTCCGAGACTAAGATATGCCATATATTTTACTTCATATTGAAATGGATCCTTTCAGCTTTTTTGAAATGATAATTGTTAATTTCAAGTGAAAAAAATGATTCTATTTGTGGTGTTTGTGAAATTTGTTTGATAGAGTTAAAATGAAATATCCTATGAACTTGGCTGCATATTAGTTTAGGCATTGTAATCTGGTATGTTTGGTGTCAGGATATGAGTATGCAATTTTAAAGGCTCTCAATTGTGTAATGTTCTGACATTGTATAAATCTGTCTAACTTTCTGATACTGATATTTAGTGCTCAACCATGACTGTACATCAAAAAGAGAAGGCCTTGAAGGACGCTAGCCATGGGTGTCAGATCCAAGAGAGAGAGAGAGAAAAAAAAAATAAGAACAACAAGGACACCAAGGATAAAGCCAAAGACAATGGTAGATTCTCTTTCCAAATTAATGTTTTCTTTTTGTTTTTTCTTTGCGCATGTGTGATGTGTCCCTTGAAAATTTTTATAAGCATAGTCCAGTTCGGTGCAATTTAAAGTAAGAAACCGTTATGGTGTCAACTAAAGAGTGCAAGCTTACATAGCCAGTAAAACTCAGTTATTGATGCATGTATATATATTTAAGTATATTTCAAATCATAATTAATTTACTGAAATTTTTGTAACATAATTTTACTTTAATTTATTTAGATATTTTCAGAGCTGGCATCATATGTTACGCTTGCGGAGAGGCTCGCTCGGCGCAGTACTTTAGCTGGTGCAGGTGTGTCAACTCAGTGAAGGCGACACATGGATTTGGCCGGAGCCCAGATGACCTTGGCACATGTCCGTCAGATCAAACGTGGGATCTGCATCACCACCAAGGAGCGGAGCTAGATTGACCGTAATCTTTAGAGCCCCGTAGAGTATTTTTAAGGTATGATCTAGGAATTCATCTAGGTATTGACGATATCAGTAGCACAAAACAAAACAGGTGGTACCATGCCTGTAGGATGCTACGTGTATAATGTACTAACTGGCTATTAGTATGGTAATTTTGGATTTTATAACATAACTACAACACTTGATTGAAACAATGGTTGGTATACAACATGGATGTGTACGTAATTTTATACATACTGGCAAACAAGCACGACAATTAATCCTGATGAAAATTGATTTCATTTTTATTCGAGATTTACTTTGTGTGATTTATGTTTAAAGCAAATACTTTAATTATATGTCTTCGCCTAACTAATAATATGGTTTATTTGTTTTTCAGATTGTGCTGATCTGGTACGACTGTTACAAGTGATGCGTACAACAAATTTACCATGCTGGACTCTGGTCAAACGATTAAGAAGTGTATTTTTTAATTGGAGCGACTCAAAATCTTTTTTCTGCTTTTCTTTTTTTTTTTAAAAAAAAATCTAGAAAGCACATCACATTAGCACATCATCATCATCATTAACAGCATCAAACAAAAAAATAACATGAAAAATAGGTCGCGCAACGCGCGACGCACCCACTAGTTTATATATACTTTTAGGCTGAATTTTAACCCAAATCACAACTCAAAATTCTTGTTTTTATGTTTTTTTTTACTTTTTAGTTTATATTTGTAGAAATTTGATACTGCTAGGATTTTATTTTATTTTGTTGGGACTTAGAGTTGTTTCAGTGCAAAATCCGCATGAATTGGCGCACAATGCATGGCACATAAGATCATGTGCGATCGTACAGGGCCATGGTAGGTTCTACAACCGACATCATGTGACACTTAGATATCTATTGGGTTACATTTTAGACAATTAGTTAAAATTAAATATTAAATAAAATATTCTCAATCTTAGACAGCCAGTTAAACTTAAACAATAGTAGATAGCTATTTCATATAAAACAATTTCAACCCACAAATAAAAATATGAGTAACTTCAATCTATACAATGACGTCTTAAATTTTAGTAAATTGAAGCAGAGTATAATTGATGTGTCACATTTTAACTAAAATTTAAAGGCAAATTTCACATGGTGCGTTCAATATAGGTGCGTTCAGTATAATTGAAGCATAGCAAATTTTACTGGGTTACATTTTATTTCTTTATTTCAACTAAAATTTAAAGGCAAATTTCACATGGTGCGTTCAATATATAATCTAAAATTTAATTGATGTTAAGAAAAGACATAAATAGCAGAAATATGGAGTATAATGGAAACACATTTATGTTTCTATTATTTTAATGTAAAATATATTATTAAAAAAGGATAAAGTGGCAATTAGGGAAATAGGTGGTGTTTTAGGGTGCCAAAATTATAATTTTCTCAGTTTTAGGTGATACAGAATTTTATTTATTTTTTTTCTAAATTTCAATTTTACTACTAACACGGTATAAAATAATACCCAAGAAACATTAAATATAAATAACATATAAAGTATTCCCATCAGCAAAAAAAATTAATATATTAATCTTTACAAATTCCAAAATGATAACATATTTTATATTTATTTGTTATATTTCAAAATATCGAGCGAAGCTCGATTAACCCCTCTAGTATTTAATAAAGGACTCTAGATTAGCCATGAGTACTACCTCAAATTCGGTTGATCAGAATAAACTGTTGCATTGGAGATTAGGACATCCATCAAATAAAGTTTTAAATAAAATGTGTTCTTTGAATTTAGATTCAAATTGTGATGTTTGTCACTTTTCAAAACAAACTCGACTTCCTTTTACTTTATCTTCTAATAAATCTGAAAAGTGTTTTGACCTTATTCACTCTGATGTTTGGGGTCCTGCACCCATCGATTCTTTTAATCATTTTAAATATTTTGTTATTTTTATTGATGATTTTTCACGAAATACTTAGTTATATTTATTAAAATCTAAAGCTGAAGTTTTTTCTTGTTTTCAAGAATTTGTTAACGTAGTTGAAAATCAATATGATGCAAAAATTAAGATTTTTAGGTCAGACGATGGAACTGAGTACATCAATAATAATTTCTCAATTTTTTTAAAACTAAAAGGAATTTTACATCAAACTACTTGTATAAATAGAAATTGGTAAGGTAAAAACTTATTTGAATGAAAAGTTTGATATTAAAGATTTGGAATATCTTAAATACTTTCTAGGTATAGAGTTTGCTTACTCAAATAAAGGTCTTTTCTTATCACAAAGGAAGTATGTACTTGATTTACTAAAAAAAACTGGAAAGTTAGGATGTAAGCCAACAAGCACACCTAAATTAATTCTAAAGATGGTGATCAATTCCAAAAATTAGTTGGAAAATTAATTTACCTCACAGTTACAAGACCAGATATAACTTTTGTTGTGAGTGTCATAAGTAAATTCATACACTCACCAACCACTACACATCTTGATGCGGTTAATAGAGTACTAAGGTACCTCAAAGGTTGTCCGGATCAAGGTATCTTAATGAAAACGAATAATTATACTAATTTAATTGTTGGTTATTCTGATGCAGATTGGGCTGGTAGTTTTGATAGAAAATCAACCACAGGATATTGTACTTTTGTTGGAGGCAATCTAGTAATTTGGAGAAACAAGAAACAAAATGTTGTAGCAAGGTCAACCGTAGAAGCCGAATATCGAGCAATGGCATCAATAGCGAGTGAACTAATTTGGCTCAAACAACTACTTCATGACATAGGAATTAATTGTGACAAACCTATGGTCATGTATTGTGATAATCAAGATATATTGCTTCCAATCCGGTCTTTCACGAAAGAACGAAACACATAGAGGTGGATTGTCATTTTATACGAGAAAAGGTCCAAGCTAAGAAAATTGAAACTCCATATGTCAATAGCAAAGACAAGTTAGGATCAATCAACATCTTCGATCCAAACTCGAGGGGAGTGTTGAGAAATAATAAATATTAGTTGAAAAAGGAAAGCTAGCTAATTTTTATCAGAAGATCACAATCAAGAATTCATTAGCTAGCCGTTATTTTCTTGTATAGGAAATATTATCTGTAGGATATAGAATATGTATAGATAGCATCTTTGTAAAAATAGGAAGTTCAAACGTTCATGTACAGGGATGGGCTATATAGCCTTTATACGGTATTTTTGAAAAAGACAAAAATCAATATAAAAAAAAACTCTTTTTAATTATTGTTTGTAAGACGTGTTATAATTAATACTAGGTGGGTAGTAGCGGCTTCGCCGCTATTTGATTTTCCTTTTTATTTTTTGATGAAAATTTATTTACTCAAAATATTAAAAAGTATAATCCAGTTTTTCTATAGTTCACCAAATAAGCTTCAATCAAATAATGAAAGAAATGAACATTAATTCAATCGCAATTTCGCTGCGCTATATTTTTTTAGATTGAGAATAATTAATTCAAACTATTTCGTCAAATTTCTAGGTCTATTTGGTAATGTATAACTTCTTAAGAAATGTAATTTAACATAATTTTGTTTTACCAATTGAACATTATTTTACTAATTATTTAACATATTTGGTATCATATAATTTCTTAAGAATTTATATATTCTCAAACCTAAAAAATAAATTTTTTTTGGTAATATATAATTTTAAATTTGTCGGGCTTGTTGTCATTAGATGACGCATGGTGCAAAAATTTATTTATTTTATTATTATTATTTTAGATAAGTCTGAAAACAGTACATAAAGTTATCTCAATCTCAAAACAATGTTATCCCTAAGAAGAGTGAAATTTGATACCATCACTTGTCCAGAAAATGACTCTTATACCATGAGTATGTTATCCCTACGAACAGTGAAATTTCATACCATCACTTGTCCAGAAAATGACTCTTATACCATGAGTATGTTATCACTACGAACAGTGAAATTTCATACCATCATTTGTCCAGAAAATGACTCTTATACCATGCGTGATATCTCTGTCATGGTTATATTTTTTTTAAAATTGAAATTGGTTCTTGAATTTCAGTATTTATCGCTGTGGTCACATGATCATCTTTAATCAAATCAAGAACCAACATCTAAGTCAGTGACTAAAACATAGTTAGTGGACCCAATTTATAATTGAATTGTAAATACCTGAATGTGAACAGCTAAACATTACAAACAAAAATATAAAATAAATGATCCTGGGAACCACTCAATTTTTTACTGAAAAGAAAGCATAGTTTTATAAAACGGGGCAGCTGTAACTGGTTCCCGTTTCAAACAACAATTATTGCTCATCTCCAAAGCTATTTGTCATTAAGGATCATAAAATTGAACATGAACAGTTGTACCGATTAAGCGGTTCTCTAATAGGTGTATGGCCTCGAAACACCTACACAGTTGCCCCATAAAACAGTAAAGAATTCAAAATTTTGTTCAAGTAATAATCTGTTGTAATTGAAGTGAAAACTGAATCAAGTAAAGCTAACTAAGCAAAGTCCAGTGAATCAGAATCAAGAATGCTTGTACACATTTCATAATCAATTAATGTAAGCTAGCTTATTCAAATAAATAGAAAATATGTCAGTATTGTAACACATCCTGAGTTCAATAATGCACAATGAAGCTTGAAAAGAAAAGGTATCTGCAAAGGCTATACGTCCACAATTAAAACAGCTTGCTTAATTGAAATGCTCTTTTTGACTCTGGAACTCTTCCACCTGTCAATATTAAAAAAAAATCTCAAAGAGCAAGCCAGAAACATATGGACCTAAGAAATAGAACTCACCTTTAGACATGAATAAAAAAGGGGATCCTTAGTGGCTGTCAGAAAGCAAAACAATAGAACTTACCAATATACCCATATAAATAAAGAGAGCGAATTGAGCAGAAATTATCATGTGACATTTTCCTAATAACTTCCACGTTGAGAAAAGAATCAGGAAAAGAAGTAGTTTATTAATTAATATTCACAATATTAATTTTGAGTTATCAATTATCATATTGAACAAAAGAAGATATAAATTTAGAGAAAAAAATGGCTAAAAGATGAACCCTTCCAACCATCCTTGAATTACCTTAGATTTTATAGACATAAAAAAGAAACTACAACAATTGTTCTGGAATTGACAGAGACCATCACCTTCTAACATATTACAGAGATATAGAATTAAAAATGCTCTACAATTATTTCATACATATTAATTCACATGACCAGGGAAACTGAATGCTCTACAATTGAAAATGCATTGAGATTACAGAGATATAGAATCTAAACAGTTCCAAAAGCAATTGCAATCAGGTGACTTCAGACAAATATTTGCAGTTGCACTATCATTATGGCAAGCACTGTCCCCTTTGAACGATGAGATGAATTATTACTTTGGAAAACAGATAAAACTGGAAACACTAATAATTACCATAAAACAGCAAATTGCAAAAGAAGGCCATCCACCTGACTGTTTTCACACCAGGACAAAACCACTGTGCAAATGAACTGACGGCCAAGAGCTTGCTCTATTCTCTCAGCACACTTTATTCGAAATTGTCTGGTGGAGAGACTTAAGTTGGGCATTCCACTTGTCTATTGCAGTAAATACATGTCATTGCATTACAAGAGTTAGTTAGCCTGATCGATGTGACCCTGGATCTTGTTATAAGCATCAATGGGAAACTGAACCAAATCTTTCTAAGCATCCTTCTCATGCACATTCAGTTCCTAAACACACAATTGTAATATTGCCAAAACATTCTAATTGAAACTAAACCAAATCAATACCATGTCAACATGATAAAACCAAAACTCTACATAAGCTACAAAACTAACAACAATGATGAAAAGCTAATTCCTTTTTGATCTGAAACTTAGCATGCTTTACCAAGTAAATTCAGTAGAAGAAAAGCAAAATTTAACACCTTTGAAATAAAATGAATTATGATCCCGATGTATGTTTTGATTAGCTTGAGCAAGATTTGCACCCTGATATTGTTAACATATCTTCAGTATAATTGCGAATGAATGGATCATCCATAATTGTTCTCCTGTTACTCTCAAATAGCCAAGACCCACTTTGAGATTTTTCTATATATAACAGTGTGTCATTTCTTGCACGCCTGCATAACATCAACTACTCAATTATCTTCATTAATAAGAAAAAGGTGTTACTTACCATTATACAATATAATTTCTAAAATTCTTTATATTAGACAAAATATATCAGCAAGTACTAAGACTATCACCAATTACAAAGACTTTGAAGATATAAGAAAAGACTATGTGTCAGTATTTCAATGTGATAGCAGTAGTGCTAGGATAAATAGAGAAGAAAACAACTCAAACACTGATCTCTTCATACAATAATTTTTTTTCGAAGAAATTGTTCCTATTTGTTAGTAAAAGAAAATAATACATTAAAATTAGATTATCTAATGTACATACCATAAACATGTTTCTTTTTCTCTTCTTCAAAACAATTGGAAAAAACTGGCATACCTGGTGAATGTTGAGGAGGTAAAAAATTAGCAGCGCCTCAATTTTCTAAAACGAATTTGGGATGAGCAGCAGGGAGTCCCCCATCGAGGTAACAATCAAATTGTTGAACTCGTCAACGATTTTGTTGAGAACGGAATCCATGTGGTAGATATTGCCGCCGAGGTGTGTCTCGCCACTAAAGGCAAGCTTGTAGAGGTGCTCGAATCACTTGCCGATCTCCTCCTTCATCTCATCTGGCCAGTCGAATAGCAGCCTCGAGAGCATCGCTGCTGCTTCTTGCTATGCTCTTGCTATTGGTCTCGCTCTTAAATTCGTACATAGAAAATTGAAGGTCAAAATTAATTTTAAACCAGTTGCTGTTGGATGTTAGAGAAAACAGGATTTGGGTCAATACCTCATCAATTGTTGCTAGGCCAGAAAAGAGAAAACAGGATCTGTTGTTGCAAATTGAAAGGATAAGGAAAGGGTTACAGTGATATGGCCGCATAATCCATGAGAATGAGCAGTGAAGACAGAAAAAGGGTTGGGAGAGGACAGATTTGGCGGAGGAGCAGCACATGAGGCCAGGCCGTGGGGGTAGACCAAAGGAGGTGAGAGGATCCGACGAAGAATCCGTCGAGGGTTTAGGAGGTGGGGGGGGGGGGGGACTAACAGAAGATGAGGAGGAGCTAGGTTGCAAGAGAGGCGTGTGAAAGCGAGGAAGGGGTGCGAGATCAACGGAGGAGGCAGAGAGAGAGAGAGAGAGGAATTGATTTCGTTCGGAGGTGCTGCTGGATAGATGGAGACAAAAGATGATGATATTTTAGTAAACGAATGAACGGTTCAGATTGCCGTCTCACTTGCGGAAAAAAAAACGGACCACTACACCCACGGGTTTTAATTAATACTACTATAGATTATTAATTATAATTTAATGTGCCTTATATAATTAAATATGAACCAAATTCATTTATGAATATTATTTAAAGGGTGTATTGGATTTTGATGGAAAATCCAATGGACCAGATTCATTGAAGTTCTGATCCCTTTAATTGCCTTAGCCTATTTAAAATCCTTTTCTGCCATTTTTTATGCACCTTTTGGCTTAATTTCGTAATTAAGAAAATACAAAGAAAAGAGTGAAAACGCCATTAATTACCATCATTTTGACTAAGGAGAAATTGAAGAAGATCTGAATTTCCGCATCACGTCATATCTTTCCTCCAGAATTGTAAGTTCTAATTACGATTGATTAATTTTATATAAAATATGTGATTCTAGATTGTTTAATTAGAAAATATTATTATGAATTATAATATTTAATTACTATCAAGACGATCCTTCAGTGATACTGATGAAAGAAGAATTGCTAAAGAAAAATTAGAGTTTAGACCGAAGCCAGGTAGCTTCGACAGGGTTATTCTAACGGAAGATTTTAGGTTTATTCAAGCCGACAATTTCGACATTCATGTGAAGGTTAAATGGGTGCATGACACTCGAATTAGTTGTGGAGGCGACGATAGTTCTGAACTTCTCATTCTTGTGAAGATGATGAGGACTGAACTGCATTTATATAGTTAATATATAAAAAGTTGAGTTTACGGTGACGTAAGGTGTGACGAACGCGAATGAATAGTGATCATGCCTTCTGAAATTTGTCTGATGTTTATCGTAGGGTTAGAGTCTTGCCACATTTTAAAAATAGTTTTTTGTGCGTATAATAGTGTGGCAGGTCAATTTCAGCTGGAAAACAACCCGGATGAGCGGCACCCACCGAGACCCTTTGCATGACAGCTGCATAATATCATGGTAAAATTTTAATTGTATGTTTAATCATCATGTAGCGGGTCTTAAAGACTTTAGACTGACCCGTCTCTTAAATTCCTCACGTAAGTACGTAACACATCTCAACAAAGCCCATAGAGTGGGTTGTGTTTTCTTTTGTGGTGGGCCTAGGGCTGTATACGAACCAAGTTCGAGCGAGTTGAGCATAACTCGAACTCGAATTCGTTGCAACTCGAGTCAACTCGTGACTCGTTCAGGAGGCCGTTCCGAGCTAACTCGAACTCGTCATTTTGTAACTCGAGTTAACTCGTGACTCGGAATTCAACTCGTGAATATAATGAATAGATGCAATAATTATTCATGAGTATTACAATAATATAAAAAATAAAATTTATTATCAATTTTAATCTTTTCCATTGATTTGAAGCAAAATATGTCTTGAAACTTAATATTAATACTCATAGATCATGGTAATGATCTATAAAAAATTAAAATTTATTACGTCACGAGTCAGCTCACGAGTCAACGAGCCGAGTTGAGCCTAATTCAAACTCGACTCGTTTATTAACCGAGTTTGTTCAACTCGAGTTATGCCAACTCGACTTCTTTCAACTCGAGTTATAATCGAGCCTTTCACGAGTCGAGTTCGAGTAACTCACGAGTTACGAGCTTTTTGCTCACCCTAGGTGGGCCCTCGCCCTTTGACTCTTATTTTTTCCTGTGCAAACTTGGTGTATTAAAATGACTAAACATCCCACAGAGTGGGTTGTTGTTTAGTACTTAAAATTGCATCTTTAAATGCTAATCTTGGTGCACATACAAACACGAGCAAGTATTTTTTGTGTTTGTTCTACCTCCTCCCTTCTCTCTCCTCGTCAAGTCCTCTTTTTTGCCTCTCTTTTCAAATGTAAAATCTCTTCCTATTCATTTCTGATTTGCTACTGCTTCAAACCCCCTCTTCTCAAACTGATTCCATAAACGGCCTCTCCACTCTCCTCTGCACCTATTGACATCTCATTCGTCTATCTTTCAACAATTCCTCGAAGTTGGCTCGATCGCCGCCATAGAATGCTTACCGAAGGGAGACCTCAAGTGTGATCCAACCTCCTCCCTCATAACGGCGTGGTATTAGATCACCTCCATCTGTTCATTGGCTAGTTTCCAATCAGGATAAACTCTTGCCAATTCAAGAGAGCTCTAAATTTGCTAGCAGTAACTAACCATGTTCTTCACCCAATAGTTCGCTGGACAGAATTTAATAAGACATAAAATTTGATTTTTAAATAACATATGTTGCTTGATAAAAATATTATTGTTGCGGGGGTGATAAGGCCGTATTTCATCATCCCCGTCATCCCCTGCGATACTTCATTAATAACAGACGCGTTTTCTAAAAATGGAAAAAAATTCTCATCCCCATCCAGCGATATCTCATCCCTCTTTCTTTTTTATTCTCTCTGTCCCTCTGTACCCAGCGATATCCCTCTGTTCTTCTACCTCCCTCTCACATTAACAACAACAACAACAATTACTAATACTAACTACAACAGTTAGTATCCGAACTACAACATTTATTCATATTAACTTCAACAGTTGATATCTGAGCTACAACAATTACTAATACTAACTACAACAGTTAGTATTCAGACTACAACAATTACTAATATTAACTTCAACATTTAGTATTCGAACTATATCAATTAATCATATTAACTTCAATAGTTAGTATCCGAACTGCAACTGTTGAAGTTAATATATATAACTGTTACAGTTATATATGCCAACTTTAACAATTTAAATATGCCAACTTTAACTATTACCTTCAACATTTAAATATTCCAATTTCAACAATTACGACATTAGTTTCAACATTTATGAATATTAATTTCAACGGGTTATGAAGTGTGTGAGAGGGGCAGGGGGGAGGGTGGGGGCGAGGGGGAGGGGGGAGCGTACGCGGGAGGGGTGGGGCGGGGAGTAGCGTACGCATAGAAACATGTTTTCTGAATTTCCGAAAATGGAAGAGAGAATTTCAAACACGTTTTCTAAAAATGGAAAAAAAAAGAGCGCGTTTTCTAAAGGATTGTGGGGATGATACAAAATGCTAGGATGATACTAATCAATTCCGTTATTGTTGCTCTCTCTTTTTCAAGGAATATACAACTTCTATATTTATTACTAGCAGCAGCGCCCACTCAATGTGTGGGCGGACTTTAATATGTGATATGTGAAAATGATAATATTATTTGACCCATTTGTTGTCCATTTTCAATATTTAATGTTAACGTTGACTTGATCGGCACTAAACGCAGCAGTATTCACCGGCACTGAATTAGGCATTATTTGGGAGCAATAATTCATTCCTTGATATTCTCCAAGCGCATTTATTATATAAATTCATTCCTTGATATTCTCCCTAATTTGCAACTGGGGTAATTATGGGTTGGATATTGAAATAGAATTTATAGGGGCAGATCAAGAACGCCTTAACATTCTAACATGCTGGTTTGAGATATGCAAGCCTTTGCGTGTCTCTGTCACCAAAAGGGTATAAACAAGTGACCAATTGGAGAAATACCATCATGGCATCAGACCTCGCCGAGGTTAGTTGTGTTGATGCACTTACTGGCTCTCTGTGAGTCTAAACACATTCACTAACTATTGTTGCACTCACATTAGTAGGTCAATGAAATATAAAGGCATTTCTCTTGAATAAAGAAGGTGGTATTTGCACCCTATGACTAAAAGCAATCTAACAATTATCAAGTAACAGTAAGCAAAGAGGATTTAATAATAAAACAAAATCAATTTGTTCATATTTAATTAAACCCAGGGATTCGAATTTTAATGTGAATATTACCCAATGCATCACGTACATGCACAAATTCATTAAAATTAATCCTATCTTACACTTTTACCACTCAACTCTCATGCTTTAAGAAATCACATCATGACGAGGCATGACCATCGGAGCATTCTGTTTGGAGGAGCTTGCAAATCACTAATAGCATACAAGTGGTTAAATTAGGTGGTCACCTGGCAACACCAAATATGAATATTTGTTATGCTTCTGTTTCAATTTTTTGTTTTCACAAGTTATAAAATTAAGGTAAAGTAACATCAAGATCAAGGAAAAAAAAAAACTGAAAACTAAATTAGTAGGTGGACAAAGGATCAGAAAACTGATTGCCGACACAAAATTCCTTTTCACATATTATACCTAAATCCTTTCTAGCTTTAATGCATGGTTGAAAGATTATCCAGAGTAAATTACACAGATATAGATGAACTCAATATCAAATCATAAAGTACCAAATTACCAGGTCATGTTCCACTCCGTATTCAGTAATCATAAGCAAAACCTACTTGTTGAAAATGTATCCAAACAATACACCCGCAGAAAACCAAAACAAATATTAAAAAGCACGTTTTATCTCAGTTACCTTGTATGAGGCACCAATGCACCACTGCTCTTGGTCCTGCTAAATACCTCCCAAACAGAAGGCAACCAACTGGTATAATTGCCAGGCGAGCTTGTGACCTAAATGTCAAGGTTGATAAATATGAGTAAATTCTTGTAACAGAGAAACATGTTCATTTTTAAGAATAACAAATGAAATTGGTACAAATAATTACAGAAGAAAAAACATAATTGGTACACATGATATAATAAAGAGTACCTACACTTGATCCTTGCTATTATACTTGCTGGGGCTTGGAGAGCAATAGAGGAACCAGAAAGGATGGTTGGAGCACAATTCCTCTAGTTACCGCCAATATTAAGGTTGTCAAAATCCAGTAGGTGTATGATACTTACAAATTAATCAGCAAGTATTTACCTCAAGCACCGTCTCTCGAAAATTGTCAGCATAGCGACCTAAAACGTTAATTGCTTTTAATCAATAGCATTTATGCAAATCACGTTAATCCATCGAACCTGTTATTGCTCACAAAATGTTAAACCTCGAGTCCTAACAAAATTGTCCCATCCATAAATACAAATAAAACCCGTTACAACTCTCCATAGCTTATTACAGTTGCCATGCATCAAATTAATTTGCTTAACTCAAAAATAATGATAAACAAGAAGTATGCAACACATCCTTTGTTCTATCCAGTGAAGCTTGATGCACAGCTGTTCCTCCCTCTGGGAAATTTGTTGGAACTAACAACAAAATTTATTAACACAAAATTGCTTAATGCAAAAAAAGCACAACTTATTAACTAATCAAGAAACTTTAGAATCACCTATAAACGTAGGTGAACAGCTTACTAACTAATCAAGAAACTTAAGATCACACAATATGGTACCAGTAAACCAAAGATTTGTGAGTACTAACCAGAAATTAGTAGAAAAAATAAGTAAGCATGTTACTTGAGTAAACACTTGGTAGAATCACTTAAAAGTTTCCTAGATAGAGAAAATTACATAGCAATTCTCATGCATTTACTTTCTTCCTTTTGTTAACATAGCCAACCAAATCTGTCGTGAATCATGAATTATTTGTTTCCATGTCCCATTTCTCTATCTTTCTATGACACAAGTGTTGTTCCAATAGAAAGTGACAATTTTAAACAATCCCATAGGTTATCAGTACATGCTCTTCTTCCATTTTGTATTTGTTTGATTCTATCTATATGCAAAACAATACTTTGAAAAAAAGTGCAATTTTTTTCCCAAAATTGAGTATAATAACTTTTGCAAATAATAAGTGACCATAGACAATGTCCCACACAAATTGTATAGTACTTATAAACAAGAATAGGATAAAGAAGAACCGCACCTTAACATCATCTGAGGAGAAGCTTGTGACAGTTTTCTGGTACCCAGCTTTCTTCAGATGATGACTCATCCACTGCATCTTGTTGGGTGCCAAAGCCATCACCTTTTCCAAACCCTATCCAACATATATACTGTATACAAAAATATCAACCGAGCTGCTATAATATTAACAAAAAAGGAAGAAAAAATGCCAAAATAAGAGAGAGAGAGAGAGAGAGAATGGACCTTATTGTCATCATCCATCAGCTCAACCGACTGGGGTGTCTTTTTTAAGTTCATATCAGCCAATTGTTGGATCAGAAATGAGGTTTGACAAATACAAGTTCACTAAGCCAATGCGAAAATGAATATGTTTAAAAGGCAATGAAAAAGACTACATGCCTAATTTTTAAAACAAAAGAAGTCAGAAAAAGCATGGATCACTAAAATCATTTGATCATTGCTTAGTTAATCAAAGAAGAGCACCAAAAGCGTAAGTAGAAAAACAAAATAAACTGAACTGGTGTAGACCTGCTGAAACAACTCAACAAAAATCGATATGTCCACTGGTTGTGATTTTGCCTCAAATAAGACAGAATTTTAGTCTAAATTTTTCCAATTTATCCTTGATTCAAGTATGCAACTCAACAAAAATTCAGTTTTAAAATTAAAAACTGGCTCTATACCCAAACATAAGAAATACAGACTTGGAATTGAAACCATTAATTTACACAGTGGGCAATAGGGTGATAATCTCTGAAACAAAAACTACAGAGTGTATAAAATAATGTACATTACCTTTGGTACAATAGGTGTCTTCACAGAACAAGCTTCTGAGAGATCATCATGGTGTCTTCAATTTGTTCATCATCAGGGTGTCTAATTTGTGCATCTCTAGTGTGTAGTGTAATATAGTATTATTTGCACACTAAAAATTTAGCTAAAATAAGAAAAGTTAAGATATTAAAGTTACTAAAATGCAATGGCACATGAAAATGCTGAAGAAGAAATGTAGATTTGTTTCATACTATCTCTGGCTTATATAGAACACAAACTCTGATGTCTACATTCTCATAGAGTGCATAACGATCTAAAACCAAGAAAAAGTATGAAATTAGTCAAAGAAGTCTAGGTTTGTATCTCTTTATCGTTTAATGTCCTATTGCAACAAAACTATTAGAAAGAGTACCAACCTTTCTTGCACAGAACAATAGAAGGGGAAGAAAGAACATGCTAATCTTGCAAAGGAAGCAACATAATTTGCTAAATAAACATAATATAAGACTATAAGATAAAATTTGAACCTGAGATTCCGTTCTTTGGAATTGTCAAGAGCTAAGTTTATCCTGAAATGAAGTTGCTTCCGTAATCTTAAATTCCATGTGGGTTGAAAAGCTCCTCATGCTAAAACTGCATACAAACAAATCAGTGATTGTTTTTCCTCCATTATAACAGAAATTAGCAAGAAGATGAGAGATCTAAGATGCTTGTGCCGATGCCTCATTAGCTTAATACCACTACGATTCTAATCTGCAAACAAAGAATTTATTCACAACCATTCCTTCTCTCGTATTTCATGAATTCAATTGAAAAGGGAAAAAAAATTGAGTACAATGACATATAATAATGCAAAACACAATAGCATATACAATGGCAGTTGGGTCCCTATTGGCCAAAGCATCCCTCTTTCCTTACTAATTGTTTAACCCTCAGTGTCACCTGTATTAAACGTTTCAAAACAACAAAATCACAACACCAGTTTATTCAAAGTATAGAGATAAATATAAAATAAAGAACACTTTAAAATCATAACATGAAAAAAAATAAGAAACCCCTCCTTGATTTGTAAAGATGTAACCCTAGTTTCAGAAGATCGAGAACAAGTCAAATCCATCGATCGAGGTGATGTGGAGGCTGCCGATGAAGTCCTAAAATAATAAGCCAAATTAAAACCAAAAACACAGATGCAGAACCACAGTGAGAAAAGACAAACAGCCAGAAGGGTAGGAATACCTCGATAAGCAGCAGAACACAACCAATTAAAAAAATCCATGACCGCATCTAGCAAAGAACAACACAAATCAAACAAGAGAGGTTATCTTACCCGCTTCTTCTTTGCGAGGTCGCTAGGAATCGAAGCAGGAGCGGAGGCCATGGCGTCCTAACCCTTCTTCGTCTCTGATTTTAGAAACCCTAGAAAGCGAGTTAGCAACAGAAAGAGTAGGGGAGGATATCGGGCGATTTTTCCTTTTGTGAGAATGCGAGCGGCGGACACAACTCGCGAGAGAGAAGGCTAGAAGCTTCGAGAGAACTGAGTTGAGGCGGCTGATTTAGGTCATCGTCTGTGAAATTTATGCCAAGGCAGGGACACCGTTTCCTTTTCTGTCGATACAGGAAGGGAGGAGGGAGCAGGGGTAAGCGGGGAAGGGAGGGGATGCGAAGGGTGTGGCGAAAAAAAAATAGTTTATAGCGCAAAAACGGAATCGAACTCGCGTGCTTTAAACCAAACAGTCGTACCTTCAGCGACTTTGACTTGTTTGTGTGTAGAGTCGACTCCTTTATAGAAATAGCGATCTAAACCGTACATCATATTGATCAATGGTTTATAATGATGCTAACAAAATTATTTGGACCCCTTTGTGTGAAAAATGCTGACCTTGCTAAGGGTGCTTTATAAGTAGTAGAGATTAATAATGTAAAGGTGAGGGCTAGACCCCATTTTTTTCTCCCAAAAAAAACACCTTCTATATTTATGCAATAAAGGGTTATGCTGGGTATGACCATGCTTGGCGTGACCATGCTTGGCGTGATTTGAGGCATATCTCAGAAATATCACCAATTGAGAAGTTTAAGAGGAGAATCCCGGTTGGCGTGGCAGATTAACTTTCGATACAAGATGGAAATCAGGACAGAACTTAATAATTCGAATTTATGTTAAAGACTTAAAGTTTCATTTATTGGTACCAAAAAAATGTTGTTACCAATTGCTACCAGTAAATACATGTTAAAGTTTTGTTTTGACGTTCTGAGCATGTAATAAACCTATATTGTTGCCCCAAAATTTTATATATACGAAATTTCTGTAATGATCTCAATAAGAATCGCAAAACAATACTTACAAGTTACAATTCTGCTATAATTATTTCGAACTAGATTATACTCTCAAGTAAGCTATCATTTATCTTACTTTTTATTTCTTGAGAGCTGTTTTGTATTTGGCTAATTCTATAAACAGTATTACCATCTAGATAATAGTTGCAGCGGAGCGCAACCAAAAAAATCTAGTTCTTATATATTTTTGTACGTAATGTTTCGTTCAACTTAGAATTTATGGTGGTGCAGTAGTTTTAGTCCATGGGTTTATGATTGATTTAGAAAACGCTCCATATATGGTAGGCTGTAAATTTCATATATATATAAACCAAAATATGTAATAAAAATGTGTAATATTAGCTGTTTAGTACTTTTCCGTTGATTTGCAAACTGACGGCATTTTAATATTGCAAACTGACGCATTTTATTCGAAAACCAATTTATACCAAGTCAAAGGAATGCGACATTCTCCTCAAATAACAAGTTTGTTATACACTAGTAACACAAAAAAAAAAAATGGTCCGGTTATAGTAAATAAAGCGACACTCATTTTAACAGACAAAGAAAAGAGCACAACAATACAAGAACAGAACTTGTAATTATATATTCCAAACAAGTATATCATATATGACTAAAACTGATGCATCACAATCAAAACTACCAATGCATCACATTTTATTATCAGCAAACCATTCATCACAGTTACAGAACAAGGATCCTCTGCATCAAACAGAAACAGAAATTAAAAACGCATCAAACAGAAACAGAAACAAAGGGCATGTATCCAGAGCAATGGGTCAAAAGAGCAAGAGAGAAATTAGTAGCTAGATGACCAGTCAGCGGCACTGCCAACACGGGGCATGCCACCTGTTCCTTTCTTGGTTTCTTTCTTGGTCTCAGTGTCCACCTGATAATTGGCCCCACACACCTGGCCCTGACTATCCACCCGGGGCATTGGCTTCATCTCCTTACTTGGGTGCTCAAAGCTTTTCAATCCCCCGTTTGTTGTAAAGTAACAACCTGTTCAAGAAACTTCTTCAAATCTATGAAATGAAAGCTTTTTTACTGAAGTCTTCAGTAGCAGCTCACAATATTAAAATGCAATTGCACACTTTCCTTTATGGGTTCCTTTTGCAAATAACATAACACCAAAATTTTCAGCATTTCGCAAATAACATGCATGTTTGACATATTTGGTTCCAGATTTACAAAAAATTTGCTATGCAAAACACATCATTTAGAAGTAAAATATGTTTTCAAGTTAACTACAAATGCCAAAGCTTTTCATCCCACATCTCCTATTAAAGACATTGGTTTATATTTTTAATAGTTAATGCTTTGGTGACGTCTGCGACTAACATTAAAAACTAAAGATTGTGGGTGTTATTTGCACAATTAGTAAAATAATGAGGATAAAAATAAACCTCAGTATTTTGTTAACTATCATCATATGGAGTACCTTTGGGGAAAGGAGCAAAAGATTTCCCGCAGCTTTGTTTGACAATCTCCACATCATTGGACAGTATCATGTGGTCCTCTGAATTAGTGCCCCAGAAAAATGGCACACTCCCTTCTTTATCCTAGAGTTACAAATTTATGTCGTTTTATCATACTACTAGTACCAACATTACCATAAATGTTTTACTTTAATGCTTAATTGAACAGGTTTTCGTCCGGAAATTACCTGTGGAATACTAAGCCAATTTATACCTAAAGAAAACCTTTACATAAAACACCAATACTCGGATGGACTTTCACAGGCATAATCCAACCTTTTCTTTGGCACCCCCTCCCCAAAAAGATAATGCCCTTAAAAAACTGGTATAAAATTTTTGATAAATTTTCATTCTGTTGAGACAGTACAGGATAATCCATTATGAAAGGGTGTATATGTCAGACATTAAAAGAGTAAAAACAAGTGTAAGTTTTTACAACTTGATGAATTTACTTACAGTGGCGATGAAGGTAGCTTTTCTGGAAGTGTCAAAGAGAATAAAAGCGAATCTTCCACTAAGGTCCCTGGCAACATTGCTAGGGTGAAAAGGTCCCCTATCCCTCAAAGACCTGTATGCTTCAATCAGGATAATCACTTCATTAGCAGTACTGTTGTTGCTCAGGCCATACTGTTGCTTCAAAGAGGTAATATTATCAAGAGTCCCCTGGAACAAGCAAAATATGTCGTCCACAGCCCCAAATAGTCTGCATAAAACACATATGTAGAAATTTGTGGATTATAACATCAAGACCAAAGAAATTCATCCATCAAAATAGAAGTTGAACACAATATGAACACTAGGAAATAGGAATCCATCCTGCAAACAAGTAATAGCTTTAAGTTATCTAATTAAAAATATATCATGTTAGACTAATTTGAGATAATTTTTTTCTACAGGATAGAATGTATTGCAATTGATGTTTTCTCAATCAATGTAAGTTACCAGATCAGTTTGATCTTTCCAAGTCAAAATCATAGTTATTTGCACTACTGATTGATTTGTATGTTTTTTTTTTTTTTTTAAAAGGCTAAGTTTACATATATAAATTTTGGCTAACTAAAAAACTAGATTAGTAACAAATCAATATAGCCCTTTACATTAACTATGAAAAAGTCAAAAGTCGCATAGAACCCTGATCAATTTGTAAATCTACGACTGCGATTCACATTTATCAAATCACCAATCAAGATAGCACTTTCCCACCGATTAGGCACAAAACAAAACTAAATGAACAAAAACAATCCGATTACTTCCATGCAAAACAAAACAAAAAAAAATGGAGGCAAAAAGATTATAATTACCTCGGGAGAAAGGGGTTTTGGTTGGAGGAGTCATAAGCAATGGCGCCAGAAGAGCCTAAGCTAACAGTCACAGCGCCTTCATGCGACGAAGCGAAGAGCTGCGTCAGTGGGCCCACCCCCGACACGGCTCCTACGTGTCCCTCCGGACTCTTCAACCCCTCCGGACACTTCGCCACTGTCTGATCGAAAATCGCCAACATCTCGAAAAATCGGATTTCTCTTTTCTTTCTTTCTTTCGCTCTTTTCTTCTCTTCTTGATTTCACTATTTTACTTCTTGGATTTGTTTCTGCGAGGAACTGAGGATTTATAAATTTGGTCGGACGAAGTTACCCTCTGTTGTTAGGCAGTTTTACTGCACGGTGTTCGAAATAAGAAAGCTCTTTCAAGGGTATAATTGGAACGATAATATCGAACGCGACGGCCGACGGGTATTCCGTTGCGAAACGATTGGAGATTCAATGGTTTCCATATTTTGCATCTGACGGAAATGCCCTCCGGTGTTTTGGATCCACGTATCAAAAAAGTCGGCATGTATTTTTCATTATTACCCTCCTAAACGGCTTATTTATTTACTCTCATCCCTAGTGGATTTTCTTTTTTCTCCTTTTGTGAACTCCATTTTTAAGCACTAATAAAATAAAAATAAAAAATATTATTATTTGATAATTTTTTTAAATATTAATACATAATAATTGGTTTAAATTTATTTTTTATTTTTCAGACTGTATTAGAAATTCAAAAACAGTCTTGACTGTAAAATTGAATTTAACATGGCTCTAAATGATAAATATAGTAAGAAAGGAGATTTGCCCCTTGCTGTGGTGTCTTGTGTCTTATCCATTTGTACGCGGAAAATGGCAAACGGAAATGTTGACCTTGAGGGTATTTTGGTAATTAAAGTAAGAATAGTTTGGCCTTACCTGTTATACGGTTCACTGACGCGGAAAGCGTGGAAGAAATTTAAATTTCACCTAAAAAATATTTGAATTCGTCATTTAATTTAAAAAATATAAAAGAGAATAAGACGTCCAATAAATTAGTGAAATTGGAAATTTGGAGCATAAACATGTCTTGTTTTACCTCGTCCTGCACATTTGGCACGATTGGAAAAAATAAAATAAAATAAAATAAAGTTTATGCCACCAACAGACGAAAATAATTTAAAAAAATGGGACTCAGAATTCCACCAATCGCATAATGAAACATAATCATTTTTTAGTTTTCTTTTTACTCCATATAAATTTAGTGAATTTTATTTTAATAATATATGTAAATTATACTCAAATCTTACTATTTGATTGACTTCCAACGAGACAAGCTGATAAAATCCACAGATAAGCTTACCGAAAGCATTGGAACAGCTTATTTGTTACTTCTTGCACCTAGTTTATTTTAACTAGTACGACCTTGCGAAAAACAATATTTGTGCTTCAAATTACTTGTTTTATATTATCGAATAATATATATTTGCGCCGAATTCGATCAGGTCAAATTATGTGTATATATTATGATTATATTTCGTAGTTTATCTTTGGAGTACATTTGTGCACATATGATACTACAACATTCATCCACGGAATATATTTGGGTATACAAATGTTTTAATCTATATAAGATTTTCAAGTTTCAAATTTTTTTACTAATACGAAATTTCGCGGGATGGTTTTTGACTTTTTGTATAAATTTTGACATATTAAGCTTATCAGAAGTTCGCGTATCTCGAATGGAACAGAACAAGTTTTCAAATGATTAAGCGAAACTACTCATTCACTTTGAACTCAAAAGGATAGAAACAGATGGATAGAAGTGCTTCGATTTGTAATTGGTCATAACCATTCCAAAGTCTCAACTCAGACAGTTATGGATCCAAAATCCTTGTACATTTAACCAGGGGGTGTGCCCAAAATTTACACCCCGCTCAAAGAATTAAAAACCAAGAGAAAAACCAACAAAAAAGAAACTAAGTGTAATAATAAACAAACAAACACATGCCCCTCCAAATTTTGCATCGGATCAAATCTATTGTTTTCCCCCTGATTCACAGCTAAATCTTATAAGACATCCTATACAAACTTTACATGCATTCATAGGCCACCAACTATTTCGACCCACCAAAACCAAAGAAACAAGAAACCTGATTAATCCTTTTACATGTAAAACCAATGAAAACCAAATCCTCATATCATGTCATGGAACCCACTTACAGGGCTTCCCTTCTGTTTATGGTGGACAGCCCCGCAGTATCAGTTATCAGTATCATCAGGTTCATTCTTTTTTTCAGCACGTATCATGCAACTAACCTCACCAAACTACCTGCTCTTCTCCTTTCTTGACCAAATCCTCGACTTTTTAGAAAACAAACTCCTCAAACTCAAAAGTTTGCGCTCACCGTTCGGTCGACCTGATGAAGAAGGCAACCGGACGGCCTTTCGTCGTCATGAAGCCCTAAAACTCTCGTCATGTAATGTCCAAGAAACCAGGTGACCCCCACTATCTCCACTCAACAACTGTTTCAAGTCAGGTGTAAGGCAAAGTGCCGTGACAGGTTGTTTGTGTGCTTTGAGCACTTTTTGCAAAATCAACCTGTATTCAGGCAGTTTACCATTCAGGGACAAACCACTAACACTACTCCTGGGAGACCGATTCTTTCCTGCTGAAGCCTCATCAGATGAAGAGTGCACCATCTTCCACACCTTCACTGCACCACTCTGGTGTCCCGTCACATACCAGTTTGTATCTAACCAGTCCGAACTTGTAGTACACGCTACAGACAACACCATGTCTGAAGGTAACTGAGATGTATTTATTACTGCTAGGCAGTCCCCATTTATACTCCATATGGCAAGCAGTACGCCAGCTGCAGTTATAATCTCCCCAGTAAGGTTATTAACATGCACGACTGAAATTGGTGCTGGAAACTTTGGTAGTTGTCTAACAAAAACCAGATTTGTCAGATCCCAGATTATTACAGTTGAGTCTTCAGACCCAGTGACTATAAAGGAATATGGCTGGCACACATACAAACATCTAATTTTCCCTGTATGAGCACACAAGGCACGCTCAAGTACCACATTCCGCTGCCCCCGGGCCCCATCTCTGACAAATCGCCAGACAGCAACTGTACCATCATCAGCACCAGTGACTAGAATGGTTCCATCATGGCTGACCCCTGCACAATGGATCTGGTTCCCACCATGTAGGCTTTCGTGAGTAGATAACAACTTGTCCTGGTCATAGCTCACAACCCGGAGACTCTTATCAGGGAAACCCCACGAAACATACTCTGTACAGTTAACAGGTTTGAGCACACAATTAATGCCAGCAGTCAGGGTTTTGTCATTGAAGGTAACAATTTGGGAGATAGAAGACGTGGTACGGCGGGCCTCTTGCGGGACCAGGTAATTGCTATAACGAAGTGGGTGGGGTAGTATCTTGCGGTCAGTTCTTCGTTGCACATGTGGCTTGGTAAAAAGTTGTTTAGGAGTCTGGCCAAAGTGGTTGATTTGTGCAAGTATCGAGGCTTTCATTGTGAGGTCAGTCACTGCATCTATGTCGACATTCCCTTCATATGTATAGTGGTAGAATACATTTACTGCATCTTCTGCTGCCTGATAGTTAGATAGAGAGACAGAAATTAGCTAAAAAGCAACAAGAGGTAGACTATAGCATCACATCAGTGCCACTGATATCTTTATTAATACAACACCTATTTTATTTGTCCTGGTTTCATTATTTTGACATATACCTCGGGACTTTCTAATAGTTTCCCTTGTGTATAAGTGTTGCATTAAGTTTCTCCACTTTAAAGTGAATTCACCCATACACAAAAGAAAAAGGAGAAAAGGCTAAATAATCTTGAGCCATACAAGTTATAGCTTGTGTTATATCTGGCAACCTGAAAAGGACAGGCAACAAAACCATACCTTGCCCCTTTGCTTATAGCCAAAGATTAGATCAATCCAATGATGGAGATTCTCAGACACATAATCAGATTCCAAGGCCTCACGGTGCTTCCTGATGAACTCACGAACACTTCCCCTGGCCCATGGGGGCAAAATCACATCTCCGACTTTCTCCCCAGACTGCTTCTCACCAAGGTCAAGGTTGAAGCGGTTCTCCAAGAATTCCGGCATATAGTAGAACTCAGGAATGAGCTCTTTGACATCAGAGGTGTTGCTCTTTCCAGCAGCACTATGCCAGGTGTCACGTATGCTGTTGAAGAGTCGGTCGGCATGGTCAAATGATCCTCCTTGCAGTTTCTGGTTCTCCCCACTGAATGGTGGCAGTCGAAGTAGATAGAACAACACTATTCCAGCACTAGAATAGTGCGAACCGTAGTGAAACTTTGGCACGTCTGGGTCGTCCCAGCTCTCATATCTGGTGATCAAAGATAGCATTAAAAAGGAATATAGCATTTATACTTTAGGTTGGGTTGACACGTGTCGAAGATAGAGAAGAAAGACTATGATGAATACAAGAAATTAAATAAGATATACTAAAATAATAGAAATTGAAAAATTGAAAAAAATAATAATAAAGAACACCTTTTCCGGAATTCTTCCTCCCCCTCTGGTGTCTGGCAACCCATAGGTTTGTCGAGCTTACGGAATGTTTGTGGGTTTGATAGATCCAGTTCGTCGCTCTCATAATCAGAAAGAACCCAGGGGAAAACAGGATACTGGGTTAGGTCACTATAACCACGACCCGCAAGGGTGTTCAGATGCATCAGGTATTGGAAGTTGCTAATCTCCCCATTCTGCCATCGCTTCATGAAGGACTTTGCATAGAACCGGGAGAGACGGCCTCCTTCACTTGCCTCTTGCTTTGATGATCCTGAGATTGTAGTATCCAACCTATCTCACATATAACAGAACAAATGTTAGCATTAAATGTAGACAACATTGCATTTGTTTTTCCAAAGACTGACCGAGATAGTAAACAAAATAATAAATAAAAATATTATTTTTTGTAAAAAAGCTAAGGTTTCAAAATATAAACAAACAGTTCAAAACTATTATAGCCCTTGGAATCTTATAATTCAGCCTTGAAAACAAATACTACTTCGTGCTCTGTCATCAAGTACAATCAATCATGGTACATGTTGGCAACTTAGCACGTAGAAGAACTCATAGAGACAGAAAATATTCAGTAAAAGAAAACGAACAAACAGGGAAATGTACGTACATGCTATTTCGAGGAAGATTCATGACAATCAAGTTCTTAAACACCTCCTCCCTCTCCTTCTTGTGGAAAACCAAGAGGTCATTACAGCCATCCATGCTAAATATCTCTATAGCCACTGGCCGCAACTGATAGTCCCGTTTTAGCAGCTCATGTACACTATCCAGCTTCCACATGTGCCATGGGTGGGGAAGGTTGCTACTGCTACAAAACTTCTCCTTCCCCCAGGCACCACCATTGTATGCCCATGCCCTTCCTCCAACCAAATTCCTCACTGACGCCCCAACTCCACTGCGAAAAGATGATGAAGGTGATCTTAAACTGAATTCGCTTCCAGTTATAACATCTTTCTTGACACCAAGTGCCTGGTCAATAACTGATGGCTCATCTTCACTTGCCTTCTCACAAATGCAACTAGTTTCATCAATATAAAAGTTTTCTATGATATACAAACACAATTCGCCAATTATGAATATGCCATCATGCTTGTCGAGACCGACAACCCTCTCACAATTGTACATCTGCTTGATCACCTCCGACTGCTCAAGGAATGGCCGGATAAGATACTCCCCGTTGTCAAACAAGAGAGAGTCAGGTTTATCATCCCCAGGTTTTAGATCTGTTGTCCGGATAGAGGATCCCCGAGGCGAACCCAATTCTGATTGTGGGTGTATGCTGTCAGTTATCTGCGCCGAGTAAACACTGGATCTTCCAGCACCTAGATCCATGGCCGAGTGAAGGCTCGGCTCATTTATGCTGCTAGCTCTGTCATCATTCCAGCCGAGTGAACCAGGATCAGTCCTAAAACCAATATTCTCATCACCTCCTTCATAGAATCCACTTGTTCCCCCATCTGTCTCCTTCAGATCAACACCATCACTTAATACATTCAAACCAGAACCAAGATCATCTGGACTGTTATCACCAAATCCTGACTCAGCCTCTTCATTTGTCACCGGCACATCCTCCTCCAGTCGGAGCCCACCCTTTAGAAGGCTCTTTATGGTGTCAACCTTGAACTTGCACCGCTCAAGCTTCTTGCGCATGCGGTAGGGGCCTTCAACCTGGCACAATTGCCACTCAGGATTCACGAGAGACTGCCTCACTGGGAATATACCTCTCTCATGCACCAGCTGCTGCAGCTGGTTCTGCCATTCACTCTCACCATGCAACACCCACCCATACTTGTCTTGACGAATCTTTCTGAGCAGGGTTGACATGTTGTTGCGCACTTCTTCGAGGCTCTCTCTCCTCTTGTCCATTAATTCCCAGTGTTTTTCATCAAGTTTCACTGCCTCCTTGGACCTCCTTCCCATATCCCTCTTCCTTCTCGTCTCAAACCCTTTGATCCTCACACCTGGGAACTTATAAGAATCTGTAATGTATCGGTGCCACATAATAGAAGCACACTGATCCAAAGCACGGTTTACAACATGTTCCGAGCCATTAAACCACTCAAAGAACATAGAAACACTCCCAGTAAGAAGTTTGTCAAAACCGCCACGCAACACATCATATGCTTGTCCCCCATGGTCAGTTCTCAGCGTGAGCATTTCCTCAAACATCTGCCGCCTGTGCAAGAGGAGATATTTCATCAAATCAACAGCCAGATTCTGAGCTGTCAGCCTTTTGTCACGCAAAAGCACAATCAGGTTCACCAACAAGCAACAGATCACATCTTTATCCCCATTGCTTGGGCAAAGAATTAGACGCTTGTTTGCAATTAATAACTGTAAGACCGTGCAGATATCCATTGCAACACCATCTTTTGAGGCCTTCTTTGTAAGAGGCCTCCCGGGTTCGGATTGAAACCCAGCACCAGCTAACAGTTCGTCTTCTCCAATTGAAGCAATGTAGGTCGGCAGGAAGCAGTACATAATCATGCGGTTTGTGTTTTTCAAAATCGAGTAGATGTATGCTTCCAGCTGCCTTGCGCTTCTAGTGATAGACAAAATG
This sequence comes from Rhynchospora pubera, assembly GCA_028095005.1. Lineage (NCBI taxonomy): Eukaryota > Viridiplantae > Streptophyta > Magnoliopsida > Poales > Cyperaceae > Rhynchospora > Rhynchospora pubera. Next base: position 154,207,040 of record CM051462.1, on the reverse strand, counting down.
CCCTTGCCTAAAGGAGTCACTTCTTCAATTCGACCATCCTTGTTCGCTAGTTGAAGCATGGATAGTAAAAATTCCAGTGTTCTCAGAACACCAAGAGGCATAGGGAATGATTCCATGTAGACCCGGTCTACAATCATATAACAGAGAGCATCGAGGTTTGCAGACCACTTGGTTTTGTCAAGCTTGAAATTGTCCTCATCGTCATCTCGTAGAAGCCTCCTCTCCAGGAAGTTCATAACTCGGCCAAGGCACAGCCCCTGAAAAACCAGAAGACACTCAGCATCCACAAACAAAGGCACAGATTCTAAGATGCTCTCGACAGTGGAGTGTGCCTTTGCTTGCTCTGCAATAATGTCAGCAAGAATTTGTGCAACAAAATCCAGAACTGCAGATGCACCAGCCGAGCATGGTCCGCCATCATAACCCATGTCGTCCATCTCAAGCAACATATGGGAGCTTATCGGAAATAACAAGCTACCAGCAAGTTGAGTCGCATGTGAGCTGAGTTTAGGGTCAGCCGAAAACTCTGAGTCATTTACTGAGGAAATCACAGATGGTGCCAGCGGTGGCTTCTCAGCTGACCCTCCAAGCCAAGAGGTTATCATGCCAACTGGAGAAGCAAGAGGCGTTGTGGCCTTTGAGTTCGACTTCTCAGAGAAAACTGGAGAGCTGAAGAGATTTAAAGACGCTGAACTGGGTGAGTCATCAACAAGGGATACGTCCACAGTCACACTAGGATTTACCGGTTGGCTCTTCCCTTGATCTTGCTGTTTCTCAAATTCATCCTCTTTATCTCTACCTTTGGTTGGTTCTATTTGGTACGAATTGTCATGTTTAGTTTCAGTTGTACCATCAGGAGTCAAAGAACCTGTAGGTTCATCCGAACTCGTGCTGTTTTGTTCTTGAGGGGAGCTGCCAAGGCTCATGGAGGTTTTGGCCGACTGTTCTTGGTCAGCTGGTAGGCTTGTGAATGTATCTTTGAAGCTTCCATTGCCATCAATATCATTCGAAATTTTCTCATCAGTTGCTTTCCTCTGAAGATCTTTTGCCATTCTAAGCGCACAATCAGCTCTGCAACAGAACAAGATGCAAATTGAATAGACTTTGGTATAGTTGATATAGAATGGTTCGGAAAAAAAAAAAAAGGTTGCATGGCATCAGGCCTATTAATGAGTACTTAATTAACAAAAAAAAAAAAGTACCTATTGCTGCTTTGGGACCAGCCCTTGCTTCTTACCACAGCAGTCATTGTGACTGTCAGTACATGCTGTCCTAATCATAACAAGCTTTTCTGGTGCTATATTTTTTGGCTTGGTTTACTTTTTCTTAATTCAAACATATTGTAGCATGCTTAAATTCTAAACTAAATACAATAGAACTCCAAAACCACAACAACAAAAAAAATGTGATGCAGCATCCCTAGAGAGACAAAGTAAAACCTTCCCTTGCACCACACTACTACCAGGATTTTATCAATTGCAAGGACAAAAACAGAAAAAGAAAGTTCACGTGAAACCAACCTTACACAAGAAAAGTACAAATCAACACAGTTCTCAAGGAACTCGGAGCGTCGGCATGCAAGTGAGAAAGGAGGGCACATCTTTGCAAGGTCAACCATGAACCTCAGTATAGAAGTGGTGACTGCAGGGGCCGCAGCCTCCCCAGACATGAGCCTAGCAGCATATGTCTTGTGCATGAGCGCCTCACCTTGCAAGTCACCACCTACCATGTCACTAGCTGCCTCAGCAAGATCCGATGCCAGACTCCCACTCAAGTGTGATAGATTACCATTCTGGTATGCAAGCATGGATCTAACACTTAATCGGTCAAAAGCGGACTTTGCCATGGCAATAACTGTTTCTAGCAAGTCAACAAACTGCAACTCGCCAAAAGTTCCATCACTGGGCATAAGTGCATGAAAATCAAGCATTCGTACTTCTGGGACCCGAGGATAAACTGACTTGCCAAAAACCAAACAGAACAAAATGTAGTATATCTCAGGAGAATCGAAAAAGCTTGGAAGCACACGTGTCAGTTCTTGGAAGCCGAGACTCGCACGGAATCTCTGCACAAAGGTAGCTGAGGAGGAGAGGCATACACCAATCAGTGTCATGATCCAGCGCATACTTGTTGGGTGCACCGCCTCATCCAGGAAAAATACAATTAGTCTAGAAGACACAATCTTGTGCCACTGTTCGAGCAGTTCCTCTGCAGTGATGGTCACTTGTAGATCTATAAGCATCTCCAGAAGCATGTTTCGTACTATGACATGTTTACCCATGGCCTCACGCACAACCTGGTGATTGGCCCGCGGAGGAGGGTCAAAGGTCATGGTCACAAACTTCACCACAAGCTCCAACTCTGAGTTAAGGAACCCGTCTTCCAAAATAACCCCTAGAAGCACAACCAGTTTCTCCAGTACTGGCACCTCTACATCACCACGTTGCAGGGTCACCAATAAATGTTGCACCAGGTTGATCTGCCGCAAAATTGTCAGGTTATGGTTTCTGAACCAGTGCATTGATACCATCCTTTCCAGAAAACCAAGAAGTGTAATCTGGATCGAGATTGGGGCAGTCACCCACACAGTCCAGTCGAGCAACACGTGCTCCACCATATCAGGATTTGACAAAACAATACAATCCGAGGTTTCACCTGACAACTCCGTATTCTCCAGCTCTGACAGATGGGTAAATGAATCCTCCCCGTGTGATCCCACTGACATAGAGTCGTCAGAGAATTTTGGTAGGGATATATCATCCAAGCCAGCTTCGGCAGAAATCCCAGCTGCAAAGCTAGCAGTGCGGCTAACAATGGGTTTCGGTGGCTCAGGAAAGGATGCTTCACATGCGGCAATGCGAAAGAAGATGTCAAGGGACTGCATATCAAAGAGGGACATGCGTCGGTGAAGGAATAATGCAAGGAGGTGATATCCACGCAGATTTTGCATGTCACGCATGTTCCTCTGATTCTGGTGCAGAGAGAGAGCAAGGAGCTCAAGGGCCATATGCAGCATTTCACGAGTTGTGGCTGCCTCCACAAGCGCAAGCACAACTGCCATGCCACCAACTGTCTGCAAGCTATCCCCAATTGCTAGCTGATGGCAGATGTACACATCACCACTTAGACGCCCGAAACGGGGTATCCCTGACAAGTTATTGAAATCTAGTTTAGTAAATGCCCGACTAAAAAGGCCGAAAATAGGAATTGTGGATGAAGAATAATTTTTCACATGTTTTGTATTTTTAATACTAAGTATCACAAAATACTCATTATTCATGACTGAAACCAGCTTGCCTAATGTTATTCACTTTTAACTTCTTACACTTCCTAAGGTATATGTGGACTTGCAATTTAAAGACATAAAGCTCTATTATATTGGTATTTGAATTACTGATCTCAAAGATCATTATTCCGAATTCAGCACAGCAGTTTGCGTGGGTTTGTATTCATTTGTTTATTAATTGCATTTTACATGTGCTTACTCCCTGTTTCAAAGTGAAATATTTATCTGATATGTTTACCTTTCTGACTCTGTAATCCTCTTATCCATTCAATCGTGAAATAAGTACCATAGTAATAAGTACTTGAGTGTGATATTAGGTTACCAATGGATCTAGTACTAAACTAATAGTACAGACTGTAAATGAGTACGAGCCTGCAGGTCAGGTACAGGTACCAAGACAGTTAAAAGTACAGTAACCATAACCAACCAAAACAAGTATGTCAATAAAATATCTATATACCACCAATAGGAGAAGCAGCAGCTGAGGTTGGGTCAACAAGATTCAACAGAGAGAGTGTGCCAGACGTGCGAAATGCATCAGAGGATGTGCCATCAAAGGCGAAGATAAGCTTCTTCCCAGTAATCTGCAATGCAAGGCTCCTCAGCCTCTCGTAATCCCACACAATAACACTGCTCTCCATCCTTGCACTTCCTCCTCTCACTGATCCCTCCCCACCACCTCTTTGATTCACTGAAGAAGATACTGGCAGCTCAATCTCAAGTGAATCTAGTATTGCCATAGCCTTCCCTCCGCATGCCTGGTTTGGCACAAACCGCAGAAGATCTGAGTCTTGGAAAAGACCTCTGTACCCTTGGCCAAGTATGTACATCAAACATATGGCCCCAGGCGTCAGAACCTCCTCAAAAAGGTAACAGGACCGGAGTTTCCATGTGAGGTCAGAGGCCCTTCCACGAGCTGCTGGTGTCCCCAGGGTCACTTGTAGAGACTTCCCTGTGGGGCTCGGTGCATACCCCAGCTTACCGGTGTGTCGCAATTTTCCATCTAGATAAAGGTGTGCCACACTAGCCTGGAACAGCCCGGCAAGAGCATTTGGCTTACTGTGAACCACAGCAAGGTGGTGCCAGGTGCCTTCTTCGATCTCCAATCCAGGAATAGAGAGGGAGCTGGAGTTGCTAGTGGCTATGGTAAAAACACCAGATTCATGCAAGTAAAGCTCAGCATACAGTGTATTTCCGTCGTCAACAGAGCTGACAGAGAACAGCCGCAGTATCTGAGGCACATTAGATACATTCCTTTTCCCCACAACATTGGATGGTTCAGATTCTTTTGATTTGAAGAGGTTTCGGAACTGGAACCAACATACAAAGGAGTAGCCTGAGGCAGGAGGCCATGTTCGCTCTCCAAGTGACACCTGAATGGACGCATGGCCCGTTTTACTCATGTCCATTTCCACAAAGGGGGCAAGAGAGACAGTCCCAGATCTGAGATCCTCCATTTGAATCAGCTTTTCCATCATGCATACAAGTAGGTGGCCAGAGTTTTTGACCTTCAGTTGGAGGATGTATCGGACAAGTAACCGAAGCTCCGAGGAAGAAAGTCTGGCAAAGGAATTGTGGAAAAACGAGAATCAGGAAACTGTGACCAAGAATATGATGTTAGTTTGGTCCCCTATATGACAAAATAGGGAGTAGGGACCGCTGAAATGGAAAAAGCAGGACAGACAAATATATGTACCGGTATGGCTGGGTATAGTTTCATTTACCTGTATGCACCTAGCACTTCCACAATCCTTAGAGCATGGTTAAGAAATGGAGATGAACTATCCAGAAATGGGCCTAACGTCTCTAGCAGAAGGCCAATGCAACCTAAATCATGCAAAAAGGAAATAAGCCACTACTAAATAGGACAGTTAATAAGCAAATCAATAAACAAAAACTAAAAGGTTTAACATACCAACAGAAGTTAAGTTTTCCTGATTAAAGGGGCCAGCACTTGCAAGCATCTCAATAAACCCTAACAAATCCAGCTGAACTTTTGGAGTGAATAGCAACAAGGCTCGAATCAGCACTGCAATAGCACTTGCATTATACACATGTTCTCTCTCCACCCTCGAAATTCCCAGCAACACCGCAGAGAACGCACTCACATCGTTGTCAGGGGACACACTATTCGAAGATGTGGCATTATTTTGTTGAAGTTCATTAGTTGGGGTATTGACAATCTCAAGTGCAAGCTCAAGCAACAGGAATATAACTTGTTTCTCACAATCGACAGAAAGTAACCCCGATTCACATAAGAGGTCGTAGAATGTATGTGATGAAATGATGTTATGTACTCTTATCCTGTTTATATGATTGTTGCACACACCAGCTGCAGTGGCGCGCAGTAGGAAGGTGAAAACACGCATGTGAGAGTGAAGGGATGAGTGCTGAGACTCAGTGTCACTTTGGAAACCATGGAGCATTGTCAGGAGAAGGGAGAAACCAGTGGCCTCACCAAAGACACGCTGCGCCGACACATTTGCACCAAGGATGCGCCACAAAGCACCAAGGATGTCGCACTTGGCATCATCTTGGAGCTTGTACTGGGAACCCGCAACACTTGTCACCATGCCACTCTTGACTATTTCAATTAGGCCTCCTAGGTCCTCCGGATGAGCCTAAAGAAGGTAAATAAATTAAAATCTTGCAAAATTATAGCATTACAATTTTATAAAAAAAATGAGGTGACAACAATTTCAAAACCTTTGTAAAAGAATATATTAATTATAACTTGGAAGAATGCTAGTGCAGAAAGGGTTTTGAAATGTTGCACCTAGAGTTTATGCGTGCATTAGACTTAAATATCTAAATTGCAGTGTAGGTACTAGAAAGTCATTTGTAATAACATCAAAAGTCTAAGCCTTTTATCCCAAACAAGTTGGGGTAGACTAGAAATGACACCCCGACCCTGGTCATTTCTTATATATATGGCTGAGTTTTTACGCTGGCTCGCCAAGCCTATCGCAAGCATGCGGGCTTGAACCTTGGACCTCTTAGAAGAGAGCCAAGTGCTCTTACCACCTGAGCTACTAGAAGAGAACCTTGGACCTCTTAGAAAGTCATTTGTAATAACATCAAGCCCTGATAATCCAAACTTAACATTAATTCTCGGCAAGAATATCTGAATAATGGAGGCATAGAATACCAAATGATAGAGGGAAAAAAACACAGGTAAAGGCATTAACTGTACAGCATCTGGAAAAATGATACCAAAGCCTTAAATACCATCCATAATTATTGTTGCAAGTATCTTGTGAGAAAACTAGATACCTGAAAGGCATCTTCGATAATGAGGCACGATAATAGCCTGAGCACCCCATTACGGTGGCTATCAGATAATAGAAATGGCTGCAAGATACTGATGCCATTAGCAGCACGAAATGCCTGCTGGTTTGCCTCGGCTCGTTTCAACAAATGAAACAAGCAATCCCATGCTACCCCCACCGTGCCTTCATCCTCAAAAATTGGGAGCCTTGCTGATGCCGAGGCAACAAGTTTCGGTGAAGACAATATCACATCCTTCCCATCTATGTGTTTCTGGAACCCACTTGTAGCAGCTGCTGAATTAATTTTCTTCTCGACCAGGGCTGAGAACTTACTGTGCTGGTCGAAACCAGACAAAATCTTATGCTGTTTTAGGTCATCTAGTAAAACTTCCAAAACACCAACTTCACGAAGAACCTTCTTATACTGCTGGTCAAAAGACAGGAGCTTCACAAAGAAGGAGAGAATGGTGTGTCTTAAGCTGGTCGAGATTGGTTGTTGTAACAAACAGCATAAAGAGAGTAGCTCCTGTTCTGGTATACAATTGACAACTGTCACAGCGTATTCTAATATTTTCAATATGATTTCTTGGAGAGATGAGGGGAAACCAGCCATGTTTAGAATGAAAAGAGGCACAGTTCGAAGCTCTTGACACAGCTTGTAGTTCTCGAGGTGGCTAGAGAAGATCTTAAACATTCTGTTGAGAACCTCTAATTGTACCTCAGTGTTGTCAGCTTTGAGGAATATATCCTGAAGCATTTGTATTGCTTCGAGATCCTTCACTTTTGAGCTCCCTTTCTCAACCGCATCGGTTAAACGGTCCAAAGAAGGCGGTCGACTTCGGCCTCCTTTGGTGGTATTAAATCTCAACTCAAGCGGGCCTGTCTGGGACAAGGTCACGAGAACATCTAGCAGCCGGGAGAGTGCAGGGGAAATGCTATGGGTAGGAGAAAAATCTCCAGCTTGTGTTCCTTTAAAGTCATCTGCATTGGAGGCCTCACCCTGGGCAGGAGTTTTGAACGAAGTTTGTCTTTTGTGCATGTTGGATAGAGTCAGTGCAAATTGTACAAGAAACTGGTAGCCATGTGCATTATGTATTTCATCTCTCAGCTTGATGGGCCCCATTGTACCGCTTCCCCCATCTACATACTCAAGACAAGCATATAAAGGTCAGACAATTTACAAACAGTCCCTAGAACTGACAAGGTTTTAAAGGTTGTTATTGAAATCCTTTTCTCAAGTTCTACATATAAAAGAATGCGGGCAGATAGCAAAAATTTGACAAGTTCCAACACAGAATTCGAACTTCCATATACCTATAGGGAAAAGATTGCTGGATCGATGAGAAAGCTCCACACATTCAAGCAACAAATCAACTATTCCCATTGTATAGGCGGCATCACACTTCTCTGGATTGAAATCCTTAATGGCTGTCAAAAGGCATTTAATCTGCACATTTCAACCATAAAAAATATCAAATTGTATTGGTAAATTTGTGCTTTTAAATGTTAAAAAATTAAAGAGGGAAAAGGATCTACCAGAGACTTGTCTCGTATATACTTAGCTAAACTCCCATTGTCATTAACTAGAACAAGTCCAAGAATCTGTAGACAGAGATGAAGGAAATTCTTGTTACACCCCACATATATATATATAAAAAACCAATAAAATGTTCAGATTGTACCAAAGAGAATCCCCACACTTGTATTTTTGTGTCAAAAAATAAGTTTCAAAAGGAAAACTACACAACCCTCAAGAGCTTCCAGGCTATTTTTGTGTCAAAAATTAAGTTTCAAAAGTAAAACTACACAACCCTCAAGAACCTCAAGGCTACAATTATGCTGATCAAAAGGAACTTCTATCCCAAAATATGTACCAGGTTTTTCAGAGGAAGAACCATCACACATAAGCGAAGAAGCATAGTGAACGTTTAACCGAGAAAATGTTACCTGCATAGCGTGGCGGTAGAGCTGGACAGTGTGTATGGGGACAAGACCCTGGCGAAGCTGGGAGAAGACATTGAGAGAGCCATTGCATACTATATGAAATAGCAGCTCAAGAGTACCATCTTCTGCCATGCACTGTGCAGCCAAGGAGTGGCTCGCTAGTGCCTTCATTATATGCACCACACTACCTTCTATCTGCAAAGTACACCAATTTCACTATATGTGAGTTATAGAAGAATATGAACCGGCACAATGAAGCAACCATTGATTCCTCAGGTGCTGGAGCTGAATTCTGACAAATATTGTGGTAAATTCTTGGCTGCTTTTTTTCCCTTTTTTTGAAATGTACAAAATATTTTACCATAATTGCTTATGAAAGGCACAACTTGCAGTCCAACTTTGCAAGTTGACCCTAAGTTGAAAACCACATTTTGTCCAAAAAAAATGACAAAGATTTGACTCCATTATTTTTTTTCCTTCCCATTTGAATTCACATATAAATAGTATATTGCACGAGTTTTATACAATCTTACCATCTTAGGATCGATCATTTAAATTCATTTTGCTCAATAGATGAATTCAAGTTTTGGCTGCCAATATCACAAATGTTTGGTACAAATCGGGGAGAGAGAAATTATAGTATTATTTGCAATAAGATAATATCGTAATATTTTATTGCACAAAAGCACTTTACTTAAATGAAAAAAATAAAAACTTGAGCCCCATACCAACTGGATTGCAACAACTACAGGAATTACCTCAAGCCTCCTCACTCGAGAGGTGTAGCTATCAGTTTGCTTCTCCTCTGAGGCGGGCACACCATCATCAAGTGCAGTTTCTTTTATGTAAGATCCATCAATACTAAGAAGACCGTGCAGAATATAGACAAGCGATCCCAAAATACCAGTATCCAACAAATGCTGCTTATCAGTTGGCTGTATCAAAGAACAAAACAAAAGGAAACAAAAAATAAGCACAAAGTAATTACTGCTGAACAATGAAATATAAGAAACTAATAACGACGTACCCCAGTGACCAACACTTCCACAGCGTATAACATATTTGAACCAGGACAAATGCCATCCTATTCCAGTGCAAAAGCAATACAAAGATAAGTGCATATGCATGCAGTTAACATAGAAAGCAAACAAGTGAGACAAAAGCTTACATTTGTCACTTCGGTAAAAAAAGACATGACTTCAGAAACATTGAGGGGTTCTTTTCTTTTTATCTTGTCACCCCTTAATTTTTTTACATCAGCTTCAAAGGCTCTCCCAAGAACAAAACAAAATATATGGGACTCGACTAACCTGAAACAGAAGCAGAAGTACAATAAGCTAAAGATAACCATGCTTCGCCTTGTGTTATGGCACATTTTGATCAAAACATAGCCTTACTAATGATCTGTTTAGCTTTTTTCTACTGTGATTCTTATTTATTAACTTAGCATTAACTTTCAACATGCTTTTGCAGATTCATATTCGTAAACTTACTATTACTTGGGAATCGTTAATATTTGTTATGATCATGTAAAAATCACCCACAAAAAATTTACAGGGCCACCGGAGATATGTACAGATTCTGTATAACATATACAAAAACAGTACATTGCAAGCAATAAAACATATTGTTAAACTGGCAGGATGTATACAACAAGAAATTGAAATTTTATGTGACATGCAGTAATTTGTTTGAGGGAATACCTCAAGGTGACAAAAAACAATTTATTCAATTTTAAAAAGTATGCAAAAGAGTACAAAATACAGTCATAATTTGGGATAGAGGCTACGTACTTATTGACTATTTGAGCTACACTAGACTGTTGTCTGACTAGTCTACAGAAGGCCTCTACTGCATAATCAAGAGCCTTTTCTTTCTCCTGAAATGAAGCACAATTAATTAACAGAAACAGTAAGGAGTTAATACTAAGATTACACGCCATATAGAGATTAGATGTTACAACAGTTCATTAATGTAGGCATGTAATAGTACAGTAACAAGTACAATTAGAAAAACGGTATCTGGATCTTTTATCAGGTAGTTTGATCAAACAAAGAAACTATTTGTTGGAAGCTGTCAAAGAAAGCTCTCACGAATCAACTTGTCCACGCCCCGGTCCAAAAGAACAAAGTGTACCATTTATTACCCTGAAAAGAATATGAAAACATAACAGACAACCTCCCCCTCCACCCACAATCCTCCAGTTTCCTCATAAAACAAACCAGCTTATTATAACTTTATATTTTCTGTAAGCAGGGTATTTATTATAATTTTATATTTCATTGGATAGCAAAATCCTGAAGAAAGCTCAAAAACACCAGTATTTGAAGAGCCCATCTACTATAAGGCGGTAGGGAAATGAGTGGCCCCTGGTTTGTCTGGATTTTTTAAGGGTTCCACACTAAAATGCCAAATTAAAACTAGCAGAATGAGATATTAAGTTGATAGGGAAAGCGTGTGCCAAAAAGCAAAGGGTACCAAGATAGTAAAAGCACCTTTTCCGAGCTGGATGCGCGAAATTCTTCCCAGAACTTCCTAAAAGCCAGCTCCAATTCATGCTTGCCTCTGCTCTCAAACAAAGCAAGATGATTATAGCAAATAGAAAATTAGAGAAGCAAACTGTATTCTGTAAATGAATATTACAAAAGGTAATTTATATGGAGAATGATAACTCAATAACGAGTGTTAACTTCAAATTTATCCATTTCTCTGCGAAAGATAGTCAATTTAAAATACCTTCAAAACTCCAGCAATTATTCTACTTTCGACAATAAAATTTTAAAATAGAGTACATAATTAAAAAAAATAAAAATAAAAAAACTGGTGGATATCCTGGAAAATTTTCTGAAGTATGTTTTGCTTAACAAAAGAAAATTTACAAAGCTAAGCTAACAGCATTATAAAATCCTTGGCTTACAAAAGTTTTCAGGTCAAACCTATGCACAAAAATTTTCCTAACCCAAAATCCAAATGTGTACTAAACCTCCAAAGCGTTAGTGCGTTACCAAATAGCACAAAAGCTTTCTAAATTCTAATACAAAATGTTCCCAAAAGGCACAGGTATCTACGTTTAAAAAATAAGTGTGGTCAAACCCAATTGGGAAACAAAATTTCCCGACCAACAAAGAAGGGACGGGAGCCAAAACTAAAACGAGCTCTTCTTTGGTTAACACAATTTCAAAAACAAAAAATAAAAGCCAAATTCATAGAAAGACAAGAGAGCTACCTGGCAGGAGACAAGCTAGGAGAGACTGTCCCAGGCTGGTAGGAGTCAACCCAGGAGGCATCCGAGCCAGGTGCGATGGATACCGGCGCGAGCGCAACGGGCAAATGCTGGTTGTTCGGGTACCGAAAGGGGTGCCCCGGCTGCTGCTGCTGCTGTGTCCCTGACGACTGGTCTCCTTCTGTCTGTGCCGATAACCCGACCTTCTCTTTGATGTCCTTGAGCAATGTCGACCATCGCATCATCTTTGGAGGCCTGTTATTGGGTCCCTCATCCAAGATCCGCCGCCTAGATCAGGCTTCAGAGATCACAAGCTTCTTCCTTTTCGGATTTCGTTTTTGAATTTCGGATCAGATGCGGGTTGCGCAAACGAGAAAGAGATTCGAAATGTTCTCCTAATCTCTCTCTCTCTCTATCTCTCTTGGCGAAATTCTGGGGAGGAGGAGACTGGAACAAAGAGAGAGAGAACTACGCGATTTTCTGTTTGGGAAGGTGTTTTATTAATTTTCTCTTTTTGTTTTCCTTCCTTATTTTTTTTTTCCTTCTTCTTGTGATGCAAAAATCAAAATCTCTGTTTGTTTTGTCAGAGACTTGGAAAACGAATGACTCTATTATCTCTCTCTTGGTCTCTCTTCCGTTTTCTCTCTCTTCGTCTTCGGTCGGACGCGCTCAGTTTCTCTCTCCTCCCTCTCTTTCGGCTGTCTGTTTTTCTTCTTTTTGTAATGTTTTTCCTCTCTCTTCTACCTTGACCTGTTCTGTATGACACTTTTACAACGTAATCTCGCGTGGCGGGTCGTTGAAATGGTCTCTTTGACTAGATTGCACGTTTTTGCAGCAGAAGTAGATTACATGATATCTCATTATCAGCTTGCCTTTTTTCGTGATATTTGTTTTTGACTACTATTTGGTGTATCGTTTTTAGGGGTGTCAACGGTACGCCATTTACCGTTATGCCGTTTCGTTTAATCGAAATGAAACGGTAAATGGCACCAGAAATTGTACCGTGTTTTTAAAGGAACGGTATGTGACACAGTTGTTTATACCGTTATCAATAAATGAAGTACTGAAATTGATTATTTCAATAGAAAATGGTAAGTGGAATAGTTGATGGAACAGAAATCTGTTTCGTTTAATAAACGAAACGGTAAGTGGCATGACTGGTTTTGTGCCGTTTTTATGTGGAACGGTAACGGTAAGGGGTGTTTCCGTGGTTTTTTACCACGTTTGACACCCCTAATCGTTTTAATCTGAGATTTGCCACGTCGGATAGAAAGAGCTGCCACGTGGCAAGGTCCGGCGGAGTGATTTGAAGATGGAAAGCGTGGTCATTAAATGCTTAAACCGAGGGGAGTTTTCATTGGAGAGGCGGATGAGATGTCGCTTTTCCTCTTTTAATGGTGACTGGTGAGGCATGTGCTTTTTAAGAGAAAAGGAAAATGAAGCTGTGTAGATTTTTTTCTATTTTAGTGTTTTCTTTTTTAAGTATATTCCTTTAGCGTTATTTTTATTTTTTTATAGCTAAAAAATGGTTATATACTGTAAGCCGTAAATCGTTTTTGTCGATTGTGTGTGTTTAAGCAAAAAATTACTATAAGATGTGATTATAAGATCAAACAATATATTTTCACTATATTGGGAAGTGGTAAATTATTAAATTTAGATACGTCATGATATGTTAATATCATTTTAATATTATAGATCAAATGCCGAAAAGAAAAGTATGGACCCAATTAAGAAGAAAGGTTGAAAACAAAATTAGTATTTTAACAACAGTGAATGCCTTAAAAAAATATAAAACAAGTCATATGCGTAATGTTTATGTTATTTTGTTCCCCAATAATTAGTATTTGATAAACCATTTGAATTGGTTAGATCGATAATTTCGTACAGACTTTTTTCAAAATGAAAAGTAATTAAATGATATGATTGATGTTATACTTCATATCATCAGATGTCATGATGTTAACTCATAAGGAAGCATTTAATTAATTATTACATTTTACTACCGCTATATCGCATTTTGTCGTATATAAAATAATTAAATCACGAGTTGTAGTAATTTTTGGCTTTTGCTATATTAAAATTTAAAAACATACACGCACTTTTCTTGAGTTTTAATATTTTAATATTATTTATTTAATATCTATAAATACTAATATTATATCATTGTTGACAAAACCAGATCCAGAAAAAAAATCTTTGTTTTTTAATCTTTCATCATCTAGTGTTGTACGTATCATGAACTTAGCATAAATAATATGTGGGATATTATGAAGTACATTTTTCGATTCATCGAATAAAATATGAAAAAATAAATCATATACAGTGTGTTTGGTTATACCCAAAAATATAGAAAAAAAAGAGTGAAGAAGCGCAATCAAACAAGAGATAAAAATGGTAGTAAGTCATCTTCTCTATTTTCATGAAGAGGTGATATAAGGTGTATTTGGTTGTACAGATTAGAAAAAAGAGAAGAGAGGAAAGAAAGAATTTCTTTCTTCTACCACATTTCCATAGGAAGAGGAAATAAATTTTATTTTTATTTAGTTGTTGGCTCTTTTCTCTTCTCGCCGCTAAGCGATTTTTATATATATAATCTGATTTGTTTTTATGACTTAATTGCACTTAAATATATGTGTTTTTAACTGAATTTTGATGTTTTAAGTTAGAAGTTAGGTAGTGTTTATGGTCTCTCTACGTGTTACAGGATCTATATGATGTAACAACTCGAAAATGGCGACAATGACACTACTCTGACCATGATTGGCAACCCACCAGATCCTGTGGTGACCCACTGAAAAGCACATCAAGTAGCAAACAAGACTATCTACCCAAAAGACTCTTAGCGGACCGCTAGGAGCGACAATGAGCCGAAGAAGTAACTAACTTGAAACCCTAAGCCCTTAGAACTTGGTTTAGACTCTTTTAGAACTTGAACTGTTAATTTATAAATTTTATTTATCTACAATTGAAACTACTTAGTTTAATATCCAATCAATATTTCTTGCCAATTGTATTCTAATATCTAGTTAACTGTGTTAGAGTTATGTCCTAGAAGTCAATAATTTAATGACTTAATTATTAGTTTATGTTTTGGATGATATTTTATCATCTGTTCCTAGGTTTATTATTGACAGGTCATTCAAGTTGAGGATCTGAATTGTGGATCTCTGTGGATCATTCTTTAGAATGACAATAATAAATCTAAATGGTCCATAATCTTGATAATTAACAAGGAATATTAATTATCATATAAGATTAGTATGCAACTTAAGTGATGATTAAGTTCTATTCTACAAATCATAGGTAAAGAGTTACCAACTTAATTGCATATGTATATGTTATGGAACATAGTACAGGACTTGACCCAATGAAATAAACATATGGATTGTGTTATGTGTCATTGTTTATTTTGTTATGATTTTGGTTCTAAGTTTGAGATGTTTATCTTTTCCACATGAGGATAGGTTCAATAAATATTGTCTACCGCTGATTCTCGATAAGGGCTGCTATACGGACTTTATTTATGTTCTCTTGAATTGTGCGGGGAAAAGCTAATCATCAAGAAAATCATATGTCCCTCATTAATTCACTTAGTGAGTGACGATATCTGTTTGGGCCCCTTGATGGAGTTGGATCGTATGCGCGCAACTAAGCGATCAACTCTAGATCAAGAAACGTATAATATGCAAGAATGACATATTCCTATCTTGGATTATACGATGATATCGTGAGACATAAGAATCAAAATAGAGAAATACTTTTATTCTCTTATGCAGGATTTAAATACTGTAGCGGTACATTATTTATGCGAATTGGGAATCATAACGTGTTGCTAGATACCGCTTATGATTATTGGAATTAAATAACGATTTAATTCCATGTCCAGCATAGCATAAATCCTCAAAGGGTCACACACAATAAGGTGTTTAACCATACGTGCATTATTTATTTATTTGCAACAGTGAGTATTGCAAAATATGATGGGTTGATTAATTAATTATATACCGTTATGGTCCGTTATAATTAATTAATTCAAATGGATCATATTGAAATAAATAAATGCACTGTCTAATCTCTAAATAATTATTATTAAGTTAATAATTATTTATAAACAACACACTTGATTTATTGGGCTTTTATTTATTGGTAAATTAAATGTCCAATTAAATAGCAATTGAATGAGGCCTTTAATTAATAGAATTGAGGACCTATAGAGATGAGCTTTGTGGCCCATCTAGGCCCATAAAGAGGCCGGCCTCATTGAGGTGGTAGGTGGGGTGGCACACCATGTAATTTATTACAACTTGGTGCTAGGGTTTGGAGCCTATATAAGGACCTAAGTGGAGGCTTCTTGTGAGATTCTCTCTCTTCCTCTCTCCACCTAGCCGCCACCTCTCCTATTGGCGCGTCGCCCCCCTCTTCTCTCTTCAATTCTATTGCTCATGTGTTGAGCTCCCTTCTTCCACAAATTAATTGGTGAATTGATTGAAGAAAAGGGAAGCTTTGGGATTAGACTTGTTATTCTTATCGCTAGCACGATTCGAGAATAACTTGGTTAATACCTTAGTGGACTCGAGGCGTTTCGAATTGGTGGAGTTTGGAGAGCACCCCATCGACTCCCATGCCGTGGTCGAGCCCCGCGAATACGATTTCGCAGGAGGTACAAATTTCTCACCTATCTCTTTTGTCGATTGACTTAGCACTAGATTCTCGTATTGCTTGTGTTTTAATTGGATTAATTAAGCGTAATTAGTCACAAAATTAAAATTGAGCAGTTTCCTAACAAACTGAATAGAAAAGAACTTGGTGATCAATTAATCGTTTCTGTGGTTCGACTCTGTAATACTTAGACGATAGTCGTACGCTTGCAACATAATTTAGGTATATTAGAATATAAATTTAAGAACAATGAGATCACATAACTCACTCTTCTGTCTTCTTTTTTGTGCAACCAAACACATCAATTAATATATATATATATATATATATATATATATTATTTTCTCTTCTCTCTTTCTAGTACAACCAAACAATATAGTAATCTTATCTTGTTGCTAAATAAGAAAGATAATAATTTTCATTATATATATATATTTTTAGATCTTATAGTATAGATGTGTTTGGTCGCAATATATATATATATATATATATATATATATATATATATATATATAAGAGAGAGGGAAGAAAAAAAAAGCTCCATATATATTCCTTACTATTTCTTTGACGGGAAAAGAGAATAAATCTTTTTATTCTTTATTTGGTTGACTGCTCCTCTCCTCTCTTCCCCCTTCATTGTACAAATGCTGAAATGTGATAAATATCAGTTAACTATACTGATTGAAATTTCTGTTTTTGATTCGTAACTTCTACGGCTGACTGCAAATGGAACGAAATCAAACCTTCCCAATATGAAACGAAGACACATGTTGCACTATTTTTTTTCGCTCTATTAAACGATCGTTCAAACTTGTACAATTGTATTATTTTCTGGGGACGTTTGATGCAAAACTTTTAAATTTCTTTTTTTTTAAAAAAAAAATATGTTACTGTCTACGTTATAAATGCTAGACCAACTACGAGCAGTAATGGGCGTACGGGCCTCGTTTGGATTCGGACGAACCGGAGCACAACAAAATATTCAATAATTTTAAAAAACAAAACAAAACAAAATATTCACAGTGTCAAAAGTGCTAGCACGAGATTTGATCCCACCCACCGCAACACCTCCAACTTTTTACAATAGTTGGTACTTCTAGTGCATCAAAATATATATGCGCCTGTAGTAAAGTTCAAAACATCACCTAATCGTAATCGATGGTCAGAAGATTTTTTTATTATTATTATTATTGCAATAGTGAGCAAACCTCTATTTCCTATTAAAAAAAAGTAAAGCATTTTTTTTCTTAAATTATATCGTCCTTCGAATTTTTCCAAGTATATGTAAAACTTCAAAAAGTACAATAAAATCAGGCATTTGTATTTTTATAAGCGATAGAGAGGCGGTTGTATTGTCAGTAACGCACAAAGGATGGGGTATAATAAGAAAAGGGCACAAGGCAGATTCGTCGTTTTTTTTTTCTGAAAGATGAAAGAAAATTCATGGATATACATCACCATCGGAAATGAGATATAACAGTATAACAAAAAGATAATTTAATAAATCAAGTAAAAAGTACATAAAATAGTTAATTAAATTAGGCAGGGACTTTTAACCTTTTAATTTTCAGATGAGAGCGAGAGAGAGAAAGGGAGAACCGTCTCAAATTTGATTTTTTAAGCATATAGTTCTATTAATTGGTAGCATGTCTAGTAAAGTAGCTTTCTTTTTTGGATATTTAATTTTCAAACATTGGCGGCTATACATAGGCTCCGTTTGGATAAGGTGTGGGAAGAAGGGGAGAAGGAAAAAAGTAGAAAGAAGTATTGAAAAATGTATAACTTTGTGAAGAATTTGAATTGTTTATAATAAATTTATTCTCTTATTTTTTTTTCTTCTTCCCAAATAGAATCCAAACGGAGCCACATAAATTTGGTTACCGATATGATCGTACGGATTAGTAATGCAGCTACCACTAAAAAAATATAACACTCGAAAGGAGGGGGGTTGGGGGGAGTATTAGTAATGCAGCTGCAGCGTATCGATTATATGCTGTCATTTTTTTTTAACTTGCTTAGTTTTTTGTACTATTGTCTATTGGGATTTGGGAGTTGCTTTTAAATTTCTTTGCAAATTTTGGATAAAATAATAGAAAATGCCATTCATAATAAAGTTTTTTAAAAAGGACAAAATGAAGATCAGACCCTAAATTCTCTTTTTAGTTGTTGCTACTCAATTGAATCAATTGTTATCCCTCGCCTAGTTGTGATGAGCTCTAGTATGATTTTTTATGCATTTTCTCATCTTTTCCGGCATGCAAAATTCTGACAGACAACCAATAATTCACTTAATTAAACGATAAACTTTTAAATTTACGTAAATCTTGGACTACACATATATAGATTATTCAAATATAATTAAGGCTCCGTTTGGATGGTGTGGGAATAAGAGGAATAAGGGAAGAAGTATTGGAAAGTGTGTAACTTTGTAAAGAATTTAGATTGTTTATAATAAATTTGAGAGTAGGAAGAAGCTATTCTCTTATTCATGCACGGCTGCACCCATCCAAACGGAGCCTAAAATAATTAAATATTCCAAAAAAACTTTCCAGTCAATGTAAATGTTTTATAAAAATCTTAGCGTCAAAGATGGAAGCAAAAATATGAGTTGGATTAGTGAGTGACTAGGAGTAATGCAAGGAGAAAATGTTTTGAACGCTTAATCAATAATCATTAGTCAATTGGGGGAAGAGTTGTTAATGTGTTTGGTGCTCCGCATGATTTTAATTATCAAATTACGCCGGCTCCATTCATTGTGGGTCTTCTATAGCAGATAACCTGCAAGAAATTATGCAGCGAGTGATCATGTATTTGGTATTATTATATAATTAATATTTAATAGCTAAGGTATGATTAATTGAGGTGTAATTAATCACTGGCCTAGATCTATGGAGGCCGAGGAAAATATCATTCCGACTCGAGAGAAACATGCTTTTCCGTGGCACACGCAAAAGACAATTGCTGCAATGGGTATATGGGCACTGTCTGACATGCCACTGCTAAAGAAGTTCCTGGAAAATTGTTCCTTTTAGGGTGGAAATCAGGAAATGTGTGGATCAGTGGAAGCTGGAAAAAGGGTCAAAAAAATGCCATTATAGGGTGCGTTTGGATAGGTGTGGGAAGAAGGGAAGAAATATTGGGAAGTGTGTAACTTTGTGAAGAGTTTGGATTGTTTATAATTTTTTTTCTTTTTCTTCCTTCTTTTTCTTCTTTCTTCCAACGATCCAAACGCACCCATAGAGAGATTCAATGTTTGACCATATATTATTTTTTACATAAATAATAACAAATATTATTTTTAATTGACAAAGTTGAATATTGTGTAGTGATGTATCATATATTCATATGTGTATTGTTAATTTTGTAAGAGATCAAGGAGTTACAAAAAAAAATGGTTTGCTGTAATTAATATGGCGTGCTCTTATTTGCATCTGTTGAATTTCTAAAAAATGAACTTTAACATTTTGTAATTTTTCCGAAATAAAATGAGATTATAGATTCACGTCTTTTGTTTCACATTAGGTTTTGAGCCAAATAATTTTAAAAAAATATATATTGAGCATAATAGACACAGAGACAATACTAGATCGTTCTTTAAAATGCAGCATTTTGTTTAGGGTCCTACATTATTTTTGACAGTTTTCTGGAGCAAAATAATTTACAGATATATAACTAGAGAACAGAATTATCCTCTCTTCAACACGACCTTTCTATATGCTAAAACTATTCATTATATCATATCGTCTTTTGTTCTTCTGATAAACTACTTTTTTATTTTAATTCGGTTGTTATTTTTCATTTTAAATACCTTTCAGTCCAAAAGAAATATTAGTTAAGCTGTCCTATCTATGGGCGTCAAGGTACAAGCAGATAGACGCATTAAATGTTGGACCTGAGGAAGCATGATTATATGCAAGTGGGGGTTAAACTTCCCATTGTTCTTTAGAACCGCCTGAATTTCTACTTGCTTGAAAGCCTTGATTTGGTCGTTAGCAAGACAGGAAAACTTAATTATCATATCATGTAAATGTTAGTACGCAAATGAAATAGGACTGATTGAGAAGTAAGAACCATGCAAAGAATGCTTCAACTCTTTGTACTGGTCTGTTGCATGCTTTGTTCCTTGTACTCGGTCTCCAGCTTTATCCAAATAAAATCTTCCTTGTTTTATCCATTTGTTTCTCCAAAAATCCATAAGGAAAAAAAGTCATAATTTGTATATATGTCAAAAAAATAGGATAACTCAACGTTTAGGCCCCCGTTTGTTTGTGACTTAAAAAAATGCATAACTTAAATTATGCATCCTTAAATCACCAAACATCCGTTACATAAGATGCTTTAAATGTGCATAACTTATGCAACCTAAACCTAAATAGGTCCCCTTTAATTTTTTTCCAAAAATACCCCTTAGAAATAATTAATAATAATATTTAATAATTAACAAATAATTAATAAAAATTAATTATTAATAATATTTAATAAAGTAACAATAATTATAAAAAATCATAATTAATAATTAAATAATAATTAATAATATTTAAAAACTAATATTAATTATTAATAATAACGATTTAATAATAATAATTAATTAAAAAAATTAATCAATAATAATTTTTTATTAAATAATTAATATTTAATTAAAAGTAATAATTAATATTTCATAATAATAAAAATGATTTATTATCATCATTAATAATTAATAATAATTAAGTCACAACGTATTATAATATATAATACTAATTCAACTTTAAGAGTATTTTAGTCTTTTGACATGAATATATCCATGCATTAAGTTACTCATCCTTACTACACAACTAAATATTCATTACATAATACTACATAAACAACTAGGCATCCTTAACTTATGCAAATCTTTTTTTTTTTGATTGATGGCCGTAGCCTCACACTCACACACACTCAACCAGCTTGAAGCTGGGATCGAACTCATGCTCTCTTATTTGAGAAGCATATGCCCTCTTATGCAACTCCTTACTACACAACGGCCTTGTTTGGATGGAGTTGGAAGAAGGAAGAAGGAAGAAGGCCCAAAAAAATTTATAAACAATCTAAATTCTTCACAAAGTTACACATTTCTCAATACTTCTTCCCACTTCTTCCCTTCTTCCCACATCTATCCAAACGGAGCCAACAAAACGCTCTCTTAGTACATTTATTATAGCAAAACGGGTGTTAATTAAGACGACGGATTTTTTTTTTAATAAACTTCCCCAATCGCCCCCCCCCCCCAAAAAAAAAAGGATAAAATATTTATGGGCTTTTGATGAACTTTTATGGATGATTTATGGGAAAAAATATGCATCGCCTATTAAAAAAATTACATACAAGTACTAGGACATTATAATTACTTAAATATATACCAGCTTATATTACAATCATTTTGCAGTACAAGTGAGGAATAGGAATAAAAAATATATATATCAACTAGAGAATTATATGGGACGTTATTCTGAAAGAAACATATTTAATATATATATTTTAAAATATAATAACCTGTATTAAATCGTGCAATTAATCAACAAATTTTGAATACATATAAATATCTTTCTCTGAAATAATTAAATTATGTATAATGTCAAAAAATGAAACAAAATCGCAAGGAATATCTTACAAAGAGAGACGAAAAAAATTGTTTTGCTTTAAGTATTTTACTACATCTAACATCAAGTAATTTGTTTTTCAAATAAGAAAAAATAATTTGAGGCTCTCCCACGGACACATATGTTTATATATGCATATGATACATGAAAATTATCCAGGCATCAGGCATGGAATAACAATTCAAAAAGAAGAATAAAAATTTATTGCTCGTTAAATTTCAACATTAGGTTACGTCATTTTTTTATTTAATTGTTTTATTTTGGATCGCTCATTCTTATTTGAGTAATTGAATTTACGTTTTAGAAATAACATAAGCAATCAGCCGGACTTTATGTTGTTTATAATCTTAGTTGTCTTAATCAAACACCAAATCCAAATCACCAGACGAGCAATCCACCTCCCAGCACGAGCTTTCGTTTCTCATTTTTTTTTTAAATCGGTACAACTAATTAGAACGAGACCAGAAACCGATTATATCCAGCGTTTTCCACTGGAGAGGAACTTGATCGGCTTGTAGTCTTTAACTTCCTTCGGATCAGATGTGGCTACGACAGAGTTGCTATGGCTGTTCAGTCTGCAGAATTTTAAGGTGAGACTTACGAAAAAAGGTGCAAAAAATATATATATATATATATATATATATATATATATAACACATCCTTTGTAAAGGCCGCAAATTTAATTGTCAAACGCAGGGACGGACTACTTTTTTTTAGATAGAGTAGAAATTCAAGCCAGATTTTAAACAAGGTTTCAACTTCCAATCTCACTTGTTTGTTGAAGCACCTTAATTCTAACCTAATAACTTCCATAACGTAATTAAACTTTCGATGGTATATTTTCATATTTTTATGGAAATTTAATGCAAATACTTTTTAAGAAAACATATTTGTAGCACTATATATACAGTGGCGGAGCCACATACGACAAAGGGGGGTCAATTGACCCCACACTTGTTTGAAAAAATACAACTTTGCACTAAAAAAATATATTTATCACATGAATTTTTATATTGACACACTAATTTGAACCCCATAAATAATCATAAGATATGTTATTGTTGAACCCCATTTTTATTTTTGAAATTTCGACACCATTGTGATTATAAATGTAAATTTAAAATATCAATATGTATGAATATATTTAAATTTTGTGTGATAATATTGATATTACTAATTTATTGAACCCCATTTGAAAATTTTCTGGCTCCGCCACTGTATATATACATATTAAATGAAACATAGTGGATATTGTCTTTCAATTTTACTTGCTGGATTTGCCAAATGGAGAAACCAACACGTAATTTTAGCATTGCATTGCCACAGATGATGCGTTGCTATTAGATGGTTTAAAACTTGAGAGGTCACGGAATGATTCAAGGAGAGAACCCACACGTTGCTTCTGACTTTTGTCCTGTACAAAAGAAAAGATTTGACAATGAAAAAATTCAAGCAAGAAGGAGACCGGACTAGATCCACTCTCTCACTGGTCGGCGATTCATGGAATGCAAATCCACCTAACCAACCTGCCTCAAACTCGTGCAAAATTATAACTTGGCGACTCGCATTTCGGTTTATTAATTTGTTTGGGTTTCAAAAGTTTTGTATTCAATGTTTGGGACCATATTGGCTGTATGAATTAATTATTAGGTATTTTTAATATCAAGATTTTACTTCTACGATGTTATACTTAGTGCTAAATTGTTTTGCTTTAGGGTTTTCTTGAGCTGCTTTTTCATGACAACATAACATACTTTATGACATTTTAATATTTATCTGACTGCTTGGTTGGTCCAAACCCTATTATTTAATTATGTTTCGATTGAGGTAAAGAACTTGTCCAAGTACGGAGTGATTGGGAAAAATAAATAAATAAATAAAATGAACCATATGGCAGCACAACAATTTAAGCCTGATTAAAGCTTAGGGGGCCGGAAAAAAGAATACATATTGATGGCTCCGTTTGGATGGGTGCAGGAATAAGAGAATATGTTCTTCCTACTTCCAAATTTATTATAAATAATCCAAACTCTTCATAAAATTACACATTTCCCAATACTTCTTCCATTATTCATCTTATTCCTACACCATCTAAACAGAGCCGATAAGAAGAAAATTATTATTTTTCGTTATATTGATTAAAAGTATAATGAAAATGAAGAGAATGTAAATATGTTTTATCATTAATATTCTTATATGGGATGAGAATTATTCTATTATCTGCATTTTATTCCGCTACCAAACATTACATGTTGCTCTAAGAAAAGTCCACAAAAAAAAAAATGTTTGTTGAGAGGAAAAAACTGTGCCATCCTTAGTTATGATACAACAATCGCCTCCAGACACCATATAAGCTCCATTTGGATTTCATTTGGGAAGAAGGGAAGAAAAAAATAAGGGAATAAATTTATTAAACAATCCGAATTCTTCACAAAGTTACACACTTTCCAATACTTCTTCTCACTTTTTCCTTCTTCCTTTCTTCCCACACCTTATCCAAACGGAGCCATAAAAAGAATTAAGAGGAACAAGGGAAGAAGTATTGGAAAGAGTGTAACTTTGTGAAAAGTTTGGATTGTTTATAATAAATTTGGGAGTAGGAAGAAACTATTTCTTATTCTTGCACCCATCCAAACGGAGCCTATAAGAACGAGTAATATTGGAAATGAAAAACATAGCTTCCTAGAAATTCCTACTGAATTATGCACTCATTTTTTGATCCCTGCCTGGGGCTCTTGGTTTCTGATGAGATGATTTTATATACATATTTTGGTAGGATTTTGAATCCAAACTAAACTATTTTACTTGAGTTAGATTAATTAGGGTCATTTTAATTAGGTTTTTATGTTAAGAATGAGTTACTACCATAATTCCTACTTTAATGCAGATTTTGGACAAAAACATGACTTGGATGAATCAATGATGATGTAGAGCTCCTCGTAATTTTTCCACTGATTTTTTAATCGCCTCAAACGGAGTCCGGATGAAGGAGATATGGGCAAAACAGTAACAGTGCGCAGTGCAGAAATTTCCAAACGGACCGTCTGAAAATTTAGACGGACCGTTTGGCTTTCGCAGGAAAAAACTGCTATTTTCAGCCAGATTTCAGTCGGTCCGTCTGGAGGCTCAAACGGTCCGTTTGGAACCTTCCAGAAATAGCTGAAAGTGCCCGATTTGGTGGTTATTCTTGGTGGGGTGGTTATTTTCGACTCCCAACACGTCCAGAACAAACCTCCTGCGTCTCTAAACAATTCCAATGCCTATTTAAGAGGACTTTGAGGAGATTAAGAAGATACAAGGCCTGAGAAGCCATACAAAGCCATACAAAGGGCATACAAGGTGGTGTTTTAGATCCAAGGTCAAAGTTTAGGGTTAGCCATAGAAATATCCGAGAGATTAGTCTCAAGACCAGATCGTGGCAGCGTTAAACGGGTCGTGTGCGACAGCAACGAGTCGTTTAGAAGGGGATTTCGATAAATTCAAGGGAAAGCAAGGGCAATTGGTTGTAACTTCTCTTATTTCTCATTTTCTCTTGTTTGTTCGATGTCTTTGAGTCGTTGATTTGTTATTCTAGGGATATGGTTGTAAACTCATTTATTTAGTTGTTTATTTGCTTAGTTATTTCTTTATGTGTTTCTATCTTTCATGATTTAATTGATTATGTGATATCATTGATTGCTACGGTAGAATTGATTATACCAAGTAGATTAAGGTCTTGTCTAGTATGGTAATAATAATCTATACCTTTGTATGAATTGATTGACCAACTTGAGGATAGTAGTAGCTGATGAGTGAAACTAGGATTTAGTAGCCGATAGGTGAAACTTTCTCGCAACGATGGTTGTGAGATATCATTTGAATTGAAAGATAGACTTAGAAAACTTAAGCCAACGGTGATGACCAAATCTTAGGGTTTCTAAGGGAAGTAGTAGATTAACCTACGAAATCAGAACTGTAACGATGGTTAGTATCTGGTAACCTAGGATTAAAATACGATTCCACACACATGTTAGGAATAACTAAGCGGTAAACAATTTCACGGCTCAAACGGACCGTCTGAGATATCAAACGGACCGTTTGGGAATTGAACTGAGCAGATTAAGTTGAAACCAGAAACCCTAGAATTCAGATTTGCTGATTATCTCCCGTTTAGTTCTAGTTTGACCTTGATTTTAGACTTAGGATTTGAACCCACCTTCGATTCTTTGAACACCAAAAATAGTTGAACTCGTCTAGCTAATTCATTAAAAGTAAAAGACCGATATTCCAACACCGTCTCTGTGGTTCGACCCTTAGCTTTACTACGATAGATTAAATCAGGTAAAACAAGATTATTTTGACTAGGTTTGCACCCGATCAGTTTCAAAATATTATATATATATATAGTAAATAAATAAGCAAAAATATATTATCCACTCCTACATCTTCATAAGGAAAATTAGGTTTATTATCTTCTCTGCATGTCAACTTTATTTTGATGAATATCAAGAGCTTGTAAAACAAATATTAAGAAATAATCCATATCATTATTATTATTTTTAAATCTTTCGATTCCGATTGAAGTCATATAAAACTATCATATATTTTTACGTGGATAAAGAAAGTGATATTGATGACAGTTATCCGTTTTTTTTTTCAACATTTAAGTTATTAAAGTTAAGGAATAAATGCATAATGAAGGCACGGAAAATGAAGTATCTTGAGCACTCAGCTTTAGATAGATCATGTATAAAATTTTATGCAATTGAAAGGTCAATAAGTGTCCATCAATTATTTGATATGTCAATATTGATGTTGGTTAAACATTTTTTTTCGATTTGCCGATTTGCAAAATAACACCGAAACCCTAAAACTAACATCTCCATTTAATGTTTTATAGCTAGATTATTTGAAGAATGGATTAAAGAAAGTGTGGCACATGTTTTGGAACTTCAAGAGATTGCTTTGGACCAGTTAGAATCAATAGTTTAGGTATCATTTAACTCGATCTAAACTAATCTCAATCAATTTGCTGGAAAATTGCTCAGTTTTTCTGTCAAAAGCGTTATACAACGCCAATTGCCGTTACACAACGCAGAGTTAATTCGCTCTTAAATTGTAAATTTTCTGACAAGGTTGGAACAGCGTTACACAACGCTTAGTAGCGTTGTGCAACGCTAGTTCATTTGCTTTTAAATATGTTAAATCTGTTATCTCCCCTTGTCAGAACGTTATGCAATGATAAGTAACGTTACACAACATTTCCGCTTCTATGTTGTGTAACACTATTCAGCGTTGTACAACGGTAATCCGAAGCAGGCAACTCTGCACTGCTCAGACAGCGCTGCTGCATGCATGCAGCCATATTCCATGCATGCATCAGGCATGCAAGTTGGTATTTTTACATGCAAATCTGCAGGTTACGTTGAACAACGCTAGATAGCATTGTGCAACGTCCACGTTGTGTGACGCCCTACATCGTTGCACAACGTTAGTCTGAGTCATGCACTTAAACATCGCTCAGACATCGCTCAGCAGCGCTGCTGCATGCATGACCCATGTTCCATGCATGCAGCACGCAGGCTGCTAGCGCTTTTGCATGCAAAAGTGCAGGTTCCGTTGGCCAACGCTGGATAGCGTTGTGCAACGCCCACGTTGTGTAACGTCAATCAGCGTCGTATGACGTTCTGACAATGTTGTTTGAGTTTGTCAGATCTGCCTTATTTTTTTTCTTTACTTCGTTGGGCAACGCTACTTAGCATTACACAACGCTCTGACAAGTTTCGACGGAACTGTCGAGCTTCTGCTTTGGATTTTTGCTGAAGCGTTGTGCAACGCTATATAACGTTACACAACGTTCTGACAACTCACAACGTCATTGTCTGTGACCGTTTGATTTTTCAACGGCTAGTTCTGCGTTGTACAACGCCATATAGCGTTGTATAACGGTAGAGTCTGTTTTGACTGGTTTTTGGAGCTGTTGGCGCCCTCTATATATATGGGGCCTCTTGGAACTGTTTAGTGACTTTTAAAACCTTTGAAATTCCTCTCTTTTAAGCTCCAATCAGTTAGACATTACTCTCTCTTGTGTTTGAGCATTAACTTAGCAAAATCATTGAGATTAGAGTGTGTAAACCAATCCACTAGTACTAATTACTAGATTTGTCGAGTGATTTGGTTAGAGCCTCAATCCTTTGAGTGATTGTGTTTGTTTAATCGAGTTAGGCCAATCCACCTTGAGAGTGATTGTAACAAGGTGATTTGGTTCGAGCCCATTTCGAGGTTGCGGAACTCCCGGAGACGTACGACTAAGGCTAGCACTTCCTAGCTGGTCGGAACTCCGTAATATATCGCGTGTCACTTCTTTTCTTCTCTATTTATTTTAATTGTCTTTTGATTTGCTTGTGGCTTGTTGTTGATTGGTAGACCAAACTTGAATTGAACCGATTTTTGACCTTACCGGTTTAGCAACTTTGTTTTTGTGCCTATTCACCCCTCTCTAGGCTTTTAATTAGGGACAACAATTGCTTTATTTGTATCAAATATTTATTTAGATATCAAGTAATTCCCACTTTACTTATAATTTGATGTCAATTTTTTTTTACTTTAGATGATGCAATATTTAAGTTGATTAGCATTATATCTTTCTCCACTTAATAATATTCTTAATATACTTATGAATGTGTTACTTTGCTTAATCCTATCTGACTAGGTCATTGGGCTGCTATGACGCTCAACTAGAAAGTGAAAGCATTAAGTAATGTAATCCCTAATCAGAAGATTCATCTTAATTACATTCTGTTCAAATACAATCTACAGATAAAATATTTTAAAAAACCCAAACACCCGAAATTACCATCAGGTCCCTTTCGGATAGAATAAAAAAAATCGACTATAGTGATGTTGGAATGATGTGATTTTATTGTTTTCTAACTTTGACATCAAGGCAAGTTTTACTCTAGAAGAGCTTTCTCCAGATGTGCTCTTTTGTAGAGTTTACAAACCTAATCTAGAAGAACAATCTCTCCAGCCTCCGGGTCTCCAGGAAATCTTTATCTTTTACACTAAATTGTTTTTAAAAAGAATTTAATTTTTGTTAGTTTTCTTGTATAATTTCTCAAGTGTTTTAAAATAGATCAAACCGTGGACCCATCGAGAATCTTGATTGCATAGGCCGAGATGGTTATTTTTGTTGGACTCCATGTTTGAAAGAAAAGTAGCACTTTAATCAGAAACAAAATATGAAGTGAAATACGGAATAAAATATTAAAGTATAACAAAGTTTAAACATATGATTCAAATATTCTATTTAATTGTTTTCTTTTCTTTTTGTTTCTTCCCTCAAAATTTGGTAAAATTACTCTTTAACCTTTATCATACTACTCACGCCCAACACACAGAATATTGGGCTGAGTATTGATCCAGATATCGAGCCCAATTTGTAGTGGGCTACGGAAGCAGGGTATTTAAAAATTTTAAAATTTAAATGGAGAATCAAACCGTTGATCTTATTAAATTTTACTGGTGATATATTTTCATATAAGTTTTATAAAATTTAAAGTTGATTTGATACTTGATTAAGTGACTAAATTATGAACGTTTTAGAATTAATCTAACCAGATTCGTTCATTTATTACCCACTTGATTTAGTATCAAATCAAATTCAAATTTTATAAAATTTATATAAAAACGCATCGCCTGTAAAATTTAACAAGATCAACGATTTGGATTCTCCATTTGAATTTAAATTTTTTTTAATATGGACTGTTTGGAATAGTCCTTTTTATGGCTGCTGAGGATTCGAATTCATCTGGTAGTTTGCGACTTGTGACTTGTGAATGAATATACGAATGCAAAATGTATCGTTAATTCGTTATCCAATCGAATTAAAAACGATTTTGCATCCTAATTTAAGTGAATGATTTTTTTCCTGTAATTATTCTTATTTTATTTTAATAAAATTTGTCTGTACTTTGCCATCTGACTCTAAAAAAATAAAAAATTTAAGTGAATGATTTATATATGGTTTTTTTAAGCTAATAATTTATATTCCTAAATGACAAGACAAACAATGGTATTTTGTTATCATAATCTACTATTACTTACTATATTTTTCAATTATTATTTTTTTAAATCCGTTTAAGTCGTATATCTGACTATTTCGGAAAAAAAATTCGGAATTGAATACTTAAACAAATAATGACTAATGAGTTACATATTCAAAGACCAAGACGCGCAAAACCCGGATTGATGCATAATCTGATTAACTCCACATGAGATTCCGGGAGCATGCAGTAAATATCTGGTTGGAGATTCTCCGATAGCGACGAATTGGGAGAACGCTAGCTGCGCTGCTCTCCGCCTCTCTCCTTTCCCCAACCCTCAATTCCCCGCTGGTTCAGGCGTACTCCCATGCACTTTCTACTTTCTACACCCGTAACAACTGACTCCAGGGCCCCACTGAACGTAATAGTTTATGGAACTGGTCTATCCAATTGACTCCCAGTTCTCGCTCCGTTCAATCGGCGCCATTCATTGTCCTGTGGCCTCAGATTTTCGCTTCTTTGATTTGCTCGTACAATCCTTCGCTTGAGGTTTAGCCACGTTTCGCTTCTCTCCGCTTCTATATAGTTCCGTTGTCTCTGTCTCTCTTAGCGAAACTGGTGTGAGTGTGTGTGTGCGTGGGGTACGCACTCTGCACTGGTGCTGATGCTTTAATTGGGTGATCTTCAGGTGATTTATATTAATTAGTTTCTGATTCTATGTGTTTGGTGTATGAATTAGTATTGGCTATTAGCACCTTAGTTCATCTATCGTCGTATATGATTTTCAGGTTTACTAGCTGGATTCCTCTTAAGGATAATGGCATGTCAATTAATGTAAAGTGAAGGGAAGGCGGCACAATTTTATCTTCTTGGTTAGGCTATGAATTAGCTATGCTGACATCAAGCATGTCATATATTTCTATAAGACCATATTCTTGCAAAATCCAAGTATTCTCTAGTAAATTTCTGCGACCATGCTGCATACCGAAGATGCACAATATCTCTAGCTGTAAATTTGACTTTGCCAGACCTTGGAGCCGTGGCATGTGGAGAAGCTTGAGTGATAGTATAAGTACAAGAAACCATTTATTGGTTTGTGTCCCACCTTTTTATTATTTAAATATTAAATTGGATTCTTGTACCTTTACATGGTTTGTGTCCTACCTTTTTACAATTTAAATTGGATTTTTCCATCTTTGCATACTAACTGTACCATAGTATCTAGTGGTTCTGTACCATAGTATCTTGTGGTTTATCCTAGTTGCAATTTGAAAATAACCTCAATTGATCATATCTCTGATTGCTTAATTTGTCAGGTATTACCATGACTGTTTTGGTATGATACTAGGAATGCTTCAGGATCAGTACCAGTATGGTAGCATGCTTAGCCTGTTTGGTACTTGACCATGCAGTTTTATCTTAATCCATCTGATTAAATGGTCCTTTGTTTTTCGTTCATCTAAATTCCTGTAGATGATTCCTTTAGTGACTAATTATTGCCAAAGGGAAAAATGAATAATTGTTAATGGAACGCTAGTTAGTTAGTACAAGTGGTTTAATACTTGTTTTAAATTATTGAAACTGGGAGGTATATCTTCTCTCCTATGTGGACATTGTGCATGTTAAATATGCATAGCCCACAACCCACAACCCACAGTCAGACCTATAAATTTTAATTTTAAATTACTTTGAAGTTATCTTACATGATGCTCATGTGCAGCATCGTTTTCACATCAATGCATTGTCAGACGAGGATTTTAAGTCGTCCAGGAACATAGCAAAAAGCATATTTAGGCGGTATAGAAATGTTGTTGATCGGGGGGGTTTTGAAAACCTTAAGGTATGTAGCATTTCCTTTTCTTTTAAACTTTCTAACTTTTTGTGCTTGTGTTCCATGTTTTTAAGTTCGGTGTTGGTAACTTAAAAACCTAACAGTATGTAGAATTTCCTTCTGAGACATTTTTGTGTTTCTTTATTCTAACTTTTTGTGCTTGTGTTCCATCTTTTTAAGTTCGGTGTTGGTAACTTAAATAACTTGCCAGAATCCATTTTATACACCTGGACAATTGTTGCCTTTTGTATACTAAAAGATTTATGTTTTAGGCACATCAAGCTTCAGTTAACCCCTGTCTTTTTAAGCAAGGCAACTGAGATAGAACTGAAGCAAAAGAGAGGAAGAAAAAGAGAGAGAATTATAAAGTAGTCCTTGGGTTTCCTAAGTTGTCGCCTTGTTGCTGATTGTCATTTTCTGAATTATATTACATTCCATTTTAGAAAAGTCTAGTTGATGTTTTTGTGTGTTACTGTAAATTATTCTGGTTGAATTATTGTTAGCTTAACTGTTTCAGTATGTTTGTACTGTCCAATAGGCATCACATCATAATTTTCTTTATCTCTCTAGGAATTTATTAGTGCTGGTGTAAATGCATATGCACTAGGCTGCACAGAAGAAGGGTTGAGAAAAGAGCTTATTGACATGAAGGAATCTGGCACTGAAATTGAAGGCCTACAAATCCATGGAGGTGGTACGACTGTCAAGTTCAAGGTCCTTTATGAGGAGGTAGGAGATTTTTTAGGTGCATTTTTTGTTAGATTATTCTGCAATTTCTGAATTTTGATTGTTTGGCTCGCATGTTCCGAATGCTTTCTTGAATATCTATTTATGAACATCACCAAAGAAAGTGAACCAACTTCAAAGTATAAGGCCTGAAATTAAATCCCAAAATTTGTTAGAGAGAAGAAGATGAGCACCTTTTTTTTTTGGTATATGCATAATCTCTTATGAGTTACTAAATACCTACTTGATTCTTAGTTATATGGCTTCATCTAGAAGTAAAAGTTTGTTTCTTGTTCTCAGCTTCTGTTGCTTTTTATTTTACCAAGATAGGTTCGCGAGTGCATGTTGTGGCTAAGCATTGTGTTTATCACCATATTATGTACACCACAGCCGACTGTTGTGCGGTGGTCGTCGACCCCACCTGTGTCAGATGAGATTTTGCAACAGTGGAAGGGTTTTTGCGCAATTATAGCAAATGCTTACTACATGCGTGGAATGGCCTGGTAAGTCTTTTAAAAACTAACACACCAGCATAGTGAAAACTTCTCTCTCCATCTTACAAGGCACATACTGCTATTATAGTAATTAATTAATAAATTATTTAATTAAAACTTCACATTGTACAAAAACTAAACTTGAGAGTTTCATTCAGAGCTCTATCCAAACTGAAAACTAGTCTCATGGTCCTTGTGCCCAATCTCCGGTGTAATAATTATGTGGTGTAATCTAGTCGCATGGTCCTTGTGTGTGGACCCTTCTCTGAAGCTGCAATGAAATTAAACTTTATATAGTTATTATTTCTTTAATGCTTGCCCGTGAAAACTCTGCAGTTGGAACAAATGGCAGTGATGGGTAGTGCAGAGGAACCATCTGTTGTAGCCAGCCGCATGCGACTTGTCTTCAGCACTTTAGAGGTTTA
Organism: Rhynchospora pubera; assembly: GCA_028095005.1. Lineage (NCBI taxonomy): Eukaryota > Viridiplantae > Streptophyta > Magnoliopsida > Poales > Cyperaceae > Rhynchospora > Rhynchospora pubera. Next base: position 154,173,538 of record CM051462.1, on the reverse strand, counting down.
TTTTTGTTGAAGTAAAATGTACTTGAAATTTGTAACCTCCACTTTATAAAGGAGCAAGTTCTTGTGGCACCTTTGAAAAAGCAGCAAGAACTGAAGCATGATGTGTACCCTCGAAAATGAGAATTATTACATGCACATACATAGTATATAAGGTAGAGATCACCTAATCATCTGCACACACCCAAAAAGAAAAAAGAGAACTTGCCATTAACACATACATATGTGCTAGACGCCTAGACAAAATTTAATTCAATTCAAGTCCTGGATATATTTCCATACTTTGTAGGGGTATACAGGACATTCCTTATCTGTTTAGGCCTTTAGGGCATGAATGATAAATTATCTTGGAGAGTTATAGAAAATGCTCTTAAGTTTTCAGGGCATATTGAAGTACCGAAAAAACGGTAAGACTGGTTTGGCTGTCCTGTAACCTGTATCTACTACTGAGAAAGCTTTGTTTAAAATTTGAAATTAACATGATGCATGTACTACTCCTGAATTTTAACTTGATGTGTGTATGTATTTTTTAATTCCAGGTGGTGAGTCCACAATGGCCCAGAGTATAGTCAATTTGTGCCCTTCTCTCACTAGTCCCCGGCAAGCAATACTCAAAGAAATCTTTGCAAAATGATACATTCAATAGTAGCTCTATATTTATATTGGTATAATGTAGAAATGTAGACCACAGAAAATTGTAAATAAATAGTATAGAAAGTAAGGACGGCATGTAACCTTGTCAATGACCTGTTTTGCAAATGGTACCCCTAGCAAATGCAAATTCTGCAGATCTGTTACATTGGAAAGTTTTTCTTGTGATAATAAGAACTGGATTGAGAAGTTTGCAGGCAATGATGGCCTTGTGCTGCCATAGTTTTAGTGTTCGTCTGATAAAAAAATCAAATGGCTCATATTATATCTTGAATTCTTTAAATCTAATCTGACTCATCCTATTTTCGTTGGGCGGCACAGTATGGCATACATACCACCATCACTTCTATGACAGCAGTTGTGGGGTCTGTTTTAAAATGCCCAGAGCGTCTCTTATGCTAATTGCTCAGTTTTGTTGGTCAGATGTACTTGAAAGTTGATGGGATTACTTTTGCTTAACGTTCTTTTCCTCAGATAATGGATAAGAATTTTGACAACAGCGCATTTGATGATTTTTCTAAGTACCTTGTCATTTAAATGGTAGGAATGCGATATATTCTTCATATATCAGACATCGGTATATCATATACATGGAAAATGATAGAATTTGTTCATTAAATGATGTAAAGTTTACTGCTCCGCATTTAATGGTCTTTATGTTACATTATATAACATTTGAATTGTATGAAATTTTATTTACAACTTATATGTAAGGCTGACAAAGCAGCTGACGTGCTGCGTAACCTCATAAATAGCAAGCACTTGGGTTATTGACAGGCAAAGCTTTTCTCATTGAACGGCACAGTTAGAGAAATTGATAAGGCACTTTAGATACAAGTTAGAAGTTTTTTGTCTCAAAAAAGAGTGCCTAACCAGTGGTTGGAAATGATCAGGCGGTAAGGCCATATCTGTCTTTTAGGAAGAAAAAACAAAATGATGCTTCACCTACGCAAGTCAATTAATGGTTGAAATAAATGTGGCAACCCATTTTCAGAGCCGAACCCTGTGATGAAAGAAAATCCTTGACCCCAAGTGGCAAGGTAGGGTGCATTAAACGACCACCAGATATGAAATTGTTTCTCCTGTTTAAATTTTCACGGATTTGGTTTAAATAGAAATTTCAAAACTGATGAAAAGTCGGTCCTTCAACAATCCAACCCGACCTCGCAGTAAAAAAAAGAAAAAGAAAAAGTGAGATTCTCTCTCTCTCGCGTAGAGAGGCGTGTAAACAACTAAAATATTCTAAAAATGAGTTAATAATTGAATTTAAGTGTTTTACATATCCGACTTCGAACTCACTACATAATTACTCAAACAAAAAAGAAGGCACATGTTACAACACATGACCATGTCCTACTACACAACACACCCAAATTAACTGCCTAGACTTTTCATAAATATAACAAAAGTGAGAAACATCTACATGTGCTCAAATAGTGGCATGATGAAATAGCACTGCATTTCTCTAAAGGGGGCATTAAGAATTAAACACGGTTATAACCCAAATTTTTGCTGAAGAGCCGGCGAATGTAAACGACTTGGAGACAGCTGGCGGCAACCAGTGCAAGGTACTCTGTTAAGGTGTAGAATGTCACACGTCTTCTGGTGCTCTCATTGGCTACATTCGACAATCATATAAAAGATAATTAAATATTGAGCAAATTTGTGGACACACATTTTTACACAAAGAAATTTACCTTCTAATGATGGTAGTATGGTTGAAACTCACTAGCCTTAGGAAATGTGTAAATGTCTCAAAAAGTGATTTTCTTTTTTTTTTTCTTCTGCATTTTGTTCCAACAGTTGTACAATTTTGAATTCTGCATTTTGTTCCAACAGTCGTACAATTTTGAAGCCATGAAAACAAAATCCACACCAAAATTACTGATACCCTACCCTATAAGTCACAGATTGTAAAATGCCATTACCAGGTCAACTTGAAAGGAAGGGTTATGACTTATGACATATAAATTCTACTGATACTATGCTAAACTCATTTTTAATAAAATATATACAAACTATAGTTAAATGGAGTATTCACCAGTACACTTTGCTTACACAAGAAATCTATTGACAAGTTATATCAGTAACAGTGTCTGAGCATCATTTGCTTCTCATATTATTCATATGCGTGCACTAGAATGTGAATTTACTTCAATTTTCTGTTTCTTTTTCAAAATGATTGTGGAATGCTTACTGTGGCGATGCCGAGCTTCACGTGCTTTGAGGTACTTTTGTTCAGCTGTCACAGATTCCAATGCTTCTCTAAGTTGTGCAATCTTCACATTTATCGGGTCAAGGTGCTCTACATTATAGAAAGTCAGACATATGATCAAATAGTTTTGTTTTTCTTTTAGAGACTCGGGAGTAACACCCAACAATATCACGAGTCACTAAAACCATAGTGAATTCAAAAATAGCATCTTCACATAAACTCTGTTTCTAAAATTGAGATGACAAGTTCATGCAAACCAAATACCAAAATCTAAAGGACCAAAATTCCATTTTAGGCAAATAAAGGGTACTCATCAAAAGTAGGGGCAAGCTGTCAATATGTAACATGATAAATCCATTGAAACAAAGTAATCCAGCACTCCAAACTTCAACTATTCATATTTTCCAAGCATAAATCCATTTTAGTTCTCCAAAGGATGAAGAACTTGCAAATAAAGTGAAATATCAGGTTTATCCTGGAAGAAGATTACAAAAAGGCCCTTTGGTCAAATTTTTTAGTTAATATACTCGTTACTGTATGCTAATTTTGAGTTGAGATAGACAAACCTTGAAATTCTATCTAAAATTACTTCCTTTTTACCATACTTTGGATCAAAGCACCAGGAATTTAGATACAGAATTGTACTAGCACTCCTCATTTCAGTAATACCATGGAATTCCAAAATTGATTCCTGTACTTGATTGGTCCAAGTATCAGAATCAGATACCTAAATAATTCATTACCCAAAGGTTTCTCTTACATACCGACTATGTCAAAATAAGAGTTCAAAGGAATTTTGTCTTGATTAAATATAGGAAGGCTAATTTGTAAATTTGAAAAGAAGTTTAATCTTTGTGTACCATCCTTTGCAAGGTCGTGTTCATTAGGAATGTGGCCCACGTGAATGTAAAAAGAGATGGTCTCCGGTGCACCATACTTGTTGTGGAAGCAAAATTTATACATGCCAGCTCTTGGCGCCTTAAATTCAAATTTATCTCCTGATTTTCCCATCAAAGATAACACTGTATTACCTCCTGGAGATTGAACCTTCACAATTTCAAAATGTATTAAATTAACAATACAAAGTTTATGGTTTAGCTTTTGTTTGACAATGGTTATCAAACATCACTCATTTTCCAGAAGTTGATGATGCAAAAACGGAGGGACTGGAGTGGAAAACACTTAGTGTTGCTTATCATTTTTCGGATGTGGATATTCTTATTTGGTTGTAGTGGCATGCAGTGAAATAATCAGTACCAGTTTGGTACCGTTTACAGTTGTTTAGCTTTCTGTACAGACAGTAGATACATGGGGCATAGGTTTTTTACATGTATGTGATGACTGATGAGCGGTCAAGGATGGTAGAACAGACACTATACAGACAGACAAAGACTGAGTTGGCAATTAGTTGTACTGGTATCAGTACTGAGAAAATTTTGTTGACAGATACCAATATTTAAATGATGTGCACTTAATTATCTGATACCTTTTCCTTAATCTCATCACAACACATGGGTTGAAACAAGGGATACACTGGATTGTTTTCTATGCAGCTTTGTCAGTTATGTACGTAAACTGCTTTTCTTAAAAAAAAAATTCAAACTAACAGACAAAAACTTCAAATAACATAAAAGTAACATTGAAACCAGTTGTTATCTAAGTTGCCATAATTCTCCACAAATAAATACAGAGATCTCAGAACCAACCAAAAGGATACATAATTGCCAAGTTCAGACACCAACTATTTTAAAATTAAGAAAGATCTGAAATTTGATTGTCACGTACAGTGAAATCGATGCCAGGATGATCCGAGCCCCAGAAGATATCATGATCTACCACCACGAAATTACCAGAGACGGCGTCGCCATCGTACGCCACGTATTCATAGACGCACTCCGTGTCAGAAACTGTCAGAGACAAGCCGTGCGAGAAATCCACAAAACCGCTGGAGAGAATCAGAAGGGAGAGAAGAAGCCCTTGCAACCTAGCGCTCCTCATCGTTGTGAGAAGATCTACGATTTTTGGATGGAGAGAGAGAGGAGATTGCTTATGAATCGATCGAGAGAAAGAGACGAGTTGGGAACACAGAATAGCGAGCTATTCCAGGAATAACGCACTGTTGGGAATAAGATAACTGATTCACATCCCGTGACGAGAACTATAATGGGCCGAGAAATCTTGTGGGCTTATCTTGAGGTAGTATTCAGCCCATAATCTCAAAATAGAAAGCCTTATTAATTGGGTCCTAATAAAATGAAATAATTGAAAATTTGAAGAGATGAAGTGGTTTAAATTGTAAATTGAATTTCCTCAACTGAACCGAAAATATGCATTTCTCAAGATCTCAGAGGTTTGGAGTCTGGACCATGTGAAAGAATGACTTTCTTCTTTTTTCAATTCCTTTTGCTTTTCTTTTCTATAATTAGTACTATGAATAGACTTTTCCTTTAGGGATGAGACAAAACTCAAAGAGGAAGCACTGAAACGGGCATGGAGGAATATTCATTGTACTGAGTGCTTTTCACTTTTTCCATTGGAAGGATTCGAATTTTATGTCCAATTCATAAATTGTGGTTTAATTATGTCATTAACCATGATCTCCAACTCTTCAGTAAACTTCTCTTTTAATTTAATTAATTAATCATGCATGATAAACCTCCATCACTCTCCCTTGGCAACAAAGCAGTACTTTATATAGAAAAAAAAACATCCACATTTTATTTTTTCTTTACATGCAGTCGAATATCATACAAGTAATTAATAGACAATATTATTATGGCTATAAGTGCAATATAACTCTGCAATCTGGACTTTCTAAGTACTTTCTCAGAACAAAATAAAATAAAAGTTTCTTTTAACCCGACTTTTATCTCAATATAAGATAAACTGCAGCTTGTTCATGATTAATTACTATCAGCTTCGATTCGCCAGCACGAGAGCCTTGCTAATAGTATATGTGAAATATATATAACCATCTTCATCATGCAAGTTAAACTTCAATTGTAACATTCTTATTTGATAATAGGTTGATTAGAAGTTAGAAAGAAACCGCAGAGAAAAAAACAGAACAGTATTGAAATGCCTATATATATCAGAAACCTTTTTCAACGTACAAATTAATTAACATCACCAGAAGCTTCTTTTTTTTTCTTCTTATCCTCCAAATTGATGCCAAAAGAAAGGACACATAAAAATAAAACACATGAAAAGAAGAAAAGAATAGAAAGTGAATTAGGAAACGAACGAACTTGATGGCTTTGTTGGCACCATCAATTTTAAAAATTGTGGCATGAATTTCTGGCGGCTGGATCAAGCCCTTCTAGCAAATCCTATGTATTTTGGTCAATGCATGTATCGCCATGTTGAAAGTTCTCCTGCGTTAGAACTCGATATGCCGGAACTAAGTGGTCCCATGTTGGATGCTATTTGGAGGAGTGCGGTGGCGGGAAGCGGAGAGGTCAATGCATTGGATTGTTCTCTAAGAAGTTGGTTAGGGTTAGGATTTGTGAATGGGTCCCACGGAGAGAATGGTTGCAACTGAGTGCTGTTTTGAGATGGCACCGTGGCAATGTTATCAGCTGTAGAGGGAAGGCGTGCGGTTTCTTCGGCTAAGGCATCACAAAATGCTCTGTGGGTAATGAAGCTATCTTTCCTGAATTGTGAATCAAACAATAAATGGTGGAGAAAAAAATATACATATACCGATTTTTTGCACTCCCTTAACATTTGTGATAGCCATAAACTTTAATGTTATATATGAAAGGTGTATGCATAAGATCTCTAGATCTCTCTCTTGTTAAATATACAGAGAGTCAGGATCCATTATCGTTATAAATTTATATATAAAAAGTTGCACGGTTATTTATACAGCACAATAATTTGTAAGAAATGATATCATATTAAAACTGGAAATTCATATAAGCTGCCAGAATGATGGTAAGTAAAACTCTTCATATTTAAGGATGTCAACTGTTTTTCTTATTAAATTTTATGATAAAAATAACTGATACAACTGCTTCTTTAAAACAGCAATAAATAAAATCTTCCTTTTCAGTTTGTTTCTTCTGTTTGGCTCTGTCTCATCTTGTAATAACACAAGCTATAATTGCGATTACTAAATCCGAGCACAAAGATAGGTTTCTTTTCAATGCAGTTAAATATATGCCAGTGTGTACATTGGACCACCAAATCATGAACCTCTAGAAAAGGTAACTGTTCAACAGTCAAAGGCTCACTTAATGCTTGCACTTGGGTCCCAACACTCCTCTAGAATTGTTTTTTAGAATATTTTATGGAATCCCTCATAGTCTGGTCCGGGTGAATTGGTAAAGAGCAAAAAAGATCAGACTTCAATATATACTTCATATATAGTTTCAAAAAATATATATATATATATATATATACTTCATATATTCACTGGCGCCATAGTGGTATAGTTGTGATTGCAAAATTTGGAACAGATTAAATCCAATCTGGTGAATATCATCATTATGGCAGCAGATGCAGACTCTAATAATTAATGCAATAAATTCTTATATGACACTCAAACTGTAGGTTTCAAACTTACTGACCACAAAAGAAATCGCTACTATGGATTAAGAACCACATTTATTATTAGTTTTTTCATGTATAGCTTGCGATCAGGAAAAGCTTAATTACTCGGTACTCACTATGGACTGAAAATGAAACCAAATGTTTGTTGTATATATATTTGCCTTTGAAGTGCCTTTGCTTGTAAATTATACGGACGCTCATAAAAAAAATTATGGCAAAAATTCAGGACGAGCAGGCTCCTACATAGAATATGAGGTAGGGACAGCAGGACAGGGTTCTATTGATAGACTTGTATGGATGCAACTCTTGCGACTCATATATATATTTTTCATTTCACATTCGAATATATATATTACATTGTTGATTTTAAAATATATGCTGGCAGGTCTTCTGTGGCAGATATTTATTCTTTGGTAGGTCGCGAGTCAAGCGTAGCCAAGAAACAACCGCGACTTTCTCTCAGACCCAACTTCTCTTGTCGTTTTTATTTATTTTATTTCTGTTATGAGATGCTGTGTGTATAGTCACTATATATATATATATATATATATATATATATATATATATATATATATATATTTACTCTTTTTTTTTCTCCTCCATGTGAAGTACCGGTACTCTGTTTAAATTTTTGTTGCATTAAATTTAATAGGAAAAGCCTATTATTTTTATTTAAAAAAAAAACAGAAAACTTCATTACCACAAAAATAATTTTAGTAGTTAAGGGTAATACTTCTTTTGATCAGTGAATAATATGGATAAAAAACTTAGTTGAAGAATTCCTTATGGATATTGATAGTTGAAAAAAAAATAATTTCTATTTTTTATCTTAAACAACATGGTAAAAAATTGAGGTCGAGATCATTTTTTTTTGCCCATGTATGGTTTCATGATTTTTGGTGGAAAATAACTCGCAAAACATGTACTTGAAAACTCCCTAAACTATAACCAAGGCACTCATTTCCAAGGAAATAATTAATCTAAGAAGTCTATAATGCATTAAGACGAAGTTCGACGTCATGCATGAAATAAGTCTAACTTTTAAATTAGTAAATTAATTTGTTAATCTAAAATTGTCTAAAATTACTAATTTTAATTCTTAATCCCACTAATCTATGGTGTTGCTAAACGTTCCCTAATTATAAAAAAAAAATCACATTCACTCTCATAATTATGATTTTACAGTTTAGATATAAGAGTTCCTCCATAGTGACACAACCGTAACATCATCATAACGACAGCAAATGCAGGATCTAAGAATAAACAATAAATTCTAATAAAATATGTCTTTTTCAAAATTGAAATTCCTGACCAAAAAAATTTGTTGTGAATTAGGTGCCATTATTAGTTTTCTTTCATACTTGTTAGGGCCTTGAAAAGTAAATGTTACTCTCAAATCTCAATGGACTGAACTTTAAACAAAACAATTGTTGGATATTTACCCTTGAACCGTCTTTGTGTAGACATGTCACTATTAATAATAAAAGACAGGTTGATACAATGAATTATAGAGGACCAGGCCTCCTATATATAAGTTCGGTTCTAATATACAGGCACATGCATGCAACTCTTGCTTCTCATAATCTCATCCATAAATCATTTCAAAATCCATGACCACAGAACATAAATTTATGCTGTTGAACAGATATCTAACATATGTTTATTTTTTCACATATATATATTGAAGTTTTGAAACTCCTATATTAGATATCACTACTAAGTAATTAATAACCGGTACTGAATAGTTTGTTGAATATTCACACTTAAAAACTGTCACTACACGGCGCCCTTGTCACTCAACAAATATGAAAGCAGCTATATATGGTCGGTATCACTATGATTTAATAAGAAATAATTGGCAAATTAAACCTAGCTAAGAGGTCTAAAGGAATGAAACTCCTACGAGTTAGGCTTCTGAAGATATACAAGCATATAACTGTTGCTGCACCATTTTTAGGATTGAAATGCATGATTCAGCTAGAGAAAGTGACCTCTGAGTGGCAAAACTCGGTACTATATACCGATTGTCTTCTTCTACCATTAGTTGCATGCACAAGGAAATAGCATGCATGATGACACATCGAAAGGCAAAATGTTTCAATTAGAAGGAAAGAAGCTGAACGAATAATTCAACACTCGCCGAACAATAGCTAATAGCTAGGACTATTGCATGCGTGCATTTTTATTTCTTTTGCTTTTTGATAGGGTCATTAATTTAGTTTTCATCCTATTCTTTTCCTTAGCTACTAGCTCCATTTTAGTTTTGTGTTTATATAATATAATAGTAATTTTCATTTTTTTCTTTTGCTTTTTGATAGGGTCATTTAGTTTTCATCTCCTCTTTTCCATTTTTGTTTAGTGTTTAAAATACTTGTAGTACTTTTTTATATAATATAATAGTACAGATACATACACTAATGATCATATATTATTATTTAATATATGATCGATCATTAATTCTTGTCCAAATGGATTCTGTCAATTGAAGAAACAATGAAGGGCCTTGAATGAAGAATTTAAATCAAGAAACACAACTCATAATTGCAGAATAGAACAATCATGAAAATCTGTACGGTTTTATGGAGCTTGTACCAAATTGATCGTGGTGTACTTTTGTCAATTAATATAGTAATAAAAAGAATTATATGACAGTTAATTTAATCCTCTTCTATTCTGGGAGTATTTGCTATAGATACTTCATCATGTTTTGTATAAGAATAGCTAATCACATTGCTATGGACGATCAATGAATTGATTAGCAAAAATGTCCATGAAATCACAAATTAATTAATGCATTATGTGACTATTTCTTGGCGTGGCCTGTGGGACATAATATTGAGCAAATAATCACATAAAATTAAACTTAATGAACGTATAGTTACCAGAGAACATTATCAATTATCCGAGAGAAAAGCGTACCTCGAGAACAGAGTACCGCAGTCACACCTATACTCTCTACTTCCACAAGTCTTGCTGTGTGCCTTCCAGTCGGCTTGAACTGCGTAACGCTTCCCGCACTGATCACATTTATACTTCTTCTCACCGTGCTTTCGAGAGTAGTGTTTCTTGATTCCTGTTAAGTCTCCAAGTGCTCTTGCCGGGTCGTGGTTCGGACATGTTGCCTCAGGACAGATATACACCTATAATTGATCAAGCATTAATTAAATCATCAGTAAACTTTATGCATTTCTCTCAAGTTTTCTATGTCAAGTATCTTCAAACAATACTTATTTTATTATCCTTCTTTTATATTGACTTTTGCGATTTGAGATCATGTTAAGAGAGGAAACAAAAAAACATGATGAATGTTACTTTAGTTGTTGAGTGCCTTTTTAATTAAGGTTAAAATTAAAACTGATTATTGCTGCGTACCTTTTTCTTAGTCTCCCCACTTCTTGCGCTCTTTTGCTTCAGTTTCCACGGCAGATTGTGACCTCTTCTATGAAGCTGGAGGTTCTGGTCTCTTTGGAAGCCTTTGTTGCAAATCTCACACACATACCTACTCGTTGCCATTAGGGTTTTTGGAGATAGCGCTATGACCTCAGCTTCTGGATCTGAACTTCCATAAAACATGCAAGAAATGGCATCGCTCCGTAGGTTATTCTTGTAAATGACTTTCCATTATATATATTTTTTGAGCTAAATTATAAACAAAATTAAACCCAGTTTGAAAGATTGATCTTATTACAAGATTGTGATTAAAATATGATAAAGGAATATTAATATATTGCATCACCCTTCATAATATATTCCACTAAAATTATTCTCATGACCTCTTCTATTTCACTGAGATTATTAATTATGTACAATTTAGGATTGAATTGTAACCTAGTAAGAGGAGTATATACCTGGATGAGCTGGTTTGTTTCTTTTCTTTGGTGTTTTGATGGGAACTGGAGGGTTCTGAGCATGATCAATTGGAGAGATTGGCGCGAAGAGAGATGCGAAGCTTGTGAAATTATGGGGTCTATTGTTATCATCAGAAGCTGCGCTTGCTTCAGACATATCTCCCAACGCGAGAGAGAAAGAGAGTAAAAGAGAGAAAGGAAGAGAGGAGGACACGAACAGTTGAAGTTCGCCAAAAAACAAAGACAGAAAGAGATACTACAGTAGTGTATTATGCGTGTGTTTTGTGTTTTGTTTTGCAAAGTGTAGCAGGTGGGGATGGGAGGTTGCACCGAGCTTAGTTTTCCAGTTTTGTGTTCTTTTCTTTTCTGATGCTTCAAAACCTACCTAATAATTCCTATAACAGAGAACGAGAGAGAGAGAGAAGGAGAAGGTGGGGGAGGGGGAGTTAGGGTGCCGAAGATGAATTCTCTACAATATTATTCTCTGCTATTGCTTCTGCAAATGAAATGCATGCTTTAAAAACAGTACGAGTAAGTTTAATAAGCACTATGATGCATATGTCTTTCTACGCATCGTGGTATTTTTTCATCAGAATTTTTATAAATCGATAAATTTAATTTAACCAATCAAATCTACATATTGAAATCTCCTTACAAATCAAATTTTATAATTTTTAAAATTTTATTACTATATTTTGAATTTTTTAAAACTTGCTTTTTTTTAAAAGCAAACTACTATTTAGAATATTCAAAAAATGATAGATTTTACAAAAATAAAAAATAATAATAAAATTTCAGAAAATTATAAAATTTGATTTGTAAGTAGATTTTTAAAATGTAGATTTAATTGATTACATTAGATTTGTCAATTTATAAAAATTCTGACGGAAAAGATCGCGATGCATAGAAAGACCTATCCATCATAGTGCATAATGAATTTATAACATTTATAAACTTGATTCAAGACATATTTATATATTATGAAGTGTGAACCTTTTTAGTTATAATGTTGAATTAACTTAACATGAAAGGTGGTACAAAATTAGTATTAATTAATTTAATTATCTTAGGCTCTGTTTGGATCTTATGAGAATAAGAGTAGGATTAGTTATTCAAGATTAAAATTGTTAGTCTCAAATTCTTAAGAATAAGCTTAATCTTAGAATAAAGATTTTTGTTTGGATGATGTAGGAATAACAATGAGTTTTATCTTTGACCGTTTAACAAATCAAAATCTTAATCTCACTCCTTATTCTAACATCTAGTCAGATTAACTAATCTTACTCTAATTCGGAATAAGCCCTTAATCCTAGACTGTTTGGATTGTCTCTTAATCCAGATTAGCTATTTAGTCTAGAATAGCTCTTATTCATGACTATCCAAACAGAGCCTTAATTACTAAGGTTCTGTTTGGATCATATGAGAATAAGAGTATTCATGATTAAAATTACTAATTTTAAATTCTTAAGAATAAGCTTAATCTCAGAATAAAGATTTTTGTTTGGATGATGCAACGAATAAACAATGAGATTTATCTTTGACCGTTAACTTTAATGTAGTCGGATTAACTAATCTCACTTCTTATTCTAACATCTAGTCAGATTAACTAATCTTATTCTGATTCAGAATAAGCCCTTAATCCTTGACTGTTTGGATTGTCTCTTAGTCCAGGATAGCTCTTATTCCTGACTATCCAAACAAAGCCTAATATATTAAATGTACCGGGTATAAGAATCAGCTCTTGATCTAGTGGCAAAGAGCAATGCACTTTGAGTGAAAAACCGCATGTTTAAGACTGAAGTCTTTCATAAATATTTAATTTAAAAATAAATTGGATGGTCTAGACTTTCAATTTATCTTAAAAAAAATTGTACCGGGTATGATACAATCGATATATTATTTTCAACCGTGGAGAAGTTTCAAATGTTAGTTACACCAAAGGAAATTATCGAAAAAAATTCCCTTGTATCTCTAGAAAAATTTTAGAACAAAATTCTAAATACTTGCTGAACCAGCTGAAAGTACTTTGGAAATCATGTTTAATAGTTTTTCTATTGTACGTACTTTAATCGTGACATATCGTAGAGATAGGTCCAAGAAGAGAGATGTGTCAGGTCATACTGCATGCAACGGTACAGATGGCACAGTGCTTGTAGTACCAGGAAAGGCGCCTAACAATGAGTGCATACTTCTGTACACCAATTCCTACAAATACTTACTATTTGACAATTTTCTAGTTTTATATTGGTTTCTTCTTGTTAGTTATATACTCTGCGAATAAAATGTAGAAAATTGTATACAATTCATGGTGCTTACAACATTAGTAAACACGGTGGGTCGTGCAAATGTCAATATCTTGCGACAGAAGCGGACTCTGAGGTTGTCTTTTCTCCAGTTTGTTAAACACTGGAGATTGACTTTACTGTCAGATCGTTTTTTCCTTTCTAGTTTTAGATTATTGTATCAATTTTTCTATTTTGGAAAACATAATGATCAAGGTACAAATTTTATGATACGTTCAAGTAACTTTTTAAACTTAAGACCGTCTGAGGAACAATATATGTAAGCAAGACAAATTTGAGCTGTGAATTTGAATTGACTTCTCATCATACATAGCTATATCAACTATCAAGTAATCAACTAATAAAAAAGTAATATGACGTTTTCTGTAAATTTACATATTTTGTGAACTAGTAGCTAGTAAATTTCTTTTTAATCTAATATATGCTGCTATAGCTACTTTTTTGTAAGAAATATAAAAAGCTAGCAAACAGTCAACCTAAAATTAGGAAAAAGAATCATAACAAGTACTAAACCTTTGCAAAATACATATCATGCTTTATACATTGCATTATTATCTAAGTTTTGTTGATTAATTGGAGCACTGCTAGAAACAAAAAATTGGCTATAGAGAGGGCTTGCATGCATTGGAAAGGGAGATGATGTAAATTGATCTGCACCTGAAATTTAAATATTGCATCTCTTTCAATGTGCTCTCAATCTCATGCATCAGATCAAACAGCAACTAAAATGAATGCCCTTCAATTGCTCGAACTTCCTCATAGCTCCCTCTTTCGTCTATTCCCCAAGAATTACACGGGTAGAATATATGGCACCTTTTCAATAAATTTATTTTTTCCTTCTTCCTTCTTCCTACCTTATTCTCAACGCATCCAAACGGAGCCTTACTATCTCAATTTGTTTTTGGTCCACGTGAAAGAAGACAAACTCTTACTTAAAGATATATAAAGAAATAAAGAAGGTTAAGTTTTGAAATTATATTACATATTATATGTATATATTAATTCTTCACTTTTCATTAGTATTATTTTCTTCTAATTAAACATGACGGATAGCTCACATTTTCATGCATTTTTTCCTGAGATTTCTATAATTAATATGATTAAGGTACAAAAAGTAAAGTGTAATGCAACTCCTTTCTCTTATTACTTTCCATAAATTTTATATAAGACATATGATGCGAATTTTTGTAATGTAGATCGATCCTTACTGGTTTTATATATATACATACATACATACATACATACATACATACACACACACACACACACACACACACACACACACACACACATATATTTATATATATATATATATATATATATATATATATATATATATATATATATTAGAGGATTGCTAAAATGCTATGCACAACATGGATGACTTTCGTGCTACGGATTCGTTCTTGAATTTCATATTTCAAACAACCGATCCAAACTGTTCATTATATCTTCTTCATATTAAAATCTCATTGGAAACCAAATTTTATATTTTTTAAAACTTTTTACTATTTTTCTCAAATTTTTTAAAATACTTAATCTAATAAATTTTGTACCCTTCAATAACAGTAATTTTCAAAAATTTAAGAAAAATAATAAAAAATTTCAAAAAAATGTAAAATTTGGTTTCTAATAAGATTTCAATATGTAGAAGATAATGAGCGGTTTGGATCGGTTATTTGAGGCATAAAATTTAAGAACGAATCCGTAGCACGAAGGCCATCCGTGCTATGCATAGTATTTTAGCAATCATATATATATATATATATATATATATATATATATATATATAGAGAATGGCTAACGTGCCATCGATGGCACGGAGGGTCCCGTGCCATCAAGTCATTTTTCGAGATCCAAAATTCAAACGGTCAATCCAAACCGTTCAAGTTGTTCTCCATATTGAAATATCTTTGGAGACCAAATTTTATATTTTTTCGATTTTTTTTGCTATTTATTATGATATTTTTAAAAATATTATGATTAGAGTATTTCAGGCCCTCTAATTTGAAAATATCATAATAAATAGCAAAAAAATTCGAAAAAATGTAAAATTTGGTCTCCAAAGGTATTTCAATATTTTGATCAACTTGAACGGTTTGGATCGACCGTTTGACTTTTAAATTTCAAAAAACAAACCGATAGAAAATTGATGGCACGTGCCATCGATGGCGCGTTAGCCATTCTCTCTCTCTCTATATATATATATATATAGATAAAATTTATGAAATTACGAATATTTTAAATTATTTTATTTTGATTGGTATATTATTTTTATGTGAAGTCCGAGAATCAAAACTACGACATTACTGGACAATTTCTAATATAGACTTTTAGACTAACATATAAATATTTTATATGGGCGACTTATATTGTTGTGCATATATGTGCCATCGATGGCACAGAGAGTTTCCGTACCATCATATTAAAAAATAGTAAAAAATAAAAATAGAACTTGATAGATTGGACACAATAATTGTATAAAAGGATGGAATTTGAAGAAGAAAATGACTGAAAGGAGTCTATAGCATTGTAGAGTTCATCCTTAACTTTCCAACGATCTTTGAATCACCTCAATCGGAGTCCGGATGAAGAAATTATGGTAAAAAACTATCAATACTCGATTCTGGAATTTTGGTCCGAAATTTATACATTTCGGACCGAAATTTCCAGACTGGTTTTTTCCTAGGTGTTTTTAAGCATGAATAATTTTCATCTTTTCCACCACCGTTCTCACGCCGAATGGCGTGGGATTCCACCTCTCGCAACGGAGCACGTCCATGGCAGCAACTTTGGAGCGATTCTGGACGCGACAACGGTAGAACCGATGCAACCACGACTCCAGACGATCGATATCTTGATAGAAGCGATATTTGATTTATTCCTTCCTTTTCTCTTGATATTTTGATCACATGGAGTTTGTATCTTGTTTTGTTTGCATGTTAGACTAGTTTCTTATGTCTTAGGGCTAAGTAGTAATTTAGTTTAGTATTTTGTGATGACTTGATGGATTTATTGCTATGTTATGTGATTTATTATGTTGAGAATTATTGATATGCTTAGTTATGTTATTTGTTTGCTTGATGTTTACCTATGGATGAATCGCGACGTCTTTAGGACATTAAACTAGACTAAACACATGATTGATTAAGTAATTGAGGTAAGCCAAACGCTCGAAAGAGGAGGTTAACTTAACAACCAAAAGGTGTAGTTTCTAAACGATCTGAAAGGACTTAGATACCTCTAGAAATCCAACATGATAACCTTAAGTGACTAAAATTCGACACGAAAGTTTAGGTTTAGTCATTTACGTGGAGAAAACCGAGTTCCAAACCAATTTCCAAAATCATTATTGCGACAGCTGAGGTTAGGATTTAGGTCTGGTCGACAAGTATCCTTCACATAGTGTTGTATAAAATCGTCAAGTCAAAGCAGAGAGTTTAAAGTATATTTTGACACTACTTATATAGATTTTCTGTCGAAATCTGTATATCTCGGTCCGAAATTACCTTCTGTCTTGGTGAAAACTTTGGGTAGAAGTACTTTAAAGCTAAACTAAATGAACACAAAGTTCTAGAACATTATTTGCATCTGTTTTAGTCCATAAAATACAAAAAAATAATTTATTTAATTGCACTCTATATAATTGTCTTTTTATAAATCATAAAATTTCAAAAAATTAATTGTCTAGCTTTCGTGAGGAAGAAAAGTCTAGTAATCAGTTGTACCGTCCCTTGGGTTCGACCCTAAAACTTAACTAAAACGACTAGTGAGGTTAGCTCTAGGTTATAAATTTATTTGATACCTATGTTTAAAGCCTTCATCAAGTGGGAAGATGTTATTCCGGAAATAAGAAATGTTGTTTAAATGGTGAGTTAGGAATAAACAAATTGATATTAATTTAAATAAATTATTAAAAAAATATTATTTTAATATTAAATAAAGTACAAATTAAATAGCACATAAAATTTCTTTTAGTTATTAGTATTTAGCTAATTTTGTTGAAATTATGTATATATAATTGTTGGAAGATATTATTCTTAGGAAGGAAATCATTATTCTTCTTCTTATTCCTAACTTGTTTGGATGATTAGGAAGAAGCTATTCTTGCCATTCCTAAGCAATCCAAACGACCCGTTACATATGACAGACAGTTTTGTTTGAATGGGTATATGAAAAATAGATTCTGATCCATATACTGTTAAAATAAATTAAAATGTATCATGGACGTTTATTATAATTGATCGTTGATACTTTACAAAACTCGGTCATTCATTCAACTTTTTATTTGCACCAAATGCATTTTAGTATTTGTATCAAATACGATTCTTCATTTCTTCTTATATCAAAAATCATTAATTAATTTAAAAGAAAGAAATGAACTAATGATTTATATTCATTTAAGAAGCAATATACTCAATATAATACAATAATAATTTGTAGTTTTAATTATATATGAAAGTAATGTTGATACAAAAATAAAAAATCACGAATATATCTGTTTGTTTTTTACATCAAATTATTTGGATTATTAATTTATGTAAGATAACAATCGCTTCTTGTTAACCTGATAGGATTAGGTAAACATTTCTAAACACTAGCCTAAGATGCCCTCATATGTGGACAAATAAAAAAAATAAAATAATATTATGTAATAAAAATATGTTGCTTAATCTACCAGTGATACAAATAGATATGATATTCAATTTGTTTCTTTATTAGATAGTAAACCAAAATATATTATTGCTTCGTCTGAAGATCAATATCCAATCACAAATCAAATCGATCGAACGACAGAAACATCTGTTTGCACGCTGGGGGCATTTCGTTATGTAGTAAGAGGTTGCATACCGAAATTATTTTATATAGGAATTCAGACGTAAAAAATTTTAATAGAAAGAATTATTATTATTTTTTTTAATAAGAAGAAAGTTCGAACGCGTTTTATAAACGGGTAAGAAGGAGAGAGACTGTACCGCTTCAGTTACGCCTGGTCATACCTTCGTACCCGTTTATAAAACCCGTTCGGAGCCTTCGAGCGTGTTTTATAAATGTGTTATCAGTTTTTCATATTTTTATTCAAGCCGCAACATTTAACTTATTAAAAATAATATTTTGCAACAAGATCCCTGCATGTTTCATATTTACAAAATTCTCATAATTTTATTTCCAATTAAAGATGTATTAAATAGATATGAGAAATATATCACACATATTTTATATGCATTTAATTGCACAAATTTTTTTTTTGAACATGTGTATAACATCATTTTGTTTGAATAATTATTCGCCGATGACCCTGTATTTTTACTATTTAATTCTACAAACTTATCTTTTGCATTGTAGTCTCTCCTTTTTTTTATTTTATGTTAGCCATATATAATCAAATAATATATAATATGGAAATAATTAAAATATAATTTTTTTAAAAAATTTTGAACATTAAAACTTAAAACAGGCATAACTTTTGATAGGAAGGTCCGTTTGGGGCGATCGAGCACAATCCGAAAAGCTGGCGACGAGATTACAGGGGTGAAACCCCATAACGACCATTTTCGAAGCCAAAAAACGCTCTCTAGACCTCCAAAATCTACTTTGAAAGTTTGCAAACCTAAAAATCACTCTAAACTACTAAAAAAGTTTTTAAAATCATAAATTAATCACTAAAAAGAGAAATGCAGTAAATCAAGTGGACTTTCTTGATAATTAAACAAACAAAATGATATTAATGTCAAAATTAATATTCTAATGTCATTTTTAAATAAAATTAATATGAAATTAAATGTGATATTTTAAAAATTGTAAATTTAACCTAAATTTTCACATTAATTTTCCTATTAATTTTGAAAAAAATGGTAATAACTCTATTTCGAAAAATTTACGCCTTCCTACCCGTTTATAAAACGCGCTCGAAGGCTCCGAACGCGTTTTATAAACGGGTACGAAAGTCTGACCAGCCTTTTGAGGCGTAACTGAAGCGGTACAGTCTCTCTCCTTCCTACCCGTTTATAAAACGCGTTCGAACTTTCTTCTTATTAATAATAATAATAATAATTCTTTCTATTAAAATTTTTTGCGTCTGAATTCCTATATAAAATAATTTCGGGGTTGCATAAGTTAAGAATGCCTAAGTATTTATGTAGTGTTATGTAATGGATGTTTGGTAGTGTAGTAAGGATGAGTAACTTAATAAATGCATATATTCATGTCAAAAGATTAAAATGCCTCAAATTGAATTATTTAGTTTGAATTAGTATTATGTATTAATAATACGTTGTGAGCTAATTTTTGTTAATTATTAATTATTAATGATGATAATAAATTATTTTTTATTATGAAATATTAATAATTACTTATTAAATATTATTAATTATTTGTTAATTATTAAGTATTATTATTAATTATTTCTAGGTGTATTGTTGGAAAAAAAAAAATAAAGAGACCGGTGCATAACTTATGCAACTTTCTTAAAGTGCCTTATGTAAGAGGTATTTGGTGACAAACAAATGCCTCGTTAGACTTAGCGTGTAATATCTATACGGTCCATGCGTTTATAAGCCGTACAGATTTAAAAAAAAAGTAAATTTGGTCCCGTTAAATTTAACTGAATCATTCTAGAGGGGCATCTGCCTTCTCTGTTCGAGATTGAAAAATTAAGGAATGATGATCTTCAATGGATACTAAAGTGAATCTCATGGTGTGGCGAGTTGCTAGCATTTGAGACAAGCACACTATTACTGTTTTCTTTTTATGGGAGGATGTTAATTATGTGGTTTATATATAGGATTCTCTTGGTGGAGCCCCATATCATTATCATTGTACACGATGTGATGTCTCCCTGCACATTTTTAGAGTACCCAAATTTTGCCTAAAAGGACCTGGACCAAAATTTTAGAAGCTGAGTCATCGGTCAGTGGTTTACTGGTTTTTATCTTTTCCAAAAATGAAAAATAACCATAATTGTGTAAGACCCCAACTGTTCAGAATATGTAATCCTCCAAAACAAATGACTTGGTTTTCAGGTAGAAAACGATAGGTGATTCCAAGGAAATCGTGAAGAAATCGATTGTTGTCGATCTAATTTTGCATAATGCAAAGTATTTTTTTCTAGAGAAAAATTAACTTATTTAGAAAATATTACTTTTTAAATACATTTTATTTTTTAAAATTAACAACTCATAAACCGATAGTTTACCATAGTCCATATATAGAAGAAGTTACAATAAATTGAATAGACATTCAATCTTTTTCCCTAATCACTATTTTAAGAATGATATGATAGGACTGTACAAGGCTACAAGCCAAAATTTGATAATCAATTTTTGAATTTTGACAGAATCTTTTTTGTTTCCTGTGCCATATTTCCATTCAAGTTTGCTTTATTTTTATATATATATATATATATATATATATATATATATATATATATAAAGATAAATTAGAGAGCTTAAGCCATCTAACTTATTTTTAAATTGAATGTCTATGAGAAACTTTCCAGTCAAGTTTCGAACCTGTAATCTTTCACTCGAGATACTACTCTTTAACACTAAATAAAGTTTGCTTGGTATATTTGATAGTTTTTACTTCGAACTAAATATTTATAAAAAAATGCCAGTTGATTACTTCAAATTAAGTCAACGAGTGTAAACGAACAAAATCGTCGTTTGCTAGCCTTTGCCTCTTCCGCTTTTGCGTCTCTCTTTTTTCTTTTATTATTCCTCTCTCTTTTTTTTTTCCTTCCTTTTTGTTTGAATCTTTTTTTGTCATTTTTCGCTTTCTTTATTTTATCTTTATGCTTTCTTCCTCAGCGGTGAACCTGGGGACCTTAAGTTATCATATTACACTTTTCCATTCCTCCCCAGAACCAATCTAATATTTACACCAGTCATTATCTATGTACTTTAATCAGATGGCTCCCAAACATTACATTACTTTTCTATTTCGACATTAAAATACCTAACATATGCTATATTCTAGATAGCACCAGAAGTGATCCGAGTAATGTGATATATATTTCTCACCAAATTGTACACGCGTATCGTTCTACTTACATAATTTTCTCATTAATATTTTATTTTATTTGAATATTTAATACTTGAGAAATCATGACAGGAGCAAGAAAATCATGTCATGTGATAGTGAAAATTGGGCCGGGAAAAGCCCAGTAATTCCTCAATGGGCTGGATCCAAAGCCCAATATTTCTACATTTGATTCCAATTAGGAAATCACCATTTTTCTCTTCACTCTTCAGGCTTCATCTATGTCACTAATCAATTTCCTTTTTTTCTCTTGATTCCAATTCAATTTCTGAAACCCTCGTGTGATTCGCTTTCCGTTCCAATGGAAGATGCAGCGAAGAGAAGGGAGAGGCTAATGGCGCTTCGGACGGAGGCATCGCAAAGCTCCGGCGCGCCACCGCCTGTGCAGCCGCCTCTAGGAGCCGCAGTGCTACCGGATCCTCTGTTCTCGTCTTCTTCTCCGGCGGAGGCACCGTCGCAGCCGCCGCGTTTCGACTATTACACTAACCCCTCCGCTGCTTTCTCCTCTGCAAACAATCTCAACAAGAGAAAGAGCTCCTCTTTCCACTCTTCCCCTGCTTCTAGACCTTATGGTATTTGTTTTGAATTTTGTTTTTCTTCTGTATTTTGGTGTGTTAACCCAGGGATTTCATTCTTTTCATCCCAATCTGCGTCATCTATTTGTTTAGGTGTTTATTGCTGCTTGTTCTTGGTTGATTATTATTTTTTTTATTTTGTTCTTTAAAAGAAAAATAGGTATTTTAACTGAGACTTTCTGATATATACTAAGCTAGGCTCACAATAATCATAACAGTACCAAAAAGCAGCGATATTGTCATTAAGGTCTTTGTATGTACTATATAGTGATAAAATGGGGGAAAAAGATACAATGCTACCAGTGATCATAACATAGGTAGTATAGTGATAAAAAAAAAAGAATGCTAAGGGAGCAACATGTATATCACATTCACTTGTTTGAATAATTTCATTGTGCCCCTGCAAAAATAAAAATATTGGTGCCTTAGGAAACGAGATGTACCTCATTTTTCTTGAAACGTTATCTATTTCCATAAAATGAGATAAATTTCACCAATGCCATCCTGGGAAGGAAGGTATACAGAACTTATAAATTTGTCTGTTAGGGGGCTGAATGCTATATTTTCTTCTGTTTTGTAGGAAATACTATTTGATATCTTTAAATCACGCATTTACCTTTTTGTTCCTTGTTAAATCAGCTGTTCATTGGACCATCTTATTGAGAAACATAAAACACAAATTTAGTGATCAGTTTGAATATGTGATATGTTATTTGTGTAAAAAAGTACTTTTCTTAGCAATATCTATTTATTTTTTTTGAAGAAAGAGGGAGGTCTTTGCCATCCAACTTTTTTGAAATTAAAGATGCATGCGGGGCTTGAACCCTTGACCTCATGGAGGCCAACCTAGTACTCTTACCACTGAGCTACTAGGCCACATTTTTATGAATTTGATGTTGCATCATAAGTTATGCTAAATCCTCATTTTTATGTACTTCAGTTCGACCTAACTATACTGGCCCAAACCAACCTCCCATGCACCAGTTGGGACCTCAATTTCATAGGCCGCCTTATGCGCCACCAACTATGCATTGGAGAAGTCCAGCACAGTTTCAGCCTCCGCCGGCAGGGAACATTCACCCTGCCACCAGTGGACATGGTTCATGGCAATATGCTAGTGGCCCTTCTTCGCACGTGCCGTACACCAACCGACCACTAAGTGGGTTCACAAACCCTCGTTTTGTCAGGGATAGCAGTGCAGGCCTTCGTCCTAGGCCCAACCATAATATGAACTCATATTCTGGTACAAGAGGCACTGGTGGTAGAGGTGTAGGGTTTCATAGCCATTTTGGTCATGGCAGTTACTACTCAAAGTCCATGGTAGAGGACCCATGGATAGAATTAGAGCCAATAGTCGGAAAATTAGTAGATTCACATGATGCATCTTGTTCAGGTTCAGGTTCTCATTCTTGGTTACCTGAGTCTATAAGAAAGAAGGAAAGTAAAAAACCTGAAATTGGAAATAAATATGGGAAAAAATTGAGCCTTTCTGAGTATCTTGATCTTTCGTTCAACCAAACTATTGATGAGAAATAGAATGTGTATAATGTAAGTTTTAGTGGATAAAATTCTGTTGTAGGTTGACGAAAGAATCATTACATTTGCAACTCTCTGTCTGATTTTACTTAGAGACACTTGTGATGCTAATATTAAAAGGTAGGGAAATTGATTGGTTTTGTGTTGATCTTTTATTAATGTACCTGGTTTGTGTATTGTAGAAGTTTACTTGATTGTTTTTATCCTTTGTAAGGTCGTTTAATTTATTCCGTGTATATAAACTTGGTTGGGTTTCATTCCCGCCATAGAGATAGATGACTTTTTTACATTGGCTCGATGAGCCTATCACAACCCTCCTCTTAGTCGGGCTTGGGATTGAGCTTTTTTTTTTTTTGTTACAAAAGGCTTAGTTGTTGTTGTATATAAGCTTGGTTAAATTACTTGGGTATTATTTTTCTTTTTGTTGTTTTTTATGAGAGTGTATGGTTACGTCTTTTTAATCACCACTCATCAAGTTTTCAATTGTAATAATTACTGGACGAATCAAGGGATCAATTTAAATGGTCAATTATAAATCGATTGGTTTGGTACTGGTCGCACAAATTGTCAATTCCTATCATTAAGCATAAATAACTCGGTATCTATACCGGAAGGGATTAGTTTGGCACACCCGGAATGATATATACCAAAGGGGCCGTTTGGATCGTTTAGGAATAAGAGTAATAGTCTATTCCTAGGCTGAAAACATTGAGAAGTGTGTAATTTTGTGAAGAGTTTAGATGATTAGCAATAAATTTTCATTCGAAATTTACTATTCTTGTTTATTCCTTACCCATCCAAACAGTCCCTAAGGACTTAGTTTGACATACCCGAAATGGGGATCAGGATATACTTGAGCTATTATTTTGGTTCAGTTTTATCAAAATGCTATAGTAAGTATCAATAAATATAATAAAGATTTTCTGACATCTGTTCTAATTAGATATCCTATTTGCCTGAGGATGGATGTTTGTGGTTGGCCTGAGTCAAAACCCACGAAGAGTTACGGGCTTCAAATTCAATGCAGGCCTAGCTCCCCAGTTGGAACTTGGAAGCACAAACAAGCACAATCAAACAAATCAATACATGATTGAAGTAATAATGTCATCAAATGTCCACTGGTACATAAAAACCTATCTTTCTAAAACCAACTACAAAAGACCTAATTGACTGGCTTTAAAATTTATCAAGCTTAAGTATAAACACCATCTATGTATGACCATTTTCCGAGCGCACATTGAACTTAACTTTTTCCTTCATCAGATCATGAATTAAACAAGTAATGTCATTCCAAGAACTCCCACCTTCCTGCATTGCGCCTTTGGCCATTGCCGCCATCTCCTTGGCCTTGTCACGCGCTATGTCACCTTTCCCTCCAGGTTCCATGAATTTAGACACTGTGTCAGCAATCACTTCCCTAGGCACCAACTCTTTCTCTGTTGGCTTTGGGCCTCGGTTTCCACCTTCCCACACCCTTGTCCCCCATCCTTTCAATTCGACGGGCAATCTCTCGTTTATAAATTGCTCGAACACCAGAGGCCATGTCAGTACTGGGACCCCATATGATGCTGCCTCAAGAAGTGAGTTCCACCCGCAATGCGTCAGGAATGCACCAACGGACTTATGTTGTAGGATTGCCACTTGTGGGGCCCATCCCCTGGTGACTAGTCCTCTGGACCCGACTCTTTCTTCCCACCTTTCAGGCATCCAGTTGAACTTTTCATCCTCGCCACCTTTTGCAACCCATAAAAAATTCTTGCCAGAATCCTCCAAGCCAAATGCAAGTTCAGACAACTGTGCTTTGGTAAAGTGGCACCAACTACCGAAGCATACATAAACAACTGAACCCTTCTCCTTGCTATCTAGCCAATCGAGACATGCCATGTTACCATTACCGCCACGCTTTACAATTGCCTGGTTAGTTCCACCTGATGAGAGTGCAACAGGACCCACAAAATAGGCTCTTTTGGCATAAACCTTTCTATAGAACTCGCAGTATTCGGGCTCAAGCTCGTAACATGTATTGATCACAACACCAAAACCATCGAGCTGAGCGGTTATCATCTTCATCCACATGTCAGCCAGGAAATCATCCTTCACAAGGAAGTTTGGCAGCTCAGAAGCTGGTATATTTATATCTGGGCCTGGGAGGTCTGGCACATTGACCAGCTCTGCATTTGTAACATCACGTGCAACTATATCAGAACGGATCTTGAAAAGATTGAACATGACAACTTGAGAGAATACACCGACTGGATGAAAGGTGATGCGCGGTATTGAGAGCTCAGCAGCAATGTCAGTGACCCACCAAAAGGGTATATCTGCTATTACGGCATCTGGTCGGTGGGCCTTGAGGATTGATTCATGTGCAGGTTGGCACATATCATGGGCTTTGTAAATGCGCCATTCATCAGAGGGAGAAGCCGTAGCAAGGTTTTCTACGCCGGGAGGGAGCCCAACAGAAGGAAACGGGTAGATAAGGAGTTGCACTGGATGACCCATATCAGCCAAGTGATCTAAGGTTGAATGTATCAATGTTGCATTAGCTGGAGTGGTCATGATGGTGGGCTCCACATTTGGGTGGATTGCAAGTAGGCAGGCCAGGTCTGTCATAGGTAAGAGGTGACCGGTCGCAAAAGAGGGAATCACGAACACACGGAGCTTAGTTTGTACATGTAGCGGTACATCTAATGAAGCCATCTTAAAGTGATATGTAGGTGCAGATTAAGCTCAGAGATATCAAATGCACGAGATGGGAGATGGTTTTACAGATGTGTGGAATTTAGAGAGAAATAGAAAGCAACTTCTTTTTTTCTTGTATTTGTTCTGAAGGGCGTAAAGGTAACTAGGAAAATTCTTCAGATTCCGCAAGGTATTAGGATCCTCTCAATTTCCACATAGAATGGTGAATATAAAAATGAACATATAGGGGGTTCTTAATATAATCAACAGTGCATACAGCGCAGTATAACCTTAATTTAGTTAATTTTTTTCTCCCATGTTTCGATTGATTCTGTTAAATATGGAAAACTTGATCTGATGTTTTGTAGTAATGAGGGTATTAGGCATTTTTGGAAGAAAAAATTGGACAAATATTCTATTAGCTGTAATCCGAATGCACTGTTTCATAATTCCTCAATTAAAGGCGTCTCTAGCTTAAATTTAAAACAATATATTTGATTTCTGTCTAATATCTTGAAACTAAGTATTGTAATCCTTGCTCAACTCTCTATTTGAAAAAAAATGTATTGTTTATTTAGATGTTCACATACAAAACCACTCGTTGATAACGCTTATTAGCACCAAACAACAAGCCACAAGATCCAATTTAATTTTCTCATCCTTGACGAATTGCAAATGATCAAAACTAGGCATGTGTACCGAATTAGAACTATACTGCAAACACCTGTAAAATAATACATACCATCCCTAATATTTTTTAGTGCAAGCATATATACCTTTCTATTACCCATGAGATGTGAAGCCATCACCAATCATCCATATCAGCTTTACTGTATTTAACAACTGTTCTGGTACCTCAGATCAGGTAGCAGCTTTCAAACAGCTTTTCCTCAATTTCATGTTGAAGACTCCGTATAAAATGCTCCTACATTAATTGGACGGACAGACGGTTCATAAGATATTTTTAATAATCTGATATCGAGAGAATGCAACCTCTCCGTTGGCCATCTGATGAAAGGAAAAATGATCAATATTAGCATTTAACAACCAAACCAGAGTATGATATTTCATAACATAAAAAAAGAGATGAAAAATCCAGAGTTAACAATTTCGAGAAAAAAAATAACAGAGTGCGATAGTAATTGTTCGAACTGAAATTGTAATAATTTCGTTTAGCCGAACTGCCGAAGGTTAAATTGTAATAATTTCGTTTAACAACGATTGGATTATTGACGGAAGGTTTCATCCAAAGAAGCCCACAAAGGCAGCCCATCAGAAACCCATAGACCACTCAACGCACAAATTTTCCGGAGCTGATATACACCGGACTTTTTTCCAAAAAGGTTTGTTTGAATTAATACTAAAATTTCCACGAGTGCTTAACCTAATAATATTATCCGAAAGGGCTTAGGTGTGTGCCATAAATATATATATATAAAGAGAGAGGAATGCTAAAATACTATGCATAGCACGGATGACTTTCGTGCTATGGATTCGTTCTTGCATTTCATATTTCAAATATCGATCAAAACCGTCCATTATCTTCTTCATATTGAAATCTCATTATAAACTAAATTTTACATTTTTTAAAACTTTTTTTTTACTATTTTTCTCAGATTTTTGAAAATTGCTATTATTGAAGGGTCTATAATTTATTAGATTAAGGATTTTAAAAGAATCTG
This sequence comes from Rhynchospora pubera, assembly GCA_028095005.1. Lineage (NCBI taxonomy): Eukaryota > Viridiplantae > Streptophyta > Magnoliopsida > Poales > Cyperaceae > Rhynchospora > Rhynchospora pubera. Next base: position 154,145,455 of record CM051462.1, on the reverse strand, counting down.
AGAAAAATAGTAAAAAAATTCAAAAAAAATATAAATTTTGATTTCTAATGAGATTTTGTTATGTTCGGTCAAGGAGATGACAGAAATAATAGAGAAGAAGAGTTGCTCTGACGAAACAAACGAGGAACAGATGCACACAAGAAGAAATAACTAGTTGGGCTGTAGTAAGGTATTAGAAATAATGGGCTTTGGGCCTTTGCTAGTTACTATTTAACAAATTAGAGTTTTGTATTAGGTTAATTGTTTCCAAATATTTACTTTCCAAATTATCAGGTGTATTGTAATAACAATTATAAAAGAGGCTATGTACGGAAGAAAAAGGCAGACAATCAATATCAAATCGGCAGCAGCCAGTTTTCTTATATTCAATTTCTTTTCTGTTTTTCATCCATTATTACAAAATCCAAAAATAATTAGTCGGTACATGACATATTTCAATATGAAGAAGATAATGGACGGTTTGGATCGATAATTTGAAGTATGAAATTAAAAAACGAATCCGTAATACGAAGGCCATTCGTGCTATGCATAGTATTTTAGTGAACATTTTGTCGTCAACCGAGGCACCGATGCGTCTTTTTGTGAATGCACAATTGATTGTTCAATTAGTATGTGTGTATATGTCTTTGCATCTATTATATAACCCAAAAAAGATTGGAAACCACTATATTCAATTAATTTGCATCTCAACGAAGCTGAAAAGTTCCAACATAGATAGACCTAAATAATGACATACCTAAATAAATTTAGACATACTAATGTCCCTTATATTAGAGACAAAATTAGATTTATAAATAATAATCTTAGATTATAACTTCATTATCTTGACCATATACATAGCAAGTAGGACTGTACAACGGGCGGGTTTGTAAATTTTTATCAATATTTCAACCCAATTCAATTATATCGATCAAAAAAAATTATTTAGTTGACTCACCCGTAATCCAACCCAACCCGTATAAATTTTTATCTACAGAGTTTTACGGATTTTCGAGTTAAACGGATTATTACTTCATCAGTATACAGATCAGATAAGATCAATAAAAATTAAACGGGTCGGATTTTTAACCGGATTATAAAAAATGACTCAATCCAGTTATACCGAATTAGCAAAATTAAAGTCCGAACCAAATCAATTCATACATGAACCCGTTAGAATACGAATTGGGTTGGACTGATTTAACGGATCGGATGAATTTTTAATTTGATAGCAAGAAACAAAATTCTGAACTCGGGTTGGCAAAGCTCCCTACCTCAGAGTGCGTAACTGATCCTATTTTGCCTCAAATGCAATATGTCAAAACAAAAAGTTAATACCGTTGGAAAAAAATAGTTGGCAAAGCAAGTAAGAGACAAGTGACATAAGTAGGATTCCTCCATAACATACAATTTTTGCTTCGTATAATGATGGTCTATAGATATTATTCTCCAAAATGGAGTTCGGATCCGTCAATTCCAATACCGAAATTAAGTCTAGGCCTTTTCGGATAATATTGTAAGGGGCTGAGCCCTTTTGGAAATTTTAATATTAATTTAAGCCTTTTTAGAAAAAAGTCCATATACACCATTCAACCGAAAAATTTAAAAATAATATTAAATTAATATAATATATTAAAAATAATATCAATATAATAATATTTTTTTTAAATAGTATCACAAGATCGGAATCCCAGAATCCGACGGCAAGATCGGAATCCGAAAATCTCGGATTTCGATTTTTTTTTTCACAACTCTTCTCGTTATGTCATGTAATTCCTACACAAAATAAAACAAAACAAAATACAATTAAGACCAATTACTAATTAAGTGCTCTAATAATATTTAATCCTTTAAGGTCATGTAAAGTTTTAAAAAAATATATAATGAAATAAGATGATCCACTAGAGATACTAACTTAAAATATATATAATGACTAACTAATCTATTAGGGAAACTAAACAATTAATTAGTATATCTGAACACTTAACGATAATTAACTTAATCCATTATAATTAACTGAACACTAATGACAAGAAAGTAATAAATACCATGCAGATTGTTGTAATGATGTAATTGATCCCTAGATGCAATAAGAAAAAAAAATATGGACACTAATTGAACACTTGCTACTCACCTAAATGTAATTTAATTGAATATATATGGACACTAACTGAATACTTGTACAACTGTGTTAGAAAAATGAGTGTATGTCATCAATTGATTTAATTAATCCCTAGATGCAATAAAAAAAAATAACATATATGAATACTAACTGAACATTCGTACATCATGATTATTATGCTACTCAACCCAATTGTAGACACTATGTGACTATCCATATCAATTGATGTAATTCTTCCCTAAATCATTCCAAACTGAATGATAAAAATCATTCCAAATAGACCAAAGTGTATACTAGCACTAAGCATTAAAGAAAAGTTAACTAGATCGAGTGCCTCATTCAAACAAGATGTTGCTATGCATCCAACTAAATGAAATCCCAAACAAACAATTTCAAAAAAAAAAAAAGAGAAAGTGACGAAGCACAGTAAAAATAGATTAGATCGAGATATCTTTTAGAAGACGAACAATGGCGAAGAAGCAAGGTATCAATAGATGGATCCAGGACTTAGATCTTGTCAGTGGTGAAGAGTTCTTATTTGCCTCTTTCAAGTGCGTGCTTATACTGGCCATGAAGAAGAGAGACTGTCTAGATCGGAAGAAGCCATGGAGAGTTGCCTCTTTCAAGTGCGTGCTTATACTGGCCATGAAGAAGAGAGACTGTCTAGATCGGAAGAAGCCATGGAGAGAAGATGAAAGGAGAATAGAGGAGTTGTAAGTAGGGATGAAAACGGAGCGGATAAAATCCTCTCCGATCCGTATCCGAATCTGAAAAATACGCGTAATATCCGAACCGTATCTGTATCCGAACATATCCGTATTCGTATCCATATCCATCAAAAAAATATGGATGCGGATATGGGAAGACCAATATCCGCTCTTTATCCGTATCCGACATGGATATTATCCGTATCCGATAAATATTAATCCGTTTATCCGTATCTTTAACGTCATAAGATGATTAATATAATATAATTACTTCTCTATATTAGAGAATACTTTAATTACATAATACTTAATTTTTATTAAATAAATTTTCTTATAATAAATATTTTTATTTGGACTAGTAACATAAATTATTTTTACTTTCTATTAATTGAGACGATTATAAATGATAACAACACTGAAATTAATTTTTTTCTCTAATATTGACAAAGTACTAACATAGACATGAGTATATTGAATATCATTATATTTATAGAAACTACTATTATAAATAAATAATAAAGATTAAAATGCAATCCGTATCCGACAAAATATATTCGTATTCGACTCCGTATCCGATAATATCCGAACCGTATTCGTATCCGTTTAATATCTGAACCGTATCCGTATCCGAATGCATTCGTATTCGTATTCGTATCCGTATCCGGAAAAAAATGCGGACGCGGATATGGGAAGACCACATCCGCTCCGTATCTGATCCGTTTTCATCCCTAGTTGTAAGTCATGGAGACGAGAGGAGCAATTTGGTCGGATAGGAGAGGAGAGGAGCCGATTTAGTCGGAGAGGAGAGGAGATAAGGAGATTTAGACATTTAGTAGAGGACTCCTCGATCTCATCTCTGAGGAGGTAGAGGTGATCTGGTCAGAAGCCATGGAGAGGAAAAGAGAGGAGATGATTTGGAGATATGGTCGGAGGGAGATGAGAGGAGGTGATTTGGAGATCTGGTGTAAAGTGAGAGAGGGATGAAGCAACGCAAATTAAATTTGGATGGGAATCGACTGAGGAGACGCGATGATGTCATCAATTGGATGTTTGGATGTTAAAATATTGGATTCTATATATCAATTGCCCCAAATTTTATATAACCGTTGTTATATAAACCGAAAAAATTAAAAGTAATTTTATATTAAGATCGAATTTCGAAAATAAATAAAAAATTCAAATTTTAAAAATAATATTGTAGTATCGGATTCTGAGAATCTAATACTAAAATCCGCTGGCATCGTATTCTCAGAATACGATATAACCTTGGATCGGATTTCCAAGTACGATCCTGGCTATAACTAAATTGACTGTGGCGCTTCCTTTGTCTTCTTTGGACACATGCGCATTTTTTCTCCATTCGCGTGTGATATTTGTACCAAGTGGTCTAAAGAATTGACAAGTGGGAATTAACCAATTAGGTGTTTACCGCCAGTCACCAAGTATTTCCTGTGCGCACAAATAAATGTTCAGGTACGGGTTTTGTGACGACAATAATGGAGCTGTCGAATTTGAAATCTCTACAAAAATCAAACTTACATTGACCTACCTACTACCTAGACAATCTTATGTAAAAAACCAATACAAAATAATATATATATATATATATAGAGAGAGAGAGAAAGCTTTCAATCAAAGCGCTTTGACCGGAGTCTCGGTTAAACCCGTCAGATCTCAATTTTGAAAGTTCAAATGACCGATCCAAACCGTCAAATATGATCTCCAAATTGAAATCTCTTTACCGACCAAAAATTTTATTTTTTTTTAAATTTTTAAGCATTTTTTTTCGAATTTTTAAAAATCATTAATCCAATTTGTTCTGAACCCTACAAAAATTGTTGTTTCTGAAAATCCGAAAAAATACTTAAAAATATCAAAAAAATGAAAATTTTGGTCAGCAAGGAGATTTTAATATGGAGATCATATTTGACGGTTCAGATCGGTTATTTGAACTTTCAAAATCGAGAACTGACGGGGTTTAACCGGGACTCCGGTCAAAGCGCTTTGATTGAATCATCTCTCTCTCTCTCTCTATATATATATATAGGTTGCATAAAATTTGGATTAGAAAAGAAACTGTTTTTAGGAATCAATTAATTGAAGTGCTTGAATATTCAACTTTTTAACTTTTACAGAATTCAATTTTAACTTTTAAAAAAATCTTGACAATTATTGTCAAATAAGATCCAATTTCAATATAACATATATATATTTTTTTGTTTAGGTCTCTCTCCTTTTCAAAAGAATCAAATATATATTGATCAACGGAATTTCTCATAGAATTATTTAAAAGATATTTGAGTTTCCAATCATATTTCCAACAAGATCAACTACAAATTAAGGAGCCTAATATGACGGGATTCAAAATTTATTAAGCACAAGAATAAACATCATCTATTTATGACTACTTTCCATTTTCCAAGCTTGCATTGCACTTTCCTTTTTCGGCAATCAGATCATCAATCAAACGATTAAGATCTTTCGAAGAACTCCCGCCTTCCTGCATTGCAGCTTTGGCCATTGCCGCCATCTCTTGTGCCTTGTTGCGCATTTTGTCACCATTTCCTCCAGGTTCCATGAATTTAGACACCGCGTCGGCAATGGCTGCTCTAGGCACCACGTTTTTCTCTCCTAGCTTTGTGCCTCGGTTTCCACCTTCCCACACCCTTGCTCCCCATCCCTTCACGTCGACGAACAATCTCTCGTTTATGAATTGGTCGAACACCAGCGGCCATGTCAGTACCGGGACCCCACATGATGCTGCCTCGAGAAGTGAGTTCCACCCGCAATGAGTCATGAATGCACCGACGGACTTGTGTTGTAGGATTGCCACTTGTGGGGCCCACCCCCTGATGATTAGCCCTCTGGACCTGACTCTTTCCTCCCATCTTTCTGGTATCCAGCCGAACTCTTCATCCTCGCCACCTCTTACAACCCATAAAAAATTCTTCCCCGACTCCTCCAAGCCAAATGCAAGTTCACACAACTGTGCTTTGGTAAAGTGGCACCAACTACCGAAGCATACATAAACGACTGAACCCTTCTCCTTGCCATCTAGCCAATCGAGACATGCAGTGTGTCCATTACCGCCACGCTTTACAATCCTTTGGTCATCACCACCTGATGAGTATGCGACAGGACCTACAAAGTAGGCCCTTTTGACATGATCTTTTCTATAGAGATCACAGTATTCAGGCTCAAGCTCGTAAAATGTATTGACCACAACACCAAAACCATTGAGCTGAGCCATTGTAATCTTCATCCAATCGTCGGCCAGGAAATTGTCTTCCACAAGGAAGGTTGGCAACTCAGAAACTGGTATGTTTATTTCAGGGCCTGGGAGGTCTGGTACATTGACCCGCTCTGCAGATGTAACATCAAGCTGTGAAATTATATCAGATCGGATCTTGAAGAGATTGGTCAAGACAACTTGAGGAAACACACCGGGTGGATAAAAAGTGATGCGCGGTATTGAGAGCTCAGGGGCGATGTCAGTGACCCACCAAAAGGCTACATCTGCTATTATGGCATCTGGTCGGTGGGCCCTGAGGATCGATTCATGTACAGGTTGACACATATCTTGGGCTTTGTGAATGCGCCATTCGTCAGAGGAAGGAGCCGTAGCAAGGTTTTCTATGCCGGGAGGGAGCCCGACAGAAGGAAACGGGTGGATGAGGAGTTGCACCGGACGACCCATATCAGCCAAGAGATCTAAGGTTGGCTGAATTAAAGTCGCATTAGCTGGAGTGATGATGATGGTGGGTTCCACATTTGGGCGAATTGCGAGTAGGCGGGCCAGGTCTGTCATCGCTAAGATGTGACTGGTCATAAAAGAGGGTATGAAGAACACACGGAGCTTAGTTTGTACCTGCAGCGGTACATCTAATGAAGCCATCTTAAAGTGATATATATGTTGGTGCAGATTGAGCTAATCGAACGTTGCTCTTTGCCACCGGACTAAGACTGAGAGCTGGTTCTCGAAACACTGTTTTATTGAAATGTATTTTGTGTTGTTTTACATCGACTCATATAGTCATATAGGCCTTTATATATCAGTGACAAGATGCTTGATCTAATCTCCTATTGGCTATTCCTGATCTATTCTCTTCTATTTTTTTCAGAATGGAGGGTCCGGCATCCACTTGCGCTAATTAATGCAATAAGTCCAAAATAAGAGTAACGATGACAGAGGTTAGGAGAAGAACTTATTTCACCTTGCTAGTTGCTACACAAAAAAAGAGGGTAACCTAGATAAAAAAATATTCAATCATATGTAGAAGAAATTGTTGCGACTAATTTTTGACCATAAACTATGACATTATCATTAATTCAATAATTTTCATTATATAATTTTTCCCTAAACTAATTTAATCTATAATTTTCATTAAATAATAATATACCTAAACTAATTTATTAAAAAATTTCTATTAACTTTTTAAAATTAACTATTTTAAACCATAAACAAACTAATTCAATAATTTCCATTAACTAAATTCTTAAATAATTTCCATTAACTTTTCTTAACATAAACTAATTTATTCAATAATTTTCATTAAATTTTTTAACATGAACTATTTTTTCACCGTAGCCTAATTTATTCAAAAAAATTTTCCATAAAATAAATTATTCAATAATTTCTATTCCATTTTACAATAATTCCTCATAAACATATCCTATTAAAAAAAAAATTTCCAACAATTTCCAATACATTTACCATAAAAATCCATACCATTTTTTTCATACAATTCCCATCACAATTTACATTCAATATTTAATATTCAAAATTAAACAAAAAACTACATTTTCACTAATCGAGTCGTTTCCGATTACCGGTTGCCGGTTGTCGATATTCAAAATTAAACCCTATCTTATCTTCATGAAGCAACTTTTTGTGAGTGATTGCCAAAACATTTGAACTTCACACTAAGTGTAATTTCACATGTAGTTTCTCTAAATAAGAAGAAGAAGTCTTAGAGATAGCCAGGTCGGTGTGCATGTACACAATACATGCAACAAACAAGAGGAATATACCAACAAGTAACATCATTGGCTCACTAAGAAGAGAGATGTTATTGAACTTGTAGTACACCTGAAACCAAAGATATAAAAAAGGAAAAAAGGAACAAGATGGACCATTAGAAAACAACATTGATATATAAATTATACCATAGCACATAGCACAATTTTAAGACATTTCAGAAGTCCAAGAATAAAATGTTGGGCACAAGATCAATTTTTAATGCTATTTTATAGGGAGCTCTTCTTGGTAAAAAAAAAAATGATTAATTCCCAACAAGAGGAATACTGAACAAACCAAAATGTGGCGCAAAAAATAAAACAATCAGAGGTGTCAGCCCCCCCCCCCCCCCCCCCAAAAAAAAACCCTATAGCGGCAATAGCAATGCCGCTATAGCTCCCTATAGCGGCAATAGCATTACCGCTATAGGGCTGAGCTATAACGGCAATGCTATTACCGCTATAGCTGTGCTCTTTTTAAAATTTCAGAGGCTGTTTTATCTTTTTTAAAATTATTAGGGACATTTTTGTCATTGATAAAAATTTTCCCTTATTTCTATGTGCCATAAACACAACCGACAACAAAAATAAACCGACCCTTCCAAATAAATCGGACCGGATAAGGCCAGACATAGTTCTTCGATACCCGTTCCATCCAAATTTGTCTTCGTAGAAAATCAAATCCGGCCTTCTAGATCCTTCCCCGTTGTAAATCTTTCGAAGGGATGGTCCGGTCCGAGTTTAAAGACGTATTTTGAAGGTTGAACCAAGGGCCAAGGACTGCTAACATATCACTGCCGGTTGACAATATGGAAACGCCTAAATTGCATAATCAAATGTCCAAATAATCATTTAAAAATTCATGGTACTTGGTTCTCTAAGTGGAACATTGAACTTGTAAGAAAATTGAGAATTTTAAACAATACCACAGCGGAAATCAATTTTTCAAGACTCCTTGCGATTCTTTTCACGGCATGACACACATACCCCCTTCTCGTCTTAGGACCACCGTCTTCATGTGCTAGTGTACAATAACCACATTTAGAAACGAATTCTGCGACACTATCCACGGTCATGGTGCCAAACTGACCGCCACACGTCAACCTCGCAACAAGATGTCATGTTTCACTGTCCATAGAGTTCTCATACTTGATATGGCAACTATGAGAGAATTGGATTCTCTCCCTCTATTTTTTGTCTCTCTCTCTAAACAGAATGGTTCGCATCCATACAAAATAGATCTCAGTTCAGAGAATATAAAGGAAGAGCAGCGTTCCGCTGTCACAGTTTTTTGGTACCACAAGTCATCACAACTTCATATTTTATCGATATTTAAAAATTAAAAAAAATTCAAACGTTAAATCTAAATCGTTGATCTTGTTCAATTTCATGAGCGATACGTTTCTATATAAGTTTTATAAAATTTGGAGTCGTTTTAATAATCGATCAACTCATCAAGTGATGAACATATTAGAATTATTCTTCATAATTAACTAGATTCGTTCATTTATTGTCCATTTGATCGAATATCAACGTCCAGGCTAAGCGGCCCGCTTAGAATCCAAGCAGCTCGCTACCAATCCGCTTGAAATTCCACGACCCGCTACAATCATTGCAGTCGCAACAATTGTCTCCACTTTAAATTTCCAACAGAACCATTCAACTACGGTTCCAGGATTTGCATATTTCATTGCATTTTAATTTTAAAAATTAGATCTTACATATTGTAAGCTTCACCCCATTCTCCAAACAATTGATTTATTGAAAACCCAACTTTCAAAAAAAAAAAAAATTGAAAACCCATCATCGTCCCTTAGGTTAGACTCTTCTATTGGTGCCATAGGCTCATAGGTCATAGCTACTACTGGGGTAATGTCTTTACTGATTCATGGTCGTTTTGAATGAGTTGTCTCCTTGATTTTGCCCCATTTTTTTTTTTTTTAACTCTACTAGAGCCAGGTCCTGGAATATGATCAGAACCGGCAGACATCAACAAATATTGCTTGTCAGTACATTAAATTATATCACGTGAAATGGTAGCCAATCCAATTTCAAATCAACCAATGAATATCAATTTAATGTACTGACCAATACACCTAATATCAATAAATATTGTTGATGACTTGATGTCATTTTGAATTATTGGCATTGTACTGGCGATCAAGCAATTTTTCAAATTGCAGACATACACGTTTTATTAGAATGATATAATTTACAATTATGCATATATACATTTAAATTTGTTTGTGTATTTCCTTGTATTATTACATCAATTATATGGTTATCAATGTACCGCTTTCCTGTAGGCATTTCGCCAACAGGCTTAGAGAAATAAAAATATAACATCTCTTCCTTTATTGGCCACTTTGGTGTCAAAATATGATGAAAAATAAAAGCGTTAAAGCAAAGATCTAAATCTTTTACTGTCCGCTTTGTATAAAACATTCATTAAGTTAATCAATTTATTTAGAAAGCAATAAAATATAAAAAATATATGATATTATTAGTGGGTATAAACTCCGTAATTGTGTTGCGGTGGTCTTTTGCCTCCATATACAAATTTTGTTGTGCATTATTCGTCTCAGTGGGTATAAACATGCGCTTAAGTGCTTCACCAAACAAGCAGCAGCAAAATAAAGAAATATCCGTAAAACGTCTATGATCTAGACTGCATACATTACAATTCGACTTGAAAGTTTTTACAAGTCCGCTTTCTCGACAAGAAAATTCTCATCTCGACTTACTATTAGCGACAACAAAACTCTCACCTTCATCTTTCAAAAGACAGGGCTCAAGGACCCAAATGACTCAAAGAATTCCATATAATATATTTGATATTTTCTCATGATTTTATGGTAGAAGCAAAAAAATTTCAATTTCACAAATAATCATTGTTAACTGATTGAACATATTCGACAAGTAAAATTCATGTCCATTGAAAGTATTTGATCAACATAAAGCTATATAAATATTTTCCTATCAAATGCCAATGTAATATAAGAATCCATATTAATCATGAATTTCTCGTGTATATATATGAACTTAATAATCGCCAAATTTTCTAAAATATATATATTGTTGCTTAGTTTAAGTTGAGTGAATTGGTGAAAATATAATGAATAAATAACTTTGAATTTTTTTCAACAACATTTTCTATGCTTGGAGATTGCACAAAACCAATTAAAAAAAAACTAGTGATTTAACGACCACTCTATCGAAGGAAAAAAAACTTTTGATAGGCAATTCAATATTTGAATTAGACCACTCTATCGAAGAAAAAAAAACTTTTGATAGGCAATTCAATATTTGAATTAGTAATTGAAGACAAAAAAAAATTAATAATTGAATATTTGAAGATAGAGGTAGACTAAAATCAGCCACGACTAATGCGATTATATTTCAACTTTTGAGGTACCAATGGCTAATCCAAACTGTTCAATATGTTATTCATATTGAAATCTCATTGGAGACTAAATTTTACATTTTTTAAATTTGTTTACTATTTTTTTTTGAGATTTTTAAAAATCATTGTTATTGATAGGACCAGAATTGTTTAGATAAGAATTTTGTAAAATAGCAAACAAATACTAAAAAATTTTTGAAAAATATAAAATTTGATCTCCAACGAGATTTCAAATTTGAAGAACACATTGAATGGTTCGGATCGACTATTAGAATCTAAAAAAATTAAGATTTCATCGTAACTGACGGTCTCATCCGTCAGTCGCGACTGATTTTAATCTACCTCTTGAAGATACTGTCGATATCTTATACCAAGGTATTGCTATGAATCAAGACTTTTCAAAGTTTTATTTTTATGTGCCAAAAACACAACAGAAGACAAAATTGAACTGGCCCTTTTAAATAAACTAGGTCGGCCGGACCTAGTCTTTCGATATTCGTCTCATCAAAATTCGTCTTTGTAGAAAATTAAATCCACCCCTTTTAAAATCTGTCCTTTCTAGACCCTTATCTGTTGTAAATTTTTCGAAGGACCAGTCCGATCCAGGTTTAAAGACGGTCTCAAGAGTTAAGAACTTTTGGCATATCACTAGAACCCACACCATTTAAATTTCACCAAATCTGGTTGTCTATTTAAACCAATTATTGCATTAGCTAGTGCAATATTACTATTACCATTATTGTGTGTTGTTCAATGTTGGTCTTTGCCTCTACCGCCAAGGACGGTTTTTAAAGTAGCATCATAGGCTTTTAATTTTTACTAGGTCTTTACCAATTTTCACTACAGGGTATTGGCTCGGCAAAATTATCGTTTTGGTAGCACAAGCGCAGTAAAAAGTAACAAGGTACTTCCATCTCTTATAATTATTATTTACTCACTTATACATATTTATTTAGTTTTTTTCCGTTATTATTTACTCCCTTAAATAATCAACATATATAAATTAAGTAGTTACTCTCTTATACATATTTATTTTTTTTCCCTTATAACTATTAATCATCAAGTATTTAGAACTCAAACAAGCACTGTATCTATGGTCAGATCAGAGAGAAGAGAACCTAATAGTATTACAAAAGGAGGAAAAGAGATGGTCAGATCAGAGAAAAGAGAACCTAATAGTACTAGAAGAAGATAAGAAGAGATTTTGAGTAGGGAAAAAAATTAAGATAATCCAATCCATGTGACGAGAGAAGAGGTCAAGAAGAGATAGAGTGGATGAAAGGAGGGGAGCGAAGAGAGAGGAGAGCAGAGTCAGGTGGAGGAGCGAGCAGGAGAGGAGTGAGACGAAGAAATGAGATCAGAGAGAAAAAAAATATATAGTCGGAAGGGAGGGGAGGGAGGGGAACGAAAAGACGGGTAAGATCGAGAGATGGGCGCTGAGGAAAGAAGGTAAAGAAAGGGAGGACGAACACTGATTGCCATTAAGGAAAGAAAGTGAGGAGGAGAGCAGGCGCAAATTTTGTAGCCAATTTAATTAGGCTCGGCAGACAAATGTCAATTCTAGATAAATCATATCAAACCTGGACTTAGTATTATACTAGCGGGTTAGGTCCATTGCCATCCCTACATATAATTTTACTTGCACTTTGTTTGGTTTGATGGTAAACAATGAGAGGGAAAGGAAAATATAAAGTGGGAAAGAAATGGATGGGTGGTATGGAAAGTGAAATAATTAAATATTTCTTATTTGGATGAAAAATGAGAGAGAAGAAAAATTAATTTTTTCTTTCCTTGGCATCTCTTATTTGGATGGGTTATTTCAATTAAAAGAAATATAATTTTTTGACTAATTTACTTCTGTATCTTTTACATAACCGAGCAAACAATCTCAACCAAATTCACATAATTCAAAAAAATAAACAACGCTAAAAAAAAGTACACATCATTTTGAAACTAAATAAATATGCTAAAGATGATGTAAGCATATTTATTTAGTTTCAAAGATGATGTATGGACCGGAACTCTTTGAATTATTAAGGAATTAGAAAAAAAAAAGAGTTGAGTATCAACGCCCAATATTAAGGGGCAGTTTGGATCGCTTAGAAATAAGAGGAATAATCTATTTTTAGACGAAAAATATTGAAAACTGTGTAACTTTGTGAAGAGTTTGGATGGTTAGAAATAAATTTTCTCTTCCTCTTATTCCTAAGCGATCCAAATGGCTCCTAAAGACATTAAGGTCACGTGCTGCATCTAGCTCGGTGCTCTTAAAGTGATGATAAAAAAAGAAAAATAGAACAACGGAGATTGAACAAAAGGACGAAGACAATATAATATGAAAGGAAAGAGAAAGACAGCCGTTATTCAACGCTAAAGACGTCAATTTAAAATTTTTCCTTTCTCTTCGTTCTCCTCCGAATTGGAGGATAAAATATTTCTATAGGAGGGAAACCATCAGAAGGAAACACTTACCCTCGCTCAAATTTTACTCTTCATATTCCCTTCCGACCAAATAAGAAACAATTCTCAATTTGACCTCCGTTCTCTTTCCTTCCCAATAGAAACCCTCCATCCAAACATAGTGTCTAGAAGCACAAATCATATAATGGCAAATACTAATACAAGGCCAGGAATCAGCCAGCCTAGATATCCCGTTCAATAACACACTAATTTATGGAAATTGATTACCACCATCTGCAGTTTTGCCATCCCTGTCATCGCTAAATATAAAGTGAACATATACAGCAAACAAAGTGAACATATAGATGATCTAAGTGAACACATACATACAAATAAGTTCAATGAAAATAAGTTGAATATGCAAGTAAACTTCTGAATAAGTGATGACAACACTTATTTGTTTGTAAGTGTTCACTTAAATTATCTATATGTTCACTTTATTTACTGTATATGTTCACTTTGTATTTTGCGATAGCTAGAATAGTATATTTGCCGATGACACTTATAATTTCTGCTAATTTATAACAAAACCACGCTATCATCATCCCGTACAAGAACAAAAAAATTATATATTTGGGCTGAACATAATTTTAGGCCCATACTTGAGGATGGCCTCATCTCGGTAGATTTGGGCCGTCAGATCGGTTGGCAGCGTAACAATCACCGTCCGTGCTTCCTCGCCTTCCCCTGGTGCCCCTGCCATAATCACCACCAAACCCTCCCCTTGTGCATTGCCTATACGGCACCCGACATGCACAGGTATAGCTCCGGGACTGAATTCGGCATTATATACCGGTACATTGTCCCATGCTAGGCATGTGAGCTCTGGTCCATACATTTGGAATGCCTTTTCCTTGCTGCGCTCGTGTAGCCACTCTACACTGGACCAAACATCATCTTCCTTGATGCCAGACACGTGACAGTTCAGCTCGGATGCTATGTGACTCCAACCGGATGAAAGATCGGCTTTGACTCCGAAAAAATGGAGTGCATTGCCGTAAAACCCTAGAGGGAGAGGAGCAGACATACGCCGGCGGCAATCCACTGCAAGAGTTAACTGAGCGGTGCCTAGAGATGCGCTTTTGTATGAGGAAATCCGAAGCCATAGGAGTGATGCGAGTGCATCAAATGGAGAGAGGTTGGAGAGTTGGAGGTCGGCAAGGCATTGGCGGACTGAAGAGGCCGAGAAAGCAAAGGTGACTGATGACATGGCAGGAGGATGCAGGGGAGGAGGAATGGTGGACTTTTCGGACAGGTGAGGGGAAGATGGAACGGGGTTTTTACGGGGGTAGAAAGCCCATGGATGGAAGAATGGAGGGCAAGTGACGAGAGCGCGGCGGTGAGTCTCAGACCAGGCTCTGGAGAAGACTGCAACGCAAGTGGGGTCTGCGTGAAAGTGTGTGCAGCTTATTCCCACCGCCATTGAACCATCCTTGAAATCAGTGAACTGCAAGCATGAAATTAATTTGCAATTTACCAATGGTTATTTTGTTTCAAAGGTGAATGAATTCACTGAAATTGCTTCATCTAAACTCATCTGCTAGATTGTTGAAAATTTAAATTATAGAGTATTTCAAAACCCTCCTAGTGATGTAATTAGCTACAAACCGATCAGACATATAAGAGTTCAAAGTTCAAACTTTGGTTCTACTGTTGTAATGCATAATGATAAAGAATTAGTACCATCAGAATTTATATAACAAATAGTTGACAGGGACTCCTTAAATTTGGTGAGACATGAGATGAGGACCTCAGTCAACCAAAATCAAGTTCGTTAAAATTAGTTGTCAAAAAATCACCAGGAGTCCAGGACAGTGATATTTCCCTAACCAAAAGGAGCTGGAAAAAAAATAACCTGAATACAATAAGGAGACCAGAGGTAGGGATCGGATCCGACATCCTCCCAATAGGCTAGCTGCCTCTCCTCCTCGTCAGTGGCAGTTGCCAGAAACTCATCCAAGGTGGTATCGGCTCGAGCATCGACCATTCTTACCCCTGCATCATTACACTTCACCATCCATTCCCCGCATCCATCCCCTTCATTTTTAACTAGCCGGCCTGTCATGGCCGGGTAGTACGACAACACGTCACAAAGGGACTCCTTGAGTGCAGTCATTGTCACTGTCGGTGCTTGTCTGTAGTAACAGACCAGGTGGACTGAATGCCGGCTCATGGAGTGGTCTAAGGCTGTGAACTCATGTGTCTTACCGGGCTTTACTGGTGTAAGTGAGGGTGCCGTAGACTTGGCATAAACTGTCACTCTGCTCCGTCTCGTCTCCACAGAGACAGTCATTGTAGCTTCTTCAAAGATAGGATGAAATAAACGCAGATTGGTTGGGCTTTTCTATATTAGATCCGCTTTAGGAACTTTCTTTTTCTAACGTCTTTTGGTGAATCTCTGAACTAGAAGGAGGTGTCTATATATGAAGATGAAAGGAGGAAATGAGTTGAAGATGCGAACTAGATGTTAGGTAGGATTGGTTGAATGCATTAAAATTTATAGCCACGTGGTGGGTTGTGATTGGAGGGAGATCAATTCGGGGACATTTATTAGGTTTCTGATTTTGCTTTACATAAAATTGGCGGTCTTAAAAGATGATAACTAAATTGAAAATGAAAGCAGTACGAGTTCAACTGTTCAACTCAAAAGCCTCTCTACAATTGTTGAGGAATGACAATATGGAGAAATGTTTGGATCTAGTTCAAGACTCTGCGCCGAGCTTGACATTTTATAATATTTTGATAGTTTTCTTTGTTATGTGTATCGTTCAATTTGCTATTTAGTATGATGATAAATTATAACAGTCAATTGGACCAATAGGTAAAGAGAATAATTTAAGATGAGATAGTGAACAACAAAGGCATTGAAATAAATAAATTAATTTATCAATTGTAGCACCCAAAATCAATGTGTGTGAAGAGTAAATATGACATCAAAGTTCTAATGTTAATAAATTATATAGAAGAATGCAACACTCGAAAAATTATTTACAGTCACTAAAGAACATGAAAAAATTATATGATAATTATCTATTCTAGAGTGAAATTTTTATAATTGTCTTTAATCTTTAATAAAAGGTTGATCAAGTACGGTATGTTCTAAGTTTTGATTTGTCTTTCTTACGGGAAAAGTTGAAAACAAGTTAATACATTGCAGGAAATTCCAGAGAACATAAGCTTAGGTTAGACGAAGGACGATATGGCAACCAACAGATGCTCTTTAAATTGCAACGGAGCGAGATCCAAATTAATTTCTCGAAACACAATATAAATTAATGATCCAGCCTATACCACCTGCCACATTTTGATTTTTCTTTTCCTGAAAAATTA
This sequence comes from Rhynchospora pubera, assembly GCA_028095005.1. Lineage (NCBI taxonomy): Eukaryota > Viridiplantae > Streptophyta > Magnoliopsida > Poales > Cyperaceae > Rhynchospora > Rhynchospora pubera. Next base: position 154,128,438 of record CM051462.1, on the reverse strand, counting down.
ATTGCGCTCATAGTATAGTACATTTTGCAAATATAAGAGAGATTTCATTACTTTGACATTTTTTTTTTGAAATAAGAATATTTATTTATAAGGCATAGTTCACTTTGTAAAATAGAGTTTATTCCTCTTTCGAGTTCAGTTGAAATTGAACCCGTTACCTCTAGAATAACAGCGGCGTCACTGACCATCTGTGCTGGACTTCCACATTCTTATTTTGACAATTTAAAAAGTAAACCTTAGTTTTATAAATCGAGCATCATGACATGATCTCTGTAAATTTTAGATCTTATTTTTATTAAGTTTGTTCGAATTTTCAACGGTGTTAAAGTAGCTACTTTTTATGCATCATCAAACGCTACTTAATTTATTTAATATTTTTATTTATATATCCAACAAGCATCAGATCCAAGTTCGTCTAGTGGGGTGCCTTGTCTTTTAGTTTTTTTCCCCATCCAATATGTTTTGTATGTATTTTTATGGTTGTATGAGCAATTTTAATGAGAAATATATCTTTGAACCTACAAAAAGTATTAATATAATTTCATTGTTGAACTCCATAATAAAAATTTCATACTTGTGATGTGATATTTATATGAACATCAATATAAAAATTTCATACTTGTGAATTGCCGAAATTATTTAATATAAAAATTCAGACACCAAAAAATTTAATACAAAGAATTATTTATTTTTTTTTAATAAGAAGAAAGTTCCAACGCGTTTATAAACCGCGCCTCTCTCTCTCCTCTCGAACGCGTTTTATAAACGCGTTAAAAGCCTTAAAATACGTTTATAAAACGCGCTAGAAGCTGCAGTGATTGCGGCGAAAGTTTCTGAGTTTGCGCGTTATTTTCTGATTTTACGCGTTTATAAAACGCGTAAGAAGCCTTCTTACCCTTTTATAAAACGCGTTCGAGAGATCTAATTTCCATATAAATACCCATCCTTCTGTCGTCCAAAATAAAAAAAAACAGAGAAAAGATCTGAAAAAAAGAAAAAAATGAGAGGAAAAGAAGAGTTAGATGGTGGAATGCAAAATAATATTAGTTGGTGCGAAACTAATAGCCATAAGGGTTGTATGCGGCACACTTATTCACTGATACAGAGTCGCACACAATCCTTATGGCTATTAATATTCCACCAACTTTAAAATAAAAACTTTCCTGTGGAATCTGTTATTACGTGTAGAGGACGGTTTGTTGGGCTGGGTCTACGAGCCATAACACCGCAGCCGACATCCTTGGATGAGAATCTGCATACATGCAGTCATCCTCATCCAAGTCTCAGAAAAAGAGGGGGTCAATATGACAATCAGTCACCCTACTCTTATCTATTAGTTGCGGTGATGTTTTCTCTTCCCACCCTTAGCAATGGATCCTCTACAATTTTTTTTTATGTGGTTCAAAATTTTAATATCATGTATTTTGTAATTTTTTTTGTTGTGTATTGTGTGGTTCAAAATTTTAATAAATTGTAATTTTTAATTTGTATTGTGTTTTTTATTATAATGTTCATTGAGTTGTAATGTCTAATATACTTTAAATAAATATTAAGTCTCTTAATATTAATATTTCGAATTTCACAATAAAAATGAAAATGGATAAAATAAAAACTAAAATAAATTAGATAATAAAACTTACAACACATATACTACACGAATTAATACATATACTAAAACATGAATTAATACATATACTAAAACATAAAAGAAAACAGATAATAATAGAACACACAATAATAAAAACATATAATTATAGAAAATCTAATTATAGAACACACAATAATAAAAACATCTATTTATAGAAAACCTAATAATCAGTCCAAATGATATATGTCATTTCCATTTAACGGGTGATTTTCAAATCCAGGAGGACATGCCTGTTGCAAACGCAACCAAACGATTCCATCTCCACGTCGGACATGATATCCTCCATCCCTCTTAACTGCATCCGTCCAATATTTCGGCCCTCTCACTACAAAAACGTCGCGTTGAAAAACCTTCACGTAAAATTTGTCAGAAGGATAGTGCAAGTAGACGTGCCGAAGAATATCTCGTTTACTTATTCCTCCATCTCCTTGTAGAAGCACACCGGTACAAACATGACGTGGTTTAGTTGACATTATGTTTTCTCGGTTTCTTTTCTCTGCGTAACTTCTCTAAAGTTTTGGTTTTTGATTTCTGAATTTTCGACGTGAATTTGCGGAGAAGCAGGACTATTTATAGACTCAACCCTTATTACCCGTTTATAAAACGCGTAATAAGGTTTGAGCGCGTTTTATAAACGCGTACGAAGGGCTAAGTTAATGGAATTCAATACTTTCGCAGGCTGTCAGTCTGTTTTACTGTTTTACCTGGACTCCACCTTCGTACGCGTTTATAAAACGCGTTCGAAGGCCTCCAACGCGTTTTATAAACGCGTACGAAGGTGGTGTCCACTTTTTGAGCAGCGTGATACTGTGTTTGAGCAGCGTTTTATAGCGCGTTTTTTGAGCAGACCCCTATTCTAGCGCGTTTTATAAACGGCTAAATAATTGGCTATATATATCTCAATTCGTTCTCCTATTTCGTATCACAAAATCACAAACAAAAGACGCGTAAAATCAGAAATTTGAGAAATGGAGAAGGATCAAAATAATAATAAGATGGGGGAGGAAACATCCAAGGTGGGGGAGGGAACACCTAATGTGGGAGCAAAAAGGATCCCATTATACGGCCCTCCGAAGAGAAGGGCCGTCTCGGCTGTACGTCGTTTCCCTCCAGGATGTGGCAGGAACCCTGATTTTAGTATGGGGGTTAAAATAGATGAGAGTTCTAGTGAGAATAAGGAGGAGGAGAAGAATAAAGAGGTTAAGGAAGTGGAGAAAAATTAGAGTTTAATTGTGCTAGAATAATGAAATTTATCTATTTTATTTTCTATGAAATTTATGTTATTGTATGAATTTATGTTATTGTATGATTTTATGTTTTATCTATGTTTTAATATTTATAACTAATTAATATAAAAATTAAGAAAAATTTCCATTACAATAACTCTCATTAATATGAAAACAACGATTTAATTTAATAACAATTTTCATTACAATAATTCTCATTAATATGAAAACAACGATTTGCGGAGACTCATGGACAGTTGCCCAATTCTGCGAGAGCCTTCGACAGTCGTCGAGTTCCTCCCTAATTGGGTCGGCAGAACTCTACCGCTCATTACCCACGATCGTAGGCAGCAAAGTGTTGGTCTACCTCAGATGATGATGAAGTTAGCGAGCTGTCCATCTGGGCCGACCTTCGTACATAATAACAGATTCCACCGGAAAATCTCTTATTACAATTTTGCACTTATTAACATTGAGAGGTGAGAATGAGAGAGATGAGAATGATATTCAGAGGTGAGAATGAGAGATGCGAGAATTGTGCGTTTTATAAAAAGGTAAAGCCTTTTAACGCGTTTTATAAAATGGTACAAAGCCTTTTAACGCGTTTTATAAAAGGGTACAAAGCCTTTTAACGCGTTTTATAAAAGGGTAAAGCCTTTTAGCGCGTTTTATAAAAGGGTAAAGCCTTTTAGCGCGTTTTATAAAAGGGTAGAAAGCCTTTGAACGCGTTTTATAATAGGGTAAAACCTTTTAACGCGTTTTATAAAAGGGTAGGAAGCCTTTTAGCGCGTTTTATAAAAGGTTACAAAGCCTTTTAGCGCTACGAGTTAATTAACTGCTTCTCAACGCTAAATAGTTAATTGAATGCTGAGGGTCCCATTATATGAGTTAATTAACTGCTTCTCAACACTAAACAGTTCAAGTGCCTCAGTCTTTGCATGAAGGTCGGATGAACTATAGAGTACAAAGCCTTTTAGGATTAGGGCTTTTTGTAGATAACAAGAATGCATGTCTTCAAGCTAACACTAAACCTTTCAACATTATATTATACGAGTTAATTGTAAAATTCTCTTACAATACATTCTATTACAATATATAAAATTACGACAACACTTAATCTTTAATTATTTCATTTTTTCTTCCTACCGAAAGACAGTATATTGCCAAATTTCCCCCCAAACAATCCTTTTCGTCCTCTCTCCCTTGATGTATTGCCTTGATCTGTTGGAAATCTAGCCGACTCACTTCTCATATTTCCAGATGCGACATCTCTTACCCGTGGATCAATGCTTATAGAATTTTTCTGTGGTTGTACAGATCCTTGGTCCTCCCGATTATTGTTGCTTCCTGGATCAACATGCAATGACATCCGTCCTGGTTGAATGGGTGTTTGACGAGTCCGAACCGTACGTTCAGTACTCGCTGCCCTTCTTGGACTGTTGGCCCTTGTTGGTGGTCTACTGGTGTATCGACCGGATTGCAATGCGTCCATCGGATATGGCGGTTGGGGTGCTGCTTGTTGCGGTTGACTAGTTGAAGCTTCACCTTGATTTTTCTTTTTTGTTTTTCTTGTGGAACCTCCACCTTTCCTTCCTTCCATCCTATCCATCCACATCTCTGCACGAATGATTTTGCGCCTTCCTCGATTGACCAAACTCTTGTCGGGGACAATTATCGGACCTGTATAAACTGGCTACTCTTCCTCATCTTTGTAACAATGAAACCGACCTGCTGACCAAATCATGTGCTGGTTTTGCATGCTATAGTGACCATCCACAAATTGATCTACATTGTAATTTGTCTCCCTGCAAACAGCAATGACATGTGCGCAAGGGATACCTGTCAATTGTGGTTTTTGGCACTCACATGTGGTTCGAGTGAAGGGCAATTGCACATCGGTTTGCTCCATGTCGGGTGGAATTTGAACTGTGTAATGGGAATAATCGTAGCCTACACCATCACGGTACTCCTCGCGAACTTTCACGCGAAATTCTCCAAGGTCCAATCTTAACACGAATGTGCTCATAAACTCCTCTGAGATTGCAACAAAAAGATGAAGTTAGTTCAAAATGGATTAAAATGAATGAATGAATTGAATTCTTTTTCTTTAAGTACTTACGTGATTTTCCATCATGCTTGATCAATTTATTCTTTACTCCTTCCGGCCATCTTTTTCCTAAACTCAACCTTTGAAGTGCTTCTTGTGTTCGCTTGTTCATCCAGTTGGCACATTTATACCACGTGCCTTCTATAAGTGCTGTCACTGGTAATCTTCTCTCTATTCTAAACACATTATTCAGACTCTCCGATCCATTACTCGTCATTATACCCCACCGATGCCCCTTGTCAAAACTCTGAGCCCATTTATATAGTTTTGGCCGCTCGTTGTTGTCATTTTCATTAATTTTACCACAATTTCTTAGGTACTGATAAGCCCTCAGGTTGTTTTCCTTCAGTACTCCCCAATTCTCTCTAAAACGTCTAGGATTTTTCTTGTTAGCAAGTCTACATTTGAAAAAGTTTTTCAAATCAGCATCTTGTGACCCGCCAGCCTCCTTCCATAAGTTTTCCGCAACATGCTGCATGCAGAACCGATGAATCGCTACTGCATGCGCACCTTGTGCCTTCCAACCGTAATCTACGGATGCAAATACCGCTTTTATTGCCTTATGACGGTCAGATATGACACAGTATCTAGTGTTCCGTCCTAAAACTTCCCATCTAACCCAAGACATAAACCATCCCCAAGTATCCTTATCTTCTTTCTCGCCCAATCCGAATGCAACCGGAATTAATCGATTTTCTGGATCATAACCACACACTGAGAACAATCTACCTTTGTATCGGCCCGATAAAAAACTAGCATCAATTGAGATAACAGGTCTGGCATATTTCATCGCTTCTATGCACGGACCAAAAGCCCAGGCTGCCATCTTGAAGACGCCAACGTTATGATCGTTTGTAGGCCAAGAAACTATTGTGTATTTCGTTCCTGGGGTTGTCGCCTTCATTGCCTCCAGGAGGCGTGGAAGTTTATTGTAAGCCCCTTCCCAAGACCCAAACAATTGCTCCAACGCTCGCTCCCTCCCACGCCATAGTTTATTATAAGTCGGTTCAATACGTGGATATCTAGCCCTTATGAGGCTTCCTATGTCCTGGACACTTTTTCCCAAATTTTTTTTCAATTCATCCCTAACGTGTTCGGCAATGAGACTAGCTGTAAGGTTTGCGTGACCTTTTTGGCCCGGGGGTCTCGAACAAATATGCTCATTTGGATTGGTAGAGATCTTCCAATTTGTATTATAACTCTCACGTCTACCATACAATCGCCACTTACAATTCGGTTTTTGCATGCAAACCATTACAATTTTTTGTTTATTGCTAGTTTCCGTTCGAACTTCTCGATTTGTTTTGCATGAAACATCACAGACAGCTAGAATTAATTGTTTTTTGGAACCGAATCGTTTACCAACAGCAAGTTCGCCTTGTGGCCCTAAACTACGCTCCGGCATACCAGCATACTCAAACACGGAAATATCACACAATTCACTTACAGGATGGTGCAAGTCTGTCCTTCCTGAAACGTATGGCTGGTCGCAGTTTGAATAAAAAGGCACTTCTCTCTCGGAGAAGTCCTCCACATCGGTATATTCTTCTCCGGTAGGAAGGTCGGAGTAAGTCGCCGGACCCTCATCTTCATCACCATCGGCAACCTCGACTTCATCTCCTGATGTGTTATTGTCTTGCGTAGGAACGGACTGTTCGCCAGTGTATTGGTAAGGGGTGGATTGCTGGACACACATAAGGTTTAAGGAAGTGTTTGGCTCACTGCTACCGGGCTCGTCAAGGGGTGTTAGGTTCAGATCTGGTCCCGTGCCATATACGGGGATGAAATCAACATGCAACTCAATAATCGGTAACCCTCTCGTCTCGAATGTCTCGTGGTAAAAAAGGCGCCATTGATCTTCAGAATTTACAGGAAGAAATAGCGATTCATATCTCCCATTTACAATTTCATTGTAACGACCATGGATATTCAAAGTGTACTGGGTTTCTAAAATCTGTAGCCTGCTGTATAATTCATTTCGAATTTCAGCAAATGTTGTATGCATACTACAACCGATGTGGAAGTAAGAAGCACCAAAAGTTGGACATTGGTTGACATATATTGTAATTGTAGACATTTTTGGATTTGATTGATAGGTTTTTTAAATTGTAAGAGATAATCTGTTGTTGACGATTTAAATTCTGCGAGAATGTATAGTCTTATATAACTTCAAATAACGCGTTTATAAATTCACAAACTTATAGACAGAAATGACTAAAGTTCGATCGAAATGACTAAAGTTTGATCGAAGTGATAGAAGTTGGAATGTTCAGGCTTCTAGCGCGTTTTATAAACGAGTAACAAGCCTTCTAGCGCGTTTTATAAACGCGTTAATTGCGTTTTAACTATTCCGAAAGTTCAGGCTTCTAGCGCGTTTTATAAACGCGTTTTAAGGCTTTTAACGCGTTTATAAAACGCGTTCGAGAGGAGAGAGAGAGGCGCGGTTTATAAACGCGTTGGAACTTTCTTCTTATTAAAAAAAATAAATAATTCTTTGTATTAAATTTTTTGGTGTCTGAATTTTTATATTAAATAATTCTTTGTGTGAATTGTGATGTGATATTTATATGAACATCAATGAGAAATTAATATTTCGTTTGATTGCTCATTAATTGTTTGCAAAATACGATTAATCCCTTGATAGGATCACGTATGCGGTATGCCAATATCCAAGCTAGTTCGCTGTATCATGTTTAAGCTAGGTCGATGTAGAATTATTTGGCATATTAATCCGAAGTTCAAAACCATAAGATCGATAACTGTTCTTTTTTTTTTTTTTTTTTTAGAAGAGAGCAATCCAAACATAGTTATTACCAACCTTTCTGTTAAACCACGAAAGTATTTTACAATGCTATATTATTGTAACTCATTAATAAAGATTATCAACTTGAACAAAGCATCAACTTTCGTAGCTTCTACTAGCTAATTTTAGAATAGCTTGGAGGAAAAGATTGCTAATTGATTGATATCCACACGACCACAACCACACCCTTCCAATTCCAGGAAAGCAGGGAACGTATAACCAACATAATTGACAATGTGAATCCTAGCATATCTCCCTAGATAGCCCCTATCTAGCGTTTCTTAAAAAAAAAAAAAGAATCCTAGCATATCTAGCTTAACTGTCTACTAGGCAAAAACTGAAAGAACGATTAAACAGGCTACCTAGGCCTAAAAAGGTTCTCTTTGCACAACCAATCAAGGTTCTCCAGACTCCAGCCCAGATTTCCGGGCTTAATTATTTTTAATTAGTCACTGACAGGTGGGTCCAGCAGCCTTTTATTGAGCTTCAGGCTTTTTCAATGGACCCATCTATCAGTGAGCGCTGCATTACAATTTACAAATCTTTCCAGTATATTCCAATATAGATTCTTCTCCAGTGTTGACTTAACTACGAAAAGGCCATTTGCATTTAAGAATTTCGGTTCCAAGTATCTCTATAAAAACTGGACGTCTCCATTTAAAACAAATGGAGGTGATTTTCAACTTGTGTACACAGTACACTGTACAGGGTGCAAATCAAAGTATCAAACTACCCAACGAGGAGCCCACAAAATGCTTTATTTCCTCTGGAAGCTACCTCAAAATCTCCCAATTAATTTCATGCACCAGGACCATCCACCATATTCTCCATAACCGTTGACCGGACTAGACTAGACAACGCTAGAAACTGAGGTCTCAGTGCGCCACGTGTCATCATCAATCTCCCTTTCCCTCCCTACTCCTTACACGATCCATCTGGAACCATCTCTCTCTTCTTCCAACGGTTCCTTTTTAAATCCCCTTCCCTGCTCGCTTAACAAGCCAACATTAAACTCTCAATCAACGAAACAAAGAAGCAAACAAGAAAGAATAAAGTCTTCGACAACAAAAGAGAGATAACAACAGGACAGGATGTACTTCAGGCCACCATATGGTAAAGGCGTGGCGGGTGAAGTGGAAACCGGGCCAACCGGTTTCTACCCGATAATGCTGGAGAGTCCGGAGCTGAGGTGGGCCTTCATCCGAAAAGTATACTCCATCCTGGCCATTCAAATGCTCCTCACAGTTGTTGTCGCGTCGATTGTTGTGTTTGTTCGGCCGGTTGCCAATTTCTTTGTTTCAACTCCTGCCGGCATCGGGCTGTACATCTTCTTGCTCATTCTTCCCTTCATAGGTATGGTTTTCTTTACTTTTATTATTTTATTGTTTTAAATGGTGTACTATATAATATATTTAGAAGTAATGTATAATGTATATTCCAGTTCAAGTCAGTCAAGAGATAATTTGCTCCGATGTGAAGGAATCCACATTGTTCTCTCAATTCTCTCAACTTTCCCACCAATTAGTGAATAATGTTTTTTTTTCCTTTTCTTTTTGAAAAAAAAACCTACTAGTGCCACTATATTCAAGTGGTAGTTAACTAGTTACTGCTAACAGTTTTAACCATATATAACCAAAACTGCTGCAAAATTACTAGTCGCCTTGTGTATAAACCCCCAATATCTGCACCCAATTAGTCATAGTTTATTACATTTTCTATCCTTCTGGTTAGCGTTGTCAATGGTCTGTTGTTTCGAATGTTTCTGTTCCATTCCATCCAAAATGGAACAAAAAGGGAATGAAAATGGGTTTTATTTTTAGAAATAGAATGAAAACGGAACATGTTATTCTGCACGTTAGTATTTCATTTACCGAAAACTTGACTGAAATTAATGAAAAATGACAGAAATTAATGGAAAATGAAAAACGGAACAGAAAACGAAACAGAATGGTATTTTGTTACGTTATCAGAAACCGAACGAAAACGGAACATACCAGTTTTGTTCTGTTTCTGCACGTTTGACACCTCTGCTTCTGGGTACTAATATGTTGAATATTTTTCTGAATCCTTTGTATAGTGTTGTGTCCTCTGTACTTCTACTACCAGTACCACCCGGTCAATCTGTTGCTTCTAGGATTGTTTACAGTGGCTATGAGCTTTGCGGTTGGCTTGACATGTGCTTTCACCAAGGGTAAGTAATCTTTCACATCTTGATATTCATTTCATTGTCAAATTATATATTTAATTTAGTGTTAAATCATATTTGTAGCCAATAATGCCTACAATTATGACATGTTAGTATTGATTATCATTCTTATTTTCGGCATGAATTATGATTATATTGCAGGTGAGATAATATTAGAATCAGTGATTCTAACAGCGGTCGTAGTCGTCAGCCTCACAATGTACACCTTTTGGGCCGCGAAGCGCGGTAACGACTTCAGCTTCTTGGGACCATTTTTGTTTGCTGGTGTTATGATCCTCATGGTTTTTGCTCTTATTCAGGTTTGTAAATATGCATCCACCTTAATCAAAATGCCAAAATTGTGAATTATAAGATTAATTAGTTAGTGGTACTACTAGTGTTGGTAAGTTACCAAATGTAACGCAACTGAGTACCTGGTACCACTAGTGTTGGTACTATATATAGTGGTCACTCTTCATATTTAATTTGTATGATGTACGATATGCAGTGTTCGACTTTTATGGAATATTTTGTTCATGTAGATTTTCTTTCCGCTTGGGAGAATATCACTGATGATATACGGTGCTATCGCATCTCTGATCTTCTGTGGCTACATTATATACGATACCGATAACTTGATCATGAGGTATTCCTACGACGAATATGTATGGGCTGCAGTGGCGCTGTACATTGATATTATAAACCTGTTCCTGTCTCTTCTCACATTATTCCAGGCTTCAGACTCGTAGATATTAATTGTAAATAAGAAATTAAAGCGTTGTTATTGTCGAGGTGTTAATAAATGTTTTTTTTCTAAAAAAACTAGGGCTGTGATCGGAAACATAAATTTAGCGTGAGAATCGGAAATGGAATTTTCTCTTTCCCAAATCTTCTGATCGGAACCGAGGAAGGAGGTGTGCGAGAGTTCATTTCGCGAGAGTCGGCGAGAAAATTTTGGCTCCGTGAATTCCGCTCATAAACCAAGAAATTTGGCGAGAATTCGTTTCGGCCGTTGGATCTTCTCTTTCTCCGGTGAGCGATTGAACTCTCGCGATTTTCTCCGACCGTCGCCGATCGCCGGAAACGATTTTGCGTCAGATTTCTTTTCTTTTCTTTTCTTTTCTTTTCGTGCTTGTTTGTGTTTCCGATCAGGGCCTAGATCGAGTTGATTAATGTATTGAATTCTTGAGCTTGTATTGAGATTGTGGTCTAAATTGAATGTGGAAACTGTCGTCTTGGAAAGAGATTTGCTATTACGGCCATTGCTAGTAGACCTGTCAACGGCAGCCCACGTCACGTTATGACGTTCTGTATATGCGAAATGGAACGGTTAATAATACAGTTTTTATTTCGTTTCGATAACAAAACGGCAATCTGATTTCATTGTTTCGAACTGTTTCATTTCGTTTTCAATTAAAATCAGTGTAAAATATAAAGTGAAACAGTTAACGGAATGATATTTCATGCGTTTTTCTAACGAAACGGCAAACGAAATGTTATTTCGTACTGTTTTTCTAAACGAAACGGTAAACAACATTAGGTGTTACATGCTTTCTTTCGACATTAGACAAGCCTAATTACTAGTCAGCGACTTTATTGAAAATCATGACTTTAGTTCACGAAATAGATTTATTTTCTAAGGTAGACTAAAATCAGTCATAACTGACGGATGGTCTCGTCAATCGCGATTATATCTCAAAATTTGAGGTTCTTATAGCTAATTTAAACCGTTTAATATGTTATCTATATTAAAATCTCATTAGAAATCAAATTTTATTTTTTTTCTGAATTTTTTTATTATTTTTTTAGTTTTTAAAAAATCATTGTTATTGAAGAGTCCATAATTGTTGGGATGAAGAATTTTATAAAATACCAAAAAAAAATTCAGAAAAAATGTAAAATTTGATCTCCAACGAGATTTTAATATGGAGAACTACACATTGAATGGTTCGTATCGACTATTAAATTTTTTTAAATTAAAAAATCTCATGCATCCGTCAGTCGCGACTGATTTTAGTTTATCTCTTATTTTCTTCTCATTTTTGTATTTTTCTCTTCTTCAACGTATATTTGATAACAGCAATCACCTAAGTGGATCAGCTCAAAAAAATAAATCTGAAAAAACATGGCCATATTATCGCGTTTTTACGCAAATTTTGTCGGGAAAATTTAGATTATTCGATTATTCACGAAACTACTTCCCATAATTTGTTAGATTGCTTAATAAAAATATATTAATTCAAATGAAAAGATAAAATTTCTACACATAATAATAATAAATATCATGTTTCGTGTACATTCATAACATTTTTACCTTTATTTTGTGAGCAACAAATCGAAAAATCTATATTCAGAAAGATTTTTTTTAATAAGAAAAACTTTATTTTAAAATTTTTTAATTGCAACCGTGAATTATTATTATTATTATTATTAATAAGAACCATTATATAAGACGTGTATAAGCTGCACTATATATATCCTCCCTCTCCTAATAGCGCTGTCTATATCTGCGTTGTAGGCTCTAATAACGCGGGTCAAAAGCGTGCTATATGGCCAAGATATTCCTCCCCCCACCCCTTTTGTCATTTTAATTCACTTTAGATCATTTCAATTCAATTGTACGAGAATTATGTCGAGTAATTTGTGAATTTATAACTGCGCTATTGCATATTATATAAACTCCTCTTTTTTTGCAGAAATCAAATCCAGTAAACTGAAAATCTTTTTCCCTAATTTTGCGATGAAGGCAAAGAAGAAGGTCCCATGAGTTGCTCTGATTTTTTCACCAAAGAGGATTTTAGCGATGTGAAGGATTGTGCTGCAATAGAAGTATCCTTTCATATGAATTGTGCGATTTTTCAATGTTTGATTCTGTTGGTATGGTCAAATCAAACTTAAGGCCATAATGAGAACTTACTCCTGGTAAAATATTTCGATATAAAAAATAACTGTGTCCGACAGATTTTGTTTATACTTAACAAAAGAAATATTGAAGTAAGAACCAAATTAAGCAACAGAGAGAAACTTATAATGGTTTTGTGTCCAAGCACCAAAATGTAAGTGGAAATTATAAGCCTGAAGGTTATAATTCCAATTAGAGGATTTCTGTGACATCCCATCGATGACCTAGTTTGACTATTGTTGACCAGTGTTGACTTGTTGACCAATTGTTTTTGCCATTTGACTCTTTGACCTTGTGTTGACCGGATGGAAGGAAAGAAATGAAAAAAAAAAAGTTTGGGCCGAGCCCATATTTTTGACACCTGCCAACAAAACAACCTGCGTGTCCCATTTATTTCATGCATATTCATTCTTGTTGCCACGTGTCACTTTGTTAAGCGGCATGAATTCCTTTGTAAACTCTTTCCTCTTGTTTATCCGAACCAAGCATCTTTTCCCATTTACACTTAGAATGCTTTTTCCATGCGAGAAACCAAAATGAGTTAGAATGTTGATTATAATTTGATTAGTTTGGCCAATTGAAAATTAGATTTTACGTCGCAGTTGATCGAATGATTGATTTCATTTGTTTGTTGATTTCTGGACCGCTTAATCAGGTAACCGGACTTCTCTATATTTAATTTTGCATTGATTGGATCGATATGATTTATCGTTTGGTTTTGATTGAATATGTTTATTGTTTTTTTATTGGTATATTTTACGGGATATCGGAGTTTGGAATTGGATGTGAATTTAAATATGAATTTTGAGCCCTGATCCTCCTTAATTCGGGGAGGGGCCGGTCCTGATCCTCCTGAGTTCGAGGAGGGACCACACTATAACTGAATGATTGACTGTCTAGACCCGATTATCTCCGTAAAATATATTATTTGTTCTGTGGATTCATTCGATCTGATTGAATTTTGTTATAATAATTAAATGTAGAGAAGCTGCGTCGTTAAATAACCGGTTACTAAGATTTGTACCTGACTTTGTTTGTTTTTCTATTGCGACGCAGGTTGACGGGCCGTCGGATGGATACAGAAGATACCGTTCTCAGCTCGTGCCCCGCGACTCGTCGGTGCGGGACGTGACAATTTTCACCCATCTAATCTAATATACTTGTACGAGGTCGCTTACCAAGTGATGGCACAATAACCTTACAACCGACCTTATTGCCGATCATGCTCGAGATGTACTAAAGAAAATCTCGCTATAACGGTTAATCGAGTAGGGGGCTTATAAGGGTTAGATATCCACGTATTGAAGTGTATATAAGCATGGATCTATTTCTAGTTCAGTGTCAAGTTTGTTTTAGAATTTTAGATATAAATTAGCAGGAGTTGACAAACCAGAGCTTACTAGTGAGCCGCTATGGAAGTCGCAAATGTTGGAGTTATGTCCTAGAAGTCAATAGTTTAATGGCTATTATATTAGTTTATGTTACTGATGATACTTGATCATTTGTTCATAGAGTTTATTATTGACATATCATTCAGATTGAGGATCTGAATTGTAGATCTCTGTAGATCATTGGTTAGAATAACAATAATATCTCTAAATAGTCCATAGTCTTGATAATTAACAAGTAACATTAATTCTCAGATAAGACTAGTATGCAAGTTAAGTGATGATTAAATTCTTCAAATCATAGGTAAAGAGTTACCGACTTAATTGCATATGTGTATGTTACTAGAACATAGCATAGGACATGACGCAATGAAATAAATATATGGATTGTGTTATGTGTCATTGTTTATTTCATACGTGTTTGATTCCGAATTTGAGATAATTTAGTTTTTCCACATGAGGATAGCCTCTATAAATATCGTCTAACGTTGATTCCTAATAAAATTGCTATACGGACTTTATTTATATTCTCTTGAATTGTGCGGGGACAAAATGTTCATCAAGACAACCGTATGTCTCTCATTAGTTCACCTAGTAAGTGATGATATCTACAAGGCCCCTTGATGGAGTTGGATCGTATGCGCTCAACTAGGCGATCAACTCTAGATCAAAAAGCGTATAATCTACAAGGTCCCTTGATGGAGTTGGATCGTATGCGCTCAACTAGGCGATCAACTCTAGATCAAAAAGCGTATAATCTGCAAAAATGACACATTCATATCTTGGATTATACAAAGATATCATGTGACACATGAATCAAAGCAATAAGATGCTTTTTCTTATGCATGATTGAAGTATTGTATTGGTACAGTATTTATTTATGTTAATTAGGAATCATAACGTGTTGCTAGATACCGCTTATGATTATTAGAAATAAACAACGATTTAATTTTCATGGCCAACATGACATAAATCCTCGAGGGTCATGTTAGGAAATGCATAATTTTTAAATTTATAGTTAATTACACTTAATTAACCACAAACAACATGCATCAAAAGGGATCTATTGCTTTAAGCATCCAACACAAGAGAAAAAGGGTTTGGATTATACCTCCCGCAAAATCGTATTTGTGGGGTTTGATTCCAATACGTGGGAGTCAGTGACGTGCTCTCCTTGCGCCTCCACCACGGTTGACGGCCGCCTCGAGTCCACAAGAGATTAACCAAGCTCTAATTGATTCGTGCTAGCGAATCAAGGAGAGCAAAGCTAATCAAAGATATTCTCTCTTCTTCTTTAATTAACAATTTAATTAGTAGAGAGAATAATGCTCAACACATGAGCTAATGGACAGAGAGGGGGGTTGAGGTCGGCGACCAAAGAGAGGGGGAGAGAGATGGTGACTAGGGTTAGGGAAGAGAGAAGTCTCAAATTTGCATCTATACATCTCTATATATAGTGTACAAACCCTACCTACCACCAACCATGTATTTACAAAAATGTCATCCCACCTACCTCTTGTAGCCGGTCTCTATTGGGCTCAATATGGGCCTCTCAACTCTTTCAATCAAGCTTCTAATTCATTTAATTAAAAGCTACTCCAAATGCTCTTCAATTGGGCTATATATTTAATACATAATTACATACATATTGGCCCAACAAATTAATATAACTATTTATATTAAATTGTGTTGAGCTAAAATAATTATTAACTAATTAATAATTATTATAGGATTAGCTAATACATTAATTTATATGAATATGATCAATTTGACTTAATTAATTATAACGGTATATAATTAATTAATCAACTTATTATATTTTTACAACACGCGTTGTTGCGAATAAATAAATAATACACTATTTGGTTGAATCTCTATTTGTGTGACCTTTTGAGAATTTATACTATGTTAGACATGAAAATAAATCTCTATTTATTCCCAATAATCATAAACGGTATCTAACAACACGTTATAATTCTCAATTTACCTAATTACGCGTATACGATCCGATTCTAATTCAAACAGATATCGTCACTCACTAAGTGAATTAACGAAGGACATACGATTTTCTTAATGATTAATTTTTTCCTCAAGGCTGCCGCACCAGATTGGGGAAGACTGAATTTATTTGACATTTGAGACAAACATACATAATAATATTTTAATAGAAGTACTAATACCAATACCAAACAAATATATATATTAATTAACAATTAACAAGCACCCAAATGTGAATGTGAAAGGCATCCAACGCACAATAACATGAGACATGTGCCACGCACGCACAGTGCGCGTTTCGATATCAAAGAGCAATGTTTATATACTATCCATATTAGCTTCGACAGCACCTGTGGGACTAATATAACACCTTAAAACCGGACAAAAAAGAATACATGTTGGGCTGAGTGATGACTTTGGGCTATACGATATTGGATTGTATAAGTAATCTTCAATAAGTCCAATTAATCAGACTGTGGAGAGGATCAGAGGAGAACCATTGTAATAATATATACATCCATATTATATTTCCTCAATATAACATGGTTATTCCTAAATAATTACTGTTGTGAATAAATTAATTAATTAATCAATCTTATCATATTTTCACAGTACTTACTGCTGTGAATAAATAAATAATGCATTGTGTGATTAATGTCCTATTTGTGTGACCTTTTGAGGATTTATGCTATGTTGAACATGGAATTAAATCGTTATTTAATTCCAATAATCATAAGCGGTATCTAGTAACACGTTATGATTCCCAATTCGCATAAATAATGTACTGCTACAGTATTTAAATCCTGCATAAGAGAATAAATATGTTTCTCTATTTTGATTCTTATGTCTCACGATATCATCGTATAATCCAAGATAGGAATGTGTCATTCTTGCAGATTATACGCTTCTTGATCTAGAGTTGATCGCTTAGTTGCGCGCATACGATCCAACTCCATCAAGGGGCCCAAACAGATATCGTCACTCACTAAGTGAATTAATGAGGGACATATGATTTTCTTGATGATTAGCTTTTCCCCGCACAATTCAAGAGAACATAAATAAAGTTCGTATAGCAGCCCTTATCGGGAATCAGCGGTAGACAATATTTATTGAACCTATCCTCATGTGGAAAAGATAATCATCTCAAACTTAGAACCAAAATCATAACGAAATAAACAATGACACATAACACAATCCATATGTTTATTTCATTGGGTCAAGTCTTGTACTATGATAATCTCTTTACCTATGATTTGTAGAACTTAATCATCACTTAACTTAATTAATGTTCCTTGTTAATTATCAAGATTATGGACCGTTTAGATTTATTATTGTCATTCTAAAGAATGATCCACAGAGATCTACAATTTAGATCCTCAACCTGAATAATCTGTCAATAATAAACCTAGGAACAGATGATAATATATCATCCATAACATAAACTAATATTTAAATTATTGACTTCTAGGACATAACTCCAACACGTATTAGAATTAATCAATGATAGTTAATCATATTCGTTCATTTATTGATCACTTGATCTAATATCAAATCGGCTCCAAATTTTATAAAACTTATATGAAAATGTATCGCCCGTAAAATTGAACAAGATCAACTGTTTGAATTTAACATATAAATTAAAAAAAAAATTTAATATAAAAAAATAGTGTTGGCTGTGCCGTCCAGCCGATTAGTAAGGCTGTAGAGGATGTGAATCCGGCTAAAGTCGGGGATTCATTGAACCAAGACGGAAGAAAAGAGGCAGGCTTCGTCTATATAAGGAGGAGCCAGAGGAGAGAAGAAGAGAGAGAGAAATAGACACCAGAAAGATAGGTTTAGGAAGAGAGAAAGAGAGAGGCATTCTGTCGAACATATGATAGGTTAGAGAAAGAATAGAGAAATCTTGTGTAAAATCGTCAATAAAGATCTGAGAGAAGCGTATTAGGATCAAGGTAGGTTCAATTGGATGAGGTTTTGTCTGTAATTTTGGCTGAATTGTTCGATTTTGAAAGAAAGTTGTGGATTGTGCTTTTTCTTGTTGTTCTGATCTCTTTGATCTTGTTTCTTGATTACTGGTTAGTTAATATTCGATTAGACCACCTTGATTTCTTTTCTCTTCTGGTTCTAATGTTCAGATCTAAAAGTTTAAGCTATAGTTTCTATAGTCTTAGACGATCAGCTGGTAGGATCGATGATTTAGCTAAGTTTCATTTCGATTTGATCTTAATTCTATCCCTAATTGTGTATCAGTACTTGCCTTGTGTTCTTGAAGCTTAAGCCATGGTTTTCATGGTTTTAGGCAACTGAATTAGGATAGGTTTGGCAAACCCGCGAAATTGAAAGTTTCTCTTGATTTTGCATCTCTCTTTTCTCTCCGTTGTCTGTTATCTGATCCTCTCACCTCTCTTCACCATGGTTTATGTTGAGGTTTCCTCAGAGTTAGACTGAAGAGAGGTTGCTTAACTTGAAGCTATGCTCATGTTAGGCAATTGACGGCTTAAATTGAGGTTTCCTCATCTTTAGGCCCAGATTTTCTGCAATTTGAGTTGTAAAAGGCTCAAATTGAGGAATCTATTGTATAATCGTAGATATTTAGAGGTTATGCTGCTGAAATTTTGTCTCACCCTATTTCCTTTGAGTATCATTTTTTAGGTCCGCTCCAGAAGGAGAGACTCGGAGCGAAGGGAAAGGAACTCGGTACTCTCCGATTTTAGGAGTAACCGATCTCTCTCTCTATCTGTCTCTCTTCTCTCCTTAATTTCCGTTGATTCTCTCCCTCTGAAGCAGGCTATCCGAACTCTCTTCCCTTTCCTTCGCTCCGAGTCTCTCCTTCTGGAGCGGACCCTTACTATCTCTTCAAGTCGAGTGACAGTATGGAATAGTTAGGGGTCCCTTTGTAAATATACTAACTGAAATCTGACATTGTTTCTTTCCTTTCCTTTTGAATTTTTGGAAACTTGACAGTAAGAAAGGTAACAGTCCCCTTGTGTTTTCTTCTGTAGTCAATTATATCTTGCATTAATTACATTTCATGAGAATTGCACATACCAAATAATAAATAGTAAGTTAGGGGCCAAAGTGAAGTTTCTGTTTGTGTAAATTCATGGTTTATTCCTTTGTAACAGAATGACCTTAATGCTGCCAAAATTCTATCTTGTGACATTTCATTAAATTTCTGGATCAATATGTATAAATGCAGCTTTTAAGAATGCCTTGACATCATTTAGTCGTTTCTGAATTGCAAGTTGGTAAGATAGTGTGGTTAAATTGTTTAAAAGTACATAATAATGTTGAAATAGAATATTTGACTTTTCAGGGACCTTAGTGAGTATATTTCATGTATCTAAATCTCACTGCCTCCTCCAATTATGATCAATCGTAGAATTGAAGTGAACTGTGTTACTTAGCATTAGTTGCTCCCCTTTTCAATGTCAGTATGGTATGTGAAATCCAATGTCTTGCTAGTTCCACTGCTCTTTGTAGGTAACAGGTGTTCTAAATCCTTTTGTGAGAAGTTTATCCCTTATTAATCTTTTTTCATCCTTATAGGAAATTTCAAAACTAGGCTCTGTAGAATCATGGTACTTTTAGTAAATCACATTTTCTGTTTATTTATGTTGCATAAGCTTAGAATTGCATTATTGTTGGAAGTTGAGAGACTAATTGATAAAATCCTAAAAGATTGTTGTTAGATATGCCTTGCTTGTTCAGTTATTCTCATATTTGACTTCACTACTTCTTAATTACTGAACCTTGCTTGATATGACAAAACCTTCTTCTTTTCTTTTCTTTGTTAACAATATTTCAGGTCCCTTTAACGATTACACAACTGTTATTACAGTAATGTTGCATAACCTTGCTATGTGATTTAATATCTCAAAGTGTTAAGTAGTGTATGAGTAGCATATGCATACTTTGGAATTAGCTAGATAAACGCACATAAAATGGTAGCTTGTATCTATTGGGAATATTAAACTATAAAGTTGATGATTAGCAAAATGCAACCACTGGAACCCATTTTCACCACTTGGTTATCCCATTAAATTGAACCAACGCAATCCAAAGTGAGCCTCAAATCATCCTCTCCTCATTGCTCATACACTAAGCAATTCGTCTGTGGTACTAATTAGACTCGCCAGGACCTTTCGGTACCAATTTCGTTTCTCAACTGTACTACTGTACCAGGCCAGTGGCATTCCCACGAAGTTAGGTTGACGCTATCTAAGCTGACTTCACCCTCATGCTCTCCTCTCCATTATGGATCTAACAAAGCTAGTCTCGTTGACTGGGATGACGGTGATCGTCGGAAAAGCAAAAATAAAGTTTACGAGGGCTTAACTGAATTTTAACTTTTACTGTCATGAAAAGTTTTCGATTTCCCAACCATGTGGTAATGACGCGATCTGAACCAACCCCACGACGGCGTTCCCTTTGTCCCTACGATGCCGTAGAACTTAGTTTTGCGAGTCATGGCGGTCAGAATCGGTGACGGATCTACATCCGTTAATTGGTCGGACCCGTTAACGAAGAAAATGGGATCTGTCTCTTTCAAAACTGAGCGCCGATTAATTCTTGGATTCTTTGTGGCTAGCGAGTCACCAATTCTGTCAGTAATCCGTTACACGAAACACCCTCAGGATGTCTGCGCCCGGGTCCGTATCCTCTACCAACCTCAAAAGGTTGGTAGAGTGGCAACATTAGATCCGAGCCGTTAGATCTAATCTCGACGGTTAAAATTTTTCGAGTCTATCGATCTGGTTACATGCACGGGGCTCCCTTAACCGTTGAGATTAGATCTAACGGTTCAGATCATAAGTCGGCACTCTACCAACCCTTTTAAGGTTGGTAGAGGATGTGATTCGGTCTGCGCCCTGCATACGTCATCCTGACGTCATCGAACCTAGTCATACCCACTCAGCGCTATCTCACCTCTCTTGGATGACGTGGACCAATCAAGAAACGCCACGAAAAACTGAAACTTAGGAAATTTATTAAAAATAGTAGAAAACTCAGAAAAATATGAACGACATATCCATAAAATTCTAAAAATCGAAATAAGCCGATTTCACTGATACTTTGATATAAAATTATGTCAAAATAGCAGCCTTTTACATTTTTGAAGTACTTTCACTTTAAAAATACATTTTAGAAAATTAGTAAACTCATTTGTAAAAGTCTCAATCTGAAACTAGGTATCTTTGAAATGAAAATTGTAAATATGATATCTTCAAATTCAACTATTTTCAAGTATGAATATCAAATATATTTTAAAAAAATAAGTATTTTCGAGCCAAAAAGAAATTTCTAAAAGACAAAAGTGCACAAGGCCAAAGTCAATAAAAGTTACCAATGCCCCAAGCGTAACATCAAAACTAAAAGTCCAAACGCGAAACCCGAAGTCAAAGCCAAAACCTCTTCGTTTGAGGAAAATTTTCTCCCTAGGATTTAGATCGATCTTAGATGACTTAGAAATTGAATTTTTACGGGCCCCCCTCCAAAGAATTTCATTTTGTTCTAACAAAACCGACTAAGATGGTCCCGAGAACCGACTCTTATTAAGAAGACCGACTAAAATGGTCTCTAGGGTCGTTAAAGAACCAACTCTTAATAAAAAGACCGATCAAGATGGTCCCTAGGGTTGTAAAAGAACCAATTTTCGTCGAAAGGCCGCCCAAGAGGCCCCGAAGGTTGTAAAACTTCTCTTTTGTTCTCACAAGAAGGCCGACTAAGATGGTCCCGAGAACCGACTCTTATTAAGAAGACCAATTAAGATGGTCCCTAGGGTCGTTAAAAAACCAACTTTTACTAAGAAGACCGATCAAGATGGTCCCTCGGGTTGTAAAAGAACCAACTTTCGCTCAAAGGTGCCAAATGCCCCGAAGGTTATAAAACTCTTTTCACTCTCACAAGAAAGCCAGTCATAGCCCCGAGGATTCACCAAAACAACGCCAAAATGACTCCAAGTGAAAATTCATTCCTTTCAAACAAAGACCTCTTCCAAACCAAAATCCATTCCTTTCAAGTCATGTTAGAAATCTTTCGTCGATCCTTAATTGGATCCCGTCAATTGAGTTTGGTACCATCAATTAAGATCTCCTTAATAGCACTCCATAAGTCTCTTTTCTTAGCTCATTACGTCAATACCCTTTATGTCCCTTAATCAGAGGTTCTCGTAGGCAACTACGGGATAATTAACAATAGGGGCTTGCGCCTATTGGAAAGAAAGGACCCGCTAAATCAAGAAACTTTTTTAAGTAGCGACTCTTGTTAGGATTCTCTTGTTTCGAGAGATTCTCGCCATAGAGATCGAACCTTAAGAGAGGTGAATCTAAGGCTATGTTCCCATTGTTCTTCGAGAAATTCTTTCGTGGAGAATAATGACGAAAAAGACGCAACATAAATATCATTCATAATATAAACTAATATTTAAGTCATTTAACTCACTGACTTTTAGGACATAACTCCAACAGGTTATACAAATAAAGTTTTAACCAACAGTGCATTATTTTAGTTTATTTGCATTGGAGAATGCAATATATGATAAGTTGATTAATTAATTATATACCGTTGTGAACCGTTATAATTAATTAACTCAAAGGAATCATATAAAATTAAATTAATGTATATGCTAATCTAATAATAATTATCAATAAGTTGATAATTAAATTTGTTTAACTTAATTAATACAATTGTGTGAATCGTATAAATTAAATCTGAATATTTCAATATACCGAAATGGGCCGAATTGTATATGCAATTAAAAAGAAATTAGAGATGGAGTAAATACCAAGCATTACGGGCTTGGAAGCCCATAACGTGGCCACTAATAGAGATCCCCAAAAGGGGTTAAATTAAGTAATATATATAAAGCATATATTGGAAAGTAATTAGTGACCTAATAATTTCTCTCCTTGATTCTACTAGCCGCCGCCACCTCTAATTATGGAGCAAAATTGTTTTGCTATCACTTGAATTGTTTAATTGCATTTGTTAGGTACTCATGAGTTGAGTAATAGTCTCTTAGATTAAATAATGATTTAATTGAAGAAGAAAAATAATTGGATTAACTAATTTCTCACGCTCTGCTAAGCACAAGGTCTTGAGAAGTTGGTTAATGCTTTTGGTGGACCTAAGATAAGGAGATGAAGAGGAGAGCACGCCATCGATACCTAAAGAAAGGACTCGAGCCTTCCGGATACAATTTCGGAAGAGGTAACCTCCTATGCTTCTCCTTTTACGATGTTAATCACTTGAATAACTAGATTCGTTTTTCGTACGTATTAATTGCTTGTTAAATGTTAATAAAAATTAAAATTACACGTGGACTTGAGTTCCTAATAGAAGAGAGCCATAAAGGAGAAAAATATTAAAAAATCTGTAGTAATTTTTATTCCTTTGTTTGTGACTCTTTAGATATCTTGTGTTAGTTTTTTATGTACTTGTTAGAGTAGAGTAGTTTTTAGAGATTATGGTTTTGAATTTTTTTGCTTATTTGATATTTGCATGATTACCTAGTTTATTTGATATTTTTATGCTTTTATATCTTATACTTGAATTTTTTAAAATGATACTTTTTTTTAAGATAAATTAGGGGTCAAGTCTCCCAACTTATTTTTAAATTAAATGTCTATGAAAGTCCTCCAGTCGAATTTCGAATTTGCGACCTTTCACTTAAGATGCATTGCTCTTTGTCACTAGACCAAGAGTTGGTTTTTTTCTTAAACTGATACTTTAAATTGTGTTAAGTAGATTTGATATTTACTTGTTAAGTAAAATCCTTACTTGATTGATTGGTAGTGAAACTTAACCAGGCTTAAGTAATTCAATAGCTTCATACTCATTAGACAGTCTTAAAAGTTAGAATCAAGATCAAGAACAAGAACAACCAAAGTAAAGTTTTTTTTTTTTTTTGAGACGAGAGTTTAGGAATGTCACTAGAATCAAGGTATAGACTTACGAAATTAAGCCATGAAAGCAAAAGTTGAAATTTAGGGTTTGTAGGAGGTTAATTGAGTTTATTAATGAAAACTTGACATGTAACGAAAGTTAAGATTAAAGTACATTAATTAACTCATTAGTCTATACATCTATCAAGTGAAATAAGAAAATTTGCAAGTACATCATTGTCTTAAGCGAGTTGCCTAGTTGTTTGGTGATTGTATGTGCTAACAATAGTTGAAGCGAGTCAC
Organism: Rhynchospora pubera; assembly: GCA_028095005.1. Classification (NCBI taxonomy): domain Eukaryota; kingdom Viridiplantae; phylum Streptophyta; class Magnoliopsida; order Poales; family Cyperaceae; genus Rhynchospora; species Rhynchospora pubera. The sequence goes on along the minus strand of CM051462.1, from coordinate 154,103,992 downwards.
TAAGAAGGTAGCGATCTAAAATATCATAGGCCCCATTTAGATGGGGCCGGAATTGTAAATTCTGGCATTTTATATGTCAAATTTATTATAAATAATCCAAACTCTTCATAAAATTATACACTTTTCAATAAATTTATGTCTAGGAATTACAAATTCCTCAAATTTTTCAAATTCCTACAACATCCAAACGGCCCCATAGTGAGTTGCTACCAGAGTAAACAGGTTGTTGGTACTATGATTAAGTGAAAGTATTAGTATACTTGAATCATTAAATCTTTTAATCAAAGTCTAAACCTAAATTTGAACTCATAATTTGAAATTTATTACTTAGCAAAAGTTGAAAACATTACTGTAGAATTTATGATTTATAATAGTATAAAATTAATTTTTTATTGATTTGTAGTGATATGAAACTAGAGAGGTTATTTTAATAGATCGATAGTATAAAACTTATTTATTTTATTTTATAGTGATATAAAATTAATCGAGTAGTTAAGAATTATCCTAATATTTCTCATCTCCATCATTCTTGGAAAACATGTTTTTATTTTTGGAATGTCATCCCCAACTAATTCAGTGTTCATCTTCATCCCTGCTTTTCTTCCTTGTATTTTTCCTCTCTCCTTCCTTCTTCCTTGTACCCATCCATCTAGCACCTGTATCGTTCTTATCCTCATCTCCATCTCTATGTCGCTTACCCCTCCCCCAACTAGAACAATTGAGTTTACTAACTAGTACAATTAGATTTACCAACTAGAACAATTAGGTATATGAATAAAAATAGTTAGAACAATTACGTATATTAAGTAGAACAATTAGGTGTATAAACTAGAACAATTATACATACAAGTTAGAGGTGGACACGTACTGGGAACAGATTAGAAAATTGTCATTCTTCGCATCTAATAATTTTTATTCATATACCTACTTTTTCTACTTAATGTATATAATTATTGTAGTTAATAATTAGTTGGTAAATCTAATTGTGCTAGTTAGTAAATTCATTTGATCTAGTTGGAGGAGGGATCAACGACGGAAGGATGAGATGGGATGAGAACAGTGCATGCACCGGATGGGATGAGTAGAGGAAAGAAAGAAGGAAGATAAATATAGTGAAAACGATGAGAAAAAGTAAAAAAAGGAAAGAGAAAATTTGAATGAGCATTAAATTAGTTGAAAACTTGAAATGATGAAATGAGAAAATTTTAAAAACAGTGAAAAATGATTTTGTAAAATTAATTAGTATTAATGATATTATGGGTGTGCTTGTTACACATTGGAATAGAATAGAATAGAATAAAAATTTGAATAGGATTCTCTATCCTCTCTCCTCTTATTCCGAATAAGAGTCTAATTCCACCACATATGTGGTATTAGAATAAGGGATCGAATAAGTTCTTATTCGGAATAAGACTTATTCAAATGTTAGGTTTTCAATTCAAGGAACGACTCATGTGAAACTTTAACATAAACTAAGCGGAAGCGTTACCTGGATCCATCTGGTTATTCTATGATCTTGAATATGTCTTTTATGCTCCAGCAGCACCTCAGCTACGTCTGTGCACGCACCAAGGTTGGGAAAATGATCTTCCAAGAGAGCAAGACAACCCTTGAGACCAGTGTGCCTAAACTCGACTGTTCTCTCTCTCTAAAACTGATGGAGAGTATTAGGGAGGGTGTAGCGTGTATATTTGTGCTTGTCTTGTCTCTTGGGGACCAACCCCTATTTATAGTGGAGACACCAAGAGTGCCTTCCAAGTATTACCATAATGGTCCATCAACATATGACAATATTTAATTACAAAGCCACCAATATTAGGCATCACAATCTTTTACACAAATCTCCAAGATATTATACTTAATAGCCATATTTATTCTTGGAATATTACCATATTCAACAATCCTTATTCATCAAGCAATATATGTCCATAATGATGAAATATTTCTTGCAAGATTTACTAAATATTCCAACAATCTCCCACTTGGACAATATGCTTAATGATTATGTGTTGTCTTTACTTAATGAGCTCATATTTATATGGTACTTAATTTTGTGTCTTTAATTCCGTCCATCAATCACAATAATAAAAGACCAAGGAGGCTTTTGTGGCATTGTAACAATTACAAGAATAAATTCTTGCAACGTTGTCACCACTCAACCCACGATAATCACATTACTACCATGAATGAATGACATTGAATTTTGATGTGTATAGGTGACATGAAAATGCACGCAAGTATGGCTGTAACGTGTCTACTTTCAACTTTTATTGGTCACCCAAAACATAAGTGAGGTCAAAAATAGAGTCAGGATGTAAACTATAATTTGAAACTTTATTCATTACTTTTCTGCAGAAACAACATAATACAATGAATAAACTCAAAACATGTCTAATCAAGCTTCTCTTAAAATTACAAACTCCCACTAAAGTTCAGAACCCTCAACTAAAATTACACCCATACGAGCAACATGCTTCAAAAACAGCTTGGGTATTAATTCTTTTGTGAGCGGATCTGCTATCATAGAGTTTGTTCCAATATGCTCAATTGACAACTCATCATCCTGAACTCTCTGCTTCACAACTAGAAACTTGATGTCAATGTGCTTTGACTTAGCAGTGCTTCTGTTGTTGTTGGCGTACATGACTGCTGATTTATTGTCACAATATAATTTTAGTGGTGCCTGAATAGAGTCCACCACGCACAATTGAGTGACAAAATTTCGTAGCCATACTCCATGTTTTGATGCATGGTAGCATGCTATAAATTCTGCTTCCATGGTAGAGGATGCTACAAGCGATTGCTTAGCACTCTTCCATATAACAGCTCCTCCTGCCATCATGAAGATGTATCCTGTAGTTGATTTCATGCTATCTTGGCATCCCGCAAAATCAGAGTCAGTATATCCAATGACCTCTATCTTATCTGATCTCCGATATGTGAGTGCAAAATCTTTGGTTTTCTGAAGATAACGGAGAACACGTTTGGCTGCTTTCAAATGCGACAAACCTGGATTGTGTAAATAACGACCCAAAATTCCTGTAATGAACGCAATATCCGGACGCGTACATATTTGAGCATACATGATACTCCCTACAATCGAAGCATAGGATTTACCCTTCATTTCGATCTTTTCCAACTTTGTAGCAGGACATTGTTCGAGACACAATTTGTCTCCTTTAGAAACAGGAGTTTCAGATGGTTTGCAATTTTCCATACCATACCGCTTGAGAACTTGATCAATATAGGCCTTTTGTGAAAGGGTCAAGATACCTTGAGAGCGATCTCTATGAATCTTGATACCTAACACATATGATGCATCACCAAAATCTTTCATTTCAAAGTTCTTAAATAGAAATCTCTTAGTTTCATGCAACATGTCCTTATTGTTTGTGGCAAGCAGTATGTCATCTACATACAAAACCAAGAAAATAAATTTACTCCCACTGAACTTGTGATATATACAATCATCAACCAAGTTGGCCTCGAAACCAAATGAGACAATCACTTGATGAAATTTATGATACCATTGTCGAGACGCTTGTTTGAGCCCATATATGGATTTCTTAAGTTTGCAAGCCATATTATTTGAGTCACTAGACACAAAATGTGGAGGCTGCATCATATAAATTGTTTCATCAATGTTTCCATTGAGAAATGCTGTCTTAACATCCATTTGATGAAGCTCAAGGTCAATATGTGCTACTAGTGCCATGATTATTCTAAAAGAGTCTTTCGTTGAAACTGGAGAGAAAGTCTCATTGTAGTCAATACCTTCCTTTTGTGTAAAGCCCTTAGCGACAAGACGTGCTTTATACCTTTCCACATTGCCTTTTGAATCCCTTTTGGTCTTAAATATCCATTTGCAACCAATAGGTTTCTTACCTTGAGGCAGTGGTACTAAATCCCAAACGTCATTATCATACATGGACTTAATTTCTTCATTCATGGCATCAATCCACTTTTGTGAGTTTGGACTTTTTAATGCATCACGGAGATTTTGGGGATCATCCATAATTCCAATGTCAAACTCATGTTCTTGAAGATAAACAACATAATCATTCGATATTGTTGATTTTCTTTTCCTAATGGATTTTCTTAACACAGGTTCTTGAGGTGTTTGCAGTTGTTCGATGGCATCATTATCTTCGATATTTGTATTACCAAGATCTAAATCCATGGTAACTTGAACAGAATCTGTATTATCATCTAAATGGTCCGTTTCAATTATGAAACGATCCGTTTCGTTTTCAGTTTCTGTTTCTTCTTCGAAGATAAAATCCTTATGTGCCACATCACCCCCCGCAACCAAAACATTCTCAAAGTGATTTAGGAAGTGTTCTTGAAGATAAACAACATATCTTTAAACTCATGTTCTTGAAGATAAACAACATAATCATTCGATATTGTTGATTTTCTTTTCCTAATGGATTTTCTTAACACAGGTTCTTGAGGTGTTTGCAGTTGTTCGATGGCATCATTATCTTCGATATTTGTATTACCAAGATCTAAATCCATGGTAACTTGAACAGAATCTGTATTATCATCTAAATGGTCCGTTTCAATTATGAAACGATCCGTTTCGTTTTCAGTTTCTGTTTCTTCTTCGAAGATAAAATCCTTATGTGCCACATCACCCCCCGCAACCAAAACATTCTCAAAGTGATAAAATCCTTATGTGCCACATCACCCCACTAACTGTTCTTTCATCCAACTTCTTCTCATTTGGCTTATAGGGCCGAGCTTCAGTTGGACATCCCCAAATGCGACAGTGTTGTAGACTCGGTTTCTTACCCGTCCACATTTCATAAGGGGTTTTATTGTTATTTGCCTTAGTTGGTACTCGATTGAGCAAATAGGCTGCAGTCTTTAGCGCTTCTCCCCAAAGTGATTTAGGAAGGGAAGTATGACTAAGCATACTCCTAACCATATCTTTAAGTGTCCTATTTCGTCTCTCAGCTACACCATTCATGCTGGGCGAACCTGGCATGGTGTACTGAGGAACAATACCACTTTCCTCTAGGAACTTAGCAAAAGGCCCGGGACGTTGTTCACCTGAACCATCATATCTGCCATAGTATTCACCACCACGATCAGATCTGACTTGTTTAATCCTTTTGTTGAGTTGTAACTCAACTTCAGCCTTATAGGATTTGAAAACATCCAAAGCTTGCGCTTTCTCATTAATGAGATATAAATAACCATATCTTGAATAATCGTCAATAAAACTGATAAAATAAATTTGACCATTCCTAGCAGGTATAGGAAATAGCCCGCAAATATCTGTATGAATCAGTTCTAAGACGTTTTGAGTCCTGTTGGCATTATATCTTTTCTTATTGGTTTGTTTTCCTTTAGAACAATTTATACAAGGACCTAAGTCTGTCATGTCTAGAGGATACAGAATTTCACTTTGGACAAGTCGTTCAATTCTCTTTTGAGAAATATGACCTAAGCGTTTGTGCCAAAGTGCACCTGAATTCTCAAGAGTTAATTTACGTTTAACACTTCTAGTACTTGTATGCAGGTTTTCATTAAAAGAAGCCATTATATCCAAGGAGTATAGATTATCATAAACTGAAAGAGAACCAGATCCAATACAATTTGAATTGAGAGACAAACTAAATTTTCCATTTCCAAAAGTACAAGCATAACCAGATTTGTCCAATACAGAAATAGAAATTAAATTCCGTCTAAAGGACGGTACTACAAAAGTCTCATATAAATCCAAATAACATCCAGTCCTAAGTAATAATCTAAAATGCCCTATGGCTTCAACTTTTGCCTTCTTGCCATCGCCCACAAAGATGTATCTTTCACCATCATTTGGCTTGCGGCAGTTCAGGCAACCCTGCATAGATACACTTATGTGAGTTGTTGCACCTGAATCAATCCACCAAGTATCTATAGGTACTGAAGTTAAATTAACCTCTGAACAAACCAAAGCGAGAGACATACCTTTCTGTTTGCGCCAAGCATGATAGTTGGTGCAATTTGCCTTCTTGTGTCCCGCTTTTCCGCAGAAGTGACACCCGTTTGGATCCTTAGCCTTCTTGGCTTTCTTGTTATCGGGTTTATTCTGTGGATTTGTAACCTTTTCTTTATTCTCAACCTTATGTTTCTTATTCTTCCCTTTATTATTGGAAGTAGAAGCAACATTAGCACTTTCTATCTTTTCCAACTTCAATCTTTCCTCTTCTTGAACCAGATGCGAAATCAGTTCATTGAGAGTCCACTTATCCTTAGTGCAGTTATAGCTAACCTTAAATTGGTTAAACTGACTAGGAAGAGAGTTTAGCACAAGACACACCTGAATTTCTTCAGATATGTCTAACTTGAGTGCACCTAACTTTGAAGCCAGATGAGACATTTCCATGACATATTCCCTTATGTTGCACTTTGCATTGTACTTCATTGAGGTGAGTTTGGCCATGAATGTACAAATTTCAGACTTTTCATTCTTGGCAAATCTCTTCTCAATTTCTCCCAATATTTCCTTAATATTGGTAGAATCAGAAACTGTGCCCCTAAAAGCTTCGGGAATGGATTTCTTGATGATCATAAGACACATGCGATTTGACCGCTCCCATTTCTCAAATTCCTTAATCTGAAGCATAGTGCTTTGATTATTAACCGCAGTGGGAGGGTTTATCCTTAATGCAAGGTCAAGATCAAGAACGCCGAAAATTAATTCTAAGTTCTCGCGCCATTCCTTGAAGTTTGTACCTGACAGCTTTGGAATGCTGTTGATGTTGGCCGTTATATTTGCTAAAATAAACCAAAGACAAAACAAAATGCACTCAAATTAGTAATTTATTGTATAAATATAATTCACATAATAAAGGTTCATATCCATCACTAGTTTTTATCCATTTGTAAGTGCTCTTTGGAGTCTCCAAACAAACTTCAATCAACTAGGTGTAGTAATCAAATGTGACAATTCATAACATGTCAATCAATTAACCTTCCTTTGGGCCGATTAATTGAGTACACATATAAACCTAATAATCATCACCCATTTACTACTACAAGAATGTTCATGTAATATGACCAAATATTGTCCTTCCTTTGGGCCGATCCAATATTTAAACTTATTACATGCACGAAACCCTTTTATACTTTGGTTTTGAGACAACTATGATGTGAGAGCCCACTTTGGCGGGATGACAACAAGGTCGGCCCAATACACAAATATATATATTTAATACCTTTATAATGGACTTAAATTATACCCTAACATAATCTTTTCAATATGCACATTTGACTTATTTGAAAAGTTTAACAAATCTGACCTAAGATGATTTAACTTGAACTCAGTTGCAAAAAAAAAACTAAAAGGTATTTTATAACGAATTGTATGACATACATACAAATCATCAAACCACTAATAGTCTGTTTTGGTAAGTAACAGACTATTCAAAAGAGACCAGAGGAGAGTGATGCAACCATACAAGCCACTATGCATTGCATTAAGGTAAGAAAAGAAAGCGGTGGTTTCTTTTTCAGCCAGCAGCCATTAAAATTACACCACATCCAGGCAAGATTCCTAGAAAAGGTCAGGGTCATATGGACACTTAGGCGCCGACCTTATTTTCTGCGACAGAACTTGTCCTCATGACAACATGGTGTAACCCAACGCTTATAGCTCTTACTAATGAAAACCACGGCAGAGAAAAGAAGAGGAAGAAGTGACATTTGCTATTTGTACCTAACTAGTACAAAAGGTCAAAATTGGTAACCAATTGCAGCTTGTACAAAACAAGTACAAACTGCATAATAACCGAAACGAAACGTTATGGCATCTAACGAATCGTTCAAACTCAATCTGGTCAATACCTAACAGTCTGCAACCAAGACTTTAACTGGATGGATTATTTCAGAGTGAAACAAACCATTTGATGGAGCGTAGACATAGAGAAGTAGAAGTCGTCTTTAGGATTTCTCCCTTAACCTGACAACTACGCTACTCCTAATTCATCAATTTTATTAGGTCAGATTATATTATTTGGTATTCCAGTTTTCTTAATTACCAAATTTCATTCAGAACTTAACTTATTATAAAGTTATTTTATTTAATTTTCTTTTTTTTATAATAAAAAACGTGTGTCATAGAATAAATTCAAAAGATAAGTTTGAATGAATTACAAAATTTTGGAAGGTTTAATTACCAAAAAAAAAACCGATCCAAATCTTAACTTAAATAATAATGATATTTAAAACTGCCTCATATCAAAATTAAAGTTTGGTTAAAAAAAAAATCCTTAATTAACAATTTTCCAATTGTTATTATCAAAACAGAGATAGTTTCCAAAATTAGATTTAATATAAATCTATGCACAATATATTTCTTTAAATACCATGTGATATTTAATAAACGTGATAATTTACCAAAAAAAAAATAAGGATAAGTACTTCTTTATTTTCGTGACCGAAGGTGCATAAGAAAATACTTTATTTGTCAATTTAATGTGACATTTTTTTTCCGGTCAAGATCATTAAAACACTTTTAAAGAAACTATAATTTTAATAAACAAATATCCATTGCATACAAAATAATTTTCAGCGCTAGTGAAACTTAAATTATTTTGCTTTAAAATTCTTTAATCAAGAAATCAAAGATTTTAACCAGAAAAAAATCAAAATCATAATGATTCAACATGAGTTGGCTCTGATGAAACTTGTTAGGTTTTCAATTCAAGAAACGACTCATGTGAAACTTTAACATAAACTAAGCGGAAGCGTTACCTGGATCCATCTGGTTATTCTATGATCTTGAATATGTCTTTTATGCTCCAGCAGCACCTCAGCTACGTCTGTGCACGCACCAAGGTTGGGAAAATGATCTTCCAAGAGAGCAAGACAACCCTTGAGACCAGTGTGCCTAAACTCGACTGTTCTCTCTCTCTAAAACTGATGGAGAGTATTAGGGAGGGGTGTAGCGTGTATATTTGTGCTTGTCTTGTCTCTTGGGGACCAACCCCTATTTATAGTGGAGACACCAAGAGTGCCTTCCAAGTATTACCATAATGGTCCATCAACATATGGCAATATTTAATTACAAATCCACCAATATTAGGCATCATAATCTTTTACACAAATCTCCAAAATATTATACTTAATAGCCATATTTATTCTTGGAATATTATCATATTCAACAATTCTTATTAATCAAGCAATATATGTCCATAATGATGAAATATTTCTTGCAAGATTTACTAAATGTTCCAACAATTCAAACTATGTTTGGTTTCATCCTGAATAAGCATTATTCAGAATAAAACTTATTCACCTACAAACAAACACATCCTATATCATTTTCAATGACTTAAATCTAAATAATTTTATTTTTTATAGCGATCAAAATAATACTCGACAGACTTCGTCGCTTTCCCTTTTCTGCTCTCCCACTTTCTCTTTCCATGGAGAAAATAAATTCGATAAATCGGGAAAAGAAAAAAATGAAAGGCAGTGGAGACCACCACTCGTCCGGTTCTCCGTTGGTCGATGATCCCATCAACAGTCTCTCCGACTGTCTTATCGAATCCATCCTCTCTCTCCTTCCTCTCAAAGACGCAGCCCGGGCCTCCCTCGTCTCCACTCGGTGGCGCACACTCTGGACCTCCGCTCCTCTCTGTATCGATGACTCCTCACTTCACCGACAACCCTCTGCCTTCTCGACCTTGAGATCTGAAAACGCGTGGTGCCGCCAAGCCGTCTTTGATATCATCTCTAAGCACCAAGGGCCCATCCAGAGTTGCCGTCTCACTCGCTTTGATCACCCCCTTTTCCATGTAACTGTGGATCGTCTTCTCAAAATCCTCGTAGACAAACATATCCAACAACTGTCTCTTTCCTTTTCTAACTGGCGTGCTAAAACTGGCTATCTGTTACCTGATAGTTTTTTCTCATGCAAAACTTTATTAAAACTGAAACTCTATATCTGTTGCTTACCTAAAATTGTCTCTCCGCCTATCTTTCCAAGGATTAAAGAGGTTGTTCTTACATCTGTCTCCTTATTAGACGACAGTTTCATCACCCATCTGCTATCTTCTTCGAGCCTTGAGAAGTTGCATCTATATAAGTGTACCGGCTATCAATGTATTGTTGTTTCTTCACCAAACCTCATGGAATTGGTTGTGACAGACCGGGCTCGATTATTTGGGAATGTTAAGGAGGTAACAATTGAGAGTGCACCTAATCTAAAAAACTTGGTGCTTAGTGAAACGGCTACAATGGGCACTGTTGTCAGCATTAAGCATGCCCCCAAGCTTGCGCTACTCGGCTTCATTTGCTTGGATCTAGTTAAACTTCAAATTGGTGGTGGCACCTTTAAAAGGGAAAGCAGGAGTTCTGTAAGTTATTTGGCCTGCCTAATTTTTATAATTAGATTATCAATGTAGTATTGTGTCATTTATCGCAAGCATGGTTTGCGCAAATGTGCTATTTATAGGTAGCAACAAATATTGTAATGGAAATCGTTTAAAGCTGAATTGTTTGCACCCCGCTAGTTAATGTCTTAATTTAGAGTAAATCTATGCATATATAATTCTGTTGTTAACTAAGTATATATGATAAATTATTTATAGCCCTCTTTTCTCTTGTAATTGCAGAAATTTGCATGTTCAATATTAAAAAGCTCTCTAAAATAGCTTAATAGAATCTTAAATTGTATGATGTATAAGTTAATATTTTCCATTTATGATACGGTTAATGTTGCGTGGGTTGTATGCATGGTTATGTACTTATTATCTCACTTCTATTGTATGATTTTCATTTTTATGATAGGATATAGTGTTATGCGGTCCAAGAACACTCCTGCCTTCAGTCAAAAGTTTGGCGGTCATAGTCAACTTTTCTGATGAAAAACAAATATTGCTGATGTCATCCATCTTGCAGTGTTTTCCTTTCCTAGAAACATTAGATGTTAAGGTAAATTTTATTCTCTCTTGTGTTAAATACTTATTACAAGAAATGCATTCGCTTTGAACACGTGCTGTCAGTTAGCCTATTAAAAAATGCTTGACTGGGCCATAAACCTAGTACAGTAGCAGTTATCTTAGTTATGCTAATATGCCTGATTTAATACAGTTAATCGCAATTAACCTTCTCTTTGTATATTGTTGCCTGAACCAATCTTGAAGTTATATTACTAGTTCTGTTTATGAACACTTATTACTGCACTAAACTAAACTAAATGTTAATTTAAGATAATCATTTGCTATTGTTCCAATTTCCTAATTTAATAGCGGAGCTTCATGCAAGTATGCTTAATTAACCGCCAAGTAATCTGGAAATAAAAAGAAGGCACTAAATATTATACATAAGGTTGTTGTAAACTAGCTGATATCACCTGCAACTGCAAGTATGGTGTTAGTTCTGCACATCATGCATCATGTCTAATATAGAAAATTTTAGCTCATATAACCATTGATTCCACACAATTTGGCTTCAATTCATCCTAATTAAGCCTAATAAACCCAAACCTCATTTTATCAACTAAATATAAGTGCCAATTCATCTTGCATGGTTAAAATTACGCCTCATGTATTTTTAAACAAGGTTCATTCACTCCAAAAGCCTAGTATGGTGTTGATTATCTGAATTATAATATTGTGCTACTTAAAATAGAATTAGGCCTAACTTCAACTTCATTAAATTTCCTAAATTGCCCCACCTGCTCAACTAAGCATCAATTTATACTCTCAGATATAAGCACAAGCATACCAAGTAACCTAACAACAAATTATGGAGGCTTTCATGGACGAAAGCCTAGACTAAAGCATAAAACAATCCATATATTAGAAAACCTTATAGGGACGATAATCTTACAATTATAGTTTTCTCTTTGCAGCTTGTGAATCGTATGACGGTAAATGAAACTAACATGGAGGCAGTCTGGGTTGAAGGATGTCCATTTAGCTTCCTTAACCATCTAAAACAAGTAACATTGAAAGGGTTTTCAGAACATCGAGCTGTTGTGGCTTTTGCAAATTTTCTGATTTTGAATGCACTGGTGCTTAAAGAGATTGCACTTCTCTGCTCAACAGTAGATTTGTGCTACAAAAAAAATTGGGTCGAGGAGAGATGCCGTGAATTGCGCTATAAGGAGCGATCCTCACCTCTGAAGATTGAATTTTTGGAAGATTGGGTTTCTCATCCCAAGTTTGCTGCGTGGAATCTGGTACTTGATTAGACGTTGGAGCTTTTTAGTGGAAATTTTTGTTAATCAATCACCGTGTGAGAATCAGAACGTTTTGTTGTAATTAAAATATTGATGACTTGCCCTTTCCAGTTTAATGTGCTTAAGAAGCATATTGCTCTTTGGTGTTTGTACTTTGCGGGAAAAAGCTGTTTCTATGATAGGTACATTTGGGCTGTGTTCATACAAAATATGTGCCAACAGGCTAATTTCATACTGATTATGTACACAGTTCTGAGCTTCTGTTCAGTCAAGTAAAAGTTACAATTTCATAATGTTTTTGTGGGCACATCTTCTGCAATAATAAAATTAGAAGCACATTACAATGTCATGCAGCAGTAATTCGCAACATCAATAGTTCCATTAGCATTCATTACATAATACGTTTTTCAAACAACAATCAACAAATGTATACATGTGCAGTTGCACACACAAGCTGCTGATAAGAATTATACAAAGAAAAAAAAATGCACACACAATGCTGCTAATTCTTATACATCAGATGCTCGTAAGCCACCCAAAAAAAAATATATATATATATTCTCTCCAATCACTTCTGAAACCCCATTGATGCAATTCCAGGCAAAGGATTTATGTATCAAATCCCCATACTAGTCCCTGAAGTAACAAGGTACCAGCCTACCAGCACACTGGTTTAAGATCAGAGCACACACCATTTTGCACTAGCCCACCATTTTCTTTCATTTTGTGTGTGGCGTTCTCCTTGAGCTTTTTCAGCTTGTCAACACTTCCTCAATTACCTCCAGAGAATGAACTCTTGACAGCCCAAAGTACAGAGCCAAAGCAATTGAGTGGGTAATCGATTTTTCATGACGCATCGAAAATCTCACCTGACCACACTGCTTTGGTTCAAGACTTGTCACAAAAATAGTTATCTCTTGCTCTGGATTCCACTGCCCCCATAATACTGCTTGGTAGTCTCACGGGAAAACTCAGCGAAAGTCATGCCATCCCTGAGCCGAGCCGAGAGGGGTGGGATTTTGCTATGAATATCTGCCAATTCATCCCCACTCCGCACCTCCTCGTCAGGATCCAAAGAAAATCCATGACAGTGTAAAACTTTGTCCCAGGAAGGCTGCAAAAAGACCACAAAAGTCTCTCTGCTAACATCTCCTGTTAATCTCATTGGTTTACAAACTGCATGGAGTGTTGATCTCAGCTTCCCTCCTGACAACACATCAGCTGCTTCTCCCACTTGAATTATAAAACTGTCAGGTTGGCATTTCACCGAAACAATCCTCTTCTTTCTGTTATCAAATAACTGCAAGCATGAGTGCCCCATTGGAGGCGGGCTCTCTTTGCTGACAAGGTGTTCTCCCTCCACAGTAGACGAGAGAAATAAAGGAGAGGTTAAAACCGTAAATATCCCATAGTCATAATGCCATTGTTGCCATAGATCAGCAACCGTGCTCTTCTCCTTGCATATTTCATTAAATGCAGGAGATTTTTTAGACCGGTTCTTCAGCCCCACTCTTTTAATGGCTTCTTTGAGGATAAGACCGTCTAGCATAGAATGGTAGTGTATCAGTCGCCCCTTTGCACTTCCCGAATGAATAATACTCTTTTCCAACTCGGTTATTCGCATGGCATTATCACAAACACGTGCTAGGCGCACCCCAAGCTCCATCATACATCGACCCAGTTTTTCAAATGTGTCCCCTAGGTGGTCAAATTCACTATCATTGTGTTCACTTAGACCAAAATTGTGAGCAATCTCCTCTGCATTGCTAGTGAAATCAATATCTTGCACTTGATCGAGTACAGATTCTCCTTGATACTTCAAAAGCGAAGCGAAAGAAGACACGCTCCTATCTGGTTTCTTCAGCGGCACATCACTACCCAATCCATGTCTCTGAAACATTAATACAAACAACAAACAATGTAAAAAAAAATAAAATGTATATATAAACCAGCCGAGTAAAGTCCAAAGGAATGCAGGAAGTTCAGTTTACCTTGAGGAGTGAGGCGCGATCCTTTGGATTGAGAAGGGAGAGATGAAGAGCGAGAGGGAGAAGAGAGCGGCGGAGGGAAGAGGCGAAGGGGACGCCGGAGATGGAGAGAAGGCCGGGTCCAGAGGGGCCAAGAGCTTCCATGATGGAGGCGGAGATGCATTCGAGTCGGGATTGATCGCCGTTAGTCGGAGACGGCAGTGCTGAGTTTGAGGAGAGGCGGAGGAGGTCTGAGAAGGGGAGACCATACAGTTCCATCACCTCCGGTTCTGCTTCCATATTAACCTGTGAGAGAGAGATAGAGTGGTGGAATGGAGATCGGGGAACGAGGGAAATGGAGACAGACAACAGTAATCAATTTCTTTGTTAATTATTTATTATTTATTATGATAGTTTTTGGTAAGTTTCAAATCTAATCTAAAATACTTCAATTTCAATTCAGGAATTTACTGTTCAATTATCTGGGCCGTCCGTTCTTTCTCTTAGCGCGATGGATTGCATCTCCTTCGTTCCCCTCCACTAACTTCTCCGCTCGCTGCTCGCATTCTCTCTCAGTTTTTCTGTCTACCTCCCTTCGTGCCTTCCGTGGTGTTCTCCTTTGACGCGCCTCATTCCTTCGTTTCTACCTCTCAACCTTTCTCCTGTCGCCACACCAAATCAAAATTTTACTTTGATTCTCAATCGAGAAACTTCGCCTCCCCACTTTCTTCCTGACCCAGCCCATACCGCACCCGGTCCTTTCGTCTCTCCCTACCCACTCCTCCGTGAGTTGCTCCTCCGTACCCATTCCTTTCTCTTTCTGGAGCCTTCGATTGTTCTTCTTCCTTCTAAACGCTCTCTTTTCTTTTTGCTCTTTCGGTGCCGAGCAGCGACAGCACGAGGGTTTTTTCGATCTCGAGGCTTCTGTGCTAGATCGGCAGAGGGAAAGCAACAAAAAGGTGCCAGACTGCCAGATCGCTAGAGTAACCGAACGAGCTGAGATTGAAGAAGTATTCTATTAGTGCAAGATCACGACTCCTTGATGGGTGAGAAATCTTACAAGATTAAGTATTCTATTATTTTATGCATCACTACTTTGATCCTGATCTTAGCCTAAGTCAGCATATCTTTTGCATTTATGTCTAAATTGATGGAAAATAAATTTTGCCTAAAAGAATGAGACTTTACCTTGCACCGCATTACAAGTGTATTTGTACAAATATGGTAGATTTTTTTTGAAGTATTGATGAAAGAAAATGTTGCCGCGATGTCTGCCCCAGCACAAGTGCTCAGGTCTACACCAGTGAATGTTCCCAGGTCTGCACCAGCACCCAAGCCAGAGAAGCAGGTGGTACCTACTCCTGCACCATCTTCTGTCACTGATGCTCCTGCTTTTAGTTCTAATGCTACTGACAGCAGCACTGTTCAGGAACTGGAAGGTATTGTTGGCTCTCCCAAATTCTAATATGTATATGTCAAAATTGAAATCTGTGAGACCAAAGTTTTCACGGTTTAATTTATCTACTTTCTCTAATTAGATGGCCACTCCGTCTATGTGAGGAATCTGCCTCTAAATGCCACACCTCAGCAACTCGAGGATGAGTTTAAGAAATATGGAGCTATTAGGCCTGGCGGCATCCAAGTCAGAAGCCACAAGGTCTTTTATTTTCCATCCTGTATTTTTAGATTGCAGACGGGTAGTTTTGTCTATACCCTGCAAATATTTTCATATTTCTGTTTTTTTATTTGTCAGTCTAAAGAAAACTTTGGTACATGCACACGGGTTGTGGGACTATGTCTTTGTTTAGAGTGGGGACGTGAGATGTTTTACTGATTGTACAAAATATTTTTGGCGTTTATGATTGTAGTTCCTATTGGAAACTGGAGACTAACTAAGACATTTACATTTATGTATAAATAACTCTCATGATTAGACTGGAGCAACAAAAGGGTAAGACTTCATCAAAGTGTAACCATTCGAACCCATTTTTCCTTCTTGCAATGAACCAAACGTAAGCAAGGAAAAAACTAATAGAGGGGCTGGGATGCTACATTACAAGTTCTGACAAGTAGGTTATAATGTGTTATTGTTTCCTTCTTTTATTTAAGTTAATTTGGTCATTTTACCAAAAGAATGTTGTTTCGTAGCACTCGGTTATCGTGTGCAAGTAAAAAAATTTGTTTCAGCCCGGAAGTATAAAAAACTTTTGTTCTATTTTCAAAACCACATAAAAAAATTGTTTTACATTTGGAGAAAAGATCTATTTTGGCTGTCTAGGTAGATTCATGTGTTTTTATACATGTAAATTGACAGGCACGAGGGTTCTTCCATGGATTCGTGGAATTTGAGGAGGCCAGCGCAATCTAAAGTGCAGTGGAGGTACTTTATAATATATAAAACATACAGATGAGTTAATTTAACCACATTAGCTTTCTGTATTCTCATATAGTTGCTCAATTGGTCCATACCAGTTTATACTTTTACATTTAATCAACTATCTAGCTGTATTTATCGAGTTTTCCAGATAACTAGCTCGAATGGAATACTCATGAGGCATGGGAGGTATATTTATATCTGTAGCTTATTCTAATTATGTCGATGTTTGCAAATTTAGTAATTTATTTGCAGATTATATAAAACCTAATTGAAGCTTTTGTCAAGAGACCAGTTATCTTTTTGTTGCACAAAATGTGCTTTTGTACTGATGGGTATAGGTAATTGATATAATAAACAAATATCTTCTAATGTCCAATATACCATTCACTTAATTTGAATAAGTTGTTTCTGCTCCAGAATTCTCTGAACTATGGCAGTAAGATACAATTGATGATTTCAGGCCTATGCTTTAGCCTTATATTAAATAAAGATGCTAGCATTTTTGTCCCTTTTATTTTATTTATAAAAAAAATTTCTATACAGTTCCATGTTTATATCCATTTATTTTATTCTCCTTAATCGAGTTCCTTCTTTATAAAGAGCAATAATAAAGCAGTAGCAGTGTGATGGATTGATATAATGCAATTCAGATAATTTAAATTTAAAAATGTAAAATTTATTTATTAATACTCCATTTATTTGATTCAAATCTGTTACTTAAAAGAGATGGCATGAACAATTTTATACAAAATTTCCTTATTTGTGCTGCATTTTCTCATTCTCATTTTATTTTCTGACTTTCAGCTAACACAATGTACTTTCCTTCGATGCTGATAACAATAATGTGTGTGAGATGATAAGCGATGCCAGCAAGATGCAACTAAATAGACTCAACCCAATTTAAGAGGGAAGCGCATGCAGTAAGTTAGATTCTTGACCTCATCTATTTAGGTGTTTTACACTTCTATTTTTGCTGTGAACACAGGCTTTAAAGGAAGTTTGTGCTGATAGGGAAAGTATGTTAAGTTCCAACAAGAGAAGATAAGCCTTAACTATGGCATTGTGGTAACTGGCCCTTTCTTTAATTTTCTATTTCTCTCCATGTGTTTTACAACAGAGCAGTACTAACTCATAACTAATATTGCTCTCAAGAAACACTAATTAGTAGGACTGTTTTTAATGGCATAAGATTATATAAATTAACAGTATCCATGCACCTCAACTAATGTTGGAATATACAAATTCTTTTAAGTAATTATTTTCTTTTGGAGTAAGCGCATAGCCAATTTCGGTAGTATATATATAGTAGCATTTTTTCATGTGCATGATAGAAATTGGGCATTGTTCTTTTTCTTTTTTGGTTATTTCTGAAACACCCATGCAAAATGAGCAGTGACTTCATATTTATAAACAACAGTCTATATATTGAGTTGTAAAGAGCTTAATTATTTTATAAGAAAATGGTTAGCTGATAATTTGATTTTCGTAAATATATAACATATATTCATTTTTCTTATGTCGCAACAAAAGATTGTAGGGTGCGATGATCTTCCTAAGATAAAGATTGTTGAGCCTCGCTGAAGAGTAGATTGTTAGAATTGTAAGTTTACTTTTTTACAATTTTCTCTCTCGACATGCTACCTAAAAAGATCATCTATATTTTTTATGGTTTACGTTATTGGATTTAAAATATGGTTTGAAATTCGAGTGTCCATATTTTTTTTTACTTTGAATTTTCAGAGAACATTTATACTGAATTTTATTTGAGAAAAGCTTATGAAAAGTTTGCTTTTATATATTTGATTTAGTTTGCATTATCTTCTCTTTTATATATATGTAGGTTGAACTGCCAGAGATATCAATTGAGGTGAGAAGGGCACACCCTAATTTAAGCTATGGACATTGATGCAGGTATGATGTATAATATTCATTCTCTTAATGAACATTTAGAGCTTACCAAAATTGAATTATGTTAGAGATGTCAGGTTGCTAAAACATATAATTACAGGATGTAGAAGTTGAAAAAAAAAAATCCTGAATGGAAGGATATATCGATTACAGAAAAAATAAAATCATACATCATTTTAAATGCCTTTCTTTTTTGTTGTAATTAATTTTCTTTACCTTTCAATATCATAGATAGATAACTTAAGAAAAAGCTGATGCGTTTAAACTTCATGTAGTGAACTTTGTCAGGTCTATGTGTTGTTGACAAAATCATATTTATCTGACAGTTAGTAATATCTGTTGTTTTACTGAAAAAAAAATAGTTCGTTTAATAATATCTGACATTAAACTTCATGAGGCAAAGTTTGTCAAGCCACTTCCTTTTTCTTATCCTTTTGTTGTTCTGCACAACAAAGGTTAGTGCATTTTTCCAATAGTTTCATTAAGTATATAAACAATAAAGGGCTACAATGTGGACTTCTTTGTCCGATTTCTTATTTGTTTCAGTATGAATGACCATTACCGGCAGAAAAATTGTTGTGCTTTCTAATCGATTCTCAAAACTTGAAGACACAAACTTCTCACTGTATATGTTTATAGTGGATATGTTACATGATGAATTCTGAGAGTGTTTTTGTTCCTATAATATAGTCTCATATATTTTTGTGCTTTTTTCCGTGTTATAGTGTTGCAAACCTTCTCTTTTCGCTGAAGAATTTGTAAATTTTTTGGAATTACAATAATTAAAATCACAACGGCACAAGGAAAATCAAGTACTGCTTCGGCCCTCTTCTCCTTCTTTTATATATATATAGATATAGATATTTATTATTGTGAATTCTTATCCAGGTTACACAATGGACAAATAAAAAAAAAGGCCTAAAAGATAGTTTTGTGTGTGTGACTAGATTGCTATAATGATTAAACTTCTGTTAGAAATTGGATTTGATTTTTATTTGATTGCTTCATGTTATAATTTTTTTCCCCTTTTGTATAACTTAGATTGTATTATATTTTGTTTTGGAATTTTTTTTTTCATTTTATCTCAGTGAAGAAATGCAGGTATGAATTAAATATAAACTTTCATCGAGCGAAGCGCGATGCAAAAGCTAGTTAAAGTTTAAATTTAAAATCTGATATTCATATTACAAATATAATAATTTGTATATCATGTCTATAAAACTGACACATCATTTATCAAGTAATTTAAACTTCTAATATTTTGAAATTAACGATTCTTGATACATCATTCTTGACTTGTCAAATGTGATTGTTAGACTATCTATATGTAAATTAAAATATATTGTAATATTTTCAAACTATCTATTCTTGATACATCATTCTTAATGTGTCAAATTTGATTGTTAGACAACTTTTATATTATTAATTTAATTATTATTTTGTAAAAATTATCACATAATATCTTACTTTGGGGCTGTTTGGATCGTTTGGATCGCTTAGGAATTTGGGGATTTTGGAGAATTTTTTATTCCTAGACATATATTTATTGGGAAGTGTGTAACTTTGTGAAAAGTTTGAATTGTTTATAATAAATTTATGCCTAGGAATAGAAAATTTCCCAAATTCCCACTTCAATCAAAACGGCCCCAAAGGAATAATTAAAAAAAAAGTAAAAAAGGACAAGGATTGAAGTTAAAAACTGGTGGATATCGTTATATAGGGTTTTTGAAAAGTAAGATCTAAAGATTTCGTACGGTCTGAAACTTGAGATGCGAGGACTTTGTCAGCAAAATAAGACTTGTTCGAAGTTCGAACGAAATCATCTTCTTATCGGCTTCGTTTGGATGCGTTGAGAATAAGGTTGGAAGAAGGAAGAAGAGAAGAAATTTATTGGGAATGGGTAAATTTATTGGGAAGTGTGTAACTTTTGTGAAGAGTTTGGATGGTTAGAAATAAATTTATTAGTAAAAAATGGTTATTCCTTATTCCTTATTCCGGAAAGAAGCCATCCAAACGGAGCCATCAGTAAACAAACTCTATCACGCCAAGACTCATGTTGGTTTATTAAATTAAGGATACCAACAGTGGCATAAGATTCAGAGAAGTTCAGGGGCCTTTGTATAAATATAGTGCGATTGTGAAGAGTCAGCTATTGGTAATGGCCGTGTAAAACGACATATTCACTTGAATTTTGTTTTCAAAGTTCGAATTCCTGCAAATGTTCCGTTTTTCTTTCCGAATGTTAGTTGCAGATCTGTTTTTTAAAAAATATAAATAAAAAATGGAGCCACACGCCATTTTTTCTCAATAAAAAAATAGAAAACGTTTATTTGATTATTATTCATTTTATTTTTATTTCTTAAATTGTGAATTTGTTTGTCCACTGTCCAGCTTAATTTCGTCTATTAAAAAATTAAAAATGAATGCCGACCCTTGTTTTATTTTTCCCGCTGCCGAATTGGCGATGGCATTTAAAGCCTAATTAGATCATGGACTCAGTTAGATTAAGGCCATAATTAGATCATGGACTCAGAATTAACAGATGGACTAAATCTAAAAGCAATCATTTTACAACGGTAAAGAGGTCAAGGGGTAGTTTGACCGGTCAACATTTTGAAATTCACATAAATGATAAATCAATTTTAACAAATTTAAATCAGAATTTCTTGTTGATTTTCATGTAAAAAATGTATTAAATTGAAATGAAAATCGTTACAAAATGGGATTTATTATTACAAAAAATTTGTGAACGACTATGTTAGGCTTGCCACAAAATTATATTGAGAAGGATAAGATAGGTGTATCTTAGAAAATCCTTGCAAAGTTTCTTTTGGATGTCGATATCAAGAAACTAATAAAGTAAACATACAAATTGGCCCATATAACATTTAAGTCGTTCCACAATTTTTATCAGTCCTATAACGATTTCAAATTACTTGGGGAATAGACATGCTGAAATGCCTTGCAACTGTCACTAGTTTGGGATGCTTCCCTAGTTGCATGAAGAAAAGATTTTCCGGAAAATAAATTGTCTGTTGTTTGGCAAAATGAAAAGCAAAAGCACATATTACTATTATCTTACATCGCTGTCTTAATTTAGTCAGCTTTATTGCTACAATAAATTCACAAAAAAAAAAACTTGAATGTCGGCTAGACCAAAGTTACATCTTCTCTACATTATAAGCTGAAGATGGAGAATATAATGCACACTAATAAAATAATACGCAAACATATAACACTACCAATATATCAACACAACAAGCTAACGCCAATCCTAGGTAATGTACACAGAAGTCAGAACAGAATATTAACCACAAGCTAACAAGCTTTTCCATTTTGAGTACCTGAACCCGATCCATGTGCTTCAGCTCTCGACCTTCTCCTATGCCAAAGAGCAAAATCCACAATATCTACAATAACAGTTGGGTCTTTCAGTACCACCACACGTGCCACCACAACAACCGCACGAACCACGCCAAACCGCATCTGGTTGGCTCGTCTTCTTGCCTCCACCTCAGCTGCCTCCTTGGCCCGCTCTCTCTCCTTCTTCTGTTCCTCTTTTACAATCTCAAGTTCTTTCTTGACACGGTCACTTTCCTCCTTGGCAAGTCGGGAGATGCGACGGATTTCTTCAACAGATTGCTTTGCTATCTGCTTAGATTCTTCCTTAGCACGTTGCGCTTCTGATTTTGATTGTTCTGCTTCTGATCTTGCATCTGCAATTTCTTTTTTGTATCGCTCAATTTCAAGGCCGGAACTTTCTTTGGTTTTTTCAGCTTGTGTCTGTGCATCTTGGGCTTTCAGCTCAGCTTCTTTTCTTGCACATTCAGCTTCGTCTCGTTTTCTCTTCTCCTGGTTTTTAAAAACTATGGGTGTGAGATATCATATTTCTTTTGACCTCAGTATGAGTTGTAATAAACACAATATCATAAAAACACCATTTTGACAATCAATAAATTTTATTTGGATATTGTAAGAAAATCAATCTAAAGAGCAGGAATGATCAATCTAAAAAAGTAAAATAAGTATTATAGAAAAACCAAGAAGTAACCGATGTATAATGAATGTAGATGTTGAAAAACCAGACCTCTATGTTACTGGCAAGTATCTCAGCAATAACATTCAGCTCTGTTTCGAGAGCTACTCGATGATCATTGAACAAATCTTGGTACCTTGAGCTTAAACCTGAATTAATTAAATACTAATTGTGAGAACCTCATAAATTGAAAAGGCTAAAAGGATATGAAGTAAAAAGCAAGTTACGATCTCAAAGTCAGAAGTACTGTCTGCTACTGTCACTTAGTTTTTCAAGTATCGTTATAGTAACTAAGATTTCAACTTTTGGTGTACTATTGCAAATCTTGGGTAGGGATCAAGAGTTTGTAAGCTTAATGATTTTATCTGATATGACAAACAAGGTCAAATGAGAAAAACAGTTTACCTTCACATGACTCAACAAATTTTGTTATGCAAGCTTTTACTGTATCGTTAATTCCAGATGCAGGGTCCTCAGCTTCACTCAATTGCTTTGAGATTTCTTGCTTACTCTCATGAAATGTCTTCATATGCAATCCAGACAATATATCCTTGCTCGTGCTTTCTACCAGCTATTATAATTGAAGATGATAAGGGTTTAACATATCCTTTATTCTTTATTCATGCTTTATTATTTTATTTCAGTATAAGACAGCATATGATACTCATTACAAATCCCAATCAAAAGAAAAACAATGCTTTGAAATTGTTAAGTGTCAAATGTCATACTCCGCATATGCTTTTCTCTAACTCTTCACGCTTTTTGTGTGTCACATCTTCGTCATACATTTGGGTTTCTGTATCGAACCTATAAAATTATATATTAAGGTGAAGGTATTAGAAAGCTTGTAAAGTAGGGATCAAATTGTAAATTTTACAAGACCAAACTGGAGATAGATCCTCTCCAACCCCATCCCATCCACCCCCTGTCTTGGTTATTTACCGTATTAATATATGTCACAACTGGTTGGAACTGACTTAATGCCACTTATAAGCAGGTATATTGTGAAATTGACGTAATCCATATTACCGAGCCAGGGTAACTTCTTGAAGTGATCCCAGTTTTTTGACAAACTCTTTGGGTGCACCACTGTCAACATTCTTTAAGGACAAAATATCCTATAGGAAGTATAGCATACAAGTGAGGATAAGAGAAGACACTTAGCAAATGGAAAGAGAAAGAAGACTAAACACAAACCGAGTACCTTGTTAAATTCAGGTGAAGAAAGTATTTCACTGATGATATTCCCACAGATGGTATCAGATACTGTTATCTGTACATTAAACAGGAAAAAAACACAGACAATAAGTGCCCTGTTATGGCCTGTGAAATTAGAGAATTTTACACCCAAAGAACAAAGAAAGGAAAACAATAGAAGATTTTTAAATTTTAACTAGGAATAAATGCAGCAGAATAAATAAAACCCAACCCAAGTGCACAGTAAATTTTAAAGTGCTTATTACTAATTTAAAACCAATTGCAGGGGCAGAACCACACTGGATGGCATCTTTTGTTGATTTAAAAAAATAGTTAAGAACCTACCTTGTGGCCAAACAGAAAAACTCCAAGTTGCTTTTTCTGACGAATTGCATCCCATAAACCTTTCGCACTTAATGAAAATCCCTGAGCCAAAATTCTATCTTTCTTAAATTCTGTAATATCTCCCTGGACAAACCATCTTCTCATCTTCGAGACCTTCATAAAGATCGACTAAATTAAATAAACTAATAAGACAAGCAAATTAAAAATCCAACAGAAGAGGTGCAACTAAAATCAGGAGGTAGTTATATCTCTTTATTAAGAACAAATGAGATAAGTACATCCCCTACTGCAACACTGAGATGCCTCCTAAAGAACACAATAGAGATTATACCTTTTCTACGAAATCTTGGGGCCTGGACTTGTTGTCAGGGAGTCCTACCACCAATACCTTCACCATAGATGTCAAAAGTAAGAATTATTTAAGATGAATAATAATCATAACAATTTTTATACTTATAATGAATAATAATAATAATGATGGTGATGATGATGACGATGACGATGATGATGATAAGTATGGTAATGATGATGAATGGTAAATAATAAATTTGCAGTTGCTGACCTCAAAGAATTCACTTAAAATCAAACTCGAAGAGTGAATCGATGACCACAACTGTAAACAAATTAATAGGAAAAGTCAATTTAATCTGCAAGAATTCTTAAAAAAAAAACAAGGGAGGGAAGGAAAGAGAAGAGGAATACCTTCTGCAATTTTGCTAAAACGTCTTCTTGTAGCTTAGCTAAAGGTAACTGGAACAGTAGAAAGAAGTAACTTGAGATTCTAACAGAAGTTACAACAGAACCATTATGAACTATTCAAAATAGGATATACAGACCTTATCATCATAACCATGGATGACAATAAGCATCTTAGTTTGCCCAGAATCAAGCTTCCCAACTAATCTTTCCTGCACATGAAGGAGATTTAAAAAAAAACAAAACAAAAATAATTAGCTCTTGATGTTTTTCAGTTTTTTTTTTCGATTTTTTATGCTTTTGGCATTTTACCTCTAGAATTGATCTAAGAAGCTGGATATTCCCTCCAATATCTCGATTTATTTCTTGCAATGACCTATATGTAAGGATAATCACATGAAACTCATAAAATTAATGAAAATGGTGACTATAACAACTAGATGCCCCAACTATTCATGCAAAATTAACAGTTAACTTTAGATTGTTGCAAAACAACTAACACCCTTTATTACAATAAATAATGACAGGAAAACTTCAACTGTATGGTATTCACACATGTTGGAATATTTTACTAGGCAAAGTTAAAGATTGAGATTGAACAACTACAAAGTCTTCATTTTTCGTGATTAAGCAAATATCTTATAGATTAACAGGTCAAGTGCACAAAAGAAATCACATCCTGAGTACAAATAAATAACTCAATTGAGAATGTATAAGATAAGATACAAATATAACTAACATGTTAACAACAAGAAGGTCAGAAAGAGCGAGGGAAAATAGTACGGTTTGCTTTTCAAATGACAAGTCATCCTACATCAGACAAAACAAAAGTACACTGCACTTAGTTAAGCCCAAAGATATATAAAACTTCCCCAGAAGGAAAAGAAGGAAAGCTAACATTGGTACAGCAGTGTCTTGTACTGTACCAGCCAGAACTATTTGCTGCTAACCCTGCGTGACTGGTATCTAATGATCTGATAACCCTTATGATCATTCTATTGAAGTAAACACTGAAAGAAAGAATGGATAATTTCCTGGTAAAACCATATTGGTATCAAACTATCATTACCTTTCCGTTCTATTTACAAATACAAATACAAATGAGACTTGGATCAATAATGATATTGCTCTCCATTAACAATAAGGGGCACTGTTTGGGTACTGATAAATTTCCTAAATAGATAGACGAATAACTAAGCTACAAAAATAAGAAAATAAAGGTAAGACGATGATACCTCTTTGGCATCAGAAGGCTCTACATCCATAACCAACAAGGAAGGCCCAGCACATCGTGATAACCATATCCCCTTTGAATTTTGGTTCCTTCATTTTGTCAACAAAATATAATTATCAACTTCTGAAATTTTATTTGAACTATTAAGAGGACAACCACATGCCATTGCCAAAAGTATCAGGGTCCAGAAAGAGAGAGAGATGCAATAAGTGAAGAGGGTTTACCTCCCTTTCGAAGCATCATCTTCATTAAACTTGACACCAAAAAGGCTTTCCAACATAGAGCTTTTTCCTTGAAAATAGAATTAAGAACTTAATATCAAAATATGACTATGAAGTTGAATATTGCTTGTTTCCTGGTTTTGCAAGCACTTAGTTTAAGGATCAATTATGTTAAAATGGTACTTTGCTAGTACAGCAATACCTGGTACCATACCAGTAGAGCAATCTGGTAGATTGTACTATAACGGTCTGAATTGTTAACTCTCACAATCTGGTAGATTGTATTAATTTTAATGGAACCATCTAATGAAGCTTTCCTCCTAATCATCCATACCAGTTCTAACTATAGATTTTAGTCAGCAAAAATCACATTAATGACTTATAGGACGTAAGTTGTACGATACTTTTACACTGCTAGATGTTAGTCAATACAGACCACATCCTCTCTAAATCCCCCATGTGAGTGGTTAAACAAAAAATCAATTACAATACATTCAAATGCCAATTCAACATGTGATCTTACATTAATACATTCAATACACAGTTACACACCCATGTGCACATATTTGCAAATTTATGATTTTAAAAAACCCGGCATATGTTTATGCGCAAAAATATACCATTCACCGACCTCCACCCAAACAATTCTAAAAGTCAGATATTCATTTTTTTTCCCATCCTGTCCATATCACTGTGCTCTTTTCTTTTCTTTTGATTAAATGAATTATTGATTTGTTGGGGTGGTAGACCTATAATTGGTGAAATCGGGCACAGTAGGAGAATTGAGAATTAATTATCAGATAGGTAAAGCAGTATTTATTTTAATAAATAAAAAATCTATTTGTGGTTCCAGTCTAATCAATAGACTTCCCATCATACATCAGCTGACGCAGTGACCAGCAGTGGGGCCCACGTAAGGCAGATTGGATTATACCAACAACTCTGCACTGATGCATGCATGCTCCGAATGGGATGGCTTCCCAGTTCCCACTATCTTGTTCCCCACACGGTGCATGTACACCAGGTTCAGTTAACAATCCATATGTATTCTGTAAACTCTGTACCCCCGACAGGTGTTCTCGTCCTTTGTTCGGTTCTTCTTCTTCAACCTCCCTCCAATTAAAACGATACAAACGGCCTGAGAACTGTAGGCCCCACTTTCAGTCTCACAACCTCTCCCTCCAGTCACGATAATACTGGAGATCTCCGTTTTTTTAAAAAAAGAATTTTCAAAAGAATAAGGAGATCTTACCAGGGCTTTGCGATCCGAGAACAGAGACGATACCGAACGGTGTACCATACGCCAGTCGTTCCTTGAAATTCGTGATGACATCATCGATAGCATCTTCGTAGAAGGTGCCATCACCTCCGATCAGCTGCGTGGGTCCCGCGACCCAGCGAGGCGACTCAATCTCGTCGGACCTGACAGGATCGCTCTCGTTGAGACCTCCGATCGCCTTTTCTCCACCTCCTCGCGGCTCCGTCATGGTTCGAAGGAGGCTCTCCATTGTTCTGCTCTTTATTCGCTTCGCTTCAAGGTGGCAATGGATACGATGGTTTGTTTGATTGATTTCGAGAGAGAGAGAGAGAGAGAAAAGGTCGGGTTATGTGCAAGTCTTTGTAGCGAGTAATAATAATGACGTTTTGCAGGACAAACGAATCAATTAAAACAAGTCGCTGTATGGGTGCCCCAATGAGAGTGTTATGATTAGCATTTTTATATTGTTTTTTCTCTCTTTTTTTTTTGTATAGGTATCCCATAATGTGGTGGAATGTGAAATTATTTATTTATGTCCAAGTTCGCTTCATAAGTACTCATTTGGATTATTATGTAGGTATCCCATTTGCTAACTAATTGTCGCTAATTGGCTAATATTAGGAGCTATATTTATTTGAGAAAAGCTAAATATAATGCAAACAAGAATCAGCTCGTTTATTGCGCCCTAAGTTTGAATATTATATGAACGATATGAACTTTTAGTATTTGTATATGTTGAAATTTTGTAGGAAACAATATTTATCGCTATTATAAAATTTTTCATATTTTTTAAATAAGTAGATTTTATATAAAATTTAAAAATAAAATATAAAAATTTGATCGATTATTTTTTTTATAAAATTACGAATTTGAAAATCGAATTGTACACGTGAATTAGCAATTTAAGACTCAACTCAAAAATCGAAATTTGGGTGCTTTCACCGGCACATCCATGCATTACATAATATTTTAGCCTTTCTAATTTATATATAATCTATATGAGTTGTCAATATAATGTTTAAAATAGAAAATCCAAAGGATCTCCCACCTCTCCATAAGGTATTATTGCCAACAACTTGTATAAATATAAAAAGTTCTATCGCGTAATAGAATTTTATTCACTCTCATAACAAAAAATCTGTTAAGTTTTAGTAATTATTAAAGCACATGCATTATTTATATATTGTGTATGGTTGAGAATATTGGCAAGAACTAATCAAATATACGTAGATTAATAAATATCAATAAAATTCTGATATTCTCATTATCAATTAAAATTGCACGTAAGGGGGCATGGGTTGCTATCTTAATTTTTTACTATGAAAGAGGTATACCAACAGAATATTGACCCCAGTCCCCAGACAATGTTCGTTAAAAATGAGAGGATACTTTTCCTGACACCTGAAAAGGTCCTGCGACCATAACAGAATAATAATTTCTCTAGGGGCATAAGTGAATATAAAACCTGGTCTAGTTAGTTTATTTTGGGAGGCACATGTTGGATTCGCTGTTAACCTGTAGCGTGAATCACGAGTGGGGTTGCCCGGCTTGGGATAATCCCTGTCGCATTGGAAAATTGGAAGTGAGTATTTTCATAATCTAAGTTATTGCATGTCAACTTACAAGAAAGTCTGTATAATATGGCAAAAGCGCATGTGAAAAGTATTAAACAATGGCGTATAATTTAAGTGCTGCTTTCTGGTCAATACTGCAAAGTGAATTATTGTTTGTATCTGACTTATTTAATAAGTTGCAGAAAGTAAAAGAAAAGTTATCTTTTGAAACCAAAATTCTTCTAACCAGACAATATTCACAATGCATGTTGCTAATTTGTATTATGCAAAATGCAGGAAAAATTTCATGCTTTGTATCTTGCTATTAGGAAAAAGAAAAAATAAAATAAAATCTTCCGGATATATCCAGTGTATCATCCTTTGTATTTTGCTATTTATATTTGAACAGATAGACCTAACAAAATGGTATGTTTCTAATTGAAAGAGACACCTAATCAAAATCATTCTTAGAATATCATACCGGACAAATCAATAGGAAATTAGAAACCGACAATGCAGAATTACTAGTCCAGCTATCAGGCTTGAAAAGCATGTGACATAGAATGACAACATAGTAGGTATGCTGATTTGTGAACTGGAATCCTAAACGACAATAGAGTTCTACTGTCTTCATAATATTATTAATATTTAAAAATTTTAAAATTTAAATGTCTAATATAAACCGTTGATCTTATTCAATTTTACGAGCGATGTGTTTTCATATAAGTTTTATAAATTTTGGAATTGATTTGATACCAGATCAAGTGATCAACAAATGAACGAATATAGTTTAGTATAACTGATTAATCCTAGAACGTTCATAATTTGGTCACTTAATTGAGTATCAAATCGAATCCAAATTTTATAAAGCTTATATAAAAATGTATTGCTAGTAAAATTGAACAACATCAACGGTTCGGATTCAGCATTTGAATTTCCAAATTTTTAAATATAAATAAAATTTGTAAAGACAGTAGACCTAGGATTTCAGTCCGCTGATTTGGTGATTCATTGCATTTAATTAGAGCTACCACTGTTCCTAAGATCTAAGTAGTAGATTCTCAATTTTTAAAGATTCGAACAACATAAATTTGTACATTGATCAGTTTATTGTTTTTTTTTCTTTATAAATTGAAAACAATGTTTCAAAAAATACCTTCAACATTGCCAATTTTCATTAAACACATATTTTATTGTCAAATTCTAAATCATTTTGAATTTAATATTAAAATTTTAATATATTATTTTGTGCAAATAAAAAATGACAATCGTACTTATTTTAGTTTGCACTAAAAAATTGTAAATTTTCATTAATTTGAATAAGTTGTTTTTTTTGGCTAACTTTTAAATAGAGTTAAAATATAATAAATAATCTATTTGTGCATTAGAATAAAATAATATCTACCAACTCAAGCGAAATTTAGTTTATTATATGAATTATCAAATTTTATTATCTCTAAAGAATTCTGTTTTGTGATATGAATTATTTTATTATTAAAATAAAAAAATAAATAAAACCAGTTCAATTCTTTCTTTTTACAGTTGGATCTAGCAATTTATAGAAAAATAAAAAAAAAATTGAATCTTCCTTTTATAATTAGTGGATCTAGCAGCTTCACTGAGCGATGCTCCACGTGAAATTGTACCGTAAACTTACGGCAATATATATACGTCCGTTATAGAAGCAGATCTTAACATACAAAGTTACATAAAACCAAAAATATTAGGTCAAACAAATCACGTTAGTCAAAAGATGGAGGAATTAAACAAAATATATATAAAAGTATATATACAGCCAGACTCAGCTCATTCTACAGCTTCTCGCCTCTTCAGAAGTGGGTTATATCTTATCTTATCGTATTGTATTTTTTTAGAAATGCTATATCTTATCATATTGTAATAAATAAATATATGCATCATTGAATTGGACAATTTAAAATATGCAAAGAGCCGGAGAGACGTGGTCTATTCTCTATTAATGGGGATCGATTGCTATTCTACAATTAATATCCAGCCACACAAACCTAATTCATTCATACATACATATTTCTTTTGATAAGGCCATACTATTTTAAAATACGCAATCATCCTGTCCAGAATGGGTTATAAAAATCACTCAATACTAGAACCTGTCAATCTTAAAGTTTATCCAGGCGAGATCTTTCTAAAGGTTTTTCAAATGGACCCATTTCTGGGAAGTACCATTGTTTGAGGAGCATTCATAAATGGTTGATTAACAAAAATATTTATGCACACTGCCACTTAAACAAAAAAAAATTATTATTAACTAAGCTTGAATAAAAAGTAAAAACAACATAACTTGAGCGGAAGTCGTCGACTCAAAACCCGATTAAAATACCTAAAATTCAAACCCAATTTGAGTTTGCCATAACCAACTAAGTTCATGACATATTCATGCAATATCATAACCAAATTCTTTCGGGTGTGAAAGAAATCAACGCAAAGAAACTCCCAATCCAATTCAATTTTTGTTAGCCACTGGCTAAGCTTTGTACATTCTTTACTTACTTTTTTATATAATAAAAAGATGGAGACCTGATCTCCATTTTTTGCTCAAAATTTTTTTTTTTGTTCCATAGGATTAGGAGTATAAGACTGAACTCCACAAAGTTGACGAGGCTAGGACGCTAGGTCGAATCCAATTAACCAACCACGTTAGAGTTAGACTCGACTCAACCAAGTTTCACTAGTCGACGTGTAAAAAATTTTGCGGGCCCAGAAGTTCAAAAACCTAATTCTATGGCACAAAAACCCATAACCTCAAGTCTCAGGCCCACAAGCCCATAACTCATGTCACGCACTCTCAGGTCCATACGGTGTATCTTTCCTATTTAGTTGGTTAATCCAATTGTCCTGATTTATGAACTGTTTGTTTGGATGATAAATCATTTTAATGGTTTATACAAAAAAGTTGCATTCAGATATTAGGCTGTGATTTTTGTTGATTTGTTATGAAAAAAAACATACTGCGATATTATTTCTCGAATTGGTATTATTTGGTATGATGTTTTAGAAGGGAGGGATGTAGACTGGGGATTTCATTAACTTTCCTACTACTTACAAAAGCATAAATTCAAAGGTGTAAATTATTAAACCAAGGATGTAAACATTTAGTTTATCATATATGTTTTGGACCATTAATCGCTTAAATTTGATTTGATTAACGATTAGATATTAATCATCATATAAGTTTATTGACTCTTCGTTTTAAATTGAAATAAACTTATAGTTGGATTACAATGTCTTTTTTCATAATGAATTATTAAAAATAAATAGCATGTGAATTAATATCAGAGGGAGATAAAATAATACAAATCTAGTCACAAAAGATATTTATTAGTAATGCTAATCAATATGTTTTTTTTTTATTTTAGACCAAAGACATATTTTGCTTAACAATATTTTTTTACTGAATGAATATCATTTGTCATTTAACTCTATTTCTAATATCATTCTTTATTAGTGATCAGTTAGGGAAAACAATAAAATAATAATATTTTTTATCAAATAAACAATTGCCCACACGTTGGATGAGCCCAATTACCAGTAAAACTAATTACTTTCCCTTAAAAAATATTAATAATTTTTTTCAGTAATGAAGAGCATCGAAGGACAAAATGAATCTTGCTTAAAGTTCAAATATCGGATATGAAAACATTCAAAATCATTCAGACATTACGTGCTACCTAAAACCAGATGCCGAAATAAGAAGAACAGATAATATCATACCTTTTATTTGATAAAAAGTAACCTGAAATCTATGGTTGCCTTGAATTAATTTTTCTTAATTAGTGATTAGCTCGATCTTTTTATTCTTTCCATTGACTTTTACAGCAGCTCCTACCTCAGGCAAATGACAAATCTTTCCTATATTAAGGACTTAGGTTAATTTGTTGATACATTTCGCGTAGAGACAAGCCAAACGGGTCATCGCACATTATTTTAAAGTTTAATAGTACATGTTGCTTAAGAATATAGTAAAGAATTTCCAAATTAAGGATTATTAATATTTTTGTGGAAATTTCAGATGGAAGGATTTCATTTGCCTTTTGGATTTGGCATTAGGTGTTTTACTATAATTACACCATATTTCACCAGATCAAGCTAGTGGATTACTCTCTACATGACGCACAAGAAATTTGAGAACCGGTTCAAATCGGCAAATTTTTATGTGGGTCCAAGATATCAGTCTCAGAGATCAATTTTCCAAGCAAATTCCTGGACCTACTAATTTGTCTATTTCAAGGGGATAAGAGATCGCGCGAATTTCTCATGACCAGTGCACGTGGAGCATGAACTTAGAATTGTTCCTTGTTGACCTCTCTCTCTCACTGCATGTGGGACCAACTGTTTGTCTATTCATACTCTAGGTGCATTTTATCAGAATAGACCCTCTATCGATAGAGAAATAAAGACGCTGGTGTTGTCCCCCTATTTTCCCTTCTCCTCTCGCATGACTCTATTTTTCGCAGCTGTTGAAGCGCAGGTTGTTACCTAGCATTTCGTTTTTTTTTTTCCTTTTCCTCTTTTCCACTCTCGCATTAATTTCTTATCAAATTTCATAAGTATATATGTAAATCTATCTCTTTTCATGCTTTTATTTCTCCTCATTTCCTTTTTCTTACTATCTTTTTCGTCCCAAATTGGCAGATTTTCATCGCACCACCTCTTTGTTTAATTTTTTTTTTCTGTTTTTATAATCATTGTGAAACTTTGTTTAAAAAGCTGTGTTTTTCATAATTGGTTGAAACAGACAAAAAAAATCCGAATTTGAGTGAAATTCTTGTTATCTCTCATTTAAGGTGCTTCAAAATTGTTAGAAATCGTATTCTTTTAAAGTGATCCAAATTCTCACAAAATGCATTTTGGGTAATGATTAAAAGTATTGCACTATTCCAAATTCTCGCAGTGCATATTTTTTGTTGTCAGTTAAAATTCTTATTAAGTCATTTTATTTAATCATGAAATGAAGTTTTACTTTCGGCATGATAAGAATATGATAAAAGCTCATAGAAACATGGAGTCTATTTTAAAAATGATTACTAACATCTTTTAGATATTATTAAATCTCAGGTAAATCATGGATTTAAAGAAATCTGAAGAGAATGCGAACTTAAGGAGGAGCATGAGTGGAAAGAGCATTTTCACCAGAGCCGACAGCTTCGCTTTGGAAAATCTTGATATTCAATTAGAGAAAAATTTGTCTAAGGTATTGATCAAGGAAATTGGTGCTTCCAGGTCAAAAAGTACTTTCAAACATGAGGAATGGGAGATTGATGTCTCCAAGCTCGACATTCGGTATGTTATTGCCAAAGGCACCTATGGTACCGTTTTCCGTGGTACATACGCTGGGCAAGACGTTGCCGGTAATTAATTATCTCTCTCTTTCTTCAGAATTATTGTGCTGGTATGGTATAAATGTGTTTGTTACTATTGTGGTTTTGTCCAACTTGAGATTTCTGAATTGCTATATGGTGTCCGTTTCAGACAGTATGATTTACTTAGAGATCTGCTGATGATCGTCATGAACTATTGATTGGTCAATAATGATTCTTACAAGCAACTTAAAGTGCAAGCAATGAATGCCATTAGTTAAGATTAAGAAGAAGACATTCCATTAATTATTCAAAATTTAACATGCCAAATATACCTAAATCTTTTTACTTTTGAAAAAGTTAATTTAAACCCTTCGTGTGCTTCTTCTTCAATGATGTTGACATTGATATATAAATTAGACTTTCATAACCAATCATGCATAAAGTAGGATCCTGATTCAATTAAACCTTTATTGCATGTGGTCTAGTGACTTGGTGGTAAGAGCACTAGACCAAGATCAAAAGTTCAAGTCCTGCATATATCTTTAATTTAAAAAAAAAAAATTAGATGATTCCTCTTTCTTCAAAAAAATTAAACCTATATCAAGTTCTATAGATTTCTCTCTCAAAAGGAAAAAGAGGTTACTTCTATATATATTTGGGCACTTTATTAAAGCCGTTCACGTTAGGACTTTCAATTTGCACTGATGGTGCTTCTGATACCTCTGTTTGCTTCAATTGAGACGTTAATTTCCAATATTGCAATTCAACACCGAAAACCCAACAAAAATATTATAAGTCCTTGTGATTGAACAGCAAACAAGCCTCAACTACTGTTCGATAATGCACTTTGTAGTGAAGTTGCTCGACTGGGGCTCAGAAGATGTCACGACAGATGCTGAAACAGTTGAACGTAGGTCGTCCTTTTACAAAGAGGTCTCGGTCTGGCACAAGCTCAGCCATCCCAATGTCACTCAGGTTTACACATTTTATTTTTCCTTGTTACTGTTTCCCAATGTGTATCTAAATTAATAAAATAAATGCAAAGCTTTTGAGACATTTTTTTTTAATTTGATCTCCATGATTTAGTTTGTAGGAGCATCAATGGTACCATCTGATTTGAGACTCCCATCTGATAAAGGGAAAGCTCAGTTAACCTCGATCCCAAGCAGGGCAGTCTGTGTGGTGCTCGAGTTTGTGGCAGGTGGGAACCTAAAACAGTTCCTCATAAAGAACCGTACTAAAAGACTTCCATATGATGTCTTTCTCCAGCTTGCACTTGATCTTGCAAGAGGGTAACTAACTAAATTGCCTGTATTCTAACAGTTTAGTTAAATTATGTGTTCAATTACCTTGCCTATGCCTTATTTTCTTCATTTCTGTCCACAATATCATGTGTAATGTGCGTATCTTATGGCATCCAGACTGGAATATCTTCATTCAAAAAAAATTGTGCATCGTGATGTGAAGACTGAGAACATGTTACTTGATAAGCAGAGACGTTTGAAAATTGCTGATTTTGGTGTAGCTCGTGTTGAGGCCCAAAACCCCGGTGACATGACAGGAGAAACTGGCACTCTTGGTTATATGGCTCCTGAGGTAAAAAAAAAAAGGGTCTAATTTTAAATTACAGAAGGAGAAAGAAATGCACTAAACAGTTAATCTTACTAACCTCATATCTGCCAAATTAGTTAATCTTACTAACCTCATAGGAATAGGATAGAGAATCGGTCACTTATCTCGCTTGTTTCTAAAATGAGAAAGTTTTTGCTTTCTAAAATAACTAATCTGGCTTGCTAATCTGACATCGCTCAATGTATTTTTTGAAGTATTAGGATAGAGAATTAGTTCTTGTTCTCACTCTTTTAAGAAATTTTGCTCTTGATTAGGTCCTGGATGGAAAACCATATAACAGAAAATGTGACGTGTACAGTTTCTCCATATGTCTTTGGGAAATGTATTGTTGTAAGATGCCTTACCACAACATTCGCAGCTTTGGTGAACTGATGACCGGAGTCGTCAGACTGGTACATTCCCCAGATTTATAGCTTTATATACCTATCGATAGTAATACAGATTCATAATCTTTTTTATTAAAATTTTGTGTTGCATAGAATTTGCGACCAAATATACCACGACGTTGCCCGAACAAGCTGGCACGGATCATGAGGAAGTGCTGGGATGCAAACCCTGAAAATCGGTTCGAGATGCAGGAGGTGGTACAAAAACTAGAGGAAATTAGAGCTTATGAAGAAAATAAACCGTCTAATGGTTGCTTGGCGTGCTTTGCTTGATTCATCTAGACCTCTTCTCACAGTTTGGCCATCATTTTTCTCCGCTCCCTCATTTTAATACTCAACTATTGATTATGCACATCCTAATTAAATTTTTCAATGCATATCAATTGTATCTTCTTCTCTACTTTGATGTTATTGCAAAGCAGCTCCTTTTTTGCTGCTGCTTACTGCGATGGGCTCACTTTTTATTCACAGACCTTTGAACTATAATCAATTTTAAAAATTTTCTCATATTTGTAAAATTTCCTGTTTTAAGTGTTGACTGCCTTATGTTCATTACTTTTTTGGTCATCCTTAACGTATAAATTGGCTGAGAGCCTGAGAGTGATTGTTTTTGTTGATCGCTTTTGTGTTGTAGATACTAGATAGTAGTTCATAAATGCAAGTAGATTATAGTTTCCAATTTTGAACCGTCTTCAGATCTGAAATGTGCAACTCAGATTGTACGTGTAACGTGTATTGATTTGTAATTCTGCCTGGAAGAGGGATATTTGTTTAGTGCGCTTTCCGATAGAAAATGAATTTGAAGCACATAATTGAAATCAAATGATCAAATTTAAGGAAGCTTTTAGGATGAAAATGAAGCTACTAGTTTTAGAAATTCTCCAGATTGTGACATTGATGAGATAGTTGGCAGATTTTGGTCACTAAACTTCAATTTGTCCTTCGAGAATCACTGAACTTTGATTTTGTCAATTTGTAAATGAAAGGTTGGTTGTACAAGATTACCAGAAAATTTTCAGCTCATGGGTGTAGAATACTTGTTGAAATTCATGATGCTTCTGTTGGAAATATTACTCAGGTGAAACATACTTAAATACCAGAATCTTGGGCAAGAAAACAGAATTTATTTTTGAATAATTATTTCCTTTTATTAAAAGCACTTCAAAAAGGTGGAGCCTTAAAATACTGAAATTCTAAAGTACGTTTCTTTGAATAAGTATTTCTTTCTGAATGCAAAAGCACGAAAGGCATTCTTTGAATAATTATTATGTAATGATTCCAATGATCTTTTTTCTTAATGCTGAAAACTGGTCAAGTGGAAAGGCATTAGTGGTATAAATCATCAAGCGTGCTGAAATAAATCCATGAACACTTAACCTCATGCTTCATAACTTGTTTGGATTATTCAACGAAAGTAAGACAAAGTTTACATATAATTACAAACATGATCCTTCAAGCAGAAATTAAAGTATTAGACGCATAATTCCTAGAGCCTAATGGGGAAAATCAAGTCACGAGAGCTGCTCTTGGTTTATCAAACCAAATCGAAAGAAAATATAACATTCAATTCATAATCCTAACTTCTTGCTACAATCTTATACACGAGCAAGGAATTTAACAGTTAGTGAAAAGGAAAGTAGCAGCAGCCTTGGATTCTTCATAAATCTTCTTCAAGCTTTCTTTCTTTGTGATTTTTTTTTTATGTCAATTCATTAACATGGCCAATGAGACAGTAGTTACCAGTAACTAGAGAACAAGTTATTGGACACATCTCAGGTCTGGCACAAGATACTGGCACGCACCAGTATAGTTGTGCCTCTCAGCATCATGGAGTTCTAGAAAACAAAGCAGTCAACATTTTAGCTCAGTATTTTTTGAGCAAAAAATGGAGATCAGGTCTCCATCTTTTTATTGAAATAAAGCGTTAATTACAGTAATTAGCCAGCGGCTAATCAAAAGCAAAAAAAAGAATCACCGGCAAAAGCTAGTAAAACCAAAACAATATGTGCGAAGTGTTTCCCAGTCGACGAGAATTTGCTCTACCAGTGCATCAGTGGAGCGAAAGGATTCTGAGAAAATCCTGTTACACCTCTCTCTCCATACAACAAAACAGATGATTTCCATAACTTCTGTGTGTATCAATGGTTTCGTGCTGTCAGCTAAAAACTGAGGATTTGAAGTGAATTGCAAATCAGTAAGGAGCGGAGAGACGTTTAGTGTTTAATGTAAAACCTCATTGAACAGCTTGCACGAATTGAAGAGATGGTTAACAGTCTCCTCATCCGAGACGCAGAGAGTGCAAAATCTTGGGAGCTGCCATCCTCTTTTCTTCAAGTTGTCAATCGTCACAATTTTATTCAAACTCATTTGCCAAGTGAAAATTTTCATGAGAGGAGGGATCTTCAGCTTCCATAAAGGGAACAAACATGAACGCATTCAGGAATTTCTTTAGAAAGCCGTAAATAGAATTTACAGAAAACATTCCATTAGAATTCAAATTGCACATGAAGCTATCTCTGTTTGTTGTCAAGGTAAGAGAGAGGTTAGAGCACAGTGATTGTTGAAGACAATTGTTGTGATATGTTTCGGAGATGTGATATCTTCTGTGCAGATACACCAATCTTCTTATAAGAAAGGATCGTGTGCCTCTTCAGCATATATCATGTTTCCTTATTTCTTTACTAATTGCCTTTTTGCTTTTTCTTCTATGTTAAAATCTGTTGCGTAGGTATTAAAAGAAAAAGACAGAAAAGGTGTGTGGTTGTTGTAATTTTGATTATCATTCACTAATAAAATTGGGTGTGTTGAGTAGTCGTGGAGTGCGCTTTAGGCGATACAACGTTAAATCTTTGTGTCATCTTCTTATTGCTGTTTTACGTCATGGTATCAGAGCAGAGAACAAATTACGGTGCTTGTTTGCTAATGGCTATGCCGAAGGTGAACCAAGTATCTTCCTTTGTTTCTGCCTCTTGATTTCTTATTTTTTTATGCTTATTGCGTTCTTTTCTAGTACTCCGATCAAGTTATTATGGCTGACCTTAAAGGACATCACAATCAGTCCCTTACCAATTTTCTTCTGGATGGCACCAATTATCGACCTTGGGCCCGTGCAATGAAGGTTGCAATCGGAGGACGACTGAAATTGGAACACATCTTGGGCAAAGCCTATGCCATTGCTGAACCCAGTGCTGCACCCAGCGCTGCGGTTGCATCATCACAGGGTACAGGTGCTGATTCCACCAAAACCACACCAGTAGCAAGTCAGGTAACTACTCCAACTACTGAATGGGTAGCAAATGATCTTTGTGTTATGTCCTGGATCTTTAATTCCATGGAACCTGAAATTTATAAGATTTTTGCTTATTCTAACACTGCTTAAGAATTGTGGGATTCTTTGTTTGAAATGTATGACAATACAAATAATGCTTTTCGAGTGTTTGAAATTCAACGGAGCATTATTGCACTGCGGCAAGAGCCTGGTCAAACGCTTCTTGCACATCTTGGCTCCTTCAAACAACAGTGGGAGGAACTCAGGCAATATCGCCCCATTGCAGCCACGATTCAAGAATATATTCAAAGGGAGCAACAAGATCAAATTCTTTTTCTATTGGGCATCATGTCCTCTGAGTTTGATGAAACCCACCATGACATTCTCATGAGGCCTGAATTACCTTCTTTCACCACTGTGTGCTCCATTCTTCAACATGAAGAAACTTAGCGACGTGTGATGGGCACAAAGGTATCTAATTTACCTCAAAATTCTGAAAATTATGCTCATTACTCTTCTTTTAAACCTAGTGATAACAATCAAGGCCACAAGGGAAAAGAAAAGAAGGGATCAAAATTTTATTGTGATCATTGCAAAACTACTGGGCACACCAAAGATCGGTGTTGGGTATTGCATCTGCACCTTAAACCGGCTTCATTTAAAGGGCGCAATCCAAATGCCAATATGGCCATGGGATCTGAGGATCCAGGCATGCATAACCGACTTGAACAACTCTCTAATCAAATGGAGCTCTTGATGAGCCGATACCCTCCAGGCCAGCAACAGGCGACTGGTGCGCAGGGGGAGGTTTCCAATAGTGCACACCATACAGGTAATGAAGTTGCTCTCTCTACTTCTCATTCCTCGATTATTGTGGATTCAGGTGCATCGGATAACATGTTTGCCTCTAGTAATTTGCTGAGTTCATTTAGTTCAAATACTAATTACCCCCATGTAACTATGGCAAATGGTTCAGTTGTTTCAACCAATGGTTCTAGCATCACTCGACTGTTTTCAAAAGAAATAGAAGTCACTGTTGTTCCTGAACTTAAGGCAAATTTATTATCTATTAGCAAATGCACTAATCAAATGGATTGCAATGTCATTTTTACTCCTCAGAAAGTAATGTTCTGGGAGCGAGCTTCAGGGAGGATGATTGGTGAAGGAACACTAGTGAATGGTTTGTATGTAGTGCAACCAGATTCTTTGCTTTTCTCTGCAACAACAAGTAATTCCACTCGGCTTTGGCACAATCGACTTGGACATCCGTCTAATTGAATTTGAAACAATTGGGTTTATTGTTTAAGTGTGATTCTAATAGTTGTGATTCTTGTCAATTTGCTAAACTTCATAAGTTACCTTTCTCTGATCGCACTCATGATACTTCTGCATGTTTTGAGTTAGTGCACTCTGATGTTTGGGGTAATGCACCTGTTAATTCTAAGGAAGGTTTCAAATACTTTGTCACATTTATTGATGATAAGTCTCGTGCTACATGGTTGTATTTGTTGAAATCCAAAAGTGAAGTGTTTTCTATATTTCAGGATTTTTGTTACATGGTAGAAAATCAGTTCAGTAAAACCATTAAAGTTCTTCAAACTGACAATGGTACGGAATATATGAATCATGGATTTCAAACTTTTATGCGTTCTAAGGGGATTATTCACCAAACTTCGTGTGTAGGCACCCCTCAACAAAATGGAGTAGCTGAAAGAAAAAATAGGCATCTTTTAGAAGTCACTCGATCTCTTTTATTTTCATCTCAATTACCTAAAACACACTGGTCTAACGCTATTTTGACAGCGTGTTACTTGATA
Organism: Rhynchospora pubera; assembly: GCA_028095005.1. NCBI lineage: Eukaryota > Viridiplantae > Streptophyta > Magnoliopsida > Poales > Cyperaceae > Rhynchospora > Rhynchospora pubera. Next base: position 154,062,577 of record CM051462.1, on the reverse strand, counting down.
ATTGACTCCCTAGTCGCATACTCAATTTTCAGTGTCCAATGGAAATTCTATATAATAGACAAATTGATATATCACACTAAAGAGTGTTTGGTTGTGTGTGTTATGTCCATTTACAAAATACTGGAAAACTTGACCCACGTGCACGGAAGTGTATTTTTATAGGATACTGCTCAACATAAAAAAGGTACAAATGTTATGATCCTCAACTCCAGAAAACATACATATCACGTGGTGTAAAATTTGATGAATGTCATATGTTTTATGAAGTTGCAAATCAGGGGGAGAAAGCAACTTATGATGATCTTCAAATAACATATCCTCTAAATGCACCTGAACAGCTGACAGCACCTGGAAATGATGCACCTGCATCACAGGTGGCACCCGATGCACCTGCACTGGAAACTGGCATACCGAATTCTGACTCTACCATCTCTGATGCGCCTGCACTCAGTGATGCGCCTGCATCCGGTGATGCGCCTGCACTCGGTGATCTTGAAGCTCGGATGTTAAGGAGAACATCACGTGAAACTCGACCCTCTACACGACTCAAAGACTTTGTGACATATCAGACAGTCCGATATCCAATCCAACAAAATGTCAGGTACGATAAACTATCAGATAACTACTATTCTTTTTTGACCAAAATTGAAGGTAGTAGTGAACCAAATAGTTTTGAGGAAGCCAATAAACACAACAAATGTGTGACAGCCATGGATGAGGAATTGGATACCTTAAAGCGAAACCAAACTTGGGAACTTGTAAAATTGCCAAGTGGAAAGAAAACGGTGGGGTGTCGTTGGATTTATAAAATCAAATATAAAAGGGATAGATCAATTGAAAGATACAAAACTAGATTGGTTGCCAAGGGCTACACACAAACATATGGGATAGATTATAAAGAAACCTTCTCACCGGTAGCCAAGATGAAGACAGTGCGAGTCTTGATGTCAGTTGCAACGAATTGTAATTGGCCATTGTTTCAAATGGATGTGAGAAATGCCTTTCTTCAAGGAAATTTCGAAGAAGAAGTGTTTATGGATATCCCTACTGGCTTAGTTACACCAAGTAAGACATGTCTACTGTGTCGACCCACCCAAGGCATCATTATCAACCTCCTCTGAATCGCCGAATTACCGTGCCAGAAAAAGTTCATCCTTATTTTATCAATTTCCTGTAGCACCCATTTAGGAAGTTGAAATGACGACATAAATTAAAGTGGCATTGAGGTAAGGCAAGAGTTCTTAAGAACCAAACGACCCGCGAAAGGGTGCTTTCCAAGAATTCAGCTCACTTTTTATTTTGGCTATTAGTGGGAGGTAGTTTTGTTTTTTCAACTTCTTATCTGAAAGCAGCAGCCCTAGATATTTGATCGGAAATTTACCGGGCCTACACCCTAATTTCTTGTGCTAGAGAGGCGACTAGTTCTCCATCTGAGTAAGTAACCATGAAGTCCGATTTGTTTCTGTTTAAGGACAGCCTTGAGATAAACTGAAGGGTTAGCAGGATCATTTTTAAAAAGCGGACCTGCTCTGAGCAGGGCTTGAAAAAGATGATGGAGTCGTCCGCATAAAACAAGACCGGCTGCATTTGAGGAAAGGGCAACGACAGTGCACCAGATCTAGCTAAGGATTTGAGCCATCTTGAGAAGAACTCAAACGCTACTATGAACAGATAGGGGGAGAAAGGATCACCTTGCCTAACCCCTCGCTTCAAGTTGATTTTTCTGCCCGCAATTCCATTGACGATTACTCTTTGAGTTTTCCTGAAGTATGCAGTTCATGATCCAGGCTATGAACTAAGGCGGCAGACCAATTGCCGAAAGAACCTTTTGAATGAAGCACCAGTTTAAAGTGTCAAAGGCTTTATGCAAGTCAGCCTTCAGAACTTTGATTTGAATCTTTTCCTTATCTGCGAAATGTAAAACTTGTTGCGCGTAAAGAAAATTCTCTATGATGTTCCTTCCAGGAATGAACCCCGATTGCGAGTGAGTTATCAGTTCCGCAATATGGGGGGGTGAAACGGGAAGCCAAAATTTTGGATAAAAGTCTCTACATGGAATGAATTATGCTGACCGGCCTGAAGTCAGTTGTCACTGTAGGAGCCTCAACCTTCGGAACAAGGGCAATGTAGGAGGAGCCTCAACCTTCGGAGGACAATGCTTTGTTCAGAGTTTGAGAGATGTCAAGAAGCATTTCCTTTAGAAAAAAATTATAAAATTCTCTCGTATATCCGTCTGGACCCGGGGATTTATTTGATGGCTAGTCCAAAATTGCCTGTCTTATTTCCCGGTCCGAGATTGGTTCAGCTAAGTTAGCTGGGACAGATTTTCTAACAAACCAAAATCTGGTGAGGCCGCACCCATAAGAGAACAGAAAAAAGAATGGAATGCACGAGCCTTGGTGTTATGCTCGCAAATGTTGGATCCATCTACTACTATCGATTCAATCAGATTTTTTTCTTTTCCCTGCTGATGCAATCGCATGAAAGCAGGTGTTGTTTTGGTCTCCCTAAGTCTCTAGGTTGCCGCAGAACGTTGTCTCCATCTAGTCTCGTCCCAATCAGCAAGCACCGTAAATTTCCTCTTTAAAATCGTTCAAACTATAACCTCAAGTTCTGAAAGCAGCCTAATTTCTGAAATACGGTCAGTCCAAGCTAGAAAGTCCCTGATGTCAGTTAGCTGCTGATCCAGAGAGGAAAACCTTCCTTTTTTCCATCTCGAAATAATTCTTGTGAGGCCAGCTAATTTTGAGTCGAATTTTTGTGGAATGTTCGCCACCTCCTCCGACAGCCAGAAGTTTAAAACTAGGTCTGTAAACTCTGATAATTTAAGGAAGAAATTCTCAATTCGGAATATATTTGTTGGCCGATCTGACACCGAATGAGCATTGCAGATAGGAGTGAAAACGGTGCGGATACGGTTCGGATAGTGGTAAAACCATATCCGCATCCATATTTTTTATCGGATACGGATACGAATACGGATGTGTTCGGATACGGATACGGTTCGGATCTTAAACGAATACGGACACGGTTCGGATATTGTCGGATACGGCAACGAATACGAATATATTTTATCAAATACAGATCATATTTTATTGATTCTTATTTTATTCTTTTGTTTTACAATATAAATTTTAAGGCAATTAAATCAAAATTCAGACTTCATTATTTTCAAAAGAACAGAATACTAGAGTTCATTGGATGAATATTAGACAAATCTATTTTTTTAAAAAAAAAAATCAACAGCCCGTAGGCATTGCATTAACTTGAGAAACATTGTAAGTCTAGTCATACAAGTATCGCCATAGCGGCAGAAAAAAAAGAAATTGATTACCGCCATCGGCAAATATACCATCCCAGCCATCGCTAAATATAAAGTGAACATATATAGCAAACAAAGTGAACATACAGAAGATCTAAGTGAACACATACAAACAAATAAGTTCAATGAAAATAAGTTGAATATGCATGTAAACTTCTGAACAAGTGATGACAATATTTATTTGTTTGTAAGTGTTCACTTAGATTCTCTATACGTTCACTTTCAGAAATAAACCCTTAACAAATTTAGCGAATATCCGTGAAAAAAAAAATCGGATACGGATATTTATCTGAATTCGCAACCGTATCCGCACTGATATGGGTTACCAAATCCGCATCCGCATCCATATAAAATATCCGAATCCGTTCAGATACGGATAGTACCATTCGAATCTGCTATTTTTCGGATTCGGATGCGGTTCGGTGCGGAGTTTATCCACACCATTTTCACCCCTAATTGCAGAGGACGGTGGTCAGGAGATGTATTCGCTAAAGTCTTTTGATGAATGTTTGGGTAGCAGTCTGAAAAGGACTAATTTAAGAGGAAGCGATCTAGTCGGACCATCGACAGGTTCAATCTCAAATTCGACCAAGTGTAATTTCTTAATGTGTAAATCTAAGAGAGGTAGTTCATCCACGAGATCAGTGAAGTCTGCAGTCCCATTCTGATTATAAAGCGGATTTGTTCTCTCTTCTAGCTGGAGTGTTAAATTGAAATCCCCGCAGAGCAACCAAGGTGTATCATTCTGAGGGCACATAGATTTGATTTCACGAAGAAACATATCCCTGCCTATTTGGTTTGAAGGGCCATAGACATTTGTGAGTCGAAATTTTGACCTGTCCTTTCTGATGATGAAATCAACCGTAAGATGAAAAGTTGCTGCCATCGAGTTATTCACCGCCAAGATGTCCGGATTCCATACCGTCAGCAGTCCACCCTTTGGGTGATTTGCGTCTATAGCCAAGAACTGACTATATTTTTTCCCACAAGCTTGATACACAGAGAGGCAAGGTCGTTTGAGTCAGCTAAGTTTCTTGAAAACAAATAGCCACCGGTTTCTCAAACTTTGGAGTCCGTTTAATCGCAGCCCTCTTATTTTTAGAGTTGAAGTCATTGATAAAGATGGAAAAAGACACGCAGGAGAAGAAGAGTAGAGAGAAAAGAGAAAGGGATAAAATTAATAGAACATAGCATCTTATTAATCCAATTCTAAAGAGTCTTATAGAACGACTCATACTGGACAAATTTATTTTTCCTCATAATTTTATTTTTTTAAAAAAATTCTTAAACATTTGAAAACAAAAATAAAGCTTCCATGGCCTCCCACTTTTTAAATTATATTAATAATTATAAGCTAAATTTAATAGAAATCTCAACAGATATGTAAAATGGCCTTCTTAAAAATTCAAACTTTCATTTTGGCCCATCTTAAATTATATTTCTGGCTTCGCCCCTTGGCCAAGTGCCAAGTCCTCATCTACTAAGATGCTAAATTACGCAAGTACAGTCCAAAACCAAAGGTACTACAGAAAACGGAGAAATCGTTGTTTGAAAAAAAGAACCTGGTAAATGCAAAATTACATTGTACACCTAGCAACTCTTAAATTTTCTGTCAAACAACAGTAATATCCGTACTAACTGAAGCAATCAGGAAGGTAGGCCAAGCTACATCTCCAGGCCAACTTTATTTATTATGCAGTATTAAAACATTAAAATAGATGAAGAATGATGGCTCTCATGTGTCAAAATTGGGTTAGTATGAGCATGTACATTAATTATATACTTGATATTTGGCGCAATGTTATAAATACAAAATTGATTGCATTTGTTGTATTAATATTGAGAAATGATTCTTTTAAATTTTTGGCTTAATTAACCAGATACACTGAATCAGATTGGGACAATCAATTCAGGTTAAGAAGAGACTGAACAGGTCCTACATTTCTCTTTCTTTGTTTCAATGTTGTTTAAATATTGTGCTTATTATTTAGTTTTAGCTCCTGTACAGTATTGTACTTTTGGATTTAAACCTTTAAGAAAGAGAGAAAGTTAAGCAGAACACTTTAAGTGTATGATAATTTTGTTTGATTTCTTGTATAATATTTGCTCATGAAACCATCCGACACTCCTAAGTTTTAGTTTTGGGTTTATGCCATATCCACCACTATTTCGGATTTTTGCAAATTGCATCTGAAAAAGGAATATTACATGATCCTTGCAGAATTCCAATGAATGTTATTAAAATATCAGTTTTTGTTTTGTATATACTTGTAATTTTCTGCCAAAAATCCAAATTATTTAAAATCAAGGAAAAAAATTTTATGGTGGATTCCGAAATTTGTGGAAAGTGAGGTACCCTATGGTAAAAATCATAGAACAATTCAAAGAAGAGATGTTGTATTCTATTTTGAGCAGCCGATTTAGAAAAGAAAAGTTTAATAATAAAACAAAAAAGAGGTGTTTGCACAATGCATCCTATCCTTGGACTCCGAACCGATAGCCGCTTATTTATGCTCAATTCTTAAAAGAATGGATCTTTGACTCTTTACACAAAAAAAATAATAAATAAATAATTATAAAGCTAAGCTACGATTAGGAAAAAAAGGAAAAAAGAAAACGGTTACTGAGAATTTGGCAAGACATGTTATTTGTCTGATAATGGGGTCATGAAAATCACAGTTATAAAATTGGCAAGACAAGCATTGGCTTTTGAGTTAGTGAAGTTGGATCCCCTTCATGGGTTCTTTGTTTAAAAAATAAATAAATAAAAAACAAAAAACAAAAAAAATATTGCAAGCAACACAATGAGATATGGTGGAACAGTCACATAGGATCGTAAGTTCTTAAATTAAGAGTTAGTTAAAACCATTTATTTATTATTATTGTTAAAAGTTAAAGCAAACCCCTTTTTTTCGTGGGGCCCACTTGGGTTTCATTGATTGTGATTCGTTGGATTAACAGAGGCTGGATCCGTGGATCGGTGCAAAGGACGGTAAAGATGTAATAAAAAGGCTACCTTATTTGTATATATACCGTATACGAGAGAGTGATTCGTACTCGTATACATCTCATCTCTTTATTTGCGTATTCTCACACTCACTCACTCAGAAGTCAGTTCATTTAAGTTATTCTGATAAACAGGGGCGGAATCAGGATTCCGACATAGGGTGGGTCGATCAGCCGACCGTGGAGTAAAAAATAGCACTGTCTGTCGCAGCCGTGGAGTCTGTCACGGTGTCGCCTGCAGCCTCCTGACTCCTTACTCCCGAGCCGAGAGAGAGAGAGAGTAAGAGAGATGGATTTGCGTAACAGAGAATGAGAATTGTCGAATTGGGAGATGGATTTAAAAATTAGGAGGAACAATTTAAAAATTAGATATTTCTTTCTCTCTGACATGAATTGGGAGATGAATTTATGTAAAAGAATGAGAATTAGTCTCTAAGTGTTTAAATTGAGAGAGATAAAGCCTCTACTTACAGTGGCGGAGTTACGTTGATGAAATGGGGGTCAATTGACCCCCTTTTATTTCAAAAAATGATGCCAAATATAAGGATTTATACTTATAAATTGAATTTTCTTATAGTTTATTCTTAATTTGAACTCCATAAATACACAATGATTCTACTGACCCCATCCATATGGTTCATGGTTGCGTAACTTGCTTTCCCTTGAAGTTATTATGTTAAGTTAGTAATTCTTTCCATTTTCATTAAAAACACATTAAATCAGACAAAAAGTTTTCAAATAAATTATTAATTTACCATTTTACTTTTAGAAAAAATATACTGTAACTTTGTTGCTTAACTTTGAGAACAGAGAATATTTTTATCTCTATCTAATATAAATAACAACAAATGAATAAGAATGCAATACTTTTTCTGTAAAGAATTGTACTAATGTTGTTCATCAATATTATATAATTCTTACATGTTTCAATGCGACAACTAAGATTAATTGAAAACAGGTTTGAAAAAAATTCTAAAATGTCATAAATTTATTTTCATATTACTTTAAATATTTCAACCACGAAGTTAAGTTTTTTGTTGACAGGATATCAGAATTTACGATAATTTAGAATTATGTGGAATTCTTTGCTAAGAGAAAAAAATACAAGTTAAGTGAAATGCATTATATTTTAAATTCTAAATTCTTTCCTATAGTATTTGATTAAAATTATATTTTATTTAAAATTTTAGACTTATGATGTTTAAAAATTAGATAAAAATATATAATATTATATGAATTTATTTAAAATAAACAAAAATACTAATAGTATGAAATTATTGAACCCCATTACAAATTTTTTTAGCTCTGCCACTATCTACTTAGACAACTAATTAGACCAAATGAGCTTATTTACTTCAGCTTTGAACCTTTGGCGTAGGCTCAACTATAACCTCTCCAATAAATTTTGGTACTTTGGCATGTACATGGCACACGCCCGCCACCCCTTGGTTCCGCCACTGCTGATAGAGCTTTATCTCTTGGAGAAATGGAAAGAGAGATAGTGAAATGTATTGTGTTCACTTGTGTCCTCTGTATTACATACGGTAGACATATATACCTAGCTACAGATTCCTCTCCTGTCCATTTACACTTTGTCCTGGATCTGTCCAGTAATACGCTAATATCCCCCCCCCCCTCAAGTGGATGGTCCAGAAGTGAGCATCAACTTGTTTCTAATAAACAGAAAACGACTGCTAGTCAGTCCTTTTGTCAACTCATCTACAATTTGATCTTTAGAGCTTAGGAACTGTACATGAAGCTGTTTTGCTACAACTCTTTCGCGAACAAAGTGAAAGTCGATCTCAACATGTTTTGTTCTAGCATGGAACATTGGATTAGAAGCTAGGTATGTCGCTCCTATATTATCACACCACAGAATCGACGATTGAGAGAGTTGTTGATGCAAATCCTTAAGAATATACTGTATCCAAATAATTTCAGCTGCAGCAAGAGCCAAGCTCCTATACTCCGCTTCTGTGCTTGACTTGGATACCGTTGGTTGCTTCTTGGAGCTCCACGATACCAGGTTGTTACCAAGATAGATACAAAATGCAGAAGTGGATCTCCGGTCATCTGGGCATCCAGCCCAATCGGAGTCAGAGTATGCATGAAGAGATAAAGAGTGATGCGACTGGAATGAAAGACCCAGGTCCATAGTACCTTTTAAGTATCGCAATATTCTCTTGACAGAGTTCCAATGCACAGTAGATGGCGAGTGCATGAACTAGGAGCACTTATTTACAGGGAAAGCAATGTGAGGCCGTGTAATGGTGACATATTGCAACGCTCCCACTACTGCCCTATAAAGCTTAGGGTCATGGAATGGTTCACCATCAAATTTAGACAATGATGTGTTGACAGCAATAGGGGTAGACACTGGTTGAGCATTACTCATAGGAGCACGACATAGTAAGTCATGAATGTACTGCCGTTGTGAGAGAAGAAGCCCCTCCTTGGTTTGGGTGACAGCAATGCCGAGAAAGAAATGCAAGACTCCTAAGTCCTTGAGAGCAAATCTGGTTTGTAAGGTTTGAATCAGCAGGGACACCATGGGGGCACTACTGCCAGTGACAATAATATCGTCAACGTATACCAGAACAATAATGGTATGACCATTAGCATGGGAAATGAATAATGACGGATCAAATTTTGAACCATGAAAGCCAAACTCTAGAAGAGCCGTGCTCAAGGTTTGAAACCACGCTCGAGGGGACTGTTTGAGTCCATAGATGGCCTTCTTTAAGAGACACACATGCTGGGGATGTTGAGGATCCACAAACCCCGGCGGTTGCCGCATATACACCGTTTCCTTGAGATCACCGTGAAGAAAAGCATTATGCACGTCTAATTGGCGCATTACCCAGTTATTGGATAAGGCCACAGTGAGTACAATGCGAATGGTGGTTGGCCGGATCACTGGACTCAAGGTATCGAAGTAATCGACGCCTTCTTCTTGTGTGAAGCCTTGGGCAACAAGGCGGGCTTTGTGTCGTTCAATAGTACCATCAGCTAGTCTCTTGGTTTTAAACAGCCATTTACATCCCACTATGTTTTGAGTGTTGGATGAGGGAACCAAAACCCAATTCCCATTTTTGTGTAAGGCAGCCATTTCCTGATTCATGGCTTGACACCAATGGGGCAGTTTAGAGGCTTGCGCAAATGTAGTGGGATCAGATGTGGATGGTGCAGAGGTAAGAAAAGCTACAAAGTCAGAAAACAAGAGGGGTCGACGTGTGTGATCTTTAGATCGTGTAACCATGGCATGAGTAGGTTGTGGTGCAGCAGTAAAGGTATTTGCAGTTGCATTAGGAACAGAGTGTGTAGCGGAAGAGGCAGTCGACTTTGAGGATGAAGAGATGACGCGATCAGAAGATTGGGTAGAAGTATTGAAATCACTCGACCGTTGGGAAGAGCGGGCACTGCCCGTGACATCAGTTACTGAAGTGGATTCACCAGCTGGGCCGTGGCTGGGTGAGTTAGAAGGTAATATGGGACCCTGCTTGTTGGGCTCTGATGGGCTTGGTTGATCGCTAGGCAGAGAAAGGGCCCACAGAGTATATTGCTTAGCAGCAGTGTCAGATTGTATAATAGCAGGATTGATATCTTTGAAGGGAAAGACCTGTTCATTGAAGATGACATGTCGAGAAACAAAAATACGACTGGTTGGTGGATGGTAACATCGATAGCCTTTTTGAGCAAGGGCATACCCAAGAAATACACAAGGCAGAGAATAGGGTTGGAGTTTGTGGGCATTATAAGGTCTCACAAACGGAAAACATTGAGTCCCTAAAACTCTGAGAATGCTATAGTTCGGTTTTTTGTGAAATAAATTTTCAAAGGAGACAAGGTAACAGACGAGTGAGAGGGAGGTAGTCTATTAATTAAGTAAACCATGCTCCCAAAAATCTCATCCCAAAAATGTAAAGGAATGGCTCAATGATTAATGGTAGCGAAAGCTAATTCCACAATGTGACGGTGTTTACGTTCAGGTTCACCGTTTTGTTCCGGTGTATAGGGACAAGTCACTTGATGTACTATTTGTGGAAACCGTTTGGCAATTGGTTTGAACTCCGTACCGCCATCGGTACGGAGAACCTTGATGGTGGTACTCAACAAGTTCTCAATTTGCAATTTAAAATTAGTAAAAACAGAGACTACCTCATCCTTGGAATGTAAGAAGTAAATCCAACAAAATTTTGTAAAATCGTCTACAAAAACAACATAGTACCGAAATCCACTCTTGGAAATAATTGGTGTTGGGCCCCACACATCGGAGTGCACCAGCTCCAGAGGAGCAGAAGTAGAGCTACTACTAGTATAGAATGGTAACTTGTGACATTTAGCCATATTACAATCACAACAATCAGACAAAGAATTAGAAGTACAAGGCAAATGATTAGAAACTAAAATCTTCCTAGTAGTTGACATTGAATGATGGCCTAATCTATAGTGCCAAATGTTGGCAGCAGTTCGTTCTCCAATTAAAGCAAAAGGTATAGATAACACTGGTGCAGTAATTTGGTAGAGACCATTACACATCCTTGCCTGCAGAAGAATAGTCGAAGTGTGGCGGTCCTTAACAAAACAAACAGAGGATGAAAATTCAATTGAGAGGTTGTTATCAGCCACTACTCTAGACAAACTAATTAAATTTTTTGCAAAGCAAGGAACATGAAGAACCTCATTCAGTCTAATGTTAGCACTACCAAGTTGTAGAGAAGTAGAACCAAAATGAGAAATTGACATACCATTACCATCCCCAATCTGTAGTTTGTCGAGACCAGTGTACTGCTCGAAAGAGGACAAATTGTTGAGATCGCTTGTCACGTGGTGTGTAGCACCCGAATCCAAGTACCACTCTGTGGAAGGCGCATCAGTTGCTGCAGTATGAGTGACATGTGCTTGAGGTGGAATAGGAGGTGGGGGCCTGATCTGGGGCTGCTGAACGTCATCTGTGTAGCGCATGTCACACCGCCACCAACACGCACGTGCAGTATGTCCCCTCTTATAGCAGATTTGACAGGTCAGATTTTGTGGAAGTGCCAGCATCAGCAGGGGCTCTTGTACCAGAACCAGCAGTGGTTGCAGGAGGAGTTGGGAATCTGGATCCAGTACTGGAATTTGATGGGTGATAAGTACCACCACCCCTGTTTTTTTACTGTCTTGAATTACGGTGAGGATTAAGGGGTCTGAAATTACCAGAAAGATTGTTGGCATAGAATGCCATAGGAGTGGAAGTAGATGGTAAGGCAGGAACTTGAGGATTTTGTGCTTGCAATAGAGACTCATGGCTAAGAAGGAGAGATTGAACCTCAGGAAAGCTAATTGGTACTGATCTTGAATTGATAGCCACAACAAAGGCATTGTATTCAAAGCTCAAGCCTCCAAGGATGGTCAGAACCAGATCCTCATCAGAGACTGGTGACCCCACAAATGCTAACTCATCAGCTAATGCTCTAATTTGAGCAAGAAAATCAGAATAGGAACTATCCCCTTTGGTTAAGGTCTGCAATTTCTTCTTCAGTTCAGTTAATCTGGCACGAGAATTGGTAGAAAAAGTTTGTTGAAGCATACTCCACAACTCAACTGATATGGTACAAGAGACCACTTGTACCAGAATTGGCTCTGAAAGAGAGGCACGGATTCATGCCAGCAGATGATCCTGCTTGTACCAAGAAAGATAGTTAGGGTTTTGCTGAACCTGACCTGTGACTGAATCTTGCATAGAAGGTAAAGGAGGAGGTGACGAGATGAACTGAATCAATCCATAAGCATGCAAGAGTGGTTCAATCTGTGACTTCCAGGCCAAGAAGTTGGTTCTTGACAGTTTAGTATGCACTGGAAGGTTCAAGAACACCATGGGATGATTGGGAAGCGCTGATCCCCAATTAGAAAAGTTGAAGGCGCCAGAAGATGAACTAGAGGAGGTAAAGGTAGGAATTTGAGGTTGCAATGGCGAAATTGGAGTGAAAATTGGAGGCATCGAGGGATTGGGAGGCGGAATTGGATTGTGCAATTGGTGAATCGGCGTGCTCAGGTGTTGAGTTGACTAGCCGATTGGTGGTGTTGTCGCGTTTGCCAATGGAGCTCCAGTGTGTGTGGATGTGCTTGAATCAGCCATGGCACGAGATCAACAAAAGGAAAAGCCTTTAGGAGAAGGAGAAGAATCGGAAGGATCGAATCTTGGTTAGGCTTATGCCGCGATTCGCTCTGATACCATGATAGAGCTTTAGCTCTTGGAGAAATGGAAAGAGAGATGGTGAAATGTATTGTGTTCACTTGTGTCCTCTGTATTACATACGGTAGACATATATACCTAGCTACAGAACCCTCTCCTGTCCATTTACACTTTGTCCTGGATCTGTCCAGTAATACGCTAATATATTCACGACCATGAACATCATCGTCGGAGCACCTCACGCCGCTGCAGCCGCCGCCGAAGTCGTCCCTCCGCCCCCTCAGGCCGCCGCAGCTGTCGCCCCTCCACCCCCTCAGCCAGTCGTCGTAGTCACTCCGCCACCTCAGCCCGTGGTCATCGCCCCTCCGCCACCTCAGCAACTGGCAGTTATGGAGGCGGTGGATTGCGAAGTGTGTGGTCACAGCCGTGCCGAGAAGCATGGCTGTGGCCGGGCTCAGGTCGCCGCTGCCAAGGCGAGCAAGGCCACCTCCAAGAAACTCAGGAGGCATAAAAGTATCAAAGCGAAGAAGTGGTGACTGGTGACGCACTGATCAATGCATAGATGTGGCGTTTCATGAATTTCTTTTGTTGTTTTCTTTAAAGAATTAGTTTAGAACTTGAGATAGAGAGTGATTGACTGACTGTGCATTAATGTGAGGTATAATGAGTGATAGGTTGTGATGAATTTGTGATAGTATGACAGACATTAATTCGGAAAAGAAAACTGTAAGAAAACTACTTGAATCTTGATTCTTGTTTTTCTCGATCTTAATTTGGAGCCCTTCTTTTTCTTTTTCTTTTTTAAGTATTCTTTGTTCTATCTGCACGAAATTGGTTGCCTACTTTATTAGGCCTATTAATTCACTGCACCTTGTAAATTGTAATACCTGGTGTGCTAAATTTCTGTTTAAATCTTGAATTTAGAAAACATTTCCACCTTTCTGTGTACTAGCCCTATTCAGTTCAATAAGGATCATTGTGGTAGCGGTCTGAATTTTGAACAAAGTCCTGTGTGCTTAATTATGCATGAATGTGTTGATATTGTCTGACTTGACCAACTTCTTGGATAGTCTTATTTCACCAAACACACTGGTACCAAATTGCTTCTGTCCCAATTTCGCGGTACCACTTCATTGGCTCATCAGTCAATCTCGCGGAACGCAACACAAATTGAATACACTTTTATGTTCTCCTTCCCATCTTAATTCTAATGAAGTCTGCCTCGCCTGCCGCGATGACGACGATCGCCGGAAATCTAAAAACAAAAGTTATAAGGACCAGATTGAATAAAATGATGATTGATAATTATTAGAAACGACGCGCGACGAATGAAGGCCACCGTTGTCTTCCTCTAGGCCTCACAATCCCGTAGGTACCCCCTTTGTTAATCGCGATGGCCGGAAACGATTTCGGATCTGGACCCGTTATCACACGGACTCATCTCCGTCTCTGTTCAAAGTTCAGCGCGCGAGGGTCTTTGATCCTTTGTGACAAGTATAACCGTAAAACCCATGTTTCTAACTCCTGTCGACTGACGGATTGCTGAATGATATCAAAATAAAGCAACTCTAGCCCAAGACGAAGTCCAATAAGCTTAGGCCCATATGGAAAAGTGAAGCCCAAATTCTGTTTTATCATCTCCTCTGCCACGGGGCTGATATGGGACATCCCACAAATTTGACATCCTTGACATCCTACAAATCCAGGTGAGATTAATGGGCTGGCCCAATGCGATCTAGGCAACATAAGCTGGATGTTGATGTCATCTGGATACTCAGAGTATTTAATCTTATGTATGTAAGTATATAAATGTGTTTTTTTATAAATTTAACAAATTTAATAACATTTATAATAAATTAAATTTCGTTATTTCATGTTATTTGGTGCTGACATCACTTAAAAACTGGGAGTACTTAAATTAGTGTAAAGGAGTATATAAATGCGAACTGGGAGTACATATTTTTCCATACGGGAGTATATAATTTTCAATACGGAAGTATATAATTTTTGGTAAAACGTTTAAATAAGCATTCAATATATGAATTAGAAAATAAGAATAATCATATAAAAATTGAAATATTAAGAGAGTAAATAATTCTACGTATGGGAGTATATACATCTACATATGGAATACAGAATTAGCATTTAAAAAGCAGACAAAAAAATGTGCAAATAAGAATTGAAAATATTAAGTATATACTTCTTCTTAGAGGAGTACATACTTCTTCTTAGAGAAGTACATACTTTTTCATACGAGATTATATAATTTTTTGTCAAAACGTTCAAATAAGCATTCAATATATGAATTTGAAAATAAGAATAATCAGATAAAAATTGAAATATTAAGGAAGTAAATACTTCTCCGTAAGGGAGTATATACTTCTACATATGGAATACCAAATTAACATTTAATAAGCAGACAAAAATCGTGCAAATAAGAATTCAATATAATAACAGAGTATATAATTCTTAAAAATGGAGTATAAACTTCTTCATAAGAGTTCAAATAAGCATCCAATACTAAATTTTCATCCAACCATGTTCAAATAAGAGTTATTCACTAAACGAAATTCACTCAACAAAAACAAACAAAAGTAACAAGTTATACTCAACCACCAAGTTTTGCAATCTTCTCAATCAACCATCAAGTTCAATCTTCTTCCTCAAGATCAAGGAGAACACATTCACTTGCAGTTCTAAATTTAGGCTTCACTTCATTAATCAGATCTAGTAATAGTCGGTAAGCAACGACACGCTTATCATCAGTGACATTAATCTGCAAAACATATGATTGTCCAATTTTAGAACAAAAATTCAATACATTTTATAATTTACTTCTTTATCCTATATTTTGTACTCATTTAAGCCTATAACAAAACACCAAGATATAATATATAAATTACATTAGAAGTTTGATAAGCTCACCACTGACATCTCCTCTTTTAAGCCTATACTAAAATATTAAACACACCTGCCTGATTCTTGATATGTACTCCCTTATTAGATATGATTTACTCCTTTATCCAATATTTTATACTCTTTTAATCCTATATTAAAATACCAAACACACCTGCCAGGTTCTTGATATGTACTCTCTTGTTATATATTATTTACTCCCTTATTCTATATTTTGTACTCCTTTAAGCCTATATTAAAATACCAAACACACTTGTCAGGTTCTTGATATGTACTCTCTTGTTAGATATTATTTACTCTCTTATTATGTATTTTGTACTTCTTTAAGCCTATATTAGAACACCAAACAAATAACAAAGCTTCTTGATATGTACTCACTTGTTGACTCATTTATCCTATATTTTGTACTCCTTTAAATCTATACTAAAATACCAAACACACCTGTCAGGTTCTTGATATGTACTCTCTTGTTAGATATTATTTACTGCCTTATTCTATATTCTGTACTCCTTTAAGTCTATATTAGAACACCAAATAAATAACAAAGCTTCTTAATATATACTTTTGTGTTAGATATTATTTACTCATTTATCCTATATTTTGTACTCTTTTAAGCCAATATTAAAATACCAAACACACCTGCCAGGTTCTTGATATGTACTCCCTTATTAGATATTATTTACTCTCTTATTCTATATTATGTACTCCTTTAAGCCTATATTAGAACACCAAATAAATAACAAAGTTTCTTGATATGTACTTCTTTGTTAGATATTATTTACTCCTTTATCCTATATTTTGTACTCCTTTAAGTCTATACTAAAATACCAAACACACCTGTCAGGTTCTTGATATGTACTCTTTTGTTAGATATTATTTACTCCCTTATTCTATATTCTGTACTCCTTTAAGTCTATATTAGAGCACCAAATAAATAACAAAGCTTCTTAATATATACTTCTGTGTTAGATATTATTTACTTCTTTATCCTATATTTTGTACTCCTTTAAGCCAATATTAAAATACCAAACACACCTGTCCAGTTCTTGATATGTACTCCCTTGTTAGATATTATTTACTCTCTTATTCTATATTATGTACTCCTTTAAGCCTATATTAGAACACCAAATAAATAGCAAAGTTAGATATTATTTACTCTCTTATTCTATATTATGTACTCCTTTATTCCTTGTTAGATATTATTTACTCCTTTATCCCATATTTTGTACTCCTTTAAGTCTATACTAAAATACCAAACACACCTGTCATGTTCTTGATATGTACTCCCTTGTTAGATATTATTTATTTCCTTATCCTATATTTTGTACTCCTTTAAACCTATATTAAAATACCAAACAAACAACAAAGCTTGATTGCATAAGCTTGAACCACACAATTTGTAAAAGAATCAATAAATTGATAAACAAAATCAATATCAAATAACTAAGTTCCAAATGTAATCGGTGAATAGGTCATATGAAATCCTTCACTGAGCCATACTAGAACTAATAAACAAATTGAACACAATTATGTAATGAATGTGTGAAAGAAAGGGACTGAGAAGACTACAGATTGAATATAAATAAATTGAACACAAAGTATTACCTTAATATTAAGGAGTATATAATTATGTTAAACAAATTGAACACAGTTCAATCTAATTTTACATATAGCCTGCAAATCGAACACAATTTGAGCACAAATTCGATCTATATATTGAAAAACCTATTATGTGACAGTAAATTTATATCTTGAGCAAATCTTAATCTAAATTAATCATTTCATGTGATTTAAAATTGTTACGAAACCTAAACTGAATTGTAAAAAAAAAAATCATAACAGAAATAACAAAAACCTACTTCCAAACCTAGATCTAATCTAGGTTTAGGTTTTAGTAACCAAAACCTAAACGATTTAGAATAATCCAAAAAAAAGACATCTAATAGAACAAATCGATAGATACCTGATGGAGATGCCGATGTCGATCCTCCGCTTCTAGGTTTTGACACGACTGTTTGTTTCTCCATTAGATCGAGAGATTGAGAGAGAAGATCTTGAGCAAACGATATAAGAATGTTAATAGAGAATAGTGGCGATGACGATGGCAATCAAATCAACTACAAAGAAGGATCACATAACAATCAGCCATGGTGAAAGAGCAAAATCGAGCAAGCATGGATAGAAGAAAACTTTCGACACCGATAAAGTGATTATGGAAGAGAGTTAGAGAGATCTCGTAGAAAGATGAGGGATCTTGAAGTGAGCAATTTCTCCGATAAAAAGAATGGATCAAAAATCAGATCTCAAAAACAAAAATGTCGTAACTCGTAACCATCTGTTCTCACGTGAGAAGCACGTGGATATGGAATTAATGATGAAATGATCCAATTGGCCCATATAGGCTCAAGCCCGCAGGATGGCAGGGATGTCCGGAGATTAAGATGGTACTTAGGATATCCGCCTCTGCCACGCAAGCAAATCCAAGCCAGCAGCAAATTCTGTTGTGTAAAATTTTCTGCTACAAATGTTGACTGCCTTATTTTCTTTTCTTTTTTTTTTTTCTGGTCATCTTTATTGTGTAAATTTGCTGAGAATGATTGTTTTGTTGATTGCTTTTGTGTAGTAGATACTAAATAGTAGTTCATAAATGCAATGGGGTTATTATCTGCTGTTATTCACAATAAGGAGATTCCAATTTTTAACCATCTTCAGATCTAAAATGTGCAACTTAGATTGTACGTGTAACGTGTATTAATTTGTATAATTCTGCCTGAAAGAGGGATATTCGTTTAGTGCGCTTTCCAATAGAAAACGAATTCGAAGTACATAATTGAAATCAAATGACCAAATTTAAGGAAGCTTTTAGGATGAAATGAAGCTACTAGTTTTAGAAGTTCTCCAGATTGAGACATTGACGAGATCGATAGTTGGCTTTTGTTCCTATCGGCCGTGCGCTTGCTACATGTAAACTGTAAAGTGATGTTGTACCTGTACGAATATATTCGTAATATATCTTAGAATTTAAATTAGTAAATATAAATAATACTGGATTAGCGTTATTTCGTGTCATTCCAAACATAATTAATTGAATGTTTCAAATTGAAGTTATCTAAGGGTGCGTTTGGATCGTTGGAAGAAGGAAGAAAAAGAAAAAAAAATTATAAACAATTCAAACTATTTACAAAGTTACACACTTTCCAATAATTCTTCCCACTTTTCTCTTCTTCCCTTCTTTCCTTCTTCCCACACCTATCCAAACGCACCCTAAGATGAAGTAAGATAGAGTAAGACAAAGTGAGTTACATACTTTTTTTTTCCCTTTTTTGAGGGAGAAATCATACCTAGGTTATTAAAGCATAAAAACATAACAATATCAATCTTTAGTGGGTTTTATGACTTGTACGAATAATGAATACGACAGTAATATTTTGAAAACCGAACTGGACCGAACGGTTCAACCGCGAACCGGACTGTGGTCCGGTCCATTTGGGCTAATCAACCGCCGGTTTTAAATTTTAAAATGCCACCAAAATTATTTCAAAATAACTCCAACATGGCGAATTGAACTTGAGATCATCACATCACATGCTAATAACCCAATAGCCTTACCACTGGACCAAAGTGCTATTTGTGATTATTTATTTGTTCAAATATATAAATAATGCACATAAAACTCCAATTTTATTACCGGTTCAAACCGGCCGAACCAGTTAAACCGTTAAACGATTGCTCATCCGGTTTGACGTCCGGTCCGGTTTTAAAAATATTGGATCACACTCGCCGTTCAATCTGTATGCAGCGCACTACTTGCTATTGTGTAGTCTGTAGAGAAAAACTTGGGTCCTTTTGTAATCCTTACTTCACTATTAGCCTATTACCAAACATCAACGATTTAAATCGAGTACTTAGCACCTAGTCTACTTCGGTTCATTTACCAAATGCATCCAAAAACAGAAAAAAAAAAGATTTTTCGAAAAAAAGAAAAAAAAACTTGTTTTCTACTCGATAAAAGAAAAAGCGTGTAAAGAAAGATACTTAGAGGTATCTAAAATACCTCTCTTTGAGTAGGCATATGCCCAATTGAATATTTCAACCATTGATTCTTTCAGGATCTTGATTTGTCACATAATTCTTAATTTCATATCTCCGAATGTAAAAGGACATCAAAATATCTTCATATCGCTAATTAGTACTGCATCTTCTAAATTGTAACTCTCCCATGACATATAAGCTACCAATATATTTTTTTCCTAAAGCGAGTTCCCCATCAACTATAGTGGCACCGTCTCCTAAAATTTGATCTTTTTTCCAAACATTTACCTCCCTGAACCCGGGATTTTTGGTGGATAAAAGTTTTTGTGTTTCTATAAACCTACAATCTGTCATTTGTTTTAACCTAGATTTGATGTTGCGATCAAAAGATCAATCAGGTTGCTTGATTTCGTTTTACTGAGATTCAGGAAATCTTTAAAACATTAGAAACGTATACAGTATTACTCATTTGAGTGTTTATACAATATAATTTTTTTTTCGATCAAATAAAATAAAACTTGACTCTGTTTTTCTATATGGATTAATTCTCCGCCTAGGGTCAATTATCGGCTCAGATTAAAGCAATATCATAATGGCTTTAGTGGTATATTAGAGTAATCTGTTTTGTTATTGATTGATCCTAGACGGAGAAAAAAATAACTGAAAGAAAGAAATCGAATCCATTAATTATTCATTCAAATTGAATGGAATTCAATGACCAGAGTGAGGCAAGGATATATAGCTCGAAGACGTCGAAAAAAAAAAATCGTTCCCTTGTATCAGGATTTAAAGAAGTTCATTCAAGACACACTCGAAAGATTAATCAACAGACAATAAGAACTTTGCTTTACTCTTATCGAGATAGGGGAAGGAAAAAGAGATATTTTCGCCGTTTGTGGATCACTCGAATAAATCATTACGACTTGCACGTGAATCCCTATCCTTGCCACGCACCAATTCGAGCCGTACGATTCGATCTCGACGGCTAGATTTTTTTCGGGCCTTACAATCTGATTACATGCACGGAACTCCCTCATCCATTGGATTTAATCTGGACGGTCTGAATTTCTGAGCTCCACGATGCCGCGCGGCACATGATTTGGTACACATTAATTTTTTTAATAAAAATATCCAGATTAAGAAATAAAGTAGAATAATTGATAAATAACTGCTGAAATTTATTTATTTTTAGATCCATCAAACATGACATATACACAAAGATTATATATACTAGCTATAGTATCACACTTCGTGTGATAAAGTTTGACTTTAATTTGTACTCAAAACTCCATCGGATAAATTCGGTAAAAGAAAATAGATCTAAATACAAAATATAATAGAATCCAATTCATAAAAAAGTTAAGTCTCTAATAACTTATTTTGCTATTATTACAGTCCAATTTTGTCCAAGTAATTACTGTTTGTAGAATTATACTTTTCAAATTGGCTATTATTCAGAAGAAATATATTTGCAATGATAAAAACGCAAGTTGGAAATCCATGGATGTATACTCAAGTGCAAGCCATCACAATTGCTCGGAGGGCAATGTGGTCAAACTGGTCGAGGAGTGAAATTACATTTGACACACACCAGCTAACACCAAAAATTAGGCATGATTTAACAACTGTTCTTGATAAAAACAATTAGGCAGAATTGTTAAACCGTTATAAGACATCAAGAAACTAAAATGAATAAAGCTAAGCTATATTAAAAAAACTTCTAAATTAAAATATATTATGAGATGGGCTAAATTAAAATATATTATGAGATGGGCTAATCATATATTATGAGAAACTAAAATATATTATTGCACACTGCCCCACCTTCATCGCAAAAATTTCCTGAATGAAGCCTGACATGTTGACCAAATATATTGCTTTTCAATTTACATTGTTGACAAATTCAGTGAAACCAATTCTCAAATTTGTCATTTAATAATCATGATGAATGCAACGATTCAGATGGTCCTATCCTATCCATTGTATATGCATCACTTGAGCGATTTAAGTATTGTATCCATGTAAAATAATCATGATTGAACTTACAAAAAAATATATATATTGTGCTGGACTCTTACGTGCCAATGCAATTGTATGAAAATTTAATATGCACATATAAAAAGAAGTAAAGAACACCAATAAAGACTCATTTTTACCAGTACACCTGGAACAATCGATGAAATGCACAACTTCAACATATGATGACCTAATACTTCCTGCTAAAATGAAATAAGTCAATGTGAAGATCTTTTGATTATCTGAAACAGAGAAAATTAAGGCTACATCAGTCCATTGTGGTTTGTGGTATTTTTATTGGTTTTAAGTGCTACTATGGTAATATTACTCAGGACAGTGACTGCTGGGATCATTTGACAAAATTGAAAGAAAAGATTGATGGAATAAAGGCAAGAAATTGAACATTAGCACCTGGGCCTCACTCTCCCTCCATTCATAACACTATTTGATTGTACAAAAAGAAAAGCATTTTCTGATAATAAAAATTTAGTGACTCTAATATGGAAAATATAAAAAAACTAAGATCGCCTAAAATGAGCAGAAAGTAACTCTAACATGATCAGTATCCACAATTCAATTTACTGACTAAGCCAGCTGACTTCATTACACAAATTTAATCTCCACCAATTAGAACTTTTCAAACTTTGACATTGCATACAAAATTCTTTGACGCCCAATAACTTACATTATATCTAACATATGATTTATGATTGATATACCACATATCTAAAAACTTAATTTTCATGAAACTTTGGAAAAACAAAAATGAGAAGCCAAGGGTATAAATGAAAAGAGCTCCCTTCTTAGGAATGTCCATACCATGCTTGCTTAGATAGTCAGATGAACATGCCTAGAATAACATAAAGTTTTTTTAAAAGGCTCTACTGAACATCAATTTGGATCGCCAACATGGCCCAACAAAAGGCATATGTATTTTTTGATTTAAGCTACACCTTCGGAAAATGGACAAAACAGACGAAGCTATTATTACTAAAAAATCAAATTACATAATTACAGTATAAGACCAAAGACGAATGTCAAATAAATTTTAAGAGAACAACTGATGTACCTTTATTGTGCAAGTTTTCTGAAATGTAATGGGTTCAGTCGTTCAGAGAGGAAGTGAAACAAACGACATTCTTTATTGGCGCCTGAAAAGAACGACATATTTAATAACTTGATTTTTTGATAAAACTTAATAAAAACAGAAAAGAAGAAACACTGGGATAAAAAATGGAAAGAATTCATTTTTGAGAATGTGCGCATGATCCGACAATATATATATTTGAAGTATAATTTGTCATATTTACTATAAAAATATTTACAAAACTTCAATAATAAAAGATCATAGAAGATGCCCATACACCCGTAGATAGGAAAAAAAATCAATTCATTTATAGACACCGACAACATAATCCAAAATTCATGTGCATTTACATATTGATGAAATGAAGAAAAAGCTTACTCTCTTGTATCCACAAAATCAAAAAAAGATGCCCATACACCTGCAGATAGATAAACCTAGTAGAACTCGCATAGACCAAATTACTGATGTTCTATTTCGGTTACTGTAGGGGCTAAATATTAGACCAAATTACTAATATGCTATTTTTTTTTATGTAAACAGTCAGAAGAAAAGACTTAATTTGTGCTTAATTTACTACTGTTCTTTTTTTGGATATTTCCTCATATCGCCATCAGATAAAGCGCCAAATAATATTGTTATACATGATTTTAACCACTGCTCCATCAAAGTTTACTACCAGCACAAATTAAACACTCACATAGACCAAATTAAATAAAAATCGCATAGCAAAAAGAGGAATTTTAGAGTTGAAAAGTGGAGGAATACCAGAATCCTGAGTTGTTGCACGCTTGAAATAATTCTCAATACAAAAAACACTGTTGGACAAAAAAAGACAAACAGTCTATTGCTATCTGATGTAAAGGATTAGGCTTAAAGACACTAAGAGCAAGAAAACTTAGTACCAAATTGAAGGTCTCAAGAAAATCATGGCCAATTTGCTTCCACCATCTAACAGAGCCTCCTCTAGTTCTCAGCCAAGAATTTCATATCCTTGCCTCTCTAGAACGCTAGATGCAGCATATCTGAACAACAAATCTGAAATTCCATAATTGCAATTGGGCAAGCTGCAGAAAGGAGCATAAAGAGATGGAATCAGACCGAAATCGAAGTCAGAGGAAACAAAAAAAAAATAATAAAGAGGAGGAAAAATTGATCTATACCGAGACTCTCGCCATGGAAGCGTGGAGAAAGGAATATTTTCTGGTTAGTCAGAAAGCTTGCGACAGGAGAAAGAGAGGGACAGAGAGAGAGAAAGAGAGGCAAGAACTATCTGCCACGCCGAGAGAGACTGGGGCTCGCCGCTCGTCTGATGAAAAGAGATGGCAGAGAGAAAAAGTGACGATGGAGAGAGGCGCTGCTATAGTAGAGAGAGGAGGGAGGTGAAGTAGGAGAGCAGGGAGCGAGGCGATGCCCACAAATCGCGCGATGCTACATCGCAAGGAGAGCATTGATCTCTTCTCTTTACATACACGGACGGGGGAGAGAGAGATAAATGGGAGGGGGAGAGAAAGGGAATCGGGCTCGCCTGATGAAAAGAGAGAGGAGAGCGCGGACAGATCGAAGTGGACGGACAAATCGATTGAGTATTGATCTGACGGACAGGATCAAAATCACCAGATGAAATGAAAGACCAGGATAAATCTTTAGAAAAATCTGAAAGAGCACTGTAGAAAAGATCCCTAGAAATGGAGTATTTTTTGATGATTTCAAAGTGTTTAATTTAAAAAAAAAACAAACGATCTGACGAAAAATGGTCATATTATGTCCTTTTAAAGAATTTGATCTTAAACGGATCGGATATGAATTGTCCTCGGTGACCTCGGTCAGATCAATAATTAAGGAGATAGGCTAAAATCAGTCGTGACTGACTGTCAGTCACGATCACATTTTAATTTTTGAGATTTTAACAGTCGATCCAAATCGCTCAATGTGTTCTCCATATTGAAATCTCGTTGGAGACAAAATTTTATATTTTTCTGAAATTTTTTAGTATTTGTTTGCTATTTTATAAAATGAGTAAATTTTTTTTGAAAGTCACTGATTTATACTTTGTCTAGGTCACTAAACTTCAATTTGTCTTTTGATAACCCCCAACTTTAATTTCGTCCAAGCTTTTAAATTTCGGTTTTTTCGGTATGACGGTCCAGGTCCCCATGTTATTTCGGTGTTATTTCGATATTATAACGGCGATATAACGGTGTAGTGTTTTTTCAAAGTTTGACACACATCAATTCTATAACTATCAACTTATATGTTTATACATCTCCAATACTCCATACAAATAGCATACGGCCATACCAAATTCAATATACTGCAGTGTACCAATATTGAGTAGCAGTAGCAGCTTGTACCAATTTAACAATAGTTCAATATTGAATACACATTACACAATTTAACAATAGTAGCAATAACAGCTTGTTATTTCGCCAAAATAACGGAAATAACGCGTTATATCGCCGAAATAACTGAAATAACGCGTTACGTAATTTTCTCAATTAAGACTGTAACGTTCATGCGGTTTGACACAGAATACCGCTATTTTTGTTATTTCGCCGTTATTTCGGAGAAATTTAGAAGCTTGATTTCGTCTGATTTTGATCCTTTTGTCAGGATTCCGCCGAAATTATTTTATTTAAGAATTTGTACAGTAAAAATTTTAATACAAAGAATTAATTTATTTTTATTTTAATAAGAAGAAAGTTCGTACGCGTATTATAAAAGCGTACATTATCTCTCCTTCCTACCCGTTTATAAAACGCGCTCAAAGGCTTCGAACGCGTTTTATAAACGGGTAGGAAGGGGAATAAATTCACCACTTCAGTTACGCCTTTTGAGACTGGTTAGACCTTCATACATGTTTATAAAACGCGTTCGGAGCCTTCGAGCGCGTTTTATAAACGGGTAGGAAGGCGTAAATTTTTCGAAATGGAGTTATTACCGTTTTTTTTTTCAAAATCAATAGGAAAATTAATGTGAAAATTTAGGTTACATTTACAATTGTTAAAATATCACATTTAATTTCATATTAATTTCATTTAAAAACGACATTCGAATATTAATTTTGACATTAATTTTTTTCACATTAATTTTATTTAAAATTCATATTTCAATGTTCATTTTAATAATAATTTTCGTATTAATTTAAAAATGCTATTAAATTATTAATTTTTACATTAATTTTTGCATTAATTTTATTTAAAATTCATATAAGAATATTTATTTTCACAATAATTTTATTTAAAAATGGTATTGGAAAATTCATATTAGGAAGGCGTAAATTTTTCGAAATTGAGTTATTACCGTTATTTTTTTTCAAAATTAATAGAAAAATTAATGTGAAAATTTAGGTTAAATTTATTTATATTACAATTTAGGTTAAGTTTACAATTTTTAAAATATCACATTTAATTTCATATTAATTTTATTTAAAAATGACATTCGAATATTAATTTTGACATTAATTTTTTTCGCATTAATTTTATTTAAAATTCATATTTCAATATTCATTTTCAAAATAATTTTCGTATTAATTTAAAAATGCTATTGGATTATTAATTTTTACATTAATTTTCGCATTAATTTTATTTAAAATTCCTTTTAGAATATTTATTTTCACAATAATTTTATTTAAAAATGGTATTGGAAAATTCATATTAGGAAGGCGTAAATTTTTCAAAATGGAGTTATTACCGT
The DNA here is from genome assembly GCA_028095005.1 of Rhynchospora pubera. Classification (NCBI taxonomy): domain Eukaryota; kingdom Viridiplantae; phylum Streptophyta; class Magnoliopsida; order Poales; family Cyperaceae; genus Rhynchospora; species Rhynchospora pubera. Next base: position 154,036,327 of record CM051462.1, on the reverse strand, counting down.
TTTTTTTTCAAAATTAATAGGAAAATTAATGTGAAAATTTAGGTTAAATTTATTTTTATTACAATTTAGGTTAAATTTATAATTTTTAAAATATCACATTTAATTTCATATAAATTTTATTTAAAAATGATATTCCAATATTAATTTTGACATTAATTTTTTTCGCATTAATTTTATTTAAAATTCATATTTCAATATTCATTTTAATACTTTCCGTATTAATTTAAAAATGCTAATGGATTATTAATTTTTACATTAATTTTCGCATTAATTTTATTTAAAATTCATATTAGAATATTTATTTTTAGAATAATTTTAATTAAAAATGGTATTGGTAAATTCATATTAGGAAGGCGTAGATTTTTCGAAATGGAGTTATTACCCTTTTTTTTCAAAATTAACAGGAAAATTAATGTGAAAATTTAGGTTAAATTTATTTTTATTACAATTTAGGTTAAATTTACAATTTTTAAAATATCACATTTAATTTCATATTAATTTTATTTAAAAATGACATTCTAATATTCTTTTTGGCATTAATCTTTTTCGCATTAATTTTATTTAAAATTCATATTTAAATATTCATTTTCATAATGATTTTCGTATTAATTTAAAAATGCCATTGGATTATTAATTTTTACATTAATTTTATTTGAAATTCATATTAGAATATTTATTTTCAGAATAATTTTATTTAAAAATGGTATTGGAAAATTAATTTTCACATAAATTTTCCTATTAATTTCGAAAAAAAACGGTAATAACTCCATTTCGAAAAATTTACGCCTTCTTACCCGTTTATAAAACACGCTCGAAAGCTCCGAACGTGTTTTATAAACGGGTACTAAGGTCAGGCTTCGGTGAATTTATTCTCCTTCCTACCCGTTTATAAAACGCGTTCGGAGCCTTCGAGCGCGTTTTATAAAACGCGTACGAACTTTCTTCTTATTAAAAAAATTAATTAATTCTTTGTATTAAAATTTTTACTGTACAAATTCTTAAATAAAATAATTTCGGAGGATTCCGTGTATTTGAAAAAGTTTGTGTGCAAATTTGGGGACCAGACTCAAATAATACCCTTCCTCTTTTGTTTCTCTCTTCGCCTCTCTCAGAGAACCTCCTCCTCTTATTTTTTTGTTGAAGACGAAAACCCTCTCCACCTCTCGATTTATTAATTCTCTTCTAGCCGATCCATCTCTCTTCCTTTTTTTTCTTTGTCGGTCCCTCCACCAAACCCTAGCTACCTTCTTCTAGCCGATCCATGGAAGCTTCAATGGTGAATAATTTTTCACGCTGCCATTGCGAGGTGATCACTGAGTTCAAAACATCATGGACAAATTTATCTGCGGAATTTTTAGGCTGTAGATTATTTCAAAAATCTTCTTTGAAAATTGGAAGTAATTTATGCCGCTTTTGTTTAATTTCTAGTTTGGCTGTGTTTATGGATATGTGGCAGTAAATTATGGTATTATGGATGTATGACAGAATGTTAAGGTATATTGGATATGTGATTGTATCTTAATCGTTCATTATATTTTTTTGTTGATTAATCACTGGTTTTTGCTTTTTGAGAGACTGGTTACAAATCTGACAAATCTCTCACTGAAATTTGTAGTGTGGTTTGTTGAGAAAATGGTACATGCTTGGTACTACTCCGAACCTATCTCAATGTACCTATTGAAATATCACTGTATGCTATGAAAGTTAGCTATATTCATTGTTTAGCCATCTGATTATAAACGCACCTATTATAAATGCTTAATTTGCACACTTGCAGGGGTGCTTGGTATAGCAGTTGCATGTGGTCTGAAATTGATACAATAATGTGTGCAACGTATGCCCTGTAATAAAGGTGTTTGAGGTCACAAAATAGTTATAATCACCATTTTTTACTTGTTATGTAATATAATCACATTTTTCCTGTGTACCTATTCGACCTTTTGTACCAATTAAAGTAGCCTTGATTTCATAATTCAGCCTTTTGTACCAATATACATCACCAATTCACCTCTTTATTTAGACCATTAGCTTTTTAACAAAGAAAAATGAAAACAACGATATAATATTTAGCTATTTGGAGCATATTGTATCTGCACAAAAATTACATATCAAGATCACTGTCAATTTCACAAACATATCAAAATATCTATACCTATTTGGAACCATTACAACCATGCACAAAAGAAGAGTAGCACAAAAATTACATATTAAAGGCTCCGTTTGGATAGGTGTGGGAAGAAGGGAAAAAAGGAAGAAGTGGGAAGAAATATTGGGAAGTGTGTAACTTTGTGAAGAGTTTGGATTGTTTATAATTTTTTTCTTCCCTCTTACTTCTTCTTCCTTCTTCTTGCATCCAAACGGAGCATAAGATCAGTGTCAGTTTCACAAACATATCAAGATCTCTATACCTATTTGGTTCTATTAAAACTATCAGAGATCATTTCACTACAAGGATGAATTTACTGGTTTTTTTTTTTTTTACTCGTTTCATAATACAAATTTAGGCTAAGAACCAAAGAACAAAGTAAGTGAAATTAATATTATTTTGTTAAAAGGGAGAGGGACGGCTTCTTGAGGGGGAGTACTGGGACTTCAGCAAAGAGACGGAGATCGAGACGAGAATAGAAGGGACTTCGATTTGCATTGTACACTCGGGTGAACAAGTGGCAGATGAGGGAGACAGAATGGAGGAGATGCATCTGAGCGGAGCGAAAGGTGGCTGGCTGGGTAGACGAGGTGGAATCAGACAGAAAATTGAAGACTTGAGTTCACAAGAGTACATGTTTTTTTTTTTTAATTCAGATCGATTAGATGAGATGGATGAAAGGGATAAGAGATAAGAGGGGAAATTGATTCTGGTCCCAAATTTGCACACCAACGTCTTCAAATTAACGGAACTAAGGAATTTGGGGAATTTCATCTTTCTACCGTAAATTTATTATAAACAATCCAAACTCTTCACAAATTTACAAACTTTCCAATAAATTTATTCCTAAAAATTACAAATTTTCCAAATTCTTCAAGGGGCCGTTTGGATCCCATGGGATTTTGGAAAATTTCATCTTCCTACCATAAATTTATTATAAACAATCCAAACTCTTCACAAAATTACACACTTCCCAATAAATTTATTTCTAAGAATTGCAACTTCCCCAAATTCCTCAAATTCCTAAGCGATCCAAACGGCCCCCAAATTCCTAAGCGATCCAAACGGCCCCTAAAAGTGATCGTGACAGAAGGACCAAAATCGGACGAAATTAAAGTTGAAGGGTTACCAGAGGACAAATTAAAGTTTAGGGGCTGTTTGGATTCTCCAAGAAATTTGAGGAATTTCATCTTCCTACCATAAATTTATTATAAACAATCCAAACTCTTCACAAAATTACACACTTTCCAATAAATTTATTCCTAGAAATTGCAACTTCTCCAAATTTCTAAGCGATCCAAACGGCCCCTTAGTGACAAAAAATGGACAATGTATAAACTTCAATGACCTCTCAGAAAATTTACTCATAAGGATTCTTAATCTAAACAATTCTGGACCCTTCAATAACTATGATTTTAAAAAATCTGAAAAAGATAATAAATAAAATCAGAAAAATGTAAAATTTGGTCTCCAATGAGATTTTAATATGAAGAACACATTGAACGATTCAAATTAACCATTAAAATTTCAAAAGTTAAGATATAATCGCAGCTGACGGGTCTAATCGTCAGCCTTAACCTTTCTCATAATTACATACCACTGAGAACCATTCTTAGAAAAAAAAATAATAAATATATCGTTAGAAAAGTAATAAAATACTGTGGACCCCTCACTCCATCCACGTGCACTTTACCGTTGGAACAGTGTTATTGAAGCCCGCTGTCATTATTTCAAAATTTAAACATCCTCCTGCGAATTCGCCAGATCTCCTCCTCTCTCCCAATAGCGCCGCCTAATACCACTCTCAACAAAACCAACTAAAGAAAACTGAGACAACAATCTAAAAACCAAGAAATGGACGAAGAATCCGCGAATAAGCAAGAACCCACCAAAACCCTAACCCAAACTCCGACTGGGTCAAGCAAAACCCCCTTGTCGGTCGAAGGCCCGGACTCTGCCGCCTCCTCTTATTACATAGGTTGCCGCAAAGATGCCAACTGTCATTGTGAGATTTGCATGGCGAGCTTTGATGCCACCCGTGATCTCCTCTCCCGCACACAGCTCACCTCCAAGGATCGAAACTGGCCGTTAATACGATCGAGCCCACGAGCAGCCTCACCCAAGACTCAATCCACTTTTACTGCTCCTATGACACCTCCTCTGCTCTGGTCAACTGCAAAATCACGGCCGTTTAATGGGAAGAAGGTGGAGAAGCAAGAGGGGCCTCGTGTCATGGGTTTCCGGGCTTTGGGTTTTGTTGCATTGTTGCTTGTTCTGTGGGTTGTGGATTCTGGATTGGTGCTGAAATGTTTCCGTCCTGAATTGGAAAGGGAAGTGGTGGGTAGAATTGGGGAGGAATCATGGGTTCTTGCGGGAGATTTGAATGGGAGAGTCAGGTTTGTGCAGGAGAGGCTGAAGCAATTGGTTAAAGATGATGAGAGAGTGAGAGATTGTGCAGCCCACGAGTCAGTCTGGGAATTTCATCAGGTTTTCTTTTCTCATTCTGCAACCTTCTTTTCGGGTTCATTGATTAGTTATTTCAGAAGTGATATTGCTTTGTAGCTATTGCCTAGTAGTCAATTTTCTGAAGAAATTTGCTAATTAGTTCATTAGAAGATAAAATTAATCTTGTCAATGTAGAATTCTGTAAATTTCAGGTCTATCTTGTTAAATCTTATTAACTTTAATTTGCAATATTTGAATATGAGTTTTTTATTTAATTTTTTTTTGGTTTATTGAAAACGACTATGCGGTTTGAATCTTTTTAGTTCTTGTTAACTTTTGCTATTTGCTTTAATTTTTTTTTAACAAAAATGTAACAGGGAGGAAGCCAATTCTTCCACTGGAGGTGTGTGATGTATAAATCAGTTGCAGAGGAGGTAAGCATTTGGGGGAGCCCTCTAAGGACCTCAGGCCTATTGTCAACTACCATATCCAGTCGGCACCTTACTGTTCTCTCTGGTAAAGTTACCGAGGTAATTGGAAGTTCAATTCTTACATTTTACCTCTGCTCATAATTTGCTTCTTGCAAAAATATCTGTCAGAACCTTGACTCATATATGAAAATGCCAATTTGCTGTCAACCTTTCTATGTCAAAAAAGGGAGGAACAGTGGTAAGAAACCTAGAATACAAGATATTTCCGGCTATGATATGGGTTCATTTCAATTATGGGGCTGTAAAATGTAGATAGGGAAAATCTTTAAAAGCACACATTAGTGGATAGTAAGGTAGTAGATACTGGTATAAACCAGGTGAGGTATAACAATCCTTAATCCTGAGTACTGGTACAAACCAGGTGAGGTATAACAATCCCTAATCCCAGACTATTGGTACAAACCAGGTGAGGTATAACATCTTTGGTACTGAGTACTGTCGTTGTCTGATTGGCAGTGGCAGGATAGGATACGGATTCCTACACAAAGAGCTAGCAACAGCAGCTCTTGGACTTGCAGTAAATGGAGTCATGCTGCAATTCAGCTTGATCTAGAGACATGGGTTTTGGAATACAGGAAGAATGCCCTCTTTGAAGGACCCAAATTAATCCCCACAATCTGGGAATTGGTGATGTGGAAAATCTCAGAAAAGGTCAGGAGACTGAAAAGGGGTTTGTTTTTGGGATATTATAGAGATAATCAAAATGTTCACCCGACTTAAGACTCGATTCGCTGATATTGTATTCTTCTTTTGCCTTTGAGGATTTAGGGGTGGGCGGTGAGGGGAAGGGATTTGATTTGTACATTAGTCTCATTTCCTGTGAGATTTTGGTGAAAGTTGGCTATCTGATGAAAGATATTTGCTTGTAGTTCGATAATTATGATTCAGTAAGGTTTCTAACTACTTAATTAATAATGAAGAATGGTTCCTGTAAGAGTTATGTGTTGACAACTGCATCAGACGTTACAGACCAAAAAAACATACAATTTTGAATCAACATCGACTAAGATCTTGCTTATGTGTCTTTTGGTGAGGTCATGTATTAAATGCCCAAGTTTGCGCGGTTTTTAAGTGACGCCAATTACCAGCCTCAAGATAAAAATAAAATAGATGGAGGAAAATCTAAATTTTTTTGAGGTTATTTGTACAAAATTGCTCCAATTTCAACTACAAAAAAAGTGTAAATTGTGCCCTCTGTACATGAAAACAAATGGCTTTCCAACCAAAAGAACTTGGTTTACTTGGTTTACTCATTTAATCCTAAATAAATAGCACTGTAATTGATCAATTATTTACAAAAATAAAAGCAGTGTTAATGTCGAAGGACATGTAGTGAATAAATTATAATATACATTTCGTCTCAAATAAAAAGTGAAGAATATCGAAGGACATGTAGTGAATAAATTATAATATACATTTCGTCTCAAATAAAAAGTGAAGAATAGAGAAAAGTAAAATGAAACAGCTCTTTTAAGGGGGTCAAAGCCTTGACCCCTCCCCAACTTCTCTGAAATTATATATCTATAGTATAATATAATCTGCGTGAATATTTTGTGCGGATTTTAAAGCCAAGCACAAGCTCAAATACTAAAAACAAATCATATTTGTTGCTTTTTTTTAAGTTTTTAATCTAAGCCGTTTATCCTATTCGTTGCGTAGCTTCGGTTTCTTTCCCATGTTTAATTTTCTCATTTACTACTCATTTACTGCCTCGGTGCCTCTTCAGTTTCTTTTTTTTAATTCTCAATTTTTCTTCTTAATTCTTCATTTTTTTCATTTTGTTTCTCGTGGAGACATGAAGAGCAATGGGATAGAGTCATAGAGAGAGAGAACTAGCGATGGCAGAAGCGGAAGGAAGGAGCACGGAGGAAGGCATGCCTCCAGTAGACTTGACTACGGTTCCTAAGCAATTGTTTCTCCGAACCTTTTGCTCCGGTGTCGACCTCACCGCCATCCAGCCCATCATTAAGGCTGGCGGAAAGGATCCCCTCTCCTCTCTATTCCATCTCCACTGTCGATCAAATCTTACTCAACCGCTGCTTACCCATCTCCAATTTCACGCTTCAGCCATCCACTTCCTAATCCCAACAGCGGTCACCTTTCCGTCTGCAACTCCTCCAATCACATTCCAATCCCAAACTCCAGTACTCTTTCTCTCTCTCTCTCTTTCCTTCTCTCTCTATCGCTCTATTCTTATATTAATTTTGAGAAACAATCAATATGAACCAATATTTGTGAAATTGCAGGGGGGGGTATACAAACTGTTGCTGATTACTAAATCTGTAGATTCAGAAAAACAATTTTTTTGAGTCGTTAACTATTTTTTGCATTAGTCATGATATTGTGCTCAGTTTAATTATCAACACTTACAATTTAACTTGAATTAATACAGTTATATATCTGAGAACTTTTTAATCAGTTTGAATTAAAAATAATGATTTCATTGTTGCATGTTGAAATCCTTCTTAGCGCATGCATGTCTTAGTTTACAATGGTGAATTGCTGGATATTTAACAAGTGTTGTGAGCATAAGGAACCAAAGGTTTCAGAAACCAATTTAGTGATTATACCAGATTTAACAAGTAATCATGGTAGACCTTGATGACTGTCGTGATGCATTTTCTACAAAATTAAACTCCTATTTTCAAATGTTATTTATTCTTCTTATGTTCAGTGATTTTTTTTTTTACAATTTTGCATATTTTGACTTAGAGGTGGGTGTTCAAGATCATGGGCTTCATGTTAGTGATACTATAACTGTTGCCAGGTACAATTTTCCTTGCCTCACCATTCATGTGTTTATTCATCTAATTTGATTGCTTATTTTTTTCTGTTTGCGTTCTTTTTATTTGTATAATATTTCATTTTAATCACAGATATTTTTATTGGATTTGAAGTCTATTAGATATTAAGGGCTGATAAATAATGTTATAAATATGAACATTGAAAAAATTAGAGTATGATGAAAAATAATAAACTATGTATTTGAGCTATATATAATATTTTTCCGATTAATAGTGCTATTGTTATAAGCGATAACAAGAAATGGATATGTAAAAACTAAAACTTTGTGAGTAATTCTTCTTCCTCCTTTTTTTTGGTCTACGTTATCATCTTTTAATTTCAAATCTGAACTGAGGCTAAGTACGATTGGGCTATATTTTTGCTAGGTTTATAACATTTTGTTGTTCCTTGGTATTTCCTTCAATTTCAGATCGAAACTGAGGACTAAGGGAAGCAACATCGACTACAGGAGCATCTTTGCTTCAACCTCTTGCAGACTATCATTTTCTTCGAGAGGTAAAATTTATAAGGACAATCGAACTGTTCTGACATAAGGAGGCCTTTGGATTTTAATGAATTTTTATGACTTTTACTACAACTGGTGATTGAAGATTAGCCCGTATGTTTGATTTTTTTTTTATTAGGTGTGGACCATGTGGTACCTCCTATTTAAATTCTACCAGATACATATCAGTAAGGGTTTATGATTTCTTTCATATTATTTATTATTATCTAATAGACAATCAATATTAGATAGTGTTTATTTATTCACTATTAATCAATATGAAGAACCTCACTGATGGCAAAGTTGCGATATATGAATCTGACATTGGTTCAGTAATTAAACACCTATTTGAAATTTAAAAATATAGACCAGCCTATATTTTGTGGTGTATTCATATATACCTTTGTATGTGTCAGATTATACTAGACCGCTGAAGACCCATTACGTCATAATACACGATGGCAAATGTTGCCATCGTGTATTATGATTTTTCCACTCTTCCATGGTCTCTCTACATCTTCCTTGGAATAGGTTTTACCCCATTTCTCTTTTGCCTGATGGCGCCCCTCTCTCTTTATCGCCCCTCTCCATCATCTCTCTACCTCTTCCATCGTCTTTTTCGGGTGGTTCTCCGTCTCAGCAGCTCTTTCTTTCCGTCGCCTTCTATGCGAGTTCTCCTCTCTCTGTCGCCTCATGTAGAATTTCAAGTCGAGACAGGTTTTGTTTCTTGCGATCCATGGCTAGATGCACAAATTCCACTTGATTGGTTATGGCAAGGCAAGTTTTTACCTATTTTTATACATTTTTTCACATTTTTTTATTTATTTTTGTAGCTAGGTCTTTGTTTTTATGTTACGCCTCAAATTTTTGGGTGGGTGTTTCTTGTTTCTTTTCATGAGAGATCCCCCACCAAATAATAATAATAATAATAATAATAATAATAATAATAATAATAATAATAATAATAATAATAATAAAATAAAGTCCACTTGGCGCACACAATTCATCAGCCCCTCACACCCCTCCAACTGAACACCATATCGGGCTGGAAATTAAAAAAAATCCAAATACTCATGGCAACAGAAATAGTTAAATTATTTTTGGACGATCCTTTTTGTGATTCTTTATTTTTATGTATGATTCAGGGTTGTTGCATTGTGTTCCTGGCTCCTGACTTTTTACTCCCAACCAATGATATTTAGACTGTATTTGATTTTTTCATGCTATTTATAAGATGTGATTTCTCATGTGTTTTATTGTATGATAGGAAGATTTAAGGATTGAGATTCAATAATTTTCCATATTCTTGCTGTTATTATTTTAGAAATTTGGATTTATTACCTTTCCTACAAATCTTATTATATGATTCAGTTTTGTTTACAGAAATTGAACTCTTAGGTCCATTTAGTACTGATGCCGTTACTTTATCATTTGGTTGGCTATTCTGTACCACTTAGTATATTTATATGATATATGATATATATGGGAGCAAATTTTAGTTTCGTTAACCCTTCAATTTTAAATTTTTAAGGCAAGACAACTCATTTTCTTACCAACCATGGATAGATGCACAAATCAAGGGAATTTTTGCTGCCATTATTATTTTGTATTAAATGTGCTTCAAAGCTATATTTAAATACTATTTATTTTTCTTATATAGTGCTTGGAGAAATCAAATTGGTATCAAAACGGTCATTATTGTAGCACTCTCCATTAATTTTGTATCTACTGCACAGGTCATTCCTATCTGTGAAATTTTGTGAAAAAATGACCCTTCTTCTCTTTTCTTTTTATCTAGGTTATCGATTATCGATATCTTGATTTCAAATCTAAACAGAGTCCAGGTACTATTGGTGCTATATTTTTGGGAAGTTTGTAATTGTTGGTTGTTCCTTGGTATTTTCCTTAATTTCAGATCTAAACTGAGAAAAAAAAAGGAAGTGATATCGACTGCAGGACATCTTTTATATCTTTTATATGTGTGCTTCTGATTTTGAAGGAACAACCAAACAATCATCTTTTGGATGATGGTTTCAGTATATTCATCTCTTACAATTAGGTAACTTAATTTCTTTTTTCTTATTATTTTTTTGAAAAACTTTGAAGCTAACAATGAAAAACAAAAATAAGATAAGCAGCCATGAATTGTTGAGGGAATGCATATTAATGATTGAATATTTTTCATGTATTTTTTTGTGCAAACTGAACTACATTAATTCCTCATGTTGGGTTCATGTATTTGTGAAACAGAAAGCTACACGTGTTATATGATAAGACAACAAGTAATTACACATCAATTGTTGCTTTAAGCATCAATTTTTCTATTGTGAGTTTTTTTTTCTAATTTGAATTAATAATAATGTGATTTGTCTTTCTTTATGTTTAATTTTCCTAAGTTAGAAATTGTATGGCTAATTTGTTTCTCTAAGTTTTGATACTAATTTGATTTCTCTAAGTTAGAAATTGTATGGCTAATTTGTTTAATTTTTTCAAATTTTTGTCAATTTTGATCAGATCTTTTGGCATAGAAGATCTCAGTTGATGAGAGAGTGAATTCATATTGATTTTAGGTGTCTTGGTATATATTGGTAGGACCACTTGTGATCAGGTATGGTGGTACATAAAGGTGGGAGAAATTAGGGCTGGTATGACACAAGTACAGGCTTGATACCAGTTGCATTCAAGGAAAGGCATTGGTACAAGGGTAGGTTTTTTAGTATCAAATCAGTGAGGAGAAGGAAAAAATAATGTTTGTTATGGTGATTGTTAATTTTGATGAGCTGATTTCTTAGTTGGTACAGTGGTTGATACCAATGGATGCAAAGGAATTGGGTTTATACAAAAGGCAATTGTCACTACCATGGTGGTTATCATGTTCGTTGACCCGTTTAGTTTAGAATTAGGTGAGTTTACTTTAGTATATTAAATTCTGCCTAAAGTTTCAAGTAACATATTGAATTTTGATATATATCATGTTTTGATATTCAATAGTGCATGTACTTAGTTACATATCATCAAAGATGCTTTCTCCTCTTCTTAGTACATTCTAATAATTGTAAAATTATTTATCTTACATTCTATAAGGGGCATTCAAATTTTTCTTAATATTTAAACTTTTTATATAGTCTAGAATATGTTTATGAGCTGATATATTCAATACGATTGGATTATACATTGTAATTATGCACATAATATGCAGATTTGAAAGATTCCGAGTAAATTTGAAAACTTCAAGCTATTTTACATTCATTTTAAGTCATTTTATCGCAATAAACTATATTTATGCTTTTTTATATAGTCTACAATAAGTTTACGAATTCATCGATTTAGAACAATTGGATTATACATTATAATTAGGGAAAATTTTCTCTGTACCCCTCAAAATCGAGGAAATACAGGATTTGCCCCCCAAAAGTCAAAACTCCTGATTTTACCCTTCTGAATTTGAGACGCCTTCTGTATTTGCCCCTCTGACATATTTTCTAATATAAATAAAATAAAAATAATAAAACTAAAAGTTTCAGACCCTTTTACCCTTGGTCGAATCTAAACCCAGTCGATCCAGACTAAACCCGTTCGCTCTTTCACGCGCCAGAACCCTAGTTCTTCTTTTTCTCCTCTCCTCTCGATCAAACTGTAACATTATGAAAATTTAGACTTTACATTTATATATATTTTAGTTCGAGAACTATTTATTAGAATTTTCTGTCATAGAACGTTTAAATTAAATTTTCGATTTGAATTAATCAAAATCCGACCCAAACGAAGTCATTTAGTGCAAACCTTTAGGGCCGAGCCCAACAATAAAGGCCTGCGCCTCTTTTACTGCCTTCATCTGCAAGGAGGTTATTTCCTCAAACTTTATTCCTTGGCCTTCAAGTCACAATCAATTGCCATAATTTCCTTCCGATAAAATCTGCCGTCAAATATTTCCTTGTTTAAAATTCTTTTTCCCAAAATAAAATTATAATAATGCCCTTTGCTTCGATTCTGATTAGTTAATAATATACACAATTCATTTGATATCCAGATTTTCTATGATTCAAAATGTGTGCGTATATGCCTGTGTATGGTTGTGATTTGCAAGTTGAGATCCCTCGTGGTCGGGCGTAACGCAAGAGGCGTTGCTTCTTTTGAATTTATTTTCTTCAATGTTAAATCCTTTGCGTGGCCCTTATTTCCATATATTTAATTTCTTTGCCCCCAAGATCTGCCTATTGTCCCTCCTAATCTTTCCTTAAAGATTATAATCATAAATACTAATTGCTAATTAGATTCGTGATTGAGGAGGATTTATACTGGACACGTTTTTGTTGAATTGTATAGAGGTACCACTTTTGCTTCCTTCCCAGCACACCATACACACAGAACCCATAAAGTGGTATGGCACCTCTTCCTGCCTACTCTATATATTCCCCACCCGACTTCACCGGACTACCGACCACCACAACCCAACTGGCCCTGAACACCACCCTCTCACTTCCCTGCTCGCATACACATTGAACCCAAACCCGAACCCTCTCCCATTCAGATCCGAACCTGACATAAACCTCCCTACCCGACTTCCTCTCATACATGAACACATCATTCACCTCCTCTTTTCTGCTGAGTGGCGATCGGTGATTGATGACTCTAGGCGAGGCAAAAAGGCTAGACGTGTTGGAATCAGATTATCGCCCTTTTCGAATTTCTTTGCACGTTCCTTCTTTGAGGTGCGGATTATATTTTAACCTGACTAGTTTTCTGAAACTGATATTTGATTTTATACGTTGCTTTTCAATAACAAAAGGATTATACTATAACAAAATACTATTTGGCCTTGAACTATTACGTGCACAAGTTATTTATTAGTCAACCTTCTTGAACGTCACCAAATATATATTCTTTCATAAAAACTGTTATGTTAAACTAATTTGGGGTTATTTTCTACTTACGTATAGTTTCGTAAAAAAAATTTGAGAATACAAGTATCTTCTGTTTTATGTACTTTATATAAGGAAGAAGAATTTATACCGGCTTTCTTTCGTTAAACTGATTTTACCGCACGTGAGGTTTATCAAAATCAGGTCGGTTAGTGAATATGAGCATTCTGAAAGCTTTCTAGACTCGGTAATTTGATAGACTGAGTTTTCTGACAACTCAAATAAATGCATGCGCATTTACACAATGGACCGTGCATATATATATATATATATATATATATAGAGAAAACCTATTGTGCATACTAATGTATTGAGGCTTCAATGCATACTAATTCAGATCGTTAGATCTGCTTTAAGATTCGTACAGATCAAGTCGCTGGATTAGAAAATTATGATGTTCCTTCGCTCCGCTCTGTCGACTAAATGGTTCCGAACCCCTCTCTCTCTCACTATCTCTCACCTCTCACCAGGAGAAATATGAAAACCTAATCTCTCTCGCCTTTCTTCCAACTCCTAACTCCTCTTCGTCTCTCACAAATAAAAATCTCTCTCTGACTCAGATTCCGACTAGTCTCCATTCAGTCGCGCCTTTATCTTTCCTCTCTCTCCTAGCCGCGCCGCTCTCGCCTCTCTCTCAAGAAAGTCAAGACAATCGTCTCTTGCCTTCTCTCATTGAAACTTCGAAAGCTACATGTGCCTCTCTCACTCTCTCTCGTGCACAAGTTTTGCTTTTCCTTTTCTTCTTTTACTTTTGTTTTGTTCCTGATTTATTTTCTCCAAAATAGTTTTGGTTAATGGATTACAAAATTAGGCTGATTTTGGGTTCAATTGGGTTCATGGGTTGCAAAACAACTTGATAAAATTAGGCCAATTTTTTTTTCAAAACCCTAGTTTTTGTTCTTGATTTTTTGTAATTGGGTTCCATTGGATTCAATTTTGCTGGTATATTGTTTAGCTTTCAACTTCACCACAATAAATAAATAGACTTAAATATCTTCAAGTTTCTGCACTAGTGGGTTCAATTTCGCTGGTTCAATTGAGATTTTTAATGTTTATATTTCATAACAATGGGTACACATGTTCACTTGTTTCAATTTCGCTGGTTCAATGTTTACATATTTTATAACAATGGGTTCAATTTCGCTGGTTCATGTATAAACTTTTCTCACCTATTTGTGTTTCTTTTACGTTTAATTTTTGTAGACATTGAGCGGTTGCAGATTCTTTAACTAGTGTGATACACCCGCTAAAGACCGAGCTAAGGAAGTAATTAATGGACTTATCAATTGGTTAAATAAACTCGAAAAGGAGAAGAACGCTCAACAATGGAAGGAAAATTTTCTCAATATAATATTAATTAGTTTACTTGTTTTAGTGTTCTTCTTGTTGTTTGGTTAGAAGATTGATTAGAATGAAGTTTCTATTTTTTGTTTCTTTATTGTAAATGCTAAATGAAAATGAAAGTAGCTTGCTATGTACCTGTTGATATGTACCATGTTTAGAATGCTAAATGGATGCAATTTGGTACCTCTTGATATGTACCATGTTTAGAATGCTAAATGAACTTTTATTTTTTATTTTCTGGATGCAATTTTGTACTTGTCAATTTCTAATGAATGTAGCTTGGATGATGGATGCAATTTGGTACAAATGCTAAATGGTTGCAATTTGGCACAAAAACTTTTTAAGTTTCTGGCACAATCCGTTGCTTTTGTTAAAAAAAAAGGGTGTTTTTTATTCTCTTCTCCTTTATAATAAGTGTGCTTCATAGCAAAACAGTAATCAAGAAGTTTTTATGTCTTGATTCACAAAGCCTTGTCAGAGTCTTAAACCATGTTCTGTCTTGAGTAAGTAGTTGTTCAACACAGCTAAGAAATGATGAGCCATGGTAATAATTCGTTTGAGATATACCAGTTGACACTTGACAATGAGCAACTCCATAATAATTGAGAAAGGAGCATTGGTCAGATTTTCAGCAACTCATTGCACGATATATTAAATTAAAAGACAGATATAAAATAGCATAAAAATGCACTATAGAAATAAAAGCATTAATTTAAATATAAAATATCTCAAACACGCAAACAACTTTTAATTTCAGTATCAGCCATTAATCCATAAATTTAAGGACTTACAAACATATTTTACCATTTGCTAGTTTCTCCACTAAAATTACCATTTGCATACAACTATCTATCATATACTTAGGCATTTTTACAAAATCACCCCAAAAAATTTCCTAATCACAAAATGAATACTTAGTCACTCTCTTCTCTATCTTCTTATCCACTAAAATTCCCTCTACTGTCATCTTCTTCTCCACTGAAATCATCTCCATAAGACTCACTGCTGCCATCTCCATAATTTTTTTCCCCTTCCCTTCATCTTCTTCTTTCTAATGCAAAGCAGAAAGAATTTAAATGATTAGTATAGTACCATAAATATTAAGTAAATTCCATAACCAATTCCTTAACAATTGGAAATTACAACATACCTTGGGACATGTTTTAATATTATGTTTAGCTACTTTTCTACAATATCTACACATTCTTTCTTTAATTGGAGCTTTCTCTGCAGCAATCTTCAAGGGATGGAAGGTTTAACTAAGGAAATTTGTTATATTTCATCAGAAAATTAAAATGATATAAGCAGTAAAAGTCTAAGTACCTAGTCTCATTCGTCATCTTCTATGGTGCCTTTAATGTTCTTTAAGAACTCTATTATATCTCTGCTTCTTTTCTTTAAACCAAGGTTAGTTACTACTTCCGCAAATATATCCACAGCTGAAAGTTCAATAATGACTAAAATTATGAGTATTATTCATAAAGCAATTACTGGCCACAGAATTATACTCATTCTTTAGTTATTTTGCACAAGACTCTACTGAACATTATTCACAAAACATGTAGGTCCTTCTGGTAAAAGTTACTGTAACGTAGCATATAGGTTTTTCTGGTAACTTATTTATTAAAATAAATGGCACTTAGACTCTACTGAACATTATTCATGAAACTCCTAAGAGATGAATAAAGGTATAACGGCATCTATGTGAAAGAGCTTAGAACCAAGGCATCAATGTATCTGGATCACATACCAGTATCGACAACACTCAAATGCAAATCCATAAATATAAATCAAAGGATTTAAATGTGGGTTCAAAATCATTTAATTGCAAATTGTAAATTTATGTAATTGCAAAACTGAAAGGAGATGTCCAAATGAAATAGCAAATTGCAAATTCATGTAATTGTAAAACATAGATGTCGAAATGAAGTTGCAAAATCATTTAATTGAGACAAGGAGAGAATTACCAGGAAGCTCCAACTTGATACGGCTAGTCGAGAGAGAGAGAGAGCGATTCGACAGAGGTGAGAGCGGCGCGGCTAGGAGAGAGAGGCAAGACAGAGGCGTGACTGACTGGAGACGGAGAGACGCACGACTGAATGGAGACAGAGAGAGTAGTGGAAGTCGGAGTCAGAGAGAGATTTTCATTTGTGAGAGAAAGAGGAGTTGTGTCGGAAGAGAGAAGCGAGAGAGATTAGGTTTTCATACTTTCTGGTGAGAAAGAGAGAAGGGTTAGGAACCATTTAGTCGACAGAGCGGAGCGAAGGAACATCTTAATTTTCTAATCTAGCGACTTTGATCTGCACGAATCTTAAAGTAGATCCAACGATCTGAATTAGTATGCATTGAAGCCTCAGTACATTAGTATGTACAATAGGTTTTCTCTATATATATATATATATATATATATATATATATATATATATATATATATATATGGTTATTATTTTTGAAACGTCCTGTATAATTCCGATATAAGTAAATAATTTTATATACATATACTGGGTTTTGTCAAAGCTGATTTAATAACGGGTTCTGGACTGGATATCTAGAACCTAGACTTAATAAAATATTTTGAGAATATGACATATGAATATATACACATGTATAATTATACCTCTGATTTCGGAATATATAGCTGAAACGTTATAAAGTACATCAGACATCTGGTTTTAGAAAATGCCATCTTCAATGAAAGAATGAATCTGAATTATATTTGGATTTTAGTTTGTATATATATA
Source organism: Rhynchospora pubera (assembly GCA_028095005.1). Classification (NCBI taxonomy): domain Eukaryota; kingdom Viridiplantae; phylum Streptophyta; class Magnoliopsida; order Poales; family Cyperaceae; genus Rhynchospora; species Rhynchospora pubera. The sequence continues at coordinate 154,018,949 of CM051462.1, read as the reverse complement.
AACGTTTAATTTAATAGAGAGTTACACATCCAGACTCAAAGATTTTCTATTACCTTTTTAACTTGTATATCAAATGCATCTTTTATGATATTACCCAGATGCTAGTAAATTCGTTTAAAAAAAAACCTCCCTCTATCTTCTTAGAAATAAAAGCATACGCCTTCTTTTTAAAGCCTGATAAGTATATATTTGAGCATGAATAAAAATGTTATTATATTTCCAACGTGACATCCTTTGTAAATGTGAGATTCGGTGCATTTTCATTTCTAGACTTTGAATCATGACATCACTATACGTACGTGAAATACACATGAATGATAAAAAGAACTAAGTCCCAGGTACCTTGAGAAACCCACCCAGGAACTTTGACATGTACATGCTGGTTACCCTCCACATGCGGCCTGCTCATGACAGGATGGAGATGAAATAGGGGTGCTGGCCATGCGGCTCATTGTGCAGGACAACAAAAGTTATAAAAGTGAAATGATACTTATAGTTGATATGAGTTGTTAAAAATATTTCATTCTTAAGCCCCTCAATTTATAAACGTGTTTTCATCTTAATTGTTTATTTTAAGTAGTTGTATATATATTTGTATTTGTAGTATCGCACTGAGAGTTGTCAGGGCTCTCATCCGTATTGTTATTTATTTTAGATCCAGGTATCAAGAAACATGGCGAAGCGTATCCGCAAATTGAGTGAGACAAGATGATAGAAGCGGGTCATTAATTTGCCATAATCTGTCTTTTTATTTTGTTATTTGAAGTCGAACATTTGACCTCACATGGTGGTATTCCATCTTAAATCCACCATGTTGGGCATGTTTTCTCTTTGTAAAATATTAAATAATTATGAATAAATTTGTGGCAAATATTTTTATTGTTATTGATAGTGTATGTGATGTTTGTACGCCTTGCGTTTATACGCGACGGGTTGTCACTCCCGTCCCGGGGTGTGACAACTTTAGTTGGTATCAGAGACCGGCACATACAATATCAATTTCTGACCCGTTCTTCAGAGAGAGTCCTTCTTTTCTATCTTTCCTGCATAGATTTTCGGAAAACGCTCAATGACAGTTTCCTTTCGGATAATTATTGCTTTACTCGCTATGAAAACATATTAGTGTCTCATCCCCAAAATTTAAGGAAGATAATTGTCCAATATTATTAATTAATTAAAGTTTGATACTTTTCCTCCTAAATGGAACGTGTTAAAGGATATTGCAACATATCAGGTGTTACAGTCCTTACCGTGGTTAGCAATCATCACAGTGTGTCCCTAATCTCCTCGGAGTTCATTTCAGTAAGTGATTTCAGTGTGAAACGTTCCAAGACTTGGCGTACAATTAAAATTTTCGGAAGAGACCACAAGATTTGGGCATATACCTGCTACAACTTGGAGGTGAAGGTGGAAAACTACAAGTGGTCAGTGAATCCGATTATTTATGACATGGCAGATTATGACCTAATCTTAGGAAGGGACTGGCTAGAGAACAATCAACGCCATGCTAGATCAAGTGGAGAAGGCTGTGAAGTTTTGGCCACCGCGTGAACACCCAATGTGCACCAAGTTTTGCCAAAAGGATGGAGAAACAATGTCCCTCCTAACGATTCCTGAAGACTCTTATGAGCAAGGAGGCCACTCGAAAAATGATGCATCTGAAATTTCTTACCCCGGACATCTTCCTCCTCGTTCCCCACCTTCGTGTCTTAGCAACATGGAGTTAAAGCACGGGTTAGTCTTACCTATGGAGGAAGTCAATTCGAAGGTAGAACCTGTGGAAACCTTTTTTGGTGGAGATAATGAAGATGTGGATAGAGAGTTCTCTTATTAGAATCTCCTTCCTTTGAGTTAAAAAAAAAATGGTGTACGAGTTGAACTTCTAGCTAGTGTTACTTGAGATAGTAAAATAATAATAATAATAATAATAATAATAATAATAATAATAATAATAATAAGCTTCCTATCTTATGCATAACGACCAAAATGCAGCAACCTTGGAGGAAGTCTTGCAAGGCCTAGAACGTGTTTTTCGAGCAGCAACTGAAGTTAGGCCTCGTGAAGGGAACGACTTTTACGAGCTCTGCCGCTCTTTCTCCTCCCTTCGTCCATCCAACTTCGATGGGGCTAAAGGATTCTTAGAAGCTGAGGACTGACTGGCCGAGATCCAAGACAAATTTCGCTTGGTTCGTGCACCAAAAATGAACCAAGTTGAACTAGCAGCTCAATTCTTGGTAGGCCATGCTCGCTTCTGGTGGCAAGAGACTAAGAGACGTTACAACGGTAATCCAAAACTCATTCCTTGGGAATGGTTCAAGAGGTAGTTTGAAAGACGATATCTGGACACACTATCGAGGGAGAAACATCGCCAAAACTTTTTGAACCTCAAACAAGGTGGAGGCACCATTGCGGAGTTTAACTCCAACTTTGAAGACCTGATGCGCTACGCCCCTGACATTGCCAATGACCAGTTCCGTCTGAGACAACAATACTTGCGCAAATTGAACCCCCGTTTGGCCCAACTCATAGATAGGCCAGGTCTCGACCTTCTCCCTGATCTGATGTCCCAAGAAGCAACGGTCGAGTCTTACGAACCTTGCATCAACCAAGAAGATGGCTCTCGTAATGTGAAGCCAAGAATTGAAGCACCAAGGGCCCCGATACCGAAGCCTGTGACTGGAGAATACCGGGAAGGATGGTGAAGGGGTTGTCAATTGTCGCACTCCGAGTCTCAATGCCGCATCCTTTCAGGAAAATGCTTTAACTGCAACGGGACTGGACATCTTGCTCGAGATTGCCAAAAGGCCTAGGAATCAGTTTCAGTTAGACCCACCATAACTACTGGAGGGAGTAATACAAACCAAGAAAACAATCGCGAGCGTGGTGGAGCAAGAAATAACAAAAGAATTGAAGTCCACCATTGTGGCTGCAACCATGAGACGATGAAGGAATCGATCGAGGAGTTACAGGGAGTAGCAGAGGCGGATGAGACCAATGCCTCGGCTGAACTCATAATAGGTACGATTTCGGTTCTAGGGACAGGAGAAGGTTTTAAGCAGGTGGAGATGTAACGTCACGCGACTGAAAAAATATGAATTATTATACCGATTGAATTTCGAGGACGAAATTCTCTTTAAGGGAGAAAGAATGTAACATTATGAAAATTTAGACTTTACATTTATATATATTTTAGTTCGAGAACTATTTATTAGAATTTTCTGTCATAGAACGTTTAAATTAAATTTTCGATTTGAATTAACCAAAATCCGACCCAAACGAAGTCATTTAGTGCAAACCTTTAGGGCCGAGCCCAACAATAAAGGCCTGCGCCTCTTTTACTGCCTTCATCTGCAAGGAGGTTATTTCCTCAAACTTTATTCCTTGGCCTTCAAGTCACAATCAATTGCCATAATTTCCTTCCGATAAAATCTGCCGTCAAATATTTCCTTGTTTAAAATTCTTTTTCCCAAAATAAAATTATAATAATGCCCTTTGCTTCGATTCTGATTAGTTAATAATATATACAATTCATTTGATATCCAGATTTTCTATGATTCAAAATGTGTGCGTATATGCCTGTGTATGGTTGTGATTTGCAAGTTGAGATCCCTCGTGGTCGGGCGTAACGCAAGAGGCGTTGCTTCTTTTGAATTTATTTTCTTCAATGTTAAATCCTTTGCGTGGCCCTTATTTCCATATATTTAATTTCTTTGCCCCCAAGATCTGCCTATTGTCCCTCCTAATCTTTCCTTAAAGATTATAATCATAAATACTAATTGCTAATTAGATTCGTGATTGAGGAGGATTTATACTGGACACGTTTTTGTTGAATTGTATAGAGGTACCACTTTTGCTTCCTTCCCAGCACACCATACACACAGAACCCATAAAGTGGTATGGCACCTCTTCCTGCCTACTCTATATATTCCCCACCCGACTTCACCGGACTACCGACCACCACAACCCAACTGGCCCTGAACACCACCCTCTCACTTCCCTGCTCGCATACACATTGAACCCAAACCCGAACCCTCTCCCATTCAGATCCGAACCTGACATAAACCTCCCTACCCGACTTCCTCTCATACATGAACACATCATTCACCTCCTCTTTTCTGCTGAGTGGCGATCGGTGATTGATGACTCTAGGCGAGGCAAAAAGGCTAGACGTGTTGGAATCAGATTATCGCCCTTTTCGAATTTCTTTGCACGTTCCTTCTTTGAGGTGCGGATTATATTTTAACCTGACTAGTTTTCTGAAACTGATATTTGATTTTATACGTTGCTTTTCAATAACAAAAGGATTATACTATAACAAAATACTATTTGGCCTTGAACTATTACGTGCACAAGTTATTTATTAGTCAACCTTCTTGAACGTCACCAAATATATATTCTTTCATAAAAACTGTTATGTTAAACTAATTTGGGGTTATTTTCTACTTACGTATAGTTTCGTAAAAAAAATTTGAGAATACAAGTATCTTCTGTTTTATGTACTTTATATAAGGAAGAAGAATTTATACCGGCTTTCTTTCGTTAAACTGATTTTACCGCACGTGAGGTTTATCAAAATCAGGTCGGTTAGTGAATATGAGCATTCTGAAAGCTTTCTATACTCGGTAATTTGATAGACTGAGTTTTCTGACAACTCAAATAAATGCATGCGCATTTACACAATGGACCGTGCATATATATATATATATATATATATATATATATATATATATATATATATATATATATATATATATATATATATATATGGTTATTATTTTTGAAACGTCCTGTATAATTCCGATATAAGTAAATAATTTTATATACATATACTGGGTTTTGTCAAAGCTGATTTAATAACGGGTTCTGGACTGGATATCTAGAACCTAGACTTAATAAAATATTTTGAGAATATGACATATGAATATATACACATGTATAATTATACCTCTGATTTCGGAATATATAGCTGAAACGTTATAAAGTACATCAGACATCTGGTTTTAGAAAATGCCATCTTCAATGAAAGAATGAATCTGAATTATATTTGGATTTTAGTTTGTATATATATAAACGTTTAATTTAATAGAGAGTTACACATCCAGACTCAAAGATTTTCTATTACCTTTTTAACTTGTATATCAAATGCATCTTTTATGATATTACCCAGATGCTAGTAAATTCGTTTAAAAAAAAACTTCCCTCTATCTTCTTAGAAATAAAAGCATACGCCTTCTTTTTAAAGCCTGATAAGTATATATTTGAGCATGAATAAAAATGTTATTATATTTCCAACGTGACATCCTTTGTAAATGTGAGATTCGGTGCATTTTCATTTCTAGACTTTGAATCATGACATCACTATACGTACGTGAAATACACATGAATGATAAAAAGAACTAAGTCCCAGGTACCTTGAGAAACCCACCCAGGAACTTTGACATGTACATGCTGGTTACCCTCCACATGCGGCCTGCTCATGACAGGATGGAGATGAAATAGGGGTGCTGGCCATGCGGCTCATTGTGCAGGACAACAAAAGTTATAAAAGTGAAATGATACTTATAGTTGATATGAGTTGTTAAAAATATTTCATTCTTAAGCCCCTCAATTTATAAACGTGTTTTCATCTTAATTGTTTATTTTAAGTAGTTGTATATATATTTGTATTTGTAGTATCGCACTGAGAGTTGTCAGGGCTCTCATCCGTATTGTTATTTATTTTAGATCCAGGTATCAAGAAACATGGCGAAGCGTATCCGCAAATTGAGTGAGACAAGATGATAGAAGCGGGTCATTAATTTGCCATAATCTGTCTTTTTATTTTGTTATTTGAAGTCGAACATTTGACCTCACATGGTGGTATTCCATCTTAAATCCACCATGTTGGGCATGTTTTCTCTTTGTAAAATATTAAATAATTATGAATAAATTTGTGGCAAATATTTTTATTGTTATTGATAGTGTATGTGATGTTTGTACGCCTTGCGTTTATACGCGACGGGTTGTCACTCCCGTCCCGGGGTGTGACACAAACCATCAGGAGAAAATTTCAATCAAACTAAACCCTCCTTCTTGTCGATCAAAACACAATCCTTCCTCTCCTCTCATCTCCCTAAATCGTGCACAAATTTCCGTCAGTCTGGCACGAATCGCTGGTTTTCCTCTCTCGCACGAATTGGTACTCTTCCTCACATGGAATCCGTCTCCGTTGCACAAACCAGGTTCGCCTTTGTTCAATTTCTTTATTTTTATTTTGTTTTGTTTTGTTTTCTTTAAGGTGTCGTTGGCACTTTCTTGTCCTGTCTTTGTTAGTGGATTTAATACACCATGTTTTCAATTTGCTAGCTTTTTCATGCAATTTGCACGATTGTTCTGGTCTTCAGGATAAAATTTGTCCTTTTCTTTCAGGATTTATTTAGCCAAACTGATGAGTCAACCATTTCACACAACCCCCCAAGTGACCGGAAAGAATGAAAAGAAATGGAATCCATGGCTACATTACCAATAAATTTTATCCATTGAAATAATAATATAAACATTTCCTGATAAAGGGCTGTTACAGCTGAACCTAAAAGAGTTTAAGGCCTATGTGATTGTTTTTATTATATTTGGTACCATAATGCTTGCCAACTGACCAAGATATTATAATTACCTGGATGATGTGCCACAGCTGCCATTTTTTTCCCGTTTATTGCTTTTGTGTTAATATTTCACTTGATATATAGGAACCGACATGGTTTGTATATCCTGAAGGTAATATTCCTGTGTTAATATTGTTGAAGTGAGTGTTTAGAGTAGTCAAAGTTTTAGTTTGGGAATACCTATTTCACCTATTTATAAAAGGGAAAAATTTGCTTACTGTGTTGTAAAATTTCAATCAAACTAAACCCCCCGCCATGAGGTGCCTCCTGCTGAGCTAGCAGATCAAAATACATATGAGCGAGCTTTTAAAACGGCAGAAAATTTTGAACTCATATTGGTATGTCTGTTTTTTCTTTAATTAGAATTTTTGGTAATGTTATAGGTAGATAAGTACATAACTATATCAATGCTAACTGGTAGAACCTGAAACTAGCATGATCCAGTAATTAAAAAGAAGAGGGATTTAAGAGGTACTATGCTGTTATGGACGGTTCTGTTAGCTGGTTACAAAGCTAGTTAAATTCAGTTCAAATATCAGTTGTTGGGGATTTAAGAGCTTAGCTTCACACAGATTTGTAACTGAAATTGAGCAGATTACTAGCTGATTTGAGATCTATATGAGCCTTGACGTGATTTTATGGCTATTGTAAGCATCAACAAAATTAAATTCATGCTTGACTTTAACAGAATGTGTTATATCTGTGTTATTTAGGCAACCATCATCTGTTTCAAAATGTGTACTTGTAATACCAAGTGTACTAGACGCTTCAACAGGAGCTTTAACATGTATCAAATACCTTGTACCGATAACATGTACCAGTCTTTAGCCTTTTTCTAACTAGCTTTGTAACCAGCTAACATGTACCAGTCACTGAATTGCAGACAAACTACAACGTCCTCTTCACCATGCTTCACCTTCTAGTGAGCACTCCAATATGCATTTCCTACAGCTAGTGGCTAACTCATATGTATCAGTAAAGCCTCAAAAATTGTAGACAAACTAACATTCAAGACCTGAAAAGCAAACAAAACTACAGCTCGTGCTATGGATTCCACACACAATAGAAGATCTGATACATTATTGTGCTGACAAGTTGTAGCATGGAGCAACTCTATAGTTTTCCAGTTCGGATTCGATGGGTGTGGCCTTGAAGATACAAGAACGAATAGTGTAATTTTAACATAAATGTTTCAGTACGAGTTACATGAAGTAGGATTCTATGTTAGGATTTAGGTAGTAGGTTAATTAGGGATGAATGTATGGACGTACTATTCAGTTTGTTTGTATGGATGCCATCTCTTTGTATCCCTTTATGTATGTCTAAGTTGTATGGACGTATGATTTGATATTATGCTATCGCTTTTAATGCTATCTATCTGTAATTCGGATTCGGGAAAACTTGGCTCTCTCTTACAATTACTGTATGAACTATTGAAATTGATTATGGTTTTAATGAAGCAGTAAGGGGTTTTGTTTGCTTTGCAAAGCTATGATGTAAACATTTCATCGCTAATATGTTGGGTTCAATCAGGTCCATGATGTAATATTTCATCTCTAATAAGTACGTATTTTTTTCTTTCTTTCTTGCAAAGCCATATGCATTACATATAAATGGTTCTTAATTTCTCCTGGAACAATTCTATGACGATTTCTTACCTTCTGCTTTGTACACAAATTTGACAGTAAATAACATATAAATGGTACGGTTCTTAATTTAACAAGATTAAGCTGAAACAGCCATGGTATCATACAAGTATAACAAGAGAATTACATGCACTTTCATTGAACTTTTGCATTCTCAGTTTCTCACCCATACAACCAATTACAAAACACTCAAAATTGTAGTTTTGAGGGCAGTATGAATGAACATAATTCTCCCATCTGACATTCCTTATCAAGGTTATGCACATAGCAGCATGTATACAAGAAATACGTCTAACTTGCCATGCTCTACAACTACATGTCTGCTTATCAAAATTAATTGTCCATGTCAATCCATTCTTTTATACTTCGGCACAAGAATCTACACTTATATGCACTTCATATTGATTCACACTCTACAAAACAGCACATGACAGAAAACAAAAGGTTGGATTAGTAAAGATAGGCGCTGGTTCTTTATTTGCCAGTGAACAACAAATTAGTTTGTTATGACAGTAAAAAACTTGGACATGAAAGCTCTCTAATGGACTTTTTTAATTAGTTTGCCACGTTGCTATGACAGTAAATACAAGTCAATAACCAAGGATTTGCATCTACAATCCCTTAAAAAGCTCTTTAATAAGTCTATGTCATTTTTTTCTCAAATTTACCATCGCAAGTACCAGTCCATGGCATAAAAAAAAGGAGCGGAAACAAAATTGCTCAAAAGCAAAACAAATTGATTAATAAAAAAACGCAGTGGAAAGAAAATACCAACCAGAAGGAGAGAACCAGCGATCATGCGAGAGAGAAGAATTAGGCGGAGACAACCACCGATTGTGTGAGAGAGAAGAAACCCATTGACAAAACAAATGCGACGAAAAGAAAGAAATTTCCAGAAAAAACTGGTTCGTGCGAGGGAGAGAAGCTTCGTGTAGAGTATTACTCAAGCTCAAGCTCTCATGGCCATGGCAGCGACTTTATCCATTTGTGCGAGAGAGAGAGGAGACGATCGTGTGGGGAAGAGGAGAAATCCTTCGATCTAGGGTTTAGTAGAGGAGGTGGACGGAGGTGCTAGAAAGGCTGCTCGGCGTGAGATGGAGAGATCGACATTTTTCGATCTTTGATCTAGGTTCCTTCTATGTGCGAGAGGAGAGGAGAGATGGGTCTGGATCGAGTTCCTTCGTGTGTCTGAATCGACTTGTTCAGCGAATGGGTTCGGATTTGACCGAGGGTAAAAGGGTCCGAAATTTTCAGTTTTATTATTTTAATTTTATTTATATTATAAAATATGACGAAGGGGCAAATACAGAAGGCGTTCCAAATTCAGGGGGGTAAAATCAGGAGTTTTGATTTTCGGGGGGCAAATCCTGTATTTCCTCAGTTTTGAGGGGTACAGAAAAAATTTTCCCTTATAATTATGAATATAATGTGCAGATTTTAAAGATTTTGAGTATATTTGAGCATTTCAAGCGATTTTGCATTCATTTTAACTCCTTTGATCACAATAATTTCTATTTATACTCTTTATATTGTCTAGAATATGTTTATGAGGTCAATTATTTAAAAAGATTGGTTTGTACAATGTAATTATTCATACAATATGCAGATTTTTCAGATTTTAGTATATTTCAGAATTTTAAGTGATTTTTCATTCATTTTAAGTCATTTGATCCCCATAATCTCAATATATGCTATATATATACTATAAAATATGTTTAAACGGTCAATTAATCAGAAAGATTGGTTTATACATTATAAGTATTCACATAATGTGCAGATTTTACAGATTTTGAGTATATTTGAGCATTTTAAGAGATTTTGATCTCATTTTAAGTCTTTTGATCTCAACAATCTACATTGAAGCTCTTTATATAGTCTAGATTATGTTTATGAGCTAAATTATTCAAAACAATTGCATTATACACTGTAATTGTTCACATAATGTGCATATTTTGCAGATTCTAAGTTTATTTGAGCATTTCAATTGATGTTATATTCATTTTAAATTATTTGATTACAATAATAAGGGAATAATCTATATTTAAGCTCTTCATATTGTCTAGAATATGTTTATGAGTTCAATTATTCAAAACGATTGGATTATACATTGTACTTATTCACATAATGTGCATATTTTACAGATTCTAAGTTTATTTGAGCATTTCAATTGATGTTGCATTCATTTTAAGTTATTGGATAACAATGATCTATATTTAAGCTCTTTATATAGTCTAGAATATGTTTATGAGCTTACATATTCAAAACGATTGGATTACACGTTGTAATTATTCACATAATGTGCAGATTTTACAGATTCTGAGTATATTTAAGTATTTCAAGCGATTTTGCATTCATTTTAAGTTATTTATGACAATAATCAACATTTATGTTCTTTATATAGTTTATAATATATTTATGAACTCATTTATCCAAAATGATTGGATTATACATTATAATTATTCAAAAAATTTGCAGATTTTACAGATTCAGAGTAGATTGGAGCATTTCAAACGATTTTAAATTCATTTAAAGTCATTTGATCACAATAATCTATATTAATGCTCTTTATATAATCTCGAATATGTTTACGAATTCATTTATTCAAAAGCATTGGATTATACATTGTAATTTATCACATAATGTGCAGATTTTAAAGATTCTGAGTATATTTGAGGATTTCAAGCGATTTTGCATTCGTTTGAAGTGAATTGATCACAATAATATATATTTAAGATTTTTATTTTGTCTAGAATATGTTTATGATATAACTTATTCAAAATGTTTGGATTATACATTGTAATTATGCACATAATATGCAGATTTAAAAGATTCTGTGTATATTTGAGCATTTCAAGCGATGTTTAAGTCATTTGATCACAATAACCTATATTTATGTTTTTAATATAGTTTAGAATATGTTTATGAACTCACTTATTCAAAACGATTGAATTTATACATTGTAATTATGCACATGATGTTCAGATTTTAATGATTCTGAGTATATTTGAGCATTTGAAATGTTTCTACTTTCATTTTAAGTAATTTGAACACAATAATCTATGTTTAAGCTCTTTATATAGATTATAATATATTTATGAACTTACTTATTCAAAATGATTATATTATACATTGTAATTAAGAAACATAATGTGCAGATTTTACATATTCTGAGTATATATGAGCATTTCAACCGATTTTGCATTAATATTAAGTCATTTGATCACAATAATCTATTTTTAAGCTCTTTATATAGTTTATAATATGTTTATGAAGCATTTATCCAAAACAATTGGATTATACATTATAATTATTCACATAATTTGCAGATTTTACAGATTCTAAGTATATTTAATAATTTCATGCAATTTTGCATTCATTTTAAGTTATTTGATGACAATAATCTATATTTATGCTCTTTATATAGTTTATAATATGTTTATGAACTCATTTATTCAAAATAATTGGATTATACATTATAATTATTCACATAATTTGCAGATTTTACAGATTCTGAGTATATCTGAGCATTTCAAGCGCTTTTAAATTCATTTTAAGTCATTTGATCACAATAATCTATATTCATGCTCTTTATACATTGTAATTTTGACATAATGTGCAGATTTTAAAGATTATGAGGTTATTTGAGCATTTCAAGCTATTTCGCATTCGTTTTAAATGATTTGAATACAATAATATACATTTAAGCTCTTTGTTTTGTCTAGAATATGTTTATGATAAAACTTATTCAAAACAATTGGATTATACTTTGTAATTATGCATATAATCTGCATATTTGATAGATTCTGAGTATATTTGAGTATTTTAAAATATTTTACATTCATTTTAAGTCATTTGATCACAATAAACCATATTTATTATTTTTATATAGTCTAGAATATAATTTTACGAAACAATTGGATTATACGTTGTAATTACGAATATAATATATGTAGATTTTAAAGATTTTGAGTATATTTGAGCATTTCAATCGATCTTGCATTCATTTTAACTCATTTAATCACAATAATCTATATTTATGCTCTTTATATAGTGTAGAATATGTTTATGTGGTCAGTTATTCAAAAAGATTGTTTTATAAATTGTAATTATTTACATAATGTACAGATTTTACAGATTCTAAGTATATTTGAGCATTTTAAGTGATTTTGCATTCATTTTAAGTCATTTGATCACAATAATTAATATACATTCTTTGTATAGTCTAGATTATGTTTATGCGGTCAATTATTCAAAAAGATTGGTTTTATACATTGTAAGTATTCACATAATGTGTATATTTTACAGATTCTGAGTATATTTTAGCATTTTAAGAGATTTTGCTCTCATTTTAAGTCTTTTGATCACAACAATCTATATTTAAACTCTTTATGTAGTCTAGAATATGTTTGTGATCTCATAATTCATAATTCAAAATTATTCACGTAATGTGCATAATAAACAGATTCTGAGTATATTTGATCTTTTCAAACGATTTTCCATTCAATTTAAATCATTTGATAATAACCATCTATATTTATGTTTTTTATATAGTATAGAATTTATTTATGAAAACACTTATTCAAAATTATTGGATTATACATTGTATACACACATAATTTGCAGATTTTACAAATTCTGTTTATATTTTGGCATTTGTAGCAATTTTGCATTTATTTTAAGTTATTTAATGATAATAATCTATATTTAAGATCTTTATATAGTCTAGAATATGTTTATGAGCTCACATATTCAAAACGATTGGATTATAAATTGTAATTATTCACTTAATATACGGATTTTACAATTTCTGAGTATATTTGAGCATTTCAAACGATTTTGTATTCATTTTAAGTCATTTGACCAGAATAATCTATATTTATGATCTTTATATAGTTTATAATATGTTTCTGAACTAAGTTATTCAAAACGATTGGATCATACATTGTAATTGCGCACATGATGTGAAGATTTTAAAGATTCTGAGTACATTGGAGCATTTGAAGCGATTTTGCATTCATTTTAAGTTATTCGATCAAAATAATCTATAATTAAGCTCTTTATAAATTCTAGAATATATTTATGAGCTCAATTATTCAAAATGATTGGATTGTACAATGTAATTATTCACATAATATGCAGATTTTACAGATTCTGAGTATATTTTAGTATTTTAAGCGATTTTGCATTCATTTTAAGTCATTTGAGCACAATAATGTATATTAAAGCTCTTTATATAGTCTAGAATATGTTTATGATATCACTTATTCAAAACAATTGGATTATACATTGTAATTATGCACATAATATTCAGATTTGAAAGATTATGAGTATATTTGAGCATTTCAAGCGATTTTGCATTAATTTTAATTCATTTGATCACAATAATCTATATTTAAGCTCTTTATATTAAGTAGAATTTGTTTATGAGCTCAATTATTCAAAATGATTGGATTATACATTGTTATTATTCACATATTGTGCAGATTTAACAGATTCTTAGTATATATGAGCATTTGAAGCGATTTTGTTTATTTTTAGTCATTTGATCACAATAATCTATATTTTTGCTCTTTATATAGTTTAGAATATGTTTATGAGGTCAATTATTAAGTAATATTGGATTATTGTAATTATTCACATAATATGCAGATTTTACAGATTCTAAATATATTTTAGCATTTCAAGCGATTTTGCATTCATATTAAGTCATTTGATCACAACAATGTATATTTAAGCTCTTTATATAGTCTAAAATATGTTTATGATATCACTTATTCAAAACAATTGGATTATACATTGTAATTATGCACATAATATTCAGATTTGAAAGATTATGAGTATATTTGAGCATTTCAATCGATTTTGCATTCATTTTATGTCATTTGATCACAATAATCTATATTTAAGCTGTTTATATTGTGTCGAATTTGTTTATGAGCTGAATTATACAAAATGATTGGATTATATACATTGTAATTACTCACATATTGTGCAGATTTTACAGATTCTGAATATATATGCGCATTTGAAGTGATTTTGCATTCATTTTAAGTTATTTGATCACAATAATCTATATTTAAGCTCTTTATGTAGTCTAGAATATGTTTATGTGCTCAATTATTCAAAACAATTGGATTATACATTATAATTATTCACATAATTTGCAGATTTTACAGATTCTAAGTATATTTAATAATTTCATGCAATTTTGCATTCATTTTAAGTTATTTGATGACAATAATCTATATTTATGCTCTTTATATAGTTTATAATATGTTTATGAACTCATTTATTCAAAATAATTGGATTATACATTATAATTATTCACATAATTTGCAGATTTTACAGATTCTGAGTATATCTGAGCATTTCAAGCGCTTTTAAATTCATTTTAAGTCATTTGATCACAATAATCTATATTCATGCTCTTTATACATTGTAATTTTGACATAATGTGCAGATTTTAAAGATTATGAGGTTATTTGAGCATTTCAAGCTATTTCGCATTCGTTTTAAATGATTTGAATACAATAATATACATTTAAGCTCTTTGTTTTGTCTAGAATATGTTTATGATAAAACTTATTCAAAACAATTGGATTATACTTTGTAATTATGCATATAATCTGCATATTTGATAGATTCTGAGTATATTTGAGTATTTTAAAATATTTTACATTCATTTTAAGTCATTTGATCACAATAAACCATATTTATTATTTTTATATAGTCTAGAATATAATTTTACGAAACAATTGGATTATACGTTGTAATTACGAATATAATATATGTAGATTTTAAAGATTTTGAGTATATTTGAGCATTTCAATCGATCTTGCATTCATTTTAACTCATTTAATCACAATAATCTATATTTATGCTCTTTATATAGTGTAGAATATGTTTATGTGGTCAGTTATTCAAAAAGATTGTTTTATAAATTGTAATTATTTACATAATGTACAGATTTTACAGATTCTAAGTATATTTGAGCATTTTAAGTGATTTTGCATTCATTTTAAGTCATTTGATCACAATAATTAATATACATTCTTTGTATAGTCTAGATTATGTTTATGCGGTCAATTATTCAAAAAGATTGGTTTTATACATTGTAAGTATTCACATAATGTGTATATTTTACAGATTCTGAGTATATTTTAGCATTTTAAGAGATTTTGCTCTCATTTTAAGTCTTTTGATCACAACAATCTATATTTAAACTCTTTATGTAGTCTAGAATATGTTTGTGATCTCATAATTCATAATTCAAAATTATTCACGTAATGTGCATAATAAACAGATTCTGAGTATATTTGATCTTTTCAAACGATTTTCCATTCAATTTAAATCATTTGATAATAACCATCTATATTTATGTTTTTTATATAGTATAGAATTTATTTATGAAAACACTTATTCAAAATTATTGGATTATACATTGTATACACACATAATTTGCAGATTTTACAAATTCTGTTTATATTTTGGCATTTGTAGCAATTTTGCATTTATTTTAAGTTATTTAATGATAATAATCTATATTTAAGATCTTTATATAGTCTAGAATATGTTTATGAGCTCACATATTCAAAACGATTGGATTATAAATTGTAATTATTCACTTAATATACGGATTTTACAATTTCTGAGTATATTTGAGCATTTCAAACGATTTTGTATTCATTTTAAGTCATTTGACCAGAATAATCTATATTTATGATCTTTATATAGTTTATAATATGTTTCTGAACTAAGTTATTCAAAACGATTGGATCATACATTGTAATTGCGCACATGATGTGAAGATTTTAAAGATTCTGAGTACATTGGAGCATTTGAAGCGATTTTGCATTCATTTTAAGTTATTCGATCAAAATAATCTATAATTAAGCTCTTTATAAATTCTAGAATATATTTATGAGCTCAATTATTCAAAATGATTGGATTGTACAATGTAATTATTCACATAATATGCAGATTTTACAGATTCTGAGTATATTTTAGTATTTTAAGCGATTTTGCATTCATTTTAAGTCATTTGAGCACAATAATGTATATTAAAGCTCTTTATATAGTCTAGAATATGTTTATGATATCACTTATTCAAAACAATTGGATTATACATTGTAATTATGCACATAATATTCAGATTTGAAAGATTATGAGTATATTTGAGCATTTCAAGCGATTTTGCATTAATTTTAATTCATTTGATCACAATAATCTATATTTAAGCTCTTTATATTAAGTAGAATTTGTTTATGAGCTCAATTATTCAAAATGATTGGATTATACATTGTTATTATTCACATATTGTGCAGATTTAACAGATTCTTAGTATATATGAGCATTTGAAGCGATTTTGTTTATTTTTAGTCATTTGATCACAATAATCTATATTTTTGCTCTTTATATAGTTTAGAATATGTTTATGAGGTCAATTATTAAGTAATATTGGATTATTGTAATTATTCACATAATATGCAGATTTTACAGATTCTAAATATATTTTAGCATTTCAAGCGATTTTGCATTCATATTAAGTCATTTGATCACAACAATGTATATTTAAGCTCTTTATATAGTCTAAAATATGTTTATGATATCACTTATTCAAAACAATTGGATTATACATTGTAATTATGCACATAATATTCAGATTTGAAAGATTATGAGTATATTTGAGCATTTCAATCGATTTTGCATTCATTTTATGTCATTTGATCACAATAATCTATATTTAAGCTGTTTATATTGTGTCGAATTTGTTTATGAGCTGAATTATACAAAATGATTGGATTATATACATTGTAATTACTCACATATTGTGCAGATTTTACAGATTCTGAATATATATGCGCATTTGAAGTGATTTTGCATTCATTTTAAGTTATTTGATCACAATAATCTATATTTAAGCTCTTTATGTAGTCTAGAATATGTTTATGTGCTCAATTATTCAAAACAATTGGATTATACATTATAATTATTCACATAATTTGCAGATTTTACAGATTCTAAGTATATTTAATAATTTCATGCAATTTTGCATTCATTTTAAGTTATTTGATGACAATAATCTATATTTATGCTCTTTATATAGTTTATAATATGTTTATGAACTCATTTATTCAAAATAATTGGATTATACATTATAATTATTCACATAATTTGCAGATTTTACAGATTCTGAGTATATCTGAGCATTTCAAGCGCTTTTAAATTCATTTTAAGTCATTTGATCACAATAATCTATATTCATGCTCTTTATACATTGTAATTTTGACATAATGTGCAGATTTTAAAGATTATGAGGTTATTTGAGCATTTCAAGCTATTTCGCATTCGTTTTAAATGATTTGAATACAATAATATACATTTAAGCTCTTTGTTTTGTCTAGAATATGTTTATGATAAAACTTATTCAAAACAATTGGATTATACTTTGTAATTATGCATATAATCTGCATATTTGATAGATTCTGAGTATATTTGAGTATTTTAAAATATTTTACATTCATTTTAAGTCATTTGATCACAATAAACCATATTTATTATTTTTATATAGTCTAGAATATAATTTTACGAAACAATTGGATTATACGTTGTAATTACGAATATAATATATGTAGATTTTAAAGATTTTGAGTATATTTGAGCATTTCAATCGATCTTGCATTCATTTTAACTCATTTAATCACAATAATCTATATTTATGCTCTTTATATAGTGTAGAATATGTTTATGTGGTCAGTTATTCAAAAAGATTGTTTTATAAATTGTAATTATTTACATAATGTACAGATTTTACAGATTCTAAGTATATTTGAGCATTTTAAGTGATTTTGCATTCATTTTAAGTCATTTGATCACAATAATTAATATACATTCTTTGTATAGTCTAGATTATGTTTATGCGGTCAATTATTCAAAAAGATTGGTTTTATACATTGTAAGTATTCACATAATGTGTATATTTTACAGATTCTGAGTATATTTTAGCATTTTAAGAGATTTTGCTCTCATTTTAAGTCTTTTGATCACAACAATCTATATTTAAACTCTTTATGTAGTCTAGAATATGTTTGTGATCTCATAATTCATAATTCAAAATTATTCACGTAATGTGCATAATAAACAGATTCTGAGTATATTTGATCTTTTCAAAGGATTTTCCATTCAATTTAAATCATTTGATAATAACCATCTATATTTATGTTTTTTATATAGTATAGAATTTATTTATGAAAACACTTATTCAAAATTATTGGATTATACATTGTATACACACATAATTTGCAGATTTTACAAATTCTGTTTATATTTTGGCATTTGTAGCAATTTTGCATTTATTTTAAGTTATTTAATGATAATAATCTATATTTAAGATCTTTATATAGTCTAGAATATGTTTATGAGCTCACATATTCAAAACGATTGGATTATAAATTGTAATTATTCACTTAATATACGGATTTTACAATTTCTGAGTATATTTGAGCATTTCAAACGATTTTGTATTCATTTTAAGTCATTTGACCAGAATAATCTATATTTATGATCTTTATATAGTTTATAATATGTTTCTGAACTAAGTTATTCAAAACGATTGGATCATACATTGTAATTGCGCACATGATGTGAAGATTTTAAAGATTCTGAGTACATTGGAGCATTTGAAGCGATTTTGCATTCATTTTAAGTTATTCGATCAAAATAATCTATAATTAAGCTCTTTATAAATTCTAGAATATATTTATGAGCTCAATTATTCAAAATGATTGGATTGTACAATGTAATTATTCACATAATATGCAGATTTTACAGATTCTGAGTATATTTTAGTATTTTAAGCGATTTTGCATTCATTTTAAGTCATTTGAGCACAATAATGTATATTAAAGCTCTTTATATAGTCTAGAATATGTTTATGATATCACTTATTCAAAACAATTGGATTATACATTGTAATTATGCACATAATATTCAGATTTGAAAGATTATGAGTATATTTGAGCATTTCAAGCGATTTTGCATTAATTTTAATTCATTTGATCACAATAATCTATATTTAAGCTCTTTATATTAAGTAGAATTTGTTTATGAGCTCAATTATTCAAAATGATTGGATTATACATTGTTATTATTCACATATTGTGCAGATTTAACAGATTCTTAGTATATATGAGCATTTGAAGCGATTTTGTTTATTTTTAGTCATTTGATCACAATAATCTATATTTTTGCTCTTTATATAGTTTAGAATATGTTTATGAGGTCAATTATTAAGTAATATTGGATTATTGTAATTATTCACATAATATGCAGATTTTACAGATTCTAAATATATTTTAGCATTTCAAGCGATTTTGCATTCATATTAAGTCATTTGATCACAACAATGTATATTTAAGCTCTTTATATAGTCTAAAATATGTTTATGATATCACTTATTCAAAACAATTGGATTATACATTGTAATTATGCACATAATATTCAGATTTGAAAGATTATGAGTATATTTGAGCATTTCAATCGATTTTGCATTCATTTTATGTCATTTGATCACAATAATCTATATTTAAGCTGTTTATATTGTGTCGAATTTGTTTATGAGCTGAATTATACAAAATGATTGGATTATATACATTGTAATTACTCACATATTGTGCAGATTTTACAGATTCTGAATATATATGCGCATTTGAAGTGATTTTGCATTCATTTTAAGTTATTTGATCACAATAATCTATATTTAAGCTCTTTATGTAGTCTAGAATATGTTTATGTGCTCAATTATTCAAAACAATTGGATTATACATTATAATTATTCACATAATTTGCAGATTTTACAGATTCTAAGTATATTTAATAATTTCATGCAATTTTACATTCATTTTAAGTTATTTGATGACAATAATCTATATTTATGCTCTTTATATAGTTTATAATATGTTTATGAACTCATTTATTCAAAATAATTGGATTATACATTATAATTATTCACATAATTTGCAGATTTTACAGATTCTGAGTATATCTGAGCATTTCAAGCGCTTTTAAATTCATTTTAAGTCATTTGATCACAATAATCTATATTCATGCTCTTTATACATTGTAATTTTGACATAATGTGCAGATTTTAAAGATTATGAGGTTATTTGAGCATTTCAAGCTATTTCGCATTCGTTTTAAATGATTTGAATACAATAATATACATTTAAGCTCTTTGTTTTGTCTAGAATATGTTTATGATAAAACTTATTCAAAACAATTGGATTATACTTTGTAATTATGCATATAATCTGCATATTTGATAGATTCTGAGTATATTTGAGTATTTTAAAATATTTTACATTCATTTTAAGTCATTTGATCACAATAAACCATATTTATTATTTTTATATAGTCTAGAATATAATTTTACGAAACAATTGGATTATACGTTGTAATTACGAATATAATATATGTAGATTTTAAAGATTTTGAGTATATTTGAGCATTTCAATCGATCTTGCATTCATTTTAACTCATTTAATCACAATAATCTATATTTATGCTCTTTATATAGTGTAGAATATGTTTATGTGGTCAGTTATTCAAAAGATTGTTTTATAAATTGTAATTATTTACATAATGTACAGATTTTACAGATTCTAAGTATATTTGAGCATTTTAAGTGATTTTGCATTCATTTTAAGTCATTTGATCACAATAATTAATATACATTCTTTGTATAGTCTAGATTATGTTTATGCGGTCAATTATTCAAAAAGATTGGTTTTATACATTGTAAGTATTCACATAATGTGTATATTTTACAGATTCTGAGTATATTTTAGCATTTTAAGAGATTTTGCTCTCATTTTAAGTCTTTTGATCACAACAATCTATATTTAAACTCTTTATGTAGTCTAGAATATGTTTGTGATCTCATAATTCATAATTCAAAATTATTCACGTAATGTGCATAATAAACAGATTCTGAGTATATTTGATCTTTTCAAACGATTTTCCATTCAATTTAAATCATTTGATAATAACCATCTATATTTATGTTTTTTATATAGTATAGAATTTATTTATGAAAACACTTATTCAAAATTATTGGATTATACATTGTATACACACATAATTTGCAGATTTTACAAATTCTGTTTATATTTTGGCATTTGTAGCAATTTTGCATTTATTTTAAGTTATTTAATGATAATAATCTATATTTAAGATCTTTATATAGTCTAGAATATGTTTATGAGCTCACATATTCAAAACGATTGGATTATAAATTGTAATTATTCACTTAATATACGGATTTTACAATTTCTGAGTATATTTGAGCATTTCAAACGATTTTGTATTCATTTTAAGTCATTTGACCAGAATAATCTATATTTATGATCTTTATATAGTTTATAATATGTTTCTGAACTAAGTTATTCAAAACGATTGGATCATACATTGTAATTGCGCACATGATGTGAAGATTTTAAAGATTCTGAGTACATTGGAGCATTTGAAGCGATTTTGCATTCATTTTAAGTTATTCGATCAAAATAATCTATAATTAAGCTCTTTATAAATTCTAGAATATATTTATGAGCTCAATTATTCAAAATGATTGGATTGTACAATGTAATTATTCACATAATATGCAGATTTTACAGATTCTGAGTATATTTTAGTATTTTAAGCGATTTTGCATTCATTTTAAGTCATTTGAGCACAATAATGTATATTAAAGCTCTTTATATAGTCTAGAATATGTTTATGATATCACTTATTCAAAACAATTGGATTATACATTGTAATTATGCACATAATATTCAGATTTGAAAGATTATGAGTATATTTGAGCATTTCAAGCGATTTTGCATTAATTTTAATTCATTTGATCACAATAATCTATATTTAAGCTCTTTATATTAAGTAGAATTTGTTTATGAGCTCAATTATTCAAAATGATTGGATTATACATTGTTATTATTCACATATTGTGCAGATTTAACAGATTCTTAGTATATATGAGCATTTGAAGCGATTTTGTTTATTTTTAGTCATTTGATCACAATAATCTATATTTTTGCTCTTTATATAGTTTAGAATATGTTTATGAGGTCAATTATTAAGTAATATTGGATTATTGTAATTATTCACATAATATGCAGATTTTACAGATTCTAAATATATTTTAGCATTTCAAGCGATTTTGCATTCATATTAAGTCATTTGATCACAATAATGTATATTTAAGCTCTTTATATAGTCTAAAATATGTTTATGATATCACTTATTCAAAACAATTGGATTATACATTGTAATTATGCACATAATATTCAGATTTGAAAGATTATGAGTATATTTGAGCATTTCAATCGATTTTGCATTCATTTTATGTCATTTGATCACAATAATCTATATTTAAGCTGTTTATATTGTGTCGAATTTGTTTATGAGCTGAATTATACAAAATGATTGGATTATATACATTGTAATTACTCACATATTGTGCAGATTTTACAGATTCTGAATATATATGCGCATTTGAAGTGATTTTGCATTCATTTTAAGTTATTTGATCACAATAATCTATATTTAAGCTCTTTATGTAGTCTAGAATATGTTTATGTGCTCAATTATTCAAAACAATTGGATTATACATTATAATTATTCACATAATTTGCAGATTTTACAGATTCTAAGTATATTTAATAATTTCATGCAATTTTGCATTCATTTTAAGTTATTTGATGACAATAATCTATATTTATGCTCTTTATATAGTTTATAATATGTTTATGAACTCATTTATTCAAAATAATTGGATTATACATTATAATTATTCACATAATTTGCAGATTTTACAGATTCTGAGTATATCTGAGCATTTCAAGCGCTTTTAAATTCATTTTAAGTCATTTGATCACAATAATCTATATTCATGCTCTTTATACATTGTAATTTTGACATAATGTGCAGATTTTAAAGATTATGAGGTTATTTGAGCATTTCAAGCTATTTCGCATTCGTTTTAAATGATTTGAATACAATAATATACATTTAAGCTCTTTGTTTTGTCTAGAATATGTTTATGATAAAACTTATTCAAAACAATTGGATTATACTTTGTAATTATGCATATAATCTGCATATTTGATAGATTCTGAGTATATTTGAGTATTTTAAAATATTTTACATTCATTTTAAGTCATTTGATCACAATAAACCATATTTATTATTTTTATATAGTCTAGAATATAATTTTACGAAACAATTGGATTATACGTTGTAATTACGAATATAATATATGTAGATTTTAAAGATTTTGAGTATATTTGAGCATTTCAATCGATCTTGCATTCATTTTAACTCATTTAATCACAATAATCTATATTTATGCTCTTTATATAGTGTAGAATATGTTTATGTGGTCAGTTATTCAAAAAGATTGTTTTATAAATTGTAATTATTTACATAATGTACAGATTTTACAGATTCTAAGTATATTTGAGCATTTTAAGTGATTTTGCATTCATTTTAAGTCATTTGATCACAATAATTAATATACATTCTTTGTATAGTCTAGATTATGTTTATGCGGTCAATTATTCAAAAAGATTGGTTTTATACATTGTAAGTATTCACATAATGTGTATATTTTACAGATTCTGAGTATATTTTAGCATTTTAAGAGATTTTGCTCTCATTTTAAGTCTTTTGATCACAACAATCTATATTTAAACTCTTTATGTAGTCTAGAATATGTTTGTGATCTCATAATTCATAATTCAAAATTATTCACGTAATGTGCATAATAAACAGATTCTGAGTATATTTGATCTTTTCAAACGATTTTCCATTCAATTTAAATCATTTGATAATAACCATCTATATTTATGTTTTTTATATAGTATAGAATTTATTTATGAAAACACTTATTCAAAATTATTGGATTATACATTGTATACACACATAATTTGCAGATTTTACAAATTCTGTTTATATTTTGGCATTTGTAGCAATTTTGCATTTATTTTAAGTTATTTAATGATAATAATCTATATTTAAGATCTTTATATAGTCTAGAATATGTTTATGAGCTCACATATTCAAAACGATTGGATTATAAATTGTAATTATTCACTTAATATACGGATTTTACAATTTCTGAGTATATTTGAGCATTTCAAACGATTTTGTATTCATTTTAAGTCATTTGACCAGAATAATCTATATTTATGATCTTTATATAGTTTATAATATGTTTCTGAACTAAGTTATTCAAAACGATTGGATCATACATTGTAATTGCGCACATGATGTGAAGATTTTAAAGATTCTGAGTACATTGGAGCATTTGAAGCGATTTTGCATTCATTTTAAGTTATTCGATCAAAATAATCTATAATTCAGCTCTTTATAAATTCTAGAATATATTTATGAGCTCAATTATTCAAAATGATTGGATTGTACAATGTAATTATTCACATAATATGCAGATTTTACAGATTCTGAGTATATTTTAGTATTTTAAGCGATTTTGCATTCATTTTAAGTCATTTGAGCACAATAATGTATATTAAAGCTCTTTATATAGTCTAGAATATGTTTATGATATCACTTATTCAAAACAATTGGATTATACATTGTAATTATGCACATAATATTCAGATTTGAAAGATTATGAGTATATTTGAGCATTTCAAGCGATTTTGCATTAATTTTAATTCATTTGATCACAATAATCTATATTTAAGCTCTTTATATTAAGTAGAATTTGTTTATGAGCTCAATTATTCAAAATGATTGGATTATACATTGTTATTATTCACATATTGTGCAGATTTAACAGATTCTTAGTATATATGAGCATTTGAAGCGATTTTGTTTATTTTTAGTCATTTGATCACAATAATCTATATTTTTGCTCTTTATATAGTTTAGAATATGTTTATGAGGTCAATTATTAAGTAATATTGGATTATTGTAATTATTCACATAATATGCAGATTTTACAGATTCTAAATATATTTTAGCATTTCAAGCGATTTTGCATTCATATTAAGTCATTTGATCACAATAATGTATATTTAAGCTCTTTATATAGTCTAAAATATGTTTATGATATCACTTATTCAAAACAATTGGATTATACATTGTAATTATGCACATAATATTCAGATTTGAAAGATTATGAGTATATTTGAGCATTTCAATCGATTTTGCATTCATTTTATGTCATTTGATCACAATAATCTATATTTAAGCTGTTTATATTGTGTCGAATTTGTTTATGAGCTGAATTATACAAAATGATTGGATTATATACATTGTAATTACTCACATATTGTGCAGATTTTACAGATTCTGAATATATATGCGCATTTGAAGTGATTTTGCATTCATTTTAAGTTATTTGATCACAATAATCTATATTTAAGCTCTTTATGTAGTCTAGAATATGTTTATGTGCTCAATTATTCAAAACAATTGGATTATACATTATAATTATTCACATAATTTGCAGATTTTACAGATTCTAAGTATATTTAATAATTTCATGCAATTTTGCATTCATTTTAAGTTATTTGATGACAATAATCTATATTTATGCTCTTTATATAGTTTATAATATGTTTATGAACTCATTTATTCAAAATAATTGGATTATACATTATAATTATTCACATAATTTGCAGATTTTACAGATTCTGAGTATATCTGAGCATTTCAAGCGCTTTTAAATTCATTTTAAGTCATTTGATCACAATAATCTATATTCATGCTCTTTATACATTGTAATTTTGACATAATGTGCAGATTTTAAAGATTATGAGGTTATTTGAGCATTTCAAGCTATTTCGCATTCGTTTTAAATGATTTGAATACAATAATATACATTTAAGCTCTTTGTTTTGTCTAGAATATGTTTATGATAAAACTTATTCAAAACAATTGGATTATACTTTGTAATTATGCATATAATCTGCATATTTGATAGATTCTGAGTATATTTGAGTATTTTAAAATATTTTACATTCATTTTAAGTCATTTGATCACAATAAACCATATTTATTATTTTTATATAGTCTAGAATATAATTTTACGAAACAATTGGATTATACGTTGTAATTACGAATATAATATATGTAGATTTTAAAGATTTTGAGTATATTTGAGCATTTCAATCGATCTTGCATTCATTTTAACTCATTTAATCACAATAATCTATATTTATGCTCTTTATATAGTGTAGAATATGTTTATGTGGTCAGTTATTCAAAAAGATTGTTTTATAAATTGTAATTATTTACATAATGTACAGATTTTACAGATTCTAAGTATATTTGAGCATTTTAAGTGATTTTGCATTCATTTTAAGTCATTTGATCACAATAATTAATATACATTCTTTGTATAGTCTAGATTATGTTTATGCGGTCAATTATTCAAAAAGATTGGTTTTATACATTGTAAGTATTCACATAATGTGTATATTTTACAGATTCTGAGTATATTTTAGCATTTTAAGAGATTTTGCTCTCATTTTAAGTCTTTTGCTCTCTTTAAGTTTTTGAACTCACTTTTTCATAAGCATTGGATTATACATTCTAATTTATTACACAATGTGCAGATTTTAAAGATTCTGAGAATATTTGAGCATTTCAAACTGTTTTACATTCGTTTAAAGTGATTTGATCACAATAATATATATTTAGACACTTTATTTTATCTAGAATATGTTTATGATATAACTTATTCAAAACGATTGGATTATACATTGTAATTATGCACATAATATGCAGATTTGAAAGATTCTGAGTATATTTGAGCATTTCAAGCGATTTTGCATTCATTTTAATTCATTTGATATCAATAATCTATATTTAACCTCTTTATATAGTATAGAATATGTTTATGAACTCAATTATTCTAAACGATTGCATTATACATTGTAATTACGCACATAATTTGCAGATTTTACAGATTCTGAGAATATTTGAACATTTCAAGCGATTTTACATTCATTTTAAGTCATCTGATCACAATAATTTATATTTAAGCTCTTTATATAGTCTCGAATATGTTTATGAACTCACTTATTTAAAAAGATTGGATTATACATTGTAATACATTGTAATTATGCACATAATGTACAGATTTTACAGATTCTTAAGATATTTGAGCATTTCAGGTGATTTTGCATTAATTTTACGTCATTTGATCACAATAATGCATATTTAAGATCTATATTATCTAGAATATGTTTATGATCTCAATTTTTCAAAACGATAGGATTATACATTGTAATTATTCACATAATGTGTTGATTTTAATGATTTTGAGTAAATTTGAGTATTTCAATCAATTTTGCATTCATTTTAAGTCATTTGATCACAATAAGCCATGTTTATACTTTTTATATAGTTTAAAATATTCTTATAATCTTATTTATTCAAAACAATTGGATTATACATTGTAATTATTCACATAATATGCATATTTTACAGATTCCAAGTATATTTGAGAATTTTAAGCGATTTTGCATTCATTTTAAGTCATTTGATCACAATAATCAATATTTAACCTCTTTATTTTGTCTTGAATATGTATATAATATAATTTATTCAAAAAAAATTGGATTACACATTGTAATTATGCACATTATGTGCAGATTTGGAAGATTCTGAGAATATTTGAGCATTTCAATCGATTTTGTATTAATTTTAAGTCATTTGATCACAATAATCTATATTTAAACTCTTTATGTAGTCTAGAATATATTTATGAACTCATTTATTCAAAACGATCAGATTATACATTCTAATTCTTCACATAATGTGCAGATTTTACAGATTCAGAGTATATTTGAGCATTTCAAGTGATTTTATATTCATTTTAGGGATTTGATCACAGCAATATATATTTAAACTCTTTATTTTGTCTAGAATATGTTTGTGATATAACTTACTCAAAACGATTTGATTATACATTGTAATTATGCACATAATGTGTAGATTTGAAAGATTATGAGTATATTTGAGCATTTCAAGCGATTTTTTTATCACAATAAGCTATATTTATGCTTTTTATATAGTTTAGAATATGTTTAAGAACTCACTTATTCAAAACGATTAGATTATGCATTGTATTTATTCACATAATGTGCGGATTTTACAGATTCTGAGTATATTTGAGCATTTGAAGCGATTTTACTTTCAGTTTAAGTCATTTGATCAAATTAATCTATATTTAAGCTCTTTATACAGTCTCGAATATATTTTTGTACTCAGTTATACAAAAAGATTGGATTATACATTGTAATTATGCACAAAATGTGCAGATTTTACAGATTCTGAGTATATTTGAGCATTTCAAGTGATTTTGCATTCATTTTAAGTCATTTTATCACAATAATGTATATTTAAGCTCTTTATATTGTCTAGAATATATTTATGATCTTAATTATTCAAAACGATTGGATTATACATTGTAATTATTCACATAATGTGCATATTTTACAGATTCTGAGTATATTTGAGCATTTCAAGCAATTTTGCATTCATTTTAATTCATTTGATCACAAATAATCTATATTTATGCTCTTTATTTAGTCTAGAATATGTTTATGAGGCCAACTAATCAAAACGATTGGATAATACATTGTAATTATTCACATAATATGCATATTTTACAGATTCTAATTATATTTGAGCATTTCAAGTGATTTTGCATTCATTTTAAGTCACTTGATCACAACAATCAATATTAAACTTCTTTATATTGTTTAGAATTTGTTTGTGAACTCACTTATTGAAAATGATTGGATTATAAATTGTAATTATTCACATAATGTATGGATTTTACAGATTCTAAGTATATTTGAGCATTTCAAGTGATTTTTACATTCATTTTAAGTCATTTGACCACAGTAATCTATATTTCTGCTCTTTATATAGTTTAGAATATGTTTCTGAACTAAGTTATTCGAAACAATTGGATTATACATTGTAATTATGCACATAATGTGTAGATTTTAAATATTCTGAGTATATTGGAGCATTGGAAGCGATTTTGCATTCATTTTAAGTTATTTGATCACAATAATCTATATTTAAGCTCTTTATGTAGTCTAGAATATGTTTATGTGCTCAATTATTCAAAACACTTGGATTATACATTATAATTATTCACATAATGTGCAGATCTTACAGATTCTGAGCATATTTAAGCATTTCAAGCAATTTTGCATTGATTTTAAGTCATTTGATGACAATAATCCATATTTATACTCTTTATATAGTTTAGAATATATTTACGTACTCACTTTTTCAAAATGATTGTATTATACATAATAATTATTCACATAATTTGCATATTTTACAGATTCAAGTATATTTGAGCATTTCAGGCGATTTTGCATTATTTTAAGTTATGTGATCACAATAATCTATATTCATGCTCTTTATACAGTCTAGAATATGTTTATGTGGCCAATTATTCAAAAAGATTGGTTTATACTTTGTAATTATTCACATAATGTGTATATTTTACAGATTCAAATTTTTTTTGAGTATTTCAATCGATTTTACATTCATTTTAAATTATTTGATGATAACAATATACATTTAAACTCTTTATATAGTCTAGAATATGTTTATGAGCTCACATATTCAAGACGATTGGATTATACATTGTAATTATTCACATAATGTGCATATTTTATAGATTCTGAGTATATTTAAACTCTTTACATAGTCTAGAATTTGTTTATGAACACACTAATTTGAAACGATTGAATTATTCATTGTAATTACATATTTTTATAGATTCTTTATATATTTAGGTATTTCAAGCAATTTTGCATTTATTTCAATTCATTTGATCACAATAATCTGTATTTATGCTATATATATAGTCTAGAATATGTTTATGAATTCACTTATTTACAATGATTGGATTATACATTATAATTACGCCAAAAATGTCCAGATTTTAAAGATTTTGGGTATATTTAAGTATTACAAGCTATTTTGCATTCATTTTAAGTGTTTTGATCATGTTAATCTATATTTAAACTCTTTATATAGTCTAGAATGTGTTTATGAACTAAATTATTCAGAATAATTCGATTATACATTGTAATTATTCACATAGTTTACATATTTTACAGATTCTGAGTGTATTTGAGCATTTGAAGCGATTTTGCATTTATTTTAAATCATTTGATCACAATCATCTATATTTAAGATTTTTATATAGTCAAGAATATATTTATGAACTCACTTATTCCAAACGATTGCATTATACATTATAATTACGAATATAATGTGCAAATTTTAAAGATTCGAATTATATTTGAGCATTTCAAGCGATTTTGCATTCATTTTTAAGTCATTTGATCACAATAATATATATATATATATGCTATTTTTATAGTCTAGAATATGTTTATGTGGTCAATTTATCAAAAAGATTAGTTTATACAATGTAATTATACATATAATATACAGATTTTGCAGATTCTGAGTATATTTGAGCATTTCAAGCGATTTTGCATTCATTTTAAATTATTTGATCACAATAATGTATATTTAAGCTCTTTATATAGTCTAGAATATGTTTATGAGCTCACTTATTCAAAACGATTGGATTATACATTATAATTATTCACATAATTTGCATATTTTACAGATTCTGAGTACAAATGAGCATTTCAAACCATTTTGTATTTATTTTAAGTGCTTTGATCACATTAATGTATATTTAAGATCTTTATATAGTCTAGAATATGTTTGTGATATCACTTATTCAAAACAATTGGATTATACATTATAAATATACTCACGTATATTTGAGCATTTCGAGCGATTTTGCATTAATTTTAAGTTATTTGATGACAATAATCTATATTTAAGCTTTTTATATAGTTTAGAATATGTTCATGAACTCACTTATTCAAAACAATTGGATTATACATTGTAATTACGAACCTAATGTGTAAATTTTAAAGATTCTGAGTATATCTGAGCATTTCAAGAGATTTTACATTCATTTTAAGTCACTTGATCACAATAATCTATATTTAAGCTCTTTATATAGTCTAGAATATGTTTAGGAGATCAATTATTCAAAACTATTGGATTATATATTGTAATTATTAATATGATATGCAGATTTTACAGATTCTGAGTATATTTGAGCACTTCAAATGATTTTGTATTCATTTTAGGTCATTTGATCATAATAATCTATATTTATGCTCTTTATATAGTTTAAAATATGTTTATAAACTCACTTATTCAAAATGATTGGATTATACATTGTAATTATTCACATAATTTGCAGATTTAATAGATTCTTAGTATATTTGAGCATTTCAAGCGATTTTGCATTCATTTTAAGTTATTTGATCACAATAATCTATATTTAAGCTCTTTATGTGGTTTAGAATATGTTTATGAACTCACTTATTTAAAACGATTGGATTATACATTGTAATTACGCACATAATGTGCAGATTTTACAAATTCTGTGTATATTTGAGTATTTCGATCGATTTTGTATTTATTTTAAGTCATTTTATCATAATAATCTATATTTAAGCTCTTTATATAGTCTAGAATATGTTTATGAACTCACTTTTTCAAAACGATTGGATTATGCATTTTAATTATGCACATGATGTGCATATTTTTCAGATTCTTAGTATATTTGAAATTTCAAACAATTTTGCATTCATTTTAAGTTATTTGATTACAATAATCTATATTTAAGCTTTTTATATAGTCTATAATATGTTTATGAGCTTAATTATTCAAAACGATTGGATTATACATTGTAATTATTCACATAATGTCCAGATTTTACAGATTATGAGTATATTTGAGCATTTCAAGTGATTTTGCATTCATTTTAAGTCATTTGATCACAGTAATCTATATTAAGCTCTTGATATAGTTTAGAATATTTTCATGGACTCACTTATTCAGAACGATTGGATTATACATTGTAATTATTTACATAATGTGTAAACTTTAATAGATTCTGAGTATATTTGAGCATTTTGAAGCGATTTTACATTCATTTTAGTATTGATAACAATAATCTATATTTATGTTGTTTATATAGTCAAAAATATGTTTATGATCTTACTTAAAACATGATGATTTTGATATTTTAGTTAGATATTCACATAATTGTTAACATATATAAAAAATAATATAATAGAAACCAAACTTTAAATTATGTAAAAAAAATATTGTATCGAGCGAA
Source organism: Rhynchospora pubera (assembly GCA_028095005.1). Taxonomy (NCBI): domain Eukaryota; kingdom Viridiplantae; phylum Streptophyta; class Magnoliopsida; order Poales; family Cyperaceae; genus Rhynchospora; species Rhynchospora pubera. The sequence continues at coordinate 153,986,382 of CM051462.1, read as the reverse complement.
GTTTGAAGTCCAACCCTAGTTCATAAGAAATCTGAGTTTTGAAGCCCTCGCCACCGCTCAAGGCCCATTTCTTTGCCTTTTGCCGCTGGTTATTATTGCAACTTTCTTTAAACAGCGCATTTAAAATGGAAAACATGACATTGAAAATGGAAATTGCAATAGTTTTTTCATTGCTTGTCATAGCTTGAACAAAGTGAACACGTAAAATAAACAATGTTAACATAAAAACGATCAAAATGAACACATACAATTAAATAAGTTCAATAAAAATAAATTGAATATGCATATAAAAAAACTGAACAAAGAGTGACAATCTTCTTTTTTTGTTTGTGTTCATTTTGATCTTCTATATGTTCACATTGTCTATTTTATGTGTTCATTTTATTTAAGCGACGACAAAACTGCAGATCCCAGTTAACATTTTCTCATTTAAAGTCCTTATCCACTGTTTTTTTTTAATCTAGCCCAAAATAAATTCAGTAGGTAACTTGTTCACACATAAGCTCATTTAAAATAAAATAATTATTTTATAAGCAATGATAAAAGTTTAAATCGGACTGAACGGTTAAATGACCAAAAAGGAACTGAATCACATCCAGTTCGACGTAAATAAATTTTTAAATAAGAAGTTGATTTTTAAAAAATATATTAAATTCCTTCGTTTTCTTGAAAACTTTATGAACTGGATTCAAAATAATCTCGAGATGTTTTTTCTTTGATCTTACCCAGGGTCATGTTTGGAGTTTGGTTGTAGATTAAGTGAGTGAAATTGGTGAGAAATAAGTTGTTTAACTTAAGGAGTAAGCTATGCCTATTTGATAATAAAAAGTGAAAGAGCAAGTGGAGAATTTTTAGTAATATAGGACTATTATAACTATTATTGTCAATTATGATTATTTTGGTAAATTCCTCATTGTACTAATATTTTTATTTTTATATAGACTAAAAAACGAACCCTGTGTTAAAATTTATGGAAGGTCACGATTAAATAGGACTCAAATTGGACTAAAGAAAAAACTGGTTCTATTGACGCCGTTCGGACCGGAAGACTTAGAAAAACTAGCAAGCGTAATGAAACATCACTAGAAGAGGAGTAAGAACTCGACCCAACAGTGGATAAAAGAGGAGATAAACTCAACTCACAAGTAAAATTCGTAATAATTCAATAATCTCCTTATTACATTCTGATTTTCAGCTTAAATAGCAATCTAACACAATTAAAAGCTACTACCCATTAATATATTATCTCAACCACTTTTTCTGATTCCAAAACACACTTAATTACCTCCTAGAAGACCACAAAAGACAACACAAAATATAACAACAGATTATTAACTCATTTTGACTCATTAAGACTAAAGATAACTCTCAACTAACTAATTAATTATTGTTGACAGTTATTGAATCGATGACTCAGTTCTTTTGCTGATTTTGCATCTGACATGGCATCTTGATCGGTGTCATACGCTTCTGCTGCGCTGAAACTTGTCCTCGAGTTTAGCTTATCTTCTTATTGCGATCTTTGTAAACCTCTTGAAAACAGAACGACTAAATAAGAAACAAATGAATTGCATGAAGAGGTCTCGGTTGTCATGTTTTTATGCCTTCAAAATTAATATATTGGTTTAAGCCACAAGAATTAAGAACTCAAACTTGGCTCACCACATTCCCGCTGCGATTTCTCAAAATTCTTCTCCATATAAGCAACAAGAACATTCGCCACTCACATACGATACACCGTAACACATAAGAAACCAGAATCGTGTGGTGCAATCCACAAAAAGGTAATCTGGCATATAGCTTTGTTGTTTGATGAAAAACAACACAAAACTGAGTATTGCAACCTTTCAAGAATGTAAAATATCTTGCATTTGTTTGCATGAGACCCGATTGCAAGAACGGATCGCTATATTCTGAACTCATGATTTTGTTGTTATTTAAATGCAAAGTTTCCAACTCAAAGAATTCAGTCATTCTTACCAAAGAATTACTCTCCAAGTTTGAACTATTTGCAAAGCCAGTAGGAGAGGTTGACGGCACCGATAAGTCATCAAATACTTCTTCATCAATGAATATTGGACTTTCAAAAAGATTCACTTTTGTCTCAGTTTCATCCATCATAATAAACACATCATCCTCATCATCGGGATACTTATCAAAACTTGGTGGAGAATCAAATGATATACTTTCATGCACAAGTCTTTCAGAAATTTGAAAGGTATTATCATTTCTCAACTGAATGCTTTTAGCTATGACCCATTGGAAACAAGTGCTATTTTGGGTGTGGAGTCGATGTCGAGCCGCTTCAACACAAGACATCAATGTTGGTTTGCTGTTGTGGAAGGGGTTGCTCTCTTTATCTTTACCACTATCATCAGGGTCAGCTGAAACACGATTCAATGTATCGTATTTTGGTCCAGAGTCCCGCACATGAACAAAATGGTTGTTTCTCTGCTGGAGGTGAGGTGGTAGAGAAACATTGTTGTTGGAAATGAATTGTTGTCGGTGGTGAAAAGAAAAGTCGATGTAGCTCGATGAATCGTGCCTCGGTCGGCGATCTCGATTCACACGAGTGTTACTTGTGGAAGAACCGTGCCTCGATCGGCGATCTCGATTTTCACAATTGCTACCAGTGGAAGAACCGTGCCTCGGTCGGCGATCTCGATTGTCACAAGTTGTGCTTCTCAAAAGGCCATGCCTCATTCGGCGGTCTTGGCTTCGATTAGCCTCCAATTGCGCAACACGCTCATGGAGTTGTTGTACAAGTTGTCTCAGCTCTCGCACCTTTGTAACGCATTGATCTTCGCCTTCATGGTGGATGTTGTGCTGTCTACAACGATCAGCCATCAAACCTGAAGAAGCTCTGATACCAAATGACGCCGTTCGGACCAGAAGACTTAGAGAAACTAGCAAGCGTAATGATACATCACTAGAAGAGGAGTAAGAACTCCACCCAACAGTGGATAAAAGAGGAGATAAACTCAACTCACAAGTAAAATTCGTAATAATTCAATAATCTCCTTATTACATTCTGATTTTCAGCTTAAATAGCAATCTAACACAATTAAAAGCTACTACCCATTAATATATTATCTCAACCACTTTTTCTAATCCCAAAACACACTCAATTACCTCCTAGAAGACCACAAAAGACAACACAAAATATAACAACATATTATTAACTCATTTTGACTCATTAAGACTAAAGATAACTCTCAACTAACTAATTAATTATTGTTAACAGTTCTTGAATCGATGACTCAGTTCTTTTGCTGATTTTGTATCTGACATGGCATCTTGATCGGTGTCATCTATATACAACGTTCCTATTATTATTAGATAATTCTGCGATGCATAATTCTAATTTTTTTTTTATATGGACCTAAATCTAAACAATTCATTCATAAAGTATTCATGGATGAAGGATCTAGATTTGAGCCTATGTAAAAAAAGTATCCATGATAGAAAAATATTAGATTATTATGATGATCCTGACTATTAATGTTATTACTATAATTATTAGTAATAATAACTTTATATATATATTATCATTGATGTTGTTGTTCATTTATTTTATCTCTTTTGATTTGCTGCAAAGGTTTTACATCAACACTTCTAAAGATAGCTAAGAGTACAGCAAATTACTGTTTGTAATATGTTTAGCAACAAAATATATCTCCGTAATTAAATATGAATAACCATTATAAATAGAAAAAAATAAAATAAATAACCATTATAAATATATCAAAACAAAAACATCACAAAATAAAGATAGAAGAAATACAACAGTTTAAATAGAGAAAAAAACAAATATGCTTTTATTAGTGAAATATAAAGCTGCAGTTTTAAGCCAATATAATTGTTTGACTTATTCCACCAAATTGCCTAATCAATTCCCGAATGTAAAGAACAGTTTTAACCATTTGCAAAATTATATTTCAAAGTGTATGCGACCAATAAAATAATTGTTATACTATCGCTATACAATTTCCTCCGAATTTTAGTTTCTTCCAATGTCAAGACTAATTATTTCTAAAATTCTTCCAATGTCAAGACTAATTATTTGAAACAAACGTAAGAAACATCATATATCTTTTCTATAAATTTAATCTAATATTATATGAGAAGTCAATATGACATTGTGTGATATAATCATAACTTATAGCTTCTAATCCAATGCAAATTCGTATGTTAAAAAAATGCCACACTAATTAGCAAATCATATTGTCGTTAAGACTACTATATTTTTGCATGCCAAACACGTCATCATCAACTCATCGTCGTGTAAAAATGAAAATTACGACCTTGCGGTCACCCAATGGGCCTCGGTATTTATGTTGCTAACTTAGTAACTGGGCCAATATCTAGATGTATCGAAAAAAAAAAACTTAGTAACTGGGCCGATTCGATCTGTGAGACTGTGACTGTGTTCCTCAATTGAAGGTACAGCCGTACAGATAACAAAAAGAATCAACGGTAATTAATTAAAAAATTGGCTGGCGAGAACAGTGATTAATCAGACGATCATGACCTTTTAAATGGTTTTTTTTCCAAAGTTTTTGTGAAATGGAAGACATACATAAGGAAGGCACTTCCGTAAGCTTCCAGAACAAGCTTTTTTTCTTTTATCTTCTTTTATATCATCACTAAGATTTAACCTAAATATTGCTAACAACTAGGTAATTTAAGTAATAGCTATTATTTAACGGGCAAATGTTCTTTCAAATTCGCAAAGATTAGGTTTCACATCAAGAAAGAGGGGGGGGGGGGAGAAAATCAAACTTCTCAAATCTCAAATCTGTTCCAATTGTCATTTTGAGAGCTTGTTATATATAAAGAGGAGGGTTCCAATGCCAACATTTTGGTTGCCTCCAAATGCCAACATTTCACTATTTGGTTACTTTTTTAAAATTTAAAATAGAAACGTCAAATCCAAACCGGTCATCTTATTTAGTTCAATGACCGATGCATTTTGATATAAGTTTTGTTAATTTTAGAGTTTATTTGCTACTCTATCAAGAGGTAGAAAAATAAACGAACCTTATTAATTGTGATAGATTCATTCTAATACGTCCATGTTTTAGTCTTTGATGAAGTATCAAATAAACTCTAAAATTTACAAAACTTATATCAATTAGGTCGACCATCAGTAGGAAAAAAAATAGCAAGTTAATTATTGCGAACTCAATCTTCGGTATCAAAATTTAAAATACCATTTATTTACATAAGAAATACAAATGTACAACAGAAGAGAAAATTCGGATCACTCATAAAGTCATAATATAGAAAAAAAGAAAATTCAAAAGACAAACAACAAAGGATCCGTAAAAAACTAAACAAATTAACTTTTATAAACCTGAGACCTGACTTATATTAATTAGAAGGATCTCCCTAATCTCCTAGAGGACGCACTCCTCAACATGTGCCGCATCCCTTCGGCAACCCGTATAGCTGGGTTCGCGTTGAACTTGCCGCAGAACGACATGTGCGCCCGCATGGCATCCTCGATCTCTCCTGTACCGGCCTTTCCAGCCTCGTCTTTCACTGACTCCGAGCAGAGGCCGCACAACCACCTGCCGCCGAAATCGGCTTTCACGTTGCTTATGTAGTCGGGGGTGCAATCTTCTCTCAGCCCACAACACTCACACTCGGCCGATTCTATCTCCATTACACATGTACTACGATTTAAACTGTCAGGTGCTTTGGAATTTTGTTGGAGGTTTCGTTTGAAGGTATTGCTCAGAATTTTATGAAGGCGATGGCAGTGAAGTTCTGGTTGGATGAATAATTGGTCTGGAATCTAGAGTCTACTTAAAGATAGCCTCACGCTAATTAATTAGTTTTTTTTTAATTATTAATTAATTAGTTATAAGCGGCTCTTTTGTTTTAGCACTTTTGTATTTTTCTGGGCTTTCTTTTAGATGCTTCAATGAAAGTTGGTGTACTCAGGATCTAAGATCTTCAGTGTTATTTTCAGATGTTGAGATCTGTGTCGGATTGTATAACCCACGAGCGTATATTTTATTACCTTTAGTATCATAGGTCAACTCTCATGCTAATATCTTGACAACTCTCATGCTAACTCTTATGTTGAGATCTATTCCTCTTACAGGAAATTCGTTGTACAACGATAATCTTGACCTCTCCTTTTTAGCTGCGCCTTTCACAGACTTTGAAATTGACAAAGCGGTTGGTAGATTGGCAAATAACAAAGCCAGCGGCCCTGACGGATTGCCAAATGAATTTTTCAAACAGAATTGGTCAATCCTGAAGGCTGATTTCCTCTCCATTTTCAACAGCCTCTTTGACGGCACTCTGTCCCTTCATAATTACAATGAAGCTAATTTGGTGTTGATAACCCCTAATCTAGCTCATAGGTTTCAACAAAGTATTTAGATCAAGAAGAGTAAGAATTTCTTTATTTAATATATGGATCCTTTTGTTTACAGAATGTCTAACCCCCTTTCCCTATGGGAGGGGGTCCCTATTTATAACTATCTGGTGGTCCCTCATCACATTGGATCTTTTGTGGCCTCATCGTGTTCTCATCCTCTTTACTTGACTGCGACAAGAAGGTCGTCATGACCTCCCTCAACCTCGCCATGTTCCTTCCTCGCCTGTGGCCAACGTTCATCCGGGCGAGGATGAGTGCGAGGTTGAGTCGAGGTCTCCTGAACGACTACTGCCTAAAGGTCACAGAACATCCTGCGGCCGTTGTGGAAAGGACATCCGTGCTCAGAAACCGTTTCCTCTAGGGGACCCACTGATGAGAGCTCCCTCTAACGGCTCCTGGGCCCCCCTTCTGAGCGCAACGACCTCGGACCCGCCTTCATCATAACGACTCATGGGCTCCTCTCTCTGAAAAAAGGCCTTACGCAAGGCTTTCCATAACTATTAGGCCCATATTCTAATCTGGCTATATCATTAGCCCTCGAGCTTCTGATAAATGCTTGCATTTTATCTGAAGCTCTTTATGGCAACTCCTAGGTGGCGTCATTGGGCTTCCGGCGATGTTTGAGCGATGTTTACTTATTGGTTAAATTCTTTGGAAGGAAGAAGACGACGGAAACTGTGAGGTCCTTATAATCCGCAAGCCCTCAGAGGGTGTTTGCTGACATCCAAATTCATCTGCCGCGGTCGCACAGTAATGATGTTAATTAGTATCCGAACCCGCCAGGCGCAGTTGCACAATGAAGGTTGATATGGTCGAGCCCTCATACGAGGTTGGAAGAAATATTTGGTGAATTTAATAATATAAAGAAAGAAAGCGGGGGCCACAAGATCTTCTATAGGGATCCTACAAGATCTTCCCATCATTGCATCCTTTGGGGGGATCGAGTCGCGTCGATTTGTCTTATCGTTGGAATTTGAAAAAAGGGATAAAGTTCCCTTCTAGGCGGGAGAACCGAAGAGACGTGTCTTTTATATAGATTCCAAACCTTCATTTGTCTCTCTCTCTGTTTTCAGTACATTCTCTGTGCCCCTGCAAGTGTCTTCTTCTTCCCTTTGCTCTGGTGAACTTTTTATCGTTGTTTCTCTTCTCTCCTTCTTCTTCTGTCTTTGCCTGACGGCGACCACTGAATATTGGTATTAAACCTTTCCTTGTTCTTGCTATTCTTTCTATTACTTTTGTTTTTGTCATGGCCTTCTCGCCTGTTCTCACTATCATTTTGCTTAAATCTTTTTTGTTGCTTAGCCCCGCCATGCCTAAGAAGGTTTTCAGGAGTTCAGACTCTAAGAAGATTAGGAGCAAGTTCCCAACGTCCAGAGGTTTCGAATCTAATCCTTGGATTGATTCAAAAATAGTCAAGTTCAAAAGGAGTTTGGTTTTTGATGATCCAGAGGAGAGCGAGTTGCATATAGAAGGAGCAGATAAATTGGATCGTCCCTTTGAAACTTCAAAGGGAAGGGTGCTCTTTGCCAGATCTGCATGGTGGGGAATACGCCTACCCTTGTCGCCGTTTCAATGCACACTTCTTAATATGGTAAAAATTCCTCCAGGCCAGCTTCTTCCGGTTGCCTGGTGCTGCATCACTTCTTTCGAGCGTTTGCTTACGGTGAATTTTGCAGAGTTAGGTTTTAAGGCTAAGATCACCCCCACGGTAGGACTGTTTGGACATTTCTTTAAATTTTGCCGTCATAATGAATTTTGCACCATCAGAACTGTGAATCGCGTGTTCGCCAATAAACCCAGAAAAATAGCCAAACTGGGAAGAGAACTTCGCCTTCTGTCGAGGGACCCTGATGGATGGAATGGGCATCTGTTTGGATTGGAACATGACTTCTACTGGGTTCACCAAGGTAGAATTCCCAGAACCTACTGAGGATGAGCATGCCATAATATCCCATTTGAAGAGGACCTCTCAGGCGGGTTACCACTTGTGCTGGGATGGGGGGGCCCTGTACCGGATGACCGCACCTTCGCTGAGTGCATCGAGCCTGATGATGGCGCAGACGAGGAGCTACCCCTGCAGCAACTTAACTATTCTCCTCCACCTGAAGAGGAAGGAGAAGGGTCGCCACCACCGATCGAGTCTCCCACTGCAAAAGCTCATACTGTTGCAAAAGTTTCTCCTGCCAAGAAGGCGTCTGTTCCCGCCCCTAAAGCTTCTGCGATGTTTAAAATTGCTAAGGGGGGCGGCTCTAAGGGTTCTAAACCCGCTTCTTCTCGCATCTCTCAACATCCCAAAACCGCGCATTCATTAGAGAAAGCCCCCACGGATAGGGTGTTGGCCGCAGTAGGATCGGCGGCAAAGGAAACTAAAAAGAGGAAGCGTGTCGAAGGTTCGTCGAAACATTCCTCGCCTACTCCTCCAGACTTCCCTGGATCGTCTGTTGGTGATGAATTAGCAGTGCCTACTGCCCTGGGGCAATCATTTGAAAAGACATCTGGGAAGGCATCTGTTGGTGAGAAATCTGCATCGGCTCACCCTTCCTCCTCCTCCCAGCGTCGCCTAACTACTCCGGATGATTCCTGGCGCGCAGCTCGCGTCAGGAAAATTTATGAAGATGAGAAGGTTTCTCTGCGCCTCCCTGGTATAGACATGGATCCTTCCAAGATTCAGGTTTTCACTCTTGCTTAGCTCGCCTAACCCTTTTTTTTTTTTTTTTTTTTTTTGAAAAACTGACGAAGTTATTTCATTGCATAGGTGCCTCGTCTTGCTGCCTCCCTGCATCGTGTGTCCTTGGACTTATGTCCACAAATTAGTAATGCGCTTACTGGCCTATCAATGGAGGAAAAGTTCATGCGAATGCATTCTTTACTGATGGAGTTGGGATGTCTTCAGGCGAGCGTTCACGGTCATTCTCGCAACTTTGGAAGTGCTTGGATGAAGTCCTTATCTTCTTTGGCCGAAAGGAATGCCAAAATCGACATGGAACTTCGCGTGCTTCGTGGAGAGCAAGAGTCGGATTGGGGCTTTAAGGTGGATCTGTCGCAGTTCTCGTTTGCGAAGCACGCTTCTGACGAAGACAAGGCTGAGATGACTGCGTTGTTTGAAAAATTTGCCGCCGCTCAAGACACTTTGTTGGTTCACGCACAGGCTGCTGAAGCGGACAAAGATCTGATGTCCGAGACGCTGGGCCGTGCCTCCCGCGTTAATGTTGATCTTCAGAATCAGCTGTCTGCGGCGCAAATATCGCTGGACCAGCGCGACAAACAATTGGATAAGGCCAAAGAACTTATTCTCCAACGAGATGGGGCCATATCTGACTGGAAGAAAACGTGCGAGAAGGTAGCGCGCCAGGAGAAAGAACGGATAAATGAGTTGGCGAAGTTGAAGTCAACCAACGGGGCTTTGGAGCGGAAAACTGAGGAGCTGCTAAGCGAGCTTCAGAAGAAGGACCAAGAATTGGCAGGTCTTGGTGAAGAGGTGTCTCAGATGAAGGCCGAAAGGAACCAACTGACATCTGAAAAGGATCAGCTAGCTTCTGAAAAGGCCCGGCTACATTCTGAGGTTATTCAGACCTCCTCGCTGCTGCAAGAATCTTCTGTTCGCCTTGCTGAGCTGCAAACCGAGATAGAAAGGTTGAAGTCTCTTCCTGCCACTTCCAAGGGCAAAGAGATTTGCATTGATAAGGGTGAAGTCCGCTCTTCCCATGACTTTCTTCAGGCCTTCCTTCGATCCACAGGCGCCCAAGCTGCAGCTACCCGCCTTGTTTGCGGGGGTCTTCATTACATGTTGAAGTTGAAGTGTGATCAGTTGCGCCAGTACTATCCGTTCACCCGGGAGGAGTTTGGGATTATGGACCCTGCGCCAGAGCCGGACGTCGCTCTATCGCAGTGTCGCTGGGACGAAGAAAGTGGCGATCTCATTTGTCAAGACGAGGAAGGTGATCGAGTGGTCGAGCTAGGTATGGAAGTGACAAAACCTCTCTTGACTCCGCGCTACCCTTGGTCAAGCTCTGGCGCTGTTTGGCCCTCAGACATAGCTCGTCCTTCGAGGGAGGAAATTGAAGCTGAAGACGACGAAGAAGGAGGATCGGACGAGGAGAGGTCTGCGGGGGTAAACACCTTTGGGGAGGCTGGACCTGTTACCGATTTAGCTGAAGATCTTGCTCGCCTTTCCCCGCATCATGCCGAGGGGGCCGGGTCACTTAACATTTCCGAACAATTTGACCAGATGTTGAACGAACAACGGGAGTATAACTTGTTGCATCCAGATCTCCAGCTAAGTGATTTTAGTCTCCCTGGTGGCTCTTTAGGCGGCGATGTAGATGGAGAGCCATGAGTTACTGTTCCAAGTTTCATTACTTGTTGTATGTTACTATGTAAATGTGAACCTTTTGAATTATGGTATTCTCTTTAAAAGACTTATCTTGTGCGACTTGATTGTGTAATTATTTTGTTGCTGTGTCTTGGATTGTCTGATCGTTTTGTTGTTGTTTATTGTCACTGCGACTTGTTGATGTTTGAGTAAGTCAAGATTTTGACGGTAAACATCACATGGCAGAACGAAGGGAGCAACGAAGTTAATGCGCAGAAAAATATTTGAACTCATGTGAAACGTAAATAAGAGTGCGTTTTTTACAACAGTAAGAAAATCGACGATGTTAGGGCGCTGAGCGCGTGTCTGACAAAAGTAGAACAGGCTTGAACTCACTCAAAAGAAGTTAATGAGGCACACGCAATCAGTAATTTAAAAGAAGAAAATGATGTATGAAGAGGCTTGAACTCATTATATTCATAAAAGTACCAAGATTTGAACTCATTGTGAGACGTAAGCAAGAGTGCGTGTTTGACAAAGTAAGAAAATCGACGATGTTAGGGCGCTGAGTGTGAACAGGCTTGAACTCATTTAAAAGAAGTTAATGAATCACATGCAGGCAGTAATTTAAAAGGAAAGAATGATGTATGAACAGGCTTGAACTCATTATATTCCATAAAAGTACATCATTAAAGTACATCATATCATATCTTGGGTGATACATGCATAACGAGGCTAAGGGATGTTGACTTTCTTTCCTAGCTAAAGGGAGGGCGAGGAGTCATTGCACATAAGGGATGTTGTCTTTCTTTTGTCCTTATGACTCCCCTTCTATCGTGATGGAGGTCGACTGGAGAGCTACTCTCTTCTACCATCACGCTTGAAGACGACGTTGCGTTGGACTGGGCTCCTTTGGTTATGTAGAAAGTGTGCATCGCCGCGCCATTTATTGGCGTCGAAGTTGATACCTCCTTTGACGAGGTGTCTGCGGCGATCTTTCTCCTTTCTCTCCAAAGGAATTGACCCATGATATAAGCTTGCTCTCTCTCTCGCGCCGAGCATTCCCCATCTGTCGTTGACGGTTGGCGATCGGCTATGCGAGGGCGACCTCTAATTTAGATATGGTAGGGCCGCCTGCGTTGAGGGTCAAGCTTGCAATAACGCTCTGTCACCGTCGTCGTCTTCGTTTATGTGGGCTTGAAACGGCTGAGTTGTGTTATTTTCATTTACTCTCAGCTCAGCCGCCCAAACCCACTCGACGGATGTCTTGCTCGCGCACACGGTCAAGCAAGGCTACCCGTCGATAGGGAAGGTTTAGTATACAACTGAAGGGATTTTACCTCAGCTGTTCTACTATACCTTCCCGAACTCATCAGCTGCTTTACTATACCTCTTTTCTCTCTTTCCTTCCTTTTTTTTTTGTGCCATTTTTTCTCAAGTTCTTGTTTGTGTCTTGTATCTTAAGGAAGAAAGATGGCGTTTAAGATCGTGGGAAGAGGAAAGAAGAATGGGGGCTCTTGGGATGAAAGTGTTTGTGGGGTAACCCGTCTATTTATAGATGTCCCGGCACCGACAATGGTGGGCCCCCCTTTTGTCATGTTGAAATAAATGCGAGACTTGGCGTATTAAATGCTGGATACTAATTGTGGCCCGAGGCAGTTGGGTTGTACCCTTAAATTCCGCCGTATATGTCGGGAAACAAATATCTGCCTTTTTGATGAAAAGGCTTTGCTAAATTTGGTTAAATTTGTACGTATGAACGATTACTCAAATCGTAGGATTAATGTTGGCCAGTGTTACTGGGGACGGATAACTTTGTGGCTAATGTCTGTTTTGACGATGGGGCTAACGTTTGCAGCATGGCAGATGGGGAATGGCCGTGCGGCTAGAGTCTGTCGTGATGGCTGACTGCGCATGGCTGTGATGGCTGACTGCGCATGGCTATTCGGCCAAGATCTATTGTGATGGCCGACTGCGCATGGCGATGCGGTTAAGGTTTGTTGTGATGGCAGATTGCGCATGGCTTATGCGGCTAAGGTCTGTTGTGATGGCAGACTGCGCATGGCGATGCGGCTAAGGTTTGTTGTGATGGCAGACTGCGCATGGCTTATGCGGCTAAGGTCTGTTGTGATGGCAGACTGCGCATGGCGATGCGGCTAAGGTCTGTTGTGATGGCAGACTGCGCATGGCTTATGCGGCTAAGGTCTGTTGTGATGGCAGACTGCGCATGGCTTATGCGGCTGAGGTCTGTTGTGATGGCAGACTGCGCATGGCGATGCGGCTGAGGTCTGTTGTGATGGCAGACTGCGCATGGCTATGCGGCTGAGGTCTGTTGTGATGGCAGACTGCGCATGGCTATGCGGCTGAGGTCTGTTGTGATGGCAGACTACGCATGGCTATGCGGCTAAAGTCTTGTCATAATGTAAGTCATTCATGAAAAATTTACAACAATGAATTCCAAAGTAAAGACCATTTGTCACTCGTGGAAAGAAAACATTTTACTGAATTTTGGCAAAGTACACTTTGATATGCAGATTGGGTACAAAGTTCCCTTCATTGCTTAAAAAGAAATTAAACAGCATGAAAAAAAAGTACAAGTTTTAACTAATTGGCTTCGTCTTTGGAGGCCTATGCTACGGTATTGCTCCATCGAAGTCAATTGCTTGGGGGGGGGGTCGCCGGTCACTTGTAAAATTTGCGCAGATGAACAGCATTTCAGGCATTGGGAAGGTCGCGTCCTGCTAAGTCTTGCAACCTGTACGCTCGTCCTTCTATGGATCGAGTCACAATGAAAGGGCCATCCCAAGCGGGATCGAGCTTTCCGATGTGTTTTCCAGTTGCTTCCACACTCCTCAATACCCAATCACCAGGTTGGAAGTGTTTTGGGGCGACCTTTTTGTCGAAGTTTTTGCGCATCTTTCGTTGATATTCGGCCATCCTTGCACGCGCTTCTTCGCGTAGCTCATAAATCGTTTCCAGTTCCACCAACTTTTTCTCATTATTTTTGGTCCATTCATAAGCGATGGTGCGCAATGTGGGCTGCACAATTTCCATAGGGGTGACTGCCTCCATTCCATATACCATGGCGAAGGGGGATCGTCCAGTTGCAGTTCTTGGGGTGGTGTTGTAGGACCATAGGATCTCATCAAGGAAGTCGGGCCATGCTCCTTTGCTGCCCTCCACCTTTTTCTTAAGTCCTTCCAATATGGTTCGATTGGAAACTTCAGCTAATCCATTGGTCTGAGGGTGACTGACTGAAGAGAAGAGAGAGAGTATTCCGAAACCTTCGCACATATCTTGAAATGGCGCGCCTGTGAACTGACGACCATTATCAGATATGATGGTATGAGGTATGCCATAACGGTAGACGATGTTGTGCTTGACAAAGTCGGCTATTCGTGGGGAGTTTATCAGGGCAAGTGGTTTTGCTTCTATCCACTTAGTGAAATACTCGACCGCTACGACTAAGAAACGCATATTGGCTCTTGCTGTCGGGAAGGGGTCTAGGATGTCTATCCCCCATACATCGAAAGGCCAGGGACTTGCAATGGTGTTCAGAGAGGCAGGAGGCCTTCGTGAGACACGAGAATGGTATTGGCATCGCTCACACCGTCGCACGACGTCGATCATGTCTTTTCTCATGGTTCGCCAGAAATAGCCCTCCCTTTCGATGCGTTTGTCAATGGTGTAAGGGCTTTGGTGGCTGCCACATATGCCACCATGTACCTCATCAATCAGTTTTCTGCCTTGCGATTCACTGATGCAAACGAGCCAGGGCTTGCGATATCCCTTTTTCAATAATTCCCCCTCCAAGATGGTAAACTCGGGCGCCCATCTCTTAATCCTTCGCGCAGCAAGTTTGTCCGTTGGTAACTGTCCTGTGGTTAGATAGTCCCAGATAGGAGTGTACCATTCAAGCTGGGCACTGATTGGCAAAACTTTGGGTTCCGTCGCTGTAATGCAAGCTTCAGGTATTTCCATGATGGTGATAGGTGTTTCGCTATTCATGTCCGATCCCTTTGCTAGCTTGGACAAAGCGTCTGCGATTTCATTCATTCCCCGCGGGACATGTTCGATCGTGACTTCTTCAAATGTTGCTAAGACCTCTTTGGCCTTTTCTAAGTATTTCGCCAAGGTAGGGTCGTGTACCTCGTATTGCCCATTGATCTGATGTACCACGAGCTGGGAGTCCATGTACACCCTGACTTTAGTCGCACCAACTGCCTCTACCAGCCGCAGACCCGCAATCAACGCTTCATATTCGACCATATTATTGGTGACAGGGAAAGTTATGTGAATGGCGTAATAAAAGATTTCTCCTTTGGGTCCTTTGATCTGTACTCCGAGGCCCGACCCCCGTTCAGAGGCGGCGCCATCGACATGAACATGCCACAAAGCCTCCTGATCCCTTTTTTCTGTCCTTCCTGTACTTTCTACCACAAAGTCTGCCAGCACTTGTCCCTTGTATGCTGCTTTAGGCAAGAAGGAAATGTCGAATTCTGATAACTCCACTGCCCATTTTAAAAGTCGTCCCGATACATCGAGATTACCTAAAGCCTTTCTCAAGGGAAGATCGCTGAGCATTTTAATCGGATGCGCCTGGAAATAGGGGCGCAGTTTCCTGGCTGCAACAAGTACGGCAAAAGCGCCCTTTTCGACTGTTGAGTATCTTTCTTCGGCATCGCGCAGTACCTTGGACACGAAGTATACAGGCTTTTGTACTCCGTCTTCCTCTCGAATCAAGGCTGCACTAACTGCGACCGCTGAAGCGCTGACATATAGGTATAAAGTTTCTCCCTTGGTTGGCCTGCTGATTATTGGTGGACTGGATAGGTAAGTCTTGATATGCTCGAATGCCTCCTGGCATTGCGGGGTCCATTCAAATTTTTTGGCTTTCTTGATAGTCTGAAAGAAAGGTTTGCAAACCTCGCCCGAGCGTGCTATGAATCTATTCAGCGCGGCTATCCGCCCTGTAAGTTCTTGCACTTCTTTCACAGTGCTGGGAGCTTCCATGTCGATGATAGCTCGGCACTTGCTGGGATGCACCTCAATGCCTCGTTCAGACACAATGTAACCTAAAAATTTTCCACTAGACAAGCAAAAGAAACTCTTCTTTGGATTGAGGCGCATGCCGACATCCCTCATTCTTTGAAATATCATGTTGAGATGCTGCACATGCTCTTCGCCAGTACAACTCTTAACGACCATGTCATCAATGTATGCCTCGATGATTCCGCCCAATTCGGCTTTAAAAACCTTGTTCACCATCTGCTGATACTCAGCTCCTGCATTCTTGAGACCGAATGGCATAACTTTATAGCAAAATAATCCTTGCTCAGTTATGAAGCTTGTTTTCTCTTCATCATCGGGGTGCATATGTATCTGATTATACCCGGAATAAGCATCCATGAAGCTGAGGTATTTGAAGCCTGCGGTAGAATCGACCATGGCATCGATGCTTGGTAATGGGAAGGGCTTTTTGGGGCAAGCCCTATTCAAATCAGTGTAATCGATACACATGCGCCATTTTCCATTGGATTTGCGCACCAAGACGGGGTTTGCCAACCACCGGGGGTACTCCACTTCCCTTATGGCCCCTGCCTTAAGTAATCGATCCACCTCGTCTTGTACAGCCTTCCTCCTTTCCAGGCCTAACTTGCGCTTTCTTTGCTGAACTGGACGTGTTTCTTCATAAGTATCAATACGATGCTCTGCGATGGACCTGTTGATACCCGGCATCGTATCGTCCTCGTTAGCAAAAATGTCTTTATTGGCGATCAAACACTCTCTTACCATGTGTCGGTCTGTTGCAGGTAACAGGGTGCCAAGTTGAGTTACTTGTCCGTCTCGTAAGACAACTGGTTCCGTATCTTCCATGGCTTCTGTTGACGGGGTCTTTGGCGGTTCTGTGCTGAGTTCGCCTAGGCTGGCCACGAATTGGCGGTGTTTTCTAGATCGCTCGATGTGAGCGATCTGGGGTGCCATTGTAATTCGGTAGCATTCCTTGGCCGTTTGTTGTTCTCCTCTTACTATACCCACTCCTTGTGGGGTTGGGAATTTGATCATCAAGTGCGGAGTGGATACGACCGTTCCGATGCTGTTAAGGGAAGTGCGTCCCAAAATGACATTGTAGGCGGATGGGGCGTTCACCACGATGAAGCGGACGCTAGAGACCACCGTTCGGGGTGCGTCCCCGAACGAGACGTCCAAATCGATGGTCCCCAAAGGCTTCAACTTGTCACCCGTAAAACCAACAAGTGATGTCGTCATCGGCTGCAAGGGGTACTTTCCTAGGCCCATTCTTTTGAGAGCATCAAAGTACATTACATCGGCGGAACTGCCTGTATCAACGAGGATTCGCTTTACCCGAATACCGTTAATTCGGAGCATTAAAACGATGGCATCGTCGTGAGGCAGCTGAACACCGTCATAATCATGCGGACCAAATGAGATGACCTGGGTAGATTCTGATCTGTGCTCAATTTGGAGGACGTGAAAAGGTTGCTGCCTCCAGGGATTATCAGTTGCTTTACCCTCGATGAACATTACTGGTGGAGGGGATATGCGTTGCTGTCTGTCAGATGCTGTTGTTTGAGGCCGCGGGTTACTGGGATGCTCAGTGCGACGATCGTCTGCATTGGTCCCCGATTCATGAAGGTGTTGCATCTTCCTTTTGCCCTTGTCATCCTTTGCCAAAAAATGTTCAAGGATGTTTGTCTGGCGCACTAACCTTTCAATCTCATCCTTGAGCTTAAGGCAGTCCTTGGTACGATGTCCGCTGCTGCCATGATACTCGCAATAGCTATTCCTGTCGAAAACTTCGGTCCTGGTAATGGGTGGTGCCCTTCTCATCTCCTTGTTATGCTTGATTCTATCATACACGCGATCCTGAGGCTCTGTTGTGACGTGGTACATTTTATAATATGGCGCATTGTCTTCTGCAGAGTTAGCGCGACGGCCACGGTTTCGTCTGGAAGGCTTAGCATCTCGACGTCGAGGACGTGGGGAACGACTGCGCTGACGATCACGAGGTGAACTTGGGCGCTGTGGCTTTCTGGGGGATGTGCTTTGTCTGTTATATGGTGCAGCAAATGTGTTGTGACGATAACCTTGGATGGTCGCGATGTGCTCCTCTGCGCGAATAAGGTGTTCAGCCCGTTCCCTGAATGCACCGAAATCAGAGAACTTTTCCGTCATTGCTGCCCACTGGACGGGTCCTTCCAGTAACCCTCGCTGCACAGCTAACAGTGCCATGTCCTCCCGATAATCTCCGCACTTGTTGGCTTCGATGGAAAATCGATCGAGGTAATCTCGGGTATGCTCAGAGGGGTGTTGTCTAATGCTCATGAGGTCCATGCATGTTTTGGGGGGTGCTCGAACACTAGCAAACCTTTTAAGGAACTTGGTGGTAAGGTCTCTGTAACTGGACACCGAGCCAGGAGGAAGTTGCGCATACCATTCCCAAGCAACTCCCTCTAATCGTGTAGGAAAAACGAGACACATGGTTCGTTCAGATGCTCCAGTGATGAGCATAGACTCCCAGAAGGTATTAACAAAGGCTCGAGCATCATGAGCTGGATAAGCAGGGTACTTGTCGAGGCTGGCAAAATTCTTGAGACGAAGGGCCTTTCCTTTGTATAAGTGTCGAGCCAAGGCTCCACGAGGAGGCGAAGGGCTACCATGTCGCTTCCAGGGGATTTTGCGCAAACGGTGAGTGCGCGGTTTGGATCTCCCGTCGCTAGTGTCACTTGTTTGAGAAAGACTTGGAGACGAGGATCTAGTTGAAGTGCTGTATCGACCGCGACGCTTCCTGGAAGGTGACTTACGGGAAGACAGCTCGCTCGAACTATGAGTATCGTATCCCGAAGATGGTGATCGTCTTTTGGACCGCCGTGAACGAGATTTGGAGCGACCTCTTGTATGGGAGCGGGAATGATTGGAGATGTTAGTGTATTGGGGACGCCTGTGAGACGGCTGCGGTCTGTAGTCTTCGCTGTGCAAAGCTAATTCCTCTCTATTGGACAGTCGGGTGTGTGTCTGATTGGATGGTTGGGCTGGTACCCCTGACTGATCGGCTGGGAATATGGGGTGTTGGTAGGGATATTGCTGAGGGGGAGGTGGGGTGATAACTGGAGGTTGGTACGGTGGATCGCGGGGGGCCTGAGACTGCTGAGGAAGGGGCGGTTGCGGTTGATGGTTGTGGCTGCTGTGGACGGAGGAGGGTGTAAGGGAAGGCATTGTAAAAGGGAGAACATGTGGTGGTGGTTGATAATTGCGCATGTCATGTAAAGCAGCATTGGTGATGGTAGGGGGGTTGTGTCTTGGGGCTAAGGAAATGCTAACGGATTGATCGGAAGTTTGCTCCGTTCTTGGAGGTGGAGGTTGTGGGGTTGTAGCTGGAGTGTTGAAGGTTGCAGTGCTGGTTGCCATGGTTTTTGTTGATGGTGTACTAAAGTCTAACTTTTTTGGATGAATATTCCTACTCCCTTTCATGCGAATTGGAGCTCAAACAATAAGAAAAAAGGTCGTATTTCTCGATTGTTAGGATGAGCTCCTGTAATTCACGGTGGGCGCCAGTTGATAACCCCTAATCTAGCTCATAGGTTTCAACAAAGTATTTAGATCAAGAAGAGTAAGAATTTCTTTATTTAATATATGGATCCTTTTGTTTACAGAATGTCTAACCCCCTTTCCCTATGGGAGGGGGTCCCTATTTATAACTATCTGGTGGTCCCTCATCACATTGGATCTTTTGTGGCCTCATCGTGTTCTCATCCTCTTTACTTGACTGCGGCAAGAAGGTCGTCATGACCTCCCTCAACCTCGCCATGTTCCTTCCTCGCCTGTGGCCAACGTTCATCCGGGCGAGGATGAGTGCGAGGTTGAGTCGAGGTCTCCTGAACGACTACTGCCTAAAGGTCACAGAACATCCTGCGGCCGTTGTGGAAAGGACATCCGTGCTCAGAAACCGTTTCCTCTAGGGGACCCACTGATGAGAGCTCCCTCTAACGGCTCCTGGGCCCCCCTTCTGAGCGCAACGACCTCGGACCCGCCTTCATCATAACGACTCATGGGCTCCTCTCTCTGAAAAAAGGCCTTACGCAAGGCTTTCCATAACTATTAGGCCCATATTCTAATCTGGCTATATCAGGTGTTATTACCTAAAGTAGAAGGGGCTCACCGTTTAACCGACTTTCGTCCAATCAGCATAATCAATTTCGTGCCCAAGCTTATCTCTAAAGTTCTTGCTATGAGATTGCAACCTTTCCTACCCAAGCTTATTTCCCCCTCTCAAACAGGCTTCATAAAAGGACGGTTAATTTCTGAGAATTTTTTGGTAGCAAGGGAATTGTTGAATCACTTGAACTCGGGAAATTTTCCCGCAATCACGATGAAACTGGATTTCTACAAAGCCTTTGACACGGTGGATTGGGGTTTCCTTAATAGAATCCTAACTTTACGTGGCTTCCCTTCTGCTTACATCTCCTGGGTCAACTTGCTACTCAATACTGTAGTCTCCTCGGTACTTGTTAATGGTCTTAAAGGTGGGCCCTTCAGTCACAAAAGGGGGCTCCGTCAAGGCGACCCACTCTCCCCCTTCCTTTTCATCTTAATTGCGGATGTCCTCAATCGAATGCTAGAGGCTAGCTCCGTCGCTCTGCACTGCTCCCTCTCCCCCCGTTTCACTGTCCCTTTCTTCATCTTGCAGTACACGGACGATACGCTTGTTTTCTCCACAATTCAAGGAAATGCACTGCGCGTGCTGCAACTGACTCTTCATCTGTTTCAGCTAGCGTCTGGATTACAACTTAACGCTCAGAAGTCAGCTTTCCTACCGATCAGGCTGGACTCCGACACAGTTGATATTGTCGTAAACCTCTTTGGCTTCTCAACTTCCTCTCTTCCATTGGAATACCTGGGACTTCCTCTCACAATAGGCAGACCGGATAAAGCTTGTTTCTTACCTTTGCTACAGAGGATTGAGTCGCGACTGCAAGGATGGAAAAACTGCTACCTCTCGAGAGCTGGTAGAGTGACTCTAGCTTCATATGTCTTGACAGCTATGCCTTCTTACTTTATGTCAGTTTTCTTGTTACCTAGATGGCTCTTGGATGCTATTGACAAAGCCAGAAAGTGTTTCATTTGGGGCACAAATAGCGATGGAAAACAAAAGGTGCATCTTGTCGCTTGGGACAAGCTTTGCTGTCCTAGAGTTGTGGGGGGACTGGGGATCAAAAATATCAGGCTACAAAACCAAGCTTTCCTCTTGCGTTGGTTGTGGTTTTTGCACAAAAATCACAATTCTCTCTGGTTCAGAACAGTCTCGAAAATCTATTCTCCAATGAGAGGTGAGGCAGCTCCTCTAGGTTGGAATAGGACTGGTTCTTTTTTCTGGAAGGATATTCGTTCCCTCGGCTATCTCTTCCAACTCTCAACAAAGTGGACTATTAACTCAGGCCAATCTGCATCCTTCTGGTATGACAATTGGGCAGGGAGGCCACTCTTTCCTTTACTAAAGGAAGCACATAAACCTCCAAGACATAGGATTAACTACAGTCGAGGAACAGCTTCCCTTAGCTCTCTGCCGCCTAGGCCGTGGGAACAGTTAACTATGTTACTTCTGAATGACAATTTAGCCAGAACGCAATCTGATGTAGCTGACGAGCTAAATTGGCGCTGGAATCCTGATAACTTGATCTGTTTTTCAGTCTCTTCGTTCTACAATGCTTTCTCCATTTCGGGCAAGATACTCAACAACTTGATCTGTTTTTGGAGCTTCAAAATCCCTCCATCCCTTAAATTCTTCCTGTTCTTGGCTTCTGGTAACAGACTGTTAACGCAACAACAATTATTAAGAAGAAATCTTTTAAGTCTGCAACCTTTCTGTGCTCTATGCGGCCAAAATCTTTTGGAAGATAGCCTCCACATTTTCTTCTCTTGTCCGTACATCAAGTCGGTGTGGCACAGGTTGAGCCAGCTAATCAGAGTGCCTCCTCTAATCGAGTCCTACACCGTCCGAGAGGCCTTCTATTCGACCTTCCAATGCTGCAGCACTGACAAGCCTGCCTAGATGCTCTTAGCGACTCTCTTCTGGGCTACATGGAGGGAGAGAAACAATAGGACGTTTAGAGGGAGAGCCAGAGACGCTGATTTGTTGTGCAGGTGGATACTCAGCGAGGCAGGGCTCTACCTGAAATACTGCTAATGAGGGCGTGCTGTTTCTTTTCGTGTTACAGTTCTTGGCTTTTTCCTCTTTTCCCTTTTTGTAGCTCTTTGGCAGCCTCTGTCAAAGTTTTAAAAAAAAAAACTCTCATGCTAATATTTATAACAATATTATATATCATCTATCTTTGTTTCATTTTCACATTGATATATTTGTTTTTCTATTGTATCCCTTCAAATTGCATTCGTCTTTTATATTACCTGAATTTGCATTTTACCCCCAATTACTTTGGTTTCAATCTCAATTTAAATAGTTATTTCAACAGTTTTTTTCACAAACAAATAAAAAGTAGTCATGTTATAATAATTCAAAAAGTTAATTTAGCATGTTATATTAATTCCATTATATACAGTTAAGTTTGATGTCATATATAATTCCATATGTATAATTATGATTCTGTTGAACGTTTTTCATTTACTATGTTTGAATTAATAAGAAATAGAACTAATCGAGTTATTGATCATTCTGCAATACTGTTTGATGCTTGGATGATTAATAATTGTTCAGACTATATTCACTACTATATTGTTCTTACTATTTTAACCTAAATTAAGTTAAAAAAAATATTCAAATCGAAATTAGAACGCCAACGTATCCATTAGTAATGGTTGGTCTTAATCTCGCACCAGCTTATTGGTAGTCTGGGTAAATTACAACTTTCGATGACAGCAGCCACGTAGATAGCCACACACATTTCTCCACATCTATCGCCGTAGACAACCACAATGTCAAGCATGATCCAAGATATGTATTAATTATTCTTATCGTCTATATTACTTATTTTCTCAAGAAGTGGGGAGGCTAAAAGTTCCCATACAACTGTTGTACAACCAAAAAAAAAAAAAAATCCGCCAAACTACAGACCCTCACGGCCTCACCACAGAACCGACCAATTAACTAATTAACCAATTAATTATTTTTTCTTTTATTTGTGCCAGCGAGAAATGATAACAATCAATGTCGTGAACTGTGGCCATTCGAGTCTCATGTTATCTACATTTAATAGTAAATAAAATAGAGCACACTTTTGTGCTGGTTGCATTTGCACAAGACAACTGTGCGCTGTCTCGTTAAAGATTAAACGATCGGTTTGCCGCGGTCGGCCTTTCTTTATTTACTACTATCCAGCCTCCTCTCAGCTTTTTGAAGATTTCACATTTAATGGATGAGAGAATTATCTAGATTTCTCTCTTGAAGTAAGGAAACAAGGCTTGAATTTTCAACTCAGTATATCAAGAATAAAGCGAAGATAAAACTTTTTTAAAAAGTGGGGTGTCGGTCCTTGTCGTTTTATCCGATCTTTAGCAAATTTTTTTCTTTCATTTCTTTCGGATTTCATTGTTACGTGTCCTAATTTCTTAGGACAGTTTATTTGACTAGACTTTGTCGTGATAGATAGAAGATTATATATATATATTAAAAGATCGGGGGTATGAATATGATTGCATAATTCACAAGTAATGGTATGATATGTGGTGAAAATGACTTGTTATGTGTTATCCAAAAAAAATTGATGAGGTGTTTATCAAGTTCTTAACAGTTGATTTGAAATTATATTTATCTGACCATTGACAGAACAATCAAATTTGTCAAAGTTCAACAATATTAACTATAGTTTCGCCATTTTGTATGTTATACGTCGCACCCATATAACATGCCAAACTTTCAAAGAAACATATATACAGCGTGCGGCTGTAATATTTTCCATAGCATCATTGATTATTAGTATAATTTTCAATTACAGTCAAGTCCAAGAAATTTAATTCGGTTCAGGAAATCAAATTTTATAGTATTTTTAATATATTTTTTTTGGAAAGGAAAATCGTTTGATTTTGAAATATTATGTCAAAGTATAAAAGTTTGATTTCAATAAAAAAAAACCGTTGATTTTGGAATTCGTATCATAAAAAAAAGAGTAAACGATTCTTAAAAAGTATAAAAGTTGATTTTCTATAAGATTAATATGTTCAAGTTGAGCATTACGAACTAGTCTGAATCTTGAAATTGTAAATTTAATACAGTACCGGGCTATCGACACTATGTATAGTATTAGTATCATTCAAAGAGAAATGTTCGTGAGGTAAAGAAAATGCTCCATTTTTTCAATTAATTTCACTTGTATAACTGTAAATAAATAAATAAATAAAATATCAAGATAGATGAGCAACAAACTTCCATGATCGTACAAGAATTTAGACCTGTATATATTTGTATACCTGTAAGTAGTGCCTATTTTCTAAACTGAAAATCATACAAGTAAAGCAAAAATATAATAATAACACAAAAAAAAATAGGGAGATGGGCATTGGAAATTACTTCCTATAATCCATTCCAGCACCATCCACCATAATGCTCCCTCCTCTCTCTGACCCTACTCCCAGCTAGGATTGCAAACGCAATTCTATTTAATCGTTAATCGTTTCGTTTCATTTCGTTTCATCTTTACAATGCTCAATTTTTTTTTTTCAATTGTTAACAATCACCTATGCGGCTATGCCTCTCTACTATGCACATCTACAATTTTGGATTTGTAATTTTGATAGATGAGCTTTCTCCGTTTCCTTTACATAGTAAAGCCCATGGGTTAGCAATTTCTATTGAACTTGGGCTACCAATCCGGCACATTCCTCTCAAAGCCCTATTCTGAAAAATTTCTCTACGCGGGAGGTCTCTTCTGGAAATTTCCCGTTAATACTTGGATTACAAAAAAACTTGGATTACAGGATTAGTGTCCAATCTTCGTCTCCACCACAAAACAGAGATTCCTATCAAATCCCAACAAAAGACATAATACGCACAGAGCAATGTCTAACTACCCAAAATGCTAAAATTTATCTTCTCTTTCGAGTGTAGAGTTCTAGCTCCTCTCTGTCTCCATTGATGGCGTCTCTGCCTTCTCTAGCTCTCAGCGGTTCTTCCATTCCCAAGCTTGACGATAACTTGAGAAAACTCTCCAACAACCCCCTCCTTTTCGAAAAGGTCTCTCTCTCTCTCCCTCCTAATTTTTCATTTTCGGTTCTTACCCTTGAGATTCTTCAAATAACTATGCGAATTGCTTTTTCTGTATCAGGATCCTTCTAACCAGCATCATTCAAGAGAGCCCAAAACCAACTCAAGGACTTCACCAGAGCCAATTGATTTTAAACAAGCCCTTCAACTCCTAAAGGAAGGTACTGAATTTAACAGTACCATTTATGTACCGCTCATTCACCAATGCATCAAGTCCAACTGCCTCTCGAGTGCCAAAGCCATTCATTCCCACACTATCAGAACTGGTTGTTGTAGCGATACCTATGTGGCCACAGCTATAGTCAATGCTTATACAAAATGCGGCGCCACCAATTATTCACAACAAATGTTCGATGAAATGTCCGAGCGAAATGTTATAACTTGGACGGCACTCATCAATGGCTATGTACGGAATTCAGACCCACAAAATGCTGTTCAAATGTTCATAAAGATGCTAGAGTCAGGCTGGGAACCTGTAAGTTTCACATTTTGGGCTGTATTGAATGCATGCTGTGATTTGTACAATCTTAAATTAGGGGAACAGATCCATGCATATATGATAAAATCTGGAGTTAGCTCAATAGTTGCAATGGGTGGCTCTTTGAGCAACATGTACTCAAAATGTGGAAACTTGGAATTGGCAATTAAGTCCTTTGAATGTTCTGAATTTAAAGATGTCGTCACATGGACGGCTATCATATCAGCGTGCGGTGACAGTGGCCACCCACAGTTGGGGTTAAGGATGTTTATAGATATGCTTCATGAAAATATATGGCCTAACCGAGTTACCCTTAGCAGTGTTGCAAGTTTGTTTTGTGCATGCCAAGACTTGCAGCTGGGTCCCACAAAACTATACCATGCATTTTGCATTAAATGTGGTGGCGAATCAGTTTTTCAGGTAAGAAACTCTCTGATTTATATGTACCTTAAATGTGGTGCTATTGAGGATGCAACAAGGTTGGTTGAAAACATGACAAGTTTTAATCTAGTCACAATAAATTCCTTGATTGCGGGATTGTCGAAGATGATGGGTTCAGGTAAGGATGACATGGACTTATATTCCATAAGGGTGGAGGCTTTTAAAGTTTTTAAGAGGTTAAAACGGTCTTTTACTAAGCCTGATATGTTCACTTTCACCAGTGTTTTAAATGTTTGTACTGGACTCATGGCTTTGGAGTGTGGCACACAGATTCATGCACAAATGGTGAAATCAGGTGTCTTATCTGACATTGTTTCGAGTACTTCTTTGGTTAATATGTATGGTAAATGTGGAAATATAGAGGATGCAATGAAGGCGTTTAGTGAAATGCAGGCAAGAACTGTTGTCTCTTGGACCACCATGATCTCAGCCTATTCACAAAATGGTCAGTACAAGGAGGCTATTGAATCATTTGAAGAGATGCTTGCTGCTGGGGTTAACCCTACATTGGTATCGTTTATTGGTGTACTGTCCGCTTGTAGTTATGCATGTTTAGTTGACAAGGCCAATTATTATTTCAATCTAATGAAGGACCATTATGGGATTGAGCCAGATACAGGTCACTATGCTTGTATGGTTGATATGTTTGTCCGGTTGGGTCGGATAACAGATGCCTTTGAATTTATAGAGAGGGAAAATTTTGAACCAAATGAGATAATTTGGTGTATTCTGATAGCAGGATGTAGGAGCCATGGTAACACTAGTCTAGCCTTTTATGCAGCAGAGCGGCTGCTTGAACTAAAACCAAAGAAGGTCGAGACCTATGTACTATTGTTGAACATGTATAAATCAGCTGATAGATGGCAAGATGTATCAAGAGTTAGAATGATGATAAAAGAAGAGAACATACCATATATAAGAGATAGGAGTTGGATCACAATTAAAGGTAAGGTAAATTTTTTTGTAGCATCTGGAAGGTCACACTCTGAGAATGATGATATATTTGATTTACTGGAGGACTTGATTGAGAAAGCTAAAGGAATGGGGTATGAGCCTTATCAAGCCAGATATGAATCTGATGGAGAGGAGGAAAAGAAGGAAACAAAGGAAACAAAGCTGGTTAGGCACCACAGTGAAAAATTGGCAGTAGCTTTTGGATTGATAAATGTGTCATATGGTGATCCAATTAGGGTTCTTAAGAACATATCAATGTGCAAGGATTGCCACACTCTACTAAAGTTGATTTCAGTTCTTACAGAGAGAGAAATTATAGTCAGAGATAGCAAGAGATTTCATAAGTTCAAGGAAGGGGTGTGCTCTTGTGGAGATTTTGGAGTTTCTACATGAAAATGGATTAGGGGTTTTTTTTTTTTTCAAGGTTTACAAGCAAAATGTTAGGTAATTTCCTAATTCCAACTCGTTCATTGAGCACTTTTGTAATTCATAGATTGAGAGATGCAAAGAGAAATGAAGATGATAGATCAGAGAGCTTCTCTTGGCTGAGGCCTGAGAGAATGCAGACATAAGAAGAAAATTTTGTAAATTCTGTGAAAAGGAGGGTCCAATTTGTAAGTTTCCAGTGCAATGTTAGGAATTAGGATCGCTAAATATTCGGACTTCTGTATCCTTTGTCGTGCCATTTTCCTCCTTTTTGAACTCCGTGCAATAAATCGGATACCGTTTGAGTGAAACGAACACACAAACATATAAATGTTATGTCTTATGTGCTTTGCAAACTACCAAACTAAGCTCTCTAATTCGATGTGTATATCATCAAAATCTTAAGAGAGCCAAAATTTATAATTTTTTACATTTTAATTTTATAATAGTCATTTTTGGATTTTGAATTTCACAGATGATATAAATATATCATCTTTCAAAACTGAAAAGCGTAGTAAGAGATTCAGAACATGTATAATTCTAATTTGAAGCTTGAACTAGATCCATATACTTGCGTTCCTTTTTCTTTTGAAGAACTAACAGATCATTTTACATCTTTAATTTCACAGTATGCACTCTCATAGACTTCTTAATTCACAGTCATTTCATCTATTTCGTCTCGCATCACGACTTGGGACAACAGAACTTGTTGCAAGTTACCAGTTACGACTTACGACTGATGGACAATAAGAGAGAAATTTCACTAAAATTGATTACTGTCATCTACAATTTTATTGTCTCTTGAATAAAATGAACATATAAAATAAACAATGTGAACATATAGATGATTAAAGTGAAGACATATAAATAAATAAGACATGTCCGTTATTATTTCTCAAATTTCACTGTTGTCTACGTCTACGTGGCAACAAACTTGAACAAAGGCATCGGTCTAAGTCTCTAAGATTCGCTCATGCGCTTCGAAGGCCCATTAAGATCCACATCTCAACCCGATCCGGCCCAAAATTTAACCTTTACCCCCGAAAAATTAAAAAATAATATTAAATTAATATAATATATTAAAAATAATATTAATATAATAATATTTTTTAAATAGTATCACAAGATCGGAATCTGGAATTCCGATCTCAATTACGGAATCCCGGATACCGATCTTAGCTAAGATCGGAATCCCGGATTCCTATCTTAGCTAAGATCGGAATCCGGAATTCCGATCTTAGCTAACTACTCATTTAAATATTATTTTTAATATTTAAAGCTAAGATCGGAATCCCGGATTCCGATATTAGCTTTAAATATTAAAAATAATATTTAATTAAAATATAAATAATTATTTTATTTAATTAAAAAATGAATAATTAAGTTATAAATTTTTTATTTTTAATTAATTTACATTAAAATTATAAATTTTTAAACAACCATTTGATCTGCATCTCGGGTGTCGTCATCTTTATAGCCAATAAAAGACTCGGGAGTTTGTTGTACGAATCTTCCCACGATCCGAAAAGATGTTCGATTGCTCTCTCTCGTCCATGCCAAATCTTGTTATAAGTGGGTACCACATTCGGGTATTCTTTCTCCAATAGAGATTTCACGCCCGGTAAGGAAATACCGACATCTCTCTTTACTGCATTTCTGATACAGTTGGCAATAACTTCAGCCGTTAGATTATCATGCGTGAAGTCTCCGGCCCTTCTCACGCATGTAGGGGTGTACAAAAAAATCGTGAATCCGTTCAACCCACCCGACCCGAACCGTTTTTTACCAGGTTAGCATGATGTTGGATTGGGTACGGGTTCTAAGTTTGACAAACCCGATACTTCGGGTTGGGTTGCGGATTTTGTAATAGTAAACCCGTGTAGAGTTCAACCCACCCGTTTATCAACATTTATTCCTCTTTGTCTCACTTTTTCTCATGTCCTTACTGAAATATCTCTTATTTCGATGTCCTCCATAGGCATGCACGTCCTCTATTTCTCTCACAATGACTCAAAAGTTGAAAGATGATTCAAATGCGTCTCTAATTTGCCTCGAACTAAATTGTAATAGCCACAAAATGATTTTTATATGTATTAAATAAATTAATTAAATAAATAAATTAAATTTATATTTAATTAAATAAATTAATTAATTACATTTATATTTAATTAAATAAATAAATTAATTAAATTTATATTTAATTAAATTAATAAATTAATAAATTTATATTTAATTAAATTTCTAAGATCTTACCTAAGATCGGTATCCGGGATTCCGTAATTGCGGTCGGAATCTCAGATTCCGATCTTGTGATACTATTTAAAAAAATATTATTATATTGATATTATTTTTAATATATAATATTAATTTAATATTATTTTTTAATTTTTCGGCCTTTACCCTCTTTGTTCTAATTTTCCAGTTTCTCAGAACCAAAACCCTAATCCTTGGTTCTGTACTCCACTTTCTCTAATCGATTTGGCACTTCGAAATACATACATATTGTAAATGGAGGAAGTTTTAATCGAAGAATCAGAGAGCGGGAATTCTTGTACGGACGAGGCGGCTCCGGCTCTCATCGCCGTCCATCCGACGGAGAGCTCCGTCGTCGTCGCCGTTGGATCCGAGCTTCGCGTCTTTGATCTCAAGTCAGAATTTCTTATCCTTGATCCCCTTTGATTTCCAATTTTGGCCAAAATTTAGTGAAAGGAGTACGCTTAATAAGTGTTTAGTAGAGTGAGAGATGTGCCATGTTTTATACTTGCACCCTGCAAACATACAATATATCACTTGTACCCTTGCAAAATTGATTGTCTTTTTCGTTCTTCTGTTATTTACTTAATATGCAAATTGATTGTCTTTTTATTTTCTCAACCAATTAGAGGAGACTCTGCAGTTTCTCCATTGGATGAATTGGGTGGACCCCACCACTCAGCCTCAATAAGAGCTATCAGTTTTAGTTCGGATGGTGAGTTGTTCGCATCTGCTGGTGATGACAAAATCATCAAGATATGGAAGACAGATTCCTGGAACTGCATTCGGACTGTGTAAGCGATCATGTCCTTGAGGGTTATATGTTTTCTTCAGAGAAATTTTATATTTTATCATATCTGTGATTTGTGTATATTTATTTCAACAGTCAATCTGAGAAGAAGGTTAGTGCTGTTTCTATTAGCCAAGACAGTCAGTACGTAACTTTTGCAGACAAATTTGGTGTTGTATGGATAGTGAGCTTGAAGGAAGATAGAGATACAAAAGCTGTACCAATTCTAGGCCATTACTGTAGCATTATTACTAGCATGGTATTATTTGAAAGTCACTTTTTATCATATTTTCTGCCAATTATTACTAGCTCGGTATTATTACTGTGCTTTATTGACTAACTTGTTTTAGTACTTTTGTAATTTCAGAAGTTCTCTCCTGATGGGAGATTTATAGCAACAGCAGACCGCGACTACAAAATTCGTGTATGGAGCACTTTGTTTCATCTTTATAATTACTAAATATTGCAGTTCTGTTTAAAAAGATAATATTGCTATCTGACTTCTGACATCTTTTACCGTATTCTAATTGGACACTCAGATCACTGTATTCCCAAGAAATGCTTTGAAAGGTGCGCATGAAATACAGAGTTTCTGCCTTGGACATACTGAGTGGGTTTACTGTTTTTACAACAAGTTTAATATTTATTACTTTTGTTTCCAAAAACTTAGTATTTTTATTTTATTATATCCCAAATAACACCAAAACTTATACTGTTTCAATTTTGAAAGGCTTAGTTGTTGTTGTTGTAACGCAATGGTTACATACTTGATTTTGCATCTATTTATACTAAGCTGGTCAAAAAGGTAGAAGAAATTTTAAAGTTTAGTTATGTTAGGGAAATGTGTTAATTTTATATTTTTGTTAGGCTAAACTAGACTAAACCCCCATCCCTCCCGACAAAATGGAAAATCAAGAAAAGAAATTATTTGCATTATATTAGTACGATAACTAGTGTAATTGCAAAGGAATTGTTGTCATCGTGATTGCATCTTTTATATTGTTATTAAAGGTGTTGATCAACTTCTTTATCTTTGAATATTTATTGTTTTTATTTACTTTCTTGTTTTGTTTCCTCCCCAGTTTTGTGTCTTGCCTTGCCTTTGTATGCTCTCAGGATCAAAGCAAGGGGTTCCTCTTATCAGGGGGTGGCGACTTAACTGTATGCATCATTTTATTTTATTTATTCTTTAATGTAGTTTTTTTTTTGGCAAATATTTTTTGTACAGCTTCATTACCTTAAAACGAGAAATACATTTGGATGCAAATAAATATAGTTCATTTAAAAACAGTGTGAGCTTGTTGATGGAGATAATTAGCTTAAGAATGCCCCACCTCCAGCCCCAATCTTTCAACTTTAAATTTAGTAATATATGTTTAGTTTTGACTTTTGGATGCTACTTTGTCATTTATTGATACAGGTTCGTCTTTGGGACTACATCAGTGGGTCACTTCTGTACACTTGTGCACTGGATGACAAGGTAATTTCATGCTTCCTGCTACATTCTCTTCCTCCCGGTACCTATATGTGAGATGAAAAAAGAAAAAATACGTAACTTTCCTCATTCATGATGTACTGTTTTTTTATTTTCAGGCGGGAATTTTAGAAGCAAGTGAAATAGAGGAAAATGACAAAAGGGCTGTCACAGATATATGTGCCTCTTCTGATGGTTCACTAATTTCCGTAGCAGTTCAAGGGTGTGTTATGCTGTATTTATGTATTTTTATTTTTCAATTATAAATCTGTGATTAAGTTTTTTCTAGATTTGTAGCTGAGTTCTTTTTTCCTATTAAAAAATAACATGCCAGAGAATTCTCAGTTTTATGCTCCAATACTCTTAAGCACTCTGGAGGTTTTTATTTAAGATGTCAGGTCCTATTTACAAATTCGCTATTGTAGGATTAGAGTATAACAAAGGAAGGAATTTTGAAAACATATGTTGTTTTTAGCTGATATATCTGATTTTGTAATGCAGCTTCAATGGTGTAATGTTGCTGTCTTGTGACTTGGTGGCTAAAACTCTGTCTTTTGTCAAGGTGAGTTATTAAAACTTGCACACATCATAGCAAAGAGTGCTAATTAGTTAGAAACAGCCTAGCACTTCAATTTATAGTTTAAATATAAGATTGATGAGCTAAATAATTCAAAACTGTATCCACTTTTATTTCTGATATAAATTATGTGAACAAAGAGCAAATTTTTGTATCCTCGCAATGTGACTCACTAGTCAGGTGGAAATTTTGATCACCTTTAGACCTGACCCATGGCATTATAGCAAATCTTTGGTCTCACTTTTTTGAAGTGGCTACCAAGTTATATTTTTGTGGTCTCTCTTTCTCATATGTTCAAACATCTATGGTTCTCTTTTATAGAATGTATCAATGGAGAAATCATTTATTCCTACTAGTTTAGTACTAGTTTCATCAAAAGAGCGCTTATGGACAGTTATGGGCGCATCCAATCTGACTTCTTCAGATCTTAATAATAACAACCAACGGCTATTGACACGTGTGCGAATCATATCCTTTCTTCAAAAGGATCCATTGGATTCTTGTAGTCGAGATCCTGCACTGTTGGAAGATAGTCAAGTGCCAGGTGGGGAGAAGCTGCTAATGCAGTTACAGGGATGTCTGGATGCTGCAGCTCAAGAAGCAGCATTTGCAGCTGCAGCTGCAGCTGTGAGAACTTCCTTGCAGAATATGATGATAAAGAAGCAGTACTCTGTCGAGAGAAGGGAATTGAGGAAACGCAATAGGAATGATAAGAAGATTAAGAGTTAAGACTTCATGTTTTTTTCTGAAGAATTGAATATGTGTGTTTTCATTGGAAAGGGAATATGTTGGTGGTTTTGAAGGAAACAGAAGGGTATGGGCATGTTTGTATTTCTTTTTGTAATTTTTTAGGGGTGGAAAAAGGTATTTTCAAAGTTTTGTAGCAGTGTTTAGGAAATGAAATTCTGATATTAAACCAATTCTAGGTAGCACATGCTTAGTTTGTGATTCTGTGTAATTGGGATAAGGCAGTGGCTCTACTTACACGATTTTATGCACGGAATATGTCCAAAAACAATTTTGGTTTTCTATGAACTAATTGTTCTTTCTCCTGAGAAATTAATCTGTCTATAAATGTCCCGTAGTTAAGAATATCATTATGTAAAGCGTGTAACTAAGGTATGATGTAATGTTATGTGCCAACAAGTACACGTCTGATCTGGTACCCAAGTTGGTATGATGTAATGTTTTAACAAGTATTTTTATTTATATCGATTGTGTTGATTATAATGCAGCAGAGAGTCAGACCGAGGATAACCAGACTAGCATTTTAAAATGGGAAATAAAAATAAAATGAAAAGAACTTCAGTCAACTTACCACTGGTTATTAAGCAAGGCAGAGTGTACGTGTGAATTCCCATACTGGCCAATGCAAACGGGTACACAGTACTGAGTCCGTTGGCATGGTTTCCCACTTAGTGGAACTCATGCAAAACCTACCTTTCATGCTTTTGCTGTGCACTGAAGGCAGGCCCTTGATATATCACACTGCTTCGCTTCAGCACGAAAAAATTTGCACAGAACTTTATTAGTTCAAGGTCTACAATGGTGATATCTGAAAGAACACTTCTAATTTCGGTGCTAGCAGTTGCTTTCATGACTAAATCGGCTGAGGCACAGTTACCAGATTGCTACTTCCAGCAAGTGAACTTTGCCCCATGCTTGACAGGTGGAGTGACCGAAACCACAAGTGAGGTTTGTTGCCAGGCATTGAACCAAGCAGTGAGTTCTGGGCAGCAGTGCTTGTGCTCGATTATAGTCTCAACTAATCTCTTTTTAAATTTGAGAGATCCCCTTCCAACTTCACCACAAGGAATTGAACTTCCTGGCTGCAGGCTTGTCTTACCTTCGTTTTCTGCTTGTCAAGGTCAAACCTCTTACTTTGAAAAAGATCCCATCTGCTTCTCCCACTCACATCTCAATAAAAAAAAATACACTTTGAATTTTTTTTTTCTTGCTTCTAATTGGGTTTGTCGGGTTCAAGATGCATAATAAAATATTTTATGTTTTTTGGGGAGGGTGCAGATGAAATATTTAGTATCTTTTAATGTGGTTTGAGTGCGCCCGAGAGGAAGGGGTCGGGGCGGTGATGATGATGTTTGCAATGGGAATTTTGCATACAATAATCAATTTTATGTGTTTATCTTTTTTAGAAATACCGGGACTTACTATGACTCCACCTCCAGCAATAGACATGAATTCGACAGTTGGTACGGTACCAACGCCAGTGACAAGCGTTCCTGTGCAAAATGGTACCACTGGTGGTCAACAAGCACCAACTCCAGTGACAAACGTTCCTGTGCCAAATGGTACCACCGATGGTCAACAAGCACCAGTGCGAGAAGGGCAGGAGCCTTTGAGCTCAGCATCACAATCAGGCAACACCGATCAAGCTGGAGCCTCCAGTTCGAGACGAATTCAGATTATCAATTATGTGCTCTACATAGCATGTACATTGCTAGTGATTAATTTGGAAGCATTTCCTAGCTTCAAATAGGCCAATACCAAGTTTGAAAATTCTTATTTTATTAGTTATTATAGTTATTAAGTAGCAATTGTAGAATAGCTCTTCTTGAAGCTAGAAAGAGAATATATAGAAAGTAGAAACAATTACTATCTCTTTTTGATACTTTTTAACATTTTTTTTCCCTTTAGCATGAAGTACCTGAGCTAAAGCGGTTAGAATTCACCAATATTCATATCAAAATAAAAAATAATAATTTGTATGATACTAAAGATATGTTTGAATCGGTACTTCTGTAGTTCTGTTTTTTTTTTCCAACAAGAAGGCGCCCGCCCTATTGAGTTACTTGGGCCTAAAAAATTAATATTTAGTTGGGCTTTTCATCAGGTATCAAACCTAAAGAAATGTTATAGTTCGACGGTCAGGATCAACCCAGTTCGCGGACTCATTTTTCGAAAGAAATAAAATAAAATAAGAAATTAAGAACTAAAAAAATTGAGAGAGAACATGAGACGAAAGGAATATTCTAACATCTGACAACGAATTCCCGGTAGCTTGAGCCTTTGAGGCGAAAGGGGCAATGCTGAATGCTCGAATTTAAATTCGTCCACTTATTGAAATTCTTCTGCTCTCTCTCTCTCTCTTGTAAGTTTAAAATTTAATTCTAATTTTTTCTGAGAATTAGTGGAAGAGAACTTGATTTCTATCTCCGCCGCGAAAATGGCGATGGCGCGTGCTTTCCGTCTTCGCAATAGCCTCTCCTCGTCTCCTCTTCTTCATGGTTCGTATATGGATGTTTTCTGTGTTTTGCCTTGTTTTTCTTTTCCTTTATAATGCACGCCAACTGTTTGTTCTTTTGCCTAAGAGAACGTTGATGTCTCTACACTCATATTACATATATGATATATAGCTGTGAGCTAAACAATTTGAAATTGGTGCCAGGGTTAACTCAGTTGGTAAACTACTGTTCCAATCAACCTCCCTCATCTATTTTTCCAGCAATTAATAGTTTTCTCTTCAAAAAAAAAAAAAAAGTTTTAAGTTCTATTTGACCTAAATTAATGTTGAGTTCCAATATCAGACGTTGCCTCATAACTGGTACAGCATAGGTTTCTGGGTTATATGGTTCATCTAGCTATCTAGTATAAAAATTGAAATGAATCTAATTCAATTAACTTGGCACATATTTTACCTTTTTTTAGATACTGCAATTAGGTCATTGCTATTGAATGTGGGTTGCAGCTCTTTGTTATACTGCCAGTTAAGTTCTCCCATTAGCTTCCACAGTTCCGCGAAGTTTGACTTGACTGATTTAACGTAAGAATTCTTCTTTGGATATGTTGCTATGGAAAGTAAATACCTGTATTTTTTTACATATTTGTAGAAAATACCCATGATTTCTATGATTCTGCATGTATTACAGATTTTGTAATACATTTTCTGAAATTTTCTTAAATATGAACAAAATTTTCCCTTCTGAATATAGGTCAAAGAACAATCCTATTATTAAAGGAAAAAAGGCGGCCAACACTTGATTTCTCTGATCCATATTTCCTATACAAAAATGTGATTTCTTATGGTTTGACCTTTCATCAGCATGATCCATTGTTCCGTAACATGTATAATGAACATTATATAACAAAAGAATCAATTCTTAAGACAAATCCATCATTTTTGTTTCCTCGAGGTAGTTTTTTTTTTCTTTTACATATACGAGCAATTATGACTTTTGTTTTGAAAAATCTAAGGACTTCTGTTTTCTCCTGAAAATGTCTACTTTTCCCCCTCTTGTATTAATTATGGCATGCACCAAGGATTACCCTGCTATGCCAGTCCTTAGGGTCAGTCTTTTGCTGTTGAACTTGACTTATTCTCTTTCTGTCCTTTTTTTTTCCCGTCTTGTTTTGAATATGGGTCTGATATTAGACTTAGGAGAGAAACTCTGGACTGGTATCAGATATTTGGTAAATGTTTGTTAATTAGCAAGGTCCAAAGTATATTCAATGAAAGGTTAGTAACACTGACAATTCTTTGGGTACTAGACATCTCTTAAACGTCACTTTCTATTTATTGGCAGACAACCACATTTATGGTACCCAAATGCTAGGAAAAAGAAGCGCAATGTATTTTTGCACATGGGCCCCACAAATAGTGGGAAAACATATCATGCTCTCAAGCGGTTAGAAGCAAGCACCTCAGGTATCACTGCATTAATTATGTGATTATAATACACTTGGCTAATTTTGGTTGTTAATAGGATGTAATAGCCTGTATGATGTCAGCAATGTGAGCATTAGTTTGGCTGATGATGTTATGATTTTTTTTTTCTGTTTCCCTTTTTAATTCTTTTCTTGGTATATATTTTCATTTTTTCACAATTGAGTGTAATGTTGTTTATATTAGAATGACGGATGTTAAGTATACAAGTGGGGCTAAAGGGAGCTAATTCATTAAATTTAAGTTCTCTAAATGGGATAAATTGAGCTTAATGTGCCAAATGTGACTTATAAAGGTTAAACTTATGTTTAAGCCCAGAACTATTGTTACCATAGGAATAGATCTGTTTTCTTTAAATTTACCATTATTTAAGGAAAATGTTGATTTACAAAAATCAAAGAGAAATTGTCTTGCCTAATTCTTCACTCAAATTTTATAAAAAAAAATCTATATAAGAATATATTTCATTTCTAACCTACCGGAACTTATTTGGGATAAAAGGCTTAGCTGTTGTCATTGTTGTTAGATAAGAATAGATTTAATTTATAATCAGATATGTCGGTATTAATTGATGTGGATAGTACCTGATCGAGTCAGGTAGCATGTGCCTTGTCATCTTGGATCAGGTTGCATTCTGTTAGAATAGTTAAGAGTCGTTATACATAGTACCGTACTTTTCCTGTCAGTTCCTACTGGATATGCCGAGCCGAATTTTGAACCTTTGATTGGAGCTTATAGGAATAGTTTAAACTAAAATCATTTACTTGAATGTTGAAGGTCTATATTGTGGGCCTCTGAGACTACTAGCATGGGAGGTTGCACGGAGATTGAATAACGCAAAGGTGCCATGCAACCTTATCACGGGTCAAGAAAGAGATGAAATTGACGGTGCCAAGCACACCTCACTTACAGTTGAGATGGCTGATGTTTCTGGAGAATACCAGTGTGCTGTTATTGATGAAATTCAGGTTCTAGTTCATTACTATATTTATATATATTTTTTGCCCTTTTATGACTTGTTTCGCATGATGGTGAATTAAGTTATGGTTTTGGATACTTTACCAAAAATTACAAAAGAGTGAGCCCATGATATATACAAGAAATGACCAGGGTCGGGGTGTCATTTCTAGCCTACCCCAACTTGTTTGGGATAAAAGGCTTAGACTTTAGTGAGCCCATGATGTATGAACAATATACAGAGTAGCCTGCAAAATTGGCCAGAGAGATAGAAGGATTCGAAGAGTAACTCTTAATAGCTTTCCAATAAAAGTGGGACCTTTTAATTGTTTGCAACCGTTTGGTTGCACCGTAGCACAATGAAATTTGCAAGTATTGATTAAACTAAATGAAAATTGGAAAGAATAAAAATAATGAAATTAACATAGAAAGGTTAAAATTATCTATTTTTTACCTCTGAAACTTACCTGAATGTTCTGTATGTTTAGCTCTCTCTCTCTCTCTCTCTGCGCGATATTTTTATAAAGTTCTAAATTCGCAGATGTTGGGTTGTAAAACAAGAGGATATGCTTTCACTCGTGCATTGCTGGGGATTTGCTCTGATGAGCTACATGTGTGTGGGGATCCTGCATCTGTCCCTCTTATCCAAAGAATACTCGAAGTTACTGATGATGTTGTTCAGGTTCTTTGCACCCAACACCCCCCTTCCACCCCCACCCCAACAGCACACCCCAAAAAAAAAAGCTATATGAAAAAGAGATTGATAACTGATTGATTTGATACAACACCTGATAAGACATTGCACATGAAAAAGAAAATGAAATTAGTATACCATTAGTGAAAACCTTAAAATGACATTTGGTTATCAAAAGAACAACAAACCATTAAAATACAAATACACATACCAGGCCATGTCTCCAATTTCCCTTAAAAGAAGATGGGCATGATATTTGTAGCGGTAAAGATGCAATCTTACGTTCATGAGCATATCTGGTCATTAAATTATCAAGGTTCTGCTGGGTCCCTGGGGATATCACCCAAAAATATAGGAAATGTTGGATTAAATAATATTGTTACTACTTTTACAGGTTCAGTATTATGAACGGCTATCACCACTGGTTCCTTTAAACGTTCCATTGGAATCCTTTGCTAATGTCAAGAAAGGAGATTGTATCGTTACCTTTTCCCGGCAGGATATTTATAAGCTGAAGGTTAGGAACAATGCTTCAAACTGTAAAAAAAAAAAAGAAAAACAGAGAAACAAATAA
The DNA here is from genome assembly GCA_028095005.1 of Rhynchospora pubera. Classification (NCBI taxonomy): domain Eukaryota; kingdom Viridiplantae; phylum Streptophyta; class Magnoliopsida; order Poales; family Cyperaceae; genus Rhynchospora; species Rhynchospora pubera. Next base: position 153,947,144 of record CM051462.1, on the reverse strand, counting down.
AATATTAAATAAATATTTTTGGGTTAAGGTATTTTCTCACTTTCGGGTTTAACAGAAAAAAATTGAAGCAGGTGGGAAGCATCTATGCTCTGTTGTCTATGGTTCATTGCCACCAGAAACTCGGACAAAGCAGGTAGCTTTATCTGAATATTTAATTTTCTTGTTTGATGTAAGAAATTCATTGCACTCTTTTTTTTTCCTTTTGTGAAAATTCTATTGTCTTTATTTATTTACAGAAAGTATCCAAAATTTTTATATGTTGTTATTAAGACCTGTCACTTTCTCTTGACCTTCTGCGAATGAATGAATAATTAAGTCAATGCCAATGACCAAACTGACTCTAACAAGGATGAATAATTTAGTCAATGACATAAGACCAAATTGACTTTGACCTTGTCAACTTGAGTCCAGAAATTAGCTTTCTAACTGGATTGTATGAACTGGGTATCAACATATCAATTTTCTTTGTTTAGTTCTATCATAATTGGAAGTAAGATAAAACCAGTTATTAATAGTAGGAACAAGTCATCAGCATCTGACACTTTAAATGTTTGCCGTCATGTCAATATAATTATAGGTTTCTGTGAATATATATCATGAAAGGAGGAAATATTATTTGGCAGTCTGCAACTTTTACAATTCTAAGTTCTTCACTGCACACATCATTAATTGATTGGTGTAATTTAGGAAAAAGCTTAATTTAAGTTTTGATCCTATGCAAAACTCAAAATATGATAACTGAGTAAACTTACAGATGCTTAATCTATACTGAAAATGATTTGGCTGACTTCCACAATACTTGGATTAGTGTAGTGTTACTTCTGCTGAGTCGTTATTTAAGTTCTTTGATTTGTAGTGAAAACTGATTTTTCAGGCTACACTGTTCAATGATGAGAGAAGCGAGATGGATGTGTTGGTAGCTAGTGATGCTATTGGAATGGGTCTCAATTTGAACATTTCCAGAATTATTTTCTCTACAATGAAGAAGTTTGATGGAGAATCAACTCGTAACTTAACTGTCCCTGAAATCAAGCAAATTGCAGGTACTTGTTATTTATGCTAGTACTAGTGGTTCCACACCAAACCTTAAAAAGGAATAAATTTTACCCAAATCAACTAGTGATGCTATATGTATTGTACATTTAGGGAGAGCTGGGAGATATGGCTCCAAATTTCCTGTTGGGGAAGTGACGTGCTTAAAAGGAAGTGATTTGCCTCTGCTGCATTCATCTCTCAATGCTGCTTCTCCAGTTTTGGAGGTTAACATCCTGCTTTGTTCATTAATTAATGATTGGTATTTGAGGAAATTATACCTTATCAGAAACTTATAAATTACTGTTCAGCATTCTATATTTTATGAGGAATTATCATAAACTCACCCATACTCTTTATAGCCGAAGATCTTGAAGGACACTATCTGCTTTATACTCTTATATTAAATCTTTTAACATATCAATTTTAGAGGGAAAAAAGGATACAAAATAAACTCAATTTTTTTGTTTGTTTCAGCGTGCTGGACTCTTTCCTACTTTTGATTTGTTGTCCCTGTACTCACGAATGCACTCCACTAAAGATTTTCATCCTGTACTGGTATATTGCTCGTCCTCTTTTCTATATCTATATGCACTTGTCATTTTATGACGTGTAGTAGCTTGGACAGCTTGGACAATTTTACTAGCTGCTTGGTTAAGGTGTATTTTCTCATAATCTTACAGTGTTTTCTTGAATATCATAAAATTTAGCTTTGATTCAATGCAGGAAAAGTTCCTGGCAAAAGCAAAGTTGTCTTCTGATTATTTTATCTCAGACTGCGAGGAGATGCTGGTAGGATACTGTAGAAGTTTTGTTTATTCAATTTCCTTAAATGTATAGCTTAATGATTGACTCCTATCATTGAAGGATGTTTTAATAAAGTCTTTTGGTTGACATATTTTGGAGCATAGAAAATTGCCGTTGTGGTTGATGAGCTTCCCCTAGCATTGTATGATAAGTACCTCTTCTGCCTCAGGTATTTCAATTATATACATGTCAATTTATTGGGAATTGAATATGACTTTGGTAATGCATAAGAGATTTTATGTTGCTTATTTCAGTCCAGTGGACATGAATGATGATATCTCAGCTCAAGGCTTGATTCAGGCATGCATGTTGCCCTCACTATCTGTCGAACTTTCTTTTCTTAAATTATTGTGCTGTAATTAAATTATAAGATTGGTGTAATTAAATTACAAGGTTGGTTCTTAAACTATCGTCCATGTTGGTTCGTTGATTGTTTGGAAGTTCCCTATAGGGGCTCTGAGTACTCAGAATTTACCACTATGGTCCACATTTATTTTTATCGTAGAAGCCGGATGTAAATCTTAGCAAATATATTCTGGATTGATTTTATTTGATGATGCTCCTTCCAATAAATTTTTTTCTAACTTAGCATGAGTAAGAGTTCCATTCATCTGGGTAAGGAACCTGATACAAATTGAAAATTTTGTGGATCAAATGGAAGTTGGGTAACACTTTTAAATACCAATTGAGTAATTTACTTAGTTATATCCTGTAAAATGGGATTGACAAGTCCACAACTTCCAATCTGATCATTTTTTTCTCTTGCAGTTTGCAGAAAGCTTTTCAAGAAAAGGGCTTGTTCGGCTTCAAGAGATTTTCACACCTGGCACGCTTCAAGTTCCAAAAACACAAAATCAACTCAAAGAACTAGAATCCATTCACAAGGTAGAAATGCAACCCAACCCGGCCAAACTCACCAAAGAATAGTAATACTGGCAATAGTACTAATATCAATAATAATAGTAGGTCCTTCTTAAGACCATAACATAAACACTGAAGCTTCAAGGACCATAATAGTGTGTGTAATACAGTGAACTATTTACTTTGAATTGTGACCTAGCATGGTATTGGTATATGATAAACTATTAAATATGAAGTATATAATGGATTGTAGGTCTTGGACTTGTATGTATGGTTGAGCTTTCGTATGGAGGAATCATTTCCAGATCGTGAGGTGGCAGCTTCTCAGAAATCTATGTGCAGCCTGTATGTGTATTGTACACGCTTCAGCTTTTTTAAAACATGTCCTTGCTTTCCAAGTTAAATATGAATTTGTTAATTAAAAGAGAGAGCGAGAGAGAGAGAGAGAGACCTTGGAATAAGAATGTCTCATATATTGGTCTACCGTCCATTTTCCCATTTTGACCCCTAACTCTAAAATTGTTGTGCCTCGAAAATAAGCGTAAATTAATACCGGGAATAGGTTACTGTTTCTGAGAAAAAGATGATTACAATGACATACATTTGCAAATTTCAATAGGTTTAAGGACCAATGGAGATTTTGGAAAAATTGCAATCATATTTAGGGTTCAATTGCAATTCAGAGATCATATATGTAATTAACTATGTGAGTAACACTTGGGATTCTTAGTGGTCTTCTTAATTTGTGTTTATTAAACCACGCAGCTTAATTGAAGAGTTTTTGGAGAGATCTGGAGGATACAGACCATTCAGGAAGGGCCAACCTACCTCTCAATGGCTACAGAAGAAATATCAGAAAAGAGAAATGTAAGATTTCTTTTTCCTAGCCAATGGTCTCTTTGTGTGTGTGTGTGTGTGTGACCATAAGGACTCCGTTTACAGGGGCAAAGGCCTGGCGTCTGAATTTTTTTCCATTTAATTCTCCACCTCCTTGGGCACTATTAAACTCTACATATACACCCCCCTGGTGAACAAATTTCCTAAAATTCCCAATGTCCCTTGTGCCTTGAAAGACTTGAACCCGGCTCCAAAATTTCCAATTCCCAATGAACCTGTTGCAAAAGATTTTTCATTTGATGGTTTGAAGTTGATATTTGTGTAATTATTTGTTGATACTAGGCAAAAATACTTTCCGGAAATTAATGTGGAATCAGATTGAAGAATTTTTTCCTCCCATGTAGCTTGGGTAGATGGCTAGGATAACTTATTTTTGCCACAGCAATGTAATCTCATGTTCGGCCAAGAGCCTTCTAATTTTCCTTATTGTTCTGTTTGGCTTTGCTGTGTACATAATGTTTCTATAGAAGTAAAATAAAAAATGTTATAGTTCTTTCAATATTTTTTTTTCCTCTTAACGCCTATGTATGCAATTTATTTCCCCAACTCTTACCTTACAAAAGAATTTACAATGTTTTTTTCTTCACTCAAAAGCTTATTAAAATTTGATGCCTCAAGTTATAGACGGTATGTTCCTCATTACTTCTTTATTAAAGGGGCCAAGGGGGAAACAAAAATGCAAATTTATTACTCCTAAATCCTAATTCATAGAATAATAGCATAGGAATGGAAAATGCATGTTATCAACAGAAAAAGCCGTGAAACAAAGAGGTAAAGGAAAGAACGAAAGAACAAGGGGGCCCCAAATATTGCTGTTAGGTGCTTATTAAGACTCAGCTTCTGGCTTCTTTACAAAATCATCAAAATCGAAGATCAGAAAATGAAAAATATCAGTTCCTAACTTTTAGTCATGTTAGAAGCAAGGTTACCGAAGCCTCTCATATTTTGTGCATTGGTCATTAACTCTTCTACCTTTTTCTTTGCTTCATCCATTTCCCATCTCTCTAATGATTCGATTAACCTGTTGTACGTATCCTCCTTTGGTACCAATCCCTTGAGAACCATCTCCTCAAAAAACATGCACGACTGGGCAAGGTAACCATTTCGGCATAGCCGATTAATCAGTAGAGTGTAAGTCCCTAAATCAATGCTTATGTCTCTTCTAAACATGTGACCTAACAAAAATAGAATAATTTTAACCCATCCCATTTTACAACAAAACTTCAAGATGGGAAAGTATGTCCTTGTTTCAGGCTTGCAAAGGTTCTCCTCAGACATTTTAGCAAGCAGCTTGAGTGCATTAGCGATCTCACCATAATCACATGTGATTGAAATCAAAGTATTGTATGTTCTCGAATCTGGAGCAATCTTTTTCTCGTTCATCTCATTAAACAGATTGTATGCATCACTCAATTTCCCTGCTCGGCCAAATGTATATATTAGGGAGTTATAGCATGAGGTGTCCGGAACAATACCTTCTGTTTTCATCTTTTGGTAAATTCTCATAGCTTCTTTTGTTTGTTTGGCTTTGCCTAAAGAGTGCATTATTATTGTATATGTTATAACATTAGGGGCACAGCCTTCTTTCTGCATCTCTTCCAAAATCGAAATGACCATTGCAAAGTTCTTATCCAAGCAGTAAGCCTCAAGCAAGCTAGTATATGTGATAACACATGGTGCAAACCCTAGTTCCCGCATTTCCTTTAGAGTCTCATAAGCACGGTCTAGTTTTCGGGCCTTGCACCAGCCATGAATCAGGCAATTGAATGTGGCACCATCTGGAGGTATCTGCCCTTTCATTTCTACAAACACCTCATGTGCACGCCTCACACTTCTCTCTTTACATAATATATCCAACAGAGCATTCATGGCCAACGTATCCCTTTTCACGCCAAACCTCTCAAACTCCTTAAATGCATTAATGGTCTCGATCCACCACCCCGCACGTGCAAGCCGCCTCATGGCCTTTTTCATTGTTTCCAACGAAACCAAGCCCCCAATTTTAGCCATTTCACCGATTAACCCCCACATCAAGTCAAATTGTTTGAATTTACCTAGTATATCTACCATGGTGTTATACGATTCGGGCGAGAGGTTGTAACCAGGTTGCATACCCACACGTGCCCACATGAAGAAACCGAAGGCACACATCCAGTCATTGCTAAATCGGCACAGAACCTTGCTTATTAAACCATCAGAGACCTTTATGGAGCATCTTCTCAAAGAAAGAAGAACCGACTCAGGTGAACCGACATTCGAGCTCAGAATTTGCGCAATTTCATTGATTTCAGCATGAAAATCAGTAGTTGAACCATCATCCCAAGTAATGTCATTGTTTTTCTTGGGATTAAGTGGAACTAACTTGTCTGGGAGAACAAACTCGTCATCAGAAATTGAATTTGGATCTGAATTGTTAGCTTTCGGGTTGAGAAACCAATCGGGCAGTTCGGGGGAATAAACTGAGTGGCAAAATTGATTGCAAAAGCTATAAAGGATTCCACCTTTGTTTTTTCTCGCATGGGTAAATTCTAGAGGTACGACGACTCTTGCGAAAAATTGGCGAAATGGAATCATATTTAAGGAACCTTGATCTAACTTAAGAGGAAGCACCAGGGAAGTGGTGCTGGGTCTGATGAGGTCGAACACCTGAAAAGTGAAAACTAATCAATGAACCGAGTTTTGAAGCGAAAGGGAAATGGTCGTCTCCAGTAGTACGTAATTCGTTGAATAGTGATCTACAGGTCTTTGTCGTCTATTCAAAATCAAACGGTGTGGATTAAAGTTTGTCGTTGTATCATGCAGTGGAGGACTCGTATGGATGGATTTTATATCTACCAGGATGATTTACGGGCTCCGAGTATGGATGGATTTTATATTTACCAGGATTATATCTACCAGCGAACGAATTTAAGAATAAATCGTTGGACATGTGCCCTGAATTTTGTAGTATATCGTGTAGTGGGTATTATTTCGTATACAATCTAAATTTTGTAGTATACTTCTGTCGCACACCCAATCTATCACATTCATAAATGTATGTTTAGATATAGATTCGCAATTAATTATTGTACAATTTTTGTGATTTTTTACAATATCTCTACTCGAGGAGAAAATCAATTTCTAAAAGTTATGCGATTGATGTTCGATCTGATATTAGTCACAAAACTCTAATGTGAATATGTTGCCAACTCGCCATGTCAGTGCTAACGTTAATTACGGAAACAATATTCACTCACTGCCTCCTACCCGCTTCCCTCTCCTCTCCTTAAAAAATGATTCGAATTGAATTTAAACCAATAAATAAAATTCATTTAGAGCAGAATTTCATGGCCTTAACAAAATTAATTAAGAAAAAACATTAAATTGTGTTAATTTTAATGGCTCCGTTTCAAAAAATTAAACCTTGAAATTCAAATTTTAAATTATAAAATGAAATCTTTAAATGAGATTTATATTATTTTTAATGTATCATAAAAATTTTAGTTATGTTTTAACGAGCATTAGTAGTTTATAAAAACTCCCAAAAAGTAAAATCTAACCTCTCGACCTCATTTTACAATTACAGGAACCAGTATTTCTGGATGTTAATTTTATACATTTATTATTTTAGTCTTTTACCGGGGAAAAAATAATACTAGAACGTTGTTTTAGAGAGTTTCTTGTACGGATCTGCACTGTTATTTTATTTATTAATTTTTGCATAAGAAGTTAACAATGTTGTTTTTCAGTAAGGATTTTGAAATCCATAGAAATAGAAATACAAAACGACAAATCCCGGACAAGTCCAGTGCTCCAAAATGGAGGACCTAAACCTAATAAACCACCCAGTGACCCAAGTGCGAAAGGAAATTAGGAAAGGAAACATGCTTCCTCAATTCTCAGTCTTTCTTCTCACTTCTCAGTTGTGTTGTCGACTTCTGATCCAGTCGCCAAAATAGGCAAGCGATGTCTCGTGCAACTGTGAATTAGCGACTCATGTCTTCTTCTCGGATCCTCATACGTTATTAAACCCTCTATCAAGCCCAAACCTCTCTATTCGGTCGCCTCGTAATAGTGAGATGAAAGCAAAGAAATAGAGAAGTGATGATTTACTCCGACTTTTCATCCCTCATCGATCATCTCCACTGAAGCCTTGTTTGATTGTAAGTTTCATAACTGTTGCATTGATAATAAGGCCTTAAGAGCTTAGCTTGTGCAATGATAATGAGGTCTATAGGTTCGATTTTTCTTAGGTTATGGAGTAAGAACTTTAACATTTTTTTAATATGTCGTTAAAAAAAAATAATGGCCTTAAGAGTTTGTCTCAATTGAAGCTCCCACATTCTATTCTTAGGTTACGAGCTTACGAAGCAACTCGACACCTTGTAAGCTCTCTGGAGCTAACCATAAGAGGGTCAATGGTGTTGCTGTTGCACTTTGCTTGTTAGTTTTGGGTATAGAGAATAAGATGTGCATCTTTGGTACCTCAGTTGTTCTGATACAATGCCACCGTAGCCTTGTTTTTACTGACTGATTATTTGAATCTCATTTTAGGTTACGATTCTTTCAGTTCCAGGGAGAATAACAATTCAACTGGAAATGGGAGCAGTGACTGGTTGAACTTAGCATCCCTGCACTTTATCGTGAGTTCGATTCAGCTGGGTTGAAAGTTTACCAATCTGGGAGACAAAATTTTGGTGGATCTGGATCAGGAAGGGTTGACATGAATTTTCTTTAAACATGTTCAAATCATATGTGTATCTTAAATCAGGAAGGGACCCAATTGGGGAAGTGGAGGTGTATCCCCAGGGTCAAAATATGATCAATTCACAAAGGGAGTTTCAAATTGCATATTTTACTACGTTCCACAATAAGCAATGCTCGCCCCTTGGTGCTCTCCAAACTTTTGGGTCGGGTTGTCTTTGCTTCAAGATGGAATGCAAGGATGAAGCTGCAAAATTGGTTTCAATTCACACAACTTGTCTGACAGACAAACAGGTGCAATTTATGTGAATACCAAAATGTTAATTTTGGTGCTAAATTCGGAAATGGCTTGATTAATATAAATTTTCGTTTTCTGCTTTCAGACAGCTGTTATCCAGGAAGAACATGATGACATCCACTTGGTTGCCATGAAGTCCAGAAAAAACCCCAGTACTGGATCCACAAGATCGGCATGTTTTTGGGGCTTCAAAGTTTCACGTAGTTTGTTCAGCACATGCCTCGCTATGTTGAAACAGCGGTGCCTTGCTGTTGTTTTTAGCCTAGACGAGACTATTGTAGTTGCCAACACAGCACGCACATTTGAAGACAAGATCAATTCCTTGAAATGCAAAATTAGCTGTGAGAGTGATCCGCTCCGAATATCTGGCTTGAAGGCTCAGATTGAAAGGTATTGCAACAAATTATTATAATTGAGTATCTAATATGAAAACTTTGTGATACGCATGCCTGTAGACTTCAATGGGAAAATTATGTTTCACGTAAAGCCACAAAAGAGGAAGTGCTTAGTACTAAGTAGGGTTATTTTAGGTATAGGCAAGACCTCTTGATATTGGAGCAGTATGCAGAGGACGATCAAGTGGGTTACAATGGGAAAGTATATAAAGTACAGTTGGAGGTGGTCCCAAGTTTACATAGACATTTGTCAGGGGCCCGACCCGTTATAAGGCTACTGGAGGGCATCATCTTGACCCGCATTAATCCCTCGGTATTTTGTTTGTCCTATGTGATATCTTGCTTTGTTTACTACCAATATGTGTAAACAGGGAGAAGGACTAACCTTCCCCATTCCCTTGTATCGTGTTATCCTTGTACACTATTAGGCTACTAAAATTTATATCAGACACCTATGAGATAGATGCATATTATGATTCCCGTGCATCACTTATCTGATATGCAAACTGGCATACCTGTGACATGATATGCTTAGCAAAACCAAATCCTGCCTGACATCATCCAAGCCACTTCAGATGACTTAGACCTGACTTTGCTGTACAGTTATTTAGCCTAGGTGGGTATATAGGGAGCTTGGCTCCTAAATTTTTTCCCAGACTCTGAATACATGGTTCACCTATTTGGTTATCATATAACCTACTTCAATATGTGGTCTCTAATAAATAGGACAGCCTTGGTATTGGGCCAAAACATTTAGAAATAGCATAATTTATCTGATGGTCGATATTTATATCCATGCATTTATTTTCTTTTCTATAAATCTGTGTAAAACCTACGGATCCATTTAGGTGTCATGTGAGAGGCTTTTTGATATTCTGTAGCTGTAATCCATAAAATTGTTCTGACTGATAACAAATGCACAATTGTCTCGATACTTTGTTTTGAAGATTCACTGAATATTATTTTAATAAAAGTTGGACTTCATAATTTCACTTGATAAATCATAAGCACAGAAGTCCTATACAGCATACATTTTGAAAAAAGCACTTTATGTTTGAAATTCCCTTCATATAGTTGACACAGAGCCTAAAAATAAAAAAAATAAGTGAAGAATGAATATTGTGCTTTGTAAAGCACATATCATCTGTACTTTAGCTTGGATCTCGATTTCAAACAAGATTTTACTATAAAAAACACATTGGGTGGTTTGGATCGTCCGTTTGAATTTTAAAATCCAAGCTGTGAGACCGAAGCACCATTCTATTCGTGCTTTATAAAGCACAGTATGTATTCTCAAAAAAGTATATATATAGAGCAAACTGTATCTTATTAGGGTCTGCTGCACAAATAAAAAACAGAGGGGAGGGCAGGAAAGGTTAGGATCAAAATAAGTGACCAACATCGTCTAAGGTTGTTGCCTTGCTCCAGACCAGAGGGGGGAGGACGGAGGGGAGAGAAATAGAGCAGAGGTTGGACAATTCACAAATTTGAGAAGACTTACCTCATGTCTGTACCCCGATTTGGAGGGGCAAAAATTTGTCGAACCCTCCCCTCCCCACCCCTTCCTCCCCTGTATTTTTTTTTTTTTAATTTCTGGAGCAAACTCTTAAGGATTTTGAAAAATGCTCTACAGCAGTATTTATAGAGTTTTCAGATACGATATGATATGTTTCCTGCTATGCGACATAATTTTCTTCTCCCATCACAGCTAGGAATTGCATCAAAGTTACATATCTGCATGACTTAATTTCAGTGCTTAAGATAAATAGAGGTAATGGTGAACTTGTCAAATTCTGTATCATGCCTATTCAGGACACTCTTTACAGTTTAGGCCTTATCTGCCAAAGGCACTGAATATGATGGATTTTAATTTCAAATATGAGAATACTTCTTTTCTGCAGTTCCATTAGAATATAGAGGGTACAAAAAGGTTTTTTTTCATAAACGAAGTGAAACTAAGTGCTAACATCTTCAAACATAATACCTTCTTCTTATTTGAGTCTTGGTGAATATCCTATTGAGCTGAACTTTGTAGTTACATCCACATGCTTGACTGACGCGGCGAGTAGCACGAGTTAGTAGTTTTCTCTCACCAGTGAAGAAACACATAAACACAATCTTTAGTTTTCTTAATTTTTTGATTTAAACTGAAAAAAAGATACATCCCTCTTAAGAGGGTTAGTTCTGTCTATAATAACTGCTAGAAATAAAATAACTGCCACTACTAAAATAACTAAGCCTTCCTTTCTTTCTTATGCAGCTTTCCTTTCCTTTTCTGGTCCATCTGGACCATATATTCACTAGCTATCTGCTCTGCATCATTGACACCCCCTACTTTCAATTAGCCTCTCCCACCAATATATGCAGCAATAGATCCGTGGGCCAACACCATCGCATGAATTGACATGTTCAAAGATATTAAATTTACAATATTGTTTATTTATATTTTCCTTTTATTCTGTGATATTTCATAGAAAAGGGAAACGAGCGTGCTTGTAAGAATAAGGCCAGGATGGGAGAAGATTAGAAGCTACCTAAGTTTCCCCAATGACCTAAGACCATTTGACGTATATGTTTGTACTATGGCTGACTATTTCTTTACAATGGAAATGTGGAGGCTACTTGATCCGCAGTTTGAGTTGATCGCTTCTAGTCAGCTACACAACCGAGTCGTGTATGCCAAAGCCAGCTCAAAGAAGTCGCTGCACGAGATATTTCATTACAGCCAGTGCCATCCCAAACTGGCTCTGGTGATTGACAGCAGCTTAGATGTCTGGGATGAGAAAGACCAACCAAGGGTTCATGTGATCCCCACATTTTCCCCATACTCTGCCCCAGAAAAAAGGTAAAAAGAGAATTTTTGTTCCTTTTGTTTTTGGAGGTTATTGTTTTATCTCTTTTTTGTGCTTTCAACTCCCAAAGTGATGATGTTTATTGATTTTAGTACAAACGATACTCCTCTACTTGATGTGAGAACTGTTGCATCCAATGTTAGCCGGGCTTTTTTCAGGTTTGTGAAATTTGTTTGTCTCATTCCCTTAATAATAAAAATGAAATTTAGCCCTGATACATGAGAAGTGAATTTTACTCTCCTAGATCCTAATCTGAAAAATTAGCTTTTATTACATTAGGGATTTTGACGGCGTCTTTCTGTTCCAAATTGATGAGGTGTTCTATGAGGATGAATCTGCTAATCTTCCATCTGCTCCAGATGTTGAGAACTATTTAACTTCCATGGTAAATTTGGTGAGTCAACCATTGTATGCGTTTCTCTTCAGGTGTTTATGAACTCATATTGGTGTCAATACAGGCTGAAGATGATGATGCTCTTGCCTTTTATGGGGATCCTCTTGCCTTTGATGGAATGGCAGATGATGAAGTTGATGATAAGTTGAAGGTTATCTCCTTAAATAGTTCTCTGTCCATCAAAAAAGTGTCTACTGTTTGGTATAAGGTCTAAGGGAAAATGGTTATACAATTTCTCCAAAATGAAATCACATGGTTATAAAATCAACCATAGTAATGAATAAAAAGGTCTTACATGACTTGTGCAATTATGATAACAGGCAAATGGATTAGTGTACCAGTATTCTGTAGCGTTGTTATTACAAATTCTTCTGTTGAATTATTTTTAGGAAACAACTACGTCACTAGGAGAGGAGAACAATGACTCTGAGGATATAGATCTTTCACAACCTTGTGATAATGGATCAAATTTAGCACTTGTACCTGTTAAACCTGGTTCGAGTGGTAAAGGGTTGCCTTATGCGCCTGAAAATTGGCCAAAGAATGGAGATGTGTGGACTTGGAGGGTTGGCCAAAGGGTAACAAAATCTGGTTATTGTGCAGATAGGTACAGTACCTCATATTTAATTGTAGTACTGTCTTGAGATAGCAATTTGTTGACAGAGCTGATCCAATTGGCTAAGCCTGACCACTCAGTTCACTAGTTGGGTTCTGCTCATGGCTTTTCACCTCTCGCATATTGGGTCGGATCAACCTAATTTAATGTAAATTAGATGTTGTGAAAATAAGAACAATAATTCCAATAACATACTCTTGACTGAAATGGATGGTTCTTTGTATAAAATGAAGAGGAGGAAATCCAGTATGTATTTAAACAATCCAAAATTGATCAATATTTTTTAGATAGTCTTGGAAGTGGCTACCAAGTTAAAAATTGATCAACCTTGAAGTGCCAAATTTGGATATAACTGGTCTGAGATGACCTGATAGTTGAGTCAGTACATGACAGCAGTGTGGTACTGGTAAGGCCCATTATGTTAACATTGACCTGAACATGACACAATTTATGTACCATTGGCCTTTTCCAAAATATTTTTTTGTTACTTGTATATAAATAAAAGGTGCTGACTGACAGGTACCTTTGCCCTCCAGAACGGTACACCAAAGGAAAGTTGGTTTTCTCGAGTAGATTATCAGTTGAAGAATTTGTGAAAAAGGAGTTCCCTGGTGTTGATGTTGATTCCTTCTTTGCCACTTTTTCTTGGAGGATACCTTGTATAGGCCGAGGTTATATAAAACCATGATTACTTTGAGCGATCCAATATGTTCGACCTAAATTTTAGGATTTTTGGCAATATACATTCAGTAATTTAAAATATTTGAATAACACCAAGTATTTCTCATGTGTGCAAGTAGGAACCGCCATTTTTGAATTATTTGCAAATATTGCCCATAACAAAAAATTAGGTCAAGTGAAATCTTTTTTCATTTATTGCCTGCAGGCATTTCAATTTGCTTAGAAAAAGAACTGCAATTAAAGACTATAATGTAAAGCTCCAATAGAATACTGAATTTAGTTGCCAAGAGCTTACAAATGTGGATTGATATTAAAAAAGGTAATTCTCTAAGACTTTTTAGTTTCCTGTCATATAGGGCTTACACGTTTAGATAAGGAATACAAAACCATAACTGAACTTCCCAGCCCTAATCCAATACCAGAACTTGAACTGGAACCAAAACCAGATTCACCTATTCCTGAAGGACTCTGCAAGGCACGCAACAGGACCTGCAACCTTCGAAAGGAGCAGCAGATGCAAGCTGAAATAACATTGGAATCAGAACCATTTCCTTGTGACATATGCTGCTCAGAACCTGGCTTCTGCCGGGAGTGCTGTTGCATCCTATGTGGTAAGGCTGTTGATTGGACACACAACAGTCATGCATTCATCCGTTGCATGGCCACAGTCAACAGTTTGTACATATGTGGGCATGGTGCACACGTTAAATGTGCTCTCCGTTGCTTCATGGCCGGTACAGTTGGGGGAAGCATATGTCTGGATTCTGAGTATTATTGTCGGCGGTGTGACAATAGGATGGATTTAGTGCCGCATGTGGTCAACATTTTAAAGGTTTGCAGGTCAGTTGGGTCAAGGGAGGAGGCCATGTCAGTTCTGGATTTGGGGTTGTGTGCTTTGTCGGGCTCCAGACGTGCAGTGGGAAGGAAATTGCACGATTGTGTTGATTTTGCCTTAAGCATGGTAACTTTTGAAGTACCTTAAGCATCTCATTTTGCAAATTACTCTGGTCATTGATCATAATTCCAACTACCGACATTTATGAGTTCTGTAAAATTGAACTTGGTATGTTATGGCCATATTGGATGGACAGGTGTGACATCAAGTTGATAACCGTGCCCTTAACTCTACCAAGCTCCCTTTCTGTTAGCCTATATTGAATTTGCTTCAAACCAAGAATATTACAAGTTTTAAATTAAGTTAATGGTTTTAGTTTAACCTCATGTTTTGTTTTCCAATGTTTTCTGCCAATTGCATGTTTGGAGATCAATGACTTTTTACAACCTTTGTTTTGGCAGAAGATTTGACCATAATTTCTATATCCTTTTTATATTTTATGCATTTATACCTTGGATAGACATGTTTCCTGCTATTTCTTTGGGATGGAATAACAGACTAACAGTCCCATGAACCCCTGATTCCTGAATGTGACTGGCAAAGTACCAAAACCAGTACAGCACCTTCTTCAAGTAGCTTTTTGGTAGGAACTTTCAACTAAGTCTGGTCAGTGTAGTAACAATCATGCATTGCAGAGAAATGATGTCATATACAAGCAGTTCTGATACACATTGGTTCCTATTACAAATTATTGTTTTCTTTGGGCTTTTGCACAAAATTATACAATTTTGAGCTAATTCCTGCACAAAATCATACAAACTTGTTTCTGTAATTTCAGATAAAGAATGGAGCTGCACTTGATGAAATATTCATAGAGGATTGGATATCATCTATTGATTCCTCAGGTCAGTATAATAGTATGGCGATCAAGGGAGGCAAAAGTTGAAATGTGGCATCTTCAGTTCTGATATATATGAGATCTATGTACATGGGAAATTGTTTTTTGGCTAAAATGTAGTCTCTTAGTATACAACAATCATAGAGAAAAATGAATAACCAAGTAATGAATTACACCCTCTATGTACCACTCCCTCCTGATTCTTTATAGAGAGACATTTGGTAATTTTTACTAAAAATTTTAGTGGCTCATCACAGTGATGTTAGAAATATTTTTTTTTAAATTTTAATTTAGTGTATGTTTATATGAGGAATACTAATTTTAAGTTCCAAATAACAGCCAAAAATTTGCATGAGGAAGATCACACAAACATGGGACCTCCTTTGGAGTTGGACTCAAATTTAAAAATCCTCCCTCGTAAAAGAAAAGGATATGATGATGATGATGATGAGACAACAATGCCATTAAAAAAGAAAGAAAATCTCAGCAATGGCAGTGGACCCCACTGTCGAGACCTCAGTTTTAGTTCTTTGCTGGAAGCAGAAAAGGAGGTCAATCGTGTGCTCCTTGATTTGAAAAAAGAGCAAGAAGAGTACAAGATTGTAGAGGAGAAACTTCTTTCACAAAAAGACCACCTCTTTGGATTGTACCAGGTCCTAAAATCAGAGAGAGCTGACTTGGACGACCCAATTGTGCGCCAGTTCAACAATGCTGAGACCTACAATGCTCTTGTATCTAGGGTCAATGCTAGGGCTGATGAGGTGAAACAACAAGAAGAAAAATTGCAGGGTATGCTGGGAATTGCTGAAGAATTCATACAAGCGCGCAAAATGCTGAGGGAACATTTTGGCGAGCTTTCTGATAAGAAAACACTTGTCAGTTGATCATAGTTTTGTAGTAATAGCCTGGAGAGAGATGTGGTTTAGTGTGAACTGTTGCTGCTTGCAAGATTTTCGGTTTATTCTTTTTCTGTCTTGCAAATAACAATTTTCACCATATTGGTCAAGAGTTATTTCATTTTTCCATACCTGCTTAAGCGATTTCTGTTTTTTTTTTTTTTTAGCTGAGCAATTTACTGATAGTACTGATGTACTTGCATCTGGATTCTTGAATTATGACAATTTTTCTAAATTGTGTATATTGAACCTGTACAAATGAGGTCATGTGGAGAATGTAGCCCAGTGGTGTGTTAACAAATTTCTAAACAGCCTAAAAGTAAAAAGTTATGTGCTCGCCTGTATGTCTTTCAAAGCTTCTCGATGTTCTCTGCCTGCTAGTAAACGCTGGTATCCTTGATACTGTAAAGTTCGTATCTGCACTTGCGCAGGAAGTTTGCCAGTTATGACTGTTTAGAAGCGTAGCACTTTTGCCTCCGTTACAGGGAAATAACAGTAATTCAGGCTCAGTAAGCGAAAATCAAATGTTCAGATAAAAAAAAACCCACTTACTTTTTTAAGGCCTGCTAATATCCATTTTCATTTATAAAAAAAATTACTAAGACTAATCACATGTAATCCATTAAGACACTACAACTATTTAATCTCAGTTCTCGAATGTGCTATCCAGTAATACTGCCATACTGAAGTTCAAAACATATTAAATGCTGTAAAATCAACAGCGTTTGCAAGTTGGGTTATGAGTGACGCTCGGAATTTTAAGTAGTATTTAACGAGGAACATATCTCATGTGTAGAAAAGAAAATTCTACTAAGTAGTTACATCTCAAAAGCATTACTACACCGAAACTACTTGTATTGTGCTTAAGCATTTTGTTCAGGAATTAATCAAACCCAGAGTAAACACCATTATCACGCAAAAGCCTCTTCTCCTCCTCGACATAATTCTTGCCTCTGCTGGTTTGTCCCAAATCCCTCTTTCTCTTCTCCTTTTGCGAAAATGACTTCTTTTCCTTTTCCCTCTCCATTTTATTTGCAGCAGCATGAAGCAGCGTCTCACCCCGCACCAGAGCAGCTCTAGTGCGTTCTCGCTCCTCATATGACTCAGCAGAGCCATCATTGTCACCATGTTTGTTTTCGGTTTTTCTGTCTTTTCCAGTGGACCAAGACCAATCGGGTTCTTTCTCAGGTTCCTTGGGAGGTGGCACTTTTAGTATGGAGGGCCCACCTCGGTACCCATGTCGGCTTAATGCGTCAAAAGCGAGCTTCTTTTGTCTTGACATAGCTGCCACATTCATAAAACACATATGGTCATAAAAGGAATGACACCAGCATAATTCATTCTCTTGGTACACACTTATTCTGGATGGATATCTGTTCAAATTATAGAAACATCCAAACGTGCTGAGGCAATCAATTGGGTAGTAGATTGTTACTGTATACCTGGTACAGAGCAATGTAAACATTGTACATGTAATTGTTTGTTTATTGCCATCAAAACAAGCTGCCATGCTTAGCCTTGGAAAAAAAACATAAACAAACAAATAAAATTTCAAGTTATTCAAATTAGAAAGATAAATCCTAAACGTAGTACATGGTATTCTTAGCACAGTTTTCATTAATCCACCTGATAAGGCAAGCTGAAGTGTTAAACCATAAAATCATCAATTCCATAGCCAATTAAGAGCTATCACAAAAGAAGAAAGAAAGAATCAGTTCTAAGGGAAAACTGGATCAATATAGGCATGATAAAATTCGTCACTAGCCCAAATTTTAGCTAGACTTAATGGAGAGGCAGTAAGCCTGTATGTTTCTTCCATTAACCACACAAGGGCCTCGGCTTTGACTGGATGAATGAGCTCATCAAGCGGGATGCATGCATCATCACCTGACGAACCCAGTCTAAGGCAATCCCACTGTCTTAGCTGGAGGTTTGTCAGGTAGTGTAAAGGCTGGTGGTACAAAGCTTTTAGTGAGTCAGCCAGGCCTTGCCAAGAAGTGAAAGGCACCTGGGACCCGCGTGCAGCAGGGATAGGAATGTGCTTCATGTATTCTTGGTACATTTCAGCCTTTCGAACCAGTGTGTCTGTAGTGTTGGGTTCGGTAATATGGTTGGAATTAGCTCTCTTCTTCCTTGTTCCTATAATATATTTTGTTTTGGGAACCAATTTTCAGAGTTTCAAAATAACAATTCCAGAATTTTGGTACTTATTAGCTTTATGCAAACAGAAAAAAGAGGGTATTGAACTCAAATATTTCTAATTCCAGTTCAACATAAAATCAAATTAAGTACATCATTCCAATTATGCTTATTCCTGTGCGTAAGGACGCTACGAGTGATCTAAATTGATTAGGTACTGTCGATTTGGGAAATTTGCACAAATAATGAGACAGGAATTGACTTAAATTGTGACAATAGGAATTTCCTACTGGTTAAGGATGACTTCACTGACAATGCCCAAGAAGAGG
The DNA here is from genome assembly GCA_028095005.1 of Rhynchospora pubera. Classification (NCBI taxonomy): domain Eukaryota; kingdom Viridiplantae; phylum Streptophyta; class Magnoliopsida; order Poales; family Cyperaceae; genus Rhynchospora; species Rhynchospora pubera. The sequence continues at coordinate 153,928,531 of CM051462.1, read as the reverse complement.
TATCCTCCGAAAAACCTTAACACAAAACCCTAGATGAAAAAGAAGTCACAACAGGACATTTCCTCTTGAAACTCAAAACCCTAATATACACCAATTTCAATAGATAGCATATTGACAAGAGAAATTTAATCTTGGGGAAAAAAAAGAAAAGAAATTGTAGTTGCTAAGGAGTCACATACCATCAGATTTAGATCCTTTAGCTGAATTGGGAAGGCCAAACTTGTTCCCTTTTGCTGCGCCATTATCGTCGGAGTCAGAATCCGACGAATCGTCAGATGACACGTCACCCAACTTGTCCAACTCAGCCTCGGCTGCTCTCTTCATTCCGCACTCTTTCTGATGCTAACCCCAAAAAAAAGGATTGTGCGTGTAAGAAAATAGTTCGAGCAAGCGACTCAGCTCTGATTTTAGCACACGTAAAACGGTGGTAGTTTGAGAGAGAGAATATTCCTTAGCTGAAAGAGGCCGGGATTTGCTTTGGTCACAGCTCGACTTAGTCGGTTAGATTCAACCATATGTTGTCGGCGACATGAGACCTGGAAAAAATATTAATTGTTTCTGAAAAATATATTTGTTCAAGAAAAAACGTTAATTGTCCTAAAAATTAATATTAACTGTCTTCATATACATTTAAGTGTTGTAAAAAATAATTGTCGAATATAAATATATTTTGCATGATAATTTTTTTTTCAAAAAAAACATCTTGATGGATAATTCATTTTCCATCAAAAAATTCAGTCTCGAACATTTTATACCATGATTATTGGCAGGCTATTAAAGAAAAAAAATAATATATCTATATCTTTCAATCTATCTAAGCAAAAATAAAATCATAAAAAATAATAAAATTCATCAATGCAACAAAATTAATAACGAAATAATCTTTTTACTATTCCTAAAGAATAAGCATGTAATATATTCTAAGATTTATAAAAAAAAATATAATATGTCCAATAAAGATTAGTAGATCAAAATTGTCAATTCGAATATCTGTTTTATATAAAAATGCGGATAAGATATTTATCTGTATCTGTATTCAGATCCACATCAATATTGCTTATGCTTTCCATATCTATATCCATATTTCATTTTTAAAAAATTAGTATTTGCATATCCGCTATTTTTTTAATACGAATATGGGTCGGTGGGACCATTATCCTATACAACTCCAAATAAAAACTAGCCCCGCAAGTTTTTACCATCTACCGTTCGATCTAATTTGGACAGATAAATTTTTATGGACGGTACGAATTTCGACAGATCTAATATTAATTATGAAATATTTATTATTAATCGGACGGCCATAGATGAAAGAGTTGCATTGCACGTTTTTTTAAAACCTGAAAGAATTCCCGTTTTCACCCCTAAACCTATTGCATGAATAAGCACCCAATGCAATAGGTTTGCTAGTAATTAACCAAACCATTCACAGCACGGCATGACCTTCTGATCTCACCCTTCGTCTCGGTCAGCACCCGAATGATGCCCATTTCATCTTCGACTCCGGAAACTTTGTTTCCGACAGTCTGAAATAAGACGAGGGCATTTCTATTAAATTTTACTTTGGTAAATTGTATGCGAATTGCGAAATACCAAATCTTTTGTTGATATATTTCCATGGCGCTAGACGCAATTCATTAAAATAAACCATAATACAGGGAGGCAATACTGTGTTCCATCTGCTGAAGGAGGAACCACTAAACTTTACTTTGGAAAATTGTTTGCAAAGTAACAGACTAACAGTCACATGATGTGGAATCTTTTTTAGTTGCTCACGTGTGGACCCAGAGATGTCTCTGACCAAGTCTTTAACACAATAATTGCCCTAACATCATTTCATTCACCTTTACTCTCTTCAATTTCGATCTTCTCCACTAACTCAAGAATACTAGAGATATGTGGCTAGACGGAGCGATTTCCAACCTTCTCTCTCTTGGCGCAAAACTGCTGCCTGCTGTCAGTCAATTTTCCTTATCTTCTACTGGAGAAAGCCATCAGAATCAGATCGAGACTGAACTGAAGAAGCTAATGAAGCTTCTGGAGTGGATCAAGGCCAGGCTGTACGATGCAGAGGAGAGGGAGATCAGGGACAGATCAGTGAAGCTTTGGCTCAAAGAGCTCAGGGGTGTTGCTTATGATGCAGAGGATGTGCTTGACGAGTACCATTATGAAGTTTTACGTGGGCAAGTTGAGGCCAGAAGAAGCATTCAGGTAATTATATTTATTTCAATGTTATTGAATGATAGGCAAAATAATCAGATCACAAGAATATAGCGGTGCTGTGTACTTTTCCTTTTTCTATTGCAATATTTCGGACATCCTTTAACATTTTTTATTGGACTTTTCTGTTTCTGTTTAAGCCTTTTCATGTTTTTTTTTCCCGAGGTAAGCATGTATTCTGGTAAGCTGGTAAAACTACTGTATAATTTGAATGGAATTTCCGCGCCTACACACTTCTTCGCCAAAAAAAAGAAGAAAAAATGTACCTCTTGTTTTTTAGATTTTTTTTGACACTTTCACTATGACAAAGCGTTTGATAATTGGCGACAGTCATAAAATAGTAAAATTATCACATATAATACAGTGTAAAGGGTAATTATAAACTTATAGGTGCCAGATGACATGCTCGACAAGATTCAGCAAATTAGATGCAAATTTGATGAGATTACCCAAGACCGAATAGCATTACAACTCTCGGAGGAAGAAGCACCCAGACGTTACAATAGTGATCTGCAAATAGCCCCAACAAGCCATTGTGTAGTTGAGTTGGATATCATTGGTCGAGAGAGGGAAAAGGAGAAATTAATAGATCTAGTATTATCTAAAAGTCATGATGGCAAAACTATTTCTGTAGTGACAATTGTTGGCACAGGAGGTATTGGCAAAACAACCTTGGCACAACTTGTCTATAATGACCAAAAAATTCGCCAAACATTTGATAAATTTGGGTGGGTATGCGTATCAGAAGATTTTAATGTGCAAAGACTCATAAGAGAAGTTATTGAGTCTATTACAGGGAAACCATGTGACCTTACAAATCTAAGTGTTATCCAAGATTATATTAGTAAGGATATAAAAGGAAAAAGTGTGTTTCTTGTTCTTGATGATGTGTGGAATGAGAATAGACATCTTTGGGAGTCATTCTGGAAATCTTTTATCTCGGTCTCCTTGTTGAAAATTCTGGTGACCACGAGAAACGAAACTGTTGCACGCATCATGCAAACACTGCCAACTTTCAAAATCAACTATATGTCAAATAAACAAAGTTGGCGCTTGTTTCAGCGTTATGCATTTGGTGAAGTTGTTCCCAATAGAGGCTCAAAATTGGTTGAAATCGGGAAGCTAATCTTGAAGAAGTGTGGGAACTTGCCTTTGGCGATAAAGTCGATTGCTAGTCTTTTGAGGCATGAGCCAGAAGAAGAGAGTTGGAGAGAGATTTTAGATAGTGAGTTATGGGAATTGGATGTCCGAAATGAGATATTTGAGCCTCTTCAGATAAGTTATGCACGTCTTCCCACATACTTGAAACCATGTTTTTTATATTGTTCTATGTTTCCCAAAGATCATCTCTATGGCTCCGTTTGGATGGTGTGGGAAGAAGGGAATAAGGGAAGAAGGAAGAGGAGAAGTGGGAATATGAGAAGAGTGGGAAGAAGGTATTCCGAGAAGAAGGAATGTTGTTTGGATGTTGTATTAGGAATAAGGAATAAGGTTTTTTTATTTAAATAATACATTTTCCCAAATTTTTTTTTACAGTGGGCCCGTTGCAATTGTAACCCACATAAGACTCGATCAGAGTCGAGTCGACTCAGTCCGCTAGGGTTTCACGCTCCCTTCTTTTTCTCTCCGTCGAAGTCACCTCTCTCTGTAAGCTAGGTCCGACTATTTGTTGCCCCTGACTGCAAACGCTCCAGGAGGCTTCATGCATCGCCATTGTAGAGACACCGAAACTGCCGCACAGTCATCCATGTGGAGCAACGGTTCTCAAATCAGTAGAAGTGATGGCTTGCCTATCATTCCCTGCCCGGAGTGCGGTTTAGCCGTGAAGAAGCTCGTCAGTGGAACCAAGAGGAATCCAGAGAGAGTGTTCTACAGATGCATTAACCAGGTAATATTGAGATAGTGTTTGATTAAACCTTTCTGACTTGAAAATTGAGTTCATTGGAATTAAATTTGATAAGATTGAAAATTGAGTTCATTGGAATTCAATTTGATATTATTGAAAATTGAGCTGTGATTTCGCCTTTTGAAATTGGTAATTTAATTTTTCCTTTGAACTGTTGCAAATTGATGTAGTACATCCTTCATTATTTGTGTACTGAGTACAATACCTAATCGGCTATAAAACCCTGTCCCTTATTCATTGTGTACTGAGTACTACTGGGTTTACCTTAAAAAAGATGATTGTTCATATGTGTACTGACTACAATTTCTTATCTACTGAGTTCAATTTTGATTAAAAAATGACTTTTTGTAAAGTGATGCACTGGAATATTAGTCATTCACAGAAAGATAGAGGGTAAATTGATTTTTCTTTGGTTAAATTGGTAAACAGAACACTAGATGCGAGTTTTGGAAATGGGAAGATGACTACATCAGATTTCTAAGACGTGCAAATATTGTTACTCCATCTACTCAAGATGAGAATGTTGACACACTGCGAAGACTCCAAAGACTGGAAGCTCAATTGGATTCTCTGGCACTTCAATTCGAAACGAGATGTCAACATCATGATGATCAGCTCAAAGGTTTGGTGGCATCATTAGATAATTTTAGAAGGTTCAATTGTCTAATTTTCATTGTTGTGGTTGTGACTCTTATCATACTGGTCTTCTATATAGGTTCAAAATCTATGTAAATTTAAATTAAGCACATTTACTACATGTTTTACCTTATTTGTGAATTTTGTTGGTCCCCTACCTTCTTTTTGGTTTACTTTGATGGTCTGGTAAATCATTTGAAGAGGGATCAGTAATGGTATCAGTAATGGTACCAGTAATGGTATTTGTATTGGCAATATTTAGTAATGGTCTGGTATTTGTAAATTTAAATTAAGCACATTTTCTATTTCTTTTTACTTTGAATAGATCTGATGCAAAGGTAGTTTATAAGGTTTCATACACACGTATATTTAGCCCTCAGTGAAGTGATTATATATTACATGAAATCTCAACTTAGGCACACTTAGGTTCATACAAGAAAAGGCATAATAATAATAATAATAGGCAGTACTTATGCACACTTTGGTTCATAAAATAATATTTATGTTGGAGGGAGGGTTTAGGGTAGAGGGTTGAGGGTTTATGGTTTATGGCTTAGGGTACAGGGTTTAGGGTTGAGGGTTTAGGGTGCAGGGTTTAGGGTTTAGCGTTTAGGTTAAGGGTTTAGGGTTTAGGTTTTAGGTTTTAGGGTTTAGGGTTTAGGGTTTAGGGTTTAGTTTTTTCGTTTGAGGGTTGCGGGTTTAAGGTGTATGGTTTAGGCATAAGCGCTTTTGTAGGTACCTGCTTAAATAGTTCCAACGTAAAACTAATTCTTACATATTACATGACTCATAATAATAATATTACATATTACATGACCCAACTTAAATTGACACAACTTAAAATGACACAAATTCTTAATAACATATTACATGACAGAAACAGTTACTCTAAGCAGTTCCAACGTAGTACTTGCATATTACATATTATAATAGTTCCCTCATACTACATATAAATAATATATATAATAAGTATCACAACACATAACACCCAGTCACCCACTCACCGATTTTGCCTCATTTGCCAAAGAGCATCCTTAATATGCTCGCGCAAGTTCGTTCCGCTTGGAAGATCAGTCAGAATTTCCTGTTGTTGTTCTTCTTGCGAGTTGTCATCATCGCCAACACCATTATGCTGTGAACCGTCCATACCTTGTGGCACACGGAACATTTCATCAGATGCATCATGATGCTTAATAAAATTGTGAAGAGTGCAACATGCTCCAACAATTTGAATTTGGGTGTCAAAATTAAATTGTGACATATCTTTCAAAATATGAAACCGATTTTTGACAACGCCGAATGTTCTTTCCACCACATTTCTTAATTGGGCATGTCGGTGATTAAATAACTCTTGGGGGGTGTCATATCGATACTCCCCTTGACTCCGTGCACGATCACGGAACGTACCCAAATGATAACATACTCTACGATATGGTGCTAGGAATTGAGAACTGTTTGCATAACCGGCATCAACCAAGTAATATTTTCCAGACGGAACGCGTAATAAACGCTCTTGAACCGCCGATCGCAAAACCGTGTTATCATGGGCGGATCCCTCCCAACCAGCCACTACGGCTAAGAATTTACCATCAAAGTCGACGGCGGCCAAAACATTTTGTGTGAACTCCCCTTTTCTATTTCTAAATCTTTCTTTGGTTTTGTCATTCTTGTTTGGAAACGCCGGTATGTGGGTTCCATCAATCGCTCCTATTGCATCCTGCAATTTTGATTGTTGATATTTTTTAATAAACGAAGTAATTCCATAATAAACGAAGTTATTCCATAAGGATAAAAAGTAATAATAAAAATTTTCTGTTATTAAATGATGCGGTTACTTCTCTTAAAAGTAAGAATGGGCTTCTCTTATTAAATGATGCGGTTACTTCTCTTATAAAAATTTTCTGTTATTAAGAAATTAACACACCAACTCCTACACGTTACTTCTCTTAAAAGGAAAATTAATTTTAATAAGGATAAAAAGTAATAATAAAAATGAAAAAAATCTTTATACCTTGAACAAACCATATTGTGTCCCATCCGCAAGCTTGGAGTGCCTCGGTGTATTCGATTTTGGTTGTTTTATATAATGAGAAGATAATTTCACCACATAGTCTAGCACATTGTGGATACATCTCCAAACCGTCTCCAGCGAATGTTGAAAATATTCTGCAATTTTGCGCAACTTTGTTGCATGACCCAGTAATTCCAACAACATCCCCACTTGCTCTTCAATTATAACATCTCCATTACATTGCAATCCCTTGGATCGCAACTCATTGCATAGGGTATTGAATACATCTGTGCTCATCCGATAGTTCGCGTAGCAACGGTGGGGATGACCCTGTAGTTGATTTGTAATCATTGCAGCTCCACTCAAAGGTCGATCATTCTGTACCTGTTTCCATTCAAGATAACAAATTCTAATTTTGTCCCGCCTCCTAATAGCCTGTTGCATAAGCATTAGGCCCGCCATTTGCATGTGCTGCACTAGGATTTCGTCGTCCGAGTCCGAATCATTTTTTTTGCTGTCGTCTTTTGAATCAAAGTTGGAATCCATGTTGTGTGGATAGACTATCGCACTTCGGTTTAGGGTCCTTACCTAAAAAAAATTGAAAGGAAACTTTCCATCAGGAACCTACTAATTTAAACACAATCAACAGAGAAATAGTTGTAACCTACTAATTTATGAGTTGGCTAATAAACCATCAAACAAATACAATTGTTTTAGCAGCCGATAACACAATCAACAGAGAAATAGTATTGCACAAGATAACAGAATGTAAACACTGATAGTCAATTTAAACACATCTCACAGAAACAAATATAGTAATAACACACAAACAATCCCTAAACATAAACAACAAATAGTAATAACACAGCAACTTATAGTTTGCATAAACAATCTAAACAATCCCTAAACATAAACAACAAATAGTAATAACACAGCAACTTATAGTTTGCATAAACAATCTAAACAATCCCTAAACATAAACAACAAATAGTAATAACACATAAACAATCTAAACAAGCAATCTAAACAACAACCCTAATAAACATCTAAACAAGCAATCTAAACAATGTAAACAACCCTAAACCATAGTTTGCATGCCCTACGACAATCAGACCACACATCTAGCAGAGGGGGATAGTACGACAATCTGCTCTAAACAATGTAAACAACCCTAAACCATAGTTCGAATGCACAAATTCTGCAATTAAGAAGGTGGGGGGGTCTATAGTGCTTTGCGTAATCGTTGTTGTAGTAGTACGGGTACGCTGGATAACCTGGGGGGGGCGGTTGAACGGTACGCTGCTGTTGACGAGACTCATCAGTATTGAATGGGTGGGGGTAGGGTGGATAACCAGGGGGGTGCTGCTGTTGTGGCACACCAGAAAAGAATCCGTTGGGGGTGGGGGTGGGAGGATAACCCGAGTGGGGGTGTGTTGGAAAGGTGGGCGGCTGTTGTTGTGGCACATCAGAATGGAATTGTCTTGGGGTGGGTGGATGGACCGAGGGGGTGTGGTGCTGTTGTTGTGGCACATCACTATTGACATGATTTGGGGTGGGTGGATAACCAGACCGGACCACTGAAGGCATGGTGGTATGCTGTTGTACTGGCTCCTCAAAACTGAACTGATCTGGGTAATACAGTTCAATCCAGGGGTACAAATCCATATCTTCTGAATACAGCCAGTAATTCCTAACATCTTCATCATTGAACCTCTTTATCAGGTCAATGCGTATTGAACGTGTTATCCCTGGAATTTGATTCATCCGGGCAATGCATTGCTTAATTTCTTCACCTTTCTGTGTGAGCTTTCTTTCGGAAAGACGGACCTGATCTCTAAATACACTCAGCAAGTCATTATTTAATTGCATTGTGTGTTCATCATTATCCCTCACACTACTGAAAAAATCTGTCCTCTGGTTATAAGTCCCTTGACATCTCTTGCCCCTAGTCACGGATGGTGAACCAGAATCACTGCTTTTCCGTTTGGAACCAGAGCTCGTACCACGTTTTGAAAAAGAGCCCGTACCACGTTTGGAAGCTGAGCATGTACCGCGTTGCCGATAAGTACGTGTCTGAGACTCTTGTTGAGTGAAACCATTACTGAAGTGATGACTCTGATTGAGTCCAGACCCATCACCAAAGTCAAAACCTGGAGGTGCAGTCGGGTTGTCCCACTCATTCCGATCGATATGTATTCGGCCCTCTACCCGTCCTCGATCATTATCGGTTGAACCGGATCCTTCACCATCATCGGATTCATCGCCGAATAAAGTTCGACGGTCACCTTGAGCTCGGATACCTCCACACAAGGTCTCGAATGCAGCGAACCATGGAAAGGGTCGTCTCAGAAATTTAAGTCCTTTCTCATTGGTCTGCAATGAATGAACGTGGTGGATGTTAGTGCATCATCAATTCATCACAAATTAAATTAGCAACTATGCACAGAATTAATTTTTCAGTTATAAGCAATATCTGAACTAGAAAAAACAATATATATGAATAGGGATAAAGAAGGCAACGCTTTTGGCACTTCCGATTCAAACAAATTCAAAAGTTTTTTAACATGTATTAAAATTTTCAGTTATGTGCATAGAAAAAACTAAACCACTTGAACTAATTAATTTATTTTTTACAAAAATTAAGGCACTGATATGATATACTATATAATTCAAATGAGACAATGATATACATATAATTCAAATGAGTACTACAAAGGTTCTTTACAGATGTTAAGAAATGTAAGGTTATTAAAATCCTCTCTGTCCTGTCTAGATGTTAAGAAATGTAAGGTTATTAATTTCCGTGTTCAGGTTGTTAAAATAAAAATAGTTGGGTGTCGTCTCTCTCTCACAAAAAGAGGAAACAAAATATAGAATACTCTTTACAGGTGGACCTACTAGCTACAATGCATAATCAGAAAGTGAAATTAATTGTACTTTTTTCATCAGTAGATAATGAATGGGACATAAAGAATTGGACAATGCAGGCTTTACGTGGCCACCAATATTAGCAAAGTTTATTAATGCAATTTGTGAAACATAAATAATAATGTGGTCTGATTGAACATGCAAGTATTGAAGTTGAACAGTGAGGTATAATAGTAACAATAATTATAACAAAAGTGAGGTATAATAGTAACAAGATCTATAAAAAACAATCGAAATCATTTACCAGTAAACTCAACTTGTAATAACAGGAAACTCATATATAAATAACAAAAACAATTGAATAAAAGGGTAAAGTGGAATACATACTTGGATTATTTCTTCAAGAGTCTGAGACGACAAGTTCAACTTGTGGTTAGTGTAATCCCAACAGTCCCCCCCGGACAAGGTTGTATATCGTTTCGCAGCATTGTATTGCTGCTTCAAATGTTTCACCCTGTTCTTGCAATTTTCCTTGGTTCGACTCGAACCTGGCAGTTTGGATTTGAAAATTCTATGGATTGGGGCAAAATTTTGTATGTTAATGTGGTTGAGGCCACGCAGGAGTTTGTACTCTCCAACAGCGTCTAGGAGAACTTCCGTCTCCTCATCAATCCAATTGCCACTTCTTCCTTTACCGGGGGTAACATCCTCATCACTGTCACTGGGATCGTCACTGGGTCCTGCCACTCCTTTTCCTTTGTCTTTTTGGGACTTCTCTGAATTTGGTTTCATTTTTCTATATAGGGAAATTTAAATATATATAATAAATTTATTAAAGAACACTTCAACACTAAGCTTCCCCCATTTATGGACCAAATAGTATAATATACAGGGGAAATTTTAAAATTACTAGTTCATATGATAGTACATGTAAGACTAGACAAAAATGACAATGGAAATATAATAACAGATCCTGATGCATCACTTATCAGATGACTAATTCAGAATGAAACATTACTTATTACATGTAGCAAAAGCAAATATTATATGCTAACAAAATCCACACAAATGTAAAACTGTCATATCTCTTGTGGTAATAAATTTAACAGACTAGCAAGAAACCTTAATCACATACAAGTAGCAGCTAAAAAATAAACCTAAAGCTTCAATGAATTATTTGTTTGACTGCTGCAAATTATATAAGGGCGTCCCTTTCACTGTTTAAGGCAAAAATTATGAATTGAGTAGTACACACTTATTACTAACCCATCACAAACAGTTGCATGTCTAATTGAAGTAAATGAATCATCTCCTAAGTTACCAAAAGCACCAATTAAAAGTTCTGTACAGACGTTTCCATTATTAAAGACAAGTCATAAAAGAGGAATTACAGTACAGAAGGCCTCAAAGAAGGTGGCTGCTGACTTGTCCTCCTAGCCGCGGCGGAAAAGCTTGAACGACGACAACAGATCTGCGATGTGAGAAGTGCAAAAGAGAGGACAACAATTAACCCAAAAGATTGAAAAAAATTCCAAGGCGTAACTAAACAAATAGTGTGGGAACAGCACAGATCCACCAACATCTGAGCAACACAATGTCAATCTTGAGCCGCAACAATAGAAATTCGTAAACAAAGACGACTGAATAAAAAAATCCCAAATCAATTAGAAATGGGAAGTACACACAGAGGACGAACCAGTTTGGGATGCGAAACAAAAATCCGAGACAATCTACAGATCGGAATGGAAGCAGGATAGGACCGCCGCCGTTGCTTGCTGCGTCCAGAAGGGGGCACTGTCGGCATAAGCAAGAGGGAAGGAGAGGTGAATAAAGATTAAAGAGGATGGAAGAAGAAATGGATCTGTGGGACGCAATTATTGAGGAGAGAGATGGTACGGAAAGATTCGTTTTTTCGCTGTTGCTGCGTGGAGAAGAGGGTTTATATTATATTTTTTAATCACGCGAGTGGGTTTGGGGAAGATATTTATTCCCAGCAGAAGACGGAAGTAGCGATTTATTCCTAGCCGTTTGGATACATGTTACTTCCTTCTTCCAGGAAGACGCCCTTATTCTCTCCTTCCGTAGCATTCCAAACAGAGCCTATGATGCAGAGGAGTTGGTACAGTTATGGATTTCTCAAGGTTATGTGCAGAATAATAGATTAAAGAATAAAAAAAAGGTTGGTTGGGAATATATAAAGCAATTGTGGCAGAGGTCATTTTTTCAAGGTGAATATAGAGAGAAGGAATTTAAATTTACTCTGCATGATATAATTCATGATTTAGCGCAATCCATTTCCGGACATGGATGCTATTCTATTGGTGAGGACATGGTCTCAAGTTTTTCTGAAGAACCATATCATTTGTACATGGTCGTTCAAAAGAACTTATAGAAACTGACCGGACTCCCTTTAGAAAATTCACTACTCTGCGTACACTCCATTTTGTTGAGCAATATTTTTTTGGCTTTTCCACAACTGGTTTTAACTTTTCAGAGGCACAAAGGTTAAGGGCGCTTAAATTGGAATGGGGTGATTATTTAGAATATGCTTCATTTGTTAATTTAAAACATCTTCGTTATATGTGCCTCAATAGTCTACCTCAAATATTACCTGAATGCATATGCTCCTTATATAATTTACAATATCTGACTCTCGATTCATGCCGTGTCGGTGTAATGCTAGAAAACATACAAAATCTTGTTAGTTTAGAAGAACTAACAATTTCATATTGCTATGACCTCAGGGTGTTGCCTACATCCCTTTGTCAACTTAAAGCCTTGCAAAAGCTCTTTATTCGTAATTGCCCTGTTATGGAGCTTCCACGTGATATAGGAAACCTTACAAAACTTCAACATTTAAATTTTGTAGATACTAAAGTCAGATCTCTTCCACCTAGCTTAAATAAAATAATAAAAAACATTAAAGCACTAAATGTCAACCTTGAGTGTAGTACCATAGGATGGTTGGACCATTTGGTTGATCTTGGTGGAACACTCAATATTTCAATAAAAGGTGGGTGCAATTTAGAGAATGTTCGCTGTGCTAATATTGAAAGCATGCATAAATTGCACTGCTTGATGCTAGGATGGAATTTAAATTTTTCTGTTATGGATGAACTTGAAGACGGGTGTGTATTTATCGATTACAATGGAAATGGAATTGATAGTGGTGATGAAGTAATTTCGGAAATTGATAGTGGTGATGAAGTAATTTCGAAAATTGATAGTGATGATGAAGTAATTTCGAAAATTGGTAGTGATGATGAATCATTAATATGTTGGCTTAAACCTCATCCTAATCTTAAAAAGCTTGAGATACATGATTACCGCAGCCGTACATTTCCATGTTGGATCGAGAATCCCACCTTATTACTTGAAAGTATTGTACTAAAATACTGCCAAGCTACATTCCTTCCATTTGGCGGTCTTCACAAACTGAAACACTTAAAATTAGAGTTTTGCTATTTGTTGCAAATTATACAAGAAGACTCCCTACCATTAATGCTTCAAGAGATAAAAATTTCAAAGTGTCACAACTTAATATCTGTGACGGGAATACAAAGACTGAAATCTTTGGTCAAACTAGACATCAACAATTGTTCGAAATTGTGTTGGCTGGATCGTTGTTGGGATTCAAAAACATGTACAATTACTGTTACAAGGTGTCCCAAATTAAGGAAATGGCGTTTACAACAACACTTGTCCTGCAAGGTACTTGATATAATTTGTTATATATTTTTTTTTGTTGGATACTTTAGGAGACTACCATTAACCTTGTAAGCTATATATATTTCTTTTATGAGAAATTTAGAATGAGAATAGATTTGCATGATGTACACCATTAAAATGAAATCTTCATCGGTATTTTTTTTTAAAACCTTTTGATACTATTACATGCTTGCTGTAATTAATTGTATGTTGATACATCTTATTGTAGGGGTGGGGAAAGGGGCGTGCAACTATACTGTTAATTACTTGCAACGGCATTTATATAATAATAAGATCCCAATATATTCCGCCCCTGTTCCACCACTACAAAAACAAAAAGAAACAAGAAATTTCATGTCTCTTCTTTTAAACATTACTCTATCCTAACCATGAGGGTTTAAATTAATCCTTGATGAAAAAGGGGAAATTGAATTCATGCTGACCACTGTAATTTAATTTGTTTCTTTTGCCTTTTCTTTAGGAAGTTGAGCTATGGATTTGGGGTTACGGCGGTCGTACATTTCCAGATTGGATCGGGAATCCCATCTCATGTGCATCACTCGAAAAGATTGAATTAGAACAGTGTACATTTATTACATTTCTTCCATTTGGTGGCCTTCAAAAACTGAAGCAATTAATAATATTTTTTTGCTTAAATTTGCAAATTATACAAGAAGAATCCCTACCATTAGGAATTGAAGAGATAGAAATTTCATATTGCGACAACTTAATATCCATGAAGGGAATACAAAGACTGAAATCTTTGGTCAAATTGGACATCATCGACTGTGAGAATCTGTGTTGGTTGGATCATTGTGGGAAAACAAATATAATTACTGTCTCGGGGTGTCCCAAATTAAGGGAGCTGTGCTCACAACATGACATTTGCTACAAGGTACGTACTTCATATCATTTGTTATATTTCTGTGGATTGAGGACACTGATATTATCAACATCTAAGTAATGTTTTCTTTATATATAAATAAATGGATGTTTTTGCATATGATACCGTTAGAAAATAGATACTAGCTGTAATAGATGCCATATATAGATTATGTTCTTAAATTAATAATAGAGAGCATAAAATGGGGGTGCAATCGTCTAGGATAATATTTGTATAGTAATTAAGGTTCCAATCTGGTTAATTTGCCTTAGATCCATCCTGTTTGAAAATGGAAGAGCAAATTTGTCGGAAAAATAAATCCCATCAGCAGCTAATGAATAGACAAAACAGGAATTTGTGTTGAACACTATATGATCCTAATATTTTGTTTTGTTCTTTCCTTTTGTAGGACTCATGTGACGCAATCCAAATAGGAAGTTCATCCGAATGGACCGAATCTGAACCAGATTCGGTAGCTTAGGATTTACTATATATTTTTATTTCTACATTTACATCTCTATTTCTGTAAATTTTCATTTTATGTTAGTATTTCTAAATGGGACTAATAAATCGAAAAAAATTAAAACTAACGTTACTGTTCACTCAAATTTTTGATAATAACTGTAAAAAATTCGAAAATTTTAAAAATAATATTGTTAGATCGTCATCCGGATTGACGAAAATACAAACTGCTTGGATCAGCATCCCGAATAACGATCCGTTATTTGGAATGACGATCCAAACAAACCATTTAAATGCACGGCCAAAAGCCAAAAGTGATTGAACTTGTCACATTTTTTTTTAATTTACAATTTTGCTTTTGAGCCCTTAAATTTTGTGTTATTACAATATATATAATTTGTGATTAGAAATTAAATATAATTTAAATACCTGTTATAAAAATATAAGTATATAATCAAAGAGGAGCGTTCTGGTGTCACTGAATTACGGTGCCACCAAATGCCACACATCAGGAGCCGTTAGATCTAAAATTGATAAACAGTCTGGATCTCGTTTTCGTTAGAACCCTCTCCATCCAGGTCCCTCCGTGAAATGAAAAGAAAAGAGAGAACAAAAGAAAAATTCCAATCGCCTCCCTCTTCGGCCGTTCTCTTCCCCTATTGACAGCTCGATTTCTTCTCGAGTCCCACCTCTCTGGCCAAACCTCTCCCTCCCCGTCACCTCTATCTCTCTCCTCCCTACTTTTGTCACTTCTGCCGCGACTCCGATAGCTCTCGCTCAAAACCCTAAATTTTTCCACAGCTGCACATGGCTCGTCTACCTCAAGCAGTGATTTTATGGATTCGAACAAGTTAGAAACGTGAAGGACTTCTTGATCTTTTTGGCTCACTTTTTGAAATGGTATTGCATCTTCCCCCTTTGACACGCACATACACGCATTTGGTAGAAAGTTTGCTTCATTTTTTGTGTTATAGATGTTTGTGTCGTTATTTTGACAATCTTTAGTTGGCTTTTAATTTATTGATAAAATAATTCGAATTTTAATTTAAAATAACTCCTGGTACGTTGTAACCTTTTTGACAAAAAAAAAGGTTTTAATACATCTCTATGTTTTGCACTGTTTAATTAATATGATGCATTTTTCTTTGTAAAGAATCTCATGCTCTTTATGTCTAAATTAATGTGATATTTTTCATTTTTTTTACCCAATTTGTTGTTGTTTTTTTATTAGGAGCCACTGCTATCTAAGGATAACGAAGAGGTTTTTAATATCAAAGAATTGAATGAAGATACCGGTAAGTCTGGTATTGAAGTGGAGATTGAGAGGGGTAGAATTGATGCTGGCAACACGGAGCATACGGATCAAAATATTGATGGTCTGAAATTTTGTGAAGGCATGGTATTTAAATTATATTTAATTTCTAATTACAAATTATATATTTTGTAATAACAAAAATTTTGAGGACTAAAAAACAAAATTGTAAATTAAAAAGATGTGACAAGTTCAATCACTTTTGTCTTTTGGCCGTGCATTTAATGGTTTGTTTGGATTGTCATTCCAAATAACGATCCAAGCTTGGATCGTTATCAGGGATGTCGATCCAAGCAGTTTGTATTTTTGTCAATTCGGATGACGATCCAATAATATTATTTTTAAAATTTTGAATTTTTTATAGTTATTATTGAAATTCGAGTGACAGTAACGTTAATTTTAATTTTTTCGGACTAATAAATGGGACTGCCTTGGTAATTGGTATGGGCCAAAACATTCAGAACTAGCATAATTTATCTGATGGTATATATTTATATCCATGCATTTATTTTCTTTTCTATAGACCTGTGTAAAACTTACGGATCCCTTTAGGTGTCACGTGAGAGGCTTTTTGATATTCTGCAGCTGTAATCCATAAATTTTAAAATTGTTCTGACGGATAACAAATGCACCATTGTCTCGATACTTTGTTTTGAAGATTCACTGAATATTATTTTAATAAAAGTTGGCCTTCATAATTTCACTTGATATCATAAGCACATAAGTCCTATACTATACAGCATACATTTTGGCTCTGTTTGGATGACTTCTTCCCGGAATAAGAAATAAGGAATAGCCATTTTTTACCAATAAATTTATTTCTAACTATCCAAACTCTTCACAAAAGTTACACATTTCCCAATAAATTTACCCATTCCCAATAAATTTCTTCCCTTCTTCCTTCTTCCTACCTTATTCCCACACCATCCAAACGGAGCCTTTGAAAAGAAAAAAAAAACATTTTATATTTGAAACTCTCTTCATATAGTTGACACAGAGCATAAAAAAATAATAAAAAAGGTTGACACAGAGCCTAAAAAATATTAAAAAAAAATGAAGAATGGATATTGTGCTTTATAAAGAAAATACGTGATTCTCCCCTCTTTGAAAATTTTTTGTTAAAATCTCTCTTTCATATTCTTTTTTTTTCTATATGTCCCCGTCTTTTATTTTTATTTTATCTCCGACGTCCCCCTTATGTTTTAGACCAATTTCTCCTTGAATTAGGAACGTATTGTCTGATCTAATCAGTTAATTTTTTTTTTAAGAAAAACAGGGGTTAATAAGCTAATTTTAGATCAGAACTTGAATAAAAAGCATCTCTTGTTATACTTATCTCTGCTTGAGCAACAAAACTATCATCAACTGATCTTGTTAGAGTTTAGCGAGAAGATGAGACAAAAACTATCATAATCTAATCTTAAGGGCAACATCGAGCAACATGCCAGGATTCAAGTCAAGTGAAACACCTCACTTTGGCGGCCGCTACTAAAAATTTCTAAAAAAAAAACAAAAATTAAGTGAAACACAAGAATAAGTAAATTTGGATTGTCGTCTTTTGGAGTTTATTGTATCTCCTAAAAAGTAAAATAATAAAAATATGTGTTTTAATCATGAACAAAAAAATTTACATTCAACTTTAAATTTTAGGTATTAGGCGTATGCTTACTTAAAAATGTAGAAGCACCTAAAATTTATATAAGCATTGCGTATAAAAAGGAAACTGTTAATTAAATTTGAAAGTTTGAAATATCGATTATATTTTGAAACCGTAGCAACATGTGGCATCAAATATTGTGGTATTAATTCATTTTGTATCATATATAGAATATAGAATTATAATGTTGTTTATAGAAGTAATATTTTTTTAAAAATTTTACTTTAATGATTTCTAAACTTGAAATAACATTTTCCAACTTTTTCCTTATGTTGACTAAATAAAAGTTGTTACAAAATGTAATTTATACGAGTTCAGTGGTACTTCACATTTCACAAAGCATCTAAGGTAGTCAACTACAAATTATTTTCACTACGGCTCCGTTTGGATGAGGTGTGAGAAGAAGGAAAGAAGAGAAGAAGTGAGATGAAATATTGAAAAGTGTGTAACTTTGTGAAGAGTTTAGATTGTTTAATAATAAATTTGGGCCCTTCTTTCCTTATTCTCTTCTTCCCACTCCAATCTAAACACAGCCTACAACTGTCGAAAATGCATCAAATTTGGAGAGAATTTTTATTTTTTTTAACGTAGATCTCATCATACCGACGCATTAAATTTATATATAAAGTTAATTGTAAGATAAGAAATCGTAAACAAATCTAAATAGTCATAATAAAAAAATATAAATGTTTTTGTGTTGTTCCTTTTATATCCGATAAATAAGAAATGCTTTTCTATTTTTCTAAAGATTCTTATAAATAAATAAATAAGAAATCTGAAGGTGGTTTTTCAACAACAATAAGTTTCGACACGTCAACGCAAGTCGATCCATCCAATGAATCGCTGCCACGTGCGCGCTATTGACATCGTGGAATGCAGTTAGGCAACAAAGAAAGAAGAATCCGGTTCAAACAACTCCGATCGTCCGATCACCCGACCAGAATCAAATCGAACGGTTACAACACTAACTTTCGTTTCTGAGCAGCATTTGTGAATTTAATAGTAGCTTCGACCATAGAAAGTTAGAAACCGAGCTTCGGAGGCATCTAATGGCGCTTGGTAAGAAATTGTTTTCTTGAGAGAGAGAGAGAGAAGAGAAGAGAAACTAGAAAGAGACCGAGAGAGAGAGAGAGAGAGAGAAAAGCCATGGCAGCGCCTTTCTTATCCACGCCTTTCCAGCCTTACGTGTACCAGGTGTCTGATCGATCTCTTATTTAGTGCTACTCTTTCGAATTCCAGTGTAATTTCTTCCGTAATTCGTACGAATCTTAGTATTTGAGTGGAAAGTCCACGGATCTGGATAGATTTAGTTAATTCGTGGCTGTTGACTGACGGACCGTGTGATATTCTAAGCTGATTTTTGTCATTTGCAGTTTTATTTCATTTCTCTAAAATTAAGTAAATTTCTTGTATATATCTGTTGATCTTGTAGTTCAATCTGAGTTCTATTATAGCCTAGTCTGATCCCAATTGTAACATGAATTGAGAGTAAAAAGCTTTGTTTGTGAGTAAGTTGTGTGAGTTGAGAGTTATTCCAGTTACCTATCTCAAGTTTGATTGATTTCACTCCATAATTGGTCTCACATAAAGCAGCACCAGTAGCAAATCATATTCTCTCGTTATAGAATGTATTTTAAAGAATAAGCAGAAGTTGAGATAAAGGCCTTGATTATGTGTAAAAATATTTTATTTCTGATTTCTTTTGGGTTGAAGAGGTGTTGCTCTGTTAGATAAGAGCTAACTCTTATATTAACTCTGAACCAGCTTCCTTTTTTTATTATTATTATCGAACTTACTTTTTTGCATTGACAACTTGACAGTTCATTTCATGTATTTTGTTTAATTTTAACGCTAATTTTTTAAAATCAAAACATGACAATAAAGATGCCTATTAAAACTCAAATTATTTGCATAATGTTCTTTCTTCTTGTTTGTTTGGTACCAGAACCAACAGTCAACAGCCACTGCCTTTCAGATACTTGGTGGAGATTCTCAGATTGTACAGGTATTCCAAATACTATACCTTCTTCAAATATCATGCTAATTATATACTTCATTAAACTATGACTTGGGCTTTCTTTTTAGATAATGCTAAGACCTGGGGAGAAGATAACGGCGAGACCAGGTAGACCAGGATCGTTAGATGTACTGGTTTTCTGAAAACTAAATTTGATATCTTTGTGTTTGTAAATGAAAATCTTTCTTACACAAGTAATCAATGAGCAACGGGCCCATCTGTGTGCTAACTCTGTTAGCAGGTAGCCCATTAGATATGGACAACGTAACCCCTACCCTAGCGAGGCCCTCTTTTGGCCTGTTAACGTTGGCATTAACTAAAGTGAAATCGTTGTTTTGTGTTGTATTTGATTGGGAACAAAAGTGACGTGTCATGACACGATATTCAATCTCCCAGACGATTGTGAAACTGGAAAAAAGGATATTCTGTTATAGAAACTAGAGCAGATTATAGTTGTGTCCAAATTACATTAAAGTGAACTTAAGCTAGTTTTGGAAAGAACAACTGAGGTTAAATAAAAGCAAGGATTGAAACTGAAAGTTGAAGCAATAATAATCTGTTGCACTGTGGAAAATTGATCAGGCAGTGCGTGCTACATGTCGGGATCGGTTAAAATGGAGAATGTATATGTCGGGGAAAATGATGGTGGCCTTTGGCAGTGGCTTTTCGGACGAAGTGTTTCTAGCGTGATTTTACTAAATCAAGAGAGTGATGGTTATGTCGCTATAGCTGCTCCTTCTCCTTCTAGGGTTCTCCCAATCGACCTTTCTAATTTTGATGGAGAACTTCTCTGCCAGGTAGTTAGTGAATCTGTCTTTTTTCCTTCATTTTCTTGTCTGTTCTTATGGTTTCAAGTTAAATAGTAGTCTTTTGCAAATTGCAGACATAGTAGTGCATTTGTTGAGAGTTCGTACCAAATTTCCCATATTTATGATTGAAACCTAGTACATGACTGTATTATACCTATGTTTTTCATCTAAACTCGTGCAGATAGCTTTCTAATTCACGAATGTGAACTTGGCAGTATAGTGTGTAATTTCGTTTCAGTTCATGCTCATTATTTCTATTGTGTGAAAAATTGGATGGAGATGTCATGTTGAATTATTTCTTTGGTGACTTCAACTTGTTTGGGACTAAAAGCTTTGTTGTTGTTGTTGTTGTTGTTGTTGGTTGCAGAAATGATTATGGGAAAATTTAGTTTTACCTAGTAATAAGAATTTCATTTTCATTTTTTGCAATCTTTTGGGTAGAGAAACTAAATGGGCTCTCTTTGTTGTTGTTTTCCAGTTTCAAGTTCATCTCTATCATAAAACCATGGGGAAATGCAAATTTCCCTTAGTAGAACTTGACCAAAAGAATGCAATGGTGGCACCTCAATTCACTTTTTTAGCATTCTTAGTAGATGACTGGTTTATTGTGAAATTGTTAAAATTGTTGTCAGCATAATTACTGTTCAGATAAAATTTGGCTAGGAACCAAACATGGAAATTCATACGATACAAATTTGTAAAAAGAGAGAAGACAGAATATAAGCTACTTTGTTTTTGGTCGAAAGTGGTGTTAACTATTAAGTACCAGTGAAACCATCAATCATCAACTATTACATACTATTCATCACTGCAGCTGGGAGTCGAAGAAGCAAAACCCTAAACCTTACACTCGATAGATTACTGGCAAATATATCTTTCTTTCTTTTCCTTTTCTTGAAAGCTTTTAAGTCTTCATTAGACTTTTGTGCTTTCCTTTTGCAAAACCCTTATCACTGAAAAGGCTTGTCCCTAGCTTCCCAACCAAATGAAGCAGATTGTTTGCTTAACTTAGATCTGTGGACAAAAATAAAAAATAAAAATTGACTTACTAGAAGTGGCGAAAAAGATCTACAGTATATTGATGGGAAATTTTTCACTGGTCAGATGGAAAATGAAACATTTGTTGTCTCTAATGTCACAAAATGAGGGGTGGAGTTTGCAAAATAAACTCTTGCAGATACAATGTAACCAAGGATTAAATATACTGCATACCTATGCTGTTCCAGCTTTTAGTTGCCTGTACTGTGCCATTGTACCTTTTTTGTTTATCTATTATTATCATTTTTTGAAGAGTCGTTGTAGTACCATCTGGCTTAAACTAATGTTTGTTTCACTACAAGTTTTGGGTTAAAAATATTACTTCTGTTTTTCTATTGAGTGCTTTGGTTCTTTCATTGAATCATCAATTTAGTATAATAAATAGCATATGAAGAATTTTTTTTGTTGTGATTTGCAGCCAGATGCATTTCTTTGCTCGGTAAATGATGTGACAGTATCAAGTTCCATTGATCCAAGAGCCCGTAATATTGAGATTGGTGCTGAGGTATTTCTGTTTGTC
Source organism: Rhynchospora pubera (assembly GCA_028095005.1). NCBI lineage: Eukaryota > Viridiplantae > Streptophyta > Magnoliopsida > Poales > Cyperaceae > Rhynchospora > Rhynchospora pubera. The sequence goes on along the minus strand of CM051462.1, from coordinate 153,906,484 downwards.
TTTAGTTTTAAACTTTTTATAAGATACCCTCAAAAGATCTTTCTATAAGATACTTCTGACATTTTTACCATCTGGAGACCTTTCCAGGTTAAAGGTTACGGTATAACAAGGATAAGTGCGCGGATGTGATGGAAATTTCCCCTAGTTTTGACTTCATCACTTGTTTTTCCAGGTTATACTTAAACAGAAATTGAAGGGTCAAGGGTTGGCTTTCCTTGTAGGTGGTGGATCTGGTAAGAACTTACCTTCTCTGTATCTCTCTTTTTTTTTAATATAGTTATAATTATTGGTTGCATTCCTTCATAAATAAGTACTTCTAGTTTCGTGTTTAAATAAAATTGTTTCCACCTAGGCATTACTATTAAGTATTTATGGACAGTATCAAGTCCCCTAAACATTACTCTCGCTGTGCTTGTTGAGATTCTAGGCCAGAAACTAAACCAAAACAATTATAGGGAAAAATGATGAACAGTGATAGCTTAGTGATATAGTTGTCAAACATCACTAATTTGTTTTACTAATATTTTGGTTTCAGTGGTACAGAAAATACTGGAAGTTGGAGAGACACTAATTGTAGATGCTCCTAGCATTGTTGCTGCTACAAGCACAATCAGCTTCCAGTTGAAGAATTCCAGTCCTATGCGAAGAGCATTTGGGGTCAGTTAACTACAGAATTTACCCCTATTAATGCACCGTATCCATCTGATATAGCTCCAACAGAGCCCCCCTAACCTTCAACTAACATGGATTAGCCTCAAATGTCATCCTAATTAAACTATTTATGCCTTTACATAACCCAAATTTGTCTATATTGTATCTCAGTTTTTAACTCTGGTAAAATTGTTAAAATTAAAAGGAAACGCATTTTTGTAGGGGGATAATAATTTACTGGCAACTCTTACTGGACCTGGTGTTGTTTTCATCCAAAGCTTACCATTCCATCGCCTATCTCAGCGTATAGCCAGGTATATATTAGAAAAATTTAGTCATGAGTAACGATCAACCATGGTATTGTTGCAATTGTGAAGCTGTGTTTTTTAATGTACAATTAATTTTCTACATTCTTGCATAAATTGTAGGTCGGTGGCTTCACCGAGCTTGAGGGATAATTCAAAGTTCGTCATACAAATCGCAATATTCTTCTTTCTTGCCTATGTCATGATTGTATCTTCGATAATTCTAACAGATGTTTAGTTAAATCTAGAATTCGAGTATCTGTGTGTCATAAAATTATTTTTGTTTTTCATTGGAAAAAAAAAGAGGTTCTGTCATAGGATTAGGCTTAGCATTGTCCTTTGTAGATGCTGCTTTTGAGAAAAAGTGAGAATTTGTTTAAACGATTAATCCTGCAAGTGAAAATACCCCATGTGGTGCTGACATCCCAAATAAGTTAATACAAAAGTTTGCAATCAACTGTGTTTGTATTTGCACGACTGTTTTTTAGTCTGTTTGATGATGCAGTATACTTTTGAACCATGCCTAGCGTTGTATAACTTTGATCATTTACTTTTCCCAGCTTGGTGTGGGTTTTAGTGTTGTATATTCTTTGCTCATCTATAATTTTCAGCTTATCTAGAGGTTTTATATGAAAAATGGTAAACATTTCATACATCCTTAGAGCTAGTCAACCAATAAACATAAAGATGTGAGAAGTTATAGTTCAATTTGACGATTATCACAATTAAAATTATTTTGCATGAGTGTTCTTTGAATTTTAACATATAACAAATTTTATGTTTTAAACAAAGGTTTAAATAGCGGATAGCGGACTCGTAGCGGACATGTTAATATCATAGCGGATAGCGGATAGCGGGTATTTAGCGGCCGCTATCGGATTTACACACACAAGTGTATTTTGAAGGTTTAGTTTAGTCTAAAATAAAAAATTAAAATAATTTCAAGCAACTAATTAACGCTAACTAAAATTATATTTATTTTCTATGCATATTTGACCATTAAATTTTAAGAATTTGAAAATGTTCAAAACATAAAAATTGTGGCCAATTTTGTAAACAGTCCATAGAACTTTGGATCACGTCAATAGGAATTCGTATGCGAAAGTTATGTCCAAAATACTACTGCTATATCAGCAAATTATAAACTGCACCGCTATTTCCGCTATTATACCGCTATATCACCCGCTATTTTCCGCTATTTCACCGCTATACCCCACTATTGCCCGCTATAGGTCGCGCTATCGGACGGGTCGCTAAATCTGTAGCGTTGTAGCGGTGTACCAAATAGCCCCGCTATTGCGGCCGCTACGGCCGCTATTTAAACCTTTGGTTTTAAACGAAGAGTTTAACTTTTTCATTCTAAGATTAAATCTACATTTTTTATCAAATTAAATTATAATAATTAATGAATTATATTGTTTGTAATCAAGAATCAAAAACATCTTTAAATTTTAAATTATGTATTTTATATTCATATAATCATATTGGATAGATTTTTGAAACGGGATTGCTTTCCGTCATTCTCCTCTTTTATCATCCCCATCATCTCCTTTACAGACGTGTTAATTCCTTCCATTTTTAGAAAACACGGAAGTCGAGGGGATGATATAGAAGATAAGAGGATGATAGAAGTCCAAGAGATGATAAAAGAGGGATGAGGAAGTCTATAGAAGATGAGCGAATTGGAGGGAAGGAGCGAATTAGAGGAGGAGGGAGCGAATCGGAGGGAGGAAGCGAACCAGATTTTCCAGAACCTTTATATAAATATAAGTAGAACTTTTACATATATTAACTAGAACCTTTATGTATATAAGTAGAACCTTTACATATATTAAGTAGAATTGTTATGTATATAAGTAGAACCTTTACATATATTAACTAAAATTGTTATGTATATAAGTAGAACCTTTATATATATTAATCTAGTTATATTAACTATTAACCAAAATAGTTATATATATTAACTAGATCAGTTATAAATATAACTAAAATAGTTATATATATTAACTAGAACAGTTATTTTTCTTTTCTCTGTGTCTATGTCGTTCCTCCCTCTCCTCTTCTGTGTCGTTCAGCCCTCCATCTCCTCATCCCCTCATCCAAAAACGTCTAGGGAATTATTCCCATCATCTTTATTTTTGAAAATAAAAATTACGCATTGTCTAAAAATAAAAAACGTGTTTAAGGATGACGAAGACGATAGAAATAAAATGATCCTTATCACCCCGATTTTTGAAATGATGCTATGTTGTCACTTTCGCTGTTTCACACAGAAACCAAAAAGGTACTTGTATCAAGTATATACCTGTCAATATTAACATCCGTTCCACTGTTCCGTTCCGTTCCGTCGAAACGGAACGTTAAATGAAAGCTGAAATGAATTCCGTTTTCAGAAACGGAACGGAAACGGAACCGAAATTTGTTAACGTAAATGGAACGGAATACGGAAATGGGCTGAAATCAATAGGAAATGTGAGGCGGAACGTTAAATGGAACAGAAATTTGTTACGTTTGTCGAAACAGAACGGAAATGAAACAACCATTTCGTTCCGTTACCGAAACGGAACATTAAATGAAAATGACTGTTCCGTTTCCATCTCTAACGTTTGACAGGTATAATCAAGTACGCTACAGCATGACCAGATAGGCACGTTAACACTAACACGAGTACACGACCATATATGCCATGTCCATGGGAGGTGCATATTTATCCCGCCAAAATGTACAGTTGTGAACATCATTCTTTTGACAATTAGGGACAAGCGACACCAAATATATAAACTGAAGCATTCAATTAGATGGCACGTACGGTATAATGGCATTATATGTAAAATAAACCGCATGCAGTATTCGGAGACCTTCCAAGTTCCAAGCGGCACCGAAAGACCCCATTATCACACACCTATTATTAATCGAATTAAACAACGTGTTCGCTTTGCGGCTCTCAACGTGTCACACAACCCTACAGAACCACCTTACTTGTTCTTACCCCAGCCTCTCTTCCTCAACATATTACCCCAATAAACCCTAAACCCAAAACCTCTCATTCCCAACAAACAAAGAAGAACGGAAAAAAGAAAAAAAAAAAAGAGGAAGAAGAAAAAAAATGAGCCAAGATCAACAAAGGAGCGATCAACAGCAGCATCATCATAATCCTGGAGAAGGTATCAAGTATGGCGATGTATTCAGAGTCACGGGTGACCTCGCAGGGAAGACAGTGGCCCCACGCGATGCGTCATTGATGCAATCGGCTGAAAACATAGTGCTGGGACAGACTCGGAGGACGGGGCCCGCTGCAACTATGCAGGCTGCAGCCGCCCAAAATGAGAGTGCAGGACTTGCAGCGCATTATCAGGATACCGATATTTCGCAGGAAAAGGGAGTGACTATTACTGAGACAATTGTTCCGGGTGGCCGAATCATTACTGAATTCGTCGCCGGACAGGTATGTATGGCATTTATTAATTTATGTACATAAATGAGACTATTTTACTAGTAGGTAGAGGTTGATATTAAATTTTATAGACGTTTTGTTGCTGCTTTCAATATATTTTGCTCAAAGGTTTTCCCCCATCAGCTTGAGTATATTCTATATAAAAAAAAAGGATAATGCGAGCTCTTTAGAGTTTATTTTGGAGATCTTAACAATACAAATTTATTTAAGATGTCATTAATTAATTTCTTCGATCAAATCAATATGTTGACATGGATCAATGTGACCAATTCATCAATCTTTTCGATGATATACTAAAAGAAAATGAAATTCTTTTTGCTTATTTTTATTCAAGGAGCTCTTTTGCAACGAGATAAACGGGAGAAAAAAATAAATTATTATATTCACATGTCACTGTTATTTAGCTTGTTCGGCTCCGCAGAAGAAATCGCCGTTTATTATAACTAAAAATGAACAAATATCTTTGAACCGACTAGCCTATTTCTTTTGTATAAATTAAACCAAGTAGCATTCAATATTTAATTTTGAAAGGAATAGACAATTAATTTGCTAAATCCAGGAGCCGCCGTCCATTCTTCAAAGTTCAAACATGTGGTACTCACCATTCCAATTAATATTCATCATGCAATGAGTAAACACATGCAAATGATGATAATTCATGCCATCTAAAATTTATTTATTAGGCCGTCGGTCAGTACGAATCACCTGGACCGGGTGATGTGGCCTCTGGTTGTCCCTCTGGAGGCAGCCATGGCGGTATCAATAACCGAGGAGCAGAGAGTTGTGGCAATGGTGATGAGGGAAACACAGACTCAACAAAAATTACAATAGGGGAGGCATTAGAGGCAGCAGGACAAGCTGCACAGGATAAGCTGGTGGAGCAGACTCAGCAGAGTGATGCAGCAGCCATCCAAGCAGCAGAGGCACGGGCCATCGGCCTCAACATCACCATGCCTGGAGGTGTTGCTGCGCAGGCCCAGGCAGCAGCTGATGCCAATGTCATGACAACTAGAGATGAGGACAAGACCAAGCTAGGCGATGTCCTCTCGGTAATCAGCCAAATTAATTTAATTATATCAGTATCTATTTTTAAGCTTTTTGCCTAACTTGGGTGACTTAACACTAAGCTGAGCGAAAGGCATCATCACATTCTTCTCTGGTTTAATTGACTCGCTAACAAAATCCATATGATTAATTATGAGCAGGATGTGGTCGTCAAGCTTCCAGCTGACAAACCAGTGGAAAGGGAAGATGCGGTGAAGGTGGTCGGAGCAGAGATCCGTAACAAGGAGGATGCTCGAACCTCACCTCCTGGAGTTGCGGCGATCATGGCGGCTGCTGCCCGGCTCAATGAGAGCGCAACCTGAATGTAATTATGTAATGAATGAGGGTGATGGCTAGGTTTGAAGTTGTCTTCAACTATGTATACGAGTGTGAATATAGAAGAGTGTTGTTGTACTTTTCTTTTTGAATAAGCATCTTTTTGTTGTCCAGCTTTCCTCTGCTTATATTAATATATATGTAGTTTTGAATTTTGTTGCTGGCGCTAGAATGAAAATAAATTTAAGTTTGCTTCGCATTTTTGCTAAAATCGGTTTGAAAATATCTACTCGTGTCCTAAAGCGAAGTCGACTTCATTTCGCGTGCTTATTCCCCGTTCAATTACTTCGGAAAATGTACTTATAAAAGAGGTTGTATAATAAAACAGAAAAAGTACAAGAGTTTTGCTAAGGTGAGTCTGAGTTAGTGAGTCACACTCAAAATTTTTAGATGTGAGTCCTGGTTCAAAATGATTGATTTAAATCATCCAATACGATTTTTTTATTGAAATCTCTATGTATACCAAATTTTATATGTTTTTGAAATTGTTAAGTATTTTTTTCGGATTTTTAAAAACTGCTATTTTTGAATGGTTCAGAACTAATTAGATTAACGATTTTCTAAAATTTAAAAAAAACTTAAAAAATTTCAAAACAAATGTAAAATTTGGTTGTATGGAGATTTTAATAGGGAGATCGTATTGGACGGTTCGGATCGGTCATTTGTAAGGAATTAGTATGGTATTTTCATTCAATTTTAATACTCTTATGTAGCATACTGTGTTCTAACGAAGTGCATTATTACAAAGCAGTTAAAATTATATCGTTAGAAGTTCTCTTAATTAAATGTTAAACACTGGACTTCCGGGAATGCGATCAGCCTTGACAGCATCAAACCCGATCAATACTGAAACTCTTAAGGTGCTATAACTGCGGTGAAGTGGGTCATTTGATATTTAAATTTTAGAATTTTATGCAAACTACTGTAATAATAAGTCAGGCAGTTTAATATTTTCTCTCTTATAATTCAAGGATAATGTATTATGAACATAAAAATTAGATATATCTTAGCGATATCCAATGAAAAGTTGCCTAGTTATATTGTACTTGTCGTCGATCAGATATACTTTTAGGAAAGGGCAGACCGGCTAAGTTTTTTTATTGAAAAGATTAAAGATGAAAAGAGTTGACAGGTCTGAAATGGGAAAAAAAAAAGACAATTAATAAATATTAAATAGTCAAGCAAGAATTTGTTGCTCCTTCAATCCTTTTTTTTTTAAAAAAAAGAAAATTAAAAGATTTCAAATTCCCACCAAAGACACTGAATGTGAGGTATGTACAGGCAGGCCAGTCACAGACTCACAGGTCAGTCTTCATGAATCATGAAGAAAGCATGCGACATGCATGGATAGTTTGTCCTTGGACAAAAGCATAAAGATCAAATTTGGATAATTTTATCATCCGAAGAGGTGGATTTAAATACAATGTATAGGATCAATGTGATGTTCTTATATTCTTTATTACTATTTTTAGGTAATACTTTTAATGCTATATACACAATTTTTTAAACAAAAATTATATTTGACTTCATCAAAATGTGACAATAATAATTCTATAATTGACCTGCATAATTAAAAATTATATCATTTAGTACGATACATTTATTGATTTTAAACAAAATTAATTTCTTAATTTTTAGTTAGTTTGGGGACGTTTATTGAAACTTTTCTTATAAGATTCTATTAGACTATGCACTGGAAGCCTCCAGTAAATAGTACTGGAGAGTGTTAGCTGTGGTTAGCTCTGATTGAACTGGGTATATATATGCAACCCCTTGTAACAATGTAATTAACAGAGTTAATAAAATCATTCCCGATTCTTAAGTCTTTCATGGTATCAGAGAGCAATCAAGGCTAGTCGTCTCAGCTCCGATCCTTTCTTCTTCTCCTCTATTCTTCTCTTCTTCTCCAAATTAGCCATGGCGCCATCTTCCACTGCTTCCGATTCTCAAAACCCTTCGTCGGAGAATCTCAATTTGGATTCTACCACTTCAATTTCTTCTCCGATTGTCTACCTAACCCTCCCGATTCACACAAAATTGTCAAGATCCAATTTCTTGGCATGAAAATCGCAAATTGAGCCCTTGCTTCATGCCTATGGATTGAGTTCTTTCATCACATCTCCTCCTCCTTCGAATTCATCGATGTCTTTTGCTTCTCTTCCTACTCCATCACAGATGGATCCTGCTTTTCTAGCGTGGTACAAGCAAGATCAGATGATTCTTGCTTGGATTCGTGCGTCCCTCTCGGAACAAATCCTGGCGCAAGTAGTGTCGTGTGCTACCTCAGCCGATCTCTGGCGTTACCTTACTCAGTCGTTCTCTGCGTCTTCTCGAGCTCGTCTCACTGAATTGAAGAGAAAGTTGCAGAATCTGACAAAAGGGGGCACTTCTTGCTCTGAGTTTATCAACCAAATTCGAGCAATTTCTGACGAATTGTCTTTCATTGGTGCTACTGTGCCAGATGAAGATCTTGTTCTGCATCTTCTTGGGGGACTAGGTACTGATTACAACTCTTTTGTTGTAGCTGTGAATTCAAGACAAGAACCGATATCCTTTCTTGAAGCCCAGTCCCTTTTACTGAGTCATGAGGTGTTACTCAATGCTCAACAACCAGTAGTGTCTTCTTTACCATCTTCTTCCAATCCCTCTGCGTTTTATGTTCACAACCAGAACTATCAACCAAGGCCACCTAATAATCAGTTTAGAGGAAGAGGTGGGGGGTTTTAGAGGAAGAGGTGGTGGCTCCAGAGGAAGAGGTGGTGGTTTCCGGCCACCTACCAGTCAACCACTACTTCCAACTCCTGCCAATGCCAGTACTAGAAGTAGTTCTGACAACACAGAATCTTGTCAGATCTGTTTCAAGAAAGGTCATACAGCAAGACAATGTTGGTGGAGGTGTGATATGCGCTACTCAGATGATGTCAGTTTTCCCCAGACTGCCCCTTCTCCTCCTGTCAATCCTCAAGCTCATGTAGCTCACACAGCAGCTAGTGCTTCTAACTCCACTGAGTGGTACCTTGATTCTGGAGCTACACATCACATCACTAGTGATATCAACAATCTTTCCTCTTTCATGCCATATGAGGGTTCTGACAAGCTGCAAATAGGGGATGGTAATGGTATGCTTATCACTTATATTGGTTCTATGGTTTTAAATTTTTCTAGTACACAACTTGTGTTGACTGATGTGCTTTGTGTGCCTTCCTTTACAAAGAATTTGATAAGTATTTCCAAACTGTTAGCTGATAATAGTGTTAGCATTAATTTTCATTCTTGTTTTTGTATGATCAAGGATTACCACACTGCTCAATTGCTTCTTCAAGCCAAAGCTGCTAATGGTCTTTATCTGCTTACTGTTCCTTTGCACTGTGTACCTCATGCTTACTTAGGTGAAAGAGCTGCAGCAGATACTTGGCATTTTAGATTAGGTCACCCAGCTTTACAGCTTACAAAAAGATTGTTATCTGTTTGTAAATTGCCTTGTACTGATTCTATGTTGTCTCTTTGTGAAGCTTGTTCTATGGCTAAGTGTAATAAATTGCCTTTTGGCAATAGTTGTACTGTTACTCATTGTCCTTTAGAACTAATACATGCAGATGTTTGGGGACCTGCCCCTGTGTTATCTTCCAATGGTTTTCGCTATTTTGTTTTGTTTATAGATGATTTTACTAGGTTCTCTTGGATTTTCTTCTTGACTTCAAAAGATGAAGTTGCTAAAGTGTTCTCTAATTTTAAGATTCAAGTCGAGAATCTGATTGGTAAGAGTATTAAAATTCTGCGTACCGATGGCGGTACAGAATTTAAGCCTATTAATCGGTTGTTCCCTCAAATTGTACATCAATTGACTTGTCCTCACACCCCTGAGCAGAACGGGGTTGCTGAGAGAAAAAATCGCCACATTTTAGAATTGTCCTTGGCTATTATTCATCATGGTTCTATACCCTTGAATTTGTGGGATGAGATTTTTGCAAGTACCGTGTTTTTAATTAACCGCTTACCTCCTTCTGCAAATGCTTCAATTGTCTCTCCTTTTGAGTTACTTTTCAACAAAAAACCAGATTATTTGCAACTTAAGGTTTTAGGTTGTCAATGTTTTCCATTGACACGGCCATACAACCAGCACAAACTTCAATCTCATTCTACTCCCTGCGTCTTTATTGGATATGCTATGTCACAAAAAGGTTACCGTTGTTTTCAACCTCAAACAGACCGTATATTCGTCTCTAGACATGTTATATTTCATGAACAGATCTTTCCTTTCCGACAAATGCAAACGCATTCCTCTGCTACTTCTTCTGTTGATTACAATCTTTGGGCCCCTACTTCTATGCGAATTGGGCCTCCGTCAACCATTTCTGTTGGGCCTCCTCATTCCCCTTCCCGTCATTCTTCCTCTCCTATTACTGCTGGGCCTTCACTTGGGCCTCTCCGTGAGGCACAGGATGATTCTCTTGATATTACTATCGGGCAGCTTGCCCGTAATATACAACGGTCAAGAAATTCAAATTTATCTGCCCTTACTCCTGACCGTGTGTCTCTACCTCCTTCCACCTCTGATCCTCTTAGCAAAACTGATGCTTCTGCTACAGCTCATCCTATGACTACAAGAACGCGTGATCAAACGCGTCAGCGTCGCCAATTCCCTGACTTCGTTGCCTTTCTAGCAACCACTCCTCCAAGTTCTGATCCTACTACCTTTAATCAGGCCAACAAAGTGACACAATGGCAGGAAGCAATGCGAGATGAACTTAAAGCACTCAGTCAAAACAAAACATGGGTTTTGGTACCAGCTCCTGCTAATCAAAATGTGGTTGGCTGTAAGTGGATCTTTAAAACTAAAAGAAGAGCTGATGGGTCTGTCGAGCGCCACAAAGCTCGATTAGTAGCACAAGGCTTCACTCAGGAGGAAGGTGTCGATTACTTTGACACTTTTAGTCCTGTTATCAGACCAACTACCATTCGCATCATCTTGTCTCTTGCCTTGTCCAAGAATTGGTCTATACGTCAGTTGGATGTGAATAACGCTTTCCTCAATGGTGAACTGCATGAGACTGTATATATGCGTCAGCCGCCTGGGTTTGTCAATCCTCATTTTCCATCTCATGTGTGCTTGCTTAAAAAGGCAATTTATGGTCTTAAGCAATCACCCAGGGCTTGGTTCCAAACTCTCAGTGCCTTTCTGTTTCACTTGGGTTTTCAATCTTCTAAGTTTGACCCCTCCCTTTTTATCTATAATAATAATGATCAATTGGTGGTGCTTCTCATATATGTCGATGACATTATAATTACTGGAAGCAACATGGAGAGTGTAAATTCAGTTATCAATGATCTTCAGTCTCGGTTTCCTCTTAAGGATCTTGGAGATTTGCATTTCTTTCTGGGAATAGCAGTCCATTCCAGCTCCAATGGACTTCATTTATCACAGAGGCAGTACATATCTGATCTCCTATGCCGGACTCACATGCAACTAGCACAGCCTGTTGCTACTCCCATGGCAGTAAACACTTCACTTTCTCAATTTGATGGTGATCCGTTTCATGATCCTAAACTTTACAGAGCTGTGGTTGGGGCATTGCAATATGTAACCATAACCCGTCCTGACATCACCTTCCCTGTGAATAAGTGTTCACAATTCATGCATAGCCCTACTACTACCCACTGGAGTGCTGTCAAGCGAATTCTACGCTATCTCAGAGGTACAATTGATCATGGCCTTCTCTTCAAACCATCCAACTCTCTCAGCCTGCACGCATACTCTGACTCTGATTGGGCTGGATGCCCTGATGATCGTCGTTCAACTTCTGCTTTCTGCATTTATTTAGGCAATAATATCATATCTTGGAGCTCCAAGAAGCAGCCCACGGTTTCTAAATCTAGTACTGAAGCTGAATATCGCAGCTTGGCCTTAGCTGGTGCTGAAATAATCTGGATACAACATATTCTTCAGGAATTACATCAGCATCTTCTTCAACCTCCTGTGCTGTGGTGTGATAACATAGGAGCTTCGTATTTGGCTTCCAATCCCATGTATAATGCTCGCACTAAGCATGTCGAGATCGATTTTCATTTCATTAGGGAGAAAGTTGCAGCTGGACAGTTACTGGTAAAATTTATCAGTTCCAGGGATCAGATTGCAGATGGCTTGACCAAGGGATTAACTTCTGCGCGTTTCTCATTAATTAAAGACAAGCTGATGGTGTGTCCAGTACCTTCAGCTTGAGGGGGGGCTATTAGACTATGCACTGGAAGCCTCCAGTAAATAGTACTGGAGAGTGTTAGCTGTGGTTAGCTCTGATTGAACTGGGTATATATATGCAACCCCTTGTAACAATGTAATTAACAGAGTTAATAAAATCATTCCCGATTCTTAAGTCTTTCAGATTCACATGTCTTTGAGAAAATGAGGTAGTTGGTCTTTGCATGTCCATTGTTTTTTGAATCAAAGACAATAACAGATTAGTGAAAAACCGAAACTGTTACCTAGATTAGTTGTTGAAATTAACAACAAAAAAATATAATTCCATCGAGCAAAAAATTGTAATTTAACCCATTAAGAATTTCTTGATGAATATTTCTAACCATAAGTGAAATCAGAACATTTAATCGGTTCAATATTTTAAATATGTAGTATCGCTATAGAAGTCAAGAATAAATTATTTTTATATTTTTATGAAAGTTAGATAAAATATTCTTAAGATACATACTAACACAATAACAAAGAAATTGTTGCGTGTATGATTGCACTAAATAAATAAATAACTCTGCATCTGCCGATGATCCCAATCTGTCAAAGTTGGCTCGGTCAGATCAACAACCACAAATAATGAAATGAAATTATATTGTATATTCCTGACGGGGAAAAAAAATACATTGTATATTAAATATTGCAATCATTAAATCAGATGTCGGGCAAAACCTAACATCACTTTTATTTATCATCGACCTTTCCTATTATTGGTCTCTGAATAATTTCTCCGATCGTGCAAAGTACAAGCAATAATTCCGAGTTCTCGCCTTGTTAGTGTCGATTTATTGGGGTTTTTAAGTTTCTGAGTGAAGTTTGTATAAGCAGTTCTCTCTTTGCTACGTTGTAGTCTGATTTCCAGTTTCATTACGTCCTAGATTGGGTGTTATGAGAATAATTTGTAGTGGGTAGTTAATTTGAGTAATCAAGTAAACTGTGTTTTTGTACTTTTGTTTCATTATCAAAATGAAATTGGGTGGCCCTCCAATCTTTTTCAAAAAAAAAAAGTGTCGATATTGGGAATAGGCAATGAGAAGGGAGTTGATAAACTTTTCTAGCCTATTGGCTCCAAAATATTGGCAATATAAAACTTACGGCAAAAAAAAATAATAATAAAGCCAACAACAGAAAACGAAATGAATGTTATGATAATGATAATATTAGGTTCTATTTAATATGACAAATTTATTATAAAATTAGGAGATATGTGCTAGGTTAATTTGCAAAGCAGCCTTTACTTAGTGGCAATTGTTAATTTGAAACCAACACAATCCTAATTCCATGATGATTTGATTTAAATGACCTTACCAGATAAATTTATTCAAACAATCTGAAAGTTGCAAAATTAATTTAACCTGTAAAAAAACCCCAATATTATCAAGGCGTACCAATCCTAATAGTGAGTTATTAGATTACCTTTAAACCACCTTGAAATACAAGTATGAAAATATTAAGTCATCTTCATTTAAAACAAATAATTTTATTACTGTCCATTTTAAAGTTAATAAAAAAAATTTCCCAAAGCTGCCATTATGTCAACAAATAGATTTAGCTCAAGTTAATCTCACTAGTTGCACTATGTAATTCAAGATTTCCATACTAATGAACTCGTAGCTTTTGTGGGTGTTCTAAAATTAGGCGGTTAGGCCAAATTCGCTAGCAATTGGAAAACTCTCTCATGGTAATGGGTTTGACAAAGGGGCTAATTAAGTACCAAATTTTGGGTGCGTTTGGATAGATGTGGGAAGAAGAGAAGAAGGGAAGAAGTGGGAAGAAGTATTGGGAAGTGTGTAACTTTGTGAAGAGTTTGAATTGTTTATAATTTTTATTCTTCTTCTTCCTTCTTCTTCTTTCTTCTTCCAACGATCCAAACGCACCCTTTATTTCGGAACTAACACGCAGTTTTTTTTTTTTTTTTTTTTAAATCCGGATTCACACATTTGAATAGTTTTGAGCAGCTTTATACTTTATTTAGTTCCTTGTTAGTTCATGACTATATATTGTGTCATATAAACTTGCAAAATTGAATCATACCCGAGGTTAAGGACTCGGATTATATCGTGTCAGAATTGGTTAATTGGTCGATCGTAGTTAGATCTTTATTATTATTTTTATGATTGATGTAACTGTTTTTCATTGATTTATGCTATTGGGTTCAACAATTTCTTTTTGTTTTGAGTTTATGGAACCTAAAGCAGATTTGATTATATTTGTTCTAGTTTAAATTATTTACTTCTAAAAAAGTTTCTATCTGATCTCATTGGGGTTATACGGGTTGGTGGTGGGTTTTTAGGCCGGATTTTAGTTCTAAATTTCTAACATGCCATATATATTTGTTAGATTTAATTTGAGTCACAAACTCCCATTTCTGGAGGGAAAGAAACTAACATAACGACTTCAAAATTTTAAAATTATGTAATAACAAGTTACCTAAAGACGTCACTGTTTCCCTCCATTGACTCGTTTTGGAGCAGCGAGTAGTGACATTGTCATCATTTAGTATCTTTGCTAGTTACCCCACGCTTTTTCATATTTTGCTATTGGCACAATTACACGGAAAAAAGCCCACTGCTTTTATTTTTTTCCCCAAAAATTATTTGTCGTTTCATAAGAATCATTAAAGATGCTACGATGGTTTTAAGTTTGTAGTTTTCTTTTTAATTTGTGTTCTTCTGCTAAATTTTTTTTTTCATAACTAAGGAAAAAAAAAAGACAAGCTGATTGGCCTTAAAGATAATTTGATTTGTAATCCAACATTACAGACAGTATCTATATTTCATTATTTCTTAATGATGCATATATTATACTTATAAAAATGGTGAGATTTGATGCATGTTATATTTTTTTGAAGAATTGCTGATATTTTGCGCATGCTTTGACAAATCATTTTTCAGCACTTGTGGATTAAATTAAAATCTTTATTTGATTGACAGCAATATGAATTTAGAATTCAATTAAGCCTAAACTAATTAAAATGGTCTCACTTTTTTCATTTTTTTAAGTCTGCCTGCATTTTGATGGACAAGGTATAGGATTAATTCATTATTCATTTTTTTGACATTGCAAACGTATAATCACTTCTATTAGTGAATTTGCCCAAAACTATCAATTTTCCATCCTAACTATAAAAAAATTGTGATAATAAAATTTATGGAGGGTAGATATTTAAAAGAGTGGAGTTAAGTAAATCTTCTCATGGAATTTAAGATGAACAGGTCACAGCAGTCGAAGAAACACCATTAAAAAGATAAAATGTGGGCCTCACTTTACCTGAGTTCGTTTGGTCCATAGCTTTCTAGTAGACCTGGTCCAAAGAGTAAAATATATAAAACTATACCCGTTCTTTCACCCGTTTCATACTCCGGATCCGAATGCGAAAGCCATGAAGTTAAAAATCCCTTCCTACAAAAACCAAAAATAAAGAAAAGAAAAAAAAAAAAACCCAAACCCCTTGTCTCCTCTTCTCTTTTGCCCCAAATTGCCAATCTCTCTTGCCCAAAACGAAGTTGGGTTCAAAGCGATTGATTCGCCTCTCGATTTCTGATTCTATTCAACATCCTTCTTCGATCTCGAAATATTGGTTTGGTTGATGTAGGAAATCAAGCAGGCTTAATCCACTTCTGGATTTAAGAAGAAAGAGGTACCTTGATCGGCTAATTTTGCTTTTTTGTTGTTAAACTAGTCGAATTTTGAGTATTGGAGTCTCGATTTTGCTAGACATATCGTTTTTGGTCTGCATTGTTTTGATCTTATTTGTGGTTTTTCTTTTGTGATTATATATATATTTTGAGCTGATATTACTGCAAATAGCGTTTCATCTGTGGTTAAATTCTCACTTGGTTTCTATAAATTAGGGTTTTCAATGTCTACCCATGATCAAGACGAGGGGTCTGATGAGCCCAACAATAGTACATCGACTGTGGGAGAAGATAAAGGAAAGCCAATCGAAGAGAAACTGCTGTTAGATTCTGTTTCCATGTCTAACAAGAATGGTGTAACTCCTAATGGAAGCAAGAGAAAGAGAAAGGACTGGAGAGCATTTGCTAGTGAGAATGGGAGGAGGTCATTACGATCTGACATGGCAAGGCTACTTGCAGATACCGAGGCAGGCGCTCAAAAAGGATCTGGAATCCACGTCAACCTTTCTGGGTTGGAAGGTGTGGATTCTGTTGAATGCCGGGATAATTTAGAAGTGGAAGGGAAAGTTGAACAGTTAAAAGCAAAGGTAAATAAAGGGAGCGATGAGTGTGATGTTGGTTCAGTAAGTGGTAAAGAAGTAACTAAAATTGGTGAATGTGGGCATCTGAGCAACAGAGTGCTTGGTTCTGGTGAAAGGAAGGAAAATGATGATAATTCTATAAATGGAATTTCAGGAAGTGATTTTCCTTCTAGAAATGAGGTTGAACATTTGATAGATACTATAAGGAAAGAAGTAACTCAGCCTCTGGATGGGACTCAACCGGATGGGACAGATAATGGTGGGAATGGAGAAGAACTGGAAGGAAAGGGAATAGGTGGCGCTGAAGATGAGGTGACAGCTCATGCCGTCTCTGACAAGGTTAGCACCGAAAATGTTGAATGCGAAACTGGGGAGGCTGATGCTTCATATGAGAATTCTAAGGGAGCTATTGGGACAGAGGCATTGAAGGTGGAAACAGGACCTACTGATGTACAGGGAAAAGAACTGGACGAAGCAGAAGAGAAGGTAAATGGATACACACAGTTTAATGTACTAAAGGAGGCGAAAAAAAAGGTTTTCACTACTAAGAAAAGAACGCCAGTCCAGGTTGAGTCTGTGATTGTGGAAAGAAGAATTACAAGGTCATCTGCCGCAAAACAGAAGAGGAATGATGAAAATGCCACTGAAACAGAAGGCACAACAATTATTGAGGGGCAGATGGAGGAAGAAAATTCTGGATTAGATCAGACAGATACTGATAATTATGAACTTTTGAAAACTTTTAAGCACAAAAAGAACAAAAAAGTGAGATCCGATAGGATAAAGAGCTCAGATCTGATGGACTCTGATGAGGATTTTAAGCCCGTAGTAGAGAGGCTCAGACAGAAAAAAAAGGAAGAGGGAGATGGGGACAGGTCAATTCCATCAGGGGCAAACCGTGAGCCTCCAAGCAAAAGGAAGAAGCTGAAGATGGATAAAGACGATACTGAAGAAGTTTCTAAAGTTGTGAGGCGGAGGGATGGACCAAAGAAACCAAAGATGGAGAGTGAGGAGTCTGACTCTTCAAGTTACCTAATGGAGAGGCTTACCAAAAGGAAAGAACCCAAGATAAAAAGAGATGGTTCAGACTCCAATTCAGACTTTTTGGGTAGTGATCAGGAGATGGCTCCTGTGATGAAAAGACGGGGACGGCCACCTGTCTCCAAAATCAAAACTGAAGAATCCAAATTTGGTAAAACAATTAAAAAGAAAAATGAAAGACGGGCCCATCCACTTGGCTCCAAAAGCACGATTGAACTGGATAGTAAACCTAGAAAGGTAAGAAACCTAAAAGAAGGAAACAAAGTGGTCAAAGTTGAGTCGCTGAGTGAACTGGACGATAAACCTAGAAAGATAGCCAAGGATATAGTAAGTGGTATGATAAAGGATTTGCTCAGTCAACATGGCTGGACGATTGAAATGAGGCCCCGAAATGGTAGGAACTATTTAGACCAGGTACATGTAGCACCTGATGGTACCACACACTGGTCTGTCATCAATGCCTATAACCACTTTCTTAAGAAAATGAAGTCAACGCAGAGCCCGTCAAAAGGTAAACAGGTTGCTGACTTTACCCCCATTCCCGAAGAACTTCTGGGTTTACTTAAAAGAAGTGTCTGTAAGGAAAGATCTGATGCAGGAAAGAAAAATAAACTGAAAGGACATAAGAAAGGGAAATTCCTTGGAGTGAAGTCCAAAAAAATCATGAAGAAAGAGAAACTTAAGAAAAAAATTAAGAAAGAACTGTTAAAGTCAGCATGTAATGGTACTAATGAGATGGATGTGAGTTTGAGTGCTGTTTCTAAGAAGTCAAATACAGGAAGAGGTCGAAAGAAGAAGGCACGACTCACCTTGCTTGCACGCGGATCCCACGAGGGGGAGGCAAGCGGTGAGAATGACTACGTGCCATATGAATGGAAGCGCACTGTTCTCTCCTGGATGATTGACCTGGATGTGGTGTCAGAGAATGATAAGGTTAAGTACATTGACTCAAACAAACCTGACCCACTAGCACAGGGCAAGATCATCCGGGATGGGATTAAGTGCGACTGTTGTGAGAAGACTTTTACAGTCTGTGATTTTGGGGTTCATGCAGGGGCTGAGAACGGTAGCTCATTCTTGTCTAAACTAGTTGTGGAGGAAGCAGGGGTGTGTTTGTTACAATGCCTAGTGCGGGCTTGGGAGATGCAGTGCAAAATCTCAGAGCCAAAGGGCTTTTTTCTATCAGCTGAGACTAACGGCGTGGACCAGAATGATGACACATGTGGCGTTTGCGGTGATGGTGGCGACCTGGTTTGCTGTGACAAGTGCCCCTCAACATTTCATCTTGGTTGCCTTGGCATGGAGATGCTTCCCTCTGGCGACTGGCATTGCCCCTACTGCTCCTGTGCTTTTTGCACTAAGCTTTCCTCTTCACCTTTGCTTTCTTGCACCCAATGCAATGGCAGATGTATGTATTTCTTTTTCCATCTTTTTTTCCCCTTTTTGGCAAAATCATTATTTATTTCAATTTTATTGGCATTAATTAGGGTTTAGGTGCTAGAATCGAGTTGAAGTAGAGTGAGATTAGATAATTTGATTTTAAAGAGAGAACATCTAATCTCTCCTGAAATTTGGTCTTAGAGGGTGGAACCTTTGTTAGGTCTACAGAGGTGAATACTCATTTTTTTTTTTCAAAGGAAAAGAAATTTAAGTAAATTTTCTAGAAGTTAGTTTTCTGTAGTCATGTCAGCTGCATGTACTTTCAATATTGCAAAATTGCAGTGGTTGCAAATGCTGGTAGATTGATGTTTTTTCTTCATTGATACTATCATTCATTCTCACTTTAAATGTCCTTTTCAGTTCACTCTTCATGTGTACCTGTGAAGAATGGAATATCTGCCCACCGGGATGATGGGATTTCCTTCTGTGGTGAAAGTTGCAAAAAGGTTAAAAAACTATTGCCCTATTTGTTGATTTTACATTCCAATTTGGTAATCCCACTATTAGTAAGGTCTGCATTGCTATTTAGCTTTTTTCTCCCTCTGTTGAACCGTATTTAAATGCGTTAGTTAAAATGGACTTTACATTTGCTCAATAATAGCAAATGCAGCTTTGGATTGAGTCCTTGATTTTTTTTTTAAAAAAAGAACTAAATGTTTTGGATTGGTTTCACAAAACTTATCCGTTCTATTTCTAGATGCATATCTGAAATTTGAATAATCACACATGTACCATATTTCTTTCAAAACAATGGCAGCTGATATTAGTTCTCCCAAAAGGAAAAGGAAAGAGAAATGCTATATAAATATTTTCTACTCTTGCTGACCCTGGTATTACTTTCTCAAGAGAAGCATCACCTATGCACATCA
The DNA here is from genome assembly GCA_028095005.1 of Rhynchospora pubera. NCBI lineage: Eukaryota > Viridiplantae > Streptophyta > Magnoliopsida > Poales > Cyperaceae > Rhynchospora > Rhynchospora pubera. The sequence goes on along the minus strand of CM051462.1, from coordinate 153,886,881 downwards.
ACAATCTTGTGTTAAGACTACAGAAATAGACATTAAGTTTACAGAGTTCATGAGCTGTGGTGTTTAATATCCTAAGGTGTTTATGTTTTTAATTTTGTTTCTGTAGCTTTTTGAGGGGTTGGAGGCTATATTAGGAGTGAATCACAAAATGGAAGGAGGCTTCTCATGGAAGTTAGTAAGGCATATAACCGAGGATGAAATTTCCATGGACCCATTGCACACACTGGAGGTACGAGCTGAGTGCAACTCGAAGATTTCAGTTGCTATGACTGTCATGGACGAGTGCTTCTTACCAATTGATGATCAGAGAAGTGGCATTGACCTACTTCGAAATGTTGTCTACAGTTGCAAGTATGTTCCAATTTGCTTTCCGTTTTTACAAGCTCATTTGACTTGGAGAGGAGGACCCTGTCTTTCTAATAATCCAATCCAATCCAAATATCCAATCCAATCCATTTGACTTAAAGTATAGACTGAACTCCCACAACTGATACAGGGGCTTTTTTTAATGTGAAACCAGTGTCCCCACTACGGATTTAAGTTCCCACTAAGCAGCAATGAATTCAGCTTACCTGCAGGATGTATTTAACGTTTTTTTTTTTTGGTTTTTGCAGATCAAATTTTGTTCGTCTGAACTTTAAGGGCTTCTACACTTTCCTCCTCGAGCGAGAGGATGAAATAATTTGTGTGGCCTCTGTTAGGTACTCTCCCTTCTTCTGGGTCCATCCCCCATCCCCTCTCTTCTCTTTCAGTTGTTGATTTTGTTTAATCATTGTTTCTACAGGGTACATGGTAACAAGCTAGCTGAGATGCCTTTTATAGGGACAAGGTACATGTACAGGCGCCAGGGGATGTGTCGTCGCCTCCTAGATGGAATTGAATCGGTACAATTTAAGATTAGTTATTTGTCTTTCACTTTCCATATGTACATTCAGTTTTTTTCCAAATAAATTACACTAAAATTTAGTATCTTTGTTTTTGAAGGCACTAAGTTCCCTGAATGTTGAGAAACTAATTATACCAGCTATAACGGAGCTAGTTGACACCTGGACCAATGTGTTTGGTTTTAGACCACTGGAGGGCCCAGAAAGGCAGGAACTCAGATCCAAAAGTATCGTGGTTTTCCCTGGTACTGGTCTCTTGCAGAAGTCTATGCTTGGTGCCAGTTCAAAGGAAGATTGGAGCACATCCCCTGCAGAAGGTTCATATACATTATCAATCTTGCTTTTATGAAAAATGTAATAATCATCTTTGATTTTGACTAATTAATCATTCATGCAGCCACTGTGAAAATTCTAGATTCTTCAAAGGATCAGCAATTGTCAGTTGGTGACATGCATGAGTTCACTGATGCATCGTGTGCAGATCTGAAACCTGATGATTCTGGTGAAGGGTCCTCTTATGCTACAGCTAGTGGAGAAGGCCTCCTTGCTGGCCCCTCCAACCTCGACTCTGATGTGGTGCAATCTGTTAAACCTTATGGTGACTCTGCTGAATCAGATGCCATTCCTGCTAATACGGTACAATCTGACAAGGCTTATGATGAGCCAGCTGAGCTAGAATCTGACAGTGTCCCAGCTGTCCAAGAACATGAGGGCTTGGCCGAATCTCTGTCTGGTTCAGTTCTTGTGAAGGGTAAGACACCTAACAAAACAAAGGTTTTGCATGGTGCTGATGAGAAGGGCCCACTTGGGAGTGGTGAAAATGGTGGGCTTCAGGGATGTGCAGAAAATGGGGTCCATCGTCTGACAGGAGTCCAGTTGGCATCTACAGATGCAGTCATGGCAAGTGCAGCTAACTAAGGTATGGTTTATCCACCTTTAGACTGAGATTTGAAGCAGCTTCATTCAAATATTGTTAAAGAAGAGATGCATTTTTTGGAATCTATTTAAAATTAAGAGTTCTTTGGATGATTATTTTGCAGGAACTTGTGTTTAGTTTGTGGAATGATAGAAACATTTTTAGCCTCTGACAGCAGTAGTAGATGTTGTTGGATTTGATTCATAGAGTAGAAGTTGGAAAAGAAAGATGTGATTGTTCTTTGATGTTGAGATGTAGCTTTCTGTGAGAAGTTTAGACCTTCAAGAGTCTTAGGATGGTGCTTCTCTTATAGTGCTAACAGAAATTTTGATTTAGAGAGAAAATATATCTTTCTATGCTTTGCCCGTTCTTGTATATGGTTTGTACTTGGGGCTTATTTCTGTTTTTATGCTGCATTAATTCATTGATGCTTTCCTCCTATTTGATATTGGTTCTGAACATTATGCAAGAGATTTTTCTTATGATTTTTCTATTTTTTTTTTCTCTTTTCCCCTTTAGTTCTTATGGTGCTGAAGCACTATTTGTCGAACAAATGTAAGGGCTTGTATCCAAGGCGCGCAGCCCCATCAGTTATTTATAGCTTTTACAGGTGGATCTTTCTAACAAATTGACCTGATCTGACTTGGGATTGTTCAAAAGTACACAATCCACATAAACCTAAAGGAACAAGCTATAGCTTCAAACTACTAGTATTGGTCTTTCCTTTTTATGGAAAGACATCTCAAATTTGAACCTAATACATGCTAAAAAATTTGTTAAGCTAAGAGGTTCTGTCAGAAGCTGAAATGTGAACAGATCCGTGGATTTTGAAAGTAAACACCCAGGCCCCTATGGCCCTATCTTGAATAGTAAACACCCAGCTTGAACCAAATCCTGAGAAAATGTGAACCTGATTCAGCTCGACCTAAATCCTGTCATGCCTTTACTCATTACCTTGGTTATGTGTACTTCACATGCATTGGAATACTTATATATCTATTGTTCCAGTGAAGAGCATTGCATACTGATATTGAACACTTTCTGCAGTCAATGTTCCAAAAACATTTTCCCAAGAAAATCGGAGAAATTAATAACAAAAACGACAAAAGAATTTTGAAGAGTTGCAGTTGATAACTTATTACTGAAACACAATGGTGGATATACTACAGATACTGCTCTGCAGTTTCTAGGTCATCTAAAATTTTCGACTTGACTTCATTTGACAGCAATGCAGAAGGCCCTGCTTTAGAGTAAAATTCTGCGAGTGATCTTATTGCTCTCTCCAGCGCAACATACGACTCCTAAACAAGAAAGTTGTTAAATGAGTGTAATCTTTGCACGGTGTAAAACTGTAAATTACTAAAACATTTGAGAGGATATAAAAAAGAAGTTTTGTTTACCTCAGCGGCAACCGTCTTTTGTCCTCTCCATCCACTCAAGTACTCTCTGATTGATTCCTTGGCCGCATCAGCGCTTCTTCTAAATTTCGCAATGTCGTTCGTGTCTTCCTCTAAAGACTCTCGCAGTGTCTTTACAACCTCTCTTGCAGCCTTTAAGTATGCCTTTGGTAACACCTTTCCTGATTTTGTTTTCTCATTTGGATCAAATATTGATTTAATTGCACCAACGACACCACCACCTTGCTCGCTGTTTTCTCCATCTTTTCTCTGATCACCTTCTTCCGCTCTGACCGGCCTAATTAAGATTGTGTAATTAATGGCTAATGTGGAGATAATGGCATTTCTTCTACCTATTGAATTGCCTTGAGGAGATACTAGGGGAGTCTTCAAGTGAGGTTTCTTGTCTGTTCTGTTGCACATAATAAGAGGCAATTATAATTTATATTCCAACTATTTTTGGTCGAGTTTGTGTAACTGAAGCATTAAACTAACGTTACTTAAAAGTAATGCCCCCAAAGTATGTGCAGAACTAATTTCAATTTACATTAGTAGTAAAATTATCTTCCAGTTTGTGGTTGCATCATGGATGGATAGTTTCTCCAGAAATAAAATTAGAATTAGAATTAGAGATAAATTTAGATGAGAATTACGGTAAATTTGCGCCTTTTGGTCGCTCTTAATTTGCTTATGGGAGCAACTGCAGCATCTGAATTGGAAGGAGAAAGAAGCAGCCATTCCTAGTCAATCAGTCTGTCTGCAAAAGGGAGGGGAATGTTTGAAATATCATCATATATGAACAAACTCTTTTCCAGTATGTTAATAAGAAATTACTTTGAAAGAATTTATCAACATAAGTTTTATTTTTAATTAACAAATCATGCTTGGATCCATTTGTATTTTTTAACCCATCCTTGCAACCCAAAGAAAATGGTTTAATTTGTGAGACAACATATCTTGGCAGTACACGGAATAGCATAATTTAGCACAGTCTAAGTTCAGTCAAAACTAAAAGGCATATGAATACGGAAAAGAAAAATGAAAACGAACCTTAGGTTCAAGCAATAGGAAACCGTTTACTAAATTTCCGTTTCCATTTAAAATTGAGCGAGTTGCTTCTACAATGGTGCAGTTCTCTTACCAATAATAATATATTTTCTTCCTACCAAACCTTATCATTTAACCACCGGGAGGTATGTGGTTCATATGGGGTCGCTATCCTTTGCGGAGACAAGTAGACAACAGAATATAATTGGATTTCTTTATTCAATAATGAAACTAGATCCCAATGGGCTTTGCAATGGATGAAGTCATAGTCTATGTAACTTAACTATGGGTTCTTTTGTGTCAAAGAGTGTGTAATTGCTAAGAATAAAAAGTTAAGACCGAGAAATACTTCTCAAAATTTTAGTACATTTTACTTTTCTAGTAAACAATTGCATGCCACTCTAATCTCGGTTATTCAGATCTAAGAAGGAGTGCTAATTTATACAAGAAATTTTGCGAGTTATATGAACTGCCATATGGTTGATGGCACAAGAGAACCAGCTTGATCTTTAGCGCTTGGAGTGTTCTTTTAGACAAAAAAGTTTGAACTGTTCGATATAGAATGAACGGTGTAAGTTTGTTTGGACCATCAGTGATATGTAGGGCTGTCAAACGTTTAGAAACGGAACGGTACATGCCAGTTTCGTTTCCGTTCCGTTTCTGGTAACGTAATAAAAAACCATTCCGTTTCTATTCCGTTTCGTAAAACGGAACACTTTTCTGTTTCGTTAACTGTTCCGCTACTTATTTTGCACTGATTTCAGCATATTTTCCATTAATTTCAGTCATTTTTGATGAAACGGAACACTAACGTGCATTTCAACCCGTTCCGTTTCCGTTCCGTCTCTGAAAACGTAAGTCATTTACCATTCCGTTTCTGTTCCGTTTCGGACGGAACGGAACGGAAAACGTTGAAACGGTATCCGTTTGACAGCCCTAGTGATATGTATGATTGGAGTGGAGCATTACAGAGGAGAATTGATGGCGGCGAGTCAAATTAGGAAACCAACGACAACTTAGAAGCGTAAGAGATTTATAATTAATTAAAGTTAATGATAGTGGCAGTTGTAGTCTTGTAGATATTTAGGATCAAATTTTGATAGAACTTGAGTTGGTCTTGATTTATGATAATAATAAGGACAATTTTGGCATGATAACTAATTTCTGAATCAGACTTTAATTGTAATTGTTCATAAGTGCTAATGGATTAATGTTTTTCGAAAACGAACGGTTGAAATTAAACTCCGATTCTGACATTGTATTCATGGCAGAATTTTTCTAATAATAATAAGAGATAAATAACATACAAGTGAGTTGAGTGCTTATCCACGGACTTACGTTAGTATTTAAAAAAAAGGCCATCTGATGTGGTCTCATAATAACAAAAGAAAAATTTCATTCTACTCGGTTAATTATCGCAAGCGTATGATTATTTCGTTGAGTAAGTTAATACATAATTTATAGTTATTTAAAAAATATTGAAACGGATTCAATTCTCGTTGGACGCGAAAGATGGATAAAGTCTCTGTTGACTGAGATATGCTTCTCTTAATAAATATTTTTAAATAAAAAATATATACATATATAGGAACGGGAATTTAATTATATTTTTGGGTCGGAGTGGATTTTAGCTGATATATTTTTCTGAACCCATAACTAGTATATTTATTTGGCAGATCAATTAAGATCCATTCTATATTTAAATAAAAATTTTAAAACTGTTGTAATTTAATCAGATTGCTTGTAGACACTCGGACATTAGAATTAGTCTTTGCTTATTTGTAATTTTGAAAAGAGGATCTTATGTACTTAATTTTATTGTTATCCTAATTTTTGCTTGTTAAATAAATTGGGTGCTTATTATATATATCATATAATACACGATTGATCATCATTGGAGCTGCGCATCTCCTCGTCTACTATAAATATAAAATACAAGATTATTCTCGCTTGACAGATAGCATTTATAATATAAAATTCTCCGCACTCAACTCCTGGCTCGCTTTATCCATGCACCACTTGAAGCAAACCATAGCCGAAGCAACTGAAGCGAAGAGACAAAAGCGCAGAGATCTCGCCTTTCTCTAAACAATTCCAGTTATTTTCTCTCTAGTTAACTAGTAAGTAATTCGCTTAAAAGGAAGGTACCTTTCCTTTTCACGATTGTATCTTTGGGATTTACAATGATTTCTTTTTGTAATGGCTTTAATTCTGGAGTCGTCTTTTTTTTTTGGGTTGTTCTTTAGTTCCGATCTTAATTGATTTATCAGTAAAACGCTAACGGTTGCTTAAATTCAATTTGATTTCACAGAAGTATAACAATGGCTGAATCAGGAATTGGAATAGCTAAGGATGTCACCGAGGTAAGCCTTTTTTTATTAAAATTTTTTTTGTGGTCTTTTTTTTTTCTTTTCCTCTTCCCCAATTTCAACTATACACTAAGCTATGAACTGATTTTGTGAAATTGTTGTAGCTGATTGGGAAAACACCATTGGTGTATTTGAACAAGGTGGTGACTGGGTGTGAAGCCCGTGTGGCAGCAAAGCTTGAGTGCATGGAGCCCTGCTCCAGTGTAAAGGATAGGTGCTGATTATCTTTCCCTTTGCTTCTTTGGGCAGTTTCCTTTATTTTTTGAGATAATTTGATGTGTACCAACTAAAATTTCATTAACTAAAGGAAGGTTTGTAAACTATTACAAGCCAGTTGAAAAAATAAATTAAGATAGGTGCACATATACTGCTGCAAATGAGGAAGTGTTAATCTGTTGCCCAATACTTTCTGATTTCTTTGGAAGGACAATGTAGAGATTGCATCCAGGAGCTTGTGGAATTATTAAAACATTTTGCAAGGGCACAAAAGGAACTTCTCATTTTATTTTGCTTAGAATTTAAGATTTAGAACTATTATATTCAATTTTGGCAAAATGCATTTGCAGGATTGGTTATAGTATGATTACAGATGCTGAGGAAAAGGGTCTGATCACTCCAGGACAGGTTAGTACACTTTTAGTGAGTGTCTTTTCTCTTAAATCACACCTCACATTTTCTGTTTTGCAAAAACACCATCACATTTGCTAACAACTCAACCTCTGCCAAGCACATGAAAGTCCAGACATGCAAGAAGCTGAATAATACTCCTTTCTGACATTAGTTATAGACTTACAGACTAACCTTGTGTCATTCCTAATAAAATAAGAAAGATAGCTCATTAGAATGAGTCAGATTATCAATATTTGATAGGCAGTTTGGCTTTTCAATTGCACTTCTCGAACAGTTAGCTATTATTTGCAACAAATTTTAGCATAGGCACTATTTGCAAAGTATGAAAGATCTTAAATGTTACTTACAAACTGTAAGCATTTGCATATTTATTAATGTTTTTCCTTCACTTTATAGAGTGTGTTGATTGAGCCAACAAGTGGTAATACGGGCATAGGGCTGGCTTTCATGGCAGCAGCTAAGGGATACAAGCTGAAGCTAACAATGCCGGCATCAATGAGCCTAGAGAGGCGCATACTCCTCAAGGCATTTGGTGCTGAGCTGGTTCTGACAGACCCAACTCTAGGCATGAAAGGTGCCATCCAAAAGGCTGAAGAGTTGGCAGCCAAGAACCCAAATTCTTACATCCTTCAGCAATTTGAGAACCCGGCAAACCCTAAGGTGGTGTGATGTCAAACATGGAATTTTTTTTGTGTAATACAGGATAGTAGTTTGTAATATTCATGTTCTGCACAGGCACAGAAGGAACTTTGCAGTTTCTTTTGCTACCTCAATATTTTTTTTGCAAAAGGACCCTTCACTTTGTGTGTACAGTGTACCAAAAGCAAATGACAGTTTTCCCAGTTTTTTATTTATTTTTGTTCACTGTCACTTGTTTTTTTACCCACCTAGACCATAAACTGGGGCAAACACATTTTCTCCTCTAGATCAAGCTCCTTGTTTTTACCCTTTTCCTTTCTTTTATTTCTCTATGACCTTAAAAAAAGTTGGTTACTTTGCAAAAAGATGACGACTTCCTGACAGGAAAATCAAAACGGAAAATTTATCTAAGAAGAGTAATTCTAATTGCCGTGAAGAATTTAGGAATACTCTGACTCTTGTTCAGTTGAAATTTGAAGTTTGGTTCTTCTTGCAAATACCCAAAAAAGAAAATGATGTTCTCCATGATTTAGGATAAATACAAAAGAAAAATTGCATAAAATTAGAGTTATTCTGTTTGTTCATTTAATGTTATATGCTTATGTTTTCTTTCAGATACACTATGAGACTACTGGACCTGAGATCTGGCAAGCAACAGCTGGAAAAGTAGATATACTTGTATCTGGCATTGGAACTGGTGGTACCATCACTGGCACAGGAAAGTACCTCAAAGAGAAAAACCCTGATATTAAGGTAAACAAGACCACATTTCTTCTGTATAGTTTAATATCCAGCTTCTCTTTTCTTCTTTTTCGTTTTCAACTGAAATTTACATTATTTTGGGTAGCTGTATGGAGTAGAACCAACCGAGAGTGCTGTTTTATCTGGTGGAAGACCAGGTATGTCACCCACCCCCTCCCGTAAACACACACACACATCTCCCATTTTTACTCTTTATTCTACTCTCTTATTTTTCTGTCCCTCATTCTTACTTTCTTTAGGACCACATAAGATCCAAGGTATAGGTGCTGGCTTCACTCCAGGTGTTTTGGAAGTTGACCTCATAGATGAAGTTCTACAAGTAAGCAATGAAGAATTTCAATAATACTGGCTCTGAGAACTATATTGTAGGAAACGTTGTTATGGTTTCATTAGAACTGAATGTTCCAGCCTGAAATTTGAAATTTGATCCCTTGGTTAAACACAAACCAAAATCAAAATAGCAGAAAACAACCAAAGGCCATGATAGGTTTAGAATACTGTCATTGTCCTGTACCTGATACTATTTGACTGGTGTATGAGATGAGAATCTTTCAATCATGGACATTAATTAGTCATAACAGAACCTGTATAGTAGATCCATACCTGCAGTGTACAGATAACAGCTCCATCCATGCGGTCTTGAGTAATGGTACTAATGTAACATAATTATATTATGTGATGTTGGTCAGGTTTCAAGTGAAGACGCAATTGAGATGGCTAAGCTTCTAGCCTTAAAGGAAGGGTTGTTGGTAAGTTGTAATGCACTTCCCCCTTTTTTAATTGTTTTAAAGATAGGGGTCAAGCATTCCAACTGCATATATCCAGAATGAATAGGTTTATGCACTTGGTTATAGTTATCATGTATTGCAGCTAAATTATTAATATGATATCTGAATTGGGTCTCCTAGCTTCAAATTGAACTAGTCCTTATCATTTTATCAAGTTTCTTCCATTTGAGTTCTTCTACATGGTAAAATCTTTCTACACACCAATCCTGATAGATTGGGGGGGGGGGGGGGGGGGCAGTTAGGTGTTCCATTAATAAAATGCCTTAAGGTTAAGCTTAGTATTTTAGTCACATACTCACATGGTTATTAATGTATGTATCAGGTTGGGATATCATCTGGAGCAGCTGCAGTTGCAGCAATCAGAGTTGCACAGAGGCCAGAGAATGCTGGAAAGCTCATTGTTGTAAGTGTTTTTTGTTTCCCATCCGTTTTACATTACTGGTACTTGGGTTTAGCATACAAGTCTTCTGAGGTGGGGATTTATTGATATAACCTGGTAAGCTACATAATAGGTCTTCCTGCCACATAAGCAACAAAATTTCAATCTTACTTTTTTGATATTTGAAAGTACTTGTTAAGTCTTAGAGGGTCCATGCAGAAAATTTGAACTTTAAGATCAAATTTATTGGATAAAATGGAAATGCATAATAAACAAACTGAAAATCCTTGTGGAATGAACCAAACTGTATGGTTCCAACTTCTGAAGGAGTTCAAATAGTACAATAACCACTACTCAAATCCAACTGTTACAGAAAACAACTTGTCTGTTAGCACTCGACATACACCAAAGATCTTTATGAAAATACGTGATATTCTCACTGATAAGGACTATAATGATGCAAAAGACCAAACAAAATTAAATAAATAAAAGGGTACTCAAAATTGCACTTCGGAATTATTACCACTGTTAAACATATGCTATCTTTTGTCCATGCAGGTTGTTTTTCCAAGCTTTGGTGAACGCTATCTTTCATCAGTTCTCTTTGATTCAATAAAAAAGGAAGCAGAAAACATGGTTTTCGAGCCATGAGTTTGAGCTTTTTTCGGCATTTACTTAATTGTGTGATATCTTTGTGCTTTTAATTACTGTCTTGGCCTCTATCACTATATCAGAATAAAGTTCTAGAGCTTGTTATTTAGTTCCAATTGCCTAGTACTGCCTATAACTAAAGAGAAGCTTTTTGTATTGGTTGGGAGGTCATGTTGATTCCATTCGGTTATTGGGGAGGTCTTAAATAATTAAGTTATTCTGCTTCTGTGTGTTTTTGTAGAATGGTTATTGTTATTAAGTGGATTTATTACAAATATATTTCTCTGCAGTCTATAAATGATAAATCATCCAAAATTTTAGCTTCATTTGACAACAGCCAAAAGCAGCAACAGTTTTCTGTCCTTCGGTTACTATCTGATCTGACTCCTTATCAGCACTTTTTGCTTAATTTGGCAATGCCGTTCGTATCTATGTAACTTAACTATGGGTTCTTTTGTGTCAAAGAGTGTGTAATTGCTAAGAATAAAAAGTTAAGACCGAGAAATACTTCTCAAAATTTTAGTACATTTTACTTTTCTAGTAAACAATTGCATGCCACTCTAATCTCGGTTATTCAGATCTAAGCAGGAGTGCTAATTTATACAAGAAATTTTGCGAGTTATATGAACTGCCATATGGTTGATGGCACAAGAGAACCAGCTTGATCTTTAGCGCTTGGAGTGTTCTTTTAGACAAAAAAGTTTGAACTGTTCGATATAGAATGAACGGTGTAAGTTTGTTTGGACCATCAGTGATATGTATGATTGGAGTGGAGCATTACAGAGGAGAATTGATGGCGGCGAGTCAAATTAGGAAACCAACGACAACTTAGAAGCGTAAGAGATTTATAATTAATTAAAGTTAATGATAGTGGCAGTTGTAGTCTTGTAGATATTTAGGATCAAATTTTGATAGAACTTGAGTTGGTCTTGATTTATGATAATAATAAGGACAATTTTGGCATGATAACTAATTTCTGAATCAGACTTTAATTGTAATTGTTCATAAGTGCTAATGGATTAATGTTTTTCGAAAACGAACGGTTGAAATTAAACTCCGATTCTGACATTGTATTCATGGCAGAATTTTTCTAATAATAATAAGAGATAAATAACATACAAGTGAGTTGAGTGCTTATCCACGGACTTACGTTAGTATTTAAAAAAAAGGCCATCTGATGTGGTCTCATAATAACAAAAGAAAAATTTCATTCTACTCGGTTAATTATCGCAAGCGTATGATTATTTCGTTGAGTAAGTTAATACATAATTTATAGTTATTTAAAAAATATTGAAACGGATTCAATTCTCGTTGGACGCGAAAGATGGATAAAGTCTCTGTTGACTGAGATATGCTTCTCTTAATAAATATTTTTAAATAAAAAATATATACATATATAGGAACGGGAATTTAATTATATTTTTGGGTCGGAGTGGATTTTAGCTGATATATTTTTCTGAACCCATAACTAGTATATTTATTTGGCAGATCAATTAAGATCCATTCTATATTTAAATAAAAATTTTAAAACTGTTGTAATTTAATCAGATTGCTTGTAGACACTCGGACATTAGAATTAGTCTTTGCTTATTTGTAATTTTGAAAAGAGGATCTTATGTACTTAATTTTATTGTTATCCTAATTTTTGCTTGTTAAATAAATTGGGTGCTTATTATATATATCATATAATACACGATTGATCATCATTGGAGCTGCGCATCTCCTCGTCTACCATAAATATAAAATACAAGATTATTCTCGCTTGACAGATAGCATTTATAATATAAAATTCTCCGCACTCAACTCCTGGCTCGCTTTATCCATGCACCACTTGAAGCAAACCATAGCCGAAGCAACTGAAGCGAAGAGACAAAAGCGCAGAGATCTCGCCTTTCTCTAAACAATTCCAGTTATTTTCTCTCTAGTTAACTAGTAAGTAATTCGCTTAAAAGGAAGGTACCTTTCCTTTTCACGATTGTATCTTTGGGATTTACAATGATTTCTTTTTGTAATGGCTTTAATTCTGGAGTCGTCTTTTTTTTTTGGGTTGTTCTTTAGTTCCGATCTTAATTGATTTATCAGTAAAACGCTAACGGTTGCTTAAATTCAATTTGATTTCACAGAAGTATAACAATGGCTGAATCAGGAATTGGAATAGCTAAGGATGTCACCGAGGTAAGCCTTTTTTTATTAAAATTTTTTTTGTGGTCTTTTTTTTTTCTTTTCCTCTTCCCCAATTTCAACTATACACTAAGCTATGAACTGATTTTGTGAAATTGTTGTAGCTGATTGGGAAAACACCATTGGTGTATTTGAACAAGGTGGTGACTGGGTGTGAAGCCCGTGTGGCAGCAAAGCTTGAGTGCATGGAGCCCTGCTCCAGTGTAAAGGATAGGTGCTGATTATCTTTCCCTTTGCTTCTTTGGGCAGTTTCCTTTATTTTTTGAGATAATTTGATGTGTACCAACTAAAATTTCATTAACTAAAGGAAGGTTTGTAAACTATTACAAGCCAGTTGAAAAAATAAATTAAGATAGGTGCACATATACTGCTGCAAATGAGGAAGTGTTAATCTGTTGCCCAATACTTTCTGATTTCTTTGGAAGGACAATGTAGAGATTGCATCCAGGAGCTTGTGGAATTATTAAAACATTTTGCAAGGGCACAAAAGGAACTTCTCATTTTATTTTGCTTAGAATTTAAGATTTAGAACTATTATATTCAATTTTGGCAAAATGCATTTGCAGGATTGGTTATAGTATGATTACAGATGCTGAGGAAAAGGGTCTGATCACTCCAGGACAGGTTAGTACACTTTTAGTGAGTGTCTTTTCTCTTAAATCACACCTCACATTTTCTGTTTTGCAAAAACACCATCACATTTGCTAACAACTCAACCTCTGCCAAGCACATGAAAGTCCAGACATGCAAGAAGCTGAATAATACTCCTTTCTGACATTAGTTATAGACTTACAGACTAACCTTGTGTCATTCCTAATAAAATAAGAAAGATAGCTCATTAGAATGAGTCAGATTATCAATATTTGATAGGCAGTTTGGCTTTTCAATTGCACTTCTCGAACAGTTAGCTATTATTTGCAACAAATTTTAGCATAGGCACTATTTGCAAAGTATGAAAGATCTTAAATGTTACTTACAAACTGTAAGCATTTGCATATTTATTAATGTTTTTCCTTCACTTTATAGAGTGTGTTGATTGAGCCAACAAGTGGTAATACGGGCATAGGGCTGGCTTTCATGGCAGCAGCTAAGGGATACAAGCTGAAGCTAACAATGCCGGCATCAATGAGCCTAGAGAGGCGCATACTCCTCAAGGCATTTGGTGCTGAGCTGGTTCTGACAGACCCAACTCTAGGCATGAAAGGTGCCATCCAAAAGGCTGAAGAGTTGGCAGCCAAGAACCCAAATTCTTACATCCTTCAGCAATTTGAGAACCCGGCAAACCCTAAGGTGGTGTGATGTCAAACATGGAATTTTTTTTGTGTAATACAGGATAGTAGTTTGTAATATTCATGTTCTGCACAGGCACAGAAGGAACTTTGCAGTTTCTTTTGCTACCTCAATATTTTTTTTGCAAAAGGACCCTTCACTTTGTGTGTACAGTGTACCAAAAGCAAATGACAGTTTTCCCAGTTTTTTATTTATTTTTGTTCACTGTCACTTGTTTTTTTACCCACCTAGACCATAAACTGGGGCAAACACATTTTCTCCTCTAGATCAAGCTCCTTGTTTTTACCCTTTTCCTTTCTTTTATTTCTCTATGACCTTAAAAAAAGTTGGTTACTTTGCAAAAAGATGACGACTTCCTGACAGGAAAATCAAAACGGAAAATTTATCTAAGAAGAGTAATTCTAATTGCCGTGAAGAATTTAGGAATACTCTGACTCTTGTTCAGTTGAAATTTGAAGTTTGGTTCTTCTTGCAAATACCCAAAAAAGAAAATGATGTTCTCCATGATTTAGGATAAATACAAAAGAAAAATTGCATAAAATTAGAGTTATTCTGTTTGTTCATTTAATGTTATATGCTTATGTTTTCTTTCAGATACACTATGAGACTACTGGACCTGAGATCTGGCAAGCAACAGCTGGAAAAGTAGATATACTTGTATCTGGCATTGGAACTGGTGGTACCATCACTGGCACAGGAAAGTACCTCAAAGAGAAAAACCCTGATATTAAGGTAAACAAGACCACATTTCTTCTGTATAGTTTAATATCCAGCTTCTCTTTTCTTCTTTTTCGTTTTCAACTGAAATTTACATTATTTTGGGTAGCTGTATGGAGTAGAACCAACCGAGAGTGCTGTTTTATCTGGTGGAAGACCAGGTATGTCACCCACCCCCTCCCGTAAACACACACACACATCTCCCATTTTTACTCTTTATTCTACTCTCTTATTTTTCTGTCCCTCATTCTTACTTTCTTTAGGACCACATAAGATCCAAGGTATAGGTGCTGGCTTCACTCCAGGTGTTTTGGAAGTTGACCTCATAGATGAAGTTCTACAAGTAAGCAATGAAGAATTTCAATAATACTGGCTCTGAGAACTATATTGTAGGAAACGTTGTTATGGTTTCATTAGAACTGAATGTTCCAGCCTGAAATTTGAAATTTGATCCCTTGGTTAAACACAAACCAAAATCAAAATAGCAGAAAACAACCAAAGGCCATGATAGGTTTAGAATACTGTCATTGTCCTGTACCTGATACTATTTGACTGGTGTATGAGATGAGAATCTTTCAATCATGGACATTAATTAGTCATAACAGAACCTGTATAGTAGATCCATACCTGCAGTGTACAGATAACAGCTCCATCCATGCGGTCTTGAGTAATGGTACTAATGTAACATAATTATATTATGTGATGTTGGTCAGGTTTCAAGTGAAGACGCAATTGAGATGGCTAAGCTTCTAGCCTTAAAGGAAGGGTTGTTGGTAAGTTGTAATGCACTTCCCCCTTTTTTAATTGTTTTAAAGATAGGGGTCAAGCATTCCAACTGCATATATCCAGAATGAATAGGTTTATGCACTTGGTTATAGTTATCATGTATTGCAGCTAAATTATTAATATGATATCTGAATTGGGTCTCCTAGCTTCAAATTGAACTAGTCCTTATCATTTTATCAAGTTTCTTCCATTTGAGTTCTTCTACATGGTAAAATCTTTCTACACACCAATCCTGATAGATTGGGGGGGGGGGGGGGGGGCGGCAGTTAGGTGTTCCATTAATAAAATGCCTTAAGGTTAAGCTTAGTATTTTAGTCACATACTCACATGGTTATTAATGTATGTATCAGGTTGGGATATCATCTGGAGCAGCTGCAGTTGCAGCAATCAGAGTTGCACAGAGGCCAGAGAATGCTGGAAAGCTCATTGTTGTAAGTGTTTTTTGTTTCCCATCCGTTTTACATTACTGGTACTTGGGTTTAGCATACAAGTCTTCTGAGGTGGGGATTTATTGATATAACCTGGTAAGCTACATAATAGGTCTTCCTGCCACATAAGCAACAAAATTTCAATCTTACTTTTTTGATATTTGAAAGTACTTGTTAAGTCTTAGAGGGTCCATGCAGAAAATTTGAACTTTAAGATCAAATTTATTGGATAAAATGGAAATGCATAATAAACAAACTGAAAATCCTTGTGGAATGAACCAAACTGTATGGTTCCAACTTCTGAAGGAGTTCAAATAGTACAATAACCACTACTCAAATCCAACTGTTACAGAAAACAACTTGTCTGTTAGCACTCGACATACACCAAAGATCTTTATGAAAATACGTGATATTCTCACTGATAAGGACTATAATGATGCAAAAGACCAAACAAAATTAAATAAATAAAAGGGTACTCAAAATTGCACTTCGGAATTATTACCACTGTTAAACATATGCTATCTTTTGTCCATGCAGGTTGTTTTTCCAAGCTTTGGTGAACGCTATCTTTCATCAGTTCTCTTTGATTCAATAAAAAAGGAAGCAGAAAACATGGTTTTCGAGCCATGAGTTTGAGCTTTTTTCGGCATTTACTTAATTGTGTGATATCTTTGTGCTTTTAATTACTGTCTTGGCCTCTATCACTATATCAGAATAAAGTTCTAGAGCTTGTTATTTAGTTCCAATTGCCTAGTACTGCCTATAACTAAAGAGAAGCTTTTTGTATTGGTTGGGAGGTCATGTTGATTCCATTCGGTTATTGGGGAGGTCTTAAATAATTAAGTTATTCTGCTTCTGTGTGTTTTTGTAGAATGGTTATTGTTATTAAGTGGATTTATTACAAATATATTTCTCTGCAGTCTATAAATGATAAATCATCCAAAATTTTAGCTTCATTTGACAACAGCCAAAAGCAGCAACAGTTTTCTGTCCTTCAGTTACTATCTGATCTGACTCCTTATCAGCACTTTTTGCTTAATTTGGCAATGCCGTTCGTATCTTTGTCTAACAAAATCGTCATTATAACCTCTCTCAAAGGAAAGTGCTTCGGCAGCACTCTTTGGCCCTGATCAAAATGATTTTTTCACAGGATTTCAATTCAATTCAATTGATTTCATAGGATTTCGTAGGATTTTGTTGGATCTAATTAAATAGGAATCCCAACCAAATGACACCAAATTCCTTCATTTTGATCAAGAATTTTCCAACGAAATGAAATGAAATGAAATCCCATGTTAAAAAAATGAGATTTTGATCAGGGCCTTTCTCAAATTTGTTATCTTTGCATCATTTGTTGATTTTACCACACTGACGAGTGACAACGCCACCATGTTGCTCATTCTTTGTTCCTTCATTCAAAAGTAAATAAATAAATATTAAATATATAAATAGATACATAAATACATGAATATTAAATAAATAAAATATATAAGTAATAAATAGTTAAATTTTAAATAAAATATATATAAATATCTAAATAAAGACAAGTGCACAAATGAAAAAAATGTTTCTCAGTTCAGAGACATGCCAACACTGCCTTGCCCACGAACTCTCCTTTAGGGTTGGTGGCAAAATAATTTATTTAGTACACATCCATGGGCTCATGGCCTCAGGGATACAAAGTATTCCAGCAATGTCAAAGAATAAAAAAATTCCAGCATTGAGACCAAAATAAAATAAATAAATATTAAATAATAATATTAACAATAATAAATAAATAAAAAGAAAAAACCGAAACCTTTGGTTCGAGCAACATTGGTATAGGAAAACTAGTACCTAGATTCGAGTTTCATTTAATATTTATCCCAATTCAGCGAATAGTATTATATTTACATGTCGCATATGCAAATTGGTGTATATATATCCTATTCCAGTTCATTATTTCCGAAAACTAAACTACTTGTGTGGTTGGTTTCATGATAACCATGATGTTTTTTTCGAAGGCACCATCATATAATTGAATTCTCACTACCGTTTGATGAATTGATTTCTTAGTACTACCTAGCAGGAAGCTAGAATAGTGACTGAAACGACGGTATCGGATATTGTGTGAGAAAATATCGAATTTCAGCTACCTGGCCAGTAGGGCGTCGGTATGGTTTTTAAAAACGCTACTCGGTGATTTCTTACTACCACTTGGGTCCAACAGCGGTATAGGTTTTGTGCGGACGTCATGGTATATGTAACGTGCTGATGAGTTGTTTTGTGGCAAACAATCGTGTATATTCATATCTAAATAGCTCGGCTGCTCTTTCTATTGATACCACAATATTATTCAGTTTAAATGATTTAATATGCAGCTTAAAGTGATGAATTGAAAAAAATTGTAAGTGGAGGAATAAAAGGCTGTCTAATTTAATAGCTGACACTATTATATTATTCAATTTAAATGAGTTATTATGCACGTTAATGATTTTATCACTTATCTTATTTTCATTCGGTAAGTGATGAATCAGAACAATTAATGGAGCGGTTTGGTTCTACGTTATATACTTTTTTTGAAACCTTGACGGAAGCTGTCAAGTTGGTTCTATGATATTACTATTATTAAGTTCCCCCCCCCCCCCCCCCTTAATTTCACTATTCAAATAAGCTGCATAATGAAAATCATTAACCTGCATAATTAGTCATCTGGTGCGTATAATATGATGACATCGATAATTCTATGAATTAATATATGTTCATAGAGTTTCCTGTGAAAGGAAGCATTAAAGAACTGACTGCTGTGACAAGGTGGAATGCCAAATTATACAAGAAATTAGTGGGTTATAGGACCTGCCACATGGTTTGTTGGCACAGAAGAACTAATATTGATATATTGTGTTTGCGCCGTCTGTTTTAAACGACAAATCCACTAACCAATCCCAAAACTAAAGATGATTAGAATGGGTTCGGATCCTCTACAATTTTGCGGAGTTCATTTGATGGACATATATAAACTTATCTAACTGTCCTTTCCATATCAGATGTTCCAAATTAAAATTTATCTAATTGGAATAAAATGTCCGATTTCCATTTAACAGGAAATAGGATGAGCATCATTGTTACTGAATTTTCGAAATTAAAAGTTTGATAGTAAATTGCATCCCATTAAACATGTCGATCTGGATAAGAATTGACAGCCAAATTTGTGTTGGATCATCAATGAAATGCAACGATTAGAGAGGATCTTAACCGGATAAAAAATTTTGATGACTCGAAACCGAACATGCTATTTCTTTGTTTCTTTACAAAACTACGCTTGTCATTGTCATTATTGTCAAGGTAGATTGTTGACTATATAAGGAAACAGAGGCCAATTGTTATTAGTGATCATTCTTGACTCAACTAGACTTAATCCAGCTGTTATTATTAATTATTGTTGTCAGTATTATTGGTGCTTAACATATATTCTTTTCAATGAAGTGTGGCGACCTCGCAAAACATTTTCTATTATCATATTTTAAGCGCGTTTATTCTTTGTCAACATGCAACAACAGTTCCATCAAATTGCACAAGGAATGGACTATTATAAATTCATATTTGCTGTAAAATTAATTATAATGAACTATAACTATGTTCAATGTACAATGGTAGTTGCTTCTGTTACCAAAATAAATAAATCAATCAATTCATAAAAAAGAGGTGAGACTTTTTATAAAATTATGGGGCTTAACCGCTTAACTCACGTTCAGTGACATATGTTGAATTTGGAATTTGTCCATACGGAAAATAATATTTTAACCAACCGTGCCGGATGCGGTTATGTTATGTTTATAAATAAATATTGATAAATACAAACACTGGACTTGCAACTTTAAGCATCTTGGTTATTTAATAATTACGTAACAGGTAAATGCAAAACAAAAATTGCAAATTTTACCATCCGGTTTTAGTTTTACACATGCAAGCAAGATCATCTAATTCATTAACATGAAAAGATAATAATTTATCTATATTTATTTTATTTTAACATAACGAATAAGATTAATGTAGAAAAAAAAATGAATGTAGTTGTAGAAAGATATGGATACTCGTATATTTTTAACATCAAGTATCTGTTAAAGAAAGAATTCTATGATATTTCGGCCATAATAAATTAATTAAAAATAATATTTATTTATACTTTATCATACAAAATATATTATGACATATATACTAATGTGAAGTACTTATATTTCTTAATTAAATTTTCATGTCAATGAAGCGGTGAAAGTTTCCTTTTTTTTTATTCAAAAACGATATAAAAAATTTTAAAGAAAAAATAATATATGATTGATATTTTAAGCATTGTTGATATAGTTTACTCGAACAGTGTTAGTCTTGCTACCTCCCGAATTTTTTAATAAGAAAAATATTATACTAAAAAAAGTTTAAATAAAGCAAGGAGTATATATATATATATTTATTATCCTACAACGGCACTAAATGCTGCTATAGCCCAAGGCCTATAGCGGCAGTCAACTGCCGCTATAAGGATTTTTTTTTAAATTTGAATTTTTATTTCTAGCATATTTTGTTTTTTTTTCTGAATTTAAATTTTTATGGCATTTTCTAAAATTTTTTTAATTTGATTTTTTATCGTATCCTTACATTTTTTTTAATGTTGCTTTTTTTACAATTTTAGAATTTTAATACTCACAGTTGAAATTTTTTTTTTTAATCTCAATGTTTATCATTTTATTAGAACGGGTCGTTGCCAATTGCCGATAGCTGATAGCACATCTCCTCTCGACTCGAAACAAAATCCCGCCTCTTCTCCTTCCTTTCCTTAGGGTGTGCTTGGGAGAGGCGCCAACTAGCTAATTCGACATTCCCTGAACAATGCACGAACAAAGAACTGGGGCTAGTTCTAAGTTCTCCAAATTGGCGAATTCAGAATTGGGAACAAGAACTGCCATAGTTCCTTGTCCCTTGTTCGGTTTCCATATTTTCAAACACACCCTTAGTGTATTGCAAACGTGTCGTATCGTGTTGATATGGGTTAATATTTTCAACGAGTTGTAAATGTATACTTGTATTTGCAATACACTAAGGTTCGATTTCGAGTCGAGAGAAGACGAGCTACCGGCTATCGACAACCGGCAACAACCCGATCTAATAAAATGATAAACATCGAAATTCATAAAAAAAAATCCAATTGTGAGTAATAAAATTCTAAAATTGAAAAAAAAATAACATAAAAAATACAAGGATACGATAAATCCCATTCAAAATTCAAATTCAGAAAAAATAAAAGAAATGCGATAAGAATTCAAATTCATGAAAAAAAAAGAGAGAAATATATATTCAAATTAAAAAATATAATAGCGGCACTTTGACTGGCACTATATGAATCACATCCTCTGCCAACCTTAAAAGGTTGGTAGAGCGCCGACCAAAGATCTCAACCGTTAGATCTAATCTCAACGGTTAAGGGAGCCCCGTGCATGTAACCAGATTGATAGGCCCGAAAAATTTTAACCGTCGAAATTAGATCTAACGGCTCGGATCTAATGGTTGCCACTCTACCAACCTCAAAAGGTTGGTAGAGGATACGGACCAGGCACTATAGGCCTTGGGTTATAGCGGCATTCTTAGCGCCGTTACAAGGGAGTTGTTATTAAAAATTATATATACTCCTGGCTTTATTTAAAATTTTTTAGTATAATATTTTCTTATAAAAAAATTCGGTACTACCATTACTCTAGTATATGATGTTCACTTTGGTTTCTAATCTAAACCATTACCCCCAAGGCCCCAACAACTCGAGCGAAATCAAGGATAACATATTCTCGCCTTTCTCTACGACTTTAATTGATTTTCCTCTGGTAATGATATGTGAAAAATGAAGGAACTTTTTTACATGTTGCTAGCTTTTGACTATCGTGTGCTTTCTTCATTCTTTTTTATTCGTTTAATTATTTAGCTCGAATTTAAGCCTCTTAATTGACCAATTAATTACTTAAACCCTAACTCCAATCTTGAAATAACTCTGATTTCTACTGGTACACGCAGTAATGGCTGGAATAGGAAGTGGAATCGCTAAAGATGTCACTGAGGTACTTATGTACTTTTTAATTTTTTACTATTTCACTTCTCCAAATTCCCAGTTTTGATGAGGCATTAGCAAATTTTATGAAATTCTTTTTAGTTGATTGGGAAGACACCATTGGTATATTTGAACAATGTGATGAGTGGGTGCCGAGCCCGTGTGGCAGCAAAGCTCGAGTCCATGGAGCCGTGCTCTAGTGTCAAGGACAGGTGCTAATTCATATTTTTTCTTTTATTGAGCAAATTTCTTTAAATTAGCTGTGTTAAATGAGAAATGTATACTGAATACATGAATTATGGGTAATTGTTGGATTATTGAAACAAAGTGTAAAGGGGTGATTTCAGTGTACATGATACCGTGAGATTTTGCAAGGGCACAAAAGAAATTTCAATTCTTCTCTTTGTTTCATGTGATCTATTTTGTTGAGGTTTTACATCATTAACAACTGTATGTAAGTTTGGTAAAACGAAATTGCAGGATTGGTTATAGTATGATCATAGATGCTGAGGAAAAAGGCCTCATTACTCCAGGCAAGGTATGGCATTTTCAGAAGGGGTCTTTTTTTTTTTTGCTTTTTACAAATAACAGCAAGTATTTATGTATTTGCAAAAAGTATCCAGCATTTGTCATGTTTGTGACTACACTAAACATTTACTGCACCAAACAACTTTTTCAACCTGCCTGATAAAAATTGTTTACTTGTGTAATAGCTCAAAATTGTCCCCTTAGCTATTTCGTAATTGCTTCGTTTGAGTTCAAGTTTGGTCATTCCTATTGATATAAGAAGAAAAACACCCTTTGGTGAAACTGCCAATATCTGATTGGGGATATATCATTTCATCAGATTAACGTTAGAATTATTCACAGTGAAACCCAACACTTGTTGAGTATTAGTCACAATTGTATGAGGAATTTCGAATGTCTTCTACTACAAACAAATAAAAAAATTCTTTATTGCTTATTAGTTATTACCTTCAATAGATTTTTCCTTCTTTATAGAGCGTATTGATTGAGCCGACAAGCGGCAACACAGGCATAGGACTTGCTTTCATGGCAGCAGCAAGAGGATACAAACTCAAGCTGACAATGCCGGCATCAATGAGTCTTGAAAGACGCATCCTCTTGAAGGCATTTGGTGCTGAGCTCGTCCTGACAGATCCCTCTTTAGGCATGAGAGGTGCAGTGCAAAAGGCTGAGGAGTTGGCTGCTAGGACCCCCAACTCGTATATTCTCCAGCAATTTGAAAACCCAGCAAACCCCAAGGTAATGCGAGGCTAGCTAAAGAAGGATTTTCATTCTGTAAACATTGTAGAATGATTGCAAAGAAATCATTTTATCATCAGTGTTTGTTACAGTACCCCTTATAATTTGATTTTTGTTACTAACTGAACCACCTGGTTACTTACATGAGCACCAGCTGGCTCCAAACAAAATTAAGAGAATGGCATATTTACTGTTAGACTTTCATATCTTCTGATCTGAATTGATTCCTTTGTTGGCTGGTAATGATGGTTTTGTTGCCTGTATCAAGTTGCTTTCCTATGAGTTCCTTATTTTGTTCTTATTCTTTCTTTCTTTTCTGTATACTGCTAACTCAAATTGCTTGGGATAAAACTTAAGTAAATAATCAATGATCCTATAACATGATATGCAAAGGGGTAACTTTGTGAAGAAACAATTCCATCTACATGAAAGGTTCCTGGAGTTTATTTTGTAAATTTGGATAAATAAAAACATGAGCTTTTTCTATGGAATTAATACTTACTCTGCTTGTTCATTCAATGAACTATGTATTTGTATTTCTGTAGATACACTATGAGACAACTGGGCCTGAGATCTGGCAAGGAACAGCTGGAAAAATAGACATACTTGTATCTGGCATTGGAACTGGTGGTACCATCACCGGCGCTGGGAAGTACCTCAAGGAGAAAAACCCCGATATTCAGGTAAAGAAAGGAGTACCACATTATATGCTTTGAAGGGCCTGTTTTTTTTTTTCTTTTTTCCTGATCCAACTAAATATTGATTCATTTGGTGAAGCTGTATGGAGTGGAACCAACAGAGAGTGCGATTTTATCTGGAGGCAGTGCTGGTTTGTAATCCTCCTCTTTTATCCTCTCATCCACTTCCTCTATATCATTAGTCTTGTTTTGATGTCCTGCCTGTTACTTATGCATTAGGACCACATAAGATACAAGGGATAGGCGCTGGTTTCATTCCAGGTGTTTTACAAGTTGATCTTTTAGATGAAGTTATTCGGGTAAGAATTGTGAAATCCCACAAAATAAATTCTTTTCTTGCGTAGCCAAAAGTGAATGATCAAGGCTCACATTAATATCTTCTGATCACTTGATAAACCTAAATCTAATTCATGCTAGCTAATATCATCTGATTACCAACAAACACATTTATATGGGATTGACTCGGTGACCCACCGACAGTATTTCATTATGGTAATGTATTGTATTAGTACCTGAGTTGGCTTGAAAAATGTAAATTCAAAGCAGAATCATAATGTGGGTTATATGCCCGGTTAGTAGTTCTGCCATACATGTTCAATGAGAGTTCTGAGATCCAATACCACAAAAGATGGTACTAACTAATTAATGAAGGAATTTTATGGTGTTGAATAGGTATCAAGTGAAGAGGCAATTGAGATGGCAAAGTACCTTGCCTTGAAGGATGGGCTTTTGGTGAGTTGAGATGCACTTCGTTTTTTTTTTTTTTTTTTTTGGGGGGGGGGGGTCTAAGCCACCCAACTTATTTTTAAATTAAATGTCTATGAAAGAGCCGGGTTTCGAACCTGTGACTTTTCACTCAAGGTGCATTGCTCTTTGCTACTAGACCAAGAGCTGGTTCTTAGAGATGCACTTGGTTTTTTTTAAAGAGTTCCAAGTTTTAACTCCCGCCGATTTTTGTTTTTTTAGTGAATTGTTTCCCATTTTTGTCATCATATGAGATGCAGCTGTGTAAACATAAGTGATGAAGCAACTATTTAATAAGCTTAGTCTTGTTGTTTAATGATTTCATTTCATTTGTACATGAAGATGTCTTATTTTTGAATTTATTTTTGGCAGGTTGGGATATCATCTGGTGCAGCTGCAGTTGCAGCAATTAAAGTTGCACAGAGACCAGAGAATGAAGGAAAACTTATTGTTGTAAGTTTCTTTGTACTTTTTTACATTACTGATGCTTCATGTAACCTTTTAAGGAAAAATGGTCATTTTAGTATTCGCCAATTACTGTTATATCATAAGTCAGCAGTACTTAAATGTATCTTCCATTCCCAAAATTTAAAAGTTTTCACAATTGACCTCAATATTTAAATGTTCTCAAGTATGTTGGGTGTTATTCCATGCAGGTTGTTTTTCCCAGCTTTGGCGAGCGATATCTTTCGTCGGTGCTCTTCGATTCGATCAAAAAGGAGGCAGAGAACATGGTTTTTGAGCAGTGAATACGAGTTCTTTTCTTTCTTTATTTTCCTTTTGGTCATCATGTGGCCTCTATTCGTTTTCATTGTCTTCTGATTTTATCAGAATAAATGGGTAGTGCTTGTCATATTTCGCAAGCCTTACTATTGAGAACATAGTTTATTTATAGATAAAGCCATAAAGGTGGGACAGTTGATGACTTGATGTTTGTTTGTTTTTTGTTGGGGCCTCAGGTCACTGCCTCAATTTTTGACGATGTCCAAGGCCTCCAGTCAAAGCCTATCAACGGGCCCACTATTGGCTCATTCAAGGTTCGGATCTCCAGCCCATGGGTCATGATGGCATCATAGCTCACATGACCACATTCTTTTCTTTTTAGTTTTCGTTTCATTTGATAAGATTAAAATAGAAAAAATAAGCAATATTTTAATTGTTTTGTTATAATAGGATTATGTTTGAAATTGAAATAATAAAAAATGTAAGAAGATAATTCTGTATGAGAGTCGCGACAAAATTTATTTTTTCATACCTTACCTCCTTTGTGATGACTGTGGGAACGAACTACAAATCATATGCCGTTTGGACTGATTGTTACTACAATAATGCAATTTAGAAGAGATTGATGGACAAAATGCTCAAGTACCAAAACGGCAGAATTTGAAGGTGTTTATGACTTATTCTGTTGGCCAGAGTTTGAAAACCTCAAAACAGATTTCGGAGGTCATAAATTATACAAGAAAAATTAAATAGAGCTTGTATTCACTTGAACGAGTCTAAAAAATTTCTGCATTCTCTCTAATCCAATTTACTTGTTCATGCCACCTAATTCGAATTAATCATCTAGTTGATTATTTTTACTCAAAAATTGATCGTTAACCTATTTTAGTTGTGTTTGACAGGTCGAAGTATCCTCTGGCAAAGCTGTAGGGACGCCTGTTGTTTTTGCACAGAAATCAGAGATGTGTACAGAACCTCGTTGTTGTATGTCTTTGCTTATTCCTTCCCTTTACAATGCTGATACTTTCCTTTCATCTTAGCCTTTTAAATTACGAAGGGTCCTTTACCAATTACTGTTGTATTGTCCAGTGAAATTTTATCTCATAATGCATCTTTATATATAGTACATTATCAACATTATCAACCATATTTCACTACATAATGTGATTTATATTGTCCACCAGAACTACTTCAATTAATTGACCAATTCACTATAACATAAGCTAAAACGATTAACGAAATGAATCAAATGAAATGAAAATTGTGGTTATTGTGACCTTTGTATGGATCCGACTCTTTGATATATGGTTTAACCAGATTACTATACTTGAAATCGACTGCCGCAGAATACAAACAAGTATGGAAAAATAGATTTGGATAATATTTACAATGCATGGTAAAGGCTGTTAATAAAGATAACAAAAGAGCAAGAGAGGGGGAAAAAATACAGAAAGATTCAACAGTACTCCTGGAAATTGATTACAAGTATTATAAGTACATGTTTCATGCAGGTCCTCTTTAAACTTCGATATCGATGTGCACTATTAGTCATGACTGCTCTTCGACTTGATAAAATTAGAGGCTGACAATATGATTTGATTGATTTCTGATTCCTTAATTTAAACTATTTTCTTTTCCCTTTTTGGGTTTTCTCTGACATTTTTCAATTTATTGTTTTGTCTTCTGAATTTTGAATATGTTAAAAGCCTTGTAACTAGTGTAGGATATGAAAATTCAGAAACAACTTTTAATTTTCTTTTTAATTTTCTCTTTATTTTTTGTTACTAATATCTCTCTTAAAATTTTCTATTAGGTCAGAATATAAGTAAATACAGATTTATGTTTGCTTATCGGTTGAAGTAGAGATAAGAACTAGTTTGTGCTCATTGCAATATAGAATAATTAATTAGTACAAAATTGTATCTGATTTTTTTTGCAATTTATTTAGGGAGTGGCTAGTGTCAAACATATAGGACACAAGCACTTGTCCAACATGATAAAATTTAATTTTTTAAGATTAGAATGGCCGATCCAAACCGCTCAAACTGTTGTATGTTATAAAATCTCCATGGAGAGCAAATTTTATATTTTTTCAAATTTTTTACTATTTTTTTGGAATATTTTTATATGCTTAATCTAAAAAGTTCTGAACCCTCCAATTTTTAAAATTCGAAAAAAATAGTTAAGAAATTCAAAAAAATATAAATTTTTATTTTCAAAGATATTTTAATAAAGAGATCATATTGAGCGGTTTGGATCGGCCATTTCAAATTTTAATGATCGACATTTGGATCGTGGTTGACGTCCTATATGTTTGATTCTAGCATTACTCATTTATTTAATTTATAATTGATATAATGCTTAAAATTATGACAAAATTGATTTGTTAAACATTCCATGTAATGTTTTTTTTTTCGAAAAGGAGTATACTTTTTTAACATAATCATACTAACAACTACATACTTGTTAATACATTAATGATATTATGAACTTGTCTTTACTCAAATAGAATTTTTATTAGGTGAATTTTTATTTATTTACTATTTTGTAAATTAATTATGCTTGTTTTTACTATTTTCATTCGATAATTATTTGTTATTGGACCATTATCTTTTAAACTTCAAGGGAAAGGATATGGATATGGTATAAGTAAAACTGAATTAACACTCTTTAAATCATCCTAATTTTAACTTGACTTCATTTGACAACAATGCCGAAAGCAGCACAGTACTTTTCTGTCCTACTAGCCTGCAGACTGCAGTTATTCTCTGATCTGACTCCTTGCACCATCGCTCCTTCTAAATTTGGCAATGTTATTCATATCTGTCTATGACAACAGTTTTGTATTGTTATCTTTTGGAACATATGGTAATTGTTCACACTGATGACGCTACCACTAGTGAACATCCAAAAGTTTTGTGCCATAAACCCAATCCTGACAAGTCCTTCTAACACAAAAGGCCAGCATGGCCTCTCTAAGGGTGCGTTTGGATGAGAGAAGAAGAAGAGGAAGAAGGAAGATGGGAAGAAAAAAAATTATAAACAATCCAAACTCTTCACAAAGTTACACACTTCCCAATACTTCTTCCCACTTCTTCCCTTCTTCCCTTCTTCCCACACCTATCCAAACGCACCCTAAGAGCTTAAGAAGGGCCATGAACTAAAGAGGCCAGTCTTAGAAAGAGTCAGACCACGTCTTGAGAGGTTAGACTTTGGAATGGTCAGACCTAGAAAGACCAGACTAAGGAAGGAGTCAAGATCTAGAGAGAGCAACCTTATAAGAGCCATGTGAGTTTAGAGAGGCCATGATATTAGGAAGGACCATGCCTCACCTAGAAAGGCTAGGCTTTGGAAGGACCAGAGTCTAGAGAGGTTAGACTAAGGAAGGGTCAAGGTCCAGAGAGACCAAGATTATAAAGGGTCAGGTACAATCTCAACTGAAAAATTAGGTCCTATTTAGTCTGATTTGGCCGAAATCATACCATTTTCAAATAATGTTAAAATTATCTACCACGATTATGCTAAACCAAGTTAAGAAAATAAATATATTTCTCACCTTCGATGTTATATTATTTCATACATTCATAATTTCAATTATTTTAATTCATTAATATATTAACAAAAAAACAAACTTTTTTAACTTTTCCTATGTTGTTAATAATATAACCGGTCTTAAACCCAAATTAAAGGAGAAAAATAAAGAAATACTTCATTTAATGAAAAATAAATTTACAAAATTTATATTTAAATAATATAGAACATTTATATTTTTTATAAAATAAAATTGATTATATTTTAAACATAGTTTAAATGAATTATTTAAGAAAAACAGTCTGTCTGTTGGTTTTTTACGCCATTTTGGTCTTTCAAGACCGACCTCTCAAAACCTAGAGGTCTGAAAGGGCTTGACTTGAAAAGGGTTAGTCTCAATTTGCCGAAAAAATTAATACTAACTTTACTGTTCATATTAATTTTGATAATAACAGAAAAAAATCAAAATTTTAATACTAACGTTGCTGGATCGTCATCCCAGTTGACGAAAGTCAAATACCCTTGGATCGTCATCCCAGTTGACGATCCAAGCTTGGATCGCCATCCCAGTTGACGACCCAAGCTTGAATCGTCATCCGAAATGACGATCCAACGATCCAACAAAAAAAATCACATATTTTAATAATATTCTGAAATTTTTTTGTTTGGATCGTCATCCCAAATGACGATCCAAACAAAAAAATTTCAGAATCTTTTTTTTTTAATGCAAATTTTGCATTTTGGCCCCCAAAATTTTTATTATTACAAAATATATAATTTATAACTAAAAATTAAACATAATTAAAGCATCTATTATAAAAATTTAAGTATATAATTAAATTATTGCATGTTAAATACATAATATTGTATGTGTTTGTAATATTTATTCATACATATATATATATATAATGTATCGTATATTTTATATATTAAATACATATTATTGTATATAATTAAAATATATGATACATATTATTATGTACATATATTTCTAATGTATATTTATTTATACATTAAAAAAAATTATATATTAATATCTACATTTAATGTATAACAATTTTTTTTTATTGGACTACTATGTAAAAATAATAATTTTAGTGTCATCGGCGAATAAATTCAACAAAAAATATATTCAATTCTTTCGCCGATGACTCTAAAATTATTATTTTTACAATATAGCCCAATAAATTTTTTGTTGTATATTTTGTATGTATTTTTAATGCATATAATTTTTTAAAAAATTATACATTAAAAAATATATGGTGACGATGACCATATATTTCTATGT
Organism: Rhynchospora pubera; assembly: GCA_028095005.1. Classification (NCBI taxonomy): domain Eukaryota; kingdom Viridiplantae; phylum Streptophyta; class Magnoliopsida; order Poales; family Cyperaceae; genus Rhynchospora; species Rhynchospora pubera. The sequence continues at coordinate 153,856,697 of CM051462.1, read as the reverse complement.
ATAAGTATATTAAAAAAATATATGTATATAAACTATATTAAAAATTATACTTTAAAAAATATGTTTATATATACATTACATACATATAAATATATACATTTATACATTACATATTTTTTTTATTGTATTGTAAATATCTATAAATATCTACATATAAATATATACATTTATACATTTACATACATATAAATATCTACATTTAATGTATAAAATTTTTTATTTGGACTATATTGTAAAAATAATAATTTTAGGGTCATCGGCGAAAAAATTGAATATATTTTTGTTGAAGTTATTCGCCGATGACCCTAAAATTATTATTTTTACATAATAGTCCAATAAAAAAAATTATACATTAAATGTAGATATTTTCATATAATTTTTTTTAATGTATAAATAAATATTACAAATATATACAATATTATGTATTTAACATGCATAATTTAATTATATACTTATATTTTTATAGTAGATGTTTTAATTATATTTAATTTTTAATCATAAATTATATATTTTGTAATAATAAAAACTTTTGGGGCTAAAATGAAAAATTTACATTTAAAAAAATTTCAGAATATTATTAAATTATGTTGTTTTTTGTTGGATCGTTGGATCGTCATTTCGGATGACGATCCAAGCTTGGGTCGTCAGCTGGGATGACGATCCAAGCTTGGATCGTCAGCTGGAATGACTATCCAAGCTTGGATCGTCAGCTGGGATGACTATCCAAGGGTATTGGACTTTCGTCAACTGGGATGACGATCCAGCAACGTTAGTATTAAAATTTCGATTTTTTTCTGTTATTATCAAAATTAATATGAACAGTAAAGTTAGTATTAATTTTTTCGGCTCAATTTGCATATTTAAGCTCTTCGAAGTTGGCCCTTCCGGTCTGGCTTGGCCCTTGATAGGTCTTTTTAGACTCGGCTTACCGAGAGCCCGGCTCAGCCCCCTGCAAGGGTTTCACTAGCTACCACCTATAGAGTTCATCATTAGAGATGGGAACATGTTATTACTCTATTATTAATTCCTGTTATCTTTTATATAAAAGCATGTCATACGGTTATTTTGACACAATTGAAGAGATGTTTTAGAGTTTTGAAGACTTTTATATGTGATGCTCTCTAGTTAATGGAGGATTTGGTTTTTTGTTTGGATTGATTTTGATTTAATGTAGTAAATTTTTAATTGTACTCGGCTAATTTCTGTCTATTATTATTGGTAATGTATATGTACGTTGAGATTGGTAGGCAATTAGACATTGTGTATACTTTGGTATTCACTACTAAATCTTTCTAATGAGGGAAAAAAAGGGCATTATGTAAATTTGACGAGTAAAGTACGCGGCAGGTAGTAACAATAGCAATCCGTATCCGCTCCCGCGCGGGACCGTCCAGTGCAGTCTTAGAATCGTCCGATCTGATCTGGACGGTTCGGCGCTATCATTCTGGTTGCATGCATGGGGCTCTCTTTTCCATTGAGATTAAATCACACGGCTGTGATTTGTGCGTTGGACGGTCCCGCGCGGGACTAGATCCCATTTGGTCACAATAGCCCTTCCGGATGCGACGATAGCAATTCCAAGCTACTCAGCGCCTTCTATAGGGCTCCGTTTGGATGAGGTGTGGGAAGAAGGGAAGAAGGGAAAAAGTGGGAAGAAGTATTGGGAAGTGTGTAACTTTGTGAAGAGTTTGGATTGTTTATAATAAATTTCTTTCCTTCTTCCCTTCTTCCCTTCTTCCCACACCTCATCCAAACGCAACCTAGATGAAGGAAGACACGGGAAAAAAAAAGGGAAAAAAAAAATTAGAATATTATAACCTTTTTAAGAATTCAGTTCACATAATCAAAAGGACTTAAGTTGAAATTTCATAATGACAATTAAGCAACATATAATTTGATAGTGGTGAGTTTGGCGTGCTAATTAGATTGGAAGGAAAAGGTACTTCTTTTTTAAATTCAAGGTAATTAATTATCAGCCATCATTTAGCTTATTCCTAGTATAAGTTAACCCATCATTTCAACCAAATAAATAAATAAATAAAAAATAATAAAGTACACAGAAAAGATTCTTCTCAGTTCTAAGAGACTAGACTGGCTAACATTGCTTATCCCCAAAACTAATTTAATTAGTACTTCCACATTCCCTCCTAGACAAACTCATCGGTAGGTACTTAAAATCCAAGTTTTAATTTAATTAATTAATGCTTTTACATTCCCTCCAGGACATAATTATGGGTAGGTACTTCAAATCCAAGTTTTGACGGAAATGTCAACTGGTATAAAGAATTCTACCAATGAGAAAAAAGTAAAACAAAACCTTATAGGTTCATCGATATTGAAAATCGGTGAACCCAAATCCAACAGCGGTATAGGTTTTGAGATGTCATCACATACTCACAGTTTATGTCACGTTGGGATGAGCTATTTTGTGGCAAATGCTTGTGTATTAATTATGTGTTAGGGAATACAATTATATATTTTAAATAAATTATTATGCAGTGGACTATTTTTTTATATGAATCTAAATTCAGATTGTTCCTTCAAAATTATGAATGGCGATTGATTAGGGCTTAAGCACTAATAAAAATTTTACTCCACCATATAAATTTTTTTTTATATTCATATTTTAGGCTCTTTTATTAAAACTTTTGGAGTTGATATACAGATCATTTCTTTTCTTGTCATGTACGCGACAGGCACACAATAACCTTTTTGAACGACATATTTATCCACAGATCATCCAAACTACTGATGGTAAGAATGGGTCCGGATGCACTTGACAGCTCACAGCTGCTGTCAAGATTGCCAAACAAAAAAGAAAAAAGGGTTTCGGATCCTCTCCAGATCTGCGGAGTTAGTTGATGGTCATAAACATATCTGAACCGTCTTTGTCCTATCCGACGTTCTAAATTAACATTAATCTAATCAGTATTATAAATAAAAACCCGTGAGAATCAGCGATTATGTTGTTAAATCTGGTCCGACACGGCAATTATTTTCTTTTTCGTGGGATTGTGGGATTAAATTATTCTGCAACATTGAACTGTGTGAATGTTCGTGTGACCAGTAATATCGGTATGGAACTGACCCGATTCAACAATTGATTAATATTAGGCAGCACAACTTTTTTGCTTTCATAGTGAACGCTTCTTCTCAATTCCTTCCTTTCCACTTCTTTAGCATAAAACAAAAGAGCAACGAGAGCGGTGAAAGAGTGTGCAACAGCGGCGCGAGGTGACGGGCAAGACGAAAGGCACGACTCATCTACTGAAACACTGCCTAGACCCGTTTCCATTCGTCAATTTTCTCAGTCATATGGTCATACCTCCTTTTCTCTCAATGCTTTTCAATTTTCCTGTCTCAATTAGTCGATGTACTTTGCTGTTCTAATTATTAATTTCTTATACCCTAAAAAAGGACACAACTGGCAGAGGTCTACTTTATCGTCATGCCTTCTCCTCACGCTGCCTATTGCGCTGATCCTCTCCGTCATCGTCTCTCCAAGCTCTCCATTGCCACATCAGATCGACTTTTTCACTCTCCTCAACTAGATGATTTCAGGAGATGTGCATGTCACATATGTCTATACGAGCAACCATCACCATGCCTTTACTGTACAGCGAGAGAAAAGGGGGTTCCCTATTGCTGGTTTGATCCCCTTCCTACTTCCTGTCTTTTCCCAATTTTGTTTAGTTCCTTTGTTTCATTGTACCAATCTTTGTTGAAATTTAGATTAAAATTAATCTATGGTCTCATCGCTTCTTCCTTTTGTATTATTGCAAGTTTTATAGTTTTAGTACTGATTTTTGCCTATTGGATTTTCTGACTGAATTGCCTTTCACCAGATCGAGGCATGTTTGGTGAGTCGGATACTATGTTGCATTGGTACAGGTACAAGTACCGTACCCGGTACGATTCGAGTACAGCGGTACGAAAATTTTTAAAAATCTCCGGTACGGACACGACGATATATATATATATATATATATATATATTATTTGAATAATTTATTGATCTATAATTATATTATATTATAAAATATAATGTATATAGCATAATTTTGTGTAGTTAAGGTTTGGATTTACACAAATAAATGATATAAACTTGGAGTTTACATAAATAAATATCATAAACACTAATATCAACACATTAAATGTTAACTGTTGACCATTGACTGTACCGGTAAGTACCGAGTACGGTACCAGTACCCGGTACGGGTACGACTGATATTTCAAAGTACCGGGGTAATCTAGGTCGGATAGCAACGATCTTGACCTTTTCTATTATATTTCTAATCATTCAATTAATTAGTGGAGCATATTTTATCTATTGATTTATATAGGATTATTTTTGTAATTAGATTGTACCAAATTTGTTTTTAAAGATATTTTAAATATTATATTGAATTTATATGATACGATATTGAATAATTGTATTTTGTATTTAATTTATGTGGGTGTTATCAGTAGGAATCAAATTTGTCCTATTTCAATTCTTCCATTTTCCCGTCATAAATTTCTAAATGGTGTTTATCGTAAAATTCTAATTATGTCATTAAATGGTGTTCAGTTTTGAAATGTTCATGCTTTATATAGAGGAATCAAGAGTCCATGGTCATTAATTTCTGAGATATCATTTACGGGTTGTGCAATGCCTTCAATAAAATTTTATTACACACATTAATATTGCTAATTAATACAAAAAAATCTTCCAATTTTCTTCTTATGCTTTTGTAATGTCTATATATAGGTGTTGAATTAACTCTGTGGGTATACTACATGCTTTTATCAGTACGGTACCAGAAAATCTGTTGATAGATCCAGGAGATGATGCAAACTATTATTGATGCTACCTATCCAAACTTGAAAATTTTGTATTCTGTCAATTTCTTACTTGCGCACATGAGCAATAATAGGTATGATTAGAAGATTAACAAGAGAAGAGGAGGAAGAGATTTATGCGCTGCATTAGTAGGTGTGACGATGTCTTAGCTCAGACTCACAACGATGGAGGTATCTTTCTATTTTAACAGTTTGCTTGCTATAAAGACCAATCACAATATTCAATTAGTCAGAGACTTAAGCAATTTTTACATGTACTAATTGTATTAAAAAAAAATTGTTTTTCTTTTTTTTTAAATATTTTATGGAAGCAAATCCTTTTGATTACTGTTCTAGGAAAGCTTACGAAAGCTTACGATCAAAGCTTCAAAAGCTTATAGTCTATTCTAGGAAATTAGTTTAAAAAAATAGTATTTTTATACTGACCATCAATTAACATATGTTGGAATATAATGGATCTAATTGCTCGATGGCAACAGTTTTGGTTTTATTCAGTTGAATGAAGCTTTATGATAGTTTCATGTCGCTTTTAATTGGTTATTCATAGGAAATTTGACATGACCTAAGTTACATGCAGAAATGGATAGTTTGTTTGAGGGTTCAATTTGTCCCAAGTCCCCATACACCATTTCAGCATGTTACTAAGGTATTTTCTTATTATCCGTTTTTGTTGTTTTGTATTAATACAAATTACGTGGACTAAAGAAAGAGATTACTAAGTTTTCTGTTATCTTGCGTTTTGTTTTATTTTTTAGTTGTCATATTTATCCTTTTTAACATCATTTCATTTTTTTTACCATTTGAAAATAGTTAGCTCTCATTTTTAAGAGATTTTTGCATTTTTTTTATCAAATTGACTTATTATACTTAAGTTTCTCTATCTAAACTTTTTCTATTTTGCATTTTTTTTCCTAATGAACAATTTATTAAGTTTGTTTTTGTAAATATTTTAATTTTTAAGATGCTTTTCATTTACTATTTTATTTTATTTGATCTTGATGATAAGTTTTTGTGTTGTTTATAATTTTGAAATTCTAGCTATTTTAAATTTGTTGAGATGCTTTAAACATTGACCAACCAAAAGGTCTCTCTAACAGAACAAGGGCGTTTCATTTTTTACTTACAATCAACTATTTTATTTTTTTAACTATCCATAATCTTTTGATATAATTACTCTAAATTATGCAAATGATTCTTAGGATAATACGGTTGATGTAGGAGGCGCATAAACCTATTTGACAACCAAAACACACTCCAAAAATCAAGTAAGTTTATTACATCAAAAATCAAATTCATCTTATGACCAGCTACATACTTTTAACATTTATCATCTTGCTCCATATTTTTACATTTTTAAATAGTTTCACATTATAATCTCTGATTATGAGTTAATATGAATAAAGCTGGATTTTTTTTCATTTGTTAATTTGAATTCTTCCCAATCAATATATTAAAAATGAATTTCTACCTCCTTTTATACTGGTACAAATAACCTATTTTCTTTAATACTTAATTTTGACACGAGACCCAATTGAGAAATATTATCGCCAGCATGACCATTGTGCATATGTAAAATGCAAAAGAGAAAATATTTGTCCAAAAATTATAAAATTTTTGCAATTATGTATGTATAAACTTTACTGATATATTAAATTTTAAGAAAATTGCCAATAATACCCTTTCTATGTGTTCTGATAATTATAGGCCAACATGAACCACGTGGCTACATATTTATGGGTACCGGCAGTCCGACACACATGACGTTCATTACCAGTTATTACATGTATGATAACATTTCCAATTTATTTGGTCAGTCTAATACAAGTTCTAAATTACAATATAATAGATAAATGATCTTATATTGACCTATATTAGATATTACATGTTAGTATTTCTTCGTTACATGAATCAATAATGACTGTTGTGAACTATAAGTGCTGAAATTGAAGGGACACCTACTGCATACTTTACTGTTAGCTGTTGCTCAAAATGATGAACAGGAACAGGGTCTGGTACAATTACAGAGCTGGTACAAATACAATACAATCACAAGCTGCGTTCATTTTATTTGTGGAAACATTGGAGAAATATGAAGAAAAAAGTACACTGTGTGGAGCGTACCTTTATCTCAAATCTAAAATTTAAAATTTAAATTTTAAAATCTAATTTGTTTTGCAGATATGTAATTAATTTTATAAATTTAGTCCCATAATTAGTATGGTTAAAATGACTTTTTCGTTTTTAATAAGTAGCCTCTTTCGCGGGATGCTAATATTAGTATGAAAAATAAAATCTTAATTTACCATTTATATATGTAGTAAATTCAGAAGGATTCAATTTTCCTCCATTCTAGCACCTATTTAATTTCTCAATAAACGTTATCTTCTTCTTATCGTCTCTTAATTTTTTGTTAAGTAAATGCTGAGTGTGAATTTTAATGTTGAACGTTATTTTTTACCGGTAATAATACCTGAAAATAATAGAGAGCCGTTCATAAGAACTGAACATAGTAAACTTTAATTAAGAGAGGTCCCGTGCCATCAAGTTATTTTTCAAGATTCAAAATTCAAACGTTCAATCCGAACCGTTTAAGTTGTTCTCCATATTGAAATATCCTTGGAAACCAAATTCTATAATTTTTTTTTTCAAATTTTTGATATCGAAATATCTTGAAATACAGTTTTTTTATTTAGTCCATATAAAACTCCCTTTCACTATTTCTAATCGATTACTACACTTTCATTTATATTTATTACTTACAAATCACTGCCGCACTATTGTATTTACTTAATAAACGACAACTGTTGGCGTATTTCATGACAAAATATTTTGTTAGATTTAATCACAAGGCATTTTAAATAGCAGTCTCCATTGTTATAATATATTATCGATCTTAATTGGACATGTACCGTTACACTTTCATTTATAATTATCGTTACTATAGTCATTGCATTCTTTATCAAGATCTATTTTAATTGAAATTAGAGATTTTATTTTAATGGATTCTTCATTTATGATTTTTTTTTACCTTTACAATGATATTCATGGTACATAACTTTACCGTTACATATATCCATAATAATTATTAATTATAATTGCATTTAAATTCAATATCTTTCATGTAGAATTTTGTACGTTTTTCTTCTTCATATTAATTGTCAAATTTATGTGCTTGTAGGGTAGAATTTTGTAGAAGTGAAAGTTCAGTACACGGTCAAAATAGAAAGATATGATTTAAAAAACATAAATAATACTGACCGTTTCCTTCCATTATTTTTAATAATAACGTTCATGTACGCCAACTTTATTAAATCTATACATAATGTGTAATTATCATGATATTTAATTATACCGTATATCGACTACATATTTGGCATATTTGACATATTTCGGGCCATGAGACATGCATACTGTGTAATTACGCTTACTAACTCCGTTGTTTCGTTTTTGCAAAATTTGAACTCTTATATATATATATATATATATAATTCATTTCTTTTTTTTAGGGCCAGGTGGCAATCACCACATATATAATATATATAAAACTCATTTCACAATACAAGCATCCGTTTTTTAATTTCTTCTTACATCAAGTATTCCATACATAATTCTCATCCTACAAATGCATTTTACATCCATACAATAATTCTCTCCTTTTAATTGGGCTATTGAGTTTACAATCTATTTTTGGTTTTATTCCAAGGTAATTACGTTTCCTCATTAGTCATGTTTCTTTTTCTTCCAATTCTCTTACCCTTTTCTATACACCACATTTGCAGGCGTTATAATCTTTCACTTCTTCCTTCATCCAGCAACATTTCAATTATTACACCCGACATAGATATCGAAGACTACAACTATTTTGGGAATGACGAGGGCAACTTCTCTAACGATGTGTCCACTCATAGCTTTGAATAACTATAAATATAATTTTTTTAAACTTTCTTGTCCAGTAATATCTCCGTTATCTTATTCTCAATCATTTTCTAATATGTTTTTTTTTCTATTTACTCATGTTCAATTTAATTGTATATTTTGACATTATTTTTTCCCGTTTTTTCTTCAAATTAACCATTCACATTTTTTTTAAATATTTTTTTTTATATTTCTGTAATAAGACATGTTCCTAAATAATTATATTATACATATATTAACAAAATAACATATTTTTTCGTCCTCTTTATTAGTTATCTGTATTGCATATATCGAGCGAAGCTCGATTTTTCCACCTAGTTGGAAATAAAGAGGCCCGATTTCCATTGAAGTGGTTTTATTTTATTTTATTATTATATTTTTTTTGGGATTACTTTCCGTCATTCTCCCTTTTGTATCATCTCCATCATTCTCTCTACAGAAGCGTTAATTCTTTTCATTTTTTGAAAACACGGAAGTCCAGAGGATGATAGAAATTTACGGGATGATAGAAGAGGGAGGATGACGCACAGAGAAATAGAGGGAGAGATGATGAGCGTTGGGGGATGAGAGGGAGAAAAAGGTGGGAGGGAGCGATACAATTATCTATATAACTAGAACAGTTATATATATTAACTAGAACTGTTAGATATAACTGTTCTAGTTAATATATATATATTTCTTCTGCTTAATATCGTAACCAGAACATTTATATATTTAACTAGAACATTTATGTATTTAAGTAGAACATTTATGTATTTTAACCAGAACAATTATACCTTTTAACTAAAACAGTTATACTGTTTAACTAGGACAATTATACGTTTTAACTAGAACAGAGGAAGATAGTAAATCAGAGAGGGAGGAAGGTAGAGGGAGAGGGAAAGTGAGCGAAACGGAGAGGGAGAGAAGGGATGAGCGTTGGGAGAGAGAGGATGAGCGCTAGGAGAGACATTTTTGAAAATGAAAATTACCCATTTTCTAAAAATGAAAAACGCGTTTTGAGAATGATGAGAATGATAGAAATCAGAAATAATCCTTATCAGCTTTGTTTTTTTTTTTTTTTTGCAACTTTGAACTGGTTTTCGCACAAACGTCATTTTGTACTATAGATTTAAAAAGTCGGACAAATAAAGTGACAAATCATTTTTTTTGTGATCTACTAAGAATAGAGAGATCCGATTTCGATCAAAATAAAAGTCAAATGAGCATTTATTAGATTTCTAAATTATAAAGTTTAGAAGTAAATCGGATCTAATAAAAGTACATCGTTATATTTCTATATTAAAAGTTTGGCAGTAAATCAGATTCCATCAAACTACTTAATAATCGTAAAATAATTGTTCACTAGTCCTAAGTTTTCTATCGTTCGATCATTGGATTTTTTTTATGCAATTTTACTTTTGGCAGTCCAATCGTATTGGACCATCAATGAAATAATTGGAGAGGATCCTAACTGGATAAAAACTGATTTTTTTTTTTTGTTTTTATCGTCGATATAAAACTGATGACTAGAAACTACGCTTGTCATTTTTTTGGTCTTAGGCAGAAAAGCAGTGCATTTTTCATAGTTTTTGGTTGTCAAGTAGATTCTTGACACATTAAGGAATAAATAACATATTTTTATCTATATCCGTTATTATTATATTGTCGTTGTCAGTATAATTGGTACTTAATATATATAGCAATATACAGAGATTGGCTGAAGTATACTCCAGCATACGGACGATCCGTATGCTCGAGTCGTTTTTCAAAATCTAAAATTTAAAAAGTCGATCCGAACCATTCAAATTGTTCTCCATATTGAATTTTTTTTATATATTCTGCTATTTAAAAAAAAACACTAGTATAAAGAAGTATTTCTGACCCTTCAATTTGAAAATAACATAATATATAGAAAAAAAATCGAAAAAATGTAAAATTTGGTCTTGGAGGATATTTTATACGGAGAACAACTTGAACGGTTTGGATCAACTGTTTAAAATTTAGATTTTGAAAAACGACTCCAGCATACGAGTTTGATCCGTATGCTCCAGTATACTTTAGCCAATCTTGCAATATACATACATATATATACAACACAAAAAAAGATAAAATTTGATCTCCAAGAATATTTTAATATGGTAACCAACTTGAACGGTTTAGATTGATCATTTAAATTTTGAATCTCGAAAAGAGATTCGATGGCACGTAAGCCTTCCGTTGAAGTGTGGTGGACTCGCAAAACCTTGTCTATTATATTATCACAAGCACGTTTGTACCTCGATAGAGAGATGCATATGAGCTGCTTAGTCGTCAAATTGCTAATAATAAAAAATTAATAAAGAAATAAGTAAATAAATAGAGGTGCGACTCTTCATTTATTATTAGATATACATATAAATGGGACTCGAAAGTTCTCAACGTTCGATATGGCCACATACATTGAATTTTGATTACGTCCACATGCAATATATATGTTAACATCTCTCAAGTTGTGTGTTAGATCTGGTTTTATGGGCAAAGAGCAATTCACCTTGACTCCTTAAGTGAAAGGTCGCAGGTTCGAAACCCGACTGAGGGGTCTTTCATAGACATTTAATTTAAAAATAAGTTGGGTGGCTTAGACCTCCAATTTATCTTCAAAAAGATCTGGTTTTATGAAATTGTTAAGTACGAGCACTAAAGTTCGAAAGTTAAGCAACGACGATGCAAAATGAAATTTTAAATATGATCTGATATTACTCTAATAATAAATAGTAAACAAAATAAAATCTAAGAAAGTATTAATATGAAGATCACATCGATAAACCATTTGAAGTTTGAAAATCGAGAACGGTTGTGATGTAATTAAGGACCTCATCTCATCATCTGTATACACGTGATTTATATTAGACTATTTCCCTCTTTCTCTCTATATATATGTATGCAAGTATGTATGTCATCATAAAAATTATTGTAATGACATATATATAGTAATGTGAGGTTCTTATTTTCTCTAATCGAAAGGTATGGTAGAATTAATCTGATATAAGTTAAACTTTAGAAATAAAAATGATGCTAAATTGTATTTTTTTCTCATTTAAGGAAATGATAAAATTTCTTTTTTTTCCCAAACAAAGAAAATAATATTAAAATTAGGATATGGTGGACTAAAATTTTTAATCGGACTCGAGCCCAGATCAAATAGGTCGATAGAAAAAAAAAAACTAGTCCATTAGAAAAATTTGCGTTAGAAGTTTTAAGACTAAAATATTATATAAGTGATTCCATGAGCACTGTTGGTATTATTTACTCTCATAATTTAATAATATTTTTAAGTACTCGTCTTACTAGTATATGATGTTCACTTCCGTTTGTCTAGAGCCTGAACCCCCAAAATTGGGCAAACTTAAGGATTCCCATTCGACCGAGATTTTCCTCTGGTTATAAGTATATATAGTTTGGCGGGAAAAAAGTAATTTTGACATATTGTTGGAGCTAATTTTGATAATCAAGTGCTTTCTATATATACCTGTTTTGGTTCGTTTGGTGTGTTTTTGTTGGACTCGAAATTTCTTTACGACTGGCAAACTTAAACCCTAACTAGTCGTGAAAATAAATTTCTGTATTTTAAAGGACTCCTGTAATGGCTGGATTGGGAACTGGAATCGCCAAGGATGTCACTGAGGTTGTAAATGTATTCTTTTTTATTTGATTCTTCGAATTCTTAATTTCTTTTGATGAGGGTCAGGGATCATCAAATTTTATGAAATTGATTGTAGCTGATTGGGAAGACGCCATTGGTATATTTGAACAATGTGGCGAGTGGGTGCCGAGCCCGTGTTGCAGCAAAGCTCGAGTCCATGGAGCCATGCTCTAGTGTCAAGGATAGGTAATAACTTATTTCTCACTTTATCTTTTATTGAGCAATTTCCTTTATTTTAACTTTGCGAAATGGGGTTAATATGTTATAGGAAAAGAAGTGCAAAGGGAATAACGTTAAAAGAAGATGATTTGTGTATTTATTCGATGGTTACATGGAATAAGCTTTTATCCGGTGTACATGGTATATTAAGAGTTTACAAGGGCGCTAAAGCAATTTTAATTCCTTTTAATTCTTTCTGGTGATCTACCTTGATGAATTAGAAGAGTTTGTATCATAAACAATTGTATATGAGTTTGGTAAAAATTGCAGGATTGGTTATAGTATGATTAAAGATGCCGAGGAAAAGGGTCTCATTACTCCAGGGGAGGTATGGTGTTTTTTGAAGGCGTCTTGTTTTACAAATAACAGCAAGTATTTTATGTTATTTGCAATGAAGCCCAACAAATGTTGGGTATTGTTAATAAGAAATTTTTTTTGTTTTTATTTTTCTGCAAACATTTCACAAAGTTCGTTGTTACCTTAAATGGATTTTTCTTTCTTTATAGAGTGTATTGATTGAGGCGACAAGTGGCAACACAGGCGTAGGGCTTGCTTTCATAGCAGCAGCAAGAGGTTACAAACTCAAGTTGACGATGCCAGCGTCGATGAGTCTTGAAAGACGTATCGTCTTGAAGGCATTTGGTGCTGAACTTGTGCTGACAGATCCCTCTTTTGGCATGAGAGGTGCAGTGCAAAAGGCCGAGGAGCTAGCTGCCATGACCCCCAACTCTTATATTCTCCAGCAATTTGAAAACCCAGCAAACCCCAAGGTAGTGTGTGGGTAATGAAAGATTTTCATTTTGTAATAATCATGGCAATGATTGACAAGAAACCAGTGTAGTATCAATGTTTATAAAGGACCCTAATAATTTGATTTTTAATGCTTTCTGAGCACCTGGTGACCAACGAGCACCAGATGGTGCCAAACAAAAAAAAATAAGAGAATGGTAGATTTTTGGTTAGTCCTTTGACTTTCATATCTTTTAATCTGTATATATTCCTAATTGGGGGCTGGTAATTATGGTTTTGCCGTCTGTATCAAGTTGCTCTTTTTTTAATTCCTTCTTTTGCTCTTATTCTTTCTTTCTTTTCTGTATGGCGCTAACTCAAATTGCTTGGTATTAAACTTAGTTGAATAATAATCAGTGATCCTTTGACAGGATAAGCGAAGAGATACCGTTGTGAAATAGAATTTCTAAACAGCTGAAAGTATCCTGAAATTTATTTTCTGCCTTCTGCAAATAACAAATTAAGGGTGTTATTTTGTAGTTTGGGACAAAATAAAACAGGTGCATTTTGCATGAAAATTATACTTTGCTTGTTCAGTTAATGAACAATGTGCTTGTATTTCTGTAGATACACTATGAGACTACTGGGCCTGAGATTTGGCAAGGAACAGCTGGAAAAATAGACATACTTGTATCTGGCATTGGAACCGGGGGTACCATCACCGGTGCTGGAAGGTACCTCAAGGAGAAAAACCCCAATATTATGGTAAACAAGAGCACTTTATGGTTTTATATTTGAAGGACCTAAAAAATATATATTTTTTTCTTTACTGTTCCAACTAAATTTCGATTCATTTAAGCAGCTGTATGGAGTCGAACCAACAGAAAGTGCTGTTTTATCTGGAGGAAATGCTGGTTAGTAATCCTCTTCCTCTATCTGTCTCTCTCTCTCATCCTCTGTCTATATATTACCAATCTCAATTTGATGTGCTAAGTTCTACAGTTCTACTCATGCATTAGGACCACATAATATACAAGGGATAGGTGCTGGTTTCATTCCAGGTGTTTTACAAGTTGACCTCTTAGACGAAGTAATTCAGGTAAAATTGCAAAATTCCATTAAGGACTTTTTGTTCTTACTTGGTCAGAAGCAAATGCTCGTCTGAAGTCATGATTATCTTCTGTTCCCTTGATAGAAACCTCAAAGTATAGATGGAATCAAATCAATAATGTATTTGTAACTTATTGGGCTGGTATGGCTTGGGAAAAAATTTAAATCCAAGACAGTAAGCCAAGACCACAGGTAAGGAGAGTGCTGAGATCCAAGACCACAAAAGATAGTACTAATTAATTAACAAAATAATTTTGTGGTGTTGATTAGGTTTCTAGTGAAGAGGCAATAGAGATGGCAAAACTCATTGCCTTGAAGGATGGGCTTTTGGTGAGTAGTGTTGCACTTGTTTTAATTCTGTTTTTTTAATCAAATTGTATAGATATTGAAGGTTACCTTTTCCTAAGAGTTTTTTTTTTAAAAAAAATTTTCCGATGATCTTGTTAACATAGCATAGTATATAATAAGAGTTACAAGCTTTAAGTTCAACCAGTTTTACTTTTATTAATCAATTGTTTTTCTGCACCGTCATCTTGATTATGACATGAAGCTATGTAAACATAAGTGATAAAGCATCTAATTGACGTGCGTAGTCGTGTGATTTGATTATTTAATTTCTTTTGTATATGAAGATATAATAATTACTTTGAATATATTTGTAATAGGTTGGGATATCATCTGGTGCAGCTGCAGTTGCAGCTATTAAAGTTGCACAAAGGGCAGAAAATGCAGGAAAACTTATTGTTGTAAGTTTTTGTCTTTTCACAATACTGATGCTTTGAGGTATACCTTTTAGGAAAAAAAAACTTTTTAGTTTTTACCAAGTACTGTTACATCAGCACTCATCTGTACCTACATATATCTTAAAAATAAATTGAGAGGCTTGACCCAATTTATCTTAAAGATAATGAATAAATGAATGAATGAATTAACAAACCAAACAGACAAAAATTTTGACTACCGCGAGCTTCGTATGGTTTCAACAGGCTTATACGATGTGTCTAAGAGCACAATTGCTTGCACTCAACCTAAGCCAGTATGTAAAATTAGTTCGGACAGAGCGAACAGACCGTAGCCCGTAGGGAATGATGAGTCCTGATTCGTCCTCCGTAAAGTTGTAACATTTGTCATACGGGTCATAAGGAAATTTTTTTTGATGGTAGGTAGAGGGAGTCGGATCCTCTGGTCGTTTTTTACAAATGATCACTGATTGTTTTTCGATCTGGACCGTCCGATTTAATCTCAAAGGTCATAAGGAAATTAATGGGCTGTATCTGTATGACTGATATATGGGCTGCATGGCTTGACTCCAGTCAGTAATGGGCTGTATGACCGATATATGGGCTGCATGGCTTAACTCCGGTCATGCATTATTTTGTGATTGGATGTCTTGCCGAAAAATTTAAAAAAATAATACTAAAATAATATAATCCATTAAAATTAATATCAATATAATAATATTTTTTTTAAATAGTATCACGAGATTGGAATCCTAGATTCCGAATGCAAGATCGGAATCTTGAATTCCGACCTTAGCTAAGATCGGAATCCCGGATTCCGATCTTAGCTTTTTTTATTTTTTATATATTATTTATTTATTTATTTAGTATATTAATTAGTTAATTAATTAGAAAAATAGATAATATATTGTATAAATATTGAAAAAATATGAAAAAATCAGGAATAATTAAATTAAATTTTATATGTAATTTAATATTTTTTTGAGAAATTAAATTTATTTTCTTTTAATTAATTTATTTAATTAAAAAATAAATTTTTATAACTTATTTAATTAAATGAATTGTACCATTTAGAAATGATTATAAATTTTCAGAATTTGCAGCGATACAAAGGCATAATCCTTTCAGAATGTTCAAAGTTTTATTAATCCTTTCTGCATTTGCAGGGATACAAAGGCATAACTTGAACATTAAAACTTTAAACAAGCATAACCTTTGATAGGAAAGTCCGTTTGGGGCAAACGAGCACATTCCGAAAAGCTGGCGACGAGATCTACATGTCTTACCGGGGTGAAACCCCGTAAAGATCATTTTTGGAGCCAAAAAACGCTCTCTAAACCTCCAAAATCCACTTTGAAAGTTTGCAAACCTAAAAACCACTCTAAACTACTAAAAAAAAGGTTTTAAAATCATAAATTAATCATTAAAAAGAGAAATGCAATAAATCAAGTGAATTTAGTCTTTCTTCTCCGTCTCGGTAAAACATCAACCTCGTGTGATTCCTTTCTAACGCAATCCAGAAATTCCTTGATCATGAGACTCGACATGATTGTTTAATATATAATATGGAAATAATATATGCAAAGGAAAATACATTAAAAATTTATATTTTAATGTAAATTAATTAAAAATTTATACTTAATTATTTATTTTTTAATTAAATAAATTAATTTAAAAAAAATTAATTTCCTAAAAAAAATACTAAATTACATATAAAATTTAATTTAATTATTCCTGATTTTTTCATATTTTTTCAATATTTTTACAATATATTATCTATTTTTCTAATTAATTAACTAATTAATAAACTAAATAAATAAATAAATAATATATAAAAAATTAAAAAAGCTAAGATCGGAATCCGGGATTCCGATCTTAGCTAAGGTCGGAATCTATCCAAGATTCCGATCTTGCGTTCGGAATCTGGGATTCCGATCTCGTGATACTATTTAAAAAAATATTATTATATTGATATTAATTTTAATGGATTATATTATTTTAGTATTATTTTTTTAAATTTCGGATGTCTTGTGTAGTTGTGTCTCCTTCATTTGAGTGACATAGTTGAGAAATCAAATATGCAGAGAGTTAGAGAAAGTGTATATACCACTTCTCTTATATATTTGAGCATTTCCAAGAATAATGCTACTAGTCCCATTCTTTTATACATTAATGATATTGTGTACTTGTTTTACTTCAATATAAAATTTTTATAACTTATAAGTAAATTTTTTTATCTATTTATTATTTATTAGGGAAAGTTTTAAAAATTAACCATTTTATTCAATAATAAGTAACTGATGTTATCCGGCCGTTATCCGTTAACCTTAAAAAGGTAACAATAGGGTATGAATATTAACATATTTTAATGTAAGGTACAATATGGGTAGAGCTGAAAACGGTAGCCGTTTCGACCGTTATTTCGTTTCGTTTCGTCCTAAACGGAACGGTAACGGTTAAGGATTTCAGTTTCGTTTAAGGAATGAAACGGTTAACGCAAATAGTAACACAGTTTCGTCTCAAAACAGAACGGTTAACGAAACGGATCTGTTTCGTTATCGTTTATTTCGTCCGTTTCGTCCAAAATTCTACCATGCTACTATTATTTGAGTGCAGAGATCATCTTAGCGGAGAGAACGAGAGAGACGTGTAAAATTTGGTCTTCACTCTTCACCGCCGCTTCATCATTTCTCCGCAGAATCAATGTCCCATCTCTCTCTCTCTCTATCTCGCACGCCTCTCGAACTAAACCCCTCTCTCATCTCTCTTCTCCGATAACCTCTCTGACCCTTCCCCTCTTCGTTGCCTCCCCTCCTCTCCTCTCCTCTCTCTCCAACCCATCCCGCCTCCTAATCCGCTTTCCTCCTCCTTCCTCTACCCGAGCCCTTCTCTTTCTTTCTCCTTTGCCTCCCCCTCTTCTGATTCTAGGGATTTGAGAAAACAATTCTTCTCCGTCTCCCCGTCTTTGGTCACCTAACGGCCTTGGCTGGAGGTGAAGATAGAAGTACTCTCGACCACAGCACATCTCTCGCCTCACCTCTCCCTCCCCACCTCATCCTCTGCCTCTGAGCCGAAACCTCTCTCACTTCAAATGCTCCTCCTCTCTTGACCCCATTGTCAAGGTCTCGACTCCAACTGTCAAGGTTGTTTACAGATCTCCGACAACTGAGGTCTGCCAAGAAAGTGCTGATGTTAATATAACAGCACCAATAGTGGCATGTGCATGAAAGAGTGAAGGTTTGAGCTTTTTGAAGGTCTGCCAAGAAATTTTATAGGTGTTGAGTAGGCCTTGGCAGGCCACACAATTAATTGGGTCATTCCTCTTTCTGGTTCCCACAGGTGTTGGCAAAACTGAGCTTGCCAAGGCTCTTGCAGAGCAGTTGTACGCCTGATGATGAGAATCTTCTGTGATTTCCTCAATTTCAGAGGTAATTGCCCTAATTCCTGTTCTGCTAATGCAGTGAACCTTCAATTTTGTGATTCTTTGAGACATTTTCTCTTTCTTTGAGCAGTGAACCTTCTATGATTTCCTCAATTTTCAACTGTTTTTTTATCTTTTGCTTTTATTTGAATCGATGAGAAGGTGGAGATGAGCAGGAGCCAGAATGTAGCGCGACTGATATAGATTTTGACAGTATATGGGATTCACTGGTACAGCTGATAGGTGGGAATCGTACAGCCAGAATGTGCTTGTGTTCTTTTTTTCGAGATCTTGACAGTAGCTGTCAAGTGGATGTGCTTTTGTTCTTATGTAAAGGTTTTATATAAGTCATTTTTTTAGTGCTTTGTTTTGATCAAATAAGTGGGATTGGATGTCTAGATGTTGTTTGTAGCAAAGCAGTCTTCACTGATACAAATAGCCTAAAAATATTTAGTGTTAACAGTGCTGTCTCTGAGGACATTTT
Organism: Rhynchospora pubera; assembly: GCA_028095005.1. NCBI lineage: Eukaryota > Viridiplantae > Streptophyta > Magnoliopsida > Poales > Cyperaceae > Rhynchospora > Rhynchospora pubera. The sequence continues at coordinate 153,837,574 of CM051462.1, read as the reverse complement.
TTTTCAGGTATTAAGATTGAACACTGATTTGTAATAAGTCCTTTATAGTTTTGTTTTCTAGATGCTCTTCTTAAAGAAGAGTAAAAAAAAATTGAATCGATGAGATGAGTTATTGTCAAATTGATTTTGAGTTTAACATTGGTATAACCCTATACTGTCCTTCTACCTGTGTTTGAAAATATAGATGGAGAGAACTCGATTTAGTTTTGCGCTATGACTGTGTAGAACGATTGAAACGGATAAACTGTTTAAACCGTTCAAATTGAACGAAATGATAACGCAACAAATAATTGTTCCGTTTAAAGGACAGAACGAAACACGCAAAAAAAAAAAATTGCGTGACATAAAAGGAACGATCAACGAAAGACTTCATTTTCGTTATCGTTTAAGACGTTATGCAGCCCTAAATATGGGTATGACCGTATGAGTAATTTAGGCTTTTGTTCCAGATATAAGATAAGAAGAAACTTTTGAGGGCCGTTACCTATTGTAGTCCAGATATAAAGAAAAAGACTAATTTCGACTAATTTAAAGATGTATAAAAGCAGGCCTTCAATTCCAGCGAAAATTTTAACAGTTGAGATTAAGGGCTGGCAGTTGGCACTTGGCAGAGGATGTGATTCTTAATGACCATGAATAGAGCTGTCAACGGTGTGAATTTTCACGTGTTTCCAAACGAAACGGAAGGAATAACAATACCAATTCTTATACCGTTCCAATAACGAAACGGTAAACAAAATATCAGATTGTACCATTTCAACTGTTTCAGCTTTATTTCAAATCGTTTAATGTGTTATTTCGGAAGTGGAACGGTTAACGAAACAAAATTTTATACCGTTTCAAAAACGAAACGGTTAACGAAATTAAATCCTGTACCGCATTGCAAAACGGAATGAAAAATGGAACAGTTTGTTACGTGCAATTCCGACGCGTTTGACAGCTCTAACCATGAGTCCATGAAAAAGTCGATTTTTTTATTTTCTAGCACCTCCATAGTTAAAAAAATATCGAAGTATCGAACCAAGCTTTTCTTATGAAATCTGGTTCATTTATTTTTATTTTATTTACTTCCGAATAAAGCGCAAAGAGTTAGACAAGAATTATTTAATCTCTCTTTTCTAAAATAAAGAAAATTCCGTGCTCATTCTAAAAAAAAAAAATAATCCGTGCTTTAGAATTTTTAATGTCATAAGAGCTCTTTCTAATTAAAATTAGTTTTAATTTATTATTGCCAGACAGACTACACCAAAAAAATAGTCATAAAATGATTTGGGATAAAAGGCTTTGTAAACTGTTAAGTACCAAAAAATTGTCCTTTTTTTTTACAATAAGATGGAGATCAAATTCCAAATTTTAATTTGAAATTGAAATATCTATAAAACAAATTATCCTGTCAGATTTCAACCCATCACCTGCACACAATGAAAAATATATTTTCCTTAACCATCAAACTAAACACCATTGTGTTTAATATCGTATTGAATGCCATACGACTATACGAGCCAAACAATTCCTGTATTTACTGTTATTTGAAAATTTTTACTCAAAAAATTGCCGTACCGGCTAGGGTGTGGTAATGGTACCGGTAAATTTCAGTTCTATCCGGTAACAGTCTATTCAAAACACTGCCAAAGACTGGTTTTCAAACCTCTTATGTTGTGACTTCAAACTTTTCTAATTGGCATTCAAATTAGACAAACATCAAAATATTTGAAGAGAGTTTTGAAAGTCCAAAAAAGTTATTAAATCCTTTGGACATTTGGAACGGTCATAAAATAAACACCGTTTAGAACCAATGATTGAAAGTTTCTTTTGAGAGATCCAATTTTATTAATATTCTAAATTATATGAAATAAATATTAAATAATTTAGATGTCACCTCATTATAAAACTATGTTCTAAATAGTTGAATAATGAAATTTTTTTTTCACTGTTTGCCGGTTAAGTCGCAATAAAAAAAAATGTAAAATCTAGTCCCGAATCTCGTGATAATTAGTTACTCCGTCGCTTCTCCATAAAGAATGAAGACTCCATATTTGATTTAGTAGCTAAGGACAACACTCCTTGGTGGAGGTCGTAGATTCAAAAACCGACTGAAATATCTCTTATGGATATTCAAATTAAAAAAAAAAGATTAGAAGGTTTTCCTTGACTCCATATTTTTTCCATAAAAATATCGTTATATATATAAATATACAATTGTTGTATAATATTAAAAAATAATCGTGATAATCCAAACATAAGAGGTTTGATTATTTGTAAAGTATCAAAATATATTATAATCATCTTTCAGATTTAATATTATGAGTTATGACTGGTGTTAATTTCATAAACCAAGGATAAAGCGTAACTTTTTGCGTGTCTTTTCCCTTGGAATAATAGGCTTTAATTGACTTGAAATCCTCTCTGGCCTTAAGAATTATTTTAGGCTTTAGCCTTTAGCGGATAACCTGGATTATTATTTTTATTATTATTATAGCAACCGGAAGATTTGAACGAATGCAAATTCAAAGTATTTGGAATTGGTCAGATATGTGCTGCAGACCTGCAGCCTGCAGTTGTTAGTGAACGCCTTCCAGGGCCGGGCCGGGCTCCCGGGAGGCCGGGTCTAAAAGGGCCTATTCAAGGGCCAGGCCGGGCCGAACATAGGGAGGCTTTTGGAAGGGCCGGGCTTAGAAGGGCTTAAATATGAAGATCGAGCCTGGCCCTTCTCAAGCCTGGCCCTTTTAGGCCCTCCGGGTTTCGAGAGGCCGGGCTTGAAGGGCCTGAAGGGTTTGAAGGGCCGACGAACAGACAATATATTTCTTTAAATATTTATTAAAACTATATTTAAAATAAATAATTTTATTTATAAAAGATAATAAAAGTGAATAATATTTTTTATTTTCATTATATATAATATTTTTTATTTTTTCATCTTTAATTTGGGTTTAAGAACGGTTATATTATAATAACATAAAAAAAATAAAAAATTTTTATTAATGTATTAATGAATTAAAATAAACTAAAATTACAAATGTATGAAATAATGTAACGTAAAAGATGAGAAATATGTATATATTTTTAACTTGTCTTAACATCATGTTCAAAAATTAAAATATTATTTGAAATGATATGTTCAATTTACATTGTATCAGATAGGATCTTACCTTTCACTTGAGATTGTGCCTGATTATTCATAACTTCGGTCTATCTAGACCTTAGGCCCTTCCTAAGCCTGGCCTCTCTAGGCCCTGGCCCTTCCAAAGCCTGGCCTCTCTAGGCCCTGGCCCTTTCAAAGCCTGGCCTCTCTAGGCCTCTCTTCAGTTGAGATTCTGGCCTGGCCCTTTCAAAGCCTGGCCTCTCTAGGCCCTGGCCCTTCTTAAGGGCTTAGAGAGGCCGGGCCGGCCCTTCGTGTCAGAAGGGCTTGGCCAGGGCCGGGTCCAGGGCCAGAGGCTTTTGGATGTTCACTAGCAGTTGTACAAAAGTGAGAAACGATATTATGGATTCAATTAGAAGAAAACATCCAAATTTGACTCCTTGAGAAATTTCTAGGTTTCTGTTTGTTTGAAGAAATGAGTTTATGTAACCTTCATATAATTTTTCAAATTGTTTTTTAATTGAACCGACCTCCGACCTTCAAGTGAGAGAGAGAGCGTTTGGATGGGAGTGAGAATAAAAAAATAGTTTCTTCCTACTCTCAAATTTATTATAAACAATTCAAATTATTCACAAAGTTATACACTTTCCAATACTTCTTCATTTATTGCTCTTATTCCCACACCATATCATTTGATTACGTCTTGGCCACATAATATCATGATGCAGCACAACCCTCGAGTTATTTTTATTTGCCACTTGATGGTCCAGCTTTCTGGTCATGTCAGTCTGGTCAGAACTCGTGTTCCCGATTAATATACCCCAGGCATTTAATTAGATGAAATTTATTTTCCTGTCCTACCAAAAAAAATTTTATTTTCCTAACTTGGGTGTTTACACTTCACATTAATTTCTCTGTTTTAAGAAGTTGGACAATTTTATATCTTTTTTTTTTTAATTGAAGAGTTTGTGACTTGAGAGCTCAATTTAAACGCATGCGGATCGGACAGGATGGACCCGAATTGAAATATACAAAATTCAAGTTTCTAAACAGGTGGGTCTATATATTTTATCGATATAATTAATTTAGTCAAACTCATATTTGTTTTCTATATATGTTATATTATAAAATAATAATTCTTGAATTATATATTCTATGCAAATGATTAATGTTAAATCTTACGGAATTATTTTTGAATTTTGAACTTATCACTATGTTTGATATAAACTCAGGTCCAAAATAAGACAAGTAAAAAATGCTTAATAATTCAAATTATATAATTATACGTTTTTTAAAAGTAAATTCTTACCATTTAAAAAAACGAAGAAAAATTCAGTAGATTTGTTTTATTTATCATTATCATTCCAGGCGCGCAGATATTCGCATTATGAAAATAGAATATGAATTCCAGCTCAATTTATATATTGATGGGTGGGGATGAGCCAGCCACACAATCGCTGCTTTTCCAAAATAAAAGTAAGAAAGAAAGATAGAAAAAGAGAGAAATTGTACATAAAATAATAATAATTGTAGAGGAGTGGGACAACACGTGGGAACGGTCGAGATCTGGCGGTGGTCATACCAACCAACGGCCGAAAGGTGCTTCTTTCTTATTTCCACTAGGAAAGCTCCCTTTATAATTCTATCTAAAATTCTAAATATTTTTTATTTTTTGGGTTCTCATTTCTGTGCCTTTTAGAATTAGGCCACCGCCTCTGAAAAAAGATTCAAAGCGAAAGGCAAGTGGGGCCCGTGGACAATAGAGAGAGTTTCATGGTGTCATTTTCGCTAATAATGTTTAATACTGGGGGCCCACTGCCAGAATATTGGAAGGGGTTATGCTTACGCCTTGGCTTTAGTAGGTATTTGGCTAGCTAGACAGACGCCTTTAATTAATGATTATAAGTAGAAAATGTTTTGCATCTCCCAAAAAGGAACTGCTTTGGAATCTCAAGGGCAATTAACATAATTTTATGCATATGTGCAGTTGGTAAATGTGGAATTCTATGACAGTTGATAATTTAATACGTTGAGGAGCAATAGTAATTGTCCAAGCCAGTTTTTTCTTAGACCCATGTAATAATGAATTTAAAGCCTATTTTTTAAAATTCATGATATAAACATTATGGATCGTCCAATAACAACGATTTTCTAAAATACCAAAAAATAGTAAAAAATTTCAAAAAAAATATAAAAATTGATTTCTTATAAGTTTTCAATATGGAGAACATATTAAACGGTTCAGATCGGTTATTTGAAATTTAAAAACGTGAAAATGATCGTATTGGATGGAGCGCATCTGTCCTATATATTGGACACTAGCATTTCTCAAGTAGTGAATTGTAAAAGAGCATTTTATTACCATGCAAGGGCGGATTGAAATTGACTTTAATGGGGTGTCATTTCTTTCATTTATTTTCTCATCAAATATTTTTGTATATAATATTTATAATTATATAGACTGTTTTTCTTAAGAAATTCTCCATGGGCACTCACAAAAATGCAACAGTAATTTCATCATAGACCCCACATTTAAAAAAAAAATCATAATTTTTTTTTATTTTTTTGACATATTGGTTCTATTAATATGTTGATACAGAATTTGTTATTAAATAGTTGCTTTAGTGATGTTCATTAAATAATTTTTAGATCGGCCAATCTTACAAATTGTACCAAAAGTAAAGTAAAACGGGAAGAATGATAAAAAGGACAACCAACAAGTACAATAGTGGCATTTAGTACTATGTACGTTGGGATAACATTAGTGTTTTATATTATTCTCTCATGAATATATAGTTAGTTTCATCTAGTTTAGGCTTAGGCCATTAATCAATTAAACACTGTACGAAAATATATTAGTACTTGATATATCATCGAAAGAAGAACATTATATAAATTGGTTGGATCTTGGAATGATGTTGAATTGTGGATCTCTACTCAATGTCATTATATTTGTAGTAATAAAATTTTTGTAAAGACGTGAGCGAAAACCTATAATTCATGTCAAATATTCTTCATTTTTTTTAAAAAAAAATTCCTACGATATACTCAAATCAAATTGTTTAGCGCGTGGAAATATTTTTTGCATCAACATTCTCTACATGGCTTCCTACTCCTTTGACATGCATGTTGATCTTTTTTTTTTTAGAAGAATTGACAGTGGCTGTCAATTAGACATGCATGTTGATCTTCTTTTATTTTATTTCAGTTTTTCTCTGAAAATGAGGGTTGAACAAGCAGTGTACTAATGGACGATGTTAGATATTTTTTTGATAGTATTAAATCTTCCCTGATATCAATATAATGAGCATATTGAAATTATTAGGTTATAAATAAAGTTAATCCAGAAAAAAATAATTTATATTCGTGAGTCATGACATGTCTAAGCATGCTGTGTTGTCCACATGTTTTATTTGATTAATGGATTTTATCGATAGAAAATCAGGGAAAAAATAGAGGAAAAAGTACTAAGAATGGAAAATTTACATTATGGAGTAAGAAAACAATTTATAATTATAACAGAAGAAAAATTAAATAAAATAAATAAATAACAAAAATTAACCAATCGTATCTAGCTGTGGTTTGTATAATGTCGTATTTGGACCTTACTCGTGTCGTGCAGTGACAGAGCTATACTCAATATATGGGATTCAATTGACTTCACTTAAAAAAGAAAAAGAAAAAGAAATGATGTTTTGGGTTATGAAAAAAAAAAAATACCTAGACCATGAATTTTTGTATGGATACACTGATTTGAACCCATAAATAATCATATAATATTTATTGTTGAACCCATTTGTTATTGACAATTAAATTGAGAATGATAATATTAATATTATTAATTTATTAAATTCAATTAGCTAGGGAATTTTCTTGCTTTGCCATTGCTGTCGTGCCAAATTATAATCTCTGATCTATGGACATGGCCGGTACATCAAAAAATTAAAAAGGTATACCTGCGCATAACTGTTACACACGACCGGTACATCATCAAACCCAATCTTCTACTGCATGCCCCATGATATGCATGCAGAAAGCAACACCGGTAGAAAGAACTTAAACCAACTGCAATTAATATTATTTTGGTACAATAATCAGAGAGTAGCAGCAATGTAGAAGATTATGGTCAACATTTAAGGAGGCATCACTAACACTTACATAAAAATTGTCTATAATTAATGTTGTGTTATTTTAGTTAAAGTTAGTTTGTGGTGACGACACAGCCAGCAACTTATTCCTCAGCATTTTAAAAAATCTTTCTTTTTTAAAAAGTACTGTGCTGATCTACTCTTACTAGTCTGAACTGTAAAAATTATACAATCTAATAATGTGCAACCCACGTAGGTGTTTGAAAATAATACTTTAAAAAAAAAACATAAAAGTGATCTGAAAAAAATGCAGCCATGGAACCTGCTATGTACGTCATGATCACCAAACCACCTCCCCTTTCTCTCTCTAATTTTTTTTCTTCTTTCTGAAAATTAAAATTCTTTCTCTCTCTAGCTTTCTAAAATTCAAAAGAGTTCAACAAACCTCTTGGCACCGCCCACCCCCACCACCCCATTGCATGTCCTTTTCTCTCCTCTCTTCCTTTCTTTTCTCTTTATACAATTCCACATTGCCTCCCATCTCTCTCTCTCTCTCTCTCTCTCTCTCTCTCTCTCTCTCTCTTTCTCTCTGAAAGGTCGCATGAACATAGGGGAACAATTCATCATCCATGGTAATCAGGACCATGATCTTTCACCTCAGAATTAATTGATTAATAATTAATTAATGAATTATGATATATGATGAGTTCTATGTTATTATACCATATGCATCATATATATATGCATGGTTTGATTTTTTTATGTTTGGTTTGCAATCAGGGTTCGCTGGTAAACATAATAGTCGGGTCACACGTGTGGCTTGAAGATCCGGAGGCCGCCTGGATTGATGGAGAGGTCACTCAAATCAACAGCGGCAATGCAACTATCATCACCACCAATGGAAAGACGGTACATACATATGTTTTCATCTCAAATTTTCATTAATTTGTTTCTGCACCATACAATCCTTCATTTTCTTGATGCCAAACCATCTAAAATTTGGAAACTGGCCTTTTTCTTTATTGTCAAATAATACAAATATGAATTTCTTTTAACATACATGATCGTGGGGTCAGTGTTCTGGAACAAATAAAAAATATGAATTTCTTTCAAGAGAGTACTTGTGTTTGATTGAATATGGTAGATTATTTGAGGTCGTGAGCTGTGTATTTCAGAAATACATTAACGTTATGAATTAATGAATTTTGATAGTGTGAAGTTCATTCGATAAATATAGTAATACAGATAAGATATGTAACAATGTAAATTAGTCTGATTTATTTTGTTGAAATTTCTCTCCAGTGATTTGGGTTGCACGTCTCAGTCATTTTGAATTTAGAGCAACAATTATATTTATCACTTTTTTTGGTATGTCTTGTGGGACCTACAGTTTAATGACTCATCACATATTTCACCAGAGAATTTGATTAAGATTCTCCCTGTTGCATTGTTAATAATTTAGTAGTTGCGATAAAAAGATCAATAAAAGAAGCGTAAAATATGCTAATGATGATCATGTAGCTGTATGCCTTACCACCTAAGGAATGAGCTGGATTCTCCTAGTGCAAATGTGCAATGATTATGGGCTATGGCTATCAAAATAAGAGTAGTTAATCATAGTATACAATAAAAAAAAACATGTACCTTCTTGAGTGTTCAAAGTAAATTTCTAAAAAATTATGCGCGTTTTTGTAAAGAACTAATTACTTAACGGGTTAATTAAATAGTAATGATAACGTACTCACATTTCCCTAATAGTTGATTTCTTCAATGATGATAAGCCAAAAAATATACCATCAATTCTCAAATCATTATTGCACATTCAGAAATGCTTCGGAACTCCAGTAGAGATGTAAAGAATGGTGAACGCATCAAAGTGAGACTAACTCATTCTGATGTTGCGATACATATGCTATAAGATCTGTTACATTTAAATCCTCATAAATTGACAATTTAACAATACATTGGCTAACTATTTGCCTAGTTTTGTGAATTGAGGTGATCTTTTACTTGATACATCTTAATTACTATTGTTATAGCTTGGTGCTTTACGGAGCTTAGATACTAGAAAAATTGGGGTTTATTTCATCATCAAGTGTTATTATCCAAGTGTAGGTTGTTGCTAGCTTGGCTAGCATCTACCCTAAGGACACCGAAGCACCTCCGGCTGGAGTTGATGACATGACAAAACTTGCATACCTACATGAACCTGGGGTACTAAACAACCTCTCGTGCCGTTATGGACTCAATGAGATATACGTAAGGACAGTTTGATTTGATTTGATCATTTATATATATATTTTTCTTATCCAAAGTTTATACCTCAAGGACCCTTAAAGAGGTCAGCCTTGCATAAGTAATCTCTGTCCAGTTTTAATTATAAGTTAAAAAGAGAAATAATAAAATTTGAATGGAGATTGAATAATTTTGGCAGACATACACTGGGAACATCTTGATAGCAGTGAACCCATTCCGAAGGTTACCACATTTGTATGATGTGTACATGATGGAGCAATATAAGGGTGCAACATTTGGAGAGCTCAGCCCCCATTTATTCGCTGTGGCAGATGCTTGTTACAGGTCAGTTTTTTCCTTTCTTCAATTTTAATCTTCTCATTCACTTTACAAGCTTAAGAACTAACTAAGCATAATACTTGATACAGGGCATTGATAAATGACCATGGTAGCCAATCCATCTTGGTTAGCGGAGAAAGTGGTGCCGGTAAAACAGAGACGACCAAAATGTTGATGAGATACCTCGCATTCATGGGAGGTCGATCGGGAACAGAGGGTCGAACGGTTGAACAACAAGTGTTAGAGGTAATATACATGAAACAACCTCAGTTATACTTGATAAAAGTTTTAATTATTTTTTCTTTAGTAATATTTATCGACATCTGCCTCCATGTGTTTATGGATTTAATCTAGCCCAAGTGGTGGATTCCAAATTAACAGGATAATAATATTTATTTGTGAAGAACAATTTCTTTAATTATTTTTAATTCTTTGATTAAAAATTAACTAACATAATCAATATCATTGTTAGTCCAATCCTGTTCTGGAAGCATTTGGAAATGCGAAGACTGTGAAGAATAACAATTCAAGGTGATTCACTGATCAGTGTTTATTTTTCAGCTTCTCCAAATTCATAAAAAGCTGCAAAACAAAAAAAGTGACGTTATATTTTTCTTTCTTACAGTCGCTTCGGTAAATTTGTAGAGATTCAGTTTGACAGATATGGGAAGATTTCAGGGGCAGCAGTTCGTACTTACCTGCTTGAAAGGTCCAGAGTGTGCCAGGTTTCAGATCCAGAAAGGAATTACCATTGTTTCTACATGCTCTGTTCTGCTCCCCCAGAGGTACTTTTGACTTATAATTATCTCTAAAAAGGAATACCATACTGATCCTTATTTTAGTCATAATATCACAAGCAACTATGACAGGATCAAACCAAATTTCCAACTGATTTCATTATATCAATTTTGGTACATAAAATCATCTGATTTAAAAACCTGTCTTCCCTATCACACCCGGGCTTATTAGTTTACTTCTCGAGATGTGTTAAACTTTAGCATTGAACCAATTGATGTGGTAACCCTAAATGCCTATACAGCCAAATTGAGATTTGTTAAACATGAGAAGACTTACACTGATGCAATAAATTCCTCTTTAGGATGTAAAACGGTACAGGGTGGGAGACCCAAGAACATTCCATTATTTGAATCAAACTGGCTGCTATGAAGTAGCTAATGTAGATGATGCGAGGGAGTACATTGAAACAAGACATGCTATGGATGTGGTAGGAATTAGCCAGGAAGAACAGGTAAAATACTATACACGCACAATCTGTACAAAATTGTTCAAATGAAAACAGAAGTTTTCATGAAAATTGGTATTTATTCTTCTACATTTAGGATGCAATATTCCGTGTTGTAGCTGCGATTTTGCACCTTGGTAACATTACTTTCACCAAAGGAAAAGAAATTGACTCCTCTAAATTGAAGGATGAAAAGGCCTTGTCTCATCTCAAAACCGCAGCTGAGCTCCTTATGTATGTAATCTCTATAATCAGTGATTTCAAATGCTGGATTGTAATGACTATATTCTTTCATATATAATAGCAATTCGTATAATATGCTTGATGAGTTTATGAAATCCTGCAGGTGTGATGAAAAAGCACTTGAAGATTCCCTATGCCAGAGAGTTATTGTAACCCCTGATGGTAACATTACAAAGCCTCTTGATCCAGAGAATGCAGTATTGAGCCGTGATGCTCTAGCTAAGACTGTTTATTCACGGCTCTTTGACTGGTATGAACTTTTATATATTTGCATTTAGGTATATCAAGATTATATTATGTTGTCTGATTACAGGAAAAGCTTATATGGCAGTTAATTATGATTACAGGATAGTGGATAAGATCAATAGCTCAATAGGTCAGGACCCAGATGCTAAGAACATAATTGGAGTTCTTGATATTTATGGATTTGAAAGTTTTAAGGTTAACAGGTAAGATATCAAGTTTTCCTTTCTACATGACAAGTTATGAATTTGAATCAGACATGTATCATTCTCGTGTATTCTCTGTTTTGCAGTTTTGAGCAGTTATGTATCAATTTGACCAATGAGAAGTTACAGCAGCATTTCAACCAGGTACGTATTTATGAAACCTTTATTTTGGATCATACTCGTTATATTATTAAAGCAATTTATTTGTTTTCCAGCACGTGTTCAAGATGGAGCAAGAGGATTACACGAGGGAAGAGATAGACTGGAGCTATGTTGAGTTTGTAGATAACCAAGACGTACTTGATCTTATTGAAAAGGTGCAACACTGATCCTACTTTTTTAATTGTATAAATTGAAACTAAAGAAATTTTACTAACTCCGAAATATTTTTTGTTGATCAATCTTAACTTTTATGCAGAAACCTGGTGGTATAATTGCACTTCTTGATGAGGCATGGTACGTCCATAGTGCTTTTCAGTTGCATTTTCAAATGATAGAAATTATTAATTAGTTATTATGAAATAAATTATCATATATTGTCACTTTGGGAAATTGATTATCTCAGAGTTAAGACCAAACTTACAGGAGGCAGAATTTGGAAATTGTGATGATTTCTTATTTATATTCATCCAGTCTATTTCATACCTGTTTTTGTTAATTTTTTAAACATGATGCAGCATGTTTCCAAAGTCAACACATGAGACATTTGCACAAAAAATGTACCAAACATACAAGGCACACAAGCGATTCAGCAAACCTAAGCTTGCAAGAACAGCCTTCACAATAAACCACTATGCAGGAGATGTAAGCATTGAAAATAAATTTCGCTTTCTGAAACTAAATTTACCCAATTACTCGAATCTTTTACATTTTTCATTTCAAATTGTTGTTATTTTTCCATGATAACTGGTAACTGATTGTGTAATCATCTTAGAAGATTAATAAGTGGATACATTATACATACAGGTTACATACCAAGCTGATCAGTTCCTCGACAAGAACAAAGATTATGTGGTGGCAGAGCACCAAGCTCTGTTAAATTCCTCAAAATGCTTTTTTGTTGCGAATCTCTTTCCCCCATTGCCTGAAGAGACTTCAAAGCAATCCAAATTCTCCTCCATTGGGACACGCTTCAAGGTATGTAAATACTTCTATTTAAAGTCTTCTTTGAGTGGCTTGATTGAAAGTGGTAAATTGGTTTTTCACGAGTGAATCATACATGTAAATTAAATAAATCTTGCATAGAGGTCCCCACACAAACATAAGCTGTAAGTATTACAAATTTAACTGTCCTCAGGATAATGTTGAAGCAAATTGTAAGATCACAGAGTTAGTCTTTGCTGAGCATTAATTAGAAATATAGTTGTTTTCCTCGAAAATGGAAAAAAAAGAAAAATTTCAGCACTGCTGGTAAGTGCCAAGTCCATCAAAGTTTTTCAGTAGTGTAAGGTTGAATGTGTAACAGTTCTTAGCATTGTATGGAATAATTATGATTTACATGAATTACAGCAACAACTACAATCTCTTATGGAGACGCTGAGCACAACAGAGCCGCATTACATACGGTGTGTGAAGCCAAATGGGGTTCTGAAACCGGGAATTTTTGAGAACCACAATGTCTTGAACCAGCTGAGATGTGGGGTATGTTGATGAAAAAAGTTGGAAACTCTCAAGTATATTCTAAAATTTACTTTAAAACTTTTTCTCTTAGATTCTCTTACTTTCAATCACACTCATGTTTGAATTGATGAGACCATCCTCATATATAAATTCTAACATGAATTTGTACAAGCCTAAACAACCAAAATGCTCTCTAGCTCACACAACAGTTAAGATTATGATTTGTGCAAATCAAGATAACCTAGAAAACAAAAAGCAGTTACTTTTACTGCATAACAATATATTCTCACAAATGTTCTTGACTATTTGAACACAATTAAGTTTGATTACTGCAGTATTTATGATACCCTTATGGTTTTATTCGTTATCACAAGTGAGAAACAGAGCAATTTATTAATTTTTTTATGTTCTTTCCTTTTTCTCTTTTTCTTATTTCTCTTGTAACCATGTAAATACTTTTCTTTATTAATGGAAAATTGCTAATTAGGAAATCACCAACCACCCCTAAAAAAAGAAACAGAGCAATTTAGGATTGCAATACATTTTTTTTTTTTTGAGAGTCGGTGGATTGCATTTATTTAAGCCTTCTAATTTGTAGGGTGTTCTAGAAGCAATCAGGATCAGTTGTGCCGGCTATCCAACAAAAAGAACATTTGATGAGTTCATTGATCGGTTTGGCATGCTGGCTACTGATGTCATAGATGGGTAGGTTTTCTATTTTACACAATTGTAGAATTTATTTAAATTGGTGCTGATATTTGATCTAACTTTGATGCCTTTGCAGCTCTGATGAGAAGGCTGCTTGTGCTGCTATTTGTGACCGCATGGGATTGAAAGGATATCAGGTAACATTGTTTTCCTCATTGACAAGCGAGCTCATTGGTGTGGTGATGTTGACCAAAATTAATCCCAACTATCGTACATATTAGTACCACGCAGTAAAATGATACAAGATAAAACTGAGTAATGTTTTCATTTACTTGTGGTGGCAGATAGGAAAAACAAAAGTATTTCTGAGAGCAGGACAAATGGCAGAGCTTGATGCTAGAAGAGCTGAAGTTCTGGCCGATGCCGCAAGACTTGTACAAAGGCAGATAAGAACACACCTTGCCCGCAAGCAATTCATAACTTTCCGAATGGCAACTATCCTACTTCAAAAGTTCTCTCGAGGTGATTTATCCCACACACCCCCCCCCCCTCCCCAACAACAACACACTTTCTTAACATTAATACACTATGAGCACTATTGATTTCAAAAAATGAAAAACAGGATCCTCTTAATTATAATTGAAATATCTAAAACTTATGAAATTTAAAATACTGTAGCACGGCTTGCAAGGAAGCAGTATGGACAAATGAGAAAGGAGCATGCTTCAATCCGTATACAGAAATATGCACGCAGCCATTCCTTGAGGAAATCGTACAACAAAGTATACAGATCAGCTCTAGTAATACAGGTCGGTTTACGTGCAATGGCTGCACGAAATGAATTTCGGCATAAAAGGCGTACCAAGGCTGCTACAGACATCCAGGTATCCTTTTACAAGGAAACATCCAAATTACAATGCTAAGGCTGCTGTCATATATTATCTAAATAATATATATCATTCTAATTTTAATAACTAATACTAGTAATGTGTTCATGTTCATTGTTTATCCTCAATGAAAGAACTGAACAACAGAAAGTATAAACCATTCTCCGTATAGTAAATAATTATATTTTCTTTATAGACTGAATGGCGCCGACACAAAGCTCGTTCAGAGTACAAGCAGCAAAAGAAGGCAGCCTTGTCACTTCAATGCCTATGGAGAGCTCGTGTTGCAAGACAAGAACTCAGAAAACTCAAAATGGTACGATCCCAAATTAGAACTACGAAAGACAGTATTCTATGCCTTTATCTTTTTTTTTTCATTTTAACAAGTGAAATAGGAAAATTTGTGTCCCTCAAAAAAAAAAATTAAGTCCCTCGAAATAGGAAAATTCGTATAAATCCAATACGTTAAGTACAAAGAGTCAAATACATTACGTGGAGTAGGAAGGATGGAAGAAGTGTCAATAGATGAGGAGTCCTTCCAAGGATAGAGTGTTTTAATAATGAATAAAAGCAAAATGATTAAAATAAAATCAGACTACATTTTGTGGGAGACCATGTATAACTTTTGTATGCTTTTGTTGCTCTCTTCTCATTTCAATAAACTTAATACGAAAGATAAACACTAATATAAATAAAATACAGAGGACCATGTCTTGCAAAGTCAAATTGATTTATTATTTTTCATATTAAAAGAATATAATTCTAACAAATAAGAATAAATATTGAAAAACAGGCTGCTAGAGATGCCGGTGCCCTAAGAGAAGCTAAGGATAAACTTGAGAAACGAGTTGAGGAACTCAGCTGGAAGCTTGAGCTTGAAAAGCATATGAGGGTAATTTATCATCATGCATCAGTAAACATTGTGGTAATTTCTCCCTATATCCTTTTTCAACATGTAAGTATTAATTTATACACATATGATAGACTGACCTAGAAGAAGCCAAGGGACATGAAATTGCTAAGCTCCAGTCAACTGTACAAGAATTACAAAAGAATCTGGAGGAAGCACATGAAGCAATAACGAGGGAAAAGGAGTCTGCGAGAATAGCCATTGAAGAAGCACCTCCTAAGATTGTCGAAGTGCCGGTTGTGGATAATACAAGATTGGATGAGCTGACAGTTCTAAATAAAGAACTTCAGGTAATATGAAATGATCAGAATATTTTTTTGGGGCAATTCGGGGTTATACAGTGGTGTCACCTGTTAAACTTGGGTGTGAAAAGCGGGATCTCACTTTTTGTCCTTGTTGGTTTGCATTTCAATTGTGTACTATTATACTTGATATTGTTAAATTATTTGCATCATTATGCTTGCTATTTAGGTTAATCAATATTCAAAACATTTGGTCTTTAGATATTCAATCTTTTTATTTACTTACCTTTTATTTTGGATAAATTCAGGATGAGCTAAATATTTTGAAAAGCAAAGCAGAGGAATTTGAGAATAGAATGTCAGAGGTGCAAAGAGAATCCGAAGTTTTGGCTAAGGACAGGGAAGAGCACTTACAGAAGATAGGCCAACTGGAAGAGATGATTGAAAGGTAATAATAAATAAATATAGTATTCATTCTTCATTGCTTGATCAGCATATTGAGCAAGAACTTGTCAGAATCAGAATGAATGAGTGACATATCAATAAAACATCATTTGTGCAATTAGATCTCAATTGACTCATGGCTAAGTAAATGTGCCATTTCTCATTTATGTTTTGCAGACTAGAGATTGATTTATCAAATATTGAATCTGAAAACCTAGTATTGCGGAAGCAAGCTTTGGAAGCATCTTCAACAAATGATGATCAAATCCAACAAATTGAAAGGTAAACTCAGATGAGGTTAAAGAAATTAATGTTGGCTGTGTAACGTTTTAAAATGGCTAAACTGGTATATGTGCATTTCTTTCAGTCTGCATTTTGGCGCAAGATCAGTCTAAATGGCACAAAGTTTAATATGGTATAATAAGAGTACAAGTTAAGAAAATAATATATTAAACTAATAGGATAAAAACAGAGGAGCTTTCTTTAACTGAAGTGAAAATGCTCGTCACTAAATTTTCTCGTCTCTTATTGTTTCCTCCTTCTTTTGGCAGATTACAGAGTAACTTGGCGAACCTAGAGTCTGAAAACCTTGCCTTGCAACAAAAAGTGACTGAAGCGTCTTCAACAAATGATGATCAATTTAAGCAAATCAAAAGGTAAAACTTCTCAAAAGTTACTATGGAAGGTTATTAAACTAGTTTGGTGACTAACAAAATTTAATTTGGCTTGATAGTTTGGAAAGCAAGATTTCTGGATTGGAAGCTGAGAATCAAGAGCTCCAATCTCGACCAGTGGCAGCACCAGCTATAGTTGTTGAATCAATCCAACCACCTATTGTAAAGGTACATCTGTATACGTTGTGAATATAAACTGAGTTATTTAAGAAAAAGTAGTTATTAATTTAATGAATAAAATGTGCCCAATTTATTTAAATATGAATTAAGAAAGCATCATGCAATTATATAGTCCTCTATTAGTATATGAGAAAGCTGGACGTTCTTTTGTAACATAAGCATTATGTTTGTTATGATTGTCAAAAATATTTTGACTTGCAATTTTTCAGATTCTTGAAAATGGCCATCAAAAGGAACAAGTGAGGCCTCGAAATATTGAAGTACGTGATCTCCAAACAATTGCTATTTTATAGATTTAATTGTTGTTTTCCTTTATGCTTTAGTTGAAATATATATGTAAATTAACGTTTTCTTTTATTTCAAGTTACAAATAAATAAAAAATTTCTACCTTTTTAACTCCTGCTTGTATAATTTACTTCAATATTTAATGTACATTACAATTTCTTCTGGTTTTTTCAGATTTATGAGAACGGAAATCAATACGAAGAAGCTGAAACTATCAAAGTACGTCTTTTTAACAACAAAAACTCCCTTTGCTGAAGTATCATCTGAAAACAAGTTATTGTTTATATATCTTGAGCATTATATACTTCGTTCTGTTGAAAGTTTTTTTTAAAAAAAAAGAAACTAAAAACATCAGTCATTACAGTATGAATTGCTAAAACCTCAAAGTATCCCATATATCAATTAACTTGATGATTTCATTGACATAATATGAACTAACACACTTTGATATTCCAGATTCTTGAGAACGGGCACCATGAAAAAGAAGCTGCTGTCAATGGAGTAAGCATTCATTTCAGTAATTTGACAGTAAAATTCTAGGACCAATATCTGTAGAATTTATTTTGCTTACATGAGTTTACTCTCAGGAACTGGAGTCAATGCCATTTGATCATAACCCAATTGCACAAACTCCAGTTACACACATTGCAGTTGCAACTCCTCCAGTTACCCCAACTGTTGTTGTTGCAAACAGTCTAGCTACACCAACTGCAGTTGCAACAAGTCCAGTTTCATCAACTGAGGTTACGACTCCAGCTACACCAACTGCAGTTGCAAGAAGTCTAGTTTCACCAACTGAGGTTACTACGATTCCAGCTACACCAACTGCAGTTGCAAGAAGTCCAGTTTCACCAAATGAAGTTACAATGACTCCTGGTACACCAACTGTGGTTGCACATACCCCAGTGACACCAATTGCAGCAGAACCTTCACCATTTACACCAGCTCCATATTCGCCAACTTCAGCTGAACCAGCTCTTTTTACACCACCTCCTACACCAGGCACAGTGTCACCTACTCCACTTTCACCAAGCACAGTAGCACCCACATTAAGCAAACAGAAGTCTCTTACAGAACGACAGCAAGTACGTCAATCATTAACAATCATTTTCTGAATAATGAACATACACTCATATTGTTTCAATTATTAACAATTATTCTTAATTATTTTTCTTTGGACTTGTAGGAAAATCATGATTTACTCATCAAATGTCTGATGGAGTATAAGCATTTTGACAAGAACAGATCGGCTGCAGCTTGTATTGTATACAAGGCTTTGATGCATTGGCACTCATTTGAAGCAGAGAAGACGAACATATTTGATCGAATTATCCATACAATTAGATCTTCTGTTGAGGTTTTTATCTTACATATCTCTATATAATGTTATTATCTTTTCAATTTAACTATATATAATTGCTTGACATCTGTTAGAAAACTAAATGAGGTATCTATATAATTACTGTCAACAATATATTATGTCAAGAATGAGAGAATTTTGCAATAAGCAGAGTGTTATTATTGAGAGAAATCAGAAAGTCCCATTTATCTTCTGCATATGTTGTCATTGCATAATTTACACATTTGAATGACACACTTGAGGGAGATTTTGAGTTTTGCTAAGAAAGAAGGTGTTTCTTGTCAGGTCTATGCCTAACCATACAATACAGCTGCTGATCTTGACTATGCATAAACAACCACATAGTCTGAAGTAGGTTGAGGTTAAAAATTAGCTTACCAGTATCAAGATTTAAATTTATCACAGATTTGAAGATGTTGTAACATTTACACCAAGAAAGGAGTCAGACTCCTTCCAAAAAAGAACATCTTTTGAGGGTGGTCTTTATAGCACAACATCAATGCTTGGACATATTAATGACATATTTTTTGGCAACATATACAGAACCAGGAGAATATAGGTGAACTAGCTTACTGGCTCTCGACAACATCAACTCTTCTCTATCTTGTGCAAAATACTTTGAAAGCAAGCAATAGATTAACAAGGAGCTTGTCCCGAAGCCGGACAGCAGTTTCCTTGCTCACAAGGATGCAAATTGCACAAGTATGTTTCTCTGACATTAATTTTGATTATGTGACATTGCATAGTTGTCCCCTATGTTGCTCCCCCCCCCCCTCAATGTCTCATTCAAAGTCAAAAGCTCGCAGAATTTTCTTCTCATTTTATCATGGAATAATGCCACCTGGAACAAAAAAAATAAATCAAAACTTGTAGCACACGATTGTTTGAAAAAAAATTTTCTGAGCTTGGAGTTCTAATGTGCATCAGAATGTTCAACCTTAAAGCATTTTATTTGCATATATTTCAGAACATGCGTTGTCCATCATCCGTTGGGATTACTAGGGGCTACAGTGGAATGATCGGGAAAAGGGATATGCTTGCAAGAATAGATGCAAAATACCCTGCTCTCCTGTTTAAGCAACAGCTAACGGCATGCGTTGAGAAAATTTACGGAATGATTCGAGATAGCTTGAAGAGGGAGATAGGCCCGTTCTTAACTATGTGTATACAGGTAAGTTGATTTAATTAAGCTTCAACTATTGTGCATTAGATTGTTACAGTACCTAATGTCATGGCATGCCAAAATTACGAGATGAAAATATGTGATTCTTACTGATTATGAAAATGAAAAAAATTATGTAGACACCAAGGTCTTTGAGAGCACGATCACTTCGGGCCTTATCTAAGAGCATTCACACCAGCTCTGTGGCAAAACAAGCATCAATAGTACACTGGCAGAGCATTGTCAAGTGCTTTGCTAATACATTACAAAAATTGAAGGAAAATTATGTAAGTCATTTCAATTTGCACTCCTATTTCTATATTATTTCCTACAATAATAGTGAAATAACAAATTCTATAAATGTTTTCATTGACAGGTACCTTCAATGATAATAAGTAAAACCTTCAGTCAAGTATTTTCATATATGAATGTTCAGCTCTTTAATAGGTAGGTACATCCTTCCTAACATATTTCAATTTTCTTTAGCAATATTTTCGAGGTTCAATACAAAATACTATATGAAAAATAGGTTTTCTGGTAACTGGTGGAAAACATTGAACATGGAAAAGCTTTTTTTAAACGTTTAGAACTGATATTTCTAATATTTAGAGGGCCATATTAGTCCCTTTTAATTTTCTTTTCTTTTTTATGAGATTCCATTGGGTGGCACAAACAATTTACTGGATTCCCTTTCTTCCTGCTTTGCTTCATTTTTGACATGGACTTATTTTTGTCGCATATTTACAGTTTGTTACTAAGAAGAGAGTGTTGCTCTTCTAGTAATGGTGAATTTTTGAAGGCTGGTTTGCACGAATTGGATCAATGGTGTAAAACTACAGGAGAGGTACTTGTGATATTAACATTTTTACAATTCTCAAAGTTTGAAATTGTAAACTAGCTAGTTGCCAAAAACTGCAAGCTGAAAAAATTTATTAAATAGTCAATTTTAAAAATGAAATTTATTGATAAAACTGAGTTGTTAAAATGTAGCATGCTGGGACATCATGGGAGGAGCTCAAATGGATCAGACAAGCAGTTGCATTTCTGGTATGCACATTTGACAGAATATAATTTAAATATTTTATCACTGCAAATAGAAATGTAGTGTAACTTATCTGGAACTTTACTCAATCAATATTTCAGGTTTTGCATCAAAAGTCTAACAGAAGCTTGGAAGAAATCACAGATGAAACATGTCCAGTAATTATATAAAAATTACTTATAATATTTTTCTCTAATTTTACAAAGATACATATAAACAATAAGCTGTGAAAAGTAATGGTTAAAATGTATTGTTTCAGGATTTAAATGTTACCCAGATATATCGGATTGGAACTATGTTTTGGGATGATAAATACGGAACTCACGGCTTATCTCCTGAAGTAAGTACATCATGTGGATTCTAAGTCTCTGTAGCAAGTTCTATTAGTAAAGGAATTTTCTAACACTGGGAAATCTAACAACTTTTCAGGTAATTGCAAAAATGAGAATAATGACAAATGAGGACTCAATGAACTTTCCGAATAGTTCTTTCTTGATGGACGATGATTCGAGGTATGAGCAACCTAACACATAAGGAAAAAAAAAAATCATGACTGATATAAGCTGTGACACTTTGTCGAGCAGAACGAACAAATAGGAAGATAAAAGCTTTGTGTAAAATCCTAGTGGACACTGAATTTAAGTTTGGAAAAATCATTTTCAAATTAAGCAACACTGATGTAATTTCTTTCTTCATGATAAATTAATAATTACTTGTCAATTTAATCAAACACAACTTAAGGGGAAGAAAATTTCAAAAACAGGCAAAAGTAGTTAAAATTCTCCTGCCCCCCCCCCCCCCAATGGTATTGATTGATTACCAAAAGGTACGTTCAAGTAACGGTACAACAAAACCATTACAGTGGTGAATTATAATTAGTGGGATTGGTTTATTACCAAAAGGTGCGCGCAACGGTACCAAATAGCAATTACAGTGGCGAATAATTAGTGGGGTTTTGTTTGTTGTTAATTAAATAATTATTTATTTAACTTTTTTCTTTAAAAAAATGGCAGCATACCATTTTCAGTAGAAGATTTAACAAGGTCATTGCTTGAGATTAGCCCATCAGATGTGGAGGTACCACAACTTCTTAGGCAAAATTCAGAGTTCAACTTTCTTGTGAAAATCATGGAGTAAGAGATTGTAGCTTGTTTTTTTGGGTCTCTTGTTAATTATTTCTATTTGTATTCTTTTGTAAAAAGGAAAGAAAGTACAGCTCGATTCTTTTGTGAGGCATTTTTTTAGCCCAAAAGGTTTGGGTTTTTCTTCTTTTCTTGTAAAGCTGAGAGTGTGCAGATTGGAGTGGGGTAGTTGTTTTGCTCGATTGAAGGGCTAGTTTAGGCAAAATTGAAGAAAAATGTATGTATTGTTGTTGTTACTTTTGTCATTTCTTCTAAAAAACGTGGCCATGGAAGCCATGTGTGTGTACTGTGTAGTATTGAAAGGTTCAAAGGAAATAAATATATAGTTTGTATTACTCATCGGGTAAGAAATTTTTATGATAAAATAGGGATAATACCAATTACATTTTGTAGACAACAATGATGCAATTAAATTGAGTAAGAGCTGTTAAGTATATATTTTTTCCCCCCTTTATGACATGTTTCTCATGAAGATAAATATTCAAAGCTGTATCATTATGTCGATGACTAATTTAGGCAGTTATTCGTAGATTTGTTAGTTCATATGTGCTTGATGTAGATCAAGTGTAATCTGGACAGTCCGATCCTCTATGATCAACCACAACTAGAACAATCGCCCAATACTTTTGTTCCAATTGAAGTTCAACCTTCGTATTTTGTATTTATTTTTTTCGTTGTTTCAGTTGGCCAACAAGAAAGCCCGAAAAATTGGAAAATAGTATTAAATTAATATAATATATTAAAAATAATATCAATATAATAAGATTTTTTAAATAGTATCACGAGATCGGAATCCCAGATTCCGAACGCAAGATCGGATACCTGGATTCCGATCTAAGCTAAGATCGGATTTTGGGATGCCGATCTTAGCTTAGATCAGAATCCAGAATTCCTAACTGGGCTGTAACAGGATTTTTTATCGTTTTTAATGATTTTATTATACTTCTATTATAAACATTAATTTAATATATAAAATTTTTGATATTAAGTTAATATATTATAAATATTAGTTTGGCTAGAACTGGATTTTTGACATTTTGAATAATGTTAATATAATATAATTCTATATTATGAATAATATTTTAGTATTAAAAGTTTTGATATTAATTTAACGTGGATGGTTTTATTTTTTATTTCTTTTTCAATTATGTTAAATGTTGTACATAATAAGTACATAATACTTTATGTAAAAATTTATTTATGGCAATAATTATAATATTAACTTATAATTAAATATTAAATTTATTTCATTTAATTCATAATATAAAAATACAGGAATTATAAGTGTCATCGGCAAATATACCATCCCAGTCATCGGTAAATACAAAGTGAACATATACCGTAAATAAGCTGAACATATAGATGATCTAAGTGAACACTTACAAACAAATAAGTGTTGTCATCAACTTATTTTCATTGAACTTATTTGTTTGTATGTGTTCACTTAGATCGTTTATATGTTCATTTTGTTTTATGTATATGTTCACTTTATATTTAGCGATGATAGGGATGGCAATTTCCTATAAAAATACACACCATTAGAAGAAGAATTGAATTTTGTAACCATAATATAAATTAGCACCCTAAAATAAAAGAAAGGAAAAAATACATAAAAACCATAATATAATTTAGCACACTAAAATAAACAAAAAGGAAAAAGTACATAAAAAACCATAATATAAATTAGCACACTGAACTTAGTTTGGTACTTAAAAACAAAGTAATAAATACTTAGAGATCTTGATCATCTACATGTTGCAGAATTTCATCCCACCATGGTTGATCTTCTTCGGCATTCATTTCTTGTTGATTACTGGCATCATGGTTGTCGGCGAATTGAGTGGCCTCGTTCCAGAAAGCGGCATCAGGTTGTTGTTCATTACTGGCACCGTGGTTTTCAGCGAGTTGAGCGAGTTCGTTCCAAAAAGCCTCATCATGTTCTTGTTGATTACTCGCACCAGGGTTGTCAGCGAATTGAGCGGCTTCGTTCCAGAAAGCTGCCTCGGCTTCTTGTTGCTCAATCTCAGCCATTCTAGCTACTGCAATTTTGCATTGTTCATCTCTCTTCTTGATCTTTATTAGGCTCTCCTTAATTTTTTTTCCAATTTTCACTTGTTGCAACCTCCGGCTCTCTTCGGCAGCCTTTTCTTCCATTCTTCTTCTTTCGAACCATTGTTCTTTCACTCTGAATCTCTTTACAATTTCATCCCTCTCTTCTTGTCTTTTGTGTTCATCGTAGTGGTCACGCAAAATGGTATCTTTGAAATTGAAAACCTGACCACACTTTGTACAAGTCACTGTGTGGTCTCCATGAAAATCGTATATGCTTTCGTAAACAATCATCGGTGTAGGAGGTGATTTCCACGGTTTAAGTTCTGGCATCGATTTAGGTTCTGTGTAGTACTTTTTATACAGTTCACAGTTGCTCGACTCAGGTTTAGTCATGTAATGTCGCCATCTCTCCCTGCGGTCCCTTGCTGGGCCACCATGAATGTGCCACTGATATTGGGTGTATAATGGCCACTCGCCACCATTCCATGTATAGATATTGTAGTCGAAATTGCGATAACATTTATTACATATCGCATGATATGTAATAAATCAATCCATGCACATGCTCGCAGAGCTTGCGATAACATTTATTACATATCGCATGATATGTAATAAATCTTCACCGCCCATGCACATGCTCGCAGAGCTTGCGTCAATATGTGCTTCACCTGTTTATTTGTTGTTAGTGACCAAAATACAAATCAATCCATTTTAATTGAGTAAAAAACTTACCATAGTCACGCGCTCGGACGCATCCTCTAGGTAGGTCATCCGGCTAGCCGGAATCTGCTGTGCTACTCCCGGAATGGGGACAAGATGAGCACCTCCATGTATCCGCATCCATCTATCGTACGAGGACAAAATATCGTCACACCATGGCCGCGCCTCTGCCACCTCGACCTGGGTCGTGTCGGCCCACATCGCAACCTCTATGGTGAAAAGATCCTGCCAATCCCTCTGCCGAAATGTGCTATGCCGGTACTGTAACAACGCCTCCATCCTCCTCCAAGCCTGTTTTTTTTGGGTCATATTTAATGCATATATTATAAATATTTCAATTTAAATCACGAAGGTAAAAAGAATAACGTACCGTAGGAAGATGAGGCGGAACAGTCTGGAACAGCATGAACTGATGCATCACCCGATCGGCATAGTGCCACGCCACGACCTAGAAATGGATGCATGGAACGCGGAGCCGGTAGAACCTCTGCTCGTAGCGGGCATAAGGAGGCATGACCACCTGTCTGAGCTCATCCTCGTATGGCCGTCACACCACGTGTGCATGTTCCATCTTCATAAGTACGTCTCGAGCGTACTCAATACCGCTGCGAACGAGACCTTTCACCTTTTTCGACCTAAGCCGTGTCGTCCATTACCTGGCAAATCATTACAATTATCATGATTAAAATATTCATAACAATTAATTTTAATTTTAAATTACATAAAATATGACTAATTTAATTTGTTTAACTAACTAATTAATTTTAAATTACATAAAATATGACTAATTTAATTTGTTTAACTAACTAATTAATTTTAACGAATTTTAACTAATTAATTTTAACTAACTAATTTTAAATAACGAATTTTGACTAATTTTAACTAATTAATTTTAACTAACTAATTTGTTTATCAAAAGTCTTAATAATAATTTTTTAACGAACAAATTAATGTTATATTACAATATTTGATTTATTTTATTTAATACAAATATAATTAAAATAAAATTAAAAATTTTTATACGTAAAAAAAATTTAAGAAAAATATTATACCTCCCATGCGGCGGACATCTCTCAACTGACGGCTTGCCCCAACCTTGGAAACTTTTCGTAACAGACGGCCGACAAAGTAATAACCGGGTGTACGACCACAACTGAAGCAGTAGCCACGGAGCAGGAACCTTCTGAGCGCCATTTGCCAGGACTGCCAAGTCCAGGCCGCGGTATAACATAGCAAGTGTGGCCGCACCCCAGTTATATCTCACTGACTCAGATGAATGAACATCCTGCAAATAAGAAAAAATAATTTTCATTAGTTTTTCTAGATTTTAACTAAGTTATCCAAGTTAGTACTAATGTAAGAGATGTTCTTAATATTTACAATTACTAACCCGAAGTAACTCCAGATAAAAACAAGGAACAGAATCTCCTGTGGTATCTGGAAACATCTCGCAACCCATCAATAAAAAAAATAATTATTTCCTTAAACCCTAAACCCTAAACCCTATACCTAAATAATTTAAAAAACAAATTATTTCCCATATATACTATTAACTATATACATAAAAAAGAATTAACTATATAAATAAAAAAAAGAACTTACTCGTACGCCTCGTACTGACTAAGATGCAGAAGCTGATCAGCAGAAGGAGGAACGGGGTGGGCAACAGGGGGGCAGATGTAGAAGCGCCAGGATCTCCTCCTGATGTAGATGCGCCAGGATCGCTCCGAGGTCTCGTGGATCGACGTGGATCCTCTGGTCTTCTTCTTCGCGGTAGCATTTCGACTATTACTGCAATTAAAATTTAATAAAGTAAAAAACTACCAAAATTTCAGCAGCATCTCCCCTGTACTGGGAGAGTTTTCCAAAAATCTGAACCCAATTTGAACCCAATTTCAACCCAACCCAACCCAATTTGAATCAATCATTCAAGCATTTCACAAGCAATCATTATATTTCACAACCATTTCACAAGTATCAATGAATCAATAATTCAATCATTGCATTTCACAAGCATTTCACAATTTTACAATCATTGCATTTCATAATTTTACAATCAATCAAACATCTACATGCAATTCACAAGCATTTCTATTCAAACAATAATAAAATAAACATATAAAAAATCTAACCTTGAGTAGAAACGGATTGACTCTCTTCTAAACAATTTTTCCCTACATTTTTAATTAATACCATCAATTATTACCATTTTTTTATTTTTTTCATATTTAATTATCAAAATCTTAATTATTAAAAGTAAAAAAATTAAATAAATTATATATAAATTTTCATATGATTTTTTCTTATTTTTTCGTATTTTTAAAATAATTTTACAATTTATTATCTATTTTTCTAATTAATTAAGTAATGAATAAACAAATAAAAAGGCAAAAAAAATCCAATATAATTAATAAATTACATATAAATTTATATTTTATTTTCCCTGATTTTTTCAGATTTTTTAAATATTTTTACAATATATTATCTATTTTTTTTAATTTAATTAACTAATTAATAAACTAATAAACTAAATAAATAATTAATTAAATATAAAAAAACTTATTGTATTCTCGCGGAGACGCGTCCAGAGCGAGAGCGAAGGCGGTGAGGAGAGAAGGGGAAATCGGAACCCATATATATAAATGAAAGCTAAGATCGGAATCCGATCTTAGCTTAGATCGGAATCCAGGAATCCGATCTTGCGTTTGGAATCTGGAATTCCGATCTCATGATACTATTTAAAAAAAATTTATTATATTGATATTATTTTTAATATATATTATATTAATTTAATACTATTTTTTTAAATTTCGGCAAGAAAGCACATACGCTATGCTACGCTGTGCGAAAAGCAGCCTAACGATTTCTATGTTTGAACAGCGGCCCAAACTTAGACCAGTGTTATATTTAGGCCGACAAGGCTACATATCCAAAGAAATTGAGGTGGGCTGCCACCCATTTTCTCTTGGCAAAAAGGAAAGCACGCAACTCTCATTTTCTGTCGAAGATGATTTCATGAGCAAGAAATAGCTCTCACCTGTGTTTTGCACGATAATTTGAAATTGATAGAGACTGGTATAAGAAAAAGGGTGTGTGAGTTTTTGTTTCATGGACCTGTGTTTTGCATGATAGTTTAAAATTGGTAAAGATATAAAGTGTGTGTGTGTGTGCGCGACTTCCTTTTTAAACATTTTTCTATTGTATGGAGGTAAGAAAGAAAGCTACAAGGGTTCTTTTAATTCTACGTTACATGAGTACTCGCTCGAAAAACAATTCTTGAGTAGAGGCTTTAATTTACATTTACTCGCCATGATAGTTATGAAGTTAAATAGTTGTTATTTATAATATGCAGTCACATCTATTATAAATATTGGAGGAAATCAAAGAGAATAAACATATATATCATTTTCAAAAGTACTAGTATTGAATCTTTTTAATGTATGAGATAGTAATTGGAGAAACTGTTTTCAATATTATAAGTATAGTTGTAAGTATTTTCATTTGTCTAATGACAAATTAAATTGCATAATATGTCTTCCATGAAAATGATGAGATCATATTGATATAGTATGAGTAAAATCCAACCACTAAATCAGAATAATTTAGGTTTTAGCTAGTTAGTTCATCGGTTGTGACTCCCCGAATTTGTATTATACATGAATTCTAAGCGTGGAGTTGGTGGTTCGTACTCTCCAATAATTTTTGGATAATTATTGGTGAGTACATAAGATAAATCATCTAATATTAAAAAAAAGTTTATTGGTGACTATGAGTTCAGATACTTTTTGAGAAATATAATCAATATTTTTTTAATTTAGTTTTTCTTATTTATGCTCTTTTATAATATTAAATTTTATTGTACTTGAATTTGTTAGTGCAATCAGAAACTGTGCATGAACTTATTTGACAAAAAAAACAAAAAAAAAATCTATTGTTTTCGTTGATGTTATGTCACAATTAGAAATCTTAGGTCTTAATATATAGGGTTAATTAGATTTATGCCACTATGAAAATTCGAAATTAGTAAAATGCCATCACTAAATGACAAATTAGTTTTATGCCATTATAAAATAGTAAAAATTAGTTTTTTTGCCACCGAAAAATTCATTTGCCAATTTTACCCTTTTAAATATGCCACTACAAAAATTTGAAATTAGAAAAATTCCATCGCTAATGACAAATTAGTTTTATGCCACTACAAAACTTTGAAATTAGAAAAATATCATGTATTTTGATATAAAACGATTTCTAAGGACATTTTGTGAATGTGTGTATTTCAATCCAAGGCCAAGCTACTATATTTATTTCAAAATAATTCAAACAAAAAATATTTATATGTTTGGATGGAGAATCGTAATAATGAGAATGTCAGGTAAATTATATTTTACATTAACAAAACAATGTGAATATTTTTCTAACGTCAAACTAAAGGAGATTATAAATTTTAAAAATAACAACCATCTTAATGATTGTCGTATAAATTATGCCAAGCTATATAGAGGTAGCATTTGGAAATATTTTAGTGTTTTTTTAACCGTAATTTTTAGAGTTTATTAAAGGGACAGTTTGGGAATTTTTAAAAATAATGAGAGATTTCAGGATGCCATTTTTAGTATTTAATCATTTTAGGAATAAGATAATGTCATATATCTAATTTACACAATTTGATGATGGCATAAATCTAATTAGCAATCTAACAGATAAAATCCTGACGTGCCACATGAAAACCTCAAAGAATTGACAACAAAATATCAGATAAAAAAGAAAAATATTTTTAGATTCAAATTCGTTGAAGTACAACATTTCAATAAAAAATAAACATGGAGATGTTAGTAATCTAAAAAGAGTAGGAAAAAGAATAAATTAAAAAAGTATCCAATCTACAGAAGAAGAATAATCTTAACTTAGATCTAATTCAACTTTTGGGAAATGAACTAGGAGTGCGTTTGGATAGGTGTGGGAAGAAGGGAAGAAGAAAAAAAGTGAGAAAAAGTATTGGGAAGTGTGTAACTTTGTGAAGAGTTTGAATTGTTTATAATTTTTTTCTTCTTCTTCTTTCTTCTTCTTCTTCTTTCTTCCAACGATCCAAACGCATCCTAAGAGATGATCAATTAAATTCACATACGTGTTCAAGCAAAAAAAAAAAATAGAACAAAGACAATAAAATAAGCAGTTAAACGGCCTCTGCCATACGTCATCTTATAGTCTTATCTTAGCATTAATTTCTAAATCGGACGAATCAACTCAATGAGGCTTAAGCTTAAGTTAAGCCATCAAGGGTTATCATTATCTTTAGACTAGCAGCAGTGTCCGCTCAATATGCGGGCAATTTTATATTTGATATATTTAAAAATATTAAGACCTCTGGTATGTACTTTTTATGTGAACTTTTTTTGTTTTAAAAATCGCGCTAGACGTAATCAATTGAAACAGTAAAACTTAGACTTAAATATATGTCATTTATAAGGATACAAAGAGATATATCAAGAGAGAGTTACAAGTTAACATAAGCACATATACATGTTATAAGTTATTTGGTAGCAAGATGCACGTGTATATAGGATCGGTACCGATTGGTATGGTGGTACAAGGATGTCTAGCATGTGTTATTTTGCTATGACCTTTTAGATCCTTGCACAATTTTCTTTTCAAAGAATCTCTTTACTTTACTTTTTCTATTGCTAATACTGAATCCCCCAAGCTAGGAAATGCAAGACCAGTAAGAGATTAGAAGAAAAATGCAGTAGGGACTATATCGATGCAAGAGGTACTTCCTGCTGAAACCAACAAAGAAACATATAATCCAGTTCATAAAACATTTCATCAAACATATAATGAAATCTTAGAACAAATATATTATTGGCTAATTATTTATATTATCCCAAAGAAATAAACGAGGAACATTTAATTAATTCAAACTCGAAAATCACAATTAAAGAAACCCTAAACTGTTCCTAACACCTCATAGGCATTTCATCACTAAATTAATTACTAAAAAATAAAGAACAAATTTCAGCTCCATCCAATCAAACGGGCAATGAATTCATCCCCATAGGAGCCACCGGCAATGCATCGCACACAAATTCATTCTCAATTTCCATTGCATCCATCACTATACTCCTCAATATCTCCTCACTCAGCTTCCTGTTTAACAAATGATGTACGGTTTCCGTACTTGATTTTCAGCCAGAATAAGTCCCAAATTTCGTTCAAATTACTTGTGTTTTTACTCATTTTCCTTTAAATTGTGCTAATGTTAGATGTAGGAAAGTTTAGCCGTAGCCCGACAAGTTTTTTATACAGGTTCATCACACTTTGGCGCGAAAAAAGGAGAAAATCGACTAAGTTGCACAGATCCAGCAAGTTGGAACGGGCCGCCCCAATCACAGGACGGGTCGTCCCACCTCAGTGCAGACGCAGGCAGAGGGAATCCAGACAACGCCTTCAGCCCATGCTGGGACGGGCCGCCCTATGTTCAGACCAGGCCGTCCCAGTCCACAACCAGGCCAGAGAGATATTTCGAGATTGCCAAATATAGAGTGTCTGATTTGGTGAGGCGGTTTCTTCAGTTTCCACCGCCTTTCTGAGCCACAATGCCACGTTTTGGGACTTCCCAAGAAGCCTATATAAGCTCTGTCCTGGCTCCAAATCCAAGGGGGGGTCGAAATTTGCTAAGTTTGGAGAGCTAGAAATGAGCAAGGCAACCACCCTGTCGAGACGGCCATCCACCAGCCTGAGACACACCGCCCCAGGATCAGGACGGGCCGCCCCAGACAGGACAGAGCTTAGGAGATAGACGATTTTCGAGCACATCTTGTTGTAACTTGGTTTTTCCTTTTTCTTTGTATTTTTGTATGATGAAACCTGCTTTTTCTTGCATGGAGTAGTTTAGTTTAGGGGCTATGATTCGATAACTTTTCTTTTAGTTGTTTGTTTTGTTTGAATACATGATTAGTTGCTAAGTTAAGTTGCGTTTTTTATTTCTGAAATTTGATTCTATCTTTTTGTTGCAAATTGTTAATGTTAGATTTGGCTATTGCATTAAACAAAGGCCTAGTTTAACTGTCAAAACAAAGTCTATCTGCAATAACAAGTAAACACCTAGATCACTTAGGTAGGCGATATCTGAAAGGATTAAACCAAACTTTAAGAAATTAGAGTTTTACTCAATAAATCGAGAGATTGAGAGTTTACCAAGACCCAGAAATCAGTTAGAAACATCTAAACCAAGAAACGAGAGTTGAAATTTAGGAGTTTTTAGGATTTACCAAACAGAACCCCACAACTTGACCTGAACGAGAGTTAGAGCACAAGTCTGTAGGTTAGGATTGATACAATCCACGTAAAAACACTCAGCAAATAATTAAGTAGGATGACAAAACAAACATCAGATGATTGGAACGGCCCATCCCAAGGTCAGGACGGATCGCCCGAGAGGGGGCGTCCTGGCCTAGAACGGACAGACCCAACCATCTGACAGGGTTAGGACGGCCCGTTCCAGAGATGGAACGGTCCGTCCCAACCTTGACAGACAGGAAAAGTTAGACAACCTAAACCCCTAATCGTTTGTTAATTGTTTAAACTTTTAATTAGCTAAGTTTTTCTAGGGAATTAGAATTTTAAATTCTGTAACTGCAATTCGCCCTTCTGTTCAGATCTGTTTGAAATTTAAATTTATTATTTAATAAAAAGAATTTAATTTAATATGAATTGTTTAAACTCAGAAAAGGAATAGTCCGTCCCCGTGATTCGACCCTTAAACTATACTGCAAACGAATTAGTATCGGTTTTTAAGGAATAAATTTGACCAGTACCCTCAGCACCGATCAAATTTTGGCGCCGTTGCCGGGGACGGTGCCCTTTCTCTAAGTTTTACTTTTGGTTTAGCTTAAATTCTTTCAATCTCTCTTCACCTTTTCTTTTGTTTTTGAAATTTGGCAGTCGCATACGCTGGCTAACAAGGGGAAGGAACTCGGCAGCGCACGCGATACCAGTTTTCGTCAACAAGGAGGAGGGGAACAGAATCAACAATCGAGCCCATCTTCATCTGGAACGGCCCGCCCCATTTTAGGACGCACCGCCCCAGGTTTAGCTGAGCTCACAGAGGAGGAGGAAGGCTCTCTGATTCAGCCGTTTCGCCAGTTTTACCAGCGCAACCGCAGAAATCCAGAGAGAACTCAACCACCTTTGACGCCACCCGAAGAAGACATGGCAGACCACTTGAATGGCAATGGGGGAAGGCCTGAGGAGACTCCTGTCCAGCGAGCCATTAGAGAAGCCCTCGAAGCAGCAAGGGAAGCCGAGGCCAATCGACCTCTCCGAGAGATCAGTGCACCAACAGCAACTAATGTCCGACTTGGAGTTAGACCACCAAAGGCTGAGCGAACCCGTGACTTTTACTACAACCCGAGCTTGATCGCTTTGATCAAGGACTCAGTTTTCGGTGGAGCCCCCAACGAAGATGCCAATCGTCATTTGCAAAGCTTCCTGCGCAACTGCACAACCCTTGTCCCTGAAGACGTGGATCCTGAAATAATCCGCTTAACTCTCTTTCCTTTCTCTCTTAGGGGCAAAGCTGAGGATTGGCTTAACAGTTTCAACGATACACCATTTGATTCTTGGGAAAACTTGACCAAAGCCTTCTTAGATAGGTTTTATCCTAGGGTAAAAACAACTAAATTGGTTAGGGAATTATTAACCTTTCAACAAGAATCAGATGAAAACCTGTTTGAGGCATGGGAAAGATTCAAAGACCTGCAGAGAATGTGTCCACACCATGATGTACCTGAAAATAGGCTTATTGTCAGTTTCTATGATGGTTTGGATGATATGACTCGTCAGAATATTAATTCAACTGCGGGTGGATCATTCCTTGAGATGGGTTGTAGAGAAGCGAAGGCTTTACTTGAGAACATGGCCAGGTCTCAAACCAACTGGTCCGTTAGAGCCCAGAAGAAAGGAGAACTTCTTGAAGTGGACAAGGATACCCACATGCAATCACAGCTGGATTCTTTGACCGTTATGATCAAAAATCTCAACAAGAAACCGGCTGAGGTGGTGGCTAAGTGTCAGTTTTGCGAGGAAGAAGGACACACGGCCAAGGCATGCCACTTGGTTGAGAGAGAAGAGAAGACAGAAGAGGTGAATGCACTCATGAATCTGCCTTCCTTTTTCCCGCCAACCAACAACTATGCTTATCGCGACAAGAGAAACCATCCAGGCCTCTCTTACTCAAATCCAAATGGAGCTGCTAACCCCAGCCAAGCCGGACCACCAAGGAACCAACAACGCCCTCAAGAGACACTCACGCAGCCCATGGTTGAGAAATTCATGCAGAGTCAAGGAATCTTCAATCATGCAGTCCATCGGGAGTTGGAGAAGATCAGGGAAGACATGGGGGCTTTTCTTCAAAGATTCGACGAAAGGTTGTCTCAATCTAGCGCCGGAGCTCTCACCAAACCAGGTATGTTCCCCAGCCAACCTGAACCAAACCCTAGGGAGGATGTGAAGAGCGTTTCGCATCAATTGAGGAGTGGAACGAGGTACGACGGGCCTGAAATGCCCTCAGATTCTCCTCCAGGACTATCTAGAACAGACCGCCCCACACTGGGACGACCCGCCCCACCTCAGGACGAAGTGGAATCTGATCAGGCGGACCAGCCCAGCACTGAGACAGACTTTGGAACGAGCCCACCAGCAGCAGAACGAGATGATGGAACGGACCGCCCCAACCCAGGACGGACCGTCCCAAACACCTCGACTGCCACAAGCAGGCAAGTCCCGAGGGCCATCTCTCCTTCCAACAGAACTATTGAGGTTCCATATCCGCAGAGACTCGCCAAAGCCAGGAAGGACAGGGCATACGAGAAGTTCCTGGACATTCTACGGCAGATCAAGATCTCAATTCCCTTCACTGATCTCCTAACCAGAATGCCATCTTATGCTAAATTCTTGAAGGACCTCCTTTCCAACAAGAAAAACCTGGAGGAGTGCGGGACCATGGCCTTGATCGGAGAATGCAGCGCTCTAATCACAAAGAAGATGCCGGTCAAAATGAAAGATCCAGGCAAGTTCACGATCCCATGTAAAATCGGGAATGCAGAAGAGAAGAAAGCCTTGCTGGATCTCGGAGCAAGCGTTAGTCTCATCCCCGAGACAGTCTATAATCAGATAGGAATGGGGGAGCTGAGCCCGACCCGCATGACTTTGAAGCTTGTTGATGGATCAATTAGACTGCCATTAGGGATAGCAATCGACGTCCCAGTTCAAGTTGGAGATTTGATTGTGCCTTGTGACTTCGTGGTTGTGGATATGGAAGAAGATCCAGATGTTCCAGTCATCCTTGGTCGCCCCTTCCTCACCACAGCCGGAGTGTTCATCAACTGCAAAACCGGTAAGATGGTCCTAGAGGTTGGAGATGAAAAAGTGGAGTTTGATGTAGAGAAAGCCATGAAGATGCCTGACCATATTGACTCAATCTTTATGGTGGAGTCATTAGAAGCCATTGTTGAAGAATCTTTCAACACACGTGTTGTCCATGCATACCATTCCTTCTCGGCCAGACCTGAAGAGGAGGAGGCAGACCTAATTTTCAACGAAATCCTCCAAATGGTTGAATACTTGGCTGCCAGAGAGGAACAGAACAGACCGCCCCAGATCAGGGCAGATCAAGCCATCATGCAGCTGCGATCTCCAGCTGAAATCCAACAAATTCTCAGCATGGACACCAATCAAGACGGACCGCCCCAGGTTGGAACGGCCCGTCCTAATTCAGATGATGCGAAATCCAGGCCAGAACTGAAGGCCCTGCCAGACAATCTCAGGTATGAATTCTTGGGCCCAGATCAGACCTTTCCTGTTATTGTTAATGCCAATCTTGATGCAGATCAAACAGCAAAGCTACTAAAAGAACTGAGAATTCATCAGAAAGCAATCAGATACTCGATTGAGGATCTAAAGGGTATCGATCCCTCGATCTACACCCATCGGATCCTACTTGAAGAGGACTCCAAGCCAACTGTAGAGCATCAAAGGAGACTCAACCCAAACATGAGCGAAGTTGTGAGGAAAGAAATCCATAAACTTCTAGAGGCAAGGATTATTTACCCCATCTCAGACAGCAAATGGGTTAGTCCCATTCATGTTGTTCCAAAGAAGGGAGGCACAACCGTGATAAAGAACGACGAAGGCCAGCTGATCCAAACTAGAATCGTCACAGGATGGAGAATGTGTGTGGACTATCGCAAGCTGAATGCAGCTACCCGAAAAGACCACTTTCCTTTGCCATTTGTTGACCAGCTACTCGAACGCTTGGCTAAGCATTCTTTCTTTTGCTATCTAGATGGTTATTCTGGTTTCTTTCAAATACCAATTCACCCCCTAGACCAGGAAAAAACGACCTTTACATGCCCATATGGGACCTATGCATACCGTAGGATGCCATTTGGTTTGTGTAATGCACCAGCAACATTTCAAAGAGCCATGATGGCTATATTTTCTGATTTTATAGAAAAAGACATGGAGGTTTTCATGGATGATTTTTCTGTCTATGGTACAACTTTCGATCACTGTCTAGCTAACTTGAAAAAGGTATTGCAGAGATGTGAAGAAGTTAACCTAGTCTTGAATTGGGAGAAGTGTCATTTCATGGTGCAAGAAGGAGTCGTTTTGGGCCACATAATCTCGGAACAAGGAATTAAAGTTGATCAGGCCAAGGTGGAAGTGATTGAGAAGCTCACGAAGCCAACTTGTGTAAAAGATGTTCGGAGTTTCCTTGGTCATGCTGGTTTCTACAGGCGTTTCATCAAGGATTTCTCTAAAATTGCTAAGCCTTTAACAAACTTGATTATGAAAGATGCAGAATTTATCTTTGATAAAAGTTGTATTGATGCATTTGACAGATTGAAGAAAGCACTCGTGACAGCCCCGATCTTGCAACCTCCAAATTGGGATGAACCGTTCGAATTGATGTGTGATGCAAGTGATTATGCAGTTGGAGCAGTACTCGGACAGCGAAAGGATAAAAAGCCATATGCCATCTATTATGCAAGTAAGGTGTTAGATGAAGCCCAAATCAACTACACCACAATAGAAAAGGAGCTTCTTGCAGTAGTCTTTGCCTTAGATAAGTTCAGGTCCTACCTGATCGGTTTAAAGGTTATAGTATACACCGATCATTCTGCACTCAAGTACTTACTCTCGAAGAAAGACGCCAAGCCAAGACTCATCCGGTGGGTTCTCTTGCTTCAGGAGTTCGACCTTGAGATCCGTGAAAAGAAAGGCACAGAGAACAGTGTTGCTGACCATTTATCCAGGATCAAAGCAGAAGGCATCAAATCCGAGACACTGCCAATCAACGATTCATTTCCAGACGAACATTTATACTCAATCCAGTCTGGAACGGACCGTCCTAGCATGGAACGGCCCGTCCCAACCACAGCAGAGGATGTCAGGACTGCCGTCCCAGCCAGAACGGCCCAGTCTGAGCCAGGCGATACAGTTGGAACGGACCGCCCCAATCTGGAACGGTCCGTCCCAACTCAGGCGACTCCATGGTATGCTGACTTTGCGAACTATCTAGCAAGCGGAGTCATGCCCTATCAGATGTCCTTCCAGCAGAAGAAGAGATTCATGGCCGATGCTAAATACTACTTCTGGGAGGACCCTTTCCTGTGGAAGTTTGGAGTTGATGGAATGTTCAGAAGGTGTGTACCGGAGAGCGAAATTGAGCAAATCCTGCACAATTGCCACGCTTCAGCTTACGGAGGACATGCCTCAGTGTCTAAGACCGCGGCCAAAGTTCTGCAATCTGGATTTTTCTGGCCCACGCTTTTCAAGGACGCAAGAAAATTTATCTCTTCTTGCGATCAATGTCAAAGGACAGGCAACATTTCGAGACGCCAAGAGATGCCTCAGAATCCTATTCTAGAGGTTGAGATCTTCGATGTTTGGGGGATTGACTTTATGGGACCGTTTCCATCTTCATGTGGCTATGAGTACATTCTTGTGGCAGTTGATTACGTGTCCAAATGGGTGGAAGCTATTCCTAGCAAGCATGCAGATTCAGCAACAGTCAAAAAGCTTTTTACCAAGATCATATTCCCACGGTTTGGAATTCCAAGGACAGTCATTAGTGACGGGGGCAAGCACTTCATCAACAAACAGTTTGAGAGTCTTTTAAAGAAGTATGGAGTGAGACACAAGGTGGCAACTCCTTACCATCCGCAAACTAGTGGCCAAGTTGAGATATCAAATCGAGAAATAAAGAATATCCTGCAGAAGACAGTGAGCAGTACAAGAAAGGATTGGGCATTAAAGTTGGATGACGCCTTATGGGCATATAGGACAGCTTTCAAGACTCCTATAGGCATGAGCCCATTCAAGCTGATTTATGGAAAAGCATGTCATTTGTCGGTGGAATTGGAACACAGGGCATATTGGGCAGTTAGAGCACTTAACATGAATTATAAATCAGCTAGAGAGAAGAGGATTCTGGACTTGCACGAGCTGGAGGATATAAGGCTAAATGTATATGACAATGCTAGGATCTACAAGGAGAAAACGAAGCTCTGGCATGACAAGCATATTCAAAGGAGATCCTTCGAAGCAGGGGATATGGTGCTTCTGTTCAATTCCAGGTTGAGACTATTTCCAGGCAAACTCCGGTCTAGATGGACAGGCCCTTACATTGTGAAGAAAGTCTATCCATTTGGAGCTGTTGACATCTACAAGGAAGGAGATGAGGCCTTCAAGGTGAACGGACAGAGGCTCAAGTTCTACGTTGATCCAAATGCTAGCACAGAAGGAGGGGAAGTGCGCTTTTTGACTAACCCCTCACCCGCAGAGACGTAGACATCAGGGGTCGAGCTTGAGACCTTAAACAAGCGCTTCTTGGGAGGCAACCCAAGGGTTCAGTTTTTAAAATTATATTTAGTTTATTCAATTTACTTTGTGTCAAAAGGTTAAAAACAAAATAAAAATTTGAAAAAAAAACAAGAAAAGAATAAAAAAATTAGGAGTAGGCTAAATAACCAGAATACTTGGCTTAATTTGTGGTGTGGTTGATTACTTTCAGGAAGAAAACGTGAGGAAATCAATAAGGTACTGAGAACGACAAGCTTGGGGGAGGAAATTCTGGTTGGAACGGACCGCCCCAATACTGGGACGGCCCGTCCCAACAAGTGGAACGGCTAGGTTTGGTCCAGGACGGAGTGGGACGGCCATGCGATTTATCATGTGGACTCAGCTAATGGAACGGTCCGCCCCAATCATGGAACGGTCCGCCCCATTTCGAAAATTAACTGTTACGCGTGCTCACCGCGTGTAACCACCCACTTCCCAAACCCGACCCATTAACCCACTAACCCACTAACCCAACAGTTACACCCCATCTCCCTCTCCCCATTCAAACCCATTTAAACCCAGACCTCTCTCTCTCCTCTCTCTCTCCCTCTCACCCGACCCCTTCTCTCCACCGCTCGCGAAAACCGACGAGACGCCGCCGCCGACGCCTCGCCGGAACCCTAGCCCTCTCCTCTCGCTCACCCACACTCTCTCTCTCGCTCCACCCCGCCGCTGCCACCGCAACCCACCCGCTGTAGCGCCGCACCTCCGCCGGATCTTCAACTCCGCCGTCTCCACCATCGGATCCGTTGTCTACCCACACCTCTCACCTCTCCTCTGTAGCCGTTCGCCTCTCCCCTCTCCATTCCTCCGTAGCACGCCAATTTCGTCGGAATCCGACGCCTCCACCACTGCCACCTGGCCTACGCCGCCGTTTTCCACAAAATTCCGGTAAAATTGATCTCTTTTCACCTTTCAATTCATTCCTAGTACCAAATCACTCGAAACTGTACCAGAAACCAGTACCAAAATCAATCGAAAAACCGACGGAAAAACACCTCTGGTACTTAACCTTTTTCTGCCCAAACCTTAATTGGAACGGACCGTCCCACATCTGGAACGGCCCGCCCCAATCGCCAAAACCTGCCATAAACCCTCCGTTCCATTACCAGAACGCCCCGTCCCAGACCAATACCCCCTATCCATCTAGGACGGTCCACCCCAAACCCATAAAACATCCAAAAACACTGCACTCCAGGACAGACCGGACCGCCCCATTTCTGGACCGACCCGTTCCATGCAGAGGAGGAGTTCAGGGAGACTTTCAGACAAAATCACAAAATATTTATTTCGCGATGTCCCGCGAAAGCCTGGAAAGAGGAAAATCCTTGTGCCCAGAACATTCACCAGGGGCATAGGTGGGTGGTCAACAAAAGAAGACAGCCCTATTCCACCGCTTGACAAGTACCCGCTCGATCCGCGGGAGTTCATGGTCAACCCGCCTCCCGTCTCTCAGTCGCAGTACACAGTTGAGGATCCGGACCAGATCATTCCATTCGCGGGTTGGGTCAGGCGCAGACAGCCATCCCCCTACGTGTATTACTGGTCTGAGCTAGAGTCAGTATCAGGCATGGCTGACGATCAGACCGAGCCAGCTGATACAGCTCAGTCCTACCAGCCTGAAGCTCAACCTGAACCTGAGCCCGCTGCCACAGATGCAGAGATTAATGCAGCAGCGGAGGCAGAGGAAGAGGCAGAAGAAGAAGAGGTGGAGGATCTCGTCCCTGAGACGCAAACCTACCCCTCACAGCCCGCTGAAATTGAGCTTGCCGATGTGCACATCCGCCTCAAGGGCTCAGATGCCAAGCAGAGGTTCAAAAACCTCCGCAACAAGCACTTCCAAAGCACAAAGGCCATTGATTTGCGGGTGCTAGATCAGCTTGGCATCCGTGATGACTTCTTCCGTCTTACCAGATCTGTCGGGTTTCGCCCGAGATTCTGGAAGATACGAGCTCCAGCCTATACGGCCCTCACCATGGAGTTTCTCTGTACCCTTGACCTCTTTTTCAAGGATGATCTTTGGCAGATGACATTCCGTGCGAATGGAAAGAAGATGATCTGCAATGAAAATGACTTCGCCCGGTTCTTTGGGCTTGAAAATGGGGAGATCACGGATGAGTTTTTTGAGGACAACCTTTGGGAGGAGTTATTTTTGGAGCACAGACAGCCAGTCAACACCCGCCGCTCCTCCCACATCCAGCACCCGACTATTCGCTTCATACAGCAGATGCTCTCTCTTACCATCTTTGCCAAAGGTGAGTCGGGTGTCAAGTTGACTCGCGGTGAGCAAGCAATCCTCAACCAGATCTTCTATCCCAAGGGCGAGGCAAAGCTCAATTTGGCCTACTTCATGATGAAGCATTTCGAGAAACAGGCCAACAATCTCAGGGCAGGCACAGGTCAGATCACAGTGGGCGGTTACGTGACTCATTTGATCCGCCAGTATGATGTTACGGTGCCTTGGGATGAGCTGAGGCGAAGCGGGGGACCAAACCGGATAGGCATGAGGCAACTGGTTGAGATGGGGATTGTGGCCCAGGTTGGATCTGAGTATCAGTATTGTTATGGCCGCCATCGGTTCCCGCTTCCATTCACCAGGTCCATTGATCTCCAAAACAAAGGACCTGGCTTCTGGTTGATAGAGATGGATGATTGATCAACCATGAAGAGGAAGAGATGCAGTGTAGATTGGCTGAGATGGAGGCCGCTGCTAGGGCAGCAGGCGCCGGTACATCGGCAGAGGCAGAGGCAGCAGGTGCCTCTAGCCACCCGTCTCAGCATCCCTCCCATTTCCCATCGATGTCCCACATTGAGCCCTTTGATGATGTTCAGGGCGAGCACTTCACTTGGGGTGGGATCCGCATGGAGGACATTCATCCATCCCCCTCACCGCCACGCCCACATGGAGGGTTTGAGCCGCAGTGGCAGCCGGGATACGGCAGGGGATCGGACCAGCGCTACTTTGACATGCTGCATGACATCCACACCGCTCAGTGGAACTTGCAGGCATCATTTGATGAAGAAAGGGAGGAGAACATGAGATGGAGGCAGCAGCAAGATGAGCGCAATGTAAGGAACGATGATCTGCTTAGCCGTCTCGCGAGCCACATCTTTGGCCCTGGACCATCAGCTCCACCGCCACTTGACCCACCACAGTTCTGAGCCAGTTTCAGATACGTTTTTCTATTTTTCTCTCCTTTATTTTCTTTCTTGCATCTACTAGGACTAGGGACAGTCCAGTAGATAAGCTTGCGGGGGGGTTAAAGGACCGAAAAATCGAAAAAACGGATAACTTAGAGCATCTGCATAGCATATTGCCAGTTTCAGACAGCATTGGAACAGACCGTCCCACCAATGGGGCGACCCGTCCCAACAGGGCGTCCCAGACTAGAACAGCCCGTTCCAGCACTGTCTGAGGCATTGAAGCTAGTCAAGTATTGTGCCTGGGACGTTCCGTCCCACCATCAGGACGGTCCGCCCCAGTGGGTCGTTCCAAGCTAGAACATGCCGTTCCAGACACAATGCATTGGCAGTTTTTGTATATACATGTAGGATTTGCATGATTAAATCATTATATGTTGCATTTAGGATAGTTCTAAGGATCGTTTAGCTAAAACTTGATGTTTGTGACTTAGGGAATTAGGGCAGATTCTAAGAAAAACTAAAAACTTTGTTTTTAATTTGCAAAATCAATTGACTAAACTAACTTGAGGCAAGCTAAGGATAGTAACTTTCATTTGACTTGGGAGTAGTTTTGTTAAGCATTGGATAGTTAATTTCAAAAGCAATTATTCGGTTGTATTGAATAGAGCCGGCAAAGGGCTTGATTTAGTTCGCCTAAGATCATTTGAGTAATTCAAAAATAAGGATAACTGTAAGATGGTTTGCACAGATTTTCAGAAACTAAAAACCTTCGCAATTTTCTTTTCAAAATCAAAGTAAAAATAAAAAAAATGAAAAAATAAAAAAATAAAAATAAATAAAAAGGGGAACTAAAAAGTGGTGCAGTGCCATGGACACTGTAGGAGGCTATAGGTACTTGCGGATTAAAAGAATTCCATAAACCATGGGTAAGAAACAGAAAGAGATTCATGGTATATATAAAAAAAATAAATAAAATAAAGAGGAAAAATCCTCTAAAAATCCGCTCTTATCTGGCCGACTTCTCCGCCTCGGGAAAAACCTCCTTGCCCCAGGAGAATTGTATCTTGCAAAAATAATTTTCTTTTAAGTTATTTAAATTTCTGGTTTGAAGTATCGTAAGTCTGTGCAAAACAACTTGGAGTTATTCTGAATTATTTGAGTTAAGCAGGTTCGATCCCGTTTCTACTTGATTTCTAACTGAATAAAAACTTTGAAGAATTAACTGATTAATGCTTAGTGAAATAAAACAGAGTCAATGTGATGTGAGGATCTTTGGTTTGATTTCAGAAGAAGTTAAGTCACTCAAAAATAAATTAATTTGGTCTTAATGGAAAAACTTTTTGATGAAAATGCCCTTGTAACTTAAAGTCACAATCAATTA
The DNA here is from genome assembly GCA_028095005.1 of Rhynchospora pubera. Taxonomy (NCBI): domain Eukaryota; kingdom Viridiplantae; phylum Streptophyta; class Magnoliopsida; order Poales; family Cyperaceae; genus Rhynchospora; species Rhynchospora pubera. The sequence goes on along the minus strand of CM051462.1, from coordinate 153,794,102 downwards.
AGTCTAACTAGAAGAATTCTTTGAACTAGTTAATACATAGGTACTTGAACTCAATTAGGGTCTAATTCAGGTCTAATTCAGACCAGGCCGTCCCAGTCCACAACCAGGCCAGAGAGCTATTTCGAGATTGCCAAATATAGAGTGCCTGATTTGGTGAGGCGGTTTCTTCAGTTTCCACCGCCTTTCTGAGCCACAATGCCACGTTTTGGAACTTCCCAAGAAGCCTATATAAGCTCTGTCCTGGCTCCAAATCCAAGGGGGTCGAAATTTGCTAAGTTTGGAGAGCTAGAAAGGAGCAAGGCAACCACCCTGTCGAGACGGCCATCCACCAGCCTGAGACGCACCGCCCCAGGATCAGGACGGGCCGCCCCAGACAGGACAGAGCTTAGGAGATAGACGATTTTCGAGCACATCTTGTTGTAACTTGGTTTTTCCTTTTTCTTTGTGTTTTTGTATGATTAAACCTGCTTTTTCTTGCATGGAGTAGTTTAGTTTAGGGGCTATGGTTCGATAACTTTTCTTTTAGTTGTTTGTTTTGTTTGAATACATGATTAGTTGCTAAGTTAAGTTGCGTTTTTGATTTCTGAAATTTGATTCTATCTTTTTGTTGCAAATTGTTAATGTTAGATTTGGCTATTGCATTAAACAAAGGCCTAGTTTAACTGTCAAAACAAAGTCTATCTGCAATAACAAGTAAACACCTAGATCACTTAGGTAGGCGATATCTGAAAGGATTAAACCAAACTTTAAGAAATTAGAGTTTTACTCAATAAATCGAGAGATTGAGAGTTTACCAAGACCCAGAAATCAGTTAGAAACATCTAAACCAAGAAACGAGAGTTGAAATTTAGGAGTTTTAGGATTTGCCAAACAGAACCCCACAACTTGACCTGAACAAGAGTTAGAGCACAAGTCTGTAGGTTAGGTTTGATACAATCCACGTAAAAACACTCAGCAAATAATTAAGTAGGATGACAAAACAAACATCAGATGATTGGAACTGCCCATCCCAAGGTCAGGACGGATCGCTCGAGAGGGGGCGTCCTGGCCTAGAACGGACAGACCCAACCATCTGACAGGGTTAGGACGGCCCGTTCCAGAGATGGAACGGTCTGTCCCAACCTTGACAGACAGGAAAAGTTAGACAACCTAAACCCCTAATCGTTTGTTAATTGTTTAAACTTTTAATTAGCTAAGTTTTTCTAGGGAATTAGAATTTTAAATTTTGTAACTGCAATTCGCCCTTCTGTTCAGATCTGTTTGAAATTTAAATTTATTATTTAATAAAAAGAATTTAATTTAATACGAATTGTTTAAACTCAGAAAAGGAATAGTCCATCCCCGTGATTCGACCCTTAAACTATACTGCAAACGAATTAGTATCGGTTTTTAAGGAATAAATTTGACCAGTACCCTCAGCACCGATCAACAAACCATGTAACAAACATGAAACCAACAACCTTGAGAGTGCAGATTATGGTAAATTAGCAAAAGCATTGTGGTAAAAGCCCCGCCCCCCCCACAACAAACCCACAAACACATGAGAGTGCAGGGTAATTAAATAGGCTTCTGATTGTGAGAAGCTTCTCAATTTACTCCTGCAGACATCTATGCAATAATATTCCCTTTTCATTCTAACTATAGTTTGATACCCACTCTTTCGTATACTGAGAATGAGATAAAGGACATATGGCATAAATAGTAGAGGCAGCGCTGGATAATTAGGCATTGCTAGAAGAAAATCTGGCGGCTGAAGTTGAGTAAATAATTTAAAAATTATGTTTTGAGAGGTAATTCAAAATGGGAAGTTGATCGAAGAAAGGGAAGTCGAGAATGACCTAGTTACCTCCAGGTGGTGGTCTTGATGGCCTTGTCGAGAGTGAAGTAGGACGTCTGGAGGGAGGCCAGGTCGATGAGGAGCTCAATGGCCTTGTGGTGGGTGGCTCGCCTAAGGCTCGGCAAGCCTGGATCTGCTGGTCGTCGCAGGTGAGGCCGACGTTGGAGCCGTCAGAGGCGTGGAAGTGTTCGAAGTAGGGGAGCTTGGCGCCGGCGTTGTCCATTATCAATATTTAAGGTCAACTTTGTCCATTTACAGTAAACAGAGAGAAGGGAGAGTAAAACAATTTACATGAAAAGAAGATGAAACAAACTGATACATATCAAGCAGCAATGAACCAGCAATAAAACAATTCAAAGAACATGGTCTAGACAAACTGACTTACTGGTTGCTATTTAGACCTACATATTTCTGCAAGCCTAAAACTTTCAATGACCAACAATAGGAAGTAGAAATTTCAATCAACACCTGAGCTCCCCACATGTAGGGATGCGTTTGAAGACTTGATGCAATGGATGTAGGGAAGAAGCCATGTGTTGGCAAGAGTAAGCCTAAGAAAAATTAAAACATTATGAATGATTTAAAAGTGGCAAAACGCAACTTCTCTAATCGTATGGTATGGGTGGTACATTGGTACATGTAATGGTTTTTCTAAAGAGATGGTCACCATTTATTTTGTTGACTTATTCGTGCATAACAGTCTATCCTAATAGTTATGGCTCTGATCAAACTCGTAACAGCCTATCCTAATATTTGTTAGCTTCTCTAACTCGGGTATTTTATCGAACAGAAAAACACCCTTCCTGTAGTTAACTTCTAACCTCCTTATTCAACATTGCAGGACTTCAGGCTTTCCAACTTGATTTTCTAAAGATAATGAAACCTTACATAACACCAAAATCAAAGAGTAGAAACTAAAGTAGGAATTAAAAAAAATTACAAAAGGAAGCAAGATATAAAACCTTATAGGAGTATATTGGAGATTGAAGCCTATCAATTAGGCAAAGCACATGACCTCAGCAAGAGAGGAGTGGATCTGGGGTTAGCCTTCTTCAGAATTCAATTAACAGATTATCTAAGCAGCAATGACCAACTCGAGCACACATATCAAGCATTTAACTTAGCACACAATTCAAGCTGTCAAGTAGCACAATTAAGCAAATGTCAATTTGGATTTGAGCGCAATCAAAACCAAATGAGTTCTAGCACAACACAATTAAACAAAATAGGAAATAAATAGAGAAATCAAACCGAGATAGCCCAGAATGGAAGAGGAGAACTCGAGTGGGGAGGGGGGTCAGTCGGTCAAACACCAAACGACACTAACAAAATTGGTTGACACCAAAATACCAAATCCTCCTTGACATATCCCAAGATTCCTTTCAAGTTGCCCTCCAACTCCGCCCTGTCAACTAAATATAAGTGTAATGTGTTATTAAGTGTTATTTAACTATTAAATATTAATAATTATACAACACAATAAGGTTATTATGATAAATGAAACCCAATGTCTTACTTGATGGTTGCCTTGATCTCATCATAGGTGGCAGCTTTCTCATGCCTGACTGTGTGGTCGGCCACTGATACGTTGACTATGGGGACACGAAAGGCAATACCTGTCACCTTGTCATTCAAAGTTAGGAGCACCTTGCCAAACAGCCTGTGCAATTTTTATGTTAAGATCACTTTGTATTGTTTATAATTCCAGTGGAATATTTATCAATTAGGTTTGTGTGTTCCAGATTTTGGTTTAGTACCTTAGCGGCACCAATGCTGATGGGGATGATGTTGAAGCTGGCTATGGAAACGATGTCAATGTCTGACTTGGGCTCGGTTTCATTCACTCCAACGACAAACATTGGTGTGCATCCTTGCTAGGAGCAGAGATGACCACCTTCTTGGCACCGCTCTGATTGTAATTTATCACAAGCAATTAGAATTTAGTTCCTTTTATATAATTGATCTAAATTGAGAAGAAGGGAAGAAAGTATATACCTTGAATTGAGCAGCAGCCTTGGCCTTCTCAATGAAAGCACTGGTCGACTCCACAACATACTGATTCAGCCTCGGCCATAACATACTCGTAGCGGCACCAATCTCCTCAGCACCCAATCTTCTTCCCATCAATCAAGATCAGCAGCCTTGGCACCTCCTGCAAAGCGGGTCAGTTATGACAAAACGGGTCGGATTTGAGATGAGCTCGGATCTGAATCGGCAGCTAGGGTGTCAACGTGCGACCGATGGAAATCGAAGCATCAATGCTTCCTCTTGGTTTTGTCTCCGGTGGTCGTACAAGCGGTATGAAGATGAGCACAGTTCAATTCTTTCATTGGCCGATGTGGCTCTTGAAGTTGACAATCGAAGAGGACCATATAAGGTTAAGGTGTCAGCTAGGGTGTCAACCTTATATGGATCGTGCTCCACCCAAAGACTCAACGGCTTGTAGAGCTTGGGGCAACGAAGCTACGTTCGAGTAGTGGTGCTAGGTTGGGGAGATGAAGAATTTCAAGCGGAATCGAAGAGAAACAAAATAAAAGATTGGGGAACGGCGCTAGCAAAGCTAGGAAAGGAAAGGGAACATTAGGGTTAGCGGAGTTAAATAAAAGACGATAGAAATTAAAAAAGCGTGAGCGAGAATCGAACTCGCGTAGAGAGCACACGAAACGAAGTTCCGTCCAGCGCCCAGATAGTTCACGATAAAAGGTCGACTTTTTAGTCTGATATTTGAATCTGAACCGTAGATCATAGTAGATTAACAAAATTAATGATCCCTATTTGATATCAGAGGGGTGTAATTTCCTTTTATCTCGAAGTTTATGCATGTTCTACTGATGCATTATAAGTAGTAGAGATAAGCACAAGGAGCATTTACAATGGACCCACCAGTCAATGAGAAATCGTACCATACACCAGGCGTATGATGAATATTATTTCCCTTCCGATCGAGACCCATCTTTAGGTTTTATCTCCCACGCCGCCATCTCTCTCTTCCATATTCTTCTCCTCATCTAAGAAACGAAAAAGAAAATCTGATATTTTTTGAGCGACTAAGTAACCTTTCTATTTAGTTAAATTCATTTGTACTTAGTTTCCTACTGATTTGCGTTGAATTCGTTTTGTAAATAGCCAGTGATGACAACAGATGGCATGAGCCGCAATGGTAATTTTGCGCATCGGGTTTATAATACCTGGCCATTGATGGCGACGATTAATGTGCCAAAATGCTAATCTGAGGCTTTATGAAGATTCTGCTCCTTATTGTGTTTTGATTTTTATCGGTTTTGGGTTTTGATTTTTGTTGATAATCGCCTCCTTTTTGTGTGTTTATTTATCTTCTATTTCTTCTACCTAGATCTTGGTTTTTTGATCCGTATCTGCAGTTTTTTACTATTGCATAAACAATGTTGGTTCTGCATTTGGATTTGTTGTGCTCCATTGAATAATAATAAATCATTGATTTGTAGCCAGTAAACTGGCACCTGAGTGTCAAATCAAATCTCCTAATACCTATTTACTAATCCCAATCAAGGCAAATTAATGATTGATCTTCTTTGAGTCAAGTTAAAAAGATTTATAGGATAACCAATTTAACTAGCAAATATTGTAAATTGCAATACTGGCCAGCAGTACTAGTGTTGACTTGGAATTAATTGTATCAGTGCTTTGGTGAACTGTCTCATACTGGCTGATTATGGCTTTTCTTGTCAAAACAAGATATGCTTGCTTATATATATATGACTTAATTAACAGAAGGAGCCAAATAATAATAGTACAAGAAATCTGTTATCAATTTGGAGAACCTGGTATAGTGGTACTGGTGTCTGACCAAACTGAATTTTTCCTGACTCAGATGTTTATTAAAAACTGGAACCTCCAAAGAAAATCAACCACCAATAAGTTTTAGTGGCTTGAGTTCTTTTAACGGGGAAAAGCTAATGCCAATTTCAACTGTGAAAACACTTAACTAGTTATCTTCAATACTAAATGTAATGATCTTGTGTTTTGTAACATTTACCGTTAACACACTGATAATATCAATATTAACATACCCTAACTATAACTAAATTGCTTTTCTCTATGGGTATGTTTGGTTGGAAATGAAGTGTAGCGTGGTTAGATCAACAGTTAGTATTTTTGAGCTTAGTGGTCAAGATTAGTGAAGTTGGACGCTGTGAAAATTAGTAATAACTTGAGATTAAAAAAATATTATTTGGTTTTCTATGTTTTTTTGATGAAATGCCAGTAGGCTTAGCATTAACTTAATAACAAATTACAAGTGAGATAACAGTTCCAAGGCAAAGACATACAACACCCCCCGCAACTCCATAACCCCTAACACAGTACAGAACCCAACAACTAATTAAAAAAAGAAAACAAAGCAAAAAAAGTTAAAAGTCACCGGTACAAACCAGTACTAAAACTTAAAAAAAAAAAAAAGAAAAAAACAGCGCTGACTAACTTTAGGGGTCGGGTAGTAGAAATTACTCTCTTCTCATGGCGGTGCTTCTGCTGAAAGTACAGACCATGCAACCTGTCCTCAAAAACCAGATCTTCACAAGTCAACCCCATCAACTGTCCTTGATATTTAAATTTTTTTCTCCTTGCCTGGTTTGCCAGTGTGTGTGCCAGTTTTACTCCATTCCTACTGACATGCTGAATCACCACCTTCTCTCCCATTCTGGTAAGAAGTTGTGAGATCTCTCGAATAACTGAACTAGCTCTCCAAGATGGCAGATTTTGGGAATCACCTTCATCTATTGCATTAACTAGGTTGATGCAATCACAGAATACTTGAGTTGTCTTCCTTACTGGCTCTTGAACGTACCAGTTCATGTGTTATGCTTCAAGTATTGCTACACACTCAGCATGGAAAGCATCATGCAATCTATGGTTGCCACATCCAACTGCCATTATTTCCCCCCCCCCCCCCCCTTTATAAATGATATGAGCTGTGCCTGTTTCACCATCTGATGCCATCTGTCAGCACTTGCCAGCCCTCTATAAAGAAAGTGTATTTTCCCCTATGGGTACCACTGTCACTTGCAATCGTTCCCGACCATCTTGGCTCAATGGCTTTAGCCAATTGTTAATCAGCTTTAGTACCTTCTCTGGGCTAAAATTAACATGTTGTATCAACATTTCATTACGTGCCTTCCATATCTCCCATAGAGTATAGGAAAATACAGCAATGCCCTCATCATTCAAACCTGAAGTGATGTATTTGACTGCCTCCTCCATCACCAACGGTACATTGTTTGCAAGGATACCAAGGGGAGATGCAAACCATACCATTGCAGATCCAGGATAGGAAAAAAGCAGTGTGCTTCAAATTCGTTTTCCATCTTACATCGTTGGCACATAGGTGAGAAAGAAGGTATTCTTTTGTGCATGTTATTTACCACCGGCAAACCGTTTGATAACAACCGCCATAGAAAAATTCTCACTTTTGGAACCACATTTTTCCAATTCCAGATTTCTTTCGACAGAGGGCCATGAATTGTTGTTTGTATTCCATGATCCATCTCTTTTATGTGCCTATAGCCTTCCTTCACCGAGTAATTTCCAGACTTAACCCTAGTCCAAATTAATCTGTCTCCATCATCATTAGTAGGTTTAGTCACTCTTCTTATTATTTGATCTACCTCCCTCGGTTGGAAAAACCTAACTAATTGATCCATCCTCCATTGTTGTGAACTGAAATCATACAGAGAAGCCACTTTCCTCAATCTATCTTCTTTTGTCACGTTTTGCGCAACCGTCCATCCTGCAAACCACGGTTGCGAGATAGCACAAGTTCTCTGGCCATCCCCAAAACCCACATCACATCTTCTATGAAGAACTGCCTCAAATTCACCGTCTGTCTCCATATCTGGCTTACTCCTGACTGATTTTTTGCCCTCCAGAAACCTACTAGTGGGAAATACTAGGCCTTACACACTTGTACCCAGAGCCTTTCATCCTCACTCATCAACAGCCAATTATTTTTCAAAAATAAAGCATCTCCAAATCTTTGCAGGTCTTTCACTCCTAATCCACCTTCTTCCATCGGTATACACTATACAGATCTTTTTCCATGCCACAAGTGACATATACTTTTCTTTACCGATTTTACCACAAAAAAATTTAGCCATAAGGCTATTCATCTCCTTTATGATTCCTTTTGGGATAATTTCTATTGACATGTAGTAGACAGGTAATGACATCAACACCGCTTTAATGAGTACTAGCTTGCCCGCATGAGAAAGCATGTTTGATTTCCACCCTAACAATTTTGCTCTCATTCTTTCTAATAGTGTCATACCAGATTTTTTTTGCTGAGTTCTTACTGGTTATTATTGTTGAGTTCTATGTTGCGGTTAGAGAAAGAGAGAATGAATGACATATTAAATTAATTTTGTTATCTTTTATAACTAAATTAAATTTAATTATGATAATTAGAGTTGTAATAAAAACAAGTATAATTAAACTTAATATATTATTATTATGAAACTATATTAATTATCAATACTTCATTATTGTAATTATGAATAGCATTAATGATCATATATGATTACAACTCTTACAAACAATAATAATATATTAATTAAGAGAATGTTTTAGTCAAATGCATTTTATTAGACTCCCGTTAAATTTTGTCATATCTCTATTTTGAAGGGTCAAATGATTACAATTTTTTAAGAGTAAAATTTTGAAGAGGTCACTAAACTTTATAAGTTGTTCGTTTCTAGTCACTCAACTTTAATTTATCCTACTATAACCCTCAAACTTTGATTTTGTCCGATTTTAGTCCCTCTGTCACACTCCCAATTACTTCCTTTTAATTTTTCACGTTGGGTACGCTTTTTGGAATCTGAATCAAATCTTTATCTCTCTCTTATCACTTTCTTCTCTCAATCGGTCTCTTTATAGAACTCTCAATCGCTCTCTGTGCAAAAACAACCTAGCTCCTTAGAGTCGATCTGCTTCTATAAAACTAAAACCTACTTCGTCTCTCTTTCTCGCTGACCAGAACTAAAAACTCCTTCAACTTGTCTCAATCTATCTCTCTCAGCCGAAATCCTATCTCCTTCAACCCACAATGGAAGCAAGTACCTCATGTACCTCTGGTACCCATGACTGATTAAAGATGGTAGAATCAAGTGAGCCATTGAAGATAAGGCAAGATAGAGAAAGAGAATTGTTTTATTGATCTCAATCTAAGTATATATAGTTGTGTTTCAGTCATGTTTCATTATCATTAACAAGTTAATTAAACAAGCAGCTATCATGAATTTTATACCCAATAACTTCAGCATTAATTCAATTGGATGAAAGATGAAAATATGACGTATTAATACAGACTAGTAAAAATTGAAGTAAAAATTTATAACAGTAAGCTTGAGAGTATGGGGTATTCTTCCACAATTCATCGCATAGGTTCAAGAGAGAGAGAGATATTAAGATTTGAGTAGTTCATGAAAGTCGCTGGGAGACGAAAGGGAGAATTGCTCTTTTTTTCACTTGGGATATGTCAAAGAGACGAAAGGGATAAGTGATTTGAGGGTTTAATTCAGATCCCAAAAAGTGTGCACCCAACATGAAAAATTAAACGGAAGTAATTGGGAGTGTGACAGAGGGACTAAAATCGGACAAAATTAAAGTTTGAGGGTTATAATAGGACAAATTAAAGTTGAGTGACCAATTTTGAACAACTTATAAAGTTGAGTGACTTCTCCAAAATTTTACTCAATTTTTTAAATTGAGATTTGACGAATTTAATTGGGAGTCCAGTCAAACACATTTGATTTGATTCAATATTTTTTTAATTATTTATTTAATTTGAAAATTGATAAAATTATTTTTCCAACACTTGTTCCATAAAAAAAATCTTGTTAATTTAGGAATTAAGTTTAGTAATTCAATCCGTTTCTGAGATCGGCCCTTAGCTTTACTATAATTGATTAATCGGATAAAACAAGGTTGTTTGAACTAGATTTAAACCTCAATCATATAATGAAATGTTGCATTACCTAACACTAAATAGGAAATTTAACTGGTTTAGGGCTCTTAACTTCTTCTATATATTAGACATTTTTTGGACTGATTCTCTCTGATAACCTTACAAAACATCTATCTTTGAGCTCCAAACGACTATTCCCTATTCTCTCTTTCATTCGAGCATTTTCTTGCAAATTATTTGAGATTAGATAGCCATTTTTTAAAAAATAAAAATAGGGTTCGTGCCGAGATTAGATAGCCTTAATCAACACCAATCTACATGATAGCTAGATTTTGAGTGATATTGATTGAGAGCATCATTCTCCTTGTTTGTAAGAGAATTCTTAGTGATTTAGTTAGTTAGGCCAATCCATCTCGAGTTATCAATTGTACGATGTGATTCGGTTTGAAGTAGTAGACCCATTCATTGTGGAATATAACGAAATATATCATTTTCGTAGTTCCAAAACTCTCGGAGTCTCCGGACGACTAAGGCTAGAAAATTTCTAGTGAGTCAAAACTCCATAATCAACTTTGCGTGTCTACTTTATGTACTTATTTATTTGCTTAGTTGCTTTTTTTTTTGTTTAGTTTCCGTAAAATTGTCCAAATTGGTTTGTAATTGAAATTGTTGTCTATTTCACAACTTTTTTCTAACATTTGAGCTAATAAAAAAAATGATTACTTAATTACTTGCTTTTTGTCATAAATATTATGAGTACGGTTCTGGTGCCACAAATACCACAAGTTCTCTATTTTATTAATAAATTTTAAATTAAAAAATTCAAACTTCAAATTTAAATTGTTGATCTTGTTCAATTTAACGCGCGATATGTTTTCATATAATTTTCGTAAAATTCAATGGTCATTTGATTCTTGATCAAAAGACAATAATATGAACATATTAGAATTTATCAGCTATATTTAATAAGATTCGTTTATTTTGAGCTTGTTGATCTAGTATCAAATGAACATGAAATTTTATAAAAAATTATATGGAAACACACCACATGTTAAATTGAACAAGATCAACGATTTGAATTTGAAGTTTGAATTTTTTTTATTTTAAAATTATTAATGAAATAGAGAACTAGTGGCATTTATAGCACCGGAACTGTACTCAATATTTATTAGCATTATTTTTATAGATAAAATAGGGTTCAATCAACGGTACATAAAAAATAACGTCACAACTTTCTCATCTATTATTAACAATAAAATCCAATATAATCTAGAAAATCTTTCAGTTAAGTTTTTTTTTTTTGGATGAAACTATCATTGGAGTTTGAGGATAATATATGGTAAAACAACAAAACTTGATTTTGGTCAAATTGACTTGAAAATGATGTATCGTCTAGTGAGAACTGAGAACCATGACCATGACACTTGAGTATTGTACATATTTACCTTAAACAAATAATAAATCTAATTGTGGTGTACATCTTATTCAACTGTTTTGCAGCTTTTTCTAGAGTTCATCTTAGTGATAATCCTGTCAGTGACTCTGATTACATGCCTCATACTTGTAGCGTGTTTGTTACATGCCTCATATTTGTCTTCTTTGTTAGAGCATGGGGCAGTAAACTTTAAATTCCAATTAAAGAAATTTTTTTTGAGGCAAAAATGAGGTTCTACGACCCCATCTTTTATATTAATAAAATTTAGCAAGATGCTAAAGTTAAAAAATACAAATTTTTTTTAAAAGAAATTTATAATTAATATGGTAAGAAAAAAAATTTTATTACATAAAAGAAAATGTATATAAATAATGAATTAAAAAGACTAAGGAAACAACAAAAGCTATATAATGTCTTTTCTCGAAATGTGCCTATAAATTCCATTCATTGTGCTTGTTTTAAGAACGCGTCAAGTAAAAACAGCATCCCTAATTTTGATATTTGTTATATTTTTATCCTCTCTTTCTTCCGATTACATCTGTTGGACCTTGTTTGTGTGGAAAGAGTTAACTAGGCAGGATTTAATTAAAAGCAACATGTATTAATGTATAAGTTGCGATAATTAATTAACATATCTACCGTGCCCATAAGAAAATTAGAAGGGGTATTTATACTAGTTAGTTTGGAATAACCAAAATTCCTGGATGTATCTTTTTAATCGTACATTGGTTAAGAACATTATTTTTTTTAATAGGAGAGTTCGGTTACTGTATGGAATGTATATAATGTATGTTGTTTTTGTTAATAAGATATCTTATATATTAAGTAGCCATTTACCAGCTGAATTATGAAACAATGGCGATTTTAATGTTGCAAATTTTAAACATAGGATGATTAAAGAGTTAATATTAGTAAATTTGAGTTTCAAGAATCTTCATTTTGTTAGATTAATTAGTAATTGTCTACATTTTGCTCCGGTCACTTAATTATCGAGTGCAATATATATTCATCTATCAGTTCTCATATATATATAGCACAAATAATTGTATGGGAATGCAGGGCTATAGATAGTTGAATTGGCAGCAAAGTTGTCTATTTTCTGTTTATTTGCAGTTTTTATGTTAATAACTGTCTAAATATTGAATTAATTGTCTAAATGTTGAAAGGATCATTGAAGATTACTATTCTAATGGAAAGACTTTCACTATTTAAGAACGACATAATTCAGTTTATAACGACCATCATACAAATTAGTTATAACAGCAAACCATGGCTTCCTACAAGCTTCACTTTACCATTCCATTTTTCGTTTTTCTTTTCATTAATTCAATGCTCGTAAGAGGTGATAAAGTAGCTCTCCTGGAGAGCCAACGTGCCCTCTCTCACCATATTCAGAAGATCTCTAGAGTGCAGTATCTCCTTGCAAATCTTACCAAGGAATACACCAAGGACAAGTCGCTTAAAGTATGTTCTGAGGTCGTAAATGAGGGATATCGCCTCCTTGGAAATGTGCAAAGGAGGATGGAGGGCGTAACTCAGTACGACTCAGACACATCATCTTCTATCCAAACGACATTTTCAGCTGCGTCAACTTATCTTAGGACATGCAGTCAGACATTGAAAGAAGGTCGAAAAGGTAAGGCGCATCAATATGGGAGCCTCCTACATCACATTGAAGACGTTGCGGTCGATTGCAGCCTCGAAAATGTTACTATGGGTGCATTACAAGAAGCCACCAATTTTAAGAAGAATGCTTATCAAGGTACACATTGTTGTCTATAAACAATTTAACTGGATTTTGTTAATGTAAGTTCTTAATAAACTATTTTGAATATTTTGAATACTCATATTAACATATATTTCTAATGGACATTCTTTTAGAAGATGATTGTTTTATTTACTCGGTTCAGAAGTTCTAATTATTGTTCTGGGAGAATAACAACATATTCCCATAGATAAAAGAAAAAAATAGCAATTTGATTCAACCATACACAGGGCAATGAACAAGTCAACCTTTCTTAATATAATCCACACCAATAATTGAATTTTCTACAATTTCGTTATATCAGTTATTTTCTTATGGCAAGCATTGGAATTAAAAACGTTATACATATGTCTAGGTGTTATAAAAGAAAATAATCAAAATATACACCAAGTTGACCTGGAGTAATATTGGGCCTGCTAAGCGCAAAACTAATGAGAACCTTACTTAATCATCTGAAACCCCAGTAAATGGTGTCTCGTTGAATCGAGATAAATACCCTTAAGGACGTGAAACTTAAGCATTTACATGAATTAATGGATTTCTTTTCACCTTGGAAAGGATCGTCATATGGTCTCATTCATTCCGGTAATGATGTATTGAGCACAATCGACATGATTCCCCTCAGCCGTCGCATTTATGTTGCTCAAGATGGATCGGGCCAATTCACGACGATCAGTGAAGCGATTGCCGCTGCTCCTGCAGGAGCCAACGACTACTTCATGATAAGGATCAGGCCAGGACGGTACAATGAGAATGTGGTGGTGCCTCCTGAGAAACCATTTTTGGTCTTTGCGGGTTCAGGAAAGCATGTAACTGTTATTACAAGCAACCGTAGCCATGCATCAGGATATAACACCTGGGATAGTGCTACTGCCAGTATGATTTATGATTCTTTCATAATTTTATTATTTCTCTTTATGTTTATGAGCTTTCATATTAGTGCAAATAAGCCATAGCCTTAATGTTAAAGCATATTGCAATTCAAACTGTCCTTTATGTCGGGATTGATCGACATCAACAAAGAATGCATTTATAATTAATTTTTTTTAATTTGAACAATATAATGAACACATGTCATGCATATGTGTGTGTGTATCATAGAAATAGCTCCGTTTTCTTGGTGATTAATATTAGTAATTAAATCTACAGTGATACTTGGAAGCAACTTCGTTGCATACGACATTGCCTTTGAGAACTCAGCTGGACCGCAAGGTGGACAGGCAGTGGCATTGTTGTGCAGTGCAAACCAAGCTGTATTCTACAGGTGCAGCTTTCGCGGTTATCAAGATACGCTTTACGCACACGCCTATTTGCAGTTTTACCGGGATTGTGACATCTACGGCACAATAGACTTTATTTTTGGCGACGCAACCGCAATCTTTCAGTATTGCCACATCCATGTGGAGCAGCCTCTTCCAGGGCAATCCAACCCCATAGTTGCACAACAGCGACAATGTCCAAATGGCAAGACTGGCTTCACCATCCAAAACTGCATTATATACCCAGCAGTGGGGTTTCATACTAGCACTCAAACATACCTTGGCCGGCCTTGGGGAAGATCCACACGAGTGGCATTCATTTCGAATCAATTCAATGTGATGATACAGCCACCCGGCTGGCTCTCATGGAATGGAATCCCATCCCAGGTCTACTTGGGCGAGTTCAATAACACCGGTTTAGGTGCCAGTATGACTGGTAGAGTGGCCTGGCCGGGCGTCAAGAGTTTGACTCAGGCTGAAGCGTACAATATGACAGCAGATGTCATGTTTGGAGACTTAAGTTGGCTACACAAAAGCCGTGTCCCTTATCTGAGAGGGTTGCAATAGTTGTTTAACTAGAACTTCATGTTTACTCGTAGAATTTTTTAGGGAAAAATTAGCAGTAGCAGGATAGTTTAGCGTTTTCACCATATAGTGATGTGTGCATCTGTTTAACGGCATAATTAAGATATTATGAAAGAAACAGTCTGGAACAAGTCTGCAATTCTTACGGAATATCAAGTGCTTATATTTCTCCAGCTATGTGTGTTTCCAGTAAGACTTCAAAAATATGAAGTTATGCAATTAATGCTAAACGTTTGGTATTTGAAGGGGAGTTTTGTTTTACTCTAGCTTTCCTGATGACTCAAAATAACATATTCAAACAGTTTAATTTTGCAGTATAAATATGATTTGAGAATAACAGTGTATTTTGACCGATTATGATTAGACGGCTCTTAATGATTGAAATATCCCTGTATTCTTTACACCAATTGATTATATTTTGTATCAAGTAAAAGGCCAATTCGGAGAGGAGAGTGTTGGGAACTTTTTAATGCAAAGAAAACATACATTAAGGCCCTGATCAAAATATTTTTTACGCATGATTTCATTCATTTCAATTTATTTCATATGATTTCGTTAGATCTAATTAGCTTGGGATGACAGTTCTGTTTCTCTGCAAAATTCTATGGCTTTTAGACATATTCTCTCTGCTGATTTCTCTTCCAACTTGGATGGTTCTCTTCTCAGATTATCCACAGTCTATGGTCCATCGAATTCAGATGGTAGAGATTCCTTCCTTTCTTCAATAAGTTGTTTTGCTCCTTCGCCTGATATGCCTTGGATCCTTTGTGGTGATTTTAACTTAGACTTAGACGCGGCTGAGACAACTGGTTCTTCTTCTATTGCCAGAGAATTGCAATACTTTGCTAATGTGACTTCTTCTCTTAACCTAATTGATCTCAACCTCCCTGGTAGGCATTACACTTGGTCAAATAATAGATATGTGCCGACTTTAGCAAGACTTGATCGTTTTTTCATTAACTTGGCTCTCTCCAATGCTTTTCCTGGCACTCTTCAAGAAGCTCTTCCAAACACAAGTTCTGATCATTCTCCTTTACTTTGCTCTTTAAAAATCTCTTTTCTGCCTTCTAATCTTTTCAGATTAGAAAACTGCTTCCTCCACAATAATGAATTCAAGGATCTTTTTCTTAACCTTTGGTTCTCTCTCCCTGCTGCTTCAACTCCTCTTGAGTTTCATGATAAACTTTCTCTTCTCACTAAAGAGATTGTTCTTTGGTCCAAAGGAAGAATTTCTTCTCTGAAGTTACAGGTACAGTTTATCAGGGACTTCATTGCTAGATGCGACAGAGTTATGGAACTTAGAACCCTAACTTTGTTAGAGAAAGTTCTGAAGTGCTTACTTAAAAGAAGGTTGCTGGATTTGGCTAAAACTGAAGAAGCAATTTGGAAGCAGAGGTCTTCTTATAGATGGAGACTTGTAGGTGACAGAAATACAAAGTTCTTTCATGCTAGAGCCACCAATAATAAGAGGAGAAATTTCATTCAGAAATTAGATGTGCAAGGAACTACTCTGGCTAAGCAGAAAGACAAGGGTAGAGCTTTTTTTTATTTTTTCTGTGCACTAATGGGCTCTCATTCTTCTTCAGCCCCTGATCTTGATTGGAGCATGCTCTATGCAAACTCTCATTCTCAAGACTTGAACCCCCTTTTGGCTCTGATTACTGAAGAAGAAGTTAAACTAGTTCCCTCAAGCTGGCCTTCTAATAAATCCCCTGGTCCAGATGGCTTTAATGGTGATTTTTATAAATGCTTCTCTTCATCCTCTTAATACTTCTCTGGTTGCTCTTATCCCCAAAAGTAATCAAGCTTCTTCACCTGATGATTATAGGCCTATTAGCATTGTGCATTCGGTTCAGAGAATACTTTCTAAAATTCTAACTCTAAGGTTGACTCCCTTCCTGCATAAGATTATCACTGTTAACCAGACTGGATTTTTGCAACACAGGTCTATTACAGAACAATTTTGTTTATGCACAAGAAGTTATTATGCATGCCTCTAAATCAAAGACTCCACTAGCCATCTTCAAAGCGGATGTGCATAAGGCTTTTGACGCATTCAGTTGGGACTTCCTCTCAAAAGTTTTGTCAGCTCTACATTTCCCTCCATCTTTCATTCAATCTCTTTTGGGATGCATTCTCTCAGGTTCTTCTAGAGTGATAGTTAATGGAGTTGCAGGGAAGCCAATTGTTTTAAGGAGGGGGTGAAACAAGGTGATTCTATGTCACCTTACATTTTCATCTTGGCTTTTGACTTCCTTTCAAAGTGGTTAGCTAAACTAAATGCAATTGGTGCCTTGCCCGAGCCTTTTCCTAGAATGCATTCAGCATCATTTTTATGCCGATGATGCATTGCTATTCTTCAAGCCTTTTGTGCAGCAGTCTACTTTCATTAAGCTCATCTTCTCTTCCTTTCCGCTAAAATTTCGCTATAGTACCGTTATGGGATAAAAACAGTTGCTAAAATAACGACTATTATTTTTCCTATTATCTAAAAGCAGTCGCAGTGATGAAGGCTTAAAACCTAGGAATCAAATAAATTTATAAACCTAGAGCTAACCTCACTAATCGTTCAATGAATATAGCTTAAGGGTCGAACCCAAGGGACAGATCTATGAATACCGGACTTGTCTTTTCTTAAAATCTAGATGAAAATATTTTATGGGATTTTGAGTAATTAAATAGTGCTTAAATTGTAAATGTTTTTGGTTATTTTTGGACTTGGAATAAAATATTCAAACAAACTAAAGTAAAATATTAAAGTAAAGTCTTTTTGGGGTCTTAACAGAATTTAAGGCGCCTTAGGAATTGGATTTCATCTATGTTTGGTTGTTAAATTAGAAACTCAAAATACTTTCGCATTTTAATTTCTCAATTTAACTACAGTTGACCCTCTGGTCAATTCGAACGCAAATCTGTTCGATTCGAACAGTGCCCTGTTCAGTTCGACCAGATCTCTGTTCGGTTCGACCAGAGGGCAAAGGTGCGTTGGGTTTGTCTACTATGTTTACTAATGTTTTGAGATAGGTTTAATTGGACGAACCTAGCTAACCTAAACATCAACCTTCGCTTGTTGGAACAGGTTCTGGTTTGTTCACAATCTAACCTATTTAACTTAATTGGTTCACAACTTTTGGTATAGAATTCAATTCGTTAAACCAGTCTATCAGAGTTCTTAGGAGTATTTAGAAGTCTTTTATACTAATCTAAAAGTCGCACTTTTGATGCAAACTAATCTCCCCTTTCGGTTCTAAGATTTACTCCAAATACTTAAATCAATTTAGACTTGATATTCCTAACTTAGACTTACTAGATGCAGCTGTTCAACTAGAAGGTAATTAGAGAACTCAACAAGTAATTAACTCAAGCAACTAATTAATTCATAATAAACTAGGTCTCAAAACATAGCAATTCATAGCATATCAAACTAACTTCATCCAAACATAGAGTTACTCTCCTAATCCTAAGGCTATAAGAAGGTCTAGCCTAACATAGTATCAAAGCAAACAACAAGAGATAAACAACAGTAAAGATACAAGCCCATCGAATCACAAGATAAAAACATAAAGAAATAAAACCAAATACTCCTTATGCTTTTGATCACGATCTTCAAGGCGATGGAGTGATGCTAGATGGAGATATCACGTGAAACACTGCTGCCGTCGTCACAAGGATGATGATTCCCAAGGAGAAGAGAGAAATTGACCCTTAGAAAAGTGGAAGATGGTGTTGAGAAGCGAATCCTCCTTTTCTTCAGGCCTCCAGGGTATATATAAATATTCCAGGACGCAAGGATGGAAGGCTAGGGCACCAGGGCGCAAGAAATTGCCATAACAATCAATTTCCATATAAGAAATGCTACCATAAGTGATATGGCGGCAACCTGGTCGGATTGAACAGGTGGGCAGTCAAACCGAACAGGAGAGAGAGAAAGCAGCCACGCAAGCATGCCACTGTGAGGTCCAGTCGGATCGAACAGCCAGGCAGTCGGATCGAACAGGAGAGAGAGATGTCGCCTGATAGCCATGAGTCTAAGTCGATTCGAACAGGAATCTGTTTGGGTCGACCAGAAGAGAGAATAAAGCCTCCAATGCTAGGAATGAGTCATCTAGCGTGCGTAATACGTCGGAAATCCATCTATACGCTCCAAAGTCATCAGAAATCATCAAAAACCTGTACATAGAAGGGAAGAAACGACGGCAGAACCAAATCCTGGAAAAATATAGCAATTTATCAAATAATTTATTGGTTTGAGTCTATTTTAAGTGCTAAGTACGGTCCAAATAACAATAAATATTGACTACGTCACGCAGAATGTTAGAAATGAAGGACTGTTATTTAATAAAAAAAACATTCGCAAAAGAGATGTTCTATGACTATGACCGTTATTTCATAAAAACAGTAGTAAAAAGTAGTTTTTCTTTTGCATTTTACTCTCCGTACCTATATATATCTGACTGGTTAATGACAGTTATTATTTTTCATTCATTTATTTTTATTTATTATTATTAGTTTAGTTATTTATTTATTTATGTTTTTGCATTCTGCTGTCCGTACCTACCCTATCTGAACAATATCGATTGTCAAAATAGAACCCGGCCTAATTACCATATTTAAAACCATATAAGCAATAAACACTTGACAAGCAATTTAATCTCAATTCGGCATCAAAATAATCAAATAGAACAACAGAATGAAAAAAAAAATAGTTAATCAATTTATTTCTTTTATTTTCTTTAGGGAAGTTAGGCCATCCCTCATGAGCCAAGATAAGTCAGCTGTGCTTTTGTAACAGGAACTAATTAAGATACAGGGAAAAACCAGTATAACCGTAAAGAGAGTAAGGAAAATAGCAGAAAGAAATTTTTGCTTTTCAATGTATTTCTTTCATTTTGTTGATTG
This sequence comes from Rhynchospora pubera, assembly GCA_028095005.1. Taxonomy (NCBI): domain Eukaryota; kingdom Viridiplantae; phylum Streptophyta; class Magnoliopsida; order Poales; family Cyperaceae; genus Rhynchospora; species Rhynchospora pubera. The sequence continues at coordinate 153,774,383 of CM051462.1, read as the reverse complement.
ATTCTCTTGTTATAAACCTCACATATATATAAACAATGCAATCAATTGAATGTAAAACGCATGACTCCAACGAAATTCCCATTGGCTAGAGAATGATCGTCTTATTTGTGCGAAGGCATCACCGGCTGTTGGTCTGTTGTAAAAGGCAGTCGCGGAGTTAGGATTTCGACTTAGACAACCTAAAATTTGAAAATTTGAAATCTAAAAAAATTGACAACCAAAAATAATATTGTATTATTTTATAGCAATAATATTTCAAAACATGAATTTTATCAAATACAATAAAAAAATAATTTTTCTTAAAAAAAATAAGCAAAGATTTTTCATATTTAAGCAATGGTTTATTTGCGATTTTTTGTCTTCTAAATTTAATCTAAAAGAAAAAAATTATAATTAAGCTAGTTTGAACAAAAAAAAATGGACTTATTAGATTGTATTTGAGCTATATTTATTGTATTTGAACTCTTTTATTAGGAGTGCAATATGTTATATATTAACAAAAAATTTAGTATATATTTGAAAAGCTCTTCATACAAGTTTAAAATCTTAGGGGGCCAAGCCCCCAATGCCTCCGCCCCTGGTAAAAGAAGTGTGGTCCTGATAGGGGTGTCAAACGTTAAAGACGGAAGCGGAATAGGGTGTTCCGTTTTCCGTTTCGTTCCAGCACACGGAAATGAAATTCATTCCGTTTCCGTTCCGTTTCGTAAAACGAAACAGAAACTGTTCCGTTTAGCCGTTCCGTTCTTCATTTTTCACTGATTTCAATCTATTTTTCATTGATTTCAGTCATTTTTCGGTAAAACGGAACATTAACGTGCCATACCACCTGTTCCGTTTCCGTTCCGTCTCTGAAAACGTAACCAATTTTCCTTCCGTTTCCGTTCCGTTCCGGACGGAACGGAACGGAAACATTCGAAACGGTACCAAATTGACACCCGTGGGTCCTGATGCTCTTGCTTAATGCCATCTCCAATTGAGGTTGAAATGAAGTCATCCATTGACTGTGTACAGTCCCCCGAAAGCTAATGGAACCGAAGTCACAATTAGCCTGTCACGAAGAAGTAGAAACCGTGATCCTTGGAACAAATGAACTTGACATCTAATTTCTTGTTTTCAACTCTTCTCTAATGAAGTGATAATCAATCCTGATGTGCTTGAAACATCACATTAGTAACAGTAACGCCAAATTTGTCTGTGAATTTTTTTCAAAGGCAACATTAGTTCAATGGACTTCTTAATCAGAAAATTTGGTCAATTTGACCATGCATATTAATTTAAAATACACAAAATATAATATACATAAATAATTAAGGATGCAACGACATACAAAAAGTTCGCATCACTTCAAGTACACAAAAAACAAATACAGAAGTCCGGGTTTCATGAGAGGCTGTGTAGAATTTTGAATGTCGTCCATTTTTTTAATTATAAAGAAAGAAAAACATAACGTCCATTTTGAATGTCGAATGTTACATGCAAACCTATGATAGCATGTGTCCTAAAGTTTGGTGCATTTTTAGTTGTGTTGATCGCTTCTCAAATATCAATCGCTTAGAACGAAAACCTGTAAATGAATGACTTTATCGTGACGCAATCATGTACCACTTATTCCAATTTAATTTCATTTTTAAGATTTATTTCCTAAAAAGAAATTCATGAGGACACGTGAGAATCAAAGCATCTCCAAAAGGATTAGGGTTAATTAAATGAAAGGTCAATACCAAGTCATTTTGGAACAGAGCATACAATAACTAATATTTAATTATACCATAAACATCAACTCGAACAATGCAAAATACCACGTCCAAACCAACAACAAATTATTCGGCTAGAGATCCAACTAGCGTCTCAAAAGTCACAATACACACCAAAAAAAAAAAAAAGAAAGAAAGAAAATCCAGAAAAGCACGCACAAAAAGAACCACATGTTTTTTAAGTTGTTAAAACCATCAATATGCTTAATGATAAAGTAAATTAAAGATAAGAATTGACATCAATTACAAACCCGATCACCATGTCTCACTCATCTTGCTCACTTGCTTCGTCAGAGGCTTCTCCGTCATGCTGATACTCCATTTGATTGTCATGTTGCTCCATCCTAAGAAGGTCAAATGTTGGGTCAGCCCCAATATTTACCCCAATCCATTCAAGAACATTACTACACCCTCGTAGCATGTCCAACATGTATGCCCTCATACTATCATCATCTGCCAACTCCCCATTCATTTTTCCTACGGTCTTTTCTGCCATCTCCATTATTTTGTTGCTCTGCAGCGAAAATATCATAAGATAATTAAAGAAAGCGAGCTTTTAGCATGAAATAAAAGAAAAAAAAAAACAAAAACAAAGAAAGAATTCTTCTCAAATAGAATTACCACAAGACGAGTTATTGGCTCTGTTGGAAGGTACTGCAACTTGTTGACGGGAGTGTCACCAAGAGACCATTGGGCTGGCGACTGGAGATGGAGTTGGGCACCAGACTGTAACCACCTTATGTACGCATCATATCTGCTGGGGTCATATAGCCTTTCCTCCACAATAATAAATTCTGCCCTGCGGCGCCAATAATCGAGATAATCTTCACGTATCCTTTGTGCTGCAGATCTCACACTACGTCGGCCAATGCAGCCAAATGAACCAATAGGTGTGGTAGGCTCAGGTGGGAAATCCTGGTGTTTGCCAAACTGGCGCATTACTCTGCCAGGATTGTATGTTTCTACTGTTTGGAGATGAATGACGGGACAAGTAGTCATCCATAAGTTTTCATCCATTGTGCAAACAGCAGGGACATCAGGCCGATGTGGTTCATAAGGCTGCCAGTATACCTCCTCCTGCCTTAGCTGATCCATTATATCTCGGTAGTTAACGAGGTTCCTTGCAGTATTCTTTGTGAACTCGTGGCGACCAGACCATAGATAACCAACAGGTCGTCTCTCTTCTTCTCCTCCTTCTTGGACACGCAATTTAGGCTCTGGTTCCCCTTCACGTACTTGAGGCCTGCCAACTCTAAAGTGTGCCCAAGACCAGAGCTGCAAGAGAAGAATTGGACCAGCAATCTGTCTGGTGGGCTCGTTGCATGCTTGGCATAATTCTTTGTACATACAAGCCAAGACCGCACTGCCCCAGCTGTATTTCCTCTTCGCTTCTAAATCAATCAGAAAAGGGAGATAAACCACTGATATGCTGTCGCCAGAACGACTAGTGAAAAGCACAGAACCCAAAAGCATCAACATGTATGCTCTGGCATGGTATTTTACAGTCTCTTGATTGGCACCTTCTGGGCAAATACCAAAATTTTCTTTCATCCACTTTATCCGTATCTCTGTCCTGGATCGTCGACGAAAGGTTTGCTCGTCAACCTCACATCCGAGATAATCTCGGATCAGTGTAGGCCAATCAGGGTCTTCAACTATATTGGCCCTTGTTTCCTCACAAACTGGCTCCCCCTCTATCGGCAAACCCATGAGCATTGCAACATCTTCCAGTGTTATGGTCATTTCACCAACAGGGAAGTAAAAGGTGTGTGTTGTTGGTTTCCAACGCTCGACCAGGGCGCTTACCAGTGCTTTGTCAGACAAGATATACCCGATCTGGTGGACCCCATAGAGTCCCACATTCTCCAGGTACTCCTTGTAGTTATCGTTCCACTTCAGGCATATCTTATGCTTCCGCATAATTAGAGAGTTTGTACCCTTTCCTATGTCCCGCGGTTTACGTGCCATGTCGACCTCTTACCTAGGAGAAAAAAATGAGGATGGACATTAAAAGAGGCATCCATGCTTATAAAAACAGTTTCTGCACTGCTGAAGAACAAGAACTAGCAAGCTAAAGCACCACAATCAGACAAGAGAAAATAACAATTGAAAAGTACAATGTCAATCAAAGAGAAAGTGCTTCTCATTCACATACTTTTTAAGTTATTATTCCAAAATATAAATCCCAGGAATATTCATTGTTTTGCATTTAAATTCAATGTTTTCTTAGATGAAATGGACTATATCTTGTCAAGTCCCTGGAAAATTGTATGGACTAACTCCTATTAATCCACTTCTTAAATTTACCATATTATCATACGTTCCTGCTTACTGTATGTCCTCAGTTCCCATATAATTTTTTCCAGGAAAAATAGTGAAATGGTATACCAACTATACCAAGTGATACTTAAACTGAGGCCTGAACAGAATTGCAGGTATAATCTATTCTAATGAAAACCTAGAAAATCTCAACTTAATGATCTACTAAATACTGAAAGAAGATGTGCTCGGCCTCTGAACGAAGGCTATAGTTGCAGCCTAGAACCAAATTCTTTTATCCCACAATATGGACACAATAAAAATGCAATTTGACCAGATCAATAATGAAGCTTATTATGAAAATCTCTCCTTTCTATTTCACTTCTTCATTGCTCAATGAAACCAGCCTCATTCTTGCTCTAACTAATAGTCATACCAGATATCAGAGCCTGAACAGTACTATTGTCATGAGAAAAGAAGAAGAAAATGAAATCAGGTGAACCAAAGTTTGATCAGAGTCATCACCCCAAAAAATTGAAAAATAGAAGGTAATAAAGGCAACATTAAGGATGGGTTCGTTTATGTGTGTTGTGGTGTTTTGGAGGGTAGGTCCACAAAAATGTATACTTGTGAATTTTAAAAATCATAATGAGAGCTAGTGCATATATGAGAACAATGAACCATAACTATGGAAATAAAAATTGAAGTACACTTTATCAGAGTTATTTTATTTTCCAAATAAGCAAACTGTAGAATTTCTAATGTCTTTTACAGATACAATATTTGCTTTTTATAGCATAATGGCACAAACAAAAACTGCTATGATAAATAGGAGTGTAACAAGATATAGATGGTAAAAGAAGGTCCACTGATAGTTATGAATGCATTTTAGTTTTCATTTTTCAATATCAGTTGTTGGTTAAACTGACTCAAGTGTAAGGCTAAACTAGTATTAGGTTAGAATACAGCTTAATTTTGTGTTCTTTGAATAGCTTTAGAAATGGTTTAGTCAATGAATTTCATTATAAGCTATAATTTTTATAAAGTACTAGGGTTAGACCAAGAGTATGTGCGTTCATATTAATATTTTGCCTTTATTTAGATGCTTATTAACTCTTAACCGTATCCAAAATTGCTACTATGTAACCAGGCAAAAAACAACAAGACCTTAATTGGAAGGAAAATTAAAATCTACAAATGAAATCGACAATCAAACTTGCGCAATTACACAACTATGAAAAACGTACGAGCAAGAAACAATTCTTAAAATGAAAATAAAACTCAACTAGCTAGTTCATCTCCCTAAAGAACTCTGCATTTTCTCACTGCAGAAATACAAACATGTCTTATTTGATCAACATTTTGGAATTAATCTTAAATTCTGAATGGTGAAGTTAATTAGAAAAAAGTAGAGAAATCTTTTAAAAATTTCCAAAATCAACAACTCTAGCAAATCTATAGCCAGATCAGTCATCAAGTTCTATTTAACAATATTTAGGACAAGACTGTTTAAAGTGGTTAACTCTAATTAACTCATCTAGATAAACAAACGAAGACAAACTTAAATAAACTACTTACGGGTTGTGGAGAATTTAACCACTGTCTAATTTAAAAAACCAACGACATGCAACCAAAAATCTTTAAATTTAGTACCTATCAGATGGCGATCAGATTGGGTGGCGACAAATTAAATTTAAGTGAGAGAAGAACAGACCTCCTAGATTGCAATTTAACCCTACAAATTTAAAAAGATTAACAAAATCTTAACAAATTAATTTTCAGGGTTGACGATATTATTGATGAAGCCGAACCAACAGAAAAGAGAGAGAAAAGGAAGAACCTTACAGTCGTCGATCGGGATGTGTTGCTTCCCTTTCCACTGGTTTGCTTGCGGCAACTTAGGGTTTTAGGTAAGGAAAGTTATATAATGTGGAAGGATCAAAGGGCGGCTCTAAAACTTTTTTATGGGACAAGCAAACCTATTTTATGGTACAAGCAAACCAAAGGGTGCCTCTTAATCCCTTCTAATTAGGTAAACATATTTGGAATTTTTAAAACCCTTATTGGATGAGCAAACTCTAAGGTCTCTAGAACCACTAACTTGAATAAGCAAAGTGCAGGGCTTCTAAAAGCCCTTTATTATGTAAAATTATACATTGAGTGAGCTAACCCATTCAGTAAGAATACTTGGGCCTCTTTAATGTGCAAAACAAAAACGAAAGAAAAAAAAAACTAGAAATTAATGGGAAAAGTCGAAATCATATCTTTACTACTTATAAAAGCACCAATTCAAAGGCATATCCAAAATTTGAACCCAAAGGAGCAAACAATTGTTTACCCAATGCAATATGGACCGTCCATTTTTGCGATTTGATCAGATCAGTGGTGTAGATTTAATAATGAGATAAAAGATTTAAACCTTTCGTTTAGACCGTGTTAACATTTGAGCATATGGTTGTTTCCTTTCCTATTCTTTCTTAATTTGTGTGCATAGTAAAGGAAAGAGAAAAAATAAATCAACCCTCTCTCATCATACCAAAAACGCCATCTAACAAAATCGCCTCAAATTTCCTTTCTTATTCCCACACAATTGGGTGGGCTGGTTTGCTAGTATTCTCAAACAAATTACAACAAGAAAGAAAAATAATAGCTATTTGCAATTTCTAATTTCAATATAAAAACTATTGTTGACTTATTAACTGAGAGTAAAATGTTTTCTAAATAGTTATATCATTACACAAAGCTGGAGTTAGGTGACTATGTAAATAATCGATAATATAGGGTGGTTTATAGCTCAAATGTTTAGTAATTATGTAAGGAATTGGTAATTTATTAATTGTCAAGTTAGTTATTCTGAAGAACAACTCTTTAATACAAGAGTATCTATCTTCTATTAATACATAGCATAAACATCTACAAATAAATTTTCTAACAATAAATTATATGGAAAAAACTTTACAAAATAATTCTCTCCATCTGCAATTATATTATTGTACCTATTACTCTGTGCAAAATATATTTTACATGTAAGTTTAAATGTGACTGAAGAAATGTAACTTCATAAAGTTTGTAAAATTAGCAGCAAAAAGAGGCCCATTTCATTCAAGTGCTACTAGTCTTGGTCAAACATTTCATCGAACACCTAGTGTGCACTATACAAAATGCACAGAACCTTGATAAGAAAAGGATGTGTGTAAGGAAGAACCTTCAGCCCAGGTAAAAGCCTCAGAAGCCGGCCAACTTGTCACCGCTACAAAACCCATGGGGCTTCACATGTCGAGCCCACTTGACTGGAGGCATGGCCTCTTGTGTGCACTGCAACGGGATAACTGAGAACACCACATCTACATGATTGACATGAAAAGTACATGCGTGTCCACAAATGTCGCCATACTCGATTTCAAGAGAGGTGCCCAGAGAAGATGGATTCACCATCCGTACTGGGTGAACCGAGCGTACCGCCGTGTTCCAACTTCCAAGTTCCAACACTCAAATGCAACCCTCCTCCTCCTCCTCCTTCGGTCTTTTTCCATGCTTTCTTCTTTTTGTTTTTTACCTTCTTGTTTTTTTTTTTTTTTTTTTTTTTTTTTTTTTTTTTTTTTTTTTTTTTTTTATCCGTGTTCCAACTTCCAAGTTCCAACACCTTCTTGTGTTCTCCATCGTCATCATCCCTCTCTCACTAAAATCGAAGTATCGCTTTAGTTAACGGGTTGGATTTAAGAATTTCTTTTTTTTTTTGTGTGAATAACCTACAGCCTACAGATAGGGATGTACAAAAAAAACCGTGAATCCGTTCAATCCGTTCAACCCACCCAACCCGAATTATTTTTTACCGGGTTAGCATAATGTTGGGTTGGGTACGGGTTCTAATTTTGACAAACTCGTTACTTCAGGTTGGGTTACGAGTTTTGTACTAGTAAACCCGTGTATAGTTCAACCCACCCGTTTATCATTATTTATTCCTCTTTGTCTCACTTTTTCTCATGTCCTTACTCAAATATCTATTATTTCATGAAGTTTCGATCTCCTCCATAGGCATGTACGTCATCTATTCCTCTCACAATGACTCGAAAGTTGAAAGATGATTCAAATGCGTCTTTAATTTGCCTCGAAGTAAATTGTAATAGCCACAAAATGATTTTTATATGTATTTTTATTTGATCAGAATTTTAAGTCACTAAATCCGTTTAACCTACTTAACCCGTAAAAATCCGTACATAAAAAAATTGACGGGTTGGGTTGGGTTACAGGTGAGTTAACTAAATTTATTTTCTAACCCGGTATTGTCGGGTTGGATTCAAATTTTGTTAAAATATCATCGACCCGCTCATTGTACACCCCTACCTACAGATATATAGGGCGCATTAATAGGGCTGTCAATGGATAGGATAGAGTACGGTAGAGACATTTTCGTTACCCGCATCCGTTAAAATTTTCTTTATCCATACCCTACCCGTACCCGTTAAAAATTAACTTACTCGTACCCTACCCTTACCCGTTATGAATTAACGATAAGGGTAGGGTAACGGTAGATGATGAAGGCTTAAAACCTAGGAATCAAATAAATTTATAGACCTAGAGCTAACCTCACTAATCGTTTGGAGTAAAGCTTTAGGGTCGAACCCAAGGGACGGTACAATTGATTACTGGACTTATCCTTTTTCAAAAGCTAGACAAGAATATTTTGGTGGAGTTTTGATGAATTAAATGTAAAGGCGCAAGTAAAGTAGATATTTTTGGTTGTTTTTGTCAAATAAAATAATCTAAATAACAAAGTAAAGTTTTTAGGGTTTAAACAGTAATAAAAAGCGTCTTAGGGTTCAGGTTTCACCTTGGTTTGGACTCTAGAACACAGAACTTATCACTTTCGTGCATCGAACGGTGTTTTTTCAAGCGTTTACTTCTCTGTTCGGTTCGAACAAGGATCTGTTCGATCCGAACAGAGGGTAAAAGTGTGTGGTTTTGACCTTTTATGATATTTTATGCTTTGTGCTAGGGTTTGTTGGCTAAATCTAGATTCACTAAACCTCAGCTGTCGCTTGTTGGACTAGAAACTGGTTTAATCACAACCTAACCTAATTAACTTGATTGGTTCACAACTTTTGGTATAGAATTCAATCAACTTAAACTTGTTTGTTGGAGTTCATAAGGATATCTAGAGGTCTTTTGGACTTGTCTAAATGTTACACTTTTGATGCCAACTAATCTCTCCTTTCGGATCTACGATTTATCCCAAATACTTTATCTAAATTATCTTTATTAACCTAACTTTAGAACTTAACTAAATGTGGCCATTCATCTAGAAGTTAATTAGACTTAACCAAGCAATTCAAACAAGCAATTATAATAATTCTCAACAAAACAAATCAACAAAACATATCATATCATATCATATCAAGTCAAATCACAACATCCAAACCTAAGTTACTACCTTACCCCTAAGACTACATAAATTTAGCCTAACATAGTACTAAAACACACAACAAATAACATAGAAATAACAAGATACAAGCCCATCGAAAATAGAGAAGAAAACATAGAAGAATAAACCGAATACTCCTTTATGCTTTCGAACTATGATCTCTAGGCAGTGGTGTGTTGCAAGATGGTCACCAAACTCGTCTCCTTGCTGCCGTCGCTTCAAAGAACCAAGCTTTGATGATCTCCAATGGTGGAAGAAAGAGAAACGCCTATGGAAAGAGGAATTTTGTGGTATGAAAGGTTGAATTCTTTCCTTCAGTTCTAGAGGTGTATATATGGATGTCCCAGGTCGCAAGGATGGAAGGCTAGGGCACCAGGGCGCAAGAAATTGCCATTTCCATCAGTTTCTATGTAAAAAATAATGCCTTATGTGATATGGCGGCACCCTGGTCAAACCGAACAGGTGTGCAGTCGAACCGAACAGGAGAGAGAAAGAACAGCTGCACAAGTCTGCTGTTGTGATGCCCAGTCAGATCGAACAGGCTCCTGGTCGGGTCGACCAGGAGAGAGAAAATGACGCCTGGCTGCCATAGGTGCTGGTCGGATCGAACAGATGATTGTTCGGGTCGACCAAGAGAGAGAAAAGAGCCTCCAATGCTAGGAATGAGTCGTCTAGCGTGCGTGCTATGTCGGGAATCCATCTATATGCTCCAAAATCATCAGAAATCATCAAAGTCCTGTAAAATGAGAGAAGAAACGACGGTAGAGCCAATTCCATGGAAATCATAGCAATCTATTGAATAATTCAATAGTTTGAGTGTTATTTGAGTGCCAAGTACGGTCCAAATGCCTACAAATAATGACGATATCAGTAGAAAACGAATAATAATGATAATAATAATTCAATAAAAAATGTACAATATGGATGAATAAATATATCAAATAAATATAATAAAGTGCAAAATTGAATAATACTTTAAATATAATAAAATCATATAATATCTTCTCATGAAAAATATATATAATTAATTAATAATTAAAAGTTTACCTACTCATCATCATGAATTATAAATTATTAATGTAGTATATTGTCTCAGTTAAATCTACCAATTAAATTGACTTATTAGTTATTAACATATTAATTGGATATTATAATCATATCTTTTCCCATTAATGATTATCAATTATATATTATATATATAACGGTATGGGTAAATAACGGTTACGAAATAGCGTTACCCTTACCCTTACCCAATAAATTAACGAAAATTTTTTCTTACGCATACCCATACCCGATAACTTAACGAAAATAAAACCTTACCCATACCCGTCTTATCGAATACGATACGGGTAGGGTAAACGGTTAAAAGGAACCGTTTACAGCCCTAGCATTATGCAATGTTTTATTTTACTCCATTAGTCCATTATGTGCTATTTTTTATTTCATTTTTTTTAATTTTATGGTGGGCTAAAGTTTAAAATCGTATTTGATTTTAATTATTCATACATGTTCATACTTTTAAATGAATGATAATGATATATCAATTTAAACCTAGTTAAAGTTTTAGTGAAATTCATTATTTTTCTTTTTTTATATTACTTAATTATTACAAAATGCTGAATTGGCGCTCAGCTTTTACAATCATAAAAAGAGACTGTTTCTTCTCGTTTAATGAGAGTGCTATTTCATTAACAGCGCGCTTTTATGAAGAGGGAAGGAATGAAGGGTGCAACCGAGTTATTAATGGGTTGTTATGCAAACGAAGATTAACTATACCAAAGTTTTTTTATTAATTGTTTTATGTTGCACACCGATTGTTATATATGACAAAGGTTTGAAATTAGTTTGATCACTTCAATATTAAACACAAATTTAAGCAAATAAATATATAAGCGGAATTGCATTAAAAATATGTAGAAAGATTCCATTTTTATTTTCTAATCAATTCAACAATTCCTTATTATTATTCCTTTGCATACCGAATTTTAGCTTTACAGAAAAATAGAGATTGATTGTTGATTGATTTTCTATTTATTATCTTTCAACTGCACTGAAGAAGAAAAATGGGCCGGATTTGTAAAACCAGAAAGAGAGGAGTAAATTGCTGGTCTAAGGCAATGTTATCCAAATTACTCTCTTGCAAACGGATTCGGATCTGTACGTGAAGTGCAGCGGTTATACGGTGGATCCGGGTAACGTTTGAGACATCTGAAATAGAAATATAGGATCCATCTGCATCCTCAGCAGCCGAGGTTTGGCTGTTCCAAACAATCATATTCTTTTTTCTATTATATATTTCAACATTTTAAAATTCAAATGTTGAATCTAAATCGTTGATCTTGTTCAATTTTATGGATGATATATTTTCATGTAAGTTTTATGAAATTTGGAGTTGATTTGATACTAGATCAAGTGGTCAACAAATGAACGAATCTGGTTAACTATCACTGATTAATTCTAATACGTTCATAATTTGATCACTTAATCAAGTATCAAATGACTCCAAATTTTATGAAACTTGTATGAAAATGCATCGCCGTAAAATTGAACAAGATCAATAGTTTGAATTTTAAAATGTTGAAATATTAAAAAAAAATTGGTTGTTTGGAATAGCCAAAACTTAGCTGCTGAGCTAGACGGACCCTATTTGCTATTGAGAAAAGAAAACCCTACTAGATTTTAAATTTCAGGTGGTGTTGCGAGCAGTGGACGAAGGAAGGGGTTGGATCGAATCCAATCGAATCACATTTGATCTAAGCTAGAGAAAAGGTGGTGCTGTGAGAGTGTGATGCTGGTCGGGGAGATTAGCTGTGGCGTCTCTGGTGTCGTCGAGTTGTGTCCACCAAGTCTAAATGCTGGTTTCACAAGCTGGTGTCCACCGTCTGTCGAGTACGCGACTGATACACGATCTGCGAACTGACTGATACACAATCTAATACAAATTTTCAAATAATTCAAAAGGGCTTTGTGTGGGATTAATTAAGCCTTTAGGGGGCGTATGTTTGTGTAGTAAGGGGTTGCATATGTTAAGGATGCCTAAGTATTTATGTAGTATTATGTAGTAAATGTTTGGTTGTGTAGTAAAGATTACTAACTTAATGCATGCATATATTTATGTCAAAAGACTAAAATGCCCTTATATTCATGCCTTTAATTAATTATTATTCTTAAATCATTATTATTAATAATTAATATTACTTGTTAAATATTATTAATTATAATAATTAATATTTATTATTAATTATGATTTTTAATAATTATTGTTGCTTATTAAATATTATTATTTATTAATTAATATTAATTATTTGTTAATTATTAATTATTAATGATAATAAGAAATCATTTTATTATTATGAAATATTATTAATTATTTAATAATAATAATATATTATTTATTAATTATTTTAAATTAATTGATTATTATTATTATTAAATCATTATTATTAATAATTAATATTGCTTGTAAAAGTATTATTAATTATTATTATTTATTAATTATAATAATTAATATTTATTATTATTTATGATTTTTTAATAGTTATCGTTACTTATTAAATATTATTATTTATTAATTATTATTATTAATTATTTGTTAATTATTAAATATTATTATTAATTATTTCTAAGGAGTATTGTTGGGGAAAAAATTAAAGGGGACCATGCATAACTTATGCAACCTATTTAGGTTGCATAAGTTATGTACCCTTAAGGCGTGTTATGTAAGAGGTGTTTGGTGACTAAAGGATGTATAACTTAAGTTATGCACCTTTAAGTCACAAACAAACGGGCCTTACAAATTTTCGTTAAAATTCACAGGGCACTGAATCTTATTAATTTTCATCAAAATTCAAAGAGATTTGTATCATACAAAGCCCTTAGGTCTTTACATAAAAATTCATAGGGTATGCTAGAGTTCTCTACCAGAGCCTAGATGATAAAAATTATGATTGATGAGCATAAATTTTTTAATATTGATTTCAAGCTCGATCATAATTATAACTACACAAGCACACTTGATGCTCATTTCTCTCTTTATGGACTGTGGGTCGTAGCTTTGACACTTGATGCTTTCTCTATTGATTTTTCTTTCATTTTTAAAAGATCTGTGGTAGAAAATGTGGCATTGCTCTGAGTCATGGACAAAATGTTTCTCTCTCATTTCTTACATTAAAATTACAGGAATATTCCTTTTTTTTTTTGGAATAGATGAAATGGGCTGTATCCTTTTAAGTAGTCACCCTACAATGTTCTTTATGGACTATATCTTGTTAATCAGTCCATGCATAATTTTGTCATTACATTCCTACTTACTGTATGCCTTAGCTCCTGTGTGTTTTTCCCAAGCAGCCTACTTACTGTATGCCTTACTGAAAATGTGAAATAGTATACCAACACTGCAACACAGTCTACACTATATATAATACTTACGCATCAACAGAAATACATGTATTATTCATTCAAATAAAGATTAATATTGCTATGCTGCAAGCCTGCAAAACAACAAAAAAAAAATGTCCGTTTTGAATATCGAATATGTTACATGATAACCTATGATGGCATGTCCTAAAGTTTGGTGTATTTTTAGTTGTGTCGATTGCTTCGTAAATATTTAAGTAGCCTATGAATTCATCAATAAGATAACAATAAAACATGTAAATCAATGATATTATCGTGGCATCATCATTTACTAGTTCTACCAAACTTCATTTTAAGTTTTTTATTGCTAAAAAAAAGTTCATGAGAACACATGAAAGCAAAGCATCCAAAATACAATGCAAAATACCAAGTCCAAACCAAGAATAAATTATTTGTCCAGGAGATCCAACTAGCATCTCACAATACACACACACACAAAAAAAAAAAAAAATCCACACAAGAACACACAAATTAGAACCACATGCATGTTATCAAGTTGTTATTACAAGCATCAATATGCTTAAATAATAAAGTAAATTAAACATAAGGATTAAACATCAATCACCATGCCTCACTCAGCTTGCTCACCTGCTTCATGGGAGGCTTCTCCATCTACTCCATTTGATTCTCCTCTTGCTCCATCCGAAGTGGGTCAAATGTTGGGTTAGCCCCAATGTTTACCCCAATCCATTCAAGGACGTCACTACACCCTCGTAGCATGTCCAACATGTATGCCCTCATACTTTCACCATCTGCCAACTCCCCGTTCATTTTCTCCACTGTATTTTCTGCCATCTCCATTATTTTGTTACTCTGCAGTGAAAATACCATAAGCCAGTAAAAGAAAGAGAAGCTTTTTCCATGAAATAAATGAATAAAAAAAGAACAAAGAAAGAATGCTTCTCAAATAGAATTACCACAAGACGAGTTATTGGCTCTGTTGGAAGGTACTGCAACTTGTTGACAGGAGTGGCGCCAACAGACCATCGGGCTGGCGACTGGAGATGGAGTTGGGCACCAGATTTTAACCACCTTATGTACGCATCATATCTGGTCGGGTCATATAACCTTTCCTCCACAATAACAAATTCTCCCCTGCGGCGCCAATAATCGAGATAATCTTCACGTATCCTTTGTGGTGCAGATCTCGCATTACGTCGGCCAATGCAGCCAAATGAACCAAAAGGTGCAGTAGGCTCAGGTGGGAATTCCTGAAATTTCCCAAATTGCCTCATAACTCTGCCAGGATTGTATGTTTCCACTGTTTGGAGATGCACAAGGGGAGAAGTAGTCATCCATAAGTTCTCATCCATTGTGCAAACAGCAGGGACATCAGGCCGATGTGGTTCATACGGTTGCCAGTATACCTCCTCCTGCCTTAACTGATCCATTATATCTCGGTAGTTAACGAGGTTCCTTGCAGTATTCTTTGTGAACTCGTGGCGACCGGACCATAGATAACCAACAGGTCGTCTCTCTTCTTCTTCTCCTTCTTGGACACGCAATTTAGGCTCTGGTTCTCCTTCACGTACTTGAGGCCTGCCAACTCTAAAGTGTGCCCAAGACCAGAGCTGCAAGAGAAGAATTGGACCAGCAATCTGTCTAGTGGGCTCGTTGCATGCTTGGCATAATTCTTTGTACATACAAGCCAAGACCGCACTGCCCCAGCTGTATTTCCTCCTCGCTTCTAAATCAATCAGAAAAGGGAGATAAACCACTGATATGCTGTCGCCAGAACGACTAGTGAAAAGCACAGAACCCAAAAGCATCAACATGTATGCTCTGGCATGGTATTTTACAGTCTCTTCATTGGCACCTTCTGGCAAAGTACCAAAATTTTCTTTCATCCACTTTATTCGTATCTCTGTCTTGGATCGTCGACGAAAGGTTTGCTCGTCAACCTCACATCCCAGATAATCTTGGATCAGTGTAGGCCAATCAGGGTCTTCAACTATATTGGCCCTTGTTTCCTCACAAACTGGCTCCCCCTCTATCGGCAAACCCATGAGCATTGCAACATCTTCCAGTGTTATGGTCATTTCACCAACAGGGAAGTAAAAGGTGTGCGTTGTTGGTTTCCAACGCTCGACCAGGGCGCTTACCAGTGCTTTGTCAGACAAAATATACCCGATTTGGTGGACCCCATAGAGTCCCACATTCTCCAGGTACTCCTTGTAGTTATCGTTCCACTTCAGGCATATCTTATGCTTCCGCATGATTAGAGAGTTTGTACCCTTTCCTATGTCCCGCGGTTTACGTGCCATGTCGACCTCTTACCTAGCAGAAGAAAATGAGGATGGACATTAAAAGAAGGCATCCATGCTTATAAAAACAGTTTCTGCACTGTTGAAGAATAAGAACTAGCAAGCTATGTCAATCATAGAGAAAGTGCTTCTCATCCATATACTTATTAAGTTAATTATTCCAAAATATAAATCCCAAGAATATTCATTGTTTTGCATTTAGATCAATGTTTTCGTAGCTGAAATGGACTATATCTTGTCAAGTCCCTGGAAAATTCTATGGTCTAAATCCTATTAATCAAGTCCATAATTTTATAAACGAAGCAACATAGTGAAATGGTATACCAACACAGCCTATACCAAATGATACTTAAACTGAGGCCGGAACAGAAGTGTAAATATTAATTTATTCTAATGAGACACTAGAAAATGTCAACAAATAGATGATCTACCAAATACTGAAAGAAGATAAGTTCAGTTTCTGAACAAAGGCTATAGTTGCAGCCCCCTAGAACCAAATAATTTTATCCCACAATGAGGACACAATAAAATTGCAATTTGACCAGATCAATAGCGAACTTGCTCTGAAAAGCTCTCTCGTTTCTATTCCACTTCTTAATTGTTCCATTAAACCAGCCTCATTCTCACTCTAACTAATAGTCATATCAGATATCAGAGCCTAATAGTAGTATTGTCATGAGAAAGGAAGAAGAAAATGAAACCAGGTGAACCAAAGTTTCATCGGAGTTATCACCCAAAAAAATTTTGAAAAATAGAAGATCAGAAAGGCAACATTAAGGAAGGGTTCGTGTATGCATATTGGGGTTGTTTTGAGGGTATATGAGAACAGTCGATGATAACTATGGAAATAAAAATAGAAGTACACTTTATCAGATTTATTTAATTTTCCAAATAAGTAAACTGTAAAATTTTTAATGTCCTTTTCTGATAGTATAATTATTTTTATAACATAAAGGCACAAACAAAAACTGCTATGATAGATAGGAGTATAAAAAGAAGGTTTACAGATAATTATGTATGCATATTAGTTTTCACTTTTCAATATTTCAGTTGTTGGTTAAACTGACACATCTGTAAGGTTTTTTGGACTTAGCATTAGGTTAAATTACAGCTTAATTTCTTGTTCTTTGAATCGCTTTGGAAATAGTTTAGTCAATGAATTTCATTGTTCCCTATAATTTATAAAGTACTAGATTTAGACTGAGAGTGTATGCATTCATACTAATATTTTGCCTTTATTTAGATGCTTATTAACTCTTAACTGTATCCAAAATTGATACTATGTAAACAGGCAAAAACAACAAGACCTTAATTGGGAGCAAAAATAAAATCTACAAATGAAATCCACAATCGAGCTTGCGCAATTACACAACTATGCAAAATATATGAGCAAGAAACAATTATTGAAATGAAAATAAAACTCAACTAGATAGTTCATCTCCATAAACAACTCTGCATTTTCACTCTGCAGACATACATACAAGTCTTATCTGATCAACATTTTGGAATTAATCTTAAATTCTGAATGGTGAAGTTAATTAGAAAATAGTAGAGAAAACTTTTTAAAAATTGCCAAATCTATAGTCAGATCAGTCATCAAGTTCTATTTAACAATATTTAGGAGAAGACAGTTTAAATTGGTTAATTCTAATTAACTCATCTAGATAAACAAACGAAGCCATAACTTAAATAAACTACTTACCAGAATTTAACCACTGTCTAATTTGAAAAACCAACGACATGCAACCAAAAATCTTTAAATTCAGTACCTATCAGATGGCTATCAGACTGGGTGGCGACAAATTGAATTTGAGTGAGAGAAGAACAGATCTCCTAGAATTTTGAATAAAAAGATTAAAAAGATTCAACACTACAAATTCAAACAGATTAACAAAACTCTTAACAAATTAATTTTCAGGGTTGACGATATTGTTGATGAAGCCATACCAACGGAAAAGACAGAGAAAAGGAAGAACCTTACAGTCGTCGATCGGGATGTGTTGCTTCCCTTTCCGCTGGTTCTCTTGCGGCAACTTAGGGTTTTTGGTAAGGAAAGTTATATAATGTGGAAGGATCAAAGGGCGGCTCTAAAACCTTTTTATGGGACACGCAAACCTATTTTATGGTACAAGCAAACCAAAGGGTGCCTCTTAATCCCTTCTAATTAGGTAAGCATATTTGGAATCTCTAAGGTCTCTAGAACCTCTTTATTAAATAAGCAAACTGCAGGGCTTCCAAGAGCCCTTTATTATGTAAAATGTAAAATTATACATTGAGTAAGCCAACCCATTCAGTAAGAATACTTGGGCCTCTTTAATGCGCAAAAGAAAAACGAAAGAAAAAAAAATAAAAAATTAAGGGGAAAGACCGAAATCATATATTCTCAAACAAATTACAACAAGAAAGAAAAAGAAATAAAAGAACAAAACTAATATTTGCAATTTCCAATTTCAATATAAAAACTATTCTTGACATATTGACCTAGCGGAAAATATGTTGTATATAGGTTTATCATTACACAAAGCTGGAGTTAGGTGACTATGTAATTATTCAAGGAATTGGTAATTTATTAGTTGTCAAGTTAGTTATTCTGAAGAACAACTCTCTAATGCAAGAGTACCCATCTTCTATAAATACATAGCATAAACATCTACAAATAACTTTTCTAACAATGAAATATATGGAAAAAAAAATTGCAAAATAATTCTCTCCATCTGCAATTATTTTACGTATACCTCTATGCAAAATAAATTTTACATGTAAGTTTAAAACATGACTGAAAAATGTAGTGTCATAGTGTTTGAAAAATTGGCAGGAAAAAAAAAGGCCCTTAAATTTTTCATTCTAAGTGCTACAAGTATTGATCAAACATTTCATCGAACACCTAGTGTGCACAATACAGAATGCACCATAACCTTGATAAGAAAAGGATACACAACATACCATCTTGTGTTAGGAAGAAACTTCAGCCAGCCCAGGTAAAGGCTTCGAAAGCCGACAGACTTGTCACTGTACATAACCCATGGGGCTTCCCATGTCAACCCCACTTGATTGGAGGCATGGCCCTTGTGTGCGCTCCTACTACATCATATCCAACTGACATGGAAGTTCACGCGCGTGCACTAATGTCACCATAACACCAAAGAAGATGGTTTCACCAGCCGTACATGGTGAACCGAGCGTATCGCCGGGTCCCAACTCCCAACCCATCTCCTCTCTTCACTCTCTCTCTTTCCTTCTTTTTTTTTTCCTTTCATCATCTCTGTCAAAGGAAGGACTGGCTTCTAAACGGGCTGGGCTTACTGAGAGAGATAGGAATCATATCCAATAGTATGCTAATGAAGTAATGATAAAGGGAAGGCCGGAAGACCATAGCTTTCATACTCCTTTTCTATTAGAATATTTTTTTTACAAGCCCAAAGATATGGAACAAGTTTATGTGTTTGGCACTATTTTGTGAACTACACAACTAGCTAGTTTTTTTTTTAAGATAAATTGGAGGTCCAGGCCACCCAACTTATTTTAAAATTAAATGTCTATGAAAGACCTCCAGCCGGGTTTTGAACGAGTCAAGGTGCATTGTTTTTTGCCACTAGACCAAAAGCTGGTTCTCAAAACTAGCTAGTTTATCAACACCCAAACTTGCAAGAACTAGTTGAGCAAACAAGTCTAATTTTTGTTCCTAGGAATTTTAGAACTAAAATGGTTCATGAACTTGTTGTTCAAATGTTTGGTCGAGGATATTCCAAACACAACGAGTTCATAAAGTATGCATTTCCTGCAACAAAATTCATAAAATGGTTGTCATTATGTCATAGTTCAGTTGAAGCCTTGAAGTTAGAAAAAACAAGGGAGATTGGTTGATATTTCTAAAGTTAGTTAATTATTTATTTACATCCAATCTAACAGATAAAAAAATATATTAATAACAAAAGGTGAACAAATGGGTGAAAGGGATGGACAGTAAAATGGGTGAACACTTGACGTTTTTCATATTGACAAAATGTTCTTGTGCTGAATTTTTTTTTTCTTCCAACAGATTTTTCTCCTTACATTTTTATTTCAATTTTTCCAACAGAATGCTCATATATGATTCGTTCTTCTTTCCAGTTACTTCACCTCGATCTATTCATTCTTTCTCTAATTAGAAAGTAAGAAAATGCTTGCAATAAAGGAGCAGGATTATTTTCTGTCTCCAAGTTTAAGTTTTGGCCATTAAATATGTAATAATATAAGAACAATGGTGGAGCCAGAATTTGGTATTAAAATGACCGATCATAATATGTAATTTTCTTATACAACTTGATCTAAAACCCGAGATATCATACAATGTTGCTATATACTGTCTTCACTTTATTGCAAAGCATTTTATTTAACTAAATGAAGTCATCAATTTAACAAATAGATAAATAATCTGATAAAAGAGGTGAGGCTGTAGAAAACCGATTTCAATCAGTAGAAAATTATTCCTATCTCTATATTTAAAAGAAAATTCTTATGCATATAAAAACTTATTTTTATTATGTGTTCACTTTGATCATATATGAGTTCACCTTGTCCATTTTATGTCTTCACTTTGTTTAAGCAATGGCAAAGGGTAGTTATTATTTCTCATTTAAAATTGAACATGAGCAATCAGCTTGGCTCCCATCATATTGGATCAAATATGATATTAAAAAAATAGTAATATCCATAGTATTCTGAGACCCCAAAAAATTGAAACGGAATACTTATGAGCTTAAATTTTTTTTTTTTTAAGATAAATTGAAGGTCTAAGTCACCCAACTTATTTTTAAATTAAATGTCTATGAAAGACCCTCTAATCGGATTTCGCGACCTTTCACTCAAAGAGTCAAGGTGTATTGCTCTTTGCCACTAGACCAAGAGCTGGTTCTCATTTATGAGCTTAAAGTTAGTAAGCGAGGTACTGTTACCAAAGAGCAAATCCATAGAACCCTCTACGACTACGCTTTCCCAGAAAGGAATCACCAATCAACTAACTACCTACCTTGCACCAATTTGTGCAATCTAAACAACCATGTAAAGTCCAATTGGAACACAAATATTATACCATTTGGACGCCAAATTCACCAACCAAAGCATGATCTGTACATGGTTGATTCTTACTGAAAATGACCCTCACATAAATACATTTTTTATGTTCCAAAATTCTAATTTTGTTTAGGATATAGCCAGTGACACTAACGATGCTGTTAAAATGTAAATAGGATCCAGAGTACAATTGCAAATGTAATAAGGGAATAAAAGCACTATGTATAGTTTGTCTGTCTGTAACTTTGTATTGTGAGATGTAAAATCTGAGTGCGCTGGGCAATTTACTTTTGACATTGTACTTGGAAAGTAATTTTTACTTGAGAAACCTTGCTTTCTAGTTTCTACTGATTCTCTGTACAGGCGCGGTATGGGCTGCTTATAAGATAAGAAGTCGATAATAATAATACGTCAATAAATTGCAGAAACCAAGCCTGATAAAAAAGAAAAAAGTTGAAAACAGTATATATTGCCCAAAAAATTAAAGAAAAATAAAATCAAAATCTCTTAACTTTTTTTAAATTAAATATCACAAAAAAATTTCAACCGTGTTTCAAGCCTCAATCTCCAGTAAGATTGCATTGCCATTTATTACTAGATCAATTATATTACCAAATTTTGGTTATTAATTTGGCTCCTTTAAGCTCTTCTTTTGAGACGAGACATAGGTTAAGGTTTTAGAAATTTTAGTTATTACTTATTAGAATATTAGTATCATTGTTTCTAAATTTGCATTTTAACTCTACCATTTGTAATAATTTGTATTGAATTTCAAAATTGTGTTGTCACCTATATAATTTTCTGAGAGAAAATCAAGGGTGGCCTATATATTTCAATTTGCAGAGCTGTCAGAAGAAAACACTACATTTATATTAAAAAAATTAGTAAAATACTTTAATCAAGGGCGAGTTCATATACAACAATGCGTGTGCGTGCGCGTTTCTAATTAAACTTCCACAGATTGAGTAGGCCCTGATCAAATCAAATTAAAAATCCACCTACCAAGACCAAAAAACCCTACATGAGTGGTTTATTTACTCGCTGTCGAGAAGAGAGACACCATGCATGAGCATGACCACGTTTGCTAAACTACCATACCTACAGCTAAACCCTTTTTCATACCCAAACTTGTCATTTCAAACCCAACTTTTTCCCTCCTCATTCTATAACTCCTC
The DNA here is from genome assembly GCA_028095005.1 of Rhynchospora pubera. Taxonomy (NCBI): domain Eukaryota; kingdom Viridiplantae; phylum Streptophyta; class Magnoliopsida; order Poales; family Cyperaceae; genus Rhynchospora; species Rhynchospora pubera. The sequence continues at coordinate 153,752,041 of CM051462.1, read as the reverse complement.
TAAACCTCCCTTCCCTCAAATTTGCACCCTCTTTCTAGAGAAAGAACTAGAAATAGTAATGGCTTCACGGCGAACAAACTTTGCAGCAGTGGCAGCTGTGTTATTTTCAATAATTGCAGTATGCAAAGGAGATCTGAAGAGTGGAGCTTCGTTTGTTTTTGGCGATTCGCTTGTTGATTCCGGGAACAACAATTACCTCCCAACATTGTCAAAGGCTGATATTCGACCAAATGGTATTGATTTTAAGGCCTCAGATGGTGAACCGACAGGCCGGTTCACCAATGGAAGAACTATTGCAGATATTAGTGGTATGAAGTACTTGTCTCACTCTTTTTTTTTCTTGAATTAATTAGTAGGCAAAATGCCCGTGCTTTTATCTCCTTCAATTGATCTGGAGCTGAACGGTAATGTGCGAAAATGCACCAAAACCAGGTACATTGCTTGTGTCGCCAGTGTCTGGAATTTGTTCCAAAACGAAACACAGATATACTTGTGATTTGTGAACGCAAGCAGCCAAGCATTGACAACTTATACTTGCCTCATGCGTATTTGTTAGTTTAATTATATAATAGGAACCGCAACTTGTTGAGGCTTTCATAGCCGACCACTCTTTCCTAGTTATGTGCTCGCTTGGGAGTTGGCAATACATTTATAAAAAATTATATACAAAGAAGAAAATAAACGGCTCTGAAAATAGAAAAATGAAAGTGAACCTTTTTAAAAGACAGAGAACTAAAATAATAGGAAGTCGATTATAATATTTTGATGACCAAATTAATTACAGATGACAGCATGATACTTAGCAAATAGCCAAGTATGCCACTCCTATAAGTACTAACTTTTAAATTTCTTTTCCTTTGATGCAGGGGAATTGTTAGGCCAAAGAAGATATGCACCCCCATTTCTAGCACCAAATACATCAGGCTCTGTACTACTAGATGGAGTGAATTATGCCTCAGGAGGAGGTGGTATTTTGAATGCTACCGGAAAACTCTTTGTATGTCTCTCTTCCTCTCTCCATGTACTTTCTTGAATTAAGTATAGCAACAGTGATGGTAGGAACACTTTATTAAACTCGAGTTAACATTTTCTTGCCAACCAAAGTCAGTTTGGTGATGGATGACATGAACAACAATTTAAAAATATGTATCATTTATCATTACATTGTATTGTATAAATGGATGGAGCCGTCTACTTCTTTACTCTATTTTTTAAAATTTATGTTCTATGCATATAATAACTGTAGAAACGCTCATTTAATATGCAGGTTAATAGACTGGGGATGGATATCCAGGTAGATTACTTCAACATTACAAGGAAGCAACTGGATGATTTGTTAGGCAAGGCCAAGGCAAAGGAGTTTCTGACCAAGAAATCTATATTTTCAATCACTATCGGATCAAATGATTTCCTCAATAACTATCTACTCCCCGTCGTCTCAGCTGGGACCCGCGTGGCAGAATCACCTGACAATTTCATCAATGATCTCATCTCCAATCTGAAAAATCAATTAACGGTAATGAAATGGTTGAAAGATGAGTTGAATTCAAATTCCAACTGACGTCTAACATATTTATCTTCTGAATAAATTCCTGTTTATGTCTGTCAGATATCATTTATTTAATTTGGTCAAGTTAAATTGCTATGGAGATTTAGATGCTTTTAGGACCCAAAATTTGGGATGTTCCGGGAAAAAAGCTTTGATCAGAACCTTTCTTTTCCTATAGGTACTTTGTTGTTGAACTACCAACAATATTAAATCCTATTAAAATTGACTGATGCAAGTTCAATTTGTTGTCTTATTACATTAACAAAAGATTAATTGAAATCCCGCTCCGTTTTCCTTCTTTTTCTTTTTTTCCCTTTTTTGGGTACTTTATTTTTTTACCTGTATGAAATATATATATATATATATATATATATATATATATATATTCTGGATTGTACTTTTGTACTACTATTCAGGTCAATTTGTGAAGAGTGGGTCAAAGTGTTTTATAAGATAGTGAAATTAGAATGTCCTACCTACGTATCCTAGATTATATAGAGTAGGTGAACTAATTGATGGAAAAAATTCTTTCAAAATTCTACAATTGTTTTAGTTTATTAAAAAGACAAACAAGAAGAATTTCCACTAGGTTCAACTTCATCAATCAATAATTAACTAGTGCTCAATAAACCATTCTTATCTTCATCTCTCTTCTTTTTTGGTCACTCACAGAGGCTTTACACATTGGATGCAAGAAAATTTGTGGTGGCAAATGTGGGACCAATTGGATGCATTCCCTACCAAAAAACAATTAACAATGTCGCTGAGAATGAGTGCGTTAGCTTGCCCAACCAGCTCGCAAGACAATACAACGGTCAATTAAGAGATTTACTTGCTGAGTTGAATGACAACCTGCCAGGTGCCAAGTTTTGTCTTGCAAATGTATATGATCTGGTCTATGAGCTGATAAACAACTATGAACACTATGGTATGTTTATTTGCTTCTTTTTTGTTGTAATTAATTCAAAATTTTTGAATAAATTATCTGCTATGAGTTTGAAAATTAAACAAAATAGTTGTAGCAAATTGTAATTCACAAGCACCGGACCTAGGAAGTCATTAAAACTAATACATTAAATTTGTGACATTTAATTTTGAAATTATAATAAGTTGGAGGGCTTGACTCCATCTTATCTTCAAAAAAAAATATTCTAATTCTAGTGAAAATTCAAGCAATTGTTGTTGATATTGAAAATGAAAGATGGGTAACATTTACTTTTTTAATTAATTGAATCCGCCCCTATTGAGGAAGACGGTTTTTGTGCAGGAAAATGTTGATTTAGACCCAGAATATATCTATGGTTTATCATAGAAACACAATTTAAATTTATTAAAAATTAATGCATATACAATCAACCTCCATAAGAAATGTTTTAGTATTTATTTTGCTAAATTACCATTTTTTTAAATAAAAAATAAGTAGGTTTCAAAACGGCGAGCAAGGCATGTTGTGGAAATGGTGGTAGCTATGCTGGGATTGTGCCATGTGGACCTACATCATCAATGTGTAATGATCGATCAGATTATGTTTTTTGGGACCCATATCACCCCAGCGAAGCAGCAAATCTCATATTAGCCAAGTATATAGTTGATGGAGACACGAAGTATATCTCTCCAATTAATCTTCGTCAGCTTCTTGCTCTAGATGATTGACCCTGATTTTTTTTTTTTTTTTTTTGGGGGGGGGGGGGGGGAATTGAGATTTTTCTTTTTAGTGGGATTTAACCGTGAATCTTCATTTTTTTTTAATGTTGTTATGTGTGTAGGGTAATTTTTTGTTCCAAAATGTTTTGAGATTTAATAGATTGTAAAAAAAAAACATTTTTTTGGTAATATGCTTACTAAATTATATAGCAGTTCATGCCAATTGAAAGAAATTATTTTCTTTCGAGCAGTTCATTTAATTTGATCCATTTAAATGTATGACCACGGATAATTAATTACACTAATATTAATAAATTATAAGAATGCTTTAATGAACAACACCACAACATAGAGATATCATATGTATTAATAAGGAGACACTTGCCCCCTTCTAATTTTTTTTTATAAAATATGACAATTTGTGCTATAATCTTTTCGAAAATAAATTACGAAAATATGCTTTTGAAATACAATTCCATCCCTGCATGTTTAGTGTTCATACTAACAAATATGTTGTCACAGCCAACAATTAAGCAAGCTTACTTTCACATGTGATTGAGCAACCTGAATCTATTAGATTGAGTCATTGAGACTTATCAAACTCTAGACTAACATTTTTCTATAAAACACTTTTTATGATTAGATTAGGTGAACTACTTTCTTCAAAAGCAAAACATAACTTTAGCCTCTTCTTATTGCTCAAAAATTAAATCCAATTGGTAAAATGTAATGAAGCAACAACCCTTCGAAGACAAAAAATAAAAAATATATATAATAAAGGTGGAATTAAATTTAGGCAGTTGACTTGGCGACCCACTTCACAAGACCACAATTTCGTATCAGAGCTGATAAGCGTCATCCAGCGGAAAATTATCCGCGTCATCCAACCCTCCCCTCCCCTTTATTTTTCGCTTTTTTTTCCGCGCGCCTGGATGAGACGCCCCTCCCTCACGCGTCTTTTCTCCCTCACGCGTCCTTCCTCCCTCGCCTCCCCTTTCTTCCTCGCTAGCAACCCTTACCCCCTCGCACTGCCTTCCGTCCCTCCCTCCCTCTCTCCCTGGCCATCCATTTTCTCTTCCTCTCCCACACACTTGAACATAAAAAGCAAATAAACTGAACATATGTAACAACTAATTGAACATAAAAAGCAAATAAACTGAACAGATGTAATAAACAATGTGCACTCATACAAAAAAAAAGTAAAAGCGAGTATATAAACTGAACAGAAATGACAAATAAATTGAACAGTTATAACAAATAAATTGAATATATGTCACAAACATGCTGACTCGTATAAAAAATAAATAGTGAACATTAATTGAACATATATAACAAATAAACTGAATAGATACAACAAACAAATTGAACAGATATAACAAACAAATTGGACTCATACAAAAAATAAAAACTGAACATAAATTGAACAGATATACAAATAAAATGAACATATGTTAAAAATAAATTGAACAGATATTACAAACAATTTGGACTCATACAAAAAATAAAAACTGAACATAAATTGAACAGATATACAAATAAAATAAACATATGTTAAAAATAAATTGACCAGATATTACAAACAATTTGAACTCATACAAAAAAAAAACTGAACATAAATTGAACAGATATACAAATAAAATGAACATATGTTAAAAATAAATTGAACAGATATTACAGACAATTTGAACTCATATAAGAAAATAAAAGTCAACATATATATCATGAGATAAAAGGGAAGAGAAAAAAAAAAGAAAAGAAGGGCCAGTGAAAAACGAAAAAAAAATAAAGAGAGATAGAAGAGAGCACGGAAGGAAAAAATAATGGAGAAAGAAAAAAAAGCGAAGGGAGGGAGGGGAACTCACGACGGAAGAGAAAAGGGAAGGAGAGCCATGCCTGGGAGGAGGGAAGGTACACGCACTCGGATCGCTGGGTGAGGGAGGTGCGCACGCTCGAATCGCTCGGATTAGATCGAAGTGCTATGGCCGCTCATGGATGACTCGGATGACAAAACAATGGATAGTAAGTAGTAATTACCATTCCGTATGCCATAGGAAAAGGTAATTACTACTTACCATCCAATTGGATGTCATCCGTGTCATCCACAGAGGAGCGCGTCTTTAATTTTCCGCTCCGCTCAATTTTTTCGTGCCTCTTCCTCCCCTCCCTCCCCCCTCTCTTTAGCGCTCTTATCCCCTCCCTCTCCTCTCCCTCTATCCCTTCTTTTAGTTCGCCTCTTTCCTCCTTCTTTGCACTGATCTTTCTTTTCTGAATAACGCCTATCACTTCTTACTTCTCCCTAATAATTTAACGTACTGTGACACTTAGAAACACTAAAGGATTATTTAATACGAATAAGTGTTCAACTTGTTGTAACAAAGTAGTATCTAAAGTTTATTAGTAGTACTAAGAGAGTATCTAATGGATGTAACTATTCAATTTATTTTTTATATATGTTCAATTTATTGTCACTTTTTATATTTTTGTATGAATCAACATGTTTGCTACATATGTTCAATTTAAGTTCAATTTTTATTTTTTGTATGAGTCCAAATTGTTTGTTATATATGTTCATTTTATATATCATATCTGTTAATTTTTTTTACATTTCACTTTTATTTGTTAAATCTGTGCAATTTATCTGTAACATCTGTTCAATTTATTTATTATATATGTTCAATTAGTTGTTATATATGTTCAGTTTATTTATTATGTATGTCAATTAGATATGTTCGCTTTTAATTGTTAAATCTGTGCAATTTATCGGTAACATCTGTTCAATTTATTTGTTATATATGTTCAATTAGTTGTTATGTATGTTCAGTTTATTTATCATGTATGTCAATTAGATATGTTCGCTTTTAATTGTTAAATCTGTGCAATTTATCGGTAACATATGTTCAATTTATTTGCTATTTATGTTCAATTAGTTGTTATATCTGTTCAGTTACTTTGTTCTTGTATATATACATTTTGATTATATGTTCTTATTATCTTCGTATCTGTTCAATTTATTGTTGTATATGTTCATTTAAAAAAGAACAAGATAAAGTGCACATGTTAGGAACAGAGGTGGAGTTCATGGGGAAAAAAAATCTGACGGAAAGAAGGAGAGGAGATGAGGCAGAGAAAAGAAAGTGTGATGAATTGAAGGAGAGAAGATGGAAGAAGAAGAGAAGGAGAGACAGGAAAAAAGAAACGTGAGATAGGGAATTGAGGAAAGGGAGAGCCCGGGGGAGGGAAGGAAGAGCGTGAGAGAAAGAGAGAAGGGAGTGCGAGAGAAAGAGGAAAGGGGTGCGAGAGAGACTGGGAGCGCGAGGGAGATGGAGGGAAGGGATCGCGAGGGGAGGGAAGAGACTTGGATGACGCGGATGATTTTTTGCTGGATGACGGTTATCAGCTCTGATAGGAAAATATTTGACTCATGACACTACGCCTATCGGCCCGGCCCATGAAACTCTGGTTGGAAGAGTTAAACTCGCGGCCTGTTGGAGAGGATCCGGAGCCCAATTATTGTCTAGAGCAAAGCCTCGCTTGTCTAGTTTCTTACCTCAGTCGTTGTTTCATCACAGCCTCCTTTCTATTCGAGTAAAACCTCTGATAACAGTACAACTCTCGTTGGTTTCCTCCGGCGATAGCCGTCGACGATGTACGCCGCCTCGATGTCACGGCGCTTGCCACGTGCTCTCTCGCAAATCTCCAAGGATCTACTGAATCCTTCTCCTCTATGTCCCGCGTCGGAGGGTATGGCGAGCGGCCTTCCTGCTTCGGGGAAGTGGGTCCTGTCTAGGAGCTTCTCCTTCCAGCCATGTCATGGTGAAGGTGTGTATCAGCTTTACTTGTTTCATCTCAGTCTCAGAAGGAATACAATGGTCTTTCTTTGATTTCTCAGTGCGGCTTTCTGTCGAGCACTTGGTGTTCCTTAATTGCAGTGCTTGTTTATTCGGGGAGAAGGCCAATGATTTTTTTTTTTATGGCGATGTCCTAATTAGGTTGTAACAGCCTGTCTTATTTTAGACACCATAATGCCAATCTGAAAAGTTTAGTCCCGGTTGGGTTCAGTTAATATCATGTGAATGTGACAAACCCATTTCTCACTAACTTAATTTTTTGGAGAAAAATGCTCCTACAGCATTTATTTTAACGCTGATATTTCTTAATGGCTTGCCTTGTATTTTAGGAATTGTGCTTGCAAGATCTCAGCTCTGGCCAATTAATTTCCAGAAAATTGAATATAATTCAATTTACTCTCCGATCTTGACGGCTAACTACTCATCTGAGGCGAATACTGAGAGCACGGCCTCCTCGGGTTGGTTTATCTTGCATTCTGTGTTTTGGGGAAATTCTCTTTTTTTTTTTCATTATTAACATTCACTTTGACAAATTTTTGTGCAGAATCTGCGCAGAAGCTTTATGAGAAGATGCTCAAATCTGTAGAAGCTCGAACAATGCCGCCAAATGCATTATCGTGGTCAATGATTGGAAGCTGCTCTAACCAAGAAGATATAAAACTTCTCTTCCAAATACTTCAAAAACTACGAATTTTTGTGAGTGTTTACTCTCACAGCCCCCCCTCTAGAGAATAAGCTATAAAACCAAATGTTTATGTAACATTTATTTCCTGAGCTACTGCATTAAATGGTGTGGCTGTACAATCATAATATTGATATGTATTAGGCAGTGGATATATATTTATTAGGTTCTGGCCACAAGAATTATGGTCTTTAATTTACATTTTTGGAGTTCAGTGGTTTCTGGTACTGCTTGTGTAACATATGGTGACTAAAATCATGTGGTTGGTTTTGCATGACCACTTCGGTTAGGTACTAAGCATTACAATTTTCAGCGCAGTTCCTTTCACCAACCTCTCAAAGAATGAAATCTTAAACGATTGCATATCGTCCTAATAGAATTATAACTCTCATGCTACTAGTTGTTGATCACGGTTGTCTTTATGTAAAAGGAGAATAAGAGTTTTTTCTTCCTTGCTTGATACAGAGATTATCTAACCTTCGCATACATGAGAACTTTAATTGTCATCTTTGCATGCGAGTTGTTGAAGCGTGTGTCCGTGCAGGTGCAATTGACTACGGTATGTTTGGCTTATTCTGTTTTGCTTTCATTTTTAACATTTATTAGTTTTGGATTTCGCATGCTCCGACCATTACCAAGTAGCATAAATGTCTCTTTATAAACAACAGCAGAGAGTCCTCTTCTTTAAAAATTATCTCTTAGTATAATCACCAAGGTCTGACAACAGTTTAAATACAAGAGTTAAAGAATTATCTATGTTGATGGAGTGCTATATCATTAGTTCAAATGGGAAGTATCAATACAAAATGTTATACCCTGAGTGGGTGTTGCACAGATCTAAGTCAAGTAGATCCTTGTGTAATTTGCTTTTGAGATACTTACTAAGACTAACTTAGTGCATTGAAGGCTTCTTAGGAATTTTGCTTTAGAGATGAGCCATGTTGCTCTTGAAATGCTTTATATATAGAGAGAGAGAGAGATTGGCTAAAGTATACTCCAGCATACGGATATGCTAGAGTCGTTTCTGAAAATCTAAAATTCAAACAGTCGATCCAAACCGTTCAAGTTGTTCTCCATGTAAAAATATCCTTCAAGACCAAATTTTACATTTTTTCAAATTTTTTTGCTATATATTATGCTATTTTCAAATTGAAGGGCCAGAAATACTCATTTACAATGTTTTTTTAAAATAGCATAATATATAGTAAAAAAATTCGAAAAAATGTAAATTTTAGTTTCCTAAGAGATTTCAATATGGAGAACAATTTGAAAGCTTCGGATCGACTATATGCATTTTAGATTGTGAGAAACGACTCCAGCATACGGCCTATCTATATGCTGGAGTATACTTTAGCCAATCTCTCTCTCTCTCTCTCTCTCTCTCTCTATATATATATATATAGAGTGATTGGCTAAAGTATACTCCAGCATACGGATCAAACCCGTATGCTAGAGTCGTTTCTGAAAATTTAAAATTCAAACAGTCGATCCAAACCGTTCAAGTTGTTCTCCATGTAAAAATATCCTTCAAGACCAAATTTTACATTTTTTCGAATTTTTTTGCTATATATTATGTTATTTTCAAATTGAAGGGCCATAAATACTCCTTTACAACTCCTTTACAATGATTTTTTAAAATAGCATAATATATAGTAAAAAAATTCGAAAAAATATAAATTTTAGTTTCCTAGGAGATTTCAATATGGAGAACAATTTAAAAGCTTCGGATCGACTGTATGCATTTTAGATTGTGAGAAACGACTCCAGCATACGGGCTATCTATATGCTGGAGTATACTTTAGCCAATCTCTCTATATATATATATATAGAGAGATATGCTATGGTGCATCGCGATGTATTGAGGCCTTTGTACATTGCGATCATTATCCGTCAACCGTTTTATAAATTGACAAATCTAATTAAACTAATCCAATCTACATATTGAAATATCATTACAAACCAAATTTTATATTTTTTTAAATTTTTTTACTATTTTTTTCGAATTTTCTAAAACTTTCCTTTTTTGGAAACCAATTAATAATAAAGAAATTCTAAAAATGGCAGATTTTAAAAAAATCGAAAAATATAGTAAAAAAATTCCAAAAAATATAAAATTTGGTTTGTAATGAGATTTCAATATATAGATTGAATTTGTTTAGTTAGATTTTCAATTTGTAAAACTATCGGCAAATATGGTCGTGATGTACAAAAGCCTTAATACATCGCGATGCACCATAGCATTTCTCTCTCTCTCTCTCTCTCTCTCTCTATATATATATATATATATAACAAGGTTAAATTAAATTTATTATCTTCAAATAAATCCTTCTGGCAATGTCTGTAGCTATGAGATGTGCTTCGTATTTTTGTAGGATTAATAGCCCTAAGGAAGCACAATGTTTATGGATTATCTCCTACTATCGGTTCTGCTCATTGTTTACTGGTAAGTGATAAAATACGAATTAACCTGTTTAATGTTTGATTTCCAATTATCTTCTTGGTCTATTATTCCAATTACATGTGCTTCCAGATTTTCATAGTATCAGCACTTTATAGCCCAATCAAGCTCTCAGATATGATTGCAAAAAATATGGGACAACATAACAGATGCAAATCTGGCCTCAATCGTAAGCTTAATTATTTTTTTTCCTACAATGTAGTTGTTTTATATATTTTTTTTATTGTGTAGATGTATGCTAAAGAACATAATGATGTTAAACTTATGAAAAAAATCGTTAATATCATGGAGCAGAATTCCTTGCCGCCTCAACCAGGAACTGTTGACATAATCTTCAGGCAAGTTGGTGATACCAAATATTTTAGATTATAGATGCAATGCTATGGTAATTATTAGTATTTAGGGGTCATTGAGAGTTTGATCAGTGACTAAAAAGTGGCCTACAAAAGCTAGGTGTAAAGAATCAATGAATTACAAAAATGGAATTATTTAGTAACACTTTGATTCATCATGGATGAGCATCATCTTTCTTTCTCGAGAATATGACTTGCTAAAACACTGTTATTTTATGATGAATCATAGCATCTGCTACAATACAAATGCATCTGAAACTCTCTTCATGTATGCCCAAAGATTTGTGAAGGCTGGAACTAAATTGCATAGAAGCGCATATGACATTTGGATGGAATTGGCTGCCCGAACTGGTATGTTGCATAGGAAGAAAAACATTGCAATGTATGTTCGGTACATTTGGCTAACAATTTGGTCAGGAGCCTGGTGGCTCAGTCCTGCTGATGCTAGCTAGGACTGTCGTGGTTTATGTGGTTGGAATCTGATACTTAGGGCTAAAATAAGCCTCAATTGTGCAATTTAGAAAACAGAAGAAACATACTATATATAGCAAAAAAATTAATATGGAAAAGAAGAAAGTTCCATACTCAGTTCCCACTCTTTCTTTTGTCACTCCATCGTAGCATGCCTGACATGTTAGTCTACTTGTAGCTTATTTTGACAATATTCTGCAAATATGAAGCATGCCTTGGTGTACTTTGATATTAGGTGATTCTGATGCTATATGGAAGATCAACTCTCTGAGAGGGAGAGTGTCAAAACAATACACGATTGCTAGTGGCTTTGCATGCGTTAAGGTATTGTATTTCATATATTCTTAAGCATTATACTTCCATAAGAAAATGGGAGATGTTAATGTAATCAAGTAGGGGACTAACAAACATAAAATCACTTAATTTGGTTTGGCTCCATATATGAGAGTTTGGTGCTGAAATCCCAAGCAATATGATTATCTCTAATGGAAGCACTCAACCTTGTGATGTCTATGTGTCACTAACAGCCACTTTTCCGGTTCTTATGCCTTTTAGGGATTTCTACTTGAGCATAAACCAGAGAGGGCTGCAGCTGCAATACAATACCTGTACCAGGTTTGATCAATAACATCTCTTTGGCTTCTGTAGAACAAAACTTAACATACCAGGTTTGAAAGGAATTGTCGCAGGAACCAGTTTTAACATATCAAAACTTAGTATACCCCCGTTTTGTTCTGTATGCTTATATTTGTAATATGTCAATAGTAAAGGTAGCAACTGACCCTTATTGACGTGTATGTCTCAGCATCTACCTAAAAAGACAAAACCTCAAGTGCAAGGTGAACTTCAAAAGCTGATTATTGAATGGCCATTGGAGGTGGCTAAGAGAAAAAGCAAAGAGGAAAGACAGGTAAAGATAAATGGGAACTCCACTTTTTTTGAGGACTATCACAGTTGTAGAAATAGATAATTCACAAGTATTATTCCAGGTTCAAAAAGCTTCTTAGCTTATTGCAACAAAAAGTTGCCTTACCTATAAAGTTATTTATGGCAAATAGCCAACCAAAAAAGGTTCTTCTATGACCTAAACATTTTCACTTGAAATTTCTGATTTTCCAAGTAAAAAGCTGCATTGCACCAAGAATAAAGTGGAATGTCTTGTACTGAACGGAACTTATGAGGCCTGGTACTGTGATTATAACTACTATTAATTGTTAATTTTTTAATGCAGTATTATGCTTACAATATGTTATTGATTCTTTTGTATCAGGCTTTTGTTGAATCCTTGAAAAATGACGTCACTTTGATGGTTACTTCAATTCTAAACAAGGGGCTTGATCTTTTGGTGGATTTAGAAAAATCTCCCCAAAAAGTCTGAAAACCCAACTCTTAGGCCCGTAGGGATTTTGCAGAGAACTCATTTATGGGATTATTACTCTTTATGGAAGAACATTGGGAACTGATCCTGTTTTCGTAATGTTTTTCACTTGGACCATTATATAATTCATTTTTCCTCGGTAGGGCCGTTGATACAAATCTTTTTGGTCTACGATGGTGTATTGCAACTAGTTATTACGGTACATGCGGAACATGTAGGTAAATAAATACTTGAGAATTATAGTGTTCTTTTCATTTTTCTTCCCAACTTTTCTTGTGGTAGACAATAATATTCACTGCGACGGCAGATTGACATAATTCACTCAGAAGTCAGAACATCAAAACAATACAAATAGACGAGAAGCGCGCATATTCTGTCGGTACATTTTTAAGCTCACGTAACAAGAGAATATTCCTAGTGCGACAAAAGACTTATGAGATGGGCTAAAATCAATCACGACTGACGGATGCAACCGTCAGCTATGATAAATCTTAATTTTTGAGATTCTAACAGTCGATCCGAACCGTTCAATATAGGGCTGTCAATGAAACCCGTTTACCCTACCCGTACCGTATTCGATAAGGCGGGTACGGGTAAGGTTTTATTTTTGTTAGACTAACGGGTATGGGTACGGGTAAAGAAAAATTTGTTAACTTATCGGGTACGGGTACGGGTACGGATAAGGGTTATTTCGTATCCATTATCTAACGGGTAATATTTTACAAACATATATGTATATATAATCATATTTTTAGCATATTTCGAAAGATATGTTATTAATTTCGATCTTCATCCAAACTTATTTATGATGATGATTTTTCATTCTATATTATATTATAATTTATAATTAGTTATATAGATTTTTTGAATTCAATTGATATGAGAATAAATTTTATAATTTTTGCTATATCTAAAATATTATTTACATATTTTACTTTATCTATATATTTATTTGATACTATTTATTTATCACATTATATATTTTTATTAAATTAATAATATTATTATTATCTGTTATGTACCGTTATCCTACCCTTACCGTTAATTCTTAACGGGTACGGGTATGGTACGGGTAAAGTCTTTTTTAACGGGTACGGGTATGGGTAAAGAAAATTTTAACGGGTACGGATATGAAAATACCTTCTACCGTACCGTACCGTACCCATTGACAGGCCTAGTTCAATATGTTCTCCATATTAAAATCTCATTGGAGACCAAATTTTACATGTTTCTGATTTTATTTACTATTTTTTTGAGATTTTTTAAAATCATAATTATTGAAGGATCCAAGAATTGTTTAGATTAAGAATTTTGTAAAATATCAAACAAATACTAAAAAATTTCAGAAAAATATAAAATTTTGTCTCCAACGAGATTTCAATATGGAAAACACATTGAACGATTCTAATCGACTGTTAGAATCTCAAAAATTGAAATTTGATCGTAGCTGATCCGTGGCTAATTTTAGCCCATCTCAAGACTTATTGCACTACGGTACAAAATGACAATAATTTGTTACTTTATTTTATTTTTCTTTGTCCACAAAAAGAAAAGGAATACTATTTTCTCAGCGCTGCACCCTAAGCATTCAGATAATAAGTCTTCATAAGCGTCCATAATGTACGTAAATAGATAAGTACAGGTAAATAATACAGACAATAATATACATAATTTAACTAATTGAACATTCACTACAAGCTGTTCACTGAAGTTCAAAAAATAGTACATGGAAAAACCGAGCCGAAGAAAAATCATTTGAGAAAAAAAAATAGAACAATAAAAAACGACAAAGAGCCTCAACTTTCTAAACAATTAATAACAAATTATTACATCTACCGGACACGGGCTGTGGAAGGCTGTTTAGAAGATCGACCCGACTTCTTTTTTCTCTTCCCATTAGCTGCTTGGGCAGAGTCCACCAAGGGGCCTGACCAGGTGGCTACAGGCGCCGTGCCTTTTTGGTAAGGGAAGACAGTGCTAAAGGATGTGTCAGCGGGGTCCCCGTCGAAGGGTGGCTCTATGTGATGAGATGAACCAAGAGGGAAGCCGAGGGCTCCATCCTGATGAGGTGGCGGGAACTTCTCGCTCTTGCTTTTTGCATTCGCATGTGTGATCAGCCGTCGCCGCTGTACAAAGTATTGTTTATATTTGATCATATTGATTCTTGCTAATTTTCCGATTAACCAACAGAAGAGGGTTAAAAGGCAGTTATAAAATGGGAGGCAAGCTAAAGGACAGGAGTAGAGAATTCATCTGGTATGATCTTTTCCATTGAAACCCTTCACTATTTTCTGTGCACCAGAGCTAGATCATCATGTATTGAATTTCTTTGTTTTCAAAGAAGGCATAACACAAAAACCAAATAAAAAACAAATACACCATGGCAATCAATGCAATAGCAGCACCATACTAGTTCTAGCTAAGAGCCTCAGACAATCAAATTTTGGCCACCACTATAACCCTACCTCCAACATTGGTCTAATATTGGTATCAACAGACAGGAAAGAAAGACATCTAACATAGAAAAAGAAGAAATACGTGACATACATCAATGTTAACTTGGAGCTCAGCATTGGCTTCAGGAGCTGGTACAGCTCTAGGCCTCTCACGAGTACGTGTCTTCTTCGGCCCTTCAGCATTGCTTCTTCCAGCAGCCCTTAATCTGAATTCATATTATACTATTAGTAAAATTCAACCAATTTTGATACCATAATTGCAGGAAGTAAATCACACAAAAGATAGTCAATCCTACTAGTATAGTAGGTATAATATGGCCGATACATACTGGTTAAAGATCCAATCTGTATTCTGACAAGCATCATGCCCATTTTGCAATTATGTCATGTTTAAGCATCAAATATAACAAATTAAACAACCATGAACAAGGAAAAGCAGACAGTAAGTAAAGCTTGAATACTAGAACTCAAAACAAATCAGTATGGCTTATGGTGATACCTAGTAAAATATCAGTTTATCCTCACTTTCTTCTGGTGCCAGACATTCAACTAATTGGTTTTGATCAATTGCCTATCTAAACTACTAAAACTACATATTATAGGTTATGAGCAATTTGGTTCCCAAAGAAACGATGTACGTAAAACAACCTTCTAGCTTCTTCATCCCTTCGTTTTGCATCCATCTCCTTGCTTGGAGGATATTGAGGCAGACTTGCTGGGTCACAAGCATACGGCTCAGTTGTGAAGAACTGTGAAAATGCATGAGGAATGATTAATAATAAATTCACTCTTATAATAAACAACCCAGCAGATAATAATGGCTTCTGAGTATACTATCTAAACTGGTGAAAGCTCCAGCTTGAAGCAAAACAAACATTTGCCATACAAACTTATCACTACAATTATCTTATCAATGGATATTCAGCTAATGAAAGCAAACTCTGGCCCAATAAACAAAAGCTGGCAAAGGTATACTGATGCCAGTATAATCTCAGTTGTTTACCCATTTTTTTTTTCTTTTCCTTTGGCAAATAATAGATCTTATGCCTCAATTAATCTCGTCTCTATCATAGGTTTATTAAGTATGGTATGTTATACAAATGAATTATGAAAAGCTCATGAATTTGTGATTATCATGGATGGACAAGTCACAGAAAATTAAAAAAAAAAAACAAACAAACAAAATACAAGCAACTCACATCGCTTCTTAGTGCATCCGTGGCTGTTTTACGGTCCGCAGGGTCAATTGCAAGAAGGGTTTCAATCAATTGCAATGCTGAAGGTGGGAAATCCTTGAATGTCTGTGCAATGCACCGCTTATAAGGTTGCTGAGGTTTAAATATGGTGGCATGGGGCAACTTTGACTTCTTCCAGTATTCCTCAGATGGGGACCCGCATAGCTTGAAAATCTTATGAAGTTGCTCCACCTAGAGAATGGCAAATGGTAGAGTTACATAACATTTGTAACTATGCACACCAACGCAAGGATTGAAATGTGTTGTAAAACAATGAGTTGTTTTTCACTTTTTAGTTATTTTTATTTTGGCATTTCCTGTCAAGTTTGTTTTGGGTTCCTTTTATCTGCTATATTTTGCAGTATCAACAAATAACACCCAGGTTCAAGTAATGAAAAGGTAGTTGCATTAAAGATAAAGACTTAGTTTGCCTCAGATCTAACAAATTTTCTTCTTTATACCAAACTGAATGAAGCCAAAGCCAGATTGGTGTTTTAAGCTTTACATCAAGTCTATAATGAAGCAATTCAGTAAAGTTAATATGGAAAGTCCACCAGTAGTTACACAGCTTGGAGTTGGTTACAAATAAACCATAAAGATGAGCATATCGGGAACCCTTTCGACATGCGTTATTCTGGATAATGCTGTTATTCCAGAAGAGGGAGCTGTCAAAACACGAAAGAATTTATAGGAGAGCTGGAGCAGTGCTATTTATTTTGCTCTACCAAGGGAAAGTGGAACAGGGGCAGAGGGGGGGGGGGGTTATTCCAGCCCCTATTCCAAGTTTTACCAGATTTGCTTATCACTTTTCAAAAATAATTAAATAATAGCATCTTCCATTGCTCTAAAGAATTACATTCCATCAATCTATTGAATAGCACTAATCCAGAACTATTCCCTTTTTCGCAAAATTTCCCTTCAAAGCAACATTTCTGTCCATTTGCCTAAACCAATTTCCTGTAATTAAAAAGAGGAACATGCTCTATTCCTTACCTCTGTTCTACCAGGCATTATGGGTTTCCCAGCCAACAACTCAGCCAAAATACAACCTGCACTCCACAAGTCCACACCGACACCATAATCAGTGGCTCCTAAAAGTAACTCAGGCGGCCGATACCATAGAGTGACAACACGGCTGGTCATTGGCTGCTTGTGGTTCGGGTCAAAGAAGGACGCTAAACCAAAATCAGCGATATTAAGTGTGCCCGTGTTGTCAAGCAGAAGGTTAGATCCTTTGATGTCACGGTGCAGGACACCTCGTGTGTGGCAGTGTTCCAGACCTGAAAGGAGCTGGTGCATATAGCACTTGACCTGAATGGAATAGAAGATGAATCAAAGAGATGCAACTAGTTAGGACCAAATTAATGAGTTTCTTATTGTTAGATTGGCTTTCTGATGGTCAAAGGTCTAGTATGAAAAAGAAAGGCAAACTAAAGCTCAAACACACAATGAAGAATTTGATTGGTTCCATTCATTATTAACCTTCCTAGGTCATCAACCACCATATAAAAATACTGTCATTCCATAAGAAATACTTCAGAGAAAAGAGAGGGAAAAAAAAAAAAAAAAACAACAACAACAACAAATGATAGCTGTCACTGACCTGAGGTTCAGTGAATTTGATATCAGGACTAGCAGCAAGACCAGCCAGATCATGCTCCATGTACTTAAACACTAAATACAAGCTACATGACATGCGGGAGGTCACTAGACCCTCGAGTTTGACCACATTTGGGTGGTCCAGTCTTCTTAGTATTAAAATCTCTCTCGCCATGAATCTCACACTCTCTGGTTCCAAATTGTCAAACCGGACTTTCTTCAGAGCCACAATATTGCCACTTTTTGTGTCTCTAACTTTGTACACATTGCTATAGGTACCTTGGCCAATCTGAAACATAGAAAGGAACTTATGAGGTAAATAACAAAATATAAATGCTGGAAGTCATGAAGTTAAAACTCAAAAGAAGTAAAGAACAAAAGGATAAAAAAGGTGATCCAAATTTGTTTACACAATAATTTAGGAACGGGTAAGGGGGAAATAAAAATCAGTTTAGTGAAGCTAAAGTGATTTAACTGGTTACGAATTTTAGCAACAAGGCAGCCAAAATACCAAAAGATCTATACCTCAAATCTAAAAAGAGAGTAGAAACGAAATGAGAGAACTACAGCACACAGAAATCTCATTCGCACCAATTTCACACTCAATTCTTACTAACTCAAACTGATTTAAACAGAAAAATAGCATCTCTAATCAAATCCTTACTTAAAACTAGAGAAAGAGACTAGCTTTAAGCAGTAAAAACCTTATCGATCTTCTCGAAAGTATCAGCGCGCCGGGGACTCCAGCCATTGATAGCTTCTCCGGCGACAGCAGCAAGCCACGGCGGCCACCCAGCCGCAACCTGTTCGCCACGCGCCCGATTGGAGAAGCTTCCTTGTCTGGGATCAGGTTTGGCCTGTCGCCTCCTCTCCTTCTTGGGCTGTTGCGGCGGCGCCTCCTCTCCGGCCACCGCCTCAACAGCTCCTCCGGCTCCGTTCTCCTTCTTGACGACGTCAGCATTAGTCGGCCCCGCCTCGGCTCGCGCCACGTGCGACGCACGTGGGCTGGGGCTGGCGCTGGCTGCTCGGCCTTTGCCTTGTACGCAGCCCATGTGAAATGAAAGGGGTTTGGTTTCCGATCTCAGCTCATCGGAGAAAGAGAGAGTGTGTGGGGTGTGTGGGTGTGTGTGTTATTTTTCCCTTTTTTTTTTGGTCTTGTCAGATCCGAGGTAGAGAGAGAGAGAGAGAGACGGGTTTGTTTTTTAACCGCGATTGGTTGAAAGAAAGAGAGGAGGTAGTAGGGGTCGGAGGGGGATTGCTCCGCTCACTCCTATACACTTCAATTATGACCAAAATACCCTTAATTTTTAAATAATGTATTTTTTCCAAGTGCAATGGATCAAGGTCATTTTAGTCCTTATGCAAACATTTTGGAGTGAATCTCCAAAATAGAGGCGTGAGAGGAGCAATTCCCGGGCCGGAGAGGTCGCGAGAGAGAAGGGTGGTGTGGTGTGCCTGGTCTGCTGCTCTGCGGGTGAGATTTCCGTTTCGAGTTTTGACTGGAGAGGAACTTGAGTTTCTCAGTTTTAAGTTAATCTATGAGGTCTTTGGTGAACCGAGTCATTTCTTTTACATATGTCGGATTGCTAGATGAGAGACTACAGAAAGTTGGTAGTCAAGAGAGAAAGAGGGGAGGGTAAGACTGACGCTGACCGGGCAAAGGAAAGGAGAGGGCCCTTGGTTTAGACGGATATTGAGATATTCTCCATTTGTTTTACAAAAATGGAAAGGCCATTTGTACCTAAATAACGAGTACATATTTTTTATGAAAACAATAAAATCGGACTTCGGCGGATCTATCCATCTGTCTGGGGTAAACTGTGGCGGCTTTGAAGACATAGTTTAGTACATTCACAGTGTATTAATTAACTTATAGTAAATGCGTAAGTTATACGTGTAATATTAGGAAAATATATGAATATTTTTATTTGTGTTATATGAATATGAGAATTTTAAATTTTAAAGGGGCGTTTGTTTGTGACTTAAAGGGTGCATAACTTAAGTTATGTATCCTTAAGTCGTCAAAAATCTCTTACATAAGATGCCTTAAGGGTACATAAGTTATGCAACATAAATAGGTTGCATAAGTTATGCACTAGTCCCCTTTAATTTTTTTCCCAACAATACCCCTTAGAAATAATTAATAATTATATTTAATAATCAATGATAATTAATAAATAATAATATTTAATAAGTAACAATAACTATTAAAAAATCATAATTAGTAATAAATATTAATTATTATAATTAATAAATAATAATATATAACAAGTAATAATAATAATTAATAAACAATATTGATTTATTATTAAATAATTAATAATATTTAATTAAAAATAATTAATTTTTATAATAATTAAAAATTAAAAATTAATTAATATAAATAAATAAATAATAATACTTAATAAGTAACAATAATTATTAAAAAATCATAATTAATAACAAAGATTAATTATTATAATTAATAATATTTAACAAGTAATATTAATTATTAATAATAACTAATTGAAGATAATTAATCAATAATAATTTTTATTATAAAATAAATAATAATATTTAATTAAAAGTAATTATTAATATTTCATAATAGTAAAAATGATTTATTATCATCATTAATAATTAATTTTTATAATAATTAATAATTAACAATAATTAGGTCAAAAAATATAATACATAATACTAATTCAAATTTAAGGGCATTTTAGTTTTTTGACATGAATATATGCATGCATTAAGTTAGTCATCACACAACCAAACATCTATTACATAACACTACATAAACACTTAGGCATCCTTAAATTATGCAACTTCTTACTACATAAACAAACGCCCCCAAAGGGTGTAAATGCCAATTAATTAGACGAACCCAATCGATTCCATCTAGCTCAACTGGGAAAAGAACGGATAGCGACGATGATGATGATAATAATATCATAATAATGCCTTTTATTTATAATAATTGTTGATTAAATTAAGCAGTATGAGTCTATGGGATGTCACGTAATAATGATCGGATAGAATGAGGTGTAATAGGGATTTTCTGTTTTTAATAGAAAAGTCGTGGGTCTCTTGCCTGCTTGTTTCCAAAAAACATATAGGCTTCGTTTGGATGGCTTTTTTCCGGAATAAGGAATAAAGAATAACCACTTTTATCAATAAATTTATTTCTAACCATCAAAACTCTTCACAAAGGGTGTGTTTGGATGACTAAAGAATAGGGTATAAGAATAAGGATTTTCGGTTTGCGTGCTTATCCAAATTCCTTATTCTTATACTATGGTTTTGTTAGTATAGGAATAAGGACCCTTATTCCTTATTCTTGTGTTGTTTGGTTTGCACAAGAATAAGAATAAGCACGCAAACCGAAAATCCTTATTCTTATACCCTATTCCTTAGGGTGTGTTTGGATAAGCTTAGAATAAGGAATAAGAATAAGAAATTTCGGTATGCGTGCTTATTCTTATTCTTATGCAACCCAAACAACACAAGAATAAGGAATTTGGGCCTTTATGCTTATACTAACAAAACCATAGTATAAGAATAAGGAATTTGGATAAGCACGCATACCGAAATTTCTTATTCTTATTCCTTATTCATGGCTCATCCAAACACACCCTGAGGATATAAGCCCCTATATATGATTTTAACTATATTTTAAATTTGCAAAATTATTTTTTAAAACTTCTGACCAAATTAACCCTGTCCATTGCTCATTAGTTATTTTACTGATTTCTTAACCTTCAAAGGAGGGTTGACTACATATATATTAACACTCTATCCTCAAAAACACTAAAGAAAAGTATAAAATTATGTCCCTGAAACTTATACCAGATATATACAAATGAACTTATAGATATTCGTGTGAAAAAATTGTCCAACATATTCCCTGCAGTTCTGTTTTTTTTTTTTTTTTTTTTTTTTTTGCCAATGAAGCTCGTTTTTGATACAAATTCATTAATAAAAATAAGTCAAAACTTACAATTCCTAAAATGCGAAAGAAAATAAAAGAAATCGAATGCAATTGGGGAGGAAAAAAAAAGGGTAAGATGTAACCCGTATTTAACTATTCTATTTGGCTATTTAATTTGTCGTAGGATTTTCTTTCCTTGGACTATGCACTTCTTACTACACATACCCAGCACTGCTTGTTATCAATAACAAAACAAAATCAAAGAGATCTACAAATAAAGAGAGATGTACGGAGAGGTGCTTTGGACACGAAAAAATACACTGGGGACATTCCGTTATTTTTTGTTGGACAAAATTACCCGTGTAAAAATCAAGGAAAGAAGCTGCAATAAATTTTACCGTTTCCAATCTATCATGTAATATTTCCATATTTGAATTACCTCTTAAAACAATAACAAAAGTTCTTAGGTTATTTTTTTAATTGTTTACTTTGAAGGATCATTCTTAACCCATAATCATTTTGAAATTGATTTGCACTCTCAAAACTTTTTAAAATGCAATTTCAGTGGTCATCATTCTAAGTTTCCACTTGAAGAGACTTTATTTTTATTTATTTTTATAATTTCTTGATAATTTGGATAGTTCAAGAATTTGAAAAAAAAAAATTGTGTTTTTTTTCCAACTTATGAGACCTATCTTTGATGTATCATGAAAAAATGATAAATATTTGTTAACAGTCTGAATTAGTACTTTCTACAAGAATTATACTTTATTTCAAAAACAAATATATTATATCATAAAGAAATATTATTTCATAAACAAGAATTCTACTTTTCTAGGCATTTTTTAGTATTAATAAATCATTTATTTATAATTTAAAGGAAACCTTTTTTAAGGGTCTAATTGATAAGTATAGAGTGCATCACAATGTGAGCATATCACCATGATTCTGAAAATTGGAATTGAACTCGGACTGTTGGACCAAGGAGTTGAATTGGATGAATCAGAAAATATTAGATGAATCGGATAAGAAACTCGAATTTTTTTTAAAAAAAATCATTTTTAAGTCTTAAAAATCAGAAAATCATGAAAAAAATAGGAAAATAATTTTGAAGCAAAGTTACTTTTATTAAAACGTTAAATACATCAGTTAGTATCGTAGATAAAGAAATTACCATTTTTTTATGTTCTTGGATCGATTTTTGGATGAATTGTCAATATGTTTTAATTTATTTTTTACTTCTTGAATAATATAGGCCATCTGATTTGATTTAAAATGACAAAAAAGGGGAAAAATGCAGAAATGGAGGTGTGTCCAAACCAATTTTTTTTTGGCCATCATCTTTCTATTATTATTGTTAAAGAAATAATTCAACTGATTAAGGAAACATTTTGTGATATAATTATAGCGGTGAAATGGTAAAACATAACCGCAGCATCTTACTTTA
Source organism: Rhynchospora pubera (assembly GCA_028095005.1). Lineage (NCBI taxonomy): Eukaryota > Viridiplantae > Streptophyta > Magnoliopsida > Poales > Cyperaceae > Rhynchospora > Rhynchospora pubera. The sequence continues at coordinate 153,729,011 of CM051462.1, read as the reverse complement.
TTTTGTAGGGGCATACTTGTCACTGGAATGCTACCAGAGTAATTTAGCGTGTCCAAAGTGTCGCGGCTTTTTCGTCATTATTCTCCTCGAAGGCATTTCTCGAAGAACAATGGGAACATAGCCTTAGATTCACCTCCCTTAAGGTTTCGATCTCTATGGCGGGTATCTCTCAACACAAGAGAATCCTATAAAGAGTCGCTACTTAAAGAAGTTTCTTAATTTAGCGGGTCCTTTCTTTCCAGTAGGCGCAAGCCCCTACTGTTAATTACCCCGTAGTTGCCTACGAGAACCTCTGATTAAGGGATGTAAAGGGTGTTGACGTAATGGGCTAAGAAAAGAGGCTTATGGAGTGCTATTAAGGAGGACTTAATTGATGGTACCAAATCTAATAGACGGGACCCAATTAAGGATCGACAAAAGGTTTCTAACTGTACTAACGGAGAAATAGATTTTTTTTTTGTTTAGAAGAGGTTTTTGGTTGATAAAAGGGAAGGCTTCACTTGAGGTTATTTCTGGTAAACTCTCGGGGCTATGACTGGCCTTCTTGTGAGAGCGAAAAGAGCTTTGCAACCTTCGGGGCCTCTTGGGCGGCCACGACAAAAGTTGGTTCTTTTACAACCCTAGGGACCATCTTCCTCGGTCTTCTTAATAAGAGTTGGTTCTTTAACGACCCTAGGGACCATCTTCATCGGTCTTCTTAATAAGAGTCGGTTCTCGGGACCATCTTAGTCGGTCTTCTTGTGAGAACGAAAGCAGTTTTGCAACCTTCGGGTCCTCTTTAATGGCTACTCGACGAAAGTTGGTTCTTTTACAACCCTAGGGACCATCTTCATCGGTCTTCTTAATAAGAGTTGGTTCTTTAACGACCCTAGGGACCATCTTCATCGGTCTTCTTAATAAGAGTCGGTTCTCGGGATCATCTTAGTCGATCTTCTTGTGAGAACAAAATGGAATTCTTTGGACGAAGGGGGCCCGTAAGAATTCATTTTCTAAGTCATCTAAGGTCGATCTCAACCTTAGCGAGGGACTTTTCCTCATACGAAGAGGTTTTGGCTTTGACTTTGGTTTTGTGTTTGGACTTTTAATTTCTTGATGTTTCTCTTGGGATGTTGGTGATTTATTCACTTTGGCCTCTTGTAGCTTTGACTTTTGAAAGTACTTTTCTACTTCAAAATACTTGATCTTGGAAGATATTTGACTTTAAAAGATATCATTTTCGAAATCATTTAGACTTTTGAAAATATCCATGATTGGGCATATTTAAATTTTGAAAATAGCGTACTTGAAATCTTTTAGACTTTTGAAAATACCCTTTTCTTTTTACTCAAGTATATTGTATTTAGCATTTGAAAGTAGTATATTTGAAATCTTAGCTTTAAAGATACATAGTATTTTATAAAAGGGTTTATTTCATTTTATAAAATTCATTTTTAAAGCAAAAATACTTCAAAAATACAAAAGGCCGCTACTTTGACATCTTTTCATATCAAAGTATCAGTGAAGCCAGTTTATTTTGATTTTTAGAATTTTATAAATGTGTCGTTTGTATTTTTATGAGCTTCCTACTATTTTTAATGAGTTTCCTAAGTTTCTGCTGACATGGCATTCCCTAACTGGTCCTCCTAAGCCTAATCATCACTGGGGTCCCTATTGGGGTTCATCTATCTAATCCTGCCGTAATCTGGTGCAGCGGATCACTGACAACCTCATGACTCATTACAATGGCTTTTCGCCACAAAAGATCGAAGAGGTCTCGGCTCTGAACATCAAATGAAGGAATCGGGTTTGTTCTCTACTAACGGGTCCGGCTGATAGCGGGTTTAGATCCGTTAGTGATTCTGACCATCGCTATCTCGGGAACGAGGCTTGGGAGCCTTGTGAGACCAAGACGAGTGCATTGGTGAACTCCGTTTGTACTGGGTTGACTCCATTCGATGCAGGGATGGAGGACAGGTACAATGTCGTCAGGTGTTGACACCAATACCGAATAAGGAACGGTACCATACCAGAAAAGATTAATTAAGTGTCAAGACGATACAGGAAGGATGCTTCGAGGGTCAATTCACCATACATATGTTTAATTTGATGGTATTTAAAGACAAGCAGAAATTGGTACTGGTAGGTCTCGACTGGCTTAAACTATGTCAAGAAAATGATTTTCAACGAATGTATACTTGGAGTTAACACTTATAAAGAATGATAAACCAATATACTAACAACACAAACTCTCATTTGCATACACCATTTATAAGGTTACACGGATGCTCAAACGTATCTGTATTTGGTTTTGCATAACATCTTATACCATTATTTCTATTAACAAAGAAGGAGGGTATTAAGAAACGTTAATATCTCTACTGGTACATTGATCGAATGAATACCTATACTAAGGCCTCAATTATCTTAAGAGGTACGCTGACCATACAAACAAAGAATACACCTTCATTACTCAGTACCCTAGCAGTTAACTACTCACCTTTGCAAATGAATCCACAGGTCTTAATTAATTACAAGAAGCCATTCACAAAGAATACCAACTCTCAGAATAACATTGTATAATATTGACATTATTATAGTACTCAACTTCCCTAAGGATTATACTTAAACCATACAGAGACAAAGAAACGTCAAACTGCTACTAAGTCCTCATACTTCATACAATTTGCACAGTTATCATTTACCAACACAAATGGAAGCTATATGAATTCCTGATTTTTACAATTGCAGCAATAAGATTGCTTCCTACCAGAGATAAATCATCCAAACTGACAAGACCATATAAAAAAAAAAAAACTTATAATCTAATACCAACTACAAACAGCAGTGAAACTGAAATTTTTTATTTCCAGTCAAGACCACTTTAATATTTGTACAGTAAAGTCAACAATTATAGTGCTACAGGGCAATCGTAATAGAATCCGTTAGCAATCAATAATAACAGAAACTTCACTCAAGTCTCTTACTTCTGACATTTCTAAATTTACATTATGCAGGAGGGGCATCCTTATAATCCTATTCACTGAATCATTCAATAAACCATCAATCTACCATCATCTCCTCCAGTTCAGATCTTACATTTACCTACAGGTCCTTTACTTTGCTATTTCTAATTTGGAGGGAGTATAGAGTAATTTAGTGTATACTTGATTAAGCATATCACGAGCATGACTGACAATGCCCATCATGTGCTCAATCAAAGCAACACTACTTGCATAAGGGCTCCAAAGCCAGTGCTAAGGAGCTATCTTATACAAGTTCATCTCAATTGAACTCTTCATGCGCTGTGCGTAGTCTGAGTACAACTGAGGCATCAATGAGCCTTAACTATTATTGACTTTAGTGATTTAATTGAGATCTCTCATGCGCTGGGCGCAGTCGAAACTCAATTTCAATCTTAGATCATGAGGAAGTCAAAGTACAAATTTTAAATGTCAAATTTAAGATTCAGATTTGCCTATCAAAAAGCAAAGAACATGCATATCTAAATCTATTCAATAAAGCACAATCCTGGCGATCTATCCTATAAGGGCTCCTGAACAGATTCACAACTACGAAATCTCTCTTGCTCCTCCCATGCGCTGGGCGCAATCAAGGAAACAATCGAGCAATTTAAAACTATGCTGTTTACTCTCTATTGCACATGCATCATTAAAGATCGATTAGAGATGTACAACACTTGAATCAGATTCTCATGCGCTGTGCGCAATCGGATCCTATCAAGGAATTAAGAAAGAAGAAGGCAGAGATCAAATCAATCCAAGATGCAAGATTAGAATTTTCAAATGCACACAGTAAAACGAATCAAGAAAGCCACGATTTCAACTCAAATACAACCATTTCGATTGAAGAACCTTCAAATTCGCTGTTTCAACATCAAAAGAACATCGATTTCATACCTGAACTTTCGTCAATTACAAGCTTGAATTCCTCTCTTTTCCTAATTTCTGATCTCTCGCTATGCCTATCAACTATCTGATAAAATGCCTTTTCTCTTTCTCTATTCTATCCTAGTGTGTGTGTAGTGTGTGGGTGTGTAATCTTGGATCTGGAATTTCGCCTAATGAAGCTCACTCTTTTCTCCCCTCCTCTCTTTTTTTTCTTTTCTTCTGGCCTCCTTTTATAGGCGATGTCCCCTTGATTCCTATTGGTCGAGAGCACCTTGGCCCGGCAGTTACACAACAGCTCGCCTCTAACAAATTCTGTTGGGGACCCTTTCTCCTATATCTTTCTTTTTTTCTGGCCACATGCGATTCACAGTGCACCATGATACGACATGTGGGTCCTTATCACCTTTCCTCTCTTCTGTTTCACATACTCCAGGTGCATCTCTCTTTTCCATGCGAAGAGGTCAAATTTTAATCAGGATGGAATACCCAGCGACCTTCTTATGGCTTTTCTTTCGTGAACCTGTTTTCTGTGAGCCGTTCACGATTCCTTCAACCCACCCTTTGTGGTCTTCGTGAAACAAGTGCAGCCAGGGGTCTATTCACTGTACGGAGGGAGAATTTGAATTCCATGTTTCTCTTCTCTGTTTTGTATGTATTGGAGGTGTACGGTTCGATTGTATGAACTGATGTTTGATGGTTATGGTTATTCCTTTACATGGCCGCCTCCTCATTTCTCATTTGCATTTTCTTTTGCCCTTCTCTACATTTCATGCATTTCAGGGGTTGATCTCATGTAGCCAAAGCTATACACACATTATATTCATTTGTCATTTGTTTCATCATCACCTCGTCTTCATTCATTCATCATCACTCTTTTTTTTTAACATACATTTCCTTCCCATTTCCTCCTCCTTTATCATGATTTTTTTATGGTTCAACACAAAGCAACATCGAGATGTACGGTATTAATCGGAAAAGAAATTTTCTTATAAGTTAAATTTTTTTTATAATTTGGTCCGAAGTTTTAAAAGGAATTTTTTTATAAGTTAAAATATGATTAAAATTAGTAAAAAGGGTTTATATCTTCAAAGAATATGATTTTGGGGTTATATCCAATTTTGAAAATTTGAGGGGATTATTTCCAATTGAAGAAGATTTGAGGGGGTTATATCCAATTTTCCATTATTAAATTTTATTTTTGCATAATATCAAATATCGTTAGGAAATTATTTAACAAAAATGATTTTTTTTTTTGGATATGCTGCAAATTATAATGGATTTTTCTGTTTCATTTGTTAAATATTTCTCATAATTTTTTCCTTTGTTTTTTAAAAAAAGAAATGCACACTTGAATTTATCATTTGAAACTAAAAATTTGGACTTTCATTTGGAGTTAACATTTGTATCATATATTCAATCAAAGTACAAAATCAATTATGCAAATCGTATATAAGGAATTAAATACATCCTTCAATTGAATTTTTTTATAAATTTGAATTGGTGTTTTTACAAGTAGTAGAGAAATAGGTATAGGGATGTTGCTGATCGGAGGTAAAATCTAGGTCAAATTTAACCTCAATCTAATCTAATGCAATATAGCTTGAGGATTGAATCCACACGGACGGTTATTCTAAACTATAGACTTTAAGTAATTTAGTTCAATGTAGCTGCATCTAAGACTTTGCTTGCATAGTATATGGCATAAGGTTTCTTGTCACGCCTCTGTCCCAAAACTGCACTGATTGCATAATCACTTGCATCGCACATCAACTCAAAAGGTAATGTCCAATCGGGCGGTTGGAGAATGGGTGCTACCACCAAAACTTCCTTAATCCTACGAAAAGCATCAACACAATCATCATCAAAGTCAAATTCAGCATTCTTCATAGTGAGATTAGTTAATGGTTTTGCAATTTTAGAAAAATCTTTAATGAACCGCCGGTAAAAACCGGCATGACCCAAGAAGCTTCGAATGTCTCTAACGCATGTTGGCTGCCTCAATTTCTCAATGACTTCCACTTTCGCTTTGTCAACCGAGATCCCTTGAGACGAAATCACGTGGCCAAGTACCACCCCCTCGCGAACCATGAAGTGACATTTCTCCCAATTCAACACTAGATTCACCTCTTCACACCGCTTCAACACCTTAACCAAGTTGGCTAAGCAATGATCGAAGGTTGTACCATAGACCGAAAAATCATCCATGAAAACTTCCATGTCTTTCTCAATGAAATCGGAGAATATCGCCATCATAGCTCTTTGGAAAGTGGTTGGGGCGTTACACAATCCAAATGGCATCCTTCGGTATGCATAGGTACCATATGGGCATGTAAAGGTTGTCTTCTCTTGGTCGCTTGGATGAATGGAGATTTGGAAGAACCCGGAATACCCATCCAAATAGCATAAATAGGAATGATTGGCTAGTCTCTCCAAGAGTTGATCAACAAATGGAAGGGGAAAGTGGTCCTTTCTCGTGGCGGTGTTGAGCTTTCGATAATCTATGCACATCCTCCAGCCCGTGACCACTCGGGTTTGGATTAACTCATTATTGTCGTTCTTCACCACCGTAGTACCTCCCTTCTTAGGCACCACATGAACCGGACTAACCCACTTGGAGTCGGAAATCGGATAAATGATCCCGGCTTCAAGTAGCTTGAGAACTTCTTTCTTCACCACCTCCTTCAAGGTTGGATTTAATCTTCTTTGATGCTCAATGGTTGGCTTGCAATCTTCTTCCATGAGAATCCGGTGAGTACAAATGCTCGGATCTAGACCTTTCAAATCATCAATTGAGTAACTAATAGCCTTACGATGGGATCGCAATTCCTTCAAGAGCTTCTCAATTTCTTCATTGCTTAGATGTGCACTCACTATCACTGGATATGTTTCATCAGGCCCCAGGTATTGGTACTGGAGGTTGGAGGGCAAAGGCTTCAGATTCAACTTCGGTTGTTCAGGGCTGGCCTCCTGGCGGGTAGCCAGGATTTCTGGCGAGTCGCCAGAAACAGTCCTGAGAGCGTTCACTTCCTCTTCAGCGTCTGGTTCCTCCTCCAAACTCGCCAAATAAGCATCACATTCCTCCTGGTTGTAGATAGGGTAGGTGTAGGCTTTCGTCACCGCCGAATTGAACTCTTCTTGTACCATTTCATCAAGCATATCCACCATGCAACAAGTATCTACTTGGTTGGGCAGCTTCAATGCTTTTTCAACTTCAAATTCAGCTGTTTCGTCTCCTACCTTCACGAGGATCTTTCTATTCCTACAATTGATAAAAATACCAGCAGTTGCTAGAAATGGTCTGCCAAGAATAATAGGTACCTCGGGGTCTTCTTCTATGTCTACAATTACAAAGTCACACGGAACCACAATATCTCCAACTTGAAGTGGCACGTCTTCAACAATTCCCAAGGGCAAACGGGTCGATCGGTCTGCAAGTTGCAATGTCATCCGAGTCGTCCTCAATTCTCCCACACCCAGCTTGTTGAAAATAGATTCGGGCATGAGACTCACACTTGCTCCTAAGTCCAGCAAGGCTCTCTTGATGTTTGCCTCCCCAATCTTGCACGGAATAGTGAATCTCCCAGGATCTTTCAACTTCGGGGAAAGTTTCTTGGTTGATACGGATTTGCTCTCATGAGTTACAGCAATGCAAACGTCCTCTAGTTTCTTCTTGTTTGTTAGAATATCTTTTAAGAACTTAGCATAGGAGGGCATTTTGGTCAACATGTCGGTGAAGGGTATGGAGATTTGGATTTGCGTCATTATCTCCATGAACTTGCTATGTTCCTTATCTTCCTTTGCCTTGGCTAGCCTTTGAGGATATGGAACTTCTGGCGCATAGCGGGTCTGAATCGGAGCCTTGGTCTTGCCTTCCTGAGCTTCAGGATCTTTTCTGGCGGGGTCGCCAAGATCCTGGCGGGGTCGCCAGGATCCTGGCGGGTCGCCTGAAATCGTCCTGAGAGCTCTGCATTCTGCGCATCATCCTGGCGGGTCGCGGTCCGCCTGGATCAGTCCTGAGACCGATTCGTCTGGATTTTTTGGCCCATCGTACTCCGTTCCACTCCTTAGTCAATGTGTGACACTCTTGACTTCTCCGTTGGGGTTCACTTCAGGTTGACTTGGAAACATCCCGGTCTTCGTTAAAGCTCCTAGGCTTTGAGGATTTGCCAATTTGCTTTGTTGAATGAGGAATTGCAAGGACTCGCGAACTTGCTTCATCTAATCAAAGACCGTATGATTCCACTCCGTTTGATCTGCCATGAACTTGTCCACCAAATTTCTATGTTGCTGATAGTAACTAACTTGATTGTTATTACCTGTTGCGTTGTTGTTAGGCTTGTTTTGAGGTGGTAGTTGAGCTTGCCTCGGATTCGCGCACCCGCTTAGATTGCCATAAGATAGCCTAGGATGGTTTCTCTTGTCTCGGTACACGTAATTCTGGGGCGCGTAGGGCGGAGGTGCCATGATTGCATTAACATCGGCTATTGGCTCGTCTCTTGCTACCAAGTGACATGTCTTTGCTGTATGTCCTTCTTCCTCACAGAATTGACACTTTTGAACCGCCTCCACGGGTTTGGTCTTCATTTCCTTCATCATTGTGGTCAAGGCGTCCAGTTGAGCTTGCAAATGGGTTGATTTGTCTACTTCTATCATCCCTCCTTTGGAATTCTTCTCTCTCACCGACCAATTGGTTTGAGAGCTCGCCATGCTTTCGATTAGTGCCTTTGCATCCCTACACCCTAGGTCGAGAAGAGACCCACCTGCAGTTGAGTTAACACTTTGACGAGTTTGATGATTCAAACCGTCATAGAAACTACAAATTAGTCTATCCTGGCCTATATCATGATGAGGACACATTCTCAACAAATCTTTAAAGCGTTCCCAAGCTTCAAACAAATTTTCATCATTTTCCTGTTTAAACCCAATTATCTCCCTCACAATCGATGTGGTTTTGATTCTAGGATAGAACCTTTCCAAGAAGGCCTTGGCCAAATCATCCCAACAAGTAAACGGGTTACTATTGAAACTATTCAACTAATCCTCTGCTTGGTCTCTAAGAGAAAAAGGGAAAAGAGTTAACCGGATTATATCGGTAGCGACTTCTTCGAGGTTGAGAGTGATGCAATTCCGTAGGAATCGCTGCAAATGCTTGTTCGCATCTTCCGTCGGATTCCCACTAAATTGGTTCTGTTGGATAAGGGCAATGAGAGATGGGTTGAAGAATAGATCGCGAGTCCTTCGAGCTTGGGGAGGGTTGACTCCAAGTCGGACATTATTTGCGGTTGGGGCTCCGATCTACTTCAAAGGTCGATTCTCCGCAGCAATCCTTGCCGCCTCCCTAGCATCATCAAGGGCTCGTTGAAGCACAGCTGGATCTACCATCAACGGCCCGTCTCCTTCTGGACCAATAGGTGGGTTCCCGTTCAGGTCTGCCATTGGTTTCGCGTCGTCGGTGTCTTTCGAACCTTCCTCGGGACGGTCTCTGGCGGGTCCGCTTGGATCCTGGCGGGTCGCCTGAAATTGTCCTGGCGGCTGATTCGCGAGTTGAGCTAATGGATTTTGCCTTCCTCGTTGGTAAACCAGCAAGGGAGTCGAAATAGGTGATGAAGTCGAAGTTGTGGCCTCCTTGGCTTCTATTTGTTCTCCCGAAAAACGAACGGTTTGGGAAACAAACGAAGCGGAAGGTCGGGGTGTCTCGTCGCTCTTGGCTTGGCTCCTCTTAAAGTACTTGCACTCGCTTGCGGGTTGAGGTTGCTTAGACTTCTTCTTCCCGGCCAGCGTATACTCCTACAAACAAGGAAACAAGAGGAAAAGACAAAAGATCAATAAAACTTAATTACCTAAACTTAAATCTAGTCACCGTCCCCGGCAACGGCGCCAAATTTGATCGGAGGTAAAACCTAGGTCAAATTTAACCTCAATCTAATCTAATGCAATATAACTTGAGGATCGAATCCACAAGGACGGTTATTCTAAACTATAGACTTTAAGTAATTTAGTTCAATTGATCTAGGGGTAAACAAGTCAAAGAGTTGGTTAATTAATTAAAAATAATAAATTTAAACTAAAGAAATTAATTCTAAACTCTGATTAATCTCTAATTTACTCTAAAAATTAAGGTAAAGATCTAAACTCGAATTAAGGACTTAAACTAGGGTCAATTGATCGGGTTCCACTTCCAGGCACTATCCTGGCGGGTCGACAGAACAGTACGACAATTCAGTTTAATTAGTTTCTAAGTTCTCTAAGTTCAGGTTTTTGGCTTAAACTCTGGTCCAAATACTAACTCTCGTTCTTGATTTGGTATCACTAAGTTTTAACCTCTAAACCTCCCTAAAAACCTAAGTTTCAACTCTCGTTTCTTGGCTTAAGTTTTAGGGTTTGCTTTAACTATTCGGTAGGATATCCTAGATCTCTCGATCTTAGGAGGGAATAAACCTCTCGGCTAAGTTCCGGTTTCACCTTTTGGGTATACTAACTATCCTATGGTTTGAGAACACAAATTGTTTTGAAATTAGGGTTCTATTTGCTTATCTACGAGGTCAGGCCTAACCAAGTGAGCAAACCTTCAAATCAATTTAATTCAATTCACAATTTCAGCAAATAAACTCAAGTAAAGCAAAGCAACTTAGAAAAATCAGAAAACTAAATCAAACTTCATTAATCTACCAAGTCATGGTTCCCTACAATTGCCCCGAAACTAAACTACTCACTAAAAGTCATACTAAACATAAAGATAAAAGGTTTCAGCAAACTAAACATCAAAGACAGAAAATAGAGAAAGTTTATAACAAGAAACAACAGCAAACAACTCTCAGCGTGTCTTCTGGCGGGTCGACAGGAGGCAGCTGGATGGAAATTCTGCTATCTTTTCTTGATTTCTCTATCTCTAAACTGACTTGTCCCTTTCTGGAGCTCTCCCTATGTTTAAATAGCTCTCAAAGGAGGTTTCCATAGGTGGAGATCATGTCTGGTTCGTCCAAGAATAGAGAAAGTGCTCTGCCAGAAATATCTCTCCAAATTGGGCAGGTCGGTTTATATCTGGCGGGGTCGACAGGAATCCTGGCGGGTCGTCAGAAATCCTGGCGGGTCGCCAGACCAGGGGATTTGTCTGGTTTGACCCTGTTCCTTTGCTCCAGTCGCTTGGACTCTGATTTGCTCCGCTTGAAACACTGCCTTGGGCCCAATTTTGCTCCAAATCATCACTGAACCTGAAATTAGACAAGGGCAAATAGCAGTACCATATTTCTAACCTAAATTGCATTAAATCTAACTAAAACACAAACATTTAATTGAAATTAAGGCCTAAAAGGGTTGAATATTTCGATGTGAAACCCGCCTATCAGTTGCAATAACAACATATCATAGGGGCCGTTTGGATCCCATGGGGATTTTGAGGAATTTCATCTTCCTACCATAAATTTATTATAAACAATCCAAACTCTTCACAAAATTACACACTTTCCAATAAATTTATTCCTAGGAATTGCAACTTCCCCAAATTCCCCAACTTCCTAAGCGATCCAAACGGCCCCATATATTGTTTTTAGTAATTTCCGTGTTTGGATGTGCGGCGGATGCATGGCGGTAAAAAATTGAGAATCCATGGGTGCGTTTGGATCATTGGAAGAAAGAAGAAGAAGGAAAAAGAAGAAAAATAATTATAAACAATCCAAACTCTTCACAAAGTTACACACTTCCCAATACTTCTTCCTTTTTTTCCTTCTTTCCACTCCTATCCAAACGGAGCCCATGAGGATTAAATTTGATAAAATATAAATTATTTATTGATATGATGCGTTGGGAATTGAGCATATTCGCAGAAGTTAATTTAACAACCCTAAAATATAGTAAGAATACAAAATAATATTATATTCTAACGTATACGCTACGATAAAGTAGTCTGTTTAATTTTAGCAAATAATTGAATAAGTTATAAAGTGTCTGGACATAGGTATGGCTGTCAACGATATACCGTTTCGCCGTTTTTCGTTCCGTTCCGTTCCAACGGAACGGATAACGGTACGAATTTTCATTTCGTTTTCAGAAGCGGAACGGTAAACGGAATAATAGGGCATATCGTTGTTGAAACGGAACGGTAAACGGAACGAATCATTTCGCTTCCGTTTCGACAAATACAAGTGTTTTTAGTGTAAATATACGTTGTTCCGTTCCGTTCCGTCCAAACGAAACGAATAACGAAATGAAATGGCATACCGTTTACTGAAACGGAACGGAATATAGAATGGAATAGCATACCGTTTACTGAAACGGAACGGCAAACGGAATGAGCCATTCCGTTGCCGTTGTAAACGTTAGACACCCCTAGACATAGGTATGTTCTCAAATCAAATATCATTCAAGAAATTGGTATGTTTATCATTACCAATAGTTTTCGCAATGCGCAAAAGTCTAAACATAAAAATTAATATCCTTCCATAAAAGGGGAAGCCCCATCTTACCCTTGTATTTAATTTGAACTAAATCTTTTTCAAATTCCGTGATACTCGTTGAAAAAACACTCTAACTCCATTTACTGGGCAATGAAAAATTCATTTGTTGATTCATGGGTGAGTTTGGATATAGGAAGAAAGAAGAAGAAGAAAGAAGAAGTAAGAAAAAAAATTATAAACAATTCAAACTCTTCACAAAATTACACACTTTCCAATACTTCTTTTCACTTCTTCTCTTCTTCCCTTCTTCCCACACCTATCCAAACGGAGCCAAAAAGAATTTCCTACTCCCCCCCTCTCTCTCTCTCAAACAAATTTAACTCCCCCATCTAACAATGTGAATATTTTTACTATAAAAATGGTACAATCGCATTAATTCTTTAGTAAGACAGCCAATAAGGATGCTTGAAATGTTAACACATGATTTAACACAACTATGCTTCCGCCTAAAAAAATTAATCTACCCTTCCATGCAATAGATGTGGGATTCGAACCCAGAACTTTCCGTAGAAAGGAAAATGCCATTGCCAACTGGTCCCTACTAGCGGAGGTGATAGGGGTTTATTGGATACATTTAACAATTAACGATAGTTAAGAATGTATCGGATATTTATAAATTTAATACGCTAGCTATTGTTCGTCTGTTGCTTTAATTAGAAAATTAATAAATATATTTTTTTGTGACCAGACCTGTCTTTTATCTCCCTTTGATATTGTTTCACCTGTTATTTATTTCTAATAATTTATTATGGAAAATATACTAGAGATATTTTTATTTCTATTTTAAATGAAGAGTCAATAAGCTTATATGAAGATTCACATCTAGTCATAAATTAACTTAGATCAAAACAATTAATGGTCGAGACCGTATATAACAAACTAAATATTTACACTTTTTTTAATCTGATTGTTTACATCCTTAGGTTGGTGTTTTATAAGTAGTAGAATATGATGAGATATGATAGGATCCATCGTCATAATCAAGAATAAAATCACTTTCTATTTTGAGCTATTGTTGCTCAGTTCTGCCTTCTAAGCTAATAAACTTTATATTTCTGTTAACTTACTTTTTTCACCCTTCTTCCCCTCACCTCTTCTCATGTCGCTGATCCCTCGCCACTCGTACTCTCTTGTCTCCTTACCCTAGTGCCATCGACTCCCCTCCTCCCAAGACCCGCACATTACTAATTGTCCTGAAAAATATGTTAATTGCCATAGTAAAATGGGACAATCACAGAGTATAGTAGGACAATTGAAGTGGGGTTGGCATGAGGTGGGACAGTGGGAGGGGAGGAGGCAACGTAGGTGTCAGGAGTGGAGGATGTGGGTAAGCACTGAATAAGTGCTGGACAACGTTGGATGGAAGGTACGATCAAGTTAAGTAAAAATCGCTGAAGTAATTCTGATTGTTGATGTGTTTTTAATTACAAGTGCTAAATAAAAAGCATGCAAATTTTTAAAAGTTCAGATACCAACATTTTGATTGTCTCCAAATGTCAACATTTTGCTATTTAGTCAGTTTTTTAAAAATTTTAAAATTCTTTTAAATCCAAATCATTGATTTTATATCTAATTCAACGAGTGATGTGTTTTCATATAAATTTTATAAATTTTAGAGTTTATTTGACACTCGATCAAAAGCTAAAATTTGAACTTATTAGAATGAATCTATCATGGTTAACAATATTCGTTTGTTTTTCTATCTATTGATCGAATATCAAATAAATTTCAAAATTTACAAAATTTATACGAAAATGCATCACTCGTTAAACTAAATATGATCAATTGTTTGGATTTAATGTTTAAATTTTAAAATTAAAAAAATAATTTAATAATAAAATATTGATATTTAGTGCCACCAAAGTATGGTAGCGGAATCTTCCTCGTGTTTAAATTATAGTTACAAAAATTACGCTACAACATTGTCCGATATGTTATCCAAAAGGAATTTAGCACTAAGCATGTTAAAATACATGTGAAGGAAAGAAAAAAAAAACTATCGAGGTGCATAAAAAAACATCCTAGCATCAAATTTGTAACATCCACAGGCGGATCTAAAAGGGGTGGCTTAGGCCCTCGTCCTGTCGCCCCTCTTGATTTCTAAGTACTTATATATATTTTCTCACTCCTCTTTAAAAAAAATGTAATATATTATATACCGAGTACAATAAGAAAATAAGTGTTTTAGTCCTTATTTTATGTCTATGTATATATATATTTAGTTCGATTTATGAAATCTAACACCGATCACATGTCAAGTTAAAGGCTCTGTTTGGATGCAAAAAGAAGAAGAGGAAGAAGGAAGAAGGGAAGAAAAAAAAATTATAAACAATCCAAATTCTTCACAAAGTTACACACTTCCCAATACTTCTTCCCACTTCTTCCCTTCTTCCCTTCTTCCCACACCTATCCAAACGGAGCCAAAGATTCGAAAACGGCATGACGTGATTATAAATTACATATACACATGGAGTAATCCAATCCGTATTTATGGCTCCGTTTGGATACGGTTATTTCCAATTGAGGAAGATTTGAAGGGGTTATATCCAATTTTCCCAATAATGCATTATGATGTCACACATTGAGTGGGAGTGTTTCCTAAGTATATTTAACGGAATTATCCTTCAATCAACTGTAAAATTTATTAAAAAATAAAAAAAAATAATTGAGTCGCAAGATGGAAAAAAATATATTGCACATAATAACCGTCCATTATGCTCCTCTTGCTAATCGGGTTTGCTGCAAGCCGGGTCGAAAGTAGCACCTTATCTATAATTTATATATAATTATATATAATCTATAATATTAGTTAAGTCGCGATATTTTGTTTTTTTTTATTTGTGACCGCTATTTTGTATAATCAAAAATAATTTTTTATAATTTAAATAGTTTTTATTTTTTATTTCTATAATAAAACTATTTTGAATTATAAAAGAATATTTTTTATTATACAAAATAAAGTTACAAATAGAAAAACAAAATATCACAAATTAATTAATATTATAGATTATAGATTATAGATTCGGATATCTAAGATAATTTATGCTGAAATATAAAATATTGTCATCTAAAAAAATATAATGCAGCTTAACTGCGACTGCCTATTATCGTGCCATCGGAAAGGACAGCCTCCGGCCCGACCCATTACTATTGGGTTCGGATCTGACTAGCAGCATCCGACAAGAGAAAGCGCCGACCTATTCTCTGTTGCCACACAAGACACAACTTAGGGATCCTGTTGTCTCTAGTCTAGGGTTTAAGAGACATCAAGCGGTACAGGTTGTTACTTTCTCCGGATAACCATGTCGGAACCGAGCAGGGAGCTGCTACATCTTCCTTCAAATCCCTCTATTCTCGGTCCGCTATCCCTATCTCTCTCAACCTCGTTTCTTATTATTATTATTATTATTATTTTTGCTTTATGGCTATTATAGTGATGCATTGAGGTTATAATAACATATAGGAGTAAATGTTAGTTAATCATAGAACCATAAAAGTGAGGACTAAGGTAGCAGTCAAGGGCTAATTAGTAATTGAATCGTAACAAAGGGTTTTGGTTTTGTAGAGATACTTCAATTGGGTAGCAGAGAGCAAAAGACCAAGCAGAAACAGGATTCCAGACAGCAGCCTTCCACTGCTTCTGTACCTCGGAGCGAAGGTACACTTTGTTAAATTATATGGATTTTTTTTTTTTCAGGATCTGCCAAACTATGGATGGAAGGTAGATGTCTTGTGTTTTGTTTTGGTTTTGTGATGAATATATATGTTTCTTGTTCTCCAGTTTTAGGGAAAGTGAAGAACTTTTTGGGTGAAATTGCAAAGGCAAACGAGCAGCTAGCAATTGATGCACAAGTAAGTTCATATGACAATAGTAGGAATGGAGATAATTGTAATCTAACCCTACAAATTGTTAGAATACCCTACTTGCCCGGTCCATTTTCACCCCAAATCTAATTTGAGTGATGTCCTCCAATCTTCTCTACAAAATATCTTAAGTATTATATGCATATGTTCTTAAAATTTACTATATAAAATGTTTCTCTCTTTTGCCAAGTATTCTATTTCTTATTTCTATCTCTGTTGACTTCAGGAGAAACCTAGAGAGGAGATTGATCTAGAAGCACTTACCGGCAATGAAAAGGAATATATTGAGATGGTAAGTCCAGGAATATATACCAACATGTTGAAGGGCCTACATCAACATGTTTGTACCCGGTCTTGAAACTGTACCAGTTTGAGCCTAATTAAAATTTGCCTATTCCAATCTCCCGAGGCAAGAAACTCCAGCGGAACTTTCTTGTAGGCTCCGCAGTGTATCAGTTTCATGCTGGTGGTATGTATAGTGGTTTCTTAAGAATAGCACTGTTAACTTTATGGAAGGTTCTGGTAGAGTTTGACGATTAGCTAAGTGCACTTATCTCATCTGAGCAAGCTTTTAAATTTCGTTTTTTTCGGTATGACGGTCCGGAGTTGATATAGCGGTGCGGCGTTATTTCGGTGAAAAAACGGCGAAAAAACGGTGTGCATATACGAACATATGTGTCAAACTCATATTATACAAATAGTCAAATACTATATTACAAGTCGAACTTCTATATTTTTTTGAATGTGCTAATAATCTAATTATAATCTATATACGATTGGTACTGGATCTTCTCTTTGTAACTTGCACATTCTATTTCCTACCAGAAATATAGGTAGTAAAACAAATAATTCCTCTAAAGCTCAACAATACGACAATAGTACAATACTAATTAATTAATCCTTAACATCCAAATATCCAACTTAACAACAATTCATACGACAATACAATAGTAATCTCTAAAGTGATAAAGTCTAATCCATACGACAATAGTACAATACCAAATACCAAAATGATTAAATTATCTCCGTTTTTTCACCGAAAAACGAAATATTTTCGCCGAAATAACGGCGTTTTTTCGAAAATAACGCGTTACGAATTTTTTGGGTTTGAAACCGTAACGGTGGTGCGTTTTTGTCCGAAATACCGAAATTTCCGAAAAAACGGCGTTATTTCGCCGAAATTTAAAAGCTTGCATCTGAGTGATACACAACGACCTGTGATACTATTTGTCGCTTCACAGCCCTTAATTCAAATTCTTAACTTTCTTCATATTGGTCTGCTTGATTTATTTTCAGCCTTCAGGAGATTTGTCAATTGCTCTGATTTTGGTCTTTGAAAATTCAAGAAAAAAGAAGGGAAAAATATAAAAAAAAATTGAATTAAACCTTGTGGCTAAACACAATACAAAAGTTTAGGGTCCCTCTGCTCTAGTTGTTTTTTGTATTGTCAGTAATTTGATTTAGAAAGCTATGACAGTATGAAAAGGTTGCTGTTGCAAAAAGATAGAAAGAAATGAAGTCTTTTTTTTGTGTCAATGTAAATGAATTTGAACATAAAAAGTTCTCACAGCATGATCAATTTACAGGACTTGCTTTTAGGAGTTGCTGACCTCAATTCAGATGAAGCAGTTGCTGCAGCGGAGTCCGATATGTGTGGCACTCAGTCAACCGTAATACCAGTTGCATGCGATTCCTCTTCTGATGAAGAGGAAGGAGAAGACGAAAGCGATGCAAGTGATAATGAGGAGGAAGATAGCATAGTCCATTCTGAGAAAATTGTTAAAAAGGCAGAAAATATAGAGCCAAAAAAGAAAAGACAAAAAATTGTGGTGCTCAATTAGTATGTTGCTACTTGCACCTGGGAGAATGAAGGTCTTGGATTTTGATTGCAATGTTTGATCAATTTTCGAGGGAGATGGGTTTAAAATGGTTAAAAGCGAGAAGTCAAACTTGGAAATTTTATATGTAAATTTTATTAGATAATTGTGGAAGAAACTGCCATGACCCCATGAATCATACAAATTGGGGGAGATTGAAGGCGAGTTTTGGGATTTGGGATATGTTGGATAACTTGTGGTACTTTGGATATAAAGTGGTTAAAGTCACAACAAAGAGATTAGAGGGGGTAGAATTCGATTCATTCAACATCATATCCTAATTACAAGGATTTGATGGACTTCTATAAGCCATCCTACAAGGATTTGATGGACACTTTATATTTTCAGAAACGTATTCTATTAGACACCCTTATTAATATTCCTAGTAATCACTTATTATATGCCTACCAATAATTCTTATCATTTCATATCCAATACCTTTAAATTTTTTTTATTATTATTATTATATTTATTTATTTATTTATTTATTTTTTTTGAAAAAGTAGGCTAGTTTCATCAACATAATGAAACTGAAACGTCTTCTTTTTTTACATATATTATTCTAACCCGTTACTGGAAGGTGCTGTAAGAATCTGCGCATACGCTGGGTTCGGTTGTTCTATTGGAGAATAATAGAATGTAAGCAATGCGACATGGTATTGGCTGAATTATTCAGTTGAAAAACGTCTACAACCAAGCTAGTGGTCTTTAGAAAAGATGATGACGACTTTTGGGTTATCGCCAAAGCCCTTTCTTTTGAAAGCATTAAAAAGTAATATGCATCATCAAAATCGAAATCTTCAAATCTGTACTTCTAGCTCAAAAACACTCTGGGACGTCTCTATTTATATTTATATTATGCATTTCTCTACACATAATCCTAGCCTTTACCTGGATGTCAAACATTATGCTTCAGATTGTATAGAAGAGGCCAAGGGACACAATTCATTATGCCACAACTTAAATAAAGCAATAACAAGATCCTATCCTTCACATCTTCTCCGTTTTATTAGACTTGAATTTTATGAGGGATCTGCACCCTCTGAACATGATTAGTTTCTATTTTAGTTTCTCATAAGTTCTCTATTTTGTTCGTCCTTTCTTTTTCTTTGCCTTCTTTCGGAGAGTGAATCTGCCATTTCTTTTTTTAAATTACTTCTTATTTAATACAAAATTTATGGGACTTGGATCTCTAATTTTCTTCAAAAAAAAGAAAAAAAGAACTAAAATTTCATTGATAGGATCTCATATCTTAGTTTGGATCTAAGCTTAGTGTGAAGTCGCTAAACTGATAGTGTGGGCACGACATGCAAGCAGATGATAACATTAAACACTAGGCTAGTCCATTAGAATGCATTCTTTGATAGTCTGCTAAGATAATTGTTCACCTAATTAACTTTACATAGCATAAATTATAATTAATAGAAGTAAATGATGCCTATGGCTTAATTCACAACAAATTAACATTTCAATAGCTGGCCAATCTTTAGGAGTCAAATATAAGCTTAAAACAACCTCTTACTGTTGTCGCTTTCTAGCCTGCAATAGATATACAGTGCTGATATCAGCTCGGCTGCTTCTATAAAGTAGCAAACATTTTCACGTAAACAACACACAAGAAAGCATATATCAAAAGTCTGTAAAATTCAGTTACTCATGTTACACCTCTAAGTCAATTGCTAAACCACCTCGTAAGGATGCATGCACAGCCCATACAGGTTGAGTTCTAAGCTTGTCTGGTGCCAAATGAATGGTACTTACCAGCAGAAATCTTTCTTACGGTCATGAATCATGGTTGGAAACTCTTCTAAGTTTCCAAAATAACTCGATTCTAAGCAAGTCCCAACATAATTGTTGAATCAAATTAAACAAACAATAGTTAATCCTACTCCGCACTGCCCAAGAAGAAGTCAATAATAACAACAACAAATCAAAGAAAATAATAAGAAAATTAACAGGTCCAGGAAGTAAGAGATGAATATATAAACTTTGACCTACCAAGGCTGGGTAATCATCCAAGAGAGATTGTCTTCTCCTCCTATAGGAACCTGAATTTGGAGTCTCCATAGCTGGTGATCTACTTGTTGACCTTCTTGGTGGGGTCAAATTCTAAGAGCCAAGAGAAAAACATAAAATAGTTAAAAAAGCAAAATAATAGAAACAAAATGAGATTTAAGGAGCAGGACATATTTATAAGAGTGGAAGGAGACCTCTGAAGAGTGTTGAGATGTTCAAATCAACTAAGCACACAAATCTGATAGGTTAGTATTTAATGCAACAAGTAAAAATAAATCTTACCACCAAAAGATGTACAGTGCTTCTTGAATGATAACATAATTGCACAAATTAGACAAAGTAGCCCCAACAGCACGCATTTATTGTTTGTGGAACAATATGAAATGTTTGTGCCTATGCTGGATCCGCAAATAGGAATTGCGGGATAATGGTTTCTAAATTTCTTACTGGAAACAAAAGCTCAAGGTTGACATGAGGTCCAATTAACAATACGTCCCCTAAGTTAAAATAGCAGTTGTATGATGCTAGCAAAGAGAATAAATTAGCCACATCTTATCACATGACTACTTGTCATGATCAATCATTAAATCAATACTGAATGTCTCCAAAATTAACATTTGTTAGCAAATGATTTACTGAATGAGATTAGTATATAATTAGTAGTAAAGATATTAAGTTAAATTCTACTTAGATATATGCTAAAAGGAATGTACACAAAACTTTTGCGCATTAAAAGTAGCTTTTTCATAATAATTGCTGCATTTAATGTACATTGTAATTAAAACAGGGTATTCATACTACAGTACAATGTTGCTACAAATACCAGTCTTTATAAATATTTGTTTTGGCTGCTACTCAATATGATAAATATGACTCGATTTCCCACTGAGGATAAACTGAAGAATATATCAGTGTGCATTATTCATTGGAGTTGTTACCGATTTTCAGGTTTTGATCTATTTGCAAAATAATATAAGGTATAACAACCTTAATGGCATTCTTGTCCCTTGAAAAGAGCTCACGCTCGTCATACTCCTGATTCTCCTTCTCAACCAGACGAATGAGAGCGTCACAGCGTTTTCCCAGTTCATGGGCTGTTCGTGACTGCACAAACCAGTCGAAACGAAACAAGTGGTTAGTGCGGAACTCCTCCTTCAGCTCATCCCAGTTGCCATAACCAATCTCATGGATCATGCATAGCTGGAAACGGAAAATGGCACATACTTCAGACAAGTTTAGAACATATAGTAAAATGTATGCAATGACTATAAGAGCCTCTACTCTTATGGAGAAGAAATTACATATGGTTTGCTAAATTCCATAGAAGTGACATATATATCAGTGTAATCCTATAAAACAAGAAACATCATGATAAATTACATATGGCTTGAATTATGTGCATCCCTTGCATACTGATTTCTTTCAAATCCAAACATACTTCTCCTGTCGAATGGAAACACATTTATGACAGAACATACCATAAAGCGATCACATTCTTCATTGTACAGCTTTCCTTTGTTCTGGCCATACTGTATTTTAAGCTCATGCCACGGGTTCTGATAACGAGACATCTTTTTTGCAATTGCCTGCATTATCTCCTCTTTACGAGAAATCCTTGCTTCGCCTTTCTCTATGTTCTTAATTATTCGATCATAATCTGGAAGTCATACTAAATCAGATATCATTTTTGAGCTGAAAAAAAACATATGAAGCAGCAAAGTGTATACCATTCAATTCTTTGTATCTTTCTTTGAAGACCTTGGCATATCTGCATACCTCCTCTTCTGTCTTTCCCTCCATTTCAGAAGCTATATTCCTTATGTCATTTCTCCCATACTTTTCACAAGCTCGAACAAATGTATTGAAATCCCTCTTTGTCCATGTTGAGAAACCCTATGTTTCCAAGAGAAAAAAAAAAATCTAAATAGGAATAGTGCATCTTATTTATTTAAAAAAAATATACATCTAAAGACTTTTCTTTACCTCTTGCAACAAACGCTCCTTCTCTTCTTGTTCTTGGGGACTCAATGGTTCACCAAAGTCTCATGAGGTAAAGATGTCAGAAATAATTAGAAAGCTGCTTTTGGTGTCTCGATAAAGCAAAAGAAAAAATATAAAAAAACTTGAAATTAAACCAAAGAAAGATGTAAAATAAGATCAAACATGTACCTTCATCATCACCATCACCAATTAGATCTTTTCTTTCATTCAGCTGCTGAACCTGTGGGTTTGGCAAAATAAAACTAAGAGCTTACAAACTGTAAAAGGTGGGAAAAAAGCCTCTCTTAAGAGCATATGCTAAAAGAGCAAAACAAACAGTTAGTCTAGATATAATATTCAAAAGTGAAAAAGAGGTGGAGCAGGAACATACTATCTGATAACGCACTTCTTTCTCATATAATTGATTTAATCTCTTCATGTCAAAGAACTGAAAATCATGCCTGAAAAAGATAAAATAAAAATTAAATGCTGGTGATAAACCACATGTGCCACATCCCCCCCCCCCCAAACCAATAATAATAATAATAATAATAATAAAAATGGAAAGAAATGAAAAAGAAAAAAAAAAACAAACACCAAATACCAAATACCTATGTTGCTGAATATAGTATCCAATAAGATACGGATGATAAGGCAATACAGCATGTTTCAAAAACCTAGGACCAGATACATCTTACATGTATATAATTTTGTATTACTTTATCAATTGGTGTAGAGAATTGTTTTTTTTTTATTTTTCACCAAAAGTATAACAGATATGATTTATTATAAAAGCACAATGTACATATTAAGAAAGCAGTTAATATACTTTTATTTTATTAGAAACTAATAATTCTATACATATTATTATACAATGATCCAATGAGTGGATTATAAATTGATTTACATGTATAATAATACAGTGATTCCTTGTAACAAAATAAAACAACTGTACAAAATATCTTGTTTCCTCCAAAATATATCTTTATGACTGATAGCACTGGGCCTAATTCAGATAAGGCCTAAAGCTCCCGCATTACTGTTTGGAAGCCAAAAACAAAGGAAAATAAAGGACAAATTAAGTTCGGATTTGAAGTGTCTCTTTAGCCCCCACATTACCATTTGCATTTAATATTTAATATGCCACATGGCATATCACCACAAGTGCATTCTGCTGAAATCTGTATTTGATAATATAGTCCCTCAAGTGCTGTATCTTGATAACATGACCAAACACCAAACACAGTTTATAGCACTTACAACTGAGGCATGCGAGGGATTCGAGGCTCTCTTTGTCTAGAAGGAGCTCCTTGACGCAGTGCTTGCTTGTAATAATCTACATCTGAGTAACTGAAAGGAGAGACCAGGAATTAGCACCTAAACTTTTAAAAGTTGTTTGCAGACCTCTGTGACATAATATAGTGAACATAAACTTCACTATTTACTTCATGATTCTTACTTGCGTTTTCTTTCCCTTTTTGGTGGTTCAATCCAGTTATCAGCAACGAGCTTCTTGAAATCAGTTTTATTATCATCCTTCACAAATAGAAATTAAGAACAAGCAATCAAAACTCAAAGCAAAAATTATTTTACAAGGTTCACATGAAATATAGAGAAAATATAATGTAAAATATCATTCAAGTACTGAGAAGCTCAATAAGACATGAGATGGCTGATACACATTATGTCAGGGATACTTGAATCCAAAAATTACAAACCTAATTTTTAAACCATGCCCGGCAGGGCCAGTCTATGCCTTTGGCTTATTGCTTTGGTCGGGTTACAACTGTTGATCTGTTAAACCCTAACTGAGATATAAATTATTTAGCCAACTTAAGCTCAACAAAGTTTCAATGAGGTAACTTCTACCTTGTCATCATCAAAGTCATACAACTCGGCAGCTGCACGAAAGAAATACGCAGAAGTTCACCAAATAAAGGAAAAAAAATTTATGGTAAGATCATAAGGACAAAAATGAAAAAAAAAAAAAGAAGACAAGCATACTGTCATCCATCTTAAACTTGATGGCATCCTCTGTAAATTTCTTCATTTTTGCATCAAGCTCAGCTGTTGTTTCCTCTCCTTTTGCAATTATTCGATCAATGTCTTCATCAGTTATTGTGCTGTCCTTGGAGCTGAACACCATTTCAGCACCAAACCTCACCATTTGTAACAGTTCATCCTTGTTGACGGCTGACGAGAGGGAAATTTTACCCAAACTAAGTAATGAAAAATAGAATAATTATTCTAATAAAATCAGCAGGAAAACAGATTGCCTACCTTTCTGTTCTGCTAACCGTCCCTGTTGGATAACCAGAGCATCAAGTGCAAGTTTCTTGTATGCCCTTTCAATAACTTTTTCTTCAATGGTATACTGCATGTAAGAATGTGTGAGAGAGTGTGCATATCATTAGAGAGCTTTTCAATGGAATATCCAGAGGCAGGACAGAATTATTCACAAAAACAAGAAAACACATTCCACAAGCATGAAATTCTAATTGTTTGCTTATACATTTAACTGCTTCGGCTATATTGTGCCAAAATTCCAAGGGTTTGTCCATGGGTTGAAACCAAGGCACAACAATAATCAGCAGTGTACAACTTAAAAAAAAAAGTATTTACTTTCCAACCAGTATCTGTTGTTCATGCTATTTAGCTAATGATTCAGCAACCAAAAATCATACTAAAAGCAAATTCCAAATCATCAAAAAAAAAAAAAAATAATAATAATAAAGAAAGGGTTACCTCTGTACAAAAGCGGAAAACTTGCACTTCCTTCTTCTGACCAATCCTATGAGCCCTGTCTTGTGCTTGCAAATCAACTTGTGGATTCCTACACAGTGCCCAAAAAGCACATATATCACATAAGTACATAATTATTTGGTAAGATGATTGGCATGCAGTGCGCAAAAGCATATAAATATTTGGTCAGTCAAGACTGATAAACCAAAAGACTAGTACCAGACATTACCATGGGTTAGTTCTGAAAAAAATTTCTTCCGCTTTCTGGTCTTTCCCATAATACACAAATCTTCTATTTTCCTAATTTAGCACTCTCCTCGATCCAATTGCCAGAACTGGTGCATAAACTGCTCATAGCAATGCAGTAAGCTTTACTTTTTAACTTTGAGAACATACCAATCACTGTCATAGAGAATAACCACATCTGCAGTGGCAAGATTAATCCCAAGACCACCTGCTCTGGTTGAGAGTAGAAACACAAACTTGTCGCTGTCTGGCCGGTTGAAGGTTTCAATAGAAGCATCACGTTCTTCCCCACCTGTGTTGCCGTCAATGCGACAATAACGGTAGCCACGAAACATTAAGTAGTCTTCTAATATGTCCAGAAGTCTAGTCATCTATACTAATTCATAGAAAAAAAAATATTAATTAACCACAATAAAAACAAAAAAAAGACTAGAAAATAAACAGAAAATCATGTAATGAGCCGAACATCACCTGAGAAAATATGAGAACTCTAGAATCTCGCTCCTTCAATTTGGGAAGTAATTTATCTAGAAGGACCATTTTTCCTGTAAAGAAAAATTTGTTGCAAAAATGTCGCCTTAAGGAACACTGAAGAAATCCAATTGATAAATAAAGTTCACATGTACAATCATCACATTACAAAAAATAAATAGAAGAGCATAAACAACAATAGATGCATTATATGGAAGTTATAACTCCATTCATTTGCATACAATGGTACTATTCTTGGCTCTTTGAGAAGTTTTTTCTATAGGATTTTATGAAGAATTTTCTGGGTGTCTTTTGTATCCTCTTGCTACTTAATTGAAAGATATTACAGCAGTGGACAGGCCAACAATTGGATAAAAAATAAACGAACAATAAGTACCAGCATTTGTGATGAGATGCTCTCCAGTTGTATATGGTGGGCCTGGCTCAGCACCCTGGAAGAGATATGGATGATTACAGCATTTGCGCAACTGCATTGCTATGTTTAGGAGGCGCTTCCTTTCTCCCCCAGCATTTATTACTTCTAGATCCTTCTGAAGCAGAGCCCTATAGTACTGCTTTTGCATCTGGGACATGCCAACTTTGAGAATTGTCTCCTTTTTCGGGGGTAGTCCCTTTTCAACATCTGACTTGAGCCTTCGAAGAAGAAAAGGGCGAAGAACCTTGTCCCAAAATCCAGCAAAATAGCAATTAGTACCATATTTTCAATACGTTAATTAAACATAGTGATCTAAGAGCATGAAGTACCTTGTGAAGCTGTTGAATGACCTCTTGTTGGTCATTCTCTCCAGAGATCTGAAACCACTCATCAAAGGTTTCAGCTGAGCTGAATATTTCAGGAAGAAGAAAATTGAGAAGCGACCATAGCTCATGGAGATTATTCTGCACATAATTTGTCCAGAGTTTGTTAGCCAAAGTCAGGTCAAATCAAAGCCATCATTTAACAGAAATATGAGAATTATCTTACCTTCAAACATTTACTATATATAAGCATGACATGAAGATGTTAAGCTAATACCAACAGACGACACATATAAAGCATTAGAAGGGCATGCAATCCAGATGACCCAATATAAAGCAATTTAAGGGTATGTAAAATATTATATCATTGGCACTAAAGGCAAAATTTGACCTAGTTTGCTATATCATTGGTTTTAAATGTACAGTTCGACCAAGTTTACCAGTAGCAATAAAAATATCACAAGCTAGAAGTAACAAAACTGCAACCACAATACAATCTTCAAGTCTGTTAGAGAACAAAAAGAACAAATGATACAGTTGGGCCCAAATTTCAAACCTGTAGAGGAGTGCCAGTGATGAGAAGGCGGTAGTTGGTCTTGTAAAGCCTCATTGTTTTCGAAAGTAAAGAATTCTCATTCTTTATTCTATGGGCCTCATCAATAATGACATATCTCCAACTAAATCGCTTCAATGCATTCTTCTCTTTAATGACCATTTCAAAACTGGTCACACAGACATCAAACTTCCCTGCAACTAGAAGCTCCTCCCTTATATGCTTCTGTAAGAGGTCAATTATTAAAAGTAAATTTAATGAGCTTACAACAGACAAAACTATTCAAAAAGATATATCTACAATTCTAGCTTGGTCATCAAACTTAAAGTGTTGACTAACTATAATTCTGTAAGAGTGCATGCTTCATAATCAAGGAAGTCTACTATAAATTTCCTTTCTCAACAAAAAAGAAAAATTCCAATTTAAATTCTGGTTTTATTCTGATAAATATAATGATACTGATCCAAAGTTCCAAGCCCAATACAAAATTATAGTGAGAAAAGAATTCAATTTTGTCAACAACTTGTCATGCAAAAATAATTATCTAAAAACTCAGCGAGTAAGATTTCAACTGACCCTCTCATCTGGGTTTCCTAGAAATTTCACAGCTCGTAAAACAGGACAGAACCGTCGTATCTCTTTCATCCAGTTACCAAGAGTAGACTTTGGTGCCACAACCAGGTGGGGCCCAGTTATTCCCCTGAATTCATGCAGATAACCGAGCAAAGAGATAGTCTGCAAGGTTTTTCCAAGACCCTATCCAACAAGGCAAAAATGACTCTTCATTGACCAGGAAGAACAAGTATCGGAAGAACGTAC
This sequence comes from Rhynchospora pubera, assembly GCA_028095005.1. Lineage (NCBI taxonomy): Eukaryota > Viridiplantae > Streptophyta > Magnoliopsida > Poales > Cyperaceae > Rhynchospora > Rhynchospora pubera. The sequence continues at coordinate 153,701,344 of CM051462.1, read as the reverse complement.
CATAAGTAACATCCTTAAATAGAGCTAGTCTTATAAAAAAAATTTGGTACGTGTATGAAAAAAATAATTAAAGAGAAGTACGGAGTTGCTCAAACGAGAACTCAGCTTTCTTTCCAATTCCTCATTGAACAAATTTACTATTTTTTTTTTCCTTGTTTGAAGCGATCTATAAAGTTCCTGTACCAGCAAAGCAAATAAGGACAAATATAAGGACATAAGTTCCTTGCTTAATTCATCCTCAATCCCAGTATTATAGATTCCATGCATCTTTTAGGAATAGAACCATAAACCATTCTGCAGCAAATTACTTTTAACCAACTGCTGCTTATTGAGAGAAGAAGTAATTTTCAATCTCAAAGTTTTCTATCATTACCATTTCATCAGCTAAAATCCCATTTATTCCATTCTCATACAACCGGATAAGCCAATTTAGTCCTGCAAGCTGATAGTCCCTCATTTTTCCCTGGATACCTGCACGTAAACAAAAGATGTAAGCAATTGATATGGAAATTGTTTTAGCTTATATGATTCTGTGTGAAAAAATAAATAATAAATAATATAAAATGAATGTCCAAAAGTCCATGTGATTTAAATTTTTATTTGAATTCCAGTTCCAGGTTAAGCTTTCAAATTTAAATTCAAAAACATAATAAGAAAAATTGTGGCATTTCACTAACTATTAATTTGATTTTTGGAGATAAACCACTTAAGTGCTCATAATATAACAAAAAATTGGAAATGAAAAGAAAGATAATCACTGATGAACTTACAAGATGGCTGCGAAACTAATCGAGTTCCAGCAGCAGAAAATTCATCTTCATCCTCCTTAAGGCACTCCTCGTCTTCTTCCTCTTCAGTCAATTTAGAAGCATGTCGACCCCTACAAATTTAAAGCAGCATAAACGTCTATGAATGTCCCATCAAAGCAAAGGAAAGATAAGTGAACGATGTAAAATACTTGAAAAGTCAGATACAACATTACTGGACAGAAAACTAAACAACCAAAGCTAGAAACATACCTTCCTCTTGGCTTCTTTTCAGATCCAGACCGTGCACCTTTGGCAAAGTGGGCAAATATCTCAGTCTGCTGAAGTAGGTACTTCAATCGCCCTTTTCCCTTGTTATTCTGGTTGAAAAAGACACTAATCATTTAAGCTAATTAATTGACTGGGACAAAAGTAAAGCTAATAGAGTTGCTTTGAGCATTAAACACAATGAGCTAACTTTTTTAATATTATCTTGATGCTTATTGAAGTCAAGGCAGTTTTATTGTCAAAAGAAAGGATTTCTCAGAAACTAGTTAGTGCTAATAAAAAAGTGGGTAACCTCGATATACAGCTTATTCAACAATTGATGTTTAGAAGAACAAGGAAAAGTACTTCTACAAAAAATACTCCACGTGGAAGTACCTAACGAATAACACGTAATTATTTTTTTGGTGGAATACAGGTTATTTAACAAAGAAATTTATGCAGAACTCAAGTATATTGCTTGGTTAAATCAAGTCATACCATATCTGCATCAATCAAAGCATTTTGTGCAGACAATATCTTTTCGATTTTTTGCTTTTTTTGTCTTTCCAGTTCCCGTAGCCTTGCTCGTTCACGCTTTCCCACCACATCACTTGGAGAAGGACCTTCATCCTGTAATCATGTAACTTGAGTTCAAAACTAGCAATCACGAAACTTGAAGAATCAATAATTTCTCTAATTTTTCTAATTAACCAAAATTTAAGTTGTAACAGAAAAAAAAAAAAACTGAATCTGTGCTCTAAAAGAAGAATTTTTCCAAGAGCCCTTATATGATGTAGACCAAGGAATACAAAGGTAAAAATCCACATTATCTCAATGGCTTTTCAAAATAGAAGATGATCCACTGACCTGGTATGCAATTGATAGTGTAACAAATATACCCTATAATTAAATAATCAACCCAAATTGAATAGTAAGAATTAACCCAAATTGAATAACACTAGTCGGAGCTCCCAGAATGGGGGTTTAGGGTTTAAGCTCCTTCATTTCAGATATGAGAATACTAAATTAGCAACATACATACTTACAAGCAATCAGACGTTCGGATTGAACATAAAAAAAAATTAATTTAAATTTTCAAAAGCTCTCACCTCAAAATCATCGTCATCGTCGTCTTCATCATCGTCAATTTTCATTCGGTCCCCATCGCTGTCAGTAGATTCTCCATCGTTTTCCACCTCATCGATACTCGCATTTCGAGCAACGGCTTCAATTTCTTCCTCGTCCTCTTCTTCAGCGCCTCCATTTCTTCCCTCTCCTCCCCCTTCAGAGTCAGAGTTTGAAGGGGTATATTCCTCTTCTCCCTCTGACAGATCGCCCGACTCTGGGCTTCCTTTCCCTTTCGCCATGGTGAATTTCTGAAAAAGCTCGAAGAAATCTAGGGTTAAACGAAATGCGGGTCTAATTTGCGGCTGGGAAGAGGAGAAGAGAAAAGTGATCAAAGAGTAAAGAGACACTGAAGCGGAGTAGAGTAACTGAAGATTCTGAGAGAACGCAATGCACGAGGCCTTGTAAATTACTTCCGTGGGCCTGGACCATATACGGTGTACGTTAGTTCGTATGTAGTTTTTATAATCCTGTATTTATTTTTTTTCAAAAAAAATATCGTGGTATATAAATCGACAACAGTTTGGGGTCGTATCATCTTGAAAACAAAATTGTCTTACCTTCCATTTGCATTCTCCTCTTTCCATCTTTTTCGGACGAAAGATAGAAAATGAGAGAAAAAGGAAAAAAAAAAGTTATTATTATTTATGTTTTGTTCAATATTTATTAAAAGGCTAATATTACTAATTTAATTCCATATAACTTTTAAAAATTATCTTTTATTATTCCTCAAATTAGAATGCAATGGAGACGAGCAAAGTCAATCCAATATGGGTGTGTATGGATGAGCCTTGAATAAGAAATAAGAATAAGAAATTTCGGTATGCGTGCTTATTCTTATTCTTGTGCGACCCAAACAACACAAGAATAAGAAATTTGGATCCTTATTCTTATACTAACAAAACCATGATATAAGAATAAGGAGTTTGGATAAGCACGCATACCGAAATTCCTTATTCTTATTTATTATTCATGGTTCATCCAAACACACCCATAATGTGAATAAAAATTCGAAATTACTTAAAATCATCCCTCCTCAGTGTCATCCTCATCATTCTCTCCTCAATCGTCGTTTATTTTTTTTCTATTTTTGAATTATTTGTGCAACTTTATCCTCCATTCTTACTATTTTTGTCTTTAATCCTCATCAAGTGCGTACCCACCCCTTCTACTTCAAGTGCATACGCTTCCCTCCCTCCTCCCATCTCATAGGGACCCTCACCTCGCAAAAAATCAGGCTATTTAATTCACATAACTAGAACACTTAGGATAGAAAATAATAATAAATGTCATAGAAAAAAATTAATTGTCCTGAAAATGATATTAAGCAGAACTGGGACAATTAGGAAAAGAATACAAATTGTCATGAAAAAAAAATAATTGTCCTAAAAAATATTATTAACTATCATGAAAACTAGAGCCTTTAGTTTAGACAATTAGTTTATAGAACTAGAATAATTAGAAAAATAATACTAATTGTACTGGAAAAAAAAATTGTCTTGGAAAATATTATTAACCGTCATGGAAACTAGAACAATTAAATTTTATCCGAACAATGAGCACACAAATCATGACAATTAGAATTCAAAAGTAGAAAAAATAGAAAAAGATATGCAGGGAGGGAGGGGTGGGTGGGAAGTCAGCATGAGGTGGGAGAAGGAGAGAAAGCTAGATGCTAAGAGATGAGGGGAGAATACGCTTCCGATAAAGAGTGAAAAAATTAGAATGAAAATAAGGGTTGGTCCAAATAGAAAGAGAAAACAGATGAGAAATATTGAGATGATCCTTATCATTTTTCGTTTTATTCTTTACTTCCTTTACATTTCTTACAATTTTCTTTTTTTTCAGTTTACCTCATCGAAATTCTGAAAAAAAAAATAGAAAGTTAAGTAGTAAGACTCAAAAACTACCATCGAGAATTGTGGTAAGACAAGATCCTAAAAAAAATTATATCTATGTTATTTTTTTAGAATAATTTTGATTGTCTTCAAGGGCGAATTTAAGTGTGCCCAAAAGTGGTCAATTGCTCCCCTGTATTTTCAAAATACGCCCCTAAAAGTGTAAAAATTACATGTTATTGAGTTAGAGCTATTCAATTTGCACCTGATCGATGGGAAAACCAAGTCTCAAAATAAAAACCTCGTGTCTACCGATCTAATCGTTTGTAGAACAGCTTGAGGGTCGAATCCACAGGGACGGTGTTGGAATATTAGTCTTTTACTTTACTAAACTAGCTAGACGGTTCAACTCTTTTGTAAATTAAGGGTTGCAGGTGGGTTCAAATCTTAAGTCTAGTTTCAAGGACAAAACAAGAATTAATGAGAGAGATTCAACAAGTCACGAAATTCTAGGGTTTCTGGTTGCTAACACTTCTTCTTAGTCCCAGTTCCAGCGGCCCGCTGACTCTCGTAGCGGCCCGCTAAAAGAACTTAGGTCGCTAATCTATTAGACTGGTCGCTGGCTACTTGGCGGGCATAGACAACCTCGCTGATTCACTCAGCGGCCTGCTAGAATTAGCGATGTGAATGCAAATTGACCTAATTCAGTTGATAATTGTGTAGGGATAATGGCTTAATTAAGGTTTCTAGATCAAACTCTCGTTTTAGGTCTGGTTATCAATTAATTAACCCAATTTCCCTCGTATAGAACCTAGATTTCAACTATCGTTTCGTGGTCTAGTTTCTACAAGTTTATACCTTTCTAACCTATGAAATCCTTGAGTTTTCACTCTTGGAAAGGATAACTCTCGTTAACTTGTCCTGGTTTAACCTTTCAGTTTACAACTTTCATGTTAATCATAACTATGCCTAATAATCTAAGTTTATTTGGACTTAACCACCTAGCAATTAAGCGAGCTCTACTTAACGGGTGTAAACAAATCCACTTAGACAATCATGACATAATCAATTCAAGCAATTCAAGCAAGGTATAAAACACAAAGATATCAAATAAAATCAATAAACATGCAATCAACAACTAAGAATTCGAGTTTACAACCATAGCCCTAGAACAAACAATCAACAACTAAAAGACATCATACAAACACAAGAGAAAATGAGAATAAGGAAAGATTACAACCACTGACGGATCTATGTACAACAAAGGGGTGTCAATGTCACCCCTATTTTTTGAAATAACATTACTACATATTAATATTTATAGTTATAAAATATAAATTTGCTATATACACCCTATATTTGAACCCCATAAATATTTAGATGATTTTTCATTAGTGAACCCCATATAATTTTTGTAGTATTTTTTTTTGTGAGGTCTTTTTGGATTGATTAACAATTTCTATTTGTAAAGAATTATCGCCATACAAAAAGATCATTTTTATAAACCGAAAGAGAAATGTAGTTATATTTTTTTTTAGTTCTTGTTTGTGGGCCTTTCAATTAATTAAATAGGTCCAAAACATAGGTCGAACTCGAACATAAACTATGATAGATAACATCATAAGCAGCCTAGCTAAACAATCACGATGGAATAGAAAACAAATAAGAAAAAATTGAAAAAAAAGAAGAAAAACAATTATATAAATAAAATAGTACTAATAATAAAAAATAAAAGGTACTGCTGCTCAAAATTTATTCTTTTTATTTATCAAATCAATTCTTTTATTTTCTAGTTAATTTATGACATAATGAAATTCTAATTTGAGTCAAATTCAAGTTTGAAATAAGTTTGAAAAATATCCAATTTGTAGCTTGTATCATATTATTCTTATGACAAATCTTGAAAACAAAAAATACTTTATATAAAAAATAATATTTTTTATTTAAATATTATTAGTTTATTGAACTTTTTTCAAATTTTTCTGGCTTCGCCTAAGGTGAACCCCCATTCAAAATTTTCTGGCTCTGTCCCTGATTACAACCAATTGCTCTTGCGTGTGTCGAAATCTCCTATCAAACACGTCTCTTGCTGTCGCAATCAACCTGCTTGGCGCTGCCTCGATCTGGACTTGAGACTCAACTCTCAAATAACTCTATGTCTAACCCTAAATTGACCTTGGATTTGGTCTCCTTCTTGTTCTCTCTCTTGTTCTCCCTCAAACAGGTCTTTAATAGACATTGGGAAGGTGTATAAACGCTGGAAATAACTGAAGACGTGCTCTGGATGCACCTGGAGTCGGTAGAAACCGCCATCCAAATATAGAATTGCCAAATCGGGCGATTCTGCTAAATCTGGCAGTTCCAGGCCTGCGGGTCGTAGGAAAATGTCAGCACTACGTCCTGTCAGTATTTTGGACATATCTCCTTCATCCGAACTCCGTTTGAGGTGATTCAAGAACTGTTGGAAAGCTTAGAACGAGCTCTTCAACTTTATGGACTCATCCAAGTCAATTTTTGTCCAGAATCTGCAATAAAATTAGAAACTATGGTAGTAACTCATTCTTGATACAAAACTCTAATTAAACTTAACCTAAACTCATCTAAACTATCTAAACTATGTAAACTCAAGGCAATTGGTTTAGTTTGGAGACAAAATAGTACCTGAATATGCATATAAATTCCACTCATCAAATCCCCCCAAGTTTAACCTTTGCTTGTCCCCAAGCAAATATTTATCTTAAAAGGATGGTTTGGCTCTAAACTAAAACAATGACTTGAGACTTACAAGTTATGAAAATTCTTAACATGCACCAATATCGTGTTTTGATTGAATTATTTAAACAATTTTACAAGATTTTTCAAATTGAATTGAGTTGTCCCAAACGACCCACGCTTACCCCACGGGTGAAACACTTAGGATACTTGTAACTATTACCCATAGCTTACCTTGTTCAATTCCTAAACTTGTTGATTTTTCAAAGTTTGACAATTGACTTTGCAAAGAGATTCGGGATCACACCCTACCAACACAAATACCATGTCATATCAATTTATTTCACAACCAAGCTTTTGAGTACTTAAACCGCTATATTGATTTTCGAAAACGCATTGGAAATCGAACTAAAGTGAGGCGGAAAAAATGGTACAACTCCTCACTCATTCTATTCCAAAGTTTTTAGGTTGGACTTTTTAACTTTTCTCCCGGGGCTAGGAGGTTTTCCCGCGGTGGAGAGGTTAGCCAAATTACGGTGGATTTATTTTCGAGATTTTTCTCGTTTTTTTTTCTTTTTTTTTATGTCATGAGCCTTTCTGTTTTTACTCATGATTTATGGAAGTTCTTCTATCCACCATAACCTATAGCTTCCCGCAATGTCCATGGCATTGCACGCTTTTTAGTTCCCCTTTTTATTTACTTTTTTTTATATACAAGGGTGTGTATTTACATCTTCGACTTTTAATAAACTTGAAAACAGCGGTTGTTTGACTCTAGACTTAGTGTTTATTTCCTTAGTTGACATGCATTTGGGCCGGTAGAATCGATCTTGACAAAGTTTGGAAATTAATTCAATTGGTGGTTGTCTTGGTTTACCGATTTCTAATTGGTCAAGTCATTCATACTACTTATCAAATCATCAAATTTAAGTTTTAATCAAGATAGATTATGATACAATGCCTACTCCTTTCCTAAGGTCACAGGGGCTAGTCGATCAATTAGATGACCCACAATTCAAATCGAAAATTTTTCTAAAACTCCCTAAATAATTCATTCAATTCACGATATCAAAACTTGTTAAGTATCTCCTAACTTACCTAAATGCAATCTATATGAAATTATCATGCAATAAGACAATTCCTAAATGAAATGCACAATTATACCTATCAGTTTCAGTTTAAGCTACCCACCGAAAATCTCAGCGGGTCGCCGATACACTCAGCGGGCCGCTGATACTGGGATAGATACAAAATTAACACCTAATATGCATGATGCAAACCTAGATACAACTCCTATTCTCTCCCCCCCAAGTTTAAAACTTTGCATTGTCCTCAATGCAAGGAAAACATAACTTAAAAGAGAGAAAGGAAAGGAAACTCATCAAATTATTGTAGTGGTTATGAAGTTCGCATAGGGGTTGGTGCGACTTGCAAAACAACTTGTATGCTCCTTTATGGTGTATCCCCCAAGTTTGAGCTCTTGCATACAATTCGTGTAATGGTGCTTCTAAAAGCTGATTTGTCACTTTTCTTCAAACCTAAAACCAACAACAACAATTGATAAGTTATAACTAACTAAAGCAACTAAATCTAAATTAATCTAAATGAGAGAAAATGAAAATTTTGAGCCTTGGGTTGCCTCCCAAGAAGCGCTTGTTTTAGGTCACTAGCTTGACCACCTTGCATTACTCATCTTATCTTCACTTTTCTCCCTCTCCACGCATCATAGTTCTCCCAAAAGTGTTTGAGCGGGTCTTTTGAAACATATTTTGAGTGTTCTTCTTTAGATGTCATCTTCCTTGGCTCGATTATGATGTGATACTTGATTTGTGGTTTGTTGTCTTCCATCACATCAAATTTTTCCAAACATCTTCTAAGAGTGCTCAAGTCAATTTGGTTGAACTTCTCATTTGTGTTGTCGGATGCCTCGACTTTGAGAGTAGTGTCACCATCTTTCTTCTCTTCAAGTTCATCGTTCATGTTCTCAATTGGAGGATGCTTCAATTCCAACTCATTAGATTTGACAATTTCAGCCCTAAACAATCTTTGTGGAAATGAAATTGGAGGGATATAGGGAGAAGGTGGTATGTACTTTGGTTCATCAAATTCCTCTTGTACCTCCCTATTCTCAACTTGTTTGCTTTCAGTTTTGTTGGTATCTAACCAAATTTGGGTCTTCTTAGAACTAGAGTTTTCAAATTCACAATCACTATGCAAAGCCAAATCATTGTTTTGTTCATTGTGTGGCCTATATGAAGAATTTTCAGTCTCTAACATCCTTTGATGCTATGTAATGAGAGTATTGAGAGAAGATGATATGGACTTCATTTCTTTAAAAAGTTTCTCATTAAATTCGATTTGGTTCATTTTAAATTCCTCAAACCTTGATTCAACACTTGACATTTGCGTAGATGATCGGAAATTATCAAAACTAGGAAAAAAAGTAGACCTATGGTATGGTTGAGACACTAAACCATCATTGTTCAAAGCAAAAGAAGGAAAATCATTCAAACCATAATCGCATGTCTGTCTGTTGAGGTTCCAGCGGGTCGCAGGATCTCCCAGCGGGCCGCAGAAACTGGCAGTCATGTTTTGTGCTTCAGGTTCCCTCCATATGAATCTCGAACGGTTTGTTTGACAGTCAAAAGGTTCGTCGAATCCGATGGGGTTGCTGAAGTTCTGGTTGTCTCCACATGCAATATTGATCGTGTTTTGCACGGTGTGAAAAGCACGCTCAAATTCACTCATGTTCGCATTGAGTTCGAATTGCCTATTCATGTGGTTGATTTCCATCCAATTATTCTCCGCCTCTTGCTCACGTACCTGAAAAGAAGGAAACATGATGATAGAAAATTTTTTTGGTTTTTTTTTAAGATAAGACAAAATAAGTAAGATACAAGGATACAAGGGTGTCTATGCTAAATTACTAAAGCAAAATACCAATATTCGAGCAAACCGTCCCCGGCAACGGCGCCAATTTTGATCGATGGGAAAACCAAGTCTCAAAATAAAAACCTCGTGTCTACCGATCTAATCGTTTGTAGAACAGCTTGAGGGTCGAATCCACAGGGACGGTGTTGGAATATTAGTCTTTTACTTTACTAAACTAGCTAGACGGTTCAACTCTTTTGTAAATTAAGGGTTGCAGGTGGGTTCAAATCTTAAGTCTAGTTTCAAAGACAAAACAAGAATTAATGAGAGAGATTCAACAAGTCACGAAATTCTAGGGTTTCTGGTTGCTAACACTTCTTCTTAGTCCCAGTTCCAGCGGCCCGCTGACTCTCGTAGCGGCCCGCTAAAAGAACTTAGGTCGCTAATCTATTAGACCGGTCGCTGGCTACTTGGCGGGCATAGACAACCTCGCTGATTCACTCAGCGGCCCGCTAGAATTAGCGATGTGAATGCAAATTGACCTAATTCAGTTGATAATTGTGCAGGGATAATGGCTTAATTAAGGTTCCTAGATCAAACTCTCGTTTTAGGTCTGGTTATCAATTAATTAACCTAATTTTCCTCGTATAGAACCTAGATTTCAACTATCGTTTCGTGGTCTAGTTTCTACAAGTTTATACCTTTCTAACCTATGAAATCCTTGAGTTTTCACTCTTGGAAAGGACTTAACTCTCGTTAACTTGTCCTGATTTAACCTTTCAGTTTACAACCTTCATGTTAATCATAACTATGCCTAATAATCTAAGTTTATTTGGACTTAACCACCTAGCAATTAAGCGAGCTCTACTTAACGGGTGTAAACAAATCTACTTAGACAATCATGACATAATCAATTCAAGCAATTCAAGCAAGGTATAAAACACAAAGATATCAAATAAAATCAATAAACATGCAATCAACAACTAAGAATTCGAGTTTACAACCATAGCCCTAGAACAAACAATCAACAGCTAAAAGACATCATACAAACACAAGAGAAAATGAGAATAAGGAAAGATTACAACCAATTGCTCTTGCGTGTGTCGAAATCTCCTATCAAACACGTCTCTTGCTGTCGCAATCAACCTGCTTGGCGCTGCCTCGATCTGGACTTGAGACTCAACTCTCAAATAACTCTATGTCTAACCCTAAATTGACCTTGGATTTGGTCTCCTTCTTGTTCTCTCTCTTGTTCTCCCTCAAACAGGTCTTTAATAGACATTGGGAAGGTGTATAAACGCTGGAAATAACTGAAGACGTGCTCTGGATGCACCTGGAGTCGGTAGAAACCGCCATCCAAATATAGAATTGCCAAATCGGGCGATTCTGCTAAATCTGGCAGTTCCAGGCCTGCGGGTCGCAGGAAAATGTCAGCACTACGTCCTGTCAGTATTTTGGACATATCTCCTTCATCCGAACTCCGTTTGAGGTGATTCAAGAACTGTTGGAAATCTTAGAACGAGCTCTTCAACTTTATGGACTCATCCAAGTCAATTTTTGTCCAGAATCTGCAATAAAATTAGAAACTATGGTAGTAACTCATTCTTGATACAAAACTCTAATTAAACTTAACCTAAACTCATCTAAACTATCTAAACTATGTAAACTCAAGGCAATTGGTTTAGTTTGGAGACAAAATAGTACCTGAATATGCATATAAATTCCACTCATCAGCACCCCCTAAAAATTTTAAAATTTCAACATGACTACTCTTTGTCCCCTTGTTTTAAAATCCTAGCTCCGCCCCTGATTGTCTTGTCTCAGTTTACCTCATCTGGTTATACATATAGTTTGGATTTACTTTAAGTTAAAAATTGTATAGACAAACGTCAGTATTAAGAATTAACTAGGATTGGACATCGAGCTTCGCTCGATACTGTATTTCTTTTAAATAATTTAAAGTTTGATTTTATTATAAAATTTTATTTATATATGTTAATAATAAATGTGAATATATAATTAAAATATCAACATTAGCATGTTTTAAGAAATGATCAAATTAGTTAATGAAGTTTTTAACGGATTCAACAGCAAAAAAAAAAAAAAAACCTCGATTCAGATTTGGATCCATTAAGAAACCGAGATTAATAAGTACATAGTTCAATAGCAAAATAAAGCAATTATTCTATCTAAACAGTTGATATATTAATGAAAATCACTTCTTTAAACATCCGTCATATTTTCTTCTTCTATTTTTTTTATTTTTTATTTTTGTAAAAAGAAACATATTTTACAGTAAGTAGTCAATTCTCTATTTTTTTTGTGTTAAAAAACCTGTTTAGGAGCAGGTCCGTACGACCTGTTTGTTTAGTTGAGGTCCAATATTTTTCATTATTTCATTTTTAGAATTAATTTATTTCTCTCATGTTTTATGACACTGCGTGCGTTTGAGCATTAAGGTTCTACGTGTACCATGCTTGACATATAGTTATTATATTTATTCAAAACTGTAGGTTTAAAGTTTTAGCAATTGAAATATAGAGATTGGATTTTGAGGTCAATGATTGAAAACCCGTTTATTAGAAACATGATAAAATATATATGAAAGATGGTATATTCAATTTGGAAGATAAACGTACCAGCAAAATTGTAAGTTTATACTGGTATGAATGAGATAAGTGCAATCATCAATCCTTATAGAGGCATTACAAAACTGATTTTGATTTTTTTTAATAAGTGACATTTTGAGTGTAATATGGAGATATAAAAAGTGATGCTCCATCAACAATTTCACCTCATGTAACTATTAGATATATAGGTTCACTTATTGTATCACTAATTCAATATTGGTTGGCGTTACTTGATGGAAGAGCTGATGCCCAACTGTGCAACATTACCATGGCAGCTAGAGCCAGAGGCAGAGATGCAGGACACATATTGGGAAAAAAAAATTTGATTTGTAAATAGATAACTGAAATTAATCAAGATTTCCTGACTACATCAATTTTTCCTCCAAATATCAACTGTGTTAATTCTTTTTTTTTTCTAGTTCTACTTTCCTTTTTAAATTTGATTACAAAAGAATGATACTTAACCTGATATTATTGTACTTTTCTCAAATACCCCTGTAATTCGGATAACCCCTTTATATTTTTACTTTAGTCCCTCATAATTGCTTGGTTGTCATCACCATTTTCCCTTAGATTTTATAAAACCAAACCAGTACCCATTCCAAACCCAACCAACAATATCAATTTGCCTACCAAGTGGTAATTATATTTGAAAAAAAAACAAACATCAGAATACAGAATCTATAGAAAAAAGTTTGAATGAAATTTCTTCTTCAATTTAAAGGCACAAAAGTCATACTGAAAATTGTCCAAAGATAAATGCCAGATCTGCTAGTGAAATAGTGGGACCCTCCTTTTTAATACAAACTCCCAGCAATGCTCATTGCAAGTAATCTCAGTCTGATTTTTCCTAATGACAATATAGTTGCAATTAATTCTAACAAAACATCATATCATTAATTAATATTGTCATAAGATTTATGAGCAGTACGCAATATTATTATATTATTGTACATTTTATCATAGTATCAGACAAAGTAAGTTAAACCTTTCAAAGAAATCCTTTATTTCATGTATCTTATGGTCAGTGTAGAAACAGGAACTTGCATAGGCTCAGTCCAACTATTTCTACAAAACTATGCAACAAAAAATTAACAACTAAATACCGCAAGATACTTTTACAATAGAAAATAATATGCAAAGTCATAAGATGAAAACACACCTTGCATTGTTTCAACATAATGGAGCCACATGCCAATGCAACAGGTTTACCATTTGACCTCTCATGCACACCAATAATATCAAGCTTATTATGACATTGGTGCACAATTTACTAATTAAAATACTAATGTGTGTAAAAAGAAAAATCTCCTGACTAATGTGGAACATGTTAGTTAGTCCTGAAATCGACAATATGGTAGTCATGATAGTCTGGGGAAACAAAATTAATTATTCAGGATCTAAGGCACAAAATTAATTATTCATGATATTCTGGTATTTCAAAAAGGGCAAAAGTTAAAGTTCTTATGAATTGTGTAAAAACTTTTCATATAAATCCATGAATTATGTTTAATCTAAGAGATTAAAGAAAACAAAGGACAGCTAAAAAAATGAACCAAAAAAAAACATTAATAAAAAAAAAGACATAAAAAAATAGCAAAGCTTGCATTTTTAAAATGAAAAATGAAGGACTTTAATAGAAATTCATGAATTCTGTTTAATAAACTGATATGACCAAACCCAAGTAATCATAATAAAAATATTTCAGAACCTGTATTGTCATTTTGGATTCGTACTTCTTCTGATCTTTACCACCACAGCTCAATCTCTTGATTTCCTCTCTCTTCATACTTGTTTGGGTTTTCTGCAATTTCCTGAATCTTTTTTTGTGGACCCAGGTTTGGCCGAATTTTAAGACGAAAGTAACAAAACTGTTAGCATTCTGTATAAAGTAGAAATTTAAATGCATTTAATCACAATTTAATGCAATGAGACAATGAAGACCCTGTGATTCCTATGGATAATGCCCAAAAAATTTAAAGCCATTGTCAATTCCTCTTTAAAAAACAGCCAGAAAATTTAAACCACAATTAATAACCAAATTAACATTATATTTTTATAAAAATTGACCATCTCAACATAGGTTGTCATATAGAAATAAATTGCAACATCAATTGAAACGTATAATCCTATAAATATTTGTAAATAATTTGACATTGCAGCATCAATTAAAACATATAATTCTAAAAATATTTGTAAAATAAGAGATTAAAGGAATGTTCCTAAATTTTTAATAGAAATCCATGAATTATGTTTAATCTAAGAGATTAAAGAAAACAAAGGGCAGTTAAAAAATGAAGCAAAAAAATTTATAAAATACAGAAAGCTGTTAAAAAACAGTAAAGCTTGCATTTTGAAAACGAAAAATAAAGGAATGTGCAGAAAGCTTTCACACAAATCAAAAGAGTTTCAAATATAGTATAGGAGAAAGTATTTTTATAATTGCAAAAAAATAATCAACCCATGACATTTGTCTGACTCTAATTGCATGAAAATCAACCTATCTGCTGCAATTTTTATGGACTATGGAGTTTACTCATCATATAAAAATATACCTCGTCATGATCTAAGAAACAATGAGCTAGAAAACAATAAGAGATGAGAAGGAGCATGTAACAGTAACCAAAGAGAAGATTTGTGATATATTGTACCAGTAAGAAACTCACTTTGTTTCTTTGTTTATTAGAGAAAAATTTTCGAAATTCACAAAAATTTATTATGCGGCTAATTGTGTTATTAATATACCAGTAAGAAATTCATTGTACCTCGCTTTTCACCAATTCTCTATATTGTACCAGAGAAAATTTTCGAAATTTTCTTATTATGTGGCTAATTGTCTTATTAATGCGAAAGATCAATATGTAAAATTTAAATCTTTATCCTAAAATTCACCTATGTGTATCTTTGTTTTCGTACTAAACGCACAAATCTTTCACATGAATCCCCATTTAATTGAATATCAAAATATAATTGCGTATATTGTACCAGTTACAATAATTTTGGATTTTCCAAAATTAATTAGGTAGATTTAGGTCAAGTTTCAAAATGTGCATCAATGCTCTTGTCATTTAGCCCAAATTGCCTCAACTTGTCATATGATATATGAATCAGTCTTAGAAATGAAAATAAATAAATTAATTTAAACAAAATTTGCATGTCGTACTTATCTCATACATCATTAAGTTTTCAAATCCATGAATCTTAATCGAAGATGGTGGACAACAATTGTGATTCAAATGCATAGATATTAAAAAGAAAATACACAAAGTTTTAGCAAAAGAATGGAGGAAAATTAAAATTAAGAGACAATCAATGAGATCCAAAGAGATTTGTTACAGATAGAAAAACATAATGATTAGAATAACTTTACATTCACCTGATCAATCATTGCTACCGTGACTTGAGAAGGAGAGTTCGACGAAAACCCTAAAAATTGTCATCTACATCATTATTATCATTTCAAGGATTTATTCACGGGTTTCATTGGCTCAACTTGTCATGGCGCGGCTCAATCGGAGCAAGGATTTATTCACGGGTTTCATCGGTTCAGTAGAGAAGAGATAGAAGGCGGGAAGAAGCGGAGGTGAGAGGGGCGGGTGGTTACTTGCCTGGGCGGAGAAAAGGGTCGTGTGAGAGATAGAGAGGGGCGGGTGGTTATTCGCCGCCTGAGCGGAGAAAAGTGTAGTGTTTGAGAGAGACAGGAGGAAGAGAGGAGCATACAGAAAGGAGTAGAAAGAGGTACACAATAAATATAACGGGTCAACAAAAAAGACTAATATGACTTGCTACACAAAGAGTTATAGAGTCGTGTCATAAAAATTTGAAGAAAATCGCTGGAAGTAATCGAACGATCAGATTTTGTTGTTAATAATGGAGGAACGGTATGATTGACGCATCGGAGAAATAGCTTTAAAATCCGCGCAAAAAAAACCACCCAAATTATATTATACTATATAGATATCTATCATTGTTTCCTGAATTTCGATTTTTGAAAACACAATGTACGGTAGATCATTAGTAATTGAAATCTAATTATTTTTAGAGTTAAGACCTCTGACAAAACATCATACATTGGAAACGAGTAGTTTAAAATTTGCAAAATTTTAAGATTTTGGGGTGATAGTTAAATCTTAATGCCAACAAACTAATTTGGCCTAGGCAAACAGTAAAGAAGATGTCAAAAAATATTAGATCTGTTTCACAATAGATTTTCAGAAATTGCAATATTTGAATTTGCGATTTCGGACTTTTCGGTTGTCGTCATCTGTACTATAATCTTGACGCCATCCCTACAAAACCGTACTTATATTAAATGTACGGGAGGTGGATTTTATTTAAAATCTTACTAAGAAATTTCAAAGGGGCCGTTTGGATCGCTTAGGAATAAGAGGAATAGTCTATTTCTAAGCGGAAAATATTGAAAAGTGTGTAACTTTGTGAAGAGTTTGGATGATTAGGAATAAATTTCCGTTTAGGAAGAGACTATTCCTCTTATTCCTAAGTGATCCAAACGGCCCCAAAAATTATAAAATAATTTTAACCAGAAATACAAAATAGGATTGCTATTAGATATCAACATATATATCGAATCGATCAAATTAGACATGTTGATTTGTATTTGTATAATTCTTAAGGTTGTCAACACATACAAAAGTTTTTTCCACAACAATAGAAGGTGAAAAAACATTAATTTGTATTTAAAATCACTACCTTTATAAGGCAGAACAATTTCCTACGATGGTTTTTATCTTGGCAACTTTTTTATATATATTTAATAATTTTACTTATAGCACTACATAACATTTATATTTAAAATTCTACCTTTGCACATATTCTAATGGATAATTATTTTAGTTGGATCGTTTAGGAATTTAGGTTCCGTTTGAATGGGTGCAGGAATAAGAGAATAGGTTCTTCCTACTTCCAAATTTATTATAAACAATTCAAACTCGTCACAAAGTTACACACTTCCTAATACTTATTTCCTTATTTCTCTTATTCCCACACCATCCAAACGGAGTCTTAGGGTCCGCTCCAGAAGGAGAGACTCGGAGCGAAGGGAAGGGAACTCGGTACTCTTCGATTTTGGGAGTAACCGATCTCTCCCTCTATCTGTCTCTCTGCTTTCCTTAATTTCCGTCGATTCTCTCCCTCTGGAGCAGGCTATCTGAACTCTCCTCCCTTCCCTTCGCTCCGAGTCTCTCCTTCTGGAGCGGACTGTGACATACGACTGTTTTGGCCCATGACCAGACCATGTTTCGGTCATGTAGAGCGTGGGCAGCAGCGATGCTTGTCACGCAATGTTGTTGGTTGGCCACGAACCTGCCTTGCATGTGTTGTGCATCATCTAAGGCAGCATGAAAATATGTTAATTGTGGGTGAAAATGACTTGTAGTGGTGACCCAAAGTAGGGTTGTTGGATAGGCCAAAGTGTATTGTAGTGGCTATATAGTTTTGGTACATTACTCGCAAGTACCGGATTATTATCGAGGTGTAATCAAAGGAAGCATGCGTGGTCTAAAATGTAAAACAGTTATTTGGGACTTGTATCAACCACATCCACATTCCCCGCTTTTTTTTGATCGAGTAGAAAACAAGCTTTTTTCTTTTTTTCGAAAAATCTTTTTTTTTGTTTTTGTATATTGATTCTTCCCCAATAACCGAAGACTTTTTCGTGTAACTACTCCATCAGAATATCCGTAAGTTGGAACGGTGTTTAGGCCGCTTCCCCAAGCGTGTGTTGGGTACTTAGCAACCTGGGCAGCAAGTACTGGAGGTGTCCAGTGGTTAGCACCAATGGAGATGACCAATTGAACAGACCAAATTGCTTTTGACCAGCCCTTAGAATAGGGACACCTAGCAGTTTAGCCACTAGGGAGGAAAAGGGGCTGTTTGACACCTGTTCTCCCCTTCCTAAAGGTGTCTCTCCCCAGCCATAAGCCCCTCATTTGGGTAAAATTTGTACTGCTATGTCCAGCCCCAAAAACAGATCCAAATAGAAAAGTTTGAGAGTCTCTAGTGCATGAAATAGTTAGCCTGGACCATAACGGTATAGCTGGGGCAGCCGGGAGCGATGTACGGTGCATGATTGACCATGTAAACCACTCAAACCAGGCCAAGGAAGTGGTAGGGGCTGCTGCCAAGTATGATTCATGGCTGCCACACCCGAACCAGACCCGCAGCGGTGTAAAGCGTGGGACTCGTGCGGTGAGACAACGACAATGACAGCGCCATAGAGATGGTCGGCTGGGTAAAGGTTAAGGTGCGAGTTTCCGTATGAACTTGTTAAGTTTCAGTTTATGATTTTAACTGCATAAGTGCATGTTGAACTTGACTTGGCATGGCATGGTAATTGTAGGTGCTGAATTTATAGGCATGGTAACTCTAATTTTTATAGTATGGCAGCTATGTAAATTATTATGGAAATGTATGGCATGTGACTGTCATGTTGAATGGTTAATCTATTGGTAAGTGATGGAATGGCTTATGGTATGGATTGGAAGTACTAAATGTGCGATGAATGACATTTGCATCTTTGGTAGTCGGAGTCGCGACCGACTGTCCAAGGGCCGTGAGGTAAGCGCTTATGTTCCGGGACTCAATTATTGAGGGGGTAAATGTCCTCGGCATTTGTACTATTTGACTGGATCGTATTGGATTGGATTGGATTGGATTGGAAATGGAATCGCCCGGCGTGGGATTCCAATGGAATTGTTGGATTTGGATTGATGATAAACCAGCCTAGATTGTGCATGGTTAGGTGTCCAAAACATGGCTGGCTTTTGTATGACTTGTGTTATTTGATTGCCTAATCTCAATCGGCTGGCCTATGCATTGCATGATGTTTTAAATGATTTCATGGTCGATGCTTATGTTTATTGAAAATGTTATTTTCTAAAGTTGAACGTGTGTGTTTTTAGTTGCCGCAATGTGAAACTTAGGAGTTCATGTGGCTGGAACTAAAAACCGCACTGAGATAAATTATGTTTATCTCACCGCTCCACTGTTTTGTGGGTTCCAGGTACGGCAAGGATCGGAGTAAGGAATCGTGCGATGGGAAGTAAATCAGCGGCAGTGCTTGGGTTGGGAAATTTGTGTGTAATTGACCATTTGATTATATTGAATTGCAAATGTGATTCCTGGGATTTTTATGCACTGTTTGTATTATGCTATTGACCTGCATATCATGGTTTGGACTGCCTTGTGTACATGTGCGGTGCGCTGTGCACGGCAGGCTGTGGCACCGACATGGCTGCGGGGTGTCACACGGACCCTTAGGGAATTTGAAAATTTTTTTATTCTTAGGTATAAATTTATTGAGAAGTGTGTAACTTTGGCTTTGTTTGGATAGGTGTGGGAAGAAGAGAAGAAGGAAAGAGTGGGAAGAAGTATTGAAAAGTGTGTAAATTTGTTAAGAGTTTGGATTGTTTATAATAATTTTTTTTTTCTTTTTTTTCATATTTCTTCTTCCTAACCAATTCAAATGGAACCTTTACGAAGAGTTTGAATTATTTTTAATAAATTTATGCCTAGGAGCATCCAAACGTGCCCTTGTGATGCCCCGAATATATGCGATGCAGAGAGCTTTCAACACAAGCCGTTCGCGGTTCGCCCATGCCTGTCAGTAACATCCAACATTTCATTCTTGCAAGCACAACGCTGATGATAAAATTAAACAAAAATGATTTTTTTTTTGAGGAAAAAATAGGGATCGTGTCCCCATCTTTTTATTATATAAAATAATTACACGATTTAGCCAGGGGCTAAAAAAAATGATAATTTTTTTTCTTGGAAAACAATATTTCAGAAGGACCACAAGTACAGTAACAAACATTATTAATCAGCAAAGAAAGTCTTTTCATGTACTCAACTAGACACGACCATTTCAACGTTCCCATCCATGATCCAGGACACAAATCCAGTAATTTCAAGGGCATTTCGGGCATTCCAAAGTCGAAATTTGTTGTTTTCTTCACGGTTTCACCGACTCGGCTTTTTTCTTTCTTCTCGCACTCTCTTCTCTTTTCCTCGTGGCATATTCGGATAATCTGACGTAGATTCATGAATTATTGAATTAAAAAAGGAGGAAATTTTCGAACTACCAAAGAAGAAAGCTCATAATCGGAAGCTCTCTCTTCCTCATTTCCAGTTGTGTTTGCTGCTTCTTTCTATTTTGAGCTCCAACAAGCTGTAAATTTCTTCCTTTTTTTTGGTTTAATTCTATTATTGAGTGTTGTAACATCGATAATTTTTTCGATTTGGTGTAATTTTCAGGAAATGGAGCGACCGGCTCTGCTAAAAATGATGATTTTTATATGCTTATTGACCGCTTGTAATGGAAGAGGTAACTAAATTCCCGTAATGTTCTTGGTTTTGAGATGAATTGTTTGAGTTCTAAAATGATTTTAGTATGGTACTTTTGATTCCTATTGTAATGGAGAAAATTTGGTGCAAAGAACATGAAGTTTGCATTTTTTTTCTTTCTTTTTTTTTTTTGCCCCAACAGGTCTCATTCACTTTTTGCATTAAAACCCTGAATATTTTTATTCTTTCTTCTGGTTAAGTCCTCAGTAGCAAGCACATTTGAAAACATTAAAGGAAACTGAGCGAGTCTTTCAAGTATAAGTTGTATTTAGAGTTAAGTCAATAATTATGCTTCTTGGTTTTGAATTTATGCTTTATTTCCTAAACCAACATGATAGTCACATTCTAAATTCTTACTTTGACAGGTCAAAATCTGTTTATCAACAGATATTAGTGATCACACAATTTTATAGTTCAGGCAAAGTATGTTCTTGT
This sequence comes from Rhynchospora pubera, assembly GCA_028095005.1. NCBI lineage: Eukaryota > Viridiplantae > Streptophyta > Magnoliopsida > Poales > Cyperaceae > Rhynchospora > Rhynchospora pubera. Next base: position 153,680,356 of record CM051462.1, on the reverse strand, counting down.
GCAGTTAAATGCCCTTTTTGTATTTTTCTTAAAAATGAAAAAGACCTGTTAATATATATATTTTTCTTAAACAATATTATTGTTTTTCTGTTCAACTAATCCAAATATTGATTTGCTTTTTTCATGATTGCAGAAATCAAAATAAAAACTGGAGACAATATGACCAACTTCAACCATACGCTTGCTCTCATTCTAGCAGAATATGCTTCTGCTGTGAGTTCTCTTACATTCCTTCTGTATCCTCAAATATGAACGAGAAATCTTCTCTTTAAATATGTCATTAAGCTCACTTTGTAAGGCTCACACAGACTATTGTTATTTACTGTAGGTATACACGGTAGACTTATCTGAACTATTTTCATGGACATGTGCGAGGTGTAATAATCTAACAATGGTAGGAAAAATGAGTTCTTTTTTCTTCCTTTGAATTTCTTTGAAAGTACTTTTATTCATCATTGGGTTTAAGTTCTCAAGTTTTTGCTAGTTTTGAGTTTGCCTTCATAGTTGCTGCTTTAATGTGTAGTGGAGGAAAATTTCAAAAATGACCTCAGGCATCCCTGCTTCAGTACTGTTTGCTTGCTTTAAAAAAATTAGAAGCAATTATTTGAACCTAAAAGATGAATAGTTAATACTTTTTAAAAAAAAAAACTGGGACATGGTGGTACATGGGGCATTCCCAAGTTGTACAGGAATATGCATTATTCTCATTTTACTGGGGTACACATTAATAGTTTGAAAATATACTATGGCAAACATAAAACTCTGCACATTTACTATTTACTAACATCAGTTGTTCAAATTGTTGCCAGGGATTTGAGGTAATAGAGCTAGTTGTGGACATCCAAAACTGCTTACAGGTCTCTGTGTACCTCTTTAATACAAAACATTGGTTTCTGAGATTTTAATAGCTCTTAAAACAAGCCATTAATTAGTTACTGTATCTATAATAGGCATTTGTGGGGGTGGCTCCCGATCCAAATGCTATCGTCATTGCAATCAGGGGAACTCAAGAGAACAGGTAAAAAAAAAAGGGTCTTTTACAAATTACATCCAACAATTTTGCATTTTTTCAAAATAGACCTGGCATATTTCTGAGATACTTGAAATTGACATATAACTTGTGTTGGTTGTTTTGAAACAAAAATATGGAGTCTGTGGCTGAATGGGCAATGTTTAAAGGGCATGTACCTTTTAAATTTAAACAGGTGCCTTATTTGCAAAGCATCTCAAATTATCATGCTAATATAAGAGATATTGGCTTTTGTTTGCAATAACCCAACAAAAGTATTTTACGACATACACGAGTAGTACCAACTGTTGAAAATGAAATTATCTGGATACTTTCTGTTACTCAGCCTATGTAAGAAAGGAAAATGCTAAAGTTCTTTTTTTGTTTATAAGACTACAACTAACCCCATCTACAAATTTGATGTCTGATCTGTCTCAGTGTACAGAACTGGATAGAGGATTTCATCTGGCAAGAGCTCGACCTGAAATTGCCAGACATGCCAGGGGCAATGGTATGTATCACAGCATTGTCCATATTGCATAATAATTTCAAACTGAATTATAAGTGGTGCTTGGTATCTTGGTCTCAGGTGCATCGTGGCTTGTATGGTGCCTATAACAACACAAGCTTACGACCTGCAATTGTGGAAGCTGTTGATAGGATTAGAGAATCATACGGAGAACTACCAGTAATGGCAACTGGGCATTCAATGGGTGGTGCTTTGGTCGCTTTTGCTGCACTTGATCTTGTTGTAAGTAATTCCCTTACCAGTCAGTAAGTGGATATACCTATCTGTTACTTCGACCAAAATTGATTTTATCTTCTGAAAAATACGTGACTCTAAAAGTGAAAAAAGTTTAAATTTAGGAAATGGCATTGTCTATAGTAACAAATGTGTGTTAATATATCTTAATAGCTACTTGTGCCTTTTTTTTGTCTTTTTTTCAATCAGTATCCTTTTCATTCACCATTTCTCAAGTCTTCATCAATATGTTATATCTTTTAGTTTAGAAAGCATCTTTTGGCCTCTAAAGAGTCTTGATGGTGAACTTATATCCTATTTTTGCTTTGAAAATTCTTTGAGACTTGAGCTCCTAGTTATTCGAGCATTTAGGAATCTTTAGCTTGACTTGATGTCGATTAAGATGATTGGTGTCCGGTAGAGGTTTTATTAACAAAACTGTATTGATGTTGTTTGGGACCTAAAGTGTATTTTCATTTACTTATAATATACTTTTGTTTGATTTATCTTATCCTGATTACCATATATTTTCTTATGACAGATGAATCATGGGATAGATAATGTTCATTTAATGACCTTTGGCCAGCCTCGTATTGGCAATGCAGCCTTCGCCTCATGTTTCTACAAATATATACCCAACACATTTCGTATTGTACACAATCGCGACATTGTAGCACATTTACCTCCATATTACTCCTTTTATTGGAAATCATACCATCACTTTCCAAGAGAGGTACTTAGAATCAAGCTCAGTTGCTTTTTGTTTATATTTATTTATTTTTGGAACTCATTGATTTCAGTCTGACCTGGAGATGAGAAGAAACAATATTATCAATTTATCCAAAAACCTTGTGTGGCTGGTCCAATCTCAGAGAAAAGAGCTGTACAAAGAATGATTTTCTTATAGAGGTTTTAAAGGGTGCCAAATCAGAAGAGCTCTTTCCAATACCAGATCAACATGTTCCAGGTTGGATCGGGCCTCTGATCTGGTTGCAGTTGGGCAGGTTGTGGATTTGCTGGGGTTTGGTCCTGTCAGATTCTATAATTCAAAATACTTGGGGTCAGGTTATATCCATATCCAAATATGGTGGTGAAGACCCTCTGCACCCAGTGTATCTCGTTTGCTTGCCTTAGATGTATTAGATAAAAATCGACTTAACTGATTTACAATTAATTCTTCTTTAGGTATGGCTCCTTGATGACATTGAGCAAATTTGTGACGATTCTGGAGAAGATCCATCATGTAGCAGGTAAATGTCATGCTCCAACCTCTCTTTGTGTGTTCTTTTCCACTGTTTTATTGTGTGCATATGTTGGTTGGCATCTCTTGTTGAAACTCAATATCAGGTCTGATCAGCAACGTTGACCATCAGCATGGGTATTGCCAAGTTCTAATGCATAGATAATTTTGAATGGATTCAGGGTCCATAACCTTCTCTTTTTCAACCAAATGGAGGTTTACATTTTTTTTTGGGTTAAAAACAAGAAAGTTCTTAACAGGTGCAGTTCATGTCTGTTGATTCTTGGGCCAGTTATTGTTTGTCCTATAATTTATTTCTCTATATTGCGATTAATAAGATTGTGTTATCTTTTTTTGCCCACCACAATGACCGTGCTTGCTATCTCTCCAGGTCGGTCTGGATCTGCAGTATCAATGATCATAAAACATACTATGGTCTTAGTATGGAGGCCGAAGACTGGAGCACGTGTAGAATTATCATGGATAGGTCCTTACCATACCAAACTGATGTTGCTGGTAACATTATTTTGGCAAAAGACGCAATCGGGCCTTCCATTGTGAAGCCAATAAGCCAGAAGGCAGCTGCAATGTAGTCGATAGATATGTGCTTTCTTTTCAGATTGCACGGGAATAATATTAGAGGGAAAAAAAAACAAAGAAGGGATGAGGAAGGGAAGTTATGTTTCAATGTTTACTCTCTTGATTCATCCCGTTCATATGTATATATGTACATAACATAATGTCAACTACGTTGTCTAGTCGTTCAGATGTACGTAGTTTAGTTGTTCTAGTGTATCGTGAACTTACAATAAGTTAGAGTGAGAGGGTTGGTTAAATATGGTTATGCAACTCTTTTGGAAAGGCAGCGAGCTGCAACATGTTCTTAGGAAGCAAAAAAGAAAAAAAACAAAGAGAAACTTAATTTTGACTCTATTTTGCTTAAAAGGTAAAAATCGAATCTTTTTAGACAAAAACTTTTATAAATACAATATAAAATTTAGTTGATTGCTTAAATTTGACCCTTTTGATTTACGAATTTGCAAAATTGTGAAATTTCGAATGGAAAATTTATATATTTTCATAAAAATCATAATTGAAGTTTGATAAAGATTGATGAAAATTGATAAAAAAAAAATATACATTTCTTTGAAAACTTCGTTATAGTATGCATTTTTTTTAAGAACAAAGAAATTTTTGATTACCATTGTATATTTTATTTTATTCTTACCCCTCACTGTGATCAGATTATAATTTCATCTCGGATTATTTTGTGTATTTTACCAAAACAACACGAGTCTCATCCCTGAATGTAATTTTAGCAACAAGTGTTAAAGATACGGACCATTTTTTCCTTTTTAATTTTTGGAAAAAATTGGTAGCTGTACCACAAATGGAGTATGAATATCTATACAAACATAGATGGTAACACACTGTGATAACAGTAGGAATGACAAAAATCAGTCTAGAATACTACGAAATTCGCATCCAAAAGGCTCCAACAAACTAAAATAGAATTGATAATTGGCAACACTACTACGACAAGTGCCAAACGACCAACATTCCTGTACACTCAAATCTTTGGAAAAAAGGAAGCATTCTGATGAGCACATCAATCCATCTTCCATAGCCATACTCTCTCGTTATCAATTGCATATTTATCGATCCCTATATGATACTTTCCTGAACTTGTACTGGAAGATCTAACATTAAATGGTGATATCAATTGCATATTCAACCTTCAAACAAAAATTGCATTTATAGAACTGACTCGTCATTTTATATTTACCCTAAGGATGTGTTCTAGAAGAGGTGAGAGGAGAGGAATAAAGGTGAAGGGGAACTGACCTGACTGTGCCTGCCCAAACCAATTCACCTGCTCCATAACTTATGGGGATGAAAGGGAGCCGAGGAGAAAAAGCAGACAACTCTATATCGAACTTGGCAACTTTCTTACCCTCTTACCCTTCAAATTTGGAGTGGACCTTGCTTCCCAAACCTTCCTCTCCCATTCTTTCCCTTTTCAACACCTGTTTCTGGAGCACAGCCTAATAGGAAACTTGGGAAATAATGGCTGCTGCACATGCAAATTTCTGAGTTGTGACCGATTCAAATCTACCTCCTAAAGATTATTACTTACTTTTTCGAAACAAAATACTTATCTAATTAATTCAACTTTTTTGCTGCTTTGTACAAAATAATAAATCTACCCAAATTCCATAAACTTTGCAGCAGCAGCATATCAAAACATAACATTTTATAATTAGAATTCAGTTCCTAATACACTGAGCCATTGAACAACCAATGATCTGCTCTCTGGACTCTGATTCCTGACAGAATACACAACATAATAATCCCTAGTTAGAACCTTTTTCTTCTGCAACTTCACTGAGATGCTAACTATTTAAATTTTACAAGTAAAAAATCCAAATATGAATTACCTGGACCACAAAAAATCTTAACTTCAGACCAAAATTATGATAATATGTACAGCACTAGTAGTATCAAACCAGCATAATCCATATGCAAATGCCATAGTGAAACAACTTCACAACGTAACAAATATGATACACAAAAAGAAAAATAAAGAGGACAAAAAAATAAACATAAACATAACTATATGCCATCGACATGACATACCTATTCTATAAACAAAAAAAATACTCTCTCTCTCTCTCTCTCTCTCTCTCTAGCCTATGAACAGAGACCACCCCAACATCTCTCTACAACCAACCTCTCCAAAAAAAGAGAAACAAAACCTTGCACTTTTAAGAGCCATTTGTACTATCAAAACTCCCATGTGCACTGCCCCGTGCCCTCTCTCTAAACCTCGAGGCCCCTTTATTGTTTGGGCTCTCACGATAAAGGTCCCTCCCGGAGCCACCAACACCGTCCAACTGAAACTCTCTTCTAAAAATTTGCCTCCTAAAATCAGGGGACTCTATGTGAGTGTCAGATGATGTGCTGAGGTTTCGCCGGTGGAGATCTCTTGATCTAGGTGTGGAGGTTTTTGAACTGTTCGCAGAAGAAGTTGAATTGGGGTCATACGTTTGAGAGGCGAGGTAGGAGAGAGCTGTGACTACATCACCTATGAGTGGACGAGTCGCAGCTTGCTCTTGGAGACACATAGCTGCAACCGCTAATGCCTGGTAGATACCCCTTGTCGGAAACCGGCCTCGGAGAAGTGGATCCGCCATTTGAGGGAACTTTCTTCTGTCTCTGAATAGTGGCCGGGCCTGGTAAAAGGTGAAACAAAAATGTTTTTAACCATACATCAGAACGAGTATTTCAGTATGGACCATAAAGATGTAAAACGAAGTACAACAAAGATTCAGCCAATGCATCATTTCAGTGTGGCATCCAAGAGTACAACAAGCTGTAGTGGTGCCAGACATGCTCAGCTATGTGTTACTTGTATGGCAAAAACCATCTGACATAGACATTGTAAAAAATGTGGCTAGATAATAAAAAAGGGTAAAAAACTAACCCAAGCAACTAAATTCTGTTCTCCAACTGGCCGTGCACTGTCAATCGCCTTTCTTCCTGTAATAAGCTCCAGAAACACCACACCAAAACTATACACATCCGATTTAACTGTCAGTTGCCCCGTCATGGCATACTCGGGTGCACAATAACCATAAGTCCCCATGACACGGGTTGACACATGAGTCTTGTCACCAACAGGACCCAGTTTTGCAAGGCCAAAATCTGACAGCTTCGGAACAAAGCCATTGTCAAGTAGGATGTTAGATGATTTGAAGTCACGGTAAATTACAGGCGGATTTGCCTTGTCATGGAGGTATTCAAGACCCTTCGCTGCACCAGCAGCAATTTTCATGCGAGTGTTCCAGTCCAGCGGCTCCTTGTCAGGAGGAAGGTCTGTTTAAAAGCAGAAGTATCATGCTATCATATACTCACAATATGCACAGTTTGATGCTTGCCACAGCACACAAGAAGATATGTCCTCCTAACTAATAAAGAGTGGTGCTCTATCAGCTGTAAGTATGTTTGGACTGAAAGTTATATTTGAGGATTGCTAATTATGCCCCTACTAATGAATAATTTATTTCTATAGTTCCTTTATTCTTCCAAAATGACAGTTGATATCGTCTTTTAATGGTTAAATTTAAACTGAAAGTACTATACTTGAAACTTCCTCAGTGCAAAACATGAGGAATCTGCATGTGCTCGGCAATTCAAAACACGGACACACACGCACATATACTTTTAGACAATAAAATAAAGAAACATACCATGAAGATGATTCTCGAGGGACCCCAATGGCATAAACTCGTAAACAAGGAGCCTTTGATCACCATCAGCACAATAACCAATGAGATTAACCAGATTTTGGTGGTGCAGGAGACTAAGCATTAAGACTTCCACCAGAAACTCACGGTTTCCTTGAAGCCCATTTCTATCCAGTTGCTTGACAGCCACAATCTGAAAGACGATATTTCAGCTCGAATAAGCTTACAAACCAAAGCAGTAGAAAATAAAAAAGATACAAAATCTGAGAACAACTTAAAGTTTGACAGTTCTTAGTATGAGAAATAAGATTGTCAGGTCCTACCCAGGTATTGGCCCTCAGGACGAGGCTGTACCAGCTAGGTACATGCCAATACAATGTAGGATGGCATTACTTGTTAAACAGCAAGTAATTTACTATTTAAATGGTATATATTAATTAGTCTTCATAGGATCCAAGTTGTATGGAAAGGGATGTGGAATGAAGCAAGGTACACTGTGATGACATGTACCAATATAATACTCACGTTCCCATGCCAAAATTTTAAAAATATATATATATTTTAAGTTCCTATAAGCTGCATTAAATTGTCAAAATGCCATTGCCTTCTGTAAATCAAAGATGCATTAAGCTGACAATTGAGATGCCAACCTGTCCAGACTCCAACCGGCCTTTATAGACACGCCCAAAACCGCCTTCCCCTACGAGGCAATCCTTTTTGAAATTTTTTGTGGCGGCTGCCAGCTCCCGAAAGGTGAATATGTGTGCTGCAATATGATCAGTGCTTCCATCTTTCCTTGACAATGATTCTTCTCTCCTGAGTCTCTCTATATAGTGTATGAAATTTTTTTATGTGTTTAGTAAACGTATGTATGAATGGACAACATAGGATGCTTTCATAAACTAATATAAACAATGTCAGTCACCGCAGCAATCACCAAGGTATTATGTAACTGTCCAATGGTCGGCTTCCCTCTAATTGTTTAGAAACAAGGAGAAATGGTGGGTGTGTGCCTCAGAAATTGAGGAAGGTAGGAACATCCCTACATGCTTCAGCAGCATGCTTGATATTTCTCATTTGCAGGGGTTTGTAAGAAATTCTCTCTTACAGATGCTTGCAACTTGGCACTTTATAGGTTCCAAATCTAACCAGTTTCAGTGCTACTAGTGAAGGTGGAAATAGGCTAATCGTTCAATTTTTGGTTTGTTGGTACCAGATAGTAATTTTTGAATCTATAAAATAAAGCACAAATATACTTCTTCTAGCTTTTCATAAAGAAAGGGGAATATTAAAATTGACAAATTTATTATATAAAAGAAAAAGAAAAGAAGATAACCACTGACTGCTCAGAAGAATAATTTTGCCGAAGAGCACCAAAAAAAACTCTATAAAAAGTAAGACAAAGTCAGCGAAAAATAAGAAAAATAAACAGAATTAGACCTGATGATGCTCTTCCCTTTTGCGAGTCTTTTACTACACTAGTCTTCTGTTCATTGGTCGACGATCCAGCACAAGGGAAGCAACTCATCCCCGAATTTTTTTATTTTTTTTATTTTTTTATTTCAGAATTAGTCAACCCAGAAATGAAAAAATCCCTAGCCTTTCACCTCCTTCGACCATAAAGCTCCAAACTTTCTCTGGATCGGATTGGAGGGACTCAGAAAACAAAAATGAAAAAAGAAACAAACTGTTTCTTTTCTCTCTTTTTCCTAGGTTAAGAGAGAAAGATGAAAGAAGGTTTTGAAGTGGAGAAGAGAAGGCTGAGTCAAACTGTAGAAAGAATATTAAAATAATATCATATAATCTGAATATGGGAATTTGGGGAGGAAAATAGGAAATTAAAATAAAGAAAACGAGTAAAATTGAATGTGGTGGAAGAAACAGAAACGGACAAAGAAAAAATACCAGGAAAAATAGGTGGCCCGAGGTGCAAGGGACACTGGGACAGACAGATCGAGGAATTAATGCACGGATACTTTTACTTTCTCATTTATTTTTTAGTTCATTCAATAAATAAATGCGCTATTAAGATAGATTGCGACTTCGTGCAAGGCCTTCGCCAGTGCCACCTGGCTGGAACTGAGGGTTTACTTATTGGTTTTTGTTTTGTTTTATTTTTTTTTAGCTGGTGGTTCGAATCGAGTCTAGAAGAAATGTCAAACAACAGGTTTGACTATGTACGTGTCTAAAAATGTCAAGATGTAATATGTTTTTTTTAAGATATAAATTGGAGTTCTAAATCAACAAATTTATTTTTAAATTAAATGTTTATAAAAGATTTTCAGTCAGATTTCGAACCTGCGACCTTTCACTCAAAAAGTCAAGATGCATTGTTTTTTGTCAGAGACCAAGAGCTGGTTCTCAAGTCAAAGATGTAATATGTTTTGTACTAATATGATTATATACAAATTGTCCCCAAGTATAAGTATGAATTATCCCAGGGGTCGTTTGGATGCGTTCCAAATTCCGAGAATAAGCAATTCCGGGCATAAATTTTAATATAAACAATTCAAACTCTTCACAAAATTACACACTTTCCAATAAATTTATGCCTAGGAATAACAAATTCCCCCAATTCCCCCAATTCCTAAGCGATCCAAACGCCCCCCAATTCATAAAGTTAGCATAGATATAATTTTATAAGGTATCCAACATTCCAGACAATATCCCAAATTTTGTAAATTCATGAAATTAGCCAAATTAAATTTATAAATATCAAAATTCCCAAGTTCATGGAATTATCAAATTAAAATTCATGAAATTAACCAAGTTATTTTTATAAATGCCAATGTTATAAGATTTACAGATTATTTCATATATATAAACACCCCAATTTTTTTTCATGAAATTTACCAATTAATCCCATGAAATCAACTAAATTTTCCTAACTTCGCATGATTTTTTTAATTAATTTCGTGAAGGAAACCCAATTGTTCCAATTTCATCAAATTTATCCAAGTTAACTTTGGAAATTCGTAAGATTTATTAAATTAATTAACATATTCACTCGCTCAAAAAAAAAAACACAGAAAATTGAAAACAATTCTAAATTTTTTAGATAAACTTTTAAGGGAAAAGCAATAAAAGCAAACAACATAAAAAAAAAGCATTTGAAAGAAAATTAAGATTTCAGAAGATTTTCTCCTAGTATGGCAATTTTTATAATTTCACCTCAGCGAGAAAAAAGTTTTCTGTCTTTTTAAATTCATAATAGTTCACAATTTTTTTTTTCTGAACTCCAAGTGAGTATCACATTTAACAAAAAGATTGTTCTTCATAATTCATTTTCGCTGGCATAGACGAATTAATAAAATTTTAAAAATTATGGAAAATAATCGAGACTTTCATCTGAAAATATATTCTTTTGGGAAGTATTTTTTTTCATTATAAAATAAAATACAATATAAACGAAAAAGCACCATGTAAATATGTAATGACAAGGAATACTGGTTCACATCACGCTTCATCCTGTAACTTTGGCAAAAATTTGGCAAAAAAACTTTGGCAAAAATTTGCCCATCCATTTAATTTTATTTTGTTTGCCTAAAAAGATCCGATAAGGGTAAGCAGATGGAAACCCGATTCATTTCGGGGCCGTTTGGATTCCCATGGAATTTTGGAGAATTTCATCTTCCTACCATAAATTTATTATAAACAATCCAAATTCTTCACAAAATTACATAATTCCCAATAAATTTATTCCTAAAAATTGCAACTTCTCCAAATTCCCCAACTTCCTAAACGATCCAAACGGCCCCTTCATTCTACCAGGAGCGTACAAGGAAGGAAGCAGCCGAGCGAACGTTCTCCGCATGCCTGCCCATTGCTGTCGAGGATTTGGATCCCTCCTTCAATACGTCTTTTCGTGAAGCAGATTACGAGCCTGCATTTTTAAAAACAGTCTCGTAAATAACTTATTTTAAAGTCCTTTCACGGTGACCCGCTGCACAGATTGCTACAATACAGGACTTGAGGCTCTGTTATGGTCGTTGTGACTCGTGTCCATCTGGTGTGTTGTCTAGTCTGCCGCTTTCTTCCTACTCAGCCCTTCTCAGTCTCCTCTCTCTCTCTCTCTCTTAGTTCATTGTCGGAGAAAACATGGCGTCGCCGTCTGAATCGGGCCGGGTGCTAAGCGTTCGAATCGTGTCGCATGATTACTACATGGCGCCACCCATTCCCGACCTCGACTTCTCCATCAGCTCTTTCCATGGTTCTCTCTCTCTCTCTCTCTCACACACACACACACACACACACACACACACACACAATCAATTTTGGAATAAGCTGAACTGAAGCGTTCCAACAAAATTGATAAAACTGGAATTGCAGTGTACTTTGACTTTGAAGGATTTGGAAGAGGGAGAAGGGCCGAAAATACCTTTATAGTTGGGCACTTACTATTAGTTTACTCTTTCTGGTTATAATTTCTAATTAGGTGGTTTTTGTGCATTTCTGCATAAAAACATTCATTGAGGGTTAGAATGTATAAAAAATTTTCCAGGCCCAAATTGTCAATCTTTAAGAGAGGTTAAGTTAAACATCAAGTTACTCATTCCTTCGTTATCTTTGTTCTATCAGGGAGAAAAATAGAAGAGGTACCTGTAATACGAATCTATGGCTCAACTCCAGCAGGCCAGAAAGCATGCCTTCATGTCCATAAGGTTACAAATAATTTCATTCATATATAGTCTCATAAAGAAAGTTTATAAGTTTTCTTTCTGGGGTCATTGTAGTACAGTTGAAAGTTGAGATATAATTTAGACATGTACATCACTTATGATGCATGTCCAACCATTGGCACCAGACTGGCTGGAACTGTATTGCTCAAATCTCAAGAGACTCAACTTTTGCTAAAATGCATATTTTGATGGAACCGAATATATTTCAGGCTTTGCCTTATTTGTACATACCATGTCCGGACGAAATACTCCACAATCCTGAACCAGAGAAAGGTCAGATCTCGTGCAAAGCTTGTAATAAGTATGAATGTAGTTTCCAACAAAGTGCACACTTTATACCTTTATTTCTGTTTAAGTTATTTTTTTATTTGAAGAAAAATATTTGTCGAATGCAATGAGCAGTGTACTGGAATTTTCCTGTTGCTCCTAACATTATTATTCTTAGGCAGTTGCATTCCTTATCTTTCCAGAATTGCTATAGAAATATCATGCAAAGAATGAGGGCAATTTAAAAGAAAACTTGCGATGGATGCATTCAATTTAGAGGAAAAACTAAAATTGTAGTGACATGATGAGATACAAATTGTTAAAGTTATATCGTGTGTGTGTGTTGTACAACACAAACCAGTCATTTTATTTTCCGGTAGGGTCTTCTTAATGTTGATGCTAGTCATAAGCCTTTCTGAAAGTATCACAAATCAAGTTCTTTCAAAAATTTTAATTTAATTAATGAATTGTTTTTTTGGTTTCTCAAAATTTTGAATGCTTCATGTGATGAATAGTTGGAAGTATTTTGTACTCACTTCTCTTGCCAAACTTAAATTAGTAATAACTTTTAATTCTTACTGAGACAAGAAATGAAATAAAAAGCATGTTCTAATCCTGGGTTATATTTTATGATATTGTTTTGTTCAGGAAATTCATACATTAACAGTTTTTTGACTGACCTTGAGAAGGCATTTAAGGTACTTCTGGAGAAGATCACTTTAAATTGTAAATAATGAGATAGCTATATATGTGTACTAATTTGATTTCTTATTTAATGTGAAAAATATTATCTATTAGACTCGAGGGACATCAAAAAAGCAGCATGTGCATGGATGCACAATTGTTAAAGCAAAAAGGATGTATGGTTTCTTTCCCACAGAGGAGCTTTTTATGAAGATCTACTTGTATCCAAATTTTTTTTCATTATGCACTTGTTCTTCTGTGGAACTCTGGGTTTTGTTTTGTTGTTTTGAGCATTGCATCGAATATATGTCTGTGAAAATTAATCCAACAACAAGTTTTGCTGGATTATTTTGCAAATAGCACATGGATGGCAAACCAAGGTCAAGTGAAGCAAAATGTGGCTAGTTTGCTCTAACACTTTCAAATGATTTTAACCAAATATCTTCTTCGTTCACACTTTTGCAATAAGTAGACAGATTTACCTTGATTTTGTTTAATCATGGCTTTTTTGTAAGGACAATTGTCAATAATTAACAGGATGCGCCTTTTCAACATAATGTTTGTGTATTATATGGAAATAACTTGAACTCTGCTAATTTAGTTGTATAAGGACAAATGTTGCAAAACACATCTATACATGGTGGCATGTTGGGTCTAATTTTTTAATTTGTCTGTTTAATTCAATTCTGTTATCCATGATGAAATAAAGATATTATCCTCATGACATTTCTCGTGCTTCTATACTTCTACTGGTATGTTACTTTCAAACTTCTTTATTTTGCGCATTTTTTTCTGGAATACAGTACGGCTTTCCGTCCTCAAGTTTTGCAAGTTATTTTTTACTGTACAATTTTAGAGCGGTGCAATTATGAGCAGACAATTTCAGCCTTATGAATCTCACATTCCATATCTTCTTCAGTTTTTGGTCAGTACCTGTTCTTTGATTCACCGTAAGCTGATTTTTAATTGCACATGTTCCCAAGCACCTTTTTAATTCAGCTTCAATTTATTTACCATGTAGGTTGACTATAACTTATATGGCATGAGTCATATTCATGTGGCAAACATGAAATTCAGGCCACCAATACCTGATTCCTTTAACAAATGTTCATCACGATTGAAAGAGAAATCAGTTTCAGCTTCTGACAATTCGCAGGTTTTTAATTTTCTGACAATTTGTAAAGGAATAATTAGATATATGCCACTATGAAATGGTTAAAATTAGTTTTATGCCATTACTTTCTGTCAGAATTAGAGATATGGCACTCAAATTAGAGAAATTCCAGTCTAACTTTTAAAAAATTGTCCAAAATGTCCTCATTATATTAAATCATTAAGAAATGAAAACAAAATTTATCGACATGAAATAAATTTCCAAATTTTATATTTTTGAATTTTTTATTTTAAATTTTAAAAGTTCGAATTTTCAAATTCAGAATTTAAAAAATTTTGAATTTTCAACTGTTAAAATTTCAATTTTTGAAAATTTAAATTTTAATTGAAATTTGAAATTTTATTTCTTTTGTTGATGGCATAGAATCAATTATTTACTTTATTTATTTTATTTTATTTTTTGAAAGAAGGTCGCCACCCGTTCCATTGAAAAATGAAACATATACAACACAAAATAAACTCAACATTTCATCACATTGATCAACACTTGCCCAAAATTAAGCTTTTTAACCTAGAGCAGAACAAAACCCATTATCTATCACCAAGCAAGAGCAAATTTACTTTATGTACGATGACATATTTCTTGTTTTAATGTTTTACAGTGGCATAAATCACCCATTCGTAAAATAATTTTATTGTTATTTTCATAATAGAACACTGAAATTGATCACCATACTGCAGAAAACACCATGATTTGGTATTTGCAGGAAAACACTTATTTTCAAAATGGACAAACACTGATCTGATGTTGTTTTTTTGTTAGTAGAGTTAATTTTTTCTTGGAAAACGAAAAAATTATCCTTTTATAGCTTTTCTGTAAAACAATAATTTTGTTTTTCTTTTGATTTAATATAAATGATTATTTTAGAGAAATAAGCATCTCAAAGTATTTTGACTTGGAAGAAATAATCACTATTATGATCCCATAGGTAGGTTTAAATGGGTTCAAATTATTGAGGTTGTTGATTTGAGGGCAAAGTGATCGTTATTAATTTTCTTCTTTGATACCCTCTTATGAGAATCGCACATCATGATGCTTTTATCTTTTTTTTTTTTGAAGGTCCATCATGATGCTTTTTATCAAGCAACCATATAATGGATGGTGTTAATTGTTCTATTTGTGGTAATGTCTCCCACTAATGCTAGATTATCTTCCATATTAGGCAGATCCTAGTGACTGTTCAATGGGAAATTCCACCATTTGGATTGCATCAACAATTTCACATGATTTACTCTGGGATAGTTCGAATACCGAAAATTTTGCGAGGCGTCAGAGTATCTCAATGCTTGAGGCCGATTCATGCGTAGATGGTTCTCTTTTTTTTTTTTTAAAAAAAAAATTATCTATTCATTTTTACTTGGAAAACTCTTTTGGGTGGCCTAAAATTTCTTCTTACAATATGTGGAAATAATTTTTTTTTCCTGCAAGGATTTCAAATGCTACCGCCGTGGGTAGTTCTTGAACTAAAAAAATAAGAAAGGTGGGATACCCTCACTATTTTTAGAAGTTGTTGATAACCCTGTTTTTTTTTATTTGCAGATATCCTCAACGAGAAACTTAAAATGTATACTTCTCTCTCTCAAACTACTACGGATGTCAAAATGGTTCAATCTCTCATACCAATTTGGGAGGTCAGACATCCTTTGTTTATTCCATTTTTATGACAGTAGATTTCATTGGAGGTCAGTAAGCTTTGTGCCATATTACAAACTGGTTAACTGAATTTTTAATTTTGTCCTACAACTATTGACTTTTTGGTTAAGTTCCTGTCAAGTTACTCTTTGACCTTTTCCATCTAAAACTGACAGAGTATCATCACTTACCTGCAGCAAGAAGTATGTCATAAAAGTGAATAATAAAAAATATACATCCATATGTACATGTCAGTAGAAAAGTTATTTATGTTGGGAAAAAAATTGTCGACATCTTCTTGGAGATATCTAAACAGAAGAGATTTGAAGTTCAATAGCTTGTGGGGGAGGGGTGGGAATAATGGCTGTTGCCCTCATTTGTAGCCTAGCCTGGGTTTTTTAGCTGACGTATGTTGTTTCTGCAGTGGTGCTTTTTTTTTCTTCCTTTCTTTCTTTTATCCTTTTGTATGCCTTTATCATGAGCAACTTGGTATGAGCATATTATTCAAGAATTGTAAGCTGATAACCCCAGTCTGATATGACTTATTAAACACTATTGTTTACAAGATCCAGTAATACCTTTTAATTTTAATTTTTTTCCCCCACAACCAGCACAAAATAGCCTGGAAGGAGCATTCATGTTTCTTTTTTTCTTATAGGAGTTCATGCGATCTGGTTTGCAAGAAGCAAACGTGCCTGATGCTGGCAAACCTCAACCTGAAACCGTCCTAGCAAGCTTTATGAATAATTCTGAGTACCACAAGATAATTTCTAAGTTGAACCTCGAGAAAGATACTTCTCTTATCAATCTCTCCCCAACGGAGGAAGCAGAAAGGATAGAGCAATGCATTCAGTCACTAGTTGGTATTTGTGGTTCAGCTGCATTGGGAAAAATGGTTGATTTATCTGGGATGAACTTGAAAGATAATGAATTATTTGTTACCTCTTCGATGGGGCCTGAAGGTGAGGAGATGAGAATTGGGGGTCCGTCAACATCACAAGAGGTAATATAGTCATGAATACATATTGGGGGTACAGTAATGATCTGATAAATACAGTTATTGCAGTTAAGATGCTTTTGTTAATTGTTTGAAGAAATTCACGGGTATTACCCCTCCTGGAATGCGCGCACACACACACACACACACACACACACACACACACACACACACACACACACATATATATATATATATATAGAAAGCTTTCAATCAAAGCGCTTTGACCGGAGTCCCGGTTAAACCCCGTCAGATCTCAATATTGAAAGTTCAAATGACGGATCCAAACCGTCAAATATGATCTCCATATTGAAATCTCTTTGCCGACTAATTTTTTCATTTTTTTGAAATTTTTAAGTATTTTTTCGGATTTTAGAAAATTGTTAATCTAATTTGTTCTGAACCCTACAAAAATTGCTGTTTTTAAAAATCCGAAAAAAATACTTACAAATTTCAGAAAAATGAAAAAATTAGTCGGCAAGGAGATTTCAATATGGAGATCATATTTGACGGTTTGGATCGGTCATTTTCACTTTCAATATTGAGATCTGACGGGGTTTAACCGGGACTCCGGTCAAAGCGCTTTGATTGAATCCTTCCTATATATATATATATATATATATATATCAAAACATCTGCAGTACTTGGATATGTTATCTGATGGGTTGTTAGGTAGGTTGATTGGGAATTAGTAAGGAACTTAACCTGAGCTTGAAAGAGAAAAACAAAAATGAGAGAAACCATTTAGTACTCTTTACTGACTTGTTTTTCTATCATGTTTCTGTAGCCCATAAACAAAGAGGCTCTTGGCCTCTTGCGCTGGCTTGCTTCATCCCAAGCTGCAAATGATGTAACTTCTGACGACGAGCTAACTAGTGAAGCAATTCTGACCCCATTATTTCCCCAAAAAACATATCAGGCTGCGTTAGAGACTGCACATATAGATTTTGAGACTGCCTCTCAGAGAGAATGCCAGGATATCCTTGATTCGGCTGATGTTCAGAACACAAGTTTGAAAGATCCTGACAATGCGAGCACTTCATCAGGTGACTTTGTTATACCTCAAATTGATGGTTCTCCAGATGAGAAAGAGCACATAACCCCTTACAAGGATATGAAAAAGAATGTTAAGCGGAGTAGAGAAAAGAAATCTCCATGGGGTATTTTGCCTCTTTCAGCAAAAAAGAGAGAGGTTGGCAGCAGCATCACATCTCCATCTGTCGATTTTAATTTGAATTTTACTGATAGCGAGGCAAATAGTTCTTCATCTGAGGGTGCTGAGATAAATGGTTTGGTGCCGCCATCTTCTGTGAGAGATTTGATGAGAATGCAGCGTTCGTCCCGACCTGATGTGCGTGAATCTGCAAATTCTAGTGGTATGCTGGATTTTGAGCTCTCTTGCCAAGAATTAAACAGTAATGTTATCAAGAGAGAAGATTCTTCAGAGATGGCCTTTATAGAGAGGCCTCCCAAGAGAGACCAAGTAGAAGACTTTAATTACTGTCTAGAGTCTTCTACAAATGGTAATAGCATTCTTAACTTCTACATAGAACTCATTAATCCCATGTACTGATGGATTAATATGTCTCTTGAATAGTTCAAAGAACCGCTTGTTGAATATTATTACATTTTTCACCATTCATATCTATTACTGGTGTTCAAATGTTCTTCTCATCATTCTCTTATTGTTTTCTTTCTCAGCTGCTGGACCAGGCTTAAACAATCTTGTTCCATTTTTCGATTTAGAACCTGAAAGAAAAGAGGAAAACGAATGTTCTGGAGTGGAAAAGCACCATGAAGCACAACAAATAGCACTTGGTGTACCAACTCACTTCCAAAATGATGGCTCAATTCTATATCTTTTAACACAAGCCTTTTCTCCACCAAGTTCTGATTCAGTTTCCCAATGGCTTGTCCAGGAAGGAAAACAAAACACTATCAATGAAGAAGTAGATACCAATGCACTACATAAGAGAACTATTATCAACTCAAAGAGTGATATGCCTCAATCAAATAAAGAAACAAAGAAAACTTCTGAGGTGAAAGGGAATGGCATTAACGATACTGACAGTTGCAATGAATATTCACAAATATCAGGACTGGATGATAAAGGAAAGCTCACACCTCTTAGTCAAATTGGGTTCCAAGACCCGGCAAGTGTTGGTAGGGGCCAGCAACTGACAATAATAAGTGTTGAGGTTCACATCTTTTGTTAATTAAATGTATGTATGAGTTAATATCAGGCATTTGTACCTAATGAGCTGATCATGTTTCTCACCTTTCATTGCAGGTTCTTGCTGAATGTAGAGGTGACTTGCGACCTGACCCAAAGTTCGATGCGATCAATATTGTAACGCTTTGTGTTCAGGACGATTCATTCTTAACAGTTGATACCTACGTGCTTATGCGGGGTACCAGTGAAGAGTATTGTAGAAGGTTTCTGCTATTTTTGAATTATTATTCTTTTAAGCTGGTGTATTAAGCCTACAATTTTGTTTTACTTTTGTTATCTAATTGTTGTCTTGACCAAAGAGCCTGATTTCCTTCGAGGAATGCACAAAACAAAAAGGTCTAAGGAAAAAGCATTTCATGTATACTTTTGTATTCTTTGATATCATCAGTATCAAAATGTAAGCTTTTTTCTTATATGTTTGGTTGCTGAATGTATATTCTCCTGCACTAAAACATCTTTTTCCTCCTGTTTTTGATTCCAGAAATGTTGATGGAGTTTCAGGGTGCAATTTTGTAATATTTCCTGAAGAGCGGTATGTTTTTGAATATTTTATAGATCTCATGTCGTCCCTCGATCCAGATATCCTTATTGGTTGGGAAGTTCAACGAGGTTCTGTAGGGTTTCTAGCTGAGCGAGCTGCTTACCTCGGCATCAGTTTGTTGAAACGTATTTCAAGAACCCCTATACAAGATAAGAAACCAAAATTTACCAATAACTCAGACAAAGAAGCATCAACATCAACTGAAGATGTAGTGGATGACGAGTGGAGCCGTACCCATGCAAGTGGGGTCCATGTGGGAGGCAGAATTGTTTTGAACTTGTGGCGATTGATGCGAGGAGAGGTTAAAATCAACATGTACAGTATGGAGGCTGTAGTAGAAGAGGTCTTGAGGAGGAAAGTACCGCTGATCTCATCTAAGGTTCTGAACAGGTGGTTTGCTAGTGGGCCGAGGGTTGCAAGACACCGGAGTATAGAGTATATATGTGACCGAGCCCGCCTCAATCTTGAATTGATAAATCAACTGGATATGGTATTAATCTCTTGATTTTATTTATCGGTTTTGTTTCTATAAATATGCTATCTGCAGGTCCTAATTGACATGGTGTGTGAGAAGCTTTACCAGATATATGCAGGAGTTAGCGAGTTACTATAATTTGACCCTTTTTTTGTATATATATATATTTTCTTGCAGATAAGTCGAACTTCTGAACTTGCCCGTGTATTTGGAATCGACTTTTTTTTCTGTACTCTCGCGTGGTTCTCAGTTCCGTGTTGAGTCGATGCTTTTGAGACTGGCTCATACGCAAAATTATCTTGCTATATCTCCTGGAAGTCAACAGGTCATTCTCTACCATTATTGAACACATGGAAAATTGCAACGTCACATAGTCACATTGGGTCCAGTTGTAGTACTGTGATATTATTAATATTTGCTATTGGTTCTTGTGTTCTTTTTAATGGAGCTTAAGTTTTTAGGATCATTTAAATCACTGTTCATGATGGAAGACTGATATTTAGATAGTAGCTACTGGTATTATATTTCGTTTGTCCTGCAACTCCTTGAGACTAGTATTATACTGGTACTGCACACTACCATCTTGTATGCTTTTTCTCATAGATGTTCAGTTCAAATATTCTGTAATTGCATTTCTGAGGGTGGCATCTTTTAACCTACACCTCAATTATTCAGTTTTTATTTCTTTTATCTTGGTATGACTTGATTTTATTCTGAATAAATGAACAATCTGATCTATGCCATCTCCATTCCTTATATCTTTCACCTACCAAATTATATATT
The DNA here is from genome assembly GCA_028095005.1 of Rhynchospora pubera. Lineage (NCBI taxonomy): Eukaryota > Viridiplantae > Streptophyta > Magnoliopsida > Poales > Cyperaceae > Rhynchospora > Rhynchospora pubera. Next base: position 153,659,653 of record CM051462.1, on the reverse strand, counting down.
TTTGAATCTAGCTTCTATTAGGATTTACCAAACACTCTTCTTATACAATTTCATAGGTGGCTTTACAACCAGCAATGGAATGCTTGCCACTTGTAATGGAGCCTGAATCTGGTTTCTACCCCGACCCTGTAGTTGTATTGGATTTTCAGTCACTCTACCCTTCCATGATCATAGCTTACAATCTATGCTACTCTACTTGCCTTGGCAAAATATTCCCTTCTAGGTCGACCGTGTTAGGCGTATCCTCTTACCAACTTGATCTGCGTCATTTGTCTGATCTGGAGGATGGATTGCTTCTTGCACCAAACGGTGTACTATATGTGCAATCAAAGGTGTGATATTATTATTGTTTAAATATCGTTATTCTTATATTTGAGATAGTTTGATATTTTGTCTTCTCCTCAAATTTGTGGTCAGTAGTTTTACTGGCTTACCATGTCAATAAAATTTCTGAAGCATCATGGGAATTGCTTCTTACACCAAGTTGTGCACTATATGTGCAGTAAAAGGTGCAACATTTAGCATCTGATGATATATGTGAAATCAAAGGTGCATTATTTATTATCCTTGTTCTTTGCTCAAGATAATTTTAGGAAGTTGGTCAAATCCTAGGTTAGCTGTCACTACTTTTGCTGGCCTACCATGTCAATGAAATATCTGATGTATCGCTGGAGTTTGTTTGCTTATTTGACTTGTGCATTGTTTGTAGGTAAGAAAAGGGATTTTGCCACGGCTGCTACAAGGAATATTATCAACTAGGATAATGGTAAAACAAGCTATGAAGAAATTGTCTTCTTCACAACAAGTACTTCAGAGGGTATTCTCTCTCTCTCTTATGAGCCCCTTTTTACTTGTTCCCTTGAAAATACACAAATCCAAAGGAGTATATCATTTTTTTATGAAAAATATAAAGTTGATTTTCTATCTTCTGGACTGACTGTTTGAACTTTGATGTGCATTTCTTTCTCTTTTGTTTTGCCCAGATATACAATGCTCGGCAACTTGCATTGAAGCTTATAGCCAATGTCACCTATGGTTACACCGCTGCAGGGTTCAGTGGCCGCATGCCCTGTGCTGAGCTGGCAGATAGTATAGTACAGTGTGGCCGAAGAACCCTAGAAACAGCGATTTTGTTTGTTAATCAGAACCCAAGGTGGAAGGCTCGGGTTGTATATGGCGATACTGATAGGTACGTTACATTAGCTGATACATTTGTTGCAATTGGTACATCACTAATACTGAAGACTGGTTGACCACTGCTGCCATTGTATGATCTAATGTTGTATCTCTTTCTTTACTTCTCGTTTCATGTTTAAAAAGCCCATTAAGCTACCTATGAAGCTAGTATAGATTTCTTAACAAGTTCATGGTTTAAAAAAACAGTTTGACATGCCATTAAGGACATTTCAACCTATCTCTAACTTCTTAGATTTCCTTTTCAAATTGTTTAATATTTGAATGTATGGACCGAAGTTAAGAGCTTCTGCTGCCTATGGCAGGTAATCAAAATCTCCTTCCACCAGGATTAGCTAACTTCTGTTGTCATAGGCTAGCGATTAAATATCCAAGCTAACTCATAACAATACGGATCAGGTCAGGTGGACTGGTGAACTGACCGGTCAGACATAGCTCAAGTCATCCCTGCTGCCTGGCATGAAGCCATCCACACATGAAATTTTGACATCTTTAATTACCAAGTCCAAATTGGGTGCTTATTTTATTATTTTTATTTTTTTCGGAAAAGAAGCAAGTGCTATTTGATAAAAATTATATAATATTGTGCCTATGGTTGATGCTATTTTAATAAATGAGATCTTTTTATTTATTTACATTTTTCTTTGCAAAATCGCTTAAGTTTTACTATATGGTGGTCTCACGTCCCCTTCATTTCCTTTCCCAGCATGTTCGTTCTTTTGAAAGGTCGAACTGTGGAGGAGGCATTCATGATAGGAAAAGAAATTGCATGTGCTGTGACAACAATGAATCCTGAACCCGTTACACTAAAACTTGAGAAAGTTTACCAACCTTGTTTTCTACTTACCAAGAAGAGGTATGCGGGATATAGCTATGAGAGCCCTGATCAGAAAGAACCAATTTTTGATGCAAAGGGGATTGAGACCGTGCGAAGAGACACCTGCCCAGCTGTTGCAAAGATTCTAGAGACATCTATTAGGATTATGTTTGAACATCAAGACATAAAAAAGGTAATAGAATGTTTTTTTTTTTTTCAGTTGCATGGTTGGAAATTTAGGCTTACATGAGGAGTTTAGAAACAATTGAAATTTAATTAGTGAAACAAAGCTGCAGTTTTCACATTTGATTTAGGTTTTGGTATATTGGCTGATGTTTTGCTGGAAAGAAACCAAATTTTGTGTGGTTCTTGTAACTACCTTGATTAAAAGTGAGTACTAATGGTAACTAATGCAAAGCAAGGCTATGTTTCAACTGAACAGCCATCTCAGCTTAAATATCAGTTACAACTTGTAACAGTCTGCTATTAGTTGGAAATTTTGGGTTAATTTGGGGCATAAATTTTAAAGGTCATGTTATATTAGGCTGATGTTTAGTTGGAGTGGTTAGGGTTAATTGGGTTAAGTTGGGGCCTAGTATAAGACTAGATTTACATCTTTAGATTTACTATACAATACGCTAATTTCAAATGGATGCTAAATTATTTTGCAAAGTTCCCGTTTGGTTTATTCTGCATTGTTCCCTGGCTTTTTTCAATTGGATTAATTAGGCATTATCTTTGTTGCATGATGTCTCTACAATATTGCTTTGTTCTGTATTTCTTGAATCTTTTCTGACTCTCGCAAATAATTTGTAGTCACAAAAAATTCCAAATGTAGGTCAAATCTTACTTGGAGCGTCAGTGGGCCCGCATTTTATCTGGCAAGATTTCTCTGCAAGACTTCATATTTGCAAAAGAGGTCAGATTAGGTACCTACAGTACTCGGGTTGGTACACTTCCTCCTTCAGCAATAGTTGCCATGAAAATCATGGCTCAAGATCCACGAGCTGAACCACAATATGGGGAGCGGGTTCCATATGTTGTTGTCCATGGCGAACCTGGTGCACGCCTCGTTGATATGGTCATAGACCCATACCTTCTATTGGACTTAGACTCTCCTTATAGACTAAATGACTTGTACTATATTAATAAGCAGATTATACCAGTACTTCAGCGTATTTTCGGCCTTGTTGGCGCTGATCTCAACCAGTGGTTTGCTGAAATGTCAAGACCAATGCGAAGAACGCTGAAGTATAATTTAAAGGAGAATAATAGAGGGGGGAGGATTGATAGGTATTATGCCTCAAAGCATTGCATGGTGTGTGGCATGTTTACCAGGAGGTTGGATTGTTTATGTGATGATTGTGTGGAAATGGAAGATGTGGTTGATACAGTTTTAGTTGTTTGGGTTGCAAAATTGGAGCGAGAGGCACAACACCTGAATGATGTGAGTTCTTGAATATATAAATGATTGTTTTTTTCTTTTTTTTTTTGGGCAAATTGTGATTAAAGTTGTCTGTCAACTTTGTAGACAGCACACATTACCTCTTATTTAACACAACATATGGATGATAATAAGAAAAATGTTCTCACCAGTTTGAATTTATTGTTAAGAACAAAAATAACTAAATAGCCATGGATTTGCTTCATTGTCTCCTTAAATTATTGCCAGCCCCACTTTTCATATTCCTTACTACGTGTGTAAGGAAAGAGAAATTGGTTCGGCTATTTTAGAAGATGCTAGGGAATCAGGATTCAACTTAAATTGCCATGATGTCTGGTTTTATCCTTGTATAAATATTTTTCTATAGTCTTCTCTGAGCTAATTTATTGCTTTCCTATCAAATTCAGATCTGCAGGCATTGTGGTGGTGCTGATTGGATAGTGGAGAGCGGTGTGAAGTGCGTCTCCCTGGCTTGTCCTGTGTTTTATGAGAGGACAAAGGTTCAAAAGGAGTTGCGATCTCTCTCTAAATCTGCTGCTGATGCTGGACACTTTCCTCATTGCTTGGCTGAGTTGTTTTAATAGTTATATTATGGTGTATTTATTCTTGTGTCAGGTGTTGTACATGGTCTGTGAATAGTACTGTAAATTTCGTAATTTAGTTGCAACATTGGGCAATCTTATCTGCCTAGGAAAAAAAAGAAATAGAAAAAGAAATATAAACTTGCACTTTGTGGTCATTACCCCTTTTTTTTGTATAATTTTCTTGTTTTATCATTGTACCTTTTCAATTATCAGTAAAAAGAACGAGACTCATATTAAAGGAAGATGACGGTGGCTTAATTTAATTGGAAAAAAAAATAGAAGTTGTGTTTGCGGTTGTTTTCTGCAAAAAAAAAAAAAAAAAAAAAAAAAAATTCCGTCCGTCAATTTTCTATTGTGGCCACTTCTAGGGTACTGACATCTTAGACGGGTTAGACCCACTGGTCAGCGCCTGTCTTTACCTCAGGTCCTCAAGGTCTTATTCCAGCTTACCGATAAATTAAATGTGCAAGTCATTTAGGAACGTAAAGAAAAATAAACTTTGTATTTGGCTACGGACTGTTATAAAAAAAAAAACTAATAATTTGTTCGCACTTTGTTGACAAATTAATTACTTCTCTTTTCTTTTTCTTTTTTCACTTTTTGTGTGAAATTACATCATGGTCAAACAAGACAAACTTATCAAATACCATATTTATAGTTGGAACCGTACTCGATACATAATTTGAAAAGGAAAAATTAAGAAACAAAATTGATTCTCAATGTCATATCTCCATAGGGATTGTCAATCTAATAAATTTCAATTAAAAAAAGAAAAAGTTCTATATTACAAAGTAAAAATTAGAAAAAAAAAGAGAAGATTTTTTTTCGTAGAATTCCATAACTTTTCTCAAGAGTCCAAAGGGAGTCAATGCTTCAATGTCCATTGAATATGAAATTTGTACATTAATGTGAGAGCTTACCAAATCTTTACATTTCTATATCACGAAAGCGTAATTAATTTTATTAAAAATATTTTCTATTCTAGATAACTATTTTTTTGAGTTAAATATTGGTCGAGACGGAACAATAATTTAAAACTTATCCGAGGACATTTATTTATTAACGATTGCAAAGATGCATAAGCTGTAACAATCAAGAGAACTACTCACATCATTTGATACTTATTGCAAATGATATTATTTTATTAATAATATTAATGACTAAAAAGATGCATCGCCAGAAAAACAGAACAACAATTAATGATTTTTTCACAAGACAAACAGAAAATAAAACTCGGATGTTAAGTAGCTGAACAAAGAACACAAACATAGCATCACACGCCGTCCAAAGAGTGGCAAGCAACAGGATTTAATTATAAATGGAGCAATCTATGAGCGCAGGTAATTCAAAGGTACAAATAATAACTGAAATAATTCATCTTGAAACATTCCACAACAAAGAACACAAACATAGCATCACACGCCGCCCAAAGAGTGGAAAGCAACAGGATTTAATTATAAATGGAGCAATCTATGAGCGCAGGTATTGATATAGCATTGGCTTCTGATCTGGTGAAAATGTAGTGTTGTCGATTGGCTGGGGTGTCAGTACAGCATCAGTCGGCTCAGATATTGGTATTGTGTCAGTGGGTGCAGGTATAGGTACAGCATCGGTCGGCTCAGGTGTCGGTATAGCACGTGCCAGAAAGTATGCCACATCACGCATGGTTGGCCTAACACAAGGGTCGACTTGTAAACAAGCAATTGCCACCTCTACAAATTTCTGCATGCTCTGGATATTGGCCTCATCTTCTACATCACCCATGTCTTCCAACAATTGCTCCTTAAATCGCTCTACTACTTGATTCATCTTGTCTGCCCAGAGATCTTTCATAGCTTGCTGTGCAATACCCACCCTGCAAAATATGATTTCCAATAACACTACACCGAAGCTGTACACATCCACCTTAGATGTGATTTGTTCACTGCTTGTCATTTCTGGAGCCATGTAGCCCTTGGTTCCTACTCGGACAAGGATACTAGTATGAGTTTGGTCAGCGCCAAGGAGCTTCGCCACTCCAAAGTCTGATATTTTAGCAACAAATTTATCATCAAGCAAAATGTTCGGAGGCTTTATGTCACAATGAATAACTGGGGGGTTGCAATCCTCATGCAAGTATTGAAGGCCTTTAGCAATTCCCAGAGCCACTTTTGCTCGTTTGTCCCAGTTGAGCCTCTCAGCTCCTAATTCAATGAAGTGTTCAAGTGAACCATTGCTCATGAACTCGTAAACAAGCATCCTATTTGAGCCTTCATTGCAGAATCCAATTAATTTTACCAAGTTCTTGTGATGGCTTTGGCCTATAGAATGCACCTCACTCTCAAACTCACGCTGTCCATTATTCAAAAGTGCAAGTCTTTTAACAGCAATGACCGTTGGGGGATCAGAAGGTAAGATACCTTTATAAACAACCCCATAAGCACCTCGACCAAGCTCTTCCTGAAAACTTTTAGTAGCACGCTGAAGCTCTTTCTATGTAAACTCCTTAAGATTTTTCCATGACATAGTCAAATCCATTCGAGATTTCTTAAAAGTATGCATCAAGTGCACTGCCAGTAAAGCAACCACTACAAGGAGAATGCTCGCTACTCCAAGCAACGTGGCACCGCCAATAATTAATGGGTTCCTTCCAGTGTTCTTATGATTGCTTTGCCAATCACTACCAGAATTTCGTTTTACTGCGTCGCAGCACCAACGTGTTCGCGTCCCTCAATTAAATAGAGACGCGGAAAGGAAAAAGTGCGCTAGAGGACTTTTAAATCGCGTCGTTAGGCCGACGGATATTAGTTAAGACACAACAGGCTTTTAAATAGAGACGCGCTCTTGTTCTGTGTAGAGACGCGAATATGCTGACTGTAATTCGCGTCGGTATGCCGACACACATGAACAGAGACGCGTATTAGTTAGGTCGCATAACTCTTTTTGTTAGAGACGCAAATTGTTTTTCTTACAGGCGCACATAATTGGAGTCGCTAGTTGACACAAATAAACACTGGATCTTATTAACAAATTAATTAATTATAAAAATTAAATTTACTTGGTTATAATGTGTCCGTATACTGACGCATATATGGATCTATATTTGATAAACAACACTTCGTTTTTTGATGTGTACCAGTTTCAATACTAATAATGCATTCATTGTATATATAGCAACCCAAAACCCAAATCCATTAAAAATTAAACAATAGACACTTTTACGCTAAACAGTTCATACATTACATTCATGAATGAAGTTAATATTTATGTATCAATACACATCAAAGATTAAGAAAGTTCAAACATACTCATTTTCCACACTAGATTTTTTTCTCAAAACATAGCAGAAGGCCTCAATTTAGTTCGATACTCTTGTAAATCACCATTACCTGCATATATCTCGAAAAACAAAGTGCATTAAATATTATATACCAAACTAGTAGGATATCACAGTAAGAGATGTTTACAAGGAAATTCTTATAAACTAATAGGAATATTAGGGTCTGACAATTCTAGTTAGGAATTCTGTTTGTATAAAATTCTAGTTAGTGTCTGACAATTCTTACAAACTAGTAAGATATGCACATGTAGGGTCTGACAATTGTAGTTAGAAATTTTACTAACAAGTCCATAGACTTTTACTTTATACAAAGATATACAAAATAAGATGCAATTCATGTTTGTATACAAAGTTAGATGCAAGTATAACTAATAGGTGAGAGTTGCTAAAGTGTCTTTCCTGGCCTAACAGAAAAGTAAGAAAACATGAACTCTTCATGTAAATCAGCTAAATGATGCCATGCTTGTGCAACCATAGTACATTTTTTATTTTGGGCAGGGGCAATTTTTGTAAATTAGAAAATCAAGCATAATAACACACAATGAAGCTGATTAGGCTATTGGTCAAAATAGAATAAATAGAAAAAACAGACAAGGTGCATGATTTTGCTAATGTAATTAATATGATATTAAGAAATATACCATTCATCTAGTACGTCATCTGAATTTGTATCAGGATCGTCCTCCTCATACTCCTCACTTGAAATGTCATGATCATCTATCTGTGATGATTGGCGGTTTGAGTTGCTGGAGAGCTCAGCGGGGTCCACTTGGTCCACAATACCTGGTTGAGCCAAAAAATCTGGCACGTCCAATCCTTCGTCGAATGAACCATCAAACTCATTAGTTGTGTCTTCTTGAAAAAAATCATCTTCTGTTGGATTGCTAACACCAGAATAGAACTGTCTCTTTCTATTGCACTTGTGTACAACCCACCAGTCACTTCTCTTCTTTGATGGATATGAAAGGTAATACACTTGAGATGCTTGGGCTGCTAATCCAAACGGTTCATCAGGCAAGAGCTTAGATTTGTGTTTGACTTCGACCAAGCCATGTTTCTTATCTATCTTGACACCATTTGTTACATCAAACCAATGGCAATTGAAAATGACAACTTTATGGTTAACTCCAGGATATTTCAGTTCAACAATATCCTCTAAAATTCCATAATAATCAAGTTCTCCCCCACCATTTGACTCTCCTTTGATGCATACTCCGGTATTATCTGTCGATTTATTTTTCCATGGGTTTTGGTATGAAAAACAAATCCGTTAATTTCATATGCTCCATAAGATAGATATTCTCTACTTGGTCCAAGACTGAGACTTTTAATGCCAGGATTAGGATTAGGCTCGCCCTCAATGGTTGTTTTCAACCAATTTGGAAACTCCATATCTAGAATAGATTGTAGAACCCCATCATTTGTTGGCCGTCGTGTCCTTTTGATTTGTTCGGTATATGTCCTGTGAAATATTATAAGAAATGTTAGCTACAAGTACCGAGAATCTTAACTTAGATATGAATATTGAGTTAAAATAAGGATTATACTCTAGATAAGGCTTAATCTCAGGACAATTGTAGAGGACGCAGAGTTTTGCCTTGCGAAAGTTCTGGAGGTTTAATGTTTTCTTTTCACCTCGACTAAGAGCACGCCCTGGATAGTTGAAGACAGACAGCTGATCTTCCGTAGGGCCATCGATATTCATAGGGCAGTCACCATTTCCATTTTGGTCATTCACAACACTTGAGCTAGAATCATGAGCAAAATACGACTTACAATAATCAGATACCTCCTGTGTTAGGTAGGACTCGGCAATTGACCCCTCTACGCGTGCCTTATTGGTAACTCTTTTCCTCGCCTCTTTGATACGCCTGTAGAAGATTATATTTGAAAGGTGTCAACTTAGACGAGATCTAATCGATTAATTTATGCAAAGTTAATAGATACAGAGCATACCTTTCGACGGGATACATCCACCGATAATTAACCGGGCCACCCACTCTAGCCTCGTATGGAACATGAAGAATGAGATGCTCCATACGGTCAAAAAAGCTTGGTGGAAGAAACCTTTCAAGTTTGCACAAAATAACAACTGCATCTTTTTCTAGCTATTTGAGGCGTACAGGGTCCAACTCTTTTGCACAAATCTCCTTACAGAAATTTGATAAATCTGTGAAAGCCTCCCACATAGAATCGGGTATGTAGTCGCGAAGTGCAACCGGGAGTATACGCTCCACCAAGATGTGCATGTCGTGACTTTTCAGCCCATTGAAAGTGCAAGTGGTGAGGTTAACACATTTGGACAAATTAGATGCATATCCATCAGGGAACTTGACTTTTTCTTTCAGCCATTTGAGAATCTCTAGCTTGTGAGCACGATCCAATACAAATTTCGCCCTTGGTTTATTCTTTTCTCCAATGAGATGTAGCTCGAGACGATTACAGAAAAGTTCCAAGTCTCTACGGGCATTTGCATTATCCTTTGTTTTAGTTGCAACATCAAACACGGTGTATACAACATTTCCACCAACATTGTTCTCCCAATGCATCACATCAATGTTGTGTCTTATCAAATTATCCTGCCAATAGTTTAATTCCCAGAAGATAGATTTCTTTTGCCAATTATGATGTACTTTGTACCCTGAAAGTTGGTCTAAGGGTGTATCCTTTCCCAATGTGAAAGCTGGAAGCATTTCCACCATCCTGCGTACATCGGACCCCTCTAGAAGAAGGGTTGGAATTGGATCTCGCACAACTCTGCCTTTATAGAATTGTTTCTTGTCAGCTCGAAATGGATGGCCTTGGGGCAAAAACTTCCTGTGACTGTCGAACCAGCTATGTTTATTACCCTTTGGTAGCCAGAATGCCTTAGTGTTTTCCATACAACACGGACAGGCTAGTGCACCACATGTGCTCCACCCAGACAGCACCGAATACGCCGGAAAATCATTGACCGTCCATGTTAGAGCCGCCTTCAATATGAAGTTCTCCTTCAAGGACACATCATACGTGTCAATTCCGGTTGACCACAACTCTTTCAATTCATCAATCAAGGGCTGAAGAAATACATCTATGTCTCGACCCGGGTGATCTGGTCCAGGTATCACAAGGGTTAAGAACATATTCTCTCGCTTCATGACTGTATCGGGCGGGAGATTCAAAGGATAACAAACCACTGGCCAACAAGTGTATGAGGTTCCACCCATGTTGAACGGAGCAAAGCCATCGGTTGCCAATCCCAAACGAACATTTCGAGGCTCCATAGCAAACGCGGGGTGGGCCTCATCAAATTTTTGCCAAGCCTCCGCATTCGAAGGATGGTACATAAGTCCAGGTTTCTCCCGAGCACCTTCTTTGTGCCACCGCATCTTCTCTGCAGTTGCACGGGTCATGTATAACCTTTGCAATCTCGGGGTGATAGGCAAATAGCGCAAGACCTTCCGCGCAATTGGCTTACTGTTCTCTTTTGTTGGTTGTGTGTACCGTGGCTCACCACATATATCACACTTGTCCTTCAACTTATCCTCTGGTTTGTAGTAGAGCATACAATTTTTTGGACATGCATCATATTTTTTATAATCCAACCCCAAGCCCTTTACCATTCTTTTTGTCCGATAGAAGTTCTCTGGCAACCCATTCTTCGAAGGAAGCATACCCTTCACAATCGAGAGAATGCGATCGAAACCCGCCACGCTTAAACCAAAATCTGCTTTTGCAGCTAGCAGCTGGGTAACGGCAGAGAGCACAGAATGTTGGTCGCATTTAATGTTAGATTCACCTTTGAACTCTACTTCCCACAATGGAGACTGCAATGCATCAAGCATGTTGAAGAAGTCTCTTGCTGCTGCATTAGGTTGTTCGAGATCATCCCTTCTTTCCCAATCAAATTCAGGACCTGCAGCATTGAATACCATCTCCTCCATTTGAATATCAGTCGAATTACGATATTCATCACCTGCTGCCTCATTTTGAACATTCTCTCCATGTCTGTACCACCGCTCATAACCTGGCATAAAACCCTTCTTCAACAAGTGTCGCTGACAGCTTTGCGGTTGTACATTTTTCGATTTTTGCAGTTTATGCAGGGACAAGGTATAGTTACAGTGCCATTCCTCTTGGAAGCTACACTTTGATTGTTGAATGCAATATTAAGAAAATTCTTCACTCCATACACATAATCTAGATTTGCCTCGTTGCCATCAAGAACTCTACGGTACATCCAACTACGATCCTCGGCCATGTTCTGTGAAAAGAGAAATCAAAACCTACAAATTCAGGGCCTGCAGTGATAGCTACCTAATACTATGTTTAGAATCTAACATCCATAAACATTGTAGGTTGTGTGCATATCAATTTACAACTTTTTACAAAATACCTAAAGAGAAGCAATAAGATCATATATTGACCTCATATATTAGAATGAAGATAGAAGCTTTTGCTTTTGTTCTATCTTTCCACTACAGTATTTAAAAGAGACAAAAAAAATTGAAGGTATATTTTGAACTTTAATTTAAAAATGGTACAGGTCCTGACTTCGAAACCCTAAGTCATCCTAGTTGTGGGAAACCACTTCTACTCATCTTAGTTTATCTATTACTATTATGAAAATATTATACTAAAGACTTCTCTTGCTTGGTGTCTGTGTGGAATTGGTGCTCAATCGGTACAATTGGTGCTCAATTGGTACAATTGGTACGTAATTGAGCCATGCCATAGACAATCGGTACAATTGGTGCTCAATTGGTACAATTGGTATAATTGATGCTCAAAGTAATCATGTGCAATTAAGCAAAGCAAGAAAAGAGAATTAATTACCTTGGTGAGAGAGAGAGAAGACAGTTTCTGTACAGAGAATTAATTACCCTGAGAGAGAGAAGACCTCCACACCTGAGAGAGAGAAAGAGAGGAAGAGGGAGAGATCCCTGAAAATTTGCGAGAGAAAGGAGAATTTGCGAGAGAGAATTACAGAGAGGAAGAGGGAGAGAATTACCTTGGTACAATCCTGTCTCAGAGAGAGAATTTGCGAGAGGAAAATAAGGAAGAAAAAGAAGGGAGAATAGAGATGTGTCAGCGGGAAAGAAGAAAGGAGAAATAGAGCCAAAAAATCGAGTTATTTTAGTGTGGTACAGTATTGATGGAATATATCAAAGGAGAAACAAAATTTTATCAAGTCATTGTATTAGTGTGGTGGTAAGGAGAACAGGATCTAAGTTTCTCAGAGAGGTAGGTAGATACAGAGTTCGATTCTTCAATTTGAATTTTTTTTTTTGGCAATTTTTTCTATGTAACATCAATAAGAAGAACACACAATATTAATGGTATGTTTAATTCTGTGTAAGGTTGAAATCATTATCATTTTCAAACTGTAATTTTGTCAAACACACAATATTAATGATATGTAACGTGGCTATGATAAAAGAACCGCAATTAGGTCAATAAACCAACTAATGGTTGGTTATAAATATGTATGGGCAATAACAATGACATGTTATAATTGATAATATGACTGCTCAGTATCAGATTATAACCATTTGATAGCATTTCAACAAACAATAACAATAACAATAACACTCAAATTATAAGCAGTTAATAGCATTTCAACAAACACTCAAATAATAATTAAGCAGTTCATATTGATAAATTTCAAGACTCCTAAACAAACAGTGCATTAAAAATATAACATAAACTACTAATAATAGGAGATTCCATGCATTGCAATGGATTCAGCCAAAATACACCAACATGCAAGCAGTAAGCATCAGTTAGGGGGTTCTCAGTATCAAGACATAGATTACAACAAACAAAGATTAGGCATCTTTCTGGGAATTTTTAAGAAGTGCCTCCAACCTAGCACAACGTTCCAGCACCTCGCTCATATCTTCCTTGTGCTTCCTTTCCATTTCAACAAACCTTGCATTTATTTCCTTCTCCCTTTCTATCTCTCTAGATGAACTAGCTTCATTGCTTTTGGTGGAATGGGTGCTCATCGATTCCATCAACTGCACAGGAGACTCTGTTGTGATCGATCGGTAACCAAACCCGAAGACTCCCTTCCTGGTTTCTTTACCAGAAGCTTCCTTCCATATTAGGTGATCTTTAATGCCCTCTAACTTTGGAAGAGCCTTTAAAAAGTCATACGTTTCCTACATATGCAATCAACAAAATGATTAGAGAACTTTACTTCCATAATTTAAACAGTTGCATTCAACATGTCTTTTTACAATATGGTCCTGGTTTTAATGGAATTACCATACAACAAGAGTACAAAAGCATGTCAGAATCAAGTATAGATACATTACCGCCACATCTGCTAGCTTGGCATTCGCATACACAGAAGTACCATCTGGCATCACCCTCTTGTGCATTTTATCGAAAACATCTTTCGAGGTCACAACACGCTGTGGATTTTCTTTCAGCTGTCATACATTTCAATAAATTTCACAAGTCAGATGTGCTTGTAGACCAATTAATTGAATCATCCATTTCTGTGTCACAGACCAATTCAAATGATTAAGAAGTACAAGTGTAGAGAAGTTAAACTAACCAATTGTTGCTCTACTTGGTGTTTGCTACGAGTTCCTGCCACATGGTGGGCTACACCACCGTCTAGAGCTTTGTTCGCACTATTAGTTTTGCTTAGGCCCTTCCACCCCTCCTTCTGATATAGTTCGCAAAGACCTTGCCACACCCCAACCTTCTTCATACACCACTGCGGAGGATGAGCTTTCCACAATGATGGGTCTGCACCAAATTTCTTACCATATTGCCTCCGCAACCGTACAAGCGCCTCCTTGTAAACGTGCAGCAACATTCTCATAAACATCTATGCATCGGTGGCGCCACTGATCAGATTCCCAACTATATACTTTCAAGAATTTTGGTGCATGCGGGCTGGGAATGGCATGTGCTCAAATAACAGATTTCTTAGTGTAGTATGAATTTTGGTGCATGGGGGGGGGTGGCTTCAAACTCTCCATCGCCAACCACCTTAAGCCTCGGTCGGTGCTCACGATGTGCAGAAGCCCTCGGCTTGCTCGGACCTCGACTTTTATTCCCTTTTTTCCCCTTCACATCAGCAGCAACCTCCCTCTTTCTTTTTCTAAACCTCAATAACTGGTCGATAGGTATTTCATCCTCCTCCTCGTCATCGCTACATTCTTGTAGACCCTCAACCTCATCCTCAGCTTCATCATCCTCCTCATCCTCCTCGTCCTCCCTTACTTTGTCATTTGGGTACCTCATGCTGAGCTTGTGCGTAAGCCGCACCTTCTTCTGTCCATTATCCCATTCAAGAATTGCTTTACATATCTCATCTTCATCTCCAATTGGATTCCCTGTTGGGTCTGCCTCTCTATTGTCGGGCTCAGATTCATGGTTAGGGGCTGGCTGTTCTTCACTATGAGTCTCCATCGCCTCTACCTCATCTCCAGTTGGATTCCTTGCCTTATCTCCAATTGGATTTCCTGTTGGGTCTGCCTCTCTATTGTCGGGCTCGGATTCATGGTTAGGGGCTGGCTGTTCTACAGATTGAGTCTCTGTCGCCTCTACCTCATCTGGCCTTGGCATATCTCCAGTTGGAGGAGTGGCTATCACCTCTGTCTCGCCGGTATGGTTCCCAGAACTGTCTCCTGTGCCGGTCTCGGATGGCTGATTTGGAACAACCTTCTTCATCGGTGAAGGAGTGCCTATCACCTCTGTCTCGCCGGTTGGGTTCCCAGAACCGTCTCCTCTGCCGGTCTCGGGTGGCTGATTTGGAACAGCCTTCTTCATCGGTGGCACTGCCTTGGGTGGCTGCTTTCGAACAGCCTGATTCATCGGTGGCACTGCCTCTCCCTTCTTCGTCATGGAACGAGTGTATACCCTTCTGTCAGATGATGTAACACTCGATTTCTTCCTCATCTTACTATTTGTGCGTGCATAGAAAGTCAGATCATTTATCTGCTTCATTGCTTGTTCTTTTAGCCTGGGCATTTTATCTGTCATATGTTGAAAAAGAGTCAACACAATTTTATTTCTCCATTCCCTCGCTAATAAATCAGGAACAAATAGATAAACAGTGAAAAAACACTATCATTATCTCAGAACAAGTAAGCTACCCAGGAAAAATCTAACCCATTGGACCTGAATCTGGTATTGTATAAACCCAAAACAAGCCATTCAATAGGGCAAGTAGTTCTGCACTATTTTAAATCTGATGACTTACGTACATATTTATTTAGGTTTTGTATTGATTTATACAGTTCAGAATTTCTATTGATTTTCTCTTATATTCATTTCACAATAGAAGTTTACTTTTAGGGTTTAAGTTTAGCACCAAATTACTGAAAACAAAAAGGAATTAAGTTCTATTAACATTAAGGGTTTAAGTTTAGCACCAAATTACTGAAAACAAGAAGTAAACCCTAGAGAATGACAACAGCGAAGAGAAGAGAAGATAAGAGAAGAAGAGAGAAGAACCTGAGGTTTGTCGCCTCCCAGAGTGAAATCGCTTGGCAATGTCGCTTCTCAAGCTAGGTATGTCGACTCGGCTTCTCTGAGGTCCCACAAACAGGAGAGACAAAGAGAGAGGGATTGTCAGAACAATGCTCTATCCTCCTTTTATCTGCAATCATCAATTAACACATAAAACTGAAGTTAAATATGTCAAAACTGAACTTCCTTCGAAAACTAAATTTTTATTTGGTACCATACAGCAAGTGAATTTCATTTTGTACCAAATTATTTGGTACCAAACAGAAAAATCCATTGCATGCAGTCAATAATACAAGGAAGGTTGGGTAAATAATACAGTAAATTTAATTGCATGCAGTAATCAGTGAAAAAATGCAGTAAATAATGTACAAAACAGTAAGTGAATTTTTAATTATGTATTTTAACTAAACCCTAGCTCTTCCTGGACAATAGATCCTGTCGTCATTTGGTCAATGAGCCACTTTACAAGAAAATCAATATTATGGTTTATTACAGAACTCTTATTTACAAAAGAACATCGATCTGAAGAAAGGCATGGAATTTCTATTTCGACAGCACATAATTTGTAAACAGAAGAACATCGATCTGAAGCTAGGGTTTGGTAAAAAGAGAGAATTATTTGGTACCTGTGTATCGAGCTAGGGTTTGTCGCCTTCCTTCTCTACAGTCGCAGAAGAACCTGAGGTTTGTCGCCTTCCTTCTCTACAGTCGCTTCTCTACAGTCGCTTCTCCCAGAGTGAAATCGCTTGGGAATGTCGCTTCTCAAGAGAGAGAGATTGAGAGGGATTTAGGAGAGATTGAGAGGGATTTCGAACAGACTAAGATTTAGGGGAGAGATATGATTTCGATTTAGCGATAAAGTATAACCTTAAAACTATAGAGATATATTGATATTATGATGAGACAGAGGTGTTCTAATCCCTGTCCGGTATTGAACGGGACGTTAGTCCCACAATAGATAAACATCTTTTATATAATGGCTATATATTCACTTCCGTCTACGCAGTTGGTAAGAAAGTAAAGGAAGGAGGAGAAGAGTAGAGAGGTGATTTGAGGGTCTGGATTTCGGCAAAAAAAATATAACAAACATATAGAGGTCCCACCTGTCAGGGGTTGGACTTTTTTTTAAGAACTTATAATGTATTATATATTTTACTAATGAATATTTAATCATAGAATTTATAAAATAAGAATATTATATATTTTTTATATAATTTAAAAATCATAATATATTATTATATATTTTTTATATAATTTAAAAATCATAATATATTACATAGTTTAGTAACATTTTTTTATTATAAGGTGAACATGTAAGTCTAGCTAGAAAACGTATAACCTTTTTTATATTCCATTTGTTGCTTTTCTAATTGTAACTATATGATATGTAAACAAGGTGAACGTGTAAGTCTAGTTAGATAAAGTATAACCTTTGTTATATTCCATTTGTTGCTTTTCTAATTGTAACTATATGATATGTAAACAAGGTGTATGGAGCACATGTGGTGCACTAGCTTGTTAGATATGTAACTATATGATATGTAAACAAGGTGAACGTGTAAGTCTAGTTAGATAAAGTATAACCTTTGTTATATTCCATTTGTTGCTTTTCTAATTGTAATTATATGATATGTAAACAAGGTGTATGGAGCACATGTGGTGCACTAGCTTGTTAGATATGTAACTATATGATATGTAAACAAGGTGAACGTGTAAGTCTAGTTAGATATAGTATAACCTTTGTTATATTCCATTTGTTGCTTTTTCTAATTGTAACTATATGATATGTAAACAAGGTGTATGGAGCACATGTGGTGCACTAGCTTGTTAGATATGTAACTATATGATATGTAAACAAGGTGAACGTGTAAGTCTAGTTAGATATAGTATAACCTTTGTTATATGGTGAACATGTATATAATTCTATTTATATATTATATATAATATTATTTTGTCACATGGCATTGCACTTTTCATGGTGAACATATCATTCTAGTTATATATCCAATTATTGTTGTTTCTAACTCTAACTAGATTTATTTAGTTTTAAAAAATAAAACTCAAAATCAAAACTTACATTTGTCAATTGTATTTTACTTTTCCACTTGAATTTAAAAATTTCTCTTTTCAAATGTGATATGCTCTTGATATTATCCAATGGAAGTTCATATGCTCTTGATTATTCTCACCATATGTGGTCCAATGAAGAGTATATTAATTTGTTATATGGTTAACATATATATAATTCTATTTATATATTATATATAATATTATTTTGTCACATGGCATTGCACTTTTCATGGTGAACATATCATTCTAGTTATATATCCAATTATTGTTGTTTCTAACTCTAACTAGATTTATTTATTTCTATATGTATGTAATGTAAAATTTGGTCTCAATGATAATGTTATAATAATATATATAACTAGAATGTTATAATAATATAAAATTAAAGTTAATATCAGAATAATAACAACATATGATAATATAACAAAATAAGACAAAATAAAATAAAATAAATTCAGAATATCATAAGAGATCAAATTTTCATTTGGCCCTCCATTTAAATGTTACATTATGAAACAGTTCGACCTTCATTTCAATGAGCTAGCGATAAAATGGACAGCAAGCAACTTGTTAAAATGGAGAACACGAAGGAAAAACAAATGGAATCCGAAATTAAATTCCTCTCGTGTGCTGACGCTGGCGAATAGGAAAAACAAATGGAGTCCACGGATCGATGACATGTCATTGATCTAAACCGTCAAAGTTTGGATCCACGGAATAGAAAAAATTGCAGGGATCAATGACATGTCATTGACCTAATCTCCCTCCCCAAATTTTGGATCGCTTTAGGCGCTAATATTCGCTAATATTCCAGAAGTTAGATCTCAAATCATATTTCCCATGTTCCAGAAGTTAGATCTCAAATCATATTTTCCCATATTCGCTAATATTTTCCCCCAAATTTTTCCACATCTTTTCATCACACGTTTCATTTAGGCGCTAATATTTTCCCCTAAATTTTCATTTAGCCGCTCAAATTTTCTCAGAAATTTTCATTATGAGCGATTCTGTTTATCTCATATATACAAAAGTCCTACTGCTTTCTTCTCAAGTCAACAAAACAAATATTCAGGTATTTATCTTCTCCTCTCTCCTCTATTTTCAGTATTTATCTTCTCTTGTTTTTGTTTTATTTCTAACTTCATTATTTTCTCCTATTTTTGTTGGCACTTAGGATAATCGTTGGCTTTTATTGGAGGTACGATTTTATTTTGCATCTCTTAATCGTTTGATTTTGTCTTCAGAAAATATTTGTGTTAAATTAAGGATTTGTGTAAAGATAGCAGTGAATAACATACACAATTTGTGTAAGACAATCTGTGTAAAGATGGAATTTCTGTACATGACACAATTTGTGGTTATTAGGATTGTACAATTGAACTTTTAGAGTTCAATTATCATATACAAATTGACAATCTGATATGGTTATTAGGATTGTGCAATTGAACTTTTAGAGTTCAATTATCATATCTAAAAGTTTCTAAATACTCTCACTAAATGGACAAAGGCATGACACCAAATTGTTAGATTTTATTTGCAAGTTATTATGTAACGGTATATTGATTTTATTCTTATTTATATGCAACTGTACCAGTGCTATTCCCTGTAAGCCAACTAAATATAGAAAATAATGCAATTGGTTGTTAATTTCAGTTACTAACTATATATCCTTTTCATGTTACAGGCTTACATTTTGAAGAAACTGAGGTTAGTCATCATTTGTTCTTTCTAGTTTAAACCTAAAATCTGGTATATGACTTGAATGAATATTCTTGTTTCTGTTGATATGAGAATGTCATGAAATATGCATATTTGTAAATATGCATATTTGTACTTGTAATTAAGTAAAAGGACCCTCTTAATTTACTTGACCATGAATAAAAGGACCCTCTTTACTTGACCTTGTAATTAAGTAATTGTACTTAGTAAATATGCATATTTGTACTAATATGATGAATGTCATGAAAGATACCTCATCCTAAAAGATAACTGTATATGTGCATACTGATACCTCATCCTAAAAGATAACAGTAGCTTTAGAAAAGATGCATGAGTTATCATCTGGTTTTCAATGTATATAGGTGATATCATAGTTTAATATGGTCAATAATTGAACTATATGAAACATGAAACCTGGACCACATTTCTTCGAGTGTCCAGCAACAACACACATCGATCATAGCAATCGTTATTAATTGGGATATAAACTATCATGCAATCTTTGCTAATTGAAATGATGTTTCTTATGACATATCCAGCGATCATGGTGACCAAAACAAGAATGAAGAGGAATCGGCCCGCAAACTATGCATCCCAAAATCATCAACTACAAATTGAGGGGGACACAGTAAGGGAAGGTTCTAATCTTGCAACCAAAAAAAAAGGGAGAGGAAGCAGCGCTAGGCGAGAGCCTACTAGTGTTGTTACTGCACGACCTCTGATCTGGCCTGTCGGTACTCATGAGTTTGACTCCGATCCATATTGCAGCCAACTTCCAACCACAATCTGCAAGATTGCATTGGAAAGTTTTGATGGACCTTGGAATAGCTTCCATGAATTCAGTCCAGCGGCTAAAACTTCATTTCTGGAAGAGTTTTTGGTAACATCATTAATCCTTCCCTCTTTATAAATAATGCATTATTGGATTTTATTTACTTGTATTGCCAATTAGCAAAAATAAGGTACCATCTTCAATACTGTTTTAACCTTTCTTGTGCAGACTTGCTATAGATGGAGGTGTCTTAATGATGAAGAAAGTCCTGAAAAGTGCCGAGAGGTACTTGAAAGGATTGCTGCAAAAAGGTTCAAAGATGTGCTCCATCGATGTCGAGATGATTGCAAGGAAAAATTTGGTTGGGACATTGAGGAGTGGAAGAAGCAGGTACCTGTGTGGTGCAGAGACGCTGAGCACTGGGAGAAATTGTGTGACCTTTGGGGTACGGAGCAATGGCGGAAGCTTTCAGACAAGGCAACATATAACCGGTGCAACTCTGGGCAAGTGGCAAAACATTCTGCTGGAAGTAAGAGTGCTTTTAAACATAGGAGAGATTGGGTGAAACAATATGTAAGCATCTTAAATTTAAAACAATTTCATTGTCCAAATGTACATACTGAAGATATGGTTTGACAACATCTAACATAAATTGAATTTTGATGCAGAAAATAGATAATAACACAGAAGAGGAACCAGAAGATGATTCAGACTTTTTTATTCTCCTCCATACAAAGAAGAAAACAAATTGTGGTGGTGACGATGATTCCCAACAATCAACTCAGATGGAAGGGGTGGAAGATACGAATCAATTCGACAGCTTGGAGTTATACGATGATACACAACGAGAAGTACTTGTAAGTTAATATTTTCATGGTTAAAAATTTCATTTGGGTATTTTTGCAATTTTAATTGTGTAAAGATGGAATTTGTGTAAAGATGGAATCTGTGTAAGGATTTTGGAATCTGTATAATCTAGACTCAGATGGAATTTCTGTCCATGATACAATTTGTGATTATTAGGATTGAGCAATTGAACTTTTAGAGTTCAATTATCATATACAAATTGACAATCTGATATGGTTATTAGGATTGTGCAATTGAACTTTTAGAGTTCAATTATCATATACAAATTGACAATCTGATATGGTTATTAGGATTGTGCAATTGAACTTTCAGAGTTCAATTATCATATACAAATTGACAATCTAATATGGTTATTATCATATACTTTCTGAGAGGTTCAACATCTGAGAGGTTCAATATCTGATTGTTACATTTGTTGTATTTAATATTTTGATAATTAACAATCTGATTAAAATTGTTGTATTTCTGTTATTGGCTGCATCAGTTAAAGGTTTGTTCTTTTTTATATAGGATCGATTTAAGGAGTTGCAACATGATCCAGAAAACAAAGACAAACCTCAGGGTATGCTTTGGAAGATTGCATTTCGTGAAGCTAATCGTGGCAGAGGTTATGGGTTTGGAAGCTTGTTCAACAAAATAAAGATGCCAACAACAAACACACGAGTCAGACCCTTCAATTATACATCCCTTGGGGCAACCTCTAACTCGGCAGTGTACACTAAGGAAGAGGTAGAGAGATTGCTTGAGGAGCGCGAGCAAAAATATGCTCAAGAGCGTGCTAAAGAGCGTACTGACCAAGAGAGGAGAGATGCGGAACGTGATGCAACAATTCAATTTATGTTTGCTCAACTGTATGCAAAACTGAGCCAAACACCCAGCATGCCACCCCTACAAATGCCAACCCTACAAATGCCAACAAATATTATGGTAAGTACAACTAACTGTACTATAATTTGAGGGATTATCTGATTTACATGATTGTGTGCTAGGCATTGTTTCCTTCTCTTGGAAACATTAGTACTGCCAAATTACTTTTGCTCACAGAAATTGGTACCTAGTTGACTTGCTTTTTCTATACATTGTATGTTTTGGCTAGTGGAATGTTAATGTACAGCTTTAAGCCTTGCTATGAACAAATTGGTACTGCCAAATTATTTTTTCTCACAGAAATTGGTACCTAGTTGACTTGCTTTGGCTGTACATGCTTGTATGTTTTGCCTAGTGGAATGTTAATGTACAGCTTTAAGCCTTGCTATGAACAAATAGGTTCCCCCAGTAAATGCAGTATATAGCAATTGCCAATATAAGGTAGGTTTTGTTAGTGATTGCTAACTCATTCTCAATCTTGATATTTCAGCAACATAGGAATTTTGCACCTCCACTTGTCTGCAGCAACACTTCAAAAGAGCCCATAAATGGAGAGTACCTAGGTGTACCATCGGCAAACACTTCAAATACTATGGGAGGATTCACTGCCTTACTTGGATCGCAGGAGCAAGGCGACCATGGATATGTCAATGGTTATGAAAACTTTAGCTAAACTTGTGTTTGTAGGTTCTAAAGTTTTTTGTTTAGATAGATTGACATAACATATGCTATTTAACTTTGAATTTTTGCTTGAATGTCATTTTAATTTGAATTCTGGTAAGAATGCTATTTAATGTTCATTGAAATTTACAATTTGTGTCTCATGTTTGTGTGAATGTCATTTTACTTTCTGTTCTTGTTTTGGTATAGTACTGGGCTACTATAGAATACAATAGTGGTGGTAACAAATTGGTACCGGACAGAGATGAATGGCCGTTCAATAGTGGTGGTACCAAATTGGTACCGGACAGAAATGAATGGCCGTATAAATGTATTTGAAATAGATAGAAACAAATGCGTCGCTATACTGACTTCAATTCTGAAAGCGGGCCCGGCTAAAAGCTGAAAAGGCCCTACCCAAATAAATCGGAATACCGACGCATTTGTTCTGACAACGTGGGTCCCACCACAAGTAGACAACGTGGGTCCCGAATTCTGACAACGCAGGACCTGTCACGTTCTGACAACGTGGGTCCCTTATTCTGACAATGTAGGACCCTTGTTCTGACAACGTGGGTCCCGTTTTCTGACAAGGTGGGTCCCGCTACTATCTGACAACATGGGTCCCGTTTTCTGACAACGTGGGTCCCGCCACGATCTGACAAAGTGGGTCCCGTATTCTGACAATGTGGGTCCCGCTATATTCTGACAATGTGGGTCCCATATTCTGACAATGTGGGTCCCGCTATATTCTGACAATGTGGGTCCCGTATTCTGACAATGTGGGTCTCGCTATATTCTGACAATGTGGGTCCCGTATTCTGACAATGTGGGTCCCGTATTTCCTCACATTGTTTTATCTGGGTCGCTAAGGGAAGGCGTCGCCGTATCGACAGCGTTGTTTCCAAATAGGGACGCAGTAAGAATCGAATGAGCTGTCCAAGGAGGGTATCGGGGTCCCTATGGTTGACGCAGCACAGATCATAATTAAGGACGTGGTAATCTAATTCGCGTCCTTGCGATCCAGATGTTGAGTATTTGCGGCTAGGGTATCGGAGTCCCTATGGTTGCGTCGCTAAGTGGACGCGATGGGCTTATCGTGTCGGAATAGGGACGCGAATTTGGGTAGCAGATAAGTCGAATTCTAGTAGTGAATCATTTGGTGGTAAATCCGGCTGGCTTTGGGGAACTTTGATAAATGCCTTCACTGTATCGCTTTCACTATAAATTCCATCTAGTAGAGGTAGCGTCTTCTTTTTACAACTATTCGGCCTGTATATGGCCACTACACAGTTGCAGTCTTGCAAGCAGATATCTTTGCACTTATCTTCACCAAGAGACCCGTACGACTCATAATCTTGACTGGGCCAATCAGTATGGTTTAACTCTATGAACTTGAAGTCAGTTGGGTTGTATACAGCGCCACAATATTGCCGCACATCCTGGTCAGGTTTGCAGCCCATGTAGATATTATCTTGATCTATCAGAGAGTAGTTGCGGGGGCAGCTGCACTGTAGTCGCGTTTGACCGGGAGGGGGTGCAGGCCAATATTTGAGAGTTGACCGACCGCGACCGGCAGAGTCGGGTCATATGACTCATATCATATGTGGAACTGGAATGATTCGTGATGTCAAACGTGCACAATGGGCACGGAACCACACAATTCCGTTTTTTCTTTTCCGTTCCAGATAACATGCAACGTAACATAATGGTGTTTTGTCCATTCCGTTTGGACGGAATGGAACAAAAATTTCGTTTCACTAATTTCGCATCTTTTTTATATTGAATTTTTTCATTTCGGCTTTTGGCGGACCAAAACGGTAGTTCTGTTTCTGAAAAGGAAACCCATTGCCATTTCATTTTCGTCATATTTAGATGAAACTGAACGGAACGGAAAAACGTACGAAATACGTACCTTCCAATCAGATTTCGAACATGCGTCCTTTCACTTAATATGTATTGTTCTTTGTCACTAGACTAAGAACCGATTCTTCTCTTAGTTGGACTTCATATAATTTTAAGACTATTACCAAATAAAATGGAAACGAATATATATACCTCTGAATCTTTTTAGAATCGTCCTTTGTATTCGGCTTATTTTAAGAATCTGTATCGGCGTATTAACAATTTAGAACTTTTTCTTAAATTAATTAATGGGACTCAATTGGTACAAATTTAACAAACATGAGCTTTCTATGGAGAAAAAAAAGTCATTTAGAGTTAGATGCAACAATGAAAGAGAATAG
Source organism: Rhynchospora pubera (assembly GCA_028095005.1). Classification (NCBI taxonomy): domain Eukaryota; kingdom Viridiplantae; phylum Streptophyta; class Magnoliopsida; order Poales; family Cyperaceae; genus Rhynchospora; species Rhynchospora pubera. The sequence goes on along the minus strand of CM051462.1, from coordinate 153,634,622 downwards.
CAAATTATATTTTGACCTATGCTAAATGCAAAATTAGATAATAATCAGCAGGATAGACTGGCAAACTAGGAGGGGCAACAATTACAGGGGTCAACCAAACTGGCAGTTGCAACAACACGAAGGAATCAGTGAAGAGATCGATATGTGTTTCTTTCAGAGGGTGCCGCAAAATCCACCTTGAATGCTTTTTTCCTTTCTCTTTTAGTTTATGCTTATGTTACTTTAGCTTTTTCATGTTTTTTTTTAAGACTTTCATTTAAGCTTTGTTGTGTCAGTTTCAAACTTTTAAATTTCGGTTTTTTCGGTATGACGGTCCAGGTCCTCATATTATTTCGATATTATTTCGATGTTATAACTGCGATATAACGGTGTAGTGTTTTTTCAAAGTTTTACACACATCAATTCAATAACTATCAATTTATATATGTTTATACATCTCCAATACTCCATACAAATAGCATACGGCCATACCAAATTCAATATACTGCAGTGTACCAATATTGAGTAGCAGTAGCACCTTGTACCAATTTAACAATAGTATAATATTGAATACACAATTTAACAATAGTAGCAATAATAGCTTGTTATTTCGCCAAAATAACTGAAACAACGCGTTATATCACCGAAATAATTGAAATAACGCGTTACGTCATTTTCTCAATTAAGACTGTAAAGTTCATGCGGTTTGACACAGAATACCGCTATTTATGTTATTTCGCCGAAATTTAGAAGCTTGATCAGTTTTTAGCTTTTAAGTTAGGTTACTCGGGCACCAGATCTCCTTTTATTATGAATTTATGATGTTGAAACTCTAGTTGTAACTGTTTTTACATTTAATTGAAATTTCGCCTACGGGCTTCTCATCAAAAAAAAGAAAAAAGAAAAGAAAAGAAAAAGATAATCAGCAGGATAAATTGGCTCTTGTAGCAACCGTATTGTGGGGTCTCTGGCTGAAAAGGAACAACAGAACCTTTCACAATCAGAGCAGAAGGCTAGAAGCTATTCACCAATGGATAATTACCGAATCAACCATCTTTTTGAAGCATTGTTAGCTTCTGCTTTTTTTCTATTTTCTATTTTCTGCTTTTTTCTTTTTTCTTTTTTCTGTTTGCTGCTTTTTTCTTTTTTCTGCTTTTCTTAGCTCTGTATGAAATGAAATTCCTGAATTCATGCACACAGAATGGTACACAATAAGATATATACTTACTGGCAAAGTAAAATGCCTCTGATTGCTTGTTACTATCATTCCAAACCGAACCGAAGATCGATATTTTGATGCTTCTATACTCCATTTATACAATAAATAAGTGGCTTAGTTTTCTAGTTTGTGCTGATATGGATTAATTAATCTCTTACTGGAAAATAGACATTTAATCAAGACAATAAAGTAATATATAAAATTTAGATTAGTTTCATAGACATGATAGCGTCTCGCGTTTCTTTATCTTGGCGGACAACATATAATAATTGAATTCAATTAATTGAAATGGAGAGTCAGAAAGTAAATAAATTTATAAGACTGTTATTGTTTTTGTTCGTCGATAACTTTTTAGTTTATGATTTTCATATAACTATCCAATTATTATCATTTTTCTATAAAAATAATAAAATTAAGATAATTGGTGAATAGTTCTTAAAAAATGGAAATTGATTAGTGCCATAGCACTCCGTGCCATCCGAACCATCGCGCTGCACAGCGTCTCAACTAGCGCTCTGACCCCTCTACTCATCCAGCATGTATTTTTTGTACAGTTAGTTACTATAAGTGTTCACTTTAATATGTACAAATATTCACTTTGTAGTAGAATTGTTCATTATTTTATAAGTGTTCGCTAGACCAAATATGTTCATTTTGATTTTTTTTTTTTTGCCAAAAGTTCAGTTTGGTCAATACAAATGTTCAGTTAATTGAGTAGAACTGTTCAGTTAGTTGCAACAGAAAATATAAATGTTATGAGCAAACATGTTTATTTTATTAAGTATAAATTTTTAGTTTAGTAAGTACGAATGTTCAGATTAATAAGTACAAATGTTCAGTTTAATAAGTATGAATGTTCAGTTAGTTGCAATAGAAATACAACTGTTATAAGAAGAAAAAAACCAAGCGAAGGGGTCACGAACCGGACAAAAAATACATATAAAAATTAGAATTGGAAATGAACCGATCCGGTTCAAATTAAATTTTTTCCGATTCTACCCCTGCCTCCCAGCGCACCTCTTGACCACGCGCGACTCTGACTCTAGCGCGATTCTGATGCATTAAACTGAACACTTCTTATTATTAAATTGAACACTTCTTATTATTAAACTGAACTTTTGTAACACATAGCAGCGATGGTTGGGATGGTATATTTGCCGATGGCACTTATAATTCCTGTTAAAAAATAATTGTATTTATTAACGGGCGAAAGTCACCCAAATTCCAAACTGAAACTGGGCTCGTTTCAAAATGTATATTCCAAGGATTGAGATAGGGCTGAAAACGGTAGCCGTTTCAACCGTTCTTTCGTTTCGTTTCGTCCGGAACTGAATGATAACGGATAAGGATTTCAGTTTCGTTCAAAGAACGGAACAACCAACGCAAATAGAAATATTGTTTCGTATCAGAATGGAACGATTAGTGAAACTGGTACATTTCGTGGTCGTTTATTTCGCGCATTTCGTCTAAAATTTTTTTTATGGTTTTATTATTAGATTGCAGAGGACCTCAGCAGAGAGATCGAGAGAGAAATGAGTAAAATTAGATTTCTGCAGCGTCGCTCCGTCATTTCTCCGCCGAACACAGTCACATCTATCTCTCTCGCCTTTGCACCACCGAGTACAATCGCCGTCGAGAGCAAGAGGTGATTATAGTGCCTCCTCCCCCTTTCCCCCGTGACCTAACTGATCGATGGGAAACCAAGTCTCAAAATAAAAATCTCGTGTCTGCCGATCTAATCGTTTGTAGAACAGCTTGAGGGTCGAATCCACAGGGACGGTGTTGGAATATTAGTCTTTTACTTTACTAAACTTGCTAGACGGTTCAACTCTTAAGTGAATTAAGGGTTGCAGGTGAGTCTAAATCCTAAGTCTAGTTTCAAGGTCAAAACAAGAATTAATGAGAGAGATTCAACAAGTCACGTAATTCTAGGGTTTCTGGTTGCTAACAGTTCTTCTTAGTCCCAGTTCCAGCGGCCCGCTGACTCTCGTAGCGGCCCGCTAAAAGAACTTAGGTCGCTAATCTGTTAGACTGGTCGCTGGCTACTTGGCGGGCATAGACAACCTCGCTGATTCACTCAGCGGCCCGCTAGGATTAGCGATGTGAATGCAAATTGACCTAATTCAGTTGATAATTGTGTAGGGATAATGGCTTAATTAAGGTTCCTAGATCAAACTCTCGTTTTAGGTCTGGTTATCAATTAATTAATCCAATTTCCCTCGTATAGAATCTAGATTTCAACTATCGTTTCTTGGTCTAGTTTCTACAAGTTTATACCTTTCTAACCTATGAAATCCTTGAGTTTTCACTCTTGGAAAGGACTTAACTCTCGTTAATTAGTCCTGGTTTAACCTTTCAGTTTACAACCTTCATGTTAATCATAATCATGCCTAATAATCTAAGTTTATTTGGACTTAACCACCTAGCAATTAAGCGAGCTCCTACTTAACGGGTGTAAACAAATCTACTTAAATAATCATGGCATAATCAATTCAAGCAATTCAAGCAAGGTATAAAACACAAAGATATCAAATAAACTAAATAAACATGCAATCAACAACTAAGAATTCGAGTTTACAACCATAGACCTAGAACAAACAATCAACAACTAAGAAACATCATACAAACACAAGAGAAAATGAGAATAAGGAAAGATTACAACCAATTGCTCTTGCGTGTGTCGAAATCTCCTATCAAACACGTCTCTTGTTGTCGCAATCAACCTGCTTAGCGCTGCCTCGATCTGGACTTGAGACTCAACTCTCAAATAACTCTATGTCTAACCCTAAATTGACCTTGGATTTGGTCTCCTTCTTGTTCTCCCTCTTGTTCTCCTCAAACAGATCTTTAATAGGCATTGGGAAGGTGTAGAAACGCTGGAAATAACTGAAGACGTGCTCTGGATGCACCTGGAGTCGGTAGAAACCGCCATCCAAATATAGAATTGCCAAATTGGGCGATTCTGCTAAATTTGGCAGTTCCAGGCCTGCGGGCCGCTGGGACTTTCAGCGGGTCGCAGGAAAATGTCAGCACTGCGTCCTGTCAGTATTTTGGGCATATCTCCTTCATCCGAACTCCGTTTGAGGTGATTCAAGATCCGTTGAAAGCTTAGAACGAGCTCTTCAACTTTATGAACTCATCCAAGTCATTTCTTGTCCAGAATCTGCAATAAAATTAGAAACTATGGTAGTAACTCATTCTTGATACAAAACTCTAATTAAACTAACCTAAACACATCTAAACTATCTAAACTATGTAAACTCAAGGTAATTGGTTTAGTTTGGAGACAAAATGGTATCTGAATATGCATATAAAATCCACTCATCAAATCCCCCCAAGTTTAACCTTTGCTTGTCCCCAAGCAAATATCTATCTTAGAAGAATGGTTTGGCTCTAAACTAAAACAATGACTTGAGACTTACAAGTTATGAAAATTCTTAACATGCACCAGTATCGTGATTTGATTGAATTATTTAGATAATTTTACAAGATTTTTCAAATTGAATTGAGTTGTCCCAAACGACCCACGCTTACCCCACATGTGAAACACTTAGGATACTTGTAACTATTGCCCATAACTTACCTTGTTCAATTCCTAAACTTGTTGAATTTTCAAAGTTTGACAATTGACTTGGCAAAGAGACTCGGGATCACACCCTACCAACACAAATAACATGCCATATCAATTTATTTCATAACCAAGTCTTCAAGTACTTAAACCGCTATATTGAATTTCGAAAACGCATTGGAAATCGAACTAAAGTGAGGCGGAAAAAAGGGTACAACTCCTCATCCATTCTATTCCAAAGTTTTTGGGTTGGACTTTTTAACTTTTCTCCCGGGGCTAGGAGGGTTTTCCCGCGGTGGAGAGGGTTAGCCAAATTACGGTGGATTTATTTTCGAGATTTTTCTCGTTTTTTTTATTGTCATGAGTCTTTCTGTTTTTACTCATGATTTATGGAAGTTCTTCTATCCACCATAACCTATAGCTTCCCGCAATGTCCATGGCATTGCACGCTTTTTAGTTCCCCTTTTATTTACTTTTTTTTTTATATACAAGGGTTTGTATTTACATCTTCGACTTTTAATAAACTTGAAAACAGCAGTTGTTTGACTCTAGACTTAGTGTTTATTTCCTTAGTTGACATGCATTTGGGTCTGTAGAATCGATCTTGACAAAATTTGGAAATTAATTCAATTGGTGGTTGTCTTGGTTCACCGATTTCTAATTGGTGAAGTCATTCGTACTACTTATCAAATCATCAAATTTAAGTTTCAATCAAGATAGATTATGATACAATACCTATTCATTTTCTAAGGTCACAGGGGCTAGTCGATCAATTAGATGACCCACAATTCAAATCGAAAAATTTTCTAAAACTCCCTAAATAATTCATGGAATTCACGATATCAGAACTTGTTAAGCATCTCCTAACTTACCTAAATGCAATCTATATGAAATTATCATGCAATAGAGACAATTCCTAAATGAAATGCACAATTATACCTATCAGTTCCAGTTTCAGCTACCCACCGGACTTTTCAGCTACCCACCGAAAATCTCTGCTACCCACCGAAAATTTCTGTGGGCCGCCGAGACAATCTGTGGGCCGCCGATACTGGGACAGATATGAAATTAACACCTAAAATGCATGATGCAAACCTAGATACAACTCCTATTCTCTCCCCCCAAGTTTAAAACTTTGCACTGTCCTCAATGCAAGGAAAACATAACTTAAAAGAGAGAAAGGAAAGGAAACTCATCGAATTATTGTAGTGGTTGTGAAGTTCGCATAGGGGTTGGTGCGACTTGCAAAACGGCTTGTATGCTCCTTCATGGTGTATCCCCCAAGTTTGAGCTCTTGCATACAATTCGTGTAATGGTGCTTCTAAAAGCTGATTTGTCACCTTTCTTCAAACCTAAAACCAACAACAACAATTGATAAGTTATAACTAACTAAAACAACTAAACCTAAATTAAACTAAATGAGAGAATAAAATTTTTGGGCCTTGGGTTGCCTCCCAAGAAGCGCTTGTTTTAGGTCACTAGCTTGACCACCTTGCATTTACTCATCTTATCTTCACTTTTCTCCCTCTCAACGCATCATAGTTCTCCTAAAAGTGATTGAGCGGGTCCTTTGAAACATGTTTGGAGTGTTCTTCTTTGGATGTCATTTTCCTTGGCTCAAGTACGATGTGATACTTGATTTGCGGTTTGTTGTCTTCCATCACATCAAGTTTCTCCAAACATCTTATAAGAGTGCTCAAGTCGATTTGGTTGAACTTCTCATTTGTGTTGTCGGATGCCTCGACTTTGAGAGTAATGTCACCATCTTTCTTCTCTTCAAGTTCATCGTTCATGTTCTCAATTGGAGGATGCTTCAATTCCAACTCATTAGATTTGACAATTTCAGCCCTAAACAATCTTTGTGGAAATGGAATTGGAGGAATGTAGAGAGGAGGTGGTATGTACTTTGGTTCATCAAATTCCTCTTGTACCTCCCTATTCTTAACTTGTTTGCTTTCAGATTTGTTGGTATCTAACCAAATTTGGGTCTTCTTGGAACTAGAGTTTTCAAATTCACAATCACTATGCAAAGCCAATTCATTGTTTGGTTCATTGTGTGGTCTATATGAAGAATTCTCAGTCTCTAACATCCTTTGATGATGGGTAATGAGAGTATTGAGAGAAGATGATATGGATTTCATTTCTTTCAAAAATTTCTCATTAAATTCGATTTGGTTCATTTTAAATTCCTCAAACCTTGATTCAACACTTGACTTTTGCGTAGATGGTCAGAAATTATCAAAACTAGAAAAAAAAATAGACCTATGGTATGGTTGAGACACTAAACCATCATTGTTCAAAGCAAAAGAAGGAAAATCATTCAAACCAGAATTGTATGTCTGCCTGTTGAGGTTCCAGCGGGTCGCAGGATCTCCCGGCGGGCCGCAGAAACTGGCAGTCATGTTTTGTGCTTCAGGTGCCCTCCATATGAATCTCGAACGGTTTGTTTGATAGTCAAAAGGTTCGTCGAATCCGATGGGGTTGCTGAAGTTCTGGTTGTCTCCACATGCAATATTGATCGTGTTTTGCACGTTGTGAAAAGCACGCTCAAATTCACTCATGTTCGCATTAAGTCCAAATTGTCTATTCATGTGGTTGATTTTCTTCCAATTATTCTCCGTCTCTTGCTCACGTACCTGAAAAGAAGGAAACATGGTGATAGAATTTTTTTGGTTTTTTTTTAGATAAGACAAAATAAGTAAGATACAAGGATACAAGGGTGTCTATGTTAAATTACTAAAGCAAAATATCAATATTCGAGCAAACCGTCCCCGGCAACGGCGCCAATTTTGATCGATGGGAAACCAAGTCTCAAAATAAAAACCTCGTGTCTGCCGATCTAATCGTTTGTAGAACAGCTTGAGGGTCGAATCCACAGGGACGGTGTTGGAATATTAGTCTTTTACTTTACTAAACTTGCTAGACGGTTCAACTCTTAAGTGAATTAAGGGTTGCAGGTGAGTCTAAATCCTAAGTCTAGTTTCAAGGTCAAAACAAGAATTAATGAGAGAGATTCAACAAGTCACGTAATTCTAGGGTTTCTGGTTGCTAACAGTTCTTCTTAGTCCCAGTTCCAGCGGCCCGCTGACTCTCGTAGCGGCCCGCTAAAAGAACTTAGGTCGCTAATCTGTTAGACTGGTCGCTGGCTACTTGGCGGGTATAAACAACCTCGCTGATTCACTCAGCGGCCCGCTAGGATTAGCGATGTGAATGCAAATTGACCTAATTCAGTTGATAATTGTGTAGGGATAATGGCTTAATTAAGGTTCCTAGATCAAACTCTCGTTTTAGGTCTGGTTATCAATTAATTAATCCAATTTCCCTCGTATAGAATCTAGATTTCAACTATCGTTTCTTGGTCTAGTTTCTACAAGTTTATACCTTTCTAACCTATGAAATCCTTGAGTTTTCACTCTTGGAAAGGACTTAACTCTCGTTAATTAGTCCTGGTTTAACCTTTCAGTTTACAACCTTCATGTTAATCATAATCATGCCTAATAATCTAAGTTTATTTGGACTTAACCACCTAGCAATTAAGCGAGCTCCTACTTAACGGGTGTAAACAAATCTACTTAAATAATCATGGCATAATCAATTCAAGCAATTCAAGCAAGGTATAAAACACAAAGATATCAAATAAACTAAATAAACATGCAATCAACAACTAAGAATTCGAGTTTACAACCATAGACCTAGAACAAACAATCAACAACTAAGAAACATCATACAAACACAAGAGAAAATGAGAATAAGGAAAGATTACAACCAATTGCTCTTGCGTGTGTCGAAATCTCCTATCAAACACGTCTCTTGTTGTCGCAATCAACCTGCTTGGCGCTGCCTCGATCTGGACTTGAGACTCAACTCTCAAATAACTCTATGTCTAACCCTAAATTGATCTTGGATTTGGTCTCCTTCTTGTTCTCCCTCTTGTTCTCCTCAAACAGATCTTTAATAGGCATTGGGAAGGTGTAGAAACGCTGGAAATAACTGAAGACGTGCTCTGGATGCACCTGGAGTCGGTAGAAACCGCCATCCAAATATAGAATTGCCAAATTGGGCGATTCTGCTAAATTTGGCAGTTCCAGGCCTGCGGGCCGCTGGGACTTTCAGCGGGTCGCAGGAAAATGTCAGCACTGCGTCCTGTCAGTATTTTGGGCATATCTCCTTCATCCGAACTCCGTTTGAGGTGATTCAAGATCCGTTGGAAAGCTTAGAACGAGCTCTTCAACTTTATGAACTCATCCAAGTCATTTCTTGTCCAGAATCTGCAATGAAATTAGAAACTATGGTAGTAACTCATTCTTGATACAAAACTCTAATTAAACTAACCTAAACTCATCTAAACTATCTAAACTATGTAAACTCAAGTTAATTGGTTTAGTTTGGAGACAAAATGGTATCTGAATATGCATATAAAATCCACTCATCACTAACATGTCATTTCTCTATCTCTATTTCATACAAAATGCAGAATAGTTTATTTTCTTACATCTTAATAAAATGCAAAACAGTTAGGTAGTCAAAGACGGTTATAACTGCTTTGATCGTTTCCATCAACGGAACAATCAACGCAACATGTGTTAAACGGATGTAACAATCAACGCAATAAGTATAAAAATTTCGTGCATCAATGCAACGATTAACGAAAATGACCACTTTCGTGGTCGTTTTCCACGTTATGCACCTCTAGATTGAGATGCTTCCTCCATAAATAGGCCGGCCCAGTACAGTTAGCCGGAAAAATTATAACTAATGTTACTGTTCACTCGAATTTCGATAATAACAATTAAAAATTCAAAATTTAAAAAATAACATCGCTAGATCGTCATCCGAATTGACGAAATCGCAAAATCCTTAAATCGTCATCTGGAATGTCGACGATCCAAGCTTAGATCGTCATCTGGGATAACAATCCAACGACCAAACAAAATTTGGCAAAAGCAACTCTGACTTGCAGGGCGCATCCTACGAGAAAAAATTGTTTTCTAATCAATTGAAGGTGAGAGATGGCGGGTCCATGAGAAATAGCGTCCCACTTCCACTATTTTCTTTTGTTTTGTTTTTGTTTTCTAATCAATGGACAATTCGTAAATTTAAACAATTTAATTCGATAATAATTTTGACTGCAAATATTAAATCACATCAGTGTTATTACGAGATATTACGAGAGAATACAAACGAATTAAAAAAATAATAATTTTTCACATCATTCAAAATTGCTTTTAATAATAATTTATAGTATAACTACGTGCAATTGTACGTTTTATTAGTCCTGACTTTTCATTATTCCACTCTACCATTTTTTTCTTTTTAATACGATTTATTAGTCCTGACTTTTCATTATTGCACTTTAGAATTAAATATATTTTTATTGAATTTTTTCGCCGATGATCCTAAAATTATTATTTTTACAATATAGTCCAATAAAATTTTTTGGTTATACATTAAATGTTAATATTATTATTTGGTTAATATTATTTTGGTTAATTCATTTGAAATTATTATTTTATATTAACGATAACCACTAAATTATTTTTAATGAACTGAGAACTTGGAAACTTATTTCTTTTGAACCAGTAGAAACACATCAAATGTAGAAAAAAAATAAAAACGTGTCATTTTCAGAATCGAACTACAATACATCATATGTATGTACATGTCCTTGAAGTTAATAGCCCTGATACACATTCAGTACGTAGTGTGTTTTTAAACATTATTGTAATGCTAGAATTTTTTTAAACTTTCGAATTTTTAACTGTTATTATCGAAATTCGAGTGAACAATAACTAGCTATCTCATCGCGCTTCGCGCGATGAAGTTTGGTATGTAGTTTGTGCCAAAATGGGTCTTTTGTGCACGTGATATATGTTTTTTTTTGCTGGCAAATAATATTGGAAATTGATTACCACCAAAGTGAACACTTAAAATAGACAAGGTGAACATATATAGTGATCAAGGTGAACATATATAGTGATCAAAGCGAACACATACAAACAGATAAGTTCAATAAAAATAAGTTAAATGTGCATATCAAACTCTGAACAAAAAATGACAACACATAAAAAGCGAACACATAAAAAGCGAACACATACAAACAGATAAGTTCAATAAAAATAAGTTAAATGTGCATATCAAACTCTGAACAAAAAATGACAACACTTGTTTGTTTATAAGTGTTCACTTTGATAGTCTATATGTTTATCTTGTCTATTTTATGTATTCACTTTGAATTTAGCGATGGCAAAAATGGCAAAATTAAAGATGACACTTATAATTTCTAAAAAATATTTGTTTGCTCTGTCGGTCGGGTATCGATTTTTTTTTCTGGGTTTTAGAGATCCATATTGTGGTGTCATATATGTTGTTTATTTGTAAGTGTTGATGGCTTTGCCAGCAGCATAGTAGTTTTTTCTACTATTGTTGTCATGTATATTAGCAAAATAACAGTCAATCGAAGGTAAGAGAACACCACAATGTTGTATTGGGTTTACAAAAAATATCCATGATAATAATCTTCAGTTGAAGTTTAGTGATTTTGTGACATATATGTTCCCAAACTGTATCAATCTACATCAAAGCAACACATGGAACAAATCACATACTGAAAGGCGAATAAGAACAAAAAGAACATAAAAATTGAGAAATACAATTTGTAGCTATACGCCATATTGGAGACAATTGAACACCTAACTAAAAAAATAGTCTAATTGATTGTAATAAAGAAGAGAAGACAAAACATACACTTTGCTTTGTCCTTTGTTATCATATCAGTTGAACTTCAGTGATTTTGTTCGAACTGAGAGATGAATTGTATCTTTTCAAGCTGAAACAATATCATTTATTAGTCAAAACAGAAGAGTTAATTGATAACAATCATATCTCAACTTTTGCAAGTCTATCTAAAATAACATATGAAAATAAACATATTAAATCCTAACGATCTTTAAACGTTTCCAATGTAGCAGCAAGAAAAAAAAGAAAGCGGGATGACATTTTTGTAGCAAAAGACCAGGCTTCATAGAGCTCTAGATACCATATACCTTGAAAATCCCGATGCAACATAATTCAAAATTTAAACAGTCCTCAATGACCCTCTAAACACCACAAAACATCCAGCTTCATAGTTGAAAACAACCAAGCCGGAACCTCTCCAAAACGAAAGGTTTACTCAATTAAACCAATCTGTATCTATGCACGTGAGAACAAAAGTAATTGCTGGAGAAAAGATAATACCTTTTATCTGTCATTATAAAACACGTAATGCAAGAGCAGACATGTTTCGGGTTGCATGATGCAGCGAGATTTCGAATTACCTACCTAACAAAAAAATAATAGGAACAAACAATTAAAATTTTATGGCCACACATCATACCTGATATGTATATATCTAATAGAACTGAGCTATTGTGAAAATCCGTAAAAATATAAAAATAAAATTTAATTTTAAATTGACTGTTAATTTCTAAACAGATTTAAATCGTATAATTTAACGAATAATTTAAAACTTTAAAGAATTTTCAGAAATCATAATATAAAACAACTTAAAAATACATATGAGACATTAATACTTAATTAAACTTCAAGCAAACAAATAAATAAAATTATCAAGGAATCAATTAGCAAATTTATAAATTTCTATAGTTTAAAAAAATTGAATTTAAAACGATAATCCATTGATCAGATAATTAGTCCATTTTCTCTGTTCTGAGTCGTCCGATTTGAGTTTCAAAAATCTAGATTATTTTCAACCTTTGGATCTATGCCGTTTTGGATATCCAATCAAATTCATGGAATTGATCAGATTCTCAATTTCATTTCATTTGGATTGGCGTCCACCGTCCTTCTTCTTTCTTCTTAAACTTTTTCCTCGAGTTGTCCGTCTCTCTCACTCGCACTCACCTCCTTCGAAACCTCTCTTTTTCACCTCAGCCGAGACTCTCCCCTCCTCCTCTTTCTTTCCCACTCACTCACTACCGTAACCCCTCTCTTTCAATCCGCCGTAATCTCACCTTCTCTCTCGCTCAACCTCACTCCACCTCTCTCGCGATCGAACCCAGCACCAGACCCCAATCCCCTCCACTCTTCTCCTCCGATCGCCCATCTCTCTCCGTAGCCTCACCCCTCCTCTCATACTCGAACATTTTCCCCCCAAACCACTCACTACCTCTCTTCCCCTCTCCACCATTTGTCACACACCCACCCACCACTCTCACTTTCTCTCTTGTTCTGGTGACGAGGCTGGTGACATAAGGTGACGGCGACGTTTGGCAGCTGATCGGCGACGAGACGACACAGGCGGTGACGGGCAGGGCACAGACCGAGCACCTCTCCCTCTTTCCTTCTCCTCTTTATTTGCTATTTCGGTTTGGTATTGTTTTCCTTTACTATTTCCTTTGATTCTATGCTGTGATTGAATGGATTGTGAGGCATGCACTCGAATTGACTTGTTGCTCTGTAAATTGCTTAACTGTGAAATTGATTGAAGTGTCGATGTTGTGCATTACCTCTGTTTTAACTGTTCTGTGCTTGAGTTGCTTGTCTGAGGTTTTAAATTGAATTGTCAAATAGTATAACCCTTTATTTGAGTTTGTGTGGCTTAATGTAGCCATTTTGGCTTTGTTTCTGTTGAATGTTGCTCTCGGCTTGGTTATCAAGCTGGTACAGGCTTGGTACCAGTCTTGTGTCTCTTTGTTTGCCTTCTGATACGAGTCCAGGGACTCATTCGTGATAATTTCTGGTATCAGGGACTATTCTATAAAAATCTTTGAACTGGTTTTAGACTAATTTATAAATGAATCTGTTATTAAGGACTAAAGTGTAATTCTAAAGTAATTAAAGTATTTCTGTGGGCTTATTACCTCACTGAACCGAAATATTAAAATGGAGTTTTGTTTAAGAGATGATTAACGCACAACTTAAGGCTTAAAATAATTATGACACTCAATATGCATTTGAGTTGTTGGCCGTGAATGCAAATGTTGAAACTAAAGGAAAGGAATAAAGTTTATAAACTAACAATAGTTCAAATATGAAATTATCTTAATTGGAGATTATAGCTATTAATTGGATTACGAACGTAAAATGAAATATGGAAGATAATTATCAATTGTCAAAGTCAATTCTAAACACGTATGATCCCAAAAGCTATGGAAAATCAACATATTAGAAATAAAAGTAGCCTAGCTAAAATTTAAATAAGCTTATCAATTAGTTAGAATAAATAGACATTGCAGTTAATTGTGCACTCATATAAGCAATAGAAATGAAATATTAATATTAAGACTATTAAGTGCAATGCAAGCACATTCTATAAAAGTATATAGTAGATTTATAAACACGTTTTTATAAGAGTCAGAATAATAAGAAGCTATTCTTAAGTAAATGAAAATATATGACTTAAAACCTGACTTATTAGATTAGAAATAAATTAACATATTAATTTTCTAAAATAAGAATACAAATATCACATTCAAGCTAATTACATTAAATATAAATAAGTTTAGGTATTTATTGAGATAAAGTAATTAACATCCAAGTTAGCCATATGCTTAGCGTAATTGATAAAAATGTCATAATGACATCTTCTTTAAAGCAATAAAAATACTTTAAAATAATTCCAAATTAATAAAAGTCTAACCTACCTTAATACAAGTATTATAAATAACTAAATTTAAACTGTATACTTTTATATGCACAACTATAATAACCAAACATGACATAAACATATCAGGTCTTGACGTTATATAATTATAAACATTATACATCTTATACACCTTTGACGCAATGTTATTCTAAATGTCGTTATTGCATTTCTTAACTTAAAATAAATAATAATAAATAATTTACTATGTTTCTGACATAACCAGTTAGAGACATAACTAATGTAAGTTAACTATCTTTTTATTAAAACAAGTGCATTATAAAAACTAAACAACAATAATGACTAAGTAAATATATTCATTAGATAATTTCATCAAACAAGTTAGTGGCAATAATAAATCATTCACACTTCTAAAAGAATATTGACTAAGATATTAATTATAATTACACTTGAAATTACTTTTTAATTTAATAAGATAAAAATATCAATCCACTTTATTAACTAAAAATCTTTTAAATAAAATTAGTTATAAAGTTAATAAAAGAATGTCATACTTGAGCAAAACACTATTAGAAATATTACTAAGCTAAAATACTTTATAATATAACATAATTCTAAAATGGACTGTAACAACTCATGTAAAACGTTTTTCTTCACACCCACCTATTAAATATAACTCTGCCAAATTTTATAAAGTATTTTTCTAAATATAATAATATATTTTAAAACAGAATTCCATTAAGAAAATCTTAAATTCTACTTACTAATAAATTAAATCTAAATCCAATTGAGAAATGATTAGAGATTGTTAAATGAGCAAATTATAACTTCGAATCCACTAAATAATGTTAACACCTATAAAATGATTTTCTATTCATAAACGAATGATAATATACTTTTATACAATTGTTAGTAACATGAAAATTACTAAAATTAAATATACTTTTCTAAAAGCAATAAATATAAGATTAGACATCTGTTATGAGATAAAAGTAATAACTTCACTATGAGTTTACACATTATATGCACCTTGTAAATATTCTTGAAACAATTTAAATATTACAGAATTAAAACAAGTATATAGCAAATATATTTTAGCAATAATGCATGTCAAAACATTCTTACAAAATTAGTGTGTTAAATGTCTAAATATACATAGAATTAAAGCACTTATTGACTCCAAATAAATACTCTCTAAGTCACCTACACAATTAATATAATTTCTAGATACGAACTAATAGTGATATGATTTCAACATGCAGACTAAGTTATCTTCACATTATATTCTTTTTAAATAAAATTCTGTTAAAATAATTCTAAAAATAACAACGGTGATCTAACTTAATAAATATCTCTTCACACTAGTTTCAGATAAAACTCTGTTGAAATCTTATAAAATATATAAGTAAATTTAATGATATATTTTGAAATATAATCCCTTTTAAAATTAACTAAGTATTGTTTAGAACACATAACCAGCACTTGATTTTAATTATGGGATAATTGGGTAGATCGTTAGTCTAATTCGTAGCATTTCTGATCGTCAGGTAATCAGTCAGACCACTCCGGTGTATTTGACCAATTGCTGATCCAAGTAATTTGTGCAAGGCGTTGGTGAGGACTTCGCCATTGCTTTACTATTACAGCTATCTCTATGCCCGTCATTCCAGGTGTGTGGAAGCTTTAGGTTTTTTTTAAACTTTAGATTAAGAATTAGATCATTAACTTTATGTGTGCATAACAAGTCATTAACATTAAGTAAACAGTTAAGAGCATTATAGTAATCAAAAGATTAGTTGCACTTATAAGTTATGCATCTATATTAATAAAGTGATTAATGAACTTAAAAGTGCTTAAAATCAACACTTGCATCTGGTATGGATCAGGATAGTGAGACCGAGTGAACTAGGAACGCTTTGCTTGCGGTCAGGAGCTGCACCCAAGCTGAATGTCGGTCAGTTCATGACGATTCTGATCACGAGCAACACGTCTCCGACAATCACTCTGCAGACCGACTTCTAGGCGGTTCTGCGGTCACTTGATAGTTATTTGTTATTAGTATAATCCCTTGATTTGTACTATTAGTATATTCCTTTGGATTGACATAGAACTAAGAGCTGAGTGTGCTATTATATCAGACTACCTCTCGATCCCCATGAGTCAGTTGGCCGGTACCGTGTTTTACTGCCCACTCCTTTAGCGGGGATGCGGGAATAGGGGCAGAGTTGAGTTATCGAGCAGAGCTGAGTTAGGTAGATCTGTAGGTACGGTTCATGTCATATATTCTGAGATGTGTGAGATTGATTATGGATTTTACTTTACTTATGATTTGACTATTGAGTGCGGGTGCTTCACTCTCGTATTAAATATAAATTCCGTATCATATTATATTAATATTATTTTCTGCTTCTCCAGATATTTTTCTGATTTTTATTTTGGCATGTCATTACTTGTAGATTAATGTCATCTTTAAATTAAAATTCACACTTAGATTTTAGAGATAGGATTTAAAATGTCCAACTTAAGAATGGTTTAGTTCTACCTTTAGTTTAACCAGAACCTCTAGCTTGCCCTGTTATTGCACTGAGTATTCGCGTACTCAGCCCACATAGTTTTTGTGGAGCAGGTTTAGGTCTGACTGAAGACAATCTGATGTTGAAGGTCGCTTACCGCTGCTGGATGATGCTAATTGATATCTGGGTTGTTTCAGATGTCGATCTTATGTGTAGTTTTTATTTTGTTATTGTTTTATGGCATTATTTTGTGATTTATTGTATCTGAGACACTGTACTTAGCCTTTCGTGTCCACAGCAGAGTGTGTACACGTGGCGGGGTTGTCCTCCCCTGACATGAATCTGGTTCGGGGTGTGACAGCTATAGATCAGTGCGAACCAATGAGACTAACAACGGCTGTTTGGAAGTAATTACTATTATTACAGAAATGTAACTACAGTCTTTCCGTACATATTAGAAAGGAAAGAAACCAACCGAAGTACAACAAAAACTATAAAAATTAGGTAAACACAATTATATTCTTTGCGAAAATTTTGAACTTGAAAAGCTGTGTATTTATGTATAATGCTAAGAAAACTAAGGTTAAGTGAAATGAGACATTAAGACCTGATGGGCAGAAATATTAAACACAAAGCTATGCTGCTTGTTGATATGAACTGCTCCTGTAATCGGGATCAAAAGGCCTGTTAAAACCTGTATGTTTCAAACTCTGAGTTATCAGTAATGTTGTATTCTGTATGAACATTCAAATACCGTCAATTCATTGGCAAGAGAAACAAATAACCTTGAAAAGGGATGATTTGCCACATCCTTTCAGGCCGAGCATCACACAGAGCCTAGGTAATACTGAAATAAAGCAATCTTAGGGGCTGTTTGGATGGTTGTAGGATTTTGGGGAATTTGCAATTCCTAAGCATAAATTTATTGGGAAGTGTGTAACTTTGTGAAGAGTTTGGATTGTTTATAATAAATTTGACATATAAAATGTCCAGAATTTGCAATTCCGGCCCATCCAAACAGCCTTAGAGAGTTGGCACGAATTATCCTTTTAGTATGTAACTGAACAGACAACATCAACAAAAGAACAACTGGGCAGAGAACATTAAATTCTAGCCCAAGAGCTTGCTGAGCAGGAAATAAAAAAAATGATTCCTGATATGAAGGAGCCAAATAAGCATTGAGAACTTATCCTCCCTCAAAATCTCTGATAGAGAGAATTGTTTGGTAAAATTTATAGCAAGCAATCTTGTAAGAGCTTAAAAAAATATTATATGTACCTGAAGCTCACCAAAGTAGCTAGGACAGAGTATATTGTGAGCCTTAATTTACACCCTTGTAATAGTGCTGGCCACAAACAATAACAAAGGATAAGGAGTGTCAGATGGTAGAACTTTTTACACTTTTTCCTTTTAAATAAAAAAGAGAACAAATATTCAGCAAGCAAACAATGAGATGTATCCATTTCAATTACTATCAGTGCACTCTTTTGAAAGTTTTTATGGTCAATACTTAGGAAAGTCTAAACTTTCGAAAACAAAATTAACTTTGTCCTATTACATATACTGGTAACTAAGCCAAATGGTACTGATAGAAACATCCTCTGCATATGATGATGATCATCTCAAAGTAAATTTAGCATTGAGGGATAGAGAAAGAGAGACATAAATAGATGGAGGCAGACTTTGGGCTGTCCATTAATCGGCTGTAGTTAATTACTATAACAACAACAACACCTCATTGATATCACGAAGAGAGGAATCAAAACCCTAGATTAATTGCCCGAATAATATTTGTTATCTCTTTCTCTATCTTTGATTATCTAAGAAAAAGTAAAAGAGGGCAAGAGAAAGGAATTGAAAAGAAAGCCACGAAAGAGAGGAAAAACCGAAGTTATGCCGTCAATGGAAGCACTCGAACCTTGATACGCAATATCCACCTTCAGTTTGGCCAACGATGACCCGATGACCAAGCTGATCGCCGCACTCCGACCTTGGTCTAGCTGATCTTCCTTCTCTTTTCCAGCTTGTTTCGTTGGAGGAGAAAATACATAGGAGAGGCATCAAGCCCGGCATAAATAATTAATCACATCCTTAAAAAAACTAAAAGGCAAAAAATGACTTACCCGACCACCAGCAACAATCAGGATTGTGATGACAGAAACTCACAATACAACCTTACAATAGAAAACTATATAATACAAAAACTTACACGAACACTATTGAGATTAGGATAATACTAAATACATTTATTAAAAAAGAAACCGAAAAATCACCAAAAAATATTTCTTGGACTGATGATTTCCAATCCCACCCATCCCAGGTTCCCAGCACACGATGAATGTACATTTGCAGAAGCATTTAAACATAAAAATGAAAAAAAATGCATGAGACACAAAATCCAGTAACAGGTTTGCGTCAGACTCCAACATCATATAGTTCATCATTTTTCTAGTTGTCTCAAAAATAAAAATAAATTCTTGTATGTTCCCATCAAAATAAGTACCTGTATGGTCAGAGACAGCAGGGAGTTTTGCGAGCCATGAATGGCAGTGTAGGGTTGTACCTCAGCTCGTCTCGGAGGCCCAATGTGATAGGAGAATAATCTCTATTGATTCCTCAAATGTAAGAGGTCCTTACCTGGAAAAGTGGCCTCTGCCTCTCATCTCTGATAATTGGATTTGCAATCCGTTCTAAACAAACACGAAGACTATAATTCCTGAAATCAATAATTGTCTTTTGTTGTGTGAAGTAGCAATTATATTTGCGGCTGAATTGAAGACAATTATATTTGACAGAAATAAGCAATTCATACAATAGACAAATTTGCGGCTGAAGCAAAGACTCATTCAGTTCAATAAGCTAGAAAACCAATTAAAAAGAGAAATTGAATAGAAGACTAAAGGCTCAGCAAAGCAATTTTGCGAAAACCTTTTGGGGCTAAGATACTTACAAAAAGAGCAGGTTAGAGCGATGACAGGTCTCATGGCCGCACCAGAATGACAAATAACTGATTTTTTAGAGACTAATTAGCAACAAAAGCAATTATTAGTTAATTAGAGAATAATATACAGAGGGAGAAATGTACGCACCAACATCAATCAGCAAACACAGCCACTTCCGCTCCTCTTCGTCCCTCCATCTCGATTGATGTTGATTTTACTGTGTGCCGATCGAAGGAAAAAGGGAAAGGAACAAGAGAAGTTTTTCGAGAGAATCAATCGAAGATAAGACAGTCTGTGGAGAAAGCTTCGCAAAAGCGAGAGAAAAGGCAGCAGCGCTAGCGGAGACGAACGGCTCAGATTCATTCCAGAACAGTACCACAACCGATAGGATTTGAGCTCTTTCTACAGTGATTTGAAAGTTTGAAATTGAAGTATTTATAATGCTAGTTATAATTTTTCGGTACCAAACTCATTTCTAGATAGCACAAAGTGTAAGTGTGTAACACAGCCCGTACTCGTCAATCGGCGTGAATCTTCCAGTGCAGGTTGCTCTGTCCACACACACCACACTCACCGGTCAGCAGTCACCTACTGATAGGGCCAGTCTGATAAGAGCTCGGCCTCAAATAAAAGAATAGGGAATCAAGCCCAAAAGAGGCCCACATTCGTTACTTTAAGAGGCGGGAAAAGCAGAATTAAACAACGCGCCCCAAATGAAGTCGGGAGGACAGGCCATAACAAACTCATACGGAGCACCTCACCGAACATAAGTCGGGAGAATCTAGAGGCATCTAGTGGGCTAACGGCTGTCGGGTGACGTCAGCATTCTGTTATGAAAAATAGTCCTATAAATAGAAGGGGTAGATCATTGTAAGGGGGGTTGGCATTTTTGTAGAGAAAAGCGCATGTATTAGACAGATTGTAAACAGATTGTAATCCCCAAATAATCAATAAAGTTCATTTTCCACTCATTCTCATCTCTAAACTCTTTCACGTTGTTAATCTCTACCAAAACTGAGCTTATCAACTGGCGCCCACCTGAATTCGACCATTGGCAATTCAAAGTTGCATTTGGTAACCTGAGAAATGGATGAGAATAGGAGTGCGATTCAACCCAGGCGGTTGGATCTGGAGTTTGCTACCGATAAACTAAACAAGGAGAAACACCGCGTTCTTCACGAAGCTAGATCTGAATCTCAAACCCAGATCGAGCTCTCCACACCTCAGGCACCAGGCAGTGCAGTTCATCCACCACAACCAGATCTGATGAACGCTGAGCTTCAAAACAAGCAAAACGCTGAAACTTCAAGAACACAAACAGTGGTCGGCGATTCAACTACGCGACCAGTCAACCTCGAACAGCCAGACAACGATACACCATTAGATCTGGGGTCGACAAGAGCAGTGCCAGTTGTGATACACCCGATCTTGCAAGCTGTACAATCTCGCGAAGAGTCAGAGAGAGCACCAGTTACAATGCACCCGATCTTGCAAGCTATTCAACAACCTCGCGAAGAACCAAGATTGGACAAACCCGAAACATCTACAGCAAAACAGAGAAGCACCACCAATTTAGAGAACCAACGCTCTCTCTCTCAAGCAGATCTCACAAACCTTGTAGAGCAGACACTGCAAGCAGCCTTCACATCAATCACTCCAACCCCAACAGTTCAGTTCAATCCACCAAGACCGGAGATCCAGGATCCGCGACAGATGCCAAACGTAACACAACCTCCTCAAGGTTACGGATATGTCGCTGATCCTCGCCAAAGCGCAGCATGGAGAGCAGGAACACCACAAGTGTACAATGTCGGACAGCCTCCACATATGTTCCAATGGCATCCCACGGGATATGTTCACCACACAATACCACAAGCCCACATGACAGACTGGTATCCTCCCCAACATAATACTTATGGTTTTCCTAGACCAGAGGCTCCATCCACCTATTTTCCATGGGGCCATCCAGCTCAATGGGGCGTACATAATTCGTGGAACACCCCTAATCCTTACTCATGGACACGACCACCTCAACAACCCGAACATCCTAGGCTACAAACTACTCCAAGGCCTCCCGAAAACATCATCCCAACAAACCCAAGTCTATCTCTTGCAGTTCCTGTACCGACATTACCTGCCCCACAAGTGAATCAAGAGCCCTTAGGATCTCGAGTGGAAAGAACAAGGGCACCACAAACGGGTGAAGACAGAGAGGTATTGTCGGGAAGAAACCTGAATAATGATAGAAGGGAACGCGAAGAGAAAAGATCTCCTAGGGGCCGTGCGAAAACAAGGCAGCGCCGCGAACATAGTTCAGATAGTGCGCGTGAATCAGAAGGATCAGGGTCACCACATGTCGGTGCCCTAGCGAGAAGGTTATACCAAGGGGCGCGAATTGACATGAAAAATTACCCCCATCTTGATAGATATCCGGGAGGAGAAGCTAAAGATGCTCAAGCTTTTGTGAATAGCTTTCGAGCAATGATGGCCATCACACATGCATCCGACAGGGTGATGTGTTTAGTTTTTCCGACAAGGCTAACAGAAAGTGCATGGGAATGGTATTCGCGACTACCCCGGGGGTCAATCCATAGTTTTGATGACCTAACTGACAAGTTTTTGGGAAGATTCGGAGGATTAAGAGCACCAACCATCAAGTGCACAAGCCTCATGACCCTAAAGCAAGAACCATATGAATCATCACGAGCATATCTCGCGAGATTCTCGGAAGAGGCATACAAAGTTTCCGATTTTGATGAGAAGCTGGTGCTGACGGCAGTATTACAAGGTATTCGGAGTAAAAATTTGAGATATGAGCTAATAAAAAAAGATTGTGGATCTTTTCGAGAATTCAGGGAGTGTGCACAACAAGTGATACAGGCAGAGGAAGATGCAGAACGAATGGGTTGGCAAGATGTCACGGAGCGACGCATCACAACGCCGACGAGAAGAAGTTGTTCCCCTCTGCCTCAACCTCGCCATGGATCTCCTTCTGGGAGAAGAAGGAATGCAAAGGTGATAAAAATACAAACTCCACAATTACAGAAAGACGGGAGAGGCATATGCACCTCTATACTCCACCTACCACATATATACAGAACCCAGGGAGCGATTGTTTAACGTCATCAAAGATAGCAAGGAGTTGCAACAACCTAAACCATTGGTAGAAGCAGAGAAGTTTGACAAGTCGGCTTACTGTGAGTACCATCGCAGTTCGGGACATCGCACCCGAGATTGTTTGAAGTTGAATGACGAAATAGAAAGGTTAATCCGACATACGCACCTGTTGGAGAAATACATTGAGAAAGAAGGAGCCAAGGATAACCGAACTAGAGAATCTTTCAACAACCAATGGCAACGAAAACCATACAACAACCAATGGAAAAGAACCGACAACCGAAACAACCCGAACAATATTCCCATTCAGCGACAAAATGTTCCGAATAAACCTAGAGAAGAAAACAAAGGATCTCTGGTAGTGATGTTTATCGCAGGAGGGGACGCATCTGGCGGCGACAAACCTCATCAACGAGCTTCATACGCAGATCCGAGAAGATTATCTCAACCTTCGCGTTATGAGATATTTCACTTGCATGCAGAGGGGTCCCTAACTAACACCCGAATATCTTTCGGGCCTGAAGATTGCGTAGGCGTACGTTACCCACATGATGATGCCATAGTGTTGATGCTGCGAATACATGGCAGACGTGTCAAAAGGATCTTAGTGGATACAGGAAGTTCAGCAGATGTGCTATATTTCGACGCGTTAAGGCAACTCAATTTGGCCTCATACCCCCTGACTCCGATGGACACACCATTAGTTGGCTTTGCGGGAGACACCGTGATACCACTTGGGACAATTGATCTGGAAGTTGAGTTCGGGGAACCACCCAACAGTGTAATATCAAGAGTAAAGTTCATAGTGGTTAATGCACCATCTGCATACAATGTGATATTGGGAAGGAAATCTCTGAATGATGTTGGGGCAATCGCTTCGACCAAACACCTCATGATCAAATTACCCACTAGACTTGGAGTAGGTGTGGTAAAAGGTGACCAACAAAAAGCCAGAGAATGTTATCAGGCAGCAGTGATAGATCAAGTAACACAAATAGAGAAGGAAAATGTTGAGAAGAAAGTGCGCGTGAAAGGGGAAGATGTGGAAGAAGTAGAGCTGAGTGAGGGAATAACTACTAAACTGGGGACGGCGCTCGGGGCCAAGGACAGAGAATTAGTAAAGGACTGTCTTAAGAGAAACCAAGAGATTGTTGTCGCTGAAGGAGGGCAGATGCCGGGTATTAAGAGGGAGATTGCAGAACACAAAATCAAGCTCTTCCCAAATGCCAGACCAGTGCATCAAAAGAAAAGGAAGTTCGGACCCGAACGTAGAACGATAATTGAGGAGGAGGTGCAAAGGTTACTCGCAGCTGGGTTTATTCGCGAGGTCAAATGCCCTGCTTGGTTAGCCAATCCAGTGGTGGTTCCGAAACCTAACAACAAGTGGAGAGTATGCATTGATTTCACTGACCTCAACAAAGCCTGTCCGAAAGATCCTTTCCCATTGCCGAACATTGATGCACTAGTGGATTCGACGGCGGGTTTTTCTCACTTGAGCATTGTTGATGCCAACGCGGGATATCATCAGATTAAAATGTGTACCGAAGATGAAGAAAAAACCAGTTTCCTTACAGAAAAAGGGATCTATTGTTACAAGGTCATGCCTTTTGGTCTGAAGAATGCAGGAGCAGAATATCAAAGGATGGTGAACAAGTTGTTTCAAGGAGAAATTGGGAAGATTATGGAAGCATATGTCGATGATATGGTGATCAAAAGCTGTTCGGGGGAAGAACATGTGCAACACTTGGAAAGAGTGTTCGCGAAAATGAAAGAAGTCGGAATGCGATTAAACCCAAAGAAGAGTTTTTTCTGTCTCGGAAGTGGAAAGTTTTTAGGGTTTATCGTGTCCGAAAGAGGCATAAAAGTCAAAGAGGTGCAAGAATTAACTGGGCGAATAGCTGCCCTAAACAGATTCATTTCAAAGTCAGCCGAAGTGTGTCAACCTTTTTTCCAAACAATCAGGAAAAACAAGAAGTTCCAATGGACAGTGGAATGTCAAGATGCCTTTGAAAGGATAAAAGAATATTTAGCCACACCACCGACAATCAGTAGACCTGTGAAAGGGGAAACTCTCTATCTTTATGTGGCAACGTCCGAAACGGCGGTGAGTGCAGCTCTCATCAGGATTGAAGAAAACCAACAAAAACCTGTATATTTCGTGTCTCGCATTCTGCGAGATGCTGAGATAAGATACCCTCCTGTTGAAAAAGTGGCGTTCGCGGTCATGATAGCATCCAGGAAACTCAAACCGTATTTTCAGGCACACCACATCAAAGTGCTCACCGACATGCCTCTTCGAAAAGCTTTGGGACAGCTTGATGTAGCAGGGCGGATGTTAAAATGGGCAGTAGAGTTGTCCGAATATGATGTGAGTTTCGAACCAAGGACAGCATACAAAGGACAAATTCTTGCCGACTTCATAGTTGAGTGCACAGCTAGACAAACTGACAATCCCAAGGAAGAAGTGTGGGAAGTATTCGTGGATGAGGCAGCTTCTGAGAAGGGTTCGGGTGTAGGCGTTGAAATAAAAGGACCGAAAGGCGAGAAATTTCATTATGCGATACATTTGACTTTCGAGGTATCCAACAATGTCGCAGAATATGAGGCGTTGCTGGCATGTATGCGACTTATGGAGGCAATCGGAGCAAGAAGTGTGTGTTTCTACATGGATTCGCAGCTGGTCGTAAACCAAATCAAAGGAGAATATGCTGCAATAAATGAAAGGCTAGCCCTATACTTGGAGAAGGTGAAAACAGTGTTAGCTACCTTTGAAAGTGCTTCTGTAGAGTACGTGCCACGGACTCAAAATGAAACAGCAGATGCTCTGTCTAAAATTGCTAAAGAAAGCGATCTAGATCGAGAAAAGCCCATTATTATGTTGGAAGTACCACATCCCAGCATTGATGTTCTCGCATTCGAAGTGTATATCGTGGAGGCAGGAAAGGAATGGTATGCTTTGTTATGGAATTTTCTCAAAGAAGGAAAACTCCCAGAAGATGACAAGGTTGCCCGAAAAGTCAAGCGGTGGGCTCTCGAATTCACTATCCGAGATGGTCTATTATTGAAAAAAGGATACGGAATACCCTGGCTCACATGTGTTGGGAGAGCAAAAGCGGACGAAATTATTGCCGAAGTGCACGAAGGGATATGCGGTAGCCATCAAGGAATAACTTCGCTAGGAAGGAGAATCGTTAGAGCAGGGTTTTACTGGCCTTCCTTGAAGAAAGATGTAGAGACATGTTCGCAGATGCGAAAAATGCCAATTCCACGCCCGCATACCGAGACAACCACCTCATCCGATGCAATCCATCTCCAGTTCATGGCCGTTCGATGTGTGAGGGCTAGATTTGTTGGGGCCTTTCCCTCAAGGACAAGGAAATGTTAAATTCCTAGTGGTGGCCGTGGAATATTTCACCAAATGGATCGAAGCCAAACCCCTGGCAACCATCACGTCGCAAAAAATAGTGGACTTCGCGAGACACCAGATCGTGTATAGATATGGGATCCCACATACCTTCATCTCCGACAATGGTACACAATTTACTGGCGCCCCATTCCAGAATTTTTGCAAAGGACTAGGCATCCGATCGTGCACCTCCTCGGTCTGTCATCCCCAATCTAATGGTTTAGCTGAGGTTTCCAACCGAACTATATTGGAAGGACTGAAGAGGAAAATTGAAGGCAGCAAGAATACTTGGCCTGAGTATCTCGATGAAATCTTATGGGCCTACCGTACCACACCTCGCTCTTCCACAGGCCGTTCACCTTTTTCCATGATTTATGGAATGGAGGCTGTCACACCTATGAAAGCAGTACACCCTACTTTGAGAACGAAGTCATATACTTGGGAGAAGAATGGAACTCGAAGGGAAGAAGATTTGGAGACCATTTACGAGTTGAGGGAGGGAGCTCGAGTGAAGATGGAAGAGTATCAGAGAAGAATGCGAAGGGGCTTCGATAGGAAAGTCGCTCCCAAACATTTCCAACCAGGTGACTGGGTGCTCAGGAAGATCGAAGCCACAGGTAAACAAGTGGGGAAACTTGATCCCGTGTGGGAAGGCCCATTCGAGATCATCAAGTCTATTGAAGGCAGGGCTTATCATCTCAGGGACATGAGAGGCAAACGCATTCCAAATGCTTGGAACGCTGCCCATCTCAGAAAGTTTTACGTTTAGAGGGGATAGAAGTCGACCAATACCGTAGCCGGTCTCTTCGTGTCCGAGTTGCTTTATGTTTTCGTTTTTGTTGTTTTAGATAAGAACAAGAACCAGACCAATACCGTAGTCGGTCTCTTCGTGTCCGAGTTGTTTTTAGGTTTTCGTTTTTTGTGGTAATGAATAAAACAAGAACCAGACCAGTATCGTAGTTGGGTCTTTTTTGCTCTTAGTCGGGGTATTAAGACCCTTGTATCTCAATATAATTTTCAGTTATAAATGGAGAGTTTGCTTTTTTATCTGATCCTCGCATTCTTGAAAAAAAAAAAAAATGTCGTGACCCTCCTCGAGAGAATTCTCGGAGTAAGCGCATGGAAAAAATAAAGTCGTGACCCTCCTCGAGAGAATTCTCGGAGTAAGCGCATTGAAAAATAAAGTCGTGACCCTCCTCGAGAGAATTCTCGGAGTAAGCGCATGAAAAAACAAAGTCGTGACCCTCCTCGAGAGAATTCTCGGAGTAAGCGCATGAAAAAATAAAGTCGTGACCCTCCTCGAGAGAATTCTCGGAGTAAGCGCATGAAAAATAAAGTCGTGACCCTCCTCGAGAGAATTCTCGGAGTAAGCGCATGGAAAAATAAAGTCGTGACCCTCCTCGAGAGAATTCTCGGAGTAAGTGCATGGAAAAATAAAGTCGTGACCCTCCTCGAGAGAATTCTCGGAGTAAACGCATGGAAAAACAAAGTCGTGACCCTCCTCGAGAGAATTCTCGGAGTAAGCGAATGAAAAAATAAAGTCGTGACCCTCCTCGAGAGAATTCTCGGAGTAAGCGCATGAAAAAATAAAGTCGTGACCCTCCTCGAGAGAATTCTCGGAGTAAGCGCATGAAAAAAATAAATTCGTGACCCTCCTCGAGAGAATTCTCGGAGTAAGCGCATGAAAAAATAAAGTCGTGACCCTACTCGAGAGAATTCTCGGAGTAAACGCATGAAAAAATAAGTCGGGAAAAGCTGACAAATAACTGTACTTTGTTTGTACTTGGAAATAAAGACAAAAACTGGGCAAATCTGACAATAAATGCTGACATTTAATACAGTTAGTTGGCAGTTAGCTGAAAAAAAAGCTATAAATAGAACCCATTGTCTTCCTCAAAGGAGGCACCAGAACACGTTCACTAAGCTTGAAGTCAACAATGGCGAAAACAAAGATAAAGAAAAATAAAATATATTCCACCAAGATAAAAGGAAATTTAGGAGGATAGCTGAGAAGGAATCGGAGATTTAGGTGGATAGCTGATGTAAAACAAAATACTCGCATCAGATATTCACCAATCTTCGGTTCCGAACATCCCCGAAATACCTGAATCCAGTGAATTCAGGAGCGGCTTTGTTATCTCAGTCGTTCCGAATCCAATGGGTCGAATTTTATTTCGGGTGATGGAGGTCACCCCAGCCTTAGGAGATTGTTTTCTAAGGCTGGGAAGATTTATTAACTAGCCCGGGATTGTTAGTGTTAGATGACCAAAATCACTTCTTTCTGAGGATTGTCCGCGAGTATATACAGAAAGAAAGTCAAGAAGAATTATCCTCGGTGCAGTTAGCAGTAGTTAGAAAATATATTTCTTTGAGAATGTATCTCGGAATTAATGTTATCTTTTGTTTTCTTAAGAATGTATCTCGGAATTAGTGTGTTTATTTCCTTGAGAATGTATCTCGGAATTAATATATGTTTGTTTCCTTGAGAATGTATCTCGGAATTAATGTTATCTTTTGTTTCCTTAAGAGTGTATTTCGGAATTAGTGCATTTCCTTGAGAATGTATCTCGGAACTAATATATGTTTGTTTCCTTGAGAATGTATCTCGGAGTTAACGTATTTTTATTTTTATTTTTCCTCGAGAATGTATCTCGGAGTTAGTATACTTGTTAATTTTGAGAACAAATCTCGAAACTAAGCTGCAGAAGATATACCCAGATGATGTTGTTAACATCTCGCAAAAAAAAAAATTGTAGTAATTAGCAGAGAATAGAGACAATTAAGGCAAAAGAAGTCACGATTTTCATTTCAGACAAAGCACCATGTTACATCAAAAGTCACATCACCAAAACCTTAATTCGCTAGACCCCAACTATACCTAAAAAACATAATAAAAATACTAGCCTATCCAGATCCCGAATTATCTTCGTCATCTACAGGCTTCGGAACATCTGCAGGCCAAGGCACTTGTTCTTCAGGCCACGGATATCGAGGAGCAAACATCTCTCCCAAAACATCAATGGTACCCGATAACACATTTCCATCTGGGCCTAAAAGTCGATCATCAGAACGGCGCCAGCTACACTCAGCAACAGGAGGAAGATGTGGGACTTCATTAGCTGCAAGAAGTCCAAACTCTTCGTCCGTAATCGGATAGGACCATTGGAGCCCGCGACACACCCGAAGTAAAACATTTCTGAGAACTGACGCCGACTGCATTCCAGCAGCCCTTTTGAAAGCACGAGAACGAAGGAAAGAAGGAAGAAGTTCTTCAAAGATCTTATACTTGTCATCTTGAGACAACTCGGCCGCCCCAGCAAGAAGAGAATTCTCCACTGATAGCTTTGTTACTTCTTCCTTGAGCATTTCCGAGATATTCTCGGACTTCTGCCTTCTGCTTGTTTCTTCAGCCAAATCTTTCCGAGTAGAAGTCAGAAGACCTACGACTTGGTCTTTCTGTCTCAAGGATGAATCCAATTTTAAAAGTAGTAAATGCCTCAGCAGCTCGAAATCCTCCAATTTCTTGGCCTGCTCGGTATGTTCCTTCAGAAGATTCTGAGCGAACAGTACAATGAATTTGTTAGAGTCAACATAGTTGTGAGTCATAGAGTGCCAGTCCTTATAATGCTGGTCGTGTTCAACATGTAAATTTTGTACCTTTGACTTCTCCTTCGCCAACTCTACTTCCAAAGAAGCAATGCGAGCTTCTTGAGCAGAAAAGATCGCTCGAAGCTCTGCCAAGCAATGAGTTAAATGAGAAGATGAAGGAGATACTGGGTTCAGAGTAACAACAGCTGCATCCAGGGGAGATCTCAGAGAACTCGCAGGCATTTGAAGAGGAGTAGAAGCAGAATGCATCAGGTCTTCATCCTCCAAAGGAAGAGATCGGGCAGGAGTTGGAGGACAAGAACGAGCTGAACCCTCCGAAATCTGATGAGAGGGAACAGGTTCTGGAATGACTTCGAGAACAAATTCTGAAGTAGGTTCCGAAGCAGGGGGAATCACGACTTTGGATGAACAAGGTTTTGGCAAACGAGGGGGAACCACGAACAACTCGTCGTCGGAAACATCAACAGTTGCTCTTTCTAGAGGAGGGTGAGAAGATGCCTCCAGGGAAGGTCGGGTGTAAGAAGGACCCTTTTCACTAGTACTCCCAGCCCCTTTCAGCGAGATACCTGCTTCTGACACTGCAGGATGTGACACTTTGGCAGGCCCAGCATCTCGTCGCGCTTTCTTCTGGCGACGCTCAGAAGCAGTAGTAGAACCAACCCCCCTTTTTAAGACCTTCGGTGGGGCTGCTGGGGGAATAACAGTTTCAACCCCGAGATGTATTGGAGATTCTTCCTCTAAGGAAGTCCCATTGAAAACCAAGCGAATTGGACCTTCGGTTTTGATGACCAAGTCCAATTTGAGAAGAAAAGCGTATTCTTCTACAGTGGGAGGATCAATGGAGACACCATTGAAACTGTCGGTGTCTTTATTCCACTTCTTGGTAATCCCGAATACATCCAGATAAGGCTGACGAAGATAACAGAAGTGAGTTTCCCAATTGTCGAGTTTCTTGACCTTCCCGAACAAGACCATGTTCACTTTGTTCCGAACGGTACAAAGATCCCCAGCTTTTGAAAACCCAAAGTAATGCCCGAACATCCGTAGGGAAGCTGTCATTCCTTCAAAGCCCATAGCCAGAGAAAATAAAGTCACCACAGTCTCGAAGGATCTAATGATGCACCAGGCATTGGGGTGGAGTTGTCCAGGAGCGATCTCGAGAAGCGAGAGAATGTCGATCACGAATTGTGTAAGAGGGACTTTGAAGCCGCACCTTGATAAAGGCTTGAAGAGAACTGCCCCCTTTTCTTCATCGTAAGGTCGATCCTCTGGGGCGGCAGCTTCTAAGGCATCCTTCTCAGTGAGACCAATCTGACAAGAGAAGGCATACAAAGACTTCTCACTCCAGGGTTGAGATTGAAAGGTAGGCGTCTTCTTGAATACTTCATCAAGAGGACGAGAGGTGCGACGAAAAACCTCCTTTCTAGGAGCCACTCGACCTTTTCCCTTTTCGGGATCCCGAACAGGTGAAGAAGTGTCGACTTCCAAGTTTCCCTCAGTTGATGGGTGAACAACCATCTGTCGTTCCGAATTGGCAGCTTTCTCTGGGACATCCGAAGATGGAACTTGTGGCTTAGAACTACTAGAAGCCATAGAAACTGAAAAACAAAGCACATAAGTATAATACCTAAAGATAGATCGTGGCATCAACGAAAAGAGTTCGGATGCAAGTAGAATAGGGACTGGTAATAATGAATGGGATCACCACAGAACAGATACCAACAGTATAATGGGAGTAACCAATCTCTTATACTTTTTGTACCTTTTATACCAATCGGTACTAAGATATATATACCGTACCTAAAAAGATAAAACAAGAAACAGTACAGAGCTGTTTGCTAACTATAGGAAGGGTATAAGCAAGAACATGGAGAATAAATATTCTTTATGCTAAGATCACAATAGGTATCAACCATACCAGTTCTAAATATACTCATATTCATGCCGAACAGATAGAAAGAGGCGATTCCATGGTATTTCTAAGGAAAACTAAGAAGAAAAAGGAGGATAAAGAAGAGAGGATACCTGAAATGAAAGGAGTTCGCCGGAGAACTTGCCGGAGAAGGAGAGGAAGGCTCGTCGGAGGACGAGAAGAGGAGTTCACCGGAGAGTAAGGGGAAGGGCGAACGATCGTTCGGGAGAGTAGCAAAGAGAGAATAGCTCGACAGAGAAGAAAGAGGAGGAGAGGAGAAGGCTGAAATGATAAATGACAAAGGAAGAGAGAGAAATGGGAGTATAAAAGGCAAGGAGTTGAAAGGACAGCAGTAAAGGCGGTAATAACTTTCACAGATCACGAGGTGAAGATGAAAGGGTTGGCGTTGGGATCAAGATGCATACCAAGCGACAGCCAGGTAATATGACCGCCTGACCGTTTCATGTGTTCGGGACTCAAGGGCTTCACCACTTCGTGCTTCACCCCAGAGTCATGTGTTCGGGACTCAAGGGCTTCACCACTTCGTGCTTCACCCCAGAGTCATGTGTTCGGGACTCAAGGGCTTCACCACTTCGTGCTTCACCCCAGAGTCATGTGTTCGGGACTCAAGGGCTTCACCACTTCGTGCTTCACCCCAGAATCATGTGTTCGGGGCTCAAGGGCTTCATCACTTCGTGCCTCACCCAAGAGTCCTGCGTTAGTGACCCCTAACTTCCAACTTGCGATGAATACTCATCCCAAGTTCAAGGGCTTATGATAGGGCCAGTCTGATAAGAGCTCGACCTCAAATAAAAGAATAGGGAATCAAGCCCAAAAGAGGCCCACATTCGTTACTTTAAGAGGCGGGAAAAGCAGAATTAAACAGCGCGCCCCAAATGAAGTCGGGAGGACAGGCCATAACAAACTCATACGGAGCACCTCACCGAACATAAGTCGGGAGAATCTAGAGGCATCTAGTGGGCTAACGGCTGTCGGGTGACGTCAGCATTCTGTTATGAGAAATAGTCCTATAAATAGAAGGGGTAGATCATTGTAAGGGGGGTTGGCATTTTTGTAGAGAAAAGCGCATGTATTAGACAGATTGTAAACGGATTGTAATCCCCAAATAATCAATAAAGTTCATTTTCCACTCATTCTCATCTCTAAACTCTTTCACGTTGTTAATCTCTACCAAAACTGAGCTTATCACCTACAAAGGATTCATCAAAAAAAAAAAAAAAACTCACCTACAAAGGCAACACCGCACTGATTTGTGCCAACTCTGCATTAAGCTCCACTAAGTACCACCTCCAATCTCCTCTGATCCCTCGGTTGAATAACCCAACAGCCTCGACCCTCTCCTTAATTCCTTATGGTTTCTACAAGGTACATGTTCGTAATCTAGTTGAACTGGTGTGGGAATTACTTGGCGGTTTTGTTTAGTAATTATTACATAGTTGGAATTTAATGGGGCCTTCATTTGATTTATTATTGCCTTCATCATGGCTGTGTTTGGATGAGGTGTGGAAATAAGAGAATAAGAGAATAAAAAAATAAATTTATTTTAAATAATCCAAACTTTTTACAGAATTACACACTTTCTAATACTTCTTTTCTTATTGCTCTCATGACTAGAAATATTTCTGTAATTGAAAGTCGAAAATAGTTAGTTAATTACTTTGGATGCTTAAAATGGACATAGATTAATGTACTCCTTATTTATTGTCTATGGATGTTTAATTGAAGTATGAACACAAACATGCAATCCATGCGAAATCAGTTTTATTCATACCTCTCGACTTCATTAATTTTTTGTTATTTCCTATATATAGAGGTTTTATTCAATCCTTGGTTTACTTGATTTGGTATAGGTGCACGTCTGTACTTTGTCATGTGCGAGTCTGCTTTGGCCTTGTAATATAAGCTTTGCTGTTGTTCCCATCATGCCACATATCAATATCAATACATATATTAATCCTGAGTATAGGATCCGGATCCGACACTGTAGCTAAGAACTGTAGGCCTACAGTCTGGCTGACATGTGGGGTCTATAAATTTCGCCCGGATCCGATACTGTGCAGTGCTCAGTGTGGTGATTTTCGCTGGACTTTTGTTGCAGCGGATATAAATAGAACGGGTTGATGTTCTGCGTGCTTTCTTATTTGCTATATGACATCATACATCAACTTGCTATAGCAACTTAAAAAAATTCACTTTGTTCTCTTATGCGGCAGAGGGCAGACCACATGGGTGTCAGTGGTCCCATGCGTACTTGGGGAATGGCCCGTTTTCTTTTTTTTTTTTCAATTCAAACACCTCAACTTACATACAATGATACAATAGCGAAATACTTTTCCTCTCACAACCTGATCAGACAAATCCAAAATCTACCACCTTGCAAAGAGAAAAGCCTGCAAAAATAATGCTCTTTAAAAAAAATAAATAAAATCAGAACACAACATACAATAAGAGACATAAATGCAACAGTATAACAAATATTATTTGGTCAACGAATGGAGACGAAAATAAAGAGATTGGACGAATTACGAAAAACAGCTATGTGATTGTAGATTTAATAAAAAATATCAAAAATAAATTCAGGATAGTGTATATAATTTGTTACAAAAGATTTTTAAAAAATATTATTTTAACAATATTAAAAATATATAATTTAATATTGTTAAAATTATTTTTTTTATCTCAAAA
Source organism: Rhynchospora pubera (assembly GCA_028095005.1). NCBI lineage: Eukaryota > Viridiplantae > Streptophyta > Magnoliopsida > Poales > Cyperaceae > Rhynchospora > Rhynchospora pubera. The sequence continues at coordinate 153,600,047 of CM051462.1, read as the reverse complement.
CTATCTCATATGATTTTAATATTTTTAGAAAAATCAGAATTATTTTATTTTTCCCTTTGTAATTTTTGGAAGACTTTTTTTTCATCAAATGGTTATTTAGATACTCTCAATACTTACTCTAAATTTTAAATTTTCTGTCCTTTAAATGTTTCGCATATTTGTTCCAACAATATACTATTTGATCGATCTAAATCATAAAAAAATAGATCGCGCAACGCGCGAGATCTCGCTAGTAGGCTGTTATATGTCCCTTCTATTACACGAGAAGTAATTTCTAAGTTTTTTTTTTTATTTCCTTTTCCAAACTTCATACGACCAATGCAGCATTAGCTGGTGGTGTAGAAGAATAGTGTTTTGATGAATCACATCACAAGGATCGTGTAAGAATAAGAGAAATAAGAAAAGAAATATTAGGAAGTGCGTAACTTTGTAAAGAGTTTGGATTGTTTATAATAAATTTAGAAAGAGAAATGCTAGAGTTCAATATATAGGACGGATGGGTCCGTCCAATATGATCGTTTTTACATTTTGAAATTTCAAATAACCGATCCGAACCGTTCAATATATTCTCCATACTGAAAACTTACAAGAAACCAATTTTTATATTTTTCGAATTTTTTACTATTTTTTTGGTATTTTTGAAAATTCATGATACAAACATTATGAATCATCCAATAACAGCGATTTTCTAAAATACCAAAAAAATAGTAAAAAATTTCGAAAAAATGTAAAAATAGGTTTCTTATAAGTTTTCAATATGTAGAACATATTGAACGGTTTGGATCGATCATTTGAAATTTAAAAACATGAAATCGATCGTATTGGACGGAGCCCATCCATCCTATATATTGGACTCTAGCATTTCTCATTTAGAAATAGAAAAACACTATTCCCTTGTTCCCTCACTCATCCAAACACTATAGTGTTTAAAAGTGGTCTCGTGCTATGCTAATCAATTAGAACTAATATAAATTGTAATCCCTAAGATTAGATGCTCTAATATAAATTTGTACTTTCCGGTGAGCTTCATGATGCAAGAAATCACGTGAATTAATCTCTCTTTCACAGTCAACTGCTTAAAGAAAAGAAAGTAAGACCACGATAAATCGTGACCCAGAACCTTATTTTATCCGTAACTAATTTATGATAGAATTTATCATCCACCTTACATAGTGCCAAACTTCCTAACACATTGTCTACTAACGACAATAATTACAAAACTACTGTTGAACTTATTCAGGCCCCCGTTTAAAAGCGCCTTCTTAAGGCGCCTCTCTATAGTGCAGATTGAAATATCATCTCTGCCAATTCCTGCATCAAAAAAAATAAAAAAAAAAAAATAAATAATAAATAAAATAATAAGAATCTCATATCTATCCTGTCTATCATACAATAATAGGTTTGCATTGTTAATACTATATTCAAGTAATTCAAATAATTAATTCAACGACCAAAACTGTAGCTCAATATTTTGGGTTCTGGCTAGTGTTTTTCATAAGATTGGCACAGATACTCGTTAGGCTTTCATAAAATATACAATGATGTAGGTATCTCCATGGTAATCCAAGCCTCATTTACCTGTTTTGCAGATGAAACAGTAGGCTCTCCCCATTCCATGGCCTTCTTTTCAAGTGTCTCAAAATCACCTTTGCCAGCCTGTAATTAAAATTAAAGCAAATTCTAATATAAATATGATGACCATAAAAAAATAAATAATTATAAAATAGATTCGGAGGCTAATAAGTATTGCAAAGATAGGTAAGAGAGATTCAAAGCAGCCTGCTTAGATTTCTCTATCAAATGATTTTGCAGTTTTGCATCACCCATAATAAGATGAAACTATAAGAAATGAATATAAAAAATAGTTTTTTTTCTCTCTTTTACCTATTTTAGACTTTTAGTAGCTTTACCTATCCCCTGTAAGTAGGACTGTATATTAATTTCAGATATCCTGATTTAAACCAAATTCACAAATTTCCTCAAATATTATACAAAATTCCCAAATCTTTGCCATGTTTCAAAATTGGGAAATGACAATAAGCTAAGAGAAAAACCTAATAATTAAATTTAGTTCCAGAAATACCTCAATTAAAGCACCAAGTTCTGAGTCAAAACTTTGATATCTCTTCCTGACAAGCTCACCCAGAGAACCGTCCTACAAGATCAATAAAAGTTATTCTAGTATTTTAAGTGAAAGGTCGCAGGTTCGAAACCCGGCTAAGGAGTCTTTCATAAACATTTAATTTAAAATAAGTTAAGAGGATTGACCCACAATTTATCTTAAAAAAAAGGTTGTTCTAGTATTTGAGGGAAAAAATTTATATTCAGTTGCACATCAATATTTTCTGATATACCTCAATTAGCTTAGCAACGTTTCTAAGACCACGTGCAAGTGTATCCATGCCAGAAATGTGTGCAATAAACATATCCTCCACATCTGTACTCTCTCTCCTCCTGCCATCACAAAAAAATACAATTTTTCAGAAGGACCACAAAGAAAATATGAGTGCTCGTACTACTAATGTTTAAGAAAAAAGCAAAAAATTAGACAAGACGTACAATTTTGCATCAAAGTTAAAGCCACCAGGTGCAAGCCCTCCCTAAAAAAGAGCAAATCAACAATGAAGAAAAGTCATGAGGCATTACTAAATTTATAATTCTGCAAAAAAAGTTCAAAAAGTATGAACAATGCAGGAATTTGGAATGACAGTTTGATCTTACATTTCTAACCACACTTAGCATTACAAGAGTAGCCTCAGATATGTCAGTGAGGAACTGGTCTGTGTCCCAACCTGTATAGAACATGATTTATGAAACATAAAATTAAATTGAATACATCTAACATGGTTAATGGTTAAGAATCATACAAAAAAAATGGAGGAGTACATACCAATTTGGGGATCACCAGTGTTGGCATCTATGTTTCCAAGTAAGCCGTTGATTCTCGCAGTTTCAAGCTCATGATGACAGCTTCAGAGATAAAAAGTAATGATTAAAACATGAAAGATATCGTGGTACTCATATTTGCAGATCACCAACCAATATTCTAGTAAATTTGTGGTGGAATCCAACATGTCTTATAACTTTAAAAATATAGACATGTTCGAAATATCAGCAGAAACCATATAATGATCTCAGTACAATGTGAAGTGGTTAAATATTGACCATTTTAGCCCAGCATGATTAGAAATGATTACCAAAATCAAACCAAGCAATTTACATGCAGGTTTTCAATACTACAAGATCAGGATTTATATTTGTTAAATTAAGTTGAACCCTCAGGTAGTATAAATCCATTTTAATTGATTGACATGAACTAGCTCTTATTGTATGATGATGCTAAAAGACAAAGAAATGCAGAATGTTGGTTCCAAATATAATAAATGATAAGGTTACTTATAAAAATACAGAAAATTATAGTGTAAATTGAAAAAAACAAAATGATTATAATTTAAACACTTGGCCAGATATGTAATAATGGAGTTGAAGTGAGGATGGAGGGATAAGATCTCACCTGTGGCCAGAAAGAGTAGCATGGTTGCACTCAATATTCAATTTAAATTCCCCTGCATAACCACAATTAAGAATTAGTGCCAAAAATAATTTGAGAGATTTTTATGATAGTCATTTCATAATATTGACATTATCAATGTTACCTGTTAGACCATACTTCTGTAGAAATGCAAAGCTAGTTGCAGCATCCCAATCATACCTACATATTATAATCAATTAAAAAATGTTAAATCTTAAATAGAAAATATTATCAAACCAAACTTGAAGTTGTTAGATGCTTACTGGTGTTTTGTAGGCTCCTGAGGTTTAGGTTCAATCAATAAGATCCCTGTAGAATTGATAAATATTATTTGTCAACACCAACTGGGCCAGAAAGATATAAATGTAAACAACTTGCTTCCAATTAAGTTTAAATAACAACAAATGGTGGTTACAAAAAGAAATGAATTACAGTTACAATAAATTTAAATCTATAAAGATACCATTGAAGCCAATCTTCTTCTTATAATCAACAGCCGCTTGAAGAAAAGCAGCCTAGAAATAAACTGGTGGTTAAAAAAACCTTTTGGAAATTAAATAAATAACAAAAGAAAATATACAAATTAAATAAATAACAAAAGAAAATATGCATTACCAAATGATCAAGCTCTCTCTTCATATCAGTATTCAACAGAGTCTGGTATCCTTCTCGGCCACCCCAGAAAACATAATTTTCTCCTCCGAGATAATGTGTAACCTTTCAAAAGAGGAAAAAAAAATTCAATCATTCTGATATACCAATAAATTTAAAGAACACTGGTTACAGTTCAGATTTTAGAAGGAAAAAATTCTCTCCTCCTAGATAATGAAAAGTACATTTCAGATTTTAATAACAGAAGACCTTACCTCCATGGCCTTCTTAACCTGAGCAGCAGCATATGCATATACTCCTAATTCCGAGCTGAATTCATGAAAGTAATATAAAGATAAATATAAACAAATCTAATACTATACATACCCTCGGAATTTTTAAACCAAATAAAATTATAATAAATGAATACCTGGTTGCACCACCATGCATGTACCGAGGATGCATAAACAGCTGGGCTGTTCCCCATAGGGGTATTATATCAGTACCTTTCTGTAAATTAAAAAAATATATTTAATAATGTGAATTAAAAACAAACCAAGAAACCAATAAAAAGAGTTTTATTAAGTGAGGAAAATATGACCTGAAGTTCCTTTGCTAGCTCAACTACTTCATCCAAGTTTGCATTTGTTTCCTTCAATAGTGATATAACATGTTTTAAATAGAAAACAATAAATATATATTTTAGGCATCACTGCAAATTGCAAAATTTTTAAGAGTTGAATAAGACAAACATATACCGCAAGGGTTTTGGCATCAGGAGCAATGTCTCTATCATGGAAGCACCATCTGTTGACACCAAGCTTGTCCATAAACTCAAAGTGCGCTCTCACTGCACCATTTACACAAAATAATGAAAACAAAGTTTTTTTAAATGGACAGAACTACAGGGAAATCCCTCAATTCTCATCAATAGCACAATTTGCTCTCAAATGAGTGTTGACTATTTAAGTATTCACAAAACATGCATACAATTATTGAGTTCTGTTACACAACCTACTGATGAATTTTGGAAAAGAATAATAATTTTTATTAACTGATTTTTTCACTCGGTCTTCTTATTTTACAGAGATATACAAGCCTTTATATAAGGCCAAATTCTAACGGCTATAAATTTGTCCGTTAGATTCTAACGTTAATTTCTAGAAATAGCAACCCTTTTAAATTAAAAAGGTTGGAGGGCTATTTTACAAAATATCAATGATGAGAAATTAATCTAAGACTAAACCAATCACTAATTATTATTATTTTCAACACTCCCCCTCAAGCTAGGTTTGTAGATATCATACAATCCTAGCTTGCATGATATATCTTCAAAGGTCTTAATGCTTAATCCTTTCGTAAAAATATCCGCCAATTGATCCTTGCTTTTGACATATGGAGTCTCGATCTCTTTGGCTTGGATTTTTTCTCTAATGAAGTGACAATCCACCTCTATGTGTTTTGTCCGCTCATGAAAGACGGGATTTGCCGCAATGTGTCGTGCCGCTTGATTATCACAAAACATCTTCATTGGTTCTTTATGTTTGAAATTCAAGTCGGCTAGTAATTGTTTGATCCACGTCAATTCGCTTGCGGTGGATGCCATGGCTCGATATTCCGCCTCCGCGCTAGATCGTGCCACGACATTTTGTTTCTTACTTTTCCATGTGACTATGTTTCCGCCTACAAACGTGCAAAAACCGGTCGTCGATCTCCTATCGAAACTTCCGGCCCAGTCTGCATCAGAATAGCCACATATAGCATTAGTACCATTTTTTCTCATCCAAATTCCCTTTCCGGGAAAACCTTTTAGATACCTTAATATTCTATTAATGGCATCTAAATGAGGTGTTCTTGGTGCATGCATGAATTTACTAATTTGGCTTACGGCAAAAGATAAGTCCGGTCTTGTAACGGTTAGGTAAATTAATTTACCTACAAGTCTTTGGAATTGGCTTATATCCGTTAGTGGTTCACCTTTTTCATTATCAAGTTTTTCATTTACATCTATTGGTGTTTTGGCCGGCTTACACCCTAATTTACCGGTCTCTTTAAGCAAATCAAGAATATATTTTCTTTGAGAAATAAATAGCCCTTTTGATGAGTGAGTTATTTCTATCCCAAGAAAATATTTCAATTTTCCTAAATCTTTAATGTCAAATTTTTGTTTTAGGCTCATCTTAACTTTTTCAATTTCCACTAGATCATTACCGGTTATTATTATGTCATCGACATAAACTAAAACCGCGGTGGTACCATTGGTATTGTGTCTAACAAATAATGAAGTATCGGCTCCACTAATTTTAAAATTACAAGATAATAAAAATTGAGAGAGTTTGCCATACCATGCTCTTGGAGATTGTTTTAATCCATAAATTGCTTTTTTTAGTCTACAAACAAGGTTAGTAATACCTTTTTTTTTATGACCGGGTGGTAAAGACATATAAACCTCTTCTTCAAGATTTCCTTGAAGAAATGCATTTTTAACATCCATTTGATGCAATGTCCAATTATTATTTACCGCTATGGAAAAAAGTATCCTAACGGTATTCATTTTGGCCACCGGTGCAAAAGTTTCATGATAATCAATACCATAAGTTTGGGTAAACCCTTTAGCAACTAATCGAGCCTTGTACCGTTCTATGGTACCATCACTATGATATTTAATTTTGTATATCCATTTGCAACCAACCGGTTTTTTCTTTTTTGGTAGTTCACACAATTCCCAAGTTTGATTTTTTTCTAAGGCATGAAGTTCCTCTTCCATTGCCTTACACCATTTCGGGTCTTTTTTGGCTACCTCATAATTGGTTGGTTCATCAATTTTGGTCAAAGCATTTATAAAAGCATAATGCTCATTAGAAACATTATCGTAAGAAATATAGTCTTGGATTGGATATTGTACCGAATACGTGACAAAATCTTTTAATCTCGTGGAAGGTTGAGGTTGTCGACTTGATCTTCTCAAAGGCATCTCATATTCTTGATTTTCTTCATCGGCTTCAATATGTCCTTCTTGTTCGATTTCTTCAAATTCTTCTTCATTTTGTCTTTCTTCATTTTGTATGTTTTCTTCTTGTGATTCTACACCTACAAAATTTCTTGATTCTCTTTGAAACTCTTGTGTTTCAATGTTAGTAACATAGGGATATATAAGGTCATTTGAAATAATTTTTTCAATATTATTTTCAATGCAATTTTCATAAAAAGGTTCATTTTCGAAAAAACTAACATCTCTAGAAATGTAAAGTTTTTTATTTTTAGGGTCATAACACTTATACCCCTTTTTTTCGGAAGAATACCCAACAAAAATAGTTTTGATTGAAGTAAAATCAAGTTTGTCAATTTTTCTATTGTGCACAAAACATTTGCATCCAAAAACTCTTAAATGACTAATATCTAATTTTCTACCATAAAGAACTTCCAAAGGACTTTTAAAATCTAAGATGGCACTTGGTAACCTATTTATTAAATAGGTTGCGGTTAAAACGGCATCCGACCAAAAAATTTTTGGAACATTATTTTGAAATAAAAGTGACCTAGTAACTTCTAAAAGGTGACGATTTTTCCTTTCGGAAACACCGTTTTGTTGAGGAGTGTAAATACAAGTAGTTTGGTGCAAAATACCTTTTTGTTTAAGAAAATTAGAAAAAACTTGGTTAACATATTCGGTACCGTTGTCCGTTCTCAAAATCTTAATTTTTTTCTCATATTGATTTTCAATAAAATTCACAAAGGTTTGAAAATGCGAAAAAACCTCACTTTTATTTTTCATCAAATACAACCATGTGGTTTTTGAAAAATCATCAATAAAAATAACAAAATATCTAAAATCATTATAAGAAGTTGTAGGGGCCGGACCCCAAACATCAGAATGAATAAGTTCAAAAAAATCATTGCTTTTAGAAATAGAATTGGAAAAAGGAGGTCTAGTGTGTTTAGCAAGTTTGCAAATTTCACACTTGCTACAATCTAAGTTTGAAAAATTGAAAATTTTATTTAAAACTCTATCGGAAGGATGCCCAACACGCTTGTGCCAAAGTTTACTCAAATCTTTATCTTTACTAGTTTTGAAAATAAATTTGTTGCTATGTAAAAAATAAAGACCATTTTCAAGAAATCCTTCGCCAATTTTTTCTTTTGAAAGTAAATCTTTAAAAACAACACTATTTTCTTTAAAAATTATTTCGCAATTTAAATCTCTTGAAAGTTTAGAAATCGACAACAAATTGACCGAAGCATTTTCAACATAAAAAACATCTTGTAAAAAATTCTTTGACAAGATACTAATCATACCCCAACCTTTAATTTTTATTTTTTCATTATTTGCTACGGTAAAATATTGGTCACCAGTAATTGAACGGTAATTTTTTAATAAATTTAGGTTTCCCGTCATGTGATCAGTAGCACCGGAATCAAGTATCCATTTGATACAATTTTTAGGTGCATTTTTGGTAGATAAACCCATGGTTAGACATTTGTTCTCAATTGGTTTTTCTAACCTAAGTTTAGGCAAATTAATTGCATTTATGTCATTAGGAGTCGGTATTGATCTAACCGAATTAGAATCATCAATTGTACAGTTAGGTATATAGATTTTACCCATATTCTGATTTTCACCAATTAACTCGACAGAACTCTTAATTTGGTGCAAACCTTTGGGCTTGTTCAAAAAATTAGAAATAAAAGGTTTAGATGAACCTTGGGCCGATCCATAGCCCAATGCTTGGTCCATGAAAGAGTACAGGATTGCTTCGATACGGTCTAATCTCTTCACTCGACTCGCATCTTTCGCCCCATCCCTTCTCGCCTCTTCGCCTAAATCGCTCGCCATGGCAGCATTTCGCTCCCCCTTTCTTGCATCTAGGGTTCCTGAATAAGAGTTTTGCATTGCTGCCTTGGATGGTTTTCGATTGGCTCCCCAACGACTAAGGTGTGGGTTGAGAATCCAGCATCTCTCTCCCTTTTCTTCTTTCCTCCCAGTCCTTCGATCCTCAACTGAGCTGGCTTGAGACTCCGATTTCGGGTTCGAATCGGATCTTCTTACAGTCGCTCGTTGTTCTTCGTTTGGCTGAGAGAAGAGTCTAGGGTTTGGGATTTCTGTTGAAGGTATTTTAGCAATTCCTCCTTTTAAGCTTTCATCGAGATAATACTCTTTCGGTTCTCTCTCGATTTGATATGTCTTTTGACACGCCGGAGGATTTGATGTTGGCTCAGAGTTGTTGCTGACTGTCATGGCCATAATTTTAGACCATGAGATGTTTTTTTTCGGACTGGATTTTCTTTTCTGATTTTCTGTCATTTGACAGTGCTGAAAAAAAGGTTTTGCTGAGATTGGTAAATTATCAGATTTTGCGGAAGCTGGATCAGATTCGCTCTGATACCATGATGAATTTTGGAAAAGAATAATAATTTTTATTAACTGATTTTTTCACTCGGTCTTCTTATTTTACAGAGATATACAAGCCTTTATATAAGGCCAAATTCTAACGGCTATAAATTTGTCCGTTAGATTCTAACGTTAATTTCTAGAAATAGCAACCCTTTTAAATTAAAAAGGTTGGAGGGCTATTTTACAAAATATCAATGATGAGAAATTAATCTAAGACTAAACCAATCACTAATTATTATTATTTTCAACACCTACTTCAACAAAACAAGCATTATCATTTTTATGCACATTTTTACCCCTTCATTGCAAGTTGATAAAAATATTATTTTCGAGAGTGGAATTCGCATTTGCCGTTTTTGATACACTTGGTGCCATTATTTAAACAACAGCAGTGGATTGGGGTTGGGAGGTGCGGGGTTGAGGCTTGAGACTGGGAAACTACAGCATAATCTTAGTATTCATAAACTTTTCTTAAGTTACTATAAAGCAGCTTACTTCTTCTTTTAGCCATGGCAATAGAATTTGTACCATCCTCCCATGGCCATGACTTAGTAGGCGCACCAAAAGGATCAGCACCAGTGCCTCGAAAAGTGTGCCAGAATGCAACACTAAACCTAAACCAGTCCTGCAATATTAACATCCACAATATGCTAAATACAAAAGAAGCTCAAAAGTGCACAAAAGAAAACTTTTGTTTATATGCTGATAGATTGTACAGTAATAGTACCTTCATTTTCTTTCCGAGAACTACTTCCTCAGCATTGTACCATTTGTAAGAAAGAGGGTTTTTGCTACTAGGACCCTGTCATTAGTACAATTAGAATTAGCGATTCAGCAGAAAGGATATCAATTTTTAGGCATGTCAATTCTGATGTTTGATTACAAATTTACAATCAAGGCAAATTGTCCCACACAAAATTCCAGGGCATAATGATAAGCTAAAGATCACTGGTAAAATCAGAATAATTATTACCTCATACTTGATTTTGGGAATACCAGGGAAGAATTCCCCTTTCCAATCGCCTGAAGTATCATCACCGCACTTTGTCTCGAGATCAGCGGGGCAGGTATTTGCACTACTAGCAATCTAACATAGCAGAAAAAATAAAATGAATCAAATAATCAAAGAGCCCTAAGCATTACCTCATATCTGAACATTGTTAGGTTAACTTACACAGGCGGATAAGCTTAAGCACAAGCTTAGCAACAGAAAAACCCTATAAGCCTCCTTCATTTTGCACAAATCAAACACAATCAACCCTGCAACAAGAAATCAATCAAAATCTATACTTCAAATCTTCACTAACCAGTGATATTTTCAAATTTGCTCCGGAATTGGTATAAAACGATCAAGGAAGTGAGATAAAACAAAACAAAAACCCCGATTGAGGAAACAAGATGATAGTTAATTAACAATAAAATTGTACCAGGAAATGGATGAGCACGAGAGAAAACCAAGAGTATCGGAGAATAATAAATTAATTGCTTAGCGATTCGCTTCTTATATAGAGCGAGAGAGATAATAATACATTAACAGAAACCAAAAAGGGTTTTATCTTAATTCAGTTCCGACTTCTTATTTTGCTTGAGCCTGGTTTACCATTTTTAAAATTGTATGTTCTATTTTTTATAGGGATAATGTATTCTTATAATATGCACCGAGTGTACGAGAAACAAAAAAAAGGGTTTTGGTTGACACGTGGTCCTTGCGTCAGAAGCAGAGATGATCCGTTCCCGTACATCGAGCGGTCCTGTTTAAACACTAACGCGGGTTCTCTGTTATGGATTTCATGAAATAAAACCTGTGGCATGAACACAATATTCGTGTGGGCTCCATATATCAGAAGTTTAAACATAATTTATTTGGAGATCGGGACAATGAATCTGAAGACTGTAAGAGATAATCCCACAAGAGAGGATATCCACTCTGTATTTCTACGACTTTTTTACTTTTCGATAACGTGACAAGTTTTAATAGGCGGTTTATTCCTACAAGGCTAAAAGCGACAATGATACTATGATAGGCATAACCGTTCGGTCCAACCAGAAAATAAAAGATGACATAATTTTTTTTTATTGGGATAATTCGATTTGAGAGCATACGTATATAGACCGAATTATTCGCCATTTAGAAAATAAAATAGTAAAATAAAAATTGAAAATAGCAACCTTTTTTTATTATAGTTATAGATATAGATATAGTTATAAAGAGGTCAATAATGTTTCTTTTATTGATTTGAAAATTAGTTTTTAGACCTACTGATTAAAGACAACTATAGAAAGCCACCAAAGATAGATGTATGAAATTGTAACTATTAATTCTTAATCGTAGCAACTCTTTTCTTTTTTGTCCTTTCTTTTTTGAATGACGGCCTGTAGGCATAATCTTACCAAATTCTACTTATTGATTATCTCAACAAAATTAACCATGTTGAATATAAGAAAAACAAAATATTAATCTAAAAATTTTTAGCACAACCTTATACTTATTATTAAGCTATAGAAAGCAAGATGATGTGGTTGGTTCTATAAATTGTTCGGCGTTCGCCTTATAAGTTATAATTCTACAAAGCATGTGCGAATACCATCGAAGAATTGAGCATAATCGGATAATGGATATAAATCTTCTCCATCCTTAGATATTTATTTTAAATTCTTCAAAACCAAAATAACCCCACTAATCATGTTTATTAGGATTATAATTCCTTTTCATTAATTTTCATCCATTTTTATTTTTTTAATTATTTTTACTTCCTCTTTCAAAATTGTCAGAAATCAAAATAGCCCATTCTCAGGGGCGGATCAACTATTCCCCGGCGGGCGGCAGTACATGGTCTTTCTTGTTTCTCTGAAATTGAAGCCTGGTTATGAAAATTTCTATAATCAGAACTCAGAAGCCCAAATAGTTGGATATAGGTTGTAAGTGCATGGGCTTGCGTTTGTCTACCCATACAAAGACAATCCCATTCTCTGTTCTCAGTTCTCAGGGTGAGCAAACTCGTGAGTTACTTGAGTCTTGAGACTCTTGAAAAGCTCGATTATAATTCGAGCTAAAAGAACTCGAGTTGGCATAACTCGAGTTGAACCAACTCGGTTAATAAACGAGTCAAGTTTGAGTTAGGCTCAACTCGACTCGTTGACTGGTGACGTAATAAATTTTAATTTTTTTTGGAGATTATCACCATGATCTATGAGTATGAATATTGAGTTTCAAGACATATTTTGTTTCAAATCAATGGAAAAGAATAAAATTGATAATAATTTTTATTTTTTTATATTATTGTAATACTCATAAATAATTATTGCATCTATTCACTATAGGGGCCGTTTGGATCGCTTAGGAATAAGAGGAATAGCTTATTCCTAGGCAGAAAATATTGGGAAGTGTGTAACTTTGTGAATAGTTTGGATGGTTAGGAATAAATTTCCGCTTAGGAAGAGACTATTTCTCTTATTCCTAGGCGATCCAAACGTTGCATCTATTCACAAGTTGAATACCGAGTCACGAGTTGACTCTAGTTACAAAATGACAAGTTCGAATTAGCTCGGATAGCTCGAAACTGCCTCCTGAACGAGTCACGAGTTGACTCGAGTTGTAACGAGTTCGAGCTCGAGTTATGCTCAACTCGCTCGAACTCGGCTCGTATACAGCCCTAGTTCTCACTATGGGTGCATAACGTCTAAAACTACCACGCAAATGGGCTGTTACATTGATCGTTGCATTTCGGACAAGAAATTGACTATCATTTGCGTTACCCATTTCATTTTGGACAAAACGATCGAAATCACAAAAATACACATAGACAGAACCGTTTCAAGCTAGCGTTAACCGTTTCGTTTCGTTTTAGATGAAACAAAACGAAAAGACGGTCGAAACGATCACCGTTTTCAAGCCTAGTTCTCACTAGCCCTAGGGGTAGACCTGTCAATACTGACGTTCTGCCATGTGTTCCGTTCCATCCAAACAGAATGTTAAACGAAAGAGGAAACTAGTTTTGTTTCTGAAAACGGAACAGAAACGAAACTAAAGAAAATAAATGGAACACGAAAATAGATGGAAATGGGCTGAAATCAAAGAGAAATGAAGGACAGAACGTTAAACAGAACATAAATCTATTTCGTTTGACAAAATGGAACAGAGAACGGAAATCTCTGCTTTCGCTTCCGTAACGAACGTTTGACAGGCCTACCTAGGGGTGAAAACAACGATTGTTTTAATTGTTGGACGAAACGAAACGGTTAAAAATTTTGATTGCATTTAAAAAACGAAACGGTTAACGCAATACGTAGTTAGTTTCATTTAGGTGTATTTTTCATGATTTTGATCATTTTGTTCAAAACGAAACGGTTAACGCAAACACGTAGTCAGTTTCGTGTCCAAAATAAAACGGTTAACGCAACACTCCATTTTCGTGGTCGTTTTAGACGTTATGCACCCCTAACTAGCGCTGAGCGGAAAAATAATAATTTTAAATTATTTTTGTAGCCTTAAAACTATGAGAAATAAAAAGGTTATGTTGGAGGTATAACAGGTGTTGATGTTTTGTGGCGTTTTATCATTATTATTTTTTTGACACAAAACATATCCCAATGAAAATAAACACCAAAATATGAAACGTTTATGGTTAAGACTTGTGCTCAGGCTTAATTATATCCTAGACCAGCCACTGGGCCCCTCCTCTCAATTGCTTTTTTCGAGAGAAATTTTTTTTTTCGTTATTTAGAAGTCTTCTGTGTATCCTTCACTGTTTTATTTAAAAAAAAATATTAGTAAATATTGCACCAATGTGAAGTCGTCAAGTCCATACTCTGTGGACGTCTTTACACAAATCACAAAGCCCTAAATAATCTAACCAAAAAATATTAGTAGATATTGCACCGATAGAACGGACACAACGAAGACAATTTGCCATATGTCACAATTAGGCCAGCTGGGAGATAGGTACTGCCTCCGTAAGATGGTCTCCCACCTCTTCAATCAATGTGTTTACTACAACTTGCTCAAGAATGATCTTCTCGCAACAAATTTGGCTCACCCTGCTACAATTGGGTCTGCTATTCCTCAAGTGCACTCATCTATCTAGGCCAGCTATCTTATCTCTGACCAGATCAAAGATGTTTTCGCCATTACTTTATTATCTGGAGAGACATGTGCAAGAGTTTTTAGAGGTCATGAAAAATCTCACACTGAGCTCATTCTCTGCTAGAATGGACAGCTTTGAGATAGTTCTATTTTTTCAATTTCCATTTTTTTCCCTTTCTTCTGGAATTTTTCTTAAAGAGAGTGCTTTTCTTTCCTTTTACTTTAATTATTTTTTAAGTTTTTTTTTTCTGCTTTTAGCCGCTGGCTGAAATGAAAATACTTGTCAATAACTCCTTTATTTTTTTTTGGCAAAATCAGCCATATGTCCTCCAAAACTTTTCTAATTAGCCATATATCCTTCTATTCTTTAATATTAGTCATATACCCCTCAAATCATGATTACTATAGTCATTTACCCTTTTAGATAATTTAAATAATATAATAATTCTAAAAATCTAATTTATAAAATTTAAGACTGAAATGTCCCTAATCTTTCCCTCCCTTCTTTCCCTTCTGATCGATTCATCTTCCTGTCTAAATTTAGAATCATATCAGATATGGAAAATTACAAATACCGTATGGAAATAAATAAAGTCCAAATCAATAGTTAGAAACAATAGAACTCTTTCCTTTCTGCAAATAACGTTGAGACCTTTTTTTTCATAATTGCAATATCTCTGGTAAGAGTTGCTTCTTAATCATCTCTTACAGTAAAACTCCAATATTTTAGTGTTTGCATATGTCCGAGATGCTTATTTGTTCCTCTGATATTTTTTTGGTTATAATAAGAATCTAAAAAGTCAGGCAACAATATATAGGATCATGATGTTGGTATTTTGTGAGTATTATAAACCTTTAAAAATTAATTCTTAGCTTGTATTGAATCTATTTGCAAAATCCTTTTTTTTTATTATTTCTAATAAGTCATTGTGTATGCTTGTATTTAACCAATAGATGGAAAAGGAAAAAATATATTGCTTTTGCAAGATGTTAATTTACGTCACGATTTGTATGATAATGGAACAAGCATCGAATGATGACTATTTTTCATCATTAGTCATTCACCAATCCGATTTTCAAAACAAAATTCTGTTGAAATTAAAGGTATTAAGAAAGGGAAAACGAATAATGCACGATGGTTCAAAGGTACGTAAATGCAAACCTATTCTCATTCTTTTAGCAATGGGAACTATCAGAAGAGAAAGAAGGGAGGGGAAGGGTCGGGGGCATTTCAGTCTTAAATTTTATAAATTAGATTTTCATAATTATTATATTATTTAAATTAGTCAAAAGGGTAAACGACTATAGTAATCATGATTTGAGGGGTATATGACTAATATTAAAGAATAGAAGGGTATATGCCTAATTAGAGAAAAATTGGAGGGTATATGGCTGATTTTACCTTTTCTTTTTTATCAATATCAATATTAAAAGATGAGGTCCTACCCTTATTTTTCTTAAAAAAAAAGAAAGAAAGAAAAAGAGATACATCCTGTCAACAGTTTTTGTTCGCCTGGAGGCTGGAGCAAATGTCAAATTTTGTTGATCTCCATTAATATAAAGTGACTTTATCCAGTCCAATAATTTTAATATGGCCTATCATTCTAGAGTTCCAAATTAAATTTCAATCTAAAATTCTAAATACATCTAACATGCTAGCAACTCATAGTAATACGTGTTTATATGTATTCAACACGATATCCGATATATGATTATTTATTGTAGCATTCCAACAAATATTATATCAGCTCATATATACGGAAGACAATTCTTTAGAATGCACGAAATATGCATAATGCATTGCCATATAAACAAATGGATAAGGCCGGAAGTCCTGACCATCTCCCAACTCTACGATTCAAATTACTAAATAGATATAACGCGGCAAAGTTTATATCGCTAGAGAGAGTGATTTCTAAAGATGTATCCCTTTAATAAAAAAAAATAACACCATTACCTAAAAGCAAGAGGGGACGTTGTTTTTTTTTTCAATTTGGTAAAGTTAATATTATTTTCAAGGAACGCTTGCGTTAAATGGATTTTCCTCGAATCAAAATTGGTATATGTACGATTGAAACTCTTACCTCCTTCAGCACGGATTATTATTGTTTCATTTAAATGTTAAAATGAATAGGCATAGTCAAGATATTGAGCTGTAGACCTTAATGGCTAGATATTTCTCAATTATAACCGTAATTCAAATTTGCTTTTCTTTTTTCCATCTATGATAATTTTTTTTGGTTGCCTATATAACTAACTCTTGTTTGGAGAAGTAACCCAATTCTTCTCTCTTTCGAAGACGGAAACGTTGATGAGTTAATTTTCAGATTTTTTATTATATAATTCGGATTTTCAAATAAGTATCTCATTTCTGAGAAGCCACAAAATGCTGGGTGCCGCCATGCCAGAAATTAGTCCATACTTGATAGCAGAGGCCTCGCCATGCATCAGGCTTTGTGATCAGCCATTCAAAAAAAACTACATATTACGCAAGCTATGAATTACTTGTTTATTTATGACAAATATAAAAACAGTCAGCATAAATTAATTTAAAATTTAAATATTGAATTCAAACCATTAATATTGTGCAAATTAACGAGCGATGAGTTTCCATATAAATTTTATAAAATTTAAATTTGATTTAATATTTGATCAAAAGGTCAAACCATGAACGTATTACAATTAATATGTCATAGTTAACAAGATTCGTTCATTTTTTAACCTCTTGATCAAATATCAAATCAAGCCCAAATTTAATTAAAGTTATATGGAAACACATCACTTGTTAAGTTGTACAATATCAACGGTTTGGATTCAACATTTAAATTTTTTAAATTTTTTTAAGAAAGAGAGAGAGGTCTTTGCCATCTAACTTTTTTCTGAAATTAAAAATACATGCGGAGTTTGAATTCTTGACCTCTTGGAGGCCAACCTAATGTTCTTACCACTGAACCACTAGGCCACATAATTTTTTAAATTTTAATTATTGATAAAAAGTAAAGTCGTGTGGCACTCTAAAATTACGGCATCGGAACTTTTCTGACATATAAAAGACTTCTAAGTAAGTTTCCAACCCACAATCTCCATTAGATAAGTATTAGATAAGTATCAATAGAGTGAAAGTTAATTCTTTTATTGCATACACAATGGAAAAGTATATATGTATCTGTATATGTGTAGATAATTATGTTTATTTTTGCACTAAGAAGACAATTCATCAAAATTTTCTTTGCTGCCTTAACAAATTATTTTTCTTCTGAAAAATAAATTATGTTATTTTAATTATTTTCTTACTATCGCCTTCAAGTATCTTTAGTTCTTCTATCTGTTTGCCATAAACTTTTATTTTCTTCTTTCGTGTTGAGTCTTGTTGTTTTTTTTGTTCCCCTTTGTCTTCTTCTCTCCTTAGTTTCATTAATTGCCTCTTTAATTTATGCCTTGACCAATATGTTTAAGGGGACTGAACTATGTACACTACTAAAATTATTGATGAATGGTTCCATTCTATACAAATTTTGAGAGAGTTTTGATTCTTTTGAAGAGATCAAGTTATTTTAAAAAATACATTGATTATATAATTCCTTAAATCCTATTTACATTATATAATGCATCAGCAAAAAACTTTGTGGGAGCCACTATTCTTATGCGTTCTTAGCAATGGACACCAAACCAAAACGATCTCAAGGCCTAAGGGACAATTGAAAGCTTTGAAGGTATTCCGACCCAGTATTTTTTTTTTTAATATGCGAAAAGAAAGGGACAGTGTTATAAATTTCGACCCAATTAAAGATGTATTTCCTTGTGCATTGTCTTAATTATTTTTAACTGAAATCATTACATGTTATATATATATATATATATATATATATATTTGACCCAATTATTTTTTTATTTTCTTGCCACAGAAATTTTTTATCTCACTGTTTTATATCTTTAAAATTTGTGGTTAAAACTCGAAAAAAAAAATTAAAGTACGATTCCATCCTCTACAAAACTGAAAATTTTAATTAAGTTATTAGTTATTACGCGGGACTGGTAAGAATCATCCTCAATATTTCTCATCCCCATCATCCCCTAAAAATTGAGTTTATATTCTTAGAATGTGATTAATTAAGCTCTAACTACTTTTTTATTTTTGTGCTCATCCTTTCATCCTCTAAATTTTCTATTTTTGTGCTCATTCTCTCATCCCCTAGGTTGTCTATTTTTGTCCTACGTAATATGAATCAATTATCCTACATAATATAAACAAATTGTCCTAGTAATTGCAACAATTATGTTTACAAACTAGAACAATTAGCTATTTATTTTAGAACAATTAATTTTTTTTTCCTCCGTGAACATATTTTTCAGAACAAACTAAGATAATTAGTTTATAAAACTAGAACAATTATATTACAGAATTAGAACAATTAACTTTTTTCTAAAATAATTAGTTTTCAACCATACTTATTTTTAATTAATTAATACTACCATTATTCACATGGCGAGATTTTCAATTTCAGGTTTCTTTTTGACTTCGTGTTACCTTTTGAACAAGGTGATGCGTGATTGCATCTGTACAGGATTGTTTGTTTAGAAATAAAATTTGTCAAATATGTCTAATTTTTGTTAATCTTAGTTATAGGTGTCCCCTAAAACATTTCTTTTACACATAGCAAAGCATTTTTTTTTCTGAAAATAATTGGCGAACAGTGGATTCTATTTTGAGGTTGGACATGCAACAGTACTGAAATCTGAAAAAAAAAAAATGCATCATTGAGGATGAGGGGAAATATAAGGAAGGAAAGAGGGATCGATGAGGATGAGGAGAAATACATAGAAGAAAAAAAAAAAGAAGGATGAGGATAAGAAGATGAGAGAATTTTGAAGATGGTGGAATAAATTCCGGTTATTACGTTCATAATTGCTGGTATTATTAACGGCAATAATTTAAAAGAAATAAAGAAAATAACAAAACCAAAATTACGAACTTAGGTCCTAGACAGGTCACAGGCGAACTGAGCATTCTGCTGACGTGGTTCGATACGTTTGGTGCAAAGCGGAGCCCGATAAAAGCACTAGGCGCCAATAGCTTACCTTTAGATAGTCAATTAATGCAATAGTTACACAATAAATCTTTCGTCCCCACATTTTACAATACAATGAATTTCGTACTATCATCTGTCGTTATCACAAAAAAATATATATTTTTCAAGATCCCATAGGGCTGTTTGGATTCCCCAAGGAATTTGGAGAATTTTATTTTCCTACCATAAATTTATTATAAACAATTCAAACTATTCACAAAATTACACACTTCCCAATAAATTTATTCTTAGGAATTGCAACTTCCCCAAATTCCTAAGCAATCCAAACGGCCCCATAGGGCGGTTTTGATGCTCAGGAATAAGAGGAATTTCCTATTCCTAGACATAAAGTATTGAAAAATGTGTAATTTTGTGAAGAGTTTAAATTATTTATAATAAATTTATGTCTAGAAATAAAAAATTTCTCAAATTTTCACTTCATCCAAACGGCCCCATAGGCATTTATCTATGGGCCGTTTGCCATCAATTATTGAGGATACTGCAACCTAATTAGAGGGGACATTTTCATGTGACGGATAGAGAATGGAATCATCTCAGAATATTTCAATTAATATCAGTTTTTAATTCATATATGCACCATTGATCCATTTTTTGTAGAGCATATAAGCAATTAATATTGAATGCAAAATTTTTATGTAACTATTATTTTGATGCTAATTATGGAACTTCACGAGTAATGATTAACATATCATAGCACATACATGCTTACAATAATAACATAATATCGTGTCCAATTGCAATACAAACGCAATGCATCTAGATATGCTTCTGACACTAATCAACAAAAAAAAAATGCAGTCAAATTGATGACACAATTGAGATATATTGTTGTCATGGATATGACATATTATAGAAATTTATTGCACGATATACGGATGATAATTAAATGTTTAACTATCTAGCTAGCATTAGAAGACATTTGATGATAGTTACCAGTATTAATTATAGAGAAAATCTGTGAAAAATATAAGAATGATTGATTGTAACTCGTATTTGCTATTACTTATTTTTATGGCAAAATTGGATATAACCCCCTCAAAATTGGATATCTTACAAATCAATTCAAAAAAAAAAAAAACGATATGATATAAAGACATTGACCTAAATGAAATGTGACAACCTAGTAATCATATAAGACCATTGATTACTAGTAATCTAGTAGCAATACAGATACAACTAGGGGGAACATGAAAAAGTTAAATTTGCAAGAGCAGTTGATGTGGTTTGAAAAATTCACAGGGGTGTATGCGAAGTTTTGTGGATTAAGGTACACATGAAAGGAACTGGTCAGATCTGATTTGCACAGGGGTTAATTATATTGACTTGAGCAATCCAGACTTCCAGAGGACAGTGCCTGTTTAGTTTTTTTTGTTTAATTTTTTTTTAAAAAAATAAAGACCTGAATTCTTTTCTGAAACAAAATTTACAGTCCTGAATTCTACAACCCTACAGTTAATATTTCCCCATCTGTACTATTAATTAAAAGACCGCATAGTTTCTTTTTTTGTTAAATATATAAAAAGCAGCCGTATCGATCATTATTTAATTTACACAATTAAATATATTTGAAAATCCACTCGAGTGAAAGGTCGCATGTTTGAAACTTTGCTGAAAATCTTTCATAGACATTTAATTTAAAAATAAGTTTAGGTAGCTTAGACTCTCAATTTATCTTTATATATATATATATATATATATATATATATATATATATAAATATATAGAGTTTAGCTACGGTGAGTCGCGACTCACGGACCCTCCGGTGAGTCGCGACCAAAACTCCTAGATCTAGATCAAAATGACCGATCCAAACCGTCCAATATGATCTCCCTATTGAAATTTCCATGTAGACCGAATTTTTTATTTTTCGAAATTTTTAAGTATTTTTTTGAAATTTTAGAAAATCGTTAATCTAATTGGTTCTGAACCATTCAAAAACATCAGTTTTTAAAAATCCGAAAAAAAATACTTAAAAATTTCGAAAAAATAAAAAATTTTGTTTGCACGGAGATTTCAATAGGGAGATCATATTGGACGGTTTGGATCGGTCATTTTGATCTAGATCTAGGAGTTTTGGTCGCGACTCACTGGAGGGTCCGTGAGTCCCTCCAGTGAGTCGTGACTCACCGTAGCTAAACTCTCTCTCTCTCTCTCTCTCTATATATATATATAGAGTTTTGCTATGGTGAGTCGCGACTCATAGAGGGTTTGTGAGTCGTCCTCAAAACTCTTCGATCTAGTTCAAAATGACCGATTCAAATCGTCTAATACGATCTCCCTATTGAAATCTCCATGTAAACCAAAATTTATATTTTTTTCGAAATTTTTATATATTTTTTTTGAAATTTTAGAAAATCGTTAATCTAAGAATTAGTTCTGAACTGTTAAAAAATAGTAGTTTTTTTTAATTTTGAAAAAAATACTTAAAATTTTTAAAAATATATAAAATTTGATTTGCATGGAGATTTCAATAGGGAGATCATATTGGACAGTTTGGATCATTATTTTGAACCAAATCTAAGAATTTTTACTCACATGAGTCACTCACCATAGCAAAACTCTCTCTCTCTCTCTCTCTCTCTCTCTCTCTCTCTATATATATATATATATATATTTGAAAATCTAAGGTAGATATTTAGAAATCTAAGATAATTCATACCTAATCAATTAAAAAAATTGTCCATCCAATGACATGCAATCTGAGTTTTCTATTTTTCGCTGATCGATCGATCTGAATTTATGCCAGAAGTTTACCCTTCTCATAGCTCTTATAATTATCCTTATTATAGAAAATAGGATCACGACTTTTAATTGATAGCATATATTAGAAGTTACTTTTGATAAGTTTTTTTAGACTGAAAATTTATGCCAAGTTTATATTGCAACTTTTTATAACATAAATTATTAATTTTGAACTTATAAATTTTTATCTAGAAACGGATCTGATCGGAATGATTTTTTATGAGAATTAAATTCATTTCAATAGAATAGAGTTTAAAAGAAATGATTTCAAATTGAAATTTGGTGATTAGAATGAATAAAAAAAAATCAAAGAGAATTGAAGTTCCTGATCGAAATCTTGTGAAAATGAGAAAGAAATGAATTTATCTTGTAAAGTTTGACTATTTTATCCTCACTCGTGTCTTTGATCCTGTGTTTCAAAAATAAAACTTTAATCCTTAATCCAGATATTTCTATTAAACGTGAAATTTCAAATTCCATTTGATGGTCAAACTTACACGCTTGTTCTAAACACGTGTCTTCCAGCATAATTTCAAATTATATATTAAAATACTTTTATTTATCTGATGAATAATCAATACTAATTGACATTTCGCCCAAAAAAAAAAAAATTCAAATCCAATAAACGACGGAGAGCCTTTGGTAAAAACTCGCCGCATTTTTCTAATTGGTCTTGAAAGTTTTCAAATAAAATTTTATCACAAAGAAGTATGTTATAAATCGATTCTTTTTGTTGGGAAGGAGGGATGCGTGTCCATCGCTGGTGCTCACAGCCCACCTCGAGAAGATGGAAATAACGATGAACTCGAGAGAAAGAAGAAAGGTTATATCTGTCCACAATCTTTGCGCCTCTCTCCATCCAAACGAACTCGCGACGAATCTTTAGGTTTTTTCACGCGATTTTACCAGCTCCAATTTTTCCATCGAAATCACGCCAAACAAAATGAACTCTCACTAGCGTCGTTATTCCGATCAGTGAAAACGTGAAAAAAATAGAAATCCATTCCTGATTCTCGCGTTAATTATGTCATTCCGATGAAACCCTAAAAATTTTGACAAATTTTTTATATTTTACATTAGAATTTTTTTACAAGTTTAATCAAATAAATTGGATTATTCTCAATCTAAAAAAAATATATACGCAGCTTCGCCTCGTGACCCTTGTCCAGTATTTATTAAGATCCAAACCCGACAAGGACTATTGATAACTATACTATACCAATTTGCGGTGCCTCATTAATCTGTTTTATTATCCTTTATTAATAAATAAAAAAAGTAAATATCCCAAAAAGCCCTTCGTTTTCAGCTACAAATACTCGTCCTCGCTTCTACAGAAATCTTCTTGTAGTAGTTGTAGACAACTTAAGCCTTCTTAATATATAACAAAGTCATAGCTCGCCGGTTCCATGGCTGAATCAAGAACTGGTAGCAGTCAAGAACAGTCGCCTTCTGGCCTACCAATAAAACCAATCCCGGGCAACTATGGTATCCCCATTCTCTCTCCGATCTACGACCGTCTGCACTATTACTATTTCCAAGGCCACATGAGCTACTTCAAATCACACGCCGCCAAGAACAACTCAACCGTGGTGCGAATGAACATGGCACCCGGAATTTTCATGTCTCACAATCCCCGTGTCGTCGCTGTTCTGGATGCAAAGAGCTTTCGTGTACTGTTCGACCCTTCTAAGGTTGAAAAGAAGGATATTGTCACTGGCACTTACATGCCATCTCTCTCCCTCTACTCGGGCATCCGCCCCATGGCCTTCCTCGACACCACTGAGCAGCTGCACTCTTCTCTCAAGTCGTTTTCATTCCACCTGTTGGCATCTCGCAAGTCCCACTTCATCCCCAGCTTCCATGAAGCATACTCTTCCCTTTTTGATTTGGTAGAGACAAAACTAGCCTCTGGACCCGTAGAGTTTAACAGCCTCAACCAATCATCGGTATTTGATTTTACCTGCAATGCATTCCTCGGAGCTGTGCCAAGTGAAGTAATCGGTCCATCGGCATCTAACAAGGCCGCAATATGGCTGCTTTTTCAACTCCACCCGCTAGTAAGCCGTCTAACTAAATTTATCCCATGGCCTATTGAAGACCTCCTCTTGCATTGCGTTCCACTTCCCCCGTGCCTCACACGCAGTGACTATAAAGCCCTTGAGGAGTTCTTCTCTAAAGCAGGTGAGTCTTTGTTAGAGGACGCAGCCAACAAATTCGGGCTCTCACACCACGTGGCACTCCACAACCTGATTTTCATGACAACCTTCAATGCGAATGCGGGTTTCAAGATTTTCATGACAATCCTCCTCAAATGGCTCACATATGGCGGGGAGACACTGCACCGCAGATTGGCACAAGAAATCCGATCAGCGGTGAAGCCATCAAATGGCACAATCACATTGAATGCTTTGGAGAATATGGAGCTCGCCAAATCAGTTGTCTCGGAAGCATTGCGCCTAGACCCACCAGTAGAGAATCAATTTGGCCGGGCCAGGACCGATATCATAATAGAAAGTCATGACACAGCTTTTAGAGTGAAGAAAGGGGAGGTAATATGTGGCTACCAACCCCTTGCAATGAGGGACGAGAAAGTGTTCACAAATGCTGAAGAATTCATACCCGATCGATTCGTTGGTGAAGGAAAGAAATTATTGGAGTATGTTTACTGGTCGAACGGGCCTGAGACGGTGGCCCCTGCAACTGGGAACAAGCAGTGCTCGGGAAAAGACATGGTGCTATTGGTCGGCAGATTGTTTGTGGCGCATATATTCCTTCGTTACGACACATTCTCAGCGGTGCATGACGGAATGCTGCTTGGGCTGGAGCCCCGGATGGTTTTCAAATCTGTCAAGAAAGCTTCTGATCATTGAACACAATACATCTCCTTCGATTTCTGTATGTTTTATTTTCTGATATTCCGTGTAATTTGTGAATGTTTTTAATAAAATTAAAGTATATCTTATTTTGTGTTAACGTTGGCTGTTGAAATTGAACCTACTTACCTACACATTTAGTAAGGAAAGAAAGGAAAAACCATAAATGCAAAAGAGGAGTGAATACCTATGAATTAAGCAAGATCGGATGTAAATCTCCTTCATCCTTACATAACCAATTTAAAATCTTAAAAGCCATAAATGACGTTTGTTAGGAATAATATATAATTTTTTTGTTAATTTTAATCATTTTAAGATATTTGAAAATTAATTTTGCTTCCACTTTCAAAATTGTCAGAAATCAAATTAGCCCCCTCGGAATCGAATCCAATACTCCCTGGCAGGTACATCGATCGTACGTGGTCTTTATTCGTTTCTCTGAAAATTGTAGCCTGGGCTGCCTGGCTATCAAATTCAAAAGTTCCCTGGTCAGAAGCCCAAATACTTAGAAATAGGCCGTAAGTGTCTGGGCTTGCGTTTTTCCTCCCTATGCAAAGACGCGGGTCTAAGGTCCCAGTACAAAACGGAATCACATCCTTTACCGACCTTTTAAGGTTGGTAGAGTGACAATTTCTGATCTAAACCGTTAGATCTAATATCAACGGTTAAGGAAACTCCGTACATGTAACTTAGATTGATAGGCCCGAAAAATATTAACTGTCGAGATTAGATCGAACGGTTCGGATCAAGAGTTGACCCTCTACCAACCTCAAAAGATTGGCAGAGGATACGGACCCGTACAAAACAGGAGTGAGTTCATACCACCCTCTCGATACTCTCTCCATTCCGGACATCTCTATTATGTGATTCTAAAAAAATATACTTTATATTTCTAATTATTTGAGGACCATTAAAAATTTATTTGGGTAAGGAATTTTATATAAAAAATATAAGAAAATATTGGTATAAAATTTTCAATTATAGACTTTCGAAATATTTTAAGAATTTTTCAAACCTTATGATATTTTATTTCTATAGTTTCAGATATATATTAAGGTTTTTAATTGTTGGTGTTTGAGGAATTTTTCAAACTTATTTCTATATAAAATTCTAATGAATTCTCATAAAATTTATAAGAAATCTAATGATACCAAAATTTTATATTTTGAACTTTCAAAAAAAAAAAAAACACTTAGGCCATCTACGATTGATGTGAACAAGAAAAAAAAATTTAATAATTGCATGTCAATCTTAAGACGGATTTTCATCAATGAAGCGCGTAACCATGGCTAGTATACAAAAGACATTTTTAGCTTCCTCGTTTCTCTACATATATATGCTAAACGCTAACAGCGGAATTGCACCTCAAAACCAGGTATCTTCTAGGTCTTCTACATCTATTTTAGATTACTAAAAACATCACAAACTTCGTTCTTTTAACCAAGAAAAGAAAAAAAAAATTCATTAAAAAAAATGAAATCTATGGTTATTCTTCTCTAGAAGCTGCTTGAATTGCGTGCTCAGGTTGGCTCTCTCTTTGCCAACATTGCCTTTTGCTCATTTCATCACACCGTAAAACATTTGAAAATGCGCGCTACAAAGTAAACCTATATATCTTCATATGTAGAGCATAAACCAGTAATTGAGATAATTTTGCAGAAAGCCCCATATCTATGTAAGGGTGCGTTTGGATAGGTGTGGGAAGAAAGGAAGAAGGGAAGAAGTGGGAAGAAGTATTGGGAAGTGTGTAATTTTGTGAAGAGTTTGGATTATTTATAATTTTTTTTCTTCTCATCTTCCTTCTTCCTCTTCTTCTTCTCTCATCCAAACGCACCCTAAGTTCGTAATTCACCTCTTTACCTAGCATGTCAGCACAGTACTAACTTTAAGAAAATCGTTAATCTAACTAGTTCTGAATCGTTCAAAACAACAGCTTTTAAAAATCCGAAAAATACTTAAAAATTTTAAAAAAATTATAAAATTTAGTCTGCATAGAAATTTTTATAGGCAAATCGTATTGGATGGTTTGGATCGATCATTTTGAACCGTAATAAAGGAATTTTAAGCGCGACTCACAGGTCTGTGAGTCGCGACTCACCATAGCAAAACTCATATTTATGTATATGTTATGACTTGTGACCCTGTATTATTTATGTTTTGATCATGATAATCAATTTTATAAGATAATTTTAACAACTTTTGTAATAAGAGAGTGCATAAACTTAAAATTAAGATCCCATATAATATGCATTCTATATTGTTCATATCTTATGTCTAGAAATTAAATTAAACGTTGAAATTTGACTCCTGATCATCATTTATCAAACAAAGATGTTTTTAAGGAAAAAAAAATTACATAATCTGAAACTTGATTGCTAGACTGTGATTTATATGTTAATTACAACATGGCCCCGCGTGCATTAGACAACTTTAGTTTTTAGACAGATTTATGATTTCCGATGAACCTCATAAGTTTTTAAGTTATCTTTTATTAACACTTTTTCAAAAAGAAAAATCTTCTAAATATAAATAGAAAAAGCAAATATCCCGAAAGGCCCTTCGTTTTCTGCTATAAATTAATTCTCCTGCTCGTTTCCATAGAAGTCTTCGTATAGCTCTAAACCACTTAAGCCTTCTTAATATATAAGTCACAAAGTATAGCTAGTTCGCCGGTTCCATGGCTGAGTCAAGCACTGGTACCACTCAAGAACAGTCGCCTTCTGGCTTACCGATTAAACCGATCCCAGGGAACTATGGCATCCCGATTCTCTCTCCGATCTATGACCGTCTGCACTACTACTATTTCCAAGGCCACATGGGCTACTTCAAATCACAGGCTGCCAAGAACAACTCAACAGTGGTGCGAATGAACATGGCACCCGGCATGTTCATATCTCGCAACCCCCGTGTCATCGCTGTTCTGGATGCAAAGAGCTTTCGTGTACTGTTCGACCCTTCAAAGGTTGAAAAGAAGGACGTTCTCATCGGCACTTACATGCCGTCTCTCTCCCACTACTCAGGCCTCCGCCCCCTGCCCAACCTCGATACCACTGAGCAGCTGCACTCATCTCTCAAGTCGTTTTCATTCCACCTATTGGCATCTCGCAAGTGCCACATCATCCCCACCTTCCATGAAGCATACTCTTCACTTTTTGATTCAGTAGAGGCAAAAATAGCCTCTGGACCCGTGGAGTTTAACAGCCTCAACCAATCATCGGCATTTGATTTTACCTGCAATGCATTCCTTGGTGCTGTGCCAAGTGAAGTAATCGGTCCGTCGGCATCTAACAAGGCCGCAATATGGTTGCTTTTACAATTCCACCCGTTGGCAAGCCGTTTAACTAAATTTATCCCATGGCCTATTGAAGACCTCCTCTTGCATTGTGTTCCACTTCCCCCGTGCCTCGCACGCAGTGACTATGAAGCCCTTGAGAAGTTCTTCTCCAAAGCAGGTGAGTCTTTGTTGGAGGATGCAGCCAACAAATTTGGGCTTTCGCACCATGTGGCCCTCCACAACCTGATTTTCATGACATCATTCAACGCATACGGAGGCTTCAGGGTTTTCATGCCAATCCTCCTCAAATGGCTAGCATATGCTGGTGAGGTGCTGCATCGCAGATTGGCACAAGAAATCCGATCAGCGGTGAAGTCATCAAATGGCACGATCACACTGAATGCTTTGGAGAATATGGAGCTCACCAAATCAGTTGTTTGGGAAGCATTGCGCCTAGACCCACCAGTAGAGAATCAATTTGGCCATGCCAGAACTGATCTCATAATAGAAAGTCACGACACAGCTTTTAGAGTGAAGAAAGGGGAGATGATATGTGGCTACCAACCTCTCGCAATGAGAGACGAGAAAGTGTTCACTAATGCCGAAGAATTCGTACCCGATCGATTTGTTGGTGAAGGAAAGAAACTATTGGAGTATGTTTATTGGTCGAACGGGCCTGAGACTGTTGTCCCGACGATGGGCAACAAGCAGTGCCCGGGAAAAGACATGGTGATATTGGTCGGCCGATTGTTTGTGGCGCATATATTCCTTCGTTACGACACGTTCTCGGCAGTGCATGATGGAATGGTGCTTGGGTTGGATCCCAGGATGGTTTTCAAATCTGTCGAGAAAGCTTCTGATCAATGAAACACAAAATATCTCTTCTCTTTGTGTGTGTTATTTCTAGTATCTGTGTAATTTTGCCTTCAAAAAATTATCTGTATAATTTTTTCAATGTTTTAATAAAAAGTAAACGTTATTTTCTGTTGAAGTTAAACCTACAATTTAATTAGAACGGAAAGAAGAAAAGAATAACGCGCAAAAATAAATGAGGAGAGCTTCATGTAATTTTTTTTTGTATTTTAAAATTAAATGTCTATGAAAGACCTCCTGTCGGATTTTGAATCTGCGACCTTTCACTTAAGGAGTCGATGTGCATTGCTCTTTGTCACTAGACTAAAAGCTGATTATCTTAAAAAAAAACTTCATATAATCATGCTACATCAATTATTATTATTATTTTTTTTGAAACAAGTGAGCGTGATCTTACCATTTTTTTCATTAAAACGAAAAAAACAACTTATTATAACTCTCTTTCAACCGTCAATTTTAAAATCTATCACACATGGTATAAAAAACTTAAGATACCAGTGTTCCAGCGCTATATCTTTTATTTATTATCGCAACAATAAACTTATTCATCAAGCATGTTACAGCAATTTCAAGGGATATAATTAATGAATTTGGACCAACATCGCGTTCCTAGGATTTGGAAGTAAAATTACTTGAAAATTATGAATCGGTTGTGAAATGACTCGGAAGTAGATTTGTATGACAAAATAACTATATCAAGTGTCAGCTAGATTCAATAATTAATTAAATCGTATCGTTCACATGTTATATATTCTACCACTATTAGTTGAATTGTTTATCGTATGGAACTTATCACTTGCGGTTAGATAATTACAGATGGGATAAATATATTGAACGTAAGGTATACCCATCCATTATAACTTTTTCTATTTCTTGTAACGTAAGTATATACAAGTTGCATATTAACAAGGCAATAATAAATAAAGGCAGGGTGAACCAAACATCACAGAACTACAACAACAATTAATTCCCTTTCTTGTTCTAATTCTATCAAACACAATTTGGATGAAACAGATTTTGAATAAAACCAAACACAATTTGAATAAAGCTTATTCCGAATAAAAGCTTGTTCAAGCCCTTATTCTTATACCATGGGATGGTTGAATAAGAATAGAATTAGAGGAGAGAGGAGAGAGGAGAGGAGAGAGAGAAAGAACTCTTTTGTCTTATTCCAATTCCTTATTTGGGAGCTTCCAAACAGGCCCACTAGAACAAGAACAAAATTTGTTCTAGTTCACAACACACTTATCCACAATGCATGTGGGGTGAGTAGCACAGAGTTGAGACTTGCATTAATATTTTAAAATGATGTGTTTGGCAATATCAAGAACTATGAACAAGATCCTTATTTCTAGTTTTCACAAATAAAAAAAAACAAAAAATAGGAAAAAAAAACAAAGTTTGTTCTAGTTTTTATTTCTGTTTGGCTTGTGTATTGTTGGCACTAGCCACTACCAGTCCAGTCTACCACTTTACCACTAGCACCTGTATTTGCGGATCCGCATCTAATTCCCACAGACCCGCACCGCGAGTGGCTACCGTGTTATCCAACTCCAAAATATCACAGTTCCTTTCGCTTTTATCACACACTCTTTCTTTCTCAGCTCAAAACTAAAGTCAGCAATGGCGACAACCGCCTTATCCTTCTCCTCCCTCCGACCAGTGTGCGCCGGAGCGCGCCCCAAGCCGCGTGGAAACCCAAGACGAAAGCCTCCTTCTAAGAAACCTGATTCTAATTCCATCTCTAGCTCTACTTCTAGTTCTAGTTCTAGTATTCATCCTTCTGCAGTGGCCACCACATACACCCGCCTTCCGCTAATGGACGAACTCTCCAGTGATTCTTCCCCAATGGAGATCACCATCGATGAATTTTCTGAACTGGGGAGGAAACCGAAGAAGAAAGCGCCACCATTGAAGAAGAAGACACCCAAAAAGAGCTTGAATGCATCTAGATTCGTGCAGGATATACTAGATGAGGAGGACTATGAGGTATTATCGTTATATTTTTTTAGGAACTTTGATGTATTAGTGTGATTTTGAGTTTACTGGTATGTTGCTGGTTACCAATCTGATTGGTAGAATACCTGGTATTTCCCAGACTTGAACTGTACAATGACTGGTATACTGACATCAACTCATATTCATGATGCATGATATGTGAGTGATTCATTCTGTACTTGTTCCAACCATTTTGATTCCTGACTGGTACAATTATTTGTACTGCCTGGTACTAACAACTCAGTTGCATACCAGTACTGGGTACAATCATGGCACTCAGACAGAAAACTGTCTATTCAGGTACTGGTCTAGTATTACTGCTGACCAAATCCAGGGCTCTCAATTTCCTTGTTATGCTTGCAGGATATCAGTGCAGAAGAGATATTTCTGGATCCAGGCTTTGATACGAAAACTGAGACCAATTCTTTTCAATTTGATAAAGAGTGGGAAGATGGTGAAGAGGAGCAAATAGAGGAAGGAAAAGAAAAGGGGGTCCCGGCTGTCATGAGGTGCTTCGACACAGCAAAGATTTATGTCAAGGCTGGGGATGGCGGCAATGGGGTGGTTGCCTTTCGGAGGGAGAAATATGTGCCATATGGTGGGCCCTCTGGTGGTGACGGAGGTCAGGGAGGTCATGTTTATTTGGAGGTGGATTCTTCTATGAACTCTTTGCTTCCTTTTAGAAAGACGTTGCATTACAGGTTTGGTTGCAATTTTTTACATCTATAAAAATTAAACTAAAATAATGTATTGTACATGACAACCAAGACTTTCTCATACTTTTCTTGGGTCAATTATAAATGCCAAACATGGCATTTGTGTACTCGAGTGGTATCAGCCTGGGCCAAGTCTCCCCTTGAAAATTTTTTTGTTATGTATAACGATTTTAGTTCCCAAACAGTGTTATCTCAAGGGCCTCCTTTAATTTAAATTTATGCATTTTATAGGAATATTCTCATTGGCCCACTAGTTCTGTGTCTGGAATTAAATTAACTATGTTTTCTGTCAAATAGAAGTCTTAGTGCAGACTATAAATTTTCTCGAGCAAGTATACTTCCAAATATAGAAATCCATGATTTCGTGTTCAAGCTGCACAAATTGGAAAGAAAAACATAATGATTTATTTGTTATGGCCACTTCAATAATAAAACCCTGTCTTGTCCCTGCTTGTATTGTACTGCATGTAAGTTTAGCAAATTTCCTCCTCTTTTTGGGTTCATTTTTTCATGTACACTTTATGCAACTTACTTTTGTACCTTTTGGTGGTTGACTTGTTGATTTAAAATGAGCAGTAATGTTTGCTGTTGGTATTAAGTATGAAGGTTTTTAGATGTATTAGTTGAAGAAGTACATTGTTCTTGTAATGAGATGGAGAGAGAGGGAGTAAAAATGAAAGAAGGAATACAAAAAAAAGGAAAGGTAGTGAGAGAGGGAAAAAGCACAATTCATGTTACATATTTAAATTGATCTGGTTGCAGAGCTGGAAGGGGGGAGCATGGACAAGGAAGGAAACAAGCAGGGGCAAAGGGGGAGGATGTGGTGGTGTTGGTCCCACCAGGCACGGTAATCAGAGAAGCAGTGAAAGGTGAATCGGGGAAAAGCGAGGTTCTTATGGAATTGGTTCGGCCTGGTCAAAAGGCACTCCTTCTGCCCGGTGGTCGTGGTGGCCGTGGGAATGCAGCATTCAAGTCTGGAACCAATAAGGCTCCTAAGATTGCTGAGAGAGGTGAAGAAGGCGCTGAAATGTATAAGCTTGTTAATTTTATTGCTTACAGCTTTTGCTATATAATTAAACTTTCGATAATCATAATATTTGAGGGTTAAATTGAATCTGGAAAAGTTTGAGAAAACAGAAATAAAATTTTCAATAATTAGAATATTCGAGACTTTATAACAATCTAGAAAAAAAAATAACTAAATTAAAGATCAGTAGATTAGAGAAAAAAACAGTTCAAAAAGGATGCAATGTTGAAGTAGTTGTATTTGGCAAAGAATGATGATTCTTCTTACTTTGTCAAATATTAGAATTCTAATTTTATTTAACATATTCTTTAATAGAAAAAATTGATAAATTTTTCTAAACTACTATTCCATCTTTTATTTTTATCCATAAAAGATTGAAGAATCCTACCTGCTGTTCTACATTCCTATTATTTTTACATTTACCGTACATTGTTGCATTGTTCTAGTATGTTATAAACTTATTGAGGTCTTGTTCTCTGCTTCTGTACTATCTTTTGTTCTTGGTGCAGGTGGTTGGATTTGGAATTGAAGCTAGTGGCAGATGTGGGTATTGTAGGTGCTCCAAATGCAGGCAAAAGCACATTTCTGAGTGCAATAACTGCAGCTCAGCCAGAAATTGCAAACTACCCCTTTACAACGTTACTTCCAAATTTAGGTGTTGTCTCACTGGACTTTGATGCAACCATGGTTGTTGCTGACCTTCCTGGGTTACTTGAAGGAGCACATCGTGGCTATGGTTTAGGCCATGAATTTTTACGGCACAGTGAGAGATGTTCCGTCTTAGTAAGTCAACTATTATAAAACACTATATTATATAGAAGGATTCAATGCTGCCTTCCACTTGTCATTAAATTATCTACCTGGTTGTTCATGTCATGCCAGTATCTGGTACAAGTACATATGTGGTGGTTATCTGCTTGTTTTAGTCCCCATGTGCCTGCATGCATGTGTTTGTGTGTTTATGTGGTTGTGTGCCTGTGCACCAAAGAGTGTCCTAGATCATAACAGAGCCCCTCACGCAAGTAGTAAGTGGGACCAGCAGCTAATTGAACTTGACATTAACACCATATCTCCTTAACTGAACTCATACTATATATCTAGTTTCCAGCTAAAAAAAAGTCTAAAGTCTAAGCCTTTTATCCCAAACAAGTTGGGGTAGGCTAGAAATGACACCCCAACCCTGGTCATTGCTTGTATATATGGCTGAGTTTTTACGTTGGCTCGCCAAGCCTAGCGCAAGCATGCGGGCTTGAACCCTGGACCTCTTAGAAGAGAGCCAAGTGCTCTTACCACCTGATCTAGTTTCCAGCTAGTGGCATATTTTTATATTACTTATCTGTCAACTTCGTTGTTGTTAGGTACATGTAGTCGATGGATCAGCGGAGCAACCAGAGTATGAGTATGATGCTGTACGGTTGGAGCTAG
Source organism: Rhynchospora pubera (assembly GCA_028095005.1). Taxonomy (NCBI): domain Eukaryota; kingdom Viridiplantae; phylum Streptophyta; class Magnoliopsida; order Poales; family Cyperaceae; genus Rhynchospora; species Rhynchospora pubera. The sequence continues at coordinate 153,565,431 of CM051462.1, read as the reverse complement.
AATTATTCAGCCCTGCTTTGGCGGAGAAACCATATATTGTTTTATTCAACAAAATGGATCTTCCAGAAGCATTTGAGAAGTGGGATTCATTCAGGGAGAAATTACATAGTTGTGGAATTGAGCCGTATTGCATCAGTGCACTTAATAGACAGGGAACTCATGAGGTTGTAATCACTGCATATGAGCTGTTGCAGAAAGAACGGAGAGAAAAGAAAGAAACTGAAGGTCAAGCTAATTTATCTATCATTTGTTATGCACATTTTTTTCTTCGCATAACTTCAAAGTAACTGAAGTATTTGCATTGATTTTTGTTGCTTAAATAATATTACTTGAAGTACTTTCCGTACTTCCCTGGTGATAAACCCTTTAAAGAATACTGATTTATACTGAAAGGTTGCTTGAGATTCACTGACAATTCCTTTGCCCTTAGTTTTGAGTTTGTGCTTATTTTTGCGTTTCTTTTTTCAGTTAAAGTGTCTAAAATCTGTGACATTTGCCATTATTTACTTTCATCAGGCAAATTGTCCCCAATGAAAACCATGATTTGGTATTGGCATGCTGATCAGAGAATTATAATTGTAACTTGATCTTTGCTTCACCTGCTATTTTCTATTTCTTTCTTTTAGAGAAGTCTGACTCTTTTTTACTTTTAAATAATAAAAAAACTTATTTTGCCTTAGCAGAGTGGCAAAATCCAGAAGACCTGAATCATGTTGCTGAGGCAATAAAAAGGGAAAGGAGCACATCAATGGGTGATTTTGAAATCTTACATGAAAATGGCTCAAACACATGGCATGTGGCCGGAGCTGGGATCCAACGTTTTGTTCAGATGACAAACTGGAGGTATTTTTTTCTTTCATGAACAAAACTAGTAATCCATTTGGAGAATAAAGCTCATTGCCCAAATATTACTATTGTATATTTATTGTTCTGTTCTAGGTACTCAGAATCACTACGGAGATTTCAGTACGCACTGGAGGCATGTGGTGTGAATAAATCTCTCATCAAGAAGGGTGTTAAAGAAGGCGACACAGTTATTATTGGAGAGGTAGTATTGTAATCTGCAGGGAAAGGTCATAAGTTTGCTTTCATATATGGGAGTGGCTAGTGTCACTGTCAAATATATAGGATACAAGCACTTGTCCAACATGATAAAATTTTAATTTTTAATATTAGAATGGCCGATCCAAACCGCTCAAATTGTTGTATGTTATAAAATCTCCATGGAGACCAAATTTTATATTTTTTCAAATTTTTTTACTATTTTTTTTAGAATATTTTTATATGCTTAATCTAAAAAGTTCTGAACCCTCTAATTTTGAAAATTCGAAAAAAAATATTTAGAAAATTTGAAAAAAATATAAATTTTGATTTTCAAGAATATTTTAATATAGAGATCATATTGAGCGGTTTGGATCGGCCATTTGAAATTTTAATGATCGATGTTTGGATTGTATTTGACGTCCTATATGTTTGATTCTAGCATTACTCTTCATATATTGCACATGAAGATTTAACATCTTTTCTGGATGTACATGCATTATATTTTGTCAGATGGAGATGATCTGGCATGATGAGTATGAAAAGGGAAGCTCTGCAAGGTCGAGGAAAAGAGATGAGGTGTCCATTAAAGAAAGCTCAAGTAAAAATGGTGAAGGGTCAATTAGATGGCCAGAATTTGGCTAGAAACATTGGAGTAATGGAAACATAAAAATTGATGGCACCTTATTTCTTCTGAATTATGGTAGATTCAGATACTTCAAAGCCATAGCATTTTCATTCTGAAAATTGAGGTACTACTTGGTTGCCACTTATTAAGCTTTGTTCGAGCTTAAAATGCCAGTTTTGGTGCTCTTTATACTACCATTGTTCAGGTCAATCTACTTTAAATATTCCATATTCTTTAGGGGATTTGTTGAACTTTTTAATGATGTCTGCAGGTAAGCAGTCCAACCTATTTTGGTATTTCACTATAGAGAAGACAGAAAATGGAGCACTAATGTATGATTTGCGTCTTGATATGGCCTTCAAGGAAATGAAGGAGGGTTCAGTTTAATTTTCTTAGGCATGATTCCTCATCCATGTCCTTAATCGTTTGATTTTGCTTCTCTACTCGTCATGATCGAGCAGCTGATGTGCTACCACCTATACATTTAAAAATTTAAAAGAGATGTACTCGATGTTGTTGAAGTTGTAATAAATTCTAAAAGTAATACAATTCTTTCATGTCCTTCTACAGAAATTATATGTACATAATTTTCATTGTGCATTTATTTAGCGTTTCAAAAATAAATTTATTGGGATGTCAGATTATATATCAATAAAAGATTTATCTTTTTTAAAAAATTTTAAAATGGTTGTTTTATTTATATTTTAGTCATAATTTACTGTTCGTGATAATTCAAAATTATGGTTTTGTCTAGGGTGAAAACGGTTGTCGTTTCGATCGTTATTTCATTTCATTTTGTCTGAAACGGAACGGTAATGGTCAAGGATTTCAGTTTTGTTTATAGAACAGAACGGTTAACGCAAATATAAACTTAATTTCGTCTTAGAACAGAACGGTTAATGAATGGAGCAGTTTCGTTATCGTTTATTTCATTTGTTTCGTTTATAATTTTATGGTATTGCTATTAATTTCATTGTAGAGTGAAATGACGGAAAAAACGAGAAAAAGCACTAAAACCTAACCCCTCTTCTCTCTTGCGCTGCACACCCCCCTTCTCTCTCTCGCTCACCTCAGCCAAACCCAGTATCCCTCTTCTCTCACTCTCGTTCTCGTCGGCTCTCTCACGTACACAAACTGTGAGAAGCCTTATCCTCTCACACTTTTTCTTCTTCCCTTATGTGCTCAGATCCCCACAAAGGCACAAACCCCTCTGTCACTCTTGTTTCTTGTTTCTCTCTCCACCCAGACCTAAAATTCTCGCTCTTTCTCCACCGTGACCTCCCCACAGAGGCACAGATCTCCTTGTCCTTCTCTGATTGTCTCCATCAGAGGCACATGGGCATAGATTGACACTGAGACAAACAAGCAATAGTTGAAGCAGTTGAGAAGCTCAGAAGCAAGCAATCGTTTGAAGCAAAAGAGAAGCTCAATAGGGCACAAGCAAGCAATCGATGAAGATATCTGCTGATTCTATCAATGAAGCGCTAGTGAAATCCTGGTTTTCTTGTAAGAATTTGGTTTGGTCAAATCTGATAAGGACAGAAGTTGTAGAGCTTGATTTGCTGCTAAAATATAATTTACTGATTTTCTGATTTGGTTTCTTGATTTTCTGGTATAACAGATTTTTGGGTAAGAATTTGGATTTAGATTAAAAGCGAATAAGAACAGAAGTTGTAGCAGCTTGATTTTTGATGAGATCTGATATCGTTATTATTTGATGGTATTCGGACCGTACTTAGCATCTAAATTACATTCAAACCATTAAATTATTTGATAAAATGCTATGTTTTTTCAAAAATTGGCTTTGTCGTCGTATCTCTTTTTATTTTCAGGGTTCTACATGATTTTTGGTGGATTTACAAGCTCTAGATGGTTTCCGGCACAAGACGAATGCTAGACGACTCATTCCTAGCATGAGAATACGATTTTCAGACTGCAATTTGGATTGAGATGGAAGCAACTCGGATCGAGTTCCTATAGCCGACATACCCATGACTCACCTTTTCTCAACTCGGTCCGAGTTGGACACCGCCTCATCTCATATGACGAGTTTTTATGTATGGAAGTTGTTCTTTTTGGTAGTTTTTCTTGTCCTGGCTCCCTAGACCTCTTTCCTTGTGCGTGAAACCTCTATAAAAAGGCTTTCCCTCTGCCTAAGAAGCTATCTAAGCCTCCACAATTCAATTCCAACCTTTTCAAGCCTTGTTGACCACCGAAACCCTTAGGAACCCTAATCTCTAAGCGACGGCAGCGAGAAGAAGGTTTAGAACTCATCTTGCATCACCCTACTGTCCTAGAAGACGGTGTTGAAGCATAGAGTGAGCATTCGGTTTATTCTTCCTATGTTTTCTTCTCTATTTTTGATGGGCTTGTATCTTGTTATTTCTACTCTTCTTGTTGTTTGTTCTAGTACTATGTTAGGCTGAGTTTGAGTAGTCTTAGGAGTAATTGAGTAGTTGAAGTTTGGATGGCGATATTTGACTTGTGATATTTTATTATGACTTGTGATTTGTTAAATGAGTAGTCTTTAATTGCTTGTTTGAACTGCTTGTGATTTTTTAATTAACTTCTAAATGAATTTCCACGTTTAGTTAAACCTAAGTTAAGATAAACAAGATTAGTTTAAGCCAAGTACATGGGATGAATCGTAGATTCGAAAGGGGAGATTAATTAACACCAAAAGTGTTAATTTTAGACTGCAAAAGACTTCTAAATATCCTTACGAAAATCATTAAACAAGTTTAAACTAATTGTCTTTTCTATACCAAAAGTTGTGGGTTGATTAGTTTGATTAAAAGCGGTTGTTATTAAACCATTTTCTGGCCCAAAAAAACGAACATTGAAGATTAGTAAGTCTAGGTTTAACCAACCAATCCTTGCATGATTCATAACAGACCAAACCAAGTCAAATCGAGCCACCTCGGTTCTCAACTCGGACCGAGATGGACACAACTCGGACCGAGTTGAAACACTGTTGCCTATAAAACTTAGGTTTTTGTATGAAAATGTTAAACTTTAAGATTTAGAAGTCGAAACTAAAACAAAACCTGATCCCTAAGACGTTTTTATACTATTTGAAAAATCCAAAACTATCCTTTAGATTTCTTAACTATTTTAATTTACCAAAACGCCAAAAAATATTTATCTTATTGTATGTTTATTTATTTAGTTTATTTTATAATTGAATTTACTCCTTTTTAATTGTCTAGCTTCAGAAAAAAGAACAAGTCTGGTATTCGTTAATCCGTCCCTTGGGTTCGACTCTAGACCTAAATTACAAACAATTAGTGAGGTTAGGTACAAATTTTATTTGATACTAGAATTTAATTCCTTCATCAAGATCAGCTTGATTGGGAGCTATAAGTTGTAGTTGAGACTTGAATTGGTTTTTTTCTTTACTTTCTATATCTACTTAAATTTGTATGGTTGTATCCGTTTAAATTTGGATGATATTCTGCAACATGAAACAAAATATAGAAAAGTATAAAAAAAAAGTAAAGAAAATACAGCTAGAAAACATGTTACTTTTCTATATTTTGTTTAAATTTGTATGGATGATATTTTTCAACCGTTTTTTTTAAATTTATGTGGCTGTATCTGTTTAAATTTCTAGCGGTATTGAATGTAGAGTTTTTTTACTTATTTCTAGCAAGATTATAATTTCTATGGTTGTATATGTTTACATTTTTTTTTGTTAATTTGGAAAACGGTTAAACAGTCAAAAATGATTTTAACCGTTTTGATCGATCTGTTAAACGAAATGATCAACGCAACTTGTGTTAAACGGATGAAACGATCAACGCAAGAAGTAAAAAAATTTTGTGCATCAATACAACGGTTAACGCAAATTATCAGTTTTGTGGTCGTTTTAGACGTTATGCACCTCTAGATTTGTCTATTCTATCTAGTGAAAGCCTAGAGGCCCAGGCTTTCTAGGGCTACACAAGGGCCGGGCCGGGTTAGGCTTATGAAAGGCTTAAGAAAGACCAGACTTGAAGGGTCTAAATACATAAAATTTGGCCTAGCCCTTCTTAAGAATGACCTTTCCTAAGCCTCGCTCTTCCAGCCCTTGGCCTTGTTAAGCCCTTCAAGTTTCCGATTGTCGAGTTTAAAGGCCAAGTTAAATTTAACAAGGATTGAATTAGACTTTTTTAATGATATTTACCATAATCATGTCATTTGGACAACTTAAAAATAAATAAAATATGATTAGATATTATAATTATATTAGTTAAAACATCAATATAAATACAAATATAAATAAATTTGATTTTGGCCCTTCTTAAACCTGATCCTTGTAAGTCCTTGGCCCTTAATGTCTGGCTCTTCAAAATCTCCCTACTATAAATTTTGAGTCTAGCCCTTCTTAAGCCTTTCTAATGTCCGAGCTATGACACCCCACCGCTTTGATCTGATTTTAATTAAAATTGACCGAATTTGACTTGTTGATCGTTGACCAGAGTTGACCATGATTGACCGAGATTGTCTTACGTTTAAACTTTGATTTTTTTTTAAAAAAAAATAATTTCATTCAAACCGCTTTTTGGATTTGAAGGAAAATGTTTTGAAAACATATTTTTGACACCTGCCAACAAAACAACTTGCGTGTCCCACTTATTTCATTTATTTCATGCATATCATTTCTATTGCCACGTGTCACTTTGTTAAGCGGCGTGAATTCCTTTGTAAACTCCATATTTTCTCTTGTAAATCTGAACCGAGCATCTTTTCCCATTTACACTTAGAATGCTTTTTCCATCCGAGAAACCAAAATGAGTTAGAATGTTGATTATAATTTGATTGATTGGTCGGCCGATTGGATTTGAGTCTACGTCGCAGTCGGGATAGTTTATTTGATCTGTCTGTTAATTTCTGAACCGTTTTATCAGGTAATCGGACTTTTCTGTGTTTAATTTCGTTTTGATTGAATGATATGATTTATCGTTTGATTTTGATTGAAATTTATTTATCTGAATTATGATTGGTATATTTTACGGGTTATCGAGTTTGGAATTGGATGTGAATTTGGATATGAATTTTGAGCTCTGATCCTCCTGAGTTCGGGGAGGGACTACTATGACTGACTGGACCCGATTATCTCCTTAAAATATATTATTTTTGTTATAGATTAATCCAAATGGATTGAATTTTGTTATATTAATTAAATGTAGAGAATCTGCGTCGTTAAATAACCGGTTACTGAGGTTTGTATCTAACTCTGTTTGTTTTTCTGTTGCGACGTAGATTGACGGACCGTCGGATGGATGCAGAAGATACTGTTATAACCTCGCGCCCCGCGATCCGTCGGTGCGGACATGGCACGAGCCAAGTCGGGCCGGAATTTCAGAAGGGATGGCCATTGGATGAAATTGAATAATCAACTGATGCTCTATTTCTCTATGATATCAGAGGCAAACAGAAATTGATTTTGCTACCCCTTGCCATCGCTAGATAAGGTGAACATATATAGTGATCAAAGTGAACACATACAAATAAATAAATTCAAAATTACATATGACAGTTATTATTTCGGGAGGCAAACAATATGTAGGTTCAAATTAGTTCCATACACACAATATTTTAGTCTTCAAATTGTCGCTGTTTTGAAAAAAATCACCGTAAAACACAAAAATAATTTATCCTCCATTAATCCTAAAATATATCAAAGTGTGAGGGTTTTAGGCCGAATCCATGTCCAGAAGAAATTAGCAGATTGCCCGATTTTTTATTAAGCATTTGAAACTTGAAAGGCACGCTCCATATGTAACTCCCTCAAGATCCCTCTAAGATTGCACCGCGTTTGATTTTAAATTTTCTTTTCTTCAAATTCTATCTAAGAGATAATTGACAACAAGACACTTTTATTTTAATGAGGGAATAAAGCTCGTTGCAAACAAATCAACTCGATTGAGCATAACACTGTAAGAAGTATCTTTGAAAATACGATCAAACAATATGCCTAATTCAGTAATTCTACATTCGGCGTTGAAAAAAAAGTCCTAACGATCAATTGGATAGGTTCATGAAGAAAATGGATCCAAAGTTTAAACCGGTTGGCGGTTGGTCTAACCTAGTACGCGCAGCTTAATTGCTTTTGTAGTACATTTCCATATTCCATGGTAACTACTTTGTGATATTTCAGCACACTAATAACTAAAAGCAACCGAAAGTCAAATTTGATTTTCGTTAAAATCATTCACCTATTATTACAAAAAGAAAACCATCACAAGACCACTCATTTACCCTTCAAACATTAAAAAAGCGCTCAGCATGAATCTTCAGCATTTGCTTTTAAACTTTATTTTTTTTTTTTTGCCCTGCATTCAATTGCTTAATTAAGGCATTCTAAGCAAGCACTTGTAAGTTATAACTAACTAACTAACGTCTATAAGACTCACAGAGCAAACAAACAGCCACTTGCAATTGGTCTCAGTAAATAGAAGGTAAGACAGCTTGGTTGTCAAATTTTGCCAGATTAGGGAGAATTACCACTTCAAAATGATGGTTCACTCAAAGATGATTGCAGCTTTGGAGGAGGCCTTTGTGGATTTGTCGAGATCAACAGTTATTTGCGTGAGATTCCCATTTTCGTCTTCTTCATATATAGTGGATTCCCTTAGAATCATTTTCTCTAGAAGTGGCGCAGAGCCCAAGATAAGTTTCACAAATGCAAGTATTGGCTCACAAGCTTCATATTGCTCCATGAAAATTGTTTTCAGTTGATTGAAAACAAGACCATGTGATGCTTCTGTATCCCAAAAGCTTGTAAAAGTTGATGGATCTTCCTCCTTTGTAAGAGTTGATGGATCTGCCTGACAAAACATAGGATTAAGAAGAACAAACTTCAGTGTTTGCAATTGTATTTATAAATTTTGACACCTCCAATCCAAAATTAAGATGTAAATGTATTGCTCTTGCCTAATGATTTTTTACCAATATATACAGGTCCTGAAGGTTGGGAGCATTGTGGAACAAAATGCAAGCAACTCGAATCTCCTTGAAGCGATGAAAATTTAATTTTATAGAGACCTTCTTCAAGTGATTGAACATGTAGGGAAGGTGATCAGGGAGACATCCCTTAGCAAGATACTGTCATTACAAAAAAAAAGACAAAATAAAGCTGAAAGATAATAAGATCAATAAAGAGGATTTTATTTCGTTAGAACACCAATGCTAGGGCATATGGATGTGGCCTAATTTACAGTTCAAAATGTTGGAGATGGGTTGGAGCAAGTTCAGAAAAGAAAAGAAGAAGATAGGAAATATAGATTTTTTTTTTTCTTTTCTTTTAGATATTTCACTTGGACATATAACTTAACTAGGTTTGTCAAATTACAGAATGCAGTAATAGATATTTCACTTGGACATATACCATGACTAGGTTCGTCAAATTACAGAATGCTGAAGGAAACATTTTGAAGCATACAAAAAACACTGAATAGTATGATAAATTCTAGAATAAGAAAAAAAAAGGCATGGTTAGATTAATTAGCATAAGTTGTAACCTTTACAAAATCTTCCTTCATCTTAAGCTTTTCTATGTGGACCAGACTGCCATGAGCTTCCTCGAGATTGCTTTTGCCTCCATTCTTTCCTAAGCAGCATGTATCAGAATTTCTTAACAGAATTTTAGCATTAGCAAGCATCGGCGCCTCCAGTTGGACATAAGCAAAGGAACCATTAATTATTAACATTTTTAGCCTCGGTGCCCGGATCTTGAGACCAATGGACACCTTCATACTTATCAAAACCAGTGACTCCAGAACCGGACAGTTAGACAGCAGCTTCGTCAAGTCAGCTGTAGTACTGGTGCATTTTAACAGTTCCATGCTACGAAGTGCCTTGAATCCATTGAAATGTTGGGGCACCTTGAGTAGAAAATTGCACAAGTAAACAGTTTCTAGCGCATCGAAAGAGAAAAAGATAGAAGGGATTCTGTACTCAACCTTGTAGTTCACTAAAACCCAATGCAAATCTATAATACCAAGTCTTGACAGAACACGCATCCACTGGTCAAATGCAGGTGGGCAACATTGTCCAGTAAAGAGTTGAAATGATTTGAGTGGCCCCTTGTGGAGAAGCAGAAGCTTGTCAACAAATTTTTCGAGGCGAGGAGCATATGTATCCCCCAAGGTAGGAGAAACACAGTTCAATTCGGAAACAAATATTTTCGGCGTGGAAGCCCATTTGTGGCACCACTGCTTGGACAAAACACTGGTCTGCACAGCCTCTTGTACTGGCAAGAGCTCAAGGATCTTGTATTTAATATCATCTGGCAGGTTGCTAATCATATCTTGATTAGCTATATTTGCTCTACTCCTTTTGGGACCGAATGACCCATCAGTTGCAACAATAGCTTGAATCTAAATACCAGAAAATAAAAATTACGGTCGCTGACAATTTTTCATGAACCAGATTATGCTAATTTACTCTTACATTTATCCGTAATATCAATATTACAGATGGGGTAATCTGACCAGGCACAGAAACTTGCTCGCCAAAATCAGAACCCAACACGACACAGATGGGATGAAAACCCGATCAAACCCAACAGACCTACCAGATCTGATCAAACCAAGGAATCCACAACCTGAAGGAGTTGATACTAATCTGACTAACATGTAACCAAAACCCAAGCTAACCAGAAACCATACGAGATCTACATTAAACCTCCAGCCAATCTACCTCACCTGAAATTGTTAAATGCAAAAATAATCCTCACAATCCATTGGCCTTAAACAGCATCAACCCCCCAAAAAAGGCCTCAAACCCACACAAAAATTACTACGCAGTTGATTCTACAGAGAGACGTATCACAAATTTTGCAACGAGCAGATATAAGATGAGATTTATGTTAAAAAGGACAAACCTATTCTCACTGACCAGTGATGTGCGAATCAGTGCGATTGCGAGCGCGTTCTAGTCTTCTAGACGAGAGAGAGAGAGAGAGAGAGAGAGAGAGAGAGAGAGAGAGAGCGGGATGTAGGCGCGCTCTACGTGGGAAAATAATCGCCAAAAATGCGAAAGAGCCGGGAAAGTAGGAAACCAAAAAGAAAGTAAGTTGGGTGCCCGCGGCAAATTCTGGTGCAGATCGGAACTGTTGAATTCGGATCGGGTCCGGCCGAAGCGCAAGAGCCCAACTGGTAATAGACTCCGTCATTTAGAGCAGGATCGAGGATGGAGAGTTCTTAAATATTACTTTCATATAAGAACGAATGCCAACCAAGCTGGAGTAGCTCAGTCGGTTAGAGCGTATGGCTGTTAACCATAAGGTCGAAGGTTCGACCCCTTTCTCTAGCGTTTTATCCTTTTTGACTTGCTTTTCCTTGCGTACTGAAATTGCTAACATCGGTAGAATACATATATATTTTTTTTCTGAAAAATTAGTTATTTTCAATTTAGATTTAAAATTATCCGTAACACGTGCAACTGATCATCACATTTATTTTTTCTTTATTTGAAAGGTTGGTCAGCACTCAGCACAGTTACATTATTTGAAGGTACCAAAGTGAATTCAAATTATTTACTTTCATTTTTTGTTTTGCTTTTGTTATATTAGTTCTCTTAATGCCCGGTTTAAGGCAAAAACTCAAACACAAGCAGTTCAACTCAGTACCAAGTTTTGAATCACAAATAAGTCTCAGATCATATCAATTTTTTTCCCCGAAACAAGTGAGCTTTTTACTGCTCACCACTCATTTCATTAAAAACGAAAAAAGCAGTTTATTACAAACCCCACTCAACCATCAGCCCTAAACCTGACGCACTGGTACCAGTGTATCATATCATTTATTTAGCTTGCATTAACAGTATTTACTGTTCTTTACTGGACAGTATTAACTATTGTGAAAGTAACAAACTTAATAGTGTAAATAATTTCAATCTTTGTACATCATTTCAGCTTTCGGCATCACAATTCCATACATATTTGTGAGATTGACAAAATAGATACTAACTCGTCATATCAAACTATATATGAAAACCATACAAAAAAAGGGACCAAATTAACACACAAACACCAAACAACCGCAAACCCTCACTGAAAAAAAATTAAGAAATTGAGTGCCGCCTTCTTCTCTGAAACAAAAGCTTAGCATCAGGTGCTGTTTTGGCACCAAACGGCTTCACATCTGATTTCATTCTAAACAGCGAACTAAACTTACTGCTCAATTTTTTCGTAAATGATTTAAACAATTTATTTGCTGGGTTTGCTTTAACTAACTCCTGCTTCATTGAGACATGATCTTTCTCCAAATCTGTTAGTCTCATTCGCATCCTTGCCACTTCTAACTTCAATTCTCTGTTCTCTCTCCTGACAGATGCATAATTGTCTCGAGGAGAGATAGCTCCGCTTCCGACCCCACTTCCTGACCGTTGTGGGTACTGTGAATTGACCAGGCCTAAGAAGAACTGATCGTGTGTCCCATTCAGGGCATTTCGGAGGCGAATTTGTTCGAAGTAGAGAACTTGCACGGCCATTTGAACTGGAAGACGTTCATTTTGTGCTGCATGGCTGCATGCATCTTGTGAAAGCTTTTGGCAATCAATAGTTTTGCATAGGCGGTACCGCTCAGAATCCTTGATGTTTGGGTGCACCTATATTTGTAATTATGCATTGTTTTAGATGATATGGTGAATAAAAGACAGTAATAGTTTTTCTACTGCTCTGAGGAAATGGTTAACTTTACAATTCAATTGAAATATTTTTTACAAAAACTAAATCTTTAATCATTTACCTTTAGAAAAATATCAACTGCTCTGTAAAGTCCATCAGTCACAACCCGAGCATGATCTGGCAACAACTCAGTTAAGGAAATAAATTTTGAAGGCATCAAATTTGAATCTAATGCTATCTCTGCAAGATAACTGTCCATCAATTTTGAAACCTTCAAAATCAAGCTCTGCTTAGGTGACCTTGGGCTATCAAAATCATAGCAAGCATTATTCGAATCTTCTTCCTCCTCATCAAAATTCAAGAATATAGAAAAGATTCGCACTACAGAATCAGTATCGTATAAAGTATGATTGTGGTGCCCATTCTGTGTATTCACTGGTATCAGTATATCCTCCAATATGGCTTGATCCAGTTGCAACCCAATTCTCTTCTCCAGATCACCTTTACATATGTTGGATGCAGACACCATATTTGCGGTTTTTAACAGCCCTGAAAGAAATGCAAGTGGCACGGGACTTTTTCTTGATTGTGCTGGAAGTAAACCCACAATGGTCTCTACAATTAACCTTTGCTTTTTCACTGTTTCGACATCACTAAAGCTCCCTTTACAGGAACTCAAATCCTTGGCCATTATACCTTGTAGGGAGCATTGTGCGTAGTTAATCAAAATCCGACTAACCGTCTCTTGTTTAAGTCCCTTTGACTTAACTGAAGATAAAACCTTTTGAAATAAATCCAATCCCAAAATAGAAAGTGATTTCCCCCACCAATCTGGGTTGTTCATTTCAAGTGGCTTTAATGGAGAGTGTTGCTCAAGCTTAGAGAGGCCAGTACTCAGTTGCTCCTTGCACACACTGGTTGTAATGCTGTTAATTAGCCTATTTACCAAGCCAATTTCTTCACTTGTTGGGAGTAGTAATTCACAAGAGTGGAGAACTGAAATTGAGTTTGAGATGCTTGGCATAACAGTTTCTTTTAAAAAGATATCGGTTTTGGACTCGAGATTTTTTTCAGAGAATTCCTCGGTCATGAGGAGATAATGCGAGGCACAACGAAGCATGGCGACATTGGATAAAGTGATCTCTATGTTGACACCATAGCAGAATTTTGCAGCTAGCTCAAAGGATTGGGCTCCACCAGGTGTGCCGTTTAGGTTTAATTTGGTAATTTTTGAGTCTTTTGCTTCTGATAGGAGCTTTCTGATTTTGCCACTACGTGAAACTAGAGGGAACTGCATTTATTATAACAAGAAAAAATAATAATCAGTGCAGTCAATTCTTCTTATTTTACCTTTCATTTGCTATAACAAGAAATCTTAATAAGGCAATTTGCATAATGCATAAAATCTTGTTTGTAAAACAGTGTGGTCAATTCTTTTTTTTTTATTTTACTTTCTCATTTCATTACTATTTTCCTGGGTGTTTTATGGATAAAATATAAATCTCAATTTGAGGTTCTAATGTGTTGTCCTGGCCAGTAAATCAATTAGTGGAACGTTAATAACAAATTGGAACTCCTTTGTGCGGATACTGGCATAAACAACACACAAAAAAAATGCACTGTAATTACAAGCAACACCAATCAATCTGGGACCAAAAGTTACATGTTGTACTGGCTAAATTGCAGTGGGACAATAACTTCTTACAACCAAATATACTATGAATCAACGTGTTCTTGCGCTAAGTAAATTTTCTACTTAATCATTTCAATTTGATAACAATTAATAATGTAATAGCTATAGTTAGAAAAGGTGTCAGCCTTTGGCAATCACCTTGTGAAGTGCGAAGCTTGATGTACCCACTTCGACTGTGAGATCACTGGATACATCAGTCGGCGGCCTGAAATGCCCATCATAATATAAGAAAATTTATATGCAAATATCCATCAGGTTTAAACATATGAAAGTTTCTAAAATTGTGTTCTATCATGTACTGAAAACATTAGATACCAGGACTGCCTTTTCTTAATATTGGTGGAAAATATTTGTTGAAAAAAATTATAAAATAAAATTAGTTCACAGAAACACAAATTAGCTTTCCGACGCTAAAAGAAAGATGAGATTGTTATATTTTACTCAGTTTGCATAAAATTAGTTCACAGGAACATAAATTTCTCTGCTAATCTCTTTATTTCATTAACAAAAAGACAGAACTTAACAACTATTGAAAAACCTTATTGCTTTCTCAACAGCAAAGAAATATTTCATAACATGCATGGTCAACAAAATATAACTATAATTAATAAAAAGGGAAGAAAACAAAAGAGAGAAGAAGCAGAGAATTGTAAAAACACAAATTCAAAGACCAGCACATAGATATTGATATTCATACCACTCGTTTGCATGGCGGGAGCTGAGACTGGGCCGAAACGACCTCTTCCCTGATATACTCTGCCTCAACTCTATCACTGTTGCCACTCCCATCTCTCTCTTTCTCTTTCTATGTCTCTCTCTCGCTTTCAGTTTTAGGAGAATATGTGCAAGAGAGAGACTGACAGACTGACTTAGACGGCTTTAATGGAGGCATGAGAAAGTTTTGTTAGGGAATATACAAATGGTTAAATGTTACCTGACTCCATCAATGTGCCCCAACCCAAGTGCACATATTTGTATATATTTGGGAAGCCTCCGGTAGTTTGTCTTAGTTACCTCGGAAGGCAAATATTTGGTCTGTTCAGAAACAATTGTGCACTTGGGGTTTCTAGTTTGTCAATTGTTACCTCGTAACTAAGACAATTGTGCACTTGGGTTAACTAAAACATTTGCTCAAACTTAAAACGTTTGTCTTAGTTTGTCAATTGCTGACAACGTAACAAAAGTGGTGAGTGATCCGAGGCAGTCAAAGGTAAAGCTTCTAGTGAGATATTCGGATAACGAACTTGCCAATCGTTGGGAAACTTAGTTTTATGCCACTCTAAAATTGAAAAATTAGAAAATTGCCACTCTAAAGTTGAGTCTTTGAAAATTGCCATCCCAAATATAGTTTATTTAGAAATTTGCCACTCCTAATGTATAAATCACTTTTTTTTTGTATCTCATTTTTCATATTGACCAAAATATCCATCTCCCTCCTCTTCCTTATCTCATCTCCTCTCGACCTCTAACGGTGAAAGAACAATTTCGTGATTGTCATAGCCGTGCGTGCTCAAATTGCACATCGTTTTTTTCTTTCTTTCTTTAAATTATACAAATTGCTCTAGATTAAAAAATAATGGGTAAATTTATGTGCTTTCCCAAACGATACGGATTCCATATAGCTTTACTAGAAAACGTCAGTTTATACTTTCTTACCATCGGCTGCCCTTCTATTGAATGCTATAGCCATTTTACTTTTATTTTTTTTCTAATTACCAGAGAACAATAAAGAGATAAAGAGAGATCATTAAAATTGGGTCAAATATATTAATTGTCAAGCTTCTTCTTTTTTTTTCAGTAACTGCTCGATGAACTCGTACGGACAAGAAAAGAATAACCTAATAGGATTTTTGCAACAGAGATATGTGCATTCAATTATTCATTAAACAGATTTTATTAAGTTAATTTTTTGTAATATCAATACTTCATAAGATCAACCGTAGCCACAAAAAGAATACTTTCGCCATTAGAGACTAAGGGAGATATGAAGAAGGAGGGATATTTTAGTCAATACGAAAATACAGATGTAGAGAGGGATGATTTATACATCAGGAGTGGCAATTTTCTAAATAAATTGTATTTGGGGTGGCAATTTTCAAAGATTCAATTTTAGAGTGGCAAATTTCTAATTTTCCAATTTTAGAGTGGCATAGAACTAATTTTTCCTTTAAATATTTATCAGTTACCTCGGAAGGCAAATACCTAGATTTGTTTTAAATATTTTAAGAATCAAATTTCGTAAGTAAATAATAAAAATGTGTTTCTGAACTTTTGCTTTTTAAAAAACCAAATGAGCCATTTTATTACTCTCGTTTTATTTTTTTATTTTTTTCAAAAAAACAAATTATCTCATTTTATAACATGTGTTATCCGTCGTTGATTGATAGCATGCCATGCGTAATCAGTCGTTTTCATTAATTTAAGAAAAGGTAGATTTGGTAGGGGTAAAAAAGTCTTACTGCATGTACTTGGTACTATGCGAATGGCAGTAACCTTTTAGGTGGTATCTCGCCTTTTACCATTCTAAAAAGTAGGAGACTCAATTTTAATAAATTTACCTGCAATTTGCTGATTATAATACCGCCGACCAGGTATTTGTTAATTTTACTGCCAGGTGTATTAGCGTAATCACTGAAATGCCCTTCATACAGCATTGTAAAAATAATAAATGTTTTTTCTTAACAAAATTTAACAGATGTCATTCACCTCTATGAACTCTGTGTCCTTATACTTTATATAATTTTTCTAATTGTTCATTGAAAATAGAAAAATTTAAATAATGGATATGCATGTTTGTAGGTATAAAGGCTGAATTTAATAACGTCAAATTAAAATAGGAAGTACAAATAAGTTGCGTGCTAATTCGTGACCGTTGGCAAAATTGGTTTCCCATGTTTATCGATTTATGTTAATTATTACTAAAAGTGGAAATTTAATTGGAACTCAAACACACAAGTTCTGATTAAGAGATGACAACATGTACCTTAAAAATTTTTTTTATTAATTTATGCCTCCACTTTTCATATCAAAAACCCTTCTAGAAATGAGAAATGAAAAGATAATTTGTTATCCAAATCACCAGCAGTTCCAGAACACAGCTGAGAGATCAATAACATGTACCCTGTTTTAGGCTTTACCACACAGAAAAATCACTTTTGCTATGCAAAAAAGAAAAAAAGAGTTCGCCTTCTCCAATATGCCCCTTTTTTTTATTTTGACACTTTTGCAATCATATACTTGCTTTTGGGTACCAGCACCATAAAGGTTATCGTAACTTGGATTACATTTTTCATTTCTCAAATTTAAATATTTTGTATAGTTGTACTAGCTAGGTGGTTCTCACAAATTTGAAGTTTAATTTGTGGCAAGTGGCTATAGATCTTGTCCTGATTTATGGACCACTCTTGACACAGAATACTCTAAAATAGAGGTCACGCAATTAATGATCAACAACATTCCGTGTAAGATTCCATGCATGAAGGTTTATATTTTTTGGGGCTAGTAATAGATATATATATCTGGGTGAGGGTAGTGATTTTAAATGGAGTCTGACATAGTCTTCCCAAATAAATTTTTTTAGTATCTACCAACATAATATGCAAGTAAAGATTTTCTTTGTTGATAGATAACAATTGTAAGGGGAACCAAATACCATACATAAGCGACGGGTTACTTTTAATTGATTAATGAATATTTTGACATATGCCTAGTCTAATCAGAGAATTCATTCTTTGACTACGGGGCATTGCAGACTTGCAGTGACAGAGAAAGATTTAATTAATTCATTTGCAGATGCGCAATTTCGAACTTGAAAAAGGTTCGCTTTTAAAGGGGAGAATAAAGGGTTGGTTCAACACTAGGAGAAACACCCACATTCAACGGATATGTAGGCTTCTTTTAAAAAAAAACATAAAAATAAAGGGATTTTTCTTTAAATTTGTTTGTGCCATCAACTGCCAGCTCGCTACAAATAAGAATGACACTAAATGCTTCATTGTTAGATAAAATCTAACATGTTTAACTTTTCTTCATTACTTTTAAGCTAAGAGGTGCTACTGTGCGAATAGATAGATCTTTTGCGCAAAAAAGGAACAGTAGCTAAGCTGTTTTTTTCATCTACCCTTCTTTGGCCTAAAGTTGGCATATTTGTTTAGACAATTATGTTTTAGTGGGGGTGCTTTGTAATCACCAATTGATTGAACAGTGATTAAAACATAGGCATTTGTTTGCTGGATACTTGTGGGACTAGACACCACAGAATCCAAATTCTTTGTGGAATACTAGAGTTTTATGCAATTTGCCAGTCACTGACGGATGGGACCCACCTGACTCACCACAGGGAATTTGGATTGTACACAATTCTGTTATGATATTTACAAAGGTTATGGTTCATGACTAATGCTCGGTGCCTATATAAAATGCAAAAGCGAGATTAGAGTGGGTTCAGCAACAGAGAAAAAGTAAGATTAAACAAACGGAAATTAGGTGTACACACATAAAGCCTATATGCTTGGATGCATGCCATCATTATGCCTTCCACCTAATTTTTGGGCCTTTTTGGGCCCTGACTGCGTCAAAAATAAATTATGCTGCACGGTAAAGTTTATATCAACAAGACAACAACAACAGCTAAGTCTTTTGTCCCAAACAAATTAGAATAGATTAGAAAGAAATCCACAAAAAAACACATCAAAAAAAAAAACATAAAAAGATACTAATAATAAGAAAAAGTTTATATCAACAATAATGGAAATTGATTACTATGCAATTTTACCATTACTTGTCATAACTTGAACAGAGTGATATATAAAATGAGAATGGCTAATGTGCCATCGATGGCCCGGAGGGTCCTATGCCATCAAGTCATTTTTCGAGTTCCAAAATTCAAATGGTCAATCCAAACCGTTCAAGTTGTTCTCCATAATGAAATATCTTTGGAGACCAAATTTTATATTTTTTCGAAATTTTTTGCTATTTATTATGATATTTTTAAAAATATTATGATTAGAGTATTTCAGGCCCTCCAATTTGAAAATATCATAATAAATAGCAAAAAAATTTGAAAAAATGTAAAATTTGGTCTCCAAAGGTATTTTAATATTTTGATCAACTTGAACGGTTTGGTTCAACCGTTTGACTTTTGAATTTTGAAATACGAGTCGATAGAAAATTGATGGCACGTGCCATCGATGGCGCGTTAGCCATTCTCTATATAAAATAGACAATGTATAAATGATTAAAGTGAATACATACAAATAAATAAGTTCAATAAAAATAAGTTGAATATGCATATAAAAATATCAACAAAGGATGATAAAACTTTTTTTATGTGTTCATTTTGATCACCTGTATATATATTCATCTTGTCTATTTTATATGTTCAAGCGATGGTAAAACTTGCAGATGACAGTTATCAAACAATAATAATTTAACGACATATATAAATTTCTTTTTCTGAATTTGCATTGAAGAAAAGTTTTTTAGCATTCACGTGAAACACCTTTTCTAGCTAATTATATAATCATATTAAAGGGCTATAGAGATTAAACATATTGGAAGTTTTTCACAAGGAAATTCTGCTATTGAACTCACTTGTCATTTGTAATTTGAAGATAATACGTCCCAAAAATCATGCCATAAATTTTTACCACACTAAGTATCAGTTGATTGTGACATGTAGCCATTGTCCTGAATGAGTGAGGCATTACCAGAACCTGGTCTGTCAATAATGAATCAATCCCCACCACAAAACTAGGAAATTTGATACATAATGTAATGGTTGATTATATATCCTCTTTGTATCAAACTGCTGATCTCCGTTAATTAATAGCGAGTTACTTGGCCTGTTCTTTATTTGCAATGGTTGGTTCCAGTTTAAACTGTCCTGGAGATAATCTGGACAATGAAAGAGGTGATTTGAATAATAATTATGGCTAGAATGACCTAGTGGTGCTCATAATGGCAGACCAGAAAAGTGGTTCAAATCAATTTCTTTAGCAATTGTACCCATGATGCACCCAGGATATTTTTTGTTTTATTATTACTCAATTTAGCTTTAATGATTGTTGATTAAGTAGAACGGAAGCTACTTAAGTTACTCAACCAGGTAAGTATACAGCTTTACAAATTGTGCATTTGGGGCCACCAAGTCTTGTTGTAGAAAATACGAGGTATTCGTTCTTATTTAGGTCTTTGCTTTTTTATGATGTTACTTCCGACTAGTTTCAATGGAAGGTAGTCCTTTTTTGCTACCGAAATTAGGATCAATTTGGTAGTGACATAATTTTTCATAGTATAAAAGTTAGAGATTAATTAAATAAATATAAATTGAAATAGTCACTTATTCTGAATGCTATATATACTTCAGTTTTTAATTGCAAATGCAGCTTTAATTTACCAAAATTCTTGCCGCTCGGTTTTTTTTTTTTTTAACGAAATTCTCGCTTTCTCTCGCTTATAATAGTTTCCCTCATTCGTAGTTACGTGATATGAAAAAAGAAAAATACTATTTTTAAAGTATGAAAATAAACTAAGCTTAATTAAATCAATTTTAATATAAACCCAGAGGAAAAGAAATAACTCCATATTGTAGCGTGTTCAGTTTAAAAGTTTGAGCCTCTTTAATATAAATCATTATTCTATTTTCTTGTTTTATTCTTGAGAATCAACTTAACAACCCAAACAACATTTCTTATTAAAAACAAACTATTCATTCTAGTTCACTACAAAAAAGTTGACCTTTACATAGACTTCGTTGCTAGACTTTTTTTATTTATGTTGGTTATTGTTCTATTGCTAGATTTATTTGATGCATTAAATCTAGCAATTTTTAACAAGACTTAATTTTCTATTAATAGCTCCTTAAAAATCTAGCAATTTATTTTTGATAGACTTTTCGAATCTTGTAATATCTAATGTAGCAATAATAAATTGCTAGACTTTTTAAAATTGCTACACTAGATATTACAAGATTAGAAAAGTCTAGCAAAAATAAATTGCTAGATTTTTAAAGAGATATTAATAGAAAATTGTGTCTTGCTAAAACTTTTTTAGATTTAGTACATCATTTAAATCTAGCAATAAAAAAAATAAATCTAGCAATAGATCAATGTCCAACATAAATAAAAAAATCTAGCAATAAAAATTTATGTAAAAACCATCTTTCTTATAGTGGTTCTTGTTCACAATTCTTGTTCGCGTTGTTCGCTTATTCCGTGATTTGTGGGAACGAAGAACAATGGGCGAACTGCTAATTAGCGTTTGTCCCAAACACACAAATGGCAGCCCTTACTAAGCATTCTCAAAAAAAAAAAATAATAATAATTCCAATAGTTAGCAATCAACGAAAAAGACGATTTATTTCTCAGTTCCTCATTTGCATCAAAGTTATTCATGCATTTTCAAAAACTGCATGATTAGTCATTTTGTTTGTTTGCTTAACTAAAACGTTAATCTTGCTAACGGACCTCTCTGCATTATTTTATTGGCTTGTCAAGCAAATCACCCTACGACAAAATTACAACAGGAAAGGTAGTTAAAGTGGGATATAAAGAGCCAGACAAGAGATAATACTCACTTGATTAATTGATTTATGCTCATGTAGATTTGACACCTTTATGGTGATGTGCCAATCCATTAGTGGATGTACATTTCTGTCGCACAAGTAATTTATTAATTATTAATAATAGAGCTTTAATAAATAATTTAATTTTTTACAATTCATATTTTTAATTTCAATTTTTTAGATCCATCCAATATTTAAATATAGATATTATTTATATATGCACTAAGTTCAGAAAAGCTTACAAATCAACTACAACTACTGCTACGATATATATATTTTTTTTTTTGACAAACTAACAAGCTAGTTTACGAAATCATTTATCTATATCCCTACGCTGATATTACAATAATCATATCTATATTTGCAATTGAGATATATGCATGCTCCTATGTAATTTAAATGATTAAAAGGATTAAGTGATTGATTTTTTTTCCTCTTCTGATTTTAGGGAACTAAATTGATCCCATTAAAGAATATTATAAGTCCAAGATAAATAAATAAATAAATAGATTTTTTTTTATCAAGAAGGTTGCAACCTTAAAATTAATCAAAACTAAAGTAAATAAATATTTTATTATAGGATTTATAGTTCACTAGTAATTTTTAATTGTGCGAGTCATAACATGTTTCTGATCTCCTAGTAGCTCAATTGTGTACCTAGATCCACCGACAAACAATGAACAGCCGTGTCATCTGGGTTTTATTTTAAAAATAAATAACAAATTATTTTGCATTGTTTTATTTATATTACTTTGCATATTTAAAAGAGAAAAAAACGCATCATCATTCCAACAGGATCATCTAGATAAACGTGACATCTATAACCATATTTCTCGGGATCAGACAAGATGTTATGTTTTGTTTGATTTAGTAATCCTTTTTATTATTTATATTTCACAGCGCGCTAATTGTTGTTATTTAAAATGTGGTGATGATGAAGGTTGCATGAAAGCTTAATAGCTGAAAGGCACAGCACTTCATTGAATGAATAATTAATTTCGGATGCTTAACGTGCTGTATAATTAAACCAAAATACATAATAAGATATAAATCCGAGTTATGTCTCAAAGAACGACTGGAGTCTTTCACAACCGATAAAGTTCAGAAACCTTTTGAAATCAAATGGATTCGGCTCATGCATATATATAAAAAAAAAATTTACATTTTTTAAATTTTTTAATCACTTAAGACAGCCTATTTTGATTTCTTTCATACTATGCTTAGCTATTTTTTGCAACTATATAATATAGCCATTTCTGTAGTTGGGAAACAATTGCAGCAGTTAAAGCAAATCCATAATCGGTCCAACGGTCAACTGTCAATTTGCTATAATGCATGTTTTGACGATTGGCGGAGCTAGCAGGGGGGTGCAAAGGGGGGCTTGTCCCCCCGCCAAGATTTTAAAATAGCTATATTTACAAAACTAATTTAGTTACAGTTCTACATAAAAATGATATTTTGTCCGTCCTAAAATGAAAAATTGTAATTTGTTCCCGACTTAATTATTTTACTGGCTCCGCCCCTTGGGCGATTTGTGCAAAGTTGCATGTCTTGCAACTAAGTTGTTTAATGGAGAAATTTAGATCGTTTTCCCTTACTTTTTATTTCGAGAAATGATCGTTTTCTCTTATTTTACACCGATCATCGATCTATTTGTTGTTTTATTTTGGGCTAATCTAGCTAAGTCCTGGATTTGATATGGTCGTTGATAAAAAGCAAGGCCCGCTTTAAAGATAAATCAAATAGATAACTTCAACGTTGGCTGGATGTATATTGCCAATGGTAACATTTGTACTTCATCAACATCTGAATTTTAACATGAGAAAGTGACACATACTGTCAGTATGTGCCATGCTACATCTAACCCGTGAACAAAGGACAAGGGACAGGGAACTGGGACCCACCTAGTTCTTGTTTGTTGTTCTCAATTCGCAAAAAAAAAAAATGAAACTGGAAATTAGCTCATTGTTCGCTGTTCCTAAAATTTTTTTGAAATGTTTGGTTCGCGAGAACTGGCGTGAATTTGTTCGTGTATGATGCCAAACTAAAAGAGAAAGAGAGGCAACACCTGTCTTCCTCTTTTTTTTTTTAAAATGGTGTGGAATAAGAACAAGAACAAGCTTATTTTTGTTCTTGTTCTAGTTCCATGTTTTTGTTGGAACAAGAACAAGATTCATTTTGTTCTTAATCTCTTTGTTCTAAATGGTGTCAAACAAGAAATAGTTTATTCTTATTTTCTTGTTCTTATTCTATGAACTTCCAAACATATCTTAAAAAAAAAATGCACCGCAACAAATATTGCCTATAATTTTCTAGAAATTATCAGAATAATCAAAATTTTATAAATTTGATAGAAGTTAAGTGAAACTTATTTCCATTTTCCAGTTCATTTTTTTTTTAAAATTTCCCTTAGATAAGGGTGTGTTTGGAAGTGGAGTGAATAAGAATGAATAAGGAAATTTATGAATAAGAATCTTGAATTAGAATTAGGAGAATTGTCTATTCATGAATAAAGAGATGTTGTTTGGATAGTGTGTTGTGAATAAGAATAAGGAAAGAAAAAAATATAATAATGATTTGATTTTGTTTTGAACAATTTGTAATTATAAGAATGGATGAAAATAATATAATAATAATTTATATTCATAATAAAAATAATATAAAAATATTAATTACAAAACATTAAAGTAATAATTTAGATAATAATAATAAATACAATAATTATTATATTTATTATTTTAAAATCAATAAATAAAATTTTTAAATAATTATCATAATAATAATTGATTCAAAAAATGAATAAAATAATACTAATAATATTAATGATAACGTTTAATTATAATATTTATTATGATTACTATTAAATAGTAATTATTATAACGTTTTATAGATAATTATTATAATAATGATAATAATTAATAAATTATTATTATAAATCATTATTATAATGTTTAATAAATCATTATTATAATGTTTAATAAATCATTAATAAATAATATAATTATTATAGCGCTTATAAAATCATTAATAAATAGTTATTAATCAGTAATAAATCATTATTATAACGCTTTGTAAATCATTAATAAATAATAATTAATAATTCAGTAAAATAATAATTGATAATACTTATCATAAATAATTATAATATTTATCATAATAATAATAATAATAATAATATAACATAAATAAATATTTATAATAATACTTATTATTACAATATATTAATTATTATTACTATTATTATTATTATTATAAAATCATTAATAACTAATAATTATTAATTAGTAATAAATCATTATTATAACGCTTTGTAAATCATTAATAAATAATAATTAATAATTCAGTGAAATAATAATTCATAATACTTATCATAAATAATATAATATTTATCATAATAATAATAATATTATTATTATTATAACATAAATAAATATTTATAATAATACTTATTATTACAATATATTAATTATTATTATTACTATTATTATTATTATTATTATTATTATTATTATTATAAAATCATTAATAAATAATAATTAATAATTCAGTTAAATAATAATTGATAATACTTGTCATAAATAATTATAATATTTATCATAATAATAATAATAATAATAATAATAATAATAAATATTTATAAAAATACTTATTATTATAATATTTTCCTAGCATCACCAAGCCATTCCAATTCTAATTCCTAGTTTTGGCTTGAATAAGAATAAGGTAGTGAATAGGGCATTATTCTTATTCCATTGTGTGTTTGGATCACCTCACAATTGGCTAATTCATGAATAAGGCTTATTCAACTCATTCCAAACACACCCTAAGAGTTCAAAAACTTTTTTATTTTTTGAAGAGTTCAACAAGATGACGAGCACTTAAAAAAAAAAACTGCATCAATTCGAGAACGCTATAAGAAATATATACTTGGTGTGTTTTTTCTATTTAACGATTCATCTCGATTTAGAGCACTTTATAATCTTTGACTTCTGAGATGTAAAAAGTGAACGGAAATTATCAAAATAGTTGCAACAAGTATTGAAGGTCAACGGGCTTAACATATCAGGTCCGAAAGGCAATTTAGGCATGAGATATAATCTCTATTGGGTGTTGATGGCCCATTAAACTTGCATTTTCCGACTTTATACAACAAACTCGGATTTTCTTTTGGAAATTGGTTACTTTCATCGCGATCTGTGCCATCGTTGCCATCGCGGTCAGCGTTCGCTGAGTAGCGCTCTATTCTCTCTACTCATCCAGCGCGTATTTTTTATTCATTTCATTATTATAAGTATTCGCTTTATTAGATACAAATTTTTAATTTATAATGGAATTGTTCACTGTTTTATAAGTGTTCGCTATGTTCACTATGTTCATTTATTTATTTTTTTTATCAAAAAGTTTAGTTGGTTAAGTACAAATGTTATGTTAATTGAGTATAAATGTTCAGTTAGTTGCAACAGAAAATATAAATGTTATGAGAAAATATGTTTATTTTATTAAGTATAAATGTTTAGTTTAGTAAATACGAATGTTCAGTTTAATAAATATAAATGTTCAGTTAGTTGCAACAAGAAATATAACTGTTATAAAAAACCAAGCGAAGGGGTCATGAACCGGACAAAAAATACATGAAAAAATTAGAAGGGGTCATGAACTGATCCGGTTCAAATTAATTTTTTTCCGACTGTACCCCTGCCTCCTAGCACACCTCTTGACCCACGCGCGATACTGACTCTGGCACGACTCTGACGTATTTAACTGAACACTTCTTATTATTAAATTGAACATTTGTAACGTACAGCAACGATGGCAGCGATGGTATGGTAGTTATAATAGATGTTTTCTTTTTAATAAATATTTTAACCTTCTTTAATTTAATAATAAATATGTAATAAATCAAAATTTAAAACTAGACACCCAACTACGAGGTTGAAGTGGAAATCAGCCCACTTCGGGCTTTGAAACCCCGAAGGGAATTTTTTTTTAAAAAAAAATCGGCCAGCGTGGCGTTTTTTAAAATCTTTTATAAGCCAGCGTGTATTTTTTTTTTTTTATGCAAACATCCATTGTGGGGTTTTCAAATACGAAGGTAGGGTATTTCGGGTTTTTGAACCATGACGTGCGGGGTTTTTTTTTTAAATAAATGAAAGCGGACAGCAAAGATTCTTTCGGATTTTTAAACCGAAATTTATCAATTATTTCATTTCCCCATTTCATTAAAAAAAATGTAACAACTATTACGTTTGTGCAAATTTAGGATTATTAACGACTAAATTAAATTAATAATTGTCATACCCTGAATTTCTACTGTTCTGAATTTCCAGTGAAATTCTAATTTGAGTAATTTTATTTTATGAATTTGACAGATTTCTATATTTGTGATGTTAAATATTTTTGTTCATTTTGAAATTCTTATACACTTGTTTGAATTTTGATATGAGTGATTTTATTTCGTGAAGTTTAAACTTATATATTCACTGTTATTTGGAATATAAATATGAAAATTTCTAAGTTACTACCTGTATTGTAAAAAGTTTTAACTATTTATTTTATTTCATTTTATTGCTTAAATGCTTATTGATTATGATTGGTAGAGTGAAATATTAAAATTTAAAAATATGTATAAAATTTTTTCATTCTTTGGGCCGACATTTATAAGAAAAGGGAAAAGTCATTTCCATTTCATTTGCTTGGTATCTTGTCCATTATAATCTCTATGACATGTGGAGCCACATATAATATGAGCTTCTAGTTCCACTGATTAAGTTTGCACCAAGTTCAAATAGAGTTGCAAAGTTTAGAACTTTGTAGAAACTCATCTTTTTGACTTTTGGATGATTGGGTATGGTTCCATACGCCTCTGTCTCCTTGTTTCCTATTTCCCTTCTCAAGTTGAGCTGCCTTTTCTCTTGTGCCATACCCAAAATCACTTCTGAAATTTCATGTTAAAACCGTTCAAAAGAAAAAAAAAACAGATTCCATAGGAGAAGGTGGTGGCCACACCGGGTCGAGGTAGTGGCAGCAACAAAGCAAGGTGGTGGTGGTGGTGGTTTGACATTTGCTTCTATCTCTTTGTCATTTCTCTTCTTTGAGCATTTCAGTGGTAACAATTGCAATCCTACCCTTCTTCACTTAATTTCTGTGATTTGTGGAATGTGTGTTTGATTGAGAGGTCTAGCATTTGTATTTGTTATGTGCCATTAGAATTGAAGTTGTTTGTGCCGTGGCTTCTATCTGTTTACTAATTGCAGGGTGCCCATAACCTTGTTGATAAATTTTCTCACTGAACCCAAGTTTGTGCTAGTTCATACAATTCAATTTCTCCGTTGTTTGGATTATTATCTACTGTGCTTGACTCGATGCTGTTTAAAGATGAACTCTGATGTTGCTAGGAACTGATATTAGGTTTGTACCAACTCTCATTTTTATACTGGTACAAATCCCTTAGTCCAGGGACCTATTTCTGAAATTTTCTGGTAACAATAGCTTTTATGTTTAATTTTGTCAATTACATTGAAAACCTTGCTGCAATCAATTCTAGTATTTGAGGCTACAACTGAAAGCTGTAATTTTATTCTGATAGGGGGACTAGTTTGCATAAAAATCACTTCCAATTTGGGTTTGGTTCTGTTTTTCCTTGACTTGGTAGAAGTTGTTTTTATTAAGTTATAAAAAAAAAATGTCTCCTTTGCTTGGTTGCGTGCCAAATAAATGATAATTACTAGTTGCTTAGCCAGCTCATCACTATTTGCTTTTGTTGGTACAATGCGTGGCATGGTTAAAATTCTCCTCGTTGTTTGAGTTATTGTGGGCCGACTGTATCATGACATTTTAAGAAAACAAAATCAAAACTTAACTCTCTGATTGCTTTAGTTTGCTTAAGCTTGTCTTTTGCTTCTTTAGTTTAATGAGTGAATTTATTTACTATACTCGTTTTCTTTCAAGTTGGATGGTTTCCTAAAAAAGAAAATCATATTCTTTTAAACTATATAAAGGTCTAAAGATGTACTTAATTCCTGGGCGTTGACTTCCCTGAGGAGCAACATCTCCTAGCCCATCATTTCAGGGTTGGATGATTGTGTATCGGAGCCGAGAGCAGTTGATACGATCGAGGGTTATTAGGATTATCTAATCTCGATTTTGCTGCTACTTTGTCGACGTCAGGTACGGATTCCACTTGAGTTTTAATTACATGATATATTAGTATTATGCACTTTCGTTTCATAATTGTTTTTCATTCATGAGACATATTTTATGTATATGTATATTGATGCATGATTGCAAAGTGGCATATTGAGTGGTATTCAGTTGAATTGTGTTATAACATGACTATGCACTGTGAAGTAAGCGTTTATATTTCGGATTTGGTAATATTTTTGACTTGTTGTGCTTTTGATTTTCGATTGTTTGAATTGTGTTATCAATTGTTGGTAACCCTCTTAAAAGGTGATTCACGGTATCTGAATATCTATCTGGCCATTGGCAGCCCTCATAGAAGGAGACTCATGGCATATCTGTCCGGCCATTGGCAGCCCTCATAGAAGGTGACTCATGGCATATTTGAATATATGTCCGGCCATTGGCAGCCCTCATAGAAGGTGACTCATGGCATATTTGAATATCTGTCCGGCCATTGGCAGCCCTCATAGAAGGTGACTCATGGCATATTTGAATATATGTCCGGCCATTGGCAGCCCTCATAGAAGGTGACTCATGGCATATTTGAATATCTGTTTGGCCATTGGCAGCCCTCATAGAAGGTGACTCATGGCATATCTGAATATCTATCTGGCCATTGGCAGCCCTCATAGAAGGAGACTCATGGCATATCTGTCCGGCCATTGGCAGCCCTCATAGAAGGTGACTCATGGCATATTTGAATATCTGTCCGGCCATTGGCAGCCCTCATAGAAGGTGACTCATGGCATATTTGAATATCTGTTTGGCCATTGGAAGCCCTCATAGAAGGTGACTCATGGCATATCTGAATATCTATCTGGCCATTGGCAGCCCTCATAGAAGGAGACTCATGGCATATCTGTCCGGTCGTGGGTAGCACTCATAGGTGTCTCGCGACATTTCTGACTTTGATATGGAATTATAGAACTCGACTTGCATATTACTAGATTGCCCAAATATTTGAGTCAGCATTTGTATAATTGCAAATCTGAAATACGATTAAATTGGTTCTGAGCTCATAGTTCATATGCAATTAAATTGCAACAAGATGTAATGATAGTTATTGCATACTATTAATTACTTGTTCCACTATATAATATGACAATTGTCATACTTTGAATTCTAAAATGATATTGAATTGTACATAATTTATCTCATAATTGCATTACTTGATTGCAACTTTATTTTAATGCTTGTTTGAAATACATATGGATTTGATTAGAAAAATGTTTGACTCAGTCTTGTATTTAGTTCCAACACATGATAATCAAAACTCAAGTGGCTGGAACTGAATACCGTACTGAGATAAATTTTATTTATCTCATTCCGTGCTTTTGCATTATTTTCCACGATTGGTTGTGGGTTCCAGGTTTCAGGTCAAGTGCTGGACAGCAGGACGAGTAGCGAGCCATTGGATACTGTGGTTAGCAACCTATATTTACCAGACTTTGTACGATTTAATTCATATTGAAGTAATTAGTTATAAATTTATAATTTACACGTATATTAATTGTGTATAATCACAATAATTTGTAAAATGAGTGGTTCTAAGCCTTGCGGGTGCAGCAGGCATCCGCGGCGGGCACTCCGTCGCGTGTTGTCAAGTTACAGTATTCGACGGGGTGTCACAATAATATGATTAATATGAACTAATTTGGACACAATAAAATCAATCGGCTTAATTAACATGGTAATATATGATTAAATAATACTAATTCAAAATTACTAATTAATATTTACAGGCTAAGTTGCACGGGTGCGCATGTGGGTATCATATACGATACACATGCATGTTGACATGATACAACATGGCACGTTTATAAAATTAGCACGACACGCGTGTGTCGTGTCAAAATCGTGTCATGTTGGAGACTTTCGAACATTAACACATCTTAACATGACATGACATGACACGACACGACATGTGGCATGAGTTTGAGAAGATAAAAATTAATATTATTTAATTTATTAAATTATATTATAAATGTAATTACTTTGATTCATAATGTATTTTTATTCAATCAATAATTTTTTAATATATGAAGTTAAAATAATTTATTGTTCTTTTTTATTTAAAAAAATATTTTAAATAGTTTTTAATGAATTTTTAGCAAACAAAACTAAAATAAATTATAATATAGTTTGATACGTTTAACACACCATCAACACAACACAACACAACACAACACATCGTGTTAACCAATTTTCTCACTTAACACAACACGTTAAAAATATTTACTCGTGTCAACACCACATGAAACGATTGCAATAGCAAGTTAAAACCCCGCAGTAGTGTTCTAAATACGTGTCGTGTCGTGTCGTGTCGTGTCAAACATGCCGTGTCCGAATCATCTCTCGTGTCATGTCGTGTCGTGTCTAAATATTTCACGTGACGTGTCTAAATCCTAAGAGATGGACATGACCTATGTTACTTGGGCGCAGGTGCAAGTATCGTGCCGGATACGATGCGGATGCGGAAATACGAAATTTTTCAAAAAAACTCGGATACAGCGTTATACAATAAATAATTAGAATAATATATTTTAATTAAAAAATAATATATATTTTTTATTAATATAATGTTATTAATATTATATTATAATCTGTTTAGACTTTAGATATCAACAATAAACACAGTCAGCCCAACAATGTTATTTGTGTTGGAGTTATGTCCTAAAAGTCAATAATTTAATGACTTAAATATTAGTTTATGTTATGGATGATATATTATCATCTGTTCCTAGGTTTATTATTGACAGATTATTCAGGTTGAGGATCTGAATTGTAGATCTCTGTGGATCATTCTTTAGAATGACAATAATAAATCTAAACAGTCCATAATCTTGATAATTAACAAGGAACATTAATTATTTTATAAGATTAGTATGCAAGTTAAGTGATGATTAAGTTCTACAAATCATAGGTAAAGATTTACCAACTTAATTGCATA
Organism: Rhynchospora pubera; assembly: GCA_028095005.1. Taxonomy (NCBI): domain Eukaryota; kingdom Viridiplantae; phylum Streptophyta; class Magnoliopsida; order Poales; family Cyperaceae; genus Rhynchospora; species Rhynchospora pubera. The sequence goes on along the minus strand of CM051462.1, from coordinate 153,533,758 downwards.
TGTGTATGTTATGGAACATAGCACAGGACTTGACCCATCGAAATAAACATATGGATTGTGTTATGTGTCATTGTTTATTTCGTTACGATTTTGATTCTAAGTTTGAGATGTTTATCTTTTTCACATGAGGATAGGTTCAATAAATATCGTCTACCGCTGATTCTCGATAAGGGCTGCTATACGGACTTTATTTATGTTCTCTTGAATTGTGCGGGAAAAAGCTAATCATCAAGAAAACCGTATGTCCCTCATTAATTCACTTAGTGAGTGACGATATCTGTTTGGGCCCCTTGATGGAGATAGATTGTTTGCATGCAACTTTATATAATTATCTCTAGATCAAAAACGTATAATCTGCAAGAATGACACATTCCTATCTTGGATTATATGATGATATCGTGTGATATAAGAATCAAAATAGAGAAATACATATATTCTCTTATGCAGGATTTAAATACTGTAACAGTACACTATTTATGTGAATTGGGAATCATAACGTGTTGCTAGATACCGCTTATGATTATTGGAATTAAATAACGATTTATTTCCATGTCCAACTTAGCATAAATCCTCAAAGGGTCACACAAATAGGACTTTAACCATACAGTGCATTATTTATTTATTCGCAATAGTGTGTATTGCGAAAATATGATAGTTTGATTAATTAATTGTATAGCGTTGTGGACCGTTATAATTAATTAAGTCAAAGGGATCATATAGAAATAAATTAATGCATTTGCTAATCTCAAATTAATTATTAATAAGTTAATAATTAATTATGTTCAACTCATTTAAATTAATTGAGCTATTGGATCTTTATTTAATTAGTTAAATAAAAGTCCAATTTGAGATTAGTTGAAAGAGCAATTAAAAGGTTTGAATTAATGGGCTTTTAACACACTTGGTGTAGCCCACAAAAGCCTCTCTAGGGGCCGGCCATGTGAGGGCAAATTTATCCACAAATTGTTGTGGTAGGTAGGTGTAGAGAGCACTATATAAAGGGGTCAAGTTTTGGGAAAACCCTAGCCTCCACACCTTTCTCTCTCACCTCTTCCTCTATGGCCGAAAATTCACCAAGGGAGAAAATTTTCAGAATTTTCTCCATGCTCTCTCTTCTCTCCTCTCCTCTCTAGCTCATGGGTTGAGCACTCCTCTCCACAAATTAATATAGTTAATTGCTAAATGAGAGAGAAAATCTAGAGGGATTAGCTTGTTTCTTCCTCTTGCTAGCACAAGAGTTGAAGATTATGGTTAACCTCCTTGGTGGACTCGAGGCCTATCAACCGACGAAGGAGGAGGCGCATGGAGGCTCGCCACCAACTCCTATGCCATGGATCGAGCCATCCAATTGCGATATTGGATGAGGTATCGATTTCTCCCAATTTTCTTGTGTCGAATGAGCTTTTGCACTAGATCCTCTCTTGCTCTTTGTTTAATTGGATTAATTAAGTGTAATTAGTCTAAAATTAAAATTGAGCGATTTCCTAACAATTTGTCCATATAGTTATTAACATTATAATCTTATTAGTAATATAATCGGATATTTATATATATCTTTCTAATAATTTATATAATATTAACATTATAATGTTATTTGTCCATAAAAACTAATTTATATATATTACTAATATAATGTTATTAACATTATATAAACTTTTAATTTAAATTGAGAAATTTAATAATTAATAATATTAGAATAATATAATTAACATAATGTTATTGGACATATAATTTAATGGGGACAGTTATTGGCCATATGTTAATAATATAATTAACATAACGTAATGGAATGGGCTGCTTCGTTTGTCCGGTTTGGAGTTATTCCTCAGTCCTACAATGAAATACCAACTAAATTTAGGCAGTATATATAGGGAACCAAATCCTCTACGGAACCTTTTTGTTCCGCACCGTGCAGAACTTTTCAGAATCACTGTTGGATTTCATCGGACGGATCAGATTGATAAGTATGTTAAATTGCACAATCGTAGCACTCCCATTCTCCCAAATCTGTCGCAACTCACTCCTTCGCATCTCTCTCTTTACCTAGCTAGATTCGCCGTCTCACGAATTAGTTCAGTGCCTCGGCAACTTTCTCCGCCTCATCACGTAAAATCTAGTTAATCCCTAGTTTCGATATAGTCCATAACCATATTTCTACATGTTTTGAAATTTATTGATAAGTCTTGCAAGATTTTGAAATTGTTTTTGTGCTGTAACCACAACTGAAAGCGGTTTGAGCAGATAAAGACGAAGGAGATGAAGAGAATCAAATTTGAAATTGTTTATGTGCTATAACTATACCTAGTTTCCCAATCAAATTTGCGACTTGGAATTGAGCAGATAGAGACAAAGGAGATGAAGAGAGGAACGGTTTTGCGTATTTCAAACGGAGAGACGAAAAGAGGCGAGTCCTTTTGTATTTTAATAGCGTCTGTAAATTCTGACCTTTCAGATTCGATCAAACGATGCATATGAAAAGTTCTCTATCCTGCGGGATAAAAATGTTCCGTAGATGATTCGGTTCCGTATATATAGAGTAGGTTGAATGAACCATTTCTTAGTTGTGTACATGGCTCTGTGCACGCCTGTGCGTCATTACGCGCAACGCCAGGGTTGCAGGCGCAGGTAGACCTGTCTAACGTGTAAAACGGCAACGGAATTATGTCTATATGTTTCCGTTCCGTTGTAAAAACGATACATAATTTTTCTTTCGTTTATCGTTCTGTTTACTGAACGGCATAAATTTTCTTTCCGTTATCGTTCTGTTTTTATCAACGTTCATGAACGTATAACAACGTTCAAAATTTGCATAACAAAATACCATAATCTTTATGTTTCTTGTATACCAGTAAAAGGGTAAAGAGTATAGCAATTATAAAATGAAATGTAATCAGAGATCCTATCTTTTACAATGACTACATTCCCAGACAGTATAGCTAATTCCTTCTCACTCATAAAAAAAAATTCCTTCTCAAACCGATAAGCAAGTACTAAATCAAAAACCCAATTAGTTTAATTTCCCAACTAATTTAGCTGATAGCTATTTCCTTCTCAATCAATGGACTGCCGTCACCCCACTGACTCACCTGAATCCTCGTCGAGAGCTGCCGGAACTTGGCGTAGTGCTAGGCGCTGCCGGCACTTTTGACCAGTGCTTGAAGCCGCAAGAAGAGAATCTTAGTTGGCCACCACCAAACCATTCATCAAGCCTGGATTAGTAGCGAAGTATTCGAATGTTTGGCTCCCAAGAATCCTCGTCTCCATGTTTCTTTTTTCCTCAACCACATAGTATACGATTTGGGAAGTAATTAATGGGTTGATTTGGTGTTAATCAGGGGTTGATTTAGAGAGAAGAGTAGAGGAAAGAGGGAAGAGGGATCTGAGTAGAGAGTGGAGATATGATCGACCATCATTGCAACGATGAGAGAGTGAGAGAGGCAATCGTCGTTGCAAGGATGAGAGAGCAAGAGAGACGATGGTGAGAATCACCATGGTGTGATTTGAGAGGACGGAGAAAAAAAAGGAGAAAGGCATGGGATAAGCGGCAGAAAGGATGAGTTTTCTTTGTTATATTTTATCTTAATCCCATCTGCAATCATATGTATTCTAAATCCATAGAATTGAGGACGGAACAGATCTGAAACGTGGACAAAACAGACTATTTCGTTTCATGTTCCACTCTTTCGAACGGTACCTGAGTTAATTCCGTCCTCCGTTCTGTTTTCAGCGACGGAATGTTTCATCGTTCCGCCACTCGTTCCGTATGGACGGAACATGGACGGAAACGATTAACGAATGTACCGTCGGCACCCCTAGGCGCAGGCACGTAAATGCAAATACGTGACACGTGGCGCATTAGGAATGGTGGATACGCGTGTCGGGTCGACTTGTTGACCGATATTGACCGAATCCAGTGGTGTATCGCACGCGTGCAACACACCTAAAGACAAGCCACGTCTCCTGTCCTCGTGCCGTGCCGTGTTCAGACACGTTTATATTTTTTACATAAATATAATTTATTTATGAAATTTAAAAATTATGTTTAATAAAATATATCAAAAATTAAGAAAGTAGACGTACTTTATCATTGAATTAAAATATAAATTAAATTTTTTTTATTTTGATGTGAAAAACTATTTTTAATTTTATAGTAATCCTTCTTTTTTTTTTAGACTTGTGACCGGCTATGTTTGAGAAAGCATATACACTTCTAATATCTTAAAATTGAGAAAGCATATACACTTCTAATATCTTAAAATTATGTTAGTATACTTTTCAAACTAATAAAATTAAATTAAACTAAAATTAATTATAATTTTGGTCATCTACTAATGAATATTGTAAAAAATTATTTCAATTTTTTGAGACAATGAATAATTTATACTATCCTTATCAAAACAATACAAGATATGACAAAAATTATTTGATTCTTTTTAAGATAAATCACAAATAAATTTTTATCATTAATTTACGCATGGCTCTGGACTCTTCTATTTTTGTTTGTGATTTAATTATTGAATCATCTAATTGTATTGTAATCTTTTTATTTCCAATTCAAACAATTTACAAGTGTTTTATTCGGAAATAAGCCTATTAATAATCATTAATTTATGATTAAATGTATTTTTTTGTGTCGTGTCGTGTCTATTTCATCAAAGTTGGACACGACACGTGAAATTCTCGTGCCGTGTTCGTGTCCGAATCTTGCCATGTTGTACCACCTCTGTGTTGTGTCATTTCGTACTATGTTTGGACACGCCGTGCTTTTTTTTTAAAACACTACCCGCAGTCAAATTAATTCGGACTTCGAAACCCGAAACGGGTCAAACGGACAACTGTTTTATCTGATTACCTCTGCTACAGAAAAAATACAAAACCAAATAAAGACTAACCTGACCAAACACGTGGAAACTTCGGGGTTTCAAAGCCCGAAGTGGGCTGATTTCCAATTCGTGGTTTTGAACCCGTAGTTGGGTGTTTATTTTTTAATTTACATTTTTTACATATTTATTTTTAAATTAAAGGTCGTTAATATATTTATTTTTAAAAATTCCGATACAAACTGTATGTTGAGTTAACGAGCAACTACGTTCTTTGATTTATACAAACTGTATAAAAAAAAAAAAACTACGTTCTTTGAACTTGGTCTTCCATGATACATCAGCTATATCATTATAATTGTTATTTTTTCACAGATCCCATCCTCCCCCACCCGGCGGCGACATAGCTATTTTTGTAAGGGTGCGTTTGGATCGTTGAAAGAAAGAAGAAGAAGAAGGAAGAAGCAAAAAAAAATTATAAACAATTCAAACTCTTCACAAAGTTATACACTTCTCAATACTTCTTTCCACTTTTTTTCTTCTTCTCTTCTTCCCACACCTATTCAAACGGAGCCTAAAAGAACTTAACTGATCTCCAAAAATATGTTAGCGCCTTTTAGGCCAGTTAACATGAAAATAGCTTTGCTTTTCTCACTGCTCAACTCAAATGACACCCTCAAAACTCTTTAAGGTCAAAAGTTTCAAGAGAAAAAAATATGTATCTTTTTGAGCCATTGTTAGATCTGTCAATTTTACGAAAATTAAAGGCAAAAGACTATTTGTGACATCCCAAAATTTTCGTTTAATAATTTAACTATTTGTTTGAACTTTGACAATTTTTTTATCAAGTTTGACCGAGAGTTGACTGATATTTGACCTTTGACCCAATATTTGTGAATAAAAATAATATATATGTTTTTTAAAAAAATAACGCTTTTGATGTTGGAATGGGAAAATAATAAAAGGGAAAATTTTTTGACACGTGTCGAATCCTTCGACACCTGGCCTGTACGTGGAAAACAATATCCATCCTTTGATTATTCACCGCCTGTTGCTCCTTTTAGTTCATATAATCTTTTGAGTTTCAAATCCTCCCTTCCATACCACTTTTGAATAAAAATGAAATTCTCATGCCATGCTTGATTAATTAGCCATTATGGTTTCAAAATAATTTCCAAAATGATATTTTTGACTATGTCGATTGAAAAGTTGATTAGTATATCAATTGGAATTTCGATTTCTACGTCGCAATCAAATTAGATTTGTTCCTAATTCAAATCGTTCAGTGAGGTAACCGAATTTTTTATATTTAATTTTGCATTGATTGATTGATTTAATATTTGTGATACCTAGTATTTTAGAATTTTAATTTTTACATACTTAATATCTTGGGTTGTTATATCAAATTATATTAAGGTCTTTCATGTTAAGTACAAAATTTTTGTCATTTAAATTGGACCTTAAACATATTGAAATTGTGCTTAAATATGAAGTTTTAAAAAAATAAATAATTTTAGAGGAAATGGGGGGCTACTTTGTAAAAACTCACCATTTATTCTCTCTCCTTCCTTCTTCCCCACAGCCATTTTCTCCTTTTTTTCTCTCCCAACCCATCCACTGGCTCTTTTCTTCTCTTCCATTGCTCTCAAGCAAACTACACTATTTTCACCTCAAAAGAAATATAAATAAATTTCGAAAAATTCTGTAAAATTCGAAATTGAAGAGAGAAAGTGAAGGAGAGTACATGCAAGTCAAGAAATTTCAAGTTTGAGCACTATTTTGGTAAGATTTCATTTTTCCTTAAACTATTTCGGTTTTCAAGTAATTTCTGGGATTTAGACTTAATTGGAGGTTTTAAAATGAGATTTTCTGTTAGAATTAGTTGCATGCAAGTTTTATTATCTACATTTAGTGTTTGAGTCGATTTCTTGATAGTTTGGTTATGCATGCAAAAGTATCTTGGTTTAAAATAAATTTCTGAAAAATGTAGTTTAAAATCAGGTCTAGAATTGAAAATTCTTGTTGATTAAGTTAGTAGTACACTATAGTAGCTGCATTTTGAGTTTGGTTCGGTTTGGTGAAGTTTTGAGCATTTTAGTTCTATGGGTTGTTTGAAAAACGAATTTCAGCTTTAATTCCTTAATTGATTGTTCTTTAGTTTGTTCAAATGAATTTTTGTTAGGTCAAAGAGTTAAATGATAAATTTGGTTGGTTAAACAATACCTGAATTAACCCGTTTCATTATGTATTAGTGTGAAGAAGTCATGCAATTAATTCTCAAGTTTGGCCACAAGATTCTGTTCATATTCAACTTTTCGAGACTGGAATTCGGTCTAGATTAATGATAATTCGGTCTGAATTGTCCTCCCTGGAAATTACAGCTTCAGAAATTCGGTCCGAATCACTTGTAATTCGGTCCGGATTGTCCCCTCTGAGAACAGATTTTCGTTTGGCCATAAGTTTGTCATCCGAAGTCCGTTTTAGGTGATTCAAAGACTTCTGGAAAGCTCTTGAAGAGATCTACAACCTCATAAGATCCTTTGATATATTAGAAATTAGAAAATTACGATTTAGGCCCTAAACCTTATTCATATCATTATCTTTAATGTCTAAGTCGTGGTAAACCCTAACCCGACCATATAATGAGTCATAATTGAAGTTTGTATTTAGTTTTTCATGCTTGTATTTACTTGTTTCTTGTGTAATCTATTTGAGTGAGTACTTAGAATAGTCTTGTTGTGTAGATTTGTATAAACGTATCGGAGTAAGAAGAAACCGATACAAAAAGGAGTACTACAATTAAATTGCTTGTCTATACTTGTTGTTTTGCTGCTCGATTATGAAGTGCTTTGCTTTCAGGTGCGGATGCACACAAACACTGCTTTACATTTTATGAACTTAATTATGGCATTTGCATCATGTTGAATTACTCATTCATTGCATGCATATTTGTATTTGTATCATATGTTAATATTATACTATTAAATGTTATACATGATGAATGGTTTCCGATTGAATGACTTCAAAAGGTCTGTGCTACTTGTGTGATTGAATAAACATTGGTTGACTCGAGGACGGAGTCATGACCCGTTCCTTGAGCCCCGAGAGATAAGCGCTTTATGATCGGTATTCTGACAATGTTCTCTCTGGTGGTACTGTTTGATATTCTATTTTGTCTGAATTGTGGTAATCTGAGTCTACGGACTATAAAGGAAGAGTCTACGGACTATAAAAAAAAGTCTACGGACTATAAAATAAGAGTCTACGGACTATAAAATCTGAGTCTACGGACTATAAAATTTGTGAATGAAGTCGTAATGATCAATAACCAGACTTGTATTTTATGTATTGTCTAACTTGAGCCGGTTTCTGAAATGACATATTGTATTTGTGTTCCTTATTGAAGGATGTAACTACCGTGCTCATAATGCATTGCATGTTTTGTATATAAATGAGGATGAAACTAATGATTATGTATGATGTTATCTAAATTATTTGTACAGATATAATGTTTGTTTTAAACTCAGCCGGTAGTTAGTTCCTGATCATGTACCTTAGGGTTTGTGTGACTAGAACTGAATACCGCATTGAGATAATTTTATAATTATCTCATGCTCTGCTTTTTGCATTGTTTCCACATTGGGTGTGGGTTCCAGGTTCCGAATCGAGTGGCGTGAAGATCGATATATTGTAGGCCATTTGTTTATTTTGTCTATGAACCAAGCAACTTATGTAATCTGTCCACTGAGTATTTGCTTTAAGACTTGTACAAGATATTAATAATTCTTACCTTGAGTTTATTTGATAAAAGTTAGTAGAAATTGTAGTTTTAAACACTTGAATTGGTTAATCATAATGAATTAGTTTAAGTTAAGCCTTGCGGGTGCGCGGATGGTAGCATACACTCGCGGCAGCTGTGTCATACCCTGTTTTGGGGTGTCACAATATTATCGTTTGATTTTGATTGAATTTATTTTCCGCAATCGTAATTGGTATATTTGATATTAGAATTGTGCCATCAATCGTTTGTAACCTTCTTAGAAGGTGATTCGCGGTGCGATAGTAAATCGTTCGCAAATCTCAGAGAAGATGATTCGCAGTTGAAATTAACTCATTGCATTGAATAATATTTTGTGGATTAATTCGAAAATTTATTATATAAAAATTAATTATAGAAAAATTGTGTCGTTAAATAATATGTTGCTGAGGTTTGTATCTAACTCTGTTTGTTTTTTGTTGCGGCATGAGTTGACGGTCCGTTGAATGGATACAGAAGATATTGTTTCTCCTCATGCCCGCGACCCGTCGTTGTGGAATGTGACACTATGTATGTAGATTAGACGTGATTCGCTTAACATTTAATGAAACTTTAAAATTTTTCCTAATAGATTTAGCTTAAGCAATCTACCCATTTGTCTGACTATATGTCTATATTAAGTGATATTAAACAATATATCTATTAATTGTCTGGCCATATTTAGTGATGTGTGTGCCTTCCCTCTTACATTAGCAATATATAAATAGTGTTCTAAATATGTGTCGTGTCGTATCAAAAATATTTTCCGAATTATCTATCGTACCGCACCTAAATTCTTAAGGATGGACACAGCACATCTAAAGATATGCCACATCTCGTGTCCTCATGCTGTATCTTATTGTTTCATGTTTTATTTAGAAGTGTTGTGCTATATAAGTCGTATTTCAACACATTTGAATTTTATAAAATATAGTTATATACTTATGTTTATGTTTATGTTTACAAATGAATTAAGTATTCAAATTATGAAATTAACTTTAAAAATTACACAATATAAGGATCCTTTTGTTATTTCATAAAATCTATCATTTTTTACCCTCATTAAACTTGTTATGTCTCGCGGATCATGCCGTGCATGTCTCATATCGTGTTGTAACGTCATGTGGTTTCTATGCCATCAAAGCTGGACACAACAAATCTAAAGATATTGTATGCTTAAGTTAGTGATGAAGCTAGAATTTTGTGTTAGCAGGGTTCGTAAATTTTTTTTTTACTGAAAATATATGTATGATTTAACGTCCAATTTAGATATAGTATAATAATAATTCTTAAATAAACAACTTTAAAATAATGTTAGATAAAAAAATCACGAGAAATCAAATATATATTATAATAACAATAGAAAATCTAAAATAATATATTTAATATACAAGATAATAATTCAAAAGTCAAGACAACAAAAAAAGTACAACAATTTCTTATGAATTTTCATTTTTTTCATAATTTTGCATAATATGTTCTTTAGAAATTTCATTGGTCATTTATTTTTCTTATTTTTAGTGGTAGTTTTTATATAAGATCCGAGTTGTATTTTTTATCCTTTGTGGCAGCTTTTATTTATAATGTTCTAAAGTTTACAAAATATTATATAGACGAATCACCTAATGCGTGAGATTCGCGCTAATATATATATGCTACAAATAATTTTTCATCCAAATATTTCATTCTATTCTAAGTTTTGTTTTAATAAGATTCATTGGGTAGGAGGAAAGAAGACGATTAACCAGGAACAAATGCTATATGGGTCCCTATGTGATTTTTTAGGTGTCGTTATGCAATTTAAATCAAACAAAACATGTCCAACTGGATCTTTTAAATTTTTGAGATGGGTCCCTAATTTCTTGTATATTTTTTTTAATTATAAACAAATGTAATGTCAAGTAAATTTTTTTTTTTGAGGTGGGTTCATGGACCCACCAAAATCAATATAGCTTCGCCCCTGACTTAAGTTCTCGTGTTGTGTCGTGTCCATGTCTTATTGTGTTATACCACATTCTACCATGTTGTGTCTTGTTTGGGAAAAAAAAAACCGTTGTGTTTTTTTAGAACACTATGTGTAAATGGTAGATTTTGGAAGCTGGTTGAACTCTATCAATGTGGACTGGATTTTGAATTGTAGAACTGGTTTTCAAATAGTATTGTTGATGAGATCTTCGTTTCTAAAATTGTAGAAGATAATATCATTTTTATATCAGTAATTTTAGCAGTTATATATGTCTTATATGATCTAAGGTTATATTATTTCTCTGTAATTACTTTTGATTATACTTGTAATTTATAACCGCAAGATAGTATTTTCAATTGCAAATTTCAAGTTTAATATTTATAAATTTAAATTCCAAACCAATAACAAGATATACTATTTTCAAATGCAAATTCTGCCGACTAAACTTTTAAACTATCATAAATTTGATCGTTAATTTAAAATTATAACAGGATATGATTGATCCAGATTCAAGTCGATCTGGTTTAAAATTTCAATAAACCATATAATTACCCATTTTCTTAAAAATATATTGCTAAATACAAAAATTAATTAGTAATTTGCAAAAAGGAATAGAATATTAAGAAAAGAAAAATAATTTCAAACCTATTCTTTGAATTTTTTTCCCTCAAAATCCATACTTCAAACATCTCGGGTTTTATTTAATATTATGAAACCAAATTCCTATGGCAAAAAAAAAAAAAAAAAACTTCCTATAATACTAAAAACTGCAAATTTGCCGTCATATCATTAACCAAATCAAATTTGATCGTGCAGTTACTTTCATTAGCGCATATTAATTTGTAAAATTAAGATAACATATTACAAATATTATCTGAATTAGAACCCCACTGTATATAGCCGATTATAGTAGTAAACGTATCTTCCTTTTATCTCATGATATCCTCCCAAAAGCACACGTCTCTCCTTTCACCTACTATTCGTTGCCCCTCACACGCCCACAATTCTCTTCCCCAATCTCCATCATCCAACTTATCATCGACCAAGTTTAAAATGAACAAACCAAGCTTGTTTGAAGGCTTACAATATTCCCCATTTACTGCCCCTTATATAGTTTATAAAATTTGCAACACTTCATGAAGTAGGACTACGTTCAAATTTGCATTTCTCACCCAAATTACGCTAGCATGTTTGTATTTGATTTGAGATAGCTAGATAGCAACACTTCATGATGAAATAATCGGAAACTGTTATTTCGGACTAGTTCTCAAAATTTGAGGTCCAAGTGATCGATCAAAAGTTTAATTTATCTTTTATATTGAAATCTTGTTAAAAATAAATTTTATTGTTCGAAATTTTTTTAAATTTTATTATTATTAGAAAAGGCATTGTTATTGGTGGATATGCAATTACGAGTTTTTCTAAAAAAAAAAATAGTAAAAAGAAAAGATATATAAATTTTTGTTTCTAACAAGATTTTCATATCGAAACATATATTAATCCGGAGTATTTAGATCCGGATCCGACACTGTAGCTAAGCACTGTTGGAGAACAGTAACTTGATCTGGACCGTTTATTTCCATCTGCAAATCCTGACCTTTCGATGCATTTCTTCGTCTCCGTTGGATCATCATCTTTTTGGAGAATTCGCAGCTGCTTGCCTCGATAGTCTCCCTTCCTTTCGCTCTCTCTCCTCCTTTCTCACAGACGCTGTTGATGGACTGGGCAGATAGGATCACCCATGTGGCACTGTACGGAGGTCGTTCCGATGGGTGTTCCTGGTCTGTGCGTCGCCTCTGAGCTCTTCTCAGTTCCACTTCGGTGTTTTTGTTCGGTGTTTCTGTTCGGTGTATCAGTTCTTTCTTTCGCTCTCACTACGTGCACCTGCTTTTGTGAGCCCCCTGCTTTGCTGGCCTGGCATTTCTTCTACGGTTCTCATAGTCTCGACGTATCCGTGCATCTCCGCTCTCTCATGCCTCTAACAGATGCATTGGACGGACCGGTACGAAGGCATACTTGCGACCACCATAGCAAACCAGTCAAACCACGTGCTTCTCTCGATTAATCTACTCTCCACCCTATCCGCTCTCTCCCTTCTTTTCCTTTTCCTTTCTATTTCTGAATTTTATTTATTTTTTTTGCTTTCAATTCTTTCTTGAGCTCATTATTTTTTTTTTCATCTCGGATCATTTTAGGATGGGTTAAAGTTAGGTTACGAACAAAGAAGTTGGTTTATATTAGTAATTTTCTCTCATAAATGAAATCTGTAGTTTTTTTTATTTTGTATTTTAGTTTAGACTTTCAGAGATGAAGCTACAGTTTGTTTTCTGTCCTTTATAATTTCATCTTTTAATATTGACATTCAATTATGTTCCCTATTCAGACATGGATCTGTGCATCTGTGGTACATGGTGATTTCTGAGGAGCCAAATGAGCCTCTCTGTAGCTGGTATGAGTTTTTTTTTTTAAGTTCTCGATTTCTATTTAAGAGATGTGATTCGTGTGGTATATGGTGACAGGATATCTGACAAGCGAGATGAGCCTCTCTTTAGCTGGTACAAGTGTTTTTCTGTTTTTTTTTTACAGTTCTCCATTTCTACTTAAGAATATTTATGTTTCTTTGTGAGATGCTTTGTTGTTTCAGTTGATCTGTTGATTTCTTATAGGTTTTCAAGTAGCTCACAGCTGATGCATAAACATGACGGTTCACAATCTCTTTATTTCATTTATAAGATTTGAGGAATGTAAGTAAAATCTAAATTATATGTAAACATCGAGTGTTTTGGCATAGTCTGTTTATAGCTGTCTACTTGGAATGGACTAAAACTGATCAACTTTTTGAATATTCTTCATATGTGTAGCTTGCTGTGAAAATCATCATATTATGTTTAAATAGAAGTTCCTGACATTTACTAATTAGAATTGTAGTTGTTTGCCTTTATACTGCAAGGGAAATGGGTAAAGAGGACGTCTAAGCATGTAAGCACACAATTTTAATCTCTAATTTTGTAGAAATTCATTTCCCAACTGTTTTTTTTTTATTCTCATCGATTTCAATATTGAGTATCCCTCCTTATGTCTTTTCTACTGAAATATTATGATTAAGGATTCAACTCTCTCTAATTTTAAAACTTTATGTCTTTATTGAAATCTTTATTTCTTTTTTTAAGGTAATAATTTCCAATTCGTACAAGATCTTTTTCATAAAATCCTGATCTCGGATTGGACTTTCCAGTTGCCAGTAGCCAGTTATGTATTTCATCTATTTTTTTAATTTAGTTTGTTATATTTCATCTACTTTCCATTTGCCAGTTGCCAGTAGCCAGTTAGGTATTTCATCTATTTTTTTAATTTAGTTTGAAAATACGATGGATGGTGTTGATCGAAACAATTTAATCTTAAAAAGCTCATTTCTTCTTTTAGTCAACTTAAAGATAAATAAAAATATTGTGACTAAACATTGAATTTTGTTGGACTAATGGAATGTTTAATTGAAAGTCAGATTCAGGGTTCTGCTGCACTAGAGCTTTTACTTCTTGACTCATCATATCATCTTTAGTACTCTGGTATAACAGATTATCACTTACATGTGCATAATAGTTTTTAACTGAATTTGTTGAAATTCCTCATTTCCAGTATGAGACAAATATCTTACAGGAATTTGACATTAATCACGAGGAAAAACAATGGTGGAATGGGGAGGATGGCAGTAGAAGTCAGGTACGACATCAACGTTGTTGATAACGTTGATGTCTTAAATATTGCATAATAGTAGTTTCTCATATTATTTTATTTTTTGCCATTTAAATTTTCATTGATTTGCTCTATATGATGTTTATAATTTATGGCTGATTGACACTATTAGACAATTTAAGAATAAAAAGTGCAAATTCTATAAGGGTATATTTGGCAACAATAGTAATTTTTATTTATGACCATACATAGAACTGTCACTCATATTCTCAAAGCACAGATTTAGAGTTAAAAGTTAGTTCAAAAACGATTCTAACACCTCTTTCGATTATTCTAGAATTGTTTTAGATCTTTTGTAATTTCTGTTTACTATAGTGGTGTACTTTCCTTTGAAAATCATCAACTTTTTCTGATCCTATATTATAAACTTTGTCAGAAAATTTTTAAAACACTTACAGCTATAGTTTTTGAGATTATCCAGCTTTATCTGTCATTACTACTGGCTACAAATAAAAAAAGAGATCAGCCATACATATTTAAATATTTCATGTTTTTTTAATTATTTTATTCTCAGAATCTTATATTATTTTTCTTTTGCTCTCCATTATATCATCGCAAGTCATTTCCATATTTACTATTGTTCGTCAACTTTCTTTGATGACCTCTTGCACTGGTTTTTCACTTTACCCAAGTAATGTTAACTTTTCTTATCTTATTTGTTAGGTGTTTTATATGGACTATCTAAATGTATGGCACATGCAGTGTATTTATGTCTATATTCCTGCTTAAAAATATGCCATAAAAGTGAGCTTAAAAGTCGGTGTTGCCGCTAATGTTGCTCACAAGGAAAATCGTACAAGAAAGGTTATAGCACAATTAGGTACTGTTAATGCTGATATATTCTTCATGGTTATACAATCATTTATTCTTATCTATTCAGAGTAATCTACCATGTGATTTTTTTTTCTCTTTACATGTTGTTAATACTTATTACAAAAATTCCCTATTAGCATCTGAGTCCACACTATCTGTTAAGGCTTTTGTGCACGCCAATTTGATTTTTTTGATGTGTTCCGGTCAATGCATTTGAATCATTTTTTACTTTTTGAGATAATTTGTTCACAAAATACGTGTGGTGATTGTAGTTGCATTTCACCTGCCAAATTTTCATTATCATTTTCAATTTTTGGTATGCTGATATTACATTGGCATTCAAAGTTTTTCTATTTTCTTTAAGAACAACATGTTGGTTTACACTCTACAGACTAGAGAAGGTACTTAAGGTTTTGTTTATTTCTCTATAGTTTTTTGTTAAATATTTGTGCAAATCATGTGTCATTTTTCTATCTATTCTGGTTTATTTTGTTTGAAAATTTATTTTTGAATACAAATGAGATTTGATAATCATAATAGATGTTTGTTGGTGACCAAATGAGAAAGGTTGCTCTTTCCTTATTTTTCTTAAAGAATCGTCACAACTCTTGCCTCCAGGAGTTGTCAAGGTTGCACCTGTTAGAGTTATGTCCTAGAAGTCAATAATTTAATGACTTAATTATTAGTTTATGTGTAGGATGATATTTTATCATATGTTCCTAGGTTTATTATTGACAGATTATTCAGGTTGAGGATCTGAATAGTAGATCTCTGTTTATCATTCTTTAAAATGACAATAATAAATCTAAACGGTCCATAATCTTGATAATTAACAAGGAACATTAATTATCATATAAGATTAGTATGCAACTTAAGTGATGATTAAGTTCTACTAATCATAGGTAAAGAGTTACCAACTTAATTGCATATGTATATGTTATGGAACATAGTACAGAACTTGACCCAATGAAATAAACATATGGATTGTGTTATGTGTCATTGTTTATTTCGTTATGATTTTGGTTCTAAGTTTGAGATGTTTATCTTTTCCACATGAGGATAGGTTCAATAAATATTGTCTACCGCTGATTCCCGATAAGGGCTGCTATACGGACTTTATTTATGTTTTTTTGAATTGTGCGGGGAAAAGCTAATCATCAAGAAAACCGTATGTCCCTCATTAATTCACTTAGTGAGTGACGATATCTGTTTGAGCCCCTTGATGGAGTTGGATCGTATGCGCGCAACTAAGCGATCAACTCTAGATCAAGAAACGTATAATCTGCAAGAATGCCACATTCCTATCTTGGATTATACGATGATATCGTGAGACATAAGAATCAAAATAGAGAAACATTATTATTCTCTTATGCAGGATTGAAATATTGTAGAAGTACACTATTTATGCGAATTGGGAGTCATAACGTGTTGCTAGATACCGCTTATGATTATTGGAATTAAATAGCGATTTAATTCCATGTCCAACATAGCATAAATCCTCAAAGGGTCACACAAATAGGACTTTAACCATACAATGTATTAATTGATTTGTTTGCATTGGAGAATGCAAAAATATGATGTGTTGATTAATTAATTATATACAGTTGCAAACCGTTATAATTAATTATATCAAAAGGATTATATAGAAATTAATTTAATACATATTCTTATTCCAAAGTAATTATCATTAAGTTGATAATTAATTATGCTCAACAACATAATTGTAGGAATTATATTGAATAAATAGGCTTAATTTAATTAGCCGTCATGAACCGAAATAATAATCAATTGGATAGGTCCATTATATAATTGATATAATAGGTCTAAGAGAGATTACACAATTAAGTGTAAATGGCCCATTTAGGCCCTTTTATTAGGCCGGCCATAGAGTGGCAAAAGGGTAAATAGTGAGGTAAGAATGTTGGACTTGATCTCTATATAAGGACCACTAGTTGGTGCCTTCCAACCCTAGTTCTCTCTCCTCCTCTTGCCTCCTTCTCTAGCCGCCACTTTACAAGAGAGAAAATTTTTTTTCTCTCTTCCATTTTCGCTCTCTTCCATTGATTATTGTTAAGTCTCATGTGCTGAGAATAGCTATTCCTAAATTGAATATTGGATTAATTCAAGAATAGCAAAGGGATTAGCATTCCTCTAGTTTCTACTAGCATAGGACCTATGAGAATGGTTAGTTTCCTTGGTGGACTCGAGGCCAACATGGAGGAGGCGCATGGAGAGCACCCCACCGACTTCTATGCCGTGGTCGAGCCCCGCGAATACGATTTCGCGGGAGGTATAATCATCCACTCCTTTCTCTTTGTGTAAAACTAGCTTGAGTGCATGATCCGTTTTGTGTGTTGTTTCGATGGCTAAATTAGATGTAATTAGCACTAAAATTGAAAATTACACACTTCCTAACAGCACCAGTCTCAGAAGATGCACAACTACCAGCAATAGGACCAGGTTAACGAACACCGCCACTAGCCCCAGCAATAAAACAGGTTTCATAAGTTGACATGCTGTAGGATTCCTTCCAACACTAATAAGTATGAGAATTTTGTTTTATACATTTATATATATATTTTTTGTTTTGCTATCTTCCAGGTGAGGGGGAGGCCAATATGGTTAGGCGTCCCCTTACTCCTTCCAATTTTTATTTATACAATAAAATCCTTGATTTTTATAGGTGCTTCTCAAAGCCATCATCCTCGATCTTGGCAGGAAGATGAAATCTGCGTTGTGCCTGCCGTAAGAAAGATGAAGCGACTCTGCATAGCGTACATCACCGTGTGCAATGGGGTCCATCACTCATCCAAACAAAGAGTAAATTATTTCAGTACTTTATTGAATTCACAGTTTTAAGCTTATCTTTTTTCATTCAAATGTTATGCACTGTATATTAAAGAAGAAATGCCTTCTATTCTTCACCAGCGTTTTATAAAGCTCACCGGACATTGAAAAAAATTATTTTTTTTTTGAAAAAAAATGTCTTCTATTCACTTTCGACAGTGCATCTCTTCTTTGAAAGCATACCAGAACATTGAACGGAATGCATTTCTTCCAACAACGCATCTTTTCTACAACGTCAGAAGTACCAGTTTGAACAGCTCAGGTCAAAGAAAATATTAATAAGAGCAATTGGACTGACATTTTGTTATATAGAGGACTGCTATGGGTCATCAAATAGTTTCTCTAAAAATAACATTACTTAAGCCTACATTGGTACTGTTGGATGTGCATGGTCCTGAGACCTGAATCACTCGACTTTTTTGGCCACTACTAATATTTGTTTCTCTCTTTCTTTCTAATTTATTTATAGGTATAATGTATGTTTTACTCTCAGTTATCGCACCTTGCTGATAATATTGAGTGTTTCTCAGAATTTTTTTAGAAATTGTTGTTTATATGGACGCATAAATTTATGCAAAAAATTCACTAAAGTAACAGATGTTTCTCTTCGGGTTTAACTAAACTCTGCACATTTATTTCTCTGACTCTTTTTATTTATAGTATAAATAACCATTTATAAATATTGTGCTGTGCTACATATGTATTAGAATATAGATAATTGTTGCTCATAAAAATTAACAATTTATATGTTCTTTGCCAAAAAAAAAAAAGATTAGTTCGCTCTACGAATCTGTGTTGTTCATTTATACCAAATTATAATAGCATCATCAATATAAGAACTACATATCATTATGAAATCAATAATTTTTCTCTTCATATTCACAATGCAGAATACTTATTTATAATACAAACCATTATATTAACAATCTATAAAAAATTGATGAAAAAAAATAGATCGCGCAACGCGCGAGACCCCGCTAGTAAAATATAAATTGAACAATTCGGTTGAATCATTTGCAGTACCGGTATCCGATTAATTTACGAAGTATCATAGAATATCTCTCTTAATTTAAATATTAAATATCTTAATTTTGTTGTAAAATTTGCATTCCTCGCGACAAAGCTAGCGTGTCGCGTTTTTGTTAGAAATTTTAATTTATCAAATTATTTTTTTATTTTAAGATTTTTTCCTATTTAATGAGGGATTCTCCAGAATATTTTTTTTCAAATATAAATATCTATTGAAAACTCTCTAGTTAGGTGAATTCACGACCTCCATTTTTAATGTGTTAATTTTTTGTCACAGAGTTTAAGATTTAAATAAAAGAAATTGGAGTTTTGGAGGCATGAGATAATAAGGGTTGATTGTCTGGTCATCCCTCCACGAAAATTTGGGGATTGGTTTTAGGCAACACAATTTATATCCAAATGACTACCTTAGCATGAATTAAGATTTTATCCTATTGCTTTTTTTTAAGACTTAAATTTATGAGGGTAGTTTGGTCATTTAGAAAAAAATTATGTTGCAAGCAGCAAAATTCAGGTTGTCAATAGCAATTCCCCGAAAATTTGTCCTGTTCAATTTTAGCATAATTTGGGATGAATAATTTTCTAAATATAATACTTTGATCAATTGTAAAATAAAAAAAGGGATCGTACAGTAATCTTGAAATCATTCGACAATGACAAAATTTAGTAACAAAATTTCCAAATTATTATTTACGGAAATTGATTACGGCCATCTGCAGTTTTGCCATCCCTGCCATCGCTAAATATAAAGTGAACATATACAGTAAACAAAGTGAACTTATAGACGATCTAAGTGAACACATACAAATAAATAAGTTCAATAAAAATAAGTTGAATATGCATGTAAATTTCTGAACAAGTGATGACAACACTTATTTGTTTGTAAGTGTTCACTTATATCGTATATATGTTCACCTTATTTGCTGTGTATGTTCACTTTGTATTTAGCGATGACCGGGATGGTATATTTGCAGATGGCACTTATAATTCCTGATTATTTACAGATGTAATCTCTGATATTATTGAAATAATTTGGACATGAGATTTACCAAGAGTCTGCATTTGAAGATGAGCCATAAGTTTTTTTTTTTTTTTTTTTTTTTTGACAATCTAGGCAGCGGCTACCCAGTAAGAAATGAGCCATAAGTTTTACAGCCAGGTTTCAAATAAAAAAAGAAAATTACAAAACCGATCATACTAAAAAGGTGGATGCTAAACTACAAGCTTTGCAATTTTTATTTGCTATGGTAAGAAAAACATTGAAACAAAAAAAATTTTTAGGGAAAAAAAGGAAGCTGCTGCGTACTTTTGTCCAGTACTCCAGTATATCCTGTATGGCTGTATCCACTCGGGAGATATTTATGTTTTGTTTTTATCTTTGGGCTGTGCACAGCAGGACAAAAGCGTACAGGCTTGTCGCTGCGCGTAATTATTTTTCATCTTTTTTATTCCTAACTTTTTCAAACTAATTTAATTATCGGACGCGCATATCCTCAAAATTCTATTATTTCTATCATTTCTATCGTCCCTATATATAATAATGCATCTTTAAAAATGCATTAATAACTGTCTCATTTTCTTTTTACCGTCGTCCGCATCATCCTCATCTATATATGTCTCTGGTCCTCATCTTCCTCCCTTATCATTTAATTCTCTAATCTCATCCAGCGCCATTCCTTGCCATCTCAGGTCCCATCTTTCTTCCTCCTTCCCTCACAAAACTTTTTTTTCTCTCAGGTGAAAAGATTTTCCAGAACAATTATGTCATAAAACTAGAACAATTAGTTTTTTAGATGGAACAATTATATATGATATTAAGTAGAACAGTAAGATATATGAACTAGAACAATTATGTTTATTAATTAGAACAATTAGATATATGAACTAGAACAATTATGTATATTAAGTAGAACAATTATTTATATTAAGTAAACGATTATGCATATTAACTAGAACAATTAAGTATATTAAGTAGAACAATTAGGAGGGAGGGGTGGGGCAAGGTTAATTATGACGCTAGGTGGGAGGGGGAGGGAGCAAAACAGAGGAGAGGGAGGGATGAGCGCTGGATGAGGATGGGGGTAGAGGCGCTGGATTAAATTTCAGAAACGGAAAGGGATGATGTGCAGTTACGTTGGATTATTCAGAAATGGAAAAAAAAAATATGTCTCTGGGATGAGGGGATGACGTAATTGCCATAATTAGAGGGAATAATGCGGATGATGATTCTTGAGAAAACGCGTTAATTAGAGGAGATGATGAGGATGATGAATCTAAGAAATAATTCTTATCAGCCCTGTAATTTTATTATTTATCTCCAATTATTATTTTGCCTATCTGATTTTCTATGTAATTCACACTAATTTGATTGTTTTCAAATGTTTAAAAAATATGAGGAGGATTCTCATATTACAAAGTTTTTTTTGCCACAAATATCATAATCTCACTTTTTATGTTTATTTTAAATTTTAAAATTCAAACATTGGTATCTAATTCGTTGATTTTGTTAATTTTTACGAGATACTTTTGAAATAATTTAGATCGTTATTACCCCAATCTATTTTTTTTAGAAAAAATAACTTATGTAATATTGGCTTTTAGGCAATACAAATGTTGCAATAATGATATTGCACCTCTTTGCATTTTCTTTTGCGGTAAATAGGACCCTTCGTCAACCGTGAGCTTGGTAAAAATCACTATCATTCAAAAATCTTCACATCTTCATGCATCTGAACCTAACTACCTTAGTTGTAAAGTCTCCAAAGACCAAATGAAATCATTAATAATTGGTTCATTAGCCTCCGACAACCAAATGTAAGGTTTATATAATTATTACCAGGACCTAATGGAAAATTGATCATACACTTTAATTACCTCTTTAATCCTTTTTACTTGACGAAATCAGTACGAATGATAATGAATTTATAATAGTTTAGCTTATCCACCCAATCGTGCATTAGGGTCTTGAGTTCTATAAAGTTTATGGTTGGTGCGTTTGGTATTAGGTTTGAATAAATTTTATTTTGAATAAGGCTTATTCGGGATGAAACCAAACGCGTTTTGAATAAGTTTTATTCCGAATAAGAACTTATTCAACCCCTTATTCTAATTCCACCATATAGATGGTATTAGAATAAGGAGTTGAATAAGCTCTTATTCGAAATAAGGCTTATTCAACATTTTGCCAAACACACCCGACCATCGTCCTCCCAAAAATTTCCTGATGTATTATGAGTTAAAAAGACTATAAATATTTGTACGATAAATATCCAGATAAAATACAATAAAAATGCATATAATTTTTGTCGAAATGTAAACAAATTCAAATTTTATTTTCTCATGTCTATACAGCTGATTCAAAGCATTAATATGTTCTTAATATTAAAATCTTATATAATAAAAATTGTTTGATTTTTTAAATAATTTTACTATACACATTTTTTTTATATCGATACATGACCCTAAATAAAGAAACGGTACAAATATTCTTATGTTAAATGTGTGTATGCGCGCGTCGGTGTCAAAAATTTGTGAATCAGTTCTCCCCTCGCTTCAGAGATCTTTCAAAATTTACATTCAAAGAGATCATCCTTTTGTTAAAAAATTTATTGTATGTAGTATACGTTCCAAACACATTGATATTCCTGTTGTTTGGTGGCTTTCAAGTTTGTGTGTGTTATTCCGTGATTTAGGAATTTGAAATTTTGTGCGTTGATGCTTAATAATTTTTTAGTATTTTTTTAATTTTAGAAAATTGTTAATCTAATTAGTTTCGAACGGTTAAAAACAACAATTTTTAAAAATCTGAAAAAATACTTAAAAATTTTGAAAAAAATATAAAATTTGGTCTTCATGAAGATTTCAGTAGGGAGATCATATTAGATGATTTGGATCAGTCATTTTGAACTAAATTCCGGAGTTTTAATCTCGACTCACTGAGGACTTTTTGCGATGCATCTCACCATAGCTAAATTCTCTCTCTCTCTCTCTTATAATTGACCTTTTTTGCAATTTCTATTTTTGGTTAAATATAGTTTTCTATTTTTAGTTAAAAATCGTTTTCTATTTTTGCATTTTCTACAATTAAAATTTGTTTTTCTTTTTTTGGTTAAGTACATTAAAAATAGTCATGCCAATTATTATTTAATTTAAGAATTAAATATATTTATAAATCTAAGATAGTTCATACTAAATTATTATCATCTAAAAAATCATAGTGCGGTGCGATTTCCATGTCTACTATATTTTAATTATATATAATAGTTCAATGTTAAATTATTAATCGAGGATTATACTAGCATATATTATGTTGTAGCGAGTCGCCAAGGCTCAATTAGAGTCTAACATCATATGAAGTCCTCAACAATTTCTTTCACATTTATTAATTTCACATGAAGCAGGATATTTTTGTACCGTCTAAACTACAAGCGGACCGGTGAATCTGTCCACTACTTTAAAGAAATACATAATCATCATTAAAATTCACCAAGACAAATTTTTGTGTGTAGTTATCCTTGAATTTTTTAATAGGGACAAACCGTGAATATCTTCGGAATATCTTCATCATGTATTATTAACCATATCATGTCATCTCCAAGGTTTCCTTCACTAAACCCAAAAGGAAGCATTTACTTGTCCTATCCAGACAACATATAGTTATACATTACTTGACACATAAGCCATGCTTAATATTAAACTTTGCCACATAATCAGAGAACTGCTTTCATTGGTGGCAGCACAAGCCCCCCCTTAATCCCAAAATAAGTGTTAAATTAATCTCTTGATGATTTTAGTGCATCTCCTGCATGCCTACTTGTTTAGTTTATTGGTTTAGGTATCAATTTAATCTATTAACCAGCCTACTACTTTTTTAAACTCTCTATGACGTACTTAGACCACACTGTGTTTTGTTAAAAGCCAATGAACGGTACAGCGCGCATTAGCGACACAAGCCAATTGTTAGGAAGCGATCACAAAGCCAACCGTGTGTGGCGCTATACCATTGATGGTTCACGTTTTTGAGAAGCACTCAGAAATTTATTTTCCCCCCCTTTTTGTTATGCTTGTCGGCTAAATATAAAGAGGGAAAAAGAAAAACCATTGGTAGAAGAAAAGAAGCATTGGGAAAGTTTGTTTTACATATGATTTTTTTTTAAATATTTCACATTACTTACTTTATCACTTTACTATTATCTTATATATCTCTTACTTTATGATCACTTCATTTATCCATCACCCATGTATAGATTCCAGTACATTGTGAGAGGTCATGTATATAATCTTATCTCTATGTGTTAGTTTATAACCCTTCCTAATATAATCAATATTATTTTGAAAACCGACTCAATCGGATTTGGTGTTTATATACCAACATTTTACAGTTCAAGAATTTGGAGTTTAATCAATGTTTTGGCTTGCTTAATCAAATGCAGATAATAGAACCAGTTGGAAGAGCATATAGCAATGAAGAGATTGGAGTAGTGGTGAAAGAGCTCATGAACTTCATGAAAAATAAATTATTCTGAGTTAGAAGTTTGTATCCATTACTTGCAACATTTTCTTTGTTTGGAAAATGTACTAATTTGACTTATATCACTAAAATTGATATGTAGTGATCTACCGTCCCATTTTAAACTACTCATTTAGGATAGTTTGGTACTTAGTTGCTCATTATGTATGTATACTTGGAGAAAATTCTGTCTTTTTAGATGCATTTGAAACTTATATCATTTAGGATATAAGTTTCAAATGAGCAACTAAGTATAATTTTTGGTTGAAAATTCTGTCTTTTTAGATGCACATTATTTTAGCCTCAACTAGATTATAATTTTATATATACTCTTCACTTTTTAACTTGTCATTTTACATATCTTTGTGTGATTATGGATTATTTATGTGTGTAATGTTAGATATATATATATGTGAATATGTGTGAATTGTGATTGCTGGTTGTTTGGTACGTTGGTACCATTTGGTACGGCTAGCAACATTGGGCTAGCCACATAAAATCAAAAAATATATTAAAAAAAACAAATTAATAGCCACGGTTTTTATATAAAATGCGTCACTAATTTAATAAGTATATTTTAGTAGCACAGTTATTGGATTCAAATATAGACAGTTTTTATTTTAATAACCGTCGTTATTTATGGGCCTACGACGGGCCTTTTCCAAACACCGTCTTTATATTTGTCTAGATTTACAGACGGTTTTTATTTTATAACCGTCTTTAATTTTAAGACAGTTTTTATCAAATTTGCTACAGGGGCTTCTACAACGGATGGAACCCGTGGTTATTTCATTTTATTAACCGTTGCACAATCTCAAAATTCAGGTAGTGTTGGATCAGCGCGTAAAACTATCGGTTTGATGATTCAATCGAGTTGGAACCGGAAAATAAACTGGCGGAGCTACTGATTTGATGGTTTAATTGGCTTGCTAAGAAAAATAGTCAAGCCTGTGACTAAACCCGAAGGGATGTTGATATGACAAACTCTAACAAAGGTTTCAAATATTTTTATCCAAAAATACTCTCCATAAACAAAAAAAAGTTTGAACTAATAGTATAGTGGTGAGGAGTTGTACTTTATGTCTAAAAACTCATACTTAAAAACGAGAACTAATTTTAGTCTAGTGACAAAAGACAACGCAAAAAAAAGAAAAAGAAAAAAATATCAGCTCACGTTACCACAATTTAGAAAAATTTTCTTTGTTCCAAGCAACGCAAAAAAAAAAAAAAAAAAAAAAAAACTCAGCTCAGATCGACTAGCTGGTCCGTTCACCTCAAAATCTCTTGATCAGTTTTTACACTATTTGGTCCGATTTTTAAAACATTGTTTTGTAATCGTCACGTTAGATGCTCCTTCTTCAATACATATTGACTCTTAAGCTAGTTAGTAAGCTTCTATTAACCGTAATAAGAATGTACACAACTAAATGGTTTCCTTAATAAATATATATTACATATGTACTATTAGAAGAAAAGTAATGATATACTCCAAGATTCTCTTTCTTTTGAGGGCCAGGTGGCTAGGGCTGTCAATATTTCGTTCCGCTCACGTGTTCCGTTCCGTTCCGTCCGAACGGAACGTTAAGGCTCCGTTTGGATAGGTGTGGGAAGAAGGAAAGAAGTATCGGGAAGTGTGTAACTTTGTGAAGAGTTTGAATTGTTTATAATTTTTTTTTCATTCTTCCTTTTTCCTTCTTCCTATACCCAAACGCACCCTAAATGAAATAGAAAATCAATTCCGTTTCTGAAAACGGAACGGAAACGGAAATGAAAAAAACGAACGGAACGTAAACGAAACACGGAAATGAACGGAATTCCGCTGAAATCAATGGTAAATAAAGGACAGAACGTTAAACGGAATGAAATTTTGTTACGTTTGACGAAACGGAACGTTAAACGGAATCAATTTCTGTTCCGTCGACTGAAACGGAACGGAAACGAAACAGGTCTGTTCCGTCTTCCGTTTCAACGTTTGACACCTCTACAGGTGGCAAGTACCGATATGCTATAAGATCTCAAAATAATCTCTGTTTATTTTATTTTTGAAGTTAAGTTGCCCCAACAAAATTACCGTTTCCTTTTTCCTATTGTAGAAACAGATGCCGAATAAAGAATGGATTTAGATAGTGCGAATGTGCGATAACAAATGAATGATACAACCATTAGTTGGGAAAGTTTGACCAGCCAATGACATGCACCCACGTTTCAGTACAGAAGCGATCAAGCGGATTATCTTCTGTGTTTTCTTGAAACAATTTTTTAACACGCTGTTAGGCACATAATTGGGATCCGTACTATAATTAAACACATCGACCAATTAAGAATGAAGGGACATTTGTTTGGCTGAGAATTTGTCGTTTTTGCCAACAAGGATTGATTTTGAATGAAGATAACAATCTCGCATGGACATTTCATCAATATGAAAACCACTAAGTTCTTCAAATAACAGCCAAATATCATATCAAATATTGATATCTATACGCTTTATAATACATTAACAGTTTATCACTCGTATTGAATTTAAAACTTCAATTAATAAAAATTCTACATACAAGAATCTTGAAGAAAAAGAGGTCATAAAAGTTAAATATTATTATCATCTCCATTCGATAACTACGAAAAACAATTAAATTCAAAGTTCTTTTTTTATCTAGTTAGCATCAACTCTTTTTTTTTAATAAAGTTGAGTTGTTCGGACTATTTCATCAATCAAGTGGTCTTTGGTTCGAACCAAAGAAAGTTTTTATTTAATATTATTTTAATAATAAAATTACTGGTTTCAACCAACCTTCATAAAAAAAAATGCACTTCTTAAATAAGCGTTCATGTTTGAAAAAAAAATGGAAAAATCGGCATATAGAACAATAATCTTAACCCAATTTTATTTTTATTTTCAAAAAAAAAAGGAGAAATCCTCATATAGAACATCACTGCTTTTTTTAATAAAAAAGAAAGAAAGAAAAACCAGAGTTGATGTCAATGTTTATTTTCCTTACATGTATCCATTCTATGATTCAATCTTCCTAGAACAACCAAATAAGCAGTTGTTTTGCACAAGTTCAATCATATTTCAGTCC
This sequence comes from Rhynchospora pubera, assembly GCA_028095005.1. Classification (NCBI taxonomy): domain Eukaryota; kingdom Viridiplantae; phylum Streptophyta; class Magnoliopsida; order Poales; family Cyperaceae; genus Rhynchospora; species Rhynchospora pubera. The sequence goes on along the minus strand of CM051462.1, from coordinate 153,506,148 downwards.
GAAACACTTATTAATTTATTGTCTCCGATGCCAAATCAAAACAAAACAGTCACCCATTTTGAACCCCATATATCAACATAATTTTTATGAATGATTAGCCGCATTGTGTCACATTCTATCAACATCTTTCACATTAATGTGCCAGAGAACGACTAATATATTGGTAAGATACAGAGAAACAGAAAATGATCGATCAGTACAATTCCAAAAGAAAAACAAATAAAACTTTAAACTAAGCAAAAGCTCCAAAAAAATCATGCGCATTTTAAAATTTTGTTTGCTATAATTCTAAAGTGAGTAAATTACACGAATAATTAATTGAAACACAACGGGTTTTCTACTTTTGTGAAATTTAATATGATTTTTTCCCCCTATATAAGTGTTAATTTCATATAAGATAATAAGATCTTGTTGGCTCTGAGTGAAAGGTCGCAGGTTCGAAATCCGGCTGGGGGATCTTTCATAGATATTTAATTTAAAAATAAGTTAGATGACTTAGATCTCTAATTTATTTTTTAAAAAAATAAGATGTTGTTGGCTCAGTAGATGAACTTTTACTGTGGAAAAAGTGCAGTATGTTTTGTCTTTATATGAAAGGCACTAACTTAATTGATTCTTTTTTTTAATAGCTTTTTACAGTTTACTTAATTGATTTACCAAAAACTTGATAGGAGAAAGGCATCACTATAGCTAGCTAGCTTACTAAATAACAAAACAAATATCCAGAACGTTATTGGATTCTCTTTTCAAAAGGTGTTGTCTTCTTTTTTTTCAAAAAAAAAAAAAAGGAAAAACCGACAAGCAGTAGTATTATTTTGTAAGTTTGCTATATATTTATATAATCACCATAAATTTCCTGCATTCCAAATAAGTCCTAAAAAATCAGAATATTGGATAACAGTGATTTTATAAAATAGTCCTTTTAATTTCTTTAATTTAAAATGAGGAGGGTTCCGCTGCCTAGTTTTTTTGCTGCCACAAAATGCCACAGATCTTTGGCCGTTCAATAAATTTTGATGAACGATCATGATTTAATCTAGAAAATAATCTTTCTCTCTTTAGTATTTTTTTTAATCAAGAAAATAATCTTTCTCTCTTTAGTATTTTTTTTAAAGAACCGCGGCACGATTTCAGAGACATGAAAAGTTTCTCCTCTACGTTATCCTCTACAATTCTCTCATGTGCTATTGCGTTATTTCTCAACTGCCAATTCTTTTTTCGAAGAAGCTTGTCACAAAATCAAAACTCCCTCTCATCTCTCCGTTTTCTTTCCTGTGCTCTTTTTTTTATGTCCAAATTATATTTTTGAGAAGTTAGATGGCTACTTTGCCTCTTTGTCGTTAAACTCAATGTGATCCTCGATGCAACATGTTGCTCTCTAACTTATCTCTACATGAAGGTGACTATTAAATTTTCGATTTTGCAAATAAAAACTTGTGATCTTCTCATTTGAATTCGCAATAGACCCTAATTGAAAGCAAAAAAAAACAACACAAATATTCGAATTGGAATTCTTTCAAAAATTTAGAAGTTTCTTTTAGTTCTCCTAACTCCTAAGTCCCAATAAGATAAGCTATCTTCCTTTTTCGTTTTGCTTTTTCCACTTATTTTTTTTTCGTCATTTTGTTCTTCTGTTTATAGTTTATACCACCAGCGCCTTTCTTTTTGGCATTTCCTCATCCTTCCACCTGTCTTTTCGGTCAAAATCGCTCCATATGATTTCATCATTTTCTCCTTTTTATTTATATATACTATATACAGTATTTTTCACTCAAAACTGCAACATTCAATGAAATATGAAAAATGTCTTTAACAAAATTCTATCAGAAAATGTGAAATTTGAAGTGTAGCTTGCTCTAACTGAATTTGGGAATGAAAAGTTAGAGGGTAAAACATTGTTTCTTGTGTTAGAGAGAAGTGATAGGTCGCAATTCCTAATGTTTTTGAGAAAGGAGGAGGGACATTGGGGGTTCCCGTTCGAACTTGAAAGTTGAAACTCCTTCAGAAAACAATTAGCAAACAAAAAATACAATAATTAATCGTAGAGGAAGGTTGTGGACCCTTCGAAAAGTGTGCTATTGTACTTTTTAAAATAATAAAGAAAATAGGCTGCTAGAATCTCGAGAATTAAATCATTACCGTTGATTGGAATTTTATTTAACGGCCACAGATCTGTGGCATTTTGTGGCAGCGAAAAAATAAGGTAGCGGAACCCTCCTCTTTTTTTTAATTAGATTGGTATTTTTAAATTATAGTTATTTTGGAGTCTAAGGCCTCTACCTATACAAAGGTTCGCTTGTCATTGTAAATGGCGACTATTGATTAATGAATTTTTTTTTTTTTGAACTTTGAGAGTTCTCCTGTGCTATTTAACATTTATCTAATTTGTATTTTTCTTCAACTAAAATTATTTATCGTTATCCGTCATTAGCAGAATGATGATTTAGAAGACAAGACTACGTCAAATTATTTTCTCAAATATTCTTTGACGTATTGGTGATTGACTACAGTGATGTTGTTCTTGAAAGGAAAATCAAATCAATCTTACATTAAAGCCATATATATATAGGCTTATTTGGATAACGGCGTTCATTGAGAATCATTCGATAAATTTTTATGTTCCCTGGTGCCAAAAGTATTTGAACTTTTACCTAGATTTCATATGATTAATTTCGTTATAGTATTTTTTTTAGAAGATAATTTTCTTATTGACTTTGGTATATTATGTGAAGGATGTATATATCCATCTTTTTAAAAAAAAAACTGACGATAGAGAGAAAATATATCGTATTTAAATAATACAAAAAAATTTTTCAACCTAACATTTCTATCATGAGAACCAGCTTTTGGTCTAGTGACAAAGAGCAATGCACCTTGACTCCTTAAGTGAAAGGTCGCAGGTCGAAATCCGGCTGGGGGATCTTTCATAGACATTTAATTTAAAAATAAATTGGGTGGCTTAGACGTCCAATTTATCTAAAATAAAAACATTTCTATCATATATTTGACTTGTTCTCCGGTATAATGGCTCAGGACGTAAAAGTTCAAATTTATAATTTCTCTATTTCCATAACATTAGTTTCTAGCAACTAATACAGTTTGTGTCGTATTACATAAAAACTAAAGTCTTTAAAGTTAATTTACTACTTCATTAATGTTTCCTATAGCAAAAAAAAATTAAATAAAAATTATGCAAGTGCAACTAGTTTGCAGCGTTAACCAAGAAAATCTAGATATATAATTGTTAAAGTAATGAACAATATTTAAATGTTAAACTCATATAAAAATTTGTTAAATAGTCTATAATATGCATAATTTAAATATGAGATTTACTCTAGTATATTATTTTTTATTGAAGAAATTTCGAAGTTAATTTTGACAATCTAATTGAGTAACAAACAAGCTTTTAAAATGCGTTTTTTTCGTTATGACGGTCCGGAGTTGATTAAACTATGCGGCATTTTTTCAGTGAAAAAACGGTGTGTATATACGAACATCTATATCAAACTCATATGTATTCTTGTGTACAGTACTACATTTGCTGCAGTGGATCACTATATTGAACATCTCTAAGCATTTTATTCATGATATATACCAAATACACTATGTTCTCAATACACGATATGTCTTTTGATATTGTACACGTTTAATCAGCGAAAAAAACATAATTTTTTTAACGTTTAATCGGCGAAAAAACGTAAATGACGCGTTACATTATTTTATCATTTTTTCTGTGACGTTCGTGCATTTGGCTACAAAATACTGCTATTTTTAAAAAAAAAATGGTGTTTCTTAAAAGCTTGGTAACAAAATATCGCAAAAGTAACGATAACCAGCTAAACCTTTTTTTTTTTGACTAATTTTGTAAATATAAAGAAACAATGCTGTCCATTTAATCATCTTTATTCTTGCATGTTCTTTTCTTTTATAACACCTTTTCAGCACAAAACATCTTGTGATAAATATTTTTATTACTAATAAGTCGATTCAATCATAAAAAATTTTTGGCTTATCTACAAGGGAGGATCTTGTGTGTGGGGGGGGGGGGGGACATGGATCTATTTTTATTGGAAATTTACTCAAGCGTACTACAACTATCTTGTTATTAATTAATTAATTTTATTTTTTTTTATCTTCTAGAATAAATTTTCACTTGCTTCCTATCAAATTTGTACTACTCTTTGATAAATTTGTAACTTCGCCTTTGCGTCAATGAAAATTCGTAAACTGGAAAGACCAATACGCAAATATTATAGTCCATTATAAGGACTCTAATTTTGTGTTACTATTGGCATCTAGCTTATTTAAGAAGTATTAATGCCACCTTTGAAAAGAATGTCGTTTAACCAGAGGTGGGTTACAGATGTCAAGTTCAAATCTGGTCCATTTGGTCGATAAGATTTGTAATTGCATGAGATCTTATCAAAAATAACGCCAAACCACTAACAGAATTATTAACCACTTTTCGTTCATTTCAGGAGACAACTGAAGATTTCCTAGCCATAAAATAGTAAAGGCATATATATCTATACTAGAGACCCCACCCTTTTAAGTAATTACCAGTTCTAGCTTTAGAACTGTGGTACGAGAGAGAATAAACTGCATCTGAATCTACTCCCAGCACAGTTTAACTGTAGAGAGTATTGACTCCGAGACCAAAATTTTTTTGACAGCCGCCGTCAAACTTTCTAAAAAAAATTCTGTCACCAATATTTGAACCGGTTCTGTAATGTTTTTTACATAATCAATCCCATACAACATAATCTTGGTTTTACCATTGTATTTTCTTTTTCGGTTAGTTAGTGAGTCAAATGGGCAAGTCTGAATTTTTACGAGGTTATTTTGTGAGAAACAGAGCATGAATGACTAATAGTTTGAAGAGCTATTATTCAGTCAAGCATGTATTGATTAATTAGTAGTTATCTAATCATTATAAAATACGTTTGGAAATCTAAGGTAGTTCATGCCTAATTGTTATTTGGCCTCGTCAACCGTTGCTTTAAATTCATATACAATAAATTTTATAAAATTGAAATAATACAATATAATCTAACTTGCAATATAATCATTGTAAATGACAATCAATATAATCATTTTTAAAAAAATCTTCATATGGTGAAACTCGATTTGTTGCAACAAATTCGATGATTATATATCAGTAAGAATTTTCGTATCGAGTGAAACTCGATGATCCCTCAAGTATATGTATACAATTGTAACAGGTACTAAATACTAATAGTGAGTGACTAAGTTGTACACACTTCTGGTTCAACAAATAATAGAACCATTGGTGACGAAAATTATGGTAAGATATAGGTGAAGGGACAATTAGATTCAGTGGCAGATTTTTTTAAGCCTAGGCACAATAAAAAAATAAACATAATATTAAAATTTTCATAATAATTAATATATTTATTGTATACACTATACACAAAAATTCTTAATAAATTACGATTTTATTACTTTTTTTTAATTTTAAGACCTTGATTATTTTCTATATTTCATTCCCATTGTAATAGTTGATTGCCCCCAAAAAAATTGAATGATATTAATCGCCTTCAAATTTTAATTTATAAATCAATAATTCAATAATTCAATAATCTAGAAATAATTTACCTTATCGTGACAAGAATAAGAACCCTCTTATATTTGGTACAGGCACATTCCAGGGTATTTATTTCACAGAAGAACTAAAACTAGCCAAGTCACTTGATTTCCTAGAAAACACTCAAAATTGAACAAATATGTAGCATTCAAAGAATAAAATAAATAGTTTTATGATATTTCTACTATAGTATAAATCTGAAATTAAAAAAGAGAATAAAAATGTTATAAAAAATTAGTAAAATGAGAATAAGTAAAAAAAGTTTTAAGGACAAGAAATTGGTAAAATGAGAAACAATCTAAAATAGAAACAATAGTATGGGTTAAAAAATGTTAAAATGAAAAAATATTTAAATGACAAAAAGAAAAGAATACATTATAAATCATCCATTCATTCTAACTTTCTAAACTACTTTTAGTTTCCAAATGCTTTGAGCTCACTGGGGCATATGATAACTCTAAGTTAAATTAGAAAAAATATAAAAAAGTAACTTTTTGCGTGACGTGAATCAAAGAGAGATTAAGTATTGTGGAAAACTAAAAGTTTGCTTGACCAATTTAAGGAGTAAAATAATCATTTAAGTTCTGTTCTTTTTTTTTTCTTTTTTGTTGAGGTGAATTGCTTCACGAACGTAAGTCCAGGCACCTTTGTGAAAAGAAACTAAAACAAGTCCGGGCACCGGCCACTCTTTGCCTTCGTTTGGATGCGTTGAGAAGAAGTAGGAAGAAGTAAGAAGGGAAGAAAAATAATTATAAACAATCCAAACTCTTCACAAAGTTACACATTTTCCAATACTTCTTTTCACTTCTTCCCTTCTTCCCACACCTATCCAAACGAAGCCTTTTCTATCTTTTATATATGGAACCTTAATTTTTGAAATTCAAGCTCAGGCAAATGTCTGGACTTGTCCTCACGTAGATCTGTCCCTGATTAGATTTTATCTAAATTATTATTAGTTTTATTTTTGAGGGACGGATGACAAATTACCATACCGATTTATTTAAATTAATAAGTTGACAATTATTCAAGAAATCATTGCCAACTAAGATGAATGAATGGACGCTATTACTCATCCTGCAGCTATCGCTCTTTCAATTATAGAATTGATTGGAACTTTACTTCATTGCTAAATTTGAGGACACACTCTACACAAAAAAAAAAAAGAAAGAACACAGAGGGATAAGCTTGCTTTTTATCCAACTCAAGCCGTGTGATTTAGATTATGGACAGCAGGTAGTTATCACACAAAAGATGTATGGATATATAGTATAGCAATGCCAACTAGTACTGGTTCTCAATTACTCTGAATCAAAATTAAAGACACCGTACTACAGTTATCGGTAAGGAACAAGTGGTTTTCCTTCCCTCTCTAGAAATTGCAACCCAAAATTAGCAACTCGTATCATTTTCATCAGATAGCTCGTCTCCTCAAATAAGGGGCCCATGCATAAGCTTCTTTTTAGCTTGTATAATTTGTTTCCTTTTTCCATCTTTTGGAGTCATGCAAGTTGCTAGCTAAGTCGTTTTCTTATAACCCAGCTAACTTTTAATATCAATAATATAGGGATGATTTAGCATTAAAATTTCCGGGACATCTTTTTTTGTGTTATTTTTCTTAAAGGTTAGTCAACGATTATCAACACAAATAATATTATAAAGAACGCGTTCAAATAATATTATAAGTTGACATATTAGAATGTGGAGTCCTATACAGATATGGTCAATTATTCCATTGATTATTCAAAAAGAACGCGTTCAAATCATGTTAGAAACTGAAGAGAAATAAATGTATTGTACACTTTGCAATTGATTCTAAATAAAGTCTTCTAGTAAAATGAATATTTTGGTATTGTAAAATTAAAGAAAGAAAGTCAATTACAAGACAACATTAGCTTTGTTTACCAGCCATTTTGTGGCGCTTTATGCCTATTATGCTAAATGTAAATCATGATCGTCTTGTCGCTGAATAGGACCGAGCAAAAACTCGTAACTCGCGAGTTGTTCAAACTTGACTCTAGAAAAACTCGGTTGTAACGCAAGTTAGCATAACACGAGTTGGAGCCAAATCGGTTTGCTAATGAATCGAATTCAAGTTTAGTTCAACTCGAGTTGTCAACTCGTGAGCTCGTCACATAATATAAATTTCTATTTACAATATTATTAAGATTAATGATATTAAAAATTTATAAAAGAATAGTATAAAAAATTTCTACAATACAATTTTCATTTCAGATAATTTGAACACAATATATCAAAGCGAGTTTCAAAACTATTTTGCTCCAAAACAAAAATAAAAATGGTCACAAATTCATTATTTATATTGTTGAATATATCAAATAATTTTAATTACAATAATTCATAAATTTAATAAAGAAAAATTTTGAAGTACATAATCTTATTTTGAGCTAGCTTGTGATTCGTGAACCAATTTGAGTTGGAGACAAATTGAGCTTAAGCTGGCTAAATTAAAAACTCAAAAGTGTTTCTAACTCAGCTCGAGACAACACAAAGTACAGCCAAGCCAAGTTCAAGTTGACTCCAACTCTCTCGTACTCTAGTATGCATCCATATCGTTCAATGTCTTTATAATGAAAAAAAAACAAATAGCATAGATGGATTGCGTTACAAATCTTTTAATTAAAGGCATTATTTTTTGATTTATTGAAAATGCCATTAGATCAATCTCTGAATTCTCATTATGAACAAAACTAAAGAAAATAAATGTAAAATGCAAAAAAGGCTATTGTTTTGACATCTATTATCTTTTTTTTTCTCATTATAATGATTAATATTCTCAGATCGATCATAACATTAGATAATCGAGTTAAAAAATTATTATTATTATTATTATTACCACCCATTTTATTCATTAACCGTTGAAAACCTGTCTAGAAGAGTCTCTGTATGTAAAATATTGGTCAATATATATTCTATTTTTATTAAATTAAACAATAAAAGAAATCTCCATGGCTAAGAAACCAAAAAAGTCAAGAAATATTTTTATTTGAGTTAGTAACAATGTGTTGGTCCATAACATAATTTACTTATAAGAAATTGCTAGCCCGACGCAAAATAATGTTATTAATGCTTACCCAAATTATATTAACCAATGTAATTAAATCATTTGCTGGTAAAAATTATAATTTGCACCTGAGAAATTGATGTAAATGCTTTGTATTATTGATGATAGGAAAATATCTCATGCTTTTGGGGAGGTATGCGTGGATGACACCTTGCTAGATTGCAAGAAGCTAGGTAAAGTTTAACGGGCCATTACACGAGAACACCTATACGCCAAGTATACCGTAGTGCAAATTGCATTTGATTGAAATAAATATAATTAACTCATCTCCTTTTACTCAGGACACTGGAAATTAAGGTCCCTTCCTCACCTTAGATTGTGTTTTGGATCCAATTTTACCCGATACAAATCCTGAAGTATACTAAATGGACTGTTCGATTAATCTTGCTTAGATTGTATAAAATTCGAGCGCATATTTTATATTTTAGGGGAAATTCCAGCTTGAGTTTAAGATTTTACGTAGCATATCTAATTTTACATTCTAAATAATTAATAGCTGTTGATTTTTGAAGGATAGAAAAGTCATTTCTCATACTAATATAAAAATGAGTATGTAAAAATTTTTCTTTTACTAAAACTGCAGTTGGCGCCTTGCCGGCTTGCCTTCGAAAAAAAATATATAAAAATGAGAAAGAGAAAAATAAAATTTATCTTAGCTCAAGATCGTACATTTCATGGAACTTATTCCTACTATCTGTCGATAAGTAAATTGATGGAAGTATCCTCTTAAAAGTGAAAATAAAAATAATAATAATAAATAATCTCTTAAATTTAAATTTTAGCCGCTACAGACTAGATATTATCCATAAGTTTCAAATTTGCTATGTTCAATTAAAATTTTATCTGGAGCTTAGATACAAAAATATGTAATAATGTAAATATTTTTTTTCAAAATAATTGGCTGTATATGTCAATTTCGATAAATATTTTACTTTGCACAGATCTTAATTAAGTTTTCAGATTACAATATTAGCTATTAAGATTCACAATTCAAAATTTTGTGAGTTCATTTATCTCAACAACAAAAGATATGTGAGCTAAGGATTAACCTTTTTCTAAAGACCTCAGCTTCGTTTCATACTTCTAGACTTTGCACTCATTTTCTAGACGGTGCAAATTCAGCTATAGGATACCTCCGGTCCTTAAACAAATGGAGAAGACTAAGTCGCATAAAAAGACCAAAAGAGAAACCATACATTTGTCATATTGCTCACACATCCGCGTACTGATTACGTCCAATAATCAAGCTAATCGCATACAACGGCAAGACCACTATAAATAGGGGAAGGTAGTCAAGACTCTTATGTTGTAGTTTGTGATCATATTGTATCTAGTAACCTTCAAAATTTGTAGTCTGTTCAGCAAGTACCGAAGTGCAGATATGCTTGTTATCAGAATTGAACATCCTTTGGCATTTGGCTTTGGCTTGTTAGGTGCATTATCTCACTCTTCAATAACAAAGATATTCAAATGCTCTCCACAAACCTCCTCTGTTTTCCAATTAGTAGTATTATATCTGTGTGGGAAATGCGTCGTATATTTGTCATGCGTCAACTTAATCATCTTCATCAATTAGAACTTCAACAAACTATACAAAACAATTCCTTGGTGGCATTGTTCTAATTGTACTAAATATTTTTTTAAAATTCTCATTTCAGGTAACATATTGTCATTTATGGTCTTCCTTGCCCCTTTGTAAGTCCTTCATTATTTCTTTATTTTATTTCATCTTAAGAAATACATTTGTTAGTCTGATATTACTTTCTCAAAAATATGGTGTAAATATACGTGCGTGTTATGTACATATGGTAGAAATTCTCAGAATACATGATTCTGTTATGCACACACGCGCTACCACCAGTAGGCATTTAATTTTCTGACATGCCAGGAAGATCTTGTACCTCATATATGATATATCTGTGTAAGCGTATACAAAATGTCCTATGTGAACTGATCAATCTACTAGTGCCACAAAATCTCAGCCACTCCACAGAATTATTTCTATTTCAATAGTAATGAACTATGTGTTAAAAATGTTTTCTGTTTGTTTCAATAGGCCAACATTTTATAGGGTGTACAAGAAGAAATCAACGGAGTCATTTCACTCGCTACCCTACATTGTTGCCTTGTTTAGTGCCATGCTATGGCTATACTATGCCATACTCACAGAGGATGCGCTTCTTCTCACCATTAATGGCACGGCGTGTGTCTTTGAGTCTATTTACCTCGCAATCTTCATTGTTTATGCCCCCCGGGATGCCTTGGTATGATATTCTCATCTTTTGAATATTGTTAACATACTAGCTAGTTCTCTTTCATTCGGTAGTCAGTACCAATATAATATGCGATAAATTCTCTCTTTGTGTAGGTATTTGCATTGAAGCTGATTTCAATACTAAATATCCTGTTGTATGGATGTTTGGTTGTTTGCACTCTGATATTTTTCAAAGGAAGGAAAAGGATTGAGATAATGGGATCTATTTGTGCCTCGTTGGCTGTCTGTGTCTTTGTAGCTCCTCTCAGCGTTATTGTAAGTAGATACAAATAAGATATACACTTCTCTCATGTTGAGATCTTTTCAGTTGTATATAGTCATAGGAAATTTGTGTTTACACAAGTTTGTGTAAATTTTTTTTTCGTTATCTTTGGTGCAGAAACGAGTGATAAGAACAAAGAGTGTGGAGTACATGCCTTTCTCTCTCTCTTTATTTCTCACACTAAGTGCAATTGCATGGTTCTGCTACGGTCTCCTAAGAAAAGACACCTTTGTTGCTGTAAGTGAAATTTTCTCTCTTCTTTTTATGCTTACTGTTTTTCTGGCATGTCTGTCTCTTCAGTTTAAACTAAACAAACAGAAAAACTTTGCATCTAGAGACCCCACGATATATACTGCTCTGATATATCCTTTTGTAACTCCCTTTTCTTCCTCCTGGTAATTTAGATTCCTTCTAATTTTTTAATTCAGGTACCAAATGTCCTTGGCTTTATATTCGGCATGGTGCAAATGGTTCTCTACTTCATATATAAAAGTCCACGAAATGGAGAATCAACCTCACAAGTTGTGGACATAGAGAAGTATCAGACAACAAATGGAAGCACCGTTGTTGATATTGAGATAACTACTGACTCTGTTGAAGCTGACAAAAAACCTGGGGTGTAAAAAGTTTTACTCTTTTTTCTTTTTATTTTCCCTTCTTTATGAGTGATTAATCCTTGTGATGTAGAGTTCCAGATTGACGCATGGTTTATGGAGTGTCGTGTTGTATCCCTTTTATGTTTGAATAATGTAACTTTTAGGATCATTTTGATTTTGTAAGGAGCTATGTTTGTTATTTTTCTTTGTTTTTTTGTTAGTGGAGCCGACTAGAATTTCAGGTCAATACCCATCACACCTCACAAAGCCCATGCAATTGTCGGCCCAAAATTTGATACCTGACTTGACTTGGTCCAGTAAGCCTTTGTTACTTAACTTCTCATTTTTAATTTTTTGGGGTTCTCTTGGTTAGGAATTAGGGGTGAAAATGTCAATTGTTTTAATCGTTCTTTCGTTTCATTTCGTTCAAAATAAAATGAAATAGTTAAAGATTTTGGTTGCATTTCAAAAACGAAACGGTTAACGTAACACGTAGTCAATTCCGGCCATGTGTATTTTCGTGATTTCGGTCATTTCATTCAAAACGAAACGGCGAACGCAAACACATAGTCAGTGTTGTGTCCAAAACGAAACGGTTAATGCAACATTCCATTTTCGTGATCGTTTTAGACGTTATGCACCCCTACTTTCAATTGAAGCCAGAATGATAACTGTCATCTATAGTTTTGCTATCCCTCGTCATCGCTAAATATAAAGTGAACACATAAAACAGACAAGATAAACATGCATACGATCAAAGTGAGCACTTACAAACAAATAAGTATTGTCATCTCTTGTTTAGATTTTTATATGCACATTCAACTTAATTATTTGTATTGAATCTATTTATTTGTATGTGTTCACTTTGATCACTATTTATGTTCACCTTATTTCTTTTATGTGTGCACTTTCTATTTAGCGATGGTAAAAAATGATAAAATTACAGATGACAATAATCAATTGTAACATTGGATAAAATTAGAGGTAATGATTTGAGGTAATCTTAATATTCTATAGGCTCAACTATAAAATTATTATTTTCAATTACTTGTGTGCGGTGAATTAATATGTGTTAACCAATGGAGTACACAAAAGTTTTATTTTATGAAGTAGATATAATGCATCAAAGCTACTAGGATTTTCCTGATAGACACATGGACTTTTTGACAACTTTCATGAAACACTTATAATATAAAGCCAAGGTTCCCTACTCCTTTATTTGTTACAAAATGAATTCGAGGACTTGGTAATTGTTATCCATGTTATTGATCTAACAAGAATAAGAAAGTTTCTTAATTATATGAATCTTGTCTCTAATTGTTACATGTTGCCTATATATATATAGGCATCTCTTCCTGAATACAAAACAAGGAAAGTATTACAATACTATATTTCATACAATCAATTAAATACTAAAACGTAATCCAAGCATATCTTCTAGATATTCTCCAATACTTCCTCTCAAATTGGAGCATGTAGATCACAAATACCCAACTTGCCAATCAAATAATCAAATTGTCTCTTTCCAAGAGCATTAGTAAACAAGTCTGCCAACTGTTCAGTAGATGAGACATGAGTAGTGACAATCCGTCCATCACGAATTTGATCACAGACAAAGTGACAATCAACCTCAATATGTTTAGTTCTTTTATGGAATATAGGATTAGCTACTATACGAAGAGCAGCTTGGCTGTCACAAAACAATTGCATAGGCTTTAGTTGTGACCCACCTAAGAAGGAGAGAATAGAATTTAACCATGTCAATTCACATGCCAGTGTAGCCATTGATCGGTATTCTGCTTCTGCAGATAACCTAGAAACAGTCGGCTGCTTCTTTGTTATCCATGAAATTAGTGAATTTCCAAGCTTCACAAAAATACCTTGTTAAGGATCGTCTAGTAATCGGGTAATCGGGCTGCTTGTCCAGTCTGAGTCACAATACCAGTACAATTTCAAATCACTATCTGTTCGAAGCAGCACACCTTGACCAGGATTACCTTTTAGGTATCTCACAGCACGCAATGCTGCATCATAGTGTGTTTCCAGTGGTGCTTGCATAAACTGTGCTAAAATATGAACTGCATAAGAAAGTTCTGGTCCAGTAAAAGTCAAGTAAATAAGCCGCCCAATCAACCGTCTGTATTTCTCTGGATCTGACATTACCACACCTGTTGCCTTGGACAAGTTGTGATTTTGTTCAATGGGCGTCTTTGCTGGCTTAGCACCAAGAAGCCTGCACTCAGCCAGGATATCCAGAGTGTATTTCCTTTGATTCAGAAATAAACCTTTAGGTCCTCTCGCCATCTCTAAGCAACCCCAAATCTTTCATATGAAAGGTAGCACATAAATATTTCTTGAACTTCTTTATTGCCTCACGATTGTTTCCTCCAACAATCAAATCATCAACATATACCAACACTGTAAGAAATGTGTTGCCTTTTGCACACACAAACAATGAGTAATTTTCCCTTGATTGAGTAAACCCATACACCAACAGTGTTTTGGTTAGTTTTGAAAACCACATGCGTGGAGCTTGTCGCAGCCCATAAAGAAATTTCTTAAGAAGACAAACCTTTCCAAGAAGTGATGATGCAAAACCTGGTGGCAATCGCATGTACACTTCTTCATGCAAAAATGCATTATGCACATCCATTTGATGCAATTTCCAACCTTTGGCCACTGCTACAGCAAGTATAGTTCGTATGGTGCCCATTTTTGCAACAGGTGAAAAAGTTTCAGTATAATCAATTCCATCCACCTGTCGGTTTTCCAATGCAACTAATCAAGTCTTGTATCTCTCAATTGTCCCGTCTGAATGATACTTAATTCGATATACCCACTTACATCTAATTGGTGTTTTTCCTTGAGGCAACTCTTCAATACTCCATGTACCATTTGCTTCAAGTGCCTCTATTTCAGCTTTCATAGCATCTCGCCAATTCTTATTTTTCATGGCTTCACCAAAATAGTCCAATTTCTTTTCCTTAGTTACTGCATTAAGAAAGATTCTATGTGCTCTTGAGAAATTATTACAGTTTACATAATGAGATATAGAGTAAGGAGTACCTAAGGAGCTAGTTAATGTGAGGTGAGCATATGGAGTTTCAACCTGTGCAGTATAGCAAACGTAATCTCTCAACTTGGCAGGTGGTTGCCTTGCTCTTCCCATCGATTCACGAGTCACCTCTTGTGACGTGGTTGTGACATCAGTTACTGGCGCACCGATATCTAGTGCACTACCAGCATTTGTGTCGGTATTCTGACATTCATTCCCTGATGAATCAGTAACACTGGGTTCAGGTTCAGTTACTAGCGCACCGATATCTGGTGCACTGCCATCATTTGTGTATGTATTCTGACATTCATTCCTTGAAGAATTACTCCCCCTCACTTGCAACTTACTTCCTCTAATTCAAAATTTATCATTCCCAACTGTCAAATCTGGTTCATGTAAATAGATCACATCACTAAAATCTCTCTTGTTTGAGTCAGAATTAAAGTTTCCATTATCCTCATTTTTCTTGGCAAATGGGAATTCATTCTTTACAAACATCACATCCCTTGAAATAACAAATTCATTTATTTCCAAGTCCAAAGTCCTTCAACCTTTCTTTCTAAAAGGATACCCTATAAAAATACATCTCCTGCTCCTACTGCCAAACTTATCTGATGTTGGCTGCTTAACATAGCACAAACAACCAAAGCATTTTATATGACTATAAGATGGTGTTTTACCAAATAACAGTTCATATGGTGTTTTGTTTTTCAAAAGTGCAATAGGTGTTCGATTTATCAAGTATGTTGTCGTCAACACACATTCTCCCCAAAAATGAATTGGCAAATTAGATTGAAACCTCAAAGCTCGTGCCACATTAAGTATATGACGGTGTTTTCTTTCAACTCTTCCATTTTGCTGAGGTGTACCCACACAAGATGTTTGATGTACAATCTCATTATCAACATAAAATTGCTTTATAATCTTAGATGTGAACTCAGTTCCATTATCACTTCTAATACATTTTATTGACTTTTGGAATTGTATCTGAACCATTTGTTGAAAGACTTCAACAGATCACATGTTTCACTTTTCTCTCCCATCAAGTACACCCAAACACCACGTGTAAAATCATCAATAATTGTTAAAAAATAATGTGCACCATTATGTGTGGCAGTTCGATATGGCCCCCAAACATCACAGTGTATCAATTCAAAAGATTCACTTGCTTTATTCATACTAATAGAAAATACATCTCTTATTTGTTTAGCTCTCAAACAGATTTCACACACTTCATTTGTATGACTACTATCACCCTTAACCCCATAAAGTAAAGATGTTATCTGACTTGAAGGATGTCTCATTCTTTGATGCCTGAACACATCATCTTCATTCTTCTTCGCATGACACACCCAACTTGATGCCATTGAATGATAGTTGTGTACTGCATTTTTAGGCTCACCCACACCAATCAGCGTCCTCGAAATACAATCCTGTACAATGCATAACTCATTAGTAAATGTAATAAAGCAATTATTATCCTTGATTAATCTTCCTAAAGAAATCAACTTGCAGTTTAAGGATGTCACATATAACACTCGTTTCAAAATAATTCCTCATGGCAAGCAAATAGACCCATCATGCTCCGTTATTGTTTGTGAACCATTTGGAAGTTGCACAGAACATGGAGTGACTTTGCACACATCATCAAGGCACGTAAACTCACCAGTCATGTGATGTGATGTACCACTATCAAGTATCCACCTTATATCATTTATGTTACCTTGTGATTTATCACTTGAATTACTCTGAAGGGTTATATTAGAGCTGCCTAATATCGCCCTAATCTGCTGCACTTGCTCATCAGACAAGCCTGGAATTGTTGGCTGAGTTCTAGGTCCCGAGACATCATGCGCAATACTGTTATCTCCCTACATCGCATTTGCTTGAGCACGTCCTCTCCCCCTTCTTATTCTAGCGCCACGACCTCCTCGTCGTCCGCGACCCCAGCCTTTGGGATAACCGACAATTTCAAAGCATTGAGACAGCTCATGACCAATCTTTCCACAATGAGTGTAGGTAGGCTTTTCTTCCTTGCGAGCGTGAACAGCAAAGCCTACGGCCTCACTTCGCTCATCACGTCCTCGCACGACAGATTTATGTCTCTCCTCCTGAATAACTGTGGAGTAAACTTTGTTCAAGCTGGGCAGAGAATCCATGCTCCGAATTTTTGTTCTAATTGGTCCATAAACATCATCTAGACCCATGAGAAATTGATGAATTTTCTCCTCTTCTTTCTCTCGAAGGAAATCAGAGGTCAAATTACACACACAACAACCACATGTGCAGGCTGGAACTGTTAGGAACTCAAGTCCTTGTGCAATTTTAATTTTTTATTAACAATTAATAAGCATTTAACAATTGCAAATAACAGATCTAGTCAAACAAACGATTTAACATTTATATCAAGACATGTAGGAGGTTACCTCTTCTAGTATCGTAACTAGAAGGCTCGAATCCTTTGCGTATGATTCGATGGTGTGCTCGTCTCCACCACCAAGTCGCCGGCAACCACCTCGAGTCCACCTAGAAGTTTAACCAAGTTCTACTAGTATGTGCTAGCATACTTAGAACAAGGCTAATCCTCTCTTCTATTCCAATTAATCAACTTGTTTAATTAAGTGGAACTAATGCTCAACACATGAGCTCCTATAGAATGCAAGAGAGAATGCAAAAATTAAGAAAAACAAATTTTTCTTCTTTTCTTTTCATTTGGTGGCGGCCACGGTTCTTGAGCAAAAAAATGGAAAAAAAGATTTTTGGCTTAGGTCCCCTTTTTGCCGAAATCTATTTTTCCTTTTTAATCTCCAATTAACCTGATGGCTAGTGTAACTAATTACACTTATGCCATTAAGTGGCCGGCCCTCTAATTGGACTTAAATGGATTAATTAATCCAATTAATTAATTTTCCATTTAACACATTAAATCTTATATTTAATGGCCCTTTTAATTGCATTCCATTCGGGCTCAATTAGACTTGATAAATTAGGCCTACTTATTTAATATAATTCTCACAACTATATTAAATATTGTTGAACAAAAATAATTATTAACTCATCAATAATTATTTTAGGATTAGCATGTACATTAAAATATTTCTATATGATCCTTTTGATTTAATTAATTATAACGGTTCGCAACGGTATATAATTAATTAATCAAACCATCACATTTTCACAGTACTCACTACTGTGAATAAATAAATAATGCACTATATGGTTAAAGTCCTATTTGTGTGACCCTTTGAGGATTTATGCTATGTTGGCCATGGAAAATAAATCACTATTTATTTCCAATAATCATAAGCGGTATCTAGCAACACGTTATGATTCCCAATTCGCATAAATAAATATTGTACCAATACAATACTTCAATCCTGCATAAGAAAATAATATCTTATTGTCTTGATTCTTATGTCACATGATATCCTTGTATAATCCAAGATAGGAATGTGTCATTCTTGCAGATTACACGTTTCTTGATCTAGAGATGATTGTATAAGTTGCTAGCAAACAATCCATCTCCATCAAGGGGCCCATTGGATATCATCACTCATTAGGTGTACTAACGAGGGACATACGGTTATCTTGATGACCAGTTTCTCCCCGCACAATTCAAGAGAACATAAATAAAGTCCGTATAGCAGCCTTTATCAGGAATCAACGTTAGACGATATTTATTGAACCTATCCTCATGTGGAGAAACTGAACCATCTCAAACTCAGAATCAAACACTTATGAAATAAATAATGACACTTAACACAATCCATATATTTATTTCATTGGGTCATGTCCTGTGCTATGTTCCAGTAACATACACATATGCAATTAAGTTGGTAACTCCTTACCCATGATTTGTAGAACTTAATCATCACTTAACTTGCATACTAGTCTTATCTGATAATTAATGTTCCATGTTAATTATCAAGACTATGGACTCTTTAGAGATATTATTGTCATTCTAACGAATGATCTACAGAGATCTACAATTCAGATCCTCGACCTGAATGATCTGTCAATAATAATCTCTAGGAACAAATGATCAATCATCATCAATAACATAAACTAATATAATAGCCACCAACTGATTGGCATCTAGGACATATCTCTAACAGGAACACGCAAATAACTACCAAGTTAATCCCACACACTCTTCAGGCGTGTATAATAGACAACCACCGGCTGGCCCTGTTGTTTTGCACCGGCAATGTTCGCCTTCAGCTGATAGATACGTGGAGTGTTGCCAACTGAAAATCTCTCTTCCAGATCATCCCAAAGCTCCTTTGCAGTCTCAAAATAAGCCACACTCGGCTGAAGACCTGAATCAATTGAGTTGAAAAGCCATAAAACTAGCATTGAATTGCTGCTCTCCCGTACATCAGCTTTAGGATCTGTTGACTTGGGTTTGATGATTGTTCCATCAAAAAATCCAAGTTTGTTTTTAGCACGCAAAGAGTTTTTCATGGCCTTCACCCACAAATCATAATTTTCTCCTTTCAGGACGCATGAGGTAATTGTCATACCAAAAGGTTATCGGAAGGATAGAAGAAAAAAGGAGAACTGTTGTCAATCGATTTCTTCGCAGCCACCATCTTGTCATCCTTCTTCTCATCGTCACAGTTTGCCATGGCCGTCGTAACACACCTGCTAGGGTTCTGGCTCTGGTAACATAACAAAAATAAGAAAGTTTCTTAATTATATGAATATTGTCTCTAATTGTTACATGTTGCCTATATATATAGGTATCTCTTCCTAAATACAAAACAAGGAAAGTATTACAATACTATATTTGATAGAATCAACCAAATACTAAAACGTAATCCAAGCATATCTTCTAGATATTCTCCAATATGATATGTGTTCTGCTATCCCTAGTTCCCTACTCCTTACACTGTGTTTGGTTCAGAGGGAGAGGGTGGAAAGGAAAGTAAAAAATAGAGAGGGAAGGAATGGAATGGGAATGGGAAGGAAAGTATTTTCCTTTTCCTGTTTGGATGAAATATTGAGGGGAAAATAAAAAGTAATTTTCTTTCCTTCTTTTCTCATGTTTGGTTCGACTAATTTAACAAAGGTTAAATAGTATAAATGACTATTTTGTCCATGATACAATTAATTTCTTTTCTCGAATTCAGCACACTTTCATATGTAGGGGCCAATCTCTCAAATTTTTTTTTGATATATTTTATTATAACTAGTACAGACAAGTTTTCAATTAAAGCTTTATGCTAATATCTCTTGTAGATAAACATAGCATAATCCATCAAGGAAACAAAGTCACGCACAAGCATAGGACAAAGATGCTCATTTCCATTTACCAGTACACGTTACTGCCCCAAACTGTACCAGTATTTACGCCAAACAGATATAGTGGTATTATGAAGTTAATCCATTTACTCCAGACTCAACAATAAATCAAGAACCGACCAAAATTCTCAATAAATTGACCAAATAATATTCATGAATACGAACAAGTGCTAGATATACTTGCATCTAGATGAATTCCCTTGAAAATCGAAAATAAGAAATACTTAAAAGAACAACATCTCTACTAACATTTTTTCTTTAAAAAAAAAGAAGCATCTATGCAAATTCAAAATTAAACTCTAAATAAACAATCACATATTATTTTTGTCACAACTATAGAAGCCAATAATAAAAGCAATTTCTAGTAAGCCAATTCAAGTTGAAATTCATCTCCAGCTTTATCATTGACCTCCTCTTCAGTACGTAACAATTGGTAGAAAATTAGCATACTAAATTTTCACTCAAAAAAAATAAAAGAAACATTAGCAATCTACTTGTACAAATATATATATACCTTGGTAAAATATCCATGAGAAATTCCTTTCGCTCTTCGAAGGGATAATCAAGTACCATTTCAAGCATATTTGCATTTTCAATCAAGAAACGATATGCAAGCTTTTTGTCCAATGGATCCAAACCTAAATCATTGACGTGTTGATATATCTCCTTTGCTGGCA
This sequence comes from Rhynchospora pubera, assembly GCA_028095005.1. Lineage (NCBI taxonomy): Eukaryota > Viridiplantae > Streptophyta > Magnoliopsida > Poales > Cyperaceae > Rhynchospora > Rhynchospora pubera. The sequence goes on along the minus strand of CM051462.1, from coordinate 153,485,292 downwards.
TAGAAAGTTTTGCAGTATGCGCCTTCACCAATGCATCCGTGGACTTGGTAATAGCATCAGAAACACATTCAATGCCTTTCAACAACTTTTCTTGGACTTCTTCTTTATAAGTTTTGTACCTCTTGTTTCCTTCAGGAGAAGAATTGATGTTTGCATCATCAGTTTCATGTGTAGTCCCATTTTGTGTTGACATCCTATCTATGTCAGCACTGATCTCACCTTCTGCAACACCCATCTGTTGAGACAACCGTTGCCTCATCTCGGCTGGGGTTTCGGCACCATCCCCGTTTGCTCTATCTTTTCCATAAAGTTGTTTCAAACTTTCATAATGCGGAACTGGCTTATTCATCCATTCTTTTGCTTGTGGATATGACTTGAAAGTAACATTAATTGAAAGTGATTAGATTTTAGTTAATTATTATATGAAGGCAACTTAAATCATGAAAGTATTCGGATTTTATTTTATTGCATACTATATTATATAACTTCAAAAGTTTTTTACGAGGTTATTTATGTGTAATTGTACTGGTTAAGGTTTTTTTCGGTTCTTGCCAGAAGGAGTATTCATGCACATACAAAATATATAACTTCGAAAGGTGGTTCCTACCTGGATGAAAGTAGCCCAGGCACCAGGCTCGGCATCCCACATTTTAGTATGAGGACTCAATGCAAATCCACTAGTTGCATTTTTAAAGATGTCATAGCATGCATCAAAACCCTTCTTAAGGTATTTGATACGATTTTTTACTTTATCCTTGTCCACCGACTTCTCTGGAAAAGCCTCCTGCAGCTCTTTTACTATGTTTTCATACGCTTGTGTCGAGAAGGTTCCATTAGGACGGTTTCCTATTGATTGTTCGTGTATAAATGCATTGATTAAAATCCGATCCATGTCTTCAGTCCAAACAAGTGATGCGCTTTGAGATGTGTTAGATGCGCTTCTTTTCTTCGCCATTGATATGAGGGCTATAAATAAAAAATAAAAGAAAATATAGATAAGGCTGAAAATATAGTCAATGGAATGGATCAAACAAGGAATCGAAAATCAAGGATCAAAATATTTTTGTTTCATTTTGGTATTCAATAAGATTTGTCATATAAACAAGGTACCTACTCTTATTAGAAGCGCCAGTTAGAAAATTAGAAGCATAAAAACTATCTCTAGAATGCATATAGTGGAACTCAGAAACCAAATGTGGCACACTAGCATCTATGTGCAAGGTTGAATGAGTTAAAGAAAAAGAAAAGGGACAAAACAATTTTTTTTAAAAAGGGCAGGACGTCCCTGATTTGTTATTGGTACCAGTACAGTGTTAAAACCTAACGTTCCAATACAATTCAATCAAATTGAGAACTTGCCCAACTCTACGAACAGTTGAAGAAATAAAATGGTGAAGTTATTTCTGGATTTGTGTATCCTTAAATAAATCAAATCAAGAGATCAATGAAAACATCTTTTAGACAAAAGTTTAGGAGAAACTAAATAACTCGTAATAGTATTGTGTCGCTTGAGGGATATATTGGCTATGTAGCCACAACTTCATTTTTCCTTGTTCTTACGACAAGGTTCTCAATGGGATGCAAACACAAATAAACAACAAAAAACAAATTGCTGAAATTTGGAGACTAAATTGTTAAAATTGATGAACATATAATAGATACCTGTTAGAAGAAATTGAAGATATCAGAACGAGGTTGAACTTGTGAGCCTGCAATGTCTAAATCAAACCAAAAATTTCAAGAACGAGATGGAGAGTAGAGACAAAACTAAAAAGAATTTTAAAAGAAAGGATTGGAGAAATTAATAAAAAGAAACTAGGTTACCTCTCAGCAGTGATGCAGAAGAGAGGCAGCATCGATGGAGAAATTAATAGGAGGGAGACCGTGCAAATAAGGAAATCACGGCGATCAAGATCGCGCGCCAAGCAAAAAAAATTCGCGCCAGGAAGGGTATCGGTGTCAATCTCCATCTGGACGATTTTCTTTTCCTTCATTCTCCGCCGATTCGGAGGGTAATAAATTTGTATAGGAGGGAAATTTCGGAAGGAAACTAAATCCCCTCGCGTAAAAATTCCCTTTCCGATTTCCTTCCATCCAAACAGCCGAATTTTCAGATTTTTCCTTCGGTTCGCTCTCCTTCCCACCGTATCCCCCTCAACCAAACAGAGTGTTAATAAACCCCAAGTACGAAATGTAAGTATGTAACAAAAAATAAAAATAAATTATTGTTAACACCTCAATATACGTGAGTTATAAGTTATACGGTACTTTCTTGTTAATTTGAAAATTTTGTGATTATTTTCCTCACCTTAGTCGAAAATATAATAAGGTGAGCAAGGTTTCAACTTTCAGTGTAAAACGATTCTCCTGCTTGGGCGCCCTTGTTCAAAAAAAATAACTACTATTTTTTATAGTATCATCACTAGCAATAGAAAGACGAGATAGTTGGAAATGTTTGTGTTATTTTAAATTGCGTATGAGTTTGAATTTATATTATTTTGAGTGATACATCCCTCGAAATTAAATGTATGTCAGCTCTTGTTATAGTTTGATTTAAGTCCAATGCTTTTTTGTTTTTTCACTCGTTCAGATAATTTATAATTTTAAATTCACATATCTAGTCACAAACAATTTACTCAGACGAACTGAAAGGATACAAATTTCATACATATTCAAGACAAATCTTGATGCAAATTAATTAAGAAGTCAAATGTAGACTAATTCAGTGTAGATTTTGTTTATTTACTCATATGTTGTTGTCCAAGCGAGTCATTAGAAAGATCTTGGTTGTAAATGAACACATAATTCACTTTGGTAGTCTCTACCTAGTTTCTCAAAAAAAAAAAAAATGAACACATAATTAATTTACTCATATTTTTTAGTCCTTTTGCATATTTTCCTTCGCGGATTGTTTCTGGTCCAAATTGATTTTAATTAGGTTTGTATCCTATTTAGGACTTCGTATTCGGATTTTGGGTTGTTCTAGACTTTTTTTGTTGGTGCCATTTTTGGTAAAGTTATTCCAAGTTCGGATTATTTCAGCTTTAGAGAATAGATAGTGATCTTTAAAATTTTTTTGGATTGGATCGGATCCGATCATTTCGTTCAATCAACGTTGCCACAGTGCCAATTTTTTTTTTTTTTTATAAACAAAAGATCTGGTACTTGCATGTGTTACAACTTCATAGAACTTTCTATCTCAATGGTAGTAATTATCCTACTAGATGATATTAATTTACTCTCAGAAACTTTATTTAAAATTTTTCTTCTAAAGCAGTTTAAAAGGGAATATCTCGTGTCTCCACCCAGTTACAGTTGACTCACATGACCGCAAAATTACTCTAAAAGATTTTTTTTCGTGAGTTCTGCACTTTATCGGTTTGCAGATATATTTCTATAATTTTTTTATCCAACCAATAGCGAGAAGGATTCAACAAAAAAAAAATACAAACAAGAACTTTATCCAATTTATTAGCAATAAAATTACTATTTAATTACACAGCTTTGAGTTCACACGAATTTCCGAATCCAAAGATAACGGGTCTATGAAAGTTCCAATTCAGGTCCGGTTCGTACGACATTTGTCTTTCCAACTGACCCATCCGCTACAGATCTTCATAGAATAATAACGATTTTCTGTGGCGATACAGTCTCAAACATTGCTTTTGAGTCACTGCATCCAGGACCCACACTCAAACGTCTACTTACTATAGTGACTCGCCTTACGAAACGTAGTGTTTATCAAGTCACAGAAATCCGAAACTTGCATGATTGTGAAAAAAGTTGAGATTCTAGTCGTATTTACAGTAAGAAAATTAAAAGGAAACGCGGAGCAAACTTGATTCGAGATACTGCCGTCAAGACCGGGCATTCAAACACCGTCAACGCATACGCAGTTCTTACACTGTGAACCGAATCATTCCAGTTACTAGGTTCATGTAGACCGGACCCATTCAGATTATTATCCGAGAGCCTTGGCGGGTACAAACTACATAGACCAAAGCGTAGAAGAGAGACAAAACTATATCTGGACTCGGTGTTTAATTAAATGCTTAATTAACAGCAGTTGCAAGATGAGTTAATCGGTAATTAAGGCTATTAATGGGACCCGTATACTAAGAAATGGTCCATTTATTAGCTCAGAGAAAAGAGATCGAGACAGTGAATAATAATAATAATAATAAAACACATGGAAACCAAACCGACACACACATAAGCTCAAAGAGAGAGAAAGAGAGCTTGTGCGAGAGAGAGAGAGAGATCAAATCGAAGTACAGGAGTTTCGTTCTCTTCTCTCTTGCTTTCTTCGTATATGCGAAATCGACATTGCGCTGCGATCGTTTGTATATAACGAAGTTTCTCGAAGCTTTCGAGACTGTTCATGGAGCCACCGACCGTACGCAACACGGGGACACTGGAGAGCGGCCATGGTGGCCCCAATACTGGGCTTGAAGGTACTTGTTTGGTCTAGTTTTCTTTGAAATTCGTCTTTTGTTTGTTTAGGAATTGTTAGATAGTGTTGATTTGGGTTGGCAGATGTTAGGTTTTAGTTGGGGTTTATGAAATTTTGTAGAAAAGTTTTCAATTCATGCTACTTTGTTTAGGAATTTGTGATATTTGCTTTGGTTGAGTGAATGCAGATACCCAGAGTGAAATTGCTCTTGTGTTGATCAATAATCTCTGCTTTAGGTTCTTTTGGGGGGGTTTGATTTGTGATTGGGAAATTAACTCAGTGTTTCTGTAAATTTGGCTTCTATTTATGGAATAATTTGACTGATGTGAAATGTAATTAATTCTTTGTATGTATATGCTTGATAGAATCAATGAGGAAGTTAGAAATAGGAGATAGCGGGTCGGGTTTACCTGAGAGACCTGGTGAACCTGATTGCATCTATTTTCTTCGTAATGGATCTTGTGGTTATGGCGAGAGATGCCGTTACAATCATCCACGTGATGGCAGTTCGGTGGTAAGCAATGTGTATTTATGCATTACTGGCCTTTATACCGTGTACCTATTAATTCATAATAGTTCTGATTAATTTTTAACCTCAATTGAATGCCTAAATAGCGCTAATTATGCTTGAAATTGATCAGATTAAAGTTTACAATATTGATTGGCATAGTGGTAGCTTCATATGAATATATAAAATATTTTTCTGATTGTTAGAGAAGATTATATATCTAGTTTTGAAGTCTTGTTGACTATTTCCTGTTATGTATTTTTCATTGCTGAAGCTACCTGGGGCTGGAGATTTTCCTGAACGGCCTGGGCAACCTTTCTGTGAGGTGGTTTTTTTAAAAACTAATATTTCATCTTATTTTTGTGCAACATATGATAACTGTACTAACAATTTTGAAACTTTATTTGTAGTTCTATATGAAAAATGGGACTTGCAAGTTTGGCTCTGCATGTAAATATCACCACCCGAAGCAAGCTAATGGTTCAGCTCCACAGCTTGTCACATTAAATAGCCATGGATTTCCACTTAGACTGGTTAGATTGATTTACCTCATTGATTTATCTTCACCCCAGGATAAATTTCTTTGCATGAATGTTTGTTGTATTCTGGGAGCATAGCATTTGTGGGGTTTAGCTGTGAATTTCCGTTGCTTAGTTTGGGTATATGTGGGGGTTCTTATTTAATTGACTGCACCCAGTATATACCACAAATGATTTAAAAATAAAATAATTTACACTGGTGTCTTGGTCTTTTTTTTTTTAAGAAAAAGGCAATTTCATGAAAAATATAGACAAAATTGCAAAATTCGCAAAGCAATGTTTATAAATTACTTGTTTTGCTACTTCACATTAATAATTTTGATGATGTTATACATTTATGAAGATACAAGGGAATTTTGGTTATTTTTTATTATAGTCAAGGGGGGAAATCAGGACTAAGGAAAGTCATCATAGGGGGTCGAATGTCATGTAACCAGGAGTTTGGTGATGATTGTCACAAATAATAAGCTATAGGTGGGTGTGTTGATTTTATTCCAATGTTGAATGTGATTTCTAAAAGGTTCCATAACAGTTGACTATTGAAATTCATAATAGGGTGAGAAAGAGTGCAACTACTATCTGAAAACAGGCAACTGTAAGTATACCTCAGCATGTAAGTTCCACCATCCAGAGAGAGTTCTGACGACCGAAGTCCCACCGTCAGCTCCAGTGCCACTGAATTATTCGGCTGTTCAATCCTCATCTGTCATCACGCCAGTTATATACCCACCTCTGCCTAGTTTGAATTTGAATTTAAATGTGGGAAGATATCCCATACCACCCAGAAATTGTGGTGCTATGTTGATGCCACCAGGTGTGGTGCCAGTTCCAGGATGGAACCCCTATCTGGTTATATTCTTTTCTCGATTCTTATTTCTTTTGTATATTGATTCACAGTAGGGTTATTAATTGAAACTTGAATTCACAATAAGGTAGTGGGTTACTGCACTGTATAAACATTAAAGATGACTCAATCCCCATTAAGCCTGAATCACTCAAAAACCGAAATGACGAAATCTTTTTCTTTCTTTGAGATAAAATGCAGTTCAGACATAACTAATAAAATTAAGTCGCCTACAAACAAAAATCTGATGCCCCAAAATTCAAGCAAGGTTTCAATTAATTTTATGAAAACAGGGATCCGTCAGTCCGTTATTAGCACCATCAGGCCAGCAGCTGGTACAAGCAACGCCATTTTATAACTTACCACAGCAGATACCATCAACTATACCACCTAATCCTTATGAATTACCTCCTCTGCCTGTGGTGCCTTCCGTGATGGGCCTCGCAAGCAGTGGTCCAAGAGATCAATTTGCACACTTGCCACAGAGGCCAGGACAGGCTGAGTGCCACAATTTTATCAACAAGGGGTATTGCAAATATGGGGCAAGTTGTCGATACCACCACCCCATACCATTTGACCCGAACCTGCAGAGAGCTAATTGTGTGCTAAGTCCTATGGGTCTCCCTCTTCGACAGGTATCTCCCTCCCTCCCTCCCTCCATCCCTCCGTCCTTCCCTCCCTACGTCTTAAAAATATGTGATATTTAATTTACTGGTAGATATACTTCCTCTAGAACTCTGGCATTAATACTGTCATACTAAATTGGCATATAGTAGATGGTGCTCTATAATTATGTAAATGCCACATAAACTATTTTCTACTTTTTTGTTTAATTTACTGATGTTGATCTGAAACATTAGGTGATTAAGATCTTAGTAGTTTGGTAGGTCATGCTTAACCATGCCGGTGGGGTACCAGCTATTATACTGTAATAACTTTTTCTTTCCCTTTTTCCTTCTGAATTTATCTTTTGGAACTGTTAACTTCAAGCTTACTCTGACAGGGTGCACAGCCTTGTAACTACTATGCCAAACATGGGGTCTGCAAATATGGGCCCACATGTAAATTTGATCATCCACTGGGAACACTCAGCTACACTCCTTCAACCTCTTCCCTCTCTGCTCTCTCTGACATGCCAGTCTTTCCAGTCAACCTTCCCTACAGCACAACCCCTACTGGAGATAACCAGCCTGACCTCTTCTCCAGTATGGAGCCTGTCTCTCCGCAACTGACCTTCCCAGTAACTGTAAGCAATTGCAGCTCAAATGCACCTGTTAGTGTTGGTAGTTCATACTCAAATTAAAATGTGGCAGAAAACCAAATGGGAATTCAAAAGGTTTTGAGCTGCAGCTCATAAGTTGGATTTGAAATGTAATAAATACAGAGGTACAGAGGTGAGGTTAGCAAAATTTGTCCAAATAGTAAAATGGTAGATGTCTAGTTCTCTCTGTTTCATCTTTATTTTGTGGGTCAAGCAGGGAGCTTAATGCTGATTAATTGTGGGAAGAATTCAAGAACCAGGGAATATAGCTGCAGGCTTTTGTAAATTCTTATCGTGATTTTAATCTTTAAATTATGTCAAGGGATAATTACAAGGATGCTCTGTTTAAGTGTAGTAATAATTTCTCGAATTATTCAAGAGAAATTTTTTAATGTCAGTGCAGATAATTTCTTTGGTCCTATTCCTCGGGTTGTGCTTTGTGCATCCCATTATTTTTCCCAGTTTGTTATGAACTTCCCTGTTCATTGTAGACATATCACGTCTAACAAGTTTCCGCAGTAATAATCTACGATGGCCCAATGCCAGACGCTATATTATTGCACAAAATGATTCCTCCTGCACTATTGCAAATTTTAGTTTTCCTATTTTTTTAACTTGCCCCGTGAAGTGGTTAATAGTGTACAAATTGGAGTTTAGAATTAATATAACTGAAAGTTTGTGATACATTTGTCAAATATTTATAAATTGGTTATAACGTGCAGACTATAGTTTATAATAAAGATAAGTTTGTGATGCATATGTCAAATATTTATTAATAACGTGCAGTCAAAGTTATCTTTCCATTTTCTTCCACTCTTTTATCTGTTATTAATAACAGAAAGCCTAAAAAATCCTTCATATATAAAACTCCTAAATCTTTATTCGAAAATGAACTCCTTAGATTTTATAATTCTAATCATCACTAGATTCACTACTACTTATATATGCATCCATAAAAATGTCATAACAATTGCAAATAGGTGTAAACAAATTTTGTATTGATTATGGACCATTGATTTGTGTGATATGATATGATCATCTTTGATTGAACCACCTATCTTTACTAGCTAAAATTATTTTGTTTCTTTCCTTGCCCACATATCGGGGCATTTTTGCTAGTTTTATACAAGGTTTTTAAATGTGATTTGTGTAGTTTGACGGTTGAGTGGATTTAGCGTTTATTAGTGATAAAACGGTAGTAAAACGGTTATGCGGTGATAAAACGACAATAAAACAAATAAAATATTAATGCTGTAAGAACCAAAACTAAGATGAAACGGCAATAAAACGAAAAAATAGAATTTGTTAAAAGGTTGGTTTTATATAATGATAACTGAAATACTTTCGTACGGCATACTCTTATCTTTGTGTGGTTTGTGGTTCCCACTCCCCCCCCCCCCCCTTTTCTTTTTGTCTTCTCGCCGTCTACGTGTTTTATAACTATTATGATCTCTGAAAATGCTTTTGCCTCGATTCTTCTGTCAAATTGAACTTAGAAAAAGTTGCTACACCATGAGAAATTAGGGACCAACTATTTAAGCGCTTCCCGTCCACAGAAGTTTGATTTTGGCGACGTTATACAGTTAAAATGACTTTCTTTTACCAATCACAAGTTCACAACCAAAAGCATCAGACACACATGACACTTTAAATAGTGTTTTTCATTTTTTTAATGGTCATATGCTATTAGTGTTAGGTGATCTTTGCCAATAAGACAATCAATATATACAATAATAGCATTTTTATAGTACAGTATTTTGTATTTTCCGAAATTGAATTTGTTTATTCAAGAACCATACATATATTCATATCCATAATTATTCAATCACTTCAACTCCATTTACAAAAATTGCTCTTATAGTCGAATAGGATTCGCAACAACACAAGAAATTCAAATAAAAATTGCGAGTTTACTGTCCCTAGTGTTAACATTTATAATTTCTTTTTAATCACATCAACAAAAAAAAAATCCTGTAATTAGCACTACAGCTTTTAGAATTAGCCTTCATATTTTTCTTTTATTCACATCATAAAAAAAAATTCAACAATTAGTTAATTAGACAAAATGAATCTGTCCACTCAAGTCTAATCTCATCAAGAAGTTTGTTAAATAATTAGTGATGAGTATGCGGGCCAATAAACTAATGAAGTACAACAAGAATTAGACTTGTCAGTGAGCCAAAATCCGCAATAATGTACCAATTAAAATAATAAATGCAAATAATAATATATCTGAACCTGTAGTTGGTTGCTGCCTGAACTTGCAAATATTTATCATTAACAACTAACATGTTTTGGATAAATTGTACCTAACCTACAGTCATAACATGAACAAAGTTACTACAACAGGAAGAAGGACTGAATCAGCTGGCATTTTTCCAGATATCATGAGCATTAGAAGAATGAAAAGAACAAAAGGTTTAAAACATCAGGCAAGCTGTCAGGCAACCTTTCTGATACACTATTTGACAGAAGCTTTTTAGTCCCTAATGCAATAATGAATCTTTACCATGCCAAAAGATCCTCAATCATGATTTAGATTTCTTTCCCTTCTTACCATCCTGAAAAGAGAAAATAAGTTTCATAACCAAAAAAATATAATACAATACAACACCATTTTCAAATGGAGGACTTAGATATCAAATGGGGAACAGTTTGTTACCTTCTTCTTCTTTTTCTCCTTTTTCTTTTTCTTTTTCTCATTATCTTTCTTCTTTGTTTCATTCCCAGGCTCTTCGATATCTCTAGAAACCTGAAATATTAATTTATGAGGTCCTATAATAGTTAGAGATTTTATGCAATTACCAATGCAATCAAGATTTTTACTCAAAGTAAAGTTGAACAGTGCAGCAAAACCTTGAGGTTTTTCCTTTTCCTTTTCCTTTTCTTATCATTTATTTCGGCAGGTTCTTCTTGGTCACTCCCAGAATCCTGGAAAGAATTAGTTTGATCATTACATATTTCAAAAAAAATTCCAAAATGAAGTTAAACAACAAAAAAGAATACCATGAACATATACCTCAGATGAATCCTCAAAAGATGAAACATGACGCACTTTTTTCGCAGAGGTTGAAGGCCCTGAATATAAACAAAATTTCAAGCAAATTATCAAAATATCTAAATTCAGACTATTAATAATGGAATATATCTTAAGAGAAGTTTCTACAGAAAAATATTGTAACAGTGTAACTTCACATCTGAAAGAAGCACCACAAAGTAAACTCAAACTACTAAAAACTAAGTTGACATGATTCGACCTAATTAAACCCAGTTCAGCAAACTTGACAAACCCAAATAGCCCAAAATTTTTTCTCTTTCTTTCTTTACCCTTCTTCCATAAGGGGTATGGAAAAGTGAAAAAAAAAAAAGAAAAAAAAAAGAGAGAGCTCTAGTACTTACTACTGCTAGCTTTACAAGTTTCTTTAGCATTTTTGACAGCCAACTCTAGCAAGTCGGGATTGATAGACTTCAACCCATCAGGCTGCTGAAGCTTCCTTTCCAAAAATTTTGCTAAGGCTGCGGCTTTGTTTGTCTTCACAGGCCCACCAGGATGAGCCAACCTGACAGAATCATTGTTTCAATGGCATATCATGTACAGGCAATGAAGAAGACAACACAATGAAATAATCTTCTTGTGTTGTGTTTCGGAGCAAGACTAGTTGGGAATAACTTAGATATCAAGTGATAACTGTATCTGCATTACCTTTCTACCAAACACAGCCACTATAATTGTTTTGGGATATAACTTAGTAGCCCTCCAAAAAGTAAACCAAATAGAAAAAAGGGAATATAACTTTAAAATACCAACACTTAACGGTCCAACAAACAATGCAGCCAGTAATGCCAGCACAGATTTTGAAAAGATGTTCAGTGGCTTAAATCACTTTGCTGAGCAATGTCAGCAGAATTTTTGGAAGGTTTTGGTGGCTTTATTAATCTGAGGTCATACCCTTCACTCTTTCTATCCTGGCACTTCAGCTAAATCCATGGAGCATAGTGAATCTTTCTAGTTTGAACTGAAAGAGTTCTCTATGGTATTTTCATAACAACTTCTGTAACTAACAACCAGAAGAAACAAATAATGTAGAGGCAGAAAAACTTGGATGTAGTTAATTTATCCTTAATTCTCCCTTAATCATTTTTCATGCATTCTTTTCATTTCCCTAATATATATTCCCATCTCCTTCTTTTAACAATATCCACTGGTTTATTAGATAGTAACACAAACCCATCCAATTGTTATTTATAAAACCTCATAAACAAAATAAAAAATAGTTACAATTTACTCGAGCCAATTCATAAGAAACTCAACCTAGAGCAGTACCTCAACACAAATTGAACCTACAATTGAATTCTATATCCCAATTGAGAAAACCCTAACGTTCTGTTAGCTAGAAATGGCGAACTAACCTGGGATGGGAGCGGGAAGAAGGCGGCGGAGGAAGAGGCGCGAATTTGCTTCCACGAAGGGCGCGCCGTTCACCGACCGACAGAGAAACAGCGGAGTCCTCGGCGTGCTCCGGCGCCATGGACGGCGCCTCCGTTGAGTGGAAGGTTCGAGAAGAAGAGATCGAGTGGAGAAATAGGAAATGGTGGGTTTCGGATTTGTGTGGCGGCTTCGGTTGCGGGTAAGGCCACTAAAACCGTTAAGGGAGAACCACGTTGACTTAATGATCCTCGGACCTCGGTCAAACGAGGAGAGCACTTGTGTAATTGTGTTGATTGCAGTCTACCAGCGATCAAGCAGTCATTGAAATTCTTATTGTACGTCAATAAAAAAAAATATGAAAAAATATTAATTATATGAAAATGAATATTTTTTTTACTAAAGATGAGAAATGCTAGTGTCCAATATATGGAACTGATAGGATCTGTCAATACGATCGTTCTCACGTTTCAAATTTCAAATGACTAATTCGAACCACTCAATGTGTTTCTCTATATTGAAAACTTATAAGAAATAATTTTGTTTCAAATTTTTTTACTATTTTGTTGGTATTTTATAAAAGGGTTAATTAGATTTATGCCACTGTGAAAAATTGAAATTAGTAAAATACCATCACTAAATAACAAATTAGTTTTATGCCATTACAAAATAGTAAAAATTATTTTTTTTCCACCGAAAAATTGATTTGCCAATTTTACCCTTTTAAATATGCCACTACAAAAAAATAAAATTAGAAAAATATCATCACTAAATGACAAATTAGTTTTATGCCACTCAAAAATTTAAAATTAGAAAAATATCATTACTAAATGACAAATTAGTTTTATGCCACTACAAAAATTTAAAATTAGAAAATACGATGTATTTTGAAATAAAACAATTTCTAAGAACATTTGTGAATGTGTGTATTTCAGTCCAAGGCCAAGCTACTATATTTATTTCAAAATAATTAAAAAGAAAAACATTTATAAGTTTGGATGAAGAGTCGTAATAACGAGAATAATATTAGATAAATTATATTTTAAACGGATTAAAATATAATTTAGAAAAACAATGTCAATACTTTTTTCTAGCGCCAAAATGAAAGAGATTATTAATTTAGAAAATAACGACCATCTTAATGAAAGCAAAGTAATTGATTTATAAATTTTTCAGCAATTTGTTCCGTGTGTGTTTGAGATTATGAGCTGGCTAAATTTTAGATATATGCCGCACATACATAGATGCGCTGGTTAGTTTGTAGATTAAGCAATAATTCAAATGTACATATTGGTTATATAATCCAAATTTTAGATATGCCGCTCGTACATAGATGTGCTGGTAACCAACTCTTATTAAATTTTTTCTGCGCATCTATATTTATTAAAAGAGCAGTTTGGGATTTTTTTTTAAATAATGAGAGATTTCCGGATGTCATTTTTAGTATCTAATTATTTAAGGAATAAGATAATGACATAAATCTAATTAGTAATCTAATAGTGGCATATCCCTAATTATCTATTTTTTACGATGGCATAAAACCAATTAATCCTTTATAAAATCGTTGTTATTGGACGATATATAAAATTTATAACATGAATTTTCTAGAATACCAAAAAAAATTAGTAAAATTTTTTAAAAAAAAATGTAAATCTTGGTTTTTTTTTTTTTGTAAGTTCTCAATACGAAATACGTATCGAACGATTCAGATCGATCATTTAAAATTAATAATATAATATTGAATGAATTCATTTTATTACCTTTCACATTATTTAAAAGTTTGTATTGGATTGTCAAATGCATAAGTTTAAGTTAATACTTATTATTACCTTTCACATTTTCTTTTCGTATATTACCTCTTAATTAATAATGACTGGCTAAAAAGAAAGTTTTTTTTATGAAAAGAAATTAATAATATAATATTTCATCAAAAAGTTGGTATGTATTGAATGCATTCATTTTATTTTTCTTCTTTTTTGGTACCGTAAGGCAACGTGAGCCATTTATTTCTCAAAAAAAAAAAAAAACGTGAGCCATTTGTGCTTTGGTCGAGGAAATCATATCGCATACTGTCTTTAAAAGATAGAAAGAACACATCACATTGAGCCTATTCTCTTTTTTTTTTTTTTTTGATAAAATCCGTAGGCCAATTTTATTAAAAATTAAAGTTCACATTACAACAATCAGCTAAACCACTGGTGCCAGAAACCCAAAAGCAACTACTACAGCCACTACCTTACTGTTAAAAAGTTACTAAATAATAGAGAGAAAATATGTATATATATATTTAAAATTTGTGCTGTGATTTAGATTAGCGGATCTGATTGAGTCGCTGAAACCTCACAACTCTCCGTTATTTTCTAAAATTTTCCGTTCCTTTCCTCCATTCCTCCATCTTGTCTTCTCCGATTGCAAAATTGAAGCACCTAAATTGATCGCGCCACTCCTGTCCTCTCCTCTCCTCTCCCTCGTACCCAAGGTTCGCACCTCTCTCCTAGGTTCGCCTCCAGCGTTCGCACCTGCAGTCGCACAATCTCTCCTAAGGTTTGCCTCCAGGTTCGCACATCTCCTCTCCTCTTTCTCATACCCAAGGGCCAAGGTTCCTCTGAGATTTATGAGCAATTTTGTAACGGTGACTAATCATGAGCCACCTCCTAATGTTGACGAGATTTCTGAAGAAATTGCAGTTTGTCTAAATAAAACATTTTGTTGTTACCGATATTGGTTTGTACAACTTGTGTCTGAGATGACCTACAGTAGAAAGTTTAATTGAGTCTTCATATGTCTTAATTACGGAAATAAATGCCGAATTCTTTATCCATGGAGCTGATTAGGGAAATAAACAAACCAGATTTTGGTGATATTAACTCTATGGTGGGTGATGGATCATTTTTTAATCTTCTTTCAGCACGATAGTAAAAATGGAACTGTATTTTTAATTGAAAATTCTAATATTTCAGGGATAAATTAAACTAGATGGTCTTATGTGAGTATATTTGAATTGGTTCATGTTTCAGGGATAAATGAAACTTGATGGCCTTAATTTTAGTCGTTCTGGGATAAATTCATTTCTATTTGAGGTAATCTAGGCATCATCTCTTCTCTTGTCAATTGAAGCAATTTGAAGATAGCATGAAGAAGCAATTGGAAGAATGGAAGACGCATTGAAAGAACTGAAGAAGATAAATAGTGCTAGTTTAAGTTTGTGATTAGGTACATAAGGTACAGAAATACCTGGATACATGGAAACTGTGTACAGGGTAATTGGGTTACTGGGTGATAAAGGATCAAATTTGATTCAGGACTTCGCATGTTTGCTTTCTAGTGGTACGCATGGTACATGGATATTGGATACCAATGCTGTTACACCATGAATTTTAACTATTCTGAATTTGTAGTGAAATTCTGATGTTGCATGATTGAAATTCTAATTTGAGTGATTTGATTTAATGAAATTAACATTCTTATGCTCATTGTTGTTGTAATTAGAATTAGAAAAAAATAATAATAATCTTTCTTGTTTTGTCCGCTGTAGAAAGAAAAAGGGAAAAAGTTCATTTTATGTCATTTATTGGATACTCTTAGTTCATGGTTATTTCCACTTGTGACATGTGGGGCTCACTTGTGAAGACAAGTATGTAGTCTTAATGAGTTATCAGTGCACCATGTCTTGTTGGAGTTGGAAATAAAATAATAAAGAAAAATCAGAATTTCATCTTCTGGATGGTTCTCTCCTCATTTCATTTCCGTTCACACCTCAACTCTATGGGTTCTACCCTTTCTCTTTCTGTACGGCACCAAAACCTTCTCATAAAAATTCTATCAAAAAACCAAAGAAAATATGAATTCAATTTAGGAGCAAGTTTCTCAAGTGGGTCAAGTGGCTGAAATCGAAATTTGTTGAGGGTTGGATTTAATTTTCTTCTCACCGTTGATTTGCTACAGAAATTTGAAGTAAGCTTCCTAATTCTATCTTAAATGAATTATCTCAGTTGCATCTTCATAGTTGAAATTAGTTTTTTCACGAAATTCTTGAAACTAGCTCTAAATCGAAATTAGGGTTTCATAAAGCTTTGCAAAATACATTTAAATTCGGTTTCTCTTTTTGCAAACTGAATTGTTTTTCTAGAATTTCTTTTAATATGGCTGAGATATCAATAATTGTAATCCTAAGTGCTCATGTGAATTCTTTAATTTTTCATTTTTTTCTTCTTACTATGGAAACCAGCCACAAAAACTATACTAATAGGTAGGGTTTAATGTGTAAAAGTTGTTTTTTTTAGGGGCTGTATTGGCTCCAAGCTGAGTTGGTACAAGGTTGGTACCAAGTACAAGTTTTCATTAATTATTTTATTTTTTTCTTATAAAAATCAAATTCTTTTTGTTATTTAAAAAAATATAGAGTATAAGTTATTTGTATAATTTCTTATTTTATTGATTAGCTAAAATCAATGAACTTAGCTGAATAAAAGTGAGTTCCTGTTTTCACTACTTGTTATTATTGTCCAGTCTTGAAATCACTCACTAGTACTATTAATTAACAGGAAGTCTTGTGGCTTGACAAATGTATTCTAGCTTGAACATAGAAGAGATATAGTTAAGTTTTAAGATGCATCTGTATACATAGTTTGGATTTATCTAAATGGTATTTAAATTTTCTATGGGTTTTGGCAGTAAGCGTAAAAGAGAAGAAAATGAGGTCTGTTTTATTATAATTGCATACAAGAATTATCTACGGTTGTGGTTGTGAGTGCAACTTAACTTAAAATGTAGAGCTGGATTTTTGTTAGAGAATAAATACAATTTTTGTTGAAACTTGATTAAGGGTACTGGTTCATACTAATAGTTGTAATAGAATTATTTTGGTGTAATATAAAAGTGAATTGTCTTAGCCTTAAAACTGAAAAGGAAATTTATGTTGTTTAGAATTAAGAGGTTATGGGTGGAAATTTAGGAGCAATTGGCATGATGGAGGCATTATAGAATTAGTTGATTGCTTGTTTTTCCTTTGGTTTTTGCTGCTGTTTAAGGTACGGATTCCACTTGAGTTTTAATCTAATTATTTTTTTATATATATACAGAAATAGAGACTTAATTAGTAGCTTGCATGTTGTGTTCATTAATGTTGCATTCATGAAAATCTGTTTATATATAAATGATGCATGATTTAAGTGGCATGTTGAATGGTATTTCATTGACATGTGTACTGAATGTGATGAGTAGTACATCTTGTGTGGTTGAGATAGACACTCGTAATGTTTGGAGGTGGCGTCATGAACCATCCTACCAAGCACCATGTAATAAGCGCTTATGTACCGGGACTCTAAAGGTCCAGTCTAGAATGGTCAAGAGGTGAGTGTTCCCAACATGCATGTACAATTGGAATATTCATTTGATTGGATTGAGTGTGAATTATTTGGTTGTTGGTAGCCATCAAAGAAGGTGGCTCACAGCATTATTGACTTGAATTAATTGATGGAACCAGACATGCATATTACTAGAATGTCCCAACATTTGAGTCAGCATTTGTTATGTTTGTTTAAAATCTGAATTGCCATGGAATGGTTGCTGATCTCATGTTTCATATTGCATTAAGTGACTGAATTTGAAATAGCTATGATCGTTGAAATGATATGTAAATGAATTCCTAATAAATCTGTTATTTTAATTTGACTCAGTAATGTAATTAGTTTCTAAACTTGAAATTGAAATTCAAGTGGCTGGAACTGAATACCGTACTGAGATAAATTTATTTATCTCGCTCTTCCACTTTGTGGGTTTCAGGGTTAGCGAGCGGGTTGCGTTTGTGGAGTAAGCCATTTGTCGCAACTTGGTGAGCTTGTGATCTCCAAGTATTGTCTATTTTATTTTCTGGACCAAACTTGTATATTAGCAATTGTTTATATTTGACTACATAATTGTGGTATGATGGTTTGGTTAGTTTGTACTCTCGTATGTTATATATAACTTCTATGTTTTAAACTATGTAAATTTTTCATATTATCCGTTGGTGGCTTAACTAGTATGTGCTCAGCTAGTATACGTATTTATAAAAAAATCATGTAAAAGTAATTAGACAAATCTGAACTATATCTCTTGGAATGCTTGTGTCTTTGGCATTCACTTACGTAGGCTCCGTTTGGATGGCTTTTTTTCGGAATAAGGAATAAGGAATAATCACTTTTTACCAATAAATTTATTTCTAACCATCCAAACTCTTCACAAAAGTTACACACTTCCCAATAAATTTACCCCTTCCCAATAAATTTCTCCCCTTCTTCCTTCTTCCAATCTTATTCTCAACGCATCCAAACGGAGTCATAATGAATCCGTAATTTTCTTGGCTAAAAGATGCATGCTTGGTGCTTATTTTGAGAATTGTAAGTTGTATCTGCTCTATGAAACTTGTTGTCTTGCGCATCTAGATTATGGATACTGTGAAAATTATGGCTATTTTATATCATATATTGAACTACAATTGCTATATCTAGTGTTACTCATATGGAATTTGTAATTTTCACATCTAAGATATTTGTGTAATTGTATTTTGAGAGAACTTATATTTTGTGCGTAATTGCATTCATTTCATTTTAAATTGTTTAGTTCAATTCATACGATAGTTCTGTTTGAATGTTAGGAGCATGTGAAGTGAGGTAAGGGTGGTTAGGTATATGAAATTGCATGCATCCGTAATTCTGAAACAGTTTAAAATGTTAGTCTCATCGTTTCTACTTTTGTCTACTTGTATATTTATATGCATATCCCTCTATATGGTTAGACTTTGTGCAAGAAATATTTTATATATACATAAATAAATACTCTTTTAGGCGTGCCTATCTACTACTGTGTTGCAAGCAGATAGTTAGATCTTCAATCTAATAATTATGTGTGTATATTAGAATTTGGTTATTGGGGTTGTACATAATGGTTTATGCTGCACCCTTATAGCTAGAACTCTGAAATTTATAAACTAAATTTTGGATCACACGATATTTTAGTGATATTTGTATGTAAACAATAGTTAAGTCTTGAGAAGTGTAAAGGTAGTCTTTGTGTTTGTAAATCTAGAGCACATACTTTGGATGCTTGTATTATTAGTTTTACTTTTAATTTTAATAATCTGAACACCTTCTTGGCAAATATAAAATATAGGTACATACAATTTCTTTTAAAATGCTTATGTATTAGGTATTTATTTATTTGTTTTATATATGATTGGAGATTGCAAATAAACGCTTCATTCTTAATTTTCAAGTGGTGTGTTTATATGTATATTGTGATTCTTAAAAGTCAGGAAGTAGAGTACGCCTTGTGTGTGTGTGCGAAGGCAGCATACACTCAGTCGACACCCCGATTTTGGGGTGTGACAAATGCGACTTAGGTACTGAGTACTAGATACATGAAAATAACATTCAAATTAATAATTGCCAAACCTATCTCCCTGTCCTATCATCTTAGTGTCAAAATTGACGAAGTCTTTATTGGTAAAGTTATGAAATATAAGATTTAATTACGAAGAGAAAAGTCTCGGTGTTTTCTCAAAAGGATAAAATTTGCCAATGGAAATTCACGTACCAGCAGAGATAAAGGTGGAGAGAGGAGGCCAAGGCGGAGCCTTACGTTTTGGATTTAGTTATGCTTCGAAGGCGGCGGCAGAGAAGAAGTAGAGTAGAGGTGGAGTGAGGAGAGAAGAGGTAGAGGTGGAGTCGTGGAGAGAGTAGGCAGCCGCGGAGGAGAAAAGGAGGGTACGAGCAGCCGTGAGTTTAGAGAGAAGAAGAGACCTACGGAGGAGGAGAGTTTTTAGTAACACAATAATAGAAACGGAAATTTTAAAACTAACGGAGAGATCAAGTCTATCAGCGTCTCTATCTCAGCCCCTCATCTAAATATGCAGCTCGAATATTGAAACGATCCGACAGTACAGAAATGTTGTGCATAAGGCCCAAATGCACATTAGTGTACTATATATAGAGTTTTGCTATGGTGAGTCGCAACTCACAAGAGGGTCCGTGAGTCAGCTCAAAACTCCTAAATCTTGTTCAAAATGGCCGATCTAAACTGTTCCATACGATCTCCCTATCGAAACCTCCATACTGACCAAATTTCACATTTTTTCGAAAATTTTTAATATTTTTTTCGGATTTTTAAAAATTGCTATTTTTGAACGGTTCAGAACTAATTAGATTAACGATTTTCTAAAATTTCAATAAAATACTTAAAAATTTTGAAAAAATGTAAAATTTGGTCAGCATGGAGGTTTCGATAGGGAGATCGCATTGAACGGTTTGGATCGATCATTTTGAATAAGATTTAAGAGTTTTGAGTCCGACTCACAAACCCTCTTGTGAATCCAGACTCACCGTAACAAAACTCTATATATATATATATATATATATATATATATTGCAATTCCGATCCGGTGCCTTTGCTCTTTCCATTTAAAATCAACGTCTTCCACTTTTATTCTGAACTAACATCTGATCTGTGCCGTGGATTCGAATTGATCAGACACAAAAATCATCTGTTATTCAACCAAGCACAAAAATCAACGATGTTGATCGCGTAAAAAAGGTAGGATACTTTTACATCCTTAAATTGGTACTTTTATAAATAATAGGGATGAACAAACATACGAAAAGAAATTAACACTCTAGATTGTAGGAAGATATAATGGATTTTATGATTTTTGTTTAATCTGATAAAAAATTAATTTAGCAGGCAAAGCGAGATTTAAAAAGAAAAAAATTAAAGCGATAATAACATGAAAATTTGTGTATTGTTCATGTATAGTTTGTATTTCATTTTTTTTTCCTTCAATAAAAAAAATTATTCTTTCTTCCGATATTAAATTATTTTTAACTGGTTTAGTCAAATTTAATTAGACAGTTGCTGCTCAAGGTATTTAAGCTGGCTAACATATCTAGGGTAATATGAAGTGAGCATGCAATACTAATCATCTTACATTCACCCACTGAGAAAAACTTATCAACAACATTTTGATCTTAATTTCAGGACTTCAGTAAAAGACTAGTAATAGATTACCTTCAACTCGCTTCATTCCTTTCTGTTATATTAATTTTCCGGTTCATTATCATAGTATATAACATGCAAAAACCCACATTAATTTTTCTAACTCATAAAACATCTGACAAATAAATTATACACTAAATAAATCCACAGACAACAAGTACACAACCTACACAAGCTAATGAACACTAAAATCAACACAAGCAAAAAAAAAAAAAAAAGGTCTTGTTGCAAGAAAAATTCTTCAATGCAATTTTTACAAATCTATATTTCCATCAGTTGCACATTGTCAAAACAAAACCATAGAGTAAAAACTCAAAACAAGTTGTGAATCACCAACAGCAACAAAAGAATAGCTAGTGAATTAACAACAACAACTAATCCTTTTGTCCTAAACAAATTGGGGTGGGTTAGAAAAGAAACCCAGAAAAAGTGACCCAAAAAAAATTAAAATAATAATAATAAATGGAAGTGAATTAACAAAAAAAAGATACTGACAATGAATACATAACAAAATCAAACAATTCTTTGAACCAAAGCATCAACATAGCCAAACCCATCCTCATAATCAGGCCCCGTCCAGTAACCACAAATAATAGTATTTACACTCAATGATGTACCATTAACAGTATAGCTTGAATTCAACGAGTAATCAAGTCTTTTATGCAAGGACATATAACTAGAATAATAATCTCCAAACTGTCTGATAGCATTCGCGCCAGTTGCTGTACAAGGTTTTAATAGTTTCCAACCTGAATTTGATTGATAAATGTGAAACAATAAGATAAGACACGCATTTCCAGGCAATAAAAAGAAAAGAATAGGAAATCTATTATACCATTGGAAGCTACTTCCTTTGAGATTTTGACTCTAAATGGACCTTGCTGTACCTGTTTCCAAAATTTAAAGAGCATTGGAGGATTGTTACCATCACATGTATAAATGTCAAATTACATAGTGCTTTAAGTAATTTGCAGAAATCAAATTTCATATACTCATTTAAGCCTAATTTAGCCTCAAACCTAAAACCCCAAAATAACAAAATTTACCAGGACAAGACGTATAGGCCGGTTCAGGTACGCGCGTGCGCACACACACACACAATACCATGGCAAGTTCTGGTATGAATTGGGTTTTTATAAAGTGGTTACAAATATATAAGTCCAAAGACTCCAAATTTTTTAGTTGAAGACTTGAAGGTAGTAATGGCTTTACCTCATTTAAGGGTTTCCAGCAGCAATGGGGAAACAAGGCGTCGCCAAAGAATAATGGTTTAGAGACTGCACCCGCCATTGGAGAGCACTAATACTAGTTAACAATCTGACAAGGAAATTCAGATAGTCTCTGTCCTTTAAATTTATATCGGGAACGGAAAAAGAAGAGAATTACAAAAGGTTTGGGATTTTGGAAGGGGAGGGTTTCCAGTAGAAAAAGATAAAACCCTAGATCCTCTGCGGATCTTTAAAAAAACACGCACCGCTGGTGTTTTTATCTCAACCGTCCGATCTAAATGGACGGTCGGCTCAAGAGGATCAAAACTCCACCCCAAAAAAAAAAAAAAAAAACCACTTTAGAGAGCAAAAAGAAAACCGGGGCTGATGAGTCCCGATTTTTATCATTCTCTATTCGTAAAAAATGCGTAATTTCTATTTTTAAAAATATTTCTTCCAGCGCTCATTTTCTCTCTCTCAGCGCTCATCCGTTTTCTTTCTCTCTGTTTCGTTCACTTTTCCTCCTCCTCTGCCTCCCTCCTTCTCTTATTCACTATTTTTTTGTATTCTAGTTAAAATGTATAACTGTTCTAGTTAAATCATATAACTGTTCAAGTTAAAAAGTATAACTGTTCTGATTAAAATACATAAATATTCTACTTAAATACGTAAATATTCTAGTTAAACACATAAATGTTCTAGTTAAATATATAGCTGTTCTAGTTACGATATTAACCAGAACACACATATATATAGAGGATGGCTAATGTGCCATAGATGGCACAGAGGGTCCCGTGCCATAGAGTCATTTTTCAAGATATAAAATTCAAATGCTCAATTCGAACCATTCAAGTTATTCATCATATTAAAATACACTTGGAGACCAAATTTTACATTTTTTCGATTTTTTCTGCTATTTATTATGATATTTTTAAAAAACGTTATAATTGGAGTATTTCAGACCCTCCAATTTGAACATATCAAAATAAATAGCAAAAAAATTCAAAAAATGTAAAATTTGGTTTCCTATAGTATTTCAATATGGTGATCAATTTGAACGGTTTGGATTGACTGATTGAATTTTGGATCCTAAAAAAATGACTCAAAAAAGACATCTATGTCATTGCCATCTATGGCACTTTAGCCCACCTATATATATATATATATATATATATATATATATATATATATATATATATATATATATATATATATCTATTACATATAAAGCACCCTTAGCAAGGTTAGCATTTTTCACACAAAGAGGTCCAAACAATTTTGTTAGCATCATTATAAACCATTGATCAATATGATGTACGATTTGGATCGCTATTTCTATAAAGGAGTCGACTCTACACACAAATAAGTTAGGTCGCTGATAATTGGCAACAAATTTCCGTAGCTATCGCACGAAAGTTCGAATCCCAGCCTCCGTTATTTTTTTTATTTATTTCTTTCCGTCGAAACTGTGTTATCCCTCTTCCCTCCCCTCTTCCCCTCTCTCTTCCGATCGCATAATATCAAATATTCTCAGATAAGGAAAGCAAGGAAAAAAAAGAAAAATCGCCTCCACAGCTGACACCTCGCGCGATTGTGAGATTATCGCTAGATTGTGAGATTATAAAAGGGAAGATTCAAACTAGGATTTTTTCTCGCCCCCTCCATCTTCCCCATCTCTCTCTTTCATAAATCGCCGATCTGCTCAGGTTTTTCCTTTAACAATCTTCGAAGAATCATGGATGCCATCGATTCCGTCGTCGACCCATTGAGAGTGTTCGCCAAAGACAGCGTTCGTCTTGTCAAGCGTTGCCACAAACCCTATAGGAAAGGTAAGGATTCGTTTTTTTTGGTCTCCCGATCCTTAATCTCTTTATTCGAGTATTTTGTGGTTTTAAGCAATTGATTGATTCCTGATTCATGTTGATTTGTTCATTTGTAGAGTTCTCGAAGGTGGCTGTCAGCTCCACTTTTCCGTTTGGCGCCTCGCCTCGGCGCTTGGCTTCCTCTCCTGGAGTCTTCTCATCTTCTCTCCTTCAAAGGTACATAGTGAACTCAAACTATCAATTTGAAGTCTTTTCATCTTCTCTCAGCCCATCAGGTCGTCCGCCGTCATCCAGGCCACTCTTCGCACCGGGGCTCAGGCCTTGCATCTCGGCAGAGCGTCGATTTCACTCAGTGCAACATGTGTTTGGTACAAAGAGATTTAGAGTAGTTCTCAACATGTAAACACTATTATAACACATTTTAATTGGTCACACGTACCATACTTTCCATGCTAATTTGGGACTTACACTTTGACCTACACGTGTTGGCCTTCATGGCGTTAAGACTTTTGTTTAGTTCGGCTTATTATCTCAAACTAAACCATATTTCTACTCCAAACAGTAAACCATATAGGACCTCAAGCAAATTCAGTTTGGAAAGGGAGACACAGAAACTAATTTCAGTGAAGTGAATGAGTTGCTATCCATGTTACGCATTTTGTTTTGATAGTTCAAATTTACTTCCTATTATATACCACATTCTTCATTTGTTCGGTCAATAAATCAACAGCAATAAATTTATACAATTCATTGGTGATGAGGTTAGGTTTTAGTTTGACCATATAACATAGAAAGGGGTACAAAACAATTGCATAAGGCAGTACGATAGTAATAATCACGTCTATACATATCAGTGCTCATGCTCACATTCACCAATTAGTTTATAACTTAATTTGCAATTTCAATTAAGACAATAATGAACTCTAGCAGCTATTTTTCATGAATGCAATGACACTCATACGGTGTCAGGTCTTCTTCTCTTCTTTGCTTCTTCTTCTCTTTTTTAATTTAATTTAATTTAATTAATTCTGGGTATGTCACGTTATGTTATGTTATGTCGGTGAAAACAACAAGTTCTCTTATGGGTATGCAAGCTCCACTGGGAAAAAAAGTACTCCATGGAAGATTTCTATGAAACCCGAATTGCTTCTGTTGATAATCAACTTGTTGGTTTGTTTGGCATCTTTGATGGTACTTCATCAGTATCAATCTCAATTCAATTAATTGCCTTTCATGGTAATGACTATTTTATTTTCTCTGCCTAGGCCATGGCGGTGCTCGAGTGGCCGAGTATGTCAAGGAGCACTTAATCAGTAACTTGATCCGCCAGCCTCATTTCATTTCCGATGCCAGGAAGGCTATAGGTCCCTCCTCTATCTTCCTTTTCTTCTTCTTTTTTCTTTTCTATTTTTTAATTTTAATTTCAACTCCTCATCCCATGCATGCCTTTTTGTTGCAGTCGATGCCTACAAGACCAGGACTTTCTTGCTTCAGACAATAGCCAGAACAGGGATGCCGGCTCCACTGCCTCCACAGCCGTGCTCATAGGCGACCGCCTTGTTGTCGCCAATGTCGGCTCCACTACTTTCCCTCTTGACATGCTCTTGTTTTCTGTACACAATAACACAACGCAGCCATATCAGCATCAAGGGACCATAAGCCAGACCAAACTGACGAGCGCCAGAGAATCGAGGAGGCAGGCGGGTTTGTCATGTGGGCCAGTATGTTCATTCTATCTGCATAAGCCCTTCCTGGTTTTTACAATAAGGGATCATTGTCTATGGATACTTCTCTTATTTGAGTTCCTATTATCTTTACTACTCATAAAAGCATCCTACGAAGGTTGTAAGAAAAATCAGATAAGAGAAGTATCCATAGACAATGATCCCTTGATCGCTATTTCTGATTTTGTGTTAGAATTTTTCTTTAACTCAATTGTTGTTCAAATATATGGGATTTCAGCATAAATGCTTTTTTGTTGCTAATTTTGTTTTATTTTTTTGCTGGTACATATGATTACTGTTTGAAATTGTATTGTCGTTTCACTCATTGATGTAGCTTAGAACTTGGATGAGACACATGAATGGAAGGTGGCTAGAAGTACTCTCAATATCTCGATTGTCCACTTTCTGCATATTTCTATATGGATAGCTTACTTGATAGCTTACTTTTGTACGACTGGGTGTGTGCTTGTTTGGTAGGAAAAAGGTACTCAACAGCTCCTACCGAGCCATTTGATGCCTGGTAAAACCTGATTCATGTCCCTAAATTTGCTTTATACTTCTGAGTTCTGAATTGTAAATTAGTGTTGGTATAATCGAATTTCACGCGATGGTCAGATTATGACGTGTACCAAGGGCTATAACCCAAGTGCGGTCCTCAAAAAAAAAAAAGAAAAACATTAAGAGATTGGATACCCCAGTAAATTTTTTTTTCCATAATTTACACATTGCGTATTTGCATGGTTCACTTGTTTTTTATGCAATAAATAATTTACACATTACGTTTAAATTTTTTATAGTTCCAGGGTCCTTTTTAAAATTTCATTTACATGTACATTTTATTTAGTAAACATTGAACAATGGAACCAGATGGACAATATCAGAAATGCAGATGCTCCACATTCTTGAAGCGTATAAAAGTTTCTACATAATCTAGCATCTCATATACTGACTTACATATTTGTCTTTTGTACAGAACTACTCTTCAATCCTGATTGTCCATCCTGAGATCATTGACGGTCAGCCAGGCACGCTTGTGGTGGAGTCCTTTGCTGTAGATATACCAGATGGAAACACTGATGACGAGACTTGCTTTTTTGTAAAAGCCCTTCTGAAATGCAACCTCAAGGCGCTTGTTGATGTGTCTGAGCCCATTATGTTTTCTGTTCAATTAAGGAGTTAGTTTGGATTTGGGTAAGATTAACTGCAGATTTGGCGGGATTTGTTAGTGGTTGTTCTGTAAATATTCTAATATTGAGACCTACGGCTAAGAAGAAGGCATGCTTGTCGGAGTTTAGGCGTAAGAATGTTAACAAATTGCATTTTTATTTTTGGACTTACCTTGTGCCATTTTTTGGTTAATTGTTATATTTGAGCCAAGTCTATAATTTGTAATAACTATATGAATTCTTTATTGCTTCTCTAATTCTCTGTACCTTTTGCTCGTTAATTTTGAACTCATGAGCTATCAGGATACAGGATGGTATGAGGTACAAATGTACAATAGATCATGTACTGTCTCTGGGTACCGACATATTACAACAATGTCTTATCTTGTTTACCAGATTTACAAATCCAAACTTGTTTTATAAATCACTGATACAAGAGAGCCCCGGATCTCAGTTTTAATTTTTAGTCTGTATTTTCTGAACCAAATTTAAACACTGAATTTGTATGCAATTCGAGTTGCAGGGATCTGAACATTCTATGCTCCTTTATTTGTAATGTGTACTATATGTAGAGTCTCATGCATGATGTTTATTCGAGTTGCAGGGATCTGAACCAATTAGATTAACGATTTTCTGAAATTTCAAAAAAATACTTAAAAATTTCGGAAAAATGAAAAATTTGGTCTACATGGAGATTTCAATAGGGAGATCATATTGGACGGTTTGGATCGGTCATTTTGATCTAGATCTAGGAGTTTTGGTCGCGACTCACCGGAGGGTCCGTGAGTCGCGACTCACCGTAGCTAAACTCTCTCTCTCTCTCTCTCTCTCTCTCTATATATATATATATATATATATAGAGGATTGCTAAAATGCTATGCATAGCACGGATATCCTTCGTGCTACGGATTCGTTCTTGAATTTAATGCTTCAAACATCCGATCCAAACCATTCATAATCTTCTTCATATTGAAATCTCATTAGAAACCAAATTTTACATTTTTTTGAATTTTTTTACTATTCTTTTCAGATTTTTGAAAATACTTAATCTAATAAATTCTGGACCCTTCAATAACAGTGATTTTAAAAAAATTTGATAAAAATAGTAAAAAAATTAAAAAAAATGTAAAATTTGGTTTCTAATAAGATTTCAATAAGTAGAAGATAATGAACGGTTTGGATCAGTTGTTTGAAGCGTGAAATGCAAGAACGAATCCATAGCACGAAGGTCATCCGTGCTATGCATAGCATTTTAGCAATCCTCTATATATATATATATATATATATATATGTGTTAACTAAAACAGTATATCTAATATATGATAGAAGAGGAGTACATCTAATATATGATAGAAAAGGGAGGACGATGAAAACAATTCCGAAAAGAAAAAACGAGAGAGAAAATCAAGGAGGCGATCACTCCTCCGCAACTATCTCCACCTCTTCTCTGCCGATCATAATCCCACTTGTGTGAGTCATGTCCTTCCCAAACCCCAAATAAATTATAAGATCGTCTCTCTCTCTGGAATTTCTAAAAACCCTAAACCCTGGAGCTTCTTCCTCTCAATTTAAGTTCTAGAGGTACTGATCTTCTACGGTAGTTGTTTGATTTCGACCTACATTTTCCTAATTCGGTTCCAATTTTGTATTTCGATCCACATCTTAGGTTTTTAAGACGATGTAGAGTAACACGACTCGCCAAGAAAAAATAACTCAAAAAGCCTTAAATGTAATTAAGGACGTAGGGTTTGAGCAAGAGTTTACATCATCATACTTCATAAATTTGTACCACTTTACACCACATCAATTGATATTTGATAGTATTGTTAATACATAAAAATATCCTTATTTCTTTTGTGTTTCTTTTACTTTCGTTTTTAATGTTTGTGATTCTTGTAAAAATTGTTCAGTCCAAAAACACAAGAAATGCGGCTCGTGGAGGAAGAGGATCACTTGTGAGGGGTGGGATAATGAGCTTCAACAACCAGATGTCTCTAAATGAGAGAGATGAGATGGCTAATGAGAAAGAGCTACTCCTAAAAATAAAGCAAGATGAGCTTGATGAGGCTGAAAGGAACATCGAGGCAATCTAGAATTTCTTTCGGAGCATTTTGTGTAGTAATGTAAGTTTGTCTTGAGCTATTGTTACATGCGCTTTTTTAGTTTTTTATTGTTTTTTGTGAGGTTCACTCGCATGTATTTCTGTATTATGAATTTGATGGATACTATATGTGTTCATTGGATACCAATATGTATCCACAAGACAAAAGAAAAAATATAGTAATTTAATCTAAACGAGTCACGGTTCAAGTCCGCAACAAGTTGTATTTTAGCAAGCACTAGACGACTCACATCATCATTCGAGCTTGAGTGGGCCCATCTGTTACAAGAAAAACAAAAACTATTGGTGTTGTTTTAAAAACTCTCCTAGCAAAGAAATGCAGAACTATTATTCGGTAAACAAGAAGATGCGACCCCGGTTATATAGGTGATGTGGTTTTATTCGGTAACAAAGACCGATTGTTCGTCGATAATAAATTATCTTTCATTTATCTATATGATCGTGTGGATAGGTTATGGCCTTCTTTTATTCATAATTCAAAGAGTTAAAATAGAAATTGAGTTGCATAATAGATTTTTTTTCAAACAAATCTTTTTTTTTCTACCAGAATTTTTTGGGTTTGAAGAAAAGAACTAACGACACTGAGTGATTTGAAGAATTATCTTACCAAATAGTCTTTTTATGGAGAACCGCATTGAAAATGCCTTGAATTTGATTGATCAAATTGAGAAGTTATTACATGTCACGTCTATATCTGACGAGGATTTAAAACATGCTATTGAGAATTCCAAATAGGTTAAAAATTGGATATTGATAATTCAGGCTCTAAATTAACCTATTAAAAGAAGTAAATATGCATTTTCTTTCAAACATAAGAGGATGTTTCCAATAGACTTCTTACCAAATTTGATAAACATTCAATCATGAATTACTGTATAAATGGGGCAAAACTTTTATTATGCACAAGTTCTTCAATTTATAAACTGTATGAGCAAAAGCATGAACCTAACTGAAATGCTGATTATAGACGAGGCTGCACAGTTGAAGGAATGCGAGTCATTGATCCCTCTCAAACTTGTTGATATACTCGATGTGTTCTTAATTGGAGATGAGAAACAACTACCAGCCATAGTAAAAAGTTAGGTGAGCTTTCTCATCTCCAATTAAGAACACATGGCATATATCAATAAGTTTGAGAAGGATCAATGACTTGTTGATCGATGGGAAAAACCAAGTCTCAAAATAAAAATCTTGTGTCTACCGATCTAATCGTTTGTAGAACAGCTTGAGGGTCGAATCCATAGGAACGGTGTTGGAATATTAGTCTTTTACTTTACTAAACTAGCTAGATGGTTCAACAGGTGGGTCTAAATCCTAAGTCTCGTTACAAGGTCAAAACAAAAATTAATAAGAGATATTCAACAAGTCACGAAATTCTAGGGTTTCTGGTTGCTAACACTTCTCCTTAGTCCCAGTTCCAGCGGTCCGCTGACTCTCGTAGCGGCCCACTAAAAGAACTTAGGTCGCTAATCTATTAGACTGGTCGCTGGCTAATTGGCGGGCATAGACAACCTCGCTGGTTCACTCAGCGGCCCGCTAGGATTAGCGATGTGAATGCAAATTGACTTAATTCAGTTGATAATTGTGTAGGGATAATGGCTTAATTAAGGTCCTATATCAAACTCTCGTTTAGGTCTGGTTATCAATGAATTAACCCAATTTCCCTCGTATAGAATCTAGATTTCAACTAGCGTTTCTTGGTCTAGTTTCTACGAGTTTATACCTTTCTAACCTATGAAATCCTTGAGTTTTCACTATTGGAAAGGACTTAACTCTAGTTAATTAGTCATGGTTTAACCTTTCAGTTTACAACCTTCATGTTAATCATAACCATGCCTAATAATCTAAGTTTATTTGAACTTAACCACCTAGCAATTAAGCGAGCTCTACTTAACGGGTGTAAACAAATCTACTTAGACAATCATAGCATAATTAATTCAAGCAATTGAGCAAGGTATAAAATACAAAGATATCAAATAAACTAAATAAACATGCAATCAACAACTAAGAATTCGAGTTTACAACCATAGCCCTAGAACAAACAATCAACAACTAAGAGACATCATACAAACAAAAGAGAAAATGAGAATAAGGAAAGATTACAACCAGTTGCTCTTGCGTGTGTCGAAATCTCCTATCAAACACGTCTCTTGCTGTCGCAAATGACCTGCTTGGCGCTACCACGATCTGAACTTGAGACCTAACCCTAACTTGACCTTGGATTTGGTCTCCTTCTTGTTCTCTCCTTGTTCTCCCTCAAACTAGTCTTTTATAGGCCTTGGGAAGGTGTAGAAACGCTGGAAATAACTGAAGACGTGCTCTGGATGCACCTGGAGTCGGTAGAAACCGCCATACAAATATAGAATTGCTAAATCGGGCGATTCTGCTAAATCTGGCAGTTCCAGGTCTGCGGGCCGCTGGGACTTTCAGCGGGTCGCAGGAAAATATTAGCACTGCGTCCTGTCAGTATTTTGGGCATATCTCCTTCATCCGAACTCCGTTTGAAGTGATTCAAGATCCGTTGGAAAGCTTAGAACGAGCTCTTCAACTTTATGGACTTATCCAAGTCATTTCTTGTCCAGAATCTGCAATAAAATTAGAAACTATGGTAGTAACTCATTCTTGATACAAAACTCTAATTAAACTAACCTAAACTCATCTAAACTATCTAAACTATGTAAACTCAAGGTAATTGGTTTAGTTTGGAGACAAAATGGTACATGAATATGCATATAAAATCCACTCATCACTTGCATTCCTTCAACTGCGTAGCCTCATCTATAATCAGTATTTCAATTGGGTTCATGTTTTACTCATACAGTTTAAAAGTTGAAGAACTTGTGCATAATAAAAGTTTCGCCTTATTTATGCAGTATTTTCATGATTGAATGTTTATCAAATTTTGGTAGGGAGTCTATTGGAAACATCCTCTAATGTTTGAAAAGAAATGCATATTTGCTTCTCTAAATAGGTTAATTTAGAGCCTGACTTATCAATATCCAACCTTTTAACCTCTGTGAAATTCTCAATAGTATGTTTTGAATTCTCGTCAGATATGAACCTGATATGTAATAACTTCTCAATTTGATCAACCAAATTCAAGGCATTCTCAATGCGGTTCTTTATAAAAAAAAAAAAACTACTTGGCAATATAATTCTTCAAGTCATTTGCCGCATAATTTATTGAAATCTCTTGAAAGTTAACTCAATGTTCTTAGGTTTTTTTTTCTTTGGCTCCGTTTGGATGGCTTCTTCCCGGAATAAAGAATAAGGAATAACCACTTTTTACCAATAAATTTATTTCTAACCATCCAAACTCTTCACAAAAGTTACACACTTCCCAATAAATTTATCCCTTCCCAATAAATTTATTCCTTTCTTCCTTCTTCCTACCTTATTCTCAACGCATCCAAACGGAGCCTTTTAAGTTCAAAAAATGCTGGTACAAAAAAAAAGTTTGTTTGAAAAGAAATCTATCATGCAATCCAATTTCTGTTTTAACTCTTCGAATGTGAATAGACCATAACCTATCCACACGATCATAAAGGTAAATGGAAGATAACTTATTATCGACAAACAATCAATCTTTGTTATTGAATAAAACCACATCACCTAGGGCATCTTCTTTGTTACCGAATAAGAGTTCTGCATGTCTTTGTTAGGAGAATTTTTAAAACAACACCAATAGTTTTTGTTTTTTTGTAACAAATGGACCCCACACAAGCGCGACTGGTGATGTGCATCGAGTGAACAGTTTATATTAAATTGCTGCGGCCTTGAACCGTGACTCGTTTATATTAAATTGATGCATTTCTTCTTTTGTCTTGTGGATGGATACATGTTGGCATCGAGTGAACAATTATCGCATCCATCAAATTCATAATACAGAATTACATGCGAGTAAACATTGCAGAAAAACAATAGAGAATTAAATAAGCACATCTAACAACGGCTCAAAAAAACTTACATTACTATCCAAATTGCTCGGAATAATTTTCGAGCCCTTTTGAAGGCCCATACAAAGTACTTCCCATGTGCATTAATGAGTCATCATATTCGACAAAAACAACACATAAAACAGTTGAAAACTATGTTTCTTTTTTTAGTTGTCAGGGCTACTAAGTTGATTCTTCTAGAAGCCTTGTCATGTGAAATATTCCCCTCTAAAGATGGTGCAAGGGGCAGTGGTGCCACAACAGAGGGCAAGAGGTGATCTGGTGATGGCTCAATGACAACTGAAAAACACAATTTATTTATCTGCTTCACAGGAAAAGAGATGTTGTGCAAAACAACAATTTTTGTGCACCTATCTCACGAGAAAAGAGAGGTTGTGCAAAATGGCAGTTTTTGGGCACCTAGGGTTATTTTTGCAAAATGTGATCAATAGTAAGATTTTATGCGGTTTTGTCGAGTTTTGTTGGCTGAGGGATGTAACTTGTGTTTTTTGTGAAGGTTGGGTTTTTGTTAGGAATAATATGTCTGTGGTATTATCAAAATCATATAAAACAATAAATGAATCTACAGTTTTCTAAGTTTCCTATGTCACTATATTTCCCTGCTAGTCTACAGTTCTCCTGACAGTAATTAGATCTGAACTGTTCGTTTGGTTTTCCTAGATCGTCACTGTTCAATTTGTTTCCTTTTTTTCGCATGATGTGCTTTTTTTGGATTCTTCGTTCTGTCCGACATCGATCCCTTTCTTGGTTTACAATCTTTGTACTTTCTTCTTGTGAGGAGGTGTTTGAGTGGCCGTGTGCCGTCATCCATGTGGCCTGTCTACGGATGCTCTCCGAAGACTGGTCATAGTGTGTGCGCCAGTATCTCTTTGCTGTTGAATTTTCTACTGTGGTGCTGGATTTGGTTCTATCGGTTTCCTTTTCCTTTCTTTTTGTATGTGCTGGACTCTGTGCGGTGTGGATCTGATTGGTGGGCCATTCCTCTCCTTTTTGCTTCTCTAGGTCTGTCTTCTGTTTTTGCTGTTTCTTATACCTACTGCTCCCAATCTGATGTTCCTTATACCTACTGCGTGCTTGGTTGTTCTCTTGGCTTCTTTTGTGCTGCTATCTGTGTTTCTACGTCTGTGCTTGGGTCCTGTTGCTGCAAAGGAGATTGGTATTCTTACATCTTCTGGTATACAAAGAAATCTTCTCAGCATTACAAACAATGCCATCACAGTATTGTGATTTTCTCTTTTTTCATATTTTCTTTTTTGCCTTTTACATCTATTTTTTTATTTATTTCATATTCTTACTGTCAACTCTCATTATAAACATTTACATTACAATTGCATTTCATATTTGCATTTACAAATTTATATTGCATTAATTGTTCATCAAGAACTCACAACATTGATTTTCATGCAGGCAACAATGAATCCTCCAAAACTAGTATCGGCTCTGACCATCACAACTGACATACAGAAAGCAAGGATCCATGTCAGGCTTGTTCGAACCTGGCCGGCCTCTTGACCAGTGTCGTGGAAGAGTCTGGAAACTTAGCTTCTTGCTTCTTGATCATGTGGTTTGTGATTTAATTCTAGATCTTTCAATTATTCTGTTTTACTATTTATGCACACACCATTCATTATGTAAAAAATTCCTTTCCCTGCCCCCAAAAAAAACTACACGAATGATTCATGAGCAATCACACTATAATATGAGATGGCAATTGTATGATAATGAACCTGTGCCTTTACAACTTTATGGTTTATTCAACAGGGAGAACAAATACAAGGACTCATTTACAATGGCTGATTACCAGAGAATCTCTAATACCTTTGCTGAATAAAATACAGTGGAGATAAGTACATTTACTATGGAAAATTCAACGAAAGAATACCAATCTATTCCACATAAGTATATGGTCAGGATTACAAGAGAAATCCAGATCAGGACTCTTCCTTCTGATGCATATGCAATACCAAGATATCACTTCGATTTCAAGCGTTTCGAGGATGTAGGTGTTGATATCACATATGAAAAGGCTGTTTTAGGTACAAAACTACTCTTTGACATAAAAAAATATATATTTTCTGTTTTCACGATATATACTTCCTTATTGATGTGTTTCTTTCTTGACAAACATTCCTTTCAACTAGCAAGGCTGATAGAATTTTGTGATATTAGAATGGTTCCATCATCAGAACAACAAACAAGGGTTCAAACAATGTACATAACAAATGAAAGGTGAGGACAATCAATGTTATAGAAAAAAAAAATAAACTTATAAGGCTGCTCTATGTAAAATAGATTATTATACAGTAATAATTGATTACAACTTTCCTGGTATTTCTTAATGGAATGGGCAATGCGATGGATGTCACATTATGGGGAGATTTCATTGAAAAGTTCAATGTTTCTGAAACTGTACGAACAATCTACAAGTTCTCCAATTGTGATTGCGGGCAACGACCTTCAGATGACAGAATACAAAAGTTAGTGGATCAATTTAATCCATTCTTTAAAAAAATAGTTCTCTTTATAGCTACTCAGTACTAATTCATGCATTATTTAAAGAATATGAGGAAGCATACAATAGGCTGTCAAATGGACAAGTTGGTAGCTCAACACAAGTGAGGTAAACTCTCAACTTGTTCTTTACTTTATAGTATTCTGAATTATATAGTATATCTGAATTAAACTTTTCTTTGCTTTATCTTCATGTATAATGTATATGTACATTTCATGATATACAAGTTATATAATAAAGTGCATGTTGTTTATTGTTTTGAAAATATGAATTACATGTAATAAGAAGAATGCTTGAGCAATTTTTAATTAGTGCATCAGCTAGAGTATGTGCATGTTGTTTATTGCATGCTGTTTATTGTTGTTTATTGCATTAACTGAAGAATGCTTGAGCAATTTTCAATTAGTGCATGTTGTTTATTGTTTTAACTGAATTAAATTTTAAGTTGATGTTTATTTAGTTTATGACCAACTTCAATAATTGTTTCATAGGCAACCTAGTGCATCGGCTACAACAAGTGACATAAGGGTTAGATTGAAAAATTTTACGAAGAACAAGAAGTGTTAGGAAATTGCCCAATTTTAATTTTGTGACTAATTACTATTAATTAATCCAATTAAAACACAAGCAACACGAGATCTAGTACTTTAAGCAATAGACACAAAGAGAAAGAGGAGAAATCGATACCTCCCGCGAAATCGTATTCGCGGGGCTCGACCAAGGCATGGGAATCGATGGCGTGCCTTCTCCACCGTCTCCACCACGTCTCGTAACCGCCCTCGAGTCCACCAAGGAGGATTAATCACGTTCTACAAGGTACGTGCTAGCGTACCCAAAGAACAAGCCTAATCCCTATGGTTTTCCCTCTTGCATCAATCAACAACCTTGATTTAGTGGAGAGAAAATAGCTCAACACATGAGCAAAAGAGAGAAGGAGAGGGTGAAAAAGTGGCGGCCTCATGGGAGGAAATGAGAGGAGAGAGAAAGCTAGGTGGAGGCTCTCATAAGTGGTCCTTATATAGAGCACAAAACCTAATTGACCTCTTGCATAATTACAACTATGCCATCCCACCTACCACCATAATGGGCAGCCACGAAATGGGCCTTTATGGGCCATTTAACCCCTTCATTTGGACCATTAATTCATATAATTAAGGTCCCTCAACTTTGCTCTTTAATTGGGCTATATATTTGCTATTTAAATAACGGTCCAATTAATCAATATAACCATTTATATTGATAAGTGTTGAACTAAATTAATTATTAACTCATTAATAATTATTTTAGGATTAGTTAATGCATTAATTTATTTCTATATGATCCATTGACTTAATTAATTATAACGGTTCGCAACTGTATATAATTAATTAATCAATCTTATCATATTTCCACAGAACCTACTGCTGTGAATAAATAAATAATGCACTGTGTGATTAATGTCCTATTTGTGTGACCCTTTGAGGATTTATGCTATGTTGGCCATGGAATTAAATCGTTATTTAATTCCAATAATTATAAGCGGTATCTAGCAACACGTTATGACTCCCAATTCGCATAAATAGTGTACTGCTACAATATTTCAATCCTGCATAAGAGAATAAATATGTTTCTCTATTTTGATTCTTATGTCACACGATATCATCGTATAATCCAAGATAGGAATGTGTCATTCTTGCAGATTATACGTTTCTTGATCTAGAGTTGATCGCTTAGTTGCGCGCATACGATCCAACTCCATCAAGGGGCCCAAACAGATATCGTCACTCACTAAGTGAATTAATGAGGGACATACGGTTTTCTTGATGATTAGCTTTTCCCCGCACAATTCAAGAGAACGTAAATCAAGTCCGTATAGCAGCCCTTAACGGGAATCAGCGGTAGACGAGATTTATAGAACCTATCCTCATGTGGAAAAGATAATCATCTCAAACTTAGAACCAAAATCATAACGAAATAAACAATGACACATAACACAATCCATATGTTTATTTCGTTGGGTCAAGTCCTGTACTATGTTCCATAACATATACATATGCAATTAAGTTGGTAACTCTTTACCTATTATTTGTAGAACTTAATCATCACTTAACTTGCATACTAATCTTATATGATAATTAATGTTCCTTGTTAATTATCAAGATTATGGACTGTTTAGATTTATTATTGTCATTCTAAAGAATGATCCACAGAGATCTACAATTCAGATCCTCAACCTGAATGATCTGTCAATAATAAACCTAGGAACAGATGATAAAATATCATCCAAAACATAAACTAATATTTAAGTCATTAAATTATTGACTTCTAGGACATAACTCCAACAAGAAGAGCTCTGATCCTCAAAAATCAAAGTAGTAAATATGCTCTAGAATAGGTAATTTCAATCTTTCAAATTTGTAGGATGTCTGGATGTGTTGTAATTTGTAAACTTGTAATATGCAGTAGTTAATATGGTTGTTTGATTACAAGTTTACAATTTCTTTACTATGTTACAATTTGTAATTTGCTATGTTTAGTATAAATTCTTTGCTATGTTACAATTTTCTACTTACAAAATTGCTATGTTACAATTTATAAACTGTTATTTGGATCTAAGATTATTTGGAGCAAAAAAAAAAAAGGAAGCAACATGTATAACGTGTTTAACGTTTGTGCCGTTTAAACAAACGAAACATTAATGCAGAAGAAAAAATTCTTACATTTAATAAGCGAAACGTTAAACATTACAAAAAATATTTTCGTTCCCTAAATGAAACATTAAACATAAGAGGTCATTTACATGGATGTTTTGCACGTTTGACAGGTCTAATCTAATCATAATCATAATCATCGAGGGAGGGCAATGGATTTCTGATGGCGAATATTGTGTCGCTCTATATTTAACGAGTTTGTTTGTAGCTGGGCCTGCATTATCAGGTGGAGGTGGGTTAGCTCTCAGTAGCGTCCAACGTTGCATACATTATAGAGAATCTGGCATTCTCTGCGAATCACCATTACACAATCAGTTCTGTAAGCAGTATAATTAATGTGAAGTTTCATCTATATTTTCTTTATCTTTTTTTTTTTCAGAATTCAGAGTTTGCACATTTTCTTTTCTATAATTTAAACATCCTTTGATATTTTCAGAATACCAATAAAATGATCTTAAAATATTCAAAGATAATGAGTTTTCATTGTTCTCGTATGCATTTGTATTCAGATACAGGTTTGCAAGATAAATATAAGCCAAAACTGCAAGAGATGAATGGACCAAACCACACTAATTATTTACAGTACATCAGACAACATATCATGCATGTTCCTACTAAAGGCTTCTAAGGCCGAAAGAAATGAAGAATAGCTAGATTGTTCTTTTTTACAATCACACTAAAAGGTCCCTAAAACCATATTTTTTTTATTATTTGTCAAATACAGAGGATTAGTCCCATCATGAACAGTTAATAGAACTCCAAAATTAGAGCTAGCCTGCTGCAGCATAATGGCTACCTACTCCTATAACCTGCATCATTGGAGCACAATATGAAATTAGGTCGAGAAAATAGCTTGGTCCAAGAGCATCTTTCCCGTCAAAATTGGTCTGTGAAATACTCAGGACAGATTTGAATGAACATTTGATTAGGCAAAAATATAGCACACACCAGGTTACAAATCAATTGCTCCACCACCTAGTAAAGGAAACGAAAAGAACCCAATAAAGAGGATAAATAGCACCACAGAGAATAGTCATATCTATCACAGCTACCAATTTTCACCCCCTGCTATCTGCTTTCAAGCTCTTGAGCTGTCAGAAATCAAGTATAATTTATTATTAGAGAACTTACTTTTACCTAAATAAAATAAATGATGTAATATTTTCCCAGAGATGCATCTTTACTTGTGTTATCTTTGGTTAGAAAAGGTTTCAGTTCTTAACTTAAATTTCTCTCTATTTTACAGAGCTAAAAACCTCATTCCTGTATGACCACATAATCACCTAGTACAATTGGGATGCCTAGTCAAGCTCAACAAGGTCATCATGATTTTATTGAGAATAAAAGAAAGAAGGGTAAACCATGATGTCTGGTAACCAAATGAACTTAATTAAGCCCAAATTTCAATTCAACAAAGGGTAAGACAGGGAATATTTTTACACTGAAACCAGGTCTACACATTCCAAATTCCTGTATTTTCTAATCACATTTAATATTCACGGGCTCTTTCAGGAAATTCTATTAGGACATCTATGAGGGCAAAGAAGTAAGTGTACCTGTGTGTGCATGGTATGGGATTTTTTTTTTTTTTTTTTGTGTGGGTGTGTGTGTGTGGGGGGGGGGGGGGGGGCAGTTCTCAATTGTAATTAATGTTAACATAGAAAATTTCAGTACCTTTACTACGCTTATGTTTGTGATTGTCTGCTGAATCCTCAAAGCCTTCATGCTTTCTCTTCTGCCAGCATTCACCCAGTAACAAGATACCATAATTATACATGTGCATACAGAAAAGTAAAGTATTTAATACAACCTATCTAAATAGGTAAAATACAAGGGAACCTAAACCTTTGTGAAACCTGCATTATTCATTTAAAAAAAAAAAAGAAGAGAAGACCCAGAAAACTTTAGCATCAAATAATTAATCAATTGAGTCAGTAATAGGATTCACATGATTTCCTAGTTGCCCACTTTGTCATAATTTTATTCAACTATATTTAGCTGTCATACTCAAAAAAAGAATTCGCATACCTTGTCATGATGCTTCTTTGAATGGTCACCACTCGAGTCATGGTGGCTACTCTTATCCTTTTTTCTTTCTTTATCCTTATCTCTCTCTTTATCTTTGCTTCGATCCTTATCTTTATGCCGGTGCTTATGCTTCTTGTGCTCCTTGTCTTTTTCTCGATCTTTGTCTTTGTGCTTTTTATGCTTCTTTTCCTTGTCTTTGTCTTTATCTTTTTCTTTCGAATCACTCTTTGATTTGCCAGAGATTGTAGGAGTTCCTTTCTCAGACTGCATAAGATAATTCCAGAATTTTAAAACCTAAATATCAATTTTTACCTTCTCATTTTTAAATGTAGCTTAGGACTTCTACTTGATAAAGAACGTGAGGGAATGAACACAATTTAATTCTAGTTTAAATGTGAAGTGCTACTTTTAAGCAATTTCATTTGCTAATTTCAGTAGAAACCATCTGGAAAAGCATCAGAATTATCAGATCAACCAGTAACAGAAACATTATTGGTATAAGATGGTACCAACATAGCAGTTCAGGGGCCTGATGCTGGTGTAGAGCCTGGAGAAATATAAACAAACTGGTGCCAGTACAGGTACTGGCACAAATTGGCTACCAGATGGACTGAGCCGGCCTGCGCCCAAAATTGTTATAATCAATTGGTACCAAATTTCTCAAGGAAGCATACTTACAGAAGGCAGATCAATGGGGGTGGTTTCTCTGAGCTGGAAGGCCTGACTCAATATCTCCATATCAAACGGCCGGATCTGAGTTGAGGCAGTGTCATGCAAGCGAGAGTACAGACCATCTCTCAGGAGCTGGTCGAGCTCCATCCCTTCGCCTCTACGGATCTCAGTGTCTCCCACCAAATTATGCAAGTAGTGTGTCTCAGATAATGCTGCTGGCAGTGGTCTCTTACAGAAGAAGTCGTGGTGCGCTGACAGTTTGTAGTGCCTTATCAAATCAACAGCCCCATTCAGCTCTCTTGGTCCTGATATAAAGTATAAAGCTTCAGCTGAGTCTAGTTTAGTAAAAGCAGTTGTGTGATCACTGATCAGCAACAAATATGATCAATTTAGTTACCAAATTTTTATCCTATTTCCTTGAAGCACTTTGTTTTAATGTATTTATAAATGGGTAGGATATAGTGGCAACCAGTTTGAATAACAACCCCGACAATTGACAATACAATTATCAAAATAGAAAGAGAAAATTGTAGAATTATTCTCTACAGTTAAGGTAGGTTGTATATTTTGAATTTGGTGCAATTTGAAATTTGTTTGAAGGGACCATTAATGTTTCAAACTGCTCGATGGGCGATCAATTAGTTTTCAAATAGCACCAAATTTGATATACAACCTATCTGATAATAGTGTAGAGCATATCTGTAATTTTACTTTTCTTTTATATATTTTTTTTTATAACAGCTTAATAGGTCATGTTGTCATATAGATTTGCTGTCAATATAGCCTATAAACGTGCATTCCCATTGGCTGTCCTTGTTAAAAGTTGAGAAACATGAGGACACAAAAACACATACATTGACAACCAAATGACAGAACATAGAGGGTATCATGCACCTTTGTTGCCTCTCTCTAGATTTCACTTTGACACAAAAAAATACATACATTGACAACCAAATGACATAATTATTCCCAAAAAAAATTATGTAAAAAACAAGCTGGTTGGTCGATTTTCATCAATGCCCACTGTTTGATTTACTCAGTGCAAAATAAAGTGGGGAACTATTTATATGTACCTACACCAAACTTCCTTCCCTCTGGATCCATCAAATCAACGCCTTCTAAAGTTGTAGTACATCTTAAATCTTGCAATCAAATGGACAGGTTGAAGCTTTATACGTTCCTGGAAAAGGTAGCAAAAGTCAGGATTCACATTTACCAATGCAAGGTTGTTTTAGAAAATGGCAGCATACTTGGTCAGGGACATAGAATGAAAAAGAGAAACTAACCCCTGTGATCGGAATACACTCTTGTTTGCTGAATCCAGAATCAGATCTGGAGTGATTTTTTTGACCAGAAGTGAGAACAACAATGACAAGAAGAGAATCGATGAAATTCCGAGGCGTGCAAAGACCTCTCGGTTACTAAATTCGTAGTCGAAGCGATGCTATTGGATGAGAACTTGCTTTTACCCTGTGTAAAGACCTGTTTCCCTCGTCCTATTTGTAACTGTGGCTGAGCAGATTAGGTTTGAAGCTTGAGCAATGATCACCAACAACAGTCCCAACAACGTTACCGATCTCTTTTCCACATTTCTGATCAGATTTTGACAGGTTTTGAATGAATCTGTCTTTTCTAAGGTTCAAACTAATAAACCCTAGTTAGGATTTCAAATGACAAATTCTGTAAACTAGGGAACAGATGCAGATTTTTTGTAATTTTTCATCCATGAACTCTTGCCATCTCCTTCATTTCCATCTACAAAATTCAGTTTCCAATCAACTCCACTACATTCCATTTTATTGAATTGAAATGTACCCATGTTAAATTTCATTCCAATCAGGGAGCAATTTTCAAAAAAAAATAAGAAAGTTTCATAAAATAACAAAGAGTAATGCTTGTTCTGAAATTAGTGTTCATATTCCAAATACTTTAAATATTTCCAAAAGCAAAAAAGAAAAGCCACCAGAACCTCCTTTGCAAGTAAACGCTAACTCAACCAGAAACCCTTGCATTTTCCCTCCTACCCAACACCCCAAATACCTCTATTGTACTGTTTGTATAGTGCTTTACTTACAATTAGAACCTTCTACCACAGAAAACAATAGTCCAATGTTGCTTTGCTATCATAGCTTGAGAAATGTATCAGAAGCTCAAGATCCAATAAATGAGAGCTTTTCTTGAGTGGTCGAAAGTGTCTTGAGCGAAAATGCAAGGGTTGAATAGAAAAATAAAAAAGGGGTGAAATGAAACATACCAGTTACCACTGTATCGCTGATTTCTCCGACTCGCCGTCTGAGTTGCGCCGATTCTTCTTCTTCTTCCTTCTGCTTAACTTTTTTTTTGTGGGTTTGGGATTAGTTGATTGTTCGGGGTTTCAAGCGATTGTTCAGAGGTGGATTGTGATTTGACTGTTGATCGGAAGAGAGATTTGGGTGTGGTGCTTTGCTTTGCATTCGACAGCGCCTCTTCTTTTCGAACCCTCTTAAATTTTTCAATGACGATTTTACCCCTATAGTGAAGTTTTATTATATTTATTATTATTTTCACTGTAGAATTTGAGTGCGTTTGGAGGTCGGAAGAATAAGAACAGTAATCCTTATACAAACTATACCAAAAAGTCTGTCAAATATTATTATATGATATAGACCATGGATTTTTACGATCGATTAGTGTTCTAGACTTAATAAAAAAATAAAAAATTTAAATATTTTATCTAGACCGAGCTAGAATTAGAATTAACAATAAGAGAAAGTTTAATATGTACCATAGTGCATAGGGCATTACGTGCATCGCGGATTTTTTCGGAAATATTTTTATAAATTGACAAATCTAATTTAAACAATCTAATCTACATATTGAAATCTGGATATAACATTTCAAAAATGGCATGTTTTAAAAAATTCGAAGAAAATAGTAATAAAATCTCAAAAATTGTAAAATGAGAAAGTTTAATGTGCACTATAGTGCATAGGACTTTCTATGCACCATAAATTTTTTTTCAGAGGTATTTTTGTAAATTGAGAAATCTAATTTAACCAATCTAATCTACGTATTGAAA
Organism: Rhynchospora pubera; assembly: GCA_028095005.1. Classification (NCBI taxonomy): domain Eukaryota; kingdom Viridiplantae; phylum Streptophyta; class Magnoliopsida; order Poales; family Cyperaceae; genus Rhynchospora; species Rhynchospora pubera. The sequence continues at coordinate 153,441,272 of CM051462.1, read as the reverse complement.
TCTCGTAGCAAACCAAATTTTACAATTTTTGAGATTTTATTACTATTTTTTCCGATTTTTTTAAAACATGTTATTTTTTGAATGTTACACTATTTACAATATTCCAAAAATGGCATGTTTTAAAAAATCCGAAAAAAATAATAATAAAATCTAAAAAAATTAAAATTTAATTTTCTATGAGATTTCAATATGTAGATTATATTGGTTAAATTAGATTTGTCAATTTACAAAAATATCATCAAAAAAATCCGCGGTGCATAGTGTTCTAAAAAAACACGGTGTGTCCGAACACGGCACGGCACGGAGGTGGTACGACACGGTAAGACACAGACACGAACACGACACGAGAACTTCGCGTGGCGTGTCCTTCAGCGTGTCGTGTCCAACTTTGATGAAATAGACACGACACGACACGGCATGCGAATTGTCTGGACACGACACTACACGACACGAGATACGGCACGGCACGACACGAGAGACACGACACGTATTACAGACACGCCAAACACGAAAAGGAAACACACATAGTGTTATAGAAATACAATGGATTCCTCAATTATGTACATACTATTATATTTTTTTCCATAAATCTTGCCAAAGATACATTTAATCATAAATCAATGATTATTAATAGACTTATTTTCGAATAAAACACTTGTAAATCGTTAGAATTGGAAATCAAAAGATTACAATATAATTAGAATGATTCAATAATTAAATCACAAATAAAATAAAAGGGTCCAGAGCCATGCGCAAATTAAAGATAGAAATCTATATGTGATTTGTCTTAAAAAGAATCAAATATTTTTTGTCATTGTTAATAGTTTTGTACCTTTTCATGAGTTTGATTTATTTTTAGTAAAATAATTACTTAAGTCTGATAAGAAGTTGCTAAAATATTAATCGATTGTTAAAAATCAATCTATATTTTAATTTAATGGTACAACACGTCTACTTTCTTAATTTTTGACGTATTTAACAAACATAATTTTTAAATTTCATAAATAAATTACATTCATGTCAAAAAGTTAAACGTGTCTGAACACGTCACGACACGACACGTCTAAAAAAGACACGACACAGCACGACACGAGGACACGAGGCGTGGCGTGTCCTTAGGCGTGTCGTGTCCATCTCTTAGGATTTAGACACGGCACGACACGACACGTGAAATATTTAGACACAACACGAGAGATGATCTAGACATGACGTGTTTGACACGACACGACACGGCACGACACGTATTTAGAACACTAGCGGTGCATAGAAAGGCCTATGCACTATAGTGCATATTAATATGTAGATTAAATTTGGTTTGCTATCAGATTTCAATATGTAGATTAAATTGATTAACTTAAATTTGTAATTTATAAAAATATCTCCGAAAAAATTTGCGGTGCACAGAATGCACTATGCACTACAGTGCATATTAAACTTTCTCTAACAACAATGCATAAAGATTATATGGAAAGAAATAGATACAAATAGAATTTAGATTCATTATTATGCATCATATTTTTATCGAGCCTGATAAGAATATTTGCTCATCATTCTTTAGGCACTCGCCACTTCCTATCATTTTTATTTTTGGAATATCATCCAGCGCGTCTACTCATCACATCCCATTCCTTTCTTTTCGTAACTTTCCTCGTCCCTTTTACTCATGCTGCTTACGCTGATAATTAATGAGAAAAGATCAAGACATCACCAAAAAAAAATTACATTGTACTAGTTAATATAGATAATTATTTTAGTTAATATACCTAATTATTCTAGTTAATATGAGTAATTGTTCTAGTTAATAACTAATTATTCTAGTTAATATGAATAATTGTTTTAGGGTATGTTTGGTGGAGTGAAGCGAACTGGGATTCAAGAACCCAGATAAAATAAAATAAAATATTCATTTCCCAATTCGAGCGCTTGTTTGCGTATTCCTAAAAAACTGGGAACCGAGGATAAGCTAGCGAATAAAGAGCTGTTTGTATTCTGCTCAAGTTTGGTTCGCACGAACACACGTCGTTCGCGAACATGGTGTTCGAAGCGCTTACCAAACACATCCCTAATTAATATACATAATTATTCTAGTTAATATAACTAATTATTTTAGTCAATATACATAAATGTTCAAGTTAATATACATAATTATAGTTAATATATTTAATTTTTCTAATTAGTATAGCTAGTTATTTTAGTTAATATAAATAATTATTCTAGTTTATATAGCTAATTGTCCTCGAAAAAAGTTCTAGAAAAAAATTCTAGTTTCAATACAAAATGTTCCGGAAAAGAAAGTTCTAGAGTGGAAGGAAAATACAGAGAAAGAAGGAGGATGATGGATACTTAATTGCATTTCGAAAATAGGAAAGAGAAAATGTGCCATTAAGGATGATGATGTTGGAGTTATGTCCTAGAAGTCAATAATTTAATGACTTAATTATTAGTTTATGTTTTGGATGATAATTTATCATCTGTTCCTAGGTTTATTATTGACAGATTATTCAGGTTGAGGATCTGAATTGTAGATCTCTGTGGATCATTCTTTAGAATGACAATAATAAATCTAAACGGTCCATAATCTTGATAATTAACAAGGAACATTAATTATCTTATAAGATTAGTATGCAAGTTAAGTGATGATTAAGTTCTACAAATCATAGGTAAAGAGTTACCAACTTAATTGCATATGTGTATGTTATGGAACATAGCACAGGACTTGACCCATCGAAATAAACATATGGATTGTGTTATGTGTCATTGTTTATTTCGTTATGATTTTGGTTCTAAGTTTGAGATGTTTATCTTTTCCACATGAGGATAGGTTCAATAAATATCGTCTACCGCTGATTCCCGATAAGGGCTGCTATACGGACTTTATTTATGTTCTCTTGAATTGTGCGGGGAAAAGCTAATCATCAAGAAAACCGTATGTCCCTCATTAATTCACTTAGTGAGTGACGATATCTGTTTGGGCCCCTTGATGGAGATAGATTGTTTGCATGCAACTTTATACAATTATCTCTAGATCAAGAAACGTATAATCTGCAAGAATGACACATTCCTATCTTGGATTATACGATGATATCGTGTGACATAAGAATCAAAATAGGGAAATTCATTTATTCTCTTATGCAGGATTTAAATACTGTAGCAGTACACTATTTATGCGAATTGGGAATCATAACGTGTTGCTAGATACCGCTTATGATTATTGGAATTAAATAGCGATTTAATTCCATGTCCAACTTAGCATAAATCCTCAAAGGGTCACACAAAATAGAGTTTTGACCAAGACAGTGCATTATTTATTTATTCGCAATAGCTCGTATTGCGGAAATATGATAAGTTGATTAATTAATTATATACCGTTATAATTAATTAAGTCAAATGGATCATATTGAAATAAATTAATGTATTAGCTAATCCTAGAATAATTATTAGTTGGTTAATAATTATTTTAGTTCAACTCAATTTAATATAAATAGTTATATTAATTTATTGGGCCAATATATTGTTGAGGTGTAAAAAATGGTGAAGAAATAATAAAAGAAAGTAATAAAAAAAAAAAGAAGGAAGGAGAGGGAAAAGAAAAATAAATGCATGAAATAAATATACAAAGGGCCTAATTTATGCCAGAGAAATCTGCCATGACATGTATAGATTAAATCAAATAAAATGAGTATAAAGATGAGCAAAAGAAGGAGTATAAAATCAGAATAAAGGAAGAAAATGCAGAATTTCTGTATGAACGGAGTCCTCCAGTGAACAAAGAAACGGAGGAAAATGAAAGGAGCCAGGCTTAATTCGAATGTTTCCCTCCGTGCATCCAGAGAGGTTTTGGCTACTCTTGTTGCATGAAGGCCATGATCGACGGCTAGAGAGAGTTGCGTGTGGCTCACAGAACACTGGGTGCACGGAAGGGAATGAGGGGATGTCGCTGGGAGGCTGTATTTGACTCACACATGACCCCTACGCGAATGGAGAAAGAGGGTACACGCAGAGCATATGAACCAAGGAAGAAATAGAGACAAAGGGGCCCACGTAATAGTACTATGGTCCATCATACTCCAAACGCAGCCGAGAAAAAAGAAAGAAGAAGGGAGAAACGATCGTAACAGAATGGGTTTGTTGTGCGAAAACCGCCGGGCTCCAGCTGGCGCTCCCGACCAATCAGAGTAGAAGAGGTCACCTATAAATAGGAGGTCGAAGAGAGAAGAACGAGAGGTTTTTTTTGAGAGGTATAGGATAGCTACTTTTCAGATCTAGAAACACACCCTGTAATACACACCACACACACATAGGCTAGCATTTTACCAAGCACTTGGTGTGCATTGTAAAAGAAGAAGAAAGAAGGCTGGAGAGAAGGTTCTGTTAGGAAGAAAGGTAAAAGATCGTGTGTACAGGTAAGGATCTCTGTGTACATGGTAGGTGTTTTGATGAATTGAAATGGAATTCTGTTGAGAATAGATTGGATTTTGATTCTTCCCGATTCTGTGCAATTCTTGATGAATTTCTTGAAATTAGCATTATATGATCTTGTCTCTTTTTGTTCCTAGCCTGGATTAAAGCCATGGTCTGATGCATAGCTCAGTCATGGTGGAAATCAGGTGATTTTCTTATAATGCAAGGTGTGACGATTTTCCTCTTATGGCTTCCTTTGATAGATTTCATTCAGTTCTGTCTTTCTTTCTCTATTTCCTTGAGCTAGCTTGATGTCTCTTTCTAGTTCCTCTTCAAAGCCGTGGTCTGATGCATAGCTCAGTCATGGTGGAGATTAGGTGTTTACTTTCAAAGTGTGAGCTGTTACGGTTTCTCGCATAAGTTTGGTCAAATCATGTGCTTCCCTTTGTTGTTTTCAAATAGATCTCAGGTGATGTTCTCTTCTTATCCCTTTCTTGTTCTTTCTTTCATCATGGTCTGATGCATAGCTCAGTCATGGTGAAAGAGAGGTTAATCTTTCACAAAGATCTTCTCAGGTGATGTTCTCTTCTTATCCCTTTCTTGTTCTTTCTTTCATCATGGTCTGATGCATAGCTCAGTCATGGTGAAAGAGAGGTTAATCTTTCACAAAGATCTTATCTTCGTTATCCTTCCTCAAAATCTGATTCGACTTCTTCTTCACAAACGATCCAGCTGATCCTTCAGTCTTGGTCTGATGCATAGCTCAGTCATGACTCGGAGAAGCTCCATAAACTCTCCCATGGATGTCTCGAGCCTAGCTCAGTAGCCATGGGAAGAGTAATTCCCCTCACTTCTCATGTGGTCTTAAGCATAGCTGAGTCACTGTGAAGCTGAGTTTGAACGCAATGATGAGTACATCTCATGCAAGATTCTGATGCATAGCTCAGATCGTGCAAGGGATGGAAAGTTTGCGTTGTATTAATCTCCGATTTGAAAATTGGAATGTTATTAGGGTCTTTTATGTGAAACGTTTTGTTCTTATAGGGTATAATCTGATGATTTCTGTTTTCTCAAGGTAGGATAAGTTTCTTTTATTATAGTTACTTGCAAGATTAATAGTGTTGCTGGACCTAGTCATATCTATTTTGCTTAGGTTCTTGTTCTGTGTAACTATTCCACATCTGGTAATTGATGAAGTTTAAGGGACCTGTTGGTAATATTGTTAAGAGGAAATAAACTGTTAAATGGATGTTAGTATTGTGTGTGAAGCACATGAGAGTCAGGTTGTAATTCAGTCAAATTGAAGCTGAAGACAAGAATGTTTGACACCTATTAGTACAGGGTTATGTTAATATTATATGGTGAAAATTAATATATGATTGGTTGCGTTGATAGTTTATTGAGATGTATATACAACTTTGTTTGATATGACCATGTGCTCCTGTATACTAACCATATTTGTATAATTGAAAAGGAAAGTAAAGACTTGAGCCATAATACACAATTCGTCAAGACCCCAAGGTTATCATGCTTGACCTGGTTATACGTTAAAATTAGAATATGTGTATATAAGAGTGTAGATTGATTAGTCTGTACCATCCCTCTTTTGATTTAAGTATAATCTTTGTTCTGATATACCAGCACTCAACATCTATTCCTTTTCAAATTAGACATATGCTGTAATAAATAAGATCACCAACCCCTTCCTCCAAATTCTTGTAACCAAATAAATCAACTCTGGTACGGTTTAGTCCCACAAGTCATATTGGTACCAAGCCCCTTCTTTACCGTACCTATTACTCGGTTCCCCCACTGATCCAAAGCGACGCAATGCGAACAAACCCCACCATTATCTTCTCCTTGGTGTCATGGTACTGTGGACCCCTTTCTTGTGTCTCGCGACGGTCGGAAACGATATCGGATCTGGATCCGCTAACTTGTCGAACCCGTTAGCGAGAGAAATGAACCCGCCTTCATCTCCGTTCAAAGCTTAGCGCGTGGAGGACGCCTCGATCCTTTGTGGCAGCGCATCTGTAAAAACCATATACCCGACCTCTGACCACAGACGAAACGCTGAATGAAGTTGAAGAAATCTACGGCCCAAGATGGAACTCATGACAAGGCCCAAAGTAATCATCGGCCCAGGAAACCCCTCTGACGACGCGATAAGCCTAGTCAGCACCACTTCATCTCTCTTAGTAGAAATGGCCCAATAGGAATAAGACATGCAGGCAGAAACTTTAGAAAACTTATTAGAAATAATAAGAAACATAGGAAAATACAAATGACACATCCATAAAATTCTAAGAATCAAGATAAGCTGACTTCACTGATGCTTCGATATAAAAATATGTCAAAGTAGTGGCCTTTCGTATTTTTGAAGTATTTTCGCCTTAAAAATGGATTTTAGAAAATTCCTTGAAAGATGCTAAGTATTTTCGAAATAAAACTTCAAATGTGCTAAGTCTACTTGAGTACAAATATTTTCAAAAGCCTAAATGATTTCAAAAATGATATCTTTTAAAGTCAAATATCTTCCGAGATCAAGTATTTTGAAATAGAAAAGTGTTTTCAAAGATCAAAAGTGCAAAAGGCCAAAGTGAATAAATCACCAACATCCTAAGAAAAACATCAAGAAATTAAAAGTCCAAATACGAAATCCAAAGTCAAAGCCAAAACCTCTTCGTTTGAGGAAAAGTCCCTCACTAAGGTTGAGACCGACCTTAGATGACTTAGAAAATGAATTCTTACGGGCCCCCTTCGTCCAAAGAATTCCATTTTGTTCTCACAAGAAGATCGACTAAGATGATCCCGAGAACCGACTCTTATTAAGAAGACCGATGAAGATGGTCCCTAGGGTCGTTAAAGAACCAACTCTTATTAAGAAGACCGATGAAGATGGTCCCTAGGGTTGCAAAAGAACCAACTTTCGTCGAGTAGCCATTAAAAAGGACCCGAAGGTTGCAAAACTTCTTTTGTTCTCACAAGAAGACCGACTAAGATGGTCCCGAGAACCGACTCTTATTAAGAAGACCGATGAAGATGGTCCCTAGGGTCGTTAAAGAACCAACTCTTATTAAGAAGACCGATGAAGATGGTCCCTAGGGTTGTAAAAGAACCAACTTTTGTCGTGGTCGCCCAAGAGGCCCCGAAGGTTGCAAAACTCTTTTCACTCTCACAAGAAGGCCAGTCATAGCCCCGAGAGTTCACCATGAATAACCTCCAGTTAAGCCTTCCCTTTAACCCATCAAACACCTCATCTAAACCAAGAATCCATTCCCTTCTTTTGGTCAAGACAGAAGTCTTTTGTCGATCCTTAATTGGGTCCCGTCCATTGAGTTTGGTACCATCAATTAAGTCCTCCGCGATAGCACTCCATAAGTCTCTTTTCTTAGCCCATTACGTCGTTACCCTTCATGTCCCTTAATCAGAGGTTCCCGTAGGAAACTACGGGGTAATTAACAGTAGGGGCTTGCGCCTACTGGAAAGAAATGACCCGCTAAATCAAGAAACTTCTTTAAGTAGCGACTCTTTATAGGGTTCTCTTGTGTTGAGAGATATCCGCCATAGAGATCGAAACCTTAAGGGAGGTGAATCTAGGCTATGTTCCCATTGTTCTTCGAGAAATCCCTTCGAGGAGAATAATGACGAAAAAGCCGCGACAGATTCTCTGGCACGCCCGGTGGGACTTCTTTCTCCTCTCATCTTTGGGATTCGAAAGGTGACGTAAGGGCTAAGGAAATTTTAATGAACACTCCTAACGGTAACACTTAGTTGTTGTTATTGCAGGTTGAAATGGCATTCGCACCAATTGACGCTTTCAAGCCGACAGGAGTTCTCCAGATCGGAGGAGTGCCGATTTGCTACAATGACGAATTCACCATCGGGGGCATGCCGTTTGGACACTCTTATGTGCCCGTAGTTCAAGTTAGCGATGGTACTTTCCAACTTGCCAAAGTCGTGGTGGAGGAACCGCTCGAGGAAGTGGTGGAAGTCTCAAAAATCGTGGAGGACCCTATGGAGGTTGATGTCATCAAGAAGGAAGAATGGTCCATTGTTCCTCACAAGCGGGCTCGTTCAAGCTCAACCTCTTCTCCTCAACGGCGCCAATTCAACCGCCGCTCTCCTTCCAAGAAGACGGTGGTGAAGAAGGTGTATGCACCGATCTCTCAAAACGCAAGAACTATGAAGAAGGTTCAACGGGCCTATAAGAATGAATTGGAGGCAAGGCCCAATTTGCCAGTGAGCAATCCTTTTGCCTCGCTCCGTCTAGTGCGAAAGAACTCGCCCGTGGCCATACTCAAGACCATGGAAGAATTCCCTCAAGAATACCAAGCGCAATTTAGGGGGAGAAGTCCGCAAAATCGGCAATCGGTAAAGGAGAGATTGACATTCCCACGGGTATCGGCTCGCGATCGATTGGGGCCGAAGGGTCAAAAGAAAGGATCATCTTCCGTGCACCAGAGACTGGGGCAAAGGATCAAGCCGATCAAAGAGAGATTGGGGCCCAAAAAGGTGTGGGTACCCAAAGAGAGAGCTCAACCAATGGAGATAGATCAAGAGCCAATAAACAAAAGGAGACATGTGGCACGGGAGGATGGTCAAGTTGTGGTCCATGCTCGAGTGCACATGGTGGAGATTAGTGAAGAGCACGAGATGCACGCTTTTGTGAATATGGCTAGCGATGGAGAAATTCACATCAACAAGAAGGATAGCAAAGACAAGCAAGATCGTGCCTCGTCAAGCCACATTCTACATGGAGAAAGACCAACAGAAGAGGAAGAAGGAGATCTAAATGGCAAAGATCGTTGGCATGAAGGGGAGAAGCCAAAGTTGATGAGTATTATAGAAAAGAATGAAAGGAAGATAGCGGCCATGATGGACGAAAGAGAAAAAGAAAGAAGAATGTTCAGGAAGATGTACAAGCTTCTAGAAAAGAAGAAGCTACTTGAAGATCTTGAAAAGGATGATTCTTCTAGTGAAGAAGAAGATGAGTACAAAGGGAAGGTGCTCAAAGAAAGAAAAAGTAAGAGTAGATATGAGTATTCCGATGAGGAAGGAGAGAGGCCTAAGAGAAGACATTCCAAAGAAAGAAGGAATAGGCACAAGTATGAATCATCAGAAGAAGATGAAGAGAAGGCATATCGAAGGTATCTTAAAGGAAGAAGAAATAAAGTGAGATATGAATCGAGTGAAGAGGAAATGCTCGAGCGTAGGCATCGAACTGGGGCAAGAAGGCCCGATTCAACCAAGCAAGTCATTCAAGAAATGATTAATCTACAGCTTCAAGCCACGGGAGCGGGCCGATTTGCTAACTTGCGCAAGAGATGTGGGAGACCATACCCTAAGGAATACGAGCACATTCCTTATCCTCTTGGCTATCAAGTGCCAAAGTTCAACCTATTCGATGGAACGGGTAAAGAGAGCATCACACCCGACCAGCATCTGATCCAGTTTCGCAATGCCTGTGGAAACACCGCTCACGATGAAGCTCTCTTACTCAAGCAATTCTCCCAAAGCCTCACTGGGGCAGCATTCGAGTGGTATTCATCTCTCGAGAATGATTCCGTGGACACATGGGAGGAGATGGAGGATTTGTTTAGAGCCAAGTTCGCCATGGTCAACCAAAGGCTCCTCGTAGCCGATGTCGCGTGCGAAAAGCCGAAACCGGGTGAAGCACCACTCGATTACATCAACCGATGGAGAAACATGCACATAAGGTGTTCTCATCAGATGCCCGAGAGGGAAGCGGTGGAGTTTTTGATAAGGAATCTTGATGATTGGATAAAGCGACCTCTCTCGGGTAGCGATATCTACACCTATGAGGACTTGGTGACACGGGTCGCAAGGATAGTGCACATTGGCCCTCCTAAGGAGACTTCAAACTTTAGAAGCGAGTCAAGAAACAAAGCACAAGGGCCCATTAAGATATCGGGTGCAAACGAAGCATCGGCGAGCCAAAGTAACGGTCAAAGGAGTTTTCGCAACAACGGCAATAGCAGTAACAATGGTAACGGAAATGGTCGCTCTACCTCCCTCGTCGAACGATTGAGTAGACCTTACTCATTCAAAAAGGAGAAAACGGCCGCCTTACTGAAACAACTCTTAGATGGGAAGGCCATAGAATTGCCGGTGTGTAAAAGGATGGAAGAAATGCACAAGACCAACGATCCAACCTATTGTGCTTTTCATAGAGTCCTAGGTCATCCGACGGGCGATTGTTATGTTTTCAAGAATATAGCGGAGAAGATGATTAAGGAAGGCGATCTAGTTTTGCCCGAGAGTTATAAGCAAACACCCGCTCCGCATGCGCAGGCCAATGTGGTAGCGCAAAGAGGCAATCCAAGGCGAAATGTAGAATGCAACGTCATTGTCATAGTAGATGAAGAGGAAGATGAAAAGGAAATGCAAAAAGTAGAAAGGGTGAAAGAAAAGAAAAATGAAAATAAAAAGAAGGAAGATGTGGAAGAAAAGAAAGGTGAAGTTGGGAATAGTAATGAAAAGAAAGGTGAAAGCGGAAAAGGAAAAGAAGCGGCGTTAAAGGTTGAAGAAACAAAAGAAGAAGAGGAAGAGGTGGTTACCTATTATTATGATGATGAGACGGAGGACGATAGTGAAACGCCATACCAAGGTCTTTTTGCCAAAGGCATGTTCAAGGAGAAGGATTGTCATGTGAACTTGCGGTCGGGTACAAACATTCCCGAGAGGCAAGTTCCCAAGGAAAGTGAAAAGGTGAAAGGCAAGGCTAGAATCCAAGAGGTGGAAGACGAGCCCGGGCCAAACTACAAGGCAAGAGAAATAAAAGGAGAATACAACATCTTGGCTCACCTAAGGCGCACTCCCGCATTGATAAGCGTGTTTGAAGCGTTAGTGATGTCCAAGGACTTGCGGGAAACAATGATGGAGATGCTCAAAGAGCCCGAGAGGTTTCAGACTTACATGGCCGAAAAGTACATGACTGAGGCCCTTTACATTGAGCCACAAAGCCAAATCACCTTCACGAATGATGATCTGATGATGGGAACCTCTTGTCACAACAAGCCATTGTACATAACGGGCAAGACTAATGGAAGTCTACTGAGCCGAATGTTGGTAGATCCTGGGTCATCTATTAACATCTTGCCACTGAGTTCACTGAATCAATTGGCCTTAGGTGGGAGGCGACTTTCTGATGAAAATGTGTTCATACATGGTTTCAATCAAAATTCCGAGCGAGCCTTGGGAGCCATCACCTTGCCAATGAAATTCGAAGAACTTGAAACCTTGGTGAAATTTTACGTAATCGATGCCGATACCTCCTATCGAGCTCTATTAGGAAGACCATGGTTACATGAAAACGGCCTTGTACCCTCAACCCTGCACCAATGCGTCAAGTACATACGAGATGGTGAACAAAAGAAGATTAGAGGCGATTCTCAACACTATGGTGTACACGAAGTGGAATTGGAAGAGATTGATCGATTTTATGCTCCAACCTCACAAAGGAGCACTTCCCCAATTCTAAGGTCAAGAGTGATACCTCGTGAGGAAAATGAAGAAAAGATAAGGCTAAAAGAAAGGTCAAAGGTCGCTTGTACCGTGAAAACTCCCATCTACATAAAGTCATCCGATGATGAAGATGAAAACAAAGGCCGACAAGGGAAAATCTGCATAAAGAGCGATTCAGAAAAGGAAGAGCAAACGTCAAAAAAGGTAATTCATGTCTATGACACTGAATCAGATGAAGAGTTTTATGAGCGCGGAGAAGACTCAATGGCCATAGAGCAAGTGCCCATGGGCTATTATAAAGAGCTTACTCCAAGAGAAGTATACCAAATTAAGGAGTTGGAAACCTTCTACGTCCCGCCAAAGGTGGAAGAAGTGAATGGGAGGACGGTGTTCCACAAGGGCATTCTATTTTACAAAACTGAAAGTGTAGACTCATCTAGTAATCCTCTTAGCTCGGATGATTGGGCGAAATTGTTAAAAGAAGAAGAAGAAGAGTATGAAAGAATAGAAATAATGGGATACTACAATCAGGGGCTGATCAGTCTATTTCAACGAAATCATTGCTTAGACCCGGTCTCGAGGCAAAGAACTAAGATATTCCATGACCTGTGGAGTGGAAAGTCTAGGCGAGTAATGGGCGTAGATGGGAAAGTAAAGAATACTAAAGGTTTAGGCTTTCAGTCACTTCAAAATAAAGTATTCGTGGCCGAATGTCATACGATAGAAGTAAAGATTGAAAAATCGGAAGTGGTGGTACCTAAAGAAAGATTAGAGGAGGAAAAGGCTCACCTTACTAAGGCAAGTATGAATGATGCAGCCTTGTTGAAAGAAGTGGAAAGGCGATTTCAGGAGGCAAGGCGGGGCCAACAAAAAGCGGAACGAGAGGTGGCTCTCCTTTTGGTGGATAATGTAACCTTACAGCATGAACTCGACATGAGAAAGCAAGAAGAACGGGTGGGAAAACAGAAAGAAGCCGAGCTTCAACAAGAGGTTATTAAAAAGGACAGTGAAATAGAAGATTGGAAGCAAAAAGGTGAGAAATACGAACGGCAGGTCAACATTTGGCAAAGGGCCGAAGAAGGAACCCGTGGGGCCTTAATACGGGTGAAGAAAGAAAAAGAGGAGCTCCAGAAAATATGGAAGAAGTGCAATGGTGAGAAAGAAGAGCTTCGCCGAGCGCTTGAGAAAGTCCAGAACGAAAAGAACTTGATGCAACGAGAAAGGGAGGAAGAAAAGCGAAAGGTGTCAATGCTTGTGCAAAGGGGCGTAAAGCATCAAAAAGATATGATTGACATGGAAAGAAAGTTAAAGGGTTTGATCGCACCTCAGCAAGAAAGGAAGCCATATCCTATTGAGTACGATAGTGTGCCATACCCGAAAGGATATCGAGTACCAGAATTCAGGGTATTCACGGGGGAGGATAATCAGTGGGATTCAGAGTTGCACTTGGTGCATTTTATGATCTACTGTGAAGATACATCGACGAATGATTGCTACTTATTGAAGCAATTCCCCATTACTCTCGGCGGTTTAGCACGGGAATGGTACTTATCATTGGAAAAGGATAGTATTAGAACGTGGTATGATATGGTGACAGCGTTTCGAGCCAAATTCACTCATAAGGAAGTTGTAAGGGCGGTGGATGCGTTCAACGGTAAAGATCGACAAAAGAGAAAAGAGTGGACTGAGATGATGAAGAAGAATGCACTCAGCACCAATAAGAAGCCCAAAGTGGAAGGCAAATGCAAGAAGGAAAATCCCATGAACTTGTAGATCAAGAAGTACTACACCTGAGACACACTTCAAACCCAAAAACTCGTTTTACAAAAAACAACCAAAACCTACAACTACTACTTAACCACAATAAGGCCTAGTCCACTAAAATCCAAAACTCCACTAAAACCCAGAAATCCACAAAAGCCCATAATAACCAAAACCTATTAAAGCCCAAAACCACAAAACCATGTACATAGTCCAATAAACTTTAGAATAAAGTCCAACGAAAACGTTAGGATCCAATAAACCCAAAATCCAAAAACCTTAACTTAACCTATTAACTTAACCTTTCAAACCCAAAACCCGAAGAGCAAAGTATTATGTCGTGTCGGGCTAATGCTTGTAAGGGTGTTTCGTTCTTTTGAACACCATGGAACATTCCTTTGCAAGGCCCAAAATAAATAAGGCAATTGTAGATAAATAAAAGTCCTCAACTTTAGAACATGTTAGATAGGAATTCGTCCCGCCGGGCCTAAGTGTAAAGGAGTGTCCTTGTCCTTTTGGGCGTTCATAGGGCATTTCCAATACAAAGGCCTACATTTTTATAATAAAACACACAAGAGTCCCCTTTTGCAACCGATGACGGATTCTTATGATTCTCGAGGGTGCAAAGTTATGCTACTAATATTGTTCGCATTGTGGGAGATAGTTACAAGAAAGAAGGACCACACTGGGGCAAGGATAAGCAATCAACCATGTTGAGATACAAGACGAAGGACAATTACACTGGGACAGCCGCAAAACACGCAAGACAAGTAGGGGAGAAGAGTAAAAAGAAGAAAGCAGAGAGCTCCATTCACTAAAAGAAGATACATCATTACAACCATTGCACAAAGAAGTCTGGTACAAGAGAGGCTTAAACAACAACCGACGATGACTAAAGGGATACAAAACAGAAGATATAAGAGTGCCCTAAAGCTAACACTGGGGCAAGGCAGAGCGAGATGGCCGTTTACTCTGGGGCAGCCACGACTTCATCAACAACCGCAGCTCCACCACCAGCCAAGTTGTTAAGAGTGACGGAGATAGCTTGAATCATTCCTTCCAAGGTGTCCAAGCGGGCATTCAATTCACCAAAGCGTTGATCAATCAAACCCCGAATTGAGACAGGGGCAGGGTCATCAAGAGCCATCATGGCAGAGTTATCATCTGGAGGAGAATCAACACCCATAGGACCATATTGATTGGGGGCCGCATTAGGAAGCAAGATGTAGTCATTCACAGGCTGATTGGGATCGGGGACCAACATGTCCATTGAAGATTCAACCCACCCGATAAGTGGCAATGAAAGAAGAAGGTTGAAGGGATGTGCTACATCAGCATCAGAAGTACGATTGCCCCATAACATGTCAGGCACACGGATACGAGTCCTCAGCATGAGAGCTTCAATAAGATGGCCATAGGGAAGCGGTTCTCGATCAGAGATCGCTACTTGGTGCATGTGGAAGAGAATCATGTGAGCCAGGTTGATAGGCCATTGTTTTTGAATCAGATTACGGAGGTAGAAGAGGCTTCCAGGTTTGGCGAGATGAGTCATTGTCCCTTGCGGAAAGATGATGTCGTTAATCACCAAGAAGAGAAACCTAGAAGTCACGACAAAAGATGTAAAGAAAAGGAGTTGATGAGAAACACGATCAAAAGAGAAAGACGATTAAAGGATAAGGAGAAAGAATGAAGAAAGAAAGTACCTATGAAGAGCAGGTAGATGGAAAGTAGACACCCTCTCCATATCAGGAGCCGCCGTCCGAAACCACTGGCGACATTCCTGATAACTTCCAAAACCTTGAGGCCATCTTTGATAGGCATAAATGGTGGAACCGTTGGCAGTATTGGCAGCCCGCAAGTAGTTGGCTAGATCCCCGGCTGTGATATGGAAAAAGCGACCGAATAGATAGGAAGAGGCCGAAGGAGTTCCATAATGGTCGAAAGAGGTCCTAAGATTGGCGTAGAAGAGACGGGTGATTCTAGGGTGGTACGGATGGTCACAGTCAGCTAAACCGCCCAAGCTCCATGAATCCAACCAACCTCTGATAAGATTCACTTGCTCCACTGGAATCCTTCTCATAGGACGAAAGAAGTAGCAATCAGCCACAGGCCGCTCTTCGTTACCCATGTCATTGTAATAAGAAAGGAAGGCAGTCTCGTCGCGAAAAAGATAGCGGTTGTCGGGAGTAAGGGACCAATCTGTAAAGGTGGAATCCAGACGCAAGACAGAAGAACTAGAATCTCCTCTGGCGCGTTTGGATGAAGGAGTGGAAGACATAGTGATAAGTGATTGGAAAAGTATAGAAGAAGATGAAAGAGTATGGTGAATTTGGATGAAGAAGAGAAAAGAACCAAGGTGCGTTTATATAGGCATGGAAAGAGAAAGGTTGTAACTTGGAGTTAATGGTGAATGTGTGAACATGTGAAGAAAGTTAAGGCCGTAGTGGTAAGAAGTGGAAGTAAACCGTTCAAACCGAAACTTGAAGGAAACGGTATGAAGTCAAGAAGGCGTGGAAGAAGCGGAAACGTTCAAGGCCGGTGTCAGAAGAAAACAACCAAAAAAAAAAAAGGAGTCAAGGCCCATGTAGGTTCAGGCCCAAGGAAAGACAGGGGCGGGCCAAATACCCTAACCTAAATTGTGGAGTGGATCTATGTGTGTTCGGGATTCTAAAAGAAGAAAGAAGGAAGGAAAATGAGTATGGGCCAAATTCCCATGTCTCTTGAAGAAGAAACGGTGGTAAGAGTAAGATTATTCGAACCCCGCACGATAAGTAAGAAAAAGCCTTGAGCGCGAAAGCCCAATCGGCGCAAGAATGATGGAGTACTCGTTTCATTGCAAAAAGAAAGAGAAAGGAGACCTCGAGCGCGAAAGCTCAATCAGGTTGGAATAAGAGATAGTGGAGATTACTTGTTGCATTGCAAACAAGTACGCAAAAGGCCCCGAGCATAAAGACTCAGTCAGATACAAGGTCAACCAAATATCACAAGAGAAGCACTATTCATCAACCAGGCATGCACCCAAGTTCATTAACTATCAAGAAATCCAAATGCCACAAAGATAAATCAACCAATCCCAAGGCATCCAGGCATCACAAAGTCAATTCAACCAAGTCCAAAACATCCATACATACAAAACGCACCCACCAAGTCAAGGGCAAACATCCATACCAGACAAGACAGACATCAAGTATCATCATCCAGGCATACGTCCAATAAGTGTAAGCATCAATACAACCATGCCAAGTGGCAAGCATCAACATGAACATGACAAATCACAAGTATCGACATCCATGGTATCAAGATCACAAAAGAGGATAGAGAGTAAACCTGCTAAACTGCCGCAGCAGCTGCAATGCTCCTCGCCCTAGCACGGGCCAACAACTGAACAAGGCGCTCATAATAATCACGAGCGACATCCTTGCGCCTCAGAACCTCACTGAAGAAAGGAGCCATGCCACCAGTCTCCTCCTCACAGCGAGCACGAGCTGTCTCTAGAAACTCGCCCCAATGGTCCAAAAGGGAAGAATAAGATGTCTCCAGAGGAGCCACACGCCTCAACTCCTCTCTGGCACGACTAGCCTCTATGTTCTGCGCAAAAGAGGCGCCACCCAAGGGAGCAGCTGCTGCATAGGCGGTAAGGAGAGAAGAGGTGTACTCACCAATGGCCTGGTAACGGGTAACCACATCACTATAAATGAGAGAAGCAGCCTCCAAGATCTGAGTAGCAGCTCCGATACGAGTAGAGAGAGAGGTAAACTCTGGAACAAGGATATCCCAGCGGAGAGTGGCCAATGCAGCATGACACATCCCTATGAGGCCCGCTACCTGACCTGGTACGCCACGGTTGGACGGAATGTCCAGAGTGAGATGAAGGAATAGCTCGTCAGAGATCACGTCAAGAGGCGCGGCGGTGTCCATACTGACCGCCTGGAGAGCTGTCACGGCATTCCTCAGAGTCTGCACAGTGACCTCTACAAAGACAATAGGAAAGAAATCAAAAAAGGAGGTGGTGGCGGTGCCATGAAAGCCAACCAAGCCCCAGGGAGGTCACCATGAGGAGCGTTGTCGTTAACGTTGAAAGCGGGAGCCATGTCGTGGTCATCCATGTCTCAACCTACAAATGCAAGGGCAAGGAAAATATGCACAACAAACCAAGAGAGCTTAAGAGGAAACAACATAAAGAGACAAACATCAACACAAATCAGATAACACAAGCAGTTCATTCATCATGATTAAGGCCCTACAATATGTTCTTGGAATAGAAAATGCAAGCTTTCGCAATCCCACCGTCGACTAAATCCAAGACACCAAGGGAAAATTACAAAAATAAAAAAAAAGATACAAGGCCATGAAGAAGACCCACAAAACCACCTAGTACTAAAAACTAATAAGGGCGAGGGCGGACGGAAGCATCCCTAGGAGGCCTCACCATACGCCTAGAAGAACTAAGAAACTGGTGAAGTTCAGCAAGTGTGGTGGTCACGTAAGCAAGCAATTTGCGAGCCTCTTTGGTGTGCTTCTCACAATCTTCCCAAAGGCGATTCATACGGTTTACTGCATGATTATGATCGGCCCACGCGGATTTCATAAAAGCGGTGGTATCCGTCAATCGGGCAGGAAGGCCTTCCAATTCTTCTTCAAGACGGCGAATCTCCAACACCATTAAATCAACTTTAGAGAAATCATGGCTTGCCCTAAGAAGCTCATACTGGTGGCGACTGGTAGCGATCATCAGTGGGAGTTCCTTTTGAAGTTCAAGGATTGAGAAGACCTTAGACTCCGCATGGCCCCTCTTCAAAGTAGCGGAAGAAAGAGCACGAAGTCTATTGGAATATTCCCATTGGATATATTCCTTGGTGATGAAGTGAAGATGGAAGCGCAATGGCACTAAACCCAAATTAGCAAGGGTCTCAAGAACCTCGTTGCGATCGGCCCCTTGTAAGAACTGGAAGCATCCATAATCAAAGAATTGGCGACCCAGGCAAGTTTCACCACAAGTCTCCGCCAAACGCCAAAGAAAACGTGCCACTTCATCAACAGAGAAGACTACATACACATCCAAAGAAGGAAAGAGTTGATATGAAATGACCAAGAAGGCAGGCAGTGAGAAAGAAAGAGTCTGAAAGAAGCGTTCATACCTCCTGGGGGATCCAGAGACATTGGTGGGACTGGGTCAGGTTCATCACTTATCTCAATAATTTCAGGCTCTTCAGGAAGTTGTATGTTGGAAGGAAGGCATGTCATGGGCCGTAGGCCCCTATAGATGTTAGAGGACCTGAAGGGTGACTCGATTTGAGAAGAAGAAGGAAGAGATGATTTAGAGGAGCTAGCCACGGCAGTAAGAGAAGTCTTGGTTGCCTCAACATTCGAAGTGATATCTGAACGGAAGTTAGAGTGTGAATTTAGAATTAAGGAAAGGAAACAACAAATTCAAAGCAAAAGAAGCAATAAACACCTTCATTCGGAGACGGCTCAAAGCAAGAATCAGCAAAGATGCCTCCTTCTTCCGCAAAGGAATGCCACTCTTCATTAACATAGGAGTTAGAGAAATGAGGTTCGAACGGAGCGGTCACATCATCCTCGACGGGTTCTTCCTCGACGGGTTCTTCATCGACGGGTTTCTCCTCGACGGGTTCTTCATCGACGGGTTCTTCCTCGACGGATTCTTCATCGATTGGTTCTTCCTCGACGGGTTCTTCTTCGATGGATTCCTCTTCGGCGGGCTCAACTCTAGCAGATTCTTCCCCGACAAAAACAGGATGTCCACGTCCTATGGATATCAAGTCAATGATTGGAGATTGCAAGGAATTCACACATATGAAAGGAAAAAGAAAGAAAGGACGGAGAAACTTACTAGGAGGAGAAGAACGGGCAAACACGAAGCGAGGTTGGCGAAGTGAAGAAGGAGCAGCTGGAGTAGCCACACCATCATACCCCGCGAAGTCAGGAAACTCAATGGGAACTTGAGGACCTTGCGGAATATCATAGGTCCTTCCTTCTTGCTCTTCTAAAGGAAAAATGAACCGTTGAACTTCGGGTCTATCTCTTCTATGAAAGGCCCGTGTCAACTCTCGATGTCGCCTAAAGACAAAGGCTGAAAGTTTAGCACGACGAGTGGCGTGAGGCATTAAGAACTTGGTTCCCGTGCCAAGTCGAAGAGCGAAGCGCCAACAAGCAGTAAAGAGGGCCAAATCTTTCACATGTCCCCTCAATGAAAGATGAGTACTAGGAGTACACTGATCAAAGCCAAACTGGTGGGCCACACGTTGAGGGTAATAAGGCTCCAAGATCAAACGGTCTCCCCCAATCCTCAAAGGCAAGAAACACTCTCTTATACAGATCAAAAATTCGGCGTCACGATAATGATCCTCTTTGGAGCGAAACAAACGAGAAGGAGCTCCTGGATGCTCTCGAGGAGTATCAGTGATATACCAATCGGAAGACCTAGGTGACCCCTTTGATAAAACCCAAGGATACCAAGGCTCGGGGTGCGAACGATTGCGGATGAACTGATAGTGAGCATCAATGGCCTTGATCGGAGAAGAAGCCGCACCCGCAATATCAGATAAAACGGGAAGCTTGCTACGAAGAGAATCCGGCATGGCAGTGGTGTAGTGAGTAGGCCAGTAAGCATGGATCCAACCGCTTATCCAATGAAATGGCACTACTTCCTTACAATAAGAAGGGTCTCTCGAAGCGGTCACGGCTCTTAAGGAACGGTATACATTAGCCAAGGCGGGTACGGCCAAAGAAACTCTTTCACCACGAGCAAGAAGGTTAGCCATCATGAAAGATTCCGGCCTCACACAATTCGCCGGAGCAGCGGGAATGACAAAGGAACACAACCACCAAGCAAGGAAAGCGGTTAAGAAGGTTTCTCGAGTTTCAGAAAGAGTAGATAGGTCACCAAGATCCGGACCGAAACCATCAGCATGAATCGAGTAAGAACCAGTGCCAAGAGGATTAGAAACATCAACTCCCGCAACATTCTTCCTATCAGGCAGATCCATGAAGTGCCCAATCCATGCAGAAAAAGGAATAAACTTGCGAGACCTTCTCTTATCGCAAAGTTTATAGTATATCTCATAGACCCTCCTAAGAGAATCAGTGTGATTGGAGGAGCCATCTGGTTTAGTACCAAAAAGGAGAACATCAGAAGGGGAGTATTCTTCATATGGGATTCCAAGGACTGGTAAACCCGATATCTGACGCATATCCCATAAGGTGGGAGCCATCTCTTTATCTTGGGTGAACAAAGTGTTGGTGACATAGTTCCAATTGGTCATGAAACCCTTGACAAGATCATCGTTGCAGTCATAATCAAACAAAGAGAGATAAACGGCTTCATAAATACCGGCACTCTCTAACAGCGGCCTTTCATGAGTAAGCACATGGCGAATCCACTCCGCTTGGCCTACACACGAGCGCAATTTTCCTTGGAGGTTGTAAAGTTTAGGGCACCATCCAAAATGGCGACTGGAGTCTATCATTTGTGGTCCCATTAATCGGAGAGAGGGTTTTTCGGCCTTGCGATCCACGGGTAATAAAGCAATCATATCGGCTTTATTTACATTGGGTAATCGTTGATCAGAATTCAAAGGAGGGAAATGAGAGAAAGATTCCGCTTGAACTGTTTTGGTAAGAAGAGAAGGATCTTGTTGAGAGTCAAAGATAAGGGGGTCAACTTCAGAGAGATGAGGAGCTGGTTCATGCCGAGGGAAACGCCCTTGAAAAATATCTCGACCTTCAAGTAAACGGGCCCGCCATTTGGAAAGATTTTCCGGCGAGTTATCCTTCAATGCCGCATGTTTGAGGAAACGACGGATATAATCATCGGAGGGATCCTGTTGGTTCATGTCACTAGAACGAGACCAAGAAACCATAATGGGCTATGAAAGAATGGAAGAGGAAAGAAAAAGACAATTTAGAAAGGTGTGGCGTGAGATTGATCACAGAAGGATTAAATACCAAGGATTAAACCCAAAGAGACAAAGTTAGCTGAGCTATGCTGCAGACTAATTCTATCTCGGGCAATAGAACACAAATGGTGGTTTACCAAAAGAGACTGCATCAAGTGGCAGAACACTAAAGGTTCACCCATCCCACATCAATGTCACTCGATCCTCAACTGAGCTATGCATCAGACTGAGAAGTCAAGCTTCAAAGACATGGAAGAGAACAAGCTATTAAGCTATTGGCGACTACAACTACAAGCATTAACAAACCTAAAGTCCCATACAAACCTCACTCGACCTCCCAACTGAGCTATGCATCAGACTGAGGGATCAAGCTTGGAAAAATGGAAGCAACTTAACCAAGTCATAACATCACAACCAATGATAACAAGCAATTATACCAAGCAAACTATTAAGCCAAGTCGAATTCATGTTGCCTGCAAAAGAGCATCAAACACAACGAAAACCGATACATGGACCCTAACATACCAACGGCAAGTGTGACCTAATGTTATCCATTCATTCATACCAAGTGCCGGGAGCAAACATTAACAGAACAAGCACGTTCATTCAAGTGTGCATGAGATAACAAATATCACAAACCCATTCTCACGTCATCACATTCCCCTTAAGCCATCCCGTAATCAAAAGGGATGAAGGGACTTAGACAAACCTGGCTTGTGAGGTCAAGAACGCGTTCTGTCAGGCTTCAAAGTCGAGTCCCAAGCTCCAAACCTTCAGCTACAATTTACGAAATATATGGTGGTGAGAGACCAATTCAAAATAAAAAATGTATGAAAATAAAAGTGGGCCGGCAGAAGCCCAGAATTCTAAATGGGCCGCACTAGACTAAACAAAAGGAGTCCAAAGCCTGACTTGTAAAATGTTGGACTCGACCCAAAAGAAAGAAAAAAAAACGGAGGCAGATAGAGGAGAAAGAAACCAGTCAAAATTGTGATAGAACCCAGTGTTTTAGGGACTTGTTTGAATCAAGCCTACGTAAAAAAAAAAAACTGCGAAATTGCAGTGATTTTTCAAAGATGTGTCGAGAGAGATTCAAAAGAAAAAAATCTACTCTGTCAACATATTTCAAAAGAAGGGAGAAGAGACAGTAAAAAAAAAAAGAGAAGATAGAGGTGTCGGGATGCACTTCACTACATCTCATTAAAAAAAAAAAAAGAGGGGAAAGCAAGTCACAAAAGAAGTGAATCAAGAGTGAAGAAGGCGAGAGGGGTTGTAACTCAGATCTGAGCGTTGTATACACAGGATGTGTAATATCATGGCATGAAAACCCCTGCCTCTCCAGCAATTGAGAAACAATAAAAGGAAATGAATAACCAAAATTTAGAATCAACCATCCTCATCTCTATCAAGTGCCAAAGATCGATCAAAGAGGGTGACTTTGTGTCATATAAATGAGCTCACTGTATGGGAACCAGTCCAAAACATCATAAAGCACTATTGCAACATGGTCAGATCATAGCTCCATAGGAGAATGGGGTTTAAAGCAAAAAAAATAGACAAAAAAAAAAAATGTGTGTCAGTGAGAAGAAGATGCCCCCCCTCAGCATTGGTGAAAGAATAAAAGGAGAAGGAGCAACTAAAACTTAGAATCAACTGTTTTCACTGTCAATAACTGCAAAATCGACCAAAGAAGGCGACTTTGAACAGATAGAAGGAACTCGCTTCATGAGAACAAGTTAGAATACCATAAGGCATTGTCTCAACAGTATCAGTTCATAGCTCCATGTAGAAAATGAGATCTAAAATGAGAATCAACTAGGGAGGAGAAAATTGGCGAATGAAAGATGTATTGAACTGCTACAAACTATTGATTAGAGAATAGCAGTAAGAAGAAAATCATAGCGAAAGAAGGAATAAAAAGGGAAAAATCTGTTCATGAAGAAAGAACACGTCTCGTTTAAATAAAATCGTAGTGAAAAGAGAAGCATAAAAAACACTACAGAAGAGAGCACAATCAGAGTTTAGAATGAAGGAGAAAGATGCACCACCTTTAATAGTGAAGGAAATGGGAGGCGGCCTTGAGATGAAAGCAGTGAAAAGGGAAATGAGAAGAAGTAATGGAGTATATAAAGCCGAAGGCTAGGGTTTTCCCTCAGCAGAAGTTGCTACGTGTCATTATTTTATTGGAGAAGGCATGAGGGATGACACTGAAAAAAGGGGTCCACAGAAGATTATCTCGTGAGCACGAGTAAGAGAAGGGGAGGTGGATAATCCAAATGTTGTGCACCGAAGTTATAAACCGGAGGGAAGAAACAACAATCAGTGACCCAGAAACCATGTGATAGGCTTAGGCAACAAGTTGTCGAAAGGAGATAATCACAAATCAGTCCAGGAGCAGCTGGCACAGAAAGTTCGGCATGCAGAGGCTTATTTTGAATGATCTCACCCCTTTGCCTAACGGACAAAAATGGGAGACAGAGGTTGTACCAGACCCAGGGAAGCATGGATCGGGTGTGGCAATACTAAGAGAAGATGAACATGTTACACCAGAAAATGTCGTTACCCAATGCTGCAAGAGCCGTGCACCACCATTTTCTGGTGGGGGCATCTGTTGAGGTGTAAAAAATGGTGAAGAAATAATAAAAGAAAGTAATAAAAAAAAAAGAAGGAAGGAGAGGGAAAAGAAAAATAAATGCATGAAATAAATATACAAAGGGCCTAATTTATGCCAGAGAAATCTGCCATGACATGTATAGATTAAATCAAATAAAATGAGTATAAAGATGAGCAAAAGAAGGAGTATAAAATCAGAATAAAGGAAGAAAATGCAGAATTTCTGTATGAACGGAGTCCTCCAGTGAACAAAGAAACGGAGGAAAATGAAAGGAGCCAGGCTTAATTCGAATGTTTCCCTCCGTGCATCCAGAGAGGTTTTGGCTACTCTTGTTGCATGAAGGCCATGATCGACGGCTAGAGAGAGTTGCGTGTGGCTCACAGAACACTGGGTGCACGGAAGGGAATGAGGGGATGTCGCTGGGAGGCTGTATTTGACTCACACATGACCCCTACGCGAATGGAGAAAGAGGGTACACGCAGAGCATATGAACCAAGGAAGAAATAGAGACAAAGGGGCCCACGTAATAGTACTATGGTCCATCATACTCCAAACGCAGCCGAGAAAAAAGAAAGAAGAAGGGAGAAACGATCGTAACAGAATGGGTTTGTTGTGCGAAAACCGCCGGGCTCCAGCTGGCGCTCCCGACCAATCAGAGTAGAAGAGGTCACCTATAAATAGGAGGTCGAAGAGAGAAGAACGAGAGGTTTTTTTTGAGAGGTATAGGATAGCTACTTTTCAGATCTAGAAACACACCCTGTAATACACACCACACACACATAGGCTAGCATTTTACCAAGCACTTGGTGTGCATTGTAAAAGAAGAAGAAAGAAGGCTGGAGAGAAGGTTCTGTTAGGAAGAAAGGTAAAAGATCGTGTGTACAGGTAAGGATCTCTGTGTACATGGTAGGTGTTTTGATGAATTGAAATGGAATTCTGTTGAGAATAGATTGGATTTTGATTCTTCCCGATTCTGTGCAATTCTTGATGAATTTCTTGAAATTAGCATTATATGATCTTGTCTCTTTTTGTTCCTAGCCTGGATTAAAGCCATGGTCTGATGCATAGCTCAGTCATGGTGGAAATCAGGTGATTTTCTTATAATGCAAGGTGTGACGATTTTCCTCTTATGGCTTCCTTTGATAGATTTCATTCAGTTCTGTCTTTCTTTCTCTATTTCCTTGAGCTAGCTTGATGTCTCTTTCTAGTTCCTCTTCAAAGCCGTGGTCTGATGCATAGCTCAGTCATGGTGGAGATTAGGTGTTTACTTTCAAAGTGTGAGCTGTTACGGTTTCTCGCATAAGTTTGGTCAAATCATGTGCTTCCCTTTGTTGTTTTCAAATAGATCTCAGGTGATGTTCTCTTCTTATCCCTTTCTTGTTCTTTCTTTCATCATGGTCTGATGCATAGCTCAGTCATGGTGAAAGAGAGGTTAATCTTTCACAAAGATCTTCTCAGGTGATGTTCTCTTCTTATCCCTTTCTTGTTCTTTCTTTCATCATGGTCTGATGCATAGCTCAGTCATGGTGAAAGAGAGGTTAATCTTTCACAAAGATCTTATCTTCGTTATCCTTCCTCAAAATCTGATTCGACTTCTTCTTCACAAACGATCCAGCTGATCCTTCAGTCTTGGTCTGATGCATAGCTCAGTCATGACTCGGAGAAGCTCCATAAACTCTCCCATGGATGTCTCGAGCCTAGCTCAGTAGCCATGGGAAGAGTAATTCCCCTCACTTCTCATGTGGTCTTAAGCATAGCTGAGTCACTGTGAAGCTGAGTTTGAACGCAATGATGAGTACATCTCATGCAAGATTCTGATGCATAGCTCAGATCGTGCAAGGGATGGAAAGTTTGCGTTGTATTAATCTCCGATTTGAAAATTGGAATGTTATTAGGGTCTTTTATGTGAAACGTTTTGTTCTTATAGGGTATAATCTGATGATTTCTGTTTTCTCAAGGTAGGATAAGTTTCTTTTATTATAGTTACTTGCAAGATTAATAGTGTTGCTGGACCTAGTCATATCTATTTTGCTTAGGTTCTTGTTCTGTGTAACTATTCCACATCTGGTAATTGATGAAGTTTAAGGGACCTGTTGGTAATATTGTTAAGAGGAAATAAACTGTTAAATGGCTGTTAGTATTGTGTGTGAAGCACATGAGAGTCAGGTTGTAATTCAGTCAAATTGAAGCTGAAGACAAGAATGTTTGACACCTATTAGTACAGGGTTATGTTAATATTATATGGTGAAAATTAATATATGATTGGTTGCGTTGATAGTTTATTGAGATGTATATACAACTTTGTTTGATATGACCATGTGCTCCTGTATACTAACCATATTTGTATAATTGAAAAGGAAAGTAAAGACTTGAGCCATAATACACAATTCGTCAAGACCCCAAGGTTATCATGCTTGACCTGGTTATACGTTAAAATTAGAATATGTGTATATAAGAGTGTAGATTGATTAGTCTGTACCATCCCTCTTTTGATTTAAGTATAATCTTTGTTCTGATATACCAGCACTCAACATCTATTCCTTTTCAAATTAGACATATGCTGTAATAAATAAGATCACCAACCCCTTCCTCCAAATTCTTGTAACCAAATAAATCAACTCTGGTACGGTTTAGTCCCACAAGTCATATTGGTACCAAGCCCCTTCTTTACCGTACCTATTACTCGGTTCCCCCACTGATCCAAAGCGACGCAATGCGAACAAACCCCACCATTATCTTCTCCTTGGTGTCATGGTACTGTGGACCCCTTTCTTGTGTCTCGCGACGGTCGGAAACGATATCGGATCTGGATCCGCTAACTTGTCGAACCCGTTAGCGAGAGAAATGAACCCGCCTTCATCTCCGTTCAAAGCTTAGCGCGTGGAGGACGCCTCGATCCTTTGTGGCAGCGCATCTGTAAAAACCATATACCCGACCTCTGACCACAGACGAAACGCTGAATGAAGTTGAAGAAATCTACGGCCCAAGTCATGACAAGGCCCAAAGTAATCATCGGCCCAGGAAACCCCTCTGACGACGCGATAAGCCTAGTCAGCACCACTTCATCTCTCTTAGTAGAAATGGCCCAATAGGAATAAGACATGCAGGCAGAAACTTTAGAAAACTTATTAGAAATAATAAGAAACATAGGAAAATACAAATGACACATCCATAAAATTCTAAGAATCAAGATAAGCTGACTTCACTGATGCTTCGATATAAAAATATGTCAAAGTAGTGGCCTTTCGTATTTTTGAAGTATTTTCGCCTTAAAAATGGATTTTAGAAAATTCCTTGAAAGATGCTAAGTATTTTCGAAATAAAACTTCAAATGTGCTAAGTCTACTTGAGTACAAATATTTTCAAAAGCCTAAATGATTTCAAAAATGATATCTTTTAAAGTCAAATATCTTCCAAGATCAAGTATTTTGAAATAGAAAAGTGTTTTCAAAGATCAAAAGTGCAAAAGGCCAAAGTGAATAAATCACCAACATCCTAAGAAAAACATCAAGAAATTAAAAGTCCAAATACGAAATCCAAAGTCAAAGCCAAAACCTCTTCGTTTGAGGAAAAGTCCCTCACTAAGGTTGAGACCGACCTTAGATGACTTAGAAAATGAATTCTTACGGGCCTCCTTCGTCCAAAGAATTCCATTTTGTTCTCACAAGAAGATCGACTAAGATGATCCCGAGAACCGACTCTTATTAAGAAGACCGATGAAGATGGTCCCTAGGGTCGTTAAAGAACCAACTCTTATTAAGAAGACCGATGAAGATGGTCCCTAGGGTTGCAAAAGAACCAACTTTCGTCGAGTAGCCATTAAAAAGGACCCGAAGGTTGCAAAACTTCTTTTGTTCTCACAAGAAGACCGACTAAGATGGTCCCGAGAACCGACTCTTATTAAGAAGACCGATGAAGATGGTCCCTAGGGTCGTTAAAGAACCAACTCTTATTAAGAAGACCGATGAAGATGGTCCCTAGGGTTGTAAAAGAACCAACTTTTGTCGTGGTCGCCCAAGAGGCCCCGAAGGTTGCAAAACTCTTTTCACTCTCACAAGAAGGCCAGTCATAGCCCCGAGAGTTCACCATGAATAACCTCCAGTTAAGCCTTCCCTTTAACCCATCAAACACCTCATCTAAACCAAGAATCCATTCCCTTCTTTTGGTCAAGACAGAAGTCTTTTGTCGATCCTTAATTGGGTCCCGTCCATTGAGTTTGGTACCATCAATTAAGTCCTCCGCGATAGCACTCCATAAGTCTCTTTTCTTAGCCCATTACGTCGTTACCCTTCATGTCCCTTAATCAGAGGTTCCCGTAGGAAACTACGGGGTAATTAACAGTAGGGGCTTGCGCCTACTGGAAAGAAAGGACCCGCTAAATCAAGAAACTTCTTTAAGTAGCGACTCTTTATAGGGTTCTCTTGTGTTGAGAGATATCCGCCATAGAGATCGAAACCTTAAGGGAGGTGAATCTAGGCTATGTTCCCATTGTTCTTCGAGAAATCCCTTCGAGGAGAATAATGACGAAAAAGCCGCGACATATATATGCATTAAATATATAGCCCGATTAAAGAGCATTTGGAGTAGTTTTAATTAAATGAATTAGAGGCTTGTTTGAGTGAGTTAAGAGGCCCAAAAAGCCCAAGAAGGAGGCCGGCCTTGGTGGTAGGTAGAGTGGCATTTTATGTAAATAGTGGGTTGGTGGTAGGTAGGGATTGTGCACTATATATAGAGATGTATAGATGCAAAATTCAACCTTCTCTCTTCCCTAACCCTAGCCGCCCCCCTCTCTCCCTCTCTTGGCCGGCGCCACCTCACCTCTCTCTCCCTCCATTAGCTCATGAGTTGAGCATATTCTCTCCACCTATTAAAATGTTAATTAAGGAAGAAGAGAGAATACCTTGGATTAGCTTTGTTCTAATCGAATCGCTAGCACGAATCGATTTAGACCTTGGTTAATCTCTAGGTGGACTCGAGGTGATTTGGAGACGAAGGAGAAGCACGCCATCGATTCCCATGCCGTAGGATCGAGCCCCGCGAATACGATTTCGCGGGAGGTATAATTTCCACCTTAATCTCTTTGTGTTAACTTGGCTTTTGTGCACGATTCGTTGTGTGTGTTGTTTCGATGGCTTAATTAACTTGTAATTAGCATAAAAATCGAAAATTACACACTTACTAACAGTGGTATCAGAGCACATGGTCGTACTTAAGCTATTTTGACACTTAATTAAGAGAAATTGGCTAATTAACGGATTAGTAGAGATGATGCGTTTGTTTGCTGTCTGGAAATGGTATTTTCTGTGTTGTTTCGCGTTTTTCGCTTTGATAAGTTCTCTGGAAGTTTTTTCCATCTGCATGAAAGTTGTAGATCTGTGGATTTTGATTCTTTTGGCGTTGGATTCACATTTTTCTGAATTAGTATAGATTTATTGTGAATAAAATGGCGACAGTGCGCAGAACCAGTTTCTGCTCGCACTGTCCTGTTTGAATGGCTTGAAAGATTTATATTTTGAATATAAGTACCAGTGTTCTATGGCTAGATTTAAAGAGGACTTGAAGCTCTTTCTGAGCATGTATAAATTGTTGCATGACTTGGATTAATTTGTGGGTTTTCAAGTATGAAAAGGAAGATCTCGTCAGATCCAGTTTGTTGAGCAAATCGATTGTTCTAATAAACTGTACCAACTGAGAACTCCTTTAAAAATTCTGTTTAAATGGAGTTGTTCTATTTTGAGTTGGGATTCCAGGAAAATTAATTTCATAATTTTTCGTGGAAGTTAGGACCTTCAACTAGGTTAGAACTTTTCAATCGACTGTCTGTTCCAGTACAGAATTTGTTGATTGTTTAGTTTGTAACTCGAACCTTTTGAACTGAACTTGGTGGTTTTCTTTTCATAGATAGTTAGCCTATAGACTAAACTAGTTTTTCTATGTATATTGTATATATAAAAACTAATTAGAAGGTGGTCTAACAGACCAAATGGTTGAGAGGATAATCTGAAAATCTCATAACGGTGTTTCGTGCACTTGTAAGAGATTTGTCATTTTTGATTCTCCCAAATGGTGTCAGATCTCTTCTTGAAATTTTTACTGGTAATCACAACTATGATAAGGAGCTTAAGTAATTTATTTGAGAATTTTTGGAGACCTAAAACCTTTGCTTTTATTGGATTCCATTAGTTACGTTTTTTTAATAAATTACTGTTTTTCTAAATATTCAAACTAGTTGAAATTAATTAGAAAACTCCTTGTTTGATCTCCTTTCTGTTATGGGATGTTGAAAGAACTTTCTAAATGAATTTAAACAAGTTTTGTTGTTTAAAATTGAGGATTTGTACACGGAATTTACTTATGGCAAACGATACGCAAAGATGCTTGAAAATCGTTAATTGGAAACAAAGTTCTTGTATGTGCTAACTTTGTTTTGTAGGTGGATAGTGGGTTTAGTATGGCTCAAGACTCAATGCCTTGTGGTTGTAATGAATGCATGTGTGAATGTTTGTAATGCGGCCTTTGGTGCCATTAATTAATTAATTTGTTGATTAATTTTTGATGTAACTTGTGAGGCTTGCATGCCCCTAAGGTTAGGATGGGAATAGGATGTTTTCACATGTATTTTGTACCTTTATTTTATATAGGATTTAGATCCTTATAGAATTTAGTGGGAAGGGACAAGGATTAGATTAGTTTTGCTCCATGGACGATGTGGCGAAACTAATGCAAGCGGGAGCCATACAAACCCACAACTATGAGATGCTTATATGTGATTGCTTGTGATTGCTATGAATTGTCATAGGCTAGGTATGGGTGTATGCTTACACGACCACCAAACAAGTGTCATATGATTGATAGTCCCAACTAAAACTCGATTAAGTGAAATCGCCCTCCTTCTCTCTATCCCCTTCATGCCGATTGTCACTCATGGCGCGGTCCGCCCAAGCGGACGTCATGATTGCCAATTCGGTAGTCGGGGTGCAAATAGCTAAGATTTGCAAGGAGCAAATAGTGAGAGGTTACTTTTCGATGGACCCAACTAGAGTTTGGACATCGGGGCGAAGTTTGTAAATATACTTAGATATTCACAAACCAAGAATCATATGGAACGATATGATTGGTTGGAGAACCTACCTTGTCTAATTAAGTAGGGTGACGTGCCATAGCAGGCTCTACTTGATGAAAACCGGGATCTTGGAAAAACCAACTACATTTGGGACATTAAATGAATGTAGTGGGAGTTTTATTTGTTATAAATAAAACAATTGCATAAACTAATTGACCTTAAATTGATTTTGTTATAGATGTTAAAATTGTTAATTTTGTTGCGATCAATCTTTGAAAATGAACAAACTCGTTTCTAAAATTATTCACTTAAAGAAGTAATACCGATTCCTAAGACACGATCTTAGCGAAGAGAAACTTGAGTATGTCAATTCCCAAAACTTTTCTCAAACTACCCGAACGTAGCAACGCGATGATTGATTGACTTTTGGCGAAAAGTTATTCAATAAAGCGTGTGGCTAATATCCTCATTTGAAAGTTCTAAGACCTTTGAATTAGAGAATTCATATGGACTAGATTTAACTCGTACGCTCTCATCCACTTACTCAAGAAAGCGTTCTTGGAGAAAGTAGATATTAACTCCATCATTTATGATCGAGTATAAAGAGTATGAGTTGACAAAGAGATTCTTCTTTTAAACATGAACGTTTCATTGGCTTACAAATCGAAAGATTTAAGTAGCTAATTGATAACTAGAGATATTGATCTCCGATATCAAGGATTATTGATATTGTCATACGATCTCTTTGAAATTATAAAGGATATAATGTTACCTTCTTCGCACACTTGTTGATGCAAAAAGGTAATTGGTTTAGTATTCAAGAAATACTTCGCCAAGGCATGAGTTGAAATTTCGAGACTCTTGATTGTGATTATGTATCACATGAGATGTTTCATTTGCCGTTTATTGGAGGCATTTTGAAAGGTTGTCCGAAATACCATGATTGTAATGCTTTAATCCTAAAGTGTATTTGTCGTTCAAATTATCTCACTATCTCTAATTTACACTAGTAACTTGATACTAGTTCATATGCTCGCATTTGACGAAATGTGTTAGCAATGAAGAATAAGAGAATGTTCGAGAGATGTAAAGTAAACTCCGTATAGGCAATGACTTGTTCGTCTAAGTCATTACCATTGAATACGTAGAGTTATCTTTATTAAGAGTTTGTTTAGGAATTGAAGGTTGTATACCTTAATTCTAAAACCTCTCAAAAATATCTCCAATTCATATT
The DNA here is from genome assembly GCA_028095005.1 of Rhynchospora pubera. Lineage (NCBI taxonomy): Eukaryota > Viridiplantae > Streptophyta > Magnoliopsida > Poales > Cyperaceae > Rhynchospora > Rhynchospora pubera. Next base: position 153,408,792 of record CM051462.1, on the reverse strand, counting down.
TGATGAAATGGATGATTATGTTTAATAAAAGACAAGTTCTTTTATTCTTAATTTGTTTATATGATTTCATGCATCTTGATTGAATTTGCTTGAAATAGATAAGCAAGTTTTGAATGACAAATAGGATACGTAAGACTTGACATAAAGTATTTGACTTTAATGTTATATATAACCGCTTAGTCACATACATAAACGAGAATCGCATTACGAGAGTCTCCGTAACGTAGAGCTCGTAAATTCAATTCGATTTCAAATCGATTGATATGCGAATCATGTTTGTTAAATGACAAAAGCGCCTTTAACCTACAAAGGTTTAAGGACAAGTGACTTGATTAGGACTTTTACATATCGATGTATAAAGACCAATAAGTACTTGTGCGATGAAAGGTTATTGATACTTTACTACTTAACCAACGATCATTGTAGATATTAACATATCTATTTGATAAGGTATAAGTATGAACTTTTTGACTAGTTCAAAGGAGTTCAAGTGTAAAGTTTAAAAGACCTTTCAAGAAAAATGGAAGTCTTACAATTAATCATGGTAAATAGTTAAGTCACATGATTTAAAATATTATCTTAAGAGTATGAAAATAGTTTCATAACTCGCTCCATGAGGAATAATATGTCCAAGAATGGAGGTATCGAACAATATTTCGTATAGTTCGATCGGTAATAAATCAAATTGACTTATTCGACTCGTATTAGGGAATTATGTTTGAGGACAATATTGTTTACACTGAATAATGTTCCATCGAAGTCTATTGAAGGAGATATCTTAGGAGATTTTGATCTCTAAGTATAATACTTCTCGAGATTTGGTGTTGAGAAGCTTATTTGAAGTATTGTTGACTTGTAAGCTTAAACCAAATAAGACACTATATATTTGTAGGATGCTTTATATTAAAGGGCACTACTTCCACGAATATGATAAGAACAAAGTAGTTGTTGCTAATCATAATGTAATCTTGATGAATTGAAATTCTCAAGAAGAAGTAGTGGGAGTAAAGTGAGCATTAAAATAGTTTATGCGTCACTACAAGAAGTACTCTTATGGGAAACTTGTCACTCCATACATGGTACTTAGTGGGAGTTGAGCGAAACTTCATTCACAAGTTGTTTTGAAAGAAGTTTAATAGTACGCTCCTTCCAATGAGGACTCAACCATCTCACGAGTTGATGATGATTCGAGAAACTCATGGAATATATATGAGGAGTCAAGAACTCATTCAACAAATCGTTGTGGAAGAAGTTCATGAACCTCAAGTACCAATCCTACAAAAGATCAACGAGAGATGATTTCCTAAGCCGTTTTGGTGCATGGGTTGTCACAACATTCTCGTACTTAGCATATGAGAATCCGTTGATAAACAAAGAAACGATGGAATGATCCAATTCCACATATATGTTTTGAATTCATATGATCTTTAAAGAGCAATCCATGTATAACAACAAGGTATAGACCTTGGTTGATGTTCATGAAGGAGCAATCCATCAAGAACGTTTATATCTTCAAAAGGGAAGGTCGACATGGATAACAAATCGACTATGTACAAAGCACGGCTTCTCGCTTGTAGCTATGTCTAAGTCAATGGCTAGTTGACTACATACAAAGCACAACTTCTTGCTTGTGGCTATGTATAAGTCAATAAAGATCATTCTAGCAATAGTTGTATTTCATATATGTCGATATATGGAAAAACACATAAAACCGCCTTCTTCGTATGAATGAAGGAAGATGTTGTGCATTTGACACAAATCGAGGTTTATGTATTGCTAAAAACATATGCATGCTTCAAGGATCCATTAATGGATTAAAGCAAGTGTTGTGGAGATCGGAATAAAAACTTTTGACAAGGAAGTCAAGGAGTTGAACTTCGTCAAAAGTATCTTGTATAAACAAGATATTCAGTGGGAGCATAATTGTATTATTTGTATTGTTCAAGATAACAATTCATTAATTGGGAATAACATTAAGAAAAATGAACATTGTCAACATCTTGGAGAATGCTTTCTCAAATGAGAACTTGGGCGAAATCACCTGATCCTAGGAAACAAATCTATGAAGATAGATTATGATGGATGTTAGGTTTGAGCAAATATGCATATATTGACGAAGTGTTCTAGAAACACGAAAGTTACACTCCAAGAAAGGATGTCTAACTGTACGTCACATGGCATGACTTGAGTGTTTAACTCGGTTTATTACAACTCAATTCGAGAAAGTGCATGAAGTAGTTCAAGCATTCTTTCATTGTGAGTTTCATTTTGTATGCCATATTTATGCATATGCCCCAATGTGTAATATCTAAATGATATGACAAACAGTTGTCAAATGGATATAAGAGAGACACATTTGGACGATAATCAAGGATATCCTCGAGTATCTTATGAGAAAGAGTGATATAATGTTTCATCTCTTAAGATGAAAGAAATCTCGTGTAAGTTGTTACACTGATAAAAGTTTTTCAAAGGATTGATGTAATCACGATTGAGCTACATATTTTGCTTAAAAGGTGGTGTTGTAAGTTTAGAAAGTGTTCTAAATGGAATATTACAACCGTTTCCGTCACCAAAGTAAAATACATAGCAACTTGTGAAGCAATAAAAGAAGTTTATTTCGGATCGAGTTCTTAGTCGAGTTATTATGGTTCTATGCATCTCGAACCATTACTTACTCCTAAGGAACCCAATGTTACATTGAAGATTCAAATATGATCTATAACGATATCACTTGATATCATATGATGATGATCAAGAACATATATATAGTAGTATATATATATAGGGTCAAACAAAATTTTGGATAGGTTCGCGAACACAGCGAGCACTCTAGCATGACCTCTACCTTGAGCAGTATACAAGATGCAGTTATGCATCCATACGTGATGGACGTATGAGTAACTAGCTTTAAGCGTATTATTTCTTTTGAGGTCCGAGACATGTATATATGTAGATATATGACATTGTTCTCAACTCTTCGTTGGCTAGAAGTCACTACTGATTGACTCTAGGCCAAGTGGGAGATTGTTGGAGTTATGTCCTAGAAGTCAATAATTTAATGACTTAATTATTAGTTTATGTTTTGGATGATAATTTATCATCTGTTCCTAGGTTTATTATTGACAGATTATTCAGGTTGAGGATCTGAATTGTAGATCTCTGTGGATCATTCTTTAGAATGACAATAATAAATCTAAACGGTCCATAATCTTGATAATTAACAAGGAACATTAATTATCTTATAAGATTAGTATGCAAGTTAAGTGATGATTAAGTTCTACAAATCATAGGTAAAGAGTTACCAACTTAATTGCATATGTGTATGTTATGGAACATAGCACAGGACTTGACCCATCGAAATAAACATATGGATTGTGTTATGTGTCATTGTTTATTTCGTTATGATTTTGGTTCTAAGTTTGAGATGTTTATCTTTTCCACATGAGGATAGGTTCAATAAATATCGTCTACCGCTGATTCCCGATAAGGGCTGCTATACGGACTTTATTTATGTTCTCTTGAATTGTGCGGGGAAAAGCTAATCATCAAGAAAACCGTATGTCCCTCATTAATTCACTTAGTGAGTGACGATATCTGTTTGGGCCCCTTGATGGAGATAGATTGTTTGCATGCAACTTTATACAATTATCTCTAGATCAAGAAACGTATAATCTGCAAGAATGACACATTCCTATCTTGGATTATACGATGATATCGTGTGACATAAGAATCAAAATAGGGAAATTCATTTATTCTCTTATGCAGGATTTAAATACTGTAGCAGTACACTATTTATGCGAATTGGGAATCATAACGTGTTGCTAGATACCGCTTATGATTATTGGAATTAAATAGCGATTTAATTCCATGTCCAACTTAGCATAAATCCTCAAAGGGTCACACAAAATAGAGTTTTGACCAAGACAGTGCATTATTTATTTATTCGCAATAGCTCGTATTGCGGAAATATGATAAGTTGATTAATTAATTATATACCGTTATAATTAATTAAGTCAAATGGATCATATTGAAATAAATTAATGTATTAGCTAATCCTAGAATAATTATTAGTTGGTTAATAATTATTTTAGTTCAACTCAATTTAATATAAATAGTTATATTAATTTATTGGGCCAATATATATGCATTAAATATATAGCCCGATTAAAGAGCATTTGGAGTAGCTTTTAATTAAATGAATTAGAGGCTTGTTTGAGTGAGTTAAGAGGCCCAAAAAGCCCAAGAAGGAGGCCGGCCTTGGTGGTAGGTAGAGTGGCATTTTATGTAAATAGTGGGTTGGTGGTAGGTAGGGATTGTGCACTATATATAGAGATGTATAGATGCAAAATTCAACCTTCTCTCTTCCCTAACCCTAGCCGCCCCCCTCTCTCCCTCTCTTGGCCGGCGCCACCTCACCTCTCTCTCCCTCCATTAGCTCATGAGTTGAGCATATTCTCTCCACCTATTAAAATGTTAATTAAGGAAGAAGAGAGAATACCTTGGATTAGCTTTGTTCTAATCGAATCGCTAGCACGAATCGATTTAGACCTTGGTTAATCTCTAGGTGGACTCGAGGTGATTTGGAGACGAAGGAGAAGCACGCCATCGATTCCCATGCCGTAGGATCGAGCCCCGCGAATACGATTTCGCGGGAGGTATAATTTCCACCTTAATCTCTTTGTGTTAACTTGGCTTTTGTGCACGATTCGTTGTGTGTGTTGTTTCGATGGCTTAATTAACTTGTAATTAGCATAAAAATCGAAAATTACACACTTACTAACAGTGGTATCAGAGCACATGGTCGTACTTAAGCTATTTTGACACTTAATTAAGAGAAATTGGCTAATTAACGGATTAGTAGAGATGATGCGTTTGTTTGCTGTCTGGAAATGGTATTTTCTGTGTTGTTTCGCGTTTTTCGCTTTGATAAGTTCTCTGGAAGTTTTTTCCATCTGCATGAAAGTTGTAGATCTGTGGATTTTGATTCTTTTGGCGTTGGATTCACATTTTTCTGAATTAGTATAGATTTATTGTGAATAAAATGGCGACAGTGCGCAGAACCAGTTTCTGCTCGCACTGTCCTGTTTGAATGGCTTGAAAGATTTATATTTTGAATATAAGTACCAGTGTTCTATGGCTAGATTTAAAGAGGACTTGAAGCTCTTTCTGAGCATGTATAAATTGTTGCATGACTTGGATTAATTTGTGGGTTTTCAAGTATGAAAAGGAAGATCTCGTCAGATCCAGTTTGTTGAGCAAATCGATTGTTCTAATAAACTGTACCAACTGAGAACTCCTTTAAAAATTCTGTTTAAATGGAGTTGTTCTATTTTGAGTTGGGATTCCAGGAAAATTAATTTCATAATTTTTCGTGGAAGTTAGGACCTTCAACTAGGTTAGAACTTTTCAATCGACTGTCTGTTCCAGTACAGAATTTGTTGATTGTTTAGTTTGTAACTCGAACCTTTTGAACTGAACTTGGTGGTTTTCTTTTCATAGATAGTTAGCCTATAGACTAAACTAGTTTTTCTATGTATATTGTATATATAAAAACTAATTAGAAGGTGGTCTAACAGACCAAATGGTTGAGAGGATAATCTGAAAATCTCATAACGGTGTTTCGTGCACTTGTAAGAGATTTGTCATTTTTGATTCTCCCAAATGGTGTCAGATCTCTTCTTGAAATTTTTACTGGTAATCACAACTATGATAAGGAGCTTAAGTAATTTATTTGAGAATTTTTGGAGACCTAAAACCTTTGCTTTTATTGGATTCCATTAGTTACGTTTTTTTAATAAATTACTGTTTTTCTAAATATTCAAACTAGTTGAAATTAATTAGAAAACTCCTTGTTTGATCTCCTTTCTGTTATGGGATGTTGAAAGAACTTTCTAAATGAATTTAAACAAGTTTTGTTGTTTAAAATTGAGGATTTGTACACGGAATTTACTTATGGCAAACGATACGCAAAGATGCTTGAAAATCGTTAATTGGAAACAAAGTTCTTGTATGTGCTAACTTTGTTTTGTAGGTGGATAGTGGGTTTAGTATGGCTCAAGACTCAATGCCTTGTGGTTGTAATGAATGCATGTGTGAATGTTTGTAATGCGGCCTTTGGTGCCATTAATTAATTAATTTGTTGATTAATTTTTGATGTAACTTGTGAGGCTTGCATGCCCCTAAGGTTAGGATGGGAATAGGATGTTTTCACATGTATTTTGTACCTTTATTTTATATAGGATTTAGATCCTTATAGAATTTAGTGGGAAGGGACAAGGATTAGATTAGTTTTGCTCCATGGACGATGTGGCGAAACTAATGCAAGCGGGAGCCATACAAACCCACAACTATGAGATGCTTATATGTGATTGCTTGTGATTGCTATGAATTGTCATAGGCTAGGTATGGGTGTATGCTTACACGACCACCAAACAAGTGTCATATGATTGATAGTCCCAACTAAAACTCGATTAAGTGAAATCGCCCTCCTTCTCTCTATCCCCTTCATGCCGATTGTCACTCATGGCGCGGTCCGCCCAAGCGGACGTCATGATTGCCAATTCGGTAGTCGGGGTGCAAATAGCTAAGATTTGCAAGGAGCAAATAGTGAGAGGTTACTTTTCGATGGACCCAACTAGAGTTTGGACATCGGGGCGAAGTTTGTAAATATACTTAGATATTCACAAACCAAGAATCATATGGAACGATATGATTGGTTGGAGAACCTACCTTGTCTAATTAAGTAGGGTGACGTGCCATAGCAGGCTCTACTTGATGAAAACCGGGATCTTGGAAAAACCAACTACATTTGGGACATTAAATGAATGTAGTGGGAGTTTTATTTGTTATAAATAAAACAATTGCATAAACTAATTGACCTTAAATTGATTTTGTTATAGATGTTAAAATTGTTAATTTTGTTGCGATCAATCTTTGAAAATGAACAAACTCGTTTCTAAAATTATTCACTTAAAGAAGTAATACCGATTCCTAAGACACGATCTTAGCGAAGAGAAACTTGAGTATGTCAATTCCCAAAACTTTTCTCAAACTACCCGAACGTAGCAACGCGATGATTGATTGACTTTTGGCGAAAAGTTATTCAATAAAGCGTGTGGCTAATATCCTCATTTGAAAGTTCTAAGACCTTTGAATTAGAGAATTCATATGGACTAGATTTAACTCGTACGCTCTCATCCACTTACTCAAGAAAGCGTTCTTGGAGAAAGTAGATATTAACTCCATCATTTATGATCGAGTATAAAGAGTATGAGTTGACAAAGAGATTCTTCTTTTAAACATGAACGTTTCATTGGCTTACAAATCGAAAGATTTAAGTAGCTAATTGATAACTAGAGATATTGATCTCCGATATCAAGGATTATTGATATTGTCATACGATCTCTTTGAAATTATAAAGGATATAATGTTACCTTCTTCGCACACTTGTTGATGCAAAAAGGTAATTGGTTTAGTATTCAAGAAATACTTCGCCAAGGCATGAGTTGAAATTTCGAGACTCTTGATTGTGATTATGTATCACATGAGATGTTTCATTTGCCGTTTATTGGAGGCATTTTGAAAGGTTGTCCGAAATACCATGATTGTAATGCTTTAATCCTAAAGTGTATTTGTCGTTCAAATTATCTCACTATCTCTAATTTACACTAGTAACTTGATACTAGTTCATATGCTCGCATTTGACGAAATGTGTTAGCAATGAAGAATAAGAGAATGTTCGAGAGATGTAAAGTAAACTCCGTATAGGCAATGACTTGTTCGTCTAAGTCATTACCATTGAATACGTAGAGTTATCTTTATTAAGAGTTTGTTTAGGAATTGAAGGTTGTATACCTTAATTCTAAAACCTCTCAAAAATATCTCCAATTCATATTTGATGAAATGGATGATTATGTTTAATAAAAGACAAGTTCTTTTATTCTTAATTTGTTTATATGATTTCATGCATCTTGATTGAATTTGCTTGAAATAGATAAGCAAGTTTTGAATGACAAATAGGATACGTAAGACTTGACATAAAGTATTTGACTTTAATGTTATATATAACCGCTTAGTCACATACATAAACGAGAATCGCATTACGAGAGTCTCCGTAACGTAGAGCTCGTAAATTCAATTCGATTTCAAATCGATTGATATGCGAATCATGTTTGTTAAATGACAAAAGCGCCTTTAACCTACAAAGGTTTAAGGACAAGTGACTTGATTAGGACTTTTACATATCGATGTATAAAGACCAATAAGTACTTGTGCGATGAAAGGTTATTGATACTTTACTACTTAACCAACGATCATTGTAGATATTAACATATCTATTTGATAAGGTATAAGTATGAACTTTTTGACTAGTTCAAAGGAGTTCAAGTGTAAAGTTTAAAAGACCTTTCAAGAAAAATGGAAGTCTTACAATTAATCATGGTAAATAGTTAAGTCACATGATTTAAAATATTATCTTAAGAGTATGAAAATAGTTTCATAACTCGCTCCATGAGGAATAATATGTCCAAGAATGGAGGTATCGAACAATATTTCGTATAGTTCGATCGGTAATAAATCAAATTGACTTATTCGACTCGTATTAGGGAATTATGTTTGAGGACAATATTGTTTACACTGAATAATGTTCCATCGAAGTCTATTGAAGGAGATATCTTAGGAGATTTTGATCTCTAAGTATAATACTTCTCGAGATTTGGTGTTGAGAAGCTTATTTGAAGTATTGTTGACTTGTAAGCTTAAACCAAATAAGACACTATATATTTGTAGGATGCTTTATATTAAAGGGCACTACTTCCACGAATATGATAAGAACAAAGTAGTTGTTGCTAATCATAATGTAATCTTGATGAATTGAAATTCTCAAGAAGAAGTAGTGGGAGTAAAGTGAGCATTAAAATAGTTTATGCGTCACTACAAGAAGTACTCTTATGGGAAACTTGTCACTCCATACATGGTACTTAGTGGGAGTTGAGCGAAACTTCATTCACAAGTTGTTTTGAAAGAAGTTTAATAGTACGCTCCTTCCAATGAGGACTCAACCATCTCACGAGTTGATGATGATTCGAGAAACTCATGGAATATATATGAGGAGTCAAGAACTCATTCAACAAATCGTTGTGGAAGAAGTTCATGAACCTCAAGTACCAATCCTACAAAAGATCAACGAGAGATGATTTCCTAAGCCGTTTTGGTGCATGGGTTGTCACAACATTCTCGTACTTATCATATGAGAATCCGTTGATAAACAAAGAAACGATGGAATGATCCAATTCCACATATATGTTTTGAATTCATATGATCTTTAAAGAGCAATCCATGTATAACAACAAGGTATAGACCTTGGTTGATGTTCATGAAGGAGCAATCCATCAAGAACGTTTATATCTTCAAAAGGGAAGGTCGACATGGATAACAAATCGACTATGTACAAAGCACGGCTTCTCGCTTGTAGCTATGTCTAAGTCAATGGCTAGTTGACTACATACAAAGCACAACTTCTTGCTTGTGGCTATGTATAAGTCAATAAAGATCATTCTAGCAATAGTTGTATTTCATATATGTCGATATATGGAAAAACACATAAAACCGCCTTCTTCGTATGAATGAAGGAAGATGTTGTGCATTTGACACAAATCGAGGTTTATGTATTGCTAAAAACATATGCATGCTTCAAGGATCCATTAATGGATTAAAGCAAGTGTTGTGGAGATCGGAATAAAAACTTTTGACAAGGAAGTCAAGGAGTTGAACTTCGTCAAAAGTATCTTGTATAAACAAGATATTCAGTGGGAGCATAATTGTATTATTTGTATTGTTCAAGATAACAATTCATTAATTGGGAATAACATTAAGAAAAATGAACATTGTCAACATCTTGGAGAATGCTTTCTCAAATGAGAACTTGGGCGAAATCACCTGATCCTAGGAAACAAATCTATGAAGATAGATTATGATGGATGTTAGGTTTGAGCAAATATGCATATATTGACGAAGTGTTCTAGAAACACGAAAGTTACACTCCAAGAAAGGATGTCTAACTGTACGTCACATGGCATGACTTGAGTGTTTAACTCGGTTTATTACAACTCAATTCGAGAAAGTGCATGAAGTAGTTCAAGCATTCTTTCATTGTGAGTTTCATTTTGTATGCCATATTTATGCATATGCCCCAATGTGTAATATCTAAATGATATGACAAACAGTTGTCAAATGGATATAAGAGAGACACATTTGGACGATAATCAAGGATATCCTCGAGTATCTTATGAGAAAGAGTGATATAATGTTTCATCTCTTAAGATGAAAGAAATCTCGTGTAAGTTGTTACACTGATAAAAGTTTTTCAAAGGATTGATGTAATCACGATTGAGCTACATATTTTGCTTAAAAGGTGGTGTTGTAAGTTTAGAAAGTGTTCTAAATGGAATATTACAACCGTTTCCGTCACCAAAGTAAAATACATAGCAACTTGTGAAGCAATAAAAGAAGTTTATTTCGGATCGAGTTCTTAGTCGAGTTATTATGGTTCTATGCATCTCGAACCATTACTTACTCCTAAGGAACCCAATGTTACATTGAAGATTCAAATATGATCTATAACGATATCACTTGATATCATATGATGATGATCAAGAACATATATATAGTAGTATATATATATAGGGTCAAACAAAATTTTGGATAGGTTCGCGAACACAGCGAGCACTCTAGCATGACCTCTACCTTGAGCAGTATACAAGATGCAGTTATGCATCCATACGTGATGGACGTATGAGTAACTAGCTTTAAGCGTATTATTTCTTTTGAGGTCCGAGACATGTATATATGTAGATATATGACATTGTTCTCAACTCTTCGTTGGCTAGAAGTCACTACTGATTGACTCTAGGCCAAGTGGGAGATTGTTGGAGTTATGTCCTAGAAGTCAATAATTTAATGACTTAATTATTAGTTTATGTTTTGGATGATAATTTATCATCTGTTCCTAGGTTTATTATTGACAGATTATTCAGGTTGAGGATCTGAATTGTAGATCTCTGTGGATCATTCTTTAGAATGACAATAATAAATCTAAACGGTCCATAATCTTGATAATTAACAAGGAACATTAATTATCTTATAAGATTAGTATGCAAGTTAAGTGATGATTAAGTTCTACAAATCATAGGTAAAGAGTTACCAACTTAATTGCATATGTGTATGTTATGGAACATAGCACAGGACTTGACCCATCGAAATAAACATATGGATTGTGTTATGTGTCATTGTTTATTTCGTTATGATTTTGGTTCTAAGTTTGAGATGTTTATCTTTTCCACATGAGGATAGGTTCAATAAATATCGTCTACCGCTGATTCCCGATAAGGGCTGCTATACGGACTTTATTTATGTTCTCTTGAATTGTGCGGGGAAAAGCTAATCATCAAGAAAACCGTATGTCCCTCATTAATTCACTTAGTGAGTGACGATATCTGTTTGGGCCCCTTGATGGAGATAGATTGTTTGCATGCAACTTTATACAATTATCTCTAGATCAAGAAACGTATAATCTGCAAGAATGACACATTCCTATCTTGGATTATACGATGATATCGTGTGACATAAGAATCAAAATAGGGAAATTCATTTATTCTCTTATGCAGGATTTAAATACTGTAGCAGTACACTATTTATGCGAATTGGGAATCATAACGTGTTGCTAGATACCGCTTATGATTATTGGAATTAAATAGCGATTTAATTCCATGTCCAACTTAGCATAAATCCTCAAAGGGTCACACAAAATAGAGTTTTGACCAAGACAGTGCATTATTTATTTATTCGCAATAGCTCGTATTGCGGAAATATGATAAGTTGATTAATTAATTATATACCGTTATAATTAATTAAGTCAAATGGATCATATTGAAATAAATTAATGTATTAGCTAATCCTAGAATAATTATTAGTTGGTTAATAATTATTTTAGTTCAACTCAATTTAATATAAATAGTTATATTAATTTATTGGGCCAATATATATGCATTAAATATATAGCCCGATTAAAGAGCATTTGGAGTAGCTTTTAATTAAATGAATTAGAGGCTTGTTTGAGTGAGTTAAGAGGCCCAAAAAGCCCAAGAAGGAGGCCGGCCTTGGTGGTAGGTAGAGTGGCATTTTATGTAAATAGTGGGTTGGTGGTAGGTAGGGATTGTGCACTATATATAGAGATGTATAGATGCAAAATTCAACCTTCTCTCTTCCCTAACCCTAGCCGCCCCCCTCTCTCCCTCTCTTGGCCGGCGCCACCTCACCTCTCTCTCCCTCCATTAGCTCATGAGTTGAGCATATTCTCTCCACCTATTAAAATGTTAATTAAGGAAGAAGAGAGAATACCTTGGATTAGCTTTGTTCTAATCGAATCGCTAGCACGAATCGATTTAGACCTTGGTTAATCTCTAGGTGGACTCGAGGTGATTTGGAGACGAAGGAGAAGCACGCCATCGATTCCCATGCCGTAGGATCGAGCCCCGCGAATACGATTTCGCGGGAGGTATAATTTCCACCTTAATCTCTTTGTGTTAACTTGGCTTTTGTGCACGATTCGTTGTGTGTGTTGTTTCGATGGCTTAATTAACTTGTAATTAGCATAAAAATCGAAAATTACACACTTACTAACAGTGGTATCAGAGCACATGGTCGTACTTAAGCTATTTTGACACTTAATTAAGAGAAATTGGCTAATTAACGGATTAGTAGAGATGATGCGTTTGTTTGCTGTCTGGAAATGGTATTTTCTGTGTTGTTTCGCGTTTTTCGCTTTGATAAGTTCTCTGGAAGTTTTTTCCATCTGCATGAAAGTTGTAGATCTGTGGATTTTGATTCTTTTGGCGTTGGATTCACATTTTTCTGAATTAGTATAGATTTATTGTGAATAAAATGGCGACAGTGCGCAGAACCAGTTTCTGCTCGCACTGTCCTGTTTGAATGGCTTGAAAGATTTATATTTTGAATATAAGTACCAGTGTTCTATGGCTAGATTTAAAGAGGACTTGAAGCTCTTTCTGAGCATGTATAAATTGTTGCATGACTTGGATTAATTTGTGGGTTTTCAAGTATGAAAAGGAAGATCTCGTCAGATCCAGTTTGTTGAGCAAATCGATTGTTCTAATAAACTGTACCAACTGAGAACTCCTTTAAAAATTCTGTTTAAATGGAGTTGTTCTATTTTGAGTTGGGATTCCAGGAAAATTAATTTCATAATTTTTCGTGGAAGTTAGGACCTTCAACTAGGTTAGAACTTTTCAATCGACTGTCTGTTCCAGTACAGAATTTGTTGATTGTTTAGTTTGTAACTCGAACCTTTTGAACTGAACTTGGTGGTTTTCTTTTCATAGATAGTTAGCCTATAGACTAAACTAGTTTTTCTATGTATATTGTATATATAAAAACTAATTAGAAGGTGGTCTAACAGACCAAATGGTTGAGAGGATAATCTGAAAATCTCATAACGGTGTTTCGTGCACTTGTAAGAGATTTGTCATTTTTGATTCTCCCAAATGGTGTCAGATCTCTTCTTGAAATTTTTACTGGTAATCACAACTATGATAAGGAGCTTAAGTAATTTATTTGAGAATTTTTGGAGACCTAAAACCTTTGCTTTTATTGGATTCCATTAGTTACGTTTTTTTAATAAATTACTGTTTTTCTAAATATTCAAACTAGTTGAAATTAATTAGAAAACTCCTTGTTTGATCTCCTTTCTGTTATGGGATGTTGAAAGAACTTTCTAAATGAATTTAAACAAGTTTTGTTGTTTAAAATTGAGGATTTGTACACGGAATTTACTTATGGCAAACGATACGCAAAGATGCTTGAAAATCGTTAATTGGAAACAAAGTTCTTGTATGTGCTAACTTTGTTTTGTAGGTGGATAGTGGGTTTAGTATGGCTCAAGACTCAATGCCTTGTGGTTGTAATGAATGCATGTGTGAATGTTTGTAATGCGGCCTTTGGTGCCATTAATTAATTAATTTGTTGATTAATTTTTGATGTAACTTGTGAGGCTTGCATGCCCCTAAGGTTAGGATGGGAATAGGATGTTTTCACATGTATTTTGTACCTTTATTTTATATAGGATTTAGATCCTTATAGAATTTAGTGGGAAGGGACAAGGATTAGATTAGTTTTGCTCCATGGACGATGTGGCGAAACTAATGCAAGCGGGAGCCATACAAACCCACAACTATGAGATGCTTATATGTGATTGCTTGTGATTGCTATGAATTGTCATAGGCTAGGTATGGGTGTATGCTTACACGACCACCAAACAAGTGTCATATGATTGATAGTCCCAACTAAAACTCGATTAAGTGAAATCGCCCTCCTTCTCTCTATCCCCTTCATGCCGATTGTCACTCATGGCGCGGTCCGCCCAAGCGGACGTCATGATTGCCAATTCGGTAGTCGGGGTGCAAATAGCTAAGATTTGCAAGGAGCAAATAGTGAGAGGTTACTTTTCGATGGACCCAACTAGAGTTTGGACATCGGGGCGAAGTTTGTAAATATACTTAGATATTCACAAACCAAGAATCATATGGAACGATATGATTGGTTGGAGAACCTACCTTGTCTAATTAAGTAGGGTGACGTGCCATAGCAGGCTCTACTTGATGAAAACCGGGATCTTGGAAAAACCAACTACATTTGGGACATTAAATGAATGTAGTGGGAGTTTTATTTGTTATAAATAAAACAATTGCATAAACTAATTGACCTTAAATTGATTTTGTTATAGATGTTAAAATTGTTAATTTTGTTGCGATCAATCTTTGAAAATGAACAAACTCGTTTCTAAAATTATTCACTTAAAGAAGTAATACCGATTCCTAAGACACGATCTTAGCGAAGAGAAACTTGAGTATGTCAATTCCCAAAACTTTTCTCAAACTACCCGAACGTAGCAACGCGATGATTGATTGACTTTTGGCGAAAAGTTATTCAATAAAGCGTGTGGCTAATATCCTCATTTGAAAGTTCTAAGACCTTTGAATTAGAGAATTCATATGGACTAGATTTAACTCGTACGCTCTCATCCACTTACTCAAGAAAGCGTTCTTGGAGAAAGTAGATATTAACTCCATCATTTATGATCGAGTATAAAGAGTATGAGTTGACAAAGAGATTCTTCTTTTAAACATGAACGTTTCATTGGCTTACAAATCGAAAGATTTAAGTAGCTAATTGATAACTAGAGATATTGATCTCCGATATCAAGGATTATTGATATTGTCATACGATCTCTTTGAAATTATAAAGGATATAATGTTACCTTCTTCGCACACTTGTTGATGCAAAAAGGTAATTGGTTTAGTATTCAAGAAATACTTCGCCAAGGCATGAGTTGAAATTTCGAGACTCTTGATTGTGATTATGTATCACATGAGATGTTTCATTTGCCGTTTATTGGAGGCATTTTGAAAGGTTGTCCGAAATACCATGATTGTAATGCTTTAATCCTAAAGTGTATTTGTCGTTCAAATTATCTCACTATCTCTAATTTACACTAGTAACTTGATACTAGTTCATATGCTCGCATTTGACGAAATGTGTTAGCAATGAAGAATAAGAGAATGTTCGAGAGATGTAAAGTAAACTCCGTATAGGCAATGACTTGTTCGTCTAAGTCATTACCATTGAATACGTAGAGTTATCTTTATTAAGAGTTTGTTTAGGAATTGAAGGTTGTATACCTTAATTCTAAAACCTCTCAAAAATATCTCCAATTCATATTTGATGAAATGGATGATTATGTTTAATAAAAGACAAGTTCTTTTATTCTTAATTTGTTTATATGATTTCATGCATCTTGATTGAATTTGCTTGAAATAGATAAGCAAGTTTTGAATGACAAATAGGATACGTAAGACTTGACATAAAGTATTTGACTTTAATGTTATATATAACCGCTTAGTCACATACATAAACGAGAATCGCATTACGAGAGTCTCCGTAACGTAGAGCTCGTAAATTCAATTCGATTTCAAATCGATTGATATGCGAATCATGTTTGTTAAATGACAAAAGCGCCTTTAACCTACAAAGGTTTAAGGACAAGTGACTTGATTAGGACTTTTACATATCGATGTATAAAGACCAATAAGTACTTGTGCGATGAAAGGTTATTGATACTTTACTACTTAACCAACGATCATTGTAGATATTAACATATCTATTTGATAAGGTATAAGTATGAACTTTTTGACTAGTTCAAAGGAGTTCAAGTGTAAAGTTTAAAAGACCTTTCAAGAAAAATGGAAGTCTTACAATTAATCATGGTAAATAGTTAAGTCACATGATTTAAAATATTATCTTAAGAGTATGAAAATAGTTTCATAACTCGCTCCATGAGGAATAATATGTCCAAGAATGGAGGTATCGAACAATATTTCGTATAGTTCGATCGGTAATAAATCAAATTGACTTATTCGACTCGTATTAGGGAATTATGTTTGAGGACAATATTGTTTACACTGAATAATGTTCCATCGAAGTCTATTGAAGGAGATATCTTAGGAGATTTTGATCTCTAAGTATAATACTTCTCGAGATTTGGTGTTGAGAAGCTTATTTGAAGTATTGTTGACTTGTAAGCTTAAACCAAATAAGACACTATATATTTGTAGGATGCTTTATATTAAAGGGCACTACTTCCACGAATATGATAAGAACAAAGTAGTTGTTGCTAATCATAATGTAATCTTGATGAATTGAAATTCTCAAGAAGAAGTAGTGGGAGTAAAGTGAGCATTAAAATAGTTTATGCGTCACTACAAGAAGTACTCTTATGGGAAACTTGTCACTCCATACATGGTACTTAGTGGGAGTTGAGCGAAACTTCATTCACAAGTTGTTTTGAAAGAAGTTTAATAGTACGCTCCTTCCAATGAGGACTCAACCATCTCACGAGTTGATGATGATTCGAGAAACTCATGGAATATATATGAGGAGTCAAGAACTCATTCAACAAATCGTTGTGGAAGAAGTTCATGAACCTCAAGTACCAATCCTACAAAAGATCAACGAGAGATGATTTCCTAAGCCGTTTTGGTGCATGGGTTGTCACAACATTCTCGTACTTAGCATATGAGAATCCGTTGATAAACAAAGAAACGATGGAATGATCCAATTCCACATATATGTTTTGAATTCATATGATCTTTAAAGAGCAATCCATGTATAACAACAAGGTATAGACCTTGGTTGATGTTCATGAAGGAGCAATCCATCAAGAACGTTTATATCTTCAAAAGGGAAGGTCGACATGGATAACAAATCGACTATGTACAAAGCACGGCTTCTCGCTTGTAGCTATGTCTAAGTCAATGGCTAGTTGACTACATACAAAGCACAACTTCTTGCTTGTGGCTATGTATAAGTCAATAAAGATCATTCTAGCAATAGTTGTATTTCATATATGTCGATATATGGAAAAACACATAAAACCGCCTTCTTCGTATGAATGAAGGAAGATGTTGTGCATTTGACACAAATCGAGGTTTATGTATTGCTAAAAACATATGCATGCTTCAAGGATCCATTAATGGATTAAAGCAAGTGTTGTGGAGATCGGAATAAAAACTTTTGACAAGGAAGTCAAGGAGTTGAACTTCGTCAAAAGTATCTTGTATAAACAAGATATTCAGTGGGAGCATAATTGTATTATTTGTATTGTTCAAGATAACAATTCATTAATTGGGAATAACATTAAGAAAAATGAACATTGTCAACATCTTGGAGAATGCTTTCTCAAATGAGAACTTGGGCGAAATCACCTGATCCTAGGAAACAAATCTATGAAGATAGATTATGATGGATGTTAGGTTTGAGCAAATATGCATATATTGACGAAGTGTTCTAGAAACACGAAAGTTACACTCCAAGAAAGGATGTCTAACTGTACGTCACATGGCATGACTTGAGTGTTTAACTCGGTTTATTACAACTCAATTCGAGAAAGTGCATGAAGTAGTTCAAGCATTCTTTCATTGTGAGTTTCATTTTGTATGCCATATTTATGCATATGCCCCAATGTGTAATATCTAAATGATATGACAAACAGTTGTCAAATGGATATAAGAGAGACACATTTGGACGATAATCAAGGATATCCTCGAGTATCTTATGAGAAAGAGTGATATAATGTTTCATCTCTTAAGATGAAAGAAATCTCGTGTAAGTTGTTACACTGATAAAAGTTTTTCAAAGGATTGATGTAATCACGATTGAGCTACATATTTTGCTTAAAAGGTGGTGTTGTAAGTTTAGAAAGTGTTCTAAATGGAATATTACAACCGTTTCCGTCACCAAAGTAAAATACATAGCAACTTGTGAAGCAATAAAAGAAGTTTATTTCGGATCGAGTTCTTAGTCGAGTTATTATGGTTCTATGCATCTCGAACCATTACTTACTCCTAAGGAACCCAATGTTACATTGAAGATTCAAATATGATCTATAACGATATCACTTGATATCATATGATGATGATCAAGAACATATATATAGTAGTATATATATATAGGGTCAAACAAAATTTTGGATAGGTTCGCGAACACAGCGAGCACTCTAGCATGACCTCTACCTTGAGCAGTATACAAGATGCAGTTATGCATCCATACGTGATGGACGTATGAGTAACTAGCTTTAAGCGTATTATTTCTTTTGAGGTCCGAGACATGTATATATGTAGATATATGACATTGTTCTCAACTCTTCGTTGGCTAGAAGTCACTACTGATTGACTCTAGGCCAAGTGGGAGATTGTTGGAGTTATGTCCTAGAAGTCAATAATTTAATGACTTAATTATTAGTTTATGTTTTGGATGATAATTTATCATCTGTTCCTAGGTTTATTATTGACAGATTATTCAGGTTGAGGATCTGAATTGTAGATCTCTGTGGATCATTCTTTAGAATGACAATAATAAATCTAAACGGTCCATAATCTTGATAATTAACAAGGAACATTAATTATCTTATAAGATTAGTATGCAAGTTAAGTGATGATTAAGTTCTACAAATCATAGGTAAAGAGTTACCAACTTAATTGCATATGTGTATGTTATGGAACATAGCACAGGACTTGACCCATCGAAATAAACATATGGATTGTGTTATGTGTCATTGTTTATTTCGTTATGATTTTGGTTCTAAGTTTGAGATGTTTATCTTTTCCACATGAGGATAGGTTCAATAAATATCGTCTACCGCTGATTCCCGATAAGGGCTGCTATACGGACTTTATTTATGTTCTCTTGAATTGTGCGGGGAAAAGCTAATCATCAAGAAAACCGTATGTCCCTCATTAATTCACTTAGTGAGTGACGATATCTGTTTGGGCCCCTTGATGGAGATAGATTGTTTGCATGCAACTTTATACAATTATCTCTAGATCAAGAAACGTATAATCTGCAAGAATGACACATTCCTATCTTGGATTATACGATGATATCGTGTGACATAAGAATCAAAATAGGGAAATTCATTTATTCTCTTATGCAGGATTTAAATACTGTAGCAGTACACTATTTATGCGAATTGGGAATCATAACGTGTTGCTAGATACCGCTTATGATTATTGGAATTAAATAGCGATTTAATTCCATGTCCAACTTAGCATAAATCCTCAAAGGGTCACACAAAATAGAGTTTTGACCAAGACAGTGCATTATTTATTTATTCGCAATAGCTCGTATTGCGGAAATATGATAAGTTGATTAATTAATTATATACCGTTATAATTAATTAAGTCAAATGGATCATATTGAAATAAATTAATGTATTAGCTAATCCTAGAATAATTATTAGTTGGTTAATAATTATTTTAGTTCAACTCAATTTAATATAAATAGTTATATTAATTTATTGGGCCAATATATATGCATTAAATATATAGCCCGATTAAAGAGCATTTGGAGTAGCTTTTAATTAAATGAATTAGAGGCTTGTTTGAGTGAGTTAAGAGGCCCAAAAAGCCCAAGAAGGAGGCCGGCCTTGGTGGTAGGTAGAGTGGCATTTTATGTAAATAGTGGGTTGGTGGTAGGTAGGGATTGTGCACTATATATAGAGATGTATAGATGCAAAATTCAACCTTCTCTCTTCCCTAACCCTAGCCGCCCCCCTCTCTCCCTCTCTTGGCCGGCGCCACCTCACCTCTCTCTCCCTCCATTAGCTCATGAGTTGAGCATATTCTCTCCACCTATTAAAATGTTAATTAAGGAAGAAGAGAGAATACCTTGGATTAGCTTTGTTCTAATCGAATCGCTAGCACGAATCGATTTAGACCTTGGTTAATCTCTAGGTGGACTCGAGGTGATTTGGAGACGAAGGAGAAGCACGCCATCGATTCCCATGCCGTAGGATCGAGCCCCGCGAATACGATTTCGCGGGAGGTATAATTTCCACCTTAATCTCTTTGTGTTAACTTGGCTTTTGTGCACGATTCGTTGTGTGTGTTGTTTCGATGGCTTAATTAACTTGTAATTAGCATAAAAATCGAAAATTACACACTTACTAACAGATGATAGATAATTAATGAGGACACTAGATGGGAATGAGGAGATGACGGAATCTTTGTGATGATAGTAAGTAATTTCGTATTTTTGTCATGTTTAGTATCTTTTTATTTTTGTTTACTTCCAACTAATCATAGCACAAACACATAATATCAATAGAAAAGTAAATTGAATTTTTTTCTAAAAATTGTAAAAAACTCATAAATCATTTAACTATAATCTGAACCTATATATTGAATTTATCATACTGTGATTATAACAATTTACTAATCCAACACATTTCAATTAAAATAGTAAAAAAATATATATTCTCATATAATGATATTTATCAAAATTTACCCACGTGTGCATTTGCTAATTCTAAAGAATGGAGATAGCAATAATAATAATAAAGCAAATTCTGTTGTCCACATAATTTTATAATGGGACTTCAATATAGGCCGTTCATTTAAAATTATAAACAGAAATAAATAAAATCAAAATTCAAATCTGAATTAAAATTTCTGTGCACCATAAAATTACTCTAATAATAATAATAAGTGTACAGTGCTTATACAGTTATCCTATGACAGTTTAAATTAAGAACAAAATTATATTCTCATACTAATTCGTGCTTTCGTCCCTCTATATACTATATGGTTCATGATTCAGGAGGGAATAACGTATATGCACATACATACATGTTAAAATATGAAAAGTTTGTTAATCTAAATAAATAGTTATTATTATGATAATATTTTCCTTCGAGAGGTTATCTCAAATACGAAAAGTATTTTTTTTATAAAATTTTATTAATTCATATAAATAAATTGTTATATATTTTATTTATTGTAAATTAAGTTTGCTCCCGAAATCGACAACTTATGGCTTTATGAATGCGGAGAAGAAGGAAGCAGAGAGAGCGAGGGGAGGGGAGGGGAGGGGAGAGAGAGTATACAGAGTACGAATTTTTTAACTAAGGATAATTTTATGGTGTATGTAAATTTTAAAAATCTTAATCATTCATTTATGTTCATAATTTTAAATGAACGATTTAAAGTTAAGTCTAATTATAAAATTTAGTCCACGTCAGAATTTATCTTTTGACTAAATATTTTAATTTGGCACAAAGAGAGAGAAAATGGACTCCATCTATTCTTGGTCCCCCTAAAGTGAGATAAATATTCTCTGCAGTGGTATTGTATCGCAGTGATTTTCGGGACTGTCCGTTCGAATCTCGACGTTTAAGATTTACGGACCGTATATTAATCACGGGGGAATTGATTCGGACACCCCATAACTTAGTCCAAACACTTCTTAAGACGAATATACCCCTACGTATTTAAATATAATTACGTAGCTTATCATAGGATAAAGAAAACAAAAAAAAAAAACAAAACAAAGAGTCCAAAACACAGCGTTTCTCATAGGTCCCATAATATGATAATTCTAAAATTTTCTTTCCAATGTTCGAGAATTTTATAAATAGATTCATGAATTTAGATTATTAGTGGATGCAAATAAATAAGTTATTGACTAAATCTAAAATTGAAGATATTTAGTCTCGTACATGCTTAGATTTGGAGAAATTCAATACTGATTATAAATTGAGTCCCTTTCTTAAATTTCTGAATCGTTTTGTTTTTGAAGAGGTTCATGGAGCCGAGATTTTTGGAAAAAAAAATCAGACATTTCAAACCAAAAAAGTGTGTTCGGACAAAAGGGTGAACTTATCATTTTCAAAATACAAAAGTGCTCGGACCAAACGGTGGGGTGTCCGAATCAATTCCCTAATCACGGGCATCCATATTGATCGGATGGTAGGATATGGTTCCTGTAAAGTGTACCAACACGATACAAAGTATTGCTGACAGCGGGCTCCACTGTCAGAGAACCTTTATCAACTACTATGGGCTCCGTTTGGATGCAAGAAGAAGAGGAGGAAGAAGGAAGAAGGGAAGAAAAAAAAATTATAAACAATCCAAACTCTTCACAAAGTTACACACTTCCCAATACTTCTTCCCACTTCTTCCCTTCTTCCCTTCTTCCCACACCTATCCAAACGCACCCATGTAAATTAGTTCGTTTGACTATTTCCACAAAGAGAAATTGTTAAATTTGAACTACTACAAAATATAAATTTAGCAAGTTCCGCTACCAATATTTTAGTTATCCTCAAATGTCAATATTTTGCTATCTAGTTAGTTTTTAAAATTTTAAGATTGAAACTTTAAATCCAAACCGTTGATCTTATTTATTATTTAATGAGTGATGTGTTTTCATATAAGTTTTGTAAATTTTAGAGTTTATTTGATACTCGATCAGAGCCTAAAACATGAACGTATTAGAAAGAATCTATCATAGTTAACATGATTCGTTTGCTTTTCTATCTACTTATCGAGTATCAAATAAATTTAAAAAATTATATGAAAATGCATCACTGTTTAAACTAAATAAGATCAACGGTTTGGATTTAACGTTTGATTTTTAAAATTTGAAAAAATAACTTAATATCAAAATGTTGACATTTGAGGACAACCAAAATATTGATAGCGAAAACTTCCTCATATAAATTTATCGGTAAATTAATTTTTCCTTTGTCTGGAGTAGGCCCTCGACTTTTATAATGTATCTCTCAAAAAAAAAAAAAAAAAAACGGCCGATTTCTTAAAAATATTTAGAACGGTAACTGACACAAAAAAAACCCGAAAAAACAAGTCCCTAAAAGAGTTGATTTTATTTTTTAGATTAGTACAATTTGAAGGACCGCAAGTTTAGTCGCCAAGAACAATTTGTCAGAATAATTTTTGCTATTTAGTATAATTAGGAAACCCAGTTTGCATGACCACCAAAATTGTCATTCTTTCTTTGACAAAAATTAAGAGAAATCTTCATCTCTGTGCCATATAATGTGATGGTGGAAGAGAACTACATCTCTGCCTAAACTTGAAACTTAATTGTTCTTCTACCATGTCAAAACTATTATGCACCCGATGGATCGATTTGTGCGCGGTTAGTATCAGTTGTTTGATGTATGCAAGTGCATCCTTTGCTGAACGAAATTTAAATCTGCTATAAACTAAGGGCTTGTCCCGCGTTGGCTTCTCTCGGCCTCTAATAGCCTATAATTTCAAAGAAGGAAAGTGGGGATGCATATCATTACCTAAATTTTGGTAGAGTGTTGTCTCTTTGTTGCTTGAAATTAAGTATTTTGCAAGGCGGAGATAGCATGATGAAGACTTGTATCACCACAGCTAGTCATTTGCCTTGGGTGTACAAAAGGATTTTAAGCATTGTTTTAATCAAGTTTATTTATATTATTTTTATTTTATTATTATTATCATTATTATTTTAACAAAGATGAGGTCCAACTTTCATTTATGTACACCGGACTTGAATTTTGATGTTTTTGAGACTAACATAGTGCTCCTAACATAAAACTACTAGACCATGTCCTATTTTAATCTAGTTTATTAGTTAAGGATTATCTTTGATTTAAATCTATTTTAATATAGTTTATTAGTTTAATTTGACTATCTCGTTTCTTTTCTGCTTTGTTGTGATCATGAAACAGATGTTGGTTTTATTTTTCAAAATTGTTCTTGCAGGAAAGAAGCTTTGATATATGGTCTTGGTCTCTTGGACGAAAAATTTGCTTATAGAATGCGCAACTTGCTGTGACTTGTCGTGATTTTATCTTGCGTATCTGATCTGGAAAAGGAGGCACTATATGACACCAACATTTTTCTTAGAGAAAATTCTTCTAGCGGAAATTTTACTTGGTTTCATTCCATTTTGTAATAAGATTAGATGACTTCTTCTCGTTTGACTACCGTTGTGAGATTGGATCAGTACTTTGTGCAATACAGTCCTTATAGAAAAATTCAGTGTTAGATACACACACAAGTAGATTATCAATGTTTACATTTTAATTGCAATACATTGAACTTGTAGCAGTATTTTCTGGCAATGCTTGAAAAATCGCCTCTCCTCTTTGTTGTTGCTACGAGTACTAGCCATGTCTGGTGTGCTTTTTTTTATTATTTTTTTATCATTTCTCTTTTCTATCAATGCTGGTTTTCTTCTTTTTTGACTTACTTTGAAAAGATGTTATTTTTCTCTAGATAGTAGTATATTATAAATGTATATGTTATTGTATTAAAACTACAGATAGGCTCATAGGCCAGAATAAACTATCAAATTTAAGGTGTGTTTCCAATATGTGATATCCTTTTGTGTAATCATTAACGAAGACATTATTATATACTTCGAACTTGTTTGGATCTTTTAACAAGGCCCACATAAGTAAAATTAAAGCATCTTGCACGAACATTTAAGAACTAATTCAACGCACTCGACTTGTACAATTACAGCTAAAACATTGGGCTAGTTCTGATGTATTGATCAAACTCATCAATTACAAGTCAAAACTGTTAAGCAAGGATAAATAAAAAAATTATTATGGGTTACTCATCAGATCTCGAACTAGTGAAGGATATTTACAGCAGCAATGATGATAAAGAACGCAGCATGATACAATTTCTATAAATCTACCTAACAAACAGCCAGCTAATTTGAGCTCTATTCCCCTCTAAACCTGAAAAAAAAAGAATTAAGCTGATAATATCAGCACAGTTCATTAAAAAAAAAAAGGAACTGGTTTATCCATTTTATAAAAAACAGCTTTGTTAGTTATTGGTGTAAGAGCTTACATATCAATTATGGGTGGGTCCAAAGAGAAAAAGATAATTAGTAAATAATCAAGGAATCAGATGCAGTATAAAAATAAATTACCAGCAAAATCTTGTCAGCTCTGCGCAGCTAAGCTTGATAATTCATCTTGTAATATTTACACTTGAACCAGCTCAACTCGAAACATTTGTACGCAAGTAATCGAACTAGTATTGTTATACAAAAGAACGTGGCCATATACTTGTATAGCATGTCCCTTGGTAATTGTACACAATGACATGAGAGTGGGCAGTGGGAAAACCACTTTATTTGAAGCATGTTAACCTGGAAAAGTGCATTGTAACAATACAAGTCTCAGATAAATTATGTTGATATAATACTGCGAAGTATCACCAAACTCTATTATTCCCACTTTCATCAATTGAAAAAAAAAGTATTAATCGCTTCTTCTAATGCACTAGTGCACCTTAAATTGTAGCAACAAGTAACAATTACTTTTTTAAGGGGTGGGGCATAGGGTGGTAGTTGTTGTGGAGTTGGGGCCATTTTCTAGCCTATTATCAGTGCTAGTACATAACACAGTGCAAACACACATTTTCTGGTATTCCATCTTATATTTAAAAAAAAAGTACGCAATGTACTCCATATTATCTACCATATATAATAACTAGAATTCAATTATCTAATATACTTTTAGAAGGGTACCTGATTAGTGGAAAAGTTTTATACTAACGACAAACACTCCATGGAAATTCGTACAAGTTGAAGTAGCTCTTTGACATTGTGGTAACCAAAATTGAGGGCACTTCCAATAGAGGCAATACCGTTTGCATCAACCTCTCCATGTGCAGGATTTGGATTTGTCACAGCTGCAAAAGCGATCTGGTACTTTCTACTTGCTTCAAATGCACAAGTAAGATCATTTGCCTGTCATAATATTAGGAAGCACAAGTTAGACCCAGTATAGCATAGAATAGAAAGTGTAATGGAAGTATAGATCACAATGTCTAGACAATACGTCTGAAAAGTGCAATGCAAGTATAGATCACAAATGTCTAGACACTACGTCTGAAAAAAATATATATGGAGAAGAATACTATTTGGAATTTTCCGTTTAAAATCCATAAGCTCTTTGTGTAGGAAAAAATCGAAACATTTAAGTAAATATATTGTTTAAAAATAAAAAAAAATCCTGTATTAAAAATCACAAATTCAGGTTATGTGGCATTGAAGAAACTTACATATGTCAATATTCGCATCATGGGAGGTTGGTTGCGACCGGCCAGTAAATGGTTCACACCAGCAACTTGAGGTGAATTAGAATCCTTGACAGAAGCAACCTTGGCCAACCCATGGTTATTCAAGTTGTCAATGTCTGATGCAGAGGATGATGGCGACTCCCCTATAACAACAGCCAAAGATACAGTTAGACAATAAACAAAATGAACTTCCAATCTGCTGACATGACAGAACTAACTACAACTTGACCAATTTTAATAAACTGCTAAGAAAAATGCTTTGAAGAGTTGTTTGACAATTTGACCAATTTAGTGACTACTGCAGGAGTCATCCATTGAACTCACACCTAAACACTGGTACTTGTTGAGAAATAGAAACTAATTACCAAGTTGGACCATCTGAAGAGTTGCTTGTAGCTCATGGCGGTCCCGGCTAGCACCGGGAGTTTTATAGAAGGCGGCCTTGAAATAAGCTACCTCCACACACTTGTATGCCAAGGCAGCAGCACCCATTTTCTTGCATCTTTCATATGCATGTGCACAGAATCTGCCAAAGAAACCAGCAACACAAAAAAAATCTTCAGATCAAGTATAGTCTTACAAGTTACAACCACAGAATACAGACACATTAATCCCAAGTTCTACTGTAAGAAATAATCCAGAAAGAAATGTTAGATGAGACATCCCATAATTTCAATATGAGTTTTCTAAATGAAATACAAATGCAACACAACTTTCTTGACGACCTAAACTATACAAAAAAAACATCATGGTGCTCCACTTTAACAGAACTGCAAGGTCTAACTTTGTCCCTTTACCTTTCTAATTATACCAAGAGAACACACAAACTGCAAAAAATATGTCAACAGATGTAATAATAGAGGTCAATGGAAAATATGTTGTTCAATAAGATGAAGGAAACCAGCTGAACCCTCATTCGTTCCTTGTACGTATGCAACAAATTAGTACAGGAAAAACAAAAAAGTGATTGCTAACTTACTCGCACAGTTTTGCAGTGTCTGAATAAATTTGCATGGCCTGGGTGGTCTCTCCTTGCCTAGAGGTATCCCCACTGGCAGGCTCACATAAAGAGGCTGCTTGAAGAAATTTCAAAGCAGCCTCAAAATATAACCTCGTGCTATCCAACTCTGATTGATCATTCTACAAGACACACCCCACCAAGAAGTCAATACATAAGTAGTCTAGCTGCTAATGTTAGATAATATTCATCACAATTAACATGTGAGTGCAGTGCTAGGTTTACAGATATAGTTCTTTTTGTAGAATTAATAATGAATTAAAACCAAGTGAGCATCTTCAGGTGACTCTGTTAACAGATGAATTCAGTTATACTGTCAAATGAAATGCACAATACCACAATTAGTGATTACCTTCATACGATCAGCAGTATGCTTCAAAGCTCGGGCTTCTTTCAGAAGAGCAAATACAGCTGAATGGCCATCTCTCCTCGCAGGACTGGATGTGTCCAGTAGGTTAGGAGTAGCTTGCCTAATGGCATTTGATGGTAATCCATTAGCAATCTCAGGTTTTTTGGGTGGTGGTGCCTTTGGAAAATCACCATTTTGTTGTATCCTATTTTCATTCACTGTTGAAGAGCCAATTTGAGTTCTTGAGACTTCTGGTTCAAGCTTGCTACCTGCCGTTTGTGGCTTGGCAGTTGCAGCTGAAATAAGAAAGGGTTAAAAAAAACTCAGTCAGAAGAGGATAAATATTTTGGTACTAATTAATCCAATTACCAAGCACAAAAAGTATTTCAAGTGCTAGTCAGTAATGATAAATCCTGTCATCAAATTGGCTGTTACAGAAAATTTTCCTTCATGGCATCAATCTTTAAGGCCTCTACTTGTTGTCTAAAGAATATAACAAATTAAAACAAAGACCAATGGCTAACAAAAGATCAATTTCTGCCTTTCTGGATCACTGATACGGAAAGGAGAAACACATATCATAATCTACTATATCAGACCAGTGGGGGGCCCATATGGTTTCAAAATATATTACCTTTGTCCAAATGGCTTCGATGTTTTTCTTTTGGCCTTGAAGAAACCTTTGGTTCACTTTTTAACATCTTACGTTGATCTAAACCATCATGGTTTTCATTATGGTTGGGTCTGTCAGTAAGTTGGACTGATTTCTTCTCTAAGTACTCACTATCCTGCTCTGGTGGTACATTTCTACTACTTCCAACGGCTTTGAAATCTTCAGCCATGCTTCTTTGAGTCTCTGACAAGCGGGGCTGCTTGCTTGGTCTGTCAATTTCTGTGCTGGGACCCCTCTTTGGGCTCACCATAGGTAATGTGTATGAGGCAATATTTACGACCTCTTCTTTCAATGGTATTCCTTTTCTATGGAGCTTCTCGGAACTCAAATGCCTGACTGGAGAGGAAGACACTGACTCAACTGGAGAGCCCCTCCTTTCATGAAGCTTAGTTTTACTTCTACGGGACCGGGAACCCGACACCTTGGATGAACTCGAAGTAGCCTCCGCTGAAGGATGTGCATAGGCCATATCCCTTCTATTTGAATTAGGAGCTTTTTCTCCATGCTTTTGTTCTCTCATCTTCTTTTCTTGAGCAATATCAATTCTCTCAGATACTCTGTCAAGTCTCTCATTTTCTGGCATGCTGAAGTTCTCTCTCCTCTCAACTTTAGCACCTTTGGTATCTAATCTTTCATTAAGAGAAGACTTTAAGCTTGTCTTTTTAGATGACATGTTTGCTGCATCTAAAGCTGCATTTCCAGGTAAGTCGGGCTCAGGCCTCTTTTCTTTCGCATTAGAATGAGAGTCTTCTTTTTTAATTTTCTTAGATGCTTTGGAATCATCAGGTTCAATGGGTCTCTTGTTCTTGGATTTTGAATGGTTGCTGGCTTTACCCATAGTATCCCCTGCAAGCAAAATCAACCAACAAAACACACATTCTTTTCAGCACAAAAAAGAATTACTTAAACAACATAAAGTGCTAGACCTTAACATACAAAATATATTAACTACAAATAACCCCATCAGCCTGTTGCCAAGGACCATTTATCATAAGGTCACCACAGTTTCAGACAAATGCCAACTTGCTAAAGGGAAGAAGGAAAAAAAAGTACTTAAGAGCTCAAATATTTTTGAGATTCCTTGGAAAACAATAGAGTGAGAAACAATCACTGAGATCATTTCTTTGGCAGCATCCCAACTTTGTACAAGTTGGATGGATGCAAACAAATAAATTTGGGGGGGGGGGGGGGGGGGGGGTCAACCTCCATCGGATCGTCGTCCTGAATTTTGGTGCTTAAACTTCTGCTTCTCTGCTGTAAAATCAGCAGACCTGCTCTCAATACCCAACCCACCGCTGCCATAAGAAGATGTCTCCAAGTTACCTTTCAAAGATGCTTTATCTCTCTTCTTCATAGGGTTAGTTAAATCAGTCCCCCCTCTGTGTTCCTTTTTCTTCTTTGAAATTTGGCTAGGTAGTAGACTAACAGATTGGACTCCACCAGGCAGCGGAGCTGTTACATTAGCATCAGGTAGAAGGACAGCTGAAGCATTCAAAGTTACTGGGAGGGGAAGCTGGACCAGGTTAAGTGCATTTGCACCAGCTGTTGTTTCTTCTTCTCCAACATCACATCTATTCATTCCAGGCCTACAGAACCATTTAGACATAAGGACTTAGGGTACCAACAGGCTAACAGTTCAATAGAGATAAAAAAAAAAAAAAAACAAATGCAGAAGTACTTATATCAAGATTAATCCTCAAGTAAAAGTCGAGAATAAAAAATATCAAAAGCACCTTAAAATGCAATAAAAAGCTTATATTTTGTGACAATTAGCCTGCTCTCCATGACTCAAAACAATTGCTAATCATGATTTATAAGTATGCTAACTATCTTAATTGACATGTTTATGTAATTTACCATTTTATATTATTTAATTATTTGTTTATTATTGCTCACTCTTGGTACCACCACAGACACCAAAAAAGTAAAAAGAGCTTCCAACAAACATTATGATGCAAGCCAGATAACTGTACTGTGTAAGTAAAGTCCAAGCAAGTGAAATTGTGGTTGGATTTCCAATTTACTTTATCTTTTATGTACGAATCTTATAATAGGACAGGAAAGAGACACAAGACAAACCAAAAGAAACTACTATTCTCCTTCAAATTGAAAGATGAGACAAAAAGAACTTACAGCCAGTCAAGCAATTTACAGTGCCATTTTTTTGGGAGGCTTTCAGGATTAGTCCAATAAGGCAAGAGACGCCACTTATGACACTTGTCACAACCAACCCAATTCTCCTTTATTTCCACTGGCGGAATTGGTGGCACTGGTGCCTCAGCAGTTGTTAGATTAGTATTACTGGGTGCTGGTACAGAATTATTAACTTGCACCTCCAAAACTGGTTCTTTCTCAAATCTATTATTAGAGGGTCTCTCCTTTGGAGCACTTTCCCTCAAAGAAGTAAAATCCTTCTCATTTTGAATCTTCATACTGCCTGATTTCTTTCTCTTCTCTGACAAATCCTCTTCAGAAAACTCACGTGTAAATTCTTTTTCAAGTTCATGTTTTTGCAGGGTGTCCAACTTTTTAGATCTCATAACAGATTCTTTTTTTCTATCTGTAGAGGTTGAGTTGCTAGATTGCTTTTCCTTTTGCACTCTCCTCTCATCATACTGTGGTTGCACTTTCACCTCTGCTGCATTTTCTACTTCTACAAAGTTATTCATGGCATTACTAGGCCCTGCATATTGGTCACCATTTTTATTGGATTCAACTGAATCAGCTTTGCTGATGCTTATTTTCTTCTTTGTTTCACTTCTATTTTTTCTCTGTGTATCAAGAGAAGACGAATCACGAAACCTTTCTTTATTAGAATCAACTGCTTTCTTCTCTCCTCTGATTGATTTCAATTTAGGTTTATCCTTAGAATTCACATCCCCATTCTCTACACTTTTAGATGCATAATAACTCTGATCACCTTCAACTAATTCCACCTTCTCCTTTACCAAGTCAACTCTGCTCGTTTGTTCTTTTGAGGGTAAAGCTGGTAATTCTTTCAAAGCCTTAGAACCAGAATGACTGTGATTTTTCTCATCAGGTCGGGAGTTCTTCAATTTGTGGCCCTTAGCCTCTTTTGCAAGGAAATTTGACTTGGCAAGACTTTGAGAAGTCTTAGGAGCATTTTTTAACATAGGAGGGGTTGTCTTTCCAGTGAAATTCATAAAGCATCCCTTGATGGGTGAAAGAAGATCCCCACCAGGTATCAAAGAGCATGTCATTATCTGTATCAGTAACAAAATGGACAATTATCTTAGCAGATCTATGCTTATTGATAAGCACATAGCCTACACTCGACTCATGAGTATAGTGACATTTTCCAACATGGGCAAAATAAGTATATCGTGAACAAATTTCTAGAAAGGAAACAGAAGCAAGCAACCCCAGTTCATCTAGTTACAGCATTGTAATTATCAATGTTAAATGTTCTCTTTCAGAAGAAAAATAAAGGTCAAGTCCATAGAGACATGCATGGCAAATGAGAATTAACAGTAAACATCTGGATGGTTTTACATTAATTAAAAAATGTCATGGTTCAAAAGCACTAATAATACAACTCTAAAATCATTTTGATCGATAGCAAATTAAAAGAAAATTATCTATATAATATATACCTCAAGAATGGACTGAGGAGATTCACTGGGTATGCCTCGAGACTCAGCAGAAGGCCCTGCACTACCTCCTGAACTAGCTTCATAGGAAGAAGAAGGTGAGATGTCAAGCCCCAAGCCACTGTAGATTGCAGCATTATTTCTTCTCAATGCGTTTTCATTACCAACTTTAATGCGAACTTTAAGCGTCTTTTGATCGTTACTGCCCCCACCAACAGAATTTTTTGAAGGATTGTGTTTTTGAGTCGGCAGTTGCCTTGAACTGGGTTCACTTGTTAATGTCTCTTTTATGGCTAGATTATCTGCTGATGGAACTCTTTTGGGTATATTCCTCGAGGAAATTGATGTACCAGTTACCACAGAGCGGTTGTGATTTGTCCCCTAGAACCGATGAACAATATAATAAAATTAATTTCTGAATTAATGAGATAACCCTATTACTGGTCTTATCATAATGCTATTTTTCCTATACTATTCTTAAATCTAGTACATGATTGTTAAAAGTTTTCGTTCAAACTTTTTGTTCTGTTTCCTACTATAATTTTCTATTAAGGCTTTCTTTTGAGACTATAGAATAAACAGGGTTCTTCAGTTTACCAATTGAGGAATTTTTTTTCACTTTAGTATTAAAGGTGCTTTACTGGATAATAGGGCAGTATATAATACAGAGCCTATGAAGGAAGTTATTAAGTTTCAAATTTAAGATTGTAACAACATAGCGTTTTTTCACTTTTCAAAGAAAGTTTAGGTAAAACACCTCCAGTGGGGGGTTGTAAGGAGATACAGAGTTTCTATGATTGGGCAGCTTAGGCGGGCTCCTTGGTTGAGACAAAACAGTAGGAGATCGTCTATGTGTTGGCAAGAAAGAGCCATAACCTCCAAATTTTGCCCCTGTCAATCACATTCTCATATTATTTCACAAAAGACCTAACACATCTGGAGAAGGCAACAGCACTGATTGATTTCTTTCATCTTACCCAGGTGCTCGGCTGATAATTCTCCACCCACAAATTCCTTCTGCAAATGCCCCAAGTAATTCTCGATTTTTTCATCCTGAGGCAATAAAGAGTAAAAAAAAAAAATACAAAGGTTATTTAGTAACAAAGATTGAAAAAGAAATTTACAAAAGCTACTTATGAAAAATAAAGGAGCTGGTAATACCCTAACACCTATCTTTTACCAGACAGTTCAGGAATTATTCCTGTCTCAAATTGTGCAATGAACATGCTTCCTAATTAAGGTCTGTAACATGAATTAGTTGATAACATAGTTAAGTCTAACAAATTTGTAATCTTCTCTCTACATCTAGTTTTGTATGAGCAGCTTCTCCCTTTTTAAAAGGAGCTAGAATTCAAGTTCTCTTTAGCAGAATATTTTAGAATTGCAAAAGTTCCCTTTTCTATTTCTTTTGGTAACCACTTTCTTCAATTTTTGTAACCAATACGCTACTGATCAATGCCCAATGACACAATCTAAGTTCTCAATCAGCGATCCATAGCAAGATTACCCAAAAACAAAGATTACGCAGCTACCAATATTAGTTCTAAGATCTTGTAGAGTTGATCAAATTGAGAAAAATTACTCACGATGTAAGAGTAGGCGTCAGGGTCAAGAGCATAATCGCACGCCTCTCCTTCCTCTAGCTCGCTATCCTCCATTCCCAATTTGAAAACCCTAATCGCAACACTGCTCTTAGTTCGAACTGCCAATCATGGCTTTTGAAGAACGAACGCAGATCGGACCGACAATCGCCAGCCCCAAATTCCCTTCGATCGAATTGGTTTTATTGCAAAATAAAAACCCAAAATCGAGAAGAACTCGAGCGATCCGAGCGATCCCTAAATGGAATCAATCAAGAATCGATTCAAGGAGAATTGAAGAGAGAATTAGTTCGGTTTTACCAACGCGATGTTTCTTAATTTTCCTTCTATTTTCTTTTCAGCTATTTTCTTGCAAGAAAAACGTGCGTTTTGCACCAACGTCCCTTGAAAGTGTATTATTTGTTCTTCTTTGTAAAACTGTATGGAATCCACATCAGCTTCTGGATATATTTAACTTTTTCACTTTAGGGTACATTGCCTGAATTTCATTTACAGGTCCGAAAAATATATGCCATGTTATCATCCATTGAACTTAAAATTCCAATTTTCCTTTTATTTTTTAAACTCCGACATGTATTGCCACATTGCCACATAAATTAATTAATTTTAGGCAGGAAATTAATAAAATAAAATGGGGGCAGTGCAACATAAATTCCTTTAATTGCCAAAAATATGTGTGTAAATTTCACTCAAGTTTATGGCATTAATGCTCTTTTTCTAATAATGTACAAAAATTGGGTCCAATGGTAAATATAGTAATTTCATGTTAAGCTCTGTAAATAAAACAAATATAAATATAAAAAATAAGAAAAAGGCTAACCAAGGGATTAATTGTGGTAGATAAACGAGACTGCGGCGGGACCCACCGGCCCATTGATACGGGGAGGGCTTTATTAAAAAAGTCGGTTTATTTTACAAGGGTGGAAATGAAAAATAGTTTATTTTGTTCTTCACAAATCACAACTGCGTCGATCCATCTGTATGGACCAGTGGCTGCGTAAGGTGTCGTTGCACACACATTAGAGTAAAAAATTAATCAAAGAAACAGAAATGCGCAAAAAAAATTAAGCACGCGCCAGGAGAAACTAGTGCGGGTCCCACTATCCATTGACTGTTCTTACAAAACACCGGGCTCTTCGGAATGTTGTTCCAGCTAAATGTAACACGGAATATACTTACCATTACCAAGTCCAACTACTTCAACTAGTTACAAAGCCGAATTTAAAATATCCCCTGTTGCATATACTTTGTAGTAGAACCCTGTTTCGAGTCACTGTCACTTGCGATCGGTGCAGCTTATAACTCTTTACAGGATTAACTATAGAGTACATGTATCAGTTAATCTAGAGATTCAATGGAACACGGTCAGTTGCGCCGCCCAGGTCAGAGAGACCATAGTGGTACAGTGCCACCTAGTTTGAGCTTTGATCCTCTCCAGTTTTTGAAAACTATGGATACGGATAAGTTCAGTGAACGTATTTAAGAGCAGTGATTGTATTCATTGGTCGCCATGGTTGGTGTGATGTTGGTGGTCTAATTTGTTTTTTTTTTTTTTTTTTGAAATGCATATTGTTGGTCTGATTGGCAAGCAATCTTTGGAATCTTGACATGAACAATCATAACTGCTTTCTGGGCTTCCAATTTAGTACAGCAAAAAAGACATTGGATGCATACTTTAAAGTTTTTTATTCAATTTTTATTTGATGAGAGCATATTTTTATGCTCTTTATCTATGTTTAATTAGGTTCATATTATTTATGTTCACAATCTCTTAAAATTTCACCCATTTCTCATCGCATGCATGCATGCATATCTTTAGATGTTAGATAAATGAAGAATTTGATCAGGCTAATAAGTTTCTGGCGAAAAATAAATGAGGCAAATCATTCCGCCTCCTTTTTCTTTTCAGGAATATTCTAGTTGGATCTTTTTGGTTCCTAAAAGCGTGGCATTTATTTATCATATATGATTGCAGAATATTCAACCAACTCAATGCATCCATTAAGCAAATAGCATCCCTAAAGTTGAACCCACTATTATTGCATATGATTAAGAAAGGTAAAGAATAAGAGATGGATTAAATTTCCGAAGATAGACTAACAAAAATAATTTTTGGATATTTAATCCCAAACTAACAACTACCGATCCTTGTAGTATTATTATGTCAATGATTGTTTGTGTCAAGAGATCTATTTTTAGCCCTTTTAGATTATTATAATTACAGTAGAAAGTACACGGCCTATCATTTTAGTTACGACACTTTTTTTTTTAGGTACCGGTCTAATCTTTCATACATAAAATATTTGTTTGAACTTGTTCTTATATATATATAATATCTAACTATTTAAATATAGCCACCATCTAAGTAATGAAACACATCCTACTTACAACATTTACAGAGAATAAAATCAAAGAGGCCGTTTGGATCGCTTAGGAATTTGGAAAATTTGGGAAACTTGCAATTCCTAGAAATAAATTTATTGGAAAGTGTGTAACTTTGTGAAGAGTTTGAATTGTTTATAATAAATTTATGGTAGAAAAATGAAATTCTCTAAATTTTTTTGGGGAATCCAAACAGCCCCAAAGAGATAACATAGATTAATCAATGAATAAGAAAGTAAAAATATATGAAATTTATAGCCATATCTCAATAACTCTACCTCTACGTAAGTAAATCGAAATAAATTTAGATGCACTTATAGACTAGGTCTTTAGTTGCTTTGAAATTTGTTTTGAAAACTTCTTTTAAGCCGACTTAAATTACTTAGAAATGATTAATTGAATTTGACTACTAATTTATCGTTTTGACAGCTGGCTAATTAGTTTTAGTGGCCAATTATTAAAATCTGTACATCTATCAAATACAGTATACATGACAGTTCAACCACCACTAAAGATTAAATGGCTCCGTTTGGATGCAAGAAGAAGAAGAGGAAAAAAGAAGAAGGGAAGAAAAAAAATTATAAACAATCCAAATTCTTCACAAAATTACACACTTTCCAATATTTCTTCCCACTTCTTCCCTTCTTCTCTTCTTCCCACACATATCCAAACGGAGCCAATATGAAGATTACTAGACCTTGTCAGCCATTTGTAGAACAATGGTCTAAATCACGAACAATTTAAATAACACTTTTCATATATTTTTAACTGTCCTTGTTGTATTGAAACCCGACTGGGATCTTTTATAAATATTTAATTTAAAAATAAGTTAGGAGGTTTGATCTCCAAATTATCTTAAAAAAATTACCTTTGTTGTATTTTTTAAAATTTAAATATGGCTCTAAAAATAATTAAAAAATACAAATGTACGCCACATAATTTTTGTTCTTGGTTCTCATTTCCATTTTAAGTTAGATTTCTCCCACATTTTTTTTGGTGAATTCTTACAGAAAAGTTCCAGAAACTACCATAGTAACCCAATCATACATAAAAATCATATCAAATCATACATAAAACAAGAGAATGAACTGATTTTTGGAGTAAAAGTTAACAAAATAATAAATATACATTTCAAGCTTATCAATAATTATGTCACAAATATCATATCCATTGAGAATCCGAATTGTTTTTTCATCATCCTCTGGATTCTATCATCATTTCTAGTAGAATCCTCATTAATAGAAGTCCAGGAGATAAGGGAATGATAGATGATGGAATCCAGTGGATGAGAGGATGAGCGAATCAAAGGGAAAGAGTGAATCGGAGGGTAAAGAGGAGGAGGGGGAAGGGAGTGATAACGTTATTTATATTAACTAGAACAGTCGTTGTATTAATTATATAACTATCTTAGTTAATATCGTAACTGTTCTAGTTAATATATATTTAACTAGAACAGTTATATATATTAACTAGAACAATTACGATATCAACTATAACAGTTAGACTTATCAAATAGAACAATTAGTAATCTGTTCTAGTTAATATTACTAATTGTTCTCGAAAAGTAACTAACTGTTCAAGTTGTCCGAAATTATTTTATATAAGAATTTAGACACAAAAAATTTTAATAGAAAGAATTATTTAATTTTTTTAATAAGAAGAAAGTTCCTACCCGGTTTATAACGACGTAAAGTATCTCCTTTTTACCTGTTTATAAAACGCGTTCAAAGACTTCCAACGCGTTTTATAAACGGGTAGGAAGGAAAATAAATCCTTGGTCAGACATTCCTACCCGTTTATAAAATGGGTTGGAAGCGTATCTGATCTCTCTACTTTTTTTTCCTTTATCTTTCTTTTGTCAGAGTAGGCCCCACTGTTGTGCTGCCTGTACGTACGATTTAGTACTTTTTACTCTTCATTTGTAAAATAATCTTGATTTCCAATTTAGTACTTTTGCATTTCTTTGTACATATATAAGGGTCTGTGAAGAAGTATCTAACCAAAAAAATAATAATAAAAATTTCCCAAACGTAGTCAGAAAAAAACTTTTTAAACACAACATACCTCCATTTTTTTAATTTAATTTGTCTAAAATATCGTTTGTTTCAAAATTCTGTCAATTTGGCTACATATATATAGCCAAAAATATAGTGTCTTTTCAGATTAGATATTATACGCATTTATTATTGAATATTTACAAATAAAATTTAAAATTTTATTGCAAAGAATATTTTAAGCTCTCTCGATCAAATATTTATTTTGTAGGACAAAATTATAAATCAAAAGGTTTATAAAAATTTCATAAATAATTATTTTAGCTAGTTCGGTGCTTATAAATTGTTCAAGAGCCGAATTGTGTATGGTCATAATTGGTCGAAGAGGAATTAGTAACGAAGATGGGAGTAATTGCTGATGAACTTTTTATTGCATAATATATTCTGGGTAAAGAAACTGATATAAACGCTACAGTCACTACTTTTTATTAAATATTTTTTTTGTCAAGATTAAACAATTTGTTGTGGGGCCTGCTCTGACAAAAGAAAGAGAAAGGAAATTCTCTGTACACCCAGCGCGATCTAAATGAAGAGTAAAAACAAAAAAGGTAATTCAGGAGCTCATGAACACCCAGCATAATCAAATAAAAGCGGTACATGCCGAACTAGCTAAAATAATTATTTATGAAATTTTTATAAACCTTATGATTTATAATTTTGTCCTACAAAATAAATATTTGATCGAGAGAGATTAAAATATTCTTTGCAATAAAATTTTAAATTTTATTTGTAAATATTCAATAATAAATGCGTATAATATCTAATATGAAAAGACACTATATTTTTTGCTATATATATGTACACAAATTGACAGAATTTTAAAACAAACGATATTTTAGACAAATTAAATTAAAAAATGGAGGTATGTTGTGATCGGAGGTAAAACCTGGGTCAAATTAAACCTCAATCTAATCTAATGCAGTATAGCTTGAGGGTCGAATCCACAGGGACGGTTATTCTAAACTATAGACTTTAAGTAACTAAATTTAATTGATCTAGGGGTAAACAAGTCAAAGATTGATTAAATGGTTGAAAGGATTGAATTTAAACTAAAAGAATTAATTCTAAAACTCTAATTAACCTCTAAATTACTCTAAAAATTAAGGTAAAGATCTAAGCTTGAATTAAGGACTTAAACTAGGGTCAATTGATCGGGTTCCACTTCCAGGCACTATCCTGGCGGGTCGACAGAGTTCCTGGCGGGTCGACAGGATTCCTGGCGGGTCGCCAGAACAGTACGACAATTCAGCTTAATTAGTTTCTAAGTTCTCTAAGTTCAGGTTTTTGGCTTAAACTCTGGTCCAAATACTAACTCTCGTTCTTGATTTGGTATTACTAAGTTTTAACCTCTAAACCTCCCTAAAAACCTAAGTTTCAACTCTCGTTTCTTGGCTTAAGTTTTAGGGTTTGCTTTAACTATTCGGTAGGATATCCTAGATCTCTCGATCTTAGGAGGGAATAAACCTCTCGGCTAAGTTCCGGTTTCACCTTTTGGGTATACTAACTATCCTATGGTATGGGAATACAAATTGATTTGAATTTAGGGAACTTGGTGCTTATCTATTAGGCAAGGCCTTAACCTAATGAGCGAACCTTCAAGACAATTCAATTCATATTCTCAATTAAAGCAATTAAACTTAAGAAAAGCAAAGCAACTTAGAGAGATTAGAAAACTAAATTAAACTTCATAAATCTACCAAGTCATGGTTCACTACAATTGCCCCTAAACTAAACTACTCACTAAAAGTCATACTAAACATAAAGACAATAGGTTTCAGCAGACTAAACATAAAAAGAGAGAAAATAGAGAAAGAATACAACAAAGAACTAAAAGAAACGCTCTCAGCTTGAATCCTGGCGGGTTCGACAGGATTCCTGGCGGGTCGACAGAGTTCCTGGCGGGTCGACAGGAGACAGGCTGGGTGCGATTTCTGCTAACTCCTCTTGAATCTTGCTCCAAAATCTGACTTCAAACTGACTTGTTCCTTTCTGGAGCTCTTCCTATGTTTAAATAGCTCTCAAAGGCGGTTCACATAGGTGGAGATCATGTCTGGCTCGTCCAAGAATAGAGAAAGTGTTCTGCCAGAAATATCTCTCCAAATTGGGCAGGTCGGTTTATGTCTGGCGGGGTCGACAGGAATCCTGGCGGGTCGCCTGAATTCCTGGCGGGTCGACAGAAATCCTGGCGGGTCGCCAGAACAGGGGACTTGTCTGGTTTGACCCTGTTCCTTTGCTCCAGTCGCTTGGACTCTGATTTGCTCCGCTTGAACACTGCCTTGGGCCCAATTTTGCTCCAAATCATCACTGAACCTGAAATTAGACAAGGGCAAATAGCAGTACCATATTTCTAACCTAAATTGCATTAAATCTAACTAAAACACAAGCATTTAATTGAAATTAAGGCCTAAAAGGGTTGAATATTTCGATGTGAAACCCGCCTATCAAATCTCCCCAAACTTAAACTTGCTTGTCCCTAAGCAACAATTCAAACTTAGAAAGATAGTTTAGGACTTAATTGCAATTCAATGGTTGGTTTCCTAAGCCTAAGAAGGGTCCTTAGCATAATTAACATCAAAACTTGAGCAATTTCAAAATTGAGCATGTCAAAACAATTTTCCAAAATCCAATTTCAAACAATTTTAGTCCAAGTGACCATGGCTTCACACAAACAATTCTCAAAACAATTGACCATCATTGATCATGACTTTCCCCGTTTTTCTTTAATCCCAATTGATTTTCAAGTTCCTAAAATTTGCATTATCAATCTAGACACGGGATCACACCCTCCCATCACAAACGTTAGCCCAACAAATTCAATCAAGCAAGAGTTAAGACAATTCACCTTTACAATTTAAACTTAAAGATACAATTTGCTCCTGGGGCAAGGAGATTTTTCCCGAGGCGGAGAAGTCAGCCAGATAAAAGCGGATTTAACTTTAGAGGATTTTTCCTCTTTATTTCTTTTTTTTTATACCATGAATTTCTTTCTGTTTCTTACCCATGGTTTATGGAGT
The DNA here is from genome assembly GCA_028095005.1 of Rhynchospora pubera. Taxonomy (NCBI): domain Eukaryota; kingdom Viridiplantae; phylum Streptophyta; class Magnoliopsida; order Poales; family Cyperaceae; genus Rhynchospora; species Rhynchospora pubera. Next base: position 153,367,583 of record CM051462.1, on the reverse strand, counting down.
TCTTTTAATCCGCTAGTACCTATAGCTTCCTACAATGTCCATGGCACTGCACCACTTTTTAGTTCCCCTTTTTATTTTGTTTTTGATTTTTCTGATTTTTTTTTAGAACATTTAATTAAACTTAAAAATAATGTGACATTTCATTAACTCTTGCTATGATTTCTTTTGTTGAATCTCGATTTTGTGTTGCAAGAATCGATCTAAGGGCATTTCGGGTATTCAATTTTAAACGTGGATGCCAAATAAACCGAAATCTAGAATTTCAATGCAAACTTTAAAATCTTAAAACTCAATTGAACTTAAAGAACTACGAGACAAGTCATGCTCAATGCTTTTCAATTGCTTTTAATCCTTGAGTGCATTAAGTTAGGTCAAATTCAAATGCAGATTTTCAAATTTCAATTTCAAGTCATACTCATTTCTTAATTTGCTCAAACTTCAATCCTAATCATTGCTAATTATCTCCTTAAACTATCTAAATGCAAATTATATGAATTAACCATGCAATATATACAAACCTACATGAAAAACGCTCAAGCCAAGTTTTCAGGCGACCCCGTCAGGATCCTGGCGGGTCCGCTTGATTCTGTCCCGAGAGTAATGCAAAAGGGGATTTATTCCTGGCGGGTCGGCAGGATTTCTGGCGGGTCGCCAGAAATGGTTCCGAGAGAGTACAATCCTACATGAAATGATGCAATTTCCTAGATACATGTGCATTTCCATCAAATTTTCAAATTCCCCTCCCCAAACTTGTTCAATTGCATCCAACAAACACAAACAAACAGAATTTAAAAGAGAAAAACAAAAGAAAAGTGAAGGAAACTCACAAATTGTCGTGCCGACCCAATCGGTCACCAAATCTCACTGAGGCGGTGGAGGCAGTGGTTGTCCAAAGATCGGGAAGAACCAATCATATATCTCGTTCATCCGTCCATGAGCCACCTCATTCTCCCTTTCGTCTCGCTTGATTGCCTCGCACTTGTCACTGATGCGCTTTCCTAGCTCGTTAGATTCGCTTGAGAGGCGAGCTAAATTGTTCAAGCTAGCGCATAGGGATGCGTAGCTGAACTCTTCATGTGGCGGGGCGCTCGAAGATAAACCACCCGTATCAAATCTTCCACTTTGAAACGGTTGCATGGCAAAGGGCGGCATTTGGTACGGCGACATCCCGTACTGGCCAAACGGCTGCGACCCTTGCATCGACTCTTGTGGGGGTTGTTGCATAGGAGCATCAGGTATGACCGCTCCTTGGATTGCTAGGGGTAGCAACCACGTGTTTGGATCTAGACCCTTCAAATCATCAATTGAGTCTCCAATGGCTTTGCGATGAAGTCGCAACTCCTTCAAGAGCTTCTCAATTTCTTCACTGTTTATATGCGCACTCACAATCACCGGATATGTCTCATCAGGCCCCAGGTATTGGTGCTGGAGGTTGGAGGGCAAAGGCTTCAAATTCAACTTCGGTTGTACAGGGCTGGCTTCCTGGCGGGTCGCCAGGATTTCTGGCGGGTCGCCAGAAACTGTCCTGAGAACGTCCACTTCTTCTTCTGCCTCTGGTTCTTCCTCCAAACTCTCCACATAAGCATCCCATTCCTCCTGATTGTCGATGGGGTAGGTGTAGGCTTTTGTCACCTCCGAATTGAACTCTTCTTGAACTATTTCATCAAGCATATCCACCATGCAACAAGTGTCAACTTGGTTGGGCAGCTTCAATGCTTTTTCAACTTCAAATTCGACGATTTCATCTCCCACCTTCACAAGCATCTTTCCATTCCTACAATTGATAAGAATACCAGCAGTTGCTAGAAATGGTCTACCAAGAATAATGGGTACCTCGGGATCTTCTTCCATGTCCACAATCACGAAATCACACGGCACCACAATATCTCCAACTTGAATTGGCACATCTTCAACTATTCCCAAGGGCAAACAAGTCGATCGGTCCGCGAGTTGCAGTGTCATCCGAGTCGTCCTCAATTCTCCCACACCCAGTTTGTTGAAAATAGATTCGGGCATGAGACTCACACTCGCTCCTAAGTCTAGCAAAGCTCGCTTGATGTTTGCCTCCCCAAACTTGCACGGAATCGTGAATCTCCCTGGATCTTTCAACTTCGGGGGAAGTCTCTTGGTTGACACGGATTTGCTCTCATGAGTCACAGCAATGCAAACGTCCTCCAGCTTCTTCTTGTTTGTCAGAATGTCTTTTAGATTCTAGGCATAGGAGGGCATTTTGGTCAACATGTCGGTGAAGGGTATGGAGATTTGAATTTGCTTCATTATCTCCATGAACTTTCCATACTCCTTCTCTTCCTTTGCCTCGGCTAGCCTCTCGGGAAATGGAACTTCCGGCGCATAACGGGTCTGAATCGGAGCCTTGATCTTGTCTTTCTGAGCTTCAGGATCTTTTCTGGCGGGTCGCCAGGAATCCTGGCGGGTCGCCAGAAATTGTCCTGAGAGCTCTGCATTTTGCGCATCATCCTGGCGGGTCGCCAGGAATCCTTGCGGGTCGCCAGAATTCGTCCTGACAGCCATGTTTTTCTGCATTTTCTTCTGGCGGGTCGCCTGAGCTTCTGGCGGGTTCGCCTGGACTTGTCCTGGGACCGATTCGTCTGGATTTTTGGGCCCAACGTACTCCGTTCCACTCCTTAGTCGATGTGTGACACTCTTGACTTCTCTGTTGGGGTTCACTTCAGGTTGGCTTGGAAACATCCCGGTCTTTGTTAGAGTTCCTTGGCTCTGAGGGTTTGCCAATTTGCTTTGTTGAATGAGGAATTGCAAGGACTCGCGAACTTGCTTCATCTCATCAAAGACCGTATGATTCCACTCCGTTTGATCTGCCATGAACTTGTCCACCAAATTCCTATGTTGCTGATAGTAACTAACATGATTGTTATTACTTGCAGCGTTGTTGTTAGGCTTGTTTTGAGGTGGTGGTTGAGCTTGTCCCGGATTCGCGCACCCATTTGGATTGCCATAAGATAGCCCAGGATGGTTTCTCTTGTCTCGATACACGTAATTCTGGGGCGCATAGGGCGGAGGTGCCATGATTGCATTAACATCGGCTATGGGCTCGTCTCTAGCTACCAAGTGACATGCCTTGGCTGTATGTCCTTCTTCCTCACAAAATTGACATTTCTGGACCGCTTCTACGGGTTTGGTCTTCATTTCCTTCATCATTGTGGTCAAGGCGTCCAGTTGAGCTTGCAAATGGGTTGATTTGTCCACTTCTATCATCCCTCCTTTGGAATTCTTCTCTCTCACCGACCAATTGGTTTGAGAGCTCGCCATGCTTTCGATTAGTGTCTTTGCATCCCTACACCCTAGGTCGAGAAGAGACCCACCTGCAGTTGAGTTAACACTTTGACGAGTTTGATGGTTCAAACCGTCATAGAAACTACAAATTAGTCTATCCTGGCCTATATCATGATGAGGACACATTCTCAACAAATCCTTAAAGCGTTCCCAAGCTTCAAACAAATTTTCATTACTTTCCTGTTTAAACCCAATTATCTCCCTCACGATCGATGTGGTTTTGATTCTAGGATAGAACCTTTCCAAGAAGGCCTTAGCCAAATCATCCCAACAAGTAAACGGGTTACTATTGAAACTATTCAACCAATCCTCCGCTTGGTCTCTAAGAGAAAAAGGGAAAAGAGTTAACCGGATTATATCGGGAGCGACTTCTTCGAGGTTGAGAGTGATGCAATTTCGTAGGAATCGCTGCAAGTGCTTGTTCGCGTCTTCCGTCGGATTCCCACTAAATTGGTTCTGTTGGATAAGGGCTATGAGAGATGGGTTGAAGAATAGATCGCGAGTCCTTCGAACTTGGGGAGGGTTGACTCCAAGTCGGACATTGTTTGCGGTTGGGGCTCCGATCTCCTTCAAAGGTCGATTCTCCGCCGCAATCCTTGCCGCCTCCCTAGCATCATCAAGGGCTCGTTGAAGCACAGCTGGATCTACCATCAACGGCCCGTCTCCTTCTGGACCAACAGGTGGGTTCCCGTTCAGGTCTGCCATTGGTTTCGCGTCGTCTGCGTCTTTCGAACCTTCCTCAGGATCTTTTCTGGCGGGTCCGCCTGAATCCTGACGGGTCGCCTGGATTGGTCCTGGTGGTTGATTCGTGAATCGAGCTGATGGATTTCGCCTTCCTCGTTGGTAAACCAGCAAGGGAGTCGAAATAGGTGATGAAGTCGAAGTTGTGGCCTCCTTGGCTTCTATTTGTTCTCCCGGAAAACGAACGGTTTGGGAAACAAACGAAGCGGAAGGTCGGGGTGTCTCGTCGCTCTTGGCTTGGCTCCTCGTAAAGTACTTGCACTCGCTTGCGGGTTGAGGTTGTTTAGACTTCTTCTTCCCGGCCAGCGTGTACTCCTACAAACAAGAAACAAGAGAAAAAGACAAAAGATCAATAAAACTTAATTACCTAAACTTAAATCTAGTCACCGTCCCCGGCAACGGCGCCAAATTTGATCGGAGGTAAAACCTGGGTCAAATTAAACCTCAATCTAATCTAATGCAGTATAGCTTGAGGGTCGAATCCACATGGACGGTTATTCTAAACTATAGACTTTAAGTAACTAAATTTAATTGATCTAGGGGTAAACAAGTCAAAGATTGATTAAATGGTTGAAAGGATTGAATTTAAACTAAAAGAATTAATTCTAAAACTCTAATTAACCTCTAAATTACTCTAAAAATTAAGGTAAAGATCTAAGCTTGAATTAAGGACTTAAACTAGGGTCAATTGATCGGGTTCCACTTCCAGGCACTATCCTGGCGGGTCGACAGGATTCCTGGCGGGTCGCCAGAACAGTACGACAATTCAGCTTAATTAGTTTCTAAGTTCTCTAAGTTCAGGTTTTTGGCTTAAACTCTGGTCCAAATACTAACTCTCGTTCTTGATTTGGTATTACTAAGTTTTAACCTCTAAACCTCCCTAAAAACCTAAGTTTCAACTCTCGTTTCTTGGCTTAAGTTTTAGGGTTTGCTTTAACTATTCGGTAGGATATCCTAGATCTCTCGATCTTAGGAGGGAATAAACCTCTCGGCTAAGTTCCGGTTTCACCTTTTGGGTATACTAACTATCCTATGGTATGGGAATACAAATTGATTTGAATTTAGGGAACTTGGTGCTTATCTATTAGGCAAGGCCTTAACCTAATGAGCGAACCTTCAAGACAATTCAATTCATATTCTCAATTAAAGCAATTAAACTTAAGAAAAGCAAAGCAACTTAGAGAGATTAGAAAACTAAATTAAACTTCATAAATCTACCAAGTCATGGTTCCCTACAATTGCCCCTAAACTAAACTACTCACTAAAAGTCATACTAAACATAAAGACAATAGGTTTCAGCAGACTAAACATAAAAAGAGAGAAAATAGAGAAAGAATACAACAAAGAACTAAAAGAAACGCTCTCAGCTTGAATCCTGGCAGGTTCGACAGGATTCCTGGCGGGTCGACAGAGTTCCTGGCGGGTCGACAGGAGACAGGCTGGGTGCGATTTCTGCTAACTCCTCTTGAATCTTGCTCCAAAATCTGACTTCAAACTGACTTGTTCCTTTCTGGAGCTCTTCCTATGTTTAAATAGCTCTCAAAGGCGGTTCACATAGGTGGAGATCATGTCTGGCTCGTCCAAGAATAGAGAAAGTGTTCTGCCAGAAATATCTCTCCAAATTGGGCAGGTCGGTTTATGTTTGGCGGGGTCGACAGGAATCCTGGCGGGTCGCCTGAATTCCTGGCGGGTCGACAGAAATCCTGGCGGGTCGCCAGAACAGGGGACTTGTCTGGTTTGACCCTGTTCCTTTGCTCCAGTCGCTTGGACTCTGATTTGCTCCGCTTGAACACTGCCTTGGGCCCAATTTTGCTCCAAATCATCACTGAACCTGAAATTAGACAAGGGCAAATAGCAGTACCATATTTCTAACCTAAATTGCATTAAATCTAACTAAAACACAAGCATTTAATTGAAATTAAGGCCTAAAAGGGTTGAATATTTCGATGTGAAACCCGCCTATCATGTTGTGTTTAAAAAGTTTTTTTTCTGATTACATTGTTGACCAAATTTTATAAAGAAATGCAAAAGTACTAAATTGGACATCAAGATTATTTTATAAATGAAGAGTAAAAAGTACTAAATGGTACGTGCAAGCAGCACAACAGTGGGGCCTACTCTGACAAAAGAAAGATAAAGGAAAAGAAAGTAGAGAGATCAGATACGCTTCCAACCCGTTTTATAAACGGGTAGGAAGGTCTGACCAAGGATTTATTTTCCTTCCTACCTGTTTATAAAACGCGTTCAAAAACTTCCAACGTGTTTTATAAACGGGTAAAAAGGAGATACTTTACGCTGTTATAAACCGAGTAGGAACTTTCTTCTTATTAAAAAAAATTAAATAATTCTTTCTATTAAATTTTTTTGTGTCAAAATTCTTATATCAAATAATTTCGGTCTAGTTGTTCTGGAAAAAAAAATAATTGTGTTGGAAAAAATACTAACTGTTCTAGTTAATTAGAAGAGTTAGTTATAAACAGAGAAGGGGGAGGAAATGGAGTAAATAGCCTCAAAAGATGATGGGATGAGAGGCAAAAATGAAAAACGCGTTTATAACTGTCAGGGAATCATCCCCTCTTTTCTTTTTCAGAATGCAATTAATCTAACTGCTGGAGAATGATGGGGATGATGAATCTTGGGAATGATGGTTATCAGCACCAATCAAAAATTAGTATTATTTATTGTGTTTTTGTATTCATTTACCATGATCTCAAGTTCCCAACTAAAAAAAATAAAAAGTTATCAAATAAAATAATGATTTATAATACATCCTAAATAAACGGTAAACAATTGAATGTAATACTTCACACAAAAGAAGAATTCGATGTTCTCTCCATTCAAAATATATATATATATATACAAATTATTATTATTATAAGGCGGGCTTGAACTCAAACTCACCGAGGTGGTGGTGTAAATATAATTTTAGTGAACGTCCAAATTAAAAGTCTTCGGCCTTGGACGCTACCTAGTCAAGTCCCTGTGCTCTAGGCGGTAAAAGAAAGAAGTAATGGAATGGAATGGAATGGAAGGTGAGGGGACGAAGCGAATGTTACATGCTCCAGAAATTACGATATGTGGAAGGGAGAGGTAGACAAAGTGAATTATTTCCATTAAATTAAACAAGCCAAATTCGATCCCTCCGAAATGAGAATGTCCACGAAGTAACACTCAGTGCGTCATACGTAGTGACAATTGACAAAACTGTCCTGAAAAAATTCTGCCTCCAAAGCATCTACTGAATGGGTAAAATAGTCATCATTTTATTAACCTTCCCTTTCTTTATATTTCGCACTAGACTACTAGAGTATGTAATGGAAATAATTAACTTCCTCATTTTATTAACAAGCTCTTGATCTAGTGACAAAAAGCAATGCACATTGAATAAAATATCGCAAGTTCGAAATCCGGCTGAGAAGTCTTTCATAGACATTTAATTTAAAAATAAATTGGGTGACTTAAACCTCTAATTTATCTTAAAAAAAACTTCATCCTTTCTTTCCTTATCCTTTCTAATATTTTCTTTCCTTTTTATTAGATATCTAGAGCACAAAATTTTAAAAGGGACAGTGTCTAGAGAGACCAGACTTAGAAAGAACCAGACCAGAAAGAGACCAGAAAGACACATGACATGCAAAGACTAGGCTTAAGAATGGTAAGAACCTATAAAAGATAAGTGTAAAAAGGGTCAGGCCATAATCTGAATTGAAAGGCCAGGACATGTCTAATCTGATCTATCCCAAACTGACTATTTTTAATAATGCTAATTTTTTTTTTGACACGATGAAATTAAGTCAAGTGTGTATATATATATATATATATATAGAGAGAGAGAGAGAGAGAGAGAGAGAGAGAATATATGGTGCATACTAATGTACCGGAATTTCGGTGCATACTGATCCGATCTTTTCGACCTGCTTCGAAATGACCGATCCAGACCATCCAATATGATCTCTCTATTATAATCTCATTGCCGACCAAATTTTATATATATTTTTTAATTTATTTACTATTTTTTGAAATTTTAGAAAATCGCTTATCTAATTTTTTCTGAACCGTTAAAAAATGTAGTTTTTAAAAATCCGAAAAAATACTTAAAATTTTCCAAAAATTGTAAAATTTGGTCAACAATGAGATTTCAATAAGGAGATCATATTGGACGGTTTGGATCAGTCATTTTGAAACAAATCGATGAGTTCGAATCATTATGCACCGAAGCTCAGATACATTATATATATATATATATAGTTTTTACCTTCTACATTTAAACTTTTAATTATTTTATTTCATTAACATAGTGACAAATTTTTTTTTTATCTCTGGCTATTTAGTTATAATATAGCTTGTCCTAAATCCAAATTAAAGAAGAAAATATTGAAAATATTTTATTTAATGCAAAATTAATATGCACAATTTATACTTAAAATAATTTATATCATTTCAATTATTTATCAATACGAAATTTTATTATTTTCGATATAGTTTCAATAATTTTTTTAAGAAAAATATTTTCTGTCCGTGATGTAATCTCAGTTAGAAAAATACCCCTAATTAATTTATCTAGATTTTTGGTCGTAAGCGTATGACTATCATTTAAGTAAATTGGGATCGAACCATAAGGACAAAATATTCGGTCACCTTAACTAGATAATTACCTAGATTTAGATAAAAGTTATAAAGAATTAACGGTTGGGTAATTAAACGATGATCTAAATTATTGGCTTATTGCAAATAAGAAAGCCCTAAATTAACAATTTGAATTAAGGGATTAAACGTTGATTAAGAAGGCTAAGAGTTCTATATAGTGTGCTACTGAATTAAGGGATTAAACGTTGATTAAGAAGGCTAAGAGTTCTATATAGTATGCTACTGAATTAAGGGATTAAACGTTGATTAAGAAGGCTAGGAGTTCTATATAGTATGCTACTACTACAATTCATTTCCGGCACCAGTGACCCGCTTACTCTTGTTGTGACCCAAAGGGTGTGTTTGGATGAGTCGGGAATAGGAAATAGGAATAAGGAACTTCGGTTTGCGTGCTTATTTTTATTATTGTGCAACTCAAACAACACAAGAATAAGGAATTTGGATCCTTATTCCTATACTAACAAAACCATAGTATAAGAATAAAGAATAAAAATAAGCACGTAAATCGAAATTCTTTATTCCTATTCCCTATTCCCTTTTTTAAGTACTAGGTGGCACATATAACACGCCAGACAGCTAAGCGACCCGCTTGGATCAGATATGAACTTGCACTTTTACTTACTTTACTCGATAAATATGTAGATTGATTATTTAACTATGGTTTTTTAATTCTAACTTTCATTACCGGTCAAGTTCTCATTAATTTAATTAACTCAAATTTTCTCTTATAAATTCTAGATTTCAACTTGTGGTTTAGTGGTCTAGGTTCCACAAGTTTGTCATCCCTAAATTTTTGTCTTGGGAAAAGATTTCACCATCACTGGTTCTTCGTCTTGGTTTCACCATTCGGGTTCTAACCATCTAATTGACATGAGATTATCGAATTGACTAAGCTTTGATTGGGTTTAAAAGGGAGGGAGAACCGGATAAGGTCAGAGATCTGAAGAAGGGAAGGAGCGAGAAAGGTGGAGGGAGCGGAGGCATCGTCGAGATTTACTAGAGAAGAAAAGGGGCGCACGTCGAGTTTTGCTGGAGAAGGAAGGAATGAAAGAGGGATAGAGAGGATGCAACCGTTGAGATTCGTATCTCGGTCGAGGAGTCGAGATTCATGCGAAGGAGGCGGAAGAGGAGTCACAAGGAGGGCCCACACGGAGGGAAGTAGGGAAGCAAATGGAAGAAATTTTGGGCTAGATCATCTCACGCTAAATCTGAAACAAAAGAAGAAAGTACGGATGATATTATGAAGGATGACTTTAATTAATTCCCTTTATCAATTACTTTGTAGGGTAACAAATGTGCAAATGCTTATTCCATAAACTAACAATTTGTTTTTCTTATCTGTATCTTTACTCGATGATATAATAAAATGTTTTCTTGAGCCAGAAAAACAAAATAAATAATCAAGGAAACGAATTCCATTTTTACCGGATTATGCGATAGATTTTGAATCCATAAGCCCGTAAACAAACAATATGTTTATACGACTATACGAAGAGGAATTGCAAGTTGGTAACGCATTTGTTTCGTTTTAACCTTATATACAAATACAAGTAGTGCTCTATTATATTTTAAAAAATAAAAACGCATGCATGGTGTCAAACTGTCGATGTGACAATACGTCAAACCCACGTGCTTCACGCTCTGGGCCATACACCTTATGCCTGCCGCTCATGTGTTTGCGTCCACGCTGACATCTATTTATCTACATCGTTAGATGTAGTCATGTAGGTGTGCAATGCGAATTACTTTTTTATACCTTCTGAGTGAGGCTATTGTATAACATCTGAATTCGGCCGAAATATTATTTAAAGAATAAATTTGATTTATGCCACTCCAAAATACACCAATTTCAAATATGCCATTGCAAAAAAAAAAAAAAAACTAATTGGATATATGCCACTATAAAACTACCAAAATTTTATATATGCCATTATTTATTAATAAAAACTGATTTTTTTCTAAAAAAAATTATAGTTTAATGTCAGATTTTTTTTTTTAAAAAAATCCCTAACACACCCTTATAGAAATCAACATCATCTAATTTCCTTCATGCTTGGCCAAATAGCAAGAAAATTCTCGTGTTCTTTTAATTCAAAAGAAAAACAGTTATAGTCCAAGATCTTCCAAAGGAGAACAGCTATCGTCGAAGAAATTCGTTGATTCGCTAATCCTGGGATAAGGAAGTGCAGCTCCCAGGAGGGCATGGTTTAATGGTGCGTGGATACAGACCTATCATTGGCTGTATTTGGATGAGATGTGAGATTAAGATAATAAATTTATTATAAACAATTCAAATTTTTCACAAAATTATACATTTTTCAATATTTTTTCCTTATTCCTCTTATTCCCACACCATCCAAACGGAGCCATCAGTACTTTTGCTAAAGGCATTCACAATCGTCTACCAAACGTAGTCTTTTTACGTTCTTTGGCAATTTCATCCCACTAATTTCAAGGTATAAACCACATCTCACCAAGATTATCAATTAACTTGGAATAATATAAAAATAATTTATTATTTTGTGATCGATATTTTGAATTTTAATGTATCATAGCGATATTCAAAAAGTCATTATGATCATTTCAATCGATTAGTGACATGAAATAATTTCTATTATTTTATAGTGGCATAAAACTAATTTGTCATTTTGGGGTGGCATATCTTGAATTCCCAACTTTTTCCAATGGCATAAACCAAAATGCCCCAAATATAAACGGTTCAACTCGTGATTTTATTTCCACCAATGTATTAAGAATGTTGCGCCACCAATCACCGCAAACATCAAGATTCAAGAGAGATGCAACGATGTTCAAATGCAGGGATATTTTAATTCTGCATGAACTTCGCAACTACAATTCATTCTAATTCAATTAATATATTGGAGAAATAGTACAGAACCTTCTACCTACAAAGGGGAAAAGGTATCTACGATGAAATAATTAGCACCAACTACAAACTTACCTCCTCATTTGGGTTAAAAAAAAAAATACTACAACCAAAGTTCAAAACTAGTCATACAACCTACAACTTGATCACCATTCGTTACTAGGTCTAGATAACCCCGAAAAGGCAGCTTTCCTGATAAGTAGGTGCGCGTCTCCAGTGAAAACCTCTGAATCAAGTGCTTCAATGTGGGGCCATATCTGAAACATAAAACTTCAATTAAGTTGAAATACATATTTAAAAAATTTGGAAGGAGATGTGTAGTACTATCAAGCAACTCTTCTGCACCATAAACCTCTCGTCCAGTAATCAGGTAATGAGAAGTATACTGCAAAAAACAAGTTTTTACCTCAGTTGCATATTGGCGTGAGAAGGCCTTAAGATATCCTAGTGTGACAAGGCACCACTGCTCCAGCTCTCCTATGTTATAGCCTTGTCTTTTGCCCTCTCCGTTTGTTCCACTGTTTGAGCATTATGTTTATAATTAGGGGAAAAAAAAACAAGTGGATGGTAGAATACAAAAAAAAAAAAAATTACGAACAACCCCCTCTCTTTCCCCAAAACAAATAAGGTTTGCAGATCTATTTTTTGTGATTAGGCAAGGACTTGTATTAAAAGTCACAAGGTCACACTCGCCGTAAATTTCCTACCGAAAAAAAATAGAAATTTTAAAGTTAAAATTTGCCTGTCATTGGCCCCTCCATTTTCATTGTCCTGGTCAACATCCATAGAAGCCGCCGCCTCAAGGTCCACCTCCACACACTTCTCATTTGCATTCCCGCTGCGCAGGTTTGGGAGCTCTCCGTCAGGAGAGACAGCTGGCAGCTTTGTATTCAACACATCCACAAAGCTCTTAAATAGCAGAGTGAACAAAGCCTGAAAATGCCAACAGAAAAGTCGTAGGAATGTGCAATTAGGAGCTAAGGAGAAAATTCTCTACAAAACCAACTTATTTTCCAATCAAATCAGTTCCGCAACTGGTGCATATGGGTAGTAAACTGAATAGAAGCTAGTAGAAACAAATAGACAATTCGTTCTAGAGTTAACCTGATTTCAACTGAAAAGAGTTAAACTGAGATTAGTTTCATCTAAAATCTTTCAGCAGAAACATGAGAAATTTTCTGGGTTTTGGTATATTAAACTCCAATTAATAAAGAAAAAAAGGGATTTACTGAAACAAGAGTATTTTTTTCCAAGCATTCTAGAACTGGACAACAGGTAAAAATAAATTACAATAAGAACCTTGCTTTCATCTATAGCTCCAGAAAGAGCCACCTTCTTTGCCTCCACAGACTCGCATGCTGTTGCCACATCCTTCCTAGCCCTCTCAGCATATATTTCAAGCCGTTTCACCCGTGCAGGTGGCTGACCGGGCTCCTTCCCGTCCGTAGCCTCGCTAATTAACTTGGCCTCCTCATAATCCTTTGCCGATTTTAAAGACGACTCTTCAGCTGCATGAGCAGCCTTTTCAAGAGTTGCAATCTCCTTCCTTAGATCAGCTAAACGGTTGCATGTTTTATTTACTGCATTTCTGAGTATCTGCATAACAAAAATGAAAAGGAAAACATTAAGGACCTGTTGACAAAGTGACATAATATTGTACATCATAGGTGAAGTGAAGGACACCAACTAAAAATTGCAACCCATAGTGAATCCACTTGGTTAATTCTAATTCATGTTAGTTTCATATACAGGAATATAGGATATGTATGAATTATGTAGATCATCAATGCTGTATTCAAGATGCAACTTATTAATTATAGCTGACAAAATTCAAATTTGAACCCACGGTGAAGCAATTTGGTTAATTATAATTCATGTTAGTTTCATATAAGATATGTGTGCATTATGCAGATCATCAATGCTGGATTCAAATACAACTCATCTATAATAACTGACACGACTGCGAGGTCAAAGCCATAGTCAAGTCATCCCAAAACATAACATATCCTCTTCCCTTATAGAGGGATATGAGGGATCAGAACCACATCCAAATATCCTCAAAATAAAGAAAAGGTATACTGAGCAAAAAAATATTAAAAAAAAGAACAGTGAAATAAAGATGGTACCTCCCAAGGCCGGTCAGAGACATGGAACGTATCAATGTTTACTGAAGAAAACACCCACTTAACAATGGCCCGGTTCGAGATAAGCCTGTACCCCATCATTCTATCAATGGCAACAGCAGTCATTTGCGTACTGTTCCTCCAATACAACCCTACTTCGTTCATCAGCTCAACTTCCAAATCCTCATTGGAACATACCTTCGCTATGACCTAGGGATGCAAGGAGAAACATTAGACCATTTTTGAATTATTACATTTCATTTATTTAAATTTTAAGTAACCAAAATAGCAAGTATACCCCTCTCAATAGTTTTATCCCCTATTTCCTAGGCATAAACATCAAATTCTGTTTTTCTTGGGAATGATCATTAAATTTTACCAGTACACATGTATATGTGATATTTTGAGGTTTTGCAGAGTAAACATGATTTACCTTCGAAAATAACTCTTTAAATAGACTTTTTTTACTGGCTGAAATATGTTACAGATCAAATATGTTAGTATGTTACATATTAAATATATTGTAACCCACATGGTTAAATTTTACCAGTACACATGGTTCATTGAGAGATATACAGATCAAATATGTTACATATTCTATATATTGTAACCCACTGTAGAAAATTACTACCCCGAACAAAACAAATCCCAAAGCTGCATCAACAAAGTCATATTTAATGTTAATAGAATCCATCACTAACTAGTAGTATATAACATAGAAGCATCATCACCTGACCATACCGCTCTAGCACAGTTATCAAATGGGTAAAACTCTTTGACCCAATATCCAAAAAAGTCTGTGCAACCACTTCTAATGCAAACTTGGGGCCGTGCTCATTGATTATGTATTCTTCAACCCATGAAGAAATCTCTCGTGATGTTTTTCGGTTCCTCACATGGCCACTTAGTTCCCTCGATAATCTGTGTCCATCTGTGAGTTCTTGGTTTGGGTCAGTGGTTGTATATTTAAAGTCAGGTCCACCTTTTGGAGGTAGCAATTTCTCCAATGCCGTCGCATCCTCAATGCTCTGTTCACATGGGGTCAAAAGAGATTATTTAAACTTTTGTGATAGTCGAACCTCTTTGGTACATGCTTTTTGTTGCTTGACCAGACTTAATAAAGATAACTTTTTTTCCACATTACATTTTTTAATACTCTTAGAGAAAGCTTAATCAAGGTTTCAGACTAGGTTACAGATTGCTTATTATTTGAAACTACGAGCAATACCTACCAATTAAGTCCAGCACTTGAAGAAAAAGATGATAGATTAATTTTCTAGTGACAAGTGCAAGAAATTTTAACAGCTTGTTTGAATATAAAATTGGCTAACAAAAGTGAAAGGCCATTTTAAACCTGTTTGATTTTATCCCAGTATGACAAACGAATCTCCCGTTCTAACACCTCTTGAACAAAGACCCGCTGAGGTGCCCACCTGGGAAGGTCTCTAACATAAGCCCAGTCTTGCCATGGCCAGATGTACTGACAGTTCGACCTACGCATGTAAAAAGTTTTGATCGTCTTTATGTAGTTTCAAACTTCAAACAGCTTCACATATTAATAATTGTACAGATTTCTTCTAATAATTAAAAAAAACTTACAGATGGTGAGAAAACCAAAGGATAAGGCGGTTGCGGCATTCCATATCCATATTTGTAATTTTGTTAAACAGAGCACGCACAGCTCCTACAACAACAGCTGGGAAAGCACCAGGTAATGCCTAAGATAATTCCAAAAATAAACAAACAAAATCAAAATGCCTTTTAGTATCACAAATTGCAAGACTTCGATAACCACCTTTTATTTGTTGAAAGGTATGCTTGTTGTCAGTATACTAACAAACACATCAGACCAGATATTTTCATGAAGGAACATATACAAACAATAAGCATAAAATTGTTTTCCCTTTACACTTTTGATTTGGGAAGAGGCTAAAAACAGAAGGCTTCTGAAGAAAGCAAATTGATGAATTAGCTGAAGTAAAAAGGGCCAAAGATTACTAGATGAGTACCAAGGTGAAAAATTATGTGTACGAGTGTATCCTATATTTCTCTCGTCTAGTCTATGTACAGAAATTTTCAAAAAAGTATAAAAACGATAAGCTTTGAGCCACAGAAGATCAATTCTGATTATATGTTTATGACAAAAATGTTTTAAAGGTTAAAAAAGTACCTTGCAAAGGTCAAGAATGACCAGTGTATAGTATATAGGCTTAAACGGTGGTTGAGGTAACAATAAAAGCTGCACAAAAGAATTTTAGTCAATACTTATGCAGAAAGAATGAGTATATCTTATATTTGTTGGGCATAAAAAAATACCATTCTAAAACACAAACAAAATAGCCCTTATAACAGTTGAAAAGAAAAGCCAAATTGTAATGACAATAAAAGACAGGTATAACCCACCTGAGAAAATATTGTCTCGGCCAAGATGTACTCGTACCGAAATGGTACTGGTAGCCCAGCTAGGTAGAAGGCGCATTCTTTGCGACTATCTTTCCAAGAACAAGTTAGATTTAAATATTCTTTTAGTTAACAACAAAATTTAAAAATTTAAAGAATAGCTAAATGAGAGGAATTTTCATCTCATTAGTATGTAATACTGACTAAACCAACAGGTAATTATACTAACAAAACGTATCATGTTTATTCAAAACTGCACAAGAAGTTTGCAATGTTCTAAAAAATTACAGTATTTTTTCAGTAAAAAAACAATAACAAACAGGAGATTTGTCGCTTTACATACCAGCCATTGAAGAAAAGAAGCACGTCCAATAGATACTCCTCAACTACAAAGCGGTCTATAGGCTTCATGGTCTACCAAAGAACCCAAAAAAAAAAAAAAATGAATAAAGAACTGAAAAAATGAGATCTAACAGTTCATGTAGAGTACAATTTATTACAGCTTTCTGCATTTAGGTAAGGATAAGATCTTGAAATTGGAAAGCTAGTCTGGCTTAGTAAGTCAGTATAGAGATGTGCTAGTTTCAAACAAAATGAAATGCTTGATCAGTATAGAGATGTGCTAGTTTCAAACAATATTGAGAAAAACCGCAAGTATGCTAGGATTCCTATTTGTTTTCTTTGAAAGAAGCAGCACACAGTGGAACCACTCATGTTGGATAGTATTGATGCCATTCAGAAAACAAAATATAAAATGTACTTATTCTTGTTCGTTGGCTACACTGATCTCATTAGAAACCCAAAATCTAAAATGCATATATGTTAGTCCAACAAAGCATAGTTTAGGAAGAAATATGGTAGCTATTAGATTTAATCCCGCCCAAACTAGAATAAACAAGAAATCAAGGCCTCACAACATAGAAGAATTAATTCCTAGTCGCCCCATGATCCAGTCTTTCCTGGTTTTGGTTCCTTTGAGACTAGAATACCCCTTCTAAATCTTTCTCATCAATTTTCCTCTGTTTATTCTTTCCAAGCCAAATAAAAATGTACCTCATATATTCAACCATATGGCCAAACGTGAGATCTCAAATTCTTAAGTCCCATGTTATTCCTTTGCAAAAAATAAACAGATGAAAATAAATATAAAATAAAAACAGTTTACCTCATTTTTATTGGAAGGAAAGATGCTGAGGCGGCGCAGTCTCTGAGGGAAATTCAACCCAGCCTCATGCCTCTCCTGTCCTCTTGACTTCTTGGAGTTCGATGAAGATGAAATTGGTTGTACAGGACAACTGATTGGAGAGAAAGCGTGTGATTGTCCAGCCACTAGTTGTGCTTCAAATGGGAGATGAGGTCGTGGCACTAAACAAGAAACAACACATTTAATCAAAATAAATCCAAAGAGAAGCCCCATAACTTCAGTATAAAATGCAGAACAGAAACCACTAACTCACTAACAAATGTATAATCTGATCAGAAACAAGTACAATAATATATGCATTACAGTTCAGAAAAGATATACTAGGTCAAGTCTTCAAGATGGTTATTCGGTTAAAAGATACTGTAGTATACCATATCACATGAAATGTAGCAAAGCATTATGTACACATATATAAGAAAATAAAGAGCAGGAAGTATAGAAAAGGGTAGTCTAAAAGTCAGACAAATTCCCACCATTCATAAATTCGCACGCACGTACTGCACATCTTGAAGTTTTCACAAAATTCAGAATTGTTTTATTTTCTTGTGAGAAAAACAACCAATGCAATATTATTTTGTAATATATTTACCAAGAGGCTGTTGAAAGAAAAAAAAATCACCATTCATGAAAACTGACATTAAAGTAAACAGTGCATACCACTAACAGCTTTCCATCCATTATGGGAAAGCAGCTGTATCCGTTCCCACAAGTCTTCGATAAAATCCTAAGAGACAGTCAAGTTCAATTAGAACTGGAACTTAACAAAAGAAAAAAAAAAATCAAGAAATTTGCAAAACTGATACAAAAGAGTTTGAAAGAACCATAAGGTCAATAAGTTCTTCTGAATTCTTTATTGTTTCAACATTTGGTTTACTGGCTCAACATAAAGATTAGAAGCCTCTTTAGCACCCAGCTAATCATTTATAAATCCAAATTAAATATACAAAGAAATAACCACAATATTTAGAAGCAGAAAATAAAAATCAAACGTTGGAACAGGAAGAAGATCCTTTGTCTTAAGCCTAATGTAATAAATTAAATTAAAAATTAAAATGAAAAGAAACCTTCTCTGTAGGAGACGTTCCCTCATCATTCTCAAACACAGAAAAAGAAATGTCATTACAGCAGGTTCTGATGCTTAGATATGACTGTAACCCAACCATTACTCTTTCAAACTCATCTGGCACTTGCTGTCATCCAAAAAAGAACGTTGACATCTTAGTTGAACTTGACAAAAAAAAAAGAGAATATATCCTCAATTTTGCAATGTGCTTACCTGTGTTTAAACCAACGATGATGGTGCCCATTTTTCAGCACCAATTCGGTGGGTACTGGTAACAGGTGTGTATCATCTAAGGTTAATATTGGTGAGGTACAAGGTTTGAAACAGCATTTACAGGTCCAAAGTGGTAAGGTTAAAAATTAGAGTATAGCTATTTAGCAGTGGTAAAATGGTTGTTAACACATAACCCAGAAAATCTTCAAAACTCGGCAGTTTCGTGGGTTTAGTATTATCAGTAATGAATACGGTACCAACTGTCGTTAACAAAATCACATAACAATGTTGTTGATAAAGAAAGAGCCTCTTAATGATCTGTTGTTTCTTTTTTTTTTTTCAACATTTCTATGATCAAATTGAAGATGCAGACTTCTAAAGCAGATTTTGGTAGGCCCCAAAAGAACGATAAAGTGCAGTTTAAAGATTGGTTGGGGTATTAAACTGCAGTTTAGATTTTTTTTTTTTTATGACTTGCACTAGAATAGCTTACATCTCAACAGAGGGTTAAACATCAAGTTATGATCAACTAAAATAAATTAGCACCAAATTCAGAAACTATGATTATCAGTCAAAAGATAACAGTTGCAGTCTCTTTGTTGTACAATTATAAAATTTTTTATGTGACAACAAAATTACATTTTTTTAACCAAAATTACACAAATTTCGCATTACCTCAGCAAGCTCAGCACCACCCCATGGAAGGCTAGCCAAAATGCAATAAACATAAAAATCAGCACAAG
This sequence comes from Rhynchospora pubera, assembly GCA_028095005.1. Lineage (NCBI taxonomy): Eukaryota > Viridiplantae > Streptophyta > Magnoliopsida > Poales > Cyperaceae > Rhynchospora > Rhynchospora pubera. The sequence goes on along the minus strand of CM051462.1, from coordinate 153,348,250 downwards.
GCTGACATGAAGGATTTCCTGTCTCTTCATCAATTGTTGTAGCAGCAGATGACAATAGCGTCTCAAATGCCTCAATAATTGAGCTCGGAGCAATAACTTTACTAGACATCTAGTTAAAAAAAAAGGGAAAGGCCAAAAAAATAAAAAAATAAAATCACTAGGCTGATAAAGAAGAAGGGATGTAACTTTACACATGCAAACAAAAATTCTGTGTAGTCAAATATCAGCATTGAAGTGGATTATAAGTCATCAAGACAGGGAATTGAGTATTTCTCAGCATACGGCAAAAGCGCAATTTCCATGAGGCTATAAAGTGACTAAAATACTTGAATACCCTAATATAACTGAATTATCAGAGTTACCATTTGTAAAATACATTTTCTGACATGAACATTAGGAATAGGGCCAGTACATTAGCCCCTATCTCAATTTTTGAAATTTAAATGCCTAACCCAAGCTAGTCAGCGTTGGAATATTTTATGAAGCTAAATTTGTACTTTTTTTTAGATTTCTTAAATATTTCTTCAGATGTGAAGCAAATACTTGCTCCGAAACAGGTCCAAAATTTTTTTATCAATGGATATTCTTAGTGATCACGATAGGGAGACACTCAAGTGCACCTCTATGAAATAGCAAATCGATGAGAAGAAAATAAAAAAAACAACGGCAACCAATGGAAACAGTTTCATATGCATCTCCATGAAACAATATAATACACCTTCAGAAATACTTCATGTGCCCCTCTAAACATGATAAAAATCAGTTATAACCCCCCATCTTAAGTTCCTTCACAGAACCAGAATTTTCTCCTTTATCTTCATCATATATATAGAACAACCATGAGAAAGATGGGGTTGTTCAAGTAGAGTAAAGCAGGTTAAAGGCTAGTTTACAGAGGCATCATGAATCTGTAAAAGCATGATTAAAATCCCTATTCTGCATCCACATACATAGTTATTATGGATTTATGGTGTTTTGAAGGGAAACAAGAAAACTTTTTTTTTAATCTTAACAATAATGGTCAAATGAGATAAGATTTATCAAGTTCTTAATCAGCATTCAGGAACTCTGATAAGAAAAGAAATATTTTACGACTCCTAAAATGTCTAAAATTAGAGAATCAACTTTTCAAAGTTTAATTATGAAATGGCAAGATTCATTGTGATATGGTATTAAATTATTAATATTATATTTTCAAAAATTAAACTACTCACCAAAGCAGTGAGAAACCGCAGTGATATCCTTATCCTGTCACAATTTCCTTCTTGCAAGCCATCCTGAAGAAAACAGATGAAATTAAACTTTTCTCTGAAAATGAAGTCAAACAGGTTTTATTTTATTAAAGCACCTGAAGGTCACATAATATGCACAAAAAGCCTCCATAAAGCAAAGCACCTGTAATGCAGAATGTGTAGCATCTACCACTCGCTTTGCAAAATCTTCATTTTCCAAATTTACCAGACCGACCTGAAAAAGTTAATTTTTTTTAAACAAACAAGCTATAAAATGAAGCATGAATTCAACTGCACAGTAAGTTTTCAAAATTGATTTATGATATACAAAATCAATGCACGGTGCATTTCAAAATTGGAACTGACACAATTATTACTTTTCTAGGTAGAAGTGCTTCGTTTCATGTATGTTCTGTAAGAGCTGTTACAGTTTCTGAAGTGCTGTCTGTTTCATATCTCAAAATATCCACTAATAATGTCCACATAAATAGGTGCCTTGGTTGAGAAATATAAAGTTTCCTTACCAAAACAGCATAAAATGGAGCTTTGTGTGGCAACTGCTCGGCGCATTGGAGTAGAAGCTATATGGATCCCAGAAAATTGGTTAATTTAAGTACAATTGAAAATTAACGTAAGAAAGTAACAGCTTTTCATTTCTTTCTGTAACATTAAGAAATGCTACAATCATTACGAAATATTGGAACAAAACAAGTGCGTTACCTCAAAAATTGCATCTTTGGAGGTCTCAAAATCTCTCCCAAGCGCGCTAAAGCATGTGTCCTGTGATTCATTCACAACACCATAAAAATCACAAAAAGCCACAAACATTTCAAAAAAGAAAAAAGGGGAAAAAAAGTGGTAGGTCAAGTGACAAACGATGTGGTCCCTGTAGTCGGAGCCGCCGCCGTACTCGGCGCACTTGTCGCCGATCCGAAGCAAGAGAGTCCTCCAGCTGGTGGCGCCGCCTCCGCTCATGGCCGTGTGCAAAATTTGGGATGGATTGGATTGCAAGTGTTTTACAAAAATTCGCAAATTTCAGGGTTTCGCGTGTGAGGAAAGAGGGAAAGAAGGGTTTAAGATCAGAGTAGATCTCCACCGATGGTCGGGAATAGGGACTCTGCTACCTGACGAGTTGTAAGAACCGTGTGATTTAAATTTAACAGTTGCGATCACATTACGTCTAATGGTAGCTTTGGGTTCGACGTTAGAGAATAGAGATTCGGTTCGCTCCAGTCCCCATTCGTTCAGGTCGGATTGGCCTCCTCAGCAGCCAGATATATCGGCTGTTTGGTACAGCCATGATATTTTTTTAATTTAAATGTTAAATTTAAACCGTTGATTTTGTTAAATTTTACGGGCGATGCGTTTTCATATAAGCTTTATAAACTTTGGATTTGATTTGATAATTGATTAGGTGACCAAATTATAAACGTATTAGAATTAATCAGTGATATTTAACTAAATTTGTTCATTTATTAATCAGTTGATCTAGTATCAAATCGACTCCAAAATTTATAAAACTTATATGAAAATGCATCGTCCATAAAATTAAACAAAATTAATTGTTTAGATTCGACATTTAAACTTTTAAACTTTTAAAAAAAATTGTTATCCCGTTCAGGTCATAATCTAATTGTTAAAAAGGTCCATGTCGTTGGAATTTGATTTGTCTCGGACTGGGTTTTGGGCTGCGTCCGTTTGAAACTGGAAATATAACATTTTTTTAACTTAAAAAATATATGTTTGATGATTTTAAGTTATTACGATTAAAAAAATTGTCATCCTTTGAATCTCTACGATCGAAATTGCATAATATAATTTGTATAAAAAAATTAGTAGAGTGACATTTGTGAATTCTAGTCCATACTCGCAACCTGACTAGTGTTCTTTCTTATCATATACGGAGTGACACGGTATGAACATGTTATAACAGTATTGATAACAAGATTCAATACACGATTAATACGATGTGCCAACACGGCACGAGACGATTAAAAAGTAATTTGTATCGACTCGACACAGAACTTCAGTACGATCATATTTGATACGATACGACACAACACAGACGATTGAAGAACCTAGGCTCCGTTTGAATGGTGTGGGAATAAGGTAGGAAGAAGGAAGAAGGGAAGAAATTTATTGGGAATGGATAAATTTATTGGGAAGTGTGTAACTTTTGTGAAGAGTTTGGATAGTTAGAAATAAATTTATTGGTAAAAAATGGCTATTCCTTATTCCTTATTCCGGAAAGAAGCCATCCAAACGGAGCCCTAGACACTGTCCTATGCCATGCCGTCCTACTTTCTACTCCAAGGCATAGATCCAAAAATGTATCCCGTTAAGACCTAGCATGTCTCCACTCACAGACATACTTCTCCGACGCCAACCAACCTTTACAGACTGCGTTTGACAACGAATTAAGCTATGCATTGAGGCATCTACACCACTCAGGCACTCATTATGGTTGAGTCACTTCTTCGGGTTCGTTATCTATGATACTTTTCATCAACCACCCCATTGATTTCCCTTGATTTTCAATAAGGTTAATAAAAAAATCAGTTAATTTTTCTTCCGTACCATTTGATCAATTTAATTTGTGTGGTTAGATGTTAATATGTAAAAGAAAAGTTATTTCATTTGGTTTTACATGAATAAAAAGATCATCGATTAGAATAATAATTATTTTTCTATTTTAGATAATATAGGAAATTTATCAAATATAATTTTCTCAAACATCATTGTTATAAAGAAATATATATATTTTTATTAAATTATATTTTTTATATTGATATTTTAAATTTAATTTTATTAAAGTAAAAATATTTTTACTTTTTTGTTTACTCGTATTATTATGTAGTTCTTTATATACGGATGATAATCGTTATTCAACAAATTGCCATCCAGTGCCATTTAATTCTCCCCTTCCCTCCCCCTCGCGCTCTTTCTCCACTCTTCTTCAGTCTCTTTTTTTTTTCCGCTTCTCTCTTTCTTCATGCACCTCTGCTTTCCCCCTTCGCCTCACCTCCGTCACCCACCTCTGGCTCGCCTCCTCCTCTATTCTCCTCCATTGCTTTTCGCCTCCTTTCTCTGCATAGCCTCAATTCTCCGCTTCCCTCCCCTTCGCGCTCTTTCTCCACTCTTCTTCAGTCTCTTTTTTTCTGCTTCTCCCCCTTCACCTCACCTCCGTCACCCTCCTCTATTCTCCTTTATCGCTTTTCGCCTCCTTTCTCTGCATAACCTCATCTCCTCTCCTACAATGCCTTTTGCCTCTCCTCCTTTTTGTCGTCCTCCGTATCGAAATGAACATATACAACGATAAAGTGAACATACAAAGATAAGATGAACAAAGAGTCAAAGTGTACAGATACAAGAACAAAAATAAACATATATAACAAACAAAGCGAATTTATCCAAAAATTAAAGTGAACATATACAATAAACAAAGTGAACAGATACTCATATTAGATATTCTTTTTAGTATTAGTAACCTAGTAGACATTGGATACTTTTTTTTAAAACTAACTTAATGATTAAACCCATTGAAAAGTCCCTCCGAGATACTAACCAAATACACATTATATACTCTTTTGTCATAACAAACTGAATACTTATGCGTATTAAATTATCTTAGTATTATTAATTGTGAGAGAATATATGACCATTTAAGAAGAAAAAAACAAAAAATAAAAAGAAAACCAGAAAAGAAGAAGGAAGGAGCAAGCATTAGAGGAGGTAGTACGAAGCACACATAAGGGGAGAGAAGGAGGGAGAGGAGAGCGCTAAAGGGAAGAAGGGGAGGGAGAGAACAAAGACACGAAAGGGGAGGAAGGGGAGGGGAGATGTGAAAAAGAAATAGAGAGGAGAGAGCGTTCCATCTGAATGGATGGCGTGGAAGTGGGCGATAAGCAGCAATTCCCTTTATATAAGAGTATAAGACAGAATCACATCTTCTACTTTTAAGGTTAGTAAAGTACAAACTTATGATCCAACCGTCCGATCAATAATGTGTCCATAATTAATACCAGATCTGTCGAAATTCGTACAGTCCGTAAAAAATTATCCGTCAAAATTAGATCGGATGGTTTGGATAAAAAATTAGTACTCTGCTGAAAAGATCAGCAGAGGATACTGGTCCTATAAGAGTTAAGACGGCTGCTATTGTGCGACTTAAATGACTGTACACTGGGTTCTACAGTTCTGGGCTTTTACTGAAAACTAACACCGAGCCCAGTTTGCTTTACTTTTTTCCTTGTTAGCAAATCCTTTGCGGCTTTCTATGTCGCTTTCAACTTTCAAGCCTATAAAAGGCGAAAACCGTGGTTTTAATTGCCAAACCACTCACCCAGAAAAGATTCGTGGTTTTGAAGTCCATGCATACCACGCCAACGACGAGCGCACAGAACAAATGACGGACTGGGACCAACCGAGACTTCCGTTATCTATTTCTGTATTTCTTTATTTATTTAACGGTTCTAAACAAAACAGGAGCCATATCCTTACTTTGGAATATTAACCCGTCAGACTAGATACACTCAAGGTTCTATTTAAACTTTAATCCAAACAATGATACGCTGGTTTTCAATTTTCATCGTCTACTGGAATTTAAGGAACAATTGTTACATAAGTGGGATGCATTTATTTTAATCCACAAGAGATCTTAAATTAATTGGATACCTATAATTGTTTAATTTGTATTATCCACAAACACAACCCTGGTCCCACCAGGAGGCAGAATGGTGCCTCAAGTCAGGTTAGGTTGATTCCATATGGCTTGATTGAAAATTCCATATTATCTGCGTGATAATGATTGATCATTTGAAGTAATGGTTGTACAAAAAGGTCTCTAAAACAGGGGGGAAAAATGACAGCAAAAGGAAAGGAAAACTCAATATATTATTATATTGTCTACTGTTATCTTTTGTCCATCACTGCGCTATTTTTGACAGAATTTTCATTCATGGAGTTTGTGTACAGCCACTCTAGCATCTGAAAACTCAAATATTCGATATGTATCACATGATGTTAAATTATTGGGCTGGTTATGTTGGTTGCAGAATCATATCTAGAGTAAATCACTCGAAATGATCATATACATGGCGTATAAATTTTATATATACATTCTCTAATTTAACATGTTATCTTTTTTTTTTTCTTTAATGAACTTTAGGCCTCTTTCCCTCCTCAATATCTCATGTATTTTCCTTCTCTCGACCTGCTTTTATTTGATCTAAACAATTTTTTTTTTATTATCATAGATTGATTCTGCATGTGATCTAGTAGCTCTGGTGGTAAGAGCACTGGAATCGGTTCAAGTCCGCATGCTTGCGATAGGCTTGGCGAGCCAGCGTAAAAACTCAGCCATATATACAAGAAATGACCAAGATCAGAATGTCATTTCTAGCCTACCCCAACTTGTTTGGGACAAAAGACTCTAATTTTATCATAGATTGATTCTAATATGTTTACTTTTTTCACTTCTTGATCTAATATCACATTAAATAAAACAATTACAAAATTTTATGGGAATGCATTTTACTTGAAATCGAATAATATTAATGATTTGGATCTAGTCGTTTGAATTATAAATTTTAAAATATAAATAAAATAGTGATGTTGTAATATTTTTGCGACAAAATAATTTGTGGCATTGGAACTCTTCTCTTAGTAAAAAATAAAAAAATGAATATACTTCAATTATTGAGAGATAACAAGCGTGTTCATAAAAAAAGTACTAATTCAATATGCATAACGTAGTATGAAATGATTAGGTTTATAACATTACTTATTGAACCAATATTCACAGCAAATCGCTCGAGCAAGGCGAAGCCATGTAATGTTGGGTGGGTCCGAGGATCCACATGAAAAAAAAAATGACATTGCATTTCTTTATAAATAAAAAAATAAAAAAAGTCAGAAAACTCATCTTAAAATTTTGAAGGAGCCATATGAATATGTCGTGTTTGATTTGAATTGAATATATAACGACTCCTAAAAAATTACATAGGAACCCATGCAATATTTGTCCGTGACAAATCCATTCCGCAATGAATCTTACTAAGACAAAACTTAAAATATAATAGAATATGTTTAGATGAATGATTATTTGTGGCAAATACACACACACACACACACTAGCGTGAATCTTGCACATTGCGTGTTTCGTCTAAATAATGTTTTGTAAACTTTATGATATTATAAAAAAAAACTACCACAAAAAATCAAAAACACTAATAAGATATTATATAAAAACTACCACAAAAATTCCTAAACACTTTTCATGTTAAAAACAATTCCGAACGCCATAAAATATCCGAAATAATGTGGTTTGAATAGTGAACAAACTCCTTGGCATGCCTCCCACCTTTATATATCTATAATGTAGAAAATAAGTGTTTAATTAGATTTTTAATAAATCTATTATGTAAAATTATGAAAAAAATGAAAATTCATAGAAAATTGTTGTATTTTTTTTATTTTCCCGACTTTTAAATTATTATTTTGTATATTAAATATATTATTTTAATTTTTCTGTTGTTATTATAATATATATCTCATATTTGAGTTCTCATGAATGTTATTATGTTAAGTTATCTTAAAATTATTTATTAAAAAAATATTATTATACAATGTCTATATTAAATATCATATATATATTTTCAACAAAATTTTTTACCGAACCTGCTAATACAAAACGATACAAAATCCTAACTACGCCCCTGCACTCGAACTCGAGATAATTATATCGTTTATGCCGCCTAAAGTTCACCTTCTCTTTTACGCTTCCTTCTCTAATAAATTGTGTCATTTTTTTCTGGATTTATCATTTCTTTTACTTTCCCAATATCAAATCTTTCTCTTTACAATTTGTGCTGGTCTCTACCAAAATTACAACAATTTTCATCCTCCATTCGACTTGCGGTCGTCTCTATCAAAACCGCAATAATTTTCGTCCGTCAAATTTAATCACTGAAGCTAAAACGGAAGGAAGCGAAGCGTCATCATGTTGCATTTATCTCCATTCGGGTAAGAATAATTTTCTATATTTCCTTTTTAGAAAACCTTTAGGTTACCAAATTATATACGATGACATTTGAATCGAAAATTTATAGGATTTTAATAAGTTGGTGTTAAGTGAAAATTTTTCAGTAACCTTCTGATCGAGATAGATTTTTGTTGTTGGAAGAGAAGTTGTCTCTTTTTTTGTCTGGTGGGGGGGGGGGGGGGGGCGGGCGCAAGAAATACATGACGCCATTTGAAGTGAATGAAGTCGCGTCATAAAATTTTGACAAAAATCGCTTCCGCAAAAGTGAAGTGTTGCTATTATCACGTCATAGATAATAGAAATAGGGCCCTGTTTGGATGGAGTCGGAATTGCAAATTCCGGAAATTTCATATGCCAAATTTATTATAAACAATCCAAACTCTTCACAGAGTTAAACAACTCTCAATAAATTTATGTCTAAGAATTGCAAATTCCTTAAATTTCTCAAATTCCTGCAACATCCAAATTTATATTTATTTCTTTAAATATAACTTAGATGATGATCTCTCACAAATGCGCCTCTTTCTCTTTAATCCTCTCTAAAACCCTAGATGAATGGTAATAAAAATAATTTAAAGGAATTTTACTCTCCCTTTTCGTAATTATTATGATATTTATTTCTTAGATGACATAATCTCATCAATAGAATTTAATCATCTCCATGGAACTATGGTCGATTGAAATTTATTGAATTCTCTAGTTTATTATACTCATATGATGAGTTTCTATTTTGATAGATTGAAATAAGTTATATTTCAATTTCAACAAATTTTATTTTGCAACGATGCAAAGGAAACGAGATATGGTACCGCGCGAGACGGTGCAGTGCATCTATCTGCACCGTCTGATTTGATCTTCATGGTTAAGGGAGTCCCGTGCATAATACCAAATCGATAGGTCCGAATCGTCCAGAACAGATCGGACGGTGCAGATGAGTACGCTACACCGTCCCGCGCGGGAGGGAATACGGATTCCGATGCAAAGTAAATAGGGATATGAATTATATATACTGGTATATGTGTATGCATGTCAGCGGAAATTTAAAAAATTTCTAAACAAAATTATCGGAAAAAGCACATAAATAATTTCTAAGTACGGGAGGTTCTAACCTAGGGGTGCGTTTGGATCGTTGGAAGAAAGAAGAAGAAGAAGGAAGAAGAAGAAAAAAAAATTATAAACAATCCAAATTCTTCACAAAGTTACACACTTCTCAATACTTCTTCCCACTTCTTCCCTTCTTCCCACACCTATCCAAACGCACCCTAGGAAATAATCGTTCTTTAACCCGGTAAAGCTTCCAAAAATTCATTTACTTTTTCATCCAAAGTCGAAACTAATTAATTTTTCAAGCAGAATTTAAAATTTAATCTTAATTTTAAATCATTTTATGCATGACGAAACATCTATATGTGAATTAAATTTATTAATTCTAGCTCTACACTCTACTAGTGAAACACCATACGATCACTATACTCCTTTCCTTTCATTTCGAGTGCCTGCTTACTAATTTTTTCATTTATAACAATTTTTTTCTTTCTTCTTAGTTTGGAGGGGAGTATAATGATTTTATATTATTTGTACTTAGGGGTGAGTGCAAATTAATAAATTCGATCTTCTACAAAAGATTAATGTCAACGAATAACAATTTAAATACAACCAAAATAAATAAAATAACCGGACAATTATGAACGAAATATAATTTTGAAATTTTAACGAAAATATAGAAATGTATGAAAGTTTTTTATGGGTATTGTGATTTGTGAATATTACTCCTAATTTTTCTAAACCAAGCAGTTTTAATACTGATCTCGGTACAGTCTGTCTTGCACTCTTGTTCCTGCATGCGCCGTGTGCAAATTAACAATTATAGATATTGTGCAACAATATTAAAATAGTAAGGAAGAAACAACGAAAGACAAAAATTGACCTGTTCTAGACGTCAACTTAAATTTAGACTGTGCAATAACAATACAAATTCAGCAAAGGTGAATTTGTTTTACTAGTTATTCATACTAAACCTAAATTAACACCGCATGATGTAAGTTATGTAGTGCGAATAACATCAGAATACAGGAACGAATAAACTAAGATCGTATTCCAATAAATCCTTGTATTGTAAAAGAAAAAAAAAATCAAATTAAGCTCATAATCTGGCAAACTGACAGTGAATTGTACTGTTTACCGAAATAAATCCCTAAGATAAATTTAGACTAGGAGTTGGCAGTGAAACTTAATTATCGGGAATGTAATATCATGTTCATCATCACCATATTGATTGTTCCAATTTTTTTTTTAATATATATTATATTTTGTAATTATCATGCTGTTAGTGTTACTATTATTTTTATTTTATTGTTCTTGTTATCCCACTTATCATTATTATTATTATTTTTCTAATTATCCTCGTTACTGTTAATATTATCACTATTTATTTTTTTAATATAATAATATGAATGTTATCATTCTTTTTGTTTTTTCACTTGCTTGTTCAAACGAATATAATTTATGTTTGGATAGTGCAGCATTACATTGAAATTATGTTCTTGTATTATATTATTTTAATATAAATACTCCAATCAAACTCGGCCATAAAATAGAGGGTTGAGTGTCCATAGAAGCTAATATACATAGAAACTACGATGTATTCGTAACATCTATCTCCTAACATGTAAACCAAGAATTTATTTAGGAAATACATATGGGCAGTAAAATATACGGAGTCTTTTTTTTTTTTTTTTGCGAAGTAAATAGGAAACCAATTCAAATATTATATAAGATCCACATAAACAAGCACATAATACATAGCTAATAAATAGGGGGTGGGTTTGCTTTCTCTCCTTTCTTTTTCCTTCCCCTTCTCTCTCTTTCTCTCTCTTCTCTTCTCTGTTTTCTCGTCACAAGCTCCTCTCCTACGACTACGAGCAAAAGAAACAAACCCGAAGGAGCCAAAAGCGCGAGCTTTTCACCACATGGTACGAATATTGATTCCAAATTTTCTCTTGGCATGAAAAACAATTCAGTTTTTTTACATGGTAGTGGAATCGAAGCCAATTCCTCCTCCCATCTCTCCCTTCCACGATTCCAGTCAGGACCTCTCCAGTTACATCCAAGCGGGTCTAGTGGGTTGGTTTGTTTAACAACTCTCGCCTCTTCCTTGCTTTGATCGATTCCTAATGGTGTTTTAATTGTGGGTTGTACACCATTGTGGAACTCGACAGTGGGTTGTAGTTTTGATTTTGCATTTGGTATAATGTAACCTCTAAGCATCTAGGTTAAGTGCTTGGTTATTACAACGCTAGGTTGCTAACTCGGTGGCAAAATAGTTTAACGGGTTACAAATCTTGTTTGGTTAAAGAAAACTCGAACCCCGTCCTTTTTCTTTCTACAATATAATACTACCTCTCTTTGTTTCTCCCTCCTCTCTCTCTAACCCTCCACCTCTCTCTCTCTCTAAGTGTGATTCAACTGAGAAACCCTAGGCAAACTGACCTGCTAACGCCGGCCATTGGTTCGAACATAGGCAGGTATTGGGTCACAAATCTATAACAGGTCCACTTCATCGACCCGTTTAGTAAAAATATGTTTGGTATGGTGTTTGAACATGGCCCAGCCGGTAAACTCAAGGCAAGGCAGTGAGAAATAATTAGGTGGGGTTTCGATTATAAATGGGTCAAGCATGGCGACCCGTTTCATAAGTGATCTGGGTAGGCATGGTCAGATGTCTGACCTGATATGATCCCATTTGAATAAATATAAAGTAATATTGATTCAATTACCTTTGCTATAGCTATGCATGATTTCTAAACTTGGGTTGCTATGTGTTATTAGTATCATGGATTGAATTATTAGCTACAGTTACTGAGATTAAATGAATTACTATTTGACAGATGGATCCACTTGGCGCAATAGTCGACGAAGATACCGAAGAGGAGAATACAGAGGAAACGCCTCCTTATAACCTACAACTACTGCCAGAAGGGTCTCCTGTACCCGACGAGATGCCAGATGAAACACCGATTTGTCCTCGTGTAGGAGATGAATACCAAGTAGAAGTTCCAGATTCGCCCTTACTATCTGAAACTGTACCAGCTGACAACCAATTCTTAATCGGCTTGCCAGTCCCTCTTACTTGGGCTGACATTCAAGAAAATGATGGTCCTGTACCAGTTCCCGGAACAGGTACATCACATTGGAACGAAACTGAGGCAACGAGTTTGGTTCTTGGGCTGTACATTTTCGGAAAGAACCTTCGATTAATACAGAAATTTATTGAAAGTAAGAGCATGGGAGATGTGTTGGCGTACTATTATGGAGTTTTCTACAAATCAGATGCATATAAGAAATGGTTTGACTGTAGAAAGGCACGCACTCGCAGGTGCATTGTAGGCACACGTATCTTTACTGGTTGGAGACAACAGGAGCTTGTTTCACGTCTCTTGTCAGCAGCACCCCAAGAGAAACATGAACGTGTGCTAGAGGTATGAAGTTTTATTGTGATAGTACTTTTAATTCGCATTTTAGTTTAACCTCATTACCATGTCGAATTTATATTCTAGTTAATTCTGTAGGATGGGTTTGTACTGGCTTCATACTGGTCCAGAGGGTGATCTGTACGGGCATAAATAGTAGCCTTTTCGTAAACCAAAACTTTCTGCCTTCTGCATTCAGAAAAAGTTAATTAAAAAAATGAACCCTTTTGTTTCTGCAGTACTTAATAAACTATACTTTGAAACACATGCTTTCAGAAATAGTAAGGAACTCTTGAACCTATGTGTTAGATAATTGTGATACAGTTCTTTTGAGCAGTACTGTTGGACTATTGGCTGGTATCAGCATGCACAAACAGGTCCTTGAATGTGCTTTTTCAGCCTATCAATTATTTCATTCCCTCTTATTTCAGGCCATCAAATCCTTCAATGAGAACACTGTCTCATTTGAAGACTTCATATTCACTCTAAGATCCACCATTGGCCTCCAAACCTTCATTGATGCAGTTGCCATCGGCAAAGGCCGAGAAGACCTGACGGGGCCAGGTCCTGACTCAGGCAGGACAGCCCACTCGGTCCCGGCTCGTCCTGAGATCCCATCAGGGAAGGCCTGTTCATCACTCTCACCATCTGAGATCATCAGATTCCTTACCGGTGATTTTCGCCTCAGCAAGGCTCGGGCAAATGACCTCTTTTGGGAAGCTGTGTGGCCACGCTTGCTAGCCCGGGGCTGGCACTCTGAGCAGCCTCGAGACCTTATTGGGTCTAAAAACTCCCTTGTGTTTCTCCTGCCTGGAATCAAGAAGTTTTCTCGAAAGAGGCTGATGAAAGGGGAGCATTATTATGACTGTGTTAGTGATGTCCTGAAGAAGGTAGAAGCCGAACCTGGTTTGTTGGATATCGACAGTGTTGTGGCGGGTAATGAGGATGGTGAGTGGGGCTCAGGCACCATGTCCATGAGCCCAAAGGAGTATCTCAGACCTAAGGTCAGGCCTCGTGATGGCTCGGAGTTGATGCAGTTTATGGTGGTGGACACCAGTATGCTGTATGACGGGAATAGGATAAAGGTTAGAGAGCTGAAGAGCCTACCAGCTGGTGTAGCCTCAGGGATGGAACCTGGGCTCGTGGCAGGCCCGTCCAGGGTTGCAATTTCATCGGATACATCAGACTCTGAGGATGACAATTGGTCAGGAGTCAAGAGACGAGATTTGGCATCGGGTGAGGCTTCAGAAGTGAACCCGGTACAAACCAGACAACTGGTGGAGGGTATTGACCTTGGTAAAGGTCCAATCATAGATGCAGTTGGTAATGGTCATGTAGCAATTACCTCTGCTGTAAATGATCAGGAGGGCCATTTTGGCAAGGTCTCTCATACTTCCAAGCTGAGGGTGCACAAATATTTATCTCCAGTGCCTAAAAGGAGGAGGCTGAGTGGGTGTAAGCAGCAAGGGGCCGGTCAAAAGAGCCTCTCATTCTCTGAAGGAAATGGTGATGGGGCAGGTCATAACGGGCCGGCCTTGCCTGCCGAAGCAGACAAGGGTAGAGAAGGCACACACCCCCAAAGAAAGAGAAAAGTCAAATTTTTGGTCAAGGATGTAATGAAAGAGGAAACAGAGCCTAATTTGGGATCTTCTGGAATGGTTGGAACAGTTGTTCAGTCCCTTGAGGGTGAAACCAGAGTCGAGCCAGGTCCATTTGATAAGCCAAAAGAAGTGGGTACAGGCACTTCTCCAAGGAAGAGAAAGGTCAAAGAGCTGAAGGTTGCTGAAACTGAGTGTAAGCCAGGTTTAGAAGTGGTAGTAGATCAGACCAAACTTGACTCCAATTCATCTGCTCAAGCGACTCAATCTGTTAAGGAAGCTGCTCCTACTAAGAGGCAGAGAAAGGTGACCTTTCTCTTCAGAGAATCACTGGAAAGAGAGAGCAATGTCATGCCACACTTAATTGATGGGTCTGAAATGGGTGCAAATCTGATCCAGCATGACTCAGGTCTCTCCAAAAAACCAAAGAAGGTCATCAGGAGGAAACCTAAATCTTCTGGCAAGGAAGTAAAGAAGGAAATCGAGACTTTAGTCAAGGAAGTAAAGAATGAAATTGAGGTCCCGTCTGCTTCAGTTGTAGGTTGCGAAGTTAGAAAATGTCAGATAAAAGAAATAGAAATACCCGAGACTCCAGCTGTCAAAGAAGAGCATCATGACTTTAATCTGAATAAGCCAGAAACCGCACCTATGGATGTTGGTACCAGTGACAAATCTAGTGCACCGGTACCAAGTGAATCAAAGGCCATGATGAGTGGAAGACGGGTGAGTACGAGGAACCGACCACCAACAGTACGTGCACTAGAGGCAGTTGCCAATGGATTTCTTGGAGGTCCCAAGCAGAGAAATGTCTCAGCTCCTTCCAGAAAGGCCCGTAGGTCAGGGGGAGCTTCGAGAAGGAGCAAGGTGGAAGAAACTGTTGGTCCCATTTCATCAGAGGATGCCAATGCTGTGGAGCTGAGTGCTGTGGCCAAGGATGAGTCATGCAATGGAAATTATGACCGGCCCGTAGTGGATCTAACTGGAGATGTCCAGCCTGATGAGAAGGCTTGTGATAATGTGATTCAGGTGGATTTGTCGACTTAAAGTCCAAATTGGTTTATTTGTCTGAAGAATCTGATAGAATAAATGGGAATATGAGTAGTGTTTCTTGTTTAATTAGTTCCAGATTTCTGGAACTTTAGGAACAGTGTTAGTTTTTTTGTTTTCATAATAGTTACCATAAATGCAGATGTTTGTGTGTACCTATATAGTGTGCGGGTTTTGACAGTTGGCTGGGTTATAGTATATGATCTCTATTTTAATAACTTGCTCGATCAAATCTAATTTTTCTTGCATCAAATGATGCAATGTGAGACAGGCATTTTGGTATTTTGTCAACTAGTTTTTACTCTCAGTATTTATTAAATGCTTTGATGTCAGTGCTTTGTTGCGAAAAAGAAAGTGGTGCCATGTACTGAGAGGGGAATTTGTTTATGCAGCAACTCAATATATTGGGCTGTTTTGTGAAAAGGAAATATTTTGTGTTATGATTGAATCATACAAAATAAGTTAGTCTGAGTTCACTAACTGCGAACTCCAAATCTCCAATATTATGTTTTTTGTTTCCATTTCTTTTTTCTCATTGTTTCAATATGTCGATAATATTACTTACTTTTTTTCATAAAATGGCCATCTTTGCCAGAAACTTGTCAGTCCCTTACGTACAAAGCAACCTTTGATGACTTACCATATTAGATAAGAGAAAATATTTGCAATGAGGTAACGAGTTTGACTCGTAATTCCTAACAAAATCCTTTTCCGTTTTATACAAGTTATCTTGAAATTAAACAAACGTAGTTGTGTGATAAAATGAAACCTGGAGCGAAGGTCTAGCCTAAAGCTGATGAAGACAACTCTCAAATTCTAATTCTAAAGAAATAAATGGGCCAAAACCGAATTTTTGGGACACTACCCAGTTCAAAAAATGTAATTTCTTTTTGGTTCAAACCAAACAGCACCTCTCCCCATATAAAACTAAACCACTAGAACAGTACTCTGAATTTGCAGTGATGGTGCCTAGGCAACAGGAGTTACAAATGAACTCCTACAAATCCCAAATCTCTTTGTAAATAAGGGTGACATATTCTACAAATTGTTTGCCTAAGATTCATTCCAATTTCAACACAAGGACTTTGATTAATACATGAAGTTGTCATGTAAAATAAAATTAGCTCAACAACATGAACTCACAAATATATATTGTCCAAACTACAAAAGGAAAAAGAAAGAAAAGAGAGAACTTGTGGCTTCTAAGCAAGCATGTCTAGTAGCAACTAGCAAGTAGCAATATTGACAGATATGATATAAGGTACCCTTCATTTTTGTGTGTTGGTTTAAGATCTTTCTTTTCAAGTCTCAACAAACAGCTCTTAACTTGATTCTCCAAACTTAGTTGAATGTTGACTTGGTTATTGTCCATTCAGCCTCCAGAAAAACTCCTTTTCAGCTTCTTTGCAACCTCTGCATATATCCCTTGGAAGAATGGGAAATAGTCATTGCATTGTAGCATTGACCAAGTTTCATAAGTCAAAGAAAACAGGGATCAAGAAAAGTATAAAATAAATAAATGTATATTCTAGCATACTTGCACCAGAAGCCAACTTGTACCAGAAGTCCAGAAGCAACAGCTTTCCTTGCAACAAGTGTAAGATTAAATGGTCCAGGGACATTTTATTAAAATAAAAAGAAATAGTCTTAGAAACTAGAAATAAAAATCAGGAACAGATTTCTCCCTTGTAACATGATGGCTTCGGTTCCTGTTGTTTAAAACTGATCTTTGAATCCCCCCCACCAAATCGGTTAAGCTTCCTAACCTTTTCTTATCAGTATCCAGGAAGCAATTTGAACTCAAAGAATTTGCTTAAGAAAGAAAGTTCAATCCTCATTGCCAAAACTGACATTTCCTGTATGCCTATTCATAACTTAAACCATGCTTTACATAAATTATATCATTTCTCCATGAACACCTACATCATATTGTATACCTACAGCGCTTTTCCTGATTTTATATTATGTTTAAAACTACCCACTACAAAAAATTAACTTGACAATCTAGAGAACTAGTAATGTTAACGTAGAATCTTAAAATCAAACACCTGGATACTATCTATACTTCATGCATATCATAAATATGAAACCCAATTAAGTTTGGTACAAGTTTTATTGCTCACCATATGAGTTGAAATTTGTAATGATCTAGTTTTAATTATCTTTGATGGAATGTCAAATGATGCTCAAATTGTGACACAAAACTAATATATAATGCAAACAACATGTCTATAATATAATGTGCTTCTCTTTTATTTTTTCCGATTGATTCGACAGGCATTATCAAGAATGTCAAGTTAAGCTGTTGTTAATGAATCTCACCCTGCTAAAATATATAGAGTAAGAGGAGGCAGCATAAAGTGTCTAGATGAACCATTTTTTTTGTTGTTGAAATAGATAGGCTACTTTTTGCAAGAGAATATCCTTGCATATTTCTCCATTTCAGTACTAACGCACATGAACATTGTAATATTGCTTCAAAACTTGTTTAGGAGCTGCACTTGCATTCAAGAATGGATCCACTGGAAATATTTTAAGTCTTTAGTGGGTCAAAATGGAAACTACACTAACTGATCATATAGTGGGATAATTTTGCCCATCTCAACATGTACACTTTATTAGCACACTAGTACATCAACATACCTGCCTTTATTTCCCCTCAAGTGGTGGCATATCCTTTTTTTTTCACACAAAAATCAAATCCATTAGTCTTCAAACTAAGAAAATATTAGTATTTGGTGGAGGGCATATCCTAATTGCTCCTAATTGGTCTAGTAGCTCAGGTGGTAAGAGCACTTGGCTCTCTTCTAAGAGGTCCAGGGTTCAAGCCCGCATGCTTGCGATAGGCTTGGCGAGCCAGCGTAAAAACTCAGCCATATATACAAGAAATGACTAGGGTCGGGGGTGTCATTTCTAGCCTACCCCAACTTGTTTGGGATAAAAGGCTTAGACTTAGACTTTTTTTTGCAAATGCATGGAACCGGAATACGACAAGACACTAAAAAATGAAATTAGTATCTGCCTGCCTCCTTCCTTCTGACTCATAATATAATCTGACCATTTTGTTAAAAAAATAATGCTCTTCAGTTACTTTCGGTTCAACCTTCCTACCACCACAGTCATCCTCAATGCAAGAACTGGACAAGTTTATCCCATGACCATGCCTCCATGGCCATTATAATGCTGCCCATGTGGTTTGCGCCAAGCATATCCAGTCCAGAAGCACAGAGTTCAAAATCAATTGACATAAAATTTCAAAATTTTGTGAAAATGATTAAAAAAGAACATACCAGAAGGACATCAATTTCATGCCCAGTGACTGCATCCACAATCGTCAAAAGCAGGCTGGAAATAGCAAATGCTCTAGATTTCAAACTCACCAATACATGAAGCAGACTTTATCATAATAATACAAAGACAAAAAGTGCAATAATATGATAGCCAGTCACACCTGCATTGGATCTCTGCACACTGTATTAAAACAGATGAGGTAGATTTATCATGTAGTCCGCAAAAACAAAGTTTCAGCTTGATTTTCCAGTCTCTTGGTCTACAATGGACCAAAAATACATCTCTCCAGAGTTAGACACTCTATGTGCTGATTTATGGACAGAGAAATTATCAAGGCACTCATATATGCAGCCCCAAAAATGTTTGTTCTTCCTCTTGGAAAAGTTCTTATACATGAGGATAAAATTTCTATATTTGGTATAACAAGTACAAATACTTTTTGTAGTAGATTACGTGCAAGTTAAGATTGCATAGGAGTTCAGATAGCATGCATGTTCAAATTATTTGCTTACAATTTTTTCAAAAGATACGAACATTTTTGTCATTTGCCATAAATTCTTTCAAGAGGAAGTATAAACACTTTCGATGTGCAGATAACATGGTAATGCAGTTATGAACTTCTGCAAATGCAACTCCGCACAGTACATGATTTTGATATCAGGATGAAATAGAAAATTAGAAAAAAAAAGTAAAGAAAAACTGAAAAAGTAATTAATTCACAAAATGCATAAGAAAGGATTAATTCAAAAAGGAAAACAAATGAAAGCAAACCAAAAGCCAATTCTCAGTTTCCAGATAGAAATGTCATGGAGTGTATACTCTCCCTTGTTTCAATGACGATTCATTTTAAGCTTAGAATAGAGTTTGAGTTTCACTTGCACACCCATCTTTTTACATAATCAAGAAAGATCTATAGAGCTGAGAGCCTTTTCTACGAAATATGCATACTTCCTTCCTGTAGAAAAGTCATGGAGTCTAAGCATGATTTTTCCCTCTTTGAATGTAAACTCCATTTTAATTTTGTGCCAGCATCAAGTTATTGTATTTTCTGTCTCTGTTGAATTAGATTTCTTATTGAACACAAACACAATATCAATCTAGAAACAAAGAATCAAACTAAGTACTTATCCAGATGAATATATCATAATAAGAGCATGGCATGCATGTGATCATCCAGCAGAACTTACAACTAATTGCAGCAACCAAGAAGTCAATTTGAAAACCCAGCCCCAACAAATTCTGTCTAATTCAAATGCATCACAAATTAAAAACAACGAAATTCTTAAGTTGTTACAAATTTATACAACCAATTTGCATAAATTCAGTAAAATTCAGATAGAAAAGGATGCAAGTGATAATCTTACTTACCATGTTACATGACAAACCAAGTGTGCCACGTCAGCGGTGTGGTAGCCGAGAGCCCGAGACATGAACTCGCCACAACCCACAAGCTTTCCAACGCTAGAGCCACATTCAACCGAGACCCAATGGGGACGTGCGATCAGTGCTAGGCGCCGCACTCTCTTCGTCCAAAGTGCGTTGGTCAAAGAGAAGAGAAGTGGGTCCCGCCGCTCAGTGGGAGCGAGTGGCCACTGAGCATTTGAGCAGTCTCCATGGGTTTGTCTTTAACGCGCAATTTTACATAACAGCACCCGCGGACCGCTGTAGTAAATTTTGTTCGCCTTAATTAAACTATCGAAGTAAATTAAAGCCGTCTGATTTTGATCAGACGGTCAGAGAAAAATACGGCATGCGGCTGATAGTACCTCTCTCAATCTTAATCAGATTCATCTCCTTGTTAAATTCTAATAATAATTTCACGGAGTAATTTTCCCATATTTTTAATTTGTTTTAGTAATTCAGAATTATTTTTGTAACTCATGTGCGTTCAATCCATTAGAAAAACATATATTATGCTTTCCTAATCTGAAAACCATGGATATATGTCTTTTTTGGGCCATTTGGATTGCTTAGGAATAAGAGGAATAATCTCTTTCTAAATGAAAATTTATTTCTAAGCATTCAAATTCTTTACAAAATTACACACTTTCTAATATTTTTTTTCCTAAAATCCTTATTCCTTTCTTATTCTCCTTATTCTCAAGGTTGGTGGAACTTAATGCTATATTATGTGATTTGATATAAAGATCCAAATTGCAAAGGTTGGTGGAAGGACATACTATATAGTAAATACTGTAATACTTCTGATAAACCAAAACAGTCCCCTCCTTGGAGAAAGATTAAAGAGTATGAACAGATTGTAGATATACGCAGATATGTTAAGATAGGGAATGAAAATGGAGCAAGGTTCTAGTGCCACAAGTTTTGGTTGCCACAAATTCTACGACTTTAATTACAATTTTATTAAAATTTCAAAATTTTAAATTCTAATTTTAAAATTAAACTGTTGATCTTGTTCAATTTAACAAAAGATACATTTTCATACAATAAATTTTATAGTTCATTTGGTGCTCGATCAAAAAGACTAAAAATGAACGGATCTTGTTAACAATGATAAATATTATGTTTAGCTGAAGAAAGTGCAGATCATCTATTTGTGAATCTGCCCTCATTAGACCAATATGCAATATGGTCATGGTTTTTATCTCAATTTTATATAGATACACCTCCTTCATGGTTAGAAGAGCTTTAATGTGCAAGATACTATGGCTGAATCCCATAGATCAGCTTTCAAAATTATTTGTGCTGCAATTTTTCTTGTCCATTTAGCTCTACAGGAATGATATATGCTTTTCTAATGAGAAGATCATCAAAACTAGTAGAGCATTGGCTTCAATGATTAAATCTCTTCTTGAGTATTGGACAGATGTGTTCTCCGAAAGGCTGAAATTTCAAGTACTGGAGATGATTCTTGAGATAGAGATTCTACCAATGCAGCTGATGGGAGGACCTGTTAATGAGAGTTAGACCAGTACACGCAAGGAAGGAGTAAGAGAAAAATTGGTGACAGACTAGAGTGTAGTGATTATAGAAAATTTGTCTGTATTAATGACTTCATTTGATTTTAGAACTGAACGAACTTAGAGCAACACAGAGAGAAGCAATTGATTCAACTATTTCATTTCATTGAATTGAATAACTGTAACGAGTACAGATCTGATATTTATCAAGAGAGCACAATAGCTGAAATTACAAAACTATCTCTCAGTCTATCCTGTTTGTTATTCAGTTACAAATCAATAAAAGAGCTCTACTGTTTTACTAAGCACTCCATTAAAGTCTTCACTGGCTCTGTCCAGTCTGTGTGCTAACACCCCCCCCCCACAAGCCAATGGGAGAGAAATCACATTGAGCTTGTTGCTCAGAAACTGATGTCTTGCAGTTGAGAGAGGCTTAGTCATTATGTCAGCTAGTTGATCAGCTGAACATAAGTATTTCATAGATAACTCATTGGCAGCAATTTTTTCTCTCACAAAGTGAAAATCTATCTCTACATGTTTTGTTCTAGAGTGAAACATGGGATTTGAGGCCAAAAAGTGGCCCCAATGTTGTCACACCACATTGTTGGTGGGTGAGAATAAGCAATGTGGAGTTCTTGCAAGAGATATTGTACCCATAGAAGTTCTGCACAAGTAAGAGCCAATCCACAATATTCAGCTTCAGTACTAGATCTGGAAACTGTGTTTTGCTTCTTTGCACTCCAAGAAATAAGATTTTTTCCAAGATAGATGCAATAACCAGAGGTGGATCGTCTGTGAAAGGAGCATCCAGCCCAATCAGAGTCTGTGTATGCATTAATGGTAAGATCTGAATTGGAGTGAATAAACAAACCATGACTGATTGTGCCACAGAGGTATCGCAGAATGCGTTTTACTGCTGACCAATGATTGACAGTAGGTGAATGCCTGAATTGGGATAGTTTATTGACAACAAAGGATAGCTCAGGGCGAGTTACTGTGGCATATTGGAGTGCACCAAGTACACTCCTGTATTGATGAGGATCAGTGTATGGTTCACTGTCATTTGGCTCAAGAGTGACACCAATAGCAATGGGTGTAGTGGTTGGCTTTGCATCTGTCATATTTGTGCATTGGAGAAGCTCCTGAACATACTTAGCTTGGCTTAAATGAATGCCTTGAGAAGATGAAGTAACATCAATGCCCAAGAAGTAATGCAAATTGCCTAAGTCCTTGATGGCAAAGTGTTTATTTAAATGGGAAATGCAGGACTGAATGAGAGAGGAGTCACTGCCTGTGATGATAATGTCATCAACATAAACCAGCACAATTATTAAGTGTTGATGCACATGAGCTAGAAACATAGAGGGATCATATTGAGAAGCAATGAAACCAAAGGTAAGCAGAGCTTGACTCAGCTTGTGGAACCAAGCTCGAGGGGACTGTTTGAGTCCATAAATTGACTTGGAGAGAAGACAAACATGATCAGATTTTGTAGCATCAATGAAGTCAGGAGGCTGGGTCATGTAAACCTTTTCTGATAAATCGCCATGAAGAAAGGCATTTTGTACATGAATGAACTCAGAGCAACACAGAGAGAAGCAATTGATTCAACTATTTCATTTCATTGAATTGAATAATTGTAACGAGTACAAATCTGATATTTATCAAGAGAGCACAATAGCTGAAATTACAAAACTATCCCTCAGTCTATCCTGTTTGTTATTCAGTTACAAATCAATAAAAGAGCTCTACTGTTTTACTAAGCACTCCATTAAAGTCTTCACTGGCTCTGTCCAGTCTGTGTGCTAACAAGAACTTAGTGCTATATTATGTGATTTGATACAATTTGTAATAAGGATATATGGTAAAGGGAATAAGAGGGTGAAGAAGTGGTATTGGTGTCTTCAGGGAGTAGATATACATGGGATATGGGGATGTTAGATAACTTTCCTGCACGGTATTCTCTTGCTTTTTCATTATTGAAAAGTGGTGGAATAAAATCGGAAGTTAAAAAAAAGTGTCTTCTATCCATACTTTAGAGTGTTTATGCATTTTTTTTAAAAATTATATCTGATAATAAAAAAAATATTTTATTCACAAAAGAAATAAACGCTTTGGTAACCGAACATAAATTCATTATTCAACAGTGTTGATACCGATATCCAAAAGATATAAATAATTTTATCATACGATATAAACTCTTTTTTAATAAAATATAAATATGTCTGATTGCAGATAAAAAGAATGCATATATTGTGAAAAGCAAAAGAAAAAGAAAAATAATAAACAAATCCAACTTAAAATATAAAAAAATGGAAAACAAATAGGACTTGCGGCGACTAGAAGACAGGAAGCAAGGAGCAGAAATATTCTATCCACGATTCCACGTAACCATTCTTAGAGGGACCCACAATTAAGTAAAAAAATTCTGCCCAATAGTTAGGTCAACTGGTCAAGTCATCAACGATTCATCCAAGTTCTACTGTTCTAGTCTTACATCTGATGTTATTTGAGTTATTAATTTTTCTTATAATTAAAAAAACAGAAGAGTGTGATGGAGTCATTGAACCATCAACTTGCTGAAAATTCAAGCTGAAATTTTAGCTAAAATGCATTCAACGAAGGAGAGTTGGCGTAGCTACCATCAATTAAGTACCACAGCTCGACATTGGTTGTTGATTTTGGCTGCTGATATCTGGTATACTTGTTATTTCAGAGGAAGTACAAACACTCTTTAGGTGCAGCTAAATGGGTTACTGTTATAAACGTCCACAATGCAACTTGATTTCGATTGGAAAAGAAAAGAAAAACATGAAAATATTAATTAATTATCAAATGTGTTATAAAAATTTAATTTTAAAAGAAAACAAATTAAAGCAAACCAAACGCATATTCTCTGTTCCTATTATTTCACAATAGAAAAGTTATAAAAATTTAGAGCATGTCATGCTTGAAACGGTTTTCGTGCATGCATTTCAAATCTAATCAGGTCTCAAATTATATTTAAAATTTTAAATATATGTGTTTTAATAGATTTTTTTATTATTTTAGGCAGAATATTAGTACCGAAGTTGCCCTTACTTATTTTTAGATTTTTCGTGATCTTTTGTGCAACATCGATGTGATTTAATCACTTTCAACGAGTTCTTGGTCTCTACCATATACGAGAAGACTATCCTTTATAAACTAGCTTGGAAGTCCATTAAAAACATCTGAGAAAGAAAATGAGATACGAAAAAAGAAAAGACGTGCATAATAGGGGAAGGATGCGCGCGCGTGACGTGAGATGCACGGGTGAGGAGCGAGGCATAGGTGATGCGAGACAGAAGGGAAGGGGAAGGGGAAGGGAGGGGAGGTGCGTAAAAAGGGAGGGTAGAGAAGAATGTGTTGGATGGAGCGCTTGCTATTTTTAGAATAACGAATTTTTTAGTTTAGACATATGATCGTCTAATTGCTTAAAGATTTGATTGTAGTATCAAACTCGAAAAAAAACTTAAATGTTGGCATAAATTTTAAAAGGGTCTAATTTTCGAAGGATCAGTCTTTTCTTTAAAAAAATAAATCCGGCTAATTCCACCATTTAACTCTCCTTTTTCAGCCCGATCCGATCCTTTTATCAAACGAATCCGTCCCCACATTTTGTCTTTCACTACCGAGACCACTGAGACCGAATGGTTTGGGACATGCGATCGGCGTTCGGGGCTAGGTGTCGTGCTCTCTTTTACGAATGTGCGTTGGTGCCCTAAGTGGCGATGCGCAGAGTATCTGAGCATGCTCCGTGAGTCCAATTCAGGGGTGTCAACGGAACAGTTTTTGACGTTATGCCGTTTCGTTTATATTAAATGGAACGGTTTGTGGCATGAAATTTCATATCGTTTTCTAAATGAAACGGTATGTGGCACAATTGGTTATGCCGTTTCGACCATTTCAACTCCATTTCAAACCGTTTTATGTGTAATTTCTAAAGTGGAACGGTTGATGGCACATAAATCTGTTTCGTTTAAGAAACGGAACGGTAAATGGCATACCGATTTCATACCGTTTTTAAGTGGCACGGTAACGGCACGAGGCGAAACCGTGGTCGTTAACCACGTTAGGCACCCCTAAGTCCAAATGAACAGTACGTTGGCGAATTTTTTTTATTTTTTTACACAAAAAAAGTTATGGCACCAACGGTAGTAATTTTCGGTTGTCTTAATTATTAAAAAAAAATCAAAGTAACGGGAGCCGTCTGATTTTGATCGGATGATCAATTTAAAAACTATGGCAAATAGGATCTCGCTGCTTGTTAGCGGCGAGTCGACGACTAGGAAACTAGAGCCAGGAGCACAAATATTATGGGCTCATTTGGATGGTATGGAAATAAGGAAGGAATAAAGATTTTAGGAAGAAAATATTGTGAAGAGTGTAGCTTTGAGAAGAGTGGAAAGAAGTTATTCCTAGGAAGAATAAATGTTGTCTGGATGGTGAGTTAGGAATAAACAAATTTATATTAATTTAAATAAATTATAAAAAATTATTATTTTAATATTAAATAAACTACTAATTAAAAAGCACATAAAATTTTATTTAGCTATTAATATTTAGCTAATTTTGTTGAAATTATGTATATATAATTGTTGGAAGAAACTATTCCTACGAAGAAGCTATTTCTAGGAAGAACCTATTATTTTTTTATTCCTAACTTGTTTGGATGCCTAGGAAAAAAATATTCCTAAGAAGAAGTTATTCTTGGATGTGTTTAGATGAGCCTAGGAATAAAGAAATAGTTTCTTCCTACTCTCAAATTTATTATAAATAATCCAAACTCTTCACAAAATTACACACTTCCCAATAATTCTTTATTTCTTTTATTCCCATACCATCCAAACGGAACCCTTAAATAAGTAATCCAAACGAGATATATAGAATCTAGACAAGTAACCATTCTTAGTGGGACCCACAAGAAAAGTATAACTGTATAAGTGTGCCCCATTGTTAGGTCAAAGTCATCTACGGTTTATACACGTTCTTGTCTTACATTACATCTGATGTTGATATGCTGTTCGTGTTTTCTAATTTTCTATTGTTAAAATTAATAAATAACAGTGCGATAGAGACAACCATCAACTTACATAAAATTCAAGCTTTTTCAAGCAACAACTTTTTAGTTAAAATGTATTCAACAATAAAAAGTTGGCGTTGACCAAACAAACGTGCTTCACATTTTGAATTAGCAGATTTGCCACCTATGTGAATGTCTAAAAATTGAAATATGAAAAAAAGAAAAAAAATTAAAAGCTGAAATCTCATTGCTATAAACTAATTTTAAGGTGGCTTTCAAAGAGTTTAGATAATATTATTCTTTTCTTATAACTAGCTACCCGTTGTAAAATAAAGTGGAAGAAAGGAACAATAAACAATATATAAAGAGCAGGTAAGACAATATTTTCAATCTCAATTTTAGAATTTCTATTATCTCTTTCATCCATTCATTCCTCTTCACAAGTTTACAATGCCTCTATTTATTGGCTACAAATAATAGCTCATATATAATGAGTAATAAGTGAGTAGTGGAGAACATGACAATAAATGGACAGTGAAGAATATGAAGATAAATAAGTAGTGGGGAATGTGAAGATGAACAGTCAACAAATTCATTTATTTTATAACACTACCATCAATTTAGTACCACAGCTGAACCAGCCTCCTATGGAGTATAGAGACACCGGTGGTCAAATTTTACTGCTGAGGTAGGATCTGTAGAAATTTTGGTACCTTTATCTGATGATAAAAAACATGTATGTTCTGATGTTTCTATTTGCAGAATGAATGGATCGATAGCGAATATACTTGGTACCAAAGATTGGCGAGCTTTTTTTGTACAAACAATAATAAGGCTACTATATACTGTGAACAAATCCAGATAATTTTATTGGATCGCCTTCAATTTTTCCCCCCTTGAAAGCTCTTTGTGTTTTTAAAAATCAACTCAAATTGGTAATTTGGTTCCCTAAACTCAGCTGTATGCTGACTTGGTTTATCCTTGAGTCGGCTTCTAGAATCTCCTTTTCAGCTTCTTTTGCAATCTCCATCGCATCCCTTTTAAGGATAAAAATAATATTTTCATTTTGCAATGACCAATTTTCATAGGCTACAGAAAAAATGAAATGCTAAAATAATATGACATACTTGATCACTAAATGAGGTGGCATGGATACTTGCACTTGCAGCAACAACTTCCCATGTAACAGGTGTAAAATTACACGGTCCAGAGACATTTTCTGAAAAAAAAAATATATATTGTAAGAGGCTTTGTAGCAGGAATACCTCCCTTCAAAGATGTATTGATGCACAATTTTTGAAAAGAAAAGAACAAGTACCTTTGAGAAGCGTGCAGACAGAATATCATAAACAATGGCTTCAGCCTCCTGTTGGCTAGAAATGAGTGTTGAGTTCCCCTCTGACAAATTAGTTGAGTTGCTCAACTTTTTCTTGTCAGGATTGATGGAGCAATCTGAATATGAAGGATCTGCTTAACAAAATAAATAATTAGAAGAGAATGCAAGTATAATTAAGCACCTTAGAATCAGCCGTAAAAGGTACAAACAATATAGTAACAAATTTGAAAGTTGACAAAACATAAAAAGCAAGCAATTCTAACTGAATAAATAACAATTGTAATTTGTAAAGACCCTATTAATTTTGGTAAATATCCTTTCGTATATATCGAACCAGTTGTAACA
The DNA here is from genome assembly GCA_028095005.1 of Rhynchospora pubera. NCBI lineage: Eukaryota > Viridiplantae > Streptophyta > Magnoliopsida > Poales > Cyperaceae > Rhynchospora > Rhynchospora pubera. The sequence continues at coordinate 153,319,925 of CM051462.1, read as the reverse complement.
AGAACTCAGCCCCTCCCCCAACAAACGATACATACACCTCATTGGCAGAATAAACTTTAGGTTTGCATGTATACCCTCTATACAGTGTATGGACAAATACTACAGATGAGGCACAACATCAACAGTTTAAGAAATGTGTTTTCTCATTTCCGAGAAAGGACATAGTACCTTTAACAAAAGAAATATCCTTACAGCTTATTGCCCTTTTATTTCAGAATTACTGTTTATTACTTTCATGTTATGCTGAGAAAGCATTAATATATACATATATGCATGTGTGTGTGTGTGTGTGTGTGTAGTAACATCTACCTATGTGTATAAATGCTTCAGCAACTTGTTTATGAGCTTGATGTATCTGATGACGTACTGTTTCACCAATTTCATGTGCTGCACTGACACTCAAGAATGGATCCACCTGAAATAATTAAAATGATGGGCCAAAATGGAAATGGCTTTCCACAGCTGATCATATAATGATTTGATTTCCTCGATATGTACATCCAGGTACAGTGAAGTACCGGCCTTTCTTCCCCTCAATCGGTGGCATCCCTTTTGACATGAAAAAACAAATCCATTACTCTTGAAAATTAAATTTAGTACGTGTAAAAATGATAGGGAAAAAAAATAAAGGTTTGTGCTCCTCTTCATTGCTTTTGTATGGTTTTGTAATTTTGAACTTTTCTTTTATCATGTTATGCAACTACACTGCATGAAAGGAAGTTTGCATTTAGGTCTCTACCTTCACAGGGAGAGACTGGTGTGTTAGGTGACTTAGGTCTCTACCTTGACACCTTCAACATGAAGAATTGTTTCTTTCATAGGCTGCGAAATGGATGGATCAATTGCTGCATCCACAAGCTCCATTATACTACAGCCAAATTCCAAAGCAAAAAAATAAAAACGTTAAGCTGATTATCATTTTGAGTTTTGACTCCTATAATTAAAAATAAATTATATACCTTTCATAACCGGTTTCAATACCAGCTTTCAGAATCATGCCAGATACAAGGAGACCAGCTAGTGGGTCCAAGAATGGTACACCGAGAATAGTTCCACCTGTAATTAGCTCAATCAATATGGGTGTTTGAAAAAAATAAATTGCAAATCATGGTATATTGAATAAGGTCATGGTGATGATGATTAGGTGCTGACTGTGGTGACGATTAGGAAAGAAAATGCCTTACCGACCCCAATAAGAGCAACAACAGAAGAAATGGCATCAGAGCGATGGTGCCATGCATTTGCTTTCATTAGGCCACTGCCTTCCTTCTCCCCTGCTCTTTTTGTAATCCAATACAACCTTTTCACCAAAAAAACCAGAAGTTTCTCTATTTATATTTACTTTCAATTCTAGTTAGTTGCTGGATTTGGGATTAGGGTATTGTTTCTGATATTTACCCTTCTTTAACAGATATTGCTACCACAGTCATGCTCAGAGCTAGAGCTGGGTGCTCCAGGTCTATCCCATGATGATGTCCTGTATGGCCATGATTATGGTGTCCATGGGGTGGTGCATTGCCAATCACATCTGCAGCCAGAACACCCTGATATAAAAACCATTAGATATTTTTTACTTTAGAAAAATATCAAATAAGAAAAGAACCAAAAGCAAAATAAACCTGAAGAACATCAACTGCATGCCAAGCGATCCCACCGGCAGTAACCAAAAGCATGCTGGAGATAGCAAGTGTCCCTAGACTTTCAAATTTTCCATGACCTGAAAAAATAATTGTAAATATTGACATAAACAAGTAATTTCAGCAGTGACATAGGCATGTACAATATGACAATATGTAACTAGCCAGTTTTAATCCTGGGCAGTGGGAACAACCTTTCAATCTGAGTTTCGTATTATCTCTGGGTCCACAGGGATTAAGCATACATCTTGCCTCAGATGAAATGTTTACACTGCAAATTTGAAATGGCAATTTACTTACCATAAGGGTGTTCTTTATCTTTTGGAGCTCTGGCTGCATTGTAGGACCATAATGCAACTCCACTCAGTACCTAATATCGAATATTTAATTGGAATTCAGCAAAACAATAAAAAGCTATTCAACTAAAAAGAGATGTTAACTAAGGCTAATCCATCACTAATTGGCAACAAGGTCCTCAAATTATATAAATATAAAATCTTAGAAAAAACATATAAGAAGTTGAAAGCTCACGATATCAGAAACCGAGTGGGCTGCGTCAGCAATAATAGCGGTGCTACCAGAGACATAACCCGTTACAGCTTTTCCAACAGAGAGAGCCACATCCGACGCGAGGCCGAGTCGGAATATCCGATCGGCGCTTGGCGACGCGCTCTCTTTATCGTCGGGAGTATGGTGATGGTGATGCTGATGGCCCACGTGCCAGCGAGTGAAGGTCAGAGAGTACTGGGATCCACCGCTCAGTGCGGAGCAACGATGGGCGGAGGCGAGCGCTCGCCGCGCCGCGACTAGGTGACTGAGTCGGAAGGTCATTTGTTTGGACTCGGTGCAGCGCGGTGCACGGAGTGCTTTTTTGGTTTCAGGGAGAGAGAAGAAAGGAAAACGGGGAAGATTGGACCAAGGTGATGTTCGGAACGAGATCCTCTGGTCGGATGCTGTGGTCGTCTTTTAATCCTGTCCGTCCGATCAATAATGGATGTCCGTTGAGATTAAATCGAACGGTCCGAAAACAAACCCGACCAGAGGATCTGGAGGCATCCAAGGGTTACAAACAAACCCGACCAGGTTATTATTGGATACGCATCCTCAGCAGCCGGCCTCTACAGCCATCACCTACAGCCGGCCTTTTCTTTTTTTTTTTTTTAAATTTTAAAGTTCAAATGTTGAATTCAAACCGTTGATCTTGTTCAATTTTACGAGCGCTGCGTTTTCATATAAGTTTTATAAAATTTGGAGTTGATTTGATACTAGATCAAGTGGTCAACAAATGAACGAATATGGTTAACTATCACTGATTAATTCTAATACGTTCATTTGTTGACCACTTGATCTAGTATCAAATCAACTCCAAATTTTATAAAACTTATATGAAAACGCAGCGCTCGTAAAATTGAACAAGATCAACGGTTTGGATTCAACATTTGAACTTTAAAATTTAAAAAAAAAAAAAAGAAAAGGCCGGCTGTAGGTGATGGCTGTAGAGGCCGGCTGCTGAGGATGCGTATCCGCTTATTATTCCCCCATATCGGAATCAGTTCGGCCCTGATTAAAACTAGGTGGGTAGCAGCGGCTTCGCCGCTATTTGAGTTTCCTTTTTATTTTTTGAAAATTTATTTACTCAAATTATGAAAAAAATATATATAACGCATGTCCTATATGGTTCACCGTTCACAAATAAGCTTCTATAATAAAAGATTGAATATTAATTCATTCAGTGATATCTAGTGCTAAAAAGAAAAAAAAACAAAAAACAGAAGAATAATCCATCAAACTTGAAAAAGATGGTAGCAAATAAATTGATGAAATAACAAAATTTTATGCACATTGCTCCATGTAAAAATGACAACTAAAAAATGTACAGCGATTGAAGAGAGACGTCTCTTAGTTTCAACTATCAATGAACTTTCAGTTATTTTATTTTGTGCTATCCATGAATTGGCCATGTTTTACCCTTTCATAATCAAGGGCTTCTCTCATCTTTTATGACAAAATTTGAATACTAATAAGCTTTAAGAAAAAAAAAGAACTCTCTCAACATCGAATTAGTTTTAAAAGAAAAAAAAAACTCTCTCAACATGAGTTTCTTCTAACCAACCAAAAGTTTTCTTACCATGCCTTCACAACCACCACCACTTGTAGTAAATCTAGCTCCTACATCCCCACATTGATCCACCACCACTCCCTCTTCCGACTTCCGTCCCATCAAAACCACCTTCAAAAAAATACAATACATATAAACAGTTTAATTAAATTAACAGATTACATACTTTGAGGACAAAAATAATTAAATTTGATTGCTGAATTGGATCACAAAAAGGACGTTTGTAAAAAAAATCATCATATACAACTTCAGCCAAAAATATGTAATCTTTCTTTTGGAAATAAGTGGGATTACATTCTACTCTTATTCTGTCATTACACATAGAAGCTATCCCTGCACAACAAAACAGCAAGTCTTTTTATTCGCTATGACCCCTAACAAAACCCAAAATGCGACCGGTAAACAAATTATTCTAAAAATCCCCATACCAAGGTGCCAAAAAAGTAAAGAGCAATCATTTCTTTGTTGAGGAACAACAATGGAAAATGGAAATGGCACGGAAAAAGGATAGATATCATTATAAAAATAACAAATTTTTAGAATAAACAACAATTGTTTCAACACAGAAAAAGCAAGAGCAGAGAAGGAAAAAGAAAATCTCATAGAGCTACTATTGAATTGACAATGTAGTATCGTTCAATTAAATTGTTGTAAATTAGGAGAGGTACACTGAAATTGAACAAAAATACACCCAAAGAGAAATACATCCATAAATGCAAGAGAAAAGCAATGTCTGTACCAGTAAGTAAGTACTGGTAATATGCGTAATAGCAGCTAACTAAAAAAAAGAAGATTTTAGGAAGGTAAAAAAATGAAGGAAAAAGAAACAGAAAAAAAATCATTTTGGAAAGAGAAATCATTTCAAACTTTTCAACTAAGGGAAAAAAAAATAGGTTAGACAGAGAGTTTGCTAGTTGAAATCTGGTGTTTCTTGAGCAATTGCATATGTAACAGGAAAAAAAATTTTTAAGAAAAAGAGATTATAAAAACACTAAATTGAAAAGAAATATTACAAAATCATCTCTCTGAGGCTTTACATCAAACATTTTATACGTATAGAACGAAAATATATAGCAATATTATTTTCTGTCTCTAAGTATCAAACATGCTCACTAATTCTTCCAAATTTAGAAAATAGCAACCAAAAATTTAGAAGATAGAACATTTAAAAGGTAGCCAACTGAATTATTTTGCTAAAATACCCTACAAATTTAAAGGGAAAAGAATAATTAATCGAGAGAAAGAGAGAGCATGGAGGGACAAAAAGAGAACCTGACATCGTCCCACGCTCGACACCTTTCTTAACACTGTCCCCGTCACCCTTCCTCTTGCTTAGCTTGCTTTCTTTTTTTTTATTAATTAGAAAAGTGGAGAGAAATAGCGTTACAATAGCACCTCTTTACAAATTCGGAAATAAAAAAAATTTATGGCTCTTCCATTCTGTCAGATGAGAGATAAAATAGAAAATATAGAAAAATTAGTAATAATGAAAATTAATACTATAGATTATTTGTTGAGATTAGCTAAAATCAGTCCCGACTTACGGATGCAACCGTCAGTTACGATCAAATCTCAATTTTTGAGATTCTAACAGTCGATTCGAACCGTTCAATGTGTTCTCCATATTGAAATCTCATGGAGACCAAATTTTATATTTTTCTGATTTTATTTACTATTTTTTGAGATTTTTAAAAATTATAGTTATTGAAGGGTCCAGAATTGTTTATCTTGTACTAAACGTCCCTAGATTTTACGATTACAAAACAATATCATTTGGTATTTAACAATCTTCTTTGAGTTTTATAGGAAGAAGATGCAAATTATGAAGACTTGGATAAAAACTTTGTGCAAGATCAAGATGAAGTCTTAGAGAGCTTGTAGGCTAGTTTAGACTAGAATAGAAGATATACTTTAGTTTTTGTTTATCCTTGAAATGGTATAGATAACAGAAAAGCTCAATATACCAGCAAAATTATGTTTTCTGTGACCCAGCGTTGTACAAAGCTGAATAGTGACACACAACGCTTAGTAGCGTTGTACAATGCTACAGTTAAAGACTTGGAAAATTTCCTAAGTACCATTGTGCAACGGCATATAGCGTTGCACAACGCCACAAAAATCTCATGTCTCCTCCACTGCTCAGACAACACTGCATCGATGTTCAGACAACATTGTCCCATGTAAAATCCATGCAAGCGGCTGTTTTTACATGCAAAGTTGCAGGCAACGTTAAACAACGTCTTTCAGCGTTGTGTAACGTTAGCGTTGTGTGACGGTATATAGCGTTGTACAACGCTTTGTTGAATTTGTTAGAGTTGTTCCCTTTGTCTCCTTTCTAACGTTGTGTAACGCTAATCAGTGTTGCACAACGCTCTGACATTTTCAACGGAAATGTAGGAGTTCTCCTTTGGCTGTACACTCCATCGTCGTGCAATGGCATATAGCGTTGCACAACGCTCTGACATACCAATGACTATTTTAACTAGCCATTAGAATTTACAACAGTCATATGTAACGTTATACAACGCTATGTCCAGATTTTGCTGGTAAACTGTTCATTTCGAGCCTTATTTATATTCACCCCTTGTTCTCTCTCTCAAAAGAGCTATGCCTTGCAAAATTAGACCAGAATTGAGCCTTTGAGCACAGGGATACTCTCCCACTTGAGCTTTTTATAGCTAGACCATCTTGAGAGATTTAGTAGCCTCAAACACCACCGCCCCGACATTGTCGCTAGGTGTAGGTTGGAATAGGTTGAGAGCTCTTCTCTTTTGAGGCGTTGTGCCATTTGAGTTAGGCCGATCCACCTCGGTTACTTGGTGTACGAGGTGATTCGGTTCGAAGTTGTAGACCCGTTCTTATTGGAATTGAACGGAGCTCGCCCTTTCGTGGTAGCTAAACTCCTGGAGACGTACGACTAAGGCTAGCCTTTCCTAGCGGGTCGGAATTCCGTAATCATACCGAGTGTTCAATTTCTCTCTCTCCTTTTCTCTTTATTATCTTGCTATACTTGAATTGCTTGTGTGCTTGCTTGTATTGGGTACCAATTGAATTGTGTTAGGTTAGTTCATACCAAACCGGTCTAAAACCTCAATTGCTTCCGCTAAACCTTAGTTAAGCCGCCTCTTTTAGGGACAACAGTTTAGATTAAGAATTTTGTAAAATATCAAACAAATACTAAAAAATTTCAGAAAATATAAAATTTTGTCTCCAACGAGATTTCAATATGGAGAACACAAAACGGTTCGGATCGACTGTTAGAATCACGAAAGGCCATTAAATTTGAACCATTGCATCCGTCAGTCGTGGCTGATTTTAGCCCATCTCTTATTTGTTTTCTAGAATTCTCATGTTGATCATATTAAATGAATTTCATTTTATTTGATTGGATTTTTTGTATTATTAGACCTAACAAAATTTTTTTTCCTAATCAAATGAAATCAAATAAAATTTCATGCATGAATTATTTTGACCAAACTCTAATTTTCTTTCAACAATACTTTATTCAAGTTTTGAAAAAAAAAATGCTACGAGTAAATCCAACCCAAAAATGCATTATCAGAAAATTGCAATATCTGTGCAACTTCCTATCATTTGCCTACTACTGCTATTATTATTATTATTATTATTATTATTATTATTATTATTATTAATACTACTACTACTGCTGCTATTTTAATTTATTTCTTTTATATATGTAACAAGAAAAGAGATCAAACCTCGAGAGGGCGGAGGAGTTTCTTCGCATGAGCCGGCTGATCTTGTGTATTTGGTGTTTTGTGTTAGAAAATTGTCCAATTTTAATTTTAAGACTAATTATCCTTAATTAATCCAATTAAACAAAAAGCAAGAGAGGATCTAGTACAAAAGCCATTTAACACAAGAGAAAAGAGGTGGAATATTATACCTCCCGCGAAATTGTATTCGCGGGGCTCGATCCTACGGCATAGAAATCGGTGGGGTGCTCTCCTTCGCCTCCTCCATGGCGGCCTCGAGTCCACCAAGGAATTTGGCCATGTCCCAATTCTTGTGCTAGCAAGAGAAAGGAGATAGCTAATCCTTTTCGCCATTCTTCAAGTAATTCTAGCAATTAACCTTTTGGAATAGCTATTCTAAACACATGAGACCTATGGGAATGCAAGAGAGAGAGAGACCATCATGGGAGAATCAAAATTCTGCCCATGAATGGTGGCGGCGGCTAGAGAGAAGAAAGGAGGCAAGGTGAGAAGGTTAGGTTTTGCTTCTTCAAGTGGTCCTTATATAGACCACTCTCCACCAACCTTTCCTTGACCTTTTTACCCTTTTAAGGCCGGCCATATACATGGGCCTCATGGGCCATGTGTTAGGTTTGTTCAATCTCTCTTAGTCCATATTAAATCAATTATTTAATAGGCCTTTCAAGTTGCATTCAATTTAGGCTCAAATAGACTATTAAATTAAAAGCCTATATTTTAATTTAATTCGCTCAATTAAATTAAAGTGTGTTGAATAAAATTAATTATCAATAAATTGATAATCATTTTAGGATTAGCATGTACATTAATTTATTTCTATATGATCAATTTGACTTAATTAATTATAACGGTCCACAACGTTATTTAATTAATTAATCAACTTATCATATTTTTGCAATACTCACTATTGCAAATAAATAAATAATGCATGTATGGTCAAAGTCCTATTTGTGTGACCCTTTGAGGATTTATGCTAAGTTGGACATGAAATTAAATCGTTATTTAATTCCAATAATCATAAGCGGTATCTAGCAACACGTTATGATTCCCAATTCGCACAAATAGTGTACTGCTACAATATTTCAATCCTGCATAAGAGAATAATTATGTTTCTCTATTTTGATTCTTATGTCTCACGATATCATCGTATAATCCAAGATAGGAATGTGTCATTCTTGCAGATTATACGTTTCTTGATCTAGAGTTGATCGCTTATTTGCGCGCATACGATCCAACTCCATCAAGGGGCCCAAACAGATATCGTCACTCACTAAGTGAATTAATGAGGGACATACGGTTTTCTTGATGATTAGCTTTTCCCCGCACAATTCAAGAGAACGTAAATCAAGTCCGTATAGCAGCCCTTAACGAGAATCAGCGGTAGACGAGATTTATAGAACCTATCCTCATGTGGAAAAGATAATCATCTCAAACTTAGAACCAAAATCATAACGAAATAAATAATGACACATAACACAATCCATATATTTATTTCGTTGGGTCAAGTCCTGTACTATGTTCCATAACATACACATATGCAATTAAGTTGGTAACTCTTTACCTATGATTTGTAGAACTTAATCATCACTTAACTTGCATACTAATCTTATATGATAATTAATGTTCCTTGTTAATTATCAAGATTATGGACCGTTTAGATTTATTATTGTCATTCTAAAGAATGATCCACAGAGATCTACAATTCAGATCCTCAACCTGAATGATCTGTCAATAATAAACCTAGGAACATATGATAAAATATCATCCAAAAACATAAACTAATAATTGAGTCATTAAATTATTGACTTCTAGCCAACGAAGAATTGAGAACAATGTCATATATCTACATATATACATGTCTCGGACCTCAAAATAAATAATACGCTTAAAGCTAGTTACTCATACGTCTACCACGTATGGATGCATAATTGCATCTCGTATACTGCTCAAGGTAGAGGTCAAGTTAGAGTGTTCACTGTGTTCGCGAACCTATCCAAATTTGTTCGACCCTATATATATATACTACTATATATATGTTTTTGATCATCATCATATGATATCAAGTGATATCGTTATAGATCATATTTGAATCTCCAATGTAACATTGGGTTCTTTAGGAGTAAGTTGTGGTTCGAGATGCATAGAACCATAATAGCTCGACTAAGAACTCGATCCAAAATAAACTTCTTTTATTGCCTCACAAGTTGCTATGTATTTTACTTCGGTGACGGAAACGGTTGTAATATTCCATTTAGAACACTTTCTAAACTTACAACACCACCTTTTAAGCAAAATATGTAGCTCAATTGTGATTATATCAATCTTTTGGAAAAATTTTATCAGTGTAACAACTTACACGAGATTTCTTTCATCTTAAGAGATGAAACATTATATCACTATTTCTCATAAGGTACTCGAGGACATCCTTGACCATCGTCCAAATGTGTCTCTTTTGTATCCATTTGACAACTGTTTGTCATATCATTTGGATATTACACATTGGGGCATATGCATAAATATGGCGTACATAATGAAACTCATAATGAAAGAATGCTTGAACTATTTCATGCACTTTCTTGAATTGAGTTGCAATAGACCGAGTTAAACACTCAAGCCATGCCATGTGACGTACAGTTAGACATCCTTTCTTGGAGTGTAACTTTTGTGTTTCTAGAACACTTCGTCAATATATGCATATTTGCTCAAACCTAACATCCATCATAATCTATCTTCATAGATTTGTTTCCTAGGATCAGGTGATTTCGCCCAAGTTCTCATTTGAGAAAGCATTCTCTAAAGAGATCTTGACAATATTCATTTTTCTTAATGTTATTTCCAATTAATGAATTGTTATCTTGAACAATACAAGTAATACAATTATGCTCCCACTGAATATCTTGTTTATATATGATACTTTTTTGACGAAGTTCAACTCCTTGACTTCCTTGTCAAAATTTTTATTCCAATCTCCACAACACTTGCTTTAATCCATTAATGGATCCTTGAAGCATGCGTATGTTTTTAGAAATACATTAAATAAAATCTCGATTTGTGTCAAATGCACAACATCTTCCTTCATTCATACGAAGAAGGCGGTTTTATGTGTTTTTCCATATATCAATATATATGAAATACAACTATTGCTAGAATGATCTTTATTGACTTAAACATAGCCACAAGCAAGAGGTTGTGCTTTGTACGTAGTCAACTAGCCATCGACTTAGACATAGCTATAAGCGAGAAACCGCGCTTTGTACATAGTCGATTTGTTATCCATGTCGATCTTTCCTTTTGAAGATCTAAACGTTCTTGATGGATTGCTCCTTCATGAACATCAACCAAGGTCTATACCTTGTTGTTATACATGGATTGCTCTTTATAGATCATATGAATTCAAACCATATATGTGGAATCAGATCCTTCCATCGTTTCTTTGTTTATCAACGGATTCTCATATGCTAAGTACGAGAATGTTGCGACAACCTATGCACCAAGCGGCTTAGGAAATCAACTCTCGTTGATCTTTTGTAGGATTGGTACTTGAGGTTCATGAACTACTTCCACAACGATTTGTTAAACGAGTTCTTGACTCCTCATATATTCCATGAGTTTTTCAAACATCATCAACTCGTGAGATGGTTGAGTCCTCATTAGAAGGAGCATACTATTAAACTTCTTTCAAAACAACTTGTGAATGAAGTTTTGCTCAACTCCCACTAAGTACCATGTATGGAGTGACAAGTTTCTCATAAGAGTTTTTCTTGTAGTGATGCATAAACTATTTTTAATGCTCACTTTACTCCCACTACTTCTTCTTGAGAATGTCATTCTACAAGATTACGTTATGATTAGCAACAACTACTTTGTTCTTATCATGTTTGTAGAAGTAGTACCTTTCGGTTAAGTTAAGATATCCTACAAACTTATAGTTACTTATTTGGTTTAAGCTTATAAGTCGAGAATACTTGAAATAAGCTTCTCAACATCAAATCTCGAGAAGTATTATACTTAGAGATCAAAATCCCGTAAGATATCTTCTTCAATAGACTTCGATGGAACATCATTCAGTGTAAACAATATTGTCCTCAAACATAATTCCCTAATACGAGTCGAATAAGTCAATTTGATTTATTACCGATCGAACTATACTAAATATTGTTCGATACCTCAATTCTTGGACATATTATTCTTCATGGAGCGAGTAGTGAAACTAATTTCATTCTCTTTAGATAATATTTCAAATCATATGACTTAACTACTTATTTACCACGATTAATTGTAAGACTTCCATTTTCCTTGAACGGTCTTTTAAACTTCACTCTTGAACTCCTTTGAACTAGTCAAAAGGTTCATACTTATACCTTATCAAATAGATATGTTAATATCTACAATGATCGTTGGTCAAGTAGTAAAGTATCAACAATCTTTCATTGCAGAAGTGCTTATAGGTCTTCATACATCGATATGTATAAGTCCTAATTAATTTACTTGACCTTAAACCTTCATAGGTTAAAGGCGCTTATGTCATTTAACAAACATGATTCACATATCAATCGATTTGAAATCGAATTGAATTACGAGCTCTACGTTACGGAGACTCTCGTAATGCGATTCTCGTTTATGTATGTGACTAAGCGGTTATATATAACATGAAAGTCAAATACTTTATGTCAAGTCTTACGCATTCTATTTGTCATTAAAAAATTGTTTATCTATTTCAAACAAATTCAATCAAGATGCATGAAATCATATAAACAAATCCATAATAAAAGATCTTGTCTTTTACAAAACATAATCATCCATCATGAAATGAAAATATTTTTGAGAGGTTTTAGAATTAAAGTATGCAACCTTCAATTCTAAACAAACTCTTAATAAAGATAACTCTACGTATTCAATGGTAATGACTTAGAAGAACAAGTCATTTCCTATACGGAGTTTACTTTATATCTCTCGCACATTCTCTTATTCTTCATTGCCAACACATTTCGTTAAATGTGAGCATATGAACTAGTATCAAGTTACTAGTATAAATTAGAGATAGTGAGATAATTTGAACGACAAATACACTTTAGGATTAGAATATTTCTAATCGTCACAATCATGGTATTTCGGACAACCTTTCAAATGCCTCCCATAAACGGCAAATGAAACATCTCATGTGACACATGGTCATAAATGAGGGTCTCGAAATTTCAACTCATACCTTGGTGAAGTATTTCTTGAATGCTTAACCAATTACCTTTTTGCATCAACAAGTGTGCGAAGAAGGTAACATTATATCCTTTATAATTCCAAAGAGATCGTATGACAATATCAACAATCCTTGATATCGGAGATTAATATCTCTAGTTATCAATTAGCTACTTAAATCTTTCGATTTGTAAGCCAATGAAACATTCATATATCCTTTTATAAAAGAAAAATCTCTTTGTCAACTCATACTCTTTATACTCGATCATAAATGATGGAGTTAATATCTACTTTCTCCAAGAACACTTTCTTAAGTAAGTGGATGAAAGCGTACAAGTTAAATCTAGTCCATATGAATTCTCTAATTCAAAGGTCTAGAAATTTCAAATGAGGATATTAGCCATACGCTTTATTGAATAACTTTTTGCCAAAAGTCAATCAATCATCGCGTTGCTACGTTCGGGTAGTTTGAGAAAAGTTTTGGGAATTGACATACTCAAATTTCTCTTCACTAAGATCGTGTCTTAGGAATCAGTATTACTTCTTTAAGTAAATACTTTTAGAAACGAGTTTGTTAATTTTCAAAGATTGATCGCAACAAAATTAACAATTTTAACATCTATAATAAAATCAATTTAAGGTCATTTAGTTTATGCAATTGTTTTATTTATAACAAATAAAACTCCCACTACATTTATTTAATGTCCCAAATGTAGTTGGTTTTTCAAGATCCCGGTTTTCATCAAGTAGAGCCTGCTATGGCACGTCACCCTATTTAATTAGACAAGGTAGGTTCTCCAACCAATCATATCGTTCCATATGATTCTTGGTTTGTGAATATCTAAGTATATTTACAAACTTCGTCCCGATGTCCAAACTCTAGTCGGGTCCATCGAAAAGTAACCTCTCACTATTTGCTCCTTGCAAATCTTAGCTATTTGCACCCCGACTACCGAATTGGCAATCATGACGTCCGCTTGGGCGGACCGCGCCATGAGTGACAATCGGCGTGAAGGGGATAGAGAGAAGGAGGGCGATTTAACTTAATCGAGTTTTAGTTGGGACTATCAATCATATGACACTTGTGTTGGTGGTCGTGTAAGCATACACCCATACCTAGCCTATGACAATTCATAGCAATCACAAGCAATCACATATAAGCATCTCATCCATAGTTGTGCGTTTGTATGGCTCCCGCTTGCATTAGTTTCGCCACATCGTCCATGAAGCAAAACTAATCTAATCCTTGTCCCTCCCACTAAATTCTATACGGATCTAAATCCTATATAAAATAAAGGAACAAAAATACATGTGAAAGTATCACATTCCCATCCTAGCCTTAGGGTCATGCAAGCCACACAAGTTACATTAAAATTAATCAACAAATTAATTAATTAATGGCACCAAAGGCCGCATTACAAACATTCACACATGCATTCATTTACAACCACAAGGCATTGAGTCATGAGCCATACTAAACCCACTATCCACCTACAAAACAAAGTTAGCACATACAAGCACTTTGTTTCCAATAAACGATTTTCAAGTATCTTTGCGTATTGTTTGCCATAGGCAAATTTCATGCATAAATTCTCAATTTTAAACAACCAAACTTGTTTAAATTCATTTAGAAAGTTCTTTCAACATCCCATAACTGAAAGGAGATCAAACAAGGAGTATTCTAATTGTTTTCAACTAGTTTGAATAATTAGAAAAACAGTAATTTACCAAAAAATGTAACTAATGGAATCCAACAAAATCAATAGTTTTAGGTCTCCAAAAATTATGAAATAAATTACTTAAGCTCCTTATCATAATTGTGATTACCATTAAAAATTTCAAGAAGAGATCTTAAACCATCTGGGAGAATAAAAAAAGACAAATCTCTTACAAGTGCACGAAACACCGTTATGAGATTTTCAGCTTATCCTCTCAACCATTTGGTCTGTAAGACCACCTTCTATCCAGTTTTTATATATACAATATACATAGAAAAACTAGTTTAGACTATAGGCTAATCATCCATGAAAAGAAAACAACCAAGTTCAGTTCAAAAAATTCGAGTTACATACTAAACAATCAACAAATTCTGTACTGGAACAGACTGTCGATTGAAATATTTTAACCCAGTTGAAGGTCCAAACTTCCATGAAAAAAAATAAAATTAATTTTCCTGGAATCCTAACTCAAAATAGAACAACTTCATTTAAACAGAATTTTTAAAGAAGTTCTCAGTTAGTACAGTTTATTAGAACAATCGATTTGCTCAATAAACTGGATCTGACAAGATCTTCCTTTTCATACTTGAAAACCAACAAATTAATCCGAGTCATGCAACAATCTATACATGCTCAGAAAGAGTTTCAAGTCCTCTTTGATTCTAGCCATAGAACACTGGTACTTATATTCAAAATATAAATCTTTCAAGCCATTCAAGCAGGACAGTGCGAGCAGAAACTGGTTCTGCGCACCGTCGCCGTTTTATTCACAGTAAATCCATAAAATTTCGGAAAAATGTGAATCTAACGCCAAATGAATCACAATTCACGGATCTACAACTTTCATGAAAGTAGACGGAAAAAACTTCCAGAGAACATAGGATAGCGAAAAACGCGAAACAATACAGAAAATGCCATTTCCAGACAGCAAACAAACGCATCATCTCTACTAATCCGTTAATTAGCCAATTTCTCTTAATTAAGTGTCAAAATAGCTTAAGTACGACCATGTGCTCCGATACCACTGTTAGAAAATTGCCCAATTTTAATTTTAAGACTAATTATCCTTAATTAATCTAATTAAACAAAGAACAAGAGAGGATCTAGTACAAAAGCCATTTAACACAAGAGAAAAGAGGTGAAATATTATACCTCCCGCAAAATTGTATTCGCGGGGCTCGATCCTACGGCATAGAAATCGGTGGGGTGCTCTCCTTCGCCTCCTCCATGGCGGCCTCGAGTCCACCAAGGAATTTGGCCATGTCCCAATTCTTGTGCTAGCAAGAGAAAGGAGATAGCTAATCCTTTTCGCCATTCTTCAAGTAATTCTAGCAATTAACCTTTTGGAATAGCTATTCTCAACACATGAGACCTATCGGAATGCAAGAGAGAGAGAGACCATCATGGGAGAATCAAAATTCTGCCCATGAATGGTGGCGGCGGCTAGGGAGAAGAAAGGAGGCAAGGTGAGAAGGTTAGGTTTTGCTTCTTCAAGTGGTCCTTATATAGACCACTCTCCACCAACCTTTCCTTGACCTTTTTACCCTTTTAAGGCCGGCCATATACATGGGCCTCATGGGCCATGTGTTAGGTTTGTTCAATCTCTCTTAGTCCATATTAAATCAATTATTTAATAGGCCTTTCAAGTTGCATTCAATTTAGGCTCAAATAGACTATTAAATTAAAAGCCTATACTTTAATTTAATTCGCTCAATTAAATTAAAGTGTGTTGAATAAAATTAATTATCAATAAATTGATAATCATTTTAGGATTAGCATGTACATTAATTTATTTCTATATGATCAATTTGACTTAATTAATTATAACGGTCCACAACGTTATTTAATTAATTAATCAACTTATCATATTTTTGCAATACTCACTATTGCAAATAAATAAATAATGCACGTATGGTCAAAGTCCTATTTGTGTGACCCTTTGAGGATTTATGCTAAGTTGGACATGAAATTAAATCGTTATTTAATTCCAATAATCATAAGCGGTATCTAGCAACACGTTATGATTTCCAATTCGCACAAATAGTGTACTGCTACAATATTTCAATCCTGCATAAGAGAATAATTATGTTTCTCTATTTTGATTCTTATGTCTCACGATATCATCGTATAATCCAAGATAGGAATGTGTCATTCTTGCAGATTATACGTTTCTTGATCTAGAGTTGATCGCTTAGTTGCGCGCATACGATCCAACTCCATTAAGGGGCCCAAACAGATATCGTCACTCACTAAGTGAATTAATGAGGGATATACGGTTTTCTTGATGATTAGCTTTTCCCCGCACAATTCAAGAGAACGTAAATCAAGTCCGTATAGCAGCCCTTAACGAAAATCAGCGGTAGACGAGATTTATAGAACCTATCCTCACGTGGAAAAGATAATCATCTCAAACTTAGAACCAAAATCATAACGAAATAAATAATGACACATAACACAATCCATATATTTATTTCGTTGGGTCAAGTCCTGTACTATGTTCCATAACATACACATATGCAATTAAGTTGGTAACTCTTTACCTATGATTTGCAGAATTTAATCATCACTTAACTTGCATACTAATCTTATATGATAATTAATGTTCCTTGTTAATTATCAAGATTATGGACCGTTTAGATTTATTATTGTCATTCTAAAGAATGATCCACAGAGATCTACAATTCAGATCCTCAACCTGAATGATCTGTCAATAATAAACCTAGGAACATATGATAAAATATCATCCAAAAACATAAACTAATAATTGAGTCATTAAATTATTGACTTCTAAGAAATAACTCTAACATTTTGCTGGTTTTTTTTTTATTTTTTAAGTTTTCTTTCTTTTTTATAGTTTTTTGAATTTTATTCCTAGGTATTTTCATTTGGATTTTCTTTTTGTTTGTAAATCTTAGCCACTGGCTAAATAGACTTTTATTTACTCAATGATGAAAAGGTGAGGGCTAACCCTATTTATTGCTTAAAAGAAAAGAAAAGAGAGGTTGATTTTTAATTTTATTTTAAAGTTGTAAAAAAAGACAAAAAGTTATGTACATACAAATTGCATGTTATTACATATCATTTGGAATTCCATCAAAGGCCATTAAATTTGAACCGCTGGAAAATTCAAGTTTTTTAAGTTTGTTTATTTATTTATTTATTGTAAATGGTGAGAGTGTGAGACTTACTTTTTTTTTTTTTTTTTGTGAAACCAGTGGGGGATTCTCCCCACCTCTTTCCATTTTATTAAAACGAAAAGCCCAATTTACAAAGTCTTCCCTAAAAACAGAACAGCAACAAACTAAAACCTTGGTCCCTAAGATCAAAACATCACCCAAACTAAAAGCACTGGTCCCACAAATCTACTGGTAACAGTGCTACAACATTATCTAATAACATCCCTATAGAATAGCCATAATGGCTAAAAAATTACAACAAAATAACAAAACCAAATATACACAAAGTAACACTCACTAGTTTGAATCAAAACAAGGCTACACCAGCTTATTATTCCCCCATATCGAATTAGCAACTAAAACCCGTTTAAAACTAAGAATGCATCCTTCATGGCATCACCATACTATCCCATTCCAGCTGTAACGGCAAATCCTCCAAGGTCGGCAACACCTCTTTCATCGCCTCCGTTTGGATGAGAGAAGAAAGAGGAAGAAGAAAGAAGAAAGAAAAAAAATTATAAACAATCCAAACTCTTCACAAAATTACACACTTCCCAATACTTCTTCCCACTTCTTCCCTTCTTCCCTTCTTCCCACACCTATCCAAACGGAGCCATCAAGTCTTTAATCTTATCAGTCCACAAACCTGCCCAATAATTCAAGGAAGACAATACATTCAACCCCAGCTGCCTGATAGTTTTGCAATTACCCCCTTAAAAAAATATTATTTCGATGCAACCAACAATTCCAAAGGTGAGACTTACCTTAAATTTCATCAATTTTGTATATACATAATTTACAAAAGTATAAAAATTATATTTTAATTTTTTTATTTTAATTATATAACGGAATATATTTAAGGGTTGACAAAATTATTGTGGTAATCTCATTGTCAAAGTATCCATGCCCTTTATTTAATGCTCGTGTGACTGTGGGTCCATGACCAATCAGGCAATAAAGCTTAGGAAGATACATTGGAGATGTGCCACTGGAAATCCGACTGAAATCAATTATTTAAGTCCCATCGGCCATGGGCCCCACCGGAGTGTTCTGTACTAGATTGGTGTCAAATTAGCGGAGTATCGGAAGCGGGAAGAAAAGCAGGGATTGTAGTTCTGGAGAGATCTTTAGAAATTGAAGACAGGTGAGTGAAATTGTGATCTTTTATAAATTGCAATTAATTAACACCATTTACTTTCTAAACATAAATTGGGGAAAGGTGCTACTCAATTGTTAATCCTCTATTGTTTTTTTTAATTTCCTCATTTAATCCTAAAGTGTTTTTTCTTAAGTAAGAATCTGTAATATTCCTAGATATTTTGATTGTAATTTCCTTTCCAACTTTTGTTATTTACGGACATGTGTTTGTAAAAGAAAAAGAAAATTGTTTTAATTTCAATCCCAATTGTCAGATTTGTGCCAAATACTTATGGATACTTGATCGAAGAAAAATCCAGGTAGTGGTGTCACATCTTTGAATCTGCAATCAAGATTGAAGTCACTGAACACTGTGCAATGGTACCAAATTGTTTAAGGAATTTATTTTAAGTATTTTGGGTGTTTATTTAGATATTATTTTATTAAAAATTAATGTAAAAAAAAAATATAATCTTTATTTCCATTATGTTCAGATTTATATAGAAGTGTGCTTGCCAGGAAAGCCCTTGATCCTTTGTCAAACAATATTCTGGTACCAGTACTACTGCTAGTGGTATACAATCATAGAAGGGTACAGGTAGGTGTTACTTTTTGGCAAGATGAGTTGACAGTAATTTGCTCTATTCAGTATGACGACCTTTCTGTGCATTAAATTTGACGCTCTCCAGGTGTTTTTTGTGATATATTTTTTTGGGATTGTTCCATTTTGCATGTAGAAGATACCTGATAATATGAGTCACATATCACTTACCATTGTATGAGATACTTGATTTATCTAATTGGGTTTGTGTAATTATGTTTGCTGACTCTTCTTGACTATATAAAGGAAACGTTGACCTTATTATGGTTTGGACTAAGATCCTGTCGTGTTTAGGGAACATCAAAGATATTCTCAATCTTCAAGCAAAAGGTCAAAAGAAAAAGAAAAGGAAAAAGAAAAAAAATATTAAAAACATCTGTCAACTCTATGCAGATTTTGATGCAAAAGAGCCACAACTTATGATTGCTACAACGGCCTAAATATGGAGGAGGATGTTAACAAAAGGTATCAATTATCATACTCTTTTTAGTATTTTTGTAACTTGGTATTGAACTTTAATATTTAGTCAAATCTTCAATGAAATTAAAAGTATTAAAGTGAATCAAGTGATGCTTATCACAAGTCATTTGTAGAAATGTTAGTCCTTCCAAAAAAGTTATTGAATGAATAAAATTGAAAATTGTCGCAAACTTTGTTTACAATAAGAGCTAATCGCAAATAATATCAACAGAAGGCTTTAGGACCATGACCCAACTTGCATTTAGTGCTGGCATGTCCAAGAAAATTTGGTCTTCATAGTTTATACTGAAAAGAAGTATTTAGGATTAAACAATGAAATCCTTGTGGTGCCTAGAACTATTTTGATTACTGAATGCGATCCCCTCTCTTTCTGGTGTGATCAAACCAAACTGATTCAAACCAGAATAATGGTTGTAGTCTTACATCTGCTAGGCTCCTTGAATAATGAGTTATTTTGCTTCTCCTTACAATGTTAGGTTTGATTTTTGTTTCCACCTTTTTTTGTTTGTTATTTTTCTGGACATATTTTTTTCACCTGATGTAATATTTATTTGATTTATATTTGTAACAGTACAGTCTGGTAAATCTAATTTACTTTTTTTTTTGGCAATTTACAAAATAATTTAAGAAAATGGTTCTTGCCACAAATGAAGAACAATAACATTATTTTTTTGGTTATCCTGTCTTGATGTAGAACAATCTGTTCACTACGGGAAAAAGGACCTTCTGTAACGGCACTTTTGTAACGGTTTTTGAAATAACCGTTATAGAATAGTGAGGCATTAGGCGGGAAAATTGGCGCCACAAATCTGTAACGGTTATTATTAAATAACCGTAATAACATTTCCGTCATGGTCAGGGAAAAAAATGCATCAACCTTCTGTAACGGTTGTTGGATTAGAACCGTTACAGATTTACTATATTCTGTAACGGTTATTATCCATCAACCGTTACAGAAAAGAAAAAAGAAATATATTAATATCAACCATCTTCTGTAACGGTTATTAGCAAATAACCGTTACAGTAGGTTAACGGTTTTATTTTCCTTTAATGATTCTGTAACGGTTATTTTCTAATAACCGTTACATATTTTAGCACGAATTTTATTAATGTTTTTATGATTCTGTAACGGCTTTTTTTTATATTTTTATGATTCTGTAACGGTTATTTTTTAATAACCGTTACAGAATAGTTCTATATTTAGTTCTGTATTTCTATTTATTGCGAATTTGTGGTGGTGGCTTCACTCCAAAAAAATAGCCAAAAATTTCTAAAAATTCTGAAAAAATAATAATTAGAAAGAGAATAAGAAGGAGAGCAGATTTAAGGTAAAAAAAAATTAAATTTGAACCGTAATTTTTTTTTACATTTTTTTCTTATTTATTTCGATTTTTTCATTAATTTTATGGTTATTTTTGTTTTTTTATTTAATAACCGTTACAGAAGACGCTAATCTGTAACGGTTATTAGCTAATAACCGTTACAGAAGGTTATATGTAAAAAACGTTTGACATTCTGTAACGGTTATTAGCTAATAACCGTTACAGATTAGCCTCTTCTGTAACGGTTATTAGCTAATAACCATTACAGAAGGTTGAACCCTTTATTAATAACCAGCCTGGCTTGCGTCTCCTGGTCACTTCTTTCTAAACTCGATCAAGCGCCTCTTTCTTAAGCCCTAGCTCTCGACAGACGAAACCCTAGCTCTCGCGCCTCTCTCGAACGACAGAAGAATTCTCCCCTCTCTCTCAGGTAATCCCTCTCTCCTCTTCCTCTCCCTCTCATTCCCTCGCTCTCTTTGACTCCCTCTCACTCTGTCTCTCTCTGTCTTTACAGCTCTCTCTCTCTCTAGATCTGCTATACCTCTCTCTCGGCGGCTCTCTCTGACTCCGCTTTCTCTCAGGTAATCCCTCTCTCATCTTCCTCTCCCTCTCTCTTTCACTGACTCCCTCTCACTTTCTGTCTCTTTTACAGAACTCTCTCTCTGCCGCTCTCTCAGGCAACACTCGGCTCTCTTTTTCTCTCTCAGCTCTCAGGCAACACTCTGCTCTCAGGTAATCTTTCTCTCTCTTTCTCCCTTTTCTCTCAAATTTTAATCTAGGGGCTATAATGCAAAATTAGGAATTGTTTCAGGGACTGTTTGGCATAATTTGAACTATTGTAAGGACTATTTTGCATAATTTAGGATGTTTTGGGGACTGTTTGATTAATTTGAACTGTTTTAGGACTGTTTTGCATAATTTGAACTGTTGTAAGGACTCTTTTGCATAATTTGAACTGTTGTAAGGACTGTTTTGGGGCTGTGGTGCATAAAGCACAATTTTAAGGACTAATGTGCATAAAATTGAACTGTTTGGGGTCTGATATGGGGCTGTTTTGGGGCTGTGGTGCATAAAGCACAATTTTAAGGACTAATATGCATAAAATTGAACAGTTTGGGGTCTGATATGGGGCTGTTTTGGGGCTGTGGTGCATAAAGCACAATTTTAAGGACTGATATGCATAAAATTGAACTGTTTGGGGTCTGATATGGGGCTATTTTGGGGCTGTGGTGCATAAAGCACAATTTTAAGGACTGATATGGGGTTGTTATTATCTTATTGGATAGCAATTCAGGAAATACCTCATGTAAGTAACTTATTCTTTTAACTAATAACATTTGATCAAACAATTAGATTTTAGAATTTCATGATCTAACTAATAATATTTTTGACTTGTTTATCATAATATGCAGATGATCGAGCCGGTTGGAGTACCATACAACAAAGAAATGATTGATGGTGTCGTGACAGAAGTTATGGACTTCATGCAAGGGGTATTATTTTGATTAAAATGTGTTATTTGATGACTTGCCATGTTTGATTATACTTGTGATATATGTAAATACTTTGTTTATTGTTTGTGTGATATGCATGATTATATATGTTTGATATATGTGTGCTTTGTGATATATATATATGCTGCATTTGTTAATGTAAATTGGGTACCAATTTGGTACCAATTCGGCTAGCAAATTGGGGCTAGCCAATCAAACAGGCAAAACTAAAAAAAAAAATTAAGACTTTTGTAACGGTTATTAGATAATAACCGTTACAGAATATTATAATTTCATTTTTTTTTAATTATAAATATTATCTGTAACGGTTATTAGATAATAACCGTTACAGAATCAAGTCTTCTGTAACGGTTATTACCTAATAACCGTTACAGAAGTTCTCCAAACACCACACCTGTTCCGTCCACAATACCATAACGGTTATTAGATAATAACCGTTACAGAAGACTGGATTCTGTAACGGTTATTATCTAATAACCGTTACACATGTTCTACAAAAAACAGTACTAGATTTTCCCTTGCGTATACCATAACGGTTATTAGATAATAACCGTTACAGAAGAGGGGGCTACTGTAACGGTTGTTGTCTAATAACCGTTATAGATCTGTAACGGTTATTAGACATTCTGTAACGGGGGCTACAGTAACGTTTCGTGTACCGTTACAGAAGTCTTTTATTAACCGTTACAGAAACAAAAATTTCGCATAGTGGTTACTTGAGTTGCTAATTCAAATTTGAGTTCCCCCCTTTTTTCCCCTCGGATTTACTATTTGGCTCTGAATATTCTCAAAACAATTAAACTATGAACAGGTAAAGAAGTAGGGTCAATTATGTGAAGACTACTACTTACAGTTGCAGCATCATAGTCTAAGCAAATTGTCAATAATTGGGTTCCACTCATTGACACTCATACCATGACCCATTCCCTTCATACCTGGTTTTTCCGATGATGAATTGGCCTAATTCAACTCCACACTCAACAACTGAATTGAGCTCCTCAGCATAGTGTGGGCTAATGCTTACTAGAAGGCCACATTCTAAAATTCCAGCCTTCATCCAGTTGATTTTCACCCCTTGACTGGCTTGTCATAACAAGAAAAAATGTCTCAGCTTCATACGTAGGGTTGTTGAAGGCTATTTTTTGATGAAATTATAGAAAAGAAGAAGCTTGTACCAATCAGCGAATTTGAAAGATGGTTTAACTGAAGCTCTCAGAGAGGCTGAGAAGGGCAAAATCACCAACAAGCCTGCCATAGAATACAGTGTCATTGATGCAGTAACCTAAATATCAAACTCATATTCCAAAATGTAGCCTTGTAAGGTAGTCAAAATAAATTTATAAAACCAGGAGTCCAGCGAAGAGAAAATAACTTCGTCTAAAGTATATTTGCATAAAATGTGAGCCTTTTCATTTCATTTCTACATTATTCTGCCACAAGTTATACTATGAAATATGAACTAACCAATAAACATAATTTTCCTGAGAAGTATCGAGCAATATAAATTATTTATGATTCTGCGCGGAGCCGAAGGCCCAAACCTAACAGTGCTAACCAAAGTTTCCTTATTAACTTCTTTTACTTTGTTCTATAGCCTGGTCCACTGAGCTAACAGCCTAACATTAAACCTTGACATTTGCATTACAAAAAAGGAAGAAGAGGTGTACCAGTACACATTTCCAGCTTGAACTGGCTGGTAGAAGCAGCAATGTATTAAATAAATTAAGTTTTTCTGGTCAGAAATAGAGAGGCTTGGAAAGATAATAGGCAGTCTTATTGTATGATATCATTTCTTCTTTTTCTATTTGTTTTGTTTTTTTTCCCTTCTCTATTCTTAGCTATATGACTCTATTCTTAACTATAAGATAATAGGCACTGCACATTTTTAATCGAAAAGTGTTGAATTTTTTCCTTCTCTATTCTTAACTATAAAGTATATTCTCATATTTTTACCTTTGTAAAGTTTTTGGCTGAATAACTGTCAGATGTTCAAGTTTACTTGACAAGATATGTGTTAAGGTAAATTAGGAGAATATTTGAACTCATTGTCTAATATATTTCCAATTTTGGCTTAGTAATTCAGACAGCAGAATATATAGCAGGATCAATCCAAGCAATACTGAGCATTTGAAACAAATAGATGATTCCATAGTCTGGTGATGGAACCTTGAAGATGGCATGATGGTATGATTTTTTGTGCTGTATGGTATTTTTAGGTATAATTTGATATATTTTGTTACCCCTGTAGAGGTAGCCTTGCTACTGGAGTAGTTCATACCCACTGTTATAATACCAGCAGTGACAATGTCTGTGTGTTCATTACATAAATGTATGTGGGCGGTTTAGACTTTCAGAACGATGCTGACATGGTTATTTTGTCAAAGTTGGTCCCCTCTCCAATCGCAGGACTTTAATTATTAGAAAGTGCTGGAGAGGACTAGAGGAGCCCATTTATGTTTCTGTCTTATGATGCAATCGTGATGCAGTGAGTAACCGCAACTTCTTTCACAAGAAAGAGCACAAAGGGAATTATTGGGCTTCTACATTTACTTCTATTATTTGCTAGACCACTTTTCCTTAAAACAAATTAAAATTTCTGACACAATATTCTTTCTCTTCTGTGTTGCATATCGAAGTATATCTCTTTATGACATAGATTTATTTCAATAAACTAGGATTACACACAAGCCAGATTGTATCCTAGAAAATATGTGGTTCGATTGAATCCTTGTCTTTAATCGAAGGTTACTATCAGAAAATAAATGGACACAATTAGTTGCTACCAGTTAATAGGGCTTAAATTTTTTTTTCTTTTTTATGTTGAAAGCTGCCATTTAGGAAATGGTGGTCACTAGCTCACTTTAAACTATCCATGTTATAATTGTGATTTTTATTCCAATCAAGACTTGTCACTTGTTTTCTATGAGTCAACAGTGCTTCACTATGTCGGTGCTGAAACTACTGAATAAAAACAAGCGTGCTTAATAAATAAAAATATGACAATTTATTGGTGCCGCACGAAATCTCTAGAAGCAGGATGGCACATGGATCCCAATTATAAAGGTGCACTGGTACTGAGATGGGTAGTACCAGTGCAGAAAAATAAGGTGCGTGACTAGAATTAAGCATTCATTCTGGGTCTATTTGTTGTATTTATGTTTTTTTTTTTGAAGGTAGGGTGGCGAAAGCCACACCTATAGGATTAAATTGAATTAAAAGAATATATACAAAGGTTTATGTACAACACTCGAAAGAAAATTAAAAGGAAAAGAAGCAAGATAAAAACCCCTATACAACCTAATAACACTTGAAACTAAAACGCTTGTTCAACCAAATGC
Organism: Rhynchospora pubera; assembly: GCA_028095005.1. Classification (NCBI taxonomy): domain Eukaryota; kingdom Viridiplantae; phylum Streptophyta; class Magnoliopsida; order Poales; family Cyperaceae; genus Rhynchospora; species Rhynchospora pubera. The sequence continues at coordinate 153,293,956 of CM051462.1, read as the reverse complement.
TTCCCAGAGAGCACAGTCTTGGATAGCTCTTCCTGCAACTTGCCAGATATTTACGTTTTTGACTTCAAATATTATTCCATTTCTTGCCTTCCATAGGTTCCAAATTACAGCCGCGATGCCTGTGTCCTTCCATGTGTTGCAGTTTCTTTTCCTCCTTATCCAGAATCCTTTTACGTCCTCTTCATTTTATGGTCGTGTAGTTCCCCCGGTTGCTAAAAGCCATACCGAGACTGCAAAGGGGCAGTGAAGGAAAAGGTGAGAGGTGGTTTCTTTTTCTAGCAGATTGCAAAGCACGCAGTTTTGGATAGAAGGCCATCCTCTTTTTTCAAGATTTTCTTGCGTTAAAATCCTATTCAAAAGGACTAACCATAAGAAAGTTTTGACTTTAGGCGGGATTTTGATTTTCCAGAGTCTTTTTAGAAACGGTGTAGTGACTCCCGGATCTATCATTCTAGAATAGGCACTCTTAGATGAGAAGAGACCATCTGAAGTCCATCTCCACTGTATAGCACTCTCATCTCCTTGGAAGGTACAAGAGAAGCTATAAAAGCCTCTAATTTGGAGGATATCCTTCAGTCCATAAGACAAGCACTGTACATTCAACAGATCAGCTATCTCTGTCGTTCCATAAATAGTGCGAATAGATTCATACCAGACTGAATTGGGTTCCTTTTGCAATTTCCAAAGCCACTTCATTAGAAGTGCATCATTTTGTACATGCATGTTTAAAATTCCTAGTCCCCCGTTCTTTTTTGGCAGACAACATGAGTCCCAGTTGACTAAACACTGACCTCCCACACATGATTTTTTTCCCTTCCAAAGAAAGGCCCGTCTAATTCTATCCAACTGGCTATAACACCACTTTGGTAATTTTAGGACCTGCATAAAATGCAATGGCAACGCCGAAAGCACTGATTTTACTAATACTAGTCTTCCTGCAAGAGATAGGTACTTTGCTTGCCAACCTTGCAGTCTCTCCTGCAATGCCTCAATCAGTGGTATGAAGTGTAACTTCCTTGGCTTTTTGACTGACAGCGGCAATCCTAGATAGATTATCGGGAATTCTTTCTGTGTACAGTGAAGTATGTTCCGAACCACTGTAGCAGCCGACTGTGGTAGTGAGATCGTGACAAAAGCTGACTTTTGGTCATTAATATGTAAACCCGATAAACTGGCAAAATTCTTAAGAATTTCCACAATGGTTTGTAGGTTTTTAGGATGTGCTTCGGTCAAAATAATGGTGTCGTCTGCAAACTGGAGTGCTTTTGGAGCCACTATTACAGGCCCTTCTAGCATTGAGCTGGCATTATTTAAGAAAGCTTGAAGCGCATCTGCCACCAAAATGAATAACAAGGGCGATAATGGGTCTCCCTGTCTAAGGCCCTTCGTATGCATGAAGCTTCTTGACAGAGTGCCATTTATATTCAAATTGGAGGAAGAAGATTTTAGAAGATTCAGGATCCAATTAATCCATAAAGGAGGGAAGTCTCTTTCAATCATGACGTTAGTAAGGAATCCCCAAGATACCGAGTCGAAAGCTCTCCTAAAGTCTACCTTGTAAAAGATAGCAGGTATCTTTCTTTTTTTTTATAGAAGTTGATGTATTCTCTCGCCACCATGAAAGATTCCATAATCGTTCGACCCTTGGTAAATGCCGTTTGTAATGGGCTCACTAATTTAGCCATATATGGCTGTAGCCTATCAACTAAAATTTTAGACATTATTTTAGTCACTGTATTTATGACGCTGATTGGTCTAAAATGATCAATTTCACAAGCATCCTTTCTTTTTGGCACAAGAGTGATGGATGCTTTGTTCACTCTCCAAATATCCAGTGAGTTATTCTCAAAAGCTACTATCATTTTACAGACATCATCCTCTAGCAAGGACCAGAATCTTTTAAAAAATTCTGCTGGCAAACCATCCGGACCTGATGATTTACCATTAGACAATGCAAAAACCGTTCTTCGCACCTCGTCCCTTGAGATTGGATCTTGCAAGGTTAGTAAATGCAATCTCGGTCCTAGCTTACCATACAGATCATAGGGCGGGTGCTGTGCTTGTGGTCCCCCTAGCAATTGCTTATAGTGGTTGAGAAAGACTGACATTATGTCTGTCGTGTCATGTAGGATGTCCTCCTCAGTTTGAATTGCTTTTATGGAGTTAACAGCCCTCCGAGATGAGGCTATTTTGTGGAAGTAAGCAGAGTTACAGTCTCCATTCTTGAGCCAATTAATACTCGTTCTTTGCCTCCATTTTTCACGTTTAACTGCACTTTTCATATATAACGTGCTTTTCAATTGGATCCTGAGACTGAACTCTCCTTGTGTTAATTGTCTAGATTCTTCAACCACATCAAGCAGCCTAATAAACCATTTTATTCTATCGACTGCTTTGTTAAAGCCTTTAAACTTATTGTTTGCCCAGCTTGTTAGTGATTTTCTCATAGCCGCAACTTTCTTTAGAAAGTTAATCGCCGGGTTAGGGTGACAAGGAGTTGCATTCCATGCGCAATTAACAATATCATCCATCTCAGGAAACTGTAACCAAAAGTTTTCAAAGCGAAAAAGCCTAGCACGTTTATTCCTAGCTGGTGTTGCGGTTAGCATCAATGGAACATGGTCAGACACCACTGCTACCATGTCTGTTAGAACCACTTTCTTATCGTATTCCAGCCAAAAATTGAAAACAAAAGCTCTATCAAGCTTTGAAAGAGTCGGCACTGGTCGCTTATTCGACCAAGTGAACCTTTTCCCCACTAGGTTAACCTCATGTAGCTGCAGGTCGTGGATGCATTGATTAAACTCAATTATGGGTTGTACTGATCTATTATTAGATGTTGTCTCATTCATGTCTCTTAGTAAATTGAAGTCACCTACCACTAGCCATGGCAGATTTTCTTCATTGGGAATCTCCCTTAATTCTTTCAAAAAATCAGATTTAACTTTGTTCTATTAAAATAGGTGGTAGAGACTGCAAGAGCAGGATAAGCAAGTTTCTGAGACGAATGTAAACCACATATTAGAATGCCAATGACAATAGAAGATAACTTGAAAATAACTTGAAAGGAATGTATCAACTGTCCATAATTATATTATAGTACTATACTGCTTTACAAAATTGATGTTCATGTTCCCTTATATATGGTTGTAAATGGTTAGAAACTAATGTGATGAAAAACCATGATAACAAAAAATGGCTTTCATTATTGGGCCTTTTCTATATTTTTACTCTCCATAACTGTTCTCTCTATCATTTTTCTTGACTTGATTAACAAGAGAAAAAGCTTCTCAAAAAACCTTAAAAACCTGCCACCATCCCCTCCAAAGCTCCCTTTCATTGGAAACCTCCACCAATTTGGTTCACTCGTCCATCAATCTTTCTATTTACTCTCCCTTAAATATGGGCCCCTCATGATACTCCAGCTTGGTGAAGTACCATGGTTAATTGTTTCTTCTTCAGATATGGCTTGTGCCATCATGCGAACTCATGACAGCATCTTCGCCAGTCGTCCTTCTATTGTCGTTACCGATATCATTCGATTTAAAGATGTAGCCTTTGAACCCTATGGAGAGGATTGGAGACAATTAAAAAGGATATTTACCACCCACCTCATGAGTAACAAAATGGTTGGCTCCTACAAAACGGTTAGAGCGGGGGAGATCAACACTTTGGTCAGAAAAATAAGCAACCACGCCTCATTGTCAAATGGTGGTCCCATCGAGCTTACAAGTCTTTTTTTCTCATTCATGACCAGTTTAATTTGCAGGGTCGTTTGTGGAAAATTTGTTTTGGAAGAAGGAAGATATCACGCATTTAGGGAGATGGTAGAGGAAACTTTTAGCTTAGCTAGCCGATTTAGTATTGGAGACTTGTTTCCTTCTATGCCATGGATGGAAGCACTGATAGGATTAAGTAGAAGGGCTAATAGGAATAGGGAAAAATGGGATAGGTTGCTTCATGAAGTGATTCATGTTCATATTCAAAGAGGAGAAAGTGATGGATGCCAAGAGATTAGCTTTGTGGATATGTTACTTTCTCTGAGAAATGATGCAACTATAAATGTTGAGCTTACCACAGACAGCATCAAGGGGTTGATAGGGGTAAGTTAGAATTAGTTCAAAGAATTTTTTTTTCTATACTCAGTTTCATCAATTTTGGCCTGGGAATTAAATAATTGAATAATTGAAGCCTAATAAATGTGCAATTAATTTAAAATTTTCATTTAGGATGCATTTCCTGCTGGAATTGACACAACGTACATCACCTTAGACTGGGCCATGTCAGAGCTCCTAAGAAACCCTAAGGAAATGAAGAAGCTACAAGAAGAGGTCAGAGGAATTAATAGTAAAACACAACAACATGGTCACATTAGAAGAACTAACCAAAATGGATTACCTCAGAGCAGTAATCAAAGAAACTCTGAGACTTCACCCTGCACTCACTACGCGAAATTTCGACTTCTGTAACGGTTAATAAAAGACATTTGTAACGGTACACGTAACGTTACAGTAGCCCCCGTTACAGAATGTCTAATAACCGTTACAGATCTATAACGATTATTATCTAATAACCGTTACAGAAGAATGGCTTCTGTAACGGTTATTATCTAATAACCGTTATGGTATAGTGGACGGAAATGTGGTTACGGTTTTATGGAGAACATTTGTAACGGTTAATAGATAATAACCGTTACAGAAGACTGGCTTCTATAACGGTTGTTATATAATAACCGTTATCCTATTATTGACGGAAATACATTTTACTATTTTTTTAGATCCAGTGTAACGGTTATAATCTAATAACCGTTACAGAATCCAGTCTTCTGTAACGGTTATTAAGGAATAACCGTTACAGATATTGTTGATATAAAAAAAATAAAATTATGAATTCTGTAACGGTTATTCCTTAATAACCGTTACAAAAGACCTTCTTTTTTTTTGGATTTCGCCTGTTTTATTGGCTAGCCCAATTTTGCTAGCCGAATTGGTACCAAATTGGTACCCAATTTACATCATACAATCCAACATGCAGCAGACAAACATATATCATGCATATATCAGATGTCACATATATATACCAAGCACAAAACATATATCAATATGTAGCAAAAATTAACAAAGTAACTATACATAGAGTTAACACCAAATCAAGTCAAGATTTTCCTAAAATAATACCCCATACATGAAGTCCATAACCTCCGAAATGACTGCATCAACGTCTTCGTTTTTATATGGTTGTCCAACCGGCTCGATATACTGCAATTTGATCATTAACAATTGATAAAGTCAAATAATTTTGTAAACCCTAAGCCCTAAACCAATAAAAATATGAAATCCTAAAATAATAAATCGGCTTAACATTACCTCAGGGAATTCTCCGACCGTAGTCCAACTACTTAATATCGCCCTCATGTTGAGCATTGTGAAATATCCACACTCTATGCCGCCCCTTTGTATCGGTCCCTAATTAAGATTCCAACAAAAGAAACACAATCTTTTTTAGTTAATTTCAATTTCACAAACAAATAATATCTTAAACTGATAAGTTCTGTACCTTAATTCGGTACCAATCAAATCCTGTTCTGCTCTTTTGGCTATATCTTCCGGCTTCCACTAAATACCGCTTGTATACCCTGCATGCAATATTATTTAAAACAACAAAATCTAATATTTTTTAATTTGAAAAATCTCATCATGCTTTAACTTAATTCAGAAATGGAAACTTACGAAGATATGAATGGCTTAATATATAACTTTGGATTCTTGCGTTCCAGAGAATCAACAAAGTGAACGGTGCGCTTCTCGACATTAATAACAAGGACAACCCAATGAAACCTGTAATTAATAGAGATTTATTATTTTGGTGGAATTAAAGGAAACTACAAAATTCTTTCATTAGTAGCCATATTGGTTATATTTCTTACTGCTGATTATACGGCAAAACAAGATAGGAGGATGGATTATCCATGAATGCTCTCGTTAGGTAATTCACCGCACCGAGTTCTTCGTGTTTGAATTTCCACTCAGCCAATAACTCTGGATCCAGTACGGTGATGCTCTTGGAGAACTCATTCTCTTCTTGCCTTGTTGAAAGTTCTTCCATCCAAAACCTGCAAACATGGATATCAAAGTTCAACAATTTCAATTTTGAATGAATTGAATGAAGAAAAAAATAAACATTAAAGTTGAAAAATTCAAACCAGCAGTAAAATTTCACAATCGATTGAGATAGCTCCTCCCTTTTAAAACATTCGACAATATCCTCGACATTAACGTTGAACTTAACATCGCCATCGTGCGTACCCCAAGGATTGCAATTAGGCAGCTCAAAGTTCGTCTCTTCTTCTGGTTGGAGCATCAACAGTATGTATACTGCTTGTTCGGATGGGCTCAGCCTGTCAATAATATCCTTTGGGAGGAGTGGATCACGAGTAACAAACGACCCCGTACTTGGGACCTTTGGACTCTCCTCCACATTCTTCGCCGCCTCCTTCGCCTTTGGCTTTTTTTTGGCCGGCTTCTTTTTGGTCAAACTCTGCATTCAATGCCATCATATTAATAAGTCATTAGGAGAAATGTATGAAACAAATTGTCATAATTAAATAAAACGATACCTTGTGGCCTATGTCCACAAAAAATGACGGCCATGGGAATCGGCTCCCTATATTATTTCCCAATAGCTCATCTGACCTACCAGGGACTTGCCATTCACGAAATTCATCGCCTACTCGGAGAAGATGGACATACAATTGTTGATCAGTTAGAGGCACGCCGTGTACGATCTGACCAATAACACTCGGAATAATATTTCCTTCGGCCACCTTAATCCTCTGGTTGTTGTGATCAAGAGAAAAGAGATCGCACGACATTTCTTCCTGAAATTCAGTTCAATCAGAAACTCTAATGCTGCCAAAAATAAATATAAAGAGAAAAGAGAAAAATGATCAATATGAACCTGAACAACGCTTCTCGGATCCGGAGGCATATAGCTTGAGGCAACCGTTCGGAATAACTCTTCGTTTGGCATTCCTGAGTCTACCTCAGCTTCAACGAATGGCTGATACGGCGTCACAAATTGCTGTGGTGCTTGAATCTGCAATCCGCTACTGGCCAACCATTGTTTCACGTCCTGAAAATTATGAAGCAACTGGATGATGAAGAATAGTTTTCATTCATTTTGATTACATTTTGATTGTCAAAAAGGATTACCTGAAAATCTTGTTGTCTCGCCGCATTCATTATCTCCTCAGAGTTAATCAAGTCCCTTTTGGTTTTCTCAGCGGCTTCAGCTGCGACCCTGCTCATCAATTCTTCAATCTGGTCTGGTGCCATCCATCCTTCATGCGCATCCTTTCTAGATTTTCTTTTATACACATCTTCCTTCTTAGTCCATAAAGGATATCCCCTGATTCTTCCTGGATGTTCCGGCCTGTCAACCGCCCGATTTAAGACTTCTTGTACGGTATTGACCCGGAATTGATTTCACCAGACATGGCACTCAACCGACTGAATGCCTCAATAGTCGACGAATCAGAGCTATGGAACGTGTAAGTATCTAACAAGCAACAAACAAATCTTATTAATAATCACAAAACAGAATTTGAAGTTGGCATATATAACAAGTCTTTACATGTGTAAGTACCTTTATCCTTCGTAGCCACAATCCTTCCCATGAAATACCTTTGACTCCTCGGTTCCAAATCGCCGATGGTAATGCTCGTGGAACTGACCCCTTCAGAATCTCCGGGTATGACAATCTTGTCTGTAGGTTTCCATGAACTTTTTTTTCCTCTATAGCCAGTGGAACCCATCCTATGAGGCTCTTTCCATTTCTTTCTCAACTCCTTCGCTTTGTTGCTCTTTTGTACAAAATCTGCACCCGTCCTTTTCTTGAAAAATTCTTCCCATTCCTTTTGTGAGATTGGTGTTTATCGCATGGATTTTTTGGATTGTTTGGATCGGTATTTGTGATGTACTACTCAGCAATCCTACTTCTATAAGCCCTATGACTTATGCCCATCGCTTTGAGAGTATTGTTCATGGCTTTATCATCTTCGATGTTGAACATTTTCTGAAACATAACGAAACGTTAGTTAATTGGTAGCATAGAAATTTAAATTAGATGATTTAAGTGAAAATTTATTCACCTTGATGTCCAACCACAACTCAAGTCTGCTTTCCTTTGAAACATCCTTCCGCCAATCATTAATTGTGATTGGCACTCTTGTTCTAGCCAGATACCCGCAATATGATGCAAATTTGTTCACCGCCTCTTCAGTACCAATTGGCACTCCTTCTTTGTCAAATTTAATCTCATACTTTTCCCTAGCAGCTTTTTTCCTCCTAAACTCTTCCATTGTCGTTCTGCTCCTTTTCTTTATTTCGAACGTTGTGACCTCCTCATCGCTGGATTCTGTACCAGCCTGTTCACCCTGTAAATCTCTATCTTGGTCTCCAGACATATCTATTAACAAATAATTAACAACAATGAAAGCAATCAAATCAAGTTAACATAAACATAAACATAAACAAACATAAACATAAACATAAACAAACATAAACATAAACATAAACAACATAAATGAAATATATTAACATAAACATAAACATTAAACGACAAGTTCAATCTCAAATAACAAAAATACATTAACATAAACATAAACATTCAGTTGGATAAGAAACCCTAATACTAAACCAAACATAAATCTAAATCCTAAAACTAGTCTTCATCATCCGACAAAACAATGACTTCATCATCATCATCCGACAAAACAATGACTTCTTCTCTCCATTCTGTGTACGGTGCCACAAGCTTGTCAATCAAAAGCTTGAAAAAAATTGCATGTTGTTCATATTTTGAGAGGCTCGGTTGCCCCTGGTTTTGAGAGGCTTGGTTTTGGTTCGTTTGATTTTGAGAGGATGGATTGGCACGAATTTTGCGCCTAACGTACACTCGTTCGATCGGCTTTTTTCCCTTTGAATTGCTTCCTTCACTTTTCTCCATTACTACCTAATTGAGATAATAAATTCTTACAAAATAATTGAGATAATAATTAAAACATAGATAAAACATCAATTCTTACACAAATTAAGGTTCACACATCATAGACAATAATTTAGATAAATAGATAATAGCCTAAGGTTCAAAAATTACACATTTAGCAATGTTCATACAAAATAGCATAGATAATTATTAAACCCTAATTTCACTCCTTCTCTTCCTCCACTATCTCCTCTGGCACCTCCTCTGGCACCTCCTCTGGTCCCTCCTCCCCATCTGCAGTTGTTCGTCCGCAACCAACTGGATAGCGCCTCACAGCAGATACAGACCGCCTAGGTAGAGGGTTATCTCGCATCCACTGAGGCACATATCTCTGACGAGTGACATCGAATTCCGGCTTGGTATCCGGCTTTGTCTCCGTCTCCTTCTTGGTCACATCTGTATTTTTCTTGTCCTTTGTCACAGTTTTTCCCTTATTCACCTTAGGATTGCTATCTTCGGCTTTGTCCATTTATTCTAATAATTTGATTCAATTCTAATAATTAATTTAATCATAATTAATCAATTCTAATAATTTGATTCAATTCTAATAATTAATTTAATCATAATTAATCAATTCTAATAATCAATTCCATTAATCAATTCTATTAAACATTTCTAATAATAAATTCTAATAAACATTTCTAATAAACATTTCTGTCCCTATTAAGCATTTTGCATATTCACAATTCTGTCCCTACTATTTGCAAAATAGTCCCTAAAACAATTAAAATTATGCAAAACAGTCCCAAAAACAGCCCCAAATTAAGCATTTCAGTCCCTAATTAAGCAAAACGGTCCCAAAAATAGCCCCAAATTAAGCATTTCAGTCCCTAATTAAGCAAAACAGCCCCAAAAACAGCCCCAAATTAAGCATTTCAGTCCCTAATTAAGCAAAACAGCCCCAAATTAAAATTTCAGAGAAAGGGGGTTTACCTTCGAGAGAGTGCTGTCGGGGGCAGAGAGGGAAAGGTGGCTGTCGGAGTTGAGAGAGCAGAGATCTGTAAGGGAACAGAGAGGGAGAGGGGACAGAGAGGAAGAGGGGAGTCAGTGAGGGAGAGAGGAAGAGGGGACAGAGAGGGAGAGGGAAGAGGGATTACCTGAGAGGGAGAGGAAGAGGCGAGTGTTTGAGAGAGACAGCGAGTGCTTGAGAGAGACAGCGAGTGCTTGAGAGACAGCGAGTGCTTGAGAGAGGCCGCGAGTGCTTGAGATCTAGGGTTTGGAGAGCTCAGCGAGGGAGAGATCTAGGGTTTGGAGAGACAGCGAGAGCTTGAGAGTGTTTTCGAGTTTGGAAAGAAGTGAAGAAACAGCGGCTAGATGGTGTATATTAAAAAAACGTTTGATCTTCTGTAACGGTTATTAGCTAGTAACCGTTACAGAAGATCAAACGTTTTTAATATATATGATCTTCTGTAACGGTTATTAGCTAATAACCGTTACAGAAGATCAAACGTTTTTAATATATATGATCGTCTGTAACGGTTATTAGCTAGTAACCGTTACAGAAGATCAAACGTTTTTAATATATATGACAGTCTGTAACGGTTATTAGCTAATAACCGTTACAGAAGATCAAACGTTTTTAATATATATGACATTCTGTAACGGTTATTAGCTAATAACCATTACAGATTAAACTCTTCTGTAACGGTTATTAGCTAATAACCGTTACAGATTAGTTTAAATTTTTTTTTGCTTTTTGTTTGTTTTCGTAAGCCTTCTGTTCAACAATTTTAAACTTTAATTTAGAACAATTTAGAACAATTTTAAGTAGAACAAATAATAATTTTGAAATGTTAAATAATAAGTTCAACAATTTAGAATGTTAAACAAAAATTAAAAATAAATTTGCTCATAAATTAGCACATATATGTTAAATTTCACCAATTAATGACCTGCAAAAAAAAATAAAAATAAAACTATTAATATATATAACAATTTAGCACATATATGTTAAGAATAATTTATATTAGTTTTTGTAACTCACATGTTATTATGTAGCTACTTTCTTTTTTTTTCCTTTGTGTGTCGACGCACACGCCTTCGGTGTTATCTGTACGCCTACAACTGATCGATACTGGCTGTGATGTATCGTCGATACCGATAGAAAAAGGAGGTATTTCCTCGAAGTGGTCGTATGCTTCTTCATCTACGACATCACTAACGCCGACAATACGTCTTTTTCCTGAAAGTGGCAAGTAATAAATAAGATGAACATTTGTACTCAATAAGGTGAACATTTGTACTTAAATAAGATTAACATTTACCTTGAAGCACAACATGTCTTTTCTTATCCGCCGGATCTTGAATGTAAAAAACTTGCATTGCTTGCTTATTTGCAAGTATAAAGGGATCGTCTCGATAAGCCCTTTTATTGAAGTCAACAGTTATAAACCCCATCTTGTCTTTTTTAACTCCACCGTGACCGTTGTCGATCCATGCACACTTGAATAAGGGTATCTTAAATTTCAGGTAATCTAGTTCCCAAATCTCCTCGATCCACCCATAATAAGTAGCCAGCCTAACATTATCACTAGATAAAGCTACAACAGTGACTCCACTATTTTGCACGGAACTTTTACCATCCTGTTTCCTTGTGTACCAGGTAAATCCATTCAAGTCATACCCTTGGTATGTCTCGACCACGGAATCAGGACGTCTTGATAACCATTTCACGGTTTCATCGACCTCTGTTCCTTCTTTCAACTGGTACTGTACTTTATCTTCTAGCCATTGGACAAATTTTATTTCATGCTCTATCGTAGAAATACAGGACCACACATTTTTGTCCCTCTAACTAAATGAATGGTCAAATGCACCATGGAGTCAAAAAACGATGGCGGAAAGTACATTTCCAGCTCACATAGGGTTAGTACAACACCTTCTTGTAACTTGTCCAAACTATTCGGATCAATCACTTTAGAGCAAATGGAATTAAAGAAAAAACACAACTTAGTGATGGTTTTCCTCACTTCTTCCCTTAGAATACCTCGAATTGCGACCGGAAGTAACTGGGTCAGTAGGACGTGATAATCATGTGACTTCATACCAAGTAATTTGTTGTCCTTAATAGAAACCTTTCTTGATATATTCGAGGAATAACCAGTAGGAACCTTAATATATTTCAGGCATTCTAATAAGCTTTTTTCTCTTGCTTTGATAAATTAAATTGTGCTGCAGGCAGCCAAGTTCGGCTTTTTTCCTTATCTTGTGCCGCTAGTTCTTGCCGGATCCCCATTTCAACCATGTCCTTCCTCGCATTTACGCCATCTTTAGTTTTCCCTTGAATTTCCAACATGCAACCGATAAAAGCTTCACATATGTTCTTTATTATGTGCATCGCATCTAAGCAATGCCTAATCTCCAAACTCTGCCAATATTCAAGATTTCAGAATATAGACTTCTTCTTCCATATCCCCTTGGATATCTCATTTGCAAATTTCTTACCAAATTTTACATTAATGTCCTTCACCTGTCGATACACCCCTGAACCGGATAACGGTATTGGGGCCTTGTCTTTTTCTACAGTACCGTCAAACCTTTCCTTGTCTCGACGGTAAGGGTGGTTGCGGTTCTTAATAAACCTCCGGTGTCCCAAGTAAACATTTTTTCTGGAGTTTTTCAGGTACACAGAATGGGTGTTTTCCATGCAAATAGGACACGCTTTCGCTCCTTTATTCCTATACCCTGACAGGTTTCCGTATGCAGGAAAATCATTGATTGTGCAAAATATCATGGCACGGAGGTTAAACTCACTTCTAGAGTGTGCATCATATATTTTCACTCCATTCTGCCACAATTCACCAAGGTCATCTATTAATGGAGCCAAGTACACATCTATATCATTACCTGGTTGCTTGGGACCAGAAATCAACAAGGGCATCATCATGTATCTCCTTTTCATGCATAGCCAGGGAGGAAGATTGTAAATACACAACAAGACCGGCCACGTAGTCTGCCGACTACTCATAATGCCGTAAGGATTCATCCCGTCTGTACATAAACCCAATCTCAAATTTCTAGGTTCACTGCCGAAATCTTCAAATTCCCTATCTATGTTTATCCAATCTGGAGAGTTTGCTGGGTGTCTGAGCATGCCATCGCCTTTTTTCCTGCAGTCTGCGTGCCATCTTAACAATTTGGCATCCTTTGCGTTAGAGAAAAGCCGCTGGAATCTTGGTATTATTGGTAGATAAAACACCACTTTTGCAGCTGGTCCCTTACTACCTTCATCTTCAATTTGATCGTCCCTCGGTTTATACCGTGACGCATTACACTTTGGACATTTATGCAAGTCTCCGTATTCATTCCGGAATAATATGCAGTCATTTGGACATGCATGAATTCTCTCAACTCCAATTTTTAAAGGACATAACATCTTTTTAGCCTTATAAATTGAATCTGGAAACTGGTTATCTTTTGGAAGAAATTCTTCAAAATTAGACCACTTCAACAAATTCTGACAAACACGACAAGGACAATACATTTTATCATCTTCTTTCATTTTCAAATTCTCTTTAGCACAAACCATAAATTCTTCAAGTCCTCTCAAAAATGTAGACGAACATCGATTACTTGAGTACATCCACGTCCGATTCATCTGAACAATAAAATTTATGCAAATTATTAGGGTTTCGGACCAATTTGTCATATTAGGTTTTCGGACCGGTCACCATCCTAGCCCGCTCTTTGGATACTCTGTCTCATTAGCGAGCGTACGTTAGATGCAATGTGCTATCTGAGAAAAATTCGGCAGCATTTCCCCTTATGTTCCCTGAATACGCCAACACACGATTGCTCGTGCGTACGTATCCGTGGGAACACAAGGGAAATGCCGCCGAATTTTTCTCAGACAACACATTGCATCTAACGTACAACTCGCTGTCCTAAATGAGATAGATCGTATCCAAAGAGCAGTACTCCCGACTGGGAGTACTATCCGAGATTAATCCCTAATGGATTAATCTCGGACGGGCAATGACCTAAATTCAGTTGAGTTCCGATATTTGGTTCCTATATGACAATACAAAATCCATGCCTATATATATGCAAATTATTAACCAAATGCAAATAATTTAAAAAAAGAGAAGTTCATGAAAATATATACTTTCAATCGTGTGACTTCCGATCCGTTGAATCGTGCGACTTATCCGGCCGATGTAAGATCTTCTCCTATTCATTGAGATCTTAAAATATATAAAAAAACAAAAATAACCATGAATTAATGAAAAAATCGAAATAAATAAGAAAAAAATGTAAAAATAAAAAATACGGTTCAAAATTAATTTTTTTTACCTTAAATCTGCTCTCCTTCTTATTCTCTTTCTAATTATTATTTTTTCAGATTTTTTAGAAAATTTTTGCTATTTTTTTGGAGTGAAGTAGGACACCACAAATCGCAATAAATGAGAAGATCAGAAAAGAGTTAACCTACTGTAACGGTTATTTACTAATAACCGTTACAAAAGATGGTTGATATTTATATATTTCTTTTTTCTTTTCTGTAATGGTTGCTGGGGTAATAACCGTTACAGAATATAAGAAATATGTAACGGTTATTATCCAACAACCGTTACAGAAGCTTCATGCATTTTTTTTCCTGACCATGACGGAAATGTTATTACGGTTGTTTCATAATAACCGTTACAGATTTGTGGCGCCAATTTTCCCGCCTAATGCCTCACTATTTTGTAACGGTTATTTCAAAAACCGTTACAGTAGTGCCTTTACAGAAGGTCCTTTTTCCCGTAGTGACTCCCTCTCCTCCTTCCAAGAGAGTCCATGGAAGAATGCGAAATTAATGGTTTCACTATTCCTAAAGGAACAAAAGTAATTATCAATGCATGGGCCATCGGGAGGGAGGCAAAATCATGGGAGGCGGCTGTGAGAAAGTGCTGCAGAAGATCATAGTATGGATCGAATGCGTGGCACTAAATTATTAAAGAACAATAGACAAATTGTCCTTACAAGTTGTATAACTTGAGGGGAGTGTTAAAACATGAAGTATGGCAGTGTGTGCTGCCATAGAAGATCAAAATAGGGCATTCGACCAGGTGTTCGGCCAGGTCCAGCCGAATGGTTGGCAGAACAGACGCGTTTTTCATACAAGGAAAGGTCCAGGCTGCACCAAAGTTGGAAATACGTGTATGGCACGTCCAGGGGTGTGGTTCTAGTATGTTGGGATAGTTTTCTTGTAAATAAAATGCCAAATGTAACAAATAAAAAAAGAAATAATGGGGAATTATGGAAAGGGGGTGTGTGCCTCTATAGGATAGTTTTCCTATTTAATATTCATCTTCTCCATGTAATATGTATCTCAGACATTAACAGAAAATAAAAGAAAAAGTGTGCGTGTGTGTGGAGGACGTAGGCACCAAGTTGGTGCTGAACCTCGTTAAATTCTCGTGTTCACTTGTATTTGATTGTATTGAGATCCTCGTGTTGACTAGCCCTAAGGGGCACGGTTCTTGTGCAGTTACACTTGGATCGTGCCTCCTCGAACCTAAAATCTAACTTCCGCTGCGTAGACGCTCGAATTCTTAACAATCTCCATACACCTTTTTGGTTGAAGAAACACCCACCTTTCACTTGCTTCGAGTCGTAACACCCATTCGGCCATCTATAGGATAGTTTTCCTATTTAATATAAAGAAAAAAATAAGGGGGAGTTGTGTCTCTATAGGATAGTTTTCCTATTTAATATTCATCTTCTCCATGTAATATGTATCTCAGACATTAACAGAAAATAAAAGAAAAAGTGTGCGTGTGTGTGGAGGACGTAGGTACCAAGTTGGTGCTGAACCTCGTTAAATTCTCGTGTTCACTTGTATTTGATTGTATTGAGATCCTCGTGTTGACTAGCCCTAAGGGGCACGGTTCTTGTGCAGTTGCACTTGGATCGTGCCTCCTCGAACCTAAAATCTAACTTCCGCTGCGTAGACGCTCGAATTCTTAACATGGTATCAGAGCGTGGTTCAGAGATGGGAGGACAAAACGAAAACGATGGAAGGCGAAGAACGACTCGAAGCAAGTGAAAGGTGGGTGTTTCTTCAACCAAAAAGGTGTATGGAGATAGACAACCGTTCGAGTGGCTTTCTACATTGACTTTGGAGCACGAGCAGTGACATAATTGTTGAAAACAGACTATTCGGCTGTGTGTACGGCCGTACAAGATCAAGAACAGGGTTATTGGCTATGTGCGCGTCAAGCAAATGATGCTCAAGTCTAACATGTGACAGGTCAAAAGATTCAAAGTTATTGAAAGAAGAAGTTGGAGACGTGTTGCGATAGAAGAAGACTGAGAGTAATCTGCTTGGAATAAGGTTAGTAAATAATATCTCTCATGTGTGATGATATGAATGGTGAAGGTGGCTTAAAGCAAAAGGGTTACTTGGTTTTGGTGCACGGGGCGTGCCAGGAGGGCACGGACCAAGTAAAATAGTTTGATGCAAGGCGCTAGGGTCTAGCACAAGAAGTGTGACTCGTGCCAAGTGAAGAAATTGATCCATGTGGCGGTGTGTGCCGTCGTTGTGTGTGCAACTCATGGAATATGTGAAACAAAGAAATTGGTGGCATATGTGTGCCAATGAAGACAAAAGGTGTATGCCTTAGAAGACGGTGTGTACCGGTGTGCAGCACTCCATGCAAGTGAGACATGACAAATCAGTACATGTCCACTTGAGGGGGAGTGTGAGAAAGTGCTGCAGAAGATCATAGTATGGATCGAATGCGTGACACTAAATTATTAAAGAACAATAGACAAATTGTCCTTACAAGTTGTATAACTTGAGGGGAGTGTTAAAACATGAAGTATGGCAGTGTGTGCTGCCATAGAAGATCAAAATAGGGCATTCGGCCAGGTGTTCGGCCAGGTCCAGCCGAATGGTTGGCAGAACAGACGCGTTTTTCATACAAGGAAAGGTCCAGGCTGCACCAAAGTTGGAAATACGTGCATGGCACGTCCAGGGGTGTGGTTCTAGTATGTTGGGATAGTTTCCTTGTAAATAAAATGCCAAATGTAACAAATAAAGAAAGAAATAATGGGGAATTATGGAAAGGGGGTGTGTGCCTCTATAGGATAGTTTTCCTATTTAATATTCATCTTCTCCATGTAATATGTATCTCAGACATTAACAGAAAATAAAAGAAAAAGTGTGCGTGTGTGTGGAGGACGTAGGCACCAAGTTGGTGCTGAACCTCGTTAAATTCTCATGTTCACTTGTATTTGATTGTATTGAAATCCTCGTGTTGACTAGCCCTAAGGGGCACGGTTCTTGTGCAGTTGCACTTGGATCGTGCCTCCTCGAACCTAAAATCTAACTTCCGCTGCGTAGACGCTCGAATTCTTAACAGCGGCAGAGGAGTTCATGCCAGAAAGATTCATTAACAGCCAAGTGGAGTACAAGGGCAAGAGCTTCCACCTCATTCCTTTCGGGGCAGGTCGCAGGATTTGTCCTGGTATAGCATTCGCAACAGCAACATCAGAGCTAGTGCTGGCAAACTTAGTGCACCATTTCGATTGGGAGCTGCCAGAAGGAATGACAACAGATGAGTTCGACATGAGCGAATCACCTGGTATGTCTGTTCACCGGAAGGACAGTCTTCGCCTTGTTGTTAAGCATGTTTTGGCCTCGAATTAATTGTTAGTTTGTGGCTTGTGCTATTATTAATTTACTCTTATGGTGGTTTTCTCTACATGTTAATTTGTGTGAGATAAAATTCGGTAATGGTCTACTTGTCAGTTTCCACAAGTTTTTCTGAAAAAAAAATTGGCAATGGTCTGAACTCTTAAGAAGTGGGAATCAAACAGTTTTTTTTTTAATTTTATTTTATTGTAAATAGCTGTTCTTATATAGACTTTGTAGTGTCGTCGTTGATTTAGACATTTAGTGGTACAATCTTTAACTATATCAACATCATATATAGTTCCTCTTAGGTTGGGTGGGAGGGGTTGGTAATAGAAACTATTTGCTTTATTGAGTAGTGATCGTTGCGAATTGGAATACGTATTTCATGTACATACACACACTCATGTATAATAATTGTTTGCATCCATTATCACGCAAAGGTAAATCTGTTGTAGACGTTCTTGAAATATTATTATTTTGGTGTACGGACCTCCCTTTTATCCTTTAGTCTCAATTTTATTAGCCGATAAAAGGGTACCTGTAGCGATCGATCGATAAGTCTCCTTCACCACATTGTGCATCCAACTTAGTGCCCAAAATAAAAAGATGCAGCTGTTTAATTATTAGGAAGGGCTGGAGAGGACCCATTTATGTTTGGTTACGGTAATTAGGGTGCAATTATGAGTCTACGACACCGCGAGTTAGGACACGTTCTATCTCAAGAAAGAACACTAGAATTTATTATTTTAAAAGATAGTCAGAATATATGAGTACTCGTCTTTTATAAAAAAAAATAACTTAGTCTGAAATAAAGAAAAATTACATAAGATTCCAAATAAAATAAATATAAAAACAACTAAATAATTAAAATTTTAAAATATCTGGGGCAAATTTTGGACCTTTTGGCACCCGACAATGGCTGATGTTGTGGTATTTTTTTGACAATGGCTGATACTGTCATTGTGCACAGAGTCCTCTATGCATCATGGTCACAATAGATATTTTTATTTGAAAATTGAAACCAGTGGAATCTTTCTATTTTTTTTAAAAAAAGAAAAATCAAGGGCATTAAATGCTGAATGCGCTAATCATGCTTGTTCGTAGTAGTACAGTAGTACTGCATACGTACTCATAAATTATGATCTTAAATTTATTTCTATATTCGGTTTAGATACAAGCAAAATTATTCTCGCATATGCGGTTGTACATTTTATCCTTATTATCATTTTCTGGACTTTCTTTTTATTAAAAAAAGGACTTAATTTTCTGACAATAAATATATTTCCTTATTATAAGTTGCTTGGAGTTCGCCTTCAAAAAATAAATAAATAAAATAATGAAAAATTGTTGCTTGGAGTTAATACTTAATTAATAGGCCCGAATATACCTTGTTCTTGTGCTTTATTATCTATTAATTTTTTGACAGCTACCATTAGAAAAAGGCGGTTCGCTCACTTCAAGCTATAGTTTTAGGGTCTAATTGTTGTATACGGGGTGATAAGGATCATCCCCATCATCTCCAGTGAGGACACATTTTAATTTTTCTATTTTTAGAATATTTTTGGTCCGCACTATCTTTTTCTGCCAATATAGTTCTCCTCAATCCATCTCCCTCTTCAATCCTCTTGACTGGGCTCGAGATCTCAGTTCCAAATCCAAAAGAGTTTGAAGAATTTTTTGTCGTGTCAAACCCATTTCAGAAGGACTTGGTGGTAATCTTTGGAGGTAAACAAGATTGGGATAGAAACCTTTGTGGGCTTGATACGTCCAGGTGATGAAGCCTGGGTAACTACAACAGTTACATATATAACTAACATCTGTGAAGTTACATATATAACTTCAACAACTATATATATAACTTCAATAGTTATATATATTAACTTCAACAGTTACATATATAACTTCAACAGCTACATATATAACTTCAACAGTTATATATATTAACTTCAACAATTACATATATAACATATTAACTTCAACAGTTATATATATAACTTCAACAGTACATATATAACTTCAACAGTTATATATATTAACTTCAACAATTACATATATAATTTCAACAGTATATATATATGTGTTGTTTGTAACCAATGATATATCCTTGTGTGCACTCGTGTATAGTCCTCTATCTATTTTTTTTTTATAAATTAAGGAATTCCATTAGCGAACACGGTCCTTATTTTTTTTATTAACTGATTAGCGTAAAAATATACGTTCGTGGTTTATACACCAATTGCAACAAAAATATCTACGATGGTCTGATGCGACTTTTTTATTAATTGTATTTAAAAAAAAAGAGAGGATGAGGATGATTTCATCATCCCCTAAATTTTCTTATTAATTAAGACATGTTAGATAATTAATGAAGATTTGAGGATGATGAGAATGATAGAATCTGTGGGATGATGGAAAGCAATTTCCTTGTTGTATAGATGTGGAGATCTGTATGTTTGACTTTGCTTCTATTAAAATAAGTGGTGGAGCCCACGAGAGAGCTGGACAGTTCATTAAGGTTCTGAGACGATTGTGAATTAACCAAATATTGGATGCCAATGACAACAGCTAGCAGATAACTTGGAATCACTTGAAAGGAACGGGGAAACGTCCTGAATTATATTGTAAAAGTAGTAGTACAATATTACTGTAACAAAAATTGATGTTTGCGTTCCATTATGGTTATAAATGGTTAGTAACGCTAATGTGATGAAAAACCATTATAACAAAAAAATGGCATTACTTCATAATTTGGCCTTTTCTACATTTTTACTTTCCATAATTGTTCTATCTATCATCTTTCTTAACTTGATTAACAAGAGAAGAAGCTTCTCAAAAAACCCTAAGAACCTCCCACCATCCCCTCCAAAGCTCCCTTTCATTGGAAACCTCCACCAATTTGGTTCGATTGCCCATCAATCTTTCTATTTACTCTCTCTTAAATATGGGCCCATCATGCAGCTCCAGCTGGGTGAAGTACCATGGCTTATAGTTTCTTCTTCAGATATGGCATGTGCCATCATGCGAACCCATGACAGCATCTTTGCCAGTCGTCCTTCTAGTGTTGTTATCGACATCCTTCGATTTGAAGATGTAGCCTTCGAACCCTATGGAGAGAATTGGAGACAGTTAAAAAAAATATTTACCATCCATCTCATGAGTGCCAAAATGGTTGGCTCGTACAAAACGGTTAGAGAGGGGGAGATCAACAGCTTGATCAGAAAAATAAGCAGCCATGCCTCATTGTCAAATGGTGGTTCCATTGAACTTAGAAGTCTTTTCTTCTCATTCATGACCAGTCTAATTTGCAGGGTTGTTTGTGGAAAATTTGTATTGGAAGAAGGAAGGTATCACACATTTAGAGAGGTGGTAGAGGAAAATTTTAGGTTAGCTAACCGATTTAGTATCGGAGACTTGTTCCCTTCTATTTCATGGATGGAAGCACTTATAGGATTAAGCAGGAGGGCTAATAGGAATAGGAAAAAATGGGATATGCTGCTTGATGAAGTTATTGAAGCTCATCTTCAAAGAGGAGAAAGTGATGGATGTCAAGAGATTAGCTTTGTAGACATGTTACTTTCTTTGAGAAATGAAGCAACTATAAATGTTGAGCTCACAGCAGGCCGCATCAAGGGGTTGCTAGCGGTAAGTCAGAACTTGGTCAAAGAAAAATTTTACTGTACTCGTTTTCAGTGAAATGTCTTTAATGATTTAGAGATCGGATGATTCAAGCCTAATTAGATTGCTATTAATTAGAAACTTTCATTTCATATATTCTCACTCTATCAGGATGCATTTGCTGCTGGAATTGACACAACCTACATCACCTTAGACTGGGCCATGTCAGAGCTCCTTAAAAACCCCAAGGAAATGAAGAAGCTACAAGAAGAGGTCAGAGCAATAATAAAGCACAATAACATGGTTACATCAGAAGACCTAACCAAAATGGACTACCTCAGAGCAGTAATCAAAGAAACTCTGAGGCTGCACCCTCCACTCCCTCTCCTCCTTCCAAGAGAGTCGATGGAAGAATGCGAAATTAACGGTTTCACTATTCCTAAAGGAACAAAAGTCATTATCAATGCATGGGCCATCGGGAGGGAGGCAAAATCATGGGAGGCGCCAGAGGAGTTCATGCCAGAAAGATTCATTAACAGCCAAGTTGACTACAAGGGCAACAACTTCCACCTCATCCCATTCGGGGCTGGTAGAAGGATTTGTCCCGGTATAGCATTTGCGATTGCAACATCAGAGTTAGTTTTAGCAAACTTAGTGCACCAGTTCGACTGGGAGCTACCAGAAGGGATGACAACGGATCAGTTCGACATGAGTGAATCGCCAGGTTTGTCTGTTCACAGGAAGGATAGTCTTCGCCTTGTTGTTAAGCATGTTTTGTCCTCGAATTAATTGTTAGTTTGTGCTATTATTAATTACTCTGATCGTGCATGGTTTTCTCTACATGTTAATGTGTGAGATAAAATTCGGTAATGGTCTACTTGTCAGTTTCCACTTGACAAGCTTTCTCTGAAAAAGAAATTTTCGGAAATGGTCCTCGGAAGTGGGAAATTTTTTTTTTGTGGGTTTATTGTGAAATAGAAGTTGTATTGTCGTTGTTGATGTAATCTTGACGTGGTACAATCCTTAATTTTATATCACCATCAATATTATTTCTCTTAAGTTGTGATCGTCGATCGCGAACTGGAATACAAAGTGTTTCATCTTAAATACACACACACATGGTATAAAGGGAATAATTTGCATCCATTATTTTATCAAAGAAAGGTAAATCATGTTGTAGTCGTTCATAAATATTAATTGTTCTTTTGATGTACTGTCCCTTTTGTCATTAAGTCTCAATTTAATATATTATCCGACAGAAGGAAATCCTGTAGCTATTGATAAGTCTCCTTCACCACATTGAGCATCCAATTTATATTTATTTTTTAAAATATTATATAAGAAAGGGTGCATTGATCGATAAATAAACCGTGTGTTGTGTATGTAGTCGTGTAATATATATATATATTTTTTGTATTTTATCAATTATAAAAAATGTTTATTTTTCTAGTCTTTCATGAAATAGCGAGTAGTATTAAATAATTTCTAATTTCACAAGAAAGAAAGGGAAAAAACAAAGAGAAAATTTAATTTATATTTTAATAATTGATTATAAAAAGGCATCATATGCTGCGTCTGGTCACGAATGTGTATCATATCGTGCCATTTCCGAAATAAAATCATGATTATAAATCGAACATTCATATAAAAAATTATCTTCGTTTAAACTAAAACATATTTTGTTAATTTGTTTTGACTTTTTGCAGTTCTTCCAATATATTTTGTCGGTTTGGTCTATTATTCGTCATTACCGCATATTTGCATCATTTCGAACAGAGAGTACAATGGCCACATCTAATTAGTTGCACATAACAATACTGTACACATAGTATGGCAGGTAATGATATGCCTAACAAGCATAATAGCCTCCTGCATACCTTCCCTTTGGGTACTCAATCATTGGCACCGGTGTTTTAATACCGTACAGTATACAAAAAAATTCTGGTATCCCAGAACCGGAATAGAGACTGAAAGGACGATATTTGATAAAATAAGACAAAACAACGGACAATTTTGTAAAATACTTGATTTCAGCCACTGACTGGCAGTATTACTGCTGGTATGGTATTAAAAATACCGAATGGCACGAATTCTCAAATACACCAAGTTTCAGCTTCAACACACAGCTGTCTTAATAAGACAATAACGCACTAACCAGGGTACCTTGATTTAAAAAAAAGAAGAAAGGGTACCTTAATTACCAGTTACCAGCCCAGGTCAAGCGTGCCAGAACAAAATAGAATTACTTTTGTTCTCCAGATATTATTCTTTAGAACTTAATTGTATTGCTAGGGTTTGATATAAACAGCCCTCTAAAATCTTATTTTAGCCTAGATATGTCAGTTTTCAGATTGCGCTACTTTCGAAGTTATTTTCCTTTACTTTTAATTCATAAGAAATCAAGCTAAGAGTCCAAGATTGTCATGATACCATCATTGCACTATTTCAATTTAATTACATTCAATCAAAATCACATCAGTTTTGTGCATTTTAGGACCCCTGTTTCGAAAACGATATTTCGAATTATGATGTCGGTAATCCATATCATGTATAAATTGTACATGTTATATTGGGGAAAGAACATTAAATCTAAAATACCGGACATGGTCCTTTCTGAGAAGCTAGAAACATTGGTGAATATATATTTTTCTAAATTTTGTACACCCGTTAACATGGGCTCATATATATAATATTAATTTAAGATGTCCGTTTTATATGATCAACTTAAAATTAGTCATAAATTAAAACATACTTCATTTTCTTTTTTTATAGTCAAAACATCATTTTCAATCACGTGAACTTTTCCAAAAAGCATTGATGACACGACAGCTAGTGTGTTATAATTTATGACAAGTTCAACCCCTCTGCGCTATAAATTATTATTCTATTACATCCCAATTTTAATGCAAAATTAGCAGAAAAATAAAGCATTATAAAACTGAAATGATGCTTCTTCAAGAGATGCAGTTCACTTCAATACAGAGTCTGCCATTACTCTGTATCTCTCTGTTCTCTATTTTCATACTTTACTCCATTGCAAAGAGAAAAAGCTTGTCA
Organism: Rhynchospora pubera; assembly: GCA_028095005.1. NCBI lineage: Eukaryota > Viridiplantae > Streptophyta > Magnoliopsida > Poales > Cyperaceae > Rhynchospora > Rhynchospora pubera. The sequence goes on along the minus strand of CM051462.1, from coordinate 153,269,616 downwards.
AAAAGCACTGGGAAGCTCATACCTTCCCCTCCAAAGCTCCCAATCATAGGAAACCTCCACCAATTAACCTCAGTTTACCACCAGTCTCTCTATTCACTCTCTCTGAAATATGGGCCACTCATGCTATTTCATTTTGGTGAAGTACCATGGCTCATTATTTCGTCATCTGAAATGGCATGTGACGTCATGCGAACATATGACCTCACCTTTGCATCTCGGCCTTCTGCCGTTGTCGCTGATATCCTTCGTTATGGTGACCTGGCCTTCGAACCTTATGGCGAGGATTGGAGGCAATTGAAAAAGATTTTTACTATCCACTTAATGAGTACAAAAAAGCTCATGTCCTATAAAACAATTAGAGAGGAGGAGGTTCGTAATTTGATAGTGAACATTGGCAACTATGTGTCCTCATTAAACAATATTCCAATAGAATTAAGCAAGATTTTGTTCTCTTTCATGATTGATGTCACATGTAAGGCTGTTTCTGGAAAATTCATTATGGAAGAACAGAGGTATGACATGTTGCGAGAGGTCGTAGAGGAGAATTTTCGTTTAATCAGCCGTTTTAGTATAGGCGATCTGTTTCCTTCATTTTCATGGCTAGAAGGGTTTGTAGGATTGAGTAGGAGGGCTATTAGAAATAGGAAAAAATGGGAGCTGTTGTTTGAAGAGGTAATTCAAGCTCATGTGCAAAGTGAAGAGAACAATAAGGGTGGAGATAATTTTGTTGATGTTTTACTTTCTTTGAAGGATGATCCAAGCATCAACCCTCCTCTCACCATGGATCAAATGAAGGGACTAATTGTGGTAAGTTTATATATTCTGTATTTTTTTGTTCTTTTGGGAAAATATGAAATGATTAAATAAAATAAATCCCTAGGTCTTGATATTCAAACGTGACCATATGTAGATTAAATTATTGATATGTTTTCTAGGATATTATTCCGGATAATTCGGTAAATTGCTGGAATAAGAGGACAAAATAAAGAGGGAAAAAACTTTAAATATGTAGCTCGTTGAGCACTTGATTGTTGAATTATGAATAATTTGCTTTTTCGCAATCAAACCTTTCAGGATGCATTTGCTGCTGGGATTGATACAACTTACGTCACTGTAGATTGGGCAATGTCGGAGCTTATCAAAAACCCTAAAATCATGAACAAGCTACAAGAGGAGGTCAGGGGAACAGTAAAGTATGGTGACATGGTAACATCAGAAGATCTAAACCAAATGGGTTACCTAAAAGCAGTTATCAAAGAAACCCTGCGACTACACCCTCCTATTCCCTTGCTGCTTCCGAGAGAATCGATGGCAGAATGTGAAATAAACGGTTTCACAATTCCGAAGGGAACTAAAGTTATTATTAATGCATGGGCTATCGGGAGAGAGGCGAAATCATGGGAAGCGCCAGATGAGTTCATGCCAGAAAGATTCATTGGTAGCCAAGTGGACTATAAGGGCAATGATTTCCAGCTTATCCCATTCGGGTCGGGTCGAAGGATTTGTCCCGGCATATTGTTTGCAACAGCCACGGCAGAGCTTGCACTAGCAAATATGATACATCACTTTGATTGGGAGTTGCCGAGTGGAATGGGACCGGAGGAGTTCGACATGACCGAGTCACCAGGATTCTCTGTGCATCGGAAGGATGAGCTGGAACTTGTTGTTAAAAAGTCCAGGCCTCACATTATATAGTACTATAGTAGTAGATACTGAGATAGCTAGGAAGCATGAGCTTGGGCTTGTTATTATAGTGGAATAATTAATGTGGTATGTGTATTGTGTAAAAAATAATGATGGAAGAGATAATTTGATCAGATTGTCCTTGGTTTTGAATATGGTCAAATAAGGTATTATTACAATCAGTATCTTCTAGGCCTGTTTAACGTGTTCAACGGCAACGGAAACCCACCTATACGTTTCCGTTCCGTTGAAATAACGATATATAATTCTTTACATTTGACGTTCTGTTGAATAAACGGCATAAAATTTTGTCCCGTTGCTGTTCCGTTCTATGAACGTTTTTTAACGTTAAAAATTTTGAATTACAAAATACCTTAAAAAACATAGAATATTGCAAAGAAAAGCATATTACAAAGTACCGTGAAAGCATTACACAAACGTTACAAGCATTCAGAAATTTATAAAAACAATATTACATAAGTATATCAAGCAGTCATAAATTCATAAAATATAAAAATAATATACTAAAACATTACAACCAGTATTGTGAACTAGATTATAAGCAGCGGTATACTAAACACTGACCCACATACTAACCCACAACCACAATTCCACAAAACATGACAAAGGATTGAAATATAAGCAGTGGTACCAAACACTAACCCATAAAACATGACACAATAGTTATAAGCAGTCACAAAGATGTACTGAATATTACAGCCAGTCACGAAACATTACACAAGCAGTCACTAGAAGCAAATCAGGTGGAGGTTTATGACCCTGCTTCAGCATCATTTTGAATTTTTTTTGTATCTCTTCAGGGGTTTCTTGGTGCAACTCAGACTTCATGCTAATATGAAGAGAACAAAAAGATATCAAGTAATTGCATTTCAAACTTATATCAATCAGTTGTATTTCAGAATTTATGCTACTTCTCAGTTACTGATCTAGTGTACCAGCACATGCAACAACAGTAAACAGACAATAGAATTTTTTTTGCAATTGCTACTTTCTCAGTTACTGAGTTACTGTACCAGCATATGCAACAACAGAATTTTTTTGCAGTTAATAAATCCTATCAAGCTATTGGAAAAGACTAATTGAGGAAAAAAAAAATACAAATAGTAAATCCAACAAGGTAATACAGATATATAAATCTTTCCAAAATATTAAATACTGATTAAAAAAAGATCAAAAGTAAAGTCTTTAATCATTACTTCAATAATCCAGATTTGTTTATTTTTACTGTATTAGCATATGCAAACTAGTTGTGATCTAAGTAAATTTGATTTATATACAATAAATGCGAAGATAAAATATATATATAATATTTATACTTATCAAACACGATAGCTAAATTATTTCAATTTGAATTTTCATCAAAAGTCATTTGACAAAGTAGAGAAGAACAACAAAACCTTGACCCAGATATAACCTCAAGCATTAAAGCATTTCAAGCAGTTAAAGCATTTCAAATAGCAACATAATTAAATAAAATATAAAGTTCAGATTTCATACTCATCACTTGAAATGTCATGCTCATGTGCTTTTGCTTCTCCTATCCTTGCACAACACGGACAATTATAGCCTCATAAGACTAGCAAGTCCGTAAGTTAGTTGCAAGTTGCAACCTCAAACCCTTCAATAACTTCAAAATAAAAAATATATATATATATATGAGACGAGTAGAAACAAAAATCAACTCTTAATCAAAGAAAAATAAAGAAAAAATAAGCATAAAAGAATAACATTCCTCTGACCCAAACCCTAGTTGCCGGCAGTGCTGCCTTGGCCATCAGATCGGACACCATCTCTCACCTAGTAGGCAGCAATCAGGTGAGGTTGTGAGGGAGAGTCTGAGAGGCTAAGAGAGGTCAGGTGAGGCCGTTAGGGAGACGAGAATCGAGGTTATTTAGGCCATGAGGGCTGAGAGACTAAGAGAGGTCAGGTGAGGCCGTGAGGGAGGAGAGAATCGAGGTTATTGGGGTCGTGAGGTCAGGTGAGGCCATGGGGGAGAAGAGAATCGAGGCCGTGACAGAGGAAAGAGCAAGGAAAATCAGAAAATCAAGGAAGGAGGAAGGAGGCGGACAACCCTAGAATGGGTTTTTACTTTTTTCCCAGCCGAGAGTCGAGATACTTCGACTACTACTCTCCTTCTCTGCTATATTTCAGATTTTAATCCCATAAAATTTTGGAAGGAACGTATCTGAAACGTGCACGGAACATACCATTCCGTTTAACGTTCCGCTCATTCGAACGGTACCTGAGTGAATCCCGTCCTCCGTTTCGTTTCCTGCGACGGAACACTAAATCGTTCCGTCACTCGTTCCGTAAGGACGGAACGTGACGGTAAACGACTAACGTTCGTACCGTCGGCAGGCCTAGTATCTTCCGAATTTGATCACTAGTTTTGCAAATTTCAAAGCTTCATATTCATCATGATCAGTGCGAACACAACCTTAATCCTAACAAAGATTTAAATAGCGGATAGCGGATTGGTAGCGGACAACCTTATGTCATAGCGGATAGCGATCATTTAGCGGCCGTTATTGTGACACCCCAGTACCGAGGGGTACGACAGCCGCCGCAAATGCACGCTTACCTTCGTTCACTTGCAAGGCTTGCTATAATAGTTTCTGATTCAAATGATCAAAGCACCACACATGGATGTACATGAATTTACTATAAAATATGCAATGTTTGATCATAGGCAAACACCTAAATTTATATGTAAAAGTACAAAGCTAGATGAGCATCTTTTCAATTTAAGCATTTTATTTATAGAAACTATACAATTCCATATCCATATATATAATCATGTAACAAGCTATATAGACAATAGGTAAAATCCATGTACATTTTCAAAAGATATAGTTCAAATTGTATATATATCTAGTTAAGCAATTCATTTACGTGGGATCAAGCACCTGAGGAAAGACTAACTATCCAACTTTCCAAATATCCATGACATTTAGATCTCTACATTGTTACAAAAATATAAATGTTTTTTTTTAACATCCAAACAGAACTACTGTTCTAAATAAAAGATAATGCAATTAAAAACAAGAGATAAGATCTCTCAAAATACAAAATACAAGTACACATATATCTTAGACATGAAATTTACAAATTGATTAAGAAAGTAATACCAAAAGCACTAGACATAACAATTTCAGTTCTCTACTATATGAGATAACAATAGTTCTCAAGTGTAATTTAAGATAGTAAGTTGCAGCTAACTAGACAAGAATCAAATAACAACACCATTTCTCCAGAACGTACAAACTAGATGTACCTAAATGCTTTATCCAAAAGTACACATATCTATTATTCACATAAGTAAGGTGAAATTTATATTCTAAGAAAACAAAAATGCAAGTGTGCATTTAATAGCTCTGAAACTTGCAGACTAGTGTTTATGATATAAGCATCACACCTAAATGCAAGAACAAAGTTTACATAAGCATTTATGCATATATTACATATCTATGTACTACTGAGCATGAGCTAACTGCACTACCATCACAACATATGAGAGTTTGCATAGTTTAAAACATAAAAGTTATATATGACATACAAGAGTATAAGCTTACTAGCTTAATAATTCAGAAATATCCAGTCATATATATTTAACAACTGTTAATATACAAGTTTGGTTTCAAAACTAAAATGCAATAGTTGGAGTTCACATGATGCTCACCAAGGGATAATAAAGGGCTTAATCCTTTACGATTCTGATCCCGCTTGCTAACTTTGGAACCCACAAAAAGTGAAAGAATGAGATAAATAAAATTTATCTCAGTACGGTATTTAGTTCCAGCCACTTGAGTTTTAAATACAAGTTCAGGGACTAAATACATTTCTAAGTTAAAATACAATTTACAAATCAAGTAAATAAACATTTACCTTTATTTCAAATTTCAAATAAGAACAACAAGGTTAGATTAAACTAGTTAACGCAATATGACATGTGAGCTCGGCACCAATTCAATATTAATTCAGATTCCAAGTATAACAAATACCCGCTCATTAGATTGGACATTTATCTAATATGCAAGTCTGGTTTTATATGTCAATAGCAAAGTCAAATATGTCGCAAGGCCCCTTCTCTGAGGGCCACCAACAACCAATCAGATATGCCACGAGCCTCCTCTGAGAGCTACCAATGGCCAATTCAATTCAGATATAATTCAATCAATAAACATCCAAACGTACAAGCAAGCTAGGAACACTCACACTCCGGACCATTCTAGACTAGACCTACTGAAACCCGGTATATAACCGCTTATTACACGGTGCTTGGTAGGATGGGTCATGACTCCACCTCCAAACATTACGAGTGTCTATCTCAACCACACAAGCTGTACTTAACTCATTCAGAACACCATTCAATTGAATACAATTCAACATGCTATTTTACAATCATGCATACTTTATACATACACAAAATTTCATGAATGCAACAATTTATGAACACAACATGCAAGCTGTTAATTATGTCTTTAAATCTGTATATAAACAAAATTAAAACTCAAGTGGATTCCGTACCTTAAACAACAGCAAAAACCAAATAAAAAGCAAGCAATCAACTAATTGTACAGTGCCTCAGTCCTGTTAGCTGCTCTTAAATTTCGATTCATAACCATCCGACTCTAAAACAACACAAATTTCCTTTTTAGTTTCAAGTCTCAAATAAATTCACTTTTACATTTAAAACTGTTCCCAATTTAATAATTATTGTTGTCCAAGATACCCAAAGTATGTAAATATATAGACCTTTCTTAACATCAATTTTAATGTATTCTATGTTCAAACTAGATAATATTAATAGAGCACAATTTTATATGTCTATTGATAATTGGTGATTTTAAAGGCTAAACAATAGTTATTAGTACTAAACAGTAGTACTCCAAATGGTGAAACAATGACACTAGCAGCTACTAACTTCTAGAGTGTCATACCAAAATGTTGACCAGAACTGGTAAGGTCTTGTACTAGTACTGAGGGAGTCTTGTACTAGTACTGGTTCCCTCTGTAAGGTCTAGATATAAAGGTCTAAATATACCAATTTTAATGTTTAATATGTACAAGCTAATGATAGATTTTAAATAGGATCACTGGCAATGACAACCAACTTTGATTCGCCTTAAGTTCATTAACAAATTAGTCAAACAAGAAATAATATAATTAATTCAAAATCTGTTCATAAAAAAAATAGAACCCGGTTTGATAAGAAAGAGAAAAAGAAACATATATAAATAACTTATACATGGTAACCAAATTGTACCAACTCAGTTTAGACAAGATAACCCTTAACTACACAATTTACACATCAAATTATCCATATTAACCAATTTCTATGGCTGGTTTGTATACTCAGGAAAATAAGAATTTAAAGAATTCGAATGAGCATTTAGGTTGAAAACTATTAATATCTCCACCATAATAGAAGAAATTAAAGAAAAACAATTCAGATTACAAAAGAGAAAACATAAATTAAATGTATCTGTAAAGCTTCCTGACACTCTGAATTCGATTTATAAAACTGGTTTGAAGAATTTCAACTATCAATAAACTGGTTTGATAGAATTGACAACCTTACTTGAAATTTCTGTAGCAAACCCGACTTTCAATAATACCATTTCAAAATTAGTTTTGTGGTAACTAGCATATGTGATCGGTGCTGAGGGTACTGGTCAAATTAATTCCTTAAAAACCGATACTAATTCGTTTGCAGTATAGTTTAAGGGTCGAATCACGGGGACGGACTATTCCTTTTCTAAATTCAAGCAATTTGTATTAAAATAAATTCTTTAGATTAAATAGTTTAAATTCCCAAACAGCTCTAAACATAAAGGTAGATTGAAAAACTTGGAATTTTAAAATTCTAATTTCCTAGAAAAACTTAGCTAATTAAAGTTTAAACGATTAACAAACGATTAGGGGTTCAGGTTTTCTAACTTTTCCTGTCTGTCAAGACTGGAACGGACCGTTCCATCTCTGGGACGGACCGTCATAACCCTGTCAGATGGTTGGAACTGTCCGTTCTAGGCCAGGACGCCCCCTCTCGGGCGGTCCGTCCTTACCTTGGGATGGGCCGTTCCAATCATCCGATGTTTGTCTTGTCATCCTACTTAATTATTTGCTTAGTGTTTTTACGTGGAATAGATCAAACCTAACCTACAGACTTGCGCTCTAACTCTCGTTCAGGTCAAGTTGTGGGGTTCTGTTTGATAAGTCCTAAAAACTTCTAAATTTCAACTCTCGTTTCTTGATTTAGATGTTTCTAACTGGTTTCTGGGTCTTGGTAAACTCTCAATCTCTCGATTTATTGAGTAAAACTCTAATTTCTTAAAGTTTGGTTTAATCCTTTCAGATATCGCCTACCTAAGTGATCTAGGTGTTTACTTGTTATTGCAGATAGACTTTGTTTTGACAATTAAACTAGGCCTTTGTTTAATGCAATAGCCAAATCTAACATTAACAATTTGCAAAAAAAAGATAGAATCGAATTTCAGAAATCAAAAACACAACTTAACTTAGCAACTAATCAAGTATTCAAACAAAACAAACAACTAAAAGAAAAGTTATCGAACCATAGCCCCTAAACTAAACTACTCCATGCAAGAAAAAGCAGGTTTCATCATACAAAAACACAAAGAAAAAGGAAAAAACCAAGTTACAACAAGATGTGCTCGAAAATCGTCTATCTCCTAAGCTCTGTCCTGTCTGGGGCGGCCCGTCCTGATCCTGGGGCGGTGCGTCTCAGGTTGGTGGATGGCCGTCTCGACAGGGTGGTTGCCTTGCTCCTTTCTGGCTCTCCAAACTTAGCAAATTTCGACTCCTTCGATTTGGAGCCAGGACAGAGCTTATATAGGCTTCTTGGGGAGTCCCAAAACGTGGCATTGTGGCTCAGAAAGGCGGTGAAAACTGAAGAAACCACCTCACCAAATCAGGCACTCTATATTTAGCAATCTCGAAATAGCTCTCTGGCCTGGTTGTGGACTGGGACGGCCTGGTCTGAACATGGGGCGGCCCGTCCCAGTATGGGTTGAATGCATCGTCTGGATTCCCTCTGCCTGCGTCTGCACTGAGGTGGGACGACCCGTCCTGTGATTGGGGCGGCCCGTTCCACCTTGCTGGATCGGTGCAACTTAGTCGATTTTCTCCTTTTTTCGCGCCAAAGTGTGATGAACCTGTATAAAAAACTTGCCGGGCTACGGCTGATCTTTCCTACATCTAACATTAGTACAATTTAAAGGAAAATGAGTAAAAACACAAGTAATTTGAACGAAATTTGGGGCTTATTCTGGCTGAAAATCAAGTACGGAAACCGTACATCAAAATCCCCCAAGCTTGAACATTGCTTGTCCCCAAGCAAAACTCTGGACTTAGACCTGAATTAGACCCTAATTGAGTTCAAATTCCTGTGCACTAACTAGTTCAAAGAATCCTTCTAGTTAGACTTAACTGATTGTGACTTTAAGTTACAAGGGCATTTTCAAAAAGTTTTTCCATTAAGACCAAATTATTTTATTTTTGAGTGACTTAACTTTTTCTGAAATCAAACCAAAGATCCTCACATCACATTGACTCTGTTTCATTTCACTAAGCATTAAATCAGTTAATTCTTCAAAGATTTTATTCAGTTAGAAATCAAGTAGAAACGGGATCGAACCTGCTTAACTCAAATAATTCAGAATAACTCCAGGTTGTTTTGCACAGACTTACGAAACTTCAAACCAGAAAATTAAATAACTTAAAAGAAAAATTATTTACAATATACAATTCTCCTGGGGCAAGGAGGTTTTTCCCGAGGCGGAGAAGTCGGCCAGATAAGAGCGGATTTTTAGAGGATTTTTCCTCTTTATTATTATTTTTTTTATACCATGAATCTCTTTCTGTTTCTTACCCATGGTTTATGGAATTCTTTTAATCCGCAAGTACCTATAGCCTCCTACAGTGTCCATGGCACTTCACCACTTTTTAGTTCCCCTTTTTATTTTGTTTTTGATTTTTTTTTATTTTGATTTTGAAAATAAAATTGCGAAGGTTTTTAGTTTCTGAAAATCTGTGCAAACCATCTTACAGTTATCCTTATTTTTGAGTTACTCAAATGATCTTAGGCGAACTAAATCAAGCCCTTTGCCGGCTCTATTCAATACAACCGAATAATTGCTTTGAAATTAACTATCCAATGCTTAGCAAAACTACTCCCAAGTCAAATGAAAATTACTATCCTTAGCTTGCCTCAAATTAGTTTAGTCAAATTGATTTTGCAAATTAAAAATAAAGTTTTTAGTTTTTCTCAGAATCTGCCCTAATTCCCTAAGTCACAAACATCAAGTTTTAGCTAAACGATCCTTAGAACTATCCTAAATGCATCTTAGAATGATTTAATTATGCAAATCCTACATGTATATACAAAAACTGCCAATGCATTGTGTCTGGAACGGCCTGTTCTAGCTTGGAACGACCCACTGGGGCGGACCGTCCTGATGGTGGGACGGACCGTCCCAGACACAATACTTGACTAGTTTCAATGTCTCAGACAGTGCTGGAACGGGCTGTTCTAGACTGGGACGCCCTGTTGGGACGGGTCGCCCCATTGGTGGGACGGTCCGTTCCAATACTGTCTGAAACTGGCAATATGATGTGCAGATGATCTAAGTTATCCGTTTTTTCGATTTTTCGATCCTTTAACCCCCCCCCCCCCAAGCTTATCTACTGGACTGTCCCTAGTCCTAGTAGATGCAAGAAAGAAAATAAAGGAGAGAAAAATAGAAAAACGTACCTGAAACTGGCTCAGAACTGTGGTGGGTCAGGTGGCGGTGGAGCTGATGGTCCAGGGCCAAAGATGTGGCTCGCGAGGCGGCTAAGCAGATCATCGTTCCTTGCATTGCGCTCATCTTGCTGCTGCCTCCATCTCCTGTTCTCCTTCCTTTCTTCATCAAATGATGCCTGCAAGTTCCATTGAGCGGTGTGGATGTCATGCAGCATGTCAAAGTAGCGCTGGTCCGATCCCCTGCCGTATCCCGGCTGCCACTGCGGCTCAAACCCTCCATGTGGGCGTGGCGGTGAGGGGGATGGATGAATGTCCTCCATGCGGATCCCACCCCAAGTGAAGTGCTCGCCCTGAACATCATCAAAGGGCTCAATGTGGGGCATCGATGGGAAATGGGAGGGATGCTGAGACGGGTGGCTAGAGGCACCTGCTGCCTCTGCCTCTGCCGATGTACCGGCGCCTGCTTCCCTAGCAGCGGCCTCCATCTCAGCCAATCTGCGCTGCATCTCTTCCTCTTCATGGTTGATCAATCGTCCATCTCTATCAACCAGAAGCCAGGTCCTTTTGTTTTGGAGATCAATGGACCTGGTGAATGGAAGCGGGAACCGATGGCGGCCATAACAATACTGATACTCGGATCCAACCTGGGCCACCATCCCCATCTCAACAAGCTGCCTCATGCCTATCCGGTTTGGTCCCCGCTTCGCCTCAGCTCATCCCAAGGCACTGTAACATCATACTGGCGGATCAAATGAGTCACGTATCTGCCCACTGTGATTTGACATGTGCCTGCCCTGAGATTGTTAGCATGTTTCTCGAAATGCTTCATCATGAAGTAGGCCAAATTGAGCTTTGCCTCGCCCTTGGGATAGAAGATCTGGTTGAGAATTGCTTGCTCACCGCGAGTCAACTTGACACCCGACTCACTTTTGGCAAAGATGGTAAGAGAGAGCATCCGCTGTATGAAGCGGATAGTCGGGTGCTGGATGTGGGAGGAGCGACGGGTGTTGACTGGCTGTCTGTGCTCCAAAGATAACTCCTCCCAAAGGTTGTCCTCAAAGAACTCATCTGTTATCTCACCATTTTCCAGCCTAAAGAACCGGGCGAAGTCATTTTCATTGCAGATCATCTTCTTTCCGTTCGCACGGAATGTCATCTGCCAAAGATCATCCTTGAAGAAGAGGTCAAGGGTACAGAGAAACTCCATGGTGAGGGCCGTATAGGCTGGAGCTCTTATCTTCCAGAATCTCGGGCGAAACCCGACAGATCTGGTAAGACGGAAGAAGTCATCGCGGATACCAAGCTGATCTAGCACCCGCAATGGCCTTGGTGCTTTGGAAGTGCTTGTTGCGGAGGTTTTTGAACCTCTGCTTGGCATCTGAGCCCTTGAGGCGGATGTGCACATCGGCAAGCTCAATTTCAGCGGGCTGTGAGGGGTAGGTTTGCGTCTCAGGGACGAGATCCTCCACCTCTTCTTCTTCTGCCTCTTCTTCTGCCTCTGCTGCTGCATTAATCTCTGCATCAGTGGCAGCGGGCTCAGGCTCAGGTTGAGCTTCAGGCTGGTAGGACTGAGCCGTATCAGCTGGCTCGGTCTGATCATCAGCCATGTCTGACACTGACTCTAGCTCGGACCAGTAGTACACGTAAGGAGATGGCTGTCTACGCCTGACCCAACCCGCAAATGGAATGATCTGGTCTGGATCCTCAACTGTGTACTGTGAATGAGAGACGGGAGGCGGGTTGACCATGAACTCCCGCGGATCGAGCGGGTACTTGTCAAGCGGTGGAATGGGGCTGTCTTCTTTCGTTGACCACCCACCGATGCCCCTGGTAAATGTTCTGGGCACAAGAATCTTCCTCTTTTCAGGCTTTCGCGGGAGATCGCGAAACAAATATTTTGAGATTTTGTCTGAAAGTCTCCCTGAACTCCTCCTCTGCATGGAACGGGTCGGTCCAGAAATGGGGCGGTCCGGTCTGTCCTGGAATGCAGTGTTTTGGCTGTTTTATGGGTTTGGGGCGGACCGTCCTGATGGTGGGACGGGCCGTTCTGGACTAGATGGATAAGGGTTATAGGTCTGGAACAGGGCGTTCTGGTGCTGGAACGGAGGGATTATGGCAGGGTTTGTAATTGGGACGGGCCGTTCCAAATGTGGGACGGTCCGTTCCAATTATGGTTTGGGCAGAAAAAGGGCCAAGTACCAAAGGCTTTATCCGACGACTTTTCTATTTTGAAATTGGTACTGATTTTTGGTGCAAAGTGAGTGGAATTGGTTTAGGGAATATAATGAGAGGAGAAAGGGTTTGATTTTACCGGAAAATCCAGAGGAAATGGCGGTGGAGGCGCGGCGGCAGTGGCGGAGGCGGCGGATTCCGGCGGAATCGAGAGAATGGGGAGGAATGGTTTGGCTTGGTCGTTGATGGTGTCGAGGAGAGGCTATAGGTGGTGTCGGGCGGCGAATGTGACGGCGAAGACGGTTGCGACGGCAGATGTGGCGGTTGGACGCGGCGTGGCAGCGGGTGGGTTGCGGTGGCAGCGGCGGGGTGGAGCGAGAGAGAGAAAGTGAGCGAGAGGAGAGGGCTAGGGTTCCGGCGAGGCGTCGGCGGCGGCGTCTCGTCGGATTTCGCGAGTGGAGGAGAGTAGGGGTCGGATGGGAGAGAGGAGGGGTCGGGTGAGGGAGAAAAGAAAGGGGTTTGGCTGGGTTTTGAAATAGAGAGAGAGAGATAGAGGGAAAGGTGGGGTCGTGGGTTAATGGGTGGTTAATGGGTTTGGGTTAGTGGGTAGTTACTCGCCAAAAGTCATGCATAACTGTCGGATTTCAAAATGGGGCGGACCGTTCCATGTTTGGGACGGGCCGTTCCATTGGCTGAGTCCACATGCTCAATTGCATGGCCTTTCCACTCCGTCCTGAACCAAACCTGGCCGTTCCACTTGTTGGGACGGGCCGTCCCAGTATTGGGGCGGTCCGTTCCAACCAGAATTTCCTCCCCCAAGCTTGTCTTTCTCAGTACCTTATTGATTTCCTCACGTTTTCTTCCTGAAAGTAATCAATCACATCACAATTAAGCCAAGTATTCAGGTTATTTATCCTACTCCTAATTTTTTTATTCTTTTATTGTTTTTCAAATTTTTATTTTATTTTTAACTTTTTTGACACAAAGCAAATTGAATAAACGAAAAAAATAAACTGAACCCTTGGGTTGCCTCCCAAGAAGTGCTTGTTTAAGGTCTCAAGCTCGACCCCTTATGTCTACGTCTCTGCGGGTGAGGGATTAGTCAAAAAGCGCACTTCCCCTCCTTCTGTGCTAGCATTTGGATCAACGTAGATCTTGAGCCTCTGTCCGTTCACCTTGAAGGTTTCATCTCCTTCCTTGTAGATGTCAACAGCTCCAAATGGATAGACTCTCTTCACAACGTAAGGGCCTGTCCATATAGACCGGAGTTTACCTGGGAATAGCCTCAACCTGGAATTGAACAGAAGCACCATATCCCCTGCTTCGAAGGATCTCCTTTGAATATGCTTGTCATGCCAGAGCTTAGTTTTCTCCTTGTAGATCCGTGCATTGTCATATGCGTTTAGCCTTATTTCCTCCAGCTCGTGCAAGTCCAGAATCCTCTTCTCTCCAGCTGATTTATAATCCATGTTGAGTTCTCTAACTGCCCAATATGCCTTGTGTTCCAATTCCACTGGCAAATGACATGCTTTTCCATAAATCAGCTTGAATGGGCTCATGCCTATAGGAGTCTTGAAAGCTGTCCTATATGCCCATAAGGCGTCATCCAATTTTAATGCCCAATCCTTTCTTGTACTGCTCACTGTTTTCTGCAGGATATTCTTTATTTCTCGATTTGATATCTCAACTTGGCCACTAGTTTGCGGATGATAAGGGGTTGCCACCTTGTGTCTCACTCCATACTTCTTTAGAAGATTCTCAAACTGTTTGTTAATGAAGTGTTTGCCCCCGCCACTAATGACTGTCATGTTGCTGAATCTGCATGCTTGCTCGGTATAGCTTCCACCCATTTGGACACGTAATCAACTGCCACAAGAATGTACTCATGGCCGCATGAAGAAGGAAATGGTCCCATAAAGTCAATCCCCCAAACATCGAAGATCTCAACCTCTAGAATAGGATTCCGAGGCATCTCTTGGCGTCTCGAAATGTTGCCTGTCCTTTGACATTGATCGCAAGAAGAGATAAATTTTCTTGCGTCCTTGAAAAGCGTGGGCCAAAAAAATCCAGATTGCAGAACTTTGGCCGCGGTCTTAGACACTGAGGCATGTCCTCCGTAAGCTGAAGCGTGGCAATTATGCAGGATTTGCTCAATTTCGCTCTCCGGTACACACCTTCTGAACATTCCATCAACTCCAAATTTCCACAGGAAAGGGTCCTCCCAGAAGTAGTATTTAGCGTCGGCTATGAATCTCTTCTTCTGCTGGAAGGACATCTGATAGGGTATAACTCCGCTCGCTAGATAGTTCGCAAAGTCAGCATACCATGGAGTCGCCTGAGTTGGGACGGACCGTTCCAGATTGGGGCGGGCCGTTCCAACTGTATCGCCTGGCTCAGACAGGGCCATTCCGGCTGGGACGGCAGTCTTGACATCATTTGCTGTGGATGGGACGGGCCGTTCCACGCTAGGGCGGTCCGTTCCAGACTGGATTGAGTACAAATGTTCGTCTGGAAATGAATCGTTGATTGGCAGTGTCTCGGATTTGATGCCTTCTGCTTTGATCCTGGATAAATGGTCAGCAACACTGTTCTCTGTACCTTTCTTGTCACGGATCTCAAGATCGAACTCCTGAAGCAAGAGAACCCACCGGATGAGTCTTGGCTTGGCGTCTTTCTTCGAGAGTAAGTACTTGAGTGCAGAATGATCGGTGTAGACTATAACCTTTGAACCGATCAGGTAGGACCTGAACTTATCTAAGGCAAAGACTACTGCAAGTAGCTCCTTTTCTGCTGTGGTGTAGTTGATTTGTGCTTCATCTAACACCTTACTTGCATAGTAGATGGCATAGGGCTTCTTATCCTTTCACTGTCCGAGTACTGCTCCAATTGCATAATCACTTGCATCACACATCAATTCGAACGGTTCATCCCAATTTGGAGGTTGCAAGATCGGGGCTGTCACGAGTGTTTTCTTCAATCTGTCAAATGCATCAACGCAACTTTTATCAAAGATAAATTCTGCATCCTTCATAGTCAAGTTTGTTAAAGGCTTAGCAATCTTAGAGAAATCCTTGATGAAACGCCTGTAGAAACCGGCATGACCAAGGAAACTCCGAACATCCTTTACACAAGTTGGCTCCGTGAGCTTCTCAATCACTTCCACCTTGGCCTGATCAACTTTAATTCCTTGTTCCGAGATTATGTGGCCCAGAACGACTCCTTCTTGCACCATGAAATGGCACTTCTCCCAATTCAAGACTAGGTTAACTTCTTCACATCTCTGCAATACCTTTTTCAAGTTAGCTAGACAGTGATCGAAAGTTGTACCATAGACAGAAAAATCATCCATGAAAACCTCCATGTCTTTTTCTATACAATCAGAAAATATAGCCATCATGGCTCTTTGAAATGTTGCTGGTGCATTACACAAACCAAATGGCATCCTACGGTATGCATAGGTCCCATATGGGCATGTAAAGGTCGTTTTTTCCTGGTCTAGGGGGTGAATTGGTATTTGAAAGAAACCAGAATAACCATCTAGATAGCAAAAGAAAGAATGCTTAGCCAAGCGTTCGAGTAGCTGGTCAACAAATGGCAGAGGGAAGTGGTCCTTTCGGGTAGCTGCATTCAGCTTGCGATAGTCCACACACATTCTCCATCCTGTGACGATTCTTGTTTGGATCAGCTGGCCTTCGTCATTCTTTATCACGGTTGTGCCTCCCTTCTTTGGAACAACATGAATGGGACTAACCCATTTGCTGTCTGAGATGGGGTAAATGATCCTTGCCTCTAGAAGTTTATGGATTTCTTTCCTCACAACTTCGCTCATGTTTGGGTTGAGTCTCCTTTGATGCTCCACAGTTGGCTTGGAGTCCTCTTCAAGTAGGATCCGATGGGTGCAAATCGAGGGATCGATACCCTTTAGATCCTCAATCGAGTATCCGATTGCTTTCTGATGAATTCTCAGTTCTTTTAGTAGCTTTGCTGTTTGATCTGCATCAAGATTGGCATTAACAATAACAGGAAAGGTCTGATCTGGGCCCAAGAATTCATACCTGAGGTTGTCTGGCAGGGCTTTCAGTTCTGGCCTGGATTTCGCATCATCTGAATCGGGGCGGGCTGTTCCAACCTGGGGCGGTCCGCCCTGATTTGTTTCCAGGCTGAGAATTTGTTCGATTTCAGCTGGAGATCGCAGCTGCATGATGGCTTGATCTGCCTTGATCCGGGGTGGTCTGTTCTGTTCCTCTCTGGCAGCCAAGTATTCAACCATTTGTAGAATTTCGTTGAATATTAGGTCTGCCTCCTCCTCTTCAGGTCTGGCCGAGAAGGAATGGTATGCCTGAACAATACGTGTGTTGAAGGATTCTTCAACAATGGCTTCCAATGATTCCACCATAAAGATTGAGTCAATATGGTCAGGCATCTTCATGGCTTTCTCTACATCAAACTCCACTTTTTCATCTCCAACCTCTAGGATCATCTTGCCGGTCTTGCAGTTGATGAAAACTCCAGCTGTGGTGAGGAAGGGGCGACCGAGGATGACTAGAACATCTGGATCTTCTTCCATATCCACAACCACAAAGTCACAAGTTACAATCAAATCGCCAACTTGGACTGGCGCGTCGATTGCTATTCCCAATGGCAGTCTAATTGATCCATCAGCAAGCTTTAAAGTCATGCGGGTCGGGCTCAGCTCCCCCATTCCTATTTGATTATAGACTGTCTCGGGGATGAGACTAACGCTTGCTCCGAGATCCAGCAAGGCCTTCTTCTCTTCTGCATTCTCGATTTTACATGGGATCGTGAACTTGCCTGGATCTTTCATTTTGACCGGCATCTTCTTTGTGATCAGGGCGCTGCATTCTCCGGTCAAGGCCATGGTCCCGCACTCCTCTAGGTTTTTCTTGTTGGAAAGGAGGTCCTTCAAGAATTTAGCATAAGACGGCATTCTGGTTAGGAGATCAGTGAAGGGAATTGAGATCTTGATCTGCCGTAGAATGTCCAGGAACTTCTCGTACGCCCTGTCCTTCCTGGCTTTGGCGAGTCTCTGTGGATATGGAACCTCAATAGCTCTGTTGGAAGGAGAGGTGGCCCTCGGGGCTTGCCTGCTTGTGGCAGTCGAGGTGTTTGGGACGGTCCGTCCTGGGTTGGGGCGGTCCGTTCCATCATCTTGTTCCGCTGCTGGTGGGCTCGTTCCAATGTCTGCCTCAGTGCTGGGCTGGTCCGCCTGATCAGATTCTACTCCGTCCTGAGGTGGGTCGGGCCGTCCCAAAATGGGGCGGGCCGTTCCAGATAGTCCTGGAGGAGAGTCTGAGGGCATTTCAGGCCCGTCGTACCTTGTTCCACTTCTCAATTGATGCGAAACGCTCTTCATATCCTCCCTAGGGTTCGGTTCGGGTTGGCTGGGGAACATTCCTGGTTTGGTGAGAGCTCCGGTGCTAGATTGAGACAACCTTTCGTCGAATCTTTGAAGAAAAGCCCCCATGTCTTCCCTGATCTTCTCCAACTCCCGATGGACTGCATGATTGAAGATTCCCTGACTCTGCATGAATTTCTCAACCATGGGCTGCGTGAGTGTCTCTTGAGGGCGTTGTTGGTTCCTTGGTGGTCCGGCTTGGCTGGGGTTAGCAGCCCCATTTGGATTTGAGTAAGAGAGGCCTGGATGGTTCCTCTTGTCGCGATAAGCATAGTTGTTGGTTGGCGGGAAAAAGGAAGGAGGGTTCATGAGTGCATTCACCTCTTCTGTCTTCTCTTCTCTCTCAACCAAGTGGCATGCCTTGGCCGTATGTCTTTCTTCCTCGCAAAACTGACACTTAGCCACCACCTCAGCTGGTTTCTTGTTGAGATTTTTGATCATGACGGTCAAAGAATCCAGCTGTGATTGCATGTGGGTATCCTTGTCCACTTCAAGAAGTCCTCCTTTCTTCTGGGCTCTGACTGACCAGTTGGTTTGAGACCTGGCCATGTTCTCAAGTAAAGCCTTCGCTTCTCTGCAACCCATCTCAAGGAATGATCCACCTGCAGTTGAATTAATATTCTGACGAGTCATATCATCCAAACCATCATAGAAACTGACAATAAGCCTATTTTCAGGTACATCATGGTGTGGACACATTCTCTGCAGGTCTTTGAATCTTTCCCATGCCTCAAACAGGTTTTCATCTGGTTCTTGTTGAAAGGTTAACAATTCCCTAACCAATTTAGTTGTTTTTACCCTAGGATAGAACCTATCTAAAAAGGCTTTGGTCAAGTTTTCCCAAGAATCAAATGGTGCATCATTGAAACTGTTAAGCCAATCCTCAGCTTTGCCCTTAAGAGAGAAAGGAAAGAGAGTTAAGCGGATTTTTTCTGGATCCACATCTTCAGGGACAAGGGTCGTGCAATTGCGTAGGAAGCTTTGCAAATGGCGATTAGCATCTTCGTTGGGGGCTCCACCGAAAGCTGAGTCCTTGATCAAAGCGATCAAGCTTGGGTTGTAGTAAAAGTCACGGGTTCGCTCAGCCTTTGGTGGTCTAACTCCAAGTCGGACATTAGTCGCTGTTGGTGCACTGATCTCTCGGAGAGGTCGATTGGCCTCGGCTTCCCTTGCTGCTTCGAGGGCTTCTCTAAGGGCTCGCTGGACGGGAGTCTCCTCAGGTCTTCCCCCATTGCCTTTCAAATGGTCTGCCATGTTTTCTTCGGGTGGTGTCAAAGGTGGTTGAGTTCTCTCTGGATTTCTGCGGTTGCGCTGGTAAAACTGGCGAAACGGTTGAATCAGAGAGCCTTCCCCCTCCTTTATGAGCTCAGCTAAACCTGGGGCGGTGCGTCCTAAAATGGGGCGGGCCGTTCCAGATGAAGATGGGCTCGATTGTTGATTCTGTCATCCTTCTCCTTGTTGACGAAAACTTGTATCACGTGCGCTGCCTAGTTCCTTCTCCTTGTTAGCCAGCGTATGCGACTGCCAAATTTCAGAAACAAAAGAAAAGGGTGAAGAGAGATTGAAAGAATTTAAGCTAAAACAAAAGTAAAACTTAGTAAAAGGGCACTGTCTCCGGCAACGGCGCCAAAATTTGATCGGTGCTGAGGGTATTGGTCAAATTAATTCCTTAAAAACCGATACTAATTCGTTTGCAGTATAGTTTAAGGGTCGAATCACGGGGACGGACTATTCCTTTTCTAAATTCAAGCAATTTGTATTAAAATAAATTCTTTAGATTAAATAGTTTAAATTCCCAAACAGCTCTAAACAGAAAGGTAGATTGAAAAACTTGGAATTTTAAAATTCTAATTCCCTAGAAAAACTTAGCTAATTAAAGTTTAAACGATTAACAAACGATTAGGGGTTCAGGTTTTCTAACTTTTCCTGTCTGTCAAGACTGGGACGGACCGTTCCATCTCTGGGACGGACCGTCCTAACCCTGTCAGATGGTTGGAACTGTCCGTTCTACTCTCGGGCGGTCCGTCCTTACCTTGGGATGGGCCGTCCCAATCATCCGATGTTTGTCTTGTCATCCTACTTAATTATTTGCTTAGTGTTTTTACGTGGATTAGATCAAACCTAACCTACAGACTTGCGCTCTAACTCTCGTTCAGGTCAAGTTGTGGGGTTCTGTTTGATAAGTCCTAAAAACTTCTAAATTTCAACTCTCGTTTCTTGGTTTAGATGTTTCTAACTGGTTTCTGGGTCTTGGTAAACTCTCAATCTCTCGATTTATTGAGTAAAACTCTAATTTCTTAAAGTTTGGTTTAATCCTTTCAGATATCGCCTACCTAAGTGATCTAGGTGTTTACTTGTTATTGCAGATAGACTTTGTTTTGACAATTAAACTAGGCCTTTGTTTAATGCAATAGCCAAATCTAACATTAACAATTTGCAACAAAAAGATAGAATCGAATTTCAGAAATCAAAAACGCAACTTAACTTAGCAACTAATCAAGTATTCAAACAAAACAAACAACTAAAAGAAAAGTTATCGAACCATAGCCCCTAAACTAAACTACTCCATGCAAGAAAAAGCAGGTTTCATCATACAAAAACACAAAGAAAAAGGAAAAAACCAAGTTACAACAAGATGTGCTCGAAAATCGTCTATCTCCTAAGCTCTGTCCTGTCTGGGGCGGCCCGTCCTGATCTTGGGGCGGTGCGTCTCAGGTTGGTGGATGGCCGTCTCGACAGGGTGGTTGCCTTGCTCCTTTCTGGCTCTCCAAACTTAGCAAAATTTCGACTCCTTCGATTTGGAGTCAGGACAGAGCTTATATAGGCTTCTTGGGGAGTCCCAAAACGTGGCATTGTGGCTCAGAAAGGCGGTGGAAACTGAAGAAACCACCTCACCAAATCAGGCACTCTATATTTAGCAATCTCGAAATAGCTCTCTGGCCTGGTTGTGGACTGGGACGGCCTGGTCTGAACGTGGGGCGGCCCGTCCCAGTATGGGTTGAATGCATCGTCTGGATTCCCTCTGCCTGCGTCTGCACTGAGGTGGGACGACCCGTCCTGTGATTGGGGCGGCCCGTTCCACCTTGCTGGATCGGTGCAACTTAGTCGATTTTCTCCTTTTTTCGCGCCAAAGTGTGATGAACCTGTATAAAAAACTTGCCGGGCTACGGCTGATCTTTCCTACATCTAACATTAGTACAATTTAAAGGAAAATGAGTAAAAACACAAGTAATTTGAACGAAATTTGGGGCTTATTCTGGCTGAAAATCAAGTACGGAAACCGTACATCAATATGCTAATATAAATAGTTTTCTTTTCAGTCTGAAATCTAAATTTGCAAGTGCACCGGTTTCAGTCTGAAAAATTGTAAATAGTACAACATTCCAAAAATAACATGTTTTAAAAAATTCGAAAAAATAGTAATAAAATCTAAAAAATTGTAAATTTTGGTTTGATATGAGATTTCAATATGTAGATTAGATTGATTAAATTAGATTTGTTAATTTACAAAAATATTTCCGAAAAAGTCCGTGGTGCACGAAATTCCCTATGCACTATGGTGCATATTAAACATTTTCTATATATATATATATATATATATATATATATATATATATATATATATATATATATATATATATATATATAAGTATACTCCAACATACGGATCAAACCCGTATGCTGGACTCATTTTTCAAAATCTAAAATACAAACAGTCGATTCAAACCGTTCAACTTGTTCTCCATATAAAAATATCCTTCAAGACCAAAATTTACATTTTTTTTAGAATGTTTTTGTTATATATTGTGCTTTTTTCAAATTGAAGGATCGGAAATACCCCTTTATAGTGTTTTTTGAAAATAGCATAATATATAGCAAAAAATTCGAAAAAATATAAATTTTAGTTTCCTAGAAGATTTCAATATGGAGAACAATTTGAATGGTTCGAATCGACTGTATGAATTTTAGATTTTGAAAAAAACACCAACGTATGGACGATCCATATGCTGGTGTATACTTTAGCTAATCTCTCTCTCTCTCTCTCCACACACACACACACGAAGAGGGAATTAAGCAAGAATAATATCGACCCCCAACCCGCGATCTCTCTCTCTCTCATTTCCTTACTACAATTAAGCAAGACTACATGACAATTGAACTTGCTTGATGAGGTTCATTTATTGGAAAATTTTTGTCGTAAGAAAAAAGTGCAACTGAAAATTTACGAATTGGATATTATATACTCCTTTAAAATTAATTAGCTTCAAATTTCCTTTTCGTAAGACCAATACACAGGCAACTGTTCCATAATGAATTTGGGTAGATAATTTGTGATGATACACCAATTCTGTTATCAATTGTTCTGTAATTAATCTATGACATGAATTTCTTTTCGAAAGTGACGTTTAGTAAAATAAAAGATTTAGGAGAGTAACAATGGACTCATTTTAGTGGAGGTCATAAAAACGGAAATGTCAGGACTCTTAGTACGTAGAAAGGCGCAATAAAAATACATGACTTTTATGCTGGCAAGCGAAATGTCCAAAAAAAGAAAAAGAGGAAGTCATTAGTGAAAAAATTGAAAAAAAAAAAAGGTTACGGCGCTATGGATAGTACCGATCCAAAGGTGATATGGCTTTAAATAATATATTTTTTAAAAACTTTAAATGGACGATCGAAGCTACTCATTCAATCTGTTGTCTCTAATTAACGGCTTAGACGGGTGAACAGGCATAATTTTAATTTTCTATATCGGTATGATCAATTTTAGTTCAATTCAAATAAGGTTTAATACCACAAGCACACAAACAAATCACAACACAAGTAAATAAAGAGAAGAGAGAAAGAGTTGACAAGCGATGTGATTACGGAGTTCCGAACTGCTAGATTGAACTAGCCTTAGTCGTACGTTTCCGAGAATTTCGCTACAACGAAAGGGCGCGTTCCGTTCAATTCCACCAAAAACGAAACTACAAGCTCGAACTGAATCGCCTCGTCACAAAGACTTCGAGGTTGATCAACCTAACTTTTAACTAATCAACACAAACACTCAATTGATTTGAGGCTCTAACCAAAACACTCAAAAGTATAGCTAATTGAACTAAGGGTTTGGTCTAAGCACACTAATCTTAATGATTTTGTAAGAATAATGCTCAAACACAAGAGAGAATCAATTCTAATTGGTTGGAGCTCAAAGAGAGAGATTTAGCAAGGTTTCAAAAAATATCAAATCAGTCCCAAGGGGTCTGATATAAATAGGGGACGCAACCAGCTCCAAACCTGTCAAAAAATTAATTCTATCGTTGCCTAACGTTATACAACGTTGTACAATGATCAATATGATCGTTGAAATTTCAAACGGCTACTTGACAATACCGTTGACAGTGTCATATTGTTGTGCAACGTTCTGTAGCGTTACACAACGTGGGAGAAAACAGTCAAAGGAATAACTCGACAGTTCCGTTGGAACATGTCAGAGCGTTGTGCAACGCTGGAGAGCGTTACACAACGTTCTAGCACAGAAGATAAGAGGAGCAGTTCGTCACACAACGCTGAATGACATTACATAACGTGGGCGTTGTACAATGCTTATTGACGTTGTCCAATACAACCTGCAACTTTGCATGTAAAATGCGCTGCTCAACACAAGACATTGTTGTTTGAGCAGTGAAACAATGATGTCTGAGCAGCGGAGAGAACCTTGACTCAAAAGAGCGTCGTGTAACGTTTAATAACGTTACACAACAATGGTGCGGCATCATTGTGCAACTTTATAAAGCGTTGCATAACGATCTGAAGTGTTAGTTGAGATTGGTGTTGTTTTGCAAATCGGCAAATCGAAAGTTAATTGCTTAATCCAACACAATCTATACATAAAATTTTTTAAGAAATTAAATGTTAGTTTTTCCAAAATTTGTATTTACAAAATTAATGACTTTTCTTTTCTATCTGGATATATAGTAAAAATACTTTAAAAGTAGAATTTACTGTCATAAAAGATTTCAATATTTATTAGATCGAATTGAATTAGTTGTTTGAATTTTGGGAATAAGCATCTTTTTATATATTACCAAATACCAACTGATCGATTCGACAGGTCAGGTATAGTTCTTAAAGGGATGATCATTTATGAGGACTTTTTATATAATTACCAAATACCAACTGATCAAATTCGATATTATACCTAATACAACAGCATCACTAAAACTAAATCACATGAGCAGGTCAGGTATAGTTCTTAAAGGGATGATCATTTATGAGGACTTTTTATATTACCAAATTAATACCAACTCATCGATTCGATACTATACCTAATACAACAGCATCAGTAAAACTAAATCACATGAGCAGGTCAGGTATAGTTCTTGAAGGAATGATCATTTATGAGGACTCGTCATTTGTCAATGGCATAGGGAAGAAATGAACTTGTCCTTAAAAAAAAAAAAATAAAATAAAATAAAAATTCCTATCCTGCTACTACATCAAATCTCAATGAATTCCAAGAATTTTTACTTACCATTCGTGGTATGAATTCGGGTTCCTCCTCCAACCTTGTCTAATCAACTACACATGGTAACGCAAGAACGCAATACTGTCTCTGTCTTCCCTCTAATATAGAGCGATGAATTAGATGACCACCTATCTCCGAAAAGGGCCAAAACCTATTCCTCTTCCACGCAACACTTCTAAAGGAAAATTCAAATGTAACCCAACCAAAACAAAGATCTAGTGGAGGAAAAGAAGATGAATTTTTCTTGAAGAGCTTTTCAGTCAATTACCAAAAGGCGAATGAACAAGTGAACGAGCTTTGGTGCCTGAAGCAGTGATTTGGCAACTTTGAATGGTTGAAAACCTAATTTTGAACAACTCTAGACTTTTTAAAACAGAGTTACAAGGCAACTTGTACACTCAAATCTCTTCTTAAGAAATTATAATGAATTACTTGCAGAAAGAAAATTACTTTTTATTCCTTAGTCTGTTATGTCAACGATGGTTTTGCCGGGATTGATTTTGAATAGGTGACCCATTTATTTTGTTCCTTCTTATTTTAAATAAATGTGATACACAACAAAAATCTCAAACTGATACATTTTTTTTTTGTTCTGTGTTCTGTACATAAGGTTTCATACCACAAAAACAAAAAGGTGGTATACAATTATACATGCAGTTTCGACAGCAAGTAAACAAAAGAAACACAACTATATATGTATGAAGTAAAATGAGAAATATTTCTTCAATTGGATGGATACGGTTTCACTTTTTAGTTTTTACTTAAAACTAAAATAGTCACCATATCCAACTAAAATGAAAGGTAATTAATTACTGCCTTGCTATAATTTGTTTAAAAGAGAATTAAATTTTGGTGTAATGCATTATAATAACTGCCCATGGTCGATTCGTTATCTTGTCCTTTTTTAAGAAAAGAAAAAAGAATTTGATGAAAAAAATTGGCAAACAACATTATCTTGCCCTTTACGTACTAATTTAAATATGAGTTGAAAATAATAAAAATTTTCTTATAATTTCATCAAAATTTGTCGACATATTAGGTGGGCGTGTATGCTAGTTGAAGTTAAATGAAGTTATAAAAACGTGTATGCTAGACAGGTATTATATTTGTCAATTTGCGTGTTTTCGTATTTTTAATGCCCTTTATAGTTTATTCCACCCTAATGGAATTTATCTATAATAAAATGTTGGAATAAATAAGTGGAGATTTGCATAAATCTGAATAAATCTAATTATCAATATGTTATAGATTGCATAAAGAAAATATCATTCACAATGAATATAGTCATAAATCAATGCGGGTATTCACTGATAACATAGTTCTTCAGCTTCTTCCACACAATTTTTAATGGTATCTTTTATTCTCATAAAATTCTTGACTATCATTGCCTCCGTTTGGATGAGAGAAGAATGAGGAAGAAGGAAGAAGAAAGAAAAAAAAATTATAAACAATCCAAACTCTTCACAAAGTTACACACTTCCCAATACTTCTTCCCACTTCTTCCCTTCTTTCCTTCTTCCCACACCTATCCAAACGGAGCCTATAGAAGTTACTTGTTGCAAAGAATATATTTCGCATAAACAGATAAAGTTTGAAGTTTTTAAAGCTATGCCACATTAACAACGTTTCCATCCATTCGAAACCATATGATTCTTTTTCATTTTTTTGATCAGAGTGCTAATATTTTCTCATTGTTACCTCATTATATTCATCAGATGACTCATATTTAAAAATAGATTAAATGCATATTTGCTTTAGGTGCAATGCAAACTTTAAAAGTAATGAAATTTCTTTTTTCTATAGGAAATTTTCATCATGTGGCAAATCGTAGTGGTACATTGTACATATTTTTCAATATTTTAAAATAAATACTTCTTTGTGATCTTTGTTGAAATTGTCATGTAGATATGTACGAAAAGTTTGTTTTGTTCGGATATATACCTCTCATTTCAGAAAGAAGTACCGAGAATATTATCTAGTCCAGAAAATAGAGTCTTACACTTTGCGCTATAAATAAAGCAGTTCAAATACAACACTTGTAGCAACACAAAAAATTACCGTTGAGCAGAAAATGGTGCCTCCTCAAGAACTGCATTTCACTTTAATGCAGAACTTGCCACTACTCTGTATATCCCTGTTCTCTGTTTTCATACTTTACTCCATTGCAAAGAGAAAAAGCTCCTCAAAAAACCCTGAGAAGCTAATACCTTCGCCTCCAAAGCTCCCATTGATAGGAAACCTCCACCAAATAAGCTCACTTTACCACCGATCTCTCTATTCACTCTCTCTGAAAAATGGGCCCCTCATGCTGCTACATTTTGGTGAGGTACCATGGCTCATTGTTTCGTCATCTGATATGGCATATGCTGTCATGCGGACCCATGACCTCACCTTTGCCTCTCGGCCTTCTGCAGCTGTCACTGAAATCCTTCGTTACGGTGATGTGGCCTTTGAACCTTATAATGAGGACTGGAGGATGTTGAAAAAGATTTTCACTATCCACCTGATGAGTGCAAAAAAGGTTAACTCCTATAAAACAATTAGAGAGGAGGAGGTTGGAAATTTGATTGACAAAATTAGAAATCATGCCATCTTATCAAGTGGCAATCCTATAGAATTACGTAAGTTATTGTTCTCATTCATGATTGATGTAATATGTAGAGTTGTATCTGGAAAATTCATCATTGAAAAAGAGAGGTATGCCTTACTGCAAGAGGTGGTAGAGGAGAATTCTCGATTATTTGGCCAATTTAGTATTGGCGATGTGTTTCCTTCTTTTTCATGGCTAGAAAGGTTTATAGGATTGAGCAGAAAGGCTAACATTAATAAGAAAAGATGGGACCTGTTTTTTTTTTTTGAGGGTCAGTGGTAAAGCACCATGCCGATAAATTTCATTAATAAAAAAAAAAGATACAAATTACAAATAATTAGAGGAAAAGAAAAAAAAGTAACACTATATAAAAGTAAAAAACAACAAAACAAAAAGCCTGTACAAAATAAGGTAACTAAGTCAGAGCTTTTCAGGGACCCACAAGTGTTAGAAAAGTGCATAATTTTAAAAATTTGTGTTAATTACACTTAATTAATCATTCAAAACACCATATGCACATAAGGATCTAGTGCTAAGTCAATTGACATAAGAGAATAAGAGGAAAATCGATACCTCATCCAATATAGCAATTGGATGGCTCGATCCATGGCATGGGAGTTGGTGACGAGCCTCCATGCGTCTCCTCCTTCGTCGGTTGATCGGTCTCGAGTCCACCAAAGAGGTTAACCATAATCTTCAACTCTTGTGCTAGCAAGAGGAAGAAACAAGCTAATTCCTCTAGGTTTCCTCTCTCATTTAGCAATTAACTATATTAATTTGTGAAGAGGAGTGCTCAACCCATGAGCTAGAAAGGAGAGGAGAGAAGAGAAAGCATGGAGAAAATTCTGAAAATTTTCTCCCTTGGTGAAATTTCGGCCATAGAGGAAGAGGTGAGAGAGAAAGATGTGGAGGCTAGGATTTTTCCTAAACTTGACCCCTTTATATAGTGCTCTCTACACCTACCTACCACAAATAAATTGTGGAGAAAAATGCCCTCTTGTGGCCGGCCCCTATTGAGGCTTTTGTGGGCTACACCAAGTGTGTTAAAAGCTCATTAATTCAATCCATTTAATTGCTCTTTCAACCAACCTCAAATCGGACTTTTATTTAACTAATTAAATAAAGACCCAATAGCTCAATTAATTTAAATAAGTTGAACATAATAAATTATTAACTCATTAATAATTAATTTGGGATTAGCATATGCATTGATTTATTTCTATATGATCCCTTTGACTTAATTAATTATAACGGTCCGCAACGCTATACAATTAATTAATCAAACTATCATATTTTCGCAATACGCACTGTTAAGAATAAATAAATAATGCACTGTATGGTTAAAGTTCTATTTGTGTGATCCTTTGAGGATTTATGCTAAGTTAGACATGGAAATAAATCGTTATTTAATTCCAATAATCATAAGCGGTATCTAGCAACACGTTATGATTTCCAATTCGCATAAATAGTGTATTGCTACAGTATTTAAATCCTGCATAAGAGAATAAAGGTATTTCCCTATTTTGATTCTTATGTCACACGATATCATTGTATAATCCAAGATATGAATGTGTCATTCTTGCAGATTATACGTTTCCTGATCTAGAGATAATTGTATAAAGTTGCATGCAAACAATCTATCTCCATCAAGGGGTCCAAACAAATATCGTCACTCACTAAGCAAATTAATGAGGGACATACAGTTTTCTTGATGATTAGCTTTTCCCCGCACAATTCAAGAGAACATAAATAAAGTCCGTATAGCAGCCCTTATCGGTAATCAGCGGTAGACGATATTTATTGAACCTATCCTCATGTGGAAAAGATAAACATCTCAAACTTAGAACCAAAATCATAAGGAAATAAACAATGACACATAACACAATCCATATGTTTATTTCAATGGGTCAAGTCCTGCGCTATGTTCCATAACATACACATATACAATTAAGTTGGTAACTCTTTACCTATGATTTGTAGAACTTAATCATCACTTAACTTGCATACTAATCTTATAAGATAATTAATGTTCCTTGTTAATTATCAAGATTATGGACCATTTAGATTTATTATTGTCATTTTAAAGAATGATCCATGGAGATCTACAATTCAGATCCTCAACCGGAATGATCTGTCAATAATAAACCTAGGAACGGATGATAAAATATCATCCAGAATGAACGAAGGTTTTGCCAAAGAATTGAAGATGCGATTATTACGCTCTTTCCAGATAGTCCAGTTGGTGGCCGCCCAGATAGTATCCCAAAGGTCATAATCTCCTGATCTGTTCGTAAGCCAGAAACCAGGTAGATCATCTGTTAAGGAGAAAGTAGGGAGGCTGTAATGTTGGCGCACCTTGTTCCAAACGGAGGAGGCCAGGCGACAGTGAAGGAAGAGATGGATTGCCGTCTCGAACGGTCGAGCTAAACAGCAGGGGCAACCAATGTTAGCAGGCCAATTTCTTAACAAGAGATTTTGTTGGGTAAGTAATCTATCCTGTAGCTGTAGCCATAGGAAGATTTTCACTTTTGGGGGTGCTTTCAGCTTCCAGAGTTTGAGGTGGTAGGGTGATCTAACACCAGAGTCAGACAACATAGCATAAGCACTCGCAGAAGTGTACAAACCCGAGGCAATCCACCGCCAAGACATTGCGGGATTGTTGTTGGAGAGATCAATCGAGGCAGAGAAAAAAGGAAGGAACTTCATAATGTTAGTGAGCCCATTTGAAAGGAGATTGTTATGGGCTAACAAGGCAATGTCCTTCGTTCCGTAAAGCGACTGTATGATAGAAGCCCAGGTAGAACTAGGCTCTGCAATCAGTTTCCATAACCATCTAATAAGCATAGCTTGATTTTGCAGAGTTAGGGGTGTAGCACCTGCTCCAATTGACTAGACAATGACCGCCTAGATATTTGTCCTTGCCCTTCCAAAAAAATCTTCTACGAATTCCGTCTAAGTGAGTTATCAGCCAATGTGGAAGTTGGATCACTTGCATGTAGTGAAGAGGTAGTGCGGTAAGCACTGCTTTCACAAGAGTAAGCCGAGCAGCCGAGGAGAGAAATCGAAACATCCAACCGTCTAACTTCCTTTGAAAAGCATCCAATAAAGGCTTAAAATGAATATTTTTTAATCTGCGGATGGAAAGTGGCAATCCCAAGTAGGTTACTGGCATATCCTTAGGCGCACAATTCAAAATTTGTGAAAAGGTAGGAAGAGAAGCATCTGGAATGGCCACCGGGACGAAAAGACTCTTGTCATCATTAATGTGACGACCAGTTAGCTTGGCAAAGTTGGAAAGGATTTTCCTAACAAAAGCCAGGTTTCGAGGGTAGGCCTCCAAGAGTATGATTGTATCGTCTGCATACTGTAGTGCCCTTGGAGGGATAATGACAGGTCCAATGGTGAGGGAGGAGGCCTTCTGAAGGAACGATTGTAGGGCATCTGCCACTAGAATGAAGAGTAAAGGCGAGAGGGGATCACCTTGCATTAAACCTCTACGGTGAAAAAAGTAGTCAGTGATTTCCCCGTTAACCTTAATAGCAGAGGAGGAGGACTTCAGAATAACAAGCAACCAAGCAATCCAACTAGGAAGGAACCCTCGCTCCGCTAGTAAGTTTATCAGGAATGTCCAAGAGATCGAGTCAAATGTTTTAGCAAAGTCCACCTTGTACATTAGTGCAGGAATTTTGCGTTTAAGATAGTAGGACAAGTATTCCCTAGCAATCATGAAAGATTCCATAACAGATCGGCCTTTGGTAAACGCTGTCTGGAAGGGAGAGATAAGTATGGGCATAAAGCTTTGAAGATGATTTGCCATAATTTTGGTGATAATTTTGGCTAAGCAATTAATGACACTAATTGGCCTAAAATCGTTTACATTGCTCGGTGAAGACTTCTTTGGGACTAGAGTAATGATCGCTTTATTGATTTTTCGAAGGTCAAGGCTACCTTGTTGAAAGGTAGCTAAGGTAACCATAATGTCAGGTCCAATTATCAACCAGAACTTTTTGAAGAACTCTATAGGGAAGCCGTCTGGACCCGAGACTTTAACTGAAGGGAGTTCTTCAATTGCCTTTAATACCTCTTGCTCGGTGATGAAGGCTTAGAAGCTAGGATATCAAATAAATTTACAAACCTAGAGCTAACCTCACTAGTCTTTTGGAGTACAGCTTTAGGGTCGAACCCAAGGAACGGTACAATTGATTACCAGACTTTACTTCCTCACGAAAGCTAGACAATTAAATTTTTATGGAGTTTTTGGTTGATTAAATCTAAAGGTGCAAGTAAATAAATATTTTTGGGTGTTTTAACAATATAAAAGACGTCTTAGGGTTCAGGTTTCTCCTCGGTTTGGACTCTAGAACACAGATATTATCACTTTCATGTATCAAACAGTGTTTTTTTCAAGCATATACTGTTATGTTCGGTCCGAACAGATGGTATAAGTGTGTGGTTTTGACTCTTTATGAAAGTTTATGCTTTGTGCTAGGGTTTGTTGGTCAAACCTAGATACTCTAAACCTCAGCTTTCGCTTGTTGGACTAGACACTGGTTCAATCACAACCTAACCTAATTAACTCAATTGGTTCACAACTTTTGGTATAGAATTCAATCAACTAAAACTTTTTTGTTGGAGTTCATAAGGATATCTAGAGGACTTTTGGACTTGTCTAAAAGTTACACTTTTGGTGTCAACTAATCTCACCTTTCGGATCTACGATTTATTCCAAATACTTTTCTAAATTATCTTGATTAACCTAACTTTAGAACTTAACTAAATGCGGCCGTACATCTAGAAGTTAATTAGACTTAACCAAGTAATTAAAACAAGCAATTAACATAATTCTCAACAAAACAAATCAACGAAACATATCATATCATATTAAGTCAAATCACAACACATCGAAACCTAAGTTACTTCCCTACTCCTAAGACAACATAAATCTAGCCTAACATGAAAGCAAAATAAGATACAAGCTCCATCAAATCAAGTATCAAGAGAATGGAAGAAATAAACCAAATCGTTTCTAACTCAAGATACAAAACGTCCAGAGCCGTGGTTGGGTTGATTCTGCCGCCGTCGAGCCTAGAATTGCTCCAAAGATGATGTCATGGTCGTGCTATGATGCAAGATGTGGAATCCCACGCCTTTCGGCGCGAGAACGGGGATGGAAAGGTTGCCAAAACGTGATAGGAGGTGGAATTTCGTGTATGGTGGCTTTCCTCTTCTTCTTTCTGGCCTAGGGGAGTTTATATAGTAGTTTTCAGGTGCTTGGGAGGTTGCCTGATCGTCAAGGCAAGAAAATATGCCAAAATACGAGTTTCCATGTTGAAAATACTTCCAAATATGATTTTTCGGTAGTCTGAACAGGGATCTGTTCGGGTTTGACAGGATTTTGTTCAGTCTGAACAGGGTTCTGTTTGGGTCTGTCAAGCTTTTGTTCGGTCCGAACAGGGGTCTGTTCGACCTGACCAGAGAGCTAGAAATTTCTGCATTGAGATAGTATTTCGGCCATAATTTCTCCATTCGGACTCCGATTGAGGCGATTCAAAAACCGTTGGAAATTTTAGGATGAACTCTTCAATGCTATTGATTTTATTTGATCATTTTCTTCTCCTAAATCTTCCATTTTGTGCAACTATTGAGCTTTTGGTCCGAACAAATCCCCATTCGGTCCGAGCATGAGTCATTCGATCCGAATGGTGGCTTAGACATCACCTTCAAGTGCTAGGAATGAGTCGTCTAGCTTATGCCAAGTGCGAAATTCATCTAAAGATTGAGAATCCACTATAAATCATCAAGAAACCTGAAAATAAGAGAAAAGACGACAGTACAGCCAATTCCTTGAAAATCATAGCAATTTATTGAATAATTCAATGGTTTGATGTTATTTGAGTGCCAAGTACGGTCCAAATACCAACAATTAATGATGATATCACTCGGTGAAGGGCAACCCAATAGATTGGAGGTCAATCTGTGATCCGACTTTTCCTGAAAGGTCGAAAGGCGGAGGAACATGTGGGTTAGCTCCAAGAGTGGCAAGAAAGTGGGAGTGCAAAGCAACTTTTAACTCCGAAGGTTCAGAGACTGACCCTGTAGAGAGGGAGAGGGAAGGAATGCAATTATTGGCGCGATGTACAGTGGCTACAGCATGAAAGAACTTGGTATTCTTGTTCCCTAGTTTTAACCAGTTGGCTCCATTGCGTTGCTTCCATTTCTCCTCTTGGATTGAAATAAGTGCATATGCATGTTCGCGCAACTTTATACGTAAGGCAAATTCCTCTCCAGAGAGTAATCTGGTTTCTTCAACGATGTCAAGGAATTGAATGATGAGTTTGGTTCTGGAGAGAAACAACTTAGAGTTTGCAAATTTCACATTTTCCTAAGAGGAGACCGCCTTCCTGACTGAAGAAAACTTATTTAAAAGGTTGCGAGCGGGGTTTGTAGATGGGGTTGCAGTAGTCCTAGCATGGCCGACGATTTGGTCAATTTCTGGCGCCCAAAACCAGAAGGCCTCAAACTTGAAAAGTCTCCTTTTATGAGAGGGAGGAGTTTTAAGCAAGAGCAGTAGAGGCGCATGGTCTGAAGTAGTAGTAGGAAGATTAGAAAGTGAGTAAGAGAAGGACAGATTGAGCCAATGATGAGAGAGAAAGGCGCGATCAAGCTTAGAGAACGTTGGCATAGGCCGCTTGTTTGACCAGGTAAAAAGCCTACCTTGAAGCGGGACCTCCAAAAGAGAGCAACCAGCGATGAAGGAGTTGAACTCAAGCATTAAGTTGAGGTTATTCCCTTCACTTGAAGAGTCCGAAGGTTGTCTAAGAAGATTGAAGTCCCCAAGTACAAGCCAAGGGTCATCAGTGAGACCACTTACAGAGGCAAGTTCACGAAGAAAATCACTTTTAAGTGAATCAGAGGTCGGACTATACACCGAAGTGACCAGGAAAGTGAAATCGTTTAAAGAGAGGACAACCGTGACCGAGAAGTTAAGGACATAAGTTCGCAAACAGGTGAACCGTTGATTCCAAACAATGAGAATACCCCCCTAGTTCCTATTGCTGGAACAGTTGAAAAAGAATCAAAGTTGAAATTACAAATGGAGCGAACTCGAAAAAAATCACACGAATCCCACTTAGTTTCTTGTAAGCACAAAACATCACAATTAGCATCTCTAATAGTATCCTTGACCACATTACATTTTTTTGTATCAGAAATACCTCTTACATTCCAACAACAAAAAGAAAGCTTTTTAATCATTGAAAATGAAAAAAAGAGTTACAACCAATAACCGCTACAACAAAAAACAAAGCTGAGCAACTCAAGACTCAAATCTCTAAATCACCCTCTGCCGAGGCTTAGGGGAGAGGAAGGTCCCTTTCCGGTGCAGTAGGAGGATGAACCAGAGAACGCGGCGTGACAGAAGAGAGTGGCACAGGCTGGGCTGTCATGAGGACCCCACAAAAGGAGGAAATGGCATGTCTTTCAGCCTGTGAGAGGATGGGTGCAGTGTTTTCATTGGAGCTTAGATCGCGATTGACCCCGCCTCTGACAGAGCTGCCTGAATTGCTTTTTTGGTGGTTGTAGACGTGGTCTTAGGTGCTCTCTTTCTTTCGCCAACCTCAAAACCACGAAGTGCTTTGCTAGGTTTCGCTGATCTTGTGCTTCGACGGGGCTGGGTAAGGCAGTCCCTAGCTGCATCAGTAGGCTGGAGGAGAGGGGCGCGAGCCGAGTTAGAGAGGGACAGAGGCGAAGAGTTATGAGAGAACAACGATTTTTTAGCAGAGCGAGGGTTGCGCCTGTCAGAAGGGGAGATTGCAACACCAAAAGGGCGGGACTGCAACTGTATCGGGGCTGGGGACGGTGAGACAGGAGAGGCAGAGGTTGAAGGATGTCGAGAGTAGAATCTGAGAGGAGAGTTAATTAGCCTGGTAGCAGAGGCAGCCTTAGGAGGGAGGAAAGATGAGTCTCGTGGTGGGCTGGAGCTAGCTTGGTGAGCAACAGGCTGAGAGGTTGTACTTAAAGCAAAATGGGTTGTAGTAGAGGAGAAATTTGCACGGCCCATAACAGGAGGTGAACGAGTACATCCCACATCAAGCCCAAAACCCAGGGAGCATTTTTATAACTGGTTGCGACTAGCAATTGGAGGAAGCGGGTCGGGTTGGGAGGTAGGTAGCGAAAATGGATGAGGTTGGGTTACGGGTCGGATCCTGGAAGGAGTGGGTACAGCGGGGTGGGTAGAGGTTGCAACGGTAGGAGTTTGAATTTGAAGAGAGCATGGCCTAGAAGCTTCTCCACCAGAGTTCATAGAGGGGACAAAAGGTACAATACTGACAGTCCCTTCTGAAGTATTGTCAGCTTGGTTGCTAGGTGCCAAAGGAGAAGAGTTCCGTTGGGAACAATCCAACGCCAGCTGGTTACCTCCAAGATTTTCTGCGGCCAAAGAAGGAGAAGTGGGATCGAGAGTGGCAAAGGGGTTGCCAAACGTGAGGTTTGCAACAGGTGGCCGAGTTGTCTGAATCGGCGGCGGCGGCAGTGGGGCTAGGGTTGGGGGTTCCGACTAAGCCACTCTTGCGATTTAACCATGGTCCAAAAAGGAGACCGTTGGAGATATTTAGCTAAGCCGTCTTTCTCTTCCGACTCCGGCAAGGCAACCCATGCCTTGAAGGCGATCTCAAAGTCAATCTCTACAGAACTAGAGAGTGGTTGTTGCTCCGAGGCTGGATGTGTAAGGGGGGGATGGGTCCTGATAAAATCTTCCACACCCGCGAAGTACTCCGGTGACGGCATGGGGTCCTGTGGTGGGATGGCAGTCAACGGCTCCTCAATCCAGCAAAGCACCGTCACTGGAATTGCTTTCTTGAGGAAGCGGAAGAAGAGGCGGCCGCTGACTGGCACGTCCTCCAATTCAAGCTCATGTTGAGAGGAACAAGGGAGGAGACAATTTTGTACTGAAAGAAAGGATCAGATTTGTTTGTCTTGATCTTGATGTAAGATTATAGCACATTTTCTGTTATGATCAAATGAGGTGAAATCCCAAATTCACGCCTATTTATCAAGATCAGCGCAAAGATAAGATTTATACTGAGTTACTAACCATTATTACCTCACTATATCAAAAGTTAAACCTGAGAGCATGCGCACTCTCTACAATTACCTCTCGCTGCGGAGTGTGTTTGATTGTCATATAAAAGAGCTGGACTATGAAATGTTAAATGAAGCCATTTTATTGATGTCAATCTCATTGAGTTCTTGCATATTACCAGAAGACATCATAATATCTCAACTGTATTAGGAAAATAAAGCATGTCCATTAGGGGTGCCGACGGAATACCATTTGCCGTTTTTCGTGGACGTTCCGTCCAAATAGAACGGCTAACGGTACAAATTATCATTTCGTTTTCAGAAACGAAACAACAAACGGAATGGAATGACATACTGTTGTTGAAACGAAACGGTAAACGGAATGATCTATTTCGCTTCCGTTTCGATCAATAGTGCAGTTTTAGTGTAAAAACACGTCGTTCCGTTCCGTTCCGTCCAAACGAAACGAATAATGAAATGAAATGGCATTTCGTTTTTTGAAACGAAACGGAAAACGGAATGGAATGGGCATACCGTTTCTAGAACGGAATGGCAAACGGAATGGCCCATTCCGTTACCGTTTCGAACGTTAAACAAGTCTAATGTCCATGGGCCATGGTTGACTTAAGAAGATGACTCAAGTCGTCAGTTATAAAATCTAAAATGTTTTCAAATTTGATCACCTCCAAAATGAATGAACAATTTCTCTAGCTACAGATCAAAATTTATTACTCTTTACGACTTCTAAAGACTCTATGAACCAGTGTGATTATACAAATTAATCTCTTATCCTGTTAGAGTTTGGAACTGTTACTCTTTAAGTGGACTTGTTTCTGGAAAAGTTTATAAGACGTAGTAGAGAGAATAATTTAGCTAAAAGATAGGTTTAGTAGCAGCATGTTATGTCCGTTAAACCAACCAAAGTACCCCAAAATTCTCTTTGAAAAATTTCGCCAAACACCTTCTGGGCATGACCAAAATCCACAATCATATGTAAAAGGCCAGTCAGATTTTCAACCACCAGATTAACAAGAAGGGAAACTGGTGATGCTTCATGAGTTTTGTTAAGACTTGAGAGGATTCACAAACACACCTTATCAAACTGATACAGTGGGATACAACAAGCAATGTAACAAGGAGCGTCTAACCAAAGAAAACACCCAAAAAGATGAAGAATTAAGAAGTTTTAGCTTTAAGCAAACCCAACTTCCTGACAAGTAGTAGTGGAGCTTAACTCTGTTAAGTTTCAACAGTATTAGAGACCAACAGATTTTACCAGCTGTTTTAATATCTCCTCTCTTCTCCCTGTGTTTCTCCTTTACCTTTCTGGCAAGTGGAGACTTATAAGTACAGAACAAGCCATGTGTACTGGTGCCAGTCTAACATGATACCAGGGGGAACAAGCTGAAGCTGACATCTAGTTCTCTTGTACCAGCTTTCAGTTTTGAGCCTAAACCTGTTTCTGAACAAACGCCTCTAGTCTTTCTTTTGCCTACGAGCCTCTATGGTCAAACAAAAGAAAGTAAGATGAACATTTTGCTGTGTATGTTAAAGTTTGGTTTTTGAATTCTGAAAGTAAAAATTAAAGTGTTAAGCAATGAATATCGGCTTTATACTTTCATAAATATTCATCTCAAAAGGGAAAAATTAAACTGGAATGATGAAACATATCTAAAAATAATCTAACCATAACCAAGTTCATTTTTTTCCGTCCTTTCCAGCATATATAGGATTATTTCGTAAAAAATAATTTGTTATGAAAATTATAGTGCAAATTAAAAATGTCAAAAAGCGAAGAAAATTTATAAGAATTTTAAATTAAATAAAGGCTGTAAGCAGGCGGTGAATGTTAGGTCTCATCCCTAATTTACTAAAATATTAGAGATCATTAATGTTGTGCTGTAACTGAGTGAAATTATGTCTGATCACAAATTTGTTTAGTTCTATAACCATTGGGTCAATGGGTCTGGACTTTCAAATGTTGTAAATGATTTTTTAGTCATGAAAAGACCGTTTAATCAGTTGCAGATAAGTACAATGAATTTAGTTCCAATGGCACAATCCGGATTTGCTGTTGCGCGACAAATGGTGTAGCGCACGTACGAGCCGTCTGATCTTGATCGGACGGTTAATTTTTTACGAGCCTATCAATCTAGGTTACATGCACGAAGCTCCCTTGTCCATTGAATCTTAATCAGACGGCCAGCATGCCGCTTTACACCATGTGTCGCGCGGTAACGAATCTGAATTTCCAAT
The DNA here is from genome assembly GCA_028095005.1 of Rhynchospora pubera. Lineage (NCBI taxonomy): Eukaryota > Viridiplantae > Streptophyta > Magnoliopsida > Poales > Cyperaceae > Rhynchospora > Rhynchospora pubera. Next base: position 153,231,125 of record CM051462.1, on the reverse strand, counting down.
GGCAAGTGAACCAATAAATGGAGATGGAGTTGGGTCATTGGGTGACAGTTTCCTGGAAAGAACATTTTTCTCTTTTTAATATCTTTTTGTGAAGGAAGGTCTCTTGCGACCTTTGAAATGCATTTGAAAGTTGAAATTCGAAACTAAGAAATTTCACTAAAATACAAGATGACTCAAATAACATATCTCCGCTGGTCAGGTCGGACCCACAATATTCCAAAGATTGATGTAATTCAGACCAACAACGAGGATACCATTTTTGAAAAGCAATAACATTTTTTAATATGATTATATTTTTCTTCTAAACTATGTGGCGGACAACTTTTTGCATGCATGAACTAATTCTATTCATTTAGGCGCTAATCAAAATTTCATTTTTAAAAAAAAATGATTCATTTCATTTTATTTCGTTGCAAAATTCCTCATCAAAATGAACATATTTGATGTTATTTAGTTAGAATTCTCATATAATTAGATCCAACTAAATTCTATAAAATCAATTGAAATGAAATAAAATAAAATCCCGTGTAAAAAACATTTTGATCAGGGCATTAAGATGCACTCTATTAGTTCTATCGATTATCAAAAGAGGCTTCGAATGCTTCAATTTTTTTTTATGTCAGATGCTTCAATTTTTTTTTATGTTACTGATGTCATAAGTTTGTTATTTTTAACTTTTATTTCAAAATTTAAAATTTAAATGTATGATCCGAGTCGTTGGTATTGTTCAATTTCATGAGAAATGCGTGAATTCTCAAACAATTTTATAATTTTTTTAAAATTTATTTGATAATTGATCAAGAATAGAAAAATAAATGAATTTAATTAATTATGATACATTAATTTTAACATATTCATTTAATGATCCATTAATCAAGTACCAAATAAACTCTAAATTATAAAATTTTATAGTAACATATCTATTGTGTAATTGAATAAGATCAACAATTCACGTCAACATCTTATAATTTTAATTTTAACATAAAAATTAATTAAAGTGAATTGGTGATATTTGTAGCACTGCAAATATGGAGCACCCAAGCCTTTCTCTTATCATAAATTATAACTAGTGGGACTTAGCGTGTTGCGAGATCTATTTTTAATTTTTGATATTTTTTCATATTTTATTCATTGTAGGGATCATATAGATTAGTTGTGTTGCGTGATAATTTTTAGTATGGGATATATATAATATAGTACAGTATCGTTTAAGAATATACTTAAATTTCAAACAAAAATATATTAATTAAATTTTTTGCAATATAATATGTGTATGATATTTAAAAGTCTGTCATAATATGTACGAACATTTTTATTTTCATTAATTGTGTATGATGTATACTTTTTTAAAATTTTCCTTACAAAGGTAAATAAATTAAAAACAATAATCGGTATATTATATTTTTTATAATCTTTTAAAGGATATGTATAAATTTAGGGAAAAAAATTAAGATGTGATTGATACAATGCTAAAAGATATTTTTGTAATTACATTACATAAATAAAAAATAACGTGGTCATCCTGCCCCCATTGCCTTTTGTCATGCTGCCATATGCCATGAAGATTTGTTGCTATTTATATATTATCTCCTGGACCACATTTTATTATTATTATTATTATTTTTTTTTTTGGAAAGGATGGACTCAATGGCTGAACAGGTCCGAATAGCTTGCGAAACGAGTTACAAACAAATTGGAACAGACCCGTTTCGTGAAGCTTATTTATGGGTGTACGCATGGGATTATCACTAATACCATGTGGTCTGCCGTCTGCGCACGAAAAAGGCTAAGTGGATTTTTTTATGTTGCTACACCAAGTTTATGTATGGTCTCGTGTATCAGATAAGTAAGTAAATTGAATTATACAGAATATTAACCCGCCACATTTTTATCCTCTGTAATAAAAGATCCAGCGAAATTCATTTTCCGGAGTACTGTTGTCTGTTGATCACCGCTCACCGGCAACGGCAATGATTTGGAAAGTTGGAATGCCTGAGAACCATATAATTTTTATCCTCTTTAATAAAAGATCCAGCGAAATTCATTTTCCGGAGTACTGTTGTCTGTTGATCACCGCTCACCGGCAACGGCAATGATTTGGAAAGTTGGAATGCCTGAGAACCATATAATTTTTATCCTCTTTAATAAAAGATCCAGCGAAATTCATTTTCCGGAGTACTGTTGTCTGTTGATCACCGCTCACCAGCAATGGTTTGGAAAGTTGGAACGCCTGAGAACCATATAATATTTTTTTTTTTTTTGATCAGCAAAGCCCGTAGGCAGAGAACCATATAATTTTTATCCTCTGTAATAAAGATCCAGCGAAATTCATTTATCGGAGTACTGTTGTCTGTTGATCACCGCTCACCGGCAATGATTTGGAAAGTTGGAATGCCTGAGAACCATATATTAGAGTTAGTTACAAGGCAAGTTGTACACAGTACACTACATCTACCTTTTTTAAGAATTTATAAATTTAATTAAGATATAAAAATAATAAAATTTTATTGTTTTAGCAATGTCAAATCATCGATGTTCTTTACCTTTTCACTCTCATAAGATGGTATTTCCAATTTCATTATTTTTTCTGCATTAAATAAGTAAATGTCTATGATTTGGCATTATTTTTTCTTCTTACCATTTAAAAGAGATACTTAGCGTATCTAAATTACAACAAAAATATTAAGAAAAAGAAATATTCTTTTGTATTTCTCCATATATATTATTATACGATTTATTTTGTTATTTTCATTGTATACATTTATAATTGTTTCATATTTACTTGTCTCTAAGCGTTTGGTGAATGTAAGATTTATTTGAAAAAAAATTATTTATTTAAAAAAAATACATTTTATTTCCTCCAATACATATTTTATTTGTTGAGCTAGAAATGATACTAATAAACAAAAAGATGGTAAAGAATTTGTACTGTCAGCAATCAAAGAAGCAAAATTGATGCCAATTTATATTTCATAAATCCGATTAAACCTTATTAATTTTGCCATATAATAACGTCCTTTCGCTTCGATTTCGCTTCTGTCGCCTCATTATTTTGACGAGAGTATTCACACTTTTTCATTACGGGGATGATAAGATCATTCTCTAAATTCATCATCCTCATCATCCTCCAACAGTTAGATTAATTGCATTAAAAAAAACATGAGAGAGATGATTATCTATTAACGCGTTTTTCTTTTTTTACCTCTCATCCCATCATCTCCTAGCTTCTCCCTCCTCTCTATTTTGCTTCTAATCCCGTTCTCTGGCACACATTTTTGTTCTAATAGAACATTAATTAGAATAGTTAACATTTTTTTTTTCCAGTACAATTAATTTTTTCTAAAACAACTAAAACAATAAGTAACATTAATTAGAATAATTAATTATTTTTCGAGTACAATTAGTAACATTAACTAGAACAGATTACTAATTTTTCTATTTGATATATCTAGCTGTTCTATTTAATATATATCTAACTGTTCTAATTTTTTTCGAGCAAAACTAGAATAATTAACAACATTAACTAGAACAGTTAGTTTTTTTCGAGAACAGTTAATAATATTTACTAGAACAGTTAGTTTTAGAGCTAGAACAATTACTTTAATTATACCAGTTAAGAGGAAGGGGTGAGGTAGGAAATCAGAAAAGAAAATAAGGAATGAGGAAGAGGGGACCAGAAAAAAAAAAAAAAAAAAGAGTTGATGATCATGAGTAGGGGGACAAAAAAAAAAAGAGATGATGAAAATAAGATCTCATCCCCTAGACTTTACTATTAGTGAAGATGCTTGATAATTAATGAAGATATCATGAATGATGAAATTTGAGAATGACGAAAAACAATTCCGTTTTTCATTATCTTAACCAGATGCGTCATATTTTAAATAAATTATGTATTTGAAGTGTTTAACGTGCAATGAAGCTATCAATACAATATAATATTTTTTATTTCTAGGAAATTCTGGACAGTTGTATTTTTCATTTCCGAAAGAGAAATAGTGTCTTCATAATAGTGTCTAGAAATAATAGTGTCTTCATCCCCTTTGCGCTATAAACTGAAGCTTCCTACCACTGTGCAGTTTTAGTACAACAGCTGCAGCAAAAGAAAATATTTCCTGTAAAACAGAAATGGTGTCTCCTCAAGAGCTGCTCTTCACTTCAATGCAGAGCCTATCCCTACTCTGTATCTCTCTGTTCATTATTTTTATACTTCACTCCATTACAAAGAGAAAGAGCTTCTCAATAAGCCCAGAGAAGCTCATCCCTTCCCCTCCAAAGGTCCCAATCATAGGAAACCTCCACCAATTAAGCTTACTTTTTCACCAATCACTCTATTCACTCTCTCTTAAATATGGGCCCATCATGCTGCTTCAATTTGGTGAAGTACCATGTCTCATTGTTTCGTCATCTGATATGGCATGCGCCGTCATGCGGACCCATGACCTCGCCTTGGCTTCTCGTCCTTCTTCCGTTGCCACTGATATCCTTCGTTTTGGTGACATGGCCTTTGAACCTTATGGTGAGAATTGGAAGAAATTGAGAAAGATTTTCACCATCCACCTAATGAGTGCAAAAAAGGTTCAGTCCTATACAACAATTAGAGAGGAGGAGGTTGGTAAGTTAATTGCGAAGATTAGCAATCATGCCTCCTTATCGAGTGATAATCCTATACAATTAAGCAAGGCTTTGTTCTCATTCATGATGGATGTAATATGTAGGGTTGTTTCAGGAAAATTCATTATTGAAGAAAAGAAGATGTACGCCACGATGCAAGAGGTGGTGGAGGAGAGTTTTGGATTACTTGGCCAATTTAGTATTAGTGATGTGTTTCCTTCATTTTCATGGTTAGAAGGACTTATAGGATTGGGCAGGAGGGCTACTAGAACTAAGAAAAAATGGAACCTGTTTTTGGAAGAGGTAATCCAAGCTCATGTTGAGAGGAACAAGGGAGAAGATAATTTTGTTGATATTTTACTTTCCATAAAGAATGATTCAAGCGTCAATCCTGATCTTACCATGAATCAGATGAAGGGCATGCTGCTAGTAAGTTTATCCTTTTTAGTTTTTCCAATTTCAAATTGTTAACTTAATTAAAATATCAAAAAGAAATTCCTGGATCTTGATATGCAAACAAGAGCTTTTTGTCAGATTAATGTATTGCTATTTTTTAGGATATGAACAACTTTATACTGAATATATTATTTGCTAAATGGACGAATAGAGCAAAACAGGAAGAAAAGCAAAATCTTATTAAATATGCAATTTTATTGAGCACGAGTTAATTAATTCTATATATATTTTTTTCACAATAAATATTTTCAGAATGCATTTGCTGCTGGGATAGATACAACGTATATCACTATAGACTGGGCAATGTGTGAGCTTATGAAAAACCCTAAAATCATGAAGAAGCTACAAGAGGAGGTCAGGGGAATGGTAAAGAGGGGTGAGATGGTAAGATCAGAAGATTTAAACCAAATGGGCTACCTAAGGGCAGTTATCAAAGAAACCCTACGATTACATCCTCCTATCCCGGTGCTTCCAAGGGAATCGATGGAAGAATGTGAAATAAATGGTTTCACTGTTCCTAAAGGAACTAAAATCCTCGTCAACGTGTGGGCCATCGGGAGGGAGGCGAAATCATGGGAGGCGCCAGAGGAGTTCATGCCAGAAAGATTCATTGGTAGCCAACTGGACTACTATGGAAACAATTTCCATTTTATCCCATTTGGGGCAGGACGAAGGATTTGTCCCGGTATAGCATTCGCTAGTGCCACAGCAGAGCTTGCACTAGCGAACATGATACATCACTTTGATTGGGAGTTGCCAAATGGAATGACAAGGGAGGAGTTCGACATGAGTGACTCACCAGGATTCTCTGTGCATAGGAAGGATGAGCTTGAACTTGTTGTCAAAAAAGCCTACCTGGGTTGTTAGATAGTAGTAATAAAATTAAGACCCATTACTCATTTACTCTTTAAGAAATGTTTCTCAAAAAAGCTTGTAAGAAGTAGCTGAGACTCTGAGAGAATAATTTAGATAAATAAAAGAGGTTTACTAGATTAATCAATGTACCGCAATAATTTCTTTGCAGAATTTCGTCAAACACCTTAAGGGCACTAACAAAATCCATGATCAATAAGAGTCAAATCAGATTTTCATTCAACAGTTCAACCAAAATGATTGATATACTGCAAATCAGATTCACAAACACGCCTTATCAAACTGAATTCTCACATACAGTGGGGTACAACACGCAATGCAACAAATGCATCTAACCAAAGAAAACATCCATAAAGATGAAGAATTAAGAATTTTTACCTTTAAACAAACCCAACTTCCTGACAAGTAGTAGTGGAGTTCAACTATGTCAAGTTTCAACAGTATTGGAGAATAGAGACCAACAAATTCTACCAGCTGTTCTAAACTCCCTCTCTTCTCCCTGTGTTTCTCCTTTACCTTTCTAATTGGATACCAGAGGGAACAAGCTTTTTTTTTTTGAATAAAAAACGGGGGTCGAGCCCTCATCTTTTCATTAAAAAGTTTAGTACACCAGAGGGAACAAACTCAAGTTGATATCTAGTTCTCTTGTACCAATTTCCAGTTTTGAGCCTAAACCCCTGTTTCTGAACAAACGCCTCTAGTCTTTCTTTTGCCTACGAGCTTCCATGGTCAAACAAAAAAAGTTAATAAGAGTCATATGTAGCGCAGTAGAGGACCATAGTAAAGATGAACATTTTTCTGTGTATGTTGAAGTTTGGTTTTTGAATTCTAAAATAAAAAAAGAAAATGTAAAAAACAATGAATATCGGCTTTATACTTTTCATAAACATTCATAAAAGGGAAAAAATAAACTGAAATGATGAACATATCTAAAAATAATCTAAGCATAACCAAGTTCATTTTTTTTGTCCTTTCCAGCATATATAGGATTATTTTGTAAGAAACTATTTGTTAAGAAAAAAATGGTGCAAATTAAAAATGTCAAAAAGCAAAGAAAAATTTAAAATTTTAAAATTAAATGAAGGCTTTCATCAGGGGGTGAATGACTCCGTTCGAGCCACGTCAGATGCTGACTAATCATCCCAGCCATGTCATTCAGTCAAAGAAGCAGTCAATAAAATTAATTAGTTGGTTAAGAGTTATCTTTTGTTTTAATTAGTAAAAAAAAGTTATTATTTTGTTGTTGTGTTTTGTGCTTTCTTTTGTGGTCTTCTAGGACTTTATTTAATGTGTTTTGATATTAGAAAAAGTGGTTGAGGTTATGTATTAATGGGTAGTGAGTTTTAAATGTAATAGATTGCTTTATAAGCAAAAGATGATGATGTAATAGACAGATTATGAAATGAATACGAATTTCTGAGTTTTATCTCTATTTTCTTTCTCTTGAGAGCTGAGTGTTACTCCTCCTTGAGTGAATTGTATCCTTACATCTTTTACTACTTGAAACCTCTATCTGATCGGCGTCATTTGGTATCAGAGCACTCTAGGTTGCGATGGCTGGTCGTGGTAGGCCGCGAACGCAAGGGGGCCAAGACCAGCGAGATGCAGAGATCCAAGCACTTAGAAATCTTGTGCAGGATCGAGATCTTGAGGTGAATCAGTTGGTACAGATTGTGCAACAACTCCGAGAGCGTATTGAGCACTTGGAGGTCGCTGGGCGTGACCGCGATACATCGAATCGTGGCTCAGATGACAATCAATCCAGCGGTGAAGATGATGAGACCAACCCCTTCCACGACCATGGGTCCAGTGATGAAGAGGCTCGACATCGACACCCACCTCGAAGGAACACTGGTTTCCGACGGGCTTTTGATTTGAAAGGTGATATTCCTGTGTATGAAGGTCGAATTAATTCTGATGAGTTTATTGATTGGTTGAATACAGTTGAAAGAGTTTTTGACTACAACAACATTTCTGAAGAAGAGAAGGTGAAAGTTGTTGCCATCAAACTTAAGAAACACGCTTCTATTTGGTGGGAGCAGTTAAAAATGAAGCGAGGGCGAGAGGGCAAGTCAAAAATTCGAACTTGGAAAAAGATGAAAAAAGAGTTGCGCAAGAAGTTTTTACCTGATGGTTACTTACAAGAGGCATTCCTTCAGTTACACGACTTTACTCAACGCGAGTTAACCGTGGCTGATTACACAGAGCAGTTTGATTATCTAATATTGAAGTGTGGGGTTGTAGAACCCGAGGAGCAGACCATTGCCCGTTATATTCGCGGGCTCCAAAAAGAGATTCATGATATGGTAACTCTTCAATCTTTTTGTTCTTATCATGATGTTTTTAAGCTGGCCACAAAAATTGAAAAGCAATTGAAGGAGAAGGAAGGCAGAAAATCAACTAGTTTTGGTGGTTCTCATGTAACAACCCGCGGTTATTCGACTAACCGTAGTAGTAGCTCTCAAACAGCAAAACCAACAGCAACCAAAACCACCAGAATTGTTCCGATGCAAGAAAGTGTTACGGGTTCATCCCGAGTGAAATCGAAATCTGTGCAGTGTTACAAGTGCCAAGGTTATGGACATATAGCCTCAGAATGTCCAAACCAGCGGGTTTTTGCAATTGTTGAAGAACCTATGGAGAATGAAAATTTCAATTTGGAGTTGCCACCAGTTTTTGATGAGCCATGTGAGGAAGAAGAAGTCACATATGGTGATGTGGGAGAATTGTTGGTGATTCGAAGGGTGTTGAATGCAAGTTCAGAACCTAACGAAGCATGGCTGCGCAACAACATCTTTCAGACATGGTGCACGTCATATGGCAAGGTATGTGAGGTTGTTATTGATAGCGGGAGTTGTGAAAATGTTGTTTCTAAAACTATGGTTGAAAAGCTGCCTCTAAAACCTGAAAAACACCCTCAACCTTATAAACTTTCTTGGCTACAAAAGGGTAATTCAGTTCGTGTAGAGCAGAGGTGTTTAGTGAATTTTTCCATTGGAGAAAATTATCGTGATGAAGTATGGTGTGATGTGGTTCCTATGGATGCATGCCATTTACTTTTGGGTCGTCCATGGCAGTATGATAGGAAGGCAGTGCAAGATAGATTTAGAAACACCTATTCTTTCATGAAAGATGATATCAAGGTGACTTTGGGTCCTTCCAAACATAAAAGTGCATCAAAATCTGCAAGTGGAGACAGTAATTTCTTTATCTCAAAATCTGAATTATTTTATGCACTTGTGGTGAAAGAGGTTGCAAATGATGTAACAACAAATCTGGAATTGTTAGAACCTTTACTTGCAGAATTTCAGAATATCATTCCAGATGAAATTCCAGTAGGGGTTCCTCCTATGCGCAACATACAACATTGCATTGATTTTGTTCCTGGAGCAGTTTTGCCGAATAAAGCGGCATATCGAATGAATCCAATGGAGAATGCCGAATTACAGCGGCAGGTAGATGAGCTTTTAAAAAAATGTTTGGTGCGAGAAAGCATGAGCCCTTGCGCAGTTCCAGCACTTTTGGTTCCGAAGAAAGATGGTTCTTTTAGAATGTGTGTCGATAGTAGAGCGGTTAATAAAATCACCATCAAATACCGCTTTCCTATTCCTCGCCTTGATGACATGTTGGACTAGCTTCATGGTGCAAATGTGTTCTCAAAGATTGATCTTCAAAGTGGCTATCATCAGATTCGAATGCGACCTGGTGATGAGTGGAAAACAGCCTTTAAAACTCGTGATGGGCTGTATGAATGGCTTGTAATGCCATTTGGGCTTTCTAATGCTCCTAGAACATTTATGCGACTAATGAACTTTGTTTTCAAGTCGTTTATTGGCAGGTTTGTGGTGGTCTATTTTGATGATATTCTTGTGTATAACAAAGGTCCAGATGAACACATCAAGCATCTTCGCAAAATTTTCGAGGTGCTAAATGAGCAGAAGTTGTATGTCAACTTAAAGAAGTGCGAGTTCATGACCAGCAACTTGGTGTTTCTTGGCTATGTTGTTTCAAATGGAGGCATTCATGTTGATCCATCAAAGGTGGAGGCAATTCTCTCTTGGCCAGTTCCAACTTCAGTTCATGAAGTTCGCAGCTTTCTCGAGTTGGCGTCTTTCTATCGCCGATTTATTCGAAGTTTCAGCACCATTGAAGCACCAATCACTGAGTGTTTGAAGGGAGGTGTGTTTCGATGGACAAGAGATGCTGAAAATAGTTTTGAACTTCTCAAGTCGAAAATGATGGAGGCTCCTTTACTTGCATTGCCGAACTTTGAGCAGGTATTTGATCTTGAATGTGATGCATCTGGTGTGGGAATTGGTGATGTCCTCAGCCATGAAGGACGGCCAATCGTTTTCTTTAGTGAAAAGCTGTCAGATTCACGCAAGAACTACTCGACATATGACAAAGAATTCTATGCTATAGTTCGAGCACTATCACATTGGAGACATTATCTCATTTCAAAGGAGTTTGTTCTGTACTCTGATCATGAGACTTTGAAGTACATCAATGGACAACACAAGCTCAAACCGAGGCATGCACGCTGGGTTGAATTTTTGCAGGAGTATACTTTTCATATCAAGCACAAAAGTGGGGTTCTAAATCAGGTTGCTGGTGCTTTGAGTCTTAGGCGTTCCTTGCTGATCACTTTGCAAGCAAAAGTTGTGGGGTTTGAAGAAATTAAGGAGCTGTACAAAAAAGATGATTACTTTTGCAAAGTGATTGAAAAATGTTCAAAAGGACCATTTAAAATTCTGCAACGCATCAACGATAATGCATACAAGGTTGAGCTGCCAGCAAACTACGATGTATCCACTACTTTTAATGTGAAGGATCTGTCTCTTAACAATGGATATAATGAATTGAACTCAGGGACGAGTTACCGCGCAGCAGAAGCGAATGACTCCGTTCGAGCCACGTCAGATGCTGACTAATCATCCCAGCCATGTCATTCAGTCAAAGAAGCAGTCAATAAAATTAATTAGTTGGTTAAGAGTTATCTTTTGTTTTAATTAGTAAAAAAAAATTATTATTTTGTTGTTGTGTTTTGTGCTTTCTTTTGTGGTCTTCTAGGACTTTATTTAATGTGTTTTGATATTAGAAAAAGTGGTTGAGGTTATGTATTAATGGGTAGTGAGTTTTAAATGTAATAGATTGCTTTATAAGCAAAAGATGATGATGTAATAGACAGATTATGAAATGCATACGAATTTCTGAGTTTTATTTTTATTTTCTTTCTCTTGAGAGCTGAGTGTTACTCCTCCTTGAGTGAATTGTATCCTTATATCTTTTACTACTTGAAACCTCTATCTGATCGGCGTCAGTGAATGTCTCATCCCTAATTTACCAAAATATTAGAGATCGTTAATGTTGTGCTGTAACTGACAGAAATTGTCTAATCCAAATTTATTTAGTTCTATAATTATTGGGTCTGGACTTTCAAATGTTGTTGAAATTGTACAAGTAATCAAGAAGATAAAGAGGAAATTGTTTGTAGAAGAAACTGAATGTTATTGATTTCCCAATCTGTCGAGTACACTGTACATACTGGTATATATAGGTGTCTACTCAGAGCACCTCTCCAACCACTCGTAAAACAGAAACATAAAGCAATCATTACTCAGTTTGTTAAGCAGAGACTAATTACAGTTAACTAAACTAATCTCCTAACAGGGATCTTCTGTGACAATGAAGTAGTAACACGAGAATGTGTCTTAACAGTTGTAAATCATTTTTTAGTCATGAAAAAAGGTTAGCCCTTCCATCAGTTTCAGAAACAGTGAATGTAGTTGGGTAACAGTTTCCTGGAAAGGACATTTTTCTTTTTAATATCTTTTTGTGAAGGAAGGTCGCTTGCGACCTTTAAAATGCATTTGAAAGTTGAAACTAAGAAATTTCACTAGAATACAAGATGACTCAAATAACATCTCTGCTGGTCAGGTCCGACACAGTATTCCGAAGATTTATGTAATTCGGACCAATAACGAGGATGCCATTTTTTAATATGATTATATTTTTCTTCTAAACTATGTGGTGGGCATCATTTTGCTAGCATGAGCTATTACTATTCATTTAAGATGCACTATAGTAGTTCTATCTATTTATCAAAGGAGGGTTCGGATGCTTCATTTTTTTTTTTTTTGGTGTTACAGATGTCATAAGTTTGTTATTTTAATTTTTATTTCAAAATTTAAAATTTAAACATATGATCCGAGTCGATGGTATTGTTCAATTTCACGAGAAATGCATGCATTCTCATAAAATTTTATATTTTTGAAATTTTATTTGATTTGATCAAGAATAGAAAAATAAATGAATTTAATTAATTATGGTAGATTAATTTAGTGATCCATTGATCAAGTATCACTAAACTCTAAAATTATAAAATTTTATAGTAACATATCTATCGTGTAATTGAACAAGATCAGCAATTCATGTCAACATCTTATATTTTAAATTTTAACATAAAAATTAATAAAGTGAATTGGTGATATTTGTAGCACTGCAAAAATGGAGCACCGAAGACTTTCTCTTATCATAAATTATAAGGCTCATCTTTAAGTTGGTAAGTACTAGTCTAGAGCATATGTCACGCGTTACACTATATACAAATATGTCATAAAAAAAATTGAGAATATTATTTAAATATTATATGAAAACTACCACAGAAAATCTTAAATACTGTTTTTCCCCAAAAAATCATAAGCCACAAAAAAATTCGGAGCACTGTGCTAACACAGTGCACTATGTATATATATATAATAATATGAGAAATGCTATGGTGCATCGCGATGTATTAAGGTTTTTGTACATCATGACTATATTTGTCGATAGTTTTACAAATTGAAAATCTAACTAAACAAATTCAATCTATATATTTAAATCTCATTACAAACCAAATTTTATATTTTTTAGAATTTTTTTACTAATTTTTCGATTTTTTTAAAACCTACCATTTTTAGAATTTCTTTATTATTAATTGATTTCCAAAAAGAAAAGTTTTAGAAAATTCGAAAAAAATAGTAAAAAATTTCAAAAAAATATAAAATTTGGTTTGTAATGAGATTTCAATATGTAGATTGGATTAGTTTAATTATATTTGTCAATTTATAAAACGGTTGTCGGATAATGATCACAATGTACAAAAGCCTTAATACATCGCGATCCACCATATCATATCTCATAATAATATATAACATAATAATTGAAGCTGTCGATGCCGGCTAAAGATTTGGAAAGTTGGAATGCTTGAGAACCCAGTGTTGAAAAAAGTGTAATATATAGAGTTACAAGGCAAGTTGTACACTCCATCTATCCTTTTTAAGAATTTATAAATTAATATATAAAAAGAATTAAAATTTTATTGTTTTAGCAATGTCAAATCATGGATAATCTTTACCTTTTTCACTCTCGTAAGATGTTTTTCTAATTTCATTATTTTTTTCTGCATTAAATAAGTAAATGTCTACGATTTGGCATCTTTTTTCTTCTTCCCATTTAAAAGAGATATTTAGCGTATATAAATTACAACAAAAATATTTAAAAAAGAAAGTTTCTTTTGTATTTCTCCATATATATTATTATACGACTTATTTTGTCATTTTCATTTTATACATTTGTAATTGTTTCATATTTACTTGTCTCTACAAGTTTGGTAATTGTAAGATTTATTTGAAAAAAAATATTTTATTTCATCTAGTACACATTTTATTTGTGGAGCTAGAAATGATTCTAATAAACAAAAAAATGGTAAAGAATTTCTACAGCCAGCAATCAGAGAAACAAAATTGAAGCACTTTGGCTTAGTTGCAAAGGAAATGGCAATTTATATTTCATAAATCTGATTAAATCTTCTTAATTTTGCCACATAATAACGTCCTTTCACTTCGATTTCATTTCTGTCGCCTCATTATTTTGATGAGAGTACTCACACTTTTTCATTATCTTAGCCAGATGCGTCATATTTTAAATAAAATGTGTACTTAAGGGCCAGACCATTGTTTTTGTTCAAAAATAAAGTGTGTATTTGATGTGTTTAACGTGCAATGAAACAATCAAATAATATTTTTTATTTCCAGGAAATTATGGACAGATATATTTTTCATTTCCAAAAGAAATACAGAGATTTTGTAGCTTGAATAATACTGTCTTCATCCCCTTTGTGCTATAAACTGAAGCTTCTACCACTGTGCAATTTTAGTACAACTGCTGCAGCAAAAGAAAGTACTGTTTAGAAGAAATAGGATAAAAAATAAGAGGTTGGAAGAGAACCAAAGAAGAACAACACAACCTCAGTAGCAAAAGAAAGTATTACCTGTAAAACAGAAATGGTGTCTCCTCAAGAGCTACTCTTCACTTCAATCCAGAGCCTATCCCTACTCTGTATCTCTCTGTTCATTATTTTTATACTTCACTCCATTACAAAGAGAAAGAGCTTCTCAATAAGCCCAGAGAAGCTCATCCCTTCCCCTCCAAAGGTCCCAATCATAGGAAACCTCCACCAATTAAGCTTACTTTTTCACCAATCACTCTATTCACTCTCTCTGAAATATGGGCCCATCATGCTGCTTCAATTTGGTGAAGTACCATGTCTCATTGTTTCGTCATCTGATATGGCATGTGCCGTCATGCGGATCCATGACCTCGCCTTGGCTTCTCGTCCTTCTTCCGTTGCCACTGATATCCTTCGTTTTGGTGACATGGCCTTTGAACCTTATGGTGAGAATTGGAAGAAATTGAGAAAGATTTTCACCATCCACCTAATGAGTGCAAAAAAGGTTCAGTCCTATACAACAATTAGAGCGGAGGAGGTTGGTAAGTTAATTGCAAAGATTAGCAATCATGCCTCCTTCTTGAGTGATAATCCTATACAATTAAGCAAGGCTTTGTTCTCATTCATGATGGATGTGATATGTAGGGTTGTTTCAGGAAAATTCATTATTGAAGAAAAGAAGATGTACGCCATGATGCAAGAGGTGGTAGAGGAGAGTTTTGGATTAGTTGGCCAATTTAGTATTGGCGATGTGTTTCCTTCATTTTCATGGTTAGAAGGGCTTATAGGATTGGGCAGGAGGGCTACTAGAACTAAGAAAAAATGGAACCTGTTTTTTGAAGAGGTAATCCAAGCTCATGCTGAGAGGAACAAGGGAGAAGATAATTTTGTTGATATTTTACTTTCCTTAAAGAATGATTCAAGCGTCAATCCTGATCTTACCATGAATCAGATGAAGGGCTTGCTGCTAGTAAGTTTATTCTTATTATTTTTTCAAATTTCAAATTGTTAACTTAAAATATCAAAAAGAAAGTCCTTGAGCTTGAAATGCAAACATGAGCTTTATGTCGGATTATTGTATTGCTATTTTTTAGGATATGAAGAAATATATACTGAATATATTATTTGCTAAATGGACGAATAGGGCAAAAGAGGGAGAAAAAAAAAGTCTTGATAAATATGCATTTCATTGAGCACGAGTAAACTAATTCTCTATATATATTCTTCACAATAAATATTTTCAGAATGCATTTGCTGCTGCGATAGATACAACGTATATCACTATAGACTGGGCAATGTGTGAGCTTATGAAAAACCCTAAAATCATGAAGAAGCTACAAGAGGAGGTCAGGGGAATGGTAAAGAAGGGTGACATGGTAATTTCAGAAGATTTAAACAAAATGGGCTACCTAAGGGCAGTTATCAAAGAAACCCTACGATTACACCCTCCTATCCCGGTGCTTCCAAGGGAATCAATGGAAGAATGTGAAATAAATGGTTTCACTGTTCCTAAAGGAACCAAAATCCTCATCAATGCATGGGCCATAGGGAGGGAGGCTAAATCATGGGAGGTGCCAGAGGAGTTCATGCCAGAAAGATTCATTGGCAGCCAACTGGACTACTATGGAAACAATTTCCATTTCATCCCATTTGGGGCAGGAAGAAGGATTTGTCCCGGTATAGCATTTGGTAGTGCCACAGCAGAGCTTGCACTAGCGAATATGATACATCACTTTGATTGGGAGTTGCCAAATGGAATGTCAAGGGAGGAGTTCGACATGAGTGACTCACCAGGATTCTCTGTGCATAGGAAGGATGAGCTTGAACTTGTTGTCAGAAAAGCCTGGTTGTGTTAGATAGTAGTAATAAAATTAAGACCCACTACTCTTTAAGAAATGTTTCTCAGGAAAGCTTGTAAGAAGTAGCTGAGAGAATAATTTAGATAAATAAAAGAGGTTTAGTAAATTAATCAATGTACCACAATTATTTCTTTTCAGAATTTCGTCAAACACCTTCTGGGCACTAACAAAATCCATGATCAATAAGTGTCGAATTAGATTTTCATTCAACAGTTCATTAAGGGAAAAAGACCCTATATCTGCTTCCCCCAGAGCAAAGATGACATATACTTAATTTTCTTTGTATCTAGATCCGAAAAAAATATATAATAACATAAAAGTATCCTAGTTTCAAACAGGAATATTGGGTCCATGAAAGGCCAAATCAAGATAACTATACCAGAATGATAACTGTCAGTTTTCAAATTCATGTCTTTTTACTTCAGCTATCACTGATCGCTGATAAAAGTAAAATATACCTTATCTTTACTATGCAAATTTCAAAACTACCACCAAAAACAATTCTTGGAAATTGCTCACTGGTACCTATCTGACATATCAATCAACTGGCTGAAGAGCTCTTCTGGCACAGAAAGCATGGACATATGGTCTGCACCATCCAACTCAATTGTTTCCATTCCAGGACTTATTTCAGCTAACCAAATCTGGTTCTGTCGTGGTATAGACCTATCTTAGTTGCAAACAACGTAGACCCGGCTCACTGTCCCATGGTTTTCTGCTGTTACAAAATCATCTTTTGTTACCCTCAGTAACTGTGTAACAACCAAGCCAGGTCTACAGTGAGCCGAGGCCATTTCTGTTGTCCGTTTCCTCTGTTAGTTCCGAGAAATAAACGCACAAGGCATAAAACACAAACGTCAAGAGATTGGATCTGACTGTCAGCCCGTAGCGAAAGACAAAAAAGGTCAGGCCAGATTTTAAAAGACTGGATTTGACGGATTTGGTAGGACAATTGGGTCGGACCGAGTTGAGAATAGGGCCAAGATGGGAGAGGGTTAGGTGGGTTTACGTTTTGGAAAAAAGAGACCGGTCCTTTAAAAGCGAGTGAATTTTTCGAGAGGTCACTTAAGTTTATGCATAATTCATATTTGATCACTAAAATTTAATTTGTCCTCCAGAGCCATTCAAGTTTGATTTTGTTCGATTTTGATCCCTCCGTTAGTACTCCATCCCATTCCATCTAATGCTGTCTGAAAATATTGAGATATGAATAAAAAAATATTTTATCCTCTCCCCACAGCGTTCTTCTTCTTTACCTTTTATTTCTTTCTCCTGAACTCCACGGAATCACATCCTCTACCGACCTTTTAAGGTTGGTAGAGTGACAACTTCCGATCTAAACCGTTAGATCTAATCTCAACGGTTAAGGGAGCCCCGTGCATGTAACTGAGATTGATAGGCCCGAAAAATCTTAACCGTCGAGATTAGATCGAACGGCTCGAATCAAAAGTTGGCCCTCTACCAACCTCAAAAGGTTGGCAGAGGATACCCTCCCGAACTCCACCCCCTTCGCCTCTCTCTCTACCGACCCAAAGCCCCTCGATTCCCGGGAGGGTATCCTCTGCCAACCTTTTGAGGTTGGTAGAGGGCCAACTCTTGATCCGACCCGTTTGATCTAATCTCGACGGTTAAGATTTTTCGGGCCTATCAATCTCAGTTACATGCACGGGGCTCCTTTAACCGTTGAGATTAGATCTAACGGTTTAGATCGAAAGTTGTCACTCTACCAACCTTAAAAGGTCGGTAGAGGATGTGATTCCCTCGATCCCCTCGATCTCTCTCTTCGTAATCCTCAGTCTCTCCCTAATCGATCGCTCTTTCAGATGAAAAAAGCCGAAACTGCTCTGCATCTCGAGCTCTCCGCCTACTTGACTACTTCTCCCTTGCTTGTCTCCGCCTCCTTCCGGCCGCTCTCTCTGCCTCCTCTACTCCCGAGTGTCTCCTTTACCGTCTTACAATCTCTATCCATGCTTTCCCTTCTCTCAGAAAAAACCTGGGTGAGTCGTAACTTCATCGAGGTCCAATCGACAGTGACAGGTACCTTTCCTACGCCTTACTGTGCTTTTCTTTTTGCCATATTCTTTCTGTTTAATTTTTCCATAATTTTCCCAAAAAAAAAACCAGCATTGGTTGCCGTTGAGTTTGATTACTGATTGAATCTCCATTTTTAATTGACACTACATTACACCATGTACCATTAGTGCATGCTTGATTGACTAAGATATTATCTCAACTTGTATAATTTCGATACTGGTATAAATTTGATGAGTTTGGTACAGGTTATCGAGACATATGAAATTTTTACTCAATTACGTATATTGAGTTATTCTCATGTTTCATATAATATGATGCTACAACCAGCATTTTTTTCTATTAATTTGTTTTTTTTTTTTTGAAAAAATGTAATTATGTCCCATTGTCGTGAAGTTTATGTTGATGCAATTATGTCTGTAATTATTTGAAAATGCTATTCTACTAGTTCTAGAGATGATTTTTTATATGAGAATTATTTTTCTTGAGGTTCTTATTTTGCTGATGGTTTATTTCTTCACATCATGTATGTCTAGATGGGTTACATTTAAAGAACTATCTAGAATGTATTTGAAGCAGAAGGATGGAATGTGATGCTGATTTGATTGATTTAAATTTAGACTTGTTACATTTTTAGTCTTCAATTAAATGAATGATCAATGTCATTGTTCTTTTTCTTAAATTAACTGAATTGGTAGATGTTACATTTTTTAATGATAAATTGAAGGGAATTGCTTTCCATCATCACATAGATTCTATCATTCCCATCATCCCCAAATCTTCATTAATTATCTAACATATCTTCATTAATAAGAAAGTCCAAGGGATGATGAAATCATCCCATTCATCCTCATTGCAAATCCAACGTCATCCCATCATCCCATATCTACTCCCAGCATATAATTCATTGAAATTCCGAACCGTAACATGTAATAACAAAATATACAAATTCAATATATGTAACTGTTGAAGTTATATATATAACTGTTGAAGTTATATAAGTAACTGTTGAAGTTATATATGTAACTGTTAAAGTTAATATATATAACTTTTGAAGTTATATATGTACTGTTGAAGTTATATTTGTAACTGTTGAAGTTAAAATATGTAGCTGTTGAAGTTATGTATTGTCTCGTACTTTTTCAGTCCAACCACGGAAGATCAGATAGTCCTCTATGGGGCGAAGAAAATGCGGATCAGATACCCCTCGAGCATCTTGAGACCCGTCGTTACTGCCCATTCCGAACGAGCGAAGGGCACTAATGCGGTTCCAAGTACCTCGAGAGTTTATTGTTTGTCGTAGGTCCTTTTTTTTCCAGTAGGCGCAAGCCCCTACTGTTAATTACCTCCGGACTCAGTTACGAACTGAGCTAAGAGCACCTCTAGATCGGGATAATCAAAGTTTAGATGTCATAGGTGGCTGAAGTCCATTTTAAATAAAAAGGATAGTGTCTTGTGTCTTGATAGGGAGTTTCAGGGTAGAAGAAAGTAATGCAGAAAGGCAGCTATTTTAACAGAGCCATGCAAACATGAATGATATGGTTTAATTCTTTATTTTCACATTTTAAGACATTTAGGTTGCTTTTACCCTGCTGTGTCAGGCTTAGTGCCGTTACAGAGATTTTTTGAGTTCGACACTAGAAAATTTGGTATCCTAGATCAATCCTCAATCGTTTGGAGGTTTAGAGATTTTGGGATTTCGTTCAAGTCTTGAGTACAGATGCGCTGTGCCTTCTCTTGACAGGAACTTGGATAGAGGCCACTGATTGACTTTTCCTTCTAGTCATCTGGGCATCAGATTTCAGTCTGCTTCTGGTCAAACATGCTGTGAACTCGTAGAAACAGGCTGTTAGATTTGAGTCCAACGCTAGAAAAAAGGGTATTCTAGGTCAGTTCTCAATCGTTTGGGGAAATTTAGGGATTTTTGGGATTTTCGTTCAAGTCGCGAGTACAGATGCGCTATAACTTCTCTTGACAGGAACTTCAGTGATAATTCAGAATTGACTTTTCCTTTTTCTCAATCTGAACATCGGAGGGTGTCTCCTTCAGGGCGAAACGTGATGCAGTCTTGAAGGGACGAACTTTGACTTTGTGTCTCTTGAATCACTTTTAGACTTTGTGTCACTTTCAGACTTTGTGTCATTTTCAGGTTTGGACTTTTAATTTTCACTTTAGGATTTGACTTTTAAGTTTTGCACTTTTAAGTTAGCACTTTTGGATTTTGACTTTTGATCTTGACTTTTAGTTCTTGACATTTTCGGGCTTGGTTTAGAGTTTGAACTTTTGCATTTTGGCATTCTGGACTTTGAGTTGGACTTCTTAGTTGTGACTTTTGAGTTTTAGATTTTCAGTGTTTGGTTAGAATTTTGAGTTTGGACTTTTAAATTTGTACTTTTAAATTTCTATTTTTGACCTTCTTGGTGATTTCAATTTTGTTTGCAAATTTTAATGCTTGTTGTTTAGAACAAGGAATGTCAGATGCACCTGTTGTCCAGAACATAAAATGTTCAAACACACCTGCTGTCCAGAACATAATCAGCTTAAATGTACCTGCCGTCCAGAACATAAAATGTTCAAAATGATTTTTTTTTTTTTAATTTTTATTTCCTTTTCCCTTTTTTTTTAACCATATGAATATAAATTTATCATTATTATTATTCTTATGATTATGTATTTATGTTTTTTTTTATTTATGGTTATCCCTTAAACCTATTAATTTTAAAATATTTTGTACCCTGATGTTTTATCATAACATAATACATCAAAATGTTCCTCATATTTTTCTTGACATTTTGATATTTTATGAGAATTTTTCTGACAATCTAGCTATTTTTAATGCATTTTTTAAAGTTTCTGCTTCGCAAAATTTTCTGATTGGTTGAACATTGCTGTGTGTGTTTTGTCGTCAGGGAATCGTTGTACGTTGTGCGCCACAGAGAATCAGCAACGGGGATAGGCTGAGGGTTGTTGGGTCGCGTGGTTCACGCTCAGGCTTGTGGGCCACACGAGTCTGAGCTCGATCCACTTCCGACTTATGGACCCTTCTGTCTGTGTTTTGATTCATGATGCTCCAAGTCCATCTGGACCTTCAGGCTATGACCGTTGATTCGGAGATCTGTTCGTCCATTCTTGTCAAGATTCGGATTAGTCAGACAGGTCAAATTTCCTTTTCCTTTTCTCCCTTCTCTTCTTCGTCTCTTCCAACGAGCGTTTGACTGGTCAGCCCTTCGTTGGTCTGACAAAATTTAGGGGGGTTAGATTCATGGCTTTCGCAAGTGGAGGCATGACCAATGTCGTAGGTCTCTCCTCCTTCGACTGATGCTCCCAATTTCACCTATTTTAACCCTTGCAGAGGATCTTTTCTCCCTTAATCGTTGTTGAGGCAGAACAGCAAGTTGGAGTCTATGGACAGCATTTGGCCACGGCGGACGGCCCAGGTGCTATTGAGATGGCTCCATAAGACTGGCGATGACTTCAATTGAACAGGTAATACCTTCCATGCTGTCAATTTGACTTTTTGTGCATTAACTAGGTCTGGTTTGAGGTTTTCACCATTTTGATTTACTGATTTTTCAGGCTTAATTAGGATATACTATGTGCTTTTGGTGTTTTGCTAGCTAGAGCTTAGAAGCCAATTAGCTTGTCAGGTGGTCGCCCAGTCCTAATACAGTGTACAAGCATAGTGCTAGGTTCCTTTTTCTTTCAGTTCAACACCCCTTTCAAAGCATCTCGGGGGAGCCTATGATGTAACACCTTAAGGCATGGATCGATAATTATTCTCCAAGCCTACTATGTTGACCCTTGTCTGAGTTTAGACTTTGAATTCATCATTTTTTTGTTTATTTTCCAAGTTTCCAGTTTCTGAACCTCACAGACTGAATTTGTTTTGAGTTTTGCAAATTGGTTACTTATTTCACCGTTGTGTTTCATGCCTACTTCGTGCTTCTAAGTTTTACAGACTGGATCATTTTATTAAGGTTTATTACTCGTTGGCTTTTCCATATTTCCACCCATCGTTTCACTACTTCATCATATTTCTTCTGACTTAAAATTTGACATGGTTTAAACCTACGTATATGTTTTAGCGGTACTCCTGCATCCTTTTGGTTTGAAACTTATCTTCATTTGAAATAGTCAAGTTAAAGCTTCGTTTATAGGTTTTTTTTTTGTTTTTTTTTTTGAAGAACAACTTCAGATTTGTTTCTGCACCCCCCTCTTTTTTTTTTAGAAACTTTAACGTGTTGTTTTTTTTTACTTTAAAACCTGACAGAACTTAAGTATGAGTTTCTTCCTCTTTTGAAGTAAATCAGACCAGTACCTCATGTTTACATATTTTCTGAAAATTATTTCCAAATTTACCCCCATTTCCCCCTTTTTTTTATAAAATAAAAAAAAAGACATGTGCATTCATGCGTTCTTAATTTATTTTCATGCATATATATGTATATATATGTATGTATGTTTTTAACTGTTTGTTTGTGTTCCTTGTTTTTTGTTTCTACTGTTTTCTTTTTTTTAACCATGCCATGGTCGACGTTCTTGACAATCAAACCATAGCATGTCTTAAGATTTTATTTACAAGGACCATTGAAGATCACCATCACCCATGACAGCAAGGTGATACCAGGTCGGCGTTCTTGACAACCAGACCCTTGATGGTACCACCATGCTGCCAGTTTTGTAGCTTCATCTCGACTGCAGCTTCCTTGTGGTTGGAGAACTCCTTTACCATGGAGTAGAGGAACTCCTTTACCATGGAGTATAGAATAATCATCATATGAGAAGCAAATACATAATAAAAGGGGAAATAGGGTTTTTGATTGAGATGTTTAGTCTGGACACAGTAAAAGAAACAATAACAAAAAAAGGTTTTGGACAGGCTGAATGAGTTTTTTTTTTTAAAATGCAATAGAGAGGAGAAAGGAACTCTGAAGGAGACTTTAAATCTTCATTTCATCAAAGCATGGCATATACAGTGATATTTCTATTACCTTTTTCTAATATTTTTTTTCTTTTCAGGAGTCTCTCTCTTTCAGTAACTAAGCTTCTGGTCCTATTGAAACAAAGAAAATAACTAATTTTTTTTAGGGAAAAAGGTCCCTCCTTCAGGTAGTGATCGTCTTCTTTTATAGGGGAAGGCCTCTAGGGTTTAGCTCTTCCTTCTTGACATATGGCATCATCCCTGTGCTTTGATCCTTGATGGAAGGACATGATGCAATGTGAAGCTGCCGCCTTAACCTTTCATTTCTTCCTTCAATCTGAATGTTTACCCTCCAAGTGTAATGCCCAATGTGCTTATGACACCTGGCATTTGTGAGGAGGCAATGGTTTGGCTTTTGCGTTTCTACTTCCTTTTACATGCTATGGTGGCTCAGTATGACAAGTGGACCCCATATTTTTAGTAAATACATCTGTTTCTGGTGTGCTTGAGGGAGGGGTTATTTTGGCGCCAAGCACCTTGATGTACATGTGGCATGTCTTCCTTTATCTATCAATTGATGAAAGGCTCTAGAGGAGTAGCTACTTTGTTTTTTTTTTCTAGCTATCTTAGGGGTCTGGGTGCAAAATTACATTGCCTAGCGCCTTAATTGAGTCTGAGGCAGTGTACTTGCTTGGTAAACTTTATGTTTTTACCATGGTTTGAATCATCAATACTGTGTATAGGCATGTGTGGCCCAATTTGGTTTGTTGCTTTTGCTGTTGGGTGTTTTGCAATCCAGTTAGCAATGGATTTGAAAGGCTTTAGTATTCTTAACTGAGCTAATTCTCCCATGCTTGAAGTCATTAAGTAGCCCCATGCCTTGTTTTACATTTGTCTAACCTCAATTTTGACCACAGTCAATCTTCAGATTTGCCAAGCATTTCACATGAGTTACTTGGTCCAGTTGGTGCTTACTATGTAACTGAGTGTGTATTGTGCATTTATGATCCCAATTTTGCCACCAATTATTGATAATTTGGAGTATGTGGCAGGGTTCAGAGGGGTATAATGGGGATTCTATGTTCATTCCCTATTGAACTATGCTCCATATTGTTTTGTCTCATGCCCCAATTGACAAATATGCCCATGGTTACTTTGTGATGTCATTTTCAAGCACATTGTGCTGCTTTGATGCATCATGAGATAGCTCGTCCTTCCATACAAGCTTCTTTGCTGAGATATTTTTGCCACATCGCCATTTGTGCCACATCGCCATTTGTGCTCGAAGCTGAGATAGCTCGTCCTTCCATACAAGCTTCTTTGCTTAAAATTGCTTCATCAGGTATGTTACTAAACCCCTCGAGCAGATGTAACACACCTCAATTGCATAATTGCGTCACCCTTTGTGCCTAATTTCGGATATTCCTCCTTTGACAGTCGGCTTCCTCATTCCCTAAATTAGGTCATTCTTTCTCCGATTCTCTACAAATTTGGTGTCGCTGAGATCGTGGAAGCATCGCCTACCTATTGGTGAGGTTAGTTGGGGCTGAGGCGGCGCCGAGCGGTGGCGGAGCTCTTCTTCGCGTTGGCGTACGAAGCAGTGTCAGAACAGTACTGTTTCATCCCTTCTTTTCTTTTTTTTTCTCTTTTCTTTTAAATTGTGGGACCCACTCTCTTTCGACCAATCAGAAAATCTCATTCAATTTTTGAGTCCAGGCTTAGATCCGTCCGTTGATTTCGGATAGTATTGCTGGGGTTTATCGTGGCCGTTATATCAACGTGATTTTCTTGTAACAGGGATCATCGAATTGGGCTTGAGCATAATCTAAGTGGGCCTCAATCCCAGCCCAAGGCAGGATTTATTATTAGCTTAAAAGCCCACCTGTATTTACCTCCATTTACTTTGTTTTAGTGTGGGTTTATCTCCATTAGTTTCAGAAAATGGAGCTGTCCATTTGAGCGAATTTTTAAGGGAAATTAGGCTGCCTTATTTTTAGAAAACTTGTTTGGTGCCCCTCCATTGGTCAATTTGACATGAAATTTTGCATGAGTTCTCATAAAAATATGAAGAATTTGGCTGCCACAAATTTTCTATTTTTAGGACTCCGGTAATTACTTATAAGGATATCACAGGCGCATAATGGCATTCCTTGTAATTAATTAATTTACTGTCCATTTTTTTAGAATTTATGTGTTTTCCTTTCATGCGTTATGACCAATTATCAGGGCTATTTTGTTGGGTCATTGGTTATGCGGATGGGATTTTGATTATATGGTCTTGGATTTTGATGATGAAATAGGGGACTGTTCAGGGTTTTGCGCGGCAGAATTTAGAGGCAAACAAATGCCCCCCACCAGAGTGGACTGTGAGATATATCGATCAGTCTACTCTGGTGTCCCCCAATTTCTAGGCATTTCTTTAGTAATTTGCGGGCATTTTCTGAGTATTTGACATGGTTTTCGCTTATTTCGCAGGCAGTTATGGCTTCGGTTGATGAGATTTACAATACTGTCCCTCGGTTTGAAATTGTCAGGACGGGTTTCTATGGTCCTTCGGATGAGGCCATTGAGTCTTACATCCGTGATTATTTGGATCCTCAGAAAGTCCATGTGCACCTTCATCATTTGTGGAAGCGTGCCATTCTTAGAGGAAGGGATAATTTTCATGGGCTCTTGACTCGCCATAACCGCTTGCCTTTACCGGCTATCTATGACTACCCACGCTTGCTTGTCGACCCCCCTTTGCGCACCGAGGAGCGCCGAGCCAGGCATTATGACTCACACCTCCCAGTTGGTCAGTCCAGACGCGGGCCTCCTTCTCGTGGTTTTGAAGGTATTTTCCTGAGCCCTACTGGTCGTACTACTTTCTCTTCGGATTTTCATTTGCTGGGTATGGAAATGATGGATGGTCGTGTCGTTCCCTGGTCATCTGGTCGACTCCGGGTTCGGGGTGAGTTAGAGTGGAACCCAGGGCAGATTGAGTGGACCCGTTATGTTTTGTGTAATATGGGGACCAAGTTGAATAAGGTGGAGATTTTTGGGGGTGTGACCTTGGCATTGTTTGAGTATTCCTGGAGCTCCAACCTTCTCAAAGCCATGGCTACCAATTGGAACTATGTGCATAACACTTTCCCTTTAGAGGATCGCGACGCTACCATTGATCTTCAGCAGATGTCTCTATTGCTGGGTATACCTGTAGAGGGATTGGTTTATGAGGAGAGGGTTCCTCCCGAAATAGAGCTTTACGGGCCTGATCGCAACGGGTCACCTCTGCACCCAGATTCTTTGCGCACCGTGTTCAGGATCTACTATGAGATTGCTATGACCCGCAAGCTTCGTGGTTTAAGTCATGATGTTCCTTTAAGGGATTGGGTTCGCTACTTT
Organism: Rhynchospora pubera; assembly: GCA_028095005.1. NCBI lineage: Eukaryota > Viridiplantae > Streptophyta > Magnoliopsida > Poales > Cyperaceae > Rhynchospora > Rhynchospora pubera. Next base: position 153,204,721 of record CM051462.1, on the reverse strand, counting down.
ACCGATAAGGTTTCTGCACGTGGCGCCTCACATTTTGCTGATCCCTTAGAGCCGATTCAGTTAGGCTCAGACAAAACCTATTTCCCTTCCGAGCGTAGGCCATTCACAGAATTGTGCTCCCATTCGCTGGATGATGAAACAGTTTTGACTGCTTTTCTCGCTTGGTGGTTGTGCTATTTTTTGATGGTTTATGAGCCCGCGGGTTGCATCCGTCCTGGGGTCTTTATGGTAGCCAATGTATTAGCTCGTGGTATGCGAGTCTCACTAGCAATTCCCGCCTTGGTAAATCTTTATAGATCCATGAGAGAGCTTACTTCCTCAAGGGATCCTTCCCGAGACAACTACTGTGATGCCACTGCATATTCTCCATGGGTGGTTTTATGTTTACTGGGAGGAGTGTTACACACCCGTGACTTCTGCGGGTATGAGACGGTCATTGCCTGCATTGATCCATATCGCCGGTTGCACTGTGGGCGAGCCTGACCAGATTGCGGCCCACCTTTACTTTGTTCAGAGTTCTAGGCACATTCCAGACTACCGTCCTGAGGCATTTGTGAAGGATTGGCCTAAGGATAATGGAAAGGAATATAGGCTTGTGGACACGGCCCCTAGTACTCCAGGAGAGCGGCCTAGGTTGTGTTCTTCCCAGCACAGGCGCGACAGGGATTTTGTCATTAGTATCCGTCCCGCATGTCTAGCGGTGAGGATAGGAGATAGAGTGATTTATGAGACTTACAGTCCCCAGCGATGTGCTTGGCAGTTTGGCTATGATCAGGATATTCCTTCAGTGTTTACACTTCCCATTACCCCTGAGATTTCCTTGGCTTCCTTTGCCATTCACAGCGCGTTTGCGGTACGCTTGGGTACCGGCACTGGATGTGTTGTGCCTCCCATCGCTCGGAGGGGTGTGATTACTGGTGATCATGACCAGTATTTCAGAAAATGGGTCAAAGCTTCTCATGATGTGGATGTGAGGGTTTTGAAAGACAGGGTCTATTCCCTACATCGCTCTTCTTCCAGGGGTAGAACAGTGAGTCAGGGTAAGCGTAGGCCTCTAAGGAACTCTTTCGGGGCCGATGGCTTTGTGCCGATTGGTGTGAAGTCCTTGGAGTATGCAGACCCTCCTCCACTTCCGGACGGCTATTTCCCTGGTTTGTTATTTTCCTTTCTCATTTAAATTATTTCCGGTTGCTTTCTTTCCTTCTTATGATGATTTGTTCTTCGAGACAGGTCTCGGTGGATATGATTTTGGTCATTTTCATTTCAAGGTGGAGGGCTCTTCTCCTGTTGAGGGAGAGTCTGCTCAAGCTCTTGGATCGGAGCCTTATAGACGCTGGGCTATTTGTTTGACCCCGAATTTTCATGCTCAGAGAAGCATAGCAATCTGCAAAGAACGTCAAAAATCCACAAAAAAATATCAAATGACCTCCAAAAATCCTCCAAATTTACCCAAAAATTCCTTGAGAATTATGGTGAATTATCATAATTTTTAAATCCCAGAAATGCCCTCACAAATGCCAAATTTTGCAAACAAACCCAAAAACTTCACAAAATTGCTAAAATAAATCCATAAGTAATTTTGCGAAACCAGTTAAACTATTAGATTCCTTATATTTTTCTAAACTTACCCATAAAATTTCATCCAAAAATACCCAAGGGAAGACCCCCAAACAATTTATTTTGGTTTGGCATTTAGGAAATAAAATGGGAATTGTGGAAATTGAACAAAATCCCAGAAAATCCAGAGAAAATGGCGCGTGCATACTATTGCAGCGGATCCATAGGGGGCCAAGCATGTCGCTGCCCAGGGGAGAGAAATTTCCCATCTGTTGAAGAGTTGAATGAACCCACCTTTTGTAGACCGTGTTGGAAGTTAAAAAGGGAATTGATTGGTGCACCATAAGCCGAGCTCACCCATCCCATCCTCTCTCATTAAAACTGACCAGAAGGGCCCCCTTGTCAGACGTTTCTCCCCCCCAGTAAAAAGATTTGGAGATGAAAATCGCGATTTACCATGACACGCCGGGTAAGTCGACGAGGGGCATCGACGTGGCCTCCTCCAGCGCCACAGACGCGAAACCAGACGCCCTAGCCCATGGTTTTCCCAAACTAAACCCTAGCGTAGTCGACTCCTAGCCATTGGATGGGAATTGGATGGCGGAGATGCATACGGCCAAGGGAAGCGTTGCCCTAACCAATTGGCTATATAAGCACCCCAATTCGAGGCACAGAAAAAAAAGAGAGGAAGAAGAGGCCGCCACACTTGGGTTAGGTTTAGACAGTCAATTGTAAATTTCAAGGTTAGATTGAGGCTAGACATTACATCAAACACTCGGGAAAGAGAAAGAGAGAGGTGAAATTGAGAGTCTCCATCTTGTAATTGCTTGGTTTTGAAATAAAGGAAGCTAATTTGAAGGTCAATTGGTGGTTTTGTTGCTTATTCTTCTCTAGCTCAGCCACCAATCAATGGTGTGCTTGAGCCGTGTAAATATAATCACCATGAGCTATGGTCTAGAGCACAGCTCCAGTCATGGCCATGGGGTAAGTCAAAGAAAGGTGCTTCATGAAGGTTTAGAGCCCAGCTCTTCGCTTCATGGAGTATTCTCAAGTCCAACGTAAAAGGCACCATGGCTGTCATGTAGAGGTCTTTAGCCCAGCTTTAGTCTCTCATGGCAGTATCAACTTGACTTGGCATAGGTCCAGAGCGCTGGCTCTGGCTTAGCCATGTTCAAGCCATTGACAATCCAAAAAATGTCATTAAAAATAATAGAGGTCATGCCAAATTCTAACCAGTCCTTACCTACGGATTAATTCAAAATTAAGGGTTTATATGCATGATATGTTTATATGCTTGCTAATTCTTAGAATTTTGAACAAACATAAAAAGTATTTCTCATTTGTTGCAAAAGAATTAAAATTGTGTATATAGATAAATGGTTGCAATAAAAAGGTAATAAAAATATCAAAACTGCTTTCAATAGCCTCTATATTCCTATTGTGACTGTGTAAAGGGTTTTCCTGTAATTGGAACAACTCAAATCTAAATCACATCAAAACAGTGGCAAAAGCATTTAGAAATAAAAAGTGCAAAAAATGGGATAAATGCTAAGTGGTTTACATTCACAATCTGCATTGACTTAGACAAATGAAACGGACTCAAATGGACCTAAATTGAACATCAAACCAAACTTATTTGCAGTAAATGCACTTACATGAAAAATGGCAAGTTGAATAAAAATGTTCAAAATTCAGAAATTTTGCCTCAATGCTCCTTGCGTCAAATTATGCAGTATCAAGCTAAACTAAGGACATGGACAACTTGTATTTAACCTCCTGAAACTCACCAAATCATTTCTGGCACAAAAGAACTGCTCAGTAGGCCCCACAGTAGAAGCTCAAATCAGACCAAAATCAATTCGAAATGTCTCAGTTGAGATCATGTCCTCCTAAGCATCTCTATGACTACTAAACCTCACAAAGCCCCTCAATACATGTCCTCGAGTGAAATTAACCTCTCCCTGGCAAAGTAAGATGGTCAGAGAGCTTCAAGCACCATTAATGGCGGCTCAAGCCCTCTCAGGCGCTACACGAAAAAACAAAGCTCCACGACTTCAATTGACGACGCTGGAGTGTTCTCCTAAGTCTTGAGATTCCAACGCATCCAAGAACTACCAAAATGGTGGCCTGAAAGGCCGTAATTTCGTCGGAGAAGAACGGAGGACCAAACAGCAAAAAGACCCGACTCTGTCGGAGAAGACGGATTCAAATCCGCGATACCATGGATCTTCTGTGGCGGAACATCTTGAGGCGGGTAACGGACACGATCATGACCCGCTACACAGATTAAATAAAACAAATCAAAGCTCAGTCAGCGCTCTGCCACGTCAGCAAGCGACGCCTAACCCAGTCAGAGCCACCACAGCGCCAACTCAGCCCCTGCGCACACGTGGCCCAATAAGAAAATTACAAATAAACAGAAAACTTCAAAAATTCATCAAAAATAATAGGAAACTCAGAAAAATTCAAATAAAATATCCATAAAATTCTAAAAATCCAAATAAACCAAATTCACTAATATTTTGATATAAAAATCTGTCAAATTATTGGTCTTTTCTATTTTTGAAGTATTTTTCAATATTAAATAGATTTTATAAAATTCAAAAATGATGTTAAATTAATTTGTAAAATTCCAAAATGATATCAAAACTCAATTAAATTATTTCAATAAATTTTCAAAAATAAATATTGAGAATTTAAAGAGAATATATTAAATAATAAATATTTTAAAAAATAAACATAATTAAAAATATAAAAAGATATTTCAAAAGTCTAAAATTAAAAATAAAAATAAAATGAAATTGTGAAAATGGTAAAACCCAAAGAGAAACTCAAGAAATTAAAAGTCCAAACACGAAACCCAAAGACAAAACCGAAACCTCTCCACTTAAAGTACGAAATCTCTTCAGCAAAACGAAGTTGACTCTAAGCGATTCAAAAATCAGAAAGTCTCACAAATGGTTCAAAGTAACCCCCGAGAAAACCAAATCCAAATTCCAAAGGCCCAAAATAGCCTAGAAAACCAAATCCAAATCCAAAGGCCCAAAATAGCCTAGAAAACCAAATCCAAATCCAAAGGCCCAAAATAGCCTAGAAATCCAAACCAAATCCAAAGGCCTAAAATAGCCTTGAAATCCAAGTCAAATCCAAGACCCAAAATAGTCTTGAAAATCCAATCAAAACCCAAGACCCAAAATAGTCTTGAAATCCAAACCAAATCCCGAGGTCCAAAATAGCCTTGAAACTCAAACCAAATCCAAGGCCTAAAATAGCCTTGAAAATCCAAATCCAAATCCAAATCCTCCAAAGGCCCAAAATAGCCTAAGGACCGAAAAACCACGCCTCCACATCAAAACCAAAAACAAGTCTATCTCGAATAATACAGTCATTTAAGTGTCCTCAATTGGTTACCGTTAATTAGGTCTGGTACACCAATCGAGTCCGGTTCAAACCAAAAGAAATAAACCCAAAATAAACATAAAACAAACGATTCCCTAGCCTTTATATATAATTCTTCAGATCCCTTAATCAGAGGTTCTCGTGAGTGATCACGAGGTAATTAACAGTAGGGGCTTGCGCCTACTGGAAAGAAAGGACCCACGAAATCAACAAACCTCTTTAAGAAGCGACTCGTGTTTTGGTTCTCTTGTTGCTAAGAGATACTCGAACGGAGATCGAACCTTAAGGGGGGTGAATCCAAGGCTATGTTCTCATTTCTCGAGGAAGCCCAAATCCATTCTTCGAGGGAATGACGAAAAAGCCGCGACACTATTTACTTAGGTATTGCATCTTTCTTCTTCCTGTTTAATTTTGTTACCAATGTAGGTTTGTCACGGTTTTGGTTTTACAGGTGTTCATAGGCTCCCTCCTTCGGCGGAAAACGAGGAGTTGGCCCCTCCAAGTTGTTCTTCTCCTGAGTACCCTGATGAGTTGGCTGAGGGAGCGGCTAGGCAGTTGAAAAGGCAACGTGAGGATTCTTTGGCAGAAGAAGAAGTGACTCGGTATGAGCTTCGACGGCGGCCAAGGGAAAGTTCTTCAGATGATGGGTTTTCCATGGAGCCTCCTCTCCTTACACCACATTCATGTATGTTTTTTTTTTTTTTATCCCATTTGATTTTGACCTGCCACAATCTCTCCATAATGTTGCTTTCAGGGACTCCGTGTTCCGGTATGTGGGGTAGCGCCATTCCGATTGAGTCTGCACTTGTTACAGAGGACATTGAGATGGAGGAGGTCGAGGTAGAGACCATTGCTGTGCCATTCGAGGAGATTCTGCGCCCCAGGTTGATCTCTCCAGCTCCATTTATCCAGACCAGTGACTTCCCATCTCCGGATGATTCTATGGCGATTGTTGCCGTTACCGTCTTTTCCTGTGAGACTGCTCCGACACCGGCCATCTTTCCAGCGCTTCGAGGTCTAGGTACGCCTTATTTCACTGAGATTTTGGCCTTAATTTCCCTTCTATTTCATTTTATATTTTTTCTTGTCTTGCTTCATCTAGGCCGGTTTCCTTATACTCTGATGACCTTCAGCATTGAGTTTTGGGCTTTGGGCTTACGGAACTTGTGCCATTTATACCAGTTGTCTCTTCAGAGTTTTATGAGTGTTGATGAGCTGACGAGCCATGTCATGGGTATGGAGTTGGACGTTCTGGATCATACTTCCATCTCATGTTCAGGTATTTATCCATATTTTTCCTTGTCATTGTAATGTACATTTCGTTTTTATCATAACCTTTTTCCTTTTTATTCAGGAGAGAGCCCCTCAGACAGTCCTACCCTCCAGACCCTCCATGATTTCCTTTTCCCTGAGTCACACATGGTTCCGGAGTTTTCCGGCGAGGCGCCACTGGATTACTCCGAGTGGGAGGCTCTTCTCATTGATTCTACTCCTCTAGCCGTGTCATCATCTGCTAGTGGAGCGGGTTTGCCATTGTCTCCGGATACTGTGTTAGTTGAGCCGGTAGTTGGGGCGTTAGCTCATCAGAGGGATGTTGATTCTGATGATGATTCTGAGAGAGCTCTCGCAGGTGTAGTGCTAGCCCTTCCTTGTTTTGCCTCTCTCGTGGCGGACGCTTCTCGGGAGGTTGAGTTGATGATGGGTTTCCTTTGAGTAGGAGTTATGCAGCGTGTTGGCGCTTTGTATCTTTTCTTTTGTTATGGTTTGAGTTTTAGACTTGGTTTTAGTCGGTCACTCCTGACTTTGTAGCGGCTGGACTTTCTGATTATGTGATGTTTTGGACCTTTGTTGGGCTCTTGATTGCAGTTGATTTATGGGCATGGATATTATATTTTTGGTGTCATTGGGCTCATCATTTTTTCATTAAAATCCTTGGATCGCGAAGCGATCATGTTCCTTGCAAACCGCCACGCCTCTTGATCTTTTGCATTTATGGGTAAATTCGAGAAGACGTACGTTTTCTGGTGCCCTAATTTCCTTTATATATATAAGGCATCATGTGTACGTATCTCGTATCATTTTCTTCCTTTTCTGAACTTTTCTTTCTCGGACTTCATTTTCCATGGCCGGCGTCATAGATCCAAGGAATCCCAAGCGTCCCAGAGATGAGGGTAGTTCCTCTGTCCAAGGCGCGCCACCTTCCAAGCCTAACTGGTCATATGACCCAGGCAACCGTTATCTGTTTCGAGACGACGAGGCTTTTGAGTGTTATCGAAGTAATATTGGTGAAGGGGGCGTGAAGTTTCCGCCTGCTTTTTCTTTCATTCTCAAGGGCGTTTCACCACCCCTTATATGAATTTAATAACAGGGTGGCTTAATGCCTGGAACTTTCATGGCCTATCCCGGCTTGATACCCCTTACCATCCAGACATCACCAAGTTATTTTATACTAACCTCCGCGTCACCTTTGACCACCACGGTACTCCTTCTGCCTCTTCTTATCTTTTTGGCAGGCTCTTTCACATAGGGGCGGAGGATTTGGCTGACTTGATTGGTGCCACGGATACTTTAAATGGCTCGTCGGTTTATGCCTTCGGGAGTTGGCCTCGCGAGCAAGGGACATACCGGGGTCATTGCGAATGGTTCAAGATACCCAGATCTGAAGCAAGTTCTGAACTGGTCTCTACTACGCATTTGCCCGCGCTTCACCGGTAATTTTGCTATTTGTGCGTTTTTTGTTTTGTCTGTTTCTTTTGTTCGTCTCTGAAGGATAGGTTAATGACCATGAAGTTTATATGTTCCTTTCAGGTTATTTTTCTTGATTATCAACTACATCCTCTTTCCTCAGGGTGAGTTATCAGATTTGACTCGTCCAGGGACTTTGTTCTACCTCCGCTTATTGCTCCTCAAACGCGGGAAAGCTAATCTTCCCAGTCTCATCCTCCAAAACATGCATCATGTCACGAGATTTCCCAAGGGCCATTTGCCCTATGGGAATTTAATCGAGGCCTTGATGGAGCGGGCTCAGATTCCATTGCCTGAGACGCTGTGGGGGAATCCGATCACTGAGCGGCTTATCCTGTATCCGCGCAACCTGCTCTTGGATCTGACTTCGTTTGGGTGGGTGGAGATGGTCCATGGTACTCTGGTTCCTGACCCCAACTACCCGGTGAACAGTCATATCCTTCATAGGTTTGCTGCTGTGAATCAGTATAGTCCGGTAAGAGAGGCTTCTCCCCCTTCTCCAGACGGCTCAGCTATTGAAGAACCTTTTCCACTCCAGGAACACATAGACCAGCGTTTTAAGGAGCTAGACCAGCGACTGGAGAACGTTGAGGCAGTGCTTCAGTCAATCCATAACACCTTAGAGACTTTTGTAGGGGCGATGGCCGCAGCTCAGGCACCTCCAGTGCCTCCGATGTGAGGAAGTCTCGAATGTTTGATCATTTGGTTTTGTTGTTTTCATTGCTTTATTTCGTGCTTTTTTTTGTTGTTGTTCAAACTGTGGTAATTTTGGATGGTTTATGTCTGGTATTTTGATTTCATGGTTTGATTAGGGCAATCTGGAAGCCTAATAACTCTTGGTCTGCTGATTTTGGTTTGTGGACATCTGTTGAGGTTTATTAGTGATTTGGTTTAGATTGTCGTAAGTAGCGATCTTAGATATCGCTAGTGGGACAGATATTTTTGTTATTCTCCCTGCTCTTTGGTTACGGCAGCAAGGAACATACCGGTGGGATTTGTCTATTCTACATCGTTGCCTCGGTAGTTAGGACCATTCCGGTGGGACTTGTTTGCTCCATACTACTGCTCTGACATGTAGAATAGACATTCTGGGTATAGCACGCAGTGGGACTTTGTGCATCATTTTTGTTGGTTGCTTTTTGCACGGTGATAAGAGACGTACCGTCGGGACTTGTTTGTTCCATATCACTCTTTTGATGTGGTGAGATGGGTTTTCTCCTGGCTCTTTGGGTACGGCAGCTAGGAACATACCGTAGGGACTTGCTTGTTCCACATCACTTCTTGCATGTTGTGAGATGGTTTTTTTTTTCTCTCCTGGCTCTTTGCGTACGGCAGCTAGGAACATACCGTAGTCGGTGGTTTAAGGCCCAACACGACCATGGGCCCCTCTGGGTATTATGATTTATGAGGCCTATTCCTTGACATGGTTGGCGGACATCAGCCGTAGTATTCTCCGTTTTCAGAGGGGCTTTCAGGTTTGGTTTGGTCTTAATTTTTTTGAGGTAAGTTTCGGCGAGAGTTACATCTTGAGTGGACAGGTTGTCTTTTTCAATCTGTAACTATTGAGGACGTGGTTTTGACTAATCCCTTGGTAAGTTTCACCATTTGTGTCTTAATTTAGAGTTCAAGACACGGAACTTTTGTTCATCCTTTAGTTCGGTGAGATGAACAGGCACCTAGTACTTTGTTTTAAGGACAAAGCACAAGACTTTTTAGGGTCGTATCTTGGGGTGTAGGCCATTTGTAAAGGAAATGCTCTATGAATGTCCATAAGGACATAACACTCCTTTTACCTTGGCCCGGTGGGACAGAATGTTTTGTGTATATTTTAGAAGTTTTGGATTTTGGACTTTAAACTTTGTCTCTTACTTAGGGGTTTGAGAATATTTAGGGAGATTTGGTTTTAAATCTTTATTTAGGCTATATTTTTAGATTGGTCTAGTTTCTTTTGGTCATAAGCTTTTATGCTTTGGAATAAGATGCATTTTTCTTGTTAGACTTGGATTTTATTTAGGATTTCGACTTGGGGTCATTTTCAGGAAATGTTGAGAGGTTTATTTTATTTAAAGGTTAATTTATTACTTTAGGGTTTTGGCTCAGGGATACCCCATAGTGTTCAAAAGAACGGAGCACCCTGTCGAGCCTTGACCCGGTGGGTCGTGAGAGATTTTCACCTAAGTGAAGAGGTGGTTGACCGCCTCGCAATTATCTGCCCAGTCGGTTTGTTGGCTGCTCTTCCTTTGACTTTGGTGGGCTGTGGGGACGTCGGGGTAGTTTTGTCCATAATATTTCTTCAGATATCTCCCATTTATGGAGGAGACAGGGTGTTTTCCGTTTGAATCTGCGAGTAGGTAGGCTCCACCTTCATACGCTTGTTCTATGACATAGGGACCTTCCCAATTTGGTGCAAATTTGGGACCATGGTGTCGGCCGAGGATAGGTCGCCTCAAAACCAACACTAGTTCTCCTTTCTTGAATGTTCTAGGTCTTGATAATTTCTCATAGGCTCGCGTTATTCTGGCTTGATGTAACTCCAAGTTTTGTTGAGCTGCCAGTCTCTTTTCATCCATTCCATCCAACTCTTGCAACCTTAGTTGCGTTTGTTTAGTCAGAGGGATTTGTGCTGCCATAGCTATTCTCAGTGACGGGAGTTCCACCTCGATTGGTAGGACTGCCTCTGCCCCATACACTAAAGAATAGGGTGTGGCTTGGGTTGCTGTTTTATGGGTGATGCGGTATGCCCACAATGCTTCATGCAGTTTTTCATGCCAGTTTCTTTGGTTATCTCCAATGGTTTTGCGAAGGATCTTGATCAATGTTTTGTTGAAAGCCTCTGCCAGTCCATTGGCTCTTGGGTTATAGACAGAAGAATATCTCCATTCGATTTTGTGTTTGTTGGCGAATGGCGTTCTTGAAAGCCGTCCCGTTGTCAGAGATTATTTTCCTTGGATTTCAATATCTATAAAGCACCTGAGTGGTGAAAAACCTGACCACATCAGAGGCCTTAATTTCACGGCATGACCTGGCTTCAACCCATTTGGAGAAGTAATCCGTAGCGGCCAATATGAAGCGGTGCCCATTCGAAGCTGGCGGGTCAATGGGGCCTATGATATCTGTTCCCCAGATTTCGAAGGGCCATGACACTACTGTAGGATGTAGCGCGTTTGGGTGTTGGTGTATGAAATCTCCATGAATTTGGCACATATGGCATTGTCTGGAGAAGTTTTCGCAGTCATTGATCATGGTGGGCCAGTAGTAGCCCATTAGTTTGATTTGCACTCGCATCCGAGAGCCCGATTGGTGGACCCCACATACTCCCGAGTGAATTTCTTGCATAACTTGGTTGGCTTCGGTTTTCGATATGCATCTAAGCCATGATCCTTCATAAGATCTCCAATAAAGTGTGCTGTTCACATATACGAACCTTAGGACTCTTTTTCTGATTTGTTCCCTAATGGCCTTGTTCAGAGGTAATTTTCCTTGCTGGAAGTAGTCGAGAAAGGGTTGTCTCCAGTCCTCTTGGTTCGAACCCTCGGCTGTCATGACTTGTGTGATTTCCCTCCATTCTTTTTCATGTTCCCTTTCGAGTGTTTGGATGTCGGTAAACAGGGTTTCTTCCTCTTCGTTTCTTTCATGCGGGAGGCAAGGGGACAAGGATCTCCTGCGATGGACAAGGACTTGGATTTCTTCCTGACTCGGGTCACTGAGTTCGTTAGCCAATCTGGCCAACGCATCTGCTTTGCCATTCAGAGACCTCGGAACTTTCTGGAAGGTAATATATGTGAATTTGGCTATCAACTCAAGGGCCTTTTCATGGTATTTGACCAATTCTGGTTTTCTTATTCTGAAGAGGCCTTCGATCTGACTCAGGATGAGCTGAGAATCTCCATAGACTTCCAACTGCTCAATACCCATTTGGAGAGCAATCTCCAGTCCAGCTATCAGGGCCTCATATTCAGCTTCGTTGTTTGTGCATGGTTCGGTTAGGCTCAGAGCATGTCGGAGGATGCCTTTCTCTGGGGTGACAAACACCAGCCCTACACCTGCTTGTCGTTTTGGTAAGTTTGGTTTGACTGCTGGCTGAGTGGAGGATGACCCATCGAAGTATAGCTTCCAGCAAGTTTCGTTTTCCTCTACCTGCATAGCCTCCTCATCAGGGAAATCGCACGCTAGTGGGGAATCATCAGATATAGGATGAGCAGCTAGGAAATCAGCTAGTGCTTGTCCTTTGACAGCCTTTTGGGGTGCATATGTTATATCACATTCCATTAGAGCCACGGCCCACCTTGCCAGCCTCCCAGTGAGCATGGGTCGGGTCATGAGGTACTTCAATGGGTCAACTTTGGAGATTAATGTGACTTTATGAGCCAACATGTAATACCTAAGCTTTTTTACTGCAAAGATCAAGGCTAGGCAATGCTTTTCGATTGGTGTGTATGCATGTTCTGCCCCCACGAGCATTCTGCTGAGGTAATACAGGGCATTTTCTTTTCCTTTTTCATTTTCTTGGGCAAGCAATGCCCCCAGAGATCCGTCCAAGGCGGTGGTATAGAGAATGAGAGATTTTCCCTGGATGGGTGCAGCCAATACAGGAGGTTTTTGCAGATATTGCTTGATATCATCGAAAGATTTCTGGCATTCTTCGTCCCATTTAAAGGGGACATCCTTTTTGGTGAGCCTGGTAAAAGGCTTGATTCTGCCCGACAGGTTGGCTATGAATCTCCTAATATATGCCAAGCGTCCTTGGAGAGACCGGAGTTGTTTGAGTGTCCGTGGAGGGGACAGTTCTTGGATGGCTTTGATTTTATCAGGATCGATTTCAATGCCTCGGTGTCGCACCACGAAGCCTAGAAATTTTCCTGATGACACCATGAAGGCGCATTTTAGGGGGTTGAGTTTCAGAGTGTGTTGTCTCAACCGCTCAAACATCAGCCTCAGGTTCTCTAAATGTTGTTCATGGGTATGGGACTTTACAACAAGGTCATCCACGTAGCATTCTACCACCTTGTGTATGAGGTCGTCAAAGATTTTGGTCATGGCCCTTTGGTACGTGGCTCCTGCATTTTTGAGGCCGAAAGGCATGACTTTATAGCAGTAAATACCAATTGGGGTACGGAAGGCAGTGTGCTTTTGGTCACTCTCGTCCATTTTGATTTGGTTGTATCCCGAGTATCCGTCTACAAAGGAATATACCCCGTGGGACGAGGTGTGGTCTATTATGATTTCTGTCACTGGTAGAGGGAAATCATCCTTGGGGCAAGCCTTGTTTAAATCCCTGAAATCAACACAGACTCTGATTTGTCCGTTCTTTTTCTTTACTGGGACGATGTTGGCCACCCAGTCGGGCGTTTCTTCTTCCCTTATGAATCCAGCACTGATGAGCTTTTTGACTTCGGCTGTCACCTTTTCTTCTAACTCAACCCTCATTCTCCGGGGTCCTTGTTTGACTGGCTTGAGTTCTTTGTCAATTTTGAGTTTGTGGACTGCTACTGCTGGATCTAGCCCGAGCATTTCACTGTAGCTCCATGCGAAGCAATCCTGGTATTCCCTTAGCAGCTTGGTCAGTCCATCTTGCATCTCCTGAGGGAGGGAGGTGCTAATGAATGTAGGCTTTGGGTTTTCCTTTGTTCCTAGGTTGATTTCTTTCAATTTATCGATGGTATTTTGACCACCCTCCTCTAACTCTTTTGGTGCATTTTTGACTGCCAAAATGAATTGTTCTGTTTCTGGAGGTTCTCCTTCATCTGGAGTTGTTTCGCCCTCCTTGATTTCAGTGATTGTTATGCGGTGGCAAGAGTGTTGTCGTGGTCTTTGAGGAGTATTTGACCCTGAGCCCTTGGTTTGAGTTTTGAATCCTAGGCCCCTTGTGTTAGCAACCTTCCCATTAAGTTTTATGACTTCATTAGAGTAGCCATTCCACATTTCTCGGAACATTCTTGCTCGCTTTTCGGGAATGGGCTCTAGGCATTGTGCTTTACGGAACAGTTCAATCAACCGTGTGTTGGTGGTGTCTTGAAGCTGAGGAGGAATCCCCGTCTTCCTGGTTTCCTCTACAAGCCATTGTTCCCAGTTTTCGGAGTTTGACTCTTCGTTTTGACGTTCGATTTCTCCCACTTTGACAAATTGTATACTGGGATGAACAACGTGCCCTGTTTCAAGCTCTTCTATTTTGGGAGGGACAGTGAAGGTTTTGAAAGGGATGACTTCTTCACTTTCCCGAGGTGTTAGGTCTTTACAGTGTTCTAGGGGTAGGATTTCTATGGACAGAGTATTTTGCTCCTCACCCTCACTGGAATAATTTGGTTGCATTCGAGTGGGTAAGTTGATGTCCTCGGCCGTGCCTTCCGACGATCCCGTCTCACTATCACTACCCAAGAGCATTTGTGATTTTATAGCCGCTTTGAGCACAGCATTTTTGACTGCTTCCTTCACGGTTTCAGGAGAAGGCTTTCTTTGTTCGGTGGCTGCCCCCTTTCCAGACTTGGATCTGTAGTATTTAGCATCATCTAATTCGGCTTCGTGTGCCTCAAATGGCTGATCATCTCCTTTAATCACGTATTGTTTTCCGTCTTTGACATATTTAATGCACTGGTGCAGGGTAGAGGGAACCAATCCGTTGGCGTGGAGCCACGGTCTCCCTAGCAGTGCCTTGTATGTGGTATCAGCTTCGATGATGAAGAATTTGACCGGAGTGACCAGGTTCCCAAAGGTAATATCGATCATTGTGGAACCAAGAGCCTTTTGGTATTGGTGGTTAAACCCGTGGATCCGGATTTTATCTTTCTTTGTTTCTTTAATGCTGAGCGATAGCTGCACCAGTGTTTTTAGTGGCATAATGCTGATCGAGGATCCGGGATCAATGAGTACTTTGTTGATTTTCCTGCCATAGATGGCGCCTGTGGTGTACAGGGGTCGATTGTGATCGGCTGTGCCCGCCATCAGATCCTCATCTGTGAAGGTAATGTATGGCTCTTAATCAATCTGCGCTACCTCCTCACGGGTTTCTTGGGCAAAATAGGCCTGGAAGCTGGCAGGGTTCTGCAGTGCATAGATCAAGGCATCGCGCAGCTCCTGAGATATCATCAAGGTATCAAAGACGCTGAGCAGTGAGGGAATTTTCCGCAAATGAGCGACCACATTGTAATCTCCCACGGACATTTTAGGCCTGCCATCGGACCTTGTTTCACTTTCTATTGTGGTTTCACTTCTGTTCCTTGTCCCACTGTTGGTTATCTCTCTGGGAGGTTGTCTTTCAGGTATCCTAGTGCCCGATCTCAAACTGACATTGCAGTGGTTTTTCATGTTTGGTCTAATCCTAGTAGAGACCTGTCGGATTAGGTTGGACACCTTGTTTGGTTTTGGTGGTGTTTTGATTTCTTTTTTCTCCGTCTCGCTTTGGTCAGTATCACTCCCCAGTGGTCTGACTGCAGCGGAGTTGATTGCCAGCACAACAGGCTCCTCTTCTGGGATACCGTACTGCAATTCCCCCTCAGTATCATGTTCATATTCAGAGGCGGTTTCCTCGTCAGAGGTTTGAGAGTTTGTCCCCCGGGTTATGGCACGCACACTTCGTCTCCTGTTTCTTCATCTGACGAGTCATTGTCATTCCAAGACCATGTCAGGCATTCCTCCCTGGAGTGCCCCCAGACTTGGTGGTAGCGGCAGTACGCCTTTCTTCCGGCATCATTTTCTTTCTTTGCTTTATGTGGTTTTGGATGTCTATTTGTGGTTTGTGCCCGAAGTGCCTCATTTTCAGCTTCTGGCATCTCCCAAGGGTTTACATGGTTCCTGTATCTGAAGTGCCCGTCGGAACTCCCATGTTTTGGTTTCAGTTTCCCTGTTATCTTGATTTTACGTGGCAATTTGTTACAAGGGGAGGTGTTGTCGAGCTTAACCAATTTCATTTTCATATGGTATTGCCCTGTGGGGTTTTGTCTATTTCTCACTTGTTGGGTTGAGTTGGTTTCAGCATTTCTGCGTCTCAAATGGCCAGACTCATACCTTATGGGAGGGCATACCCGCGTGCGTGAGCTCTCACCTCTTTCTTGCTGGCCTGTTTCAGGCCCCCCGAACGAGTTATCACGGGACCAGAGGTGTTTTGGTTTGTGGTGATGGTTTTCTGCATTGGCTTTCCCTTTTCCTTTTCCTGGGGGATGATTAGTCTTGGGTCTTGGTCTTTGTCCTTCTTGGATGACAATGCCGGCCTCCCTCCTTCTTTGTGGGAGGTTTCCTGAGTTGCCTGAGGTAGCATGGCCAGACTTCATGGCCTTTTTCTGACCTGCCTCCTATTTCTGGGCGCGGTCCTTCAATGCTTTGAGTTCCGCTTCTATCGAGATTCTTTCCTTTCGCTCAGTCTTTAGCCTAGCTATCAGGGTTTCGACTAAGGTTTGTATCTCAATGTTTTGCCTAGTCATTCTTCTCAGAGCATTTGTGCAGAAATCCAGGTCTATTAGGAGTTGACGCTTTTCCCTCAAAGTGAAGGCGGCGCTATCTTCTTTTAACGGTTGTTGGGCTTGCCCCCTGTCTAAAGCGGTGCTCGGTTGTGCTTGCTTTGACCTTGTGCGGTGGGCGGGGCCATCTGTTGTGACTCTTTGGGTTGGACCTTGACCTACCTGGGTTGCTTTCTTTGAGTTGTCCGCTGTTTGAGATTCAAGCGGGCTTTCTTTTGGCCTGGCTGTTTTCCTTTGAGTGAGTTTTGGTTCACTTTGTGAGCTGTCACCTTGTGTTGTTGGGGATTCTTCCTCTTCGTCATCTGTGTCAGACTCGCTCACAGTGATTGACCGACAGCTTTCAGAAGTACCTTGCCCCTTGGCGGCATTCTTTAATTTTCGTGCCTCGGCGATGGTTTCCTTTTGGATGTTGATGAACACTTCGGGATCATAATACCCTTTTATTGTGCCATCTGCATAATGCCTGGGCCATGTGCTGGGGATGGGATAGTGAGGAGATGGCTCATGTCCTTCTATACCCTCCACAATTGACGCTTGCCGGAACTGTTGGGTGATTTCTGCTTCTGTTTCCAGATTTTGATTAGCGATAGGGGACACCAGTTTTCTGATTCGGCCGTATTCCAGCGAGCATATCTCCCTTCGTGACCTGTTATGCCTTATCCTTTCTACCCATGGTAAAGGAGAGGCTTGTATTTCATTGGTTCGCTTAGAGCTTGTGGGCAGCTGCCTTTTTGGCCAAGGGTCTAGGACAAAGGGTTGCAGGTCGACCAGGTAAGGGTGTTCTGGTTCCAGCTCGTCATCACTCCCTTGCCATCCGACTCTTTTGCTGGGTTCTTCCACTCGGTTGACCAGGTGATTCATCCACCCAACAGGGTCAGCGAGGGATTGGTACTCTTCTTCGGGGAGCTCCTCTTGTTCAGGCTCTCCCGAGTCCGAGTCATCATCAATGGTTATCATTTGGCATGATTCAGAGCTTTGGTTTTGGTTTTCTTCTTGGTTTTGGTTTGAAGAGGTGGTATTTTCAGCCTGATCATCAGTAGAGGTAGCGGCCGCCCCCTGTTCAGTGCTGGCATTTTCCTCTGTTTCTGGTTCAGTGGGTTCATTTTCTTCACATCCCTCCTCAGTGGACGTGGCTTCCCAGATCTGGTTGACCATTTGCCGCACTATTTCTCCCAACTCCTCGAGAGTAAGGTCAGGTTGGCCCGGGATGTTAGGGATATGAATATCCAGATTTACCATTCTTGGTTGCCGTCCTTCCAGGTCGGCAGGGTCCATTCGTTCAGCAGGGTCTAGCACGATCTCATAGTCATATGCCATCTCCTCTGGATCAGTTTGGTTTTCTTCTGGAGTTTCGGTCTGTGGCTGTGGCACTTCAGAGGACTCGCCTTTGTCAGAGTCATGATGGCCAACTCGGTGACAGGTGGCGTCATCACGAGAGGATTCGCCTTTGAGCAACTTGTTCTTTCCTTTCTTGGTTCCTTTATTTCTCCTTTGATAGGTTATTATTTCCTTCTCATTTGCTGGTTTCTTTCTCCTTTGGTATACTCTAAGGGCTTTAGGACTCTTGACCTCTTCCTCATCATCCTCGGTGGGACAACAAGTATCATCATCGCTATTTACCCTTAGGTTTCTCATGAGTTCGCTGGTCGTCATGGCTTCAGTTTCAGCGATGGCTTGCTCCAGCTCATGCCGCGCATTTTCATCCCATTCGGGTTGGGGCTGGACAGTCATGCGAGCATTTCTTCCTTGTTGTCTTCTTTTATTACATGGTTTTAAGGAAGGCTCATCATCATCCGTCCAAGCTGCAATTCGGGCGGAACGGTGATCATGATTTTCAGACTCAGAATCATCAGATCCCGAACCGCTGATGTAACGGCAGTTTCCGGCTCCGGAGCCGTCATCATCGCTGCTATCGTTATCAATGTCGTTTGAGATCTTATACAACCTTTCTATTTGTGCCCGGAAACGAGCGGTTTCCCGTGGATGGGTTCTCCTGAGCCTTTCATAACTGGCTCCTGGTTGTTGTAATATCTCAGCGTGCTGAGCTATAAAGTTTAGGAATGCAGGGTCTTCTCGTCTCAGATGTTCCATGTATGAGAGGATCCTGGTTGCTTGTGAGATATTCAACCCTTCAAAAGCTGAGGTTATATCGGCTGGCGGACCAGACCCAGATGCCATCAGGATTGAACTTCCTTGGAGGGTGCTCGGTTGAGGTTCTTCATGATCAGATTCCACCTCAGGCTCCCTTTCTGCCTCTTCTTCATCGCTATCGGATTCGCTATTTTGGGCGTTTCCATCAGATGTTTTTCCGCAGAAGAAAAATCGCGGAGAACCTCCGCTATCCTCAGAATCAGAGCACTGGGGAGTTTTGCCTTTGTTAACCTCTTTTAGGACGGTTGCTATGGCTTCTCTTTCAAACTCCTCCGTAAAGTCTGGATCTTTGGGGTGGGTAGCTCAGCGGAAGGCCCTTGGGTCTGTGACTCTCAACTCCCTGAGTTCAGACACATACCATTCTACCAGGCTGTCATGTTCATTATATTCTTCTCCTTCGGGGGCTTGCTGGGATGACTCACCCTGAGCAGTATCGACTTGGTTGGCAGTCTCAATTGCTTGGGTGGGGAATGTCACCTCGGCCCTGGGACCTGACGTATGCCTGGAGCGCCGAATTCTCCTGGACCTACGGCGTCGAGTGGTTCTTGGTGGGGTGGCTTCTGGACTTATTTCTCCTTCCTCGCGCCCCGTTTCATCATCTACCTCCCTTACAGTCCTGGCTATGGCTTGCCTTTCATATCCATGGTATTGTTGAGGGTTTTCAGGGTCCAGCACACCATGATAGCCAACTGGGTCCGAGATTCTCAGGTTCCTGAGGTATTGGGAGAATTCATCAACCTGGCCCTTCTCAGCCAGGAAAGTTTGGTTGTTTTGGTTGAGGTGGGCTTGGTTACCCATGTTGTTTTCATATTCCGCGAGGTCAGTTTCAGTAACCTCGATATTCTCCCAGAGGTGTGAGTCCTCCGTGTTTCCCAAATGTGCACGCATGATTTCAAAATCTGTAGGGTGGTTTGGGTCTGGGTCTTTCTTGTCCCATCCATTTTGCACCACAATATCCACTGCGGCTTTCTTTATGGCCATATTTTCAATTTGTTGCTCATAGGTATCCGAGTTTGACATGTTTTCTATCTCCTCATCAACCCTTAATTCCTGTTGGAACAAGTCTGGTTCTTGAATTTTCAGTTGCATCAAAAGGTCCACATACTCCGCCACAACATTGAAAGAGATGTGTGGTAGTGAATCGTCGCCTTCTTCCTCGGCTTCTTCTTCTGATTCCCCGGCATCACTCAGGTATCTGCAGTGCTCTGCGGGTTCATGGGTTTTTTGTTTAGAGATGTTGAGAGGTATTTCCTTGGTCCAGAACCTATTTGCCAGCCATGATGCTAGCAATTGGTCCACATCATCGCCATGCACAAGCTCTTGGATCCACCAGGCCGGGTTTAAGGCGATTTCTGCTTCCAGGATGGGATGAAGGTTGGTTTGACCGCACCAGTAAGAGAGGTCTCTCCATTGTTCCCTTGCTTTCATGTATATTTTTATCCTCTTGTAACTGGCCGGTCGACATCCCTCCAGCTCCTCATAGAAGGCATCATCATCTTCTTGTGGGTTTTGGTTTGTGACTGCGGAAGAGAGAATGGCCTGTGTAGCCTCCTCTATTTGCGCAATCATTTCTATTTCCTCTTCTTTAGTGAGCTTTTCCTCTTTTTCTCCCGAGTTATCCTCCGGGTGTGCATTTATTGCCGATGTTGAGATGGCGTTGCAGGAAATTCCACTAGAGTCACCACCTCCTCTTTCCTCATCACTGTCGAAGTTGCTACCAAAATCGTAGCTTTCATCTTGGCTAGGAGGGTCCGGATCAGACCATTCATATTCCTCGTCAGTGAAACCAGGAATATCTTGTGCATTTTGGGTATTGGTGGAGGTGGAAGCCTCTTTGTTTACTTGGTTCCTTACAAAACTAGTCACAGCAATGGCTTGTTTCATCAATTCAGACACGTGCTCCGCTAGTATTGCAATGGTTTCTGGTGGAATCCCGGATTCTCCCTTTTTCTTTGGTATGACAAGGTTGAACCCTAGGTTCTTTATGCTTGGGATGCCTTCTGAATCTAGACATTTATCATGAATGTCTACAAACACCTTGCGATCTTGGCCATTGATCTTAAAAGGTAGGGTCATTCGGTCCGGCTTCTTTCCTTTGCGGATGAGGGTCTTATCCAATTTCTTTATTTCAAGGATCTCTTTCTTTTTCTTTCCTGATTGGGTCATAGGTTGAACAGTGACCGTTGACCAGGTATGTTGGGTTGGGACTGAGCTGGATGACGACTCAGTAGGGTTTTGTTCATTTGTTGTTGAGGTTTCGGAAGGTCTGGTGTCTGCCTGTGCCGGCTCCTGTTGGTTAGAGGGTTCTTCATGTTCTCCCTCATTACCTGAGACATGATGGCATGCGGCCGTCCAAAACTCCTCTTCTTTCTTTTCTCTTCCTTCGCCTTTCAACTCCCGCCACACTTGTCCGCTGATTTGAGCAGCGACCTTGGGGGAGATGAAATCAGCGAGAGTTGCTTGTGTTGGTTTTTCTTGAACATAGGGATCTTTGACGGTTTCGGGAGAGGTTTTCCTCCAGAACGTCTGTCTAGATCTCACATTACCCGTTTTTGCGTTACGGGTCATCGGTTTCGGTTGTGTTTTTGTTGGTTTGAGTCTTTTTGGGACCACTGGTATGATAGGGCTCTTCCATTTGAGTTGAGGTTCGGCCTGCAAGGCTCTCAACTTCTTTCTGGTATTTTTGTTCAAATATACGCTCCATGTCGTGGGCGATTTTCCGTCAGCAGTGACCGAGACACGACGAGAGCTGGCACTTAGGGTTCCATTTGAGACGGCATGGGGAGCTGGCTCCTGGCTAGCGTCATCATGGAGGGAAATGGCCCCTTCTTGGATTTTCTGTTCAAGCCAATCCTTAAAGACATAGCAATCCTCTATGTTATGACCCAAAACTCTGTGATACACGCAGTAGTTAGGGTGGTTTACTTTGTCTTCTTCCTCGGGCCTTTTGCATTGGGGCAATCGAACCTCGAGAACTTCCATAGCTTGCCTAAACAGCTTCAGAGTTTTCTCCTTTTTGAATGAGTAGGGCTTGCTTTTCAGCTCCCTGAGTGTTGGCCTTTGAGCCTTGGACTGTGGATTTCCGTCCTTCGTCTCATCATTCTTTCCCCATTGGGTACTACCAGTGCCTTCAGCCTGGTTAGTGACGGCTTTGACTGCTTTTGTCGTTTTGATTTCCAGCTTCTTTCCCTTTTCTTTGTCTTTTTCCTTAGTGGAGTAGTATAGCTGGTTCATTTCAGGCTCCACTTCCTCATATCGGGCAACCATGGCTACCAAATGTTCAAAGGTGGTGACATTGTGTCCCACCATCCATACCTTCATCGGTGCATGGATGCTGTTCAGAAGCATACGCACCGTCTCAGATTCACTTATGTTGGACTGGCATCCTGTGTACATGGTTTCCCACCTTGACACGTAGTCAGAGACAGACTCGCCTTGTTTTTGTATGGCATTGACTAGATTGGTAACAGAGACCCTATGCGGGGTTGTCCTGAACCTTGCACAAAAGGCATTTGCCATTTCCTTCTAGCTTTTGATATTGTCTGCCTAGAGAGAAGCATACCAGTCGAACGCTACTCCAGACAGGCTTTGTGAAAATTGCCTTAGTAGCCATTCCTCCCTTCGGGCAGTGTTTCCACAGGAGGTTATAAAATGTGATAGGTGTTGACTCGGGGTGATTTTGTTTCCCACCCCATCAAATACCTTGAATTTTGGTACTACATGTCCCTTCGGGTAATCCAGCTGGTCAAACCTTGCAGGGTAAGGTCGGCCTGTGAAATTGACGGGCAGTTGAGTGCCCCCAATCCCTAGAGATTGCAGTTTCTGATCCATGGCCCTTTGCATTTTCTCCATTATGGCCTCAGGGTCAATGACATTGGTTTCCTTTCTTTCAAGCAACTCTTCTTCAGAAGTTTCACTAGAGCTGCTATCCTTTTCCCGCACTATTTTGGAGTGGGATTTTTTAGTTTTCCTTTTGTTTTTGGATTTTGGTTTAGAAGCCATTCCTTGGGTTTCGGTTGATTTTGGTACATCGTTGTTTGAAACAGCATAGCTTGGGCGTGCCCCCTTCTTGGCTATGTGTTTCTGGACTTCCGCGCATGCCGCGGTTACCCGAGCATTTTCCGCTTGGAGTTGCTCAAGTTGCTTGGTTTTCTCTTCCAGCTCCTTGCGAAGCTGGGCCATCTCGTCAGATATTTCCTCGAGGATTTCAATTTCCTCGTCAACATCTTCAGATGAACTTCCATGATCCGGATTTGGATCCTCTTCATCACTTGCAATGTTATCAGTGGTCTGTTGGACAATTTCCTCTATTACCGGACTGCGGTTCCTGGGCCGCCCTACCCGTTTGGGAGGTTTGGATGCTGAAGCTTTTCCTTTCTGCCCTCGTGTTTCCACGGGGACACTTTCGGAGTGAGGCGGTTCCTGGGAACCTGTCCCGACCATACGGACTTCCGCCGTTTCCTCGTCATCATCGTCATTACCATCAATTGACACATGATATACTGAGGCAGAATCAGCATTCCGCCTCTTCCTCATCACATATTTCTTTTGGGTTTTGTTGTCATCATCTGACTCGCCACTTGGCTAGCCAGAGAGGTATCTTTTTCTTTTGGCACCCATCGCTTGGTGCCCCCTGTATTTTGCTTGGGAGCGGGGATGGGTTCCAGTTGTTTGGGCTTCCAAACCTGCTTCACTTTCCCTTTGGCCTTCATTGAGCGGGCGTTGGGCTGGAGCGACGGAAAGGTAAGCCGGTCAAAGACTGAAGGCGGGTGGGCCACAGTCCTTTTTTCGGACGCACTATAGTCCGCGTCTCCCTCTCGGTTGTCCTCGCGATAGGGAAAGCGGAGCCTTTGGTGCGCCGGGAACTTGAGCCTGTCCTTGATGGACGGCTTGTTGGGGTTGGCAGGGATTGCCGTGACGATCCTGCGGGACTTGCGGGACCTCTTGACAATCCTGAAGGCCGCATGAATGGCCTCCACTGCCTTGTGTTTTGGGTGGGTCACTTTCTCTGTCTCAGAGACTGGGGCGTACATGGGGAGCTCCCAATCCTCTCTGAGGCGCATTACTTCACCTTCCTTTTTGAGCACATGTAGGGGGGCGAAGGTGTTGCTGAGGGACATATCAGTGATGGTATCGGGTTGTTGGACCAGATGGAGAGCTTGGGCCCTCGAGATCCTAGTCCTCTTCTGCTTTTTGAGTTTTGGGGCTGTTGCCCCCTTGACATGGGTGGTTGCTGCCTGACCCTTCTTGGTGCTAAGGGCAGACCTTTCAGAGACTTTCACGGACGCTTCACCAGCGAGCATCACAGGGGAGATTTGCACGACAGCTTGAACGGGCACATAGAGAGTCCCGGTTGCTGCTGCCTTCTTGTGGCGAAGACGCTCGCCCTTCACGATTTGACTCCAGGTAAACATGATTCCTGCAATGGAGAGAACTCAAAGTCAATCATTAGCATTTTTCTTTGAATGTTATGGACTTAATTCCATCTGCACATTTAAACTTTGATTACGCCCTGATGAGAGGAGAAAAAGGTCCCACCGGGCATGCCAGAACCTGTCTCACACTTTTTCAGTCCAACCACGGAAGATCAGATAGTCCTCTATGGGGCGAAGAAAATGCGGATCAGATACCCCTCGAGCATCTTGAGACCCGTCGTTACTGCCCATTCCGAACGAGCAAAGGGAACTAATGCGGTTCCAAGTACCTCGAGAGTTTATTGTTTGTCGTAGGTCCTTTTTTTCCAGTAGGCGCAAGCCCCTACTGTTAATTACCTCCGAACTCAGTTACGAACTGAGCTAAGAGCACCTCTAGATCGGGATAATCAAAGTTTAGATGTTATAGGTGGCTGAAGTCCATTTTAAATTAAAAAGGATAGTGTCTTGTGTCTTGATAGGGAGTTTCAGGGTAGAAGAAAGTAATGCAGAAAGGCAGCTATTTTAACAGAGCCATGCAAACATGAATGATATGGTTTAATTCTTTATTTTCACATTTTAAGACATTTAGGGTGCTTTTACCCTGCTGTGTCAGGCTTAGTGCCGTTACAGAGATTTTTTGAGTTCGACACTAGGAAATTTGGTATCCTAGATCAATCCTCAATCGTTTGGAGGTTTAGAAATTTTGGGATTTCGTTCAAGTCTTGAGTACAGATGCGCTGTGCCTTCTCTTGACAGGAACTTGGATAGAGGCCACTGATTGACTTTTCCTTCTAGTCATCTGGGCATCAGATTTCAGTCTGCTTCTGGTCAAACATGCTGTGAACTCGTAGAAACAGGCTGTTAGATTTGAGTCCAACGCTAGAAAATAGGGTATTCTAGGTCAGTTCTCAATCGTTTGGGGAAATTTAGGGATTTTTGGGATTTTCGTTCAAGTCGCGAGTACAGATGCGCTATGCCTTCTCTTGACAGGAACTTCAGTGATAATTCAGAATTGACTTTTCCTTTTTCTCAATCTGAACATCGGAGGGTGTCTCCTTCAGGGCGAAACGCGATGCAGTCTTGAAGGGACGAACTTTGACTTTGTGTCTCTTGAATCACTTTTAGACTTTGTGTCACTTTCAGACTTTGTGTCATTTTCAGGTTTGGACTTTTAATTTTCACTTTAGGATTTGACTTTTAAGTTTTGCACTTTTAAGTTAGCACTTTTGGATTTTGACTTTTGATCTTGACTTTTAGTTCTTGACATTTTCGGGCTTGGTTTAGAGTTTGAACTTTTGCATTTTGGCATTCTGGACTTTGAGTTGGACTTCTTAGTTGTGACTTTTGAGTTTTAGATTTTCAGTGTTTGGTTAGAATTTTGAGTTTGGACTTTTAAATTTGTACTTTTAAATTTCTATTTTTGACCTTCTTGGTGATTTCAATTTTGTTTGCAAATTTTAATGCTTGTTGTTTAGAACAAGGAATGTCAGATGCACCTGCTGTCCTGAACATAAAATGTTCAAACACACCTGCTGTCCAGAACATAATCTGCTTAAATGTACCTGCCGTCCAGAACATAAAATGTTCAAAATGATTTTTTTTTATTTCCTTTTCCCTTTTTTTTAACAATATGAATATAAATTTATCATTATTATTATTCTTATGATTATGTATTTATGTTTTTTTTATTTATGGTTATCCCTTAAACCTATTAATTTTAAAATATTTTGTACCTTGATGTTTTATCATAACATAATACATCAAAATGTTCCTCATATTTTTCTTGACATTTTGATATTTTATGAGAATTTTTCTGACAATCTAGCTATTTTTAATGCATTTTTTGAAGTTTCTGCTTCGCAAAATTTTCTGATTGGTTGAACTTTGCTGTGTGTGTTTTGTCGTCAGGGAATCGTTGTACGTTGTGCGCCACAGAGAATTAGCAACGGGGATAGGCTGAGGGTTGTTGGGTCGCGTGGTTCACGCTCAGGCTTGTGGGCCACACGAGTCTGAGCTCGATCCACTTCCGACTTATGGACCCTTCTGTCTGTGTTTTGATTCATGATGCTCCAAGTCCATCTGGACCTTCAGGCTATGACCGTTGATTCGGAGATCTGTTCGTCCATTCTTGTCAAGATTCGGATTAGTCAGACAGGTCAAATTTCCTTTTCCTTTTCTCCCTTCTCTTCTTCGTCTCTTCCAACGAGCGTTTGACTGGTCAGCCCTTCGTTGGTCTGACAAAATTTGGGGGGGTTAGATTCATGGCTTTCGCAAGTGGAGGCATGACCAATGTCGTAGGTCTCTCCTCCTTCGACTGATGCTTCCAATTTCACCTATTTTAACCCTTGCAGAGGATCTTTTCTCCCTTAATCGTTGTTGAGGCAGAACAGCAAGTTGGAGTCTATGGACAGCATTTGGCCACGGCGGACGGCTCAGGTGCTATTGAGATGGCTCCATAAGACTGGCGATGACTTCAATTGAACAGGTAATACCTTCCATGCTGTCAATTTGACTTTTTGTGCATTAACTAGGTCTGGTTTGAGGTTTTCACCATTTTGATTTACTGATTTTTCAGGCTTAATTAGGATATAATATGTGCTTTTGGTGTTTTGCTAGCTAGTGCTTAGAAGCCAATTAGCTTGTCAGGTGGTCGCCCAGTCCTAATACAGTGTACAAGCATAGTGCTAGGTTCCTTTTTCTTTCAGTTCAACACCCCTTTCAAAGCATCTCGGGGGAGCCTATGATGTAACACCTTAAGGCATGGATCGATAATTATTCTCCAAGCCTACTATGTTGACCCTTGTCTGAGTTTAGACTTTGAATTCATCATTTTTTTGTTTATTTTCCAAGTTTCCAGTTTCTGAACCTCACAGACTGAATTTGTTTTGAGTTTTGCAAATTGGTTACTTATTTCACCGTTGTGTTTCATGCCTACTTCGTGCTTCTAAGTTTTACAGACTGGATCATTTTATTAAGGTTTATTACTCGTTGGCTTTTCCATATTTCCACCCATCGTTTCACTACTTCATCATATTTCTTCTGACTTAAAATTTGACATGGTTTAAACCTACGTATATGTTTTAGCGGTACTCCTGCATCCTTTTGGTTTGAAACTTATCTTCATTTGAAATAGTCAAGT
Source organism: Rhynchospora pubera (assembly GCA_028095005.1). Taxonomy (NCBI): domain Eukaryota; kingdom Viridiplantae; phylum Streptophyta; class Magnoliopsida; order Poales; family Cyperaceae; genus Rhynchospora; species Rhynchospora pubera. The sequence continues at coordinate 153,177,866 of CM051462.1, read as the reverse complement.
TAAAGCTTCGTTTATAGGTTTTTTTTTTGTTTTTTTTTTGAAGAACAACTTCAGATTTGTTTCTGCACCCCCCTCTTTTTTTTTTAGAAACTTTAACGTGTTGTTTTTTTTTACTTTAAAACCTGACAGAACTTAAGTATGAGTTTCTTCCTCTTTTTTTTTACAAAATTTCCACATTTTTACTTAAAGGTCCCTCTCTTTTGAAGTAAATCAGACCAGTACCTCATGTTTACATATTTTCTGAAAATTATTTCCAAATTTACCCCCATTTCCCCCTTTTTTTTATAAAATAAAAAAAAGACATGTGCATTCATGCGTTCTTAATTTATTTTCATGCATATATATGTATATATATGTATGTATGTTTTTAACTGTTTGTTTGTGTTCCTTGTTTTTTGTTTCTACTGTTTTCTTTTTTTTTTAACCATGCCATGGTCGACGTTCTTGACAATCAAACCATAGCATGTCTTAAGATTTTATTTACAAGGACCATTGAAGATCACCATCACCCATGACAGCAAGGTGATACCAGGTCGGCGTTCTTGACAACCAGACCCTTGATGGTACCACCATGCTGCTAGTTTTGTAGCTTCATCTCGACTGCAGCTTCCTTGTGGTTGGAGAACTCCTTTACCATGGAGTAGAGGAACTCCTTTACCATGGAGTATAGAATAATCATCATATGAGAAGCAAATACATAATAAAAGGGGAAATAGGGTTTTTGATTGAGATGTTTAGTCTGGACACAGCAAAAGAAACAATAACAAAAAAAGGTTTTGGACAGGCTGAATGAGTTTTTTTTTTGAATATGCAATAGAGAGGAGAAAGGAACGCTGAAGGAGACTTTAAATCTTCATTTCATCAAAGCATGGCATATACAGTGATATTTCTATTACCTTTTTCTAATATTTTTTTTCTTTTCAGGTTTCTCTCTCTTTCAGTAACTAAGCTTCTGGTCCTATTGAAACAAAGAAAATAACTAATTTTTTTTAGGGAAAAAGGTCCCTCCTTCAGGTAGTGATCGTCTTCTTTTATAGGGGAAGGCCTCTAGGGTTTAGCTCTTCCTTCTTGACATATGGCATCATCCCTGTGCTTTGATCCTTGATGGAAGGACATGATGCAATGTGAAGCTGCCGCCTTAACCTTTCATTTCTTCCTTCAATCTGAATGTTTACCCTCCAAGTGTACTGCCCAATGTGCTTATGACACCTGGCATTTGTGAGGAGGCAATGGTTTGGCTTTTGCATTTCTACTTCCTTTTACATGCTATGGTGGCTCAGTATGACAAGTGGACCCCATATTTTTAGTAAATACATCTGTTTCTGGTGTGCTTGAGGGAGGGGTTATTTTGGCGCCAAGCACCTTGATGTACATGTGGCATGTCTTCCTTTATCTATCAATTGAAGAAAGGCTCTAGAGGAGTAGCTACTTTGTTTTTTTTTCTAGCTATCTTAGGGGTCTGGGTGCAAAATTACATTGCCTAGCGTCTTAATTGAGTCTGAGGCAGTGTACTTGCTTGGTAAACTTTATGTTTTTACCATGGTTTGAATCATCAATACTGTGTATAGGCATGTGTGGCCCAATTTGGTTTGTTGCTTTTGCTGTTGGGTGTTTTGCAATCCAGTTAGCAATGGATTTGAAGGGCTTTAGTATTCTTAACTGAGCTAATTCTCCCATGCTTGAAGTCATTAAGTAGCCCCATGCCTTGTTTTACATTTGTCTAACCTCAATTTTGACCACAGTCAATCTTCAGATTTGCCAAGCATTTCACATGAGTTACTTGGTCCAGTTGGTGCTTACTATGTAACTGAGTGTGTATTGTGCATTTATGATCCCAATTTTGCCACCAATTATTGATAATTTGGAGTATGTGGCAGGGTTCAGAGGGGTATAATGGGGATTCTATGTTCATTTGCTATTGAACTATGCTCCATATTGTTTTGTCTCATGCCCCAATTGACAGATATGCCCATGGTTACTTTGTGATGTCATTTTCAAGCACATTGTGCTGCTTTGATGCATCATGAGATGTTATGCATCTTTGGCTGCACCTGTGTTTGAGGCAGTGTAGCCAACACTTACATCCCTCCATTCATCTAATCAGATGTGTAAAGGAATGGTCAGATGTGATCCATGCGCATGATTCCTCATGCTTATACCTGTACTTAACCGCATGGCATCTTCATCATACAAAGTGATTGTCCATCATAGCCTTTCACTTCATCTCTTACCCCATCAGACGGCTCTCCTTGAACTAGCAGGAAACGTCAACAATTCTGTTATCTCTGGGATTTTGATACCAAGGGACCATACTAGGTTCTTCTTTTCAGGGTATAGTCTGATGAGAGACAGTCATCATCCTCTCCAGTCTTTCGATCCCCTTTGTCTTTTCCCTCCCATTTCACTGGAGGCATCCAGTTAGAAAGTATTTCAACTGTGGTACCGTTAGAAGCCACACATAGCATCTGTGCATGCTCTCTACTCGAGACGAAATCCAATTATTGCCTCCCACAACGCATTTAACTCTCCCTTCTCCATTTGTACCACATCGCCATTTTTGCTCGAAGCTGAGATAGCTCGTCCTTCCATACAAGCTTCTTTGCTTAGAATTGCTTCATCAGGTATGTTACTAAACCCCTCGAGCAGATGTAACACACCTCAATTGCATAATTGCGTCACCCTTTGTGCCTAATTTCGGATATTCCTCCTTTGACAGTCGGCTTCCTCATTCCCTAAATTAGGTCATTCTTTCTCCGATTCTCTACAAATTTGGTGTCGCTGAGATCGTGGAAGCATCGCCTACCTATTGGTGAGGTTAGTTGGGGCTGAGGCGGCGCCGAGCGGTGGCGGAGCTCTTCTTCGCGTTGGCGTACGAAGCAGTGTCAGAACAATATTGTTTCATCCCTTCTTTTCTTTTTTTTTCTCTTTTCTTTTAAATTGTGGGACCCACTCTCTTTCGACCAATCAGAAAATCTCATTCAATTTTTGAGTCCAGGCTTAGATCCGTCCGTTGATTTCGGATAGTATTGCTGGGGTTTATCGTGGCCGTTATATCAACGTGATTTTCTTGTAACAGGGATCATCGAATTGGGCTTGAGCATAATCTAAGTGGGCCTCAATCCCAGCCCAAGGCAGGATTTATTATTAGCTTAAAAGCCCACCTGTATTTACCTCCATTTACTTTGTTTTAGTGTGGGTTTATCTCCATTAGTTTCAGAAAATGGAGCTGTCCATTTGAGCGAATTTTTAAGGGAAATTAGGCTGCCTTATTTTTAGAAAAATTGTTTGGTGCCCCTCCATTGGTCAATTTGACATGAAATTTTGCATGAGTTCTCATAAAAATATGAAGAATTTGGCTGCCACAAATTTTCTATTTTTAGGACTCCGGTAATTACTTATAAGGATATCACAGGCGCATAATGGCATTCCTTGTAATTAATTATTTTACTGTCCATTTTTTTAGAATTTCTGTGTTTTCCTTTCATGCGTTATGACCAATTATCAGGGCTATTTTGTTGGGTCATTGGTTATGCGGATGGGATTTTGATTATATGGTCTTGGATTTTGATGATGAAATAGGGGACTGTTCAGGGTTTTGCGCGGCAGAATTTAGAGGCAAACATGTATGTAGCTGAAGTAGTTAATATAAATAATTGTTGTAATTTCGATAATAACTGTTGTAGTTAATATGAGTAATTGTTATAGTTCTCGTGGAGACCAAAAATAGAAAGGATGGAAGGGAGAATAACAGTGGGGATCAAAATAGAAAAGAATGGGAGGGAGAGAAATAGTGGGGACCAAAAATATTCTAAAAATAGAAAAAAATAAAATGAGTTCCCACTGGGGATGATGGCGATGATGGATCTTGGGGATGATCCTTATCACCCCCGATAATATTTTATGTATCTATATGGTAATTCTTGAAAATTACAAGCGCTCTACACAGGAACCTAGTATACAACACAAATAATACACCCATTAAATCAGTACCAAATTAATGTCATGGAATATACACAGACAAATTACAGTAGTGAGACGAAGACTGTCGATCCATTGCCAACAGAGCTGCTGAGGCACAACCTCATCAAGACGACATTGGAGAGAGCCAGGATTAGCGCTGGTAATGGGCCGGACATGTCTGTGGGCTCACGGATCGGATGTACCGTTTTTCCTAACTGGGCCGAGCCTATTTCGAGTAGGGCTTAAAAGCTCGGCTCGGCCCTCAAATTAATCTAAGCTCGAGCTTACGTCGAGTCTGGTTTGTTAGGCCCTCAGTCTTAGATCGAGCTCAGCCTCCTGACTCGAGAGCCGAGAGATCGACGCTCTGCCTCTGGATCGAAGACTCGAAACTTGAGATTTCTCCGATTTCTTCGTTCTATGCTAAACCCTAAACCGAATTCATTTCTCCGTTCAACCCTTCAATGAAGCGGAGCAACTCTCGTAGAGATGGTTCCTTCTGAAAATTCCATTTCTTCGTTCAACCTTTCTGAAATCAATTTCTCGCTCGGCTGTCAGGTAACTCCTTTCTCTCTCTCCCTCTGTGACTCTCTTGACTCTTCTCTTTCTTTATGCAGAAAAGTACAAGTCTTTTTGCTATTGTTACCAAGTCTCAGTTAGTCATTGAATTCCCTGATTTCACAAACTGGTCATTCGAATTGGAGTTGGGTTCTTGTGTCATGTTGAATTCTTCATTTCTCACATGTTCCATTTTGATTGCGTGCTGAAATGGACAAATGAATCTTCAATTTTTGTTCTTTTTTGTGCAGTTTGAGTTTGGTGAGGTGTTATTTTCAATTAATAGGATATGTTTAGTTTTTCGTTGGGGCCTTCACATATATATGAGGTTACATAGTATTATTTTTGAATGGGTTTTAGCATTAGAATTACTATTAGTTAAGTTGGTCAACTACTGTTTTTCAATTAAATTGCATCCACGTTAGTCACTATAGTTTATTGGTCTCAAGTTGGGGTTTTATCTGGTTTGAGTTGTTGACTTCTCAGAAAATTAGTTGAGTCAGCTTGTGCAGCATGGTCTCACAAAAATAGTCTATTGGTTGCTTTTATTTTCAAACATATGTAGTCTTCTTCTACAATGACCTTTTAATTTTTGGAATATCATAATGGTTGTTCTACATTTAGATTTTATCTTATAAACAATATCTTTTGTTTTGGAAATAAGTTTGTTGGAGTATGCAGTAAAAGTTTACCCTTAATTTTTTGAAATAACATTTTGCAATTTCAAATACCCAAACAATCAAATTGAAATTGTTCATAATTATAAAAATTATGAAAGTCAAACAAAATGCCAATTTTTTGTGGCCTTGTTGTTCTGACATATAATCTATTTTCTATTGTATGCATAGTCTGAACATTTGTATTCACATAAGACCAGTGTTCCAGTCAGCTTCTAAAGATGAACTTATCTGGAACTTTATCTCCTGCTGTTGGTAATCTGACCTACATGAATATTTTGTAAGTTAAAAGAATCTTAGTAATATTGCATAGAATCAAACCTATAAACTTCAATTTCGTAGTAATTTAATGGAGTATCTTTCATAATTGCAGGATTGGAGAAAGCGTCTGAATTTTTGATCAGGTCTCAGATTTCATCAGTGTTCTCTTCACTGCCTCATGATTGTAATTTCTAAAACTTATATTTCTTTTCATAAGTGCTATAATTGTTTAGTAGATTTTTATTGGGGTTCATGTGGGCTGGTAATTTAAACATCACTATATGCATTTCCAGCATTTGAGAAAGCTTTTGTCTTGGATGTATTTCCATCATTTCAGATTTTGAGTTTAGTATTAATAATCTAGTGTTGCATATCATGTGATACATGTTGTATATTAAAGCATTCTGGCCTTAGAATAAGAAATGAAAATTCTAATTTCATGGGTACTGTATCTATAGTGGCTACGCATTTGTGAACTTGATCTGGTTATTAAATTCTTTTAGCTGATTGTCACAATGATCCCTTTATACTGTAGACACTTGAGCTTCACCAAGAAATTAATATCATTTCAGAAAAGCTTGGTGCAAGAAGGTATGATGAAGTTCCACATATTTCTAATTTACCCGTCCTGATATAAAATAAATGCTTTATTATGTGCTTGTTTATGGTTACTCTACTTGGGTTATGAATGCACTTTATGTGAAAATATAGCTGGTGCTCAAAGCTTTTGTACCAGTATAGAACAGTGTAGTAAATTTTTTGTCTACTGATACATGATTATTATTTTTAATCTTTGGACCTGATGTTTGTGCACTGTTACAATGTCTTGTTAGCACATAACTTGTACCAAGGAACTCTGTTGGTTGGTAGAGCTTGATATTATGGCTTTCAGTATTTCACCTCTGTTCTCTATTTTCTTCTTTGATAGGTCGTTCTATAGAAATACAATAGAGAACTTTGTCAAGTAGCTGAAAGATCAACAGGTTAGATATTTATTTGTTCTGAACAAGCTCTCAGAACAATCAATACCGACATGTCCAAGGTGTCTAGATGATTGTAAGATCAAAGCATTGCCTTGCCTTGCATAAAAAACTGTGTTTGTAACAAGCAACAAAGAGCCCATAGTGGCAAAGTCTGAATGTCAGATTAAATAGCGCATGGTATTTTGTAATGAAACAACGTTAATGAATTCATCAGATTATGCATATTCAATCTGGATCTTTGTTTTTGTCTTTTACTCGTTTTATTACTATATGTCCGTATGAACTTGTAATTTTGGTTGGATTAATGAGATATCAAACGCTTGATCCATGCCTTTTCTTCATAAAAATTGCTAGACTGGTGTAGACAAAGATTAGAATTAAAAAAATGTTAGCCAAAGAAATTACATTTCAAAAAAACGTACAATACGTCTCGTATTTGTGATAAATATTTTTTTAATTAACGTGAAAATGTTTGATACCACATACTTATAGGCTTAAAGTAATGCCTAAGTCAGAGGTAGTATTCTGTTTTTTAAAAAAAAATTGTCAAAGGATTATAGGACTTTTGTATATTAGTCTCGAATAGCTTCTGTAAAAATCGCTAACCCAAACCCCAGGGCCTGGCTCGAGGGCTTTTCTGGACATGACCGAGAATTAGAGAGGGTCGATTATTTGCCGCAAAAAGGAGGGCTGGACTCGATTCGGACAGAATTTTTTTCTTAAGCGGGCCGAGCCAGTTATCCAGCTCGGACTGGCCCATCAGCAGCGCTAGCCAGGATTAGGGGAGGCGGAGAGAGCGACAGCAAGGTGAGGCAGAGACGGGCGAAGGAGAAAGCAGGTGGAGAGCTTGAGGTGCAGCATGGTTTCGTCTTCTTTCGTCTGAAAGAGAGATCGACAGGAAGGTGCGGGGCTTTGGGTCGGTAGAGAGAGAGGCGAAGGGGGTGGCGTTCAGGAGAGAAATAAAAGCTAGAGAAGAAGGAACGTTCAACGTTGTGGGGAGAGGATAAGACATTTTTTTATTCAGATCTCAATATTTTCAAATGGCATTAGACGAAATGGGATGTAGTATTAACGGAGGGATCAAAATTGGACAAAATCAAACTTGAATGGCTGTGGAGGGACAAATCAAACTTTAGTGACCAAATATGGATTATGCATAAACTTGAGTGACTTTCTGGAAAATTTACTCTTTAAAAGCCGTCAAGGTGAAATAATTTTCTTAATCTTTTGTTAGAATTTGAATGAGTAATGCTAGAATCAAATGTCGACCATTAAAATTTTAAACAGCCGATCCAAACCGTTTTTCGGAATTATGTAACTGTCTTATATAAAATTGTGTGATCCGGGCATTTTTTTTTTCTTTTTGTGTGTGGATTTTATTTGGTTGTTAGGAAGTGGAAGAACAGTGCAATCTATTTTTCAGTTTCTGTGCCCGCTAGTGTAATGGTAACTTGGTTAATAATAAGACTTTGATAAAAATTATTTACACACGGAATTTTATTTGATATCATTTGATTTGACTTGATCTCTTAAGATTTCGTTGGTGTAATAATATGGAAATTCTGATCAAATAAAACTAAATCCATTTATTTCGATAAAAAAAAATTCAATTATCATGGGAATTCTCACAGGAAAAAAAAAACTCATTTGAATTGGGGCCTTATTTGCTGCAAAAAATGCATCTATGTTCCATGACAACATAATTCAAGAATTAATATAAGGAAATTACAGTTTCATTATTTCTATTCGGAAATTCCAGTGCGGGTGTTGCCACTCAAGAGTTTCTTATGTCTTGTTGGAAGCAACTTAATTGCAGTCATATGCACACCCTTTTAGCATATAAGTTATCTTAAAATGTTTTACTTGAGAACACATTATTGAATTCGCAATATATCAATTTGTTATGATGTTAAGAAAAGGGAAAAATGTCCCAAAACATATATATATTACGAACAACCTTTTTTTAACATCTCGCTCTTAGGTTTTTATGGGGCACCAATCCAACGGGCAGACAAAAGATTCATCTTTTAGCTTGGAGCAAAGTTTGTCTGCCTAAAACTAACGGAGGTTTGGGACTCACAGATTTCAAGTTACGTAACAAAGCACTATTGCTCCGATGGATTTGGAAGCTCTACTCCAACCATGACTCTCTTTGGTTCACTTTAGATAACAAGCTCTTCTCTCCTCAAAGAGGTTGCAAATCACCTATCCTCTGGATAAGTAAAGGTTCCTTCCGGAGAGACCTTCGCTCCTTATTTCCTTGGTTCCAAACTTCCAATTATCCACACTGGTACAGATACAGACCGGCCTTGACACATCTTTCTGGTTTGATAATTGGGGTGGGGAACCCCTGGTCATTCTGACTAAAGGCTCCTTAAGACCTCCAAGAACTCGTATATGTCTGAAGGATGGATTGCAGGCGGCTTCTGAGCTTCTCCCTCTACCACGCTTATTTGAGACACAAACCATACTTTCGGAAGCTCCAATAACTGACACAAAATGATAAAGAAGAATGACACAGATTTTAACGTGGTATCGCCTAAAGCGCACTCCACGATTACTCAACACACCCGATTTATTTATTCATCAAAGAGAGGAGTTTACAACACACACACACGTTTTTCATGTCTCAATACATGTGCAGCCTTTTTGGTTTTAACAGAGAGAGAAGGAATAATAAGGAAGTAAAATAAAATAGCAAGGAAAATGAATAGAAGGAAACAATCTCAGCTAATGAAAGCACACGATCCCTTTAAGAAATAGCAAATCTTTCCATACTCCCTCTCAAGTTGGAGGATTGTGAATCCCCAACTTGCAAAGTAAATAATGAAACTGATGTTTACCCAAAGCTTTGGTAAAAATGTCTGCCAATTGCTCATTTGTTCGGACATGTGATGTAGCAACTTCTCCATCTTGAATCAAATTTCGCACAAAATGACAATCCACCTCGATATGTTTTGTACGCTCATGAAAAACAAGATTACTCGCTATGTGAAGTGCAGCTTGACTGTCACAAAACAATTGCATTGGTTGTGAATGTGAAACTCCAAGAGATTTGAGTAAAGATTTCAACCAAATTAATTCACAAGAAGCGGCAGCCATGGACCGATACTCTGCTTCTGCTGAGGAGCGAGAGATTGCATGCTACTTTTTGGTTTTTCAAGAGATAGGAGAATTACCCAACATCACAAAATAACCAGTCAAAGATCGTCTTGTCAATGGACAACTCGCCCAATCTGAATCACAATAACCAGACAATAAAAGATCACTTTTACTACTAAGTACAATTCCTTGACCCGGATTGCCTTTTAAATACCGCACCACGTGAAGAGCTGCATCATAATGAGGTTGAAGAGGAGCTTGCATGAATTGAGCCAGAATATGCACAGAATAACATAACTCCGGACGTGTGATGGTTAGGTAAATCAGTCTTCCAACAAGTCGCCGATAACGTTCTGGATTGACCATAGGCTCTCCGATTGCTGTGGAAAGTTTGTGATTTTGTTCCATGGAAAATGCTACCGGTTTGGAACCAAGGAGACCACATTCAGACAAAATATCCAAGGTGTATTTGCGCTGACACAACAAAAGGCCCTTGGGTCCCCGTGTTATTTCAATGCCAAGGAAATATTTCAATGCTCCAAGATCTTTCATATGAAAAGTACCATGCAAATACTCCTTGAATTTGCTAATAGCGGCATAATCATTCCCTGCGATGACCAAATCATCAACATATACAAGAATAGTTAGGAATACATCTCCCTTATTAAATGTGAATAATGAATAATCATCATATGATTGAATGAAACCATATGTTCGAAGAGCTCCTGTCAATTTTGAGAACCACATTCGAGGTGCTTGGCGCAGACCATAGAGCGATTTTTTAAGTCTACACACCTTGCCTGGGTGAGAAGAAGCAAAACCAGGCGGTAGATGCATGTAAACCTCTTCATTCAGATCACCATGCAGAAATGCATTATGTACATTCATTTGATGCAACTCCCATCCTTTCGCTACTGCCACAGCTAGAAGAGTTCTAACGGTGGTCATCTTAGCAACTGGAGCAAATGTTTCATTGAAATCAATTCCTTCGACTTGTCGATTTCCCATCACAACGAGCCGTGCCTTGTATCTTTCAATACTTCCATCTGAATTGTACTTGATGCGATACACCCACTTGCATCCGATTGCCTTCTTCTTTGGTGGCAAATCCTCAATTGTCCATGTCTCATTTCGCTCAAGTGCATCAATTTCCGTACGCATCGCATCTCTCCAGTGCTTGTAATTCATCGCTTCTTCAAAATATCGATGTTCTTTTCCTACTGTGACTGCAGCCAAAAACTTTCGATGCGCAGCAGAAAAATTATTACAATTCACATAATGAGCTATTGGATAGAGACTACCTGAGGAGTCAACTGTAGTGGAGTGATATTTAGATGGATGACAAGATGTTGTGTAACATATGTAATCTTGAAGATGAGCTGGTGGCTTGCGAGATTGTTGACTACGATCATTCTGATCTGATGCACCTGCATTCTGTTCGGGTGCACTCTGTCCAGATGCAACTGCACTCTGTTCGGATGCCCTCTGATCCGATGCACCCGCACTCTGACCCAATGCACCTGCAAGTTCTGCACTTTGACCCGATGCACCTGCAAGTTCTGCACTTTGACCCGATATACCTACATTCTGTCCGGGCGCACTTTGACCCGATGCACCTGCACTCTGTCCGGGCGCACTCTGACCCGATGCACCTGCACTCTGTCCGGATCCACTCTGACCCGATGCACCTGCACTCTGACCCGATGCACCTGCACTCTGACCTGATGCATCATAATTCTGTAACTCTATAGAAAATGCCTCATCATCATATGAATACATTGTGACCTGGCTTGAATCATAGATGGCTTTATCTACTCCCATTTGAGCAAATGGAAAGACATTTTCATAAAAAATCACATTGCGAGAGGCAACAAACTCGTTGGTCTCCAAATCATACACACGTCATCCCTTTTGTCCAAAAGGATATCCTACAAAAACACACTTTCTACTTCTACTTTCAAATTTATCTGAGGTTCTAGATTTGATATAGCACAAACAACCAAACACACGAAATGCTCCATATAAAGGTGGCTTATCAAATAATACTTCATAAGGTGTTTTATTTTTTAACAATGTAGTTGGAGTTCTATTAATGATAAATGCAGCAGTTAGCACACACTCCCCAAAATTCAACAGGCAAATGAGATTGAAACTTCAATGCTCTCGCCACATTAAGAATATGACGGTGTTTTCTTTCTACTCTCCCATTTTGTTGAGGTGTGGCTACACATGAGGTTTGATGTAGGATTCCATATTCTAAATAAAAGTTCTTCATTGGTCCAGATTTGAATTCCAAACCATTGTCACTTCTAATGCATTTAACGGATTTATTAAATTGTGTCTGGACCATTTTGCAAAAAGATCTAAGTAAACCACCAGTTTCGCTTTTTTCAGCCATTAAATAGACCCATACAGCACGAGAAAAATCATCAACAATGGTCAAGAAGTAATGAGCACCACAATGTGAAGCCACACGGTATGCACCCCAAATGTCGCAATGTATTAATTCAAAAGGTTCACTTGTTTTATTCAAACTGATAGGGAATACTTCTCTCGTTTTCTTGGCTCGTACACAAATTTCACAAACATCTTCAAAAATATTAGTATTACCAGTTAAGAGTGAAGTTACTTGTTTTGAAGGGTGTCCCATTCTTTAATGCCACAACTCATAGGGTTCTTTTCCATGCATGTGAAAAATTTTTGTCGATGCCACTTGATGAAAGTAATAGATCCCATCTCTTTGCTCACCCACACCAATCAACATGCTAGTATTGTGATCCTGTATGACACAAATCTCATCAGTGAATGTAACAAAGCATCTGCTAGTTTTAATCAGTTGGTTTACAGAAATGAGATTGCAATCCAAACTGGGCACGTATAAGACTCTTTGAAGAACCAGTCCTTCATTCAACACCACACTACCTTCATGTTTAGCCACTATTTGTTCTCCGTTTGGAAGACTAACAATTGTAGGTTTTATATCACAAATATCATCAATACAACCATAATTTCCTGTCATATGGTGAGATGCTCCACTATCAATTATCCATCTCAAATTTTGCATCCTATCATGCAACTTCTTACTGGATGCACCTGCATCCGAGACACTAGAGTTGGCTAGAATAGCCTTGGTTTGTTGGACTTGTGCACACGAAAAAAAAACCTGGTGTAGAGTTTGAGGCTCTTTCTTGCTGTTGTCCATGCCACTGGATGCACTAGGATGCACCTGCACTGGATGCGCCCGCACTTTGCTGTCGACGCAACTAGATGCACCTGGATGCACCCGCACGGGATGCGCCTGCACTTTGTTGTCAGCGCCGCCGCTTGCCATGGATCCCAATCTACACTCGGTCTAGGGTTTTGTTTCCTCTTCCTCCTGCAGCCGCCTAAACCTGGCGCTCTGATACCATGACACAAAATGATAAAGAAGAGATGACACAGATTTTAACGTGGTATCGCCTAAAGCGCACTCCATGATTACTCAACACACCCGATTTATTTATTCATCAAAGAGAGGAGTTTACAACACATACACACATTTTTCATGTCTCAATGCATGTGTAGCCTTTTTGGTTTTAACAGAGAGAGAAGGAATAATAAGGAAGTAAAATAAAATAGCAAGGAAAATGAATAGAAGGAAACAATCTCAGCTAATGAAAGCACACGATCCCTTTTAGAAATAGCAAATCTTTCCATAATAACAGTTTCACCAATCGGTTTTGATGCTTTACAATGGCGCTCGTCAGCTGACAGAAATTTCTCTGTGGCTTCGGTTTACAAGTGCTGGTCCTCAGCTGGTAAATTAGCATCGCCTTTCTGTTGGATTTGGAAGTTGAAAGTCACTCCTTCCTTAAAGCTGTTTCTCTACCTCCTTTCAAATGATAAACTTCTGACTAAGCAACAGCTCACTAAGAGGCGTTTTTACACATCCAGGATGTGCCCTATGCAACACTGACATCCTTGAGGATAGCTTACACCCTTTTATTTTGCTTGCCCTTTCTCCTCCCAAATTTGGGTGCCTGCCTTGTATCGGATGCCACTGATGAGCCCCTCTTTTCCTACCAGAAACGCTTCTCCTCTCTTTCAATGGCAATAAATCCAACAGCTTTCACTCCACGGTCCTGACAACTTCACTGTATGCCATCTGGTTGGAGCGCAACAGCCGCATTTTCAGGAATTCGCATAGATTGATAGACGGTCTGGTCAATTGGGTAACTGTTGAGGCAAAAAATCTTCAGATATCCTGCTGATAGTCTAGAACTGTTTTCTAGCTTTGATTTTGTTTTGGTTTTTTCTTTTCCTTTCTTTTTTATTGTTAATTCACAGACGCTGTCAATGTAATCTAAAAAAAACATCTCGCTCTTCTAGACAATAAAAGCACCTACTGATGTAATTGCAATGGTATTGGCATGGTTTGTACAATTCTCAATGATTAAGCCATCCAACTTTACAATAGGAGTGAACTTCTGATCAAATCTAAATTGTTCAATTTTACAACTCAAATTCATTAATTAGGAATACATAATCAAACCATTGTAACAATGGCAGCATGTCACTTTTACCAGCTCATACCGTGAGTTGGAGAAAAGAGCCTCACTTAAAAAGTGGGTCCTTCCTTTTCCAGCATGCATAGAGGACACGGTGGCTCTGTATAACCTACATACATTCTCATCTGTATATTTCAATTTCTTAAAGGAAAAAGTCCCCCTTATCTGCTTCCCCAAGTGGCAAAGAAAATATATACTTAATTTTCTTTGTATGTACTAATGTACACCAGGAGAATAGAAAGTAGATGAAAGTAACTTAGTTTCTAGGCCAACGTGGGATCCATGAAAGGCCAAAGAAAGATAACTTTACTGAAAGAATAACTCTCATTTCTGAAATTCGCATTTATTTACTTCTCCAATCACTGATCACCAATGGAAGTATTATATATACCTTATGTTTGCTATGCCAATTTCAAAATTACAGTTACAAATAAATCTATGAAATTGCTCACTGGTACCTATTTGAGATGTCAACCAAGTGGCTGTAAAGCTCTTCTGGTACAGAAAGCATGGGCATATTATCTGCACCATCCAACTCAATTGTTTCTGTTCCAGGACTCATTTCAGCCATCCAAATCTGGGTCTGTCGAGGTAGAGCCCTACCTTGATTGCAAACAACGTAGACCCGGCTCACTGAGCCATGGTTCTCTGCTGTTACAAAATCATCTCTTGATACACTTGAGTCGAAAAAAGGCTTTCCAGGTCTGACTAACATTGTAGCCAATGTTACATCCTGTCATTAATTGATGGAGTCAGACAGTGCCAAGAATTACGAAATATTAGAAGTCACCTTAATTATTTGATCAAGTTAGCATAACTTCAGTAAGATTGCAAATTTATTTTTGGAATAAATGAGTCGTGAAGACTTTTGAAGGTTATGCTTTTGAGAAAAAAAATATATATAAAGAAAGCTTTATCTGCTTGTTCCTCCTTGTGCCGGACAACAGGAACAAAAAGCCTTATATTCTTAACAAATACAAAAGACAAAACAACACGACTGTATTGTTATTTACTTATTTGTTGGTATCTACATAAAATTTTCTATGTCATATATACTTTAATGGTCATATTTAAGGCGTGCACACAAATTCTCAAACCATAAAATATCTAACAACGAAAAATATAGTGAAATTAGTACAATATACCTCAGGTGCACATAACTGGTAGTAGTTAGTTCGCAAGTCTTCCGGGCCAAATGAGAAAACCCTACGAGGTCCAGAAACATCTTTAGAATCCTTCTTGTCTTTACGAACATCCTCAACAAGCTGTCATGCATAAAAGAAATAAAATGCACAAAATATTCTTAACAAAGGGGAAAAAAAAAATAATCCGTAAGATCATAACACTGGAAATGGAAACAAAGAAACCATACATGTTAATGTTTGGCAGAGAACACATTTACAAATTGTAATGCTTATTTTTCATTAAAATTAGATGCTTTTGCTTAATTACCTCTTATATAATTTCGTCAGACGTCATACTAGATCCAACTTGGGATTTAGACGGAGCATTATTTAATTGTAATATAGACCTAAAGAACTCAATATACCACTTTCTAAGATTTTTCCTTTAGGAGGGTCAGCAAACAACCTAATTAATTATTTCAATCAGTTTGTGACAAGCATTTAAGCTTGTCTGATACACTTGTCATTTGATTTCTCAATTCATAATCCTAAGCAAAATTTAGCTCATCATCAAGAGGGTACAAATAAATATGTTCTGCTGTCCAAAGCATGGGAAATCAATTATTGTCTGTTCACACTTCACACATATATCTTCACATCTCATAATAAGTGTCTATGAATTTGGAACCCAAAGCGTAATTGATAATTCAAGAGAATTTTGAAACCCCAAGGAATAAAGTTTTGACAGTAATTACTTATTAATTCTTTTACCAATTCTTTCCTCTTAATTTTAGTAAAACAACTGAGAATCAATTAGCATACCACACTTGTCAGCAAACAACCCTCCAATTAAGTATAATATGTTCAATAATTAAGAAATAACAAAAATAAAACAGAATATCTATGCATTATGAAATACCTTTTTGGTGATGGAAACAAATGAATTAGTAATGCTCGGCATAGCAGCACTGACAAAAACCGCGGCAGAAATCTTCTGGGGAAACCGCTCCATGGCAAGCGAAACTGAGAGGCCTCCATTGCTGTGCCCCACAAGCACCACTTTCTCATCAGCCGGCACGGCCTCCATCACCTCCATCAATGGCTCACAGTACTCCTCAAATGTATTTACTTCTTCCAACTTTTTCGGATGGATACCACATGCAGCCAAATCAGGTGCACTGACACGGTGCCCGGCCCCATTAAGCAGTGTTGCCAGCTTGTACCAGACCCAGCCACCGTGGCACAAGCCATGCACAAGTACAAAGTGGCGCGAGCTTGCTGTTGACTGGTCTTGTTTGGTGCAATTTGGTGTTGTTTTGAAGGTGAAGGTCGGTGATAGCATGGCGTTGGCTTTAGACTTTGAGAGGAGAAGATTTGGCTTGGGATAGAGTTGGGAAGAGAACACAAAACGGGAATGGAGAGAGGCCATTTCTGTTGTCCATTTCTTCTGTTAAATTCCGAGAAATAAACACGAGGCGAAAAACACAAACGTTAAAAAATTGGATCTGACTGTGGGCCCCACCTCTAGATTAGACCCTTTTTCACGGAGTTAAGTCAAACAAACATATCTGAAAACATGTGATGATAAACCAACAATTATTAATTAGAGAGTTAATTATTAATATTATATAAGTATTAACAAATAATGATAAGAGAGGCAACACAGGGAATGAATGGCACATGAGAGTAAAAGCAAACCCTTTTTTTTACTCTAATAATCCATGCTTTCTTCGCTCGTTACAGTGGTACTTTGTGGTGGGGGGAAAAATAAACAACGAAGGTCAATTACCTTTTTTAATCTTTTGTTAGAATTTGAATTGCAATACAGTTTGTAAAAATTTTCCGAAGTTCTGCACCCGTCTTTTGTGAAAATTGTGTGATCGGGGCATTTTTTTTTTTGTGTGAATTTTATTTGATTGTTTGGTAGTGGAAAAACAGTGTAGTCCATTTTTCATTATCTGTGTCCACTAGTGTTAATGGTAACTTGGTAAACAATAAATTTTCTGCAAAAAATGCATTTATCTTTCATGACCAAATAATTCAAGAATTAATATGAATGAAATTACAGTTTCATTATTTCTATTTGGAAATTCACGTGCCAGTGTTACCCCTCAAAAATTTCTTACGTCTCGAAAGCAACTTAATTGCAGTCATATTTACAATATATCTTAAAATATCACCAATTCATATTTACATCTTAATTAAATTTTTAGCATGTCAGTTATCTTAAAATGTCTCACTTGAGAACACAATGAATTTAGAATAAAGCAAATGTCCCAAAAAAAAATTCTATGAACAACTTATTTTTAACATCTTGCTATTCTAGACAATAACAGTATCTACTGACGTTATTGCAATGGTATTGGCATGGTTTGTACAATTCCCAAAGAGTCTAGCCATCCAACTTTACAATAGAAAGTGGACTTGATCAAATTTAAATTGTTCAATTTTACAGCTCAAATTCATTAACAGGAATACATAATCAACCATTGTTAACAATGGAAGCATGCCAGCATGTCAATTCCACCCACTCACACCGCCGCAATGAAGTTGGAGAAAAAAAGCTCACTTAAAAGTGTGTCCTACCTTTTCCAGCATGTGTAGAGGGCTCGGTGGCTCTGTATAACTTACACTCTCCTCTGTCTATTTCAATTTCTTATAAAGGAAAAAAGCCCCCTTTCTGCTTCCTCAAGTGGCAAAGATAATATGAGAAAGTTTAATATGCATAGGACGTTCTAATCTACATATTAAAATCTCATAGCAAACTAAATTTTACATTTTTTTTAGATTTTATTACTTTTTTTTCAAATTTTTTAAACATTCTATTTTTCGAATGTTATACAATATTCCAAAAATGGCATGTTTTAAAAAATTCGAAAAAAATAGTAATAAAATCTCAAAAATTGTAAAATTTAGTTTGCTATGAGATTTTAATATGTAGATTAGAGTGGTTAAATTGGATTTGTCAATTTACAAAAATACCCTCGAAAAAGTCCACGGTGCATAGAACGTTTTATGCACTATAGTACATATTAAACTTTCTCAAGATAATATATACTTCATTTTCTTTGTATTTAGAGCAGTAAAACACAAAAGTAGATAAAAATACCCTAGATTCAATGCCAACATTGGATCCATCAAAGGCCAAAGCAAGATAATTTCACTGCAAGAATAACTCTCATTTATGAAATTCACATTTATTTACTTTGTGATCACTGATCACCGATGGAAGTATTATATATACCTTATGTTTGCTATGCAAATTTCAAAATTACCAGTACAAACAAATCTACAAAATTGCTCACTGGTACCTATTTGAGATGTCAACCAAGTGGCGGAAAAACTCTTCTGGTACTGAAAGCATGGGCGTATGATCTGCACCATCCAACTCAATTGTTTCTGTTCCAGGACTCATTTCAGCCATCCAAATTTGGGTCCGTCGAGGTAAAGCCCTATCTTTATTGCATACAACATAGACTCGGCTCACTAAGCCATGGTTCTCTGCTGTTACAAAATCATCTCTTTTTATACTTGAGTCAAAAAATGGCTTTCCAGGCCTCACTAACATTGTAGCCAATGTTACATCCTGTCATTAACTGATGGAGTCAAACAATGCCAAGAATTACAAAATAGTAAAAGTCACCTTGATTATTTGATCAAGTTAGAATACCTTCAGTAAAATGTGAATTACAGAAGTGACCTTCTATGCTAACTTAAAAGGATAAAAGAGGTGTCCGAATTGTACCCGAACAAAATTATTTTTGGAATAAACGAGCTGTGAAGACTTTTGAAAGTTATGCTTTCGGAAAAAAAAAAAAAAAAAGCTTTATCTGCTTGCTTCTCCTCATGTGGGACAACAGGAACCCAAACCCTTACATTCTTAACAAATACAAAAGACAAAACAACACAACTGTTTTGCTATTTGTTAGTATCTACATAAAATTGTCTATGTGATGCTTTAAGGTTCGTATTTAAGGCGTGAACATATAAATTTTCAAACCATAAAATATCTAACAAAGTAAAATATAGTGAAATTAGCACAATATACCTCAGGTGCACATAACTGGTAGTAATTAGTTCGCAAGTCTTCGGGGCCAAATGAGAAAGACCTACGAGGTCCAGAAACATCTTTAGAATCCTTCCTGTCTTTACGAACATCCTCAAAAAGCTATCATGCATAAAAGAAATAAAATGCTCAAAATGTTCTCAAACAAACGGAAAAAAAATTAATCTGTAAGATCATAACACTGGAAAAAGGAAACAACAAAACCATACATGTTAATGTTTGACAGAGAAGGCATTTTCAAGTTGTAATGCATACTTTTATAAAAATTAGATGCTTTTGCTTAATTACCTCTTATAAAATTTTGATAGGCATCATACTAGATCTAACTTGGGATTTAGACGGAGCATTATTTAATTGTAATATAGACCTGAAACTCGTATATTCTAAGATTTTTCCTTTGCAAGTTAGGAGGGTCAACATTCAATAATCAACCTAATCAATTATCTCAATCTGTTTGTGACAAGCATTTAAGCTTGTCTGATACACTTGTAATTTGATTTCTCAATACATGAGACCTTAGCAAAAAAATTAGCCCATCAACAACCCACTAACTGCTTTAACAACCATGCATCTGAACTGTAAGGGATGCAAAAGATTAATTTGTCTTGATTAAACTGAGGAAGGCTACAAATAAAAATGTACTGCTGTCCAAGGCATCGGAAATTATTTTATTTTATTTTATTATTATTTTTTTTTTTTAGAAGTTGACAGAAGCTGCCAACAGACGGGAAATAAATAATTTCCTGTTCATATATATATCTTCGCATCTCATTATAAATGTCTATGAATTTGGAATCCAAAGAATAAATCAAGAGAATTTTGAAACCCCAAGGGATAAAGTTTTGACAAACTTATTACTTATTAACTCTTGTATTAAATATTCCCTTATAATTTTAGTAAAACAATAGAGAATCAAGCATACCACACTTGTCAGCAAACAACTCTCCAATTTAGTACAATATGTACAATAATTAAGAAATAACAATAATAAAACGAAATATCTACGCATTCTGAAATTACCTTTTTGGTGATGGCAACATATGAATTAGTAATGCTCGGCATAGCCGCAGTGACAAATACTGCCGCAGCAATCTTCTGTGGAAACCGTTCCATGGCGAGCGCAACCGAGAGGCCGCCATTGCTGTGCCCCACAATCACCACTCTCTCATCAGCCGGCACGGCCTCCATCACCTCCATCAACGGCTCAGAATACTCCTCAAACGTATTCACTTCTTCTACCCTTTTCGGGTTGATACCAGAAGCCGCCAAATCGGGTGCACTGACTCGGTGCCCGGCTTCATTTAGCAGTGTCGCCAGCTTGTACCAGACCCAGCCACCATGGCATGCGCCATGTACCAGTACAAAATGGCGCGAGATCGGTGTTGACTGGTCCTGTTTGGTGAAATTCGGTTTTGTTTTGAAGGTGGAAGTCGGTAAGGGCTTGGCGTTAATTTTAAAGAAGTGAAGATTTGGATTGGGAGAGAGTTGGGAAGATAAAACAAAACCGGAACAGAGAGAGGCCATTTCTGTTTCCCCTTTCTTTTCTTTTTTTTTTCCTTCTCGATTAAAGAAATGAACAAACGCGAAAAAATTGGATCAGGCTAAACATCTAGTTTTTTTATTATTTTTTTTTTTTTTTTAAAGAATTAGATATAACCCCTCTAGTCTTCAAAACTGACCATAACCCCTATAATTTTGTCATTTTGGGATATAAAACGCTTCTGCTTACATTCAATCATATTAATTAGATATAAAAATATTTTTGATAAGTTTGGACAAAAATATCCTTTACCTCTCCTACCTGGAAATATCTAATCCCTCCTATCAAGCTCAGATTTATTTATTATTTTTTTTTTCCTTCAACGGTGACCATCAAACGTCAAGGAAAGGAAAAGAAAAGTTAAAACAAAGTAGCTAATTACTTTGAATAGTAGGACCTAGTCGACCATCACATCTAGTTCTTTCTTTTGAAAATTGATTATTGTCATCTGCAGTTTTGTCATCCATACCGTCGTTAAATATAAAGTAAACATATACAACAAACAAGATGAACATATAGACGATCTAAGTGAACACATACAGACAAATAAGTTCAATGAAAATAAGTTGAATATGCATGTAAAATTCTGAACAAGTTATGACAACACTTATTTGTTTGTAAGTGTTCTCTTAGATCTTCTATATGTTCACCTTGTTTGTTGTATATGTTCACTTTATATTTAACGATGGCAGGGATGGAAAAATTGCAGACGCAATTATCATTCCTGCTTTCTTTTATATCTCCTATGTAGTGAACGTCTTTCAGGGCCGGATCGGGCTCTCGGGAGGCTGAGTCTATAAGGGCCTACTCAAGGGCCGGGCCGGGCCGAACATAGGGAGGCTTTTGGAAGGACCGAGCTTAAAAGGGCTTCAATATGAAGATTGAGCCTGGCCCTTCTCAAGCCTGAATCTTTTAGGCCCTCCGGATTCCGATCTTAGCTTTAAATATTAGAAATAATATTTAAATGAGTAGTTAAGCTAAGATCGGAATCTCGGATTCCGATCTTAGCTAAGATCGGTATCCGGGATTCCGTAATTGCGGTCGGAATCTCAGATTCCGATCTTATGATACTATTTAAAAAATATTATTATTTTCATATTATTTTTAATATATTATAATAATTTAATATTATTTTTTAATTTTTCGGCCTATAAACCACTATATCAGTGAAATCCATTCCCCATCCCAATCCACAATCTACCAACCCATCAAGCCTAGCCCATTAAAGCAACCCAAATCAGGCTTTCAGCGAGTAGTCACAATTTTCAACCAAAAAAAAAACTGTCAGCAGTTTTTTTTTTTTTTTTTTTTGGACTGAAACCCGTAGGCCGTAGGTAAAAACGTCGGACCCAAAAAAATAATAATAAATGAGCAGTTTTTAGAGACATACGCAGCATATTTAGATACCACTAGATTAATAATACTTCTTCATGTTATTGCAAGTATATTTCCAACGGCCGTGAGGTTTTCATGGATAGCAAAATCAAAGAGAAGCAACATAACCCAAATCAATTGCCTTCAATTGAGTTTGGTCCTGAGTGCATGTCAAACAAACCCGAAAAATTTAAAAATAATATTAAATTCATATAATATATTAAAAATAATATCAATATAATAATATTTTTTTAAATAGTATCACAAGATCGGAATCCGAGATTCCGATCTTAGCTTTTTAATTTTTTATATATTATATTATTTATTTAATTTATTAATTAGTTAAATAATTAAAAAAATAGATAATATATTGTAAAAATATTGAAAAAATATGAAAAAAATCAGGAATAATTAAACTAAATTTTATATGTAATTTAGTATTTTTTGGGAAATTTTTTTCCTTTTATTAGTTTATTAATTAGTTAATTAATTAGAAAATAGATAATATATTCTAAAAATATTGAAAAAATATAAAAAATCAGGAATAATTAAACAAAATTTTATATGTAATTTAGTTTTTTTTTTTGGAAATTAAATTTATTTTCCTTTTAATTAATTTATTTAATTAAATATAAATTTAATTTATTTATTTAATTAAAAAATGAATAATTAAGTATAAATTTTTAATTAATTTACATTAAAATTATAAATTTTTAAACAACCATTTGATATGCGTCCCGGATGTCGTCCTCTGTATATATTATTTTCATATTATATATTAAACAATCATATCGAGTCTCATGATCAAGGAAGCACTTTCTGGATTGCGTTAGAAAGGAACCACACGAGATTGATGTTTTACTGAGACGGAGAAGAAAGACTAAATTCACTTGATTTACTGCATTTCTCCTTTTAATGATTAATTTATGATTTTAAAAAAAAATTAGTAGTTTAGAGTGGGTTTTAGGTTTGCAAATTTTCAAAGTGGATTTTGGAGGTCCAGAGAGCGTTTTTTTGCTCCAAAAATGGTCGTTACGGGGTTTCAAAGTGGGAATTGCTTTTCGTCATTCTCTTGTTTGCATCATCCCAATCATTCTCCTTACAGACGCATTAATAACTTCTCTTCTATTTTCGGATGTCCAGGGGATGAGAGGATGATTGCTGGAAAAATGAGCACCAGGAGATGAGGACAGAGTGAATCAGAGGAGAGGGAGGGAAGGGGGAGGGGGGAAGTAGTGAAACAGAGAGGGATAGAGGGGATGACGTATTAACTAGAACAGTTAATATATTAACTATAACAATTATATATTTAACTAAAGCGGTTATATGTATTAACCAGAACAATTACTATATTAAATAGGAGTTTTGCTATGGTGAGTTGCAACTCACCAAAGGGTCGGTGAGTTACGGTCAAAACTCTTAAATTTAGTTCAAAATGACCGATCCAAACCGTCCAATATAATCTCCCTATTGAAATCTCAATGATAACCAAATTTTACATTTTTTTCGAAATTTTTAAGTAATTTTTTAAATTTTAGAAAATTGTTAATCTAATTAGTTCTCAATAGTTTAAAAACAACAATTTTTAAAAATCAGAAATAAATACTTAAAAATTTAAAAAAATATACAAAATTTGATCTACATGAAAATTTCAATAGGGAGATCATATTGGATAGTTTGGATCGGTCATTTTGAACTAGATCTAGAAGGTTTGATCGCAACTCACCGATCCATTGGTGAGTTGCAACTCGCCATAGCAAAACTCTATTATATATATTAAGTAGAACAATTATATCTATTAACTAAAACAGTTACTATATTAACTAGAACAATTATATATATTAACTAGAACGCTATATATTAACTATAGCGGGTAGAGAGGGAGTGGGACATGAGGTAAGTGTGATGTTTAGGGAAGGGGGAGAAGAGTAATAGAAGGGAGGGGGAAGGAGCGAAACAAAGAGAAGGAGGGATAAGCACTGAATTAAATTTCAAAAATAGAAATGTGAGGGGATGAGCATTGGATTTTCGAGAAATGGAAAGAAAAAAAAAAGTGTTTTGGATGATGAGGGATGATGGATTTTGGAGATTATCCTTATCTGCTCCATATTGGATGCCAATGCATCTCATTGCTTTATGTGATCGACTAGAATAAGAGAATGTTTTTTGTATAACTAATTACAGCTTAGAATTGAAATGATGAAATGCAACAACTTCTATATGTGGCAGAGCATAGATGTAACTGATCTATTAATTTTTTTTCTAAATCCATTAGTAATTGAATAGTTTATTAACAACATTAGCAATCTAATTAGGATTTGGAGCTGGCAAAGTTGCTGGTGAGGCCGGGAACTGATTTTTCGGATGATCCGATATATGAGAAGATGATCACTAATGAGAAATATGGGTCCGTGCCTCGGGTTTATATAGTTTGTCAAGACGATCTGCTTGCACCAGAACAATTTCAGAAATGGATGATCGAAAGGAGCCCCGGGACAGAACTGGTGGAGATTGCTGGTGCCGATCATATGGTCATGCTCTCCAAACCGACCAAGCTGTTTGGTGTTTTGCAAGAGGTTGCAAAGAAGTACAATTGATTGGTTTTCACTTTCAGAATTCCTTCAAATTGTTTTTCTTCATATTTTTAATATTTACATGATTTTCATGATATGTAATAAATCATTTTGGTTTTCCTACAAATTATTGATTCATACTGTCCTTGATTACTTCATGTCCACATTTTTAAATAAACCCTTAGTCTAGGTTGCACCGATACTTCTGAAATACCGCCGCACCCGCACCGGATTCGCATCGATACCGATACTCCTCCGATACTCGTGCGATTCGCACCCGATAGTCCACGTGGCGAATCTGATTATTTTAATCCGTTTGACTAACCGATACTTGTATCGGGTGCGCCACATTACGAACCCGATTATTTTAAACTCTAAAATATTACAAGTTTGGTGAAACTTTTAATGAAAAATCAAAATTTTCATATAAGAGCGCACCAATTCTAATTATGTTTAATGATATTTTCATATACACTAATTATCATCATATTTAAAAAAGTGAAAATATGTATATATATATATATCGCCGCACCCGTATCGAAGATTTTTGAAAATTTTCAAATCGCCGCACCCGCACCTCATTGAATACAGTTCTCGATCCCGAATCCATGCAACATAGCCCTTGGTACATACAACAAATTTTTTTTTCCCTCAAGGTAATCACTGGCTGATTTCGGTTGCAAATTAAATTAATTTGAAGGATAATTTGAGAATTGAGATATATTGATAAAACATCTTAAGGCTATCCCGGCCCATAACTAAAACAAAAAATGTCCATAGCAAGCCCAAACCAACGTGAACCGATCAGCCGATAACTCGAAAACTATTTTTTTTAGATAAATTATGATCAAGGTTCCAATTTATTTTTTTAATCAAATGTTAATATAAATTTTAAATCCTTAACTTTTTACTAAGGATGCATTACTCTTCACTAGATCAAAAAATGGTTCTCCCAAAAACTATTTAAATCAGGGCACCTGACGGAAAAATATATATATATTATTTGTTAACACCACCTTTATTTCTTGCAACAGTTTTTTCAGCGACAACCACGTGAATTTTATGGATTAGAACGTCTTGGAAAAGCAACATCATTCTAAAATTAGGCAACAAAGTTGGAACAAATATAAGAAAAATTAATAAAAAAGGATCACCAAGAAAGATAACAGGAAAGAGAGAAGAAAAATAACACATTATTATTATATTTATTTCTTCCGTTTCTTATTCTAGCATATCATTGTTCATTAATAAACTATTCTACCTAATTCTTATTCACAATTTTGAATAATGCTATCAAATATGTTTGACGTCAAACTCAATCCAAACCTCAACTATTGAAATTTCAAACTACCAATCCAACCCATTAAATGTGAACTTTACATTAGAATTTACTAGAGATGAGATTATACATTTTTTCAATTTTTTTTCAAAATTTAAAATTTAGATGGTTCATAACTAATCAGATTGAGAATGTTTTAAAATTCTAAAAATGATAATAAATATTTGAAATATATTAATTTGATCTTCAAGAAAATTTCATTATGAAAAAATAATTGAGTTGTTCAGATTGATCGTTGTCATCTCAAAAATTGAGTTTCGATCAAGTTTGGCGAACACACCGTCAAACATATTGGATTCTAGCAATACTCTATAATTTTTTGTTCAAAAACAAACTGTTCAACATTTTTCACTTCACTTCCAAATACACCCTTGATATATAATCTGTGTCTAGTTAGTTAAATGTCATACAGTTACAGTTATTAAATTCAATAGTTAATTAGTTCTTATAATGATTTAACTGTTTTGACAGCAGTTTAGAAATCAAACACTTTAGGAAAAAATTGTATAGTTTTTACTAAAAAGAAAACCATAAACACTTTTTATTTTTTGAAAATATAACCTAAATGGTTACCGTTTCATTATATGAAACAAGCGTTGATGCAGTAGCAAAAAGGAAAGAAAGAAGGACCTTCAGCAAAAGTCTCCCCCCAACTACCTAGAGCACCAAACAAATATGTCATATCGATTAATACTGAAACTTAACTTATACTGCACCTTCTATGGTACCTATTCTTTCTTTGTACGGCTGTACCCTACTTTTTCCTGTAATATAAGCTACAGAATACCACCAAAAATTCCCCTTGTGACAAAATGGACCACTTATTACATCCATGGAAATCCAACAATCAAAAGTTTGTAAGTAAAATTCTTGCTTCAGGTTTGCAAAGGTAATATTTTCCAGTCTGCACTATCCAGCTGCCGTCAATGTACACACGTCCCTTCTTCTCAAAGGTTTAAATAGCAGATAGCGGGTTGGTACACTACGCCAAAAAAAATCTTTAGTACCGCTATATTAATACCTGTTTTTAAGAAAACCGGTATAAAAAATAGTCGGTGGCATTTTCGTAATTATCAGGTTTTATTTTTAGTACCGGTTTTTTAGGAAAACCGGTGCTAAAATATTGGCAAAAAAATAAAAAAATACGGTTTATCTTTAGTACCGGTTTTTTTTAAAAAACCAGTACTAAAGATACTATTTTTAGTACCGGTTTTTAATAAAAAACCGGTACTAAAGGGTTGCCAAAAAAACAAAATTTTGTCTATTTTTAGTACCGGTTTTTCTAAAAAACCGGTACTAAAAATAGTATCTTTAGTACCGGTACTAAAGATCAATTTAATTTTTTTTGAAAATAAAATGCCGCCAAAACCAACATAAGCTGCCTCTCTCTGCGTGAAAATTTTTCTAAGTCCAAAACCTAGCTGTTGCCTCCTGTCTTTCTCTCCTCTCTTCCTCTTCCTCTTGATCTACTCTCCACCGCCTCTCCTCTCTCTCCACGCCTCTCCGGTCCCTCTCGATCCACTGCATCTCCCTCCCTCTCCACCGCCTCTCTCTCTCACTCGATTCGACCGTGCCATTCTCTCACTGCTCTTTCTTTCTCGACGCGACTTCGCCACCTCTACGACGAGTAAGGTACCTCATTCTCTCATTGCTAATGGATTTTGGTTAAATATTTGTGTTAAATGGTTAAATCCGACAAACTAAGTTTAATTTTTGTTAATGGATTTTGAAATTGGCTTGAAACCCAAAATTTTTATAATTGAAATTGGGTTAAAAATCTGAAATTTGTATAATTGGGTTAAAATCCGAAATTTTTATTAATTATGTACATTATTATTTACTTTATTGTGTATGAATTTTTGTATGTAAATTATTTTTATAATATATAGATTTTGAATTTTTGTTAATTTGCAAAAAGAGCGCTAGTCTTAAATTTTTTTTTTGTTTTTACAATGATTTTTAGTACCGGTTATTAGTCTAAAAACCGGTACTAAAAATAGTAAATAAAAAAAAGACAAGGATCTTTAGTACCGGTTTTTAACTAATAACCGGTACTAAAGATGACATCTTTAGTACCGGTTATTAGTTAAAAACCGGTACTAAAGATCTCCGTCTTTTTTTTCATGAATTCCAGCGCGTTTTTAGTACCGGATTTTTAGTACCGGTTTTTAATTATCTTTAGCACCCCCTATTATTAGTACCGCTTGAAAACCGGTACTAATAATCAATATTTAACCGGTACTAATAAAAGAAAATGGCGTAGTGGTAGCAGACGACCTCATGTCATAGCGGATAGCGGGTAGCGGTCATTTAGCGGCCGCTATGGGATCATAATGGACCCGTACAAATGTACTTATTTATTACGTTATATACATATTTTTAATTAAAAGATAAATATCATACTACATAATATGTATGTTATGATAGTTAAATTTAACACATACACTTTACAATCTGTTATTGCAATAGACAAATCTCATTGTAAATAATATTATATCAAGTTAGTCAGAGTTAATAGGCCAAAGATATATTTGTAATACTGATTTTATACTAGCAAGTAATAAATTGTGTCGCTATATTTCTCTAAATACCATTATAATGCATCTATATTTTGCTAATTTTTACCATTATAGCCACCAAAAGAAATAAAAGGTCAAAAATAAATATAATTTTAAGTAATATTACTATATACCAATGAACACCGCTATAGCGGCACTTTTAGTTTAGCACCGTAGCGGTCTATCAAGTCGTACCGCTATAGCGGGATATTGCGATTCATAGCTGCGCTATTTAAATCACTGCTTCTTCCTGCTCCTCCTTCGAATATGTCTGCATAACATAGGAGGTGCTGTGTGAATGGGAATCTAATCCCAGTCACTTGGAATCCAATGTTTGATACAATCTTGCCTCTCTGTCTTAGCCAAACCTGCCCTACTTCACAGTTGCACAAATATCTGTTAGCACTTAGCAAATGTCTATGAGTTTTAATGGAAGAGTTGTTAAAAATGCAATTATTTCTAGCTAACCAAATGTGCCAACAGAAAACACTATAAAGTATATAAACTATCAAGAAAGCAGCTTTATTATGTTTTTGCAGTTTCAAAGAAAAATTAACAACATCTTGTAAGGAAGCCCAAGAACGAAAGGTATTTTGACAGTAGCCCATCCAAAACCACAATTGTTGAATATATGGACAAGAGAGATACAAATGGTTGGCTGATTCCTCCTGTGTACAGAAAATGCAATTAGTAGGACCTGTCCATGCACCCTCACTAAGCCATTTTTCTTTATTAGTACCGGTTAAATATATATTATTAGTACCGGTTCTCAAGTGGTACTAATAATAAGGGTACTAAAGATAATTAAAAAACCGGTACTAATAACACGCTGAAATTCGCGGGGAAAATAGGGACCTCTCTTTAGTACCGGTTTTTAACTAATAACCGGTACTAAAAATGACATCTTTAGTATCGGTTATTAATTAAAAACCAGTACTAAAGAGAGGCCCCTATTTTTTTTAATATTTACTATCTTTAGTACCGGTTTTTAAGCTAATAACTGGTACTAAAGATCATTCCTTTTAAAAAAAATAATAATCATCATCTTTAGCACCGATTATTTATTAAAAACCGGTGCTAAAGATCATTTTTTTTAATAAAAAAAATTACTAATTCCGTTGCTAGGCCTCTCTGCTAGCAACCCAAATTACATCAGATACTGGCCACATGCATAGAAAAAAACAATGATAACAATTTCCTTACAAGAACAACTATAATATTATCTCACTTGAATTTACTCTGGTATATATTCATAACATCAAAATACTAGCCACATGCATAGAAAAGAATATTGATAACAATTTTCTTAAAATAATTAAAAATACTTCTTGATACATTTGATCTACTTATGAAATACGGCAACAAAGAATTAAAAAAATCCATGATGAACTCACAGGTGGTAACCACGCAAGGACAAAATAATATGGAACAACTTCATCCCAGTCAATATAGACTTCAACCTCCATTTTTGCGGTCGGAATTACCAAATATCTGTGCCAAAATAAAGAAGATTAAGTAAATAGTAAGTAATTGTTTATGGGATAGAAATAAATTTACCGTTTAACAACCAAAAAAGGTTAGCTACTGGTACTAATCATTTAATCTAGGATTATTGGTAGCTTTTCACTATAATTAATATATTATAGTAATTTACTTGCCTTCATGAAATCAGTAAAACTAAAGGAGGAATAAGGTGTGTAGCCTGCTTCTTCAAAAACATGCTCAGAACTTTCTACAGAAAATAGAATAATAATCAATTAATATCAAAATTAGCCATAATTGATATCAAAGCAATCACAGAGCACAGTTCAAATTAAGTTTATGCCTCATTAATTTTATTAAATCACAACACAAGTAAAATAGAGAGAGGTAAGGAGGTTGTGTAATTCACAAACATTTTTTTCACAGAAAACATTACAGAGAAACAAAGACGGTAATTGCAGTCAATAATGAGACAAGAGACATGAGAAGGCATACCAAAGAGCAAAGAATATGAGACGACATATGCTAAAAAAAAAATCTGTGTGTCAATACCAAAGCCTGAAATTTCAAAGAAAAGAAAAATAAACACTCAGCAATTAACTAGCAAAACTCTTAGATGAATTCATTGGACTATAAAATGAAATTCTAAATTGTTTTAACTATGTATAAGATCTAATAGAAAGCTACCTATGATAATTGAGACTGCTATCAAGGTTAGAATGAGAACTGTCAATAAAACTAGGTAGATTGCTAACCCCAACTGATATTGAACCATCATCCCTCAGTCGTAGAATCACAAACTATGCACTTAAATCTGAAATTGAAATCAAACTTCCAACTCAATAAGGATAATAGTGTACGGGGAAGAACAATGCAATTTCAGTTAGTACAATTAAAAATTGTGATATGCAGAGAGTACTGGTACTCAGTGGCACTGATATTTAGTACACTTTTCCTATGATTCAACTTTAATTTAATGTTTTAACTTTAATGAAGCTCACCATATTTATTTTAATTGCATATTCTCTTTTGTAGTCCCCATATTTATCACTACCTAAATGTATCAAAAATCAAAGTTGTCACTGCCTTAATGTATAAAAAAAAATAGAGAAATTGATCTTTAGAAATTGACCTTTAGAATGGTCGAAACGTGGCTTCCAATAACATTTCTGCCATCTCTTGTGGGCTTAAGTCAATTGGGGTCATGCACAGAATACACTGATATGAACAGTAATTATTTGAAAACTATCTAATTTGGGAAGTAATCAACATATGAGCAATAATCAACAAATTGTCTTTGTTAGGGCATTAGTTGGAAACTATCTTGAATTTGTCCCATTATTTAATTAACAAATGTCTACCAATCAGACAACAACTTAACAATAAAATTAAACCTGACATATGCCAACCTCATAGTTTTACAGTAATAAAAAAAGTTTATGAGAACAATATTCCCAAAGTTATACTAAAAGGAAACAATATTTGTTTCTCTTACCTGGTCAAAATGCCTCAGCAATTGCAACTCCTCTACAGTCTTGTTCTTCAACTTAGCTTTATACTGAAGTAGCTCTGAAAACGGTACACAAATTCAACCACCATATCCCAAAACCATTGATTAGGCAATTGCATGTTAATCACCCCTTCTAACACCACACCAAAAGAACTACAGTAATTATCCCAAGACTCCACCCTCTGTTTCGGCGTAGCGTCAACCTGGCGTACACGTGGCGAAACCATATCTCTTAGCGTATCTAGTCATAGGCGAGGTCACCGCTCTGCGTCGTACATCGCCGTTAGAGAGAGAGAGAGAGAGGAGGTCAGGTAACGGTTAGGGTTTTAGAGGGAAGTAAAGATCTAGGTTGTAATTTGGGAGGATAGAAGAAAGAGGAAGAGAACTGCTGAGGAGATGAGGGTATCAGAACGCCGAGAGACTTTAGAGAAGAGAGGAAACGTTTTTTATTTTTCTGAAGTTTGCCAAGTTAAGAGGGAGAGGCATAATAAGAGAGCAGATCGAAAAAGAAAAACTTAGGCTGTGCTCCATATAATGTTATAAAGGAGATGGGGGGAGGGGGGGTGAGGGAGGGGGGATCAAGGAAGGAGAGATTGATTGTTTACACGCTCTAATTTGAGACGCCGGGGTAAGAGAGTTATCTAGAATATGTTTGATTTTTTATTTAATGATACATCCATCTGACAAGTAGCTGGACTCTTTTACCCTTCTATTTTTCCGAATATTGCTTCATTACATTTGGGCGTGGGCTAACAGTAGAGAAGAGGAATGGCGAGGGATCTGGCGCTATTTTTTTTAGGGATATTTTTGTCAATTGGCCGCCATTACTCAGCGTACACCTCGATTTCGGGGGGACTAAATTTGGACGCTTCGAGATATGATTTTAATCTTCGCTCATCCCAGCTCCCTCTTCGTGAGATTTCTGGAGCGGATAACTCACCACCCTTTCCTCACCTCATCCAGTCCAATCTCCTTATTTTCCATACTGGAGCACAGCCTTAGTACCTTTAGTACCTTTAGATTTTATTTTTAGTATCGGTTTTTAAGTACTAAGGGAGCGTTTGGATCGTTGGAAGAAAGAAGAAGAAGAAGGAAGAAAAAGAAAAAAAAATTATAAACAATTCAAACTCTTCACAAAGTTACACACTTCCCAATACTTCTTCCCACTTCTTCTCTTCTTCCCTTCTTCCCACACCTATCCAAACGCACCCTAAAATTTTAATCTGATAATTATTGAATTGCCACCGGGTATTTTTAACACCGGTTTTCTTAAAAACCGATGTTAATGTTCCGGTATTAATAAACATTTTTGGTGTAGTGCCTTTTAATTAGTAGGACCTGTCCACCACTTTTGCCTAAATTGTCCCTAGTTTTTATACTTTGCATTTAAATATAGGGGATATGTCCACCAATGAATACACCATACTTTTAATTTTAAATGCAGATTTCTTTTAGGTTTTATAAAAAGAACAATATACATTGTCAACTAAAAAGAGAGTTTGATTTGACACATAAATCTGATTAAAATTAATTTGTTTGATCAAACTCTCTTAACCTCATGCCTTGTTTCAAAATATTATGAATTTAAATAGTAGAGTCACTTTAAGATCGGATTCGTCCCATTAGAAATTGACAAATCGGACTCATATCGAAGAGGTTTTGTACAAACCATCTGATGTGGATTTGCTTGGTTCGTAGCATCTGAGAATGAATTCGGATTATTTTCAAAACTTATTGGTATTTGTGAATAATGTCATCATTTTTTTTTTCCCTTCAGCATTCATAACACCTATATATGGTGCCTTTAGATTGTTTGAGAATAACAGTACAATTATATAATTAGTTATTTAGGATTAAAAATATTATTCTTAAATGATTAACTGTGTTTAGATCAAGACTGTTATTTTTAAGTGATCTCGATTTTTAAATAAATTTTCGATTATTCTTAATTTGTTTAGATTAATTTTAATTCGAATTAAATTTACTTTGAATATTATTTTAATCTGTATTAAAAAAAATTATAGTCGCGAACTGGAAATGAGAAAGACATAAAGAGCGATACAATTATTGATGCCACAGACATGAAGTGTAAGATGTTTTGCCATTAACTTGGCCCACGCAACCTAACTTAGCATATATAAATCCCAGAGAAACTTAG
The DNA here is from genome assembly GCA_028095005.1 of Rhynchospora pubera. Taxonomy (NCBI): domain Eukaryota; kingdom Viridiplantae; phylum Streptophyta; class Magnoliopsida; order Poales; family Cyperaceae; genus Rhynchospora; species Rhynchospora pubera. Next base: position 153,144,057 of record CM051462.1, on the reverse strand, counting down.
AAACATTAATTGTAAGTTGAATTTTCACAAGCGTCACCTCATTTCTCAATAGTCAATACTCATCAATCAATATCCTGAAACATAAATTTAGAAAAAGAACTCTAAATGGCGACCAAAAACAAGCACTTTGTACTAGTCCATGGCATGTGCCATGGCGCATGGTGCTGGTACAAGCTGGCCGCTATGCTAGAGGCGGCCGGTCACCGTGTGACAACACCGGAGCTATTGGCATCAGGCATAAACCCCACAAAAATAGAGGAGGTTGAATCATTTGCCGACTACTGCCGGCCTCTGTTGGAGGCCATGGCAGCCGTCCCGCCAAATGAGCAAGTGGTCCTTGTGGGACATAGTTTGGCGGGCTTTTGCATTGCACTTGCCATGGAGAAGTTCCCAACCAAGGTATCTGTGGCTGTATTTGTCACCGCCGTGATGCCCAGTGAAATGCTTTCCATCTCCAAGATTGAAGAAGAGGTAATTTTATGATGTTGAATTAGTTTCGGTTTTGGAATTGTCTGTAACAAGCCATGCATTTTCACATGCAAATTTCTGTACGGCTACAATGGCAGTAATCAACTTTTGTTGTTTTCTAATTTTACATTTTTGTTGCTTTATTTAGCGTACATGCTTAATTACTAGTAAAATTTTAAATCCAGGATTCAATTTTGAAAGAAAAATCTTGGAAGACACAGTTAACTATTATGGTACTTGCAAAAGTGGAGATTTCAGATTTGTCCGTGCTGTGTCTTTAGCCTTTTAGCATTCATGGTTTCATTCTTTGGACGAGCTTGTACCGTAGTAACAAGTACGTAATTTGTATATAATTAGCTATAGTATCGAGCGAAGTATTTAACCAAAGTAGTTCTTTTGATATATATTTTTTTTTGGCAAGAAAGTATGGATCTTTTGAAATTTCACCCGTCTCAAAATATAAAAAATAATATCAATCTAAAAAACTTTTACTCAAAATTTTAGAAATCTAAATAAAAAAATATATATCATTGGATTAAATGAAATTTTGTAAATTTTATAGTTCAAAAGTAAAGCAACTAAACAAAAGAGAAAAAAATTACAATAAAATTTAAATAAGTCCAAATTAAAAAAAACTATATCACTCGATTTCTTGTAGTTTATATATACCAATTAATATACTATATAGAAATAAGAAAATATATTTGTATAACATAATTATAATTAATAATAACCTTATGAAGATGTTTTATGGTACGTTGGGCGATCATTTTATTTTCCCTTTTCATTTATCGATTTTCTATTATATTTTTATATTTATTTTAAAAAGATAAAACAGAAGACCATATAAAATAATTTTTTTAGATTTGTAAAATAGCCAATTTGTGAATATTTAAAATTTTTGCAAATGGTCAAATTCATAAATTAAAGTAATAAAAAGGCATGTAGTCTAAAAAACATCTAAAATTTACAATCTATTTTTAGTTTTCATGATTGAGATGATCCATAATTTTTTAAACTTTTCACAAAAAGATCAAGTTCATGAAATACACTAAAATAGCATGCTAACAGAAATAATTATCTACAACATTTTCGAAATCCCAGAAAAAGAAAATTTGGTATAGTTGGATTCCTGATAATTTTATGAGCATGTAAGTTAAATTTACGTCAAAAAAATTTGAAAAAGATTCTGAAACAAATTAGAAAGTACATAAATAAAAATATATGAGCTATGAAAAGGAAGTCAAAAGCTAGAATATTCAACTCGTCGTAATTAGTAAGAATTAATTATATGCGGGGTCAGAAGTTAGAATATTCAAATTGATGTCTCCACTGGACTGTAGACTATAGTGTGCCACATGTAGACCTGTCTAACGTGTTGATCACGTGCTGAAAGTGGCGTATGGTTTGCCGTGCAACAAAATAAACGGTATAATTTCTCCGTTTCGTTATTCGTTTCGATAAACGGCGTATAAGAATAGAAGGAATAGTTTTTTCCTAGACGTAAATTTATTATAAACAATCCAAATTCTTCACAAAGTTACATTTCCAATACTTTCCACTTAGAAATAAACTATTTCTCTTGGGGCTGTTTGGATTCCTTGGGGAATTTCATATTCCTAGCATAAATTTATTATAAACAATCCAAACTTTTCACAAAGTTACATATTTCCAATAAATTTATGCCTAGGAATAAGAAATTTTTCAAATTCCTAAGCGATTCAAACGGCCCCCTTATTCCTAAGCAATCCAAACAGAGCCAGAAAATTGTTTTACTCTCTCTACCGTTTGCCGTTTCATTTATGAAACAAAATGAATTTCACTACTGTTATTCGTTTCGTTTATTTTAACGAAACGACATGAGGTGATTTTTCTATCCGTTGACAGACCTAGCCACATGGTCGGTAGAGCCACGGATGCTCTAGAACAGGCCTCCTAATCCAACGACCTAGGGTTATGTTTGGTTGAGGATTAAATGAGGAGTAAGACTCTTAATTCACTTTTAATCTTCCAAACGTGGAGTAAAAAAGTAGGAGTAGAGTGGAGTAAGGACCAAAATCAGAGGAGTAAATTATTCCTCCTGGATAGGTGGAGTAAACTTAATCCATGGAGTAAGTCTTCAATTGTGGATCCCACACTTATTTCTTTTCTCTACATATCATCATTCTTTGACAAAAGAAAAAGAAAATGAGAATAATTTGACCATTTTATAATCAACAATATATTATATAATATTTTTATATCCTCACTTACTCCTCACTTAATCTTCTACTTTTCATATCAAACATGACAACTTGTGGAGTAAAGAGACTTAACTACTTAATCCTCCTTAACTTTAATCATCTTTTACTCCTCTACCGAACACGGCCAGATGAAATCAATTGGAACGACGGAAGACCGCATACCGACATACATGAAGAACAAAAGAACAGCCTAAAACGAAAAGTGTAAATGACGGTTCGATCAAAAGGCCAGCTGAATCAATGGCTTGGATAAATCTGAAAGGTTATTTGTAGAAAATGCCCCTCCATATATGAAGTATTCTTTGATGATTTGTTGGTTTACAATTAAAAAATCTAAATTATCGTTATTTAAAAAAAAAATTGCATCTGAGAATTCAAAAGATTGTAAAAAGGACAATAAGGATATTATTCAAGAATTGTATTTCTGTGACTTATATCTTTAAATCAAAGGAAGTCCCTAACACATTAAACACCGAGTGTAGTAATATTTCAATCTACCTTGTTGTTCTTCATTTAATTATCCACCCGTCCGTTAACAATAAAAAGTACATCTGAGAATATCTTATCACCTAATGTCACATATACTATTTATGCATATACATATATTATTAATTAATAATAAATAGTTGTCGGATAACTTATTGTACAATTTTTTTTCGGGGGGGGGGGGGGCAAGTTTGCAGACAGATTTTATTAATGAAATAAAAAAGTTATGTACATGAGACATATATTATTAATGTTTTTTTGGAGATGTAGACATATATTATTAATTAATAATAAATAGTTGTCGGTTGAGATATTATACAATTTTTTTTAGGTTGGGGTGTAAGTTGGCAGACAGATTTTATTAATGAAATAAAAAAAAAAGTTATGTACATGAGAAAGAAGTGAAAGTAAAAGTAAACCTATCGTTTAAATTGTTAAACAAGGGATGCTGTAAAATCTACATAAATTATATAAGTACATAATTTATATGTAGTTTACATATGAGATAAGGTATTTATAATTAACTGTGCAAGCAAATAAGTATTGAAACTATATCCTGATTTCTGCTTGCAGAAAATGTCGTAATTAATCATGTGTGACCGCATGCAACGGATGTACTTTGACCACATTTATATATGCATGTGGTCGTACTTTACTTAAAAATTTTAAGTCCAAATACAATCATAAATTTAGGTCATACTTTTAAAACAACCATATTCTGTTTTTTCAGCTTTTTATCGAATTCAAGTGGATTTTGACTGAGTCATTTGTATGTATTCACATCATATTTATTCATTGCGGAGTGTAAAATCCAGCAATTACAATTAATGCCATGTTTAAGAGTTGAAACTCATAAATTCCTTGTGGAAAATGGGTGGTAACATTGATCCACAATACATGCATTTGGTGATTTCCCCATCTGAGTCGATTCTAGACCCAGTTTATATATGGTTGAAATTTTGCCATATCAGCGACGCTAGCTGATCTATATCCCAATGTTTTAGTAATTTCGACACGGAAATTGATTACTGCCATCTACAGTTTTGTCATCTCTGCCATCGCTAAATATAAAGTGAACATATACAGCAAACAAAGTGAACATATAGACGATCTAAGTAAACATATACAAACAAATAAGTTTAATGAAAATTAGTTGAATATGTATGTAAACTTCTGAACAAGTGATGACAACACTTATTTGTTTGTAAGTGTTCACTTAGATCCTATATATGTTCACCTTATTTGTTGTATATATTCACTTTGTATTTAGCGATGGTTGGAATGGTATATTTGCCGATGACACTTATAATTCATGATTTCCACACAGATCTTGCACTGCATAATAGTTTAGAAATTTAACCAAAAACGGTCGGCGTCTCAATTGAGATGTCATTACTGAGAGATCAGAGTTCCAACATTGGCATACAGTCATAACTAACTTCAAAAGAAAAGCATAACTTCTTAAAAGCTAAGCTACATACTCTTAGAAGGGGGGCAAAAAAAAGTAGAATCCAATACCTACAATTTTCTACAGGAAGTCAGGAACCCAATTCACCAAAGAAAAGGAAAACAAGAAAGGTATTTTAGGCGTTCAAGAATCGTCCACCTACTAACCCATTATCTTGCCCATGACTAGGGGTGAGCAAAAAACTCGTAACTCGTGAGTTACTCGAACTCGACTCGAAAAAAGTTCGATGAAAACTCGAGTTAGAAGAACTCGAGTTCTAACAACTCGAGTTATGCCAACTCGTTAATTTTACGAGCCGAGTTCGAGTTAGGCCCAACTCGACTCGGACCAACTCGAGTCAGAATATACAGGCTGCAAAAAATAAAATGTTATCATATTAATATACAGCCCAACAATTTTATTGTTTTGCAGTCCAATAATTCGTCCACTAATCCTAGTCCTCAAGTCCCCAGATCTTTTTTCCTCCCTTACACCCTCACAACTGCTCATCTTTTTCTATTTTCGAACAAAATTCTAAGGCGACCAGTACCTCAACACTTTCTCACGAGTTCGTTACCGAGTCACGAGTTGGCTCGAGTTAAAATGAGCCGAGTTCGAGTTAGCTCGAATAGCTCGGAACTGCTTTGCTGTCGAGTCACGAGTTGACTCGAGTTGTGACGAGTTCGAGTTCGAGTTGAGGCTAACTCGCTCGAACTCGGCTCGTATACAGCCCTACCCATGACCATGAAGCTTTCCAGCCTGGTTTTACTATTTTGTTGATAAATTGGATTTGACTTTATGAGTTCATAATGTCCACAATTCTTTTATTTATTATTATTATTATTATTATTATTATTATTTTGGTGTTATGACAGTATTCAAAGGAACATCCCATAGAGTATTTCCTGGACTCAACTTTCTCTGCGGACCCAGAAATACCAGGACCTAAGCCAGTGATCACACTGGGACCCACTTATCTAGCCACCAAGATGTACCAGCTCTGCCCACCTCAGGTGATTGATTTCAACCCACTAACTTCAACAAATGAAATAAAGATGATAAGAAATACTTGACATTTTTCTGCTTAACTAAGCAATAAGAAAGAGGAACATCTCTGGTGCTTTGCACTTTTTTTTAGTTGATGACTTATCATAATCTTTCATCGAAGCTATATATTTAATTTATCTAATTTACCTTTTTCATACAATTATGCTATCTTAGCGTAATCTACTCATCTACTCATTCATGTAATGTACTTTATCATCTTCGTAAGTTGTTACTCTGCACTTTGGTATCGTGTAATTAAAATTTATTTAAAGCATATAATAATTAATGTGAAATAAATTATAACTTACCACTCATTTTCTGTAACATGTTATAAAAGGACCTGACATTGGCAAGAAGACTATTAAGGCCAGGGAGCACATTCAATTCTGGCCAAGAAAGACAAGACATGATCAGTAAACAAAATTATGGCTCGGTAAACCGGGTTTTCGTTGTGTGCAAGCTAGACAAGGCCATAAAATTGGAGTTCCAAAGATGGATGCTTGCGCATAGCCCTGAGACTAAGGTGAACGAGATCAAAGGAGCCGATCACATGGCCATGCTTTCTCAGCCTATAGAACTATCCTCTTTGCTAACTGACATAGCTGAAAAGTACTAACACCAGTAATACCTATTAGCAACCTCTTTTTGTAGGTCAACTGGATGGTCCTGGCCAGCGTGTTTATAATCCCTTTGGACCTTTTCTTTTTTAGTCTTTTACAAGTGAAGTGCATTATGGAATCTTAGTAATCTTTTTTTTTTTCGAGGATCTGCCTGTAGGCGCAAATAAACTAAAAATACAAAGTCTTCATATTACAAGCATAACCACCAGCCACAAACATTGACTGAAGTTAAAAAATCTACCCCTCAGAAAGAAAAATAAAAGACTACCTATCAAAAGAAAAAACGAAACAAACAAACAATTACCAGTACAGTAAAAAACTACCTACTGACCTAATAACTAAAAAAATGGGGGTAGAAATGAAAAACACGCTAGCTATCTAACACAGATCAGGTAATCTCAAAGAAATTTTTATCAATCTCAAGCCCAATACCCATCTCCAATAACAAATTGCAGTTGAGTGCGTTTCCTTCTTTTGTCTGATTCACTCTTAGTAATCTGGATTTCAAAAGCATCTAGGTTCTCCATTCCAGGGTATGATGATGTAACATTAAATATAGATTGTCCAATAATCAATTCAAAGCCCAGCTGCGAAACTTAAGATTAAGAAATAAATAAGAATGTTATCTGGTACTTTTCTTTAGGGCTGTACAAGAATATTAAAAACCCGTCCGACCCGACCCGTATTTTAACGGGTTCAAGCATGATTCGGGTTGGTTCGGGTTTCAATTTTACTAACCCGGTGCAATTGGGTCGGGTCATGTTTTTTCTTTAGACAATCCGGATACCAACCCAACCCGTTGATTATTATTTAAACACAATATGATTTTGTGAATGAACTGCAATAGCCTTAGATTATTTACTCATGATAGCTCACTGTTGTGTTTTAGTAACTCCTAAAACATAAAAATGTTCCCTGTAGAGATTTCAATTTAACTTGTCAGACTTCTGCATCTTGGATGCTCACATCATTAGACTGAATATAATTTCTATCCTCTAGAACAGTAGTACAGGATATAGAAGTTAGGGTAAATAGACATGTAGTTGAATATAAAAATTATGTCCATCAATAAATAATTAAATATGATGATGATAATTGTTTTGTACGATAAATGTTTTTTTTCTTTACTTAATCGCTCATTTTGTATGTAATTTGAAATGAAGAAATTGGCCCCGATAGGAAATAGCTTACTTAATTAATTTTTTACGTATGATAAAAGTATGTACTGCAACTCAGGCTTTTGATAATAGTAAAAAAATTGATCATGATAAATACTTTATGTAACCAAGCATAAAAATATTTACTTTAATTAACATTGACAATGTTATTTACGTACCGTATAAGTCATAACCCGTTTAACCTGAAAATCCATAAAAACCCGTAGATAAAAATTTATATGGATTGGATTTGGATTACGGGTGGGTCAACTAAAGAAAATATTTAACCCGGTTTAATTGGGTTGGGTTGAAATATTGATAAAAAACTATAAACTCGCCCGTTGTACAACCCTACTTTTCTTGTTTCTGCAAACAAAAGTTGGCTCTTTCTTTTCTAGTTTAGACGTAACATTTTTGTTTGCTTCCTTTGAATTAACAATATATATCTACCAACTAATTTCTACAAGAAACTAGATGAACCATAAATCTCTCTCAGATAATTTTGTTTTTACAATGAAAAAAAAAATTTGAGAGGTAGAAGACATCACATATTGTATTAACCTTTTTATTTGATTATTTTTCCCTTTTAGTACAATTTACATGAGGCGACAAACCCAACCTCGAGCACAAAATCACATTAACTCTATAATAAATATTACAATGGCAGTTAAGTTAAAGACACTAAACACTATAGAACAACTATCACTAAAATAACTGTACAAGTAGCTGAGCAATATCTGCAGCATCAAATATTATATGATCGGTGAAGTAATCAAATTTTATATCTGCGTTTCTCAACTGTTAACTACTACTTGAAGTTTGTTGCTAGTTACTCGCGCCAAATTCTCTGAAACTGCCTCTGTCAGATTACGATCTTTAAATTTGTTATCCAAATTAAGCCTGAAAAATATGTAAACGATGAGTATTAGTAGAAAACACCAATTATATTATCACTTGGAATCTGAGAAAAATCTAGAGAGAGAGAGAGAGTACTTAGGGTCAAGTGATATTTTCTGAATGTCCCTGATAGCTGAGCTGGCAGCATATAGACATATCTTCTCCACCTAAATTAAAGGGCAACACATTTTAGTATCAAGAATTTCAATTAGGAATACTTTTCCCTATTTAGTACTAATGTGTCAGAATCAATTCCTGCATCCACCCCCACAAAGGATTACCATATCCCTGAATTTCTCATTAAAAATGCTGGCTATAGTGCCTCTACAGCCTGCATTTCTCAGATTTTATTCAAACAACCAATTAAGCTATCCTGTTTTACAAAAAACTCTCTTCATAACAGGAGATAGTGAAATAATTCAGGTATCTTTTTAAGAAACTGGGAAACAAAGGATAAATCGAGCAATATAATCACAGTGTATGGGATTCCTTTTAAATCTATTTTGTTGGATCATTTCTGGAATTTTGAGGTATGTACAAAGTAGGATGTTTCCATGCATTGTACCAAGCATATAAACTATTTTCCCTTTTTTCTTTTAAATTTTCTTTTGTGCAGGAACACAAACATTGCTAACACGATACACAGATCTGAAACTGATTTTTTTTTTAATAATATTTATGTACCTCCAACATATTTAACTTTGCATGATGATTATTTGGAAGGCAACGAATCTCTCGAGCCATACGTGTCGACTCCTGTACACTCTCGGGGAATAGGAACTCAAACTTCAATTGAACGGAAGACTGCAGATTTAAAAATAATAATAATAATAATTGAAGGAAGAAGACTTAGTGTCCAAATTTGAGAGAGAGAAAAAAACAAGAGTGCAATATAGCACTAGTAAGTAGTAAGACGTGGACATGTACCAACAGACAAGTAGGACCCAATTGTCTCTTTTGAATGCTCTGTACTTTTTAAATTTTTGTATCATTGTCCGATAAAAATAACAAGGTATATAGACAAAGAACAGTCTATACTAGTTTGCTATCAGCCAGACCAAATTTACCATTTCATCTGTCAATTGAGGTTCTTATACTGGTAAGCCTATTGTTGTTTCAAGGAGGTGCAAAACAGCCAACCACCTACCTACTAGTAAGTTAGAAGTCTTTGATTAAAACAAATAAAGCTTTTAACAGCTTAATCATCATGTACAAGGGCAATGCATTCATAGTTATTTTGATTCAATAAATGATATGAATGATCACACAGGTAGAGAAGCATTACCTTAATATTCCTAACTTGAAAGGCACAGCCAGCAGGTATTAAAATAGCATCCCCAATCTGTTGATTAACCAGCAATGGTTGTATTCCTGTTATGTACAAATATTGACATGTAAAAATCAATACACATAGCAATTACCACGTTTATTCAAACATTTTAACATGGGACAAGGTTCCACTTAGCAGAAATTTCCCTATTTTTAACTGAAATGAAAATGTACTAAGTTTAATATTAGCTCATCAATTCACCAAGTTAAACAGGATCCACTACTTACCATATTCATTCTTCAATAATACTTTCATTTCTTCATCAAGGAAAATAGCTCCATCATAAACAGGTTGGTCAACCTGAGAAAAAAATTTTGTAATCAACATAATTGTTCTGCATATACTATGACATACATGTTTTGATTACCAGAGAACTAACATTGAGGGCACTCAATTATACGTTAGAAGGTCAATTAGATAAACAAATCAGTTTGGTATGGTAATGCATAACCAAATTACCGGATGAGATTGACGTGTGGGTCCAATCTCCAGCCAGTGCAATCTCAGGAATTCATTAAGACTTGATATATCCTCCCTTCGGAAAACATCCCAAACAACTCCTACAAGGTTTTCTCTCTCCAATTCACTTGACAATGAATCGATAATGGACCCATTGTCACTTTTGCCTTCTTCAAACTCATGATTGTTTAATATTTCTTTTCCATGATGCAACCCAGTTGTGTGCATCAACATAAACACCTGCAAATTTTCAAGTAAACAATCTTTCATCAGTTGGGATTGGTGCTCTATATACATAATACTAGAAAAGAAATTGTTTGTAATGTATGAGCATACCACATCAGACATATGGACTTGAAGATTAGTCACAGAATTCGCATAAGAAACTGATAACCCTGGGCCCATCTCTGGCATGGAGCTGTCATGGGGCAGCTTAGATGGGAGATTAGAGACGCCCCACTTAGAATGGATGAAATCAATTAGAGGAAAATTCACCAGGAATTCAGGTCGCTGAACAACCAAGAATTCTTCAAGAACAGTAGATGGTGGCCACCCTGTTAGCCTCAAAAGCTGATGAGTCGATTCTCTCTTCAGCATATTTCTATCTGAATATCCTCTTAAAAACTCGGCTAGTTCAATCTCCACCTGTCAGATTTAAACACATTATCAATTAATTAAAACATATGTAATTAACTACCCATAAACTTATTGGGCCCGATACCAGAAAAAGTAAGTGCATGTCAGTTGCCCTCCCCGAAGCAAACAATAAGGATGCTAATGATAAACTAAGGTAAAAAGATAGTTTTCAGTTACTCGCCTCAGATTGAGTTTTACAGTCCATAGCTCTGACAGTTAATCTCTCATCCATTTCTTCATCAATTGTCTCCTTCACTCCTCTCCATAAGGTGAGTGGATCCCAACTGGAAGCCAGAGGCATCTCAAAAGAATGCCTAATAACAACTGGTATGCCTCTTTCCCAATATTTGGAGAACTGACTGATCCCCTCCTGCTTTACCTCATCCCACAAGGCACAATATGGTGAGCTCACCAGTTCACCTGTCTCACGTGAAGGGTCCACATGTTCCAACACCCGGCAACCGTAAACCATCTCTTCAGTGTTTTTAGCAATCTTGGAAATCCAGTTTATCTTAAGTATGCGCCTAAGGATCAGTTCCGACCTGCCACATCCAGTTGATGTGTGTCCACATGGAATGGTCCCGCTTCTGCTAGCTTTCCAGGAAGGAAATAATTCATGAAAATTAATTGCATTAGCACGTATTTCTTTGGATTCAAGTGGAGCTTTTGATGCATCGCGAATATTGCGACAGCATGTCAGGCACAGATCATAGGAGCAATTGCTGCAGTGTCTGTGGTAATCGTAGATTGGCACCTTGCAAAAGTCACTTGAAGAAAAGAACTAAATATCAGTACCATGGTAATCTTAATGAAGTATAAGTGGAGAACTTTGAAAACTAACTCCAAAAAATATATATATCTGAGAGAGAGCGCACTACTTCCAGCAATTTTATTTGAAACTTTTAGATAATTACTGTCATATACACCTGAATTTCTCTCTTCAGGTGTCCCAATTCCTTGTCCTAGAATACAACCTAATTCCTTTAAAAACTATTTCAAACTCAACTCTCTGTATTGCTTAAAAGGGTTTTTTAAATACATTAATCAATAAGCGAAGGTGGAATGAAACTTTACCAGAGAATCTGCTGGTCAGGATCTATCTTTGCTCTTGGTATATCGACCTTAGGCCCTAACAAAAGGAAGAAAAATTTAATAGTAGACAAGTGAAGAATTCTGAATGAAGTAGTTAATTTAGAATTTCAGCATACCATGCACTTTAGCTTCCACACCAATCTCAAAGCACTGATCAGCATATATCTGTTTTACCACGGGAAGAACATATACCAGAAGCCTGTGAAGGTACTTCAATTTCGCCATTCCATCCATTTCTTGCACTTTAGCCTGACCAGATATTTTAACATGATATAAAAGTATTTAGCATGGGTACAACTAGACTGGCACTCGAACTCATCTAAATGATAGCAAATTAATAACAAGAATTCTACCTTAATCAAATTATCTCCTTGCAAACAAATTTGGCAGTTGCAAATACCACGGCAAGCAGGACAGACCTTTTTTATCTCATCTACTGGAATTTCAGCATACCTAGTAGTATATAAAGAAATTAAGAAAAAATGAGAAAACATGTTGTTACAAATAGATGTTAACATGCACATGACAGTCTTCTACCAGTATAATACTGGCACCGATTCTATGAGCATATTTTAAGATACCAGTCAAAATAAAAACTAATAATGTTGATGGAAATAAACAATTACTGAAGAAATAAAGTTTTATACCACTTGGAGATACAATAAGCACAGTAACCCTTATTGTTGCAGCTATCACACAATAAACTGCTAGCATTCTCTTGGCATTGGTGACAAATCAACTCAGTAGGTCTTTCTCGTAAGCCGCACACTTTTAATGAGTCATCTAGCTGTTAATCAAAAAACAGTTCAAAAAATTACTTACTGATATTATTCTCCAAATTTGGAATTGCATTGTGCACTGCAAAGAGCATTATGTATATACAACAAAGAAAAAATTGATACAATCAAAATAAATATTCAAGCCTTCAATTCATACTTTTAGGTTAAATAACAAATCATGATGCTCCATCACTATATTATTGCTCAACAAAATTTCCATATGAGATGGTAGCAACATCACTCCATAAGAATAAATAGAACTCCACTTATTTCAAAAAAAAAAGAATAGATAGAACATGGAAATTTTTGGAATTTTATAGTAGTATACCACCCAAAGGCACGCAACTCACTACAGGTTCAGGACCAGATCTAATGATAATGAAAACAATATAAATGGTACAATAAAGAATATTATTAAAAAAAATAAAGCAACTCACCACAGGTTCAGGGCCAATGCCATTTCCACCGAACTCCTCCTTTTCCCCATTAGAAATAAAATTATTAGCACCATATCCATTCCTCAAGAGTACCAATTGTGCCCCCATCTCCTTATTCTCTCTATTCACAATTCCACCATTGGCAACATAATCCATCTTCCCACCAAACCGCCTAGCAGAAGTGATTGAACCCAAGTCCAAACTGGTACCCACAAACCCATTAATCCGGGTTCCAACCTCCTCCTCTTCCTGCGCCATCCGCCGAGCCTTCTTAAGGCTAGCACGTAAGGCCGAGTTGGCAGCTCGCTTCTTGGCCTGGATGTAATGCTTCTCGCACACGGTCTTGTCAGGCATTGACAGTGCGCTGCACCTCCACTGCTTGCCATCCGACCGCTTGCACCTAAGCTCCTCTGGGACACCATTGCTCTCCTCAGGAGGCCCCACAGCCAATCTCAGTCGGTCCATTGATCCTCCACTACTTGGAAATTTCAAAAAATTCCATCTAGGAGAATTATGTACCTACCCCAGCTGAATGAGTAGTACCAAACTCTTCAGAGCACCCAAAAATTAAGCAAATAAATGAAATTAGCAGCTATTAGTTTTGCCTACTTAAGAGTAGAAACCCTAAACCCTATAAATTTCCGCGCAGAAAGCAAAATTTGCTCCGATCACAGTGATTTCAACTTCTTCTAACCACCAAATTGCCAGAAGCCTAGCCCTGGATCAACAAATCGACAAATTCTCAACGAGGGAACTCAATTCAGGAGCTTCTTCAAAGCTGCAAACCCAAATAAACGAATTCAACAATCAGAACAAATTGGTACCAACCAAAACACAAAAATTCGAAATCAATAGAGTTGAACTAGCTACGTTATATGGCGATGCTAGGGTTTGGAGATCTCGACTTTCGTGAGAAGAAGAAGAAGAAGAGAACAAGGAAAGTACGAACGAGGAGGCGAACAGAGAGAGGAAAGTGGAGTTGGACCAACTCGAGTTGCACGGAAAAAGAAAAGAACTGGTTGCGACTCGACTCGAGTTGCACGGATATCTATAGAAATGGTTGCGACTTGACAAAAGGTCGCTGTAGGAAAAACGACTCACCCTCTCCATTCGTAGAAGCGAGAGAGGAGAAGGAGGTACGAAATGACTGAATTGCCCCTGGGAGAGATAGAGGAAATTTCCAACTGCTGAAGGGTATTTTGGGAAAGTCGAAAGCCGTCCGCGGTCGACTTGAGTTTGTGGGAAAGTGAGACGATGTGTCAATGTCTTTTTGTCTACTGCAACTAACAATAGTCAATAGAGGGAGAACCATCGGGTGCAACTTACGAGCAGGCCCCACTTAACTGTACACACCTGTCGGTTATGTTGTGGTGCATGTGCCTGGAGTATCCGACACTGCGGCCACTATCGAGTTGATCTGTTGATGGAGGGTTGCAGTTTGGTTGACGTGCCAGGTGCATCTAAAAATTGTTTTGGAAACCGGATTATGGTTCCTTGCAATCGTTAAAGCTCAGGTGTGATGGTTCAACAGGTTCGAATGGTTCGACCGGTTGAATTGGTGGATGGAACTAGATGACGCATCCATTCATATCTTAGTTAAATACTTAAATATATTTGTTGTTCAATTATGACAAAACCATCTCTGGTCCTGTAGTAAAGTTCTTGTTTGTTTAGTCCAGTAGCATGGGTTCAATTTCTCGAGGGAGCAAATTTTGCTAAAATTTTATTTCATCTCACAAATTAAAACAAAATAGTTTAAAAAAAATTATAAAATGGCCGGTTCGTTCTGGTTCGCGGTTGAATTATTATTGTTGGTGGTGGTGGTGGTGATGGTATGCTACTGCTGCTAATAAAGCATAAGTTAGTTTCAAAGAAAAACATAATAAGAATATTATGATATCATAATAATTTTATTATTACATTATTATAATGTTATTAATATTTTATTATAATAATATTATTATTATTTTATATTATATTATAATATTAAAATATTATTTATTTGTATATATTATTATTATCAAGTATTTTGTTATAATAATATTATATATGACGGTAATATTTATTTTTATAATATTATTATAATATTCTTATTATAGGCTCCGTTTGGATAAGGTGTGGGAAGAAGAGAAGAAGGGAAGAAGTGGGAAGTAGTATTGGAAAGTGTGTAACTTTGTGAAGAGTTTGGATTGTTTATAATAAATTTATTCTCTTATTCCTCTTCCCTTCTTCCATATTGGAATCCAAACGGAGCCATAAATAATTATTTTATTATTCTTATAATTAGTATTAAATAATAATAAATAAATAAATTTTACAATATCAAATATTAAAATAAATAAATAATTATTTTACAATAAAATTGTTCCAACTAGAGACGAAATTAATGTCAGAGCCCTGATCAAAATTCCTTTTTTGTATCCCGAGTAAAAAATATTCTGAACAGGGCATATCTTCATACTTTTCAATTGACAATTTATCAGATGCTTTTTTAACCCAGTAGATGCGATAATTTTTAAACCCGCGATAATTTAAAGAATAATCGTAATTTCAGATGCTTCGTTGAATATTTGATTTTTTTAAATTTAACAGGACGAAATAAATTTAATGCTTCGGTTCATTAGCAAAATATTGGAAAGAAAAAAAAAGGACAAAAATATTGACGATGCTGATTCGCTATCGAACGTGCGTTCTCCCCTTTCTAAGGACCTGAGGTGAGATGTCTCATGTATCACTATCAGTAACAAACTCACCGACTCACCGTACATTGTAATAGTTGTAATTTGGAAACACCTCCGTTCTACTGCCAAAAAATAAATAAAAAAACGAAACACCTCCGTTCTTCTAATATTAGCGAGAGCGAAAATTGAACCAAAAAAAATGATACCTATTTATTATACAATATATCATTAATTAACAAATTAATCTATATTACGTATATATGTCATAATTAATTGAATCATGAATAAACTATAAAAAATAGAATGACAAATATATATTTTTTTGTGATTTAAATATATTGTGCATCAAATTCAATGTAGTTTAAAAAATGATCTCCATAAGATATTTTAAAGTTATAAACCAACCGTTCAATTTTAGTAATACGTTAATGGGCATGCATATTTTAAATTGCACGAAATTTTAATACATAATCTATTTATACAGCATAATTAAAATATTTCTGCAATTTTATTTTTAAAAGTCATATTAACTATTTCTACAATTCTATTTATCGTGTGTCATTATTTATCATTTGTAGCAGGCTTAATACACTAAACCGAGACAAAAGTAGCAACCACCTTCTTACACCGTCTAAAGTGTCACCTATATAAATTAATCTCTCCAAATTTTTATCGTTCTTCTTTTTTTCTATAGGAACTATCAAAACTCATGGAATACCGTACTTTAGACCTAACTCTAATTTCCGCTCGAGACCTCAAAAATGTAAACTTCATCTCCAAACTGCAGGCATACGCGATCATGTCCATACCAGGCAGCCTGCAGTTCCAACAAACTCCGGTCGACCGGCATGGCAATAAGAACCCGAAATGGAATTACACTGCTAATTTCTTTATACCAGCGGATGGCAACTTGGTTGACGGCAACCTCCGTATACTGATCCGAGCCAACCGGATACTTGGTGACAAGAACATTGGTAATTAATTACAATAAATATGTCAGTCACAATATTTTATGTTTTTAATTTTTGAAATTTAAAACTAATTAAACAGTTTGTCCATGTCGAAGATGATAATTATACTAATTTAGTGGTTTAGTTATATATCTTCTTTTATTTGTAGCAAAAATTGTCATCTAGGTCCAGAAAAATCAGCAGAATAACAATTTAAGAGCTAGATGCCTGGTGCATAGGTTAATTATACTTAAGCTTTTCTAAGTACTACTTTGGATAAAAAAGTTTGATTTAACTAACAAAAAATTAACATAATTTGTTGTAAACTCTTGAGTTGTTAGTGATGAACCGCGTGCAGGGGTTCTTGGGGCCTCGCTCCTCTGAAAATTGAAAATAATTAAATATCTGGTCACTATACCAGGAAGATTTTTTGAAATAAAAAAATTAAAGAGAAAATTAACTTCCAAATACAAATTGCTACTTTGCTCTCTCTCCTTCTTTTGATTTCTTTTTAATTATCAAGTCTCCGCTTGAAAGTAGTTTAGTTCCAAAATTTTTATTCAGTTCTACCCTGCTTGAAAGTATTTTTGGAAAATGAAAATATTAGGTGGTGACAAATACTTGGTAGAAGAAGTGTGGGTAATTCTGAATTCATGATTACTTTTGTACTACCAATTTAGAAGATGTGATTCAAAAGGCAAGAAATATCTTAGGACTAAGAACATTACATGTTTCACAATTAAATTGAACTTTTTTAACAGTTCCATTTGCCATATTTGCAGGTGAGATTTATATCCCATTAAAGAGCTTGATGCCATATGACGGCTGTAATGGTACACGAGCTGCATATTTCGCATCGTACCAAATACGAAAAGCCGGTTCATGCAAGCCACGCGGAGTTATTAACATATCATACATGCTCCGTAAGCAATTGCCAAGTCTGCCTATGTCCCAGATGCAAGAGCCCGTCAAGCTCCGGGAGCAATTGGCAACTCCACCTATGTCCCAGCTGCAAGAGCCTGTCAGAACTTATCCACCACCAAGGCCGACATATGCACAGCCGTATGCAGCACCAGTTGGCGGGTTTGGGCGTCCACCACCTGTTTGTGTTTATGGGTATCCGCAGCAGCAACCCATGCAACAGATCATGCCGAATCAGAACAATTTTGGAATGGGCCTTGAAGTAGGTTTGATTGGTGGGGCTCTTGGAGGACTTCTAATTGGTGACATGATATCCGATGCAGCTGCATATGATGCCGGGTACGATGCAGGTGCGTATGATGCCGCGTACGATGCAGGTGCGTATGATGCCGGATACGATGCCGGTTTTGATGATGCCAGTGGATCTGATTTTTAGGTGGGATATATAGAGAGATGAAGAATGCAGGAACTTTGTAGATTTTAGTTAATGGACGAGATTCGTAATTCTTGTTTGTCAGGGTTGTGCATACAAATGTAATCTCAGTGCTCTTTTGTTCTCCTAATTTCTTTTTAATTAGTGTGAAATAATGAATGAGACACGAGATTTGTAAAATAAGAGCAAAAATCTAATCTTTGCAAAGTAAACTATGTTTATAACCTCTTCCAGTTCAACCTTCGGTAAACTTTATGGGTGTTTGGATAGTCCGGGAATAGAGAATAGGAATAAGAAATTTCGATTTGCGTGCTTATTCTTATTCTTGTACAATCCAAACAACACAAGAATAAGGAATTTGGGCCCTTATTCCTATACTAACAAAACCATGGTATAAGAATAAGGAATATGGATAAGCACGCAAACCGAAATTCCTTATTCTTATTCTCTATTCACGGCTTATTCCGTTGCATCCAAACACACCCTATATTTTCGGAGCAGTTAAGAGCAGAAAGTGCTCGCATTATGCTGCACACTACTCTTTGAAAACTTGGTTTGCTGTTAGTATTTTATTTCATGAGGTAGACTAAAATCAGCCACAACTGACGAATGGACTCGTCAGCCGCGATTATATCTTAACTTTTGAAGATTTAATGATTAATTTGAACCGTTCAATGTATTCTTCATATTGAAATTTTATTGGAAACCAAATTTTACATTTTTCTAAATTTTTTTACTATTTTTTTGAGATTTTTAAAAATCATTGTTATTGAAAAAATTCAGAATTGCTTAGATTAAAAATTTTGTAAAATACTAAAAATTTTCAGAAAAATATAAAATTTGATCTACAACGAGAAGATCATCAATCGCTGCGCGCCTTCGCTTTTCTTGTCTTTCTTTTCTTGTTGAAAGAGTTCCTTAGAGTCAAAATAGCATCCAACCAGGCAGTCAAGCTTGTTTTTAAGCATTTGACTTTCAATATGGAGAACACATTGAACGGTTCGGATCGACTTTTAGATTTTCGAAAATTGAAATTTCATAATAACTGACTGTCTCATCCATTATTCGTGACTGATTTCGATGTAGCTCTTATTTCATTGGTTTACTAGAACTGAACAATTAATGAATTTGAAAATACACCCAATGAAATGATTGGACATTGCGTTGCCATTAGAATATGACATAAATTATAGATTCTAGACTTCTAAATTGGGTAATCATGTGCAATCTATTTTATTCAGTGGCTCATAAAATCTTCTTCAAATGTTTCAATCTATTATTGCGCAATTCGTGGCTAATGGTTTTCTCTCTTGATCTGAACCCCTATATGGGAAGTTATAATTCTTGTTATTGACTAGTAAGAGTCCATTGAACTGCTTATTGTTCCATAAACTTTTTTATATATTTTTAAAATTCTATCGTTTCACAAAAAAAAAAATTAATTGTTTCTTGCAAACATTTTCTGTAATTTGTTAAAAATTTCCAAGATAGCGCATATTGTGTTGCAGAAGTTCGGCTAATTTTGTATTTGGGAGCTTTAATATACGTACATTTAGTGGTTCAATTATGTACACCTATAATTATGCACGACCTGTTTGGCTGTTTCGTAGTTAGTTGCTATTACTTTAAAAGAAAATTTTCTCCCACCAAAGAAAGGAATGTCGTGGATAGCACGTGTGCTTTCTTGCAAGCCAAAAAAAAAAAAAGTTGTAGATAGACATAGCAAACTAATTATATACGATAGTAATCGGGGCTGATAAGAATCATCTCTAATAACGTATTTTTTTTTTTTGGCAATCATCTCACGTGTTTTTTTATTTTTGGAAACCCAACGCTCATCCCTTCCTCCCTTCGTCGTTCTGTTTTCCTCCCTTCCGCGTACGCTTTCCCCCTCCCCCCTCCCACCTCCCTCCGTCGCTCTGTTTCTCTCCCTCCCGTGTGCGCCCTCACGTGTACGCCTCCCCCTCCTCCCTCCCGAGCACTTCATAACCGTTGAAATTAATATACTTAAATATTTAACTTAATATCGCAATTGTTGAAATTAATATATATAACTGTTGAAGTTAATATCGTAATTGTTGAAGTTAATTTTCAACAGTTACGATATTACTTTCAACATTTAAATATTCTAACTTCAACAGTTATGAAGTGTGTAGGAGGGGGAATGGGGAGGGTTGGGGGGGCTGCGTACGCGGGAGGGAGGAGGAGGAAGGGGGGACAGCGTATGTAGGAGGGATGAGGGGGAGGGGGGACAGCGTATGCGAGAGGGGGAGGGGGAAGGAATTACTTAGAGCGTACGCGTAGCTAGAGATGATAGACGCTGGATAACACTGGGATGATGGAAACGATATAATTTTAGAAATGATCCTAAGTGATATCATTATTATTTGTAGGTATTTGGACCGTACTTGGCACTCAAATAACACTCAAACCATTAAAATTATTGCTAAGATTTCTAAGGAATTAGCTCTACCGTCGTTTCTTTTCTTATTTTCAGGTTTCTTGATGATTTTTGGTGGATTCTCAATCTATAGATGGATTTTGCACTTGGCATAAACAAGACGACTCATTCCTAGCACTTGGAGGTGATGTCCGAGCCACATTCGGATCAAATGACTCATGCTCGGACCGAATAGGACTTTGCTCGGACCAAAGGCACAATAATTGCATAAAATAGGAGATTTGAGAGAAGTAATTTGCTAAATGGAATCAATAGCATTGAAGAGCTCATCCTAAACTTTCCAACGGTTTTTGAATCGCCTCAATCGAAGTCCGGATGAAGAAATTATGGCCGAAACACTATCTCAATGCTGGACTCTCTAGTCGGTTCGAACATAACTCTATTTGGTCCGACCAGAACCTTGTTCGGTCCGACCAGAACTCACTCGGACCGACCAGAGACCTATATGGAAGGTTTTTGTGCAAGGAAACTTGATATTTTGGTAATATTTCTTGCCATGACATGCCTACACTCTTTCTTTATGTTGGGAACCATTATAAATGCGCTCCTAGGCCAGAAAGAAGGGAATCCAAGCCACCATACACGAAATTCTACCTCCTACCACGTTTTTGGCAACCTTTCCACCCCCGTTCTCGCGCCGAAAGGCGTGGAATTCCACCTCTTGCATCATAGCACGACCATGACATCATATTTGGAGCAATTTTAAGCGCGACGGCGGCAGAATCAACCCAACCACGTCTCTGGACGTTCGGTATTTTGAGTTAGAAGCGATATTTGATTTATTTCTTCCATCCTCTTGATATTTGATTTGATGGAGCTTGTATTTTTATTTTGCTTTCATGTTAGGCTAGATTTATGTTGTCTTAGGAGTAAGAAAGTAACTTAGGTTTCGATGTGTTGTGATTTGACTTAATATGATATGATATGTTTTGTTGAGAATTATATTAATTGCTTGTTTTAATTACTTTGTTAAGTCTAATTAACTTCTAGATGTACGGCCGCATTTAGTTAAGTTCTAAAGTTATGTTAATCAAGATAATTTAGATAAGTATTTGGAATAAATCGTAGATCCGAAAGGGGAGATTAGTTGACACCAAAAGTGTAACTTTTAGACAAGTCCAAAAGACCTCTAGATATCCTTATGAACTCCAACAAACAAGTTTAAGTTGATTGAATTCTATACCAAAAGTTGTGAACCAATCAAGTTAATTAGGTTAGGTTGTGATTGAACCAGTGTCTAGTCCAACAAGCGAAAGCTGAGGTTTAGAGTATCTAGGTTTGACCAACAAACCCTAGCACAAAGCATAAACTTTCGTAAAGAGTCAAAACCACACACTTATACCATCTGTTCGGATCGAACAGAGCGGTATATACTTGAAAAATACCGTTTGATACAGGAAAGTGATAAGTTATGTGTTCTAGAGTCCAAACCGAGGTGAAACCTGAACCCTAAGACGTCTTTTATATTGTTAAAACACCAAAAACATCTCTATAAGCATTTAGATTTTTTTTTAGATAATTAAAACACTCAAAAATATTTATTTACTTGCACCTTTAGATTTAATCAACCAAAAACTCCATAAAAATTTAATTGTCTAGCTTTCGTGAAGAAGTAAAGTCCGGTACTCATTAATCCGTTCCTTGGGTTCGACCCTAAAGCTTAACTAAAACGACTAGTGAGGTTAGCTCTAAATTTACAAATTTATTTGATTCCTAAGTTCTAACCCTTCATCACTAAGCAATTCCGAATAATAATATAGAAACACAATCATCCTTCGATTAACTCATGAAAAATGGAAGGATTCCATTATAGCAAATCACTGTCACCGATTTTACCCTTTTCATAAGAATAAATTACTATTTTTCAAAACTTACTCTAGTTCAAAAGAGAAATTTTTCAATCATTTAAACTAATTATTTTTTTTTAGAGTCAGATGGTAAAGCACCGCACCGGCAATAAATTTTATTGATAAAAATATTTACAAAGTAGGAGAAGTTAAAAAAGTAAAAAAAAAAAAACAGAACTAGAACCTATTAAAAACTAAAATCTAAATATATTAAAAATTTTAATGAAAACTAAGCATGTTTCATCCAAGAGTGTACACATGTTCAAATCTCTTTCAATACCAGAGCGGGGGAGTGTAACTGTTCGAGACGATTCGTCGGTTTTTGAGTATTTAACTGTTGCTTCCTGATAAATTTTTCAACCATCAATCTTCTTTTTTTCAATCCAAATTTCTTTTTTGAACTATATCATATCTGCATTTGTTTTTTGCATCAAGTAGTGTACAATACTTACTTTTTAGTCTAAAAACGACTTCAAATATTCTAAAATAATTAGTTTATGACTTTATGTATCTACAGTCAAGACTAAAATTAATATAAACTAAGCATAACATGGTTCTAACAGCGGTAGTGCTATTAAGTGCATATTTCATTTTAGAGACCTAGTTTTATACTTTATAATCTGTATTAGGAAAATTAATATATTGTGCAAATCATCAAGCTCCTTTTTAAGAATTAAAAATAAGTAAATAACTATAAAGGGAAATAAAGGCTGCATTTGGATGTTTTATAAAATCTAGCAGTCTAGTATAAGTATACCTAAAATAATAATATCAAATGTAGTCAGAATTGCCTACCCAATAAAGTGTAGTTATTTTGAGACTATTCTAACTATGTATAACTATTTGTAGACATTATATTACCAAAAATAGCCACAAAAATAGACACACCCAAAGACGTTACAGTCAAAACTGATGTGAAATCACAAAAAAGAGAGAAGAACATCTAATAAGTCTATGTACTAGATAGCCACTATCTAGGATATCTAAAAAAACATCTAATAAGTCTATATATATGAATTCCGTAAGTGGTAGGGTTAACATGCAAAGTAGTCATATTATGACTTACGAGTTGAGAATAAAACCCAGAAGCAAAGAAAAGAAAACTTGCCCCAATCCTTTTTCAACCTTTCTTCAACCTCGAACTTGCTTCTGCCGAACAATCAATTATCCCCTCCAATTTCCTACATAATTACCTCCTTGCCCCTCTCACCTTCTCCCATGGCGACTCTCTCCATCCCTCCCGATCCAAACCCCGACTCTGATTCCAACCTCCCGATCGAAACCCCAACACCAACCCCACCTCTCCTTGAAGAAGCAACAGAAACCGAACCCGAACCCGACCCAGAATCTCGACCCGATCAGGAACCCACCTCGCCTACTTCCCCTTCTCCTCCGGGTTCTCCGTCGGCGGAAAACCCTAACCCTAGTTCCCAACAAATCCAGACAGCGCCGCCGCCTCTTCCCAACTCCACCACCGCCTCCTCGCAACCTCCTGCTCTACTTCACCTTTCGTTCAATCAGGATTATGGGTGCTTCGCGGTTGGTACTTCAACGGGTTTCATGGTCTATAATTGTGACCCGTTTCGTGGGATCATTAATCGGGATTTCGAAGGAGGCGGTGTGAAGGTTGTTGAGATGCTGTTTCGGTGTAATCTCTTAGCATTAGTCGGCGGTGGACCCACCCCTGCATTCCCCCAAAATAAGGCATGTCTGAAATGCTTTCCTTGATCTTTTTTGTGATAGAATTATGCTAGAGTTACTCCACTCATCCTTTAAATTAGCAAAGGGGAATTATGATGAACTTCATGAAGAAAATTTTGAAAAATAATATACAAAGTCTTAGATTTGATCTCCTGATTGCTATTGAGATTGTGATAATTAATAATTACTGATTGCTTGAAACTTCATCCTATATTATGTGCCTCTTTAGGTTTCCTACATGTACCCTATGACTAGGACAATATGAATTTTAGTACTCTAGACTCAGAAGTTATCTAAATCTTGAGATTATGTTTCCTGATAAAGGTGATACTAATTAATTAACTTATCTGATACACATGGGTCTGTATTGTTCTCCCTAATATACCAGATTATACTGTCATGAAATGACAGGAGCTTCAAAGTGTTTGATTCCGTACTTTCTCCCTTTTCACTTAGAATGAGTTTAAATGTGCTCAACTAATCAAATTAACTTACATTATTGGAAAATTATCATGCCTTCCTGCATCAAAACAAAAGCATGAGGAATCCTCTCTTAACTTTTACTTAAATTCTCAAACATTATAGGTGATGATATGGGATGACCACCAGACCCGGTGCATTGGCGAGCTTTCATTCCGCACAGAAGTGCGATCTGTACGCCTGCGTCGAGACCGTGTCATTGTCGTGCTTGATCAAAAAATTTTTGTCTACAATTTTGTCGACTTCAAGCTTGTTCACCAGATTGAGACTGCCCCCAATCCTCGCGGTCTCTGTGCTGTGTCTCAACACCAGGGCCAGCTCATCCTTGTCTGCCCTGGTGGCCAGAAGGGCCAGGTCAGGATCGAGCACTATGGTGCGAGACGCACCAAGTTCATCATGGCACATGATTCTAGGATTGCTTGTTTGGTGTTGTCGCAGGACGGGAGACTGGTGGCAACTGCCAGTACTAAGGGTACACTAGTTAGAATCTTCAGTACATTTGACGGAACCCTTCTGCAGGAGGCAAGTCATGTTGCTAACTATAATTTGGTTAATTGTGAAAATTTATTTTCTCATTGTGCTAACTGCTAAGTACTACCTGATCCTCGGATTTATGCAATGGCAAGCATTGCCTCAATATAAGATAGTACAAAGGGTAAAATGTTATGGGTAATTGAAATTCTATGGTGGACTGAAATTTAAACTGAGTTTGCCCATAATTTAAACTGATCCTGTTCATAATTTAAAATGAATGATCTGGATTTAAGCCCGGTTGCAACATTTAGTCCACAGCAGAATTTGCCAAAGGTTATTATTCTTGTTCAACAAATTTTGTCTGTCATTACCTGCAAGTAAAATTGTAAAGTTTGTATCCAAGCAGGTCAAGGTTTTAGGCACCATGTTTGTATCAATAGTAAAAGAATGATGTGCTTTGGTTTGTATAAGGTTTTGCAGAGCCCCATTTTGTTCTTTTCTGGTTGACAAGTTGACACTATCTTGGATTTATTGTAGTTAATTGCCAATGGGACAAATCTTCGCTTTGCTATTTGCATATTCTGGGAGATGCTGATTGCTTTGTTTGCCTTGTTGCTAATGACATTGTGCATTTAACTTAACCTTTTGTTTTGTCTGTTTCTCATCTTTAGTATAAAATAAAATTTCAGAAGTTTTTTTTTTCTGGTTTATTGAATAGGTACGAAGAGGTGCTGATAGAGCGGAGATATATAGTGTGGCATTCTCTCGTAATATGCAGTGGCTGGCTGTCTCCAGTGACAAGGGAACAGTTCATGTTTTCAGCCTAAAGATTAATATGGGCTCAACACCAAATGACAAGCCTCGACCAGCACCGGAACCTAGTGTTCCAAATGTTACACCTGCTCTCTCTTTCATCAAAGGTATAGTCAATACTTGAGTAGAAACATTATCCAAAATACTCATCATGAAAGGAGTTGTGCTAATTACAATTTTCTGAAAAGAGATACAACTGTATTGTGGTTCTTTAATAAAGTTTTGAATCCCGTCTTGTTCCTGAAAATCGGTACCTAAAAATATGAACTGGGGTACCGATACAAAATGAATCATTTTCTGGTAAAAGAAACATCCATAAGAAAATTCATCCATAGTGTTGGCGATTCATGTGTCATTTCTTTCTTGAATGAAAAAACAATGGGATAGGTCAACAGGGTCCAAGTTTTAGTGTAACTGGTTTTTCATCAAAAAATATATATTTTTTAATGTTTTATGGAGTTGCTTTCAAACTTATAACCTAAACAGCAAATAAATAGTTTAATAGCAGTCCATTAATTACATTTCAGCCTCTCAAAAGCTAGGATATTCATTTCCCAAGACAGTTTGTTTTTGTTTTTGTCAAAGTGTCAATTGTCTTTTCTGACTATCTTTATTCACCTACAAAACGATTTGTTTTTAATGAGTACATTTAATTTGAACATGCTGAAAGCACAAAGATAGTGGCACTTGCCGGCCCTTTCAATTTCATCTCCTAGTTAGGCAGTTATGACTAACTGATGATACAAACAAACAACAACTAAGCCTTTTATCCCAAACAAGTTGGGGTAGGCTAGAAAAGAAATCCAACAAGAGAAATCATCCATTATGACTAACTGATGATATTTTTGAATTTTCAGGTGTTTTGCCAAAATATTTCCATTCAGAGTGGTCAGTGGCACAATTTCGGTTGCGTGAAGGGTCACAGTATATTGTAGCATTTGGTGACCAGAAAAACACTATTGTTATTGTTGGCATGGATGGAAGGTGAATTTTCTTCTTATATTTGTCTATTTCCGAAGTTATCATCGTATTGCAAAAAATATGCCAGCTGATCCATACTGGTACTGGCACGAATAGAGTGCTGTACAATAGCTTGTCATCTATGTGGCATACTTGTACAGTAGTTCTAGTCATATTAAAACACAACTTCTGTTTGTTAATTTAGCACTTCTATGTTTGTATAAGATATGACCATGGTTACTGACTCCTGTTATTAAAAAAATTAAAAAGTATATATAATTTGTGGGTCATAAGCCTTATTCTCGGGTTTCTACTGTATTCATGGGGTGGTTAGTTAATTGAATATGCATATATTGGTTTAGCAGAGAGATGTGAAATTTGAACTTAATTCTGCAGATCATGGAATAGAATATAGAGCAGTTTATTCCCAAATTATTGTTATTATCTAGATGGACATTAATACATGGAAATAATGCTATCGGTGCTTTTTCTCGTGGACATAATATGTGTATCATTACATCTCATTGTCAGCTAGCAACATGAATATGTTATGATTGTGGATTTATTTTCTGTATTGTCTAACACTTGTGTAATTGAACCTGTTGCAGTTTCTATAGATGTCAATTTGATCCAGCAACTGGTGGAGAGATGATGCAACTGGAGTGCCACAATTTCCTAAAACAAGAAGCTTAGAAAACTCTACATGCTTGTGTGTTTTGGTGTAAATTTATTTTTGTGCCTGCCGTAATTGATTATATGACATAAATGACCAGAAAAAGGTGAAAATCTGTGATTGTATATATTTATGGTTGTTTAATGTCTTGTATAATAACGTGGCTTTGGTACTAGATCACTGACGTGTGTTCTGAGTCCTAATGTACACAATTACACTAGTAAAGTTATTTTAGTTTCCACAGTTTTTCTTGCAAAGAAAACTAAAAAAAAACACTTATTGCATTGAGATTTCCAATTTTCTCGACATGTGATCTGTTGGAAATAACTCCTTGGATTACTGTGTTGCGGATTTCAGAAGTTAATGTTGCTTAATGTAATCACAAGAGGTTCCCATGCGAAATCAATATTTGTCGACCACCATGTAACTATCTGTAAATATCGCATTAAATTTAAAATCCACTCGATAATAATAATAATTTAAAGCTTTTCCAGTCGACCTGTTTGTAAATTCATTATTCATCTCACACCTCGTAATTTGTTTCAAACAGATATCTGCGAAACATAAAAAAAATAATTTAATAAGAATATACTTTTTGTAACAAAAATGTTAGGAAAATTATACGTGATAAAAAGTTATAATGTGCTATCGTTCCAAAATAAAAAAATTATTATTATTCTAATCAATGTTCTTTTTATTTTAGATATAAAATCACAAAACTAAACATCATTCGTCTACCGATCACTAGATCTAATTATTTTCTGACTAAGCGATCCAAATGAATTTCCTACTGGAGTAACAAAATTTTTGATCTGAACTGTCCGATCTAATTTAGACGGACACAATTTTGTGGGCCCACAAATTTCGACGGATCTAATAATCTAATATTAATCATAAATATCGATCACTGATATGATCGGACGGTTCAGATAAAAGGACTGCACCTTTCGCAAGGTCTGCACTCTTCAGAGATGTGATTTGGAGTAACAGGACCGTTCTGGCTTACAAAACCAAAACCCTAGCCTACTCGGTTCTCACGGCAGCCTCTTCCCCACAAAACCCTCTCCCCCCTCTCTTCTCTCTTCACAGCTGCGCACCAGAAACCTAACTCCAAATCCTTCAAACCCTTACATCGCAATGAGGCCACTTGACGAGAAGGAGACGACTTTGGTGTTCGAAAAGCTGTTCAAGTTCGTGGGTCCGAACCTGAAGCACATCATCGAGCGACCCGCCATGGAGGGACCCGACCCGGCTGGATACTGCTTCCGGCTGCACAAGAACCGCGTCTACTACGCCAGCGAGTCTCTCGTCCGCCGCGCTATCTCCATCGCCCGCCCCAAACTCGTCTCTCTCGGCCTCCCCATTGGCAAAATCACCAAATCAGGTATCCACTGGGTTCAATTTGACTTATGTTTCTCCTTTTATCAGGTACCATTAGAGGCTTTTTTTTTGTGGAATTTGTAGTACCCTTTCTGTAGGGTAAGAGAATTTGGTGTCTTATTATTTAACTGGACATGGTGTGTGCTGATTAGTGATGAGTGTTAACTGTTTTGGCAATTAAACAAATAAGATTCATTGTCATAAAATAAAAGGCGCTATACCAGTATAGAATAGAGATGGTAATAACCAGGTTGTAGCATGAATTTGATGTTTTCTGTGCATTGAATGAATCACACACTAGTACTGAATGCCGAGATGTTTCAGCTAATAGTACCTACCTGTATTTATATTGTAATCACACTCAAATGAGTACTATGATGGAACAGGTCAATTCCGTCTTACAATTCACTCACTTGATCTGCTTGCTGCGCATGCCAGAAACAAGATCTGGCTCAAGCCAGCGGCAGAAATGACATTCTTGTATGGAAACTCGGTGACCAAGTCGATGCTGGCTAGAATCACCGAGAACACCAAGGCGGGAGATGGGGTGGTGGTGCTGTCCATGTCGGATCTGCCGCTGGGATTTGGTGTTGCTGCCAGGTCAACACAAGATTGCAGAAAAGCAGATACCAATGCCGTTGTTGTGCACCACCAAGCTGATAACGGTGAGTACTTGAGAAATGAAGAGGAGCTCTAAGTGTATGTCTGTGTGTTTGTTGGGACATAGGTTAAGAGTTTATGATGGGTTGACCAGTAAAAGCTTTTGGTAGGATTTTTGATTTGGTAGATGCAATTTCACATGAGGGTGGATTATGTTTTTGTACGAGTCGGGCTATGGAATTTTTTCTATGACAGAATTGAATTGTGAAGACTTTGCTTATACTGTTTGGGCAAATATTCGGAATATCTGGTCTTGAAATTGTGAATGAAATCAAATGCCTTGATTCCGTTAGCTTTTGCTAATAATTCACTGTAGTAAGTATAGCTCAGGGTCAAATCAATCTGTGCTTTAGTTTCTTATAATTTTGAACATTTAATTTCAATGTTTGTGCGTGTTCTGATGATGAAAACTTGAGAAGAGCTGATGGCGCTTGTTCAATTGAATCTGCCAAACAAATGAAAAATTTACGAAATCACATATCTAAAAATGCTAATGCAACATTTTGTGTAATTTATATTTAATATTACTGTTTATCTTTCTCGACCAATTTAAGGAACTGTTATTAGATGTCTAAAGAAAGAGACCTGTGTGGTATGTAATTAGCAATTGGACTCCGCGCTATGCAGTAAGAATTTTGTTTGAGTTTCATGTATGCAATGGTTATTTATAATTGCTGGAAATATATACAGACTTTATTGGTCTTGTAATAATTGGCTCCGAGCCTAAAACGTTTGTCTGTGTTGTGCTTGGTTTTATTTGCTTCCTGCTTTATTCAATTTAGTTTTGCACTCTTAAGTTCAGCGGTTAAAACTCTGGATTCTGTTGCTGGGGTCTTAGATAGATAATAACGAGGGAGTTGTTCTTTTTATGTAGACTGATAATAGGAGTGCAGCAGTTATGCTGCTGGTTTTTACTTTTTACTTTGTTCTTTCTTTTTGTACTGTTTCATTTTCAATTTTTCATAATGAAACTGAGTGGTGCTAAGATTGTTTTTCTTTCTTTCTCTAATAATAGGAAATATCGTCTGCATTGTACCTGATAATTCTTGTATCGTCAGCGTATTCTATCTATTATACAACTACTCCCCTATATTTTTTCTTACTTTTATTTTCTTGAGTGAGAAAACATATGTTTTCAACAGCGCAAATACTAAAAGTCAGGTTGTGTGGTTTTACATCGCTTCAAGAGTAGCTCATAGATACTCGGTAGGTTATAAATTGAATTTGGGTGAGTTAGTACTGGCGTAATACTAGTACATTAGATATAGACGTTTGTTAGTAGTTTATATCGTTTCATATGTTGTGTTATACCAGTTTTTGATACTGGTATTCGTTTGAACTTTTATTGTTATACTTTTGTAAACTTTTGTTTTTTTTTATTAATGAAAAAATTGTTTCATATGTTGTGCTATACCAGTTTTTGATATTGGTATTTGTTTGAGCTTTTATTGTTATATATATACTTTTGTTAAAAACAATTATTGAGCAGAAGGGTAAATAAGCAAATATTTCTAACACAGAAACCCAAACACATATGCAAACCGCAAAACACACAGCTAATTAATATCAGAAAACAAGCATGAGACCAATTACAAATAACGGCTCGAAATAACTGATGCATTCGAAACCGAACACCCACAGAAAAGGGAAAACTAAAAAAAAAAATAGAAAACGAGAAACAAGCCCCACTCTTAAAAAATATATATAAAAATTTCACCACAAGCCACACACATCATCAGGAATGTTTACGAGAGCTCAACCAAATTTCCTGAATCCTGAGTCCTATACTTCTCAGGTACAAGCACTAAAACGAACTCTCAAACACCTGGCTAAGTGCGTACCAAAGCTAATTATCTTGGTTAATAGCGTCAATGACCTTGAATGCCTCACGGTTCTTGATCACTATATCGTACATATGCATAGAGTTGAAGGATGAGAAGTCTTTTGGTATGCTGATTAGGTTGAGGGAGTTCCGCTTGTGGAACTGCAGGAGGGTTGGGTCGTCGTAGTACCGCTCCCACCCGAGGCTTAGCAGCTTCCCCTCCAGCGAGCTGTATGAAGTTATCACTTCTTTGCTTGGAATGTATAACAGCGCCTTATGATTTTTACTGGATGCCGGGTTCTCCAGACGGACAACACCGTTTTTGAATACCCACACTCCTGACATTTATATATATATATACACAGCGAATATATGTGTTGGCGCAAGTTCGATAGAGAGAAACAAAGGGAATACGGATGGGGAGTGGTATTATGTGGAGATTTATATGGAGTTTGAGAAGGGGGAAATAAAATTCGGTAGGTGAATGAAATGGTAAGGGGGCTATGTTTTGGGATAATTAAGGGGAATATAATATGTGATCTTTGGAGCGTTTACTGTTAAGTGAGGTTCTGTTCTTTTTCGTGGGTGTTTCTGTCTGAATGGGTGTGACCGACGTTTTTTTATTTTTATTGAATTAGTGTCATAAATTTTGATTAATTTGGCGCGTTAGGTGAGGTTCTTGACTTTTGTTTTTCTTATTTTTTGAGGATTAGGTTCTCTTCTTTTGGGTAATTAATTTTTATCTATGGGTGTGATCAACGTTTTGTTTTGTCCTTTTATGTCACATATTTTCGTCTCATGTTTACCTTTTCCCTTTTTTGTTAATATCGTGTCCCAATAAAAATTTGGGCGTGTATTATAAGTTACAACCACAAATTTAAATGCATTAAGCTTCGGTCGATGGGCAGGATTATGTTTGTACGATTTGAGATGTCTCGATGGGAAGCGAAATTACATATATCATATATCTTAAAAATAATTGATTTAAGTATTTGATTAACTAGGTTCTCTGATCTTTTGGGTAAATAATTTTTTATCTACGGGTGTGATCAACGTTTTTTTTTTTCCCCCTTCTGTCAGGTATTTTTGTCTTGTATATCTTTGTTATGTTTTTTTTTTTTTTGTTAATATGATGTCCAAATAAGTTGGGCATGTATTATAAGTTATAACTAGAAATGTATATGCATTAAGCTTCAGTCTAGCTATGGGAAGTTTATGTTATATGATTTGAGATGACTCGATGGGAATATAGAGGATTGCTAAAATACTATGCATAGCACGGATGATTTTCGTGCTACGGATTCGATCTTGCATTTCATGTTTCAAACAACCGATCCAAACCGTTCATTATATTCTTCATATTGAAATCTCATTAGAAAACAAATTTTACATTTTTTTGAATTTTTTTACTATTTTTCTCAGATTTTTGAAAATCACTGTTATTGAAGGGTCCAGAATTTATTAGATTAAGTATTTTCAAAAATCCGAGAAAAATAGTAAAAAAAATTAAAAAATATAAAATTTGGTTTCTAATGAGATTTCAAGATGAAGGAGATAATAAACGGTTTGGATCGGTTGTTTGAAGCATGAAGTTCAAGAACGAATCCGTAGCACGAAGGTCATCCGTGCTATGCATAGCATTTTAGCAATCCTCTGGGAATATATCTTACCAATAATTTTTTTTTGACGAAAAATAGGAGTCCAGCTCCTATCTTTGCATTTGATTAATAAAAGTAATTTACAAGGGTGGCATTTATTTAGAAAATAAATTGCCAAAGAAAATTAAAAAACCGAAGTAGGAAAAATAATAAAGAAAATCCTAGAAAGCCTCCGTGCGAGGCAAAAAATCTCACGCAAACAATAAAAGAAAATTGAAAAGTTTTAGGGGATGCCGAATAGGTGCTCCTTGTAGTATAACATGTGCGAAGAAATTAGTCGCAATGGAGTTCAGGCTGATGGGATGATTGTATTAAAGTGACAAGTGAGAGCACTCAGAAAGTATTTCTTGTAGTAGATCAGTGATTTGTTTTGAGCTTTCAGAGAACAGCCTTGCACATCTCTCTCTCCACACTGAAGAAGGTAATAGCCCAAATATCCCTTGCTTGTCCCGTCACGCCCAGTGTTTGAACTAGAGAAAAGGGAGTTTCAGGAAAATTGATACCAGCGGTAAAGGGACCAGTTTTGGGGTTGTTTTGTACCAGTATTCTGATCCGTTGGTAGAAGGGACATAGAGAAAATAAATGCAGTGTTGTCTCTGAGTTTTGTAAGCAGAGAACACATCTACTCGGTAAGTTCCAACCCTTCTTCTGTAAATTATCCATGGTTGCTAACTTGTTGTGTAGCATTCTCCAAATGAAGATCTGAAATCTTGGGGGTATTTTGAAGGACCAGACTTTGCAAATTTGAGTTGAAGGCTTTGGGTTTGTTTTAATGAAGTTATAAAAGGAGCTCGTGGAGAAGGTACCTTTGATTCCATTTAGTTTCCAC
Source organism: Rhynchospora pubera (assembly GCA_028095005.1). Lineage (NCBI taxonomy): Eukaryota > Viridiplantae > Streptophyta > Magnoliopsida > Poales > Cyperaceae > Rhynchospora > Rhynchospora pubera. The sequence goes on along the minus strand of CM051462.1, from coordinate 153,110,216 downwards.
ACTGGCTCATCAGGAGTGTTGGAGAGGAAGCTTTGATTTGAGTTTTTGAAGGCATTGAATAAAGCTATTAGGTTTCGTAATTGAGACATAGCATTTGTAGATGAGGGTAGCATGCGGTTGAAGAGAGGGAGCAGATTGAGTATGTTGTTTGCAAAAGTGTTGAGGGTAAGCAGATCATCAAGGGTATAAGAGTAAAGATCCTCAAATTTGTATTTGATGATGCCCAAACCCCAATTATGATGCCAAAGCAAGATCGATTTACCGTCTCCCACCTCAAAGGTCAAACCAGTTTGAAACACGAAGGATGCTTCAAAAAGAGATTTGTGCAGAACTGAGTTTATTGGGTAGCTTGCTGCCAGTTGTGGGTATAAGGCGTTTAATTGTGATTTCCAGAGAGAATTATTTGGACTCAGCCATCTCCATAGCCATTTGGATAATAAGGCTAAGTTGAAAACTTTAAGATCAATGACTCCTAAACCGCCACACTTTTTCGGCTGAGTAACTAGGTCCCAAGAAACCATGTTCATCTTCCTTGTTTGTGATTGTGCTTCGTGCCAAAGGAAATCCCTTCTGAGCTTGTCTATTGCCAGCAAAACAGAAGGTGGAATTCTGAAAACTGACATGAAGTATATTGGCAATGAAGAAAGACAGGAATTTAGTAACACCAAGCGTCCAGCCATAGAAAAGAAGTTTGCTGACCAGCCCATGAGTTTTTTGCTAAAACGCTGCAGTAACTCATTGAACTTGTTTTTGCGTAGCTTTTTGTTAGATAAAGGTAATCCCAGATAGGAGAAGGGAAATTGTGCAATTGTGCAACCTAGGACAGAGGCCATTCTCTGTGTGACAAGGGGAGAAGTGTTCATTACGATCAGATTTGATTTAAGCGGATTTAATACTAGACCTGAGATGTGACCGAAGATTGTTAGAACAAGTTTGATCAAAACAGCTTGACTTTGAACTGGTTTGAGGAAGAGGATTGTGTCGTCTGTGTAGTAGAGGGAGGGGTAGGTACCTGGTATTGGAAGTGTGAAACTGCCCTCTTGTACTAATCGAAAGATCCATCTGGATAGAAAATCAAAGGCCAAAATAAAGATGTAAGGCGACAGTGGGTCTCCCTGTCTGACACCCCGTTTTAGGATAATCGGCTTACCCGCTATACCATTTACTATAACCCTAGAAGTACCTTTGAGGGCACAGTTCATTATCCAATTGACGCAGACAGATGGAAAACCGAGAGCTTGAAGGACATGTTCAGTGAACTCCCAACTAAGTGTGTTGAATGCCTTGTGGATGTCCGCCTTAAAGATTGCCATCGGAGTTCTGGTTTTTTGAGCAAAAGTGATGAGTTCTTGAGCTGAAAGGAAGTTCTCTGTAATTGATCTTCCTCTGATGAAACCGGTTTGGTTGTGTGAAGTAAGTTTTGCAAATAGAGGGATAAATCTGTCAGTCAAGATTTTAGAAAGTATCCTTTGCATTGAGTGTATGATGCTTATAGGCCTGAATTCCCCGGCTTTGTTTGCTCCTTCTGTTTTGGGTATCAAGGCTATAATGGATGAGTTTAGCGGGTGTAAAGAGGAGAGAGTTAATGCTGAGTTCAGGGTGGCTGTAATTTCTGGGATCATATCGTCCTTAAAAACTTTGAAGAAATCTCCAGTGAAGCCGTCAGGTCCCGGCGAGCGGTTGCAAGGCCAAGAGTCAATCACAGAAGCAACTTCTTGTGGGGTTATAGGTTGTTGCAAATCTACGAACCATTCTTGCTCAGGCGGATAAAAAAAATTGTCCCAATTTATTCTTGGCAGCGGTTGCGAAGAAGAGCCCATTAGGAAGCAGAAGAAGTCGAAGAAGACTCTTCCCTTCGACTTTTGATCAGTGACTGCCACTCCGTCTACGAACACTTTTGGAATCTGATTTTTTCTTTCGTTGTTTGTAGCCATGGCATGAAAAAAGGCCGTGTTTTGGTCACCATCTAATTTCCATTTTAAAGCAGATCTTTGCTTCCATATTTGCTCCTCGTATTCAGCTAGCAGCACAAATCTCTTCTTGAATAACATTTTTATTATTTGTTCTATTTCTGTTAACGGTCTGCTTTCCATCTTTTTATCACATCTGGCTATGAATTTCGTGATAAACTCTACCTGATTTTTAACTGAGGAGGTTCTACCTGTGGCCCATAGTCTAATTTCCTTCGTTAGATAGTCGAGTTTAGCTCCGAAAAAAGCAGTTGTATCAGCAAAATTCTAAGAAAACCAGCAATTTCTAACCAGATCATGAAATTCTGGAATTTTAAGGAAGTAGTTCTCTAATCTGAACAGGTTGGAGCCGATGAATCTAGGAACCAGGGAGCATAATAAAGGCGTGTGATCTGAGGAGGTATTCGCTAGTGGTTGTTGGGAGATATTGGCAAAGGCATCTGAAAGGTTTTGATTGATGAGAAAACGGTCTAGATGAGCCATGGTAGGTATCTCTCTATTGCTTGACCACGTGTAGTTTCTGTCCGCTAAGTCCAAATCCAACAGTCCCAGATCAGAAACTACTTGTGCGAAACGCTACGAATCAGAACTATGATCTGATCCTGAGGATCTTGCAAGATTAGAGAATGTGACATTAAAGTCACCACATAAGATCCAAGGTGGGCAGTGGCGACCTTCATTTGCTTCCAGGCTAGATAAACTAGAGAGGAACTCTGTTCTACCCGTTGAATTGGAGGGGCCGTACACATTTGTCAGTCTGAAGGTTGCCGCATTTGTATTTGAAATGAAATCGGTGGTGAGGGAGTGGGCAGTGGCGAAGGAACTAACTAGGGAGAAAGAGGACTGGTTCCACACTGTTAAAATACCTCCCCTTGTTCCAATTGAATCAACAGTAGAGAACCCTTTGAGTTTCCCTCCACAACATTCTTTAACAATAGTGGAAGAGATAGTTTGTAACTTAGTTTCGTGGAAGCAAATGAATGTCGGTTTTTCAAAAGCAATGGCCTGTCTAATAGCAATTCTCTTGATTTTTTCATTTAGGCCCCTGACGTTCCAACAAATTATGTCGAAAGGTCTATCCATTAAAAAGACATTGAAGTAGGGCAACATCAGAGTTATTGAGAGTGTAAAGAGAAGGTAAAGTTAAGAGAGACTCCATTAATAAAAGAAACCGATAGAGACCGGTATAATGGATCAGCAAGGAATACAGTTCAAGTTCTACTGCTTCTTTAACTAACCAAGATAAACCCAAAAGAGAAAGATCCAAACTCGAACCCGAACTTCCTAGAAAGAAAAGAAAACTTAATAGCATTTTTGCTTTAACAGAAAAAAAGAAATACATAAAAAACTAAATAGAAGAAAACCCCAAAAACTGAAAAGAACTACAAAGCTTAAGCTTAGACTCAGACTACCCCAGCCCGAGAGAGTAGCCCCCTGATGTCTTCAGTAAATTCAATGCAGGCTCTGTTTAGCAACCACTCGGCCTGTGCCATAGTGGGCGGCCCATCTTCAAAAAATTCGTCTAGCTTTTTTGCATCTTCAATTTCAGAAACTGTTTTGGTGGGCTTGCGTTTTTTAATTTGTTTGGGCTTAGTGCTGAGTATGGGCTTTTTTTTCTGCAATCTTGAACTTCTCCTGGGCTGGAAAAGAGCTTGTTCTTCCTCCAGAGTATGGTTAGAAACCCAGACAGGGGTGGTGGGAGGGGATGAATCATGTGAAGACTGGCTTGACGGTTGAGGCAGTAGGGAGGTCTCAAGAGGAGATGGATCATCTAGGAGGAACTGAGCCTCGTAACCTTCAGGTTGAGGTGAGAGTAAAGGTGAAGTAGGTCTGGGATGATGGAAAATGGTCCCCTGAAGCCTGGCGGTGGTAAGTCATCTACTAAAACAATTCCATTTTGAAGATTGGAATTGTCGAGAAAGAGTTGTGGGTTGCAGAGCGGTAGACTTTGAGGCTTATCCAAAAGGAAAAGGGATTGGTAGGGATCTGGTGTTGGTGGGCCGAAAGAGGCTGAAGTGGAGTGGGTCAATTGAGTAAAATAAGAGCCTAACTGTTGGGAAAGAGAGTTAAACAACATGATGGGGTTAAGTTGTTGGGGAGGGGAAAGGTGGCAGGGAATGTCAGAGTGGACAAAAGGAGAAATAGGACTTGGGAAAATGTTCTGTAGGCCCTGTAGTTCTGGAGATAGATTGAGGTGTGAAAAGATGGGAGAGACCTGGTCAAACGTACCGTTGGTTTTTTTGGCAAAAAAGAAACGTCCAGTATCGTCCAACTGGAGGGGACCATTTAAGTTCAAAAGTTCATCAGTTGGCGGAGGCGAGTCACCTGAGTTACTGCCATTGACTGAATGGTGTGACCAGTCAGAACCGTCTGAGTCAAGGGGAAAAGAATCGGTATCACTGAGTGGTGAAGGGGGTTAGGGTGGTGGTACCCAAGGCATACCTGGCCCTATAGGGTTATTTTCTTCATAAGGATTGATTTGTATGTAACCTTGCAGGAAGACACGGGCCAGGGCAGCATTTGAATCTTCGGAGACAGCCAAAAGCCTTGGTATTCTGGTGGGGTGTGCACCTTTGACCAGCATGGTGACATGGGTAAAAACGGAGGCCGTGAAGTGAGGTGCTATCCTCACGGGGGTACCAAAGCCGGAGGTTAACATACAAAGATCAGGATAGTTCCAAAGGTGTAGTGGTGCACCAGTGACACGAATTCTGTTAAGGAAAGTTGGTGGTTCCGGCAAAGTGCCTTTTGACTTATTCCATGGTTCAATGTTCAGCTCGACATTGTCAACATAAAATGGACTTCTATTACAGATAAGGTTTCTTGTAACCTCAGAAGGACAAAGTAGGAGATAGTCACCTAATCCTTGATCAGCACGGTGCAGTATGAAATCATGCGTTTGTTCACCAAATCGTCGTGGTAAGGCCTGAGCCACACGATATTGAAAGTTTAAGTGAGGTACACCCACCTAGACAGTAATCACGGCTGCACAAAGGAGCTGGAGGTTGTCGTTGTGAAGGTCACGTTCATTGCGTGTTGGGAAGTACACACTAAGAATGGGAATGCGGAACTGCTCAAACTCTGCCGCACTGAGCATGGGCATAGTGAGCCAGTCAAAAGGAACCGCCATGATAGCCGGAGAGTAAGGAACAATTTGCAAGTTTGCAGGGGTTTGCTTTGATGTGGATTTAGTGCAAACAGGAGCGGTGTGACTTTGTGGATTATGATCAGAATTTAAAGGTACAGGAGGTGGAACAAGAGGTTGTGAAATAGCGCCATTAAGACTGTTTTTTGCTTGGTTCACTGGGGTCGAGGCTGTATTACTGGTGGCATTAGTGGTGGCCCCTTTAGTAGAGGGGACATTAGTAATGTTTAGGTTCTTGGAACCAGGAGATTTTTTGGAGAAATGGGTATTGACGGCTCGGCAGTCTTTGACGCAATGGCCAAATTTAAAGCAACCCAAGCATCTCTTAGTTAGTTTGCAAAACTGTTTTGCATGACCATAAAAGAAGCAATTAAAGCATTTTTTGGCCTTTTTGAGAGAACCGGTCCTTGAGATAACCAGGCTTTTAAGGCTTATAGCTGCTACAAGTTTAGCGGAACTCTTCTCTCTTTTTGAGAGAACTTTCTCCCAACCCTGTTCAAGTTCATCTTTACCTAGGGTAGGTACGGCAGCGTTGTTGTCTTTTGCACCATTTTTCATACGGTGATTGTAGAAAAGTTGTGCTGCATTTAAGACTGAGGGAGCAGAAAGAAAATGCGGTTTGTTTTTTCCCGAAGAGAAGCTAGAGAGGAAATTAATGGTGGCCAAGGAATAGGGAGGGGAAGGGAGTAAAGGGCCTAATCTGGACTTGACACTGGACGGCTTCTTGGCAAATTCGGATCTAGAGAGGTTAGAGTGTACCTGTGTAATGTTGTTTGACGCACCGGCGGCTTTGGGTTTGGCGGTGTTCTCCTTGGGAATCGCCTGGGAAGAGAGCGAGTTGTCCATCAATTGCCAATCGTGAAACGTATTTTAGAACATGTTATCTTACCAATAATTGATTTAAGTACTACTTGATTAACCACATTCGGTTGACCTAAGGAGAATTATATGTGGGGTGCATTTAGATTGTTGGAAGAAAGAAGAAGAAGAAGGAAGAAAAAGAAAAAAAATTATAAATAATCTAAACTCTTTACAAAGTTACACACTTCCCAATACTTCTTCCCACTTCTTCCCTTCTTCCCACACCTATCCAAACGGAGCCGTGATTCTTTCGATAAGGGACTTTATAACGTTGTTGAAACTCATATTATCCACATTCCTAATTTTAAATCAGTCAGAAGGTTTCAGTTTCGGAGTACGGTTTCAAATGTTTACGCCACATAGGGCTGAAAACGGTAGTCGTTTCGATCGTTATTTCGTTTCGTTTCGTCCGAAATAAAACGGTAACGGTCAAAGATTTCTGTTTCGTTTAAGGAACGGAACGGATAACGCAAATAGAAATATCGTTTCGTCTCAGATTGGAACGGTTAACGAAACGGAACTGTTTCGTGATCGTTTATTTCGTCTGTTTCGTCTTAAATTCTACAATACTACTATTATTGATTGCAGAGGAGGAGAGATGGCGGAGAGATCGATGGAGAGACGGATATTAGGGTTTGTGCGCCGCTCACCCCTCCGTCGGCTCCCCTCTCTCCTCTCCCTCTCTCCGGCGCTTGTCATTTCTCCGCCGAACTCAAACCTAACTCTTCTCCCTCTCCGCCAAACCCCTCTTCTCCTCTTCTCTCCCTCTCCTCTCCATTCTCTCTTTGTGCAATGGTGCACTTGCCTTATTGCAGTGTGTAAACTGCCGTGTTGGAAAGGAAAAGGGCTTCATTGGAATGCTTCGACCTCCCTCCTTCCTTCTTCTCTCTGCAGTGCAGAGGTGGTGAGGTTGGGTGACAAGGTCAATCCATAACATCGCAGTAAGCTTGAAAGAAGAAAGACAAGGTCATTCCTTTGTTTTTTTTCTTTTAATACTTGGTGCTTAGTTGTTAGGACTTAGTATTATGTTTATCTTTTAAGTTTAATTTCTGTTTCTTTTCATTGTTTTACTGTGATTTTCACACTGATAATTTAGATTTAGTTGAGATTTAGTTGTTATATCTCTGCCTTTTGTTTTCATGTTTAATTTTGTTATATATCTTGTGGTTTACCTACTTGTTTGAGTAGTTAGCTAGTGATATACTTAATTAAGGAGGTGATTTTTTACTTGACGTGTTCAAATCTTCTATTACTTTGTTTGATGGAGTTGAATTTTATAGATCTGAGGTCGATCAAAGAATTCTACAGGATTTTAGCTCGATTAACTTTTATTTTCCAATGGTTTTACACTTTGATTGTGTTAGTGTTTACTGGTAATTAGTACTGGTAAATGATACTGGTTTTCTCACATTTCTATTTTGCTTTAATTTGTAATAATTGGGTCAATTTTTTTCTTGATTTCCTATAATTTACCTTTTCATAGCCTCTACTCATGCAAGCTTTTTTTGTCCAGGAAAAAACTTTATAGGCTGAGGCTATTGCAACACTGTTGTCTGCTAGGAGCTTAGGAGCATTGGAGCATCGTTCCTTGTGTTTTGTTAAAAACTCAGCTTTTGTTTGCTTGCTTCTGTTTTGCTTAAATTTGATTAGTATGAACAATTTGCTGTGAAGTATGGTCTTTTGAGGTTAACTATCTGCGAAGTAAGTAAATGGATGTTTTAGGAAGAAATATGTGTGTTTGTAGAATTAATTATTTATTTCTTATTTGTGGAAGTATAAAAAACTGAATGTGATAAACGACCACAACGTTAAAACGGTATTTTGCGTTTCGATCGTTAAATTGCACGCAACAGGCAACGCAACTAACTCCTCATGAACGAAACGCAACACGTAAAAGGCTAAAAATTTTCGTCTCAAAACGAAACGACTAACGAAACAATCCATTTTCGTGACTGTTTTGCACGTTATGCAGCCCTAACGCCACACCCCAACCCCTCGGCCCACACACCCAAATCTCCAACGAATAAGGCTTGAGCTTCTTTTGTGAATTTGCCTCATTGTTTTCGAACTGGATTTTTTGTGGGCCATTTTGATGCAGTAATAGGCCTTTCGCTTGTTTAACAGCGCTCTTTCTTTTTTTACTGAGATACTTTGTTCTTTTCAAATTCGGTACCGGAGGTAGTACTTTACAACAAAAAAATAGAATCAATATATTAAAGACAGAAATGATAACTGCAATTGTAGTTTCCATCGAACAAAATGAACATATAAAATAGTCAAAGTGAACATTTAAATAATCAAAATAAACACATACAAACAAATAAGTTGAATATAAATATAAAAAATCTAAACAACAATATAAAAAATAAAACGTAACTCCTAATTGAATGAAATGAACACATATATAACAAATTGGACATATAAATAAATAATGTGAACAAATACAAACGCGATAGGACGGGATGACGCCGTGGAAAATTGGTAGATAGTAATTTCCTATTAAAAAAATGAACAATCAACCAATTTAAGAGAGTTTTTAGAGAACAACATCAAGACATCAGATAACGCATTCTTTCTAAGCTTGTTTCCATTTTGTTCCAAATGGATTGTCCATTTACCACTTTTTCTTTTATTGACATTCCATTTGATTTTAAATTATTATTATTTTTTTCGAAATTGTGTTTTTAATTATTTTGACCCCTTATCGATTGTATTTTCGATCTGGATATGCACGAGTCTCAATGCAGATTTGATGGCTGAGATATTCGTTGAACACTAGACACCAAATAACACGTTAACATGATGCAGAAATTAGAAAGGATGAATTTGCCTGTTGGTTTGTTTAAATCATCAGATCCACCACTAGTTCCTGGAATCCTTTATCCTTCACATAAGCCTTGATAACAATTACACAAGTGTCAAGCCAGCAATGACTGGGAATATTTTTTCTTAATTAAAAAAAAATCTACACTGCAAATGTTTGCATAACAAAAGTAGTACAATCCGTGCAAATTAGGTAAAGTTGCCAAAATAATGTAATATACTAAAGTTGTATTCCATGTTCCACATTGTGAAAGTAATATTAAATTATTCTCTGTTTCAGGTCAGCTCCTCTTAATTAAGTTGCATCGCCTGCTATAATTGCCAGAGGTTGTTATTTGTTAATATTATTAGTATTATGGCATCGTTTTAGGGTTGTTTTTGAGTGTAAATATGCGTCATAACTAAAGAAATTGTTAATGTAGATTGCACAAATATGATGTTGTATATAACTAAAGAAATTGTATCTTTCGATTAGTCCACTAGCCCACTTAACATGGATATTTAGAAGAGCCGGTATTGTAATGATATAATTAATTAAAAATTTATATTAAGTAATAAAAATGAATTTTAGTATATAATGAGAAAATTATGTTTGAATAAAACGATAAGCGAAATATTTAGACGTTATAATATTACTCTTTTAAGCCATTTACAAATATTTTATGTATCCCATATTTCTATTTATTTTCTGACAGGGATAGACATATATGTTTAAGGCTGCAATGCAAGAACTTTGATATATCAAAGGCTCAAATTATTCTAATTAAGGCAAACAAGCAAATATTCCTGATTTGAACAGCTGCAATTCATATACGAAAGCAGCAACTTTATATACTTGTATACTGTCTTATATACAAATGCAAACAGCATGCAAAACAGCTTCAATGCGTGCATGCTCACATGCATGCAAATTAAAGTGCCCAGAGCCCCCCCTGGCCCCCTCCCCCCACACACACACCAACAGACAGACACACACACACACACACACACACAAACATGCAAACAGCATACTGCAAAACATACAGATAATTAAAATCACTAAACATACATCATATATGAGATAAATTACAAAGAACATCCTTTCTCAGAATATATAACAGATGCACTCAAAACTAGAAACCCACAAAAAAAAAAAAAAAAAAATGAAACAAGCAGCACTCATAAAAAAGATATGATAAATTCACCACAAACCACATGCATCAGAAATGTTAAGGTGAGCTCAACCAAAGATCCTGACTTCACTAGTGTACTTCTCAGGTACAAGAGACTAGAGAAAGCACAACAAAAGCCTCAGACATCTAGCTAAGTGTGCACAAAAGCTACATGCCTCAGTTAATTGTCAATGACCCTGAAAGTCTCACGGTTCTTGATCACAATATCAAACATGTGCATGGAACGGAAACGGGAGAAGTCTTTCGGTAAGGAGATAAGGTCAAGTGAGGACCGCTTGTGGAACTGCAGCAGGTCAGGGTCCTCATAGTACCGCTCCCACCCGAGGCTTAGCAGCTTCCTCTCCAGCGAGCTGTATGAAGTTATCACTTCATTGTTTGGAATGTATACCAACGCCTTTCGGCTGTCACCAGATGCCGGGTTCTCCAAACGGACAACACCGTTTTTGAATACCCACACTCCTGACATCTTAAAGAGAGAGAGAGAGGGAGAGAATCAGAGAATGTATATATGTGTTATATGTTTGATAGATAGAAAGAGAAGGACAAGCGGATACGGATGGGAAGTGGTGGAAGAGGGTATATATAGAGTTTGAGAAGGGAAAAAGAGAAGGGGGCTTGTGGGGTAAGAGGGAATACTTGGAACATGATTATGATGTTTGGCGCGTTCGGTGAGGTTCTGTTCTTTTTTGTTGGGTACGTTACTTTATGTATGGGTCTGAATCGTGTGATCGATCGTGGTTTTGTTTGTATTTGTCAAATAAACATACAAAAAGAAAGATACTCGATCGTCTATTCGTCTCTCATCATTTTTTAATTCATATCAAGTCTGAATATGTTGTGCGTATGATAATATATAGCACCAATATATTGTTACTAAAGGAGATTCATTCAGTGTCAATTTAAATTTTCTAATTTTTTCTATGTTTCCAAAATATTTTAAAGTTGTTTACTTTTGATATGAGAACGTAAAACTGGAATATGGGAAAGACAAACGCGTATGGTGCAATTAGGCCAATCTCCGTACGGAATCACGCAATCTAGCCAACACAAACTAACGGCTTGTAGCAGAATAGAGACAGAGAGGGTGTCTCTAGATTCCCTCTAGAGATAAGCTATCGGTGCATTAGATAGATATGCTGTGTAATTCCACATCAGGATCTACGTACGTATATATTTGACATATATTCATCTCTATATTAATATTAGGCATGATATCATATATATTCATATATGCACCATTGAGCTTAGATAAGTGTCTTTTCTTGCTTTACAAATCCTCGTACCATTTGAAGAACAAATTCTCATATTTTACTCCGTGTTCCTTTCTCCGGATCAAAGATTATTGCATTAATTAATTGAATGAGCCAATCAGATAAAACACTATTACAACTTTTTTTTGCTTATTTACCTTATAAGTTGTTGAAAAATGGAAAATACCAACAAATATATGCAAGTGGTAGATGACAAAATTAATTAACCGAGCATGATTGCGGCATTAGTATATAGTTAATTATACATATCTCGCAGTGTCGGGACCGTACGTATTCAAGTGTACCTACATGTGTAATATAGTAAGTGTACATATATGATGGCGATTGGATCATTGGATGCATGTAGAATAGAAAGGTGACAGATCAGTCACAGAGTATGTTCATCAAGTGTGAAAAATCTTCCCCTATCAATAATCAATACATAGCGTCGATTTATAGAAACTAGGAAAGTCTCTTTTGACTTGTATTGGTCATCCCAAGTGTCTCTAACTCTCTTTATACCTGGTTGTGCAGTGGTCAAAATTGTTTTTCATGAAAAACAATGAGAATGGAATTTTTTTTGTCATATCTATTTTTAGTATTATTATACGTTTCCTGAAACTTTGGTTTTGTTAATTTATTTTTTTAAGGTTTTATTAATATATATATTATTAATTAGAAAACAAATCCTAAGCCAGGAATTAATGCACAAATATGGGATTTGTTTTCGTTTAGGTCATATATATAATTGATAAAATATGTCCCATTATATGTTTGAGGCACCGATAAATAAAATAGTAATCATTGGGAATTTCTGTTTGTCTGAACAGATACCGCTTTGAGCATGTGATGTCTGAAAAGTTTTTGAACAAAGTGGCCGATTTAGAAGCTTTTTTGTTCATCTTCAAATAATTGTTTAACTTATTAACTATAAATTCTTTTTTATTTTCTTTATATTACCTGTAATTAGTCTGCGCGCTGTCCAGACATAGCATGTTTGTTCAATGTAAACCTTTTTCCTGAACAATCCTTTTCACATCTCTATCCATCACGAATATAATGAACGATCATCAATGTCAGTACTGGCAAAATACCAAAAATGAGAAAAAAAAATAGTAAATTAAAGTCAATGAAAGGTAATGATATGGATAAAAGTTTTGAACTCCATCAAAAAGAGACGTTAATCAATAGCAATTTGACCTTCCTTTTCCAGTACTCATCATATATTAAACCATATGCCTATCCAGCCAAAGCAAAAGCCAGCAGGAGACCATAGAAAGCACATAAAGCCGACTTTCAAAATTTTCAAAATTTCAAACACGACTTTTCAGACTATTATAAAGTAGAAGAGGAATCAATTAGGTGATGTTTATGTAGCTTCAAGAGAAATACTCGCCCCCATATTTTGACAGAACATGTATGACTTGATTGTTTTTCAACTCTAAACAAGAATGGCAGTTTGAAGCTAGCTGATCAATACCGAATAAGTGTTTTTTTTCCAGTAAGTGGGAGTATTTTAAATACTGGATTAGGTACGAGATTTAAACTGGTACCGGAATTAACTGGGTAACGGACATTGATCCGGTGTGAAAAGGACCAAAAATCGGCCTGTTTGCGAACCGGACAAAACCTTTCAGTATTGAACCCCCCTGTTAAACCATTTAACCCACTTCACAGCTGAGGCAAGCTACTCTCTTACAGCTGGAACAAGATCAGTATTGTTAACTATCTTAAGCCGGTTTTAAAACTGGTAAAATCCCATACCGCCAGCCTCACCTTTTCCATAGCTGGTACAGCATTTAAAGGCTTGGTAATTGTCAGTTTATAATTTGATGGCAAATCCGGCTTTGAAGCTTCCTCCATTCATTTAATTTATTCCTAATCTCCAGCTGTGCATATATCTTCCTTCAATCCTTCATTAATTAATTCCATTATTGTAACCCACAGAAATTGATTTGTAATTTCTTCATTTTTATGAATACAAATTGAAAATCAGCAAAAGTTTATTTTCTACTCTTATCGGTTCTCTAATTAAATATATATTTTTAATTCCATTTTCTGTGAATATCAACATTCTAACTTAAAGTCTCAACTATATTTCCAATTTTTTACTCGTACCTTTGCACAAGAATAAATGAACACGAATAATGCTCGAACATTTCCAAAAAATCAATCATGAAACAAATCAAAATTTTTTTTTTTTGAAGAAACATGAAACAAATCAAAATTGTTCAAGCAAAATTAAAGAAACGTACAAAAAGTGATTTCTTGATTTGCAAGCTCCAGAACACTCAGGGATTATCTCATTATTTAAGGGATAATTCGATTGCTTAATATATATTATCATGAAATTGCAATATTCTCCACCTTTCCTTAATTCATGGGCCATATATGTAATCATCATTACTAACAAATTCTAACTTTTTTTAGAGCCGGGATCCCCTAGGGTTTGGAAAAGTTGGCCACTTTGCTCTCAGCCACCTTCGACCTCTAATTTTTCTAAGAGGCAACTGCTGTTTGTGCTCATGCAGAGGGCATCAAAAGTTCGGAGTAATGCATTTTCTTATACATTTATAATGCAGCAAATATTTTTTTTCTCTCTTCTGGCATGAACCATACTAAAAAATGGTGCCAAATGATATGTACCTCCTTCATTATATATAGTTTTATCTCCGAACTTATGTGGAAGAAAATAGAAATAGGTCCTCAAAATACTCATTGAATACATAATATGTAATTTGTCAGCGCCCAACCTTGACTTGAGCCGAATATCTAGCTCTTTTAAACCATTGTCAGCTCGAATTGCTAATTAAAGAGGGAGAAGTCATCGGCTTAAGTCGTAGTTAAACCATATAATTAACGAACTTATTAAGAACTTGATTTACAATACCGTATACACAAACAAGAGGAGAAGCAGAGTACGAGGATCAAAACAATCCTTTGAATAGCTTGAGCTCTATTCAGTGCAGTACCTCATTGGTACTAAGTTATTCCTTTGTCAATTTAATCATTTCTGAAACACATAATGAGGATTGATCCTCTCATAGAAAATCTGCTTTATCGACATAAAAGTACAGTAACACTTTCTTTTATGTAGTTCATGACATTGATACATAATTAAAATGCTATATATGTTCAAAACGTCTTGATCAAGATAACAGTTTTACAAATTCTGTGGACCAATTAGAAAGAAATGTAAAAATATGCTTGATGGATGGATGCTGCATCAATAGCTGTCACATGTCACGGTAATACACGTGGTCTTTGAACTAAAAATACTGATACATCACATTCAAAATAAATGAATAAATAAAATGCTGAAACATCCCAATCATGAAATAACAATGCAATTTTTTCAAATTAAATCAGACTTACTTATTATGAGTATTAATTTCATTACGGGTGCGTTTGGATCATTGGAAGAAAGAAGAAGAAGAAGGAAGAAGAAGAAAAAAAATTATAAGCAATCCAAACTCTTCACAAAATTACACACTTCCCAATACTACTTCCCACTTCTTCCCTTCTTCCCTTCTTCCCACACCTATCCAAACGCACCGTACAAGTGGATATATGAAACCCTCAATTTGTTTTTTGGATTTTCATGTGTTTCTATAGTAGAAAATTAATATGGTGTTTTCTAAAGAAAAGGAACGATCGAGGTTGGAAATACTGTACTACCTAACTCAACATGTATCATGTTATATGTTAGTATATGAAATTAATTAATTATGATATTTTTTGCAAAAATTTTCTATTACCGTGATGTGATATCATCATGCATGCAGCAAGATGTCAAGTAAGAAACATTGCCTGTATTCATAAGAGATTAAATTAAAGAAAAAGTTCAAAAAGTTATAGTATGGTTATAGCCGAGAAAAGCCTAATAAAGGGAACAAATCCGCCTAAGGTTGGAGAAAATGGATCGATTCCCCTCAACTAAATGGAGAAAAGAATGTGAAAAGTTGGGGCGTTTGGAAAGAAGGGATTGATTCCATTAAATTTTAAATGTAAGATAAGAATCCGTTAGGAGCCCTTGTATCACGTGAACGTCACGCGTCAACTCGCAGGGCATATGGATATGTTCGCCTACTTTGTGCTCATAATTTCTGCTATACTTGGTAAAGTGCAACTTTAACATCACAAAATTGTCTGATTTAGTTATTCATTCTTAAAGATCTATTTTGTGACCATTAGGGGGAAAAAAAAAAGCTCCAGAATCAACAAGGCACAATATTGTAACGAAAGGGGCAATAAAAAATATATATATCGCTTCAGCTATTGATAAGTTCTGCTCATATTTGCATCGATTGTTTATTCTCTATTGTTGGCTCTTTTCTGAAAAATATATATATATATATAGTAGACAAATTATCAACCTTTTTATTCTCTATTGTTGACTTTTTTTTGAAAAAAAAAATTGTAGACAAATAATTAATCTTCTATTTCCTACTACTAGCAGCAGTGCCCACTCAAAGTGCCCACTCAATGTGCGGACAATTTTTTATGAAGCAAGCTGTAAGATGTATTCCATAATAATATTAGCAAATAACTCGTTTAGCTTCTAAAGACAATGTCCGGTATTTAAAAAAAAAAATTTATGATCGTCTCTAGTTTTCATTTTTCAACCTGAGGAACTAAAGTTACTTTGTTATTTTGGTTTAAAAAATGAACATACCGGCTGAAATTAATTTGTTGTTTTGTTCAATTGGTGGGCTCGGCAAGATTGGCAATATCTCCTTTAAAATATATGCGTTGATATAAGGGCATTATATGGGA
Organism: Rhynchospora pubera; assembly: GCA_028095005.1. Classification (NCBI taxonomy): domain Eukaryota; kingdom Viridiplantae; phylum Streptophyta; class Magnoliopsida; order Poales; family Cyperaceae; genus Rhynchospora; species Rhynchospora pubera. The sequence goes on along the minus strand of CM051462.1, from coordinate 153,094,219 downwards.
TAGGATTTGAATAACTTTTTAATACGCAACAATTTGCAATAATTTAATGAGAAACGAAAGAAGAAAAGATACAGGCTCTGATCATAATGGTATTTTTAACATGGAATTTCATTTCATTAGAAAATTCTTTTTGATGGATTTCATATTATTTGGTCAGAATTTCTATTTTATTAGATACAACGAAATAAATTCCAATAAAATGAAATGAATTGAAATCCCACGTAAAAATTATTTTTATCAGGGTGATATATTGTAATTAATAAAAGTTAATTTTGCAGTGACAATGAGTATTTATATGCGTAGAGTTTTATATTTTTATGCAACTAAAAATGGAAATGCCAAAATGTTTTATATTAGAGATACATTTTGTGATAACATCCAAAAATAAATTATTAGCTGTAATGCTTAACACTTAATTCTGATTTCACATAATTAGAAAGAAAGAAAGAGATAGAGTATATAGAGGATATATACAGAATTAATGTGAAAACATGATGAAACTTATTTGCAATCAAGGAAAATTTGTCTTCCCAGGGATTATTTGCAATCAAGGAAAATTTGTCTTCAAAAATTGAGTGAACGAAAAAAACTGTTTACAACAAAATTACGGAGTGCATTCTGGAAATCAGATTTTGTTTTGGTATGATAACTGGGGGGGGGGGTTCAAAAATGTTCTTTTTTGGTTATGACAAACCACACCCTACAAAGCAATTCATTTCGCTCAACAAGGCTTCAAAGGTCTTACCACAACTCATGCCAGCTCCTCTAAATTTTGATCAAATAGATTTATTCCAGGTGGCAAGCCAGTTAAGCTTAACTAACTTTCAAGATCGATTAATCTAGAAATAGACTACAAACGGCCAGTATTCATCTTCATCTTTTTATCGTTCCTTTATTCTGGCTGGCAAGCAAAGTTTTCCTTTAACTTCAATTTGGAAGATAAAGGTCATCCCCTCCATTAAATGCTTCTTGATCCTACTAGCACATGGCAGAATCTTAACACAAGAGCAATTACTGAGAAGAAAAATTCCTTTTGAAGAAAAGTGTGTGATGTGCAATCAAAACATCTTGGAAACGTCCCCACACTTGTTCTTCAATTGTCCAATGACAGGCAGCTGAGAAACACAACCGGTATTACACCAATTGAATGTAATAGTAATTGCATGGAAGCAATGTTGAACATTTTCCAGCTTACAAACCCCACTGGGACACAGAACACTATTATTGCGAGCACTCTCTGGGCGATATGGCTTGAACGGAATAATAGAATCTTCAGGAATAAGCAGAGGAATGTTCAAGCAATACACAATTGGATCATTAGCGAGGCAACATTTTTTATGAAGTACTGCTAGAGCTGCAACTGCTTCAGTCCAGCTACAATTTTTTAGTTTTTTTTCTTTCTTTCTCTTTTTAGTTTTTTTTCTTTCTTTTTCTTTTTCTTTTTCTTTTTCTTGTCCTTTTTCTTTTTTTACTAGATAGTCACTATCTAGTCTACCCACAAAAAAAAATACAAAATTACGGAGTAGAATATGCAATTAATGAAAACCAAATTGGCTTGTTATTCAGTAAACCTTGAGCTGAGACATTTGTTGTCCTATTTGAACTGCTATTTCTTCTTACTTTCAGAAACTTATTCCCTTTTATGTTTTCTCTATTCTTGCTTGCACATAATCCAAGTCAGTTTTTAAAAGAAGTGTCATTTTTACTGCTTGACAGATTGATTAAGTCACTAATAGACCATAGGACAAGTTTAAACAACTTAATTTTGAGAGAGTGATATGAGAAATGACCATGAATGCAGATAGATATTGAGCGCACATAAATTGATTTTCCTTGCTCCCCGGAATTCGGATGAAAATAATAAAATAACTAAATCAAATTATATGGATAAACAATAGTACCTGAGGATCAGATCAGCAGTTGTTTAGTCAACTTCCATCTTCAGCTCAATCTCGACAGGCACAACGTCCACTAAAAATCATCACATTCATTTGAGTAGCTCTCGAGGCAGCGGTTGACTTCATTTGCTAATTTTGCCTCAAAAATCGTCCAATTTCAAGTTAGGCAATCTGATATTGAGAGGCCATTTGAAAAAATCAGCCTATTTGTCAACTATCAATATAGTACAATCATTTGATAAGAAGGTGTTTATACACTTTAAGAGTGCAAAGGAATAGTAGAGTATAAAGGTCAATTTTGTTTCCTTTGACAAAACACACATAAACAGTTCCTCTCAAAAAGTGCATGCAGTCCTCAGTTTGATTTTACTGTAAGAAATTCAATCAATTCAACTAAAAATAAAATGGGAGAAAAATTGAAAACAATTATATCTTGAATAGTATTTGGAGAAGTAGCTCCCATATCTTAATCTATTTCGAACCCTATATTGCACCCACACAGCTCTCTCTCCCCTTGTCATCTCTTTGTCTTAAAAAATGAACTGAAATTGAGAACCAACAAATGGATTAAGACATCTATCGTAACTTCTGAAATTGTATTATTCAGCAATTTGTACTTCATCGACTAACATGCCTTTAAAGAAAATTTGCATTAACTTTTACCAGTGCAATAATATATACCTAAATAATAATTGAATATTATTAGAAAGTAGAGTGAAAATTTGTACAAAGTTAGTCAAATAATTGATCAAATACAAGATGCGATAACAAGTGGTACTAAGTACTAATGATAATACCCAGTTTAATGTCTCTATGCAAATACCATTTCGAGTGCATAAACTCTATTCTTGAAATCTGTCCAACAAAAGATAAATTAGAAAAAGTCATTTTTTATCGTACATCTTGTATTTATCCTTTCAGATAAAGAAAGAGAGAAGGGACTTGGAGCACCATTTCAAATTTTAAAAAAAAACCGAAGTTTCATGTAGGTATATTGGATTATTTCTTAATGTTATCTTGTTACATGCAACATATTTTGAGGCTCCTCAAAGTTCTGAAAATTACTCAAAATACGCTCATTACACCTCGAGACTTAGGCCAAAAAAAGATGCATCTTCCAAATATTTTCAGAGAATAAAGGACAATAAGTCAATAATACACAATCTACACCCCCCCCCCCTCTCTTCCCTCCTCTGTTCTTCAATGCATCACATTATGGCCCTTTTACGAAACAATAACATGATTCAAAAATTGAATTACAATTTACCAACTGACCAGCCAACATAAAAATTGTCATGAGAGTGAATTTTCTGCCACAGTATACAAACAAATTCCCTAAACTCGGCCCGAACAAATCAAGAATTAGCACATTATCTTCACTTTCTACCCCCACACCATATATGGTTGCTATCCCACCTGAATTAAAAGATTTAAAGATAATTAATAATAATACATGTTTAATTGTAACTTAGTCCTTTCTGCTGCATTTTCCAAGCGAACAGCTCTTCAGTTGGCATCTGAATAACAATTATTAAACTTCATAAAATATCAATTAAATTGAACACAACCAAGCCTAATTCAATACAATTGTGATTCAACTATGTGAATTCAGTTTGGTAGGAGACTCAGTATTCACCCATCAAACCCTATCTCAACGTATTTAACTTTCCCTTTTTTACCAGGAACAAAAATCCTCCAAAATTCATTTAATTGATAATTAATAATTAATAAATGATGTAATAAATTACAGAAATTACCTCATGACGAAGACGGTGCTGTCATACGGACGAAGAAGTGGCAATGAGAAGAGAGAAGAGGGATCTGAGAGAGCTTGACAAAAAGAAGGAATGAGATCTGGAGGCAAACGAGGCATAAAACCTTTTGAGGTCGAGTGGCGAGAGGTGCAGCGAAGCGGAATGGTAGTACCAGCACTTGGTCATGTACGGAGAGGAGGAGAATAGTGATGTTGCTCAATCGATTGTGAGAGGGGGGCACTGGGCGAACTGTAGGTTCTAGGAACAGCTGGTGATGGTGTTAGGAGGCGCGGAGCGGCACTCATCGTCTGAGGTGGTTACTCTTGATCGATCGATCAACCGATCGTGTGAGAAGGAGAGATGACAGTATCTAACTCTAAGAAGAGTTGGGGGGCGGCGAATGCGAGAAGGGGGAGGGGGAGCGAATACTGAAATATTTCTTCTCTACCCGAGATGGGGGGTGGCCGGAGGGAAAGAAGGAGCAGGGGGGAAAGGGGACAGGGAGGGATGGAATTGAAATGGAAAGGAACCAAAGGAGGTGCTCTGTAGGAAAGAGAGAAGATATGAACCCTTGCGCACGAAATAAGAACGAAAAAAAATTACGATTGTGCGGAATCGAACCATCGCGCTGTAGATCATTCAGCGAGCGCGACTCCGCTCCGTGCAGATGTTAACACAGGCTAAACAAAACGTTTAAACCTTTCATCTCATGATTAAATCTACACCACTGATCTGATCAAATCATAAAAATAGACAGTCCATATTGTATTGGATAAATATTTGTTTGTTTCTTTCAGTTCAAATTTTAAATATACCTTTGAATTGATGCTTTTATAAATAGTAAAGATAAAAATTATTAAATTCTTTTGAGCTAGGCTGGATTGTAATATATCTGAATAGAATCGAGTCCGTGCAGTAGATTTAGGCGCCTAGCTACAATGATAGATGGACCTAGCTATTTCCAGTGCTTATTTATTTATTTATTTATTTATTTATTTATTTATTTATCCTTTTGGAGTTTTTTGTGTGGTTGAACACTGTTGTTTCTTGTTTTTATTTCAATTCTTCTTTCAATACTTCCGTTTCTTTGATTGAATCGTTTTGTTTAATTCAATAATATCCGACAAAATACAATTAAAAATAAAGAACCAAATTAATAATAAGAAGAAGGTTTAACAGAACCAAGCAGGTTAAATTTTGTATCTTTTTTATTGATGGCCAGTTAAATTATTAATTAACGCATTTGAAGTCAAACAAGATTCTAGTCTCAACTATTAAAATTTTAAATGACCTATTCGAACCGTTCAATATAATCTTTATATTAAAATTATCTTGAAAACCAAATTTTACAATTTTTTAAATTTTCAACAATTTTTTCAGATTTTTTAAAATTGGAGGGTCTAGAATTAATTAGATGGAAGCATTTCTAAAATTCAAAATAAATAGTAAAAATATTCGAAAAAATGTAAAAAAAAAAAAATTGATCTCTAAGGAGATTTCATTATGGAGAATAAATTGAGCGGTTCAACTTTGCCATTGTAATATTGAAAATTGAGATTCGATCGTGTTTGACGGGTTCAAGTGTCAAACACGTTGGACTCTGGCATTACCCTAATTCAAATTTGATGCATGGTCTATGATGAAGAATATATCAAAAAAATATTTTTTTTAGTTATTTCTCACAAAAAAAACTTTTTTAGTTTAAATAATGTATCTAATAAAATATCAAATGTGCGTATCGTACGAATTGGATCTACGTACATTAGAATAATTTTATGTTTAAAATATACAAATGCCAAAATAGTCCATAAAAGTTATTTATGTCACTTTTTGTCCATACCTAAAGAGTAAAACATTGTAAGTTGGCATGAAGAGAATAAAAACATTCTCCTTTGCCTTTTTTATATGGACAATTTTTTAACACAGATTTTAAAAGTTTTTTGTTCTCACTGAAAAATATAGTTGAAATATCATAATTTATATGCACACGGAGTGAGGGTAATACATTATTTTACTATATTTACTTTGATATTTGAGTGTTTTTTTAATGTTATTATTACTAAGAATGTAAAACGTACTGATGGAATAAAGTACGAGCAAAAATAAAGATATTTGAACCCTCTAGGCTCAAGCTATCAGCCTATCACATAATATTGTTCTTTTATTGCTCATTCTGATCTGACATAAGGCAAGGATAGGAGGCACATGCTCCTTGGTCCACGAATGTCGATATCGTTCTCATTTATATTTTATATATACTGTGACTTTTTTAAACTTCGACAAGAGAAACTATGTAGTTTTGAAACCAGAATTCATAACGAACAGCGCATCTGGTGTAGTGGTATCATAGTACCCTCCCACGGTACTGACCGGGGTTCGATTCCCCGGATGCGCAATTACAATATTTTTTGTCGTCTCCTAATCCTTTGATATTCCCACATGCAGTTTTTTTTTTATTTGTACAGGCTCGGCCGCTTAGCGGAATGTGTTTCAAATTCGCCTGTTAACTGTTAAGCACATTTGTATGTTGCATTTTTAATCTATATTAAGTAGTAGTATCTCCAATTAAATAATAAATTAAAAGATGTTAAAACAAATTCTAGCTTATTGCTTTATAAATGCCTGATTATAGTGACAAAAAGAAACCTACATAGTAATTTTATTAAATTAGTAAGCTACAATATTGACTTCTAAATAGTCTAGAATTTAACTGTCACTGAGAACAATATGATAAAAAACTTGTGAGCCTTATTTATTAGTAGAAAAAGAATAAATAAAAGAAACCTTCTTAATTTACAGTTAACTTTACAATATATATTTTTTTTTATTGGGGACGTTTGGCATGCATGAGGTCAGTCTAACTTCTAAGTTAGTAAACGTATCTGTTAATCTAGAAGTTAATAAATTTGCTTAAAGCTACTAATTTTAACCTTGATCTCACTAATCTATGGTGTTGATGGTATTTTTTATAAAAAATAAATAAAATAAAATAAAACTAATTAACCAAAAGAAGAAAAGAAATTTGCCCGGACCAATCACAGTATGGTGAAGAAAAATGAAGAAACAAACGAAAGGAAAAACATATACATGACATATGTCCGCATGATAATTAAGAGGAAAATAAGGACTAAGGAGAAGGAAAAGATAAACATCAACAAAAGGATTCCCGACCAAGAATTAATTACTTTAAAGTTTGTATTGACTATAAGTCATGAAGGCACAAAATTGATAATGAAGTCCTCTTTCAAGTCGTCTAATTCGTATGAGAAATATCAAAATCTTAGAAATGTCTCTATGATATATTCTATCAAGAACAAATTCGTTTTCCTTCATGAATTAACTATGGCTCGTAGAAAAAGCATGATATTTTTGGCAGGCCATGGTTTCAAATTCCACCAAAGCCCAAAAGGCTGTTCAAAAGTTGAGATCATATTCGATTTACATGGAAATTCAAACGGCCATGCTAGTCTATTTTAGAATGTTAAAACAGTGAATAGAAAGGAACAGAAAAGTTCTCCCAATTAATCCCCACCACAAAAAAAAGAAGAAATAATAATCGATTAAAAAAATATTGACTACTTGCCTAATACAATTTCATTTTATCATTATCCATATAAAATCAATTTATATTAATAATATGTATTTGGATTTTGGATTGCTCAGAGTGAGGATTTTTCCTGGAAGTCGTTCTTCGAAAGTTATAACCTAAATTTCTTTGTTTAGATTATTAAATTTAAAATATGGCGAATAATTTGAGCTGGCATCATTTTGAGAAAGTCATAACCTAAAACTTTTTGTCTAGTTAGCAAACTAATGAAGTTAGCGGAGCATCTTTTGCTTAAAAGTAGGAGAAAATGAAATGCACTATTTTGATTTTGACATCAACCGTGATGTACTTTGCTTTTGTTTATGCTTCCAATCTTTCTTTTGACAAATCATATATATCACGTATGCATTAACGAATTAAGCCTGATCTAGGATATATACTTTGAATCCTATTATTTGTATATATCCCACGTTTTCTAACCATTAAAAATAATACCTATCTTAGAGGCAGATTCTTATAGCAATTAAGAACAACATTAATTTTTGTTTTGATCTGTGCAAATTATTTCATCTGGATACAGCTAGGAAACTTGTTTTGTTGTTCAGTTAATGTCCTGGTCATATTTTTTAGTTAAATATGTATTTTCTTAACATGCTTTTTGTATATATCGAAAATTTGCTTTGATATCCATAGCGATCTTTGATTAGTTGATTAATGTAACTTCTCTATGCGTTAGAGTTAATTAATGGATCAAAATCCTTTCTTGCTGCATAATATAAAAATGCTTTGGCATGCCAAGTTTAATTTATATACTATCTGTAATTGGACGAAATTAACGTATTATATATATTTCTATAATATTAATTTTATAGAGATACAACTTAATCAAGAAGAAGAGGAGGAAAAAAGAAAGTTCCAGTAGATATCTTATAGGGGCCGTTTGGATCGCTTAAGAATTTGGAGAAGTTGGAGAAGTTGAAATTCCTAGGAATAAATTTATTGAAAAGTGTGTAATTTTGTGAAGAGTTTGAATTGTTTATAATAAATTTATGGTAGGAAGATGAAATTCCCCAAAATCCCCATGGGATCCAAACGGCCCCATATTGATGGTCCTGATTGGAACTAGAGGTTGCACCTGTCTTTGTTCGATATGTTCAATATATTCCATACTTTAAGCTGAAAGAGAGTGGCATATGTACCGTGCCATATTCTTAGATTTGAGAATTAATTCCCATAGTTTTTCATATATACTTTCTCAATTGCCGTAAAATAAAATGCTTATTCTGGATAAACTTAAAATGCACGATCAATCACCAAAAATTCTTTTGTTAATATACCAACGGTACAAAGACACGTCAAAAGACTCGAGTTGATTCTTATTGCATGATATACGAAACTGGATGTACTAAAAATTTATTGAAATGTCAATATTAAAATTTTATGGGCATATAAGCGAATCTCATGTTCCAAATATCTCTGAATTTCAACGCACTCATACTTCACACATCTACAAATATCTCTGACTTTCATATTTCAATACACTTGTACATCAACTTGAAGTTTTCAACTAGCAACAACTTTCGAGCAGCTGGATCCACCATGCATATCTATCAATAAATTCTAAAATTAAATATAGCTGTAGCTTTGTGCTGGCACATGATTATTTTAATAATTCAAAACAAAAAAAATGAATGTGAGTTATAATTTTATTGAAGAAATTGACATTTCAAATTAGATAATATATTGCTTCCTAATGTAATGTTTCATTTCATTTCCTCCGTTATTTTCATGTTAAAGTAAATTAATTTCTTGGGCCAATTATAGCCCAAAACATATTGTCGAGCTCATTGAATTGAATTTCTAGTTGAAATTATCATTCCATTATAAACTTTTGGTTAGCCCAGGAGCACCACCTCAGCAAGGAACCACTATCGTAAAAGGTCAGCAAGAGTGTTAACCTTTGATCCGAACCATCCGATCTAATTTCAATGGACAGATTTTTACAGGCCGCAAGAATCTTGATGGGCTTGATATTAATCATGGGCACATATCATTGATCGGACGGTTCGGATCATAGGTTTGTAATCAGACCTTTTAAGGTCAGTAGAGGATGTGACTCCCCTCAGCAAGTACTCTTTCTTTTATTTATTTATATATTATATATTTTTTGATGTGAGAAAGAGTAAAAAATAACTTTGGTTTCCTAAATATTCTATTTTTAATTTCTCATGTCTAAGTTTCGGTTCTGATTGATTTGTCGAAATTGATTATTTGAATTTTGCAAGAAGGTCAAACACCATAAAAATGATTCTACTTTTTTTGTTAATTAAATAATATCTATGCCTATTCTTTGTGACTTACCAATATTGTTTATTTGAAGCCTAGCTGGGCAATAATCTTTCGTAGAAGCTTTTGCAAATTTTCTAATCTAGTTTAGCAAGACGATCCAACTGCACGATCCCCACATCGTCTCAGAAGAAAAGACCAATAATTTCCAATATATATTTTTTTCATTTTCCAAGAAACTAAAATGCAACCAGTTTTATCTTCATGGTGCATTAAACTTTAAAAATTTTCTTTGAAATAAATTTACTATTTTATCATACTCTGCTTAATTTGAATGCCACAATATCTAAGCTCTTGAATACATTTTATACCACGCTTCACACATAAGGTGTCCGAAACCATAAATTGCATACGGTATTTCTGATCCTGTGGCATTGATATATGTAAAAAATAAAGACACTTGAACATATAATTTTAACGAAATTTTAACTCTAACTTGATGCCTACGTCCTCACGCACACACCTCATTTCTTTAATTAATTTTGTGTTAATTTGTTACAAGGAGGGAGAAGACTCTTGGATGCGTTTGGATAGGTGTGAGAAGAAGGAAAGAAGGGAAAAAGTGAGAAGAAGTATTAGGAAGTGTGTAACTTTGTGAAGAGTTTGGATTATTTATAATTTTTTTTCTTCTTCTTCCTTCTTCTTCTTTTTTCTTCCAACGATCCAAACGCACCCCTTAATTGGAAAATCCTTCTACATAGGCTCCGTTTGGATGGCTTCTTCCCGGAATAAGGAATAAGGAATAACCACTTTTTACCAATAAATTTATTTCTAACCATCCAAACTCTTCACAAAAGTTACACACTTTCCAATAAATTTACCCTTTTCCAATAAATTTCTTCCATTCTTCCTTCTTCCTACCTTATTCTCAACGCATCCAAACGGAGCCATAGATACACACCTCCTGCCTTAATTCGTATTAATTCCCGCCTTAATTTATTTCTTTCTTTTTCTTTACAATTGATATCCTTATACAAGGAAACTAATATTTCATAAAGGAAACACATCTCTGGACATGTCAGCAATTATTTCCAACTTGGGGACGCCCAGAAGTTTCAAGCAATTATTGTTGATACACTCTTCGGCCGAACACCCGATCTCGTGTGGCTGCACACACAGCCACATACACTTGTTTCAACAATATATTGCATAGTTTTTTTTTCCTGTTACTTTAGTGATTCCAATAATAACAATTACTAAATATAAACCACATCCTCAAGACCTCAACAGATGTATTACAGTTTCAGCAATCCTTCTGATCTGTTGCACCAAACCATGCACCAACTCTTCCACTCACAAATCGTTCCAACGACCAAGTAAGCGACCGCTCTTATGTGATATAATCACAGAATATTTAATGAATTCAACTTAAAACTCTGGCAATAACTTTGCTTGCTTCCCTTTTATACCAGGTCGCGCTCTCATTTACTCTCTCTCTCTCTCTCTCTCTCTCTCAAAGCACCATTAATGGCTGAGACATCTCATTCTCCCACTTTACCAACCACCGTTCCACCACCAGAATTGGTATTGATCCCTATTTACCTGCTCTTGAATTGAATCTATGTTTCCTCTCTTCATCAAGTTGCCTTTGTGACCTTCTGAAATATATTTGCAGAATAAAGCGCATTTCCAGCAAATGGGAGAAAGAATTGCGGTGAGATTAATATTATTTTGTTACAGTTTTCAGTTTTACAGTAAAAAAAAAAAAACATACAAACACCAGAAAAGTGAAATGTACATGTAAGAGTTCCGTTTATTGTTTAGGGGCTAATTGCAAAATATAAAAGGTTATGGGATTTGATGCATTTTGTGAATTTCTCTTTGATGTTGTTAATTGTTGTATGGAATTTTAGGAATTGGATGGATCTCAAGCGGAGCTACTATCCCGGATTAAGGAATTGAAAGAGGTACATTGACATTTATCCCCAAATAAGGGCTTTATGTGTTTCATATGAGAAAAGTAATTCTTATGTATCTAATTTCGTAATGTATTGGTAAATGCCTAAATGGTATATTTTGGTAGCTCAAGCTAAGAAAAACCCCACAAAATATATGTTTCTGATGCGTACAAATGATTAACTATGATAGTAGTGGCAAACTGGCAATACATAATTTCAATTCTGATACTTGAAGGTTTTCGTGCCAGTAGGGCAAGTACTTGCTGGACTGTATTGTTCTTACCATGTAATTGTTTCATTTCTACTTTACACCATATGCCACCCACCTGTCGGTATTAATTTGTCACTAGCATTGTGCAGGGGTATCGATAAAAATTTAATTACCGTCTAGGCTTTGTAAGCTTATAATTTTGTCAGACATATTATTATAAATTTAAAAAATTGTATCGCCTTTGCCAACTATTTTTCAATGGAAAATAATTAAATTGTTCTTGTCCTTTTCTGTGGAAAGGTATCAGTTATGTCTCATCCATGCAATTTCTAATTAACGATTCATGAGAGCTGAGCTTTGTACCAGTACACACTGAACATCTAACCAATGAGTTTAATGGTCAAAATATTGGTTTCTGTAGGAAGTACAAAAGTGGAGGTTGAATCTAGAGAAACAAGCAAGCACGTACAAAAATGTAAACTGAGCTTTTACTTCTACTTATCAGCTTTTAGTTGAAACATCCTAAAGTTAGGAACATTATTAATTCCTTTAGGCTTGTTTCTATTGAAATAAAAAACCATTTCAAAGTATTAATCTGTCCTTCAAAACAAAAGTAAATATGATAACACCCAGAGTTCAAATTCTCTGTAGATATATTACTATGTTATTGCTTTGATGTATATAGGAGCTTCAGGACCTGAAGAAGGAACTTAGCTCAGATGTGGACCAGTTGCAAACAGTAACTGCTTTCTTTCATTTGTTTTTCTTTTTAATTTCTCCTTTTTAGAATACGGTGCTGTGATTTCTAAATAATTGCTTATTTTTTACATTTATGCTTGTGATCCTTAGGAAGTTAAAGAAATGAAGACTACCATTCATACACGTCAGAACAGCTGGGCTTTTAATCTCTGGAATTTTTCGGTAAACGTTTGTTATAATATGGAATAAAATTTACTCAATTTATATGCAAGTAACTCAGGTGTATCACTTCCTCTTGAAACTTCTGATTACCAAATGCATGTATCCAGGTAAAAGAAAATCTAAAATGTTAATTGTATTACATTCTTATTTGAAAATAGATGAAGGATCCATCAGAAAATGGTGATCAAGAAGCAGGCAATGACACTATCAGAGACATGAAAGAAAATAGACCTCTTCCTTATGCATTAGACAGAAAAGAATTCAATGCATGATCAGAGTTTGGATATTTTGAATCCTCAATAGCACTGTACCATGCAATCAAAACCTAGCCACTGATCAGCTTCACAGCATAGAGTCACAACCATTGAGTGTTAGATCATTGGCATTTGGCTTAAAATGCTCTACACGGAACAACAGAAGGCCATAGAAGACATGAGATAAATTTATCAATTTTTGATAATCACTAACTTTGTTTGGTAATCTGTATATTTTTCCATAATCATAATTTCTTTTCCGTTTTGGTTGCTTAATTTCTCAACAGAGTGAATTAAACAAATGGTCCAAGGCTCACTCATGTATCATTTTAGTGTGAAATGTTTCATGTATCTTTTTAGTTCTAAAGAGTTTCAGAAGTATTATTTTAATTTTGATACTCGACCAAATTAGTAAACAAAAATATCAAAATCATTTGTGTAATTTGCTCTTGTCAATATCTTGGAAGCAAGGAGCCTGCTTATATTACAGCTGTTTATGTTGTACCATTTTATAATTATTTTGACAACACCTGTCAAATTCATCACAAAATCAGGATTGGTTGAGTTCATCACAAAATCTGTATAGTGCCGACCTGTCAAATTCATCACAAAATCAAATAAATACATATAAATAGACTTAAGCAGACTGTACACTAAAAGGTGCCGATGTCTAATATACAATGACATGATTAATACTGTATGCAAAAAAAAATCTGTAGTTACTGTTTCTTGGTTCTTTTTCCTATTTGATTAAACAATAGATACTGTTCTGCAAAGTTCATTTAGATAGAAAGCTTTTAAAATCCTTAACCTTAAAATATGGGAAAAAAAATGATCCAACAAGTGCCCAATTATTATTAAATGTTTTTACACAATGCAAAATCACAAGGAATAAAATTAATGGTAAAAAGAAAAGACTATGCTTGCTCGGTGGTTACATGGTATTAATGTCATACTACGATAAATGATGTTGCCAATTGGACTTAAAACCTAATCCAACTTGAATGATATGCATAGCTATAGCATATTTCTTATGGGATATGCATCTCAGTATGCATACCAGCACAAACACAAATTACAATCCCACGTAAACATGATATGCTAATCATTATAAACATCATCATCTCTGCCTTCAAACATCAGGCAAAATATCTTTTACACCAACTGGTTGATGAAGGCTTCCAGTGAGAGCAGTGTATACCAAATTATCTGGTATAAACCCTGCAGCAACCATGTCATCATAAAACCCAAATGCCTCTTCAGACCTCCCTTCCTTTGACAATCCTGATATTAAAGCAGTGTATACCACCACGTTGCCCTTTATACCCTTGCTTTTCATTTCATCAAATACTTTAAGTGCAATATCGATCTTCCCATTTATACAATGGCCATGTACCAAAGAAGCATATGTATACACATCTGGTAGCAACCCTTTTCTCTCCATCTCTTCTTTAAACAACTCTGCCTCTCTCATATCTCTTTTTTTAATATACCCATGCAGGATTGTATTGTATGTGACCAAAGAAGGGTGTTCGCCTTTATCAATCATTTCCTGAAATAACCTTCTCACCTCAGCCATGTTTCCCTCCTTACAATAAATGCGGATTAATGTGGTATAAGTAATGTAATTAGGCTTAACCCCTCTTTGAGCCATGGTAGTTAGAACTTTCTTGGCTTCACCAAATTTAGAAAGTTTACAGAAACCACATGCAAGTATATTGTATGTGTATGCATCTAATTCAATGCCAGTATTCTCCATCATTGATGTTAATTCATGAGCTTTTTCCACTAACCCCTTTTTAAAATATCCATGTAACATTATATTAAATATGATTTTATTAAAATTTATTCCTTTGCATTGCATATCACTCATGAGCATCTCTGCTGCCTCCATCTGACCTAATTTCGCAAACCCATTTAATAAGGCAGCATAGGTATGCTCATTCGGGGAAATCCCTTTCTCTACACACTCATCAAATAAAGTAGAAGCTCTTCTCATGTACCCAACCTTGCAGTTAGCGTTTATTAGTGCTGTGTATAAATACACATCTGCACTTAATCCTTTCTTATTGAAATCATGAAAGACATCTTCAGCTTTGTTGATATCTCCTAAATTAGAATAGAAATCAATTAGAATCGTGTATGTGCCAACATTAGCCCTAACTCCTTTACAGTTCATACGATCAACAATATCAGTCAACATGTCAACATTTTTAATCTTTGCATAGGCTTCGAGCAAGTAGTTATAACACAAAACATTCAGGTTCATCCCTCTTTGAGACATTTCATCGAACAACTCCCGGGCAACCCCCACTTCCCCTTTCTTGCATAACCCTTGCAGAACAATGTTCACACAGATAGGTGTCACATCAACCCCATTCAACTCAACCATTTGATAAAGGATATCAACCGCCATATCAAACCGACCAGCTTTCTTGACCGCCAATAAGTACACTTGGCATGACCTCCCTTCCACACGGCCAAACCGTTCAAGCATAAAATCAAACACCTCAAGTGCATGATGAATTAAGCCTGATTCTGAGTAAACCCGAAATACCATGTCAAATACGACATGTTGTGGCACTTCTGCAACCTCGCATGAGTTTTGGATCAATGGAGCAATGGAGCGAAATGGGTCGGTGGGTTTTTGAGAGGAGAGGATGGAAGCAAGTACGGATTTGCCCGATGTATATCGCTTGCGACTAATGAGGGAAGAGAAGGTGTTAAGCTGCGACTGGAGAGGAGGAGACTCTGGCGAATTGTGCGATTGAGTTGTAGTAGAACTGGAGAAGACTCTATGTAGTGATAAAAGGGGATTGTTTCGGAGCATAGAAAGGTGTTTCGATGGATGCATTGTGCTGTGCGTGCAGAAGAGAGAAGCAGAGAAGACGAAAATACATCACCACGGACCACGGTTTTGGATCCGAACCGAAGTGGGCCCAAGACCCCAATTACGATGAAGAACCGTTAATGGGCTTTTACAGACTAGGTCTATTAAAAAACTTGGGCTTTGATGAAAATGATTTTCATTTCACGCAGGATTTCCTTTAGGAAATTTGTTCATGAATGATAACTGTCATTTTTGTCATCGCTGTCATCGCTAAATATAAAGTGAACATATACAATAAATAAGATAAATATATAGACAATCTAAGTGAACACTTATCACTTATTCAGAATTTTGCATGCATATTCAACTTATTTTCATTGAACTTATTTGTTTGTATGTGTTTACTTTGATCATTATATATATTAATCTTGTCTATTTTATATGTTCATTTTGTGCTTAGCGATGGAAAGGATGACAAAAACTGCAGATGACAATGATCAATTTCCAAATTTGATTACTGTCATCTGCAGTTTTGTCATCTCTTATCATCGTTAAACAGAAAGTGAACATATAAAATAGACGAGGTGAACATATATAGCGATCAAAGTGAACACATACAAACAAATAAGTTCAATAAAAAATAAGTTGAATATGCATATAAAAATCTGAACAAGAGATGACAAAATTTATTTGTTTGTAAGTGTTAACTTTGATCATGTATATGTTTATCTTGTCTGTTTAATGCGTTCACTTTGTGTTTAACGATGGCAAGGGATGACAAAACTACGGATGGTAGTTATCATTTCTGTTTCTTTTACTTTTGTACCATTAGAATTGATTTTTAGAGATTTTATTGGGTCTAATAAATGTACATTCCTATCAAATTTATCCATCTTAATCAGGCCTTTAAGAGTCTTTTCTAAGGGGTTTTAGAAAAGGATACTGTACCAACTCTTGTGTATCGTTCAATTTGATGTTGATAGTGGTGTCAGCACGCACCAGTCATTAGCAAAAGAGTGGAAATAGGCACAAAGGTGAGATGGTGATTCAGACTGCCTTATTTGATGGCCGTCGAGGGAGGAGAAAATAGACCTACACGACAAGACAACCTTTGTAACTTCAACGCATAATAGTCGTCGCTCCTAGTCACTTTTTGTGGTGTAAATTGGGAACAAGGGGAGGGGGACTGAAATCCTCTACTGTGTTAATGACATAGAGTGATAGAGGTCTACTATCCTCACAATTTTATTAATATTTAAAATTTTTAAATTTAAATGCTGAATTCAAATCTTGATCTTGTTCAATTTTATGAGCGATATATTTTCATATAAATTTTATAAATTTTGGAGTTGATTTGATACTAGATCAACCGGTCAATAAATGAACGAATCTAGTTAACCATCAGTGATTAATTCTAATACATTAATAATTTGGTCACTTAATTGAGTATCAAATCGACTCCAAAATTTTATAATACTTATATGAAAAAGCATCATCCGTAAAAATTGAAAAAGATCAACAGTTCACATTCAGCATTTTTAAATTTTTTAATATAATTTTTTTTTGGGGGGGGGGTTGTATTTTACTGTTGAGAGCTATTAGCCTTTTGGAATTTTGGTACTATATTTGAGAATTTGTTGTTAAATATTAGGACTACTCGTTTTTATTAAAATAAATGTGAGAAACATGTTAAGGTATGCTCACATTTGGACCAATGTTTGGAATTCAAATAAAATTCACCAGATTATTTTGCTCTTAAACTTTTAGCTGGATGATATGAACTATGATAACACAACCGAAATATTTTTCAAACTTCATAAGACCTCATTTAAACTGCTTGATTTAATTTACATATTAAATTTTTATAAGATTTCAAATTCTGCATTATTGAGATTTCTTTACTATTTTGTTAAAATAATTTTTTGTTGACTTCAAAAAGTCTAAATTATTTCTGTAAACACTAGTTTAAAGATTTGAGTGGTGATGCCATGACCAGTTTTTTTTCCCCTTTCGCAAATGATCTAAATCAAATGATCCGTCCGTGGATATTCCGAAAGGCACAAACGGACAAAAAACATTATAATGCCATCAGTTATAAAAAGTACGAGACTCTATTATATACGGTTTGTTACAAAAAAATACGAGACTCTACTATACAAAAGATACAAATATACTTGTAATTAGATATTAAGATTTTTTTAGGTATAAGATGATTTTTTGAAATTTAAAATCCTTTAATCTAACTAATTAATTTTAGTTTTAATTGATTAACGCTGTGGACCTGACATGGGAAAATTTTTATCAATGACAAAAATACCCTTCAGATTTTTAAAAAAGACAAAGTAGAACTATTATTTTTAAAATGAGCACAGTCATAGCGGCAATAGCATTGCCGCTATAATCCAACCTTATAGCGGTAATGCTATTGGCGCTATAAGAGACTATAGCGGCAATTCTATTCTCGCTATAACATTTTTTCCTTTGTTTTTTCGGCTGACATGTCCTTTTTTTTGTCTTTTGCGCCGCATCCAGGAGATAGGGTGGGGTTGGAATTGGATACTGCATAACTGCATTAAACATGCACATTTGGCTTTTTTTTCGGCAGATTTACTTTTCCTTTTTTTTCGGTTTTTTTTTTGCTTTTATTTTGTCTTTGCATTATACATAAACATACAATACGCATTTTGATTGCTACAATTATTTTATTATTTTCATTTCTAATTTTAATTAGTTCATTTTTATAAACTTTGAACAAATGAATTTAATTAGATCATATGTGTCATAATGTGTTGATCACAAAAATTTCATGATAGAAACAAATTTTAAAAAAATTATAAGTCAGGGAAGAAAAGACGTTGATGCACTTGTAGTTTTTATTATGTTATATTATTATTATGTTGCATTATTATGTACTTGTAGTTTTTATTATGTTATTATTATGGATATAGATTGTAGGTTTTTTTTTTGTTTATATCATGAAACTTTTGTGATCAACGCATTATGACGCATAATTGAAATAAGACATAAGAAAAAATAATGCAACACATTACGACTAGGGTTCTCCAAAATGACACGACATGACCGTGTTGGCACGACACGACACGACACGAGTACAGAATTAGCACGACACGATCGTGTTATCGTGTCGTGTCATAACCGTGTCGTGTTGGCAATCTTGAAAAATTAACATGATTTGACATGACACGACTAACACGCAACATGACATGAACACGACACGAACATGATACGACAACACAAATTTAATTTTTAACATTACCAAAAATAACATCATAAATATACTTTTTCTTTTATATTGTTTTCCTAAAAAATTATTTAAATTCATTTTATATTAAAATTCAAATTATAACCGTATACTTTTTCTTAACATCTATTTACTTTTTTTAAATATTTCATTTCTTTATTATGTTTTAACAATAAAAACATGAGCTAGCAAAAAAATAAAATCATCAATTAATTTTTTAACAAAAATATTCTGAAATTTTTGTATTGATTTATATATTTAATTTGTAGAGTAGTCAAATAAACTGTAACAATATTTGTTTTCTCTATTATAATATTTTAACTGTTTTTAATAAATTATTATAAAAAATAAAGAAAAGTTTCTAACATGATTTGGCACGACTAACACGACGTGTCGACACGACACGACACGATCGTGTCAGTAGTGTCGTGTCATAATGCGTGTCGCGTTGCCTCTTCTCATCATTCAGTACGACACGACACGACACAAGTAAAAAAGTATTTCGTGTCAACACGACGTGACACGAGACTTTAACGCGATCGTGTTTGACACGACACGCACGATTGGAGAACACTAATTACGACACATATGATTTAATTAAATTCATGGTTTAAAGTTTATTGAAATGATCTAATTAAGATTAAGAATAAAAATTATAAAATAACTGTAGCAACTCAAAATACATATTACATGTTTATGTATAATGAAAAGGAAAAAATAAAAACCAAAAGGAAAAAAAGAAAAAAAAAACGAAAAAAAAAGGAACGTAAATCTGCCAAAAAAAAAAAAAGCCCAAATGTGCATGTTTAATACAGCATCTACCGCCCCTTCTCTTAAATACAGCGCAAAAAACAAAAAATACACAGAGTTGTCAGCCGAAAAAAGAAAAAAAAAACGCTAGCCCCTTATAGCGGTAATAGTATTACCGCTATAAGACTGGTTTTATAGCGGTAATACTATTGCCGCTATAGATGTGCTCATTTTAAAAATATTTGTTCTATTTTGTCTTTTTTTAAAATCTAGAGGGTATTTTTGTCATTGATAAAAATTTTCCCCTGACATGCATATCGATGTTGGGAACCTGATAAAGTTGTACATATGATGCGTTAAATTAATAGTCATAATTGTGATCATTTCTTTACTGCTAATGACATCTCGTCACTCTATCACGAAGGCTGTTATATGACTTTTTTGGATAAAGGATTCTTTGTTAACTCCCATTTGAATTTGTGCATGTCATGTTTTTATTTTAAGTGTTTTGTCTCCGATCGCCTCTGTCCTTTTCAAAAAATTATGTCATTACTTTGCGTACAAAGTCATTGAAAACATTCGAGGCCAGAAAAATTATTATGTAATCTACTTTTTTTATTTTCTGGATAAAGAATGTATGTATATCAGTATATATGGACACTTGGACAGGCAAGATTATGTGCATCACCAAAATTAAAAAAAAAAAAAGAGCCATCTTGCTTTTAAATTTTTATTCCTTTAACAAGTTTACTAATTATTTTCAAATGCCACCAAATGTTACTATCGTTTCATTCCTGTATAATTTTAATTTATAGGACTAATTTAATATTTCAGTGTATTTACATCCTGCAATAGGCTTCAAACCGAGCCATTTCTAACATAAAGTTTCAACAACTTGCTAATTGTCAATGGAGTTTACACTTTTTTTTAAAAAAATAAACAAAAGCTGGAAGAAGTCACTACACGCAATTTTCCTTTTTGTAACGTTCAATATAAATGCTCTGTAACGTTTATGGGCATGTTACAGTAGGCCCTGTTACAAAAACTATTGAACGTTACAGATCTGCAACGTTCGTTTCAAAAACAACGTTACAGAACTATATTGATTTAGTGTTTTACACGGCTTTCTGAATATATTCTGTAACGTTTTTTACAAAAAAAAAAACGTTACAGATTACAGGATTTTGTAATCTTTTTTTTTGAAAGAAACGTTGCAAAGGTGTTTAATTTTTTTTTAAATAGCTGGTATTATGTGGCTAGCCCATGTTGCTAGTCGTACCAGCTTGTACATTAATGTACCAAACATATAATTAGCATGCATGTCACAAACACAATATCACGCATATATCAAACACATGCATATACACATCAAAATAACAAACAAGTCATGCAAATGAGGGAAAAAAAATTAAGTTCAACAAGTAAATATCAATTTATTTACAAGAGTCATGATACATTTCAAATTATAGTATCCAGTAATCCAACTCTGGTACAAAACCTTGAACTGCTTGACATGTGCTAGCCTAAGATGCCTACTTACCTAGTGGATTGCTTGAAGTTCAGGCTATCCTTTTCAACACAGCGGAAATCCAAACTCTTGTGCGAGCAGACATCTTGAACCAATACAAAGAGTTGCTGATCGGTCATATGAGTTCTGCCCATGTTCTGCCCTAAAGGTCCTATGAGTTCTGTCCATGTTTTTGAGTACTCTCTTCTTGAAGGTATCATCATCGATGTCGAATGTTTTCTGAAATAAGATCAAAATAGCAAGTTGAGGCGCCTTGACAAATTATTCAATCTTAAGGAATTTTCAAGGTAGTTGAGTTTTGATAAATATTGTTAAATGAAGGTCAATTCCTCCGGCTCAAATATATTGATTTTAAAACATAGAAAATTTGCCACAGCGGCTCAGTCCTAATAAGAAATTATAACAAAATTTTTAAAAAAGACAGGCGAAAAGGTGATTTTAAAACGTAGAGTTTAATTACCAAAATAGTTACAAGTTAGCAATTTTTGTAGGTAGTTTAATTAGGGTTTTAGATTAACGCTTGGTTTACCTTGATCTCCGCTCACATCTCATCCTTCAATTCCTCTGAAACGTCTTTCAACCAAGAATCAATGGTGATTGGCACTCTTGCCATAATGAGATACTCGCAGAATGTACTGAATTTCTTGACTGATTTCTCATCACCAGTTGGCAATCCTTCGTTGTCAAAAGTAATCTTGAATTTGTGCCCCGAAGCCCTTAGTCGCCTAAATTATTCCATATTGCTCCTACTTCTTTTATTCTCTCTCGTCCCTTCGTCGGATCCTTGTTCAAAGTCTCCTTCATCTCCAGACATCTATTAATTGATAGAAATTAAAAATTTCAAGTAATTCACATTGATAATAAAAGAATTCACATATCCAGACAATTTCAATTAATGTCTGTATAAGTACTGATTTTATGGTATCATTTGGTATGAAGTTTAATGACCATTATCCAACAAAGCAGACACATATAGGCATTTGATGGATTAACAGTTCAAAAAGTTTAATAACAGCAGCTGATTAGGGTTTAAGGTTGAAAAAGTTGGATTTGCACTACAATAGAGTAACTGTAATTCAATTTGTTGCATTATCGTCATATACTTACTAGTCAGTACATGTTTATTCTTCCAGTGTCATAACATGGTCTAGTCATTATCCTTTCTAAGTACATTACATGCTTACAAGTTGCAATCGCACATAATTCAGAAACATGCAATGTTATAATGTCGATTAGACCTCTTTCAAGTAATTATCAAAATAATACAGCACTTAAAGTCTCTAAAAAATCACAATGACGAATTTTTGTGTGCTCAATTAAGGTGTTTCATTCTCTTTCGAATCTGGAATGTCCAATAAACACCCATTTAACTAAAGTAAAACTTACCAAACTGAAGTAGGGTTTAGATAATGTCAAAGCCTTGTTGTGGGGAGTCTAAAACTAAAACCATTTTAACTGATTTCAGACATTACAACTCAAAGCAGCTTTGTTGTGGATCCACGCATTGTTCCAAAAACCCAATTAAAACCCTTTGTGTACCAACTTCCTTGTTTTATAAAAAAAATAAGTACCAATTACAACTTTATCGCTTTGAGAAGGGAAGAAAAAGGGCGAAACAATAAAAGAGCTTCTATTATCAGTTTACCTTGTGGAAGTGCTAGTGGACATAAGAGGAGAGGAGTGCGTTGTCGGCTAGGGTTTGAGGTAGTAAGAGAGAGAGGAGAGGAGGCCGGCAAGAGGAGCTTTGAGTGCTGTCGAGAGGCGAGGAGGTCGACGAGAGGAGGCCGGCTAGTACAGTCGAGAGGAGCTTTGAGTGCTGTCGAGAGGAGAGGAGGCCAACGAGAGGAGGCCGTCTAGTACAGTCGAGAGGAGCTTTTGAGTAGGCCGGCCAAAAAAACGAGACGGAGGAGTCGAGTGCAGTCGGCTAGAGTTTAAACGAGAGGGAGAGTCGAGAGAGAGCGTGATAGTCGAGAGAGAGGGACTTAGAAACTTGTTTTCAGAAAATAAACGAGAGGGAGGAGGTATACGCGTTATTTTCGCCAAATAAATAAATAAATATTTCAAAAATCTGTAACTTTTATTAAGAAATAAACGTTACAGATAAAAAAAAATTTAGTTTTTAAAAACTTTCTAAATTTTCTGTTTTTTTATTTATTTCAGTAATTAAATTTTTTTTGTTTCTAAATACTTTCTAAATTTTCTGTTTTTGATTTATTTCAGTAATTAAAAAATTTTAGTTTCTAAAAACTTCTAAAATTTCAGTTTTTTTATTTTCCTAACTTTTCAAAATTTTCAGATTTTTTTAAAAAAATTAACAAATAGATAAGAAATTAAAATAGCAACTAAATAAAAAAAAATTTCATTACATGTACACATGACAAAGTTAGAAATCCTAACTAAATTTGACCAACGACCTACAAAATAAAAGGAAAATTTCATTACATGTACACATGCCTTTTCTTATCTGCCCGATCTTGAATGTAGAAAATGTCTTTTCTGAATACGCCAACACACGATTACTCGTACGTATGTATTCGTGGGAACATAAAGGGAAAATGCCACCAAATTTTTTTCAAATGAGACAGATCGTATCCAAAAAGTAGTACTCCTGACCGGGAGTACTATCTCGGACGGGCAACGATCTAAATTCAGTTATTGTTCCGGTATTTTGGTCCTATATGGCAATACCATTAATTAATTAAATGCATATGCAAATTATTAATGCATGCATAATTTGACGATAAATAAAAAAATAGAAAAGTTTATGAAAATATACCTTCAATCGGAAGTAATTCTTCTCCTCTCGAATGACGCCTAAAATTACGTCCAAAAAACCAAATAATCATTAATTTAACCAAAAAAACAAAATAAAAATCGAAATTTTGCTCAAAATATGAAATATTGCTCAAATTAAATTTTTTTACCTTAAAACTGCTCTTCTTCTCTTTCTCTTTCTAATTATTATTTTTTCAGAATTTTTTAAATTTTTTTGCTATTTTTTTGAAGTGGAAAAAATAAATATGGTAAAGAGAAAAAAAAAATCTCGATTTTCCTTTGGGTGGTTGCGGCTAGAAACCCTAAAAAATATCAGGAAAATCTGTAACATTCTTTATACAAAAAACGTTACAGAAGAAAAATGATAATCTGTAACGTTTTTTATATAGAAAACGCTACAAATCTGTAACGTGTTTTATATAAAAAACGTTACAGAAGGTTTATTTATTATTTTTTTGTTTTTGGACGGAAAATCTGTAACGCTTGTTTTATAAAAAACGTTACAGATTAGATTCATTTTTTGTTCAGGCATCTATTTTTGGCAGATCTGTAACGGGTTTTAAAAAAACGTTACAGATGATCCGTTACAAAAGCCTATTTTTGTGGTAGTGAGTATCCCCCCAAGCTGGTAATTAATCGATTTTACATTCATGCAATAATATATAAAATAATTTTTCACATTGACAATTGTTATTAGTTTCTAATAAGAATCCACATCCTCTAAATTTTCACATTGAAGGGGGGGGGGGGGGATGTCAAGGGTTAAATGTTTCAGGTTCAATCTGGCCATACAATACTTCCCTAATAACAATTGATATGGCGATCACATTTACTGTTGTACCTATGAATCGAATTTAATATCACTTCATCATCTGTAAAAAAAGACTACATATGTTGAAATTGTGGACCCCAACTTTTATGGAATATTACAAATCCCTTATCCCTGAAGAGAAATTTTCAATAATTAAATAAACTAATTATATGAAATGTCAGCATTTAAAAATGAATACAGTAATTTTAATTTTTATATATATGTGTACGTTGTCACTTGTCGGCATTAGAAAATGAATACAACTAGTGTTAATCTCGCGCGTTGCGCGATTCATCTGTGTCTGTTTCGAGTATGAAAGATCACGAAAGTATAAAAGTATGCATGATGAATTGTTTAATCAAATACTAACCAACATATATATTATTAGGTGCTATTCAGCTTGCCCAATTACTCTTCCCTAGATAAATAAAACTAAAATTACAAATTGCCCAATTACTCTTCTATAGATAAATTCAAATGACCTGGAATATTTAGCTGACAACGACTCACAAATACTGAAATTCCTAAGCACGCAATCTGCAAAAAAGATAGAATAAAGAACAAATTCAACTGAAGTGGAAACATGAACTTTAAATTGGTGAAAAAAGCATAATTTGAAAGGAACAAAAGCCCAAAATCTGTAGAGAGGAAGAGATGAAGTTCGTAGTTAATATTGAAATGTTAAGTACTTACAAATCTAAAAAGGTACAATTGAAACATCCGTTCAATCTGCAAGTATAAGCGAAACATAAAAAAACATAATTTTTGTTAATAACGAAGTTGAGATACTTACAAATAGGTCACAAATCAAGAGTGTTTAAATCTGTATCACACATGAATATAGAGGCGAGCAAGAGTCGATGGACCTCACCCATCATTCACTCACTAAAAGTAAGACGTTATTAACTTAAAAAATAAATTAACAAAAATAAAGATGGCAAAATACACGTCAATTTTATTTATATTTAGGTTTCCCTTATCTGCCTTTTGTGATACCTAGAATTAGATAAAAGTTCATGGTAGACATCATACCTCTCTGTACAAAGTTTCGAAGAGAATAAGAACATGCATATTATTGGATCTGGTAACAAAGTTTTAATGCAAGCACCTGAAAAACTAATAAATTTTTAGTATAATTAAAATCATTATATGGCCCTACTAACTAATATTTTATATATAATAATATATGAAATCTAATTTTTACTCACAATGAAGCTAAGGTACACAACACATCAGAAGATCTGACACAAATCAATTATTGTGAAAACTGAGACATACCTAAAATAAATTAAGATTATAAAAAGGGAAAATTGGACGGTTGTAAAGATTCAATTGACGAACAATCAGTAATAACTAACCTGAACAACAGCAAGAGAAGATCACTAAGATTTTCTTGTAGTCATTATGTCCATTAATTCTATATTTATTAGATTTTTAGTTTAGTCACACTGCTAAGATAAAACGCAACAACAAAAGTAGCTATGTCGGTCTAAAACAATTCACTTATTGTTAAGTTAGGCTATCTAAGCTGTCAGGATATGTAACCTCGTATTAGTTCTGACTTAGGTTTCCTGTGCCCATGATTTTAACTCAGAACCATGTGCATTTGAGTATTTGACACATCCCAATCTGTGACTTCACCACATCAACCAAAATTGTAGTTACTGGAAAAGAATTTCAAAGATAAGTCAGACATTAAAAATTTACTAAAATGTGCCCTTCTGAAAAGAATTATGCCAAAAGGATCATCCAAAACTTACAATGACATCACATATATCAAAAGAAAAATACTTACTGTTTAATTGAATAGGCCCTCAGCCGTAGTACTGACCAGCATCGTATGGGTATTGCGAGCTCTAATCACAGTACGTATCTGTGTTTTCATTGTTTTCTCTAAGAGAATAGTATCCCCATGTGTAAGGGCCGTCTGTTGCATTCTGCTTGTATTATCGGGCTTTACGCTATGAAATTCTATGTTTTCACCTATAGAAAAGAAAATATGTTTATCAAAAACTTAAATAGTGCTAGATTTATATGAGCCATAAACAATATTAAAGAAAGAATCTGATAGTACCTCACGCCTCACCTTTTCTTCCCGATGCATTCCCAACCAAAGGGGTTGAACCGACCATTATAAGAATCAAGACGGGCCTAACAAATTTCAGAAGCGCAGTTCTTATAACAATACCATACAATACTATTGGAGCTGATAAGCAATAGGCAGTACTGATTTCCTAACTTTAATACTGCCACTAAGTTGTACAAAGCAAAAAAAGATACTAAACCAAAAGAAAAATCAAAATTGATGTTACCATCAGAAAATTGCACTCAGATTATTCGACTCCATACATTCCCTTTGACAGCTTGCTACTACATAGCCTAAACCCTTAAAAGAAATCGAGATTAATCTAGCAAGATCATATGGAACCACAAAATCATATATGAGCATCTTTTTACATTGATTATCCACAGAGATAAAAAGAAATAAAAAATTAACCTATGCTAAGGCTATATAAAAAGAATTGCATATCAATCCGAGAAACATCAAAAATCCTCATGCATAGTGGACTCTGAACAAAACTTAACAAATTTGATTGTTTCTTAAATTCAACCAGACAATGAAACCTCAATTTAATCGGCTTGCCTTCTCGTAACTTAACATTTTGCAATTATGCTCCTTTGTTGGTCCTTTGATATCTAGATTGTTCTTCATGGGGAAAAAAATGTTAGATAGAATAACAAAAAAAAAAAAAACTATGAGCAAATTTATTGTATGGTCCAACGCTAAAGTTGCAACCTTTGAGAATCAAGTGAGACAATTGAAGGCTTATCGCTATTTAACCTCATAATTACTTTTCTCAACGGGAATAGATACCAGAAAGAGAACTTTCCTAAGGAGGGATGCAGCCAGGATCTAGATAGACAATCCTCATCAGCTCTCACGCCCTATTTGTAAAAGAAATAAATAAGTAAAATATTCAGAAACAAAACCGAATTTGAAAAACAATCACAGAATCAACCTTCACCGAAGTTGAGGTCGGCTGTGTGCTTTCACCTACTCTTTATCTGCTTCTCTTCTAGCACAAAAGAGAACAATGACTTATTTTTTTTAGGCCAACATTTCCTTCGCTTAATTGCGTGGAAAAAGCAAGGAGAATGCCAAATCAGTGATAAAGGAGGAGGGAGAGGTTTTGTGCGTGGAAAAAGCGAAGATGGAGACAGAGGCGTCTACTGCTGCTGGGGTTCGGCGGAGACTCGTCGATGTAAAGGGAAAGGAGTCGACGGAGATCGCGAGAGAGAGGTGCTCGACTGATTGAAGAGAGAGAAGGGTGTTGTGCTTCTAATAAAAAAGACGGAAAGATCGAAGACTAAGTTGGAAAGATCCAACGGTCAAGATTGATCGGATGACGTACTGGTGACGTCATCAAAATCACTGTAGAAAAGGACCCTGGAAATGGAGTATTTTTGATAATTTCAAATAATTGAGTGTATATTATTGTTGTACTTGTAATACGAAAGGTATATCAATTAATGTTAACACCCTAATCTGCTATAAATGTCCATGTTGTAACTGCATCTGCCTGGAACTTTCGTTTTACCATCCAATATATGTTAATAATATTATCTGTACGTCAGCTTTTGTTTTTTTACCAGTCCATTTTCATCCACACGATGTACATTGCCTTAAGTAAATAGTACCCCCCAAAAAAAATAAATGAAATGGTATCGAGTCACTATCATGCATGCATGATCAAAGCATGACAATAAAATGCGTAGTAAAGTTGAGTCCCAACTCCAAACTCTCTTGGCTGATGTAACCTTTTTATATACTGTCGTTTTAAGTTTCAACTTTAACTTCTTTTCGTCTTCTTTATCGAAATACTGAGAAATCTAGCTATCGTCTAGTCAAAGGAACACTTTCGTATTTGAGCATCTTTTATCCTTTTCCGCTATTATAAAGAAAAAGGCGTTTCAATAAGAACTTTGCAATTTTGAGTTCACAAAACTCTTTTTATCAAAAAGTATGAAATACGATGTATATCGCAACAGTCTCTTCCGCATCACTAGTAGGATTGATTATTTGAACCAATTTAACACAGTCGATTCCAAAATTCAAAATTGATACGCTCGAGTGCTCGATTTCAATATAAAACTAACAAATAAAAATCAAGTAGATACATTAGGTTTTCTTTATCTCGCTCAAGTGCTCTAAACTTATATATATAATTTAAATGTCTAGCACATTCTTAAACTTTTTGGAAAAGTACCATATTTATTGAGAAACAAGGGGTCTTAACGAGACGTCTAAATCGATGTTTGTCCAATGTCCTCTGAGTATGTTTTCAATGCTCCATACGTTTCAAAACTTTATAAAACCATCCAATACGTTTCAAAACTTTTGGAACTGTTTAAAACCTTTCAGAATTAAAATATCATACGAAATATTCAAAAGGGTATATATCTACAGATTATGATTGGAGGGGTAAATTTCCAAAATCAAAGATTAGAGGGGATATTTCCAAATACATAAGATTTATGGGGTATAGGACTGATTTTTCCCAAAATATTATTTAGGAACATTTTCAAATTGAAAAAAAGTACTGCAGTGATTCTTGTTCGATTTAGATGGAAAAAATTTAATTCTAATTCTATGTTCCAATGTGGATTTATTAGGCCATAATATGGCTTTTGTAATGAATATAAAAAATAGATTAAACTATTATCTTAAGAGAAAATGAGGTTAATTCTCGCTAAGAGCGGAAGCGAGATAAATTGTGTATTTTAAATGACCATGTTTACAAAAATATATATATATATATATATATATATATATATATATATATATATATATATATGTAGCTTAACTGTCGAATTTTTTTTTACACCTAATATATAACTCTAAAAACGATAAAAGCACAAAAGCATTCCTTGCTTTTTTTTTTTTTTTTGGGGGGGGGGGGGGAGGGAGGAGGATTGGCACCTGAACTTTTTATTTTGTTAGTTCTTAGGTTTTTTTTAAAAAGAACTAAGACTCTACATCCGCTGTCATAATAAAGATGCATTAATTGGTGCAATGCAATAGACTTTGCTTGTGGACAATCGGATTGAAATCAAACAATTCTAAACAAAACAACAAAAGGTTTTCGTTGGAATTAAAAAAAATGTGATTTTGGACCATTTGATTTTGATCAGACGGGCTTATAAAAATTATAGTACCCAGATGTCATACATTTTATGACAACATTTTATGTGTAAAAGGACTACTAAGTTTTAAGTTTATTAAAAAATGAAGAATGCTGATAATCTGGTTAGCGTCTCGGATAAATTTGAACTCAATCTAAGGGCTCCAAGACAAGGATTTTTGGCTGCTCTGGGTTGTCCTTGTCCACCAAGCTTTAAGGACTATACATCTAGGTTTAATTAAGCCTCATATATAATTAATTTTGTGCAAATACAAAATACTTTTTTTTTCTTAAAATTCATGAGCCACAGCATGAATGTTCTCATGTCTTTCAAAAGATAATCGGTTCTCCACTTCTCCATATATCGTGGTTAACGGAAACGGTACGATTCGGCGTTTTGTTAAACTGAACAACAAAAACGGTACGATTTCGTTAACCATTATGTTTAACGAAATGGTAAACAGCATATACAAAATATACGATTTTGGTAAACGACATGTGCTATTTTGTTCCAGCTTCTGTTTCGTTTGCCGCTCCGTTATCAAAACGCAAAAATCAACGCTGCCACTAGCCGTTTCATTATCATTTCATATTACGGCGAAACGGTGAAATGGTAGATGTTGACAGGCCTACCTCTCATCATCATGCCAAAATTGCTTCTCCAACTTTATCTGGAATAACGAAATGAAAACAGTACCTACTTTCAGTACATGGTACGAGAGCATTATTGGTTGATGAGAAATCTCTCTCTTTTGCACAAGTAAGAAGATAATGGCGAAACGAACGATATATATATGAATCCGTACGAAAGGCTGCTACGTGCAATAATTTTGTTCACTTAAACAGGAATAATTGATAACTCACATCTAACATGGTACATTGTGGGTCTGGCGATATTTTGTTTTTCTAGTAATGATGATGATGCATGTGATCATGCCCCCCCCCCCCCAAAGTAATCGTCAGACTATTACCATTTCCATCATGATTAAATATTAAATAGTGATTTAAATAATTTGCAGAATGTAGTAGGAATTCAACGCCATCTTATTCTTCGGGTTGTTGGACGAATCCTCATCCGCTCCCGCGCGGGACCGTCCAGTGCAGTCTATGAACCGTCCGATCTGATTTGGACGATTCGGTCCTATCAATCTGGTTACATGCACGGAGCTCCCTTTACCATTGAGATTAAATCATACGGCTGTGATTCTTGCGCTGCACAGTCCCGCGCGGGACTGGATTTCGTTTCGTTGTTGGACACGATAACCCTTCCCAGTATTCTTTCTTTAATTTGTACATGAACTTTGACAAAAAAAAAAAATGGTTGATAATTATTTTTATTTCGTAAGGAATTCAAATCTTAAACTATATTGCTTGTTGATTGAAGTATAATTTGATTTACGCTGGTAATTTATTGACCCATAATTCGTTAAACCAAAAATAAAAAAAAAAGGCAGAATGAAACCTGCAAATGGTCTCACAATATTTTACTTACTAAATTATTTTCCTGTCTTTTCTTTTGCACTCATGCGCACAGCGCACTGCATGCATATTTTGCCATGAACAATCCGAAATGAAATTCAGTCTCGCGCAGGACCGTGCAGAGCAGGAATCACAGCCGTCTGATTTAATCTCAATGGCAAAAGGAGCCCCGTACATGTAACTAGATTGATAGGTCCGAACCGTCCAGATCATATCGGACGGTTAGTAGGCTGCGCTGGACGGTCCCGCGGGAGCGGATGGGGATTGGAACAATCCGGAATTATGAGCTGGAATGGCGTTTAGAAAGCAGTGCATATTCTTTTACTTTCAATTTTGGTGAAAAAAAAAGTACAAGTTTTGATTTAAAAGGTCATGTTGGGCGAGAATCCAAAAGGATCCTGTGTTGGATCCAATCTTTGCCACTGCCGCTGAAGTCTCAACTGGAACAAGATTTCAATCAAAAAAAAAAAAAACTGGAACAAGCACTGTCCAGTGTCCTCTGGATTGCTCTAGTCAATATAATTAACCTCTGTGCAAATCTGATCCGACCAGTTCCTTTTATTTATTGGCATGATGTGTACCTCAATCCACAAAACTTCACATACACCCCTGTGAATTTTCAAATCATATCAACTGCCTTTGCAAATTCAACTTTTTCAAGTTCCCCCTAGTTGTGTCTGTAGTACTACTAGATTACTGGTAATCAATGTTCTTATGATTACTAGGTTGTCACATTTCATTTACGTCAATGTCTTTATATCATATCGCTTTTATTTTCAAATTGATTTGTAAGATATTATATATATTTTTTAATTCAACCTGTTTGATTTAGACTAAACACATCACAAAAGTTCGTTTGAGTCAATTGAAATTACTATATAATTTCAACAGGTCTATGTAAAAAAAAAAAAAAAGAAAGTAATAGCAAATACGAGTTCCCATCGGGTGCGTTTGGATAGGTGTGGGAAGAAGGGAAGAAGGGAAGAAGTGAGAAGAAGTATTGGGAAGTGTGTAACTTTGTGAAGAGTTTGAATTGTTTATAATTTTTTTTCTTCTTCTTCCTTCTTCTTCTTCTTTCTTCCAACAATCCAAACGCAGGCATCGATCAATCATATATTTGTGACAGATTTGTCTCTATAATACTGGTAAGTGGTAACTATCATCAAATGTCTTCTAATGCTAGATTGTTAAACATTTAATTACCATCTGTATATCGTGTAATAAATTTCTATAATATGTTATATCCATGACAACAATATATCTAAATTGTGTCATCAATTTGACTGCATTTTTTTTTGGTTGATTAGTGTCAGAAGCATAACTAGATGCATTGTGTTATGATATGTTAATCATTACTCGTGAAGTTCCATAATTAGCATCAAAATAATAGTTGAATAAAAATTTTGCATTCAATATTAATTGTTTATATGCTCTACAAAAAAATGGATCAATGGTGCACATGTGAATAAAATACTGATATTAATTGAAATATTCTGAGATGATTCCATTCTCTATCCGTCACATGAAAATGTTCCGGCCTCTAATTAGGTTGCAGCATCCTCAATAATTAATGGCACTATAGATAAATGCCTGTGGAATTTTGAAAAATATATTTTTTGTGATAATGACAAATGATAGTACGAAATTCATTGTATTGTAAAATGTGGGGACGAAAGATTTATTGTGTAAATATTGCATTAATTGACTAATTTAAAGGCAAGCCATTGGCACCTAGTGCTTTTATTGGGCTCCACTTTGCACCAAACGTATCGAACCACGTCAATAGAATGCTCAGTTTGCCTGTCTAGTTAGATTCCTAATTTTGGTTCATGTTATTTTCTTTATTTCTTATAAATTATTGCCGTTAATAATTACTGCAATTATACGCGTAATAACTAATAACGTAATTACAATTTTCAGTTTTATCGAGGATGGAATCGTACTTTAATTTTTTTCGAGTTTTAACCACAAATTTTAAAGATATAAACGAGTGAGATAAAAAATTCTGTAGCAAGAAAATATAAAAAAAAATTGGGTAAAATATATAGAAAACATGTAATGATTTTCAGTTAAAAAAATAATTAAGACAATGCACAAGAAAATACATCTTTAATTGGGTCGGAATTTATTAACTCCGTGCCTTTCTTGTCGCACATTAAAAAAAAATGCTGGGTCGGAATACCTTCAAAGTTTTCAACTGTCCCTTAAACCTTGAGGGGCCGTTTGGATCAAGTGGAAATTTGGAAATTTTTTTATTCTTAGACATAAATTTATTATAAACAATCCAAACTCTTCACAAAATTATACACTTCCCACTTTTTTATGCCTAGAAATAAAAAATTTCTCCTATTCCTAAGCGATCGAAACGGCCTGAGATCGTTTTGGTTTGGCGTCCATTGCTAATAACGCATAAGAATAGCGGCTCCCCCAAAGTTTTTGTTGATGTATCATATAATGTAAATAGGATTTAAGGAATTATATAATCGATGTATTTTTAAATAACTTAATCTCTTCAAAAGAATCAAAACTCTCTCAAAATTTGTAGAGAAAGGAACCAGTCATCAATAATTTTTGCAGTGTACATAGTTCAGTCCCATTAAACATATTGGTCATTGGTCAAGAGCTAAGGAGAGAACAAGACAAAGGGGAAAAAACAACAAGGCTCAACACGAAAGAAGAAAATAAAAGATTATGACAAACAGATAGGAGAACTAGAGATATATACTCGAAGGCGATAGCAAGAAAATAATTAAAAATACCACAATTTATTTTTCAGAAGAAAAATAATTTATTAAGGCAGCAAAGAAAGTTTTGATGAAGTGTCTTTTTAGTGCAAAAATAAGCATAATTATCTACACATAATACATAGATACATATATACATTTCCATTGTGTATGCAATAAAAGAATTAACTTTCACTCTGTTGATACTTATGGAGATTGTGGGTTGGAAACTCACTTAAGAAATTTTTTATATGTCAGAAAAATTCTAGCGCCACAACTTTATAGTGCTATCAAATATCACAATTTTAATTTTCATCGTAATTAAATTTTTTTAGATTTAAATGTTAAATCCAAACCGTTGATCTTGTACAACTTAACAAGTGATGTGTTTTCATATAACTTTAATTAAATTTGGACTTGATTTGATATTTGATCAATAGGTTAAAAAATGAACGAATCTTGCCAACAATAACATATTAATTGTAATTCGTTCATAATTTAACCTCTTGATCAAATATTAAATCAACTCTAAATTTTATAAAACTTATATAGAAACGGATCGCTCGTTAAGCTGTACAAGATTAACGATTTGTATTTAATATTTAAATTTTAAATTTTTTAATTATTGACGAAAAGTAAAATTGTGATATTTGATGGCACTCTAAAATTGTGGCACCATAATCTAATTATATGCTTAAACTTGAGAAATTTAACTTCATATCTTAAAATAATACATATGCAATAAAAATATAAATATCTTGCCAGCTTCCTGGCTTGAATTTTACCTCTCGTAAAATGAAACAAACAGTTGATGTTTTTCTAACAAGAAAAAAAAAACGATTTGGATAAATTAACTTGTATTTTATATTAACAGAACGTGCTGAGTAAAAGAAAGACTGTCAATATCTTAAAATACTCCTCAAATTTCATACAAATTTGGCTCCAAAAATTCACACTTTTCACAATTACAATGTCGATACGAACCAAACTAATTTGAGGCATGCAAATTGCATGACAGCCTGTGCAACCGCCGAAGTTTGTTAGGCACCAATGAAATTAGGACGCAACGCCAATGGGGCAAAAAGGGAAGGAAAAAAAAAGAGGAAGAACAAGACGCGAAAATATACAGTTCCAGACTTCCAGTCATGCGATTTATTTATTAATTTTTTCTTTTTTTTGTTTTCTGGATAGTTACTGAGTTCAGTAGTAGTTCATTCCAGACTCGTTCTGTTGCCGATAATTATCACTTAATTTTGCTACAAAAAAATGAAGTCGTTTTTTTTCTAACTTGCGAAGGCGAACAACAACCTTTTACATTAAAAAAGAAATCTTACCAAAAAAAACATATACTCTTTATTATTTTTTTTTGTTGCTTTGCCCACTATATTTTCTGTTGCACACATTCTAGAAGTCAACCCATCCACCATAATTTTTGTTATCTATCTGATGTTACTGTTAAAGTGTTAATTCGAGCATTATAATTCTGGCACTGTATTAAATAATTTTATATGGAGTTCAAATTAATATAACGCCTTTTTTAGTATCTATTAAAATGAATTTTAGAAGATATGAGAGAGAACGAAAGGCCATGAATGATTGTAGACTCGGATGCAAACGGAGAACATATATATGCGCCTACCCTAATAATCCTTATCATGATCCCAAATCCAAAAGTATATTCAAATCAGGTTGTAGTAGTCAAATAGCCATCAAGATCCCACAATTAAAATTGATATAATTGTCTAGGTTAAGGGTCGCCATCTTTCAAAGTGTGAAATTGGGTCCCACAATAATTCAGCTAATGAGTTCCATTTGCACAAACCTCTTCTTGAAATAGAATGGTTTTGAAATTTTTGATTGTGTGGTTTTTCAGAAATCAAGGGGCCAAAACATAACATTTGATGTTAATCCCTCATAGCAACGTATGGACCATATTTGGGAGATTTATTTAGCTAGTCAGGTCCCTGTATATTTACTAGATTTGAATGCACGTGTCAATTCGATTGCGATGGCACTTTAGAAACCGTCAACTGTGAAAATTACATGAAAGGTTAAAAATTTCGAATAGAAAAACAAATTGATATTATTAAAGGGGGTGTAGATACAATTTTTGTGAGGTATCGGCAATATAGTTAGGAAGTGTATTTCTACAATAGTTAAGTTAAATGTACATTTTATAATAGTTTAGTGAGTATTATGCTATAGTGGAATAAGTATTGAAATAAATATACAAGTTTATTAAAATATCGAGTATATATTTTATATTGAAAGAAGATGAGAGATGAGAGATGAAAGAGAAGATAAAAAGTCTATTTTTTTTTAACCACTCAGAAGATAAAAGATGATATATCTTCATGTTTATTCCCTTCCCTATTCTTTATTTTTGATGCAACCAAATACATCTGTTTAAAAATAATAGTACATAAAACTCAAGACAGCACACCCCTGTAAATTTAGGAGGAACACCAAATTGGGCTACTAAATATTCTATAAAATACAAAATAAAATGACATGCAATTTCACTTAAGAGCAAGGCAATTTCACTTAGGTCATGGATTCGAAATTCGACTGAAGGATCCTTTGTAACGTTTAATTTCGAAATAAGTTAGAAAATTTGACTTCCAAAAGAAAACGACATGCAGAAGATTTTTTTAAATGCGCAAATTATTACGGACATTTTACTCTCTAATCTCTCTTGGCCAATTTAGCATCGAGATACAACACAAATAACTCGATTAAAAGGTGCATGAAAAGGACATAAACTCGCTTGATAATGTTAAGAAATTTCTGAAAGTTTGAGAGCACTTTTCCTCAAAAATGTTTTAAGAAAGAAAAGCCCAAAACTGTTTCCCATAAACAACAAATAGATGTCCAAATAGGCTTCAAACACCTAACTCGCACGCTTAGTTCAAAAAACCCTCCACTTATTAAAGGAGGTCCAAATAAATAAGCCTCCATCTCCTTCCCACTTTGTGCTAAACAAATAAATTATTAATCCCCACAGCTTTAAAAGCCTCCTCAAAAGACCCAGCACCGCTTCCAAGTTCCTCTCTCTCTCTCTACTCTCTTGTACTCTTTTCTTTCTTCATTCTCACTAAAAAGAATTAAAGCTTGCTCCAATGGCGGAAGCAGGCCCAGAAGCTCTCCAGTACAAGGTACCAATTACACCAATTACTAGCTTGCCATTAAGGATCATTCTTTAAATCTTCTTTGCACAAGAGAAAGCTCTTTTTATGATTTGTACATGTCTTTTTTCCTTTCCCCCCTTCTCTTTTGTATTAATTTTCCTTCTCTTTCCTTTCAGACTTTGTTTCTGAAGGTCTCTATCCATTGCGAAGGATGCAAGAAAAAAGTTCGAAGAGTTCTGCAAAACATGGATGGTACGAACTACAAATTGCTTCTACACCCAATAAATTTATGTAATAGAAGTCCCAATCTAATTATACAAAAATGGAACGGGTATATATGGTACAGTATACCACCTTTTCATGCCAGGTTGAACTCGGTCAAAAGAAAAAAATCAAGTCGGTCGAGGCAGTAGCTTTTTTCTTTTCTGTAATTACCTTATTTTTGTGAAAAAAAACCTGATCATCTCATCTCAATCTCACTCTCTTCAGAAAATAAATCAGAAAGGGTGAAATGCTGCATTACCTCATCAAATTGAATTAAAGAAATTATCTGATGGTTCATGAATTGTACTTCCCCATAAAATTGACAAATTGTTCTATATTTTGTGAAATATTCTTCAATTTTTAATTTAACAATTGTAATCATTACCTCTTAATTTACTATGCTTAATTATAGGGGTTTACAAGGTTGAAATTGATTCACTCCAACACAAGGTAGCCGTTACTGGCAGCGTAGATTATGACATGCTAATAAGAAGATTGAACAAATATGGCAAACAAGCATCGATCTGGCCAGAGGCGAAAAAACCTGGTGGCGACCAGAAGCCTACCTCATCAAATGACACTAAAAGCATGAACAATGAATCCAATAGCAAACCCAAAGACAAGGAACTTAAAGAGAGCTCTGATATCCCGAAAGAGAAACAACCAGAGCCGGCAAAGGACAAGGGCTCAGATAAAGGGCCTGAAAAGGAGAAGGCAAAAGAAAAACCCAAAACTGAGGAGAAAACAACATCCAAACCACAAGAAAAGGAAAAAGAAAAAGAAAAGGAAAATGTTGTAGAAAAACAGATGCCAAAAGAAAAAGAGAAGGAGAAACCAAAAGAACAGTCAGAACAGGAAGCAACACAGAGTAACAGTGGCCAGAACAAGAAAGAGAAGAAAGAACAGAGCGAGAAAGAGAATGAGAGCAGTGGCAAAGAAGAGGGACCAGTTGCAAAGGGACTCAACCCCATGCAACCCAATCAGGAATTCATGTACCCATCATATTCGTATCAGTATCCGCCTCAACCGATCATGAGCTACCATATGGCACAACCGACCTCGAGCCAAGCTTACTACCAACAACCACCGATGCCCGGTATGCAAGGATACATGTACCCATACCAGAATCCACATCCTTACCCATACCCGTATCCTTATGGGGCTCCATCTGAGTTTAATTATGGTAGTACAGCTGAATCATCTACGCGAGGGGAGGATACTTTTGGTTATTTCAACGAAGAGAATGCGAATTCATGCAGTGTTATGTGAGCTAGGTTTCTTCATCATCTTTCTTTCTTTCTTTCTTTCTTTTTTTGTAAGATCTATTATTTAGAGTTATGGAATGGTTGTTGTAGATGAGGTGTCGTGTAAGATGTTGAAGATGACATCTTTGGATGCATGGTTTTATTAGTTTAATTAATTAAATTGAGGAGCCAATTAGGTTTGTAGTGTTATCGCTTTGGTAACTAGAGACTAATAGGATTTTAACGATTTCCTACTAAATAATTTTGTTTCAATTTTATCACTTATAGGCGCCATTAGGAACTGCTGTGTAGATTTATAGAGTTTCTTTTATTTCTGTATTTTTGCTTAATTGCTTTAGTTGGAAGTACAAACAATATTGATTGATTGTCGCCGGGAGATTTTGTATGGGATTATGCAATTGTTTTGTAAGGTTTGATATGATCTTAAGCTAATAATTAATCCTTTTTTGTAGGTTTTTTTAAAAAAAAATATTTAACTCACTAACATAATTAATCAGATGGTAGTAGGACTAATATACCAGATGGAAAAAGATGCTATAGGCGCCAGAGGTAACAGATTATGTAGAAATGACACTGGACTAGCAAAAATGATATTTAGTGTGTTCTGGCTCGCGAGGGGTGTTTGGCCAAAAAAAAAAAAAAAAGAAAATAAAAAACTATAATATATAAGTTATGTATTAATTTATATTTTATATAAAATTTGATCATATCTGAATAATTTATATATAATTCGAGCTTAATTTTTTATATAGAACTCATCGAGCGCTCATGAACCGAAGTGAAATTTCCTCTGAGTTTAGCTGACATTACGATCTACGTAACTAAAAAAGATAGATTACATTATTTTACTTGACATTGAGGAAGTTCTATTAATACAAGTTTGGTTTTGTTGCCAATATAGTAACGATAACAATATTCAATGTATCGTAATTTTCATGAGTGATCCTCAATAAAATTAAAATGTTCAAATCAAAATTTGATTTGCAGGATGAAATTTTTGTATGTCATACTAAGTGTTTGACAGTAATTGTATGCCTCAAATTTAATAATCACAGGAAATATTGTCCTAATGCCATCTTACGAAATTTGAATCACAAGATGATTCCAAAGTTCTCAGTTATGCAAGATGTGATATCTTATACTTTCCGTTTGGATAGGTGTGGAAAGAAGGGAAGAAGGGAAGAAGTGGAAAAAAGTATTGGGAAGTGTGTAATTTTGTGAAGAGTTTGAATTGTTTATAATTTTTTTCTTTCCTTCTTCCTTCTTCCTACTTCTTCTTAACGCATCCAAACGGAGACATATATTAGTAAGTTTTTCTTTCCTTCCTTTTTGTTTATTCCATGATAGAGAATATACTACAGGTACAAACAGAAGATCCTACAAAAATATGCAGATTGTCAGAAACAGTTTATTAACATAAGCTTATTTAATTATCAACTTTTCATTTTTGAATACTTATTTGATATCATCAACTTTGGAGCTTATGTTGTCTATATTACTCATGTTGTTTTCGTTAGTTCTGGTCATGAGAAAGACCTCTTTTGGAGGAATGGTGTGCTTAATGGAAGTTTTGATCATGCCAAACTGGTCGAACTCTGGTGTGATTAAACAAGAAGGCAAATAACAAGAAAAGAAAAGAGAGTTGTTTGCTGGCAGATTTGTATTTGTTTTGTTTTCATTTTACATTTTTCTTTGAAAGTTTGTTTGGAGGTGTCTGTTTGTAATGATTTGGGGCTAACATTCTGTAATTAAATATCACATTATGTGAAAGAGGCCTAAATATCCTCTACAAGGTTTTCCTCAATTGCATGGATATGCAATTTAGTTAATCAATGCTAACTAGCAAATTAGTTGAAAATTTTGAATATGAAAATTGCGCAAATGTAAACCATTAAATTATTTGTTTCTTGTTCACACAAAATAAATAATGGGTGAAACTTAGTAAATTGTGGTGAGATCATCATATTAAAACATCAATAAAATGAATTCTTCATCGATTAGGTAATTTTAGTGATGTTCTTGTTAATAGATGAACTTTAACCTGATGTCTTACTAAAAAAAAAAGAGGATTAAGACACATGTAATGGATTTTCATTTTATGTGAATAAATTGAGTAAAAGATGTAAGGCAATTCGATTCATTCTTTGCAGAAAGTTTTTTTCTAACAATAATTGCATGGAATTTAATATACAGTGTGATTGCAGAAGAAATGTGAAGGATTCTGGTTAGTGCGCTGGAGGTGACAAAACAAAATTTGTGGGTCATAGTCTCATAGAGCCTCTAGCTAAGTGGGACTTGAACTGTACTGCCCCAATAAATTAACATTAATTGCTATGAAAAATAATGGCACGGATTGTTGTAGAGGGGTTTTTGGTTAGTGAGCCTTGGATAGGTAATAGGTTTACAGGCAACCATTAAGCACCTTGGCTGCTGCGCCAACATAAATATTTATGTAGACTTGGTCTTAATACATACAAGTTTAATTTTGTGGCATCGTTCTACCTCTGTTTCTATACTGGTCTGTTCCAGGTGTGCTTAGTTTGTTTCTAGGAGAATTTATACATGTCCGTCAAAGTAGTTACGTATAAAGGTAGTTATAAAATGTGGTGGGTCCCAAGGAACATAGGGATATATTGAGTTGATGCGTCTCTCAATAAAGGTCTCTAGAGTGGTCCGGTACAAACCTGAACAACTACTGCAGCTGCTATTTCCTATATTTGACTCTGAGTCTGTGACAGTACTTGAGCGCTCGACCCTCTCTCCACTATCCAGTGCTGATATTAAAAGGGATCTGCTTTTGCATCTTTGTTTAGATTTCTATTTAATTTTTTTTTGACTTGTAATGTGCCCTGCCAACATTGTTTTTCTTTAATTTTGTATTTTCAAAAGAATTATGAATGGTCTAGTTGCATTTACATAAACAATGTTTGAAGGTGGTTCAATTTGCTAATATATCAATTTGGGAGTTGTTTTTCTGTGTATTGATCTGTCTTTATCTGAAATGACAAAGAAGGGGAATTTTTTCTCTTTTTTTTTGTATTTGAAACTTATCAAAAGTTGAACCACAGATTTAAGGTGAGATTCTCTGTACTAATTTAGACATTTAAATGGGTATATAGGTCAAAAGGTATCTTAATTCTAGCAGCAGGCTTATGGCCTTTAATATTTGTTACAGCAAGATTCCAAAGACACCTCAGATGTTGTTAAGAACCATTCAGCAATCCAATCTCATTCTCAGCAGCTTTTTGAAATAAACAAATATCCTTAATTTTTCCTTTGCAGTTTATTAAACTTGTGTTTCAGAAGGAAGGATTGTTTTTTTTAATCAGAACCACATGTAGCCAGGTACTATTATTAGTTGAATAATTTAGCCAACAACACACTTAATTATGGCTCTGAGGCATTTAATGTGTTCTCAGATCTCACACTTTTGAGATTTGACTTAACTCTCCACTACCTCTTATCATTTTTCTCCAAAATTCTAAATTTCTAATTATGCCAAACTTAAGAATTTTATAGTGCACCTAACCAGTTGTTTGATCATTTTCTGGACTGTGCATATATATTGTTAAATGATACTCTGATAGTATGGCTCTTTTTAAGAAGTTTGGCCTATGATGGGTATTGCATGCAGTTAGCAGTTGCTTGAATAATGGTATACAGCCAAACATAACATGTTTCTGGTAAAGGTACTAATTAACTTTTCAATTATTATATATGTAACACTTGTTTCTATTTTTATAGTATTTATTTATTGTGTAGTATTACTCTCCACTGAATAGCAGAACCCATTGCACTGGAATACAATGAATTCCTGCCACAGATGTACATTTGCACCGTGAAAAAGGATGAACTATACTAACCGCAGCCAATTTTCAGGAGCTGTTGATTGCGAGAGGGTCTGGAAAAAGGGTTAAGATTTCCAACGATATTTTAATTCTAAGGAAAGAAAAAGGAGAAAAGGTTGGAGTCTGACATGGAATTGCGTAGGCAGTGACTCTGCCAGAAAAGGAAGGAATTGATAGGGCCCAAGAAATGGTCAAATTATATAGAGAGAAAAAAAAGGAGGTTTTATGGCCCATTTAAAGCCCTGGGTTCTCATTTGTTCCTGTAGATTCTTAGTTGAGAAGTAACCAAACAGCGAAATGAATGCAGTAGATTCTCACTGCCTAGATGGTGATATCAATGTCATGGCAACTTTATA
This sequence comes from Rhynchospora pubera, assembly GCA_028095005.1. NCBI lineage: Eukaryota > Viridiplantae > Streptophyta > Magnoliopsida > Poales > Cyperaceae > Rhynchospora > Rhynchospora pubera. The sequence continues at coordinate 153,051,188 of CM051462.1, read as the reverse complement.
GCTGGTTATATGGTTTATGTTAATAAAAAGCTTGGTTCGTTTGGGAACACCACTACCGAGGCAACTTTGGTAGGTAAATCTGTGTTAATGGAATCAAGAATTTATGTATGGATTTTTGGTTGTGTTCTAGATATTATAAACTTTTGGATGTTTGGTGTCCATGTCTTTTCAAGTTTCAATTAAGTGAGAAACTTTTCTTTCTTTGTTTTCAAGTGAGATTTAGTTTTAATAATAGCTCGACACGTTTGGGGACAAATTTGTGTTAATGGAAGACTTATATGGACGGATTTTGGATTGGATTCTAAGATATCATAAAGTTCTGGATGTTTGATCCAATATCTATTTTGGGTAAATATATAAATTTTAGACAATTAAGATGTCATAGTCACTTTAGACTATTCGATATAAAAAACCTGATCAGTCAATTAAAACAGCAATACGGAATTGTGAGCTGCATTGACTTGAGTTTGCTTCAAATTGGTACCAAAGTATAATACAAAAGTATCAATTATATTATATACAAGTTTATTGAACCTTTGAAAGGCTAATCATTTCAAGCATCACGCTTGAAGATTTCTTGCACGTATAAACTTGTATACTTGTAGTCAAATAATCAATCCTAATCTAGTGTCACCCAGTCACCCTGCATTTGTTCTGTTATGCTGATTTACTTCCTCTGCAATCGTTCAAGGTAGAATCACATATTACTTAAAAATACTTCTAAGAAACTTTTGAGAAATTTCTAGCAGACCAAAAACAGTTAAGATGAAACAATTGAAACTTTTTCTTTGCTTAAAAATACTTCTAAGAAAAATCTTTAATTTTAAGTACAGAGCTAGGGACACTATCACACTAACGTTTAGTAGGAAACTTTTGCACTTTTATAATTAAGAAAATTGTGATAACATACAATAGGATCTTATTCAATCCTTTAGCTAGTATTTTACACATATTTATAAAGAATTAAAGATTGAAACTGTTAATTATTGATATTCGAAATCAAAATTTCCCTTTATGTAAATTTTTTTTTTAATTACTTATGACTCAGCTTAGGAAATGATATCAAACGTAGCGGCTTGAGATTTCTCTCATGGATCAGCTTCTTTGGATAACTTATGTCATTGAAAATTCCATTTTGAATTCTAGACAACACTTCAAAAATATATAAATAAACCATTCCCAAATCCCAATTGATGTACCTCTGTTTGTCTCCATGTATGTAGTTAACCGCAGCCGCTATGCAACTCCAGATTTGTGTTAGCAGGCTGTGTGTAATTTATCAAGATTTCACAAAAAAAAAAAAAAACATCAATCCTTAAGCATTTACAGAAATAAAGCTGCACAATACAAGTCGCACTGAAAATAATAATAATAATAATAATAATAATAATAATAATAATAATAATAATAATAATAATAATAATAATAATATTTAATTACTTGAGGATTCTCTGACGTAATATCTTTTAAAGAGGTGCAAGTAGTTTTCGAAAAATTCTTATAATTGAGTAGTTTTCATAATTTCTTTTTCCTGAAAATTTAATATTTATTGAAAGAATTTCTTCATAGAAGTGGGATAGGTGTGGGAAGAAGGGAAGAAGGGAAGAAGTGGGAAGAAGTATTGGGAAGTGTGTAAATTTGTGAAGAGTTTGGATTGTTTATAATTTTTTTTCTTCTTCTTCCTTCTTCTTCTTCTTTCTTCCAACGATCCAAACGCACCCAGAAAAAGAAAATCACAACTTTTCTTTCTTCTCAACTTGAATCTTTCTGTTCGCCTATTACCACCTATTCAAGTTTCCAGAAACTCATTCTACAATTCTCATTTCCTCTGCAATAATTCACTGGTTGTGCCTGATGCAAAATTTTCAACAAATTTCGTAAGAGTTCTGTATTTCCACTTTATTTATACATCACCATCCACATGCAATATTTTAAACAATTGGATATATGTATTTTTTAAGCCAAATTGACTTAGTTTAAGCTTGAAATTGAAGTGTATGGGATGACGACAACATGTACTTATATAATTGCAATCTAAAAAAAATGAACTTATATAATTATTTAAAGAAATATAACACAATAAGGATGTCAATACAGGATAATAAAACAATATTCAATTGGATAAAGTTAAAAAAATAGTTAATTACGCACCAACCTATTATAATGTCCTTTGCTAGTTTTGTTGTATTTTTTGAGGTAAAGGGGATTCTCTTGCGGTGACAAATGGCAAACAAGGGTGAACTTTCCCTCACACAATTGACACAAGTTATTAAAGCGTAGATAACTACAATGGCCGTAACAATTTGTTGCCATCCGAAGAAACCAACATGTAAATCTTTCATTTTTTTTTGTGTGTTATGTTATTTTCATTTCGTCAGGTGCCCAAATGAGACCATAAAAAAGTCAATCAAATTACAAAGAATTTATGAGTGAGACTAGCATATATAAACAATAAAGAATGCACACACAAATCAAAATAACGTTGATATCCTAAATATGTTGAAAATAGTGAGGACACATGAAAATATTTTTTCGAAAAGCTTGAGAGTTTGTCAAATATCAGAAAATTATTAACGATAGATGTTAAATCAATGAACATAGTAAGTGTGACTGTGTGAACGTGTAATAAAAAACTAAAACCTTCTAATCAAACAGTTTGAGCACTCAATCTGCACAACATTACTCACTTGTCACTTCCTTGGTTCTCAGAACTAAAATATCAAATTTATTTTAAGCTTCTTATAATCTAAACTTGACAGAATTTTTTAAATTAGTTTATGACTTTAAAAAAGACGAGCATGAGGGCATAGATAAGATAACCAGTTTGTTTGTAACCAACAAAGGCACAAATGAAACAAACTTGTTACTAGAGAATTCGGTGCAGAATTCAGAAATGTCATGTTGGCCCAATATACAAATCAAATAGGCCCTTAATTCCGTTTCAATATATAAGATTACGCAAACCCATTAACACATTGCGGCCGTTTTACACATTAAGCCTAAAAAACGAATAAAAGACGTTCGAGTGATGTTTGTTTACTCCTAATTTTTGACAACAATATCCAACTAACAAATGCAAACAAACGCCACAAATGTATAAACTCCACAATCATTGCTTGTTCATGTGCACTGTAATGTATTTATCTGACACAACCAACTGATGAGATGTCAGATAATTAATAATCAGTGAGCCAACCAACATCACAGTTCACCTATTTCTCAACAAATTATTCACAGAATAAGGAACAACTACCTTTTCTTAAATCGTACCTTGTTTACCCAAGTATGGAACATAATTTCATATTTAGAATCAATTTCACTTTCAATAATGGTTGGACTGCCACCCTGCTGAGCAATTCAGAAAAGAAATATCACTTGGGCTCTGGGAAGTACTCTTTTTGTGCCCGTTCCTTTTTACTCCTTTTTTCTTGTTTCGTTTCATATGATAAAATGCCTTTCTGCAACTTATATGGTGTAATATAACTCTGAATCGTAATGTATATGGAACCTATATATGCTCCGAAATGCAAGGTGTACAGGCATTAGGCCTAGACCGTTGAAAATGTTGACGTAGTGTTACTTTCTAATATAGCTTTCTGATTTCTCTTTTTCGTGGTAAATTATTTTGTGGTTTATCGATATATGTATGTTATCCCTTTATGGACAACAAAAATATAATATTATTCGCATCTTAATTGCGCTCATACATAATCATTTGTACTGTTCGAAATGCTGTATATACGCTATGAACCGTTAAGTTTATGAGTCGTATAAAGCAAACATGATCATTTAGAAGCATTATTACTTGGTGCATTGATAGAAAAAGGCTGCCTACCGGTAAGTTGTATTATTATATAAATTTGAAAATACAAATTGACATCACGCTTATATATATATAGTTTAAATATTGAGGTAGACTAATTAAAATCAGCCACGACTGACGGATGGACTCGTCAGCCGCGATTATATTTCAACTTTTGAGGTACTTCAAATGGCTAATCTGAACGTTCAATGTGTTGTCCATATTGAGATCTCATTGGAGACCAAATTTTAAACTTTTTTTGAATTTTTTTACTATTTTTTTGAGATTTTAAAAAATCATTGTTATTGAATGGTTCAGAATTATTTAGATTAAGAATTTTGTAAAATTCTAAAATTTTCATAAAAATGTAAAATTTAGTCTCTAATGAGATTTCAATATAAACAAAATATTGAAAGGTTTGGATCGACTGTTAGAGTATCGAAAGTTGAGATTTCATCGTAGTTGATGGTCTCATCCGTCAGTCGCGATTGATTTTAGTCTACCTCTTAAATATTTAACTTACCCTTGTACATTAGGTTTTGTCAAACATATTTTCAGACAAATTCATTCGATCTCTTCAATTAATATAAGTAAGATCAATCAAAGTTTTTGCAGTTTATACACAATGAATTTTTCCATTTATGTTGCAAATTCTTCGAAAATCATTAAAATAACGAAGTGGACAAATAAAGACAAAATAAAGAGGTAGGTGCAGCGTGCAGAAGTTGTTCTCTAAAAGGATCAAACTAGTAGACTAGCTAGCTAGTACATAGAAGTTAAGGACTGAGTGATCTATTTTTAATTAAAAAAAAGGGAAAGGAAGTAAGTGATCTATCTTGGCCTAATGGTCCCAAAAATACGTTATAATATCTTAATAACGTGTACAAGTATTATTCATTAATGTTAAGAGTGTAAAAGAAAACACCATAATTAACGTGTAAACACTTCATTTCCTGCTTCCATAGGTTGAGTGGCAAAAAAAGTAACTGGAAATCGTATCAGGCAATTAATCATTTCGTACCTTATGATTCTTTCAGTACTTTGTGCGTTTGTGGGCCCGAGGAGCAGCAATTCTGTTCAATCAAATGGTAATATGGTTAATTAGGTGCAGAGATTAGTGCTTCTTCAAATACTTCGTGGCTCGTTTCACATATAACCTAACAATTAGAAGAGTAGTGGATTCTATGCATAGTTAGATTAATACAAGTATAAAATGGTCCGTAAGTCAAACTCTCAAAAAAACCACATAATCGATGACCACATACAGGAGAACTATAGAAAATCAACTTGAATTGAAACTTTAGAAAGTTGGTTAACTTGATTTGCGTTGTTCTTTACCTATAAATAAAAGGTCATTCGGACTGCTTGCCTCACAATTAAAAATAGCTTCGACATGGATCCAACCATCTACTATTCTCTTAAGCTCACTATTTTTATGCTCCTTTCAGTACTCTCAACTATATCTTCTAAACCACTGGTCAACAACACATATCCAAAGAACTCTAACTATCCTCCATTACCTATTACTTGTCCCGTTAAAGTTTCAGAGATACCACTAATTCGATATCTCATACCGTATGATGATGATAGTCCTAGATGCACACCGATGCCGCCTCACATTAATGTGCCAGTATTTCCATACGACAGGCCTCCATTTCATTTTGCATTAAACTTAGAGTTTATAGAGGCTGAGTGGTTCTTGCATGGTGCATTGGGCATTGGCCTTGATGAAATTGCACCGGAGTTGGCCCATGGGGGGCCACCTCCAATTGATGGACGAAAGGCAAACTTGGATGAGGTCACAAAAAGGATTATTACGGAGTTTGCATATCAAGAAGTCAGCCATATTAGGTTTGAATTTACCTCTCTCCACTCTGCATAATGCCACCCAATTTATAAATTAATAGTAATACAACGCGTAGTGTTGGTAATATGTTATATAACACAACTCTTACAAGCTACATTACATTCTTGTCGAATATATAGCAAAACGTAAGTATATTGTCAAATGTATGTTGTAGATGCATAGTATGGTAAGGAAAGGATAAAAAATCATGTTAAAAAAGTTATAAACGTACGTAATATGCCTCAGCCTGGAAAATTTTACTATCCTTTGTGATTGATTAATATATATGGAAGTAGCACTAGTGTACAATGTACACAATAGTAGTGTTAAGTTTGCATGCTTCATTTTTCCTGAAAATCTCATGCTTTCATAATTCTAATATATTTTGATCAAACTACAATTCAACTTTGGCATGCTCACGTTTATTAATTTATTAATTTAATTAAGGTATATCGAAGCAGTATTTGGTCCAATTCAACGGCCCTTGATCGATATAAGTCGAGCACATTGGGCGAAGCTAATGAATATGGCACTGGGATATAAGTTGGATCCTCCGTTTGATCCATTTATTGATAGCCTCCACTATATGGTTGCCTCGTATGTTCTTCCTTATATAGGCCTTAATGGTTACACAGGTGCAAATCCAAACCTTGATGGCTATCGTTCAAAGCGGGTATGAAAATCTCTCTCTAACTATTCTTAGGTATGAATTTGGAAGTATCATTTTGAAAGCATCACTCTAATAGTCCAGATAAGGACGGAAATAATTTAAAGTGAAAGATGCAAATTAATACCGTAAAATGCAATGTCCCTGCTTTTAGTTGAATATAATTTGGTGATTTGCCGTTTAACAAAATATGGTAAAAAGGTAAATGACACCGTAAGTAGAATATATGTTGATAATTAAAAGACCATCATTGTAATTTACTCCCATAAATTAAGAAATTACACCACACAGCAAAGACCAAATTAATTTTTGAAATTATGTGCAGGCTTTAGCAGGATTGCTTAGTGTGGAATCAGCCCAAGATGCTATTCTACGCGGTTGGCTCTTTGAAAGGCTAGAAGAAATTGTTGAACCCTACAATATTACTGTGGCTGTGTTCACAGACAAAATATCACAATTGCGAAACCGCTTGGCAATGTGCGGGATCAAGGATGAAGGTCTCATTGTACCCCCTGAGCTTGGTGCAGAAATGAGAATTTGCACCAATGTTATCTCAGCAAATGTCGACTCTATCTCGTACAGTCGAACTCCAAAAGAGATCCTCCGGATAGTGTATGAAACTGGAGATGAACATATTCCCGGTGGGTTTCTTCCAGAAGGCGGTAACGGAGAAATTGCGAGAATGTATCTTGAACTATATCAACCACAACCAGCAGAACATTCAGACTTTAACTACCCTGGGTATGATTATGAAGAATACCCCTACTTAGAACCACCCTCTTACTATGGAAAATTTCATTATGAAGGTGTACCATCTTACAATAAATCCCCTTATAAAATGCCGCCAAAAAATAAAGAAAATCCTAATGAAAAGCCACTGTCTTATGGGGCTACACCCGTCAATAGGAAACCCTAAGTGTATAATTAAGCCTTCCTTGATATAGCCCTGATTCTATTAATTGCTAATTGTGTTATGAATATGATTGTTTTTATCATGTAATAATTTTATTCAAATGAAGTATACACATATGAGATTATTTGGTTTTGATTAATTACATCATTATTTTATTCTAAAAGAAAAGATAGAAATGAAAAAACCTCTAAAAATGTATAACAAAAGCAGCGTGCAGTTCATACAAACATTAAATTAATTGTGCATGGATAGGTATATATCCAATCCCATGTCAAGACAATAAATTCATTACTTTCATATTTTTTATGATGATTTGGACAGAAAACATAAAATTTACTAGGATAAAATAATCACAAATTATATATATCTCCACCATAGGAAGCTGAATACTTTTAAGATTACACAAACACCAGATGTTTTCTCCAGTCATATATATATATATATAGAGGTGGGATAAAGTGCCATAGATGGCAATGCCATAGATGCCTTTTTTGAGTCATTTTTTGAAGATCCGAAATTCAATAGGTCAATCCAAACCGTTCAAATTGATCAGCATATTGAAATACCATTGGAGACCAAATTTTACATTTTTTTGAATTTTTTTGGTATTTATTTTGATATGTTCAAATTGGAGGGTCTGAAATACTCCAATTATAACGTTTTTTTAAAAATATCATAATAAATAGCAAAAAAATTCGAAAAAATATTAAATTTGGTCTCCAAGGATATTTTAATGTGGTGAATAACTTGGATGGTTCAAATTGAGCATTTGAATTTTGGATCTCGAAAAACGACTCTATGGCACGGGACCCTCTGTGCCATCTATGGCACATTAGCCAACCTCTATATATATATATATATATAATATACAACGCAACGTGTCTATATTTAATTATCGAATTATTATTTCATTTAATATCAACTTAGAAACTGAGGGGAATCAACAATGTCCAAAAAAATTGTGCTAAAAATGGCATACGATTTTCCAATATTTCAATTGGAGTCTCCCTGTTATATTTATATATATAATTAGGTACTAGCTAGTTTCTATGTTTAGCAAGACATCAAAGAGAGAGTTTATTGCAGGAATGGTCCTAAAAGCATCACAATCTTTCCAGTTCGGAACCTAATTCCAAATTTCATGCTTTTGATCATGTTCAGAGTTTACCATTTAAAATAAATTGATCCGATGGTCAGTATTTAGATAAAACTTAATGCAAATTTGTGCGTTCATGTAATTAAGCAGCACATGCCATTGACATAAATATATATATAGCTGGGATCGATGGTCACGTACATCCACATCAATACTACAAGAGAGATGATATCAATGTTGGTGTCATCATCGATCTATGCTATCAATTATCTATTGGCATTTGGCAATATACACACCACCAATATCTAGCCATCATGCGTGCATACACTTAAAAAGTTTACATAGGATTTGCATCCATATTTTTGAAATTGTATGACCAATTTACTATATATTCAGAGCATTATGTCAAATGAAATTCAAAATTTAATAGGGACTAAATAAAAATATTGTTATTGTTTGCGGATAATTCTTGTGATTATATCTAGGAAAAACAATGAAACTAAATAATTGTTAGGATCAGATTTTGTCCCAAATTTCGTCCTCGAAAAACTAGAAAAACTATTAATATTGAACCATTCATAATTACAGTGGTAGAATTCACAGACAAATTCTCATATATACTAGTAATTGAAACCACTCGGCAATGTGCCGCATCAAGGATCTCATTAATGAGGTCTCCACCTAGTATTTTTAATGGTGAATATGCAAGAATAATTGTATCTTGATTCTTGAATTAAATGCACCAGAACATCCTGACTAATATCTAAGTATCCCCCGGATATCCTAATGAAGGATGTACCACACTTAGAACTGCCACCTTACTGTGAAAGATATCCTTATTAATTTATCTTCTTATTTGAAAAAATAAAAAATCCCTTCTAAGAACCATTACTACAAGCCAGGCATCTGAATACGCAACGCTAATTTGATCCAGGCTCAGTGACTTCAAAGCTTGGACGTTGAATGTAACACGACGTCGTCTCAAATTACTAATGTAAACTCACAAGACGCGGCTCTGAGCCTCCGAACTTATTTTATTATTTTTATTTTTTTAAGATAAATTGGGGGTCAAACCTCCTAGCTTATTTTTAAATTAAATGTTTATGAAAAATTTTCCAGTCGAATTTCGAACCCGCGACCTTTCACTTAAGATGCATTGATTTTTGTCACTAAACTAAGAGTTGGTTCTCCTCCGAACATATTTTAAGTTTTGGGTTTGATTATAGACCATTTTGGGAGGTCATCCAACTGAGGGTTGGCTTGGTTTTGGATTGTCTTGTATCCAATTCGAGCAATTTGGGGACTCAAATTAAGCTGAATTTGAGTTTAATTTAGAGATGATTTAATTCCATGTTAAAAAAAAGGTTGATTTAGTTCGATTTCGATTCAATCTAAGCATTTTAGGGGCACAGGTTGACTCAAGTTTGGGTTTATATTTGATTTGAGTAGACTTGGATCCAATTTGAGCCAGTTGGGGGCCTTAAATCTAGTTGAATTTGATTCTGGACATGTGTTGAATTAAAGTAAATCTAATGAGGAACGAATTGAATGGACTCGCTTTAGAATTTATTTTAATGGTCTTTGCAAATTGCAAGATCATTTGGAGTTTTGGACCCTTTTGAATTTTTCTGGGGAATTTTAAGGATTTTTTTATTGGAATTCTGACAATTGTTGGGTTATCTAGAACTTATTTGGTATTATTATTTTTTTTTTAGAATTTGCTAGAGTTTTATAGATTTATTAGAGTGATTTAAAGTTTCAATTAGGATTTTAATATTTTGTAGAGTTGCTTGAATTTTTAAGACTTCTTTCGAATTTTCTGAAGTCATTGAAAATCTTCTTGTCTTATATGGAATTTTATGGAGTTTTGATGATGTTATCAGCCTTGAGTTTTGGCACTAATTCTGTAGTTTTGAAGACCTTTAAGGTTAAGCGGTCAGCACACCCAGTAGTAGTGGATTATTTTGATTTTCTGAATTTTTATCACTTTATTTCTGATTCCTTGTTAAACTCTTCTATTATTATTTTTTCAATTTTTCAAGTTCTGAAATTATTGATACCCTTTGATTATAAGTTTATAACGCAGATGACCTAGGAAGGTTTGACGCACTCGTATGCTTATGATTAAGAGAAGATCGGATATAAAATTTTGACTTTTGCCTAGATTCGTGCAGAAACAATAACTGGCCTTGCACAACGATCGTCGAGTAATCAAACAGAAATAATCAAAATTTCTTGACATATGCGATTCTAAGAAACACGACTATTCTTTTTTGGTTAACCATGCTCATAAAAAAAATATTGTTTTTTATTTGATCAATAAGTTCTATGTTTCATTATAAAAAAGAAGTTCTATGTTTTAATATTCTTATGTTATTATTTAATAACTTTATCAGACAATTTTTTATTCTCATATTTTTTAGATTTTCTTTTAAGTTTCAGGGTAACGGACTAGGTCCCGAGTTAGAAGCTTGACTCTACCCCTGTGTTTCTTTAATGCAAAGATGAGTTCAAGTGCTAACTTTTTTACATTAATTATTGAGATTGTACACAATGGCAGAGCCAGAAAATTTTCAAACGAGATTCAATATATCCGTAATATTAATGTTATCACACAAAATTTAAATAAATTCATACACATTGATATATAAATTTACATTTATAATCACAACGATGCAAAAAATTTAAAAAACTAAAATAGAGTTCAACAATAAAAATATGATATGATTAATTATCGGGTTCAAATTAGCGTGTCAATATAAAATTCATGTGATAAATATATTTTTATATCTAAAGTGGTATTTTTTAAAAAAAAAATGTGGGGTCAATTGACCTCGTTTCAATTGACCGGCGCCCCCTTTGTTGTATGTGGCTCCAACACTGATTGACTGATTGTAGATATGTAAGCAAATAAAAAACTTATTCACAAAAAACATAAATATGTTATTTTTTTCTTCAGTTTTAGAATTATCCGAGCATATATATAATGATGAGACTATATATTATGATATGTTATAAAAAGAGCAGGAAATACGATCTTTTATGAAACGAAAATCACTAAAATGTACAGATGAATTATTTTACTGTCAAATTAATGCAAACTTGGAAATCTATTTCTAATTCTAATTTGTCTCAATATTCTTTCAAATCAGTTACAGCATATATATATATGGGTATACAAAAACATTTTTATTAGGCCAAGCAATGACACAGACGCAAAATCATCAGACACCTAAAAAGGCATCAACTACTTTGTAAAAAAAATGAAAATAATCCATTAATAAACAGCATATTGCATAAACAGCGAATTATGTATGTAATTTTGAGTTTTATTATCGTTATATTAGTATACCAAAACCAAAATGCAAGAAAATGCAAGAAAGTTTGAAGTACGAGATGAAACATAAAAACACGGTCCTCAAAAAAGAAGCATAAAAACACGAATCCTTTCAAAATTTGCATTAGAAAACATGAAGATCCATTTATTGAATGAACATAAGTACGGAGTACAAAAAAAATTGAATTACTCGTCCAAAGAGAAATCCGGAAGCATGCATGTCCCTAGGGAATCCGTATCATGTCCTACGCATATAGCAGCGCACCATCCCGCACCCCATCCCACACCGTCCAATTTGATCTGGACAGTTATCTTTTTTTGGGCCTTACAATCAGATATTTTGTAGGAACCGTTCAGATTAGATCAGACGGCGTGGTATGGTGAGCTGCATCATCCAGCGCGCGGGACAGGATTTGGTTTGGTCCTAGCCTCCTAGGCACCCCATTTCGTGTATACAAGCATAAAATGACTTCACCAAGGCATGACGCCATGCCATGGCCGTAAGTGGATGATGTAAGGTTTTTCCCATTTCCCAGGTTAAGCCCTGTCGCTAAGCGCCTAAGCCCATTGAGACGACAGCTGCCTGGGTATATATTCACTGACTAAAGGCACCTTTACCTCTCTAGTCTGACCTTTGTCTACCAGGTGTTCGACAAAATGTTTCAATGAAGAATAAAGTTTTGTAGTGGCTGCCACCCTCAACACCCAAATCCTATTAACAGGCCAGAGGTGCTCTACCTCATGCCGCATAAGTCGGGATATGCCCAATTCAGTGGCTGGGACAACATCTGACCAAATTGCCACTCTCTCTCAATCCCAAACACATCCAGCACAAAGAAACACAATGTGCTGATTTCTTTTCCTTCTTTTGTTTGGGCTTTCAGAGATATTCGGTCCTTTTTAAAGAACCTTCCCTCATGCTGTATTGTTTTGTAACTACACAAGCTAAGTCAGTAGTATCATTTATTAGTTGTCTACCCAATGACCAGCATGTACTTAGAGAAATGAAAACCTTGGCCTGAACCATCCCTCAAAAGTTGCTCAGTATGCAAAATATTGGCCATATCAATTGGAACTTTCTGGTGATGCTTTCATTTGATTCTGTATTTTTATGTTTAACAACAATGTAGATGGTTTTACTATTTTTAATGCGCAACTGAATAAACCTTTTCTCAACCACATCTTTACTATTTGGAATCTAAGTTTTTGCCTGAAAAATTTATCAGTTCGAAGATGCTACAGGAACAAGGGATGAAATTTTGCATCATTTCTGAGGATCAATCTGAGACATTGGTTTCAAGTTTTCTTCTTTTGAACAACTTTTAACTCGAGTCTACTTTCAGATGGTAAGCTGCAGATTATAAGCTTCAATTCAGAAATGGGTTATCAAGAAGTAATACCTAAATGGTGTGGGAACTGACATATGTGGCTCCGTTTGGATGAGGTGTGGGAATAAAAGAATAAGGGAATAAATTAATAAATTTATTATAAATAATTCAAACTCTTCACAAAGTTACACACTTCCCAATACTTCTTCCCACTTCTTCCCTTATTCCTCTTATTCCCACACCATCCAAACGGAGCCAAAGGTCAGAAATGCAATGGACATGAGATCTTTGTATGTAGGGTATGTTTGTTAAAATATTTCTCTTTTTTATGTTTGTCTCCATTCTCATTTGTTTGAATTATTTCTTACTATAAATATTTCTATATTTGCAAGTTGCAACCACACTCTACTTGACCTTATCAAGTCTGAAACATAAGTTCATTTTTTTGTGCATATGTTTTTATAAATTGATCCTTCTTGAATTAATTTATATTGCATTTGTGGGTGTGTGTTCTGTAATCATAGTGATTGATCCACCATACATACATCCAATTATTTATGAGCAGGACCAATTTGGAATTATGATGACTGGTGTGAATCTTTCAGCACTTATTAAAGATCTTATGACCCTCTGATCATCTTTTCTCTAAGTTGAAAAAGCTGTGAACTTTTATTGTTTTTATTTTCTTTTGTAACTATCATTAATTTGTCCTTAATTGTGACCAAAACTAAATTAGTCTGAGTAGTGCATCAATCCTTAATTTAAACTGTCTAATTTCCATTGCACATCCAATCCAGGTCGTGAAAAGCAAAATGACAAAGGAACCTTAAAAATTTGTAAATTCCATATAGTATGGTACCAGATTGTACTTCTGCACCATAACTCTGTAAGATGGCTTAAGAACCTAAAGTTGTTGATTGCATCCTGATATGTATTACAAACATATTTGATCATAGTTGTATCAGCCTCAACAACTTGAGGGTCTGTAGTTCTGTACATTCACCTACTGTTCATACTGATGAATTATATAATACATAATTACACTGTTTTGGTATTCTGTATAGTCATTAGTGTTCATATTTTGGTATGTTTACTTTGCTACTGTGCATCACCCTTTTTGTAACTTGTAGGTTTTGCAAGGGCTAGAAAGTAAAAGAGAGACGATCAGAGGTTTGTCAGTTTTTTTCTTTTTTGGCTCAATTTTCAGTTTTCTCTTTTCTAAAGTTTTGTTCATCAGGGTTTTCTTATTCTCGTCAGGTTGTCAGGGAAAATTACATAATCCCTCAATTTTCAATATTGGATATAATCCCTCTAATCATAATAATAACAATCAGAGATATATATCCTTTTTACTAATTTTGATAATATTTTGAATTAAAAAGTGAACTGATTGATTTTTATGACCAAACTAACCCCGCTTTGTCACTGTCTGCCTCCCTCACTCTCGAGCTCGTCATCTAACTTTGGGATTTTCACTGATACTAAAATGAAACTCAAGGAGCCGAAAAAAGGGGAGAGATTGTATAGAGCTGCTCGAGGCCAACTATGAATTGGTCAAGCCTATATACTCAATTGTAGTCGGAAACTACAATTTAGTCTTTAATTATTTAATTTTGGTGAATTGACAACTGATCCATGCACAAATTGGAAATCATGACCTCATAGCCAATTTATATAACCTTAGCTTCATTTCCGATCACATCGGAGGCATCTTTATTCCTTTCTGCACTGGACTAAACAAAGCAACCTACGATCAAGTGTGGTCCATGCTAAACTGGAGTATATTGATCCGATAATCTTGAAAAAAATGCAAAATAAATCAGACAGGAGAAATAAATTGCACTGAAATAATTAATTTATTAATCAACCAAATATTTCTAGCATCAAACCAGACTGACACTGGAGTAGCATAAGGAGACGACCTACAGGAGAGAGAGAGAGTAGGGTTATTTTGGTCAAAAAACTTAAGCATGTTATTTTTTAATTTAAAATACTATTGAAATTAGTAAAAAGGGTTTATATCCCTAAGTGTCATGATTAGAGGGCTTATATTCAATATTGATGATTTGAGGGGTTATATCCAAATGAAAAGGATTTGAGGGGTTCTATCCAATTATCCCCAAAAAAAAAAATATACTGAAAGCTATCTTAAAAAACATATCTTAATGTGTTGCCGAAAACATAAGATTCTTTGTGATCGATTAATTTTAGATCCCTTAAAAAATATCTTAAGTTTGAGCCCAAAAAAAATTTAGAGGTTAATAAGTTGACTAGGTAAATACGGAAACTTGATACATTTGCTTATTTGTGATTAATTTTAGATCCATAGGAGACAAAATATCTTACTTTCTGAGATTGCATCCAGTTACACACTTTTTTTAGAGTGAGTTATATACTAATACTAATAATAATAATAATAATAATAATAATAATAATAATAATAGAACTATCTTTTCTATCCTGGGCTATTCGCAGATGTTCACAATCTCTATAATTACCAGCCTTTTGGAATCTTGGCTCCGTTTATGCTTCTCACATGCTCTGTTTTGATTGATAAAATATGTCGCCAGTCTCATCAACCATCCTCATAATACTAAGCAATTGGGGTTTTTTAAAGATCATGATGTTCTTCGTTTGAAGTTCTAAATTTTCCCAAGGTATGTATATATATATATTTAAAAGTCACCTTTTTTCTATTGTTTCTATCTAAGTGGTCTATTTTTGAAATCTGCCCTCACTTGTCAGAAGATCCAAGCACTACCTTTAATACACATTCTACATATATCAATTATTGCCTCCAAATTGTTACACAAGACCTCCATTATCAGGTTGGATGAGCATCATCGAGGAATTCACAAATTAACATATTGCAGCCTTATTCATAAATTGATTGCTAAAAATTCACATATCTTTAAGAGCTGCAAAAACAGTCCCCATGAAAGTTTCTTTGTACATCTCTTGATAGCCTCTATCTCTAGCTTCTCTATATGTAACTCGTATATGTGCTTCGCCTTAATATGCGGCCACGAATTGAAAGTGTTAATAATTGTAGATTAGTTAGGCAACTCGTGTTGTGTAAGAGCTAAACTAAGGTACAAAATTTGAAAGGATTAGAGGTTGATTCCTTAATTCTAGTATTTGTGAAATTTTATTAAAAAAATATGGATATAAAATATCATTTTGACTATTAGCAATTTTAGTTTACATTATTCTCAATGCCTATATTATACAGGTGTTGCATTTATGCTAACAATAGGCTTTCTTCGATTTTTGCAACAAAATGTTAGTTTTTTCATGCTTATCGCGTAAACTTACATATAGACATGATTAAATATAATACATGTCAAGTATTTTAATCTGTAAAGTTGTGATAGGCTGCCTAATATTTTTATCTTGAAATGTCAATTTTAACGTGTTATGTTGCCTAATATTTTTTCTGACAGGGTAAAAGAATTTTTAGCATGTCTCCCGTCTAAACCATCAGTTCTTCTGTGAGTTTGTTATTGTAAAAGCAGATGTTGCATGGTTGCATTTTTGTCACAAAACAATGTCTCTCACAAGTTCACTATCCGTAGAAGATCTTGCTAGTTTTGATGTTATATCCAACCTTCCAGAATGCATAAAACTTAAAATTCTAGCCTACTTGCCAATAAAAGAGGCCGTGAGGACATGCATCCTATCAACAAGTTGGAGGCACACTTGGTCCACAATTCCAGAGTTACTCATCGACATAAACATTGGCGAAGATGAATCACGAAATACAAATTTTGTTGATCAACTTTTCAAATGCCATAAAGGAAATCTTCATAAATTTAAACTTTCTGGGGTAAAACTTGGTTGGATGATTCTTACAACATGGTTGAAAACCTTGTCACAAAAGCATATAAGTGAACTTACTATAGAAGCGGATGCTGATCAAGTTTTATATCTTACCGATTTCATATGTTATTGTCTCGAGTTGAAAGTAATTGTATTGAGTAGATGTTTTTTTTATTTGCCTCTAGAGTTCGATGGCTTTAAACTACTGCATACTGTTGAATTAATGGATTCTACTATTTCACCGAAGGGTATCACAGGATTAGTCTCCCATTGCCCTCTCTTGGAAAATCTAAAATTTAGAATTAAATCTGTCATTGTCGATGAAGCCATTAAAATTCACGCACCAAATCTTCGAGAACTCACAATTTGTGGTAAATTTACCCAAGTCTCTATGGTGACTCCTAGCTTGTGCAAAGTCGATTTTGTTACCCATCAATTGGAGGCCACTTCTAGAACAGTTGGATTAAGTGGAGATCTTATCAAGTTGCCTATCTACATTAATGATATTTCATATTCGCCTGCTTTTTGTTACTTTCTTGAGGTAAGATGGACATGCATCAACTCAATATTTTGTCTCCACTTCATGACTTTCACCAATAAAAATATAAAGTTGTGTCGTTTGTAATTTGTTATTTATTTATTTATTATTATTTTTTTTGAAATGCATGTTATATTTTGCAGAAGGATCCTCCAAATCCCAACTATCTATCTATGATGGTCATGATTTTAGCACCTTTGGAGTATCATCACATTTATTCTGCGTGTATATTGCTCCAAAGAAACCGGACGTTACAAAAACTCGTAGTATATGTTAGTAACATGACGACATTGTTTTTACAGTTTTCATTCCAATGCCATAGCTATATGTTTATATATTTACACAAACTATTCATCTGCTACTAAACAAATGTGCAGGTTGAGCCAACTGACCTGTTGCCTTTTTCTAGTGGTTACAAGTTACATGATTACAAGTTTCCATGTCTGACAGAAGCAACTATCATCTCTTTTGCTAGTTCAGAAGCAGTGATTGAACTTGCTGAAATCATACTAATCAATGCACCGCTACTCGGGAGACTCATACTTAGAGGTGAGATGAATGATCCTGAAGTTTCCAAGTTGAATAAAATCGACAAGCTGTCGACAAAAGCTGAAATTATATTTAGTGAATCTTGCTTCTGTGTTGACGGTAAATATGAAGGTTGTGGTTGTTGCATGTGCAACATTGTGGCATGGTAGTTAGGGAATTATAGTTCTTGCTTTTGACATAATTCTGCGCTTGTTCTTTCAAATAAATGAATAATAAATTATAGTTATATATTAACCTAAGCAATTTATGCAATAGTAATATCCTGTTTGCCTGGATTTTAATGATAGGGTGGGAATTTGAAAAATAAGACAATTTATATTATATAATTGCAAACTTTATATCGGAGGTGAAAGATACAATAGGGAATGAATTAACCTCCGATTTACCAGAGAATTGCAAGATAGACGAGGCTAGAGTATCAGTCAACCAATCAGCAGGCTTTAAAATGGACCAAATTGATACAAATGTTATAGAACTGATTAGTCTGATCTGCTTGTAAGCTGTAAACAATAAATATAGCTTGGTGAAAAAGTAAAAAATCTGGATTAATTTTACAATATGCTAATAATATTTACTGATAACACTGGAAGAGTAATTGTTACCACATCACATAAAATTGAAACCTTACTACATGTTATTTTATTTTTTGCCCTGCTATAACTGTTGCATACAAAAAAAGAAAAAAAGAAATGAAAAAACCCAGAACAAACCCGAAGTACACCTACCACTCTGAAACAATGTGCTCATCGCATGAAACTCTGTCTCTGTGCACGACAATTCGATAACGACAACGATGCGAGGCTTCTTTGTCTTCACAGTCCAGCATTCCAGGTAGGATCCTTTGGGCTGAAGAAAGAGCCCATGACCTTAGAATTGAGCAGATCTAATGCTGGACCAGGCTCAACGCATCTTGGTGTTTTATATTGATTAATTGAGCTTCCTTGACTTATCAACAGATCCATCAAAGCCTCAAAGGTCCCGTATTCCAGTAGCCTGATCTCCAAGGGCCCTACTGACCTAACATATTACAAGTTGTTCATCATGATATATTAGTGAACGGCCTTATAGAAAGAGAGTTAAAAGCCCAATAGTAATTGATGGATACATGTCATCCAACTATGTAGCTCTATTGCATATTTACTGCAAATATTTTCTTAGACCATGTTATCAATCTATCCTTTAAATTTTATACTCTTAGATGCTGCTAAGAATTTCCCAAAAAAATTGGACTTCTCAAGGAACCTCAAGACCAGAAGATGAAGTTAGAGAAGACAAAAGAAAAAAAAAAAGGGACCATTGATTTGAGCTAAATTGGATTATTGTTATAAAGAGTTTTCATACCTGTCATTAGTACGGCAACGCCTATACACATAATCAAGGGATTCCTCAATGGCAATGCAACAACCCTCAATTAGTTCTGGATGAACCAAACTTTGGGCCTTGCCTGATTCTAATTTCTCAGACATTAATTTAATCTCCCAAAACAGCACATAATGCCCTGGCACGCTTGAACTGTCAGCATAGCTAGTATACTCAGTGAGGAGGTAATTTTGTTTCTCTAAGATTTCTTTGGCAACAGTGATGCTCTTGTGGAGGTCTTCTTCATTTGTCTTGTCTAAATCAATGCTGAGGATCACATTTCTGCGACAAATAAACTTGAATTGCGGTGCGTTGTTATAGAACCCTGTGACCTGTAACACATCACCAACTCTGTACCTGTAAAGTCCTGGACCCCAAATGACAGTTTATGAGAATGGTTTAATTGGACAAGTTTAAAAATTCAAATTAATTAAGCCAAGATTTAATCCATTTCTTTCAAAGATTTAAATTGAAATTGTTGATTATCGCAATTAAACAGACTGGACCCACAACATTCACTAACCAAGTATACTGACAAAAAGAGGAATATGTAACTTAACAAATGATTCTTCTTATTTTGGAAAATTTAATGCAGTGGGGTCTATGAATATAGACTTGGGTGTCAATTTTAGCATTCAAATTTTATATTTGTGTACTTTGGTACCGCTTACATAATAAAAGGGGACCTGCATGATCCTGTAGCTCACAAGGATAGCAATGCAAAACTAACAGCTCTATGAGTCCTAAAATTTCAGATTTCTATATGAAAAAAAATGGAGGGAAGAAGCTCACCGGCAAAAGTAGTTACCACAATCTCATAGTATTTCCCAACCTTGACATCAACCAAACCAATCACCTTCTCTTTCTGGACCTCCTCTTCATTCCCACATCTCAATCCATTATCCAATTCTATAAACTCAAGATATGCCATGTTAGGCAACAGAGTGTAAGAAACGTCGTTTGGATGGCATAGAGGATTCAAGTTTACGCCAAAGTAGCTTTCAGATGATGCATACATGGTACAAACCAAAGGAATTCCCCCTCCACTATAGAACTCCAACATGGGTATGTACTGTGCCATAGTGCCAGTCAAAACTGCTTCTATGCACTTGACTTTGGGCCATAGATGCACTAGTATGCCCCGCCAGGAAGCTTTGTTACAAATTGACTCAATCTCATCTGCAATTGTCAGGTTAGGAGACACAAGCATATGCGACATGGCAGCTCGGCATGCTTGATCGGTTATGCTAGGGTTTAACTGACCCAAACGGATGTCATTTGCTAATTCCCGCCAATTTTGTTCCAGGAAAGTGATTGAACGGAGGAGTGCAGAAGCGAATACAGCCCCTAGTCTAAGGACACTATGTCGGTGGATCAAACCTGACAAGAGCTGGCAGTACATGCTCTGGCGACTATCGGGACATAGAATAACCTCATTAGGGCTGGTCAAGTTATTAAATGGATCTGGTTCTCTGCATCTAAAATGATCACTCTTGTAGTAGCTGGTTAAAACAGACCGTGCCGGCATGCCATATGGCAATATTGTTTCAGCCTTAATGAAAAGGAGGTGCATTACCTTGCCCTTGTCAAGACCTGGCATGTACCTAGAGATTTAATTTTCACATCAATTAGAAATAATAAAGGCAGCTCTAACATTTTGGTTTGAGCAGCTGATTGCTATTATTTATGAATGACTATTTTACCAGGAAGTAGATAGTGGAAAAAATTATTATGTGATAAATGTGATGGCCTGAATCGGCAGCCTCCAATAATATGGATGGATGGTGCAACTGCTGTCCTTATCCATAGTAACTTTGTGGTATTCCAAATCAAGAATTGATGTCTCAATGTATAAGTACATTGTAACGGACTATTTACAAAGTGGGTGTTACTTCATATCAATATCTCGAAATGTATGCTGTTAATTACTCAATTGATGTTTCAAGGCTGAGTACATTGTAACACATTTTTTTTTGGGTGCTATGTACAATAGAAAACTAGAAACTAGTAGAAATTAAGGTTATTCTCATACCGTTACAGCAATTAAAATAAAATACGTACTGTCATATATACAAGATAAAAAAAAATTTGTTGATATATATATTTTTTTCTTTTTCTGTCTCCTAAAAAAAATCCTGTTTTTATCAAATATATATAAGAAAGAATATTATATGGCAACTTACTTGCTCATGATAGGCATGAGGAGATTGTACATGTAAGTACGGCGGTCAAGATCCTCAGCAATGGATGGCATCAGTCTAGGCTTACCTCGTGTTGTCCCAGAGCTAAGGAAATAAATAAATATATATGCAAAAGATAAGTTCCTTTTGTTCCACTTTTCTTCTAAGATACTATATGTGAGGGAATCAAGAAGAATGGCCTATGCCGAAGTTTTTTCGTTCTTGTTTCCTGCATATTTCCTGACTTTATTTAAGTTCATCAATCTTGTATTTTGAAATCCTTTCAAATTGAAAATTAATACGTAACTAATTTAACCTTGATTATGATATGATGGGTACAAATTTCATATAATTAAGACATTATCCAAATAAGTAAAAGTAGAAACCTTAATCAGCTGCTGATTTCATTGCTGAATCATATATATAGTTTAACAAGTTCATTAAGTCCTATAGTTCAAAGTTACATCAAAATCTCCAACATAATTAATCTATAAATACAGCATATATACTTTTAATATAAAACAAGCAAAGTTTTACTGGAAGAAAAAGGCGGTCTGACCTTCTTAGCATCTCAACGATGGGATGACCCGAAATGATCGAAGAATCCTCGCCATTAGATATCCTCTCAATGTACGGTTGAACATGCTCATATGTGACGATGGGAACCATAGATTTGAATTTGGAAATATCCTCTGCACCCATCATGTATTTTCTCAAATACTCAGTTTCTTTATTTCTAGATATTATATCCCTTAAGATAGCTTCCTGCAGCTCTCTTGCATTTGTTGTTAGTCTCTCAAGCTCTCTAAGAGCCTCTTCCCCTTTGAACTCCAACTTCTTACCATCCATGGTAGAAAACAAAAAGGTAACAAGTTTTGATAAGTATATATTCCTCTTAAGTGAGGTTCTGAAGTGCTGAAGGTCCTTTTATAGGTGAATGCACGTAGCCACGTACCATATATATGTACCTTTTACAATATTGCATATGCAACCTTTAAAAATGTAGTTTTTCTAGTGCCCTTTTTAATATTACTTGCACATGCGACCTTTCCCTTCAGTACGCGCCGTTAATTAGAAGACTGTTATTTTAACCTGGTCCCTTACCTGAAAGAAGCTTTCACACCCCTTACGCATCAAAACGTCAGTAAATTAAGCGCATAAGTAGCCATGCATCCTTTAAAGGTCACTCGTGCATTCCATGATATATATATAGTATAATCTATTTTGTTTTTACTAATAACATTACTAAATATATAGGTAAATATCCTAATTTATTAATTAATAGCGACAAAAGGGCCTTCAGAAGCCTGCTTGGGAAAGCTTTCTCTATGTTCCAGTGTCATCAAGCATGTAGTATCCATCTCAAAAGATGGTGTAAAATCTAGCTTTATCGATTAATAGCAGCCTTTAATTATTACTTAATTGATTATTTTTATTTTTTATTTATCATATATATTCATATCTAACAGGACAAAAAGAGTACATTAAAAAAAAATTATGTCCAGGACATGCAAAATCACAACGGTTCACTCCTCTCAGTGAGCCTTAGATGAGGAACATTCCCAAAGTTTAATTATGCTAGAAATAGTCTATATGATTCAAATAGCAAAGTTTTCCTAAGACTATGATCACTCTAAAGGAAGAAACAAAAAAAAAAAAGCCTCCATTAAATGTTCGCTTTTCTTTAGGAAAGCTAAAACTATCTTGGAAAATTCTTCAACAATATGATGAGTGATAAAATAAGTGCCAAAAAAAGGAAAGGAAGAGAGGTGAACCATCATTAAAAAAAAGTGCCGAAAAAAATAAATGCTTATTTTTCTTTTATTATTATTTTTTTGAAACAATTCCATTTATTTAAAATGCTCACTTTTCTATTTTAGTTCTTACCTTTCCCCTACTTTCGTTCAGTAAGAAAAGAGATAAACAACGTTCCTCATTAGACCTATTTATAATTGCATAATTTCAATTTTTGATGGAAATGAAATGTTAGTGGGCCAAGTTCACTGGAGTGAGTGTGGGGTGCCAATTGAGTTTTGTAAATTAATGTAGGATTTTTTAAACTTCGGTTCACTTAGTTGTGAATTTAGATTTTCTAAGACTTCCTCATCAAGTTATTTCAGTTTCAAGTCTTGTTAGTTTCAGTTTAAAGTACATATCAATTCAATTCAACAGTTAGTTCTCCTTTTTTTTTTTTAGTTATGTACTAAAAAAAAATTGACTCTTAATATGATAAGTTAAATTATTTGAATCGAGTTTTTTTTAAAAGAAAATTAGAGTCTAAGTTTAGTAACTTTGAATTGAATAAGTAAAAAAAATTACAAATATTTACAAATTTTGGTCATGAGAAAGAACCTAAAAAGCTTTAGAAAGTGAAAGCATAAAAAATAAAATAAGAAATATTCTCTCTAGATTACAACAAATGAGAAGTAAAGCTGAGAAAAGTAAGATGAAGAAGAACCAGGGACAATGAATTGTATGTGTGGATTTTCAATCTTCTATTTCTTCATCAGCCAACAGCTAGCCAGCATTGAAGAGGTTTTAGAAACGCCCCTAAATTATTTGAATCGAGTTATTTGGTTGGATTTAAATTTCTAATTAAGTACTTTGGAAAGTTAGATTTTAAATCCACACGGCTTTTAATTGAGTTTACGTTTATGATATTTATTAATCTAAGTGAAATTTTAGATATTTACTTTTTGAAAAATTCAGATCGAATTTGGATCTATAAAACTAGCTTAATAAATTTTAGATTAAATTTTTTTCACCTCTAAATTATCCACGATGGTTTCTTTTCTTTTAGAGCCTACATTAGAATTTACTAAGTGGAGCCGATATCAATCGTTTTCAGATTACGCTGCTTTTGCAACAAGCACCACCTCGATTGTTATGTTTTTTATTTCCACTGGTGCCTTGTAGTAATTGTTATGTTTCAAGTCTTTAAGCTTTTCTTTACCTTTTATTCAATCTGTTTTTCTTTTTTATTGTAATTCTTGTTTAGCCTGCTTAGGGGCACCAGACCAGGCTTTATGTTGTTGAAGAAATTTGTTGTAACTTACTTTATTTTTAATGAATTGTGCCTACGGGCTTTTCATCAAAAAAAAAAAAAAGATTACGCTGCTTTAGTGGATACGCTTAATTTGTGGCTAACTGGGCAGGGAATAATGGAGAAACAATCACTACCTTTTTGGGACGTGATAGCTTGTCACCACAGATTTGGAACTCGGTGCATTTATTGCTCTTCTCAAAAATAAATAAATAAGGAAGCCTACACTCAAGTTGTTTCAACCTTAGCACTTAAAGAGTTAAGACTATGGCAGGCATCCAAATTTTTTTTTTTTTTTTTCTTTCCGAACATCCATTCATGACATGGAGTCCAGTATGTTTTCTTTTTACCCCCCCCTATATATAAGTTTTTTTCTTAAAGACAATATTTGACATCCAAAAATTTTAAATATCAATTTATCATGCATCCTAATGTACATCCATAAGAGTTATTTATCCATAAATAAGGTTCCAATCGAATTAAATTTGTCTAATAAATATTTTATTCTATTTGTACAAATGCAAATTGAATTAATTGGACAAGTAATCCGATCCACCAAGCTACAAACCAAAACAAATAAAAATAACTTTAATTTATCAAAGTTGATGACAATAATTTTATAGAGGATAAATTAAGAATATACCATCAATAAATTTACTAATTGTGTGATTTATACACGTTGTAGAATGTTCAATACCATTCAAACCAATATCCACGCGGACACACATAATAGAGTGTGTATATTTGTTAAGACATTTTACAAATATTTGTATTTAGCTCAAAACACAAATAGTTGAAATTGCATTCAATCAATTAATTTAATTTAATAAATATAATAAACGTAATTTTATTTTTTTTTAGGATCATCTTTAAAAAAAATTAAAAACTTTTTAAAACTCTCTTTTTTTTTGGGGGGGGGGGGGGGTTTACGATTTTGATAAGTGCATCATGTTGGCCAATGTGACTAATATGTCGGATAATAAGATGTGATTTGACCAATTGTATTTCGATTGAAATACAAGTATTTGCATAATAGTCTAAGCGTACGTGTCTCTCTTTACATACTACTCGTGATTCTTTCACAAGAACAAATATATAAGATATTCAAACTTTATGTTTTAAAAGCTAACCTTTCTTTCTTATCGCTAAGGCATAATTAATTGTATGAGCAAAAAACAAAAAAAAAAGAGAAATAATATCAATTGGAATTATGATGGTGCCAAATTATTTGTGTTCTTTTAAGTGATATTCATGTCCGGTGACGGATATATAAGTTCAAGCATGAAGAATTATGCAAGGTGGTCCCTCGTGTGCTCCAATAGGGAGCGCCGAACAATTCATCAGAGATTCTCTCTGTACTGCAGTCAAGTCGATAGATACAACCACGGATTGCATTGGAGCCACTTTAACAAGTCACCCAATTGATCTACTACTAATGGCAGTGTTTTCAATACCGGTTATCTAAAAATTCTGATAATATCAAATATTGAAACAGTGATCGAAACGGCAGTATTCGATTCTGTGAGAGAAAAATTTAAAAATAGTACTGAAAATTATCGAATTTCGGTCACCAAACCAGTATGATATTGAAGACACTGATTAATGGTGCTTGGGATCTTTTCCGTAACTTTGTAAGTTTGTATATATCCGTTTGAATTAGCGCATGCCTGAGAAGATTGTAGAGAAAGAAAAAAGATGGAAGAGATGCGATCAATTATGTTCAAAAATTGTTTTTACTTCAAAATTTTGAAATTTGGAAAGTAGAAAAAAATAGAAAAGGAGAGAAGAAAAGAGAGATTGAACTCTACACAATCTTCATAGTCATAGATTTGTTCCTTGCATTCTGATGAAGATTTAGTACCTAGGAATCAAATAAATTTAATAACCTAGAGCTTAACTTCACTAGTCGTTCAGAATAAAGTCTTAGGGTCAAGCCCAAGGGACGGATATATGAGTACCAGACTTATCCTTTCTTAAAATCTAGACAGAAATATTTTTCTTTGGATTTTAATTGTATAAAAATTAAGTAGTACGATTAAAGTAAACATTTTTTATTGATTTTTGGACTTAGAATAAAATAAATCAAACTAACCATAATAAAACACGAAAAGTAAAGTCGTTTGGGTTTTAAACAGAGATTAAGACGTCCTAGGAGTCAGATTTTACTTACGTTTGGCTGCCAAAACTCCAAGTTAATCACTTTCGCACTAAACTTGGTATTTTAGCTACGGTTGTCGCTCTGCTCGGTCTGAGTGAGGACTTACTCGGTCCGAGCAGGAGGCAAAAGTGTGTTTAAATGGTTCGTTATGCTAAATTATGCTTTAAGTCAGGGTTTATTGGTCAAACCTAGATATTCTAAACCTCAGCTTTCGCTTGTTGGGACAGATACTGGTTCAATCACAATCTAACCTAATTAATTTGATTGGTTGACAATTTTTGGTGCAGAATTCAATCAATTAAGCTTGTTTATTGGAGTTCGTAGGGTTATTCAGAAGTCTTTTGGATTATTCTAAAAGCTACACTTTTGGTGTTAACTAATTTCCCATTTCGAATCTACAATTTATTCCAACTACTTGAATCAATTCTATCTTGTTTATCCTAACTTAGACTTACTAGATGTAGTTGGTCAACTAGAAGGTAATTAGTGATTTAACAAGAAGTTTAAAGCAAGCAATAGATATAATTCTCAATAAGCAAACAACAAAACATAATATAACATATCTAGTCAAATAAACATCATCCAAACATCAAGATAATCCCCTAATCCTAAGACATCATAAATAACTAGCCTAATATAGTAGCAAAATAGATAATAATAAGCATATAAAAATAAAGATACAAGTCCATCAAATCACAAGATAAAATCATAAAGAAATAAAACCAAATACTCCTTTATGTTCCAAGTCGAGATCTGGTAGGCGATGAGGTGTTGCTGGATGGTGGCCTCGCTCGTCAATTGCTACCGTTGTCTGCTAGAACAAAGCTCCAATGATTCCCAATGGTCAAAGAGAGAAAAAGAGCCTTAGAAAAGTGGAATAGAAGATGGTATGTAGAATTCCCTTTCCAAGGCGTGCCAGAGGTATATATAGATGTCCCTAGGTGCATAGAAAGGAAGTTTGGACGCCAAGACAAGGAAAGATGCCAAAAAATCAGATTTTCATGTTGAAAATCTTTCCAAACGTGATATGGCGGCCATCTGCTTAGACCGAGTAAGCTGCCACTCGGACCGAGTAAATATATGGAAACAAAATCTGGCGGCTACAGTGCACTTGGACCGAGTGAAGGCCTGCTCGGACCGAGTGGGGTGAGAAGGGCTGACTATAGTCCACTTGGACCGAGTGGGATGCTACTCGGACCTAGCAGAATGCAGAGAATCGCCTCCAATGCTAGGAATGAGCCATCTAGAATGCGGGAAACACCGTAAATCCATCCAAACGCTCCGATATCACCAGAAATCATTAAAACATGTACATAGAGAAGAGAAGAAACAACGGCAGAGTCAAATCCTAAAAAAACATGACAAAATATAAGTAATTTGTTGGTTTGAGTCAAATTTAAGTGCCATGTACAGTCCAAATACCAATAAATAATGATGATGTCACATTCAATTTGAGAGGAGTTGGTTATGGGTGCGTTTAATTTTATCTTAAATAAATTGTTTTGCGAATAAGCCATTTTCAAACAACCAGGCATATCCAAAATTACAAATTCAAGACTGAAAAGAATCATCCCCTAAATTCATCATTCCCATCATCCCCTTAATTGCTTTTCCAAAAAGAAAAGAGTAGATATGATGATTTCTTTATTAACGTGTTTTTCTTTTTAGCCTCTCATCCTATCATCCATGGCGCTATTTAGGAAAAAAAAAATAGAAACTCCATTCTTTCTCCCTCTCTGTTCGCTTCATCTCCCCTTCCCTGGCATGCATTTTTTTATGACTGTTCTAATTAATTAAGTAGAACATTAACTGTACTTGTTTAAAACATAACTGTTCTAGTTAAATAAATAACTATTTTATTTAAATATATAATTGTTCTAGTTAAAAACGTAACTGGTCTAGAAAAGAGAAATTCAATGTACGTGTTTTCAGGCGCGTTTTACTCCGGTAGATAAAAAAGATCGATCGTAATCCGGTTGCCAAATGCTTACTTTCGAATCCAACCGTTAGAACAAGAAGGAAAGGAATCATAGAGAAAATAGCTTGCTTTTGACTACCGATATCTTCCTACTTAGGGCCTGCTCCAGAAGGATTGAACTAGAGCGAAGGAAAGGCAGCATAACGGAGATACCCTGCTCCCGTCGCTGGTGCGGGATGAATCGACAGAAACTTCATTAAACTAGAGCTCCTGAACAGTCCATTTTCGGAGAAGATCGATTACCCCCAAAATCGAGGTGTAACCAAGAGACACCAAGAAATTTAATTTTTTTTACCTAAAATGCCCTTCGTTTTTGTTTTTCAGGCTGTGGGCTCTAGCAATTCATCTTTCTCTCTTCATTTAAACTAAAAAGAGTAATATCGTCCAAGAAGGAGATTGCTGTTGTTATCTTTGATGTATGATTTTAGAGATATGGAGCACGGTACCTTCATTCTTCTACGTTTCCTTCATCTTCTTTCCTCTTGCGTTTTTTTCCTTAGCTTAGTTTACACTCTTTTGGAGCAAGCTCTTAGGAGAATTTCGTATTTTTATTTTTATCTTCTTTCTTTTCTCTTTTTTCTCTCGTACTGCTTTTGCTAGAATAAATTAGGCGAAGGACTTCGTCGCTTCGCTCAAAATTTATGACTACTGGATTTAATTGGGTGCGGTTGGGATGAGAGATGAGACAATTATTAACACGTTTTACTGGAGATGATGAGAATAATTGAAAAAAAAAAGATGACGGAAAATAATTCTGATTACAAATTCAATACCAAAATGATCTTTTTTTTTTTGTTCCAACAAACCATTATTGTTCGTGTTCACACTTTATTCCTTAGTACATCCAAACATATATCCTATCACAAAATTCGGGTTATTTTAAAGGAGTATAATTGAAGGGAAGTTGTTGCTTTAGCTCATTTACTAGAGAACATGGTTGTAAATTGTCACTTTATATAAAGTGTCGTCGAAAATATCTAATAGAAAAAATGGAATGATCAAGAAAGGACCTATAGATTTTCTCTGTTTGAACCAATGGAGAACATTAGGGCTGCACAAGAAAAATAAAAATCCGTCCGACCCGTTTAACCTGTCCAACCTGACCCGTATTTTAACGGGTTGTAATATTAATCGGATTGGGTCGGGTTTTAAATTTATGAACCCGGTTCAACTGGGTTAGGTTATATTTCTAGTATTGATAATCCGTTTTCAACCCGACCCGTTTTATTAATTACATTCCATTACTCCTACAATAACATTTATTCATCCCAATTCCCAAATTAAACATTAATATTATTTCTTTCCCACAGCACATGTGAATATACGCGATTTGTTGAGCGACGCCTCGGCTCCTTCTTGATGCCTCGACTCCTCCCCTCCTAACCTTGACCTGACAATCTCCATGCCTCGGAAAATGGTACGTAATTGATTTCAAAATATTACAAATTTGTTAGTTAAATACTGTTGTCATTTGTGCTAATGGTTATTTGCGAAGTTGCTATTTTTCTATCAGACTCAAACAATATCCTTTGCGTCGTTTATTAATTCTGTTTTTGTCTTTGTTCCTTTGATCCTCTTACAAGAGTCTTGTTCTAGTCATTATGCAAGCGTACAAGAGTACAATTTTTGTATACTATACAAAGTCTTCGTCTCTTTGATCCGCTGTTGTACTGTACAAGGTCTCAACCCTTAGCTGTAAGCCTCTTTCAATTTTACTTGTAATTATTTTAATTTTACAGCTCTAATTGATTAATTTTACATGTAATTGTTTCAATTTTACAACCCTAATTGATTCATTTTACATGTAATTATTTTAATTTTACAATCCCAACTCACAATTTTGTATGTAATCCCTAACTCAACTAGCCAGGTGGGCCTTTTGTGTAGTTGTACCACTATTTTCTTTTAATACTAGTTTAATTTCTTGTTTTACCAGAACTACAAGAAACTTGATTGTAAATTTAACGTGGTCTAAAAACTCTCTGTAACAGCTAGCTAAATGCTTCTTATTTTTTTTTACTATCAGAGATGTTTAAATGAACTTGTAAGAATTCAGATGCTATTTTTTTTACTATATAAATCAAGCTTTTCTAAGAAAACGACACTTGATCATTTTATACAGAAATTTGGTAAATCCTTCATGTAGGTAAAAGAAGTTAAAAAGCAATCTTGGAATCTTTGGATTGCGAGTGAAGGAGAAGGAGAACTGCCTAAATTCTTCTGTGCTTGAAAGAATGCTGAAATTTGACCAGTTTGTGATGAAATTTGATGAATTTTTCATAATAAATACTTTTGTTTCAAATATATGCCATTTATAGTTAATTATAAAATACAATAATTTGTGTTGTTGAATTTCTGATTATTGAATTTTAGACAAATACTTGTTGCGTTGTTGCTTGGACTATTTATTTTAATCCGATCATATATGTTATGTGTTCATTTTTCTTTAATTTAAGTTATGTGATTATTTTATTTATGTACAATGTATAATTGATTAACAATTTATTTGACCCGCGTAAACCGTATAACCCGCATAACCCGTGAAATTCCATATGTAAAAAAAATCAGTTGGGTTGCGTTGGGTTACGGGTGGATTAGTTAAAAAAAAAAAAATTAACCCGATATAATTGGGTTGGATTAAAATTTTGATTAAAAGCACCCGTCCGTTGTACAGTCCTAGAGAACATATAGTTAAGATCCTCTTTGTTGGCGCATGCCGGACACTTCCTCAAGCGAATAGATGCGGCGAAAATACGCCTTCGTCGAAAGCACACAACTTTTATTTGAAATTGACACAACAAATGCCTTTGAATCAGATAGCAGTATAGCACATAGAGTTGTGACTATGCAACATGAAACTAGAAATATTCTAGGAGATATGATAGTGATCCCCAGTATCATTATATCACACGTCATGTTGCTCTCCATTAGGCCATTTCTTTGTCCGCACCAGCATGTGTCCACTTTTTAAGGATAGTGTTAGTTTCGTGGAAAACTTCTTGCGCAAGATGAAAAATAAAATAAATTCTTTCGAGTAAAATTCTTCACCATTCAATTAATATTGCCACACTATTGGTGGTCAAGAAAACCCGCCATAAAAATGATAAAAAAAAGGTCAAGAGACAACGGTTAATTAAAAAACAATATTTTGAAAATGGATCGGGCGTCGAATCGGTGGAACGATTGGATCGATAGTTCAACCGGTTTGACCGGTCGGACTAGGTTTAAGAACCAGATGATATATCATAATTATCATTAATAAATAATTATATATTATAATGAGAAAACCTATGGTGCATACTAATGTACTGAAGTTTCGGTGCATACTGATCCGAACTCTTGAATCTGCTTCAAAATGACCGATTCAAACCGTCCAATATGATCTTCCTATTATAATCTCCTTACCGACCAAATTTTACATTTTTCGAAATTTTTAAGTATTTTTTTCAAATTTTAAAAAATCGCTAATCTAATTTTTTCTGAACCGTTCAAAAATAACAATTTTTAAAAATCCGAAAAAAATACTTAAAAATATCAAAAAAATGTAAAATTTGTTCGGCAAGGAGATTTCAATAGGGAGATCATATTGGACGGTTTGGATCGGTCATTTTGAAATAGATCCAAGAGTTCGGATCAGTATGCACCGAAACTTCCGTACATTAGTATGCACCATAGGTTTTCTCTATTATAATTTTACTATTTGGATGTAAATAATCAGATAAAAATTCCAATTTTAACGCTAATTAAGTTTGTTATGCATATAAATAATGATATGGTTCAAGTTTTGTATATACTAATTATGTGTACTTGCATAAATAAATTTGTTTTAATTACATACTAGAAATAATAAACAAATTCCTGCTCCAAGCATGAGCACTGTATAATAAAGAAGGGCACCGAAGAACAAACCATCAAATAACTAAAGTTCAAAATAGGAATAGAGTGGAGCCATCACGTGGTTAGCCCAATAAGAGATCTATTATCGTTGAACCAAACAATCCGGTTCACCAGCTCGACTTGAAATCAGATCAGACCGGCCGGTTTTCTGGTTAAGAAACAACTAATTTTTTGGGTCATTTTAGACCAGCCTAGATGCCGGTCCATGATCAAACTGATTGAACCGACCGATCCGGTCCAGTCTCCGAAACATTATTACAAAATACATGGAGGCACCATATAGCGTGTTGTGCAAAAACAAAGAACGTGGCTTCGTTTTTATCTAAAAATAACTAGCCAGTGGCTTCGTTTTTATCTAAAAATAATGATATTTTTATTGGACGCGAAAGAGAGAAAATCTCTACTAATTGGACTGCATATCTAGACAAATGATCTTAATTTAAAAAAGAAAATAAAATCAAAATTTAAATTAAAAAAAAAGAGTAAAAGCTTTTTGAAGAAAGATGGGATAAAGCCTCCTAATTTTTATTAAATTACATATTCATAAATGATCCCTCAGTTGAATTTTAAACATGGCACATTCACTAATGATGTGTTGCTCTTGCTAATCATGTTGGATTTAGAAAAATTAAATAAACATTAAATGATGATGAAGGTATCAGTTTTAGGGTTTTAGCCAATTTGATTGGTTGCAAAAATCGCACATCAAACGGTGACACTGGAATTAATAATGACTAACTCTATGCTCCAGATGGAGTGACACGTGGTAATGGAATGGAAGAACATGATTTTCAACCTGCTCCAGTAATCTTATGCAAATGCAAGGGTTAACGGATGGGACGAGGGAAGCATAAATGTTGATTTGCGGAGAGAAAATAACACCTCCCCAATTTTGGGATGTACTGAGGGGGAATGAGGAACCACATATATATTTCCTACCAACAATACCCCAGAACAGTTAAATCTATGGCAGCGGTAAGCTTCTTCACTTTCCAAATTTTTTTTATTATTTACTTTTGTGTTGGATATTTGAATTTTTTAATCGAAGGTATAAGTCATTAACAATTTATTTAATAGAGTAGCAGATGTATTGCGTTGGGCATCATTCATTGATTTCATGAGTTATATAAAAATTAAATCTTGATTTATAATCTCTCTGCAAACAATGATCTTTTATTAAAGAATATATATAATTGTATTTTCGTGTTTGTTATAAAATCTGCTGACGATGAACAAGATATTTATTTTTTGATGATGAAAGCTATTACCAAAAAATAACTAAAAAATGTGCGAAAAAGAGAAGAAGACAAAAATGGTTAGCATCAATCACTTTTAGCTGCATCGAGAAAAGTAGGGAAACAGTTGGCGAGATAAAAACTGTCTGCCACAACCGCTTTTCTTGGTTTATAATTCATACTTGTAAAGGAATCTTGACTAATATATCAATACGAAAGTAATAAAAAAGATCAAGAATGTTATATTGTACTCACACACTTACCGTTACTAATTTGGGTCGGTACATGTCACATGTGAACATAAATTAATTTTGTTAAATTAAATGATTGGGATAGTTTCATACCAAGGAACTTGATCAACGATTTTCATACATATATTTATATGCCTCAAATTATACTTAAATATCTATATTTTAATGAGTTTTTGATAATTTGAGGTAGAAAATTGGTACTGTTGTTGCCCTTACTTATTTTCAAATCCTTCATGATCTTTTGTGTGACAATGGTGATTATTGGCATACTTTTAGAATCGTAAAATGTATCGTGTATCGATGAATTTAGTATCGAACCGTGTATCGTGTATCGTAATGAATCGTCAAAGATACGCTAAGCTATCCATGAAATCAAGTAGAATAATTAGTTAGAACATATATTGGACGATTGTCATTAAAAGAAAGATTTAGTAAAGCACTATATCATTATAATCATTTATCACTCTGGACATCATTAGGTGTAGTCTATGACTATTGGTTATTACTATATAATTTATCTAATTGTTTTTGAGTAACATCATCTGCATAAATTATAAAATTAGATTATAAATGATTGTATTATTATTATCATTATTATATCATTTTTACTATATAAAATATAAAAATTGTAGTCATTTTATTCATTATATTGTACTTGTATAATATTATATTATTATAATGTTCATATTCATTATTAATTATTATATTATTTATAAAATATTATAATATATATTATATAAATTATAATTATCATAATCATTATATTGTATTATTATTATTATTATTATTATTATACTATGTAATATATATATATATTATAAGGAAAAGACAAACAGTGGATAAAGGCATAAAGCCCACTTGAGCCCAGTTCATGTCAATTAATAAGGGCCCCACATGTCAGTTTTTCCCCCTTCCCTTTCCCATTCACATTTTCCTGTCGGCACTCGGCCCGAAATTATTTTATTTAGAATTTTTGACACCAAAAATTTTAATACACAGAATTATTTATTTTTTTAATAAGAAGAAAGTTCGTACGCGTTTTATAAAAGCGTATAGTATCTCTCCTTCGTACGCGTTTATAAAATGCGCTCAAGGGCTCCGAATGCGTTTATAAAACGCGTACGAAGGGGAATAAATTCACCGCTTCAGTTACGCCTTTTGAGACGAGTCAGGCCTTTGTACGCGTTTATGAAACGCGTTCGGAGCCCTGGAGCGCGTTTCATAAACGCGTACGAAGGTCATCTCTTTCAAATTCGAGTAATAGCCGTTTCATTTTTTTTCGTTCGCCTTCGTTCTCCAGAGAAAGAGAGAACCAGAGAAAGAGAGAAAGAGAGAAGGAGAGAAGGAGAGAAGGGGAGAAGGAAAGTGTTAGTCAAGTGCATAAATTTCAGTTTTATGGTTAATTATGTAAGTAAGTGTGTAATTTTCGATTTTTATGCTAATTACAAGTTAATTAAGCCATCGAAACAACACACACAACGAATCGTGCACAAAAGCCAAGTTAACACAAAGAGATTAAGGTGGAAATTATACCTCCCGCGAAATCGTATTCGCGGGGCTCGATCCTACGGCATGGGAATCGATGGCGTGCTTCTCCTTCGTCTCCAAATCACCTCGAGTCCACCTAGAGATTAACCAAGGTCTAAATCGATTCGTGCTAGCGATTCGATTAGAACGAAGCTAATCCAAGGTATTCTCTCTTCTTCCTTAATTAACATTTTAATAGGTGGAGAGAATATGCTCAACTCATGAGCTAATGGAGGGAGAGAGAGGTGAGGTGGCGCCGGCCAAGAGAGGGAGAGAGGGGGCGGCTAGGGTTAGGGGAGAGAGAAGGTTGAATTTTGCATCTATACATCTCTATATATAGTGCACAATCCCTACCTACCACCAACCCACTATTTACATAAAATGCCACTCTACCTACCACCAAGGCCGGCCTCCTTCTTGGGCTTTTTGGGCCTCTTAACTCACTCAAACAAGCCTCTAATTCATTTAATTAAAAGCTACTCCAAATGCTCTTTAATCGGGCTATATATTTAATGCATATATATTGGCCCAATAAATTAATATAACTATTTATATTAAATTGAGTTGAACTAAAATAATTATTAACCAACTAATAATTATTCTAGGATTAGCTAATACATTAATTTATTTCAATATGATCCATTTGACTTAATTAATTATAACGGTATATAATTAATTAATCAACTTATCATATTTCCGCAATACGAGCTATTGCGAATAAATAAATAATGCACTGTCTTGGTCAAAACTCTATTTTGTGTGACCCTTTGAGGATTTATGCTAAGTTGGACATGGAATTAAATCGCTATTTAATTCCAATAATCATAAGCGGTATCTAGCAACACGTTATGATTCCCAATTCGCATAAATAGTGTACTGCTACAGTATTTAAATCCTGCATAAGAGAATAAATGAATTTCCCTATTTTGATTCTTATGTCACACGATATCATCGTATAATCCAAGATAGGAATGTGTCATTCTTGCAGATTATACGTTTCTTGATCTAGAGATAATTGTATAAAGTTGCATGCAAACAATCTATCTCCATCAAGGGGCCCAAACAGATATCGTCACTCACTAAGTGAATTAATGAAGGACATACGGTTTTCTTGATGATTAGCTTTTCCCCGCACAATTCAAGAGAACATAAATAAAGTCCGTATAGCAGCCCTTATCGGGAATCAGCGGTAGACGATATTTATTGAACCTATCCTCATGTGGAAAAGATAAACATCTCAAACTTAGAACCAAAATCATTACGAAATAAACAATGACACATAACACAATCCATATGTTTATTTCGATGGGTCAAGTCCTGTGCTATGTTCCATAACATACACATATGCAATTAAGTTGGTAACTCTTTACCTATGATTTGTAGAACTTAATCATCACTTAACTTGCATACTAATCTTATAAGATAATTAATGTTCCTTGTTAATTATCAAGATTATGGACCGTTTAGATTTATTATTGTCATTCTAAAGAATGATCCACAGAGATCTACAATTCAGATCCTCAACCTGAATAATCTGTTAATAATAAACCTAGGAACAGATGATAAATTATCATCCAAAACATAAACTAATAATTAAGTCATTAAATTATTGACTTCTAGGACATAACTCCAACAATCTCCCACTTGGCCTAGAGTCAATCAGTAGTGACTTCTAGCCAACGAAGAGTTGAGAACAATGTCATATATCTACATATATACATGTCTCGGACCTCAAAAGAAATAATACGCTTAAAGCTAGTTACTCATACGTCCATCACGTATGGATGCATAACTGCATCTTGTATACTGCTCAAGGTAGAGGTCATGCTAGAGTGCTCGCTGTGTTCGCGAACCTATCCAAAATTTTGTTTGACCCTATATATATATACTACTATATATATGTTCTTGATCATCATCATATGATATCAAGTGATATCGTTATAGATCATATTTGAATCTCCAATGTAACATTGGGTTCTTTAGGAGTAAGTAATGGTTCGAGATGCATAGAACCATAATAACTCGACTAAGAACTTGATCCGAAATAAACTTCTTTTATTGCTTCACAAGTTGCTATGTATTTTGCTTTGGTGACGGAAACGGTTGTAATATTCCATTTAGAACACTTTCTAAACTTACAACACCACCTCTTAAGCAAAATATGTAGCTCAATCGTGATTATATCAATCTTTTGAAAAAATTTTATTGGTGTAACAACTTACACTAGATTTCTTTCATCTCAAGAGATGAAATTTTTTATATCACTCTTTCTCATAAGGTACTCGAGGATATCCTTGATTATCGTCCAAATGTGTCTCTCTTGTATCCATTTGACAACTGTTTGCCATATCCTTTGGATACTACACATTGGGGCATATGCATAAATATGGCGTACGAAATGAAACTCATAATGAAAGAATGCTTGAACTATTTCATGCACTTTCTTGAATTGAGTTGCAATAGACCGAGTTAAACACTCAAGTCATGCCATGTGACGTATAGTTAGACATCCTTTCTTGGAGTGTAACTTTCGTGTTTCTAGAACATTTCGTCAATATATGCATATTTGCTCAAACCTAACATCCATCATAATCTATCTTTATAGATTTTGTTTCCTAGGATTAGGTGATTTCGCCCAAGTTCTCACTTGAGAAAACATTCTCCAAAGAGATCTCGACAATATTCATTTTCTTAATGTTATTCCCAATTTAATGAATTGTTATTTTTGAACAATACAAGTAATACAATTATGCTCTCACTGAATATCTTGTTTATACAAGATACTTTTGACGAAGTTCAACTCCTTGACTTCCTTGTCAAAACTTTTATTCCAATCTCCACAACACTTGCTTTAATCCATTAATGGATCCTTGAAGCATGCGTATGTTTTTAGCAATACATAAACCTCGATTTGTGTCAAATGCACAACATCTTCCTTCATTCATACGAAGAAGGCGGTTTTATGTGTTTTTCCATATATCGACATATATGAAATACAACTATTGCTAGAATGATCTTTATTGACTTATACATAGCCACAAGCAAGAAGTTGTGCTTTGTACGTAGTCAACTAGCCATCGACTTAGACATAGCTACAAGCGAGAAGCCGCACTTTGTACATAGTCGATTTGTTATCCATGTCGATCTTTCCTTTTGAAGATCTAAACGTTCTTGATGGATTGCTCCTTCATGAACATCAACCAAGGTCTATACCTTGTTGTTATACATGGATTGCTCTTTAAAGATCATATGAATTCAAAACATATATGTGGAATTGGATCATTCCATCGTTTCTTTGTTTATCAACGGATTCTCATATGCTAAGTACGAGAATGTTGTGACAACCCATGCACCAAAACGGCTTAGGAAATCAACTCTCGTTGATCTTTTGTAGGATTGGTACTTGAGGTTCATGAACTACTTCCACAACGATTTGTTGAACGAGTTCTTGACTCCTCATATATTCCATGAGTTTCTCAAACATCAAATCGTAAGATGGTTGAGTCCTCATTGGAAGGAGCGTACTATTAAACTTCTTTCAAAACAACTTGTGAATGAAGTTTCGCTCAACTCCCACTAAGTACCATGTATGGAGTGACAAGTTTCCCATAAGAGTACTTCTTGTAGTGACGCATAAACTATTTTAATGCTCACTTTACTCCCACTACTTCTTCTTGAGAATTTCAATTCATCAAGACTACATTATGATTAGCAACAACTACTTTGTTCTTATCATATTCGTGGAAGTAGTGCCTTTTAATATAAAGCATCCTACAAATATATAGTGTCTTATTTGGTTTAAGCTTACAAGTCAACAATACTTGAAATAAGCTTCTCAACACCAAATCTTAAGAAGCATTATACTTAGAGATCAAAATCTCGTAAGATATCTTCTTCAATAGACTTCGATGGAACACCATTCAGTGTAAACAATATTGTCCTCAAACATAATTCCCTAATACGAGTCGAATAAGTCAATTTGATTTATTATCGATCGAACTATACAAAATATTGTTCGATACCTCCACTCTTGGACACATTATTCCATAATGTTCCTCATGGAGTGAGTTATGAAACTATTTTCATACTCTTAAGATAATATTTCAAATCATGTGACTTAACTATTTACCATGATTAATTGTAAGACTTCCATTTTTCTTGAAAAGTCTTTTAAACTTCACTCTTGAACTCCTTTGAACTAGTCAAAAAGTTCATACTTATACCTTATCAAATAGATATGTTAATATCTACAATGATCGTTGGTTAAGTAGTAAAGTATCAATAACCTTTCATCGCACAAGTACTTATTGGTCTTTATACATCGATATGTAAAAAGTCCTAATAAAGTCACTTGTCCTTAAACCTTTGTAGGTTAAAGGCGCTTTTGTCATTTAACAAACATGATTCGCATATCAATCGATTTGAAATCGAATTGAATTTACGAGCTCTACGTTACGGAGACTCTCGTAATGCGATTCTCGTTTATGTATGTGACTAAGCGGTTATATATAACATTAAAGTCAAATACTTTATGTCAAGTCTTACGCATCCTATTTGTCATTCAAAACTTGTTTATCTATTTCAAGCAAATTCAATCAAGATGCATGAAATCATATAAACAAATCCAGAATAAAAGAACTTGTCTTTTATTAAACATAATCATCCATTTCATCGAATATGAAGTGGAGATGTTTTGAGAAGTTAGGATTAAGGTATGCAACCTTCAATTCCTAAACAAACTCTTAATAAAGATAACTCTACGTATTCAATGGTAATGACTTAGACGAACAAGTCATTGCCTATACGGAGTTTACTTTACATCTCTCGAACATTCTCTTATTCTTCATTGCTAACACATTTCGTCAAATGCGAGCATATGAACTAGTATCAAGTTACTAGTGTAAATTAGAGATAGTGAGATAATTTGAACGACAAATACACTTTTAGGATTAAAATATTACAATCATGGTATTTCGGACAACCTTTCAAAATGCCTCCAATAAACGGCAAATGAAACATCTCATGTGATACATAATCACAATCAAGAGTCTCAAAATTTCAACTCATGCCTTGGCGAAGTATTTCTTGAATACTAAACCAATTACCTTTTTGCATCAACAAGTGTGCGAAGAAGGTAACATTATATCCTTTATAATTTCAAAGAGATCGTATGACAATATCAATAATCCTTGATATCGGAGATCAATATCTCTAGTTATCAATTAGCTACTTAAATCTTTCGATTTGTAAGCCAATGAAACGTCCATGTTTAAAAGAAGAATCTCTTTGTCAACTCATACTCTTTATACTCGATCAAAAATGATGGAGTTAATATCTACTTTCTCCAAGAACACTTTCTTGAGTAAGTGGATAAGAGCGTACGAGTTAAATCTAGTCTATATGAATTCTCTAATTCAAAGGTCTTAGAACTTTCAAATGAGGATATTAGCCACACGCTTTATTGAATAACTTTTCGCCAAAAGTCAATCAATCATCGCGTTGCTACGTTCGGGTAGTTTGAGAAAAATTTTGGGAATTGACATACTCAAGTTTCTCTTCGCTAAGATCGTGTCTTAGGAATCGGTATTACTTCTTTAAGTGAATACTTTTAGAAACGAGTTTGTTCTTTTTCAAAGATTGATCGCAACAAAATTAACAATTTTAACATCTATAACAAAATCAATTTAAGGTCAATTAGTTTATGCAATTGTTTTATTTATAACAAATAAAACTCCCACTACATTCATTTAATGTCCCAAATGTAGTTGGTTTTTCCAAGATCCCGGTTTTCATCAAGTAGAGCCTGCTATGGCACGTCACCCTACTTAATTAGACAAGGTAGGTTCTCCAACCAATCATATCGTTCCATATGATTCTTGGTTTGTGAATATCTAAGTATATTTACAAACTTCGCCCCGATGTCCAAACTCTAGTTGGGTCCATCGAAAAGTAACCTCTCACTATTTGCTCATTGCAAATCTTAGCTATTTGCACCCCGACTACCGAATTGGCAATCATGACGTCCGCTTGGGCGGACCGCGCCATGAGTGACAATCGGCGTGAAGGGGATAGAGAGAAGGAGGGCGATTTCACTTAATCGAGTTTTAGTTGGGACTATCAATCATATGACACTTGTTTGGTGGTCGTGTAAGCATACACCCATACCTAGCCTATGACAATTCATAGCAATCACAAGCAATCACATATAAGCATCTCATAGTTGTGGGTTTGTATGGCTTCCGCTTGCATTAGTTTCGCCACATCTTCCATGGAGCAAAACTAATCTAATCCTTGTCCCTTCCCACTAAATTCTATAAGGATCTAAATCCTATATAAAATAAAGGTACAAAATACATGTGAAAACATCATATTCCCATCCTAACCTTAGGGGCATGCAAGCCTCACAAGTTACATAAAAAATTAATCAACAAATTAATTAATTAATGGCACCAAAGGCCGCATTACAAACATTCACACATGCATTCAAATACAACCACAAGGCATTGAGTCTTGAGCCATACTAAACCCACTATCCACCTACAAAACAAAGTTAGCACATACAAGAACTTTGTTTCCAATTAACGATTTTCAAGCATCTTTGCGTATCGTTTGCCATAAGTAAATTCCGTGTACAAATCCTCAATTTTAAACAACAAAACTTGTTTAAATTCATTTAGAAAGTTCTTTCAACATCCCATAACAGAAAGGAGATCAAACAAGGAGTTTTCTAATTAATTTCAACTAGTTTGAATATTTAGAAAAACAGTAATTTATTAAAAAACGTAACTAATGGAATCCAATAAAAGCAAGGGTTTTAGGTCTCCAAAAATACTCAAATAAATTACTTAAGCTCCTTATCATAGTTGTGATTACCAGTAAAAATTTCAAGAAGAGATCTTACACCATCTGGGAGAATCAAAAATGACAAATCTCTTACAAGTGCACGAAACACCGTTATGAGATTTTCAGATTATCCTCTCAACCATTTGGTCTGTTAGACCACCTTCTAATCAGT
Source organism: Rhynchospora pubera (assembly GCA_028095005.1). Taxonomy (NCBI): domain Eukaryota; kingdom Viridiplantae; phylum Streptophyta; class Magnoliopsida; order Poales; family Cyperaceae; genus Rhynchospora; species Rhynchospora pubera. Next base: position 153,008,650 of record CM051462.1, on the reverse strand, counting down.
TTTTATATATACAATATACATAGAAAAACTAGTTTAGTCTATTGACTAACTATCTATGAAAAGAAAACCACCAAGTTCAGTTCAAAAGGTTCGAGTTACAAACTAAACAATCAACAAATTCTGTACTGGAACAGACAGTCGATTGAAAAGTTCTAACCTAGTTGAAGGTCCTAACTTCCACGAAAAATTATGAAATTAATTTTCCTGGAATCCTAACTCAAAATAGAACAACTCCATTAAAACAGAATTTTTAAAGGAGTTCTCAGTTGGTACAGTTTATTAGAACAATCGATTTGCTCTACAAACTGGATCTGACGAGATCTTCCTTTTCATACTTGAAAACCCACAAATTAATCTGAGTCATGCAATAATTTACACATTCTCAGAAAGAGCTTCAAGTCCTCTTTAAATCTAGCCATAGAACACTGGTACTTATATTCAAAATATAAATCTTTCAAGCCATTCAAACAGGACAGTGCGAGCAGAAACTGGTTCTGCGCACTGTCGCCATTTTATTCACAGTAAATCCATACTAATTCAGACAAATGTGAATCTAACGCCAAAAGAATCACAATCCACAGATCTACAACTTTCATGTAGATGGAAAAAACTTCCAGAGAACTTATCAAAGCGAAAAACGCGAAACAACACAGAAAATACCATTTCCAGACAGCAAACAAACGCATCATCTCTACTAATCCGTTAATTAGCCAATTTCTCTTAATTAAGTGTCAAAATAGCTTAAGTACGACCATGTGCTCTGATACCACTGTTAGTAAGTGTGTAATTTTCGATTTTTATGCTAATTACAAGTTAATTAAGCCATCGAAACAACACACACAACGAATCGTGCACAAAAGCCAAGTTAACACAAAGAGATTAAGGTGGAAATTATACCTCCCGCGAAATCGTATTCGCGGGGCTCGATCCTACGGCATGGGAATCGATGGCGTGCTTCTCCTTCGTCTCCAAATCACCTCGAGTCCACCTAGAGATTAACCAAGGTCTAAATCGATTCGTGCTAGCGATTCGATTAGAACGAAGCTAATCCAAGGTATTCTCTCTTCTTCCTTAATTAACATTTTAATAGGTGGAGAGAATATGCTCAACTCATGAGCTAATGGAGGGAGAGAGAGGTGAGGTGGCGCCGGCCAAGAGAGGGAGAGAGGGGGCGGCTAGGGTTAGGGGAGAGAGAAGGTTGAATTTTGCATCTATACATCTCTATATATAGTGCACAATCCCTACCTACCACCAACCCACTATTTACATAAAATGCCACTCTACCTACCACCAAGGCCGGCCTCCTTCTTGGGCTTTTTGGGCCTCTTAACTCACTCAAACAAGCCTCTAATTCATTTAATTAAAAGCTACTCCAAATGCTCTTTAATCGGGCTATATATTTAATGCATATATATTGGCCCAATAAATTAATATAACTATTTATATTAAATTGAGTTGAACTAAAATAATTATTAACCAACTAATAATTATTCTAGGATTAGCTAATACATTAATTTATTTCAATATGATCCATTTGACTTAATTAATTATAACGGTATATAATTAATTAATCAACTTATCATATTTCCGCAATACGAGCTATTGCGAATAAATAAATAATGCACTGTTTTGGTCAAAACTCTATTTTGTGTGACCCTTTGAGGATTTATGCTAAGTTGGACATGGAATTAAATCGCTATTTAATTCCAATAATCATAAGCGGTATCTAGCAACACGTTATGATTCCCAATTCGCATAAATAGTGTACTGCTACAGTATTTAAATCCTGCATAAGAGAATAAATGAATTTCCCTATTTTGATTCTTATGTCACACGATATCATCGTATAATCCAAGATAGGAATGTGTCATTCTTGCAGATTATACATTTCTTGATCTAGAGATAATTGTATAAAGTTGCATGCAAACAATCTATCTCCATCAAGGGGCCCAAACAGATATCGTCACTCACTAAGTGAATTAATGAAGGACATACGGTTTTCTTGATGATTAGCTTTTCCCCGCACAATTCAAGAGAACATAAATAAAGTCCGTATAGCAGCCCTTATCGGGAATCAGCGGTAGACGATATTTATTGAACCTATCCTCATGTGGAAAAGATAAACATCTCAAACTTAGAACCAAAATCATTACGAAATAAACAATGACACATAACACAATCCATATGTTTATTTCGATGGGTCAAGTCCTGTGCTATGTTCCATAACATACACATATGCAATTAAGTTGGTAACTCTTTACCTATGATTTGTAGAACTTAATCATCACTTAACTTGCATACTAATCTTATAAGATAATTAATGTTCCTTGTTAATTATCAAGATTATGGACCGTTTAGATTTATTATTGTCATTCTAAAGAATGATCCACAGAGATCTACAATTCAGATCCTCAACCTGAATAATCTGTTAATAATAAACCTAGGAACAGATGATAAATTATCATCCAAAACATAAACTAATAATTAAGTCATTAAATTATTGACTTCTAGGACATAACTCCAACAAATTACTCTTAATTAGCCAATTTAAGCATGCACAAACACGGATCTTGCACTTAAAGCCATTCACACAAAGAGAGAGTTCAAGGTTTATACCTCTCTTGATATCGTAATCAAGAGGCTTGAACCGGATAGGTTGTAGGTGGTGCGCGCGTCTAGCTCCTCCTTCGTGCCAAGCTCGTCCTCGAGTCCACCACGAAATTAACCAAGACCTACAATCTTTGCTAGAAGCTACAAGGTCTAGGCTAATCCCAAGCGTTCTCGCCTTCTTAATTCTCTTTAATTAAGTGGAGAGATTATGGTGCTCAACACATGAGCTAAGGTGGATGAGAGGGAAGAGAGGTGGCGGCCAAAGAGAGGGAGAGAGGAGGATGGTGGCGGCCAAGGGAAGGAAGAGAGAGAGAGGAGCAAGGAGCCTCCACAAGGGTCCTTTTATAATGCTCAAACCCTAGCAATAAGTTCCCTTTATTTACCATCATGCCACCTACCTACCACCTCTATTGTGGCCGGCCATATATGGGCCCAAATGGGCTTTGCAAGCTCTCCAAATTGATTATTAAATCAACCCATTCAATCCACTATTTAGTGTTCTTCATTTGGGCTATTTATTCAATAATAAATATCGGCCCATTAATTTAATATAACTATTTATATTAAATTGTGTTGTGTTGAATAATTATTAACTAATTAATAATTACCATGGGATTAGCTTATGCATTAAATCATTTCGATATGATCATTTGAATTAATTAATTATATCGACATATAATCAATTAATCAACTTATCATATTTTCGCAAAAGCACACTGATGCAAATAAAATGATTAATGCACTGTTTGGTTATATTTCAATCTGTGTGACCCTTTGAGGATTTATGCTAAGTTGGACATGGGATTAAATCGCTATTTAATTCCAATAATCATAAGCGGTATCTAGCAACACGTTATGATTCCCAATTCGCATAAATAAAGTACTACTACAGTATTTAAATCCTGCATAAGAGAATAAAAGTATTTCTCTATTCTGATTCTTATGTCACACGATATCATCGTATAATCCAAGATAGGAATGTGTCATTCTTGCAGATTATACGTTTCTTGATCTAGAGATAATTGTATAAAGTTGCATGCAAACAATCTATCTCCATCAAGGGGCCCAAATAGATATCGTCACTCACTAAGTGAATTAATGAGGGACATACGATTTTCTTGATGATTAGCTTTTCCCCGCACAATTCAAGAGAACATAAATAAAGTCCGTATAGCAGCCCTTATCGGGAATCAGCGGTAGACGATATTTATTGAACCTATCCTCATGTGGAAAAGATAAACATCTCAAACTTAGAACCAAAATCGTAACGAAATAAACAATGACACATAACACAATCCATATGTTTATTTCGATGGGTCAAGTCCTGTGCTATGTTCCATAACATACACATATGCAATTAAGTTGGTAACTCTTTACCTATGATTTGTAGAACTTAATCATCACTTAACTTGCATATTAATCTTATAAGATAATTAATGTTCCTTGTTAATTATCAAGATTATGGACCGTTTAGATTTATTATTGTCATTCTAAAGAATGATCCACAGAGATCTACAATTCAGATCCTCAACCTGAATAATCTGTCAATAATAAACCTAGGAATAGATGATAATATATCATCCATAACATAAACTAATATTTAAGTCATTAAATTATTGACTTCTAGGACATGACTCCAACAGAAAGAAAGGGAGAAAGAAAGAGAAAGAGAGAAGGGAATCCAGGCCAGGGCGAGAAGAAGAGGAAGAAAGGCAGCGGCAGCAGCGAGAGAAAGAGAAGAGGAGAAGGCAGCGGCAACGGCGAACTTGCGACAGCGAGATTTTTTCCAAAACTATTTTGTATTTTGTATTTGAAATAGTGATAATTGTTGATAATTAGGGATTTAGGGGTTTAGGGGTTAGGGTTTAGTGATAATTGTTGATAATTGTATTTTGGATGAAATTGTGGAATTGTTGATAATTGATGAAATTGTGGAATTGTTGATAATTGATGCATGATGATAATTAGTGATATTGTGAAATTGTGGAAATTGTGGAAATTGTGCATGCCACCACATCATGTGGAAATTGTGGAAATTGGAATTGTGGAATTGTCCATATGTATGATTGATGATAATTAGTTAAATTTTATGTTGGATTTATTTTCTAGAAATGATGTATATTAAATTACTTATGGATATCGATGTAAATTTTAGTTTGTAATTATTGTGAAAATTATGTATAAATGGAATTAGTTAGTAAATTGTTGAAATAAAAAGAAATTTATATTGAAAAATTATGGTGCAAATTAACATAGTTTCAAATAACTTGAATTGTATATTGAAAATTATGTATAAATTTATTGGTGCAAATTATGGTGCATGAAAAAATTTAACATATTATGATAAAATTATTCGATTATTGATCAGTAAATATTGTGAAAATGTCAATTACATAGAAAAATAATTTTTGTTTTGTTCGTTTTGATTATTGAAAAAATATTAAATTCATTGTTGTTTTAAATTATTGGTCTTATATTATTTGAATCAGATGAGTTCAGCAGAAGATGAGGCTGGTCCTTCTGGTGCTTCACCACCTCCCACCGAAGCACCCCCCACCGAAGCACCCTCCACCCAGCCTCGGCCAAAAAGACGTAGGCGTCGCGCAGCCCGTCCTAGCGTGCAAAATGTCAATCCACCTGTGCAACCAGCCAACGTAGAAAACCAACAGGTTTTGTTTGTTACGGATAACGAGCATCTCGTTGGTTTGTCTTTTGAGGAGGTAATAGACTGTTTTATATTAATTTAGATTTTTTTGCTTTACTAATTTAGATTTCTTAATAGAGTTATAAATTGTATTAAATGCTTATTATAAATTGTATTAAAAAATTAATTGAAAATGAGGTTTATTATAAATTTTTATGTTCAATCTAATAAATTGTATTAAATGCTTATTATAAATTGTATTATAAGTTGTATTTATTGTAAATGCTTATAATATTTTTATGTTCAATCTAATAAATTGTATTTATTGTAAATGCTTGTAAATGCTTATAAATTGTATTATTAATACAACGGCTTATGTTTCATGTTAATGCAGCGTGAACAACATTTGGAGACGAGATCGCACAAGCGAATGATTAAGGTGGACGATCGGATTGAGGGAAGGCTGATGAAACTGGGGCTGAGTCACATTACGAAGGTGAAGCATGTCAATGTCGACATACCATTACTGAAGGCAATGGTCGAGTTTTGGCGTCCGGAGACGCATACTTTTCATTTTTCCGTTGGAGAGATGACCGTTACTCTACAAGTAATTTATTTAAACTTGATATTAAATTTTTTTTAAAATAATTTTCGTATTAATTTTCACAATTAATTCTCACATTAAATTTTGACTTAACATGACACGAATTTAATGTCATATTTATTTAAACTTTATATTTAAAATTCAAATTTGAATATTAATTTTCGTAATATTAACATGACACGAATTGCAATATTAACATGACACGAATTGCAATATCAGGATGTTGCCTTCTTATATGGTTTGCGCTCGACGGGCATCCCAGTTAGATCCAATACGAGAGGGCCCTGGGAGGAAAAGATTCGTACAAATCTTTATCCTCATGAAGATTTGGGAAACTGGCACAGATAAAGGAGTAGCAGGGAGTAAGTGAAAAAAATAAAGTGCAATATTGATTTTTGCTATTCAGTATATGCATTGATTATTTTAAATTTGTACAATGCAGGGGCGATGTTGTGGGCAACAACATCAAGTTGAAATGGTTGCGGCAAAATTGCGGGATGGCGCCACAGCCAGGTGCTACTGATGAGGAGTTAGACCGATACACGCGTGCAGTGGCTCTAGAGGTATTTGGGACGTTGATGTTTCCCGATATTTCTCAGAATTCCGTCCCAGCATACTATTTGGAGCTCGTATCGGTATAATTTTCTTAACTTAAATAATATTTTTATTTGTTTACTATGATATTAGAATTCAATGTTACAAATTCAATATTTTTATTTGTTGACACAAAATGATATTTGTAATATTTCAATATTACAAATTCAATATTAATCATTTATTTGACACAAAATAATATTTCAATATTAATCATTTGCATGGTTATTATTTTTTTCAATGTTCAAATTAATTTTTTTCAATGCGTTGTTTAATTTAAATGCAGGACAATTCGAATGAAGTTCCGGACTTCAATTGGGGAGGTGCCACGCTTGCTTGTCTGTATCGTGCTCTGGACCGTGCCTCCATGCGTTTCAAGGTTGTGACGGGACCTTGGATGCTACTGTTGTTTTGGGCATGGTCATACCTCCCTGTTTGTCGCCCAGAGGTTGCTCCTATCGGTGGATTAGGACAGCCTAACATAGATTCATGTGTGTCGTTTGGGAGCTAATAACTTATAATAATTTTTCAATAATTTTATGCAAATTACAACACATCAATCCTAACGTTCAAAATTTTCAGGAAATGGGGCGAAGCTCGGTCTTTCTCACGGAGCCAGCACCGCGGGGCAGTGGAAAACGCACGGGACTACCTAGGCGTGTTGAACGTTGAAGACGTCAACTGGTTTCCGTACGTACTCGACAGGGCTGTCATGCCACGGGTAGCACAGGAGGGTTCCATAGCGGAGCATGTTCGGTTGGCGCTCATTTTCTACCACATTGTTGCCTACTACTACCCCGACCGTTGTAGGCATCAGTTTGGACTGTACCAGATTACTCCTCCTCCACTACCTGTGGTACGTTTGCTATATTTTTCCAATTTATCATATGATCAACTTCAATTTAATTAGAGTAAAGAACTAACGAGTTTATTTTAACAGAGTTGGGACGTGACACATAACCTGCTGGGTTTCCAGCACGGTACGCCCAGATTTTTCTACCATTTTTGCGGGTGCATATGGAGAGTGGACTGACGAGGCATTAGCAGCACGCCAGCTGGAGACTCGATCCTAGGGTGCTACTGATACGTTGCGGTACTTCCGATGGTTTTGGCGATACGGTGCCTCCGAGAGACCCACGCCACGAGAGGATGCCGAGGCACGTCTCCAGCGCACTCAGCAGCTGCCTCTTGCTCAGAGGCAGTACACAAACATGGGGTCCAGACTTCTTAATTTTTTAAATATGGAATGTATGATTGGTTAATATTTTGTGCAATATGTCATTATTCTCGTAAATTGCAGGGCAACTCTGCGCTGAAGAATGCACTTCATGCATTGGGACTGGTTGTGAAGAAGGGGTGCAGAAGGGTGGGAAAGGCAATTCTCGCCAACTGTCGTTCGCAGTTGCATGATGCTACCATGACTTTGAGGTAATTTTAAATAATTTAATTTTTTTATTGCATTTTTGCATTTTAAATTCAACCTTCATAATTATGTCATTGTTCAATAATTTATAAATTACAGGTTGGAGGATTTGTTGGAGCAGCGAGGATTTCCAACAAATATTGCGGACATACCAGATTCTGGGGACGAGTCTTCCTCTGCACGTCCGACTGCACCCACATACCTTCAGGCGGAGGATCTGATGCATGCGGTTAGTATTCGTTCATATGCAAGTTTCAATTTTAAATACTAATTTATTTACATTGACATTGTTTTTTTTAAATATTATAGGATGGTCGATTGAATACCGGGCGATTAGATGATATTTTAGGACCACGCACGTTCTTTCCTACTCAGTTTCCAGCCTCAGGTCCTACTTCATCTATGCATAGTGCATCAGCATCGACCTCGCAGTTTGCTGGCATTTTCCAGCCTCATGATCCTCCACCGTACTCCTTTGCAGCATTTGGTATGCCTTCCTCTTTTCCTCCATTTACTGTTCCGTCAGTGCCTACGCCTTCTTCTATTCCACCATTTGGCACTCCGTTGGGTAGTATGGGAGGGACAGACTCGTTCAGCACATTGCTACGGACGGCCGCAGATGAGGAGGGTGACTATGTTCCTTTAGCGACTCCTCAGGAGGCTGGGCAGCCCGTTGAGTTTGGGCCCATACAGCAGGAGGCTCAGGAGGACCAGCAGGAGGATCAGCATGAGAAGCACCAGGAGGAGGGCGATGGGGATACTGACTCCACTGACTCAGGAGAGCTTACTGCCCCGGCCTGACGAGATAGGCGTGCGGTGAGGGTGATTGACATATTTTCACCTTCAGGACCTAGGAGGAGGCAGCGGCATTAGTTATGATGATGGACTGATTGTTTTCTTTTTTGTTTATGGACTTGTGACTTGTTTATGACTCCTGATAGACGGATTGTTTATTTTTCGTTTATGATTTGTGATGGACTTGTGTATTACTGATGATGATTGACTATGTTTTTTGGATTGCTTATGATTGACTATGTTTTTTGGATTCGTACTACTGATGATGGACTTGTGTATTATTTATTGTGATTTTCTTTATTTGTAATTAATATGAAAAAATAAGTGCAAAGCACTACTTGAAACATAAACGTTTATGTATTGAAACGCCAATAAATGAAATACTCCAAACAACAACGTTTATTCATTGAAATACTCCAAACAACAACGTTTATCCATTGAACGTCAACACATTAAAACCACAACTTATAGTGCAAAGCAGTACAAAAAAATAAGGAAAAATAAAAAACAACAAAAAAAAATAAAACATTGCATTAACAATTCCAACTAAATTACATTAACAACCATAATAATAAAACACATAAATAGTACAATGATATAAATAGTTAGAGATTTTGACTATCTACATGTTGTAGAATTTCATCCCACCATGGTTGCTCATCTTCATCATTCGGTTGTTGTTGATTACTCCCACCAGTGTTGTCAGCGAACTGAGCGACTTCGTTCCAAAAAGCAGCATCATCTTCTTGTTGATTACTCAGAACAGTGTTGTCAACGAATTGAGCGGTTTCGTTCCAAAAAGCCGCTTCGGTTTCTTCTTTTTCTATCTGTCACACCCCGTATCCGGGATACGAGACGTGAGGTGAGACAGTATCTGATCATCCATCTGACGGTCCGTCAACCTACGTCACAACATAAATAAAAGCAAAACGGAGTCAGCTACAAAGCCGAGTAACTAGTTATTTAACGACGCAGCTTCTCTATAACTAATTTAAATAACAAAAATCAACTGATCGGATTAATCCACACATCAATAACAACAAAATTAAATGTATTTCACAAAGATCAACGGGTCTAGGTTTTCTCAAATTAGTTTCTCGTATCACTTTCAGACTAGCGCGAATCCCTCTCTAGGCGATTCCGCTTCACATTCCATATTACTTTTCCATTTCAAATCAAGTCACATCAGAGACCCATTGACTCGTAAAATACATCAGTCACAATTCGCATATATCAATTCAATCAAATAAACAAACGATATTTAAATCAATCAATACGAAAATTAAATTATAGAGAAGTCTGGTTACCTTATCAGCGATCTAGAATAACGAAACAAAGAAATCTCGATGTAGAAGTCGAATTTCAATCGGACGAAGAATCAAAAGTTTTCCACCGAAATAAGATGAGCAGTATATTAATCGAATTAAATATCTAATGAAGTATTTTAATTGGCTTTTGGTTGAAAACGACAAGGAGAAAATACAAATAGGTTTAAAATCAATCTAACCGAGTATATAAAGTGGCATTAGAATTTTGGATATTACAATCGAAATTACCAAGTTGGGTGTATGGCTAAATGAAAATATAGAGGTCGGTTGAGCCATCATTAAAATGATGCAAACAAAAGAAATTAAGGGGCTGCCGTAAAAAGTGGAACAATTATATTTTTTTTCTGAGTAAAAGGCCGTATACAAAATGAAAGGGTTCGATTATTTCGAAGAACGGTTATACTTAAATGAGGAACAAAGGAAAAATGGAAGTTATTATAGACGGTTAGGTGCTTGGCTACAAGTTTGAATAATAATAAAAGGATTCTTTATCACAAAGGCAGTAAGAAATCAATTAGGATTTGAGAACAAATGGTTTAATCGGTGCGTACAGAAGGGCTAATAACTAAAAGTAATTTGATGAGCGAAAAGTGCATATAAGACAGTTATAATAACTAAAATGGATTTGATGAACGACATGGGCACATGGCGGTTAAACAAAATGAAGAGTTAAAATGATATAAGTACCACATATTAATCTATAGAAATTATCATTAAAAGGTTACAAAATAATAAATATAAGTTAGCTAACCAAAAAAAAATAATACAAATAATAAAACTGTTTGAAATTAAAGTCTTCAAATATTATTAATAATTTTATATAAAAAAAAATATCAAAGTCTTTAATAAAATTACGGGGTGTTACATTCTCTCACCCTTAAAAAAAATTTCGTCCTCGAAATTCAAACTACTGGTAATTCAAAATTAAATGAACTATGATCTAATTGAATGATAACAATTCAATAGAGCAAACGAAATTCAAGTCGGACAATTCGAAATTAATTAGAACTATATCGATACCCTAAATGAAAATTCAAATGAAACGACAACAGACCCAACGCACAGTCCGAAGAACGAATGCTCTGATACCAAATGTCACACCCCGTATCCGAGATACGAGGCGTGAAGTGAGACAGTATCTGATCATCCATCCGACGGCCCATCAACCTACGTCACAAACATAAATAAGACAAAACGGAATCAGTTACAAAGCCGAGTAACCAGTTATTTAACGACGCAGCTTCTCTATAACTAATTTATATAACAAAAATCAACCGATCGGATTAATCCACACATCAATAACAACAAAATTAAATGTATTTCACAAAGATCAACGGGCCTAGGTTTTCTCAAATTAGTTTCTCGTATCACTTTCAGACTAGCGCGAATCCCTCTCTAGGCGATTCCGCTTCACATTCCATATCACTTTTCCATTTCAAATCAAGTCACATCAGAGACCCATTGACTCGTAAAATACATCAGTCACAATTCGTATATATCAATTCAATCAAATAAACAAACGATATTTAAATCAATCAATACGAAAATTAAATTATAGAGAAGTCTGGTTACCTTATCAGCGATCTAGAATAATGAAACAAAGAAATCTCGATGTAGAAGTCGAATTTCAATCGGACGGAGAATCAAAAGTTTTCCACCGAAATAAGATGAGCAGTATATTAATTGAATTAAATATCTAATGAAGTATTTTAATTGGCTTTTGGTTGAAAACGACAAGGAGAAAATACAAATAGGTTTAAAATCAATCTAACCGAGTATATAAAGTGGCATTAGAATTTTGGATATTACAATCGAAATTACCAAGTTGGGTGTATGGCTAAATGAAAATATAGAGGTCGGTTGAGCCATCATTAAAATGATGCAAACAAAAGAAATTAAGGGGCTGCCGTAAAAAGTGGAACAATTATATTTTTTTTCTGAGTAAAAGGCCGTATGCAAAATGAAAGGGTTCGATTATTTCGAAGAACGGTTATACTTAAATGAGGAACAAAGGAAAAATGGAAGTTATTATAGACGGTTAGGTGCTTGGCTACAAGTTTGAATAATAATAAAAGGATTCTTTATCACAAAGGCAGTAAGAAATCAATTAGGATTTGAGAACAAATGGTTTAATCGGTGCGTACAGAAGGGCTAATAACTAAAAGGAATTTGATGAGCGAAAAGTGCATATAAGACAGTTATAATAACTAAAATGGATTTGATGAGCGATATGGGCACATGGCGGTTAAACAAAATGAAGAGTTAAAATGATATAAGTACCACATATTAATCTATAGAAATTATCATTAAAAGGTTACAAAATAATAAATATAAGTTAGCTAACAAAAAAAAATAATACAAATAATAAAACTGTTTGAAATAAAAGTCTTCAAATATTATTAATAATTTTATATAAAAAAAATATCAAAGTCTTTAATAAAATTACGGGGTGTTACATTCTCTCACCCTTAAAAAGAATTTCGTCCTCGAAATTCAAACTACTGGTAATTCAAAATTAAATGAACTATGATCTAATTGAATGATAACAATTCAATAGAGCAAACGAAATTCAAGTCGGAAAATTCGAAATTAATTAGAACTATATCGATACCCTAAATGAAAATTCAAATGAAACGACAACAGACCCAACGCACAGTCCGAGGAACGAATGCTCTGATACCAAATGTCACACCCCGTATCCGAGATACGAGGCGTGAGGTGAGACAGTATCTGATCATCCATCCGAGGCGTGAGATCTAATTTTCATGTTTCCGCCATCGCCGCTCCTGGTACTCCTTCTCTTCCATTTCCGGCCCACCATTAATGTGCCATTGGTAGTACATTTTTAACTGCAGCACGTCCCCCTCTTCAATCGTGTCTTCATGGATGTTGTATTTCAAAGTGCGATAACAAGAGCGACAAATTGCCTCGTATTCTCCGTTTTCTGGTTGATTTCTATTGGCAGGATAATGGTAGAAAGTTGGCCAATACTCAATGCGGGTTGCTATTCGATAGTTTGGAACATCATTATTTGAGTTAGAGCTATTTCCTTTCTCCATTGTACTCAAGTTTTTAACAAGAAGGAGGTAGTGGGTGTTTGTGCATTCTAATTCAACAATGGCTAGTTTTATAAATAATTTCACTAGTTCAAAGATGACATTGTAAAATCAAATCTTGTCATACGTTTTGCAGTCTTTATCAGAGCATGCTTGTATTTTTTTCCTAAAAATTAAATAATAAACGGTAATAACTCGGTTCAATTTCCCTTCGTACGCATTTATAAAACGCGCTCCAGGGCTTCGAACGCGTTTTATAAACGGGTAAAAAGCTCTGACAACCTCAAAAGAAGTGAGGGGAAAGTGCACAGCATCTCTCCTTCGTACGCGTTTATAAAACGCGTTCGGAGCCTTGGAGCGCGTTTTATAAACGCATACGAAGGGGAGATGCTATACGCTTTTATAAAATACGTACGAACTTTCTTCTTATTAAAAAATAAATAAATAATTCTGTGTATTAAAATTTTTGGTGTCAAAAATTCTAGATAAAATAATTTCGGGCACTCGGCAATTTTCCTGTCGGCACTCGACACGAACAAAGAGTGACCAAATATTTTATTAAAAAAGTCGAACGCCGCTGTATATCTTGCGTTCTGACTGGTCGACATCGTATCGCTCGTATCGTACGCATCGATACGATACGTGAATCGCACACCGTCGCGCTCACGATCCCAACGATACCAAGGGTCGGCGATACAGAGGCACGGTTCGTCTCGATTGGCCTTTGACTCGTACCGCTACGTACGATTCGCTACGTGAATCGTACGATACTAAAATGTATGATTATTGGTGCATTCAAACAGACCAATTAGATATTCAGACGAAACATGTGGAGATATATCAGATCGATTGCATAAGGTCTAGTCTAGGGCTCCGTTTGGATAGGTGTGGGAAGAAGGGAAGAAGTGGGAAGAAGTATTGGAAAGTGTGTAACTTCGTGAAGAGTTTGGATTGTTTATAATTTATTTCTTCCCTTCTTCATTCTTCCTACCTTCTTCTCAACGCATCCAAACGGTGCTTAGAAGACACCCAAACAGACTGAGGAATTCAATGGGTCGTTTGGATCTTTCAGAAGAATAGACAGTTATTCCAGATAGAAGCTAAATTTGATCCCATTTTCAGTTTTACATGCACAACATGAGCATGATCTAGCATGATCTGCACTGCTCTGCAGTGACTGGAGGTTATTTGGATGGCTATAGAGGAGTGCATATCTCGTCCTTAAACCATGTTAATGGCACCATTTGGATCATATGGGAATAGGAGGAATAGCTTCTTCCTAGATGTAAATTTATTATAAACAATCCAAACTCTTCACAAAGTTACACAATTTCCAATACTTTCCGCCTAGGAATAGACTATTCCTCTTATTCCTAAGCAATCCAAACGAAACTTACGATTATAGAGAGAGTTCACACAAGTCAAGAGTCGGAGACAATTCGAACGACCTATCTGGAAAGTGCAAATGGACCATTTAGAAGTGCAGAGACAGAAAAAATAGGAGTTGATAATGTTGTAATGTTCATTTATTTTTCTCTATAATTTGTGAAGAAACCTTGTTTTTATTTATTCTGATACTATGTGATTCTTTAGTTTAGGCACAATATTAGTGAAGCAATTTATTTAGTAGTTAATTAAATTGTGTGTTTAGTTTTATGTTTTTCTTGTGATTTCTATCTTTTTGTGCTTATTGCTTATGTGATTTCATGAATTGTTTGAGTAAAATTGATTACACCCAATAGACTAAAGTTTTGTCTAGGTTGATAGGTGATTATAATCTATACTTGAGTATTATTTGTGATTGAACTACTAGGGATGGTAGAAGCTGATGAGTGAAATCAGAATTAGTAATCGATAGATGAACCCCTTCTCATAACGATGGTTGCGAGATATTCTTTGAATAAATGATAGAACTTAGGAAACTTGAACCTTCAGTATGACCAAAATTTTAGAATTTCTAAGGGAACTAATAATTTAACTTAGAAAATAAGAATTGTAATGATGATTAATATCTGATAATTTAGGATTAGATTATGATTCTGCATTTGATTTAACATAAAATTAGATAAGTAATTCAATTAATCATGATTCAAATGAACTGTTGGGAACCAGGTAAGTAGAGAGGTTTACAAGCCAGAACCCCCTAATCATCCTTGATTGAGTAAATTTAATCCCTTTATTTGTTAACATCGTAGCTTAGGTTTACTTTAGAGTTTGTTTAATTGTTTATTTTAAGTAAAAACTCAGCAAAATATTTTTCCAAACACCATTTCATAAAAACCCTTAATCAATTAGGAGTTAGGTCTAGTTATCGAATAATCCGTCTCTGTGATTCATCCCGAAATATACTTAGGTGTATACTTGCACCTAGAACTTTTGTACAAGTGCGAAGATAAGAGAATATAATAATTTTTCATCCCTGCATGCAAACGTCTTAAAACAGCCTCTGATCAATTCTGTTAATAATAATAATATTATTATTGTTATTGTTATTCACAAACCATAAGCCTCCTCAGACCAAACCAAAGCATGATATGCAAAAAGGGACACGGTAAAGACAGGTGGAAATATCTAAAATAGGTTGCACAAGCCTATTAACTATTGTTAAGGACAAACCAAGTGCAAATCAATGTCATGCTAGTTGCTACAGCTACATATAGTAACAATTTTTAGAAAAAAAAATTAAGAAATGTTATAAAAATCACTAATTAGATAAGCTTGACGTATAGTCTTTTCACTGACTGATGGTTTTAGGACCACAAAGCTTAGGTGCAGATGTTTGGCACCAATACATCACTACTAGTACAAACAACAGACAAAACCTTAAAAGAAGCAGTATCCTGTTTGTTTGAAAAACAAAAAAAAATGTGGCGAACTTACAATTGAACTGTGTCTGCTTTTAAGCAGGGTCATAGTCATTTTTTAATTTAGAACAATCATACCACAACAAAAGAATCACTCAATGGAGACAGCTAAAAGCCTGGTGCCAAAAGTGAACCAAACATATCTATATAGCTTTATCAAATGTTGCCGACAATGATGTTCCTTTGTATCTTTATAGAGACAGTAACTAGTTCAGCAACAAGTAATGCAAAGGTACTAATGCAGTGCTAAGTCACTGAACCATCTAGTGGCACTTTTATGCTTTCTCCACCTTTGTTTGGTTATTTGTTGCAACATGATAATGGTAGATTGACATTGAACTCCGATTTATGAACGCTTCTTAATTGGAGAAAGTGAGTTCGAAATCTAACTACAAAACTTCGATATGGATATTTAAAATTGAAGGCTTGATTCACATTTCTCTTAAAAAAAAATTAGTTCATTGAAGGCACGGTTGAATAAGTGACGATTGAGCGGTTGAGCCAGAACTAAGTTACTCTAACCCATCTTTATGATGGGTGGATCTAACCTAAGGCCCTTTTATGTGTTTATGTGAAATAAAAGCCCCATAACAATGCAGATTAGAGTATATTCCAAATGTATCCAAACATATCCAATTGTTTGCTTAAGATTAATGCTGCATGAATCTATTCAATTATTTGCGAAGGCGTGAAATCAGTAGTGATAGAACTATCGAGTTTGTTTAATAGGATGTCATAGAGGCCACTATGAATCTATTTAATTAATGCTGAGTGATTTACAAACCGGCAGACTGCATCCTAATCAAGTATTACGTATTAGTACAACTCTGCCAAGCCGAGTGGTTTATTGATGCTCAAAATTCCAATGTATACCTTTGCTCAAAATTGATTAGAAAGCAATCTGTTACAGTTTGATTTTTAGCAACATGTATTAGCATTTAAAACAAACAAACATTAGTTTATCTTCACAAGTCTTAGGCAATCACATTCGTGATGTCATAGAAGGCATGAAATCAGTAGTGACAAAAGAACTACCAAGGAGTAAACTCTGCAGTTAAATGATGTTAACAAATCAGAAAAGTAAATTGCAGAAAAAATGGCAACTGTAAAAAGGCAATTGCCACATCAGAAAACTAAAATTGCATAACAAAGTGCTATTATACCATAACATTTAGCCTTCTAGGCTTAGTCATGCTTAAATGGTACTAAGGATAATTAAAAACAACACAAGTTCTGATAAATCAATTTTCATTTCAACCATTAGAACAAAATACAACTAGTTTAATCAAAAAGGAAAAAACTAGAGAAGAAACAGATGTCTATATGTTGGCAAAGCAACATCTACACTGACCCCTCCTAAAGAAAATCAACTCAGCCCCATTGAAATAAAACCCATAACAGATTTAGAGTACAAAACACAACAGGATGGTGCATCTACTGCTGGCCAACCTGGGTTTTCTTCGCATGCCATAGCCTGTCCAGAGCACTATCAGCATCACCCTGTTCAACAACAGAGTGGCTTTGTAAATTTAATGAGCAATATATTTTACAAGCACTAATATTAACTATAATTTCATTGTGCAATGTACTTCAACAAACTACAATATCATATCAATGTAAAACCTAGTTCAGAAGTTTCAGAAGCCTGATTATTTAAAGAAAATATATTTTATGAACATTACTAATAATAATAACTCTCAGATCAATGTAATCTTTTACCTGTGGATTTCCATAATTTTCTGAAAAACATAACAGCAACCCTCCCCCCCCCCCCCCCAAAAAAAAAAAAAACATACTATTTTATAGTGAGCACAAGGACCACTAAGGGGCAGTTTGGGAACATTTGTGCTAAACAGAAGAAGCACCATGGCAATAATAACTCACATATTCATTATGATCAACTTTTAAGGATTTAGTGGTCAACACAAGTTTTCAGACCAAACGATAGAACATAAAATGGAAAGGTCATAACTCATAATACACTACAACGTGTACTTAAAAAAAATACATCATACACAGGCAGCAACGTATACAAATAAATGTTTGCAGAGAAGAGAAAATAAACCTGAGCACGAACGGAGCCAGACAGAGCAAAGGTGGTGAACTGTCCAGTGTAGATGCCATTCTCATCAAGATGACCTAAGTTGAGCTGCACTGATGCATGGTCCTTTGCTGTTATCAGCCTATTAGTTGCCGAGCTACAACCAAAAAAATAATATCAATGAAGTCCTCAAAATATTTTACAAAAAAGTGAGACAATACTGGTACTGGCATTACAGCTCAACAGAACATATGGATCTTTTATTTTTCATTTATATTTATCCAATAAATTAAAATTATGCTTAAAACTATCAAAACTGGTAGCAGATATATGAAATAACATCAACCAAAAGCCAAAGCTACCAATACAATCCCGCACGAACTGCTAAGACACCGAATTGTTGTTTGCTTTTTTTTTAATTTCCTTTCATCTTGTTTGAAATATATTGAGACCTGTATAGCCAATACCAACAGCAAATGTACAAATTTCCAATAAATCAAGCAATACTTTTTTAGTGCAATGGCAAGCTCCAGTACCATAATGCATGCACAGTACAATTTAGAACAAAACAGTATGCCAGAATAGATTGTGATTAAAGAAAGCACAATAGTATTTTAGATTATATTCTTAGAATTTTTCTAATATAGATCTCAAGTATAGGTTTCAAATATTCCACATGAATGAGCATCTCAACATACCATTTCCTGGGGATGTAGAGATCAACAATCTGTCCCTCTTCGTTCTGCATCTTGTCTCAGAAGTTTGACCCGACAGCTATAATTGCAATTCCTGAACAAGGAAAAAAGAGCAATGAAAAGTTTGCGTAGTAATTTAAATGAAAATTCATTAGCAAATTACAGAGTAAATTAGTTGTAAGATCCAACAACACAAGCACATCAAGAAGGTACCTCGTGAAATAAATTTAATGATTATGTACCTAATTGTGGGAGTTCGAAACTTTCTATATTACAAGGTAAATGGTTACCATTCAATTTGGTACCATAATAATAACAATCACACAGAAAACTCTATGCACACAAATCAAAACAGTTGGTCATCAGGTGCCTATCATAAAATAAAAATAACACTGTTTAAAACCACACTGAATTGGATACAGGCAAATCTATGAATCAAGCCTCCAAAGGAATCTTAACTTGTTACATAACACACAACTCATCATAAAAATAAAATAAAAAGGTCTTAATCTATTCAACAGATGGATATGGTACCTCATTACCCTAACTTCAGCACAGAACTAAAGAATACGTAAATCGATCAGAAAAAGCACGAAATTCAAGCAAGCTTTTCTCGGAAGAACGATTACCTTGTTTTCTTTTGCAAAGACGGCGGGTGCAAACGAAGGGAAAGTCAGCAGCAGAAGAACAGCAATATATATACTCGGGTCACTCTATTAGATTTAAAACCCTAGCAAATTTCTAATTTGGGCCCCATTCGGCCCGTTAAAGAACCGTAGGTGGATCCATTGGGCCTCCTGTCAAATTAGGCCCATTTCTTCGGATCGGAGCCGAAGACCAGTCAAGACATAGCTCTCCTGATTCATGCAAATTATTCATTCAATGCATTAAATTGTGTAGCGAGTTATAAAACTAAGCAACTATGGACTTGCTACACCATTGATTATTCCGTACCAGCCAAGTGGTTGCAGAGTTGAGTGAGAGTAGAACCATGGGTGGGTCCCAGCTGTGCGGAGAAACCGATGCCGAAATTGCCCATGGCGGATTTAACAAAGAGAGAACTGCGCAAAGCATAATCTCTTTCTTTTTCTCTTTCTCCTCTCTGTTCTCTCTAAATACTCTCTTTCTCACTCAACGTAAACTAATTTCTCTCTACCTTTCTCGAATTCTCTCGATCGAACACTGCGCTTCTCCAATGGACGCCACGGCACTCACTCGTTCCTTCTCTGGTAAGCGCACCTCCATCTCGGATCCGGATCCTCTCCATTTTAAGCTCCTGATGAGCTATTGTGTTTAGTTTGTTGCTCAGAATGGACATGATTTGAGCTTGTATTTAGTTAGTTTTTTGGGTTGTTTCTGATCTAATTGCTCTCATTAGTAGTGATACCTTTCTCGTCCTTGTACTTGTTCTCAAGTGATAATTGTTGAACTTTAATCAGCAAAATCAAGCAATTGGTTTGTAGAAGGTGTCTCTACTTCTCCTCATTGAATTGAATTTTTAATCCCTTAGGGAAATTTGGTCTGGTATCCAATTTTATTTCTGTTTGCAATCAGTTAATGCTTATATTAATGTAGCAAACCACATTTTGGCAGGGGCCGTAGTGGGTGCTAAAAGTCCTTTCTCAAAGAAGCTTCATTTACCTGCTCAGTTTTCACGGGCAGCAATTGGAAAAAAGCAACCAATTTTGTCATGCCTGAAAGCAACTGAAACTTCTTCAGTGTTATCCTCTGATGGTTAGTTGCTGTTCTTTCTCTACTGCTTGAATTATGAGATGCCAGAAAATACTACTGATATGCTGTGATATTGGTTCGGGTACTTTTATTATGTCAGTATATAGGCAATATCTTTTATTTAATTCATTTTAAGTTGAGTACATCAAAAGTGTAAAAATAAAAAGATAACTTTATATGGCCAAGTACAAAAAATTAAATAAAGTTATCAGCTGGTGAATACTGCAGATAGTTTGAATCCTAGTTTGTATTTATTTCCTTGATAGATTTAATTGATGTCTTGCTGGTTCGATGAAAGTGCTCTTTTTCATAAAAAAATGCTACTTTTTAATTGCATGTAGCAGTTTCCACTGTTGAGAGAACGAAAGCTGTGAAAAAGGGAACTTTCCCTAGTGGTGTCGAGGTGATGTGTTGCACTTTATTCTTGCATGCCTTCTATATTTCTTCTGTCATCTTTTATAAGTACCGTTACTTTATAGACTATGTACTTAATGTTATGGACACTTAAAGTTCCTTTGCAAGTTTAATTAATCTCGGTGGCATAGCATTAATTTGACTGGTAAATTTAGATTTAAAATAAATCTAGCTATAGATTGTCAAACATGTCTATGATAGTTATCTCCTTTTGATTCGTAATGATCTATATAATTAATTTATTAATTATGAGGATACAGGTTTTCATCTCTCATAGATTGTTTGTTATGTTACCTTTTTGTCCCAAACAAGCTGAGTACTTTGTATTGAATCTAGTCCATTTTTTTTTTCTGAAGTATACAGGTTACCAATTATTTTCAGTTGAATCTGTCCGCACTGATAAAAGAATGTCTTTGAGTAATATTTTTCCTTTTGTGATGCAGGGAATGTTGAGGGATATCTGTGATGGAACCAGTGTTGCTGAGGTCAAGCTTAAGGTATATATATATATATTTTTTTTTGAGCTCCAGAAAGTTCTTATCACTTGTTCAAATTTGTGTAATACACTTTGGGTAAGGAGCATGTATTCTTAGACATGATCAATTTATCAAGTTTTGTATGCTTATGTTCCCAGTGATAATGTATGCATATGTTCCTTGATATCTTAAATTACCATGTTTTTCTCACCATTTATTTTCTCTCTGTAATAATGGTTTTATTTAAATTGCATATATATTCAGGTGGGAAAGTTCCAGATGTATCTGAAAAGGGATGTTGAATCATCTCCAGTCGAGTCCCATCCACCTTCCTATCAAGTGGCCGTAGCTCCACCAGTCCCTAGTGCAAGCGTGAATGATTCAGCTATAACTTCCCACCAAGAAACAGAGGCAGCCCCCAAATCCTCCTCTGAAGTGAACAACCCCTTTAAGCACGTTTCAGGAAAAGATGCGAGAATTGCATTACAGGGCCTTGATGCAAGCTCATATGAAATAGTCTCAGCACCTACAGTACGTAGTGACAATTTACGTTTAAACATAAACTTTTTTGTGCCACTTCTGGTACTGAATTATGTGGTATTATTTTAAATAGGGTATCTTTTTTTGAACCAAGTACTGTAGCAACACTGATAGTAGTCCTGTCTGGTTTTCTAACTTCTATGATACAAAATTAATGTTGCAATATTTTTAATGATATTTTTACTAGGTTGGCGTCTTTTTAAGGTCAAGAACCGTCAAAGGGGAAAAGCGTCCTTCTGTTTGTAAAGAGGTAAAGTCTGTTTTTTGAACTTCAGAAAATTATTCTGGTCTTGCACAATCTGGCCTCGCATTTTTATCCCGTTGAACTGTGTTTTTTCGTTTTCTTTTAAATTACAGATATTATTGACATGCCAATATTGTCCCTTAGTTTGGCACCAATTAAATAGTTTTCCTTTCTGAAAAAATGGCTGAGCAACTGCTAATTAATAAGGAGAGCGTCTAAAATACATAGGGTAGAGGAATATATGAAAATAAAAGTTTGGCATCTCTGTGTCACTCTCACTCTACCTGTATATATGTGTAGGGAATGGTCATTAAGGAAGGACAGGTCATTGGCTTTATAACTCAATTCGAGAATGATTTGCCAATTAGAGTAAGTATTTATCCTCTAAAATCGGTGTTTATTTATACCTAAGAGTATAGCATAAAAAGAGGCATACCATGCATTCAGTCATGTAATTGCGCACTTTTCTCATCATGCAGTCCAATGTGGCCGGTGAAATAATAAGCTTCCTTTGCAAGGATGGAGGTAATATTTTTTATATAATTGACTGCTATACTAATTACATTAATATCCCTCTGTCTGACACCAATATTGCTGTTGGGTGCATATGAAAGTTTTCTTCTGTATAATACATTTTTTGGTCACCAAAGACACCCAAAAAAGGGAGCTTAGTAATGATCAATTAACAAGAGATGGAAACCTAATATGAATCTTTGCAGTAATACAGTAGCATAGAAACTTAGTTATGGTCAAGTACCAGAAGATGGGAACCTAAGGCTCCGTTTGGATGGCTTCTTCCCGGAATAAGGAATAACCACTTTTTACCAATAAATTTATTTCTAACCATCCAAACTCTTCACAAAAGTTACACACTTCCCAATAAATTTACCCCTTCCCAATAAATTTCTTCCCTTCTTCCTTCTTCCTACCTTATTCTCAACGCATCCAAACGGAGCCTAAAATGACAATACTGTACTCTAGGGCTCACTCACTGACATCCCATATGTGCATATTGTAAAAGCCCAAAAATAGCGCTAGCGTAACAACCTTAGTTATGGTAAAACGCCAAAAAGAATTCACCAGCCACAGGCTTCTTTAAATATAAGTTGAAAGAGTGAAACCTTACTTATCTATGTAATTAATTATTAAAAAAAGCAAGTGGTAGCCTTGGTTAAGTCCCATAAAATGTGGTATCACTCAGCAAATTTAGGATAAATTATGGAAATTTTTGTTAATATATGCAGAGCCTGTGGGCTATGGAGATCCACTACTTGCTGTTTTGCCATCATTTCATGGAAGTGAGATCGGATTATAAATCGAGTTTATGTACTTCTTTCATTAGTTTTTGGGATTTTGAGACCTTGTTCCATTCGAGTTCGAATTTACTAGAATATATTCGAACTTGGTTCTGCATGGACCTTAAATCATTCATTCTCTATATAAAAAAAAAACGACCATCTTGATGTTTTTTCAAGAATCTTAAGTAATCCAAATGAGATACTGCACTTTTTGTTTAGATGCGTATTTGAGGTTTTGTGAAGTGACATTTTACGCCGACCTTTCTTTCAAGTAATTAAATGGGAGCGTTATGCGTAATATATCACGACATCACGTGAACTTGATTAGACAGCAAGCAACTATTATTTCGGTTGTAGAGTTATATTTAGTGATAGTCCAAAAATCTTCGGCCTTTGGCCCGTTCTTTGAAAAACTGTCTTAAAATTTGGACCGGACCGACCCTTCAAAGGGCTTTTCACTACACCAAAAAGGATTTTTAGTACCGGACCATTAGTACCGATTTTTAAGAAAATCGGTATTAATAATAAATCGTGGCAATTTTGTAATTGTCAGACATATTATTTAGTATCGGTTTTTAAAAAAAACCGATACTAAAAATTGCTGAAAAAAAAACAGTTTTTACTTTAGTACCGGTTTTTTATAAAAAAATCGGTACTAATAAATTGATTTTTAATACCGATTTTTTATATTTTTTATAAAAAACTGGTACTAAAGTAAAAACTGTTTTTTTTTAATTTAGTACCGGTTTTTTATAAAAAACCAGTACTAATATATTGATATTTAGTACGGTACTACGGTTTTTTTTTTCAGTCGATTAAATCTTGTCTCATTCTCTCTTCAAAGTCACAAGTCACAATCGCCTTCTCTTCTCTCAATCTCTCCTCTCTCTTTAAACTTTAAAGTCATTTGTGACTCTTACAACACAAATTTCTTCTCATTAATTCTACACCACAAATGCTTCTTTCAAATCGCATCCACAGATTCTTCAAATTCAGAAAAAGATCTCTCCGATTAAACCCACATAAGCATTTCCTCTTTTCTCCCTTTCTCTCTTTATGGACGGATATGGATTATGCTCCGAATTGATAACTCAATTTATGAACGGATTTGTATCTATTCCTTTTTTTTCCTCAATTTATTTTAAGTTAATTGATTTTGTTCTTGTTTCTTTGTCAATCTACTCTCCCTTTCTCTCTTTGTTAATTGGACCTTTTTTTTCTTTGGAGTAAAGATAGATTAGCATTTGATATACACTTATTGCCTATATTTTTGTCTTAAACTTTTAATCTTTTTCCAACGGTGACTCTTTTTTCTATTAGTAACCATGATCTCTTGTTATTGGATAGTTGAAATCATGTATGTTTTATACAACAAAAGAAAATCTGATTTGTCTCAAAAACTGCAACCTAACTGATTTATAATTTTTGAGTAATATTCGGTCATTGTTCTTGATTTTATTTTTTTTCCTTCTTCTCTTTTAGCATGCATGTAGGATAAAATATTGTCAGAATTCATTTATTATGAGAGGGATATGTGGGTAATGAATAATGTTTACTATTGCAAAATTAGCATATTAAATGTGACAGATTTAGTACTGGATTAATTTTTTTTAATTAATTTAGTACCGGTTTTTAACTAAAAACCGGTACTAAATTATTTAAAAAATTTCGGCTTTTTTTTAATCAATTTAGTACCAGTTTTTAGCTAAAAACCGGTACTGAACTTTTAAAATTAAATTCGGATTTTTAACTTAATTAGTACCGGTTTTTTATAAAAAATCGGTACTAAATATAATATTTTTAGTACCGATTTTTTACTAAAAACCGGTACTAATCGTGTTTGCCGCCACTTTACAAAACCTCCTAGTACCGGCTTTTTAGTACCGGTTTTTTATTGTTTTTAGTACCCCTATTATTAGTACCGGTACAAAATCGGTACTAATAACATGTAAAAAACCGGTACTAAAAGATTAAAATGGCATAGTGTTTCGATGGACAAGGGTCTAGAAGGGTCGGATTTTGAAAGGGCCGGGTCTAATATTTTTCAAAGACGGATGTTGAAGGGCCGGATCGGACCTAATCGTTCAATAGTAGTGACTATTTGATCATGATGGGACGATAGAGATTAAAAAACTATTAAAAAAATTAAATGTTGGTATTATTTTAGAAGGACTAGAAGGGCTAAAGACCTATAAGGGCCAGATTTTCGAAGGGCCGGTCTCGTGTTCAAAATAACAAACCCGTCTAACCCGTCTCATCTCGATCTTTTTTCTTAACCCGGTCCGATCCGGCCCTTCTACCAAACCCGTCAAGTCCGGTCTTTTGAAATCCGGCCCGGCCCTTTTGACTTTCACTAGTTATATTGTAATATATAAGTGTATAACTGACGATGTATTCCAGCTTCTTGATTAATTATACTTGTATTTTCCATACAAGAGTGCATGTATTAATCTGTGAGGAGTATTATTATGTTAAACATTCATTAAGCGATCACAGGGTATCAGAGTGAGATGTACGGTTGTATCTGCGTTTGTGCCAGCATGACGGTATATGGCTGATAGTTTTTGTTGTCCTAAGGCCCAGTGGCGGAGCCAGAATGGAGTTATAGTAGGGGCCTAAAGTATATTAGACTTGAATTTGGGAAGGCCTATGAACCTAATATATTAATTTATCAAACAAAAATTAACAAATTAATAGAAAAATCAGGGGGAGATCAGCCTTTTGCCAGCCTCACCTTAGGTCCACCACGATAAGGGCTTGCTCCAAAATGGGTAGCGGGAGCTAAGGAAAGGAAGAGGAATCGATGAATCGAGAAGAATGAAAGGAAATTAACATCACTTAAAATCTAATTTAAAAAGAATGCTAGTCATCCCAAAATCGGAGTGTGAGTCGTGTGACAAAGAAAACTGATATATTTTAAAATTATCATTTTCCTTTCAATTGAAAAATAGAAGGACTATATAATATTTCTACATATTTGAGAGAAGGTTACCACCATTAATTCCTACCTGTTGTCCCTAATGGAGGCAGCTTAACAAAGGTTTAGCGGAAGCAATTAAGGTTTTGGACCGGTTTGGTATGAACTATCCTAACACAATTCAATTGGTACCCAATACAAGCAAGCACACAAGCAATTCACAATGCAAGGAAAGTAAAGAGAGAAAGAGAGAGAGAAATTGAACACGCGATGTGATTACGGAGTTCCGACCCGCTAGAAGAAGCTAGCCTTAGTCGTACGTCTCCGGGAGTTCCGCTACCACGAAAGGGCGCGCTCCGTTCAATTCCAACAAGAACGAGACTACAACTTCGAACCGAATCACCTCGTCACAAGGACACTCGAGGCGGATCGGCCTAACTCGAATGGCACAACGGCCTCAAAGAAGAAGAGCTCTCAACCTATTCCAACCTACACCTAGCGACAATGTCGGAGCGGTGGTGTTTGAGGCTACTAAATCTCTCAAGATGGTCTAGCTATGAAAAGCTCAAGTGGGAGAGTATCCCTATGCTCAAAGGCTCAATTCTGGTCTAATTTTGCAAGAGAAAGCTCTCTTTAGAGAGAGAACAAGGGGTGGATATATATAGGGCTCGAAATGAGCAGTTCCCCAGCAAAAACAGGCCACACCGTTGTACAACGCTGCATAGCGTTATACAACGCTGGAATATGACCGTTGTAAACTCTAACGGCTCTTTAATATAGCCGTTGGTCTGTCAGAGCGTTGTGCAACGCTATTTGCCGTCGCACAACGAAGGAGTGTAAAACCAAAGGAAAGCTCCGACAATTCCGTTGGAAATTGTCAGAGCGTTGCTTGCCACTGAATGGCGTTACACAACGTTAAAGGGAGACAAAAAGAACAACTCTGACAGATTCAACAGAGCGTTGTACAACTCTATATACCGTCACACAACGCTAACGTTACCCAACGCTGAAAGACGTTGGCTAACGTTAACAGAAACTTTGCATGTAAAAAAACAACTGTTTACATGGGTTTTACATGGGACAGCGCTGTCTAAACAGCACAGCTAACTTGGGATTTTTGTGGCGTTGTGCAACGCTATATGGCGTTGCACGATAGTAGTCAGGAAAATTTCCAAGTTTTTAACTGTAGCGTTGTACAACACTACTGAGCGTTGTACAACGTTGTGACTCAGCGTTGCCTAACTCTATATAGCGTTGTACAACGTTGATTCACAAAAGTATGAATTTAGTTGTTCTAGCGTTGTGTGCCACTATCTAGCGTTGTACGACGCTAGGTCACTGAAAACAGGATTTTGCTGGTTTATTGAGCTTTTCGCTATCTAGACCATTTAAAGGATAAACAAGGACTAAAGTATACCTTCTATCCTAGTCTAAACTAGCCTATAAGCTCTCTAAAGACTTGATCTTGATCTTTCTTAAAGCTTTTATCCAAGTCCTCATAAATTGTATCTTCTTCCTATAAAACTCAAAGAAGATTGTTAAATGCCAAATGATATTGTTTTGTAATCGACAAACCTAGAGACGTTTAGTACAACAATCTCCCCCTTTTGACGATTTGCAAAACAATACCATTAGTAAAGCGATTAAATTTTGGCATTTCACAAGCTTTACTACAATTCTCCCCCTTTTCGTAAATCGACAAAAAGTGAAAATTGTAGCAAGCTCCCCCTAAATTTATGGCTCCCCCTTAATTTTGGAGAAAAGGAGTTGGAGAACCAATTTAGGGCACTACACAAAGTAGTGTGACCAAATTTAACCTCTCAAACAAAAATAAGATAGAAATAAAGAGGCTCCCCCTAAATATTTAGCTTATAAGACCGGGGGTTAAATTGGTATTTAGGCCACATTGGTTACCATACCACTAGAGGTACACACTTTTGGAACCCACTTACCTTTGGACTCACCATTTGGTTTCCTAAGTTTGCATTCCAACGAGATATGACCATTTTGACAACAATAGTTGCAATATGCATTGGTTGGCTTAGGCATGGTAGAACCCTTGACAAAATGAGAATAGTAATGGACTCTAAGGTATTCGGCCTTCTTCTTAGGATCATTGGATGAGACATTAAAATTCTTTTTGCGATCCTTTTGGAAATGTTGGGAAACATTCTTTTTATGCTCATTGAATTGAGCTTTGTGGTTTTGAGAAGAGTGTTGCTCTTTAAATTCATAAAACCATCCATCGGGTCCTCTAAAATAAATTTTATTGGACGCCTTTGGAACAAAAACCTTCTTTTCTTGATTTTGCAAATTCTTTTCGTTTTGCACTCTAGTGTTTCTAGGTTTCCTTTGGTACATATGTGCATGACCACAAGAATTCTTAGGTTTTTGAAATTGTGTGGTTTGTGCAACTTGTTTTCCATTATTGTGTGACAAGTTCCTTTTCTTGGTTTGATAAGGCTTTTGGTAACCAATACCGGACTTGTCATGAGGCTTTTGACCTTTGAAAAGATTTTTCAAATCCGTTTTAGGAGCTTGAGCTAAAATCGGTTTTTCAAGTTGTTTTTCAAGCTCCTTAATTTTAGCCTCATACTCACCTATCTTAGAAGTAAGCTCATCTACCTTGGTTTTTAAGGTTTCTATGGTATCGGCTTTCCTAACCAAGGCATCATGGGTAGCATCAAGAATAGAATTCAACCTATCACAATCAACACATTTGGTTGAACAAGTTGGTTCATCATCACTCTCACTATCACTACTACTAAGAGATTCATTGAGAGGAAGATATACCTTAGGAGAGCTCGACTTTGGTGAAGTTGGTGGAGATGGAGGTGGGGTTGCCTTACGCGCTTGAAGTAGCGGATGAACAAATCTTGTCCCTTGATTGAACTCATTGAGGATGTCCTTCACGAAGTCATCTTCCACATCATCCGTTGAGAATACCACCTCTTCCACATTTGCCACCAAAGCATACACTTCATGAGAATTCGAGTCGGATGAGCTAGTGTTGGACTCAACTTCCCATAAGGCATGCATAGCTTGAGCATTCTTCTTTTCTTTCTTGTGCTTAGGCTTTGGCTTGTCGGTTTGCACTTGAGGGAAAAGCTTGTTACACTTGTGCATGGAATGCCCTTCTTTGTTGCACACAAAGCACAACTCCCGTTCATCATTGGCTAATCTCTCATTGTTGAACTTCTTCTCATGCTTGAGCAACCCACAAAACATCTTCTCAATCACCACCTCTTGCTTTGTCTCATCAAGCTCGTAGAGGTTTAATGGTGTTTGATGTGGGTATCGGCGATGAGAGGATCGAGATGATGATGTGGAGGCGGGATTGCTTGTGGAGGTCATGGCTAAAGTTCGTGGAGGATGCTCAGTTTGGCGAGTTGCTTGAGCTTCTCCTCAACACATCGAAGCTCGGTGTACATTTGCTCCGAGGTGTACTCATGGTCCATCCGGATAATGGTCTCAAGCGACGTGATGTGAGCATCCCATTCGTGCCTTCTACTCATAGCTCGCAACATCTTCCCTACAATCTTGCCATTTGTTAGGGACTCACCTCCTTCGGTGAATTCATTTTGGAGTTGTACAAGACGAGTGTACATATCCTCAATGGATTCACCATCCTTTATGTGGAAATTCTCAAATTGAGAATACAACTCATACAATCTAGAGTGTCTAATTTGAGAATTTCCCTCATAACGGGTGAGGAGAGCCATCCACATATCATGTGCTAAATCATATCTACAAAGGGTCATACCAATTGATTCATGGACCGAGGCTAATATGGCATTAACCGCACAATCATTGTCCCTTTGGTTATCACGTGACTTCTTGGTCAAATCGGTAGAGTTTGGTTTAAGTTCGGGGGTATACCGATTTTCTACCATATGCCAATATCCCAAGATATTGAGGTAGTTCACCATGCATCTCTTCCAAAAAGAAAAATTTCTACAATTTTGGCCTAATTTATCCGGTCTCTCTACAAACCGAGCCGCCATGACCGAAAACCGAGATTAAGAATAACTTAATCGAGGTTCCCGCTCTGATACCACTTTGTTGTCCCTAATGGAGGCGGCTTAACCAAGGTTTAGCGGAAGCAATTAAGATTTTAGACCGGTTTGGTATGAACTATCCTAACACAATTCAATTGGTACCCAATACAAGCAAGCACACAAGCAATTCACAATGCAAGGAAAGTAAAGAGAGAAAGAGAGAGAGAAATTGAACACGCGATGTGATTACGGAGTTCCGACCCGCTAGAAGAAGCTAGCCTTAGTCGTACGTCTCCGGGAGTTCCGCTACCACGAAAGGGCGCGCTTCATTCAATTCCAACAAGAACGGGACTACAACTTCGAACCGAATCACCTCGTCACAAGGACACTCGAGGCGGATCGGCCTAACTCGAATGGCACAACGGCCTCAAAGGAGAAGAGCTCTCAACCTATTCCAACCTACACCTAGCGACAATGTCGGGGCGGTGGTGTTTGAGGCTACTAAATCTCTCAAGATGGTCTAGCTATGAAAAGCTCAAGTGGGAGAGTATCCCTATGCTCAAAGGCTCAATTCTGGTCTAATTTTGCAAGACAAAGCTCTCTTTAGAGAGAGAACAAGGGGTGGATATATATAGGGCTCGAAATTAGCAGTTCCCCAGCAAAAATAGGCCACACCGTTGTACAACGCTGGAATATGACCGTTGTAAACTCTAACGGCTCTTTAATATAGCCGTTGGTCTGTCAGAGCGTTGTGCAACGCTATTTGCCGTCGCACAACGAAGGAGTGTAAAACCAAAGGAAAGCTCCGACAATTCCGTTGGAAATTGTCAGAGCGTTGCTTGCCACTGAATGGCGTTACACAACGTTAAAGGGAGACAAAAAGAACAACTCTGACAGATTCAACAGAGCGTTGTACAACTCTATATACCGTCACACAACGCTAACGTTACCCAACGCTGAAAGACGTTGGCTAACGTTAACAGAAACTTTGCATGTAAAAAACAACTGTTTACATGGGTTTTACATGGGACAGCGCTGTCTAAACAGCACAGCTAACTTGGGATTTTTGTGGCGTTGTGCAACGCTATATGGCGTTGCACGATGGTACTCAGGAAAATTTCCAAGTTTTTAACTGTAGCGTTGTACAACACTACTGAGCGTTGTACAACGTTGTGACTCAGCGTTGCCTAACTCTATATAGCGTTGTGCAACGTTGATTCACAAAAGTATGAATTTAGCTGTTCTAGCGTTGTGTGCCACTATCTAGCGTTGTACGACGCTAGGTCACTGAAAACAGGATTTTGCTGGTTTATTGAGCTTTTCGCTATCTAGACCATTTAAAGGATAAACAAGGACTAAAATATACCTTCTATCCTAGTCTAAACTAGCCTATAAGCTCTCTAAAGACTTGATCTTGATCTTTCTTAAAGCTTTTATCCAAGTCCTCATAAATTGTATCTTCTTCCTATAAAACTCAAAGAAGATTGTTAAATGCCAAATGATATTGTTTTGTAATCGACAAACCTAGAGACGTTTAGTATAACACTACCTATGATTATTGAAATCTGGGGTAAAATATTTTCATTGTCTTACGCTTCCTTAATCTTTTTCCCATGTTCCTTTTTCTTAGCTCTGATCCCTCTTTAGTCTTTATGGAGAAAAAGTCTAAATTTCGGATGTATTTTCACTTGACAAGCATTATACTTTTTCTTGTGCGGTTTAATAAACCATGTGCCGGAAGATTTACTCGTATTTTCGTATAGAATGGTCTCATTTTTTATTTTACTGTGTATGCATTTCTCCATCTAAGTACATCTCTATCATGTTAAACGACTATCAAAGCCTCAATATTTCTTCTGCCATATTTGTTCTGTGCGTTTTGTTCTTATATAATTGGTTTAAATTTTATAAACATTGAAAGAGACTGTTAAACGTGCAATCATATTTTTCATGATATGTTGTCATTAGCGCAAAGTATATGCGCCAAGTCGCCAAAATTAACAAAAATGCGAAGCAACAGAAAACATAACAGTTGCTTAAAATTCAAACTAATTTTGGGTTATTTTATTATCATATCAGTATGTTGAATTTTAAAGAACGTTGAATCATTTTAATAATTTAATTACAAATATATTCATAAATAAATGATTCGATAGTATTGTGTTGCAGCAGATCTAAAGCTACGCTGGTCTATATTTATCATGACTAGCAGCAGTGCCCGCTCAATGTGCGGGCAATTTGCAATTTTCATTTGATATGATTCAAAAATTTTAAAGACTTTTTAGTATATATATATTTTTTTACGTGAATTTCTTTTAATTGTTCTTAAAGAATTGCGCTACACATGATTTAATTACTCAAGACGAATACCTGTTTTGTTAAAAAAAAATACATTTGTAATGTCTAATCAGAACAGTGTAGTACCCTGTGGTCCCAACTACTTTCCTCTTGTCATTTATTTCCATATAAATACACTTGGAACCCTTGTCATCTATTTCCATATAAATACACTTGGAACCCTGTAAGTATATCAAATTCAACAATTTCAAATGTCGGTGACATAAAATATTTGTTATCGAGCAAACCGGACCGATACTAATTGAAGTGTTTGTTATTTTGTTTTAAAAGAAAAGAAAATGAACAGAACAATTGAAGTTTTTCACAAATTTCATTCTTGCCGACTGCTGTTCGGTTGAAAAGCTATGCCAGCTAGTGCCTCTTCTTCGTGCTTCATGTACCAGCAAATGAGCATCAGTGACCACCTCCCTCTTTACTGGCCTGCAGTTCTTCTTTCTGCATCAGCATTTCCCAGATCCTGCACACGTATTGAACAACATGCAATATTTGATGTTTTTTCTTATGTTTAATCAAGGGCCTCGGGCATTAACAAAAAAAAAAAAAACTCATGTGTCACAAGTAGCAGCTAGTAATTATGAAATAAACAGAAGTCAAATTCGACTTAACAATACAAAGAAGGTGCAAAATATGTAATATGTGACCTAGGTCCTCTGACAGAACATGTCAGTATGCATTGCTAATCTGATATCCAAAACTTGAAATATACTTCCGCCTACTATTTAATAACATGTATAGATAGATGATACTTTAATGAGAGATCTCTTATTTTCTCAATTTACTGTAAAAAAAGGAAAAGAACCAGCTAGATTATTGGAAACAAACCCAAATTGATCTACTCACCTGGGTAAAAATTCAAAACTCAGTTTACTGAACCATTAGTTTTCCAATACTGAACATATCATCCTCTTTGTTTCCTTCAATTTCAGATATTATAGCAGCTGCATCGCAACAAACTAAAATGTTCAGTTTTCAATTTTCTTTGTCTAGTATTCTCCAAAAAATTGTTTCAGGTTTCAACTTCCAATTGTTTGCATAACAAATTAACCATGTAATGTTTTTGTTTTATTGTAGATTTGTTTTTGATGACATAGCTCTCCCAATTGGCTGTTCTGTTTTTATGGCATTTTTATATCAGGTTTTGGACTTTTATTATTGCACAAGCTGCTGGTATTATTGTTATTACTGAAATTTTATCATTCTTACAAGTTCAATTATCAAGGATTAATTATTTCGTTTTTGTTGTTTTTTTTACCGTAGGCCTCTAGCTCTAGAAAGCAATTGATGGATAATTAGATTTAGGCAGTATCTTCTAAATGACTGTTTTGTATTATAAAAATTAAAATTGATGTGTGTCTTAGTTGTACTGCACGTATGATTGGGGACACAAATATTTTGGTAATGATGGCTTAATCATTCTGTTAGGCTGGTATCTGGCTTAATCATTTTGGTACTGGATATTTGATGTATGTAAGTATGTTAAAAGTGCTAACATTTTTTGGTTGTCGTGGTACGTGGATAATCCACTCTGCTGAAATTGGATTGTGTAGTTGTCTTTGGTTGCGTATTATTGCCAATACAAGTTGCTAATACGCTTTATATAAAATCATGAATTAGATTTACTTATTTAGTCATTTAGCAAATGGCTTACTTTCTTTGCTGGTACATTGAAGAGAACGTTTCTTGGCCGTACGCTATGGATCCAACTCTGAACCGTATCCTATTATGTTTCATAACCATAGCAAGGTTGAAGTTGAATCCATTGATGGCTCGCAAGAGAGTTGAGGTGAAGGCACTCAAGCGAGCTAGAGATGACAGGGCCTTTACTAAATCAACTCTGAACCGTCATACCGAAAAAACCGCATTTTAAAAGCTTGAGTACAACATATCCAATAATGTATTTATTGTTGAACCTTAATCAATTGACAGTATAGTAACATCCAATCCTAATGTAATTAGAGCCAAAACCTTAATCAACTCTCTGGATCACTTATAATGAGATTCTTATTCAAAAGTCTACAGGAAAATTTAAAAAATCTATCTTATGAAAATAAAACATCCTGTGAGCCTAAAAACAACCACAAAAATTTGTTTTTCAATGCTTGCTCAGTAAATTAATTCATAATGTGGTTACAAGAAAAATTTAGGCAAAATAGGTAAAGAACCTGGGTACAATGGCCCACATTTGGAAGCACTATAAAATCTTCAACTACTTTAAAATCTGCATAAGCTCTTCCTAGCTCCACAGGGTCCCAAGGATCCTTCAATCCGGATTCGCTGTTGCGCGACATGCAGTGTAGCGCACTACGAGCCGTCTGATCTTGATCGGACGGTTCATTTTTTACGGGCCTACCAATCTAGGTTACATGCACGGAGCTCCCTTGTCCATTGGATCTTAATCAAACGGCCAGCATACCGCACGACACGCTGTGTCGCGCGGCAGCAGATCTCAATTTAGGATCCTTCTCTCCCCATACCACCAGAACAGGACACTGTTAATACCAACCAAATTATTACACAAGTTAATTATATCTTTATTGTTACCGGTAACATTTTATTATTAATTTTTGGAAAAACACCTTAACTTTCGGAAGAAGCTCCTCGGGAAGAGGTCCATCAGAGTTGCAAATAGGGCTGTCAAACGTTGACAACGGCAACGGAATCATACATTTCCGTTATCCGTTACGTTTGATCAACGGTGTAAATATTTTTTCCGTTGTACGTTGCATTTGAGGGACGGCATGAGTTTTGAATTCGTTTCCGTTCCGTTCTAGTAAACGTTCATAACGTTTACCAAACTGTTCCATAGCAATTGAAAAATGAGATATAATCAGAGATCGTATCTTTTACAATAGACTGCATTTCCTTATACAGGCAGTATAGCTAATTAGTTCTCATTCATCAAAAAAAAAATTTCTTCTCAAACCAATAAGAGTATAGTACTAAATCAAGAACTCAATCTAGTTTAATTTCCCAACTAATATAGCCGATAGCTATTTCCTTCTCAACCAATAGACTGTCGTCACCCCAGCTGAGCACCGACTCACCTGATTTAGAGCTCGAGAGCTGTTGGTACTTGGCGTAGTGCCAGGCGCTGCCGGCGTTTTTGACCAGTGCTTGAAGCCACAAGAAGAGAATCTTGGTTGGCTACCACCGAACCATCCATCAAGTCTGAATTCGTAGCGAAGTACTCGAATGTTTGGCTCCCTGGAACTCTTGTCTCCATGTCTCTTTCTTTCTCAAACACATAGTATTCGATTTGGGAATTAATTAATGGGTTGATTTGATGTTAATCAGTGGTTCATTTAGAGAGAAGAGTAGAGGGAAGAGGGAGAGAGGCGATCGTCGTTGCAAGGATGAGAGAGTGAGACAGATCGCCATGGATTCTCTTGGAGAGGATGGAGAAAAAGAGGAGAAAGGCAAGAGATAAGCTGCTCAAAGGATGGGTTCTCTTTATTTCATCTTAATTTCATCTGCAATCAGATGTATTCTAAATCTATAGAATCAAGGACGGAACATATTGAAATGAATACGGAACGAGACCATTCCGTTGTCGTTCCGTATATACCAAACGTTACAGCTGAGCTTTTCACGTACCGTTTCGCTTCAAAAACGAAATGAATATATGTTCCGTTACATGTTCCGTCTAGACGGAACAGCCACGGAAAACGTATAACGACTCTATCGTTGACAGGCCTAGTTGCAAATGAACTCAAGAAACACGTCAGCTGAACTTGGATCCAAACCTGGTTGTAGAATTATCTGAACGAGCTCATCTGTTATTGCTGATGTGTCATGGTAGCACTGCTGCACTGGAACAACCAACTAAGAGCAAACTGATTAGGTACACTTGCAAGAAAACAAAAATTATAAAAAAACAAAACAATGACTTCATGGGCCTATCAATGTACCTGACAAAGAATGCTCTTAACAAAATCAGGTGTAGCAACCACATTGAAAAATAGCTTCCCCACAGGTGTATTTCTGAATTGGATTTAAAATCCATTTATGCATTACTTATTACCAGATACAATTAATCGATAAAAAAGTAGAGATAATAAATAATTATCATTTTATGTATTTCAGAACCATCTAACGTAGTACATAAACTGAACTAAAACATACTTATTTTATCAAAAGGGCACACAAAGAAGCACCGACCACACCCATAGCATCTCTCTGTTATAACCCCTCCCTTCAAATGACAAAGGAAAATAAATTAGAAACAGCGGACGTAAATCACATCCTAACAAATTAGAAAAACAAAAAACACGATAAATATTAAACCAGTAAATCCAAATAGACAATTTAAGGATCAACAGAAAAGAGATCAACAACAATGACAAAGTTCTGATGCTTGAAATACTTTGTTTTTTCCCGTGATACTTCCAAATTCAGGTACTTGCGTACACATAAGTTCTGATGCTTGGGTAGTTTGTAACTTTTGTTTTACAGTTTGGTCCTTGTTCTTATAGTAATTTGTGGTTATATTGTTTTTAAAAGATGTAACTTAATACTAATGAAGAACAGATATGGCTCATTATTATTTACCATTTAAACCCTGCATTATTTCATATTTATATTATGGCCATTTCAAGCTACATAGAGGTAACATGTTATGAAGTGTCTAATTTTAAATTTTAGTGCTAATTACTACTAATTTAGCTATCGAAACAACACACAAAATCGGATCATGCACTCAAGCTAGTTTTACACAAAAGAGATAGGTGGAAAATTTGTACCTCCCGCGAAATCGTATTCGCGGGGCTCGACCACGGCATGGGAGTCGGTGGCGTGCCTCCATGCTCCTCCTCCTAATCGGCCTCGAGTCCACCAAGGAATTTGGCCATGTCCCAATTCTTGTGCTAGCAAGAGAAAGGAGATAGCTAATCCTTTTCACCATTTTTCAAGTAATTCTAGCAA
Source organism: Rhynchospora pubera (assembly GCA_028095005.1). NCBI lineage: Eukaryota > Viridiplantae > Streptophyta > Magnoliopsida > Poales > Cyperaceae > Rhynchospora > Rhynchospora pubera. The sequence continues at coordinate 152,971,100 of CM051462.1, read as the reverse complement.
TTAACCTTTTGGAATAGCTATTCTCAACACATGAGACCTATAGGAATGCAAGAGAGAGAGAGACCTCCATGGGAGAATCAAAATTCTGCCCAAGAAGGTGGTGGCGGCTAGGAGAGGAGGAAGGGAGGCAAGGAGAGAAGGTTAGGTTTTGCTTCTCTAAGTGATCCTTATATAGAGACCAAGTCCAATCTTCCTACCTCATAAATTACCCTTTTGCCACTCTCTTGGCCGGCCAATTAAAAGGCCTAAATTGGGCCATTTACATTTAATTGTGTAATCTCTATTAGTCCATATTGAATCCATTATTCAATAGGCCTTTCAAGTTGCATTCTATTTAGGCTCAAATAAACTATTCAATTAAAAGTCTATACTTTAATTTAATTCACTCAATTAAATTAAAGTGTGTTGAATAAAATTAATTATCAATATATTGATAATTATTTTAGGATTAGCATGTACATTAATTTATTTCTATATGATCCATTTGACTTAATTAATTATAACGGTCCACAACGTTATTTAATTAATTAATCAACTTATCATATTTTGCAATATTCACTATTGCAAATAAATAAATAATGCACGTATGGTCAAAGTCCTATTTGTGTGACCCTTTGAGGATTTATGCTAAGTTGGACATGAAATTAAATCGTTATTTAATTCCAATAATCATAAGCGGTATCTAGCAACACGTTATGACTCCCAATTCGCATAAATAGTGTACTGCTACAATATTTCAATCCTGCATAAGAGAATAAATATGTTTCTCTATTTTGATCCTTATGTCTCACGATATCATCGTATAATCTAAGATAGGAATGTGTCATTCTTGCAGATTATACGTTTTTTGATCTAGAGTTGATCGCTTAGTTGCGCGCATACGATCCAACTCCATCAAGGGGCCCAAACAGATATCGTCACTCACTAAGTGAATTAATGAGGGACATACGGTTTTCTTGATGATTAGCTTTTTCCCGCACAATTCAAGAGAACATAAATAAAGTCCGTATAGCAGCCCTTATCGGGAATCAGCGGTAGACAATATTTATTGAACCTATCCTCATGTGGAAAAGATAAACATCTCAAACTTAGAACCAAAATCATAACGAAATAAACAATGACACATAACACAATCCATATGTTTATTTCGTTGGGTCAAGTCCTGTACTATGTTCCATAACATATACATATGCAATTAAGTTGGTAACTCTTTACCTATGATTTGTAGAACTTAATCATCACTTAACTTGCATACTAATCTTATATGATAATTAATGTTCCTTGTTAATTATCAAGATTATGGACCATTTAGATTTATTATTGTCATTCTAAAGAATGATCCACAGAGATCCACAATTCAGATCCTCAACCTGAATGATCTGTCAATAATAAACCTAGGAACAGATGATAACATATCATCCAAAACATAAACTAATAAATAAGTCATTAAATTAATGACTTCTAGGACATAACTCTAACAATCTCCCACTTGGCCTAGAGTCAATTAGTAGTGACTTTCAGCCAACGAAGAATTAAGAACAATGTCATATATCTACATATATACATGTCTCGGACCTCAAAAAGAAATAATACGCTTAAAGCTAGTTACTCATACGTCCACCACGTATGGATGCATAATCGCATCTCGTATACTGCTCAAGGTAGAGGTCAAGTTAGAGTGTTCACGGTGTTCGCGAACTTGTCCAATTTTGTTTGACCCTATATATATATACTACTATATATATATGTTCTTGATCATCATCATATGATATCAAGTGATATCGTTATAGATCATATTTGAATCTCCAATGTAACATTGGGTTCTTTAGGAGTAAGTTGTGGTTCGAGATGCATAGAACCATAATAACTCGACTAAGAACTCGATCCAAAATAAACTTCTTTTATTGCTTCACGAGTTGCTATGTATTTTACTTTGGTGACGGAAACGGTTGTAATATTCCATTTAGAACACTTTCTAAACTTACAACACCACCTTTAAAGCAAAATATGTAGCTCAATCGTGATTATATCAATCCTTTGAAAAATTTTATCAGTGTAACAACTTACACGAGATTTCTTTCATCTTAAGAGATGAAACATTATATCACTCTTTCTCATAAGGTACTCGAGGATATTCTTGATTATCGTCCAAATGTGTCTCTCTTGTATCCATTTGACAACCGTTTGTCATATCCTTTGGATACTACACATTGGAGCATATGCATAAATATGGCGTACAAAATGAAACTCATAATGAAAGAATGCTTGAACTATTTCATGCACTTTCTTGAATCGAGTTGCAATAGACCGAGTTAAACACTCAAGTCATGCCATGTGACGCACAGTTAGACATCCTTTCTTGGAGTGTAACTTTCGTGTTTCTAGACCACTTCGTCAATATATGCATATTTGCTCAAACCTAACATCCATCATAATCTATCTTTATAGATTTTGTTTCCTAGGATTAGGTGATTTTGCCCAAATTCTCATTTGGGAAAGCATTCTCCAAAGAGATCTTGACGATATTCATTTCTTAATGTTATTCCCAATTAATGAATTGTTATCTTGAATAATACAAGTAATACAATTATGCTCCCACTGAATATCTTGTTTATACAAGATACTTTTGACGAAGTTCAACTCCTTGACTTCATTGTCAAAACTTTTATTCCAATCTCCACAACACTTGCTTTAATCCATTTATGGATCCTTGAAGCATGCGTATGTTTTTTAGCAATACATAAAACCTCGATTTGTGTCAAATGCACAATATCTTCCTTCATTCATACGAAGAAGGCGGTTTTATATGTTTTTGCATATATCAACATATATGAAATACAACTATTGCTAGAATGATCTTTATTGACTTATACATAGCCACAAGCGAGAAGTTGTGCTTTGTACATAGTCAAATTGCCATCGACTTAGACATAGCTACAAGCGAGAAGCCGCGCTTTGTACATAGTCGATTTGTTATCCATGTCAATCTTTCCTTTTGAAGATTTAAACGTTCTTGATGGATTGCTCCATCATAAACATCAACCAAGGTCTACACGTTGTTGTTATACATGGATTTTATTTAAAGATCATATGAATTCAAACCATATATGTGGAATCGGATCGTTCCATCGTTTCCTTGTTTATCAACGGATTCTCATATACTAAGTTTGAGAATGTCGTGAATCCAATGCACCAAACGGCTTAGGCAATCAACTCTCGTTGATCTTTTGTAGGATTGGTACTTTAGGTTCATGAACTAGTTCCACAATGATTTGTCGAACGAGTTCTTGACTCCTCATATATTCCATGAGTTTCTCGAACATCATCAACTCGTGAGATGGTTGAGTCCTCATTAGAAGGAGCGTACTATTAAACTTCTTTCAAAACAACTTGTGAATGAAGTTCTGCTCAACTCCCACTAAGCACCATGTATGGAGTGACAAGTTTCCCATAAGAGTACTTCTTGTAGTGACGCATAAACTCCTTTAATGCTCATTTTACTCCCACTACTTCTTCTTGAGAATTTCAATTCATCAAGACTACATTATGATTAGCAACAACTACTTTGTTCTTATCATATTTGTGGAAGTAGTGCCTTTTGATATAAAGCATCCTACAAATATTTGGGTACAAGCTTATCAACGATCTTGAAATAAGCTTATCAACGCCAAATCTTAAGAAACATTATACTTAGAGATCAAAATCTCGTAAGATATCTTCCTCAATAGACTTCGATGGAACACCATTCAGTGTAAACAATATTATCCTCAAACATAATTCCCTAATATGAGTCGAATAAGTCAATTTGATTTATTACCGATCGAACTATACGAAATATTGTTCGATACCTCCACTCTTGGACATATTATTCCTCATGGAGCGAGTTGTGAAACTACTTTCATACTCTTTAGATAATATTTCAAATCATATGACTTAACTATTTACCATGATTAATTGTAAGACTTTTTCTTTCTCTTGAACGATCTTTCAACTTTACACTTGAACTCCTTTGAACTAGTCAAAAGGTTCATACTTATACCTTATCAAATAGATATGTTAATATCTACAATGATCGTTGGTTAAGTAGTAAAGTATCAATAACCTTTCATCGCACAAGTACTTATTGGTCTTTATACATCGATATGTAAAAGTCCTAATCAAGTCACTTGTCCTTAAACCTTTGTAGGTTAAAGGCGCTTTTGTCATTTAACAAACATGATTCGCATATCAATTGATTTGAAATCGAATTGAATTACAAGCTCTACGTTACGGAGACTCTCGTAATGCGATTCTTGTTTATGTATGCGACTAAGCGGTTATATATAGCATAAAAGTCAAATACTTTATGTCAAGTATTACACATCCTATTTGTCATTCAAAAATTGTTTATCTATTTCAAGCAAATTCAATCAAGATGCATGAAATCATATAAACAAATCCATAAAAGAACTTATCTTTTGCTAAACATAATCATCCATCATCGAATATGAAATGGAGACGTTTTGAGAGGTTAGGATTAAGGTATGCAACCTTCAATTCCTAAACAAACTCTTAATAAAGATAACTCTACGTATTCAATGGTAATGACTTAGACGAACAAGTCATTTCCTATACGGAGTTTACTTTACATCTCTCGAACTTTCTCTTATTCTTCATTGCTAATACATTTCGTTAAATGTGAGCATATGAACTAGTATCAAGTTACTAGTGTAAATTAGAGATAGTGAAATAAATTGAACGACAAATACTTCTTAGGATTAGATCATTACAATCATGGTATTTCGGACGACTTTTCAAATGCCTCCATAAACGGCAAATGAAACATCTCATGTGACACTTGGTCATAAATGAGGGTCTCGAAATTTCAACTCATACCTTGGTGAAGTATTTTTTGAATACTTAACCAATTACCTTTTTGCATCAACTAGTGTGCGAAGAAGGTAACATTATATCCTTTATAATTCCAAAGAGATCGTATGACAATATCAACAATCCTTGATATCGGAGATTAATATCTCTAGTCTTCAATTAGCTACTTAAATCTTTCGATTTGTAAGCTAATGAAACATTCATATAACTTCTTTTAAAAGAAGAATCTCTTGGTCAACTCATATTCTTTATACTCGATCATAAATGATGGAGTTAATATCTATTTTTTCCATGAACACTTTCTTGAGTAAGCGGATGAGAACGTACGAGTTAATTTTAGTCCATATGAATTCGCTAATTCAAAGGTCTAGAAATTTCAAATGAGGATATTAGCCATACGCTTTATTGAATAACTTTTTGTCAAAGGTCAATCAATCATCGTGTTGCTACGTTCGGGTAGTTTGAGGAAAGTTTTGGGAATTGACATACTCAAATTTCTCTTCACTAAGATCGTGTCTTAGGAATCGGTATTACTTCTTTAAGTAAATACTTTTAGAAATGAGTTTGTTAATTTTCAAAGATTGATCGCAACAAAATTAACAATTTAAACATCTATAACAAAATCAATTTAAGGTCATATAGTTTATGCAATTGTTTTATTTATAACAAATAAAACTCCCACTACATTTATTTAATGTCCCTAATGTAGTAGGTTTTCCAAGATCCCTATTTTCGTTGAGATGGTGCTAGCGTCGGCGTGACACCATAACAACTAGATAAGGTAGGTTCTCCAACCAATCATTCCATATGATTCTTGGTTTGTAAAATATCACATGTACATCCACAAACTTCGCCCCGATGTCCAATCCGATTAGGGTCCATCGATAAGTAACCTTTCTCTATTTGCTCCTAGTAAATTCGATTTACACCCCGACACGGATGATGGAACACGATGTCCCGCGTCGGCGAGAATGCATCAATGAACGATCATACACGTAGAAGGGGATAGAGAGAAGGAGGGCGATTTAACTTAATCATGTTTTGTTTGGGACAATCAATTAAGTGACACTTGTTTGGTGGTCATGTAAACATACACCCATACCTAGCCTATGACAATTCATAGCAATCACAAGCAATCACATATAAGCATCTCATTGTTGTGGGTTTGTATGGCTCTCGCTTGCATTAGTTTCGCCACATCGTCCATGGAGCAAAACTAATCTAATCCTTGTCCCTCCCACTAAATTCTATAAGGATCTAAATCCTATAAAATAAAGGAACAAAAATACATGTGAAAATATCCTATTCCCATCCTAGCCTTAGGGGCATGCAAGCCACACAAGTTACATCAAAAATTAATCAACGAATTAATTAATTAATGGCACCAAAGGCCGCATTACAAACATTCACACATGCATTCAATTTACAACCACAAGGCATTGAGTCATGAGCCATACTAAACCCACTTTCCACCTACAAAACAAAGTTAGCACATACAAGCACTTTGTTTCCAATTAACGATTTTCAAGCATCTTTGCGCATTGTTTGCCATAGGCAAATTCCGTGTACAAATTCTCAATTTTAAACAACAAAACTTGTTTAAATTCATTTAGAAAGTTCTTTCAACATCACATAACTGAAAGGAGATCAAACAAGGAGTATTTTAATTGTTTTCAACTAGTTTGAATACTTAGAAAAACAGTAATTTAGCAAAAAACGTAACTAATGGAATCCAACAAAACCAATAATTTTAGGTCTCCAAAAATTCTCAAATAAATTACTTAAGCTCCTTATCATAATTGTGATTACCAGTAAAAATTTCAAGAAGAGATCTTAAACCATCGGGGAGAATAAAAAAAGACAAATCTCTTACAAGTGCACGAAACACCGTTATGAGATTTTCAGCTTATTATCTCAACCATTTGGTCTGTTAGACCACCTTCTATCCAGTTTTTATATATACAATATACATAGAAAAACTAGTTTGGATTATAGGCTATCCATCCATGAAAAGAAAACAACCAAGTTCAGTTCAATAATATCAAGTTACATGCTAAACAATCAACAAATTCTGTACTGGAACAGACTGTCGATCGAAAAGTTTTAACCTAGTTGAAGGTCCAAATATCCACGAAAAATTATGAAATTAATTTTACTGGAATTCTAACTCAAAATAGAATAACTCCATTTAAACAGAATTTTTAAAGGAGTTCTCAGTTGGTACAGTTTATTAGAACAATCGATTTGCTCAATAAACTGGATCTGACAAGATCTTCATTTTCATACTTGAAAATTCACAAATTAATCCGAGTCATGCAACAATTTACACATGCCTAGAAAGAGCTTCAAGTCCTCTTTAATTCTAGCTATAGAACACTGGTACTTATATTCAAAATATAAATCTTGCAAGCCATTCAAACAGGACAGTGCGAGCAAAAACTGGTTCTGCGCACCGTCGCCGTTTTATTCACAATAAATCTATACAATTTCAGACAGATGTGAATCTAACGCCAAAAGAATCAGAATCCACAGATCTACAACTTTCATGTAGACGGAAAAAACTTCCAGAGAACATATCATAGCGAAAAACGCAAAACAACACAGAAAATGTCATTTCCAGACAGCAAACAAACGCATCATCTCTACTAATCCGTTAATTAGTCAATTTCTCTTAATTAAGTGTCAAAATAGATTAAGTACGACCATGTGCTCTGATACCACTATTATGAAGTGTGTAATTTTTAATTTTAGTGCTAATTACTACTAATTTAGCTTTCGAAACAACACACAAAACCGGATCATGCACTCAAGCTAGTTTTACACAAAAGAGATAGGTGGAAAATTTGTACCTCCCGCGAAATCGTATTCGCGGGGCTCGACCACGACATGGGAGTCGGTGGCGTGCCTCCATGCTCCTCCTCCTAATCGGCCTCGAGTCCACCAAGGAATTTGGCCATGTCCCAATTCTTGTGCTAGCAAGAGAAAGGAGATAGCTAATCCTTTTCACCATTTTTCAAGTAATTCTAGCAATTAACCTTTTGGAATAGCTATTCTCAACACATGAGATCTATAGGAATGCAAGAGAGAGAGAGACCTCCATGGGAGAATCAAAATTCTGCCCAAGAAGGTGGTGGCGGCTAGGAGAGGAAGAAGAGAGGCAAGGAGAGAAGGTTAGGTTTTGCTTTTCTAAGTGGTCCTTATATAGAGACCAAGTCCAATCTTCCTACCTCATAAATTACCCTTTTGCCACTCTCTTGGCCGGCCAATTAAAAGGCCTAAATTGGGCCATTTACATTTAATTGTATAATCTCTATTAGTCCATATTGAATCCATTATTCAATAGGCCTTTCAAGTTGCATTCTATTTAGGCTCAAATAAACTATTCAATTAAAAGTCTATACTTTAATTTAATTCACTCAATTAAATTAAAGTGTGTTGAATAAAATTAATTATCAATATATTGATAATTATTTTAGGATTAGCATGTACATTAATTTATTTCTATATGATCCATTTGACTTAATTAATTATAACGGTCCACAACGTTATTTAATTAATTAATCAACTTATCATATTTTGCAATACTCACTATTGCAAATAAATAAATAATGCACGTATGGTCAAAGTCCTATTTGTGTGACCCTTTGAGGATTTATGCTAAGTTGGACATGAAATTAAATCGTTATTTAATTCCAATAATCATAAGCGGTATCTAGCAACACGTTATGACTCCCAATTCGCATAAATAGTGTACTGCTACAATATTTCAATCCTGCATAAGAGAATAAATATGTTTCTCTATTTTGATCCTTATGTCTCACGATATCATCGTATAATCTAAGATAGGAATGTGTCATTCTTGCAGATTATACGTTTTTTTATCTAGAGTTGATTGCTTAGTTGCGCGCATACGATCCAACTCCATCAAGGGGCCCAAACAGATATCGTCATTCACTAAGTGAATTAATGAGGGACATACGGTTTTCTTGATGATTAGCTTTTTCCCGCACAATTCAAGAGAACATAAATAAAGTCCGTATAGCAGCCCTTATCGGGAATCAGCGGTAGACAATATTTATTGAACCTATCCTCATGTGGAAAAGATAAACATCTCAAACTTAGAACCAAAATCATAACGAAATAAACAATGACACATAACACAATCCATATGTTTATTTCGTTGGGTCAAGTCCTGTACTATGTTCCATAACATATACATATGCAATTAAGTTGGTAACTCTTTACCTATGATTTGTAGAACTTAATCATCACTTAACTTGCATACTAATCTTATATGATAATTAATGTTCCTTGTTAATTATCAAGATTATGGACCATTTAGATTTATTATTGTCATTCTAAAGAATGATCCACAGAGATCCACAATTCAGATCCTCAACCTGAATGATCTGTCAATAATAAACCTAGGAACAGATGATAATATATCATCCAAAACATAAACTAATAAATAAGTCATTAAATTATTGACTTCTAGGACATAACTCTAACATAACATACCTATTCACCATATCCTACAGCCATAGTATCGTATAAAGTAACTAAACTCATGTGCAATTTTGCCGCCACTTCTGTAGAGCAAACCATCAGGAGTGCAGTAACACTATTGACATAGTCACTATGGCCCGTCAGTGTGGAGATAAACTGAGGTTGATTTAGATATTCCATGAACCTACAGGATCAACATTTTGCACATTACCAGATAGAATTTTGATATTTTACGGAGTAATACCTAATATTACATAATCTTTTGCAGTTATGAATTGCAGCCATCATTACTTTGAGAAGGAGAGAAATTACCTGAATATTGCATGATTCATGTATCACATCTGAGAGTCTAATCCTTGAAATTACCACCGAAAAGACTTATGTTGGAATCACCTACAAATTATACAGATAACAAACCAAAAAGGGAAAACACTCATAATTCAACTGAAACACCGAATCAAACACAAATCAAACTATACAAACAAGTGAACATATCACCCAATCACTTGATCATAACCATAATTACTCCTTGAGACTACTGACTAAGTACGATCTCGGTAAGTACAAAGGAAACTCCAATACAAAACATGAACACAAATGGATCTGAATGAAGAAAATGTGAAGAGAGAAAAGACAACCTGGCAGTAGCCTGAGAAGAGGCTGGTGCCTCATCAGCTTGGATATCTTGGTTGTTGAGTCTGACAAAGGTGTTGTCGCTAGCAGGAGTCGTCATCGCGGGGGGCGCTAGAGCAGCTGAGTGAGTCGTCATCCAGAAGGAAGTTCATTGCTTGTGTCGTTTTTGTCTCTTGTTTCACACAAATGATTTCACACTGATCAAGGGAAAAATTATCGATCTGTACATGAAAAAACAAAGTATAAAAAGAATGGTACCTCAAAACAAAGAAGAGGAGGTCTCAAACCAAATATCAGCTAGCCACCATCAATCAATTAGCTGTGACAGGAAAGATGAAATCGAATTAGAAACAATAGAAAAGAAGGAAATTAAAATTATTGCTCACTCAAAACCCTGCCAAGCAGGAGTGCAGGACCAACAATCGGTGAGATGGGGTGGAGATCGCCTTTGCGACGTGTGATGAGCGATTGAGCATCTCGAGAGGGCTGCTCAATCTAAAGAAAATAATGAAAATGGTTAATGAGCTGTTTAAATGAAAATTCAAAATATGAGAGCAGACCCTAAATAAGTGATCATTTAGTTCTTCAATTCTACTCTAAAAAAATGCACAAAACAAAAGCATATTTGAAAAATAATAATTGAAAGCAGAATATAAGTAAACCCATATTGCAGCCGCTCTAGCCATGGCGTCACAAATGCCCTCCTAAACCGCTGCTTTATCTCCCTCTCTCTCATAATCACTCCTACAAAAATAAAGAAGAAAATAATTAAATATTGAGTTAGTCCAAGCATGCGAAAATGACATTTTTATCAAGAAAAGAAAAAAGTTTCTTATAATCAGACCATATTTCCTCTCGATGAAAGCAGCATGCCACTGACATACAACAGCAGTATGTCGTAAAGTCTCCACCTCTGTGCGTCGGGACCTGGGTCGTTACAATCGAGAAATTGAGGAGGAGATATGACAAGCCAACAATGGAACAACAAAAATAGTTAGATATTTCGAGAGGAATAACATAACCATATATGTGAATAGACGGAAATTAGAGCTGTCAGCACATAATCTTTCTTTAAGTTTATCCTCAAGACTAAAATTGCTCTAAGAATGAATTAAAATTGGAATCCTCTTTTACATAATTTGAACCCTGTGCAGCCATCAACCTAAAATAACAAATACGTCTAAAAATCCCAACTCTAATTCTAAGTTTCCACACATTGGGTTTGCTTCTCTATTTCAATTTTTTTTATAAAATTGAATCTGATCGATGAGAAAGAGAGAAGGGGAGAGAGTACCAACCGAGCAACCACAATTCGCATAGGGAGCCATTGATCGTGGTGTCTTGAGCATCTGCCATGGCATCTCCCACGCTGCGAAAGAGGATGAAGGCATATAAGCGGCGATGTGGCTTGCCATTGATGGTGAAGATCGAAAGTTGCCTCCCATCGCCTAGGTCACCGCGTCTAGGGTTATGGATTGACAAAAGGAAGAGGAAAAAGCTAAAATCGGAGAGAGGAGAAGGGAGCGGCGTCAGTATACAAACCCTAGCGAAATAAAAGAGGAAAGAGATCCAATTTTTTCGCACTCTGTCCAACTTGGAAAGATATCGACGGGGATCAGAGAAGAAAGTAGCGAAGAAATGTCCAAAAAAAAAAAAGTTCGTGTACTGGGATTCGAACTCGCAACACGTGGCTACAGAATTTTGTTCATTACCACCAGCGCCCTGACTTATTTGTGTGTAGAGTCGACTCCTTTCTAGAAATAGCGATCCAAACCGTACATCATATTGATCAATGATTTATAATGATGCTAACAAAATTGTTTGAACCCTTTGTGTGAAAAATGCTGACCTTGCTAAGGGGACCATCCTCTGGAGAGCTGTCCACTCTGGACATCTCATCACGACCGTCCGATCTAATCTCGACGGTTAATTTTTTTCGGGCCTTACAATTCGGGGAAAAATAGGGGCCATCCGATTTAGAGCTGACGGTCAGGATGAGATGTCCACTCTGGACATCTATCCAAAGGATTTCGTTTCTTGCTAAGGGTGCTTTATAAGTAGTAGAGATTATGATTATTTAAAAATTAGTGAATGCCCGCGTCAAAAACCTGGCGGTATGAACTCATTTGACAAAGTAAAAAATATTGATTAGATCTAGTTCTGAGACGAAATTTGCATTGACAGTAGGATTATTTATCATTGACCTCGAAAAGATTCACTTATTTTAACAACACAAAGCTAACACACCGTCATTGGTCACATGGGCACCTTAATTAGCGGACTTCGTGATTAATAAGATTGACTTGTTGGTTGCTGAGCATCTTAAAAAATATCAAAATTTTCTTTTATTGAAAATTTAATATTAATTAATCTGACATATTGATTTGATACCACTATTATGATGCATTTAAAAAGTTTCAATTTACTAATTAATACTTCGATGATTCAAATCCGGCGGTGCTTCCATTATCTTAAATGGAGTTCAAATAAAAAAAAGGAAGTAAAAAACCAATAATACACGTACAAGCGAAATTCTTAATCATTTAAGCTAAATAACAGTGTATTTAGACTGAACATTAAAAAACACAAACTTAAACATTTAAACTAAACAATAAAAGCCGCAGACTAAATACTAAATCATGTAAAATTGTAAATTGATAATAGAAGTACAATGACTAAACACTGAAAGTTAATATTCAATTTGTGAATTTTAATCGATGGGTAAGTTATCAGTTAGTCAATATGGACAAGCTAAAATGCTTTCCTAACTGAAGTTCAGCTCCAATTACAATTATTATTAATAAATTATATTTAAAAGGACAAAAAAACCTAAAAGAACAAAATATTACATATGAGATATCAAAGCATATATTTCAATCACTATCTTACTGGCATTTTCAAATTGAAGCAGCTCTGTGTAATTATACTATCTATGCATCAGTGGTGATCTGTCAGAGCTCACATCACTCTCAAACTCTTCCTCATGTTGACAAGTCAAACCAACAATACTCATTTCATCTTGGCAGTCTGGGTCAAAAATTTGGAGTTCTGAATCCTTGTTTGCACGGTCTCTATCCCTTGGATATGTGCAATACAAGAATGAATAAATGGAGCAGCAAAGGGCCATTGGAATTGCAACAGCAGTGTAAAGTGCCTTAGCTAGAGAGGCAGCATTTTGTTGATTGATCTTAGGATCATCACTTCTAATGCCATCTCCAGTCCTGTAACCGTAAATCCGTTCTGCTAAAAGGCCAACAATCGGAGGAGCGAAAGATGCAAGCAGTGTCTCAAAGGATCTATCAAGTGCATAGATGCTTGTTCTTGATTTCTTTGGTACAATCTCTGCAAAAATTGGACTGAACACATGCAAAATATGAGTTGACATGTTTGCATAACTAAGTCCAGTGAGTCACAACCTACAAATTTACAGAAATAGTCTACTGATCTACCAATTTCTAATCTTTTGAAAATTAAGCAAGCACAATTTGAAGCTCATTGGATAATGATATGCAGATGCTTAGGACCAGCTAATTACATACTGACAAGACGAGCACTTGCAAAATTAACATATGGAACTTACTTGTTAGTACCAGCAGCTTCCCAACAGGTAATCAGACCCATGAAAAATATTGCAACAGCATACAATGCTCCTAAAGAGGCATCATACGGCAGGCCGAGTAGCAATAGACCCGCAAGTGGAATTTTAGAACCGGCACTAATCTGTGACAAAATTATCCTCCCGGCATTTGGAAGGCGCCGAGCAAGAAAATCCCCCATTACTCCTGCAAAAACTCCCCCAATTGCATATGCAATTGACAAAAGAGTCAATAGAAAAGCAGTGTATTTGTGAGAAAATCCTATCAACTCGAACCACATCGGCAGGAAAGAGAGAGAAGCTCCTGCAAAAGAACCGGGGACACCTTGAGCAATGAAAATTTGAAATGTAGGTATTTGAATGATGGCCTTCGTTTCTTTTATAAAGTCATGCGCCTCTTCCAATGCAGACTTATCTGTCATCTTATTTTCATTTGAAGCGGCCTCATTATGGAAACGCGGGTCTACTGCATAGGACCAGACAAGGATCCCGACAATTACACTAATAGCTGCGACTAGATGGAATGCGATTCTCCAGCCGGCAATACCCAAAAATGTTGTCGGTGCTAAGAGAAGAACAAGGAAGTTTCCTATTATAGAACCCATCACACTGGTGAATTGAAGCCAACCAAATGCTGAACCGCGGTTGCCATCGTCCGTGTTATCAGCAACCAGAGCTTGGATTGCTGGTGTTGCGAGTGCCAAACCAATACCACTTAAGCCTCTTGAGATTGCAACCTGTTTTTACAAACCTTCTCGGTTACTTTTTCAAAATAGAGATCCAGAATAAATGAAAAAATAGTGTTGCCCAAATTGACCTCAAGAAATGTTTGGGAAACAGCAACCAGGAAAGTGGCGGTAGCCCAGAGGAAAGCACCAAGGGTTATGACAAATACCCGATTGAACCGGGATGCCATGTAGGCAGCGAGAGGGTAGCATATAGCTTGTACAGCTGATCGCGCTAACGTCAACGACCCAAGGCCAACAGGTGTGACATGCAGTGCAGCACCTACTTCTTTGTACACTGCTGGTAACAATGCTTCATCAGCACGGTCTACAATTGAAGCAAGGTTGACTAGTAGAAGTGTTCTTCTTGCCTCCCATGTAACCATTTTCAATAGGAAATCGGGTACGAGAAAGAGAGCTCGGTTGCGCTGCGCCGGAGTTAAGCCGAGGCAGAGGTCGGGCAGGGTCAAGTGAGGCGGCACGCAGAGGTCAGGCAATGGCGATTCTTGATCAATTTCTTGCTTATAGAGAGAGTGAGATGTTAGATCTTGAATAGTCCTTGGAATAGCTAGAAACAGTTGAGAGTAAATGTTTGGACGCAGGAGAAGAATGAGTTCAGATCTGGTGCCGCGCGGCACACCGTGTAGCGCGGCATCGTAGCCGTCTGATCAAGATCCAATGGATAAGGGAGTCCCGTGCATGTAACCTAGATTGATAGGCCCGTAAAAAATGAACCGTCCGATCAAGATCAGACGGCTCGTACGCGCGCTACACGGGATTCGGGTCCGAGAAGAATAGCGGTTGAGAAGAGTGATTTTTGGGAAAGCGATTACTGTTTGGATTGTAAAGTTTAGGAATAGTGTTGAAGGAAATGATTTTCTTTTTTTCCGTCCCAGCTAAAAACTTCATATTTTTTTTTTCGTTGTTGACTGTTGTATGTATATAATAATAACAGTAAAATAATATTTAATAATAATAAAGCTAAAAAAATAATGAAAAGGAATTTACGTAAGCACCGGATATCAAAAACCTTACTCAAGGAGCATTCTAAAGTAGATTTATCAAATATAATATCAATATTTGTTTTATTTGACGTTTGAAATATAATATCATCATCGAAGGAAGGATCTAAAAGCAAATAAAAATTGCATAAATAAAGCGTCACAAGGAAAATGAAAAAAATATATATATATTGAACGATTCGGATCGGTCGTTTAAAATTTTGACGTTATATATGTTTGATTCTAGCATTGTTCAAAAATTAAATATAACGTGCTGACAAAATTCGTAGCGGTCGATCGACGAAAAAATGCGAACGTCTAATTGAAATTTGTTAGAATATCATCATATAATGAAAACTTCAATAATTTGACATAATACGTCTATTTGAAATTTGATAGAATATCATCATATAATGAAAACTCCAATAATTTTACATAATACGTTTATATACACAGTGTATTAATTGGACATTTGGCGGCTTGGCGCACTAAGGCCCTGATCGAAACAGGATTTCATTTCATTTCCTTTCAATTTAATTGAAATTGAAATTGATTTTACAGGATTTAGTTAAATCTAACTACATAGAAATTTCAAATTAAATGTACCAAATCTGTTCATTTTGATTAAGAATTTTCTAACAAAATGAAAATAAAAATGGAATTTTGATAAGGGCCTAATATTGTTGCTTCCAATAAGAAAATGCGCATCTAGTTAAATTCTGAATCCAAATGCTTTGCTGCATGACCTGCATCAATTTAACCGGAAAATTAAATTCAGCGTATATAATAAACTGAAAAGAAATTTATCATATTTTTAGAAATAGAAACTTTAAAAAAATTTACACTTATACTGAATACTTAACCCGAGAAATATATATATATATATACTAATACTTATTTAACAAAATAAACATTTCTGATAGTTCATAGTTCACCTTGTAAAAAGATAAGAGGGTAAAACATTTCAATTACTTTTGGTTGGGATGCGCCAGGCCAATGCAGTAGTGCAGCGCAAGGGCAACGCTTGAGGGGACCAGTAGCAAGCTACTGTGGTGGAGCCTCCCCCATAAAAAATAAATTTAATATCGTTGTGAGCACATAGCCCACATATCAGATATTAAACTGATAAGAACAGATACTACACTTGATCTTAGCAAAAGGCCGAGAAAGGTATGCTTTGCAACGGAGCTACGCTTTCCCTTTTATCAGCTGTCTGAGTAGCTGATGCGCTTTTACCTCTCTTATTATGGGACTAACAAAGCGCCAACTTTTCGCAAGGGAACAAACCGGCTTGTGACTTGTGGACTGGGCCTATTCGAACGGGCCGAATTGGGCCGTGATTGAGAATAATAATAGAGGCGCGCCTTTTCTAATTCTTCCCCGCCTTGTTTCAGGTACTCCAGCAATGGAGCTGTCCATGAGTGGGAATGCTCTCAAGACCTTCAACCGCTGTATCACGTGCCTCGCACGTGTCGGCTCCGAGCTTGTGTTTCAGGCCTCCCCTTCCAAGGTTTTCTCTCTTTTGTACTGAGATTTTTGTAAGCCATCTCCATTTAATCTTTATATTTGCAAAAGTGCCCTTACTCCCGCTCCCACCCTTTTTATTTATTTCAAGCAAAAATTCATCCGCAGGTGATTGATGATGAGAAGGTATAGCTAATGTGAGTTTACTGATTTTCGAGTGAAAATTAGCAAAGTGAAAATCTAGGATGCTTACTGAGAAGTGATAATGTGAAATTGTGAACCAAACTACATGAAATTCACTGTAATAGAGACAGTTTGACTATAAATCTGGCAATTCAGAAATTTATGCAATTTATATTACCTGTTGGGTCACTCTGCATAATTCACACATAAGCCAGTATTGCTATACCTGACAGTGCTTGACACAATTGGTTTCCCTAGGAAAATATTTAAAAAAAAAAAATCAAAAGAAAAGAAAGGTACGTCTGTACATTCAAAGACCTGTCCAGTATCAGAATCTCACATGCCATCTTCATTGTGCAGCTGGAGCTGCACACATTGAATGCATCAAGATCAGCATACCAGTCAATTTCTTTCACCCCAGCTTTCTTCGATACATACACAGTTTCCTCTTCACCTGGTTCTTCAGATTCTTCTCCTGATCCTCTGCAATGTAGCGTTCTGCTCAAGGCGGTGTTATCTGTGCTTCGCACCCCAGCTGCATCAGTCGACAGTCTAGCTGTCACCCTGCTATCAGCTGAGGCAGCCAAGATTCAGTTCTCTCTCCATTGTCTCCATGGTGATCAACTGTTATCTGTCTTCTTTCCAATTTCAAGTAAATTTTTGTTGCATACTTTTGCGAGCTGGTAGACTATATTTCTCCTAATTCAACTATCAGCAATTATATTCAGACATGGTAATAAACTGGAGCCTGTTTTGTAAATTTGCATAGAAGTCTCCTTCTTCGTGATTATTTTACTTCCTGATTAGCAAATGCGCCCAGAAAAAAAAATAAATAAAAAGGAAAAACGTTAAACCTCCACGGGTACAAATACACAGGTCTGAAGAAGACATACTGGATCACCTGCAATTCTGAACCTGAGATTCAGCGTTTGTCACTAGAGCGGTCAAACTTCCCAAGCAGTCTGGTGGTCCGTCCAAAGGACCTCTCTCGCCTTCTTTCCAATTTTCAGTCTTCGCTACATGAAATCACTATTATTGCCACAGAACCAGCAAATGGGCCACCAGATGTGATTGGCGATATTGGTGGTAAGGCCGTGGAGCTTCGTAGTTATATTGATCCTGCTGAAGGTTCTTTTTCTTCCTCCTATTAATATCTAGCTTGAGCTTTTTTTGGGCGGCTTTTTTTCAATATATATAGAGAAAACCTATGGTGCATACTAATGTACGGAAGCTTCGGTGCATACTGATCCAAACTCTTGGATCTGCTTCAAAATGACCAATCCAAACCGTCCAATATGATCTCCCTATTGAAATCTCCTTACTGACAAAATTTTACATTCTTTTAGAAATTTTAAAGTATTTTTTTTCGGATTTAAAAAATTGCTATTTTTGAAAAATAGATTAGCAATTTTCTAAAATTTGAAAAAAATACTTGAAATAGCAAATTTCAACTTGTCAAGCTGAGATGATGAACTTGGTCTGATATTGCTTCTCTTTTGTCACACATGCCAGGACAGTTTTTATTGGTAAGAGTCAGCTCGTGCTGCTACACTTTGCCGATTAGTATGTTATGTGATGTGCGCACGGTTGTCTCTGCAATTTAGCACGAGCTAGTATTGCATACAATCTTGATTACGAGCAGTACCTAGGAGTTAAATCAGTATGGAATGGAATGGCATCTGACTCAACAAAATTGGATTTAGTGACTCATTGGGTTTGGTATCAAAATCTTAAGTTAAAATTGAGTAATGCCTCGAGCAGATGCTTTATCCCATGCATACAAAAACCTATTTTAAAAATTTTTTTATTCAGATTTCTTCTAAGTTGTTTCAAATAATTAGGGCATTTTTAATGTAACTTCTTTCATGACAGATAATAATGATGCTAAATTGCACACACAGCTGTGGATAGACCCTGTAGAGGAGTTTCTGCAATACTCGCACATAGGAAATCCTGTTGATGTCACCTTTGGGGTCAAAGAAATCAAGGTTAGAGCTTAGAGGCTTAGAGCATATTATACTGTTATTCTATTATGTAGCCTGCCCCATCTTGTTTGGGTCAAAAGCTTAGTTGTTGTTGTTGTATTCAATTATGTATATCCGGTACTAGTGCCTATTGCATATGATAGACTAGTTGTTATTATATTCACCTCTGCATTTCTTGTTCTTCTCATTTTTCTTTCTTCTTCTCTTTGGTTCCACTCAGGGATGGGGGGGTGATGACTGTGATTATCTAGTTTAATGATTTAGTTTGACATGTTGTATTACAAAAGATATTTCTTTGAAAATTTTGTCCTCTTATATTGTTTTATTCTTTGGAGTTTGGACTTTCTTTAAAACAAGTTAAAAGGGATTGTTCTAAAGGACCATCCTTGTATATTTCTGACTAAGTTTATTAAATTGGTAAATAATCATTGCATTGTTTTAGCAAGTTTGTCCTATCATTATGTAGTCAAACAATTAAATTCAGAGAATATCTCTTGCATTTTCTTTATTTTAAATAATTCCTGATAGCAGCATTAGCTTGGGCTTGTCCATTATTTGAAAATAACACAAATTGGAATATTTCATGAGCACTCCACAGAAGTCCTGGACCATGACAGGAATTGTAACTATTTTATTTGTTTCATTTTAGATTGTTAGTTTCTACTAGCTCTTGGCTTTCAATGTTATTGTTTCTGAGTTTGTCACATCGCAGACTTTCTAATTTTTTAAAAAAATTTAGTAAAATTATTTGGTTTGACTATCGTCAACCAATCCTTCAAGAAAACTATTTAATTTGTTTCGAACTTAAATCTCTTCTTTTTTTTTCTTTTTTTTTTTAATCTTGTTGAAACAGGCTTTCTTGGCATTTTGTGAAGGATGCGAGGTTGACATCCATCTATTTTTTGAGAAAGCTGGCGAGTTAGTTTTGTTCTTGAAGCTTTCGATTTCTCATACATTTTATTATTTTCTATTTGTGCAAGAGAATTCAGGGTACTTCAAGCTCTTGTTGATGCATAAAAATGATGTGCAACTTACCCAAAATATGAATTCTTTTCAATCTTTGCCAGACCAGTACTCTTGGCACCTCGATTTGGACTAGATGATGGGTCAAGTTCAGATTTTGATGCAAATCTTGTACTTGCCACTATGCTTGTGTCACAACTCGTTGAAGGAATTAACAGGGATCAGCACAGTTTACCAACAGATGGGCCTGCTCGAGCCCGGAAGAAGGAGCCTGGTGAGCCATCTCATACACCTACAGGAGCTGAGAACGCCTCTGCGCATACTAAGATCTGGTCAGATCTTACTGGTATGTATTTCAGGCCAGTGTTGATTGAATTTCTGATTGGTATTCTCTGGGCCTATGACAGTGCCTTGAGTTGTACTTAGGCCCTCCAGTAAATATTGTGATTTCGGGTCCTATTCTATTATAATAGAGGCATGATTTTACCAATCAGGTTAGGTGGTGCTAATTAGCAACATAATGTGCCAGATAAACAGCACTTAGTTTGTTGCATCATGAGATTGTACTATACTGGTCAACATAGATGGCAATCTATAATAGTGCCATACCATACTGTACTGATGCGATGATACCTTTTCTGGGCTCTTTAAGTTGGTAATTTTCCTCTCCCCTTATACAGGTACTGCTGCAAGAAACTCTCAAAATAGTAGAGAAAATGTGGTCCAACAAGAGCAGCAGAGAAACCCTATTAATTCTGCACAAGATGTCGCTCAAGATCTTAATGTGAATGCTCAATGCAAGACTGCAGGCCTGCAAAATACAGACAATTTGTATCCTTAAAAGTTGCTGCACTCACAATATTTCAATTGATAAAGCACTAGTTCTTACTTTTTTTATTTGCTTCAAAGAAAGGATTTACCTAAATTCCAAAAAGAGATGATTTCCTTGACAGATATTTGGCAGACCACAAAGAATGGAAACAGATCAGGCAGTTGAGCCACAAGGTTTGATTTATACAATTTCTTTTGGGAAATCAGATTCAACATTTCTCATGAGCACAAACCAGCAACTGTCAAACCAACAGTAATTCACAGGATAGGACCATATTGCCCTTGTCCTTCTCTATTGACTTATTAGATCTCGCCATGATGTTTATATAGATTGGAATTTCCCTTAAATAACTTGGCTTGATATCATCAGTTCAAGTTCAGGGAAAAAGAGCTGAGAAGAATATTTAACAAGATGTACCTTTACTAGTTGACCAATACATCATCAAAGATGAGAAATATTGAGTTCTGCCAGCAACTATTACTAAACATTATATTTATTTCTTATTTCCGGAATCTTTTATCTCATGTAGATTAAAAAAATAATAATAACTTTGAATCATTGTTCTATTCCTAATATGCTTTTCTTCCGTCTCCCTCTCTTCCCCCTTCTATTATTTAACAGAATTTGGAGGCAACCACCATTCTCAACATCATCCTAGCAATTGGGTGGGACCTGAGGATGATGATGGGGACGAAGATGATGAGGAATTATTTGTACAATCAACTCCGGATTATAACTAACTACTTGCTCCTTCATCCTAGTTTTTGTTAGGAAAAAGCTCTTTTTGTGCTTTTCGTTGTGACCCAAAGAATATATGCTCAAAATTAAACTAAGCCGTTAAGTTGATCAAAAAATGCAGTTATAGATTTGCATGATTGTACATTCTAGTGAGACTAGCATAAAAATCCAGTAGGACTATGTGGTAATGTAAGATATATCTACACTTTTTTCACTGAAAATGTCTTTTTATGCACTAGTTTAGTTCAATTACGGAATTTACGGTTGGTTGCTGTATTTTTTTTTTATTTTTTTTTGAAATAAGTAGGCAAAAGCCCACCGCTTCCATTTAACAGAAGCAAAAGTTATTACAATTATCACCTAAACATCCCAAACTCTACACTTAGGGCTGTCAATACCGTGCCGTTTCGCACGTTTTCCGTTCCGTTCCGTCCAAACGGAACAGAAACGGAATGGATTTTGGTGACGTTAGAGAGTGTGGAACAGAAACGGAAATGAAATCGGTAACGTTGGAATAAACGAAACGTAAACGAAATTAATCATTTCCGTTCCGTATAGCAACGTTTATTCCGTTGGCCCATACCAAATTTTGAAGCCCAGAATTCATAACTTGCGAAATTTAAAGCAATTGCAGAGAGGAGATACTAAGTAGAGCGGAGAAATAGAGGAAACTGCGCCGCTGTTTCCCTTCCCTTCTCGTCACTTCTTCACTTCTTCACACCTTTCTCTTCTCTCTCCGTCTCCACCCCAACCACCACCAACAACCTCTTCTCCTCCTTCCTCTCCCTCTATATCTCTTTCTCCGACATCTCTCCCATTCCACCCCCCTCTCTTCCTTCCTCTCTTTCCATCACTGGGCTAAAGCTTAACCCTAGATCTACAAGCGTCGTCTTCTTCGCGTTCCCCCGCCGCCAAGCGCAAGGCCTCTTCTCCTCCTTCCTCCCCGACAACTGCTACTGCCTCAGACCTAGACAAGAAGAAAAGGCTCAAGAAACTGCAACTGAAACCCCTCTCTTCCTGCCGCCTCTCCCAGCTCATCTCCCTGCTGGCCTCGTCCCTCTCCCTCTCCCTCTCCCTCTCTTGCAAGTTTCGCTCTTCCCTCAATTTGTAGCAAAAAATTGTTGCTATTATAAAGCAAAGTCAGAGACAGTCCATGGAGAAAGAAAAATCAGAAAAAAGAAGAGGAAAGCACAACGCACAAAGGGAAATAATGTAATCTCAGTGCACTTTTGATTTTTTTTCCTTCTAACTTTTGACTGATTTTTACATTCTATATTTTGTAATTTCTGAATTTTTGCACAAGGGAATTAAAGAAAGGTTTTTGGCTTTGTTGATTTATTTGATTTGCTGGTAAAGGTTGATGCAGTGGCGAGGCCAGTAAGTGGCAAGCCTGGGCACTTGCCCAGGCTTGTTTTTCAAAAATAGAGGCCGATATATAGGTATTTCATTAGATGCCTAGGCTTGATATTTGATTGTGCCTAGGCTTGATATTTGATTGTGCCTAGGCTTGAGCTTTGAAATTAGGTTTTTAGCAATTCAATCTGTTTTTTCTTTTTTGACATTTAGTTGATCCGATCAATGAAGACACAAGAAAAGATAAAAGAAAAGGTGAATAGCAAAAATAGGTGATTTATGGGCCCGCAAAACATTTTTTTCCCCATAATTTCCTTAATATAACAAAAGATTAATGCAAAAACAATATAAATATAGTTAGTGTAGGAAAAATTGAATATTACCCTATAATCAAATAGTTAATTTGATGACAATAAAATTATTTATGAATATTATTTGTTATAAAAATAATATAAATTATTTAAAAATTAGATTTAAAAATTAATATTTTATTAAATATTATTTTTAATTTTATATTAAATTTAATAATATTTTTTGTGCCCACGCTTAAAAAAAGTCTGGACTCGCCACTGGGTTGATGAATTACATTTGATTTTCAGAAATCGATTGGCTTTCAGTCACACCTTCACTAATTATCTGCTGACTTGCTGGTGCGGCTATTTGGGTGTTTTTTAGTTAGGTACTGGTGAGTTGGCCTTTGGAGCTCAAGAGTTTAGTTGTTTGTAGCTTGGTTGGGATTTTTTTTTCTTTCCTTTTCTTTTGGTTGTAATTCTTGAACAAGTTGAATGCATTTTCTTTGGGAGACTGTCTCTTTCAACATGGTACCAGAATGTAATACTTAAATTTTGTTGATTTTTCTTTGATGCTGGTATGCGAGCATACTGATATACTGATATGTAATACTCAAATTTTGTTGATTTTTCTTTGATGTTGGTAGGGACTGCCACATGGTACCAGAGAATGTTTTTATTTTTCCTTTTTGGACTGTATAAATTTGTTTAATTTTAAAAATAAAACATGACAGCGTAAAAAAAAATTTTATTAACTCGGAAAAATTAATGTCATTTCAATGGAAACAAAATTTAACGTTTTTAACGTTTGTTACGTTTAATCTCACGGAACATTAAACGTAAAAATTTTTAATTACGTTCTATTAACGTAACATAAGCGGAAAAAAAAAATAGTTACGTTCGTTACAACGGAACGTACACGGAAGTACCTGCACGTTTGACAGCCCTATCTACACTGGTACCACCTCTAGTACCGTGCACCAAGTTGCTGTATATTTTATGCCAAGCATGCCTTTTGGGCTTGTGTTGTTTTGGGCTACACGCCTACACAGCATCTTGCAAACTTCTGTTTCGTCATAGCTTTTCTATTTCATTAATAACAACTTTAACCCTTTTTTTCAATAATTTACGTTAACGCATTAGTGCAGTTGCTGTTGCCCTATTGATTTGTTTTATATTTATTTAGTTTTGAATACTTCCGAGCAAATGATGGATGTGTGGTCGTTGCCACAGCTGGTATCAGGTAATATTTCTGGACCCACTGATGGTGACGTGTCGACCTGAACACACTTTGAAGGTGGACTGAGTCTCAAATTGACCGAACAACCCAAAACACTTTATTTACATCTTTTCTTTTCCCTTTTTATTAGTTAAAGGAGACGCTATCAAATTTCATGGGCACTTTGATTGTATCTAGCAAGTTAACTGAAACCTTTTTTTTGTGTGTGGTTGTATTATGTGCTATATCTATGTTATCATTGTTCCAAATAGTTGCCAAAATCATATTATCGATAGCCTTTCTTAAAAAAAAAAAAAAAGAATACAATACAATCAGCGACTGTGTAGGATATATTCCAATCTTAGCTAATATAATAACATTAAACAACATGTATGTTGTAACTTGCATTGGCACTTCGGTCCTTCCCGGACCTAATTTGAATTTGAATGAAAAATATTTGTAAGGCCATTCACTGTGCCTTTTTTATATAAAGAATGAAAAATACTATTTATTTTACAAAAAAATGTTCATGTTTAATATAGAATATAAGAAAAAATATATATTGTTCTGCTACTTGTCCTTTTCTTTTTTCTTCAAACTCGGAGGCAAATTCTTAATCTGGTATTAAAGATTTGGCTGGTGTATTTAGAAAAAAATAATATCTTCCATAGTGCCAAAGTTTAAAGGTATAGTGTAAAAATATTGCAAGCGCTGTATCAGTACTAATCTTAATAATATATATGTATCACACTTTACTCGATTTATCAAGTAAAGATGCTTTGGATAAATGGCAATAGCAATTTATGCGTGTGCTACGTACGCTGAAATCGACTTAGCAATTTATGTGAGTGGTATGTTGAGATTTATGCTTGGATGGCATGACAATAGCAATTTTTAGTCGATTTATGCTTGGATAATTTCGTTATCACATTTTAATACTTGTTTCAATTTTTTTCAACAGATTGTAAGCAATTTATCACATTTATGCTTGGATAATCTGGTTATATTAAAGACATAAATCTTGCTGTTGTACTTTTGTGTGCTTCGTTGGAGATTGTAAGCAATTTATCTTGAAAAAGTTTAGCGCGTGCTTAGGTAGACTCCTCTTAGCTGCCAAGTGCCAATGATAAGGCGGATAGATTTACGAGCTTTTTCTTTTCTTTCTTCAGTAATTTCAATTTAGAAAATTAGTTCCATCTTCCAAACCTCTTCAATTATTTTTGGTCTCCTAACTTTGAAAAGAATCAAGCTTGTACACATCGACGAATCCTAAAGTATATTGGCACAAATTCATTCATTTTCGTTATTTTTGTACATCACTAATTCTTTGACAATTGCAATATATACACAGTGCAGGTGCATCCCCCCCAAAACTAAATCGTGACTTTTATATTTTATTTTGATAGAATTGGTTGAAACATGAAGACATTAATTCTTCGTTAGATACGCTGTTAGAATTATCGCCAACTGAAACGCTCAAGGTAGAGAGGTTTGTTGCTAGTATTTAATTTCCAATCAGTGATTTTGGACCAAAAAAAAAATGTTGTACAAAACTTTTTAGGGTTTGAACATGCCTAGACATAGAAAAAGTGAAAAAGAGACTCATGATTAAAAAATGATTAAGAATGATGCATCAGCTTAATATGCGAAAGAATTAATGATTAAAAAAATGATTAAGAATGATGCTTCTGCTTAATATGTGAAGTTTTTCAAATGTAGATTTCTATTCGATGGTTTTATATATTCATATCGACAGTACAAAACGAGCGTCAAAATTCGAGGGAAAAAGAAAACATTGAACTAAGGGTGCGTTTGGATCGTTGGAAGAAAGAAGAAGAAGAAGGAAGAAGAAGAAAAAAAATTATAAACAATCCAAACTCTTCACAAAATTACACACTTCCCAATACTTCTTCCCACTTCTTCTCTTCTTCCCTTCTTTCCACACCTATCCAAACGCACCCTAAGAATAACATCATAAAAGTTTTTCAAAAGGATATATCACATGTGTGGAAAAAAAAATGAAAGACAAATCAAATACAATAGTATGTGATAATATATGATGAGACTGATGAGATGCAGGCGTTGGTGGCTTCTTGCTATGTTGTTGGATGAATGAGTGGGCAACTGAAATAAATGATGAACCCTAATCTTGACTTTGTTTTGTAATAATTAATTAATTAATTAGATATGAAATAAAAAATTATTTGTTGGGTGCGAGCTTCCGAGTCTAATTAAGCTACTGACCAGTAGGTGCACAACTGTAGTTTTATATTTCCCAATGATGATACTACATCATCGGCGAAAATGAGATGATACCGGATTTACTAACCGGGCAAAGAACCCTTCCCTGGTTAAGTTCAAACTTTTTATTTATTTTTTGTAAACATTTTGTCCGTGCACAGCTTAGAAGACCAGCGCTGATGAAGGTATCAATTAAGGATAATTTCGACATACATTCTTTTTTTTATCATATATTTATTTGATATTTATGTTTTACATTATAAACTGAAATAAGTAACAATTTTGTATCGTTTTGTCTATCAAATTAGATCAAATTGAGTAATGTAATAATAAATAACTTCAAACTTGAGCTGTAACGCCTCTTATAGGGAAGACCAAAACTTTTATTTAAAATTTAAGCGAACTAATATGTATATACCATCTATATTGATTTGATGAATAACACGCGTACAGCTTAGTCTTATATTTGAACATTATAATAACAGTACACGTCAAAAACATTGAAATTAAGTATAAGATAGAAATAAAATATAAGATTGAAATTTCCTGATTTTACACGAACTATTTATATCAAACTATTTAGATCTCTCAAAAAGAAAAAAAAATGATTTTTATGCGGTGTTCAATGTGAGAGGATTTTGGGTACCAAAACATTAATTTTTGTTTATATTTCAAAGTTTAAATTTTAAAGTCGATTCAAATTGATGCTTTTATTCAATGTTAATTGTGATAGATTAATGCTAATATATTTTATTTTATTCAATGTTAACTGTGATAGATTAATCCTAATATATTTAATTTTACTTCTTGATTGAGTATCAAATAAATGATATATATATATATATAAAAAAAAATTAAGGCTAAATCATCTCTCGTAAAAACGAATGAGATCAACAGTCTAGATTGATATTTGAATCTTAAAAATTTAAAATATAAATTAAAAGTTAGATTGCGATATTTGATGAACCCTCATCTTTGAACATACATGCAATTGGTCTCTGCATCTTGCATAAGAAAAATGCAGATAGTAGACACAAACTTATGTTATACATAAACTTTCCATGAAAATTATAATTAAAAAAAATTATAATAAAACACTAGTATAATCTTACAATTTATTAATAATAGAGTTGGTTTTTAATATTATATATATAATTAATTATAAGATATTGAAAAATTAAAATCACTGTATATAATTACATACCTACAATCTAAGGTTGTGTTTAATTGCACAAGAAAGTAGAAGAATGAATACGAAAGAAAAGAGAAGAGGAGACGCAACCAAAGAAAAATTAAACATAGAAAGCGAGTTTGTTTCATCTTTCCATAAATACACATGTAAGTAACCAAACATAAATAATCTCCCACTTCAATTTTTCTTTTTTCTGTGTTCTCTTTCAGTTATTTGTGTAACCAAACATATATACGCTGATATGCATACGCGCCTACGCGAATCCTCATCCGCTCCCGCAGCTTACGAACCGTCCGATCTGATCTTGACGGTTCGGGCCTATCAATCTAGTTACATGCACGGAGCTCCCTTTGCCATTGAGATTAAATCATACGGCTGTGATTTGTGCGCTGCTCGGTCCCGCGCGGGACTGAATTTCATTTCCGCCTAAGCTGTCGGTCTGTTGAACCACATTTTTAGAATTCATCACTGGAGAGAGAAGCCAACGCGCATCGATTGGTATTGAATAGACCAAATGCAGCAGACGCTGATTTGATTTTGAAATTAAAAAATGTGGCTTTGAAAGTTGTCTTACTCTGATTCAACCTTAGGTGTATCTTTACTAAAAGAAAAGCTAAAACTAAAATAAAATTAAAGCTAGTTGGACCCAAAATCAAAGCTGACATTGTGCCTTGCGTTTAACTCTTTTACTGAATTTCTCGGTTGTGCTGCTCACGTTCTATCCTCTTATTTTAAAGCAAAGCAAGCCGGCTCTCTAAAATAAAAACAAAATGAAATTGCAGGGGAACTAAAACAACCTCATAATTTATTAATATTTAAAAATTTTAAAATTCAAACGGTTGGTCTTGTCAAATCTAATAGGCCATGTTTGATAGAGAGTAAAACGTGGAATATCTTAAGGAGGAGTAAATAGTTAATCCAATTTACTCCTCCAACTTTATTTCATGTTCGGTATAAAAAGATGGAGTAAATATGGAGTAAGAGTAAATAAATAATGATAACCAACAAACCATCTCTTGATCAATGTGGAGTAACTTTACTCTACCTAAAATGGTAGAGTAATTTATGCTAGGAAGTGTGTAATTTTCAATTTTAAGTGCTAATTACAAGTTAATTAACCGATTAAACATCACACACATAAAGATCTAGCACAAAAGTCATTCAACACAAGAGAAAAAGGGTTGGAAATATACCTCTCTTGGTATCGCAACCAAGAGGCTTGTTCCAACGGCTTTGATGTCGGTGGCGTGCCCTCCAAGCACCTCCTAATCGCGCGCCTCGAGTCCACTAAGGAATTAACCACCTTCTCAACTAATTATGCTAGTAATTAGGAGAAGTGAGACTAATTCCTAAGCTTTCCCTCTTCTAGTTAATTCTCCAATTAATTTTAGGTGGGAAGCTTGCTCAACACATGAGCTAGAAGGTGGATAAGAGAAGAGAGAAAGAGGGAAAAATTCTGAAAATTTTTCTTCCTCTTTGGTGGATTTCGGCCAAGGAAGGAGGAGGGAGAGAGATAGTGTGGAGGCTTGGGTTTGCTCCCAAAGAACACCCCTTTCTATAGACCACTCAACTAGCTCTCATCCAAAATTGCATGGACAAAATTGCCCCTTACCCTAGTCGCACCTACCAACCCCTTGGTTGGGTTGGGCCTCAAGTTTAGTTGAGCCCAATACTCTTCCATTTAATTGCACCTTCCATTGGATATTAAATTAACCAATTAATTTAAAGCCCAATTAGCTCAAATAATTAAATGTGTTGATTATAATTAATTATTAACTATTTAATAATTAATATGGAGTTAGTCAATGCATTAAATTATTTCTATATGATCTATTTGACTTAATTAATCATAACGGTCCATAACGGTATACGATTAATTAATCAACTTATCATATTTTGCAAAACCAATTGTTGCAAATAAATAATTAATGCACATGTGGTTAAACACCTTATTATGTGTGACCCTTTGAGGATTTATGCTATGTTGGACATGAAATTAAATCGTCATTTAATTCCAATAATCATAAGCGGTATCTAGCAACACGTTACGATTCCCAATTCGCATAAATAGTGTACTGCTACAATATTTCAATCCTGCGTAAGAGAATAATAATTTCTCTATTTTGATTCTTATGTCACACGATATCATCGTATAATCCAAGATAGGAATGTGTCATTCTTGCAGATTATACGTTTCTTGATCTAGAGTTGATCGCCTAGTTGCGCGCATACGATCCAACTCCATCAAGGGGCCCAAACAGATATCGTCACTCACTAAGTGAATTAATGAGGGACATACGGTTTTCTTGATGATTAGCTTTTCCCGCACAATTCAAGAGAACATAAATAAAGTCTGTATAGCAGCCCTTATCGAGAATCAGTGGTAGACAATATTTATTGAACCTATCCTCATGTGGAAAAGATAAATATCTCAAACTTAGAACCAAAATCATAACGAAATAAACAATGACACATAACACAATCCATATGTTTATTTCATTGGGTCAAGTCCTGTACTATGTTTCATAACATATACATATGCAATTAAGTTGGTAACTCTTTACCTATGATTAGTAGAACTTAATCATCACTTAACTTGCATACTAATCTTATATGATAATTAATGTTCCTTGTTAATTATCAAGATTATGGACCGTTTAGATTTATTATTGTCATTCTAAAGAATGATCAACAGAGATCTACTATTCAGATCCTCAACCTAAATAATCTGTCAATAATAAACCTAGGAACAGATGATAAAATATCATCCTACACATAAACTAATAATTAAGTCATTAAATTATTGACTTCTAGGACATAACTCTAACAATTTACTCCTCCCTACTCCACACTACTCCACCAAATTTAAATATGTTTGGAGGAGTAAAAGTGGATTAAATGAGTTAGTCCACCTTTAATCCTCTACCAAATATGGCCATAAGCGATATGTTTATATATAAGTTTTATAAAATTTGGAATTGATTTGATACTTAATCAAGTGGTCAGCAAATAAGCGAATTTGGTTAACTATGACTGATTAATTCTAATACGTTCATCGTTTAATCACTTGATCGAGTACCAAATCAACTCTAAATTTTATAAACTTATATAAAAACATTTCGCTTGTTAAATTGAACAAGATCAATGACTTGAATTTGACGTTTAAATTTTAAAATTATTTAATATTGATAAAATATGAAATTTTGATAACTTGTGGCAACCAAAAGTGGCGGCACTATAATCTTGCTAAAAATAAAGCCATCAAATTTTTGTCCCAGATGTTTTCCAACATTTTGCTCCATATAAGTTTTTTCTAAAATTTTTAATCCGTTAATCCTTATTTGCCTGTTTTTTTCTAGATTTATAGTGATCGATGTTTTCTTTTTAAAAGATAAATTGAAAGCGAAGGCTCCTAACTTATTTTTAATTTAATATTTATAAATGACCTCTCAGTTAGATTTCGAACTTACGATTTTTAACGCAATATACATTGTTCTTTATCACTAAATCAAGAACTAGTTTTTTATAACATCAATGTCAAATCAGTCTTGTTCTGAGACAAATATAAATCCCTTATTAAAAAAACCAGTTTTTCATAGTATAAAAAAATTAAGTTGCTGGGACCTAGATTTCCAACCTGAAAAATACGCCACAAATTATGTTTAGATAAATATTTATATTGGGCGCCAGAGCGTGAAAAAAGATACTTTAATCCGAAAACCAATGTTAAATTGTAAGTTATGCTTATGTATGCAATATTATAATATAAAAATAGTGGACAATTAATTGCAAAAAGAGCATTCTAATACCATAAAATGTTAGTATGACACAAGGTTATATATATTATTTTTTTAATTGAAAATTCTTTTTTAGAATCCAAGCTATTAGTTTGTTTAGTTTTTACGGAGATCGTTCGCATAAAATCCTATGATTTACGGAGCTCACTTTGTATTAGATCAACTAGCTAGTAAAATAAATCTAGTAATAATGACAGATTAATTTAACGCTATTATTATTACCATCTTGATATAAGATATATATAAAATTTTTGTGGACACATCTACAATAAATGGAATAAAATTAACCATGTAAATTTTGATAAAAAAAATGATTTTTTGATGTTAGAACATCACTCTACGTCAAAAACAGCACTTGATATTTATCAGCCATTTGGGGTCGTGCGTCCTATTTTTCCTCTTTTTTTTTTTTGGGGGGGGGGGGGGTTGCGATGTTGATGCTTTATTTAATTTAAATTTGTTAACAGATGATTTTCAGTTTACAACCCAATAATAATAAATAATACAATAGAAAAAAGAAGTAAATATTAAGGTACAAAAAATGAAACTTAAATTTTTTTTTCTAGAGGTCGTGACTCTAAATATATTCCCGGATTCTGTTCAAAACTTCGTGGCGGGCATACTTCAAGTCGTGCAATGAGCAACACGATATCTTGATTTGATCCTGATCCCTAATTAATTCCCCCCTGCCCAAAATTGAATCTGTTAGTTATTTTATTTACATTAATTAATTCGAACAATTAAATCCCCTCTTCCCTCCATATATAAAAACAAAAAACAACTGAGCATCCATCTAAGCAATTCATACATGGCTCCCTCAAGCAAAACCACCCTTTTGCTTCTATGCCTCCTTGCCACCATTGTCGTCGCCTCAGCCAGCGATATCCCCGGGGTCGTAATGCGGCGGTTGGATGACACCAATCCCAATGCCACTGCAACTGATTTACCATCGCAATACATCGGCTATGGCGCATTGCAGGCAGATCGTGTGCCATGCGATGTCACCGGGGCCTCTTATTACAACTGCCGACCCTCCGGTGCTGCCAACCCCTACACACGCAGTTGCACTGTGATCACCAACTGCCGGAACTAAACGGTCGAAGAAAATTCTTATTTTTATTTTTTTGGCATTTCGGTTTGTTGTACATCAATTAATTCGTGTTTGAAAAAATGTATAAGTGTACCCTATTTGTTTGAATTATCTTGAGGCTTATAATATATATGAGATGAAATTTTAGGGACTTGAGTTCTTGCAATGTCCTCAATGTTCATAAAAAATTCTTTTGGTTGGCGGCAATTTTATTTGCCTCATCTTTGTAAGACTAATTGTGCTCTCTCTGTTTTGTTTCACATCCAAAGTTATTTAAGTTTTTGAGTTCTTATGTCAGTATTAAATTAATTTGGACATTTGGAGGGCGATTGAATTTTTTTCCTTTTTTTGTAAGAAACAGTTCAGCTGTTCAGGTGTTTCTTTTTTGTCCATAAAATCTAATAGTTCTCTTATACAGGGATTTTGTAAAGGAAAAAAAAAAACTCAAGCTGATACCCCCCCGCCCCCCAAAAATAATAATAAATAAATAAATAGAATCTCTCTCTTTGCCTTTCATTTTGGAGAATTTGCAAACAAAATATCTCCTTGACCATTAAAAACCTCTCATTGGAAAATATAGCTTATGTATGTACATGTGCTTATGACGCAATATTAATTGCACAAGATAATTCGGTGGTTTTTCGTGTATATATGTAAGACTTTTTGGTGATTGCCACGACTGTTGCTAAGTACTGTAGAGCTTTTGAAAGCATAATTTTGTGATAAATATGCATGAACGACGCTAAATTTATCTCTTCTAATTTTTCTATGTACATGAAGTCGGCACATATATGAATTTTTTGATCGAAGTAACCATTGTAATTAACACTGTTAGTGAGATTCATTGACAATATAGCTACCTTATTAATTTGAAAAAAAATAAAAATAAGTTATATTTAAAAATTTTAAGTGCAGGAATATATTGTTGGTTTTTAGATTGGTTGTGTGTAAGATTTTATGCAATTTAATATTATTTGGTATTTCATCAGAAATCATTAATCCGGGGAGTACTTTGGCAAAATTCGAATAATTTGTTGCAATATAGTACTTGTATCAAAATTTCACCATTTTGGTGTCCATGATATTTATAGAATATATTATATTCAACATGTTGGATTTTCTGATGATTGTCGATATTATCTCATTAATTTCATTATCAAACCATCCTCACCCTTTATCTTATTTCATATTGTTTGATTCATATATACAGCCACAGGGGACCTCCCATCAACAAATTAAGACTTCCTAGGCTTTACCCTTCAACAACATAATTTTGATTTCAATAAAATAAAAGTTGTAGCCTTTGTCAATCTTATCTAATAAAAATAAAGAAATAAGTGTCTATAAAATGCAAGCTGGAGTACTAAAAAATAAAATTGGACCAATGCTTTGCATTCTACTCGTTTTATCCACTTTAGTAACAGCATTTAAGGGGCACACGTTCCCCGCTGCCGATTCAAGCAAAACAGGCCACTATCAATTAAATACTTCTCTAGTTCTGTTGAGTAAGTTTGTGATAAAATAAAGAAATTATTGATAGGAAAATGACCTACAAAGGTATATGACTTCAATAAAGGAAGAAGAGCTGTCTTTATCTCTATTGATTTATGTAGAAAACGACTTAATCAATATACGGCAAGTTTTGCAGAAAACCCTCAAAGATATAATTATTATTCAAATAAACAGTCCCAACTATTGATGTGGCTTTGTGTAACCTTATAGAATATTTGTTGGTTCATAATCATATACACATTAACCTGTTGTACTGTATAAGTTTTAAATAATTTCTGAAATTAGCTGTTTAAAATTTTTAAGCCGCCATAATAATATTCGGTCATTTATATTTAAGGTTTCATTTGTTTCAATTGACTAACAATTTATTCAAAAATTTACTAGGTCCTTGCTTACAAAATTGATGAGCGGGACACAGCTTCATGAATTTTGAACTCAGGTTTCCTGCACTTTTTCTAAAATCTTAGCAAATGAAAATTGCATATATCAATCGGTCTTAAGAACATACTATGGAAATAATAGGCCTTAATAATTGTCATGCAATTAGCAGCCAAACATGACTGATCCGAACTTCATTATTAATAAGTTTATGCGTCTCTCTTTTTATTTTATTTATTTTCAGTTGTATGTTACATGCTTTTTTTTGCGTTATATATGATTGTTTTTGTTTGTGGAATTTAAATATAAGTGGAATCAGTCTCATCATCTCTATCATCCTTCAACAGTCAGATTAATTGCATTCCAAAAAAAAAAGATGAGATGAGGATAATGAGATGATTAACGCGTTTTTTTGTCTCTTATTCCATCATCCCCTGACTTCCTCCTCCCTCTCTGTTTCGCTTTTTCTCCCCTTCCTTGGCACACTTTTTTTTTCTGAATACTAGTTGTTCTAATAGAACATTAACTAGAACAGTTAGTATTTTTTTCCAGCACAATTATTTTTTTGCAGAACAATAACAGTTAGTAACATTAACTAAAATAGTTAGTTATTTTTCGAGAACAATTAGTAACATTAACTAGAACAAATCACTAACTGTTCTATTTGATATATCTAACTGTTCTAGTTAATATATATAACCGTTCTAATTTTTTCGCACAATTATTTTTTTCCAGCAATTTTTTTTTTCAGAACAACTAGAACAATTAGTTTTTTTTCGAAAACAGTTAGTAATATTAACTAGAACAGTTAGTTTCAAAACTAGAACAATTACTTTAATTATAACAGTTAAGAGGGAGGGGTGAGGCAGGAAATCAGAAAAGAAAAGAAAAAAGGGATGAGGAGGATGGGACCAGAAAAGAAAAAAGTTGATGAGGAAGAGGAGGGGACCATAAAAGGAAAGAGAGGATGAGAATGAGGGGATAATTTCTCATCCCCTCGACTTTACTAGTGGTGAAGATGTTAGATAATTAATGAAAATATAGAGAATGATAGAGATGATGGAATTTGAGGATGACGAAAAGCAATTCCGTAAATCCGATGGGACCAAACATAATTAACTAATGTTTATTAATCTTTTCTTTAGGTCACCAATCGAAACAACATCCTAATTCCTAACCAACTTTTAACAAATAAAAATCGGCAATTCTGTATTGGACTGAATTTTTAAACCGAGTTTGAACCCTGATCAAGCAAATCCGTTCATAATTTTAATTTTAAACGAACGATCCGGATTTCCGGTTAAAAAATCCACAGTTTAAAGTAAAAAAAAAAAAGGAAACTTACAGATAAGTATAATAAATATTTGATATATCTGGGTTTCAAAAATTGAGCCCTGATCACGGGTTTTAATTAATCGCTCATTTGACAAGTTGAACTGAGACATCTATAAGTATTAACTAGCAAAAGATGTACTCAATACGTGGGCAAATAAAAAAAATAAAATATTGATATTATTTTTTGTTATATATAAAATGTTACATGTTAGACAATAAAGATATGATAAAATCAATAATTTAGTCTTTCCTTTTAAATAAATAGCTAATTGGGTAGTAACTTAATTTTTTTTTTAAGAAAAGTCTAACCTTGATCTAGACCACGGATCAAGTCAAATTACACAAATCAATGGTCCATAATTGATATAAGAATTGTTTGCGCCCTTTTATATGACAAGTTTACTCCTTTTATATGGGTGCTTTATAAGTAGTATAGATATAGATATAGATAGATAGATAGATATAGATATAGATTAAAATCCGTGATTAAAAATAATTTTTTATTTTTGTATTTTTTCTATAATTAAAAAAAATTAATATAATGAGACTCAATTAGTTACAAAAAATTCGATAATTAAATATCAGTAAAAAATTTCATATCGAGCGAAACTCGACGTATCATTTTTTTTCATTTGAAAAGCGAACTATTAAAATTGGAAAATATATCGGTGTCATAAATAAGAAAGAACGAAATGAAGGGTTATTCGTCTTTTTTTTTTTTTTTTTTTTTTTGCCAACTAACGTATTCAAAATTTCAAAGTCAACATGACAATTATATAATCTTTGAATTTTTCTATAAGCAAACCACCTTTGTTTCAAATTCAGATCCGCTGCCGCGCGACACAGCGTGTCGCGCGGTACGCTGGCCGTCTGATTAAGATCCAATGGACAAGGGAGCCCCGTGCATGTAACCTAGATTGATAGGCCCGTAAAAAGTAAACCGTCCGCAACAGCAGAGTCGGATTGGTTTCAAATTCCCCTCCAACCTCTAAACTCTCATTTCCATTTTAAAATCAAACGACCTTCCTCTAACTGATCTCTCTATCTTGACACCTCTTCTCTATAAACCCCTCTAAAAATCACAACACCCAATTAATTCTTCTCTGAGAAGTGGTGCCAAAAGGAGAAGACATCTTTATAGGATGACTACCTCAACCCGGACCACCATCTGTGTTTTCGTACTCCTAGCATTCACCATCTCTGTGTCAGCCGGCGACTTCGACTGGGTCAAAACAGGGCAGCGTCTGGGAGACGATGCCGAGTTGGAGATTGGTGGCATCCCCCGACGCTTTCTAGACACTACAGGATACATCAGCTATGGTGCGTTGCAAGCCGACAGCGTCCCTTGCTCCCAACGAGGTGCCTCCTACTACAACTGCCAACCGGGTGCATCGGCCAACCCCTATTCCCGTGGTTGCAGCGCCATCACTCAGTGCCGCAATTAAACAGTGAAGTATACAAGGTTTATTTAGAGTTGTATTATTTGTTTGGTTCTTTTAGTGTGCATATCTTCGTAAAATATTGAGTTTGCATGAATTCAAAAGGATTGAATGAAGAAACAATAACTTAATTGTTGAATCTTGTTGAGAGTGTTTTCTTGTGGTACCAAAGCATCTCGCTTTAATTTGGAGGCACATTTGCAAATTCGGTGTTTTATGAGGGTATCTATACAAAAGGAATCTCTGTTACATATTTTTGTGAGAATAAAGTGAGCTTATTTTGTTGCTATGAACTTATGATGAGGATTTGGTGCGTTCTATATTGTTGTATGGTAAAAGGTCTATTTCTTGTATCTAAAACTAAAGTTGCTTCTTATATACATCTGATGTGGTGGTGCTATTCTTAATCTATAAGTAATTTCTTTAATTTTTCTGATCAGATGAACAGAGTTATCTTTTTATTTTCGAAATATTAATGCTTTTTCACCATTTGATCGATCGATTAAAAATTTAAAAGAGAGATTTTTCCAACACATCACGTGTCAGTTGGAGTATTATTTTCTAGTTTTTGTGCATTACTGTATTTCTATCCCTTATTAATTTAAATTTCAGTTTTAACAGGAGCAGGTAAGGT
The DNA here is from genome assembly GCA_028095005.1 of Rhynchospora pubera. Lineage (NCBI taxonomy): Eukaryota > Viridiplantae > Streptophyta > Magnoliopsida > Poales > Cyperaceae > Rhynchospora > Rhynchospora pubera. Next base: position 152,933,126 of record CM051462.1, on the reverse strand, counting down.
ATTCAAATCACCGCATTTGACTTTTGTTGCACACTTGTACTTGCACAATTGGGTTACATTATACATGCTCATATAGGCCTAACTAAGTTCAACAAATGCGATTGTCCTCATTTTTTCCATGACCATATATCATTATTTAGTAATTTTTGCGTTTAATGATACTTTTTTTATATACTTGACCTCTATGAATAAGTAAAATAATTAGTTTCTTTGTTGATTTTATCTAATAAATTTATGTTATTAATGCAATCATTGCATTTAATCAGCAACTGAAATAATATATTGGAGTTTTAATATATCGTGTTTAGTTTGCATATATATCTACATGCTAATTGCTATTTAGCTTAGGTATAGAATAGATCAATAGAATGAAAAGTCAAAGAAAAGGTGAAATTTTGCACTGACACTGCCCCTCTCTCTCTCTCTAATCCTTCCCTTATATATATACGATGAAATGGATTTGAATGAAGAGTTAGAATTAGCATGGTACTATTCAAACTGCCAACATTTGACCAAAAAAGACTTATTTGAAAAAGAATCGATAATCCAAATTAACGATTATTCTTCACTCATTCAAACATACCCAACAAACAGTTCTGCAAAAAAAAAAAATGAAAAGATTTTCAAAAATTGAACTGTATAATTAATTAATGAAAGAGTCTGAAGGGTTGAAGGGTATTGGGAATTACAGCTATGCTCGAGATATGTGACATGTTCGTTAAACTATATTTATTTTGAATTCGGATCCTAGGGATCCAATACCCACGGAGAGCACCCACTTCCAATGAAATCTAGGAATAAGTGCACGCTCGGGAAACAGGAAAAATAATCTAGAAAGAGGGGAAAAATTACTTATTAATTCGTTAAAATTGAAAATTTATTCATATAATAACATCCTTGGTAAAAAAGAGGATTAATCAAAGTTATCGCATTTAGTGCATATTAATTACTTGTGCTTTAGACTTCACAATTTCACATTATTCGTGCGAATACTCGAATAGGTCTTATACGTGCGAAATCGAACGATCAATAATTAAGCGCTTATTCGAATAAGCGCCAATTCAATTTTTTATTTTAGTTTCACCATTTTATAAGAATAAGAGAAACGAATAAAAATTTGTTCGAATAAGACTTATTCCTTATTCGGTGAAGCATCCAAAGAAGTCCACGCTGGCAAATAAGATTAACATTCCGAATAGAACTTGTCGTTTGTAATCTTTATTTTTTTTTTCTTTTGATGCTATGGAGAAATTTATAGATTTAGTTCGGCAGAAGTACTGCTTAAGCGACAAAGATTGGCATGCAACCAGATAAAAGCTTTCTTTCTTTTTGTAGTGCATTGCGCTTTTAAGTTCAAAGGAGTTCGTTTCATGCTTAAGCAACTCATCAACATTGGTTTATATGTTTGTTTAATTTGACTGTTATGCATATTGAAAGTTGTACGACATTTTTTTTTTTCTTTCAGGCTGGGTTCGGATTTTCTAAGAATAAAATTAGGATTAGTTGTTCAGAGCAAAAAATATTATTTTTAAACGATTAAAAAAAAGTTTTTTTTGAGAATTTTAGAGTTCTATTTTAAATGGTCCAACATTCGAAATAAAATCCTAAGTGTGTTTGGTTCATCTTTTTAATTTGGATTAAAAAAATAATTCCAACAACTTATTAAATTATTAATCCGCATTAAGAAGATTCTAAACACATTAGGAATATATATTTTATTTCGAATTTTGGACCACTTCAAAATAACATTCTAAAGTCTCAAAAAACTTGTTCTTCATTGTTTAGAAATAATATTTTTACTCTAAATAACGAATCCTAATTTTATTTATAAATGATCCAAACGCTTCTTAATTTTATTTATAAACGATCCAAACGCACCCTAATGTTGACACCACTTTAACTTACTCTAATTAGAGTTATTTTATTGTCGACAATTTACTTTAATATTTACATTTTTAAATTTGAAGTTATTAAGTTTTATGTTAAAAGTAAAGAATTAGTAAAATAGATATTTGAATCGTTCTCATTTTGCGATAGGCTGGTTTAGCAAATTACTGCCAGTTAACACTATTTCGTGCTTATCACTAAATAACTAAGCAAACAATACAATTATTATCTTAAGGTGAGGCAATAAGCATTCTTATAAGTCATAACATAGCTAAAGCCTAAAGGGCGCAGGAGAATGCACTAAAAACGGTCGACCTCAGAAGCCTATTAGGCCCATTAACCTATTAGGCCCATTAAAGTTTTTAAAAAAAAAGTTCAGCCCCATAAATCAAATAGCAAAAACATGTGATTTGGGCCTTATCTGAGCATAGGCCTGAAAACGGCGACCATTTCGACCGTCTTTTCGTTTCGTTTCGTCTAAAACGAAACAAAACGGTTAAAGATTTTTGTTGCGTTTTAAAAACGAAACGGTTAACGCAAGTATGAAATGGTTTCGTCCATGTGTATTTTCGTGATTTCGATCGTTTCATTCAAAACGAAACGATTAACGTAAATGATAATCAGTTTCGTATCCAAAACGCAACGATCAACGCAACAGTCTAGTTGCGTGATCGTTTTACACGTTATGCACCCATATCTGAGCACATAACACCATAATTCCATAAATCAGATAGCAAAATCGTGTAGTAATTAATTATTTTCTTTTTTCTTTGTTTTTTTTTTATCTTTCTAGTAAAGGCTTTGATGCTTATTATATTAGTGATGATCGGATGATATTATGATTAAAAAAAAACGCAATAGCAAATAAAAAAGAATAGTGAGTTATTATAGATTAATTGTTAACAAATTCCCTCAGTAGCCACAAGCGCTGATCAACGGCTCAGATTATACACTCATCATTAAACTGTCAATGTCACCCACTAGCAAAGTAACAACATTACAAATCCTATAGTCAGGAATCAGGATCCTTGTGGATTTGTGGTCCTGATGAACGTCACTGACATACGGGACCCACAGTCTAAGACCCCCCTCAATTCCAGTTGCGGTGCCAAACCAAAAAAAAAAAACTCAGGGGACAGAGAGAGGAACGATCATGAAAGCACCACGCCACGCCTGTACACATCGCATCCTCTGGATGGCCATCCAGTGGATGGTTCGATCTTAGCCGTCTGATTTAATCTCAATGGTTATAAATGCCCCGTGCATGATACTAAGATTGATAGGCTCGAAAAAATCTAACCGTTTAGATTAAATCAGACGGCTCGTATCGAAAGACGTCCACTGGATGGTTGTTATACAACCATCCAGAAGATACGCTCCCACGCCTGTAAACTGCAAACTGTAAAAAACACACAGAAAATAAAAAAAGAAAAAAAAAAGAAGGCGCAGAGCAAACACAGAACACGAAAACCTTTTTAACTGTGGCGGCCGCTCACCTCAGCTCAGCTCAGCTCAGCACTTGCTCTTTTACAGCCTTCTCCTCTCCTCTCCTCTCCTCTCTCTCCTCTCCATTCGAAATAAAAACAAAAATAAAAAATAAGAAAACCAAAATAGAATACTAAATTAATTCCTACTTCCTCAAAACCCTAAAACCCTACCTCTCTGCAAATGGAGGCTCCGACCGAATTCCCCTCCGTCACTTTCTCCGATCTCGCCACGTCATCCTCCGCCGCGCCGGCCGCGGCCGTCTTCTCCGTCGACAGCTCGGGGAAGCCTCGGTTGAGATTCGTGCAGACGGGCTCAGCGGCTCCTTTGGCTGAGCTCGATCTAGAAACCACTCAGGTAGTAATTGAGCTAGTGAGAGTTTGATATCAGCATTTTGAGCTACAATTCTTTGTGATCTTTTATGATTATTGACATTTATTGCTTTTTGATGTAATTGTTTATGCAATCAGTAGATGTTGTGCAACGGTGTAGGTGTATTACTGTCCGTGTTTCGGAAATTGTTCTTTTCAATATGCTGCACAGTTGCTTGAAAATTATGACAGTGAAAGTACTTGATTTATTTATTTATTGTTCTTTTATTTTTTTTTTAGGTATTTAGAGTAGGCCCTGTTGATTTGTTGTGTGTAAGCGAAGAAGAATCAGGAGGCAATGCTACTGACGAGGTATGATTTTAGTGCAGTTGCTTGTTGTGATTTGTGAATGTACCTTTTGTAGTTATAAATTCACTTGACAGTTAATGAAACTTCTCATTTAGATAAGTTGATCAAAATGAGCAGTTTGTCAGACTGAAACCCCTTCCCTGTTTGTTTTGGCACAATAGTTGCTTGATCAATTGGTTCATTCACTTTTCTTAGATGTTTCTCAAAAATATCCTTTCTTTTATTGTTTTAATTTCCTTTTGCAGAAGTTGTGTTCAAAAGCCTTTAAGGTCGGGTTTAAGACGAAGGATGAGAGCAAAGGGTTTGCTACAGCATTTGAGGAATGGAAGAATGGGAGGAGTTCAAAAGATGGTGTGCAATTTTTGTACAAACATTCATTGTCCTTCCACCTTAATTACGTAAGACTTAATTTATGAACTTTTTCTTGCAGGGGCATCATTGGAAAATGGGTTGATAGTTCCCTCTAAAAGCAAATTCGATAGTAAAATAGAGGCCACCTCAGCTAAGATGTACTTCCATTATTATGGACAATTATTACATCAGCAAAATATGCTGCAAGATTTTGTTAGAACAGGTGAGTTCAAGATGCATATTATTTTAATATGTTTATGAGAGTACTTCGAAAAATACTATTTCAACATACCATTCTCACTGTTGTTTTTTTTCAGGAACTTACTATGCTGCTGTACTAGAGAACAGATCAGATTTTGAAGGTCGGGTTGTGGTTGATGTTGGAGCTGGTAGTGGTATACTTTCTTTATTTGCTGCTCAGGTAGACTCTACTTTTTAGTTAATGAATATTGATATATATATATATAGAGAGAGAGAGAGAGAGCCTTCAATCAAAGCGCTTTGACCGGAGTCCCGGTTAAACCCCGTCAAATCTCAATGTTGAAAATTCCAATTACCGATCCAAACCGTCAAATATGATCTCCATAATGAAATCTCCTTACCAACCAAAATTTTCATTTTTTTAAAATTTTTAAGTATTTTTTTCGGATTTTCAAAAATCGTTAATCTAATTTGTTCTTAACCCTACAAAAATTGCTGTTTTTGAAAATCCGAAAAAATACTTAAAAAATTTAAAAAAATGAAAATTTTGGTCGGCAAGGAGATTTCAATATGGAGATCATATTTGACGGTTCGGATCGGTCATTTGAACTTTCAAAATTGAGAACCGACGGGGTTTAACTGAGACTCCGGTCAAAGCGCTTTGATTGAATCCATTCTCTCTCTCTCTCTCTCTATATATATATATATATAGGGTCCCGTGCCATAGAGTCGTTTTTCGAGATCCAAAATTCAAATGCTTAATTTGAACCATTCAAGTTATTCACCACATTAAAATATCCTTGGAGACCAAATTTTACATTTTTTCGAATTTTTTTGCTATTTATTATGATATTTTTAAAAAACGTTATAATTGGAGTATTTCAGACCCTCCAATTTGAACATATCAAAATAAATACCAAAAAATTTCAAAAAAATGTAAAATTTGGTCTCCAATGGTATTTCAATATGCTGATCAATTTGAACGGTTTGGATTGACCGATTGAATTTCGGATCTTAAAAAAATGTCTCAAAAAAGACATCTATGGCATTGCCATCTATGGAACTTTAGCCCACCTCTCTATATATATATAGAGAATGGCTAACGCGCCATCGATGACACACACACACACCAGATGCCTGGTACCCTATGAAGCTCTCTGAAAATTTCCCACATTTTGGAACACAGCATTGTAGTTGTGCCATCCATCATGTCTTATAGTATAGTCAAATTAACTTCCACAATTTACCTTCAAACATTAGTGAGGATACTTAATTAAAGTTCCTTCTATTTTTTTGTATTATTACCTTGTCATTTGGTAGTAAACCATGTTTAGAAATTATGTGAAAATCAGAAACTGTTGACGTACAATTTTAATCCAAAATAGTAAAATTAAATTTCATTTAATGGGAGAGGATGGATTTTCATTAGCAAGTTGTTTTAATAATGTCCTTAGTTAAAACCCAAAAATTTTGCTGAATAACTTTGTGGTCATAATATTGTCTTTTTTTTCATGCTTAGTCTATAAACTATAATTACTTCATGTGCCTTATGTTCAGGCTGGCGCAAAGCATGTATATGCAGTAGAGGCATCTGAGATGGCAGAATATGCACAGAAGCTAATTTCTGGAAACCCGTCTCTGGGACAGCGAATCACAGTATGACTTAAAAAAATTTACAGATGTATCTCATTAGTCCTACTTTTTTTCCATTCATGCTGATTATTTGTGGGTCTGTGACGAACTTTTTAAAAGGTCATCAAGGGGAAAGTCGAGGAAGTGGAATTGCCTGAGAAAGCAGATATTTTAATCTCTGAGCCGATGGGTGTGTGTTTCCCTTCATTCCTTCTTATTGCTTTCAAGCATTTCTCTTGATCTAACAAAGAAAAAAAGTGGTGCGGTTTTGAAATGAGCCCATGGTATTACCCTGATAGGAAGTAGAACTTTTTGTATGTGCCATGAGGCATAAGAACCTTAACTGACCTGTGTCTCGACCTTCCTGGTTTGCAATATAATAATGCTGTCTGTGTATCTCGACCTGCCTGCTTTGCAATATAATAATGCTTTCAATATTTTTCTGTCATTCATGTGCATATGAGCACGTGGTCGTGTCTCCTAAATAATGTAATACCATACTAACATTGTTTTGTTTGTCATGTGAGTTGAACCGATGACATTTCTGCTTCCAGAGTTGTCTTTTATTTATTTATTTTTTGATATAAAGTATACATCTTTTGAACTTAATAGGAACCTTGTTGGTCAATGAAAGAATGTTGGAGTCTTATATAATAGCAAGGGATCGATTTCTTACTCCCAGTGGAAAAATGTTTCCTACACTAGGAAGGTACAATATAGGTTATTCCAATGATTTTTATTACAACAATTTAAGCACTGTTATAAGCTAATTTACGAAGTTGACTGGTATGGACTTGTATTACAGTGCCTCCTTAATATCATTTTTTGTTAGTCATACAGAATCCCAAATGATGTGCTTTAAGCAGCTGAGGTCCTTTTGATCATATTACTTGGTAGTTATTATTACAATAGGCATATATTGATATTGATCTGCATATGTATGGTTCCATTCAGTGATTGATAGCTTTTAATTTCTTTGGGATGGGCAATAGTTTTCTATGTTTGCATCTGTTCCTTATTTTTGGCTTTTTATTTTGTACTGGAAAATAAGCAATTACATTGACTTTTTGAAACAGGATACATATGGCTCCTTTCTCTGATGAATATCTTTATGTTGAAGTTGCAAATAAGGTCAACTTTTTTTTTTTATCCATTTGCATAGTTAGATGCTACCAAAAATGTCTGTTGAAGTTGTGAATAAACTCCCTTTCATTTATTCATTTGCAAAGTTTTGTGCTGTCTTGTTACGGCTTAAACTTTAGGAGAAGACCAGACAAACTAGATTGAAAGGCCAAAATCTGGTGTCTTGACATTCTCATGTCATACCAGAATAATAATGCTTGCTTAATTTTAAGCTAGCTTATCAAAACTGAGACTTGAGGCTATATCAAAATTGAGGTAACACTAACAACAACAAAGCACTAAATTTCTACAATTTTCTATGCAGGCCTTATTCTGGCAGCAACAGAATTTTTTCGGTGTTGATCTCACTCCATTGCATGGATCGGCCTTTCAGGGATATTTTTCTCAAGTGTGTTTCTATCCTTTAATTTCATTTGTTCGTTCTTATTTTGTTCCCTTTTTTCCCCCAATTACACTAGTACCTATATGCAAAGAACACTCAAATATCTTCATATATAAAAATCATTGTTCCTTTGGCATTTGTGAAATAACAGCGGACAATAGATTCTAAGAAGAAAGCATGTTTGTTTATCTTTTAGCAGCTTTACCGTTGCCAGCAATTTGAATAAGCACTTTTACCTTAGGTGAATCTAAATACTGGGGTCTGACTTCCTTTGCTTGTTTACTTACTGTTTTAAACTATTGACTATGTCATGCAGCCTGTTGTGGATGCCTTTGATCCAAGGTTATTAGTCTCTCCGCCTACATTCCACACTCTTGATTTCACCAGTATGAAGGTAAAATTTTGTTCCAAATTATGATTTGTGTGATGTGTTTTGCATATTATTTAAACGCTGCTTTTGGCTGTTGGTTAGGAAGAAGATCTTTATGAGCTTGATATACCTCTCAACTTCACAGCCACGGTTGGAACCAGAGTACACGGATTGGCATGTTGGTTCGATGTATTATTTAATGGAAGGTATCTTTTGTTTTGTCATGCCTATTACCCAAGGAATTTTAGTTCTGGTTCCATCTCATAACAAAAAAAGTTTATGTTCTTGTCAACCAATGCCAAACTACATAATCAAATGCCAATACTGTAGTAGCAACAGCTACAATATTGAATTTACTTTGTGTTTCTCATATTCCTTTGACATCCAGATTTAGATGTTGGGAAAAGTGATAAGACAATGATAAGTTGTCGCTTCTCAGGAAAACTCATATATTATTCACCATAAGGTACTTTCACTTGACCAATGAGTATTCTTATTTGTAATTCTTAATGCAGCACGGTTCAAAGGTGGCTAACGACGGCACCAGGATCACCAACTACACACTGGTACCAGCTTCGTTGTGTTCTGCAGCAGCCATTATATGTTATGGCGGGACAGCAGATCACTGGCCGCCTCCACCTTGTTGCTCACAGTGCCCAGAGTTACACCATCTACCTTACCTTATCAAGTAAAGCTCTTTGCTATATCCTTTTGTTTTCCTATGTCAATTTTCAAGCATAGGCCCTTGAATACACTATCTGTCTCATCTCACCTTATAAAGCTTTATATTTATTTATTTATTTATTTATTTATTTACTTCTCTTCTTTTTCAAGGGAGAAGCATTCGTTAGACTTAAAACCAATGTAGTCAACATTATTGAGCTGGTTTGCTTGTAGATCAGATTCTTGTACTAAAGTGACTGGCACCAAACTTCACTAATGATTGTGTACCTTGTTCTGGATTGTTTAGTACTTGTTAGAACTAGTCTGAACAAAAATCGTGCAATTTTTTAGAAGCAGATGTCATGAAATTTTGTTTATTATCGCCTGAATTGTGCCCTTTTTGTACAAAAGCAAAAATGTGGGGAGTGGGAGCTGAGCAAGGAGGTGTACTACAGACATCTACGGGTAAACTTGAGCTTAAAGAACCATACTATCGTTTGTCACAGCCACAGTCATATGGTGCCTCAGATCAACAGCAGCAGACGGTACAGACACAAAGTATGCCGCCACAGGTAATCATTTTATGGTCAACAACTCGAATCCTTATTGATGTTGTTCATATATATATAAATCATTTGGAATTTTCTTTTAATTCCCGGCCTTGAATTAGTCAAAACACCAAAATCTGCAAGGTCCTGCATTAGTGTCTCTTCTTTCTCATAAATAGACTATCAAAATGGATAAGTTTGGTAAACATTAAAAAACAAACTGTAAAGATTTTGTGGTCTTGAGAAATTTTTCTTGGTATCATTATGAGAATAGATAATGGCAGCCAACATTAGGATCACAAAAGCTTAGGCAAGATGTCCTTGTTATATTCATAATTGCTTGAATATTTCTGTTTTCTTGGTTTCCATTTTACTTTTTTCATTGGTGGATAGAAAGCTAGGGTGAGCTTAAGCTCGCTGTTGTTGTTTTTGTTAGTCAGCTTGATTTAAGAAATTACCAGCTTAGCTTCAAATGACAAATTAAAACCATTAATTTTGATCTACTTCACTGACCAAGCATTTATCTTCTAAATCTTTTTATTTTAAAAGTTGGTTCTTACGAAATTGGAAATGTCTGTATTATGTATATATATAGTTTAGTGTGCTCATTTTCCAATAGTTTGATCTCTTCATATTAAAACAGAAGGAACTTGGAAATCAATTGGGAACAAATTGGTTGCCGATGAAGTAGATCAGGATTGGCGGTTCTAATTTGTCATTTGTAGTTTATGTATCCATGTGTGGTACCCTATTATTTTCAGTTGCTGAACGACTATTGTTGATTTAGTTGCATCATTAAATACCTTGCTTTGACACAAATCTTTTTAGCTGCTGCTTATAAATTGGAAATTGGTATTAAGTGTTTTGTTTTTATTTCATTTTTAACAGGATATTTCCCAATTGCAAGATGAGATTGATCCTAGCCTAAGCTTAGAACAACTTTAAGGTCTTTTGTTCCAGCAATAACACCATATTTAAGTCAAGTGTGTGGTAGTGTGATAAAATAACTGGGTCTAAGTCTGATTCTTTTCGTAACACAGATCAGATCTTTTTAACTTATCATGTGCTTATGTATCGCACTAGTCACTTGTACTATTTTCAAATTATTTATTATACGTTGTAGTTAGGTGGTTGTGGGTTTTTTTTTCTTTTTTTGTTGGTTAATCGAATGAAGCTCATTTCAAATTGCTATAACAAAATTATTTCCTTTGTACTTCAATTCATATTCTGTCACTTCATCTTTCAGTGCAAATTGTACTGAGTTATATGTTCTTTATATTTTTATTATTTATTTATTTACTTTTTTCTGTTTTGCTATATTAGATGAATGTACCGGCCATTTGAATTTTTATCTCCATTTGATAGGCAATTGTTCGCAAATGCGAGCACTAAAACATATTTTCAGCAGAAGAGAAATCGAAAGGTGTTTGCGGTTTTCTGATGAACTGGAGACAAAATGATTTGCCTTATTGGTGTCGCTGTCTATTAATCCGCCGTATTAACCGACATAATTTTGTATGGAGGCTAGAAAGCTCCCATTCGATGGCTTCATTTTTCAAAAAGAAAAAAGAGGTATATACTTCAATCTTTCCGGGAAGTGGTTGACTGAGCATCAATGAAAATTTATATGAAAGAAACGAATAAATGTTATAAACATTTAGCTAAGAATGTTGTCGTCTTGTCCCCACAAAGTCGGAGAATGATAGCTAGCCACTAATTACAAATTAGTTATTAAATAATCAGGTGTAACTGTGTAAGAGCACATCTGGTACCTGCTCCGCATATAAAGAATCTGCGCTATTGTAATAATCTGCAGTTTTGCACCTCGTTTAAGGAATAATTTCGTTTTGGGACAATAGGACGCCTAGAGAGTCGTACTGTTTCCTCTGCCACGTGGCATCCGTTACTGCTATCAATTCCATCGTTCGAGAGCCTTCGCCCACGAGGCCTTTCTTTCGCACTGGATTCGCGTATAAGAAAATATCCAACTGGATTTATTGAAGCCGCGGTGTAGTCGACGACGTATTCCCACGAAACTTCTCGATTTGCCGGGTAAAATCTATCTAATTTGTATTGTACTTTGGAAAATAAAAATATATTATCGGCATTAATTAAATAAGAAGAAAATTTGTTGTAATTGATCTGACAAAACAAAATGCAATATGTGGCTATTGATACTGATGGCATCTGTCGAATTAAACAAACAAAAACGTTCCAATCAAACAGAAAGAATAATTTATGAGCTAATTTTCCTAAAAATAATTTATGAGTTTATATTGAATTAGTCTATGCAAACCTATAATTAGTAAAATTATGAATAGCCTTTACAGGTACAAATTATTATTGCTCAAATCATAGCGTGATATATTTTTTCCCTCAAAAATCACACTGCTTGACATGAAATTTTAATTTTCATTAATAGTTTTTTTTTTTCCTTTCGTATTGTTTTGATGTATTTGTATATGTAATTTTCTAGTCACAACTGCAAAAGAACTTGTAACCTTGGGTTGGGTACAACATAAAATGTATAGTATTGAATTTATCCAAATATATTTTTTTTGAAAAGCTATATTTTATTATGAATAGAGCATAGGAGAAAGATTACCCAGTACTCACCATTGGACTATTATATAAACTTTAACAGCTAAATTTTGAAAATCGGTATTTGTACAGAGGATTACCTTTTCTTAATAAAGAAAAGTGGTGGTCTGACCACTTATTTAAAAAAATATGAAATTCTCATTATAAGCATAATTATGTGGTGTTTGTAAGTATTATTAAATTTTTGTATGTATTTCACCATTCATCAAGTGATTTGATTTTTCGTTCAATGGCCTATGATTAACAATCTTTGATATATCGTCAAATAATACACTTTTTTTAATTTTTAATTGTTATTTGATATTATGAAATAAAATTTTCACAATTTTTAATTCATAAAGTAACAATTTTCCTTCTTTGATTAACCCTGCTTTAAAATTTTGCAGGGTATGCAGATGGACAAAAATCCCTCGAGAGAATGAGATCAATATCCAATCCATCCCAATAATGTTCTCCCCATTTTTTAAAAAAAAATAAAGGTTATAAAATTTTATAGTATTCATATGTCGAGTGCTTCAATTTTTTTTAATTTGTAGATTAAATTAGACATTTTGGATCGTGCAGTTTAATCTCAAAAATTAAAATGCAAATCTAGTAGCACCTATTAATAGGTGCTACGTGCTAACCGCTAACGTACCTCACAAATTTCTACAGGAAATCGTCGCATGAAATCTATCGGGTTCCCGAACCGAGAAGCTATGGCCGAGCGAGCGATGTGATCCGTCTATAAAAGGGAGTGACTCGTCTTCTCTCTCTCTCATTCTAATTCTCCCATCTGACAAGTGATCCCCTCTTCTAGATTTTTCCCTTTCATTCCTTCCTTTCTCCTTCTTCCCTTTTCAAAGTTTATTTTACTCCTATTTCGCAATTTTCAAATCTCAATCCGAGAAGTTCCCTCAGAGATGGCTGAAGCGACTTTCGTTACGGTATGGATCGTTCTCTCTGTTCTTGTTTACTGATCTCGATTTGTTAATCCACGATTCGGATACTAGTAAAGGAGATCGAAATTCGAAAGACAAGATTTCTCTTGGTTTAAGAGCTCTGATCTTGTATAAATCATAAAAATCACTTAAATCAGACTCTAGTGTTCTTTTTCTATTTCTTTGAAATCAATTACATGCTTCTTTCATCTAAATACATCACCATTCGACTCTTTCAAAGCACGACCTTCTTGAAGTTGAAACGATCTATTTACTTATTTTACCCTTTTTTTTTATCTCTTGTGTAGAAGAAACAGGAGCTGAAGTATCTCGATTTCATCCATTTGGTGGTGGTTCAGGCGATACTGTGCTTAGCGAGCCTGTACGAGCTGGCTAAGGAGAAATCTGGGCCACTGAAGGGTGGGGTCGAGTCAGTGGAGGGCTCAGTCAAGTCCATCGTGGACCCGGTCTACAAGCGCTTCCACGACCTTCCCTTTGATCTGCTTTGCTTGGCTGATAGCAAGGTTCGTACACCTTTTTGTATCTCTTGGCGCATCTTAGTGCAGTTAAGGAATATTCACATTAAAATGCGCCGTTAGCGCATGTTAGCACTAGATCCGCATAGCGCATGATAGTGTGGGGTGTGGGCCTATGGGGTATAGTGTTTCTCTCACGTGATCAGGTTGCTGCCAAGCATCCTCTCGAGCGTGGGGCCATGAGATCTTTTATCGATGCACCGTAACTTGTTGGACTGGGTCCTGGCTCAGAGTAGCAAAGTTTGCTACCATGCGCCGATAGTCCTTTGAACTTTCTAGAACATGATTCTTTTTCTTGTGTTCTTTTTTTATGTTCTATCAAAATAATTAGTACTTTAAATACTGGAGTATAACAAGAAACAACATCCTGTTGTACAATCTTTATTGAGTTTTGGTGTACCTAAACCTGGGTGGTAACCTACTTGTGGATTACCTAGACAGTAGACACAGACACACAATTTCTGTGGCAGCAGCTTTAGACTTTATTTATCTATGGAATGCTATGCTCTGTACAAACAGTGGGGGTACTTAACTGCTGTTTGAGCTTTGACCTCCTTTATTTTAGTAATATAAAGATAATTCTTTTGTTTTCTTGATATAAAAAATTGAAAAATTATAATTTATGTGAACTAAGCTAGCAATTCTTCTAGAGGACACAGAATACAGTCGTTAGACAAATCTCATGTTGGTTTACTTATTTTTCATTTGACTCTTTGTTTTTTAATACTAAATTGTTCTCTTTAGCACTTAGGACTTGAGGCCTTGCTTTTTTAGACTTGTTTATTATTTTCTTCATTACTGCATTTCTAGAAGAACCATGTCATTATTGGGCTGCTTGTTTTGACATTCCCCGTGTAAATGTCCAACTTAAGTAATTTAATTCCTGGAGGGGGTTCATATTGCACAGTGTTTGACATGGTGTTATCAAGTCAAACAAGGAAACTTGACTTGCTTAGCTCATTTTGATATATGTTCATATATTTAAAGATGCAAATAATCCAATATTGTTATTAAGTCGCATCACAATTTTTTTTTTTTTTGCAAGATGGAACCAAGCTGCTAAATTTTAAAACCATAGCAGTGAAAAATAATTCTGGGTCGCTTATTCTGCGTCGTAAACAAAATTGAGATATCTGATTGTGTAACAGGTTGATTCTGTCCTAGGAGTTGTGGAACAACATGTGCCGCCCACAATTAAGACTGCTACATACCATGTCTACACAGCATTGCAGGCCACAACCGCAGCGCTATGTGAATTCTTAAGTGATGCACGCAACTTGGGCCCATCTGCCGCATGTAAGGCTGGAGTCGACCGCTACAAGCCATCTGTGGTTGAGCTGTACAAGGAGTACGAGCCAATTGCTGAGCAATATGCCGTTGCCACCTGGCAGTACCTCAATCGTTTGCCAGTCTTCCCTCAGGTACTGATTTTTTTTTCATTAGGGATGAGTGTGTATCTATTTAATTATTTATAAATGAAAAATCTGCTTGAGGAGCTACTGATTGTCATGAAATTATAAACAAGTTTCGAAACTACAGCCCTTGCTAATGCAGTCAAAAATTGGACAGGCAAATTCTCTATAAATATCACTGTAGAAATTAGCTTGTCTAATTCATTTTTCGATGTGGTACATTTTCTTGTAACAGGCTGCACACTTGGTGATCCCCACTGCTGCTCACTGGGCTGAGAAGTACAACCATGCTGTGGAGTCAGCCGGTGCGCGTGGCATTGCGGTTGTGCAGTACTTGCCGGAGATACCAATTGAGAAAATCGCCAAGGTGTTTAGCAGCAACAGTACAGAGAGAGAGACTGTGGATGTGACCAAGGCTAAGGCTGCCTCTGGTGAGCAGGAGGTTGAAGCGTCTCAAACAGCTTCCCCTGAGGCTGAGGCTAAAGCAGGATCTAACTGAGGTTGTTGACCGGTCAGAGTAAGAACTTTGAAGAATGTTATGGAAATGGGACTTTTACAGCTTATCTTAGTACAAGTTCCTGAATGTTTTGTGTTCTCGTTTTCGTACTTTTTTTATGGTAAAACTGGACTCTGTTGGTGGTTTAGGTGAACTGATGTGGATTCTCATGCCTTGGTTTTGTGCGTTTCTGGCTTGTAAATAAGATATGCATTTGCCAATGAAAGCAGGATTTATGTCCGCTCTTGTTTGGGTTCAGTTAGCTTGTGTACAGTTACTTAAGCACTTTAGGCGCTCTTGATAATAACTTCTTTTACAAAAATCTGGAAGAGAGATCATCTAAACTGGTCATCACTCATCAGGTTTGAGGTATTAAGAGTGGTTATTTGAGAGGTTAAATTTTGAGCTTGGTGTTAAAGCGATGTCATCTGTCATATGTACAATTGCAATCCAACAAATGAATCTGTCCATCTAAAATCTAATCAGCACCCAAACCCAGTTCAATCACAAGGAGATCCGATAAGAAACGTGTTGGATTAGATATATTGGATGGGTTAGATTCAATGATTAAAATACCCTACCGGACCGGCCGGTTCAACCTGGTAAACCGGGAACCGGCCCCTGAAACGGTAAGGTTAAGTTTAAAAATCGGAAGGTTGACAAACCGGGAAAAACCGGATAAAAAATGGTAAAACCGAGATATTATACCTACCGGACCGGCCAGTTGATTTTCTTTTCAGCGCCTCAGACCATAAAAAACCTCACGAACATCAAACCACGTGGAGCACAGTAAAAGGCTGTACAACCGTACAGGGCCTTATGGCTACTTTTTCTGAAGTTACCTCCATTTATTCTAGAAGGACATGTCCACTTTTTAAGCGATATATTTTGTTAATGGGTTCCCAAAAAATGAACTTGATAAGTGTGACAAATGGAGAATATAAATTTGTATTCCAGCTTGTCTTGCAAATTGCAATTCATAGAAATATAAAAGGGCTTGTTTGGATGAAGCCGGAATTTGCAAGAATTGCAAATTTCGGACATAAAATATGTCAAATTTATTATAAACAATGCAAACTCATTACAAAGTTACACACTTTTCAATAAATTTATGTCTAGGAATTGCAAATTTTTCAAATTCCCCAAATTTTTACAACATCCAAACGGGCCCAAGGAACCTATATGCCCATCAATATTAATTCATTCGTTCCGGTTTGAATGGAAAGTAATTAATTAATTGACATTTAATCATTTATCTTATATTGGATGAATCAATTGATTTACGATTTAATTTAAAAATATATATATTTTTGTTGAACATTTGTTAACTAATTTATATATTTTAAAATAATTACAATTATATAACATCGTCCGATTTTCTTAACAGGTTTAACCGGTAAAACCAATAAACCTCATACCAATAGTTCAGCCGGTTTGATCTCCGATACGATATTTTAAACATTGGTTAGATTAGAATTTTGTTTGTGCGGTTCTAATTTTGGATATTGAAATCTCCCAAAAGGGTTTCTACACCAATTAAGGTAGAAGAAATATTGAAGGTGTTTTATGTCATAAAAGCGTCTCCTTTTATTTAGTTTGTGTCCGTCAAATTCAATGACTTGAGTTGTTTCTATCGGGCTGTTGAATGCCTAGGACAAGTTAAAATAGTTGGCGGTTCAACGAGTTGATCTCAGTTCAAGGATTTCTACTCTGGGAATGGTATGATTGAGACTAAATGTTTATCCATGTCACATCAAATCATCAACCTTTTTGTTTTCGTCTTTAGAAATCTGTGGTTTCGACCATTGTATTGATCGCCCGAAACCTCATATAATGTGACAAAAGCACTCCTTTGCGTAGGAGTTGAGACGGTGACAAGCAGCAGAGGAAAAATAGTAATAATTAAACAGGAAAAAAAAATTAGAGACAAAATTGAGAAAAGAATGTCTTACAAATATTTTTTCTTTTAATAGTTGCCCTATTATATTCCAATGACTAACGGAGCGGGAAAAAAAAAATTTTTTTTTTTGAGTGAAAGATCGTAGGTTAATTTTATAAAAACAAAGCCGTTACAAAATACAGGATCTGGCTCACTATCACTACATTACTGTTCTCGTAGTACCGTTGTATATAAGGCTGTCAAACGGGGCTGAAATGCACGGAACAGCAGCAGTTCTGTTTGACGTTCCGTTAAGGAACGCGGTATAAGATTACATTTCATTAACCGTTTTGTTTTTGAAACGGTATAAAATATCATTTCTTTATTCGTTCCACTTCATAATTTACCTATAAAACGGTTTGAAAAAAGACGAAACGGTTCAAAACGGTATGATTTTACGTTTCGTTATTGGACGGAATGAAAATCAGTTATGTTATTTGTTCCGTTTCGCTTAACCGAAACGGAATCACGTGCCATTTTGTCATGTTGACAGCTCTAAATATATATCCGAGGAGAGGAGGTGGCTTTTTGGAATCCTCTAATGTCCCGTTTGGATCGTATGGGAATAGGAGGAATAACTTCTTCCTATGTGTAAATTTATTATAAACAATTCAAACTCTTCACAAAATTACACACTTTTCAATACTTTCTATCTAAGCCTTTGTTTGGATGGGGTTGGAAGAAGGAAGAAGGAAGAAGGAAGAAGAAAGAAGGCCAATAAAAAATTATAAACAATCCAAATTCTTCACAAAGTTACACACTTCCCAATACTTCTTCCCACTTCTTCCCTTCTTCCCTTCTTCCCACACTTATCCAAACGCACCCTAAAAATAGATTATTCTTTTTATTTCTAAACAATCCAAACAGAGCCAAAGAGTAGGACCCATTAATAGTTATTCTATCCCTAAATTTGAGATAGACAAACTATGATAAATATAATAAAATATTGGGGTAAATTTCCATTAGGGCAACAATATTGAGAAAACAAGTCACTTTAAGGATTTCATTGTTTCTGGAATTCTTTTCAAATAGAGGGGCAAATAAAAGAAGTTCAGTTATTTTTATTTTGACGATTGTAAAAATTTATTGACTTATTAGATAGCTCTATATCTATACAAAAAGGATCATTCTTTTATTTATCCAGAGAAAATCTCGACCGTTGGTTTTTTATCTGACTTCAAAATTTTTTAGATAATCAAAACGTCCTGTAAACAAATTGGAAATAATAAATGAAACTCATTTCTTCAAAAACCATTAATTAGAGGTATATCTCCCAATATATTAGCAGATAATCAGGAGTCCCGTTCCGTTGCAGGTATATCTCCCAATATATTAGCAGATAATCAGGAGTCCCAATATATTAGCAGATAATTAGAGGTATATCTGATATTTCATTTTTATATGTCTATTTTGACCATACTTAGCACCAAAATAGTACTCAAACTAATATAAATTGTCTCATAATTAACTGTGATTTTCAGGATATTGGTACTGCCGCCGCTTCTTTGCTATTTTGTAGAATTCTCGTGAAGATTGAAGACTAGACACGCAAACAAGACGAATTGGAGCTTAGGTCACTGTCAGACGACTCATTCCTGACCCACAGACGTATGAAATGGACTAGAGGAAGCCTACAAAGCACCATGCCAAGTCTGGATCTCACATCATGGCCCAGACTCCAGTTATCAGCCCAGATCAGCGACATTTCGGTCCGAAATTTCATGTATGGAAAGATTTTTTATGGTAATTCGAAAGGAAGGAAATTTCTCTCTTGCCTTGGCCGCCTCTGGGATTTTCTTTAGGTATTTATATGCGTGATTCTTGACCAGAAAGCATCCATTATTCTCTCCACGATATTTTTTCATATTTTGCACGTGTGTTCTTGGCTCTTTTCACGAGAATTGAAGGGAAGAAGGGAGTTTGGACAAGGCGGCAGCACATCCAGATCATTCGGCATCGATTCCCTGGCCTTAGGACAGCGAGTATTTGCGTCGGATATCTCAGTTTACTCTTTTATGCTTATGTTTCGTTGTTTTATGGCTTGTATCTTACTTATTTGCATAATACTTGTTATTTCTGTTATGAGCATGTTAGGCTAGACCCTTTTATGATGTTCTAGGGATAGCTAGTAGATTAATTTGGTATTATGTGATGACTTGATCATTTATGTTATGTTTATGTGATGAGTTTTCTTGAGATTGATCACTTGCTTAGTTAGTTTGATTACTTGTTTTGTTGTCTACTTAATGATGTCTGCAGCACCGTTAGGGCATTAGACAAGAACAATTAATTGAATAGTTGAGTATATGAAATAAATCAATCACTTGAAAGAGGAGGTTAGTTGTGACCGATAGGTGCAACTTTTATTGATCCGACAGGACTTTAAATATTTCTAGAACCCCAACTTAACTCACCTAAACAATTGGATTAGGAGGAAAGTATATGTTTGATCGTTTATGAGGCAAAAACCAAGTTCCAAACCAAGTTAGAATCGAAATCGCGAAAGCTGATGTTATAACTTAGGTCTGGTTGTTAAGTACCTTTCACATAGCATCGTGTAGAGATATCAAGTCGAAACATTCACTCTAAAGCAATTTCGGACCAAAACAGTAAGAATTTCAGACCGAAATCCTTACATTTCGGACCGAAATCAGCCTCTGTCTAGATGAAAATCGAAGACTTAAGGTGCATTAGAGCCAAATTAATTGAACACTAAACCCCTAGGACATCGCTTGCATTTACTTGAACATCTAAAAACACAAAAATCTGTTAGAGTTATGTCCTAGAAGTCAATAATTTAATGACTTAATTATTAGTTTATGTATGGGATGATATTTTATCATCTGTTCCTAGGTTTATTATTGACAGATTATTCAGGTTGAGGATCTGAATAGTAGATCTCTGTGGATCATTCTTTAGAATGACAATAATAAATCTAAACGGTCCATAATCTTGATAATTAACAAGGAACATTAATTATCTTATAAGATTAGTATGCAAGTTAAGTGATGATTAAGTTCTACTAATCATAGGTAAAGAGTTACCAACTTAATTGCATATGTGTATGTTATGGAACATAGTACAGGACTTGACCCATCGAAATAAACACATGGATTGTGTTATGTGTCATTGTTTATTTCGTTGTGATTTTGGTTCTAAGTTTGAGATGTTTATCTTTTCCACATGAGGATAGGTTCAATAAATACTGTCTACCGCTGATTCCCGATAAGGGCTGCTATACGGACTTTATTTATGTTCTCTTGAATTGTGCGGGGAAAAGTTAATCATCAAGAAAACCGTATGTCCCTCATTAATTCACTTAGTGAGTGACGATATCTGTTTGGGCCCCTTGATGGAGATAGATTGTTTGCATGCAACTTTATACAATTATCTCTAGATCAAGAAACGTATAATCTGCAAGAATGACACATTCCTATCTTGGATTATACGATGATATCGTGAGACATAAGAATCAAAATAGAGAAACTGATTATTCTCTTATGCAGGATTGAAATATTGTAGCAGTACACTATTTATGTGAATTGGGAATCATAACGTGTTGCTAGATACCGCTTATGATTATTGGAATTAAATAGCGATTTAATTCCATGTCCAACATAGCATAAATCCTCAAAGGGTCACACATAATAAGGTGTTTAACCACACGTGCATTAATTATTTATTTGCAACAATTGGTTTTGCAAAATATGATAAGTTGATTAATTAATCGTATGCCGTTATGGACCGTTATGATTAATTAAGTCAAATAGATCATATAGAAATAATTTAGTGCATTGACTAATTCCATATTAATTATTAAATAGTTAATAATTAATTATAATCAACACATTTAATTATTTGAGCTAATTGGGCTTTAAATTAATTGGTTAATTTAATGTCCAATGGAAGGTGCATTTAAATGGAAGAGTATTGGGCTCAACTCAACTTGAGGCCCAACCCACAAAGGGAGGTAGGTAGGTGCGGCTAGGGCAAGGGGTATTTTTGTCCATGTAATGTTGGATGAGAGCTAGGTTGAGTGGCCTATATAAAGGGGTGTTCTTTGGGAGCAAACCCCTAGCCTCCACACACCTCTCTCTCTCCTTCTCTCTTTGGCCGCACCTCACACCAAGGGAAGAAAAATTTCAGAATTTTTCATTCCCTTTCTCTCTTCCACACACCACCTAGCTCATGTGTTGAGCAAGCTTTTCCACTAAATTAATTGGAGAATTAAATAGAAAGGGAAAGCTTTGGAATTAGGCACAATTCTCTCAATTACTAGCATAATTGATTAGAGAAGGTGGTTAATTCCTTAGTGGACTCGAGGAGCACGGCGTGGAGGTTCTTGGAGAGCACGCCACCGACACCAACGCATTGGAACGAGCCTCTTGGTTGCGATACCAAGAGAGGTATACTTCCAATCCTTTTTCTCGTGTGTTTAAATAGCTTGTGTACTAGATCTTGTGTGTGCTATGTTTGCTTGGTTAATTAATTGGTAATTAGCATAAAAATGAAAATTAGCACACTTTCTAACAGTGGTATCAGAGCACATGGTCGTACTTAAGCTATTTTAACACTTAATTAAGAGAAATTGGCTAATTAACGGATTAGTAGAGATGATGCGTTTGTTTGCTGTCTGGAAATGGTATTTTCTGTGTTGTTTCGCGTTTTTCGCTTTGATAAGTTCTCTGGAAGTTTTTTCCATCTACATGAAAGTTGTAGATCTGTGGATTGTGATTCTTTTGGCGTTAGATTCACATTTTTCTGAATTAGTATGGATTTACTGTGAATAAAATGGCGACAGTGCGCAGAACCAGTTTCTGCTCGTACTGTCCTGTTTGAATGGCTTGAAAGATTTATATTTTGAATATAAGTACCAGTGTTCTATGGCTAGAAATAAAGAGGACTTGAAGCTCTTTCTGAGCATATAAAATTTGTTGCATGACTCGGATTAATTTGTGGGTTTTTCAAGTATGAAAAGGAAGATCTTGTCAGATCCAGTTTATTGAGCAAATCGATTGTTCTAATAAACTGTACCAACTGAGAACTCCTTTAAAAATTCTGTTTAAATGGAGTTGTTCTATTTTGAGTTAGGATTCCAGGAAAATTAATTTCATAATTTTTCGTGGAAGTTTGGACCTTCAACTAGGTTAAGACTTTTCGATCGACAGTCTGTTCCAGTGCAGAATTTGTTGATTGTTTAGGCTGTAACTTAATATTATTGAACTGAACTTGGTTGTTTTCTTTTCATGAATGGATAGCCTGTAGTCTAAACAAGTTTTTCTATGTATATTATATATATAAAAACTGGATAGAAGGTGGTCTAACAGACCAAATGGTTGAGAGGATAAGCTGAAAATCTCATAACGGTGTTTCGTGCACTTGTAAGAGATTTGTCATTTTTGATTCTCCCAGATGGTTTAAGATCTCTTCTTGAATTTTTTACTGGTAATCACAATTATGATAAGGAGCTTAAGTAATTTATTTGAGAATTTTTGGAGACCGAAAACTGTTGTTTTTGTTGGATTCCATTAGTTACGTTTTTGGTAAATTACTGTTTTTCTAAGTATTCAAACTAGTTGAATTTAATTAGAAAACTCCTTGTTTGATCTCCTTTCTGTTATGGGATGTTGAAAGAACTTTCTAAATGAATTTAAACAAGTTTGGTTGTTTAAAATTGAGGATTTGTACACGGAATTTACTTATAGCAAACGATACGCAAAGATGCTTGAAAATCGTTAATTGGAAACAAAGTTCTTGTATGTGCTAACTTTGTTTTGTAGGTGGATAGTGGGTTTAGTATGGCTCAAGACTCAATGCCTTGTGGTTGTAAATGAATGCATGTGTGAATGTTGTAATGCGGCCTTTGGTGCCATTAATTAATTTTTGATTAATTTTTGATGTAACTTGTGAGGCTTGCATGCCCCTAAGGATAGGAAGGGAATAGGATGTTTTCACATGTATTTTGCACCTTTATTTTATATAGGATTTAGATCCTTATAGAATTTAGTGGGAGGGCAAGGATTAGATTAGTTTTGCTCCATGGACGATGTGGCGAAACTAATGCAAGCGGGAGCCATACAAACCCACAACTATGAGATGCTTATATGTGATTGCTTGTGATTGCTATGAATTGTCATAGGCTAGGTATGGGTGTATGCTTACATGACCACCATACAAGTGTCACTTAATTGATTGTCCCAAACAAAACATGATTAAGTTAAATCGCCCTCCTTCTCTCTATCCCCTTCTAACGTGTATGATCGTTCATTGATGCATTCTCGCCGACGCGGGACATCGTGTTCCATCATCCGTGTCGGGGTGTAAATCGGATTTACTAGGAGCAAATAGAGAAAGGTTACTTAACGATGTTTTCTAATCGGATTGGACATCGGGGCAAAGTTTGTGGATGTACATGTGATATTTCACAAACCAAGAATCATATGGAATGATTGGTTGGAGAACCTACCTTATCTAGTTGTTTTGGTGTCACGCCGACGCTAGCACCATCTCAACGAAAATAGGGATCTTGGAAAACCTACTATATTAGGGACATTAAATAAATATAGTGGGAGTTTTATTTGTTATAAATAAAACAATTGCATAAACTAAATGACCGTAAATTGATTTTGTTATAGATGTTTAAATTGTTAATTTTGTTGCGATCAATCTTTGAAAATTAACAAACTCGTTTCTAAAAGTATTCACTTAAAGAAGTAATACCGATTCCTAAGACACGATCTTAGTGAAGAGAAATTTGAGTATGTCAATTCCCAAAACTTTCCTCAAACTACCCGAACGTAGCAACGCGATGATTGATTGACTTTTGGCGAAAAGTTATTCAATAAAGCGTATGCTTAATATCCTCATTTGAAATTTCTAGACCTTTGAATTAGCGAATTCTTATGGACTAAAATTAACTCGTACGTTCTCATCCGCTTACTCAAGAAAGTGTTCTTGGAGAAAGTAGATATTAACTCCATCATTTATGATTGAGTATAAAGAATATGAGTTGACCAAGAGATTATTCTTTTAAAAGAAGTAATATGAATATTTCATTAGCTCACAAATCGAAAGATTGAACTAGCTAATTGATGACTAGAGATATTAATCTCCGATATCAAGGATTGTTGATATTGTCATACGATCTCTTGAAGGATATAATATTACCTTTATGCACGCTTGTTGATGCAAAGAGGTGATTGGTTAAGTATTCAAGAAATACTTCACCAAGGTATGAGTTAAAACTTCGAGACTCTCATTGATGACCATGTGTCACATGAGATGTTTCATTTGCCGTTTTATGGGAGGCATTTGAAAGGTTGTCCGAAGTACCATGATTGTGACGATTAGAAATATTCTAATCCTAAAGTGTATTTGTCATTCAAATTATCTCACTATCTCTAATTTACACTAGTAACTTGATACTAGTTCATATGCTCGCATTTAACGAAATGTGTTGGCAATGAAGAATAAGAGAATGTTCGAGAGATATAAAGTAAACTCCGTATAGGAGATGACTTATTCATTTAAGTCATTACCATTGAATACGTAGAGTTATCTTTATTAAGAGTTTGTTTAGGAATTGAAGGTTGCATACTTTAATTCTAAAACCTCTCATAGCGTCTCCATTTCATATTTGATGATGGATAACTATGTTTAATAAAAGACAAGTTCTTTTATTATGAATTTGTTTATATGATTTCATGCATCTTGATGGAATTTGCTTGAAATAGATAAACAAGTTATGAATGACAAATAGGATGCGTAAGACTTGACATAAAGTATTTGACTTTCATGTTATATATATAACCGCTTAGTCACATATATAAACGAGAATCGCATTATGAGAGTCTACGTAACGTAGAGCTCGAAATTCAATTCGATTTCAAATCGATTGATATGCGAATCATGTTTGTTAAATGACAAAAGCGCCTTTAACCTACAAAGGTTTAAGGACAAGTGACTTGATTAGGACTTATACATATCGATGTATAAAGACCAATAAGTACTTGTGCAATGAAAGGTTGTTGATACTTTACTACTTAACCAACGATCATTGTAGATATTAACATATCTATTTGATAAGGTATAAGTATGAACCTTTTGACTAGTTCAAAGGAGTTCAAGTGTGAAGTTAAAAAGACCGTTCAAGGAAAAAGAAAAGTCTTACAATTAATCGTGGCAAATAAGTAGTTAAGTCATATGATTTGAAGTATTATCTAAAGAGTATGAAAATAGTTTCATAACTCACTCCATGAGGAACATTATGGAATAATGTGTCCAAGAATGGAGGTATCGAACAATATTTTGTATAGTTCGATCGATAATAAATCAAATTGACTTATTCGACTCGTATTAGGGAATTATGTTTGAGGACAATATTGTTTACACTGAATGGTGTTCCATCAAAGTCTATTGAGGAAGGTTTCTTACGAGATTTTGATCTCTAAGTATAATACTTCTCGAGATTTGGTGTTGAGAAGCTTATTTCAAGTATTGTGAACTTGTAAGCTTAAACCAAATAAGACACTATATATTTGTAGGATGCTTTATATTAAAAGGCACTACTTCCACGAATATGATAAGAACAAAGTAGTTGTTGCTAATCATAATGTAGTCTTGATGAATTGAAATTCTCAAGAAGAAGTAGTGGGAGTAAAGTGAGCATTAAAGGAGTTTATGCGTCACTACAAGAAGTACTCTTATGGGAAACTTGTCACTCCATACATGGTGCTTAGTGGGAGTTGAGCGGAACTTCATTCACAAGTTGTTTTGAAAAGAAGTTTAATAGTACGCTCCTTCCAATGAGGACTCAACCATCTCACGAGTTGATGATGTTCGAGAAACTCATGGAATATATGAGGAGTCAAGAACTCGTTCAACAAATCGTTGTAGAAGAAGTTCATGAACCTCAAGTACCAATCCTACAAAAGATCAACGAGAGTTGATTGCCTAAGCCGTATGGTGCATTGGCTTCACGACATTCTCAAACTTAGCATATGAGAATCCGTTGATAAACAAGAAAAACGATGGAACGATCCGATTCCACATATATGGTTTGAATTCATATGATCTTTAAATAAAATCCATGTATAACAACAAGGTATAGACCTTGGTTGATGTTCATGAAGGAGCAATCCATCAAGAACGTTTTAGATCTTCAAAAGGAAAGATCGACATGGATAACAAATCGACTATGTACAAAGCGCGGCTTCTCGCTTGTAGCTATGTCTAAGTCGATGACTAGTTGACTACGTACAAAGCACAACCTCTTGCTTGTGGCTATGTAAAAGTCAATAAAGATCATTCTAGCAATAGTTGTATTTCATATATATTGATATATGGAAAAACACATAAAACCGCCTTCTTCGAATGAATGAAGGATGATGTTGTGCATTTGACACAAATCGAGGTTTTATGTATTGCTAAAAACATACGCATGCTTCAAGGATCCATAAATGGATTAAAGCAAGTGTTGTGGAGATTGGAATAAAAGTTTTGACAAGGAAGTCAAGGAGTTGAACTTCGTCAAAAGTATCTTGTATAAACAAGATATTCAGTGGGAGCATAATTGTATTACTTGTATTGTTCAAGATAACAATTCATTAAATTGGGAATAACATTAACATTAAGAAAATGAATATTGTCGAGATCTCTTTGGAGAATGCTTTCTCAAATGAGAATTTGGGCGAAGTCACCTAATCCTAGGAAACAAAATCTATAAAGATAGATTATGATGGATGTTAGGTTTGAGCAAATATGCATATATTGACGAAGTGTTCTAGAAACACGAAAGTTACACTCCAAGAAAGGATGTCTAACTATACGTCACATGGCATGACTTGAGTGTTTTAACTCGGTCTATTGCAACTCGATTCGAGAAAGTGCATGAAATAGTTCAAGCATTCCTTCATTATGAGTTTCATTGTGTACGCCGTATTTATGCATATGCCCCAATGTGTAGTATCCAAAAGATATGACAAACAGTTGTCAAATGGATACAAGAGAGACACATTAGGACGATAGTCAAGGATATCCTCGAGTACCTTATGAGAAAGAGTGATATAATGTTTCATCTCTTAAAAGGAGCTCGTGTAAGTTAATTACACTAATGCTAGTTTTTCGAAAGATTGATATAATCACAGTTGAACTACGTATTTTGCTAAAAGGTGGTGTTGTAAATTTAGAAGGTGTTCTAAATGGAATATTACAACTGTTTCCGTCACCAAAGCAAAAATACATAGCAACTTGTGAAGCAATAAAAGAAGTTTATTTCGGATCGATTTCTTGGTTGAGTTATTATGGTTCTAAGCATCTCGAACCATAACTTACTCCTAAGAGCCCAATGTTACATTGGAGATTCAAATATGATCTATAACGATATCACTTGATATCATATGATGGTGATCAAGAATATATATAGGAGTATATATATATATAGTCAAACAATTTTTTGGATAGGTTCGCGAACACAGCGAACACTCTAGCACGACCTCTACCTTGAGCAGTATACGAGATGCAGTTATGCATCCATACGTGGTGGACGTATGAGTAACTAGCTATAAGCGTATTATTTATTTTGAGGTCCGAGACATGTATATATGTAGATATATGACATTGTTCTCAATTCTTCGTTGGCTAGAAGTCACTACTGATTGACTCTAGGCCAAGTGGGAGATTGTTAGAGTTATGTCCTAGAAGTCAATAATTTAATGACTTAATTATTAGTTTATGTATGGGATGATATTTTATCATCTGTTCCTAGGTTTATTATTGACAGATTATTCAGGTTGAGGATCTGAATAGTAGATCTCTGTGGATCATTCTTTAGAATGACAATAATAAATCTAAACGGTCCATAATCTTGATAATTAACAAGGAACATTAATTATCTTATAAGATTAGTATGCAAGTTAAGTGATGATTAAGTTCTACTAATCATAGGTAAAGAGTTACCAACTTAATTGCATATGTGTATGTTATGGAACATAGTACAGGACTTGACCCATCGAAATAAACACATGGATTGTGTTATGTGTCATTGTTTATTTCGTTGTGATTTTGGTTCTAAGTTTGAGATGTTTATCTTTTCCACATGAGGATAGGTTCAATAAATACTGTCTACCGCTGATTCCCGATAAGGGCTGCTATACGGACTTTATTTATGTTCTCTTGAATTGTGCGGGGAAAAGTTAATCATCAAGAAAACCGTATGTCCCTCATTAATTCACTTAGTGAGTGACGATATCTGTTTGGGCCCCTTGATGGAGATAGATTGTTTGCATGCAACTTTATACAATTATCTCTAGATCAAGAAACGTATAATCTGCAAGAATGACACATTCCTATCTTGGATTATACGATGATATCGTGAGACATAAGAATCAAAATAGAGAAACTGATTATTCTCTTATGCAGGATTGAAATATTGTAGCAGTACACTATTTATGTGAATTGGGAATCATAACGTGTTGCTAGATACCGCTTATGATTATTGGAATTAAATAGCGATTTAATTCCATGTCCAACATAGCATAAATCCTCAAAGGGTCACACATAATAAGGTGTTTAACCACACGTGCATTAATTATTTATTTGCAACAATTGGTTTTGCAAAATATGATAAGTTGATTAATTAATCGTATGCCGTTATGGACCGTTATGATTAATTAAGTCAAATAGATCATATAGAAATAATTTAGTGCATTGACTAATTCCATATTAATTATTAAATAGTTAATAATTAATTATAATCAACACATTTAATTATTTGAGCTAATTGGGCTTTAAATTAATTGGTTAATTTAATGTCCAATGGAAGGTGCATTTAAATGGAAGAGTATTGGGCTCAACTCAACTTGAGGCCCAACCCACAAAGGGAGGTAGGTAGGTGCGGCTAGGGCAAGGGGTATTTTTGTCCATGTAATGTTGGATGAGAGCTAGGTTGAGTGGCCTATATAAAGGGGTGTTCTTTGGGAGCAAACCCCTAGCCTCCACACACCTCTCTCTCTCCTTCTCTCTTTGGCCGCACCTCACACCAAGGGAAGAAAAATTTCAGAATTTTTCATTCCCTTTCTCTCTTCCACACACCACCTAGCTCATGTGTTGAGCAAGCTTTTCCACTAAATTAATTGGAGAATTAAATAGAAAGGGAAAGCTTTGGAATTAGGCACAATTCTCTCAATTACTAGCATAATTGATTAGAGAAGGTGGTTAATTCCTTAGTGGACTCGAGGAGCACGGCGTGGAGGTTCTTGGAGAGCACGCCACCGACACCAACGCATTGGAACGAGCCTCTTGGTTGCGATACCAAGAGAGGTATACTTCCAATCCTTTTTCTCGTGTGTTTAAATAGCTTGTGTACTAGATCTTGTGTGTGCTATGTTTGCTTGGTTAATTAATTGGTAATTAGCATAAAAATGAAAATTAGCACACTTTCTAACAAAATCAACCCAAAAATATTTTATAATTATTTTATTAATTCTCAATTATTATTTAGTAGTTTCTTTTAAATTAAATCCTCACGATTTTTATTTGTCTAGCTTTTAAGAAAAACTAAGTCCGGTACTCATTTTTACCGTCCCTTGGGTTCGACCCTTAGCTTTATCAGAACGATTAATAAGGTAGAACAAGGTTATAAATTCATTTGACCTAGATTTAATTCCACTATCAATATCTCCCAATATATACCCTTTTTCAATAACTTTAGGAGATAATTTAGATAACTTGTTGAACAATTGCGATCATCAATAATGAAATTCACCCGGATATATATCAAAATTGTAGAATTTTCTTTTTATAACCATTTATATAGGCAAGAAATAAAGTTTGATGCATATTAAAAAAAACATTTAGTAATTTTATGAACAAGAGGTGGTACGTACAACTTGCATGCAAAGAATAATAAGATAATTTGTAAGTTTCAAAATTCAAATGTATAGCCTATCTACAAATTTAATCGTCCATTTCAATAACTTCAGCCTTTTGTTTTGTTTTTGTTTTTTGTTTTTTTGTTTTTTTGTCACAACTAGTTTGGTGTCAGTATAATTTCACCGTGCCATGCTGTATCTGTACAGTAGTGCTAATTTTCTATTTGTTAATCATATGCGGTAATCAGAGAGACAAACTAGGGCTGCAAAATGATCGAGACGATGGCACAAATGAGTTATTGTGTTGATCATTTCGTCCTATGCGACGAAACAATTTTTTATTTCGTTGATCGTTTCGTCAGGACGAAATGATCGAAACTGACGAAATTTTCATGATTTACACATGGACGAAACCGTTTCGTCCAACCAAACGAAATCATTTTGTTATTTCGTTAACCGTTTCGTCCGAATGAAACGAAACGAAAAACGACTTCCGTTTTCAGCCCTAAGACAAACCATGGTGAACTTATTACAGTAACTAAGCTAAACATTGACAAGATCGAGTATCCCAGCTTCTTGGAGAATTATTTATCTGGTGTAACTAAGCTAAACACTAACAAAATCAAGTATTCCAACTTCTTGGATAATTATTTATCTGGTGTTAATGGTGTAGCAGCCGATTAGAAATTAGAACTCTCATGTAGTCATGTGGATCTTTGGAGAAAAAAAAAGAATAATGTGAAACCAGTTATATGGGCCGTACTGGGCTAAATGTGTATTAAGATGTACTTTGAAGGCCCGCAAAGAACCAATCACAGATTTCGGCCTTATAGTTGCCATTTGATCCTCGGAATCGGGATCGATAAGTACAACAAAGAAGAATGATAACTCACATAGCTTAAAAAATCATTCGCGCCGTCGCTGTTATATTATAAATATTCAGTTTAATAATAAGAAGTGTACAGTTTAATAATAAAAAATATTCAGTTAAATGCGTCAGAGTCGCGCCATGGACAGGGATAGAGTCAGAAAAAATGTAATCTGAACCGGATCGGTTTATGACCCCTTCTATTTTTTTCATGTATTTTTTGTTCGGTTCGTGACCCCTTCGCTTGGTTTAATAATAACATTTTTTCTTATAACATTTATATATTTTTTTTGCAACTAACTGAATATTTATACTTAAATAATATAACACTTGTACTTATTAAACTGAACATTTGGATAATAAAATAAAAAATAAACATACTGAACACAACGAACACTTATAACACAGTGAACAATTACAATAAAAATGTGAATATTTATATCTAATAAAGTGAACACTTACAACAACGAAATGAACAAAAAAAATTTGTGCGTTGGGTGAGTACAAATCAAGAGAGAGAGTGTTGCTCATCGAGCGATGGCGCGGATGGTTATTGTGCCGATGGCACTAATGAAGAGTTTAAGCAATCAAGCGATCGCTCATTAAAATAGATATTTTCGGTAATAAATTTTTTTTAAAAATGAAAATTGCTTCTCACTTCCGCTTCTTAAAAAACACCCCTTTTTTTTTAACAAAAGCAACGGATTGTGCCAGAAACTTAAAAGTGTTTGTGCCAATTAAAAAATAATCATACGAAAACAGAGAACGATCATTTGAGAGAGAATTGTAATAAGGAAGAAAAAATGGAAGCGCAACCCCTCCCCTTCACCTGTGTCACTTTCCTCTCGCGCCTCTCCCTCATCTCCTCTCTTCCTGCGTCGCTCCCTCACCCCACACGACTCCTTCCCCTCTCCTCTTCCCATGTCGCCCTGTCACCCACGTTGCCTCTCTTCTGTCACTCGAGTTTTTCCTCTTCCCATGCGACTCCTTCCCCTCCCTCTTCCTTCCCTCATCCATCTTCTCTTGTCTTTTCTCCCATTAATCATCCTTTTGTCCTTTTTTCTGTTTTCGAATTTGACAAATTTTTTTCCTCGAGATACTAATTTAAATAAAAAATTAAAAATAAATACTCCCTCATGATATATAATTATGTAATATTACAAGATATTTTCTTGTGGAAAAATCGAGCTTTTAAAATGCAGTTTTTTCGATATGACGGTTTAGAGTTGATTTAACGATACGGCGTTTTATCGGTGAAAAACGGTGCATATATAAATACAACTTAGTATTACTGATTAATATTTAATAATTAATATACAACTTAAAATTGTTATATATAGCTTAATAATTAATTAAACGGGCTAGGGTTTGGTTTTAGTTCGACTGAAAAAATGACTATCACTATTATTATGTATAAGTATAATATAATATTGTATAAAATCTTTCTGCTCTTCGTTTTTTCTTCACTAAACGAAATCTATTTGCCGAAATAACGGCGTTATTTCGGAAATGACGTGTTACGCAGATTTTTTCTGATTTGAAACTGTAAAGTTGGTGCGTTTTTTGTCCTGAAAATCGAAATTTCGAAAATAATGTCATTATTTCGGAGAAATTTAAAAACTTGAAAAAAAATAAATACTCCTTTATGATATGTAATTATGTAATCTTACAAAATATTCCCTTTTGAAAAAATAAATACACCATTGTGACAATTAAAAAACTCGTTTATAGTTCTTGGTTAATTTTTTAAATTAACAAAGATCTAGACAGAAGTTATTAGTAGATGATTGGTATTTTTTTTTTCTTGAATCGACTAACTAAGAGTTAATTGTTTGGTTAAACAAACGTAAAACTTGCAAAAACTATCTAAATAGAAAAAATAAATAAATAAATAACGGCCGAAATCAAGTCTTCCGAAATAAATAATCAAGTTTACCAAGGACTATAATGGAAAACATCTCATCTCTTCTAACTCCTCAGCAGGAGTAAGGGTCCAAACCCTTTCGAGAAAAACAGGAGGCACCACTCTAACGCTGCGTTGGTCTACTCTCTACTGTGAAACCAATTAACCAACCAGCCATGGCGACTGGCTCAGCTCTAACCCTTCGCCACGTGTCGCCTCGGCCTCCCGTCTCCATTTCTCGATCCCCATCGCCTTCCTTCTCCTCTTTTCTTCATCCTCTTCCAAAGAGACGACCTCGGAGCTCGTTAGCGGCGTCAAACTCGCGACTTCCCATGCCTCCAGTCGGCTTCAACGACCCATTTGTATCAGGTCTCAACGCAGCCGATTCGTTCGACTTCTGGCCAAAATTGCCGAAAGGTCCCGACTTTTCGCCTTCTCTTGACGTAGTGGCCAGCTCTAGCTTCGCTCCTAGTCGCCCAAGGGAATCACTCGAGGTAAATTAATGTACCTTATTAGTTTTAAACCAGTAGGTTTGTAAACTGGACTGAGAAAACCCCTTTTTTTATTTATTTTTTATTTATTTTTAATGACATCCATAGTTTCAGATACCAAGATAATAGGAAAATTAGTGCCCTTATTTAGCTCATTCTCTAAGACAGTATATGTGATATATTTCATGTTTTGCAGGGCATATAAATTTAACTGGTAAATATTATTATTATTATTATTTTCTTAGGTTAAATTACCTCCTGCTCATGTCGACGAATCTCGGCTAGCAACAGAAGCCCCGCCTGATCCCGAATCCCATCTTCTTTATGCCCGTATAGTTTATGTTTACTTACCGGTAAGGGAGAGAGAGAAAGAGAGAGGTAGAGTGTTTAGGATGCCTGTTGCTTTATTTGAACAGAATTTTGTTGCAATTGAATTCATGCTTAATGTTGTGGATTTTCCAATGATTCAATTGGTTTGATGCTGGTACATACCAGTACTGCATCTGGCCAATTTGATATGTAACCCAAATGCTTCTTACGCCTACAGAACTTTAAAACTATCTATGAATAATTAGAACCAATAGGTACTTGTACTAGTCTTGATACAGTATGCCAAACATCAGTAGTACAACACCAGTTATCTAGTGGGAACTGCTTGATTTTATAATTATACTCAAGTTATCTAGTGGGAACTGCTTGATTTTGTAATTATACTGATACTCGCTAGAGTGATTTGATTGATTTTCTTAAAGCGTAATCTCTCCCTCTCTCCCCTCCCTCCCCTCCCTCCCCTCCCTCCCTCCATCACAGTTAGTACCAGTTGTCTCTGAACTGATTATAGCACAGCTTCTGTACCTTCAAGGGATGAACCCATATGAACCAATTTACATGTACATCCATTCAACTGGTACAGCTAATGATGATGGTGAACCTGTAAGTAATTCTCATTTATCCTCTTATTTTCTTAATTACAAATTTTAGTCTCCTCAATCTGATGCTCTAATAATTTGTGGCATTCCAGATCGCCCTAGAGACTGAAGGTTTTGCAGTTTATGACACCATGATGAGTTTGCAAAATGAGGTAAGTTTTTATACTGGACTAACCAGTTCATACTGGTGCTGGTACGTATAGTCGCAGACTTATGGTACTCTTTGTGTTTGAATACATAGAGAGATATGTTCTTACACATGTGGTGCTGGGGCTTATTATTTAGTTCCTAACTTTACCATTCAGTGCATCAGGGTAGAACATTAAAATATCAATACTATATGATGCTATTCATTATGAAATATATAGTTGGCTGTTGACCATACAAATAAAATAACTACAAGGGGTTGATTCCTTTTTTAGTTATTTTCATATATTCATTATATTAACTTACTACTGGCTTTATACTAGACAAATAAGAGTTAGCTTCATATAACTAGTTATTCTTTAATTGTTAATATGTAATTAATTTTATGCAGGTACACACTGTGCTAGTTGGTCCGGCAGCTGGCCATGCATGCCTTCTTCTTGCAGCAGGAACTAAGGGAAAACGGTACATGTTTCCTGGTGCCAGAGGTGAGAACAAAGACCAACATCTTTCGGCTAAAATCGTTTTTTATTAGCTTGTTGCTGTTTGTGTATTTGCTATATTTTTTTTTGGGCTGACAACTAAAAAGTTACTACTATAATATTCTCTCAGCTTTGATTCAACAGCCACGCATGCCATCATATGGTGAGATGCCGACAAGTGATTTAGTTATCCGCACTAGAGAGGTCTTTACATTTTTTAAGTTATATGTCTATATTGGTTGGGGTTTTTCTTTAAAAAAGATAAACTTCTTATTTGGCAAATTGGCAAAGACCTCTGCATTACAGTGTTAAAAAAGCTTGGTGTTGACTTGTTGATGTGCGAACTCAGCAGGGGTCTTTTCCATACAAAGAGAGGGCTTTCTGCAATTCCTTAATAAGAGAGCTCTTATGAATGTTTATCCTAACTGATAATGCAATTTAAAACCACTACTGTTGTTTCCTAATGCAGGCTTTGATCCAAAGAAATAAGCTTGCAGAACTTATAGGGAAGCACACTGGAAATGTTAGTATTATTTATTTTAAAGCATCAGAGAACTTTCATGTCTACAGACTACAGCTATCATGAATTTAAAACGGTTCAGTTATACATGAATTTTGTTGTCTGTCATGTTTCAGTCATTTGAGAAAGTAGAGAAATTGATGCGAGCTCCTTTTTACATGGACTTTGATAAGGCAAAGGAGTTTGGCTTAGTAGACAAGGTATTATCATATAACACTATAACAGAGACCCTTAAAGGTGAAATTTTCAGTTAATATGAGACCTTTTTGTAATTATGGATTTTTATCTCTGATATTTTAGATGTCGGCCGAAAAGGAGATGTTAATGGCTGATGTACCTTCTCAAGCAGAATGGGACATACGGGCTGGGATCGCTGAAGCCCGAGAAGATTGAGTTTATGGAGATAGAATATCCCTTTCTTTCATTTGTACTCGTTTGTTATTTTTCAATTGTTTTAGGTTGCTTATTGCCTATTTAAGAAGTAATTAAACTTTTGAATAATCGAAGGATCTCATGATGATTTTGTGCCACTTTTGCGATTCCTTCTCTCATTGTTTTTGTTAGTTGGTTCACACTTTTAAAAATTGGATATAAATAACATGAGTAATTTTCTAAAATAATAATAATAATAATAATAACATGAGTGATAGTCTAATAGGTAGAGTTTACTTGTTTGTCCTGTTGGGCTTATAAATGGAGGCGATGTAAACCTTCTCTAAAGCCCATTAGGCATGTGGCTTTAGATACCATGATTGTACCTTTAAACACCCTTTTGAGGGATTTAGGGGACAATTCAACAATCACTGGCAGAGTTTATCCATTTTGTTTCCCAATGTTGGATCTTCTCTTGCGCCTCTGGTGCTTATACGTGTGTAGCATGATTTCAAACAATGGGCAATTTGTCATATATAAATTGATCCATCTTTATTTGATGTATGTATGCTTAAGGCTTGAATTCATCTTTGTAAGGTTGAATGAAACAACAACGCGTTGCATTGATATCACGAGACTAACCCACCAATTACACGCAACAATGATTGGTTGTCTTTGCTATATTGACTTCGTTTGTGCAATTAATCTACAACAACAATCAAGCCTTTGTCCCAAACAAGTGGGGTAGGCTTGAAATGAGACCCAAGAAGATCACCAAAAAGTTAAATTTTGTGCAATTGATCTGACACAAAAAAATTAAATTTCGTTTTTCTCCAATATATTCACAACCCATATGTTTTAATAATCATGAAATCCAATATCGAAGTTCGTTATTGTGACAAGCATTGTGTCAATATCATGAAACTCAAATAACTTTTTTGTGTTAGTGTGCGTCTCTCTGGATATATAACTCAGTTGCTTTTTCTTGAGGGAGAAAAAAAAAATCAAATTAAATATAAGAACTCTTTGGATGTGAGATTGGTTGACTTCACTTCCTCTCGCCTGCCTCTGTCAGTGTAAAAAATTATTATATTCTAAGAAGTTTAGGATTCAGGCTTTAATAAGAAACCAGTAGTAGGTAGAAAACCTTAATGCCACGAGCACTGTTTTGAAGCTTTTTCTTAGGTGGCAATAATAGTTCTCAAAGGCATTATTTTTTCTTGCAAGTTGCTGTACGAAATGCCATGTTAAATTTCGTACAGGAAACCCAACTGAATCCACTTGAACTTTAAACCATAAAAGCACTACGGATCCAACTAAAAATTTTTGAAACTTAGTAAGATTTGTGTTCGTTCCTTTGTCACTTTTTTATGTAGATGGCTGGTTTGTGAAGTTTGGAAGCTCTCTTTGCTTACTCAATGGAGAACGTCTCAAATAGTAGCATGAGTTGGCCATGTTGTGATCACATGAACTATTTGAGGTATTATGTTCAATTTTCCTCATTTTTCCTCAATTTATGGCACTTGTAAGGGATCTTTTTGGGTTATTATAGTACTATTTACATCTTTTCTAAGCTTAAATAGTTATATAAGTTTTCACTGCATATTAATTTAGTCCGCATGTATCAGGCGATAAATAAATTGGGAAACAGCAAAGGAATATTTGGATATGTGAAGAACAGTTGTTATTGTAGATTTGTCTACTACTTTTCAGCTTGCATTTGGCAATAAAAAGGTGAATTGATATTACCATTCTCCTTATTTCGGTTCTTCGTCCAAACGGATCAAAAAAGCCGACAGAGTCCGTGTATTCTTTTTAAAGAAAGAAAACAAAATAAAAACTATATATAAAACAAAAGGACCACTGTACGATTAACAAGTTGGTTTAGTTTACTGTTTAACATAGTTAATAGATAAAGATTTTGTAAAGTACCTAAACCTACTAATTAGACAGTTTGGCATCCATCGAACCATATTATTGATGATTTGATGCGCATCTCACCCCCTCATGGCACGTCTTCTCAAATGTTAGTTGTGTTAATCAGCGAGTGATTTTCTATAATACAATGTATGTTTACAATTTATTTATAATTTTATATATTAATAATTTTTTTTTAATAAAGCTCTAGCAGGTGCAACGTTTAAAATGCGGTATTCCATTGCATGACGCAAAAAAAAAAAAAAAGATGAATATATGAACACGGGTGAAACCAGGATTTTAAAATAGGGGAGGCGGAAACTATAGTGTGAAAATATTTGAGTTTTTAATAGGGGCTAATGTAAAACTTTCTATTGAATTTATAATGACCATTATGTAATTTTTGGACACAAAAGGTGTTTCCTAATAGGGGGGAGGGGGGGTGGGGGGCGTATTATGAACGTATGCCGTAAAATTTTTTTAGAGAATATCAAGTTGGATCTTCACTCTTATATGTCCAACTAAAGTATAATTTTTTAAATTACGATCAAGTTGAGTCAGACTTGAGTTGAAAATTAAAACGAGTTCATCCAAACTTGGAGCGTGCTCGTGCTCAGGAGCGAAGACAGAAAAATATGATAGGAGGGAAAAAATTTTAAAGATTGAACAACGAAATAAAAATTTATTTATGAAGAAGAATATTTCTTTTCTAAATCATTAATTCATGATTAATCAGGGGAGCAAATTATAGAAAATTTCTAAAAAAAAAAGAAAATATACATAAAAATTAATTTTTTTTTTGCAGGGGGGTCAACTACCCCATGCAGCCCCCTGTTGGCTCCGCCCCTGACCGTGCTGGAGCTCTGCATAAATTCGATCATTAGTGCCTTTTTACATTTATTTCAGTTATTATAAATTGATATTATTTTATATATTATATTTTTTTGACCTAGTAATATTTTGTTAATTTTACGATAAAATTTGAAAATTGTTGCCATTTGTTTCTAAAACAAACATAATATGTTATTTTAACTAATAGTAACTATAAATCGAATTAAACAATTACCAACAAATTATTTAAATTTGAGTTCAAGCAAGTTAACACAAAAAAAAAAAAACAATTTCGAGTTCGAGATCACCAAATTAGTAAAAAATCTAATCGAAATGAGTCAAGCTGTTAGGAACGAGTCTGCGTCAAACAAATCATAAGCTACATTCTCACATCCTACCCAAAGTACGGCAAAAGCTTATCTTACAAATATTTCTATTTTTACATCGTTGCAACCAAATTAAAAAGACCGCCAGACTAACATCGTAGTACTTGTACTAGCAGTCTAGCACGTATCCAAGGGCTAAAATAATTAGATAAAAGATATAAATAATTATTTAATCTATACGATCTTAGCTATTGATTATCAATGGCTAGATGTTAAAGATAGATATAAATTTACAAGTTTTTCACATTTAATAGAAAGAAATTTTTCGCTTAATTGATCATGCACTCATTAAAACAAAAAAAAATTATTACTGAATTAATTGTGTGTACTGTGTTTAGAAAGAGAGCATGAAAAATACGAAAATTTTTATTAAAATGATATTTTTTTTTGAAAAAAAAAACACAATGTGTAAAATTTTCTCATGGATGATTGAGATGACGGATAAATTCAAACGGTTCTTTTAAACGAAAATGGAATTTCAAAGACCAGAGACTGGAGAGAAGCCGTGCGTCGCTTCTGTGATTTCTTATTCGGCGACTGGAGAAGTACTGTTACCAAAAAATGGAGAGGAGGTGAACAAGGCTAGAACAAAATTAAAAAAAGTTAAATATTAATTAAGAAACACTGGAACCTGGAGAAGTACTCTCTCTCGTGTCAACGTCTCAATCCCAATCATTGCGCAAGTCGGCAGGGTACAGTTCAAAAATTGCAACGTGTTTTTATCACCTAATTTTTCATTCTCCTACATTTGTAATTTGTAAACTTGAACTGTGTTAGGAAAATAAAATAATTATTATTATCAGGGACATAGGATCCAATTGCAAACGTCCATGTCATCTCTAGTTTTCATTGATACCTACGTCTAGCTTTCTGTTTTATTTTTTATTTTATTTTGTAAAATATTTGTTGTTTCTGAAATATTAATTCATGCACCGAATTAATTATAGTAGTTATGGTTGAAATCTCCAGACGTGAACAGCGCATACAATTGACAACTGCTGATAGATTTGTAGTAATTATCAATTGATAATTAGGCAGGTTTGGTGTGTGCCTTGTGCTTTTCAAAATTCAGATTGTAAAGGTGAGTGCATTTGTTTGAGGTCTGCAGTGCTTGAAACATTGCAAATAAGGGGTGTGTTTGGTATCATTGTTGAATAAGCCTTATTTCGAATAAGGCTTATTCGGGATGAAACCAAACGTGTCCGGAATAAGCCTTATTCAGAATAAGGGCTTATTCAACCCCTTATTCTTATTCAACCATATTGGTGGTATTAGAATAAGGGATTGAATAAGCCCTTATTCCGAATAAGGCTTATTCCGGACGCGTTTGGTTTCATCCCGAATAAGGCTTATTCGGTATTTGTGTTATCTCAATTGAATTAGCTCCACAATTTTATTCTATTGCCCTTCCTAGATCAGCAAATCAACAAAATGCGAAAAAAAGAGAAAGAAAGAAGATTTTTTTTTCTTTTTTTTTGCGTCAGTTTATTACTAGAAAATAAAATATCGGAATGTGAATGTCTTATTAGAAACAAAGAAAGAATAGAGGGATGGCCAGATGTACCGAAATTATTTTATATAGGAATTCAGACGCAAAAAAATTTAATAGAAAGAACTATTATTATTTTTTTTTAATAAGAAGAAAGTTCGAACGCGTTTTATAAAAACGTACAGTCTCTCTCCTTTCTACCCGTTTATAAAACGCACTCGAAGGCTTCGAATGTGTTTTATAAACGGGTAAGAAGGGAATAAATTCACCGCTTCAGTTACGCCTCAAAAGGCTGGTCAGACTTTTGTACCCGTTTATAAAACGCATTCGGAGCCTTCGAGCGCGTTTTATAAATGGATAGGAAGGCGTAAATTTTTCGAAATGGAGTTATAACCGTTTTTTTTTCAAAATTAATAGGAAAATTAATGTGAAAATTTAGGTTACATTTATTTTTAATGTTAAATTTACAATTTTTAAAATATCACATTTAATTTCATATTAATTTTATTTAAAAATGACATTCGAATATTAATTTTGACATTAATATCATTTTGTTTGAATAACTATCAAGAAAGTCACTTGATTTACTGCAATTTTCTTTTTAATGATTAATTTATGATTTTAAAAACTTTTTTAGTAGTTTAGAGTGGTTTTTAGGTTTGCAAACTTTCAAAGTGGATTTTGGAGGTCTAGAGAGCATTTTTTGACTCCGAAAAT
Source organism: Rhynchospora pubera (assembly GCA_028095005.1). Taxonomy (NCBI): domain Eukaryota; kingdom Viridiplantae; phylum Streptophyta; class Magnoliopsida; order Poales; family Cyperaceae; genus Rhynchospora; species Rhynchospora pubera. Next base: position 152,891,959 of record CM051462.1, on the reverse strand, counting down.
GGTTGTTACGGGGTTTCACCCGGATAGAACGTGTAGATCTCGTCGCCAGCTTTCCGGAATGTGCTTGTTTGCCCCAAACGGACCTTCCTATCAAAAATTATGCTTGTTTAAAGTTTTAATGTTCAAAATTTTTTAGTTAAAAATTTATATTTCAATTATTTACATATTATATATTATTTGATTATATATGGCTAACATAAAATAAAAAAAAAAGGAGAGACTACAATGCAAAAGATAAGTTTGTAGAATTAAATAGTAAAAATACAGGGTCATCGGCGAATAATTATTCAAACAAAATGATATTATACACATGTTCAAAAAAAAAAATGTGCAATTAAATGCATATAAAATATGTGTGATATATTTGTTATATCTATTTAATACATCTTTAATTGGAAATAAAATTTTGAGAATTTTGTAAATATGAAACATGCAGGGACCTTGTTGTAAAATATTGTTTTTAATAAGTTAAATGTTGCGGCTTGAATGAAAAATATAAAAAAACTAATAACACGTTTATAAAACGCGCTCGAAGGCTCCGAACGCGTTTTATAAACGGGTACAAAGGTCTGACCAGCCTCAAAAGCGTAACTGAAGCGGTGAATTTATTCCCCTTCTTACCCGTTTATAAAACGCGTTCGAAGCCTTCGAACGCGTTTTATAAACGGATAGGAAGGAGAGAGACTGTACGCTTTTATAAAACGCGTTCGAACTTTCTTCTTATTAAAAAAAATAATAATAATTCTTTCTATTAAAATTTTTTGCGTCTGAATTCCTATATAAAATAATTTCGGCCAGACGTACAAGTTCATTTTTTGCAATGTAATTATGACTGCCAAAAAAACATATTTCATTTAAAAAATTTGCAACGAGGAAAGGAATAAAAACTTAATATATACTATACAAAATTGCTAATTTTCTTTTTTCAGTTTCTAAAACATGCCGCACCATTTATCACATATTTATTCGATTATATTTTGTCTTTTTAATTGTATTAATCGTTTGACTTTTATGTAATGCTTCTTTCTTCTCATTTAGAAAGGATATTGTCTTGATAATTAATTGATAAATTAAAAAATAACAGCATCCATCTTCACAATGCATTTATAAATTTTACTGTATTGAGGAAAGAGGAGAGACAGAATTGTAGCTTGGTAGGATTAGTGAATAGTTGTCCAATATAAAGTTCATACTTAATTTTAAAATGTGCATTCAATAAATTTTGACAACAAGGTTAACCATAACCGATATTGAAATAGCTTTTTTTTAAAAAAAAATAACCACATATTATTACTATGATTTTATTTGCTAAAAAGATAATCTAAACTAGGTAACACCTAAATTCTTGCTTCTTCCATGATTATTCTTCATTCTTATTCTTATGCAACCCAAACCAATAAATCGGAAGAAACAAAAATGACAACAAAAGTACAGAACACACGCAAAACAAAAATACAAAGCACACCAGAAACATACTGCCTTTTTCTGTTGCCTTTCCTTCCTCCTTTCTGTTTTCTGTAACAATTTTAAATCATACCTTAACACGCCCAATTAAAAAAGTCATTGTCCGGTCCTGGTGCCCCAAAAGATTCTTCGCTTACGTGGCATTATATTTTAAATTTAACACCATACTCATGGAAAGAAGTATCAAGTACAAAATTAATTGATCTTAGAAAGAATACAGCCGGGATTTTAGTCCATAAATAATTAAAACGCAATCTTTGCTGTCATTTGTCAAGTTTATAATCTTATTACATGTTTGTGACAGAAAAAAATCGTATACCAAGTGACAACATACTTTCATGTCATTTAGAAGTGATTTGCTAGTGACGCAAGCAGTTAGTTTCAAATGTGTGATCTCACAATAATGAAAAATCAAGTATTATAAACGACTCAGACAATTTTACATATCACTAGCTCCTCTCAAGAAATTGTAATAATACTATTGAGAACTAACTTTTAATTTAATAATAGAGGATAATATATTTTGTGGAGGTCGCGGATTTGAAACACGGTGGAAAGATCCAAATAAGTCGAGTAACTTGATCCCATTTTGTATTAAAATAAAAAGAAAGAGAGAAAGAAAGGCGATATATTAGACAACTTAGCCATAATATCTCAAAAAATCTCTCTAGTATAAGAGAAAAAAAGAATAATAATAATAATAATAATAATAATAATAATAATAATAATAAAAGGAGAGATGAGTGCTTTGCTTTTGATGTCATATCCAAAATTTTAAATTCAATGAATATTGTCGCATTTTATAATTTATAAAATAACGATAAGTTAACATTATGACGTTGCTTCACTATGTAGATTTAGAATTGTTAGCTATCAGCTCAAATATTAATTCGAGTAATATGTAGGTACGTCGTATGAAATAATATTTTGAATTTTACATAATAAATTCTCAATTTTTTTAAGTTGGAAAATTCTAGATTGTTTTGGCTTGTTAATAAGAATGTCAGATGGTTTGTTTATCTAATAACCAACTTCAGCGTAGATGGTTTTAATTAGAAAATAAATATACATTACTAGGGATCATCTTAGATAATTTGAATTAGTGAGATCTAATACAGGCATATTGCTTATGTTGGTTGATTCCGGATACGGTAATAAATTTTGGTATACATTATTACATTAAAATCAATGAAAACCATGCATGCATCAACATCTTTACATTTCCAAGCTCATTTGGAGTTGTGAGTACAAATAATAAAACTTAATTTTGACACAAGCTCCATGTTTATTAAACAATTCCATGCAATGCAAGATGGTGATTATTCGGAGCGTGATCGTTGTAATTATTGAAACCTATTTAGCATCTCCACGAATATTAGATAGTAGAATATTCAAAATTGAACGCATTTTCTATCTAAACCAATTACATGCAAAGTGCAACCGAATGCAGATATAGAACTAATTACATCGTTTGATCCGCTGAGTTTAAATTACCGGTCTTTGGTTGGTCCAACAATTAAATGCGTTCCTTAAATATCGAATTATTATCAAGTGTTCTTATTATTATTTTTTTTCATAGTGCGTCTACGTAATGTAGAAATTTTTTACATAAATTTTGACATATGTCTTATTATGAAAAATTTTACAATGCAACATGTTGTATCGATCTAATCAATCAACATATTTTATAGTTAAAACTTTAATACTTTTGCAAACACTCGAAGAAAAAGCAACAGTTTTCTCTCAAAAGAAACAATGCAACGAGAAATATTAGAAATTACCACTAAGCGTTTTCACTTTTGACAGTTCTTCCATGTGATACAGACATATTGTATAAGATAGCGATTTTTGACATGAATTCGACACACCTCTTCACAAGCGCTATTAATCAAAACTATCTTGTATTTTATATCCTACAATGCAACGCGTTATATCCAATCAATTAACATATTTAATAATTTAAACTTCAAGACTTTTGTAAATGCTCTAGGAGCAATCGATAGTTTTCTCTCCAAAATAAATAATACAACGAGAAATATTGGAAATAACCGCCGAGCGTTTTTATTTTTGATAGCTCTTTCATGTGATACGATGCAAGATAGAGATATTTTTATATGAATCTGACACACTTGTTCACAAGCGTTATTAATCGAATCTATCTACATGTATCTACGTACATAAAAGCAAATTTTATAATGCAACGCGTTATATCCAATCAACCGGCACATATTATAATTTAAAAATTCAAGATTTTGCAAATATATCGAAGAAAGCAACTGTTTCCTCTACCTAAAAAGTTCAAGATTTTTGACACACTTCTTGACGACGCTTAGTCGAACATATCTTATGTGTATTTATTTATGCGAAAAATCCTACGATACAAGGCATGTATCTAACATAATCAATCGACGTATTTTACAATTTAAAAAATTCATGACTTTTCAAATGCTCCAAGAGCAAGCAATAGTTTACCGAAAAGAAACCTTGCAACAAGAAATACTGAAAACCCGTTCGCTTCCCTCCCGTCGTACAAAACTGGACACATCCCATCCAAATTAATAAATAATCCACGTGTGCACGTGGAATCCACGCTATTACCTCCTCTCTGACATGTGGACCTCGAAATCAATGATGTGTGGTACTGTCCGTTAATGACCCTCTCAAGTGATTTAAAAAAGGAGAGGATGCGTTAAACAGTAGGCGGCGCATATAGAAATCACTCCTTTCATCCCTCTTTTCCTTTTCCTTTTCTCTCGCAGCTCTCATTTCTCTTTCTCTCTCTCTTTCTACACCCATTCTCTCCTCTCCTCTTCTCTTTCCACCGATCCCAAATCTCTCCTTCGAGAGAAAGCGCCACAAAAGCGAGGAAGAAGAAGGGAGGAGAAGAGGGAAGGAGAGATGGTCGAGACTAGGCGGAGTACGGCGGCAGCAGCGGCCGCAGGGACCTCGGGGGCAGCGGCGGCGGCGGCCGGAGCGGCGCCTGCGACCTCTCCGTCGCGACGCCGCACCAAAAGGATCAAGGTATGAGCGAGATCCTTTTCTCTTCTCCAACGGGGATTTGTTTCGTCGGTTTTCTCTTTTGCTTTTTTTGGATTGACCTCGCGCCTGTGCCACTCTCCAGTCGGGACACAACAGGAGACTACAGGAGGCTTTTCGGGTCACTCTTGTTCTCTGAGATTGCACACGGGGATACTTGTTGTCTGGTTTTTGTATGTAGTGGTGCGGATGTGAGCTCAGTGGTTTCTGTTCTCCGTGTTTGTTGGCTTATGTTGAGTTTTGTTTTATGCTTTTAATCCAGGTAGAGAGACAAGAGCCTGGGACTGCTGAGCCAGTGCAGGACCCAGTGGAGGAGCAGCCTCCAGTGACGAAATCGAATGGTCCGTTTATCATAATTCTCAGTGATCTGTGCTTTTAATTGCTCCATTTTATTGGTTTCATCTGATACATTCGTCTCCTACATCAAAAGTGTATAAGAAGTATGGTGATACTTTGTGTAATCAGACAACAGGGGAATTATTTTTTATGGGCTTAGCCTCTCACTCAGCGTGGGAAGTTCACATTGCAGGGAATTGCCAAATCAAGGGGTCCTAAGCAAGTTCATGTTTGAAATAGTAGTTATTGGGTACTTTCGTCTTTTGTTTGCTGTCACTTAAAAATCTTCCCAAGTTTATTATTTATGAATAAGATTTGTTTGGACTAAATACAGAGAGGGTAGAGACAGAGCCATCGGTGAAGAGTGCGGACCCATTGCAATTGCCTAAGAAGAGAAATAACAAAGGGCTTCCCAAGGCTACTTCCCCACAGGCATGGGGCAAGCTTCTCTCACAATGCTCTCAGGTTGTTTTTCTTTTTCAAAATTTGATGAAATTCCTGGACTGTTCCTACAAAAATGCAATATACATGTACATCCTCTCAAATTCTCTTTAAAATATACCCTAATTGTTTTTCTGTTCACCCTATGTTTAATAAGACATGGCCAGCAAGGAAGATTACATAGGATTTCTTTTTTCCCCCTCTTTTGGAATAAAGGGAAAATCAAGGGGTCAGAGATTAGGAGAGGCACACATGTTAATTGGGTAAATGCAAAATTTGTTGATACTTTGCTGGAGCATATATGAACTCACTCCTTTCTATTTTGCTTCTGTTTGGATTAGTAGGGTAAGCACTTAACTCTTGTCTGACTATTTTTTAAAATTTTATCAAGGATCCACACCTACCAATTTCTGGGACTATGTTTACTGTGGGCTATGGTCGGAAATGCAACTTGCGGCTGAGCAATTCATCTGGAGCTTCTACCATTTGCAAATTGCGACAAGTTGATGTAAGAAAAAACAAAAGTATGGTTACAGTATTAGCTCATTTGTAGCCAAGCTACGTCAACACATTGTCAAGTTCATATCTGTTGTGCTAGATGTTACGTTGCAATGGATATCCCATTTTGTTACGAGTTTTGGTTGGGAGTAGAAGGAAGAAGAGAGACAGAGAGATAAGAGAGACTATTTGTTATTGATTTCTGCTTAAGAATTCTCATACAATACTAATACTCATTATATAGAGTATTTTCTAATATGGTAACAATTAGAAATATAACAACTATTGTAAACTAAGGAAAGATACATAATATCAAATAATATCTAATAATTCTAATTTCATGGAAACTAGAATCTAAATTATAATCTATGATATTATTTCCTTAAAGGACCGGTAACATTTCCCCCGTCCATGAGAATCAGCTTGTCCTCAAGCTGAAAATGGATAATGGATTATCCAGGCGCTTCATTGGCATCATTGTCCACGACCTCTTGCCATAATAGTCGCTTGCGCTTATGGCCCCTTGTGTACAGTTCATCACAATTGAAGCACAAACCCTTTTGACATCTCTCAGGCACTTCGAATGAGATGGGACGACATAAACATTGACATGGTAGCGCCATCAGTTCAGGAGGTTCAAGAAAAATACTTGTGGCAGGAGTCATACAGTAGCAACACTCCAAAGCATGAGCTAAGCTCATGGCATGTTGCAGGTCAAAATGCTTATGTAACTCGACATCAGTTCGAAGAGGGTTTGAGAGGCCATCGGTGAAAACGTGCATTTGTTGAGTTGGAGTAACCAAATCAACAGTGAAAATATGCATCTGTGTAGTTGGAGTAACCAAATCAGCGGTGGCGCGAGATTGTGGACGGTGGTTCTCATCTGTTTTGGGAGGATGCTCTAATGCGAGCAAACGATCTTCAAACAGAGTTAGGCGACGCATGATCTCGTTCTGACCATGGAGAAGTTGTTGGAAGGCAACAAAGACATCGAAGGGTGGGATCTTATCATTGGACATCTTGACTGTTTGGATCTTTTTGGTCTCTGATACCAAATTGTTACGAGTTTTGGTTGGGAGTAGAAGGAAGAAGAGAGACAGAGAGATAAGAGAGACTATTTGTTATTGATTTCTGCTTAAGAATTCTCATACAATACTAATACTCATTATATAGAGTATTTTCTAATATGGTAACAATTAGAAATATAACAACTATTGTAAACTAAGGAAAGATACATAATATCAAATAATATCTATAATTCTAATTTCATGGAAACTAGAATCTAAATTATAATCTATGATATTATTTCCTTAAAGGACCGGTAACACATTTCTAATAATTTTGGCAGAATATGAAATTGATCTTTGATGTTTACTTTTTCTTGAACTGTAGAGTATCTAATATAATTTGTTATTTAGTTCCACATAAATTTGGTAAAAAATTTACTAACTGTTTATACTTTTTGTAGATTAGATTAGCTATACGAGATTATATTTATCTAAAACGGTTTGTAATTTTTTTTGAGATTTTATATGGTACCATAAGCTACTATACAACTGTACGTTTTCTGGTCAGGTCTGTATGATCTGAATTAAGTCTATGCACAATTAGGTTGGTCTTGGGTTATTGCATGAATTGTGCGACTATGATCATGCAAGGTTGGTTGGGGATCGTCATCTCCATATTGAAGTACCAATATTCCTAAAAAAAAAAAAATAAGAGCACTGACATGATCACAGAAAATTATTAAAATTTGAGATGACTGTGCTATGATAAGAGCAAACATGATGCGTTGCTAATTTTTTTTCCTCCCTCCTTTATGGGCTAAGCGTGATGGCACTCCAGTTGTGATGCTTGAGAATGTGAGCTCAAAGGGGCATGTGCGTGTAAATGGCAAAACCCTGGATAAGGACTCTGATATAATGTTGACAGGTGGAGATGAGGTGGTTTTCAGTTCCACTGGGAGACACGCTTATGTATCCTTCTTATCTTCTTTATATTAACAAGAAGTACAAATGGTTATCCTGTTGTTAAGTTCTCTTATTACAATTAACAGTCAATTTGTGTAAGTATTGGTTTCAGCTATTTGCAATTAAGACAAAGGTTAGCATCATTATGCTGGAGCATATTTTCTTCATTGCGTGTATTCTGTATTACTATGCACGTGATACTTACCATTACCGGTCTATAAGGACTTCCTTTACAGGTATATACCACTAGAAAGTTGGTTCTATGTTGGGATTATTATAAGGTACAATACAAGCATCTTACAATTAGATTGGTTGGAGAACCCCTCAATACAGAACTAAATAAAATAAATAAGAATACTATCAATATCAACATGAATACCAAACAACCAACCACATGATATTAAAACCAGTAAAAGAGACCAAATAAAAATACAAAACCACAAAAATATAAATATATATAACATTATCCAGTATGTCTTAAAGCAGAGGCAAATCAGTGCTCCTTAATGCACATCTATAGATATTTCAGCCACTAACTTCAGGGGAGAAACAGAGTGCTAAACCAACATTTTCTTCGTCCCGATGCATGAGTGGTGGGATGGCACAGAAAGTTGCCTCAAGATTTGAGTCAAAATCTAAGGAACATTCAGCTGCTGCAGCCAAAGGTACTGCTATTCTTGCCTCCTTTGGGGTGTACAAGAAGGACTGCTCCGCCCTTCCTCCTATCGCTCCTCATGGTGAGATCATTTCACTAATGTTTATTGGTTTTTTATGTGGTTGGTGCTATTTGTAGCAACCAACATCGATCATTGATTGGTACCAACAGGAGAAGAAGTGAAATAACTGCATATTAGACACCTTGAACCAAAACAATCTTTTATTTATTTTTATCGTCTCTCTTCTGGTACAATCCTGTTTTGCTATTTGTAAAAATGTAGTTTCTGTAATACAAATGAAGTATCCAAATAAAGTTGGCAATCACGTGTGTTCTCAAAAGAAATTTAAAGGCATTAGGATCGCTTTGTCCTGACCTTACTCACCTATTAGTGTGTCAAAATATCATGATCAGGGGCCATGATACAGCAATTTGCCTGGTTTGCGTTGAGTAAAGATTGTCAACTTTACTGGGCAAAAGCAAGAGGTGGAGTAGGAGTAGTGTTTTCACTAATAACTATGTACCCAGAGCTATGGCCCTTTAGCTGCCACAACCACATCAAAAAGTACCTGATATGGTTTTCTATCAGGTAAGTGGGGTATATGTCATTTGAGATGTTAAAGAAGTTGTGATTTCAATTTTCCTTGTTAAATGGGTGGATGCTATTTGCGCAGAAAGACCATAAGGGACTGTGTATCACAAGCCTTCATTGAAAGATGTTACCAGCTAGCAGCTCTGGCTTTATATAGTGATCAGAGGGCTGCATTTAGTTTGGATTTGCAAATGTGCGACTAAAGAAATGCTGGACCCAGAACCAGTATATCAGTGGTTGATATTTTTCGTTTTGACTGTTAAACACAACTTGTTCTTACTTATCCTTCAGGAAACTCAGAAACAGCATATGTTGGCAGTCTCTACAAGCTTCTAGCAGATCAAAGAGATATCATTACGGCATCATCAAGGCCCCAAGCATTGAAAGAAACTCTGAAACAATCTGTTCTGGAACCCAGCGAGATCCAATGCTCCTTGGATGACTTCCCCTATTACCTCAGGTGTTTTACAGTTAATTAATCATGCAGAATGTTTAAATTATGTGGGCAGATCATGTTAAATTGGTAATGAGTGAAGGATGAGAAGAACATCTGAAAAAAAAATTATGGAAGAAAAGCTGAAAATAAATAAGTCAAATTAAATTGTGCACTGGCGGAGTTTAGTCTAGATTTAGTCTGATTTTGTCAAAATCACTAACGGCTGACATTGAGTCCAAATTGATTGATATTGGACCTAATCTGCTGTGATTAGAAATTAATATTTATCTTAGATCTCTTTAACTGCTATAATGCCTACCTTTTGCCCATGAGGAAAAGATTGGGGTCTGATTTCCAGGAAAAGTTTTGAGCTACATTTGGTACTTGTTTATTACCAAACATTAGCTATGCTAATTGGTTAATTAATAGGTCAAGCAGTCAAATTAGTTAACTCGGCTAATGGAAGTAATTTTCTTTTGGTTGGTTCTGGATACATACTATTGAGTAGTTTCTTGTGTGCTGGAATGTCAAGTTTATATGAGGGCCCAGCATTATTTGGAATCTTGAAAGATATGAGTGTATCATTTGAGTAAATGCTGTGCCGTCTATCCTTCCTTTTCTTATATTGCTCTCTTATACTACCCTGTTTATAACTCGTGTTTAACTTAATTTTAATTCCCTTTGCATCATTATCTCTTATATTCCTAAAACACGAATGAACACCTAGTTTTGCTGATCCTATAATGCCTTTATTTTATTTGTAACAAAGTAGAAGAAAAATTTGAAGAACTCTTATCTGGTGCTATGTTTGTCAAGAGATCTGTTTTTTTTTTTCATTTTATTTCGAGGAACTGCCCTAATTTATTTATTGATTGTTTTTGCGATACAATTGTAACACTAGTTGTTATTTATTAATATTTTAACTAATTACATTATGGTAATGCAATGTCTTTCAGTGAGAACACAAAGAATGCAATTGTTGCTGATGCATTTGTTCACCTCAAATGCAAGGATTTTCAAAAATTGACGAAAGATATCTCATCTTTGAGCCAGCGTATGCTATTAACTGGCCCTGCAGGTATTTACTGTTGACAAAAAAAATGTTTTGCATATAACAGTTGGTAATTAATTTTATATAATTTCTGTAAGAGATCATTGCTTGATTGTATGTGGAGGAAATACTGATCCCAATTTTTCTTTCAAGCATGTTAACAACTTCAGATAGTTTCTTATTAATGGGCATTTGTATTTACACAACTCACGGTGTACGCATGACCACCAAATGAGTTGTAATAATTAACTAAGATGAAATATACATGAAGAATAAGATTACAAGCTGTTATTACAACAACAACTAAGCCTTTTTTCTTTTTTTATAGGGACTGAGATTTATCAAGAAACTATTGGGAAAGCTCTTGCTAAGCATTTTGAGGCTCGTTTTCTTATGGTTGATTGCCTACATTTACTTGGTGTAAGCCACATTGTATCAATTATATCTGCAAGTAATAACATGGGTTTTCTCCGACTGAGTTTTGGGAGGAACAATCCCAATTCCTTCTCATGTTAATTGGTGAATATATAGATCGAAACGGGTTGGATAATATATGCTTTGAACCCATCCCATAACCAGAAAATTGTATCGGATAACAGTATCAGTATTCGGATGGATGCTGATGTCCCAAGGCAGTAAGAATTCACATAAAATATTGGCATTAGGAAGCAGATGCATATAGGAAATTGGGTTATTGTCCATCTTAGAAATGTAAAGAAATCCATGTTTCAGGATCAAAATTTTCCTTGTAGGTACCATTAAACTTGTATACAGAATTATGGATAATATTTGGATATGTAGATATGGATGCCAAAATTGCCTATTACTTAAGGTCCATTGTTCAATTTTTTTTTTCAAAACTTGATACTGTATATATATATATATCCTTTTACATGATATGATATAAAAAGTTGATTCTGTTATAAGGTTGATATGCTTGTTCATACAATAATATTACTACTATATATAATCATACTTTGTAAATTGTTCGCATTACTTTCACCTTTTCTCAAGCAATAAGTTTGTTCTTGTCATTGGCAGTACCTGCTTTGCTGTTCAAATTATCCTTACACATATTCATATCAGGTCACATCTGATTTACCTGTTTAATATCTGAACTGTATCTGTCCAAATATACCAATGTCTTCATTCATTTTTGGAAAGCATTGTGGATACAGCAATGGCTTGACCACTGTCCGATCCAATTCCACCCAGAATGTGGCATATTTATTTGGGATTAAACAGTGGTTTTTAAATGGTTTCAGGAACAATTGTTGAAAGGCTCGGAACCTTATAAAGAAGGTAACTTATTAAACTGTAGTTAAAAATGTAAATTATTGGTTGGAAATGTAAATTTCGTTTGTAGAGATAGTATCTCTTATGTCTCTTACGCTTTAGGCCCCTTCATCCCATTCAAAATAAGGCTGAAGTGAACATGATTCTTTTTAAGAAAATTTTCTACAGGCACTTTCCCTGAAGATACAATTATGATAAATGGGTCTACATATAATTTACAAAACAACTGTCTGATGCATCATCTTATTTTAGGTGATCGAGTAAGATATGTTGACTCCTCATCATCTCCTGGCTATTATCGCACAAATAGGTGAGCAGATTTATTGCACTCTTTAAGATAATAGTAAGGGTGATATTAATAGTATTGTACTTCTTGATTATGAACTGTACGTGTCAGCAACTGTTAAGTACCAAACCATTAGTTCACGAGCCAGAAGGTGCAAAATGAAATATTACCCAGCATGCGTCACCCTCTAGATCTTTTAGAAACCTGTAAATTTGTGGCTCTTCCTCATGTTGTGCTTGAATAGCCTGTGCCTTATTTGCAGACTAGACTGTAAAAAATTGAAGATAAGCAAAAAATGATTGAAGTGCTTCTGATGTGCTATTATTAGCTTATCCAAGTAATTTGATGGTTTGTTTAAGTTGAAAGCCTACATCAAATGGTTTTCGACTTTTAGCTGCCTGTATATGCGATAATTCTTGTTTGAATTTTATATTAGGTTTCAATTTTAGAACTTAATTGCAAATGAAACTTAATTCAGAAGACTATTGTTTTTCTTATTCCACTGTTGTTCTTTCTGCTTCAAATAGGGGACCTGAGCATGGACAGAAGGGGAAGGTGATGCTTGCATTTGAAGATAACGGATCTTCCAAGGTTGGGATTCGGTTTGACAAGAAAATATGTGAAGGAAATGACTTAGGTGGGCTTTGTGAAGAAGATCATGGTTTTTTTTGCCCTCGTAAGTCCCAAACACTATTTTTGTTTTGTTTGGCTACAAACAACTCACTTTTATTTACTCCAGCAAAGTGTCACAGAATACATAAAAGGAAAATAATTCATTCTACATGAAGATATGCCAAGTTATGGGCCAGGAATTACATAAAATAAAAACAATAACCTGCCTAATGGTACCACACAGACCACAGTGCCACCTCTTTTTTGAACTTGAAGATATTTGATGCAAATAAATTAATTCTAGACTTTTATATTGGTTTCAGCGGACCAGCTTCGCCTTGATGTGCCAGGATGGGAGGATTCTGAGAAACATCCCTTGAGTGAGTTGGTTGAGGTTGGTGCGATAATCTTTGTATCACTATATTATACATTTATTATTATCATGATGTATTATAATTATGTTTTTATTCTAACTATGATGTGTGCATCATTGCACAACAAGGTAAATTGTACTTATCCTTGGAATAAAGCTGTTCCATTTCTTAGTTGTTTTCTACAAGGGATCAAAGAGGGTAATTTGGTATAAACTTTAATATCCCAAAGGAGTTGATGCGAAATGCCTTGTTTCTTTTTGAAGGGTTGTATATTATATGATGGGGCTGTCTTGGGGGCATGATAGAACGTTGTTTTTTTTTAAATAGTGTTTTTTTTTTCCCTAAAGTTTGCTACAGAAGAAGTGCAGAAGGCACCATTGGTTGTATTTCTTAAGGATATTGAGAGATTCATAACGGGAAGTGCAGAGACACACCAGACTGTTAAGAACAAGCTAGAATCGGTCCCTGCTGGCATTTTTATTATTGGGTCCCATATTCAGCCTGACACTCGCAAGGAAAAGGTTCTCTCTCTCTCACACACACACACACACACGCGCGCGCGCTGTGATGTGTGGTAAGCACCAGCTTGCTGTATTTCATTGGATCAAGCATGATGTTTATTGTTGTCTAGGTTGTTTGGTGTTTACTTTGTGACCTGGAACAACTGTAATGTGGCCTTGAACATGAAAAGTGATGCTTACTCAAGAAATCACAAGAAGTGTTCTATGCACTTTACTTTCTGTTTGCATGACTTCTTTTTCATTGTTAATTGTCTTCAATAATTATAATGGTTTTGGTTTTGAAATTATTTTTTTCTAGAGATGGGTAGTTGCATAATTAATGCATGAGCTAAGGTCAAACGACAATCAAAACAATGTTTTGGAGTTCCTATTACTGTGTGTTTTATTTGTGTATATGCGGTATTGTAAAACTAATGCTAGTTTATATTTGCAGTCACATGGTGGAAGCCTTTTCTTTACAAAATTTCCATGCAATCAATCTCTATTTGACTTTGCACTCCAGGTGTGCTTTTCTATAAATTAAAACTAAAGTTTTCAGTGGAAATTCTGTTAGTAAGCTATAATTTGGTTATGCGTTTGGTTTATTTATTTATTTTTTCAAATGTGGGTTTATACTTCTTTTTTTCATGTTTAACCTTGATTCTTGTTGTTGTCAACAAAGGAAGTTGTGTTATTCAAATTGCTTCAGTCCTGTTCTTTGAGACCAATAGACAAAGAAGGAAGGGATAATTCTAGAGGATTAATGTTCATTCTTTATTAGTAGATGTCCATACCTTTGAACAATGTCCTATCCACTTTTAACCTGGCCCGGGTTGATATTGGATTGTCACATATTCCCTGTCATGCTAAAACGTAAATATATTTTTCGGCATGCAGGATAGCTTCAGATCACATGATAGAAATAAAGAGACGAGTAAAATGATGAAGCAATTGACCAAAATTTTCCCAAATAAGGTTACCATTCAGCCACCACAGGTATGCTTTAATGTTGTAAATAAGGAAAACATAGTAAACTATTATTACTTTCTGATTTATAATTAAAGTACAAGAAACTGAAAGTTTTGAATTTATTGTAGGAAGAAGCAGAGCTCTCTGATTGGAAGAAACGACTGGAAAGCGATGTTGAGACTCTTAAAGTCAAGTCTAATATTCAAAGCATTCGTTCAGTATGCTCAATCTCTAGCTCATATTCAAACACATGTTTTATTTTACCGTGATGTTGGATATTGCTATGAGGTTTTTGGATGGCTGTGCTACTACACTTGAATTGAACTTATGTTTTGTTACTCTTCAGTTCTTGAACAAGGCTGGCCTGGAGTGTGATGATCTGGAGAAAATATCCATTAAAGACCAGACCCTCACTGGTGACTGTGAGTATAAACTCAAATTGTTTTTTACAGATTTGGTTGTCGAGCTGTACTTGTTTTCTAATATAAGTTAAATACCTTATCTGTTGTCTTGATGGAAAAGCCAAACATGATGGAGAATTTTTGTAAAATATTTTTCTTACCATAGGGAAAAAAAAATAAATGAATTACCTCTTTCAGTATTGTGTGGCTCTTGTTCTAGGAAACATATATATGAAATAGTGGTAAACTTTGAAAATTTTATAAAAGGATGGTATGCTAGAAGGTTCCTAAGCAAACTTTTGAGGATGTGGGTCGCATGTTGTCATATACTCTCTTTCTATGGTTGTTTAGGCGTGGATAAAATAGTTGGATTTGCTGTTAGCCATCATGCAAGGAATGCAAACTGTGATACAGCAACTTTGGATGAATCTAAACTCGTGATCTCTAGCGAAAGGTATGCTGTATATATTCTTTTTCAGTTTGTTTTTACTGTTGAAACTTGTTGCCTGCAAAATAATGTCTGTTGTATAAATACTTGCAGTATCCTGCATGGGCTTAGCATGTTACAAAATATGCAGAGCGACTCCAAGGGCACAAAAAAATCTCTCAAGGTGGTATTCCTTTGATTACAACACAAGTACTATATATATCAAATATGAGCTTGGATCATAGTTTCAGCAAATACCTGGCATTGGGTTCCACTAAATCTGTGATGGAATAATATTGTACCATATTTTGTATATGGAGTTGTTTGGAAAGATTCTGTTCTGTGTGCACTATTTGTGCACTCAAATAAACCTCCAATTAACAGCAATAATGATTGAGATAGCATGATCATTAAGTACAACAAAACAGATTAATAAGTGCATTCAAGTAATACCACCTTTCTTATGCTTTAGTTTTCTTTCCTAGTCGATTAGTATGTTTCACATTGTAGGATGGAGGAAGTAAACTTAGCCAAATTATGATCCTGGGGAGTATAAAATAAGTCATAATTACATATTGCTGCATCAATTGTTTAACTAATGATATAAATAGGATTTAATTGAGGCTAAGTACACAACTAAAGTTTATGTGAGAGTATTAGCTGATGGTGAAAAAGTGAAGCAATAAGGAATATTGGTAGCTAACCATTAAGGTACCTCCAAGTACTAGCCAAAAACTTTATGCATTTCTAAGTAGTACTTATATACAGTTGATGGCTCTTTGGTGATGGTCTTGAAAAAATTGTACAACTTGAGTACACTTCAAAACAAAAAGGGCAGGAAAGAAACGGGTTATTACTTCTTCTGATCATGCCTAATGTAATTTGTTTACAGGATGTGGTTACAGACAATGAATTTGAGAAAAAGCTTCTAGCTGAGGTTATCCCTTCCAGTGAAATAGGGGTCAGCTTTGATGACATTGGGGCTCTCGAGAAGGTCAAGGAAACCCTAAAGGAGCTTGTCATGCTGCCTCTTCAGAGGCCTGAATTGTTCAGAAAAGGACAATTGATGAAGGTATGGTAGGATGTTCTTTTTCCTGATGATTGTATGAACCTGTTTGTTGTAGTATGAGAAAAACCAAGGACACGAAAGAATGAATCAATGTATTCTGCTACAAAGCCCAAAAACATTACACTTGAACATACTAAAAAAAGCATAAGCTCTGTTGTTTCATCATGAAATGCATGTGAGATGTCACCTATCTCGCTTCCTGCTGCCCTTTTCTTCATTAGTTTTGGAGCTTATCAGATTTTATTTTTTTTACTGAAGGGACAAGAAATTGTATAGAAATTTCGTTTTGCATAATATGGAGAAAGTAGGAAAATGTTCAGTCTTATGGGGGTGTATGTGTGATATTTCTTATTTCTTGTTGGGTTGTATGTGGTAGTTTAAGGTTATGCAGGAGTCCACATGAATTTGCCTACAAGTTAGGGGAAAGGTGTGTTTGCAAATAGAAATAAAAAAAAAATAGAAAACCCTATAAATTCTAGAATATAAGCTAGTGAAAAGGATTGCAAAATTTCTTTTCAAATGCTATGGCAAATAATAACTATGAATGAACTTGTTATGACTGTTTTAGCCATGCAAGGGGATATTGCTTTTTGGTCCTCCGGGGACAGGAAAAACAATGCTTGCTAAGGCTGTGGCGACAGAAGCTGGTGCCAACTTTATTAACATTTCCATGTCTAGCATCACCTCTAAGGTGAATTTTTTTTTTCAAATATTTATTTGTCATGCTGAATAATTTCTTGTTGATTATGCTGATTCGCAATTCTGGATTTTAACAGTGGTTTGGTGAAGGAGAGAAGTATGTGAAGGCTCTGTTTTCGTTAGCTAGCAAGATTTCTCCTAGTGTCATTTTTATTGATGAGGTAAGGGTGCTTGCATTTTTTGGCTACTAATTGTCTTACCAATTTGGTTACTTTGTTTTAGCTATCAGTGGTCTTGTTATGTGAACTGGAGACTAGGTTTGTTAAAGCATTTCATTTTCAACTCAAAATGTGCCAAACAAGTGTAAGCCTATGAAAAAAATAAGAAACAATGAATCATTATGTAAAACCATCAATGTTCTGTTAATGATAATTTGAGGTGAATGTGCTGTAAATCAAGAAAACAAAATTTGTAGGTTGATGGTTTTTTGGGAAGGCGAGAGAATCCCAGTGAGCATGAAGCCATGCGAAAGATGAAAAATGAATTTATGGTGAATTGGGATGGGCTCAGAACCAAGGATAAAGAGCGTGTCTTAGTGCTTGCAGCGACAAATCGGCCCTTTGATCTTGACGAGGCTGTAATAAGAAGGCTTCCCAGAAGGTATTTATTTATTTTTTTGGTTTTCCTGTTAGTAAATTTTGGTGGTCTTCCCTGCAAAACATCTGAATGTTTATTTATGACTGTGCAAGTTGTTAGATGCTATTTTTGCTTAAAACATGGTATGTGACATCCCAGTCTACATAACATTTTAAATTAACCATTATTTATGGCTGCCTTTTTTTTTTTCCCCGGATGTTCCCATATTAACCATTATTTTCCCAAAATTTGTTTTTCCTCTGAATAAATGAGGAAGTATGGTGAATTTTTTTTCTCTTTTTTTTTTCTGTTTTATTGTTGAATTTGAAGATATTAAGCTGGATTATTATTATGTTTTTCACTATTACCATGTTTTGAGGATTGAGACATGCCCAATTCTGAAAAGAAGGATAACAAAGTGATGTTTGTTATTTATTACAGAGGAAACAATATTGATATGTTTAGGTACTTTTGATACCATAATGAAAATGTGCAAGACAAAAAAAAAGTTGTCCTAATATGTCTAGCAAAAGGTTTTAAATAAAGATATAACCCTCCTAATGCTGTGATCCACAAGTTCTAGGGAGGGGATGGAGGTGGAGACTTGTAATATTTACCTCCTATATTCCCCAATTTGAAGGGGACCAAAAAAATATTCCTATATCGAAGGTCAAGGAGATAAAATTCTTTCTTTTCATTACGAATTATACCATCTAAATTGCCCCCCACTCCCCACCCACCACCACCAAAAAAAAGGTTTTGTGGGCAAGACCTAAGGAATATAGGAAGATGGTAGGTATATATACACATAGGAGGAGGTTCCTTAGGAGTTCAACGAGACACTTCTAAATAAAAAAAAAATGATTCGCATCTAAGGTTTTCTAGAGCTCATGTGTGATGGTTTATGTAGTCAATCAACTGATATATACTTGTATCAACATAAACACAATGGACTGAATGTCAATGGAGTATGTGATCTTACTGGCCCTTTTAAATGCAAATATTTTGACAGATTGATGGTGAACTTACCAGAGGCACCAAACAGAGAAAAGATACTAAGAGTAATACTTGCAAAGGAAGAGCTGGCTGATGATGTGGATTTTGAGGCACTTGCTAATATGACAGATGGTTATTCTGGAAGCGACCTCAAGGTTAAAGTTCTAGTTTTTATTACTTTCACTTTTTTGTAGTTGTATGAATATATTTTTGTCTTTCACTTATATATCTTTGATAATAGCTGCTATACTGGCTAGGTTATTGTATACGTAGCCTGGCATATGTAGGAAGAAACCATTGGACCAAGATATCTTTTAATAATAAAAATTTCAGGAAGACATTGATTAATTATTTATTGTGTTGAACTTTCTGGGTCATAATATTTGTATCTTAATGTTTTAAAACTTCAATTTCAGAATCTCTGTGTCACTGCTGCTCACCGCCCTATCAGAGAACTTCTGGAGAAAGAAAAGAAGGCAAGTTGAATTTCACGTAACAATTTAGTTAGAATTAGAATTAAAAGGACTAAAAACTTGTAATATTCTCGGTGCATGACCATGTTCCAAATATATGGGGAGAGGATAAACATGAAGTTTTTGATTTTGACTTTTTTGGACCGTTTCAGGTTTTTGTTAGCAATGTACTGGTTTCCATCCCCAAAATAGTTATTTTACCTGGTTAATGTGGGTCATACTGTCCATTAAGTCTTTACCTTGATAACAACAACAGTGAACAAATGGTAGTTGAAAAGAAGGAATATCATATCTCAATATAGTACATCATGTGGCACACTTGAAGAAACCTTTGTGAAGATTCGTCTATTCTTTTTTCTGTCCTATGTTTTTTTTTTTTAAAAAAAAATTCCACTCAATACACATAATATAAGTATGTATATATATTATTTTTGCAGGAGCAAAGTATTGCTGAAGCGGAGAATAGGCCACTACCTCCATTGCATGGTAGTGGTGATCTGCGTTCCCTCTCCTTGGCCGACTTCAAGTTTGCTCATGAACAGGTTTTGACTTTATATCATAGAAAATTTTGGTTAAACTTTCTAAGGCGCCATTCCTCTATCAAATAACATTTGTGATTGCTGTACTGTCAAGGCAAATCTGGTTCTGGCACAGATAGGCTGAAATTCCAACTTGAACCAGATTGCAAATTGACTCCATAAATTTCTTGACTGCCAATTTGTGTTAATTGGGTATAGGTATCGGCTAGTGTTTCCTCTGATTCGACAAACATGAATGAGCTTGTACAATGGAATGATCTTTATGGTGAAGGCGGGTCTAGAAAGAGAAAGGCTCTGAGCTACTTCATGTAACCAATAATAGCTCTCATTTTTGTACATCCCAGAGAAATAGGCATTGATGTTTCTCCCCTGCCCCCCCCCTTCTGCCTCAGCCCTAAATTTAATAATATATTAATGTATGGTATATTTAGTTGTCCTAGTTATGGATCATTATTCAGAGTTATGTTGTATTATTAGTTGGAGATTCAAGGATCTTCATCTGTCGTACACTAAATGTGCATTATTAGTTCTAATATAGCCTTCGTCTTATATTTATACATATAGAATCCTGAAATAACCAGCTCTAATTATCTTTTATGTATTAATTGACCCCCTTTTTACATGTACAGTTGAATATATCACCAACCTTCAGTTTCCAGTTGTAGATGTACATGAAACTAATGCGTGTAGTACAGCATATTCGTATGCGGTTAACCGTCACTATTCAATTTTGCTCTAGTTTAATCGCGGTGTTATTTTATTTTATTTTTATAGCTCTGAGGTAATTTCCATGTAGTACTGTATCTGCTCAAACCGGCTGACCTTTTAAATTTCAACCTTTCTATATGGATGATATAGATGAAGTTGTGAACACATCCATTCATGTTTTGCACGCTCATTTTTGTTTGCCATAACATGCGTCCTTGTTCTTGACGAATATTCGAATGTAAAAAAAAATGAATAATGCAGTATCATTTAAAAGTTCTTTTGAGAATAAAAACGTAATTCTTATTTTGCTGCAAAGAGATCGAAATATGTTGATCATCAATATTGATTATGCAGGTTCGGAAAAAAGTTGCTTTCCCTTCCCTTACATGTATTACGAGTTGGATTCTTTTAAATCTAACATAATGCTTAAAAAAAAAATAAAAATAAAAATCAGAACAGAGATGAAAGAGTTTTTTTTTTTCGCCTGCAATAATGAATGTCATATTAATTCCGATGTTTTTTAGTAACTATTTAGGAATAACTATGGTTAGAAAACGTAAGAAGGCAGCCTTTATTATCCATTTTTTTTTGTATTTTATATAATTATTATATTTCATTTTGATTATTTTCTAAATTTTACTAACTATACTATATATAAAGCAAACATCGCATGGTACGGATCTTTCAATTATTTGATATTACTTTTAAATTTCATTTTGAAGTATACTCAATATAATATTCCTCGGACGGGACGATATCTCCATGACAAAAATAGCATATTTTCCCCTTGATCGTTTGGCAATTATGCTGTCAATATTATATTCCTCGGACGAGACTATATCTCCACGGGGAAAAGAACATTTTTCCCTTATCGCTTGACAATTATGCAGTCTGCATAATCCTTTTTCGTCTGTAACTAATGTGTAATATGAGATAATATTAGTGCAACCTCCATCCAGATGAAAGATTAATAAAAGAGTTGTACATTGAAGTGATAAAATAATAGTCAAACCGTACCGGCTGGGGCAGATCTAGGGGGTGGCGGGCATAGGCCTGGTCTACGTCGAGAAAAAAAAATCAGTATAAAATGTTAAAAATATCGTGCTAATTTTGTTATTTTATATGTCCGATCTACTTTAATATTGAAATCCAAATTACAAAAGCGCAATTGAAATCGGGCGTCGACAATTCGACCTACCCTACCTTACGATCCTAGTTCCGCTCCGGCGTACCGGACTTGGTATCAAGTCCCGTGAGGCTGTTTTCTTCCCTTGTTTACCCTCTTAGGCTCCGTTTGGATTGTTTAGGAATAAGAGGAATAACCTATTCATAGGCGGAAAGTATCGGAAAGTGTGTAACTTTGTGAAGAGTTTGGATTGTTTATAATAAATTTACGTCTAAAAAGAAGCTATTTTTTCTATTCCCATACGATCCAAACGGGCAATAAAAGCAGATCTCAAAGGGCCCCATGCACCAGCCACCAAGGAGACAAGTTCTCGACTCTTGAGCTAGGATGCAATTCAAAATTCAAACCCGTTACCGTCTAACTGTGACAGATTGTTCTCTCTGTAATTGTTGGATAGCAAAAGATGCAAATCAAAATTTTTCCAAGAAAACTGGAACTACTTTATTGCTTTTCTTGAAGCTGGGTTCATGCAATTTTAACAAGGCATTCTGGCAAACAAAGGAAAGAAAAGAGAACACAATGTTACCTGCACACACACACAGACACTCACATAGATGAGTCTTCAGTTTCTCTTCAAAGGTTTCTATCTGACATCCTGGACTTATAACACACCAACAAACCAAATTATTCGTATTGACCTTCTTTAATCTTATTTAGCTCTTTATTATCCTTTAACATCTCTGTCCTGACCAATCATAGTGGTTGGTACTTGATTGAGCATGCTTATCAAATTTTGGTACATCAAAGGTTTCCCTGACGTATTGGATTTTGATAAAATAGTAAGAGTGGGGTACATCTTGAGACTCATAGTAAAAGACATAAAGACCAGCTTCTGTCCTTTTTGGCTTATTGTATCTTTCTCTTTCCATCTTTTTGTTCTCTTATAATTAATAAACTACTTGAACCGGTGTGGTAAATTGTAAAGATATTACTATTAAGTAATGCAAATATTAAGACATAGGCAAATTGAAGCCAGTCTACTTCCATTTTTTGTTGGGTTCAATATACTCTGCTTCTGATAGTATATTTTTACATTCTAATACGCTCAACCTGTAGATTGGAAATACTATATGCTTTTCTGACTTAAGATACTTTCTGGTCAATACCAAAATATCTTGCTAGCTTAATTATTTGCAGTGGGGCCCTCATCTAGAGCTCTCCCATTTCCAGGGACACGTCACACGTATATTTTAGAGTAGCTGCAGTTTGTGGGGTCTAAATCCTGTCAGCTTATCACATGAAAAGGTCTTAATTTCGTATGTGAAATATTCCTCCTTTTGTTTCCTTTCTAAATTTATTATTGTTTTCTGGGGTAGGTTTTATTTGGTTTAGACCTATAAAGATTAACAAATGATCTAGGGTCCTTAGTATTGAATCAACAATGCAAATGACAGGCTTAAATATTGGATGTCTGCACCAGTTATTTGTACAAGTGTGGGCACAAAGTTTACTATTCCTTGTGGTTTGAATGTTCAGACTACTAATTTGTAAACATCGAATAGCATACCAAGTTTCCAACAAGCTTCTTTTCTTTTTCCAAGGAAAACAATCTCACACATCACCATACACTTTTTCCTTCTTTTTTTTCCAACTATGAAGGAGTAATTAATAACCCGCAATAAATAATAGAACAATCTAAATCAAGCAAAAAATGAGTTTTTTTCTCCTTCTAGTTTTTAGTTAAAACTGAAAGTCAATCTTTTTTATGGTTTATTTTCCAGCTGAATTACAGATCCACTTTTCTACTTCTTAGTTGTTTGGTAAAGAGTGGCTTTCAAAAATAAAAGATAAAAATAATTTTTTTTTGTGATTTCATAGAGGTACACAAGAAGCCCAAAATAGTGGAAAGTGAAAGCAATATCCGTTAATAATTTTACTCAAAAAAAGTTACTACTAATATTGTCTGTACAACATGAGCAATTTACTCTTATTCCCCTTTCTTTTCACGAAAATGCACAGTTTACTAACTGTGCATAAAACATCAATTTTCTCTTTCCCCTCTTCTTTTCCCGAAAATACACAGTTTGCTAATTAACTGTGCATAAAAAATACATGCAATATACAAAATAGTCTTCTCCAGACAATATATATACACATTGTTACCTCCTAGTAGGCACTTAAAAGGGAGAAAAATTGAAGACACCCACCGCCCAACAAAAGAGAAAGAAAAAAACAAAAGAAAGTGGACAAATGAGTACTCCTTGTTTATTTTACATTGGTTAAGAGATTAATTTGGGTGGTGGTATCCAAACCGATCGCTCTTTCTAGTAGTATTTACTATTGACAGAGTAATCACCCTACTTAAACCTAACCTAACGACCAAAAATGTACTCAGATGAGGTTTTCTTTCTTTTCTTCATATGCTACGGTTCATGAGGCTATAAACTAGCACTAGACCCATAATAAGGGAATGATCTATGTTTGGTTCTACTTCCAGAGTTAGCACATCATCTCCTAGAACTACCCCTGAGTTTGTCACCTTCTTCTTCACCTGAAATAATGAAAAATAAAAATAAATAAATATTAGCCCCTGTACAATTGAAGCATCAGAATCATCAATTAAGTGAATATAGAATCTAAAATCATCAATTGAGATTTACATACTGGTAATCAGTACAAGGGCTTATTGTTAATAAGACCCAACAAATTTTTTCTCATTGAAAGATTAATTGAAATTACGAAATAAAATTTTATAGAAAAGAAGTCATATTTGGCATTGGATATTAAAATATGTCAGAAGTTTTGGAAATCCATTAGCTAGCTAAACGCAACCAAACCATAAGAGAAGGTTATTTCTTTAATTAGTATGAAGTTGTGCAAAAGTTCAATTATACCTCAGCTACAACAAGTCCACTAGAAGTATCGATAATCTTGCAAGAAAATTTCTTGTGGAAACCATCGATTTTATAATTCATGAGACAGCCACTGTCGTTTAAAAATTCACAAAATGAAGTTTCTCTTCTGAAAATAGTGCAAGTCTTCTTCACCTTAAACCAACTATTTGCTTCAATCTCTGTGTCATTCCATCTATAACCCTCCCACCTTCCAAACAACAGATTCTGTAACATTACAATGAAGTAAAAGATAATGTTAGAAAGATTGTCATAGTAGATTGTGGTATATATTATACCAGTCAGAATTGGTACCAGTCAGTTATTTGGTATGTTTGACGTGGTCTTTCCTGATATCTTGATCATGGGCTCATGGCAATACTGGAACAGATCAGCAGATTTTGTTTTCAAATATTCTTTTGTTTTTCTCTCTTGTTTCCATTTTGTTTCCCAACCGTTTAGGTAATTTAATGGTCCTGGCTTGTACAGACCGCTGCTGGTACAAACTCGAGTCTGATGCTCAAAGTAACCAAGACAAAATGATTTACATGTTTCTTTATTAGATCAAGGGCATAATATGATGGAGATAAATTCAAACTTACTTTCTTTAAAATCTCAATCAAGACCTTTCCGCTTATATCCATCAGGTACACCTTCTCGCTGCATTTGCAGTCATAATTATCGACCCGGTATACAATTGATCCTTTGGAATCATACACGGTACAACCGCTGCCATTGAACACAAGAGATTTCATCCAGATCGTGAAAACTTCTCTCTCTCTGCTCACGTAAGTCGAATAAGAACAAGTAGGAAATTGTAAAATTTCTGCAGAAGAAGAAGGGGAAAGGGTAGAATGGATTTTTGCCATGGTTCGAAGAGAATCGTTTACAATTTCCCTTTTGAAGTTAGGGAGTTGAAGGTCATTAGCTTGCTTGAAAGAGAAGGTTTAAGTTATACTATTTATATCAAATGGAGGGGTTGTGTTTAATAGTAATTAACTCATGAGGAAAGCGAGTACTAATATTTTGTCATCTATTTATTTATTTATATATTTTTTGGGGGGAAGGATGAGGCTTCTGTATAGAGAGAAACGTGTCTTCAAGAGAACTTATTGCTTTAGGATGCCATAGATTGTAGTTTGCTTGGCTTCTCTATCTAGCAACTTAAAATTTTATTTCTTAAGAAAAATGATAAACTCCATGCTTTGTAAATATTATTTAAGTTTCAATTTATAATATTGATTAAAAGCTTAATAAAGTGTAATTTGCATACATTTTATTATGATGATACAATTATTTGATATCTTTGATAACTACCGTAAGAAAATAATATCTCAATAAAAGATTTTAAATTGTAGATATTTCATTTATTATTGAAATGCTTCTATATATTTCAATGTCTATCTGCATTGCAATTAATTAACATAATGGCAATGCAATAAAATATGATTATTTTTTTTTAAATCATGAGGTTCATGGCCCATAGGTACTAATTAGCTTTCTAAATCAGATCAAAAGTTTTTGAACGTCTTATTTAAATGATAAAGAAGAAACAAATTCTAATATTTTTTAATCGATAATATTTTCAAAATTGCCGCTTGAATGTACCAATGGAATAGATATACAATGAAATATTCGCAAGACATGTTTGCAATCATCTCTTTTTTCGATTATAAAATTTTGGATTACTATGTAAAGAAGACAAATGACCGAGTACAATTATACTCCAAATTAACATTAAATATTCAAGTCTATTGCAAACTATATTTGCACAGAACTCCCTGTAAACAGGTATTTATAAAAAAAAAGAGCTCATATTGTATCTGGTGAATAATATAAATATGGTAACAGTAGTCTGATTACGTATCGAAATTTTATTTTTCCACGTAGCTTACGACACTAGAGTCCTAATTAATTACTGTGAGTAAATACGAGCACAAAAAGTGTATACATCTCGATATCATTGATGAGATATATTTATTATAGAATTTTCTCTGCCTTGGACAATCAATAACCAAAAAGATTAGTCGAATATATCAAATATCGATAGCTGTGACTTTTAGTTTCAACGGATAATGACTTCTTATCTTAAAACTCTTATTAGATTTTCACCAATGGAATTCTATCTATTTTTCTATAGTACTCCATTATATTTATATACGTGTATCAGTTAACATCACTAGGTTTAAAAAGGATAAAAAGATATATATATATATATATATATATATATATATATATATATATATATATTTCATACTTTCATGGGCATATATTAAAGTGATGGTTTCTAGACTAATATTTAATTTAAATTTCTCTTCAAAGTTCAAAAGGCAACTTAAAGAAATAACTAAAAACTCAAGTAGGAATCAAATACTTAATTTAATTGATTGATGGAAGAAACGTGATAGCTATAAAACAATGCTATATGGGAGCATTTGGATCGTTGGAAGAAAGAAGAAGAAGAAAGAAGAAGAAGAAAAAAAATTATAAACAATCCAAACTCTTCACAAAGTTACACACTTCCCAATACTTCTTTCCACTTCTTCCTTTCTTCCCTTCTTCCCACACCTATCCAAACGCTATGAAAGATTAAAAAAACCAACGGTATTTTGTACACAACATGGAAAATTTTCCAAATTCAACAATAATTTCATTATAGCCGAAATTGGTAATCGTAAATTTATGAAAAACAGTAAGTACAGTGAATATTGCAAAAAGGCAGAGCGGATTAAAAAAAAATTATCTCAAGCAAATTGGTTCAATATTTGAAGTTTTTTATTGTTTCTCTAATTTGTCCCAGCGGTCAAAGTCGTCTTCATAACTAACGAGTGTTTCTTCTCGGTAGGGGATAGAGAGGCATCATGCTAAATAAATAAATGTTCTTCTCGCTCTACCTTTGGGGGTTTTATGTTGCAAATTCGTTTAGCCATTTCTGGATGCACCTTATAAATATATTAAAAAAAATATTAGATGTGGGTTAGAAATACATAGTTATGACATTTTATGTAGATTTGAGTATATCTTTTGATAATTCATTAAGAATTTTAAATTCAAACTTTTGGAAAATTCATATCAGTTGATTAAGCTGTAAAATATGCATAAAAATATCATATGTTTAATACATGTAAGATATCAATATCATATAACTAAATTCATATCAATTGTTCAATATTAGTTATTAAAGCATTCAATACTTAATTGTAAATTGAATTAATCCTCTTGCACAAGGTAGGTCATGATCAAAATGTTTTTCACGCGGGATTTTATTTCAATTCAATTGATTTCACAAAATTTGGTTGGATTTAATTATATAGGAATTCCAACCAAATGACACCAAATCTATTCATTTTGATCAAGAATTTTTCACCGAAATGAAATAAAATGAAATCCCATATTAAAAAATGGGATTTTGATCAGGGATGTAATGCTTTTAAATAAATAAACAAATACAATGAAGAGACTCAAATTCTGTCTTCGATATATATACGTCATTAGTTTTTAAATGCTTAAACCATAAAATTCTGTCTTTAACTGCAAACATCTTTTTCTAGTGCCAAATCGTAACGTTTCTGGATTGGAATTACATTTTATAAATTCGACTGGAAATTATCTACTGGATTTTTTTAAGTTAAAAAAAATGACCTTATTCTTATATAATATAATAGTACAGGACATCTTATAGAAAATGGACTCGCAGAGCAAACTTTAGAATACTAGTTAAAATAGATAATGTTGAAAGAGAACTAGAGAAGTGTAGCGTCCTTTTTATGATGAGGGATGTACATGATATATTTTTTTAATTTGATGACTGCTTCTCCTTGTTTCTGAAAGTGAAAACAATGTGAGGAATGCTTGTCTATCTTAAACTAGATCACATAGTTTAGCAGTAAAACTTCTCATTGGTCCAAGTGTTGGTTTTGGTCATCTCCTGCCAGTCACAATCGAAACTAGGGAATATGCAAGTCCAACAAATATTATAACGATCGAGAGGGGCATTTAATTACATGCTTATCCTTAATTTGCATTTTTTCGTTTTAGAACAGTTCATATATTTACTGAGCTCGCCTGTACTAAATTACATTTTAGCATTACAAGCACAGTTATCTCTCTATCTTTTAGTTTATAAATATATAATCGAACCTTTTAATTTCAAATATCCAATAAATTTCTAAGTAAACTTTATCTCTTATATTCTATCTAAAAAAAATAGTAGATCGACTTTAGTGGCTAAGTGTATGCTAAATTTTGTGGGTATAATTAGAGTGAACTAAGACAACGCCGGTTGTGTGGG
Organism: Rhynchospora pubera; assembly: GCA_028095005.1. Classification (NCBI taxonomy): domain Eukaryota; kingdom Viridiplantae; phylum Streptophyta; class Magnoliopsida; order Poales; family Cyperaceae; genus Rhynchospora; species Rhynchospora pubera. The sequence goes on along the minus strand of CM051462.1, from coordinate 152,863,247 downwards.
ATGTAGAATGTTCAAATGATGCGGTCAAATCGATTTGACAGAGGGTTCCACCAAATCGAATATCCAAACTGTCCAATGTGACCTTGATATTAAATTCTTCTTAGATACCAAATATTACATTTTTAAAATTAGTTAATATTTTTTCGAATAGAAAATTTCCGATCTAATTAGCTGCAAACTCTCCAATACTAGCTTTTTTTTTAAAAAAAATCCATAAAAAATATATAAAATTTGGTAGAAGATTTTAATATGGAAATTATATTGAACGGTATGAACCAGTCATTTGAACGATCAAATCGAAATTGATCTAATTTGACGGAGCGATCCATCAAATCGATTTAACCATAATATTTCTCATATATATTTACAAAAATGGTTTATTTTTCAAACATTCATCACGTACATAATAACATCAAAACTATATAGAGTAAAGAAAAACTAATGGTTAATTAAATATATCAAAGTTAATGAAACGAGCTACTGGTAAGAAGTAATTTAGAGATTCTTTGGTTAAAAATAATCATCAGTTGACCACAAATGGGATAACTAAAAAGACTTGGAACTGAAGATAATATGAGAGATTGACCTATTCAATCAGGATCCTTATCTGCTCCCGCGCGGGACCGTCCAGCGCACTTACGAACCGTCCGATCTGATCTGGACGGTTCGGGCCTACCAATCAGGTTACATGCACGGGACTCCCTTTGCCATTGAGATTAAATCACACGGCTCACAGTAGTGCGCTAGACAGTCCCGCGCGGGACGGGATTTCATTTCATTCAACCAATAGAAAGAAGGGCAATGAAATAGGACAGCCGGGCCCCACTCAACTAAGAAACTGACAGAAAAGAAACGAAGGGGCCATTTGGATCGCTTAGGAATTTGGAGAATTTGGGGAAGTTGCAATTCTTAGGAATAAATTTATTGGGAAGTGTGTAACTTTGTGAAGAGTTTGAATTATTTATAATAAATTTATAGTAGGAAGATGAAATTTCTCAAATTCCTTGGAAAATCCAAACAGCCCTGAAAAGAAAAGGTAATTAAGGAGCCTCCAGAGTCTAGACCTTCGAATTTTTTAGCTAGTTAAACTTCACAAAATCCCCATTAATTACTCCGCATCACTTATCTGCCTAACGATAGTGCCAAATCCACCAATTTATTTCGTGATTATGTTGTAACTAGTATGATCGTTTCCTTTTGTTTTACAATTGATAAAACAATGCAGTGTTAAATTTATTAACGATGTAGCAGTTCATGATAAATAATATTTCATTTAACCACCGTTACCTAAAAGTGCATGCACCTGCTTTTCCCATATAATTTGTCTTTGTGAGTGGACTAAAGCCAGTATAGGATGGTTTCTTTAAATTAAATAAAAGCTTTGAGCCGACGCTAGCTGACAATAAGTTTTCACTTAACAAACTTAACCATTGTTTGATTAACTTAAAGAAAATTATCTTGTATGATCAACGACAATATCATGCATGTGAAGTTAATCTTAAGTATCTATTAGATCCTTATCTAAGCCCGGTGAAATTTTGTCTGCGCCGCCGCCCCAAGACTTCTAATTATGTTATATTATCAACTCCAACTTTAATTCACAGCCTTTGTATTGCTATATTAAATTTATGTTTTATGCTTGTTTCTATCTTAAGCCGAATCATGTTTTCCTGAGAAATTTGCATTTGGAAGTAGGGAGTCATTATATAATTTAGAATTGCAGCTGTACTTTATAAGTAATTATCAAAAACCATTGCCAAATTAAGTAAATATATTTTTGTATATTTTTTGTGAATTTTGGAAACCACATAAGATTAAGGGGACGTCAAATGATACAATAATGTGTTATAAAAGTTTTAACTTAAATTTGTTGAAAGTATAAATATATATTTAATTTAAGAATGACCATGGTGTCCTTCTAATTTGTACAGGTTAATTCTACAAGAAATGCATAATGACATCATTATAATGTCTGTACATCGCAACTGTTCTCGAGTTTGGAGTATAAAAAAATGAGTCATTTGAAACATTAATTCAACGTATTTCCATATTAAAATCTTGTAAAAAAAACATACTTTATTATTATTTTTTTCAATCTTGTTACTTTTTAAAGATTTTTTAGGAAATAAAAATTTTATTGGAAGGTTAAAATACTTATATCAGTTAGTTTTAATAAAAATTTAAAAATTATCAAAATTATCGAAATTGATTTCTTACAATATTTCAATATGAAAATTATATTGATCAGCTCATATCGGCCATTAAAGCTCCAAAATCTCAACCATACATCATGTATATATGTCTCCCTATACGATAATACGACTGATACAAAATATCATATACATTTGGGTCCTAGACAATCAAGGCCCACGTATGAATTGTCACATAACTATATTGGAAAGATGCGAAGACCTCTTGTAGACATCTAAACTAACTCGGTATCAGGAACCAATGAACCATTCTTTCATTACTTTAACGAACATATAGGCTATCTCCGGGTTCCGTTTGGATGGAAGTGGGAATAAAAAAATAATTTTTTTCTACTCCCAAATTTATTATAAACAATCTAATTTTTTCACAAAATTACACACTTCTCGATACTTCTTTCTTTATTCTTCTTATATATTCCCATACTATCCAAACAGAGCCTATAAGAAATAAGCTAACTGGATCATAACCTTTCGGGGAATAAAGTTATAATATCCTCATCATTTTATTACGAATTAGGGTAAGCTCCCTTCTCTTTTTCCTTTTTTTTAGAGGAGACCATATGCATTAGAACAAGGCGAAGGTTAATGGATCATGGATGATATACGCACGAGATTCGGAGATGGAACAACCGTCGGCTGTCTTATATATTTAGAAAAGGGGTCGGGATTATGATATGTTAACTTGATTATTTTAATAATCGTCGGAAATATTTGAATGTTCAAATGTGATATATTAATTTTATGTGTATACCATGCACATAACAAAATAAAATTTAATATATAATTTATCATTTATTAAAAGAGTTAAAAAATTACAATTCCTCAAATAATTTAATGATATCTGTACATATTAAATAACACAAATTATACTTAATTTAATACACACAACAAATTATAAGGCTAATAAATTTTCTACGAGTTTTTTAAAAAATTATGTAAACAAAATTTATTCATTATCGACAATCTCTATCATTTAGATACTTCTAACAAAATAAAAGAATTAGTGTTGCTAGAGCAGCTGGCTAAGACATTTGTCTAGCTCCATGGAGACTAGGGTTCGAATCATGGCATTTGCTAGTAGTTGACTGTGTGTGTGAATGGGCTTACGTACGGACAATCGTACAACAACAACAACAACAACAACTAAGCCTTTTGTCTCAAACAAGTTGGAGTAGGCTAGAAAGAAACCCAACAAGAGAACACATCCAAGAACAAAAAAAAAATACAAAACATAAAAATACTAATAGTAAGACTAGCCATACTAATAATAATACCTCTAATAAAAATAGTAATAGTAGAAACTTAGACCTCGACCGTGACCTAATAGAGAGACCTACAAACCTATGGCATCGCTCCTACCCCTAAGTTTCTACGTCATGGCTCCGGTACATGAATTGCTAACTTCCAAGCGCTCCTATCGATCGCCAACTCCTTGGAGACGTTTCATTCTTTAAGGTCTCTTTTCACCGCTTCTTCCCAAATACTAAAAAAGAAAGATGGTCAACTAGAATTATTTTTTCTAAGTCAAAATATTTTAGTCCAGTGAAAAAATTAGAACTTTACCAAAAATTATATGCGTTCTTTTTGCATCGATTAACAAATACTAAATATGAGCACAATTAGTTGTGGCTGCTTTGCCAAACACTTATCCAGCACAATCTCTTTTATTTGTTGATTTTATGCCTTATTTTGAATGTAATAATTAATTCTTTAGTTGGACGTCTCTATGATTAAAATATATAACTGGATATGTGTTGGAGTTTGCATGCAAAACATGTGCATGCTACGCAAGCTAATCTCAATGATCACCAGTGACCTAATACTTATAAGCCGCCTTTATGTGACTGAAGCGACACGTGGCAAGAAACTCTTAATTAGTACAACGTTTTATTTATCCTGACCTAAAAGAGTATTCTTTTACTAATATAAATTTGCCGTACACATGAACAAATAATATATATGCATGGTCCATGTTGAGCGAGTGATATGGATCTATTGCTCTTAATTTATATCCAATTATATCTTAATTTTAATTTTAATGTAGTGTACAACATACGTCTAATATTAATTAGGTTCGAATTACAGTCTATAAGGACATAAATATTCAATTTCCAAGTCTGATGGATGCAATCCCACGATTTACCATCCATACCATCTATACCCTTTCACTTCCCCTCTCCTCCCCTCCCCTCTCACTTCCGCACCCTCTCCTCTACGTCCGCTTTTCTTCATCTCATATCCTCTCTCTCTCACACGCTTCCTTCCGTCGTCTCCTCTTCTCTCCCCTATCTAATACCTGACGCTTTTCCCCTCTCTTCTCTCCTATGTTTCTTAACTCTCGTCTCTCTCATCTGTACTCTACACGCTTATATTAAGATGATCACTTCTTACAACTAATTGAGAATTTATGCTTGCAAGTTGATCCCTTATTACATCTAATAAATGTATTAATAAAGTAATTCTTTGTTACACTTAATTGAACATTTAAGCTTAGTAGATGATCACTTATTATATCTAATAAACATTATAAGATGATCCCTTATTATAATGATCTGAGCATTTATATATATTTATAAGATGATCCATTATCGTATCTAATATATGCACTTATAAGATGAACCTTTGTTACACCTAATTGAACAATTATACTTATAAGATGATCACTTATTATATGACATAAACATATAAGATGATTCCTTATTATAACGATATGATTATTTATATTTATAAGATAAATTATAAGATGATCTTTTGTTGCGAAAAACTGATCACTTACGCTTATTACTTGCTCACTTATTATAACAACTTTAGGATTAGAAAATAGAGGATTTTAGAACGAAGCAAGTATTTAGAAAAAAGAGGAGAAGGGAGAAGTACGAGACCGGAACGGAAAGGAGGGAGAAAGGGAGAATTGGTGGAGGGATGAAGGCAGAGGGAGAAGAAGTCGCTGAAGGGAGGGAAGAGAAGGAGAGAAAGTCGCTGGGATGTGTCTGCGTGAGAGGGAGGGAAAGTGAGGCGCTGGAATGTGTCCGCGTGAGAGGGAGGAAAATGGAGGCACTGGGATGATGCAGATTGTATTATGAAGGATGGTCTAAAGCAATTTCCTTCAATTTCTAGGGTTTATCGATCCAAATTAAGTTAACCTAGATGGAAGTCAGTTTAAGTAAGTTTTAGTGTTGCAAAAAATAATTTTAAAAGTTGTTGTTGTACTAATCTAAAGGTACTATATCCTAAGTTTGTCTAAGATTTAATTAAGAATGCTGAGTACAATCGAATTAGGGGTCAATTAGGAGGATGCCTGTTGTTTAGCTTATTTCAACCGGTTCACTCATATTTCGGATAGTCAAATAGATTTAAGATGGTTCATTTGAAATCATTGTCAATTGGATTTTATTAATTTTAAGACTATCTAATACAGGTCAAAAATTTAAGTTAAGGCCCTAGATCCTAACTCTCGTTCCAAGTCTATTTGCCTAAGTTAAATTATTTTACCTCTTAAAAATTCTAAGTTTCTATTCTCACCTTTTGGCTTAAGATTTCCAAATTTATCTTTCAAACCTAAGGACATCCTATACCTCTCAGTAAGAGATACATCTTTCGATTTAGTCTCGGTTTCATCTATCGGTTAATTAATACATCTTTTTTGTATTGCAATTACAAGTTAACTCGAATAAGATTCTAGCTACCTAACAATCTAAAAAAGACCTTAGTATATTGGGTAAAACCATCAATTCAAACAAATCATAACAATAAATAATCATTTAAAGCAAAAAGATAAAGAAAAAAATATATTATTTAAAACTAAATAAAGTATTCAATTAACTACCAAGCTTTAGATACCCTACAATTGTCCCTACATATTAAACTAGCCTAAACAAGTCATCAAATATATTACAATAGAACTCCGTAATTTTCTTCATAAAGCCAACATGAAAATAAAGATAAGATATATTACAATAGAACTCCGTAATTTTCTCCTTTGTTTGGTCTACTTGATCTCGAATGGACCTGCTTGGATTCAAACGAATCTGCTTGAACACCCCTGAATTGTTGTCTCGAAGTCTAAACCTTAATTATTGTTCAAAACTCTGACAAAAATCTGATCTAGAGGCGTTAGGAAATTTTTTTTTATAGGCTTTAAAGGTGCCTACACGTCGTGGAGAATCATCCTTGAAACGTCATGAAGAAATCAATGCTAAAATTTGCTATTCAATTTTGTACTGGGATATTATTTGGACAGCAACCACGTGGTCTATCTGGAAAGAGCGCAACAGTAGGATCTTCTCGGCTACCTCAAAACCCCCCTTTGTCATCACACAAGATAATTAGTCCTTGTTTTGCTCTTGAAAAATTTTGGAACATTAGTTTAAGTTACTTTCCTTGGTTTTAGTTTTGATGTATAGGTTTTTCTTCTTTTTTTTCTGTTTATTATTTTGTTTTATTTTATTTTGTTTTGTAATTTTTTTTTATTTAATGAAATTTGTCGGCGTGGTGATTGTCACCCTGACCCTAAAAAAAAAAAAATTGTCTGTTCGGATTGGTCCGTGTGAAAACACATCCTCTTTAGTTTCACTAGCTTCTTCTTATTTGGTTCGCTTGAAATTCAACTAGGCCGCTTGAAAGTTGTTTGAGCTCCAAAATGTGCACTGTGCAGTCGTCTTTGATGAAGAACCTACAAAACAAAGCAGTAGCAATACCATTGTCTAACTTTTAATATAAAATTATCAAAATCTAATTAAAATACATACATAAAATTAAAATTAGGACCTAAAAGAATTAAAATGTTAGCATGAAATCCACCGATCAGCGAGATTAATATCAATTAGGTCTAATTCCCTTCTGTTTTGACATGAAATATTCAATTACTTTATAGTCCTATATTTTATATATAATTAAAACAATGTAAATATATATTATAGATAATATTATTACATTTCAGATCCCAACGCTCTAATGGGTGATTCAACCAGCATCAAGCAATAGTCCTTTGCTAATGAAACTCCGCCACCAACAAAAGTAAATAGATATAACAAAAATGATCAATTATAAAACTCAATAACCGATTATTTAAAGAGTTGTTTCTCAATAAATAATTTGTAGAATGTGATAATATTTCAACACGATTTATCAATATACAATTATAAAAAACACGTCAAATTATTGATGTACAATATTTTCCATATAATTAGACATATTTTCTGTACAGTATATTTTTCCTTATGAGAAAACGAGTTTTCTATCTCGGCGCCTATATATGTCTGTATTATGTACGTACAGTACATTTCTTATGGGATATACACTGATTCGAAATTTAACACGAGCACTTTAAAAGAGAACTAAAACCCTCCCATTTCAATAAAGATAAAACTGTTACATTATCACACTAATGAAAATGGAATAGCAAAATTGATTTTCTATATGAATTTTAAAGTAGTTTTTTTTTTGGACATACTAAATAGTGGCTATCTAGTTTATGAATTTTAAAGTAGTTGATTTGAGAATGACGACTTCGAACTGAGGATCGCTAGAATCCGATAACGAAGTTCTTATATTTTTCGTTATGATGATTTTGATCTTCCATCAAATATTGCCAAACAAATTATAGCAATCGATTAAGTAGTACATCCTAACTTATTATTTCATTATTAAAGTATTAATGGATTGAGAGCACTTTTTGTTGGAGAAGGGTTCTATATATTACAATCATTCTTTGGTGTTCGCCAAATACAAAAAACTTTATTTTTCATTAATATTTTAAAATTTTAAAATTCAAACCATTGAATTTTAACGAGCGATTTTTTTTCGATATTAATTTTATCAAATTTTTTGTTGATTTGATACTCGATCAAGAAGTCAACAAACAAACGAATCTGAATAATCATGACATATTAATTCTAATTCGTTCATAATTAGTCTTCTTGGTCAAGCACCAAATCAACTCCTTTTTAAAATTTATATGAAAATGTATCTGTTAAAAATAAAATTGTAGTATTTAGTGACATTATAAAATGATGGAACTAATCCCTCTTCTTGTTGAATAAAGTCCGCTTGTTTTCTAAACTCCCAATCTTTAGGGATATTTTTTTTTTGAGAGCGCACCATTAACTTTTCAAATGATACTTATAATTGATTATAATATATAAAGTTATTTAAAGAGTAATATCTAAATGTATCAATTATATACGACATTTTTTTTTATTTGATATACGACATTTAGCTATTACATAAGTTGTTATCCGGATTTTACTCTGAAAAATATAATAATCTATCGAAGAAAAGTTAAAATTTTAAAATGAGATAATTTTTTTTGAAAAATCACATTCAAAAGAAGTGTATATGCTAATGACATGTACAATGATAAAAAATATATATACAAATAACAGAGTGATAATTAATTCATGTCAGAACGAAAATATATTAATTTCAAAGTTAATCTGTACTTTAGACCCATATAACATGAGTCCTGTTAAATAAGAAGAGATAACATAAAAACATAATTTCTAAGATTAGCTACTATATATTTTTTTATATTCTCAAGTGTTTACTACTAACTTCAAAATAAAACAACGCTGGAACATGCATTGTCGATTTGTCGTTGGACTTTGAAACTGCGGGATCACTAAATAAGGAAAAAGGGACTTGGAAAATAATAAAAATATTTCCACTAGTTGAAAAAGTGATACCAAAACCTTTATTTTAATATGTTAGTCCCTTTCAAGGTGTACTTTTTGTTTTTTTTCTTTAATCAAAGATGCGGTTGCGTTATTGAAGCACCAACTGACATTTTGTTCTTAAACAATAAGGTTTCCTTGGTTACTCTTAAAATTGGAACTTAGATGCACCGACAGACACAATATTAGCATAGAAATAATTTACTAGGAGGCGTATCTAATTGCAAAAGCAAATGCAGAACAAATTTAGGATACAAGAGGCTCCGTTTGGATAGATGTGGAAAGAAGTATTGGGAAGTGTGTAACTTAATTTGTGAAGAGTTTGAATTGTTTATAATAAATTTGGGCCTTCTTCCTTCTTCCTTCTTCTAACCCCATCCAAACAAGACCAGAAGTAATCTCGGGGAACGAATTTGACGAGAAATTATTTGACACTACTAAGAAATAAGAATCAATTAGATTCTTATTTTCTTCGCTTTTTTTTTTGAAAATGTATTTTCTTCGCTTTGATTAAGGGAGTAAACTAACATTGATGTGATCAAAATAATTTCCTTATTGTGTTATTGTCAGAAAATTAGACATTGTGTCAATTATTGCTTTCTTACCTTCACCTCTCCAAAGAAAATTCTCGATCCTGAGATTTGATGACATATGAATTAGTAAACAAGAAGAAGATTAAAAAAGTTTGTTTATTCCCAATGAATGAATTCCTTCAACACAATTGACCATTAATTTTGATCAATGTTTCTAAATTATTATAACTCTTGCCAAGATTTGATTTGGATTAAAGCCCAAGAAATTTCTAATAATTTCATAACTCCCGTTGTAATAAAATTAAGTTATGCTTATTTGTGGTAAATCTGCTATCATGTAAAACCCATTATAAAATAATCAATTTTAATTTTAAGATTGTCTTAACCCGTAGAAAATTTATTCTCATTATATATCAGTTATTAAAGGTAAACAAGTTGCCAGTTATTTTAAATTTAGTACGGAAAAAGTAAAAACCATTATTTAACCAGGTGTTTCTCAAATGTGTGTTAAGGTTTCCTTTTCAGGACATTGCTTCCCAGCTATAATTTATTCGCAATTTATTTTAGTTATGAAAAGGAAAATCAAGTACAAACAATTATATGAATTATAAGTACGAAAAGTAAAACCATCTTTAGGCCGGTGTTTCCCAGAAGTGCGCTAGGGTTTCCTTTTCAGGAGATGTTTATCAACAGATAGCCTCATTTTTAGGTTAACTGATGTCATCTTTTGTACTTTCTTCATTGCTTTAGGATAAGAACAAGAATTAATTAATGCATAAGCCTGCTTCTATAAACAAAACCTTTAATTAAACGCTGACATAATAAGTAATGCCACATTGGACCTGATTCTTCAATGCCAACCTCCAGAAAATACGGGTGCTGAGCCATAAGGAGTCATTAGTCTATGCAACAAAACGAAGTTGATTCAATAATACAAAATTTGACGCATGGTTTATATGCCAAAAAGTGTTCTGTTTTATACGGCAGTACGTAGTTGTCATGAGGAAAGGAAAAGGAAGTCTTATTTTGCCACCAATTAATCTTCATATAGTGAAGGTTCGTATTGGTATTTGCTTAGTTTGTTCTAAATTAAGAATTAATGATTGTGTTTGTTTGCTAGGAGTAACCGCTTGCTCTAAGAAAACATATATTGTTTTAGGAATTAATTTAGATAGTAAGTACTTTTATTTAGTTTGTAACATATTTGTTCACCGGTTATAAAATCGATAACAAAGATGCATAAAGTGAATTTAGACGAAGTATTAAGCAAATAGGTCATTGAAAGTTTAGGTCCACTAAAATAAATTAATGCTTTCAATTTAAGCGCAGTTCAGGTTTAGTGTACATCACTTCACCAATAATAATAACAACAACAACGAGTACGACAACAACGACAACTTTTGAAAACTTAAGTATACATACGCGCGTGTAATCATGAAAACAGAACAAGAGGTGAAATACCTCTAAATTTCATTTTTATCATTGAAGTACATAAACAGATACCAGACATATATATAGACACATAAATAAGAATGCAATTAAATATTTCTTAAAAAAAAAACGAAGTGCTAGTCTTCCTTGTTTTGTGACTTTGGATCAAGTCATAACATATTTACTTAATAACAATATAATAGTGTGTGATTACATCCAAAGGGGTATATGCCTGCCATGTCTGTATATAGGCTTTTCTTTTTTTAAAAAATAATTTTTTCTTCAATATATCGATCTCTATAGTACTTTATCCACTGTATAGAAGGCTAATAGTTTCCACAAGGATATATGCCTATTGACATTTTCAATATATAGTTATGTTCAAAATATGAAGAAATATATATGCATTCCCTATGTTCGTAAATGAATGGTATTAAGGAAAGAAAAGACACCAAACAATTCGAATACCAGAAATTTCCTGACAGCTTGATAATGCATATATACTGACAGCTTGGCAATGCCATTTTTTATATATGAAATATATATGAAGGAGATCTCCAATAATGTTTTCTCAACAGATATGATTTATAAAAAAAAATAATAAATGGAAAGAGTTCCACACACCACATTCATGGATTTTGCATAAACTATGTTTGAGAGAAGGTTTGGCTACTAAAAGGTTATAAAAATACAAACCGTTTAGTAGTTTACTCGCAAAAATATTATAACCCCAGATAAACATATATAAAGAAAGTATGTATTCTTAGTAGGATGTTAATTAATTAATTGCAAAGTGCATCTTCTCGGATTATCTTTAAACGACCCTGTATTTTCATATAAAATATGTTCATGTAAATTGACGTTAGAAGCAGAATTTAAACATATTAAACCTGGTTTTTCACTTCAACACGAAATGAATATATTGGCTGAAAATTGCATTACATACTAAAAAAGAAATCATCGAACACCAGGGAAAGAATAATATTATCACTTATTATTCTGATTATATTCTTCCATGTCATGCAGCCGTACTTTGTTAAAGTAAGGAAATGAAATAAAAAATACATATCGATGTAAAATTTACACAATATATACATAAACCTGTACACGTTAAAGAGGGTTCAATTGAGAAAAAAAATATTGAAATAAACAAATAAACTGGCTAGTCGTTTGACAATCTTTTTTTCTTTTAGGCACCAATACATTTCCTCTATATGTAGATGTCACACAACTTAGTAAAAAAAAAAACTAAAAAGTCGTTCTCGATCATAAGAGATAGGAGCAACAAAAATGATTAAGAAGTTAGGCACACTACCTCACATGAATGTCTGACAGAATTATAAATAAATATATTGTAGCTTCCATGATTCCAATTTTTGAATAAATTGTCAATATAGCCACATTTCAGGCACATTATAATTGTGAACAATCGTTTAAGGACTCAGTTACCAGGCATTACATAATTGCAAGAAAGTTGAATATGTAAATTAGGTAAATTTTTCTTCATCTAATTAAACCAAACTTAAAGAAACTTTGATAGCGGACGACACATTGATTAAAAAAATTACTATGGATGATCCTTGGGTTTGGTTAATTTGATACCGACTGAATTTAATTCTAAGTCTTATCAAATATATTTATCATTATCATATCATCTGGTGAGACTTTAGTTACGCAGCTTTGAAAATCAAGCAATTTTGAGCGCAATTTTATAACATAGACTTCTGAATGGAAATAAAAATTTGAGCGCAGATAGCTCTCGGAAAGTATTCCTAAACAAAACTAACCAATAAGGAATTTATATGAATGATCACAATTTGCATTTACGTGCCAGTGACATGGGGAGTAAGTTGAGTTGTTATAAAATAGGTTAGAAAATTATGACCGGGCGGTACGTGCCAGTGACATGGGGAGTAAGTTGAGTTGTTATAAATTACAACAGTGCTATTCAATTGCAATTTTTCCTATAACTTGGCTAGAATCCAAAACATGCATGATTTTTTGTTGGCAAATGAGAACAAAACGTGTAGTATTTTTCTCATGTCTTTTGCTCCCTTTAATTATCTCAAATAAAAGTTGAAAAAAAAAGAGCTACCGACGTACAGCTAATAAAAAAATAATAAATTGTTTCTTCAAAAACAAAACATATAGGTAGTCAATTGTTAGAAGTTTGGCTGGTATGATCCCGACTTCGCATTTTCTGGATGGCCATCCAGTGGATGGTTTCGATCTCTGCTGTCTGATTTAATCTCAATGGCTATAGATGTTCCGTGCATGATACTAAGATTGATAGGTCCGAAAAAATCTAACCGTTTAGATTAAATCAGACAACTCTGATTGAAAGACGTCCACTGGATGGTTGTATTCAACCATCCAGAGGATACGATCCCGTATGATCCCTAGCGCAGCGGCACAAAGTACGGATGCATGACATGGAAGAATATAATCAGAATAATTTGCAGAAAGGAATCAGAATTTGCCTCTCAAGTCTTAACAAAAGTAGTGGACATTCAATTCAATATATCAATCAGGAATTATAAGTGCCATCGGTAAATATACCATTCCAGCCATCGCTAAATACAAAGTGAACATATACAGCAAATAAGGTGAACATATAGATGATTTAAGTGAACACTTACAAACAAATAAGTGTTGTCATTACTTGCTCAGAAGTTTACATGCATATTCAACTTATTTTCATTGAACTTATTTGTCTGTATGTGTTCACTTAAATCGTCTATATGTTCACTTTATATTTAGCGATGATAAGGATGGCAAAACAACATATGGCAGTAATCAATTTCCATATCCAATTAATTAGTCTTCGACTCTTTGGAGTCAGTTTGGGCGTGGTCCTTAGCATTCACTTTATATTGTTGGGCCAAGGGTGGATCTTTAGCACCCATTCAGAATCTTGACCCATAAACCTGCTCTACCGATTTCGGGCCTAAAATATATCATTTCGGCCCATTTTGATTATAGGCCGATAACGAAGACCAAACCCGTGAGAATGGTCAATGGTCAAAGGTCAACGGTGTCCCGGACTCCCGCAACTCCGCAATAGCTAAATACTAAAATATACAATAAAATAGAAAAATAGTAAAATAGTGAATCTCGTTCGGACCAATGAAAATGGAAGCCTCTCTCTCCGACAATGGCGTACTCTCTACACTATAGTACAGACTAGAGCAACATAGAAGGAAAGTAAGAAAGAGAGAGAGAGAGAGAGAGAATCAAAGGCTAATTAATTAAATTAATGAAGCCAGTTGGTGTAGGATCCTCGTCTCTCTCTCTGAGACTGGCGTTCGCCGTCTCCTTCACGCTCTCCTTCTCTCTCTCCACCTCCTCTCTCTCCGAACCCAAACCAAAACCCAAACCCATCACCATCCCTTTCTCTTCCCATTCCCATTCCTCTCGTTCCCTTTCCCCTGCGCAGTCCTTCGCCTCCGACCTGCTCTCCCTCCTCGCCACTCCTTCCAATCGCGCTCCCCCCATCCCTTCCAACGAGGCACAACAACTCTCCTCCTGTCTCAAGTTTCTCGTCCCCTTCTCGCCTGACAAGGATGCTTATTCTTATTCTTGGAGGAGAGCTATTTTAGAAGAGTTTAGAGGAGATAAGGAGGAGAGGGAGAATGAGATGGTTTGGTGGCCGCCCGAACCGGTCATGGAGCTTGCCAGGTTAGCCATTGATTCGGGTGGTGACCCCGCAGCCATTCAGCGCGCTTTGGATCCGACTGTTCTGCCCGTTAGTCTGCATTTTCTTATTTTAAGTCTTATTTTTTGCTATTATATTATTGTAAATACAATTGTGAACATGTCCATTTGGGGTTGAGGAGTGGAGTGGAGGGTTTACATTGATGCTTAGTATTAAAGTGGAAAAAATTTAGCGAACCAAAAAAGGGTGTCCAACAGAGGCTGAAAGCAGCCAAATACATTTCAGAATTGAACCAAACTCATCAAGTTTTTTTTTACAGCGTTTGCTGCTAAATAAGATATGTTGTGCGACTTGTTCTTTTATCTTGCTTAGACTAAATTATCATACTCTGTCAGGTGCCAGATGTAGATAGAATAAATGAGGATCAATGCGAGCTTACAAGAACTCCATACGGAAGGCGTTTTGCTAATGAGGTATTCATATTGTCACATTGTTACTCCATTAGGGAAAAAAAATAATAATTTTTTCTTGTGCTTGTGCTACAGTAATATATGGTAAAACCCTGAAATAACAAAGGCTTGAAATTGTGAACAGGTGATTAATTCATACTTGGCATTCCTGTTTGAACTGATAGTAACACGTGGGCCCAGTATTGGATTGAATCTGTCCCTCAGCCGTTATGACCTCTTTCATGGACATATTTTTGTTGCAACAGAAACAGGAAGGCTGGGCATTTTGTAAGTGTATAGGTTCTATTTCATATTTTAATGTAACAAAATTGATTAAATTGATGACAACACATAGTTGTGTACCAAAAGAAATGCTGATGTATAATATGGTATAAAATCTGGTACTGAAACATCCTTGTGATACGTATTATGTTGATTGAGGTTAATAAAAGAACCATTTTTTCAAATTATATGAGTTCGTTGTTTCTGGTTGATTTATTTATTTATTGTTTTGTGACTCTTGTTGCCTGGAAATTAATATAGATTTCATGCAAGGGAATATCCAGCATTTGATAAAGAAGATTTTCCTTACTACTTGGGTCATTGCCAGTCAGGTAGGGTGTGCCTTCACTTGTCCAACTGTGTTGAGATCCATTATGATATTTTTTTATAATTGCAATGTCACTAATACCCAAATTGGGGTACAACACAGTACTTGTTTAATTAATGAGGCAATTACCACACTAAACTGTTTTTGTTGGTATTAGTCGTGACTGGTTTGGTGATAGATGCTATTACATGTTCAGCATCTCATTATGTTTTATAGTGCTCTACTGGTATGTTGACCTGAAACCAGTACTGAATTTCTCTATTCAACTGCAATTGATACACAATGAAAATGTAATTGTATGGATCAGTACCAAGGTCAAAGGTCTTAATCAATGATCTTATTTGTCTTGCTATCCAATCATTTGTCTTCAGTAAAGTTGTAATATGGAGTTTCTTGTAATTAATATTAAAGAACAAATGAACGTGAGGAGTCTATTACAATTTCTTAGTAAGACACGGGTAATATTGCAAATATCTAATAAAAATGCTTTCAGGATCCAATGTTTCTTATGATGAATCTATGAATTTACGAAATATCCTGTGGCTGGCACCACTGCCTTCTAATACCACTAAAGCTTGGCTAGCACCAGGTTCTCTCTCTCACAGGATATATTTAACATAATTTCTTCTGTAAAGAGTATAATCTGATAGCATCTGAATGTTTTTTTTCCAAAACATTAGGAGTGTTGGTAGTTTTGGATGCTCACCCTGATGGAATCATTTATCAAAGGCTTGTGCCTGATTATGTTGATATTGTCCGGACAGTTTATGAAGGTTAATTGTCTCCCTTGTTTTTTTTTAAAATTTTATATCAGTTTTTCTTATTTACTGGTTTTTCATGAAATATATTTTCTTCTTTCTTTTATATCTGTTTTGCAGATGATTTTGGATTGTTGGTTGCTGATGTCAATTATTTGAATATCGACAGTGTAGCATCTGCTAAAAGGATTTTCATCTGCTGAAAAACCAATTCTTTCATGTAACCATTTATATCCTAGGTCGCCTTCATCCAATGTTTTAAATACTGTACCGGCCGTCAAACCGGTGGAAAGGCCGGTATGAGGTTTTACTGTTTGATAAACTGGAACACTTTTTTGTATGTATATTTAATGGGCCAACTAATCAAAAACCTTTAGTGGCCCAGTTGCTTGTCTCCACATTATTGAGGGCAGCACGTAGGTTCGATTCACCGTGCCTGCAAAAATTTTAGTTCTTTCTAAAGCCCTTTCACCATTTGGTTTGGTTGGGTTCGGTTCATCACCTCAATTTGCTTTGGTTCAAGCAAAAATAAAAATAAAAATAGCGACTAAACCGGCTGGCTGGTCTACAGATTTTCGCAGTCCATCTGATTAGTGACCGGTTCATCCCAGTTCAATAGTAGCCCGGTTTTAGATGCTAACCCTACCAGATTATGGTCCGGTTCACGGTTTACCTGTTTGAACCGGCCGGTCCATAGGATATTTTAAACACTGCCCTCATCTATAGTGTTTGGTGCTCAGAAAAAGGTTTGGATTGGATATTTACTGCTAAAAAAAATATATAATTGTGTTGATTAGCTTGTCTAGAACTACCCTTACTGTTACTTCTTTATAGAACTTGCAGGGTAATCCTTTATATATTCTCCCAGCGTAAGCTATTTGCAATTTCAGTGTTGTCAACTTTCTTCTCTAGAGAAACTGGAATATTATTATTGCTTATGGTTGGGAAATGCATTAAACCTTGAAATCCATTACTAAAAATTTGGAACATAAATAATGAAAATTTGTATCTTTAAAAGTGTAATGAAGGAAACTCCCTTAAACATTGGGTGCAAACGAATGTGAAATGCATCAGTTGCCAATTCCATTCAAAAACCTATCTAATCTACCTAATCTAAGCTAAGCTAAAAAGAGATGTTAAGCTTTCATTTATTTAATAAAATATTCGTTGATTTATCCCTGAACAACTCGAATAAGCAGCCACGACCACCTTAAAACATGAGCCAAATCCAAATGAATGTACTCGCTACTCACCCAACTTTTAAAGCATCCCTGACGAAGAGGTATGTAAAAAAGTAACCCTTATCTAATTTATGCCAAAATTTGCCATAAAAATTACATACAAGCATTCCTATGACAACCTACGTTAAAGCACTGACGCACAAAATATGCAAATATGTTAAAAAACACTGTTCCTTGCGTCTTTTTCTTGTTTTTCTTACCATCAAGCTGAAAGAAAATAAAAAGAAACTACACCTCACAAAACTGATCTTATACAAGCAGTACAGCATTTATGCAGCCATCATTCTCTGGGTTATTTGTTACTTGAGCATACTTCCCTGCAAACATCAGAAAACAGCAAGGGTCAATCCAATTTCCCCCAAAAGAGATCATTTCTCATTTCTTTAACCACATTCAAATCAAAGGATTTTTTAATAATGGAATTTTATTTCTCATCTGGAAAGGAAATAATATGATTCAATAAATAGGGGTTAGTGTGAATTTTAAATTCATTGGTACGGTCAAAGCTTCAATGTAATTTTGGCACTCAACAAGGACAGATTTCAACTTCCCGAAAAAATAAAAGCGACTTACCCCAAACAACTTTTCCAGCTGGAGTAACGAGACCAAGCTCGCTTACATTGACCTGCAAGAGAAAAAGAAGCAGACATAAAGTTCTGATATTTAAAAGTTAAAATTATTGCTTCACTATATACTATATGTAGGTTGGATTTCTTAGCATCTGCAGCTAATGAACATCATACTCTCACAGTCATGCAAATAGTAACTAACAATTTATCAAATTCTTCAATTTTTAACCCCACTCTAATTAACAACTTCCTTAAGCCAAATTTTCATTTAAGAAAAGAGGCCACAGAAACCTAAGTTGAACTAAACCAACCCTACTGGTATGTTAGAAATTTTACCGATCAAGCCAGAATTAATTTATAGTAAATTCAATTCAGGTAGCAAAAATTAGCTAGTCATGTAGTTGTTTACTCAAATCTGTGTTAATGTGCAAATATTATCCGTAGCATTATTAGCACTCAAAAGGTATAACAAAAAAAAACAGTAACATATTCATAATAGGAAGCATTCTGTTAATTACCTCTATAATGGTACCCTTGATTACAACACCTAGAGAAGTATACATCTGGCCATTAGGGTTTTTCTTTACCCCTATTATGTCAAGATTAAAGGTGCACTTTAGTTCAGGATGGGTCACGTGGGCCTTGGAGAACCTAAGACCAGTGGGCCTGATGAAACGCTCATACTTCGGAGGTTTTCTGGTGAAGCTGGGTCCGACAAAAGAGACTTTAGTTACCATTCTCTTCCATTGCTTGGCTGTATTTAAGAAATTAGAAATTATAAGTCAATTAAGAATTGACAATGCTTAGTGCCTTAGTTTCAATTCATCTAATATCATCTAGTATTGGTACAACTACAAACAACTCAAATAAGTGATTTTTGGGCAATCACTTTTTATCTTTCAATCTTTCTTTTACATGTTCATTCATAAGGTAGGTATTGAACCACTTTGTTTTAATATAACTGTGCTGGCTTGTATGAGAATCTAAGTTTGCCAGGATATAGAAACTAGTACAAGGAAAAATTTACTCACTTTTCCGTTTCCCAGTGCGAATAACTTTAAACATTTCTTCCTCAGCTACTGGCCGTACCTACAATTAGAAAGACCAAAGAAAAAATACATGGTGATAATTGATGAAAAAGTTTAGTTTAAATACAATTTTCTACAACTAAAAAAACCAAAAGAAGCAAGAAACAGAAGAACGGTTAATAATTGATGCTGAGATTCAGCTCCAATTCAAACTGATTTACTACTAGTCAATCATTAGTTCAATAACTTGAGAATACTTTCATGCTTGGCTCAACAAAAAAAAAATTGTCCTACATGACACAATCTTACATGCACCTCAAACCATTGTCGCAATCTATGTAGAAAATAAAACCACACATTAATTTCGCCAAGAACTAACCAAGCTAATGCTCCTTCAGGGCACTAAATTGGGGTCTTATACCTAACTAAAAAAGGGTTATGATTATTTGAGGTTACTGATGTTTCCTACTTTTTGCAGATGTCTATGATACATATTTTTCTGTCTACCTGTTGATCCCGCAATTTGCAGGGTTACAAATAAAAAATTTTATGAAAATGAGGTTACTTTGGGAAGAGGCACATCCCACTTTCCAGCCTTTTCCTTCCTCTTTTGCTTGATTGTATTGCTAAGAACCTAAACATACAATTAGATTAGCACCTCAATTGTTTGATAAAATACAGTGATTAAGTGGTTATAAGAAGTATGTGGTTTAAAATAAACAGCATAACAAAACAATTACTTTTGCACGAGTTGTAGGGTCACGGTCTAGCAAATATGCTGGCATTGCTCCATCATGCACATTATCATCAATTTTACGCCTTGTAGATGATTCTTCATGCATGGCAATCCTTTAATGAAAAATAAGGGAATCAAAGAGAGAAAAAAGCACTTGGATAAACCGGCAAAGGAACTTGACTCAACCAAACAAAGGTAATGCTGTTAATACCCAGAAGACCCCAAAAATCTGTAAAAAGAAAAATTTTCTAACACAACAGAAATAAAATAGCAATGCCAATCATCTTACGTTTTCTTCATCTGGACCTTTTCCCTGTAGTTTTGCTTTGCAATCCTCTTTCCTTTGAGACCAAGTGCCTATAGAAAGAAGATAATATTAAAAAAAAAAAAGAAGTGCAAATTGCTAGGAGTAACTATCAAGTTATGAATTAGAGCCCTCTCGGATATTTCTAACCAAAGTAGTTTGAGAACTCTTTACAACTTCTATTGGATTAATAAGTGTGATGATGTAGGAACTAGAGCTTAGAGCGTCCTATTCCTACCACCACAACAGTTGCAATTATCCCGGTTAAATCTTCAAACTAAAATTAATCTTACCACAATATTTTGAATGTAATTAATTATGTTCCATTTTCAAAATTAAATTATTCTGTTCTTCACTCGTGCAATTTGCACTTATCAACTCAACAGTGATTTTCTCACAGGTTAACAACCTAAGATCAGACAACAAGCTCCTACAGATCATCAAAATCACACTATTTCTCATCCCTAACCATACCAATTAAAATTAGAGTTGTGAAAACAACAAATTCTAACCTGCTGTGCAACTCGGCTTCGCTTCTTGACCTCACGAGCCTTCCTCTTGCGCTGGCGCTCGTCATGGTCGAGACGCTTTCCATAGCGCTTCTCGTGGAGCTGAATGTAATCTCCTTGCGCCTACAAAATACACAACACCACAGATGGGGAATTTTTCAAGCTTTCCAGATGGAGACTACAAAACTGACTGAAATAGTGAGAGCGAGAGAAAGAGTACCATGGAGGTCGTTGATCGACGGAGCGTGTGTTTGTTTCAACCCTAGTTTAGGGTTTTGAAAGAGAGAGACGGCGAAGGAGTTCTCTCTTCTTTGAGGAGCGTTTGTATAATATATTCTAATTAGCTGAATCCAGATCTGTATAGAAAAATATGTGGCGAGCAGATAAGAGTATAACGGCAGAGAGCACTCTGTCGTTGACATGTCGGACCCACTTATTATAAACTGAAGCTACATAGTAGTAGATAAATAAAAGTGACACAAAATCAAATAATAATATACGGTGACAATTTTGCAAAGTGGGCCTAATTGCTATCAATCAACTTTGGGCCGCTCTTTTTGGGCCTTCAGCTATTCCGGGTTCGAGGCTCTGAGCTGCGCGCCTGCGCTTTAGGTAATTACTACTTACCATCCAACTCATTGTCATCCAAACCATCCAAGTTCAGCGCTCTCTTTATTTTCCGCACCTAACTCAGCGTCCAATCTGAGCGCACCTTCTGATCCGAGCGAACCTCTCACCCAGCGCTATCTTCTCTCTCCCATCGCTACCTTCCCCTCTCCCACCGTTATCTTCCCTCCCTTCGCTCCAAGACGCGGCTCCCCTCTCTATTCGCTCTCTTCCTTCGTGAGTTTCCCTCACTCTCTTTGTTCCCTTCTTCTTTCCCATTTTTCTTTTCCCAGATGTGAGTCCCTTCGCTCCCTTCTTCTTTCTCCTTTCCTTCTCTATTGATTTTTTGGTTTCTCACTGGTCCTTTCTTTTTTTTTCTCTCCATTCTATCTCAGATTATATTTGTTAAATTTATTTGATATAACTGTTCAATTTAATTGTCATTTCTGTTCAGTTTATTTGCTCATTTTTATTTTTTATATGAGTCCACATTGTTGTTACATATGTTCAGTTTTTTTGATATAACTATTTAATTTAATTATTATTTCTGTTCAGTTTATTTTACTCACTTTTATTTTTTTATATGAGTCTACATTGTTGTTACATATGTTCAGTTTATTTGATATAACTGTTCAATTTAATTGTCATTTCTGTTCAGTTTATTTGATCACTTTTATTTTTTTATACGAGTCAACAGGTGTTGTTATATCTGTTCAGTTTATTTGTTATAACTGTTCAGTTTAATTGTCATTTTTGTTCAGTTTATTTTCTCACTTTTACTTTTTTGTTTGAATCCATATTGTTTGTTATGTATGTTCAGTTTATTTGTTATTTATGTTCAGTTAGTTATTATATTTGTTCAATTTAAGAAGACATGATAAAGTATGAGGGAGAGGGAGGAAAAATAGAACGCGAGGGAGGAAGGAGGAACGGAAGGGAGGGTGCTGGCGAGCAGTTAGGGAGGAAAGGTGCGTGAGGGAAGGGGAGACGCCTCACCTAGGCGCGCGGAAAAATAGCGGAAGTCAGAGGGGAGGGAAGGGGTTGGATGACGCGGATGGGTTTTTGGTGGATGACGGTTATCAAACCCTGTGCACTTTACCTCGATCTAGTTTAGTTTGATAATTTGATTCATTTCAATTCTAAACTGGAATGGTTAAAATTTTAAACTTATGATAATTATAGTTCTATGTGCGAACACCTGTGTATTTCAATTGTCGGACATAACCGACTAAAAGGATGTTAATTCAGATTTCAGAACATAAGGTGATAAAATGCTACCAACTTTCAATAAGTATCCTTTTCAATCGAGATGTTAATTCAAACAGAATAGGATCTAATCATACACCAGATTTTTTTGCCACTATTAAGTTGAATCTGAAGCCATGATTTAGGACAGTGCATGGCTAGCTTTGACATATATTGGTCAACGGTCTTGTTTCCACAGCTGCCAGTTACACGAACTGTGCCAGATTGTGCTGCGAACTTATCGATTTTCATGCACTTATCTTTAATACGTAATACATTTTAGTCATTATATGCCTCATTCCTAATTTTCACGCACTCATCTTTAACAGTTAAGGTCATTGATCATGTTAGGCCAGCATAGAAAGGCCTACTTGGTGTCTGCAATTCAAAAGAAATTGCAGGGGCATAGATGACATTTTTGATGTTTTAAAAGGGACCTTTTCTCCTTGGCAGTCTAGTTCATTGCACTTCTGAGAGTGAGAGGTCAATTTAAATTAAAAGGGCAAAAAAATAAATAATAAAAAGTTTTTTTTTTAAAAAAAATTAACCATAATGCCAGAGGGGTCTAAAATTAACTCTAAATGTCTCATGATATTTCATCTCTGAAAATGAGTCTAGACTATTTCCAACATGGAATGGCAAAATAATATACAAGGGAAACCATTACACAGGAAATGCCTCTCTACATGCTCGATCAAGAAAGAGAAAAAACATATGAAAAAGGTTGACATTTCCCAAAAAGACATCTACTTTCCAATTCCAAGTTCTTTGCTGATATCTCGAGTGACACTGAACTGCAAAGTGTTGTGCCATGGAAACAATGTTCGCGTGATTGGAAGCTTTCTTCTTAGGTCCTATTTCACAAGAACTAAGCAATTTAAGTTGAGGGGCAAAAATGCACACAGAAAAGAAATCATACAAATGTTATGATAAAAAACCAAGGCATGCTGACAATTCAAGCAAGTGGTTGGCTGCATAGCAATTTAAGGCTCATCATACTGGAAAACAATAATCTCCAAAAAATATGTTAATCTAAAAAAAAAAAAAAAAAGAAATGGCACATGTGATGTAGTTGGGTACACAAGGGGCATGTGTACCGGTAACTATCCATATGATGTAGAGTAGATAACAGTTGTTACTGTCATATGGAATCAACAACTACTAGTATTACGAAAATTTGCAGGACAAGAAGTACAATAAAGCAAAGAATATTTAGATATGATCAAAGGTACCTTGAACATGCCGTCAGGTAAATGCAGGTAGGATGCCTGCATTGTAAAAATAACTACTCTTAATTTTGCCTTGTACATAAATCAAGCATATTATTATCAGAAACAATGAACAAGGACATAACCTCAAGTGATTGGAAATATTCATATTCATGATGGCGAACTATATTGGTTAATTGCACAGCACAATCCTCAGGTGACTGGGAAAAAGAAGAATGATTTTTTAATTAGAGGAGTTATTATTAGATAAAGCAGGAATTTAGAGAAAATGGTCCTATGGATCGACCATATCTTTCAAGATAGTCAATTAGTCCTGTGCAGCATATTTTCTCATTGAAAACAGACATTCCAGTGATTAAGATAACTAAATACAAGCTATTAAAACAAGATGAGAAATAATGGACGGACTTTATAATCATAATGCCAGTATCAAAAAAGTATTAACCTGAAAAATAGTGGAATCATTGAACTCATTCTTTGTATCTAGCTGTACATTTCCTTCTTCAAAATAATGTGCAGCAACCTGAAAAATATTATTAATTAGTTATGCGAATAGAGTGTTTTGCAGCAAGTGTAGGGGTTACTTGTATCCACAATTGTTACCAGAATTGATGTAACATAGCTAATAATATAATGGAAGATGTGAATGCTGAATGCTTCTGTTTCAATTTAATGGAAGCAAGTGGTCCAGGACCATCTTTTTTTAAGAGAAAAACATAGATATTAATCACCAATAATAAAGTAAAATATCACAGAAGTCAGACCTGAATCTTCCCTTTTACTCCCACAAGTTGTGTCTCATCCTTAAACTCAAAGGTCCATACCGATCTCCAGTTACCATTACTGCATTCAAATAAAATAAAGTAAATATGCTATAAGCTAAATACTATCATGATGAAGTGGTAAATGGAATAAAAATATATAAGGAAGCTTGGTTCCCCAACTGTGGAACATAATCTGAGTCTAAATTATCTGTAATGAACAAATGCCTTCTTACAATTAAATCAAGAAATAGAAACAAATTGAAAATAGGAAACTTTTAACCTTAACACCATATTGATAAATCCATACCAGAAATTCCGAGGGCTCTTTTTGGATGCTGAAATGATGGCAACAAACTCAAAATCGTTTCCAGGTCCATCAATGTCTTTCCCTCTAGTGCAGTAAACAGCAGATATCCCTTTTGGATACGCCTCAGCAACATACTTGCACAGTTCAACATCTAATGCATACCTTTGTGCATAAATTGCATTCATTTTATTTTGTATTATATTACATAGAAGGAAACTAAAAAATAAATAAAATAAGAAATTTTGGTAGTGTAGAGAAAAGGTTGCTTCAGATTACAAACTCTGCCCAAAACCTTAAATAGAAAAAAACTTTCTGAAAAAAAAACCCACTTGCCCATTACTGGTAAGTAATGGATGGTCATAATCTGTACTGAATCTGACACTACAATATGTACCTTTAAACTCAAATTGTAACATACCTGAACTCCTCAATATAGGGAGATGGAAGTTCATCATCCATAGCAGGTCTCAACCCGGTGCACACCTAAGTTTACATTCAATTTTAAAGAATGAAATTATAACAATATATTATTGCAGCTTATCCTGTTATCACAATTAACAACCAGTAATAATAATCATTATCAAAAAACCAGAGAGAGAGTGTACTTGTTTGATATGGTCAACAGTTGCAACTTGAGCAGTTCTTGGCTCAAGATATTGGTTCTTGCCAATTTCTCCATGTCCTGTTATTATTACCTGTAGAGGGAAATGACAATGTATAATATAACCTCAAATTATCTATCCTAAGAAATCCTCGCACATGTGTTATCTCATGGAAACTAAATGGCAATGACAAAATGAAAAACAGTTAACTTTTACTGGTCTGAAAGATACTGAGTGTTCTGGTACCGGACATATCAGTACTGGTACGCTATAATACCTACTCGCACGAGTACCAGTAGCGATCAGATTGTGCAACACATGGTATTGATAAAGAAATTAAAACTTACATCTCCACTTCTGTCAGGCAATTCAAGAATGAGAAGATGTGCCTTGTTGTGTCTAGGAAAAGCTTCAGAAGCAGCCATGTCATATAATTTATCATCTCCTATGAGCGCGCGTATATCTGCATGCATCAGTAGAATTAAAACAAATAAATATATATACTTTGTTTTTTTATAGAAAATGCAGCGTGCATAAATCATCCAATACAGTATCATTTTTATTTTGGGTGGCTTGAATAGTGTATAATTGGAGTTTTGTGATGCTTTTCTAATTCATGAATAATTTTATTTTCTTAACAAACTGGACTTCACACTGCAGTTGTAACTTCAGCCTTGTTGTATTCATTGAGTTCTGCTAAGTGGAAGAAGACTCAGTCAGTCAGTTACAAATTCAATGTCAATTATCCACATAAATTATCAGGAAGTAAGCTATGGAAGGAAGCTTTATTCCCAGAATTAAGTTCCCATTGGTCGAAATGGAGCTGAAATAATGAGGGTATAGCGCTCCATAACTATTATTAAATTATTCGTAGAAAGATGAGAAAGAGTGGTGAGAGACCTTTAGCGACATAGGAGATCTCGCCAACAGGGGCATTGGAGAGGAACCAAACGGCGATATCCTTCTTCTCCTTGTCGCTCAGCTCCGCCTGCGCTTCGTCGCTACACTCCGCCATTAGTAAGGGAAAGGGAAAGGGAAATCGAGAGCTTTTTGCGAGGATGCGACAGAAAGAGGGAAAGGGATAATGGGGACAAATGAGGAAGAGAAATAAAGAGGAGAGTTGAGTGGGAAAGGAGAGAGGAGGGTTGCGTCAGCGTCGGAGAGTAGAGAGTCGAGTGCTGGGGGTCGGAGGAGAAGGGTATTTTAGTCTGACGAAAAAAAATGGAGTGAATTTCTTTTAGCAAAACAATTCCAGGAGGAGAAGAGATATCGGAAAAACAATTGTTGCCTATTGGGGGTCGGCGACGTAAAATAATTATAATTAAATTAAATAATTATAATAATTAATTTAAAAAGTTTAAACGTTTTTCCTTTTTTATTTATTTATTGTTTATTATAAAAAATTCCAAAAAATCTTGTCCACCCGTTAGGAATTGGAGAATATATCTTAATTTTAAACAAAATAAACAATAGTAATTAAAGAATTCTTCAAATAAAATATCTGAGAACTTTCTTTATACAACCGTCATGTTTGATCAGAAAGTGTAACATAGACGTGCAATCGTATTTTACTATAGCATTATGATCATGCTTTTTAATAGTCTTATTATAATTTTATTTCATATATAATTATATATACGCATGAACTCGTGTGTTACATTTTGTATTTATCCTCAACTTTAGAGTATATCACATATACTCTTTAAAATCTCCGTCTGTGAATCCTATTTATCAGCAAAATTAAGCAGACAAACTAGTTATATAGTTATATCTATAATATTAAACTTGTAGTTTATATAGTTATATCTATATATCTATAATATTAAACTTATTGTGATGAAATGACTTTGAATGAATCACAAACGATTGAAATGCTCAAATAATATTCAGAATTGCATTATTTGCACTTTATATGGGTAATTATCATGTATAATCTAATCTTTTTAAATAAATAACATATAAATCATATTCTAAACAGTATAAAGAGTTTAAATATAGATTATTATATAATCTAATCTTTTTATTCCAGCTTATTAATTTAGCCAAACAAATTAACTCTTTTCTTCCGGATTCCTAATATTAATATAAACTTTCCGTTGGATTAAAACTTAAATAATCGGTATTGTTCTTATCTTTGTATTTTAGGGGACTATAATGTAAAATCGGCCTTGCTTCCGCGTTCCGACCTCCGACCTCGTTTCCGGAGGGACCATTCAGCAAAATAATCCCGACGCCGATTTTCTCCAAAGCCCAAAAGAAAGACGTTACGTTAGCACACCTCAACCTCAATGGAGCGAATAATTACAAAGGCAAGGCGATGAGCGCCTTCTCAGAGCGTCGAAGCAAAGGAAAGCGCTCAGGCATCGATTTCGCGCTCGCCTTCTCTGCTCCCCCTTCCAAAAAGGCGAAATTCCAATTTCGTCCCTTGAACTTGTTCAAGTCGTTTACTACTGCTTCGTCTTCTTCCTCTTCTCGCGCCAGAGATCCGTTCGTTGCCATGGGAAATGCCCTCGCGCGTCTCTTTGGAGGAATCAAGGCCTCCACTAGCGAAGTTTCGAGCGAGAAGACACTAGGTTTTGGACAGTATAAGAGCTTGGTGGTGGTGGGAGAGACCTCGAAACCTGATGCGAGACTGGTTACTAGAAAGGGGTTAGATGCGAGAAGTGTAGTCGAAAAGGTACCTGCTTACAAGCGATTGTACGAGGAAACCAAACGAAGAGATGAGAGATTGAGTAGCTTGAACTTTGAATTGAAATTAGCTGAAGATGAGATACTTGAATTGCGTAAGACTGCTCATATTATTGATGTGGAAGATGAAGAAGAAGAGAAGGTAATAATTTTTTTTTTTTTTTACATTTTTTTATTTTCCAGCCTTTAAACCCTGGCCCCTAGATACTGTAGCAGATACTGGTACACTGGACACATCCAGTACACAGAACAATGGAGACTGTACAGAACAGGTTTCTAGTGTTGATTACAACAATGAACACTGGACACATCAATGAATAGAAGAATCATTTACAATAATTCTTTCTCTCTCATTTCAAATATCTATCAAAAGCTTGGTGCTTTTTGTACCTACATTAGGTTTCTAGTGTTGATTATCCATTCAAATTCAGCCAATTGTGCTCTAGTTAGATCCTAATCGTGAAAGACAAAAGAAAATAGTATCTGAAGTAGAATTATGATTTGGTTGGAGGCTGGTCCCACTCTGATATAGCTGGTACCTTGCTTGACCATCAGAGATACTGCTTAAACATGCTCAGTTGTTTATTTTTTATTTACAGAATGTAAATGATTTATTTTGCCCACTTACTGAAGAAGATGAAGAGGAGGTGCACAGTGCCTTATATGTTGGCAATGATCGGTAATTATGTCTTTTTTAACCTCCTTACCTTTTTGTGCTCAGAAGTATACTTGTAATGTTTCCTTTTAAGAAGGTTGATTGAAGATTGTACTTGTCATGTGCAGACATACCATTTTAGTAACCCATGAGAGTTCCAACATTGAAATAACGAAGGAGATCATAAGGTGCTTGAGTCCTGGTGGCTGGTTGAATGATGAGGTATTTTTGTTTGTTATTTTCTACGTTGTAAATTTTAGTTATTGCTATGCCTTTCTACCTTTAATTTCATTTGTCCATAATTTCAGGTAATTAATTTGTACCTTGAGCTCTTGAAGGAGAGGGAAAGAAGGCAACCTGAAAGGTTTCTCAAGTGCCATTTCTTTAATACCTTCTTTTATAAAAAGGTTAGATATTTTATTTTTGTTTTCTTTATGTAATGAGAGAGAGAGTCATTGCTTATGGACTCTTCTTTTTAGCTGATTGGTGGGAAAGGCGGCTATGATTATAAGGCTGTTAAAAGGTGGACGACCCAAAAAAAATTAGGATACTCCCTGATTGATTGTGACAAGGTAAAATTATTAATTTTGAACCCCCTGGAATCCACTTTTATAACATTGTAGCACTTCTTTTAACTCATGTTCAACTTATGTTCAGATTTTGTCATGCAGATATTTGTTCCTGTCCATAAAGGTAATCATTGGTGCTTGGCTGTCATAAATGTGAAACAAAAGTCCTTTCAATATCTTGATTCCCTAGGGGGCATGGATGGCTTAGCTCTACAATCACTGGTATGCTTATTTGTACCTTCTATGTTCTGCAACATAATGAAGACATCTATCATTAATTTGCGAGAAGAAAAATCTTTCAAATAATGCCCTTTAATATATTGTACTTGCAAACAACACTGAATATTTATTGTATTGGTACCAAGTTTCTTCGATTTTGATGGATTTGCAGCTCGATTCCTCTTTTTTCTTACAGTGATATTCCTTTAAAATGCAACAAATTTCTGACGATTATATACCTTTTCAAGTAGATAAAATTTGAACTATAATAAGGGAAGTGATCCAAGTGGTGAGTCCTTAGTTGATGGACTCAGTTTATATGTGAAATATAGTTTGCCATTTATTCTTTCTTGATCTAACCATTTGTTGCAAAAAGTATTTCATCTGCGAACAATCCTAAAAATGGTGGACCTTAAACGTAAATGTTAGAATGAAGTGTTATCCTGTTGTAGAACATTTAACATGAGAGAATTGAGGATCTGAACTTCTTATTTGGAAATTTAGGCCAAATACTTGGTTGATGAAGCTTGGGATAAGAATAATGTGGAGATGGATACTCATTTGTGGAAGCAAGAAACTGTCAGCCATCCTAGGCAACGAAATGGGTATGAAATCTAACTGCATTTTTTAGTTTCTAGGTAATTCTAAATGCCGCACCTTTACATAGAATTTGTTTAGAGATTTGTCTTTTGAGCATTCATTTTACGTTATAGTTGAAGGTGCAATTTTCCTGTGTACACCGTTAACACTGTAAGACACCCCTTGTGTAGTGTGGAAAATGGCCCTGTTCTTTTCTCTTTGAATGAGATCAGAGAAGGGAAGTTTGACCCTTCTCTTCTTTTTTTCCTTAAAAAAGAAGCAATCGAAGGGAGAAGAGAAAAGAGTATTATAGCTGCGTGCTATGTTTTTTTACTCTCTTTGGAGTCATGGAGTCATATACTCCGACTCTTATATCATGTTCTTACATTTCTTTTCTCTCTCTGATCATTTTTACTTCCTGATTCTGGAGTTCATTACTCTGCCTTTTTTTTTGAGTTAATAGATATGATTGTGGCATGTTTATGCTGAAGTACATTGACTTCTACAGTAGGGGAATAAGCCTTTGTTTCAGCCAGGTGACTTAATTTCTCATGCTACAGTTTTTTTCTCATTTGATTTTCATAGTAGCTAACTGAATATCTATTGTTATTGACAGGAGGATATGGAATACTTTAGAAAGCGAACTGTAAAGGAGATTCTCAGCTTAAGAGCTGAGTAATAGTAACTGGTGCCTGTATGTACTTTTGATTTTTCATGATTCTTGGATTTCGATCTGTTTCTAGGAAGATAGCTTGAGGAAGTTAGCTAGTAGATAGGAAAAGCATTAGAAAGATGTTGATTCACTTTGTCTTTGTTATTACTAGGAGTGCTTAGTTCAAATGAAATTGTGTTTGTGATCCTTGGTTGCAAATTTTCTTTTCAAGGATTAGCTTCCCTTTCTTTTCTGGAAGTAGAACAAAGAATCTCGTAGATTAAAACTTTGCAGAAAGATATATTTACTTTTCTTTATAACTGGATGGTTTTTCCCCCTACCTTTCCATATTTTGAGTTCCACAATCAAGTAAAACCTTTTTGTATGAATGCGGGATTGTTTTTTTTTTTCTTGCTATATGATGTTACAGATATATATGTTTATCCAGACTAATTTATGTTGCTAAAATTTTGCTATGATTTAGAAACATATAACAGATTCTACAATATATGTTTTTAAATAACAGTAAGGCTCTATCATTTCAGTTAGAAAATGTTTATATTTAACAAGAAACCAAAAGTGCAAGCATTAGAAAACATGAATTTTTCAGATAGGCTTTTTCAGTCGTGTACATGCTATATGAAGAGCAATATAATTTTGTAAAGCTGTACATCATATAACAGGAAGCTCTTCCTAATGGGTATAGCTTGTTAGACCCCATATTCTTAGTCTCATAGACCTTGTTGGAATTTCATGACATGTTCCTGTAAGCTTGCCAGGTCAGCAGCCTTGCGGGATAAAACAGAGCTTAGTTCTGCTACATATCTGTTAATCAGGCTCCCTGGTTGATCAATTTGCACTAATAGGTTCATTTCCTGTTAGAACAATCAAACAAGAAAAAGAATAATACAAATAAAAAATTAACTTTTATTGGCACAGATGAAGGCACTACTTTGATGTGATTGTAGATGTTTTTGGATATCTATTACTTACTTCATCTAGAATATTCATTGTATTCTGGATAACTTTCCTATGAGCAGCTAGTAAAGCCTCTTCTTCCTACGAAAGACATGAATAACCATTTCAATACTTTCCATAAAACAAAAAGTTGTTTGAAACGTGCAACAATATTTGTGTTACCTCAACTAAGTTGGTTGCCCTTTTTTCCTTTGTTGGAGCTTCCTCTTTGCTTGCATCCGCACTTGATGCATACTGCTCTTTGTAGTTTTTAGTAGAAGACTTTGATTCTTCCTTTTTCAAGTTTCCTCTGTTCTCGCCATTTCTTTCTTTCCTAGGGATTCTCCTGTTTGGTGATTTATTTGGTGTTTTCCTTCCTCCAGAGGCATCTAATGCATTGTGTGTAGAAACATCTGATATTGTTTTAGTTGAATTATTTGTTGAGATGACATGTAGATCGTTATTTCCCATTTCCAATGGAAGCAACAGTTCCCTTTCAACAGATTTGGCTAGAGTTGTATGGGATACGTCCACTCCATTTCTCTGTTCGCGTTTCTCTATTAGTGCCTCTTCTTCCTGTGAAAAATAAACACAACGAAATAGTTTTCATTATGATAATAATAAACACAATATACAAAACATATAACATGTATATTAATTTATGTGAGTTGAATAGTTGTAATTTTTTTCCCCATTAATTCTTTCCTTCTTCCAATAATCAATTCTAATTAATAGATTTAAATAGTGTTGCATTATATTGTAATCTTTAATTCTTTATATTTTTCTATACTATATATGTAAATTTCTGTTGCGATATAAGATATTTTCTGACCTCATTCGTAGTGAACAGGATAGTTTGTTTCAATATTTTGATGTACAGTATTTTAATGTTGCTGCTCTTCTTTAATCAAGAATTCCTCTTCATCCTAGGGATTAGAGAACCAGCATTACTATTTTCTTTTGCATTTATATAACCAAGTTTACTATTTTTCCTTTGCATTTAGATAACCAATTCTATAATTCTGTAAGCATTGGAATCAGCCATTATACTACCTGGTCATGGTACTATATAATATCAATAAAAAAATATTTTATATTATACTTAAAATTGTAATGTTATCGGTACAGTAGCAGCAAAATTTTCATTTTAATACTTTGTTTGTTCTTTCATTTTTGTCTTTCAGTTTGTTCTTCTGGGTCTTTTTGGTGTTTTGTTTAGCTTTTAGTCTGTGATTTGGGCATAACACCTGAAAGGTCGAGATATTTAAGAGCGTTTGAGGACAATCAATTGCTAACACATGATGATAGCTTACTATGCATTGCGGTACCATTTGCTTCACAAATATTTCTTCATCAGAGAGTGCAGGATAACTGAAATCTACGTCATCTATGCCATTTCTTTCTATCTCATATAAACTGCATCTTGCTTCAGGCCCTTTATTTATGTTTTCACTGTCACTCAGGGTATCCAAGATCGCTCTGTTTTCTGCAACCAAATTGAACTCCTTTTCCTAATTTTAGATGAAAAAAGAAGATCAAGTAAAGTGGTTAGAACTTTAATCAATTTTATCAGATTTTGTAAAATTAATCTTGCAACATGGTGAATTTAAATTATTGGTTTTTGTACCTTGTCAAGGGTTGAAATGCTCGAGTTATCTACTTCAAATATTATTTTGATATCGTCACTGTCACTTGGATATTCCTCTTGATATTGATGGTTCGAAGAAGTCTTTTTGTTGCTTTCTAGAAGCAACTCAGAGCTTATCGAATGGTTTTGCTTCTTATATATTTCTTCGATCAAAGGCTTAATGTTCAAAAGCTCTTGTTGGTGTATTTGTGTTGAATTTGAAGGATCAGTTCGTGTCATGAAGCTAAAATTACCATCGAACTTTGGTTGCTCTTGATTCATGAAGCTAAAATCACTGTCACTTGATTCATGAAAACCTGGAACTTTTTCCACAATTTCTTTATCATTTAAATATTCCTCTCCTTGAGAGAAAGTAGATGACTGGTCGCTTTCTTCCTACATGTAAAAACACTTTTTGTAAACATTAGATTGTTTTATCATTCTACATATATCTGCTTCTGCACTAAGTAAAATGGATGTAGGCTTATAGGACATTGCTCTCATCAGAAACCAAAAGAAAATATTTGAGTGTTACCTCTTTAGTTTGATAATATTAATTTGTTCAATTGTCATGACTGTCAAAGAAGTTTTGTTGTCTTTATGGCCTACATCTCATAGATAAGTTAAATATATATATATATATATAGAGTTTTGCTATGGTGAGTTGCAACTCACCAAAGGGTCCGTGAGTCGCGCTCAAAATTTCGAAATTTAGTTCGAAATGACCGATCCAAACTGTCTAATACGATCTCCCCATTGAAATCTCCATGCAGACCAAATTTTATATATTTTTAAAATTTTTAAGTATTTTTTCGGATTTTAAAAAACGGTTGTTTTTTAACGGTTCAGAACTAATTAGATTAACATTTTTCTAAAATTTCAAAAAAATACTTACAAATTTCGAAAAAATATAAAATTTGGTCTGCATGGAGATTTCAATAGGGAGATCATATTAGACGGTTTGGATTGATCATTTTGAACTAAATTTCGAAATTTTGAGTGCGACTCACGGACCCCTTGGTGAGTTGCAACTCACCATAGCAAAACTCTATATATATATATATATATATAGAGAGAGAGAGAGAGAGATTGGCTAAAGTATACTCCAGCATATAGATAGCCCGTATGCTGGAGTCGTTTCTCACAATCTAAAGTGCATACAGTCGATCCGAAACTTTCAAATTGTTCTCTATATTGAAATCTCCTAGGAAACTAAAATTTATATTTTTTCGAATTTTTTTACTATATATTATGCTATTTTAAAAAAACATTGTAAAGGAGTTGTAAAGGAGTATTTCTGGCCCTTCAATTTGAAAATAGCATAATATATAGCAAAAAAATTTGAAAAAATGTAAAATTTGGTCTTGAAGGATATTTTTACATGGAGAACAACTTGAACGGTTTGGATCGACTGTTTGAATTTTAGATTTTCAGAAACAACTCTAGCATACGGGTTTGATCCGTATGCTGGAGTATACTTTAGCCAATCTATATATATATATATTCATAATGATTCAAAATAGTGGATATGATCATAATTTTGGTCTTGCATTCTAGAATAGAATATATTTGGGTAAACTTAATAAGATAAACGTATAAGCACTCATGAGTACCTTAAGTGGTGCTTGTATGTCCTTCTCTATGTTTAAACCTGCTTCTTGATCCATGGGTTGGACAATCTGTTCTTCTTTGCCATAATTTTGTAGCCAGTTTTTAGCACTGAAATCTAAACTCGAACAATAACTGGTACTAAAGCTACCAGCAATGTTATTTTGAATTTTGCATTGCCCTTTTGGGTCACAGTCTTCTTGACTTCCAATGAAGTCACAATTTGACATGAACCTAAATGAGCTTTCACCAATTTCTGGTTTAGAACTGTAAATCGCTCTCACTGACAAGTTCTCTGCCATCTCAGGGGAAGGATTGTAAAGTTCTCTGTTGTTTTCACCTTCTATTTTTGTGATTTTCTCAATCCTCTGATCCATCTTGTTTGACTCTGTCAAAATTTCAGTTCCTTGATCCTTCTGGTAGCCATCTCTTGATAGATTTCTAACCCTGCGTAATGTAAATTAGTGTTTGCTTAGTTCTAAATTTTATCCCCCAAAACATGTGGAGTTTTCTATTACTTGATTCCATTATTTATTAGTGCTAACTAAAACATAAAGAGGAGGGTTCTAGTGCCACAAGTTTCTATTGGAAAATAGCAACTCAATGATAGCTTGGGGCACTTTTGCAAATAGTTTTGATGAGAGCATGTTTTTGTAGATACTTCCTTCTCTTGCATAAACTGCAAATCATTTGCTCTATCTGGTGTCTTGCACTATTCAACAACATTTTGCTCAGATTTTTATGTTTAATCCCTAATGATATCTAGACCAATATTTTTTTCTCTCTTAAAAATTTAGCAAATAGATCTTTGTGCCTCACCTTTCAGCATATCTCAGAGTATTGAGGGTCTGTTCACAAGAGCCAGTGCTGGGGGAAACACAACATATCATGACCGTCCTTGAATCACCAATGAATGAATCATGCAGTACTTCTGTCAGTTTGCTTCCACGAAATGGGATGTGATTTTGGTCATTGTCAAGGGCACGGATGCACTCCTTCAGGGCCAACAAGCTTTTATTGATCTCAACTCCTTCATTCCTGCTTATGTGTCAGATTGTTGATTGGATTAGTGATTAGTATTGTTTCCGAAGGAACTTGTTTAGTGTTCTGATACTTCGTTTCACTTATTTGCATTCCATTTCTTTTTTAAGCTCTTGGCCAAGTTCACATTACTCTTTCTGAGGAAGTATTCAGAGTGAAAGGCTCAAATGGGGACCGAAAGCAAGTATAAAGATTAAAGAGGAAAAAAATATTATCTCAAATAGTAGCCACAGAAACAATATATTATGTTAAGTAATAATATAACACATACAAAGCAACCGCACTCTCACACTGAAAAAAAAGTGAAAAAGAGGGAAAAGGAAGTGCTGTAGTTAATTTCATTCGTCTACTTCTTTATGATAAATCAGAATGTAATATTGCCTTAGTAAACTTACAGGTGCTTTGTAATGTTACTTTTTTTATTCAATCTATAGATATCATGATGTTCATTCTAAGAAAGGTTTCTGAGTGCAAACCTTTTATCACGGTCACTGTGAGTGCAATCAGCCCCACGTTCGCTCCCTGCAAGATCAATAAATGAAATCTTCCCAATTACGTTACCACATTTGTTTTTTAATTCTCTACTTTCGCTCTTTCTTTTTGTGCCATTCGTTGGAGCAATTGAATTTTGCTTAATCGCCAGTTGTAGAACTGAATGTGACCTTGATGATTCTTCGTTGGCCCCTGTACTTCCTGTACTTCTTGCAGCATTTCCTCTGCTGACCAGTGCTTCAACTGTTTCTATGTCAGAGATTTCATACTCCTGTAAGCCTACTATGCATTTTTGTTGATTCCCATCTTCCCTTATGCACAATTTCCTTATAGAAAGTAAAAAAAAAAGAATGTCAGAACTTATCCACAGAGTAAACCAATGAAATAAAACTAACAAAATGATTAACTAAAATAAAATTGAGATTTGAACAGATATACCAACAAAAAATAGCTGAAACTAAAATGATTGAGAACAATTTTTCCTCCAGCAAAATGGCAAATTCAGTCATCAAAATTGATAGAACTAAGTTGAAGTTTACCTTCTTTCATTGAGAAGGTCGAAAATTTTCTTTCCATAGATCTCGAAATGACTGACCCACAGAGTAAAATTACGGTTGATGCGAGGGTTCTTTTGCAACAGCCGAAGTATATCTTTCGAAGCTCTCAGGGATAAATTTCTCATTGTAAATGTTTTACCACTCCCTAGAAAGATACAGTCAGAAGTCAGATCCTAAAGTAGAACCTCAGTACAAGTGGTAATTGTGGACACCATTGTTTCTAATTAAACCTTTGTCTTATGGCATGATTAATCAGTTTGATCAATCCAACATAAGAGATCATAAAAATCGTATCTTGGTCACAACTCACAAGTGTCCATTGTGAACAGCGTTGTTTCTAATTTTAAAAGAAGTTGCAATTTTAAATACTGCATAATACTGACCTGTAGGGCCAAAGGCAAAACATGTTATTTTTGCTTGCTCAAGTATTGTTGGTATGGACGGGCCCACTGTAACATTGTAAACCTGATAAACAGATTATGGTGAGCACAATTGTAATAAAAGATAATTTGGTTGTAAATAACTACAGTGGCATAATGTAAAACGGGTGGATGTTACCTCATCATTGGTGACATGCTCGTGGAGAACAGCATCAAAATAGAATTCATGTTTTTCTATATAAGCAGTCAAATCTACCTTACAATGGGAAAACAATAAATTAGATCTTTCCCTGCTATGAGCAATGTATAAGAAGCAAGAAACATGTTATGTTCAGTGTTTATGCTCTCAAATATGTTGATTGTCATCTTCTTCTTGTATGATACTTGATTAATTTTATCCCTGTCAGCTAATTCAGAAGCTTGATTAGACCAAAACATTGAAACGGAACAAATTCACAAGTTAAAAAATGAAATTGGGTTTGTACTAGATAGGTACCAAAAACAAAGATAGGGTGGTAAAGATACAGGACATTTCCTGCAATGTACCAATCCATATAGAATCTTGGGTTCAGAGAAAGATGATAATAAAATAATAATTCCATTTCATGCAGAATAGAACAGCAGCTTGAGGAGAGAGTACTAGGAAAGGATACTCGACTAACCTTTACTTTAGGCTCATGAATAGTTATATGTTCAATGTCTTCAACAGAGATGACATCTTTCTCCTTCTTAATCATCTCCTTCTTGTTGAGAGGCCTTTTCCGAACCTTATACAATATGCTCAATTTATTATTAAAATTAAACATATTTAGTACTCATAAACTCTATGAATATAGGTTCACATAAGGTTTTAAGTCAAAATTTGTTAAATATTGCTGCTTACCACAACTCTAATCTTTGCTGCATTTTTCTCCTCCGATTTCACATCTGTTGCACAAGTTGATAGTGCTTCCTCTATAGGGATTGAAATAGAACTATGAATTTGTTCGTTGGATTTTTTCTGTAATATGAAAAAGCAAAAAAAAAAAAAAAGAAACAGAGAGAGAGAGAGAGAGAGGGAGAGAAACAAATTATATATGATGATCGCTAAACATTATATAACTTTCAGAACCTCATGCGTTTTTTTTTCTCCCATAATTTTAGGTGTAGTTCAGATGTCAGTACCACTTGTTCATTGGCTGATGCTTTCTTCAAGTTGTGCTCTTTGGACTTGCTTGTAACTGTAGGTTCATTCTTGGCAGGAATTTTGGCACGAATTGATTTACTTTTGTCACCCTGAAAGAAAAACAAAGGTTACTTGTTGTTTGTATCATGCTTATAGTACTTTCATTATGTCAAGAGTATAAGTTACACCTGGATCCAGCCCTATACCCATCAAATAAGTTCTACAAACAAAACACTACCGATAATTGTAAAATCCATGTTAGAAGTTCCTTACCGTAACTCTGATCTTATCTGAATTGGTTTCTTTAGTATTAATATCCTTTCGGCGAACTGACATCGCCTTAACCCTGCTTTCAGACCTCCTAGATGAAGAAATGTTTGTGGAACCAAGTGTCTCAGATTTGATTTCCTGTCAAAGAAAACACAAAACAATAAATAAAAGATGTTAACCAACTCGCAGGACCTGAGATTAGAAATCTGCTTTTAAGGTACTACATTTTAATTACATAAAAAAAATAAAAACATCAAGCTTACTACAACTCTGTTCTTTGTTGGGTTGTTCCCTTCTGAATTGAACTCTCCTCTATGGATAGAGAGTGGTATGGATTTGCTACTTGATGGCCTCTTAGACTGCTCTTCTAGTTCTGAAGTTAACAGGTTACTATTTGAGCCATTATAGAATGAAAACTGCATCGGATCCAGTTCCTCTGTTTCTGTTCCCTAGAACAATAAGTAAACAATGTTTTAAATAAAGTTATAGAAACAAAGAAATTTAGATTGATCGGAAATTCATTCAATCATTCTATGGTATACTTTATTCTTCCCTTAAAATAGTAGTACACCATACTGTTCATGGATCATATTTGGTAATATTTAAAATTTTCTCACCGAAACTCTGAATTTAACTGGATTTGATTCCCTAGAAAGGAAGTCATTTCTACGAGCAGACGATGATCTCCCTTTTCTAGTTGAATGCCGTTTGGATAGCTCCTCTATGGCTGAATTGATCTCTTTGTTAATTTCATTTGGTGATGAAACTACTTGGGACTTGACCATCTTACCAACACCAACCTAAGCATAATTATTAGTTTATTAGCTAATTACATTTGCTAAAATTAAAGTATGTATTAACCCCTATTACGGTCACAGGTCACTGGATAATAGTAACAATATTTTGTATGATTTATTATTGGTACATGGAGGAGAGTGCCTTCTTCGCATTGTTCACATAAGCTAGGCACGCTAGAAGAAAATTGAGCAAAGTGGTACGTTGATGTGTTTGTTATGATTAACTTTCATACCTTGTATGTATTTTCCGCAGCAATACTTTCCTTTGATGGGATAGAAACTCTAGACAAATGCAATTCGTTGAGATCCTCCATCGAAGAGTTAAATTTGTTATTTAGTTCTGTCGTAGGTGACTCTGGTGTAGCATTGTCCTTTCAGTGAAAATCAAATGGAACGAAACAGATTAATTATTTCGAAACAGACTGATAATTTTATTTTGTACTAAGTGTTTAGATAGAAGAAAAACTGAATTAGTTCCCCCTCGAAGAAATCAGATATATCCTTAGTAAGGCTTATGAAACCCCTGGAATCCCAGAAACGAGATATGTTCTGGAGATGAGACAGGATTTAACAATTTACTTCTAACATCCTTCATTATAATGAAATTATTAGACAGAAAATAAAGGGGAAATTTATCAATTTGGAAATACCTTGTGATATCTGTGAATGCATTACTGGATTTTTTTTTTTTTTTGCATTTTTTCCCCTTTTAATGTCTTACCAAATTGATGTTATCTACTGAGGGACTACTCTTCTTGGAGATGTGTCCCATTTTGGAGAGTGACCTTTTATTTCTAGTATTGCTTTCTGAACTCCTTGAGCTTTCTTCATCTCTTCTAAAAGCAAAGTCATCATCATGTGTGCCTGTTGAGCTTTTATGCTCAAACCCTTCAATTATTTTGTAATCACCGTAAAGACCCCTTGTAGGCGACCATTCCGGAGAACCAAATTGAACTGCTACTACATCCTGCAAAAAATCAAAAGCATTTTCTTCTCTCTTTTAGTTGCTGATTGGTTTATTATCTTTTCTGTTATTTGTTTATTGTTTTCAAGCAGATTTTTTTTTATTAGAGGATTGTAATACTTTGTTTTAAAGCAGCTTAGCATGATGATTCTAGTTTAATTTGATGCTCATGTTTTTTTATTTTCTATAAGTTGTTATTTTATGTCTCACCACATCTTTACTGACTGTCATATCTTCATCTTTGGCCTTTACTCCAACCTTCTTTTCAAGTGCCAAAACACTGTCAGTGGATTTTTCATTGCTCTGTTTATTTGTAACTGTGATGTATTCAGTTTTGAGTATCTCTGGGGGAGTTAATTTTGAAAGTTCTTGCGGAACTTTGCCCATAGTTTCCTGGAGTAAAACAGAGAATATTTAGTTGCATAAGTAATTAACTGGATAAAAAGAAAGGTAAATTTACAATTAGAAAAAATTTAACTATATAGAAATGCCAAATTTTGGTAAATGAGATGACATTAGAGTTATGCCAGTTTTATATGCTCCACTGTGACTGTAACCTTGT
This sequence comes from Rhynchospora pubera, assembly GCA_028095005.1. Lineage (NCBI taxonomy): Eukaryota > Viridiplantae > Streptophyta > Magnoliopsida > Poales > Cyperaceae > Rhynchospora > Rhynchospora pubera. The sequence goes on along the minus strand of CM051462.1, from coordinate 152,822,008 downwards.
TAACCTCCTTCCCCTTGGTAATCTTCTCAGATTTATTTCGATCAATTGCTGCTCTGATAGTGTTATTTGATTTAATTGGAGATTTTCCCCTGACAGTGGAACTGAAATTATTGTTGAGTCCCTTAGGAGGTGAAGTTGGTAAAAGGTCAAGTGGTTCAGTAGTTAATTCCTGAAGAAAAGGACCAAAAAGAGAGCTATTAAGTATTATACTGTCCTTCAGAAAGATAATGAACATAATATGACATAAATTGTCTGAGATAATGTTTTGCTATCAGAAGTTTCTCATTCGTAAAGGCCCAATTAACATCCAAATTGGAACAAATGAACTGAAACCAACCAACAATGTAATTCAGTACCATCTGGTAGACAGAATGATATGATACAAACATCTACGGTTGGCATTCTTACCTACTGCCTTTTACGAAATGTACTTTGGAAAAAAAAAAGAGAAAATTGAATATAGAAAAAAAAAATTAATGCAAGGCCCTTTGAAAGGTGAGTAATACCTCAGATAGGAGGTTTGTGTCATCGCCCGCGGATTTAAGGTCCAAGAGACCATTTCCAATTCTTCCTGTGCCATTTTTTGAACTCTCTCCGGAACTGTTTACCACCTCCCATTGTGCAACATTGCAGTTAAAATGTTCATTCCTGAAAATAGCTTGGCCTCCATAACTCTAAAATAAATTACATCAGTGTTTGTTTCCGGAAAATTGATTTTGAGCAATGCAAGAATCAGACAGTAATTTTATCTTGCAAATTCAGTGGTATAATTTTTTCTTTGAAAATTAAATATTGTATGATACTGGTACACTTGAGGTTGATTCTTGGGTTATGGATTTTAATTTAAATCTACAAGCATATAAGAATGAACCTTACATAACAGGTTCTTCCTTATTTTCTCCCTTAAATAGACCTGACGAAAAATTGAAGACATAATTTGCCAAAACTCTCTCATACAAAATATTTTTATACATTTGGTATAAAATAGAATTCTATTTTACTAATCTAGATTCAGATAAGTGCTCTCGAATTGTAGATGAGGATAAGTTATTTGCTCATCCGTTGGTCCTTAAATTGTGCAAAATTTACTTGGCTGTCATGTTTAACTTAATCAGATCATCGGCATTTCACAATTAAATAACATATGAAAGCACAAGTCAACATGATATGCGAACTGTACACATACTTGGAGAAGTAGATCATGGAGTTGTTGTTGCTGGTCCAGTGAAGCAACAGGAGATGCCAGGTGTTGCAAACCAGCAGATTGCAACCACTTGAGGGTGACTCCATCAACCTGATCTTCTCCCTGGCAAGACGTAGATGCCGATTTCTTTGAAGAGCTACGGAATTTCATTTTCTACCTCTTGATGGCAATTCATCTGACGAACAGGAACCACATCAATGCAATTTCAGCTGTTCAACTTGATGAATATTGAATAGATCAGATGGTGAGATGGTGATCTTTTTGTTCAAATGGGGCAAGACGAAGAGAGGAATTAGGATATTGGTGTGAACATTCCCTTGGGTTTCTTTATTCTTTTGAGGTTTTTCATTTCATTTTTTAAATATTTGTTGTGGTGATCTTGTGATAATGTTTGAGGGAGTGCAAGCTTATAGGAGAAGCAGTAAGGCTTCTTAATTTAAATTATTAAATAAATGGTACTTGACATTATCTAACGTTGACTACTCCCTCCAGCCGCTTGGTCTCATGAGTCATGATCTCCATTCTTAACCCAAAAAAAAAAAAAAAAAAAGGAAGCATCCTCTTACACATAACTTGTTACAGATTGTTCATAACCAAGCAGGTACGGAAATTAAAGTTGTCCGGTTATGTCACAGAAATTACTAGATGACGAAGAAGTAAAGACCATTTCATCATCTCATAAGTATACAACGTGACTTTCAAGTAGAAAAAAATAATTTTAACTACCAATAACTGTGGTCAATGAAAAAGATATCTACAACTTTCGTTTTACATTTTGTAAGCTGATGTATTTTGGAAAACCAACTAAACGAATATTTCATCAAGCAGAGAAGACATACTTTCGGTACAAATTAATCCAAACATATGTCAAAGATGACTTATATAAAAATTGACAGACAAAAGAAGAACCCAGCATGAATCAAGCATTAACATAACAGCTATCAATGCATCATTAAAAATATACTTTATTATTACCATCAGATATCATTCAAGTAGGCGCTATCTCAAAATGAAAATAATAAAATATGTACAAAAAGACTACAGCCAATCACAAGTTCGCAAACAAAGTCAAATACAAATTGCATCAATAGCACACACCTTGTACAGCATTGTTAAGTACCCCGAAAGTAATGGTCATATCCAATACTATAAATCTGCCGAAATTCAAATATTTTTGCCATATACTATCTTTCTTTAAAGAAGCATGGCCTTTTATTTGAATATCATTTTTTCAGGAACGGAATTAAACTCAGATCATTTTTATTTTTCTCAATTTTTTTGAAGATATAATTTTTCTCAATCTTATATTCCCACAAAAGCTCTGTATTGCAGTTGCCAGTGCTCCTTCACCTGACGCATACGTTCAAGCCTTTCAACTTGGTGTCTTTTCTCCCATTCATCAGGACAGCTGTTTATACAAGAAAGGATCGAATAAAATAAAACATAAATACTATCAAGAGACCCATTTACATAAAGATGACAATTTTACTTTCTTTTTATGAAAACAAACCTTTCTCTTAAGAGGATATTGAGCTCATCCAAATGCACAGCCCCTCGGTAGACTCCTTGCTGATAATTATAAAAAGAAAAGGTAAATAAACATTTCACAAGAATGCATGAATTAAGAGTTGGTAAGAAAAATTAAAAATGAAATGCTCCAAATAATAGGCCAGAAAAGCGTACCCTTCTGCACAAGGGGCATTTTTCTTTTAGTGCGGCAACCTTCAGTCCATCTACAATAGTCACTGAGGCAGCAGAGCAACAGCACATGTAACAGAATATATGTCCACATGATAAAGAGACCGCATCAAATACCATATCCTATAATACTCGACCAAAAAAAAAAGCAAGAAAATGTTATATTCTCTCTATGGAACTGTAGACAGGCAAGAAATCAGTAATTCCACTATCAAGTCCTCTTAAGTTCTTTGATTTCAGTTATGGATATTTCCACATTTCACTTTCATTTAAATTTTCATCTTGTACATTCAATTTCTACTAGTCAACTCTCAGCTGCCATCTTTTACACCTTTGAAAAACATATAGATACGACACCTGGTAATGGAAACTTGGTCTTGGAAACACAAACAATTCTACCCAAATAAAATTTAGAAAAAAAAAAAAGAAAAATGTAACTTCCAATGTTGTCAGGAATCTAAATATTAGAAGAAACCAAACAAAACTAACCAAGCAAATGGAGCAAGTCAAGTTAATATCGACCCACAACAATTCAAATAGGCAACAGGACAAAGTTGGTTTGTTATCTTCAAGCGTAAGAGAGCAATCACCAAACAACTCCATCGGGGCTTTGTTGTTAACCTTGCTATTCCTCAAATTAATGTAAAATGCCATCAGTTCACATAGCCATGGAGACTGCAGTATCTCTATGTGGAGACTCTGCGCCTTTGCCTTGAAAGCTTGACCTTGAGTCGAATGATGCATCTGTTCATATGTTTAAGAAACTGATCTTGATTTTATGTACCTTTAATATAGATTTAACAAGTTATTTTACCACACCCCCTCCCGCTCTCTTTTTGCTCAAACTTATGTGTGTTTCAAATGAAATTGTATGGGCTGTTTCCAATTGAGTGGCACAATGTCAAATACGCATACCAACATACAATCATAATAAACATTTGAAGCAGAAAGGTAACCAACCAAAACAAACATACTTTTTCTTCTTCATTATTTTTATCATACTTTTGGTTATTTTGAGTACTTATTTAATTAAGGTCCTAGAGTAAACAGAGAGGTAATTATTACCTTCCTGCTTCCAAATTACTCGATTCTATTGTTGCAAATACAAACTTCCCAGGGTCATACTTGCAAAATAGACAAAGAAGACAACACTTGCCTTGTCATACTTCTTCAATATCTTTCTCATGGCAACGGAATTAATAATTGCATATGTCACCAAGTTTTTTCCCTCTTGGATCAGAGAGCCATGGTTCCGGTGCGACTTGTTAACAATCCACAACACGTACTTTTTGAAACCTGATGCCAGGTGCAATTCAAGGAGCTTCTTGGCACGCTCATTAAAGCAACCAACCACAGCCGACATCTCTTGGAGGAGGGATGGAAAGAAGGTGCCATCACACACTGCATGTGTATTTATTTAAACTATGAGTTAAGGGGTAATAGATTAATTAAGATGATAAAGTGAAAAAGATAACTGAGTCATGAGAAGTAGGAACAGTTTAAATGCATTAATTAATGTCTGTCAAATCATTCACAGGATTTGTACAAGATCAACTTTACTTTCGCTTTGTTTTTCTTTGTGTTTTCGTTTTCACTCTCAGTCAAAATTTGTTAGCACATAAAAGCGCATCATCCTGTATTATGAACAACATTTCTCCTTAACTACTGTAAAGTATTGTATTTATTATGTTATGTCGCATCATCTTTTTAATTCAATTAATACTTAAAAATAGTAATTTTTGGTACCCTTGTAGAAACTTATGATTTACCAATAAGGTACTTAAAGCTCCGTTTGGATGTGTTGAGAATAAGGTAGGAAGAAGGAAGAATGAAAGAAATTTATTGGGAAGGGGTAAATTTATTGGGAAGTGTGTAACTTTTGTGAAGAGTTTGGATGGTTAGGAATAAATTTATTGAAAAAAATTCCTTATTCCTTCTTCCCACTTCCCACCATCCAAACACAGCCAAAAGAATATTTGAATACAAGACAAAGCTCATTAACTTACTAGATAAAATTTGGCAAAGTCAAACCTTTTGCTCTATAGAAAATTAAAACGAAATTGTTGTATTGCCTTATGCCTAAATTCATTCTTAATAAAAAAATATATATTAGTGTATTACAATTTTGTACTTCCAAAAAATTAGGAAATCCACGAGAACTTTTATAATATTTGTTAGTTTTGGACCAAATGAATATTGATCTTATGACGAGCAGATTTATTTTGCTTCCTCATCTTTGAATTCGGATGTGAGAACAGGAAAATCTTTACATACGAAAATATGAAAGGGAAGTGACTGATAACCAACATAAAAATCCCTCTTCATTATTATATGAAAAGGAAACAAGATGAGATAAACATAAACATAAAAGTTGGTTAAATAAGGATTCGAAATTGTAAACTTTGGGGGGAAAAAAAACATTTCAAACATAAAAGCAAGTGACGCGACTGCCAGAAAAATATGCAAACTTGGAGGGTTCCGAATACATGCTACCTAGCTACTAGTACAAGAAACAAAAACAGCGCACCGTATTTGAAGGCACCAACAAGGTGAAAAAATAATACAGCCTACTGGCAATAAACCAAACATAAAACTTATGTAGGACCAAACAGTAAAATTCACAATTTTCACCGTCACCGGTCATCTACCTTCACCTATAGCAACCTTTTACCTTTCCTTTCCTCTATTTTCTCTTTAGAAATATAAATTAGGGATTTGTGCTTTAATTTATCTTCTCACAAAGAAATAATGATGAATCACTTTCAAATTTACCAAATTAGTACTCAAGTCTAACATGCATTTCATATGCCCAATATAACCAATTAAAAAGACGGACAGGTGAAATGAGCAAGCCATTAATGGCCTAAATCTAGCAAGCAATAATTCAAGATCCCAAAAATTTGTCATGGACCTATAAGAAAAACCTCACGCCAAGTTCAACACCCAAAACAAATACCAAATTAAATGACCCACAAAAGTGCAAGTTTATAAAACAAAAACTAGAAAACCAAAGTATATAAACTTCATACCAGGACAATGTCCGGAGCAGTTGTTGTTGCATTTATTCTCTACAATTTCAAGAGAATCTGAGCTCTCTCCAATTTCCCTTTCCTCTTGAATTCTATTTTCATGCGCCTCTATCTCCCTCCTACAAGCTTTAAGCATCTTTTTGAGCTTCTTCAATCCCACAAGTGGCAATCCTTTCTCCCTATCTCCTTGCATGTACTCCTCATACTTCTTCGTAAATTTCATTTTTTATAAATTTTCTTGGAGATTTCAAATAGATAATAACAGAAGGTTCAGGGTTTTGCTTCGGAAATTGAATGAGAGGAAGCAGCTTAAATAAATAAAATAAGGCAGAGAAGCGCAATTGCGCAGTACGATCCCTAAAAAGAAGCAATATTTTATTGGCTAAGGAATATAAGAAACTATTAAAAAAAAAAAAGACGATAGAAAACTAGTTGAGAAGAAACGAAAAGAGAAAACTTTCTGACTATTGAGAAAGAAGAAAGAAGAATGCATGCAAATGTTGAGAATGGTAAAATGGAATGACAATAGAAAATGTCGCAGCTATGTAAGGCGAACCAGCTGCTTTTTGGTTGTATACATATACATAAATACATAATATCAGCTTGAGTTGTTTGTATTTTGAAGAAAGACAAAAGAGAAAGTGAGAAATAATAGGAGTTTTCTGTGCAAAGTTTATGGCAGTAAAGTTGTAACGAGAGGTCGTAGTGAGATGTTGGAGTAACCCGCTACAGGGTTTATAATTTTGGATGCAAGAGAAAATCTATGTAACTACGACCGACGCGCTTCACGTCACGCGTAAGTTGAGGTAGAGCCGGAGAGTCTATCGAAATAAAGTAATTAATGGCTAAATAAGTGCAAAGGTTCAGCTTTCTCCACTGGGTTGGATTTGAGTGTAAACGCAGAGGATCCGTTTATTACTCAAAATAGCAAATTGGGAAATTTAGTTAAGATACAGTGTCGTCATTCATTCAAAGGGAATAATAACCTTTCATTTTTTAATATATATTTAGTAAATTAATTAATAAGTCAGCCATCTTTAAAAAATTAAAATAAAATGCTAACCAATCTGAAAATTATTGTTCTTTAATTATTATTATTATTATTATTATTATTATTATTATTATTATTATTATTATCATTATTATTATTGTTATTATTATTACACGGAATCTTTTCTTCTCATGGTAACAACATTTTTTTTAGTAAACATGAGATCAAATTCACTTAATTTTCTTTTCATACATTCATGTGGAATCGAATTACTTAAATTTTGAAAATCAGCCTAGTATTTCTCGTTATAATTAAAATTAATGTGGCCTATATTATTAAATATAAACTAAGTTCATTTAGCATATTTAATTAAAAAATGCATTGGATTTTGATGGAAAATCCAATGTACCAGGTTTATTGAATTTTTGATCTCTTTAATTGCCTTAGTCAATTAATTCTCTCTCCATTCATAATTTTGGCACCCCTTCCCCTAATTTTCGCCTAATAGAAAAATAGACAGAGAGGAAAACATCATAATTTCTGCCATCAATTTCGATTAAAGAAAATTAAAGAAGGTCAGATTTTCGCATAACACCATGTTTGCCCTTGCTTTGAAAGTTCTAACTTATGATTGTTAATTTTATATGAAAATACGAGATTCTGGAGTATTAATTAAAAATATTATGATGAATAAGTATTTTACAACTATCATTTCTATCATATACTATTAGGATTATCTGCAAATTTCGAGGGCCAATCGAAGTATATTAATATTATTTTAAATGCAAAGTTACATCTATAAACTATATGTCTATATTACAAAAATAAAAATATTAAGTACTTATATAATATTTAGGTAATCATTGCAAAAAGTTATTATATCAAACTTAGTCACGTGTTAATGAAGAGATGAAGATACTAATTCCTGTTCCTAAAAAGGGAAAATAAGTTTCTTAAAAAAAAAAAAAAGGAAAATAAGAAGGAAAAAAAATAGAAATTGACCTCTAGGGTATCCGGTTCGGGTAATATGGATATGAAATAAAACCCGACCTGTTAACATCTGTGCTCTGAAAAGCCACCAAGGCAGTGTTATTAATAAGTACAGGAATAACTGTGCCCAGTGGTGAGATAAAGCAAAATCCTTGGAAATATACGGCTTTGTTGCATTCATATCGCCAATAATAATCAATTGCATTTATTATTTATCTTGGGAGATTAATTTGCATTTATGTTTTCTTTTTCTGAAAGTAGTAACTAGCAATTATTTCATAAAAACGATAACTTCGCTACGAATGAGACATCCTCTTACTGTTTCATACAAACATACCTCAAAATCAATTAACCGACTAATAAGCTCTACAAAATTTATCTACGTCAATACAGATATCGGCACTAAATTACCGAAAACAAAAAAGAGAATAATGTTTCTTAAATTGCAATTAATATGAATCGTGATATATGCTTCTACTTGTATCAATTCTAGACATATCGCAAGTCATTGTATAAATATGTTTGAATTTTACAGAATTAGATCTCTCTATCCAAACAAAATTACTACAATCCTTTCTGCCGTGGATTTAAACTATTTATTTTTTTTTTTTTTGAAAACTTACAGAAACAAGAAGCCAAAGCCGCCATAAATTAAGTTAACAGAATTGGATTGATCTATCCATTTGACGACAAAGAACGGAGAAGGGTCGTTTGAAAGATAAACATCAAATATCAAGTCATCACCAATTTCAAGTAAAAGGATGAGATGGAGCGAAGTTGGAAACGACACCTCTTGTGCATATCTCCAAGTGTGACAACTTGGGGACGTGTAACTAGTAACTACATTAACTTAAACGGGAAAAAAATAGTAATACCAAAAACCATCAATTTATAGTAATACATATGCATTGATCGGAATAAATATTTTCTGATGCAGTATATTTATTATAAGTCGCATCACATAACTTCATATATGCAATATTTGCAAATATAGTTGAATAATAACCTTTAATATAATTATTATCAAATATATATTTCTCTATGTTGCGCATTGGTCAATTTTAATTTGAACTAGTTGTTAATAATTTGAAAGATATCTTATATTTCTAATTAAAATTATTCAAAATTTTCAAAACACACGATTATATAAACATTTTAAAAATATTCATCCATTAGGTCATTTTTAAAAATGTTTGCAAAAAACCAACTACGCATATTCCTTCAATTGCAATAATAACATGCCAATATAAATATATTAATCCTCAACTGCATGAAAATTTTAATTTTGTTTGCTTGAAAAATTTTAGCTATTATCATTATGTTAAACTCCAGAAAACAATGAGAATTTAACTTGTGCAAACAAATTGTCGATAAAAGGAGAACCGACTCCAAAGAGATTGCCAGCCACAAAGGATCCAATCGGCCGTCTCTTATTAAGGAAGGGGATAAGAAACGACACACTTTGCTTTTTTCAGGATGATTTTCCTTGACGCAAAAGCGGTTTTCACTTTCAAGTCTTCAAATTTTCTTGCTACGCGATTTTGCACCCCCAAAAAAATTTAAAAGTTAAAACAAATCCGAGAGTGATGTAATATTGAATGAAGACGTTTAATAGTGTGGGGCCCCCGCCGTATTGCGATTCATGTTTTAATTAAAAAAAAACTATGCTTTTTTTCCTCCGAGACCAATTTCACAGAATTCCTCTCAAATTTATATATTTATTTATTGGAAATAATAGAAGTCTCTTGCCGTAGTTCTTTTCTAACTTATCTTAATTTGTTTGAGACAAAAAAACTTAGTTGTTGTTGTTGTCGGAAATAATAGGTGTTTGTTCTCTTTTCCTCTCAAATATTTTTTTAGACATGATTCTAAAATCATTCTATTTTATATCATAATAAAATTTAAATTAAAAACTATTATATCAAGTTGTTTCTTATATCTAAAATCTACATTACACTATATTGAGAGAATGAATATTTGCTTTGAAATATGCGGATCGAACGGTACTTTGATCTAATATCTCAAATTTTAGACTTTAAATTGTTGAATGTGCTCTCCATAGTGAAATTTTTTGATAGAAATTAAAATTTAAAAGTTTTCCATTTTCTTACTAATTTTAAACAACTATTAGAAGATCTAAAATCATCTGATCAAATAATTTCTAAAAAATCATGAAAGTAATATTAAAAAATGTGAAATTTAATTTTCATTAATATTTAAATATAAGAAACAGATTAAACAATTCAATCTCTCTTTTAAAACTCGAAAATAAAATGATCGCCCAATCACGAATACCATTCTCCTATATTTCTATTGGTACGTGTGAGCGAGATTCGAATTTTCAAAAAAGCCACTGCTTCCCTTTTCCATGGTGTTTGTAAATTATACCTATATAAATGTGGAGTGGGGAGTTTTCGTCAAAATTCACGCCTATGAACAGTGTCATTTCTGATTTTTCCGTAGAATTATTCTGTCCGTTCATCTGGATTCTGCGGTTGGATTTGCAGATGGGAGGAAAGCGGTGGGTGTGGGAATGCAAAGCGGTGGGTGTGGGTTGTATTAAAGGAGAAGGTCAAATGCATTTTGTTCGGTGGTTTGTATTAAAGGAGAAAGGTTAAAAAGGTTATCAGCAAGAAGATAGCAAGAAAGACGGTCACCGCTCACTTCTCGCTTCGCCTCAGTTGCTAATCGTCGCCGCTCCACTTCAGTCGTTTCCATCGGTTGTTCTTTTCTTTTCACTTGCGAGGTTCTCCTCCGAAACTGGTATTTACGCCTTCAATAATTTGTACGCTATTTCACGTTTTGTTTACGATTACCTGTGATTATCCTCAATTTCATTTGTTCGAATCAGGTATAAAGTTCGTGTTTGTTCTTTATCTTCGATTATTGATCGATTGCTTCATTGTTTGGTCGGATTTTTGTTGCTTATCTACTGGTTTCGTCTCCAAGTGTAGTCGACTAGGGTTACCTCGCCGCTTCGCTTTATCTGCGTCTCTCTCTCTCTCTCCCCCCTCTCCGTAAGATCAAACCCCCAAGTCTCTCTCATCTCCCTCTGCACTCCGACAGGCACCCTTCTATACGGCCGGAGCCAAGCACCCTACCTCTTTACAAGCAGTCGGAAGCCACTTCCTCCACTCTGTTGCTTCCTTCGACTGCGCCACGACTTCTATTATTGATTGCTCCCCTCTGCACCCCTTCCGCTCTCAAACAGTCGGCACTCGGCAACCACCCTCTCAGTCGTCTCCTTCGACAACACCACAACTTTTATTGTCGTTTTCTGGTAAGACATTTCCACCTTCATAATTTTAATCATCGATTTGGAGAATTGATGGTGGTTGTAGTTGATAGCTAGCCACCGTGCCTCAAAAATTTCGTTTTGTATTTGGTCTAATTTTTTTTGGTTCTCTTGGCAGGTCTCTTTTTGGATACGATCTTGGAGTCTAATTTTGTAAAGGTTGAGTGACATACAGTCATACCTCTCTTGGCGGGTCTCTTATCAATAAGGGAAACGAGGAAAAATGAAAAAAGATAAACTAACAAACTTTCACAAAATAACTTGGTAAAGGTTGAGTGAAATCCATGGATGATTTTCCTAGGCATGGGTATCGGCTTCTGCAACCAGGTCTTCATTTCTTTTTCATCACATTTAACATTTGTACATGTTTACAAAATAGTAAGATAAATTTTGGGATTGAAGAATTCAGTTACCAATTTGCCAATTCAACATTTTATACCATCCACCCAAGCTTAATTATCGCTTGGAAAAAAGAAAAAAGTGCTTATTTTCAGTGAAATTATTGGCAACTCTAATTGTGCACTATAACAGGCAGTTCCTCTATATCTCTTTGAGATGGCTTCCCACAAGATCTGAGGAGCAATCAACCAACTATTCCAGCTGACAACATGCCTTAGAATCCTGATTTCTAACATAGTCAATTACTTCACAGCAGAGATCTCCAAGGGATTGGCAGTTTTGTTGGTTGGGGCGAAAGGACCAGGCCGCCAAGGGATTCGAAGAGGTCATGGTTTGCTACCTTTCTACTTAATTATGGTACCAATAAGGTAGACAGCACTATGTGCTAACCTTAATTGATCCTTAAACAAAAAGCACAGAAACAAATGGAGTTCCTCCTAATTGTACTATTTCATGCCTTTGTTTAGTTTTTCATAGGGGATACTGTATCGGTGAAGTCCTTGATGTGACCGACTGCTACATAATCATTTTCACAAGACATATATATGTTATATAATGCCTCTCATTCTCTTTCAGGATAGGAAATAGTATGATTTCTGATGCTGAAGAGAAAGGTCTTATCACCCTTGGAAAGGTAATTTAAATCTGTTACTAATTTGTCTTTAGATTGATTATTTCTAGGGTTGCAGACATACTGATATGGTTGATGCCTTGATGATATTTGAATGCCAATATCTATCTATTTTCCCACTGAGACAATGAAGTTGTAACATTTTTTTTTCTATATACTGGTTTTCTCTTCAGTTTATATTTGTTGAAAGATCTTCTAAATCTTTTGCATTGTTGTGTAGAAATGATCATGGAGTACATGGACTTCAAATTATTATCCAGTCTACTGTGAAGGTAAAATGCTGCTTTTTGTAGAAATGTGAATTCAAATTGGCACTTATTGAGTTACTGTAAATGTACACGATGTCACTTGAGGTATTTAGAAAGTAAATCTTTTGTGGTGTCACTTATTGAGCTCACTTTCTTTTTTCACGATGAATTAAAAATAAGGAATTTAGGAATTCCAGCTTTTATCAATAGGTTGACACTGTAATTTTGACCTCTTTGGGACACTGGAGGGAAGGGGAAGGGGAAGGGGAAGGGCAACAGGGTCTGAGAATTTTTCCTAAAGACTAAATTATATGTGTAGGTCCTCAATTTGAACCATGCAAATAGTAATATATAGTCCTTGAGTTTTGTTGTCTGAAGTGTCTCTCAAATAGAACCTCATTCCTTATTATGACTAAAATTGAGTAAATTAATGAGAGAACTGAATAACACATTTTTGTTGTTGTTGAAGCAATACAAAGGAGGTTGATATAAATAATTCATTTTCTTAACATTTATCCACTACAAGATTGCTAGGTTGCACTCACTTAAGGAAACAACTTTGTTACCACATTTCTAGCATCGACACTTTTATTTGATCATATTGTACTTTGTTTGTTCAATGCTTATTTGATAAAATATTTAGATTTTATAATATTTTTGTTAATATTGTTTTCTTAGGTTGTAGCAGAGAAACAACTGGACATGAAGGTTCTCCACATATTCCACGAGAAGTCAGAACTTTTGTTTGGAATTGCTAATATTGTACTGTACATGTGGTATTGGTGTGTTTAGGTGATATGTTTTTGTTTATCTTATATTGAGTTGTAAAAATTGAATGATATTTGAGTGAATTATAAAATAATTTTAAATTATAAATATTTTGTGTTGTTCTTGATGTATCTCTTTGTTATTGTATTATACCTATTATAAATGTACGACACCATGTTTTCGTCAATATTCGCGCCTATGAACAGTGCTCTTTCTCATTTTCTATGGGATTATCTGGACCGTTGATTTCGGTTGGACGGATGGACCTTCATTCAGGAGGTCGATGGTGTGCATATTTACGGTGGGCCAGGTTCAAAGTCATAAATGTACAGAGTTGCCTCAAAACAATTTTCTACATATGCATTGTTGCTTTGGTCCACGACATTTAATGTTGCTAGATGTTTTTTAGTATAATTTCCACACCGCTTTTCCTTTCCTCTATTTATTCCAAGCGGCCATGAGAGAGAGAGAGAGAGAGGAGAGGAAATGAAAACCTTTTCTTCAGTTCTCCGACCGTGGATAAACCAATCGTGGTAGTCGATCGAACAACTATGCTCTGTTCTTAACAATTTCTCCTCCGATCTCCTCAGATTTAGATGGGGTCGCTCGAAATGAACGCATCTATCCTCTAGAGACGAAGAAAGGGGAAGAGGTAAGCAAGTTCTCTGCCTTTCATCCGTGTGAATCTCGTCTCCTTCTCCGCCAACTCCCAACCTCACCCCAAGCACACATCCTCCGGACGTCCTCCTATGTCCGTCTGTGGAATGCCCCTTACCCACCCCAATAGAAAACCAGCACTCCAGCCCCTCCTCGGCTAACCCCCTCCAACCTCATCTTCCGTCGATTTCTCTTCACCTCAACAGAACTTTCCGAGCATCAATCGATGAGGTAATTTGTTAAATCTCTAAAATCTAATACATAGTTGTTGTTACTTTATTGATAATTCTTCTATGCGTTGATTTTGCATTCATTTTATCTTTTTATTTATTTATTTTGATTATTTGGTTATTGCTTTTTCATACTTTGCAATTTCAGATTATCATAACAACTGTATAGTCTGAGGCATTCTAACAAACGATTAGAGCAAACGAAGGCCTCAAAATCCATATAATCGTTTCCACCTTTTCTGTTTACTTAATTTTGCGGTTTAAGTGTTGGTAAACCTTCATTTGTGATGTGTGAAGGAAGCTGTCAAGGGTATCAGCAAAAGTAGCAAGGGTTTAGCCTTCTATCTCATTGAAATTTAGTCCAATTTTAATTATTATGTTTAGTGTGTCTAGAATCTCAATATATCATTCTATCATATTTTTTTTAAATACTTTTGCAGTTTTTTTCTATCATTGAGGAAATAGAGGTAGTTCAGCCACGGGTATTGGGGCAAAATGCATTCTAATTGTTTTTTTCATCTGACTGTATTATTGTTTATATTCATTTTATTTATATATTAGATGATAGGTGTAAAGTTCTAGAGCTCTCATTATTTTAGTCCAGAAGGATCTCAGTGCTACTGTTGTCTTCCAAGTTGCAAGGATTTTCATCCCGCCTTCTTTTCAATGGTACTGTTACTTACCTTTCCCAGCTCTCATTATTTTGTCCCTTTTCCTCTAATGGTAACTTTTGAGTTTGCGTGATTTCATTTTTTGTATAGCAGTTTGCTGTAATATAAATTTACCGAGCAATGGATGAACAATGGACTGTGCAGTGGATTTCAATGTAATTTCAGGTATATCTCTCCTTTAACTGAAAAGTAAACTAAAATTTCTGCAGCTACAGTTAGATTAGAACTAAAACACTATAGACATTTGGTTTACTAATAAATCATAAGAATTTGTGAGGAAAATTTGTAAATCATTGTTTTGGGTCTTGAACTTTGCTTTACTTATTTTAATTTACTTTTCATTTTAGCTGCATAATTCTTAACTTTAAAGCCTATTTCTTTTTTTTTCTATGATTAGCTGAAAGTAAATTAAAAATTTATGCAGCTAAGGTTAAATTAGATTGGATTAATAGTATTTTGGTTGACTCCTTCTCAGGTATATATCCTCTTTTTTATCTTCTTCTTTCTTTTAATTTTCTCTGTCTTCTTTATTTGTTGATTAGGAATGCATCTAGAGAATGAATGTTAATTTTACTCACATAAATCAACTGGAAAGCAAACTTCATGTATGCTTCATATGCATAATAAAAATTAAGTAGCATTATGCTGATGTCTGTGAATATGATTAAGTCAATGTATTGGCTCTTTTAGAGAATTTTATTCTAATTATGATACACATATGTCGTGTAATACCAGTTTATTTTATAAATGATTTTCTTTTGGCCAGTATAAATCAAATGGATTGAGGAAGAACACTCCCTAAAGAACTGTGCCATCACAGAATGGTCCGGGTCAATGAATGGCAGCATGAGTCCCTTTACTGCATGGATTTCCTTTATCGAATTACATTAGTGTTACAAGTTTGCTCTGAAAAATAATAAAAAAAGCAACTATCTTTCGCCCTATCGAAACGTTTAGCTCTCTGTCCGACTCTTTTATATTTGTCTAGATGTATATGGGGTCAAGGCATTTAGTGGTACGAAGTTTTACGTTCACAGAAACATCGCACAGTTCATTGCGAGGTATACATTGACTTCTCACATGTTACATCCATTAGCTGAGAAAAACTGACTGCTCTGGCTATAGCAAAACTATATTTTGCAGTTTACCACAGGGTCTACCTCTGATTGTCCTCAACACATGAGGACCATTGTACGATGCAACACATGTTCCTAATTTGGCATTGCAAATTGACCAGCCCAAGTCTCAGACTGTGACAATCTCAGAATTTTTAGCTATCCCTGTTGATGTATACTCTGTAAGAATCAATCAATTAGTCCGCAAAAAAAAACGACATAACTAGCAAATAACAAATGCAAGACAAGGTTAATTGCAACAAAATAAATTGATGCTTCCTTTTCCTACGTTGTTTGTATTTTCTATCTGTTCTGACACATAATAATATTTCATATTTCTGTGCAGGACACTGCATATATATTTGTAGCATCTATTACTGATCTCAAAACGTTTTTCTTAGCTGAATTATCGTACAATTGATCAATTAAATTTTTAACTGACTCATTCTTCAATTATTTGTTTTTATTTTGCAGGTTCTATCAATTTCATGTATGGAGATCGATTGTCTTCCTTTTTTCCTTAACAAAATCTAAAAGTGTCGTCCAGGTTAGTTCTTCTGAGCTCCTTTAATTTTTTTTCTCTCATATTTCTTTGCTAATTGATTTTTAAACAACTTGATCCTAAATTATCTGCTATATTGATTTTGAAAGGAAAAAAAATAATACATTTCGCACATAAAACTGCCTACATATATCAATCGTGAGGATTATATGATTTTAGATTCTGGCATAGTAGAATTATTTATTACTCATTGGATTTAATTTCATTTTACTTCACTTGCTAGAATGACGAAGCTTCTTTCTTTTGGATATTTGAATTATCCTGAGTTATAGTCTTCAAAGGTTATGCGTTTGTTTTATTCTTGCAAATTACATAATGGTTTTCTGACAAGTCGACTGTATTTTTAATTATCTTCATTATGGTGATAAAGCTATCATCCAAATAATATTAGTGCACTGCCAGTTTAAATTTCTTTCCAACATTCTTTATGTCATTATTTTTGCAAATTTTCTGTTCCATGAAATTCTCAATCAACTGACGATATTTATTTCTTTTGAAACTTTAAATGCACAGTTTATTCTTTTGCAATGCTTCGAGGCAGGTGTGGTTTGGGTGCCCACTGGGAATTAAGGTTCGTGAATTACTTTTAGATTGTAACATGGCATTTGAACAAATTGTAAAAAAATTGGATGAGAAGGGCGTTTCAGTGTTTGCATTAACATTATGGGAGATTTGGAAGAAAAGATACAAAGCAGTCATTGAGCGCTGTGTTTTCCAACCAAGGGAGGTGCTGAAAAGAATAAATGCATTGTTAAGACCAGAATTGGCAGGAGGTGTAACAGTTCAGAGAGGTTTAGGTCTGTCAGAGATGGAGAAGTTCTCGATTTATCAAGAGGGTTGGCATGTAGTAGTTGATGCATCTTGGGAAAGCTCTGGAAAATCAGGAGGGCTTGCTGTTTTTGAAAAGGGTAAACTACATTCCTTGGGGTTGCAATTTTTCAATGTTCAAGATCCTTTTCAAGCAGAGGCAGAGGCACTCCTTGTATGAACACATGGAGCTGACACATGTGGCAATTCTTCTCGAATTGCAAGAAGTTGGTGATGGCAGTGAATCAAGGAGACAGTATAAATGTACCCTCTTGGAGAGCAACAAGGATGGTGCGCATTCAGTATTTGGAAATGAGACAGCAAGGAGTAACCTTACACCATGCAAGAAGTGAAGCACTCCATCAAGCCCATCAGTTGGCAAATGTGGCCAGGAGAGACGTTACATACAGGGGTCCAGCACAATTGGCGTTGCAGCAATTTGGTTTCATTAACAAGGAGATAGATGATCGTTTCTTTCAGAGGATGCAGGAGGCGCCTCCATAGTGTATTAGTGTTCTTTTGTTTTTACATGGTGACAAAAATTGTATAATTAATGCTATTTTGTTTTTTTGCATTTTTATTTGTCAATGCCTAGAAGAGTGAAAAACATTGAAAATCTTATTTTTATTATTTTTTTTGCCTCACTCAACGTGTCTTTGGTTGTTAGACTCCATTCATGCATACTTTTTGTTGAATCCGTTTGTTTATACTTTTTTTCTGTGATTGTTCTCCCCTCTTTTTTGGACGTGTCTGATAAAACAAAGTTTTTCTTAATATGCGTGTTATATATCGGCTCACTTTTGACTTCGAATTTTGCATTATTACATACGACAATTGTAAATAACAAAGTCAATGTCAACGTCTTACTTTTTCAGCTACGTGTTGTTAACTACTATATTTTCAATATGTCAAACATGCACCGTTTGGTTCATATATTTGTTCTTATTAAATTTGGCGTTTCTCTTTAATTTTTGTTTTCTTCTCAGTTGTGAATGTTACGTTGACTTACTTTTCGTTTGAATTTTTGCATTGCTATTTACGAGAAGATGGACTACTAAAGTCAACGCTGTTCACTATATATGAAATATTGGTACGCCATGTAATGCTATTTTGTACACGTGTCGTTACTCTGTAGTTTTTTTTCATTTAGTAGACGACTAAGTTTTGTGGGCGTCCCTCTTATTTTCCGATCCTATTTGTGTGTGTGTGTGTGTTTTTTTTATGTAGTTGTCGTCTTCTATTTTTAATGTTTACCTATTGTCAACCATGAGTGTTGTGTTGACCTATGTTATCATTCAGAACAACATGAACTACTACTAAAGTCGATGAAATATTGCTATGCCACGTTTTGATATGTTTAACACGTGTCATTGTCCAATCGTTTGTATTGTATTCACTTTGTTAGCGGACGACATTATTAGTAGTAGTTCATCATTTTTTTTGGCATTATTAGACGAATCAAATATACAATGCGTCAAACGTACACCGTTTGGCTTACATAAATGTTTTATTCTAATCTGACGTTCTTCGTTTGGTTCTTATAATTTTTTTTATACCTACTTCTAATTGTGTTTGATTCTTGTATAAGTAAGATATAAGCGTTTAGTGAATTTTATAATTTGGATTTTTTCGTTAATATTAAAGTCAATATTATACCTATATAAAAGTACGACACCCAGTTGTTATCAATATTCGTGTTATGAACAGTGTCATTTTGCTTTTTCCAATAATTATCTTGTCCGTTTGTTCAATGATCGAATGGTTGCTTCCTTAATTCTGATATCGGTAGTTGTTGTCATTAGAAGTAGATCTGAATGTGACAACTCTGAATTTTAGGACCTGTTTGCAATACATAAAATTCTAAGGTCCTATTTGAAAAATGTCCATGTTTATCCACTTTGAAAATATCTCTTTGATCTTATCCACATTTTTAGTAGCTAAGTAATCAGTATTTATATAAATAGTTTTCGATAATTCATATCTTTATAAATAGGCTCAGTTATCTTTATAAATAGCAATAATATTTTCAGAAATAATAACTAGGTAATTCCTTTTTGCTTACTTAGTCATTAAGTAATCTAGAATATTTACCATTTTAGCCGGTAGTTTACTAAAAATCTATATATAGACAATACATGACAGAAATTGTATAATTCATGCTAATTTGTCTTTTTGCATTTTTATTAGTCAATGCCTATGAATTCGTGTACAAATAGTGCATACACAACTAGACAAAAAACGTTGAACTAATTCTTTTGTTTTTTTACGCATCTATCTCAAATATTACTATTATATTTCATCTATTGTCCTGTTCATATACGTGTCTTCCGTTACTAAAGTCCACTCATGCATAGTTTTATTAGTTCGTTCGTCTTATTAAATTTGTTTGTAACTGTTAACTTATATTTTTGTAACTTAAAATCTCTAAATTAATAATTTTTTTTGCGTTTTTTATAGGTATTGCTGCTTAAAGAAATCAATTCTTCATATCATCTTTTTAAGGTAAACTATTTTCTACTTCCTACTATCATTCGCAAATAATTTCAATATATCTAAAAAAACATTCAGTAATACATACGATATTTTTCTTTCTTATATGTTGTATAGCAGTCTTGAATTTAGTATATTATGTTCCTTGATATTTTTTTCTATTAGCACATATTATTTACTGGACCGCTCTAATCAGTTCACAGATTTTCCATTCTTCCGGTCGTTTACTAAAAATCTATATATAGATACTATATGAAAGAAATTGTATAATTCATGCTAATTTATCTTTTTGCATTTTTATTAGTCAATGCCTATGAATTCGTGTACAAATAGTGCATACACAACTAGACAAAAAACGTTGAACTAATTTTTTTGTTTTTTTAAGGCACTTATCTCAAATATTACTATTATAATCCATCTATTGTCCTATTCATATACGTGTCTTCCGTTACTAAAGTCCACTCATGCATAGTTTTATTAGTTCGTTTGTCTTATTAAATTTGTTTGTAACTATTGACTTATATTTTTTAACACATATTTAAAAAACAAAGCTCTTCTTGATTATGAATATTATATTGTCTTATTTTTTACTTTAAATTTTGCATTGTAAGCCACACAATTGTAGATAGCAAAGTCAATTGTGTCAACTATACACGAAATCGTGCTACGCCACGACTTACTCTCCCGTCCATGTGTCATTGGACACTAGATTCCATTGCATCAGTTTATTTTGTTGACGATATTAGACGTGGTTCATTATTTTTGGACATAGTTAAACAAATAAGATTTATAATTTTATATACATTTGACTCTAACTTTTGCATTGTAAGCCACAACAATTGTAGATAGCAAAGTCAACTGTGTCAACTACACACGAAATCGTGCTACACCACGACTTACTCTTTCGTCCACGTGTCATTAGACACTGAATTCAATTGCATCAGTTTATTTTGTTCACTAGATCCGATGTAGTTCATTCTTTTTGGACACAATTAAATAAATGAGATTTACAATCTGATAGACATGCGTCGTTTGGCTTATATATATATTCTTATTTACTTTGGTTTTTTCCTCCCAATTTTTTTTTCTTTATTCCTGCTTACAATTGCGCTATACTCTTTGACAAATTTAGTATAAAATCCTACACACGTGCAGGAATGTTTGGTGAATTTCAAATCTTCTGCGTTACGTTTTGTTAGAACAACACATTTATTATGGAGCCAAATGTAATAGTGGAAGATCTTAATGATACGATCTTAAATCCAATCATAATTTGCAGGGTTGTAAAATAATGGGATATCATTTTTTATAACATCAAGAGTTGTCGCAGCATGCGTTTTATGTTAGTTGATGATCAGGTAGTTTTCAAAATATATTATATTGTTCACAATAGATTTCGCAATTTATTTTGTATGACATCAATTTCTTTCGTAGAAGCATGCAATTGAAGCTGAAATGTCAAAGATGGAATGCGGCTAATTTCGTGCACTACATAAGGTAAAGGAACCCAAAACGACCAAATAATAAGACGTGTTCGAAACAGCAATACGTGCCCGTACCAATAATCATTTGACCTTAGTACTTCATATTGACTTTAATATTAACGGAAGATTCTAAATTATAGTACTTACTAAACGCTTATGATATGAAGGGCGAAGCTTCATATTTTAGTTATACAAGAATCAAAATAGATACAAGTAGGTGCAAACAAAATTATAAACACTAAACGAATAAGTCCAGATTAAAATAAGACATTTACGTACGTAAAACAAACGGTGAAAATTTAACGCACTGTACATTTTATTCGCCTAATAGTGCCAAAAAAATGATGAACCGCTAACAAAGTGAACATCATAAAGACGATCAGGTAACGACACGTGTTAAAAAAAATCAAAACGTGGCACAATAATATTTCATTGACTTTGGTAGTACCCTCTATCGTTGTGAACGATAACGTAGGCCAACAGAACACTAATAGCTGACAATAAGTAAACGTTAAAAATAGAAGACGAGAACTACAAAAAAAAATTATATAGCCATTGACTTCTTTATTTGCAATTGTTTTATGTAATAATGGAAAGTTCAAAGTCAAACAATAAGTCAATATAGCACGCATATCAAGTTGAAGTTTGTTTTTTTGGAAACGTCCAAAAAATAAGAAATAACAATATATATATATATATATATATATATATATATATATAAACAAATGGATTCAATAAGAAGTATGCATGAATGGAGTCTAACAATGAAAGATACATTGAGTGAGAAAAAAAAATATATCTATATACATGTTTTAAATGTTCTTCATTCTTTTAGGCCTTGAGAAATAAAAATACAAAGAAAGAAAATAGCATTAATTATACGATCGTTGTCACGCATCCTTTGCGTGCAGATTTTTAGTAAACAACCGTAAGAATGAAACATCTGTGAATCAATTAGAGCACAAAAATAATATTAAGGAACATAATATACTGAATTTAAGACTGATACACAATATATTAAAGCGGCAAATGTCGTTTGTATTACTAAAATATATTAAAACCGTCAACAGACTATAGTAGGAAGTAAAAAACAACTTACCGTAAATAAACGATATGAAGAATTAATTTCTTTTAAAACAGAAATACCTGTAAAAGAACGTAAAAAAACTGTAAATTAGTTTTAAAATTTAGAATCGAACGTATAGTTACTACAGAGGTTATTAACTTTATTTATATTATCATACCAATTCTATTTCCACACAAAAAATGCATCGTCGAAACGAAACATTAATTGAAATAAGAATACATATTATTATACCTATAAATAAAGTTAGACGATATGTAAAAATCATGCTATGAACAGTGCCGTTTGTGAATTTCCATTCTGATTTTTCAAGTGAATTATCTGAGCCCTTGAATCTTGATCGGAGGGTGAGGTCTATATTAAAATATTATTTCCGCCTGCAGCTCTGTCCAAGATTATCGGTGGCACAATGGAGGGGTTAAATTTGTGGGGACCTGTACCATATTGTTCAGGACTACCAATTTGCATCTCAGACATGAAAACATTCACAAGATCAGCCACATAACTGCTAAACCCACGTGGGTGGGCCCCCGACAGAGAACTCCTATGGAAATAATAAAATTTTGTATGATCTGGATGAACACGGCGTAGGAAAAAATATAACGAGTGTTGTTATATGAGTAAACTGTGCTCCCGTTCTTGTCACCTGCCAAGGCAATTCCACCAAGCATGTTTATTCGGTTCTCTCTCGCAAGCAGAAAAAAAGAGATTTGGGAAGAAACCAGAGCGAGAAAACTAATCGGGTTCTTCAATTATACAGTTGTGTCGATCCACCACGACAGTCGGCCAAAGAATGTAGTCTGCTCACCACGATGAATCCATAGAGATCTGTGTTCGTCGGATTCTGTTCATTGTGTTTTGTCTGTCATCAAGGAGGACGAGATAGAAGATAGCCTACAGGCTGGCCATCTGGGAGCACCATGGAGTTCGCCAGTAGCTCCTCACCGAGTCGTCGCACTTCATACAATCAATTTTATATCTTTTTAATTTTTTTATAAAGAATTTTATATGTTTTCCAACCAAAATTCTTTGTTGAAATTAATGGAGAATGGGAATCTGCCCCAATATTTCTTCAACTCCTTTTTTTTTTCTTTTGGAGTCGAGGGTTGAGGCTCATAGGAAAATTTTATCAAGTCACAAAGCAATTACGCGGTGATGTATCATCTTTCCTATTGCGCAAGATTAATGAAAAATTAGAAAAGACATAGTGCTCCATTAGTCGGACTTGAAGAGGAATGAAGGAGTTGGTTTTTGGGGAAGAAAGGTGGGATTGAGTTCGAATTTTATGTGGCCGGTGAGAGGTGTGTGTAGCATGAGAAAAAGAGGAAATTTGAGGTTATAATATTTCAGAAAAAAAATGTTAGTTTGCGAAAAAAAACTTCTATTATATTCACACTCTTCATCATAAAGAAAAATTATAGCAAACAATTCCTTCTTACAATTGTGTTATATTCAATGTTGTTGTTGCGTTATAATAGCAAACATAAGTTGACAATTTGTAATAGTTTAGTACATTATTATATATTAATTGAAAAATTAAGTATAACTCTCTGATCAAAACATGTAGTATATTTCACTATTAAAATTTTATTAGTTAAGCTAATTATTTATTAACCCATTTCACATTATCGTAATTTGTTAATTGTTTTGAACTCAGTCTATTTATTAATTAGTTTGTAATTAAGAAGTCATTATATGTTATTTTGTGTTTTTTTTCTTCCCAATTGATAATATTTATTTACTTTGGATATTAACTTACCATTATTAAATTTTGTTAATGTTTTAAAACATGAAGCAATAATTTGTATTATTGAAAATGTTAAAAAGTTTATAGTAGGTTGAGATTATATTGTACTATTAAATAAAATTTCTAAATTTCTATAGTCAAGTTATTAGCAAAATGATACAATATAAACTTTTTACTTTTATTAAGCAAACATAATAATTCATTTGTAGCGTGTTATTATGACTTCTGTTTTAGTGAAATTCATTCAACATAAATAGAAAACATTGCCCTACACTCTACACTACAGACTCCACCGCCCTTACTCTGCACTAATACCCAAAAAGTTGTGCAGCTAACGCATTGTTAGTTCAAAAAATAGAAAACATTATCAAATATTTACACAAAACTTATTCCGAAGGATGTTCGCGGCGAAGCCGCGACATCAAAGCAATCTAGTTGTAAACAACTTGTGAGTCTAGTCGGTGCATGAATTAGGTAGAATGTGCCGAAAAAATTAATACTAACTTTACTGTTCATATTAATTTTGATAATAATAGAAAAAAAATCAAAATTTTAATACTAACGTTGCTGGATCGTCATCCCAGTTGACGAAAGCCCAATACCCTTGGATCGTCATCCCAGTTGACGACCCAAGCTTGGATCGTCATCTCGGATGACGATCCAACAACAAAAAAACACATATTTTAATTTTCTAAATTTTTTTTGTTTGGATCGTCATCCCAAATGACGATCCAAACAAAAAATTTTCAGAAATTTTTTTTAATGTAAATTTTTCATTTTAGCCCCAAAAGTTTTTATTATTACAAAATATATAATTTATGATTAAAAATTAAATATAATTAAAACATCTATAATAAAAATATAAGTATATAATTAAATTATGCATGTTAAATACATAATATTGTATATATTTGTAATATTTATTTATACATATATATATAATGTAACATATATTTTATATATTAAATACATATTATTGTATATAATTAAAATATATGATACATATATTTCTATGTAAATTTATTTATACATTAAAAAAATTATATGAAAATATCTATATTTAATGTATAATTTTTTTTATTGGACTATTATGTAAAAATAATAATTTTAGGGTCATCGGCGAATAGTGTTTACCAAAAATCCGCCGGGTCGAACCCGCCCCGCCCCAAACCCGCCCCATGGACCGAACCGCCCCGGACCGTCCATGAACCGCGAAGGACCGAAGGGTTAGAACGGGGCGGGTCTTCGACGGGTTTGGACCGCCCTTTCTAAAAATACCCGTGTTAACCCGCCCCGTCTTAACCCGTGGAGCGAACCGCCCCGCCCCGTCAACCCGTCCAAAACTCGTGTTAATTCCGAAAAAAAAGGGTAACTTTATATAATTATATTCAAATTTTTTCATCTAATAAAAAAATTACAAATCAAATATAAGAAAACAAAAAAATAAAAACAGAAAAAATAAGTAAAAAAATAAAGAAAAACGTAAAAGTAATTAATGAAAAATAAAAAACAGAAAAAATATTGAAAAAACAAAAAATATTGAAAAAATAACACACAAAAAATAGCAAAAAAAACGTTATAGTGATTATATATGTAGTTTAATACTAACTAAAAATAAAAAATAGTAATAAAATAAATAAAAACCCGCGGACCGGACCGGACCGGACCGGACCGTCATAACCCGTGCGGGTTACATGGGGCGGGTTTAAAAAGGGTTAGGGTCAAGATTTCTAAGATGGACCGTCCTAACCCTCCCCGTCTTAATCCGTGGACCGCAGCGGGTTGGACCGTCCCGCCCCGTTTGGTAAACATTTTCGGCGAATAACTTCAACAAAAATATATTCAATTTTTTCGCCGATGACCCTAAAATGATTGTTTTTACAATATAGTCCAATAAAAAAAATTTTATACATTAAATGTAGATATTTATATGTATGTAAATGTATAAATGTATATATTTATGTGTAGATATTTATAGATATTTACAATACAATAAAAAAATAGGTAATGTATAAGTGTATATATTTATATGTATATAGTGTATATATAAACATATTTTTTAAAGTATAATTTTAATATATTTTATATACATATATTTTTTTAATATACTTATATATAGAAATATATGGTCATCGTCACCATATATTTTTTAATGTATAATTTTTTAAAAAATTATATACATTAAAAATACATATAAAATATACAACAAAAAATTTTATTGGACTATGTTGTAAAAATAATAATTTTAGAATCATTTGCGAAAGAATTGAATATATTTTTTGTTGAATTTATTCGCCGACGACACTAAAATTATTATTTTTACATAGTAGTCCAATAAAAAAAATTTGTTATACATTAAATGTAGATATTAATGTATAATTTTTTTTAATGTATAAATAAATATACATTAGAAATATATGTACATAATAATATGTATCATATATTTTAATTATATACAATAATATGTATTTAATATATAAAATATACGATACATTATATATATATGTATGAATAAATATTACAAACATACACAATATTATGTATTTAACATGCAATAATTTAATTATATACTTATATTTTTATAATAGATGTTTTGATTATGTTTAATTTTTAATTATAAATTATATATTTTGTAATAATAAAAACTTTGGGGGCTAAAATGCAAAATTTGCATTAAAAAAAATTCTGAAATTTTTTTGTTTGGATCGTCATTTGGGATGACGATCCAAACAAAAAAAATTCAGAAAATTAAAATATGTGTTTTTTATTGTTGGATCGTTGGATCGTCAACTGGGATGACGATCCAAGGATATTGGGCTTTCGTCAACTGGGATGACGATCCAGCAACGTTAGTATTAAAATTTCGATTTTTTTTTTCTGTTATTATCAAAATTAATATGAACAGTAAAGTTAGTATTAATTTTTTCGGTAGAATGTGTGTTTTTTTTTTTTTTTTGAACATTAGAATGTGTGTTTGACAGGTGCACAGCATCATACATCAGTTAACTTTATAAAAATCTGGGCCAAGGGCCTTTTCTCGGGGGAAAAAAGAGCTTCATAAAAATCTCGGTAACTTTTTAACATCGTTTGTCTTTTTAATTTTGTAAAAAAAAAACCTCAAGAGATATTAAATTCTTCTGAAAAGAAATAGTGGAAATTTTAGATGTTCAAAAATATAAATGAGTATAACAATTTAAAAATATGTTTCCCCTTTGTTTTCCATCGTGATCAAATAAAGGTGCTAATATATTGCCTATTTTGGAATATTATACCAAATATGGAGCAACATCAGAACCTGACAAAGTGAATTCCTGCAGTGCGATGTTCATTACTGTTCTTATAAAGGAAATATAGGGAGCAAGAGAAAAAAAAAAAAAAAAACGACACCCAATAAAATGAAATGTTAGATGCTACTATGGCACCACATTTTTCCCATTCCATTTACAGTACCTCATTTGTTAATCTGAAAATAGAAAGCACTAGGTCAAATCTCCACTAAGGCACTGACTTATCCATTAACACATAAAATTCACATTGGATACGCATCCTTCAGGTCATTATTAATTTTACTGATTCTTAATTTGCTGAACAGAGATAGAATGTTCAAAAGTTAATGCCACATTTTTTGAAAATCTTTTAGTAAGAAACCGCACTAAGGCTTTAGCCATCATTTCCTGGATGTTGCTTGGTTTTTGCTCATAAAACTTTTTTATCTTTAGGTATTTTAACAATTACAATGTGCACCCAAGTAATATTATGTCTTCTAATTAACTATATATGGCTAGGTTTGGATGGTGTGGGATTAAGAGGAATAAGGGAAGAAATATTGGAAAGTGTGTAACTTTGGCTGTATTTGGATTGGAGTGGGAAGAAGATAATAAGGGAAGAAGAGCCCAAATTTATTATTAAACAATCCAAACTCTTCATAAAGTTACACACTTCCCAATACTTCTTTCCACTTCTTTCCTTCTTCCCTTCTTCTCACACCTCATCCAAACGGAGCCTTTGTGAAGAGTTTGGATTGTTTATAATAAATTTAGGAGTAGAAAGAAGCTATTTTTTTATTCTTGCACCCATCCAAACGGAGTCGTTTGAACTTTATATTTGATATTATAAATATTTAATATGCGACATTATATCCTACAAATGTATGAGGATAATAATGCAAGGCAGCTAATAAAAACACATGCCATGCAAGGCACTATTGCTAAGGCCCTGATCGGAATGAAAAAACCAAGCCGAGAATTGGAAATGGATTTCTTTTTTTATCGATTTTTCTGATCGGAACGAATAAGATGGGGAGAAATGATTTCAATCCTCACGATTCGGCAAGAAAAAATCGTCCTTCCCAATTCCCGTGTAAAACGTAGAAATTTACCGCGATTTGATTTTTTTAGCAAGCTCTCTGATATTTTATCTTTGTTCTGACTATTTTGCCCTTCGGTCTGATATTATCTTTTTCGCCATTTGTTTGGGAATTGGGATTGTTCTGTACCTTTAATCCCTCCACTACCTTGTTGAAGCTCTCCTCTCCAATCGCCTAATTTGAAAGATCTTCCCGTGGTTGGCAACAAGGCCCACGATTGTGAAGTTGAAGTAGCATTGATCAGTTCATTACTGTAAATAAAATAAAAAGTCTAATTTTTAATTACTGCTGCTAGTGTGTTTTATGCAATAGATATTTAATGAGAGAGATACTTACTGCTATTTACTGAGAGATAATTGCTGCTGCTGGTATAATTTTCTGGTATATGTGTATTCCCATTTCAAAAGAAATATATGAGGGTAAAATAGTCCAATATCAAGTGGTGAAATTATTTCTTTTAGTTCTTCTCGTTTTAGTTCCAATCACCAAATTTCAATTCAAAATCATTTCTTTTGAACTCTATTTTATTGAAACGAATTGAATTCTTCTTTTCAATCATTCCGATCAGGGTCTAAAGGAAAAATGACGGAGCTTCATATTAGTTAAGTTAAATACAATGCATTGTGTTCGTTTTTAATTAATTAGCGATACATGCATGAATAAGAATCATGAAATGACAAAAAGGATTAATTTATGAAAATTTAATTAATATAATATTCCATCAAAACATTAATTTATAAATTAAGGAATTGTTTCGTAGAATCAGTACTTGATTCCATGGGCCTACTTTACAAATTTAATTTAAATTTTGCTGCTGCCAATAAACATGGTACATTAATTTGGTCTAACAGAGCAAAAGTTCACAAAAAAAAAGAGTGGCTCTGGACCTCTCCATAAGTTATTGTCCGCCACTAATTTACCCTTGGTCTTCACCAACCAACCAAAAAATAAATATTAAAGAGAAATAAAAGAAAAATAAAGAACTAAAAGAATGACCGAAAGAGATTTAGCTGGATTCCTATATAATTGTTTTGCAAAGTAGTGATAATGATGAATATTCTCAAATGATAAAACGAAAGATATGATATCGGAGAGAATCTGAATGTAGTACAGCAAGCAATGATTCTAGTTAAGTCAACCGCTAGGGATGCATCACTACAAAGCTCGAAGTTTGTTTCCTTGTTAACTCTCCAACACGCGTGTACTATCATTTTGCAAAGTCTTCCACAGGAAAGTAACACCACCATAGATAACCGGGCGGGGCATGAGAGGGATAGAAGAAGCTAGGTAAGCCAAAAGAAATCTAGATTCATGTAGGATGCGTTTGGATAGGTGTGGGAAGAAGGGAAGAAGAGAAGAAGTGGGAAGAAGTATTGGGAAGTGTGTAACTTTGTGAAGAGTTTGAATTGTTTATAATTTTTTTTTCTTCTTCTTCTTTCTTCTTCTTCTTTCTTCCAACGATCCAAACGCAGGCGTAGGTAAGAAATGTAGATTCACATAGGTTAGTATCTCCATCCACCCGTTGTTGTCGACTTCCGTCGGCTCAAATCATGTGATTTAAAAAGACATAAAATTGGTTCGCCTACCTCATCATGATCTAGTTAATTGTATTGTTAGCTAAATATTTTTTAATGTTACTTAAGCAAATAATATCAATAGATTCACGGTACTAAAAATATGAAATTTTTAATTAAGTTGTCACTAATAAAATTATAGTAATATATTTATGAAAATAAAGTAGAATTTATTAATAAATTGTCATTATGATTATAAAAATATGTTGGACATTGCATTCCATATTTAACACTTAATCGGACTCTTAATAGATCAGGCACATTCATTTCATGTATACGATGTAATTGGAATGATAAAATTTGCAATCCGACTTCAAAGTAACATCAACAAAAACTCAACCATAAGGGTGTGTTTGGTTGTCGTAAATAATAATAATAATAATAATTTCTGAAAATTGAGGTATAATTTCTGTGAACAACAATTTGGCGGATTGCTCTTTCAAACAACATCAAGAATTGGAGAATCGATGCAATTGTCAATTCCTACAAAGCATATAGAACTGGCTCTGTTCTTAGTACATCATCAATCTCTGTTCTCACCAAATTTTCTATACAACATTTTCTGTTTCAAATGTAGACTATTTTTAAAAGAACAAATTTTAAGGTCTTGTGCTCAAACACACCCCAAAGAGTCTGCATTAAAAGTTGAATAACATTCTTTGAGTTTTATCTTCTATTTCTAGCGTTGATTAGAGTATTGACCTTCAGAGTTGATGTCTGCATAAAAGTTGAATAACATTTCTTTGAGTTCCTTATCTTCTATTTCTACCGTTGATTAGAGTATGGACCTTCAGAGTTGATGTCTGCATAAGAAAAATAACCTCATTGTGCAAAAATCATGAACACGAGTTTGAAAAGAATAACCTACGGGTTTCCAATCAAAAAAAAAAAAAAAGTTTGAAAAGAATATTGGATCAAATAAAGACGAGACTATATTGTCTAAAATATGTACGAAGTTAACTTTTTGCAAAAGTATGATAACAACATTGAATTTGACATTATAGGTCTTAGCTACTCTCCCCGTCTGGCCGTTAGATAAGGCAAAAAGTTATTTTGGCGAAAACAATGGGTACGGTAATTATTCTTTTTGTCACGCTTTAGACACTGACACTTCTCCAAGCTATGTTGCACGGTGCGGGTGCGGGTATCGTATCGAATACGATGCGGGTGTGAGAATTCGATATTTTTCAAAAAGTTAGGATACAAAAATATGTATAAAATAATAAAAAATCACATTTTATATCAAAACATATGATTTTTTTTATAGTTCAACTACTACTATAGTGTATCCAACCCAAAAATATATTCAAAACATACTTAAAAAAATGAAACACATATCTTGATAAATTTAGACTAAATCCGTCGGTCAAACACATTAAAATAATATGATTCATCACGTGGAGTATCGGATGAGAATCGCACGAAAATCGATATCGAATACCAGTGCGATACGGGTGCGGCAATATTTTAGAAGTATCCGTACAACATAGTCTTCAAGTCTCCAACTTTCAGCAATCTTTTAATTTCATTCGCAGAGCTTCAATTATCGAGAAATAATACGAGTGTGATAACCGTTATCTAAAAAATCTCATTCACGCCATCTAAGTTATGTTATTTGTAGAAATCTAATGACTTATTTGTAAAAGTATTTTTCTTGATTAATATATGTTGGTTTAAACAATTAACTCTCGATTTGTCGATTTGCAAAATAATACCAAAATCTTAAACTAACATTTCAATTTAGTGTTTTATAGCAATATTTTGTGAAAATTGGCTTAAAGCAAGTGTGACACAAGTTTTGGAACTTCAAGAAATTTTTTTGCACAAGTTAGAATCAACATTTTAGGTTTATTTAAACCTCAACTTAGTCTAAATCATTTTGCTGTCAAAATGCTGGTTTTCAGTACCAGTGCGTTGTATAACGCGATATTGCGTTATACAACGTACCAGTACTGCGTTGAACTTCTCATTTATTTTCTTTGCAAAAGACAGTACGTTACATAACGTTCTAAGACGTTTTACAATGCACTGGGCAAGCCACACAACGCTCTGAACGTTGCATAGCGTTCCTTTGTTATTTCTCTAGAGTTTTTCAACTCAATTTTTGAGCCAAATTCCGTTCATTTCAATTAAATGTTTGTGTTTTAGTTAGATTTTAATGCAATTTAGGTTAGAAATGTGATACTGCTATTTGTCCTTGTTTAATTTCATGTTCAACGATGATTTGGTGTGAAATTGAGCCCTAGGCAGAGTTCAAACGGAGCAAGTCAAGATCCAAGCGACTAGAGCAAAGGAACAGGGTCAAACCAGACAAGGCCCCTGTTCTGGCGACCCCGCCTGACTCAAATAGACGTGCCCAATTTGGAGACGATATTTCCGGCAGAGCACTTTCTCTATTTTGGGACGAACCAGACATGATCTCCACACATGGGAACCGTACTTGAAGCCTATTTAATCATGTGGAAAGATACCAAAAAGAACAAGTCAGATTTTGGAGCAAGATTCATAAGGAGTTAACAGAAATCGCACCCAGCCTGTCTCCTATCAACCCGCCAGAAACCTGTCGACCCCGCCAGGATTCAAGCTGAGAGAGTTTCTTTTAGTTCTTTGTTGTAATCTTTCTCTATTTTCTCTTCTGATGTTTAGTCTGTTGAAACCTGTTGTTTTTATGTTTAATATGACTTGTAGTGAGTAGTTTAGTTTAGGGACAATTGTAGGGAACCATGACTTGATAGATTTATGAAGTTTAATCTAGTTTTTTAATTTTTCTGAGTTGCTTTGCTTTACTTAAGTTTATTTGCTTGATTTTGAGAATATGAATTGAATTGTTTTGAAGGTTTGCTCACTTGGTTTAGGCCCGACCTAGTAGATAAGCAAATAGAACCCTAATTTCGAGATAATTTGTATTCCCTTAACTTAGGATAGGTAGTATATCCAAAAGGTGAATCCGAAACTTAGCTGAAAAGTTTATTCCCTCCTAAGATCGAGAGATTTAGGATATCCTACCGAATATTTAAAGCAAATCCTAAAACCTAAGCCAAGAAACGAGAGTTGAAACTTAGGATTTAGGGAGGTTTAGAGGTTAAAACTTAGTAATACCAAATAAAAAACAAGAGTTAGTATTTGGACCATAGTTTAAGCCAAAATCCTGAACTTAGAGAACTTAGAAACTGATTAAATTAAATAATCGAACTATTGGCGACCCGTCTGGATAGTGCCTGGAAGTAGAACCCGATCAATTGACCCTAGTTTAAGTCCTTAATTCAAGTTTAGATCTTTTCTTTAAGTTTTAGAGTAATTTAGAGGTTAATTGGAGTTTAGAATTAATTTCTGTAGTTTAAATTTAATCATTTTAATCAATTAATCAAACCTTTGACTTGTTTACCCTTAGATTAATTAAACTAAGTTACTTAAAGAGTTAAAGTCTATAGTTTAGAATAACTGTCCCTGTGATTCGACCCTCAAGCTACGCCGCAATAGATTAGATTTGAGGTCTAATTTGACTTAGGTTTCACCTCCGATCAGGGTCCTTTGCGTTGTGTAACGCACTGACAATTCAAACGGATACCTTATCCGTTCTGTTTTATTTCAACGGTTATCTGTGCGTTATATTGTTAGAGATATGTCCTAGAAGCCAATCAGTTGGTGGCTATTAAATTAGTTTATGTTATTGATGATACTTGATCATTTGTTCCTAGAGTTTATTATTAACAGATCATCCAGGTTGAGGATCTGAATTGTAGATCTCTATGGATCATTCGTTAGAATGACAATAATATCTCTAAAGAGTCCATAGTCTTGATAATTAACAAGGAACATTTATCAGATAAGTATGCAAGTTAAGTGATGATTATGTTCTACAAATTATGGGTAAGGAGTTACCGACTTAATTGCATATGTGTATGTTACTGGAACATAGTACATGACATGACCCAATGAAATAAATATATGGATTGTGTTGTGTGTCATTATTTATTTCATACGTATTTGATTTCGAGTTTGAGATTGTTCAGTTTTTCCACATGAGGATAGGTTCTATAAATACCGTCTAACGTTGATTTCTGATAAGGGCTGCTATACGGACTTTATTTATGTTCACTTGAATTGTGCGGGAAAAAACTGTTAATCAAGACAACCGTATGTACTTTCACTAAAACAAAAAAGGCATATGGCAACACATGATAGTCTTCCCATACATCCATATACGTCTTGCCAAATTATTTAGCAAGAGTGATTTTCATGTTGTCTTTGCCAGTGTAGCGAGGTGTTGTGGCAAGGTGCTTTGCCTGTGTTGGTAAAGAACCAAGCGGTCTTGCCACTTAGCAACATCCACTTTGCAAGACCCCCATTGTCTAGTCAATGTATCTTTTATATATGCCCCAAAAGAATATTCTCATTATCATTGCAAGACCAAATAGCAAGACCAAATAGTCTGGACATATTACCGGCAACACTAAATGGGACAATTAGAAAACATTTAAAATTTTATATTCATCCACATTAACACAATTAAATTGATGCTACGACAAAATAAAATTATAAGAAATGATATTATTATTTATAAAACAGAAATGATTACACAATATTACAAAGAAAACGCTACAAAAATATTTAATCTAAATCTAAAATCAATTTAAATTAACATCAAAATACGACTATTCTATTTGACATTACAAACAAACAAAAGGCAGTAGTAATGACAAGATTTCAATGCTTTCTTCCTTCTATGATTTAAGCTTTCAATACTTTCTTCCTTCTTTGATTTAAGCACCTGTACAGTGAAAGAGAATGATTTAGACATTAAAAACTACTTCATATTGATATTTTTGTTGATTGCTAATACAGATGTTGATCAATGAATCAATAGTACTAAAATTGTATTGCGTTGAATTAACTTCTAGAAGAAAGCTTCCAGTAGCAAATAATTCATTACAAACAATACATAAAAATAATGCTAGCATAGTGGCCCTGCATGACTCCTACAGTTAAATAAGACATTTGTTAATGTTTAATTGGATCACTAAATTCTCATGTTTATTCAACTAAAAGGTAATTGAAATTAAAAACTTACAGCCCTCTTAATTTCAGTAGTATGTTCTCTACAAAAAAAAAGACAAAATATAACTCATCAAAAGTGAGAAAAGGCAAAAAAAAAAGGTTGGATAACTCTCTCATTGTTTAAAATTCCAAACAAATCAATCCCAAACTTCTATAAAGCAATTCATAAAGAAAAAGCATGTTGAGCATTATCGCTATTTCTTCAAGAGCTGATTGAGTTTTTCTGTCAAAACTAAATATATATCTAAAGCAATTCATAAAGAATCCAAATTTTTATAACTCCAAATCAATCAATCAATGAAGAAAGAGCATACTGATACACCAACGATGGCGTGGCCTGAGCAACACTTACTTAGCGCTATATTTACAATTGCCATCCAATGAATGATGCTGCTGATTTTGAATGGTCTATCAATTTGTCTCAATGGATTGCACAGATAAACCTAACAATTTCAGATAAATTTCCAGACCAGAGAAAAAGAGAAATTATTTACCAGCTCAGCAATAGGAAAGAGCCGAGGGAGATGAGGACACCAACCACAGTCGTTCGCCTCACTCACAGCCACCGCTAGACCAGCACCCTCTCGTGACCTTTCTTAACCTGTTCTTAGCAAAAGAAAATGAAATAGAGTAAGGAGATAAGGGATCACAATTGACAAATGGCACAAAAAGGTAAAAGAGAGAGTATCGGGGGAGGGTTTGAAGAGGCAAAAATAGCGAACATGGCCAAACCTTAGAAACGAACTCAGCCAATGGGGATCTGTGACTTGGTGTCGCTAGGGTTGGCTTCAATCGCCGGGCAGCGCTCATGAGAGGGGAATCAAAACTAGAGTTACGTCTGATTTCGTTCATTCGACGGAGAGAAATAGCGAGAGGTCCGAGAGAGAATGTTGTCGCGATAAAGCTAGATCGCCGTTGGAGAGAACTAAGCCGCTGCAATAGTGGGTTGAGTTATCCAGAGGATGCGATTTCATCAGATCTAGGTTTTGAAGAGGAGAGAAATATGCGGCGCTGTTTTTTTTTTTTTTTTTTTTTGGCTACGGTGGAGACGAGGATATATCTTTTTTTTCCTTATGGTTTCTCTTATGCAGACTATGCTACATCAAATTTATTATTTTTTCCTTCAAATCTTATGACAAAATAAAATGAAATAAAATGAATGATATATCTATAATAATGGTGCATTATTATTATTCTATAAATTTTATTATTTTCGTCAAACTGAATAATATCAACTGAGATGTGAAATATTTGGAATCATTAAATATGCTTTATATTGCTTTATTTATTGAGTAGTGCTAAAATCAAACATATAGGACGTCAAACACGATCCAAATATTGACCATTAAAATTTCAAATGGTTGATTCAAACTGCTCATTATGATCTCTATATTAAAATATTTTTAAAAATTAAATTTTATATTTTTCAAATTTTCTAACTATTTTTTTTTAGAATTTTCAAAAGTGGAGGGTTCATAAATTTTTAGATTGAGCATATTCAAAAATTCCAAAAAATTAGTAAAAAAAATTGAAAAAAATATAAAATTTGGTCTCCAAGAAAATTTTATAACGTAAAACAATTTGAGCGGTTTGGATCGGTCATTCAAGTCTTAAAAATTAAAATTTTATCTTGTTGAACAATATGTTTGACACTAGCCACTACCCTATTTATTTGCATATATTTTCAATTTGGTTTTGTCCCTTTGTTGTTATTCACTTCTTCTTTTATCCTTGAATTATTTTTCGAGTAGTACTTGCTCCTCTTTTGTTTTTGTGTTTCCCAAAATAAAATTAAATATAGAGAAATATAAAAAATGGAAGAGAGGGAATGAGAGAAATCTAAAATTTTATAGTTAATTCCGAAAATGGATACAGATATAATTTTGACACTATCTAATCCGTATTCGCATTCAAAAAATTTTAGTTTGAATTTATGTGTGAAAGTATGTTGTGCGCATCTGCAGGTGCATCTTGGTATGCGGGGGTATGCTCTACGATTGAGTCTAAGTTTGATCTAGACTAGGAATGAGTCTCTAGCCATCTAAATCATCGATTTCATGTTCATTCGAATCTTTAACTTCTATTAGATAAATTCTCTACATTCGTATATGTATCCGACAATATTTGGTCCGTATTTGTATCCGTTTAATATCTGAACTGTATTCGTATGCGTATCAGTATTATTTGGTCCGTATTTGTATCCGTTTAATATCTGTTATATTCCTTTAATTTGTTGGTTCTGTTTCTTATTTTGCTATTTCGTTATTCTCTTTTAATTTTATAATATAATATTCCATTACTCCTAATAATATCTATATGGATATCGTAGGATGCGCAAAAATAAATGTCTATATTCCATTATTTTGTTTGTTTCTAAATAATTGCCTTTGATTTTGTTTTTTCACAATTTTCTAGAATTAACTATAAATTTCTAGTTTGATATACTTTGCGTAAAAATGTATCTGCATACATTATTGTTACTGTAAAAAAAAGAAGCAATCTCAATGCCTTGGAGACTTTAAGGATTAATTCTTTATTTGGAAGGCAAATAAATTAGTCTCAAACTATAGTTTTGTTGTCTAAACTAAAATGATATCATGAAATAACTTGAAATATTTTTTGCTGTTACAGAAATTTCAGATTAGTCCCTAAAATTTTGCAAACAAATCTCTGAACCAAGGATTCGTACCAGAGCCCACCTTGTTCACTGTAAAACCAATTGGTACATGTGTTGTACAATACTAAGCAACCTTTATTGCATCGGTTTTGGGTAATACATGCATCATATCGAGCAAGCAAAACAAAAAAAAACAAGGTTAGATCAACATTTAACAACCTGATTTGATACCACTAGTATTAAATTTCTCTACAGCACTCTACACAAACCAACCATAACTCTTTTCAATGAGTTTCAAACCTATTAGGCAGCAATTGAGTTCGTCACTTCAGATCAAAGAAATTCATCAGAGATTGATGTCAAACTAAAAAATTGACTATTACCTACTATAACCCTATAATTTGACTATTGCATCACACAATTTGTTTCAACATCCAGCAACAAAACTTAAAACTTTATAGTCCAGTTAGTACCACCTGATCTTAGCAAATCAAGAAATCCATCTACAAAATTACTAAAGATGTTAGTCCATTAATAGAGATGGCCTAGCCTCGTTACTATGAAAAATATAGGGATATGATCGTATGAGGGTTCTTTTTTATCTTGCTGTACGAGGGATCTTTTGCATTGCCCGAGCTCTTCGGTTCCTCACTTATTGCCTGCATTTCATAAAGAACATGTTATGTTGTCGCTTGCCAAAGTAGATAAGCACCTACTTCAAGATTATTGTAAACATAAAAGCAAGAAATATGACCAACTAGACAAAAACTAATTATGGCTTAGCTTTGCCTCTGGAGAATACCAATAATGAACTAAACTGATCCATTGGTCTTCTATCACACCTTCAGGTACATTTTTGCATACCTCTTCCCTAGACCCTAGAGACATTCTCTTCGAAGATATGCTCTTCCGACCCATTTGTCCTAATAATGGTTAAAAATGAATTAGAAATGATACTTTTGTAAAGCAATAATTAGTTTGTATTTCACATGTGCATAATTAACCTTTTGTATTTGTTTCTGCTTCTATCTATGACTTTAATCTATTAAACAATTTAAAAGTTCAAAGTTATAGGTGTCTTTAAAATGCATTATTTATGCACAAAAATTTCTTATCGGCCAATAAACTTGTAGGTGATGTCTTTTCTTATTTAGAAAAGTATCTTTGGATTTTATTACTTAGAGATAGGTCCTAGGAAAGTAAGTCAGCCAACCATGTTTGCGACCCTAAAAAAAAAAAAAAAAAGCCAACCATGTTTGCATATAACAATCAAACAATTATAAATAAAAATTAGAAAGAAATAAATACTCTAAAAAAATAGAAAGCAGTCTGTTGAGAAATATAAAGTACTAAAGGCCAATCACACGAATTCATATAAGAAATGCATCCAACCTTATGCCAAAGAACTCACTTTCTAATTACTCTTTTATTAGAAGCTGCCACATGTAGAAATTTTGGCAATTCTACAATCGTTTTTCAATACCATTATTCAACTTTGTGATTTACAGCTAAACCGTATATGTTATCAAAATCTTTTCAAATATTCACCTAATTAGTCCCATAATATATCTCTTAAAAGTTTAAAATATACCAACAAAGATCTCCGTGATTCATTATTCGCAAATCAGAAAATAATTTATTTATTTCACAATCTTTGATTACATCCTTGATGTACCCAACCGTAATGACTACAAAGAACCACAAAATTTCACAAAAAAAATTCTTTGAAATTAATAACTTGAATAGCGTTCAAAATCAGGTTCTGACAAAAAAAAACCACAAATCCTACTTTAAATCAAAACAAAATAAAAGAGAAAAGGTGCAAAGGATATTACCGTAAATAAAGGTGAGGCTCAAGGATAAAAGGGGTAGTACCGTAAATGAAGGTGAGGCGAGAGACCGGCGGTTGGGAGGCGAGGTTGAGCCAAGGCAAGAGAGCGGCGCTGGGAGGCGAGGTTAAGCCGAGGCGATTAGAGGAGGCGATAGAAATGAGGAAAGGCAGAAATTTGGGACAGTGGGTGAGGAGGGGTTATTAGAGAAGCACAAATTGGAGATGGGTTGCTCGCTACAGGATTTTATTTTTCCTGTAATTAAAATTTTAGAATATTTCACTTATATTTTGGACAACATAACTACAGAAGCGAGGGAAAATTTTTGGAGGAACCCCGCGCGCGCGAATGATTCGCGCCATATAATTTGCGTATCTTATTTTTCTTTTGATGAATAAAAAAATTATAAATATCAATATCAAAATTTTCTCTTGCCACATCAAAGTTTATCTTGTCAATTGGTCTTGCGAATTTTCAATTTGCCAACATAGCAATGGATCTTGTTAAAAGATCTTGTGACAGCATATAATTGACAAGAGGATGAAAACGTCTTGCGACCTTCGTCTTGCCGTATCTCCTTTTTGGTGTAGTGTTTATTAGTTCACCTAGCGAGTGATGATATCTACTGGGCTCCTTGATGGAATTGGATCGTATGTCCTTTATTTGTTCACCTAGTAAGTCAAACTAAGTAATGTTAAAGTTGTTTTACTTAGCTTGCATTTGAGGTGAAATTATCTATCAGCCCTTGATTTAGTATAAGTATAAGTTTTCTGGTTTTCTTGCTGGCGCTATTTATTATTCTTATCGATGTGGTTAAATTATTGATTTAACTGACAAAACTCTGTGCTTCACCAGTTCAATTTTTGGTATGGTACTTAAGACACTGGTAGAACCTATTAAAACTTGGAAAAATAACCACAGACTCTTTCTTAGCTCAAATTCTTGGATGAATGAGTTGATTATAAAAGTTTCTTACGAGTGATAAGAATTTTTTTTTTCCACTCAGGGTCATGCAAGGTGAACCTGCAAATAATGGGATACTTCGATTGTTATGCTTTGCAATGTATCTAATCATGTGATAGTATCATTGTTTCTTTATTAAAAAAAAATATATATATATATATATATATATATAATTAAAAGTATATGCCTTTTGTATATGTTCCGCTTTTGTGAGTTATTTTCGGTACTTCAATGTTGCTGGCCAATTGATCACTTTCGTATCAGTATTGAAATGGGCCATATACTCCTTTTTCCGGAAAAAAAAAAGACAAATTCAGGACAATTGACGTAAACACACTTGTTAATTATGTGTGCAATGTAGTTGGTACCGGGATCAGTGTCATCTGTGCAATGATGTCATTTAATGATTATATGGATACTAATTTCCAAAACTATGTCATTATTGGTCAATACTTACAAGGTCATAAAAGCGGTTCTTTTTTCCAGCCATCCCATAAATTTTAGCACATTCGTTAATCAAATTTGCAGTAGATTCTGCCCTATAACTATATTGAATTTTAATTTGTAAGAACCATTGAATATTACAGTATAGAAATTTTTTATTTTTGTTAATCAAACTAGCAAGCTTTTCAAAAAATAAAATAAAATAAAGGCAATTAAACAGCAATTGAACTGAACCTAAGAATCGAATTATGACGGTTGGAATAAGCCTTGAGCAATGAATTTCATAGAAACTAAACAGCAACCGAAGGAACTAGGCATGTGCTCACCGCTTTGCTAATTGTCGACATGTTTGCATAGTAGTCCATATCTATAACAATAACAATAAAATGGAGGGGGCATCTGCATAACCGTCATTCTTCAGTCTTCACAGGGCGAAGCTATGTGGTTTTTGGTGGGTCCATGGACCCACCTCAAAAAAAAAATTTAGACATTACATTTGTTTGTAAATAAAATCACAAGAAGTCAGGACCCATCTCAAAAATTTGAAGGACCCAGGTGAACATGCCATGTTTGATTTGAATTGCATAACGACTCCTAAAAAAATCGCATAGGGATCCTGGCAGTATTTATTCTTGATAAATCACCTTCTTCTTTCTTCTACAATGAATTTCATTAAGACAAAACTTAGAATAAAATAAAATATATTTGGATGAATAATTATTTGTAGCATAACTTTAGGACATAATAAACAAAAAGCTACCACAAAAGATTAAAAATTCTATTCAAATATTATATAAAAACATCAACTAAAAATTCTAAACACATGTCCAAAAAAATTTTCTGAGCGGCACAACAAATTTGAAATACTGTAGTTTGAGTAGTGGTTGAACTCTTTGTATGCCTCCCATATTGATATATTTATAATATAGAAAAAGAAGTGTTCGATAAAATTTCTAATGAACATGTTATGCAAAATTATGAGAAAATGAAAATTCACAGGGAATTGTTGTATTTTTTTTGTCTTGACTTTTGAATTATTATTTTAGATTTTCTATAATATATATTTAATTTCTAATGATTTTTTTATGTTACATTATTTTAGAGTTATTTATTTAAAAATTTTTATTATACTATATTTATATTAGACGATAATCTAGACATATTTACAGAAAAAAAAATTACGGACCCTGCTGACACGAAATTCTAACTTCGCCACTGAGTCTTCGTAGAAAAAGTATCTCTGAACACTTCATCTTCTCTTCCACCATAGCAATTAGCATAGCATGTTTCTCTGTTCCACCAATCCAACTTCGACCTCCGCAGCTCAACTGTTGAGTTTCTTTAGATTTCCCTTCCCTCATTCTGTGACTTCCATCCATTTATTTAATTCCAATTTTCCATGCCTTTTGGAGATTTTCAAATAATTCTAAGGGCTCGTTTCCGCTTATTTGAGATTTTGGAAAAGGTTGTTATGGCGCAACGGATCCTATTCGTTCTCAACGGAATACATACCACTTACAAAATTGACATCCGTTCTCGATGGATCCCATTCCGTTCCTCAACAGAATACATATACGGTATATACCACTTACACGGATCCCATTCCATTACTAGATCATGATGGAACTATATTTCCGTTTTTCTGAGTTTTTATATTCGTTCCCAACCGAACCATCACAGTTAAACATAAAAGCAATAAAGATGAGCGAGCTAGCGACCTATACCTCTAGCAGTTCCCAATACGAGATCTTGAGGTCATTTTTGTGGAAGGTGCTATTAATCATCTATGGATATGAAAATAGTAAGTGTAGGTTTGCTAATTAATTTAATTTATGGCATGGGCATCTACTATGTTTTCGGGATTGCAACCTTACCTATGGTTAGAGGATTGTGCAATACTGTTTGTCTGCTACATGCTTGTACTAAGTACATACTTAATTTAAATATGAAAATATTAGCTACCTATTTGATGACGTCTCTCGTCCTAAATCATCACCGCTCTGTTTAGTAGAATTAGAAATAATAAAGAAATGCTAAATAGTAAAGATGAACTCTAAGAGCTCAAAGAGAAATTTCATTAATTAATCAACAATCTTTTTACAATAACAAGCACCCCTTTATATAGGGAGGCGGCACCTTGGACTACAAGTCAGTATATTTTCAGAAATAATATCCTAAAAATGAAATTTGCAGAAAGAGAAAATAAATATAAAAATTACAAATATAGTAATGTCCTAGACTAAAGATGGTCCTCGTCAGGTTCTAAGTTAGGCTCGGGTAAGATTCGGCTCACGTCGTGCTCGAATGCAATATTCCTAGGTAACCTCAAGGAGGTACCTTCGGGTGAGATCTCGGGTGAGGTACCCTCTCGGATCGGGTTCGCGTTATACTCGGAACTCCAATGTAGCTCGAAAAGTATGGAGCTCCCTAACATACTTCGGAGAATGACTCGCTTCTTGTTCGGATTAAACAATCCGAGAGACCTTGAGTGAATGACTTGCGTCATGCACCGGTGAACTACCACAAGTTACTTCGGGTGAAGGACTTAGGGTGAAATATCCAAAATACTTAGGGTGAGA
Source organism: Rhynchospora pubera (assembly GCA_028095005.1). Taxonomy (NCBI): domain Eukaryota; kingdom Viridiplantae; phylum Streptophyta; class Magnoliopsida; order Poales; family Cyperaceae; genus Rhynchospora; species Rhynchospora pubera. Next base: position 152,778,478 of record CM051462.1, on the reverse strand, counting down.
TATACGCGCCATGTTCGAATGAAACACTCGAAGCACCTCAGAAGAGTTACCCGCCGTCAGATCCAGATGGATCTTGTTCTCGGACTGCGTCACTAATAGTCTCCAACAAAAATAGTATCGTCTTGTCTTTGTCAGAATGTACAGTACATCTAAAGACAATTTTAATTTCTGCTGCTGGTAATCTAAAAGTTTGGTGCATGGAATTAAGTCAAAGTCGAGTACAATTTGGCCTCAATGAGACTTGCAGGTCTGCATCTAAGCCTCAATTTTACTTTAATTGCCTGAGTTTACCTTATATCGAGCAATTGTGTGCCAAAAGTTCAAGTTGATTTTGATTTCACCTCCACTTAAAGAACACATCCATTAAAATTTAAAAATATAAGATGGCAATCAGGTTATGTCGGTCTAGATAGCCATTTGTTGCCTTCTATTTTTTTTTGGAGAAGACGAAACTATATGAGTGACTCTCGAGCTTCATCTAGATAGTCTCAAATGAAGGCGAAGCATTGCAAATACAAGGACAAGAAACTAGCCATATGACATTGGTAAATGCTACCTGGTAAACCCTAGATCGCTACCAACAGACCCTTACCCCTCCCTTCTCTTTTCAAGCTGAGAAATTGGTAAACGCTACCTGTTACCTGGTTGTCTCTCTCTATATTTTTGGCGATTTTGTCATAATTTCTGTAATTTTCTTAATGCGGTTAATTAGAAGAGTTCATTGCTTTATAAAAAACAGTAGGCTTGAACTGGTTCACCTTTGCATACCAGTATTGCTCTGACATAAAATGCTTAACTTGGCTTTATAGCTACTTTATAAACATTAGGCTTCATAACTGATGACCAGCCGGCAGCCGTCTAACTAGGTTGTTCCAAATTGAAAGTTGTCTTGATGAGAGTGCATTTTTTTTTTATAATCAATATCAAACCCATACTAATTCCATTGTACGGATGGTGCATGGTCACATAAATGTGATTATTTTTATCTTTTTTACACTATGTTTGGTTTTCAGGATTAGTCTCCACTCTCCAGATTTAAAATTGTGTGGAGGCTGAAATTTTCTATTTCTTTATTAAGTTCTCCTATTTATGTTCCTTAGTAAACCCTGTATTTTGAATCATAAATTAGAGTATAAATGTTGGCTAAAATGAAAAAGAAGAGAGTACCATACTATATAAAGAAATTAGTTATCTATTTTTTCATAATCAATATCAAACTATACTAATTAGAGTATAAATTAGTGCGGAAAAAAATTTAATTTACAAAAAAATAAACAATCACCATTTAAACTTAATTAAATTTTGTCACAAAACAATGAATAAAGTAAATATCAATACATATATTAACAGGTACTGTAGTTAGCACTATTCATGCACCTTATGGCCCATGATTTTTTTGCCACAAAATAATGAATAAAGTAAATATTCAATACATATATTAACAGGTACTGTAGTTAGCACTATTCATGCACCTTAATTAAATTTTGCTACAAAACAATGAATAAAGTAAATATAAATACATATATTAACAGATACTGTAGTTAGCACTATTCATGCACCTTATGGCCCATGATTTACTTCCACATGCACACAAGAGAGGTGCGGCAGTCTTAGAGATGGACATATGACTATATGAGGCACCTGCACGTACCTTTGCCTGTCATCCCTTACCCATATCTAACCCGGGCTTATAAAAAGCCCCACCCATACCTGCATGTTACTTACGAAAAAGACTGAAAACTCAATGCCTTGCCTGCCTGCAGGCTTTCTCGCTAAGCCTATACCTGCCACCTTAGATCCCGACTCTCTCATTTATGGAATTTTTTGTGATAATACAAGCAAATTCCAATTACAAATAAATGAAAATTGTTACAAAAGATCTAATAGCTAAATCCGACTATGTGGGTGGACCACGCAATTTGTATAAAGTTTTGAAATTTTTTATGTCAGTTCAAGTTCGAATCAAACGCATTCGAAAAATAAATTGTCACAGAGACTCCGATTTCTAAATCCAATGTCTGTTATTGGTTCAAAGTCTTCACATGCGCTCATGGAGAGTAAACGTCTCCCAAAAAAAAACGGAGTGCCACTGGCCAACTGTCCTTATTGTGCTTTCCACTTCATTCATAAGACCTCCATTTCAGGAAACTAACAAAAATATTTTAGGTTATTTTATACGTTTTATGAATTTTAAAAAATACTGTTATATATTTTTTTGAAAGCTTTTCCAAATTTGTTTCCATCAAATTTAATATACATTATACGAAAGAAAATATAATCCAGTGGTACCAATTTTTTATAAATTTTTGTTGCTCATGTTATTTCATTTATTATGTGATCGAGGGAAAAATCTTTTTACTTTTTAATAAATAAATTTGCTCATTTATGTGAACGCGGAGGGGTCGGGGGCGGGGGTGCGAAGAACCGAAGAGTCTGAACGCAGAGATTTTTCTGCGATCAGGGCCGGTCTGAACGCAGCGTTCAGGGGGGCAGTGAATACGAGACGTCGATCTTCGTCAAAATTCGTTCCGACACTCCATGGGACCCCCCGTCAGAAAGGCATTCAATAGCAGTAAAAATGTAATTAAGGAATGGGCTGAAGGGCAATTTAGTCAAAAAACCATGTTTCTGTAGGAAAAGTTTGCGATTTCAGAAGCAAAACCGTGAAAAAATAGGTCTCTATCATCTCATCTCCGCATCAAACCCAATTAACAATTAACAATTGAACACCCGATGGCTCTAGACTCGGTCTTCTCTCCTGAGGAGGTCGTCGCCGAGCGCCGCCGCGAGCTCGATCGCCTGCGCCGCCAGAGACTCCCCCGATGAAACCTCCGTCGCCTGCGGCCCCTGGCATCTCGAAGGAGGCCTGATGGCAGAGAGGGCAGGTGAGGCACGCAGCAAGCGAGCACCTCTTGCGATGAGTAAGGAAAGGGGACGGGTGCTGACGGCGGGGCGCGGTTGGTGTTTCTAGTTCTTACATGGAAGGTTTGTTGCTGTTTATTGTGGCAAAGTCAGAATCTGCTTCAACACAAGTCAAAGCAAAGCAATGCAATTATACAAATTTTGAGGTGTGCATTGGCACAGTCCTCCTAAATAATCTAATATTCCGATGCCAAAACATTAGCCATAACATCCTCTTCTGAATTTCTTAGTACCAAATTCTCTTCTGTTCTTTTTAGTTTATAGAGAAAGACTGAGGTTTGTTTGCGCACTGCTAACATTTTCACTACTGAGGAATTAAAGTGACATTTTATAATTTTTCTGGTTTCAAAATTCTTTGAAAAATGTATGCATGACTTTCATTTTGATTGTAACTTACAGACTTCGAAGAAGCATCGGATCTCATTTAGACGACGGGGGAGAGCTCGTTGAGGTTGCTGATGTGGTGGAACTCTGGATCATCAAGCACAGGCAGCAATGATCTTGTCATCCTTCTCTTCCTGTGTTAACATGATCAAGGAGAGTTTTACTGGTGAGAACAACATCATGTAATATTATGTAATTGGCATTGACTTGAGGTTTCTAACACTGTTTGGTTGGGCGCTAGAGGGTGGGAAGGGAAGCAAATTGATGGGAAATTTGCAAATTTCTTTCGTTTGGATGGAACAGAATTTGGAGGGGAAATAATTAGCGAGGGGAACAAATTTCCTTTCCAATTTCCTCTCACGCACAAAGGTTTTCTCCTCCAATTCGGAGGAGAACGGAGGGATAGTAAAAAGTGGAAAAGCCAATGGACAGGGATGCCCCTCTGTGCCATGCCATTTGCTTTCTCGCATGTGGTGCCAGAGTAGCATTTTGGGATACTTTTAAATGCCATACTGTTTACATTTTTTTTTACGGTACATGTGGGCTTATGGCACCACAGCCTATATGCCTATTTCATATCCTGACAAGTACAAATGGTAGTTTCCTTACAATCTTTTGTTTTTATACACTGGTTAGCTATCAACATTCAAATATAAATTCAGGAGTCAGGACTATGACTCAAAAAATATATGTATATAAAAAAAACCGTGCCAGTTATATAATATATTTTTTATTGTTGCTCGTATTTCTTTTTGTTTCGCAAACTAAGTTTGCTACATTGTTCGGTTCAAGGAATCAAGGGTAGAGTAGTCAATTATAATTATTTCATCCTTGTTAAATTAATTCATCCAAACAAGAGATAAGAGGGGAAGAGAAAATATTTTTTCATTCCCTTGATTATTCATTCAAACAATAAAAGTAGAAAAAATTGCATTTCCATTCCATCCCATCCCTTCCTTTTTTGTATTTTACTTTTCTTCTCATTCTCTACCATTGAACCAAACACAGTGTAAAGTGATCACAGGTTCCTTTCCAAAACTGGCAGCAATAGCCAAACAAGTCAAATTCAGAGTATCAGATATATAGAGGGAGAGAACGAATTCCATGGTCATTGCGAACCTACAAATAGAGAGATCAACATTATCCAAATTTCATATCATCTGTATGACACATTCATGAACCCTTTAAAAGGTTAAATCAAATAATAGTACAATACTAATAGCAGATGAGAATTGAATGTTTAGTTAATGGTACCAAGTACCAACATATTAGGCACTTACATCAATAAGATCGCCTCGTCAATAGATGACATCAGGAAAATGCTAAACAAATATTTCATTAATTCAAATTCCAACTGGGTTGTTATGTGCTTAGGTTGCATCAGTGACATATAGGACCAATCTTCTAACTGGGTTTTTCCAAAATGGGAAGTTATCTAGATGAGTGTGCACTTTTATTTTTTATATAATCAAAACCAAACCGTACAAAAATCTTTTGTACAGATGGTGCTTATCACTTGATCTGGCTAATAAGCACCGTTTCATTACTGCAATTTTCTAACCTAATTCTTCTTTATCTTTTTTATAGTTCTTCCATGGAAGGTTTATTACTGGTATGATGGCAAAGCTAGAATCTGCTCCAACACAAGTGAAAGCAAAGCAATACCAATTTTGAGGTGTACGTAGTCTGTGTAGATGGGCTTTTGTTTTATCCCTTTTAGTCTCTAGGTGTGGAGAAATATTGAAATTGTAGAGCAAGAAATTATCAATTTCTTTATGTTCTCTTGTTCATGCTCCATGGTAAAACTTGTACTTTCAATCATAATTAGAGGATATATTTGGGCTAAATTGAAAAAGAAGAAAGGACCTCTCTCTTGGAAAGCAAAAGTTACCGATCTCTGAAGTGCTAGTGCTTTTTAAAGAAACTACATATGTTTTATGTTTTTTCTCATATTTTTAGACTTTTCAAAATTGGCCAGAAAAGAAGGTCATACTTGCTGGTACTTGCCATGGTATGTTAGTCAGATTGTATATATTTAGAGCAATTATTATTTTTTTAGTATAAATAACAGAGAAGTCATGTAATTCTATGCCAGTTTGGACGCTTGATTTTGCTTCATGTTGGTCCGTGTGAAAAAGGCTTGGCATAGATATTAAATTTTAGTATTGCTTGTAATGGATTATTCAGTGGTGCTAGGAACGTCTCGCCTGCTTTTTATTTATTTTTGCTCTTAATTATGTTATTTGTCTTTCCAAGTTGTGTTCCATCAAATAGGGGAAACAGACTTTGTTTGATTCTCTTTACTAATTGCTGGCCTTTCTTCCATGTTAGAGATTGGAACCAAAAAATGAAGTTGAAACAAGTTGTTTCTGTTAGAGTTATGTCCTAGAAGTCAATAATTTAATGACTTAATTATTAGTTTATGTTATGGATGATATATTATCATCTGTTCCTAGGTTTATTATTGACAGATTATTCAGGTTGAGGATCTGAATTGTAGATCTCTGTGAATCATTCTTTAGAATGACAATAATAAATCTAAACGGTCCATAATCTTGATAATTAACAAGGAACATTAATTATCTTATAAGATTAGTATGCAAGTTAAGTGATGATTAAGTTCTACAAATCATAGGTAAAGAGTTACCAACTTAATTGCATATGTATATGTTATGGAACATAGTACAGGACTTGACTCAATGAAATAAACATATGGATTGTGTTAAGTGTCATTGTTTATTTCGTTATGATTTTGGTTCTAAGTTTGAGATGTTTATCTTTTCCACATGAGGATATGTTCAATAAATATTGTCTACCGCTGATTCCCGATAAGGGCTGCTATACGGACTTTATTTATGTTCTCTTGAATTGTGCGGGGAAAAGCTAATCATCAAGAAAATCGTATGTCCCTCATTAATTCACTTAGTGAGTGACGATATCTGTTTGGGCCCCTTGATGGAGTTGGATCGTATGCGCGCAACTAAGCGATCAACTCTAGATCAAGAAACGTATAATCTGCAAGAATGACACATTCCTATCTTGGATTATACGATGATATCGTGTGACATAAGAATCAAAATAGAGAAACATATTTATTCTCTTATGCAGGATTGAAATATTGTAGCAGTACACTATTTATGCGAATTGGGAGTCATAACGTGTTGCTAGATACCGCTTATGATTATTGGAATTAAATAACGATTTAATTCCATGGCCAACATAGCATAAATCCTCAAAGGGTCACACAAATAGGACATTAATCACACAGTGCATTATTTATTTATTCACAGCAGTAGGTTCTGTGGAAATATGATAAGATTGATTAATTAATTATATACCGTTGCGAACCGTTATAATTAATTAAGTCAATGGATCATATAGAAATAAATTAATGCATTAACTAATCCTAAAATAATTATTAATGAGTTAATAATTAATTTAGTTCAACACTTATCAATATAAATGGTTATATTGATTAATTGGGCCGTTATTCAAATAGCAAATATATAGTCCAATTAAAGAGCAAATTTGAGAGACCTTAATTATATGAATTAATGGTCCAAATGAAGAGGTTAAATGGCCCATAAAGGCCCATTTCGTGGCTGCCCAATATGGTGGTAGGTGGGATGGCATAGTTGTAATTATGCAAGAGGTTAATTAGGTTTTGTGCTCTATATAAGGACCACTTATGAGAGCCTCCACCTAGCTTTTCTCTCTCCTCTCATTCCTCCCATGGAGGCCGCCACTTTCACCCTCTCCTTCTCTCTTTTGCTCATGTGTTGAGCTATTTTCTCTCCACTAAATCAAGGTTGTTGATTGATGCAAGAGAGAAAACCATAGGGATTAGACTTGTTCTTTGGGTATGCTAGCACGTACCTTGTAGAACGTGATTAATCCTCCTTGGTGGACTCGAGGGCGGCTACTAGACGTGGTGGAGACGGTGGAGAAGGCACGCCATCGATTCCCATGTTTTGGTCGAGCCCCGCGAATACAATTTCGCGGGAGGTACAATATTCCACCCCTTTCTCTTTGTGTCGAAATGGCTATGTACTAGATCCTCTTGCTCTTTGTGTTTTAATTGAATTAATTAGTTAGTAATTAGTCACAAAATTAAAATTGAGCGATTTCCTAACAGTTTCTATAACAAATAATGTACAAGTTTTCTAATGCTGTGCAATAGGAAAATTTGTATCGAATTAAGTGATAGAAATTGTTTAATTTATTCGACATTTGCAGCTCCTTGGCAGGAAATTTAAAACAGGCAGCTTGGGTTCATAAAACATAATTGTCCGAAAACTAACAAATTACTCTATTTTCAGTACTTACTACTTGTCGTGTGGGGGTCCCTGGGGACTAATTAGTATAAATTGCTACAAGAAAATTTCAGAGCCAATATCATGTGTCCCCCCCCCCCCCCTCCTAATTTGGGTTATTTAACCTTTTAGTACGAGCGAGATTCTCTAATTTCAGACATAAATCAGTCATTAAATGAACGCCTCAAAGTTTAGACTCCTAATATATCAAAGGTGACCACTCTAAATGCAAAACCAACAATTCACACATCACAGTTTTGAACTTACACAAATAAATAACAGAAAAATCACTCACATTTGTTTAAAAAAAAAAAAAAATAGTTCCAGCGGAGCCAGAATTGAACCATCTTGTGCAACATAACATAAACCATGCAAGTGATCGCAATAAAGAAACATGGTTTATAACAATTTGTACAAACGACTCAACTGTACATTTATTTTTGGAAAAGAGGCCGTTGGGACCATTTCTACAAACGACTTTAACTGTACAAGTTGTAATATATCTCAATCTATACCCCAAATATATCTTAAAGTAAATCTCTTCTCTGTTCCGAATTACAAATATACAAGTGCTCACTTCCCCACTATACCCCCAATCTCACGACAGATCTATTAAGCAATTCCAATTCGTTTATTACAAAACTGAACTCCATTGAATAAAAAAAATACTGTAATAAAAGGTAAACATTTTTCAAGGTGTCTTCACTCCTTGACTTCCTCTTTTCATTTTTTTTTTTTTCCAGAGATCAAATTTCTAAAATTCAATAGCTTTTTACAAGTAGCAACTCCCATCAAAAACCAAAAAATGCTGTTACAGAATCATGGGAAGCTTGTGTGTCTTCTTAGTGTGCCTTTTCTCCTCATCAGAGTCATATTTTGCACGCTGAAATTCAGAAAAAAATAAAATTTTTAGTACGGAAAGTAATCTTCAAGGAAGCTTTTTGTACACAACAGCAAAAAGCTAAAATACCAATCTCCTATACGCATCCAAACATGGACAAAATTTATTGTACCCTCTTTTTTTTTTCCCAACACCCCCCCCCCCCCCCAAATGATACCCCCACAATAGTAACACAACATTTGCTGACAAAGAAATTAAGAAATATTGTAATAGATAAATTTGAAGAAGTTGCATAAAAGGAGGTAACTCTGGGTTTTATTTGTCTTTTGAATTTGATCTTCTCCAAAATATGTCATAATTCGGACAATTTTACATCTATGCCATGTAATTTCTCTGTTTGCAAGATCGAGGATCTGAATGAAATTTCTACATTTCTGAAGGTCATAAATGCACTAAAAATTCTTGCCAGTAATAGGTTGAACAGTAGCAACTATATTAATGAAAAATTGAATTGTTAATTTTGTTATATGTTAACTATTACAAAAAAAAGGCAGGAAATGAAGGACCATTTCTCTTAAAGTATCGTAGAAAAAGAGTAAAACATCAGAAATCATAGAATGGAACCTTGGTGGTGTCAGAAAGTACTGCATATGCCTCTCCAGTTATTCGGAACAAATGATCAGCATCCTTATGAACTCTCCCAGTTACTTCTATCCAGATTGCATCACCATCTACCATTTCATTCTTTGGTAGAGACTGAATAACCTGAATAGAAATAAAACATATATATTTAAAATAATAAAATATAATTATAAGAAAAATTGTGCATGTAGTAGTGGAATGCAGGGTAAAGGTAGTTTGCTCATAATGTAAACAAAAAATGTCCCTCAGGATATTAGGAAAACAACAGAAAAAGAAATAAAATGTTTTAATTCAACTCTTCCTACCATATCAGGACGAAGTCCAAGAGCAGCTTTCTGATATGCATTCTTCACATCATCTCTGAAGCAGTATAATCAACCCCTCTACATAAAATATTAAAGGAATTAATTTAGTATAGGATCACGACATGAAAATCATAAAATATCGCACAATTTAAATTCAACCCCTCCAGCAATGTATTGTTCCAACCTTGCTCGGTCCTAAAATTACTATATATTTATAAATTGCATGGTATAGCTCTGCTCAAAAAATAGTAATAATAAGAAACTAGACATCCCTCAGGACATACAATATCAGGTAGAAATTTAATGGGATGCTCTTTTTGGCTGAATCCTCTGCAGATAAAAGCCGGCGATGGAGCCGATTTAAATAATCAGATGTATTAGTCTTGCTAGATTCACCATCTGATTTTCTTGTTCTTGCTTTTCAAGAAGAGAAATTAGCATGCGTAGGTCATTAGCTTCTTGATTGTAGTCTCTAATCATGTCATACAGGACAGCCCTTCGGGAAAATGCCTGAAAAACAGCAATTATACCTGAAATGAGAACAAGTCAGTGTACAATGTAGAACCCAAGTTTCCTTTCAAGATAATTTTGCACCCTTCATATGCATCTTTTCAATAATTGCACAAAAAATAAAAAATTACCAAACAAGAAAGAGAGAAACACTTCCTGCTTGGAATTATTGTCTAATACTAGTGTCAAAAAAGGACAAAAATTTTCAAAAACATTCTTAAACCATCTAATCATATCAAGATAACAAAATATTCATTGCTCAAGTTTGAAAGACCTTTGTGTGCGTAGGATCAAGTGCAATAGCAAGAGAACAATCAGCAATGGCATCAACAATCTGACGCATAGCTTGATAGGCAGATGCACGGTTGCACAAGAAGACTGCAGTGAAAAATCGGGATTTAGTACTGAGAGCAATAGCAGCACTGTAGTGCTCCATTGCCTCAGTGTCTCTACTGGCATGAAATGCTTCATTACCAGCAGTCTGGCCAGGAGAAGCAAGCAGAGTTGTAGAAGGCAATCAGCCAGAGCCACAAAAACATAAAAATATCTAGACATTTCAACTTTTTTTTTTCTTTTTCTTATTGTTTTTTTATTATTAGGTTCTGTCCATGAATCGCAAGCTTCTAGATAATGATGCATTTGTGTTCATTAGAGTGTCCACCTTGAGGGCAGTTAGAAGGACTTCCATGTTTTCTAAAAATAGAAGGAATTAACGTGTCTGTAGAGGGGATGACGAGGATGATAAAAGAGGAGGATGACGGAAAGTAATTCCGGATTGGAAACGATTGATCAATGAGATAGCTCTGTTACAATAAATGTGAAAATTAATGTAATTTTTACAATGAGATAACTTTGTTATAATAATAAATATGAAAATTTATGTAACTTTTACAAAGAAACAATGCGGATGCCATTCCTTGTTTTTGGTATGATTTTTTAGTTAACAAACAAACGACCCATGACAAAAGTATACTGTATATCACACTTCTCTACGTTTTTTTCTTTCAGTAATAATGGACATGTACAATTTTTATTTATTTTGGATATACATTAATTAATATTTTGTAAAAGGTTTTTTTTTTGAACATTTATTGCCTATTAAGAATAAATACATTCCTCTTTTTATCTATTCGGTTTTCAGTTTTGTAACAAAATTGAAAAATTGAAGCGTTAGTTTTTTTTTTTTGGGGGGGGGGGGTCATTAGAATAACAAAACCTCACTTTTTTTGCATTTATGTATTAATAAGTATTGCAAAAATGAATATAGGAATGTATCAATTAAACCAGAAAATCATGTTCAAATTTAGAAAAAGACGTGTTACCATTGATCGTTTCATTACATTTTAAGAAGAGGAAATGCAGATGAAAAATTTGCTGGAAGAAAGAGAAAATATAGTTTAAATATGAATAGTAGCTACAACACTTGGGTAATTTTGTCTTAGAAATAGAAGAATAAGGATAAGAAAAATTTTAATATAAATAGTAAGTTAAGAATCATACGGTGACGCGTGTGTAAAATTGAAGATTAGGAATGGAAATGATAATAGACATGCATGTAAAACTGAAGATTAGGAAAAGGGAGAAAAAAATGGAAATTGAAAAATGTTTAAAGGGTATATATGCATATAAGATCCGATTTTGGCGATCATTTCATTTGTCGCCGTTTGATTGAATAGAAACGAACGGCTGGATCCAATAGCAGCAGAAATTTGCAGATTGTGGTTGTGGCGTCGGATTGTCGGATTCGGATACATAATAAATGGATTAAATGCGCGATGGCGGCAGAATGGTAAAATCGCCGACCTTTTCTTTTCTTTTTTCTTTTTTACATGAATATGAAAGATTGAAGGGGGAGAGAAGCACGTCCCTTAGACCCTAGCCGATCCAGAGAGAAACCCTAACCCTAACCATAATGTTTTTGGAACCACCATTATCATCCAGAATCTGCGGTGAGGAGTGGGTGTACCGACTATCAAAAGGGGAAGAGCTTCAATGGAGAGATGTTGAATCTTATAGTGACTACCTTCTTCCCGAGACAGGTAACGTGACTACTGGCAATCTTATCTTTTCCTGTCTGTGCTTCCCTTATTGTATGTACAAAGTACAAACTCATACCTTAAAATTACACGCGCTCGGCATCAGAGATGCGCAATTTCCCCTCTCTTGAAATTATTATTATTATTATTATTATTATTATTTTGAAACTGCCTGTAGTGTCATTAGATTTGATAAATTCGGCATCACTTTATTCTATTACTTGAATGAATATACATATAAATTATAAAATAAAATATTATATCAGTACAGGCCTTTTGTCACCATACCTGTCTATACACATTTACAAGTAAAAATGAGTTTTTTTATGATTTGAGATCTTGTTCATTACATATAATTAACTAACAACTGCACAACTTTACTTCATCATTATCTTTCTTTTCTTTACAAGTTATCTTGCATTTTTCAAGCTCATAGACAGCTTTCCTTGTCATGCATATCATATCAATTATTAGGTTCTTTTTTTAGTTTCCCTCGTGTTCCTGTTTTTTCAAGCCCTATAAATCAATTTCTTTGGGCTTGCCATTGCAGAAATGGATGAATTCTTGAAGGTGCCAGCAAGTGATCTTTTGTGCTTCTGCAGCAAGAATGATCCATCCGAGTTAAGTCTTCATATGCTCTCAGATTCGTTGATGTTTTTCAAATTGCACAATACATGGCAGGCCTACATCTGCCCCGTCCCCAAGTGCCTTTGTTTGTTTCTAGATGATGACTCCCTTGTTCTCCACCTCATCAACGAGCACTGCATTTCCTGCCCGTTCCTTCAGCAGAACCCGACCGAGGAACTGAGGTGTGCCAACGCCCTTCGTACTACAGTGTGGAAACCTATAGATGCCAGCGCTGCGGCCAGACTTTTTACAGACACCAGTCTCTTCGATGCTCATCACCTTCCTAATTTTTTGGAATGGCCATTGTCCCGTGACCGTAGGAGGAGCGAACTCCTGGCTGAATTACAAATGAAATTTGAGGAGTTGTTAGTCTCCCTAGAGAGGAGGGAGAAGTCCTTTCCATTGCTCTCTAACGGCTGTTTGAGGGCCCTTATTGCTGTGGCTTCTGAGGATATCCTTGCACGTCTTGACCCGACAAACATCGCACCGCTCTCTTTTAGAGCCCTTTTGTATTGCTCCCCCATCTCCTTCCGGTTCATGGAGGCAGCCTCTCTCCTCTGTTTTCTCGAGCTCGTGGAGGCGATACGCAATTTAGTCGAGGATCAAGTATCTCGAAATGGAGAATCGGAAGGGAGCCAGGACAGCGATGCTGTTTTCTTTGCAGCTGGCTCTGAATACTTTGTTCTAGATGGTGCAAAGTTAAATCCATGCAGGATGTATGGGAAGCTTATGGGCTTTTGGTTGTTCACAGCACCTTATTATCCCACGATCAATAGTAAACTGCCAGCAGAAGCTTCTGATATCCTTCGACTGGTGAGAAGGAAGGCAGCTTCATTTTCTGAACGTCTCACAACTGTCCGTGGGCAGTCTGATCATAAATGTGCTGCACTCACCTCCTGCTTGAAGATGTGGAATATGGGGCACTGGCTGACGTCACTTCAAGACAAGTTGTCTCAGGAGTCGGCATCAAACAGTGAAACCGACACTAGCAGTGTCGACGACGTGCCGTCTCCTTGCGTTTTTTCCAGGAAGGCTGCTAAACGATGGAAAACTAAATATCAGGAATATCAGGTGTGAGTTGAGATACCCGAGCATTTTGTTTTTTTCCTATTTTCTTCTTTTCCTTTGCCATTTGTTATTGATCCAGTAACTTATCATTGTGTTTCCACAAGATGTGGCCCTATCTTGAACTTATCGAACGTACTTGTGAGCTGCAATTCTTTGAGCTTCAGCTGCGTCAGCTCTGCGCTTTCGACCTCCGCACTTATATTCTGCCACTTTTGAAATCCTGCCTACGGGTTTGTAATTTCAGTTTCATACAAACTTATTTATTATTATTATTACTATTATTTTGCTTGTAGAAAGAAAACAAAAAGATTGATGTTTCACATATTCCCTTGTAGATGAAATTGTTTCTGTCGATGACTGTGTGGCATCGGTCTGTGAATGGGGATGCTGTCGAAGTAGAGGATGCTGGTGAGGTAAGAGGATTTGGACTCGACATTACATGAAAAAAAAAATTTGTGTACGTATGCCTTACTTGGTATACCCGCTTTCTGTACTTGGTTGCTAAACACTTGGCTGATAGTTGTCGGTACTGGATCTGACTGGTCTTGTATATGTTGCCGAGTGTGGGGCTTGGGGTCTGTGACAGGGGATGATGTCGAAGTAGAGGATGCTGATGCGGTAAGAGGATTTGGACTCAACATTACATTAAATTTGTGTACACAAGCCTTGTTGGGTACTTCCCGCTTTCTGTATTTGGTTGCTAAACACTTGGCTGATAGTTGTCAGTACTGATCTGACTGGTCTGGTGTGTGTTACCGAGTGGGGCGCTTGGGTCTGTGACAGGAGATGATTTCGAAAGTAGAGGATGCTGATGAGGTGAGAGGATTTGGACTCAACATTACATGAAAATTTGCCTGCTTAAGCCTTATTGGGTACTAGCCGCTTTTTGTACTTGGTTGCTAAACGCTTGGCTGACAGTTATCAGTACTGCATCTGACTGGTCTGGTATTGGAAATTTGCACCTGAATGTTTCTGCTAGGTTAGACGAACCTTACCGTGTCAATGTATCGGACAGGGGACCTTACATTAGCTTTTATACAACCTATACTGCAGGGTGATGTAATGGACGGGTCACAAGAAGAGCAATCTGAGGAGCATTTGTATTGCAGATTCGAAGAAAAAACTGCCTCTGAGGACGGCAGTGGTATGATGACGCCTTACAAAGAGTTGTATTCTGCTGTTCCGGATCCCGGAAGTAGTGGCAACGGTGGAAGTAGCGGCAGCAGTGGAAGCGGCATAACTGAAGTTGGTCCCATGACGATAGACTGTGGAGAAGCACTGGGGGGAGATCCGCCTGGTGCACACACAGAAGACGCGTACGGCAGAGTACCCCAGGTCGGATGTGCTGATGCAGCTCCCTCCAGGAGAAGAACCGGCACAGGGGCAGCGACAGCCGAATCTGAGGCTAAACATGAAGCCATAATGGAGTCATATACTGAACCTGAGTCAAAAACCGAACCGGAGAGTCAGTTTTCACAGGACTCTCATTATTTTACGTATCCTGATTCTGATCCTGATAGCCTATCCAAAGAGGAAGAAGAACTTGAAGACAGACTTTCCAGGGACTTTGCTGATTTAGCTCGGAAAACCAACGAAAGTGGCCTCTTCGTTTGCATGACGATCAATGATGTTGCAAACCATTGCCTAGAACTAGAACCAGCCAGATTACGTTATGATGCATTGGATATTTGGGGATTGAAAACCAACCCTCTGAAGTACTGGCGCTGCTTTGTCTGTGAAAAGAGGTTTCCAGATCAGAAGTCTCATATGTTGCACCTTGAGGCTCACCGTGACCTGGGGATTTCCTGGGATGCCGATTGGTCTGTGCCTTCTCAAGTCCAGCAAAGTGGTGGATCAGGGGTGAACGAGGACGCTAAGGAAAGGACTTGTAGGCTGGACGATTCCATTACAGTTGATTGCACTTGCGGAACATTTATCGTGGAAATGGAAAAGATTCGTAGTTCATATCAGTATGAAGATGGGGGCAAAGCGCAAGATGTCAATCAATTTGAGCTAATAGTCGGGCGCATAAGTAGAGAAATCTGTTGCTTGAGGGATATTATTGATGCGAAATGCAGACTGTGTTCGTCATCTGAGGTTGTTGTCCATTATTGCCCTTTTCTTTTCTACCGTTGAAATCCAACCTCGTGCAACATCTCTCTATCTCACGCCCTCCTCCCAGTCTCACCCATGAATTGTTGTCGTCGTTGCTATTATTATTATTACTACTACTACTACTTTTATTGTTATTACTTTGCAGATTGTTGAGCGAGATGCTGAAGTTGAACAAAAGTTTGCTAGACTTAAAAAGATGAAGCAAGAGCTTTCCGATTTGTGCATCTCCGACAACAAGAATAAAATCTTAGTGTACGTCAGTTCCTTCCTGAAGGTAGATATTCTAAAGATGCTCTGGCTTTCAAGTAATTTTTTTTTTTTAAATGCATCTGAATGTCGAAAGTTCTCATGATTTTCTTATGTGCTGCAGAAACGAAATCTTATGGATAGCGGGTCATGGGCATTCGAGAGATTAAAAGTATGTACTCCTCCAGCTCGTTTCGCTTGTCCGATCTAAATTTTCTGTCTGCCTATCTTATCCCATGAGTACCATCTTTTTCGTTTTTTTATTGTTTTATACGGTTTCCGCATATCTTGTTCTGCAAGTGTTCAATTAGTTGAAGTGTTTTTTCTTTTGGGGACTTGTTACTCTTTTCGATTCTAGGCATACCTTATCTAAAGAATATATTATTTTCTGTCGTTTAATTTGGTGAAGTGTTTGTTTATTTTCAGGTTTTGCTTGGTTCTGTTCAATCCCCACAGCCTCCTGAGTCATTCTCCATCGAGGTAGAATCTCCTGGCAAGGTGGGTGGTTGCAGCTATGAATGTCTTTATCTTTATCTTTACCTTGCATAAAAGTTTTCCCGGTGGAAAATAAAAATCTAATGAATACTTCAGACGAATAACTAGTCTGAGTGCTTTTAGCTGGTACGTAGGCTAGGCACGTGCTGGTTACCAGGCAAGGGTTCTTGCCAAAAATACTCATGTTGGTTTAAAAAAAAAAAAATTTGGGTTTAGCCTGTGTTGGCCGTCAATGACAGTTATTGTTCCCTGATAAATATTTTGAGCAGGTGAACATTAATATCGAGGAACACGATGCGCGGATAGGATTTACTTATGTTGGAATTCGTCTGAAATTTGCTGGTGAGGTTCCTATCTATTTTCACGCTCCTGTCCTTCCTAAAGCCTTTCTATTTTTACTGATGCCTGTTTGTAGTGCTAGTATTAATGTCAATGCTGTTCATTGTGTTTTTTCCAGGTCATCTGTTCGGTGAAGGGTCGAGGAATATCAAGGCCGGCAATATCAAGGGGACCCTTTTGTTTTCAGGGACATCAAAATCATACGAAGGTATTGGTTTTGACACAAAAATTATTCTACATGGAGTGCAAAAGATGACGAGGAAATTGGTCTTTTTTAAAAATCGAGTTGCTAGACACATCGCATCGGCTCTGATGGATAAATTGGAACAGTTTCAAGCTGAGGTCAGGGCGAGTTCACAGTGTCAGAGAAAATTGTGTCTGTACGGATTTAAGTAAAAAGTAAATGATGCTCTCGATAAAAAATGACATGTTTAAATACACAAGGTTCTGCCGCATAAATTTTTTGTTGTTCTTGCTTTTGTGTGTTTGCGCACTCGCACTCGTGTATTGCATGCTGTGTCGAATGACCATTTCAAATCAAGGGCCGAGTCCTATGTAAATGCTACCATAACCATAAGAACATTGGTGTAAAACTCCGGCTTTCAATGAGCTCTCCATTTCTCTATGCTTTGTTTGAACTTCAGTTTTGTAATTTTCTAATGTTGTTAGAAATTTTTGAAAAGAAAGGCCGCCGTTAGTTTAATATAGGAAGAAATCCTCGCTGCGAGTGTTTTCTGTTTGTTCTTCGACTTTTGGGCCACATTTTGGGTTCACAGTTTTTCTTGTTTAAAATTCGCTATATTATTTAACGTGAATAGGCCTGGCAAACGTGCCAAACGATCACGGAAAACCACATTTCCGTTTTCGTGCCGTTTCAGAAACGGAATCAAAATACCTGTTTCGTTTCCTTTCCGTTTTTGAAACGGTAGTGAAAATTGGTGCCACATTCCATTTCGTTTCTGTTTTCCACTGTAATTTCTTATTTCTCTGTCTCATTTCAATAAAACGATATAGTTATCTGTTCCGTTTCCATCTCGTTTTTTGAAACGACAGCGAAAATTGATGCCACATTCCGTTCCGGTTTTGAAAACGGAACGGCATCACGTTTTTATTTTCCGTTTTGACAGGCCTAAATGTGAAAGAAGTGAAAGTTCCTATTTGATAATTATCCGTCCTAATGTACCTAATTTGAATAATTGCCAAGGTGTCATTAAATTTGTTCCAATAGATAGGGAACGATTGATCAACGAGATAGCTTTGGTACAATAAATATGAAAATTAATGTAATTTTTACAATGAGATAACTTTGTTATAATAAATATGAAAAATTAGATAATTTTTACCAAGAAACAATGCGGATGCCATTTCTTGTTTTTGGTATGGTTTTTTAGTTACAAACGAACGACCCATGAGGCCACGACACAAAGTATATATACTGTATATCACACCCCGCTACGGTATTTTTCATGAATGCACATGTACATTTTTTTTTTATCTGGATATACATTTAACTAGTGGGGGCGTCGCGCGTTGCGCGACCTATTTTTATCACATATAACTATTGTGAACCTGTCACTTACAATAGAAGTAAAATTTGTTATATAAAAAAAATGTGTCTGAAAAAAAGAAACAATATGACAAAAAAAATGTTTAAAAATAAAATACAAAAAATAAAGGGATCATAAACATATCCAATATAACTAATGTTTCAGTTGTTACCAAAATATCTCTTTACCAATGTAAATTCAATGACAACCAATAAATGAGCGGTGGTGCACACATAATTATTACATCTATGTTTGAACTGTTCATCTAGGAGGTTTAATGAAACATTAATAGAAACTGACCCATATTCATACCTTCTAATTGTCTCCTATCCCACACTCTTCCTTGCTCTATATTCACCACGAAAAGCACATTGCTTACAACACTGCCTTGTGATCAAAATGAGAGATGGAAAAAAAATATATTCATATCCATTAAAAAGCAAGATAGGATTTTTGAAAATTGCAAATCAAGCGATTAAGGGACAATGTCATTTTTATGCTTTTCAAAAGAAGCTACTCTCAAAGCATGCATGTTCAGTTATAATCTAACATGGTGTATATTGAATACCTTTTGTCAAAGCAATGACAGTGCCTTGTTCGACCATTTGCAACTGCTGACATATGCTCCGTAATAACTGCACCAAGTTACTTTGTAGGCCCCTACTGAAAACAACACATACTAAATCAATAAAATATTTGACTACTCAACCAATAATACCCAAAAAAAAAATTTACACACTTATGTACAATGAAGCGAAAGAATGTACATTCTGTAATGAGGCTTACCGACTGCATATGAAATCCAATTTTATTTCTCTGCAAAAGAGATGCTGAAGGTTAAAAATTAAGAAAATAACAACCAATGAATAAAATTTAGACGAAATCCAACCTCGGGCAACATCTCTCTCTCTCTCTCACGCCCTCCTCCCAGTCTCACCCATGAATTGTTGTTGTCGTTGTTATTATTATTATTACCACTACTTTTATTGTTATTAATTACTTTGCAGATTGTTGAGCAAGATGCTGAAGTTGAACAAAAGTTTGCTAGACTTAAAAAGATGAAGCAAGTGCTTTCCAATTTGTGCATCTCCGACAGCAAGAATAAAATCTTAGTGTACGTCAGTTCCTTCCTGAAGGTAGATGTTCTAAAGCTGCTCTGGCTTTCCAGTATTTTTTTTAAGTGCATCTGAATGTCGAAAGTTCTCATGATTTTCTTATGTGCTGCAGAAACGAAATCTTATGGATAGCGGGTCATGGGCATTCGAGAGATTAAAAGTATGTACTCCTCCAGCTCGTTTCGCTTGTGACTTGTCCGATATAAATTTTCTGTCTGCCTATCTTATCCCATGAGTACCATCTTTTTCGGTTTTTTATTGTTTTATACGGTTTCCACATATCTTGTTCTACAAGTGTTCGATTAGTTGAAGTGTTTTTTCATTTGGGGAAGTTATAACTGGTTACTCTTTTCGATTCTAGGCATACCTTATCTAGAGAATATATTATTTCTGTCGTTTAATTTGGTGAACTTTTTTGTTTTATTTTCAGGTTTTGCTTGGTTCTGTTCAATCCCCACCGCCTCCTGTGTCATTCTCCATCGAGCTAGAATCTCCTGGCAAGGTGGGTGGTTGCAGCTATGAGTGTCTTTATCTTTATCTTTACGTCGCATAAAAGTTTTCCCCGTGAAAAATGAAAATTCAATGAAGTATAACTAGTCTGAGTGCTTTTAGCTGGTATGTAGGCTAGGCCCGTGCTGGTTACCAAGCAAGGGTTCTTGCCAAAAACACTAATGTTGGTTTTTTTAAAAAAAAAATAAATAAAATTGGGTTTAGCCTGTGCTGGCCGTCAATGACAGTTATTGTTCCCTGATAAATATTTTGAGCAGGTGTACATTAATATCGAGGAACTAGATGCGTGGATAGGATTTGCTTATGTTGGAATTCGTCTGAAATTTGCTGGTGAGGTTCCTATCTATTTTAACGCTCCTGTCCTTCTTAAAGCCTTTCTAATTTTACAGATGTCTGTTTGCACTGCTAGTATTATCGTCAATGCTGTTCATTGTGTTTTTACCAGGTCATCCGTTCGGTGAAGGGTCGAGGAATATCAAGGGCACCCTTTTGTTTTCAGCGACATCAAAATCATATGGTGGTTTTCAATCTTACCCTGCTGAGTATGTACTTCTATCGTGGATCTGGTGCACCGGAGGAGGTTATGGAGGTGTTGAACTGTTTGGGGCCCTCCGGCACCCCTGCAGTTCCAAGAGAGGACGATCATAGAGCATGCGGCGGTGTCAGAAGACTTTCTTGTAGTTTTTTGGGATTTCATTGTTAGAATGGTCAGAAGAAATGTGGGTCAGGTATAGGTTAGATGTGTCAGAGGTTACTAGAGATGTGGTTGTCGGCTGGTCAATTGTTTGTGTTGGGTTCACCAGGTTGATTGTTCTCTTCTTATTCAAGAGGTTTTCGGCTGTATTCAGGTAAGGGTTTAGGTCATGACATTGGGGTTGTGTATTGCATGGTTGTAGTAAATTATTAAGGTTCAAGTTAAAAGCATGCACAGAACTGGTGCTTGATTGCCCACTGTGAGAGCCATTCAAGGATGGTATTTGGTGGGAATAGTTTTGATTGGCTGATGTCATGTATAAGAATTGCTCTTAATAGATCCAGGGTCCAAATTTTGGGTCAAGTTTCTGCATTAAAATCTGGTGTAACTCAGCAGGGTAAGATTGAATAAGTGCCATGTATTTGTTCCTATCCATGCACTCATAAATTTCATGCCCCATCAGTCCACAATAGAGACATACCTTACCGGCTTTTTCGTGATACAGAAATACCGTGACAGGTTGATTGTCGGGTAGTGTAATCTTTATTTTGTCCTTGAGAGGGTTTGCTGCATTAAGTTGGACTTTCAATCTAGCAAAGACTGACCAAAGTCTGGCTGTATCTGGGTGCACTGGTACCGGAGTACCGACCAATTTGGCCATTTTCCAGACCCCTTGGAAAGTAAGAGCCCTTGACGGGATCCCGTGAAATTGAACCCACAGAACTACAGGCAACTGTTTTAACAAGTCCACTGTTGGAGGGCCATTGAGTTTTATGAGAGCCAGTGGGTCATGATTGAAGTGCCAAGGCGACTGATTGTATACAGCATCTCGATCCTCGATGGAGTTAAACCGAGCAACATAGGAATATCGATTGAACTTTTGTAAAGACAAGAGAGGGTAGTCTTTCCAGCTCTTGATTAGAGAGATGTGCAAGGCCTGTTTTCCTATTCTCCGATCTATTACTACTTTCACCAGCAAACAGGTGTTCCAATCTGTCGAAGTGAGGTCTGAGTCTTGGAGGTCGAGCTGGGGGGTTGGCTCGGGTTGAGAGAGGAGATCAGAAAATTGGTTTATGAGGTCGTTGAATTGGTTAGTGTCCATATTTTCGGTGTCTCTTATGCAAGAACAGGTATGTGAGTTATCAGTTTTAGTGGTTGTAAAGGTGGTTTGAGAGAAATTGTATGGAACAGGCTGGAGAAGGTATATCAGAATTGAGGCAAGGTGTGAGTTGAGGTGTGGTGTGAAGTTTGGTTTAGACTGTGTACAAAACAAATACACTGGAGGTGAGGAAAGTCTAGAACTATCTGCACAATTGAATGCCAAATCTTGATAAAATTTAGCATTTATTCCTTGGAAAGACAGTTTCTTTTCCAGTTTGAATTGGATTTTCATTGATGTGACTTGATGGGTTTTGTTCCCAGTACATAAGTTTCGGTCACATGATTCTCTAGAGTAAGGAGACTTGATTTCTGGACCTCTATTTGACAGCAAAAGAAAAGATGACATTAACTGTGCCAGTAAGCGCAGATGAAAGCTTAGTAACAGCATAATGAAAGAAGCTATGTCTGCAAATGCAATGAATAGCCTTGCTGAACATCCAAAATTTCCTCAATCGACTTAATAGGTTGCCAGAAAGAGTGAGCGGTTTTGAAACAAAAGGAAATTTGGGTTAGGTAAATAAATTAATGCGAAAGTAAAAAATAAGAGGGAAGGGAATGGTGTTGGAATTAAAGTAAAGTTGGTAGGTTTCGATTATTAAAGGTGAGAGAGAGGCAAATTTAATGCTTTAAAAGCAGGAAATAAGAGGGGCTACGAAAGGAGAAAACAAGGACTGACAAAAGGGACTGATAGGACAGGACGCAGTGGACTGAGCTACGCTAGAAGAGCGGGGGTGGCCTAACTTACTCACTGGCCTGAGTTCCGACGAAAATCGGCGGTGAAATTGGTGGAGAGAGGAGGGGATCTAGAAGCTTCCTTCTTGTGGCATCGACGCGACCAATTTTTTAAGCACCAAAATTGGCTGGTTCGGTCAAAATGTTAGAATCTCTGACGGAAAATGGAGCGTTGGGAATCAAATCCAAGTAGGTTGGGAAGTGGGAAAATGGAAATGACAGTGGTTTTCGCCGTTATTTGAGATTGATTCTTTTTTTTTTCAAAAATAATAACAAAATTAATATTTTTTTATAAAACTAGCAAAAGATGTCCTGCGTGGGCAAATAAAAAAAATAAAATATTGATATTATTTTTTTTATATATAAAATGTTACATGTTAGGCAACAAAAATACGGTAAATCAATAATTTAGTCTTTTCTTTTAAATAAATAGTTAATTTGGTAGTAACTTAAATTTTTTTAAGAAAAGTCTAATCTTCATTTAGACCACTAATCAAATCAAATTACACAAATCAATGGTCCATAATTGATATAAAAATTGTTTACACCCTTTTATCTGACAAGTTTACTCCTTTTATATGACAAGTTTACTCTTTTTATAGGGGTGCTTTTATAAGTAGTATAGATAAGTGAGCTTAAATTGCTCACTACTCTTTTCATTGAAACGAAAAAAGCAATTTGTTACACACATCTCTTAATCATCATCCCTAAGAACTGACGCACTGGCACCAAAATCGTGAGGCACCGGTGTAACAAAATTAATAATACTTTAATAATTTTCTTATTTCTGAATTTTGTTCCTCTCTTTCATCATTTTACGAAATTTTAAAAAATTATAAATAATCAGTAATAAAAAAAATGTGATCGCGCGATATTAATACAAGTCTATATCATTTTGACAAAATTTATAAAAAAAATGTGTATCATCCGTATTTTTCTAATGAAAAGTTTATGAAAAATGTTAAGAGTCCAATATGGGATGAATAAGATCCATCCAATACGATCATTCTTACGTTTCAAAATTCAAAAATGCGATATGAACTGTTCAATATGGCCCTAATTAAAATTCTAATTTTTTAACTTTGGGATTTTATTTCGTTGAAATGAACGGATTTGGTGTCGTTTGATTGGAATTTCTATGTAATTAGATCCAATGAAATCAAGTGAAATTAATTGAAATGAAATCATGTTTAAAAAATATTTTGACCAGGGGCTATTTTCTCCGTATTGAAAACTTACAAAAGAAAAAAAAAACAGTATTACATTTTAAAAAAAAATCTTTTTTTTTTGTTGATATCTCTGATATTCATTGGTATTTTGACTGTACTTGGCACCGAAATTATACCTAAACCATTAAATTGCTTGACGATTACTTGCTATTTTTCCAGAATTTGGCTCTACTATTGCTTCTGCTTGTTTTTACAGGGGTTTTGATGACTTTCGTGGTTGCATGCACGCTAGACGACTCATTCCTGGTATGGGGACACGTTCTAGACCGACATGCGGGCCACATGCCACCTAGATGACTCATTCCTAGGCTCTTTTCGACCTCACCATTGCTCTGTTCGACCCCAGTACCTCTATTTGATCTATCTCTTTCTCCAGTTCGGATCGAACTGAATCTGCTCGGACCGAAGTGCCCTCCTTGCACTTCTTTACTCCTCTCCAGGTCGAGCCCATCTCCTTCGGATCGAACCTCATCTCTCCAGGTCGAACAAATAGAATATGGCATGTTTCTCCTGTATGGAAGTTAGTATTTTGGCAACTTTTGATGCTCTGAATACCCTAACCTCGCCCCCAAGCAACCTAGGTGCTATAAAAAGGCCTCTCCTGCCTCCAGAAAGACACTTTTGATTCCAGAGGGAAAGTTAGCCACCTAGTTCGAAATTCCATCATTGCCCTAAGTGTTCAACTACTTGTTTGAAGCGACAGCAGCAGCAAGGAGCAGTTCTCACCATCTCACCTCTCATTCATTGCCTAGGAGAAGTTGTTTTAGCATTAAAGGAGTAGACTTTATTTTCCTTTATGCTTTTATATTCTTGTTCTATGGGCTTGTATCTTTATTATGCTTATACTATGTTTATTTGCTGTTTTGAGAACATGTTAGAGTAGTTTGTTTCATGTCTTAGGGTATGGACGTAGCTTAGGTCTAGTTTGATGTTATGATTTGATACGACTTGATGTTTGGCTTTATGATCTCATTATTGAGTAGTATTATCATTACTTGTTTGATTTATTTGTCTTGACCTGATTTACTTCTAAATAAAGGCCTGTTTAGTTAAGTTACAAGGTTAGGTTAGACAATTGGAATTTAATTAAGTACATGGGATAATTGACGATTCGAAAGAGGAGATTAGTTAGCACTGAAAGGTGTAGCTTTCAAGTTGGCTGAAAGGCAACTTAGATATCCTAAGAAAAATAATAATTTAGACATAAGTTAATTAAAATACCGACACGAAAGTTTAGGTTTAATTGGCCTATGTGGGCAAAGTAGAGTCATGTACTAATTTCTAGTCCAAAAGACGACAATTGAGGATTAGGTAATGCATCTATAGCCGATCTGAGCCCTTCATAAAGTTAAAACTCAAGTTATACAATCTTAACTCTGTTAGTTAAGTGCATAATTTTCAATTTTATGGTTAATTACTCTTAATTAACCACAATTAAGCATGCACAAAAAGGAACTAGTGCTTTAAGCCATCCACACATAAGAGAAGAGGTTCAAAAGCTATACCTCTCTTGATATAGTAAATCAAGAGGCTCGAACCAAGGCTAGGATGTAGGTGGTGCGCGCTTCAAGCTCCTCCTTCGAATCAAGCTCAACCTCGAGTCCACCACGAAATTAACCAAAACCTACAAGCTTTGCTAGAAGCTAAAAGGTTTAGGCTAATCCCAAGTTTTCTCGTCTTCTTAATTAACTCTTTAATAAGTGGAGAAAAAATGGAGCTCAACACATGAGCAATGGTGGATGGATGAGGGGT
Source organism: Rhynchospora pubera (assembly GCA_028095005.1). Classification (NCBI taxonomy): domain Eukaryota; kingdom Viridiplantae; phylum Streptophyta; class Magnoliopsida; order Poales; family Cyperaceae; genus Rhynchospora; species Rhynchospora pubera. The sequence continues at coordinate 152,752,895 of CM051462.1, read as the reverse complement.
GAAAGTGGCGGCCAAAGAGAGGAAGAGGGGAGGTGAGTGGCGGCCAAGAAGGAGGAAGAGAGAGAGAGGAGCAAAGAGCCTCCATAAGGGCCCTTTTATAATGCTCAAATCCTAACAAATAGTTCCAACTATTTACGAGTGTGTCACCTACCTACCACCCTCTATCAAGGCCGGCCACAATATGGGCCTTTTGGGCTTCACACACTCATTTAATTGATTAATCATTCAATCCATTTAATCCACCAATCGATGCTCTATGTTTGGGCTATATATATCTATATATATTATTAGCCCATTAATTCAATATAACTATTTATATTAAATTGTGTTGAGTTAAAAATAATTATTAACTAATTAATAATTATTATGGGATTAGCTAGAACATTAAATCATTTCGATATGATCCGTTTGAATTAATTAATTATATCGACATATAATCAATTAATCAACTTATCATATTTTCGTAAAACATACTGATACGAATAAATGATTAATGCACTGTTTCGTTATATTTCGATCTGTGTGACCCTTTGAGGATTTATGCTAAGTTGGACATGGAATTAAATCGTTATTTAATTTCAATAATCATAAGCGGTATCTAGCAACACGTTATGATTCCCAATTCGCATAAATAATGTACCGCTACAGTATTTAAATCTTGCATAAGAGAATAAAAGTATTTCTTTATTTTGATTCTTATGTCTCACGATATCATCGTATAATCCAAGATAGGAATGTGTCATTCTTGCAGATTATACGTTTCTTGATCTAGAGATAATTGTATCAGTTGCTAGCAGACAATCTATCTCCAACAAGGAGCCCAAATAGATATCGTCACTCACTAATTAAATTAATGAGGGACATACGGTTTTCTTGATGATTTAACTTTTTTCCCCGCACAATTCAAGAGAACATAAATAACGTCCGTATAGCAGTCCTTATCGAGAATCAGCGGTAGACGATATTTATTGAACCTATCCTCATGTGGAAAAGATAAACATCTCAAACTTAGAATCAAAATCATAACGAAATAAATAATGACACATAACACAATCCATATATTTATTTCGTTGGGTCATGTCATGTACTATGTTCAATTAACATAAACATATGCAATTAAGTTGGTTACTCCTCTTAACCTATGATTTATAGAACTTAATCATCACTTAACTTGCATACTAATCTTATTGACAATTAATGTTCCTTGTTAATTATCAAGATTATGGACGTTTTAGATTTATTGTTGTCATTTACTACTAAATGAAAAACAGCGATCTATAATTCAGATCCTCAACCTGAATGAACTGTCAACACATAAATCAAGGAACAAATGATATGAAATCATCAATGACATAAAAACATAGAAGTAGCCAGATATGATTGGCTTCTAGGACATAACTCTAACAAACTCAACACACCAGCCTCTGTTCGGACCGAACAAGTCGTGTTCGGACCGAACTGACGGCATATGCTTCAATTCGTTGGCATTTAACACGACAGCGAGTGATCCGGCAAATTGAAGGCTAAACCTAAGTGAATCCTGACCTAAAAAACCTCAAAATTTACCTGCTTTAGTTTATCTTTCTTGAATTGTTATTTAGCACTAAAAAAACCAAAATTATCTATTTGATTGCATTGTTATTTAGTTCTTTTAATTTGCAATATTCTCTACCTTATTTTACCGTCTAGATTTAGAAAAAGAACAAGTCCAGTACTCGTTAATCCGTCCTTTGGGTTCGACCCTAAGCTTAACTAAAACGACTAGTGAGGTTAACTTTAGGTACAAATTTATTTGGTACTAGGGTTTAATTCCTTCATCATTGGTATTTTAGAAAATAGTTTCTTAGATGATCTAGAATTTTTATATCATGAATTTTCTAAAATACCCCCAAAAATAGTAAAAAAATATATAAATTTTTGTTTCTTATAAGTTTACAATATGGAGTGCATATCGAATAGTTTGAATCGGTCGTTTGAAATTTTAAACGTGAGAACGATTGTATTGGACGGATCCATCCGTCCAATATATTAGACTCTAGCATTTCTTTTCTTTTAGAATGATAAATAAATTACTCATTTAGAATGATAAATAACATTGATTGATTAGTACTTGAAAAAAATCTCTACAAATAATATCTGAATTCCTATCAGCTCCTTTTACCTCCCGAAATTATTTTATATAGAATTTTTTACACCAAAAATTTTAATACACAGAATTATTATTTTTTTTAATAAGAAGAAAGTTCGTACGCGTTTTATAAAAGCGTATAGTATCTCTCCTTCGTACGCGTTTATAAAACGCGCTCGAAGGCTCCGAACGCGTTTTATAAACGCGTACGAAGGGGAATAAATTCACCGCTTCAGTTACGCCTTTTGAGACGAGTCAGGCCTTTGTACGCGTTTATGAAACGCGTTCGGAGTCCTGGAGCGCGTTTCATAAACGCTTACGAAGGTCGTCTCTTTCAAATTCGAGTTATAGCTGTTTCATTAATTTTTTTCGTTCGCCTTCGTTCGCCAGAGAAAGAGAGAACCAGAGAAAGAGAGAAAGAGAGAATGAGAGAAGGAGAGAAGAGAGAAGGGGAGAAGGTTTCTTCTTTTTCTATCTCTGCCATTCGGCTTGCTGCAATTTGTCGAAGTTCATCCCTCTTATTCATTTCTCTCAATTTTTGCTCCGATTTTCTCAGCCTTTTTTTCCTTGCCTCTTCTTCCCTTATTTTTTTTTTTACGATCCATTTCTTCATTTCTTTCTTTAATAATCCTCTGCGTCTCTATGTCCCGAGCTCTTTGTTCATTCTCGTCGTGACGTTTGTGCTCATGGTAGTGGTCACGCAATATGTTTTCTTTGTCATTGAAAACTTGAGCACACCTTGTACAGCTCACTGTGTGGTCTCCATTAATGTTGTATATTTTCTCGTAAACGGTCCAGTGAGTTGGTTCAGACGAGAGGTAGGGTTTCGGTTGTTGTTGTGGGATGGGTTGAGGTTCTGTGTAATATTTTTTGTACCAGTCATATCGCCTTTCTCGGTTGAGATTCTTTTCGTGTTCCCGCCATCGCCACTCCTGGTACTCCTTCTGTTCCCTTTCCAGCCCACCATTAATGTGTCATTGGTAGTGTATTTTTAACTCAAGCATGTCCCCCTCTTCAGTCGTGTCTTCATGGATGTTGTATTTCAAAGTGCGATAACAAGAGCGGCAAATTGCCTCGTATTCTCCGTTTTTTGGTTGATTTCTATTGGCAAGGTAATGGTAGAAAGTTGGCCAATACTCAATGCGGGTTGCTCTTCGATAGTTTGGAACATCATTATTTGAGTTAGAGCTATTTCCTTTGCCCATTGTACTGAAGGTTTTAACAAGAAGGAGGTAGTGGGTGTTTGTGCATTCTAATTCAACAATGGCTGGTTTTATAAATAATTTCACTAGTTCAAAGATGACATTGTAAAATCAAATCTTGTCATGTCTTTTGCAGTCTTTATCAGAGCATGCTTGTACTTTTTTTCTAAAAATTAAATAATAAACGGTAATAACTCGGTTCAATTCCCCTTCGTACGCGTTTATAAAATGCGCTTCAGGGCACCAAACGCGTTTTATAAACGCGTACGAAGCTCTGACAACCTCAAAAGGAGTGAGGGAAAAGGGCACACTATCTCTCCTTCGTACGCGTTTACAAAACGCGTTCGTAGCCTTGGAGCGCGTTTTATAAACGCGTACGAAGGAGAGATGCTATACGCTTTTATAAAACGCGTACGAACTTTCTTCTTATTAAAAAAAATAATTCTGTGTATTAAAATTTTTGGTGTCAAAAATTCTATATAAAATAATTTCGGTTTTACCTCCTTATACCATCCAACCCATGCAATCCTTCCCCTCCAAAATAATGATAAGTAAATAAACAGACACATTTTTTATTCCGTTGACAAGCAATTTAGCTATTTCTAGAGATAGGATGCTCTGCGCTTCTTTGACAACAATATTCAATCGAGTTTATTTTATTAAGTTCATGTCTGACTACGAAGTTGACGCCGAGCCAATTGAAAGATACCAAGTATAAGAGTATTGGAATAATTTAGAAAAAATACAATAACAACTTATGGACCCAAACATATCGATATTTAATTTTCAAAGAAAAAATATAATTAAGGTCTAATTCTCAGCTTTCATTTTGCACTAATAGAACAAGAAGAAAGGCAATGCACCAAAACAAATTCTTTAATAAAACGTTCTATGCACGGAAGTTTAGAAGTTCTTCGCCAGCAAACTTTCTCTAGATGCAATTGACGAGAAGACTAAAAGTTTTTGTACAAGATATGCATAAATTGACACATTAATTAAATTGAGATTTCTTTCGTAGGCAGTGCACCAGCAAGAAATGCTGAAGACCAGAAACATTATTCCGTGCACGGTGGGGGAAAAAAAACTCCCAAATCACTGATTCACAACCCAAAACGGGACCCACTAATCAGTGGGCAGTCAGAGCGATGGACCAAGTCCACATAAGTTTCCCTTTTCTTTTACTTTCCAGTCATCTTAAAAGAAAATTTCTCATGAAATTATGATCAGCCTCAGACATATAAAACCTCCTTGGCTGTTCCATCTTTGCTCCCTCTCTACAAATCAAGGTTTGTCATTCTTGGTTTCTTCGAAAGTACCAAAGCAAGATTGACCCACACACACACACACACACACACACACACACAAAAAGAAGAAGAAGAAGAAGAAAAAGAAGAAGAAAATGGCATCAAGTTCAAATGGAAGTAGAATAGGGAACATAGTGCTGATGCTGGCACTGAGCAACAGTGAAACCAGCTATAACGCACTTGAATGGACGCTGGAACACTTTTTCACTCCGATGGGTGGTGGCAACCGCAATCAACTTGTTCTTATCCATGCAAAGAGACTTGCATCGTCGGTTGCTAAAGTCTCCGGCCCTGGTATACATATCTAGCCAACTATTTTTCTATATATTTATTTTTCAATTACAACAGATTGTAGAAAATGTTACATCACAGATGTTAATTCTTTTTAAAATTTTTATTCAAAATTACTGGTCTGAACTTAAGAGGTTCAATTAGATGTCAAGTTTCTAACACAATGTCAATTATCAGAAATTCCAAATTTGGTGCCATTTAACTTTTTTGGGGGAACTGCAGGAGCGACTGAGATTGTGCCAGATGTGGAAGCTGAACTGAGGAAGGTTGCCATGGAGACAGTACAAAATGCAAAGGCAATATGTGCTGCACACTGGGTAAGTAATCAATCTTTGTAATACTGGTCTGTTGGATTAATTTGTTTGTGTCCGAAAAGCAAAGATCATAAATAAGGAGAAAAGCAGGCACTAGGTCGACTTTGGGATTAGTCAATTAGGGTCTATTCGATCAGTTGCACAGTTTCATACTTTGTTTTGTTTGTGTTATTTTCACATCAGAGATTAAGAAATGTTCACATGGGAGCTTCATTAATTTAGGATCAATTTGGTGTTGCTTGGTTTTGAGCTCACATGTATATAGGAGACATTTATCAGCATTCTGTAGTAGATATTAATAGTGGATGCATTTATCTATGTAATAACCAGGAGTCCAGTATAATGATCGATACAAAACTGTGAACAGGTTACTCCCCTTGTGGAAGTTGTAGAAGGTGACCCTAAGGTTGTACTGATGGAGGCAGCCAGAAGGTACAATGCCGAGATACTTATTGTCGGGAGTCATGGCTATGGAGCAATCCAAAGGTATCCTTGTAATTTCCTTGCACTTTTCCTTTAAATTCAGTCTTAAATTTCATATGATGGTACTGTTTGATCAGGTACTGTCAAGTGCATAAACAGATTATTGAAACTGTAATGATTAGATAGCACTCTACTGTTACATTACATGATCAACAAAATCTCAGAATTTTCTGTTTAAACCATTTTATTTTTGTTACTTGGGCTTTTTATTAATTTGTCGAATTGTGGGGAACACATTTACATCATAGGAACTCTTGCATTACAAAATAACAATACAGAAAAGCAGAGCAAAACACTAACAACTGAACTAAACAAAAGTAAAAAAAAAAAAGTTCTAATCTGCTAATTTCATCTTGCAGATTTATTCGGGGCAGTGTGAGCAACTACTGTGTGAACAATGCAGAATGCCCGGTAATGGTTGTGAAGAAGCGCAAATCATAATCATTTTAGTGAAAGTTCTTCAATATGCACGTTCACAAAAAATGCCTTGATATATGATGGATGACTATTAGATGAAATCACAATTGTTGATTCCTTTTCTGTCAAAGTGTACACAGTTTCTTTCAAAACATATGTAACATCCCGTCTTGGAATGAAAATTTGCAACACGTTTTTTTTTTTTTTTTATGTAAAGAGTTGTAGATAAAGGTAAAGTTCGCAAGCATTTTGACTGAACAAATGTTGTATTTGAAAGTTGAAACCTCAAATTGATATGAGCAACTTATTCAGTTATTTGGTACCCCTAACTGCGACCCAAGAAAATGAATTTCGACCCTGACCGAAAAATTTATAAATAATATTAAATTAATATAATATATTAAAAATAATATCAATATAATAATATTTTTTAAAATAGTATCACGACCATTACCGGGGGAATGAACAGATTATAAAATAATTATTAATAATATTGAAGATCGGAATATAATATATTTATAAATAATTATTTTAAAAAATAGGGTCTTCAATATCATAATCATTCCCGGATTCCGATATAAAAATAGGGTCTTTGCCGTGCATATCTCGACGGGAATAATCATATATTTCGACGGGAATAATCAAGATTCTGCAACTTGAATAAATTATAAAAAAACCCATTATCAATTACTAATTATTATTAATTATTAATTACTAATTATTATTAATTATTAGTTATCATTGATTATTAATTATTAATTATTAATTACTAATTATTATTAATTATTAGTTATCATTGATTATTAATTATTAATTACTAATTATTATTAATTATTAGTTGCTAATTATTATTAATCATCATTAATTATTAACTATTTGTTATTATTATTGATTATTAATCATCTTTAATATTATTATTTATTTATTATTATTGTTTTAAAATTACTAATTAATAATAATAATTGATAATTATAAAATATTATTATTTATTAAATTTTTTTAATCATTATTATTTTATGTTAATTAGTTATTTATTATTAAATATTAATATTTAATATTTATTAATTATTTAATTATTAATCATCATTATTAATACAAGATTTGTGCTAACCCCACGGGGTGGAATTGCTAACTCATCTTTTGGGAGAGGTAGTGGGTTAGCACAAGTTTAGTGCTAACCTTAACTAACCTCAACTCATTTGGCAAGTTGAGATTAGTTGGTTAGTTGCACTAACCTTGGTTAGTTGCACTAACCTTGGTTAGTGCTAACCTATTGTTTGCCAAACGCACCTAGAGGGGTAGAATTGTGAGGGTAGTGATTTGATGGGGTTAGCTCAAATTTAAGGTTAGTGAATGTTGTTTGGCGCGGTATGTTGAGGTTAGTATTTTGAGTTTAGCAACTATAAATTACAAAAAATAAACCATTATTAATTATTAGTTACTAATTATTATTATTCCTCATAAATTATTAATAAATAATTAATATTACAATTATTATTATTAATTATTATAAATATTACCATAATTATTAATTAATTTTATTATTTATTTTAAATTATCAATCATTAATTATTTTAATTATTATGATATTAACTATTAATCTATTATTAATTATTAATTACATATTATTATTATTTTTCATTAATTATTAATAAATAATTAATATTACATTAACTATTTATAAATATTACCATAAGTATTAATTAATATTTTATTTTTGAATTATCAATTGTTAATTAATATTTTTATTTTTGAATTATCAATTATTAATTACTTATTATTATTAATTATTAGTTACAAATTATTATTAATCATCTTTAATTAATAATTAATAATTAATATAACAATAACTATTATTAATTATTATAAATATTACCGCAATTATTAATTACTAATTATTATTAATTATTAGTTACTAATTATTATTAATCATCTTTAGTTAATAATTAATATAACAATAACTATTATTAATTATTATAAATACTACCATAATTATTAATTAATATTATTATTTATTTTAAATTATTAATTTTTAATTACTAATTATTAGTAATTATTAGTAATCATCTTTAATTAATAATTAATATAACCATAACTATTATTAATTATTATAAAATTATCATAATTATTAATTAATATTATTATTTATTTTGAATTATTAATTACTTTAATTATTAATATTAAGTATTATTTTATTATTAGTACTAATTATTATTAATCATCATTAAAAAATTGAAAGCAACTACTTTAATATTTTCTCTCTCCATGTTAATGTAAGGGGAAAATTCTAACTCACCATTTTGCATGGTTAGAAAATTAGACATTGGTTAGTCCCTAACCTTTCTAACCACAACTCATTTGGTAAACTAACCTTAGGAAAGTTTAGTCACTAACCAAAGTCAGGACTAAACTCAATGGTGCCAAACGCACCCTTAAAGTGCAGCAAAAGGTCTCAAAATTATGACGGAGAGGGGACCAAAGGGACCTCTTATTTAAGTATTTATTCAAGTTGTAGAATCTTGATTATTCCCGTCGAACTATATGATTATTCCCGTCGAAATATGCACGGCAAAGACCCTACTTTTTATATCGGAGCCTGGGATTCCGATCTTAGCTAGGATCGAAATCCGGGAATCCGATCTTAGCTAAGATCGGAATCCGGAATTCCGATCTTGTCGTCGGAACCCCGGATTCCGATCTCGTGATACTATTTAAAAAATATTATTATATTGATATTATTTTTAATATATTATATTAATTTAATATTATTTATAAATTTTTCGGCGACCCTGACAAGTAGGGGTGAAAACGGTAGTCGTTTCGACCGTTATTTCGTTTCGTTTCGTCCAAAACGGAACGGTAACAGTTAAAGATTTCAGTTTCGTTTATGGAACAGAACAGTTAACGCAAATATAAACTCAATTTCGTTTCAAAATGGAACGGTTAACGAAACATACCAATTTCGTGACTGTTTATTTCGTCTATTTCGTTTTGCATTTTACGGTACTGCTATTTTTGGAATTGCAGAGACGCGAGGGGGACAAAACGATGGATCGATCTAAAACCTAATTGCGCCGCTTACCCTCTCATGTCTCTCTCTCTCCCCCTCTCTCTTCGCCGATCATCCCTCCCCTCTCCGTCGCCTCCCATCTCGATCTCCCTCTGTCTTCTCCGATCACGTCCCTCGCCCTTCCCCTCTCCATCAACCCCCTTCTCTGCCTCATCACCCAGAACCCAGCACCTCTCTCTCGCTCTTCTCCGCTGAACACCTCTCCTTTCTCCGATCGTCTCTCTCATCCATCTCTTCTCTCATGCAGCAACCAAGGACCCCATCTTGATCCTTTTTCTCTCACTCTCTCTCGCAACAACTAAGGATCTTCCATGGAAGCTGGTAGATGGCCATGGAAGCAATTGCACAATCACGCACTTCCCTCATCTTTCTCTCTCGAGCAAGACTAACGGTGACCTTTGGCGGCTGAAGATGGTCGACAGCAGCAGAAGGTACGAGCTTGGTACCAGTACTGCAGCAGCAACTCAGATTGGTACGAGCTTGGTACCAGTACTGCAGCAGCAACTCAGATTGGTACGAGCTTGGTACCAGTTGAAGGTAAGCTTTTCTGGTTGATCCGTTTCAATTTTTCAGATCTGATCTCGTGTATTAAAAGACTTGTGCAAGCAGAAAGATGTAGTTGCCATCTATGCACTGAGCTTGTGGTCAAGAAAGTATTAGTTTTTTCTGGATTTTTTTAGTTTACCAGTTTTGTAAGTTAGCCAGATTTTTTTATTTTTTCTGGTTTATCAGTTTTTCAGAATTTTGTTTGCTTGATTTAATTTTTTGTTTTCTGAAGTTTATCTCCCTTTTTGTCTTAATATATGTTCATGCTTTCGTGGCCTTACTTGATTACTTTTGAGAATACAAATTTTCATTTGTTATCTCAATGTTTATTTAATTTTTTTGAATTAAAGAGAGATTATGTGATGGACTAGAAGAAAAATTTTTGAACATTTCTTGGCAATTTGTAATAACTCAGGGATATTGCTAATGTATTGCTAAAATGAATAATTCTTTATTGCATATTGCTACTGTGTATATAATTTCAATGATTTTGATTCTGATTTTGGCTTGAGCAATAGCAGTTTGAATAAATGTTTACTGATTTTAATTGAGTTTAAGTTAGATCTGTGATTTTTTCAATGCTAAGCTGTCAAAGGTGAAATATTGTGAAATATAGTATTGGACATACGATTGCCTCCTTTAGTACTGTATTCTCTTGCCTCTATTCAATAAAAAATGTAGAACGTTTGAACTGTCGAGAACGGTTATAACCGTTTTCATCGTTCTGGTGAACGATACGATCAACGCAAGTTGTTTTAAATGGATGAAACGATCGGCGCAAGAAGTTAAAAATTTGCGTTAATTAACGCAACGATTAACGAAAATTATGAATTTCGTGGTCGTTTTAGACGTTATGCACCCCTACTGACAAGTACACTATTGCTTAGTTACACTTACACAGCCCAATTCAATCTCAATTGGGCCTAGATTTGCATATATTTAAACAACATTTTCATATTGTTTTTCTCGGGACGCGCACAGTTAGAATATGTTTTTGGTCCAAAAGGTTTCCAAATTACTCGACTATTTCCAATTTAGTAATTTACTGAGTGGGTTTATAACTTTTAATGACCTATGCATGTGCTCATGACTTCCCACTGCATATATGTACAATAAATAGATACCTTTTAGAGGATGGCTAACGTGCCATAGATGGCACAGAGGGTCCCGTGCCATAGAGTCGTTTTTCGAGATTCAAAATTTAAATACTCAATTTGAACCATTCAAGTTATTCACCACATTAAAATATCCTTGGAGACCAAATTTTATATTTTTTCGAATTTTTCTGCTATTTATTATGATATTTTTAAAAAACGTTATAATTGGAGTATTCCAGACCCTCCAATTTTAACCTATCAAAATAAATACCAAAAAAATTAAAAAAAATGTAAAATTTGGTCTCCAATGGTATTTCAATATGCTGATCAATTTGAACGATTTGGATTGACCGATTGAATTTCGGATCTTAAAAAAATGCCTCAAAAAAGATTTCCATGGCATTACCATCTATGACACTTTAGCCCACCTAGTACCTTTTATGCTAATTTTCCCACTCCGAAACCAATATAATGGTCCTCCGACATCCTATGCGCCATGGTTTCCAAATTCCAACTGTGTCACATTATATACTCTTGGGCTCTTGGCTTTAGCAATCTGTTTTTTTTTTCCCCCGGTAATGTTAGCAATCTGTTCATTATTACGTACAAAATGGACCTATAGAATATACCGATAGATATGGAACCTTCATTATTGTTTTTCATTTTGATAATCTTCACTTCTTGACGAGTCAGATTTATGGATAACTCTGGTTGGAGTGTTAAATTTCATCCAAACTAAAAATAAATAAATTAAAATAATAAAGAACATTCATTCACAATCATTTCTTAAAAGTGTAAAGGACATATGATGACGTTATAAATAATTAAGTTGAATAGCAGAATACAAATTGTAAAGCATATTTTAATAAGATCAGTCGAACGTACTACGGCTACCTATCGCCAAAAACACTTTCCTCTGTATAAATTTGAATTTTTAGAGTGTCTAAATTTGTATTAATTTTCTTTTACACATACTTAATTCCGTGTCTAAATACAATTTCTGCACGTTCTTCATGGTAAGCAATGAGTTGAATTCACCGTGCCTATTTATTTAAGTTCAAATTGTCGTGTTGGTATTTTTTTTAGTTTTTCGGAATTGAAGATTGCTCTGTAAAGCAAAAATAGGTTCATAAAAAGAATGGAATTAGACCGCAGACGGAGCTACTTACATTAATGGTTGACTTTTATATTATGGTACGCCAAAAATAAAGATTCAGAATTTTTTAATTTAAGTTAATTTTCAGGTATGATAAATTATATTGATTAAATTAGACCAGTCAGCCCTGAACTTAAACTTGTTAATCTTTACTTAGTGCTTATATTCAAATTTCGAGTTGAAGTCTTGAATGCCTAATCTTATTTTACATTAATATTTTGGCGTTTAAATTTGTTTACAACAAAAATTAGAGTAAAAGACTTGTTAAACAAATGAAATTGCACCTTAGGAATTACTATCCATGTTAGTTCTTCGATCTCTTAATCTTATATTTTACGTTAATGATAGAAGAGACAGATGTGATAAGAGAATAATGAATCCAAAATCTCAGACCAATTAAGGATTAGAGTTATATAAAGGGGTCATTAATGATATGATAATTGGGCTTTGGAAGTATTTAAAAAGGTAATGAATACGAGGTAGACTAAAATCAGTCACGACTGACAGATAGGTCCGTCAACTGCGATTAAATTTTAATTTTTGAGATTCTAACTGTCGATCCGAACCGTTCAATGCGTTCTTCATATTGAAATCTCATTGGAGACCAAATTTTATATTTTTTAGAAACTTTTAGTATTTTTTTGGTATTTTACAAAATTCTTAATCTAAACAATTTTGGACCCTTCAATAACAACAATTTTTAAAAATCTCAAAAAATAGTAAAAGAAAATTCAGAAAATTATAAAATTTGGTCTCTATTCAATATGAAGAACACACTGAACGGTTCGAATTAACCATTAGAACCTCAAAAATTGAGATATTATCGCGGCTGACAGGTTCATCCGTCAGTCGTGGCTGATTTTAGTCTACCTCAATGAATATGAGATCAATGCCTTCAAATTTTTTTCCCAATTATATAATTAGTGGTATCTTTGGTGTTATGCAGATCATTTCATTAGAAAAATGTTCATGTTTGATTTCTATTAAAACGTGAAGTTGCTTTCATTAATCATTCATGAAATTATGCATGGTACTTTTATATTACATTAATGTTATTTAATATTCTAGCTGGCCTATACATAAAATTTTATGCTTCCATTAGTTAACCATGATGTTTATTGCTTGTTTGTATTAATTCTTCAGTGCTGCTGATTTTGCCAACATATTTTTAGTATAATCTAAACTAGCACGCATGCTTGCATCAAAATACAGAGACCTGGTTCAACCAAAGTACCAAACAAAGCTATAGTCTATATAAACAAAATATTTATGCAAAGGCATTCATTCCGTGGACCATCAGTGACTTCTGGACCAGAGTTCTGTGGGTCCCATAAGTCAGTGTGCAGTGAGGTCAAATTAACCATTAACCCAATAAGAAATCTAGTTTCTGCTGAGCTGACCTAACTGGACCTGCACTCTGCCTCTCTTATTTTAAATGGAAACAAAACTTGATCAAAGTCTCCTCTTTCTAAATAAAACACAGCTGTTCTTCTCCTTTATGTTATTATTTTTTTTCTTGTGAAATACCCAGCTGTTCTTGCAAAGTCTCCTCTCTTCCTTTCCTCCTCATCAAACAAACCAAATTCTTGATCAAAGACAAACACAAAAATGTCAGCATCAGGGTCATCTCGAGGGGAGCACATCGTACCGGAATTTGACACAGAGAATGTGGAGAAAGGATTATTCCACCAAGCCAAAGAAGGAAAGATAACTATGGTCTTGGCATTCGATGATAGTGAACATAGCTTCTATGCACTTGAATGGACTCTTAACCATTTTTACTCTCCTGCCACTGGAGGTGGGATGGGGTTCCAGCTTGTGATTGTGCACGCTAAGAGAGCAATGGCTGCAGCCAATGTCAGTGGGCCCGGAACAAGTAAGCACTTCTAACCCAGAATCCCTCTTCTTTCTCAGAATCTTTTCCTCTTAATGGGAAAAGACCAACTATTTATGACCGTCATTCTGCAAATTTGTTATGCCCGCACCATTTGAAACTTATAAATAATTTTGATTGTTTTGCATATAGAATTTTCTGTTCCGGAAACAAGTTGATTTTGCGCAGGCTACATGAGAAATTAATATGCACCATAGCGCAATTTTTTATGCGCCGCGAATTTTTTCGAGGATATTTTTGTAAATTGACAAATCTAATTTAACTAATCTAATCTACATATTGAAATCTCATAGCAAATCAAATTTTACAATTTTTTAGATTTTATTACTATTTTTTTTAATTTTTTAATACATGTCATTTTTGGAATGTTGTACTATTTAAAATATTCTAAAAATGACATGTTTTAAAAAATTCGAAAAAAATAGTAATAAAATCTAAAAAATTTTAAAATTTGGTTTACTATGAGATTTCAATATTTAGATTAAATTAGTTAAATTAAATTTGTCAATTTATAAAAATATCCCCGAAAAAATCCGCGGTGCATAGAAAGTCCTATGCACTATGGTGCATATTAAACTTTCTCTTAGGCCCAAATTAGTCTGGTATCAAATAACCCGGATTTGCAGCCAGCAACCCATGTTGGAGAGAAATTTCGAGAGTATTTAGTAATTATATATGAATGCTTGTTTCTTCCTATAATAATCCAAATGCACCTGACAAAAATAATAATTTATGAGAAGGTCACCATATAAGATATGCTTGAAACGTGTGATTAAACAAGGCACTTTAGATTAGACAATTTGGTTGTCCACATACATTTCCAATTGTCCGATTATGATTTTCTATGTTAGTGGATCTAACATCTTTTCTATCCTTGTGGACTCTGATAATTTTGATCACACATGGTGTTCGGCAAAATGCTGAAGTGAACTCTCGTTATGGAAATTAAAACCAAAACAAATTGGTTTCTTGTTAATCGTTATTTGGCACTTGAAGTACAATTCATGGATGCCTTTTCCCTGGTGTATGTTTGCAGGTGCTGAGGAGGTGCTACAAGATGCGGAAATGGATCAGAGGAAGCTTGCTGCAAGGACTGTTGAGAAAGCAAGGGCAGTCTGCAGTGCTCATTCAGTATTTTTCTGTATACAATTAAGTTTGGTGTTATTTAATCTTAGCTTATTGGTAGTGCAAAGTAACAAAAATGTATATTTAAATAGGTTGAAGCTGTGGTAGAAATCATGGAAGGTGATGCTAAGCACGTGCTAATGGAGGCAGTTGCAAAGCACCACGCTGATATACTAATTCTCGGAAGCCATGGTTATAATAGTGTACAAAGGTTCTCTTTTCTAATGTTTTTATTTACCTTCTCAATTATTTTTTTTTAATCCATGCTAATACCAAGCTCCTTGGCATTGTGTAATTGTCAGTCTTGGTCTATTTATTTGACCATGTTTTTCTGATAATTACTGGCTAATCATGTTAATTCCACTGATGCATCATTTTTAGTCTGGTAATACTGACAATCAAACAATTTTGCATTATTATGGCGGTAAATGAACACCTTAGGTAGTATTTTGCAAGCCTCAATCAAATCTACTTCTGTTATGCACCAGGCAGAAGAAAACCTTCTAGACCTCTCACTTACAAGCCGACAGTCGACTAACCGTAAACGGCCATACCAGCTTGGACCAGACATTAATGCAATAAAAAGTGGAAAATGCAAACTCAAACAGCAAAAATATATTAATTGATTGCAATTTGAAATTTGTTATCTGCAGAGCTTTCATGGGCAGTGTGAGCGATCACATGGCGCACCATGCTCAATGCTCAGTTATGATCGTGAAGAGGCCAAAACCACAAAAAGGTACCAAAAAACAGACACACTAGGCGTGATGATGTTAAAATATAAATGGTTTAAATGTGTGGGTACTGTATTTTTTTCATCCTTCTTTTTTAAAGTTTTGATCTAAAGAACTTTAGCACGCAGAAAGGTATGTATGGGTGCATGCCTATTGTGTATGTGTGTGTGTGTTTGCGCTTGTTGTGAGGTTGATTATAATGATATTCATTTATTCTTTTGTTTCCACGATTTAGAACTTACAATTTTATGTACTTTGTATATTATAAGCATTTCTATTCGTATGCACTATGAAAGAGATATAGCAAGACAGACTATGAGATTGTATAATATTGTTCTGGCAACCGATCTCCTAAAACTTATCAATGTGCAATTTTTACCAGTATGGTTGGGCATTATATAAACCCCCAAAGAAAATGTGGCTATACGATTGTAAATGCCACATCTAAACATGGTCCACCACATCTCGTTTAAATCTTTAATTATGGATTCGTTTGATGGACTACAAGGTTTGAGCAAATCTGATCAAAATCTAGCAATATTTTTCTTAAAAAGAACAAATAACAATCCAAATCGTAACATCGAAATTCCACCAAATTATGATGTGTCTTACTGTTAGTGGTAAATGCCAAAATCCCTGTTTAGCCAAATCTGATAATAACACGAGAAGGTTAGACCGTGACAGAGATACAATTTCAATCTAATATAATTCGACCGGAATCTAGGTTGTTGTCGTTATGTAACTCGGTCAATTAAGAGTCCTAATCCTTTTGCAACATAGAAATTATATAATCTCGTAAGAGGTGATCGTCTAAGACAATTACCCAAAAAATGAAAAGACAATTTCCTTTTTTGGATCCAACGTGACTTGCTTCCTACAGTCAAGTGTGTTGCTTTCCTTTTTCTGTTTATTTTTTTCCTCTTTCTTGAAGCTGGCAAATTTTCATGTTGATTTCAATAGTTTGTTGTGCCTAAATAATTATCTTTTCATATTAGTAGTTATTTGATTTAATTTTGAGAAAGTTTAATATACACCATAGTGTATAGGACAATCTATGCACCACAGACTTTTTCGGGAGTACTTTTGTATATTTTTGCATGTGGTCTAGTGGCTCATGTGGTAAGAGCACTTGGCTCTCTTCTAAGAGGTCCAGGGTTCAAACCCGCATGCTTGCGATAGGCTTGGCGAGCCAGCATAAAAACTCAGCCATATATACAAGAAATGACCAGGGTCGAGTGTCATTTCTAGCCTATCCCAACTTGTTTGGGATAAAAGGCTTAGACTTTAGACTTTAGACAAATCTAATTTAACCAATTTAATCTATATATTGAAATCTCATAGCAAGCCAAATTTTACAATTTTTGAGATTTTATTACTATTTTTTTCGAATTTTGTAAAACATGTCATTTTTTTTAATGTTATACTATTTACAATATTCCGAAAATGACATGTTTTAAAAAATTCGAAAAAAATAATAATAAAATCTAAAAAATTATAAATTTTGTTTGTTATGAGATTTCAATATGTAGATTAGATTGGTTGAATTAGATTTGTCAATTTATAAAAATACTCCCGAAAAAATCCGCGGTGCATAGAAAGTTCTATGTATTATAGTGAATATTAAACTTTCTCTTTAATTTTCCAGCTTGTAAGTGATTTTGCTCATAAAAATTGTTGTTTGGATTGGTCACCAGTGATCATACAATCTTGTATCAATAACCTAAATTGAAAAAAAATATATAAAAAATGATGCAAGTAGAAATGTATATCATTCCTGCTATAAGACAATCAACACAGTCCACATGACAATTTTATTTTAACTTTATCCTATTGTTTTTCTCCTTTTACAATATACCATTATTGAATCTATAGTATTTTGGGTATCCGATGTTACAATGTAATTTATATTAATTAAACTAAAATTATTGTTCTGCCTGATACTTTCCATTTGGCAAGGTAAACATTGAATTTGTGCTTCTATTTCTTATGAAATTTGAGTACCAATGAGCTGAGAGCTTCGGCCTTCTTGTTTTCTCTTCAGAATCAAACTCTACCCAGAATAGGCCGTAAGTTGTTTCATATCCCCCCAAGAATTCATAGAGATCTATGAATGACCATAAGAAGTATCCTCTTACATCAACGCCGTTCCTTAATACCAAAGAAATTGGAAGAACACATCATTAGCATTATGAGCTTAATTTAAGGTGAAATGCTGTTCTATCAAACTTGATTTCAACTATGGCTATGTTAATTATGATTTAATTCAGGCTAAAATATTGGCTAGTGGTTGAACGGTATGGGCTCATGCTTTAATATTTATAAATATAAAAAGTCGTGAAAAGTAAATACAAGACCAGAAACGTCATGCATAATTAAGATGCACATGTACCCTAATGAAACATGATAATTGAACGACACTCCCTTATGTACAAATCAACTAGAATCACAAGAAAGCAGTAAATTTGTAACCTTAGAAGAAATGAGAGGATTCAGTCTAATCTTTTTACTCAATTAGGGGAATATTCCCACTTAAAAAGGAGAAGGTTCTAGTTACCTGATAGCATGAAGAGTGCCTCTGATGAAATTGCTGACATACTTGATCCTCTCTGTATCTTCTAGACTGCTATTCCATGCCAATCCTCGGCCTTATTATAAATATATGCAAAGACAAGAATTGAATCAAATCAGCATTACAAGGTACAGAAACCTAGTTTTTTTATGTGAACCAGAATTTGAAGCTTAATTTAAATCTTATAACTGATATAAATGTCCGTCAGACTTCAGTAATAAGTAGAACTTACCGTTTTCTTGGACATATATTGGAGGATTGTTATAATCTTCTTTTAGATAATTGAGTATATATTGCAAGCCATCAGGATCTGGTACCACATTTCTCAAAACTGTAGTAATCTGAAATCAAATTGTGAAATTACACACTCCAAAATTCAAAAAGATATGTAGGGATAAGAACAAATTAAGCTATTCAACTATCAAAGCACCCCAAGTACCTGGATATGTGGTGTCTCATTTTTGCTACCTGCATAAAATAAAAGTTATCAACATAACACACATCTTTTCCATAAATCATTCTTTAAGAAGGCAATGGCTAAAAAAAGGAAGAACTAACCCGAAGTTCGCACCATTATATCAGCAGTGTAGTCACGTGGGACAGAATTTGTATTGTTGGAGTCATCCATGACATAAAGGGTAATATAGTGATTTAAGCCAATAAAATCAAACGAACCCTTCAACCTTTTAGATTGTCCTTTTGTGAAGGATGGTAACCTCGAACCCACTATTTTCTTCATTATCGAAGGGTATTCTCCAAAAGCTAAAGGATCTAAAATCCTGATGTTGCATGAAAAATTATATTATGAAGATTGATAAAGAGACAAGTAGATATGAGAGATTTTTCTTTATTTAGTGGAATGAAGTAGTAAAGCTATGCAAGTGTGCATTATTATGAAAGGTTCCTCTAATCATGGAAACTGAAATAATGAAGTATATCTTAGAGTAAAAACACTACCAATCACATTTGTTAAATGTAAATGTTCCTCTCTGTAAAAGTTTATACTTCTGCAAATGAATATACCCTTATATGTGATTTTGATTTGATTTCAAGGAGATGCTTTACTTCTATTGATTTTACCTCAGTTTAAGTCAATTTTAGAGTTAGCCCTAAATAGTCAATTAAGAAGAAGATAAATTAAGAACATAAGGCTTCTCAATTTGGTATGCATAAACAAGTTGTCAGTCCTTGGACTATACTCTTGGCATCTGTGGATTAATGAAAAATTTAAAGGATCTATTATAGTCACATACCAACCAATAAAAAAATCACGAAATCTGCGGACAGCTTTTTCATCAGCAGCTGAGTCTGAAAAAGGGCGAAGCCCCAAGGTATAAACATTGATTCCTACCTTTCCCTTTTGCAATTCCTGCTTGTGTATAGAGGTCATTAGCATTCCTGGCACTACAAATGTCTGGTACTAACTGGCAGGTATAAATCGCAGAGGTGGTCTTTTTATGCTGGAGCACACAGGTACAGATTGAAAGCGATACAACGAAGGAACCAGTGAATCTTGGGTTAAACATTAATCATACAGTCATACAAGTGTTGGTGTTTCTGGGGCTATAGATGGGTCCAAAGAAGGTTAACAAATTCGAGAGTTTATCATAGAATTGTATTAGCAGGCATAACCCAATCCTATAGTGAAATAATCTAATATTAGTAGTTTCTTAACTAGAAAAAAAAATTTGTCAGTCTGTCCACAGTTGTGACATTATCCAAACACAAAAGGAAGAAATACAACCAATAGATATCAAGCCCCTAATATGACATGGCATTTCTACAATCTAGTATGCTATTTGAAGTTTTGAACTGTTTAGAGCTAATGTGACTAGTTAGCTGGTCCAAGCTGGGAACGGCATTACTTAAAGTCAGACCCAATTACATTCTGAATTGGATATACACACTGAGCCTTTTTTTTCCCTTTAAGAAAAAAAGGAAACATGGAAGAATATAAAAGCTCACATAATATTTAGTGTGATAGAGATTGTACACGGAGGCATGAGCCAAGAGGAGGTTGTGCATAACAATGTAAGGTTCAACGGCAGAATTCCCAATGGTGCAATGTATGACACCAAACGGATTTGAACAGTGGGATGGTGGCCAGCTGCCTTGGTCATAACCGGCAATGCTTAGAATGTTTGGTTGTGCCATGGTTGTCCAGTACTTGACCCTGTCACCGAACTCTCGAAAACAGACATCAGCATAAGCTGTGAAGTCGTCTCTGTAAATATCATATTTCAATAAGGTATGATTAGAGGTTAGAGAGGATTTCAAAAAAGATTTGTTAAGTAAAATAATTTGGTTCTAATCAGCCTGCTTATGTGTTCAATTGTTGCTGTTTGCCAACATTTGTGGTAAGGTTCACGAACCAGCCATATGCAAGACTATTAATGGGAGAAAATTATTTTATATTGGTCAGGTGGCACTGTGGCAGACCCTTCAACAAGCATCATGTTGACCAACTAGTTTCTCTTCAAAATGTCAGCTGACAAAGTTTATTTGTTAATACTTAATAGTATCCAAAAACATTGCTACAAAAGGTTTAAAAAATTACACAAGGAAAAATGACATTCTGTTTTTAATTTCTACATCTATGTTCAATTTTATTCTATTTTGGCATTGACACTACGCCGTTGGGCCCTCAAAAACAAAATATATTCTATTTGTGTATTCAACTTTATTCAACATGGAAAAATGACATTTTAGTTTAGCCTTCTTTTTGAACAGTCGTGCAGAGAAAAATAAATAAATATATAGAGATCTTACATAATTTTGGGGCTCAGCCAGCCGTAGTACTTATCCTCTAGGCTTTGAGGTAAGTCAAGTTGGTAAAGCATTACATGAACTTGAATTCCTGCTTTTTGTTGAAAGACTCTGATCTTAAAAAAGATCAAGTAACTTTCGATTTGTTTAGTATTATTTTATTTTTAAATTACCTTGGTTTAGGAGCTCGTTTATCAGATTGTTGTAGTATTCTACTCCTTTAGGATTAATCTCTCCAGTTTCAACTATATATGCAATAAAAAAAATAAACAAAGGACTTTAGCATCCCATAAGATGTTTTGATGCTTTGTATTTTACATACAAGTAGCAATTGCAATTGTATATAAAGCTTGATGGTGCAATCAGAGACATATATATTAGACTTATGCAAACATTTTTTATTATTTTTTTTCATGAGTACCAAAGATGAGCCTAGACCAGGATATGGAGAACCGATATGCCTCTAGACCCACATCTGCCATCAGCTTGACATCTTCCTGAAATTTGAAAGCATGCTATTAAACTAAATAATAACCCAAAGAGTTACTATGCTGGCACCCACTTTTCTCCCATCATCATCTTTTGTGGGTGGTTAATTTGGGCTGCATATAAATATATAATACAATGCTAGCCTTCAGGAGCTATACCTATATGTACCGTGGGTGCTCCATGTAGACATGTCTATGAAACAGTTTTAATACCTTGCAGTGGCACTCTCAGAGGCAATTCATCGAGCACTTCGTGTGCATTCAAGACCATGGCCCACCATAAACATATAATTTAATTACTACACGAGTGCAAGTTTAAACTAATTAACTACTAACTATACACACCGAGTCACAGACCCTTCAAATTAAAAATTAAAAATTAAAAATTAATATGCTCGAAGAGAGCAAGAAACAAGCTACACAGACGGGCACCATACAATAGGAGAGAATCATAAATTCATAATGAAAGATCCGACATTTTTATCAGTAAGAACCTAGGTGGGCTAATTTGGGCCGGACTGTCATAAAATCTATGAAAAGCCCACAGTTATATCCTTATATCGGTAATATGACATGATAATTTCTCGTTTCTTGAAATAATGACATTATAAATTGATAATTCTTATATTTTATATATTTCTTTCTGGTATTTTAAGCACTTAATTAGGCAATATACCTTATATTTGTGGTACCCATCCGCAGCAACATCACCAGTACTTTTGCCAGGCACCATTCCTGAATTACAAATGGATTATTTATTTCATTTGTTTTCCCTTATTTTATTAAGAGACGTCCCTAGGCCTATATGGATTAAATCAAAAACAAAATTACACATTACAAGCTTCCATTAAAATGGATTTATACATGAGAGAAAAAATATTTAATTGGGTTTGCCTACCACGATTAAGTTTTCTAAGTGTGGGTGTCACAGAGATAAGAGTATAAAGATATACTTGAATGGGTATAATTATCCCAGATGCTGTCACTCCTAAAATCCTCATGTGCAGCCCCTTCTACCTATGTATTCACAACAGTAACTTTCAAGTTAGAAATAAAATTCCTCCAAAAAAAAGAACAATAAATTATATTCAGAAATAAATTTTCTTTGGTGGGATAAATATGGTTTACATAATTTTATCAAATATTATATTCACAAATAATTTTCTAATGACACCCCTTAATAATGTGTTAACATGTACACGGCCTAGATGACTGATGAAATTTTTTTTCATACTTACACCTTACCAATAGAAAAAAAAAAAACTATTGGTACACGCATGCAAACAGTTTTTTTTTTTTCAAATGAAAACATAACACCAAAATTGTTATAATAAAGTTGAAAATAATAAAGAATAATAGCCAAAAAAGAGTAGCAATTTACCTGATAAGCGGAGGTGGCAGAACCAAAGACGAAATCAGAAGGGAAATCAGACCGTGTAAATTCCAATTCCAATCCAACGGATCTTTCTATTTCCAGTAACAAGAAGCAGCAAAGAACTCCAACCAAAGAGCGCTCTCTCTTTCTCATTTGCATCTTTCTCCAGTGACAGAGATCGAGAGAGAAGAAGAAGAAGTTAGTAACACCAAAAGAGAAATTTAAACGCACTCCCTTGCTATAAAAAATAGCAGATGTAATAAAAGAAAAAAAAAAGTCTGAGAAAAGTCAGAGAAATGACAGCGACAGACTAGGGGGGGAGCTAAAAAAGCATCGATGGCAGCAGTTATTTATGATAATATAATGAAAAACGAAGCATATCAATAAAAGATTAAGACCATTTCCAAACCATATATATCTGTTAGAATATCAATCAAACTTCCACAAAAGAAACAAAATAAAAGATTGTTGGGTTTGCGGTGTATAAGTATCTCTTCTATTATGAGAAAATGGAGACGATGGCACCTTTGTGATTTTGTCTCCTTCCAGTGAGGACTTTGTAGATTATTTTAATTTTTTTTATGTATACTAGATTCGTCTCGCTAGTTTTTATTGGGCCGTTTGGATCGGTTAAAAATAAGAGGACTAGACGGAAAATATTAGAAAGTGTGTAATTTTTTTCTTAATCATTTTTATTATTCTTTGCGACAGCTCTTTATGACCAACCCTGTAACGAACGAAAAGCTGTAAAAAAAAAACCTAAAAAGTAGCATCACAACGTGCCGCACGAAAGAAAATCCATCAAGTTACCACGAAAGCTCGCTATATGTAAATTATTGTGTGAATTTATGTGTCGGGTCCCTTATAAATTATCGTGTGACTTTGCTGGCTGGCCGACATTCAACTTGGTTCAGCCGGACGGATGAAAACACGATTCTGCGACAAAAAATTCTTGCAAGCTCAGACGCATTATCTCAATCTTGTAAATAATAAATTTATATTTATTCATTACACAAAAAGGTCGTAAAAAAGCCACGGAAAATCTTATATATTCAGATGTTTGATGATTCATGTATGATTGTCACGGTCCCGGCCACAACCCGCCAACGAAAAGTCCAATGCTAACTTATGGTCATGGATAACCAAGAATGTAACTCTTGCATCTGCTTTTGATTTTAAGAAAATAATAATAATAAATTAATCAGCGCTCTCTGTGTAGAAACTTGTTTTTTAACCTTTTTATTGTGAGATGATTTAATCGGGCAGTTGGAAAGATGTGGGGACAATCAAATTATCACCACAGTTAAGGCTTGAAGTTGGTTTATGATGACAAGACAAAATGTGCTTGTTTTCTTGGTTCCATTACATGTTATCCTGTTTTGGAGCTTGGCACGCTTAGGCTTGTGAGGTCGAGTGGTTATTGATCTTTTAATTTACACGACTATGGCATTGGTATGTTAGTGGATTAAATATCTTATCGATGCTAGTGAAAATTTTGACCGCACATGAGTGTTCGACAAAATGCCTAACTGAACTTCTGTTTTTGAAATTAAATCCAAAACAAATTGGTTTCTTTGTTAATCGTTGTTTTGGCAGTAATGATACACAATTCATGATGCAGGTGCTGTGGAGATGCAACAAGATGCGAGATGCATGGATCAGAGGAAGCTTTGCTACATAGACTGTTGAGAAAGCAAGGGCAATCTGCAATAATTACTCATTCAGTATTTTTCTGTATACAACAACGTTTGGTTTTATATAATTAATCTTAGCTTATTGGTAGTGCATAGTAACAATTAAAAGGAACGTTTAAATAGGTAAATGTCAAAAGAAAAAAATGTCTAATCCTGGATTAGCTAAATCAGATAATAACAATATGAGAAGACTAGATCGACCGTAATAGAGATACAATTTCAATCTAATGTAATCAGACCGAAATCTAGGCTGACATTATACAATCTCAGTCAATTAATTGTAAACAAAATCACTGCCCTTCGTATTGGTCTACGAGTGATCATACAGTCTTATATCACTTACCTTAATTATAAAATAATAATAATAATAATGCAAGTAGATGTACATCATTCATGCCAGAGGACAATCAACGCCTTCCCCATAATAATTTTATTTAATTAGTCCATAATTTCCCTCTTATTATGTTTTCCTATTGTACAAAATGGAATTATTGAATCTATAGCATTTTGATGATCCGATGTTAATATCTGATCTATATTTATTAAGAAATTAGCCAATAACTAAAATTATTGCTCTGCCTGATACTTTTCATTTGGCATGGCCAACATTGAATTTGTGCTTCTATTTCTTATGAAATTTGAGTACCAATGAGCTGAGAGCTTCGGCCTTCTTGTTTTCTCTTCAGAATCAAAATCTACCCAGAATAGGCCGAAAGTTGTTTCATATCCCCCCAGGAATTCAAAGAGATCTATGAATGACCATAAGAAGTACCCTCTTACATCAACGCCATTCCTTGATTTCAAAAAAATTGGAAAAGAATACATCATTAGCATTTTGGGTTAAACTAAAGGTGAAATGCTGTTCAATCAAAATACTTGATATAAAATATGGCTCTGATTAATTATGAGCGAATTCAGGCTAACATATTGGATAGTGGTTGAACGGACGGTACGGCTGATGCTTAAATACCTAAATATAAATGGTGAAGTAATTACAAGACCAGAAAAATCATGTATTCCCTAATTAGGAACAGGAGCTATGTTATGAGCTTTGATTGGGAATAGAATACAGAGAAGGGATAAGAGAGATAGAGATAAAGAGAAAGATTGTTTGTTATTGATTTCTGCTTAATTTCTCATACAATACTTCAGCTCAATATATAGAGCATTTCTAATATGGAAATAACTAAAAATACAGCAACAATCATAAACTAAGGAAAGATGCATAATAAGGAAAGATACATAATATCAGATTATATCTAATAAATCTGATTTTAATGGAACTAGAATCTAAATTATATAATCTATTATATTATTTTCTTGGCTCATAACATTTCCCCCCTCCATGAGATTCAGCTTGTCCTCAAGCTGAAAAAAATGCAAATATTATCCAGGCGCTCCATAGATAGTCAACAATGATGAATTCTCATATTCATCATCGTTCATGACTAGTAGAAAGAATAGCAGTTTGCACTTATGGCTCTTTGTGTATTGCTCATCACAGTTGAAGCACAAGCCCTTCTGTTGTTGTCTCTCAGCCATCTTAGTTGGATTGAGGTGGCATGAAGAACGTTGATTAGGTCCAGATCCTGATAGTGAAAGTATCACAAGCATTTTAGGAGGTTTACGAAGAACACTAGTGATAGGGGTCGTGTGGGCTAAGCTTATGTCATGTTGCACGCCAAATGGTTTATGTAACTTGACATCGGTGCGAAGAAAATCGGAGAGACCAGCGGTTAAGACGTGCATCTTTTGAGTTGGAGTAACTAAATCAGCAATGAAAACATCCATCTGTTGAGTTGGAGAAACTAAATCAGCGGTGGAAACGTGCATTTGTGTTGAACCAGATTGTGGATGATGGTTCTCACCGATTTTAGAAGGGTTCTCCAATGCGAGCAAACGACCTTCAACTTTACTCAGGAGACACATGATTTCGTTATGGCCCTGAAGGAGCTGTTGGAAGGCGACAACGACATCGAAGGATGGGGTCTTGTCATTGGACATGTTGATTGGTTTGGATCGTTTTGGCTCTGATACCAAATTGTTATGAGCTTTGATTGGGAATAGAATACAGAGAAGGGATAAAAGAGATAGAGATAAAGAGAAAGACTGTTTGTTATTGATTTCTGCTTAATTTCTCATACAATACTTCAGCTCAATATATAGAGCATTTCTAATATGGAAATAACTAAAAATACAACAACAATCATAAACTAAGGAAAGATGCATAATAAGGAAAGATACATAATATCAGATTATATCTAATAAATCTGATTTTAATGGAACTAGAATCTAAATTATATAATCTATTATATTATTTTCTTGGCTCATAACAAGCTATCACATGTACCACAATGAAATATGCAAATGGCTATTGCTACCACGCCTTCAAAAAGAAATATGCAAATGATACTTATCAATTAGGATGAAGAAGATAATTCATGTACATAAATCGACAAGGATGAACAAGAGATCAGTAAGTTGGCCACTTTAGAAGAAAAGACAGGATTCATTCCTACATTGTTACTCCTAGGTGCAGTATTCCCACTTCAAAAGGAGAAGGTTCTAGATACCTGATAGCATGAAGAGTGCCTCTGATAAAACTGCTGACGTACTCGATCCTCTCTGTATCTTCTAGACTACTGTTCCATGCCAATCCTCGACCTAATTGTAAATATACAGAAGGACAAAGAATTAATTAACCAAATCTGCTTTACAAGGTACAGGAATTCATATCTTATAACTCAGAGAAATATGTAGTTTTGTACTAAGTAGAACTTACCATTTTCTTGGACATATATAGGAGGATTATTGTAAGCTTCTTTTAGATATTTGAGTGTATCTTGCAATCCATCAGGATCTGGTACTATATTTCTCATATCTGGAGTATACTGAAATCAAATTGTGATGATCACACACTTAATTCAAAAAAGATATGTTGGAATATAAGTGAAGTAAGCTGTATTTCAACTATCAAACCACCCAAGCTTGTAAGGAAGTACCTGGCCACCTGGTGTTACATTTTGGCTATCTGCATCAAAAAATATATCAACATAACACACATTTTACCCAGAAATTGTTCTTGAAGAAAGGAATGGTTAAAAGAAAGGAAGAACTAACATGAAGTTTGCACCATCGTATCAGCAGTGTAGTCATGTGGGCCAGAATTTGTATTGTTGGAGTAATCCATGATATAAAGGGTTATATAGTGGTTTAAACCAATAAAATCAAAAGAACCCTTCAACCTTTTGGATTGTTGTTTGGTAAAAGTTGGTAGCCTCGAACCCACTATTTTCTTCATTATTGCAGGGTAGTCTCCAAAAGCTAAAGGATCTATGACCCTGATGTTAAATGAAAATATCTTTTACGAAGATTGATAAAATAGACAAATAGATATGAGAGGTTTTTCTTTATTTAGTAGAATGAGGAATAAAGCTGCACATAACTATGCAAGGTTCCTTAATGAAAACTGAAATAGTGAAGTATAAAAAAAGTCTAAGCCTTTTATCCCAAACAAGTTGGGGTAGGCTAGAAATGACACCCCGACCCTGGCCATTTCTTGTATATATGGCTAGAAATGCTGAAGTATATCTTAGAGAAAAAATATTACCAATCACATTTGTTAAATGACTTAAATTTAAATGTTTCTTTCTCTGTAAAAGGTTGTACATCTGCAAATGAGTATTCCATTATATCTGATTTTTGTTTTGAACTCATGGAGATGCTTTACTTTTATTGAATCATTTAACCTCAGTAATCAATTTTACTGTTAGCCTAAATTGTAAATCAAGAAGACAAATTAAGAACAGCTACAAAAGAAACTAAGACATAAGTACATCCCAAATTGGTACATACTACCATGATACAAAAACACACTGTCAGTCTTTGGACTAGACTTTTCGTGTCTGTGAATAAATGAGAAGTTAAAAGGATCAAATTATAATCACATACCAACCAATAAAAAAATCACGAAATCTGTGGACAGCTTTTTTGTCAGAAGCTGAGTCTGAAAATGGACGAAGACCAAATGTATAAACATTGATTCCTACAATTCCCTTTTGCACTTCCTGCATGTGCAAAAAGGTCATTAGCATTACTGGTACTACAAATGTATAGTACTAATAGGTATAAATTTCAGTTGTGGTCCACTTCATGCTGGAGCACACAGCTACCCAATTGTTACATCAAAACACATTAAAAGGAAGAATATGCAGCCAATAGGCGTAAAACCCTAATATTGACATGGCATTTCTACAATTTGGAATGCTTATTTAAACTTACTATATTAGAGCTGATGTGACTGGTTTAGCTGGTCCACGTTGAGAGTACCCAATTATATTCTAAAATAGATTATTGACCCTGAGCAACTAGAAAAAAAGGGAAAAATGAAAAAGATAAAAGCTCACATAATATCTAGTGCGATAGAGGTTGTACACTGAGGCATGAACCAACAGGAGGTTGTGCATGACAATGTACGGCTCAATAGTAGAATTCCCAATGGTGCAATTAATGATACCAAAAGGATTTGAACAGTGGGATGGTGGCCAGCTGCCTTGGTCATAACTGGCCATGCTTAGAATGTTGGGTTCTGCCATGGTTGTCCAGTACTTGACCCGGTCACCAAACTCTCGAAAACAGACATCAGCATATACTGTGAAGTCATCTCTGTGAATATCATGTTTTGACAAGGTAATAAGATTAAATGTTAGAAAGCAGTTCAGAAATGTTTTTTAAGTAAAACATTTGATATAATAAGCTGATTATGTTTTTGTTGGTTGCTGTTAGCCCACACATGTGGTGAAGTCAGTAAAGCCTGATTACGTCCCTGTAAAGACCTGCTTTTGTACCTTATACTCCATTAGATCTCAAATCATTTTAGTTAAGCCCTCTTTACAAATTGTTGTGCTGAGAAAACATGAAGGCATTTAAATAAATAGAGATCTTACATGATTTTGGTGCTCAGCCAGCCTTGATACTTATCCTCTAATCTTTGCGGTAGATCAAGTTGGTAAAGCATTACATGAACTTGAATTCCTGCTTAATATATAAGGACTCTGAGTTCAAGAAAAACCAAATAACTTCTCATTTGCTTAGCATTATTTTCTTTTTAAATTACCATGTTTTAGGAGCTCGTCTATGAGATTGTTATAGTATTCCACTCCTTTCGGATTAGAGTAATGCTAGAATCAAACATATAGGACGTCAAACACGATCCAAACGCAGCATATTAAAATTTCAAACGGTCGATCCAAACCGCTCAATATGATCTCTATATTAAAATATCTTTGATAATCAAATTTTATATTTTTTCATATTTTCTAACTATTTTTTTCGAATTTTCAAAATTGAAGGGTTCAGAACTTTTTAGATTGAGCATATTGAAAAATTCCAAAAAAATAGTAAAAAAATTTGAAAAAATATAAAATTTGGTCTCCATGAAGATTTTATAACACAGAACAATTTGAGCGGTTTGGATCGGCCATTCCAATTTTAAAAATTAAAATTTCATCGCGTTGGACAAGTGTACGTGTCCTATATGTTTGACACTAGCAACTCCCTTCGGATTAACCTCTCCAGTTTCAACTATGCAACGAGGAATAAATAAAAAACGACATTAACATATCCCATATGAGGTTTCGATTGTTTGTATCTTACTTAATTAGAGGTAGCAATTCCAATGGCATGTAAATCTTGATGGTGCAATCGGAAACATCTTAAAATTATGCATACTTTTTTTTTTAGGGCCAGCAAAATCTGACAATTTTCATTAATAAAAAAAAAAGTTTACAAAATATCAGAGCAAAATTTAAAAAAGAGCAAAACCGGTGCCAACACCCGGTACCAGCAAAATTATGCAAACTTTTTGTATAATATTTTTCTAGAGTACCAAAGATGAGCCTTGACCAAGATATGGAGAACCGATATGCTTCTAGACCAACATCTGCCATAAGCTTTACATCTTCCTGAAATTTGAAAGCATATTGTTTATCTAAAAAATAAACCAAAGAATCATAAAGTCGCCACCTAATTTTTTCCCTGTTATTATCTTTTGTGGGTGTTTAATTCAGGCAACCTAGCACGATAGGTAGTATCAGTACTTACTTGGCCAGTTGGCCTCATACAAAAAGATGCTAGCCATTAGGTATTGTACCCACACGTACGTATCATGGGTGTTCCATAGTAGCATGCCTATGAAACAATTTCAACTTTTTGTGATGGCATTCTCAGAGACTATTCATCAAGCACTTCGTGTGCATTCAAGCATCACCCACCATAAATACATGATACACATACAAGTTCAAACTAATTATACGCACAAAAATCCCCTCCAAAAGGGGCCGTTTGGATCAAGTAAAAATTTGAGAAATTTTCTATTCCTAAGCATAAATTTATTATAAACAATTCAAACTCTTCACAAAATTATATACTTTCAAATACTTTATATCTAAGAATAAAAAATTCCTCATATTCCTAAGCGATCCAAACGGTCCCTTAAAACATAAATATGCTTAGGGAGAACAAGAAACGAGCTAGACAGGAGCGGCATGCAAATAATGCAATAGGAGAATCATATAATAAAAGATCTAACATTTCCAAAGTAATGAACTAGGTGGTAGGCCAGACAGTCATGAAAGATTAAAAAAGCCTTCAAGTATATGACATTATGACATAATAATTTTTTTATTAATGACATGATAAATCATTATTAAAAAAATTATTATGTCATAATAATTCTTGAATAGCGTAGTAACAGAGCTCTTGGTCAAGTGACAAAGAACAATCCATCTTAGTTGAAAGATCGCAAGTTCGAAATCGGATTGGAGGCTCTTTTATAAACATTTAATTTAAAAATAAGTCACGAGGCTTAGATTCCAATATATCTTAAAAAAAAATTTCTTGAATAGGAATTATATATAATAAACCTTATATTTGTGGTACCCATCGGCAGCCACATCAGCTGTACTTTTGTCCGGCATCATTCCTGAATTACAAATAGTAAAATATATTATTTGTATTTTATTTTTTAAGAAACGTCTCTAGTCCAATGTGGATTAAATCAGAAACAAAATTACATACATTACAAGCTTCCACTAAATTGGATTTATACATGAGAGAGAGAGTATATTTTGTGCTTACCTACCTCGCTGAAGTTTTCTAACTGCGGGTGTCACCGAGATTAAAAAAAAAAAAAGTAGGAAAAAAAAAAGTACCTGAATGGGTAAAAATATCCCAAATGCTGTCACTCCTAAACTCTTCGTGTGCAGCTCCCTCTACCTATGTATTCACGACAATGAACTTAATTTTAGCAATAAAAGTCCTCTAAAAAATAATAAGTTATATTCACAGTTAAATATGTTTAAATATTCTGAAAAATTATAGAAAATTTACTTTGGTGGAATAAATATATTTTAGATTTTTTTAATCAAAATTTTGGCTTTCTTCATATCTTATTTTTATTTGATAATTTTATTAGGTCGTCATTGTGAAATAACTATCACTGATAATATCTCAGTTTTCTAACAAAAAATGGGTATAATGGCAACCATAGTAAAATTTGTTATAATTAATAATATTAAAAATTAATAATATTAATTATTTATTAAGTGCCCTATATGATTTAATTTGAACCAAGTTCATTTATGAAATATAATTAAAGGGTGCATTGATTTTGATGGAAAATCAATGGACCAGATTTATTCAGATTTGATCCCTTCAAATTACCTTAGTTTTTATTCTGAAATTTTATTATAAAGTGACACATTTTCCCATTTTCTTTTTCGCCAATAAAGAAATCAGAAAATTTCAGAAAAACACCATTATTTTTCTGCCATCATTTTGGACTAAGGAAAACCGGAGAAGAACAAATTTCCGCATCAAGATGTCTTCTATACAAAATTGTAAGTTCTAACTTATGATTTATTAATTTTTATATGAAATACATGATCATTAAGGATATTAATTAAATATTATGATGAATTAATATTTTACGCCTAACAAAATTATGTACGTACCGGACTTGTTGAGTGATGAAAATATAACACTAAATTATCAAACTCAAACATGAAAATAAAGATGAACATGAGTTAAAACTTGGAAGTGCATGTACCTGATAAGCGGAGGTGGCAGAACCAAAGACGAAATCAGAAGGGAAATCAGACCGTGAATAATCCAATCCAACGGCTCTTGCTATTCCTAGTACAAACAAGCAGCACAGCACTTGGAAGACAAAGCGCTCTCTCCTTCCCATTTTGAACAGATAGAGATGTATTTGAGGAAGAAGATGTTTGGAATGAGTTGAATTGTATTCTCTCTCTATCAATTACAATTACACTGTCAAGTTTGTATATATAGGTTGAGCTGAACTGAACTAACTTCACTATTACAAAATAAAGCTGGCAATAAATGATTGCTAATCAAAGGTTTAAATAGCGAATTCGTCGCGAACATGCGAATGTCATAGCGGATAGCGGGAACGGCCGCTATCGGACCATAGCGGACTTGGAATTCATATATGTAAAAAACATAAAACACTTATAACAACAATAGTAAATTGGTCGGGTGGTTGTTGCATTGGATTGTTTAGCCCTATAGGGGTGTACAGAAAAAATTAAAACCCTCCGACCCGACCCGTACTCTAACGGGTTCAATCATTATCCGGGTTGGTTTGGGTTTTAATTTTGCTAACCCGTTATAACTGGGTCGGGTTATGCTTTTTATTCAAATAATTCGGGTACAAACCCGACCCGTTTAATATCTGATCGGATATACAATATGTATACACAAAGCCATAAAATAATTCGCATTTACTTTTCACTTGATCCCAATGTAATACGTAGGGCTGTACAACAAAATTAAAAACCCGTCCGACCCGTTTAATCCGTCCGACCCGATCCGTATTTTAACGGGTTCAAATATGATCCGGGTTGGTTCGGGTTTTAATTTTACTAACCCGGTACAATTGGGTTGGGTTATATTTTTCTTTAGAATAATCCGGTGTAAACCCGACCCGTTTATTTTTATTGATATGATGTAATTTGTATTGCATAAATATTATTGGCAGAGACATTAAAACTGATATAATTTACATAAAAAACTGGTATACATGTTCAAAGATAGGTAGCGTAGGCAAATACGGATTTAAATTCACTTCATTAGTTTTTAATGAAAACTACGTACATACGTACGTATATTACAAAGGATGAATTTTTAGTTTTTACCGCACAAATCAGTAATATTTACATCACAATAAAAAAAAAAGATTGCTTATAACTTCCTATGTACAACTTTATTTATTTATTTATTTATTTATTTATTTTGATAACAAAACTTGGAACCATGATACTTTTAGACTACTATCCCATTTACTAAAACTAGTATATGTACAGTGGCAAAAATATGAATACGGAAGGAGGATGCAGTACATATTTTTTAAGTTTATAGCAAAAACATAAGCAGCTACATATGAAGTGAATTTAACCTAAGCTGTTTTATTTTTCTCTTCATTTTTATTTAATTAATATTGTCAAATTTATTTATGTAAAATACAAATCATAATCCGTTCAACCCGGAAACCCGTAAAAACCCGTAGATTAAAATTTATATGGGTTGGGTTGGATTACGGGTGGATCAACTAATGGAATTTTTTAACCCGGTATATTTGGGTTGGATTAAAATATTGATAAAAAATTACAAACCCGTCCGTTGTACAGCCCTAGTAATACGCCTCGTGTTCTTTCGTCTCGTAGCCAGAGCGCAAACCCTAGGCCAGACGCTGTGACTCCTCGTCTGTTTAAAATTCTGTGACTTTTTTTTTCTTGTATAGTATAGCTCTAGGCTCTGGCGATCAATAGATTTACATAAGAACAGAGTAGCAGAGCATGATCGATACTTACATTAAATTAACTTTAGCAAACCTTGACTTTCGCAATCTCTAAATTTTTCTAATTGATTTAGTTAATTTTACTTTGAAATCAGCTTTTGATCGAAGTTTTTGTGTTTTCAGCGATCAGTTAATGAAAGAAAGGCCGATTTGTTTACTTTGTTTCAAAATCAAAGATGCGATTTATTTTATACTTTATGTATATATTGTGGTTTATTTAAAAATCAGATGTGGTTAAATTTTGAAAACAGATGCGGTTTAATTTATATTGTCATGTATGATACCATCATGAAATCATTGAAATGATTGTAAGTAGATTTGGAATAGTTACTGAGAAAGATTCAAAACAAAAGGCTTAAGTTAGGGAAAAGAACATCTGCTCTACTACTTTCTCTGCATCCTAGTTAATAAGTTGTCAATTTTATTTGTATTATATATAAATTCAACCCGTTTAACTCGGAAATCCGTAGATAAAAATTTATATGGGTTGGATTGGATTACGGGTGGGCCAACTAAAGAAATTTTTAAATCCGATATAATTAGGTTGGGTTGAAATTTAATAAAAAATTGTGAACCCGTCCGTTGTACACCCCTAAGCCCTGATGTGAGTTCGATTCCCACCTTAAACATTTTAATGCAACAATTTTGTTGTCCGGTTTCAACAACAACCTTTTAGTCCCACATGGGGAACCGAATTTCTAGAAGAATTGTATATAAGAGTGGGTCGTATTGAGGCACTAGGCATTTAACTGGTTTTGCACGCGTGTCAGCGCATTGGACTGGAGGGTTGTACACGCGTGTGGGGACTATGGAGTTAAGTACTTGACACGTGGCATTGAGGTTTACCGCTATGTTGCGCCATATGCCGCTTAATATTAATACTAAAATATCGCGCGCTAAATTCCGCTACGCCGCGCGCTATCAGACACGCCGCTAATTCTGTAGCGTGCTAGCGGTCGAGCATACAGAACCGCTATCTCGGCGCTATAGCGGCCGCGAGAGCTGATATTTAAACCTTTGTTGCTAATCACAGTCTATTTAGCTAATTGACATATCAGTGTAACAGAAAACATTAACTAATGAATCTAATCAGTCTTCTTGAGAGAATAATCAGTGTCAGACACAGGCACAGCTTAATTTGTGCAGTTGTGTAACACATTTCCATCTTTCTACCGTGAGAGATGAAGAAACTAGTAAAACTAATGGAAAAACTCCTTTCAATGCACACCCATGTTATAATGGGTGCGTTTGGATCGTTGGAAGAAAGAGAAAGAAGAAGAAAAAAAAAATTATAAACAATCTAAACTCTTCACAAAGTTACACACTTCTCAATACTTCTTTCCTTCTTTTCTTATTCTCACACCTATCCAAACGCACCCAATAAAATCTTTTATAGAGATTAGAGAGCTAAAAGGCCAAGGTGACGCAAGGATGTGAGAAATGACACGACGGTCAAGCGACCTATACTATTAGCATTGCTCAAAGTTGTTTGTGATAATATAATTAATAAAGAAAGCGCATTTACGTCAATAAAAGACTAGTACACCACACCATACATATGTAAGACTACTAATCCAACTTCCACAAATTAAAACACAACAAACGAAGAGGTTGATTGGTTTGCGCTTGTGCAGTGTTGCATCGTTTCTTCTCTAAGGCTCCGTTTGGATGTGTTGAGAATAAGTAGAAAGAAGGAAGAAGGGAAGAAATTTATTGGAAAGAGATAAATTTATTGGGAAGTGTGTAACTTTTGTGAAGAGTTTGGATGGTTAGGAATAAATTTATTGAAAAAAATTTCTTATTTCTTATTCCTTCTTCCCACTTCCCACCATCAAAATTTCTTATTTCTTATTTCATTTAGAAAACGATATGAAATTTCATGCCACAAACCGTTCCGTTTAATATAAACGAAACGGCATAACGTCAAACATTGCCGTTGACACCCCCTACAAACACAGCCTAAATGGAGAAGGGTGGCACTTTTGTCTCCTTCCCGTGAGGACTTGGTAGATTCTTTTTTATCTTTTATGTACAGTAGATTCTTTTTTTTTAGAGAGCTTATATGTACACTAGATTCGTCTCGCTAGCTTTTACCATTCTTAATCAACTTTAATTTTCTCTACGGACGATGTTTATGGCCAACGGTGTAACGAATGAAAAGTTGGACGAAAAAAAAGGTAACATCGCAACACGCCCCACCAAAGAATGCACCGGCACCGCACCCAGCCAAAAAAATCCGGATACCTTATGTGTCGGACTCCGTATAGATTATCGTGTGGCTTTTGTAGTTTACAAATTTAACTTGCTTCAGCCGGACGGAAGACACAATTTTGCCACAAAATCTTACAAGTTCTGAGGCATTATCTTAATCCTGTAAACTTCATGTGTCGAGTAGCTAATAAATATAAGTTTATCCAATATAACAGAAGTTAGTGAAAACGGGCACAGAATATATTTAATTGCTCGGTTAGTGAAACATCCGATCATTTGTTATTATTATAATATTGTTTAACATTAGACGTTAAATGTATGGTTTATTAGGACAGTGTTCGGTCACGGCCACAGCTCGCTGATGCAAGGTTGAACGTCACTTACATTGGATCATTTTTCAATAAAAGCATAGGAAACCGTCCAGGTGAGGTAACGTAATTTCTGTGAGACAGGTGAAACCTGAGTCGGGGCGACTTATGCTATGTCCTGACAAATACGAAACCAACCACAGTTTTGTTTCTTTGCTCAAGAGTCCTATGGTGTTTTGATTTTTTGGGGGAAAATGAGTGGCATTGACTATTTGATAATATTTTCTATGTTATCTTATTTTTAAATAAATAAATTATGAATAATATTATTGGTATTCTGGATTAATTATATACAGAAAGACTTTTCTTAACGTGATTTAGTTAGCATTTGGGTTGAAAATATTAACGGTTCAAATTTTTTTTTTTTCATTTCCGAACAGTTGATTCAAGCTGCTTAATACGATAATCTACATTTTGCTGTTTTTTTATTATTTATTGGCTTTTTAAAAATCGCCCTTTTGTTATATGAAAAAAAAATTGGAAAGATCGAAAATAATTTTTGGTTGAAAAAAAAATAGTAAAATAAAATAAAAATTGAAATTTTGGTTTATTTTTTATGATTTAGATGTAGATTTAATTATTTATCTCAAATTGGTTGTTTTAACCTCCACATGTAGTGTGATTGTTTCCCTTTGCAAACTGGCACTGAGAGAACAAAAGGTGCTGCAGTTTAAAAAAAAGTACAGCGAGTAAAGAGGTCAAAAATACCATTATCGGGTTGAACCAAAATCCTCGGCGGAGATTTTTTTTTTTTTCTCTCTAAGAAGTGCGGAGGTTTAGATCTCGTCCGTCCGATTAATAATGAATTCCCCGTAATTGACATCGAGATTTGTGCCATCCGGTAAGTGTTAGTGTGTTACCGTCGAGATTTAATCGGACCAATCTCTAGCCGATCCCCAGAGGCTCGAATTTTGGTCCAACAATAGCCGTGCAAATAATTTAACCTTTGAAATAAATTTAAATTCCAAGTAGCGATTTCTTTCAAAAGAAATGTTAACAGTGCACTCGACTACTGTAGCAGAAGATACGCTAGAAAAACAGTGGCGAAGCTAAGATTTTATGTCAGCAGGGTCCGTAATTTTTTTTTGCTTAAAGTATATGTATGATGTAACTTTTAATATAAACATAGTACAATAATAATTTTTAAATAAAGAGCTTTAAATAATGTGATATAAAAAAATTCATGAGAAATCAAATATATATTATAATAACAATAGAAAATCTAAAATAATATATTTAATATACAAAATAATAATTTAAAAATCAAGACAATAAAAAAATACAACAATTTCCTATGAATTTTTATTTTTCTCATAATTTTACATAATAGGTTCATTAGAAATCTTATTGAACATTTTTTTTCTATATTATAGATATATAAAGATACAAGGCATACAGATTTGGCCAGTATTCAAACCACAATATTTCTTATCTTTTGTGGCGCTCGAAATTTTTTTGACAAGAATAGTATTTATGATTTTTACTGACAGTTTTTATATAATATCCGAATTGTATTTTTTTATCTTCTGTGGTAGCTTTTGTTTATTATATCATAAAGTTCACAAAATATTATATAGACGAATCATGCAATGCACGAGATTCACGTTAGTATATATATACTACAAATAATTATTTATCCAAATATTTCATTCTATTCTAAATTTTGTCTTAATAAAATTAATTGGGGATGAATGAAGAAGACGATTAGTCAGGAACAAATGCTACTTGGGTCCCTATGCGATTTTTTAGGCGTCGTTATACGATTCAAATCAAACATGAAATGTCTAGCTGGGTCCTTCAAATATTTGAGATGGGTCCCTAACTTCTTGTGACCTTTTTTTTTTAATTACAAACAAATATACTATTAAGAATTTTTTTTTTTGAGGTGGGTCCATGGACCCACCTTGCTCCACATAGCTTCGCCCCTGGCTAGAAAGATTTGCCAGTAGATATGTTGAAGATATACAGGCATTAAAAGGGAAAGAAGATTTCGCATAGTATCTGATTGTATTTGGCATAGATAGCATCTCTGGTTGTTTTTTATTTTTCAAGGAAAAGTTTTTTGCTTTCTATATTTAGCTTAAAATACTATGTAAACTTCTTCTGATTATTTAACAGAGAGAACCCTTGTAATACGTATGTAAGGGAAAAAATTCTGATCAATAAAATTGGGAGGGAAGGAAGTTTACAGGGAGTTGTGTGTTCTGTGTGCAGATCATGTTTTCTTGACATGGTATCAGAGAATCGTATCGAACCTGGTGTTTAAAATCCTTCTTCCACCTTAATCTATTCACGGTCGGTAATGTCAGACCCACAAGACCAAAGCAACAATTCCACCGCCGCTCTCATTGAGCTGATGGCAAAGGTGTTAACTCAAATGGCAGCCATGCAAACAACCGCCATGGCAAGTCCTCAACCTATGCAAATCATACCACAACCTGCAGCACATGAAAGCAGTATTCAACCTAGTCATGTTGATGTGAAGTTTGATGGTACCAATTACTCATACTGGTGTCAATCAATGGAGATGTACATCAGTAGTCGTGATAAGATGAAACATATCACAGGAGATCCGGCCCCACCGCCTGATGTTACCTCAATAGCATACAAAAGATGGGCGACTGATGATGTTACAATAAAGCAGTGCATCATCACCTCCCTGGAACCAAAGCTTAGGGGACAGTATATTGGCTTTCCCACGGTTAAAGATGTGTGGCAGGCCCTTGCGACCACATACCATGATGCGCACGATGAGGCTCATGTGTATGCTCTTAATCGGCAAGTTATGCGTGTCAAACAAGAAGGGCGGCCTCTCAAAGAGTACTATGGTGAACTTCAAGGGCTATGGCAAGACATCGATTTCAGGTGTCCAAACCCCATGGAGCATGCCGTAGATATTAACAAGTTCAATGGGTTTATCCAGAAGATGAGAGTCTACAACTTTTTGGACGGGCTTGATGACGCACTCGATGCTGTGCAAGCACAAGTAGTGAGGTTGAAACCTTTTCCCTCGGTTCAGGAGGCTTATGGTCTTGTACGAAGGGAGGCGAATCGTCAACACATCATGATTAAAACTGACACTGATTCAAATCATATGGCTATGGTATCCAAAGGTTACAAGTCTGGTAAGGTATATGATTCTCAAAACAAAAACAATTTCTATACTGACAAAACAAAATTAAAGTGTTCAAAGTGTGGCAAGAGTCGGCATACAAGGGACCAATGTTTTGAAGTCATTGGATATCCTGATTGGTGGAAGGGTAACCGAAACAAGCTTGAGGATCGAGCCAAAGCTATGACAGCCTCTGGTGTGGCACCCGATGGCCAGGCAAGTCACCAACCAGTGCTGCCCCAACCCACCTCTCACGCTGGCCCTAAGCCTGATGAGTCTCTAGATGATGTGGACCATGCAGGTAACAATAGCATTCTTGATAATACAAAAGGAAAATGTAACTTCAGCATAATTACAAAAAATAAAGGATGGATTATTGACTCGGGTGCGACCGACCATATGACACATGACATAACTGATTTAATGAACATAATGGTTCCATGTAAAACTGGTATTATTAATGCTAATGGGGATCTTCACCCAATAACTGTTAGAGATATATCCTAGAAGCCAATATTATTAGGTTATTTCTATAGTTTATGTTATTGATGATTTCAGATCATTTGTTCTTTGATTTATTCGTTGACAGTTCATTCAGGTTGAGGATCTGAATTATAGATCACTGTTATTGTTAGAGTTATGTCCTAGAAGTCAATAATTTAATGACTTAATTATTAGTTTATGTTATGGATGAGATTTTATCATCTGTTCCTAGGTTTATTATTGACAGATCATTCAGGTTGAGGATCTGAATTGTAGATCTCTGTTGATCATTCTTTAGAATGACAATAATAAATCTAAACGGTCCATAATCTTGATAATTAACAAGGAACATTAATTATCATATAAGATTAGTATGCAAGTTAAGTGATGATTAAGTTCTACTAATCATAGGTAAAGAGTTACCAACTTAATTGCATATGTGTATGTTATGGAACATAGCACAGGACTTGACCCATCGAAATAAACATATGGATTGTGTTATGTGTCATTGTTTATTTCGTTGTGATTTTGGTTCTAAGTTTGAGATGTTTATCTTTTCCACATGAGGATAGGTTCAATAAATACTGTCTACCGCTGATTCCCGATAAGGGCTGCTATACGGACTTTATTTATGTTCTCTTGAATTGTGCGGGGAAAAGTTAATCATCAAGAAAACCGTATGTCCCTCATTAATTCACTTAGTGAGTGACGATATCTGTTTGGGCCCCTTGATGGAGATAGATTGTTTGCATGCAACTTTATACAATTATCTCTAGATCAAGAAACGTATAATCTGCAAGAATGACACATTCCTATCTTGGATTATACGATGATATCGTGCGACATAAGAATCAAAATAGAGAAACATATTTATTCTCTTATGCAGGATTGAAATATTGTAGCAGTACACTATTTATGCGAATTGGGAGTCATAACGTGTTGCTAGATACCGCTTATGATTATTGGAATTAAATAACGATTTAATTCCATGGCCAACATAGCATAAATCCTCAAAGGGTCACACAAATAGGACATTAATCACACAGTGCATTATTTATTTATTCACAGCAGTAGGTTCTGTGGAAATATGATAAGATTGATTAATTAATTATATACCGTTGCGAACCGTTATAATTAATTAAGTCAATGGATCATATAGAAATAAATTAATGCATTAACTAATCCTAAAATAATTATTAATGAGTTAATAATTAATTTAGTTCAACACTTATCAATATAAATGGTTATATTGATTAATTGGGCCGTTATTTAAATAGCAAATATATAGCCCAATTAAAGAGCAAAGTTGAGGGACCTTAATTATATGAATTAATGGTCCAAATGAAGGGGTTTAATGGCCCATAAAGGCCCATTTCGTGGCAGCCATTTATGGTGGTAGGTTGGATGGCATAGTTGTAATTATG
Organism: Rhynchospora pubera; assembly: GCA_028095005.1. Taxonomy (NCBI): domain Eukaryota; kingdom Viridiplantae; phylum Streptophyta; class Magnoliopsida; order Poales; family Cyperaceae; genus Rhynchospora; species Rhynchospora pubera. The sequence continues at coordinate 152,710,764 of CM051462.1, read as the reverse complement.
CAAGAGGTCAATTAGGTTTTGTGCTCTATATAAGGACCACTTATGAGAGCCTCCACCTATACTTTTCTCTCTCCTCTCTTCCTCCCATTCTAGGCCGCCACCTTCCTCTTCTCTCCCTCTCTTTTGCTCATGTGTTGAGCTATTTTTTCTCCACTAAATCAAGGTTGTTGATTGATGCAAGAGAGAAAACCATAGGGATTAGGCTTGTTCTTTGGGTATGCTAGCACGTACCTTGTAGAACGTGATTAATCCTCCTTGGTGGACTCGAGGGCGGTTACGAGACGTGGTGGAGACGGTGGAGAAGGCACGCCATCGATTCCCATGCCTTGGTCGAGCCCCGCGAATACGATTTCGCGGGAGGTATCGATTTCCCCTTTTTTCTCGTGTGTTTGAATAGCTTGTGTACTAGATCTTGTGTGTGCTATATTTGCTTGGTTAATTAATTGGTAATTAGCATAAAAATGAAAATTAGCACACTTTCTAACAGTGGTATCAGAGCCAGGTTGTACTTAAGCTATTTTAACACTTAATTAAGAGAAATTGGCTAATTAATGGATTAGTAGAGATGATGCGTTTGTTTGCTGTCTGGAAATGGTATTTTCTGTGTTATTTCGCGTTTTTGGATGTGATAAGTTATTTGGAAGATCTTTCCATCTACATGAAAGTTGTAGATCTGTGGATTGTGATTCTTTTGTCGTTGAATTCACATTTTTCTGAATTAGTATGGATTTACTGTGAATAAAACGGCGACAGTGCGCAGAACCAGTTTTTGCTTGCACTGTCCTGTTTGAATGGCTTGAAAGATTTATATTTTGAATATAAGTACCAGTGTTCTATGACTAGAAATAAAGAGGACTTGAAACTCTTTCTGAGCATGTATAACTTGTTGCATGACTCGGATTAATTAGTGGGTTTTCAAGTATGAAAAGGAAGATCTTGTCAGATCCAGTTTGTTGAGCAAATCGATTGTTCTAATAAACTGTACCAACTGAGAACTCCTTTAAAAATTTTGTTTAAATGGAGTTGTTCTATTTTGAGTTAGGATTCCAGGAAAATTAATTTCGTAATTTTTCGTGGATGTTTGGACCTTCAACTAGGTTAAAACCTTTCGATTGACAGTCTGTCCCAGTACAGAATTTGTTGATTGTTTAGGCTGTAACTTAATATTATTGAACTAAACTTGGTTGTTTTCTTTTCATGAATGGATAGCCTGTAGTCTAAACAAGTTTTTCTATGTATATTGTATATATAAAAACTGGATAGAAGGTGGTCTAACAGACCAAATGGTTGAGAGGATAAGCTGAAAATCTCATAACGGTGTTTCGTGCACTTGTAAGAGATTTGTCTTTTTTGATTCTCCCAGATGGTTTAAGATCTCTTCTTGAATTTTTTACTGGTAGTCACAACTTTGATAAGGAGCTTAAGTAATTTATTTGAGAATTTTTGGAGACCGAAAACTGTTGTTTTTGTTGGATTCCATTAGTTACGTTTTTTGGTAAATTACTGTTTTTCTAAGTATTCAAACTAGTTGAATTTAATTAGAAAACTCCTTGTTTGATCTCCTTTCTGTTATGGGATGTTGAAAGAACTTTCTAAATGAATTTAAACAAGTTTGGTTGTTTAAAATTGAGGATTTGTACACGGAATTTACTTATAGCAAACGATACGCAAAGATGCTTGAAAATCGTTAATTGGAAACAAAGTTCTTGTATGTGCTAACTTTGTTTTGTAGGTGGATAGTGAGTTTAGTATGGCTCAAGACTCAATGCCTTGTGGTTGTAAATGAATGCATGTGTGAATGTTTGTAATGCGGCCTTTGGTGCCATTAATTAATTTTTGATTAATTTTTTATGTAACTTGTGAGGCTTGCATGCCCCTAAGGATAGGAAGGGAATAGGATGTTTTCACATGTATTTTGCACCTTTATTTTATATAGGATTTAGATCCTTATAGAATTTAGTGGGAGGGCAAGGATTAGATTAGTTTTGCTCCATGGACGATGTGGCGAAACTAATGCAAGCGGGAGCCATACAAACCCACAACTATGAGATGCTTATATGTGATTGCTTGTGATTGCTATGAATTGTCATAGGCTAGGTATGGGTGTATGCTTACATGATCACCATACAAGTGTCACTTAATTGATTGTCCCAAACAAAACATGATTAAGTTAAATCGCCCTCCTTCTCTCTATCCCCTTCTAACGTGTATGATCGTTCATTGATGCATTCTCGCCGACGCGGGACATCGTGTTCCATCATCCGTGTCGGGGTGTAAATCGGATTTACTAGGAGCAAATAGAGAAAGGTTACTTAACGATGTTTTCTAATCGGATTGGGCATCGGGGCAAAGTTTGTGGATATACATGTGATATTTCACAAACCAAGAATCATATGGAATGATTGGTTGGAGAACCTACCTTATCTAGTTGTTTTGGTGTCACGCCGACGCTAGCACCATCTCAACGAAAATAGGGATCTTGGAAAACCTACTATATTAGGGACATTAAATAAATATAGTGGGAGTTTTATTTGTTATAAATAAAACAATTGCATAAACTAAATGACCGTAAATTGATTTTGTTATAGATGTTAAAATTGTTAATCACTACAGGAAAGTGCAGCAGTTGCATGGGCAGTTCTCAATTGCATCGGTGTCACAAAATCAGTTGCATCGGCATATATTTTACATCCGCACGACTAATGCAATAAATATAATTGCATCAGGACTACTAATGCAAATGATTTTTACTCTATTTCATAGACAAGACTCATGCAATTGAATAACACTTGCATCTGCTTAGACCGATGAAACTGATTATTAATGATTCTTAAGTCCGATGGGTCAATTGCATAGGCAAAATCAATGTAATTGGACATCAATTGAATAGGCGAAGTTGTTGCAACTGATATTTTTAGTTGCATAGGCATGACCGATACAACAAAATATGAATTCATATTTAGCTTTGTAGTGTGCATATATGATTAAATGGATTTTGTAGTGTATTCATTAATATTTAAAATATCACCTAAAATAATTTTCTTTATAAAAATTAATTAATTTACTTGTAATTTAATCAATTTACTCGAAACTTTAATTCGTTAATGTGTACAAGGGATATTAAAAAATTATTTTATTTACCAAATTGATATTATGCAGTTTATATTTTTACTTCAAAATTAAGTTTTCCAAGTGAATTTATTCTAACTTAAAAAAGAAAATATGAAGAAAATTAAGTTTTTCAAGTGACTTTATTCTAACTTAAAAGAAAGCCCCCCCCCACACACACACACTCCGCGCGCGCGCGCACACAAATCTCTCTTTTTTTTCCTGCCAAAGATTTTCTTTAATGGTTTACACAGAAAATATGATAAATTTCATAAACATGGTAACATCACAAAATAATATAAACCGAAATTTAGTTTTTTCATATAATTATGTGTTTCTATTATTGAAATATGTCAAGAAAATTGCAATATATCAGTTCTAACGAGGAATATAAGAAAATCATTATTTCATCATTATGATTTAAATTAAGTAAGAACTTTAAAGATTCGAAATATAAGTGCAATGCGGTGCAATTAATTTCTTAGAGTGATCTAGCTTACTAAAAACGATGGATTTAATACCAAAATTTTTCATTTAATTGGAACATGCACTGTTCAAATAATTTGTTACGGTTCACTTATTAATTTCCATAAATGGCTAAACATTTGATTTTTTTTTTCTTTTTTGTTTCAATTGAATCACTCTTATAATTTTCATGAAGTATATAGTTTCACAATATGCTATTATTAACACTTTGTTTAAAATAGTGTATATTACATCTTTTCGTATGCAAGATATAAAGCATTATTTTTCAATATGTCAAGTATATATAATACAAATTTACCATTCAATTGAATTGCTCAAGATGAGCTGTCCAATTAATTTATTAATCACGCATTAATTTCCATAAATATATAAACATTTGAAATTTTTATCCAGTTGAATTGCTCTTATATACTTCCAGAAGGATATAGTTTTATAATATGCTAACATTAACACTCGTTGAATACAATAAATTACATTTTTTTTTCTTTATATTCAGAACTGTTGATCCAAGCCAATGAAATACTTCTTGTTAAGTTAATTAATATTAAAATAGCATATAAAGGTGTAAAATTTTTAATTATTAAAAATATTTCTAACATGATAAAAAAAATACAAATGCTTTCATATCAAATATAATTATTCTTCAAAAGTAACAGAATTACACACTGTAAAGTTTTATTAGTTTTTAGAAAAAAAAAAATTTAATGTATCACAATTTTTCTTTCTACATTCAAATATGAAAAGAAATAATTTGAATCATTAGTATTTTTGTTTGAAATATTATATGATATAACATTGGCTATACGATGCAACATTTTAAGGCATTAGATAAAAAAATGCATCCTTATGAATTATTATGATTTCAGTTTCTAAATGCAAAGATACAACTTTGATCCACGTGTTTTATAAAATTAACATTTAAAATTTATAAAAAAAATAAGTTATAAAAAAAGACTTTACTTTTCTCTAACAGTTGTAAGATGTCCAAGGTTTAGTCAGATTAATTTCTTGTACATATATATGATGTATGCTACTACTATATTTATAAATTGTACAGATTTAATTAATTTTGACAAAGGATTACATGATATAAACTCTGGAAAAAAAATTATGACAACATTTTTCATATTGGCAAAGGATTCAAATATAGTTTCATAATATACTAAAAATATTAATATTTCGCAAAAAATAAGAAGACCGTGCCTTTTTATTCAATTGTTTTTCTTTCAAAATATTTAAAAATGTATCTAAAAAAGATCATTTATAAATGTTAATAAAAATAAAGAGAGTAAATTCATTTCTAAAACATATTTGAAATACGTGTCGCATTTTATTTGACTGTACAAATATTAAAAAATATTTAGATCATTAATATTTATAGCTAAAATGCAAATATTATTATATTTGATCAAATATAAGCCTTAATCTAGTCCTACGCAAGTGCTATTATTAAATTCATAATCTATATTTCACATAATTTAAATTAAAGTACAAAATACTTCATATTAATTATAACATGGCAAATAATATTTTTCGCTTCAGTGCCATCGTTGCATATTAATTTGATTTGGAAATTATTATATATTTCATAAAAAATGAACTCTATATTTATTAATTAAAAGGGATTATTAGGGATCATAAGGGATTATATTTGAATAAAAGTTGCAAATATATAAGATGCAAGCAAAGTATATTTATATTCAAGTTATTTGCAAAAGCTGAGAAATATGTGCTTTATTCAAAAATATAAGAGAAAATATTAGAAATTTTACTTTTTCAATATCGACTTTGCTTTCTTTTACATATTTCCTAGGTTCAGTCAATTTTTTTTAGATAAATATATATGATATCGTGATATAAATTGAAAGGTATTAGTTTGAACTTTTAAACATGTAATCTAAAATCTTAACAATTGTGGTTGCCTCTACTTTTTTTACAACCAATGATTTTAAAATGGAGTCTAAAAAAGTATTTATTTGGGAAATACGACATAATTTATAAAACTAAAGTCCATAATGAATTAAGAAGAAAGTAAACAAAGATTATTTTGGAAAAATTGAAAAATAAAAGAAAATAATATTTAGAAAAAAGGCTTGAAATTTCGTCACTACTGTTGTAAAAATTATAGCAGAGCATTATGTGTTATATATTTCATGAGAATTACATCAGAAATTTATTAAACTACAAGACACAATAATATGCCATAATGAAATTTATTAGATGAAAAAAAAATACTCGCAATGGATATCTATAAGATACTTATTTGGTTAGTTTGATATATTAATATCAATGTATTAACAAAATACTAACATTGAATATGCTTGAAGTATTGATTATTTGTTCAATAAAATTTAAAGGAATTTTGACACACAGGTTTCCCATGAAATTATAGAATATTCATCGTATACTTATATTTTTGTATTATTTTTTGGATGGATTATTCATGTTATATATATATATATATATATATATATATATATATTGATTCTTATAACAAAAGATAGAAGCAAAAATAATTTAGTACAACATTATTAACATAGGCCGTACAATAAAAAAATATGGTCCTTAATAAAAAAATAATTTGTAGAAAAAAACACGCATAATCTCATTTACATATATTATGCTTAATAACATATTAATCATGCACAACTGCAGCAAGTGCTAGCCAAATGGGAAAAAAGTACTTAGGTGACAGAGGGGATCAATTAGTCCAGCTGTCCAGGAATGAGAAAAACTCATTGGTCAACAAACAACATGGATCCCTCGGGAGAATGAGAAAAACACATTAAATTTGTACAGTGGGGCGCTAGTTGGAAATTGATCATTTGTTAATAAAAAGATAGAAGAGAGAGATTTAGATATAATTACTCCTTATTTCTCGCATTTCTGGTTTCCTTTTTCAACTTGAATAAGGTTTTAATGCCCCTTATTTTTTGCCTATCTCGTCTCATCTCTCTATTAGAGGACCCTAGCCCACATAAGCGCTCCGATCAGAGATCTTCTTTTTGGTGGGTTATAAGTTGCGAGTTCTTTTTCTTAATTTCGTTTCAATTAAATATTTTTTATTACATCGTTTATTTTTTCATGTTTGATTTGATTATTAGAATGCTAAATAAAAGAGGCCATCGAAATGACCCATGCCAAAAAATGTCAATATCAGATTACATATTACCAGTTTATGTTGTGTTGTTTGAGCAAGTTAGAGTTGATGTAGCTACAGCGATGAAAACTAGAGTAAAGGAGGTGGCAATCGAGCAATCTAGAGTTGGGGCTATAGTTGTGGAGGTATCGGCTGAGGATCTGATGCTAGCTCGGAGGCGGTTGCTAACAACGACTATATATTGTGTGATATAATTAACCGTTGTTGGAATCATTTTTACATGAATAAGTTTGATGCATACTAGTCCTCGTTTCGACTTAAAATATGAATAGCGTATATAGATTATTGTTTTATGCTTTTTTTGCATTATTTTGAGTTTAATTTTAGATTGTTGTGGATTGCTTTCTGTACATGTGATGAACTTTGGATATTTGTATTTGATTGGTTGGTACAAACTTTGGATATTTGTATTTGAGTTTAACTTTGGATATTATTAGACATTTGTGTATATGGATGATATTTGAATATTTGTGTGGTAATTCTAATTGATTGTTTTTATTATCTAATATATTCTGATATATAATTTGATGCTAATAGATCTAATTTGATTGGCAATCATGCAATTTTATTAGTCAAATTCGTAAAAATAATCAAACGATTGCATTAGCTTGATCCAAGCTAAACAGATCGATTGCATCAAAAGAGCAGATGCAAAAGAAGTCAGGTGCATCCGTTAAGATAATGCAAAATAGCACAAATGCATAAAAAATATGGATGCAAATGAAGTAATTTGCTCAGTTATGTCCATGCAAAATTAAGTGAAGTGCATAGGTAGAGTCGACGCAATAGATGTCAATCGCATCAGCAAAATAAATGCAAACTAAATAAAGTGCATCCGTCCAACTCATGCTAAATAAATTAAGCGCATCAGCAAGTTAGATGCAAACAAAGTCAGTTGCATCCGATAAACCCTATGCAAAAGATGTCAGATGCATCGTGAAATTTCATGCTAAAGAAGTTAATTGTCTCAGCAAAACAGATGCAAAAGAACTTGAATGCATCAGTCTAACCCATGCTAAATAAATCAAGTGCATCGGCATAGCTGATGCAAATAAATACACTTGCATCCGACAAACCCCATGCAAAACACATCAATTGCATTTGTTTTGCCCATGCAACATTGCATCAGTTTAACTGATGCAAATAAATACGCCCATGCAAACGAAATGCCCATGCAATCAAGCATTTGCAAGGAAGCCAGTTGCATCGGTCTAATTGCATCAGTGTAGCTGATGCAGAACGCATGTTGCATCCGTACTGCGGATGTAGCCACCCCATGCAACTGCTGCACTTTCCTGTAGTGAATTTTGTTGCGATCAATCTTTGAAAAATGAACAAACTCGTTTCTAAAAGGTAGTTACTTGAAAGAAGTAATACCGATTCCTAAGACATGATCTTAGTGAAGAGAAATTTGAGTATGTCAATTCCCAAAACTTTCCTCAAACTACCCGAACGTAGCAACGCGATGATTGATTGACTTTTGGCGAAAAGTTATTTAATAAAGCGTATGGCTAATATCCTCATTTAAAATTTCTAGACCTTTGAATTAGAGAATTCATATGGACTAGATCTAACTCGTACGCTCTCATCCACTTACTCAAGAAAGTGTTCTTGGAGAAAGTAGATATTAACTCCATCATTTATGATCGAGTATAAAGAGTATGAGTTGACCAAGAGATTCTTCTTTTATAAAAGGATACATGAACGTTTTCATTGGCTTACAAATCGAAAGATTTAAGTAGCTAATTGATGACTAGAGATATTAATCTCCGATATCAAGGATTGTTGATATTGTCATACGATCTCTTTGGAATTATAAAGGATATAATGTTACCTTCTTCGCACAATTGTTGATGCAAAAAGATAATTGGTTAAGTATTCAAGAAATACTTCACTAAGGTATGAGTTGAAATTTTCGAGACCCTCATTTATGACCATGTGTCACATGAGATGTTTCATTTGCCGTATAGGGAGGCATTTGAAAGGTTGTCCGAAGTACCATGATTGTGACGATTAGAAATATTCTAATCCTAAAGTGTATTTGTCGTTCAAACTATCTCACTATCTCTAATTTACACTAGTAACTTGATACTAGTTCATATGCTCGCATTTAACGAAATGTGTTGGCAATGAAGAATAAGAGAATGTTCGAGAGATATAAAGTAAACTCCGTATAGGAGATGTCTTATTCATTTAAGTCATTACCATTGAATACGTAGAGTTATCTTTATTAAGAGTTTGTTTAGGAATTGAAGGTTGCATACCTTAATTCTAAAACCTCTCATAGCGTCTCCATTTCATATTTGATGATGGATAACTATGTTTAATAAAAGACAAGTTCTTTTATTATGAATTTGTTTATATGATTTCATGCATCTTGATGGAATTTGCTTGAAATAGATAAACAAGTTATGAATGACAAATAGGATGCGTAAGACTTGACATAAAGTATTTGACTTTCATGTTATATATAACCGCTTAGTCACATATATAAACGAGAATCGCATTATGAGAGTCTACGTAACGTAGAGCTCGAAATTTAATTCGATTTCAAATCGATTGATATGCGAATCATGTTTGTTAAATGACAAAAGCGCCTTTAACCTACAAAGGTTTAAGGACAAGTGACTTGATTAGGACTTATACATATCGATGTATAAAGACCAATAAGTACTTGTGCAATGAAAGGTTGTTGATACTTTACTACTTAACCAACGATCATTGTAGATATTAACATATCTATTTGATAAGGTATAAGTATGAACCTTTTGACTAGTTCAAAGGAGTTCAAGTGTGAAGTTAAAAAGACCGTTCAAGGAAAAAGAAAAGTCTTACAATTAATCGTGGCAAATAAGTAGTTAAGTCATATGATTTGAAGTATTATCTAAAGAGTATGAAAATAGTTTCATAACTCACTCCATGAGGAACATTATGGAATAATGTGTCCAAGAATGGAGGTATCGAACAATATTTTGTATAGTTCGATCGATAATAAATCAAATTGACTTATTCGACTCGTATTAGGGAATTATGTTTGAGGACAATATTGTTTACACTGAATGGTGTTCCATCAAAGTCTATTGAGGAAGGTTTCTTACGAGATTTTGATCTCTAAGTATAATACTTCTCGAGATTTGGTGTTGAGAAGCTTATTTCAAGTATTGTGGACTTGTAAGCTTAAACCAAATAAGACACTATATATTTGTAGGATGCTTTATATTAAAAGGCACTACTTCCACGAATATGATAAGAACAAAGTAGTTGTTGCTAATCATAATGTAGTCTTGATGAATTGAAATTCTCAAGAAGAAGTAGTGGGAGTAAAGTGAGCATTAAAGGAGTTTATGCGTCACTACAAGAAGTACTCTTATGGGAAACTTGTCACTCCATACATGGTGCTTAGTGGGAGTTGAGCGGAACTTCATTCACAAGTTGTTTTGAAAAGAAGTTTAATAGTACGCTCCTTCCAATGAGGACTCAACCATATCACGAGTTGATGATGATTCGAGAAACTCATGGAATATATGAGGAGTCAAGAACTCGTTCAACAATTCATTGTGGAAGTAGTTCATGAACCTCAAGTACCAGTCCTACAAAAGATCAACGAGAGTTGATTGCCTAAGCCGTTTGGTGCATTGGCTTCACGACATTCTCAAACTTAGCATATGAGAATCCGTTGATAAACAAGAAAAACGATGGAACGATCCGATTCCACATATATGGTTTGAATTCATATGATCTTTAAATAAAATCCATGTATAACAACAAGGTATAGACCTTGGTTGACGTTCATGAAGGAGCAATCCATCAAGAACGTTTTAGATCTTCAAAAGGAAAGATCGACATGGATAACAAATCGACTATGTACAAAGCGCGGCTTCTCGCTTGTAGCTATGTCTAAGTCGATGACTAGTTGACTACGTACAAAGCACAACCTCTTGCTTGTGGCTAAGTAAAAGTCAATAAAGATCATTCTAGCAATAGTTGTATTTCATATATATTGATATATGAAAAAACACATAAAACCGCCTTCTTCGTATGAATGAAGGATGATGTTGTGCATTTGACACAAATCGAGGTTTATGTATTGCTAAAAACATACGCATGCTTCAAGGATCCATTAATGGATTAAAGCAAGTGTTGTGGAGATTGGAATAAAAGTTTTGACAATGAAGTCAAGGAGTTGAATTTCGTCAAAAGTATCTTGTATAGATATTCAGTAGGAGCATAATTGTATTACTTGTATTGTTCAAGATAACAATTCATTAATTGGGAATAACATTAAGAAAATGAATATTGTCAAGATCTCTTTGGAGAATACTTTCTCAAATGAGAACTTGGGCGAAATCACCTAATCCTAGGAAACAAAATCTATAAAGATAGATTATGCTGGATGTTAGGTTTGAACAAATATGCATATATTGACGAAGTGTTCTAGAAACACGAAAGTTACACTCCAAGAAAGGATGTCTAACTATACGTCACATGGCATGACTTGAGTGTTTTAACTCGGTCTATTGCAACTCGATTCGAGAAAGTGCATGAAATAGTTCAAGCATTCATTCATTATGAGTTTCATTGTGTACGCCATATTTATGCATATGCCCCAATGTGTAGTATCCAAAAGATATGACAAACAGTTGTCAAATGGATACAAGAGAAACACATTTGGACGATAGTCAAGGATATCCTCGAGTACCTTATGAGAAAGAGTGATATAATGTTTCATCTCTTAAGATGAAAGAGAGCTCGTGTAAATTAATTACACTAATGCTAGTTTTTCCAAAGATTGATATAATCACAGTTGAACTACATATTTTGCTAAAGGTGGTGTTGTAAATTTAGAATGTGTTCTAAATGGAATATTACAACCGTTTCCGTCACCAAAGCAAAATACATAGCAACTTGTGAAGCAATAAAAGAAGTTTATTTCGGATCAGTTTCTTAGTTGAGTTATTATGGTTCTAAGCATCTCGAACCATAACTTACTCCTAAGAGCCCAATGTTACATTGGAGATTCAAATATGATCTATAACGATATCACTTGATATCATATGATGGTGATCAAGAATATATATAGGAGTGTATATATATATATAGTCAAACAATTTTTGGATAGGTTCGCGAACACAGCGAACACTCTAGCACGACCTCTACCTTGAGCAGTATACGAGATGCAGTTATGCATCCATACGTGGTGGACGTATGAGTAACAAGCTATAAGCGTATTATTTATTTTGAGGTCCGAGACATGTATATATGTAGATATATGACATTGTTCTCAATTCTTCGTTGGCTAGAAGTCACTACTGATTGACTCTAGGCCAAGTGGGAGATTGTTAGAGTTATGTCCTAGAAGTCAATAATTTAATGACTTAATTATTAGTTTATGTTATGGATGAGATTTTATCATCTGTTCCTAGGTTTATTATTGACAGATCATTCAGGTTGAGGATCTGAATTGTAGATCTCCGTTGATCATTCTTTAGAATGACAATAATAAATCTAAACGGTCCATAATCTTGATAATTAACAAGGAACATTAATTATCATATAAGATTAGTATGCAAGTTAAGTGATGATTAAGTTCTACTAATCATAGGTAAAGAGTTACCAACTTAATTGCATATGTGTATGTTATGGAACATAGCACAGGACTTGACCCATCGAAATAAACATATGGATTGTGTTATGTGTCATTGTTTATTTCGTTGTGATTTTGGTTCTAAGTTTGAGATGTTTATCTTTTCCACATGAGGATAGGTTCAATAAATACTGTCTACCGCTGATTCCCGATAAGGGCTGCTATACGGACTTTATTTATGTTCTCTTGAATTGTGCGGGAAAAAGTTAATCATCAAGAAAACCGTATGTCCCTCATTAATTCACTTAGTGAGTGACGATATCTATTTGGGCCCCTTGATGGAGATAGATTGTTTGCATGCAACTTTATACAATTATCTCTAGATCAAGAAACGTATAATCTGCAAGAATGACACATTCCTATCTTGGATTATACGATGATATCGTGCGACATAAGAATCAAAATAGAGAAACATATTTATTCTCTTATGCAGGATTGAAATATTGTAGCAGTACACTATTTATGCGAATTGGGAGTCATAACGTGTTGCTAGATACCGCTTATGATTATTGGAATTAAATAACGATTTAATTCCATGGCCAACATAGCATAAATCCTCAAAGGGTCACACAAATAGGACATTAATCACACAGTGCATTATTTATTTATTCACAGCAGTAGGTTCTGTGGAAATATGATAAGATTGATTAATTAATTATATACCGTTGCGAACCGTTATAATTAATTAAGTCAATGGATCATATAGAAATAAATTAATGCATTAACTAATCCTAAAATAATTATTAATGAGTTAATAATTAATTTAGTTCAACACTTATCAATATAAATGGTTATATTGATTAATTGGGCCGTTATTTAAATAGCAAATATATAGCCCAATTAAAGAGCAAAGTTGAGGGACCTTAATTATATGAATTAATGGTCCAAATGAAGGGGTTTAATGGCCCATAAAGGCCCATTTCGTGGCAGCCATTTATGGTGGTAGGTTGGATGGCATAGTTGTAATTATGCAAGAGGTCAATTAGGTTTTGTGCTCTATATAAGGACCACTTATGAGAGCCTCCACCTATACTTTTCTCTCTCCTCTCTTCCTCCCATTCTAGGCCGCCACCTTCCTCTTCTCTCCCTCTCTTTTGCTCATGTGTTGAGCTATTTTCTCTCCACTAAATCAAGGTTGTTGATTGATGCAAGAGAGAAAACCATAGGGATTAGGCTTGTTCTTTGGGTATGCTAGCACGTACCTTGTAGAACGTGATTAATCCTCCTTGGTGGACTCGAGGGCGGTTACGAGACGTGGTGGAGACGGTGGAGAAGGCACGCCATCGATTCCCATGCCTTGGTCGAGCCCCGCGAATACGATTTCGCGGGAGGTATCGATTTCCCCTTTTTTCTCGTGTGTTTGAATAGCTTGTGTACTAGATCTTGTGTGTGCTATATTTGCTTGGTTAATTAATTGGTAATTAGCATAAAAATGAAAATTAGCACACTTTCTAACAGTTATTCATTTAGTAGTAAATGACAACGATGAATCTAAAAGTCCATAATCTTGATAATTAACAAAGGACATTAATTATCAATAAGATTAATATGCAAGTTAAGTGATGATTAAGTTCTACAAATCATAGGTTAAGAGTAACCAACTTAATTGCATATGTGTATGTTATATAACATAGTACAGGACTAGACCCCACGAAATAAATATATGAATTGTGTCACGTGTCATTATTTATTTTCTTATGATTTTGGTTCTAAGTTTGAGATGATTATCTTTTCCACATGAGGATAGATTCTATAAATCATGTTTACCGCTGATTCCTGATAAAGGCTGCTATACGGACTTGATTTAAGAACTCTTGAATTGTGCGGGGAAAAGCTAATTATCAAGAAAACCGTATGTCCCTCATTAATTCACTTAGTGAGTGACGATATCTATTTGGGCCCCTTGATGGAGATAGATTGTTTGCTAGCAACTGATACAATTATCTCTAGATCAAGAAACGTATAATCTGCAAGAATGACACGTTCCTATCTTGGATTATACGATGATATCGTGTGACATAAGAATCAAAATAGAAAAACATAATTATTCTCTTATGCAGGATTGAAATATTGTAGCAATACACTATTTATGCGAATTGAGAATCATAACGTGTTGCTAGATACCGCTTATGATTATTGGAATTAAATAGCGATTTAATTCCATGTCTAACATAGTATAAATCCTCAAAGGATCACACAAATAGATCTTTAACCATACAATGCATTATTTATTTATTCGCAACAATGCGTATTGCGAAAAATATGATAAGTTGATTAATTAATTATATACCGTTGCAGACAGTTATAATTAATTAAGTCAAAGAGATCATATAGAAATAAATTAATGCATTCGCTAATCCTAAAATGATTATCAACAAGTTGATAATTATTTTATTCAACATGTTTTAGTTTAATTGATTTAACTAATTTAAAAAATTGCTACGTTTTAGTAGTTGAGCAAAATTGGAAAAGTATATTAAAGGAGAAACTTTATGTGAGTTTATTGGGCTCATTAATAAGTAATTAAGCCCATCAAAATCACCAAAAGGCCGGCCGAAATGGGAATGGCATAATGGTGATTATGTGAGAAGTTTAGTAGGGTTTATCTTCTATATAAAGACTAATTATTTGGAGATCAAACCCCATGCCATCTTCTCTCTCCTCACTCTATTAGCCGCCACCATCAAAAGAAGAAGAAAAAATTCAGATTTTTTCTTAGTTCTCTCTTCCTTGCTTTTCCATAGGGGCTCATGTGTTGAGCAATAGCTACTTCATTAATATTGATTAATTAGATAAAAGGCTAGAAACAACGATTAGCTATCTCTCTTTGTTCTTGCTAGCACAAGAACTTAGAGGTTGGTTAATCCTCTTGGTGGATTCGAGGTCATCGAAGGAAGGAGAAGAAGTGTGCACGCCACCGATTTCTAGGCCGAGGAATCGAACCTCTTGGTTGCTATACCAAGAGAGGTACAATTCCACCTCTTTTCTCTTGTGTAAATTAGCTTTTTGTGCAAGATCCGTTTGTGTGTGATGTTTTGATGGCTAAATTAATGGTAATTAACACTAAAATTAAAAATTACACACTTCCTAACAGTAACGGCTGCAGGAGAAGTTGTGATATCAGATTGCATTAGATTGAAACAAACCCTTGTTGTTCCCTCTCTCACAACAAAACTCATATCGGTTAGCAAATTAACCAAGGATCAAAACTGCACTGTACTTTTGCTCCCTGACCATTGTATATTCCAGGGCACTCCTATGAAAAGGATAATTGGCCATGGTACTAGAAAAGATGGTTTGTATTACCTCGATGGACTCAAATGTGGTAACAACTATGCTGTAAAAGGAGATAATTTATGTAGTGCTGAAATTTTGTTATGGCATAAAAGATTGGGACATCCGTCTTTTGGTTACATGGAAAAATTGTTACCTCATTTATTTTTGAATTGTAACTTTAAAGATTTTATTTGTGAGACTTGTATCAAATCCAAGAGTCATAGAACAACTTACCCTACCAGTCAGACTAATTGTGAAAAACCCTTTGATTTAATACATACCGATGTTTGGGGACCATCACCAATTACTGCCAAATCTGGTTGTAAATGATATATTTCTTTTATTGATGACTGTACTAGAATGGTTTGGCTCTATTTACTAAAAACAAAGGATGAGGTTGCAAAAATAGTTCAAACTTTTCATGCGCTAGTGCATACTCAATTTGGTACAAGAATTAAAATTATAAGGAGTGATAATGGCACAGAGTTTGTAAATAAACATTTGGCAATTTTTTTTAAGGAAAATGGTATCATTCATGAAACAACATGTGTAGGGACACCGCAACAGAATGGGATAGCTGAACGGAAAAATAGACACCTCCTTGAAATGACTAGATCATTGCTCATTGAAAACAAGGTACCACCTGTTTTTTGGGATAATGCATTGTCATATGATGTTTACCTATCCAATCGGATTCCCACCAGTGTACACAACTTTAAAACTCCAATTCAAGTTTTTAGGTCTCACATAAATATGCCATCTGTCCTTAATTTACCACCAAAAATCTTTGACTGTGTAGCCTACATCCATTTACAAAAACAATTCTGCATCAAATTAGAACCTCGAGCAGAAAAAATGTGTGTTCTTGGGAGTTGGAAACAATCAAAAGAGTTATAAGTGCTACAATTCACAAAACAAAAAATTCTACACAACCAAAGATGTTACTTTCTTAGAACACGAACCCTTCTTTCAAACCGACCAAGCTCGAGTTCAGGGGGAGCATCAGGGAATCGAACCGGACTTGGTTAGTGAACCGGTTTTTATATCTGATTTTCTATCTAATTTTTTATCGGGCCCACAAGAAGGAGACCACGTTTTTGTAGAAGAAAATAATGAAGCAGGTCAAAGTTTTGTGGAGATGGAGGATCCAGTTACAAAGGAGGAGGAGGTGAACCCAACAGATACAAACCAGGCGCATGAAGTGGAATCAGATACAGAACCAGTAGGCAACCTGGAACCAAACCAAGTTGAGTGCGAATTGGAACAGAGTGCAATAGCCAGAGAAGTAAGTCACGGTAACCCAAGAAATAGTGAGGTATGTACTTTGGATACTCAATTTAATTGCCTCAACGTACTAATCGTGGCAAACTTCCAAAAAGGTATATTCCAGAAGATGGAACCAGTAGAGAAATAAAGTATCCAATTGCTAATTTTACCTCAACCAAGGGTTTGTCAAAACCAGTGCAAGAATTTGTAAAGTGTATGTCTTCGATTAGTATACCAGAGAAAGTTGATGATGCTCTTAAAAGTGAGGAGTGGACTAAAGCAATGATGGTTGAAATGGAGGCCCTTAAAAAGAATGATACATGGGACATAGTAGACCTACAGCCAGGGAAAAAAACTGTAGGTTATAAATGGGTATACTCAATCAAATACAATGCAGAAGGGAAAATTGAGAGATACAAGGCGAGGTTAGTAGCAAAAGGGTATACACAGACCTATGGAGTGGATTTTCAAGAAACTTTTTCTCCTGTTGCAAAACTAAAATCTGTTCGAGTTTTACTGTCTCTTGCAGCTAACTTTGATTGGCCGTTACATCAGTTTGATGTAAAAAAAACATTCCTACATGAAAATTTAGAGGAGAGATCTATATGGAGTTACCACTGGGCTATGAACAGACCAGACCAAAGACTAAAGTGTGCAGGCTTAAGAAAGCTTTATATGGATTGAAGCAATCACGAAGGGCATGGTTTGGAAGGTTCTGCAAGGCTATGAAAAACTATGGATATACTCAAGGTGATTCTGACCATACCATGTTTTTCAAAAGGAAAGAAGATAAAATCTCAATTCTTATCATTTATGTAGATGATATGATCATAACAGGAAATGACAAAATTGGGATTGCAGAACTCGAGAGGAAATTATCAAGAGAATTTGAAACGAAAAATTTGGGGGGCTTAAAATATTTCCTAGGAATTGATGTAACAAGGAAAGAAGGATGTATATTTCTTTCTCAAAGAAAATATGTTCTTGATCTGTTGGCAGAGACTGGGATGCTAGATTGCAAACCAGCCAATACACCCATGGAACAGAATGCGAAATTTGAAACTCGTCCAGACCAATGTCCCACCAATAAAGAAAAGTATCAAAGGCTAGTTGGAAAACTGATATATCTGTCACACACAAGACCAGACATAGCATATGTCGTGGGAATAGTGAGTCAATTTATGCACAATCCTAGTGAAGAGCACATGGGAGCGGTTACTAGAATCTTGCGTTATCTCAAGGCTACACCTGGTAAAGGGATTAAATTGGAAAAAAGGGACATATCAGAATTGAGGGATATACTGATGCAGATTGGGCAGGAAACATCATGGATAGGAAGTCAACAGCGGGTTACTTCACATTTGTTGGTGGTAATCTAGTGACTTGGAGAAGCAAAAAACAGAATGCAGTTGCCCTTTCGAGTGCTGAAGCAGAATTTAGAGGGATGGTAAAAGGAATCTGTGAGTTACTGTGGCTAAAGCAGTTGATCACTAAACTAGGATTGAAGGTTCAGAGTGAGATGAATTTATATTGTGATAATAAAGCTGCCATTGACATATCTCATAATCCTGTACAACACGACAGGACAAAACACATAGAGGTAGATAGACATTTCATTAAAGAAAAACTTGATGCTAACATTATTGCTCTACCGTTTGTTAGATCATCTGAACAGGTGGCAGATATTCTGACCAAGGCGGTAGCAATTAAATTTTTTGAAGAATCGCTGAAGAAAATCAGCATGACTGATATCTATGTACCTCGTGAGGGGGGGTGTTAACAGTGTACTCGACTATTGTAGCAGAAGACACGCTAGAAAGATTTGCCAGTCGATATGTCGAAGATATACAGGCATTAAAAGGGAAAGAAGATTTCGCATAGTATCTGATTGTATTTGGCATAGATAGCATCTCTAATTGTTTTTTATTTTCCAAGGAAAAGTTTTTTGCTTTCTATATTTAGCTTAAAATACTATGTAAACTTCTTCTGATTATTTAATAGAGAGAACCCTTGTAATAAAATTGGGAGGGAAGGGAGTTTACAGGGAGTTGCGTGTTCTGTGTGCAGATCATGTTTTCTTGACAAGAAACAATTTTTTTTATCATTGAGCTACATGGTGTATAAAATTTAAACATTTAATGTAATTTTAGAACTATTTGATCTTTGATCAAACATCAATACAACTAAATATTGATGATTATCTTGAAATCGCATAATTATATATGTGTCCGATTACTTTTCAACTTCCACAAAATGTGATATAAATTGTCTATGTTATTTATTTTTGGTAGCATTTTATCCATTCCACTCTTGTCAATATTATATAACCCTTTTGAGATGTTGCAAAGCTTGATAAATTCGAATCTAAGGATTGCGATTTAAAAACATCACATGATATATCTTGATTACTTTTCTTCTTCCATGTTCAGAAGGAAATAAAAGTGCTTAATTATTAATTCCTTTTGCCTTTTTTTTGCGAAGTGATGTTGGCTATATATTGTAGCTTAACACAATTAAAATTCAGCATTTATTATTACAATAATTCCAAGCTATAAAAATTACACACATGTATTGCCTACGGGCATTCTATATGAAAGAATAAAAGAGAGAAAAGGAGGGGGTTTCTATTTAAATTAGAGAATCCACAGTATAAGTAGCCAACCTTGGTACCAAATCTATGAAACAAAGTGTGAAGGAGCAAAATCAACTGAGGATAAACCAGTTGTTGAAATAGTGCCATTATTTCTTAAAAAATCCTTGTACCAATGAGCAGACAGCTTTGGCGTTCTGGTTTTCTCTTCAGACTCAAAATCAACTGAGAATAACCCGAAAGTGGTCTCATACCCCGCAAGGTATTCGAAAAGGTCTATGAATGACCAGACGAAGTATCCTCTTACATTTGCACCATTCCTTCAAACAAAAATGTAAGAGTATATTGTCAGAAATAAAGGCCACACAATTATTGGTCAGCCTGTAGTTTATTGTAAGCTTCTTTAAGTATCAAAATAGAAAATTTCATTCTTGTGTGCCACAGAAAAATCATATAATTCATTCACAATCCTGCATAAATACCCATACGAAATCTCATTTACCTCCATAAAAAATGAATAATATTTTAAGTTCTGCTGCCCCAATTTATCTATATCACAAGAAGGTTAAAATACTGCTCCTACTTTTGACTATTACGTACATTGAAAAAAAAGTATGGCAACTTGGCGAGAAATTAATTGAAAGGGTGCTACTGATCACCACCACAATTATCAGGGTCATGAATGATAGTTTAATGTCTAGTTATCACCTACAAAATTACCACAGAAGGATAAGAATATGAGTTATTACCTGATAGCAGCGAGAGTGCTTCCTATAAAACCGCTTACATAGTCGATGCGCTCTTTATCCACTAACGTGTTGTTACTTGGCAATCCCAATCCTAATTATAAATTTTGTGGATGACATCATGGAAAAAATATTTAAAAGTTGAAAAAATTAATAAAAGTTTTCATAAGTTGTATTTATTAAACTTACCGTTTTCTTGGATATATATAGGAGGATTATCATAATTTGATTTTAAGTACTCTAGCAGATATTCCAAGCCATCTGGATCAGGCACGAGAGTACTTGGATCTGGGACATACTGTAATCAAATTCAATAATTACAACTTATAAATGGAAAAATAATACTAAAGCAGGAAAGAGAAATTTTACTGAAATTTATATTTATAAATAAAAAAAAACTGTATTTTCTGAGAGCATCACCGTGCCATCTGGTTCTGTATCGTTGCTATCTGCATTATAAGATAATAATATGAACAATCCATTCCAATTATGCATTCTTAAGGAAAACGGGAATTAAATTCAAAAAGAGGAAAAAAGAACGACTAACTTGATATTTTCGTGAAAGTATCAGCACTAAAATCACGCAGGCCAGTATTTGTATTATTAGAGTCATCCATGATATAGAGAGAAGTATAGTGATTCAAACCGATAAAATCAAAAGCACCCCTTAGCCTTTCAGACTCCTGTTTGGTAAAAGCTGGGAGTCTTGAATCTACTATTTTCTTCATTACTGAAGGGTAGTCTCCGAAAATTACAGGATCTATGATCCTAAGGTTGACAAGTAGTTAGCATGACAAGTTCAGAAAGTTTCAAAAATATCATCAACTCTACTATTGTGAATTTTGATTGATGAAAACTTAATTAAATTATGCCGAGTAGCATATTAGACACAAGAAATTGCATCTCCACGAAAAACCACCTTTGTATATTAAATTTCAATACTTTTAGGACCAGTATCATTATTAATAACAAGAAATTCTTTGGCTTTATTTTTACTTTGAAGTATCGTTTTTCTATTAATGAATTTTAATATGAGGGCTATATAATAGGAGATATACAGGTTAGGTGGGAACCGGCTTATGGTTTAATTAGTTACTCGGGCAAACGCTTCTTAAATGGAAGTCATCGTGGGTTCAAACCCAGCTGAGGGGATGCTGAAGGCTTGAATCTTTGTCTCAAAAAAAAAATAAAATACCAGAATATGTTGAGATATTCTTCCTTATTTTCAAAATTACTCATCAGTTCAATTGTCAAATTTAACCCAGGAACCTAAATTGTTGGGCAATGAAGAGACAACCAAACTGAATGTAACAAAAACAGGATTAGGTGTGCTGAAATCACTACAGTGCTATAACTGAATATAACAAAAACAGTGTGTTACACTTGGATTGGCCAACAGGATTTTATCCATTATATTTGGGCAAATACAGTATATTATAGGTAGCTCCAAGTCAAACAAAATAAAATATTATACGTACCTCCAAGTCAAAGTAAGAAACAAAACTGGAAGAGAAGGATTACATACCACCCAATAAAGAAATCAAAGTATCTTTGGGCAGCTACTTTGTCAGCAGTTGAATCAGAAAATGGGTACATCCAAAAGGAGTATACATTTATCCCAACCATTCCCTGTTGCAACTCCTGCGTGTAGATGTAATTACTAATTAGCATAAATAGTACCAGAGATGTAGAGGTACATGAAGGGAACTACCAATTTTAAGATTTACCTATTGGCATACAAGGGGTAAAATCCTTCTATATCAGGTGCTGAGCAGTACATGTCTTCAACAGATTCGCACAGGTACAATAATTAATGGTACCAGACAATGTCCAGCTCTAAGCATCGATCTATGCTTAAGCTTAGTTCCAAGTTCAGATTGAGGTCCTTTAAAAATTTTTCAGAATCCCAAAAGAAAAACTTACATAGTATTTAGCATGGTAAAGATTGTAAACAGAGGCATGAGATAAGAGAAGGTTGTGAACGACAATATAGGGCTCGACAGTTGAATTCCCGATGGTGCAATTTATGACACCAAATGGGTTCGAACAGTGGCATGGAGGCCATAATGCAGAGTCGTAACTGCCAATGCCAATAATGTTAGGCTCGGCCAAGGTGGTCCAATGCTTGACCCGGTCACCGAACTCTCTGAAACAGACATCTGCATATGCGGTGAAGTCATCTCTGTTCGCATCATGAGTTGTAACATATGAGAAGGTTAAATACATTTGAAGATATATCAAAGGACCATATTGCAACTTAGCATGCACTTGAGGCCTCAATTAAGTTCAATATTCTTAGTTTACCTTGACTTGTGCAATTAACATAATGAAGCTGTGTTATACAACCAGAATAAGGAAGTAGATGTTTCATCACTTGGTGCCAGAAAATGCAGCACAGAAGACAGTTCCAGCTCTTAGAGGGAGTACCAATTTGGCACAGGGATGGTCAAGCCATGCTGGTACTATGCCCATTTCAGGGGCAGCCTGATGGAGGAGGGGCATTTCAGTCACTTAGTCTTTTTCTGGTCTTTTTTTTTTTTGTTGAAATAAGGCTACTTATTTATAGAGGCTTTAGCCCACTCTGTAAATTAGAGTTTATCCCTCTTTCACTTCCAGCGGGAATTGAACCTGTTATATTTCAGTTACCTTTTTTGTGCAATTGTGCAGTGTTGTTGCTATGCTTTATGTTATTTATGTGTAATTAGTTTCTGTAAGTATAATGCTGACAGAATTCTTTGTCTGTATGAGGAGCTTTTTTTATTACTGTTGTATTATGCTACCGAGTCAAGCAAATGATGGGAGATGGCTTAAGGGTTAGTGCTGTTATGGATTTTCTGCAAATATAGAATTGTTGTGTTGAATTTTTTTAGATTATATCTAGAGCAGTGTAGCATATTTCAACAAATGGACCGCTTCACAGTGCCCATTTTGGCAGGTATAATCACAACCAAATCCGGGAACTGTTCGACTAACATATAAAGTTTCTCACATTTTGTAATGTACTCAAAGGGCCCTCATGTTTTTCTATTTCTTACTTTACATGAAACATTTATCTTTTTTTCTATCTTCTGCTTGGTAGCTCAAGTATTGAGTTATTATGAACCCCTCCATCCAAACAGTTATGGTTTCAATGCCTCATAGGAATAAATAGGCATGTAAGGCTTGCTAGTCTTCCCCGTTTAATAAAAAAAAAATCAAAAGAACTAGTTTTGCAAATAAACACATAAAAAAAGTCGAGAAATTACATGATTTTAGAGCTCAACCAGCCTTCGTACTCATCTTCAAGTAATTGGGGTAAATCAAGTTGATAAAGCATTACGTGAATTTCAATTCCTGCATCCGTAACAAGAACAATTAGCTGCTAATTGTTTTCCAAAATATAAACATGTTTATTCTTGTTCTTCTTCTGCTTCCTTTTTTCCCTAAAATAGAAAATACTATACCATGTTTGACAAGCTCATCTATGAGGTTGTTGTAGTATTCCACTGCTTTAGGATTGACCTCTCCTCTCCCATCTACACAAGAAATCAAGGTAAAGATAAAAGGCAACTTGAAATTAATTATGCACACTCTTTATCTTTACCAACAGGTGGCTAATTCAATTTACATAATCTTTCAACAGACATGTGCAAACAGAAAAGGCAAAGGCACCTGGGATAAGCCTTGACCAAGAGATGGAGAATCTATATGCCTCTAGACCCATATCTGCCATCAGCTTCACATCTTCCTGATATTCATTAGGGAGCATTGTAAAAATTACTTCATGCCAATAAATCTATGTATTTAGTACACCACATATTATTGTACCATCTTTCCCTTAAATTTCAGAAACTTTAATTTTTGGATTTTTTATATTAATTTTTTATTTAACAAGTTTAGGCCAACCAAGAATATCTTGGCATTAAATTATAATTATACAACCTGATAACATGACATTTCCATCCTTTACCAGAATGTACCAAGAGTCCAAGACCATGTAAAATGACAATGTATTGTACCTTGTATTTGTGATATCCATCTGCAGCCACATCACCCGTGCTGTTGTCTGGCATCTTTCCTGTAATGCAAACATACTATCATTATAACTGATTCACATGTAGTGTACTATAGAGAGAGAGAGAGAGAGAGAGACCAGAATGAACATAAGTATCCCAGATGGAGGGACTTCTCCCATCCTCAGCTATAGCTCCCTCCACCTGCACAAATTAATACAAATAAGATCCGGGGCTTATAAAACAAAATTATCAAAGCTAAAATAAAGTTAAAAAATTGTCAATTAGGTCAACAGCTAAAAGAAGGGTTGCGATAAAAAGTGGTACGCTAAAAGAAGGATTTTGCACCTGAAGCACTCAACTAAGTTATTATAAATATTTACTTCATTGAGTTTCTACTGTTAACATAATTATTTTCCCTTAATTATTTCTATTGAATATGCGACCTTAATGATTAAGTGCGAAAAATACCTAAACCTTTTCAACAAATTGTGATTTTTTTTCTTCATCGAGGATCCTAGTATTAAAACTAGCTACTTGCAGTTTTTTCTACTGCACATGATCAGAGGAGCAAATTTCTTTTTACTAAAAACCGTGTGATCTTAGGATCACGATCACTATCTTATTATGGTAACTAAACTAAAATAAACAGAGTGTAATGAGAGAAGGTACATTCAAATTAATACATTGATAGCTCAAAACTGTATTAAACTCGGAAAAGGATTAGACAAAATAAAAATAAAAACCTGATAAGCTGAGGTAGCAGAGCCAAAGACAAAATCAGAAGGGAAATCAGACCTTGTGAATTCCAACCCAACTGTTCTCTCCAGTGCAATGAAACTGTACAAAACTCCAACCAACAAGAACAAGCCCCCTCTTGCTCCTTCCATTTTAGAGGGAGGGAGAGAGAGAGAGAGAGCAAATAGCTAGTCTTATTTAATGTTTCTAGCCAGTACAATTTCCTTTTATCTATTTCATGTCACTCTCTTGGGAAATGAAATCCCGTCCCCGCGCTGAACTGTCCAGCGCAGTGCTGTGAGCCGTTTGATTTAATCTCAATGGCAAAGGGAGTCTCGTGCATGTAACCTGATTGGTAGGCCCGAACCGTCCAGATCAGATCGGACGGTTCGTAGGCTTCGCTGGACGGTCCCGCGCGGGAGGAGATAAGATTCCTCTCTTGGAGGGTTGTTAGGGAAAAAAAAAGATGCAACAAACGGATATGGCAAGTGAGGTTGAAATGCAATTTAAGCCATTATGCTGACAGGTGGAACTGTTTCAACTAATTTCATGTAATAGGTCAGGAACGAGTGACGTGCTGCCACGTGGCGGTTTCTGCTGGACAAAAACGAAAAAGGAAGAAGAGAGGAAGAAGAAAGAAAAACGGAGAAAGAGAGAACAAATTCACGCAACGGACAAAAAATTGGACAATGATTGATGCTGATAATATGAACACAGTGTGGGCCGTGTGGCCCCTCGTGGGTTGAATAGACAAAAAAAAGGTTGATATATACTATAATCTGGACTGTTTATTCTGATCTGATGGTCTAAACAGACTACACTAGGGAGCACATGGGTGTGCTAATTTAATTTTTTTTTATGTCGGAAATATTTTTTTTCTAGAAATGGATATTATGACTACTAACAAAATATATTTATCAAACTAAAAAAACAAAATATATAAATATATTTAAAGTTTAAATAGATTTATAAGATTCGTTGTAATTTGAATTTATTTAGTTTAAATAGGGTTTATATAAAAAAATTCTAACATATTTAAGGGTTTTAAACCCGAATTTTCAAAAGAATGTTTTACATGTAGGATTAAACGAGAGAACAATTTACCTTAATATAAAGAACAATTAATAGAGACATCGTATTCCTCTAATTAATACAATATAATAATAGCTACAAATAAAAGATCACCATCACAACAACGATTTATATTTTATTAACTCATTATGTGGGCAATGATATAATTAATTAATTGTTCATAATGAAAGATAAACTTCATAACAACAACTTATTTAACTTATTTGAAAGAAAGGGATTTTAAAATGTAATGATGCATTAAACGAGGAAAGATAATATAAAAAATAAAGCAATGTTTATATATCTACTTCTAAGCTATATATATGAAAGATAAGCATCACAACAATAACTTATTTAGCTTGTCAGGTGAGTCATGCTATAATTAATTAATTGTTCTTCGCTGCAATCCATAAATTAATTGTTCCCCACTATCAGCGATAATATAATGCGGAGACATGGCTTAACTTGAAATTCATGTCAGTATAGCCATAAATTTTTTTGCTGAAAAGATATGCACGACATAACGTCAAAATGTAGACGATAGTATAACAATAATTGAGTTCAATATATGGATCGACTCCATCTCTTGTTTGGTAAGGCTCGATTAGATAAAACTTGATTTAATTACAAATCAAATTTAAACTAGAATCAGCTCGTTCAACCTCAAGTAACTATTAGGTGCAGAATTTAATTCGTACAACGGGCTAGTTGGCTCTATTCTGTCGGGTATAATGCTGTGTTCCCTGTTCCGTCCTTCACACGCCCACCGCCTTAAAAAAATCAAGAACAGCACTCGACAGCACCATACATAAATAAACCCACTAACAACAGTAGCTCTCAGAGGCCAGGCGGTCGTTCAAAGGCTCAAGCAAGAAAGCCAATTTATTTATGAAGTATTTCCTCTAGTGTAAAACTGTTTTTTAATAAAGATTTATTAGTTATTAATATTTGAAAGAAAAATTAAGAAATAAAAGTAATTCCCAATCAAATAAAATTCATGTACATATATAGGATAGAATAAAAAGAGTTTATTCAAAAGAAAAATTAGATGATTAGATAGGAATAATTAGAAATATGTCACTATGAAAAATTGATAATTAGAGACATACCAATCTTAAATTGTAACTAATTTTATGGTTAAAATAGTTTTATGTCATTATTTACGGTAAAAAAAATTATAGGTATGCCATTCAAATTAGAGAAATATCACTCTTACTTTTTAAAAATGTCTAAAATACGCTCTCGTTAAGAAATGAAAAAGCAATTTATTGACGTGAATAAATTTTACAATCTCAAATTTTGAAATTTCAGATTTATAATTTTTTATTTTAGATTGTAAAACTTAAAAAATTACAAAATTTTCGAAATTTTTATAATTTTGAATTTCAAATTATCCAACTTTAAATTTTCAAATTTTAACACTTGAAATTTTGAATTATAATTTTTAAAATTTCAACTTTTGAGATTTAAAATTTTGAAATTTGTAATTTTTCTTCTTTTTTTGATAGTGTAAAATCACTTATTTGCTTAACGGTGACATATTCTAATTTTAATATTTTATAGTGGCATATTTTTAATTTTATTATTTTGTAATGGCATATTTAAAAGGGTATAATGGTCAAATTAATATCCGGTGGCATAAACTTAATTTTATCATTTAGTGATGGCATAAAAATAATTTGTCATTTAGTGATGGTATTTTCTAATTTCTAATTTTTACAGTGGTATAAACCTAATTAACCCTATTAAATTTTTAAATATTATAATCAATAAAATGATCATTGCAAAAGAATAAAATTTTAATTATAAAGGTCATAATAGATCAATTCTTACATATTTATGGGGTTGATATATATTTTTTTTTAAAACATAAATATGTATTTCTCGCATATATGATATAATGAGGAACTATAAGCTCTATTTGTGCCGCTTACATTTTACCTATGACCATAATAGCAATAGCACTACGTTTTGTTTTTGTCATTTCTAATCTAAATGTAAATTCTAAAAAATCCTTTTGCTTTGAGTATTTCCATTCTACGCCCAATCTTGAATTCTTGATTGAGATCCACCACGAGCATGGCCGCAATTGGAGCCGAGTCCCGTTTACAAATTTTGCATCGTCTTAATGCCGTGATGACACAGACCATATATGTGGCGTACGTGCACTCTATAAAACTGCATATATAACAACATGCATCGTACACTAAATAACATATTCTACTCTTTTTTTATATATTCCGCTTAATAAGCTAGAGAAATATAATCTATTACTTCTATAGTTTTATTACTACTTATAAAACACTCATATAAAAGGAGTAAACTTGTCATATAAAAAGAGTAAACTTGTCAGATAAAAGACATAAACAATTTTTATATCAATTATGGACCATTGATTTGTGTAATTTGATTTGATCGGTGGTCTAGATCAAGATTAGATTTTTCTTAAAAAAAAATAAATTACTACCAAATTAGCTATTTATTTTAAAGGAAATACTAAATTATTAATTTTACCATATCTTTATTACCTAACATGTAACATTTTATATATAGCATAAAATAATATTAATATTTTATTTTTTTATTTGCCCACATATCGAGGACATCTTTTGCTAGTATCTTTAAAAAAAAAGGGAGGAGAAAGAGAAAACAGAGAAAGAGAGAAGAAATTCACGCAATGGACAAAAAATTGGACTACGATTGACTGATAAAAGGAAGTAAGGATTAAGCAACACAGTGTGGCCCCCACGTTGGTTGAATAGATGAGTAAATTTTTTGGGAATTCAGTGAATTTTGCAAATAATTCAATTTTAATCATTGAACTTCAATTTGTCCTTTCAGAACCATTCAACTTTAATTTTGTCTAATTTTAGTCGCTCTACCAAAATTCCATCCAATTTTATTAGTTAATTAAATTAAATCTGGGTACAAAATGGAACTATGAATGGAACGTCACCTTTTTCTACATTTCCTACTACATTTCTTTTTTAAACAGGTTAACTCCATCTTAAAACCTTAACGGCTTCATTTCTCTACAAAATCTGACCTCCAACACTACCAAGACCTACCTCCTCTGCCTCTCTGCCCATTAGCTTCTCTCTCCTAGAGCTTTGTCTCCTTCAATTAATCACCATGGAAGCACTTAGTTCATACTTATACTTTGTCTCGTTACCATGATTTGTAAGGTCAGTGGCGGACGTGTGCCATGCACACGCCAAATTAGCAAAATTTATTGAAGAGGTTATAGTTGGGCCTACGCCAAAGGTTCAAAGCTGAAGTAAATGAGCATATCTGACCTAGTTAGTTGTTTAAGTAGAGGTTCAATCTCCTTCAATGTAAACACTCATCGATCAATTCTTATTCTCTTACGCAAATTCATCTCTAATTCCTGTCAGAGACACAAATAAATATCTAATTTTTAAATTGTTCCTCCTAATTTCCAAATTCATCTTCCAATTCTATAATTTTTATTCTCTGTTACGCAAATCAATCTCTCTTACTCTCTCTCTCTCGGCTTAGGAGTAAGGAGTCGGAATGCTATAGGCGACACCGTAACAGACTCCACGGCCGCGACAGACAGTGTTATTTTTTACTCCATGGTTGCTGGTCGGTCCACCCTATGTCAGAATCCTAGTTCCGCCCCTGTGTAAGATATATCTAGACATGAAATCACTAAGGTATAGCTAAAAGAATAAATGAAAAGTTCAAATTTTGATTAAATACCTTTGTGCTAAAGAAAGAAAATATATTTTGACGCATTATCAATATTTCCATTTTCATCATTGATATCATCAATCGCAATTAAATCAGATATGGCAAAGGACAACGAACAAATAAAATCAAAATACTTGTAGCTGAAGGAAATCAATCTATTCACTATACATTAAAAATAATATAAGCTGATGATAAACTTGTTGTCTTTCACATTTTTTCGGAGAAATTCAAAACTCAACTTTGTTTAGTATCCATAATGGCTGTTTATATTTTAGAGATATCGGTGTAATAATTAGCTTCTAAACATACATGTTCAGAAAACGGCAGAGATAGGAAAAAGAAATCATAAAATAAAACTTTTCTTAAAAATAAAATTTTTGTCACTTCTAGAAAGTTTTAAAAACAGAAATTGAGACTTTATTGCTATTGCTTATCTGAAATCTTGTCCTTTTTACATTTGGAATTCCGTAAAATATTTTCTTTCCTTAAATAAAGGAAAGAAAATGCTATGACACAACACTAGCAGTTTATCACCATAATTTAAGATATATTTATTAATAGGCATAAATTTGGGTAAAAATGCCAATAAGAAATTATTAATCTCTACTACTTATAAAGCACCTTTAGCAAGGTCAGCATTTTTCACACAAAGGGGTCCAAACAATTTTGTTAGTATGATTATAAACCATTGATCAATATGATGTACGGTTTGGATCGCTATTTCTACAAAGGAGTCGACTCTGCACACAAATAAGTCAAGGCGGTAAAATTGCTCTGGTATATTTCGCTAAAGAACTCAAGTTCGATCCATGCTGACGGTTTGGATCCCAGCATATTCTTTCCCCTTTTCCTCCGCTCGTGATTCTGACACGATCTCTTTCCTTTTTCCCTCCGCTACGCTCGTGTGCTTCCTTGATTTATCCAACATAAGCTGTCGCCGCTCCCTCCAATTCGCGAGGGTTTATTTCTCCTTCTCTTTCTTTGTGCTTCCTTCTTCTACCTCGAGGTCGGCCATGGGGACCCACAACTTCGACAGCGGACAGTCGGACAGACCAATCTTTCTCTATTTGCCTCCGTTTCAGTCCTGACAGACCACATAGGTTGAGTTTGGAAAAAAAATCAAGGCTTTAGTATAATAGAGTCATTGAGCTAGGTAAGTTTTTAAATTTCTCTCTTGCTTTCTTCTCTCCGAATGAAGAAATCCAATTTTTTCCCTTTTTCTTTCACCTGACGCACATAAAACCTAGATGTGGGAAGCAAGGTGAAAATTCGAATTTATCCGATCTTAGTTGGAGAGGTGAAAAAAGAGTGAGGAGAGATTGTGAACTTTTTTTCATTCTAAGCATCGTTTACTTCATTCTTCTAAACTCAAAAGTCTCAAACTCTTACTCTTCTTCTTCGTTAAGTTCTAATGCCGGAATCGAGCAAGAGATGGCTTCCGCTCGAAGCCAACCCTGACGTAGATCTGTGGTATTGGTGCTTGTTGTGAGCATTTTTCACTTTTCCAGTGTTAGTAAATTTTGAATTTTCATCTTTAATTTTTACGTATGTTGCTTTTTATAGAACTTAAAGTTTAATTTTTTCGTTGGGTGTTTTGCAAATACTCTGAAGGCTTCAATAGAGGATATTTCTTTTTCTTTCTTGACCACCTGTGGTTATACCAATTCAGGTATGATTATTATCATAGTGAGCCTAATTTAATGGGCCCTGGCCTAATTTGTTAGTAACTTGCATTTCTAAACTCAATGGTTACTATCTTCAGTTGATAAGAGACCCACCCGGCACCCGTACATGCCTACCTAAACATTAAATAAATAAAACAACAATGTCAGTACGGTACATAGGCAATATAGCTTGATATGCTAATGTTTAGAACCTAGACACTGTCAACAAGTTCAAAAGAAGAATTCAGAATTAGGTTGTGTTTAGCTTTTATATGGTTTTTGTAAATCTGTTTTTGTTTCTAAAGAACCAAAACTATTTACAAGAGTATGCTTCTTTTTCCTTTTCTTTTTTATCAGGACAAGGACTTGAGAGTTGAGACACACCTCAAGTGTAAATATCTTACTTTCTTATTTCAAGCTCTAGACCTGCAGTTAAGCGGAGCGTATATGGCCAAGCTCTAGACAAAGACGTTTTTGGTATAACTTTAGTACATTATGAAAAATACAGCTCTAAATAATTAATGGTTATCGTATTTATGGCAGGTTTAAAATTTGGAATCAGTGTCAAATGATTCTTTAGGGTAAAGGGACTCTTTTAAGAGACTTGAGGTTTTTTATTGGATTGTGGTACAATTGCATTTCTGGTTGATCATTCTGACTTTCTAAATTAGAATTTTCATCTGTATGATATTCTGAAGGTTCTGAAGCAGCTCAATTTATCTCGGGAAACACACCTCTCATTCTCTGATGAGAAAGGAGATACTAATAAGTAATAAGGCAAAGCGGTCTTGGGCATTTCTGCCAGCAGCAAAATTAGGCAACCTAAGCCACTATTTAAAGAGCTGGTATGTATATTTATTCTATTGTGGTATAATTGCATTTGTCTTTCTTTTTAATCACAAGTCAAAAATAACTATGTTTTAAATTTTAAACACAATATTCAGTTTTCTTGTTGGGAACATATACTCTTTTAATGCTAGCTATCTCTGAACTGGTAATGTTTCTAATGGCCTCCATGCTATTTTGATTTTCTAATGTGAAAATGGATTAAAAGATGTGAGAGATTTTAATCAAGAGGTTCAAATAATAGAGTCAGATGTGAACCCATTGTGGTCACTACTCATTACCATTGTCTTTCAATTGAAAGTGAAAAAGTGATCTAGAAACTATTTGTGAGCCCATATTCTCTCAACTACTTGAGCATTTCCTCACGAATCCAGTTGTTATATTGTATCTAGAATTTGTTCTTGCATAGAACTTGCTGTGGAGAGGGCTGGGTTCAGCACATTATTGCCAGGCCCCAAGAGATTGTTATAGTTATTTAACAGTAAAGATGATGCACCAAAATGAACCATCTCGTGTCATACTGGGTAGGATTGCTGTTAATTTCATTTGATTAATTTTGATGGCAAAGGACCAAAAGTGAGGAAAATCAGCAAGTTTGGAGATCAAATGTCTGTAGTAAATGGAAATAGGTTCCTCTTTAAGGATAATTTGGGTCTTTTGGTGATGCTTTTCCTACCAGCATTGAGTTAAAAGATGTACATGTATAGGTTCATTTCATTAAAGACACATTTTTTTAATATTTTTAAATTGCTTTATTTTAAAGGTTTGTCGGGTTTGTGACAATAAATGACAATTAAAAGGTTTCAAAATACAGCAAAGTTTTAATTGAATTTATGATATGCAAGAAAAGGTTCAACATGATATCTCTCACATTTTCTCAATCTTATATATGTTGCAGAAGCAAACATTAAGAAAGAAAAGGACAAGTCTGATATATATTGTGCTAAACTAAAATCTGCCGAAGTCGAGTTGTACCATCTCCAAACTTGACATACGTGTAGGTCTAATTATTGAAGTTAAGAAGCACCCTGATGTAGATTCACTTTGTGTTGAGGAAATTGATGTCGGAGAGGGTTCAACTAGGACTGGGTTAGTGGTCTTGTCAGGTACATTCCATTAGAAGAGATGTAGGTTACTTGTGAAACTTTCTTGCTCTCACTGGTATTTCACTGCACCACTTTTTTTGTACTTGAGTGATTTTTCTCTTGTTGGGATGTAGAGTCATAAAGTTTGTGTGTTGTGCAATTTGAAGCCATTGGCAATGCCTGGTATCAAATCACATACAATGGTTTTAGCTGCTTCAGACAGGACCATATTAAAGTAAGCATGTGCACTCTTTCTATCTCTCACTAATTTGTGTACTAAAAAGCAAACCATGTGGTTATTTTCTTTGTTGCTTCGATCTGACAAAAGCATTGTTAAAGGTTTAAAAATTAGAAACTGATAGAAATTATGATATTGGAAAGTGCATATGGAGATAGTAACCATTAATAATGTTAAAAACGGTGCCCCAGATTTTGTTTTCTTCTTTTTTTATTGATTATTGGTAGGTCTAAGAGTATAGCTCATGAAATATTATATAATGAAAGTCGTTATTAGTGTTAGAGTTATGTCCTAGAAGTCAATAATTTAATGACTTAATTATTAGTTTATGTGTAGGATGATATTTTTATCATTTGTTCCTAGGTTTATTATTGACAGATTATTCAGGTTGAGGATCTGAATAGTAGATCTCTGTTGATCATTCTTTAGAATGACAATAATAAATCTAAACGGTCCATAATCTTGATAACTAACAAGGAACATTAATTATCATATAAGATTAGTATGCAAGATAAGTGATGATTAAGTTCTACTAATCATAGGTAAAGAGTTACCAACTTAATTGCATATGTGTATGTTATGGAACATAACACAGGACTTGACCCATCGAAATAAATATATGGATTGTGTTATGTGTCATTGTTTATTTCGTTATGATTTTGGTTCTAAGTTTGAGATGTTTATCTTTTCCACATGAGGATAGGTTCAATAAATACTATCTACCGCTGATTCCCGATAAGGGCTGCTATACAGACTTTATTTATGTTCTCTTGAATTGTGCGGGGAAAAGTTAATCATCAAGAAAACCGTATGTCCCTCATTAATTCACTTAGTGAGTGACGATATCTATTTGGGCCCCATGATGGAGATAGATTGTTTGCATGCAACTTTATACAATTATCTCTAGATCAAGAAACGTATAATCTGCAAGAATGACACATTCCTATCTTGGATTATACGATGATATCGTGAGACATAAGAATCAAAATAGAGAAACTGATTATTCTCTTATGCAGGATTGAAATATTGTAGCAGTACACTATTTATGTGAATTGGGAATCATAACGTGTTGATAGATACCGCTTATGATTATTGGAATTAAATAGCGATTTAATTCCATGTCCAACATAGCATAAATCCTCAAAGGGTCACACATAATAAGGTGTTTAACCACACGTGCATTAATTATTTATTTGCAACAATTGGTTTTGCAAAATATGATAAGTTGATTAATTAATCGTATGCCGTTATGGACCGTTATGATTAATTAAGTCAAATAGATCATATAGAAATAATTTAATGCATTGACTAATTCCATATTAATTATTAAATAGTTAATAATTAATTATAATCAACATATTTAATCATTTGAGATAATTGGGCCTTTAAATTAATTGGTTAATTTAATGTCCAATGGGAGGTGCAAATAAAAAGAATGGTTAATGGGCTAAACCAACAACTAGTTGTAGGCTAAAAGCCCATTAAGGGGGGGCGGCTAAGGAGGGGCAATATTGTCCATAGAAAGGTTGGTAGAACTCTAGGTCATGAGGTCTATATAAAGGGGTATTCTTTGGGAGAAAACCCTAGCCTCCACACCAACCTTCTCTCTCCTCCTTCCTTGGCCGAAATTTCAAAGAGGAGAAGAAAAATTTCAGAATTTTTCTATCTTCTTCCTCCCTTCTATTCACCTTCTAGCTCATGTGTTGAGCAAGTCTTTCCACACAATTAATTGGTAGAATTAAATTGAAGAGGGAAAGCTTAGGAATTAGACAAGTTCTCCTATTTACTAGCATATTTAGTAGAGAACGTGGTTAATTCCTTAAGTGGACTCGAGGTGTTCGATTAGGAGAAGAAGGAGAAGCACGCCATCGATTCCCATGCCGTAGGATCGAGCCCCGCGAATATGATTTCGCGGGAGGTACAAATTCCACATATCTCTTTGTGTCGAATGGCTTATGTACTAGATCTCGTTTTGTGTGTTGTTTTCTTGGTTTAATTAGTTGGTAATTAGCATAAAAATGAAAATTAGCACACTTCCTAACAATTAGATCATGTGTAACGCATTTTTTAAAGGCAAAAAAATTCACATAAAAAAATATATTAAAAATTTTTAAACTTTTGGATTATATCAAATAAAGAATTGCTCGCACATTGAGCGGACACTGCTGCTAGTTTTTTTAAAAAAAGGGGAAAATTTTGTTATTTGAGCTCAATTTATAAATTATTTTACAAGCCTCTTACATATTACTTGTTTTTTTAAAAAAAGAAACTTATATAAGTCGGATTACTGTACTATTATTGTTTCCAATTTACTATATGCTAAAAATTAAAATATTTTTCATTTAAAAATTTGCCGAATGTAATTGTTTTAATTATAAATTGATTTATATAATTTTTTCACTTTATGATACCAATGTGTTCATTGTTTGATGTCGCATCATGAATCAAGTAAGATTTCTTCTTCTTCTTTTTTTTTAATTGATAGGACTGAAGGTACCTGATGAAAATTTTGATTTCATTTAATAATAAAATTTCCTATTAAATTATGTGTAGCGCAATTCCTTAAGAACAAAAAAAATCACATAAAAGAATATATACTAAAAGTTTTAAATTTTTTTAAATACATCAAATAAAAAATTTCCCGCATATTGAGCGGGCACTGCTGCTAGTTTATTATAATAATCAACATCAACATACGAACAAATCATTAGAGTACCAATTGAACAATTTCACATTATCATTAATTTAATGAGGCATTATTTATGCATCCCTACAACAAAACCCTCGATTAAAATATTTAGTTCAATAAAAAAAATAAAGTATGAACTAAGTGCAATAGGACAAGTAACTAAGCAAAAATCAGAAAGTGAAATCATCAGAACAAAGTATAAACATGAACTAAGTGCTTCCATGGTGATTAATATTAATGGAGTGTTGGAGACAAAGCTGTGGGAGAAGAAAGAGATGCTGGTGGGTTGAGATCAGGCAAGGATGGTAGAGAGGCGGAGGAGGTAGGTTTGGTGGGTTGGAGGTCGATTTTGCAGTGACATACGAAGCAGTTAATTTTAAGAGAGAGAAGATGGAGTTAACATGTTTAAAAGAGACGTTTCGTTCAGAGCTCCATTTTGTACCCAAATTTAATCAACTAACAGAATTGGATGGAATTTTGACAAGAGTGACTAAAATTAAACAAAATTAAAATTGAGTGGTTCTAAAAGGACAAATTAAAATTCAATGACTAAAATTGGACTATGTACAAATTTTAGTGACCTCTCAAAAAATTAACTCTTGAATAGACAATATCCACAAAAAGAAAAAGATTGCAATCTGAATCCTGTGTGTTGTGTCGCGCGGGCATGTAGGATCGAAGCCGTTGATGAACTCCAATGGTTAGCGTTGGTTTTCTCTCCGCTTCCAACTCTTATCGGATTTGGTTGCTGCCTCTGTATCGGATCCGTATTAAAAGAGCAGAATGAAAAAATCAGAATCAAAATCAAGAGTTTTGCTATGGTGAGTTGCAACTCACCAAAGGGTCTGCGAGTCGTTCTTAAAATTCTAAAATTTAGTTTAAAATGACCGATCCAAACTGTCTAATACGATCTCCTTATTAAAATCTCCATGTAGACCAAATTTATATTTTTTCAAATTTTTTAAGTATTTTTCTGAAATTTTAGAAAATCATTTTCTTGTGCGTTGGTTTGGATGGAGGAGAATAAGGTTTGGATAAGAATAAGGATCAAATTCCTTATTCTTGTGCAACCCAAACAACACAAGAATAAGGAATTTGGGTTCTTATTCTTATACTAACAAAACCATGGTATAAAAAATAAGGAATTTGGACAAGCACGCATTCCGAGATTCCTTATTCTTATTCCTTATTCAACCATGTATCCAAACACACCCAAATTTAATTAGTTCTAAACCGTTGAAAAATAGCCGTTTTTAAAAATCTAAAATAAATACTTAAAAATTTCAAAAAAATATATAATTTGGTCTGCATGGAGATTTCAATTGGGAGATCGTATTAAACAGTTTGGATCGATCATTTTGAAGTAAATTACGAAATTTTGAATGCGACTCACTGATCCTTTTGCAACTTACCATAGCAAAACTCCAGAATCAGAATCCCCTTGGGATCGATCAGATGCGTCCGCGTACGTGTCCATCGTAGCTTCCTTTTCTCCTCTCTTACTTGCTCACACTCGCACTCGCACACCACCACCCCCAGCCTCCCTCTCTCTGCCTCTCTCTCTCTCTCTCAACCTCACTCGCTCGCTCTCGACTCTCGAGCAGCATTGGCGCAACCTCAAGAAGCTCATGGACGACGCCACCGGAATGTGCCACTTCAATAAATATTGTACTAATATAGTACTTCAATCCTGCATAAGAAAAAAATATCTTATTGTTTTGATTCTTATGTCACATGATATCCTTGTATAATCCAAGATAGGAATGTGTCATTCTTGCAGATTATACGTTTCTTGATCTAGAGTTGATCGCCTAGTTGCGCGCATACGATCCAATTCCATCAAGGGGCCCAGTAGATATCATCACTCACTAAGTGAACTAATAAGGGACATACGGTTGTCTTGATGAACAGTTTCTCCCCGCACAATTCAAGAGAACATAAATAAAGTCCGTATAGCAGCCCTTATCAGGAATCAACGTTAGACGATATTTATAGAACCTATCCTCATGTGGAGAAACTGAATCATCTCAAACTCAGAATCAAACACGTATGAAATAAATAATGACACATAACACAATCCATATATTTATTTCATTGGGTCATGTCCTGTGCTATGTTCCAGTAACATACACATATGCAATTAAGTCGGTAACTCTTTACCCATGATTTGCAGAACTTAATCATCACTTAACTTGCATACTAGTCTTATATGATAATTAATGTTCCTTGTTAATTATCAAGACTATGGACTCTTTAGAGATATTATTGTCATTCTTACGAATGATCCACAGAGATCTACAATTCAGATCCTCAACCTGAATGATCTGTCAATAATAATCTCTAGGAACAAATGATCAAGCATCATCAATAACATAAACTAATATAATAGTTACCAACTGATTGGCTTCTAGGACATATCTCTAACAAGTAGACGCATCTTTATGGGGAACAATAGTAGTGTAAATGTGCATGGCATTGGTACTTGTGAGCTTATGTTCAGCACTGGTCACAAAATTGTACTTCATGATGTGTTGCATGCGCCAAATATTCGACGAAACCTTGTATCTGTTTTAATTTTAGTTAAAACTGGATTTAAAGTTGTGTTTGTGAACAATTGTGTGAATTTGTACTGTAATGATATATTTGTTGGTGATGGTAATCTAGATAACAAGTTTATGGTACTTAATACAATTGATGCTTCAGCTGAATGTAATGCATCTTCATCTGAATTGCATGTAAATGCTTCTATGGATTGGCATGCTAGATTATGTCATGTAGGTCAAGAGAGAATGAATAGATTGGCTAAGGATGGACTCTTGGGTCCCTTAACCAATATTTTCTTGACAACATGTGAGAGTTGTCTAGCAAGTAAAGCCACACGCAAACCGTTTGGTAAGGCGGTTCGTGCTTCATTTCCTTTGAACGTGAGAGCAAGACATGGTGCTTATTACTTCATCACATTTATTGATGACTATACTCGCTTTGGATGTGTTTATTTGATATCACATAAGTCTGAGGCATTGGAATGCTTTAGAAAATTTCTTGCGATGGTTGAAAATCAATTAAATACTAATGTGAAAACTTTTAGGACAGATCGAGGTCGCGAGTACCTTTCTGATCAATTCAAGTGTTTGTGTGATGAAAAGGGAATTGTACGACAATTGACAACTCCCTACACACCTCAGCAAAATGGAGTTGCTGAGAGACGTAATAGGACTTTGCTTGAGATGGTTCGATCTATGATGGTTCAGGCAAATCTACCAATTTCGTTTTGGGGAGATGCGCTGCTTACAGCCACTTATGTATCGTGTGCCTTCTAAATCTGTTACAGCAACACCCTATGAGTTATGGTATGGTAGAAAACCAAATTTGGCTAATCTATGACCATGGGGGTGTATGGCGTATGTACATGATTCATCTCATAAATATGGAAAACTTGGCCCTAGAAGACGAAAGTGTGTCTTTATAAGATATTCTGATGAGTCAAAGGGTTACATATTTATTGGAGATAATCTGAGTGGGACAGTAACAAAAATAGTGTCGAGGGATGCTACATTCCTTGAGAGTGAATTTCCTAAGCAAAGTGAGGTTTCACAAGATAGAAATATGTTTGAAACGCTTGTTTTACCTCAAAACATTAATAACACAGATGTAGAGGAGCAAGAGGGAGATTTTGTAAGTCCTCCTCAACATCCTAGTGTTAGTGATGTTGCAGAAACAACCATTTCCATGGAAACAGACTTTCAGTCTCCCAGTTTGAGTGGGTCGCTTGAAGCTCAAGCGGGTCGCCAGGAATTTCTAGTGGATCGCAGAAACACTCAGCGGACCGCTGACTTGGAGTCAGAGACAGAAAATCCTGAACCTCGCAAAAGTTCCAGAGGACTAGTACCCCGCCGTCGGTTTCAGATCGATGGAGGAGAAATATTCTTGGCTGCTCAGGATGGATTAGTTGAACCACGAAATGTGCAGGATGCACTTTTGAGTCGCTATGTTAAGGAATGGATGAGGGCAATGAATGAAGAAATGGAATTTATGAGAAAGAATCAAGTTTGGGAGTTAGTTGATTTACCTCCTGGACGCAAGGCTGTTGGGAATAAGTGGATTCTCAAAGTTAAGCGAAAGGCAGATGGATCAATTGACCGTTTTAAAGCTCGTTTGGTAGCAAAAGGATTCACTTAGATAGAGAGAGTGGATTTCGAGAAAACATTCTCACCAGTTGTGAGATTTTTCTCTATCCGCTTAATTCTGGCTATCGTTGC
The DNA here is from genome assembly GCA_028095005.1 of Rhynchospora pubera. Classification (NCBI taxonomy): domain Eukaryota; kingdom Viridiplantae; phylum Streptophyta; class Magnoliopsida; order Poales; family Cyperaceae; genus Rhynchospora; species Rhynchospora pubera. The sequence goes on along the minus strand of CM051462.1, from coordinate 152,670,192 downwards.
ATCGCTTGATTTAGAGCTGTTCCAAATGGATGTTAAAACTGCATTCCTCAATGGAGAGTTAGAGGAAGAGATATACATGGAACAACCACAAGAGTTTGTGGCTAAAGGGGAGGAGCACAAGGTGTGCAAACTCCGTCGATCCATTTATGGTCTCAAGCAGGCTTCACGACAATGGAATCTTAAATTCCACCGAGCCATTTTATCAAACGGATTCGAGGTGATGAAAGAAGATCATTGTGTCTATGTGAAGCGGTCCAAGAATATTTTTCTAATCTTGACCTTATATGTAGACGATATTCTATTGGCTGGAAATGACATGTCTTTGATCGAGGAATCAAAGGTATGGCTATCCTCCGTGTTTGACATGAAGGATATGGGTGAAGCTAGCTATGTGCTAGGTGTCAAGATAGAAAGAGACCGATCTAAAAGGTTTCTTAAACTATCTCAAAGAAATTATTTAGAGAAAATAATTGAGAAGTTTGCTCTTGTTGAGAGTAAACCTTTTAACACTCCTGTTGAGAGAAGCACCAAATTGAGTTCTAGAATGAGTCCTAAAACAGATGAAGAAAGAGATCGGATGAAGAATGTTCCATACTTAAGTGTTGTTGGCAGCCTTATGTATGCAATGATGTGTACGAGACCCGATATTTGTTATGCGGTGAGTCTCGTAAGTCGATTTCAGTCTAATTCTGGACTTGCACACTGGCATGCAGTCAAGAGGATTATTCGGTACCTCAAAGGCACTCTGGACTATGGATTATGCTATCAAGGGATTGATTTGCATTTAGTCGGCTATAGTGATGCTGACTGGGGAGGAGATCTAGATGAGAGCAAGTCCACATCTGACTTTGTGTTCATGTTAGGTGGAGCTGCTATTTCTTGGCGTAGCAAGATGCAAACATGTGCGGCGCTTTCCACTATGGAAGCTGAATATGTTGCTTGTGCGACTGCTGCACAAGAAGCTATATGCTTGATACGATTCTTACGTGATTTAGGGATCTTCAAGGTTTTTCCTGAACCTTTGACACTTTATTGCAATAATACGGCAGCGATTGCGTATTCTCGAGACCCTAAGTTTCACAATAAGACAAAGCATATAGACTTAAAGTACCATTTTGTTAGAGACTTAGTGGAAGATGTTGAAGAATATTTCTACTGGAGAAATGATTGCTGATCCTCTGACAAAACCGATCAGTCGTGATCTATTTTTGAGACATGCTAGAGCTCTCGGTCTCAGAACGGGAGCGGACCGCTTGACATTCAAGCGGGCCGCATGATTTCCTAGCGGGCCGCTGGTTAATCCAACTAGCCGCTGATTAATCCAATAAGCAGTTCATACTTGTTGGTTGTGGACAGTTTATTTATGTATGTTTGTATGTGTGTATTGAACAATGTAATAATAATATGTTTGTTTGAATGGTTATTATTATATTTATTCAACTTCATATTTATTTGTTCAATAAATTGTTAGCATTATGGTAGTATGTCAATGAGCTAGAATGGCTTATTTACACAAGCATTCGCCTCTGATGCCTGGGGCATGCAGAGATGAGACTTTATCAAGCTATGTGCAATTAGTAGAGGACTTATGTAGCTACTTCTGTAGCCGAAGCTTGTTGTCGCCTTAGTTATAGACTAGGATGAGATTTGTCTTCTTTTAGGCGAATCAGCATGAGTTGATCCCCACAACTCATGTAGCTCAAAGAGTAGCCAAGGTGAGTCACTTGACGCTCGAGGCAGCAGTCTTGTTGAGAGTTTCAGGATGAATTACAATGATAATGGTGTAGACCATAGACACATAGATTGTAATTGGATCTTAACTTGTATAATGAGCTTGACATACGTCTGTGTTGATAGACAGTTCATTATAGCACGTGTTTTCATACCATGTGTGCTTGGCGGCGTTGAGAATTGAGTTGAGTGGTCCCAGGACCTATACCAGCTGTCTCCTCATTGTGTAAATCTCAAATACATACCCTTATGACTAGTGACTATGTCATGAAAAGTGCAGTTAATGTTCAGCTACTTTGGTGTGTTACCTATGGCTATGTATGATTCGGTCTACCGGTGCATTACTGGGAAAGCGATTAACTTTACTTGGATTGACATGAGTGCATAAGGAAGATTAATTTTCAAATCGCACAAAGAGTGTTTCTTTATGTTCAGGTACCATCGGACTCATCAATTTGGATTGAGAAAGGGAAACATTTATGAAACTTAGATTGAAATTTACTAAACATTTGCCACTTAGCTTTGTTGGCAATGTTATGTATAGTGCTGGATTTGATATATCTAGGGTATGATTATGTACATATGAACTGCTTATTTTAGAAAAAGGGTCGATGCCTCTTGGCTGGCATTAACAAATGTTAAAGTTTGGCCTTGTAGCTCCCGCATGCAGGTATATATGCCAGTCGCACGGTACATTTTCCGTATGAAGACATTGCTGCAGCTAATAAAGTCTCCAAGAGGGAGATGTTAGTTTTATATGGTGGAGACTTAGTTCAGCGGGTCGCTGATTGAGTCGGCAGACTGGCACCTTTTGGGAAAGAGTGCCTGATCTGTTCAATCTGAACGCATCTTATAAAAGAGACGTTACAGACTTATTTCAAAGAGAGACTACTGTTCTTAGAGAGTCAGAAGGAAGAGGGAGAGATCCACCATCTTGATTTTGTGTATCAATACAAAATCAAACACTTGAGAGGGGTGTTTCGATCACGACGGTTATTCTCGTGATTGTGCAGCGAGTCCAAAGGCATTTGTGATGTGGATACAGAGATAGACTCGAGTTCAACGTGGTCTATTCTCACTGGTGTGTGAAGACGAAGTACAAGCAATCCAACTCGACGTGAAAGAGATCACCGTCGATCCAAAGCTTCCGCATAACGGTATATCTAACTTTATACTTAGATATATTTCATCCAAACTCTTACAACAGCCACTAATAAAATACCATACGAAAAATTATATCCAACAGCACAGGAAAGCTACACAATCAAAACCAGTACGAACTGATATCCAATTTGTCTGGTTATTCTAATACACTTTCTTAATAGCACTACGGTAATACATGACTCCATAACAAAAGGTATACCAATACAAATTAAATAAAATTCATCGATCTAAATTCAAATCCAAAAACATATAACTTCTACAACAAGTCAACAACATAAACATAATAGAGCAACTGGGGAAATACTTATGAGAAAACAAAGTACAATAAAACAGATCTTTTACTTAATTTGTATAAGAAAAACTTCCAAATTAAACACACCTTCGAAACCAACAAAAGTTAGATAGATAGGTGCCTCCTCTTATAATGAACTAAAAGTTCGTCTGTACCATCCCATTCGCCTACCGAAAAAGCAGAGACGAGATCAAGGTCAAAATTACGGATCAGATAACTCCATATTATTTTCAACTGAAGGTATGAGAATGCTTCACCGGGGCATGTGTGCCTACCTCCCCCAAAAGCTATAAAAGAAAATGGTTGGCTAGGCATATCCTTTTGCCCAGCAGGTAAGTGACGATCGGGATCATACCTACCAGGATCCTTAAATACATGATCAACACGATGTGCCGCAACTAGAGATGTAGCGACAATGTGGCCTTTTGGAATTGTATACTCGTTTCCTTCCTTGGTAGATACAGTGAAATTCTTGTGACAATATCGGGGTATGATCACAGGAGTAATTCCTATTCTGAGAGCTTCTTTGATGCATCGGTACAACACATCCATCTCTTTCAGAATGTCAAAATCTATTTTTAACCCATGACGAGCAAGCAATGTCTTTTGCTCCTCTAAAGCTTTGAAAAAATAAGTTTTATTTTGGAGAAGGTGTACCCCTGTCCATACTGCTGCTTTTCCGTTGGTATACTTGCTTATAAACAAATTAGTATTTAATATACCCGAAATTTGTTCATCAGTGTTACTTTCTCCATTTTTATACCTTGATTCTATTAAGGTTTGTAGAAGATCTTCTTCTGGTTGAGGTGATCTTTTTCGTGAATTTATTATTTTCGAAAAAATGTGGTTTAGTTTTTCTCTGGCCCTATCTCGCCGATTGTTAGCAGGAATTGGCATGTATGGAAACAGCACACTAATTGGACGCAGCCCACCGGCGATGTCCTCAACGAGAGCTGTAACTTCCTCATTGAGGTTGTTTCTAACGTCCCTCCCGAGCAAACAGCGGGAACTCGTCAGAGTGATGAGATGCTCAAGCTCATGCACTAAATTTACAGTACCGCAGTCTAGCCACTTTGAAAAGTAGTCCTACAAAAATTTTGAATGGAATGAGCTCTCATACTGTACAAGAATATCATTACTCGCAATCTTTTATTTTCGTTTTTTTCCTTTGTACATGTGTTTCTTCATGTTAAATGTTTACTTCATTAAATGTTAATATAATATGATTAACAGACTTCAATTTATAATTAACAAAATATACTAATACAATTCGGTCCCAATTATGCATGGAGGATCACTTGACATTATTTATCTTTATAATTTTGATAATGATTAAAATAATATTAATTTATTATCTTTGAATAGGTAAAATTATTTATTGAAGAAAGCATGCATATGAATAGTAAAATTTAATTTAGTAACTTTTACACATCAAAAAACCTGCCGGGGTTAGAAAAATCGGATTGGCACTCTATCGAAAATATAATTAACATGCCTTATTAAAAGATAAATAAAATAAATTGTATATATATTAAGAGCAATGTTATGATGCATAGAGCTTGTCATTGAATATAATTTAATCTATATATTGAAAATCTCATAGCAAATAAAATTTATATTATAAAAGAAACTTTTTTACTATTTTTTTTAATTATCATTGTTTATGCAAACAAATAGTAAAAATAATTACAAATTAAAGTAGAATGTTTTTAAAAATTTTAGTTAAACATGTAAAAAATATAAAATTTCGATTGTAAAGAGGCTTAATATATAGTTCGAATTGGTTAAATTAGATTTGTTAATTTATAGAAATATGGACATAATAAGATCATCATTCACAAAGGGAAAATGAATCATTATGCATACTCTTATATATTAATTTACTTTATTTAATGTAATTTTTAAAAAATTCAAAAAAAAAGTCAAAGTCAAATGTCTTTCGGGAAGTCATGTAGTTCCATATTTTTTATTTTTCTGCTATAATTTGAAAGTAATGAACCACCAGAGTATAATAAATTAAAGTTAAATTTAGTTTTAATTTAGGCCATGCAAATTAATTGCTTATAATTAAAATTTAGAATTATTTAAGATAAGCGCAGCAGTGATGTAGGATATAAAAGTCTAGCCATCGCCAATTAATAACGTGTTTTTTATTTCTATTTATAGGAAGAGCAATTGCACACATTTACTTCGTTGGAGCCTAGCTATATGTAATTTTCTCGTAATTAATTAACATGTTTGTTTCAGATTTTTTTTCCCCCCTTGACCTATATGGCTTTAGCAACTTGTACCTTAGATCAGTTACATTTTACAACACATACAACAAACTCTGAACTTGTAATAAGATCAGACCATTTTCTCCTGTTTGCGTAAAATTTAACCTTGAGCAGAAGAGACAAGTTTGCTAGAGTTCCATTAACAAAAAAGGAAGAAAACAATTAATTAATTAGCTGCATATATACCTGAACTTCGGCGACAATCTGATCGACATAACACCTCAGCAACTGTGGCCTGAGTCCTTTCAATAGAAATTGTGTTTGTTGCTGCCGTAATTCTGTCGGCGCTCCAATGAAAACATTCGGTCCAAACATTGGTATTGTAGACTGCCGCAGTTCATCTTGACTAAGCTCAGAGTCAGGAGCTGTATAAAAGTGCTTCGACACCTCGGGTCCGATCAGCAATGTAATGCTCTGGCCGAACACTTTTACAGTGAACACGCTCCCGTGTTTCTGGTAGTTCTTTCTTATCAGATTCACTGGGTCTTTTGCCAACATATACAGTGCACCAACCAGTGGCCATGACTTCACAACTGGTGGCAAGTTTAGATTCTTTCTGGAGTTGTTTTTTCTGAAGAAGAAGGTAGCTAAGATCAGAAAGAGGACAGTCATAAGGATAACCATTGTGTTAGTCATTATGACTGAAAGAGCGAGGGCTTAATTTGAGCGTCAAGAGTTCAGGCTCTTATATACATATTTATATGTATGGAGATCTCCTCACTATCTGGTTAGTGTTTTAAAATGTTTTCGATGTACGCACGGTACGGGTACTTATATACATATTTATTTGAAGTCGACCTTGCCACTTCCATTAAAGCAATTAGGCTTAGGAATAGGAGAATTTTTTATTCTTAGGTATAAATTTATTGAAAAGTGTGTAATTTTGTGAAGAGTTTGAATTGTTTATAATAAATTTATATCTAGAAATAAAAAATTTCTCAAATTTTCACTTCAATCCAAACAGCACCTAAATAGTTAAATACTCATCTGAGTCCTCTGCTGCATGCATGTAACGACCAATAGTATGTAGTTGGAGCTTCGCTTTCTCTTCATAGTCCATGTCTCTTGTGCTTAATATTAGTCAACGGCGAATAATATATAGTTGGGACGTTGCTCTGTTTCCACCTGGATGCTTGATTAATTGCTTCGGCGACTGTTTTGCGCTGACACGAGAGAATTAGTAATCATTTGGCGACCGACTTAGCATGTTCGTCCCTAAATTTGCGGTTAATTTGATTTCGCTGAACCAGTCTATTCAGTGTGGTCGAGTGACTAGATTCAGATCTATCTACCGCTTATTTATTTATTTTCTTGGATTATACGAGGCAAGAACTCATTGGTATTCAAATTCATTCATTTATTTATTTTATTTTATTATTTAAGGTTGATTTGAAACTGACGATTTTGTTATAAGAAATTTGAAAATAAATATTTTCTCCGTAAATCGAACCAAGGACCACTTAGTTGGTGAAATAGAGCGAAACTGCTGGGCCAAGCAACTCAGCTTCATTTATTTATTTTACTTATCGTACTATCCATTGAAATCTGATCTTGAATAAATTTTGGAATGTGTTTGAATAGCACAAGAATAACTAAAGTAGGAAGAGTTATTCCTAAGCATCCAAATAGGAAGAAGGAGAAGAAAAAGCTTTTTAGGCTTCTTCTAGAAATAGCTTCTTCTAACCATTTGAGATCTTGTAATTGTTGAAATAAAACTATTCTTATGGTTATATTAAATTAAAAAAAAACAGATCACAGCATACTTCAAATTATATATCATATTTCTTTTATGTATCAAATAAAAATTACATATATATAATATTTTTTTTCAATAATTACGATTTTTTAAAAAAAAAATAAGTAGAGGAGCACTCTATAACTTTTCTTTAATAAGAAAAGCATCCATACAAAGTAAAAAAGCTGAAAAAAATTACGAAAATTATCAACATCACTTTTGTAATAATACTAAATTTAAAGGATACCATGGACCCTACTCTTTCTAAATTTCATATCGAACTGACCTTGGATACTATTTGAGTGAGTCTATAGGAATCTTCTAAGATTGAGGTAGGAAGTTCGACGAGGATTTGTCTTGCTTGGCAAAAAGTTAAACATTAGGTGTTATATATATCTCGCGCGCATACTTGTGGTAACAAAAATACAAATCGTTAGTTAATTATTTTCCTTTGGATCACGTCTATGTTATAATTTTTCAACATATATTTATGTGATTGAGGCTTTGCGGGATGAGAAAAAATATTTACCCCAAATTTGACGATGGGAAAAAATTATTACTCTTCTTTACTTTTCTTCGTATTAAAATATTATTTCTCCTCTTTTTCCCTCCTTTCACCTCTTATTCCGTTGAATGTTTTATGATTTGGAGCAAGTTAAACCGAAATTTTTAACATAGAGAAATAAATATTAAACAATTTTAATAAGAACTAAGATTTATTTATTTATTTTGAAGAAGAACCAAGGAGTTAAGCATTTTATGATCGCGTTTCACCCTCTCGTCTAATAGCGCGTCCTATAACCGCGCTAAGGAGAATAGCGGGTTTATAAAATGCGTTATTAGTCCAATAATGTGGTTTATAACCGCGCAATTAGAATGAGATTTTCGGATTGTTCCGAACTTTTTCATACCGTAATAACGCGGTTATAAAAACGCTCTTTTAGGCCGAGACCCATTTCTCTCATCCCAATCAAACTTTTGTCATTTCAATCAATTTTTTTATCAATTCAATCAAACTTTTATCATTTGAATTTAATTCTGTCAATTAATTTGTGAGTTTACAAACGTGTTATTACCAATTATATAACACCCTTCTCCCTTCTCGCATAAATCAGATATGTTTATTTCTAAATATCTTTTCTTTAATCCGAAATCGAAAATCCAAAAATCAAATCCAGTCATGTTTTTAATTAGTATATATGTCAACCAATCTCCAACTTTCAATGGCTATTTTTTCACCATTAGGTTGTAGTCCACAAACCACGTATGCAAATATTATAAAAATTTTATGTTTCAATGGCTATTTTTTCACCAAATATATGTTTCATTAATGCAGGGCCTTTTTGGAGTTCAACCCACTTCCCTTTTCCTTTTTATAAAAATTTCATGTACTGGAAGCAAACAGCTTATATACATGTGAAACATAATGACATAAATTTTGTGTATGCTAAAATTAACGGTACTGGATTTTTTTTTTTTTGAAAAAAAACGGTTATGTATATTCCTTCTTTTTATCGATCTGGATATAATGACATAAATAGTTATATTCCTTTAAAAGATTTGAGTTCTTTTAATTTTTTTGTGTAGATCATGTTATCTATCTGGTCGTCGATTATACAAAAATATATGTCATTAAATTTCATAGATTATGTAAAAATATTAAAATTATATATTCATTAGAAACGCATGAATCGAACGAAACTCGATTACCCACCTAGTATTAAATATAAACTTTTAGTCTATCAACTTCCAGATATATTTTTTATTTATTCTATCAACTTTAGTCTATTAGTACGTTGACATAATATAAGAACCCACAAATTTTTCCTATTAAATATAAACAACACATATAATATTATTCCATCAGAAATGCAAAAAAACAAATTACACATTTATCTTTACAAATTTAAAAATAATAACATATTTTATATTTATTTGTAATTCCAATATCGAGTGAAGCTAGATTAGCCCCTCTAATTAAAGACATTTTATTGTTCGTTTTGCCATTATTTTTTCCCTTTTTTTATTTCTTATACATAACCGTTCAAAGTTTTTTTCAATAATTATTTTATTTTTCCATAATAAGACTTGCTGTTAATTAATTATATTATTATAATTATTTTATTTTTCAAAAAAAAAATTTCTTCGTCCTCTTCATTGGCTATATGTGCCGCATATATGGAGCGAAGCTCGATTCCCCACCTAGTTCTGAATAAATGATTTAAGAATAATGATTAATTAAAGGCATGAATATAAGGGCATTTTAGTCTTTTGACATGAATATATGCATGTATTAACTTAGTCATCCTTACTACACAACCAAACATCTATTACATAACACTACATAAATATTTAAGCATCCTTAACTTATGCAACCCCTTACTACACAAACAAACGCCCCCTTTGTATATTAACTGGAGATAAGACACTAAGCAACAAAGGCAGAAACAAATTAAATTAAGTAAGGTGGCGTCATAACAAAATTGCTATCAAACAGTCGCAGCTTTAACTGTAAGCCGTTTTTACTCTGTAGATTTAATGGATAATATCGTACTAATTATTTTCATAATGGTTTAATAAATAAAACAACTATAATAGTTTAAAACAACTAGGTCATATCGGAAAGGAAAACCTTCTTATGTTATAATTCACGAGAAGTGAAATAAATAACAAACGCAAATCACTAAGTAATTATTTTCGTTTGTATCATATCCATTGCTATATTTTTTTTAGCATGCAAATAATATGATTAAATTGCTACCCATTTATGTCTCATTCGTAAATTAATTAATTCAAATACTAATAGTCAATCATATATAATAATAATAATAATAATAATAATAATAATAATAATAAATACATATGTTAAAAGCTGTTCTACAAAGATATTGTGCTTACCTTCAGTCCTGCAACAGTTCCGAAATAGTGGGACCGATAGACGGGACCAATTGCATTTAATAGAATTTAGAACGTCCTTCTGTGTTCATCCAATCATTAATTTTGTTGGCATCATCGAATAGTTAGAAAAAAATCTGAGTGATGCACATGGGCGCAAGGCCGCACACGGTTTGAGATGTATTCCTTTCACATGTTTTCGCTGCAACCTGCTCATGGAGATCGAGAAAAAAAAAATTTGTTTGAATGGGTATTGGGGGATGAAAGCCCTTATTGTTATGGATGGAAAGCTTCGCGGAAATCAACTTTATGACACAGTCCACATATGATGAATCATTAGACGAAATGTCTAAAAATATATAATTGAATTAGAAATGACCAAGAATAAAATACGGTTATGATATCAATTATTGCAGCGTGCATGACATCCCTAATGCACAATTTATATTGTTAATTAACTCTAAGAAATATCATTCCAGTTGTGATCTCGAGCAAGCAGGCAACACCTATCACGTATTAAGTTAATAAAACACAGAGGCACACAAGTTAACATATATATACAGTTATACACTAGAAAATATATCGAGCATAGCAATCCAATAAAAATGATTGTGGTGCCTTAAAGTATGCAAATCATGAATAAGAATATATGTAATTTAAAAAACTGAATACATGTCAATAGATGTATACACTAGAAATTTGTTGTTTCGAATTTTCGAATTTCTGACAATAATTGAATACTTAATTGGTATGATTCTATTGAAGTAAATTAGGCTAGCTTAGTAAAATATTATCTTATATACTAATTTATGGTAAAGAATTTGTAAAATAGTTATGAAATTCTTGAAATTTTATAAGACTCAAATCTGAAAATTTATGGTACCTCTAATTTGACTAGAAGATTGGACTTCTTTTGCAAAATAAAACCCCACTCACTTTTACTACACAACCCCACAAAATTTTCTCTCTTTCTACTCTCTCCCTTTTTCTTCTACGGAGAGAACTTCTTTCGCTCTCTTCTCTCAACTCCAAGTTCAAGTCTATAGAAAATTCTCCGTAGAAAATGTCTAAAATCATTCTAAAATATGGGGGGAAAATAGAATTGAAAAGAGGAAGGCAAGGAGAGTTCATACAAACCATCTATTTTCGAATTTGAGCACTTTGTGTTTAGTATTTTGTTAAACTTTGAATCACCTCGGTTTTTCATTAATTTCTGAAAATTGGAGCTTGAACCAAGTCTACAATGAGTTCCTATTAATGTTGATTGCATGCAAGACACTAGTAGTTACAATTAGTATTTTAATCTATTTTTAGAAGATTTTGGTTGCATGCAAGAAAGTAGTTTTGTTCTAAATTGAATTTTTTAATTTTTGAGCAATTTCTGAAAAATATGGTTTGAGATCAAGTAGAGAACTGAAATTTCTAGTTGATTTAAGTTAGTAGAGTACTCTAGTAGCTACATTTCTTGTTTGGATTAATTTGATGAAGTTTTGAGAATTTTAGCCTTAGGACTGATTTGAAAAAGGAATTTCAGTTTTGAATGTCTTAATTGATTGTTCTATAGTTTGTTATACACGTATTCTGTTAGTATCAAGGACATAAGTGATTATTAGTGTGGCTAAACAATGCTTGAATAATATATTAAGAAAATATGCAAATAACAAGCGTTTAAATTCAGAGCTTGCATTTTTCGGCTCAACCAATTCACTTTAGAACTTGACAATCCAGTGAACAAATCCAAAAAAATGCACCTTCTAGTGTGTAAACTCAACTGCTAGCCTAGTAGCCTCTGGCGGATCAAACAGTGTAAGTGCATTTTCAAGCTCTAAGACAACAGCAGTCATATTAAATATGAGCTAGCATTCTCTCCGGCAAGAATAAGACAATAGCAGTCATATTAAATATGAGCTAGCAATCTCTCCGGCACATTCTTGTGCAATTTGACATTTTCCATCACCTTCGTTAGAACATTCATCTCGCACCCCACTGGCAAAAGCAGCCTTTTGTCCAACTCTTGTGCTAACTTTCTTCGGATAACTAATAAATTCCCGAAAACATTTATACCGTCATCAAATGCCTTTTGGCCGGTCAGGACCTCCATCATTACCACCCCAAGGTTGTACACATCACTCTTCCGGGATACAAGTACCGGACAGTTTGGGGCAATGTTGATGAACATTGGATCTACGTACCTGACCGTTCTGACCATCTCAATTTCGAGATTATCAAATATATAGCGCCATATTTTAGGAGATCAAACTATTTCTATTTCTATTTGATTTTGATTGAAGAAATCGTTCTCTACCTTCTGCGGGTTCACGGCTTCATTCCCTTCTTCAAACTCCGATTTGTCTATTTCTATTTTATTTCTCAATCTACAATAACGGGTAGAAAAAGATTTATGTTACATCATATCTAACAGATTCTTTGGTTCGGACCGAAGAAGTAATGTCTCACTGTATTTTTTTTTCTATCCATGAGGATCCCACCAGAAAGCCTTCTAATTCTAATAGGGTCAGAACTAGCTGAGAATCATTCTCAAGAATCCGTGATTTTTCGGTATATTTGATAACTTGCTATCCCAGTGTAGGAGTTGTGGAGTAGCAAACTGGTACAGTTAAGGTCCTGATCAAAATCCCACTTTTTTAACATGGGATTTCATTTCATTTCATTTCGTTGGAAAATTCTTGATCAAAATGAACGGAATTGGTCTCCTTTGGTTAGAATTCCTATGTAATTAAATCCAACGAAATCCTATCAAATCAATTGAATTGAAATGAAACGAAATGAAATCCCACGAAAAAATCATTTTGATCAGGGCCTATTGGATCATTCTTGCCGCATCAAGCAGGATCTTTGTTCTTAATCAATAACTGTACCAGTTGCAATCTGCTACAATTATTGATGCTGAAGACCTCTAGATGTTCCTTGCCTGACAACATGGGCTCAGGCTCTTGGACACCAACTGGTTCGTGTCTATATTACCGGGAACATGCAAGTTGACCACCACACAGATTATCTTAGGCTGTGTTTGGATGGTGGGAAGTGGGAAGAAGGAATAAGGAATAAGAAATTTTTTTCAATAAATTTATTCCTAACCATCCAAACTCTTCACAAAAGTTACACACTTCCCAATAAATTTATCCATTCCCAATAAATTTCTTCCCTTCTTCCTTCTTCCTACCTTATTCTCAACACATCCAAACGGAGAATTAGTCTGGATAAACCTCACACAGATTGCCTCCTTGAGTCTTTCTTTATGTTTCCAAGATATAATTTCTGTACCACGCTCCTGTCATGATCAATTTTTTGTTTTACTACAGCATCATGAATATAGAGTTTCTTAATTAAAAAAAAACATAATATATGAAAATGTCTAGCAAAAAGATATTGAATTTTGAGTAGTTAAATTTGCATGAAAATTTTACTTCTATTGACTTTTTATTGGGAAGGAGAAAATATTGAGCGATACGATGGATGGAGTGATAAGTTGAGATGCATTAAGGATGAAAATATGATAACATTTGTCTACATAATAGCACAATATTAACAATTGACGGAGATATTTTATGGTTTGAGGATGAAGATATACTGTAATGCACATAAAAATGATGAGAATGGCTATAACCTTTTTTTTATTTTTTGAGTAAAATGGCTATAATCATAATCATCATTGAGAACAAAAAAAGACGAAGCAGAAATGCATAATTGAGCTTCTTTTCTGATGATAAGACAAGAGGCGATGGATTAGCCGTCGATTTTTAAATTTTTGCTGAATTCTGGAAGAGCCTATATTTTAATCATAATATATCAAAGGCATATTTTTGCTGGCAACTTCAGTAGCGTGGACAATCAGAAAAAGCTTCATCAATTAACTCTACGGTTCCGTTTGGATGATCAAAGAATAAGGAATAAGAAATTAGGGAAGAAAATATTGGAAAGTGTATAACTTTGGAAAGAGTGGAAAGATGTTATTTCGAGTATAAGAAATATTGTTTGGATGGTGTGTTAAGAATAAACAAATTAATATTAATTTAAATAAGTTATTAAAAATTATTATTTTAATATTAAATAAAGTACTAATTAAAGAGCACATAAAATTTCATTTAGTTATTAGTATTTAGCTAATTTTGTTGAAATTATTTATATATAATTGTAGGAAAATGTTATTCCTAAAAAAAAACTATTCCTAGAAAAAAAATATTCTTCTCCTTATTCTAACTTGTTTGGATGCCTAGAAAGAAAATATTCCTAGAAAGAAGTTATTCTTCCTATTCCTTTCCCATCCAAACCGAGCCACGATACTATCCGGACATTACCAATCAATCAATGTTACTGCACCGATTTCGTTTAAATGATACCTAAAATCTAAGAATTAGAAGACGTAGCACTAATTGATCAATACTATGCAAAACTACAGACAAAGGAACCACTGTAAAGACGCTTTGAAAATTGAAACACCTGCACCACAGCCACTAATAAAATACCATACGAAAAATTATATCCAACAGCACAGGAAAGCTACACAATCAAAATCAGTACGAACTGATATCCAATTTGTCTGGTTATTCTAATACACTTTCTTAATAGCACTACGGTGATACATCGACTCCATAACAAAAGGTATACCAATACAAATTAAATAAAATTCATCGATCTAAATTCAAATCCAAAAATATATAACTTCTACAACAACATAAAGGTCCATTTTAGACTGTTACAAGCACGTCGATCATGAAAGAACTATGCCCCTGCATCACCACCTTCCAACTTAGGAGAAGCTGTTGTTTTACTCATCTTTTGCCTGGGTAACAGAACATAAATTATGTCAAAAGGGAGCAAAAGGATAATAAGCTCTAACAACAGAAGGCATACAACTACCTCAGGTACAGGGCTCTTGCTAGGGGACCTCCTTGTGGGGCTTTTGCTTGTAGATTTTCCATTAGGAGGCTGCAAAATAATAGGTTAGGCCTCCCATCTCTCATGTGCAAATTGATTTAAAGAACATTTTGAAAAAACACATATTTTATAAGAATAAAGGGTGCCAATCTCATTGTGGAGTTTATTTAAATTTATTCAAGAACATCATTGTTCAGTCTTCATGCATTGATGAAGTTTGTTTACCTAAAAATTGCACCTAGTCTTATATCACAATAGAATTATGCTAAACCACATAAGCTACAGTAGAATAATAATTTGCAGAATTAATGCATACAAATGGCATTTAAACATGTCCAAGGAAATATTAAGGAAAAGAACACTTACAGAAGAAACAGGAGATTTGGATCTAGAACGAGATCTGTAAAAAGTTCATGAAAGAATTTTAATTTCAATATTCATCCAAATGCTTTTAACATTTTTCTGTACCATCTTCGTTCCATCTGAGAGCCCTTATGCTCCTCCCAAGAAGATGCCGCATATGCACAAATGGATAAATAACACACAATATCCACTAAAATGCATTAATTTCTTTACTTTATATTTAACTATTACTTGAGAACCTGGTCTTTGTTGCACAGATACCGCTACAGGACACAGATATGGTACACAAACAATGCCATGAATGATTTGTTTAAATTTATATTAAAACTAAGAAGATAATTGGCATGGCCACAAGCGTAAGGCAGGATATTCCTGGAGAGACCACATAGCATTATTTGTATCTGGTACAGATACAAGACAGTATTTGTGCAACATAGAGGGCAAGAGAATTTCAATTTGATTGTACCAGATTGTCCCACCATGCAATCCAGATCCCACTAAGCAAAATTGACTCCTTATGACCGGTAAGCCCAAGAATCCAGCTTTGTATGTTCCAATCCAAACCATGCCAATTTTGAGCTCTCAATAAACCAAACCAATCAGAGGGCCTCTAAAGCCAACTAGGTCCAAAATTGCAACCATCAAGATCCTACTATGCAATTCCCAGTTTGCCGCTTATGAGACTGATCTAAAAAGAAACAAGTAAGAGAACCTTGATAAACCAACACGATTGATTACCAAAGGAACTTTCTTTATAAACTTTCTTTGTTGCCCCTTGAAGAGCAAGCTTTTTTCACTTATTTTATTTTTCTCCCCTAAACCAGACCTCAAGCCAAAAGGACCATTTACAATGAAATATGAAACTCTTGGCACAGTTTAAGAAATAGTTACCTGGGGGGAGAACGGGAGTAAGGAGATCTTGATCGGGAAACAGAACGGCGAGTCGACTTCCCTCTTGGAGATTTGCTGTTCATAAAACACCTATCATAAATTAATGTACTCCAACGTCTAGAGAGAAATATGAAAAGGAGAAAAGAGTAGTACCTGTGACTCTTGCTGCGGCTACGGCTGCGGCTGCGGCTGTAGCTACGACTCCTGCTCCTAGAATAGGACCGGCTACGGCTTCTTCCCCTTTTTGCATAATCCTTCACCTATTTCCAATATTAACATTCATTTCAAGAATAAGGTCAGGTAGACTATTATAAACAGTTCAACAATTTGTACTAACAGGCATATGTGCCTGTATATAATCCTCATGAAACAAATGGACTCCAGAGGAGTTCTCATATCTCAATGTAGTAATTGCAAGAGACTATTCCTTGAAATAAAGAGAACGGAAGGCAATGATTACCCTTATGTAGGCACGTGAAAATGCATTCTTAAATTCAGAGTCATCAAGCTTCTTTATCTGAAAATAATCCCAGGACAAAGAAGGATGAAAAGGAATTGTAAAAAACTATCCAAAGAAAAACATTAAAACAATATTTTAATGAGACTAAAACATTAGCGATAAAGAAAGTCATAAAAAACATACCGCATACTTCATGTCGTCATAGTTGGTGTAGTCCACAATCCCAACAGTACCTATTAAACATTTAAATTAAGCTAGCCAAGTAAATTGAGAAATCAAAAGTAATGTCAAAAACATATGAAGGAAGCAATTTCCAGGTCATTCATACATACATAAGCAATGGCATTAGCCTAATATAAGTCGCATGCTTAGTATCTCCAGTAATTATCAAATAACAACATTGATTTACGACAACAACTCCTAAGTCTTCAGTGGGTACTACTTACTAGATAATATAACAAATAAAACAGAACTCCAAACCAAACTGGAAACCCAAAGATGTTAAATGCAAACACACTTGAGCAAAAATATCTAATTACTCACCTCCACTCTCACGAAAAACATCAGAGAATGCAACATCACCAGCTTTCCGCATATGATCCTGAGAACAAATTACTTATCAGAACAACACACTACTCGTCACATTATTCTATGAATACAATACAAACATAATTCTAATATTGCAAAAATACACAAACCTTGAGGTCTTGCCATGATGCAGAAGAAGGCAAGCCAGTCACCATAACTGCACAGATTATTAACAAAAAAGATAATCACCAATCTTACAAACAAAGCACTGCTACAAGTTACAGAACTGACTATATAGGCGGACGCAAAAATTAATAAAAAATGCCAATCAGCAGAAGACCATAACATCCAACACAAACCAACATATACAAACAAACTAGAATCCTATATGTATACAACTAATACAAACTGCAATGAAGTGCATACCACGAAACTCTGAGTGCTTTGACACGAAAGGACGGCCTCGGGTGCTATTATAGCTGCTCGGTCGGCCACCGCCACCGCCACCGCCACGAGACGAAGGATGGCCCCTCCCACCATGCGCCATCTCAACCTGAAATTTGACATAAAGGAAATTAAATAAAAGAGATGAACTCTAGACCCACCCAAAAGTAGCAGATAACAAATTTACCTACCCTTAGTCTTGCACCAGCAAAATTGTAGCCATCTCGAGCATACACAGCATCTTCGGCATCGCGCTCATCCTCAAACTAAAACAGATTGTAAAAGAGACCTGAACATTAGGAAGTAATGATGGCAGCACCATTTATCTTCAGACTAAAACAGTTACTAAAAGATACATGTGTATGAGTAAGAAGTACATGTTGTCTTATGTTATAATACTGTCCCAAATTAACTCCTCAACTTATTATGATACGATACTTATTCTAAAAATCAGTAAATAGATTATTAGTTTCATTTCACCAAACTTTTGTTGTATCACTGATTTTTTTTAATACCAATGCACGACTAATTTTGATGTGCAGGTCTCGATCTTACGTAAATCATTCAATTTTATGCTATACTTCGAGCAAAAGATAGATCCAACATACAATACTCTAGAAAGATATCATAAACAGGTCCCTTGATAATTTCTGGGAGCTTCAAATCCCAAGTAATTATGACAATACCTGATTCGAAATAAACAATAATTTTGCCTTTTTACTAACCTCAACAAAAGCATAACCAGGTGGCCTTGGAGGAATCTTCAAATCAATAACAACAATTCGTCCAAACTGCAAACATTTAAAAGATTTACATAAACTTGTATGTCAATTGCAAATTTTGTTGCAACAAAAACGATATTTTTGATACATTTGCAACTTCCGCTCTAATTTCAGATTAAAATGACTGCAAAAGGTCTCATACAAATTTATGAACCTTCCCTGCTTAATAGTAGTATGAATTTATGAACTTTCCCTGATTACTAGTAAATTATCTTTTTTTCTCTATCTAAACTAAACTGAATATGTGCAGATAGTCACATGTCCTGATCATAGAGTGATTTGGTTAAGATGAAAAAGGTCATTGAAATCTATTTGTTCTTATTTCAAAAGTATTTGCAATTACTCAATGTGTAAGCTGGTTTTCGCAAAATGCAATTAAAACCCTCAATATAACAAAATAACAGATAACAAATCCAACAGAAGATACAGAACTCATAGTATAGATGTTATACTGATGAATAAAAGAGAGAACAAACCTTGTAGAAGAGATCCTCAACCTCTTTCTCCCTAATGTCGCCAGGGAGGTTGCCGACGTAGATTGTTCTACTCAATCTCCTACTCATATTTCTACACGGTAAAGATCAATACAAAAGTCACTTCCTTTTGTTTAAGAATAATTTATTGCAAAACAGTACAGAAAAAAGACAAATTTAGCACTTAGACAATTTTGCCTCAAATTTTGCATTGTGTGCAATTGACACCTCCCCAACCCCCAAAAATAATAATAATAATAATAATAATAATTAAAAACAAATACAAAAGGAAACCATAAAACAGGACATAGCCCAAGAGGCAAGAACCTAAGTACTTTTACTATTATAAAAAACCTAGGTACTTAAACAAGAAAAAGAAATTGGTATACAATTTCAATCGACCTATACCTCCTCAAAATCCAAACCCCTCAGGAACTAGGGTTTCCACCTTACCTTTCAGAAACAACAAAATAAGGGAGGCAAGGCAATACGAAGACCGAGATCTTAATTTTGAGAACCAGAGAGAGAGAGAGAGAGAGAGAGGCGCGTGTTATACTAACCTGGATTAGGGTTTCGCAACTTTGGGAAGTCGGAGCAAGGATGAGATTATTTTGGTCTGATACAAGACGGGTAGTCGGTAGATTTGCTATAAATGAGGAACTTGTTGCTTTAGGATTCGTGTTGAGATCCAATTTTGGGCTAGTGTTGATCTCTCCTTATAGGCCTTTTCACTACTCAAAAGGCCTAAAGAATTGTTTGGTCCCCAAACAGGCGGCCCATGAAGTTGAAATAGACATGCCGTAAATGTCACTAGTTATCGTTGATCTAAACTTTATCTTTATATACTTATATATATATACTTCAAACTTCTATCCAAAATTTTAAAACCAAAAGAAGCAAACAAATGTTTATCCGATGCAATATGGACCGTCTATTTTTATGATTTGATCAGATAAGTGGTGTAGATCTCCTGCTGAGATAAAAGGTTTAAACCTTTCGTTTAGACCTGTTAACAAATGTTTAACATCTGCGCGGAGCGAAGTCGCTGGAATGGTTCTTAAAGAGAACTTTTACAGTGCTATTCGCGTTCGATTCTCGGCTTAAACACACTTTATTTTTCATTTTGCAACGCTAGCGCCTCCTCCATCATTTCCTTATTTTCTCTCCCCCTAAGCCCCTCACCTCCGTTACCCTTCCTTACTCCATCAATTTTTTTCACGTACTCTTCAAGATCTCTCCAAGATTCTCTTCTCTCGTTCTTCAGTGAAGTTTTGTTGTTTAGTTTAGATTTTCTTTCTCTCTTCTCCGGTGATCTCCTAACTGTAAGCATGTAAAGTATACAGTTAGGATGGAGAGAGCTTGGCGGGTTTCTCAAAAGGTTTCCCGGCCATCTCTTGTGGAGAATGGAGATCAGGTACATTATGCTAGGAATTTAATTGCAAATTTTGGACTGGCTCCTCCGGTAGCTGCCTCAAATGCAGATATTCCATCTTCCCAGCCTGCCTCTTTCGCTGAGGCAGTGAAAGAAGGGATACAATTAGATAAAAATTTAGTTAGTCAGAAAAACAAGATTCGGTCTATTCATTTCAAGAAAGTTACTCTTAACCCGAAAGAAATGAAAAAAGGCTATTTAATTCGTCACATGACAGGTTATTGTATGAGATGCGGCGGGAAAGGCCATATGGCAAACGGCTGCAGAGAACCTCTGGTTTGCTTTAAGTGTAATTGCACAGGCCATACTTCACTAAAATGCGACAATCAGAAGGCTCTAGCAAACTCTAACGCTGTTTCCACTTCCTCCTTTGTTCCTAAGGACTCCTCTTTAAATCACATCTTGACCTCTCCGTCGTTTTCTCTTCCTACAAACCCTAGATCCGGTTTTCTAAACCCTAGTAGGAGGTGGTCACAAGAGTGCGATACTATGGTGAGTCGGGATCCGATTCGAGTAGAGGAGGAAGACGAGAATGTGGAGATTGAAGCAGAGGTGGCAAGAAGTATCGTTATTCAAGCCGATTCTAGGCTTACGGTGGTGGATGTGATGGCGGAGTTGCGTCGTTGCCTCCCGCTGGAGCAACATCGGGTAATTATCTTGATAGATCAGAGGTTTCAGATTGTAGGTCCGTCGATTCAGTGGTGTGAGGAGATGTTTCGTGCTGGAACTATTGCCATCACTGACAGTAATCGGGTACGTAGAAATTTTTCCATCTTGAGAAAGGTACCTGAATTTGAAGACTCGATTGTTTCTGAAACCTTTTGGGTGAGGATAGTGGATCTCCCCTATGGATGGAGAAATTGGAATGGGGTCAAAAAATTGTTTAAATTTGGCCAAATTAGGAGAGCAGATGATACCTCTTTGCTGGGTATTGATGGAAGGTTTTATCGGGTGTTGGTGGAGGTTGGAGAAAGAGGGATGATTCCTCCTTTTAGGAGGTATGAGATTCATAAGAAGTCAGGTGCGGTGGTTTTGGCTAAAGTTCATTTTGTAGTAGAAGAAGACACCATCCGATCTGAGTTTCATGAAATCGTTAAGAAGTTACCAAGGTTTGAGCTAACACCTCAAGATCAGGCTCGGATTGATTCCATCATTCCTTTAACTCCTTTTCCTCCAACTATGATACCTCTGGCTTTACCAGTGACTCAACCTACCTCATCTTATCCAAAACAGCAAAAGAAGAGAAATAGGAAGAGGAAAACTCTTGCAAATAACAGTAACACCCCTGTTACTGTCAGCAATACCCCTGTTACTGTTACCAACACCCATGTTACTGTCAGCAATACCACTACTTTATCCACAATTCCTCCTTCTAATTCCTTCACCCCCTCTAGCTTCCCAAATAATTCTTTGACTCCAGTTATTACTCCTCCTTTGCAAATTACTCCTCCCCATACTGCTCAAACCGGTCCTGGAGTTGTGACAAGGTCTCAAGCAAAGCGGCTAAATACTGGGATTACTTTTGGGAAAGGCCGACTCTACCATAGTGCCTTCTGTTGAGGATTTGTCTTCCAAAGGCAAGGAGAAGTTATTGCAGAGCAAAGAGGCAGAAATAGCTCGTCTCAAGCAAGCTATAAAAGAAAGCCAAGCTCAGAGGTGGCATGAGGAGTCTAGAAAGCTAGCTGGAGGAGAGGGGCAACCAAGTAAGATTCAGGAGCCTATTTCTACTGAAGTTAGGAAGGATCAGAGTGTGGAAGTCATTCCAAATCTGGCTAAGGCAAAGGAAAGGGTTGTGATTTTAGTTGAGGAGGACATGAATGGATCTGAGTTGGTTTTTGAGCCTGGGGTTACCTATACTTGTGATGTTGGTAACATGTCAGGCATCATTAGTAAAATGGTGGAGCGAGACCTTTTGAAAATGATTCTAGATGGTCCTAATAAAGATGATGCTATTGGGTCTGCTCCTGAGAAGGAGCTTTCCAATAAGGAATTACTCCGACAGATGAAACTCCTCGAGGCTAGAAATAGAGCGCTGGCAGCTCAGTTGAAAAAGAAAAATAAAAAAGTGGCTTCTGAGTTTAAGGAGGCAGAGGATTTGAGTGTCTCTTCTCCTGTCAAAAGAACTAGAGGTCTGTTCCAGGGTGATTCGGGAAAGGAGATGTCTAAGGAAGCTCAACTGATGGCTACCTCACAGAATTAGCAGATGTTAGTGGAGGAGACGCCTCAAGGAGCACCTGTGGAAGGAAACCAGATGGAGGTGCACTCTACTCCTAGCCCTCCTGAGTTGCCTTCAGGTATTCCTCACATTTCCTTTATTCCTTATAGTAGTTTAAGTGATGTTCAGATTCTTGAGTTGCTAGAAGATTTGGGTATTTTTATAGATAGTAATTTAGATAAGAGAATTGAGTTTATAAAAGCAATCAAGAATGCTAATACTTCTAACTTAGTGAATTTCCTTCATGATACTTTAAATATTTTGAGTAATGTGGTTGCTCTGCAACCTTTGGGTACCTCTTTAGTTTCTCAATGAGGTTCATTACTTGGAATGCTAGAGGCCTAGGTTCTAGTTGTAAGAAGGGTTATATTACGGATCTTATTAGATTTGAAAAAATTAATATTATAGGCATACAAGAGACTAAAAAGAGTAAGTTTTTTTAAGAATCATTTGCTCTCTTTAGCGGGTAGCTTTGATTGGAATTATATCCCAGCGATAGGAGCCTCTGGTGGAGTGCTTTTGGGTATTAATTTCAACATTTATAGAATCTATAATTGGTATGTTGAGACTAACTCCATATCAGTTAGGTTAGTACATAGAAGTGATAATGTAGAATTTGTTTTTACTACTGTTTAGGGTCCTGTGGTGGCTAGTCTTAAACAAGCCTATTGGGATGAGCTAAACAGGCTCGGTACTCTTTTTACGGGGCCTTGGTTAGTGAGTGGGGATTTTAATACTATTAGGAAAAGATCTGAGCGAAGAGGTATTTCGTTTGATGTAGCTAATATAAGTAAGTTTAATCATTGGATAGATACTTTAATTTTGTTAGACTTTAGAAGTCTTGATAGGAAGTTTACTTGGGCTAGAGGTGGAAATAGTAGACAATTCGCTTGTCTGGATAGGTTTTTTGTGAATCAAGATTGGATTGACTTATTTCCAAACTCTCATACTTTTAGTCTTGCTAGATCTTTCTCTGATCATTCTCCAATAGTATTTAATGCGGGTTCTGCTAGTGTTACTTTTAGGAACCCCTTTAGATTTGAAAAAAGTTGGTTGAGACAGGAGGATATCATAGATAGAACTATTCAGTGGTGGCCTAATAATGGTTTAGGTTTTAATAAGGCTTACAATTGGGATAGGAAGGTTATTTTAATGAAAAATAAATATAGAGGTTCGAGTAGGAACTTAAATAAAGTTACTTTAGATAAGAAAAAAAGTCTGATTTCCAATATTAAACATTGGGAAGATAGTTTGGAAGATAGAATTTTAGATCAGAACGAGTTAGATAATTTTCTTAGTGCTAAAAAGGAGCTCTTTGACATTTATGCTGATGAGGAAACTCGTTGGCGGCAAAGAGCTCGTATAACTTGGCTGCACGAAGGTGATTCCAATACAAAATCTTTTCATAGGTCGGCCACTATTAGGAAAAATAAAAATATTATTACTCATTTGTTGATTGATGGCAGAGAGACTAGAGATCCTACTCTCATTCAACAACATATCCTTTCTTTCTATAAAAATCTCTTTGGTTGTCCTAGTAATTCAAAAGGAAGCTTAAGAAGTAATACTTGGTTATTAGAAGAGAAAGTGACAGAGGATGAGAATAATATTTTAACTCAACCGTTCTCTTTGGATGAAATTAGGAGTGCAGTTTTTCAATTGAGTCCTGAGAAGGCTCCAGGACCTGATGGTTTTCCCATTTTATTTTATCAAACTTTTTGGGAAATTATTAAGGAAGATTTGCTAAGTATCTTTAATGATTTTTATTTAGGAAGGTTGGATTTGACATATTTTAATAAAGTGCATATTTGCCTTACTCCTAAATCAACCGATGCTTCTAAAATTGGAGATTTCAGGCCTATTAGCTTGTTGAACTGTAGTTATAAGATAATTACAAAAGTGTTAGCTAATAGGTTAGCTCCAGTTCTTTCCAGAATAATTAAATTTAATCAAAGCGCCTTCCTTAAATGAAGGTTTATTATGGAAGGCAATGTAGCTGCGCATGAAATACTTCACCATGTTCATGTTAATAAGGAAAAAGGCATACTTCTCAAGTTAGATTTTGAGAAGGCCTTTGACAAGGTTAGCTGGGAGTATTTATTTGATTCTCTTAACCAACGGGGTTTTTCTATTACTTGGATTAATTGGATCAGAAGTATTCTGTTAGGAGGTACAGCAGCGGTTTTAGTTAACGGGAAAATTGGTGAAGTTTTTGAATGTAAACAGGGATTGAGACAAGGGGACCCCATGTCTCCCTATCTTTTCATTCTAGCGGCCGAAGGTTTGACTAAGATTCTGGAGAATGGCCAGAGTCATAACCATTTCTCTGGTTTAGGTCCTCTTATTGAAGGAAAAAGGAAAGTCATGCATCTTCAATATGCAGATGACACCCTCCTTTTTATCAATTACGATCATGTTAGGTTACAAAAACTCTCGTGGGCTTTAAAAAGCTTTGAGAGTATTTCTGGGCTTAAATTAATTTTTCTAAGTCAGAGGTTATTCCGCTTAATTTAACTAATGAAGAAGTAGAGTTAACTACTAGAATTTTGTGTTGTAAATTAGGTTCTCTTCCTATCATCTACCTTGGTTTGCCTCTTCGTTGGAAAAAACCAAGTAGATTGGATTGGAATAAGGTAATTGAAAAGATTAAGAATAAGTTAACGAAGTGGAAAGGCAATCTTCTCTCTCTAGGAGGAAGATTGGTACTTTTAAACTCAGTTGTTACGACAATCCCACTGTTTCATTTATCTTTCTTTAAGTACCCTCTCTGGGTTATTCAAAAGATCGATCAAATTAGGAGACATTTTTTGCGGGGTTCTGTCCAAAGTAATGGTGTTAGGAAATATAATTTAGTGAAGTGGGACTTAATTTGTAGAAAAAAAGAGTTTGGGGGATGGTGGGTGCTAAACCTTTCTCATATGAACACTGCTCTTCTTGGTAAGTGGGTGTGGAATTATATGCATAAGGAGCACAAAGGTTTATAGAAAGATCTGATTTTTAGCAAGTATCATGGTAAATTTGGTACTGAGGGATTTTCCCACTTTTGGAAAAGCTTACATTATCTTTTCCCCATTTTCAAAGTGTGTAGCAAAAAAATTATAGGTAATGGTCAAAAGACTAACTTTTGGCATGACATTTGGTATCAGGATTTTTGGATAGCTAGGACTTTTCCAAATATTTTTGAAAAATCTAAAAAGAAAGAGCATCTGTCTTTGGCTCAAGTGTGGAATAATAATAATATAAATTTCTTCCTCACTAGGGGTATTTCAAGATTAGTCAGAGCTGAAAAAGAGGCTTTGTTAGATATTGTTAGTAATTTAGATATTGTTGCAGAGTTAGAAGATAGTATTTTTTTGGAACTTAGAAGGACATGGCTTTTTTACAGTTAAGTCCTTGTATAAGTTTCTGAATTTTGGAGGTATAGCTTGTTGTGTAGATCATTTTGTTTGGAATTTAAAAATTCCACTCAAGTATAAATGTTTCTTGTGGTTAACTGTAAATAATAAGATCCTTACTTATGATAATTTAATGCTTAGAGGATGGAATGGCCCAAATAAATGTCAATTCTGTCAAAATTCTGAAAGTGTGGATCATTTATTTGTTAATTGCCCTTTTATTAGATCCTTTTGGATTAATTTTAACATGTTTAATGACAAAAATATTAATTTGGACTTGTCTAGTTTGGATAGTATTTGGAATAGTATTAATAGTCTTTAGTAATTCTGATAGAACCTTTGCTAAAACTGTATTAGCTGCTCTATGTTGGACTCAGTGGACAGAAAGAAATAGGAGAATCTTTAACTCTTGTGAAGGTTCTAATTCTCATTCCCTGTTTTTTAACATATTGAGCCTTTATCATTTTTGGACAGGCTTTAATACAGGAATGGAAGCGAGTTTCCGGAGCATTGCAGAACTTCAGAGGCAAATGGCTGATAGGAACAATGAAGGGTTTCTCACTGACGATGAGGATTTATTGGACTGACTAGTAAAGCTTCGTCTCTTCTAATCTGTAGTTGGAAGTCTTGGGTAAATACTTGTGTTAGAGGATAATTGGCTTTCAGAACTTGTGTTGTTTTGTGTTGTTTCGTGTTGTCTTGTGGTTGTGCTGTTTTGGACTGAAGTAGTTTGTTGCTGGATGTTTAGTTGGTATTATAGTTTCTTTTGCAGGGAACTAGGATAATCATAGTAGCTTCACTACTTTGATTCTTTCCCTGGTAGGTTAGCTAGTCGTTTCTTTGGTTGTTTGAAACTCTGTATCTGCTCTTTTATATTTCAATGGAAGCCTATCTCAGGCTGCTTATTCTCAAAAAAATTACATTCAGCCGATCAAGACAACTCGACCTTAAAATATTGAATATGAAGAACATACTTATATCAAATATTTTATTTTTACATATCACATATCACAGTCCGCCCACACATTGGGTGGGCTTGCTGCTAGTTTTTCAAAAAAAAAAATACAATTTGAACTCAAATTAGATTACCATTTTCGTTTTAAGTTCATGCAGTTATGTTGTAAATCGAAAAATAATTTTAAAATTTTCAACTATAATATATTGAACTAACCTTTTTGTGGTGACAACTTTTCAGAAAATATGCTCTGTAAGCTTTAGAAAAATAAGTGATTGACGGTAGAAACAGTCTATAATATTTTTCGAATAAAAAAAGATACGATATGCATGAACAAATCAAGATGGAATGTTTGGATAGCTTAGGAATAAGAAGATTAGCCTTTTCCTATACAGAAATTTACTCCTAATCATCCAAATTCTTTTCACAAAGTTACACATTTCTCAATATTTTCCGCCTAAAAATAGACTATTCCTCTTATTCCTAAGAGTCCGAATAGCCCCATAAAGAAGAAAGAGAGATGAAATCAAATACAGAAACACACATAAAATGTAACATGACTAAAAAGATTGAAAGTTTATATGATTATTAAAAAGTAATAACACAACTGAAAAATGATCTTATTTTTATATAGAACAAATTTCTTAGACGAAATTTATTAGACGAAATGAAGCATGTATTCTTCTAGGAGCCGTTTGGATCGCTTAGGAATAAGATAAATAACCTCTTTTTAGGCGTAAATTTATTTTTAACCATCCAAACTCTTCACAAAATTACACACTTCTCAATATTTTTCGCCTAGAAATAGACTATTACTCTTATTCCTAAACGATCCAAACGGCCCCCTAAGTATCAAACTCAAATGAACAACGTCAGGATGTCCAAACATATTTCATTTAGCACAAATAAGTTTTGAAATTATAAACAAATCATTTCATACAAAAACACCCGCTCTGAACAAATCAATTATTGTTGTAAATCAAGATAATTAACGTTTCAAATCAATTTAATGTGAATGTTTCGTCTACATAATTCCATCATAGTTTCATTCTTTGTCATTAATCATAGGAGACTTCATTTGTAGCCCATAAATAAGATATTGTAAACTTGTATAAAAACAACAACAAGAACTCAAATAGAAATACAATTATCTTGTTTACACTGCTCACATTTTTATAGTCGGTGGAATATAAGTTTTATTTCTCTAAACCTTCGGAAAAGAAAACTTTCGAGGGCGACATTTTCGAAAATTTCAAACATTTAAGGTTAAGGCTGTTTTGGTTCGCCTCTGAAAATGAAAGCTTGCTGCCTACGGGCCGTTACTACCTCAAAAAAAAAAAAAAAAATGAAAGCTTGCCAGTAACGTCCGAAATTATTTTATATAGAAATTTTAACATCGAAAATTTTAATAGAAAGAATTAATATATATTTTTTTTAATAAGAAGAAAGTTCTAACGCGTTTATAAATCGCGCATCTCTCTTTCCTTCGAACGCGTTTATAAAACGGGTAAGAAGGCTTCTTACCCGTTTTATAAACGCGCTAGAAGCCTACAATTATTTTGGTGCAAGTTTTTAACACAGATTAACGTTACGCGTTTATAAAACGGGTAAGAAGCATTCTTACCCATTTTATAAACGCGCTAGATCTGAAGAAGTATTCTTCTCATAATTAATTTGAAAGGAAAGGTAGCTTCTCTCTGTTCAATCAGCGCTAAAAGGAGAAAAGAGATGGATAAACACACGACATAAGATCAGGATAAAAGGGGCCCCCAATTAATTGCACAAAAAAATCTCAGAAAATTAGCAAATATATTGCACAGTATCCGTTCAGCGAATCATACCAGGCTCTAGCCAAGGCTTGAAAGGAAAGAAAGATTTTCAGAGAATAGAAATTGAAATGGAAAGGTTTCTTTGTATCCTTTTTCGGAAGTAATTGGGATTGAATCCTGGGTTGGGATGGGAAGAATTCAAAAGTTGGGGGCAATTTTTGTCTAAGGCGTTAGGCCTTGAGGAAGGATTGAGGGGAAAATGTGTGCTTGGTTCTTTCTCTTCTGGGTTTTTTTTTTTTGCTTTAAAAGAAAATTAACTTTTTTGCTTGATTGAAATTGTTGGTGGGGAAACTTTGTGACTTCTGGCTGTGATGAAGAGAATCGTAATAGTGGAGGGGAGAAAATCAACACAAGGAAGAGATAGAGGAACGAGTAGCTGCGTGTTTTATGAGGAGAATACTTTTTCGAAACATTTTTGTTAGCAAGACAGCACATAATCTAGCGCGTTTATAAAATGGGTAAGAAGGCTTACTACCCGTTTTATAAACGCGTAACGTTAATCTGTGTCAGAAACTTACACCGAAATAATTGCAGGCTTCTAGCGCGTTTATAAAACGGGTAAGAAGCCTTCTTACCCGTTTTATAAACACGTTCGAAAGAGAGAAAGACGGCGGTTTATAAACGCGTTAGAACTTTCTTCTTATTAAAAAAAATATATATTAATTCTTTCTATTAAAATTTTCGATGTTAAAATTTTTATATAAAATAATTTCGGCAGTAACGTAGAAGTGTAATAATTACACTGCGCAAGGTCTCTGAAACAATAAATGCATCGCTGTTCCTGTCCTCCTGTCAAAAGACCAACTCTTCCTGCACTTGGATCATATCGTACAAATAAAATTACAAGGGCGTCAGCTTTCTCTGTCAACAGCAAAAGTTCTGGTTTCATGATAGAAGATCAATCAAATGGTCTGATCCAGGTGCACAGAGATGTAGCTAAACATCAACCAATTTATTTCGTACTAACAAAAGTTTCTCTGCCTAAAATAGTAAAATGCCATTTGTTCTTGCTCGAAGGTGGCATTGCTACAAGTCACGTTATATTGCACCGACTGCCATTAAAAATTAAATCTTAAACGCAGATAATTATGGCCGTGATTTGATAAACAAAAAATGTAATTATGTAAGCCAGCCATGAGCCCAGACAAATAGTTCAAATAAGATAGAAAATTATTATTTTTTTAGCACCAATATGCGTACTACTTGATTTTAATTATTTACTCTGTCGTAGTTACTACTATAACAATGCCAACATCAACATCTATGATTGAATTAATGTACGTACTCGCCTCATTTTATTTTTAGAAAAGTCGAGTGAATAATCACATTAATCAACACGTCATAGGTGCTGGATCAATTTATAATTCGTGATTCATGAATGATAAAAAGAGGCAAATTCTATTACCGATGCTTTTTTTTTTTTAAACAAGTTGGATGTATACATACCAACATGTGAAAATTAGACAGTGTAAAACAATCCTTATTGATTCAAACTTGAAATAGATAAAGTATTAATGTAATTCTAATTTCCAATCAAAATTTTAAAGTATTCAATTAGGATGTCCTTGGATCGCTTGAGAATAAAATTACGATTAGTTATTTGGAATAAAAATATTATTCCTCAATGATTGAGGGAAATTATTTATATTTAGAGTGTTATTTCTAAGTTATTTGAATCCAGAATAATTTTTTGTTTTTAGAGTGTTTGGATCATCTTTTTAATATATAATCTGAATTAAAAGATGATCCAAATACACTACAAATGAAAAAGTAGTTTATTTGAAATTCTAGAGCGCATAAAAATAACACCCTTGATTGTAAAATATTATTTTTTATTATTTGGGAGTTATATTTTTATTCTGAATAATTAAACCTAATTTATTCTCAAACGGTCCAAACTGGAAACAAAAATAGTCATACCTTTTTATATAGATTTGGCAAATACATATTAAACATCCAATCGAAGAACAAATGCACATAGTTTTTTTTTAGCCGTGTTGTTATTGATACATATTGTAAGCAAATTGAATTCTACAAACTGAAAAAAGTGAGGAAAAAATATTGAACTACATTTGGCACGAATAATGCAAGTGAATCAGGATAAACCGTGAACATTTGCTCCACTTAAGTGTCGTACAAAATAAATCCGAATGATATTAAATTTTTGACGTGAACGCATTAATTGCTAGTGAGATGAGATCTCAACAGGTTCAAGTACGCAATTTGAATTTCAAAATTTAAATTATTAATATATAAATTATTTTTAATAACGGGACAGTAAATATTATATTAGCTTAATTATTATCATCACTACTATTATTTATTACTAGCAGTAGTGCCCGCTCAATGTGCGGGCGGACCAATATTTTATAATATTCAACATATATTAGTTATTTAATTTAAAAGAAAAGTTCTACTACCAACATTTTGGTTGCCCAAAATGCCAACATTTTGCTATTTAGTTAATTTTTCAAATTCAAGCATTAAATTCAAACCATTGATCTTATTTAATTTAATGAGCGATGTGTTTTTATATAAGTTTTTGAAAATTTTAGGGTTTATTTGATATTCGATCAAAGGCTAAAACATGAATGTATTAAAATGAATCTATCAGAGTTAACAAGGTTCGTTTGTTTTTCTATCTCTTCATTGAGTATCAAATAAACTCTAAAATTTACAAAACTTATACGAAATAAACTAAATAAGATCAACTGTTTGGATTTGATGTTTGAATTTTAAATCATGTCGAAATTTGAAAAAAGAGCTTCTTAAATCATTATAGTATGAAGAAATTTGGCTTCATTATTTGTTTACTTAAAAAGATTAAATTGAAATTATAACACATAATTAAAATGCATTTTGGAACAATTTTAGTATATTACTGACCAATGTTACATAAAAGATATTGCGTGCAATACCCGTCCAAAAGAGAAAACAGAAGTTAACATTCATACAATAAATATTACAGCGATTTATATATCATAACACCAAAATTTCTATAAAATTGAATGTTTCCAATATTCAGGAGAGATGTCCTTATTTCCGAAATTATTTTATATAGGAATTCAGACGCAAAAAATTTTAATAGAAAGAATTATTATTACTTTTTTTAATAAGAAGAAAGTTCGAACGCGTTTTATAAAAGCGTACAGTCTCTCTCCTTCCTACCCGTTTATAAAACGCGCTCGAAGGCTTCGAACACGTTTTATAAACAGGTAAGAAGGAGAGAGACTGTACCGCTTCAGTTACGTCTCAAAAGACTAGTCAGACTTTCGTACTCGTTTATAAAACGCGTTCGGAGCCTTCGAGCGCGTTTTATAAACGGGTAGGAAGGCGTAAATATTTCGAAATGGAGTTTTTACCATTTTTTTTCAAAATTAATAGGAAAATTAATGTCAAAATTTCGGTTAAATTTATAATTTTTAAAATATCACATTTAATTTCATATTAATTTTATTTAAAAATTACATTCGAATATTAACTTTGACATTAATACCATTTTGTTTGAATAACTATCAAAAAAGTCACTTGATTTACTGCATTTCTCTTTTTAATAATTAATTTATGATTTTAAAAACTTTTTTAGTAGTTTAGAGTGATTTTTAAGTTTGCAAACTTCCAAAGTGAATTTTGGAGGTCTAGAGAGCGTTTTTTTTTTCCGAAAATGGTCGTTACGGGGTTACATGTGTAGATCTCGTAACACCCCGTAACATGTGTAGATCTCGTTACACCCCGTAACATGTGTAGATCTCGTCCCCAACTTTCCGGATTGTGCTCGATCGCCCCAGACGGACCTTCCTATCAAAAGTTATGCATGTTTAAAGTTTTAATGTTCAAAATTTTTTAATTAAAAAGTTATATTTCAATTATTTTCATATTATATATTATTTGATTATATATGGCTAACATAAAATTAAAAAAAAAATGAGAGACTACAATGCAAAAGATAAGTTTGTAGAATTAAATAGTAAAAATACAGAGTCATCGGCGAATAATTATTCAAACAAAATGATATTATACACATGTTCAAAAAATATATGTGCAATTAAATGCATATAAAATATGTGTGATATATTTGTTATATCTATTTAATACATCTTTAATTGGAAATAAAATTTTGAGAATTTTGTAAATATGAAATATGCAGGGACCTTGTTGCAAACTATTATTTTTAATAAGTTAAATGTTGCGGCTTGAATGAAAAATATGAAAAACTAATAACACGTTTATAAAACGCGCTCGAAGGTTCCGAACGCGTTTTATAAACGGGTACGAAGGTCTGACCAGCCTTTTGAGGCGTAACTGAAGCGGTACAGTCTCTCTCCTTCTTATCCGTTTATAAAACGGGTTCGAAACCTTCGAGCGCGTTTTATAAACGGGTAGAAAGGAGAGAGACTGTACGCTTTTATAAAACGCGTTCGAACTTTCTTCTTATTAAAAACAATTAATAACAATTCTTTCTATTAAAATTTTTTGCGTCTGAATTCCTATATAAAATAATTTCGGCCCTTATTTGTTTGTACCTGTCGTAAAAAAATTCTTTTACAAACAATTTTTATTTTGCTATAAGTAAACGGGAGATCTGCAATAAGTAAATAAAGGCAGTAATATAAAAAAATCTTTTAAGGAAACAGTAAATAAAAGCCGTAACACCAAAAATTTCTTTTGGTTCATAATTTCCACGTAGATATTTTTTGCCCATCATTGAGTTTTAAGATTTGTATAGGTTGAACAAAATAAATTGATTGAGTGCAAATATTTGATTTGCTAATCAGAATAATATCAACGCAATTAACCAATTGTAAGAAGGAAAGGCGATTTACATCATTATCATTAACCGGAGTAAAAAGGAAAGCCAATTAACATCATTAACTGGAGTAAAAAAGAAAGCCAATTAACCAATTGTAACAATCCGAAATTATTTTATATAGAATTTTTGACACAAAAAATTTTAATACACAGAATTATTTATTATTTTTTTTAATAAGAAGAAAGTTCGAACGCGTTTTATAAAAGCGTACATTCTCTCTCCTTCCTACGCGTTTATAAAACGCGCTCGAAGGCTTCGAACGTGTGTTATAAACGGGTAAGAGGAGAGAGCTTCAGTTACGCCTGAAAAGGCTGGTCAGACTTTCGTACGCGTTTATAAAACGCGTTCGGAGCCTTCGAGCGCGTTTTATAAACGGGTAGGGAGGCGTAAATTTTTCGAAATTGAGTTATTACCATTTTTTTTTCAAAATTAATAGAAAAATTAATGTGAAAATTTAAGTTAAATTTATTTTTAAGATTAAGATTAAATTTACAATTTTTAAAATATCACATTTAATTTCATAATAATCTTATTTAAAAATGACATTAGAATATTAATTTTGACATTAATATCATTTGAATAACTATCAAGAAAGTCACTTAATTTACTGTATTTCTCTTTTTAATGATTAATTTATGATTTTGAAAACTTTTTTAGTAGTTTAGAGTGGTTTTTAGGTTTGCAAACTTTCAAAGTGGATTTTGGAGGTCTAGAGAGCGTTTTTTGGCTCCGAAAATGGTCGTTACGAGGTTTCACCCGAATAACATGTGTAGATCTCGTCGCCAGCTTTCCGGATTGTACTCGATCACCCCAAACGGACCTTCCTATCAAAAGTTAAGCCTGGTTAAAGTTTTAATGTTCAAAATTGTTTAAAAAATTTATATTTTAATTATTTCCATATTATATATTATTTGATTATATATGGCTAACATAAAATAAAAAAGGAGAGACTACAATGCAAAAGATAAGTTTGTAAAATTAAATAGTAAAAATACAGGGTCGTCGGCGAATAATTATTCAAACAAAATGATATTATACACATGTTCAAAAAAAAAATATGTGCAATTAAATGCATATAAAATATGTGTGATATATTTGTTATATCTATTTAATACATCTTTAATTGGAAATAGAATTTTGAGAATTTTGTAAATATGAAACATGCAGGGACCTTGTTGCAAAATATTATTTTTAATAAGTTAAATGTTGCGGCTTGAATGAAAAATATGAAAAACTAATAACACGTTTATAAAACGCGCTCGAAGGCTCCGAACGCGTATGAAGGTCTGACCAGTCTTTTGAGGCGTAACTGAAGCTCTCTCCTCTTACCTGTTTATAAAACGCGTTCGAAGCCCTCGAGCGCGTTTTATAAACGCGTACGAAGGAGAGAGACTGTATGCTTTTATAAAACGCGTTCGAACTTTCTTCTTATTAAAAAAAATAATAATAATTCTTTCTTTTAAAATTTTTTGCGTCTGAATTCCAGTATAAAATAATTTCGGTGTAACAATGATATTCAATTGGTCAAACCATATCACATTAATTATATCCAGTGGAGGGGAATGGGCCAAAGTCGTCTGCTTTTAGAGAGAGACATCGAAACTGAAAAGCCAAAAAAAAAAAAAATCGGAACTTGAAAAACTAAAAAAAATGTTAAAAAGGCACGGAGAATCGAACCCCGTATTGCGCAGTTTAAAACCATCGCACTCTCGCTCCTCCTGCGAAAGTTAACAGATCTATATGAAAGGTTTAAATCTTTTAACTCTTTATTCAATCCAGACCACCGATCTGATTAGATCATAATCAATCTATGGTCTATATTGCATTGGGTAAACAATTGTTTGCACTTTTGAACTCAAATTTAGATAGACCTTTAGACGGGTGCTTTTATAAGTAGTAAAGATAAAGATTTCACGTAATAACTTAGTCTAAAATTTCTGGTACAATTTTGGATGGAACATACAATGGAGAAATCAATTGAAGAAATATAGATATCCAGTGATGAAAAAAATATTAAAAACTTAATGACAAAAAAACATTTTGCATCAAAATTAAGGACTTTTAAAAAAACTAGATCCCGTAATAAAATATATATCATATTCATTGAATTGTAAATTTTACTTTTAGTTTTAAATCAAATAGCGACCACAAGCATGGCTTAAACATTAATATTATATTAACAAAATACCACATGTAATATGGCTGAATTGCCGAGTGCTGACACATTAAACATGTCAACAACAAAAACTGTGAATTTGTATGTTTCTACTTTGATGAAATTCCTGGAAAGCACTGCTTCTTCGAACGCGTTTTGAAACGAAAGTAAAGTTTAGCTGGAAAATAGAAACATCTCGGCAAACAGCGGGGTACTCAACGCGTACGCGTAACAAAAGTACCATCATTTAAAACTTTCTATTTCCCAAATCACCCCTCATCTGACCTCACTAACCGCTGAAATAAATCTCCACCTCTACTAGCTTCATCATACTCTAAAACCTAATACAAAAAACCAAAACCAAAACCCACTCCACTCAAAACACACACAAGAAGTCAAGAACAAAGAGACCATCTTGCACCCAACAATGGCAGAGCGAGCAGTAGGTGGACCAGCGCCACCTCCTCACGGCGCTATCCTGGCGGTGGTGGTGGGTGCAGTGGTGGCAGCGCCGTTCATCATCGGAGATAGCGCCGGAGAAGCCATTACAGAGGCTATTGCGGAGCTTCTAAGCCCTGTTGGTCTCCTTCTCCTCCCTGTAACCCTAATCATCATCATTCGCTTCCTGTCGTCGGATCGCGGGATTGCCTTGTCGGACGTGTTCAATTTCGGTGGATCTCCCGATTCGTTCCACCGGGTCGGGGGATCTCCTGTCGGTGTTGCTTTGATACTCTTGATTATTATGCTTTTGTTGTATTTCAAGCTGTTTGGTGGCGGGGATGATGATGACGATTGAAATTTACTTTTGTGCCCTTGGGAAAATTTGAGTTTTTTTTTTTTTTCTTTTTTTTTGTGTGGACTGGAGCAGGCAGGATGTTTAGTTGGGTGTTACTGTAAATTATCTAGTAGGGTTCTTTTGCATATATACCCCTGGAATGTTAGATAGGTCTTGTTTGATTTGAGTAGCTAGTTGGGTGCATGAGAAGAGGTGAAGTTATCCGGGTATTAATTTTTATATTGAGGGAAGATGTAATGATGTAAGGCTATTTTCTTCCTTCTTTGGTTTTTTTCCTTTTGTGAAATTAAGATTAGTTGATATTATCAGAATTTTGAGGGACTGATTTGTGTATTATTATAGCTATATACCTCAAGGTTCTTTCCTAGACATGCATGCATGCTCTGTTTACTGCTATTAGATAGCGGAAATTGTTTTCTTTAGCCATTGTTATTGCAAGGACGAACTTATTTTTTGGTTTCTTGGTTTTTGACTTTTGAGTTAATTTTAACATGCACCCCTAGTAAACTTAGTATTAGTCTTAGCTCCTACAATCAAAGCCTTCGCCGCTTAACAACTCTGGTCGCTGCCCGGCCAGCCCCATATTCAAAATTAATGACAAAATTTTTATTTGCATCCTAAATGAGAAAAGTCTTGGAAGCTTTCTAGGATGTATTCATATTTGATTGTGACCTCACAAGCTTAGTGGAGACGGGAGAGAGAGGAGACTAGCAGGTGAAGTGGACTAGCATAGCAGAGCAGTTTGCTGTGGCTTCTTTGAATTTATGACGCGTGTAGCGAGTTGATGAGATTGGTTTGGATTTTGGGAGGGTAAGCATGTTTGAAATGAAATCCAGTCCCGTGCAGGAATCACAGCCGTCTGATTTAATCTCAATGGCAAAAGAAGCCTGTGCATGTAACTAGATTGATAGGTCCGAACCGTCCAGATCAGATCGGACGATTCATAGGCTGCGCTGGACGGTCCCGCTCGGATGGAGATTGAGCATGTTTAGGTCTACTTAATTCTCATGCACAGTATTTCAAATATAAGTGTTATTCGTAATTTGGAAGTGTGAATTCTCGCGGAGGAAATTTCTTCTTAAATATATGTGATATTGTGATGCAAAAATATCATGCAACTTTTAAGTGATAGCAACAGGTGTCCTTTCGAAATTGACAGGAGCAATAATGAATGATGGCACCCAAGTACTAGGCACATGTCTTTATTTTTGGTGAATTATTATTTCGCAGTGTCTTTGTTATGATAATATGATTTTTTATTTTTTAAATACCTCATCACGTTCGCAGACGAAGAAAATTTTTTTTTGTTGCTTTTCTTTGAATAGATTATTTTGGATATAAACTTATTCAAGAACAACAATCACTGTAATTACCGATATTTAGTTTATTGAAACGAAAGAATGTTAGAAAAAATATAACTTTGAATTTTATGAGTTAATCTAAGTTTTGCATCACATGCCACACAATTTGAAAATAAGTTTAAACATCTTTAAAGAAAATTGAAAATTAACGGTTTACTTTTATAAGTATATATTTAAATAATTTCCAAAATGTATCAAACTCATTGCACAATCTATCCAAACAATGAAGAATATATTTATACTTTTAATTTTTTGAAGAAACTCCCTTGGAATTCATAATATTTAAACAAAATTGGACGTAACATTTTTTTTACCGTTTTAATAGGTTTCTTGGAGTTCGTATTCTCCGTAGTAATTCATTGTGTAAGTTTAAAATTGAAATCTGATTCAATTTTTCAAAAAAAAAAAAAAAAAGCTTAAATCTAAACCGAACTGTTCACATTTTTGCCCGCTCTAATAAATTACTTCGCTGGATGTAAAGTCGGTTCCGTAAAAAGATGTACGTGAACAAGACAACTATCCATAGAATTAGAAACCATTTCTGAAAATTAGAATATGCTAATAATTTGTTTCTTTTTTATGTTAGAAAAGCCAAATAACTTTTAAACATTGGTTATTTAATAGTGCCTGGTGGAAGAATTATTTTAATTTTAAACTCCATTTGTTTTGTCCCAAGTAAAATGCATTTGTCTTGTGCAATAGAATAGATGCTTCTTATTGTTATGCTGGGATATATTTTAGGAGCTGGCGATACTATTAGAAAAATGTTGGAACCAGACAAGAAGGTACATTCATTTATTTATTTTTCTATTATTATTATTATTATTATTATTATTTTTATTTTTTTTGCCAGTTGATGGTGCAAAAAATTGACTATGTTAGAGTGAGGATTTGAATCATGGAAGCAGAGAGCATATATACGCATGTGAATATGTGACGGGGTTAGTGGAGCATGTGACAAAATTATGTGATGTCACATGAAACATGTACTTGTGCTGTAGACTTGACCTTAGTCCTTGCCACACAATTTGAAAATGGAGCTCCTAATAATTAAGTTATGGACCAAAAAATTTTCAATTGTTAATCCATCAAAGCTGATCCCAGGTTCCCAGCCGTTGATGTGTTTGATGAATCAAATGGATGCAATTAGGTCAAAATTTTTGGGTGTACAGTGCATGTGGAGCGCCGAGCGCGCTTGGTTTTGGGTACTGGGTACATAGAAATTAGGTCAAAGTTTTTATCAATTAATTTGATTTCAATCTCAGTTTTAAAAAGTAGTCTCAAATACTGAATTGTGTAAACTTACATGGTTATAGCTTGTTTATGTTTAATTGAAGAATTAGTTAGGATCGTACCAACAACATATGATTTTCTTGATTTTTTTATTTTTATTTTTGGAAACATTGACACTGTGGTAAAATCTGATTCTATTAATGTAAAAATTTAAAAATTTTCTTATCCGGGCGAAAATATCAACATATGAGTACACCATTATTTGTACATATCCCAATTTTTTTTTTCTTTTTTTTAAAGATGTATATTAGACATTAGTACATATCACAATTTTGGCGGCAGGTAAAATGACAACCTTACTCTTATTTAGTTTTTTTTGTTAGAAAACACAAAATGACAACCTTATTGGACAAGGAAAAGGATGTTTACACTAAAACGCACTCTCGCACAATTGGTGGAATGCTAAGAGTGATTTGAAAGCCCACCTTAATTAATTACGACAGAAGTTAGGCACGACATAATTTGTCTAACTATAATAAACTAAGACAATTACTGATCGGTCATATGCTATGGTTGAGTGTGATTATATTTCTTCAAATCAAAGTAAGATTTCATTTATTTGGAGTTCTATCCTCAAGTATGAGATTTGTCTTGTCAGTTGTAAAAAATTAATAGACCAACCAAAATTATCTCGTCGATCATTCCGATTAGATTGTTCAAACGATACCTAATTAACAATTGTGTTATAGTATTTTAGATATGGGTGGCTATTTCACCAGCATAATATTAACTATTAAATTAAATGGGAGTCCAATACAGCAGTGAGCCAGTGACGAATCCAAATCCGTGCTGCGCGGCACGGTGCAATGCATCCATCCCAACTTTTTGATATGATCTCGGCGGTTAACTTTTTTTTTTACCTATCGGATGCGTTTGGATAGGTGTGGGAAGAAGGGAAGAAGGGAAGAAGTGGAAAGAAGTATTGGGAAGTGTGTAATTTTGTGAAGAGTTTGGATTGTTTATAATTTTTTTTCTTCTTCTTCCTTCTTCCAACGATCCAAACACACTATGTATTATGCATGGGCACCCATGACCCATCATAGGGTGCGTTTGGATCGTTGGAAGAAAGAAGAAGAAGAAGGAAGAAGAAAAAAAAATTATAAACAATTCAAACTCTTCACAAAGTTACACACTTCCCAATATTTTTTCACCCTTCTTCCCTTCTTACCTTCTTCCCTTCTTCCCACACCTATCCAAACGGAACCTAGATCGGACGGTTAAGATAGATGCGCTGCAACGTGCCGTGCGGCACCAGATCCCATTTGGCCAGCGACTCTGTTGTCTATAACAGGTTCAATTCATGCTGAACGAAAGAAAAATAAAAGTTTCTATTAACTGAATTATACCTCGCTAAATTAATAGCTTTAATTTAAAAATAAATATTAACTGTTTATTTAACATCAACAATAAAATCTATTCATGACCGTAAAACAAATATGG
The DNA here is from genome assembly GCA_028095005.1 of Rhynchospora pubera. Classification (NCBI taxonomy): domain Eukaryota; kingdom Viridiplantae; phylum Streptophyta; class Magnoliopsida; order Poales; family Cyperaceae; genus Rhynchospora; species Rhynchospora pubera. The sequence goes on along the minus strand of CM051462.1, from coordinate 152,629,578 downwards.
GTACTACATCATTGAGGAGCTTAATCCCTCTGGAATGATAATTGTTAATTGATCATCAATATCCAGAAGAAGAATCAAGATTCACTATGTGTTTGGTTGGAGTGGGAATAAGGAATAAGTCCTTTATTTCTTATTCCGGTGAAAATTAAACAATTTAAGGAATATGGAATTTGGATTTATTCCGGTCCTTGTCCATATTCTAACAAAATCAATAAATTTGAATAAGAAATAAAGAATAGACTTTTCTCTATTCCTATTTCCTATTCCCACTCCAACCAAACACACCCATAGTATAGATAACATAGATATAGATAATTAAGTATCATATTTTGCTTCTAATCTATAATGGGCTCCGTTTGGATGCGTTGAGAATAAGGTAGGAAGAAGGAAGAAGGGAAGAAATTTATTGGGAAGGGGTAAATTTATTGGAAAGTGTGTAACTTTTGTGAAGAGTTTGAATTGTTAGAAATAAATTTATTGGTAAAAAGTGGTTATTTCTTATTCCTTATTCCGGGAAGAAGCCATCCAAACGGAGCCATGGACAATAAACTTGATTTGTTAGTCTTCAAATATTATAGGTTATCCTCACAAATTAGTTAAATTAAATGTACGGACTTGTTAATCAAATAAAAATTTTCCTTATTTTATATCAATTGGAGGCACTAAAAGACGAAAAGGACTGTCTTTATTAGTCAGGCTTACGCTGAAGTCTCAACAACCATCTCTTTTCATTTCTTTTTAAATAAAACCCAACAAACCATCTTTGAAAAGAAACTTATCCATTGTTATATACGTATAAATGAAGTTGACAATTTTGTTTTAAATTCAGAAACGTGTTAGTAACCAAACTATCCACCAAATTTTGGAAAGGAATCATTGAAGTTTACTCTATAGATTTAATCAGTCAGGAGCAGAATGGATTTGATTAAGCTACAGTCTCTTTATTTTATTTACGTGGTAAATATTTAGAATTAGGCATTTCTTTTCCCTCCAGACTTTTTCCAATTTTGTAACACGAGACATAAATTAAGAAACTGTTTTTCTATTAATAACCCAGAATCAGAGCTAGGAAAGAAGAATATTGAAATGGATCTCCCCAGTCCCCACTGCCTCTTACTGTTACTGGATCTAGCATCAAATAATCTTCCTTCTGCATTATTGTATGAAGTATTTATTTAAATGTCTCCTAAAAGTTTCTCTTAATATTCCATTTTATCTACTAGACAACATTTCATTTTATATAGTTCAGCAAATACTAGTGAATTTTCATAATCACACAATAATTATTTGAATCAATATGATATGTATCGCACACCTATAATTCAAAATTTGCCCATGGTTGATTATTTACCAATGATTTTGTTGACCTAAGCGTCTCAGGTTCATCCTGAGCAGGGGAGCTTATGTTTTTTTTTCCCCTCTCCATTATGGCTCCGTTTGGATACGTGTGGGAAGAAGGGAAGAATTGAAAAAAAGTATCGGGAAGTGTGTAATTTTGTGAAGAGTTTAGATTGTTTATAATTTTTTTTCTTCTTTCTTCCTTCTTCTTTCTTCCTTCTTCCTATATCCAAACGCACCCTATAATCAGAGAGCTTCAGGTTATCTTAATCAATCCTGGCCTCATCTTTTGCTAATTTGCTATACTAGCATGCAATTTCCTTGCTATGTGACTAGGATGTTTTCCATGTTTTAAGAGAAAAATCAGGCCTCAATAATACATCCTTAAAAGATGGGGTCTGAACCTCATTTTTGCTTCAAAAAAAAAAAATACATCTTTAGAAGAATGTCTTGTTATATTCTTGTCAATTAAATGGAAGATAGCCTCAAATAAACTAAGATGAAGTTAACACCAACCGTCCAATAAGATTTTTATCTACTGGAGCAATCATCATGAGTCAAAGGATGACATTTGCATAATTAGGTCTCGAAAGCAACATAACAATATTTTGCATGATAAATAGGTCAAACTATTGTTGAAAGATCACATAAATTATCATCCAATCAACCAATGAAGCATCACAATCTCGAAACATGCAGGTTATAACAAGATATGTACAATTAGTTCTTTTTTTATGTCCCATGACGGGGAAATAATTGCATTGGAGCCAAGATAGAAACAAGTGGTATGGTACTGTTAAAAAATAAACAAAAACAACCAATAGGGGAAAAAATGAAAAAAAAAGGAGAAAAGGATCTGCCTTCTGAAATAAGATTGGAATATTGAAATTTCTAGTAATGTTGAAGAGGAACAGTACTAATTTATATGACATGAAGTTGTACCGCCTCAGAATCTCTAAAAAATAGAACCTCCGCATGCTCTGCACATATAGGTTATATGGTACCAATGGATAGTTGAGAGATGGTTTCATCGGGAAAAGAATCTTAAACTAGAATTGGAAGGAGATAATAACGGTTCCAGTACTCAAAATTGGTAGGATATAATAAAGGTACAAGAAAAAGAAGCTAGTAATTGTTGTTTCAATTTTGTCTCATACTGTAGCGATGAACAATACTAACAAAGTGGAAACTATACAATTAATAATATATACAAAATTCTTCAAAAATAATATTTACAAAATTTTGGATTAAAAGGATAGATACAAAAATTCGGCCTTAAAAAGCCCATCTCAAACCACAACCAGGATAAAATCCAAGGATAACAAGTCCATCAAATCCGTTCTCCAACTTCGTTGTTTCGGCATTTTTTTTTTTTTAGAACTTCTCTCATAAGTTGATTCCTCTTAGACATGTTCCCTCACCTTATATTCGTCAGAAAATGATTTGCTGGATTGTTTCAAAAATGAAGAGAAAGGTGGTCTGGTGATGTATGATAGAGTCACCATCGCAGCATCAGAGCTGACTGATAGGATGGCCTTGAATTTCGCAACCAAAGGGAGATTGAGAGAAAGAAGAGATACAAGTTGAATGGAAGAAAGAACGGAAAAATACTAAATATTGTATTTATAAATGTCAGGGATTGACTAAAAATAGGTTTGATTGTTTGCTACCTACAAATAACGAGTGATTACAAGACTTGTACTAACAAGAGTTAGTTATAAGAATGGTGAACACATCCAATACAAAATTACGACAACAAAAAGAAAAAAAAAAGAAAATCAATTTATACGAACCATACAACAAAATTGAAGAGATAAGTGCCAGACCAATTCTCTTGACAAAAGAACTGACTTGAGATTACACACAGAAAGGCAGGATAAAGTCATTGTATATGAGAAAAAAAATTAAAAAATGGACAATAATCCTCTTGGTCAAAATTTCGGTACATTAGGCCATTGTTACATTAGAGAGCGAATCACATCGAATTTTCCTCTCTAGGCTACCTGTAACTTGTCCTCATTAAACAAGTCGCACTTGTTTACTTCGTTAGGATGCCTATAATGTCTTCATTAAGTCACACCAGAGGTCATCTGTACCTGGTCTTCATTAACGATACATTTGATCCATGCACATCAGAGATGGTTAATCTTCAGCAGAGTCAGCTGGTTCATCCTCACTGGTCTCTTTCTCAGAATCTTCAGCAGCTTCTCTATCTGTTTCTTTTTCTACAGAAAACACAGAACTTGTATCTGGAAAAAGAAGACCAAAGCAAATTCATATTAGTAGGAAGTAACTGTAATAATAGTGTCTGCAAAAGCATCCTCCAGTCTTAAACATCATCTAACTATCTTTGCACAGAAGCAGTGTCCTATTATAGTTCTCTTATTCCATTAGAAGTGATACTAAATTCCCAGGAAAGAATAAAAATAAAACAAATAAGAAAAATATGGTCTACTTAGTGAAAAAACAATTTTTTTTTTCCTTGATGTGGTCCAACATTTAACACTTTTAGTAGACTACGACCTTAACACTGTGTTGGTGGGATAACACGGAAGGAAAAATGGATGGAATGGAATGAAAAATATTTTAACATCAATCCATTTGGATAATTAACAAAAGAGAAGGAAAGAATTTTCCTCTTCTTCCTTTTTCTTGTTTAAATAATCCAATTTAATGAAAGTAAAATGGTATGTATGATCCACATTTGACAAATATACCCCTGAATCCTTCATATATAGATTCAAATGACGAATCGCTAAAAAATTAAATATAATAACAACAACAGATTAGTGCCAATAATAGATCTTGTATATCTTTTGGAGTTCCGATCTGTACAAAATATTTTATGTATAAAGAACAATAGCTACACTAGAGATGTATACAATAAAAAAACTATTCACTGGCTTCTATCCTCGTCAATTAGGTACTAATTTATATACTTTAATACTCATAAAAAACTGAATATGAGTGCCTTTGTGTTAATAAATTTCAAACCACCGCTAGATAAACTGCACAGTATAAAATCTTGAACCTATCAATTGCGTAATATAGAATTAAAATGTGTCCTTATATTATGTTACCAAAGACTAATAAATCATTAATTCATTTCAGAACTGCTAAAACCTAAAAAGTTTAGTGCTTATAATGTGTAAAATCTAAAAAAAAAAAGAAATTAACACTAATTTGTGCAATCTAATGGTCAGTGCTTCCAGAGATAGCCACTGACAAAAAAGAAAAAAAAAATCCTTATCGATAATTGGAGCAATCTAATTGACACTGAGAGAGCTGGACTTGCATATTAATTGTATCAATACTTCCAAAAGGTAGCCACGAATGAAACTAATACTAAAATAAAATAAGATGATATTAGCACATAGAGAGAATATGGAGTCGAACCAAACTATTTGAAGGTAATAACCTGAAGAGCAACAAACAAAGATTTTGACGTAGAGACAAGATAGAAATTGTGGCTCATTTTAAAAGGGCATTGTTGTCCAAGGAAAAGAGTGACACATTTTTTTCCTTTTGTTACACTCCAAATCAAGGTGTAAGTTTTTTGAATAGGAAGTAAATTATTGAAGGGAATGATTTCCCTCGAGTAAAAAAATTTCCTTCCTAAAAATCATAATCCAAACAGAATAATTTTCACAAATTTCCTTCCCCTCCCATTTCACCATCTGTTCCCTCTAATCCAAACACACTGTTAGGGAAAAGAGGCCACCTTGTTCTTTTTTTCTTATATTGTTCTCTAATATGCAGGTGCTCATTTTAGCTACAGGATTTCTTTGTAAAGATCACCGATCCCAAGAGTTCTTTTTTTTCCTTTTATTGCAAATACTAATGCAAAGTCCTTGTTATGATATCCGCACCAAAATACAACATCTTACCAAACTCGTCAAAGATGACATTGCCAGAGCAGAGACCCTCTTCCACTTTGACCAATCGGAGAGTCAGTCGGGGCCCAATCTCTTGAAGCCTGACAGCACTTTTATTTGATGCCTTATTGACTCTGTCTACGTCAGTTGGAAGACTAACAGTTGCAGCCTCGTCATCTCCTTCACTTTCTGATCCATACCCAGCTCTTCAAATTACACAAAATAATTAGTAGATGATCGGGAAGTGAAAATGCACTTTAATGGTGCCCAAAGTTTTTTAGAAATTACTTTTGGGCTAAGTAAAACAATGGTCAGACATGATAAGACAACATAAGTCAACAGATACAAACACACAGAGACCCACGATACAATAAGAAATGAACAAAACTAAACATTGATGGTGGTACAATCTTGATTTTTATCTGTATACCATGCTTGCACAACTAGTACATTTTGAACATATAATAAATGTCCAAATTCTTTAATTATAACCCAATTCAACAAAAAACCTCATAGAAACAACTTCTGAAAATGACCTTCAAACAAGATAATATAACTTGTGTATATAAGGTTAATGACTGCCGAATAGTACAATTTATGTTATATTGTGAAAAGAAACGTAAATAAGTCGTCTTACTTGGTGAGAAACTCGCTGACATCCTGAAGATTTCTTAAATCAGGTACTTGATGAGTTTGCACTATTCTTCTAATTCTCTTTGACACACCAACTGGTTGTAATCTAATAGAATAATGCCGAAAGTCTATTAGCCTTTCCTCAGCATTGTAATTTAATAAAACAATCCTTTGACAAGATGACAGCTTCACCTATAAAGCACATGAAAAGAATACAATATTCAATAGTAATACAACACAAAAAAGTAAAAACAGATAAGGTTTGATACGGTCTTTACATTTGGCCCCCTAGTTGCATCTTCTAACACCAAAATATTCAGAAACCCACAATAAGAGTAGAAAACAGAATTTAGTGGCAGTAATTCCGATATATATACTTTTAAATCGAACTTCTTACATCTGTCTTTTAAGCTTCTATTTTTAACTCAAACTTATGCATGCACATATTTATGCTTTTGTTTGTTCTTCAAGCAAATTACCAAACTATAATCATAGCTGCATTACAGATTAAAAACCCCCTGTCTAAAATACTGAACATATAATTATATTCCAGATGTAATTAATATGAACAGCTCAAACCTTTTACAGAATTGAAGTAATTAAAGCAATGAATAATCAATATCAATAGCTGCATTACAGATTAAAAACCCCCCGTCTAAAATACTGAACATATAATTATATTCCAGATGTAATTAATATGAACAGCTCAAACCTTTTACAGAATTGAAGTAATTAAAGCAATGAATAATCAATATCAATAGCTGGAAATTCAAGTTGCTATAAAAATTGAACTTGAACCATAAAAAATGTTCAGAATTAAAGCAATTAACAAATACTTTAATAAACACAGAGTACTAACACTATTGATATCAATAGCTGGAAATATGTTCTGGAACATTATAGTTGTGAGCTTCAGATGCTGACCACCACCACCAAAACCAGATAACACAATCTGAAAAAATGAACAACATGTTAAAATTACATAAACATCAGTGACTTGTAATAGCTCGACTAGGGTTTACGATTTAGAAGTCTGGCTTCCTGACTATAACATTTACGTGGCGCTATCTATGAAAAAGATTAACCAGAGGACCCAAGAAAAATTAGATAAAAGAAGGAAACCAGATCTTAAGTTTGTGCCAGGGCTGATGATGAAAAATGCGTGCTGTCACCTTGGCACGATACCCTTTTTGGTCTTGGTAACACAGGCACAAAGGAATAGAAACTAGGTACTGTGTCTGGTGGAGGATACAGGTGTGTTGCTTGAGGCTACAATAGGAGCTGGGATTCCATTTTTTGACCACTTTCCTGTTGAGTTTTGTTTAGATTGTGATTTGCTTGTTTAGGTTCTTATTGTAACCCTTGCTTATTTTAACGAAACGGCCTTCTTGCCTTTTTTCCAAAAAAAAAAAAAAGATAAGATAAAACCAGACATATTAATTTATCTAGGTAAGAAAATTACCCCTTAGTTAAACTGACAATAATCAAGTCAGCAATTAAAAAGTATGTGAATAAAACAGACAACAGCAGTTTGACTGAACTTACAAGGGGTGAATTCTTAAAAAGCTCTGGAGTACACCGATATTTTGGCTGAGACTTCGCTATATCAGCTGCTAATGCATATTCTTTTATTTGAAAAGTCAAGGTAGGACCTTGTGGAGTTCTAGCAACGCGCAAATATGGTATGCTTTTGGGGTTTGATATCATTAGAAAGTGAGTCACACCCATGGGCCCAGCCACATTTAGGAAATCCTTCAGATTGTTCCTTTTCTTCTCCTGCAAAAGAAAAGAAAAAGGTGAAACGAGGAAAAAAAAAAGAAAAAAGAATGATCACTACTTTTAATGTGATTCAAAGCAAGGATCAAGTACTATATTTCAACACTTTGTCTGTACCAGTTAGATGTGTAGATCAGTATGATATCAACTCCTTTTTTCATCACTTATGAATCAATATTTCATGTAATAAATTGGTGCTTAAGTTCTATCTTATTCACGGCTAAACACAGCTATTGTGCAAAATGGTGTGGGATTATTGCTTTACTAAATCAAATTCATTGTAAATCAGCAAATATAGAAGTTAGACCAGCGTACTATTTTACCATATTATCCAGACAGTAAATATAAAATTCACTTTGGTACCAGAATGCAGAAAAAAAGAAGTTGCAAAGGCCAAATTGCAAAAGGCCCCAACCTTCAATTTGAGAGCAGTGTAAGGAAGCATGAGCTTGCGGAGGTCTAGTTCAAGCTGTTTGAGTGGGCCCGGGAGCTTCCCTCTAGCGAAAACAAAACTCTTAGGAATCTTACCACCGGTGACCTGATCCACGCCCGGCTGCTTCTTGTTCTTCGCCACCTGTGTCTTCACAACCGCTCTCTGCCTCCTCCTCTTTATCAGTACAGCAAATTAACGCAAAATTAGAAACGAAATCGAAGGTAAGAGGGTGAGTACAGTATGAAAAAAGAGGAGAACTTACATCACGCCACCGAGCCATTGGAAGAAGACGCGAGAGAGAGATAGTTAGGGTTTTAGACTTTATAGTTGCTATGTAATGTAATTATGTTGTTAGGGTTTTGTTTTCGATCTGGCAAGAAAGGAAGGGAGAGAATCCGAGGGCAGCAGAGAGTAGCCCTTTTACTGGATCCGTCCGATTCGAATCCAATGCCCGAGAATGAAAATAAAATAAAACTCTCTGACCCCTTGCCCGCAAGCCCTGCCCACGGTCTCCCCACTTCCGTATGAAATTAATTATTAAAAACATAACGCTGTACTTGAAACTTAAACGAACCCGTAGCCCAATCGGGTTCCGAACCCGTTAAGGATTTCCGACCGTTTTCGTTCACCGTAAGCCACCGTCTTACGGTCTTAGACTCTTTATCATGACGACAGTGGGAGGGGTTCGATGGTGGGGTTAGTTTGTGGTGAGCATGACTCTACTGGTGGTGATGAGAGAGAATCTGGTACGTTGAAGTTTTTAGCGACCATTTGAGAAAATTGAATGGAATTGGCTAATAGTTTGTACAGATTCAATTAGCCAATGTACAATATATGATGGAATAAATTCAGGCATATAGGGTCTACCAATACTGTATTAATATTCACATATACGTCTCTTTCAGCATTTAACAGGTGAAAGGAATAACTTTAACAGCAAATAAAAGAAATCAAATTTCAATGAACAAGGGTTTTTGACAAGCTACACTTGACATCCAGAGTTGGTTTATTTGCTTTACAAGTTGCAGCAAGAGAATTACAATTTTAGTAAAAGTTGCATATAAGTTGAACTTCAATTTATAATGCTATACAAGGAAATAAGAATTCCACAGGGACTAATCTGTATTAATATGTCTTATGTTTATCTTTCATTTAATTAAGTTAATGCTGTATCAACACATTTAACCTTTATTTCATGAACCCATGAGCAACATTATATTGCATCAAAATATGGATGTTAATAGATAATTCACTTAAATGCAACAATCCAGTGAGCGCATTTCTTACTGATAATTCACTTAAAAGCAACGATCTGATAATTCCAGTGAGCACATATCTTACTAAATGTAGAGAAAGAGGAACATTGTCATTTTTTGCGCAAAAGACTGCCATTTTCTTTAATTCCAAAACTTGTGTACTTATTCAATTAAGATTCCTTGAGTATTTAAAGTATAACACGCTTTTAAAGTATAAAACAGATTTGATAGCATCTCAGGTCCAGCTTTATAAAGGTCACAAGCATACTCTTTTTACATCGCTCATTTCTCTTTAATTGAGAAGCATACTCTTGTGATTATAAGTTCTATAATCACGTTAGTGTAATTGTGAAAAATGTTAAGGACCAAATAAGAAAAAGGTAAGTGCAGCTTGTCAGAGCTTGAAGAAGACTATGTCTAAGAAAAAGGTAACTGCAGCTTGTCAGAGCTTGAAGAAGACTATGTCTAAGAAAAAGGGTAAGTGCAGCTTGTCAGCCCTTCTTAGTACTGGTACAAGGCCAATATATAGAATTGATATTTTGCCGATATCAAAATTTGCTTTGTATTGGTACAAGGCCGGTACAGCATGTGTATAAATAATTTACATCAAGTTTTGTTTTGAATGTGTATGAATATAGAGAAGTGCAAACAAACAGTTCTATGAATTCACAAGTATTTTTTTTTCATCCCACAGTACCATTACCAACAGCGGTACACAATATATTTTGGACTATATATTGGGCCGATTAAAGAGCCGACCTGAAAATTGAACCGAGTCAAAGAGACCAGTCAAGTCAAAACCTTTCAAACGAATATTTTTTTTATGCCTTTTGACAATAGTAAGTCAATTTTGCAATATACAACGGCAATGCTGCGGTTTTTGACTTTTTGGTAGGAGGATTCAGTCTTATAACAAAATAAAACATACCTGGTCATACAAAAGGATGTGCTTTACACCAATTACAAAAAAAATGGCCTTTCCATTATCTAAAGGTTACATTCTCATTCTCATTGTTCGGGTAATGATGTTGTAAGCAAATTGATATAAAACAAAGAACAAAAAAAAATGTTATAAGCAACAAATGAATTAAGAATGAATTGCATGCAACTAATATAAAAATGAATTAAGAATGGATAAATTTAGCAGATCCTATTATCCGGGCAGGAGCACCAATACTAGCTTGTTATAGTCTAAAGAATTCTTCTCTTTGCTTTCAGAAAAAAAAAATTGCAGATAGCACTATGATGTGTAAAATTTTCAATGTTTATTATTGTTAAGGATCCTTCTATCAATAAACGCTTGTTATAGTCTAAAGAATTCTTCTCTTTGCTTGCAGAAAAAAAAAAATTGCAGATAGTACTATGATGTGTATGATTTTCAACGTTTATTATTGTTAAGGATCCTTCTATCAATAAAGTCTCGTGATCCTTTTTATGTTGATGGAGTGTCGAGTAGCATTTATTTAGACAAAAAAAAAACCTACATAAGTAAATGTATAAAATATATGAAAATTTTTAATTGCATGGAACTAATATAAAATGAATGAAGAATGGATAAAATCAGTATATCCCATTATCCTGGACGGTGCACCAATACTCTTTTTTTTTAGTCTAAGAATTCTTTTATTTGCTACCAGAAAAAAAAATCAGAGATAATATCTATGATGCGTATAATTTTTATGTTTATTATGGTGAAGGATCCTTCTATTTATAAGTTTCATAATGTTCAATATGTTGATCGAATTTCCAAATACAAATCTAAAGTACAAACATTGACCATAAAAATAATTAAAACAACAATCTTAAGTCATCACTGAACAGGCAAAAACTTCATATTATACCATATTGATTTTGACCATGGGAGATCCGAGAATTTCTCTTTAATCGTGTCATCTGTCAACGTGTCCGCCTTATATGCATGTTGCAGGATGAATTCCTACAACCCCAATTGTTGCTGATTTGATCTGCAATTTGATAGTGTGACGTGTGCATCGGCGTGTAAGGTTGAGTTAAAATTTCGCTGACGTGAGCTGGCACCATACGCCGCCGTACCTCTTCCCAGTTCCTTCCGTTTTTCGCTTTTTTTTCTCCTTATTTTTATATTTATTATTTTCCAATAAACCTTCGTTTTACCTGGACACGGTGTAAATTTAGTCTTAGACGTGAAGCACAATTTCTCATTTGTGCGACTGCCTTTTCACTACAAATACTTAAACTAGATTATAATATTTCAATTCTATTCAGATCCATATTCAATTCGAAATATCAGATATGTTCATTTGGATTGGAATTAATATAATGAAAACAAAAATTATGTTTGTTCCAACACAAGTATAATATAAGTATGGGAAATGCTCATTTGGTTAGTATACTCAAAATTGGATAAACGATGTTATCATGAGCAAATACGTTGAACTGGATATATGTATATCGAAAACTATATTAATAGTAAATATATATGCATCAATTAACAAGGTGTTAAGAAAATTGCAAGTTCAACCTTTATCATTAATTATTCAAATATTTATTGCTTCATCTATTTCTCAAATGTATAAATATAAGTTATGTTAATATGATCATACTATTATATTTTCAGTTGAAGATATAAGAGATATCAATATTACTCGATTAAAATGTATAATTATATTCTTAATCTATTATTTTATTTCCAAAATATTATAATTAAAATTATTTCTTTAAACATGACTATGCCATATTATTTATTTTGAAATTTAATTTAATTTTTCAACTATGCCAATTCTTTTTTTTTTGAAGGTAGGGAGACGAAAATCTCACCTACAGATTCAATGAAACTATGCCAATTCTAATGTACTTTTTTATTTTTAGTTATCCTCGGTGCAAACATTAAATGATAGAACAGCATATCACAACACTTATTCCTTTCACACCATTAGGCACGTGCCTAACGTTCAGTAATGGGCAGCTATATATTTCCCATTTCATTCTCTCCTCCAATGCACTTTTCTTACCTTGTTCAGCTTCCAAATTCCAAATTCCCCTTTGTGTTTCGTAAAGAAAAGAATACTAAGAAAATGGAGCAAAGTAATGGCCAAACCAGCTTGGAATCGATGAGGAAATGGGTTGTGGAGCACAAACTCCGTGCCGTTGGTATGATTCTTTCCCCAATATATATCTTAATTTGTAATCTTTATTGGTTTGTTTGGGAATTCTGACTAACCTTTTGTTTAAATTATTTGAATTTGTGAAGGATCGCTGTGGTTGACTGGAATTGGCACCTCGATTGCTTACAACTGGACCCGCGCAAGCATGAAACCGAGTGTTAAAATTATCCATGCTAGGTTTGATTTCTCTTTCATTGATTTAATTGTTACTGTTCTTTTGTTAGTTTCAATTTGATCCAAGTTTCTATGTTGATTGTTCTTAGAAATCCTGCTTCTGTACCGAACTGGTAAAGAATTATTCACTAAACCGGGCCATACCTGATTTCAACTTTAGGAGGAATTAAATAGCCTATATTTGCCAGATCAGATTTTGCCCCTGAATTTAGGTAGTTGCCAAACTTCTCTATTTCTTCAAATGGATATTAGAACTTAGAGAGCACATAAAGAAATTAATGGAATCAGAACCAACATTCGAACAGCTTGGTATTTCATTGTTTTTGTTTGGCATTTGTTTTGCTTCATTGTCCAAGTTATGTATATATTCTTCAAATTAAATGCGGAAAAACATCTTGTAAATAAATATTTGGATAATTGTTCATGACTTTACCAAAGTGTTCATGGTTGTCCTCAGTATAACCAGTTTCAGAAATTTTCTGGGCCCCTTTTTGTGTCATTAGACAATGGAAAGAGTACCAAATACTAGAGGAGTAACATTTAGAAAAACCAAAACAGAAAATCGAAAAATTCTAAATTACATTAATTTCCCCCCTCTTTTCAACATGCTATTTGAACAAGAAAAATTTTAGGCCCTGATTAAAGTAAGTTCTTTTTCCATAGGAATTCCATGGAATGCCTATATTATTAAAATTCAATAAATGAATTTGATTTCACTTAATTGGAATTTCTATGTTATTAGATCCGACAAATCTTGAGAAATAAATTTTTATCAAATGAAATCTCATGCGTAATTCATTACGTTGTTCAGGACTTCTCAATTAATTCAAACTAACATTTTCTCTTTGTGTGAAAAGATTGCATGCACAAGCCCTTACACTGGCCGCTCTGGCAGGAGCTGCCGCAGTGGAATACTACGACCACCACCATAGCAAGTCTAACTCATCAGCCGAACAGTATGCAAATTAGTTTCCTCGAATGATGCTATATTTCACAAATCACAAGTATAAAGACTCTTTGCAGTACAGAGAGAAGCATATCTGTGTAATGGTTTGCAACATTAGTTTTCTTCTTCTTCTTATTTATTATTTTTTATTTCAATTTCTATTGTAATTTTGAGAATACATTCTGATAAAGGGGGGGAAAAACACAGCAAGAGTGACAACTTAGTTGTTCTCCGTAAGATGTATATTCTTTTGTTTAAATGTGTGGTTTATTATTGGTTTTTATGCTAACGAAAAAAAAAAGAAGCTATGTTTGCTCTTATATAACGACTTGTAAGTTTTCCAGATCAATTGGAAGATTATATCAGAAGAAATTGGGCCATACCTGTAGCATACCATACAGGCTGATTTAATATTGGGCTCTTATTTCGTTCGGCCTTAGCCCATCTATTTGTATAAGGGAATTACTTTTGTTGGAGGACTCGGGTCTCTGGGTTGACAAGATGCAACAAATGTTACTCAACAAGTGAACCTAATTCAGTAATTCTATTGTTTTAGCCCATCTTGAGAGGCATAGTAAGGGTATCAACTAATCGTACGGAATTAAGTTGCATTTAGATTACATTATTTCTAATTTATCTGTAGTTTGTATTTAGAGACATTACTAACACATGGACACTGGAGATTAATGTCATAAAATAAGGGTAAATTTGTCTTGATCATCTGTTCAGTTCCCTTTAAGCGTGCTTATACTACAACACATCAAACATAATTCATTTATTTTATGAATGAAATTACAAATTTTTATTCGAAACATTCAATATAAAAAAGATATAAAACTAACGTCATGAATTTGACCATGTAGTTTTTATAATTTAAAGTGTACAAATAAAACAGACTATTATAACAACTAGTGGAACCTTATGGCACCGAATTTTCTAATGTTATATTATTAACTCTAGCCAGTGGTCATCACACTTAATATTCAAACTTCTCGAGCAGCTAGCGTAGATGCAAATTGAGAACCACCGACACTTTGAACACAACAACCAGTGTCTCTACCAGGTGAGTTCAATAATAAAATTAAAGTGATGCTTGCTTGGGTGTAACACACATGCAGCTTAAACATTTCTCTCAAGGTTGTTATGCTTCCGACTATTATAATACTCTAAAAGGTTGTTATACTTGCTACTTCATGGTTCATAGAATTCGATAATAATTAAAAAGCACATGGATGTCTACATGGCTTCCCCAAAACAAGAGCATATTACCTGTACACGCCAATTTTTTTCTGTTACAGAGACTTTTTCCGAATTAATATGAGATAAAGATCTGACAACGAAAGGCGAAATTATTTGTTTAAAGTTGAAGATGAATTCTGATTTGCTATTGAGGGGATTCAACCGTAAATAAATCAAGCATTAAGTACATGTGAATTGACCTGATAACCAAAATGGGCCGGAATCAATACTACGGCCGTTAATTTGCCACCCATTTCCCCAAACATACACACATGCAGTTTATATCACTTTCCCTTCAATCTGATTTGTTTTTTGAACGGAAAAAGTAGATGTTTCCTTTTGGCTGAGGCCACATCATGAAACATAATTTTCAGAATCTATTGTTTTTTTTTGGGAGTAATAGAATCTATTGTAAACTACATGACTATTATTTGGAACTAGATTGATTTTGGCAATTTGCCATCCAATGAGCGTAATTTTTTTTTTTACTAGATTCCAGGAAGTGTAATTTCGATGTTATAGGTTTTCAGTTTTCACACTATAAAATCCTTTTATTTTACTAAAAATTGTCGGCCTTTCAAAAGAAAAAAAATAATATAATAAATTTCGTTAATGTACAAGACTTGGAAACAATATAGGACAAGTCATATTTTTTTCTTGAACCAACTGATCAAATGATATTTTTTTATCTCTTGATATACGAGAAAAGACAAATGAGTGTAGAGACAAATCAGCATCTGTTTCTAATGCAACCTGTCACGTATGCTTTGGGCTCCTTCAAACGGTACAAAACATTATGGATGCTTCATTGCTTCCTCTAAAATTCGTATAATATCAACCTAACACCATACAACTTGAATAGTTGTAATATATCAATATCAAGCATCTAGGCATCTAGCCGCTAGCAAATTCCAACAAGGCACCTCTCTTTTCATAAACAGTATATAAGATTATTATCCATAATTTTTTTCCAATACTACATCATTATCATTATTATTATTATTATTTTTGGAGATAAAAAAATAATTAGAATTAAATTTTAGAAGATTCCAAACAAGATCAAGATGTCTGCTCCCCATTTTGTAGGAAAATGGAGTCGTCTTTTAATTCTTTCGTGATTGATTCATCGTTTGAAGATGCATGTGTAGAATATTCAATTTTTCTCAATATATGCATCTTATATATTGATGCATTGATAGATCATATATTCTATAACAATTCTTAGGTAACTGAATCTTCTTTGGGAAAAAAATTTGGTTTAAATTATGTGATAGGGGAAAACATATATAATTAACAATAGGTGGATTAACTTTAATTAATTTCATGCCAAATGCTTGAGATAATTTATTCTTTCAACCGGACAAGTTTATCACCAGAAACTGTCACATTGTATATTAATTTTTTTATAAGAAAAATAATTAAGCAGTTAAACTTCACTTGGCAAATTGAAACTATTAATTTATGCAAATGAGTTTCCAACCTATTAATTTAGAAATGTAAATGCAAAAGAGATCTTTATGCAATTAAAGACAATTGAATTATCAAAAAACGCGCGTACCTTTTATTTTTTAATTAACTATCCGCATTTTGCAAAAAAAAAATAATAATATTTGCCACTCGCAAGTTGCATGCACATCCATCCATTGTTAAGTAGAATGGAGAGAACCAGTTTTAATTAACCAAATCGCATGCCTTTTTAGCGACGTTGAGAAATCAATGTTGCTTCCAATCAATAAAACATTGAATTAGGTGCTTAAGTAAAGTAGGTAAGGCAAAGTGGGACCAAATTGCATATGTGACCTTTTGAATGGACAGCCGAGTCACACTAGGCTATAGACCAATTTTTTTTCCAGACATGACATCAGCTAGTTTATTTTCCATCATCTCCATTCATCAAAAAATGGAGATAGAAAGGTTTTTATTAGTTTCTAAGTTTCTACTCTCCGATAGTCACGGTTGTGTACATTATTTCAAGTAAATGGATATGATTGAAGTTCCCAATTGACCTTTCTGGCTCGGTCGGAAAAGTCGGATCCAATTATTAGTCAAAGAGCATGACATATGTTTCTCTTTTCCGATTACTAGATTTGACATATAAACTACCTTGATTTAGACAAATTGCAAAATGCATAAAATTGAATTTGTGAGACATGCTAAAATCTTGTGCTTGAAGTAGTGAGTTTTTTAATTTTATTTATTTTGGCTATACTTGCTTCCGGTGCCGGTGCCATATGAGACAAATTAGAAACAAAATTACGGAAAATTAATAGGTTTAACGATGATTGATCTCATGTAAGCCACATGTTAGTTGCCTTCGTAGTTGTGAGATTAGAGTGATGGAAAATGACGTACAGATTGTCTCTCTAGTTACATAGATAGATACCAAATCGTACCAACCCTATATGACCCTTCAAATCAAAGGAGAACCAAACATATAGTAATCAATTTGGCAAATTCTAGTGCATAGGGTTAAACTTGAAAATGTCATATATTATCCTTGGAATAAAATGTAGCCTGCATTTTTAATCAATTGCAACTATAGTAGTAATACCTTGCATTGCATGCCCCACTTTGTTGCTTCCTCCAAAAATATGATCCATTTCCAACATGCATTGCTCGGTATAAAATAAAATGCAAAATGTCGCTCAATATATATATATATATATATATATATATATATATATATATATATATATATATATTGACTAAATTCCTATATAATGATACACAAAACTCTTTTTTTTTTAAGCAAGGTGAAAGCACTCTCCATATATCTTTTTCAAGGTGTATACATCTCGTCGGAGAATTCGAAAACTCCCAAAATATTTGAAGTGATAGTTAAATCATTCATTAAAATAATTATTTTATCTAACTAATCTTCAATCACGCCTCCTACGCGCTCAGTTCAATATGTTTTACTACATCACTCGCCTAACATTTGAAAAAGGACATGAGCGTTAATTTAAAAAAGTGATTAAACTATTATGCGGCTTAAAAAGAAAATTAAAATCTGTCACTTGTGTGTGATAACTCTTTTTTGTAGGATATTTAGGGGGGGGGGGTATCCTGCATGACCCATGTAAAAAAAATAATGGAGAATATATATATATATATCATTATGTAAAATTAAAATTAAACATTCTGAATATACATCCTTAAAAAATAAACTATATATTTTATTCAATTTAACCTTTAAGGAGACAGCACATACTTGTGGTTTTCATGAAAATAAATTTTGGATTAAATTAGATCCTTAATTGTACCTACAGAAGAGTGGCCATGGACTAGTTGTGGGCTTGTGGAGTCCGTTGTTTAAAAAAAAAAAAGGAAAAAAAATGGTAACATTGCCAATACAAAAATTTCATTCAATTTTTAGAACTTTATTAATTTTAAAATATAAATAATGAAAATGGATCCACATTTATGAAAATATGGACGCTCGAGCCCTTCTAAACTCCTGCGTTCCTAGACGAAATATATTTGTACCACCCGTGGAAGGAAAAATATCGGACTGCTTCCTACTTCATCATTCTATTTTTATACGAGTATGGTTCTATTGTCATCGCTTTTGATGTCTCCAAATGTCATAATTTTAATTAGTTTTAAATTTGAATTTAATTTGTCGGATGACCTTGGTTTTTATTTAATAATTCTTATAAATATTTATAATTTAAAATTCTATTTATTGAATCCGAACAAGTGATTTTGTTGAATTTTAAGAGTGATGCTTATTCATATGAATTTTGTAAATTTCGAAGTTTGTTTGATATTCTATCGAGAGGTGAAAAATAAACAAAATTTGTCAACTAGGACCTATTATTATTATTTTGATATTATTGATCAACTAACAAGATTAACGATTCAAATTTGATAAATAAAATTTAAATTTATAACTAATAGTGAAAAATCAAAACTGTGACATTCTGCGGCATTACCGGATGACATTGTAACTATCATCTTTTCTATATAAACAATAACTCCAGAATTTCCTCGTTTTCCATTTTTTTTTATTTGAGGAAAAAGAGACGAAACCCACAACGAAAGGTTTGTGGGTCGTATTTGTAGACAGGGGCGGATCTACCACCGGGGCGGGTGGGGCTAGAGCCCCACCTCACGCCGGCGAGCCCTTGGAGCCCCCCTTTAGCCCCAGCTAATTTTTTTTGCCATTGGAGCACTCGAAAGTGGGGCTGAAGACTTAAACAGAGGTTGTCAGACCCACCTAAATATTTTTTCTAGATCCGCCACTGTTTGTAGAGTTATAGTAACGAGCAATATAATAATAATAATAATAATAATAATAATAATAATAATAATAATAATAATAATAATAATAATAATAATAACAATAACAATAACAATAAAATGAAGACTTGTATCGACGCTTGTTGCACGACTTTCTGCACCTGCCACGTGGAATTACGTTTGTTTGTAAAATTATCTTCAATATTTTCATTTCAAATTTTTAATTAATTAGTTCAACAATGAAGCATGTTTCATTGGTTTTCATCGAATGTGATACTAGCTATATGGTCATTGATCTCTATCTCTATCTCTACTACTTATAAAGCATCCTTAACAAGGTCAGGGTTTTTCACACAAAGGGGTCCAAACAATTTTGTTAGCATCATTATAAACCATTGATCAATATGATGTACGGTTTGGATCACTATTTCTATAAAGTTGTCGACTCTACACACAAACAAGTCAAGTCGCTAGATGGTAGATTAAGCAATATATTTTTGGTGGTATTAAACAAATTTCCGTAGCTATGGAATGAGAGTTCGAATCCCAGTAATTAATTTTGAAGATATACGCAATTCATTATTGATTTAAATTACCATATATATGATTTGCATTATTTCGCTAATTAATTTATTATACAACCATAGTTGCCTATTCCTCTATATTTATGATCCTTTTATATCGGTAACAAGAAACAAAAATTAAATAGGTTTCCAAACACTCCTTATTTAGAAAAGCTATAGAATGCACGAATATCTGTTTATTTATTTTTATGATATGACACTAGGTCACTGTACATTTACTTGTTTAATCTTATATATATGAAATACGAGTCTCCTTTAATTTCTGATATTTTGTTACACGGTTTGGTTATTTAGAAATTTTAGTATATATATGATAAATTTATGTTCATTTTTTTTCTTGGCGCAGATCCCTCTTTGCTTCTTTCTTTTTTTATGCGTTACTCCTCCATACATGAAGATTTCCATACAATATCTTAGTATTAAATTTGATTGATAATCAAATCCTTGGTTGCAATTTAACTTGGATCCTATGTGAAAGTAAACCATACAAATATGACGTGGCAAGGCATTGGTGCATGTGTGCAACAGACACACAAAGAGCAACATCATAAGACCAGCCATCATCTCCTTTCCTTACCCCTAGACCACGGCATCTGTTGCCTTATTAACATGAGCATTTTTAGGTGATTGAAATCCAATCCTGGTGCCCTTGCGATAATTGAGATTTAGCAAGAAAATACAATATTTGCATTTATGAATTTTGGTTATGCAAAGATGCAATTTGTGCACTATAAAAGAAGGGCGAACTGCACCTCATTTCTCATTCAAAAATCCAAAATACTGTACTCTCCCTACTCTTGCTCGGCCACTAAGGCGCGAACCCCTTGGTCCTTTATTTTCTTATATATTATATATTATATTGTATATAATATATATATATATATATATATATATATATATTATCCCTTGCCTCTAAAACCAGTGTTCTTGAGTGTTCAATGCACAAGAGTTTTGTCCATATAACTCCGCAATCCAAATTACATTAACGACGGTATTCACCAGAACTCATCATGCTTAGAAAACGAACAACTCACATGTCAAGATGACCCTGCTTGCATTGAAATTTCTACCACTTATAAAGATCGATAATTTGGTAGAAGATAGGTTAAAGAGTATGACTTGCAGAAAGACAGAAACCATTGGTTTTCGAAGGAACAGTGAAAGCCAAAAAAGCTGATTTGTAAAAAGAATATTTTATTTTTAAAAATGCACGTAATCAATAATATTTTATTATACCTTAATGTAATATATCAATATTCCACTTCAGCTATAGTATGGAATGATATTAATGTGGGATCGTTTGTCTTTTATTTGATAGTATGGAATGTTATTATACTTTATTGCAATATACTTTCATTTTCGTCTTCAATTACCTCTTGCATTTTTTTAATTGTAATTATTCTAATTATAATTTTATTTATATATTTTTTTCCACATTATGACAGCAATGTGTTCATGTTTGATGTTGTATCATAAATTAAGCAAGATTTTTTTTTCTTCTTTTTATTTTTACTCATACTTGTGAAGGTATCTCGCAGAGATTTATGATTTCATTTGATAATAAAAATCCTTATCATATCATGTGTAGTGCAATTCTTTTAAAAAAAAAATTACATAAAAACATATTATATACTAAAATTTTTTTTATTTTTTTGAAATAATAGCAAACATAAAATCGCCTGCACATTGAGCGGGCAATGCTTCTAGTTATTAATTAAAAAAAAGGACGGACAATCCTCCACCCATATCAAATAGATATATTTATAATTTTTAATGCAAAGACGAACCTTTGTTATACATACAGAAAAGCTCCGGCAGTATAAAAGTTTAAATAAAAAAGATTAAAATTCTTATGGTCAGTCGTCCTCATTCCTTATTAATTTCTAAATTGTTGACATAATTATTTTGCCCCTAATTTCTAAATTGTTGACATAATTATTTTGCCCCTAATTTCTAAATTGCTGACATAATTATTGTGCCCCTAATTCTTATTAGGAATGAAGAATACTAATTACTTATTACTAGTAGTAATAATACAAGGCTCCAATGTCAACATTTTAGTTGTCCTTAAGTACTAACATTTTGCTATTTGATTATTATTAAAAATTTTAAAATTTAAACGTTAAATCCAAATCATTGATCTGATGTAGTTTAACAGGTGATGTGTTTTCATATGAGTTTTGTAAATTCTAGAGTTTATTTGATACTCGATTAAAGGCTAAAACACGAAAATATTAGAACGAATCTATCATAGTTAACAAGATTCGTTTGTTTTTCTATCTCCTAATCGAGTATCAAATAATCTCCAAAATTTATAAAATTTATATGAAAACACATTGCTCATTAAAGTAAATAAGTTCAACGGTTTGAATTTACCGTTTAAATCTTAAAATTTGAAAAAAATAACTAAATAGTCAAATATTGACATCTGGGACAACAAAAAAAATGACATTGAAACATTTCTCATACATAAAATATTGTTAATAATAAAGAGCTCCCATTTAAGGTAATGCCAAATCATGCTATTGTGGGTGAGATAACAAAGACTAGTTTTAATATTGTACACTCAATTAAAGACGGCGACAGAACAACAACAGTCGTGCACTTGCCTCCTTTTAATTTGGAATGATCTTATATCGTGTCTGTCGCTTCAAGGGATATTAGAATATCTTAAATAAAAAATAAATTTTCTCACTCCCAATTAACTCATTTTGAAAATAACGAATAAAATTTCTCAATTCTGATTAATTAATTTTGTTATTCTCAAAAACATAAACCAAGACATTATCTAATGCACTCAATTTTGATTCTTTTAGGCTCCGTTTGGATTCCATTTGAGAAGAAGGGAATAAGAGAATAAATTTATTATAAACAATCCAAACTCTTCACAAAATTACACACTTTCCAATACTTCTTCCCACTTCTTCCCTTCTTCCCTTCGGCTCTGTTTGGATGGTGTGGGAATAAGAGGAATAAGGGAAGAAGTATTGGAAAGTATGTAATTTTGTGAAGAGTTTGGATTGTTTATAATAAATTTGGGAGTAGGAAGAAGCTATTCTCTTATTCCTAGACTCATCCAAACACATCCTTCTTCCCACACCTTATCCAAACGGAGTCATATAGAATCATTACCGATTGTTTGATGAAGAAGCTATGGTAATTAAAAAAAATTAAGATGAAAAATTATTGAATTTGTATGTATTAAGAAACACGTTTAATGTAATTTAAGATTGTAAAATTTTTATAGTCGAACAGATAACAACTAAGAAATTTTGGAATATTTGACAGAAAGCGCCGCCGGTAACAATTCTTGGAACTGGTCCCATTCCCATGACATGAGGCATGAACACGGAAAAAATGCAGAAAAATTCAACACCCCATGCATTCCATCTGGGTGGCCTCGTGAAGTTGTGATAATCATATTATTACTAAAATACAAAATAGAAAATGGTCAAATACCAGGCTTTCTTCCATCCCCACCAACTTATTTTTCTCTCCTTTTCTGACCCTTTCTCCTGAGCTTTGCCTGTATGCTTGAACAAAACTTGCGGATATCCTGTTCTTTTTTAATAATACTTATTA
Source organism: Rhynchospora pubera (assembly GCA_028095005.1). Lineage (NCBI taxonomy): Eukaryota > Viridiplantae > Streptophyta > Magnoliopsida > Poales > Cyperaceae > Rhynchospora > Rhynchospora pubera. The sequence continues at coordinate 152,606,357 of CM051462.1, read as the reverse complement.
TTATATTTATATTTATAGTAATTATTATAATTGTTATAATTAAATAAATGATGTACAATGTTACTTATGAGAAGTTAATTTGTACAATGTTGTCAAATTTAAATAATCATACTGCAGCTTCAAATTAATTTATAAAATATTGAAATAAAGTAGCATGTCAATTGCTAATAAAAACAGATTAAAATTTTATACTCTTTAGTTATGCCACATTAGTATCCTCAAATATTTGATCGCATCCCTTTTGTTATTTATTCTGATCAGACAGTTCAAATGTTCAACCTTTTCTTTAGTTGAAATTAACCCTTATATAATTACTTATTCCACAAGAACTTTATGTAATTTCCGGTCCACTACACATTTTTTGAAGTTACGAAAAGATATTCATTTGACTTCAAATTTTCTGAACCTAATATACTTTCTATAAAAACTTCTTTTCAAAACTTAATTCTATTAAAAAACATTTTTTTTCCAAAGTTCGAAAAACAATTTTAATTAACGCGATAAGTGTGAATGTTTCACTAGTAGATGCAGCAATCTCAGGTTGTTTGATTGTTCCTTTCTTATATGGGTACAATGATAGACAGCCATACATCGTTGAATACCTACACCTACACCGACTCCTTGGAGACTTATGCTAACCGCGTACACTAGCAGGCCTGTCGACGGAAACCAATTACCATTATGCCGTCCAGTTTTGGTTGAAACGAAACCAGTAACGAAATACAAAATTGTGTCCTTTTTTTAAACGAAATGATAATCGGAACGAGTGATTATACCGTTTTCAGAGAATGAAATATGGAAATTGATAATTCTAATGGAACAAAAAAATTGTTTCGTTTACAAAACGGAACAATTAAAAAAATAGCAGTTTTGTACCGTTGTCTTAACGAAACGGTAGATGAAATGGCCTATTCCGTTTTCATAACAACATTGGACACCTCTATACACCAGCCATTAGATTTTTTTCCGACAGACGTGCTTCAAGTTTCGAAATTTATATATATATTGAATGGATAAAATGCACTCATGCGTATGGATCGTCCCCGTACACATGAGTCATTTTTCAAAATCCAAAATTTAAACAGTCAATTCAAATCATTCCAAGTTGTTCTTCATATTGAAAAACTCTTGGATACCAAATTTTACATTTTTTCAATTTTTTTTGCTATATATTATGATATTTTTAAATTGGAGGGCCTGTAATACTCCAATTATAGTGTTTTATGAAAATATCATAATATATAATATAAAAATTCGAAAAATATAAAATTTAGTCTCCAAGGATTTTTCAATATGGATAGACCAAAAATGGCAAGCTTGTCATTTTACATTGGATAGCCAAAAATGACAAGTTTTAAAAATTTCGAAAAAAATAATAAAAAATTAAAAAAATTGTAAAATTTTGTTTGCTATGAGATTTCAATATATAGATTGAATTGGTTAAAATTTAAATTTAACAATTTGTAAAATCACTGATCAAACGGTCATGGTGCACGGAATACTCTATACATTATGGGGCTGTTTGGATTCTCATGGGATTTTGGGGAATTTCATCTTCCTACCATAAATTTATTATAAACAATCCAAACTCTTCACAAAATTACACACTTCCCAATAAATTTATTCATAAGAATTGCAACTTCTCCAAATTTCTCAAATTCCTAAGCGATCCAAACGGCCCCTATGGTTCACAAATCATAATAGATATTCTCTCTCTCTATTTAATTTCTTTCCTGTCAATCTATTAAAGTTGGATAGGTACCTAGCTAGTTCCTACACGCAATCTTCTCCTCCATGTAGTTAATTTATCAAATTGACTAAACCAGTACCCAAACCCGAAATTAATCTTTTTCTTTTGTTTCCTTCGAGTTAATTGATTGAACTTGAACTATAGGTTTCCTAGACTATATAACAGTGTTTTTAAAATCGTACCAGCATTAATACCGGCCAAGTGGCTGAAATTCAATCTTTTCGGTATTTCCTCTAACAATATCTCATTTCGATCACTGTTCCGGTTTCTGATATTACCAGAATTTTCTAGTATTCGGTACGATTTTCAATTCATTGCTATATAATAGTTAAAGCTATATATTGGTGGCAACTTGCTAACCATTAAAATAGTCTACTTCGTCATTGTTGGTTTTTAACTGCATTTAAGTTTTGCTTAAGTGATGTGATTGGGCGTAAATATTTGCTCCGGAAGAATTTAAATCATGGAAATCATATATATATAGCATGCAATAATTTTGGATCTTCCGGCTGTGAAGGGACAAAATATGTTTGCATATACTTAGTTTACTACCATATCATTATTAAAAATTAAAATTATCTACACTTTTTTTTTAAAAAAAATAGCCCCCGAAAGGGAAACCCGCATTCTATTAAATGCAAACAAGTCTTACAGATTTCTTTAAAAAAGTCACAAACCAGGTGACTTAAACCAAACATAAAAAGCAACTAAAGTAGCCTTTTTTTTTTAGTTTAAAACGCCCGTAGGCTACTAAAGTAGCCAAGAAACAACCAGATAACCATCACAAAATAAACACTACATAGTCTAGCAAAATAACCCACAAGCATCTTAAAAAAACAATAAAGAGAAACAGCACTAAGATCCCAACAGATCCTCATCTGCCTCTTCTGTTGCTTCTGGTACATTGCTAGCTAGCTTGCTAAAATTATGTACACTTGATTAGCTGTTTAAATTGATAAGATGTGTATTTGCCCACTAACACTTGTTCCCTGAGAAAATCTAGATAACAATTTCTAGGTTGTCCCATTTTCAAGGTACAGTGAGCTGCCCCTCTATATAACAAAATTCTGAACACAACAATTAAATTCAAATAAATGATTGGGTGAGCTGGACCATTTTAATTCTCTTCTATACTTATTCATATTAGCCAATTTAATTATACTAAAATTATTGCTTAAATTTAGATTTCATAATGGCTCAGTGTGTAGTTTAGATGTAGTTTGAATAAAGTGGGTGAAAGTTCTAAGTTTGGCAAACCCACGAACTAGCTAGTTCGCGCGCAATCAAACAAACTCCAAACTAGAACAAGACTAGTTCTTCCTCATTCTAGTTCTATCAAAATCATAGAACTAGAACAAAAACTATAACAAGCTTCTAGTTCACACCCTTTGCGTAGCTGGAATAAGTATATATTTGTGTAACTGAGTGTGCCTTTGGAGGGAAGGAGTTCATGCAAATGACGGTTGTTGACAACATGTTTAATTAAGTACATTTTTATAATTACCTAGTGTACTCTATATAATTTCTGAACAATTATATTGGATATAATTAAATTTTGTTGTAACTCGTCGATGATTTTATCTTAAAAAGGATGGTGGCACCGAAATATCAAAATATTTTGTTAGAAATAAATATAAAAAATGACAAATGGGAACTATTGATTTGGCCAGCATCACTTGTGCTACTAAATAGCATTGCAATAATTATTTCAAGGGCAAAAGGTAGATGCTTATATATTCATCCGTGCGTTCAGTTTTGCAAGCTTTTTTCAATTATATCAGAACAAAAGTGAAATGCAACAATTATCAAGTAAAATACTAAACTTATATATGGCTTATTATGAATAATTTTCACGGGTATGTAATTGGTTCTTACGTACAGCTGTAGGTGCATGCAACATTTCTTATTTGTTTTGTTGCTTGCTGGTAGCTTCACTTCATTCTGACTTTGCTATTCTGATGCTGGGATCCAGATATATAATTAACTAGCAAAAATATCGCGCTTCGCGCTATTAAGTTTATTTTTCATATTTTTTAAAAAAACTATAAAATAAAATAAAAATATTTCACTAATTTTTTTAAGATTTTTTTAAGAACATCCATAAAAATTTATGCAAAAATGATTTGAAAAGCTTGTAAACAATTAAATAAAAGACTTAAATCCTGAATGAGTTGGTTAAACATGTAAAATTTTATTTCGTAGAAGTTTTCAATGAATTTTGAATTAGTTTGTTAAATTAGATTTATCATTCTAAACTAGTATCCGAGCATCCATATAAAATTTCATGCAAAAATAAATGTAAGAAATTCCTAAAAAAATCAAAAGATAAAACACAATTTTGTGGATTTTCTAAAACATTTAAGCAGTATATATATTTCAAATGCGTAAAAGCAATAATTTTGATAACATTTATTTCTCTATTTGATGAAAAATAAATTTAAGAACTTCAAACAACTAAATACATAAGATATCATTTTTTTAATATGACATCAAAATTAACATTTTAAAAGTTCAAAATAAAAAAATTCGATGTGATTAGTTTTTTTTATCATGTGCACAAAATTTTATGTAGAAATATATCTTGAGACCACTAATTATAAACTTAATAAAAGTTTTAAATTATACAGTAATATATTCTGAAGTTTAGAAAAATATTTAAGTTATTTTTTAAAGTCTATAAAAAATTATATAAATAATTTATAATAATTTCTTTGAGAATTCATCAATACCGTAAAATATTTTTGACCAATTATAATTCTACAAATATGATATTGGTATGATATTATGGAAAAGTATGTTAAAAGTATATTTGTTAATGCATAAAAAATTTTAATGAATTAAAATATAGATCATTTTGAGTAAATATATGCTATAAATGAGGGGCTACTGTTCAAATGTAAACATAATTTTCAGGATATAAGGGACTATAATGATAATATATCAAAGTAAAATGAAAAAGAAAAGTAACGCACATGCATGGTAGCAGCGATGATGTGGGCTAAACTTCTCTCTTTTTTTCAGTACGTATATTATGCGGGTCATAAAAAATTATTTACTTGATATACGTACTATTTCTCATATTTACAACAGCAACAATGGATTTCTCATATTTACTATTAATTTTAAAAATCGCCAAATATTTTTAAAAGTTATGCAGTTGTATAGAATTTGAAAAATTTTAAAAAGATGAAATTGCTAAAAATATCGAAAAATTCAATATCATTGGATCAACATAATTTTGCATGCATACATGTAAAATTTAATAAAAAAAATCAATGTAGGAATATATGTCAGCAATCCAACATTTAAAATACTATTATGAAAATTTACAGAAATTAAAAATTATATAAAATATTGCAAAAGTATAAAATCTAAATGGTTCATATCATTAGATTTTTGTATAAATTTTTTTGGGAAAATTTTTTCTGTACCCCTCAAAACTGAGGAAATACAGAATTTGCCCCCCGAAAGTCAAAACTCCCGTTTTTGCCCCCCCGAAATTTGGACACGTACTGTATTTGCCCCTCTGCATTATTTTGTAATATAAATAGTATTAAAATAATAAAATAGATAATTCTTGACGTTTTTACCCCTGATCGAACTTGAACTCCTTCGATCCAGACCCAAATCGACTCGGCTCTCTCCACTGAATCGACATCCTCTCCACTCAATCGACTAAACCTAGCTCTTCTCTCCTCTCCTCTCCTCTCGATCGAACTATCTCCTCTCCTCTCCTCTCCGGCGATGAAACCAGGTGAAAAGGCTAAACCCTAGATGAAATCACTCCTCTCCACTGAATCGACAGAATGCCTCCTCTCCACTCAATGGACTAAACCGTAGTTGTTTCCTCTCCTCTCTTGTCGATCAAAACTAGAGAGAAACTTCAAACGAGGCAATCAAACCAGAGTTGTCGACAGTTTGATCCACCCCACTCCAGGCGAAGCTTCATACGAGGCGATCAAGTCTTTCGACAGTCTAATCCACCTCACTCCAGCAGGTCATGCATCGTCGTTCCGGCGGATCGGTGTCTCATTCAGCGTCTTCGAGCGTGGGCCCCCAGCCTGAAGGTCTGATTCTGGTGCCATGCCCGGATTGTGGTGTTACTGTGAAGAGGCTTGTGAGCAGAACCGATTTGAATCCAAATAGGGTGTTCTACAAATGCCCAAATAAGGTAATGTACATATATCGATGATACAGAGTTGAAAGCATAGTACAAGTGAGTTTTCATGCTAATGTAATGTGAAGTAGTATAGGACTCCAGCTGCCGTCATGTTCTTCCAGCTGGGTATCAATTTGACCACATGTTTGTCCCTTTATTTCTTGGTTGATCTGGCAAAACAAATTATAATGCACTGAGGCAAACATAAACGTTGTATAAATTGAGGCAAAGATAGAGGTGTTAGTGATGTAATTCTGATATCAGTGCAGAAATATAGTTTTTTCTTTGTTTAAAATTTGTAACCTTCTTGATATTTTGCTTCTAATAAACTAAACTAAATGAAAGTGACAGTGCCTTCTGACCTTTTTCTTTTCCAAAAAGTAAAAAAAAAAATCGAGGGAAAATTGGGTCATTTCTGGTAGCATTTACTGGTAGAATAGTTGCTGTTTTAATTTAATTGCTTTATCCAAAAAGTAAACAAAAAAAATCAAGGGAAAACTTGCTTTCTTGCTTTTTATTTAATTTAATTTTGTATTTTTTTGTGTTTTCAAAAGAATACTAGGTGCCAATTCTGGATGTGGGATAACACTTATGAGCGTTATGCAAAGACTTTTGAGTATTATGCAAAGGCTTATGCAAAGGCTTATGCAAATGAAGGGAACACATATCTCAACTCTGAGCTACTTACTACACTTGCTACACTAGAAGCTCGATTGGAGAATTTAACTGATGAATTGAAGAAGAAATGTGAATCACATGAGAAGCAAATTAAAGCATTAGCTCCTTTATCACTAGATAAGATTTCATTGTATATTGCTATAAGTGCCTTTGTGATTGCAATGATTTCATTGTATATTGCTATAGTGTTGTAGTTGAGTTGATGGATGAATCATGTAGTTGATTACAGTAGATTAGTAATGGCTTGCTAAGTACTATTTGTAATGGATGATTATGTTCTTGTAATTTTTGATGGATGATTATGTTGTTGTACTAAATACCATCCCAAAAGAGTACTTTTCGGCCTATAAAATAAGTAGGCATATATTTAGACTCTTAAATAACGAGGCATAAGTATGCTTCTAATCTAATCTAATCTATGTTCCCTAATAGATAGATATATGTAATACATGCAAAAAGATCAATTATGGAGACAATTGGCAGCGTGAAAAAGAAGGCAAACATTAGCCAATCATTTGTCAACATTGCTATAGCAGAGTTAAAATTTAGGTCAAATAGCTGATCATTCATACACCCAAAATAAATAAAAATTTTTCCATAAAAATACAAGGGCACATTTTGAATAACAAGCCCCATACAAAATAGCTGATCATTCATACACCCAAAATAAAATTTTTCCCATAAAAATACGAGGACAATAAGTAAACTAGTTGTACTCTTCCTCCATGTTTTGCTCTTCTCTTCCTGTAATAAAAACAAGTTGAAAAAGAGAAGATCAACATAAAACAGGCAGTGAACATGAATTGGAACCAAATATGTTAGCTAAAAGGACAATTGGATCAGAACATGAATAGATCAGATCAGAACCTTTTCTAACTTTTCTGGACATCCTCTGCACCTTTTGTAACTTTTTTAACTGCCCTTCTCTTTCTGCACACAATTGGATGGAAATCAAAGATGATCATGTGTATATGCTATATGAAAAGCAGGAAAAATCGAATTCAAAGTACTAAATTATCAAAGAGGAACCTGCCGCATAATATCAATTAACAAAACAGGAATTACAAATACGAACTTAATTAATTAACAAAATAGGAAAATCAAGCCCTACAAATCTGCCGCATAATAGCTATTTGGAAGAGCACCAAAAATTGACCAAAGACGAACCTGGTTTGTGCGTCGTAGACGGATTCCATGCTAGGGAAGAGCACCACTTCGCGCCAGAGACAAGCGATGGAATTACAAAGAGAACTGATTAGTGCCAGAGAGCAGTCTGACGGAGGTTTGTGCACGATTTAGGGAGAGGAGAAGAGAGGAAGGATTGTGTTTTCATCGAGAGGAGAGATGGAGAAGAACTAGGTTCTGGCGGAGAAGAGAGGACATGAGACAGAGAAGAACAATGTTTTCTCCTAAGAAGAGGAGACGGAGAAAACTAGGGTTCAGGTTCAGAGTTCTAGCGCATGAGAGAGCCAAGTCGATTTGGGTCTGGATCGAAGGAGTTCAAGTTCGATCAGGGGTAAAAACGTCAAGAATTATCTATTTTATTATTTTAATACTATTTATATTACAAAATAATGCAGAGGGGCAAATACAGTACGCGTCCAAATTTCGGGGGGGGGGGGCAAAAACGGGAGTTTTGACTTTCGGGGGGCAAATCCTGTATTTCTTCAGTTTTGAGGGGTACAGAAAAAATTTTCCCAATTTTTTTACGATGTATAGAAATTTTATACGCCAACATATTTTGGAAATGTTTGGAAACAATTAAAAGTAGAATTATATTTTATGAAATAATATAATTTAGAAATCATATTTAAAAATTTTAAAAAATATTTAGAACTTTATAATTATTAAATTTTATATTTTTGTGATGAAAGATATAAATTTTTACAGCCAATTGAATTAATAATTAATCTCAAAAAAATTTAAACGTACCGTATATTTTATATTGCACAAAATTGTATGGTTATATTAAAAATAGCTCTATGGAATGAATAAATTTTTCATAATTTTAAAAGTATTTATATAAAAATTTATGCATAAATAAAGTCATATATTCCTTTAAATAATTAAAAACCTATTGAAATTTATGAAATCATGGGGATTGAATTTTATGAGATAGAAAAATTATTTAAAATATTTGTAAGTATATAATTATAAAATTTCATGTCACTAAATTCTTCATATATCTTTGAGTAAGCAAATAAATTTTCATAGCCTAATGATTTTTCCAAATCCTTGAAACAATAAAAAAACAAAAATATAATAGATTTTTTTTATGAGATTAAAAAAATTATTTAAAATAATCTATAATTCTATAGTTTAAAAAATTATATAACTAAATTCAACATATTTTTGTGAGCTTGCAAATAAATTTTTATCACCAAATGATTTCTTAAAGATATCATAACAATTTAAAAATACAACTATATTTGATCTGGAATTTTAAAAATGGAGGCTCCAATTTTAGGGAAATGGAGATGATGGTATTTGAAAAAATGATGATGACATCATCAATGTCACTGTAGAAAATACCCCTATAATTGGAGTATTTATAGATATCCCCAAAAATTTGCCTTGTTTCCCTGTTACTAGCAATTACAAGGTTGGAACTGGCTTGAATAAGGAATAAGCTTGTTGGAACAAGTTTTATTCTTTCTTATTTTCAGAAAATAGCGGAATAAGAATAAGAGACTAATTGGTTATTATTTGAACTAACATTTATTCTTTGGTCGTTTGATTCGCACGAATAAGATGTATTCACGAATAGGCTTATTCGAAATCATATCAAATATACACCTAGTTATTTTTCTTACAGCCTGTAATTCTAAAATAATAAATTGATAAATTAATAATCTGATTGTATTTATTTTTGTGCCTAAAAATTACAAATAGAACAATCTTACATATATTTTTTTAAAAATGAACCTCACATGGATGATTTTGAGAAATGTACTTTTTGTGGGTAAATATTCAAGACGAGTTGGTAACAATAGTGATATTTGCCTTTAATGACGATAGTTAAATATATATATATATATATATATATATATATCTCACGACAATATATCTCTACCCCTTATAAAAGCATCAATCCAATAGTCTATTTAATTTTGAGTCTAAAAATGTATCCAAATGTTGCAATATACGATTTAGACTATGAATTTTATGGTCATATCAAACCAGTGGTTTGGATTTAATAACGAGACCTTTCATGTAGTCCATGCTAAAATAAAAAATTTAACAAAAATGCATAAAGAATACAGAGATGGCTAAAATCAGCCACGACTGACGGATGCAACCGTCAGCTACGATCAAATCTCAAATTTCGAGATTCTAACAGTCGATCCGAACCGTTCAATGTGTTCTCCATATTGAAATCTCATTGGAGACCAAATTTTACATTTTTCTGATTTTATTTACTATTTTTTTGAGATTTTTAAAAATCATAGTTATTGAAGGGTCCAGAATTGGTTAGATTAAGAATTTTGTAAAATATCAAACAAATACTAAAAAAATTCAGAAAAATATAAAATTTTGTCTCCAACGAGATTTCAATATGGAGAACACATTGAACGGTTCGGATCGATTGTTAGAATCACGGAAATTGAGATCTGATCGTAGCTTACGGTTGCATCCGTTAGTCGTGGCTGATTTTAGCCCATCTCAAGAATACATGATAAGAAATAAATACAAATGAAATTTAGATCCATTGTGGATCATATTTTTATCATGGTTATTATCTTTATATTTTTGTTTACTGATATCTCTTATTTATATATATATTTTGACCATACTTGGCACCAAAATACTACCCAAACCAATGATATTCACTGCACTTTTGCATTATATTTTGCAAGATTGGACACTGCCGTGGAATTTGACTTGTTTTGTAGGAACTTGGTGAATTGGACACAATAATTGCATAAAACGGTGGATGTTGAAGAAGAAAATGACTGAAAGGAGTCCATAGCATTGTAGAGCTCATCCTAAGCTTTCCAACGATCTTTGAATCACCTCAATCGGAGTCCGGATGAAGAAATTATGGTCAAAATACTATCAGTGCTCGATTCTGGGATTTCGGTCCGAAATGTACGGATTTCGGTCCGAAATCCATGTATGGAAAGTGAAATTTGGCAAGTTTCGGAGAAGAAAAGGAGATCTCTTGCCCTAGCCGCCTCCTAGACTTTCCCTTGATGTATTTAAGCACGAATTTCGACCAGAGAAAGGATGCCACCTTCCATACAATAATTTCCACCTTTTCCACCACCGTTCTCACGCCGAAAGGCGTGGGATTCCACCTCTCGCAGCGGAGCACGTCCATGGCAGCAACTTTGGAGCGATTCTGGACGCGACAGCGGTAGAACCGATCCAACCACGACTTCGGACGATTGATATCTTGAGTTAGAAGCGATATTTGGTTTATTCGTTCCTTTTCTCTTGATATTTTGATTTGATGGAGTTTGTATCTTATTTTTCTTGCATGTTAGGATAATTAATGATGTCTTAGTAGTAGTTAGTAGATTAGTTTAGTATTTTGTGATGACTTGATTGATTTATATTATGATATGTGATATGTTTTGTTGAGAATTATATCTTGCTTGGTTAATTTAATTGTTTGTTTGACTGTTTACCTATTGATGAACTGCAGCACCATTAGGACATTAAACTAGAACAAACAATTAGTTATTTAAGCACTTGAGGTAAGCCAATCGCTCGAAAGAGGAGGTTAGTTCACGACCGAGAGGTGTAACTTTTACTGATCCGACAGGACTTTAAATACCTCTAGAAATCCAACTAAACATACTTAAATAGCTAAATCAGAACGAAAGTATAGGTTTAGTTGTTTATGTGGCAAAAACCGAGTTCCAAGTCAAGTCAGAACCGAAATCGCGACAGCTGAGGTTAGGACTTAGGTCTGGTCGTCCAGTAGCCTTCACATAACATTGTGTAAAGATATTAAGTTGAAACAAGAGGTCTAAAGTAAGTTTTGGACAGAAATAGTATGGATTTCGGTCCGAAATACATACGTTTCGGTCCGAAATGTGCCTCTGTCTCGATGAAAGTCGTAGACCGAGGTGCTTTAGAGCTGAACTAATTGAACACAAAATCCTAGGACATTCCTTGCATTTATTTAGAGTAATAAAAATACCAAAAATAATTTATTTAATTGCACTTTAGATAATTGTCTTTATAAATCATAAAATCCAAAAATTAATTGTCTAGCTTTCGTGAGGAAGTAAAGTCTAGTAATCAGTTGTACCGTCCCTTGGGTTCGACCCTAAAGCTTAACTAAAACGACTAGTGAGGTTAGCTCTAGGTTATAAATTTATTTGATATCCTAGGTTAAAATACCTTCATCAAATTGGCGCCGTTGCCGGGGACGGTGTTGATATTAGAATTTACTTTAGTAACGAGAGACTAGATATTGTATTTTTTATTTATTTATTACTTATTATTATTATTATTATTATTATTATTATTATTATTATTATTATTATTTTTAAAAATAAAAAAAACTCATGGTTGGTTTGGATTTTATTTTTGGATGTACAGGTTTTGATTGATTGTGGATGTCCTACTTGCAACTCGCGCTAGAGCACCACGGGTCAAGCAACAAAAAGCCACACGATCCACGCACGACCTCATGTGAGTTGCATGCCACAAGAAAACCTGTCTCGTTGCTACCTCTGAACTCCTACATTGCTGCCACGATTTACTCACGCTGAAGCGCTGCTGCCCCACGCCAAATAGAGACGAATTCATATGGAAATTCATGCCTTGATTCGGTTAGTTTCTCTTTTCCTCCTTTTTAATTTTGATCTCTGTGATTGCATTGAGGACAATGCTTGATTTAAGTTTGGGGGGGAATAGGAGGATGAAAAGTTGGACTTATTGAAAAAATTTGTGATAATTCGTCTTTGTTTCATGAGATTTTTAAACAATTTTCTCCTTTTTCGGTCCGAAATATGACTATTTCGGTCCGAAATTAGTCTTTGGAATGTTGAATTTTGAGAAAACTTTGTTTGAAAATTTAGAAATTAATTTTTGATGCATACTTGATCTCTGTTTTGTTTCAATTGATAAAAATTACTTACTGTTTCACACTGTTTGAATTTTAAAAAGCATTTTGAAAATTTTCTCAAGGACTTTTGATGTTTAAAAAGTTTTAAATTAATTTGTGCACCAATAGACCGAGTTGGAAATTAGTTTTAGAGTTAAGAATCTGAATTTGGATGCTTGAAAATTGTCAAAATGATCTAAGTCAAATCTCACAAGTTTTTGTCGAGTGAACGATTTCGTATCTTACAAACTTTTGTTTAAAAAGAAATTTTATGAACTTTGAAAATTATAAAATGAATCTGGATGTTATTGAACGCTTGAATCACCAACGAGCAAAACTTAAACTGACAAAAATTTAAATAGTTGTGAAAACGAGGATGCACCGAGGCCTTCTTCCACCAACTTAGCCACAAATTGGAGGGTATTGGAGTTAATTATAAGTTGTCAGGAATTATAACTCAAAGATCTCGAGGTATAATTGGGTAGTTTATAATTAATTTCTATCGGACCTGGTGCGAAAGCATTGGTAAAGGAGTTGTTGAGTATTATGGCCCAAGTGTACCGTGGCCATAGTCGAGCAACACCCGTCCAACCTCCCTAGCGCGACAAGTGCTAGTAGCAAACTTAAGGCCAATGACACCGCATTATATCCTCTAGGGTGTAAAGCCCCACGACTTGACTTGCACAAATTAAATTGGTGAAATTAAATTGCTTTGAGAAGGATTCATTATGAAATTTTCGACTTTGATAAAATTTCTTTACAAATTTTTAAGAGACATGGAAAAGAACGGGCAAATAAAATTGAGTTTGCAATTGTTTTGACAAAGAGAAGCTAGGATTCTTGACTTGAAAAACGAAATTCATTAGGGCTAAGAAATGCACAAATTTAATTTGAAAGAAAACTAAACCCACGTGTGACACCCGACATTTTTACGATTTCTAAAATTATTTTTAATATAAAAATTGGGTGCACTTGGTTGGTTTTATTTTGAATAATTTCTGTGCTGGAAATTAAATTTTTATACTTACTGGTATTCTTAAAATAAGAATATGAAAATTTCTAAATTTTTAGTTGGCATTATAAAAAGATTAGCTATTTTTCCTTTTGTTGCATAATTGTTTTTATGCATAGAATATTGATTTTTGATTTATTTGATAATTTCTGAATTTTGTAAAAAAAAAAAAAAAAAAAAAAAAAAAAAAAAAAAAAAAAAAAAAAAAATCGGAAATAAAAATCCAGCTCTCTCTCTCTCTTTCTGTGCGCAACCAACAGAGAGGCGCAAGCCTCTCTTCTCTCCCAAACCGAATCCCTCCTCCCCCCAAACCCAATCCACCATTTCTCCACCGTTTCACCGGAGCGAAGTATCCACGCGTTCGCCTCACCATTCTCTTGCACCATCTACCTTCGGATCGTCGATTGGTGGCCTCTCCTCGCCGTATTTCTCGACGGAAGTTTTTCGGGAAATGGAGCGAACTCATCGGTTTTGGCCGCCATTCGACTTGGAGCACTCTGGGGTCCTCTCCATCGATTTCCAAGTGGACTTGCAAGGTTTTGTCGGGGATAAGTGGTGAAAATCGAGAAATAGCGATTTCGGCTCGTTTTCTCGCGTCATCGGTCTTTGGCCGAAACTAAGTAAGTAATTTCTTTGATTTGTGGTATATATATAGCTATCTTTGCAATTTTCTTGTCAATTGCATGTGTATTGGATTTCTAGGGTTTATCGAGAAATTCACGAAATCTAATTAGTTTGTGTAATTTGAGTAATGGGAATTTGTTTTGGATTGAATGCTCGTGTTGTTATGTCATCGATTGATGAATGGATTGATTGCTTTGATAAATGTTGGATAATTGGGAATTTTATGCATGATAGGAATTATTAAGCATATGACATGGATTTAATTATTGCATTTATTGTTGGTATAAATAGTTGCATGTATATAAGGGTAAATATAAGGTTTTGCATGTCATGCATTTGGGATGGATGATTATTAATTGTGTTGTAATATTGATTTTCTTTTATGGATTTTAAGGGTTGATTATGAAAAAGGGATTGTATTGGGTTTGGATTAGGGTTTGGCCTCAAACCTTGATCGACACGCATATCGTGCATGCATGTATACATTAAGGAAAGAAAAATGATTTCTAAATTAACTAATGGTATCTATTTGAATTAATTGGAAAAGTAAGCATAATAGATTCTAATAAACAATGTATTAGCATTTACATGAGTATTGCATGTGAGATGAGATGTATAATTGGTACTCGAATCGTACCAATTGAGTTGCATGGCATACTAGACTTACATAAATTAATTGAATTAGGATTAGGATACTTGATCATTTGATAAATGGTAGGTAAGGATATTATATGAGTTACATGATCTATAAATGAGTTACTCGACTTATGATTATTGAGTCTAGTAAATGCATGGCATAATCATGATGCATGGTAGCATAGTTTCTAATCTAATTGATAAAGATTATAAGTAGCATAATTTGGGTGTTATAAAAATTAAAAAGGAATTTATATTTGTTTTAAAGTCAGGTTATTATGAGTCGGAATTTAGAAACAACTTGCTTATTGGAGGATTTGTTGAATAAGTGATTTCTTGCTTGCTTATGCTTTGGATTTTGCTTGCAGTATAAGGTACGGATTTCACTTGAGTTTTAATTATATGTGATATGTATTCTGATTATTGTTATTATTATTATTATTATTACTAGTATTATTGTCATTATGCATTCTGAATTCATAATTGGAATGTTGTTCATGAGATCATTTTGTGAAATTGTATATTGATGCATGATTGGAAAGTGGCATATTGAATGGTATCCGATTGAAATGTTGGAAAGTGACATATTGAATGGTATCCGATTGAAATGTGATTTGATTGAGGTAAGTACAGCTTGTGTGGTTGAGATAGACACTCGTAATGTTTGGAGGTGGAGTCATGACCCATCCTACCAAGCACCGTGTAATAAGCGCTTATGTACCGGGACTCAGTAGGTCTAGTCTGGAATGGACCGGAGTGTGAGTGTTCCCAGCTTGCTTGTACATTTTGATGAGTTAATTGATTGAATTATGTATGAATTGAATTGGCCGTTGGCATCCATCTATAGGGTGGTTCGCGGTATCTGAAGGAAATGACTGAAATGATTGACTTGTGATAAACCAGACTTGCATATTAGGTAATTGTCCAACCAAATGAGTCGGCTTTTGCTATACATTGATATTTGAATTGTTATGGAATTGATGCCGAGCTCACATTTCATATTGCATTGATTGAATTGATTTGACCTTGCTATTTCTATTGGAAACAAGTTATTAATTATTTGTTCAGGTAATTGAAATGATAATTGTCATATTTTGAATTCAAAGAAAAGAAATTGATTTCTAAGAGTATTGAATTTATTTGTCTAATTGCATTGCTTGATTGAAAGTCTAGTTTTAATGTTATTTGAAATAAAAAGAAATGAAATTTGATTTGGAATTGATTTGACTCAGTCTTGTATTTAGTTCCAACACATGATAATCAAAACTCAAGTGGCTGGAACTGAATACCGTACTGAGATAAATTTTATTTATCTCATTCCGTGCTTTTTGCATTGTTTTCCACTATTGGTTGTGGGTTCCAGGTTTCAGATCAAGTGCGGGACTGCAAGACGAGTAGCATACCATTGGATATTGTGGTTAGTAATCCAAATATACCAGACCTTTATAGTATTTACTTTATATTTAAGTAAATAAATTATAAAATTCTAATTGATCGGTATATTATTTGAGTAGAATCAATATTAATTGGTAAATTAAGTATTAGTAAGCCTTGCGGGTGCAGTAGGCATCCGCGGCGGGCACTCCATCGTGTACTGTCCAGTTACAGTATTCGACGGGGTGTCACACCACGTCCTTGAAATAAATTTTTGAGCTTGCTTTAATTTATTGTGTGAAGCTTTTGAGTAAACTTGAATGATCAATTTTTCATGGCATTGTTTGGTTTGAGATAATTTGATTGTAAGTCTAAGTATGGTCAATTCCTTTAAACTTAGGATATTGTTTGAGGACAAACAAAGGTTTAAGTTTGGGGGGATTTGATATCTCTTATTTATATATATATTTTGACCATACTTGGCACCAAAATACTACCCAAACCAATGATATTCACTGCACTTTTGCATTATATTTTGCAAGATTGGACACTGCCGTGGAATTTGACTTGTTTTGTAGGAACTTGGTGGATTGGACACAATAATTGCATAAAACGGTGGATGTTGAAGAAGAAAATGACTGAAAGGAGTCCATAGCATTGTAGAGCTCATCCTAAGCTTTCCAACGATCTTTGAATCACCTCAATCGGAGTCCGGATGAAGAAATTATGGTCAAAATACTATCAGTGCTCGATTCTGGAATTTCGGTCCGAAATGTACGGATTTCGGTCCGAAATCCATGTATGGAAAGTGAAATTTGGCAAGTTTCGGAGAAGAAAAGGAGATCTCTTGCCCTAGCCGCCTCCTAGACTTTCCCTTGATGTATTTAAGCACGAATTTCGACCAGAGAAAGGATGCCACCTTCCATACAATAATTTCCACCTTTTCCACCACCGTTCTCACGCCGAAAGGCGTGGGATTCCACCTCTCGCAGCGGAGCACGTCCATGGCAGCAACTTTGGAGCGATTCTGGACGCGACAGCGGTAGAACCGATCCAACCACGACTTCGGACGATTGATATCTTGAGTTAGAAGCGATATTTGGTTTATTCGTTCCTTTTCTCTTGATATTTTGATTTGATGGAGTTTGTATCTTATTTTTCTTGCATGTTAGGATAATTAATGATGTCTTAGTAGTAGTTAGTAGATTAGTTTAGTATTTTGTGATGACTTGATTGATTTATATTATGATATGTGATATGTTTTGTTGAGAATTATATCTTGCTTGGTTAATTTAATTGTTTGTTTGACTGTTTACCTATTGATGAACTGCAGCACCATTAGGACATTAAACTAGAACAAACAATTAGTTATTTAAGCACTTGAGGTAAGCCAATCGCTCGAAAGAGGAGGTTAGTTCACGACCGAGAGGTGTAACTTTTACTGATCCGACAGGACTTTAAATACCTCTAGAAATCCAACTAAACATACTTAAATAGCTAAATCAGAACGAAAGTATAGGTTTAGTTGTTTATGTGGCAAAAACCGAGTTCCAAGTCAAGTCAGAACCGAAATCGCGACAGCTGAGGTTAGGACTTAGGTCTGGTCGTCCAGTAGCCTTCACATAACATTGTGTAAAGATATTAAGTTGAAACAAGAGGTCTAAAGTAAGTTTTGGACAGAAATAGTATGGATTTCGGTCCGAAATGTGCCTCTGTCTCGATGAAAGTCGTAGACCGAGGTGCTTTAGAGCTGAACTAATTGAACACAAAATCCTAGGACATTCCTTGCATTTATTTAGAGTAATAAAAATACCAAAAATAATTTATTTAATTGCACTTTAGATAATTGTCTTTATAAATCATAAAATCCAAAAATTAATTGTCTAGCTTTCGTGAGGAAGTAAAGTCTAGTAATCAGTTGTACCGTCCCTTGGGTTCGACCCTAAAGCTTAACTAAAACGACTAGTGAGGTTAGCTCTAGGTTATAAATTTATTTGATATCCTAGGTTAAAATACCTTCATCATTTACTCCCAACTAATCATATATAGCACAAACACATAATATCAATAGATACATAAACTTAAATATTTTTTGTTTTTGAAAAATTCTACAAATATATGTTTTATTCAAAGATCATTATATATAATCTGAACCTATATATTTAATTTATCATACTGTGATTCTAACAATTCATTAATCTAATACATTTGAGTTCAAATAGTAAAAAATTATTCTCATACAATGATATTGAGCAAAAATGGGCGGATTTGCAAGTAACGGTTAACGAAAAATAATACATTCACGATGGAAACTTGGATCAGTGCGGTGGCCTACGATGATCCTTTTAATTTTTTACTACCATTTTAAAAAAATGGGTTAAGATGAATTATTCAAAGTAAAAAAAACGGGGCATGATGACCACGTTGTTTTTGGGATTCCAAAGTTTGGGCAGTGGGTACGTCATATATGCCCACATTGGAGAATTAAAACAACTTAAACGCATGCATATTAAAAAAAAAAAGTGCTGTGAATGTGATTACAATTAACCTTTTTTAAGAAAAGTTTGGCAGACAAACTTTTCTAGCTATTAGTTGTTAATGAAAATTTATCAGTTAAAAAAGATAAAAGAGATAAGATATTTATTTCTGGAATTAAGAATAAAACACCAATTATATTAATGACTGATCTGATAACACAGGCAATACAAAAATAAAACTATTGAAATAGTAGAATCAAATACGTACATTTGACATTTAAACTCCTCTAGTGAGATTGTAATGTGCATTGCGTAATCATGTCTTAGTAAAATGGAGTTGTTTCTCATAGCAGAGCATTACTACAAAAAATTACATTAATATTCCTTTTTATATATAAAAACAAAGCACGTCCCCAACGGATAAAATCCAATTGCATGTTTTCATCATATATTCACTCGGTAGTTTTATTATGTTGTGTCAAATAGAAGGTGAAAATGTACGTATATAATAATTTTAATAATTACAAATAATGCATATTAAATTTGGCGAAGTTCCAAAATTATTTGACCATTCAACAAATATTTTCAAAATTTTAACGGTGCAGCTTCAAAGGAATAAATCAAACAGGAACCTACGAAAGTATTTAGATACACTATTATGGTTCAAGGGACGATATTTATTATCAAAGATCGATTTAGAGAAGTCCCGTCTTAGTTCTTGGAATATGTATCAGCGAAAACCTTTAAAGGTGTTTTATTAAACACGAACCTTTATATATAATCCTTCATTAAATAGCTCATGCTCAATATGATGGTGATGAAAAATATTGGAAGCCTGTAAAATTAAAATGTACGTGTGTCTAAGTGTCTTGACATGATGAGACTTGTAAAATATTAAATCGCCCTCGGTGATGATATCTCTTGGACCGTTTGGATCGCTTAGAAATAAGAGGAATAGCATATTCTTAGACGAAAATTTATTCCTAATCATTTAAACTCTTCACAAAATTAGACACTTCCCAATTTTTCCGCCTAAAAATAAATTATTCCTCTTCTTATTCCTAAGCGATCCAAACGGCCCCTCTGTACATAAATCATCTGGATGATGTTTTATGCACAAAACAGGTTGTTTTATATGATAATTCAACTTCCACTTTTCATCCAAATTATTTTACTTTTATTATTATAAGTAGAACAAATATAGTCTGGTTAGGTAAGTTAAAATGCAATCAAGTAAATAAGGCGATATAATTAGTTAATAAAAAATAAACAGATCGACCCTTTTCCCTATGGTCCCCACGTTCAGGCAACCTCGTCAAACTTCTTAAGAAAAAAATGAATATATTTATTGGATGCATTCAATGATCTAATAAATGTCTCCACTAATGTGAGAACAATAGTATTCTATATATGTAAATATCTTTGCTGACCCAACAAGCCAATACATCTTTACTCTACGAATTTTCAACGGTGTATTGACCTTTTTGTTTTTTTTATTAATTTATGTGATTGTTATCAGACCTTGAACATAAAATTTGCAATCGAAAACAATAACGTGAAATTCAACAAGCAGAACATGATCCTGTGGCCTTTCATTTCACAATAAGAATATTTCTACAAAAGTTCAAAAGACAATAACAAGAATTTAAAAAATAGATTCCTTGTTGTTCATTAATGAAACATAAAATCTCATGCTGTTTTTTTTCATAAAATAATACTTGATGATATTCATTGCATCTAGACATCGATACTAAGCCGTTCACAAACGCCCAATCTAGCTTCTAATTCAGTTCAATTATGTTCTTCGACAAATTAATGTTGCATGTTTATTTTAATTAGATAGTACAATTTAAAATGCAGACTCCTAGTTCAAAAATAACAACAAAATGGAAAATCCCATCCTTTAGCGCACTTAATTGATTTAGTAGTAATTAAATGGTTTCTGATCAATTAGGATTACGCACTTCAGCACTTGGTTACATCATTATTTTTATTTTGCAATAAAAAATTAAACTGAAAAATGTACTAATAAAAAAAATATTTATAATAATAATCATTATTTTAATGAAATACAAATTGATTAATTAAGGACTAAGGTCGGTTCCGATCCGGTTTATGCCAGAGCAGGTAACACCCCTTGGTGAACATTCCAAGAAGGTTATGCTCTCTCATTAGCCCGCTTGACTCACAGATATAAATATATATATATATATATATATAGAGAAAACCTATTGTGCATACTAATGTATTGGGATTCCAATGCATACAAATTCAGATCGTTGGATTTGCTTCAAGATCCGTGCGGATCTAAGACGCTGGATTAAAAAATTAAGATGCACCTTTCTCTCTATTCTGCTCCGCACACTCTCTCTCTCGACAAAATTGTTCCCCTCTCCGTTCCTCTTTCTCTCTCAAACAAAAAATGAAACCTAGAACTCAGTCCACTCTCTCACCTGTCTCGACAGATCGGCGACGAATCGCGCCGCTCTCTGAACTCACTGACGAATCGCTCTCTGAACTTAGTCCCCCCTGATTCTCTCACCACCGCTCTGACAAACTACTGAATTGCCGAATCGCGGAATCGCTCGCGGAATCGCTGAATAGTTGAAGCTTCCAGTAACTCTCTTCTTCTCTCAATTGAACGAATTTGCAATTTGCAATTTGGCTTTTCTTTATTTTTTGAGTTTCCCTGTTGAATGTTTAGGCCGATAGAGTAATTTGGATAAATTAGGGTTTACTCCTAATATCTGGTTTTGAGTTAATTTGATGTCTTATTGATGCTGTCAATGGTTAAATTTAGGTTGTATAACAGTATTATTGATAGGTTAAGCGATGTCTGACATTGCAAAAATCCTAGCCTCACTTATCTTCACGTGAAGTGAGATATAAGTCCTGCTTCATGCATAATTATTAGTTAATTAGGCTCAATGTTTCTGGTACTTTAAATTTTATCATTTATCTGTGTAGTTATTGTAGTTCACTTTTATTTGTAGTTAGTGTAGTTCACTTTTATATTTCTGTAATCAGTTTTACCACACACATAGTAGCTTGTATCTTTGTGTATCTCAGTTTTTATCGTGCATCTCTGTGTAATTAGTTTTTATCATGTATCTCTGTATAATCAGTTTTTGATCATGCATCTCTGTAGTTTATGTAACTTGTATATTTCATTGTGATATGTTAACAGTGAATAAACTGAACAAGAAGAAAATCAAAATTGTACTATCTTTCATTACATGAGTACCAGTATGCCACTGCATCTGTTTATATTGACAGAAATAACTATACCATATCATCTTCTCCCAATTTTAATTCTTATAAGTCTAGGCCTAATTAACAGAAATTACTTGTGATGTAGGAATGAGCAGTCAAAGCAATTGGAGCGACCAAATCCACCTTGTGTGCGATGTGATAACTACACAGTAGTCAAGTTGTCCACCATGACGAAAAACCCCGATCGAGAATTTTTCTCATGTAATAATCGAGTTTGTCAACAATTCAATGGATTGTGCACTCCTGCTGATAATCTAAAATTTATGAAAGTATAAGGTTCAATTTGTTGCCTTATCAAAATTGGCATCATAATTGTTCTCTTACTAGTGATGATTTTGCTTAAATTGTAATGTGATGATTTAAGCAACTGAATGTTTGATTCTTGTATATTAATTTTAGTGATGACAGTACTATGTTTGATTACTAGATCATTATCTCTCTATATACCATATTGTTTCTTTATGTGCTGTTTCACTAGTGTAATCTCCCCATATTGTATCTTGTATGTGCTGTTGCATACCATTATTAAATGGATGCTATTTGGTACAAATGCTAAATGGATGCAATTTTGGTACCTGTTTGATATGTACCTCCTAGTTTGATAACAAACCCGTATGTACCAGTTGATATGTACTTGTTTTATTGTAAGGATTGTTTCACGTTAAAATGCAAGATTGAGAGAGTATTTTTCGACTGATCATGGAGCAACTCAAACCATTTCAATAGGAAACAGGAAATAAAAATTGGTAAAAATGAATCTATACGTCAAACCATATATTTGCTACCATCACCATTAGCATGTATTAAAGTGTACTCACTAATTTTCAATATTTCACCAATTTGCAATAAAAAACAATACATGATAAGCAATTGTTACGCTTATAATAATCATAAAAAACCCAGCCAAGCAAGGTCTGCCTTCTGGATTCAAATTTTCGACAGTGTGCCTGAACAACTCGTACAGAATAAAGACAAAATAAGCCAAGAAAAAGAAAAAAAAAAAAGACAAAATGCATATAAAATCAGTTGCACATTTAACACATTAAGCCAAGAAAAAGACAAAATAAATATAAAATCATCTAACATATAAAATCATCAAACTTTCGGAAGTACCAATGTGCAGTAACAATGTCTTTATTAAAAATCTAAATTTACAATCTTAATTGAAATTGATAATCACATAGGTCATGCTCAATTTCTATACCAGCCACAAAGCAATTACTAAAGTATGATTCATAAAGCAATTAATGGTCAAAAGGCTACTGAACACCAAGCACCTCCTGAAAAGCTAACAAAGAAAAAGACTAAGAAAAAAAGCTTAAACCAACTACTGGTAAAAAACAGAAAAAAGACACCCTTTGCCAGTAAAACCTGACAATGTTGTGCGCATCTCCATTCACGAAACTCTTGGAAGGAGATTCAACTGGATAGGGTTTCCTCGACTTGCTTGCATCAGAGAGGTCAGTGAGTAGCGCGATTCGTCTGAGCGATTTGTCGAGAGGTCAGATCGCGGAGCGATTCGTCAGCGATTTGTCGAGAGAGGTCAGAAAGAGGAAACTTCCAGCGATTTGTTGAGAAAGGAAACTTCCAGCGATTTGTTCATTATGGAGTGAGTTCTAGGTTTTCATTTTCGTTTGAGAGAGAGAAGAACGAAGAGGGGAACAACTTAGTCGACAGACTAGCGGAGCAAACTAAGGAGAAGGCACAAGTTAATTATTTGATCCAGCGACTTCATCTGCACGGATCTTAAAACAGATCCAACAGTCTAAATTAGTATGCATTGGAGCCTCAATACATTAGTATGCACAATAGGTTTTCTCTATATATATATATATATATATATATATATATATATATAGAAAAATGCTAAAATACTATGCAATATATTTTGGTGCAAAATAACTATATACAAAGAAAGAAATTACAGAAACCAAGACTTTCCATCCAATGAATCAGAAGCATAAAACAAACCCATCACATTTTACCGTTAATAAATATGCAAACCAAAAGGCTTTTTGTTATAAAATTTTTGTATTTAATAGATTATCGGCAAGATGATTTAGTGTCGAATGACAGAAAGGATTTCTATGAGATAGTAAACTTAACCAACTAAGTCTATTTAGAATTTAACATACTTTTCAATTATATATAGTCATATAGATAAAAAAAAAAACATCAAATTTTTGTTTGCGTTATGCATAAAATGTATCAAAAAAATTCACGTAAAGGTCAAATAAAAGAAAGTTGAATTTTAGATAGATCAAAACCATTTATTGTCTTTATATGCTGTATAAAGACGTTGGGAAATAATTTTATGTCAATCTGTTAGAAATTATAAGTCTATTTTTTACATTATAAACAATTAATAATTCGTAACTATATCTTAATTTTTCAGCTAATAATTTTATATGGACAATTATGCGTTTAATTGAATAGTGTAGATATGGATCCTAAAAGTTTGTAATTTGTATAAATAATTGTCCAAATGTCTAAAGGATCGATATTAACGGATAATATCCACTCTATGTTCAACTAACTATGTGATTACTATTAAAAGCTAATTTAATAAGTCAAAACGATAAAATGTAGAGTGAAAATATTTTACGTGAGATTTTCTTTGGATTTATTTAAATTTCCTATTATAACCTAAAACATATAGCAAAATGTAATTTTTTGAAATATACTTAACTGAGCCGACATGAAGGACATTAATCACCTACGTACGCCTATCTTCCTAACAGACTTCATGTTTCCTGAAAATAAATGTTTAAATAAATGTAAAAAGCGTTCATAAAAAACTAATGAAATTGTTATTCTTTGAAAATAATTAATAAGATTCAAAATTGTTGAATTTTAGAATAGAACAAAGCTTTGTTTGTAAAGTAATTAATTAAACAATAAAAGTCTTTGCATCCTCAGTCCAATTTCCGCTTTTCACCAAATCTCCCATTTAATATAAAAATTAGTAATTAGAGGATTTAATACATTGTACATACTATAATTCCATAAGATAAAATCTATTAAGATAAAATTTTGCAATTTACATGATTCCCGCTTCATGTGAAATTTCATTCCTGCCTCCCTAAAAAAAATACTGTGTCAGATTCCACAAACACCCTTCCGTTGTGGCGTTATCTCCGAGATCCCCGTAACAAACGGGGTAAATCCGTCCTCGAAATTCTCGCAAAAAGTCAACCAATCCAAAGAAACAAATCACGCGGCTAGAACAATCGGAGCAGCTTAAGCCCAAACTTCACCCGCGAGTGACCAGACCGCGATTCTCTTTGTCCTTAATATAGACCTCGTTCACAGTTCACCCCACCACAATTCACTCCGAACTCTGTCTTGCCGGGGCTCTATCTCTCTCTTATATCAACATAACCCCCTCACGAATCTCAATTTTTGCATTCCAGTCCCTCTCCTTCTAAGAAACTGCCATTCGAGATCCTGCCATGAGCTCCGAGCTCATCTTCCGTGGCCTCAATTCTCAACAACAGGAGGCCTCCAGTTACTCTCCCAAGGGTCAGAAGCGTCTCCCATGGCTCTCTCGTCCCATCCGATACCTCCTCTCCGAACAGCGACTTCTCTTCGCTCTTCTCGGTATGTTTCTCACCACACTCGTCTTTCTCCTCGCTCCCAAATCCGATGCACAGGTATCGGATCATGCCGACCCACTCGCTTACCACGCCATGACTGATCTCTCCTCGGACCTGGTCCATCGCTCTTCGTATGAACGCACCTTCGTCGGCGGCAAGATCCCCTTGGGGCTGAAGCGAAAGGGGTTGCGGATTCTCGTCACCGGCGGAGCGGGGTTCGTCGGAAGCCATTTGGTGGATCGATTGATCGAGAGAGGCGACAGTGTCATCGTGGTCGATAACTTCTTCACCGGGAGGAAGGAGAATGTGATGCACCATTACGGCAATCCGAATTTCGAAATGATCCGGCACGATGTCGTTGAGCCGATCCTGTTGGAGGTCGATCAGATCTACCATCTCGCATGCCCCGCTTCGCCTGTGCATTACAAATTCAATCCTGTCAAGACAATCATATCCTTTTTCAATTCCTTTTCTATTCTTGAATTTGATTTTATTTGATTCTTTTATCATAAATTTGGTAAGAATATTAGAATGGGATTAGGTGTTTCTGTTTGTGTTGTTACTTTTCTCAAGTTGCTCTTAGTTTATTATGCTCTAAACAGATCCAATGCAGCTTTTTAGAGCGTTTTTGGTACAACTTTTCTTTTTTCAAATTGGATTAATGGCGAATCGTTTTTCACTGTGGGGCCTCCTTAACTCGAATAGTTGGCGTGCGCACAAGACAAATGTGGTTGGAACACTCAACATGCTTGGTTTGGCGAAGCGGGTCGGTGCGAGGTTTCTCTTGACCAGTACCAGCGAGGTCTATGGTGACCCGTTACAGCATCCTCAGGTCGAAACCTACTGGGGCAATGTCAATCCCATTGGTACGTAATAATTGTTTATTTAAACTTTTATATTACCAGCAAAAAGAATGATTCAATGCAACTTTTGTTATTTAATTTAATGGTTAGATTTACTTTTACTTTTCGTGTAATAAACAAAAGGTTGGATTCCGGTGTGAATTTCATGGTTTCTTAGTTCTTACCCTTTCAAGGAAAGATTTCTCCTTTTTTGGAGGCTTAAGAAAAGGTTTAAAATTAAAGCCAGATATAAAGTGGCAGACGGACTACGGCTACTAGCTAATTTAATTACTAACTATCCATAAACAGTCAAAAAGTTTTTTGAATATAGTTTTTCACTCCTTTGACTTTAGTATAATCTATAATTAGAAAACCGTTGGGGGTTATAGCGCAAAAGTTGTTGTAACCATAAAATAACATATTTATCCTCCCGAGAAATGCGTACCGTTGTCCGTTCCAGGTCCCGCACAGAAATCAGTGTATAAATGGTTAATTTCCAAGGTAATAAAAAACAAAACAAGTTACTAATTAGAAGCGGTCACATAAAAATGTGAATACAGGTGTGAGGAGTTGCTACGACGAGGGTAAGCGTACCGCGGAGACGTTGACCATGGACTACCATCGTGGCGCCAACTTAGAGGTATATATATATATATATTTTTTTTACCATTCAATTCAATCGACTCAATATTGTATTGTATCACCTTATGAGCTGCTAATTAGCTGTATTACAAAGCGGTTTACTAGTTCAGAAACTAATTAATTTGTTGGTGGGAAATATAAAAAAAAATGAAATAGGTGAGAATTGCGAGGATTTTCAACACATACGGACCGCGCATGTGCATAGATGACGGCCGTGTGGTCAGCAACTTTGTCGCTCAGGTAACGCCTACCTCTTATGCGGCCCAGATTTTGGAATTTGGAGCTAGCATCTTCTATTATTTATTTATTTATTGACTTCTTCTACTTTGCAATTACACGCATCTCTGAGTTGAGATCACAGATCCGATCAGAAGATTCAGAACTTTGAGTTAAGTTTATTTAATTTTTGTTGTCATGAATAAAAATAGGCGCTGAGGAAGGAGCCAATGACAGTGTATGGAGATGGAAAGCAAACTAGGAGTTTTCAGTACGTCTCTGACCTGGTGAGCTTTCTTTTGCTTTCCCTACCTCTTTTCCTTTATTTTTCTTTTTTCTTTTTGTCTTCTAGGATTTGGTGGGGTGGGTCCGTGGGGTTGTGTAGCAAATTATATTCCATTATTATTGTACTTTACAGTTGCGATTGATACGGTGACTTGGCTGCTCTTTAAGTCTTAGTTCGTTTAGAGTCGGTCCTCGTTGACAGGTTAAACATTTGCACGGGTAAACATTGTACAAAAATTAAGTTGCATAGCGTTGTCAAGATACAACAACATTGCACCAACCAGATCATCCTTTGGCATAATGTGCACCTCACATGCATAATTGGAGAGGAGCTAAAACCATATTTCATTACATAATCCATGCTATATTTGATGAGGTTCTTCTCTGCAATTGTTGGCAAAATTACGAATTATAGTAAAAAAAATAAGATAATGACAAATTTGGGCTCATTCACTTGAGACATAATTTGTATCGTCTGTATTACCAGACAATCCTAATTTGCCTGAGGTGCTTTAATTTTGTGAAATTGCTTCCTGAATTATTCCAGAGGATATCAACACAGTGTTTGCATATCTTAACAATTTTGTACAGTACTAAGTTTGGATCTAGGCTCCGTTTGGATAGGTGTAGGAAGAAGGGAAGAAGGGAAGAAGTGGAAAGAAGTATTGGGAAGTGTGTAACTTTGTGAAGAATTTAGATTGTTTATAATTTTTTTTTTCTTCTTCTTACTTCTTCTTCTTCTTTCTTCCAACGATCCAAACGCACCCTAGGAAGATTCATGTAGCTGGCAAGAGAAGCTTGTTTGGACCATGTGCATCTTTGTGCCGTCCCATGCAAGCCTCAAGTTAGTTAGCAACCTTGCATTTTGCTTTTTTAGTTGAACCAATTTTTCACATGGGTGCTGGAAATAGTCTATTTTTCGGACTATTTAGACCTACATTTGTGAGGTACAATCGTCATGTGCATGGGTACTGTCTCTATTTAAAAAGTCTGGTGCAGTCCTACCATGTTGGGGGCCTTTGGGCATTTATTGGCTAAATTTGGTGTTTGTAAACCTGGTTCAGGAGATCTTGTTATCTAATTCTAGGACACAAGAATTCAAATTCAAAGAGTGAAATATGTACTTACATTTTTCAAATTAGTCAATACTTAGCTTATTTAATATTCAACTCCAGAGTGCTACCAAAGTACCTCTTCTGGGTTGTTAATAAATGCTGCTGTTGAGACACACTGGGTTGGTACCTTTTTGTGGTACCACAATTAAATTTTATATCATAATATCGTTTGGTCCCACCTAACGATTGAAAATAGTTATTCCTCAATTAGTTACAACCACGTGTCATCATTTAAGATTTGTACACGTGTCATCATTTATTTAGTATTGCATGAAGCCAATGTAGCATGAAAGTATTTATACCTGTTCCAGTCAAACAACTTCTAAAGAAACTTTTTTATATTATGGGATTTTATGCCGGTATTTTCAGGATTACTAATGACAAACAATTTTCTGTTTCCCCTCTTTTGGTTTAGTCGGTACTGCTTTACTATTCTTGAAGCGAGTAACGATCATCTATAGTACTGTATAAATCAGTGACATGCCTGGGCAATTATTCTTTGAAACCAGATAGCATTACTTTAAGGGGTAAAAAAGAAAGCATGTAAAAGAAATCACAAATAAAAAATTCCACATGTATTAACATACTGTTTATAAAATATAAACAGGTGGAAGGATTGATGAGGCTCATGGAAGGTGAGCATGTGGGCCCATTCAACTTGGGTAACCCAGGTGAGTTCACCATGCTGGAGTTGGCCAAGGTGGTGCAAGATACCATCGACCCGAATGCAAAAATTGAGTTCAGACCGAACACTGAGGATGACCCGCACAAGCGCAAGCCTGACATCTCACGTGCCAAGGAGCAGCTTGGCTGGGAGCCCAAGATCCCCCTTCGTCAAGGACTACCCCTCATGGTCAATGATTTCCGCACTCGCATTTTTGGTGACCACGGTTCGTCAGAACCAGGGAAAACTAGGGCAGGATCATCCTAAATGGTGAATTTAGTTCGTTGAATACTTAAAGAGGAAAAGAAAAAAAAAAGGTGGAAAGAAAATGGAGAATCAGCTCTTGGTCTAGTGGTAAAGAGCAATGCATCTCAAATGAGAGATCATAGGTTCGAAATCTGGTTGGTGGTCTTTATAGACATTTAATTTAAAAATAAGTTGGGAAACTCGACCCCAATTTATCTTCAAAAAAAAAAGTTTGAAAGAAAATGTAGGTTTTTAATTCCTAGGTGCTGGATAGTGGCTAGTTTTTAAGGGGAAATTTGGAGTAGCTTCTAGCTAGAGTATTGCCCTTTTTGTGATAGTAATATGTTCTTTTTTTTGTTGGCGTTATTGTTATATTTGTTATTTTTTTTGTTAATTTTGTGTTTTTAATTTGGTTGTTCGGAGGAGGGCTTGGTGTCTTTTTAAATTTTAATACATGATGATAAAAGTGGGAATTCATATCATTTTTTTTGTTGTCTCATAATATGACTGTGTTAAGATAAAGGAATTTTCAATGAGAAAGCTTCACTTGCTGGTGCATGAACTCTACACCTTTTTTTTTGCAACACTTGATGGCTGAAATTAATAGAGGCGTAAATTAAACATAATCTGATTCTGGCAGCTTGACCAGCTGGTCTTACAAATTACCTAAATCTGAGAAGTTAAAAATTTAAATCGTATTTATTTACCTTGAATACCATTCAGCCTAGCTGTTGTGCCAGCTTGCAAAATTTCACAGCAAAGATGAAAAATGGGTATAGTTGGAGTCACATTTAAAGCACCAGAACTAATAGACTGATAGTGCTGATTTACTGGTGAAGCTTTATCTTGATCTGTGGATATTAACTATTGACTGATAACTCTTATAGATAGCAAGTCTGAAGTTATAACAGTAAAGTGCCATTAATTGTTACTTTTTATATACGTTCCGGCCTTCCGGGTAATATATTAACGATGCTATGTGTTATAAGTCCCAGAACTAAATTCTAAGGCCCATATTTGATTGGCTTTTCTTCATTAATTGCAATTATTTACTTGTCAGCGACGTTTGAATTATAGTTGTGGTCAATTGCTAGAGGGTGTTCTTCATCTTAATTATCAATGAAGGTGGCTAACTAAACGAGGGATTCATGCTTAGCTGTCCCTCCTGATGGGGACACAGGGCTGCACCTTTCTCTGTGCTAAATGCTAACAAGATTCTTCATGAACCAAATATGGGTATTTCTGTGGTGAAATTTGAATCCAGATCATTCATCTCTGTTTGTGATTTTAAATGAATGATTTGGATTGAAGTCAAAATTTTGTCCATGGTAGATTTTGCCACAAAATATAGGTTATGTAATTGGGTTTGGGAATCAATTCACGTACTGCCTATCCCAGGAACCAAATCCTCTTCTGTCGTAAATGACAATAGAGGTATACAGCCCCTCTCAATTTTATTAAAATTTTAAAATTTAAATGTTGAATCCAAACCGTTGATCTTGTTAAATTTTACGAGCGATGCATTTTCATATAAATTTTATAAATTTTGGAGTTGATTTGATACTAGATCAAGTGGTCAACAAATTAACGAATCTGGTTAACTATCACAAATTAATTCTAATACGTTCATAATTTGGTTACTTAATCGAGTATCAAATCGACTTCAAATTTTATAAAATTTATATGAAAATGCATCGCTCGTAAAATTGAACAACATCACACGGTTTAGATTCAACATTTCAATTTTAATATTTTAAAATTTTAATAAAATTGAGAGGGTAGTAAATGACAGTAGAGGATTTGGTTCCGCCTATCCCAGGGCTTTGAAATCTGCATGCGTAATAATAACATACTCTCTGATGCAGAATGCCCTGGGGGATTGAGTGTGTGTGTTTTGAGGGGGATTTGATCTTTATTACACACTATTAAAGCGTTCCAAAGTTCAAATTAATTTCGCATCAAGAATTGAAGCTGTAAAATTTTGCCATGCTCAGTTGTGCAAGGAAGAACATTCTTTTGCACAACTGTGCAACCACATAGGTCGGTCAAGTAGAATAAGAAATTAGTTACAGAAATGCTGAATTTAATTATAAAAATTTTCAAATCGCTAGCTAACTCAGCTCGTGTAGAGAAGAATTATAACATGTTAAAAAGAACAACATGCACTATGCAAAGACATCTAAGTTTTGGTTTGTGCAGAGACAATGATCATACAGACACAGAATTACCTATACATCCAAATAATCAAATGCCTGTGGAATACAAAACAAAAGTGCCAGATCATACTGGCTGAATTTGATTACTCCCGGTAAATTGGGTTGGTTATAAGAGAAAAAAAAATTAGGTACAAAACATGAGAAAGGAAATGAAAAAGAACTTTTGACTATTCTATTAAATAAACCAGTACAGACTAGCAGAAATCCTGACCTGAGTGATACAAAAATAATCTGGTACCAAACCCAGGCCACATAGGGGGCAAAATTAAGCAGAGAATTTGACTCCTTCATCATCAGCTGAACTGCCCTTAAAAATTACTGCCTTGCCCTTCTGCTCAAGCAACTTAAGTGCACGCATTAATACACCTCTATCAATTCCCGCAAGTTCTGAAAATGTTTTTTAAAATATATTCATTTAATAAATTTTTGGTAATGCATTTAAAGCCAGCACCCACTTCTTTTCTTACATATTACCTATTTACCTCTTATGTGCATATCAGCACCCACTTCTTTTCTCATATGCAAATCAAGTGAAACTGTGAAACTAAACATAAATTTACAAATTGCCCTAATTTCAGTCACAAAACCCAAACTAAGAATAATTTAAGGAATTATTGTTATTCTGCTGACGAGTACAAGGCCTCAACAAGAAAATGCATACCAAAACCAGACCTGAAAGGTTAACTACAAGCACAAAGACTAACTCTGGGATTAGGGTTTACCAGTTCCACGGGTTTCAAATCCCGAGCGAATGTCTTCGACAGTCATGACACCGTCTTCTAGCCCATTTTCTCTAACCTAATTAAACACATACAGAATTCAATACGTAAAGGTAACTAATTATAATCAATTGGAAATTTTTGTAGGAGGTCAAAAACTTCATCTTCTGTAACAACTTCGTAACTGCAGCTTTAAGTTGACCTCGCAGGCCATTGACCTTCCAATTTGTCCCAATTAGGTCGCTCCTAACTAAAAATAACAGTGCGATAACAGGGACCACTTTGTCTGGCATGAACAATTTTTTCAGATGAGGGTAACCATTTGGTTGACGTGTCCATAGTTTTGCTGACATAAATGTATTTTTGTGATTTGAACAGTGTGTCAGCGATCTGTTTTGGATTGAAGCAGTGACGAGCGACTTGACTGGAACAAAGTATAAGTTCCATGGATTGGGCGAATTTGGTTGACGTGTCCACAGTTTTGCTGACATAAATGTATTTTTGTGATTTGAACAGTGTGTCAGCAATCTGTTTTGGATTGAAGCAGTGACAAGTGACATGACTGGAACAAAGTATAAATTCCATGGATTGGGTGAGACAGGTTAACATTCAGTGCCATTTGGAGAGACATCAACCTTTCAAATCATTTTAATTTGCCACTTAATCCATAATTCAATTCGAAAACCCAAGCAGACATAGATCATAGTGAGACTCATGAGAACGTACAAAATTACTACAACAAGGACAATACAGGTTTACTGGTTCAGGTGCCCCAATACTTCCTGATACAAGCTCTTCTGATGGGAAACAATCAGATTAACCACAAGAATAAAATAATACGTACAAATCTGAGAATATAATCAGCCCAATCCTGAATCCTCATCCAAAGTATTAGGCATTTCTTATGGCCTTTGTCCATCCACTCAGCACGACCTGTGCGCAATATTTCAATAGAGATCATTAAGATACTTCGAATTTACGAAAATGTTTTAAATTTGAGACACAACATTTATATACCAAGTACTAACCATCAGTAACCAAAGCAGAGAGAAATACCACCTTAGCTTCATGAGATAAAGATCCTACAAATCAAATAAACAAAATTCTAATTTTAACAATTTTCAAATGCACCAGTACAATAAATGCAAGCAATTCTGGCATTGAATAAAAAAGGTACTGGTATCATTATAGTATGGTTTTGGGATATTTCCAAACTAAGCACATTTGAACCACATGAAAATGAAAGAAAAGCTAGGTACTGATTATGGTACAATACTAAATTGTACAACACTGGTACAAAATTTGACTCCTATGAGCCATACATACTAATGACAAAGATAAAAAAAAAATAAATAATAATTTTGAAAAACGTTGATAAGTAATACTTTCAATGGAAGGATTGGAAAATAGGGGGAAGTCTTCTTCCAGAGATATTACGAAAATCTTTTGATTTCTACAGACATCAAGGATCAAATCCTTCCAGAGCTGCACTTGCTTCTCGCGCGTTTCTCTTACGGGCTGCAGTCTGACGATCAAAAGAAGGTTTCCAATTATATTGTTTCATAGCTACAAAAAGAGCTTCAAAATCCCATATACAGTTCAATAAGCAAAATTAAGAAACAAATACAAATAGAGAGAGAGAGAGATGGTAAATTAATTACGTGAAATAGGGAGGGTAGTTGAAGAAGGGAGGCAGCTTGAATTCGCCTAATTTCTGCATCTGCAAAACGCTACTGGACTCTTTAATGAAATGTTTCTCGATCAAGCTCAGTCTAATCAAAAGTGAGAGAGAGAGAGAGAGAGAGAGACGATCCGAACTTGTTTCTTTGTGGGGAAAAGATGCAAGTCGCTCTAGATGGAAAGGAAATGAAAGGAAAGGAGAACAAAGGGCGCTGCTTTCTACACGCCATAAAATAGCAAAGCACGCTAAATTTTATTAAATGACAGAAAAGCCCTCCCAGACTTGAAGCGTGAAGCGTGAAGCGTGCAACGTGCATCCCCTCTTTCCATCTGATTCCTAAGGTTTAAGCATGCTTCAGCTCCATAGGATTCGTATAAGCATGTAAAGGAGGGGAGACCAGGGTATTTCCATCAATTAGTAACATTTTAGCGTGTCTTGCTAATCTTAAGCGTGCGGACAGCAACGCCCGAGAATAAAGTAGAGAATCTTAGTACGGGCTACACATACATGGGCCTTAAAGAAAAGGCCGGTAGAAGCCCATCCCACTTAGGCCTAATGAGCTCAAAACTTAATGTCCCATTCAATCGGAAATGGAAATTGATTACTGCGACTGTCATCCCTGTCATCGCTAAATATAAAGCGGAGTTGATAACTGCAATCAAGCAATCATATGTCAAAAATAGAAAAAAATCGCTGTCTAAAAAAGGAAAACGAGTTCCTCTCACCTCCGCGACGCTCTCACCCTGCCTCACCCCCTCACGCGCATCTCTCGCCCATCCTCTCACTCGTCGCTGTCGCGCCCGTCGCCGTCGTCGTCGCGCCCGTCGCCGTCGCGCCATCTCGTCGTCGTCGCGCCATCCCGTCGCCGTCGCCCTCGGCCGTCATGTCATCTTGTCGCCGTCGCGCCATCCCGTCGCCGTCGCCATCAGCCGTCGCGGCATCTCGACGCCAGCGGGCAGCCCTGCCGTCACCGTCTCGCAGCTCAGTCCTGCCGTCGCCGTCACCCAACCCTGCCGCGCAGCCCTGCCTTATCAAAATCAGAAATTAAAAATTATTTACTCTCTCACTTATATTAAATACTTCCTTACTACTAATTATTTACTCCCTTATTGTTTTTAGTTACTCCAAAGCAACAGTAGAATCAAATCTGAATATTATTTACTCCCATATAGATATTAGATACTCCTTTTATGTTGGTTATTTACTCCCTTATAACTATTTATTTACTCCTAAATAACAACAAAATCATATATAAATATTATTTACTCCCTTACTTGTATTAAATACTCTCTTAATAGTACTTATTTACTCCCTTATGGCTATTTAGTTACTCCCAAACTACAGTACAATCAGTTCTGAATATTATTTACCCACTCATACATATTAGATACTCCTTGTATACTAGTTATTTACTCCCTTATAGCTATTTAGTTACTCCCAAACAACAGTACAATCAGATATGTATATTATTTACTCCGTTGTATATATTAGTTACTCTCTTATACTGATCAATTTCCTCCCTTATAGTAATTTAGTTATACTCTCAAAAAAACGACAGAATCAGATATGAATGTTATTTAGTCCCTTATACATATTAGATACTCCCCCACACTGATTAATATCATCCCTTGTAGTAATTTAGTTACTTCCAAATTGTAACAGAACTAGATCTAAACCTCTTTTCTCTTCTTATCCTTTCTTCTTCCTCAACCAGATCTGATCTAGGAGAGGGAGCAGTGAGGGGAGGCGGAGGTCAAGGTGCAACGGAGGAGACGAGATGCGGAGGAGAGAAGAGGTAGATGCGAGACGGAGGAGATTTGAGGCGGAGGAGAGGACATGCTGAGGCGGAGGAGAGGTGAGGCGAAACAGAGGAGAGGTTGAGGCGGAGGAGAGTATAGGCGAAGGAGAGGTTGAGATGAGGCGAAGGCGAAGGCGAAGGCGGAGGCGAGACGGAGGAGTGGTTGAGATGAGACGAAGGCGAAGGCGGAGGCGAGATCTGAATCAGAGAGTGCACGCTTGATTGTGAGGAGATCCATTTGAGAGCGAGGAGACGAAGAAGGTAAAAGAAGGGGAAGGTGAGATGAGGGGAGCGTGCACGCTTGATTGTTTGATTGCGTGAATATTGATTGATGTAAGTAATTCTCAATATAAAGTGAACATATATAGTAAATAAAGTGAACATATAGACGATCTAAGTGAACACATACAAACAAATAAGTTTAATGAAAATAAGTTGAATATGCATGTAAACTTCTGAACAAGTGATGACAACACTTATTTGTTTGTAAGTGTTCACTTAGATCGTCTGTATGTTCATCTTATTTTTGTATATGTTCATTTTGTATTTAGCGATGGTTGGAATGGTATATTTGCCGATGGCACTTATAATTCCTGATCGGAAATTACTATCTAGTAATCAATTTTCATTACTATCTACCAATTCGTGTCATCGCATTTGTATTTGTTCACTTTATTCATTTATTTGTCCAGTTTGTTTATTTGTATGTTCACTTTATTTAATTATGAGTTAGATTTTATTTTTTTATTATTGTTCAAATTTTTATATGCATATTCAACTTATTTTTATTGAACTTAATTTGTCTGTATGTGTTTACTTTGATTATTTAAATGTTCACTTTATTTATTTTGTATGTTCACTTTGTTCGAACTAGCGATGATAAAATTGCAAATTGCAATTATTAAGTCATCCTAGACTGGACCAACGTTAGAAGCCCCTTTGATTTGTAATTGGTGACAAAAAATTACGAATACGAAAGATAAAAATAAATTTATTCTCGATATAAAAAATTTAACTAGCTTAAGGTGTGAGTTTTATGCAAAAAGTTTTTTTCTAGATATATTTAATTAGTTTTTTGTTAAACAAACAAAAGTCCTGCTTTAACAGCTTGTAGGTAAATAGTTTCTTCTTATTTATTCACATAATAACTGTATAAAAATCTTTTGGGGCCGTTTGGATGAACCCGGAATTTGCAAGAATAGCAAATTCCGGAATTTAATTTATTATAAACAATCCAAACTTTTCACAAAGTTACACACTTCCCAATAAATTTATGCCAAGAATTGATTATTCCCCCAATTCCCAACCCATCCAAACGCCCCCTTTGTATATTTTTTTCTTGAGCACTTGTCGTAATATCAAGAAAAATGAAAACAGCCTAGTCGAACATGGTCCTTTCCAGCGTCGGATGACTGGATGAGGAGATAACAAAATAGAATAGAGAAGTTAGGGATCCCCAAATCGGATGGTCAGAAAAAAAAAAAATTAACATATCAAATCTGCAATCTGAAGGTTCAAATTAGCCAGAAGCGAAATTAATTAATTATATGGAGCAAAAATTAGAGAAATAAATGTGAATGTTGCTCCACTTCGCCGATCCCATGAAGTCTTTTTCTGTTCTTTTGCCTCTGCTTGTTTAGTTTAGTCATTCTCTATTTTTGTTTTTTTTCCTCTTTACTTTTGGTAACTTTTTGTACACTTTAGCATCTTGCTAAATCCTTTTTATTTATAAAAATACGGGGGTTGACCCCCATTTTTGTTTCAAAAAATAATATATTTCTAATTAAAATATGGATAATATATTTCTAATTTATTTTAGTTTAGTTTATTGTCTTTGAAATTGCTAATTTAGTTTTAGCGCTTGAGGTATTTCTATCTCGAAATATCAGTGAAACCCATCTATTTTATTTTATTTTCGCTTGTATAAATGATTGACAACCGTTAGCTATTTTTGGGACCGTGCAATGGATACATCATGGCAAACAAACCCACTGGCTTCACCCTTAAAAAAAAGAGTAAATGCAACAACAAAGAAACAGATATGTCCTGAAATACAGAAATAGACAAAGATCAAAATATTAGAAAATTATTTATCATCTCATAACTCTCAAATAAATCGACAAATTCCAATATACATAATAATTAGAAAAGGCACTGGGCCACTGGTACCGAAGAGATAGGATGGTACCAGTACCACTTCCAAGTTTAATTTTGACGCAATATTTGTACTAATTTTCTAATTTGCTGCTAGATACACTTGTTTGTAAATGCAATGGGTATAGCCGTATAGGTCACTGAATCTCAAAGCAAGCTCTCTGGTTCCTTCGTGCACATCTCAAGCCACTGTATTCCTAAGCAATCTTCTCGCTCTTTCTAACCTCTCCTTATCTTGCTTATACATTGCATGACCAAATCCCGAATCTCTTCAAGCACCTTTTGTTTAATCTCATCCCTCGCTTGAGCATCAAGAATTTCTAGGATCCTCCCATCCTTCTTCGCTTTACAAAAGCTTGATGCGAGACTCCTATCCTCCTCTGATCCTTCTAGATAAAGTGCCTTCTTTCTTGTGAGAAGCTCCAATAAGACGACTGCAAAGCTATAAACATCACTTGATCTATCAGTTAGCTGACAAGTTGTGATGTATTCAGAGTCCAAGTAACCGATAGCTCCCTGCACTACTGTGGCAATTTCTGCCACATCACTAGGCACAAGTTTAGAGGCACCAAAATCAGAAACATATGCAATGAGATTATCATCAAGCAATATGCTAGCAGATTTTACATCACCATAAAGGATAGGAGGTGAGGCAAATGAGTGCATGTAAGCAAGTGCTTTTGCTGACTCATTTGCAATTCTGAGTCGTACATCCAATGGAATAAGAGTTTTTTGTTTGTCATGGATGTAGTGATAGAGAGTTCCATTAGAAATATATTCATAAACATGCACTAAAACTTTGACTTCGAAACAACAACCCAAGAGCTTCACGACATTCATGTGGTTGAGTATGTATTCTTCTGAGAACTTGTTAGTTGCCTGCTCGAGCTCTTCTATTGAATAGATTTTGAATGTGGTGGTATTGAAGGAACCCATCTGCTGTTGCAGTGGAAGACCTCCATTCTGCTCAAAGAACCTCTGCTTCGCCTTGATGAGCCTCGTCTTCTGGACTAGTAAGTATGACCCAAAACAAGCCAATACTACAAATAAAGCACCAATACTAGTCCCTGAAAATTGCAAAATATAGTTTCTTAATTGCAATGCGAAGTTATCATTTGTATTTTCAGAAGAAAGATGGCCGAGCAATTTCCATTTTGAAAGCAAATTGATATTCTGCAACTAGATGCGTTTTTCCATATTAGATATTGTCATTATACTAGTTTCAAAAAAATATTGTCATTATATTCAATATTTTATTAGTACTATTAGTTATCATACGAACAATAAGTAACTACAATAATTAATTAGTTATTTTTAATAACTTTTAATTACAGAAAATGTCCCACCTTGCTCTTCAGTTTTTTCCAACTTCCATAAATCAACAACATAGTACTTACTCTTTCTTTCTTTCTTTTTTTTAAACAACTTTCTCCTATTTATTTAATACTCATTTCACTATCCTACATGATCTAAATGTTCATTTTGTATAGGAATGAAAGTATGCATGCATGGTAGCAGATAAAATTAAGTGTTTCAATGAAATTTCAGAAACATTACAAGTATTGAACTTGTATATCTAGCCCTCACAATTTGCTAACATACAACTTACTTCTAACATATCAGTCAGATTGGGACTCATCTACTCATCTAATCATCTCCATTATATCTCAACTATTTCTACGAATAAAATAATGAACAAATCTCGAAAGAACATACCAATGATAATTTTAAGTGCGAATGTGAAAATATACTTTTTGCGACAACCGTCATTCATAGTGGCATTTCCTTTAGTTCCACGTGGGCAGCTACAGACAAAGCTCCGCATTGTGTTTTTACAATTGTCAAAGCATGGATATTCATCTTTTAAGTCACATTCATTAACATCTGCATAGTTGAAGAGAATTATCAAGCACAAATTTACTGATTTAGAAATAAATTAATAACTACAAAGATATCATGTAGGTATAAACACAAAATGACAAAATCGTTGCTTATTCCTTTAATTGACTGGAGCCGAAAAAAAATTAATTTTATTAGTTAGCTACTATGGAGTTTGCCTTCTATGTAGATCAAAATTCAAGGAAAGGGTATACATATGAACACATTTTTCTCCGAGCAACAATGTGAACAGAACTTAATTGCATTTCTTTTGCAAAATTGACGTCCAATCAAATTTTGGGAGTGTAGCACAAACTTCGCAAATCAAATTTTGTTGTGAAAGTGACTTCTATTGAAAGATCTCTACACAACTAAGTTTAAAAAAAATAATAATTCCAATGAGTATGATATAAAACTATATGTACCTTGACAGCCCCCACTGATGTACGGATTACCCTGGTATTCCTTTGTGCAACTGCAAAGGTAACCAGCTTGGGAATTGCTGCAATCATGATTTGCACTTCGACATGCATAATCAATCAGGTTACGCCTCGCATAGCTACGATTTCCAACATTTCTTATGGCCCAAACGAGTACTAACTGTACCTCGAGATCTTCAGTCCCTGTGAGGTATGACTTGTTATAATGGAACCAATTTGAATCTGCCATAAGAATTGGTATGACTTCTTCAGTCCCTGTGATACTGCCAATGGAGCATGTAAAAAAACGAGCAGAGTGAGAAGTAGTAGGAGAAGGAAGTAGATTGATTAGTTGGTTTGTGTTGTGAGAGTCGATGCAGGATGCATGGATGAGTTTATATTGAGCCCACCCTTGTACCTTTGCTTTGCGCATCAATTAATTGATCTTGTTCCTCAATAAATTGTAGTTGCCGCATGCTATACATTTTATTAAATGTTTCTCTTTCTTATTCACTTTCGTGTTGTATGTGGTGGTGGAGGAAGGAATGGGGTATAATATGAATAGGAACTCTATATTGGAAGCACGCGGCAGTTAATTGGTATGATCCTAGATTCCTAGTAGCAGCAATTAATAAATGCATAGCATTAGGCCATTAGCATGCGGGAGCTAGAACTTTCTTCTCAAGCTATGCTTTGCAATTAATTGTTGTGCGAAGGTACAGCCCTATCATCTATGCATGCATGTAGATAACCTAGAAGGGATCTCTAAACCAGGGGCGACGGGAAGATATATGTAGAGTGAGTGAGAGAGATGAATAATAAGAGAAGAGAAAGAAGAAGGAGAGAGTTAATTACCAAAAACAAAAAGCAGACGAGCAGTGTTGTTTGGATTCATTGCTACATGGTTTGAAGATCAGTCGTACTTTTTTTGAATATAAACAAAAGGAAAGATTTCATTTGATGTAGAGATAGAAATAACGCAGACCAATGAAATGAGAAATGAAAAAGGATTTACACTTAACAGCCTATTTTTGAGTCTATTTTCAGTGGGCCCACGCGCCCGCAAACCAATTAGGACTGTCAATGAAATCCGTTTATCCAACTCGTACCGTACCGTATAAGACGGGTATGGATAAAGTTTTATTTTCGTTAAGTTAACGGGTACGGGTAAGAAAATTTTTTCGTTAATTTAACGGGTATGGGTACGGATAGGGCTGTATACGAGCCGAGTTCGAGCGAGTTAGCCTCAACTCGAACTCGAACTCGTCACAACTCGAGTCAACTCGTGACTCGACAGCAAAGCAGTTCCGAGCTATTCGAGCTAACTCGAACTCGGCTCATTTTAACTCGAGCCAACTCGTGACTCGGCAACGAGCTCGTGAGAAGGTGTTGAGGTACAAGTCGTCTTAGAATTTTGCTCGAAAATAGAAAAAGAGGAGCAGTCATGAAGGTGTTGAGGTACTAGTCGTCTTAGTGAATGAATTATTATGTTGCAAATCAGTAAAATTATTGGGCTGTATATTAATAAGATAACATTTTATTTTTTTTGCAGCCAGTATATTCTGACTCGAGTTGAGCCGAGTCGAGTTGGACCCAACTCGAACTCGGCTCGTAAAATTAACGAGTTGGCATAACTCGAGTTGTTATAACTCGAGTTCTTCTAACTCGAGTTTTCATCGAGTTTTTTTCGAGTCGAGTTCGAGTAACTCACGAGTTACGAGTTTTTTGCTCACCCCTAGGTACGGATAAAAGCTATTTTGTACCGTTTTCATAACGGGTAATTGCCACAATTAAAAAGATACAATTACATGATACATATGGCATCTTATATTGCATGATTGGTAAAAAAATATTGCTAGATTTTATTTACGATTTATAATTCTTTCCATTCAGTGTACGAAAAAATAAAAAAGCATAAACCTAAAATATTCGCCACCATTGTTGCACTTTATTAATATACTTATTGATATAATTTATTTATACAGAGTATATAAATTTTATTATTATTATATTTATTTTTTACCGTTACCGTA
The DNA here is from genome assembly GCA_028095005.1 of Rhynchospora pubera. Lineage (NCBI taxonomy): Eukaryota > Viridiplantae > Streptophyta > Magnoliopsida > Poales > Cyperaceae > Rhynchospora > Rhynchospora pubera. The sequence goes on along the minus strand of CM051462.1, from coordinate 152,563,809 downwards.
TCCGTACCGTTAATTCTTAACGGGTACGGGTACGGATAAGATACGGGTAAAACTATTTTTAACGGGTACGGGTAAAGAAAATTTTAACGGGGACGGTAATGAAAATACCTTCTACCGTACCGTATCGTACCCATTGACAGCCCTAAGACCAATAGGTAGACCGGTAGATTTATTAAGTGGTTTCAGCGTTCAATTTTTCAAGTACATAGATGATTCGAGTATGGTCCAATTTAAAATAGCATTCAATTTTTCAAGTACATAGATGCTGCGAGAAAGCATTCAATTCAATTCATCGACTTTTTACTACCGAGGCGCAATGTTAATGTTATCAATGTCATGGTTTACTTTTCTCACGCTTCTTTCGCTGTTTCGCATAAGAAAACCAATTACTAGAGCAACTCGTAGGCCTGTCTAACTTAGAAAACGGTGGCGAAACACCCTTGTTTCGTCAACCGTTTCGTTTCGGCGACGAAATTGATTTCTGTTTCGTTAATCGTTTCGTAAGGCTGAAAAGGTGCGAAACAGTTAAAAATTTACGTAAATTACACTGTGACGAAACTATTTGCTGTTTCATTAATCGTTTCGCTATACCAGACGAAATCATATTTCTTTTCGCAAATCGTTCCGTTGAAGACGAAACGAACGGAATTACGCAAATTTTTTTTTTCGTTTTGCAGGCCTAGCAACTCGTTTTAATAAAATAAAAAGTAATAATAGCATGAAAAAAAAAACTAATTTTCCGAAGCCAATAAATGCATAGCAATGAGTTACAACTTTTTTTTAAAAAAAACTATCAATCTTTAAAAAAATTATATTAATAAAATTATAAAATCCGGTGTCTGTATATCAACTCATGATGTGCTTGTGTTTAGTGTATTATAAACGTGTCGTGTCGTGACAAAAATACATCGTATCAAACCATATTAAAATTTATTTAATTTTTTTTCAAAAAATACATTTAAAATTATTTTAAAATTAAATAAAAAATAATAAATTATTGAAATTTATTATAACTTAGATATATTAAAAATTTCAGTATTAACAAAAAAATGAATCAATGCTATTAAATTTATAATATAAATTCAATTTAATTTAATAAGTTCTAAATTATATATTGAAAAAATAAATACTATTAATTGTTGTTGTGTCAAGTTGTAACTTGTTAAAATGTGTCCATGTTCGAAAGCGTCCAACACGACGTGACTTTGACATGACACGTCAACACGCTAGTGTCGTGTCAATTCTATAAACGTGTCATACCAACATGTGTGTGTGTCATACCAATACGCTAATGTCGTACCGACACACGCTTGTGTCATGTAATTTCGAAGATACTACTCATGCTGCCGCACGTCTACACACGAGTACGTAGTCCCCAGATCGATGCCGATCGCCACTCCTTGTCCCTTTCCGACCATTGCCTTCTAGAATAGATTTGTTAAACTTTTTTGAGAGAAGGAGAAGACGAGGTTTGAGACGTCGGATGCAATCCGAGGGTTGAAGACTAGTCAGACTTTTTATTTTTATTTTTATTTTGGGAATAAACAAATAGAGAGATTTCAGTTGATTTGGAAATAGAAATAGTGCAGACGCCAGACTAATAGATTTATTTAAGTGGTTTCAGCATTCAATTTTTCAAGTACATAGAATAGATAATCGAGTATATATGGTCCAATCCACAAACGGAGAGATTTCATTTGATTTGGAAATAGAAAGAACGCAGACTAATGAAATGAAAATGTATTAACAATTACAATTTATTTTTCATAGGACTGTCAATGGATACGGGTATTTTCATATCCGTATCCGTTAAATTTTTTTACCCATATCCATATCCGTATCCGTATTCGTTAAAAAAGACTTTATCCATATCATACCCGTACCCGTTAAGAATTAACGGTAAGGGTAGGATAACGGTACATAACGAATAATAATAATATTATTAATTTAATAAAAATATATAATGTGTTAAATAAATAGTATCAAATAAATATATAGATAAAGTAAAATATTCAGATAATATTTTAGATATAACAAAAATTATGAAATTTAATTGAATTAAAAAAATCTATATAACTAATTATAAATTATAATATAATATAGAATGAAAAATCATCATCATAAATAAGTATGGATGAAGATCAAAATTAATAACATATTTTTCGAAATATGCTAAAAACATGATTATATATACATATATGTTTATAAAATATTACCCGTTAGATAATGGGTACGAAATAACGCTTACCCGTACCCGTATCCGATAAGTTAACGAAAATTTTTCTTTATCCGTACCCATACCCGTTAGTCTAACGAAAATAAAACCTTACAGGACGGGTAGGGTAAACGGGTAAACGGGTTTCATTAACAGTCCTAATTTTTCAGTCTATTTTTAGCGGTCCCACGCGCCACGCAGACCAATAGATTTATTTATTAAGGCTCCGTTTGGATGGTGTGGGAATAAGAAGAATAAGGAAAGAAGTATTGGGAAGTGGGTAATCTTGTGAAGAGTTTAGATTGTTGTAATAAATTTGGAAGTAGGAAGAAGTTATTCTCTTATTTTTGCACCCATCCAAACGGAGCTTAAGTGGTTTCAGCATTCAATTTTCAAGTACATAGATGATTCGAATATGGTCCAATTTAAAATAGCATTCAATTTTTGAAAGTTCAAAACACAATATGCTATGAGCCTATGAGTTCTCTTATTTAATGCTTAGCGAGTTCAAAAGACAACATTGTACTCTGTAAACTGTACTGCATTGCATAGTTCTTGAGGCCTCGAGTACCTCATATAAAACAATTGATATATTATACTAGTACGAGTAATACTTACCATTTTTTACGAGGGTCTCTCGGTGAATTCCTTGTTTACAGATATATACTACAAGATTATGATATAAAAACTATTTCAACATTTTACTTTCTGAACAAACAAATGAAGTTAACCACAAAAAGCAAATAGTTACTAATGAAAACAGTAAAATAAAAGTGGCTGTACCGGTTGCTCGTGGGAAATTTCTGCCTTAGCCTGGCTACTTCCACCAGGAAGAATCTCCCAGCATCTGATTACCTACATAGTTCATACAGCACATATCTTATATTAAATTAAACAACTCAAATGCGGTGGAGGATAGTAGGCACTGCAAAGTAACAGTTTCGTCTGCTTCAGCTCTAAATAAATTTTTAGCAGCTCAATCAGTGTTTTGAATCTCACGACTAGATTTTGAGCCCAAGCATAATAGGACCATTGCAAAAAAACAAGACTGTAAAATTAAAAGGGACCTGATCATTAAAGATGAAGTGGAAGCAACGTAGTAGAATCAAGTGGTGCCAATCATTTTCTGAAAAGACCCCTCTATCTATTTGATTTTTTTCTTCAATTACAGGGACCTTTTGCATAGAATTGAATTTTTATAATTCTTTTGGGCATTTTGACGGCTTCATATTTTCCTCATTCTACACTGACTTTTTGGATATTTTTCTATGAATTTCGGAGTTTATTTGCTATTTTTCATGAATTTTCCAAGCTTCTTGAATTTATTTATCATGAAATTAATCAATTGTTTCATGCATCTAGAAGAATATTTTGGGGTCAAACAAAAACTGATCCCGATCATGCATTTAGTTCATCCTAATGTTCTATCTTGGGTTCTGTTTGGATGCGTTGAGAATAAGGTAGGAAGAAGGAAGAAGGGAAGAAATTTATTGGGAAGGGGTAAATTTATTGGGAAGTGTGTAACTTTTGTGAAGAGTTTGGATGGTTAGAAATAAATTTATTGGTAAAAAGTGGTTATTCCTTATTCCTTATTCCGGAAAGAAGCCATCCAAACGGAGCCTTGTATAGTTGGAATTGTTAAAGAAGAACAGTACTGTTATCCTTAAAAAGAAGAAAAAAAAAACGTTCAAGTATTGCTTCATCTGCATCAAGCTCAAAGCGTTCAATTTCAATAATCGGTACTGACCATCCAAACAATTTCTATCTAAGTCATCCACCAGAGTGAGTAATCCCTCCTTCCTTTTTTTTTTAAGTCTCCCCTCACCCTTCTTTCCTTCCTTCCGCTCTCTCTCTCTCTCGCACCTCTTTTTAGCGCCATCCCCTCCCTTCTTTCATTCTCTCCCCTTCTGTGTGCTTCATACTACCCTCTCTCATCCTTGCATGTGTTTTTTTTTCGTGTTTTTTCCTTCCTCTAATTTTGATCTCTGCTTTCTTCCCCTTCTCCTTCGTGCTCCCTCGTATTTCCTCTGTATTTATCTTCTCTCTTTTGCACTAGCTTTTCTATCTGTCTATTTTTGTTGTTATATATGTTCACTTTGTTTGTTGTACATGTTCACTTTATTTTTTATTCAGTTATTTTTAATATTTATTCATTTTGTCTGTTGTATATGTTTTTTTTCCATTATATATTCATTTTGTTTGTTTAATATGTTAATTTTTTTTAGTTATTTTCATATTTATTTTGTTTAGTGTGACTGTTAATTATGTATATGTTTACTTTGTATGTTGAATATGATTATTTATTTCTTATTTAAGAAATTTGTAGATATGTTCACTTTATTATTTTATATATCCACTTTGTTTGTTGTATTTGTCTATTTTACTTTTTTATTATTTAAGTCTATATTTGTATCTTTTCACTTTGTTGTTGCATATATTTATCCTTAAAAAATACATGGTAGAACCGAAAGAAAGTAAGGTTGAGGAGAAAAAGGCAGAGAGAAGAGAAAATCAGCGAAAGAAAGATGAGAGAGATGGAGAGTAGAGGCACCAGGATAGAAAAATGGTGGAAATGGAGATGCGCTAGGTAGAAAAGGGGACCGCACTAAGATAGAGGAGAGCGCACTTGTCTAAAATTGATTTGGCTGATTCTCATGGTTAGGCCTGTCAAACGTTATACCGGAAGCGGAATTTCGGATTTTCGTTTCTGTTCTGTTACAATAACGAAATGAAATTCTTATTTTGTTTCCATTCCGTTTCGTCAAACGAAATAGATTTATGTTTCGTTTAACGTTCCGTCCTTCATTTTTCTTTGATTTCAACTAATTTCCGTCAATTTCTGTGTTCTGTTTCAGTAACGTATACAAATTTTAGTTTAGTTTTCGTTTTCAGAAACGAAATTGATTTCTCTTTCGTTTAACGAACGGAACAAGTTGCGAAACATTAATATTGACAGGTTTACTCACGATAAAGGACTGGATGGTGTATATCACACTTAGGGGTGCATAACGTGTAAAACGATCACGCAACTGGACTGTTGCGTTGATCGTTGCGTTTTGGACACGAAATTGATTATCATTTGCATTAATAGTTTCGTTTTGAACGAACTAAAATACACAAGGACGAAACCATTTCATACTTACGTTAACCGTTTCGTTTTTAAAATGCAATCAAAATATTTAACCGTTTTGTTTTGTGTTAGACGAAACGAAACAAAAGACGTCGAAACTAGGGCTGCATAACGTGGCAAACGGTCACGAAAATGCTGTCTTGCGTTGATTGTTCCGTGGATGAGACGAAATTTTTCATTTTTTTCGTTTTTCGTTTCGTCCTTTAAACGCAACAAAAATTGGTTGCGTTAGCCGTTGCGTTAAATTTGGACGGTCAAAACAGTTAAAACGTTTAAACATGTTAACTGTTGAAAATAGATCAACTTAGACTATTCAAACAGGCATGTATAAATATGTAAATCGTTCAAAATAACACAAGTTATGAAAGGTTGTTGCCATACATGTACCGCCTTTATTAAAGAACGAGTTATCAAATTTAATGAAACAACAGTATACCTGTTTTGCCTTTAAAGAAATAGGTAATAATCTTTTCTTAAAGCACACTAAAATAAGAAAAAGAAACCAAAATATAATATCAGATGTAGTCGGACTCTTTTCAAATGAAGTGGTTAGGTACTGAAGTGGGTCGGACTTTGACAAAATGGATTCGGTATTGATGCTGATATTGAATCCGATTTAAGTATCATCTCCTACGGAGGGAGAGGGAACGATTCAGGTGAGGGGACAAAGCTTGCCATGGTGGGTTGAACTTGGTGAGAGTGGCTGTCGAAACTAGCATCTGTCGCTGAGAGAGAGAGGAGGAGGAAGATGAGATCGGGGGAGATCTGTCGGAACCTGCATATGCTCGAATTTGGTGAGAGGGGCTGCCGCCTGCCGCTGAGAGAACGCAAGAGAGAGGAGAAAGATGAGATCAGCAGAGAGAACGATTCTCCGTCTGCCTTTATTTTTTCTCTATTTTGTTTTTTTATTTGCCGTAGAAGAGAATACAAAGGCAATAATGGAGAAGAGAGAAGATAGAGACAGCGGCAGTGGCGTAGTCGGATACTCGGGTCGTTTTTTACAAACGACCACCTGGTCGTTTTCGATCTGGACCGTCTGATTTAATCTCAACGGTTAACATTTTTTCGGGCCTACCAATCGTGGTACTAGCACGGGGCATCTATAGCCATTAAGATTAAATCAGACGGTCCAGATCGAAAACGACCAGGTGGTCTGCCGACCAGAGGATCTGGTTCCGCGGCAGTGCGGCACATATCGACATCTCGTTCTCTCCGTCCCGTGTCCTCTGCAATCAAGATAATAACAGTACCATAGAATCTAAAACGAAACGGACGAAATAACGATCACGAAATCGATACGTTTCGTTAACCGTTTCGTTCGTGAGACGAAATTGATTTCTATTTGCGTTAACCGTTTCATTCTTGAAACGCAATTGAAATCTTTAACCGTTACCGTTTTGTTTTGGACGAAACGAAACGGTCGGACGGTTGAAACGGGTGGCGTTTTCACCCCTAGTCGAAACTGTCGCACATCGGAAATGTAACATGTTCAATTTGTAATAACTTCTTAAAGGCCCAAACAGACATTGTATTTTGGATCTAAAATTTGAATAAAACAGGTCCAGTTCAAAAGCTAAAAGTACCAGCCCGTATTAAAAAAATCAGCTAAATTGCAACCTCCTCAAGAACTCTAAAATGTCCAAAACGAAACGGTCGGACGGTTGAAACGGGTGGCGTTTTCACCCCTAGTCGAAACTGTCGCACATCGGAAATGTAACATGTTCAATTTGTAATAACTTCTTAAAGGCCCAAACAGACATTGTATTTTGGATCTAAAATTTGAATAAAACAGGTCCAGTTCAAAAGCTAAAAGTACCAGCCCGTATTAAAAAAATCAGCTAAATTGCAACCTCCTCAAGAACTCTAAAATGTCCAAAACGAAACGGTCGGACGGTTGAAACGGGTGGCGTTTTCACCCCTAGTCGAAACTGTCGCACATCGGAAATGTAACATGTTCAATTTGTAATAACTTCTTAAAGGCCCAAACAGACATTGTATTTTGGATCTAAAATTTGAATAAAACAGGTCCAGTTCAAAAGCTAAAAGTACCAGCCCGTATTAAAAAAATCAGCTAAATTGCAACCTCCTCAAGAACTCTAAAATGTCCAAAACGAAACGGTCGGACGGTTGAAACGGGTGGCGTTTTCACCCCTAGTCGAAACTGTCGCACATCGGAAATGTAACATGTTCAATTTGTAATAACTTCTTAAAGGCCCAAACAGACATTGTATTTTGGATCTAAAATTTGAATAAAACAGGTCCAGTTCAAAAGCTAAAAGTACCAGCCCGTATTAAAAAAATCAGCTAAATTGCAACCTCCTCAAGAACTCTAAAATCCCTTCCCCGCCGCACTCGCGAAACCCTTGGACAAAAGGCGGCCGAGAGAGACAGAGAGAGAGACATGGCTGGGTCGGTGAGAGCTGGGTCAGTGAGGTCAGGCGCCGCGGCGAAAGGAGGCGCGAAGAAGAAGGGGTCGAGCACCTTCGTGATCGACTGCGCCAAGCCTGTGGAGGATAAGATCATGGACATCGCCTCGCTCGAGAAGTTCCTCCAGGAGCGCATCAAGGTCGCTGGAGGCAAGGCCGGCGCTCTCGGCGACGCCGTCACTGTCTCTCGTGATAAGAACAAGATCACTGTCACCTCCGATGGTCCCTTCTCCAAGAGGTTCACATCTATCCTCTTTCAATCTAGCCATTTTCTCTCTTTATGTTTTGTGATTGATTGTTTAGTGAACTGATATTTTGCTCTTAGCCATGTTGTACTCCCATGTTTTCTTCTGATAATCTTTCTGAGCAGAGATGATTTTGAATGAAAACAACAGGTACTTGAAGTATTTGACAAAGAAGTACCTAAAGAAGCACAATGTGCGTGACTGGCTGCGTGTGATTGCCTCAAACAAGGAAAGGAGCGTATATGAGCTGCGGTACTTCAACATTGCCGAGAATGAGGGAGAAGAGGAAGAAGATTAAGCTCTTTTTGGTTTTACTTTTTATATTTCTGTGACTTTTAGTTGTTTCTCAGTAATTCAATCTTGTGTGATTTTGGTATAGTAGAGTCTGTTTTCAGATTCGATACTAGTATCTACTTTTAAGAAGATTTTTGGTACCAAGTTAATCTATAATCTCATGGACAATGTTGTTGCAAATGTCAGGATAAGTTCAAATTTTGCCTTGATATTCAGTTTCTGTTTTTGCTTTGACGTGGCGACTTGTTTCATTATGATGGTATTTGAGTAATGGGCACAGAGGTTTGTTACATAAATCACAGGACCACAGTATACTTTCATGAAGCATTGTTCTACTTAAAATCAGGATTCAGGAGATTTTTGTACTGGTCCAACCTTTGTTTTTGATTCTGGTACCCACAATTAACAGTTCTGTCAACTTTTTTTTTTTTATTTTCTGGACCTGCTTCTGTATGTGGTGATTAGATCTGAAGCACTGTTTATAATTATTTATTTGCATTATAAATTGTTGTATGGTGTTGCAGACTTGAATGGTTGAATTTGTGGACTTGAGATCATAGATCTGTACAAACTAAACGAAATATCCTGTCATGAACGTTTGATAAAAAGTTTTAAGATTTCACTTGATTCTATAGGCATTTATCTCCCACAGTAGGTTTTAACATGGATACCAGTAGCAGGATAAGCAGTAGATTTGGGCAAATTGATCTTTTCTGGTATAATTCTACTTGTATGAAATGATTTATCACCGATTTGGCGGAAAGCATTCTAGCATTTTTTTTTCTATTGTACTATTTTGTTATAGCATTTCTTCCTGTACAATTAATAAAATATGATTGTTGTATGGTTACACTGGGTGCAGTTTGGTTTGAGGTTCTGTATGCTTGTATGCCACAGAATTTCATCAAGATGTTTGACTGCTTGTACTTTCTATTGTATAGAATTATACATCTAACTGACAGAACAAATATATAACCAGATGATACATCTCAATAAAATTTTCATCAAGATGCTTGTACTTTCTACTGTATAGAATTTTACATCTCAATTATCCGAAAGTATACTACAATGATCAATCAATTATATTGCATAAGTATGTATTTAAATTTTAACAAATTCTTGGTAGCAGCCACCAAATAAATAACATCACAAAGTTGCGATTAATTTCTTCCAACATAAACCATGCTTTCAAACAATAAAAATGCTCATCCAAGGTTGCGATAGCATAAACCATGATAGATAATCTTAGGAAATTGATTACTGCCGTCTGCAGTTTTACCATCCCTACCATCGCTAAATATAAAGTGAACATATACGGCAAACAAAGTGAACATATAGACGATCAAAGTGAACACATACGAACAAATAAGTTCAATGAAAATAAGTTGAATATGGATGTAAACTTCTGAATAAGTGATGACAACACTTATTTGTTTGTAAGTATTCACTTAGATCGCCTATATGTTCACCTTATTTACTGTATATGTTCACTTTGTATTTAGTGATGGCTGGGATGGTATATTTGCCGATGGCACTTATAATTCCTGATAATCTTATCCTCTTCTCTCAGCCATATAGTAGCAAGGTTGTTGAACACCTAAAAATAAACAATAATTACTCAAACTGATTTGCAAGTATGAAATGGTAAATATATAAGCTGTTGGTGCAAATTCAAATATCAAATCGAATAATAAAATCAATATCAAAGGAATAAAAGAAATAGAAGGAACAAAGTTACCCGAATCGCGCTAGGTGCTGTCCTTAAGCGTATTCCGTCTCAACGTGTGACATGAACCGCAACCAAAATAAGACGGGGTTGTCACCTTTTAGGGTTGCACGACCATGAAGGTGACTGATGAAAGCCTCCAAAAATATCCAGCAAAATATTTAGTACATTTGAGGTGTATTTGAGAATAGTATATGGAATTTGGAATAGAATTTGATAGATATCAACACATGATACAATGGATATAGTACTGTTTAATTTGTTTCAAAATTGAGTCTATCTATCCAATGAAATCGGTTGCACTTATATAGCACAAATGAACAAACGGGTTGTTAGAAAATAAATTCCGATTTAATGGATTAGATCATGGATATAAATTATATGAATAAATCGCGTCATAAAATGATTAACGGACAAATAATAAATGGAAAATCAGAAACCGATATGAGCTCTTAAGTATTTTATGATGATGATGATTAAATTCAATAGTTAATGTAGAAACAGCTAGCACAAAATAAAAACAGTGACTCTGATTAGAGTAATGGAAATTATTAAAAGAAATTTTGAGTTTTCTCACAGTATATTCAACAATCCCCACAAAACTCAAAATTTATCAAATGAGAAGACTCACAAATTAGGAATTTATATGTATAACCAAATGATGAATTTTAAAGAAACAAAATGAATTTTCATACAATCGGATGATGAACCAAATAGCTGGATATTTATATTGCGCATCGTAGAAGTAGTTTACAAACTTTGAACTTCACTTAGTGTTGATGGATTAAATTTGGAGGAGACAGAGAGAACTTATGTCTTGAACTCGTTCCTTGAACCCAAATTACACCATCACACATGCATTAATGGCCATACGCAAATAACTTAGATTTTTCATGAGAGTCTAAAGGGCTTACCCATGCCCCGCACTGCGGCCGTATATAGGCACTCTCATATAGGTGAGTCCCTACCAAGGATGTGTGCAGATTCACATCCCACGGAAATTACCGATTTGGTCCTCATTGAGAGCATTGCTCGAGCTAAAGTACTCATCCTTAACATCTACATAAAAGCACACTCATTATAGGGATGGGGCTGGAGTCAATGCTCCAAAATTGTGTGCTAAGTGGTCAACTTACGGCTTGTTATTACCCATTAAATCTCTTTCCAGGGTTCACCCTTTCGGATATTGGGTTGCCACCGCAAGAGGCCTATTAGGGCATAAACCCATCCCCTCGATGAATATAGAACTTATAGTTCTATTTGTCTTTTGTTAGACAATCAATAAGATTTTTTTTTTCATTTTGATATATTTCTTTATTGATTTTTTTTCTTCAATAAGTCAATGCATATTTGAATTTAATTGTTGCTCTATTATCACATTATGTTGATTCGTAGGATTGGTAGTAAGTGCAGCTGATAATAATTTTTTTAGTCATCTGGTTGCGGTAAATGTATAACCATACGATATCAAATTAATAATTCTTTTTTTTTCTAAATTAATGCCTACATAATCTGATATCAAATTCCATTTGTAAAGATCTTAAATTCGTAAAATGATTCATATAATCATTGCAATCATATGATATGATTTATTATTATTTTTTATCTATTGTATATGATAAATTCAATATTTTCCTACTAATCAAATAAGAAAGATAATAATCTGATCAAATATTTCTTTTATTATGATCATATGATGTAGTCAAAATTTGCATATTTTAATGCCATAAATATTTTTTTAAAAGTCATCGTGACTAAATTCCGTATAAATAATTTGATTATTATTTTTAGTCATTAGACACTTATTTATTTTTATTCGTAACCCCCACATTTTCCTTTGTATATTTTGTTTAACAGAATCTTTTATGTTGATTAATTATGTGGTGTATAGAAACGGTTGAATTTTCTCAATTAACATCATTTCAGTTATAAGAATATTTAATTTCATTCTGAAAGGGACAATAAAGTCATGGTGAGCAACGAGAATTAAAAGATGGCCAGCCTTTTAATGCTTGTGTAAAAACACCAATGCACCTTATTAAAAATAAGATAAGTTGTATTATAATTATGATTATGATTATTGAAAATTTAACAATTCACTGTGTATTCATGAAGTTCATATAAATAAATTTATGAGGTCTATTTATAAAAATTTCTTATATATTTTGGATAACAAATTAAGCTTTATTTTCTATTTTTTTTTCAATATGCATAATTCTTCTTATAAAGGGAATTTATAACATTTTATTTTAAATAGTATTTTCAGTTATAATTGATAGACAAGATAATTAGAATTTGTTATGATTTGAGTTAACAGTAAAATTTGATTCAATAGGTCATGATATCTTGATTCTTCAATGCAATTTATGTCGTTTATTTTAAATTCTGGCAATATAGAACACTCATAAATAAATTGATTGATTTTCAGTTATTCATTTACTCATCAATTTAATTGGATTCATTAAGATAATTAATTTTCTATATTCATGACCTATTTAATGGATCAAATATGAGCTGAGTTATCCATACTGGAAACTATCTTTTTCAATGAAAAACTGATAAGCTCATAATTATAATTCATTTATTGATTCATTCAATATAATTCCTCATTAACATTGAAGTAATTTGCTCATTGCAATTTTTTTTATTGTTGCAATTAAATTTAATAATTTACATAATAATTAAATTGATTTATTCGTAGATGATTTTTAATTTTGATTCAACACAAATTTCACGAATAAGATTTGGATTCATAATTAATTGTTGAATAGAACTAAATACAGATTAATTTTCAATAATCAATAGATATTATTATAATATTCATGTTTGGATTCATGGTTAAAGATCAATATTCTTTTTTAATAATCCATCAGAAACATATAGATATCCAACTTTATTTGAATCAAAAACTGATTTATATCTTAACAAAGATTCATTAATTAAATCACCTTTACAAAAGGGGACATATCACACATCCTAGTAAATTCGTAATTTTCTCTTTTCGAGATATTAATTTCAGAATGACATTTCCAACATCTAACACATTAATAGATGTTTCATTTTATTATTATTATTTTTTTTATAGTCGCATTTCCTCCACTTATAATATGGTAGGAAGAAAAATTAAAATCTATTGACACATACAAGTGTAAGAGCACCACTGTGCAACCACTAATATGATTATTATTATTTTCAAAATAAGATTTGTCTTAAAATATATTATTATCATAAATAGTATTATATACATATAGAGATTGGCTAAAGTCCTTTGGATAGGACGGAGGGTGTTTCCTATTCAGTTTCTGGCCATTCGATCGCATTTAGATTGTTGCACAGGTGGGATCGAACGAACTGGGATGATGGCGCTGGGGCTCCCCCTCTTCGTTTCTTTTTTAAGTTTTTCCTTCTTTTGACGTCAACTCCGTTTCCTTCTGTTTGCATCTAGAAAGCTCTTTCATTTCCCCTCTAAAAGCCTTCTTCCCCCAAAAAAAAGATAAAATCATGGCCACTCGTATCGACATTAGGTGCTCTCTATTATCTACAGTGACGCATCAACCATTATCTATTAGGTGCAAATTCAAATATCAAATCGGATAATAAAATTAATATCAAAGGAATAAAAGAAATAGAAGGAACAAAGTTACCCGAATCGCGCTAGGCGCTGTCCTTAAGCGTATTCCGTCTCAACGTGCGACAGGAATCGCAATCAAGATAAGACAGGGTTGTCATCTTTTAGGGCACAACCATGAAGGTGATTGATGAAAGCCTCCAAAAATATCCAGCAAAATATTTAGTACATTTGAGGTGTATTTGAGAATAGTATATGGAATTTGGAACAGAATTTGATAGATATCAGATACAATTATACATATATTCATTTGGGCCATCGTGCGTGACACGTGAGTTACTGTGGTAAGCACAGTAACTCAGATTTTCTGTGGCCGAGTAATGAAAATGTTCATGGTTGAAGTTTTGAATATACCCATTTTTCTATCGCAGATCCAACTACCCATTTTCTATTCGTCGCAACTCACAACTGGACTCCTTGAAATGACAGGAAAGAGTCAGGAAATATTGGAAAAAGGTGTTAAGAACAACATATTTTAATCAAGCGTTGCTTTTGCCTTGCGAAATCATCCCTAATAATAGTTAATCTGAAATGTGATTTTGCACGAAGAGAAATGTCTTAGTTCAAAATTAAGAATCAAGTTACCAGTCTACAATTGTGTTCCGTCTAAATTGGTCGTAATATTTTCATGCAGAAATCTATATGGATTACTTGTATTGGATACTTGAAAAAATATTTACAAGTGTCATATTACACGTTACTTACGAATAATATAGCGAACCCCTAAAGACAAAAAAATGTGTATAGGCAAATTAACTTTTTAGAAATTATGACAGTAATAGCAATCCATTTTGTGTGACCGACTTCTCTATCACTTTCCTGTAATTTTCAACTTAAATATTACGCGTTTGTTTATAAAAATTTCAATAACTTATCTGTACTCATTAAGAAATCGTTCCATAACACTTTTGGATTAGGATGAATCGCGCAACGCGCGAGATTAGAACCAGTGGATATAGTACTGTTTAATTTGTTTCAAAATTGAGTCTATCTATCCAATGAAATCGGTTGTACTTATATAGCACAAATGAACCAACGGGTTGTTAGAAAATAAATTCCGATTTAATGGATTAGATCATGGATATAAATGATATGAATAAATCGTGTCATAAAATGATTAACGGACAAATAATAAATGGAAAATCAGAAACCGATATGAGCTCTTAAGTATTTTATGATGATGATGATTAAATTCAATAGTTAATGTAGAAACAGCTAGCACAAAATAAAAACAGTGACTCTGATTAGAGTAATGGAAATTATTAAAAGAAAATTTGAGTTTTCTCACAGTATATTCAACATAAGGTGCACCATAATTACTCAAACTAATGTTGGTTCAAAATGTATTTTGTACCATAATCTTTTTAAAGCTCAAATTCCTATCCTATCTGCATTCACTGAAAAGAAAAGCATCAGTTAGTAACAGTTCAATATGTTGATTAATCTCTTAGTAGCACCTTCTAAATCTCAGTTTTATATCCTAGATAGCCGCTATCTAGATTTTCTAAAAAAAAAAATCTCAGTTTTATAACATCCACTATGTATATTATAGTAAAGGATACTAAATTCAATAATAGAGCATCTCATTATATCAGAATAAGTATAGTCTCATCCTATTATGTTGCAAAAAAAGATTAATACAATTTGGAGGCCATCAATTATCTATTCCAAAGAAACTAGATAATATCTATTTCACCAGAAAGCATTATCTATTCATATGAACTTTCAACGGGCCATCAATTTCATTTTTTTTTAATCAAGTGTATTTAATTCACTCATTAATTTAAGTCAAGATGAGGCTAATTTACTGTGAAGAGAACTCTAAGCTAGAAATCTGCGGTTCAGATTCGTGTTTGACAGTATGCCGTCTATATGTTTGATACATATAGCAATTCTCTTATTAAAAGATCAACCATCCAAACTTTCGTCTCATCGCCAAAAAATATTTGAAATAATAGAAGTTTTGGGGGTTGGTGGAGAATACGGTAGGTACATTGTTCCCTGTTATAGCTCTTAATCTCTTTCTGCCTTCGAATTCATTAAATGGGCTCTCCACTTCTCCAGTCACAACTTAGGTGTTCCATTATCTAAGGCTCCGTTTGGATGGTGTGAGAATAAGAGAAATAAGAAAATAAGTGAGAAGAAGTATTGAGAAGTGTGTAACTTTGTGAATAGTTTGAATTATTTATAATAAATTTATTCCCTTATTTCCACACCTCATCCAAACGGAACCTAAAGAAAAATTGATGCATCCTAATACTTAGAGTAGGCTATTTTTTTTTTTATAAGATGAGGAGTCAAGCTTTCTAACTTAATTCAAAATTAAATGTTACAAAGACTCTCCAGTTGGGTTTCATATCCGCGACCTTCATACTTCTTAGAGTAGGGTAATTATAATTTTTATTTTATTTTGAGATAAAATGAATCAAGTCTATCAACTTTAAATTTTTATGAATAATATTTAGTCCATTTTCAAAAAGGTGTAAAAATGAAATGTAATTCGGTTGACTATATGCAAGTTTGTTATATCGTCAGCAATGTTTATTAATGAACTAAAAGAATCTCCGATTATAAATTCAAAACGTTTATGCTGCTGTAGACGAAAATGATTTTAATGTGGCATTAACCTAATGGCAAATTGGCAATCAAGCAGCAGAAGAAATTTTCAGTAAAAATGTATAACGGTAGATAAAAAATTAAAATATGTGTAATTTTCTGAGATTATGTTTCCAGTTAATTGGAGTGAAGAAAGTAGAAAAATAATTTGGGATTTGGCTCTTCTTTATTATTACATAAATTATTTTTTTTTATCAATCCAACTTGTTTATTTAATTAAACAGTCCGAATCGAGTATAAAAACTGCAAGAAATTACAAAGGATGTGTTTTACAGTAAGGATGAATTAGACAATTGAGATTGATATTATATTGTCCAATAAAATAGTATTTCGGAGAGGAAAATTCGCTGATGTCTTTTTTATTAATTTTTTGCGTTAATAAATATTTTGATATAATACATTTACCTCATTTAAAAGACTATATTTAAAAATTAAATAATTGGAGGAACATCAAATAAGAGAAATGCTATGAAGCATCGTGACCATATTTGTCGATAGTTTTACAAATTGAAAATCTAACTAAACCAATCCAATCTATATATTGAAATCTCATTACAAACCAAATTTTATATTTTTAAAATTATTTTACTATTTTCTTTCGATTTAAAAAAAAATCCTGCCATTTTTTGGAATTTTCTTATTATTAATTGGTAGCCAAAAAAAAGTTTTAGAAAATTCGAAAAAAATAGTAAACAAATTTTAAAAAATATAAAATCTGGTTTGTAATGAAATTTCAATATGTAAATTGAATTGGTTTAATTAGATTTGTCAATTTAAGTAGATTGGATTAGTTCAATATGATCGCCATGTTCAAAAACCTCAATATATTGCGATGCACCATAACATATCTCCAAATGAAAATATATTATGGTGCATCGCGATATATTGAGGTTTTTGTACATCTTTAAATATTCATTTTATTCCACCCTCCAAGCATCTCTCTTTATTTTCTTTCTCTAGTGTAATGATGCATTGATCCACTCATCTCTCTTTACTTTCTTTCTAGTGTAATGATGCATTGATCCACTGTAAAACAATAAAGTAATTATATTAATAGGAAAATTCTTCAAATTATATTTTATTTTAAATTCTCCATGTATTGTTTTTTTTTCTAATTTGCCTAGCTCCGCATTTTGTCTGTCGAGGCAAAACAACTCCGAAACGGACAACTCCCATTACCAAAACTGGAGACGATAAGAACCGATTCCTCTTTCTGACTTTCACCTAGTTTGGAAAAAACACTGGAGACGTAATAATCTGATAAAGCACACCATCTCCACCAACCAAACCCCAAACCTACCCAAGGCCAAGGCAAAAGGAGAGAGAGAACATACACCAAACCTCCACACTTCACCTCGCCATGGATTCCGACCAACTCATCACCTCTCTCCCACCTCAGGAAGTCGCCGAGGAAACCCAAACCCAAACCCAAAACCAACAATCCCAATCCGTGCCTCTTTCTCTCCCACTTGCCACTCTCTCCCTCTCACTCTCTTCCGTTCTCTCTTCTCGCGCCACCACCTCTAACCCCACCACTGCCTCTCTCTCCCCTTTCACCAAAACACATCTCAAACCTCCCTCTAAGAAACCCATCTCCCTCTCCGTTCTCTCACCTACCCCTGCCAAAACCACTAAGAAACCCAACAAGAAATCGTCCTCCAATGCTCCTCTCCAGTCCCTCTCTCCATTGCTCGGTCGCCCACCGGCTGACCCTTCCAACCCATTCGGTGGCCGCAGATGCACCGTGGTCTGGCTCCGTGCTGACCTTCGTGTGCACGACAATGAGGCGCTCTCAACTGCCTCGGCTGAGTCTCTATCTATCCTCCCGGTGTTTCTTCTCGACCCGAGAGATTTCGGCCGGTCGCCTTCCTCTGGATTTGATCGAACCGGCCCGTTTAGAGCCGCCTTTTTGCTTGAGTCAGTGAAGGATCTGAGGAATTCTTTGAGGGCTCGTGGATCGGATCTCGTTGTTCGGGTTGGACGACCTGAAACTGTCTTACCAGAGCTTGCCAAGGCTGTGGGGGCTGATGGGGTGTTTGCGCACCGTGAGGTATTGTTTAATGATTAATGGTTTGGTTACCAGATCCATTTTCCTCCATAAAAGTTTGGTACCAGCCTACCAGGTCAATTTTGTGTAATTATTATTTTCTGTTTGTTGGCTGTCACGTTGTCGTTCTATGACTGTATCAAACTTCCACTGAAGCTTAAATGACAGTTATATATACCAATGAAACCAGATATTAGTTAATTGATAACATACTGGTATGAATATTTACCAGCAGTTACCTGTCTACAGACTACAGAAAATGCTGCCAAGATGGATTTCTTTTGTTTATCTGGGCATATCATCATTTTAGTCTTGTTTGATTGTGGTACAACCATACAATTCCATTTTGATTTTATGGGAAAGAGGGTACTAGTAAAAAATGGGGGAGGGCTGGCAGTATTGCATCACTGTGCTATCATTAGAGAATTCAAACTTATTGCTTATGTACCGTGACAGGTGTCAAGGGACGAGGTAAAAACTGAAGAGAGAGTTGAAAAGACCCTTGAGAAAGAAGGCATTGAAATAAAATACTTCTGGGGCAGCACATTGTACCATATAGAGGATTTACCATTCGACCTAGAACAAATGCCCACTAATTATGGTGGGTTTAGGGAAAAGGTGAGTGGGATAGCAGTGAGGAGATCCATTGAGGCACCAGAACATCTTAAGGGCATGCCAGCACGAGGTGGGGTTGAGCCTGGTGAGATACCAACCCTGGCTGAACTTGGTGTAAGCACACCACCAGCTGCTGTCACTCAGGTTTGTGTTTAGGTCCTGTATTTAGGAAATTACACCAAATATATATTGCATATAACTAAAAAAGCTTGTAATTTTACATGCACCCTGTGTTCCCTAGAAAGCTGGGAAAGTTCCATGCTACCTGCATGAGGATGAAGATGGGGGTACTTTTCTCACATAATATGGTGAACCTTTATTTTAGGATGGGAAACCAACTGTTACTTCTTCCTTGATTGGGGGTGAGATGGAGGCCCTAGAGAGGCTAAAAAAATTTGCAGCTGAGTGCCAGGCCCAGCCAAATAAAGGAGACAAGGACTGTGTTGGTCGTGACAGCATCTATGGCGCTAATTTTTCTTGCAAAATTTCACCATGGCTTGCAACTGGTTGTCTTTCTCCTCGATTCATGTTCGAAGAGTTAAAGAAAACTGCAACCAAGTATGCTTCAGTGTCACTTATTTTGTTTATTTCCTTTGCATTTTACCAATCCTGCAGCTCATGTTGTTGAGATGAGCTCCAACTTCATGGCAGACTAGTAGAATGGTGAACTGATATAATTTGGTTCCCCGGGCCTTACTCTTTAAAAAGAAAAGTTGGAATAACAAAAAGCTAAGACTGCAAATGCAAACTTGTGGAATGCATATATAACATTTTTTTTTTGGTAACTTACTACTGAGTTCAGCAAAAGCTTAAGTTAATTGGAAAGGACATAATTACCCCTAACATCGATGGAGGAATTCTTCTTAAGTAGTCACCAAAGCATTCTTTGATTTAGTTCCAGTAGATGGAGGGGGATCTATTGGATATTTCATGAGTTATTCATCATGGCATTTTAACTGTTAGGTCTTGTATGCCAGTTTTTAGTTGGTTTTGTTTTATTTTTATTTTATTGTAGCTATTATTTGTCTGTAACATTTATATGCATTAGTTTTCTCAATTGTTTTTGAGAAGCATGACCAGGAAAGTGAAAAACTTGCAAAGTGAAACTCAGATATGCTTATTCATTGTCATTTGCAAGTACAGAATTGGCTTATATTTTAAAAAGGAAGATGAAAATACTGATGACCCTTGTCAGAAAGTAAAACTTGCTAATACAGAGCTATTAGGTACTATTGCTGTGTTCTCACAATCTAACTCGTTGAAATGACCCTTTTCTTACCTTGTTTGTCCCAGTGTAATCTCGGCAGCTACTGCTCCCAAAAATAACAGTTCGTCTGATAATGGGATGAATTGGCTCATGTTTGAATTACTTTGGAGAGATTTCTTCAGGTAATTCTTTTTTTCTTTTAGTTTTCTTTTCTTCAATATCTTTCCATTATACTATTTTAAGTTTTTAGAATTCATACAGGCTTATTTAATAGAGCAAGGTTCCGCTACCAACATTTTAGTTGCCCCTAAATGCCAACATTTTATTATTAAGTTACTTTTTCAAATTTAAAATCCAAACGTTAAATCTAAACCGTTCATCTTATTTATTTTAACGAGCGCTGCATTTTCATATAAGTTTTGTAAAATTTGAAAATTATTTGATACTTGATCAAAGGCTAAAACATGAACGTATTAGAATGAATATATCATAGTTAACAAGGTTCGTTTGTTTTTCTATCTATTGATCGAGTATCAAATAAATTCCAAATTTTACAAAACTTATATAAAAACGCATCGCTTGTTAAACTAAATAAGATCAACGGTTTGGATTTAATGCTTGAATTTTAAAATTTTAAAAAATAACTTAATAGTAAAATGTTGGCATTTGGGGGCAACCAAAATATTGGTAGCAGAACCTTGGTCTATTTAATAATTCATGTGTTGGGGATTATTTTTAATTTAAGAACATCATTCCTTTTAAAGGAATGCCGAATTACCCAAATAGTATTTGCATTACATTTAACAACTTGGTCTCCTGGCTTTAATTTAGTACATTCTGGGCTCACTCCAACAAAAGTGGAAAACAGCTGTCTATAGAAGAGATGCAACAAGATACTGCAACTTATGTTCAGTATGGTGGTTGGGTTTTTTTTTCTGAAGTTGGTGTTATGAATATGCATAATATCTAAAACTATCAGTTTTCTGAATATAAAAGTTCGGCCAATATATGAGAAAGTCCTATAATATAATACAGATGATTAACTCACGTTGTTTGGTTTACTTTGTGTTTAGATTACCCATTCATATGTTTCAGGTTTATAACCAAGAAATACAGCGCCACAAAGAAGAGCACAGAAGAGGCGCCTGTCACAGCTTGCACGGGAGCTTATGCTTATGCTTATGCTTAAAATATTGTGTAACGTGGGATCTGAATTGGTGTTAAGAGTCAAGTTTGGTCAAAGCTTAATCGTATCTAGGATCTTTTAGAATTCTTCTGTTGCTCGCAATAAATGAAACAATTTGTTGACATTTTTGAACATTTAGTTGATCAATTTTGGTCTGTGGAGTTGTACTTGTTTCATTCAGAAAGAACGAAAAGTAAGTTGTACTAGCAATTTGCAGCTGCTTTGATTAATCAAGCAATTTGATTTGGTTGAATTTTGAGTTTCATAACAATCAAGTTTACTCTGGAATATGTTTGTTGATAAATGATATAATATAACAGCAGTCTGTAAATCCTTTTGAATAAATAACTTATTAATCATATTTTAGGCAGTATAAAGACTTTAAATGTAGTTTATGTATTAGTTATGAAATGATTTTGAACGAATCTAGAAACAATTGAAGTGCTTAAATGATACTGAGAATTGCATTATATGCGTAATTACCTTGTACAATCTAATACTTTTGAATATATAACATAAGATTCATATTCTAGAAAGTATAAAGAGTTTAAATTCAGATTATTGTAATGAGAATGAATCCGGAAATGCTCAAATGATGCTCAGAATTGCATTATTAATATGCAATTAATTCAATAAGATTGGATTATACATGGTAGTAACGCATGTAAAAAGTAAATAATGCAATTCTGAGCAACATTTGAGCATGTCGATTGTTTCTGTATTCATTCTAAGTCATTTTTTCATAGTAATCTACATTTAAACCCTTTATACTGTAAAAAATATGATTCATATATTATTTATTCAAAATGATTGGATTATACCAGATATTTACGCATATAAAGTGTCAATCATGCAATTTTGAGCATCATTTGGGCATTTCGATCGTTTCTGTATTCATTCTAAGTAATGTCATCACAATTATCTGCATTTAGCTCTTTATTCTGTTTAAAATATGATTCATATGTTATTTATTTAAAAATATTGGATTATACAAGGTAATTACGCATATATATTGCAAATACTGCAATTCTGAGCATTATTTGAGCATTTTCATCGTTTCTGGATTCATTCTAAGTCATTTCATCACAAAAATCTATATTTAAACTCTTTATATTGTCTACCAAATGATTCATATGTTATTTCTTAAGACATTGGATTTTACATGGTAATTATACATATAAAGTGCAGATAATACAATTATGAGCATCATTTGAGCATTTAGATCGTTTCTGGATTCATTCTAATTCATTTCAACAAAATAATCTGCATTTGAACTATTTATACTGTCTAAAATAAGATGCATATGTTATTTATGAAAAAAAGATTGTATTATACATGGTAATTACGCATATAAATTGCAAATAATGCAACTGTAAGCATCATTTTAGCTTTTAGATCTTTTCCTGATTCATTCTAGGTCATTTAAACACAATAATCTGCAATTAAACTCTTTACACTGTCTAGAATATGATTAATATGTGATATTTTCATAATGATTGGAATATACATGGTAACGACGCATATAAAGTGCAAATAATGCAATTCTGGGCATAATTTTACCATTTTGATTGTTTCTGTCTTCATTCTTAGTCATTTCATCACACTAATATGCAATTAAACTCTTTATACTGTCTTGAATCTTATTAATATGTCATAAATTCTAAAAGATTGGATTATACATGGTAATTACGCATATAAAGTGCAAATAAGACAATTCTGAACATCATTTAAGCATTTCAATCATTTCTGGATTCATTCTAAGTTAATTTCATCACAATAATCTACATTTCAAATTTTTATACTGTTTAAAATATGATTCATATGTTATTTATTTAAAAAGATTGGATTATACATGGTAATTACGCATATATATTGCAAATACTGCAATTTTTTTTTAGATATAGCAAATACTGCAATTATGAGCATCATTTGAGTATCTCCATCGTTTCTGGATCCATTCTAAGTCATTTCATACCAATAATCGGCATTGCAACTCTTTATTCTGTCGAAAATAGGATTTGTATATTATTTATTCAAAATGATTGTAACTACGCATATAAAATGCAAATAATGCAGTTGTGATCATCATTTGAGCATTTCTATCGTTTCTAGATTTATTCTATATCATTTCATCACAATAATCTGTAATTAAACTCTTTATACTATATTGAATATGATTAATATGTTATTTTTCCATAAAAAACTAGATTATACAAGGTAATTACGCATATAAAGTGCAAATAATGCAATTCAGCATCATTTGAGCATTTCAATCGTTTCTGGAGTCATTCTAAGTTATTTCTTCACAATAATCAGCAATTAAACTCTTTATACTGTCAGAATATGATTAATATGTTATTTCTTCAAAAAGATTGAATTATACATGGTAATTACGTATAAAGTGCAAATATTGCAATTATAAGCATCATTTGAGCATTTCGATCGTTTTTGGATTCGTTCTAAGTTATTTCATCACCATAATCTGTAATTAAACTCTTTATACTGTCTAGAATATGATTCATATGTAATTTCTTCAAACGATAGAATTATACAAGGTAATTATGTATGTAAAGTGCAAATATTGTAATTCTGAGCATCATTTTGAGAATTTCGATAGTTTATGGATTCATTCGAAGTCATTTCATCACAATAATATGGAATTAAACTCTTTATACAGTCTAAAATTTGATTAATTTGTTATTTTGTCAAAAAGATTAGATCATACATGGTAATTACGCAAATCAAGTTCAAATAATGCAATTAAGAGCATAATTTGACCATTTCGATCGTTTATGGATTCATTCTAAGTTATTTCATCATAATAATCTGTCATTGAACTTTATACTGTCTAGAATATGATTAATATGTAATTTCTTCAAAATGATAGAATTATACAAGGTAATTACGCATGTAAAGTGCAAATATTGCAATTCTGAGCATCATTTTGAGCATTTCGATAGTTTATAGATTCATTCGAAGTCATTTCATCACAATAATATGGAATTAAACTCTTTATACAGTCTAAAATTTGATTAATTTGTTATTTTGTCAAAAAGATTGAATTATACGAGGTAATTACGCAAATAAAGAGCAAATAATGCAATTATGAGGATCATTTGAGCATTTCGATCGTTTTTGGATTCATTCTAAGTTATTTCATCCCAATAATCACTAATTAAGATCTTTATACAATCTAAAATTTGATTAATATGTTATTTCTTCAAAAAGATTGGATACTTGGTAATTATGCAAATAAAGTGCAAATATTGCAATTCTGAGCATCATTTGAGTATTTCGATCGTTTCTGGATTCATTCTAAGTTATTTCATCTTAATATTCTGTAATTAAACTCTTTATACTATCTAGATTCTGATTAATATGTTATTTCGTCAAAAAGAATGGATTATACATGGTAATTACACAAATAAATTTCAAATAATGCAATTCTGAGCATCATTTGAGCATTTTGATCGTTTTTGGATCAATTCTAAGTCATTTCATCACAATAAACTACAATTAAACTCTTTATACTGTCTATAATATGATTAATATGTTATTTCTTCAAAAAGATTGGATTATACATGGTTATTACGCATATAAAGTGCAAATAAGGCAATTCTGAGCATCATTTGAGCACTTCGATTGTTTCTGGATTCATTCTAAGTCATTTCATCACAATAATCAGCATTTAAAATCTTTATACTGTATAAAATATGATTCATATGTTATTTATTGAAAAAGATTGGATTATACAAGGCAATTACACATGTATAGTGCAAATATTGCAATTATGAGAATTATTTGAGCATTTCGATTATTTTTGGATTCATTCTATGTTATTTATTGGAAAAGATTGGATTATGCATAGTTATTACACATGTAAAAAGCAAATAATGCAATTCTGAGCACCATTTGAGCATTTCAACTGTTTCTGGATTAATTCTAAGTCATTTCATCACAATAATCAGCATTTAAACTCTTTATACTGTCTAAAATATGATTCATTTGATATTTATAGAATAAGATTCGATTATACAAGGCAATTACTGCAATTCTGAGCATCATTTGTGCATTTTGATCGTTTCTGGATTCATTCTAAGTCTTTTCATCACAAAAATCTACACTTAAACTCTTTATATTGTCTAAAAAATGAATCATATTTCATATATTCAAAAAGATTGGATAATAAATGGTAATTATACATATAAAATGCTAATAATGCAATTCTGGACATCATTTTATTATTTCCATAGTTTCTGGATTCATTCTAAGTCATTTCATCACCATAATCTGCAGTATGATTCATTGCTTATTTATTCAAAAAGATTGGATTATACAATGTACTTCCTCTTATAAAGATCAAATAATGCAATTCGGAGCATCATTTTAGCATTTCGATCGTTTCTGGATTGATTCTAAGTCATTTCATAACAATATTCTACATTTAAACTCTTTATAATATCTAAGGATATGATTCATATGTTATTTATGAAATAAGATTGGATTATAGATTGTAGTTACGCATATAAATTGCAAATATTCAATTCTGATCATCATTTGATCATTTCGATCGTTTCTTGACTCATTCTATTTATTTAATCACAATAATCTACAATTAAACTCTTACACTGTCTATAATATGATTAATATGTAATTTTTTCATAAAGATTGGATTATACATGGTAATCACGATATAAAGTGTAAATATCGCAATTCTGAGCATCATTTGAGCATTTCGAATGTTTCTGTATTCAATCTTAGTCATTTCATAACACTAATATGCAATTAAAATCTTTATTCTGTCTAGAATCTGATTAATATGTAATTTTTTCATAAAGATTGGATTATACATGGTGATCACGCAAATGAATTGCAAATAATGCAATTCTGAGCATCATTTGAGCATTTCGAAAGTTTCTGGATTCATTCGAAGTTATTTCATCACAATAATCTCCAATTAAACTCTTTATACTGTCTAGAATTTGATTAATATGTTATTTCCTTAAAAAGATTGTATTATACATGGTTATTACGCATATAAAGTGCAAATAATACAATTCTGAGCATCATTTGAGCACTTCGATCGTTTCTGGATTCATTCTTAGTCATTTTGTCACAATAATATGCATTTAAACTCTTTATACTGTATTAAATTTGATTCAAATATTATTTATTGAAAAGATTGGATTATACAAGGCAATACGCAAGTATAGTGCAAATACTGCAATTATGACTATAGTGCAAATACTGCAATTTGCACTTTGTTTCATCACATTAATCTGTAAGTTATGCTGTCTAAAATATGATTAATATGTTACTTCTTCAAAAAGATTGAATTATATAAGGCAATTACGCAATTAAAGTGCAAATATTGTAATTCTGAGCAACATTTGAGCATTTCCATCTTTTCTGGATTCATTCTAAGTCATTTCATTGCAGTAATTTGCATTTAAACTCTTTATACCGTAAAAAATATGATTCATATATTATTTATTCAAAATGATTACATTATACAATGTAATTACGCATATAAAGTGCAAATAATGCAATTCTGAGCATCATTTGAACATTTCGATCGTTTTTGGATTCATTCTAAGTTATTTCATCACAATAATCTGTCATTAAACTCTTTATATAGTCTAGAATATGATTAATATGTTATTTATTCAAAAAGATTGAATTATACGCAGTAAGCAAATAAACTGCAAATAATGCAATTCTGAGCAACATTTGAGTATTTTAATCATTTTTGGATTCATTCTAAGTATTTCATCACAATAATCTGTAATTAAACTCTTTATACAGTCTAAAATATGATTAATATGTTATTTCTTCAAAATGATTGGATTATACTTGGTAATTACGTAAATAAAGTGCAAACAATGCAATTCTGAGCATCATTTGAGCATTTCGATCATTTTTGGATTAATTCTAAGTTATTTCATCTTAATAATCTGTAATTAAGCTCTTTATACTATGTAAAATATGATTAATATATTATTTCGTCCAAAAGATTGGATTATCATTGTAATTACCCAGATGAAGTTCAAATAATGCAATTCTGAGCATCATTTGAGCATTTCGATAGTTTCTGCATTCATTCGAAGTCATTTCATCACAATAATACGGAATTAAACTCTTTATGCAGTCTAAAATTTGATTAATATATGATATCTTCAAAAATATTGAATTATACTTGGTAATTACGCAAATAAAGCGCAAATAATGCAATTTTGATCATCAATTTAACCATGTCGATCGTTTTTGGATTCATTCTAAGTTTTTTCATCATAATAACCTGTAATTAAACACTTTATACGATCTTGAATATGATTAATATGTTATTACGTCAAAAAGAATGGACTATACAAGGTAATTACGCAAATAAATTTTAAATAATGCAATTTTGAGCATTTTGATCATTTTTGGATTCATTCTAAGTTATTTTGTCACAATAATCTGTAATTAAACTATTTATACTGTCTAGAATAAGATTAATATGTTATTTTTTCAAAGGCAAAATCAGTCATATGCCCTCCTAATTTTCTCCAATCAGCCATATACCCTCCTATTATTCTAAAATTAGTAATTTCTCCCTATGATCATCATTAGTATTGTCATTTGCCCTTTTTGTTATTTGAATGATATATTAATTCCAAATTTTATTTCTTTTAAATTTAGGAACTAAAATACACATATCCCTTCCTGTTCTGCCTCTTGAGAATAACGACTAATATTTTACAGAAAGAACGAAGATACATGTATAGAAATAAATCAACGCCAAATCAGTAATAAATATCACTAGAACCTTCCTCTTTAGAATTTCATCTCCAAAATTTATTTTGCGTCTCCAAATCTTGTAGTTTTACAAACTGAGATTATCAAAATCACAAGACTACTAATTTGTGTTCATCATCGTTAATCACCTTTTTTTTTAAGTAGAAACTCAACATTTTTGTATTTGCATGAGTGGAAGATTAAAGGTAATTGTTTGTCCTCGTGGGTTTTTTTTTTTTTTTTTGGTTGTACATTAAACTTTCAAAAGTTAAGCAATATAAATTACCTAGAACTAAGATACGGACAATCTGGTATAGGTGGGGGAGAGAAAAAAGAATACAAATGAAATCAAGTTTTGATTATAAAAGTTGCAACACTTATATTATTTTCCATATTATATGGTATCTTTCTATATAAAATGATCATCACGTGGTCAAAGGACAAAGAAGGAAGAGAAACGGAGGGGCATTTTAATCTTACATTTCAAAAATTAAATTTTTAGAATTAGTGCACCATCTAAATTAATAAAAAGGGTAAATGGCAATGATGGTTAGAAGGGTAAATTATTAATTTTAAAGGGTATATAGCTGATGTCGTCTTCTTCAAAAAGATTGAATTATACATGGTAATTATTCATAGAAAGTGCAAATATTGCAATTCTGAGCATCATTTGAGCATTTCGATCATTTTTGGATTCATTCTAAGTTATTTCATCACAATAATCTGTCATTAAACTCTTTATACTGTCTAGAATATGATTAGTATGTTATTTGTTCAAAAAGATTGAATTATACATGGTAATTACGCATATAAAGCGCAAATATTGCAATTCTGAGTATCTTTTTTAGATAAATACTAGATAGAGGCTATCTAGCAAATTACAGAGAAAAATAAAAAACGATAGAAAACTAATCTAAAAGCTGTCCACAATCAACTATCTAACAAAATTTCACAAAAAGAGTAGCCTCCTGCACAATCCATCCAGTCATGTAAAGCTTGGGAGATTCTTCTCTCATTTCTAAAAATTCTGTTATTCCTCTCTCTCCACAAATTCCAAAGTGCAGTTGCTACTATTGTTTTCTTGTATCTCGTACCAGTAGGAGTGGTGCAATTCTGAGTATCATTTTGAGCATTTCGATAGTTTCTGAATTTATTCGAAGTCATTTCATCACAATAATATGGAATTAAACTCTTTATACAGTCTAAAGTTGATTAATTTGTTATTTCGTCAAAAAGATTGGATTATACATGGTAATTATGCAAATGAAGTTCAAATAATGCAATTCTGAGCATCATTTGTGCATTTCGATCTTTTTTGGATTTATTCTAAGTTATTTCGTCACAATAATCTGTAACTAAACTCTTTATACTGTCTAGAATATGATAAATATGTTATTTATACAAAAAAGATTGAACAATACGAGGTAATTACACAAAAAAGTGCGAATATTGCAATTCTGGGGATCATTTGAGCATTTCGATGGTTATTGGATTCATTCTAAGTTATTTCATCACAATAATCTGAAATTAAACTCTTTATACAGTCTAAAATATGATTGATATATTATTTCTTCAAAAAGATTGGATTATACTTGGTAATTATGCAAATAAAATGCAAATAATGCAATTCTGAGCATCATTTGAGCATTTCGATCGTTGCTGGTTTCATCCTAAGTTACTTCATCATAATATACTGTAATTAAACTCTTTATACTATCTAGAATATGATAAATATGTTATTTCGTCAAAAAAAATGGATTATACATGGTAATTACACAAATAAAGTGCAAATAAGACAATTCTGAACATCATTTAAGCATTTCAATCGTCTCTGGATTCATTCTAAGTTAATTTCATCACAATAATCTGCATTTAAAATTTTTATAATGTTTAAAATATGATTCATATGTTATTTATTTAAAAAGATTGGATTATACATGGTAATTACGCATATATATTGCAAATACTGCAATTATGAGCATCATTTGAGTATCTCCATCGTTTCTGGATTCATTCTAAGTCATTTCATACCAATAATCGGCATTGAAACTCTTTATTCTGTCGAAAATAAGATTTGTATATTATTTATTCAAAATGATTGGACTATATAATGTAACTACGCATATAAAGTGCAAATAATGCAATTTTGATCATCATTTGAGCATTTCTATCATTTCTAGATTTATTCTATATCATTTCATCACAATAATCTGCAATTAAACTCTTTATACTATATTGAATATGATTAATATGTTATTTTTCCATAAAAAAACTAGATTATACAAGGTAACTACGCATATAAAGTGCAAATAATGCAATTCAGCATCATTTGAGCATTTCAATCGTTTCTGGATTCATTCTAAGTTATTTCTTCACAAAAATCAGCAATTAAACTCTTTATACTGTCAGAATATGATTAATATGTTATTTCTTCAAAAAGATTGAATTATACATGGTAATTACGTATAAAGTGCAAATATTGCAATTATAAGCATCATTTGAGCATTTCGATCGTTTTTGGATTCGTTCTAAGTTATTTCATCACAATAATCTGTAATTAAACTCTTTATACTGTCTAGAATATGATTCATATATAATTTCTTCAAAACGATAGAATTATACAAGGTAATTACGCATGTAAAGTGCAAATATTGCAATTCTGAGCATCATTTTGAGCATTTCGATAGTTTATGGATTCATTCGAAGTCATTTCATCACAATAATATGGAATTAAACTCTTTATACAGTCTAAAATTTGATTAATTTTTTATTTTGTCAAAAAGATTAGATTATACATGGTAATTACGCAAATGAAGTTCAAATAATGCAATTAAGAGCATCATTTGACCATTTCGATCGTTTATGGATTCATTCTAAGTTATTTCATCACAATAATCTCTCATTAAACTTTATACTGTCTAGAATACGATTAATATGTTATTTATTCAAAAAGATTGAATTATACGACGTAATTACGCAAATAAAGTGCAAATAATGCAATTATGAGGATCATTTGAGCATTTCGATCGTTTTTGGATTCATTCTTAGTTATTTCATCCCAATAATCTCTAATTAAACTCTTTATACAATCTAAAATATGATTAATGTTATTTCTTCAAAAAGATTGGATACTTGGTAATTATGCAAATAAAGTGCAAATAATGCAATTCTGAGCATCATTTGAGTATTTCGATCGTTTCAGGATTTATTCTATGTTATTTCATCTTAATATTCTGTAATTAAACTCTTTATACTATCTAGATTATGATTAATATATTATTTCATAAAAAATAATGGATTATACATGGTAATTACACAAATAAATTTCAAATAATGCAATTCTGAGCTTTATTTGAGCATTTCGATCATTTTTTGATCAATTCTAAGTCATTTCATCACAATAAACTACAATTAAACTCTTTATACTGTCTATAATATGATTAATATGTTATTTCTTCAAAAAGATTGGATTATACATGGTTATTACGCATATAAAGTGCAAATAAGGCAATTCTTAGCATCATTTGAGCATTTCGATTGTTTCTCGATTCATTCTAAGTCATTTCATCACAATAATCAGCATTTAAAATCTTTATACTGTATAAAATTTGATTCATATATTATTTATTGAAAAAGATTGGATTATACAAGGCAATTACGCATGTATAGTGCAAATATTGCAATTATGAGAATTATTTGAGCATTTCGATCATTTTTGGATTCATTCTATGTTATTTATTGGAAAAGATTGGATTATGCATAGTTATTACGCATGTAAAAAGCAAATAATGCAATTCTGAGCACCATTTGAGCATTTCGACTGTTTCTGGATTAATTCTAAGTCATTTCATCACAATAATCAGCCATTTAAACTCTTTATACTGTCTAAAATATGATTCATTTGATATTTATAGAATAAGTTTCGATTATACAAGGCAATTACTGCAATTCTGAGCATCATTTGTGCATTTTGATCGTTTCTGGATTCATTCTAAGTCTTTTCATCACAAAAATCTACACTTAAACTCTTTATATTGTCTAAAAAATGAATCATATTTCATATATTCAAAAAGATTGGATAATAAATGGTAATTATACATATAAAATGCTAATAATGCAATTCTGAACATCATTTTATTATTTCCATAGTTTCTGGATTCATTCTAAGTCATTTCATCACCAAAATCTGAAGTATGATTCTTTTTTTGGAGAGACTAGGTAGAGGCTACCTTGGAAATCAAAAAAAGAAAAAAAAAGAAAGACAGAATCTGAAGTATGATTCATTGCTTATTTATTCAAAAAGATTGGATTATACAATGTACTTCCTCTTATAAAGTTCAAATAATGCAATTCGGAGCATCATTTTAGCATTTCGATCATTTCTGGATTCATTCTAAGTCATTTCATAAAAATATTCTACATTTAAACTCTTTATAATATCTAAGGATATGATTTATATGTTATTTACAAAAAAAATTGGATTATAGATTGTAGTTTTTTTTGGACAAACTAGATAGCAGCTATCTAGGAATTATAGATTGTAGTTACGCATATAAATTGCAAATATTCAATTCTGATCATCATTTGATCATTTCGATCGTTTCTTGACTCATTCTATTTATTTAATCACAATAATTAACAATTAAATTCTTATGCTGTCTATAATAAGATTAATATGTAATTTTTTCATAAAGATTGGATTATACATGGTAATCATGATATAAATTGTAAATATCGCAATTCTGAGCATCATTTGAGCATTTCGATTGTTTCTGTTTTCAATCTTAGTCATTTCATCACACTAATATGCAATTAAACTCTTTATTCTGTCTAGAATCTGATTAATATGTAATTTTTTCATAAAGATTGCATTATACATGGTGATCACGCAAATGAATTGCAAATGATGCAATTCTGAGCATCATTTGAGCATTTCGAAAGTTTCTGGATTCATTCGAAGTCATTTCATTACAATAATCTCCAATTAAACTCTTTATACTGTCTAGAATATGATTAATATGTTATTTCCTCAAAAAGATTGTATTATACATGGTTATTACGCATATAAAGTGCAAATAATACAATTCTGAGCATCATTTGAGAACTTCGATCGTTTCTGAATTCATTCTTAGTCATTTTGTCACAATAATATGCATTTAAACTCTTTATACTGTATAAAATATGATTCAAATATTATTTATTGAAAAGATTGGATTATACAAGGCAATACGCAAGTATAGTGCAAATACTGCAATTATGACTATAGTGCAAATACTGCAATTTGCACTTTGTTTCATCACAATAATCTGTATTTTATGCTGTCTAAAATATGATTAATATGTTACTTCTTCAAAAAGATTGAATTATACAAGGCAATTACGCAATTAAAGTGCAAATATTGTAATTCTGAGCAACATTTGAGCATTTCGATCTTTTCTGGATTCATTCTAAGTCATTTCATTGCAGTAATTTGTTTTTAAACTCTTTATACATTCAAAAATATGATTCATATATTATTTATTTAAAATGATTGCATTATACAAGGTAATTACGCATGTAAAGTGCAAATAATGCAATTCTGAGCATCATTTGAACATTTCGATTGTTTTTGGATTCATTCTAAGTTATTTCATCACAATAATCTGTCATTAAACTCTTTATATAGTCTAGAATATGATTAATATGTTATTTATTCAAAAATATTGAATTATACGAAGTAATTACGCAAATAAACTGCAACTAATGCAATTCTGTGCAACATTTGAGCATTTTAATCATTTTTGGATTCATTCTAAGTATTTCATCACAATAATCTGTAATTAATCTCTTTATACAGTCTAAAATATGATTAATATGTTATTTCCTCAAAATGAATGAATTATACTTGGTAATTACGTAAATAAAGTGCAAACAATGCAATTCTGAGCATCATTTGAGCATTTCGATCATTTTTGGATTAATTCTAAGTTACTTCATCTTAATAATCTGTAATTAAGCTCTTTATACTATGTAAAATATGATTAATATATTATTTCGTCAAAAAGATTGGATTGTCATTGTAATTACCCAGATGAAGTTCAAATAATGCAATTCTGAGCATCATTAGAGCATTTCGATAGTTTCTGGATTCATTCGAAGTCATTTCACCACAATAATACGGAATTAAACTCTTTATGCAGTCTAAAATTTGATTAATATATGATTTCTTCAAAAATATTGAATTATACTTGGTAATTACGCAAATAAAGCGCAAATAATGCAATTTTGATCATCATTTTAACCATGTCGATCGTTTTTGGATTCATTCTAAGTTTTTTCATCATAATAACCTGTAATTAAACACTTTATACAATCTTGAATACTATGATCATCATTAGTATTGTCATTTGCCCTTTTTGTTATTTGAATGATATATTAATTCCAAACTTTATTCTTTTAAATTTAGGAACTAAAATACCCCTATCCCTTCCTGTTTTGCCTCTTGAGAATAACGACTAATATTTTACAGAAAGAACGAAGATACATGTATGGAAATAAATCAACGCCAAATCAGTAATAAATATCACTAGAACCTTCCTCTTTAGAATTTCATCTCCAAAATTTATTTTGCGTCTCCAAATCTTGTTGTTTTACAAACTGAGATTATCAAAATCACAAGACTACTAATTTGTGTTCCTCATCGTTAATCACCTTTTTTTTTAAGAAGAAACTCAACATTTTTGTATTTGCATGAGTGGAAGATTAAAGGTAATTGTTTATCCTCGTGGTTTTTTTTTGTACATTAAACTTTCAATAGTTAAGCAATATAAATTACCTAGAACTAAGATACGGACAATCTGGTATAAGTGGGGGAAAGAAAAAAGAAATACAAATGAAATCAAGTTTTGATTAAAAAAGTTGCAACACTTTTATTATGTTCCATATTATATGGTATCTTTCTATATAAAATGATCATCACGTGGTCAAAGGACAAAGAAGGAAGAGAAACGGAAGGGCATTTTAATCTTACATTTCAAAAATTAAATTTTTAGAATTAGTGCACCATCTAAATTAATAAAAAGGGTAAATGGCAATGATCGTTAGAAGGGTAAATTATTAATTTTTAAGGGTATAAGGCTGATTTCGTCTTCTTCAAAAAGATTGAATTATACATGGTTATTATTCATATAAAGTGCAAATATTGCAATTCTGAGCATCATTTGAGCATTTCGATCATTTTTGGATTCATTCTAAGTTATTTCATCACAATAATCTGTAATTAAACTCTTTATACTGTCTAGAATATGATTAGTATGTTATTTGTTCAAAAAGATTGAATTATACATGGTAATTACGCATATAAAGTGCAAATATTGCAATTCTGAGTATCATTTTGAGCATTTCGATAGTTTCTGGATTTATTCGAAGTTATTTCATCACAATAATATGGAATTAAACTCTTTATACAGTCTAAATTTGATTAATTTGTTATTTCGTCAAAAAGATTGGATTATACTTGGTAATTATGCAAATGAAGTTCAAATAATGCAATTCTGAGCATCATTTGTGCATTTCGATCTTTTTTGGATTTATTCTAAGTTATTTCATCTCAATAATCTGTAATTGAACTCTTTATACTGTCTAGAATATGATTAATATGTTATTTATACAAAAAAAGATTGAACTATACGAGGTAATTACACAAATAAAGTGCAAATATTGCAATTCTGGGGATCTTTAGAGCATTTCGATGGTTTTTGGATTCATTCTAAGTTATTTCATCGCAATAATCTGAAATTAAACTCTTTATACAGTCTAAAATATGATTACTATATTATTTCTTCAAAAAGATTGGATTATACTTGGTAATTATGCAAATAAAATGCAAATAATGCAATCTGATCATCATTTGAGCATTTCGATCGTTTCTGGTTTCATTCTAAGTTACTTCATCATAATATACTGTAATTAAACTCTTTATACTATCTAGAATATGATTAATATGTTATTTCGTCAAAAAAAAGGATTATACATGGTAATTACACAAATAAATTTCAAACAATGCTTTTTTGAGCATCATTTGAGCATTTCGATTGTTTTTGGATCAATTCTAAGTTATTTCATCACAATAATCTGTACTTAAACTCTTTATACTGTCAAGAAATATGATTAATATGTTATTTCTTCAAAAAGATTGAATTATACATGGTAATTACTAACATAAAGTGCAAATATTGCAATGCTGAGCATCATTTGAGCATTTCGATCATTTCTGGTTTTATTCTAAGTCATTTCAACCCAATAATCTGCATTTAAACTCTTTATTTCGTCAAAAATATCATTATATATTATTTATTCAAAATGATTGGATTATACAAGGTAATTACTTATATAAATTGCAAAAAATGCAATTCTAATCATCAGTTGAACAGTTCGATCATTTATGGATTCATTCTAAGCCATTTCATCACAATAATCTGCAACTAAACTCTTTATATTGTCTACAAAAATGATTCATATGTTATTTATTAAAAGAGATTGGATTATACATGGTAATTATACATAAAAAGTGCAAATAATGCCATTCTTAGAATGATTTTAGCATTTCGATCGTTTCTGAATTCTATCTTAGTCATTTCATCACAATAATCTTGTTTTAAACTATTTATACACTCTAAAATA
Organism: Rhynchospora pubera; assembly: GCA_028095005.1. NCBI lineage: Eukaryota > Viridiplantae > Streptophyta > Magnoliopsida > Poales > Cyperaceae > Rhynchospora > Rhynchospora pubera. Next base: position 152,527,036 of record CM051462.1, on the reverse strand, counting down.
TGATTCATATGTTATTTATTCAAGAAGATTGGATTATACTAGGTACTTATGCATATAATGTTCAAATAATGCAATTCTGAGCATCATTTGAGCATTTCACTCGTTTCTGGATTCATTCTAAGTCATTTCATAACAATATTCTACATTTAAACTCTTCATAATGTCTAGGATATTATTCATATGTTATTTATGAAAAAAAGATTAGATTATACATGGTAATTACGCATATAAATTGCAAATAATGCATTATGAGCATAATTTGAGTATTTCGATTGTTTCTGGATTCATTCTAACTCTTTATACTGTCTAGAATATGATTAATATGTAATTTTTTAATAAAGATCGGATAATACATGGTAATCACGCATATAAAGTGCAAATAATGCAATTCTGAGCATCATTTGAGCATTTCGATTGTTTCTGTCTTAATTCTAAGTCATTTCATCACACTAATCTGCAATTCAACTCCTTATATTGTCTATAATCTGATTATTATGTTATTAATTCAAAAAGATTACATTATACAAGGTAATAACGCAATTAAACTCTTTATACTGTCTAGAGTATGATTCATATGTTATGTATTAAAAAAGATTGGATTATACATGGTAATTGCTCACATAAAGTGCAAATAATGCAATTTTGAGTATCATTTGGGTATTTCGATCGTTTCTGGATTCATTCTAAGTCATTTAATCACAATAATATGCAATTAAACTCTGTATAATGTCTAGAATATGAGTAATAAGCAATGTTTTCATAAATATTGGATTATACATGTTAATCACGCATATAAAATGCAAATAATTTAATTCTGAGCATCATTTGAGCATTTCGATCGTTTCTGCATGCATTCTAAGTCATTTCATAACAATAATCTACATTTAAACTCTCAATAATGTCTTGGATATGATCCATATGTTATGTATTAAAAAAGATTGGATTATACTTGGTAATTACGTATATAAAGTGCAAGTAATGCAATTCTGAGCATCATTTGTGCACGTCGATCGTTTCTGAATTCATTCTAAGTCATTTAATCACAAAAGCCTGCAACTAAACTATTTATACAGTCTAGAATATGATTAATATGTAATTTTTTCATAAAGATTGGATTATACATGGTAATCACGCAAATAATCAAATAATGCAATTATGAGCATCATTTGAGCATTTCGATGGTTTCTGGATTCATTCTAAGTTATTTCATAAAAATAATCTGTATTAAACTCTTTATACTGTCTAAAATATGATTAACAAGTTTTTTCTTCAAAAATATTTGAATTATACGAGGTAATTATGCAAATAAAGTGCAAATAATGCAATTCTGAGCATCATTTGAGCATTTCGATCGTTTTTGGATTCATTTTAAGTTATTTCATCACAATAATCTGGAATTAAATTCTTATACAGTCTAAAATATGATTAATATGTTATTTCTTCAAAAAGATTGGATTATACTTGGTAATTACGCAAATAAAATGCAAATAATGTAATTCTGAGCGCCATTTGAGCATTCCGATCATTTTTGGATTCATTCTAAGTTATTTCATCATAATAATCTGTAATTAAACTCTTTATACTATCTAGAATATGAATAATATGTTATTTCATGAAAAAGATTGGATTATACATTGTAATTACGAAAATGAAGTTGAAATAGTGCAATTCTGAGCATCATTTGCGCATTTTGATCGTTTTTGGATTTATTCTAAGTTATGTCATCACAATAATTTGTAATTAAACTCTTTATACTGTCTAGAATATGATTAATATATTATTTCTTCTAAAATATTAAATTATATAAGGTAGTTACGTATATAAATTGCAAAATATTGCAATTCTGAGCATCATTTTGAGCATTTCGATATTTTCTGGATTCATTCGAAGTCATTTCATCACAACAATATGGAATTAAAGTCTTTATACAATCCAAAATTTGATTAATATGTTATTCCTTCAAAACGATTGGTTTACACTTGGTAATTACGCAAATAAAGTGCAAATAATGCAATTCTGAGTATCATTTGAGCATATGATAATTTTTGGATTCATTCTAAGTTATTTTATCATAATATTCTGTAATTAAAATATTTACTGTCTGAAAGAATGGATTAAACATGTTAATTACACAAATAAATTTCAAATAATGCAACTCTGAGCATCATTTGAGCATTTCCATCGTTTCTGGATTCATTCTAAGTCATTTCATCACCACAATCTGCATTTAAACTATTTATACCGTCTGAAATATGATTCAATGCTTATTTATTTAAAAGGTTTGGATTATACAAGGTACTTACGCATAAAAAGCTCAAATAATGCAATTCGGAGCATTATTTGAGCAGTTCGATCTTTTTGGATTCATTCTGAGTCATTTAATAACTATATTCTACATTTAAACTCTTAATAATATCTAGGATATGATTCATATGTTATTTATGGAAAAAAATTGAATTATAGATGGTAATTACGCATATAAATTGCAAATAATGCAATTCTGACAATCATTTTATCATTTCGATCGTTTCTGGATTCATTCTAAGTCATTTAATCACAATAATCGACAATTAAACTCATACCGTCTAGAAAATGATTAATATTTAATTTTTTCATAAAGATTGGATTCAAGGTAATCAAGCATATAAAGTGTAAATAATGCAATTCTGAGCATCTTTTGAGCATTTCGATCGTTTCTGTTTTAATTCTTAGTCATTTCATCACACTAATATGCAATTAAACTCTTTATTCTGTCTAGAATTTGATTAATATATAATATTTTATAAAGATTGGATTATACATGGTAATCACGCATATAAAGTAGAAATAATGCAATTCTCAGCATTTTTTGTGCATTTCGATCATTTCTAGATTCATTCTTAGTCATTTCATGACACCAATCTGCCATTAAACTCTTTATTCTGTCTAGAATATGATTAATATGTAAGTAATTCAAAACGATTGGATTATACATGGTAACTACGCATATAAAGTGCAAATAATGCAATTCTGAGCATCATTTGAGCACTTCGATCGTTTCTGGATATGAGTCATTTCGTCACAATAATCTGCATTAAAACTCTTTATACTGTATAAAATATGATTCATATGTTATTTATTGAAAAATATTATATTATACAAGGTAATTACGCATGTATATTGCAAATATAGCAATTATGAGAATCATTTGAGCATTTCGATCATTTTTAAATTCATTCTAAGTTATTTCATCATAATAATCTGTAATTAAACTCTTTATGCTGCATAGAATATGATTAATACGTTATTTATTCAAAAAGATTGAATTATACAAGGTAATTACGCAAATAAAGCGCAAATAATGCAATTCTGAGCTTCATTTGAGCATTTCGATAGTTTCTGGATTAATTCGAAGTAATTTCATCACAGTAATCTGCAATTAAACACTTTATACTGTCTAGAATATGATTAATATGTTATTTCTTCTAAAAGATTGGATTATACATGGTTATTACGCTTATGAAGTGCAAATAATGCAATTCTGAGCATCATTTGAGCACTTTGATTGTTTCTGGATTCATTCTCAGTCATTTCATCACAATAATATGCATTTAAACTCTTTATACTGTATAAAATATGATTCATATGTTATTTATTAAAAAAGATTGGATTATACAAGGCAATTACACATGTATAGTGCAAATATTGCAATTATGAGAATGATTTGAGCATTTCGATGGTTTTTTTATTCATTCTAAGTTATTTCATTATAATAATCTGTAATTAAACTCTTTATGCTGTCTAGAATATGATTAATATGTTATTTACTCAAAAAGATATAATTCTACATGGTAATTACGCATATAAAGTGCAAATAATGCAATTCTGAGCATCATTTGAGCACTTTGATCTTTTCTGGATTCATTTTAAGTCATTTCGTCAGAATAATCTGTATTTAAACTCTTTATACTGTATAAAATATGATTCAAATATTATTTATCAAAAATATTTGATTATACAAGGCAATACGCAAGTATAGTGCAAATACTGCAATTATGAGAATTATTTGAGCATTTCGATTGTTTTTGGATTTATTCTAAATTATTTTCATCACAATAATCTGTAATTAAACTCTTTATACTGTCTAAAATATGTTTAAAAATTTTTTTCTTCAAAAAGATTGAATTATACGAGGTAATTACGCAAATAAAGTGCAAATATGCAATTCTGAGCATCATTTGAGCATTTCGATTGTTTCTGGATTCATTCTAAGTCACTTAATCAGAATTATCTGCAATTTAACTCTTTATACTGTCTAGAGTATGATTATATACTGTCTAGAATATGATTAATATGTTATTTCATCAAAAAGTTTGAATTATACAAGGTAATTACGCATATAAAGTGCAAAGAATACAATTCTGAGTATCATTTGAGCATTTCGATCGTTTCTGGATTCATTTTAAATTATTTCATTACAATAATCTCCATTTATACTCTTTGTACTTTATAAAATATGATTCATATATTATTTATTCAAAATGATGGAATTATACAAGGTAATTACGCATACAAAGTGCAAATAATGCAATTCTTAGCATCATTTGAGCATGTTGATATTTTCTGGTACATTCTAAGTTATTTCATCACTATAACCTACATTTAAAATCTTTATAGTATCTAGATTATGATTCATATGTTTATTATTCAAAAAGATTGGATTATACATTGTAATTGTGCATATAGAATTCAAATAACGCAATTCTGAACATCATTTGAGCATTTCGATCGTTTCTGGATTCATTTTAAGTAATTTCATAACAATAATTTACATTTAAACTCTTTATACTCTCTAGATTATGATTCATATATATATAGAGGGGTGATAAAATACACTCTGGTGTACGGATCGTCCTCATACACCAGAGTCGTTTTTGAAATCCAAAAATCAAACGGTCGATCCGAACCGTTCAACTTGTTCTCCATATTGAAAAAACTCTCGGAGACCAAATTTTATATTTTTTCGAATTTTTTAGCTATATATTATGATATTTTCAAATTGGAGGGCCTGAAATACTCCAATTGTAGTGTTTTTTGAAAATATCATAATATAGAGCAAAAAAATTCGAAAAATGGTAAAATTTGGTCTCCGAGAGTTTTTCAATATGGAGAATAACTTGAACAGTTTGGATCGACTGTTTGATTTTTGGATTTCATAAACGACTCTGGTGTACGGGAGACGATCCATACACCAGAGTGTATTTTATCAATCCACTATATATATATATATATATATATATATATATATAGGCTAAATTAGACTCCAGCACATAGGATATCTGTGTGCTCCAGTTTTTTAACCGTCGGATCTAAAATCGAAAGGCTCAGATCAAAGCGCTCGAAGTCCCATTTTCTATCTTCGCTTCTCCGTTATTTCTCGTCCGTTAGTATTATTCGATCGGAAAAATAAATTGAAAAAAGAACACGAAGAGACCTTTCTCTTCTCTTCCCAATCGAAATCAAGCCAACTAGCTGCTCCACCTCATCCCTCTCTCTCTCTCTCTCATTCCATAAGCAAATCGAAGAGAAAATAAAGCTCCGATGAGTCCCGTCGAAACCCTAGCTATTCTCGTCTCTCTCCTCTACATATCCGCTCAATCAACACTGATCCTTCGAAACCCTAGAATCTCCATCCTCTTTGAGAACGGTGACCAATTCCGTCGACAATCAAAGAATTCATTCCGTCATCGTCGACTTGGAGGAGCCTCAATCCATTCGCCGAACGGCCAGGTGTCCATTCTCTAAGATGTAAAATTTGAGGGGTATTCAATTGATATGATTTGTCGAGACACCTACACAAGGCTCTCTCTAGGTAAAACTCTAAATGTTGACATTCGCTGGTACTGAGTGTATTGTTCAAGTGGTACCAGTTGAAACAATGTCCATAATTTTTAGTCTCTCTTTCTCAGTCATTATCTTTCGTCAGTTGTATATACACAAGGGTTGGGGGCTACTATCAATTAGTTTAGCTTTAATCGAAATGCAGGTTCAGTGATGTAAATGTGCTTCTATAACTTTATTGATGTCTATGTACTTTCTCTTGTGGAGATTTGTTTTGAATAAATTGCTGTAGGTTTACCAGACCAAATAGGTTGGATAAAATTGTAATAGATTCACCGATTCCAATTGAGCAAATGGTCCCATGAGTCATGCCATCTTTATTTAAACAAGTTGGTTAAATTAGATAATTCGTCGATTTTTCTGTATGTCACAAGCTCAACCTTTCTCCCCTACTTTCATTTTTGTACAATTATTGTTCATGTTCTGTTCAATTTGTAAATTTGTGTTATGATTTTGTTCAATTTTATTTTCGTTCATATTATGCTTAATACAAGCAATTAGACGTTGGATTCATTTACACACTGCATGGGTTCCATTTAAAAAGAGGGTCCGAGTGTCAGAATAGGATAATATTGATATTTAATTAATAGGACAGCTTAACATTGCAAACACAGTAGCTATATGATAGTTTTTATTTAATAGGTTAAACAACTTTAATTGTTTGAGAGTGTCATAACAGTAGTAGCTACTGGTAACGTTATAAAGGTGAGTTATAGTTGTATAAACCCAGTAAAAGAATAGTTCAAATTCTTATTTATCTTTTTGAATTGTTAAAAATAAAAGAGCATGTATTGTCAGTACCATTGCTTGAAAGCAAACGGTACCATTGATACTGTGCAGTTTGGAATACTCATTCCTGATTACACAGATTTGTTACTGTACAGTTTGGTCGAATGTAATAATTTCTAATTTTTCATTATATAACAGTAAAGTAATTGTAGTTCCAATAAAGAAAATTGACTAAATGTAATAGTTTTGTTGCTTTACAGAACCAACAATGGTGATCATAACCGAGGCCAATGAAGGTGCACCTTCGACAGATGACATTGAGATCGCCACATGAACATTTAGACTTGGCTCCCTTCGTTGGAAAAGAATTCATCATGTCATTATTGTTGTTATAATGTCCTTATTGTTGACCATTTTTGTTACTCTTTTTTTTTTCTTTTAGGATAAGTCTGATGAAATTGTACTTTTTATTACCATTTTTATTTTGCTTTGATCAACTAGCTGTCTCAATGCATTCCTGTATATTCTGCAATTTGTATGCCATTTAGGATCTATTTAAGCATGTATGCAAGCTAGATTTTTTAGCCCATACGCTGGTTCCATGTACCAAATGTGAATTAGGTACAGAGGTAATACCATATACCAACGTGATTTGGTTTATAATTGTTGGGTACTGAGTACATGGGTACCAACGTGATTTAGGTACTGGATACTAGGTACATGAAAACGTGGATTACATAGTGATTACATGGTACCAACTGCAAGGGTGGGTACTAGAAACTGGATACAACAAAATTGAAGGATAACTAGCATCCATTTATTCTGACAGAATTGAAAGAAACAAGCATGCATTAAAATTAAAAGAAATAGTATAAACAAAATTTACCAAATCACATAGATTACAAACAAAGTTTACCAAAATATACGCAGTTTGGATGCCTCTGTATAGAGGGTACCACTGTGATAGATACTAGAAAAATGCATTGGAATGAATAAAAGATACTAGGGAAAAATAAATAAATCAGTGCATTAAGCTCAGTAAAATTTGTTTTAAAAATTACAAAAAATAAAATAAAATCCCAAAAATAACAAGGAACTGATAACAAAATCAATTATTGAAGATAGAACCAATATTTTTAATTCAAAAGTAAATGTTTGTTTCTAGCATCAAATTTCAGTACATCAAAATGACCAATCAATAGTTTGTTTCCAGTACATCAAAATGAAAACAGATCAATAGTTAGTTTCCTAGTTAGTCAGCATCCTAATTCTAGCAAATTCTGAGTTGCCTCTCTTGGCATAATAAGAGTTGCCTTTGTTGCTTTTTTATTTGTCCTTTTCTTCCTGCGATAAATTAAAGAAAAAAAGAAATAAATGAAGTTACTCTAGTAAGTAGGATTACATCTAAACAAACTGTTACTGAATGCTAACTCAATTAACTAAATTTACCTCTTTCTACTTCTAGTTCTGATAAACCAGCAATTCATAGCAGGATCAAGCACAAAACAATTAGTCCTTCAATAGGCTGTCAATAGGTAAATATGCCACCTTGACTAATTGATATTTTTTTACTGGATTTATACAACTATAACTCACCTTTATAACGTTGCCAGTATACTCAAGTTTGCTTGAAGTGTCACAACTCAAATTGGTTGCATAATTGGCACAACCCAAATTGTGTGAACTTTAACAAATTAAAATCAGTACATAAAATTAAACAATTATCGTCAACAAAATCTAGGATTTTTGAGGAATAGTTCGAAAACTGATTGCAGTCATATAGCACATGAAAATCCAGCAATACTATTTAACATAAATTTGGATGGTTGTGTGGCATTACCTTTGATGGCACAAGTTGAGAAATGCTTGGTGAACAGCCGGCTTTGTCGTTCTTTACATCTTTTCAACTATTAGTCTATTAGTGTTATCAACTATTAGTTCAAACTACAAGAAAAAAGACCTTATAAACCAAATTTGCAAATCGAGTGTCAGTAAATCAAATTCGAAAAAAACTGAAAGATACTTTTGAAAGTAAACTTCAAATTCGAGTGTCAGGTAACCAAAGATTTCAAGTAAATAAAACTGAAAGATGCTTTCGAGAGGTTGCTTACAGATTTGAAGCCGACTTTCGTCAAACTAGGGTTTTCGTTTTCGAAGCGTGAGAGAAAGAGAGAGAGGGGGGGGGGGGGAGATCGAGCTGCTTCATTTTTTTCCCCTCAGCGATCTATCGCTTGATTTCGATCGGAAGCAAGGAGGAGAAGCTAGGTTTTCTCTTCTCCACTAGAGAGAGAGAGACCGAAGAGAAGAGAAAGGTCTCTTCTTTTTCTTTTTTCAATTTATTTTCCGATCGAATAATACTAACGGACGATAAATAACGGAGAAGCGAAGACAGAAAACGGAACTTCGAGCGCTTCGATCTAAGCCTTTCGATTTTAGATCCGACGGTTAAAAGACTGGAGCACACAGGCCTCCTATGTGCTGGAGTCTAATTTATCCTATATATATATATATATGTATATATATAGATAGGCTAAATTAGACTCCAGCCTATAAGGGCCTTGTGTGCTCCAGTTTTTTAACCGTCCGATCTGAAATCCAAAGGCCTAGATTCAAGCGCTGGAGGAGAGTTGAATTGTCGCCTCTCTATTGAACTTCCGTTAGTTCCGTTAGATGGCTTCTCTGTTTGTCTGTTCAGATCGGGGAAAAACAAAAACAAGATTTTCTAAAACTGCTGTTTTTGAACGGTTTAGAACTAATTAGATTAATGATTTTCTAAAATTTCAAAAAATACTTAAAAATTTCGAAAAAATATAAAATTTGATCTGCATGGAGATTTCAAAAGGGAGATCGTATTAGACGGTTTGGATCGGTCATTTTGAACTAAATTTTGAAATTTTGAACGCGACTCACGGACCTTTTAGTGAGTTGCAACTCACCATAGCAAAATCCTATATCAGTATCAGTATTATAAATAAAGAAGCGTGGGTGTCAGATTTCACACGGTTAAAATTAGACCGACACGGGAATCGGCCATCTAATTTGGGATGAAAATTTTTTCGCTTCTTATGGTATAAATTTGGTGTTGCGGGTATAATAAAGGGAAAAATGACCCGTTTTGTGAAAATTCGTGTAATTAGTTTCGCAAATTTTTGTTTTTAATTATTGCGTCCCTTTTTTACCAAAGTGTGGAGTTTCCTTTTAGAGAGTCAAAAACTCTAGGGATGTGTTTGGATAGGCCGGGAATAGAGAATAGGAATAAGAAATTTCGGTTTGCGTGTTTATTCTTATTTTTGTGCAACCCAAACAACATAAGAATAAGGAATAAGGGTCCTTATTCCTATACTAACAAAACCATGGTATAAGAATAAGGAATAAGGATAAGCACGCAAACCGAAATTTCTTATTCCTATTCCCTATTCCCGGCTTATTCCGTTGCATCCAAACACACCCTAGATCTGTCCTTTGTCCGTCCTCCTCCTTCAACCGGCTGCACCTCTCTTCATTGTTGCCACAAGCCTCCCCGCATAGCCACCGACTGACCGACATCCAGCCTCGAGCCTCCGACTTCCCCATATTGTCTTCACTGAGTTTGCTCTCCTCACCTCTGAATCGTCCCTGATTCTATCCTCCAAATCCGGCCGCCCCCAACTTCCCTGCTATGTCAGGTGCCACCACAGGCCGAGAGTGGGCCCAATCCGATCGTCCCCTCTTCGCCTGTTCTTCGTCGTCTCTCGATCGACTGCGACATCTACGATATTCAAGTTTGAAATATTCTTACTTAAGCATCTTATTGTTTGTACCGATTTGTTGAGATTTGATTTTGTATAGAAAAATTTAACCTCTAATTCTAATATTTTTTGGATTTTGGATTTTGGATTTTGTATTTTTATATTTTTTTTCTGTAATCGGTCAAAAATAATCGGTTTCCTTCTTAGTTCAATTTTCTTTTACAATTTTTCAACGTTTGTTAAAATTTCTTATTTTCCTAACAGTTTCATGCACAAATTACAACAAGAGAGCTTGATAGGATATTAATTATAAATCTGAGCTATAAATTGTTGTCGTAATAATACATGTTATTTGAAATACCCAAAACTCAACATTTTGTCCCTTTTTCATTATTTTAAAAAACTGAGCTTTTTGTCCCTTTCTAATTATTTTTCTGTATTACAAATTTATTTTAAGAAACTGAACTTTTTGTATTAAAATTAGTCATCTTTGATAGGTTTTGTGCAATTTGATTTTTTTTTTCAAACTTTATTCTCCACATCTACGTGTAAAAATGAGAATACAACATCTCCAATCAGTTAAATAAAATAAAATGTCCTTATATACTGAGTAAATCTATTGTGAACCATGATGCATAGAAAGTTCGGTGCTCCATGACCGTTTTGGTTGGTAGTTCTACAAATTATCAATTTAATTCAACCAACTCAATCTATATATTGAAATCTCATAGAAAACAAAATTTTTTCAATTTTTTTTACTTTTTTCGATCTTTTTTAAAACTTATCATTTTTTGCTACAAATTAGTGTATTTTGTGGCAAAAAGTGACAAGGTTTAAAAAATTCAAAAAAAAAGTAAAAAATTTAAAAAATTGTAAAATTTTGTTTGCTATGAGATTTCAATATATAGATTGGATTGGCAAATTTAGATTTCTCATTTACAAAATTACCGATCAAAACGATCATGGTGCACGAAATCCTCTAAGCATCATTTGTTCACAATAGAAATTCTCCTTATATATTAGATACGTATATATACATGTCGAAGAGGCACAAAGTTCATATGTGAAATATTTCATTAACAACATTCTGGGACAATTGTATCAATTATTATTGTTTTTTTATATTTATTTATGAATTCAATATATTTTGGAAACCGAAGAGCCATGACAGCTCATACGTAATTGTCATTGCTTCTCCTAAATCGATACTACATTTAATTGCTATAACATATGCAATAAATTTGCTTGAATGAATTTAATAATGATGAAAGTCGAAAAGTCATTGCTATTCCTATGTATATATATGTGTGACGTGTGTGGCTAAGAGTTCAGATTTTACAGCAATCTTTAAGCATATTTTCTTCTGTATAAGGTAGGTCATTATTTGTCATTGGCTCTATCTAGCTACATCCCTTACATTCATTGGTTATCAGATTTCTTTTATTTCCATTTCCGCTAAAATTTGTACAGGGCCCAAATTTCATATCTCAACCTATGTAATTTCTAATTTCTTTATTTTTCTGAATATTTATTTGAGAAAACTATTGCTTGCAAATAATTCTTTGCAATGAAACATGTTCAGACAATCCTAAGAAGGATTGAATTGATTTTGAATTCCTTAATTTCAACTGTAAGTTAAACATTGAAGGTGAAATGGCGATGGATTTTGGAGAAATGTGCCCCACATGAAAGTTTCCAACAACAGATCAGATAGTACATGGTCTAATACACGAAGTAAGATCAAACTTTTATTTTTTGTTTCAAAGAGATAAATCAATAAATTACTTTTTTTTTATATATTTTTGTACAAACTGAAGTGATTTTAGAGGATGCATGTCAATTATTTTTAGATATATTTCAATAAATTGCTCCTCCCTCCTTCCCCTACAAAACCCTCCTGTGGAAATCAAGGTGAGCAACAGGTCCATTTGGTTCTAGCAAGGCAAATTTTATTTTTGAATTATTTTTTATGTATTGTAAAATTATTTCTCCTTTATTTTGTCCTTTTTATAATCTGTTAGATTAAAAAACTGAATTTTTTGTATTAAAATTTGGCATCTTTGGTCGGAGAAGTATCCTCTGTATTCAAAAAGAAGGCACTGCCATATCTTAAGGACCAGTTATGATTTATTTCTTTGCCTTTGTAATTTTATTTATTATCTTTTTTGGTCTATTTTTAAGTTCATGTATTTCCTTTCCATTGTGATTCGGTGTTCTATATAAACAATTGAGTACGTATAGAATCTCTCTCAGGAGCTTCAGAAGAAGCTAATCCTCAGTAATTATTTCTTATCCAAAATAGGCCACTTCGGTTAATCGTCAATTTTTTTATTGATATTTTTAGGTTTGGTCATAGGAACTTTAAGAGATAGATTATGCACAAGACTTCAAGATGATGCTATCAAATGCTATACAAGACTATAATTTGGAAACAAATTTAGGTACCATTTTGATTTGGTGCAAGGAGAGATGTGAGAACATGGCTGATTTGATACTGATTTAAACATAGCGAAAAAGCAATTATTATTTTTTGTAATTTCAATTGGGAATGAAATGATCAAAACATCTCAGGCAATCCTGATGACAAGGTATATTTCTATGTGAATGATTTTTCAAAATTGAGTAATTCTATGTTATCACTAACGACATTTAAATGCTCTATACTAAAATAATATACTGGCATCATGCATTAACGCGAGAGAGCACATGTTTGAAATAGACTTAAGAAGATGACTGAAAGGATTTGAGATAAGAAGAATGTTGTAGGATGGCAATTACTTATTTCATGATGTATGGCGACCTTGAAGCTTATGACATGACTAGGCTGATGTGTGTAGACTATACGGTATGTTGCTCTATCAACTAATTTTGACTTTTTATCTTCTCGGTGTCAGCCATATTGTTAAACTATGCACCATGATGAATTTGAATAAATATGATTATGAAGTATATATATTTTTCTCTTTCTGGTCAGATCTAACGTAGTTAAAACTTAAAACTTTTCTCTTTCAATACTATATCAAATGAAATTATATATTTTAGATTTGGAGAATTTTAGATATGAGCATGACGAGTAGATTCTGGATTTTGCTTAATAATTTTGAGGAAATTCTTTTCTGCTTTGAGTAATATAGGTGTTCTTGAATCCTCCTCTGGGAAAATTCCTTTGAATTTACTAATGGTTGATTGTGACATTGAGCTGATGAAAATGATAAGGAGAAAAAGAAAGATAAAGAGGAAAGAAGGGACGAAGATTTGCTTTGTGTAGTGGTATTTGCCACCTGACCATAAAAAAAAAAGAGGGAAGGAGGGTGGTGCAGGTGCTGTACGTCAGATAGTGAATTATGTAATCGGCAGGGGGAGCCTAGCTCTGAATCCTTCAACGCCCTGAGGTGGGAGATGGTGCCAAAGAGCATGAGAGGGGTCACAATGGCCAAAAGGTAGAGATGTTGTACTAAGGTTTTTAATCATATTCTTTCTGTTAGACTATTGGTCAATTTGTCAATATTTTTTTGTTCTGTATGATGTTCTACCGAAAATTGTTATGAATTTGAGGGATGTTTTTTTTCCCATAAATAATTATATTAATATGTATATTAATATTAACAACATAATGCATTTTTTCTGGACATCATTGGTTATCTATACCGCATAATTTTTAAAAAAATTTCAACTTTCCTATGTTCACATTTTATAATTATATCTCATGTCGTCACCTTTACAATTAATATTAATTTTTTTACTGTTGTAATAGATTAACACACACTAAGATTCGCAAATTTATCATATTTTACTTTTTAATTAATTTTATATTCATATATCGAGCGAAGCTCGATTTTCCCACCTAGTATATATTAAGATAGATTGGATTATACATGCTAATTACGCATATAAAGTGCAAATAATGCAATTCCGAACATCATTTTAGTATTTCGATCGTTTATGGATTTATTCTAAGTCATTTCATCACAATAATATGCAATTAAACTCTTTATACTCTCTAAAATATGATTCATATGTTATTTATTCAAAAAAATTGGATTATACATGGTAATTACGCATATAAAATGTAAATAATGCAATCATTTGAGCCTTATAATTACACATTCTTATCCAGTGATTTGAGTTGGCGCATGTCTTTGTACGATGGTGTCGAAATGCACTTAAATTGGCTATTAATACCCCATTTTTTTTTCTATACTGTTATAATTCGGTGAAAAAATGACTTTTTAATTAGAGTATTTGTTATGTCTAATGTGTTAGGCAGTAACTACTCGGTAGCCTTTTTGGAACTTTATATGTAAGAATGCTTTATTAGTGGTAAGCCTACGTGCATTTTCGCTTCAAGAAAAAAAAAACTAGAGTATTTGTTTTAATTGAAATTTGGAATTGCTTTTATTCATACAATTTTTTTTATCATAGCTCAGTTCAGTAGTGTTAGTGCATCAACTTTTCTACTTCATGCCACAACTCTTTTTTTTTCTTATTTGTTTAAGATGTTTTGATAGTTAATGTTTTAATTGAAATTTGGAAGTGCTTTTATTCATACAATTTTTTTTTATCATAGCTCAGTTCAGTAGTGTTAGTGCATCAACTATTCTACTTCATGTCACAACTCTTTTTTCTTATTTGTTTAAGATGTTTTGATAGTTAATGTTTTTAATTAATAGTCATTAATGAAGTTTTTAGAAGTTTATATAAAAATCTCAAGTTAACATCACACTATTTACAAACATTTTTTATGTTAATTATTATATAAAATTTTATCAACGTCACGAAAGAAGAATGAGAGGCTGCAATTAAAATTTAATTGTGTGCTATCTATTCCCATTTTATATTTGAGGAGTACATAATGAAAATGAAAATATGAAATAATACCTTTTCAAATGATTGCCTCTTAGAAATCCGACGGCATGCTGTCTGACTACCCTGCTACTCTGCCAGTGACATAGAAAAAAAGAACATGTCTCCAGACACCAGTTAAATTTAAAAAGAGCCCAAGGGACTTTGGGCTAGCACTGTCAATTTCATTTCGTTTCGCATTTTTCCGTTCTGTTCGTACGAAACGGAGCGGAAAAGAAACTGATTTATGTTGTGTTAGACTCAACGGAACAGAAACAAAGATGAAATTGGTAACGTTTGGTAAAACAAAATGAAAACGAAACGTGTGCTTACGTTCCGTTGGCGCACATTCTTACGTTGGCCCATAAAATCTGCATAGGGGTGATTTAGGGGTGCGGAGATACAGTTTGGGCTGCATAGTAATAGAAGTTGGTCCTAATGTCCGACCAAGAGCATCAAATGATACAATACTAATCCAACGATAACGAAGCAACAATGGCAAATTATCAATCTTTTATAAATGGTACTTGATCAAGTTAAAGCTGGGAGCAGTACCCAATGCTTGTAGGCTTGGCACACCTCAAATCGTTAGCGATGTGCTAAATGTAGTATTAGCGACCTGCTTTATTCTAAATTTCACACAAATCAATTCTCATACAACAATTTGTTATTTGGGGGGATTGGAACCATGTGTTCTGATCAAATTACAGAGCTTCTCCAACCGCCCTCAAAAAAAAAATAAAAGAAAAAAAAAGAAAGGTCCATGAATTAATCGTTATTGATATCAAGAGAAGACGCACTGGTTAACACACGCTACATCTTTATTTATTTATTATTATTTTTTTTGAAAACATGTCCTCTCTTAGGGTGCGTTTGGATGAGAGAAGAAGAAGAGGAAGAAGGAAGATGGGAAGAAAAAAAAAATTATAAACAATCCAAACTGTTCACAAAGTTACACACTTCCCAATACTTCTTCCCACTTCTTTCCTTCTTCCCACACCTATCCAAACGCACCCTTAGGAAACACAATTTCATCACACATATCATACCGCTTATGTACCAGCGTACAGTCTTCATAGTTTACCAGTGCATAAATTGATTACAAAAATCAAATAAAAAGAAAGTGTGCTGGAATTCTTGGGTAAATTAATGTCCAGCTGAGCCATCAATTGTGATGATGGAAGGCCCTGTTGTTGTGCTTCCGAGATCTGCGATCAGTTTGCTAGATTGTGTGCTGCATGATCAAATGACCTCGGCAGGTATACAACCATGATAATTCTTTGCCACTCATCAAGGTACAACCTGCATTGCCTTGCCGCCTGCTGGCTCTCCAGTCCGGCATATGTCTGTCATCATTTGTATTGACAAAGTTTACCAGTTTTCGACAATCGGTATATATTATACCCGGCACCAGAAAATGCTCCTCTGAGAAAATCTTGAAGTCTGCCTCCAAAGCTAAAGTATCATCATGGAAAGGTGACGAGGGTACCTCATTACCTTTACCCGAACATATCTCACTACCCTCACCCGAATATACTTCACCCGAACATATCTTACTATCCTCGCCCGAAGATACTTCATTCGAACATATCTCACTACTCTCACCCGAAGATATTTCACCCGAACATATCTCACTACCCTCACACGAACATATCTCATCCAAGTTTGACTCAGATTCCGATGTAGATTTATTTTAGGACATTACTATATTTGTAATTTTCATATTTTCTTTCTATTTCCGCAAATTTTCTTTTTAGGTTACTATTTCTGAAATGTACTAGCTTGGATCCCAAGCCGTCGCCACCCTATATAAAGGGGTGCTTGTCATTGTAAACAGTTTAGTTGATTAATTAATGAAATTTCTCTTTGGGCTTTTTGAGTTTCTCTTTGCTATTTAGCATTTCTTTGTGATTTCTAATTCCACTAAACCAGTTATCGCTGGCCTCCTCAGGCGGACCGGTGGTTTGGGACGAGCGTCGTCATCAAAAGGGCAATTTTTATTGATTGGTTTGTAGTATGTGTGTAACTGTAGGCCTTGACTGTACACTGCTCTGCAATTCCTCCTCTGCACCTGACATCCCAAGATGCATCCACCATACAAATTGATTTGAGAAAAGAAGAAACACACGCTACATCTAGTGTTTGACGTAGTCTGTCCTATTTCATTAAATGGAGTAACCTTGGCCTGTTATTTTCTTTGAAATTGCCAATTATCAACTAGCCACTAAAACAATATTTGAGCTTGGCTAACTAAATCAACCAATAGTATACACACTGCACGAGATGGATGGCTTCAGTTATTTTATTTTATTTCGGAAATTTCTGCAGGACGCCATTGATAATTCTCAAGCTCAGTTTTACATGATTTGCTTCAGTGTTTATTTTCATGACTTTTTTAAAAATAAAAAAGCATCAGCAGCACCTGATTAATTCAAAATATGCAGAGCATTTGTCGCAAACTTAGACCAGCGACGGAGCTAGACTTTTAATCTAGTGGAGTGAAAAATCAGATACCAATTTCCAAGCATAAAATAATATTTTCTTAACAACTAGAAATTTTTAAAAAATATCATCTAATTGCAAATATTACAAATTTATACGAAATAAGTTATGGAGCTACTCGTGGCCCATAAAATTGATATAAGGCTTAAAAAATTTTAAATTAATAGGTTATATCTCTCTCTAATAAAAAGTATTCTAGCAACTATAACACTTCCATGGGTCATGGTAAGTATTTATGCCTTTTTTGTTTTTATTGGACAAATCGTACAGGATAGTCAAATTTCTAATAAATATAATTCCACAGACAATGCATTATATTTGGGCAAATTCGATAGTGACATGAAATAACTTCTATATTCAAAGCGAGTAATGTAAATTTATCATTTTGAACATGACATGTATTTTGGATAAACGATCTTAGACCGTCCGATCAAATCAAATCTGATGGCCAATATGTTCATCGCCTCTTCAATTTTGTAGCTTCTTCTGCATTTACAAATGAGCTGCTGCTTTTTTTTCCCCATTTTGCAGCTAATAGTAAAATAAAATATTAAAATAAAGAAATAATTTGTATCACATAAAACATATGATTTATTTTCTCCATTTTTACGTCATCGCTCAATGAAAAAAATAAATAAATTCGATGGATTTAAAATCTGAATATTTTTTTTATAAATATTCAAAATAGGGGGGGGGGGGGGGGGATAACATCCTTTCTGTCAAGAAAAAAAGAAAAATAACATGACTAAATTAAGTCACTCAATGGCAGCTTTGACCCACAAAGGAGAGGTCCCACGGTAACATCAACCTTTCACATTTTGCTTTGGTTTGATTTGATTGAGGTTTTAGCAGAAATTAAGCAAGAATGAATTCGGATTGGGATTCTCTTTCCCAAAGATTTTCAACCGACAACTGCACCAGTAAAAATTTGGTAATTTTTCTTGGCTCTCTATCTGACCCAGACAGCTGAATTCTGGTACACAAAACCCACCGACCACCTCTAGTGCATGTCCATTCCAAAAGGGTGAAAATGAAGATCAAATTTTAGTTCAACATTAAATTTTTATTAACTTGGTTAAAATAATTAATAATTTATTACTTACGCACATTAATTATTGAGATAAGTGATTTTGTTGTGATATCATAGTATTTATCCATGTTGTTTACAATAACATATTAATGAATATAATAAGAAAATTATGTTGACTTTATTATTAGTATATTTAAATCAGAAGTTGGATTAGCACAGCGTTTATTGATTTGACTGTTTCGAATACTCATTAATTCAACTAGTTAGAATAACAAACATCAAAATTATTGACTGTTTCGAAAAAAAAAACCTTTGGATTTAAACAAATAGTGTTTGTAGTAGTCCCTCACTCTCAAGTTTAACAATATCTCCAGGTCTTCATGAAATATAAGTGCATAATTTTCAACAATGAAACATCAACAGGAAAAATGACAATGACATAGTTCTAAAAAAAATATTCTTGGGCTGTAAAGGGTTATGATATGAGGTGGAAAAAAAAATGTGGGCTACAACCGATAATTATAAATCTGGTATATAAACCCTACTTGATGGTACCTACAAGGCACATATTTTATTTTCATTTTCTTTGGGTTCGGATAATGATAATGATAATGATAATGATAATGATAATGATACAGTGATCAACAGCTAGCGTTCGGCTCCACATTTGCCTTGAAAACCAAGGAATAGCGACCAACTGGTGTTTACCTATCACACAGGTACTTTATGTTCTAGTGACCAATTAATCATCCATAGTGGCATAGTGCCTACGGGCTTCTTTTCAAAAATAAACAAACAAATAAATAAATAAATAATTGACCATATGTTCATAGCAATAATTTGCTATTAGTGGTTTTACTATGATATGAAACAACATAACACTTATGTATTTTGATATGATCGATATATATAAACAATACTATAGTCTGCACATGTCATGCTTGTAAATATTTTGCGTTTATATATGAATTAATTGTAATGATTGGGTATGCGCATATCCGGACCTAAAGTGGTATGTCAAAAAATTTGATTCGTATTGCACAAAACATGCATAATGACATGTTAAAGTACGGTAACCCGTACACATCCCGAGAGGCAACGTTTGCAATGTTTTTAATTTTTTTTTAAGATAAATTGAAGCTCAAGCCTCCCAACTTTTTTTAATTTTTTTATTAAATAAAAAAAGAAAAAGAAAAAATATGGACAATATATAAAATTCAGAATTAGGTCACATAGTTGCAAAAAATTATTGTATAATATTAAATTATTATAGTTAAAGATTAATAATAATTAAATTAAATAAAAAGGGCAAAAAGATTTAAAAAAAATCCTGACTATATTTCATGTGTGTTGTGTCACACTTCAGTTTTAATTATGTAATACACTAAATTCACCCTATTCACAGTGTAGTTATCAGCTGAAAAAAAAAAACAAGACAAATTTTGTTGTGGACAAATTTTTCTTTTAAATTGAAAAACTAATTATTTGTTTACAATTATAAACGACTATGATTGATAAAGATTCAAATATACTAAAATGGCTTTACAATGCTCCTTAGAATAAATATAAAAAGTATGTAACCAGATTGATAAAGATTCCGGTCGTCTGATCAAGATCGGATGAATAAGGGGAGTCTCGTGCATGTAACCAGATTGATAGGTCCGCAAAAAAAAAACCGTCCGATCAAGATCGGACGGCTCGTGAATGCGCTACACTAGATGTCGGACGACACCGGAATTGGATTGCAATTGACACTGGCTGTCATCTTTCTACATCCGGAGAACAACATAGTAAAACAGAGAAGCATGCACAGTACCAAACTACTAGACAATATAAAAAAAAAAAAACCAAACTACTAGATAGTAGATAGATATTATTATAATGAGCGATATTATTATTATACTGCACTTGCACGCAAATCATACATCATATCAGATCAGATCCCCCCGCGAATCGCTCCGGACCCTTTTGCTGTCGCAAAAAGTGACCACCTCAGCTCTCCACTCTTTATTGCGTGTTTTTCTCTTTTCTTTGATGGACATTTGCTGATTTGCGTTGTGCACTTCAAGTCTGGGGTTTTCTGTTGCAACATTTTACAACCTAATTGTGTGGAAGAGGACGAATTAACTCGCGCGAAATTTTTTTTTTGAAGAAAATATTAACTAATATAATGTCAGTATTGGTGTTGCAATTGTTTCTTGTTCCGTACTAAATCGTAGAGTATGTTTGTTTGTTGAAACTAGCAAAAAATGCAGGACAAATAAAGAAATAATATAATTGATATTATTTTTTATTTATATAGAACAACATATGTTAGACAATAAAATATGTTACTCAATCTATCAGCAATACAATAGACATCTTTTTAAAAGTAAATTGTTTAAACACATTTTATTTGAAAAACAACATCTAGACGACTAGACCACAGATCAAATTGGATCACAAAAATAAATAGTCCATAGTTAAAACAAATATTATTTACACCCCGCTAGTTGTAATTATTATGATCTTTTTATGGATGCTTTTATAAGCATGCATTTATATGGGTTATTGCTTAGAGCTTTATTAAAACTCCTTTATTATTAATTAATTAATTATTATTATTTTTTAAACTTTTTAGCTTGATTAACTTTCAGTAGTTATATTAAAGGTGATAGCATGTTGGCCTAAGATTTTGCTTTTCCACACTTTCACTTGGGTTGGGATACCATCTCTCAATCTAAAAATTACGACGATAAAACCTCAATTTTGGTGAAAAGTTCAGAGAGGTGCCTGTGGTTGTTAATTTGTTAGCACTAATGTGCTTTGTGGCCCGAAAGGAAGCTGTCTAAAGGTACTTAAAAATGGTTGTCGTGTTACACATTCGTTCTTGAAAGTTATATGATCGATCCAAATTATTAAATGTCTTCCGTAATGTATCTTGTCGGAAATAATTTTTTTTATATATATTTTTTATTTTATAGAATTTTATAAAATTTTTTATCTAATTAATTTTGGGCCTTCCAATAATTTCAAGCTCTATAGTTCACGGGACACAAACTGTTTTTTTTTTCTTAACAAGGTTTTCTAAAGATGCATGCATTTTAAAAATCTGAGAATATAGCAATATAGTAATATATATAGATATAATTTGGTGTCTAATGAAATTTTAATATGGGAAAAATATTAAATAGTTTGGATTGATCGTTTGAAGCACGAAATTTGCCATTCGAATGCATGACACATGTTCATCTATGCTACGTATAGCATTTTAGTAATCCTCTTAATTATGGAACCATTTATCGAATATTCCGAATAATTTGACACTAAAAGTAACTCATATACATTTTTTATAATTTGATCGAGGTGTAAACCAAGGTCAAATAAATAAACCTTGTACTCGACTAGTCGTTTGTAGTAGAGTAAAGGTGTCGAACCCACAGAGATGGATATGAGTATTATTCTTATTATTTCGTTAAATCTAGACAATAAAAATTGAGAAGAGAATCGGTGTCACAAATAGAACGAATTAAAGAGAAATAGAGGAATGCAATTGCAAGTAATAAAGATATTGCAAAACAATTCAAGTAAATATTTTTGAGATTTTCTAACGGTTTAAAACATGATAATAAATGTGCCTTAGAGTTCGATTTCATCTAGATCTGGCCACAGAGTCACAAGACTTAGCACTGTCGTATTCAGTCTTGCTAATTCGGTTCGAATTCCGGATCGAATTCCACTGTGTAAATGCTGTGGTTTACTCTTTTGTTGATTTATTCAAGCCAAACGTCCATCTAGCCAAACCTAACTCCCTAACCCTCCGCTTTCGCCTATTGGGTACGGTATTTGGAATGGGATCTAGTGTTGAACAACCTTCTTCGAGTGCATTGCACCTCCAACTTTCATTGTTCGGTGGACTTACTCGAGTTTACCAATAGTTTTCTACGAGGTATCTAATTAGAATTTCGTCTAACTAGAAACGTTGACTTTTGGTTACTAGTTGGTCGACTTTCGCCCTTGACCTACCCCGAAATACTTGTACAGGACTTGGTTATTATAATGGGTCGAAGTTCCCAACCGTTGCGGCCGTACAAGAGTCGAGCAACACAAGTAATAAACAATTCAAACACAAGCAAATCAATAAAAGCTCCAAAGATAACTAGCTTCATCCATCAACAAAACAAGTAAACCAAGCAAAACCTAAATCTAGACTACATCTATCCCTAAAGCAACAAGTTTTTAGCCTAACATACTAATAAAAACAATGCAAATAACAGTGGATAAAACTAAACAAGTCATAAGTCCAGAAAATAAAGAGCAAGTACTAAAGATATACAAATAGATCGAGTTTTTGGGCATAAAACACTGCCAAATGCACTAGAAAGAGAGTAGAATCCGTAGAGAGTGTCGGAGCAGCAAGCGACAACACCTATGTCGAGTCTATCCCCTGTCCAAGTCGCAAGAACCAAGAGAAATCGCCCCATAACCAGATCCAAATCTGCTGGAGAGAGAAAGGCTGAAAGTGGAATGAAAAATGGCCTCCTCCCAAGATGGAAGGCGCCTATAATGCTCTCCCCTGGCTCCCGGACAACCAGCACACGTTTTTCTTGATTTTAGGCGGAAATTGATCCTTCCTAATAGAGAAAACGCCTCCAGAACGCAGCTAGAAACATTTCCCTGTATAGCAATTCGGATCGAATTCAGGAGAATTCGGACCGAATTGAGCTCACTGGAATTCAGAAGTGTCGCCTGGGCAGAAATTCGGTCCGAATTCCGAACCGAATTGTAGAGTCTGGTTGAGAATAGTCTTGATTCGTGCGGGGTTGCTCCATTAGGTTGAGTCGGGGCATGATCTAGGCTAGGTATGAGTTGTCTAGTATCTGAATTGCTGCTTTCCTTGCTGATTTTCTTGAATTCCTACAAATAAAAACAAAGTGCAAAAGTCAGTGCCAAATCTGACAAAGAAAAGCAAAAACAGCAATAAATCAAAGTTTTAGTCATGATTTCGATGTAAAGTCTGGCCAAAATAACAATATAAATACGAGATATAAATAAGCTATATGCAAATATTTGAGAATAAAAAGTATTACTAATTTTTCTTTGTCATGAGAATATGTTACGTATTTACGTACCGATTTTTTAATCTGTTTATTAATTAACATATTGACGACGGATTTCGAAAATCCATCAATTGATTAGGGAAAAAATAATAAGAAAACGATTCATCAATGTTTACAATTATGCGAAATATTTATGTTGTAGACAAATTAAGCAATTAAAAAACTATATAGATTTCTCTAGATATAAGAAAATAAATAAGACTTTTAGAAAATCGTTGTCTAAATATTCATGAGGTGTGAGAATAAGAGGAATAAAGGAAGAAGTATTGGGAAGTGTGTAACTTTATAAAGAGTTTGGATTGTTTATAATAAATTTGGGAGTAGGAAGAAGCTATTTCCTTATTCCTAGGCTCATCCAAACACAACCGAAATTAAATACTTTTAACCATCGTCCGCTAGGAGACTAAAGAAATTGCTAAATAACTAGTTTCAAAAGTACATAGAATTTAAAATTAAATGTTAAAAAGAAACTATATATATTGCCAAATGAAAACTTGTAAAAACTAATTCTGTAATGCTTAGAATTAATCTTCAAAATCGAGAGATGGAGAACGTATACGACATGAACAAGCAATATTTTGCGATCCTTCAACTTAATAATTGGTCGAGTAATTAGCTTTGGTAGTTGATTTATTGCTTGGCGACAGGCTCGTTAGTCTTTGAGGTTGGTTAATTGTTCAAATCTAGAGAATGACTCTCTGATTACGGTATATGTATCGATTTGCCCATACTTCAGACCTGTATGCTCTGATGACCTTTTAAAGCAGAGTGCCAACTTTTAATCCGTAACATCCAATTTCGACGGACATATTTTTACTGGCCGCACGAATCTCGACGGATCTAGTATCCAACATTCATCGGATTGTTCGGATCGAAAGTTCGCATCTTGCTGACCTTTTAAGACCAACAGAGGATCTGATTCCCATACACTTCGATTAGTTAGATTCATGAGGTCAAGGGTTCAAGTTCCGCATGCATCTTTAACTTCAAAAAAGTTGGATGGCAAAAACCTTCCTCTTTTTTTTTTTTTTAAAAAAAATTAACAATACATAATGAGGAGTTTCAAATGTGTCTATGCCTACATATTTTATCGTCTTAACAACCATTATAAACTTATAATTTATAATTAGTGACAAAAGTTACGGGGCTTGACCCTAATTTTCTTTAAGAAAAATCATAATTAGTGAAATTCAGATAATAAGCTAAGATTATAAATCTGATTGATATATCATGTTTTCTACTTGAATATACATGGAATATTTGACGCATTTTCTATTTTTTTAGACATTAAAAGTATGAAAATTAAGGTTAAAAATAATCCGTATCCGTAGATAATTCAAATTTCTTCTCGTCTATCGAAATAAAGCTCAACCGTCACAAAATTTTACATGTACATAAATAATGGAGAGGTATATATATAGTTTTTGGTCAGTTTGTATATAAACTGAAAATACTAACTTATCTTTTTCCATGCACGATCCATTTTAAAATTAAAGGAACCAACATATATATATTCAATAAAATCAATTAATTAGCTTTTACCTAGAGCCTTTTGTCCCAAAAAAGCGACACTTTCAGAATGATAAATTAAGGAGCTTCTTGCACGTTTAATTAGTAGATTAACTAAAGTCCATTGACCACAAGTGCAATGGGTTTCTACTCTACAATGCATGCACTTAAGCTCATTTATATTGCCTAGTATAATTGAACAAACAATCTTATATATTCAATCATTCATGGAGTTACTGTTTCCATTAAGAAAAATAAATATCAACTAACCTTCTATGCAATCAGTTGAATTCTTCTCTCTTGTACAGCTAACATTAGTAGAGCAAGAGGTACATATTCAAGTGGTGAAGATAACTAGGCGTGAAGATACCACATAATAAAGTAAGGAAGAGATGAGAAGGCCATGGTGGAGGAGGGGAGCACGTGCAGAGCAATAGAGAGAGCTTCTGCACGTGCCCTGCTTCTCCATCAAAGATCTTTTCACCTATGAATTATGATGAACAACCAGACCAATTTCATCGCACAACTGCTCTGGAAAATGTGTTTTAAAAGCATATTAGACGGTTCAGAAACTAAGTTTGATTTCTTACTATTGTAACACTGATCTAAGCAACTCTTTTTTTTTTTAACAGCAAGAACAGAAAAAAACGCACATCTAATTGAGAAGAAGCCATGCAAATCTCTCTTTTTTTATAGAGAGATAGTGTTTTGAGTAGGTAATTGCTTGTGAGAGGAGAGGAGAAAATGGTGAGGAGGGGCCAGAGGAATAGCCCTTAATTTTTAAAAGAAATGATCAAGATTTGACAAACAGAACTGGCCTTGTCGGGTGCATGTTTGCTAGAAAGCTGATTTCATTGTCTCACAATGATAGACACTTTTACCTCAACAAATTAATGAATTACATGTTGAATTCCTCTTAATTAAGTTATTATGTAAAAAAAAAAACGTGAAACCTTTTTCTTATAATAATTTTTTTCTGGGAGAAATAGTGACTCAAACAAGATCACCTGTACTGCTGCGAAGTTCAATCCTAATACAGCAGCTAAAAGACCCATAAGCAGACATAATATCAAAACTAACCAGGTACTGCTGCGAAGTTCTTACAAAGAGAGACCACAAGTTTTGCTTAAAAATTCACATACCAAAGATATTTTAAAGTATTACAAGTAGGCTAGCAACCATAGTGATCACTTCATCACCCTACTCCATAGCTTGATCATCACTATAGTCAATACTCAATATATGGTTATCACATCTGATGATCTAAAAATTAGATTGGCATCCCTGTCTACGAACACACATATATTTTGACGTTTAAAGATATCTTACTACATGTCAAATTGTCATATACATTATAATTTATCCCCACCAAAAGTTATATAATCATTCATTAATTTAACATTATATATATATATATATATATATATATATATATATATATATATATATATATATATATATATATATATATATAGAGTTTTGCTATGGTGAGATGCATCACACAGGCCCTCTGGTGTGACGCGATCCAAGCCGTCCGATCTGTTCCAATATTCGTGCGGATCTCAGAGATATGAGTCGCTGGCTTCTTTAATATTTTCCGTTCCGTCTGATTTTTCTCTCCGTCTCCTTCGCTCTCTCTTCATTTCCTCTCTCTCTCTCTCTCTCTCTCTCTCTCTCTCTCGAAACAAACAGATCTGCAGCGCCTCCTCTCAAACCCTAGTAAGTGCGAGAGTGGATCGGAGCAGAAATGCATCAGCCTCCTGAAATCGCTTTTCTCCCTCTCTTGCAAATCGCCTACTCTCATCAGTCCGACCTCTTCGACTTCTCAAATCGCCTCCAGCGCTTCTTCAAATCGCCTCTCTCCCTCTCTTCAACCAGGTTTTCTTTCTCTCTAACTCCAACAGTTTAGCAATTTGTTGATTTTTCTCGACTTGCCTTCAATCTTAAGTCTTAACCATATTTTTTGCGTAAATATTAACTGTTAGCAATTCGTTGATTTGCCTTCAATCTAATTTGCTTAAATATTTGCTTAAATCAGCCTCTCGATAAGCTTCTTTTGTTTCTGATTTCTAAAATTGGTGATGGTTCATTAATAGGGGTGTACATAAAAAGCGATTTGGTGGTTTTTTTTAAAAAATTTTAGTTAAATTAGTCCTCTGATGTATAAAATGGGAGTATAGGTTGATGTAAATTGGTGGTCTTTTTCACTTGACACAAGACAAGTGAAAAATCAATTGTACCAGTAAAATATTAGATTCCACACTGCATAGTATCGTACCAGAATCTAGTTTTCCTCGAATTAGCATTGCAAAATCAGACAAATTCACTAGCCTGAAATATACATATACATTGCATGCTTTACAAAATAAAAATTAAAATAAAACAAATTAGGTCCATTTTATAAACAAATCTGTATACCCCAAGTCGGATTGGATTGTCAAGATTTATTAACCTGAAATGGGGTTTCTCTGACTTGGGTATATTCAACATGATTTTCAATTGATTTATGAAATGTGATTATTGGAATAAATTTCTTAATTCAAATCTTTCTTCAAATTCCATTCAATTAATCTCCATGCAAGGTTTTCCAACTTGTCATTGTAATGAGTTAGCGGTTTTGAAAACATCGTGGACAAAAGTATAATCCCGGCCGAAGGTTTCTAGGATGCAAAAATTATGAGGTACTTTCTTGCACTATTTTCATAAGAATGTAATAATTTTTTAAATTGAATGATTTAAGACTTGTTAATTCTTGTAGATGTCAAGAAGTTGTGGATACTTTTTTTGGTATGATCCACCCGTTCAAGAACGTGCAAAGGAAGTAATCAATGGACTTCTCAATCGCTTGAATAATTTGGAACGTGAGAAGAAGGCTCGGGAGTCGAAGGAAATAAGACTCATTGTTATAATAGTTCTTTTAGTTGCTTTAGTTTTGTACTTGTTGAAGTAGCATGTTAGTTTTTAATAGATTGTAATGAATGAATTTATGTAGTTTCTAATAGTTTCTGTCTTTGCTGTTTCGGCACATTGTAATGAATGAATTTAAGTTAGGATCTGAATTTTCAGTTTTATATCTTCCTGTTGAGACAAAAGGAGAACTTTAGTACAATATGGCATAAGATAACAAATCATGTACTCAATTCAACAAAGCTTTTATATCTTCCTGTTGAGACAAAAGGAAAACTTTAGTACAATATGTAACACAAAAAAGAAGTGAAAATTCATTGACCCTTTCTTTAATCTATGATAATAATTGACAAATAGCACCTTTTATCATCTTGTATCAACATAACTAATAACTACTGATGCAAACCACAAAAACACCGCAAAAATTAACTTTCCTAAGAAAGGTACAACACATACATTTCTAGTTAATACTAAGAACAGAACCTGTATGCAATTTTGCAACAAGGTAGGAACAAGAACCTAAATTGTATCTTAACAGCATTTCTTCAACTAGTTACTCAAGAGAATAATAACAGCAATTCTAGTACCCTTCATGCTCTCTAGTACACAGAAATGGAACAGAAATTTTGCACATTAAATTTTCACAAGCAAATAACATGGCACATTTCACAAGCAGAAATTAACATAGAAATTACACACAGAAGTCTCAAATAGACCATGATACACACAGTAGTCTCAAACATAAGTATCAAACATAGAAATTACACACAGAAGTCTCAAACAGAAGTCTCTTCTAATCGGCAAAGCTCATCAACCCCGATGTAAGGATCACTAACACCCAACTGTTCAACATAAATATAAATAGTAAATACTCAAAAATTTAAATCTCAATAAATAAAATTTGCACAAAGCAAAATAGAATCTGAACTTAAGGTTATTCATATAGGTTATGCATACCCGCAATTGAACTTGCTTGTCGTCCTCGACAGCGTTTGTTGACCCAGAAGTTGAGATAAATGTTGTTGACCCTGAAGTTGACATAACTATTGACCCACTGTTTGTCAATGCCTATCAGTAAAAAGAAGGTGTTTCAGCAAATCAATTCACTTTTTATTTAAGCCATACTTGAATGACAGTTTTAATTCAATTCACTTTTTATTTAAGCAAAATACAACTAGCAGGAAAAGATTATTAATCAACATATTTGAAAGAAGAAAGAGAGACTGGTAGAACTGATGGAACAAACAAAAAGTATGAGACTCAATCTGCAGAAACAAAAAGTATGAGACTCAATCAAGACAAGTCTATACTTGTCCTAGTTTTGATGTGCTGGTACTATCTAAACACAAATGGATAAAATACCAGAAGAATGAATATTAAGTTGTTATTTTGATTTATCTTTTGAGCTAAACTAATTATTGTTGAGTCATAATTTGAATCAGAATCTTGAAATTATTTAAAGTACAACCCTGACGATGGTTGCCATCCAATTACATACGTAAATCTTGACTGAAATTCTAGAGTTATCAATTGAGTCAAGTATGATCCGAACCCATATTATTGAAGTAATTTATGTAAACTAGTCCTTTTATCAAAAATAAAGATTTAAGCAAATCAACGAGTCGCTAACGGTTAACATTTACGCAAAAAAATGGTTTAGATCGAAGACAACATGAGAAAGTTCAACGAATTACTAACAGTTTGAGTTTGAGAGAAAGAAAACCTGGTATAAGGAGCTGGTCAGATTTCTTCTAGGGTTTTAGGAGCCGATTTCAAAGAGAGGGAGAGAGGATCTGTCAGGAGGGGGAGGCGATTTCAGGGAGGGGAGGCGATTTCAGGAGGGGGAGGCGATTTCTGTTCCGATCCACTCTGTGCGGGTTTGAGGAGGCGCATGAGGCGATGTCTCAGATCTATTTTTATCGATTTGAGAGAGAGAGCGAAGGAGACGGAGAGAAAAATCAGACGGAACGGAAAATATTAAAGAAGCCAGCGACTCATATCTCTGAGATCCGCACGAATATTGGAACAGATCGGACGGCTTGGGTCGCGTCACACCAGAGGGCCTGTGTGATGCATCTCACCATAGCAAAACTCTATATATATATATATATATATATATATATATATATATATATATAGAGTATAGCTATGGTGAGTTGCAACTCACAGGGACTTGGGTGAGTCGCAATCTACACCATCCGATTTCCATCAAAATTCGTGCAGATCTGCGCGATCACGAGTTGTTGGAGCGATTAAAAATTCGTCCGTTCCGTCTGTTTTTCTCCGTCTCCTTCCTCTTATCTATACAGTTCGCTTCTCTCTCTCTTCCGATTCGAAACAAAACACAAACTTAGCCTCTCCAAACCCTAAAAATCGGAGAGGATGAGAGCGTCTCTGCACACCTTCCTCCTCTGATCACTTCCGCCTCCGCACGATCTCTGTACTGGCCTCCTTACGAAAGTCGATCGGAGCAGCAAGATTGTGAGAAAAAACTCTCTACCTTTATGCTCCGCAAGCAAAAGCCAGCCACGGTAGGAGGCGCAGTAGGCCATGCCTTTGGCTTCTGGGAGGTGGAACTTGCGCCTCTTGGATTCCCAAATGTCGTCGAAGTATGCATGTAGGTACTTTTGAATAGACAATTACTCTCCTGATTTCGATGATTAAATTTATCCTACAGTAATGTAATTATTTCATGCCTATTGAGGTCAAAACATGATTATCATTTGTCCCTATTTGCATTTATCGGGGATTAAGAAGTCCATTCGACAATTAAGGTTATTTCCCACAAATCAGTAATTATTCCAGTATTAACTTTAAATTTGTCAGTACCAAACACTAATACTAATGATATGGAAAGACGAAAGTCGATCGACACTTTGAACCTCCCATGATAAGGAATGGTTACGAGGTCATTTTCGTATCACGCACACAATTTACTGTCCGACCTGGTTTGAGCTTTGATTTTTCGTTCAGAGCCTTAGCACCTTCGAAGTCTGAACACGCCTTTCTGTTTTATTTAAATCATGTGTAAAGTCTAGAATTTTTATACTAATTTTTTTTTCTTTCGTTTAATTAGTCCCTTGGAAATGGAGACAAGTGAAGGTACTGACTCCGTATATCAGCAGCAGCAGTGAAGGCCAGGAAATTTATATTTGATCCTTGGAAATTTATATTTCAGCAGCAGCGGTGAAGGCCAAGAATGGTCTATTATGCATTTCTAATTGTGATCCTTTGAGAAGCTGATACAGTTATGTTTATTCCTTGAGTACCTTTGAGTACCTGCATGTCTAAATGGTATAAAACAATTTTAAGTACAAAACAAATTGGTATAAAAACACCAAATTACATACGTGTCTAATTGTTGAATCAAATGGATTTCAGCACATTCGTTTAAATTCTAGCAATATTTTGGAGTCAACATTTTTTATTCTTGAGTCATAGCTAGCGATAATGTAAGCAAATTGATTCTTTAGCCAAATTAATTCCAGCAACAGTGCCAACTCAGAATATTTGAGATGAGTTTAAGGACCTATTTTGAGTACTAGGCACATATGGTACCAGTTCCTAGTATGATGATATCCAAATTTGCATTTTTCTGGTATGAGTCCTGTAGTCCTCGTATTAAATGGTGATTTGAATAACAATGGCAATGACAGTGGCTTTTTTTTTTTTTTTTTGCAGATTGAAGAGTAGATATCATTTCTTTTGGTGTTGATGGAGAGAAATGAGAAGAAATTAATTATTCCATTATCATGTTGTTTTGTAATATTTTGTAACA
The DNA here is from genome assembly GCA_028095005.1 of Rhynchospora pubera. NCBI lineage: Eukaryota > Viridiplantae > Streptophyta > Magnoliopsida > Poales > Cyperaceae > Rhynchospora > Rhynchospora pubera. Next base: position 152,495,032 of record CM051462.1, on the reverse strand, counting down.
TTTGACCATTATCATACTGTTTTGTAATACATGCTATTAGATTACAATCCTTGCTATATTATCATTATCATGATGTTATGCAAGAAATTATGATGGTACAAATTGGTTCACGCAGCATGGTACCAAGTCGTGTGATACAAAGTCGTGTGGTACAGTCTTAGTTTAATAAACATATTGGTTTTGTGCAGAGTTAATATCATGCTTATTTGAAATACTTTTTGTATTTGTATTCACATAACAAGCATTTACACAGCAAGCATTTACAAAAATTTGGGAAGTCAAATAATAGCAATCCAAATAGACGACTCCTGTGCATAGCACGCCAGAGAAACAATTACACACTAATTAGCATCTCTTGTCTAAAAGCTGTGAAGTTTAAATACATAGCATATACATAGTAAGCACATCCATTTTAACATCTAGACACGAGGTACAGAACTCAAAGCAAATTTATCTCAAAGAGGTACAGAACTACTAAAGCAACTTCAATAAAGGTACAGATCCAATAACACACAGTCTCAAAGCAAATTAACACACTTGTAAAGCAAATTAACATAGAAATAGTAGTCTACTACAAACAGAAATAGTAGTCTAACAGATACATAATATCAATGTTACATTCTTTGCAAATAGTAGTCTCCTCAAACATGCTCTCTGTTTCACTTGCCTCCATTAACCTATTCTTCACTTATCTCCAAGAGCCTGATTAAACATAAAATATATAAAAATTAATACAGAAATTAGTACAAATGGCCTAATTAAGCAGAATTTAGTACAGAAATCATCTTCACTTACAAGTGTGACCCGCTATCTTATTACAAAAGTCTTTATTACAAATACAACATCAGATCTCTACGACCACTAACTCTAAAACAACATAAACTGGTACCAGCCACATCTGGTACCACTCCTGCAAAATACGTACCTGCTACTTGTTTGACATAAAATTACCTACCAAAACATGTGCAAAATATGTCAACAACACAAATCTTTAACCAAAAAGAACTAACAGAGCTTGAATGTGCCTTACTTGTGCTAAAATAATATGAATCAAATTATCACATTGGATTTTATTCGAGAGAAATGCAAGTTGAAGGAAGGTGTTCTTTTCAAAATTGAGAGAATTACTTTCTGTCAAGGCGAATTATCGACAGTTACTTTTTTTCAAAATTGAAGAAATCAGTCAAGGCGAGGGAAAGAGGATACATGTTCGCGAAGGAAGGTGCTGAGAGGCTGTGAGAGAAGAGATGAGCCAAGGCACGTTCAGGAGAGATGGGGCTGTGAGAGAAGAGATGAGGCAAGGCTCTGAATCAGTGAGTAGATGAGAGAGGAGGCAGGGTGCGCAGGAGAGAGACGAAATAGATTCTCCGATCTGGTGCTCCGATCTGCTATTTTTTTCGAGGGATTGAGGAGGCGCAGGCCAGCTTTGTTTCGAATTGGAAGAGAGAGAAAGAGGCGAAGTGTACAGATAAAAGAAAGGTGACGGATAAAAACTGACGGAACGGACAAATGTTTAATCGCTCAGAGACTCGTAATCGCGCAGATCTGCACGAATATTGAAATCAAATGAACGGTTTGGATTGCGACTCACCAGAGCCCCTGTGAGTTGCAACTCACCGTAGCTATACTATATATATATATATCATTAAGAGTCCTATTGTGAACAAACATCATCATCAGATTTAATGAAAATTTTAGCGTAAACATTTGAATATTATAAACGATGCTTGCTATAGTGTAAACTCTTCTTGTAGTCTAAACAAAATAAATAAAAGTTTTACTCATTTCAGACCACTTAAAAGAGAGAGAAAAGTAAATGTTGTGGTCTTGTGGACGTTGTTCAAAATGTTCGAGCCATGAATTAAGGAGCTATTCCCACGTCGCACTCGCACCAAACAAGAGACATGCTTCGGCTTCCTACTAACAAATTAAAATGCAAAAACAATGTTGAGGTCCACTGCGGAAACACATGGCACATAGACATCGCTTGTGTTTAACTTAAACGTGTCATTGTCAAAAAAGATTAAAAAATAAACTAAAATAATTAAGCTAACCTTTCAATATATATGATGATAAATTATTGGTAATATATGTCACACGTGTTGTTTGTGATTAGACAAACAATATATATATATATAATTAGCATCTTGAGAACTCACAGGAGGAGGAAAATTAGACCACAAAAATTGAAAAAAGATTAGAACAGAAATTGATCTGCTACTATATATACTATTCAAAATTCCCAATAATCTTTCTTCATCTCTCAATCAATCTATCATTCTCTTTGTCCATCCATGATGCACGCACCACCCTCACATACACTCTTTTATCACGCAACCTACCCAACCCAACAAAAGCTTTGATTGTGTGTACACCTAGAAAACACTTCTACATTTCGCCTCCATCAAATCACACAACTCACATCCTTGGCAAGTTTCTCCTCTCCTTTGTCTACATTCACCTTTAAATAAATTGGAGGGGTTAAGTTTGAACGATCGAAGTCGGGACCAAGAACCTTGATTATTAATGTTTGTATGTAATAGTAATTAGCTAGGAGGTCATTTGTCTAGTGGCCGGATTCCGTTTTCTCAAAATAGAGTATACAGAACATCGTTTATAATATTGAAAAGTTACCAAAATACGATCATAATTTTATCCAAGAAAAAAAAAATTCTATACGGGACTTTAATTATTTGATGAAGAATGTAAAACGGGCGGTTAAATAATCACCTTTTATTGTACTGAAGGATTAAGGCACATATAAATCGCTATTGTGAATTAGTTTATACCCTTTAGTTTCCTTAATCCTAAGAATTCGAAAATATAAAAATACCGCACAAATAATTGTTGTATATACATGCATTATTTTCTCTATGCATAACCCAATTAATTACTCTTGGACGTTTATGACAATTAATATTTTTATTGAAAGAGGTTTCCCACCTCTCTGGATCACTTGGACTCTTCAAAATCAACAGACAACAGTGATTTTTCGTCCTTTTTCTTGCGCGAGAGAGGTTTTCGACTGGAAGATCCTTGTCGCTTTTCCTATGTATCATTGTCATGGATGCTCTCTAATCCTTCTTAATTTAATAATGCCTCATCTTTTATATCTGCCTCTATCCTTATTCCCCCTCCCCGCGCTTGTATGATGATTACACAATCAGTTTTTTGGACGATGAGTCTCATTCCTTGCTTGTAATCTCAGAAGTATTTTCAAATTTTGTGAATTTTATATGGTCTTCGAGTCAAAATATCTTTTTGTACCTATCTCCATCGATGAGTCCGTCTACTCACGAATTGTTTCAATTTATAGATGTGAATCAAATGACGTTCCTATTACTTATTTGGGACAACTATTATCCATCTGTCGACCGAAAAAGATCCACTTTCAACCTTTGATCAATGTGTTTCAACATAAATTGGATGGTTGGAAAGGCAGATTCCTCTCTGTAAGGGAAAGACTTACTTTAATAAAGTTGGTACTTACGGTATTATCACTGTATTTCATGCAAATGTTGAAGTGACCACCTTGGCTCCTAACTTGGAAGAAGTCAAAAGAAGTTTCTTTTGGAAAGAAAAGGACAAATGTCTTGGCGGTCACTGTGTGGTAAACTAGACTAAATGTTGCTTACCAAAACATAATGGTGGCTTGGGTATCTTAGACCTTCAATGACAAAATCATACTTTATTATTGAAATGGTTTTGAAAACTCAAGCATGAACTGAATTTGAATTGGTCTTCCACAGTACAACTTCTTTATGGTACTACAGAAACAAATGATCTGGTAACATATAGGGTGTCTTACAGCCTAGCGGATGTTCTTCAACAGAGGCATTTTTTCAACTTTTCATGCAATTTTCCAAACAGAACCCCATATCCCACTTGGAAATAGACGCGCAATAGAGTCTTCTCGTCTTCTAGTGCCTATGGCCTCCTTTCCATTTACTTATTTATGGAGATTGAAATCACAGTCAAAAGTTAGAATTTTTCTCTGGCTACTGCTACACGAACAACTACTAACACAATAAAATCTTGTGCTAAGAATTTTTCTCTTTATACATTGTCAGTATGCAACCTCAGTATGGTCTTTGGTACAAAGTCGATTCAGGCTTCCTTTACTCAATCTCAATCTCGAAATTGGTGATTTCTGGCTCTCCAATAGAAATCTTGCTATTAAACTATGGGACATCATTTGGGTGCAGGGACGGAGCCAGATATTTTTTAAGCATAGGCACACAAACAAAGAGGGACAACAAGTAGCCAAGACAAATTTATTTTTCTGTTTTCCTAATGGAGCAATTCAGATGGGGCCAGTCGGCCAGGCAAAAAGAGGGAAAGAATTTACAGGCCAAAAGTCCAAGCCAAGGCACATTCAGATTTTAAGCCCAGGCACATGATTAAAATAACATAGTCGGGCCTTATTTTCCAGAGAACAAGCCCAGGCAAGTGCCTGGGCTTGCCTCTACATAGCTCCGTCCCTGTTTGGGTGGCCATCTCTTGGAATATATGAAAGACGTGCAACGGACGTATCTTTTCGGACTGCTACACTATACTCCGGAACTCTTGTTGAAGGAGATTTATGCATGTGTACATTGTTGGATGAAACATGCCTAGTTAATTAGTTTTAAGTTAGTTTCTTCTGTATAAGCTTTTAATTTAGTTTTTTTTCTTTTCATTTGAACCTTATTATTTTTCTTTTTTAAATATTTTTTTACAATAAAATGTTGCCTGTGTGGCTCTTTTGCCAACTGACTCTTAAAAAAAATTAGTAATTAGTCATCATTAAACTGTGAATATTAATTATATATATTTTATACTTTAGTTCTAATATTTGTTTGTTATTGAGGTTGTATGTTGTTACTTGTTGCTTACGAATCTTGGAGATCATAATTGCAAATTATTGGAATTATCGAAACATGTAGGGTCTATGTATATGGCTTTTAGTCTTGTCATATATAAACTAAGAATATTCTCGAGTCGCGAAGTATGAAAAGCAACTAAAAGCATTTTGTTTCTGGAATTTACTATGAATCAATGTCAGTGTTATATTACATTATTACTACATATTGTATATTTTATTGAAATTTCGGAAAATAGGGAAGGTTGATGATTTGTGTTTAATATCGTCAATTTCATCCAAGATACCAGCAAATCAGTATATACTATATATACTGATCACTTAAATGTCTGCTTAATTAACATCTCGTATCAGACTCAATTAATTTTCAATTTATATTCTAGCAAGATCAGCATATTCACGTCTTGTTATGCACGTGGCACCTATTGAAGTGTTAATATATTCTTAAGTGTTGATAATGATATCTAAGTAGATGTCTCATTTCTAATTAACTGAGACCCCAAACTGCAATAGTATACATGAAAGTAAACATTTTCCTCTTTTGTCACGCTTAAATTCTGCTATACATAATTAAAACTGTATATGTAATGTCAAATAACTTTTTAATTAGCTAGAACGCCAAAGAAGTACACAGAACTAGTCTTGCAAGTATAGCCTGTCATTGCTTGCGAGTAGCATATTTGATGATTGTGTTACTGTCAATATTTTGTTCTATATAACTCGAAGACATTTGTCTAGGCTGGAGCAACGACTGCATGCATGCAGACATTCGAGGTCACGTGGTTGGTTCTAGATCGAGTTATTTGTTCCTTCAAGTAGTCTAGTTGGTTTGGCATTTTGGCACTAACTACAGCAGCATACAATCATAAGAGGGACCCAATAGCTAGATTAATGCACAAGTATAAATTACTCAATAATTATACTATTTACACTGCTACTTAATTATAAAAGCAGTAATTGTAGGGAGTAAACATTTAGGTTTGTGTTTGGCATGTATGAGGTTAGTCTAACTTCTAGGTTAGTAAATTGATTTGTTAACCACAATTGCTTAAAAGTACTAACTTTAATTATTGATCTCACTAATCTACGATTTTGCAAATGTCTCCCACTACTACAGATTTTGTTTTTCACGGCAGTGTTTAAGGGATTTTTTACGCCGGTACGTGGGTGCTGTAAATGAGGGGGCCGTTAAAAAATTTTAATAAATGTTTTAAACAATTCATCCATTTAAATCTGATTCATATAATGACTAGATTCAAATCACCAATATAAATTTAGTGACTATTTTGTTATAAATGGAAAATAAAATTATCGTGGGGCAGCAATATATTTTGCCATAATGAATTATTAGAAATATATAAGCAATATCAGATGGAGAAAAATGCAAGTCTAGTCACAAAAGATATTTATAAATATTCTTTCGTAGTTTAAGACCAAAGATACGAAAATGATAACTGTCATCTGTAATTTTGCCATTGCTTGAACATAATTAATACATAATAGAGACAAGGTAAACATAAAATTGATCAAAATGAACACATAAAATAAAAAATAAATAAGTTCTATAAAAATAAGTTGAATATGTATATAAAAAATTAAACAAGGAATGACAAAACTTATTTGTTTGTATGTGTGCACTTTGATCAAATATATGTTCACCTTGTCTATTTTATGTGTCCATTTTGTTTAAGTGATGGAAAAACTGTAGATGACAGTAATCAATTTCCCTAAAAATATATTTTGTTTAACATTTTTTTGTTTTTACTGATGAAGCATATCATTTGTTATTTCACTTTGTTTTTAACATTGTTATTATAAGAAATAGGTCATTGGCTGAGGACATGATGATAATAATAAATTAATAATAATAATAATAATAATTTTGTAAATAAAAATTTGTCCACATATTGAGTGATATCGTGATTAATTAAGTATAAAATAGTCGATAATTAAGCTATTTACATAAAGGATATTGTCAAGATAATTTTTCTTTTTGAGTCATTAATTTTTGTTGCTTGCTACGTTCACCAATTATTGGCTGTTAGTTTTTTTTCCTTAAGTTTTTCATAATTTTCCATTCATCAAAGAGTGTTGGATTATTTTTCCAAAGAACCTATAATAATAATAATTCTCATAATAATGATATTATTATTATTATTATTATTATTATTATTAAAATTGAGGTTGCGTGGATGGAATAATTTTTATTCTGTTTTCAAAATCTACGCTCTTCAATTACTGCTGGTTCGTGATCACTGATCAGTATACCAACGGATTTCACTTAAAATTTTAAATAACAATAATAATAAAATTGCACCCTAACCTGGGCCAACTCAAGTTAGCCCACACGAATTTGGCCCATGTTTGATAACCCCTAATTCCTAGTCTCTCTCTCCGGAACGAATCCTCCTCTCGCCTCTCTCGGATCGTCTCTCTTGGAGTCCCGCCTTGTCTTTCAGGTACAAATCTTCTCTCTCTCATCTGTGTTTGTTCTTTTTCTCTCATTACAATAACCAAGCTATTAGTTAATGGAACAAGCTAGCTTGCATTTTTAACAAATCCTACTTGACCTGATTACTTAGCTCGAAATTGCAATAATCAGGTCGAATTGAGTGTAGCCCTTCCGAGTACTTGAGCTTACGTTTATTCCATTGCAGTACATGCCCCTGACCACATATCAGCAGATAATTAACAAATACTAGTGTAGTTTATTCATTGTTATGCTGTCCTTTCAGGTGTATTAAATATAGTTGGGTGAAAGATGGTTATTCCTCCTCCTGTGCGTCCACCACGGCTCATCAATCACCTCAAGCCGTATGTCCTGAGGATGAACTTCTCTAACAATTACATCAGTGCACAAGTCATGCACACACCAACTGCCACAATTGCTGCCTCTGCCAGTTCTCAGGTACATATATATGTTTACTTGTACCTGGCCTGATTGGGTCCTTATCCTTTTTGAGAAGCTACATCTGATTTGGAGTACATATTGATGCTGAAATGTGATCATATTATATATGCTTTGTTTTGGTATGCCTGTTGCACATGTTGCATCAAAATGGGATGATACAAAATTGCAGTACTAGTGGATCTGTTGCTATATACTATACAGCACTGCCGGAGTAAAATATCAGCCACTGACTGGTATTAGTAGGTTGTGTGTGGTGTTCACATTAAATGTTAGTGCCCCAAAAAACATAAGAGTTACAACTTACAAACAAAAATGGAAACTCTTAAGGAGAAAAAAAGGATGCTCTAAAGCAAAATTGTAAATGTGGTGGCTCCTTCTAGGTCATTTGGTGATATCAAACTTAAGCAAATGCATTGATTTGTTTTCTATTGCTAATAAATATCATGGTCTTATTTAACAACCTATCTGGTGGATTTTATCGGGTTATTTGGCACTTGCAGGAGAAGCTCCTTCAGCCTAGCATGGAGTCTACTCGAGATGTTGCAGCAGCTGCTAAAATTGGAAAACTTTTGGGGGAGAGATTGCTGCTCAAGGGCATACCTGCTGTGTCAATTTTTCTTGATAGAGAGCAGAAATACCATGGTAAGGTCAAAGCTGTCATAGATTCTGTTAGAGATGCTGGTGTGAAGCTCCTATAAAGTTGATGTTATATGTTCTTTTGTACTCTTTGTTCCCATGATGTTGATGAAACTTTTTGTTGGAGAGATGAATAATAGCTTGATTTTGAAACCAATGGTCCTTTGTTGTTGTCAACTCATTGTTACTACACTGTATAAATTCTCTGATCATGTTACTTGTTATACTGGATTATTACATTTTGTGGATTGTACCTTAGGAAGGTTAATCAAGTTAATTGCACTCATTGACAACATGTGGTTCTGTACTTTATTATTGCATCTATTTGCTCACTAGTCTGCCATTGGTGTTTCCCAAGACTTTTTTGGAAAACATGAATTAGGATTTATCGCAGAGTGGACAAACTTTAATATGTGAAAATATTATTTGACATTGATATATTGTCTATTTTTAATATTTAAGGTTTGTATTGATCGGCGCTAAAGATAGCAGTATTCACCAATTTTAACAAATAGAATCAATAAAAGTGAATATGTGAGAAGCTCAAAAAACAAAAGTATATCATCTCAAGAAAAAATAATAAATAAAATAATAATACAACAAGTTAGGATTTATAGTCTGTTGATTTGATTTTGAACTCCAATATTTATATATGGTTATTTTTCCTACACTAGTACTTGTTGTTCTTACACCAAAACCATTGCTGTACCTCGTTTTAATTCGAACTGTTTTCTGCCAAATTAGATTTATTTATAATTTTATTTGTTGGATCTAATAATCATGTGAATCATTAGATTTTCTACCTGGTGTAAGTAGGCACTCTAATATATTATTTGTTTTTTTTTGTTTTTTCTGTCTATTAGTGACAATTTCGTAAGGCTCTTGAACGATTGAAAAGTAGGCACCATTTGATTTCACTCTAACTGATTTTGATATAGCATCATTTGATTTTTTTTAACTGATTTTGATATCTATGGGTGATCAGATGATTAAAGAGTACTTGTGAATGATACAAAATTTATGTACAAATAGCTTGTAATCAGAGTTTAAATATCAAAACATTAATAAAAAGAAACAGAGAAGAAAATCTTGAGAGTAATAATATTAAAAAACGAGTGCAGAATCAAATCAACAGGCTATAAATCCAAACGAGTTCTTAATTATTTTGTTAAAGAAAAATGTTAACACTAAATGATGTATAGGAAAAAAATGAACTTTGTAACTGCTTCCTATAGGCTCTGTTTGGATGAGGTGTGAGAAGAAGGGAAGAAGTGGGAAGAAGTATTGGGAAGTGTGTAACTTAAAAGTTTGGATTGTTTATAATAAATTTCTTCCCTTATTCCCTTCTTTCCACACCTCATCCAAACAAAGCCATATAATTCTCGGATAGTAAAAAATAATTATTGGCACCCACACCCATTTTTTATCGATCAAATCATATATTAAAGCTAGCTATGATCCATATTTATTTTGTTGTCAGATTTTTATGGAACCTTCAACAGAAAGAATTTCGGACGAATTTGAATTTTGAAACAAGCCTAGAGGAAGTTCAACAGTTTCCAGATTAAGAATAAAAGTTTACACTAAGGCAGAATAAAAATAAGAAAGGCAAATCCTTCGGTAATGGGCACGGTCTCCTTTGTTATATCTTCATTTAGACTCCGTTTGGATAAGGTGTGGGAAGAAGGGAAGAATGGAAGAAGTGAGAAAAAGTATTGGAAAATGTGTAGTTTTATGAAAAATTTAAATTGTTTATAATAAATTTATTCCCTTATTTTTTTTCTCTTCTTCCCAAATGAAATCCATCCAAACGGAGCCTTAATTAGCTTTAAGAAGTTGGTTGACAGCAGCTCGTTAATTGTTCCATCATTTAATCTCAAAATAAATGACAGTAAAATCGCAGGTTGAATAAAATGATAAAAAAAATAAACAATTCTCATTTATTTCAAATTTCAAATTAGAAAGTAATCATCTTCTTGCACTTTATTTCAAATTTTGAATTCGTCCAGTCTGGTTATATATACTAGCTAGTAATTAACACTGTAACAGTACTCCCGCTTCAATCCTAGTCTTAAACACTGGCCATGGCGACCTTCCAAACAGAGCTGTCCCAACATGAAGTCGACCATCTCTTGATACTACCCGACGCACTACTGATCACCATACTCTCCTTGCTACCAACTAAAATCGCCGCTCGCACCTCGATCCGTCCTCTGCCGCCGTTTCCGTGACCTCTGGAAGGCCTGTCCTTCCGTAGACCTTTCCTTCAGGGCGGAGACCATCCTCTACAAACAACAGCGTGTGAAACCACCCTCCAACGTCGCCATGGCCAACAGCGTCCTGTTCAGCCGCCAACCCTCCGACCAGCCTCTGCCTTGACCTCTTGCTCAGCTACTCTGGGGGCCAGTCCTTGCTCCCATCTGACCTCACTCTCTCATTTATTTCCTCTTTGTTCGCTCATGCCCATCCTCTCCGCCTCCGCCATCTCACCCTTGATGGAGATTGGAACTTTGAATTGTTCGAAATATGCCTTAGATCTGTCTTCTCGATTAGCTCTCTCGAGTCCCTTACCATTTACATCGACTCTCCAATACCATATTACCATTTCCATCAGCAAGCACTTTGACCCGCTTGAAAAGTCTTACTATCAATTTGAAACAGCACACCTTAACCCAAGTCAGACGACTTCTTTTAGAGTTGTGTTGTTTGCAACATTTGGAGCTTTCGGTAGGGCGTGATCTCGTGGGAGTGATTAACCTGTCCTCCCAGACGATTAAAACACTAAAACTGATTATTCAACAGCTCGGAAGAAATTATTCTCTGGGGTTATTTATGCCTAAATTGGAGTTCCTTTATTTTAAATGTATAGGAAGTGATCAGATGATTTTATATACATATTTTGATAGAGTTTTGACTTCAAATTAAACCCTTTGACTTGAGTTAGGTTAATTAAGATCATTTTAATTAGGTTTTTATGTTAAGAATGAGTTATTACCATAATTCCTATTTTAATGCAGATTTTGGACAAAAACATAGTTTGGATTAATCATTGATGATGTGGAACTCCTCGTAAACTTTCGACTGGTTTTTGAATCGCCTCAAAAGGAGTCCGGATGAAAGAAATGTGCAAAACAGTAACAGTGCGCAGTGCTGAAATTTTCAAACAGACCGTCTGAATTTCAACAGAAAAAAACTGCTATTTTCAGCCATATTTCAGTCCGTCCGTCTGGAGGCACAAACGGTCCGTCTGGAATCTTTCAGAAATAGTAGAAAGTGTCTGATTTGGTAGTTATTCTTGGTGGGGTGGTTATTTTCAACTCACAACATATCCAGAACAAACCTCCTGCGTCTCTAAACAATTCCAAGGCCTATTTAAGAGGAATTTGAGGAGATTTTGAGGATACAAGTCCATACAAAGCCATACAAGGACACACAAGAGCATACCAGGTGGTGTTTTAGATTCAAAGTCAATTTTTAGAGTTAGACATAGAAAAATCTGAAAAATTAGTCTCAAGATTAGATCGTGCCAGCATTATATGGGTTATTTGCGATAGCAACGAGTCGTTGAGAAAGGAATTTCGAAAAGTTCAAGAGAAAACAAGGACAATTGGTTGTAACTTCTCTATTTTCTCATTTTCTCTTGTTTGTTCGATGTCTTTGAGTTGTTGATTTGTTATTCTAGGATTATGGTTGTAAACTTATTTATTTAGTTGTTTATTTGCTTAGTTATTTCTTTATGTGTTTTATCTTTCATGATTTAGTTGATTACGTGATATCATTGATTGCTTAGGTAGAATTGATTATATCAAGTAGATTAAGACATTGTCTAGTATGGCAATAATCTGTACCTTTGTATGATTGATTGACCAACTTGAGGATGGTAGTAGCTGATGAGAGAAACCAGGATTTAGTAGCCGATAGGTGAACCTTTCTTGCAACGATGGTTGTGAGATATCCTTCGAATTGAAAGATAGACTTAGAAAACTTAAGCCAATGGTGATGATCAAATCTTAGGATTTCTAAGGGAAGTAGTATATTGACCTACGAAATCAGAACTGTAACGATGGTTAGTATTTGGTAATCTATGATTAAAATACGATTCCACACATATTTGGAATAGCTAAGCGGTAAACAGTTTCACGGCTCAAACGGACCGTCTGAGATATCAAACGAACCGTTTGAAAATTGAACTAAGCAGATTAAGTTGAAATCAGAAATCCTAGAATTCAGATTTGCTAATTATCTCCCATTCAGTTCTAGTTTGACCTTGATTTTAGACTTATGATTTGAACCCAACTTCAATTATTTGAGCACCCAAAATAGTTGAACTCGTCTAGCTAATTAATTAAAGTAAAAGACCGATATTCCAACACCGTTCCTGTGATTCTACCCTTAACTTTACTACGATAGATTAAATCAAGTAAAACGAGATTATTTTGACTTTCCTGCTGAGGAAATCCGTCGTTAAAGTTCGCGACCTTTATCCTAACTAGTTCTATTCTCGCGCGTTGCGCGATGCATTCCTATCTAAATATGCCGCGAAATGATTTCCTAATGAGCGTGGATATGTTATGAATGACATAAATACAGTCGCACATATACTTTGTTAAATTGTAAAATATTACATTAATCAAATGTACAAAATTCAATATGATTTTCATTAAGCCTCTTATTATTCTTAAGCTGCTCTAAATTCATCGTAAATCACAAATTTTATTTTATTACTATGGTAAGTTGAAATATACCAAATTTCATGACTAATCAACTAATCCAACCATTGCAAAACATCCAATGAACTTCTAACTTATATAATTACAAATGAAAAGTTATAGAAAAACTGAAAGTTTCATGTAGGTGATAAAGTACTGATTTTATAAATAAAGTACCTATTGTTGGTGGAGTGCAATCATCAAAGACCCTGATAAAAAAAATATATATATTATTATAATCATAATTATCAATTATATTGATTCGTCTTCTAAACTTGAATAGTCACTAAGAACACACAACTTAACTTGAATAGTCACTTTGCATCCGTTTAGATCTAATCCAGGTTAGGGTTGCATGCACATTTCTAGAGAGGACAATGCAGAGACATTGGATTGCCAAGTATGGTAGGAAAATAAAATTAGATGCAAGGAATTTACCTTTCCAATGTTTCCTTTCTAGTGTTAGAATTTTTTTCTTTTTCAGTCCTGCAACTAAATGTAACTGTTTGAACTATTCCAGTAATGACTTTGGGTCAAAGGGCTTTAAACGACAAAAAAATAAAAAAAAAGTAAAATTCATGAACCAATATCCCCACAATTCGATTATTTCTTAGCCATCTTATTATTCAAACTAATATCCCCACAATTCAATTTTCAAACAATGATATAAATAAGGCTGACCAATATTTTTTGGAACACACCAAGTACCACCATATATCAACCCTCCTCCAACTATTCCTGAAATTAAAATAGAATGAACCATCAGCATGCTTATTATCATAACAATATTTTCTCCATTTTTCTTCAGCTTGCTATATTGCATAGACATTTTACCAGAAGAACTAATTAGGTTAATGGATTCTTGAAATTAAAATAAATACCAGTCGACATGTATGTTAATTGATTCTTTATTTTATTGCATATCAATCCACTAATAATGGCGAAAAAAATATATAAAATCAGACAAAATACTGGCAATGCATGAAAAAGAAATATCAGAATTCTAGGATGAGTGTCAAAAATAGTAAAAATCTGCGTTGTAGGATCCCCGAGCTCATGTTTACTGGATTTTCCTTTATCTTATCCTTCGTATGCATACATACATGTTAGGGAAAACAGAAAACACAGAAATTATTACCATAAAATGCAGAAATTATCCAAACAAATTATCAATTAGTGTTTTATGATGATTTTGTTTGCTAATTCAGCTAAAGAGGAAACATAGTTGAGAGAGATAGATGACCTGATATGGATCTCCTTCCAACTGAGATTGTTCAAATGTACAGCACGTCTGCACGTGATCTTCAGGGAGAGAGAAAACGACACCGACTGAGATGGGCCCTAAGTAGAAAAATATTGAGGCATCTTCTTTCTTTATGAAATATAACATATAAACCAATAGTACTACAAACAACACCAGCACTGGACTCCACTTATGAACGGTTAAACCATCTGGTGAAGCAAAGCCAAGCTTTATCGAATCATTCTACTTTTGTTGCGTCAAACTAAAAAAGAAATATCTACAAAACTCAAGCCAATAAAGTTGGAGCATGGTAAGAAATTAGTCAGATAACATCAATTCAGGCTAAACTTTGAACAGACCTTCATATGCAAGGGACAAAAGTCACAAAACTATCAATTTTACCGAAATAAAGAAAGTTACCTCTTGAATTGCATCGAAATACTGATGGTTTTATCTCATATCTTTCTTGAAATGTGCTGGTTCGAATAATCCTGGAATTAGTCACAGAATAAAACATTATTTTTTGAGTAGCAAAAACTTTTCGCATGAATAAGATAAGACAATCCCAATCAATGCTAATGACTTATGAAATTATTCCATCTTCAATAAACTATCTGGAAGTTCCATGCAAATTGTTTACGCCTACTCGAGAGCAAGGACACAACACAAACCGATGCATAACATGAACCAATTTTTTTAAAAAAATATATCTAAATAGAAAGAAAATGATACTTCCTTGTGAGAAATTAGGACAGTAAAAAAAAAGGCATAAAATAGAAACATAATGATGAAAATATCTATAAATTCTTATAATTTTGGGAGAAATCTACCAAATTAAAAAAACAATATCGCATGCACACTCCATCAGCCCTACAAAGATTCATTCATAATAAAGGAAGAACAAAAGATGAAGTCACACGTTCAATATTAAAAATTCGTGCATCACAAAATATTGAACCATTAACATTTCCTAATATGGCCTTAATTCCTTCCCAGATTATTCTTTTTCCATAGCTAAACATGCATTTTTGTATCATCACAATAAAATATAGAAAATGATGGATCGTGCCAAAATAGAAATATGTTGTAGGGAAATTTGTACCGATAACGATGGAAGCTCTTCAATATCTCCTTACTGTCTCTATCAGAACAATCTGTCACAGAACAGAAGTAAATTGAAAGTACCAAAGAGAAACTATAATTTTTAAGCACGATCTATAACAAAGGAAGCATAAAGAAAGAATACGGCAATTAAAATTTTTAGGAATCACAAAATCGAAGGAAAAATCAAATGGAGAAGGTGCAGAGGAGAACCTGATATGAGCATGTTGTTGTATGAAATTAAGTCCCATCTCCTTGCTCCACTACCTCTCTCTCTTCCTCTCTCTCTGTAGATCGATCGAGCCTCCTTGTTCGGCCAATGGTGATTCGGGAGGGAACAGCGTGTGGAGAAAACCTTAAAACCGATGACCAGCAAGGAGAGAGGAAAGTGTAGGAGATCTGTGTGGAGTCTGGACGAAGCTTCGCGAGTCTGGACAAATCATTAAAAAGCACCAAATTGTTCTATGTAAAATAAATATATATCAAGATCAGTGCAAATTTAGAAATTCATTTTAGGTTGGTGTAAATCTTGTTGGTATATTAAATCAAAGGGCGCATACCTTCATTGACCACATTTAACTGATAAGTATAGCTGTCAGCTTTTAACCAAACCCACCCATTCTCACTAAATATTTAAGTTGCAAAGCCCTCAATGTATACCAGCACTAATTGTGGTTTGACTGGT
This sequence comes from Rhynchospora pubera, assembly GCA_028095005.1. Classification (NCBI taxonomy): domain Eukaryota; kingdom Viridiplantae; phylum Streptophyta; class Magnoliopsida; order Poales; family Cyperaceae; genus Rhynchospora; species Rhynchospora pubera. The sequence goes on along the minus strand of CM051462.1, from coordinate 152,478,886 downwards.
ACGAATCAATTTTTTGCTATCGAGAATCAGACGATGTTTGCACTAAAAAAAATCTAAATGCCAGCATTTATACACCCAAGTGACCCAGTAATTAACATTTAAGAAAATGCGTCATATGGCTTCATATTTAAGGGTAGAGTAAATTCTTATAGTAGATCAAGAACAAAACCAAAAGTGCTTTTATTTGAGATTTGCATGCCTGATTTTGATCTCTTAGAGATCTGGATCAAGAATTTTATTTGGCTCAACCCATCAGCCCACAGGTGGAAATAAAAATATTGGCTCAATGAACACCATCTTCATTGAGCTGTGCTCCCTTGCCAAGAATTCTTTATTCTTTATTGCTGCAATTAAGAAAGGAAGCCTGTAGCAATGTTTCATATAATTTCTATAAGTGGTTGTAATTAAGGTGTAAATAAAAAAGAGCCCACTGGAAAAGACTAACCACTACAACTTAAGGCCTTTTCCATTGTAAATGCGACCAACAACTCTTGGTCTCTTGCTTCTCCTTTCATGGCTGCAACCCGACTAAGGAAATAAGGAAAAAATAAGACAAAAAAGTTAACACCAACGAAAGGGGAATTGAAATAAATTACCTAATTGCAGGAGCTCAGTACAATGGTGCCGCTACTCCTTCAATTAAGCGTGGCTGGAAAAATAAAATAACATAAATTACCTAGTCTCACCTTCAGGAGTTCACTTGATGCCTTTTTCCCTTCTCTTTTCCATTTTTTTTTTTTTTTGCAAAACAGTTAAAAAAGAAGATGAGAGAAAAAAAAATTACTTCTATGTACAGTCACCTTTAGCAATGTACCTGCCTAGTATTTACCAGTATGCATCCATGGTTATGTTCCTTTGAGATTGAAGATTCCTATTCTCTGTATCATGTTTAGAATACATCCATTGGTGGTATATAACATATTCCTATAGCAAAAATTTAATAAATTAAAGAAACGAACCCATATAGTATAGTTTGTATGGTTTGTACATGTGTTACTGACACTTCCAACATTTTATTGCAATTTTCCAAGCATGCACGGAAGTAAAATTCAGAGGCGTGCCTATTTTATTTATAAATAGTTTTCAAGCTCAGAGTAATGAATTGATTAGCTGGAAAGCAACACCAGTACCTACTACAATTTTACTTCCATGCAACACACACCGTACCAATTTTATTTAAAATTCAGAGGTGTGCCTATTTTATCAATTCCATTAGTGCCAACACCAGTAATAATGCTTTGAGGCTCAAATCCGGAAGTACCTATTTAGTTTATAAATTTTGTGGCTCAAATTTTGTTTATAAATCAAGGCTCAGATCCTTAACTGATCAATAAAATGGGCATGGAAGTAAAAACTATTAAGGTGCTAATCTCTTCACACTACCGATTCAAACTTGGATCTGACTAAAGCAAAATTGGAAAAGCAATGCTTAGATCAGCGCTCTTAAAATCGATAAGTGGGGAGCGAGATCATACCTTACGAACATAGCCGGACTCGTTCTTCCGTACGCCATGGCTGAAAAGTAGGTTCGATCAGAACCCTAGATCTGTAGCGAGAGGAATGAGAGGAGAGCAGGGAGACAACGTGCGAGTTTCAGCGAGGAGGCGAGAGCGTAAGCAGAACTATCTAGAGGGGATGATTGCACGGACAGGATGGAGCGAATCGAACGGACACGATGGGCGAAGAAAAATGGATGGCTAAGATTGAGTACTGTACTAACTACAGTAGCGAACGCCTCCCACGTGCAAGTCACGCTGCGCAAGTTTTATATAGTTTTAATTTAATTTAATTTAATGACGTGGCTGCTGTTGCTCAATTGCTGAACTGTATCTCACATGTTGAAGAGTTAAGGCTGAAATTGGAGGAAAATACGGTATTAGTTCTATTCTTAACTTTACTTTCTTTTCTTTTATATATCTTGCTTCTATTATTGCCTCTAGGTCGCACTGATAAAAAGGACTCTAATTGGCTTTTCATGCTCACATGAAGTGGTTACAAAATTTTGTCGTCCTAACGAATAAGCTAGACAGTTTATGCACTGGTGTTGAAGTAGACAAATGTAAAGGAACCATAAGAAATATATTTGGAAAGAGGCACGCTGCTACGATAAGGTTGGTGTGAGTGAAGTTTTAAAAGGTGACTATTTTAGTGAGTTTGCTTTAGCATGCTATAATTGGCATGGGCAAGTCAGCTTAAAAGAACATTCTAGCGATGCTCTATAAATAAGGTGACATTAATGTCTCATGATTTATATGTGAAGCTCGTCGCTGCTATTTTTTCGATAGAAACTCAACAAAAAAACACACAGGAGATCAATTGTCTGATGGTCAAACCAGCAGCTTGTATCTTGCGCTGTTTGCGCAGGGTACTGCAAATCCGTTCATAACATGCCTAGTGATGTAAAGCAAACCTGATTATCTTTTTTACCCCTTAGTAGTTTTGACCAAATGCTATGAACCTAGGATAAGTGACTACTAATAATGAAAGGGTAATATATGATTGACTTCAGATTAAAAGCTAAGACAATTTTTTTTTTTTTTTGAAAGAGGTATGACTGGCTTGAGTAGCTAGGTAGATGTGAATGTAAAAACGGTGACATTTATAACATGCTTTTGCTTTAGCATGATATAACTGGAATGGAAAGTCAGCTTAAGAGAATGTCAATGCTATTTTATTTCATAGAAACCTGTACCAAAACACACAGGTCATCTGGTAACGCTTCCTGGCAGAGGGTAGGACAAAACTTGATTCCTCTGAGTTATAGGATAAGTAAGTGATTACTAATGAAATGTGATGGTGACGCAGCGAGTAGCGCATCAGATGGACTTCAAATGAAATGTCAGTTTCGTATCTGAAATATGCATGTGAAACATTTATAAAAGCTATATATCTGTTCATTTCACTAACATACGGTCAAATGTAGTTCTGTGTCTTTGGTGGATATTCCTACACTGTTTGTGTCATTTGTGCAGGACTTTGACTGTCCATTTGATATCTTGTTGGAACCGGGCAAAAAAGCTCCAACTTTTCCAAATTTGAAGCACTTGGATGCGCACATGTGCTTTCATGAGCACAATTTTCAAGCTATGGCTAGTATTCTCCGTCAATCCCCGTCTCTGCAGTCACTGAAGTTGATTCATGTGCAGGTACATATATATCTTTTCTTTTTGACTCATTGCTGTAATCTCTGAAAATCATATGAATGTGTTAAAAATTGTTTGCTCGAGTATGTCTTTTTTGTTCTGCATTTATCTTTGGCTTATGCACCTAAGGTTGGGTTTTGAGCTTCTATTACTAGAGATATTATTTGGAGAATGATTAAACTACCTGATTTCACTCTATTTAATTGCTATAGTTCTGGTCGATGCTTCACTATGCTTTCTATTCCACCATGACTGCTAGCTGCATTTGATTTAAGTTGATCCTCAAGACATTTTTTTCCTGCTTTTAAATTTTTCAAATGACCATTCGACTATTTATCTAATGGCTGCAATTGATTCTCTGTGTGACTAAATTACATTGAAGTTAATTTAGTTTTATATTAAGCATGTGGGGACCATCATAAGAGGAAACCAATTTCCTACTAATTTGCTCCTCTCTGTATTAATTTTCTTTTCCTTGAAATTTCAATAGTCCTCATGGTTTGTGTTCTGTATTCATCTTTCTGCATCAATGCTCAAAGCAAAGAATCTAGGGCCAGCCTCTTCACTGTGCATCTCTCCTCTCTGGCTGTGTGTTAGGTGGTTTGAATGATGTCGAATCTCTATCTCTATCTCTATATACAATTATAAAAGCATGGATGGAGGAGGTCAGCTTACATGCTAGATTTAACATGTAAGCAAGTGTTTCTGCCATTCGATCGATTTGATCTGTGGTCGGATATTAATCGCCATATGAAGTAACAATATATTTTGATTTTCCGTAATAAAAAAATAAATTAAATAACACATCTATTTTGATTTTCCGTCTAGTAAGATGGGCGTCTTCAATTTAGATTGGAGCAGGATGGCGTTTGACAGTCAGAGATATTGCATTAATTTTGGAAATAGAAATTATAAAATTTGTAGAGAAGAAGTGAAAGAAATAAGCTTAGTCGTAGGATAGAGAAATTGACAAGTACCTGTATGTATTAAAATTCAATCATGCATGTATTCTTATAATCATAATCTACAAGGATGTACCTTTCTATTGTACTAAACATGCAGATCAATGTGATCATTTCTTAGATTGTGCTAATTACAATTTGAACTGTTCCATTGAGTTACTTTTGGGCTCCGTTTGAATGAGGTGTGGGAAGAAGGAAATAAGGGAAGAAGTATTGGGAAGTGCATAACGTTGTGAAGAGTTTGAATTGTTTATAATAAATTTCTTCCCTTCTTTCCTTCTTCTCACAAGGTATCCAAACGGAGCCCAAAACAATTAAAAAGGTTCAGTATGTCAATTGAACCAAAGGCACACGAATGTATTGGCCATTTAAAAAAAAATTGTGTTATTATAATTGTTTTTTTGGTTAGGATTTTTTAGGACAAAGGATTTGTTGTAATCCACTTGCTGTGTGCTGTATAGGAGATGCTACAAATTTGCTGTGTGCTGTATAGGAGCTCTTGTACTATCTGTTTGCATATATATATATATATATATTTTTTCCTTTGTTGCAAAATTTGTGTTTGTTGGGACTAACCATTTGTTTTGTTTCTATTATTTGCTATAGGATCAATTCCATTTTGGACCAAAACGGAGGAAGAGGAATGATTGGAGATCTAAGCTGCCTCGCAATACTGATGGCAATTATCAGTATGCATGTTTCAATAATCTTCATTTGAGGGAAAATGATAAAGGATTCATAAAGCTGCTGAATAAGAAATTTATCCCAAAGAAGGTGCAGGCACATAACTAAGACTTCTTGAACAGTCAAGTTTATTAGTGGTTTTTGGTGCTTTAGTAAACGTATTTAACTGTGATTTATGCTTTGCTTGAAGTTACTGGCTTCATAGTAGAGACTTTTGAGTTTTGAGTACGTTTAATAGCAATAGTAAAATTGCTCTGTTCTGGTATATTTTTATTTAAAGTGGTCTTAAATTTGGATTTACATTGATGTTAATTTGCAATTATATGCCTGAGCTACTGGTACATGATTTTACTGATTTAATTTGTTGAATTTGTTCTAAATTTGAAGGATGTCATATGATGATATTTGAATCATATTCCATACATGAAAAAAAAGATAAAAATAACATGATATGGTATTTAACAATATCCTTTACAATATACATTTCATAAAAGTAGTATGTTTCAAAAGAAAGCTTTGGAAACTCTGGATGTTGCTTGCTTCCAAGGATAATACGAAGTCATTTTACACTTATTTAGTAATTGCACTCTTTGCTTTTTTAAAAATCTTATTTGTGGAAATCTTGAACTTTGCGGTAAATTCAGTTTGACTTTTCATAGCAAAAAATCTTAGGACAGTTTGTCGGATTTCATCAGTCTTTTTTTTTTAAAAAAAAAAAGAAAAGTCAGAGAAATCACATGTTTCATACAAATGATTAGTTAGATTTGCCTTCCCCTATATTTTGTAGCTTAGAGGGAGAATAGGGAAATTGACAGGCACCTGTATATGAGTTATAAAACAACAGTCAATTAGTTATACATTTCTTCATATTATCATACTGCCACGGACAAAGCGAACCTGTCTATAGTAGTAAACATGTAGAACTGTGTGAGCATTTCATTTTTTCTTTTTTATCAACCACAATTCGCACTGAATTTTCAAATTGTTTTACTTTGAATTTAAAGAGTTTGTGAAATGGGAAGTTAGTTGATGCAAGGCAGCATCCTTGCAGTGCCAGTCTGCAATTGTGGAGTATATATTGTATGGAAAACAGGAAAAGAGTCCATCAATGGAAGTGGATGACAACGAAAACGCGATGTCTTTCCTGGCGATTTGTCGAATGCAAGCAACGAGTTGCTAGAAAAATGTGAACCTAAATATTTTGTTTGAACTTCTTAAATATGCACCTAAGGGTGCGTTTGGATAGGTGTGGGAAGAAGGGAAGAAGTATTGGAAAGTGTGTAACTTTGTGAAGAGTTTGGATTGTTTATAATTTTTTTTCTTATTTTTCTTCTTTCTTCTTCTTCTTTCTTCCAACGATCCAAACGTACCCTAAGAGTCTAAGACCTGGTATACCATTTTATAATATTGCCGTTTTATTACAGGGCTCTCCGTGGCCTAAATGGACCGGACAACAATTTAATACTAGTGAACCGAGCAAATTTGGTCTGAAACTAAAACTCGGCCCAGTCTGCATAGAACTTTTAGTGGACGGTTGAAATGAAAAGTAGGAATATTAATTCGGAAATAAATGATAACTGTGATATATAATCTGTCCTTATTTGAACAAAATTAACACATAAAATAGATAAAATTAATATATAAATGATCAAAGTGAACCCATACGAACAAATAACTTTAATGAAAAAAAATTAATATGCATATAAAAATCTAAACAAACGATGGCAAAACTTATTTAGTTGTATGTGTTCGCTTTGATCATTTATATGTTCATTTTGTCTGTTTTATGTGTTTATTTTATTCAAATGATGATAAATGATGGCAAAATTATTGTCATGCAAGTTCCATATTGATTTCACTTGTAGTGGTGATATTTTGTGATGATCAGATGATGCTAACTTGCTTACGAATTATTACACGGTTTTTATGTTAAGATAGCGTGTAAACAGAGTGAACATATAAAAATTTTTTAAAAAAGAACATAGAGAAGAAAAACTAGTAAGGAGAATATTTTCGGGGGAAAAGGGTATTCTATCGAAAAGATTCTCACGATTTGCACAAGTTGTAGTAAAAATGAACAGGCCAATTTTACAAGGGTAAATATTCTCTACCTAATCAGATGTTGCTAACCACCTTATCCAAACCAATTGCATTGTTTTACCAACTACTAGATGGTCCCTCAGCGGAAGGTTTTTTTTAAAAAAAAATCTATTATTTTGAGAATTAGGGAGCAATATTACATTTACCAACATTTTATATCAACATTCACAGTTCATCAAGGCGAGGGCCAAAAAGAACTATTACAAATAATGGAGGCAAACGTGGGAGTTATCAACCATGCATCACGATTGTAATTAAAACATGATTTGTAATGTTATTGTAAATTTTTAATAGAAAAGACACACAAAAATAAAAAAATGATTACAGTTAAATGATTCGTCAATAAAGAAGTTTTTTAATGTAGTAGTGAGATTGGCAGAAAAGTATTTTAATTATACTCGCAGTTCAAAACATTGCGAGGTTGTCTTTTAATTTTTCTGATTCAATACTATTTATTTTTTTGTGCTAATTAGCCTAATTTGATGTTATTCTTTTGTTCGGTTACATCTTTGTTTGTAACAATGTATTGTAGTTTAATTTTATAAACGAAAATTCGTATTCATAGTGAAATTCAAGGTGATATTTTCTTATGGAGGTTTTGTCCTCTCATAAAATGTAGATTTCGGAAAATTCTAGCGGAAGTTGAATCTTTCGTACTTCCATTTTATTCGCCATATTTATTGACCTTTGTTCACTACGAATTGTACCTGATTCTTTTGACGATAATTGTTTGGCTGCTTCAGTTATTAGCTTGATCTGTCACCAATGTTCTTCTAGTACATGTTTACTTATAATTTTTCCTTCATATTTTCTTTGATTAATGATAGTTAGCTATGCAACTCTAGAAACTTCTTTTGCACGATTATTATATAATAGTATTTAGTAGTGGATAAGAAACACGTACTGCGTATTAATTATAATTGTAAGGAGATCAGATGCTATATTTTGGTTTAGTGGACAACTTAGTTTTATAATCATGAAGGTGTCGGATTCACTAATCTTTACCTAACCATGTCTAATAAATGTCCTTATCTATTATTTTTTTTCTTTTCCAAAGTGCCCCTCGTTAACTTGTATTGTTTTGATATTGTTCCACAGAATTAAATCCCTATTAGGCCGTTGTAGACGAGGGAAGTCATGGTGGAATCTTTTATTTTATTTGTATTTATTTTTTATTCCAAGTTGAGACTTGAGCTGAGACCATTGGTCGCTATCTATATATCTTATCTTAGAACCAAAGTTAGGATATCACTGGTTGATGGTTTCCTTGATTGGTACACGCCAATTGATATGGTCATGTTCCTATCCAAAGGCTTCCTTTCTTAACCATTATTTATTTCTAATCCACCGGTTATGTAATAAATCAGAAAAAAAAAGGAAAAAATCAATCCGTTTATGTACATGAGTGCTCACTAAGTTAGCATTTCTTTTCTTTTTCTTTTTCTTTTATTGACGAAAAATTTAATATATAATAAAGAGAAAAAAGCGCATTGTCCTCCGTTTATAATTACAATTGTCACATTTTTTTGTCTCACATTTGAAGTCTTAATCCATATTTAAATGCACTTTAAATTAAAATGCGTATTAGAGGTAATTTTATTTGGTTTTAAAACTTTTACTTTTAACATTGTATGGAGTTAGAGTGTTCTAATATATCATGTTGTAGTAAATATGGACGACGTGCCGAGAGTCGTACCATAGACATGTTGGATTTTTTTTTCTCAATTTTTAGCCAAAAATATTAAAAAATGTTGACAATATTTTAAAAAGGAAAACATATGAAAAAACTATTAAATTCAAGTTTTGATTAAGTACTTTTTAGCAAAAATTGCATTGCCTATTTGCATCATAAGACGTAACAAGTCGGAAAAATGAAATAAAAATTACATTAAATATTTATGTATATATGTATCTAGATGTGTTGTATATATACTTTGTATTGAACCATGTTGATTCTCAAAGGGAGGCCACAAGAGTACAAGACACAGCATGACCATGTCGACATATCAACACAACATATATACGTCTGTAACAATACTGTGCCATGCGCGCTGTATTCGTAGATGTGCCTGTTTTGCATGTCGTGTTATTAGCACTTGCATTTTTTTCCATGCAATTATTTTCATATTTTGACTTAATTTGTAGGTTTATTTGCAAATTAAAGCTGAATCTAAAATGGATATTTAGATTACTTTTTGTTGCGCCCTGGCCAGACTAAATAGTTTTCACACTAAATATCATCGGTGGATTATGAACAACAAAATATGTAGATCAGACTTTAGCTCTCAAGGAAAAAATATGAAAACTATTATTAAGATGCATGACATTATTATTTACAGGCATCAAAGAGAAAAAAAATTAAGTATAATAATTTGGTTTCGTCATTTGACTCATGTATTATTCATTATGATCAGACTTTGCACTCTTTTAATTATTTTTTATTTATAAAGGGGTCGTTTGGATTTCTTAGGAATATGAAGAATAGTTTCTTCCTAGTAGCTTCTTCCTAAACATCTAAACAAGTTAGAAATAAGGAGAAGAATATCCTAGGAATAGCTTCTTCATACATAATTTCAACAAAATTAGCTAAATACTAATAACTAAATGAAATTTTATGTACTCTTAAATTAGTACTTTATTTAATATTAAAATAATAATTTTTAATAATTTATTTAAATTAATATCAATTTGTTTATTCCTAACTCACCATCCAAACAACATTTTTTATTTCCGGAATAACATCTTCCCACTCTTTCCAAAATTACACACTTTCCAATATTTTCTTCCTAAAATCCTTATTCCTTCCTTATTCTCATACCATCCAAACGGTCCAAAAAAAAAAAAAATTGTGGCCCGTTACTAAATTTATATGTTAGATTTCAAAAATTTTGTGTGAATTTCTTTTAGATTGATATCATTTTTATTATTTTGAGACTGGTAAAATTTCAAAGACATATTTTTTATAAAAAAAATTAAAATGACATTTTAATTTAGTGTTTAGAAGCGCGATAAGCTAGTATATTTCTAACTTCTAAGGCTTCTCCTGTAAGGTCCTCTTTTTTTAAAATTTATATTTCGTTGAAGTCGTCCTTTTTTTAATTTTACCCGTATTGTAAAATTTTAAGAGTCTTGAAGTTGTTCTTAAGCCGTAGCTGTTGAATGTTTCTACTCTTTTGGATAAGCGAGCACCTTGTAAAGAGTAAAGACTAAATAAGGAGATTGATTCTTAAAAAAAAAATTCACAACTGTTAAATTAGTGCCGTATAATCGAACTTATCCGAACGTAAAAATGCTAATTATAAAATTACTTTATACGTTATTAAAACAATAAAATAAACTTTACTGTGCAAACTTGACTGGATACCAGGATGTCGACGCTGAGGAAAAAGATGGATAATTTCCTGCCTATTAAATAAATTAAGGGCCGTTTGGATCGCTTAGGAATTTAGAGAATTTAGAAAAAAATTTATTCCTGAACATAAATTTATTGAAAAGTGTATAAATTTATGAAGAATTTAAATTTTTTATAATAAATTTATGCTAGGAAGATAAAATTCCTCAAATTTTCCGAAAAATTCAAACAGCCCAAGGTATTTTAATTTTAGTAATTTCATCACTAACCCTCGGACCCTTTTGCCCATTTCAATTTGGTTGAGAGATCGCCGAGTCACGTGACTTTGTACTCTTGGTGCCGCCACGTGGGGGAATCTGAAAGGCCACTCTTCTCCGACCCACGTGTACGTCTGCGCTCTTATCCAGATCTTCTCTCTCTCCTTACCTGCCCCGTCACCTCTCCCGATTTCCATCCAACGCTTCATTCGTTTTAGGCTTTCTGTGGCAGATAATGTGTGCGCAAACGTACTCAAAAGTCACTTAATGAAAGAGCTTCAAAATTGTAATTGTAATTTCAGCATCTCCAATTTTATTTTATGAAAAACTAAATACAAAAATTTATTATGACTAGTAAATCATAATTAGTAGAAAGATATTTTATTATTATTTTTTTTGGTAAAAACGTTTGAAGTTTGATTATTGATATTGAAATGATCATGCTTAGCAAAATGTCAGTATATAATTTTTATTCAAGACATTTATTTTGTTTCATCAAGTAATAGATAAATATTTTCATTTTCGAAATCACAATTGTTATGAACTAAAATTTATAAGACAACTTAACATTACTTTATTTCAAATCTTGTATAGTAAAATCTTATTTTACAGAACAACAAAGCATATAATGCTATTTTTATTGTAACTTCTCTTTTTTTTTCTTTGGTTGGTTTTAAATTCATTTTGAATGTATTGCTATTCTTTTTAATAATATTTTTTCAGCTATATAACCGTTCAATGACCATAAAAAACAATTATTGTAATAACTTTTAGCAAAATACAATGTGGACACACGAAGGGACAAATTCGTACCTCACCAGAACGGCCTATAAATAGCGCCCATTCCCTTTCCAATTTCCCTCTTCGCTTCCAGATCTACCATTCCTTGCTTTCATAAATAGATATCTCATCTCAATCTCAGCACACTGAAAAGCACTTATCAAAAAAAAAAAAAAGAAATAACAAAATGGGTCTCCTTGACAAACTATGGGACGACACAGTGGCAGGTCCGAGACCTGACACCGGTCTAAGCCGCCTGCGCAAGTACTCCTCCTTCAACCCTCGACCCGTTACCATCAAAGGTACACTAACACCACTTATTTTATTTCACGATTTTCTACTCGGACGGTTCAGATCCGATCAGATCTGTCGCTAACACTCATCTAATGGTTGTTGGTTTTCAGAGGACGTGATGGATAGTGGAGGGATCGGAAAACCGGAAGGTGAGGAAGAGCCTCGGGTGACTCGAAGCATCATGATAAAGCGACCCGAGGGATGCCCTTCTCCAGCGAGCGGTAACTCACCGAGAGGTAACGGGACTCCGCCTCAGTCTCCCGCCGGCTCAACTCCTCCCTTGTCGCCTTTCTATAATGGTGAGTGTTCTATTTCTTTTTTTTATTGTTATTTTTTATTTTTATTTTATGTTTTCTTGTTATGATTTGTTGGAGCGGTTGGGTGGAGATGCAAGTGGGTATTATTTTAGTAAAAAATATCGGGACCACTTCGAATGGGATTGGGCGGTAGGGCTGTCAATGAGTACGGTACGGTTTAGGATATTTTCATTACCGTACCCGTTAAAATTTTCTTTACCCATACCCTATTCGTACCCGTTAAAAATAATTTTACCCGTACCCGTTAAGAATTAACGGTACGGATACGGTAACGATAAAAAATGAATATAATAATAATAAAATTTGTACACTCTGTATAAATAAATTATATCAATAAGTATATTAATAAAGTGCAACAATGGTGGCGAATATTTTAGGTTCATGCTTTTTTATTTTTTTCGTACACTGAATGGAAAGAATTATAAATCTAGCAATATATTTTTACCAATCATGCAATATAAGATGCCATATGTATCATGTAATTATTTCTTTTTAATTGTGGCAATTACCCGTTATGAAAACGGTACGAAATAGTTTTTACCCGTACCCGTACCCGTTAAATTAACGAAAAAATTTCCTTATCCATACCCGTACCCGTTAACTTAACGAAAATAAAACTTTATCCATACCCGTCTTATACGATACGATACGGGTTGGGTAAACGGGTAAACGGGTTTCATTGACCGCCCTAATTGGGCAATGGGCAGCTCTGAGAGTAGGGGTAAGTTGGTAATTTCGCATGGTGAATTATTATCTGTTTGTTTCCTCTCTCGAAACATCTGGATCGCTGGATTTAATGGATGATTAGTCCTTTGTAGTAGTATGGACTGTCTGATGCGCTTCCTCTGTGGTCATCTGTGTGTCAACACTTTCCTACTTAGAATTCTTGCTTATAACCCGCTACATTAATGCTCTAGACTGAGCTGTTATACTGTATCCAATCTACTGTACGAGTGAATGCTATTTGCAAATTGTTACTTTTTGACTTGCTAGGGCCTAGCTAGGGCAATAGGGCGAATGCATGCGATAAATATCTTAAATAAGAACTGAATTTGTTTGAGATTGTAACCGTGTATACTTTTGTGTGGTTAATAATTAGGTGGCAATCGATTCAGAAGAAAATCACTGTCCGATGCATACGAGAGAGCCTCGACGAGTGCGCCTAAGCCAGAACCTCCTTTCGAGGTGTGATTGATTGTATTGCTAATTTGGAGCGCCGAATCAATGCAGAATCTACAACTAGAAGAGATCTATTATACATCAATGGAGAGAAACTAGAGAAAAAGTCGGATGGTTTCCTTTCCTTCTCCGCTCTTTGTAGCTTAAAAAGTATGGTCTAATAGCTAGAGGCTTTTATTGGTGAGATAATGTTATATATATGTTTCGTTGATGCTGGTTTTGTGTAGATAGGACGTTAGTAGTGTGTGTTATGTATGGTTGTTTTTGTATGTACGCATCAGATCGATGTAGCCTGTTTTCTCTGCTTAAGTGTGTTTTGATGTGTGGAATTTATGGGAGCTTAGTGCACTATTGTGTGTATTGGGTATTTCGTACTATGTTGAATCTGGAGCTTTATATGTTCTGTTTATTGTTGGTTGAGGTGCACACTTTGAAGACATGTTATTACGTTTTCACCTTTCATATATAATAAACAATGATCGCTCTTATATATAGTCTTACGAATGGCACAAAATACTGAACTAATAGCTATAACTTATAATCATCTACGAAAGATGATGAATGGCAGTATGGCACCTTTCATAAACGATAATCGCACTTATAGTCTTATCACCTTTACGTAGTTTGGTTTGTGCTTTTGAGCACCGTTTGGACTAGCTCTGGCTGTTAATTCAATCATGAATAAGCCAATTAAGTGTCAAAACGGTTATTCTTTCACAAAGAAGAACACATGTAGCACGGCATTTGCAATGAAGATGCCAATAAAAATAGAAAAGAAAATTAGTAATATCACATATATACAGAACAAATATTATCTTGAAAGAGGTGTACTACTTACAGTTAAATTTATTTAATAACTATTACAATCATCATGTTACTTATCATAACTAAGAAAAAAAATTATAAATACATTTTTGTTAACGTTGATGATATAATGGGGGAACCGGGGAAGCAAACTCTGGCTTTTTAATTTGCCGAATATTGGGGGAAATGAAGATGTATTGTGGGCTAAAGGCTAAGAAAAGAGATGCATTCTGGGGCTTTGAATTGAGAAACATTTACCATAAAATGGCTATTGTTGTAATACAAAATTGCAAATCAGTGGTTATGAATATTTTCAAGCAATATCATTCTAATGCACACATTAATATTCTTATAATCATTTTAAACTCTGTTTTGCCAATATTTACCAAGGTATGTTCAATTGGAACGTACTTCAAACAATCACTGTAATTTAAAGCAACTCTTGGGCTAAGTCATCCATAATTTTTGACTGAAAATATGCTAGAAAATTCGAAACACAGCACCCATACTCCGATTGTGATACTTTTTTTGTCTTTTTACCTTTTTTCATTTCTGCTTCTCTGACATTATCCTGCCAGCAGGGGGATATTAAGAGTGGCATAGAACTAATTTTCCCTATTTTTTAAAAGAAAATGTTCCAAATATTGTAGGCCGATAAAATGTTCAAACTCATGTACATACTTGCATAATTTAAATGTGGGTTTTTTGAGGAATATTATTAGAATTTCATTTTAAGTGGACCACATTTTTTGGATGATGGCTAGCGGATATACACGCGAAGAGTGCTTCTGTCCGTGAGATTAAACCTACATAGAAATAATAATGTTGCAAAAAAGTACATGCATGTCAAAACCGCAATAATCACTCAAAAATTTTAGTCCAAATAATAGAAATTATACACACTCGGGTGCAAAAATTGAGAAATAAATTAACAAATTAACAAACAAAAAGGCCCCTGATAAACGATTGTAAAAAATGAAACATGATTTGCAAATTAAAATAGTATACATATGACAGGATTAATTGGATTGCTTAAGCTTCTTCGCTATGGTTGCAATGTGTTTCCCTTGAAAGAAAGCCTGCTGCAGCTCAAGCTCCGTGGGTACTCTGTCAGCCGGCATTGCAAATGTGCCGGCACCATAAGGGCTACCTCCTTTCACTTTTGCCATGTCCAACATGCCAATGCCTGAGGCATAACCCGTCGGCACAAATATCATCCCGTGGTGAGCCAACTGAGTCACGGCCGTCAATCTAAAAACAAAAGGGAAACAATTAAACAACAAATTCAAGAAAACAGATCACCGAATTTAATTTATTTTTGTCTAAATTCTCGTTCTTGATACAGAAGCAACAATTATCATGTCAGAAATTATAATTTCTTACACTGTGGTTTCTTGACCACCGCCTTGTGAAGCAGTGCTCGTGAAGAGTCCGGCAGGCTTCCCAACAAGTCGCTGCTGCTGCCATAGGCCACCAGTCGAATCCAGAAATGCCTTGAATTGAGCACACATCATTCCAAACCTAGTTGGGAAACCAAACACGAACCCGTCGGCCTCGGGAAGCTTGTTTGGGCTGATTACTGGTACATTACTCTTTGGTGGTGCATTCATATTTTCGAGCACATCTTGCGACAGTGTCTCAGAGACCTAATTCAGTCGATTATTCTTTTCTAGATTAGTGGTACTTTTGATAATTAAAATGTGGCTGTGATTTGATTGTAGTTTACCTGCCATAACTTAGCTTCAACTCCATTTACAGATGATGCGCCTTTTTGTATTTCCTTTGCTAATTCCTCAATATGACCGTACATGGAGTAGTAACTACACGACCAACAAAATTTTGAAGAAATCTGATATAGGATAATATAGCTATCAAGTTGAACTAAGCATAGAGTTGAAACCGGAAGAATTAAGCATTGAGTTATCTTACACAATGTAGATTTTGGTTGCCATTGAAATTTGCTATATATGGCAACTGTGCAACTTCAATGTGTCTCGACTCTCGACTCTTTGAGTAGAGAAAAAATAATCTCTTTTGATTGATTAATAATAATTTCTCACGAAGCTCCCTAGATGAGATCAATTTGTGCAATTTTTATGATTTTGGAGAGCAAAAGGAGACAGCTGAGGAAAAAAGGGGAGAGATTTGATTCGAAATATTTTTAGTCGTGGGAGAAGTTGACCAAGAGATTCTATAATCGTTCTGTTTTATATTGGTTCGTAGCTCCCAAACTTGTTAGTTGTAACCCTCTTTCTTTTTCCTGCTAATGGATGATTGAAACAAGAAAGCATTATTTCCCTATTTTGTTCATTTTTTTCCCCAAGGTAAAACACATTTTTCCTGCTAATGGATGATTGAAACAAAAAAGCATTATTTCCCTATTTTGTTCATTTTTTTTCCCCAAGGTAAAACACATTCGGTTTGTAGAACTTTTAAGCTTGACGTTGATATAAACGTAAATTATTAAAATAGTACGAGAGTGTGCTAAGGTATTTTACGAAGTCATTATCTAATTTTAATTGCTGCTACAGATAACAAAAATTTGTAAGTTCGAATAATCGGTTCAAGCCACTTTACGTGATCTACATGATTGATAATCTTTATTTAGTTCAATGTTTCAGAGAACTATTACTACTGAATGATTGATAATCTTTATTTAGTTTAATGGATTTTCTCTATATAAAAAAACTTTAATAGTAAAAACTTCAAGAAATATTTTCAGGGCTTGGGGAGTTTGACTAGCGGTTTTAGCACAGTGATAGTAGTCACTAGACATCTTGTTTACATAAACATCAAAATTATATTGATATATACTTCTGTTTTTTCAAAAGTAAAAATGTACACAATAAATTGATGTCACTTTTCGTAAGACTCTGGACTCTGGTGGCCGATAAATATAACGTAGCTTTATTGCTTTAGTGATTGTGGTGGGCCTAATTCGGAAGGCCCAAACCTCCAGTTTGTAGTTAATTAACAACCAACTAGGGCTGCAAAACGGTGAAAACGATGACGCAAATGACTGATTTCGTTAATCGTTTCATCTTATGTCACGGAATTTTTTTCTGTTGCGTTTAGTCAATTGGACGCAAACAAAAATTGTTGCGTTTATCGTTTTGTTCAATTGAACGATTATAACTGTTCAATCGTTCAACCGTTCAATAGTTTGCAAAGCATTTCTTTTATCGAAAATTATCCTTACAGAAAATAGAAAGCAAAAACAGAAGTGTTTTTTAAAAAAGAAAACATTCTTAAGCCCGACAAACAAAAGTTGAAAACATTAAGCAACAAAAGATTAAAACATTCTTACAAGTCTGACAAACAAAGAAAAAACAGAAAGTAGAAACAAAAATTTTCTAAAAATATGTCTTTCTTGTGCATGTCAGATCAAATCCCCTTCTTCAAAGTCGCTAGTTGTATGTCCATCAGACCGATTCTGAAAAAGAACTATCATTTAGAAACAATTTAGAAACTGATTAGTACTAAGCACAGAGGGAAACTGACTGGTACCAAGCTTGTACCAGTCCTCTAAACCACCAAACAACAATCAGGCATAAACTAGCACAAGAGGGATTAACAGAACTTTAAGCAAGCACATTGAACAGACGAAACCAAAATTTTATTAGCAACAATCAAATCCCTTCTTCCCAATCGATTTCTCAGTCAATTAGCAAACTGTTAAACTTACAATAGAAAACATGTACAGAGAGATTCACAAGATTGAAAATTGACCAATTACTAAACTTTTGTTACTCTCAAAAGATTTTGAACAAAGCCTGAAAAGGAAACATAAAAAAAACGCATAGAATCAAAGAGAAGAAGCCATCAAAATCACTCAAAATTGACCAATCACTAAATACCTATAAAACAATTTAACAATAATTAAAACAGAGAATTAAACAAACCGGGAAGAGATTAACAAGCTCAAAGGTGTGAGATGTCAAGGAACTCCACCATGCAATCGACAGTGGGACAACAGCAGACATGCGAAAAGCTCTCGTCCACACAGATACAGACCCCCTTAGTCCTTTACACAGCCGACATGCGACACCATCATTGCCTCGACGGCGGAGTTGCTCAGCTCATACAGAGCATGCTTGTGCGAGCGAGAGAGAGAGAGAGAGAGGTGATGTGAGATTGACAACGATGCAGTGTAGAGCGTGTGTGTGTGAGAGAGAGAGGCGATGTGAGAACGGGGGAGAAATGATGGATTGGAGCGGCGCCTCTAAACCTAATTTTAGTCATGCCTTCGTACTCTCCATCATTTCTTCTTGGAATGTCAGACGAAACAGGCGCAATAAACAGTAACGAAACATGTATGTTTCGCTTATCGTTTCGTTCGAGTGGCGAAACTGTATCTATTTTTGTCATCCGTTTCGTCTCTAAAACGAAACCATAATCTTATACCGTTATCGTTTCGTTTCGGACGAAACGAAATGATCGGACGGTTTGGACAGTCCGAAACGAAATGATCGGACGGTTTGGACAGTTATCGTTTTCAACCCCATTTTATCCAATCAAAACGGGAAATGAAAAAAAAAATAAATATCTAAATCCGGCTTTATTTTTCATATGCTTGACAGTCACTGTCAAGTTATCCGAGTTTGGTATTGTCACTCATAGACTACATCAAGTCATATTTTGTCACTCATAGACTACATCAAGTCATATTTTGTCACTCATAGACTACATCAAGTCATATTTGAATCAAATGACGTACAAATTTAAGTACTTTACTTTCAGCTCTTTCAAAGCAAAAAAAAAAAAAAAAAAAAACTCATTCTTGTAACAGCTTTTATAGTTTAGAGAGAAAAATATGCTAGAATTTTCAGGGGTGTTAAGATCTCCTCACTAGTGGCCGATGAGGCAATCGAAGATTGAAAAACCACACACTGAGCACATTAAACTCTCTTACTCTTCTTTATCTTGCTTCTCTCCGGCTTTACTTATCCTTTATTGTAATCTAAAGGGAACATTATTTCCATTCATTTTTTGTTATTTTTATTATTTTTATTTTTAAAGTTTTTAGGTTCTTTCTCAGAACCAAAATTTGTAATTTATAATTTTTTTACTTATTCAATTCAAAGTTATGGACTTGACCTCTAATTTTCTGTAAAAAAAAATGACGTACAAATTTCATGGATAGTGCATGTATATTTTGTACTTCATATGTTCAAATATATCATATATACATACAATATATAATATATAGATATATTTACCGCACTTTAGGGACGTATTAGATAATCTATCGTACCAATCAGTATATATACAACTTCTTGAAGCATTTCAATATTATGTATATCGAGTAAATTGAAAAATGAAAAATTGTTAAAATGTTGTTAGTATAATTTCTTCGTCAATTTTATATGATTTGAACGTAATCTAAAACTTATCACATTTTTTAAACATATAAAACCCATCAGTATTTTTATGTTAAAAATCATAAGTTATTCAAAGAAAGCTAAGACAGAATAAAAAATATAAATTTATTAGCTAGTATATGCTCGCCCAATATTAGATTTTATCAAATTTACATGTGGAATTTTCAACGATGAGAAATTAAAAATCCAACAACACAAGACTTGTATTATGGGGTGCGTTTGAATAGGTGTGGGAAGAAGGAAAGAAGGGAAGAAGTGGGAAGAAGTATTGGGAAGTGTGTAACTTTGTGAAGAATTTGGATTGTTTATAATTTTTTTTTCTTCTTTCTTCCAACGATCCAAACGCACCCATAAGTAGGCTAGAGCATGCAGCACCATTGCTGACATAAGAGCTTCATTAATGGTTTTTAAAATGAATTAAATAGTACCATTTGCCATATACACAGATTGAGAAAGCATTTCCTTTGCAGTATGCAATATTGAGGTAATGGCGACGTAATATTTTGGTCTTTGCTAGATATTATTATTATTATTATTATTCCGAGCAAGATATTATTGGTGTCATGTGAAACATCACTATGACCCTGATGCTCCGGTTCTTCTGTGGCACAAGTAAGTAGACTATGTCTACGGCTCACTAATATGTTCTAATGATATATCTATTCATATTGTTTATTCTTGACGCAAATATTTGTTTGTCCAACTTTCAATGACAAGATAACTTTATTGCATTTAATTATGTTATAGGATGGAGGTAGAAATTTTTAAATGGTTTGTTGATTTATTAATTAATGCGCAGTTAAGACAACATAATTTACAACTAATTAAGATGAGAACTTCCAAAAGTTTGTTGCATCATGAACAATAATGACTCCTTTTTATGCATTGAAGTTGGAAAAATGAAACAATGGAAATAAATCCGGTGTACCGCTACACCTTGTAGTGCAGCAATTCAAATCTTTCAAAATCGATCCAACAGTTCTCTCTCGTTGCTCTAAATTTTTCTATGACAAATAGAGTTCGATGGATTGGTTTTGAAATGTCTGGATTTTTGCGGTGTAGAGCAACACCAGATTTGTGTTGAGGAAATAATACCGTTCAATTTATAAATGATTATCATATTCGAGTTTCATATAGCAAGTCAAGGCCAACTATTTTATTTTTCCAATTTTATTAGAACCGAGCTCTTCTAGCCATTGAACCCGACCAACTCGATACAAACGAAATTGAATATAGGACTACAGGAGCGTAGAACCAAACACTAAATATTAGATAAATCATTGATGTTTTATAAATGTTTGCTCCCTCTTTGTGCACTTTTGTCTGACGTCAATTCTTGTACAAATGATGTTTAGAGTGACCTCAATAGCAATAAGCTTATTTTCTATTTAGAAAAGTTATACTAAGAGGAGATCCTACCAACCGTCCAACCCCTATTAATTGTACCTAATAATCTCAAAGAGTTCAAGATTAAATAATGCGAAACACGAGGTTCTAGAAATTCAACTCAATGTTGGCATCTTCGAATGCTCGCTCTCGGACAACACAACAAATTAACCGAAATTATTTAATATAAAAATTCAGACACCAAAAAATTTAATACAAAGAATTATTTATTTTTTTTTAATAAGAAGAAAGTTCCAACGCGTTTATAAACCGCGCCTCCCTGTCTCCTCTCGAACGCGTTTTATAAACGCGTTACAGGCCCTAAAACGCGTTTATAAAACGCGCTAGAAGCTGCAGTGATTGCGGCGAAAGTTTCTGACTTTGCGCGTTATTTTCTGATTTTACGCGTTTATAAAACGCGTAAGAAACCTTCTTACCCCTTTATAAAACGCGTTCGAGAGATCTAATTTCCATATAAATACCCAACCTTCTGTCGTCCAAAATAAAAAAAAAAGGAAAAAAATATGAAAAAAAGAAAAAAATGAGAGGAAAAGAAGAGTTAGATGGTGGAATGCAAAATAATATTAGTTGGTGCGAAACTAATAGCCATAAGGGTTGTATGCGGCACACTTATTCACTGATACAGAGTCGCACACAATCCTTATGGCTATTAATATTCCACCAACTTTAAAATAAAAACTTTCCTGTGGAATCTGTTATTACGTGTAGAGAACGGTTTGTTGGGCTGGGTCTACGAGCCATAACACCGCAGCCGACATCCTTGGATGAGAATCTGCATACATGCAGTCATCCTCATCCAAGTCTCAGAAAAAGAGGGGGTCAATATGACAATCAGTCGCCCGACTCTTGTCTATTAGTTGCGGTGATGTTTTCTCTTCCCACCCTTAGCAATGGATCCTCTACAAATTTTTTTTATGTGGTTCAAAATTTTAATATCATGTATTTTGTAATTTTTTTTGTTGTGTATTATGTGGTTCAAAATTTTAATAAATTGTAATTTTTAATTTGTGTTGTGTTTTTTATTATAATGTTCATTGAGTTGTAATGTCTAATATAATTTAAATAAATATTAAGTCTCTTAATATTAATATTTCGAATTTGACAATAAAAATGAAAATGGATAAAATAAAAACTAAAATAAATTAGATAATAAAACTTACAACACATATACTACACGAATTAATACATATACTAAAACACGAATTAATACATATACTAAAACATAAAAGAAAACAGATAATAATAGAACACACAATAATAAAAACATCTAATTATAGAAAACCTAATTATAGAACACACAATAATAAAAACATCTAATTATAGAAAACATAATTATAGAACACACAATAATAAAAACATCTAATTATAGAAAACCTAATAATCAGTCCAAATGATATATGTCATTTCCATTTAAAGGGTGATTTTCAAATCCAGGAGGACATGCCTGTTGCAAACGCAACCAAACGATTCCATCTCCACGTCGGACATGATATCCTCCATCCCTCTTAACTGCATCCGTCCAATATTTCGGCCCTCTCACTACAAAAACGTCGCGTTGAAAAACCTTCACGTAAAATTTGTCGGAAGGATAGTGCAAGTAGACGTGCCGAAGAATATCTCGTTTACTTATTCCTCCATCTCCTTGTAGAAGCACACCGGTACAAACATGATGTGGTTTAGTTGACATTATGTTTTCTCGGTTTCTTTTCTCTGCGTAAGTTCTCTAAAGTTTTGGTTTTTGATTTATGAATTTTCGACGTGAATTTGCGGAGAAGCAGGACTATTTATAGACTCAACCCTTCGTACGCGTTTATAAAACGCGTAGTAAGGTTTGAGCGCGTTTTATAAACGCGTACGAAGGGGTAAGTTAATGGAATTCAATACTTTCGCAGGTTGTCAGTCTGTTTTACTGTTTTACCTGGACACCACCTTCGTACGCGTTTATAAAACGCGTTCGGAGACCTCCAACGCGTTTTATAAACGCGTACAAAGGTGGTGTCCACTTTTTGAGCAGCGTGATACTGTGTTTGAGCAGCGTTTTATAGCGCGTTTTTTGAGCAGACCCCTATTGTAGCGCGTTTTATAAACGGTTAAATAATTGCCTATATATATCTCAATTCGTTCTCCTATTTCGTATCAAAAAATCACAAACAAAAGACGCGTAAAATCAGAAATTTGAGAAATGGAGAAGGATCAAAACAATAATAAGATGGGGGAGGAAACATCCAAGGTGGGAGAGGGAAAACCTAATGTGGGAGCAAAAAGGATCCCATTATACGGCCCTCCGAAGAGAAGGGCCGTCTCTGCTGTACGTCGTTTCCCTCCAGGATGTGGCAGGAGCCCTGATTTTAGTATGGGGGTTAAAATAGATGAGAGTTCTAGTGAGAATAAGGAGGAGGAAAAGAATAAAGACGTTAAGGAAGTGGAGAAAAATTAAAGTTTAATTGTGCTAGAATAATGATATTTATGTATTTTATTTTCTATGAAATTTATGTTATTGTATGAATTTATGTTATTGTATGATTTTATGTTTTATCTATGTTTTAATATTTATAACTAATTAATATAAAAATTAAGAAAAAATTTCATTACAAAAACTCTCATTAATATGAAAACAACGATTTAAATTAATAACAAACTCTCATTAATATGAAAATAACGATTTAAATTAATAACAAACTCTCATTAATATGAAAACAACGATTTGCGGAGACTCATGGATAGTTGCCCAATTCTGCGAGAGCCTTCGACAGTCGTCGAGTTCCTCCCTAATTGGGTCGGCAGAACTCTACCGCCCATTACCCATGATCGTAGGCAACAGAGTGTTGGTCTACCTCAGATGATGATGAAGTTAGCGAGCTGTCCATCTGGGCCGACCTTCGTACATAATAACAGATTCCACCGGAAAATCTCTTATTACAATTTCGCACTTATTAACATTGAGAGGTGAGAATGAGAGAGGTGAGAATGAGAGCTGAGAATGATATTCAGAGGTGAGAATGAGAGATGCGAGAATTGGGCGTTTTATAAAAAGGTAGAGCCTTTTAACGCGTTTTATAAAATGGTACAAAGCCTTTTAACGCGTTTTATAGAAGGGTACAAAGTCTTTTAACGCGTTTTATAAAAGGGTAAACCCTTTTAGCGCGTTTTATAAAAGGGTAAAGCCTTTTAGCGCGTTTTATAAAAGGGTACAAAGCCTCTGAACGCGTTTTATAATAGGGTAAAGCCTTTTAGCGCGTTTTATAAAAGGGTACAAAGCCTTTTAGCGCTACGAGTTAATTAACTGCTTCTCAACACTAAAAAGTTCAAGTGCCTTTCAATGCTAACACTATAGAGTACAAAGCCTTTTAGGATTAGGGCTTTTTGTAGATAACAAGAATGCATGTCTGTCATTGCTAACACTAAACCTTTCAACATTATATTATACGAGTTAATTGTAAAATTCTCTTACAATACATTCTATTACAATATATAAAATTACGACAACACTTAATCTTCAATTATTTCATTTTTTCTTCCTACCGAAAGACAGTATATTGCCAAATTCCCCCCCAAACAATCCTTTACGTCCTCTCTCCCTTGATGTATTGCCTTGATCTGTTGGAAATCTAGCCGACTCACTTCTCATATTTCCAGATGCGACATCTCTTACCCGTGGATCAATGCTTATAGAATTTCTCTGTGGTTGTACAGATCCTTGGTCCTCCCGATTATTGTTGTTTCGTGGATCAACATGCAATGACATTCGTCCTGGTTGAATGGGTGTTTGACGAGTCCGAACCGTAAGTTCAGTACTCGCGGCCCTTCTTGGACTGTTGGCCCTTGTTGGTGGTCTACTGGTGTATCGACCGGATTGCAATGCGTCCATCGGATATGGCGGTTGGGGTGCTGCTTGTCGCGGTTGACTGGTTGAAGCTTCACCTTGATTTTTCTTTTTTGTTTTTCTTGTGGAACCTCCACCTTTCCTTCCTTCCATCCTATCCATCCACATCTCTGCACGAATGATTTTGCGCCTTCCTCGATTGACCAAACTCTTGTCGGGGACAATTATCGGACCTGTATAAACTGGTCACTCTTCCTCATCTTTGTAACAATGAAACCGACCTGCTGACCAAATCATGTGCTGGTTTTGCATGCTATAGTGACCATCCACAAATTGATCTACATTGTAATTTGTCTCCCTGCAAACAGCAATGACAAGTGCGCAAGGGATACCTGTCAATTGTGGTTTTTGGCACTCACATGTGGTTCGAGTGAAGGGCAATTGCACATCGGTTTGCTCCATGTCAGGTGGAATTTGAACTGTGTAATGGGAATAATCGTAGCCTACACCATCACGGTACTCCTCGCGAACTTTCACGCGAAATTCTCCAAGGTCCAATCTTAACACGAATGTGCTCATAAACTCCTCTGAGATTGAAACAAAAAGATGAAGTTAGTTCAAAATGGATTAAAATGAATGAATGAATTGAATTCTTTTTCTTTAAGTACTTACGTGATTTTCCATCGTGCTTGATCAATTTATTCTTTACTCCTTCCGGCCATCTTTCTCCTAAACTCAACCTTTGAAGTGCTTCTTGTGTTCGCTTGTTCATCCAGTTGGCACATTTATACCACGTGCCTTCTATAAGTGCTGTCATTGGTAATCTTCTCTCTATTCTAAACACATTATTCAGACTCTCCGATCCATTACTCGTCATTATACCCCACCGATGCCCCTTGTCAAAACTCTGAGCCCATTTATATAGTTTTGGCCGCTCGTTGTTGTCATTTTCATTAATTTTACCACAATTTCTTAGGTACTGATAAGCTCTCAGGTTATTTTCCTTCAGAACTCCCCAATTCTCTCTAAAACGTCTAGGGTTTTTCTTGTTAGCAAGTCTACATTTGAAAAAGTTTTTCAAATCAGCATCTTGTGACCCGCCAGCCTCCTTCCATAAGTTTTCCGCAACATGCTGCATGCAGAACCGATGAATCGCTACTGCATGCGCACCTTGTGCCTTCCAACCATAATCTACGGATGCAAATACCGCTTTTATTGCCTTATGACGGTCAGATATGACACAGTATCTAGTGTTCCGGCCTAAAACTTCCCATCTAACCCAAGACATAAACCATCCCCAAGTATCCTTATCTTCTTTTTCGCCCAATCCGAATGCAACCGGAATTAATCGATTTTCTGGATCATAACCACACACTGAGAACAATCTACCTTTGTATCGGCCCGATAAAAAACTAGCATCAATTGAGATAACAGGTCTGGCATATTTCATCGCTTCTATGCACGGACCAAAAGCCCAGGCTGCCATCTTGAAGACGCCAACGTTAGGATCGTTTGTAGGCCAAGAAACTATTGTGTATTTCGTTCCTGGGGTTGTCGCCTTCATTGCCTCCAGGAGGCGTGGAAGTTTATTGTAGGCCCCTTCCCAGGACCCAAACAATTGCTCCAACGCTCGCTCCCTCCCACGCCATAGTTTATTATAAGTCGGTTCAATACGTGGATATCTAGCCCTTATGAGGCTTCCTATGTCCTGGACACTTTTTCCCAAATTTTTTTTCAATTCATCCCTAACGTGTTCGGCAATGAGACTAGCTGTAAGGTTTGCGTGACCTTTTTGGCCCGGGGGTCTCGAACAAATATGCTCATTTGGATTGGTAGAGATCTTCCAATTTGTATTATAACTCTCACGTCTACCATACAATCGCCACTTACAATTCGGTTTTTGCATGCAAACCATTACAATTTTTTGTTTATTGCTAGTTTCCGTTCGAACTTCTCGATTTGTTTTGCATGAAACATCACAGACAGCTAGAATTAGTTGTTTTTTGGAACCGAATCGTTTACCAACAGCAAGTTCGCCTTGTGGCCCTAAACTACGCTCCGGCATACCAGCATACTCAAACATGGAAATATCACACAATTCACTTACAGGATGGTGCAAGTCCGTCCTTCCTGAAACGTATGGCTGGTCGCAGTTTGCATAAAAAGGCACTTCTCTCTCGGAGAAGTCCTCCACATCGGTATATTCTTCTCCGGTAGGAAGGTCGGAGTAAGTCGCCGGACCCTCATCTTCATCACCATCGGCAACCTCGACTTCATCTCCTGATGTGTTATTGTCTTGCGTAGGAACGGACTGTTCGCCAGTGTATTGGTAAGGGGTGGATTGCTGGACACACATAAGGTTTAAGGAAGTGTTTGGCTCACTGCTACCGGGCTCGTCAAGGGGTGTTAGGTTCAGATCTGGTCCCGTGCCATATACGGGGATGAAATCAACATGCAACTCAATAATCGGTAACCCTCTCGTCTCGAATGTCTCGTGGTAAAAAAGGCGCTATTGATCTTCAGAATTTACAGGAAGAAATAGTGATTCATATCTCCCATTTACAATTTCATTGTAACGACCATGGATATTCAAAGTGTACTGGGTTTCTAAAATCTGTAGCCTGCTGTATAATTCATTTCGAATTTCAGCAAATGTGGTATGCATACTACAACCGATGTGGAAGTAAGAAGCACCAAAAGTTGGACATTGGTTGACATATATTGTAATTGTAGACATTTTTGGATTTGATTGATAGGTTTTTAAATTGTAAGAGATAATCTGTTGTTGACGATTTAAATTCTGCGAGAATGTATAGTCTTATATAACTTCAAATAACGCGTTTATAAATTCACAAACTTATAGACAGAAATGACTAAAGTTCGATCGAAATGACTAAAGTTTGATCGAAGTGATAGAAGTTGGAATGTTCAGGCTTCTAGCGCGTTTTATAAACGAGTAACAAGCTTTCTAGCGCGTTTTATAAACGCGTTAATTGCGTTTTAACTATTCCGAAAGTTCAGGCTTTTAGCGCGTTTTATAAACGCGTTTTAGGGCCTGTAACGCGTTTATAAAACGCGTTCGAGAGGAGACAGGGAGGCGCGGTTTATAAACGCGTTGGAACTTTCTTCTTATTAAAAAAAAATAAATAATTCTTTGTATTAAATTTTTTGGTGTCTGAATTTTTATATTAAATAATTTCGGACAAATTAAAGAAGTCAATGCTTGGAGATATTTATAAATAGCCACATCCTCTGCTTCTTTTCTCAATCAACAGAAACCACATCTTAGAAACATCTTAATTAGCCCAGCATATAATTTTCATTCAACAGTAACTCTTTAATTCTTCATTCCTTCCCTTTTTCAATGGCCACGAAGGTTTATATTGTGTAAGCATGCTGTCCCAATTAACGGTGCAATTCATTACTACATATTATTTTCCCCCTCCAATATAGAGTTCTAATTTACCTTTTTACCAATGCAGTTACTATTCCATGTACGGACATGTTGCTAAACTAGCAGAAGAGATTCAAAAAGGGGCCTCCTCTGTTGAAGGTGTTGAAGCCACACTATGGCAGGTCTACCTTACAACTAAAAGTTTGTCAAATTCTCCTATTTATTCTAAAATTTAAGTACTGCAACTTCACATTCTTTTATCTCTTTTGAGGAAACATAGGTACCAGAAACACTTCCACAGGAAGTTCTTGAGAAGATGCATGCACCTCCAAAGACTGACGTGCCAATTATCACACCAAATCAGTTGCCAGAGGCCGATGGGCTCATTTTTGGATTTCCAACGAGGTTTGGAATGATGTGTGCTCAGTTTAAGGCATTTCTGGATGCAACCGGCGGTCTCTGGCAGCAGCAAAAGCTTGTCAGCAAACCCGCTGGTCTTTTCACCTCCACAGGTTCACAAGGCGGAGGCCAGGAAACCACATTGTAAGCTAACAAATCAAAAACCTTTTACACATTTTTATTTAAATTCATTACAATATATATTTATTGGTCTTATTATAATAGGCTGACGGCTGTGACCCAACTTGCACACCATGGGATGATCTTCGTGCCAACTGGTTATGCCTCTGGACATGGTATGTTTGAGATTGAGAAGGTGAAAGGAGGCAGCCCGTATGGTGCCGGCACACTTGCGGGTCAAGGCTCCAGGATGCCGACTGAGCTTGAATTAGAGCAAGCCTTCTTTCAGGGAAAACACATTGCTACTGTTGCGAAGAAGCTGAAGCAATCAGAATGATTGTTCAGCTAGGAAGCGTGTGAAATGTGATGTTCCATGGCTTGTTCTGTTTTGGGTATTTTTACCTTTTAGCTTTTTGCTATAGATGTTTTACCAGGGCTTGTATTTCATTGCTTTGTCTTCGACTGGATTTTAGAAGAGTGTTGAATAAAAACATCATTTGAATTCCTAAAATCTTACAATGCCCCCCACCCCCCCAAATTATCTAAAATTTGCTTTTTTGTCTTCGACTATATAATTTGTTAGGAGTAGCTTGTTTAATAAATAATAATTAATGAAACGCGCTTTATTCAATTTCAATATACTTCACATAATTTGAGTTTACCGATTATACGAAATAATAATGTGTAGTCAAGATTCCACATTAATGATAGCTATCTTCATTTTCAAGAGAAAGCGATGCAACAGAATTTTCAGAAAGACTTGCAAATATCACTCTGATCGTTATATAGATCGACCCTTTTTTTAATTTAATTATGACTTATTATTATTTTTTTTCTGTAGCAACCCAGCTGCTGAATCTTTTCTTTACTTTTTAAATATTTCATCATTTTAATTTGAAGATAAGTGCTTGACCCTTGTTTTGTTCAAAAGAAGCGAAAATCCAGAATTACGTTATATATAATGCAGTATGTTTAGCGAATTTTCTGAGTATTAGCGCAAGATATCTGCCATTTAATTAGTAAATTAGTCTCTAAATTGTAATTTATCCGCAATGATACGATAATAAATATTTGGACTGTTCTATCTTGTATGTCCATCTCCATATAGTTTGGGGTGAAAATGGTGATTGTTTTAACCGTTCTTTCGTTTCGATTCGTTTTGTTCAAAATGAAACGAAACGGTTAAAGATTTTGGTTGCGTTTCAAAAACGAAACGGTTAACGAAAGCTTGAAACGGTTTCGTCCATGTGTATTTTTATGGTATTTTCGTAATTTTGATCGTTTCGTTCAAAACGAAATGGTTAACGCAAATGGTAGTCAATTTCGTTTTGAAAACGAAACGGTTAACGCAACTGACCATTTTTGTGGTCGTTTTAGACGTTATGCACTGATATAATCATAATCATATAACTAAAGCATGCAAAAGTCAGAGGTGTGGGCCGACTTATAAACGGGCCGGCAGTAATAAATGCGCGCTATAAGTAACTAAATAATTTGAAAATTGAAATACTATTATTCAGTAGTATCCAAAGTATGCAGATACTCAGCTTTTTTTTATTTTAGAAAACTTGGTAGAGACTGATACTTGGCTTGTTTTGTCTGTTGAATTTTTCCATATTCTTAGTTTGTCATAACTTGCGAATATTGAATTTGAATAAAGGCCCCAAATTAAATAATTGTGTCAGCTTAGAAATGAATTGAAAAATATTATTTTTATAGGATTAGTTTGTTATATTTAGAAGAATTTCTTAAGATATGAAGCTGAAAATTTCAATGATCCATGGGAAGATCTCAAAGGCTCTGAAGAAATATGAAAAATTTCATCTAAAATGTCAGGTAGGTAGATGGAAGATCAGGTTCACACGATGCGAATATTGGTAGAGACTGATACTTGGCTTGTTTTGTCTGTTGAATTTTTCCATATTCTTAGTTTGTCATAACTTGCGAATATTGAATTTGAATAAAGGCCCCAAATTAAATAATTGTGTCAGCTTAGAAATGAATTGAAAAATATTATTTTTATAGGATTAGTTTGTTATATTTAGAAGAATTTCTTAAGATATGAAGCTGAAAATTTCAATGATCCATGGGAAGATCTCAAAGGCTCTGAAGAAATATGAAAAATTTCATCTAAAATGTCAGGTAGGTAGATGGAAGATCAGGTTCACACGATGCAACCAAATCAGTTCAAATATTAGGTCTTAGAGTGGGATCATGGTTCACGAAATCATTTTTTAGCATGGAGAGAATTGAATCTATATAGTAGAAAGGGCTATACAAGTTCTCCATAATTTCTTTGTGCAGAGAAAAAGAAGGCTTCACAGTTAAAATAATAGTTCATCCATCAATATATCTGAGAATCAGAAGTACATATAAGGACATATAAGGATGTGTTTGGATGTATCTGAGAATCAGAAGTACATATAAGGATGAAACTATGTGCGCCCTATGTACCATATATGTAGTTCATATATAGATGCTGAGATGCAATTCTCCGAAATGAGATAGCTCATCACGCTAATTGTTTGATCCAAACTTTTATTTCAATACTTATATATAGATTATACATTAATTCTGTAGTACAGCAGACAGGGAGAAATACAACATTACATAGTGATATTATCCATAGATTTATTTAATGCCATACGATTTGTTCTATATGGCACAACATAACATATATAGTATTATATTTAATTCTGAAGAGGCAAATCGATAACACTGCATGTGGACATATCTAAAGTGCGACGAAGATAAAGTGGTCTGCTACAAACACTCCAGTGACGAGACGGGTGATGCTCGAGACAAGGACTCCGCTCGTGGTGAGTAATGGATTGCATTGCACGAGAGGCGTGGTCACCTTCAATACGCAGGTTTCCAAAATATCCACGTTTATTAAAATACCGTTCAAGCTAACTCCAACATTTAAATTGATCTTGAATAAGCCATTGATATCTGTAGTAGCAGTAGCAACAATTATGCCTCCGCTGAGTAGGTGCACTTCAGCATCTGCAATTAATCAAGGAATTTAGATTATGTGTAGGAACAATAATAGCAATGAACTAATAAAACTAATGCACATTAATATTGTACAATGGATGCAGACTCGTATATAATATGTGATATGTTTCTTTTTAGGAGAGTTTGCATTTATAATTTCAGAGCAAATTAACATCCCTTTCAGTGGAGTAATTCTAAATTTTCCAATACTGACCTGTGTTCTTCATATGGGTGCAATTGAAGATAATTCAGTCTAGATGGTAGATGTATATCATAAATATATTTAATTTATTAAAGACTGCAAAGATTAGGGAGTTTTAATTGATCATGCGATAATGTCCTTACAAGCAAATGGGGGAGCGTTAGTGTCCGTGTAGTTTTGAGTACACTTCACTGTGCCAGTTACAGTGAGGATCTGCAGATTTATCAGTTGCGATTGAACTCCATTTCCAGCAAGCACCGTGAGAACCACCACTAAAAGGAGAAGGCTTTTCATGGTCATTTAGTGCTCTGTCTGTATGTGAGAGAGAGTTGTTTCGTTGGTTGTGTTCTTTTTCCTTCAATTTGGTTCCTATTTATAGGTTGGATAGGTGAGCATTAGAGCATATGTAATGTGCTTCGTCTATTTCATTCTATTTTTTAGAGCATATGGAACATCAAAGAAAAAGAATTGTGAATTAGAATCAGAAAAATTGTCCATTTATGAATAACAAGGTGATGTTTGAATGGTGTGTTGGGCATAAGAATACACAAAAATATATTATTATTATTATTATTATTATTATTATTATTATTATTATTATTATTATTATTATTATTATTATTATTATTATTATTATTATTATTATTATATTATTAATATCAATACTTAATATAGATAATAATAATAATAATAATAATAATAATAATAATTTATCTTGAAAACATTCATCTTGATATAATAATTAGTACAATAATTAAATAAATAATAAAAACAACTTTATTAGAATGTAATAATAATAATCATGAATAAGAACAATCAATCCACTGTTGTTATTCTCCTTAATGATAAAGATGAATCATTTCAAATATTAGGAAGTATTAATATCTATATGTCGAAATTGTTCAAGTAAATAATTAAAATTGTACATAAATCAGCCATTTATTTAAATATATATTCCTAAAACTGAATTAATTGTACATAAATCAAATCCATTGTTTGATTGTCTGTAACAAATTCCTTCAACTAAACTAATGAAAATTTTGAGAGTGTAAATTAATTCAGTTTAATACATATCCTATTAAGGATAGAGAGGCCGTTTTTTCGAAGGCATGCTGGCAAGATCTTTCGTTACTCATATCAGCATTCTCACTTCTGATATCTCCACGGTCCTTGTATATGGTTTTATTTCTTAAGTCAGAATAGATTGCTGAACATACAACAACAAGCCAGAAAAGAAAATTATTATCTGAATATATTTCTCCAAGGTAAATTTAAGAATATCACAAGTTTCCTTATGATTTTTCATTTTATATATCAATAAGTAAATTGATTAAGAACCAATTCTTGCTCTAGTGACAAAAAGTAATGCATCTCAAGTGAGAGGTCGCAAGTTCGAAATTCAGATAAAGGGTCTTTTATAGACATTTAATTTAAAAATAAGTTGGGAGGCTTGACCCCTAATTTATCTTCAAAAAAAAAAGTAAACTGATTAAAATTTTTGTTCCTGAAAAAAAAAAGAAGATTATAATGACTCTGAAATTTTGTTTTCACCAAAAAACAATAAGTCAAGATAAGTTGTATTTAGAAGTTATTTCAATGTATGTGAAATCATGATTCAAGTTGGATGTGCTGTGAAGTTCTAGTCAAAGTGTTATAGTTTTAAATGATCAATCAATGAATGCGTAGAAATTTTTTTAAAAAATGCGTCAAATGCTCGCTAGTGAAGACCATCCATATGGAGTTTACAAAAGTCAACTAATTCAGCTTATCCATCAATTTATATATTAATAGATTTGTTACATTGCTTAACTAACTAGAAAGAAATTAAGTAAAAAAGATTGCACCCACAAGGGCCTGTCGCATACTACGGTATTGAAAGAGGAACCAAACCATGTTAAATCGGAAGGCGGTTCGAAAGAAAACATTTTTCTAAAACTACATAGCACAATTCTTGGATTGATTTCAGTACGCCAACACGTGAGGATTAGAAAATGCATTAATCGTAACAAACTAGGGCACTAAAAAATTGGAACTTTTAATGACATTAAATATGATTTCTTTTTCCTAAAAAAAATAACTCTTGTTGTATGTTTATCAATCTTCAAAGTTCAAAATGATTGATTTTAAATCCGAGAATTATCTTAAACTTTAAGTTTTTTTTTTTTTGCATTATCTCACTTGTCCAATCTACTGTACAAAAATTTTGCCAAGCAATTACTCTTCGAAAGTTTTATTGTTTGTTTTAGACAAGACATTAAGTTTGATAGATTACAAAACGTGCTGTTTGTTTTGTTTATTCATAGTGATGTCAGCACTTGTAATTAAATGTAGATGTTTTTCAAAAAAAAATGGAAAGAAAGGTCGCATGTTCGAAACCCGGCTGAAGGATCTTTCATAGACATTTAATTTAAAAATAAGTTGGGTGACTTAGACCTCCAATTTATTTTCAAAAAAAAAATGTAAATACTAGTGACGTCCGCAATAATCACCACTGAGAAAACTTTCTAGACACTGTTGCTCGATGTGTTTAACTATATGAGAGTTTAAACGAATGAAACGATATATAGTTTTGTTGCAAGTGCTCCTCTTGTCTTGTTTCAATTACCGATTGTATTATAAATTGATAGTTTCATACCGAACTGCTTTGAATTAATGCGTCCCTGTACGCCAGTGAATCACGACGTGTTAGTCACAGTACATCCCGTTTTAACACGATTTAACAACTGGAGGGATAACTTTAGCAGTTCAGGAAAACATTCTAAGACAGTAAAGCTTGGATTTCCTTCTGTTAGTGATAGTACTTTCAATCAAGCTGTCCTAGTAAAGTTGTTTTTAGGCATTTTAAGACAACACAACATGTTCTGCTTTGTAAATTCTCTTCTTATCGCTTATTTTATTTTTTCTTTTTTAAACTTGCTTTACTTGTTCCATATTTTATTGGTTCAATGAAATCCTAGGAATACTATCGTCATTCGTCTCCCTACCTTCAAAAAAAAAAAACTTTAGCAGTTCAGTTCCAGTATGCAGGGTCCAGTGGCGCCCCATATTAACTGGGCTTACTAAGAGATATCAAGGTTGATGAATCCCGGCCTGGTCCAAACTGACCCCAAGCTGTTAATACCAGTCCAGCGAATATGGTTTGGATAGGTATCAATTCTCAGAAGTCAGAATAATTTTCCTCCGTATGGTTATGTTTGGATTTCATTTGGAAAGAAGAAAATAAGAAAATAAGAGAATAAATTTATTATAAACAATCCAAACTCTTCACAAAATTACACACTTTCCAATATTTTTTTCTACTTCTTTTTTTCTTTCTTTCTTCCCACACCTTATCCAAACGGAGCCATATAAAAAGAGAAAAGGAGAGAGCCTAAAACCCTAACTAAGTAATGAGAAAATGAGTTGTCACTATAGTAAAGAAGAAAGAATTATTATTCTCGAAGAGTTCTTACGGTCTAGAGTTGGAAGAAGACTTGGGACGAAGAATAAAGTTATATTAATATTATAATATTATAATACTATTGTTATATTATTATTAATAGATATTAAAATATTAATTATTTTAATAAAATTATTATTATTTTCTTTTAATATTATAATTACAATATTAATTATTAAAAATATATATTATAATATTCTTATTATTACTACTTATTTTGATTTTCTGATTATTAGTATCAAATAAAAATAATTATTTTATAGTATTATATTATTATTCTATTTATTAGTATAAACTATTATTATTTACTTTATTTTATTATATCAAATATTAAAATAAAAAATAATAATAAATCATAAATTGGTTCGAAAAATAAAATATATATGATTAATCCCTTTTTTCCTTCCATTTTATTCTCAAGTCACCACACAAACAAAATTTTTTTTCATTCTGGAATAACGTTCTTCCTAATTTTTCTTCCTAGGTCGGGAATGTTTGGCAAATTCATGAACTAGAAACAAAAAGCTAAAAAAAGACTTGCCCTAGTTTCATGAATTTGTGAGAAGTAGGAAAAAGAACTCGTTCCTTGTTCGTGCCTTGTTTGAATTTGTGGGATCTAAAAATAAGAGCTTGTTCCTTGTTCGTGGAAGGTGCCAAACATAGAAAGTTGTACCAGAAGAAGCGAGACTTACCCGGTTACCCCTAATTGAACCAGCTGCAGGGTGCCGATACCAGTATGTAAGAGTACATCCCTTCATGAAGAAAAATATATTTCTAGTTTAGTCCATGCCAGTACTCTCAGAATTCATTCGTGGAATGTACTTGAAAGATGACACATACACTTCAGTCGCTTCGAAGCAATCGCCAGAAGTACAGACTACAGAACAAATTAAGAAATGACGCAAAATCCATTTTCTAGTGCTAAAGTTATTGCTTTTACCTAATTTTAACGGTAGATATTAGTGCAGTTATCATAATTTGGTGGTCCCCATGCAAACATTCACAGGTAATAAATAAGATAAGCAACTCTATGCAATTCAGTGCTGAAATCTGAAATGAGAAAACCTCCTAAATGCTTGCGTGCCTTAATGGAACATAAACTTGAAACTTAAGACAATACTAAAAAGATTTTTTTCGAATCTGCGCAGGTATAATGTTTATTAAGGACTTACAAATATGAACATTTCCAATGAATAAATGATTGTATTATCAGAAGCAGGCCAGAATCTGTAATTGGACGAGCAATTAGCGATATTAAAAGAATATGTACGGTATGATAGAGGAGAAGACGAGACAGGCGAGTACTTTGCTTTCATGCCTAAGGCCACAGCCGAAAATGATGCTTGCATTGAAAATTATACACAACATTGGATGCGTTGTCTTAAAAAACAAAAAGGTCAACGGACACGGTACACTATATACTGTTCCCGAC
Organism: Rhynchospora pubera; assembly: GCA_028095005.1. Classification (NCBI taxonomy): domain Eukaryota; kingdom Viridiplantae; phylum Streptophyta; class Magnoliopsida; order Poales; family Cyperaceae; genus Rhynchospora; species Rhynchospora pubera. The sequence goes on along the minus strand of CM051462.1, from coordinate 152,442,420 downwards.
GTTTCTTTGAAATCGTCCCAAATTTTATATTTATTTATTTATTTAGAGCAACCAAAATGGTTATTGACTATTGTTCCGGAAATGACTCTTTGTCTGCTTAAAAAATTTTTACTTATTGCACTTTTCTCGTATCGAATTTGTTATGCTTTAACTATTGGCATGTTTATTTGGAGCTGCCGTGTTAAACAAGAGATGCACTGATCTTTATCCTATATATGCGTATTCTTTTTTCTCCTCAAAAAAAAAATAATAATAAACTTTCAAAGTTTCAACCACTTGATTTTTTTTTTTAATACGAGGGCGAAAAATAATAAATTTGGAGCTCAAAAGCCTATGTCATCAAGGAATTTAAACTTAGTTGTTGAAACATTGTTTGAAGTCGATTTGGCAAATTTTTTTAAATTAAACCATAATATTTCTTAGAAATTTGTTAACTTTTAGGACCTTTACTCATCGAGTATCTTGGTTTTGCACAAAAAAAAATTAAATAAATAAATAAAGGAAGTAGAAAAAGAAAAGAGAGATAGAGCATCTGAAAGAAGAATATACACCAAATAATGATTATAAGACGTGGAGCAAGAAAATTATTTATCAGAAAATTATGTTTGCAGACATTTAGTGATCAGAATCAGATTAATAAAATTAACCAGTATTTTAACATTAGGAGCTATATGTATTGAAAGTTTGAAACCAACGAAGGGAAACTAAGTACTAACTAAAAGTAAATTCCCCGTAAAAAATAATTGAGCCATCCATTGCAGCTCCATTTGCTCAGCACGCGCGAATTCTCTACAAAATTACTCTTTTTCTTTTACCAGTACTTCTAAGTTCTAACAGAGAAACCACACAAGATTTTGCTGAGTGGTACCAGCACCAATTCCTAATTGATTTGTGATACCCGTTTGGTCAATGAGTGCAGTGTCTACAACATCATGGAACCCAATCTCTGGTGAACTTGCATTAGGGTGCATGTATGTAACTCCTCGTACCATTCCAATGACAACCTTTCTCATTCGTTTGACCTCTTTTGTACTGGTATCTCTGACAATACCTCCTCGATCTGACATATTGAGCAGATCTGGCCCAATAAAAACTGACCAATCCTCTCTCCTCTCTGGAATATACCATGTATGTCATATATGTAAAGAACACCGATACAAATCCAGAAAAAATTAATTGAGTCAAAAATCAACCGTCATTTGAAAGTGTCACCGGGTGGGAGTCAGAAATAAGCCCGTTTCATCTCTTCAATTATCTTGTCTACTGCATCCCATACAGCTCCCCAGATGTTTACTTTTAATAAAAGTTTAAAGCAATTTAACATACACGGTACACTATATAGCGATTCCGGATGTTTACTTTTAATTAACAGTCCCATTTGAGAACAGAGCCCCATCCATGTTTATTGTAAATCAGGCAATTTGTTCCTATCAGTTAAAAATTCATCCTTACCTTACGAAACAGAAAGCTTTTATTGTTATGCTTATTTTTATTATTGTACTGTTTCTGATCCTTGCAATTAAATCATATTTGTTGTTTAATTACCTAGAATTAATTATGCCAGCACCCTTTGCACTGATGATTAAGTTAATGCCACATTATCTTCCTTAACATTACCAAAGATCAAGATTATTGCCCGCAACATTCGTGGTGCCTCTACAAGTCTTTTTTTCTTTTTTTTTGCTTTCTTTCTTTTTCGTTGTTTGTATAGTTTATAGGTTTTATTTTCTTTCTTTCCTTTTCTCTTTTTTCTTTTCTTTTCTTTTGTTTTCTTTAATTTACTTCTCCTTCTATGTAAATATGTTACCCGACCCTCAAAAAAATTTTATTTGTAGTTTTCTTTTCCATTAGCAAAAACGCCAGATAGTATATATCGACTTATTATTGAGCACTCGGCCTCATTCACACCGCTATGAACGAGAAACTATTAAGTGCTAACTAAGCAATTCATTCTTCGGATGAACTTAAAATGCCATGTTATTAATTACTCCATTGTCGAACTAACCAACTATTTAGTACAAAAAGCATATATATATTGATCGATCCGCCCTAGTTTAGTTTCACAATTAAAATTCCTAATTCATTCTAATTTAACAAACTTCCAAATTAATTACAATTCTGTCCTAATTAAAATTACAAATTGGCCGTCGACAAAATGGAAATGAGAATTCAGAAATACGCTATTGTTGGTAGGGTGCCTACTTGTCGGCCTCTTTACTAGTGATTTCCTTTTCATGCATGTTACTACATCATCAAGTGGTTATAATAAAGGAAAAAAGAAACCTATCCGTAGAAAGTAAATCTTACACATCACGCATGAATGATTACTAAGTTACAAGAGATAATTCTTTTTCATTTTAAATATTTTTTTCCCTATTCAGCTTCTGTGATGGCTAAATTTATCCTGGCACTGCTGCACCGGTGCTGGAACAGCCCTTGGTACATGGTACGTACCCGTTTGGTTAGTTCAACCAGTCCTGTGTCCACAGTATCTCGGAAACCAATCTCAGCCAGATTTGCACTTGGGCGTGCTTATGTGCCTTGTGGTATCATCCCTATCATCACCTTCCTCGTTCTTTTGATCTCTTTCTCGGGAATCTTTGACAGCACGTCTCCAACCCGATTGAGTTGCTCTGGTCTGATAAAAACTGACCAATCTTCTTTCCTCTTAGGGATATACCAGTCGCACTGTGAGTAAGCTGTCAATGCTGTCTTGATGTATGTGAATATAAATTATGATAACAATTAGTGCAAGTAAAATCTATTATATAATGTGAGGTGTCACTTATGTTGGCTCAATCAAGCAAATATCTGTGGTTCAACCGCAATCTGGCCCCCAAAATCGATCGCCAATTCTGCTCCAACTCAGTCGAATAAAACAGAATGGCACAGAGTCTATGGATTTTCAGAATCATGATTAAAAGAAATAATATATAGGATAGTTTATGATTTTAGAACATGAAGGAATTAAGAATTTAAGTGATCATTATATATTAAACGCTGGAGAGCTGAAGAAAGGAACTGTATCATAACTGGAACGTGCCATACAAACATTGCGACCAAAAATAAAAAATCAAACTGAACATGGTTTTCAAAAAGTGCAAATTAAGCTATCTAATGCAATAAATACACCCCGTTTTCAAACACAACATGGAAATATTTACTTTCTTACTTTAAACACTATTGGTATTTGTACGTAGCGCCCGTTTGGTTAGCTCCACGAGCGCTACGTCAACTGCATCCCGAAAATTGACCTCATTTGAATTTGCTTTGGGGTGCATATATGTAACTTGCGGTATCATCCTTATGACCACTTCTCTCATTTGTTTGACCTTTTTCTCCGGTATCTGTGACAGCACATCTTCAATCCGATCGAGCTGATCTGGCCCAATTAAAACCGACCAATCCTCTCTCCTCTCAGGGATGTACCATGTATACTGTGAGTAAGCTGTCAACTCTGTGAAAAACACTGGTACACATCCAGCCAAAATCGAGTCAAAAATAGACCGACGGGTCGAAGTGTCACCTGGCGGCTGAAGACAGAAGTGGGCCTGTTTCATTGCTCCCAATATCTCATCAGCAGCATCCCATGCAGATGTCCAGTATTTGCAGAGGACAAGAAGGCAGCTGTCTGTGCTGTTGCACTGGCTAATCACAGCAGATCGATACTTCTCTGCACCATGCCCTTTATGGCGGGCCCCGCCAACAAAGGAGAATAGATGTGTTCTCTTCGAGTGGCGTACCTCCTCCTGCCATGTTGTAATTTCAGCCTTGACCTGTGGATGGAAATAAGGGACTTTTTTCTAAAAGGGCCGAAATTGATATTGAAATTTCCAATAGGGCTCAACTCATTTAAATATTATCTAAAAGGGCATTGAGAAGCTTATGCGCCGTAAATATTTTTTTGTCTTTACTCTGGGAGCACAGCGGAGCATAGAAGTCACCAAATTTTCCGAAAGTACTGTAACTGAGTAAATGAGTGAAAGTCCGAAATGAAATGAAAATTCGTACAGACCGATAAAGTTACGTACAGACCGATAGAGTTATTACGTACATTTTTCGATAATAAAGTTACGTACATCTTAATATGACTTTATTTTGTTGGACATTGTACAACTGATTTTTATGTATGAATGAAATGCCCACGGGCCGATTACCAACAAAAAAAAAAGAAATTAGGTGGGCCACACGAAGAATTGACGATGACAGATGTTTTTCTCTGTGTTAATGGTAAACCAATGAAACCATGATTAACAACTACTTGTAATTAAAGCTTAAACTGATTGTTGACATTACACACTATCATCAACTTGAGTCCACAACAAGCACAAATATTACAGACAAATTCATTGAAAATATATTAAAAATTGAAATAACTACTCAATTGAAAGTACAATGACGAGTTCATGATTTAGTTTGCTGCAAGAAAAATAATAAAATTTTTAAGTTAAACAAATTAAAAGAATTATAATTATAATTTAAATATAATACATGTTAAAAAAGATAATACGAATAACCTTCGTCATTTTCAATGGTTGCGGTGCAAGTCCTCCGACTATGTCCTTTACCGCCGTCCGCCGCAGCGATGACAAGTGCATTTGTTTCGTGGCTGACTGATTGTGTCCATATCATTTTTAATTCTGACCGTTTGACGCCGACCCTTCTTGATCTTGTACAAATTAGGATCAGGTACTAAATTGGGTCCTGAGTATATAGGCCAAGTACGTTTATAGTTATAGTTCTCAGAAACATCATACCTAAATAATGACATACTTATCTCCATTATATTAGAGACATAATTATACATATACTAATAATAAAAGATTTTTTATGTTTGTTGCGCTTATCTTGACAAACATGGAGGAAACAGCCTAAATTTATTAAAAAAAAAAATGTGGTCTGTCAATTCTTCGTGTGGCCCACCTAAGTTTTTTTTTTTTTTTGGTAATTGGCCGATGGGCATTTCATTCATACATAAAAATCAGTTGTACAATGTCCAACAAAATAAAGTCATATTAAGATGTACGTAACTTTATTATCGAAAGATGTACGTAACAACTCTATCGGTCTGTACGAATTTTCAGTTCATTTCGGACTTTCACTCATTTACTCAGTTATAGTACTTTCGGATATTTTGGTGACTTGCTCCGCTGTGCTCCGAGAGTAAAGACAAAAATATATTTACGGCGCATAAGCTTCTCAAGGCCTTTTTAGATAATATTAAAATGAGTTGAGCCCTATTGGAAATTTCAATATCAATTTCGGCCCTTTTGGAAAAAAGTCCGAAATAAGAGGGGTAAGGTATGCCGAAGTGATTGTCCCCGTGATATGGGAAGCGTTCAATGATGAGTATAGAGATGTTGGAAAGCTGCGGAAGGTTCAGGAGATTATTTGAACGAGATGATTTTCCATCTTTCAGGTCGGGGGATCGTAGGAAGTCCCAAGCCATAAGTCCGCTCACTAAAAAGTGATCCTCACCACCAAACCGTTGGAAGGAAGGAATCTTCGATATGTGGTCAACCAAATCCACGGCCATCGCATCACGCCGAGTCAAGTTGTTTTCATTGGAAACCGATGATGCATAGAGAGAAGCATAGAAGGGAATATAGAACATGAGTGCAGATGATCTGTCATGCGTACGGCAGGGATGGTTGATGGCTCGTGCATGGAATATCAAGTCGGCGGTGAATTGGAACGTGTTGTACCAGCTGCTTGATTCGTTAAATGGTTGGCCCATGCCATTGTTTTCAACATAAGGGCACATATCCCTCCATGGATCAAGGTTACTGCAGTTGCTGAGTAGTGCCTCGTTAAACCGTTCGGGTAGGTCGTAGATGTAAAACGGTGCAATGTCGGGGTCACATTGTATAGATTGGATTTCAGGTGCTTTCTGTGTACCAGAATATGGCGACAAATCAAGATCCGAGGTGTAATATGGGAAGATGGAGTAGGTTGCCACAGAGAAGAAAATGCAAAATACGATTACTTTTACATACATGGCAACAACATGTAAAACCTCAAATTTTGACACAATGAATTAATAGAAGCAACATATAGAACATCTTCTTTTATACAAGCTAGCAATTAATTATAGCTTCACGTTCCCTTAATTTGGCGAGATTAAGTCCCCACCCTTTCAGACTGGACCCAAAATATTCCATATCTAGTTGTAAAATTAAATTGTTGAAATAAGTAGGACGGGAGTGAGAGATTCAATTCAGATCGGATCTTGGTTACTTTTAGAGTACCAGATCTGAAAGTCTTAAGTTTAATTTGTTTAATTGAGTTGTATGTATATTATGCGTAAAAACTATATATCTTACTGTCTTCATGAAATTTTTTTACATTAGTTGGATCGTTTTCTTATATCGATGCGCTTCTTGTCTCACATATGGCTGTTTGTTCTGGGTATCATATTTGGAGATGAGCATGTTTTTTAGCATTATTGTCCTGTAGTGGCAGTAGTGCACCATTCCGTATGTTTTAAAATATTTAACAAAACATTTCACTCGGATTTTAAGTGATACAAAATTTTTGTTGTTAAATAGTCGTTCATCTTTAATTTAGAGAGAACATTTCTTCATTTTTTATGTTTTGACTTTTTAATGTTTTCTAGGTTCTTTCTCAGAACCGAAATTTGTAATTTGTAAATTTTTTACTTATTCAATTCAAAGTTATGAGCAATGTTTTCAAAACCGTACCGGCACCCTTACCGGCCAGATGATGGAAAATCGGTATTTTCTGGTATTTTCTGAAATTTTCCGGTTTTTCCTCTCACAATACCGGATACCGCCGTTTCGGTCACCATTCCGGTTCCCGGTATTACCGGAAATTTCCGGTATCCGGTACGGTTTTGAAAACATTGGTTATGAGAGTTCAACTCTTTTTTTTTAAAAAAAAAAGAAAAATTAAGGAAAAGAAACAAATATATTTTCAAATTTTAATTGGATCTCTTATATATTTCTGATCTGTGTCCTTGTAACAATAGATTATCATTTATCAACTAGTATTTTGCTTGACATTGCCTCTGCCGAATTCTACGATAGACATTCTCTACGCTGTAACTATACAGAATTGTAGGGAGAGCCATGCAAGATGCCTCGCTTTAAACGGCATTTGGTTAATATTTTTGCATAGTTCTTTACATAGTCTTTTGTATTGGTTTTGCCTTCTAGCCTTCATATAGCTTTTGCTTTCTGCAGCCTTGTATATAAACTGTGTAAATCTTCTTTTTTGTTTAATTAAAATTTCGTAGGTGTGGCTATAAAGAAATGGTGGATTAGGTATCTTACACCTTCAAACTCCAAATGATGCACTCCTAGGTATCTTTTAATCTAATGATGGCAGCCACCATTTACAGTGTAAAGTTCAATCCAGAATTCTTCTTAATCGGAATAAGGGGTGTAGATGAGCTGAGCCTGAGCGAGCCGAGGCTAATTCGAACTCAAGCTCATCTCAAGTCGAGCTGGCTCAGCTTGTTAGTAAGTGTGTAATTTTCGATTTTTATGCTAATTACAAGTTAATTAAGCCATCGAAACAACACACACAACGAATCGTGCACAAAAGCCAAGTTAACACAAAGAGATAGGTGGAAATTGTTACCTCCCGCGAAATCGTATTCGCGGGGCTCGATCCTACGGCATGGGAATCGATGGGGTGCTCTCCTTCGCCTCCTCCATGGCGCCCTCGAGTCCACCAAGGAATTTGGCCATGTCCCAATTCTTGTGCTAGCAAGAGAAAGGAGATAGCTAATCCTTTTCACCATTCTTCAAGTAATTCTAGCAATTAACCTTTTGGAATAGCTATTCTCAACACATGAGACCTATGGGAATGCAAGAGAGAGAGAGACCACCATGGGAGAATCAAAATTCTGCCCATGGATGGTGGTGGCGGCTAGGGAGAAGAAGGGAGGCAAGGTGAGAAGGTTAGGTTTTGCTTCTTCAAGTGGTCCTTATATAGACCACTCTCCACCAACCTTTGCTTGACCTTTTTACCCCTCTATGGCCGGCCATATACATGGGCCTTATGGGCCATGTGTTAGGTTTGTTCAATCTCTCTTAGTCCATATTAAATCAAATATTTAATAGGCCTTTCAAGTTGCATTCAATTTAGGCTCAAATAGACTATTAAAATAAAAGCCTATACTTTAATTTAATTCACTTAATTAAATTAAAGTGTGATGAATAAAATTAATTATCAATATGTTGATAATCAATTTAGGATTAGCATGTTCATTAATTTATTTCTATATGATCCATTTGACTTAATTAATTATAACGGTCCATAACGTTATTTAATTAATTAATCAACTTATCATATTTTGCAATACTCACTATTGCAAATAAATAAATAATGCACGTATGGTCAAAGTCCTATTTGTGTGACCCTTTGAGGATTTATGCTACGTTGGACATGGAGTTAAATCGCTATTTAATTCCAATAATCATAAGTGGTATCTAGCAACACGTTATGATTCCCAATTCGCATAAATAGTGTACTACTACAGTATTTAAATCCTGCATAAGAGAATAAATGAATTTCCCTATTTTGATTCTTATGTCACACGATATCATCGTATAATCCAAGATAGGAATGTGTCATTCTTGCAGATTATACGTTTCTTGATCTAGAGATAATTGTATAAAGTTGCATGCAAACAATCTATCTCCATCAAGGGGCCCAAACAGATATCGTCACTCACTAAGTGAATTAATGAGGGACATACGGTTTTCTTGATGATTAGCTTTTCCCCGCACAATTCAAGAGAACATAAATAAAGTCCGTATAGCAGCCCTTATCGGGAATCAGCGGTAGACAGTATTTATTGAACCTATCCTCATGTGGAAAAGATAAACATCTCAAACTTAGAACCAAAATCATAACGAAATAAACAATGACACATAACACAATCCATATGTTTATTTCGATGGGTCAAGTCCTGTGCTATGTTCCATAACATACACATATGCAATTAAGTTGGTAACTCTTTACCTATGATTTGTAGAACTTAATCATCACTTAACTTGCATACTAATCTTATAAGATAATTAATGTTCCTTGTTAATTATCAAGATTATGGACCGTTTAGATTTATTATTGTCATTCTAAAGAATGATCCACAGAGATCTACAATTCAGATCCTCAACCTGAATAATCTGTCAATAATAAACCTAGGAACAGATGATAAATTATCATCCAAAACATAAACTAATAATTAAGTCATTAAATTATTGACTTCTAGGACATAACTCCAACAATCTCCCACTTGGCCTAGAGTCAATCAGTAGTGACTTCTAGCCAACGAAGAGTTGAGAACAATGTCATATATCTACATATATACATGTCTCGGACCTCAAAAGAAAATAATACGCTTAAAGCTAGTTACTCATACGTCCATCACGTATGGATGCATAACTGCATCTTGTATACTGCTCAAGGTAGAGGTCATGCTGGAGTGTTCGCTGTGTTCGCGAACCTATCCAAATTTATTCGACCCTATATATATATACTACTATATATGTGTTCTTGATCATCATCATATGATATCAAGTGATATCGTTATAGATCATATTTGAATCTCCAATGTAACATTGGGTTCTTTAGGAGTAAGTTTTGGTTCGAGATGCATAGAACCATAATAACTCGACTAAGAACTCGATCCAAAATAAACTTCTTTTATTGCTTCACAAGTTACTATGTATTTTGCTTTGGTGACAGAAACGGTTGTAATATTTCATTTAGAACACTTTCTAAATTTACAACACCACCTTAAAGCAAAATATGTAGCTCAATTGTGATTATATCAATCCTTTGAAAAACTTTTATCAGTGTAACAACTTACACGAGATTTCTTTCATCTTAAGAGATGAAATATTGTATCACTCTTTCTCATAAGGTACAAGAGGATATCCTTGACTATCGTCCAAATGTGTCTCTCTTGTATCTATTTGACAACTTTTTTGTCATATCCTTTGGATACTACACATTGGGGCATATGTATAAATATGGCGTACAAAATGAAACTCATAATGAAAGAATGCTTGAACTATTTCATGCACTTTCTTGAATTGAGTTGCAATAGACCGAGTTAAAACACTCAAGTCATGCTATGTGACGTACAGTTAGACATCCTTTCTTGGAGTGTAACTTTCGTGTTTCTAGAACACTTCGTCAATATATGCATATTTGCTCAAACCTAACATCCATCATAATCTATCTTCATAGATTTGTTTCCTAGGATTAGGTGATTTCGCCCAAGTTCTCATTTGAGAAAGCATTCTCCAAAGAGATCTCGACAATATTCATTTTCTTAATGTTATTCCCAATTTAATGAATTGTTATCTTGAACAATACAAGTAATACAATTATGCTTCCACTGAATATCTTGTATATACAAGATACTTTTGACGAAGTTCAACTCCTTGACTTCATTGTCAAAACTTTTATTCCAATCTCCATAACACCTGCTTTAATCCATTAATGGATCCTTGAAGCATGCATATGTTTTTAGCAATACATAAACCTCGATTTGTGTCAAATGCACAACATCTTCCTTCATTCATACGAAGAAGGCGGTTTTATGTGTATTTCCATATATCGACATATATGAAATACAACTATTGCTAGAATGATCTTTATTGACTTACACATAGCCACAAGCAAGAAGTTGTGCTTTGTACGTAGTCAACTAGCCATCGACTTAGACATAGCTAAAAGCGAGAAGCCGCGCTTTGTACATAGTCGATTTGTTATCCATGTCGATCTTTCCTTTTGAAGATCTAAACGTTCTTGATGGATTGCTCCTTCATGAACATCAACCAAGGTCTATACCTTGTTGTTATACATGGATTGCTCTTTAAAGATCATATGAATTCAAAACATGTATGTGGAATTGGATCATTCCATCGTTTCTTTGTTTATCAACGGATTCTCATATGCTAAGTACGAGAATGTTGTGACAACCCATGCACCAAAACGGCTTAGGAAATCATCTCTCGTTGATCTTTTGTAGGATTGGTACTTGAGGTTCATGAACTTCTTCCACAACTATTTGTCGAACGAGTTCTTGACTCCTCATATATATTCCATGAGTTTCTCGAATCATCATCAACTCGTGAGATGGTTGAGTCCTCATTGGAAGGAGCGTACTATTAAACTTCTTTCAAAACAACTTGTGAATGAAGTTTCGCTCAACTCCCACTAAGTACCATGTATGGAGTGACAAGTTTCCCATAAGAGTACTTCTTGTAGTGACGCATAAACTATTTTAATGCTCACTTTACTCCCACTACTTCTTCTTGAGAATTTCAATTCATCAAGATAACATTATGATTAGCAACAACTACTTTGTTCTTATCATATTCGTGGAAGTAGTGCCTTTTAATATAAAGCATCCTACAAATATATAGTGTCTTATTTGGTTTAAGCTTATAAGTCAACAATACTTGAAATAAGCTTCTCAACACCAAATCTCGAGAAGTATTATACTTAGAGATCAAAATCTCCTAAGATATCTTCTTCAATAGACTTCGATGGAACATTATTCAGTGTAAACAATATTGTCCTCAAACATAATTCCCTAATACGAGTCGAATAAGTCAATTTGATTTATTACCGATCGAACTATACAAAATATTGTTCGATACCTCCATTCTTGGACATATTATTCCTCATGGAGTGAGTTATGAAACTACTTTCATACTCTTTAGATAATACTTCAAATCATATGACTTAATTACTTATTTTCCACGATTAATTGTAAGACTTCTATTTTTCTTGAACGGTCTTTTAAACTTCACTCTTGAACTCCTTTGAACTAGTCAAAAAGTTCATACTTATACCTTATCAAATAGATATGTTAATATCTACAATGATCGTTGGTTAAGTAGTAAAGTATCAAGAACCTTTCATGGCACAAGTACTTATTGGTCTTTATACATCGATATGTAAAAGTCCTAATCAAGACACTTGTCCTTAAACCTTCGTAGGTTAAAGGCGCTTTTGTCATTTAACAAACATGATTCGCATATCAATCGATTTGAAATCGAATTGAATTACGAGCTCTACGTTACGAAGACTCTCGTAATGCGATTCTCGTTTATGTATGTGACTAAGCGGTTATATATAACATTAAAGTCAAATACTTTATGTCAAGTCTTACGCATCCTATTTGTCATTCAAAACTTGCTTATCTATTTCAAGCAAATTCAATCAAGATGCATGAAATCATATAAACAAATTCAGAATAAAAGAACTTGTCTTTTATTAAACATAATCATCCATTTCATCAAATATGAATTGGAGATATTTTTGAGAGGTTAGGATTAAGGTATGCAACCTTCAATTCCTAAACAAACTCTTAATAAAGATAACTCTACGTATTCAATGGTAATGACTTAGACGAACAAGTCATTGCCTATACGGAGTTTACTTTACATCTCTCGAACATTCTCTTATTCTTCATTGCTAACACATTTCGTCAAATGCGAGCATATGAACTAGTATCAAGTTACTAGTGTAAATTAGAGATAGTGAGATAATTTGAACGACAAATACACTTTAGGATTAAAACATTACAATCATGGTATTTCGGACAACCTTTCAAAATGCCTCCAATAAACGGCAAATGAAACATCTCATGTGATACATAATCACAATCAAGAGTCTCGAAATTTCCACTCATACCTTGGTGAAGTATTTCTTGAATACTTAACCAATTTCCTTTTTCACCAACAAGTGTGCGTAAAAGGTAACGTCATATCCTTTAATACTATAAAGAGATCGTATGACAATATCAATAATCCTTGATATCGGAGATCAATATCTCTAGTTATCAATTAGCTACTTAAATCTTTCGATTTGTAAGCCAATGAAACGTTCATGTATCCTTTTATAAAAGAGGAATCTCTTTGTCAACTCATACTCTTTATACTCGATCATAAGTGATGGAGTTAATATCTACTTTCTCCAAGAACGCTTTCTTGAGTAAGTGGATGAGAGCGTACGAGTTATATCTAGTCCATATGAATTCTCTAATTCAAAGGTCTAGAAATTTCAAATGAGGATATTAGCCATACGCTTTATTGAATAACTTTTCGCCAAAAGTCAATCAATCACCGCGTTGCTACGTTCGGGTAGTTTGAGAAAAGTTTTGGGAATTGACACACTCAAATTTCTCTTCACTAAGATCGTGTCTTAGGAATTGGTATTACTTCTTTAAGTAAATACCTTTTAGAAACGAGTTTGTTAATTTTTCAAAGATTGATCGCAACAAAATTAACAATTTTAACATCTATAACAAAATCAATTTAAGGTCATTTAATTTATGCAATTGTTTTATTTATAACAAATAAAACTCCCACTACATTTATTTAGTGTCCCAAATGTAGTTGGTTTTTCCAAGATCCCGGTTTTCATCAAGTAGAGCCTGCTATGGCACGTCACCCTACTTAATTAGACAAGGTAGGTTCTCCAACCAATCATATCGTTCCATATGATTCTTGGTTTGTGAATATCTAAGTATATTTACAAACTTCGCCCCGATGTCCAAACTCTAGTTGGGTCCATCGAAAAGTAACCTCTCACTATTTGCTCCTTGCAAATCTTAGCTATTTGCATCCCGACTACCGAATTGGCAATCATGACGTCCGCTTGGGCGGACCGCGCCATGAGTGACAATCGGCGTGAAGGGGATAGAGAGAAGGAGGGCGATTTCACTTAATCGAATTTTAGTTGGGACTATCAATCATATGACATTTGTTTGGTGGTCGTGTAAGCATACACCCATACCTAGCCTATGACAATTCATAGCAATCACAAGCAATCACATATAAGCATCTCATAGTTGTGGGTTTGTATGGCTCCCGCTTGCATTAGTTTCGCCACATCGTCCATGGAGCAAAACTAATCTAATCCTTGTCCCTTCCCACTAAATTCTATAAGGATCTAAATCCTATATAAAATAAAGGTACAAAATACATGTGAAAACATCCTATTCCCATCCTAACCTTAGGGGCATGCAAGCCTCACAAGTTACATCAAAAATTAATCAACAAATTAATTAATTAATGGCACCAAAGGCCGCATTACAAACATTCACACATGCATTCAAATACAACCACAAGGCATTGAGTCTTGAGCCATACTAAACCCACTATCCACCTACAAAACAAAGTTAGCACATACAAGCACTTTGTTTCCAATTAACGATTTTCAAGCATCTTTGCGATTTGTTTGCCATAAGTAAATTCCGGGTACAAATTCTCAATTTTAAACAACAAAACTTGTTTAAATTCATTTAGAAAGTTCTTTCAACATCCCATAACTGAAAGGAGATCAAACAAGGAGTTTTCTAATTGTTTTCAACTAATTTGAATACTTAGAAAAACAGTAATTTATTAAAAAAACGTAACTAATGGAATCCAATAAAAACAAAGGTTTTAGGTCTCCAAAAATTCTCAAATAAATTACTTAAGCTCCTTATCATAATTGTGATTACCAGTAAAAATTTCAAGAAGAGATCTTAAACCATCTGGGAGAATCAAAAATGACAAATCTCTTACAAGTGCACGAAACACCGTTATGAGATTTTCAGCTTATCCTCTCAACCATTTGGTCTGTAAGACCACCTTCTATCCAGTTTTTATATATACAATATACATAGAAAAACTAGTTTAGACTACAGGCTAGCTATCCATGAAAAGAAAACCACCAAGTTCAGTTCAGAAGGTTCGAGTTACATACTAAACAATCAACAAATTCTGTACTGGAACAGACTGTCGATCGAAATGTTTTAACCTAGTTGAAGGTCTAAACTTCCACGAAAAATTATGAAATTAATTTTCCTGGAATCCTAACTCAAAATAGAACAACTCCATTTAAACAGAATTTTTAAAGAAGTTCTCAGTTGGTACAGTTTATTAGAACAATCGATTTGCTCAATAAACTGGATCCGACGAGATCTTCCTTTTCATACTTGAAAAACCCACAAATTAATCTGAGTCATGTAACAATTTACACATTCTCAGAAAGAGCTTCAAGTCCTCTTTAAATCTAGCCATAGAACACTGGTACTTATATTCAAAATATAAATCTTTCAAGCCATTCAAACAGGACAGTGCGAGCAGAAACTGGTTCTGCGCACTGTCGCCGTTTTATTCACAGTAAATCCATACTAATTCAGAAAAATGTGAATCCAACGCCAAAAGAATCACAATCGAAAGATCTACAACTTTCATGTAGATGGAAAAAACTTCCAGAGAACTTATCAAAGCGAAAAACGCGAAACAACACAGAAAATACCATTTCCAGACA
Source organism: Rhynchospora pubera (assembly GCA_028095005.1). NCBI lineage: Eukaryota > Viridiplantae > Streptophyta > Magnoliopsida > Poales > Cyperaceae > Rhynchospora > Rhynchospora pubera. Next base: position 152,427,108 of record CM051462.1, on the reverse strand, counting down.
GCAAACAAACGCATCATCTCTACTAATCCGTTAATTAGCCAATTTCTCTTAATTAAGTGTCAAAATAGCTTAAGTACGACCATGTGCTCTGATACCACTGTTAGTAAGTGTGTAATTTTCGATTTTTATGCTAATTACAAGTTAATTAAGCCATCGAAACAACACACACAACGAATCGTGCACAAAAGCCAAGTTAACACAAAGAGATAGGTGGAAATTGTTACCTCCCGCGAAATCGTATTCGCGGGGCTCGATCCTACGGCATGGGAATCGATGGGGTGCTCTCCTTCGCCTCCTCCATGGCGCCCTCGAGTCCACCAAGGAATTTGGCCATGTCCCAATTCTTGTGCTAGCAAGAGAAAGGAGATAGCTAATCCTTTTCACCATTCTTCAAGTAATTCTAGCAATACCGGATACCGCCGTTTCGGTCACCATACCGGATACCACCGTTTCGGTCACCATTCCGGTTCCCGGTATTACCGGAAATTTCCGGTATCCGGTACGGTTTTGAAAACATTGGTTATGAGAGTTCAACTCTTTTTTTTTAAAAAAAAAAAGAAAAATTAAGGAAAAGAAACAAATATATTTTCAAATTTTAATTGGATCTCTTATATATTTCTGATCTGTGTCCTTGTAACAATAGATTATCATTTATCAACTAGTATTTTGCTTGACATTGCCTCTGCCGAATTCTACGATAGACATTCTCTACGCTGTAACTATACAGAATTGTAGGGAGAGCCATGCAAGATGCCTCGCTTTAAACGGCATTTGGTTAATATTTTTGCATAGTTCTTTACATAGTCTTTTGTATTGGTTTTGCCTTCTAGCCTTCATATAGCTTTTGCTTTCTGCAGCCTTGTATATAAACTGTGTAAATCTTCTTTTTTGTTTAATTAAAATTTCGTAGGTGTGGCTATAAAGAAATGGTGGATTAGGTATCTTACACCTTCAAACTCCAAATGATGCACTCCTAGGTATCTTTTAATCTAATGATGGCAGCCACCATTTACAGTGTAAAGTTCAATCCAGAATTCTTCTTAATCGGAATAAGGGGTGTAGATGAGCTGAGCCTGAGCGAGCCGAGGCTAATTCGAACTCAAGCTCATCTCAAGTCGAGCTGGCTCAGCTTGTTAGTAAGTGTGTAATTTTCGATTTTTATGCTAATTACAAGTTAATTAAGCCATCGAAACAACACACACAACGAATCGTGCACAAAAGCCAAGTTAACACAAAGAGATAGGTGGAAATTGTTACCTCCCGCGAAATCGTATTCGCGGGGCTCGATCCTACGGCATGGGAATCGATGGGGTGCTCTCCTTCGCCTCCTCCATGGCGCCCTCGAGTCCACCAAGGAATTTGGCCATGTCCCAATTCTTGTGCTAGCAAGAGAAAGGAGATAGCTAATCCTTTTCACCATTCTTCAAGTAATTCTAGCAATTAACCTTTTGGAATAGCTATTCTCAACACATGAGACCTATGGGAATGCAAGAGAGAGAGAGACCACCATGGGAGAATCAAAATTCTGCCCATGGATGGTGGTGGCGGCTAGGGAGAAGAAGGGAGGCAAGGTGAGAAGGTTAGGTTTTGCTTCTTCAAGTGGTCCTTATATAGACCACTCTCCACCAACCTTTGCTTGACCTTTTTACCCCTCTATGGCCGGCCATATACATGGGCCTTATGGGCCATGTGTTAGGTTTGTTCAATCTCTCTTAGTCCATATTAAATCAAATATTTAATAGGCCTTTCAAGTTGCATTCAATTTAGGCTCAAATAGACTATTAAAATAAAAACCTATACTTTAATTTAATTCACTTAATTAAATTAAAGTGTGATGAATAAAATTAATTATCAATATGTTGATAATCAATTTAGGATTAGCATGTTCATTAATTTATTTCTATATGATCCATTTGACTTAATTAATTATAACGGTCCATAACGTTATTTAATTAATTAATCAACTTATCATATTTTGCAATACTCACTAGTGCAAATAAATAAATAATGCACGTATGGTCAAAGTCCTATTTGTGTGACCCTTTGAGGATTTATGCTACGTTGGACATGGAGTTAAATCGCTATTTAATTCCAATAATCATAAGTGGTATCTAGCAACACGTTATGATTCCCAATTCGCATAAATAGTGTACTACTACAGTATTTAAATCCTGCATAAGAGAATAAATGAATTTCCCTATTTTGATTCTTATGTCACACGATATCATCGTATAATCCAAGATAGGAATGTGTCATTCTTGCAGATTATACGTTTCTTGATCTAGAGATAATTGTATAAAGTTGCATGCAAACAATCTATCTCCATCAAGGGGCCCAAACAGATATCGTCACTCACTAAGTGAATTAATGAGGGACATACGGTTTTCTTGATGATTAGCTTTTCCCCGCACAATTCAAGAGAACATAAATAAAGTCCGTATAGCAGCCCTTATCGGGAATCAGCGGTAGACAGTATTTATTGAACCTATCCTCATGTGGAAAAGATAAACATCTCAAACTTAGAACCAAAATCATAACGAAATAAACAATGACACATAACACAATCCATATGTTTATTTCGATGGGTCAAGTCCTGTGCTATGTTCCATAACATACACATATGCAATTAAGTTGGTAACTCTTTACCTATGATTTGTAGAACTTAATCATCACTTAACTTGCATACTAATCTTATAAGATAATTAATGTTCCTTGTTAATTATCAAGATTATGGACCGTTTAGATTTATTATTGTCATTCTAAAGAATGATCCACAGAGATCTACAATTCAGATCCTCAACCTGAATAATCTGTCAATAATAAACCTAGGAACAGATGATAAATTATCATCCAAAACATAAACTAATAATTAAGTCATTAAATTATTGACTTCTAGGACATAACTCCAACACAGCTCAGCACACAAGACAATTCCGAGTTTTATTAGCAGCTCAATCTCAACTCATTAGAACTCGAGTTGGCTCATGGCTTGAAAACTAGGTCGTTATTAAATATCAAACTTTGAGAATTCGTAATGGGCTAAACTAAAAAGCAAACAACATAAATATTAGACGATGTTTAAAATGCACATAAAAGACACACGAAGAGATCAGGAGGAAGATACGGTTATTTCCTACTAAAAATGAAAAGAACTTAGGGTTATAGAATATTGATTAAAAACTTGGCCGGGTTACAGACTAAACAAATGAATTGGACTAAGTCTCACGAGTTGGACTGAGCGAGCTGAAGACAACTCTAACTCAGCTCGTGGGCCTTCCGAGCCGGTGTAGCTCGAGTTATTCTAGGTCGGGCTAAAACAGCTCGAGTTGCTATCGAGTATTATCCGATTCGAGTTCGAGCTAGCTCACGAGGGCCAAGTTTTTTGCTCAGTCCTGATCGGAATCATATGAAAGTTAAATCTTATAATGACAGCCTTGAAGTAAGAACATGTTTCCAATTAGGCTTGCATTAAGTTTAGTTATTTACTAGGCCTTCGGCCTCTTTGACCTCATATAAAAGCCCAAAGTGATGTGCAAATAATAATAAACATTAAAATTTAGTTCCTTAAACTGAAAGGCTCTCATTGGACCACAGTTGATGCTAATTAAGTATGGTTGTTTTCTACTATGATGCGTGTAAGAATCATCATATATACATGCCCTAAGTCAAAAAAATATCGAAGCATAATCGTATATAAAAATGTCTAAGTATCCATAATACATGCAATAAAAAATGTCTAAGCCCAAAAAGCTGAAGATTAGAAAAAGAAATAAAAAGCCTAAAATATGATTGAGCAGCCTAAGTACAAAGGGCTGATCGGTTATGACAAAACTCTCAGTCGGCCCTTAAATTCTTATTATGCGTTAAAATTTCCCTTAAAAGTGTATTTGGTAGAGATATAAGCGAAAATAAACTTTTTCGTTTTCAATTACACTGTCTAACTAAAAACATATTATATAGGAGTATAATCTGGCAGCGTCCCTTTTATATTGCTTGAAATTTCAACAAACCTCTCATCAGATCTAACAGGAAAACTTGAAGAAGAACATTGAAGTATCCATATTTTTTTGACTGGGTCAAAATGGGCCGATTGCGTTTTATAAAGATAGCTGCCCGAAAAATTTTAAAATAGTATTAAATTAATATAATATATTAAAAATAATATCAATATAATAATATTTTTTTAAATAGTATCACGAGATCGGAATCCTGGATTCCGAACGTTAGATCGGAATCAAGGATTCCGATGTAAGCTTTGATCGGATTCTGAGTTTCCGATCTAAGCTTAGATCGGAATCCGAGATTCCGATCTTAGCTTTTTAATTTTTTATATATTATTTATTTATTTATTAATTAGTTAAATAATTAGGAAAATAGATAATATATTGTAAAAATATTGAAAAAATATGGAAAAAATCAGGAATAATTAAATTAAATTTTATATGTAATTTAGTATTTTTTTGAGAAATTAAATTTATTTTCATTTTAATTAATTTATTTAATTAAAATATAAATTTTTATAACTTATTTAATTAAATGAATTGTACCATTTAAAAAGGATTATAAATTTTCAAAATTTGCAGGGATACAAAGGCATAATCCTTTCAGAATGTTCAAAGTTTTATTAATTCTTTCTGCATTTGCAGGGATACAAAGGCATAATTTGAACATTAAAACTTTAAACAGGCTTAACTTTTGATAGGAAGGTCCGTTTGGGGCGATCGAGGACATTCCGGAAAGCTGGCGACGAGATCTACGCATTTTACTAGGGTGAAACCCCGTAACGACCATTTTCGAGGCCAAAAAACGCTCTCTGGACCTCCAAAATCCACTTTGAAAGTTTGCAAATCTAAAAACCACTCTAAACTACTAAAAATGTTTTTAAAATCATAAATTAATCATTAAAAAGAGAAATGCAGTAAATCAAGTGAATTTAGTCTTTCCTCTCCGTCTCAGTAAAACATCAATCTCATGTGATTCCTTTCTAACGCAATCCAAAAAGTGCTTCCTTGATCATGAGACTCGATATGATTGTTTAATATATAATATGAAAATAATATATACAGAGGACGACATCCGGGACGCATATCAAATGGTTGTTTAAATTAATTAAAAATTTATACTTAATTATTTATTTTTTAATTAAATAAATTAATTAAATTTATATTTAATTAAATAAATTAATTAAAAGGAAAATAAATTCAATTTTCCAAAAAAATACTAAATTACATATAAAATTTTTTTAATTATTCCTGATTTTTTTATATTTTTTCAATATTTTTAGAATATATTATCTATTTTTCTAATTAATTAACTAATTAATAAACTAATAAAAGGAAAAAAAAATTTAATTTTCCCAAAAATACTAAATTACATATAAAATTTAGTTTGATTATTCCTGATTTTTTCCATATTTTTTCAATATTTTTACAATATATTATCTATTTTTCTAATTATTTAACTAATTAATAAATTAAATAAATAAATAAATAATATATAAAAAATTAAAAAGCTAAGATCGGAATCTCGGATTCCGATCTAAGCTTAAATCGGAAACTCAGAATCCGATCAAAGCTTAGATCGGAATCCTGGATTCCGATCTCGTGATACTATTTATATTAAACTTATTATATTGATATTATTTTTAATATATTATATTAATTTAATACTATTTTTTAAAATTTCGGGATAGCTGCTATAGATGGAGAGATTAATTAGCAAACCGTTTTTTTTTCCAAAGTCCACACCTTTATCTCCTGTTAACCAACATATTTCTTGGATGAAGTTAACAAGGAGAATCGAATGCATACAATGTATAAAAATTATTTTAGATTAAAATTAATTGGGATTCGCCGCAGAAAAAGGTAGCAACCTTGAAGTACTTTGGAAAGAGATTGACTTCGTGAGTTCACTATTTCAAGAGAAGAAATTGCCTACAACTTTAACATTTTATCATGATCATAATTATTCTGTAATTAATCAAGAATAATCTAAAGTCAAAATAAAAATTTAGAACAGATAATCTTATTTTTTATTTTTTTTATAATACATTCATATTTGAAAGAAGATAAGGTTGTATGACATAAAATAATGAAGCCTATTAGTTAATCTGCCCTATTGTATTGCGGACGTTTTAATTTTAAATATAACAAATTAAAACCTTGCAATTTTTTACTGGTTTCTTTTTTTGTTTTTTTGTAACAAAATAAAGGTAATAAGTCAAGAGAAATAAAGATAAGTTTAGTAATCATATATTAAGTATTCATATGTGGAGAGACTTTCTACAGTGCTAATCATGATGTCAGCTATCCAGTCATCTCAATTTTGCGGATCAATAAATGCTTCAATTTCTGAATTTCAGACTGAATATAGTTTAGTTTTTTAATTATTTAGGTGCCTTTAAAAATTTATTGGGCTATTAAAATTTGTGTGCATGCTCACATAAATATGGAAGATTTAGGGTTATCAATTTTTTTTAAATAATTTTCTGAATCTCATAAAATTTAATCTGTATAAGACTTTTCGTTTTTTAATTGTTTGGAAGCCTTGAAAAAATCATTTAGCTATGCAATTGTGTTTACGTCCTCACAGAAATATGAAGTTACTGATATAAATTTTATAATTATATAATTATAAAATATTTTAAATAATTTTTTCAATCTCATAAAATTCAATCTCCAAAATTTCATAAATGTAATTTAGGTTTTAATTATTCAAAGGAATTTACAATTTTATTAGTGTATGAAATTTTATACAAATGATCTCAAAATTATAACAAATCCAATCATGTCATACTTTTAATCTAATAATATAATTTTGTGAAAGATGGAATATGTGGTATTTTTTAAATTATTTTCGGGCAGTTATAATTAAATTGCCCATAAAGCTTTATACTCTTCATGATGAAAATATGAAATAATCGGTAATATAAAATTTTATAATTATAGAGTTCTAAAGTATTTTCTTCGAATTTCTAAATCTGATTACTTATATTATTTTTTCAGATATATAATTCTGTTTTTTTTTTATTGTTTCCAAGCATTTCTAAAATTTGTTGATGTGTAGAATTTTATATACACAATAATAAAATTATAAATAAATATAATGATACGAACTTTTTATTTTGTACTTTCGTAATATTTTACATAATTCTTTTACTTCTATAAATTTTCAGTGTGATTGTAAAATAATATTTACTAATAACCGAATTTTAGTTCTTTTTCAACATGCGATTTATCAATTAGAATTAATAACCTTTGAAAGTATAGTTTTATCAAAATTAACGGCGAAACATGTTTACTAGCAATTTAAATGAATATTGTTCTACTCTAAAAATACAATTATGACAGTATTACACTTATTCTTAACTAATATCATTTTAAAATTGATGATTGCAGTAAAATACCCTACCGGACCGGCCGGTTCAATCGGGTAAACCGAGAACCAGACCTTGGGCCGGTAGGGTTAGGTTTGAATACCGGATAGCTGGAGAACCGAGAAAAATCGGAAAAATATCGGATAAACCGGGTAAAACCGTCTACCGGTTCGGCTGGTTCATCTTAGTTCCCTGGTTTAAATTTCGAGCACTTCAATTTATTATCCGATCATGCTGCACAATTCTCTTTAGTTTCTAAATTGTGCATCCAATCACGTGGTCCATTGGAAATTTGGATAATTATAATAAGATTCACTTCCTTTCTTACTTTAGTTTCTAAGTTTAAATTAATGTAATTTAGGATAGCACAGGTTTTGCAATTAAGATAGCTTTCTCAATAAATGTATTGAAAGTGTAAAACTCATGTAAATCTCATGCTTCTGACTAATGTAGGCTATAGGCGCTTAAGCATATAATAACAATAATAATAATAATATGCATGCTGCATATTGCTTATTAACTATTACTCTACATGTTTGACTTCTTGTTTTTCTATTTTAGTCAATTTTAGTGAACAATTTAGTGCACAGGAGTACTTGGACTATTGGAAATTTAGAAGTTTTTTATGGTTTTAAAATTAAATATACTTTTGCTGATTATTATTATTATTATTATAGATATAACATGATGTCGTTCGGTTTTCTTAACCGGTTAAACCGATAAACCCCGTACTTATAGCTCGACCGGTTCGACCTGTAGGATTTCATGATGCGAATCGGGTAATTTTAAAATTTTTATTAACCGATAACATCTAAGATCGTTCTTATTATCGCTAACTTTCCTATATTATATTTGCATCACAATCACATATATTCCTATAAGAAGGATTGTTGAGTCATACCTATGGCCTCTAACGAAGCTTTATTCCTCTTCGGTTCACCTTGAATCCGAAACAAGAATGACAGTTGAATCCGTGCTAGCGAACTCCCCGTCAACACCTAGCTCCACCACCCGTGTCTTGATCGATTGCTTAATCGATAGAATATTTTAACAAATATTTAGAGGATGAGAACGCCAAAGCTTCAACACATGAAGACTTACTTGTGTTCAAATTTTCTGATCTGTTTTACCTTTAAAACATCAGAATAAACCTTTCAAATTCATATAGCATTCAAAGCCACTAATCAGAAATTAAAACAGCACTTTAATTTCTGACATTGCAGCACTAAAACATTGATAACTCTCTGTAGGAAACTCCAAACGACATGAAACTTGAACCATGGGATTCTACACTTCCAGGGCTATAATTTTCATATATCATTTGTCCAATTTGGTTATCATTTGCTATACTAATTGTCAGTTTAAAGTTGGCTCAAATTCTGACCCGAATTTGAAGCCTTCTTTTTCTTTTTTATTTGTTAAAATATTTGGGCTTGGACTTTAAATAAATTTATGCACTCCATAATAATATTCATATATTATTATATTATGTGAAATACATATTATACTCATAATATTCACATATCAATAAATTTATTCCTTGCTAGTTAATCACGTCATGTGATATAATTTTCTGTTTGTACACTTTGTTTCATACAACATGAAACCTTGTACATAGAAAATATATTTTCTTGTTTCCCATTTAGTTGGTGTGACCTATATTGAGGATCCATATTATGTTGGCAATGGAATAAAACATTTTATTCCATAAACTGTAAGCGGTACTCTAGCATACATTACAGCTACCCAAATAATATAGATGTTTAGCAAATCCTTTTACGAAACACGATCCTTCTAGTAATGTTATTAACATTACTTGTGTCTATTCCTTGCCATATGATATTATGATTATTATACAAAGTAGGATTGTGTCATCTTCGTATTATAATCTTTTCTTGGTCTCAAATAAGTAGGATTATATAATTATAACTGCACTTCAGTTATATTGGATCCATTTATAATCTTACTTTACCAAGGGGCTCTTTATAATATCATTCCTCAATTCATGAGTGGCAATTAGCTATTGACATATATATTTTCCTCCTACACAAGTTATATACAAAGGACTATTACTTTTATCACCACAAGTTTCAAATGGTTTTAAGTAATAATCACGTTGCATATTTCTTATATGAAAATATATCATATCAATCTTAGAATTAATGACACGATAAAAATATTAATGACACAAACACAATCCATATAATATTTTTATCAATTAGGTCTGTTCAATTATATGAAACTTTTCATATACTCGTGTTATTAAATGATAATCCTTTATCAACGTTTACAGAACTACAACTTACTTTTAATCAACACGACAGTCTTGTATGGCATATTAGTGTTCCTGCTAATATCCAAGACCTGTGAACATTTTAGAGATATATATTCATTTTATTTAGAGTTCAGCGGTTCAAGACCAAGAGCATCTTCTTGAACACTTCTAAATACGAATATAAACTCATGGAACAAAATGTAATAACATCCAATTCATAAATATAACATATAAAAGTAATCACCATGAGATAACTTTTAGAACACAATTCCAACACGACCTCCGGTACGATATTTAAAATATTGGACGATTGTTGTCTCTAACTATAGAAAACTATTCATGAAACAATATTAATGGTTCCTTCTAATCTGATTTTAATTCCATAAAAAAATAGCTGTGGATAAATATATTATTTATTTGAAAAATATTAATTTAATTTAACAAAATTAAATTCACACTCATTTGAACTGTTATTAATTATTAATCAAAACAAATTAACGTTGACTACCATGCGCGATGCTTTTCGCTAGTATCGTTCAATTTGAAGAAAAGACTCACGGACTCACAGCTACCTAGAATATATAAAAGAGTAGAGTTCCGGTGCCACAAGTTTAGGGTGCCACCAGATGCCATAACTTTATTTTTTAGTTAAAATTTAAAATTTTAAAATGTAAATTTCAAATCTAAACCGTTGATCTTCTTCATCTTAACGAGCGATGCATTTCCATATAAGATTTATAAAAATTTGAGTTGATTTGATACTTGATTCATAGGTCAAACCATGAACGTATTATAATTAATCTGTTATAGTTAACCAGATTCGTTCATTTTTTAACCTCTTGATCGAGTATCAAATCAATTTCAAATTTTATAAAACTTATATGAAAATGCATCACTCATTAAAACAAATAAGATCAACGATTTAAATTGGACATTTACATTTTAAAATTTAAAAAATAATGAAAAATTAAAATTGTGGCATTTGATAGCACCCTAAACTTGTGGCACCGGAACTCTCCTCTATATAAAATTAGTTTAGACATCCAGTATAGATGCTTAACTGCCGAGGCTCTGTCCATGTGCCAATACACTGAGCGCACTTAACAGCTGTTCTCCTGCACATTTGCACAGAATCGTGGCCAGCGTGCTGCCACGATATAAGTTACTTTTATATAAAAAAAGAAAGTACACCAGAATATATAATCTTATACTCTTGACAAAAAATATATAATCTTCCTCAAAACTCCAACGCCTATTTAATTATATAATATACACATACGTTAGTATTATTTAATTGCAGGGTGATTATATATTTTAGTTTGACTAGGAAACCGTTTGTACACAAATGCTGCAACTGTGTAGGACAGATTTAGTGATGGTTGTCTTTTTTGACGAATATAAAATCAAAATTTTCAAAATTCAAATCCAAAATAATAAAATTGCATAATTATGAGAATGTACAAGAAATAAGTTATTTGTTCTGCATTATATAGGTAATGTTTAAATTGATAAACATATTAATTTATTTTGAATCGGTAAAAAAATATTAACTCAAATTAATGCTTTTTTGAATAACGCCTCGGTTAGATAGGCGAATGTATAGTCATATAACTAATTGCTAATTTCGTTATTTAAATACTTTTACTATAATATAATTGAGAAATGCTAGTGCTCATAATATGGATAGGATCTAGCTCGTATGATCGTTCTCACGTTTCAAATTTGAAACGATCGATCTGAACTGTTAATATTTTTCGCATTGAAAGCATATAATTAAGAAACTAATTTTTTGAATTTTCTTACTATTCTCCGATATTTAGAAAACCCATGATACAAGAATTGTGAAGCCTGCAATAATTATATGTTTTTAAAATATCAAAATATAAAATATTTTCACAAAATATAAAAATTAGTTTTTCTACGGTTCAAATTAATCCATCTAAAACTGAAACTTGAGAACTTATATCTTCTCTTATATTAGACGGTAACATTTCTCAAATTAATTTAAAGAAAGAATCCAAAATAACATGCTAACTTTACTAGTCTAAATTCTCAGATTGATCCAAACGCACATCTATATCCGTATTAAATTATATATCCAGTGTCTGTTTATGCGGCCCATAATCATTTTATGCAATTCCACGCCTATTAAATTTGTGTACATAAATAAATTGAATTTTGTCTTGATTCTCTTGAAAGCTAGGCAATAACAGCGCGGATACACATGCCTTCATATAATTGGTAGTATTCATGGTTTTCAATATCCTACCGGTATCTATACCGGTCAGTGACCAAAATCTAGTATTTTTTCAAAATTTTCCGATATTTTCTCCCTAAATATCGGATATCGCCATTTCAGCCACCGTTCTGGTATCTGATATTATCGAAATTTTCTAATAAACGGTAGGATATTGAAAACACTTAGTATTCCAAATCGAGAACCAACTACATACCCACTAACATTAATTAAAATTTAAAAGAAAAGAACACTCATACAACTCAGTTCAAAACTCACACCACTTCTTTGCCTTACACGTCATCATACACATAACATGTAATTAGTACAAAACCTAGATAGTAATCCCTCTGCCGCAAAGACACAACAAAAAACCTAACAAACAGCCAAAACTTCCAAAACCAACAGCAGTCATACATCACATGATCACATAGCCCCAGCAGCCACAAGCCGATCCTTCTCCTTCCCGTAGTGATGCACGGCCAGATGCAGCTCGGCAGCAGCGATCAGAAAATGCACGGCCTGGATCGGCTCCAGTTTCTCAATGATGCCTTTCATCGTATCGAGCCTGAGCCGATCAGCTCTTGCCAGTACAGACCTCATCCGTTCCTTCTTCCCTGCCATCTTCGATTCCATCTCACTCCGATCTTCTGACGACACCAGCTGCACCATCTCTGCTGCCGCCACGGCCTCCTGTGCCTCAGCTGCCTCTTCCGATATCATCCTTTCGGCCCTCACCGTCTCCCTCTGCAACCTACCCAATAACCAATAAAAAGGTATTGCTTAATTTAAAAAAAAAAAACATAATTAAGATAGTCAAAAGGTGCTCAAAATTTTATAGGAAAGAAGGTACCGATCCAAAGCCTGCATCTGTGCCGCCGACACATCGCCAAGATCCTTGACAACTCCTCCACGTATTATCTCCTGCAGTCGGCCCTCGAGCTGAATCCCAGACTTGGAATGCAACAAATGGAAAGCGGCAGAAGGCCGCCACCCGCCGACCCACATGAAGATGTTCTCGGTCGTTGAAGTCCAAGTCTGCGAGAACATGGGATTGATGTCGCTCTGAGCTGACGCCTCTTTGGTCTCGTAGTAGCGCTGATAGTGAGCGACTACACGGGATACAAGCTGCCTGAGGTTGGATTCATTGGGAGGGTCAACTGCAGTGGCGGCATCACGAAGGGCGGAGAGGTCGTGCGATTGCTCGGAGAGGAAGCACTCGAAGAACTTGGTGAACTGCTCACGTTGGGAGTTGAAGCGTTCGCTGTTTCGGCTAATTCCGTTTCGATGAAGTGCCGGGGCTTGATTTTCCATCGGGGTTGTGGGAGTTGGGAAGGGGGTAGTGCGGTCCGGCATTGTGAACTGTAAACCGGTAAGGAGTAGAAACTAGGAGGACTGTGTCAGCTGGTACAGACGTACCGGGCACTTAGGTTTTATATATATACGATCCTTTTTTCTTACCGACTCTGATATATTTACTTTTTTTATTTTTGATCAGGTATAGGTTGTGTTTGGAGCCATAAATAAGGAGGCAGTATGCGGTGCTGTTTAATGTTATAGAGCCGACAAGAGCCGGTCATGATATTGGCAAATCTGGAGTGGTGTGAAATTAGTGAATCGACTTGAAGAAAATCTCGGATGATTTTTGAGCCAATTTGATCGGACATTTGCAATCTTGTACTAATATGCAAGAATTCTGCATCGGACAAATTAAGTTCGGAACTTTGATTCTCAAAAAGAAAAGTTTGGACCTTTATTTGGAACATCAACTCATCAAAAGCTTGCACATGCACCGACCGTGTCTAGTACAATTTACAAACATCAGATTAATATATATATATATATATATATATATATATGTGGGAGTTTTCATCCTGGAGAACTAGATTATGGTAGCACTTTGATTTTGAGAACTATCAATTGCATGTTTTTCGGTTTCATAAATGAAATTGAAATAATTATCAATTAGTCATAATAATACAACATAACAAAAAGGGATTCTTTTTAAAAAGGGTCAAAGTTTCTTATTTTTTTTTAAAAAACTAAAGTATTCACAATGGAGCCTCCAGTTTGATTCGAACCACAAATGAAATATACTTTAATATACAGACTCAATTCTGTTACTGAGCTGTAGGCCTGTAGTCCGTAGATATTAACTGACAATTCTATAAAAGAAATCCGCTTTAATTGTATGATGAAACAAACGGTTCAGATTGATGCAGGTGAACAGCTAGCACGGTTTTATGAATCCTTGTTCTGGTTTGCAAAGTGGTTTCGCGGGCTAATAAAAAAGTAATGCCAGAAGATGCATCGTATCTATATATCTTATCGCAATTCACAAAAGCCAAGCCATATACAAACAAGCGTGGCCTTAACGTATAAGCAATACGAAATGGCCATGTAAGCTGAAGACAGTTTCGGCGCGTATAAAATAACATATGCGAGCGACTATGCGAGTTCAAGTTTGTATCGGGAATTGGAGTTCCTTATTCACGCACTTGGCGAGTCTAATAATTCATAAGAAATGAAATCACGTCCCGCGCGGGACTGTCCAGCACAGTACTCTGAGCCTTTGATTTAATTTCAATGGTAAAGGAAGCTCCGTGCATGTAACCTGATTGGTAGGCCCGAACCGTCCAGATTAGATCGGACGGTTCGTAGACTGCGCTGGACGGTCCCGCGCGGGAGGAGATAAAGGATTCAATATATCGTACCTCTTGGCGAGTCTAATTCATCGTACCTGGCTTCCACTGAGCGGAAAAAGGGACATCGGTGCATGTACCTGTACGAATGCTCTTTTTCCTACGTATATTAAAACAATTTATGGTATTTGGAATTTAATTCATACAAAAAAGAAAACTTTTTTTTTAGTTATTGTTTAGCGTCGTGCCGCACTGCCACACACCATGATTGTTGCGCTGCACCGTGCAGCGTAATAATTCAAACCTTTCAAAACTAATTAATCGATTTGTATTTATTAGGCTACACCGAATTTGCTTCCGATCTCAACAGGACACTTGATCTAATGACAAAACATAGGGCGTGGGTGTAGTGCATTGCAAGTTTGCAACACATGACGTGTTGGTTTTTTTTTCTTTTAATATATTTCGGTATATTTCGTTTTGGCTGAAAAAATTCATGTAAATTTCAAATTAAATTTGAAGATATTTTTTTATAATAAAAGATGTAAAAATTACATAGGAAAAAATGACCCCTCTAAAATCACTTTTAAGAATAAACTAAATTTCTTATACTGCCTTGAAACCTTCACTCCCGAAGAACAAGGATAATTGAAGTTATAATATATCGTATTAAATATTTATAAACAATAGACAATTTATTTTAACAGATAT
The DNA here is from genome assembly GCA_028095005.1 of Rhynchospora pubera. Lineage (NCBI taxonomy): Eukaryota > Viridiplantae > Streptophyta > Magnoliopsida > Poales > Cyperaceae > Rhynchospora > Rhynchospora pubera. The sequence continues at coordinate 152,411,869 of CM051462.1, read as the reverse complement.
GAGTTCACACATGAATAATGAATCATATTGGAATTCTTCCAGCTTACTCCTGTACTCCATATATAACTGCACACTAAAATCTCAAAAAAGAATAGTGACAAAGGGAATTAAGAACCTATATTTAAGTTTTTTTTTTTTACTGGAATGATGTTAGGCTAAAAAAATACATAATTAACGTATAGAAATTAATTAAAAAGTGCATAATTTCAAGCAAGGATGTCCCTGGAGAAATGAGAGAACAGAAATAGAAGCCAATGTAGGAAGGCATAACAAATTAACATTGTTTCCATTCATACTTTCGTGTGCTATGCCAAAATCGTGACAAAAAAAAAACTGAATTGAGGAGGGGATGCAACGTGACAGTCAGTGGCGGATCTAAAGAGGGACGGGCAAAGACTTGTTCTCCTCTAATAATATTTTTTTCTTTAATGTTGGTTTGAAACTAACTTTTTATTACATAAAATTTGAAAATAATTACTCTTTCCGTGATTCGAATTAAAGACTACTTAATTTACGGAATAGAGTTAAGTCACTAGATTGAACAACCCAATTTATATTTGATTTATGGGCCTCCTAACCACTTGCTTATATTCGGTTATAAAATAATGATATGTTAAATTTTACCTAATTAAAATAATATATTTGATTTATGGGCCTCCCCAAATTCAAGCCCAAAATAAATTCAGTCCCACTATGTCTCAGTTCCGACTCCGCCAGTGGTGAAAGTTTCAATGACGCGACACGAGATATTTATTTCGTCCATCGTGCCGCACTATGTTAGGCTTTGATGAGTGCACACGTTGCGGGTGTCATTAAGCACCGTTTCGAAATTAGTAACTATGCACACCATAAAATTTTAGAAAGCTACAGTAAAAAATTGACTTTAAAATATAAATTTTCTAGCAAATTAGTTAAGAGTAAGCACGCAATAACCTTGATACATTGGTCTCGCAATTAATTTTCTTTTAACTCGTATGACAATGCTCGGAAAAATGGAGAACCAAATTTTGTTCGAAATCAAGCTGAAAGTTTATTATAAAATCTAAATAATTAAAACTGAAAATTTTAGTTTATTTTTTATATGAAGAAAAAAAAGTAAAATTAAAAGCTTGGACAGGGGAAGAAAAAAAACCTAGCTAGACTCAAATTTTCAAATTTCGGAAATCAACAGAATCCGACCTACCTTTTTTTTTTTGTAAAATTACCGATATTCTGTCTGCCATTAGATATTTATGTAAGAGCTTAAGACAACAGAAATATTAATGCCACTTTATCAGTCCGAATTTCACGCTGTCAGCTGTTGCTTGTCGCCATCAATTAATTATATACTACCAATTCCAAAGGGATTCCATCTATCTGAAAAGAAATGTAACATATCTGTTTGATAACTTTTTCCTTTCTTGCTTTCAAAAAAAAAAAAAACTTTTTCCTTTCTCACTCTCTTTTTTGACTTCTTATATAATTTGGTAGTGGGACTGTGGGAGTGAAGTGGGGAATGATAACCGCAAGCAGATATTTTTGTTACGTGTTTTTTTTTTTTAAAATAAGCGGTTAGATCTTTCAAACATGGAAGAAATTTCTTTGTATTTTATAATTATCTGAAGAACTGCAGAAAGTCTGCGTACTTTTTCTAAATTGCCACAATTTGTCATACCAAGAATTGTAGTTGGAGATGTAACCTTACTTGATAGTCATTTCTTTTCCCTTAAGGCTCCGTTTGGATGGCTTCTTCCCGGAATAAGGAATAAGAAATAACCACTTTTTACCAATAAATTTATTTCTAACAATCCAAACTCTTCACAAAAGTTACACACTTCCTAATAAATTTACCCCTTCTCAATTCTTCCCTTCTTCCTTCTTCCTACCTTATTTTCAACGCATCCAAACGTAGTCTAAGAAAACACTGTCCAGCATGAGTTATACTTGCTCTTTTCCAGAGCTTGTCAATGGATTTTGAAGTATTCTCATTCAATTAAAAAGCCGTTTTTATCTTCAAACTTTTTTTTAAAAAAATTGATAAAGCATTCACATTATGTGATTTTCACGGAAATTATACTAAAATAAATTAGAAACAGAATTTTGGGCAACAAATAACTACTTTGTAAGCGCGCAGTAATTAAATTTGTAATTATGGGCTGCCGACTTCAGTCAACTTTTGAGGCGCAGTGCATATGCAAAGAGAAATGATAGTTGGGTATGTAAGCACCATCTCGTGACAAATGACTGAGCGCACTGCACTTGTATCAGGGTACACCAACAAATCCAGGATATATCCTGACAAAGTAAACTCATTCAGACATGTATTGTTAAATTTTCCTTAAAGTAAATTATTCGTTCCGTTGTGCCATTTTCATATTTTTAAGGGGCAATGTATTTGGACGATGGACGAAGATGCAATGGAACCGTTTATTGGGAACATAACCGTTGTTTTCTTCTTTTTTGTTTCCTGTTTCCTTTTTATTTTTTTTTAATTGAAAGGCACGGTCATGCCCAGTGCCTTTTTGTTTTGTTTTTCTTTTTCTCTTTTTTTTTTATGAAACCTGTTTCCTCTGTTGATGGGATGTTTCCTGAGAAATCAATCAATGTAATCATGTAATTAAATGGGTTTTCAGTTGTGCGTGTTACGCAACTACAATTTTTTTTAAAATAAGATTATTTATTTAGAGAGGTACAGTTCATTCGGTACAATAGAGAATTGAATTTGTTAGGGTTTAGGGTTTAGGGTCTATAGAGGTACCGAATGAAAAAATATATATTTTTATCTGTATACAAGATTATCTATTTATAGGTTTACGGTTTATAAAAATAATTTTGTATATCAAATATTTTTTCATGTATATATAGTAGAAAAAAAAAGTACTCTTGTTTATGTCAAAATTAACGAGTCCCCGAGACATTAATTGACTTCCGCCAACAGTGAACTATTAAGGGTCGCATCAGGTCCATATTCTAGTATTCTACATTATGCCTACAACTAATTCCGGTTCCGCTTCTGGGAGATCAAACGGAGCTCGATTAGTTTATGATAGACAAAAAAAAATAAAGAACATAACCGATATGGGGAACAAGAATGGATGAAAACAGATCGGATACGGATCGAATAGTGGTCAAACCATATCCACATACATATAATTTTTCGAATACAGATGCGGTTCGGATGTTAAGTGGATACGGAAATGATTCGGATATTATCGGATACAACTACGAATACGAATATATTTTATCGGATACGAAATACATTTTGATTGGTTATTTATTAATTAATTTATTTAATACTTTCTGTAAATTTCATAGTTTATATAAAAATTTGTCGCATATAAGAGAAGTCAAAACATATAACATGAGAAGATTCATGTCATGCGATGATTTCAATTATGACAATTATTTATGATAAAGTTTAATATGCATTATAGTGCATAGGGTTTTTTATGCACCACGGATTTTTTCAGGAATATTTTTGTAAATTGACAAATCTAATTTAAGTATTTAACCAATCTAATCTACATATTGAAATCTAATAGCAAACCAAGTTTTACATTTCTTTTAGATTTTATTACTAATTTTTCGAATTTTTTTTAAAACATGTCATTTTTGAAATGTTGTACTATTTACAATATTTAAAAAATGACATGTTTTAAAAAATTCGAAAAAAATAGTAATAAAATCTAAAAAATTATAAAATTTGGTTTTCTATGAGATTTCAATGTATAGATTAGATTGGTTAAATTAGATTTGTCAATTTATTAAAATACTCCCGAAAAATTTCGTGGTGCATACAAAACTCTATGCACTATGGTACATATTAAACTTTCTCATTATTTATTATATGCTAATTAGGTCAGCATACTTAGACTTCATTCATTCAATCACTCCAATAAAAAATTCCGTCAAAATACTATATAACATTTTTAAATTTAATTATTAATAACACTATTAATCGTTATTTATAATCTTTATTAATCCGTACTTAATTTTCAAATTATTTATAATTTTTATTAATCCGTACTTAATTATTATTAACACTTCATTCATTCAATCCAAATCTGCTTTTGCCGTTTTGCGCCAGGACAATCTCACTCAAATGACATGAATTTATACATAATTCTAAATTAAGGATCGGTAGTTATTGGTTGATCGGTAGTTGTTGTCTTAAAAATAATCATAATAACTAATTGAAAAGCAGATTTGATGATTTTGTTAAACAAATATATATTCTAAATTCTAATACTAAAATCATGTATCTCATATGTTATAAAATCCAAGATTATTATTTATTTAGAGAGACATCGACCATATATTGTACTGGACTTTCACGTTCATGCAACTACAAATATTACTTTACACTTTACAGAATACAAATAACTTTTGTAAGTTTAAAATATTTTAGTTAATTTTAAATCATAAGTAATTGAATTGGCAGGGTGTTCCGAGGTAGGCGAAGATCCTCATATTTTATATAGCCTTGATAATATATATATATTTCCTTTTTTTCAAAATGATTACAATGAGGTCAGTATTCATTTTTGTTAGTTTATTAAAAACCCGTCCAAAAATATCTACCTCTAGACATAAACTGAAGCGGGCCATAGGAAGATAACTTTTTAATCGGGGATAAGGATCATCTCCGATATTTATCATTTTCATCATCCCCATGTGTTTTTTCTATTTTTGGCTCTACGCGTTTCTATTTTTGGAAATCGCTCTGTTTTCCTCCCTGCCGCATACGCTCGTCCCCCTCCCACCCCTCCCGCGTACGCTCCCCCCTCCCCCTTCCCTTTCACACACACTATATATTGATTCTAACTATTGAGATTAACATATTTAAATGTTGAAGTTAATATATATGTCAACTTCAACAATTTAAATATGCTCACTTCAAATATTACCTTCAACATTTAAATATGCCAAGTTCAACAATTATGTATATTAACTTCAACAGTTACATATATAACATATTACTTCAACAGTTACATATGTAACTTCAACAACTACATATATAACTTCAACAGTTACACATATTAACTTCAACAGTTATATATATTAACTTGAACAATTACATATATAACAAATTACTTCAACAGTTACATATATAACTTCAACAACTACATATATAACTTCAACAGTTACTAACTGAACATATCTTAGGAACAAACTGAACACTAGGCAGTTCTGAACATATGAAAGTGCAGAATAATAGAGAACATAATCAACTAACTGAACACTTCAATCAACTAACTGAACACTAGGCACTTCTGAACATATTAAAGTGCAGAATAATGGAGAACATAATTAACTAACTGAACACTAGGCAGTTCTGAACATATCAAAGTGCAGCAATAATAGAGAACATAATTAACTAACTGAACACTTCAATCAACTAACTGAATACTTCAATCAACTAACTGAACACTAGGCAGTTCTGAACATATCAAAGTGCAGAATAATAGAGAATATAATTAACTAACTGAGCACTTCAATCAACTAACTGAACACTAGGCAGTTCTGAAGTTAATATATTTAAATGTTGAAGGTAATATCGTAACTGTTGAAATTAATATCAGAAAGATAAACATTGGTTCTATTCCATCTCTGCAACAAGTTTAGTATAATAGTTATATATATTAACTTCAACAGTTACGATATTACCTTCAACATTTAAATATATTAACTTCAACAGTTATGAAGTGTGTATGAGGAGGAGGACGAATGATGAAGGGGGAACAATGTATGTGGGAGGGAGGAGGGAGAGGGGAGGACAGCGTACGTGGAAGGGAGAAGGGGGTCGGAGAGGGGACAACGTACGTGGGAGGGAGAAGGGGGAACGGGGACAGCGTATGTGGGAGGAAGGGGGAGGGGGCGGAGGACAGCGTACGTGTGAGGAGAGAGGAGTTAGTTGCAGCATACGCGTGAAGATGATGAAGATGATAAAATCTTAGAATCATCCTAAACAATTCTGCTTTTTAATTACTTGATAAATCATAAATTACGCCTCGTGCGTGAGGTTTGATCAAGTCTAAGCCTATTTTGATTTGGTCAACAACACAAAATTCTAAACAAGCACTTTTTCCCACCTCTTCCCCACTAATAGATAGTGGAACCAACGCTTCAATATATAAAAAAGTTTTTACTATGAACAAAACAGAATATTAGAGGAAAAAGCTAGTCTGATAAAAAATAAAATATAATTCAATATTTGAAATATTCAAGTCCATCTATATTCGATGGGAAAAAATTGGAGGGCTTTAAAAAGCCATCAGATTACTCTACCTTGTCTTATATGTTTGAGGAAGTCTGCTTAGAAATACAACATACGATAGTACAATGAACAGCCAATATACACAAACAATATCATTAATTAAGTTTAAATTATAATGCAGTAAATAGGTGAGACCTTAAGTCAATAAATTTAGACTGTTTGTCTAAGCTAGAGAAAGGCAGCGTTTGCCATTTCATATAATATTAGTATGATCTGCTATAAGACAACTCTTTTGAATTTATGTATTCAGATTTTATGCATAATTCGAAATCCGGCTGGAATCTTTCATAGACATTTAATTTAAAAATAAGTTAGGTGACTTAGACCTCCGATTTATTTAAAAAAAATTTTATGCATAACAAGTTTCTTATTTTCTTGAAAAAAATATTATAATTAGATAAAAAATACAGTTTTTTTTTTTTTAAATAGAACTCTTGTTGCTGGTTCAGATACTGCATCTCTTTTCTGCAATTCTGCACCTAGATGGAATATCCCGAGTTCAAAATTCTTCCATACAAAATGTGTGGAGAGTACGCTTGTACGTACAACGTATGGCATCTCCAGCTGCCCCATACCTCCCGTCACGGGCACAATTTTCTATCGCCGTAAAAATATGTTTATAATTAAATATTTTAATGTATTTACCGCAGAAAGGGTTCCCAACCCACTTTTTGGAGGACGCCAACAAAAGCGTAGAGACCCACGTTGTAGAGTCCAAAAATGTTTGCAAACGAAAAATGATAACGGTTATCAGCAATTTTGCTATTCCTTCTTATCGTTTGAACAAAACAGGAACAAAATGAACATATGTAATCGACAATATGAACATATAACTTATATATATGTATGTATTTATTTTGATTATATATATGTTGATTTTGTTTATTTTATGTGTTCACTTTGTTCAAGTGCGATGATAATCGATGACAAAACTACATAAAGATGATATTAATTAATTTCCTATGCAAATGTGCACAAAAGTGTTTATAATTTCCTATATAATTGCTTATCCATCAAGTCTATATTATATGTATGTATAAAACAAAATTAATGGTGCTTAATAATATGGCCTGCAAAAGGCTACTTGCTAACAGTAGAATTAATGCATATATTGTATGACATACAAATCATATCTTGTTAAAGAAAATCCATTTAATTTATGGAAAAAAAGTTTAGCTTCTTATAATTCATGTAAAATATGATAGATTCTTAATATATCGGACAAATGACACAAATGGCTTCCGTTCCATATAATAGTTCTCTCACTAAAAATTTCAAATGATTGATCTGAAAATATCTAATATGTTTTTTATATTGAAAACTTATAAGAAATCAATTTGTATATTTTTTTTGGTATTTAAATAAAACCATGATATAAAAATTATGAATCGTCCAATAACAACGATTTTCTAAAATACTAAAAAATAGTAAAAAAATTCAAATAATGTATTTTTAACAAGTTTTTAGTATGGAGAACATATTAAATTCTTCGAATCGGTCGTTTGAAATTTGAAAGGTGAGAATGATCGTATTGGATGAATATCATCCGTTCCATATATTGGACATAATTAAATTAACATGTTTTTAGAAGACGCAAAAAAATTATCTCGTCAAAGTTTGCTTGAATTTTTTTTTTTTTTTTGAAAATGGCCCGTAGGCTAAAGTTTGCTTGAATTGCTGTAAAAGTGACGGTGAAAAGTGTGGAATACTATTCAAATTGCTGCAAAAAATAAATGTGAAAGCAAGCAATTAATTAATTATACGTGCTTTGTAAACTGTTTATTTTAAGTTTTTTAAAAAAATGGGAACTGCACATTCAATCTTGACTTGTTAAAATATATAAACTTCTGCTAGTACAAGACAAATAATAAAAATATCCAATTGCAATCACCGTGAAAAACGTAAAATTTCTTTTAAGTTGCTGCACAAAAGTGTTTATACTAATTGTAAATTAAAAGTGTGCAATTTTATTGTAACCAATTCACCATAAAAAGGGCAATAAAAGCATTGTCAGATTCAACCCAACATAAACAGTACTAAACAGCAAAATCAACCCACATTTGCCGTACATCAGTATATGCTAGTACTAGAACAAAGCCACAGAAGCGTTATAGCCAATTATCTGGTACCTTACAGCAAACAAACCACAAATGCAGTATATCAAAGCTATATATAATTAAGCTGTAGCAACTACCAAGTTTTTCTAAAAACTAATCAAGCTAATATCTGCTCTTTTTAACCAAAAAAAAAAAAAAAGCTATATGAACTCGGTGGGACAAAGCGCATTTCCAAATCTGAAAAAAGTCGGTACAATAATTGGCCGATCTTTGTAAACATCATCTTGCAAAACTTTACAGTTTACACAAAAGATCACCTCAGCGTTACCACCATAATGGTAATATTGATAACGATAAGCATAGAAATAATGATGATCATAATTTAATGATAATGTTAATTTAGATATCAATAAAGGGCCTCACAAACTTATATATAATAATAACTCATTTTACCAAGATATGCCGTCTATCCCACTTATGTATTTTAAAGTTAAATTTATTTAACTTTATAATTATGAATAAAAAACTAGACTTTATTCATATGAAAAATCAGTGATATACCCTCAATTGTTCTCTAATCAGTCATGTGTCCTTCTGTTCTTTGATATTGGCCATATACCCCTCTAATCATAATATTGATATTTACCCTTTCTATTAATTTAAATAAAATTTTAACTCTGAAAAATTAATTTTATAAACTTAGGACAAAAATGCCCTGACCTTTCTCTTAGTTTTGCCGTTCAAAAAAAATGAGGTGAAAATCCAATTAAAAAAAACTTATAACTTTCCGTTCAAAAAGAAAAAAAAAAGCAATAGCCGTCTATATTAGAAAAAGCATCAAGATCGCAGTTTAGAGAGATGTGATTCTAAAAAAAAGGACTCCTAGCGATTCAAACCGTTGTTTTTTCAATCCAAATTGCTTCCCATAACGATTCTTATTGTTTCTTCAATCCATTTGATTTTTGCATGGCACATGACCTTCTAAGTTTGTTTAATGGAAGTCAATTTTTTTTTTCGCTTGAACGACGAAACTAAGAGAGAAAGGTGAGGAAATTTTTGTCCTAACCTGTTTTAATTGATTTTTTTTTAAATTCAAATTAATCAAATGGGTACATATCAATACTGATTATGATTAGAGGGGTATACGGCTAATATCAAAGAATAGAAAGATATATGACTGATCGAAGAAGAATTGAGGGATATAGGGCTGATTTTGCCTTATTCGTAACCCATGCTTCAACCAAACATGATCAACCCACTAAAAGCTTTTTAATCAATTTAATTTATTTTATTTGCTATAAAAATCAATTTAAATGTAATATTTTTAGCAATAAAATTCAATGCAATATGTCATAATTATTTAAAAGCTCAATTTTTCAACAGAATACCCTTTTTGATTCTAATTAATATATAGTACACAAGTTCATGGGCTCCGTTTGGATGGTTGAGAATAAGGTAGGAAGAAGGAAGAAGGGAAGAAATTTATTGGGAAGGGGTAACTTTATTGGGAAGTGTGTAACTTTTGTGAAGAGTTTGGATGGTTAGAAATAAATTTATTGGTAAAAAGTGATTATTCCTTATTCCTTATTCCGGGAATAAACCATCCAAACGGAGCCACGAGTACAAACAATGAATCATGGTATCTCAATGAACATATTCAGATTCCTGACAGCGATGTAAGGATGAAACGCGACATCTAATATTGGGAATTATTTTGAGATTTAAACAACTTGTTGAGCTTCCTTTTCGATAATCTTCCGTGTAAAATTGAAAGATTTTGTGTCAGGCGGTCGATGACAAACACGCATGCATGAACAATGGAGGGTATAACATTCAAAGATAAAAAGTGTCAACAAGCAACATTATCAGTAGAGGGTTTAAATAAATATATTCCTTGTGGAATAGGCAAGTCGGCACCATGCGCAAAGGCAGGACAAACAACATGTTCGTTATCTAGCAGGAACAATTCCATCAACTTTTGAATTACTATACTTCCAAACTTGTACGTATTTTTTATTACAATTTATAATTAATTTTAAAAGCCAACTTCTTTTTTAAGTATTTCAATACTAGCAAAAGATGCTCTCAATACGTGGGCAAATAAAAAAATAAAATATTAATATTATTTTTTGTTATATATAAAATGTTACGAGTTAGACAATAAAGATATGATAAAATCAATAATTTAGTCTTTTCTTTTAAATAAATAGCTAATTTGGTAGTAACTTAATTTTTTTTAATAAAAACCTTACCTTGATCTAGACCACTGATCAAATCAAATTACACAAATCAATGGCCCATAATTGATATAAAAATTATTTACACCCTTTTATCTGAAAAGTTTACTCTTTTTATATGGATGCTTTATAAGTAGTAATAGATAATAGATAATAGATGAAAAAACATGAAACCATAACTTTAATTAACTAACTTATTTTCAAGCTAGAAGTAATAACTATTTCAATATGGGAAAAAATTGGAGAACCAGCTCTTGGTCTAGTGGCAAAGAGCAATGCATCTCAAGTGTGAGGTCGCAGGTTCGAAACTTAGTTGAGAGTCTTTATAAACATTTAATTAATTTAAAAATAAGTTGGGAGGCTTGACCCAATTTATCTTAAAAAAAATAAATATGGGAAAAAAAATGAAATCATAAATTTAATTTACTAAATTATTTTCAAGCTAGGAGTAAAAAAGGTATAATAATCTTCAAGTTCGTTTTTAGCTAATTATTTTTTTTCTGAAAAATATCTCACTGAATTTCACTATACTATCAAATTTCTGGAAACCCAAAAAATATACTGGTACTACCTACAAATTAAAAGTTTTTCTTAAATCAATAATTTATTTAGAAAGACATAACCACAGTGTGAATATACAGTTTATTCATTTTTTGCTCTCAGGAGAAATTGAAACTGTTCTCTCTGGAAAAATGAAAGAGTCACTCACCATCTATATTGTACTTTCACATATAGTTTTTCTTTTTAAATCCAATTTTTCGTCCAATACGCGACAATATGGAGCAACAAAAATTATAGTTAACACTTAACATCAAGATATGAGGAGGGTTCCAATACCAACTTTTTTTGTTGCCCCAAATGCCCCCAAACTAATTTTTTATTACATATTTCAAATATAAAACTCAAACGTCAAATCCAAACCATTGATCTTATTCGATTTAACGAGTGATGTATTTCTATATAAGTTTTATAAATTTTGAAGTTTATTTGATATTCGACCAAGGGATTGAACAATGAACGAATCTAGTTAAATATGATAGCTTAATTCTAATATGTTTATATTTTAGCATCTTGATCAAGTACTAAATAAATTTCAAAATTTAAAAAATTTATATGAAAATGCATCGCTCTTTATATCAAATGGATTGGATTCTAAATTTGAATTTTATATTTTGAAAAAGTAATAAAAAAATGAGTTTTATGGCATCTGGAGAACTCAAATTGTGATCACTAAAACACTGCTCATAATCCTGTTTAAAATATACAACAAACTACCTATGTAGCCTTTGCCAGAATTGTCTGCTCCTTTTGATTTCCCATCCACCTTAATTTGCTATATTTGAATCTTGATGTGAATGGAAGTACACGTCAAGACTCAAGCGCTGACAGTGATAGGAGCATTATAGCTAAGACTACTATGGGCTCACTGGCCCAGGGACCATACTAATGTACGCAATTTACATCAAAGCGCATGCGCAAGGAATCATAATCCAAAAATAAATAATTTCTTTGGTGTGACAAGTCTGAAAATTTTGCACCATAAAATTTGTCAGAAAAGATGGGCCCAACTTGCATGCCGTTGGCCTATAAATTCAATACCAATTCGAGCAACATCAAGCACAAAATCAGCAGCAGTTAACAAAGCATATCACTAAAAGACTTTGGTATAGTTATTGGGTATAGTATAATTAGTCATGGCTGTAAAGGTGTATGTTCTGCTAGCAATGCTTGTGTTTGCCGGAGTTGTTACACCGATAGCTCATGCTCAGCTCGGCCTACTCGGGGGTCTTTTGAGTTTGATTAGCGTCAAGGGATTGGTGCCATGCAGCATCGGGGACAATTCAAGCAATTCGTCAATTACTAGTGTGTTTCCGAGTAAGATTGTCCACTTCAATGATATTTTAGTTCTAGAATTTATTGGATAGCTATTGGCTGTCAAGTTTTCTTTAAAAAAAAAATTATGGATAGTGTCATTAGCCAATTGAAATCTATATATATACATCATAAATTTAAGGAAATTCAATTTAATATAGCGGAAAGTAAATTAAAAATTCAATACAAGAGCAATGTACGTGAGAATGTACATGCTTCTCATGTGTTGTGAGATGGGCCAATATATGGACTTGTAATGAATCCATTGATGTATATTTTCTCTGCAGATGCTGGTGTGCAACTGATATGCGGTGGCAACGTAGTTGGCAGTACCACAACAAACAGCAATGGCGCATTTTCAATTGTCGGGCTGCTGACACTAGTGCCAAATTTGCTTGGCAGCTGCAAAATCGTCGTGACAACTCCTCTGGCCTCATGCAACGTCAGCCTTCCATCGACTGGATACCTTACCGCTCAGCTAGACCCCATCAGCAACCTTCTAGGCATCATTAATTTCGTCCCGGGGGTCTTCTCGATGGTTCAGAATATTAATTAGTGGTGAAATTTGCAATCGACATACATATACATTAATTATGATTATATACCAGTTCTGGTAATTAAAAAGCAAAAAAAAAGCCACAAATTAAGATGGGTCAAATGGTCCTATAAGAAGTTAAGGTACTGAAACCGTACATCGATCTTATATGTTGTAAACAGCATCTTTGTTCCCTTTTTCTACGGATGTGATATTGAAAGAAGGAATACTTATTTTCAAAATTTTATGAATGTAACATCGAATGTGTAATGTATAATATATAATTAATTAGGCGCGCATGTGCTAAATGTGGTTTGGACAATTAGTATGAATAATCAACTGTGTGTAGCACGATATGAGTTAATTTCTTTCTTTTCTTTTTCTTTTTTTTTTTCTTGACAAATGACATAGAGTTAATTACTAGTGCGAACTGCAGATCACTTCTGCATCAGATTATACTGATTACTGAATGACATATAATGATAAAAAATTAATGTCGATTATGAAAGGAACTGATATGATTGTAATTAAGCGACATCAGTATTTCACAGCAAAACCGACACTCATTTATTGATGAACCCTTAGAACTCAGCGTAGAGGCATTTAGGCCCCGATCAAAATTCCATTTTTTTAACGTGGGACTAAACAATCATTTCATTTCATTTCGTTAGAAAATTCTTCATCCAAATGAAGAGATTTGATGTCATTTAATTGGAATTTCCATGTAATTAGATCAAACGAAATCCTATGAAAACAATTGAATTGAATTGAAATGAAATGAAATCCCATGTAAACTTCATTTTGATCGGGGCCTAAGTGTTTGTTATAAATAAAAGCGACTATATTTTTTTTCAAAAACATCCAATGTTGGCTTTGCCAATAACACCGGCAGTAATTCTTGAACGTAAACCAAAAAGCCCTGAACTATCCATCCCCTGTTTTTACGACTGCTATATATTGAAATATTAATTTTTTTTTAATCTCCTGAACCCTAAAAGTTTTCGTTTTCTACTGTCTCTGACACTGATTTTTTCATTTTTAATACAATCAGTGTTGCTAGTGTTCAAAAAGTACTGGCAAAACCATATGCAACCATCCTTAACTCAGAATATTTTTTATTTTTGAAGATAAATTGGGAGTCAAGCCTCCCAACTTATCAATATTATAAATAAAAAGTCGTGGGAGTCCGCATAGGTAAGTTTAATAAGAACTCGACACGGCAGCTAGCAATTTTACATTCTTATGGTTGTGGAACGTAGTTTGTATAAACTTTGGTGTGTCGAGTATGATCTATGCAAAAAACAAACCCGTTCCATGAACATTGGTGTAATTGGGTGCTCAAATATTTTTTCCATATTTGTCACGCCCCATTCCATCTAAACCTCCATCGCTTGCAAGGAAAAACTAAATTGTCATTGCCTCTTCCTCTTCTTCTCTATACCGAGCAACCAAACAAACACCTTATGCCGCATAAAAAAAAAAACCACGCCGCCTCTCCTCTTCTTCGTTGTTTGGCGGCACCTACCCGTTATCCCGCATTTGCTCCCTCCATTCGCCCTCTACTCCGACTGATGGGGTCCATCACGAAAACCCTAGATCTGTTTATGAAAGTAAATTTATGAATTTATGTGGCAAGATGATTACGAAGCTATTGCAGAGGTGGTCAGTATAATAGCCAAAGGCTGATGTTGGTGAGTTTTGAAACATTAAGTTAAAGCAAGTTTATAATTTGACTCACTGAATTTTAAGAAAAGCAAGTTTAGAACTGTACAGCTAAATACCCACCATTCATGGCAAGATGCACAATAAAGCAAAAGGAACAGTAGCCATTGTAATGGAAATTTCTTGCAATTCGTATTTTAAAACTTGGTTATTTGTTTTGTTTTCCTGCTTGGTCTTCTGATTTGGTTTTTTTATTCATTTTCCTTGCAACTAATTAAATTTAATTCTGATTTTGTAGATATTATAATAAAAAGACTGATATTCTATTTCAAATTCTTATATGGTTTTATGAAATTGAGAACAATGATTAAAATTTTTATGACATTCCATTTCTGTTATTTATTGTAACTTCTCAGATCATTGCTGGAATCAATAAATATATAATATAATGGTAATAATGACCATAATTATTGCAGTTACAATTTCACTTCGTCTATATATACAGTCTTCTCTAGAAACTGTGTAGTTTACCTTTGAATAACCTTTAGGTAGAATTTGAAAGGTAGCTCTGTCATCCTTTTCTTTTTGGATGTATTTTTCCATTACCAATTTATTTCTATTTCTAACGGGACTGTTCTAAAATTACCTATTTGTATATTATATGTTGGGAACTATGTCTACTCTCTGGTCAATCTCGCAATTCAGTAACAAGATTCAAGAAGTAATTCATGTCAGAATTTTAAAAAGGGTAATATTTGGGGCATGAACTTTGTGCTGGTAGACAAAGAGGTATGCCATTTCTTGATTTTTAGATAGCCCTAAAAACTGAAATCAACCATTTTGAACTCCTTTTATTTTTTTACATTTTGATGGCAGATATTTTTTTGCTTTTCTGTTAGGACAAAGTATTCTTTTATAATTAAAGGTTGTTAACAAATAAATTTATAATCATTATTATTCATTTGTTAACAACCTTTAATTTATTTAGAAAATTTTGTGCTCAATATCCAGCGGTATACTATTATAATAGGACAAAAAAAAAGATTTGCAGAAAATCCTTAAGCCTCTAAATCTCAATACTGTATATATGCCTATATGGTATTACATTTATTGTTTTCAGGAATATTGGTATGTAGTTTTGAAGAAGCTCACGATTAAGTTTCAGCATCCACCAAAATGCATATTGGATCGTTCAAATTAATAAGACCAAACAGGGAGGGTATTGGTTTTTTGGTGCAGTATTAAACATTGCTGAGTGATGTATCTTGCCAGTGTCGTTTGAGAACAAGACAAATGACGGTCTTGCTATTATATGGAGAGATGAGGGGTTTGATGATTTGTCCATCAATATGTGAAGTAATTGATCTGACATATGTAGCTTGAAGTGTCTTAATCAAATATGTTTAATTATAAAATTTTGATTGCAGAGGCAATGATAAATGTCTAAAGAGAATTACAAGGACAAGGATAGATGTTAGCTTCAGAAAGACGATGCAAAAGCTATTTGCTCATTCTATCTACTATTCCGGTTTCCTTTTCTTCATGTTTCATTTTTCTTAGTTTCCTTAATTGTTCTTTTTAGATATACTAGATAGTTTCCTTAATTGTTAAACACTGAAGCGGTTAAAATTCAAGGTGTAAAATGAGACTGCATACCCAACTGGTACATACTTATCTCAGTTATCTGGTAGAAGACCTGTAGACTTTCTGATTTCACTATTCCTCTCTTATTTTTATAAAGCTTTATTTATGGCTCAAATATCACTATTCTACCATTTTCATCTTGATTTGGCAATTATTGTATAACCTTTATTTACCATTCTTTTCATGTAGTTCAAGACCTATATGATAAATTCTGCTGGGGCTGATGTGATATCTCACATGATTAATGAATTTGTTTTGTAAATCTGATGATAATATTACATTAATTTTGAAGCCATGGCTCTCCATTGTACCATTGTAAATATAATTTTTGTCCATAGAATCCTTTTGTCTAGGAAATGAGAAATATACAATGCCCTATGCATTATTGCAAGCATTAAGAATAGTTATTTTAAAAATGAGAAAATTCTGATGTACACGATTTAATTTAAGTTAACAAAGAAATACAAATAACAACATTTGGTTTCAAAATAACATATTGTAGCTGCAACCTTTTATGTTCCATTTTTTTTTCTGCTGGATTTCTTTCGTCCTTTAAAGCTGATTTATTTTGGTTTAGGTACCAAATATTTCTTCTCTTTGTTTATCATTATAACATAATCAATTTGAGATTCTTTTAAGCCTCTTTTTGTTTTTTAGGTGGCGACTATCTTGCAGCATAAATATGGAGGGTCTTTAACATAATTCCAAACGTGCTATTTGTTACTGGTAAGTGCTAATTCAGGTTGAGCATGTATTAAATTTTTTTTTCCATTTTTTTCTTACTTCAATGTGAGAGTCTACCCATTTTCAATGAACAAATTTAGTTTCCGATTCAGTTTTAAGTATTGGCATGCTTGATATTTCGTGGTCTGATGAGATGGATGAAATTTATGGTTTCCACATTAATCCTCTTTTTCAGAATCGAGGAATGGTGAGGATTATGAATTATTTTGCAAGCAAATTTTTCTCATATTGTTAACTTGCTGGTGTCTCATGAAATGAAATAAGTAAAAAAAATAAAAATCTATAACGTGCATAGTTAGAACAGTTAATATAATATATGCCTATATTGAAGTCAGTATTACTGATAAAAAATAATGTGCCAGTTTGTCTTTTATTAGTACATATACATATGGCTGCCGGATGGAATTCATTATAATTAAGAGTGGTTTATAAGAGTGTTTATCTTTTCATCATTATATTACTTGATATTTGATTACATTTAAGAAAACAACATTTGGTTTCAGAATTTACAGTTTATATGAATCCCATTGATTTATCAGTTAGCTGCAAGGACATTTTAGGCAATTGAAGCCAGCAAATAATGTTCGATTTTTGGTCATGTTGATTGTAGTATGATTTTGTGATTTAGTGTTTTGATCTAATTTATAGTAGTAAGCTAAGATTTGTACATATTTTGACATAGGATTATAGCAAATATATTTCATGAAAAAAGGAAATGTTCTAAAATATGCGTAGATATCTCACCTGAAACCCAAGGATTCAGTTATAATTATTTGTTGTTGAATTTTGCAGGTACATGGGTTCCTTTTTCTCAAAGGTGTAAATTGATTCATATTCAAATGATGGATAACCAAAAAAAAAAGGAAAATTTCTAATGGGCAAATTGCTATGGCATCTGGGTTCTTTTTGAGAGGAAAAAAAATGCATTAATAAGGAAAATGTATACAGTGAATATTAACGGCAATTAGTGGCTTTTGGTTTAATGGCAATTAATAACAATTAATTGCTTTAATAAAATAATGAGTCGTGCATTTGGCTATTGGTTTATTAGTTCTGAGTAAAAGATTTAGTATTAATGCTATCTCGAAAAATTAAGGGGACAACATTAAAGGCTATTGAAGAATTATTTTTTTTTCTTTGGAAACAACTATTTAAGAATTGTTGCATGTTCTATTATCTCTTTAATATGACGATTTTGTGGTTTGTTTTTAATTTACAAATTATTCTTATTTTCCTATTTTACAACAATTTTAGATTATTGGTATGCAATATGATATATGATGTATAATATAATTATATTCTTTTAGACTATTTTAGAACAATACGTCGAACACAAATTAGCTTATCATTTTTAAAACATCATGTCTTTTGGCCATCGTTTTACAAACATTCACAAATTTAACAAAAATTTTGTAGTATGTCAAACTAAATAAAATTGAATTATATATCGACAAAAATATACATGTCTGATTTATATATAACTTAATTTAGGAATAAAATAAAAAATAATATAATAAAAATTCATGTATCGAGCGAAGCTCGATCAACCCCACTAGTTTTTAAATTAAATTAAATTAATTAATTAATTATTAATTAAATGTCTATAAAAACTCCCAGCCAGGTTTCGAACCTGCGACCTCTCATTTGATATGTATTGCTCTTTGCCACTAGACCAAAAGCTGATTCTCTCCTCAACTCAGAATATTATAACATAAGCCTAGTAAAAAAGCAATAAAAGTCAATCGGGATCAACCAATTTAGCACCGAAGAAATTGAATAAACTCATACATATTGGCGTAATATTAACCAAAATTAAAATGTCTTTCGTGCTGTAAGCCTTTTAACCAATCATCAATACATATATTAATCCATCCGGATCCGTAGCTAAGATCTGTAGGTGAATAGTGTGGTTGACAAGTGGGGCCCACTTGACAGAAAGATTAAAATATTCATGTCAAACCTCGCTGCACCACGTGTCGAATGTCTATTGGCGTGTGGTTTAATGTCATTTGTTAAAAGCTGCTGTCTGCACGTGCTCCGTGCAGAGGCTTAGTGGACCCTCTGTGCACAACGAATATATAGGGAGCAAATTGATTTTCAATTCCGCTGGTACTGGAGGGCCCGCAATGCTGCAGGGGGCAGTAAAATGTGGAAGCAAATTTTAAGCAAAAGATCTTTTTTCTCTGAAAATGTCATATGGAATGTTGGAAATGGTGAGAAAACCTGTGCGATTTCACAGCCTTGGTTTCAAGGGTGGTCAGTAAGGGAGGAAGCAACCAGGAGTGATAGAAATTTGAAAATAAAAGACTTAATTGATGCTTCAACAAGGGGTGGGATGTACACAAATTGAACTTGCTGTTTGAGCCGTCGCAAGTGCAGCAAATTATTCAAGGAGGTGTTAGGCCAGTTCTAGGAGGTCAAATTGAGGACAAATTAATTTGGAATTTGGCTCAAAATGGTAAATATACTGCTAAGCAAGGTTACAAAGTGATAATGCAGGAACATGAAGCGGGGGGGATTCAGCAGAATGTTTTATGGGAGGAAATTTGGAAGAGGAAGAACATTGCACCTAGAGTAAAAATTTTTATTTGGAGACTGATAAATAAGGGACTGCCGACGGGTGTACACATGCACTCACGATTCCCAAATTACCCTCCGATATGTCAAAGGTGCAATGAAGAAAATGAGTATGACATGCACTGTTTGTTTTCTGTAACACTTCCAGACAAGTTTGGTTTGCCAGTGCCTTAGGGATTCGGGTGCATGAATTGCCAATGGAGATAAACTTGACCATGCAACAATTAATTCCCAAATTGGATGATGAGGGAGTTCAGATGTTTCTCAATACAATGTGGGAGATATGGAAAGAACGCAACAAAGCTGTGATTGAACTCAACACTTTTAAACCTATTGAGGTATTAAAGAAAGTGAATATAATGCAAAACCCCTGCATTGCAAATCAAGTACCAGATTCAAGGTTAAGTAACAGTACCATGGACAAAGTTGAGGTGCACAGTGAAGGATGGCAGGTACTGATAGATGCATCTTGGGATGTAACAGGAAATGCTGGGTGTGCTTACATCTTGTATGAACAGGGTTTCATCCATTCTATGGGCATGCGGAAACTTCAGCTAAATGATCCCTTCATGGCAGAAGCAATAGCTCTGCATGATGCTGTCACATATGTTTTTGATCAGGCTCAAGTCTCACAAATGAACAAGGTACAATTTTTTTCAGATTGCTTGAATCTGGTACGGGCGGTGAACCAAGGTGATATAGATGATCTACCGTCATGGAGGGCCAGGCAGATGGTGTACAGTATCATTACTCAACTCGAAGAGAGACAGCAAAGTGCAACCTTGCATCATGTGCGAAGGGAAGCAGTGCATCAGGCGCACAAACTAGCAAATTCTGTCAGAAGGCGGGGCGGTGAGTACAGGGGCCAACCAGACTGGCTTTTGAAGCAACAGGAAGGAATCAGAAATGAGTTAGATGGGGTTTTTTCGAGAAGGTGCAGCAGGACCCGCCTTGATTGTCTTTCCTTTTATACTGGTGCCAATCGGTAGATGTCTTTATGTTAGTTTGCTTTTATTTTTTCTCTTTGACTCTCATTGTATTAGGTTACTTTATTTCTCTTTTGTTTATTTTTATTCTTAGTTAGGTTACTGTTAGGTTGTTGGGCACCAGTTCTAATTCGTTATGATGTTGAAACTTTCGTTGTAATTTTACTGCTTTTCAATGCATTTGCCTATGGGCTTCTCATCAAAAAAAAAAAAAGAAAACCATCTACCAACCGTCTTTTTTGGGAATCATATCCTCTGCCGACCTTTAAAAGGTCAGCAGAGGGCAGACCTTTAATCTGATCCATCGGTTTTTTATCCAACGATGCGCACGGAAAAAGGAGAAATAAAAGCCATACGACCTGCCCGCTTGAGATCTCTGCTTTGCCCAACCTTTCTGTCTCGTTCTTTCGCTTTGAGAAGCTCTACCTCCGCTCTGTCACAGTGTCACTCTACCCCTTTATTTCCCTCCGTTGGTCACACATCCAGCCGACCTCCGACCTCAGGGTTTTTTTTATCTCACCCTTTTGATATATTCTCTCTCTTCCATCCTTCGACATGTTTTTTCATCCCACCCTTTTAGCCACAACGTTGCTGCTATTTAAAATTACAAGTCCCTCATCAATTCGTAAAAAGCATACATAAAAGCATAGGTACCAAGACGAGCAATTTCATCGCCTCATTGTTGCTTTGAAAAGTTACAACATATGAATAGTGACTATGCATAAAAGTCCAATCAAATGATACCAGAAAAGTAGACTAAAAATTTTATCGCCTCACTGCTACTTTGAAATTAACTGATTATACTAATTAATCAAAAAACAAAAAAAAAACAAAAAAACAAGTGACCAAGATGCATAGTTGTAAGATTTTCTAGTAATTAGCCAACCAGTACACGTCTTTTTTCAGACCCACTAGAAAAGAGGCAATAAGCTTCCTCAAGTAAAAACTGAAGAGAGGAAAACAACAAAATTGAATTCAATAGGGGCTAATTTGAAAGTAAAAATAAAATGTACTGAGTGTGTGTGTGAGAAGAACATGTCGAAGGCCGGGTGGGATGTAAAACCTGAGGTCGGAGGTCGATGTGTGACCAACGGAGGGAAATAAAGCATCGGGGTGAGACTGTGAGAGTGACAGATCGGAGGTAGAGCTTCTCAGAGCAAGTGGGTTCGTGTGCTTGGAATTTTGACTTTCAATGGCGAGAGAACGAGAGAGGGGTTGGGTACTTGGGTAGGACAGAGATCTCGAGCGGGCAGGTTGTTATGCCTTTTGTTTTTTTCTTTTTTAGTGTGCATCGTTGGATTAGAAACCGACGAATCAGATCAAAGGTCTGCCCTCTGCTGACCTTTTAAAGGTCGGCAGAGGATATGATTCCGTCCTTTTTGTGCTCTCCATTTTATACATATATATACAGACATATAGCATAATAATATAATAAAATATCTATACAATGTATACAATCTGTACATGTTGATGTAGTCGGCATATAAACAATATACTATTTTTTTATCACTCATATTATTTTATTAATGTAATAAAAAATATCTTTTAGCCTTTAAATTGTTCCAATCCCTTCATAAATAGCCGTTATTTAAATGCCAAAATGTATTTATTTACTCATGTTATGTTATTCATTTTTATAAATAAAAAAAAATATTTTCGAATTTTTTGTTGTTGGATGCTATATTAAATTCATCTTTCCATCAAATCTTATATGAATGCTCATAAAATTGATGATAATTTGCTGCTACAAATTTTTCTATTATCCAACATTTTAAAATATTTCGGATGAATTTTCGTATTTTAAGAATTGCACAGAATTTTATTTTATCTTATAAAACAGTTCATCGTTTTTATAGATTTATTTTTGCAGGGTAAATTATGTGGATGCTATAAATATTAGATTACATTTATTGAATGTTCAAATAATTTTCATTGTAAAGCTGAGTATATTGCTATAAATAATTTAAGTATCAAATCTGAGTGTTTCTCTTTCTTAAAATCCAACATTTATTTGTTTCCTGATTATAATGGTGCTTTATTTTTTATTCTTTAACCTCGATATTGCAAGAAAATTTATGGGCATTGGGAATTGTTATTTTTTTCGAGTAAAAAATGGGGGTCTAGCCCTCATCTTTTTTATAAATTGGAAATTGTTATTTGTTATAATAGTATATATAAATACAGGCTAAGATGACATCAGAGTTCTATTTTTGGTTTTGTGCTTTTTATTGGTGGTGCCATGGATTTAACCTATCTTTCTCCCCTTCAATTATACGAGTTGTAAATTCAAGCACATTCAATTATATAAGTTGTAAACTCAACTGTATTTTTAAGGCCTTTATTCTTTGCGACAATATGACAGTAAGTAAAAAAATTGCCTCCGAGAAAAATTATCTCAAAATCGAATAACGGACGATATGACACTTATTAAAAAATTTTATATTTTCTATCCTTAAAGCATTTTTCATATTTGTTCCAACGGTATACTATTTTATTGATCCAAATTATAAAAAAAAATAGATCGCGCAACGCGCGAGACCCTACTAGTTAATATAAAGAAAAGCCATTGGAGAAAGTAAAGATACATATATTGCACCAGCTACACGGAGACGATGTTGTATTAAATTTGCTATTGGGGAAGATAAAAAATTTTCAGAGCCCACTTTTTGCAATAGGGGAATTGAGCTGATCTTCAACCTTAATCTTCACATTTTCTGACGTTGGTGAATTGAATACAACATCCAGATATCTCTGGTTCCTATACACGGACTACTGTCTGCGTTTCTTTTTTTTTTAAATTTTTTTTTAAAAAAATTGCAACACGCTTAACTGCACAAACGGTGTAACACAAAATACAAACTGAATTCAATTGGGACCGTAAAATGGTAGCTAAAACTGTATATTTTTTTTCATAATTAGGCACCGTAAAAAAAACCAGCAAAAAATATAAAAATTTTTATTTTTATTTTTGGATTTTTGAAAACCGATGTTTTTGAACAGTTCACTACTAATTAGATTAACGATTTAAAATTTCAAAAAAATATTTAAAATTTCGAAAAAATATAAAATTTGATCAGCATGGAGATTTCAATAGAGAGATCGTATTGGATGGTTTGGATCAATTATTTTGAACCCGATTTAGAAATTTTGAGCGCGATTTACAGACCCTCTGGTGAGTCGCGATTCACCATAGCAAAACTCTATCTCTCTCTATATATAATATATTTTAGTATTCGAAAGATATCTATGTTTGTATTTGTATCCGAAAATATTCAAACCATATTTGTATCCATTTAATATCTGAAGGCTGAAATGTATCCATATTAGTATCCGTATGGACGAAAAATATAAAATCGGATATAATTTGACTAATTGATCCGTTTTATGCAGTTGGCACAATGAAGAACAAATTTGTTTTTGTACAATACAACATTGTATTTTGAAGTAAGAGTGGACAAGGAAAGATTCTAAATTTAAAACTAATGAATAAAATATATCTAGTGTAATGGTGGATCAGATACGCTAATCCCTCGGTTTAGCGAATTTGAATATGTACGTTTTATACAAAATATCTAACAGAATAAATTCAATAAATTTTTTCTCAATTCTAGAAAGGAATTCTTAATTTAAAAAGGAGGAAAATTTTTTACCCGGGAGTTAATAAAGATGAAGGAGATGGCAGTTCTTAATAATCACAGTGGATTACAAAATGAGCACAAAAAACAAATTTTTGGTCGAATTTTTGCCAATCAGAGAGTTCGGATGAGGAAAATTAACGTAGCGGATATGGATTCGTTTAGATTTTGCCCGTTGCGCTGAAATGCGAAACTGAAATTAGCGATGTGCCCAGAACATTATAAGTAACCCATGCACAGTTTTATAACTGGGCTTTACTTTTATTCTGCTAGTTGGCAATCGCCAACCGGCCCTCAGAAAAAATAATAAAGCCCAGTATTAGTTCAGCAGCCTAGCATTCTGCATTCGAAAAGAATATTCTGGAGAGAAGATGCTCATCGCCGTCATCGGAAGACAATATGGATCCTGATTCAGGTTTTTAGTGGAACATTTGGAGAGAAGAAATAAAAAATATATATAAAAGAAGGAAGTGGTAGATCTCACTCCTTAATAGCGATCCTCTAACTGGCTGCTTGATTTAATTAGTCTGTTTTATGTTCTTTTTTTTTTTTAGTTCCGTTTGGATGTTGTGGGAATAAGAGAAATAAGAGAAGAAGCATTGGGAGATGTGTAACTTTATGAAAAATTTAAATTGTTTATAATAAATTTACTCCCTTATTTTTTTTATTCTCTTATCCCTAGAGCTCATTCCGAGCCTTTGTTCAAAAGGCCATGTTGTTTATGTACTTACTGTGATATTTTTTCCTTTACCATATTAGGTACATACTATGATGTTTTGATCAGATTTTTAATTGATGTGTGACTAGTACGGATAAGACTTGAGGATTAGACCTTTTAGATTTTAGGTAGTGTTGTTCACCTAGGCGAGTTTAAATGTTTAAAATGAAATGAATGAGGTGCAACGTCACCCATTTATTTTACCCAATCAATATTTACATATAAATCTTTATATATGGACCATTTTCTTATGACAATCACTATTTGAACTCCATTAAAATACAAATATAATTTCATTGATGACCCTTATAATTAAAATTTCAATTTTTTGACATGATAATTTTATCTATACCGATAAAAAAAATTTATTTAATCATTTATTTATTTGAGCAAATCCCATTTAAAATCCTTCTGGCCTCGTACCATGGGATTTGTTTTTTTCGTTCCTCCCTCCCCCCCCCCCCCCCCTCCCCAGAATAAGATGAAAAATGTCTCACTTAAAACTTTAAAAAGATTTATTCAATATTATTTCGAATATGTGTCCTTTATTATTGAAGCATTTTTGTGTCTTTGACCAATTTTTTTGAAAACAAGATTAATTTTTTTTTTCTGTCTCACAAGATACAAACTAACATTTCATACCAGTGCACAATTCCACATCTATACTATAACAATTATTGTTCAAATAAAAAAGAACAATGTTTCCTAAAAAGGTTAAAAGCACATAGCCCATTGGCCCCATTCCAATTAGTGCCGCACACGTATATGGCCTGTAATAGTTTTTCATTCTATACATGTACAATTGTCAATTACATGTTATTAAATGCTGTGATACGAACCAAATGGGTACGAGCCATCTCACACATTTAAGTCGTATAACCAACCGTACGGGGTGTTTTACTGATTAAAAAAAAAAAGTGTGGTATAAACTAATTTTCCCCCCTTCTTTTTAAGACCTTGATCAGAATAAGATAAAACTAATTGAGATCAGTGACTATTCCAAAGTTTCGATTTGCATTCAAATGTGAATGGTAAACGAAATAATATTGGTCTTCTAATCCATTAAATGTCGGAATAGCAGTGTTGTCGGATTAATTAATACTTTTATTGTTATTACTATTAATTAGAATTAATTATTTGATATTTTCAAAAAGAAAGGACAAACGTTTTGTTTGTTTGTTAGTAACTCATTTATATACTATGAAAATTGATATAACACATTGACAGGACTATACTCATTTACATACTCTATATATTTCACTTTTTTGGGGGCAAACTCTTTACAATCTTAAGCAAATTTACAGGAGCATACACTTTAAAAGACAGGAAACTGTGGAACTCGTGAGCTGATTGGAGTAGCTAGCTTGTTTTCCCAAGCGGATACTTATATAAATCTTTTAGATCCATAGTTGCGAAAACAAATTATTTCATTGGATTTCTTTTGGTGCAAAGCTTAAATGAACGATCCGTCGATCCTTATGTTAAATACCATACTTAAATTGGCTTAGGAACCACCTTGTGATGGAAGATCTTCTTATACTGGTCTTTAGTGGAGCATATTTAGAGATAAAGTGGTAGACCTCAGTAGTCACTCCTTGATTTGAATAAATCCACCGACTGGCTAGTTGAATTAATCTGTTTTATTTTCTATTCTTTTTCTGCAAATTACCAAATTGTATATATTCTTCTGTGATACCTTTTTTTTCGATATTGGGTAATAAAAAGTATGATGTTATGATTAGATTTTGGTTTCACATATGACTAGCACCAATACGACATAATAAATTGGATCTTTTAGCTTTTAGGTTTGACTTATGAGGTATTGTTTGAAATATGGTACTGATGTGTTGGTACCATGGAATTAATTTGTATTGTTCGGTTTTTGTCCTCCATTTATTCTTTTTATAAAAAGATTAGAACAAAGCCTTCGGACTTAAAATATTTACAAAAAAATTATTCAATCGTACGTGTTTCGAATATTTGACCTTCATTTTTTTATTTTATTTTTTGTTTTGCTTGAACGAATGTAGGCTAAATTATATTAATTAGGAAAAGCAAATTCAACAATTGTATTTGCACCCCGATTAGGAAGATCATGTGCCAAAATAATTCTATCCCTTGGCTTGTGTGCAATAAGAAATTCCCTCTACTGTTACCACTTACCACTATCCTTGTATCGCTCTAACAAAGAGAGAGCTTCCATGATCTGTAGGGGACGCCAAGCTACATCTCATACCGGTTCACAATTTCACATTCATTCCATACAGGTGTTTCCTTATTAAGTAAAAAGGCACATATATAGCAAATTCCACTCTTAGCATTTTAAGTCGTAGGATCCATTAATTAGTGCCTTTAGCATTTGAATGGAAGGATCCATTAGTGTCACACACATATATATATGGCCTACTAATTATACATTTTCATCCTATACTTGTGCAATTAATGGTTTTAAGACTCTGTTTCTTGCCAGTATAGACGAATGTTCATGCCCCTGCCATATTACAAACATGGCATTAACAAATTAATTAAGCAAAGAGATCTTCAGTTTGAGCATCTCCAATGATTTAAATAGCGGATAGCGGTTCCATCGCGGCTATGCTCATGTCAAAGCGGATAGCGGATAGCGGTTATTTAGCGGCCGCTATCGGATCATAACGGATTAAAAAGATAGATCCAAAATGTGCATATTATATACATATTTTAATCCAAAATAAACATTATATATATCATATTGCTATTTTTTAGCATGAGTTCAAGCATTTCTTTTCTGGTTGACAAGTATAAATAGTATTCTCCACTATTTCACACATTCTCGTTTTGTTGGTACAACTTTTTGACAGGTACAAAGATCCACACAGATTTGACAAATTGTTGTATTACATGCAACAATTTTCTCTTCTGCTCAATAACAAAAGTTAACCACAATTTAAATAAAGTAAATGCGCCATATTGGTAACGTGACCTTTTCTATTCATGTACTGTTTGTAATTAAACCTAAGGGTGCGTTTGGATATAGGAAGAAAGAAGAAGAAGAAGGAAGAAGGAAGAAGGAAGAAGGAAGAAAAAAATTATAAACAATCTAAACTCTTCACAAAGTTACACACTTCCCAATGCTTTTTCTCACTTCTTCCTTTCTTCCCTTCTTCCCACACCTATCGAAATGGAGCTTAAGTTCATACTTAAATTCCAAATATAAAAGTATAAAACCTTGCAATTAACGAGAGAAAAAAGAAAAATGTAGATTTTAGATTGTGGTTCAAACGAGAGAGGAGAAAGAGTTTGTTTCCGATTTTTGTTGAGGCATTGAGGGAGGCAGGTCAAATGGTCAATCTATATTGGGCCTGGCATACAAGGATTGAATAAAAAATCTCTAACTTCTCGTAAAGCGGCACAGTATATGCAGAATTTTAATTTGCGCTAAATTTCCGCTTTATACCGATAATACCCGCTATATAACCGATAAATATCGCTATCGTCAAAAACGCTAAATATACATATTTCATTTAGCAGCGTAGCGTTTAGAAAATGAAACCGCTACAGCGCCGCTATTGCGCCGCTATTTAAATCACTAAGCATCTCTAAAATAAAGAATTAACGAGCCATTCATCTCAAATTTAAAATATGATGTGTTTCCTCTTCCTCTTGAACGCCATGCACTGCACACTCAAGTACGGTATTGATGTGGCTACAATGGAATTTGAATTGTGTTTTTTTAGATAAGATAGGAGTATTTTTTTTTAATTTAATTATCTCTATTGTTGGAATATGAATTTGAAGTGGAGACATTCCAAATGGACCGTTTGGGAATGATACGATTGGCATCCTTCAGGATCTAATTCAGATCTATATCCTTATTAAATACGTCTCTCCTCAGAATTAATGCCAAGGTCATTCTAATAGAGTGAAAGAGAAAGAGGATTGAAGGAGTTCCACTTTATTGTAGTTGGATTTCTCCAAGTACAAGCACGAGAGAGTGTGTGTAACACCGCTAATAGTGGTGAGCAATAGTCTGGGCATTTGGATTGTAAATAATATGAAAGTACTCATATATGTGATTAATTACTCTCCACTAGAGTATCGAAGATGAAGGTCCAGACGACATGACGAAGGCTTAGACAAATCGTGAAAGGAATCGCTCAAGATCATAGAAAATCAGTTTTAATTTTGCTGCGATATTATTATACTCCGATTTTCTCACTTCTATAAAATATTTTTCTAGTTAAATTTCAAATCTTCGATCATCACTTGAAAAACCATTATGTTCGGTGTAGACCAAAAGCTGGATCTAACGGTGGAAAGCTCAACTATATCAAACAATATGAAAAAAAAACAAGAAATCAAGATTAGTTAACATGAATTAATATATACGATCTTGTGTCACTCATTAGCCTAGATGCAATATATATCAAAATATTTAGATATCTTTTGCCATAAATATTATCTACGATCCATTTCGTTTCCCATTCACCTTAGTTTACTGATTGAACCTTGATGTTAGATATTTGTGTATGGAAGTACATATCAAGCGCTGACAGTGACAGGAGCATTATGAAATAGCAAATAATATTATGGCCGGGTCCTTGGGACCATATATGCTAATGTAGGGAATTTACAATTTTACATCAAGGCGGATGCGCAACGAATCATGATCCATAAATGAATGGTTTCTGTGGTGTGACAAGGCTGAAAAATTTGAATAATAGCAGTTGTCAGAAAGTTGGGCCCAACTTGCATGCCATTGGCCTATAAATTCAGTACCAATTCGGACAACAAGAAGCACAAAATTAGCCAGTCTAGCAGTTTAACAAAAACTCACTAAAAGACTTTGGTATATTGCTTCTCGGGTGTAGTATTACACTATTACTTTTAGTCATGGCTGTAAAGCTGTATGCCCTTTTAGCAGTGCTCATGTTTGCTGGAGTTGTTTTGCCGATAGCTCATGCTCAGCTTGGCACCCTCGTGAGTACTATCACCGGTATAGTGCCATGTAGCTTGGGAAATAACATCAGTTTGCCAACTACTAATGTGTTTCCGAGTAAGACTCTATGCATATGTGATTCTTAGTTAAAAATTTATTCGATATTGTTATTAAGAGTCATATACTCATATATCATAAATTAATATAACTAAAATTGAAACTTCATTTTCAAATTCAATACAAGAGCATCGAAGCACTCCCACTCTTTTGCTCCAAATTAAAAATACCTTGGGCCCTTGACATGTATACTCTGTATTTGTGCTCCATGTGTTGCAAAGCTGCCAAATGGACTTAAAAGGAATCCCCTGACGTATATTTCCTGTGCAGATGCTAGTGTGCAACTGACGTGTGGTGGTAATGCAATTGCCACTACAACAACAAACAGCAGCGGAGGGTTTTCATTTGTCATCCCTTCTCTATTAGTTAGTCCGGTGGATCTGATCAGCAAATGCAATATTTTGGTGACAACTCCTCTCGTCTCATGCAACGCCAGCCTTCCAACGGATGGCAACCTTGTGTCTCCGTTAACCTTTGTTAACACCACTGTTAGTGGCATCGTCCGCTTAGCTGCAGTGAGCTTTGCATTTGTTCGGGGACTTATTGGTTAAAACTTTTACAATCGACATACATATATGTAAACCCAGTTCTGGTAAAATGCAAAAAGCCACAAAAGTAAGGTCAAATGAACCTAAGGCACTGGCTGTTTTGTTCTATCAACCTTATCAGAACTGGAGGAATAAATAAGAAGTTAAGGTAATTGAACCCCTGCATCTTATATGTTGTTGTAACTTGTAAACAACATTTATCTTTGTCTTGATATTGTACTGTATCGTGTGAATATATATATCATTCTCAAGGATATTATTTTTCCTATTGAATAATAATGTACTTGACGTAGATGTAAGAGCTAGCTAATTGTGCAGCTGATTAAACAATTATTCACTTCGATTCTCGATTTTTCTCATTAACTAACAGCTATTGAGTTTAGTTACTATTATTAATTACTAAAAAAAAGTTTAGTTTCTTGATAAATGATAACAGATCAAAATATATAATAAATCAATTAATTAGTTGTCGCACTCGCACACCCAATTAATAGGAATAAATTACTATAATAAAAACAGTAGCAGCTGACCTGCAGCCAAGTTGATTTTATCTTGACGAACTGTCCGACATAAATAGATTAGTAGTAGCATGTGGCCTAGTAGCTCAGTGGTAAGAGCACTAGGCTGGTCTCCATGAGGTCAAGGATTCAAGCCCCGCATGCACCTTTAATTTCAAAATTCAAAAAAGTTAGATGGTAAAGACCTCCCTCTTTCTTAAAAAAAAAATAAATTAGTAGTAGTGCGAAAAAAATATAAGCGAAAGATGGAAAACATTTAATATACCCAAATTGATACGTGGTTAGCACGATCAGGGGTGTTCTGTGTGCGGATCCCAGAAGTGGTATTGAAAGATGAAATATTTATACGAATCTTCCGAAATTCTCTGGTAATTGCAATATATAGACCCTGATAAAAATTCTGAGAAATCAATTGAATTGAAATGAAATTCCACGACGAAAAAAAACATTTTGATCATGGCCTATATACAGAATAACTTGATATGTATATGTTAGAGATGCTTTTGACGATGAATATGTACGTAAGTTCAAATAAAAACTATATATCGTACATGACAATATATGTCCGTTTTGCATGTTTAGTTCGAAAGATAATTTGAAGATTAATCACAACCAACGACCGTCGCCTTTATTTAGGGGGGAAAAAAAACAAATCTGTATAGACAATATATACGAGCGCATATTGGCTCTAGTGCGTGTGCAGCCTAATACTTAAGTGTACTTTTATATTTTATAAAAAGTTATTTTAGAAATATTTGTGAGATGAATCAATAAAATTTGTTATTTGTCTCGCCAAAAAATAGCGAACTAATAGTCTAATACGAACAACATACTATTAAAGTGTGACGGGAGTGACGGGACCACCGTGAAAGTGTGAATTGACCCGACAGACCCTGGTGGTGGGAACCAAATCCTCTACGGAACCTTTTTGTTCCGCACCGTGCAGAACTTTTCAGATTCACTGTTGGATTTCATCGGACGGATCAGATTGATAAGTATGTTAAATTGCTCCAAAAAAAACTGAAAAGCAGAACTCTTCGTCTCCTTCTATCGAATTTCGTCCTTTCTTCCCTCTTCATCACTTCCTGTTACCCCCCCCCCCCTCAACCACAATCGTAGCACTCCCATTCTCGTAAATCTGTCACAACTTACTCCTTCGCATCTCTCTCTTTACCTAGCTAGATTCGCCGTCTCACGAATTAGTTCAGTGCCTCGGCAACTTTCTCCGCCTCATCACGTAAAATCTAGTTGATCCTAGTTTCGATATAGTCCATAACCTTATTTCTACATGTTTTGAAATTTATTGATAAGTCTTGCAAGATTTTGAAATTGTTTTTGTGCTGTAACCACAACTGGAAGCGGTTTGAGCAGATAAAGACGAAGGAGATGAAGAGAATCAAATTTGAAATTGTTTCTGT
Organism: Rhynchospora pubera; assembly: GCA_028095005.1. Taxonomy (NCBI): domain Eukaryota; kingdom Viridiplantae; phylum Streptophyta; class Magnoliopsida; order Poales; family Cyperaceae; genus Rhynchospora; species Rhynchospora pubera. The sequence continues at coordinate 152,379,427 of CM051462.1, read as the reverse complement.
GCTATAACAATACCTAGTTTTCCGATCAAATTTGCAACTTGGAATTGAGCAGATAGAGACAAAGGAGATGAAGAGAGGAACGGTTTTGCGTATTTCAGACGGAGAGACGAAAAAAGGCGAGTCCTTTTGTATTTTAATAGCGTCTGTAAATTCTGACCTTTCAGATTCGATCAAACGATGCATATGAAAAGTTCTCTATCCTGCGGAATAAAAATGTTCCGTAGAGGATTCGGTTCCCCTGGTGGTGCTCCCGACTTTCTTGCAATCTTGCTCAGTTATGGGCTTATGGCTGTGAAACGTTGAAAATGACAACAGAGTGGCCCGTTTCTTTTGCCGTTCCATTTATGGTAACAGAATATATCGGATGATTCGTTAACCGTTCTGTTTGGATGGAACATATATATCTACAATGTATTTCACCCAAACGAATGGTGAAACACGTTCCGTTTATCGTTCCATCCTTGAAACGTAATGAAATTTTATACCTTTAACAGTTCCGTTTGGACGGAACGTGCACGAAAAATGGTAAACCATATAGTGATGACAGGCCTATGCTCAGTTGCTCTCGGATAAATTCGGTTAGCTATCCGGGAAGTTCTCAATGCACTAACTCTGCCCTGGTTAGCCTTCGAAAAAAAACTCTCCCTGGTTGAATATTTGAACAGGAAAAATTTTAGATTTTTTTTTCAACTTTCTCTTAAATATAAAGTCTTTGCTTTTTATTTGCCATCAAATTAGTATTGAAATTTAATAAAACATGTTTACACCGAATCAGTTGTGGGACTTTGAAATATGTTAGCCTTCAAATATATTTCTGAAAAACAAAATTGGTACTTACATTGAACCATCTCAAAAAGTACTTTCGGTGCAAATTGACATTTAAAAGTATTTTGTTTTGTTTTAATAATTTTAGGAGCAACTTAATTTTTAATTTTAAAGACTAATAAGTGGAATGATAAATTTATAATAGTTTATTCTTTTCAATAATGTTAGGATCGATAAACGTTGAATCAAAATATTGCTGTTGAAACAGGAAAGTTGACAAAAAGAAAGCATTTTCTATTTATAACGGAAAAATAAACAAGCAATGCGAGACTAGGAACATAGCATTATAGGGAGTAGGAAAGGAATTTCAGGGTAATTCCTCTGTATTTTTTAGTTGATTTGTTGATCTTTCGAGTTTAAAAATAATAGATCGACTCGAGATAATTTTGTTCGCAAATCACACATTGCAAAGCAATAATTGATTGTTAAAAACATTCAGGTGAAGTAACCTTACCTAATTGGTGGTCACTGGAAGTTTTTGGTGGACTGAAAATGCTTCTTCAAACCCTTTCTGATCAAATTGCACTAGGTATTTCAAAATAACTAAACCATCTAATCAGTTAACGATAAAATTTAAATGGTTTTCTATTTTGCCAACCAGCCTTCAGAAAAAAAAAATTGTAAAAAAAGGAGGAAAGGAATAAGCATATTTTATTTCCCTGAGGAGTAATTATTAAAACTGAGGAGTCCTGAGCTGTCATAGTAATCAACGAACATGTTGCAATAGACAAAACCACTAAACTAATTATACAAAATCATTTAGAATTTTTAATTAATTTATTCCTTGCTCTTACTGCGTTTCTAATTTCGTAATTTTTTTTGAATAAAATCCCATTTCATCATTTTAAATATAGAGTCTATTTTAAAAGGAAAACCACATTTAAACCAAAAAAAATAAATGACAAGAAGCACAAATGCACTATCCAGTTTGCGAGAATATATTGTTCATTTTTTAATTAGCTGGTCCTTCCTCGAACCCAGTGAGTTAGAACAATTGCATTGGAGTACTTGTTAGTTGTTACGAATCAAGCACGAAATTATATGCAAAATCAACACTTAAAACAGCAATATGCAATGAAAATTTAAATTTTACAACTTTCTGCTCTTGCAATTGTTAGAAATATGTTGGCTCTCTCCAACTAACCTTAAAAAAAAAAAATACAAATATGGTTAGAATTATATATTGACACCGTTATTCATTGACTTTGTCCTTGAAGAAGCAGCATATGTAAAAAAACCTAAAACACTAATGGCTTGGTATAAAAATAACAATACTATAATAATGCTTATGGAATTTAAAAATAATTAAAATTCCAAAAATAAATTAACACTTGATGCGGAAGCATGGACCCTTTTATCAATAAACTCAATCAATTTAATCACTTCATGGATTCATGCTGCTAGTTTCACTTGCTTGGTAAGCTCAGCCAGGGCCACATCCACCACATCCCAAAACCTGATCTCATCCCGACTTGCATTCGGGTGAACATATGTGACCCGTGGGATCATTTCGATCACAACCTCTCGCATCTGCTTAATCTTCTTTTCTGGTATCCTTTTCAGAACCTTCTCAAGTTGGTTGATATGATCCGGCTCAATAAAAACTGACCAAGCATCAGGATGTTTAGGAAGATACCATGGATATTGATTGTATGCGGTGTCTTTACTAAAGAAGACCGGTATACATCCGGTCAGCACAGAGTCAAAAACTGCCCTCCGCGTGGGAGAGTCGCCAGACGGCTGAAGACAGAAATGGGACTGTGTCATCAAATCCATGATTTTGTTTGGTTCATAGCACACTGTACCTTTTTCGCACTCAATTACAGCACAGTGGTCTGATGATTTGCACAGCTTCAACAATTTTGATCGGATGTCAGCAGACATGCTCCATAGGCGGACCCCGCCAATGTATGAAAAAAGGTGGGTCCGTTTCATGTGCCTCACTGTTTCTTGCCACGAGACCATTTCATCAGAAGTGCTTGGATGGAAATAAGAAGGGTATGGAATGCCCATCTGCACTGGTTGTTTAACATAAAGATCACTATCTACTGTCAGAATTGTTAAGTTGGATAACTCGGGCAGACGTAGTATTCTATTGGTACCAAAATCTGTTCCTGTAAGATTTTCGGACCGTAGACCCTCCCAGGTTCTAGAACCCATTATAAGAAAATGGTCCAGGCCACCTTGTTGGTGGAAGGAGGGAAACTTTGAAAGGTATGCGGCTAGTTCTACGCCAGTTGCATCACGCCGTGTGAGGTTATTCTCTTCTTTGACAGAGGAGACATACTGTCCTGTGTAAAAAGGGATATAGAAAATACGAGCGATGTGAGGGTCATACACACGGCAAGGATGGGTCTCTGCCCGAGCGTGAAAGAGAAGTTCAGACATGGCTTCACTAGTTACGTACCAGCTAGGACGCTGGGGTATCGGTTGCCCAAGGCCACGGTTTGCTACAAATCCGCACATTTCCATGTGAGGGTGTAGATAATGGCAACGTCTCAAGCGTGCCGCATTGAACTGGTCGGGAAGATCATAGATATAGAATGGCGCGATGTCTATGTTGCAACGTGGAGACTGGTATGGAACTGTTGAGGTATCATTGTGATTAGGTGACGAGCTGATCAATTGGACATGGAAATTGGGGTTGGATAAAATAACAATTATCCATAAGAAGGAGGCTAGGAGGAGGGGGATGATGCATTTTGGAGAAATGAAATGGAAGCCCTTGTGCTTTTCCATTGAGATTAATTGGAGACGATGACATCTGTTTGTCTTCTGAATAAGTTGGGAGTTTTAACAAGAAGAGTTTTGACTTGAGTTTAATTGTATTTAATGGCTAGTGGGAACTATATATAATGCCTCAATTCAAGTTAGCTTATAACGTTATAATATAAACATTCTGTATACGGTTGTAATTGACTGTGGTGGTTTCGTTTAATGAAACAACTGGCTGTAATTTTTTTGCATTCTTTATATAAAGAGAGCGACCAAATATGCATATTCTCACATTAAATTATTAAGAATAATTATTCCTGCAATCGTGTGGATAAGTTGTGCTTTCAATTACGCAATCGTTGATTTATTCACATATTAGAGTAGCCATATATTAAAATTTATCATAAACGTGCATGCAAGAGATTCATTATTATTTCAATATTATCAGAAATCGATTCTGATTGGGCTGGTTTCCAGTTAACAGTATAAGCAAATTGTATTTTAAACATTTGCACATGTATGCATGTTCATGAAGTTGAGCACATGGATTTCTATGGATAACAGGATAAGGAAATGGGAATAGAAAATTGTACTGAAATTTTTAATGGACATACATCTCTCAAAGTCATGTTTGATACACAAAAAAGGTATGTTTAATAGTCACACACCACATTTGGATTCATGAAAAGGCTTTCCAAATATGTTCAACAAAGAGCAAACTATATCAGACATGCTAGTATCAAAAACAAATTAAAGGTATGTAATGTTTGATACATAATTTATTTCACTTTGATATTGCATTTTTCTGTCCTATTTGTTCCGTGAAATCCCTCTGGTTCCAAAACGATTGCAATTCTAAGGGAGGCATAGAGAAAGCCTTTATAATTTTTACGGCACTGTCTTGGCGCGACAAAGGCTGTTTCGGCAGGCTTGAGGCTTTCGGCAAGTGCCCTGTTTCAGCCATCTCCACTTTGCCAATGAGATGCCCTGACCCTTGTTCTTCGTCGGTTTCTTGAGTCTTACCCGGTACAGTCTGGCCCCGGTACATGAAGTATATGATTAATTGGGCACTTCCCAAAGCGAAACCAAGAGCATTGGGTACCTGAGTAAATATTGTGAAATAAGTATGAGTCTTTATACATGAACATGATGGATTAATATTGGGCCGAGAGAAAATTCAATTATTTTGGTTTATAATGATTTGACTTGGGCTTGGGCCTAAATTATATCCACAACCTTTTTTGTTTGGGGCCTACAAACTTCAGAACAGTAGGCTTTTTCACACACACAGTCACAGAGAACATGGATTAGGTAAAAGGTAAAAACAGAGATATAAGAGACTTACCCCGATAAAATAATCTTTCACCAAGACGGAATATATGCTCCAAATCCCGCCATTAAGGAAAAGAAAGAAGGAAAGTGAGAATGGCATGTATTCAACGCTCTTTGTCTTAATAACTGTTGTCTGCATCACAAATTATTACAGATCAATAATTCAGTCTAGACTATCATAAAATAATATATTAATATGACCATACACAAAGAAAAAAAATCTTTAAGAAAACAAAATACGATGTCTCATTGACCGCGTGGGTCCATGGCACGATTTGTATTAATGTATAGAGAGGGGTATGTCAGACCAATTTGTTAATCTCTATATATTAACTTTTCTTTAGTAATTGTAAAGGAGGTGCTATGCCCTGATCAGAATTTAAACCGTCCATTTGGAGTAACTACTGTTTTTATTGTACCGACCAGCCAATATTTTAAGCACCTTGTTGACCAATTGATAAACTAAATTGAGCAGCGAGCTTATGTGTATTGTGTAGGTATATATGTACAGTATACAAGTTAGCTACGGATTGATAACTTCTGGAATTTGTTTCAGAAAAAAACACGAGATAATGACCCTCTACCAACCTTCTCTCCCGTCCTCAAGTACTAAATTTAAAGGAAAAAATAGCAATAATAACAAATATACAAATAAGTTAAAAGGATAGGTATCCAAATCTGGTGCCGCGCGGCACCATCCAGCGCACTAAATCCAGGCCATTCAATCCATCCGACAGTCTTCTCTTATTATTGTGCCACTCAAGTATTCTTTTTCCAATGTAATTCATCCACGCAGGTGTTTTTTCTTATCAACTACAATACCATCTTTCACGCATCCCAAAGCAGACTTTTTTTCTTTATATATATATGAATAAAAAAAGCGTGTATGTTTCCCAATTAATTATTTTTTATCGTCAAATTTATCTTTGCCAGAATAAAAAAAAATGTTTGACAATATTCAATCACATTGTCAGAATTTAAATTACGTTCTTCATAGTTTGAACATTCCTCGTATCAAAAATTGATTTTTAATTTAGTAAAATTTCATAAGTAGTAAACTATATTGGTATGATTATATTTAATATTTTTAATTGTAGTAGTTAATTTATCGATTACTATAATAGGCAAATTAAAAAAATTTCGCACATTTATTTTTATAATCCTTTTAGTAATTTTATTTTCACACATGACAAAGCCAAATTTGATGATAAAGTATAATTAATTGGAAAACGTACATGCTTGGTTTATCCATAATTTTGGTGATAAAGAAAAAAAAAACCTACTTTGGGATGCGTGAAAGATGGTATTGCTCTGGATAACTGGCGCTGGACGTATTGTAACTGATTAAAAAAAAAAAAACCAGCTTGGATGAATTGCATTGGAAAAAGAGTACTTGAGTACCGCAACAATAAGAGAGGACCGTCGGATGGATTGAATGACCTGAATTTAGTGCGCTGGATGGTGCCGCGCGGCACCAGATTTTGATCCGATAGGATAGAGATCGGTCCGGTGGTACGACATAATACAGATAATTTTTACATAAAACGAAAAGGATAAGTAGAATACCATTAAAATAAATTATATTGACAATAAACTTATTAAGCAACTATAATAAGTTTATCTTATTAAACACAGACCAATTTTTTTTTTAAAATAGATACTTTATTTATATTTTAGTGTGGATTGAATTCGGTGTTATATGAAATCCATTTATCTAGCTAGTTTGAAATATAATAAGGATTTCAATTATATCATCAGATAAGTGATGATCAAAAGATTTTCAAATTATATCAAATTTGAAACACCACAATATTAATAAATTTGTTTATACTTTATATTAGCTGGGGTTGTTCAATCTAGTAGTATATGGCTCTGTTCCGTCAACCAAGTGATCCTTAGTTCAAATATGGAGAGTGCATTTATTTTCAAATTTTTAATAATAAAATTGTTGGTTTCAAACCAACCTTAAAAAAAAAAAAACTTTGCTTATATTAATTTTGGTAATCATTAAGTCGATTGTCACAGTCACGGTTGTCACTGTCGTATTTCCTTTCAAAACTAAATAATCCAAAATTTAATATTGTTGGCTCATAAGTAATTAAAGAAAAATAATTAATTAGACTTAAGTTGCATAATGCTAACCATGGCTGCCATTGGAGAAGCATACATCCCAATTGTTAATGCCGCACATAGCACGCCTACCACAAGCAAACGGATGCTTCCATGCAATACGAAAAGCGTAATGAAAACCACCAACGCCAAAAACCCGATGTTAACTGCTGCCACCATTTTAATCATGCTCAACTAAATCATATTTAGAAAAACATTTCCATGTAAGCATATATAACAAAATCACAGGTACATATGTAGGTAGTTATATAGTGCAATACACAAGAAAGTTACATATATATATATACAGCTAGTTAAGTGCATAAGTTCAGTTACTAACGTTAAGATGTTCTTTAATATATGAAGTCGGAAATAGAGAGAGACAGACAGAGAGAAATCACCTTGGTCTTCTTTGGTGCATAGATGAGAAATATAATGACGTAGATAGCCTCCAAAACAGCACCGGCACCGTTGACCGTGAGAATTAGAAGGCCGTCGGGCTTGAGAATACCGTAAAATGACCAAAGAGATGTGCTCAATAGAGTAGCTACATAAGGAAGCCATTTGAACTCCTCTGTTGATTTGTTCTTCACTATTCTCCAAAATGTACCACTACATATAAACCATAGATATAGTTTTATGTCATTCAATTGTGAATAGATATATATTAACATAATTGAACATTTAAAGGTATAAGCAGAAAAGCAGATGCGAGTCTTTTATTGTATTGCACTGGTAATTAAAGTTACCAAAATAATGATATTGAATCCATTCATCACAGTAGCATATTACAAAATAAAACTGAAAAGAAAACTCACATTGGAGAGGCAAAGACAAGGATGGATATAACATTTCCTGTGCAAAAAGAATTCAAAGAAAAATTAATAATACAAGAACAAACATCCAATATATATCAAGGGACAAATAGTAACTTTGATTATTGTTCAAAAAAAAAAATAGTAACTTTGATTTGTAAAAGTTTGGGACACTCACCAATAATTCCCACTATGAAGCTCGCATCAACCATTTTGGATAAGCTAGAATGTCAGGTTATCAGTAATAGAACGAGAAGAGACAGGAGTATAAATAGACCAGATGGAGCGAAAGTAACTTGTGTTGCAAAATTTGCCAGAGAAGCCTCCAAGTTACATGTAGGACCGCTTATTAGGCACTGTCGGTGCGACCTTCTCCACTAGACTTTGTACCCAAATATATCTTTCTTGCTTTGAGGAGGACTTGCAAATTATGTATTTCTTTATCTCTTTTCAGCACCAAAATGGCTGAAAGAGGTAAGATAGATTTTGTTGCTCTCGGCAGAATGTTTCTGGAATTTGGACACGTTGCAACCCTGATGGTGGAAGCGAATCTGTGCAACCTGACAGCTCTCCATTGATTTGGACAATGGAGAATTCCTTCACTTAAGTTCAGTATTTTTTTTCCCAAATGAGATTTACTATTATTTTATACTTATCAAAATTGTTTTGATGCTATCAATAGAAAATATTGAGAGGGTCTGGTTTCCAAGAACAAAATCGATAATGTTTTTTTTTTTTTGACATATACACGATACAATATTAATTATCAGTAAATCTATACACAAATCTCAACTTCAAATTCGCACTTAGCAACTTACAAACATATATCAACGATCGCATCTACCAAATAGGTAAGAAAATGTCTGCCCTGTTTTTCTAGGAAAAACAGGATCAATTCTCGCTGAAAACAGAAGAAGATTAAATTGTATATTTCACAATTAGATATGTCTCTCTAAATAAATGATATTGTTTAAAAAAATAATAATATATATGAAAGTCAAAATCACCATTCAAAATTCCCATCATCAAGAATATTTGGAATATAGAATAAAATTGACGTGTGTATTGATAGATAAATTCCTCAATAATTTCATGTGAAGTGTTCGATAAGCAGAGCATTGATCATTAGATAAGAGATTTCCTGTCTTATTAACAAAAACAAATTATTAAAGATAAGATCACCGATTTTATAAGAACATGCATGTATTCAGGTTAAACCAGGCTAGCCTAACATAGTAACGTGCCTAAAGATTATAAAAAAAAAACCCCCCTCCTTTTCCTAGATATTGGAACAATTCCTTTTAATTTGTATCTAATAGTTAGTAGGCCGGGTTGATCGATATCAAGTTTGAACTAACATAAAGTAGACAGAAGCAAATGAGCATTACACTACCTACCTATAATCAGTCACGTTTCTAAGATGATAGGGACTTATTGACACAACCCAAATTAACAATGGTAATTTGATCATCATATCCGACATGCAATTTTAGTGTTTTGTTTTAAAAATGCACGTCTACGTAACTGTCACAAGATCAATCAGGCAATTCCGAGACACAAGTAGATATCGTCGTGTGGCGGGTTGCGTAAGCTTGTGGAGATACAGAGGCCACATATATACCTATATGGAAGGGAAAGCAGAAAACCAGTGAATATAAGTGGATCCAGAATTTGTGTTCAAGCGTAATCGTAATACCTTGGAGTTCAGATCTGGTGCCGCGCGGCACACCGTGTAGCGCGGCATCGTAGCCGTCTGATCAAGATCCAATGGACAAGGGAGCCCCGTGCATGTAATCTAGATTGATAGGCCCGTAAAAAATGAACCGTCCGATCAAGATCAGACGGCTCGTACGCGCACTACACGGTGTCCCGCGCTACACGGGATTCGGGTCCAATACCTTGTGATGGAATGCGTAACTGGGAAGTTTCAACTTTCAACACGAAAAAAACGAATCCGGTTGAACTTTTTTGACTACAGTCTACAGACTTATCACGCTTGGGAATTGACCTGGACTAGACATAACTGGAGACTCCAGTCTCCAGCCGAAAGCATGTGAAACTTCTCTGTTCTTACAAAAATTAGCGGATTTCTGACTGGAACAGGACACACACTACCAAACATCAAGCTCTAGGAAGGACAAATTAGGGGATACATGATCACAACGGATTTGGAACGATCATATTAGATTATATTTTTTTTATGTATATTATTGCACGAACAAAAATGAGAATACAGAAGTTAAATAAAACTATTGAAACTAAAAATTTTAATTTACATCTAAAAAATCTAGCATAACAAATAATTGACTCAAAATTATATTTAGTAAGTAGAACCATAATAAGAAACAATAAGTGAAAAACTTACATGCAATATTTAAAGAGATGGGCTAGAGTACTTTGCGAAAAATATGTTCATTTTACATCGGTCTCAATGCTCAAAATCCGACAATCAAACGACCGATATAAATTGTTCAATCTCTTCCTCATATTGAAATCTCCTTAGAAAGTAAATTTTATATTTTTTTTATATATTATGATATTTTTAAATTGGTGGGCCTGAAATTAATCCAATTATCGTGTTTTTTTGTAACTATCGTAATTAATAGTTAAAAAATTAGAAAAATATAAAAAGTATATACTATTTGTTAATATATTATTTATTATTATAATTTTATAACTTGATTTTTAAATAATAAATGATCAAATATATTATTTATTATTATAATTTTATAACTTGATTTTTAAATAATAAATGATCATTTTATTATTGTAATTATAATTAAAATTAGTATTATGATTACTAATATAAATTATAATAAAATAATAATTTATGTCATCATTAGTTATCCCTCTATTTAATCCACAATAAAAAAACTCAATACATAACTCTAGATAATTATTTATGCTATATTTATCTTCCTATTCCACAACCAAACCCCTCTATAAAATATATAAATTAATTACTTAAGTGGTTAGATTTTTGACAAGCAGACTACAAATAACTAGGCCAAATTTCTATTAAAAAAAAATAGGCAAACAAAACATCATCCCCAAATACGATCAAAACCAAGAAATTGTTTATCTTACTGGAGTGCATTTGGAATCTTGGATCGTGTTTTGCGACCAAACCTCTTGTACGGTGGAAAATGTGAAGAAAAGACGCGCATTACATTCGGATGGCCAAAACCATCCACATTGATTTTCGCAAAAGTGCAATTCCAGAATAGATGATGATGAGAAGATTCCAAATGCAGTTATATGCCACGAAAGCGTTTAGCATCTTTTAGTAGTGAGATTTTGATTACATTCCCAAAAAACCAAAAGAAAAGTAGTGAGATTTGCTGAGCAAAGTAGCTATCAAATAATCGTAACTTTTTATTTTAAAAAAAATAATCTTAACTATTTGTTTTTTGTGGAGCACTCTTTGTATCGGAACCCCCACCCCCCCCCCCCCCCACCAAACCCCAACTATAGTTGTATACAAAAAAATAATCAATATGTTAAAAACGACTTACTAGATCAATTAGGCTCTGATCAATATTTTTTTACGCGGGATTTAATTTCATTTCATTTGAATTGATTTTCTTAAGAATTTTCATTGGATCTAATTATATAGAAATTCTAACTAAATGACACAAAATTCATTCATTTTGCCGAAATTATTTAATATAAAAATTCAGACACCAAAAAATTTAATACAAAGAATTATTTATTTTTTTTAATAAGAAGAAAGTTCCAACGCGTTTATAAACCGCGCCTCTCTCTCTCCTCTCGAACGCGTTTACGCGTTTATAAAACGCGCTCGAAGGCTGAACTTTCGGAATAGTTAAAACGCAATTAACGCGTTTATAAAACGCGCTGGAAGGCTTGTTACCCGTTTATAAAACGCGTTCGAGAGGGCAACATTCCAACTCCTACCACTTCGATCAAACTTTAGTCATTTCGATCAAACTTTAGTCATTTCGATCGAACTTTAGTCATTTCTGTCTATAAGTTTGTGAATTTATAACCGCGTTATTTGAAGTTATATAAGACTATACATTCTCGCATAATTGAAATCGTCAACAACAGATTATCTCTTCCAATTTAAAAACCTATCAATCAAATCCAAAAATGTCTACAATTACAATATATGTCAACCAATGTCCAACTTTTGGTGCTTCTTACTTCCACATCGGTTGTAGTATGCATACCACATTTGCTGAAATTCGAAATGAATTATACAGCAGGCTACAGATTTTAGAAACCCAGTACACTTTGAATATCCATGGTCGTTACAACGAAATTGTAAATGGGAGATATGAATCGCTATTTCTTCCTGTAAATTCTGAAGATCAATGGCGCCTTTTTTACCACGAGACATTCGAGACGAGAGGGTTACCGATTATTGAGTTGCATGTTGATTTCATCCCCGTATATGGCACGGGACCAGATCTGAACCTAACACCCCTTGACGAGCCCGGTAGCAGTGAGCCAAACACTTCCTTAAACCTTATGTGTGGCCAGCAATCCACCCCTTACCAATACACTGGCGAACAGTCCGTTCCTACGCAAGACAATAACACATCAGGAGATGAAGTCGAGGTTGCCGATGGTGATGAAGATGAGGGTCCGGCGACTTACTCCGACCTTCCTACCGGAGAAGAATATACCGATGTGGAGGACTTCTCCGAGAGAGAAGTGCCTTTTTATGCAAACTGCGACCAGCCATACGTTTCAGGAAGGACGGACTTGCACCATCCTGTAAGTGAATTGTGTGATATTTCCATGTTTGAGTATGCTGGTATGCCGGAGCGTAGTTTAGGGCCACAAGGCGAACTTGCTGTTGGTAAACGATTCAGTTCCAAAAAACAATTAATTCTAGCTGTCAGTGATGTTTCATGCAAAACAAATCGAGAAGTTCGAACGGAAACTAGCAATAAACAAAAAATTGTAATGGTTTGCATGCAAAAACCGAATTGTAAGTGGCGATTGTATGGTAGACGTGAGAGTTATAATACAAATTGGAAGATCTCTACCAATCCAAATGAGCATATTTGTTCAAGACCCCCGGGCCAAAAAGGTCACGCAAACCTTACAACTAGTCTCATTGCCGAACACGTTAGAGATGAATTGAAAAAAATTTTGGTAAAAAGTGTCCAGGACATAGGAAGCCTCATAAGGGCTAGATATCCACGTATTGAACCGATTTATAATAAACTATGGCGTGGGAGGGAGCGAGCGTTGGAGCAATTGTTTGGGTCTTGGGAAGGGGCCTACAATAAACTTCCACGCCTCCTGGAGGCAATGAAGGCGACTACCCCAGGAACGAAATACACAATAGTTTCTTGGCCTACAAACGATCCTAACGTTGGCGTCTTCAAGATGGCAGCCTGGGCTTTTGGTCCGTGCATAGAAGCGATGAAATATGCCAGACCTGTTATCTCAATTGATGCTAGTTTTTTATCGGGCCGATACAAAGGTAGATTGTTCTCAGTGTGTGGTTATGATCCAGAAAATCGATTAATTCCGGTTGCATTCGGATTGGGCGAAAAAGAAGATAAGGATACTTGGGGATGGTTTATGTCTTGGGTTAGATGAAAAGTTTTAGGGCAGAACACTAGATACTGTGTCATATCTGACCGTCATAAGGCAATAAAAGCGGTATTTGCATCCGTAGATTACGGTTGGAAGGCACAAGGTGCGCATGCAGTAGCGATTCATCGGTTTTGCATGCAGCATGTTGCGGAAAACTTATGGAAGGAGGCTGGCGGGTCACAAGATGCTGATTTGAAAAACTTTTTCAAATGTAGACTTGCTAACAAGAAAAACCCTAGACGTTTTAGAGAGAATTGGGGAGTACTGAAGGAAAACAACCTGAGGGCTTATCAGTATCTAAGAAATTGTGGTAAAATTAATGAAAATGACAACAACGAGCGGCCAAAACTATATAAATGGGCTCAGAGTTTTGACAAGGGGCATCGATGGGGTATAATGACAAGTAATGGATCAGAGAGTCTGAATAATGTGTTTAGAATAGAGAGAAGATTACCAGTGACAGCACTTATAGAAGGCACGTGGTATAAATGTGCCAACTGGATGAACAAGCGAACACAAGAAGCACTTCAAAGGTTGAGTTTAGGAGAAAGATGGCCGTAAGGAGTAAAGAATAAATTGATCAAGCATGATGGAAAATCACGTAAGTACTTAAAGAAAAAGAATTTAATTCATTCATTCATTTTAATCCATTTTGAACTAACTTCATCTTTTTGTTTCAATCTCAGAGGAGTTTATGAGCACATTCATGTTAAGATTGGACCTTGGAGAATTTCGCGTGAAAGTTCGCGAGGAGTACCGTGATGGTGTAGGCTACGATTATTCGCATTACACAGTTGAAATTCCACCCGACGTGGAGCAAACCGATGTGCAATTGCCCTACACTCGAACCACATGTGAGTGCTAAAAACCACAATTGACAGGTATCCCTTGCGCACATGTCATTGCTGTTTGCAGGGAGACAAATTACAATGTAGATCAATTTGTGGATGGTCACTATAGCATGCAAAACCAGCACATGATTTGGTCAGCAGGTCGGTTTCATTGTTACAAGGATGAGGAAGAGTGACCAGTTTATACAGGTCCGATAATTGTCCCCGACAAGAGTTTGGTCAATCGAGGAAGGCGCAAAATCATTCGTGCAAAGATGTGGATGGATAGGATGGAAGGAAGGAAAGGTGGAGGTTCCACAAGAAAAACAAAAAAGAAAAATCAAGGTGAAGCTTCAACCAGTCAACCGCGACAAGCAGCACCCCAACCGCCATATCCGATGGACGCATTGCAATCCGGTCGATACACCAGTAGACCACCAACAAGGGCCAACAGTCCAAAAAGGGCAGCGAGTACTGAACATACGGTTCGGACTCGTCAAACACCCATTCAACCAGGACGAATGTCATTGCATGTTGATCCACGAAGCAACAATAATCGGGAGGACCAAGGATCTGTACAACCACAGAGAAATTCTATAAGCATTGATCCACGGGTAAGAGATGTCGCATCTGGAAATATGAGAAGTGAGTCGGCTAGATTTCCAACAGATCAAGGCAATACATCAAGGGAGAGAGGACGAAAAGGATTGTTTGGGGGGAAATTTGGCAATGTATTGTCTTTCGGTAGGAAGAAAAAATGAAATAATTAAAGATTAAGTGTTGTCGTAATTTTATATATTGTAATGGAATGTATTGTAAGAGAATTTTACAATTAACTCGTATAATATAATGTTGAAAGGTTTAGTGTTAGCTTGAAGACATGCATTCTTGTTATCTACAAAAAGCCCTAATCCTAAAAGGCTTTGTACTCTATAGTTCATCCGACCTTCATGCAAAGACTGAGGCACTTGAACTGTTTAGTGTTGAGAAGCAGTTAATTAACTCATATAATGGGACCCTCAGCATTCAATTAACTATTTAGCGTTGAGAAGCAGTTAATTAGCTCGTAGACTTTGTACCCTTTTATAAAACGCGCTAAAAGGCTTTCTACCCTTTTATAAAACGCGTTAAAAGGCTTTACCCTATTATAAAACGCGTTCAGAGGCTTTGTACCATTTTATAAAACGCGCTAAAAGGCTTTACCCTTTTATAAAACGCGCTAAAAGGCTTTACCCTTTTATAAAACGCGTTAAAAGGCTTTGTACCCTTTTATAAAACGCGTTAATTGGACGGATGTAGTTAAGAGGGATGGAGGATATCATGTCCGACGTGGAGATGGAATCGTTTGGTTGCGTTTGCAACAGGCATGTCCTTCTGGATTTGAAAATCACCCGTTAAATGGAAATGACATATATCATTTGGACTGATTATTAGATTTTCTATAATTAGATGTTTTTATTATTGTGTGTTCTATAATTAGGTTTTCTATAATTAGATGTTTTTATTATTGTGTGTTCTATAATTAGGTTTTCTATAATTAGATGTTTTTATTATTGTGTGTTCTATTATTAGGTTTTCTATAATTAGATGTTTTCTTTTATGTTTTAGTATATGTATTAATTCGTGTTTTAGTATATGTATTAATTCGTGTAGTATATGTGTTGTAAGTTTTATTATCTAATTTATTTTAGTTTTTATTTTATCCATTTTCATTTTTATTGTGAAATTCGAAATATTAATATTAAAAGACTTAATATTTATTTAAATTATATTAGACATTACAACTCAATGAACATTATAATAAAAAACACAATACAAATTAAAAATTACAATTTATTAAAATTTTGAACCACACAATACACAACAAAAAAATTACAAAATACATGATATTAAAATTTTGAACCACATAAAAAAAAATTGTAGAAGATCCATTGCTAAGGGTGGGAAGAGAAAACATCACCGCAACTAATAGAGAAGAGTCGGGCGACTGATTGTCACCTTGACCCCCTCTTTTTCTGAGACTTGGATGAGGATGACTGCATGTATGCAGATTCTCATCCAAGGATGTCGGCTGCGGTGTTATGGCTCGTAGACCCAGCCCAACAAACCGTCCTCTACACGTAATAACAGATTCCACAGGAAAGTTTTTATTTTAAAGTTGGTGGAATATTAATAGCCATAAGGATTGTGTGTGACTCTGTATCAGTGAATAAGTGTGCCGCATACAACCCTTATGGCTATTAGTTTCGCAGCAACTAATATTATTTTGCATTACACCATCTAACTCTTCTTTTCCTCTCATTTTTTTTTTCTTTTTTTCAGATTTTTTTCCTTTTTTTTTTGATTTTGGACGACAGAAGGTTGGTATTTATATGGAAATTAGATCTGTCGAACGCGTTTTATAAAAGGGTAAGAAGGCCTCTTACGCGTTTTATAAACGCGTAAAATCAGAAAATAACGCGCAAAGTCAGAAACTTTCGCCGCAATCACTGCAGCTTCTAGCGCGTTTTATAAACGCGTTTTAAGGCTTGTAACGCGTTTATAAAACGCGTTCGAGAGGAGAGAGAGAGGCGCGGTTTATAAACGCGTTGGAACTTTCTTCTTATTAAAAAAAAATAAATAATTCTTTGTATTAAATTTTTTGGTGTCTGAAATTTTATATTAAATAATTTCGGTTCATTTTGATAAAAAAATTCTAATAAATCATGTGTTAAAAAATAAAATTTTGATCAAGGCCTTAGTCGGTTAATTACTTCGTCAATTAGTTAAGAACGACTTACTAGATCAATTAGGCTCTGATCAATATTTTTTTTACGCGGAATTTAATTTCATTTCATTTGAATTGATTTTCTTAAGAATTTTCATTGGATCTAATTATATAGAAATTCCAACTAAATGACACAAAATTCATTCATTTTGATAAAAAAATTCTAATAAATCATGTGTTAAAAAATAAAATTTTGATCAAGGCCTTAGTCGGTTAATTACTTCGTCAATTAGTTAAAAACGACTTACTAGATCAATTAGGCTCTGATCAATATTTTTTTTACGCGGGATTTAATTTCATTTCATTTGAATTGATTTTCTTAAGAATTTTCATTGGATCTAATTATATAGAAATTTTAATTATATAGAAATTCCAACTAAATGACACAAAATTCATTCATTTTGATAAAAAAAAATTCTAATAAATCATGTGTTAAAAAATAAAATTTTGATCAAGGCCTTAGTCGGTTAATTACTTCGTCAATTAATTGAAATGATATGATTACAAATAATATATGCGGTGAGTATTATACAACCCTTCACATAAAATTAGTACTAAATCTATTATATAGTTACTGTTCGAACGTCCAATTACCGCTAACTTCATCGGCCTGCGAATCTAATTTAATCGGCCACTACTGAATCTGATGCGCAGTTTTGTCATGTAGATTGGATTCATATATGTTTTAAATGTTCGGATCGATTAATAATTAATTTACTTACTATTTTGACAATGATCAAACATAATTTATAACGGGACTAATAAGGATCATCTCCAATATCCATCATCTCCGTAACGCGTTTTTTATTTTTGAAAATTATTCCATCATCCCTCTCATCCCTTTCTCCCTTCGTCCCTCTGTTTCCTCCCTCCCACGTACGCTTTCCCCCTAACTCCCTCCCTCTTGCCCTTCCCCCTCCCCCCTCCCCCCTTCCCCCTCACCCTCCTCCCTAACACTTCATAACTGTTGGAATTACTATACATAAATGTTGAAGTTAATATCGTAATTGTTGAAATTAAATAGATAGCTGTTGAAGTTAATATTGTAATTGTTAAAATTAAATAGATAACTGTTGGAATTAATATCGTAAATGTTGAAGTTAATATATTTAAATGTTGAAGGTAATATCGTAACTGTTGAAATTAATATCAGAAAGATAAACCTTGGCTATATTCCATCTCTGCAACAAGTTTAGTATAACAGTTATATATATTAACTTCAACAGTTACGATATTACCTTCAACATTTAAATATATTAACTTCAACAGTAAAGTGTATATGAGGAGGAGGGCGAAGGGTGCAGGGGAGAATGGTGTATGTGGGAGGGAGGAGGGAGAGGGAAGGACAGCGTACGTGGAAGGGAGAAGGGGGGAGAGGGAACAACGTATGTGCGAGGGAGAAGGGGAAAGGGGGACAGCGTATGTGGGAGGAAGGAAGTGGGAGGGGGCGGGGGACAGCGTATGCGTGAGGAGAGATGAGTTAGTTGCAGCATACACGTCAGGATGATGGGGATGATAGAATCTTAGGGATGGTCCTAAGCAATTCCGTCGGGACTGATAAGGATTATCCCCGTCATCCCCATAACGCGTTTTCTATTTTTGGAAATTATTCCATCATCCCTCAGTGTACGTTCATCCCTTTCTCCCTTCGTCACTCTGTTTCCTCCCTCCCACGTACGCTATACACCTAACCCCCTCTCCCTTGCCCTTCCACATACGCTGTCCTCCCACCCCTCCCCCCTCCCCCCTTCCCCCTCACCCTCCTCCCTAACACTTCATAACTGTTGGAATTACTATACATAAATGTTGAAGTTAATATCGTAATTGTTGAAATTAAATAGATAGTTGTTGAAGTTAATATTGTAATTGTTAAAATTAAATAGATAATTGTTGGAATTAATATCGTAAATGTTGAAGTTAATATATTTAAATGTTGAAGGTAATATCATAACTGTTGAAATTAATATCAGAAAGACAAACTTTGGTTCTATTCTATCACTGCAACAAGTTTAGTATAACAGTTTTATATATTAACTTCAACAGTTACGATATTACCTTCAACATTTAAATATATTAACTTCAACAGTTATAAAGTGTGTATGAGGAGGAGGGCGAAGGGTGCAGGGGGGAATGGTGTATGTGGGAGGGAGGAGGGAGAGGGGAGGACAGCGTACGTGGAAGGGACAAGGGGGAGAGGGGACAACGTACGTGCGAGGGAGAAGGGGAAAGGGGGACAGCGTATGTGGGAGGGAGGAAGGGGGTGGGGGCGGGGGACAACGTATGCGTGAGGAGAGAGGAGTTAGTTGCAGCATACGCGCGAGGATGATGAGGATGATAGAAAATCTTAGGGATGGTCTAAGCAATTTCGAATTTATAATTTTAAATTTGATGATGCAGATGTGGAATTGTTTTATTCAAATATATCAAAAAAAGATAAAATTGAAGGAACATTCATGATAATTTAATGAATTATCAAATGATATTTTAGTTGTAAGAGTTTGCTACTACAACGTCAATATATATATATATATATATATATAGAGTTTACCTACGGTGAGTCGTGACCAAAACTCCTAGATCTAGATCAAAATGACCGATTCAAACCGTCCAATATGATCTCCCTATTGAAATCTCCATGTAGACTGAATTTTTTATTTTTTTCAAAATTTTTAAGTATTTTTTTGAAATTTTAGAAAATCGTTAATCTAATTGGTTCTGAACCATTCAAAAACATCAGTTTTTAAAAATCCGAAAAAAAAACTTAAAAATTTCGAAAAAATAAAAAATTTGGTTTGCACGGAGATTTCAATAGGGAGATCATATTGGAGGTTTGGATCGGTCATTTTGATCTATATCTAGAAGTTTTGGTCGCGACTCACCGGAGGGTCCGTGAGTTGCTACTCACCGTAGCTAAACTCTATATATATATATATATATATATATATATATATATATATATATATATAGAGAGAGAGAGAGAGAGAGAGAGAGAGAGAGAGAGAGAGAGATTGGCTAAAGTATACTCCAGGATACGGATCAAACCCGTATGCTAGAGTCGTTTCTGAAAATCTAAAATTCAAACAGCTGTCAAGGAAACTTTTTCAGTTTTTATTATATGAGCCTAAATCTAAATTATTGATTCAAAATGATGTACGGTTGTAACTTGATTAGGGCTTAAATGAAGAATCTAGATCTGAGCCCATGTATCCATAGAAGAATATCCAAATAAATTTGTTAATTAAGAAAAATATTATCAAAGTTTAATCGATGCTACATGTTTTAATTCGGAAAAAAAAATCCAAATAGCTATACAATTTTTTTAATTTCAAAGGGTATGCGTGAAACAACACCAAAATACCACCCTTTATTTAATTTCCCGCGCAAACCCCGAACTTCCCTCACACTTTCCACTCTTCCACTCCGACGAACCACCACCACACCATGTCCACCACAATCACCGCCGACGAAATCATCTCTCTCGCACGTGACCCCTCCTCCACCCTCCCTTCCCCTCTACCTCTTTCGTCCCTCCTCTCTCTCCTCTCCTCCTCCCCTTCCCCACTTCTCCTCTCCTCCCTCCTCTCCCTTCTCTCCCGCTCCCCTCCTCCTTTCCCTTCTTCTCTCATCCACCCTTCTCTCCTCTCCTTACTCTCCCCTTCCTTCCCTTCTTCCCACCTTCCCCAAATCACTCCCCTCTTCCCTCCTCTCCTCTCTCGCCTCGACCCCTCTCTCCTCCCTTCTTTACTCGATCTTCTCACCTCCCACCTCTTCTTCATCTCTGACCCAAATACTGCTTCATTACTCGATCTACTCCCCCCTCTTCTCTCGCTTTCCATCTCCAACTATGGTTTCCCCACTGTCGCACAGTTTCTAGATCGAATTCTCTCCTCTGATTGGTCTAAATCCTTTCTTCTGAAATTCGCTTCGATTTTACATGAGTTAGCTCCAGATGTTGGGCCTTCTGTGCCGGATTTTCTTGATAAGATCTTCAATGGGATGAGTTTGGTTGACATACAGGATATGCCATCTCTTGTGTACCAGCTGTTGCTTCTGGCTTCTAAGGGTAATTGTAGGAGGACTGTCATTGGTGGAATATTCCGGTTTTTTGGGGAACATGTAAGGGGACCCGGGTCGATTGTTAGACAGGTTGAAGGAACAGTCTTGATGCATGTTAATTTTGCAGTTAAGCAGGATCTGACACTCGGGCAGGAGATAGTGGCGACAGTGCGGTCAGATCTTGGTTCTCTGAACCATTTCATGGTGAATGTGTTGCTGTCAGTAGCTAGAGTTAAGCGTTTTAGTGATAGTGTAATGAGTGCTCTTAAAACAGCTGTTGTAGATTCAAATCGGGATTGCAAGGTCTCTAGGTAAGGCTTATTATGTACTTCTGATAAGGCATTTGACATTTAATTTCATTAACTTATTCTAAATTATGACATATGTAGGGATTGCAAGTGGTTGCCGAATTGCCTGAAGGAGCAATGTCTTGAGACAGCTAAGTGTGTAGAGCAAGCTATTATGAAAGCTGTAAGTTTTTTGTTCTATTCTATGGTTGGATAACAGGAATCCATCTCCCTATTTTCACAATATATAGCCACAATGATCCCCAATTAAGCCTGCTGAACTGTCATTTTAGTGTTTATTTTCCAACTAAGGCTTGGAATATTGGTCTTGATTGGTATGAAGGAAACCAAATACAACTCAGTCTTATAGCTCAATTCCCACCAAATGCACCCTCAAAATATCGTCAGTTGTCTAGTTGGGTTTAACTAATAGTCATTAAGAAATTTTCTCCTACTTCTATAATAATATGGCTATAATAATTGTAGGTCAGTGAGAGCAATGGAGGGAGGGAGCATGTAGTGCCAGGTTTTGTTCAACTGGGTTTTCTTTTGCTTGAGTCTGGTGATAGTGGTTTAAATGGAGAAGATAACCCAAATAATGGAATCATGGGTATTCAAGAGTTGGGGATTCAAATGCTAAAATCACTTTTTGAGATCCATGAGATTGCGAGAACCGAGGTTAGAAATTAGAAATTGTTATGTATAATATGAAGTAAATGGGACTCAATTTTTGATTGGTTGGAGAATTTAATTTTTTCTTAATTGGATTGGATGCTTTTGTAAATTTTCACGAATTAAATAACAAAAATAATTTTATTTTGTCTTTCTTATCTTTTTTTGCAGGTAATGCAGCAATGCAAGTACCGAATTCTTTCAATGAAGCCTCAGCAAAGCATTCTGGTTATTAGGTATTTGCCTGCATGTTAATATTTCTTTCTTAATTTTTTTGGGTCCTTACTCTATTTTTGTAAATTAAATATCTTAGCAAACTATTGTGTACCTGAAGTGTTTCACTTTTTGGGCAGGCTACTAGGTTGTTTGATTCAGAGTTACAGATATACAATTCTGGAATATGTTTCTTACCTGAAGGAATTGCTGGACTATTTCGCTTACATGCATCAGAGAACTGCGACTGCTCTAATAAATTGCATGTTATCTCTTGTGAGATCCAATCGAGAACTACAGGTCACACTTTACTTGCAAGTTGCAACTATCAATTTGTTTTGCACTGCTTTGTAAGGTTCATCCTTTGTTCAAGCAATATTAACCAAATTGTTTCACAACTGCTTCATGCAAATTCGGCAATCCGCAACTGAAGCTTTGTCTGTGTTGATTTTAGTTCAATTTTGGTTTTCAAAACTAAATGAGGTAGATCTGGGCAAAGGGTAAAGTTGTCAACATTAATGTATTTCTCAACCAAAGTTCATGCCATTCATTATCCTAAGACAATATAAAGTATTGCATCTTTCCCAAAATATGAAATAATTTTTTTTTATTTGAAATATGAAATAACTTAATCATCATTTGTAAAGATGCTATATCATTTAATCTAATTTCAAGACGCCTTCTGTTGCAGGATTACATAATCTTGGTTGTGAGGAAGGCAATGTTCAAGAGAGAGGAGTCTGTTCGTGTGGCTGCTACAAAAGCCATAGTGGATCTGATACTGATCCAATCTGGATTCTGTAAAAGTTATCCGAGCCGGATACTGGACTCCTCCAGTCAAGCTAGTTCGAGCCAACAAATTGAGGTAAATTCTGGCTTAAGCAAGAGATTGTTTGATGACCTAAGTGGCTTACTCAGGCGATGCCTCTCTCAACAGGTATAGTTTTCTGACGACTCAAATTAAGTGTTTATTGTTGGTTGTATATGGTGGCACAAAACCCATAATTGTTATTATTTGCCAGATCAGAAGGAAATCCAATGTTTTATTTTGCATGTCTTATTGGACCTGATATACTTTTTAGGTTATTCTTTATCTTTTCTCTGTTGATCTATTTGTTTTCAGGTTAAAGTCAAAGAGGTGTTATATGATGGTCTGGTCAGAATCGTCTCATCTGACCCATCTATTGCTAGCTCCATCTTTGATTTTCTATGGCCCCACTTTGTCCTCTTCTACGCTGAGGTCCTTTTTGTCCCTTTTCAATTTATTTTAGGGTTTTAATTTTTTGGTTTCATGTGGGACTCATATTTAACTGTCATTTGTTGTAAAACGCCCAACTTCTGTATATTGACATCCTGATCTAGCCAAGTTTCATTTGATTTGGGATTTACTCTAATAGGAAGAAGAATTTATTTGTAGGAGGGGTAAATTTTCCATTAACATGTAGAATACACTGTAACTATGAGAAAATTGAGTTTTTTTTTTATTACAGAACTTTTGACTTGAATGTTTTCATTTTAGTGAAGGACATTCTGTAATATTATAATTTTCATTGTCTGTCTGCTACATTAAAAGCTTAAGATCAAAGTTCTATTTCAGGACTCAGACTGTCCCTTGAGAATTGATGCTTGTTTTAAGGTAGAGAATGGGAAGGTCCATGTGGTTGAACCTTTGGATCATCTCTTATCATGCATATCTCAGATAAATGCCATTCAACAGCAAATCAAATCTGACCTTCAACATGGCAACTCTTGGCCATGCTTCAGTTTATCTGGTCCACAAGACGGGGAGGTATTTTTCTTTATCAATTCCTTCTAGAGTCAAGAGAAAAGTTGGAAGTACACCTAAATTTTTGCGTCTGTTGCCATATAAAGCTGAGATCCCTACAATGTACTAATGTCCACGGACAACACTGCCCCCGCAGCACCCCCAAAAAATGTAAAATTGATGTCTAAGTAGTCAGTTAATCACTTGGGAATATGTGTTGTAACAATATTCAATGCCAATTTGGAAAAGGATAAACGTATGTTTTATCACATGGTATATGAGTTTGGCCTAGATCTTATCATATGCAATAAATTACAGGTTCATAAATCATCTTCTGGTGATGCATTCTCTACTGCAATGTCCAAAATCAGGAAGTTTCTTGGAAGCTGTGCTACTGAAGGTATGATTGATTTGTGAAGGGCCTTATAACAATTAATTATGCATTTCTTAAAAGGTTTTTTTACCAGGATTGATATGATTTGGTTTCCTCTTGCATTTGTTGTAGAAAAACAAGTTCAAAGCCAAGAAACCGCCAACTCTGTCCCTGCAGAGATGGTTTCTCTGAGGCGCTTATCCTTTGTTAGCTTCATTGAAGTAGTTATCAATATGATACTATCAGAACTTGCCAAGTCTGGAAACCAAGAGAAGGCCTCACTTGAAAAGGAATTATTTGAGTTGGTTGAATCATACAACTTTTTTGATAAAAAAATAGCTCCCAGTAAGAAAACTAGAGGTCATTTCTTCACTGTCTCAAGCCTTCTTGTTCTCTTACAAGTCTCTGTCAGATTATGTACTACTTCTGTTCCTGCTAAAACCACCCAAGATCGCACCCAAAATCACACCCAGCCATCTTCATCGAACCTGGTTGACTATCCAAAAATAGTACCTTTTGCCTTGGATGCATGCCTTAGACATTTGCAATCCGTCAATTCTTCAAAGGAAGTCTTAGTTGAGGATTTGAAACAGCTGTGTGTACCAATATCACAACTTGCTTTGTTGCTGGTACCAGGCCTGAAGAAAGAAGCTGGCCCCAAAAAGAAGATTGTTAAATGCAAAGGGGACCAGCTGTGTGTGGCTTTAACATGCTTAAAGGAGATATTAAAGAAGAATTTACCAAAAGATATGCTTATGGATTTAATAGTGGAAATGATTTCTGCGATGCTTGGAAAAGAAACAGGAATAGAAGAGCCAATAAATGATCTTGAAGATAGATTTGTGGATTTGATAGGTTTGTTTTTGGAGAGGGAGATAAAGCCAATGTTTTCACATCTTATTGGTCTGTCCCTCAATGCTGAATCTGAGGTAACTTGATTTAGTCATAATTCAGTTATTCTTGTAAAATTAAGTATACCTTTCAATGGCATGATAAGAAAAATATCTACGCAAAACCTCATTTGCAATTGTTACAACCAATGATGGTCATAAAACATTAGCATTATGTCCTTTATGTGCCTGTATAATTCCCAGCTTCAATGGGTACCAAGACAAAATGTCTTTTCGTGGGGCTAAATTTGACCTGAAGACCACTTAACAAAAGACCAACTTCAAAAATGAAAATGAAAGTATGATCTTCCCCGTAGCACCTTGCATGTAGTACAAGTAATATTCTTATTATTACCTTTTTTTCCCAGGCTTTAGCTGAACTAATTTTGATAATTGGTAAGAGCCTACCAGCTGAACAGAGGAGCTCTCTCAGTTCATGGGTCATAGAACTTTACAAAACCAAAAAAATTGAAAATGCCAACTCAGTATGTACCATGGCGACAATAGCTATAAACCTGATTCCAGCACCAAAAGATGTAATGTTTGCAAAGGATGTGGCGGCGGAGTTGCTTTTAGTTTTTGGGTCTGAGTCTGATGACCCGATACCTGCATCAGAGAGGTTTTCTTTTGTCAACTGCACGACAAAGGATGCAATTGCAGGGGTCTTGCTTGGAGGGGTAGAATCATCAATTATTGAATTTGATTGGATTGCGTCAAGGCTTAAGGAGATGATTGGTTTGAATAGTGGTAGTACAGCTTTTGATGAGAAGGGAAGTCGGCATATTGGTGGCACAATGGTGTCTCGAATCGAAGTAGAAGATGCACTTTATTCAAGATTGATTTCAGTGGTGCATCTGCTATCCTACTTTGCTGAGATGAATCTTAGTGGTACATATTTGATCCTTACAATGTTAAGTTGCTGAAGTCTGCAATATCATGAAAACTAGAGAAAACAAACAGAAGTAAAGAAACTAAAAGAATATTTTGTGATATTAATGTTGATATCAAGTCGGTACAAAAGCTGGTACATGTTGTTTCACTTCTGGAATCCCAGTTGGTACTCTGATAAGCCATATATAATATTGATTTAACTCAGAATAGTAAGCAAGGTAGATTCAATATCTATCTATACACTAGAACCAATGCATGAAGTAGAGTTACTCTTTCATTTTTCTGTAGATTCCCAGTCAGCGCGCTTCCTGAAGCTAAATGTGAGGTTCTACAGACTCCTGGCAAGGATCTCAAAGCTCCAGATTGCACCCAAGGGTTGCAAGCAGTCATTTCCTGGTCTCAAGTTTCAGAAATTGGCTGAAGAAACTTGCAAGCTGCTCACTTGTCGGCTATACAAATTCATTTCTCTTGTGCAATATGTAGGGGAATTAATCACTAATTATCTTATGCATCTCATTTTAATTAATTTTATGTTTATCTATTCATTTTTCATTTTCCAGTAGAGACACCAAGGAATTTGACTATCTGACCCTTGTTCAACTGGCTGAAAGTTCAGTAGGTGACTGAAGAGTTTAAGATAAGTTTCCCAAAAGAATAATGGCTTAAAAGTTGCAGAAGAAAATCTCTTTAGTATTAATACGGCCCTAGTATTTTGTTTTTTAGATAGGTATATCAATACGGCCCCATAGAGGTAATTTTGAATATTTTAATAGCATAAAATGTGTTCTACCTTATTTAATATGGCATTTGCATCATTTTTGTTAATATTAAATTTTTATTGTTGCCAGAAATTAGAACAGACTGCCCCTGCTAAGGGAACCTTGAACAAGATCAAGAGAGATAGCCGATGCATCCCTGACCTAATATTCCAAATTGAAGATTATGAAAAGTACCTAATCAAGCTAACCAAACTCACAAGGGTTAACCTAATGAGGCATGCAAAACGAAGCACTTCCAGGGACTTCATGATAAAAGCACAAAAGGTGGAGGATCCGGATGAGAAACACTCTCACGAGGAAGATAACCATGACCATGTGGCTGAAAATGACGCATCTTCTGAGAATGAATCTGACAAATGTGAAGGCATAGATGAAGAAAGTGCACCTGATAATGTTCTGATTGGTGAACCCGGGTACAGTGGAAGTGAAAAGGAAGATGATGAAGAGGTGTTGGCGAGGAAGAAGAGAGCTAAGATTAGTGATGTTGTAGAAGATTCAGATGAGGAAGTATAAAGTTAGTACGTAAGTTTGATAAATACTCTGATATGTTTTGTCTATTTTTTTCTTTTTTTTCCTTTGCTTTGTTGAAAATTGGTTTGCAGGAAGTGTACAGCTGTGGGAAGAAAGTGTTTCTTTTATTGTTTTCCATCTGTAAATGTTGGTCCCAAATTACCTTATTAAATTGTAAAAACCATAATTTGATGAGGTCAAATTATCAAACTTATTATAAAGAGTTGTAGTATATGTATACCACACAGGTCATCCATCTCCATCTCCAAGTGGCTAACTATGACAAATTATATACCATTCTCTTGGGGGAATCTTTACGTTTTTTTTTTTGTCATTATATTAACTTAACTGGATCAAACTTTAAATAAAGAAATTGGATTGGATTTTGATTCGAAATCGGAGCAACACAACTTTTATTTCATGCTATTTGACAGCCGCTGTCAAACTTTCAAAAAAAAAAAAAAATTCTGTATTGTTGGGACCTTATGCAGTAAAAGCGAAGCTGATAAGTATATTTTAGTAATAATACGGAAGATATGTAATTTCTTGTCTATATAATCTAAGCGTAATAAGAAGAGAGCGAAATTGCCAACCCCACCCCCCACCTCCCCGATTTTAAGTTTTCCCCTTAGAAATAGAAAGCAAAGCACCATGATTATTTATCTTGCTCGGACTCTTCTTTTATATTTCGGCTCAAACTTTCTTACTAGCGACACTTACATTTTTTTTTTTATCGTTTCAGAAGAAATCCTAGTCCCAAAAAAGTAATAAAAAATAAACTGCTTATCCGAAATATGCACGGTCCTAGAAAAATAGTTTTTAATTTGTTTATTTGACTTGCAGTCTTATCACAACTCGGTTGAGTTTGTGTGGTGGAAAAGTTTATGATGACTAAATAAAATCTAGAACTGAAGAATTATTTATAAATTATACAAAGAGTACAGACAGTAGAATGACGGTTCCCATTTAAAAAAATAATGTGCTTTACAAGCCTAAAAAGATTAGAAGAGTTTATCAATTTTAAAAAGAACTAATAATATGATAGAATAAAAGATATTTAATTTGGATTTTTTTTTTCCGGTCTAGCTCAACACTATTGTCTACTTATTCACTACCAAGTTTGTTCTAAAAAAAATGACTACTTATTTAGCAGAAATTATAAAATCTAATATTAAACGTTGTTATACATCAATCGTCGCATTGGCAAACTGAATCTCCCTTCTCTTTCAGTCAAACGCCATTTATTAAAGTTGTTATAAATCAATTTACTTTAACCATACAGTTTCACCCAATTAAGGAACTATTTAATCGTCTCAAGTACAATTAATACGGTTTTCAGTGATCTTTGTGTTTTTTTTTTTTAAATATCAAACATGTGTATCTCCTATCTATCTAACATTTCTAATGCAATTTTCTTAATTTGTATTGATTTAACATCTTCTGAATATTATACTTAATAGACTTCTAAAGTCATTGGTTCTCAAATCTTAAAACTGTTTGTCCGGTCTTTGACAAAGTTTTTTTTGATTGACGGGTGGCAAAGTACCACACCAACAAATTTTATTGATAATAAAATTATTTTAAAATGAAGGAAAAAAAAGAAAATTAAAAGAAACTAAATAGCTATGCATGTTTTCTCCGAGATACTTTTTTTTGAAGATAAATTGGGGTCAAGTCTCCCAATTTATTTTTACATTAAATGTCTATAAAGACCCCCCCCTGTCGGATTTCGAACCTGCGACCTCTTATTTGAGATGCATTGCTCTTTGCCATTAGACCAAGAGCTGGTTCTCGTTTTCTCCAAGATACTACATTGCTGAAATTTCCTTGAGCATCAATTCAGAGGAGTACTGCAACTCGAGAAGACACGTCTGTTACGTAATTTTCAAATGTTTCAAGTTGTGGCAACCAAATGGTGTCCCATAAATTCGTTCCTGGGTGTCTTTGAGAGAGTCAGAATTCACCGATGTCGGAGGTGAAATTGAGGACAGGTCTTTGACAAAGGTGACAGGAACGTTCACAAATCGCCAAAGTATTGAGAAAGACAATTTGAATCTCTTATATATTATGTTTTTCCCAAATATAGGAAATTTTACTAGTAGCCAATGAATAAAAATGGTTTTGGTGGCTCCTGGATTGGCTGCGTTTGTGGAGGCCCTTAACACAGTTGACTCTAAATTTGATTAATCTGAAAGAGTTAGACCAAGTTTAAAAAATAAATAGATATACTAAAAATATAAGAATAGAATAAGTCACATAAATATTCGCGTATATATATCAGCAATTGAGCATAGTTCAAAATCTTTCTTAAACATGATTCTCTTTTTTTTTTGTTTCTTTATATTGTGAAATTTACAATACGTCCTTAAAAAAAATATAAATTGCATAATTCTCCTTTCAAAACTGAGATATGATATGATATTCACTGTTCCAATGCCCAAAGTTTTCCAGTCTGGACAAGCACCTACTCTGTTCATCCTAATTCCCTTCCTATGAATTATAGCTTTCTGAAAAATGATCATATTCTCTTTCAAAAAAAAAAAATCTATATTTTACACATGTTATCTTTTCTGTGTCTAAACTAATTCGTTATTAACAAATAATTCTATCGTGGAGTAAAAGAATAATGCACAAAAGAGATAATATAAAGTGACCATAGCCAGATATGAGTTTTCAAAGTGACTTATCTGGGAATTTGTCCACAAGTAGCAGCTTGAAAAGTACACAAACAGTTCTGGCTTTTTATATAAAGGAACTCCCTTCCTCAAATTAAATGATGAAAGTAAGGTAGACGCATAATTATCACAATTAAGATAAGAAATTATGGCTGGAGGAGGTGCACCGAATGAGATTACACTTGAGTACACACCTACATGGATTGTTGCAGCAGTGTGCACTGTAATTGTTTTGATTTCCCTTTTCTTTGAGCAACTCCTGCACTACCTAGGAAAGGTATAATTGCTGAGTTGCATTCCATATTAATGGTATTTCGACGGAATATATATCTTGCTATGTGTGTATGTAAAATAAAAGCGTGAACTTACCTTTTCTCCATGGGGATGGCATTCACAAGAATTTAGTTGACATTTTCATGCATCACCTCTAGGCACTGAAAAAGTATAACCAGACACCGTTGCTAGAAGCATTGCAAAAAGTAAAAGGAGTTTTTTTTTCCCTAAATTTACTGCATTTACATGTCAATATACTCAACTCATACAAAATTGTGGATGTATGAAACATCCTTTGTTCTTAACAGATTAACTGGTTAAGCATTTTGTTGCTCATGTATATGCACTTGAAACAGAGTTGATGTTGCTGGGTTTCATTTCATTCTTGCTGGTGTTATTTCAAGATCCTTTGCAAAAGATGTGTGTTGGCAAGAGCCTAATGCGCTATTGGCTTCCATGTAAGAAAGATTCTTACGTCACATCAACCGCCAAACATTACACCATGAATTTCTTCCCAGGAGATTTTGGCAGGGCAAGACGACACCTATTAGCCGGTGGAGGTGCTGGAGGTGACTACTGCTCCGTTAAGGTATTTCTGATTCAACTTTCTAAATCAAATTTGGTGTTGTCTTGTTGACTGGAAAATATCCAAATGATTCTCCTTTGTTTTATCTTTGTGTTGGCAATCACACATGTTTTCCTAAGTGCAATTACCATTGTCCTAGGAGTTGTGCAGGTAAAATGCAGGAAAGTTGATTACAATTAATTCACAAGATTTGAATTTGTGATCGATGTCCTCTTAACATTATAAGTTTATGAAGTGTGTTTATGCATCTAGATGAAGAGATGGAATAAATGGGAGAGCAAGATGGTAGAAATATTAGACACTTTAGGCATATATATATATATATATATACTTTATAGAGTACTTTGTATTGTGCAGTGTTTAGGATGGAATAAATCATAGATTATATATATATATATACATCTGAACCTCACTATTCAAGAACCAAATTAATAGACATCTCATTATCTAATTAACTGTCAAAAGCCTAAATATCTAAAAACTGGAAAAGTATTAAGAATATATGATCTAAAATTCAGAAGGTGCGAAGTGAAATTTGTAAGTGTCATTTGATCGTTGAAATCTTGTAAAAATATCATTATTTAACTAGCTAGAAATAGCAATGTTTATTCTAGATAGATTGAGAAAAGTGACCAGTTCTGTATCATCACAGGTTAAAACTTACAACATGGATTGGCTCTATTATATATTTAGATCTTGAATTGAGATTTATAGAAATAATTAAAATAATAATTTATTTATCTTTTTTATATAATCCACTATATATTATGTGCAGATCATAACAATATCATGCCCGTGCAATCTTTCAAATTCATCCAGAATTATTACAAAGGTTTTGATAAAGTTGGAGACATAAAGGGTTGGCTGGTAAGAGCACTTTTTCATCATGCATATAAAATTTGAAAGGTCGTAATCACAAACCTTCCAGAAGTAAATTAGGCTTATCTCATTAATAGAAGTTATTGAAAATGTTTTCAGCATGCAGTCTGGAAGCAATTTTGGGGGCCGGTCAACAAAGATGATTACAGTGTGTTGAGGATCAGCTTCATAAACGTAAGAGCAATTGTTCATTTAGAGGACATGATAAGATAACTCTTTTATTAAATCATATGCATGTCGACTTCCCTTTTTATTTTTCTCAGAAGCACTGCAAAACTAATAGGACTTTCAATTTCTACAATTACATGATTCAAACCCTTGAAGTTGATTTTAAGGAAGTAGTTGGTATAAGGTAATTCAATTTTGGTGCCATGTGTGTCAATCAATTAAGTCTCTAATTAGCCACCGTGAAGTGTGAACATATATAACATCTAACATGTCAATGCAGCTTGTATCTCTGGATTGTTGTCATGCTTTTTCTGTCGCTCAATATTGCTGGTACATTCTCTTGCTTAACACAATGTGCTGCTAATTCAATAAAATGCATGATTTGTATTTTAATCCTCTCCTTTTTTTTTTGTTTTCTAAAGGGTACTGATGAACATCTCTCTTTATGCAGGATACCACGCATACTTTGTGATTTCAATTATTCCTTTAATTGTAAGTAAATGTCATGGTGTTTGTGATGACAAGCTGGTACAAGAACAAAAGTTAGTGACGTCAATCGATAACATTACTCTTGCACACAATTTCTGTGTGCAAGTAAAAACAAAAGTACCATCACTAAAAAAGTAAAAATAAAAATCCACAATCCGAAGGAAAATAATAGTGCAACTTCCCCAAAGAGAACAATTTCAAAAATTACATACTGTGATTTACTGTGTGCATGTAAAAAAAGTACCATCAAAGAATAGTGCAGGAACTATTGTTCCCTAAATAAAATTGTAGGTATTTCTTCTATAACATCAAAAAGTACTCAAATATGTGTTATTGGACACATTTTTTGTCTGAATTTGATTAATTTGGTTACAACGTCAAACATACTCAAATTACCTCAATTATATCACTTCTTATATATGTTTTGCAGATTTTGTTGGTGGTTGGTGCAAACTGCAAAATTAGAACACATTATCATAGAGTTGGCACATGATGTTGCATCAAAGCACACAGTGATAGATCAACGTACTCTTGTTGTCAGTCCCTCTGATGAGCATTTCTGGTTTAAGAAACCCAGAGCTATACTCTTCCTGATCCACTTTATCCTATTTAACAATGTATTTCAGATTGCTTACTTCTTCTGGATACTGGTAAGAAAAAAAATCTCCATAGCACACTACATAAATTGTGCAGTAATTAAATGTAACTAATGTTATATGCTGACAATAAACTGTGTTAATCATGTGCAGACGACCCATGGTATTGACTCGTGTTTTATGGACAAGTGTGTCTTCCTTGTTTTGAGACTTGTAATCAGGTAAAAATTCAAATAGAAGTATCTGATCATTTCAATTTTGTAAAACTTAAAAATAATGCTAAATTTATGTGCAATCATTTCCTGAAAAGATAGGTGAGAGGTCGTTATTGCTGCAAATATTTACAATTGTGCTCTTTTTCAGAGGTCATTTCTAAACAGAATGCATAACCTGTTTTATAGGTGAAAATTAGATGACCAGATGCATTAGACAACAAAGAACTGTTTAAAAGGCACCATTAGTACATATGATTAGTTCAACTTTTGAAGCACAATATAAAAAGGTTACTGTACCGAATAGAGATTGCTATCAGGATGTTCAGTTAGATTTTGTTCACACTGTTCCATGTTAGGATTCTGTCGGCTAGGAATTGAATAGGAAAGAAAGAAAGAGGTCAAAAAGAAAAAAAAACAAGTTGCCAGTAAAATAAAATTGAATTAATATCGTCTCTTTTTTTCTTTTTGGAAAAAAAGTAACCATCAAGTTACCTTTTCATAATATTAATTTTTTTTAAAAAAATTAATATTATCTCTCAGTAACAACTGTCAAAAATTGCATACTACATGTAACAACAAATTAGGTTTTGTGATGGGTCTTTTTGGGCCAGTCAGATAGACATCTGCTCTACTTAAATGCATATATAAGAGTTTATTTAATTATTCTGTGCATACACAGATTACAACTAAGATTCCATACATTGGCTCTTAGAGCCGAACAGGACCTTGACTAAAAAGTTTGTATGTTTCTGGTATTTTTCTGTGTTTCGCAGCGTGGTAACACAAGTACTCTGCCGAAATTAATTAATATAAAAATTTCGACCAAAAAAATTTTAATATACAGAATTATTTTATTTTTTTTTTAATAAGAAGAAAGTTCGAACGCGTTTCAGAAGCGAGTATTTGAATTCCCCTCCGTACGCGTTTATAAAACGCGCTCCAACCCTCCCAACGCGTTTTATAAACGCGTACGAAGGGGAGATGCTGTCCACTTTCCTCTCGTTTGTCAGAGCTTCGTACGCGTTTATAAAACGCGTTGGGTGGGTTGGAGCGCGTTTATAAAACGCGTTGGAAGGTATATTATTTAATTTTTAGGAAAAAAAGTACAAGCATGCTCTGATAAAGACTGCAAAAGACATGACAAGATTTGATTTTACAATGTCATTTTTGAACTGCTGAAATTATTTATAAAAGCAGTCATTGTTGAATTAGAATGCACAAACACCCACTACCTCCTTCTTGTTAAAACCTTCAGTACAATGGACAAAGGAAATAGCTCTAACTCAAATAATGATGTTCCAGACTATCGAAGAGCAACCCGCATTGAGTATTGGCCAACTTTCTACCATTACCCTGCCAATAGAAATCAACCAGAAAACGGAGAATACGAGGCAATTTGTCGCTCTTGTTATCGCATTTTGAAATACAACATCCATGAAGACACGACTGAAGAGGGAGACGTGCTCGAGTTAAAAATACACTACCAATGGCACATTAATGGTGGGCCGGAAAGAGAACAGAAGGAGTACCAGGAGCGGCGATGGCGGGAACACGAAAAGAATCTGAACCGACAAAGGCGATATGACTGGTACAAAAAATATTACACAGAACCTCAACCCATCCCCCAACAACAACCGAAACCCTACCTCTCGTCTGAACCAACTCACTGGACTGTTTACGAGAAAATATACAATTTTAATGGAGACCACACAGTGACCTGTACAAGGTGTGCTCAAGTTTTCAATTACAAAGAAAACATATTGCGTGACCACTACCATGAGCACAAACGTCACGACGAGAATGAACAAAGAGCTCGGGACATAGAGACGCAGAGGATTATTAAAGAAAGAAATGAAGAAATGGATCGTAAACAAAAAATTAGGGAAGAAGAGGCAAGGAAAAAAAGGCTCAAAAAATCAGAGCAAAAATTGAGAGAAATGAATAAGAGGGATGAACTTCGACAAATTGCGGCAAGCCGAATGGCAGAGATGGAAAAAGAAGAAACCGAAGCGGCTTTTTGGAACGAAGCCGCTCAATTCGTTGACAACAGTGTTCCGAGTAATCAACAAGAAGATGATGCTGCTTTTTGGAACGAAGTCGCTCAGTTCGCTGACAACACTGGTGCGAGTAATCAACAACAACCGAATGATGAAGATGAGCAACCATGGTGGGATGAAATTCTACAACATGTTGATAGTCAAAATCTCTAAATATTTATATCATTGTAATATTTATGTGTTTTATTATTATGGTTGTTAATGTAATTTAGTTGGAATTGTTAATGCAATGTTTTATTTTTATGGTTGTCTTTTATTTCCTCTATTTTTTGTAGTGCTTTGCACTAAAAGTTGTGGTTTTAATGTGTTGACGTTTAATGGATAAAAGTTGTTGTTTGGAGTATTTCATTTATTGGCGTTTCAATACATAAACGTTTATGTTTCAAGTAGTGCTTTGCACTCCGAATTTTCAAGTCATAATAATACACAAGTCAATCATCACAAGTCATAATAAACAATCCAATAAATACACAAGTCAATCACAAGTCATAAACGAAAAATAGTCAATCAACATCAGTAATACACAAGTCAATCACAAGTCCATAAACGAAAAATAAAATCAACATCAGTAATACACAAGTCCATAAAAAAAACTGTCATCATCAGCAATAAAATCAGTCCATCATCATAACTAATGCCGCCGCCTCCTCCTAGGTCCCGAAGGTGAAAATCTGTCAATCACCTTCACCGCACGCCTATCTCGTCCAGCCGGGGCAGTAACGTCTCCTGAGTCAGTGGACTCTGTATCCCCATCGTCCTCCTCCTGGAGGTCCTCCTGCTGGTCCTGCTGAGCCTCCTGCTGTATGGGCCCAAACTCAACAGGCTGCCCAGCCTCCTGAGGAGTCGCTATAGGGACATAATCACCCTCCTCATCTCCGGCCGTCCGTAGCAATGTGCTGAACGAGTCTGTCCCTCCCATACTACCAGACGGAGTGCCAAATGATGGAATAGAAGAAGGCGTAGGCACTGACGGTACAGTAAATGGGGGAACAGTAAATGCAGGAAAAGAGGAAGGCATACCAAATGGTGCAAAGGAGTACGGTGGAGGATCATGAGGCTGGAAAATGCCAATGGGATCCTGAGAAATGCCAATGGGATCCTGAGAAATACCAGCAAACTGCGAGGTCGATGCTGATGCACTATGCATGGATGGAGTAGGACCTGAGGATGGAAACTGAGTAGGAAAGAACGTGCGTGGTCCTAAAATATCATCTAATCGCCCGGTATTCAGTCGACCATCCTATAATATTAAAAAAAATAATGTGAATATAAATAAATTAGTATCTAAAATTGAAACTTGCATATAAACGAATACTAACCGCATGCATCAGATCCTCCGCCTGAAGGTCTGTGGGTACAGTCGGACGTGCATAAGAAGACTCGTCCCCAGAATCTGGTATGTCCTCAATATTTGTTGGAAGTCCTCGCTGCTCCAACAAATCCTCCAACCTGTAATTTTTAAATTATTGAATTGAAAATGCAAAAAACGCAATCAAAAAATTAAATTATTTAAAATTACCTCAGAGGGATGGAAGCATCATGCAACTGCGAACGACAGTTGGCGAGAATTGCCTTTCCCACCCTTCTGCACCCCTTCTTCACAACCAGTCCCAATGCATGAAGTGCATTCTTCAGCGCAGAGTTGCCCTGCAATTTACGAGAATAATGACATATTGCACAATTCCATTTACCAATCATACATTCCATATTTAAAAAATTAAGATGTACCGTATTGCGAAGTCTGGACCCCATGTTTGTGTACTGCCTCTGAGCAAGAGGCAGCTGCTGAGTGCGCTGGAGACGTGCCTCGGCATCCTCTCGTGGCGTGGGTCTCTCGGAGGCACCGTATCGCCAAAACCATCGGAAGTACCGAAGCGTATCAGTATCAGTCCAGGATCGAGTCTCCAGCTGGCGTGTCTGTAATGCCTCGTCAGTCCACTCAGCATATGCACTCGCAAAAATGGTAGCAAAATCTGGACGATCTCGATAGGTACCGTGCTGGAAACCCAGCAGGTTGTGTGTCACGTCCCAACTCTGTTAAAATAAACACGTTAGTTCTTTACTCTAATTAAATTGAAGTTGATCGTATGATAAATCAGAAAAATATAGCAAACGTACCACAGGTAGTGGAGGAGGAGTAAACTGGTACAGCCCAAACTGATGCCTACAACGGTCGGGGTAGTAGTAGGCAACAATGTGGTAGAAAATGAGCGGCAACCGAACATGCTCCGCTATGGAACCCTGCTGTGCTACCCGTGGCATAAGAGCTCTGTCGAGTACGTACGGAAACCAGTTGACGTCTTCAACGTTCAACACGGCTAGGTAGTCCCGTGCGTTCTCCACTGCCCCGCGGTGCTGGCTCCGTGAGAAAGACCGAGCTTCGCCCCATTTCCTGAAAATTTTGAAGGTTAGGATTGATGTGTTGTAATTTGCATAATATTATTGAAAAATTATTATAAGTTATTACCTGCCATACGGCACACATGAATCTAGGTCAGGCTGTCCTAATCCACCGATAGGAGCAACCTCTGGGCGACAAACAGGGAGGTATGACCATGCCCAAAACAATAGTAGCATCCAAGGTCCCGTCACAACCTTGAAACGCATGGAGGCACGGTCCAAAGCACGATATAGACAAGCAAGCGTGGCACCTCCCCAATTGAAGTCCGGAACTTCATTCAAATTGCCCTGCATTTAAATTAAACAACGCATTGAAAAAAAAATAATTTCAACATTGAAAATAACAAAATTAAATTGCAACATTCAAAATAATTTCAACATTTCAGTGTATTAACAAAAGTATTATGTGTTAACAAATACTAATTGAATTCTACTATTTTCGTAAAGAAAAAAAAATTATTTAAGTTAAGAAAATTATACCGATACGAGCTCTAAAAAGTATGCTGGGACGGAATTCTGAGAAATATCGGGAAACATCAACGTCCCAAATAGCTCTAGAGCCACTGCACGCGTATATCGGTCTAACTCCTCACCAGGAGCATCTGCCGGTGGCGCCACCCCGCAATTTTGTCGCAACCATTTCAACTTGATGTTGTTGCCCACAACAACATTGCCCCTGCATTGTACAAATTTAGAATAATCAATACAAGTAAGCAATGCATATATTGAATATGCAAAATCAATATTGCATTCGTATTTTTTTCACTTACTCCCTGCTACTCCTTTCTCGGTGCCACTCTCCCAAATCTTCATGAGGATAAAGATTTGCACGAATCTTTTCCTCCCAGGGCCCTCTCGTATTCGATCTAACTGGAATGCCAGTCGAGCGCAAACCATATAAGAAGGCAACATCCTGGTAACAATTACAAAATACGTTAATATTACGAAAATATAACATTTAATATTACGAAAATTAATATTCAAATTTGAATTTTAAATATAAAGTTTAAATTAATGTTAGAATTAATTGTGAAAATTAATAAAAAATTATATGTTAGAATTAATTGTGATAATTAATACGAAAATTATATTAAAAAAAAAATAATATCAAGTTTAAATAAATTACTTGTAGAGTAACGGTCATCTCTCCAACGGGAAAATGGAAAGTATGCGTCTCTGGACGCCAAAACTCGACCATTGCCTTCAGTAATGGCATGTCGATGTTGACATGCTTCACCTTCATAATGTGACTGAGCCCCAGTTTGATCAGCCTTCCCTCAATCCGTTCGTCCACCTTAATTGTTCGCTTGTGCGATCTCAACTCCAAATGTTTTTCACGCTGCAATTTTTAATACAATTTTTAAGTATTTACAAGCATTTAAAATAAATACAATTTATAATACAATTTATAATAAGCATCTTCGATTAATTTTTTATTACAAATTATAATAAACATTTAATATACAATTTATAAGTCTATTAAGAAATCTAAATTATTAAATAAAAAAAATATAAATTAACATAAAAAAATCTATTACCTCCTCAAAAGACAAACCAACGAGATGGTCGTTATCCGTAACGAACAAAACCTGTTGGTTTTCTGCGTTGGCCGGTTGCACAGGTGGAATGACATTTTGCGCGCTCGGACGGGCTGCGCGACGCCTACGTCTTTTTGGCCGCTGGGTGGAGGCTGCTTCGGTGGGGGGTGCTTCGGTGGGAGGTGGTGAAGCACCAGAAGGACCAGCCTCATCTTCTGCTGAACTCATCTGATTCAAATAATATAAGAACAACAATTTAAAACAAAAATTAATGTAATAATTTTTTAGCTAATTGGACAAAAAACGAACAA
The DNA here is from genome assembly GCA_028095005.1 of Rhynchospora pubera. Taxonomy (NCBI): domain Eukaryota; kingdom Viridiplantae; phylum Streptophyta; class Magnoliopsida; order Poales; family Cyperaceae; genus Rhynchospora; species Rhynchospora pubera. Next base: position 152,339,834 of record CM051462.1, on the reverse strand, counting down.
AACCAAAATTTTTTTTCTATATAATTGACATTTTTACAATAATTACTTTTGCATACAATTTCCACTAATTCCATACAATTTACTAAAATTTCGACTAATTTCCATTCAATTTGCATACGAATTACAGTAATTTGATAATAAATTCCTACACAATTTCCATACAAATTCCACTAAATTCCGTAAAAATTCCATGAACATTTTACTAAAATGTCCAATAATATTTCCAATAATTCCATACAATTTATGTTACTAAAATTGTGTACTCACTTTATTAAAATGTCCAATTTCCATACAAATTCCATACAAATTTCCATACAAATTTCCACAATTTCCACAATTTCCATAATAATCCATACAAATAGGTAAATGCACAATTTCCATAATCATCCATACAATTTCAATAATTTCCATAACAATTTTCCACAATTTCCAAAATTTCCATAATCATCCATACAATTTCCACAATTTCCATACAAATTTCAATAATAATCCACAATAATAATCCACTAATTTCCACAATTTCAATAATATCCATAATTTTCAGTAAATGCAAAATCAAAACCTCGATATCGGCGTACGTTGTCTTTCGAACTCCTCTTCTCTTCGCACGGTAACCACCTCCGGCGAACTCTACTCTTTCTCCGGCCGCAACTTTCTTTCTCTTCGCCCTTCTCTTCTTCTCTTCTCCCTTCTCTTCTCTCTTCTTCCTTCTCTTCTCCCTTCTCTTCTCTTCTCTCTTTTTTTCTTTTTCTCTTTCTCTGGACTGACTGAAGCGACGAAGAAAGGAAAAAAAACGGTCAGAACTGGTTTTCGAAAAATTACCACCTTCCTACGCGTTTATAAAACGCGCTCCAGGGCTCCGAACGCGTTTTATAAACGCGTACGAAGGTGTCAGCTCCTCAAAAGGCGTAACTGAAGGGGCGAACTTATCTCTCCCTCGTACGCGTTTATAAAACGCGTTCGGAGGGCTGGAGCGCGTTTTATAAACGCGTACGGAGGGGAATTCGAATGCTCGCTTCTGAAACGCGTTGGAACTTTCTTCTTATTAAAAAAAAAATAAATAATTCTGTATATTAAAATTTTTTGTGTATTAATTTTTATATTAATTAATTTCTGAGTACTCTGCAGCTATAGTACATTACCTCTGTACGCAATTATTTCTCATGTAAGTGAATGAAAATCTCTTTTATGGAAACATGTTTCAAATCAGCATGTAACACAGAACACTTTTTTCCAGTCAAGTCATTAGGTAGAAATAACCATTTTTTTCACGAGCCTGAGAAAAGGCTCGAAGAATCTCCAAGACCTTTTACTTGGTTATACATACCTTTTGCAATAAATAAGGAAAAAAATGTGCAATAAATAATGAAAAAAATGTGTCCAAATTTTAAGTAACCAGTCATTTAAATAAAGTGGTAACCCCACTTACTGTTATTCACTTGCAACAGACTCATTGCAGAAATCTAAACTTTTTGTCAGTAAATCAAAACAATTTATTTCATATTATTTATTTTGATGTAGATGGGAAGCTCATTTAATCCAGTCATTTTTAATGAGCCGGTGCGAGACATTATTTTTAGCTGGATGAAGTGCGAGAAACCCCAAGAAAAAGGCCACTGAAATAGGGAAGAATTCTACTGTTAGCCATGACATTCAGTTGAGCATTCTTGCATAGGAAAAAGCCAGAACAACAGATACTATCAGTTAAAAGGACAGTAAAATTTATGTGATAATAATTTGTATCCGGATTTTTCACTGTTGCTATATCGTATTCTGAGAAGAAATGCTGTACACTTGATTTGATTAAACTCTTGCTTTTGTGGAAAATGGATAATTTTTTGTTAGTCCATGTTCAAACGGTCCCTCCAACTTGTTTAAATGATTCCCTATTGCTAAAGAACTATAAATCCACAAAAGAACTCGTCCAAGTTTGACTCTATGTTGCCGGCCGCACCTTTTTTTTACAATGAAATTATAGAAACCAGACCCAAACAACCAGGGAGAGAGGTAGCAAAAAAATTTAAAAGGGGTACATGCGAGTTTTATTATTTGGGAGGTGCAAATTTTATTATTTGGAAAAGGGCAAATTGTTAGACATAAATAATTACATCAAAATTAGCTCAATACTTGCACAAAATTTATAAATCAAAGGGGGGGGGGGTGCAAAGCCCTCTTCTGCCCTCCCCCACCCACCTCCAACGGCTACAAACGAGTATAAACAATTGATTTTTGTTTTTACATAAAATCATACAAAATGTACAGCTTGCAAGGTCAGATTCCCCATCATTGGTTCCATTCTTGACTCCAATGATGAGGTATCTCACACTATTAAATAAATTTTATGATTTGGAATTATCGTTGGTTGGGATTCTTAAAGCGGAGACTCTTACTTTCTGAATTGTTGTCCAATAAAAAAACTATTCTATATTTGTAGGGATTCAAGCAAAAGAATAAATTTAACTTCTAAGTGGATTAAATGAAATTAAATTTAACCCTCAATCTTAAAAGTTCCGTCAGTAAAATAGTCGAAGTTAATTAATTAATTTTCCATTGCTCGAGTTTGAAAACTGATTAATTTTCTTTCGCTTAAGTTGATTTTTTTTTTTATAACTTCTATTCTCATTATAATTAAATGATTATCAAATTGATCAGTTTTGATAAACAATCTATTTCAAGTCTTCAAAAACTAAAAAGTATATCTGCATTTCGTTTTGTTGGGATTAATTTCGGGCACAATCGGTACAATTAGTCGATTGTAGTATATTAATATTTGGAAAAAGCATCATGCCAATAAAATAATCGAATTCCGTTTTCAAGTATACCTATTTCGAAATTCATAAGATATGTATTTAACATATTATATCTTCGGTCATAATTGTGAACCATATATAAAGATATATTTACAGTAATCGATAAAAAATGCTGAAATCCAATATGTAAAACGGATGAGATCCTTCTCCACGGCTGTTTTCATATTCCAAAGTTTCAAATTACTGATTTGAATCATTCGACTTGATATTTATATTAAAAATTTATATTTTTCTATTCTTTATACTATTAATTTAGTATTTTTAAAAAACGTTGTTGTTGAAGTGTTCATATTTCTTTAATGGATTGTCGAAAAAGTTTAAAATTATATAAACTTTGATAAGTTATCAATATGAAAATTACATCAGACAATTCGAATTGGCCGTTTAAAACATCAAACGCTAGAACAGTCGTTAGGACATACTCATCTGTCCTACACGTCAGACTTTAGCAATTCATTTTATTTAAAGAAATACATATAAAAAAAGTTTATAAATAATTAAATATATTTACTTACATTTGACAAAGAACAGCATTAGAGTCGATAGGGTGAAAATATTGAAACAAGCCAAATCAGTAAATCACTTATAAAAAAAATAAAGCGTCAGCCGACCTAATTTTTTATTTTTAATTTTCAGGTTGGTACTTGGTACCCAAATAAATCAATTTACATTTATATACTCATTAAATACGCTCACCTTTTGTGTACCAAGCTGTACAGTGTCCACAAGGCTCCTGCCATTGCGCCAGAGAAAGAGAATCCACTCCTTCCTTCCATCCACAGAACTACAACTACACACAAACACAAACACAAACACAGACACAGACAGAAAAGAGACGAGGGTTTCAATGTCAGAGGAGAATCGGAGGAGCGGACTCTCGGTGCCTGCGCTGAGATCCTCCGATGACCGCAAGTCGCCTTCTTCCACCTCCTCCGCCGCCTCTCCGGCCGCTCCGGCGGCGCCCGACCTGAAGATAACGCTCAAGAGCGCTGACATGAAGGACGAGATGCGGCAGGAAGCCTTCGACTGCGCACGAGCTGTAATTGTTTTTTGTCTATTGTTCCTCCTTTTATGCGATTTTTATTTCGAATTGTTACTGTTTGTTTTGCTTGTGATTGATTATCTAATCTGAACAAATCTTTGGTACCAATTACAAGTTAAACCCAATTTTTAGTGGAGAATGAAAGATTGGATGAAAATAAGACTCAATTACTTTTGAAACATTCAGTTTGTAATGCTGTACATCCAAAAAAGAGAAACATTTGTTAGTATGCTCTGGTACCAATAAGTGGGAAAACTGTAAATATATACCCCAAATGCAATTGGTTGCTACTTGCTAGTACTAGGTTTCATTTGCAATGGAGAAATTCTAATTATCTACCTTTTTTTTTAATTTGATTTTGAAGGCTTTTGATAAGCATACAGTGGAAAAGGAGATAGCGGAGTATATAAAAAAGGAGTTTGACAAGCGGCACGGACCCACCTGGCATTGCATTGTTGGCAAAAATTTTGGTATAGCTCTATGACTTCTTTGTTTAATTTTAAACCTAGTTTTGCATATCAGTATATCAAGTTTACTGTTTTACATTATTGAGAGTAAAGTGCATTGTTTACTGCTTTTCAAAAACAAAAAAAAAAAGGGAAAAGGGAAAAAGGGATGTGCCTTTTGCTTTACTGATTAGATCCTTTCAGCCTTTATATAATTGATGATGATGTCCCTTGTTGTTTAGCCATATTTGCCATTATTCATAGATTGATTGAATACCTTTCACACGGTTCCTTCATTGTTGTTTGATTTTTCACTTTGCGGATCACAATTGACATTTTCTGATTCTCACTTTGCAACTTCTGGTTAATCCTTGCTAAGACAGAAATTCTCCTGCTAGCCCTCTGATAAGTTTCTATTCTTCAATTTATCAATGGGTTGATTGATTAATATAGATGAGACTTAAAGACTGATCAGATCAATTTATAACTACTCCCCATGTATAATAAGGTATATAATGTATGTGTTGACTACTTGTGCTTCTACAGCATGTATCATATTAGGTTAATCCTGTAAGGTGGTACTAGCTTGCTGGTAATCAATACCACTTTCAGGCTTTCACTGTTTCCTAACAATTATATGTTTTAGATTAACCCAATTCATAACAAAACATAATTAACAATGAACAACAAAAATTACTTGTTATTGCAGACATATTTGTTGATCACACTTTAGTTTGGTTTCATAATCTCAAGTAATAATTACAATGTTTTTGTTTAAATTCTCACAGGCTCTTATGTCACACATGAGACGAATTTTTTCGTATACTTTTACATAGACTCGAAGGCGGTATTACTTTTCAAATCAGGCTGATATCTGAGCTATATTAATTCCCAAATGCTGAAAAAATTTTAATTTTGTTGTACTGGAGATTCTGTCTCAGTTGCTAGTAATGTTTGTTCACCATTTTCTGTGCTATGATTAGGTTGTAATTTTTTATTGTTATGCTTGTGTAATTTATTGACTGTCTATGGAGCTTCTGAATGGATCATTTTTTAATACCCCGCTATGGGTGCAACATAACAAGGAAATTTTTTTCGTTTTGAGGCTAAACATATTTAAATAAGTAAAACTTGAAAAAACAAAAAAGAAAATTCAAATTCGGGGCAGATCGTAATTTGGATGTCAAATTTGGATCCGATCCTAACAGGATCCAAATATGAATATAGTAGAATGTTACAAGATTCATATTTATCATTACCTAAAACGTGCCTACGGGCTTCTCCTCAAAAAAAAAAAAAAAAAAAAAACCTAAAACGTTTAGTTTGATTCAGATCATAGTTTGAATTTAATTTAAAAATAACGCAGTACACTGTACATACAGTACATGAATGAATTTACATTCATTTGCCTTCTAAATATCAAAATTGCAAGTTGGATTTGAGCTCTTCATTTTAAGCTGAATTGGAGAGAGCTATTTTATGCATGAGAACAATGAAATTACAATGGTTATTTTATTTATTTATTTATTTATATTCAATTTCATAAGGGATTTGTGTGTAGATGTAATAGCAAGATCTAAATAAAGAATCAATGAGAATGGTAGATCACCTTCCATGATTCATATCCAAATCCAATAAGTTATTGGATATATTTTTGGAATATACATGTGAATTCATTTATATGGTTCGTATCATATTATCAGATTATGGATATCAATTGACAGTCGCCTTGAGCATAATTAACCGTGAATTGGCCAGCTTTGTCGGAGCATGAAAAACTCCCATGGTATAGTATGTATAATGTATAAGGTGGAAAATTTATTATATTGAAAATAATTTTTCTTTTAGAAAATGAAGAATAAAATTTACCAAGTGCGTCTATTAGGAAAATAATACCATTTGTTCGAGGAAACATTGAGGTAAGGAGTGTATGCATCTATTTATTGTGTCAGTGACGTTCAACATGGGTATTCAGTCTTTTTTTTCGGTTGAGAAAAAAACGCTAAAAAGGAAAAGGTTTCCACTTGATGTATCTTTATTCTTACCATAATAATAGACTGCACATAAAAAAGTGAATTTTTAGGGTTATGTTTGAATGGATAGGTGATGAGTGGATTTTATATGCATATTCAGGTACTATTTTGTCTCCAAACTAAATTAATTATCTTGAGTTTACATAGTTTACATAGTTTAGGTTAGTTTAATTAGAGTTTTGTGTCAAGAATAAGTTACTACCATATTTTCTAGTTTTATTGCAGATTCGGTACAAAAAATGACTTGGATAAGTCCATGAACTTGACGAGATCATTCTAAGCTTTCCAACGGATCTTGAATCACCTCAAACGGAGTTCGGATGAAGGAGATATGCCCAAAAAACTGACAGGACGCAGTGCTCACATTTTCCGACGACCCGCTGAAAGCCTGAAAGTCCCTGCGACCCGCTAGACCTGGAACTGCCAGATTTATCAGAATTGCCCGATTTAGCAGTTCTATGTTTGGACGACGGTTTCTACCGACTCCAGGTGCATCCAGAACACGTCTTCAGTTATTTTCGGCATTTCTACACCTTCCCAATACCTATTAAAGACCAATTTGAGGAGGTTTTGAGGAGGAACAAGAGAGAGACCAAATCCAAGGTCAAGGTAGGTTTAGATATTGAGTTATTTGAGAGTTAAGTCTCAAGTCCAGATCGTGGCAGCGCCAAACAAGTTGATTGCGACAACAAGAGACGTGTTTGATAGGAGATTTCGACACGCAAGAGCAATTGGTTGTAATCTTTCCTTATTCTCATTTTCTCTTGTGTTTGTATGATGTTTTTAGTTGTTGATTGTTTGTTCTAGGGCTATGGTTGTAAACTCGAATTCTTAGTTGTTGATTGCATGTTTATTTAGTTTATTTGATATCTTTGTGTTTTATACCTTACTTGAATTGCTTGAATTGATTATGCCATGATTGTCTAAATAGATTTGTTTACACCCGTTAAGTAGAGCTCGCTTAATTGCTAGGTGGTTAAGTCCAAACGAACTTAGATTATTATGCATGATTATGATTAACATGAAGGTTTTAAACTGAAAGGTTAAACCATGACTAATTAACGAAAGTTAGGTTCTTTCCAAAAGCGAAAGCTTAAGGATTTCATTGGTTAGAAAGGTATTAACTTGTAGAAACTAGACCAAAAAACGATAGTTGAAATCTAGGTTCAATACGAGAAAAAATGAGTTAATTAATTGATAACCAGACCTAAAACAAGAGTTTGATCTAGGAACCTTAATTAAGCCATTATCCCTACACAATTATCAACTAAATTAAGTCAATTTGCATTCACATCGCTAATCCTAGCGGGCCGTTGAGTGAACCAGCGATGTTGTCTATACCCGCCAAGTAGCCAGCGACCAGTCTAATAGGTTAGCGACCTAAGTTCTTTTAGCTGGCCGCTACGAGAGTCAGCAGGCCGCTGAAACTGGGACTAAGAAGAAGTGTTAGCAACCAAGAACCCTAGAATTACGTGACTTGTTGAATCTCTCTCATTAATTCTTGTTTTGACATTGAAACTAGACTTAGGATTTAGACCAACCTGCAACCCTTAATTCACATAAGAGTTGAACTGTCTAGCTAGTTCAGTAAAGTAAAAGACTAATATTCTAACACCGTCCATGTGAATTTGACCATCAAGCTGTTCTACAAACGATTAGACATGAGATTTTTATTTTGAGACATGGTGTCACCTTTCGATCAATAGGAATAAGGGTCGGGAGTAAATAGCTATTTCTCTATTAAGGTACAATCCAAGCAGCTTAGATTAAGGGTTTACTCCGGTTCGGAGACAGATTAATTAATCTGACAAAACGGTAGAATAAGAGAGAGAGATTAAGAATTAAAAAGAGAAAAAAGACCACGACACATTATTTATTTCTTGCATCATATAAACAAAAAACTTTAATCTGAGATTAAGTTTATTCTTAAGAAATAAGAATTTACGATTAAGAATTTTAATAAAAAATTGATTAGTGCCATCGCTAGAAATGCCATCGGTAAGCCAACGATCTCCCCTCACCCAACGCATCTTTTTCTCATCCAACGCATTTTATCTCGTACGTAAATGTTTAGTTGGATCATTATAAATGTTCAGTTAGTTGCAATAAAAAATATAAATGTTATCCGCAAAAATGTTAATTTGGATAAGTATAAGTGTTTAGTTTAGCAAGAACAAATGTTCAGTTTCGTAAGTGCAAATGTTCAAGTTATTACATATAAATGTTCAGTTTATTAAGTACTACTTTTAGTTTTTTTAATAGGTGCATGTCAAGTGAAGGGGTTACGAATCGAAAAAAATTAGAAGGGATCATGAACCGATCTAGTTCAAATAAACACATTTGATTATTAAAATGAACATTTGTAACAAATAACAGTGATGGCGCGAGATGATTTTTTTTAGCGATGACACTTATCATTCCTAATTTTAATCCTGGATAACTAATCCTATCCTTAATCTCATATGTAGGGCTGAAAACGGAAGTCGTTTTAACCGTTTTTCGTTTCGTTTCGTTTGGATAAAACGGTTAACGAAATAACAAAACAATTTCGTTTGGTTGGACGAAACGATTAACGAAACAGTTTCGTCCATGTGTAAATCACGAAAATTTCGTCAATTTCGATCGTTTCGTCTGGACGAAACGATCAACAAAATAAAAAATCTGTTTCGTCACATATGACGAAACGATCGACGCAACAGTTCGTTTGCGCCATCGTCTCGATCATTTTGCAGCCCTACTCATATGATCGAAACAGAGCCCTATTGTTTAATCAATAATATAAATCTGTTTCAAACTTGTCAACATTTAAGCCCAAAAAAGCCCATGAAAGGGGCCCAGCTCAATATATTTCTCTGTAGGAGCCGTTTAACAAAGCCCACCAAGTATTACCAAGTGTAAATTATTTGCATCCGACCCATTTCAGCAACCCTAATAAATAGCACCGAATTGAAATACACCAAAGATTTCCTCCATAAACCCTAGAGAACCGCCGCCGCGCAGCTGTTACCCCAAGCCTCTCGTCGCCATGGTACTTCCTTCTTTCTCTCTTCTCGTGAAATCGAGACTTCGATCTCGGAACCCAAGTACCCAACTCGAAGCAACCTAAAATCTGAAATCTGATTGCATGTTGCTGATGTTTTTAGGGTATCGATTTGAAAGCTGGAGGAAGGAGCAAGAAGACAAGCCGCACGGCGCCTAAATCCGACGATGTGTATCTCAAGCTGCTCGTCAAGGTGAGATGGGTTTGCATTTTGTCATTATGAATCTGATTTTGATTCATAGAGCTGATTTGGTTTGTGTTTTTGTGAACAATAGCTGTACAGGTTCTTGGTGCGTAGAACTGACAGTAAGGTGAACACGATGATTTTGAAGAGGCTGTTCATGAGCAAGACCAACAGGCCGCCGCTCTCTCTCCGGAGGCTTATCAAGTTCATGACTGGCAAGGATCAGGTTTGTGAGTTTGATCTCTCCAAATTGCATTCCTTGAGTTAGATCAGTTCATTTCTGAAATAGTAGTGAATGGTTTAATTTGGTAAATACTAAATAGCATGTATGCTGTCCAGAACTGGTAGTTTGAGCTTTGAGCTAACTGAGCATTGAATTTCTGTGAGATTTTGTCTCTACTGTTCCATATAATAGCTGGTTTTTGTTATATTGTTACCAATGATCTTGTATATTCTGGTAAAATATCTCTAGGTTGATTTCCTTAATTGATCTTTTGTTCACTCAATTTGGTTACAGCCATAGTTGTATAAATTCTGTTAACACATAGTTTTAGTTAGAACAAATAGTTGCTGGTAGAAACAAATAATAATATGCTTTGAGGTCTTAATTGTATTTTTCTTTTTCCATTTCCCTACTGTAAGATTCTTTTGCTTTATTGTTTTATTAAAGTTCATTTGCTATATTGCTTATTATTTTTTGAGGTCATGTCCTTCCTTTTTGTTTGTCAATCTTAATTATCATTCGGTTCTTAATGATTCTCGAATTGGCTTTGCAGGAAGGTAAGATTGCTGTCATTGTGGGAACAGTGACTGATGACAAGCGTGTGTATGAGGTGCCAGCAATGAAGGTGACTGCTCTGAGGTTCACCGAGACAGCACGGGCTCGCATTGAAAAGGCTGGTGGTCAATGCCTAACCTTTGACCAGCTCGCCCTTCTCTCCCCACTTGGAAAGGATGCTGTAAGTTTCTTCCTCCACATTATGTACTGATATTGAAAAAACTGATGACAAGAGTGTGTATGGTTGTACTGTTCTGACCCAGTATTCATCTGATGAGTACTTCGCTGCCGAACAATTGTATGGTACTTACCAATTTTTTCATTTCATTTTGTTTTATAAGTGATGCTTTATCCAGTTGTATACTTCCTGAAGTTTAGTCTGGGTTGCCTGCCCAACAATTTAATTTAGTCCTTACCTGAAAAGGAATATCACACAGCTCTGGAATATTTTCCAAGTGTTTCCAATTAGGGACAAGTATTTTAGACAGTCTGTTATACCTTGTTTGTCCCAACAAACTAGATTTTCATTGTTTTTCATGTATTTTATGCTTTACCTTAATTCCAGATTCTTCTGAGGGGACCAAAGAATGCTAGGGAGGCTGTTAGGCACTTTGGGCCAGCACCAGGTGTCCCACACAGCCACACCAAGCCATATGTCAGGTCCAAGGGAAGGAAATTTGAGAGGGCTCGTGGCCGTAGAAACAGCAGGGGTTTCAGAGTCTAAGCCCTTTTTCTGTCAATCAAATTTTATATTTACTCATCTCATCGTACTGTTGTTGGTGAATTAGAAGTTATCGTTGTTAGTTGAGGAGTTTCACTTTGAATTCAATCTTTTCTTGTTATGAGATTTTTGTTCAGGTGTTTTGAGTACTGGTACATGCATGCCATATGCAATCAAGTATTATGGTTTTTGGCTTTTTGTTAGTCATCTATTCAATCATTGTATTATTTCTGCGATTTATCTGTTTGATTTATATTGAAACTGATTGACGACCCTACACCTATCAAAATGTACCAGCGAAGGTTGGCAAATCAAAGTTTCAGACGTACAATAAAATAATTCCGAAGGAATTCTGGCATGTACCTTGCGATCTTTGTTAATTGGAAATATGCCCCTTCAATCTTTAATTAAAAATCTCTTTCTGGAATTAAAATGTGCTAAGAACTATGCAATTATTTAATACAGAATGGTAAACGAGATACATATTACATTTTTTGAATTGAATTGGCAAATGTAGACACAAGCAGAGTTTTATACAAGTAAATACCCTAACTACTTGTAATTATCTTTTCATACGGTAACTGCTTGAAACCTTCTAAGTGTACATTTAATGACAAAATTGAAAAAAAAAAAAAACCACAAGCAGAGCTAATTAAACCAGCAGCCTTCCAGAGCCTCCACTGGTGGCTCAGCTACTGTCACATTACCCATCGGATACTGGTACAATCCTGCTGCACTATCATAACCAACCTCCGTTCCATGATTTGTACCAACAATTCCTGTAAAACTAGGCATGAAAGTATTTGGTTGTTCGTTTGTGTCGAAGTATGGGTGGAAATCATGTGCCGCATTTAAAGCGTGCAACGACTGAAGATCGGCTGGCAGAGGCGAGGAATCAATTTCATTTGGGAAGTTGACCTTGGCTTTGTTTCCACGGATCACACGTGCTGCACGGTCGTATGCACGAGCAGCTTCCTCGGCTGTCGAGAAGGTGCCAAGCCATACACGGACGCCTTTCTTTGGGTCACGAATCTCAGCTGCCCATTTTCCCCATGGCCTACGTCGGATCCCCCTATACTGTGTCTTACGCTCTCGTTTCTTTGGAACTAGCGAGGAAAATAAAATATTTGAGTTAGCCCTTCAGGCAAATAGTTTCGACATGGGATGATGCAAGCCTTTTTATTGATGTGAAATTGGTACAAGTATTTCAAACATTTAATTTCCTTTTCATTATTTCTTTTTGTTCTAGAAAAGTAGTTCAAACTGAAGTTTTTAGAAGTTTAAACCTAGCATGTCATTCTTTTTTATAATACCGAAGGTAATCCTGAAACAATTCTTATGGTTCGTTAGGCAATGAGTAATTACTAGCTTGAAGTTTTGAATCTGAAAGTTAGAAGGTAAAAGGATCCACAATATTTCTGGTATTAGAAGTTCCTTCACAAGTGTGAATCAGAGACATCACAATGTTCATGGTAAAAATATAATTAACATGACAATCGAATGGCATATAAACCTTCTGGGGATGGAGCCAAGCAAGGTTGAAAACTGCTATTGCTAGTGGTGGCGACATCAGGCCAAATGTCGGCAGCCGACACCTGATTCTGAGACCGCTTCCTCTGAGGAATGAACTCCGATATGATGGCCCCGCCACACATTGCTCTTTGTTTCTTCTTCTAGAAAGGAGATAGTTGTTTCAACTTTGAAGATAAGTTTAGCCTTAGGTTGAGACTTGTTACAGGTATTATATAGACATGAGACTCTTCAAAAGTTCACATTTGTATAATATATTTTGGGAGGATTCTCTGATTGGCAAAAGAAAAAGGAATGTTTAACCTCGGATCTACTGGCTGATTCCTTTGTTTGAATTTCTGTGGGACAGATCCGTGGGTACCTTGTTTGGGCTAGATTGAGTGCTTCACTAGAATCACCTTTTATTATCCGCACAGGCTTTTAATCGTCCGATCTAAAATTCTCATCAAGATTCGGATATGGCTTAAAACGATTACAATATTCACTCTTTCAAAGTATGAGTAGCCTAAGCAAACTTTATTATTATTATTATTTGATATCTACAATATTTATTTTTCCCTGTCTCACCAAATTGGTTACCTTGAACCTTAGAAACAGAAAAATAAATAAATAAATAAGACCAAAAAAATATAATATTGATGATAAATTCGTTACTTCGCTATATGTAGTTGATATTGATGCTTCTGCAATATTCATACGTTCAGTATATTAGATTTGGGCGTGTGCAATTTATAATAAATAACTTAAACATATAGATATGATTTATGTATACGTATTTTTTTATTAAGTTACATGTTATTTTCATCCATCCTGACTATTATTTCATATATCATTTTAATTATTTATATGCATATTTTATTTAAAAAAATGAAGCTAGACTTGCATATAAGTAAATCTAGCGTGCGAAAAGCATGTTTAAACCTCTCACATTTATGTAACGCAACACTCAACTATCTGAAGAGAAATGAAATTACATTGGATATGACTTATGAGTTCATCTTTGACTAATTAAGCTAATACACTCGTTGGAATCAGACTGCGAAAGGTACGTAATAAAGAAAATAAATGAGGTTAGTTATGGACGTGTTTTTAGCCATTTAATTGATAAACCTCTCAAATTTTGTTTCACCTAATTTAGTAATTGTAGATTAATTCATTGTTAAATCTTGATTACTGAAAATATTTACGAATTAATAAATGAGAGCTGGTAAAGTGTACTTACAAGCAATTTAAATTAATAATAAGTTGGACTGTTTTCATGTTTTGTCCAGGCACACCATTTTGAAAGCCCCTGGTTTTCTAGTTGCGTAGTCACAAAGGTCAAATCGGGTCCAACCGTACTGAATGGACCTAATTTAGATTTGGATTTGTACTGGTCTTAAAAATTTTGCGCCGACTTGGTATGCGCGTTTGCGTCAATAGATTTTCTAGAATTGTTTCATTGCGTCAACGGAAATTGAAAATATTGTGGGTAGACAAGTGTGCAACTAGCCAACTACAAACAAACCCACTACTAAGTAGGAAGCCACTCTATTGCAAGAGGTCTAGCTCAGCTTTTGTACCACACTGCACTGAAATTGTTCTAGCGCGAAATCCGAATTTTTTTTTGTATTAATAGTTTAATACAATTCTGATGTGTCAGAATATAAATTACGCATGAATTTTTTATGCAAGCTCAAAATAAATTATTTAAATCTATAAGTCAAGATTAAATATGAATTTTATATGAAGTGATGTATTATGTTAAATATAAAACAAATTCTACAATTAATCAATTTTATATATGGGCTCAAGTATAATCCATTCATTCAGAATGATTAACGATTATTATATGATTAATCAGATCTTAAATCAGATTTGAAAAATCGATCCAGGACAGAATTTTCCTAAATATAAACGATGCACAAATTTAAATTTATATATACTTGCTACTTTATTACGTGTTAAAATTCCTAAGAACAATAAAGCAACATATAGATGGATTTCATTTAATAATAGTCAGCAAAGTTCATATGGCTTGTCAGTTCAGCCAATTGAGGAATAGTAATTACTCATCTCTATGACAATTTTTTTTAAACTCCTGTTGTTTTGTAATAAAACTTGTTTGAAACTTGGAAGAATTAGAAGGTGACAATGTCTTCATCAAAGCAGATTCTATTGTATAAAAATTATATTCACTATATCATATATTGTTATGATGACAGAGATTATATGGCATGCGAATTTGATCGCTTAATGAGAATTTTGGCAAATTTAAAAATCATACCTCTCTGAAAAATTACATTTTATGTGCAAACGAACTGGATTAAACAGCCAAAATCACTTACTAGAGAATCTGATATAAATAATTATCGCAACATTGTGTACGGTGTTTTGCGTAGTCAATTAAGTTGTTAAGATAATTGACAGATGATGTGTCATCTTATTTAATGCACATTATAGGTAAGGAATCAATCTTCTCGTTGACAAAATAAAATTTTGTGTTCACTATTTATTCATGTGTAGACTGAAAAAGACAATAACGTTCAAGCTTATTTTGGTTTTCTTAAAAAAATGATTTTTTTTTTGTTAGATTAAAATGAAGGGGGTAAAAAAACTCCGGTTTCAAAGTTTGGCAATATAATAATAATATTCCCAATTAGGAAAAATATTGGAATGTCAATTTTCTCAAGATTGACCAGGCAACTTGTATATATCAAATCTAATAGCTGGCATATGAATGAGGTACAGCATGTTCCTTTGTGTATCAAATGTGGAACATTCAAACATCAGAAATTTACATTTGGACGTTTCAACGTAATATATTATCAACTTTATCTTGTACGTGTGGCTAACACATTCAGTTGAATTCATTAAAAACAAAATTAGGAAATTATAATGCTGATGTCTGATCATAAGGTTGTATATTATTTAATCAGAACTAGAAACGTGAAACAAGAAAAAGTTTTGCTACTATTTTACTATGTAGATTGTAGAATGATTATATTTTCTTTCGTGGGATGTACATTTTCTATCGAAGCTGTGTTTGGATATAGGAAGAAGAAAGAAGAAGAAGGAAGAAGGAAGAAAAAAAATTATAAATAATTCAAACTCTTCACAAAGTTACACACTTCCCAATATTTCTTCCCACTTCTTCCTTTCTTCCTTTTTTCCCACATCTATCCAAACGGAGCCGAAGACGACCAATAGTAGTTTATGTAGCGCATATATACAGACGTGGATCTCTGACACAATATGACTATTTCCCGCGATCACTCCATAAATAGAAGTACGTGATGGGGACAAAAAAAAATTTCATATTTTTTTTTTACATTATTTTGACAAATATAAGGATATTTCCTTGTTTAATACAATGGTACGAGAATTAGGGATGAACAAAAAACTCGTAACTCGACTCATTTAACTAAGTTGAACTGAAGTTATAACTCAAATTAGAAAAACTCAAGTTGAACCAACTCGTTTAACTAACAAGTCGAATGTGAGTTGAGCTCAACTCAGCTCGACAACTTGTGAGCTTACTCACGACATAATAAATTCTAAATTTAAGTAGTACTTCAACATGATTTATGATTTTTGAGTATTAATAACTCATAAAATGCTTGGATGCGTGTATATACCACCGTCCACCTCTAAACATGTTCAATGCGTGTCATTAACGAGTCGCAATCGTGTCAATGATTTGCTCGTAGTCTTGAATTTGATTGATCATTAAAAAAAAAAAAGAAGCACAAGCTAATAAATTCTCTTTCTTAAAAGAAAATAGAGTTCTATGTCAGATCCATGGTGAAACTAACAGTAACATAAAAAACTGCGTCCTTATTAGAAACCTAAATCCTCCTACTAGAACAAAAAGAAGCCCATACAACAATTCTTATACAGGCTTGAGTATATCTTCCTACCATTTCCTACAGTATACTCGCAAACTATTTACATTCTCCATTCCATTAATGCTAATTCTATTTTATCTGTTTATTGAAATTAGATAAACCAATGATCATCTAAGGATTCATCCAGCTACAGCCAACTGACCAGCCCAGAATTCCATCTTTGAAATTCATGCTCAAACATGCACCCACCTATGCACAAAATAAGAAAAGGGAATTATTAGTAAATATAATAACATGAACAGCAACAACAACGAGAATATTGATGATTTAAAATACCAAATGTGCTTAGATCTGTTGCAAATATCTATTGAGGCTCAATTTCAGAATTAAAGGGCAATTTTGAATACCATGACATGATGATGCATTCAGGTAGAGATCAGGAAAACAGGTTCACAAAATGAGTCGGTGCAGCGAAGATTTAAATAACAAGCTTTTAACACCATACCAATGTACTAGATTAAACTTTACTGTTGTTAATGTCAAATAGAGGCCAAAATGGGTATCGATTGAGGCAGATTTGCACAAATGAAGGTTAATTGATGCACAAGAACTAAATTAGTATTGCATAAGTAAAGCTTGCTGAAAGTACCAGATTGTCATAAGATCCTTCAAAATGAAACAACACAACTCCAACACCTTTTATTCTGTCGATCTCAGCCTACAGGTCATATACAAATTGGATCATTCTTTTGAAAAGGAAAAATAAATGAAAGAAACAAAGGAGTTTTCAATTCTTATTACCGCGCAAGACCTAATGGTGATCCTACCAGCAGTTAATGTTGATGTAACTTCAGACATCATCTCTGTAAATCCAAAAGGTACGTAGTATTACAAACAACAGAGTGCTAGATTTCAATAGCGCTCATTCTTAGTTATTACTAGTACTAGAAAGGAAACACACCTTTCTGGTCAATGCATATGACACAGAGCCATTGAATTGAGTTGCCTTCAACACCGTGCCAGGTGGCGATCTTTCCGGCCTTCCAAATCTCCAAACCAGGCAACATCTCTATGCAAGTGGGTATGTCATGTTGCATGTACTCTGCAAACTTATCATAATTTACTGAAGCTGACCCGTTAATATTTGCAGCTGGGTATGTCATGTTGCATGTACTCTTTACATGCAGAAGGTCTTTTTGTATTTTTGTGGATTGCTTTTCTATGTTGTTAATTTTTTCAAAGATCGATAATCTCTTATTTGTTTGTTCTTCCTTGTGATCCGCAGCAAAGTCCTCAACATTGTCGTCAGTGATGTCTTTGGCAAAGAGTGATGCTTGCTCTTCCAAAAACTAAAAATAACAAACAGATAACATAGATAAATATCATAAAAAGCTTAGAGGAAGGCTGATTTTGATCAGTTTTACAATTGCTTTGCTCAAAATGAATGCATTGTAGGATTACTTAAGCTCTAGAACCTAAGATAAGAACAAAGAAACTTCAAAACAAACAATAAATAAATAAATAAAAATGAAGAAAAGCCTAAGTACCACCCCGCTATGGACACATACACATACATCCAATTACTTGAAATAGTAGACTTCAGTCATGGCAAGAAAGTTATTCAGTGCATGTTTATGTTTATTCTAGATGTAACCAAAACAATGCAAGGAAAGGATTAGCATTTTTTTACAGCAACTATATTGTGAAATATCTATATTTGGATGGAAAATTAAAGCATACTTTCATAATCTTGTGCCGGGCACTGCGGGTTCTTGCATGTAGATACCATTTCTTATGATTCTCATAAGCAGCTTTTGAAAAAGTCTGAATAAAAAGACAAAAAGAGAGAAAGAGAGAATTAAAGACTTCAAATTGAAGTAGCTATTGTGCAGAAGCAGACCCTATGACCGAATCTGTAACTTTGATAACTTAATTAATAACAAATACAAAGACAGAGACAAGAAGTTTTGACATATTTTTATTCACTGCGCATTCAGTAAAGAAGTTTTGAACAGTACAATGGGTGCTGGATGGTTAACAGAGCCAGATGATGACATAATGGGTTCTTGGAAAAGAAATAGCTACCTAATTAAAAGCAAGTCAACTTTATGGATGGCTGCTATGTGGAGAATTTGGAAGGATAGAAACGAGTGCATCTTTCAAGGATCCAGGCCAAATGTACACACCTCTATACGGAGGATCATGCAGGACTCTATACTTTGGAAAAACTACGATTAGAGATAGTACACTACCTAAAGGAGGATTAGCTAGGGATTAGGACTAGGCTGTTTAAGCCTTTTGTATATATTTTTTTTCTGCCCTTTTGTACAATTTTTCTTTAATTTAATGAAAATATTGTAGGGGTTTACCCTCAAAAAAAAAAAAAAAAAAAGACAGAGACAAGAAGGTGGTAGAATAGTGTAAAACTAACATCAGATCTTATGATCTCAACAACTTCAGCATTTCCAAGCACATGTGTTGGTTCAACATGATTTCCATTTACCTGAAAAATCAAGAGAGGGAGAGGTCAACAGAGGCCATGGTTCCAGATTTAACCTAATAAGTTCTCAAAATATTTTGATATGGTTTTCTAAACTTACTTTAGCCGCAATCATTTTATTTCCAATTTCTGTGTGGATCAGGTAAGCATAATCAATTACAGTGGCTCCCTTTGGCAGGTTCTTAATCTGGAAAAAGCAAAGAAGAAATACAGCATTTAATAATAAATTATAAAACAAAACTAGTGTTCAATTTATATATGATTTCTATTCTCAAACATAATGCATCCAGATAATTTATGTACAATGCTGCAACAATCCATCTCATCTCCGAGAAATGCAGAAAGTAAATGGTTTCAGATTGATGTACCTCTCCTTTTGGTGTGAACACAAAAACACGGCTTCCTAGAAGATCACGAGTTACAGTATCAACAAATTCCCTGGAGCTCATGTTACCAACAAACTCTTCTTGCCATTCTCGAATTGCATTCAGCCACCCAATCTAGCAAAAAATTAACTAATTGAGTGAACTAAAAAAGCACTAAAGAAGAAGAGAACTTTCCATTAAATCACGTGCACCCAAGAAAAGGAGAGAAATACGATTTTATAGCCCCACAAGAGGAGGCAAGAAATCAAAATTCAGATGACCATTGTGAAAAACAAGCTTTCTTTGGAATATGATAGGGGAAAAAATAATATAAGAATAACAACCCTAAGTGCTTTGCCGGTGTTGTTCAAGTGAATAGCCTTCCCTTGTTTTGTATCTCCACTTAACATCTTGTGCCCCAGTGCACAAAATACCACTGCTTTTCCGCTATAGTGTGCCGCAATCCCTCTTTCAGCTATCAAGTCCATCTCTTCTGTTCTTATCTGCACAATGGGAAAAATTAAGAAAAATATAAAAGATAACATAATGGGAATGGAAATAAATAAAAAGAAAAAACAAAGTAAAAGAAGAAAGTTATCACCATTATTACATAGCCAAAGAAAGTCCATTACGTATGATGCAAAAAAAAAAAAAACTTTACCATTACAACTGTCTCTGAAAGAACCAGTTCTGGTCCATCTCTCTCATATGCATTTTCTCGGTAGTCATGTGTGAAAAAATTTTAAAAGTACTTAAACCCCTAGGATGTACTTCAGAAATTCAATGAGGAAAGAGGAGGGAAGTTTGAAGGGGTAAGCTACGGCTACCCCCAAGATTGGGAGGTAAAAGTTGGAGGTCAAGTCTATACAATCGTGTCTTATATCACCTCGTCTCCCCTCCGTTCTGGAGCAAGGCAACATACCAGGCCGGTCCGTCACCCCATTCTTTCCTTACCTTCCCTTCCTCTCCTCTCCTAGTGAAATATTCTCTCTCTCTCTCTCAGAGTTTCTCTCTGTGTAAAAATTATAAAGTACCTGAACTTCCAAGCGAAACATGCTCTCTTTCAGAAATGGTAAAACTGTTGTATGCAGACTTTGGTAGCCATTTGGCTTTGGAGTTGCAATGTAGTCCTTCACCTGCTTAATGCATTCTTTTAATAATTACAACAAGACTGAACATAAACAGAGATCCCTAAAAATAACAAGTAAAAAATCAGAGAACTAACAGCTCGAGGAACAGGTGTCCAAATGCCATGCACAAGGCCAAGAACATGATAGCAAACCTAAACAAACAACATTAAAAAAAAAAGGTGTACATAAAACTAAGTGGAAACAACATAATACATAATATTTAAAGGATGGACTAGAAATGGATCATGTCACCTGTTGTGCACTACACAAAGGCCCAAGAACCTCACGAGTCTTTGGCTTTATAATGATAGAAAGCTGTTTAAAAATAAAGATAAACTTAATCAACATCTTTTAATCTAAGGATATATGGATATGATCTACAATAAATTATAAATAACATATATATCGAGAGGGAGAGAGAGAGAGAGAGAGAGAGAGAGAGAGAGAGAGCAAACCTGTGCCATTTCATTAACTTTACTCATGCAGCTCTCTGATTGCAGCATTTCATTAAATTTACTCATGAAGCTCTCTGGTTGCAGCATTTCATTGCCTTTGCGCATGCATTGCAGCAAAGATTTGTAAATGCTGTCAAAAGTTTAAATAAGCACATAAGTTCAGATGTTAAGAAGTAAAAGTCCGACAAGCAAACTAATTCCAGGAATATCCATAGGTCTTGTTTTGAACTTAAGTTCAAAACATTTGCAACACCTAAAGTCCTAAACAAACAGACGGTTAATGGTCACTGAACTATCAATGTATTCCTGCTTTAACAATCAGACCTTTAAGTTCAAAATATTCCATTTTGCACCAAAATTTTCCTAGCGTTAATATTTGTCCTTAAAATGGATGAAAATTCAATTTATCATGACATCAGCATACTGTCTCGTAACGTACACATTTGAAACAGATCACAATTTCCATTTTTTTCTTGATGTACAATGGCTTTATTGCTGAATTCATCATCTGCACTACATAGATAAGAAGGGCACAACAATACGATCAGCATAAATGAACGAATGTGCACTGACATCATCATCCATAATATCCTGTATCTATGGCATAGGGCACTAAATATCACCATCCAAACATAATACATCCAAAAGGATATAGCAAGTGCATCCATAATAGCACCCACATCATGTTGACTTTAACCACAGGATCGATTTAGGGAAAAAGGGTAAACATACAATGTTTGAGGCTAAGATAAAAACCTGTAAAGTTCCTTGTACGCTGGGCGCACTTCAGTTTCAGCTGTGACAAACTCCAAGTACTGATCCTCCTCTATCTTTTCTTTCAACAATCTCTTTGCCTAAAATGTATACAAAGAATTGTTTAAAAGAACTAACAAATATCCACCAAAAAATACACGGAAAGCCAATCTTCATTTGTCTATTTTTATGAGTGATATAAAAAATTGAAAAAAAAAACCTCTTGAAGTTCCTTTTCATGAACTTGGTAATATTCTTCAACTCTTTTACTAAGCTCGCTAAAATCACTTGGATTGACGTACATGAAAGAGAGATACTCCAGCTCAGACTAATAAATTCAAGAAAAGAAACAACATATATGAGGATAGGAGGGAAAAACATTTTAATTCAAATACACCATGGAAGAGACTATATAAAAATAGCAGCACCTTTATTTGATACATTCCAAGAAGCTTTGCCAAAGGAGCAAACACCTGTAGTGTCTCCATCGCAATGGCAGACTGTAGGGAAAAAGAAAAAATGGAACCACAAATATATAAGACGAGATAAACTAAGATACAAGGCTGGACAAGATGGAGAATACCTGTTTGTGCTGAGGCATATGTGAAAGAGTTCGCATGTTATGTAACCGGTCGGCCAATTTCACTATAATAACACGAACCTACAGCAATATTTTCATTATTTTCCGAGGAAATGTAGTGATTGAAATGGTTCATCAAAATAAATCACATTTATTGAAGGTGACCTCATCTGTCATAGCAAGAAACATTTGCCTGAGATCATCAGCTTTAACATCTTGCTTAGTGTTGCTTTGACCTTTGCACTGGATTTTTCCCAATTTTGATACCTATAGATACGATAAATAGAGATATTAGCATAAAAAAAAAAACAACATAGAGAAGCGACATCTCTTCCAATTATATAGAGCTTAAGTCCTCTGAGTAAGCAATCTATTTTTTATTAAAAAAAAACACACACACACACACATAATATGATAGAAAGAAAAAAAAAGGTCTTTCTTCATTCCTACTACCCTACTACAGAACAGATAGCTGGCCAGTTTAGATACATTACAGAAACCCTTAGGTTTTGTTGACTTTATAAGGTGAAGACAAAATAAAAAATTAGATACTGAGTATAGTACCTTGGTTTCTCCCTCAACAATATTACGAACAGTTGTGCCGAATTCCTTTTCAATTCGATCAAATGTGACCACATCTGTGTCTTCCACTGTGTCATGCAATAAACCAGCCGCAATGGACTCCCAATCAAGTTCCTTGAAAAACCAAAATTAAACAATGATATACAAACTCAACAGACTCCACAACAAAAGGCTATAAAAATCCAAGCTATTGGCATGCAATTCCACATACAAGTTCACCAAGAATCCTTGCAACTTCAACAGGGTGAATTATGAATGGTTCCCCACTTCGTCGTTTCTGACCACTATGTGCATCAAAAGCCAGCTGTATCATAGCAAGTTTATATTGTTATATACAGATAATGATAATAGATTTTCCAATAACCTGGTACAATTTGAGATATTAAACAGGTATAAAAAGAAAGGATTATGTCACCTTCAGAGCATCATATACTAGATTCAATTCATCAGGAGCAAGATATGAGATGGATGGTTTGAGGCTCTGTCAATAAGACACTTACATTAAAATGATTATCTAAATGACTACAAAATTTAATAAAAAAGAAAACACCAACGCAATTACCTCCCATAAAGTTTCAGAATCCATGGAATCAGATGAATCATGGTTTGAAGAAGAACAAGAAAGGGCCCATTTCATGTCAATAGAGTGGGTTGATTCATATC
Source organism: Rhynchospora pubera (assembly GCA_028095005.1). Classification (NCBI taxonomy): domain Eukaryota; kingdom Viridiplantae; phylum Streptophyta; class Magnoliopsida; order Poales; family Cyperaceae; genus Rhynchospora; species Rhynchospora pubera. Next base: position 152,316,395 of record CM051462.1, on the reverse strand, counting down.
CGAAAAATCTTTTGGAGACGGACAGATTTGATTTCGGACCTGGATGAGATTTTCTTTTGCTAGTGCCCTCCACTTTCCAAGTAATCTATTGTTAAAAAACCAAAGAAGAGAATATGAAGGTCAGAGCTCAGTCTACTAGGCATAGCTTGCACTTAGGCATAAAATTAAACTAATTTGGCCATATCTCAACTTTCAAGACTGTCATTCTTAGATTTTTTTTTTAAAAAAAAAGATAGATACCAAAGATAAAAGAGGGGGAAAATAAAAATGTTGAAAATGAAAGAACTGGGACCATCTAGTAATGAGCTCGAACTCAGTTGATACACTTTAGTAGTACTATGAACCAAAATGGTTCTGCATTGACCTGTTCAAGAGCTAAATGTACAGTCGTTCATGGTGATACATAACTGGTACAATAGGTGCAATCCACAAATCAAGAACATAACTTGAGACCTTAAATGACTAGGTCTAATATTACAACAAAACACTCCTCCCCTTGCAAAAAATAATAACGATAAATAAGGAAAATCACAGAAACCAAATTAGGAAGGAGAACTGACATGGTTGCCATCACGTAACCAGCTCCTCCTTCGCCACTTGTTAGTTCCATCAGTGTGATAAGACTGTGGCGTACTTGCCAGGGAACCTGTCAGAACCCTTGGCACCTTCCAAGCACATGACAGCATACTACATTCATACCACGATCGGGCCCCACTTTCTCCCTTTTTGGTGGAGATTTTGCACAGATTCAAGCACCCTGGTAGTACTACACAAAATTTTACACTAATTCAGTTTCTGTACAAGTACTCTATGTTATCTTCTCTTGTGCCCTTACATGCAGACCAGCAAATACCACTAGAGTTAGGTTTTAGAACCAGTAAAATATGAACACGCATGCATGTATGCATGCTTACAACCTTTTGATACAACCTGATTGAATAAGTAATTGCTTAAATTTTTTATTAATACCCAATTTACCTCAAATTCATTAATACTGGTAAATCAGGTCAGAGACTTAATTAATATCAGAAGCTACAACGACCCCTTCCTGAGGAATGCAACTGGAGTTCTCCAGTTAGGAAGGCACAGAGGCTCTATTGCTCGTACGCTTCCACTCAGCATTAAGAGCATCAAAATTTGGTTACAAATTGGAAAATTGTGCAAAGGAAGCTTACCTGACGTGGACGGAAACATAGCCATCCAGTTGCTTTGAGATTGGTGCCACGCAGTCTCATGGGAACTCACTGAAGCTGTCACTCAGACCTACGAGGCAACGCACGAATTAAAGAACCCAAATTGGTTCTGGTATTTCTTATCAGTTATCTCTCTAGCTCAGTTGCTTCATTTCAGATTAGAAGAATTCACACTATTAATTCTCTTGGAATTCTTGCTTTCTCTCCTTTATTTTATTGTTTTTTTTTTGTTGGGGTTTTATGTCTTTTTTTTTCTTTTGAGAGACGGGGAGCTAGACTCTGGCAGAGGCCAGAGGGAGAGGAGATAACGAGAAGCGAGAGGCCACACAACGGCCGCAGCCACAGAGATTTTTCTCTGTATATATGTAAATCGGAATAAATTAAATTTTGGGATATTTATGTATAAACCCAGAATATTTCCTTATTCGTTGTACGTGCTGTAACTGCTGAGATGGCTATTTGCGTTCCCGCCCCTTGAATAAGGTTTTTGAAATATTTAAGTGGGGCTTCTTTGATTGAATGGAGGTTAATTTGCATGTTGCGATTTGTGTTGGCTGGACTTCAGAAAATCTTTATTCGAGTTTTATATATATTTTTTAGAAAAATGTTAACAATTTAATTTCTTATAGACTAATTACATTACTAATATTTTTTTCTGACACGAAGATAAAAACAGGAGAATTCTTCCATAGATACAAACTTTGATATTTTATATTTGCTTTTATCAAAGTTTAAAAAGTAGGACTATTATTTCTACCATCGGTCAAACTTGGAAAGTCCCGACTTTTCACATTTCCAAATTTTGACAATTTTATTTATCAAAGTATAAATTTGTAGTTTTTTCGACATAGGAAAATAAGCGATGAAGTCCCAACAAGTTGGTTGTTTCATCCGTTGACTGTTGTAATCAGGAGCAAAATAAAAAGGATCCATTAAAATGTTTGATAAAATGTTTCAAATTCACAAAGGCCCTGATCAAAATGCCATTTTTTTAACATGGGATTTTATTTAATTTCATTTCGTTGGAAAATTCTTGATCAAAATGAAGGAATTTGGTGCCATTTAGTTGGATTTTTTATGTAATTAGATCCAACGAAATCCTATAAAATCAATTCAATTGAATTGAAATGAAATGAAATCTCATGTAAACATCATTCTGATCAGGGCCAAAAGGAAATAAAGGCACATGTCAGTTCTATGCTTCTTTTTTTCCAAACAACATCATATGGTATGAAAAAGTTCTCTTAATTGTAACCGTGAAAACGATCTTTGAATCCACTTACGAAGTCAAATTAAAAAGAGAATATGAAAGGATTTTAAATCCACTAGTGAAGTCAAATACAAAAGAGAGTTAAAAAGGGATGTTTGGTGCCGTTGGTCGGTGGTCGGTGTAGTTCACTGGACGGTGGTGCCTCGGCAATTAGCATGTGTTGGCTAATAGCTTATGTATAATACCATCAAATTAGCCACTAAGGTGGCATCGGAATCAGATCAATTAGTCCAATTTTTAATTAATGGCATCAATTCAGTTTTTTTTTTATAATAAAAACTCCAGTTTTCATTTTCCAAGTTTTAGACATTGTGTAAATCAGATTTTGACTATGATAGAAGTGCATAAAAACTTCCGATACCCAAAAACATTAATCCCCAGAAAAACCAAACAATGCAAGGAGCAAAAGGTTTGGTAGAGAATCTGAAAGCCTTCTACATTTCCCATAACGTAAATCCTACGAAACTTCTTATAAACATGCCATCTGTGCAATTTTTATCTGCACCAACGTACAAGTATACATGATTCACCAGTTTAAGACTCCAATGCCAGTAGTATGATCAATATCATTTTATTAATTGATTCACATCACGTAAAAACAAATTCTTTTGTAACTATTCAAAATAATACATAAAGTATTAAATCACGAAATACAAATTTGGTATCCATACCATACAATATTTTCTGCGCTCTATCAAACAAACAAAACACCATTAGGCATATTCACCTCTGGACGTCCAAGGTACTAAACCCAAGTGGACCCAAGTGATCTGCTCATATTATTAAAATTAAATAGAAATTCTGTTAGTTGAAAAATATTTTATTATCTTTGAAGCAACAAAAGAACAACATATTACATATATCTATACCGAATTGTAATGACCCAAATCTCAAATATGTAACTTCTTCCAGTGTGGAGACAACCAACAAGAACCTTCGAAAAAAAGAAAGAAAAAAAAAAACGAAGAAAGAAAGAAATAAAAAAGAGGAAGTAAAACATAGTGTTCATCAATTTGGTTTGCCTATATGATGGATGCAAGCAAGCCCTTTCAAATCACAAACCTAGTGAGAGAGAGTGAGAGGTATTTCTGTCATACTTATCTCCTTAGTCGGCCATCTTTTGCAAGCGGTGAATGGTGCTTCTGGCTAGTCTATTACTTGGATCTATTTTGAGAACCATGCGCAAGTCCTCAGCACCAAGCCGGTACTTTTCATTGCTTTCGTACAAAAGTGCTCTTTGAATAAGTACAGAAACATTCTCCTTATCATTCTCCAAGACCTACAAAGAAAATTTGAATGGTTAGGCCAGGTAATAATAATATAACACAGACTTTTAGTCCTGAGAATCGTATATAGTTTATATTGTGCATTTTCTTTTGTTTTTGTCCTTGTAATTTATTCTTTTTACCTTGTACGAAGCTTTTTCGTTCAATATATTTGTAGGAGAGATAATCATCTCCCTACCTTCAAAAAAAATAATAATATAACACAGAAGTGCATGTGGAAAAGGCCAATATAACAACTTCGATTTTGAAGAAGACAATTATCCTGCCCAATAAATTTACAGCTGAATAATAGTCTGATAAATTTACAACTGACAGCATGTGAACTCCTAATGCTGACTTCTTTGGTAAAATCTAGGTCAAAGACCGTCAACTTCAAAAATTTTAAAATTGGTCCCAGAACTTCAGCTAAGTTGCAACCAGACTTCACTTTTAACAAAAATAATACTTTGAACCCCCCCCCCCCACCCCCCAAAAAAAGAATAATAATAATAAATAAAATAAAATAAAAAATCCTTTAAACATTTTCCATTTCATTGGTTTGACTACCATGATAAAACCAAATGGGTCCTTGCTAGATAAACTGTTAGTGTGAGACTGGCATTTGTGCAAGTCCTAGAGAAATTTCATAACTGGGCTTTTGATTTAATTAATGAATTAAGCTATTTTCCAGCTATTGACAAACTAATTAAGTGGCCAAATGTTCCAGTGTGATAACACAATTCATAAAATTCATAAATTGTTAAATAATTTAAAAAGGTTGATCTTAAATTAACTTATTTGAGCAAAGTAATCAAACATAACATGATAGGCTATTAAACAGTAATAAGTGGGGTTAGACTAAGAGGTGTTTTTAATGTATAAAGGGGAGGTTGGGATTTGTTCATTGTCATGCAAATGATGGATGACCATGATATCCCTAATATAATACATTTAATAGCCCAGATTAAACTAGGAAGATAGACCTTTGGGATTTTTCAAAAGGAATTCCTACAATAAATTTGATATTTCATTTTTTTGTACTTCTTTTATATTTCAATTTAAATTTTGGGATGTTTAATGTTAATGATGTTTCTCATAAGTTTTAACCAAATATCATCCTGATAGTAATTCATTGCACTAACTGCATGACGAGGCTCTAATTGACCGAAGCTAGCATAAACTAATACTGCAAATCAAATAATTTCATTTAATATATCCACACATCCTTGAAAAATAACTTAACCTAATCAACAAAACCTAAAGATGATTTGAAAAATTATCATCGAGCAATAAAACTCTTTACCTTTGAACAATCAGCAATAGCCTTCTTATATTCACCAACTTCCTTATAAGACGAAGCCCGAGATGTGAGCACCTCTGTAAGTGCATTCGAGCCTCCCTGTTTTTCCAAAATAATGACGGCCCATGATAGCCACTTAATTGCATCAGCATACTGTCCTTGTTTATAATTATCCATCCCTTTTGTCTTAGCAGCTGCACCCGATAACCCAGCTGGGGGCGGCGGCAGACCATCCAGCTCAGTTGTTGTGCCACCCGCATCAGCCGCAGCAAAATCTGATCCAATATCCCAGTCATTCATTTCATTTGTAGGAGCGGGTGGGTTCGGGGTTGTTTTCGAAGCGAAAAACATGTCCATGTTATCAGTTGGCAATGGAGAAGATTTGTTAGCTGTAGTAGTAGAAGAAGAAAAAGACTGAGCTTGTGGCGGGGCTGGAAAAGCATCGAAATGGGTCGGGTTAGTCGACCCGAACAAATCAGGTTTGGCTGAATCGGGTGGAGCAGGGGTTGATTTCATAGCTGGTTTTGCCGCCGTACCGAAACCAGACAAGGAATCAAAAGGATCTTTCTTCTGGCCCATCGCAGGTGCAGATCCGAACAATCCAGTAGCAGATCTTACCGGCTGACTTGCAGACCCCATTGGATTCGGGCTGCTCCCTGTAGGTTGGCCGAAAGACGCAAAATTCATGCCAGAATCAGTTGGTTTAGGCAACGAATCCGACAAATTGTTCATAGAAAAGCTACCTTTCTGAATGGAAGCCATCGATTTGAGGGGAGCACTCGATCCTCGGCCAGAACCAGATCCGATTGCGGAGGCAAACAGATCTCCGAACAAATTAGGGTTGTTTTGAGGGATTCCAATAGAGGAAGTGTTAGAGGCAGTGGAAGAGGACCAGGTTTTGCCGAAGATGTCGCCGACCATGGAGGTGGCGCCAGAGGAGGGATTGGAGGTGGGCTTGGGAGCTGGTTGGTGGGTCCATGAGGGTCTGGCGGCGGGACGAGGCGCAGGTTGGTACGACCAAGAGGGGGTTGGGGAAGGAGAAGCGGCGTAGGCGGGAGAAGAAGAGAGGTTGCCTCGGAGCGGCTGAGAGGAGGCGGAGCGGGAGTTGGGGAGGCCGAAGTCGAAGTTGTAGGAGTTGAAGTTGGTGCCAGTGGCGGAGGCGGTGGAGCGTTGGCCTCCGTTCATCGTCGGAGGAAAGAGAGAGAGAGAGAGAGGTCTGATCGCGCGCGAAAGAGAGCAGAGAAAGAAAAACGAGAGAGAGAGAGAGAGAGAATCGGGGAAGACGTTGCGGAAAATGAGCTGTCGATTGCTTTGATTTTGTCGGAGGATGGAGACGACTAGACTTGCGCTGCCTTGTAAGAACCAGGTGCGATGTCTCTGTCAACTGGGACCCATTGCCCTTTATTGGACCACTTTTAGGCCTTGATCGAAATGTTTTTGACGTGGGTTTGGTTTGGTTTCGTTTCGTTTTATTTCAAAAAAAAAAATGATTTTTTCAGAATTTCTTGGAGCTAAATAGTTAATAATATTGAAATTCCAACCAAATGAAATCAAATTCGCTCATTTTGATAAAAAATTTTACAATAAAATGAAATGAAATTCCATGCTAATTTATTTATTTTTTTTTATCAGGGCTTAAGTTTCTCTCTTTTTTTTTTTTGGTACTTTTTGTTTATGACTGATGAATCGTGAGTTTATGACCGAAGATGATATTTGTTTGCGTTGTGAAAATATCTGCTGAGAACGTGGAAAATGAAATTGCAAGCGTTACCTTACTAACTATAACTAGAAACCAAAAAAAAAAAAAAAAAGGAGAGAAAATTAATTCAAAATGTCTCAAAAAATGAAGAAAAGTGCAAAATCTATTGCTCTATTGGATCTGGTTATAAGTTCAAAACTGCTAGGCGCAACTTCAAATCTCATATCAAAAGTTCATAACTATAACAGTATAACTTTGGGTTAATCAAAATGCGCTAATATTAATCTTTTTTTGTATGATGTTGCGGTAATTGTCAAATTGAAAAAAAAAAACATAAGAAAAGAAAGAGAAACCTGTGACAGTCTTAATACTAGCCCACATCATACAGTAACAGTAATGAGCTGAACGGCTGAACCACTTGATTTGGACTTAAATTTAACCTGCATTCTGAATGAACGAACTAATTGGGCAATCTATCTGTAAAGTATAAACACGTAAAACGATTGATACAATAAGATCCTAAAAATTAAAAATAATAAATCAATAGAGGCCAGCTTTGATACAGTGCATATCAAACCTACCGATGGTATATTATAGACTCCAACTCTCCAAGTTATTTGATTGTCTCATTAAAGAATAACTTGTTCTTACTATGGTTCTAAAGTTTGTGTACAGATTAAATGCATATAAAAATATTTATGTACATTATTCCATTTATTTCAAATTTCATAACTGTGGTTTATATTGTCTCCATCGGGCTCTGACAAACAACAACGTTTAACTAATTTTTTTAAATATAAACCGGCTGACTTATGTCTGGAATGCTCTAAATCCCGAGATCACATAATTAGCCCTTTTTTTCTATATGAAATTGATGGTGATTCGTGCCTTTCTTCAAAATTGCAGTCAGCAAAGTTGTATATAAAAATCTAAATTACTTTTGTCAAATGAATCTTCCATTTTTCTCAAGGAACATTCGAACTAGTTGCACTCTACGGCAAATGCTGGCGTGAATATCAATTGAGTTTTTTGTTCTTCAGTACAAATTTGCATGCCCCAACCTTTAACTCCAGTAACACTCCACGGCAAATGCCAGATCAGCCTATTTTGAATTTAGACACATTAGTCCATGTTGAGAAGTGGAATATAATATTTCAACGTGCATACACAGTTTACTTATTATATTATATTGAACAAACTCAGAAGTTCAAAGCATTTCTAAAATTGTGACACTGACATAAAATTATCAGTGCCAAAAGCCCAAAACGCATCCTAATTTGACAGAAGGCATGTGAAGTTGAGTTCCTTCATGGTTCATGCCGAACAGCAAAACTTGCAACCAATAAATTAGGATGATTAAATTTCGTACATATTACACATCCTACTCAACTACAAAGTTAGCCAAAAGCCCAAAACTTCAGGAGGGAAAAAAAAAAAAGAATATAGAAACAAAAGAAGAAGATAATTTTCTACTTGCAAAGCCATCATGGCGTGTTTAAGATCATCTATCAATCAAAATCACTGAAAAACAATAACTAATTTCAAAATGCAGCAGTAATCATTTTGTTTGTAATGTGTTTAGTGTTGCTATAAATAGGTCATTCCATGTGTCAGGTAAACCAGGAAGGCACCAATGCATGCAATCCTCGTGCTTTTTACCACCTGTAGTGGAAGGATGGGCATCAGCTCTGAACTCACTCATGCTTGTTACATCTAATATATGAAATCTTGATTCCTGGAGTGCCTCGGACAAATGATGATTTACTAAGCGGGACTCAACATTCGTACCATTTCTCTCCACTGAGAAAAGTTCTCCCACCTAAATAAAGCAATGGGTCATGTTTATACAATTATTAGGGCATATAAAACTGAATCCAGCAACTTTTAGGAAGTACAATTAAGTAAATAACAAATGGGGTTCAGGTAATGATGATGCTTTGAAATTTGAATGCTGATAGTAATCCGATTATGAAATTTCGATACTGTATCAGTGGGATAAGGTGATCATGATGATAATCTTCCTGTATCAATTCAATGAGGTGCTGCTGGTGAAAGACATCTAGTCTAGAATTTTCAAATACAAGCTGGGAAGGAAATTTTTGCAAAATGATACCTAACCAATATAAGAAAGTAATTGATAATATCTGTCAGTAGATTTTAAAAAAAAGCAGAATGAGGAAAAAGAAAAAAGAAAATAACCTGATTAGCAGAGAGAGGTTGTTCACGCCGGCATGAGCCACCAGTATTCCAATCACCGCCTTCAAAATGCCTTGGCGATTGCGTACGAAAGAAAAAGATTTTCTCAGGACCAACCCAATTCTCTAAATACAACAACTGTACAAAAACCAAAAATTGATGGAACTTGTATCACCAATTGTTTTTCAGAAAATGTACAACAGTTTGATGGCAGAAACGAATACATACCATGTGTTTGAGAGTGAGATCCAATCCCTGAGGCGGAGACAAAGGAGGGATCACGGGAACGCCATTTTGAAAGAAGAGCATTGGAGACTGTACTGGATCAAATTTTGATGGCGCCCACCACCTGTTTAAATGTCAGAAAAAAAAAAGTAAATACAGTGACTTTGACCGTACATTTTCACAATACCAACTCAAGGCATGCCAGATTTAGATGTGGCCAAAAGGAAAATCTAGAAACACAACAGAATATCCTAAAAGGAAGAGATAAAACATATATTTCTAATTTTAATAGATAAATCTCTTACCAGTGTCCAGTATTGAATATGAGAATATGATGGAAATTGGGTGCCTTAGCCCATTTCTGATCTGGTACATCAACATCTATTCTGTAGCCTTGTTTATATCCTAGAGATTCTAATGCACCACCATCTGAAGTAGCCGACCAACTGTAGCATCAGAATTCATGCATATGTAATAAAAAAAAAAGGGAAAACACATAAGAAGGTGAATAAACACGCATCCATTGGGATATTACACCTACTAATATGCAGCTTTCACATATTTCAATAGATTACAGAAACATATTTCATTAATTCTACAAAACCCGACAGCCAAGAATTGAAAGCAACAAAACGGAAATTAGGACTAGTTTTATTTTTTATCCCACATGAGAGGCTAATAGTGGTGGTGTTTTTTAAGAACCGCTGAACAAATTCTAGTAAATTCATTCTTTTTAATTTATTCTTCTACATTCATTGTTTAATACATAATTGCCATGCCACATATCTATCTCATGTTAAATTGTTTCATGGAAGAACATCCAAAATCAGCATGATACCAGAAAAGGTTATGTTATCCTTCCAAATATGTTTCATATTTTGTTAATCTACTCCTACTTACCTACCATAACGTGCCAACAGAATGGTGCGGTGGTATGCCAGAGTGAGATTGTATCGCACAAAAGTGATGCCCCTGTCTGCACCTGCCGGCCGCCACTTTCTTACCTCACTACTGGCTCTTCTAAGCATGCAAACAAGGGCGATGTACATGTTTCTATTCAACGAATCACCAACAAAACCTACAACAATTTGCTAGAAGAAAGTTTACAACTTCAATAAAGACATAAAAGATAAGATCACGGAACTTAATTCGAAGTACAATGATTAAGTTCACCCATCATCCAAATTTTGAAAAGATGTATCAAACCATTAAAGTTTCAACATCAATCACATAACATTTACCTTTACATTATGGCACAATTCCTTAAGAATTACCATTCTGAGCACCCAAAAGCATTCCCAAATCAATTACAAAATTGCAGCTCTACAGAAAATAATAAAAAAAGGTAAACGAATGGTTTCCATTACAAAGAGAAAATATACCAATATTTGTATCTCTGTAGCGCTCCAAGAAGGAAATGGGGTCGGCGAGGGGCAGATCGCAAGCGAAGGGCTGCCAGCGCCAGCGGAGAAGATCCTGGCCGTTGGATTTCCCATTGGCGATGCAATTCCAGCCCTTGAATATCTCCTTGCACCTCTGGTCGTACCTGGGCCGGATCTGTCGCGTGTCGCGCACCCATTGGCCCTCCGAATAATTGCACGAAGCGCTACGCACGAGTGGCGCTGGATCTGGTGACCGCGGGGTGAGCCGAAAGGAGAAAAAGAGGAGGAGGATGAGGAGTAGGGAGGAAAGACAGAGAGGTAAGATGAGACCCTGTCGCCTGGCGGAAGTGGGAGCGGCGATTCTAAGCTTAGGCGCCATCATCCATAGCAGAGTGCGCTTGCGCTAGAGAGTGACCAAACCAAAAGGAAAGCAATGCCGAAGAACCCCAATATTATTTATTATTTTTATTATTTGAAATTCTGTGAGGATTAAAACAAGTCTTTTCATTAATAAATTAATTACAATTTCATTCAAGATGTGTGTGAATGACGGTCGAATGAAGAGATAATAAATATATATGTGATAAAAGTTTTGTAGATATACTTAAAACTAAATATCACGTATATACATGCAGGTGATAATATATATGCCAATTCAAATAGATCTGATCAATTTGTACAAATATTAGTTGTTTCCTAGGCTAACCAGCATCGCAAATTAAAATGCATGTAAGATGTTGGTATTGGAAATCACAAGTTCAACAAATTGATTCGTTTTTGTCCTTGAAGATTAGATAAAACTTAGATAAAAAAAGGTGAACTATATGACTGTATATTTTATCGGCCTATTAGATCTTTAATAAGCTTGTACCATAGTAGAACATAAAATCACAAGTATTAAGCAGATACAATAAACTAGACAATTACCTGATTGCGCTTATTAAAAAGTAAATAGTAACTTGATGTTTCTATTCAAATATGAGCAATACAAATTATGTGCACAATTTTTTTTTAAAAATATAGCAACTGTGTGCAAATGCAAATTATAATTTGTGTGCCTTATATTTGGCATGCATTAGTGTTGCTATGCAAATTATAATTTGTGTGCCTTATGTTTGCCAGTTCTGTCTGAACTCTGAACTATGAATTGAACGCTTAAGCATATGTTTTCACTTTATTCTTTACTATATATAGACTTGGAAGCAAAATTAGCCAAGAACAAAGCTAAATGCATCTCTAAGCGAAAAAGTAGTAGTTTTAGTTAAATTAGAGAGAAGAAACGAGCTTAGGGGGATTTGTTGTAACTGGTATCTTTGCATCCTCCACTTAGGAAAAATGTAACAAGAATCTGTTATAGCAAATATTTATAAGCACCCGTTAAGCTGCACTACTTGTAGTTCATTGATGTATGAATCCCTCTTCTCCTAATACTATTTGGTGGTCTCAAATTCTAGCTCACTGCTTAATTGATAAATGGCTCTCCACAAGGTAGTCAATGTTTGTTTATTTGTCTTGACAATGGCTGTAGGAACTCTTGGCAGTGGACCTCATTTTGATGTGACTGAGTACTCTGCATCGCCTAAAGGAAGTTTTGACAGTAATAAAATGGTAATTAAAGAGATCAATCAAACATTTGTTCAATCAATGTATGAACGTTAGCCTCTTTTTTGTGAGTATACTTGTTGTTAAAGATCCCTCTTGACTCTTTGTAGGCATTTTTGGATGCTTGGCAAGCAATGTGTGGGTTTAATGGAAATGCTACGTTGATAGTTCCAACGGGCACCTTCCAAGTTGCCCCATTGATCTTTGCTGGACCATGCAAACCAGGACAACACAAGTTAAAGTTCCTGGGAACCCTAGTTGCTCCATCAGACTGGGACAAGGAACATGAAGCATGGATTGAATTTCGGGAGCTCAACGACATTGTTATTGAAGGAGGTGGAGTTCTCGATGGCCAAGGTGCCAATGCATGGTCTCAGAAAAAGAAGAATATGCCCATTGTAAGATACTGCATAATTCTCTCAGTCTCTCTAGTATCTTACACAATTTTTTCCATTAAGAAAAGCTCATCATAATGAGTTCCTAAATTTAACTTTATATGCTTGTAGTCGGTACACTTCATGAATGTCAATAAAGGGAGAATTACCAACCTGTCAATAAAAGATAGCAAGGGCTTTCATATTGCTATCCATCAGAGTGACAATGTGGTCATCAGAGCAATTACAATTACAGCCCCCTTTGACAGCCCAAACACTGATGGCATTCACATCAGTGGCTCCTCCCATGTCAGAATCACCGGCCTCACGATTGGCACTGGTGATGACTGTGTCTCCATCGGCCCAGGATCTTACAACATAACTGTAGCAAATGTGCATTGCGGTCCTGGGCATGGAATCAGGTAGAGATCTATACGATTATTAGATATTCAATCAGAATTACCTTTTAGTTGTTTCCCCTTAATTTTCTGTCAAGCTTATGTGAAGGGTATTTTATTTTTTCTTTCTTATTTTCTAGCATTGGTAGTCTTGGAAAGTACCAAGATGAAGATAATGTTGCACATATCAAGGTGAAGAACTGCACGATTGCTGGTACAACCAATGGACTCAGGATTAAGACATGGCCAGGGTTAACAGCTAGCGAGGCCTTCAACATTACTTTTGAGAACATCAAATTAGACAATGTCTCTCGGCCAATCATCATTGACCAAGATTATTGTCCAAATAATCAATGCAATCCAAATGAGGTTATGCACTAGTTTTTCTTTCAAACAATTAGTCAGTAAGCAACACCATAATTTATATTAAGCATATTAATTATCTTGTCATTACATTATTCCTGCAATTATCTATCAAACCATTTGACCAATTATTGTAAAATGTTGCAGCCTTCAAGGGTGAAGCTTTATGACATTATTTTCAAGCACATTCAAGGAACATCGAACACACAAGATGCAGTGACACTGAAGTGCAGTAAGTTGGTGCCGTGCAGAGATGTCCGTCTGATAGATATCAACTTAAAACCTCTCTTTTCTTCTCTCGTGCATAGCATTGACTCATTTTGCTCCAATGTGCTGGGTCTGGCTCTTGGCCTCCAGAAACCCAATCCTTGTCTGCAGCACTAGAATTTTGAAATGTTTATTTTTTTTTTCTTAGTTTTTCATTTCCCCGGGTTGTGCCGTTCGAGCTGGCACACATTGCGGAGGCTCTTTTGGGGCTATATAGTGTAGCGATTGGAGCTTTAGATATTTATGATTAACTACAGGGTACTCGAGGACTCTGTTAATCCTCCTACAAGGAAGGAAGATTAAAAAGGGATTTTTACCATTCAACTCTAATATGGGTATTCCTCATCCATTAAAATCCTAATTTATCAATTTGTAAATCACTAGTTTTATGATGACGATTTTATTTCATTTATTTTTTATTTGTCATGACTCGATGTATGAACTTGATCTGTTAGTATTTAGAGACAGATGATGAATAAAGCTTTTCTTTTATTCTGATGATTTTTACATTTGATTTACAAGCCTATATATAGGCAAAGATGGCTAACGACTCTATTCTAATTATTAGGAAACTCTAACGTTTCTTTTTGACTATACATAGAAATATTTACAGAAGATCGGCAATTCTAATCTATTTGGATTTGTGGAGATATTTCTTCTAAAAAAGGTCAATGACGAGATTTTCTTGAGGTCTGTTGTCCCTCAATTGCTTCTATTCTCAACACTCCCCCTCAAGCTAGGATTGTAAATATCATATAATCCTAGCTTGTTTGTAATATTCTCAAAAGCATTTATGTAGAGTCCTTTTGTGAAAATATCTGCAAGTTGGTCTCTACTCTTGACAAAAGGAGTTCCAATTTCCTTAGCTTGAATTTTTTCTCGAATGAAATGGCAGTCTACTTCAATATGCTTTGTTCGCTCATGAAAGACAGGATTTGCTGCGATGTGTCTTGCTGCTTGATTATCACAGAACATCTTCATTGGTTCTTTGTGATCAATGTACAAGTCAGTGAGGAGCTGTTTAATCCATGTTAACTCGCTCGCTGTGGATGCCATGGCTCGATATTCTGCTTCAGCGCTAGATCGTGCCACAACATTTTGCTTCTTGCTTTTCCATGTGACTAAATTTCCGCCTACAAATGTGCAAAAACCGGTTGTCGATTTTCTATCAAAACTTCCAGCCCAATCTGCATCGGAATAGCCACACACTATGTTAGTCTTATTATTTTTCATCCAAATTCCCTTTCTAGGACAACTTTTTAAGTACCTAAGTACCATGTTAACTGCTTCTAAATGAGGTGTTCTTGGTGCATGCATGAACTTGCTAACTTGGCTTACAGCAAACGACAAGTCAGGTCTGGTTACAGTCAAGTATATTAATTTTCCCACAAGTTTTTGATATTGATTAATGTCTTTAAGTGGTTCACCATCCTCGATATTAAGTTTCACATTTATATCAATAGGTGTTGATGCTGGCTTACATCCTAATTTACCTGTTTCCTTAAGTAAGTCAAGTGCATATTTTCTTTGAGAAATAAATAGTCCCTTTGATGAGTGTGCAATTTCAATTCCTAAAAAATATTTTAATTTTCCTAAATCCTTAATATCAAATTTTTGTTTTAGGCTATTTTTAATAGACTCAATTTCAAGTTGATTATTTCCTGTTATAATAATATCATCTACATAAACTAGGACTGCTGTTGTACCATATTCGTTATGTCTTATAAACAAGGATGTGTCGGCCCAACTAGTTTTAAAATTACAGGAAAGTAAAAAGTGACTTAATTTTCCATACCATGCTCTCGGAGATTGCTTCAGTCCATAGATAGACTTATTTAGCCTACAAACAAGATTAGGTATATTTTTCTTTTTATGACCTGGGGGTAAGGTCATATACACCTCTTCCTCAAGTGTACCTTGAAGAAAGGCATTTTTAACATCCATTTGGTGGAGCCCCCAACCATTGTTAATAGCAATAGACAAAAGAATTCTTACCGTGTTCATCTTTGCAACAGGTGCAAAGGTCTCATGGTAGTCAATTCCATAGGTTTGTGTATATCCTTTGGCTACTAATCTTGCCTTATACCGTTCTATGGTTCCATCATTGTTATATTTAACCTTATAAACCCATTTACATCCTACGGGTTTCTTATTTTTTGGTAGAGGACATATCGACCATGTTTGGTTTTTTTCTAAGGCATGAAGTTCTTCATCCATTGCCTTACACCATATTGGATTAGTTTTTGCGACCTCATAATTGGTTGGTTCCTCAATTTGGGCCAAAGAATTTATAAATGCACAATGCTCACTAGAAATATTTTTGTAAGAAATGAAATCTTGAATAGGATATTGTACTGAATAAGTAACAAAGTCCTTTAGTCTTGTAGAAGGTTGAGGTTGTCGACTTGTTCTTCTCAAAGGTACTTCTTGCTCTTGATTTTCTTCTCCATCCTCAATGTGTCCTTCATGTTCGATTTCTTCAAGTTCTTCAATTTGATTTTCTTCATTTTGCATGTTTCCTTCACTTTCTTCTTGTGATTCTTCACCTACAATATTTCTCAATTCCCTTCGAAACTCACTTGTTTCGACGTTAGTAATACAAGGATATATAAAATCATTTGGAACAATTTTTTCAACATTGTTTTCGTAAAAAGGTTCATTTTCGAAGAAACTAATATCTCTAGAAATGTAAAGTTTTTTATTTTTAGGATCATAACATTTATATCCCTTTTTTTCGGAAGAGTACCCAACAAAAATAGTTTTGATTGAAGTAAAATCAAGTTTGTCGCCTTTTTTGTTGTGCACAAAACATTTGCAACCAAAGACTCGTAAATGACTAATATCTAATTTTCTACCATAAAGAATTTCTAAAGGACTTTTAAAATCTAAGATGACACTTGGCAGCCTATATATCAAATAGGTCGCGGTTAAAACAACATCCGACCAAAAATTTTTTGGAACATTATTTTGAAATAAAAGAGATCTAGTAACTTCTAAAAGGTGACGGTTTTTCCTTTCAGAAACACCGTTTTGTTGAGGGGTGTAAACACAAGTAGTTTGACGTAAAATACCTTTTTGACTAAGAAAATTAGAAAAAGTTTGATTAACATATTCAGTACCATTATCTGTTCTTAAAATCTTTATTTTTTTATCAAATTGATTTTCAACAAAACTCACAAAAGTTTGAAAATGCGAAAAAACCTCATTTTTGTTTTTCATCAAATATAGCCAAGTAATTTTTGAAAAATCATCAATAAAAATAACAAAATATCTATAGTCATTATAAGATGTTATAGGGGCTGGACCCCAAACATCGGAGTGAATAAGTTCAAAAAAGTCATTACTTTTAGAGTTAGAGATAGAAAAAGGAGTTCTAGTATGTTTTGCAAGCTTACAAGTTTCACAATTGCTACAATCTAAAGTAGAGAAATTAAAAATTTTGTTTAAAACTTTATCGGAAGGATGTCCAACACGCTTGTGCCAAAGTTTACTCAAATCTTCATTTTTACTAGTTTTGAAAATAACTTTATTGCTATTTAAAAAATAAAGACCATTTTCAAGGAATCCTTCACCAATTTTTTCTTTGGTGACTAAATCTTGAAAAATAACACCTTTTTCTTTAAAAATTACTTCGCAATTCAAGTCCCTAGAAAGTTTACTAATTGACAATAAGTTGACCGAACAATTTTCGACATAAAACACATCTTGTAAAAATTTTTTTGGTAAAACGCTAATTAAACCCCAACCTTTAATTTTAATTTTCTCATTGTTGGCCACGGTAAAAAATTGTTCACTACTAATGGTCCGGTAATTTCTCAACAAGTTCAAATTTCCTGTCATATGGTCGGTAGCGCCGGAATCTAAAATCCATTTGGTACAATTATTTGGTGCATTACTAATAGTAAATCCTATGCTCAAACATTTATTCTCAATTGGCTTAAATTTATTCACTTCATTTTTACATTTCGGACCAGGCCTAGGTCCTACAGAAGTTAAATCATTAATATCTAAATTGGTCTCAATCATAATACTTGGTCCAGATTTCAAAGGGGCTAAACCAGATGCAACATTTGGATTATTTAGAGAGTTAGTATTAGGCCTGTCAAGAGTGTAAGAAGGAAGTAAACCTCGCTGGCCCAGCAGCTTTGTGATTTGGTCCAGCTGAGATGCAATTCGATTTATACGCGCATGGGTTGAGTCAGGTTGTGATTCCGACTCGGATCTGTTCCGACTTCTCTCGCCTTCACGCCTCAATTCATTCGGGTTTGAGATAGTTGTCAGAATCGTCTCTTTCTTCTCCTCTTTCGCCTCCCCCTTGTTTTGATCGCCAACCTTCTCCTTGACAAGCCGGAGTTCTGGATGGAGAATCCAACATTGATCCCGCGCGTGCCCTGCCTTCACGCAGTGATTGCATCGCGTGAATCCGTCGTCGACGCTCCCCCTTCCTCCTTCACGCCCGTCTTGATTCTGAGGGTTTCGATCAGTGGTGATAGGCGATAACAAAACTTGCGCCCAAGTAGGCTTTTGTGTGGGGTTTTCTCTGTAAGATTCTGCCATTACAGTTTATCGATTTTCTATTTTCTCTGGTATTTGCGGAAGCTATGATTAATCGGTATGCTCTGATACCATGTTAGTATTTAGAGACAGATGATGAATAAAGCTTTTCTTTTATTCTGATGATTTTTACATTTGATTTACAAGCCTATATATAGGCAAAGATGGCTAACGGCTCTATTCTAATTATTAGGAAACTCTAACGTTTCTTTTTGACTATACATAGAAATATTTACAGAAGATCGGCAATTCTAATCTATTTGGATTTGTGGAGATATTTCTTCTAAAAAAGGTCAATGACGAGATTTTCTTGAGGTCTGTTGTCCCTCAATTGCTTCTATTCTCAACATGATCCTATCCCCCAAACGCCAAGGAAAGGAAAAAGAAAAAGAAAAACACATAAAGAAATTAACAGATTTTTTTTTTCTCAGTTGACTGCTATTTAAGTCCGCTCCTATGAAATTATATATCATTGTTCAAAAGCTGTATATATGTCTAATAAAAATTTTCATTGCATTGTTCGTGCTATAAATATCAGCTAGAAGCGAAGAGCAGGGTTGAGTAGCTCACGGATTAAATTATTTACAAGTTAAATGTAAATTACGTTTATAATTTCTCAGATTCAGCAGTAGTAATGACAACATTTATGATATACTCGCAAATAATTTATGTGCAGAGTCTCTTCAGATGATTAAAACATTTTTATATACCTGTTAAAGGTATTTACATTTAATACGTACATTTTTCCTAAGAATGCAAAATATGTGGTGTTATTTCCAGCTTACATAGACTCTGAAAATAAGTAATTGCAGTTTATATACTGTGCCAATCAGTATGACATTGCCAGTATACCAGCAGCCATATGCGGTCAGATTTATTTCTTAATTGTTTTTTTTTTTAAAAAGAGAAAAACATATTTATATTCTTTGTTGGAAATCATTTAAGAAGTTAATTAAAGAAATGTCCAGTATCACAAACAGAGTAAACCAGCCACTCTTTTTTCTTTGTACCCAATATATATGCCAAATTGACCATTTCTTTTTCCCTCACGTTTATTTATTTTGTTTAGATCTACTGTAATAGCGCATTTTGAGTGGTGATCTTTGATTCACAACAACAACAACAATAAATAAATAAATTAAGCACTTTTGTATTCGAAATTACAGCAACTCCAACAATCCGAATTGATGTCCAAATTCATCCAATACAAAGTTCTTCATGTTAACTTAAAATTGGAAAGAAGCAACTTGCTTAATTTTCATGGTACGCCAGATTGATTGATAATTAATGCACAATATAGTAATTAACATGGCATGGACAAGCACAAGTTCAAACATAAAATTCCAGATTTAAAAAGCCACGAGACAATTATTCATACAAAACATAGTATTCAAAAAGGTCTTGACAGATTAAATTAAGTACATACATGAGCATGAAATCTCAAAGATTTACGCCCTCTTTATTGCATTATTAAGTGGCACACAGATTGGATCGCATTGTTCCATCTTTCTATAAAGAGTCCCTGCCGATTATCATTGTTACTATATAATAGTAACTTGTACACTATTATTTATCTATTTATTTATTTATTTGTTTATATTCTATAAACTTAATTAGTTAGTCTTGGGAGGAGGGGGAGATCTTCCGCGTGTGTAAGGCTGGCCTGGAGCGCAGGAACCTCTGATGCAAACAGGTCTGTTAGGGTTAACCGGGTTGACGCTGACCGTAGCGGCGCTGCCACTTAATTGACCTAACAGTAATTAACAGAACATTGCACGTAATTAAAATTAAATAATCCATGAGAAATTAAAAAGGATTAATGACCCTGCATCTGCATGCAAATTTGGATCATAAGATTCTCTGGTGTATCCTTGTTTCTTAACGAATCGTAAATCGTTAACACATATTGTTTGGATCATAAAGGCTTTATGATCCAAACATATGTGTGTGTGTGAGAGAGAGAGAGAGAGTACCGCTTTTGTATGGGGTTGCAGTGGCTTCCGTAGTAGATAATTAACATCAGATTGCCACTTGACATTATTAAGAACAACATGAATAACACGGACAAAATTGTTTTCATCTTAATTAGTAGTTTGTATTTCTCTTTTTCTTTCTTTCCTACTTCAAGAGTACTACTCCAGCCCCTTCCCTTTTATAGAGTCATTCCAGAGGACACAAAGATGAGAAATTTCTTACGTATCTAAAGCCTGGATTTTCTGTGACAATTTTAGTTTATATGATATATCATATATGTGACTCGACATTGTTATAGAATTAATTTTGAGTGTTGTAGGAATTTACATTTATATTTTTCAAGTACAAGAAATGAGAAATTTTTTGGATATAGAGTTCGTAACTTCGTATAACTCAAATAAAACAAAAAAAAGAAGTTAACTAATGACTTGTGATATCTCATATTTATATTGCTATTTTGACCAGACTTTACATCGAAATCGTGACTAAAGCTTTAATTTATTGCTGTTTTTGCCTTTCTTTGCCAGATTTGGCACTGCCTTTTGCACTTTGTTCTTATTTGTAGGAATCCGAGAAAATCAGCAAGGTAATCAGCAATTCAGGTGCTAGATGACTCATGCCTAGCCTAGACCAAGCTCCAACTCAGCCCAATGAAGCAGCCCCGCTCGAATCAAGACGTTTCGCAAACCAGAGCCATCAATTCGGACCGAATTCTCTTGAATTCGGACCGAATTCCTGCGCAGACCTCCCTCCTGAAAATCCAGCGGCATCAATTCGGTCCGAATTCCCCTGAATTCGGTCCGAATTGCTATATATGGAAAGTGTTCTGGCAGCGTTCTGGAGGCATTTTCTCCATCTGGAAGTCTCCATTTCTGCCCGAAATGAAGGAAAACGTGTCCCAGCTGTCCAGGAGAGGGGAGAGGAGTATTTAGGCGCCTTCCATCTTTGGAGAGGGCCATCTTTCATTCCATTTTTCACCTTTCTCTCCAGCAGATCCAGATCTGGTTTTTGGGCTCTTTTCCTTGGCTTGTGCGACTTGGACAGGGGGCAGAGAAGAGTTAAGAGCTATTGCTTGCTGCTTCGACGGATTCGCTACTTTCTCTTGTGCATTTGCCAGTGGTTTTGTCTCAAAAACTGGGTTATTTGTGTATTTCTAGTACTGTTTCTCTATTTTCTGGTTTTATGGATTGTTTAGTTTTATATTCTGTTATTTGCAGTGTTTCCCTTAGTATGTTAGGCGAAAAACTTGTTGCTTTAGGGAACGATGTAGCTTAGATTTAGGTTTTGCTTGGTTTACTTGTTTTGTTGATGGACGAAGTTAATTATCCTTGGGGTTTTTATTGAAATTGCTTGTGTTTGGACCGTTTACTACTTGTATTGCTCGACCTTTGTACGCGCGCATTTGTTGGGAACATCTTTACATTATATTAATCGAGTCATGTACAAGTATTTCGAGGTAGGTCAATGGCGAAAGTCGACCAATTAATAACCAAAAGTAAACGTTTCTAGTCAGGCGAAAATCTAACTAGATGCCTCGTAGAAAACCATTGGTAAACTCGAGTAAGTCCACCGGACAACGAAAGTTACGGATGCAATACACTCGATGAAGGTTATTCAATTCTACTTATTATCATCTCTTCTTTCTCTCTCTTTGCCAAGTAACCATAGATGTAAGAGAATCAAATGAAGATTATGCACCAAAAATTGAAGGCAAGTAGAAACGCAAAATTCCACATCGATTTTCACTTTACTGTGTGAATTGGACTATTAGCTAGTGTGGGCCGTGGTTAATTCGTTTTTCCTTTTGCTTTCATTGAAAATTTTCAAGTAGATAAATCTATTTGGGTTTGTGGCATGGTTAATTTGTATAGCAGAACAATGATCGCTAAATCATTAATTTCAATTTGTATAGCAGCGAAGAGTAAATGTTAAGCCACTCATTCACGATGTATAGACCTAGTCTCACAGTTTGTCATGGCCAAATCATCAGAATCTCTCTTGAAAAAATAATTATATATTTTTTTGTATCTCTACTAGAAAAAATCAACGAGAAGACGAAAGGTCGGGAAAAAAAGTTGAGACATGGGCAATTTTGTCACAAAATATGAAAAATCCTTAAAATTGCTAAGGAGGATATATATCTAGTTCTATCGAGATTTGAGGGTATGGGACCGATTTTAATGATTTGAGGGGTAAATATCTAATTAAGAAAGATTTGAGGGGTATGGATCCAATTTTGCCTTAAAAAATAAGTTAGGAAGCTTGACCCCAATTTATATTAAAAAATATATATTGTCAACTGAAGTTATAAGCTAATTTAAAATAATCGTCTTTGTACCACCCTATTACTATTTGCTGTGTCCTGTTTTCTGTTTTCTGTTTTCAGTATAGATAATATTACACAGTTAGAATAGAAAAAATAAGAGTGAGGGATTAATGCTAAGGAACTATTCTTTAATTAATAAAAGATAAGAGGTGGGGATGGTGTTCTCAGTGATGATTGTGGTTTCCACATGGCTAAGAAATCCTTGATTGATATTAATTTATAGCTGAAATTTGATCTTTGTCTTTGATTTAATAAAAAATAATAAAAATAAGTATTTTATATGAGAAAGTTTAATATGCACCATAGTGCATAGGGCATTCCGTGCACCACGGATTTTTTCGGGGGTATTTTTGTAAAATGACAAATCTAATTTAACCAATTTAATCTACATATTGAAATCTCATAGAAAACCAAATTTTACAATTTTTGAGATTTGATTACTATTTTTTTTGAATTTTTTAAAACATGTCATTTTTGGAATGTTGTACTATTTACAATTTTCCAAAAATGACATATTTTAAAAAATCTCAAAAATTGTAAAATTTTATTTTCTATGAGATTTCAATATGTGGATTAGATTGGTTGGATTAGATTTGCCAGTTTACAAAAATATTCCCGAAAAAGTCCGTGGTGCACAGAATGCCCTATGCACTATGATGCATATTAAACTTTCTCATTTTATATTCAAAATTACAGCAAGCCCAATAATTTGATCGAATTGATTTCCGAGTTCATCCATTACAAAGTTTTGCATGTTTACTTAAATGGAAAAGAAGCAGCCTCCCTAAATATTCGGGATTTGCTTCATATTTTTGTTTTATCTCGTGGAGTAGGAAAATAACATTCTCATATATATCTGAATTGTATAATTCAGATTAAAACAAGTGACTCAATTAGTGTTCAATCAATCATCAGTTGGTGCTGGTGATGGAGCGGAAGATGAGTCACTGTTGCTGCTATTTCCAGGATGTGGTCCGAGGCATGGATCAGGGTTTTGAATTCCTGAGACAGCTCCATGAACATTGGTGCAGAACGAGCTTATTTCGTCCACAGCTGAAGTCAAAGGCTTTAGGCTGATGTCCTGTAACTTGACATTCTGGCATGGCTCCTTGTCGCTGCAAGCCAATTTCACTGCAACTGGAGTATTTGAGGTCCCTCTGATGCGACTAAAGCGGATGTCGCGTAGCTTCACTAGAGATGGCTGCAAATAAAAATAATTAAATGTTTTACACATTAAAGAAGATGTCTTAATATATAATCCTTTGTGAATGTTTTATTATATTATTTTCATCGATTATATTTTTTTATTTCTTTAGCTAATTCCTGTGTTGTGCCAACATTAACATACCGCATGCGTGGTGCACTCGCCATTTGGGCAATACTTTTGGTCAATGATGATTGGGTAGGAGACATTGGTCATGGTAACATCCTCAAAAGTTATGTTGAAGGCCTCGCTCGGTGGTGCTCCAGGCCACGTCTTGATCCTAACACCATTGGTTGTTCCGGTAAGGGTACAATTCTTCACGTGAATGTTTCCCACATCCTCTTCACCTTTGTATTTTCCCAAGCTTCCAATGCTGCTCAAGAAAAGTAATCAGGGTTATTAATTTGCTGAGTTGATGTTACTAACGTTTAACACATAGTACACGTAGTTGATACTTGATATAGTGCTATGTGCACCTAATTATGTAACACATGACCAAGTAAATTACCTGAGACCATGACCAGGACCACATTTAACGCCTGCTACAATGACATTGTTGGTGCCTGGGCCAATGGAGATACAATCATCGCCTGTGCTAATGTCGATATTGTTGAGGGTAATATTACTGGAGCCACTAATGTGGATGCCGTCTGTGTTTTTGCTATGTCCGGGTGCCACAATTTTGAGGTTCTCGATGATAATACCTTCTGCGTGGTGAAGAGACATATGGAAAAATTTGCTGTTTTTGGATGTGATGTTGCTGATCCTCCCAATGACACATTTCATGAGGCGAATAGACTGCGAGCAAATATAGCGTCAATGTTGTTCAATGTGCATACAGGCATACAAACCATTTTTCTTGTACAAATTGATATATGCAGTTTTTTTCTCTCTCTTTTCTTTTTTTTTCTGGGAAATTAAAGATTTTATTGTTACGCATTATATGCAGTATGCTTTATTATTTGGTTGACTTAATTTCATTGTAAACCTGTAATAAAAGTATCGTATACACTAAGGAACCTTATTGTAATGAATTCAATTTAGTTCTTATCCGAAAATGTTGGAAATTGAAAAATAATAGCTATGTAATATAATATCCCAAAATGTATATGAGATGTTAATCAGTGTATGGTGAGACGAGACGACAAGACTTACTATCGGCTTATTGTGGCTGGGTAGTGGCCATGTGGACTGACCTTGGCCATCAAAGACACCGCCGCCTTGCAAAACCATCTCATGAAGAGAATCAAACTCGACCCAAGCATTACCAGGGATGGATTTGACATCTGGTGGAGCCACCAGCGTACCTTGGATTTCAAAAGTGATATGTGTGCCTTGGCATGGACCTCCAAATGTAACTGGACCGAGCTGATAGGTGCCTTTAGGAACTAAGAAAGTCGGTCGGCCTTTGACTGTGCACGCTGCTTTAAATGCTTCTAGGAAGGCCTAAAAAGGAGCCAAGATCAAGGCATGAAATGATGTATAAGTTTCTCTGTTGTGGATTAATTCAGATAAAAGACAGTTTCTGTCTACATCTAGGCATCTAGCTAGGTAGATTTTTTGATAATTGATAATTAAAATGGTGTTGTGCATTTCATAAAATTCAACAAGCACTTAGGACGTTTACCTTGCTATTTGCACTTGCGCTTGCACTAGTTGATGCAGAGTACTTGGTCACATCAAAGATATTTGAGCCAGTCGAGCCAGTCGAGTTGGTAGAGCCACTTGAGCCAGCTGGTGGTGCGGCTCTTTTATGAGCCGTCGCCACGGCCAAGCAACTGATAAGGGCTATTTTGAACACCATTGAAGAAGCCATCGATCATAGAAATAACACGATACAAGGATAAAGATACAAGAACCTCTGTGTAAAAGGATACAAGTTCCTCTGTATAAGAGGAACTGAAAATTTGCCTCGGACAAAGAATGCTTGCCTGCTCAGACTGTATTTATATTGAATCGTCGAGCAACTGACACCTATCAACCTATGGACGACCGTTGAGTTCTACAGATCCACTCAGAATCGCATGCATCACTTGTCCATTTTTGCTGAAATTAGTTAGAAATACCTGTCATCTACTCAGAAAGAAAAACAATGTACGATGTCTCTTTAACCATTTTCCCTGTGTGTTGTCCTTTACAACAGTCAAGGGAGAATCCCAGTTTGATGACATACAAATATATATACTTATGCAAATTTTCAAGTTGAGTTTTAGAATAATTTACTGATTAATTCGATGCATTTACTTCTTTTTTTTTTTCCAAATTTCGGGCTGAATTAAACTTGCTAAATTAATGTTAAAATAATTTACTAATGCGAGACAGTGATGTGATTTTGATTAGGGTCTGCATGATTTCAACTATCTTCTTGCTAAATTAATATTTGTTAATGGGTTGAAAAATTCGGAAATTGAGTTTCTCGTCAGCTTCGGCCCTTCAATCTTGTGAAATAACAACAACTTATGATAAATCAGCCTCAGAATTCTCTTCTGATCTTTTATTATTTCTGTTAATGAGAAAGTTTAATATGCACCATATATAGTGCATATGGTTTTCTATGCACCGTGGGCATTTTCAGGAATATTTTTGTAAATTGACAAATCTAATTTAACCAATCTAATATACATATTGAAATCTCATAGCAAACCAAATTTTAAAATTTTTTAGATTTTATTACTATTTTTCTTTGAATTTTTTTAAAACATATCATTATTGGAAACAAAAATATTATTTATAACATTCCAAAAATAGCAGGTATTAAAAAAATAAAAAAATAGTAATAAAATCTCAAAAATTGTAAAATTTGGTTTGCTATGAGATTTCAATATGTAAATTAGATTTGTCAATCTACAAAAGTATCCCCAAAAAAAAATCCACGGTGCATAGAAAGTCATATACATTATAGTGCATATTGAAATTTTGATAAATAATTTAGTCGAACTTAGGCTTTTATATTAGTTGAAACTACAAAAATGTTCTCATTTTTTCACCAACTTTGTCTGTTCTAATAATCGGCTCCATTATTGCAAATTAATATACTACAGTATTTCTTGATTTTTTTTTTTTTTTGTAGGAGGCACCACATGTTCAATACAATTGCATGCGACAACAATTCTTTCTTTCAATATAACATTCTCAGCATAAATTTATTTGCTAGGTTTTCATGTTGCAAATCCTAAAATATAAATAGTGAGTGATAAATACTACAATATCTCAATATCTCAATATTTCTCAGAGGATTAGAATACACTAGTAATTATCATTGTTCCTATCTAGAATGCTAAAAAAGTAGTTTCAAAAGCTTAGAAAAATAAAACTACATGAATAGCAATATATTAGTTACATAGTAGTTTGAGTTAGCGATTTTTTTTTTTTTTTTTTGCGGTTTGAGTTTTTAATTATGAAAACCATCTTGATAGATCTCATTCACAGTATAATTAATTAGTGGGAGTCGAGCACAGTTAGTCAGTGGTTTCGTCGTTATCTTAGAGCTAACGAACAAGTTCAATTCCCGTTAGATGCAGTAGATGATAAACTCTATTCTCACAAAGTGGACTATACCTCTATAAATAAATGGCCTCTTATATAAATATATATATATATATATATATAGAATTTTGCTATGGTGAGTTGCAAGTTGCAACTCACAGGAGCTCTGGTGAGTCGCAATCCAAGCCGTTCGTTTGCCATCAAGATTCGTGCAGATCTGCGCTGCGATGAGTCGCTGAGCGATTAAAATTTTCACCGTTCCGTCTGTTTTCTCTCCGTCTCCCATCTCTTCCTCTGTAAACTTCACCTCTTTCTCTCTCTTCCAATTCGAAACAAAGCTCAGGCCTGCGCCTCCTTCTCAAACCCTAGAAAAAAAAGTAGCGGATGGAGCTCCAGAATAGGGCTCACCAGATCGGAGAATCTGTTCCGTTTCTCTCCTGCGCACCTTGCATCCTCTCTCCTCCACTTAGCACGATCTGATTCAAAGTCTTAGCACCTTCGAACGCACCTTTCATCTCTTTCTCCTCCACTCACGACCTGAACGCCCCTCGCCTCCTCTCTTCTCTCAGCCTTCATGAACAGATTCTCTCTTTCTCTCGCCTTGACTAGTCTCTTTAATTTCTCTGATTTCGCTGATTTTCTTTAATTTTTCTTCGTGAACAACTCTGATTTCTCTAACTTTGTTCAAATTAAAATATGTGCCATCTTATTATTTTCTTGGAAGGAAATTAACAACTTGGCACGTTTGCTGGGCCAAAGATAAGAATAGAACAAAGCTTTCTGCTAGGTAATTTTAACATTAGTTGGCTGAGTGCAATAAAATTGCAATCATTAGTTGACTTTAATTTTTTCATTCGTGGATAAATTTCTCTCTTTCTCTCGCCTTGAACAAGTCCTCTCTTTTTTTTATTTTTCTAATTTCTCTGATTCATAGCCTTAGCATTGGGTAATTTTGCTTTTCTAGTTTGACAGTGGAGAAATTTTTTGATTTTAAACTTTGCTGACATTTTCAACAGTTATTATGTCGACTTCTGGGTCAACAAACGATGTCGAGGACGATGAGCAAGTTCAGTTATTTACTTAGCCTTTAATTTATATGTTATTTAGTTAGTTTTTGATGCTATGTTATTTACATTATGCAATTTGAGATACTATTTGTGATGTAAGATGTTATTTCTGTGAGATACTATGGATTTCAGTTAATGGATATGTACCTCTTTTCTGTATCTCGTTTAATGGATGTGCTTGCATGTACCAGTTTATGTACCGTGCTTATACTATGTGTTTTATAGCACTGTTATTTTTGAAGCACAAACTGGTTAGAAAACAGCTTGGTACCATGTACTGATGTACAGGTCATGCTTGGTAATATATTATATGCTCATGATTTTTATGTACCATGCTTATAGAAGTTTTTATAGCACTGTTTATGTATCATGATACCACGTACAGGTCATGCTTGGTATTACACGATTTTTATTGAAGTTGCATATTACACTCCCTGTATAGTTGAAAGCACAAATTGTTTCTGAAGCATAATGTTTTCACATGTACGCAGTTGCTTATTGTTTGGTATCACACAATTTGGTACAGGTCATGCTTGGTACGTTTAGTCACTTGAAGAGTTGATGACATTTGCGATTGATCACACAATGCATTTGGTACCATGCGTTTAATCACACAATTATGTACAGAGTTAATACCATACAGGAAGTTTAATCACACAATTGTCTTCAAGGCCTAATTAAACAAGAGAAACAATTACAAATTAGTATTTTCTTTTTGAAAAAAAGGTGGGAGTACCACCCGTTCCATTTGGTAATAAAATGAAACTTACAAAGACCCTACATCCAAACTGAAATACTGCTCCTTACTCTCTTCTGGAGCGAACCTAAACATATTAGTTTAAACACCTCATCTCTTATCTAAAGCCTACTACATATAATATTTCAGTAAAAAAAACTACCATCATGTAGTGAAATCAGAAACACTAAGCAGTATAAAAACGTTAGACAACAAAATTACTTCTAAACTCAAGATAACTGATAACCCAGTTTTGGTACATTCCCTGGACATTATTACAAAAATCCATCAAGACGATTGATAACAAAATAAACCCAGTGTAGCCAACTCGACTAAGCAGCCGCCATCATCATCCTTGTCAGACTCACTCCATCCATTGCAGTTTGAATCACTAGATTGCTGGGCATCATTTGCAGCGGAATCACTTCCCAATCCATGGGCAGCCACTGATCCACCATCTCTTTTTCTGAGCTCTTCCATATACCTACCCAAAACATAACTAAGTTAGAAATTATCAAAAGTGTGTCTCATGATCTTTACTGGAACACTATTAAAAATAAAATCATTGCGTATTTTCCAAATACACCAGCAAGTAGCACAAAACACAGTAAGAAAAACATTCCTCTCTTTGGTAGTTAATTGAAGTGCAAAATCTAGTATATCTCTAGTTGACCCCCAGTTTTGTAACAAATTTTGACTGGACCCTAACTAGAACTAAAGACTCTTAGCAAAAGGGCATAAAAGGAACAAATGATCACATAATTCATTGCCACAGAAAATGCAACTAGCTTGTCCACTCCAACCCCTTTTAATCAAATTATCAGTTGTAAGAACTGATAATCGGCAACTAGTTGTAAGAACTAATCAAATGCAACTAAAGACTCAAAGGCAAGCTCTTCTTCATCATGGCCAAGCTCTTCTAATCGGCAAAGCTCTTCTAACCGGCAAAGCTCTTCAACTCTGATGTAAGGATCGCTAACACCCAACCGCAACTGAACTTGGTCGTCGTCCTCAATACCGTTTGTTGACCCAGAATTCGACATAATAACTATTGAAAATTTCAGCAGAAGCTTAAAATCAGAAAATTTCTATACTGTTGGAATGTCAAACTAGCAAAGCAAAACAAAGATGGTGTGCACAGTCGCACAAAGACAAAGGCAGAGATGGTGCTAAGGCTCTAAATTAGAGAAATTAAAGAAAAAAGAGGACCTATTCAAGGCGAGAGAAATAGAGAAATTTATACACAATTGAAAATTAAAGCAAAATTAAAGAAATATTTAAAGAAAAATTAGAGAAATTAGAGAAGGTGCTGAGAGGCTTTGCAAAATTAAAGAAAAATCAGTTTTCAATGTTCCAAGATAATTACACGCTCACTCA
Organism: Rhynchospora pubera; assembly: GCA_028095005.1. Classification (NCBI taxonomy): domain Eukaryota; kingdom Viridiplantae; phylum Streptophyta; class Magnoliopsida; order Poales; family Cyperaceae; genus Rhynchospora; species Rhynchospora pubera. The sequence continues at coordinate 152,286,137 of CM051462.1, read as the reverse complement.
GCATTTAAGAAAGGGTGCTCGAAGGGAGAGGAGAAGTACCTTCGAATTTGTGCGGAAACCCTAGACAGCGAAGGGTGCTCGAGAAATCGACAATAAGGCAAGACGGGCGGTTGGGGACAGAAGAAACTCAGGCGAAATCGTTGCTCAGTAGGAATTTGAGGTAGACATGGAGAGATGAGAAGGAAGAGATAGTGATTTGGAGGACTTTCTAGGGTTTTTAAGGAGGTGCTGAGCTCTCCAGACTTGTTTCCATTTGATTTTTGAGAGAGAGAGAGACGAAGTAAAGAGAGAAGAAAACGGAGAGAAAAATAGACGGAACAGAAAAAATTTATTCGATCTAGCGCTCATCTATCGCAAAGATCTGCACGAATTTTAAAGTGAATCGAACAGTTCGGATTTTGACTCACCAAAGAGGCTGTGAGTTGCAACTCACCATAGCAAAATTCTATATATATATATATATATATATATATATATATATAGAGGATTGTTAAAATACTATGCATAGCACGGATGTCCTTCGTGCTACGGATTCGTTTTTGAATTTCATGCTTCAAACAACCGATCCAAACCGTTCATTATCTTCTTCATATTGAAATCTCATTAGAAACCAAATTTTACATTTTTTAAATTTTTTTTACTATTTTTCTCAGATTTTTTTAAAATACTTAATCTAATAAATTCTGGACCATTCAATAACAGTGATTTTCAAAAATTTGAGAAAAATAGTAAAAAAATTCAAAAAAATGTAAAATTCGGTTTCTAATAAGATTTCAATATGTAGAAGATAATGAACGGTTTGGATTGGTTGTTTGAAGCATGAAATTCAAGAACGAATCCGTAGCACAAAGAACATCCGTGCTATACATAGCATTTTAGCAATCCACTCTCTCTCTCTCTCTCTCTCTCTCTCTCTCTCTCTATATATATATATATATATATATATATAATTAATTATCGACAATAGTTTTATCCAAACTCAATGAATTTATAGGTTCAAGAAGAACCTTTAGGATGTATTTTTGCCTTTTTGGAACTGCGTCACCATGATTTGGATTTGCATGTTGAATATCATGAATTAACTCTTATGTTTATTATTTGATGCATCTAAATTTATGAATATGCGAGGATAAGTTCCAAGGCTAAGTTCAAACTACAGAGATAACATGTCGGTTTTGGTGATTTTATATTGAAATGTGACAATGTGACAAGAATTAAATAGAACATTAATTATTAATTACAAACGTATAAAATAAACTACAAATGCATTCTTATTGGTGCTTGGTATATACATGAAGAGGCGACGTACATTTGTCCTTTGCTTTTAAAAGCACTTGACAGTTGGTTGTGAAAGGACACTGCAGAAATCAACGTCTGTCCATAGGTTCATCACTCACAAATTCTATTTTTAACACAGTCTACAATCAACAATCGTCGTCCGCAGAACTTTTGCATTCCTCTTACACAGAGCTCCTTATATATATTCATCATACGGTCAAATGTAGAGAACATATTTAACCTGACTCAGATAACCCCAATGATGGCTTCTTCAATGTTGTTCAAGATAGCTCTTATCGGTTTCTTGGCCTTGGCAACGGCTAGCAAAAAAGAAGCCCCGCCAGCTGATGAGTCGAGTGATTCTACCGCCTCAACTGGATCGGCTGGCTCAAATAGCTTTGATGTGACCAAGTACTCTGCATCAACTAGTGGAAGCGCAAGTGCAAATAGCAAGGTAAATGTTATTAGTACTCCTATTGTAATCTGTTGAAATATGATCAAAGCACAACACCCTTTTTACTATCAAATATCTATATAAGTTGACAGAAAATCCATCTTCATTGTATCCTAATTAATGCACAACAGAGAAACTTATGCATCATTTTCACATCTTCCATCTTGACTCTTTTTAGGCCTTCCTAGACGCATTTAAAGCAGCGTGCAAAGTCAAAGGCCAATCGACTATCTTAGTGCCTAAAGGCACCTTTAAGCTGGGTCAAATTACATTCCAAGGTCCATGCCAGGGCTCACATATTACTTTTGATATCCAAGGTACGCTGGAGGCTCCAGCAGATGCCAAAGAAATCCCTGGTAATGCTTGGATCGAGTTTGATTCTCTGCATGAGATGGTTGTGAAAGGCGGTGGTATCCTTGATGGGAAAGGTCAGTCGTCATGGCCACTAGAGACCCACAATAAGCCGATAGTAAGTCTTCTTGATTTCACGAAATAATTAGGACATTAGATCGCATATCTACCTTTTTCTCAATTTTGTAACATCTTCAGTTCTGACAGCAAAATTGAATTCATTACAATATGGTTTTTTTTTTTTGTAGTGTATACAATTCATTTATTGCAGATTTTCAATGAAATTAGGCCAATTATAATCTAAAATTTTATCTCATAATTTAGCCTATTATAAGTGCCTAAAAATTTTAAAAAAACTTTCCAGACAAAAAAAAAGAAGAAAATTGCACATACTAGTTAACGTATACAGGTAAAGGGCTTTGTTTGCATATATGCTCACTGAATATTGAACATTGACGCTATGTTTGCATACAGTCTATGCGCTTCGCGAAATGTGTTGTTGGGAGCGTCAGTGACATCTCAATCAAAGACAGCAAATTTTTCCATATGGCTCTCCACCACTCCGAAGGTCTAATATTCGAGAACATCAAATTATCGGCGCCCGGCGATAGCAAAAACACAGACGGCATCCACCTTAGTGCCTCCACTAATATTACCATCAACAACATCGACATTGGCACAGGCGATGATTGCATCTCCATTGGCCCAGGAACCAACAATGTTAAGATATCAGGCGTTAAATGTGGTCCTGGTCATGGTATCAGGTAATTTAAATGGTCATGTGTCAGATAATTAGGCGCGCATAGTATCAACTAAATATAGCACTGTATAATGTGTTAAATATAAGTAACATCAATGCAGCAAATTAATAACAAACCTTGATTATTAATTATCTTGAGCAGCATTGGAAGCTTGGGAAAATACAAAGGTGAAGAGAACGTTGCAAACATTCACGTGTCGGGCTGTACCATTAACGGCGCAACCAATGGGGTTAGGATCAAGTCGTGGCCTGGATCAGCAGCAAGCCAGGCTTCCAACATAGTTTTTGAGGATATTACCATGACAAATGTCTCCTACCCAATCATCATTGACCAAAAGTACTGTCCAAATGGCGAGTGCACCACCCATGCGGTACGTAAATGCTGGCAACACAGGAATTATTATACATTAAACTAATGTCAAAGAAAATAATCTAACAAAGCTTTAGCACAAGATTACAAGACATAATATAATGTGCCAAACGTTTAACCTGCAGCCATCTCAAGTGAAGATAAGCGACATCACCTTTAAGGGCATCAAAGGAACATCAAATACTCCAATTGCAGTGAAATTAGATTGCAGCGAGCAATCACCATGCCAGAACGTCAAGCTGCAGGACATCAGCCTAAAGCCTATGGCTTCAGTTGACGAAATAACTTCGCTCTGCACCAATGTTCATGGAGACGTCTCAGGAACTCAAAGCCCTGATCCATGCCTTGGAGCAAATGCTGGAAAAAGTAGCAGCAGTACATCACCAAGTTCCGCTCCACCAGGAAAAAGTAGTTGATCTGATGCCTTTTGAGCTGCACGTTTTCAAGCTGGACTCTACAATTATCTCTCTAAATTTTTAATTTACTAAGGCGGACCACAAAATGTAAGGGAAGTACTTTAAGATCGATTACGATACTTGGAGATAGTAAACAGATTCAGGTTTTTTTTTTTCAAATTCGTACTATCGATGAAGAAATCGTTCAGCCAGACACGTGCCATATATTATGTGTTGTGCAGAATGATACTTCATTGCAAAATATGTAGCTCTGTATTATTTATTAATAATTTTTGTATCTTTATTATGTGTTGCACACAGGCCGTTGCAAATGGAAAACAATAAACAGTTTCCGGGTCATTGATATGTTGTTGATATAAAATTTATAGTAATTTTTTCCATTTCATAAATCCAGTTTTATTAGCCATATCATATGATATTTGCAAAAAAAAGGGGAAAAAATAAAAAAATATACACCAAAATTGATAATAGAAAAATATACATCAAAATTTAGTGCTGTCATTTAACTCCCAACTCACAAAAATCAAGAGCCGAAGCTGATAGCAACACCCAATTTCTGAGTTTTTCAGCCTCTTCACCAAATGAATTCAGCAAGAGGATAGTTAAAACTCAGACACAAATCAGAATTACCAAAAACATTTCATTATTATAACATTCAACAAGCTCAAATTGAAAATTTGAATGTCTCAGAAGTATCTGTATTTTAGATGTCATGTTAACACTGCTTCACACAGGGCGTTATCCCTTTGACAGGGTCCTGGATCCACAGCGCATCCATTTTGCAGACTTGTCATCACAGAATTCAAATATCAATTTGAGATAACTAAGACAAACAAATTAATTAATGTTCACCCCTTAGAAATAGTCTAAAAATAGACTAAATCTTCATCAGGTAATAAGAAATTAGATGATTTTTTTTTCCTACTGGGCTCAGATTATATAATAGCTTTTTCAATCATGTATTATCTGAAGCAGAACTGGCATTTAAGCTATTTTTGGATCCTCACAGCCAAAATAATTTTAATCTAAAACAAAGAATTCTCAAATTGCAGATCAGATCAAGAAATTCAACCATTTTTTATCCATACTTCATTGGTGAACTCAGAAGCGCGGACAAAATAACATCCTCATATCCGGATTTGAGAATACAAATGTAAACAAAACATTTTTGAAAAGTTGCTCAAAATTTGGCCATCTCTTGACGCAAATCATACATAAAAATTCGTGATCTGTAACACTGAATGGCTATTTGAATCTAGCACAGGCACTGGGGCTATTTTCTTCAATCGATTTTTCAGATAAGCCCGGGGTTGGCACCGTGCATTGATTAACAGAACCTTAATTAAACAATAAATCAAAACAAAAGATCACAAAAGTAAGAATACCCAACATCAGATATCTGTAACTAAGAAAAGAGGCGCCGCAAGACAACATTTTTCTAGGCGAGAAGTATCTGTTACAACTTGTAAGAGCCTAGAGAGGAGATAATATAGAAATTACAAAGAAACCCTAACATATAGAAATTCTAGCCTTGTGTAGGCCCATTACGGCCCATAAATTATTGGTACAGTCCGCATTTTTCTTTTCTAGGAGGATAAGGTAAATTGAATATTTGAATTGACATGAGAAAACTATACTAAAATAGTTAAGTTTAACGTATACTCGTATAGGCGTCCGACATCGAATTATTTTAGTGCTCAGTATGGTTTATAAGGACTTATTTTGTATTTAATTTCTATTTTGGTAATCAATAATTTTTTTGTTGAAATTGACTGACTTTTTAGTATAATTAATAACCACTTCAATTAAAAATAATTCAGTCTAAGTTTTTGTTCTCTTTCAATATTAAACTACTAATCTTTTAGGCTTAGGATTTATGAAGATTAGACGTCGAGATCTTTTAGAATATCTAATCATCTAGTAATTTGGGTGTTAAAAATTTTCTATGATTTTTTTCTGTTCGTAATGTTTTCTATAACTTGTTGTTTCTTAGAGATGCCAATAGAGATATGTAAAAGGAGCTTACGCTCTAGATCAATTTTTTTTTTTTTGTAGAAAAGGTTATCGATAAGTTTATTAAAAAAATCTCTCTTCTAATTATTTTTTTTGTGGAAATATTAGCAGGAGCAGTCAATTGAATATCCCCCCCCCTAACTAAAGCTAATTTCTAGTGTACACTAAGTTTAAAAAAACTTTCAAAATTTTTTATTATTATTGATGTGGGATCAGGTTGATTCATGAGCTTCATCGAACCAGCTGACCTTTCTAAAAATAATAGAATAATATTGACCCTATCACACTCATTCCTCGGATGGATGAATATGCATATATCAGGACCTTTTTTTTGTTTTTTTTTTAATATCTACATCAGGACTTAATTAAGGAGACGAAGAAGTAGAAAGAAAATAAATAAATAAATAAAAGAAAATCTTTTAGACAGACACAATAATAAATTAAGTCTCACAACATGACACAATAATACGCACTTACATGCTGCAAGTCTGCAGATCTAAATTTCATATAAGCAAGCAAACCATTCATAATTAATAAATATTAACTTGGCTAATTTCTTACATACCACCATGCATGTAACCAAGAGAATGGGTTGTGGCTATAGATTGCAAGTAGTACATATGTTAGCTGGAGGAGTGTCAAGCTGATCTATATATCATGCAAGATGATATTATCAAAATTATTACGTTATCTTAATTTTAGCAAAATAGTAGTCTATATCAGCAGAGAGCAGCTAATTAGAAAGCTAGTAAAATTGTTCAATTCAAATCAACAAGAACTTAGAAGGGCCACCAAATCTTTTTGGTGCGGTACTTGACAACATGAACCCCGCCATACACTTTTGCGGCTTCTTTTGAGTCGATGTTAGGCGCTTTTTTCCCAATCGGAGCAGTGCTCTGCACGGGCTTCGGGTAGTTCCAGAAGAAGCCGTGTCGCTTTGCTGGTGCATGCTTGTTCCTGCCGAGATACTCGTCTAACATGTTGAAGCCGATTTCCCCTGTTTTCTTGAGTTCCTTTGGAGTTGTCATGTTAGAAGGCAAGGTAGAAGAGTTTAACTGAGAGGGGTGGTTTTTGGTTTGTGTGTGGTGAACTGTTGATTACTTATTGGGTATACCACCGTTTTTATAAGCGTGAAATACAATTTTTTTGACATGTTTTTCATAACAACCCTTAATAATTAATAGTTTTTTTTTGGATTATTGCGAAATGATGATGCGAATATCCATTTCTGAAGTCCTTTGTAAGATACATTTAGCTTTTATTAGGAAGGCACCACCGCACCTACTGATTTTTTAATCTTTGTAAAGGACATGCATGAAATTACGCGTTACTAAATGCAAGGTATCGTTCTCGTCTAACAATCAAAGTTTGTCATGTTTTCACGAACTTCTCTTCATAGTATGAATTAGGGTAATTTATGATGGACATTAAATTTAAATCAAATTATTCGTCCTCTGTCTTTATCATTTTAAATTAAACGATCTGAATTGAACTAATTACAAATTTATGTCCATATCACCGACAAATCGTATTAATAAAAAATTATGTACAATTGGAAATATATGGACGGAAAAAAAGAAAAAGGACAACGGAATTAAAATCTATATATACAGTAAAAAAAAAAGAAAACAAAAACAGATAGACATGTTTCCTCCAAGAATCTACACACGTAGAAATTTCCCTGAGTGAAAACTCAGGTGGGTTCATAGTAGAATTTAGCTATAAGTTTTTTTTTTTGAAGGACGGGTGACAAAGTACCACACCGATAATTTTATTAATAAAAAAAATATATTTACAGATCAAAAAAAGATAAGGAGAAGAAGAAAAATAAAAAAGAGACTAGCAAGCTAAACTAAGACCTATACAAGTAGAAAAGCTAATCAAAGAATAACTAGCCATATTTTCTCCAAGATTCTACGTTTGCTGAAATTTCCTTGAGCACAAATTCAGGGGGAGTAGTGCAATTCGAGAAGACACGTCTGTTACGTGATTTCCAGATGTTCCAAGTCGTGGCAGCCCAGATGGTGTCCCATAAATTCAGTCCATGGTATCTTTGAGAGAGCCAGAATTCACCAATGCCGGGGGTAAAATTGAGGATAGGAAGTCGGAAGCGCAGTTGCACCAAGGACCATACTAAAGTTGCATAATGACATTGTAAGAAGAGATGTTCAGTGGTTTCTATAAGACCTGTATTACAACAAGGACAAGAAATAGGAGAAGGCCAACCGCGTACTAAAAGATTTTGTTGTGTCAGTAGTCTGTCCTGCAGTAGTGTCCAAAGAAAGATTTTAACACTAGGAGGTGATTTAATTTTCCAAATGGCAGGGTGGAACTCGGAAATCATGCCAGTATTGGAAAAGATTCCATTAACGCTAGAGGAGGAAAAGATTCCATTAGCAGTCCATTTCCAAATAGCAATTGGGTTTCCATCCAGTGGCGGATTTAGCAAAAATATTTAGGTGGGGCTGAGTGCTCTAATGAATCATTTGATCGAACGGTTTCTCTTCTTCTATTGTTCAGCCCCACCTTTGAGTGCTCCAATGGCTGAAAAAATTCATTGAGGCTAAAGAGGAGCTTCAGGACTCGACGGCGGTAGGTGGGGCTCTAGCCCCACCCTCCCCACCACTGGATCCGCCCTTGTTTCCATCTATGCAGGAAAAGTTGAAGAAAGGCCCTTGTTGTAAAATATCAGCTAGTCCATAAGACACCGAACAAGTGATCAGCTGATTGATATCCACTACACCATAAAGTAGTTGCACTGTAGAAGACCATACAGAGTTAGGTTCATGTTTGAGTTTCCAAATCCATTTCAAAAGTAAGGCCTGGTTTTGACATTGTAGGTCTAATATCCCTTTCGGGAGGCAACATGTGACCCAATTCACCAGGCAATGACCTCCAAGACATTTCTTGTTACCTCTCCAAAAAAATCTTCTTCTTATGCCTTCTAATTGTCTCAACAGCCACGACGGTAACTTTAGCACTTGCATGAAATGCAAAGGTAAAGCTGTGAGGACCGATTTGATGAGAGTAAGGCGTCCACCTAGAGACAGAAATCTTGCCTTCCAACCATCAAGTTTCCGCTGAAAATGCTGATATTAGAGGCTGGAAGTGAATTTTTTTCGGTCTGCGAATAGAAAGAGGTAATCCCAGATAGGTGATAGGAAGTTTCTTCACTTGACATTTAAGAATAGATGCAATGCGTGGGATGGCAGAATCATTGATGGAAATAGGGACAAAAATACATTTTGAATCATTAACTCGCAGACCAGGTAACTGAGCGAAGTTAGAGAGAATCTCCGAGACTACAAGCAGGGAACGAGGATTGGCCTCCATCAAGATGATAGTATCATCAGCATATTGCAATGCACGTGGCGGAATTAAGATTGGACCAGAAATTAGAGAGGAGGCATTGTTGAAGAAAGTTTGGAGAGCATGAATGACAATGATAAAAAAGAGAGAGGATAAAGAATTACCTTGTCTTAAATCTCTTTTGTGAATGAAAGAAGACGAGAAGTACTCACCATTAACTTTAATGGTAGAAGTGGAAGAGCGAACAACCTGTAGTATCCAAGATATCCAAGAATTTATAGCTATAAGTTATGTATCTATTTGAATTATACATGTATATATGGTGAATCTTTCAAAAAGAAGCTTTGACTTTCAGGTAAGGTGGGTAAACTTTTGCCCCTGAATCAAAAACTAGTTATTTGTAACAAAACAATGTTATATTTCAATAACATTTTTTCTATATTTATTTCTAAGACGTTCTAATAATTGTTTAAAAGTAATTTATTATGTGCATGTTTGCTAATGAAAATATACCCCGCATACATTTCGTGCTAATTAAATGCCAACTCTGTATTACGTAAGTATACATTTCTATAGTGCGCAACAGGAGGCCGATATCTTTACCTTAATTATATTTTAATGTGATTAGTTGTTACGCAATATATAATTCCTTGAATTAATAATTATATTTGTGTTGAATACGGTCAAAATTTTACGTTAGTCTGTGGCACTGGTAAGCACTAAAGAATGCTTTGCAAGATGCAAAATGCTTTTTCTTTTTTTTATACTCTTAAAAATACTTTTTGGAAAATATAAAATTTCAATAATTGTGAATGTATTGACTTGTTGATCTCTACCATCAGCGTACCGATCTTTCTTATTTCTGAAGGTTCCTCAATTCGTTGGTAGAAAGTCATTGTGTCTACGATTAGCTAGGGATATGAACATGCTGGTACCTATAGAGATACATTATATATTCACTTACGTCAACTGAAAATGATCAAGGACGCTTTGCACTTGCAACGATCTGCTTTGAGAAAATTGACCAGACAAGTGCACCACACACTTTGCTATCTTTCATTCCTTTTATTTATTTATTTATTTATTTTTTTTTATGATTATAATTTTACTTTTTTGCCAAAGAAAGACTGTTGTGACACTAGTTAAGTCGTAAAGGCAGGTAACTGTTGTGATAAGACAAAGATTTTTCATTTTAAAACTCAAATTGAAGCTGGATAGTAAAATATTCTCTTAAAAGAGCTGCGATGGCCATGACAACTCTGCTAGACACATAAGTTTGGAAATTTTTGGAGTTGTGTGTTTCTTCATTTGCTTTGAATCATCAAAACTGGAAGAAGTAATAGTTGACCACCGTCACGATTTTTATAGAATTTTTTTTATCATGATCAAGAATACTACAATACAGATAATGTACATAGTACGTACTAGAAAGTGATACCAACTAACTACCAAGGATGATTAAATAAGCGAGTACTGTGCGTATCTAACTTACATCATAATTGCTGCATTTAGAAATTAAATTGAATAATGAATCTGACACATACGTTGATCAAAACAAAATGGAAACCAATTTATAGTTAGAACCATTCTTGTTTGGGGTTCATAATCAATTTCTGGCTTCTAAATCAGCAAAAACAGATGTCTTGCAAGCACCATCAATTAATTTCTGGCTTCACTGATTCAACTGTCAGCTGCTGGCGAGGATTTTGCTCTTTGGAACCTCAGTTCTTTGACTACTTGTTTCTCTGCACAATCATTCTACAAGCTGCTTACTTCTCTTCCATGTCATGCTTCAGATTTACCTGCAATATGGACGATGAGAATTAATCCCAGCTAGATTTAAAATTTTTCTTTGGACGATGTTTCAAAACAGAATTGCCACCATTGATAATCTTCAAAAGAGAGGCTGGAGTATGAAATCAGTGTGCTTTTTTCCAACAGTTCAGGCCTCTACTGCTTTCAAATTCCTCAGTTATCAGGGCTAAGGCTGACTCAGCAATCCATGTACTTCATTTGGCCATAGTGCTAAATTCGGCATTAAGAAGGAACATGAGGGATCTATTTGCAATTTCATTCTTTATCATTTGGAGAGAAAAAGGTGTGTCAGGACATTTAGAGATGTCAGCAAGGATCCCGAAGAATTGATCCAGATAGCTCTTCTGGAATGGAATTTTTTCAGGAATTGAACTCCTTTTTATACTGCTGGCTGGAGCTGTAGCACTCAACTGTTTCTTCTATTTATTTCTTACATTTGTTTAACCTTTTGTTTTTTAGGCTTAGCTCTTTTGTTTAGTTTCAGAACTTTTAAATTTAGCTTCTGGATAAAGTTTTTATTTCCTTTTTACTTGTAATTATTCTGGATTTACTTTAATATAAGATAAGGGCTTGACCCCTATTTTTACTTAAAAAAAGAAAACCATAAATTTGTGGCTAGTAAGTAGTAACTACAAATACAAAGGATTTTCAATAAAATAAAACCACAACAAAATGGGCGCTACCGCGCTAAGTATGCTTCCTGTCAACGTTTGTAGGCTGTAACTCAGGCATATGTTTCTCAAATCATCTCTTTCTTTCTGAGAAATAGCTCACGTTATCATTAGTCTGCATAGACAAATTCAATGGAACCATTTAGCATTAGTTGTTTGTAATTTGGTGCAAATTGTTGCACAACAGCATTTAGAATTAGAGTTATGTGAGCACCTTGTAGCAGCAGCAAAAAGTAGCGCAGTACAAGGTCCAATTTCTAAGCAATTTAGCACGAATTTAAATGCTGTCCCATCTTCTATAAATTTATCCGCAACTATAAATTTCCATCATAATCAGAGTCCAGTTTGTGTGGCCTGACAAATTCACAATTTCATCAAAGAAAACAGGCTTCAATAGCTAATCCTATCTTAGGTTAGTCAGAAAGCCCATAAAAACAAGCTCATAGGCTTAATATTGACACAGGATATGGGCCTAATACTGAGAAAAAACAAAAGAAAATAAATGGTATACAACAGTTCATTCTAGAAAAGTCCAGTCTTGATGATTCTAACCCGTTACAAGAATATGCACTTCATTGACTATTCGGAGGAAGTCCTTTCTTAAAAAATGTTCACTAAGGAGGTTCATTTTGATCTCATGATGTCTCATGGAGGGACGGAGCCAAGAAAAAACTTTAAATGGTGCTGGTTTGCTATTAGTTTTTCTTTGGGGTTGTTTTTTGGGTTTATTTTTTGGTTTTTTCTTTTCTTTTTTGGGTGGGGGAGGGGGAAATTGATTAATTTGTATTGTATCAAAATTAGTAAATAAGTGTACTTTAAATCTAAATTACAGGAGTAAAACCCTGCTCTGTCCCTTCTGTGGCTCCGCTCCTGCTCTCATGACCATATTGATATTGAATAATCCAGCTTATATAAGTACTTTGTAGCCGTTTAGCTATCAATTAGAATCAGTCTATTCTTTAAAAATTAAATATTTTTTTAAAATTATTTAATCGAGTTTTAAACCCACAACCTTCATGCGATATACTTTATTTTTTATTACTAGACCAATGACTCCTTAACTATGAGTTAGTAAAATAGATATTCAGCTTTAATTGAAATGAAAGTAACGAAATGCTTCATTTGCTAGACGTCGACCTCTAATTGGAAAGGTCAGCTGGTGACGAAAATTTCTAACTCAGAATTATAAAGAGAATGTATTCCACATCAATTGTTATTAATCGTTGCTCGTTTGGATGGTATGGGAATAAGGATTTTAGGAAGAAAATATTGGGAAGAGTGTTATTCTGAAAAGAAGAAATGTTGTATGGATGGTGAGTTTGGAATAAGCAAATTAATATTAATTTAAATAAATTATTATAATTATTTTTTTAATATTAAATAAAGTACCAATTAAAGAGCACACATAATTTCATTTAGTTATTAGTATTTAACTAATTTAGTTGAAATTATGTATATATAATTGTTGAAAGAAGTTATTCCTACAAAAAAAATTATTTTTCTTTTTATTTCTAACTTGTTTGGATGTCTAGGAAGAAACTATTCTTCCTTATTCCCAAGCAATCCAAACGGTTTATATTACTTAAAATATATAATAGATCGGATCATTAGATGTGTTTTAAAATATCACAATTACACGTATTAAAGAATTATACAATTTTGAATTATAAGTTCAAAAAGTACTTTTTGCTTAATTATGAAGAGGATCGACATACTTTTTTTTTTTAGATATAACTTGATAGTGGTTATCAAGTAAGAAAGGATCGACATAGTTGTTGCTGAGAAACTACGAGGAATATATGCAGATAACTAACTATGCCGCTAACTTGGTAGCCACTACCTAGTTCTCTAAAAAAAAACTAACTATGCCGTCTATGCGTATAATAGAAGAATTAGAGTAGGCACAAAGCCTAGCTACTAACAATAATTGAAGAATAAGTTCCACAAATTCGGTAAGGGAATATTCGCTCTACTTATAAGTAGCTCAAGTTTCGTGTGTAATCATAAGATACCTCCTCTGTCCTTCTGGGCCGACCATTGGGAAAGGAGGTCCTACTATTGAGGAACTTCTCTTTTTATTCTTGCCAAACTGTAGAGTGTACTGTACTTATGAAACGTGGTAATTGGTAAACTCTTATAATGAGTTTGTTTTTAAAAAGCCAGGATGTACTTTATAGTTTATATACAGCTCTAATTAAGTATTAATAAGCCATGTGTTTGAGGAAATAAATTGGCAGGCAATCCTTTTTCTAATATTTTTGAACTAAAATTCCAATTTGCTTTTTTTAGAACTAAATCACACTGACCTCACTAACCTCAAACTTGTTTGGCAATTATAGATTTAGCAAGTTAATTCACTAATATGAAGGTTACAACTCATGCCAAACCCTTCACTAATATAAAATCGTATGAGAGATTTTTACTAGATATAACATCGAATAAGACTTATTTAATTTAATTTCTTCTGTTTCTCAAATAAAAATTAATCGGACCCTGTCCATCTTTCATTTAATATTGCATAGGACTAAAAGACGACTGCTAGCATTATGCTGCTTTAAAAATTCTAAGCTAATTAAAAGACATGAATTATTCATTTAAAAATTGAATCTATACAACCATATTTATTAAGCTAACTATTTTGTAATAAAAATAATTATTTTGAAATAAATATGTCTTATGTAAATATTTGAATTCTACGAAGCTTTTACAAACTAATAATTTATAATAGTAAGTATCAGATTATTAAGTTCACATCTGAAAATGAAGCTATTATATGAAAATTAGTTTAATTTTTTTTTGTAATTTTTATTATAGTTACACTAAGAAACATGATCTAGCAAGGATAAAGTTTATACATTCAGTTATTAAAATTGAATAAATTAAAATTCGGTGATAAAAACGTATATCAAGTCGGCGGAGTGAAGTTGAAAAAAATGATATCCAAAATTAACATGTAACAGAGGCGTAGCTGCAAATTTTAATTTATTTAATTTTGAAGATAAGATAGATTGGAGGTCTCAAACTTTTTAAAATTTAAATCTCCAACCGATATTCAAATCACTGATTTGACTCAAGATGTGCCTGCAATATATTGAACTTAGGGACATTCAAACAGAAAAAAGAAATGAGGAAATAACCTCAACCAAACGTTCCTTCTACACATTTTCTTATTCTGTTTCTTTTTTCCCTGAATTTTCAGTTTACTCTTTCCATTTTTTTTTTATTTTCCACCACAGAGCCTCTCTAAGGGTTTGTAAATAAACTTTTTATTTAACACAAAAAGGTCAGAGGCTTAACGAGGCTTTACTTCAAATAATAATAATAATAATAATAATAATAATAATAATAATAATAATAATAATAATAAACAAATAAATAAAAGGAGAATCTCAGCCAGACATTATGACTTTATGATATCAGGTAGGCTGAAAAATCCACTGATGTGACTAAGATTTGCGGGATGAAAATCTTAGGGGAATAGAATTTTATAGGCGTGAAATTTTTCATTTTAACTAGTTGATTTCTATTTAAGTATTTATGGAAATGCACGAGAGTATCCATAATAAGAAGTTTCCACTTTCCAGATGCACCTGCACCACAAGAATTACCTGGGGATATAATTCTTCTTTCTTTCTTTTTATGTTTAACATCATCAAAATAAGATGCTGAAATGCTGCATAATCCTCTGTACTGTACAGTAATTGTGACAGCGTCGTACTCACTCGTAAACTATTTTGTTCAATCTCATTAGTTCTGTTTCCTAGCATGTTTGAGAGATAGATGAGCACAAAAAAAAAAAAAAAATGAAATTGACCTGTTCACTTTTGAGATCTGTGGCAAGAAGTGAACAATCTGATACATACAGTGATTAAGCTAAATTAAAGTCCTTTATGTACTGATCAACTTCCGGTGCTCAGCACATGTTTGCCTAATTGAACTTAATAGTATGCCTGTCAGCTGCTCAACCTCCATTATGTTGCGACCGAAATCGCCTCGTACAATTCTGGTTGATAGAGAGGGAATTCGCCCACGGCAATGATCAGAAGAGATGGGGATACTTTATGGGGGACTGAGGGATCCATGGAGGATTTGGGAGGAGAGGAATGACATCTTCTCAATGAGGCCAGAACTTGCAGCTCATGTTGTCTGATGTCCTGTGTGATCCTAGCTAACAACTGGTACCATGTTGCTGATGTAATGCTTTTGTTGTGATCTGTATGGCGTTCATGTCTTGCTGAGATTTTGTAGCTTTATCTCTTCTTTCTAATATGTCATAACTTTTTGTAAAACTTGTTTGATAGATACATTGCCGTTGCCATGCCAATTGGCCTTAAAAATAAATAAAAACAGAGAGAGAACTTTAATATGCCTATATATCAATCTATTTATTGGTATCAGTTATGAAAAAGCCGGGCTCTTTTTGAATTTTTGAATTTGATAATGTTTCCTATGTTATTTTAATATGTACATAATGTACATACTCAGATTAGCCGTTTTAAAACTTAAAAAATTAAATTTTAAAGACATCGAATCATAGCCGAACATTATTACTTATTATTTATTCTAAGAGACTTATCCTAATTTTTCAATAGTACAGAGTTGCATACATGACCACAGCATATAACAAGCATCATATTACACATAGAGCTTATTAAAATAAAACACAGCAGCCCAATGCATTTTTCCTCAGAAACTGTGTCCTTCTAGCTAAAGCAGCACCAGTACTCAAGCAGCGCTCCTCTGGTAATGATGCTGGTAGACACTGTGCACACTTGCCTTTGCCACGGGCCGTTCAACAGTCTTGGTTTGAGCCGGGTACGTGGTAAACAAATAGCCACCGTACATTCTTGCAGCCTGGTAAGCATCGATAGAATTTTCCTTATTTCCAGAACCATTCTTTACTGGTACTAGCGTTGGAGGTTGTGATGCCTTCCCTTTTCTCGGCATAAAGCCGCCAAGAAAGGTGAAGGCTTCATTGCCGACTTTCTTAAGGTCATTTTTGGAATTTGAGGCCATGGTGGGGTATGAAATGCTGTTAGAAGGACTATTCAAGGAGGGCTAGAAGGACTAGTTATGACTTATAAGGATTTGATTTTGGTTTTTGGGATGCTGTTGGAAGGCCAGGGGTTTTATAGCCTTGTCAAGTGTTGCATAGTTGACTCAAGTCAATGGTGGTAAGTCTAGCTTTTAGGGAGTGAGATGCTGTGGCCAGTGGCCTTGTAGAGTTATAGTTGTAGGAGCATTGTTTGGGGGGTAACTTTCGGTTGTGTGGGTTCCTGCCCAAATTCCTTAAGGGACATGTCAACATGAAATAAAGGGACTTTGGATTTGTCCGACCAGAAAAAATGCAAGTTAAAGAACATTTTCTGGAGAAGCCTCTTCATAAGCTTATGCTTTTTTTAGATACAATTCAAATACATTTATAACCAGGGGCGGATCCAAGTACAGAGGATCCCAGGCACTTGCCCGGGGTCAATTTTCAAAAATCAATTACCTGGGTAGTGAAATTTTATCGGTGCCTTGGTTTAAAAAATAACAGTGCCTTGGTTGGGCTAAGATTTGGGCCTACACGTGTCCTCTCGTCTGCAATTTTCTTATCGGGTCCCAAAAAATAAAACAAGTCTACAACTTTCTTAATTCCGATATTATTCGTAACCCCTAAAATTCTCCCTTCTCTGTTCTCCGTATATCTCCTATTTTTCTTCGTTCTCCGTTCTGCACTTCTCCTCCTGGCCTAACTATCTCAATCCCTCATTTTTCCTCAACATTGTTTGCTAATAAGCTGCTGATCAACGCCTACGCCTCACTACCAAGGTAGAATTTTCCTTAATTCCCATCTTTTTTGTTTTATTCATTGTTTGTTTGTTTCATAAATTGTAATACGGTAAATTGGTAAATGGTAATACCTACAATTAAATAGACAGATGGCATCGTCCCATCAAAATTGGACCACAAATGACAAATTAGTTGTCATCCTGACTCAACCTCTTGGTATTTGATAATTGATACTTTTATTATTTTTTATATTTTTTATTTTTTATATTTTATTATATTATAATTGTGCCTAGGTTAAAAAATTTCCTGGATCCGCCACTGTTTATAACTAATTTTTTTACAATATATAGTATTGTATTAGCACTATATTGCGCTCATTCAATATTTGTTAGGAATATAGTAATTAACTTAGCACTCATCAAATTGATGTTATTTAAATTATGAAATTCAAACATTCATTATATTATTTCGACAATAATACACTATATTTGATAACATTATTTTTGTACGATATTTATGATGATCCAAAATCAGGTCTTTTTGCAGGTCAATTCCTTTATCAGATAACCCGGTTAAAAAAAAAAAAATTGAAACCTTTTGAAGCAGCCAGACAAATAGAAAACTAAAATTATGTATTATCAGTTTATTATCACGGAATAATTTTTTTTTACAGATACTACCAAAACGAAAGCAATTATTTTATTTTTTAAACTAAAGAATACTAAGGACAACAAATGTTCACAGAAAACATAAGAACCGAACATCTGTTCTTACTAAATACCCTCGAGTCTTGACCGTTTTGCGTAGTTTCACTTTCATCGACGCTCGAATTATTACCAGATGGATGAGAGAGAATATAATCCAATAAAATACACCTATGCGCACGAGCGAATTTTCCCAATATGCTCTTCACTTTTTTTTTTTAGATTTGTACTTGAACCACAAGAAAGAATTAAAATTTTCTCAATAATTGAGTACGGATCACAATGTCAAGAAAACTAGATCTTTTTATACTTCAAGATGAAGTAGCATCAACATATAAAAATAAATAAATTGTCCAACTAGAATCTAAACTTTTTTATTTTTTTGTTTGGCAAATGAAGCCCGCAGTCAGTTTTCTTTATTCAATTTGAAAGATGCATGTTAATACAATCAAAAGCAATCATAACAGAATCTATATATACTTTTGATCTGATATATATAAAAACTCTAAGTTAATTAATAACATGAATTAGTTCATTTAACAATCGAATCTATACAACTTTAATTAATAATAATGTAATTATTTTCTAATAATAATAATATAAAAACTCTGAGTTAATTAATAACATGAATTAGTTCATTTAACAATCGAATCTATACAACTATAATTAATAATAATGTAATTATTTTCTAATAATAATAATAATACTTTGGGAAACTATAATACTTTTGACTTAATTACGAGGACTTGATTTTTGCTGTGGGATGCTGTTGGGAATAGGGTTGTCAAACGTGTATGATGGAAACAAAACAGCCTATTTTGTTTTCGTTCCGTTTCAGGTGACGGAACAAAAATGTTATTTCGTTTTCGTTTCGTTCCAAGGAAATTCCGTTCCGTCGGCTGTTTCGCGGAACAATATCGTAGTTTCGTTTCCGTTCCGTGTGCTGAAACGTAATCAAAACTCTTCTATTTCTGTTCCATTCCAGACGGAACAGAATAAAAACGTGCGAAACGGATGACTATTGACAACCATAGTTGGGAGGCCAGGGATTTTTAGCCTAGTCAAGTGTTGCATAGTTGACTCAAGTCAATGGTGATAAATCTAGTTTTAGGGAGTAAGATGTTGTGGCCTTCTAGTTGTAGGAGCATTGATGGGGGTTAACTTTCGGTTGTGTGGGTTCCTGCCCAAATTCCTTAGGGACATGTCAACATGAAATAAAGGAACTTTGGATTTGTCCAACCAGAAAATCCTAACTTAAAAACATTTTCTGGAGACATCTCGTCGATGTTTTTCTCTCTTCATTGCTTATGTTTATTTAGATACAATACAATAGCACTATTTCCATTTAAATACAATTCAAATATAATTTCAGCGACAGTTCGCACAAATCTAACATCACGCGAACAGCCAAAAAACGTGAACTACCTCCCTGTTCGAGATTCTCCAATTTTTACGAACTACTTTTTTGTCTTAAATGTTCGTAGGCTTTGTTCATGGGCCGCTGTTTATCCCTTGTTCGAAATTCTACCAAACACACCCTTTTTAGAATAGCATATTGTTATAGCACTATTGCGCTCATTTAATACTTGTTACTTGTTAGGAATCGTAACGTAGCAGTTAGCACTCATCCAATTAACGTTATTTAAATTATTATACAATTAAAACATTATTATTTCGAATAATCTATGCAATTTTTAACAACACTATTCTAGCACGATTTTTATGAAGATCCAAAATTAGGTCTTTTTACTGGTCGATTCCTTTATTAGATAATCCGGTTAAAAAAATAATTAAACATTGAAGCAGCCAGGCAGAAGAAAAATAAAATTATTAATTATCAATTTATCATCGGGGCTGATAAGGATCTGATAAGGATCATCCTCAATATTTGATAGGCGGGTTTCACATCGAAATATTCAACCCTTTTAGCCCTTAATTTCAATTAAATGTTTGTGTTTTAGTTAGATTTTAATGCAATTTAGGTTAGAAATGTGGTACCGCTATTTGTCCTTGTTTAATTTCAGGTTCAACATGATTTGGTGCAAAAATTGGGCCCAAGGCAGGATTCAAGCGGAGCAAATCAGGGTCCAAGCGACTGGAGCAAAGGAACAGGGTCAAACCAGACAAGTCCCCTGTTCTGGCGACCCGCCAGGATTCCTGGCGACCTCGCCAGACATAAACCGACCTGCCCAATTTGGAGAGATATTTCTGGCAGAGCACTTTCTCTATTCTTGGACGAACCAGACATGATCTCCACCTATGGAAACCGTCTTTGAAAGCTATTTAAACATAGGAAGAGCACCAGAAAGGAAAAAGTCAGTTTGGAGAGAGAAAAATCAAGAGAAGATAGCAGAAATTTCCCGCAGCCGTCTCCAGGCGACCCGCCAGGATTCCTGTCGACCCGCCAAAAGACAAGCTGAGAGTTGATTAGCTGTTGTTTCTTGTTGTAAACTTTCTCTATTTTCTGTCTTTTGATGTTTAGTCTGTTGAAACCTGTTGTCTTTATGTTTAGTATGACTTGTAGTGAGTAGTTTAGTTTAAGGGCAATTGTAGGGAACCATGACTTGATAGATTAATGAAGTTTAATTTAGTTTTCTAATTTTTCTGAGTTGCTTTGCTTTACTTAAGTTTATTTGATTGAATTGAGAATATGAATTGAATTGATATGAAGGTTTGCTCACTTAGTTAGGCCTGACCTAGTAGATAATAAGCAAATAGAACCCTAATTTCTGTTAGAGATATGTCCTAGAAGCCAATCATATTTGGCTACTTCTATGGTTTTGTGTTATGGATGATTTTATATCATTTGTTCCTTGATTTATGTGTTGACAGTTCATTCAGGTTGAGGATCTGAATTATAGATCACTGTGATTCATTTAGTAGTAAATGACAACAATAAATCTAAAGCGTCCATAATCTTGATAATTATCAAGGAACATTAATTATCAATAAGATTAGTATGCAAGTTAAGTGTTGATTAAGTTCTATAAATCACAGGTTAAGAGTAACCAACTTAATTGCATATGTTTATGTTAATTGAATATAGTACAGGACATGACCCAACGAAATAAATATATGGATTGTGTTTTGGTGTCATTATTTATTTCGTTATGATTTTGATTCTAAGTTTGAGATATTTATCTTTTCCACATGAGGATAGGTTCAATAAATATCGTCTACCGCTGATTCCCGATAAGGGCTGCTATACGGACGTTATTTATGTTCTCTTGAATTGTGCGGGGAAAAGTTAAATAGTCAAGAAAACCGTATGTCCCTCATTAATTCACTTAGTGAGTGACGATATCTGTTTGGGCCCCTTGATGGAGATAGATTGTTTGCTAGCAACTGATACAATTATCTCTAGATCAAGAAACGTATAATCTGCAAGAATGACACATTCCTATCTTGGATTATACGATGATATCGTGAGACATAGGAATCAAAATAGAGATATATTTTTATTCTCTTATGCAGGATTGAAATATTGTAGCTGTACACTATTTATGCGAATTGGGAATCATAACGTGTTGCTAGATACCGCTTATGATTATTGGAATTAAATAGCGATTTAACTCCATGTCCAACGTAGCATAAATCCTCAAAGGGTCACAAAGAATTGGTGTTTTAACCATGCTTGCATTATTTATTTATTTGCAATAATTGGTATTGCAAAATATGATGAGTTGATTAATTAATTAAATAGCGTTGTAGACCGTTATAATTAATTAAATCAAAGGGATCATATAGAAATAAATTAATGCATTATCTAATCCCTAAATAATTATTATTAAGTTAATAATTATTTATTTTAACACATATGCATTTTATAGGGCTTTAATTAAATAGTTAATTAAAGGCCCAATAGGGATCCAAATTGAGAGCAACAAGAGAGGCCATTTAATGAATGATTAAGTGGACCCATGAGGCAATGCAATTGGCCCATAAAGGCCCTTATTGTGGCCGGCCATACAAGGTGGTAGGTGGGGTGGCAATTTGGTAAATAGTTAGTGTGAGGTAGGTAGGGTTTGCACTCTATATAAGGATGTGGATAGTTGCAAATCCCCCTCTCTCTCTCTCCCACTAACCTAGCCGCCCCCCTCCCTTGGTGTGCGCCTCCTCCCTCTCATCTCTCCCTATTAGCTCATGTGTTGAGCCCCCTCTCTTCCTCAAATCAATTAGTTCATTTGCTAGAAGATTGGAAAAGCTAGGGATTAGGCATTTCCTCCAAGTTACTAGCATAACTTGTAGAGGATTTGGTTAATACCAAGTGGACTCGAGGTGATTCGACAAGGAGGCGGGAGCAAGACGCGAGCACAACCACCTACAACCTAGCCGGTTCGAGCCTCTTGATTACTACATCAAGAGAGGTATACCTTGAACCTTTCTCTCTTGTGTGAATGGCTTAGTGCAAGATCCGTGTTTGTGCATGATTGTTTATGGATAATTAGGAGTATTTAATCATAAAATGAAAATTATGCACTTAACTAACAATTTCAAGGTGACTTATATTCCCGTACCTTAGGATAGTTAGTATACCCAAAAGGTGAAATCGGAACTTAGCCGAAAGGTTTATTCCCTCCTAAGATCGAGAGATTTAGGATATCCTACCGAATAGTTAAAAGCAAACCCTAAAACTTAAGCCAAGGAACGAGAGTTGAAACTTAGGTTTTTAGGGAGGTTTAAAGGTTAAAACTTAGTAATACCAAATCAAGAACGATAGTAATACCAAATCAAGAACGAGAGTTAGTATTTGGACCAGAGTTTAAGCCAAAGACCTAGACTTAGAGAACTTAGAAACTAATTAAACTGAATTATAGTACTGTTCTGGCGACCCGCCAGGATAGTGCCTGGAAGTGGAACCCGATCAATTGACCCTAGTTTAAGTCCATAATTCGAGTTTAGATCTTTTCTTTAATTTTAGAGCAATTTAGAGATTAATTAGAGTTTAGAATTAATTCCTTTAGTTTAAATTTAATACTTTTAATCAATTAACCAACTTTTTGACTTGTTTGCCCTTAGATTAATCAAACTAAGTTACTTAAAGTCTATAGTTTAGCATAACCGTCCCTGTGGATTCGACCCTCAAGCTACGCTGCAATAGATTAGATTTGAGGTTTAATTTGACTTAGGTTTCACCTCCGATCAATATTCATCATCCCTATCATCCCCCAGTAACGTATTTTCTATTTTTAAAAATCGTCTCATCATCCTCTAGTCACACGCTTCCTATTTTTGAAAATCCAGCGTACGCTTTGTTTCCCTCCCTACCGTGTACGCTCGCTCCCCCCCTCCAGCGTACGCTTCTCCCCTCCGTCCCACCACCCTCCCCCCTTCCCCTCTCACACACTTTATAACCATTGAAATTAATATTCATAAATGTTGAAATTAATGTCATAATTGTTGAAATTGGTATATTTAAATGTTGAAGGTAATATTTGAAGTTGAATATTTAAAATTAATTTTCTTTTCTCTTGCGTTTTATACTCAAGTCAGGTGTTGCATCGTTGACCCCAAAGTCAATAGTGATAACTCTAGCTTAATAGGGAGTATGAAATGATGCCCAAATTCCTTAGGGACATGTCAATATGAAAGGGACTTTGCATGATACTTATTATTCCTGTTATGAGCATGTTAGGCTAGACTCCTTTATGATGTTCTAGGGATAGCTAGTAGTTTAGTTTGGTATTATGTGATGACTTGATTATTTATGCTATGTTTATGTGATGAGTTTTGTTGAGATTTATTGTTTGCTTAGTTAGTTTAATTACTTGCTTTATTGTCTACTTGATGATGTATGCAGCACCGTTAGGGCATTAGACAAAAATAATTAATTGAATAGTTGAGTATATGAAATAAACCAATCACTCGAAAGAGGAGGTTAGTTGTGACCGACAGGTGCGATTTTTATTGATCCGATAGGACTTTAAATATTTCTAGAACCCCGATTTAACTCACCTAAACAATCAAATTAGGACGAAAGTACATGTTTGATTGTTTATGAGGCGAAAAGCAAGTTCCAAACCAAGTTAGAGTCGAAATCGCGAAAGCTGAGGTCTTAACTTAGGTCTGGTTGTTTAGTACCCTTCGCATAGCATTGTGTAGAGATAACAAGTCGAAACATTAACTCTAAAGCAATTTCGGATCAAAACAGTAAGGATTTCGGACCGAAACCCTTACATTTCGGACCGAAATAAGCCTCTGTCTGGATGAAAATCGAAGGCTGAGGTGCTTTAGGGCCAAACTAATTGAACGCTGAGCTCCTAGGACATCGCTTGCATTTATTAGACATTTTAAACAGAAAAACCAACCCAAAAATATTTTATAATTATTTTATTAGTTTTCAATTGTTATTTAGTTGTTTTCTTTAAATCCTCACAATTTTTATTTGTCTAGCTTTTAAGAAAAACTAAGTCCGGTACTCATTTTTACCGTCCCTTGGGTTCGACCCTTAGCTTTACCAGAACGATTAGTAAGGTAGAACAAGGTTATAAATTCATTTGACCTAGGCTTCAAACCCCTTATCATAAACTCAATATAATTTAATAAATTCAAAATAATATTAATTTTTGTCGTGTCAAATCGGGTCACGTTTCATGTCGTGTCGTGTCACGTGTCAATGTTTGAAAATCTCCAGCACGACATGACATGCTGATACGCACGTGTCGTACTAATTCCATAAACGTGTCGTGTCATACCAATACGTTTGTGTCGTGTTATTTTGAAAAACACTAAGAGATCAACAATTTAGATTCAAAATCTAAATTTCAAAATTTTGAAATATTATTGAAATAAACAAGTGGTGTCATTTGCAACATAAAAAAAATGTGGTATTTGAACTCTTCCCTTATTAACAACAAAAACATAATAATATTACTTAATAGGGTTAAAGCAATTTTTAATTTAAACAATTTTGTTCAAGAGAAGCATATAATATAACTAATGATGGGAGTGCGATTTTTTAAGTCTAAGAAAACTGTCATGCGGATGACATGCCACAATTTGTAATGCTAATTATAGAAATTAATTTTCATAAAATTAAATGTGTTATCTTAATTATTTTTATAATCATAATATTTTATTATACTATACGTTCTGTACAAATTAAATAAAATTCTAATTATTATATTGTAATATTGTATTATATATATTCCTTGAAATGGAATTAGGGGTTTTGCTTAATATTGGTGTTCTTGAGAAATAAGGGTTCTTGAATTTGAAATATGTCAGGTTCGATAAAGTACGAAATAGGTTCAATTAGAACAATTATTGATGACAGTTGTGGAAAATTTAATCCATTTTTTTATCTGGCTCTGTATTATTGAACGATTGAAATTCAATTTGAATGGTAAATTTGGGAGAAATATATATTTCTTGGTTCTGAGATGAATTTTGTGGGTTAAGTTCAATTCAGTGTTTTTGGGGCTGTGATTAGAGTGATGCAGCGAAGTTTAAATGAAAAAAAAAACTAGTTAGGTATTGTATTGCTTGAGTTATGTCGACTTTTGAGTATAGTCATGAAATAGTTTATTCGCTAAACTGGAAAATTGTGATCCAATAATAAATTGATAATAATGGTACTCATGTGTACCAAGGAAGTCGATGGGGTTTAATTCTCCAATAATAAATTGATAATAATGGTACTCATGTGTACCAAGGAAGTCGATGGGGTTTAATTCTCCAATAATAAATTGATAATAATGGTACTCATTGTTGCGGCTTTTTCGTCATTATTCCCCTCGAAAGAATTCCTCGAGGAACAATGGGAACATAGCCTTAGATTCACCTCCCTTAAGGTTTCGATCTCTATGACGGGCATCTCTCAACACAAGAGAACCCTATAAAGAGTCGCTACTTAAAGAAGTTTCTTAATTTTGCGGGTCCTTTCTTTCCAATAGGCGCAAGCCCCTATTGTTAATTACCTCGTAGTTGCCTACGAGAACCTCTGATTAAGGGACGTGAAGGGTATTGACGTAATGGGCTAAGAAAAATGTATTTATGGAGTGCTATTATTTGTCTTAAAGAGGCCTTAATTGACGGTACCAAACCTAGTTGACGGGACCCAATTAAGGATCGCTAAACTACTAAAAGACTTTGAGGTTTAGAAGAGGTCTTCGTTGAAAAGGAATGAATCTTCACTTAGAGTCGTTTTGGAGTCGTTTTGGAGTCGTTTTGGAGTAGTTTTGGAGTCGTTTTGGAGTCGTTTTGGAGTCGTTTTGTTTAAGGAGTTTTACAACCTTCGGGGCATTTGGCGCCACTTGTGAAAGTTGGTTCTTTTACAACCCTCGGGACATTTGGCGTCACTTGTGAGAGTTGGTTCTCGGGCCCTTTGGCGGCACTTGTGAGAACAAAAGGGATTTTACAACCTTCGGGGCATTTGGCGCCACTTGTGAAAGTTGGTTCTTTTACAACCCTCGGGACATTTGGCGTCACTTGTGAGAGTTGGTTCTCGGGCCATTTGGCGGCACTTGTGAGAACAAAAGGAATTTTACAACCTTCGGGGCATTTGGCGCCACTTGTGAAAGTTGGTTCTTTTACAACCCTCGGGACCTTTGGCGTCACTTGTGAGAGTTGGTTCTCGGGCCATTTGGCGGCACTTGTGAGAACAAAAGGGATTTTACAACCTTCGGGGCATTTGGCGCCACTTGTGAAAGTTGGTTCTTTTACAACCCTCGGGACATTTGGCGTCACTTGTGAGAGTTGGTTCTCGGGCCATTTGGCGGCACTTGTGAGAACAAAAGGGATTTTACAACCTTCGGGGCATTTGGCGCCACTTGTGAAAGTTGGTTCTTTTACAACCCTCGGGACATTTGGCGTCACTTGTGAGAGTTGGTTCTCGGGCCATTTGGCGGCACTTGTGAGAACAAAAGGGATTTTACAACCTTCGGGGCATTTGGTGCCACTTGTGAAAGTTGGTTCTTTTACAACCCTCGGGACATTTGGCGTCACTTGTGAGAGTTGGTTCTCGGGCCATTTGGCGGCACTTGTGAGAACAAAAGGGATTTTACAACCTTCGGGGCATTTGGCGCCACTTGTGAAAGTTGGTTCTTTTACAACCCTCGGGACATTTGGCGTCACTTGTGAGAGTTGGTTCTCGGGCCATTTGGCGGCACTTGTGAGAACAAAGGGAAACTTTACAACCTTCGGGGCATTTGGCGCCACTTGTGAAAGTTGGTTCTTTTACAACCCTCGGGACATTTGGCGTCACTTGTGAGAGTTGGTTCTCGGGCCATTTGGCGGCACTTGTGAGAACAAATTATAATTCTTTGGACGAGGGGGCCCGTAAGAATTTAATTTCTAAGTCATATAAGGTTGATCTCAACCCTAAGGAGGGATTTTTCCTCAAACGTGGAGGTTTCGGCTTTGATCTTTGGGTTTCGTCTTTTGACTTTTAAACTTTGATATTTCGCTTGGGATATTGACAATTTCTATTCACTTTGGCCTTTTGCACCTTTGACTTTTAGAAATTCCTTTTTAGATTAATTTGTAAAGTATTTTGATATTTTGAAAATGCTTTTCTTGAAGTTACCTGGACATCGAAAGTACTTGGCTTTTGATTTTATTTAGAAGTCGCTTAATGGGTCGGTTTCTTTTGACTTTGTTATTTGTGAAGATATGTTCATATTTGAAAATATTTGATTTCGAAGATTTTTATATTTGGAATTTATATTTCAAAAGTATTTAGTTTTAGTTTTAGAATTGTATAAACGGGCTTATTAGTTTTCTAATATTTATGAATTTCATTTTTAAAGTGAAAATACTTCAAAAATGCAAAAGGCCGTCACTTTGACATAATTTCATATCAAAGTATCAGTGAAGCAGGCTTATTTTGATTTTTAGAATTTTATAGATATTTTATTTGTATTTTTTCTGAGTTTCTTACTATTTTTAACGCATTTTTAGAGTTTCTATTTTAATTTGGTGAATTTTAATTGGTTCACGTCAGCAAGGGGGCTGAGATGTCATCTGACTGGAGCTGCTGACGTCAGGCTGACGCGTCAGAGCGCTGATCTTTCTACACGGGTTTCGTGTAACGAGTCATTATGCAGTCAGCGATCCGCCTTACACCGTCCAGCCTCAGAGGATCCTATGGCCATCGGCGCTAAGAAACAATCGACAGAGAGACGGGTTTTGTCTTTCGCTAGCGGGTTCGATTGGTAACGGGTACAGATCCGCCTTGGATTCCGGCCGTCGCAATAGTCGAGGAGAGGTTCTTCAGCATCGTAAAGCAGAAAGGAATGCAGTGGTGTTCTTCGTTCATGTCGCATCACCCTCGTTTGGTGGGGGAACCAGTGACTGGTACGATGGTACCAGTTTGGTACCAAGTTGTAATACTGACCCATCTTACTACACTCGACACATTTCCAACGCTTAAGTATGTAGGCACAATTGTTTCACTGGAATTACATTTGCATTCTCCCTAGAAGTTTTAATCATAACCAAAGTATGCGAGTTTCGATGAATCAAACTCTTATTGATTACCCAGTGCTCACTGTCCTATTGACATCAGATGTCTAGGTCTTCGGCTCTTAACAATTTTAAGTATCAATCAAATATTACTTTATTCTTATTTCATTTCTGAAAGTTCATCAATTACTTCATTAAGCTAAGGCGAAGTCAAACATTGGTCAGCAAAGCGAATATAAGGAAGAAAGAAATAAATAAACGTACATCACAGTTATTTAACTTCTTCCATTGGGTGAGGCTTCAGTTTTACAGTTTGGTAAACTTAAATACACACTTTATAAAGAAATCTTTTACCATACCGGCCATCTTATTTCAGATAATTTGGTACCTCCCCTGGGAATGCTAATTTATAACAAGTCAAAAATTAATACACAGAAGCAACCTTTCTTTTGCAGAACAGCTCAATTCTTTCCTAAGTTGGATTCTCATGCATATGTCCAAATAAGAGTACTATAACAGATAAAAGTATGGCTAACCTATCTTGTGTTAAATACCACCTATACAAAGAATTTACATTACTTGCATGTGTGACCTTAAATTTCAGATTGATCACAGGAATATTCATATTGCACCAGAACATACTCAGAAATGGAAATTGACATCAAGGTAGTTTTATGACTATGGCAGAGACCTTATGGCTTTACGGAAAATGGTCCTCGCAAGAATTTTAACTGTATTTCTTAGAGTAAATTATTGACTAAGAAAGGGAAATTGACACCTAAGATCCTGGACAAAATTGGACAGCATCTCCCCTTGATTCTCTCTTGTTTTTGAAGTTCAATGGATCAAATTGAGTTCAAAACGAACCCAATTCAATCAATTAAACTCAATCTGCTATGGAGGCCAAGCCTCTTAGCAAATCGCAAGAGAGAATCCAGCCATGGAGCCATGCTCCTAGCCGAGATGAATTTCACCATGAAAGCCGTGCTTTCAGGTGAAGAAAGATTGTGTTAAAAAGGGAAAGACAGATACAATACACCAGAAAATAAGAGAGATCGACTAGTGACACAGTTAATCAAACCAACTCCATTATTTTGAGATTCAAGATCGGCCATAGGAGCCCTGCTCCTTGATCAATCCTGTTTCTCGATTCATGATCTTACGTCATACGATCAATTCACCTCTAAGAAAAGCTAATGGATGAGACCTTCATCAAGATTAGAGATCTGCCATGGAAGCCGTGCTTCCCGACTGATCCCCTTTCCTGACCTGAGAAAGTCATTAACATACTAACATTCATGCAATTAACATAAGGAAATACGAACTCAGAACAAGAACCTTTGCGATGTAAAGAGGGATCAAAAGAAAAGAAGTACACGACTTCCATCACAAAAGAATCAAACAAGCTTCATTTTAATTTAAAACCAGATTCGAAAATCCACAAATCCGAGAGCTCAGATCATCCATTGATCCTTTCTCCTTCGTCGCAACACCTACCTTTTCTTACAGGTTGATTCTTGACCCCTTCTTTCAATCTTTCCTCCTCTATTCCTATGCCTGACAAGTGTTTGTCAGAATGCCTAATTCTAGCGTGTGTATTTGTGTATACAGTGTGTCTCTTTTTTGTCTATGAAAGAATGGAAAATTGGAGCTAATTGGGGATCTCCTCCTTCTCCGTCTTCTGGCCTATTTATAGGCATAGCCTTCAGTCTTCTTTCGTCCAGGTTCCATGAATCTTGGGAGGAGCCCGGCGGTTACAACTTCCTTCACTAACTATTTTCTGTTGAGTTTATTTCACTTCCTTCTTCTTTATTGTTCCTGGCGCACCATGCCACGTTTTCTCTGACAACAGGGCTCTCGAGTAGTTTCTTTGCCTTCTTCCTTTACACCAGGTGTATTTGCCCCTTTCTTTTATGAGTGAGGTTAAGCTGAGTCGAGAAGGGATTTCTCAGCAACACTTCTTTTCTTCTTGACTGTGCTCTTGGCCCACGGTGAACCATGCAGAGGGGTGCATGCGGTGCACATGCTCCCTGTTCAACTATCTTAGACACCACTCAGGAGGGAATCTTTTTGAGCTTTCCGATTTTGAGAGGGATGCTAAGCTTCCCCTCCATTTTTTTTGTATTAATGGGCATGTCCATTTATTGAGTTTTTATTGCATTTCACATTTGCTGAAACTGGATAAATTATTTGAAGCAACCCCCAGTAGCATTTTCCATGAAATTTCACACACCGCCTTGTAAAAAGGAGTAGAATCCATTGGTGCCAAGAATTTTCTAAAAAGACCTCTCCACCTATTTTATTCATTTTCTTCAAAATCATAGGTCTCCTCGCATAAAATAGCAACTCTGTAGTTCCTTTGACCAATCTGGAGACACTATAATTTTCTTCATGCTACACTGAATTTTTAGGTATTTTTCCATGATTTTTGGGTCCATTTGATATTTTTCATGAATTTTTCAAGCTCCTTGATGAAATTATCCAATTTAATTCATTAATTTAGCACCATATTTTAGGGTCAAACAAATGCCCCCCACTGGAATTGATTGTGACGATCCTTTGATAGGAACGATTGATTCCAGTGGCATCTTCATATTTTTTTATTGTGATCCGGTCGATCTCCTTACTTCTTTTATCCCATTTTCTTCTTTTATTTTCTCCTTTTCCATTTTTGGATTTAGCATGTACAGAGCCACGCAATTCGACTCACAAATGACCCGCTTCAATTTCATCACGCCTTCTACTTCTCTTATTCCATCGGCGGATTAGGATTAGGAGCTACTTCTCATTTATTCTTTCACTTATTCTCAATTCGCAACCCATGATCGATTTTTTGATCAAACACCGAATCTTGAGTATCATTCCTCTTCTTTTCTTTGCACTAGATGGTAAGGTCTTCCCTTGCCTCCATCTCAACCTCTAATTTTCTACTTTTCTTCATCTTTTTTCACTTAAGATAAACTCCAACTTCATATCTCTTTCAATTTCACACCTTTCTTCTTCTTTTATTTTATAAAATCTTCTTTCTTTTCATTTCTCTTCTCATTCTTCATTCATGTTCTGTTAGCTCTTACCCTAGGAGAATCGTATCTCATTGAGGAACATCACTTCCCCTTTCTTATTCACATATGTTGCTCCCAGATTGGTTTATGTCTTCGCATTCAAGGCCTTCTTTTTAAACTTCAAGTTGTGCAACGAGACATCATCCTTGCTCTTGTCTCGGTTTTATATTTGACATCTTGACATTTGGTTATTTGGATTGGTGGATTTACTTGCTCATGTCGGTGAAGTGTAGCGTCCTTTTACTTTGCCACACTCAATCAACCTTGTGCTTGACTGAGCTCCCGTGCTTATGACTTCATAGCGTACTTGCTGGCTAAACAACAAGCAACCTTGTTCTTGTCTCAACCCTTTTCTCTTCAAAACAACCTGAGCGAGCTCTTGCACTTAAGGTTCCCTTCCTTTTCTTTACTTTCTTTTCTCTTTCTTCTTTTGGAGTGTGACGGGTACTCAGTCATTCTCGCGCCTGATTGGGCTTCCGCGCTCAAGGCTTTTCTTTAATTTTCGAGACTCGAGTAGTCTTACTCTTGCCTCCATTTCTTTCAAGAGATATGGGAATTTGGCCCATACTCAATTTTTCTTCTTTTTTCTTTCTCCTTTCTTCTTTTGGGATCTCGAGCGCACATGGATCCAATCCACAATTTAGGTTAGGGTATTTTGGCCCGCTCCTGTATTTCCTTGGGCTTGAACCTACGTGGGCCTTAACCCGATTTTGATTATTTTCTTCTGACATCGGCCTTGAACGCTTCCACTTCTCTTACGCCTTCTTGACTTCATACCATTTTTTTCATGCACTATTTTGAACGGTTTATTTCCACTTCTTGCCACTACGGCCTTAGCTTTCTTACACATTTACATGTTCGCCATTAACTCCAAGTTTACCACCTTTCTCTTTTCATGCCTATATAGGCACGCCTTTGTCCCTCTCTTTTTACTTCATCCAAACTCACGGTAATCCTTCTTTCTTCCTTACCTCCAAATTTCTCATCACCATGTCTTCTATTTCTTCATCCAAGCGTGCCAGGGAGGCTTCTGGTTCCTCTATTCTGCGTCTGGATTCCACCTTTCCAGACTGGTCACTTACTCCTAACAACCGCTATCTCTTTCGCGATGAGACCGCCTTCCTTTCTTACTATAATGACATGGGTAATGCAGAGAGACCCGTGGCTGATTGTTACTTCTTTCGTCCTATGCGGAGGATCCCTATAGAGCAAGTGAATCTCATCAGGGGTTGGCTTGACTCATGGAGCTTGGCTGGCTTGGCCGATTGTGATCAGCCGTATCACCCTAGAATCACTCGCCTCTTCTATGCCAATCTTAGGGTTTCCTTTAACCATTTTGGGTCTCCTTCGGCTTCTTCTTATTTGTTTGGCCGCTTCTTCCATATCACGGCCGGGGATCTGGCCAATTACTTACAGGCTGCCAATACTGCCAATGGTTCTACTATTTATGCCTTTCAAAGATGGCCTCAAGGTTTTGGCAGTTATCAGGAATGTCGCCAATGGTTCAGGGCGGCGGCTCCTGATGTAGAGAGAGTATCCACTTTCTATCTGCCCGCACTTCATAGGTACTTCCCCCTTTCTTCTTTTCTCTTTCTTTTGCTTCATATCTCTACTTCTTTGTTTTTCTTTACATCCCATTCATCGTGACTTTCAGGTTCCTTTTTCTAGTAGTCAATGACGTCATCTTTCCACAAGTAGTCATGACACATCTTGCCAAGCCTGGGAGTCTCTTCTACCTCTGCAACCTGATTCAGAAGCAATGGCCTATCAACTTAGCCCACATGATCCTCTTCCACATGCACCAGGTGGCAATTTCTGATCGAGAGCCACTTCCTTATGGCCACCTGATTGAAGCTCTTATGCTTAGGGCCCATATCCGCGTGCCTGACATGTTATAGGGCAATCATATTTCTGATGCTGATGTGGCGCATCCCTTCAATCTTCTTCTTTCTTTGCCACTTATCGGATGGGTTGAATCTTCGATGGGTATGTTGGTTCCAGATTCCAATCAGCCTGTGAATGACTACATCTTGCTTCCTAATGCGGCTCCCAATCAGTATGGCCCTATGGAGGTTGATTCTCCTTCAGATGACAATTCGGCCATAATGGTTCTTGATGATCCTGCCCCTGTCTCAATTCGGGCTCTCATTGACCGGCGCTTTGGAGAGTTAAACGCCCGCATAGAGGCCTTGGAAGGAATGCTTCAAGCTATCACCACTACTCTTAACAACATGGCTGGTGGTGGAGTTGTGGCTGCCCCAGAATAAACGGCCATCTTGAATAGTTCTGCCCCAGCGCTGCCCCAGTGCTGCCCCAGTGCTGCCCCAGGGCTATCTTTAGGGCACTTTTACCTTTATCTCTTATTTTGCACCCCTTTAGTTTGTATTAGGGATTATTTTTCTTTTCAGTGTTGTTCTAGCTTGCGTTGGCTTGTGCTTGTAACCTTCTGTACTCCTTTTATCATTAATGAGTGATATCTCCTTTATCTGCCTTTTTGCTTCTTTGTATCTTCTTTCCTTTATGAACATCGCATCATGAAATAAGGACACGGTGGAGGTGGGTGGAGGGAGCCCTCAGATACCTTCATAGGGCGGTGCCTTAAATGCCTTCAGACGCCACAAAGGCTTAATCTTCATTAGGCATAGGTGTCTTAGAAAACCACCGAGGCTTTCCTTGACACGGCTTCGCGTTCTCCGGGACCCGAAAATCCCATCGTTGACCGCGGATTGTGATTAGGGTAAATTCTAACATGCGGGGAAATAGGTTCCTTTTCAAAAACCATTTTCCAAACCATATCCAGCGAGGGACACGGTGGGAGTGATTGGGGGGAGCCCTCAGATACCTTCATAGGGCGGTGCCTTAATGCCTTCAGATGCCACAAAGGCTTAATCTTCATTAGGCATAGGTGTCTCAGAAAACCACCAAGGCTTTCTTTGACACGGCTTCGCGTTCTCCGGGATCCGCAAACCCCATCGTTGACCGCGGATTATAATATAGGGTAAACATAACCTAGCGGGGCATGTCTCTTTTCAAAAACTTGCCCCTTATTGGGTTTTGGGTTTTGATTGAAAGGTTAAGTTAAGGTTTTTGGGTTTTGTTGAAAGATTAAGTTAAGGTTTTTGGGTTTTATTGACTCCTAACGTTTTCGTTGGACTTTATTCTAATGTTTTTATAGAGTTATGTATATGGTTTTGGGACTTAATAGGTTTTTGTTGTCATAGTCTTTTGTGAAGTTTTGGTCTTTTATTGGGCTAGGCCTTATTAGGTTTAAAATATATGAAGGTTTTGATTGTTTTTGGTAAGGTAGACTAAAAGGATGGGCCCTAAGTATAGTACTTCTTGAGATATCGCCCATTGATTGGTGGAATCGAGCCCTCTCCTTCTTTATCTACGAGCTTATAGGATCCGCCTCCGTAAACTTCCTTGATGATGTAGGGCCCTTCCCAGTTTGGAGCGAATTTCGGACCATGATGATGACCAACGATGGGCCTCCTCAAGATCAGGACTAATTCTCCTTCTTTAAAAGTACGAGGCCTTACCATCTTATCATAAGCTTTGGCCATTTGGATTCTATACAACTCTAGGCTCTGTTGGGCCGCCAATCTCTTTTCATCCATAGCGTCTAACTCGTCCAACCTTAGGCGGGCTCTTTTATCCATCGGTAAGCCTATTTGCATGGCTACTCTCAAGGAAGGTAGCTCTACCTCCAAGGGCAACACTGCTTCGGATCCGAATGCTAGCGAGTAAGGAGTAGCTTGAGTGGGAGTCTTGTATGTGGTGCGATATGCCCATAAAGCTTCTTGGAGTTTTTCGTCCCAACTTCTATGATTGTCACCCACTGTTTTCCTTAATAGCTTAATCAACACCTTGTTGAAGGCTTCGGCTAGGCCATTCGCTCGCGGGTTGTAGATAGAAGAATATCTCCATTTGATCTTGTGCTGCCTGGCGAAAGCACAAATTTCTCCGCTCTTAAATGATGCACCATTATCTGATACAATTTCTCGTGGAGTACCAAAACGATACAACACATGATTCTTTAAAAACTGAATGACATCTTTGCTCTTGACTTCTTTTAAGGCCACCGCTTCGGCCCATTTGGAGAAATAATCAGTGATGGCTAGAATGAACCTGTGCCCCTTCGAAGATGGTGGGTCAATAGGTCCAACTATGTCCATACCCCACATATCGAACGGCCATGCTGCTACTGTTGGGTGTAGAGGATTAGGGTGCTGATGGATGAAGTCGCCATGTACTTGGCACATGTGGCATTTCTTCGCTTGTTCTTCACAATCAGCAATCATTGTAGGCCAATAATACCCCATCCTTTTGATATGCAGCCTCATTTTAGGACCCGACTGATGAGCTCCACAAAATCCTGAATGAACCTCCTTCATAATCTTTCGGGCCTCGCTTTGTGATACGCATCTCAGCCACAATTGGTCATATGACCTCCTATATAAGGTGTCGTTCACATACACGTACCGGAGAACCCTTCGCTTTAATTGCTCCCTTTCGGCCTTTTCACTGGGCAAGGCTTGGTATTTGAAGTATTCTACAAAAGGTTTTCTCCAATCTTCTTCTTCATTTGTTGCTACTTCCCATACCTCGTCAGGTTCCATCATCACATCTACTTCCCATTCTTCTACATCCACTAAGAGGTTGGTGTTTATTTCTTTCTCGGTTTCCAGGAGGTAAGGTGCTAGAGATCGTCGATTCCTTATAGTGATTTGCACTTCTTCTCCATCTGGTTTGCTCAATTGAGTGGCCACTCGAGCTAAGGCGTCTGCCATGCCATTGGATGCTCGTGATACCTTCTCGAATGTGATTGTGGAGAATTTGACCATTAGCTCTTGAGCTCTCTCGTGGTATTTTATCAATTCTGGCTTCTTCACCTCAAATATCCCTTCAATTTGGCTTAAGACCAGTTGGGAATCGCCGCATACTTTCAATTCTTTTATGCCCATATTGATTGCCAACTCTAACCCGGCGATTAACGCTTCGTATTCGGCCTCGTTGTTAGTGCACGGCTCAGTCAAGGCTATAGAGTGGCGAAGGATCCCTCCTTGCGGAGTAACAAATACCAACCCAACCCCAGCTCGGATTCGGGGTAGATTGGGTTTTTTAGAGGGTTGTATCATTGATGACCCATCGAAGAACATGGTCCACCCGTGTTCTGTTTCTTCTAGGCATAGGCTTTGTTCGTCAGGAAACTCACAATTCAATGGAGAATCATCAGGAACTGGGTGTGCTGCCAGAAAGTCAGCCATTGCTTGTCCTTTTATGGCTTTCTGGGGTGCGTAAGAGAGGTCAAACTCCATCAACGCTATGGCCCATCTAGCTAGCCTTCCCGTCAACATAGGCCTTGTCATCAAATACTTCAATGGATCTACCTTTGATATTAATGTGATCTTGTGGGAAAGCATGTAATGCCTTAGCTTTTTGGTAGCGAAAACCAACGCTAAGCAATGCTTCTCAATGGGGCTATAAGATTGTTCGGCCCCGACAAGCATACGGCTTAAGTAATACAGCGCATTCTCCTTACCCTCATCGTTTTCCTGAGCTAATAAAGCTCCCAAAGATCCTTCTAAAGCTGTAGTATAGAGGATTAATGGCTTTCCCTGAATGGGCGCGGCGAGGACAGGCGGTTTGAGGAGATATTCCTTGATGTCCTCGAAAGCCTTCTGACATGTAGCATCCCACTTAAAAGGCACATCTTTTTTAGTAAGGTGAGTGAATGGCTTGATCCTTCCTGAAAGATTGGCGATGAATCTTCTCACGTACGCCAATTGCCCTTGTAGCGAGCGGAGTTGCTTGAGGGTCTTTGGGGGTGGCATTTCTCTAATCGCCTTGATTTTAGCGGGGTCGATCTCAATGCCCCTGTGTCTTACCACGAACCCCAAGAATTTTCCAGATGATACCATAAACGCACATTTCAATGGGTTCATTTTCAATGAGTATTTCCTTAGCCGTTCAAACACGACTTTCAGATACTCGAAATGCTCATCAATCGATCGAGCTTTCACTACCAAATCATCCACATAACATTCCACAATCTTGTGAATTAAATCATCAAAAATCTTGGTCATGGCCCTTTGGTAAGTTGCACCCGCATTCTTCAATCCAAACGGCATCACTTTATAGCAAAAGATGCCAATCGGAGTGCGAAATGATGTGTGGCGTTGATCTTCCTTATCCATCGGTATTTGATTATATCCCGATGATCCATCCATGAAGGAGTACAACACGTAGGAAGAGGTGTAATCTATAATCAGCTCGGTCACGGGTAGCGGAAAGTCATCCTTTGGGCAAGCTTTGTTTAGGTCCCTAAAGTCCACACATACCCTTATTTGCCCATTCTTTTTCTTTACGGGTACAATATTCGCCACCCATATGGGATTTTCCTCTTCTCGAATGAACCCTGCTTCAATCAACCTTTTCACCTCTTCGACCACCTTTTCTTCAAGCTCAACTCGCATTCGTCTTGGAGCTTGTTTAACGGGTTTCACACTTGGGTCGATTTTTAACTTATGAGAAGCTAGGGCGGGATCGAGGCCCGGCATTTCAGTGTAATTCCATGCGAAACAATCTTTGTACTTCATTAAGAGTTGTTTCAATTGCTCTTGCTTCTCAGGAGGAAGAGATGCGCTTATGAAGGTAGGGCGCGGATCTTCTTCGGTGCCCAAATTTATTTTGAGAAGATCATCAATTGTATTTTGTCCTCCATCTTCTAGTTCTTGAGGAGCGTTCTTCGCCACTTGGATCAAATCCTCCTCTTCGGCATTCTCTTCCACGGACGTTATTCCAACCATGTGGCATTCGACAATCAGAGCTTCTCTGCGTGCTTGCTGATAACCCAGGCCTTTGGTATTCTCTGATTCAGTGTCATAGACGTGAATCACCCTCTTTGGCTCTTGTCTTTCCTCTTCCAACTCATCCTTTATGTGTATTTTTCCTCTTCGACCATCTTTCTCTTCTTCATCATCTGATGATTTTATATAAAAGGGAGTTTTTACGGCGCAGGTAGTTTTCATCTTTCCCCTGAGCTTTATCTTCTCTTCATTCTCTTCTCGAGGCGCTCCTCTTGCCCTTAAAGTTGGGGAAGTACTTCTTTGTGAAGTTGGAGCATAGAATCGATCAATCTCTTCAAGCTCTACCTCATGGACGCCATAATGTTGGGCATCTCCTTTAATCACTTTTTGTTCTCCATCTTGTAAATATTTGACACATTGGTGGAGAGTTGACGGCACAAGCCCGTTCTCATGTAGCCATGGCCGTCCAAGTAGAGCTCGGTAAGAAGTATCTGCGTCGATGACGTAGAACTTTACTGATGTTTCAAGCTCTCCAAACTTCATTGGCAATGTGATGGCACCTAAGGCTCGCTCAGAGTTTTGGTTAAAGCCATGTATGAACACATTCTCATCAGAAAGCCTCCTTCCTCCTAAAGCCAATTGATTTAGCGAGTTGAGAGGTAAGATATTAATGGAAGACCCGGGATCGACCAATCATTCGGCTTAGTTGACTCCCATTCGTCTTGCCTGTGATATACAATGGCTTGTTGTGATAAGAGGTTCCCATCATGAGATCTTTGCTTGTAAAAGTTATCTGATTTTCAGGTTCTACATAAAGGGCCTCAGTCATGTGCTTCTCGGCTACGTAAGCTTGGAACCTCTCGGGCTCTTTAAGCATCTCCATCATTGTCTCTCGCAGCTCCTTTGACATCATTAATGCTTCAAACACACTTATTAATGCTGGAGTGCGCCTCAGGTGAGCCAGGATATTGTACTCCCCTTTTATTTCTCTTGCCCTGTGGCTTGGCCCGGGCTCATCTTCAACCTCTTGAATTCTAACCTTGCCCTTTTCTTTAGGCGCTTGTCTTTCAGGAATGTTCGTACCCGACCGCAGGTTTACATGGCAGTCCCTTTCTTTAAACATACCCTTGGCGAAGAGGCCTTGATAAGGGGCCTCGTTTTCATCTTCTGTGTCATCGTCGTAGTAGTAAGTGACCGTCTCCTCTTTCTCTTCTTTCTTTTCTTCTATTTTTAATACTATTTCTTTCTCTTTTCCATTTTTCTCTTCACCTTCCTCTTCTTTTTCTTTTTCATTTCTTTTTTCATTGCTTTCATTTTTCTTTTCATTGTTTTCATTTTTCTTTTCTTTCACCATCTTTATTTTTTGCATTTTTCTTTCTTCTTCTTCTTCATCTACTATAACGATGACATTACAATCTACATTTCGCCTTGTGTTGCCTCTTTGCGCCACGGCGTTAGCTTGAGCATGTGGAGCGGGCGTTTGCTTGTAACTCTCAGGCAAGACCAAGTCGCCTTCTTTAATCATTCTTTCCGCTATGTTCTTAAAGACATAGCAATCGCCCGTTGGATGACCCAGGATCCGATGGTAGGCACAATAAGTTGGATCATTAGTCTTATGCATCTCCTCGGCCCTTTTGCACTCTGGCAATTCTATGGCTTTTCCTTCTAGGAGTTGCTTCAATAGTGTCGCGGTCTTTTCTTTCTTAAAAGAGTATGGCCTGTTCAACCGTTCGGCTAGCGTGGACACACGACCACTCCCATTGCCATTGTTGTTGTTATTATTGTTGCTATTGTTGCTGCGGTAATTCCTTTGCCCGCCTTGGCTAGTTGATGCTTCATTAGCTCCCGCTATCTTGATAGGCCCTTGCGCTCTATTTCTTGACTCACTTTTATAGTTTTGCACTTTCTTTGGAGGACCAATATGCACAATTCTTGCCACTCTAGTGACCAAGTCTTCATAGGTATAAATGTCACTCCCTGAGAGAGGTCGCTTTATCCAATCGTCAAGATTTCTTATCAGAAATTCAACTGCCTCCCTTTCGGGCATCTGGTGAGAGCATCTTATATGCATGTTCCTCCATCGGTTGATGTAGTCGAGTGGAGCTTCACCCACTCTTGGTTTTTCACTTACAACATCGGCCACCGCGAGTCTTTGATTAACCATGGCGAATTTGGCCTTGAAAAGGTCCTCCATTTCTTCCCATGTTTCTATTGAGTCGTTTTCGAGCGAGGAATACCACTCAAATGCTGCCCCAGTGAGACTTTGGGAGAATTGTTTGAGCAACAAGGCTTCATCATGGGCAGTGTTACCACACGAGTTG
This sequence comes from Rhynchospora pubera, assembly GCA_028095005.1. Lineage (NCBI taxonomy): Eukaryota > Viridiplantae > Streptophyta > Magnoliopsida > Poales > Cyperaceae > Rhynchospora > Rhynchospora pubera. Next base: position 152,245,625 of record CM051462.1, on the reverse strand, counting down.
CGAAACTGGATCAGATGCTGATTAGGCGTGATGCTGTCTTTGCCCGTTCCATCGAACAAGTTAAACCTGGGCACTTGATATCCAAGAGGATACGGGATTTGCTCGTATTCTTTAGGGTATGGCCTCCCGCACCTCTTGTGTAGATTAGCAAATCGACCCGCTCCCGTAGCTTGGAGTTGTAGATTAATCATCTCTTGAATGACTTGCTTGGTCGGGTCGGGTCTTCTTGCCCCAGTTCGGCGCCTAGCTTCGGGCATCTCATCTTCACTTGATTCACACCTTGCCTTATTCCTCCTTCCCTTGAGGCGCCTTTGATATCCCCTTTCTTCTTCCTCTTCTGACGATTCATACTTGTGTCTATTCTTCCTTTCTTTGGAAAGTCTCCTCCTGGGCCTTTCTTGCTCTTCGTCAGAAGATCCATACTTACTCTCATTCTTTCTTTCTTTTGAGAATTTTCTCCTATCTCCTTCTTCTTCTTCATCAGAACACTCATACCTACTTTTGCTTCTTCTTTCTTTAAGTACTCTTTCTTTGTACTCATCTTCTTCTTCACCAGAAGATCCTTCCTTTTCAAGGTCTTCGAGTAACTTTTTCTTTTCTAGAAGTTTATACATCTTTTTGAGTAATTTTCTTTCTTTCTCTCTTTCGTTCATCATCATTGCCATTTTCTTTTCATTTCTTTCAATGATGCTCATCAATTTTGGCCTTTCACCCTCGTTCCAGCGATCTTTACCATCTACATCTTCTTCCTCGTCCCCTGTTGGCTCTTCATCATTTATAATGCGGCTCGAAGAAGCACGATCTCGCTTATCCTTGCCGTCCCTCTTGGTGAAGGGGACTTCTCCATCACTGGCCATGTTAACAAAAGCGTGCATTTCATGCTCTTCATTTATTTCAACCATATGGACCCGAGCATGGACCACAAGTTGGCCATCTTCTCGGGCAACATGTCTTTTCTTGTTGCGTGGCTCTTGATCCATTTCCATGGGTTGTGCTTTTTCTTTAGGCACCCAAATTTTCTTTGGTCCCAATCTTTCTTTGACTGGTTTGACCTTCTGCCCCAGTCTCTGATGTATGGAGGAGGATGCCTTCTTGTGACCCTTTGGTCCCAATCGTTCATGGGCCGATGTTCGCGGAAAGCTTAGCCTTTCCTTCACCGTCTGCCGGTTTTGAGGGCTTCTCCCTCTAAACTGCAGTTGATACTCGGGAGGAAATTCCTCCATGGTCTTGAGCACCGCCACGGGCGAATTCTTCCTCACGATACGAAGAGTGGAGAACGGATTGCTGACTGGCAAGTTCGGTCTCACTTCCAACTCATTTTTGTAGGCCCGTTGAACTTTCTTCATTGTCCTGGCGCTTTGAGGGACCGGCGCATACACCTTCTTCACGGCTATCTTCTTAGTAGGGTAACGGCGGCGAGGTTGATGCCTTTGAGGAGAATGAGTCGGGTTTGAGCGAGCTCGTTTGTGGGAGACAGTTGTCCATTCTTCCTCTTGCACAGAATCAATCTCCATCGGATCTTCAACAACTTTGGTGATCTTCACTATTTCCTCAAGTGGCTCCTCCACAACCACCCTTGCCAATTTGAAGCTTCCATCACTAGCTTGAACGACGGGCACGTAGGAGTGCCCGAAGGGTAAGCCTCCAAGCGTGAATTCATCATTGTAGCAGATCGGCACTCCACCGATCCTAAGGACTCCTGTCGGCTTGAAAGCGTCAATGCTGGTAAATGCCATTTCAACCTGCAATGCCACCAACTTAATGTTACCGTTAGGATTGTTTATTAAAATTTTCTTAGCCCTTACGTCACCCTTCGAGTCCCAAAGATGAGAGGAGAAAGATGTCCCACCGGGCGTGCCAGAGAATCAGTTGCGGCTTTTTCGTCATTATTCTCCTCGAAGGAATTTCTCGAAGAACAATGGGAACATAGCCTTAGATTCACCTCCCTTAAGGTTTCGATCTCTTTAGCGGGTATCTCTCAACGCAAGAGAATCCTAACAAGAGTCGCTACTTAAAGAAGTTTCTTGATTTAGCGGGTCCTTTCTTTCCAATAGGCGCAAGCCCCTATTGTTAATTACCTCGTAGTTGCCTACGAGAACCTCTGATTAAGGGACGTGAAGGGTATTGACGTAATGGGCTAAGAAAAGGGAATTATGGAGTGCTATTGCTTGTCTTAAAGAGGACTTAATTGACGGTACCAAACTTAATTAACGGGACCCAATTAAGGATCGACAAAGGACTTTTGGCTTAAAGGCTGGTTTTCGTTTGAATAGAGAAACTCTTGATATGGAGTCGTTTGGGGGCCACTTGATAATTTAAGTCATCCGAGGTTGATCTCAACCCCAGCGAGAGACTTTTCCTCAAACGAAGAGGTCTCGGTTTTGACTTTGGGTTTCGTATTTGGACTTTTAACTTTGATATTTTCACTTGGGATATTGATGATTTTTATTCACTTTTGCCTTTTGCATCTTTATTTTATTTATATATATATTTTTAGAAATTTCTTTTCTATTTTGAGAATATCATTTTTGAAGCCATTTGTATATTCAAAGTACTCGAAATCCATTTAAAAGATATTTAGGAATATTGACTTACTTTGACTTTTAATATTTTGTTAAAATTTATTTATATTTGAAAATACTCGGTTTCGAGATATCATAATTGAAATTTTTATTTCAAAAATACTGAATTTCAATTTTAGAATTTTATAAAAAAGTTTATTAATTTTCTAATATTTATAAAATCCATTTTTTTTAAGTGAAAAATACTTCAGGAATACAGAAGGCCGCTACTTTGACATAATTTCATATCAAAGTATAGTGAAACTAGTTTATTTTGATTTTTAGAATTTTACGGATATTTTATTTGTATTTTTCTGAATTTTCTACTAATTTTAATGAATTATTAAAGTTTTAATTGCTTCTGAAACACCTGTTGTTGACACGTGGCATTATTTTTTATTACTTTTATTTTTCTGACAAGCGGGCCCTACGAGTTAAGTTTATTTCTAAATTCAGAGTGTCTGTGCAACGGGTCTTCGTCGTGTCAGTGATCCACCTCACACAGTCTGGCCACAGGGAATCAGAAGATAGTTTGGCGCTGAGGCTTTGAAGGAGAAGACGGGTCTCATTTTCTTCGCTATAGGGTTCTGACAAGACGGATTTAAATCCGTTAACGATTCTGACCATTGCCGCTATCGAGGAAAGGTTCCTCAACATCGCGGGACGAAGGGGAATACAATGGTGCTCTTCGTTTCCGTCGCGTCACTTTCCTCTAGTGGGTGTACCACCAACCGATGTAGTGGTATGGGCTTAGCACTAAACTGGGTTCGTAGTGATAACAATAAGCTAGGGATATGTCGAATTGATGCCAACATAGTGCAGGAAATAGATTATAACTTCAATTTGACATTCACGGGTCTAATTTGGTGTTTATTGTTCAATCTGGTACTTAATTTATCATATTGCACTTTTACACTTACGCTTGATATCTTAACACATAAGTATCCAAATGTAAATAAGATTATATTCATACTTCACCTTTTGTATTAATTGCGGTCATGAGACATAAATTGCAATTGGTCAAACTTTCATTGGGGTATAAACCATACGCTAGTGTACTGGTATTGGATATCTAGAACCTTAATTTCTAACAAACCTGGTTATCAATTAAATATCACTTCTTTTCTCGTTTTTAGTTCCCTAAAGCTTACCATCTATGCACTAATCAAGATCAAAGAGAAGGTATTCACCATGGTTTCATAGGAAATGCACTTTTACATGGTCAATCCTAGAACCTTAACAAATTACAGGAGCACTCAAACCATATCAGATTAAGTTCAGAAAGCGAAAATTCATATCAAGACAGTTTCCTAGCCTAAAGAACTATGACAGGAATTCTATGACTTTATCCAAAATGGTCCTCACAAGACTTTTATTTATACTCCGGAGAATGAAACATAGATTAAGGAGAAGAAATCAACACCTAAAATCCTGGACAAAATTGGACAGCATCTCCCCTTGATTCTCTCTTGTTTTTGAAGTTTAATGGATCAAACTGAGCCCAAAATGAACTCAATTCAACCGATTAAACTCAATCTGCTATGGAGGCCAAGCCTCTTAGCAAATTGCAAGAGAGAATCCAGCCATGGAGCCATGCTCCTAGCCGAGATGAATTCCACCATGAAAGCCGTGCTCTCAGGTGAAGAAAGATCGTGTTAAAGAAATGAAGAAAGATACAACATGCAAGAAAACAAGAGAGATCGACTAGTGACACAGTTAAGCAAATTAACTCTACCGTTTTGAGATTCAAGATCGGCCATAGGAGCCCTGCTCCTTGATCAATCCCGTTTCTCAACTCATGATCTTACATTGTGCAATTAATGAACCCCTCAGAAGGACTAACGAATGAGACTAACGCCAAGGTTAAAGATCTGCCATGGAAGCCGTGCTCCCCGACAGATCCTCTTCCCTGACTTGAGAAAGACAAGAACATGCTAAAACTTATACAATTGACCTAAGAAAGTATCGAACTAAATCAAGAACACTTGCAATTGAGAGAAGAGTTAAGCAAAAGAAGAAAATCACAGCCAATATCAAGAAGTCAAACAAGTTTCATTCTTTTCGAAATCAGATCAAAACTTTACAAATTCGAGAGCTCAGATCATCAATTTGATCGTCTCTCCTTCGCAAAAGACACTTACCTGTTATTACAAACCAATCCTCTATCTCTTTCTTTGCTCCTTCTATGCTATCCTATAACGCCTAACAGGTGTTCGTTGAAATGCTACCTAAATCTATTCTAACCTAACTTGAAAATGTAATGGGGAAGAAGGTGTGGAAGGGGTCTGAGATTTCTCTTGGAAGCCCTTCGGGTTCGTCCTCTCTTTCTCTCTTCAACGGGCTATTTATAGGCTAAGGCCCCGCTCCATTCTCCATCCAGGTTCCATGTATCTGGGGAGGAGCCCGGCAGTTATCGACTCTCTTCTTCAACGGCATTTCGTTGGATTTGTTTCATCTCTTCTTCTTTCCTTTCTATTAGCTACACATGGCGTATGCTGAACCGAGACATGCTCTGTGGGGTCTACGGCCTCTCTACTACGCTTCTCTTCCACGCTCCAGGCACACCGAAAAATAGATTTATGAAGGGGTCGAAATTGGACTGAGACGCGTCTTCAGCGACCTTGTATTCTTCTTTTCATGGTTTCGGTTTTCCGTGCACTGCGCCTACTCCCTTAGCCTGTCAGCTTTGGTGAGAGAAGGAACAGGTGTATCCATCTTCGATGCTTGTACGAAGGGAGGGTTTTCTGGTTTTGAAAGGGATGCCACTCCTCTCGGTTCCTTGCTTTTAATGGACATGTCCATTTATTTCACTTTGTCACATTTTCATATCCGCTGAAACTAGATAAATTATTTGAGGTAGCTCCCAATAGAATTTCTCCATGCAATTTCACACACCACCTTGTAAAAATGTGAAGAGTCCATTGGTGCCAAAAATTTTCTCAAAATACCCTTTCTACTATTTTATTTAATTTCTCCAAAATTATGGTCCTCTTTGCATAAAACAGAAATTCTGCAGCTCCTTTGATCATTCTAAAGGCACCATAATTTTCTTCACCCTTCTCTGAATTTTTGGGTAATTTTTCATGATTTTTGAGCTCCATTTGATATTTTTCATGAAATTTTTAAGCTCCTTGATGAAATTATCCAATTTAATTCATGAATTTGGCACCATATTTTAGGGTCAAACAAATGCCCCCCACCAGAGTAGGTTGTGAGGATCCTGGACAGAACAGCATACTCTGGTGGCCCCTTCTTGACCCCCTTCGGATTGTTGAACTCTTGCACTGGAGGTTTTGTTGAGTTTTTGCTTGAACTTGGATTTTATTGGGTTGAGTTTTTCTCGCCTTCACTTTGAGCCTACTTCCCTTGGTCGTGATTGGTTGTCTCACTGTAAGTCTCCTTTATGGCCTTTGTATCTTCTTACTTTTGTGGGCTACATGAGGCCTTGTATCTTTTAGTCGTCAGTGGAACTATAAGGTCTTGTATTTCTTGATTTGGTAAAGGCCCGTGAGAGGAGCATCATGGCACAGGATCAGGCTGCGGCTCATTGGAGCTACTGCAGCTTAGCAGGTTTGTTTTTCCTTCTTTCTCCTTTTGATTTTGATGGATTTTGATACTTATTGGTGTGGTATGGATGTACTTGTGATTGCACCTGTTGCACTTGTTGGATCTTGAGCCTTAGTTGTTATGCTTGGCATGGATGCTCGCATGATTGAGCTTGATTGATCTTGAGCCTTCTTTCTCCTTTTGATTTTGATGGATTTTGATACTTATTGGTGTGGTATGGATGTACTTGTGATTGCACCTGTTGCACTTGTTGGATCTTGAGCCTTAGTTGTTGGGTCTTGGGTTTGATTTGAGGTTTCAAGGCTTTTTTGGACCTTTGGATTTGGTTTTCTCGGGGCTATTTTGAACCACATGTGAGACTTTCTGATTTTTGAATCGCTTGGAGTCGACTTCGTTTTGCTGAAGAGATTTCGTAGTTTAAGTGAAGAGGTTTCTGTTTTGATTTCGGGTTTCGTGTTTGGACTTTTAATTTCTTGAGTTTCTCTTTGGATTTTACCATTTTCTCAATTTTATTCTTATTTTTATTTTAATTTTAAACTTTTTAAAATTTCTTTTTTATATTTATTATTTAATACCTTTCCTTTTAAAATCATTTTTATTTTCAAAATTATATCAACATTTATTTTTAGAAATTTGTTAGAAGAGTTTAATTGAGTTTTGAAATTATTTGAAATTTTACAAAATTGATTTAATATCTTTTTTTTTAAATCTTATGAAATTTATTTAATATTGAAAATACTTCAAAAATAGAAAAGACCAATAATTTGACAGATTGTTATATCAAAATATCAGTAAATTTAGTTTATTTTGATTTTTAGAATTTTATGGATATTTTATTTTTATTTTTCTGAGTTTCCTACTATTTTTAATGAATTTTTGAAGTTTCCGACGACGTGGAATTTTCTGACTGGTCCACGTCAGCAGAAAAAGTTGACGTGGCTGCTGACTGGCGCAGACTGGGTCTGGCGTCGCTTGCTGACGTGGCATCCATTATTTTATTTATTTTAAATCAATTTGTTTTGGTGTAGCGAGTCACTATCGTGTCAGTGACCCGCAACAAGGGGTATGGCCATAGAAGATCGTTTGTGACGACGAGTTCAAACCCTTCTTCTCCGCCAAACCTAGGTACTTTTGCAGAAAGACCCCTGAAACTTCGCCGGCCAAATTGAAGCTGTTCCGGCCACCGTTTTGATTGAAACTTGGTTCGTTGAGATCGTAGGATCAAGGAGAGCACGTTGGTGTATTTTGTTCTTGTTGAAAAGGCCTGTTATGCCATATGGAACCTGAGAACTTTTGAGCCGCCATTAATGGTGTTTGAAGCTCTGTGACTCCTTTCTTCTGCCAGTTCAAGGTTTTGTACACTCGAGAGCACGTTCAGACGTCAACCATGAGTTCAATTTTGTGTGGAGAAGCTTGGAATTAGGTGGTCTCAACTGAGGAACTTTGGCTTGGTTTCGAGCAGATCTGAGCTCTGTTGGTGGGACCCCTAGAGCAGTTTTCTTATACCATAAATGTGATTGATAGATTCAGAACATCAATTTTAGTTTTTTTGAACACTTTTTTCGACTTGAGGCACCACAATTTGATGTGAGAGCCAAAGGAACAGAAATGAAGCTGTTTATACATTATTTCGATTTCCATTTGCATGTAACTCATTTTGCAGCAATGAAGCTTGACTTTATGCACTATTTAGCTCAATTCACAATTGTTTTTGATGTTTGATGCATTGCAGATTGTGTAAGAGACGTTTATACATGTTTTACAGCTTGAACTTGAATCAATTATGCACTTTTATCACTGTTTTTGAGGATTTTTGTTTTGAGTTGCTCAATTGCAAGAAAGTCACTTGCAGGGGTTTTAATACATGTTGTTAAGGAGTGCACTTCAACAGTTGATGTTTTTGCAGGAAATGACATTTGTATAACCCAGCTTCCTTGTTCAATCTATATAAAATCATGTAAAATCCCAAAAAATTAGGATTGTTGTTTCCTGTTGTCCATGAAGCCATGTACCTGCTGTCCATGCTTGCTTTCATGTTTTATGCAAAGATAACCTCACCTTTTTCATTTATTTCAATTTTGAGCAGATTTATACATATATGTATGTGTTATTATTTTTGTTTTGTAATAATGCAAAGCTATATATTAACATGAATTCCAAAGAAATTTGAGCAGCATTTCCCCTGGGCCCTCTCTGATTTTGAAAGTTTAAACGGCTCAATTGAGGCAATTACTCAATTAAACGCATTTAAACTCAGTCCGCCATGGGAGCAGGGCTCCCTAGCAAACTACAGAGAGGGTCCAGCATAGGAGCATGGCTCCAAGCTAAACAATAATCCACCATGGGAGCTGTGCTCCCTAGCAGACAAAGAGTTGATTTAATTTCTTTCATTTTATCTTAATTTAGGGAATTGCAATTAAAACAAAGAGAAACAATCATTTAATACTTGATTCCCCTTGTTTCAAGTTCAGGGATCCACCATGGGAGCCGTGCTCCCTAGCAGATCCCCTCCCTTGTCACAAGGTACTTGTTGCGGTTTTGATTTCAAAAAGAGAAGAAAAATAGAGAATTGAAGAAAGAGCGAAAAAGAAAGGCAATTAACGCTTCAAACTTGCTTATTTCACTTGAACAGAGATGGATATCTACAGAGAAACGCTTAATTCTTACTCTTCTCTTTCTTTTCAACCGCTCGACCTATTGCCTCTCACAATTTCCTTTCAATTCTCTCAATTTAGTACAGCTGAGCTAACCTAGATCTCGCCTAACCTTACCCCTCTCTTTCTCTCTCCTTTTCTGGCTTCAATTGAGTCTTTATATAGGCTAGAACTTAGGGTTTCGTCTTGGAGCCGTGTGCATCTCTATCGTCCAATCCTCATCCAACGGCTGTCCCTCGGCTGCGTTAGGGCATGGGTTTTGCAAAACAGTGGGCAAGGGTTGGTGGTTTCGCACCTGTGGCCGAAAGGATAGCCACGTCGACGATTCTCCCGAGTTTACCCGGCGTTCACGGTGAAAATCGCATTTTCCCCTCCTCTCTTCTTTTTACTCTGGGTAAGAGACGCCTCTTACAAGCGGGGTCCATTTGTCGGATTTAGTTAGGAAGGAGAAGATAGCTACACACGTTTTACTGTGAACCAATTAGCATCTTTTGAATTTCTGCACACGGAGTACAAAGAACGGATGTATACAGGGCTTTAAATGAGGATGGTAAATCATCCTGGGGGCAGCGACATCTTTGGCCCCCCTTGGGATCCGCTGCAATGGTATGCACGCGCCCAGGATTTTCGATTTTTCTGTGATTTCCATTCAATTTCCTTTATTTAACATTTATTTTTCAAAGCTGATCCAAAATAAATTATTTGGGGGCCTTTCCTTTGGTATTTTTGGATGAAATTTTATGGGTAGGCTTAGAAAAATATAAGGAATTCAATGGTTCAACTGGTTTTGGTAAATTCCTCATATATTTATTTTGGTAATTTTGTGAACTTTTTGGGTTTCTTTGCAAATTTTGGCATTTGTGTGGGCATTTTTGGTATTTAAAAATTATGATAATTCATCATAATTCTCAGGGAATTTTTGGGTAAATTTTGAGAATTTTTGGAGTTTGTTTGGTATTTTTGGTAATTTGGTTTTGAGTTTTGGCTGTTTGACTTCTGGCTTTTGCAATTTGGTTTTGTCTTGAAGTTGTATTTTGTACTTTGGTTTTCAGGGCTTAATTTTTAGGGTCAACAAATGCCCCCCACCAAAGTACGTTGTGAGAACCTTGGCAGAACGACGTGCTTTGGTGGCCCCTTCTTGACCCCTTGTTTTTCGTCTTGGTTTGGTTTGTTTCTGGTTTGTGTTTGATTGGAGCTTCGTGCCCGAGATTTTCTTGTCTTGAAGCGAGAAGTCATCTTACTCCCGTCTTGATTTTATTTCTTCGAATGTGGGTATTTTGGCCCATCCTTAATAGTTTGGTTTCTTGGCATGCGGGTATTTTGACCCGCCTTCAATGATTTGGTTTATTGGAATACGGGTATTTTGACCCGCCTTCAGTTTTCAATGGTTTTGTTTTCTTGGAATACGGGTATTTTGATCCGTCTTCGATGGTTTGGTTTCTTTGGAATACGGGTATTTTGATCCGTCTTCGATGGTTTTGTTTTCTTGGAACACGGGTATTTTGATCCGTCTTCAATGGTTTTGTTTCTTTCGAACACGGGTATTTTGATCCGTCTTCAATGGTTTTGTTTTCTTGGAACACGGGTATTTTGATCCGTCTTCAATAGTTTTGTTTTCTTGGAACACGGATATTTTGATCCGTCTTCAATGGTTTTGTTTCTTTGGAACACGGGTATTTTGATCCGTCTTCAATGGTTTTGTTTTCTTGGAACACGGGTATTTTGATCCGTCTTCAATGGTTTTGTTTCTTGGAATACGGGTATTTTGGCCCGTTTCAGTGGTTTTGGTTTCTTGAAACGTGGGTATTTTGGCCCACTTTCAATGGTTTTGTTTCTTGGAATAAGGGTATTTTGGCCCGCTTTCAATGGTTTTATTTCTTGGAATACGGGTATTTTGGCCCGCCTTCAATGGTTTTGGTTTCTTGACATGTGGGTATTTTGGCCCACTTTCAATGGTTTTATTTCTTGGAATACGGGTATTTTGGTCCGCCTTCAAAGGTTTTGGTTTCTTGAAATGTGGGTATTTTGGCCCACTTTCAATGGTTTTATTTCCTGGAATACGGGTATTTTGGCCCGCCTTTGACTTCTTTCTTTTTCAGAAGTCCTAATTTGGGTTAGGATATTTTGATCCAACCTGTATTTCCTTAGGTTTGGGTTTACATGGGCCTTGCCCCAATTTTGATTTTTTCTTTTAAATGTTGACCTCGAAACGTTCCAGTTTCTTCAACACTTGACTTCTTTTCAGATTGTTTCTTATCCCTTTAGTTTGCATCAGGTTTTGGTTGGTCTTTTGGCTCTTGCCCCAGTTTGGTTGTTGTTGATCCTTGTCTTGTAGCGGCCTTAGTGATGCAAATATGAACAATTTTGCATCCTCGAGATTCTTAAGAATCCGTCATCGGTCGCAAAATTTCCTATACTACATTTTGGCTGGTGGATTTTGTGGAGTTGGGAATATTTAGGTGGAAGGAATGACTTATGGGGCCATAAAGGCAAGTCACCCTTTATTTTGCTCACCCTCTCATTTCTCACCCTCTCTTTTAGGTATGGGCACTCAATGTAATGGCACTCAATATCGGCATTGGCGGTATTGACATTTTTCTTAAAATGTAGGCCTTTGTAAAGAAAATGTCTATGAATGTCCAAGAAGGACAAAGACATCCCTTTGTACTTAGGCCCGGCGGGACGAGTTTGGTTTTATTTCTTTGAGTTTTATTGTGTTTTGTTTTTTTTTTATTTAGTTAAGTAGCGTATGGTGTTTGTTTGGGTTTGGTTCAGTTTTCTTTATTGGATTTTGAGGTTAGGGACTTTTATTAGACTTTTATTTATTTATTTTTGCCTTATTTATTTAGGGCCTTGCAAAGGAATATCCCATAATGTTCAAAAGAACGGAATACCCTTTCAAGCTTTAGCCCGATGGGACTTGAAACTTATTATTTCTTTGAACTTTGGTTGTTTGAGGGTCTTGTTCAAGACTTTATTGGATTTTCTACCTATATTTTGTTTGGTAGGTTTTGGTTGTTTTGGATTTATTTTATTGGAGTTTGGGGTTTTGGAATTGTTGGATTTTGGAATTTTGATTTTGGAATTTTGGATTTTGGAATTTTGATTTTGGAATTTTGATTTTGGAATTTTGGTTTTGGAATTTTGGTTTTTAGATTTTGAAGTTTGGGGTCTTAGTTTTTTTTTATTGGAGTTTTGGATTTTGGGTTTTGGAGCTTGGAGTTTTAGGTTTTTTTTTTATTGGAATTTTGGATTTGTGTTTTGAAACTTTTGGATTTGGCTTTTATTTAGAAGTGAAGGCGAAAAAACTCAAAGGGAACATAGCAAAAACTCAACCCAATAAAATCAGAGGTTTTATTTGGATTTGTTTTTCCACTTTCTACACGTAAAATTTATTTATATTTGAAAATACTCGGTTTCGAGATATCATAATTGAAATTTTTATTTCAAAAATACTGAATTTCAATTTTAGAATTTTATAAAAAAGTTTATTAATTTTCTAATATTTATAAAATCCATTTTTTTTAAGTGAAAAATACTTCAGGAATACAGAAGGCCGCTACTTTGACATAATTTCATATCAAAGTATAGTGAAACTAGTTTATTTTGATTTTTAGAATTTTACGGATATTTTATTTGTATTTTTCTGAATTTTCTACTAATTTTAATGAATTATTAAAGTTTTAATTGCTTCTGAAACACCTGTTGTTGACACGTGGCATTATTTTTTATTACTTTTATTTTTCTGACAAGCGGGCCCTACGAGTTAAGTTTATTTCTAAATTCAGAGTGTCTGTGCAACGGGTCTTCGTCGTGTCAGTGATCCACCTCACACAGTCTGGCCACAGGGAATCAGAAGATAGTTTGGCGCTGAGGCTTTGAAGGAGAAGACGGGTCTCATTTTCTTCGCTATAGGGTTCTGACAAGACGGATTTAAATCCGTTAACGATTCTGACCATTGCCGCTATCGAGGAAAGGTTCCTCAACATCGCGGGACGAAGGGGAATACAATGGTGCTCTTCGTTTCCGTCGCGTCACTTTCCTCTAGTGGGTGTACCACCAACCGATGTAGTGGTATGGGCTTAGCACTAAACTGGGTTCGTAGTGATAACAATAAGCTAGGGATATGTCGAATTGATGCCAACATAGTGCAGGAAATAGATTATAACTTCAATTTGACATTCACGGGTCTAATTTGGTGTTTATTGTTCAATCTGGTACTTAATTTATCATATTGCACTTTTACACTTACGCTTGATATCTTAACACATAAGTATCCAAATGTAAATAAGATTATATTCATACTTCACCTTTTGTATTAATTGCGGTCATGAGACATAAATTGCAATTGGTCAAACTTTCATTGGGGTATAAACCATACGCTAGTGTACTGGTATTGGATATCTAGAACCTTAATTTCTAACAAACCTGGTTATCAATTAAATATCACTTCTTTTCTCGTTTTTAGTTCCCTAAAGCTTACCATCTATGCACTAATCAAGATCAAAGAGAAGGTATTCACCATGGTTTCATAGGAAATGCACTTTTACATGGTCAATCCTAGAACCTTAACAAATTACAGGAGCACTCAAACCATATCAGATTAAGTTCAGAAAGCGAAAATTCATATCAAGACAGTTTCCTAGCCTAAAGAACTATGACAGGAATTCTATGACTTTATCCAAAATGGTCCTCACAAGACTTTTATTTATACTCCGGAGAATGAAACATAGATTAAGGAGAAGAAATCAACACCTAAAATCCTGGACAAAATTGGACAGCATCTCCCCTTGATTCTCTCTTGTTTTTGAAGTTTAATGGATCAAACTGAGCCCAAAATGAACTCAATTCAACCGATTAAACTCAATCTGCTATGGAGGCCAAGCCTCTTAGCAAATTGCAAGAGAGAATCCAGCCATGGAGCCATGCTCCTAGCCGAGATGAATTCCACCATGAAAGCCGTGCTCTCAGGTGAAGAAAGATCGTGTTAAAGAAATGAAGAAAGATACAACATGCAAGAAAACAAGAGAGATCGACTAGTGACACAGTTAAGCAAATTAACTCTACCGTTTTGAGATTCAAGATCGGCCATAGGAGCCCTGCTCCTTGATCAATCCCGTTTCTCAACTCATGATCTTACATTGTGCAATTAATGAACCCCTCAGAAGGACTAACGAATGAGACTAACGCCAAGGTTAAAGATCTGCCATGGAAGCCGTGCTCCCCGACAGATCCTCTTCCCTGACTTGAGAAAGACAAGAACATGCTAAAACTTATACAATTGACCTAAGAAAGTATCGAACTAAATCAAGAACACTTGCAATTGAGAGAAGAGTTAAGCAAAAGAAGAAAATCACAGCCAATATCAAGAAGTCAAACAAGTTTCATTCTTTTCGAAATCAGATCAAAACTTTACAAATTCGAGAGCTCAGATCATCAATTTGATCGTCTCTCCTTCGCAAAAGACACTTACCTGTTATTACAAACCAATCCTCTATCTCTTTCTTTGCTCCTTCTATGCTATCCTATAACGCCTAACAGGTGTTCGTTGAAATGCTACCTAAATCTATTCTAACCTAACTTGAAAATGTAATGGGGAAGAAGGTGTGGAAGGGGTCTGAGATTTCTCTTGGAAGCCCTTCGGGTTCGTCCTCTCTTTCTCTCTTCAACGGGCTATTTATAGGCTAAGGCCCCGCTCCATTCTCCATCCAGGTTCCATGTATCTGGGGAGGAGCCCGGCAGTTATCGACTCTCTTCTTCAACGGCATTTCGTTGGATTTGTTTCATCTCTTCTTCTTTCCTTTCTATTAGCTACACATGGCGTATGCTGAACCGAGACATGCTCTGTGGGGTCTACGGCCTCTCTACTACGCTTCTCTTCCACGCTCCAGGCACACCGAAAAATAGATTTATGAAGGGGTCGAAATTGGACTGAGACGCGTCTTCAGCGACCTTGTATTCTTCTTTTCATGGTTTCGGTTTTCCGTGCACTGCGCCTACTCCCTTAGCCTGTCAGCTTTGGTGAGAGAAGGAACAGGTGTATCCATCTTCGATGCTTGTACGAAGGGAGGGTTTTCTGGTTTTGAAAGGGATGCCACTCCTCTCGGTTCCTTGCTTTTAATGGACATGTCCATTTATTTCACTTTGTCACATTTTCATATCCGCTGAAACTAGATAAATTATTTGAGGTAGCTCCCAATAGAATTTCTCCATGCAATTTCACACACCACCTTGTAAAAATGTGAAGAGTCCATTGGTGCCAAAAATTTTCTCAAAATACCCTTTCTACTATTTTATTTAATTTCTCCAAAATTATGGTCCTCTTTGCATAAAACAGAAATTCTGCAGCTCCTTTGATCATTCTAAAGGCACCATAATTTTCTTCACCCTTCTCTGAATTTTTGGGTAATTTTTCATGATTTTTGAGCTCCATTTGATATTTTTCATGAAATTTTTAAGCTCCTTGATGAAATTATCCAATTTAATTCATGAATTTGGCACCATATTTTAGGGTCAAACAAATGCCCCCCACCAGAGTAGGTTGTGAGGATCCTGGACAGAACAGCATACTCTGGTGGCCCCTTCTTGACCCCCTTCGGATTGTTGAACTCTTGCACTGGAGGTTTTGTTGAGTTTTTGCTTGAACTTGGATTTTATTGGGTTGAGTTTTTCTCGCCTTCACTTTGAGCCTACTTCCCTTGGTCGTGATTGGTTGTCTCACTGTAAGTCTCCTTTATGGCCTTTGTATCTTCTTACTTTTGTGGGCTACATGAGGCCTTGTATCTTTTAGTCGTCAGTGGAACTATAAGGTCTTGTATTTCTTGATTTGGTAAAGGCCCGTGAGAGGAGCATCATGGCACAGGATCAGGCTGCGGCTCATTGGAGCTACTGCAGCTTAGCAGGTTTGTTTTTCCTTCTTTCTCCTTTTGATTTTGATGGATTTTGATACTTATTGGTGTGGTATGGATGTACTTGTGATTGCACCTGTTGCACTTGTTGGATCTTGAGCCTTAGTTGTTATGCTTGGCATGGATGCTCGCATGATTGAGCTTGGTTGCTTCAGTATGGTTGAACCAGATTCCTTCTTCCTCGATGAGCCTTGGCGGTATTAGCATTACTGATGACATTGATATGGTGGATGTGAGATGTCCTCGTCTTCTATTTTCTAGTTATCAAGCACAAAGCATATTGCTGGCTCAACTCCTAGGATCTCGGCATTTTGGGTTGATATAGTGGGCATGAACATTGAGGTTCGTTGTTGCCTTTTCGACATTGAGGTCGATATTTAAAAACTTAGAACACTTGAAAACTTAGAACATTGAAGTTTTCTTGTGTCTTTTCGACATTGAGGTCGATATAAAAGGCATGAACATTGAGGTTCTTTGTTGCCTCTTCGACATTGAGGTCGATATTTGAAAACTTAGAACATTTTGAAAACTTGGAGCATTTGAAAATTTAGGACACTTGAAAACTTGCAACATTCAAGTTTTCTTGTGCCTTTTTGACATTGAGGTCGATATGGAAGGCATGAACATTGAGGTTCTTTTACTGCCTCTTCCGACATTGAGGGTCGATATTTGGAGACTAGAACATTGAGGTTCTTTTATGTCTTTCCTTTTTTTCTAGATACTAAGCGTGATGCACTCAACTAACTTAACATCTAGGAACACTTTCTTTTGAGGTTTCTTTCTTTCGAAATTTGAGTTTTGTAATTTCAAGTTTCATTTTTTTTTATTTCTTTGAGTTTGTTTTGAGCTTTCTTTCTTTCTTAAAATTTGAGTTTTGTAATTTCAAGTTTCATTTTTCATTCCTTTGAGTTTGATTTTGAGTTTGGTTTCATGCACATTTTTTTCTCAGGATGTGCGATTTTGCAATTTTAGACTTTGTTTTTCGTTAAAATTTTTTATTTTTTTTTCAGATTTTGAATTTGACTTTGGCGTCTTATTTCTTTGTTGAGCAGATCTATTCTTTTTATTTTAGAGTTTTAGTTGTGGACTTTGGTTCCAATTTTATTTGGCTTCTTGAGTTTCATCTAGTTTTGCAAACATGAACTTAGTTTTGGTTTCAATTTTATCTTAATTTTGTTAATGAGGCTTTTGATCTCTCTTTATTTCTTTTTTTTTTCTTTCTTTGTTTTTCTTTCTTCTTATTTACTTCACTTTCTTTTTTTATTCCACTTTCCTTCTTCTTTCTATCTTTTTTTTTTCTTCTTCTATTTTTGTTTATTTTCTTTATTATCATTTTTTTTCTAACTTCTTTCTTTCTTTCCTTCTCTTTTCCTCTTTTAAGCTTCTAACTTGTTTTTTTTTTTATTTCAGTTTCGGGGCTTTATTACTTCGTTCTTTTCTTCTATTTCCTTTTCTTCCACTTTATTATTTTTTTACTTGATTTTCCGATTTTGATTTTGAAACTCTGTTTCTTTCTTTCACATTTCTTTTCTTTTATTCTCTTTTTCTGATTATAATTTTTTTCTTGAACTTCTGTCTTGATTTCCCGATTTCAGTTTCGGGACTTCATTCTTTTCTTCTACTTTCCTTTTCTGAATTTCAAGCTTGATTTTCCAATTTCGGCTTCGGGACTTCATTCCCCTCCTTTTTTATTTCCTTTTTTTTCTTATCTTCTTTTCTTTGCATTTCTTCTTCTTTTTCTCTTTAAAACTTCTAACTTGGCTCTCCGATTTCGGTTTCGGGATTTTATTACCTTCCTTCTTTTTCTCATTTCTTCCCTTTTCAATACAGCCTGATCGAGCTCTCACGCTCAAGGCTTTTTTTTTATCTCTTTTTGAAAGAATAGCTAATCCTTTGTCATTCTTAGGCCTGATTGGACTTCCACGCTCAAGGCCTCTCTTATTGCTTAACTTTCGGGTTCGAATAATCTTACTCTTACTGCCGTTTCTTTCAAGAGATATGGGAATTTGGCCCATACTCACTTTTCCTTCTTTCTTTATTCTTCTTACTTATTTTTAGGATCTCGAACACACATAGATTTACTCCACAATTTAGGTTAGGGTATTTGGCCCGCTCCTGTATTTACTTGGGCTTGAACCTTCATGGGCCTTGACCCGATTGGTGTCCTTCTGACGTCAGCCTTAAACGTTTCCACTTCTTCTACGCCTTCTTGACTTCATACCGTTTCTTTCAAGTACCGGTTTGAACGGTTTACTTCCACTTCTTACCATCAAGACCTTAACTTCTTCTTTTTTTTTCACATGTTCACATGTTCACCATTAACTCCAAGTTACAACCTTTCTCTTTTCATGCTTATATAAGCACGCCTTTGCTCTTCTCTTTTCTTCATCCAAATTTACCGTAGTATTTCATCTTTCTCCACGTTTTTCAAACTTCTTAGCGCCATGTCTTTTCTTCCTTCATCCAAACGTGCCAGGGGAGATTCTAGTTCTTCCGTCTTGTGCCTAGATTCCACCTTTCCAGACTGGTCTCTTACTCCCGATAACCGCTATCTTTTCCGTAATGAGACCGCCTTTCTTTCTTACTACAACGACATGGGCAATGAAGAGCGGCTTGTGGCTGATTGCTACTTCTTTCGCCCTATGAGGAGAATACCAGTGGAGCAAGTGAATCTTATTAGGGGTTGGTTGGATTCATGGAGTTTGGCTGGCCTGGCCGACTGTGATCAGCCATATCACCCTAGAATTACTCGTCTCTTTTATGCCAATCTTAGAATTTCCTTCAACCACTTTGGGTCCCCTTCGGCCTCTTCATACTTGTTTGGTTGTTTCTTTCATATCACCACTGGGGATTTGGCCAATTATTTGCAAGCCACCAACACTGCCAACGGTTTTACCATCTACGCTTTTCAGAGGTGGCCTCAAGGTTTCGGCAGTTATCAGGAATGTCGTCAATGGTTCAGGGTGGCAGCTCCTGATGCAGAGAGGGTGTCTACCTTTCATTTGCCCGCTCTTCATAGGTACTTTCTTCTTTTCTCTTTGTCATTATTACTTTTCTTATTTTGCCTCCTCAGCTTCTTTCCTCTTTACTTACTTTTCCATGATTCTTTTCTTAGATTGCTTTTCTTGGTGGTTAATGATGTTATCTTCCCTCAGGGAGTAATGACCCATTTTGCCAAACCTGGAAGTCTCTTCTACCTCCGCAACCTTATCCAGAAACAATGGCCTATCAATTTGGCCCACATGATTCTCTTCCACATGCATCAAGTGACTATCTCTGATCGGGAGCCACTCCCTTACGGCCATCTTATTGAAGCTCTCATGCTTAGGGCTCGTATCCGTGTGCCTGACATGTTGTGGGGCAATCGTGTTTCTGATGCTGACGTGGCACACCCTTTCAACCTCCTTTTTTCCCTGCCGCTTATTGGATGGGTTGAGTCTTCAATGGGTATGCTGGTTCCTGATCCCAACCAACCTGTGAATGATTACATTTTGCTCCCTAATGCGGCTCCCAATCAGTATGGCCCTATAGAGGTTGACTCTCCACCGGATGACAATTCTGCCATGATGGCTCTTGATGATCCTGCCCCTGTCTCGATCCGGGCTTTAATTGACCAACACTTTGGGAAATTGAATGCCCGTTTAGAAGCTCTGGAAGGAATGCTTCAGGGCATTTCTGCAACTTTGAATGATTTGGCGGGTGGTGAAGCTGCGGCTGATGGTGGAGCTGCGGTTGCCCCAGAGTAAACGGCCGTCTTGGATAGTTCTACCCCAGCGTTGCCCCAGTGTTATCTTTAGGATGTTTTTATCTTTTTATTTTGCACCCCTTTAGCTTATATTAGGCTTGTTTTCTTTTTAGTGTTGCCTTAGACATTCAGCTTGTGTTGACTTATGCTTGTAAATTTCTGAGTTCCTTCTATTATTAATAAATGACAATTTCTTTATCTACTTTTTACTTCTTTGTATCTTCCTGCTTCTATAAACATCGCATCATGAGATAAGGACACGGTGAAGGTGGGTGGGGGGAGCCCTCAGATACCTTCATAGGGCGGTGCCTTAACGCCTTCAGACGCCACAAAGGCTTAATCTTCATTAGGCATAGGTGTTTTAGAAAACCACCAAGGCTTTCCTTGACACGGCTTCGCGTTCTCCGAGACCCGAAAGTCCCCTCGTTGACCGCGGATTGTGATTAGGGTAAATTCTAACCTGTGAGGAATTATATTTCTTTTCAAAAACCATTTTCCAAACCATGTCCAGCAAGGGACACGGTGGGAGTGATTGGGGGGAGCCCTCAGATACCTTCATAGGGCGGTGCCTTAACGCCTTCAGACGCCACAAAGGCTTAATCTTCATTAGGCATAGGTGTCTTGGAAAACCACAAAGGTTTTCCTTGACACGGCTTCGCGTTCTCCGAGACACGAAAGCCCCATCGTTGACCGCGGATTATGTCATAGGGTAAATATAACCTAGCGGGGCATGTTTCTTTTAAAAAACTTGCCCCTTTATTGGATTTTGGGTTTTGATTGAAAGATTAAGTTAAGGTTTTGGGCTTTATTGATTCCTAACGTTTTCGTTGGATTTTATTCTAAAGTTTTATTGGGCTTTGTTCATGGTTTTGGACCTAATAAGTTTTTGTTGTCATGATTCTTTAGCGGAGTTTTGGGTTTTATTAGGTTTTTTGTTGTCATGATTTTTTTTATTGGAGTTTTGGATTTTTCTGGAACGAGAGATTTAAAAAGAGAGTCAATGGAAATTCGAAATGGCTCGCTATGGTTCTAGTATGCTCGTGGATACATCTTATGTCTCTTACTCATGAGGCGCGGGCGTTTGGAGAACATGTTTGGGGAGTCGAATTTCACTTCTTCTATACTTCTCCTCTATCCAGTCTTTGAATACCCAACAATCTTCGATTTTGTGTCCCACCAATCTATGGTATGCACAATATCTTGGATTTTCAACTTCTTCCATTTCACCAGGACGTTTACTTATTGGCAACTCAAGCCCCCACGTTATGGCCAAGGGAAACAACTCCTTCACTTTATCCTTCCTGAATGAATAAGGTCTTCTTCTCTTTTCCATTATAGTGATACGTGGTGGAAGTGCCTTGGGATTGTTACTCTTATCAGTCATTTCGGAACATGGTCCTTTGGTTGACGTCCTAGACAAATTCATCTCGCCATCGATTGCCCTTTTGAAGGAACTCAAGAGTTTTCGCAACCCGTTGTCAGCTCTCTTGTGGGGTGTGGGTCTTTGCCTATATTCATCGGGTATTTTAATCTTTCCTTCCCAAATTCCTTCTTCGACCCAATCTTTGAATATATAACAATCTTCTATATTATGCCCCAACGTTCTATGGTAGAGACAATAATTTGGGTGACCATCTTCTTCCATTTCTTCGGGTCGCTTGCATCTGGGCAAAACTATCAGTCTATCCTTCATGACTTCTTTAAAGATCACAGCAGTTTTCTCTTTCTTAAAGGTGTAAGGTTTGTTCATTTTTTCTTCCAGACTGTCTTTTACCTTGCTA
The DNA here is from genome assembly GCA_028095005.1 of Rhynchospora pubera. Taxonomy (NCBI): domain Eukaryota; kingdom Viridiplantae; phylum Streptophyta; class Magnoliopsida; order Poales; family Cyperaceae; genus Rhynchospora; species Rhynchospora pubera. The sequence continues at coordinate 152,224,409 of CM051462.1, read as the reverse complement.
GGACCTTGATTATGATCTTGTTGGTATCCATCACCACCCTTCCTAATATGAGTGAATGTCTCAGAATTCTTATTCTTCCTTGTTGATATTTTCTTCACCTCTTTACCCTTCATGATTGATTCTTCTTTCACATTTTTACCCTTCTCATTTTTATCCTCGAGAGGATGAAGCTGAGTAATGAATTTGGACCCTTCTCCCATTGTTTTAGTGTTTATGCTCTTTTGTGGCAATGGCATCAGATAACACTCTTTCTTCTCAAATTTGGTCTTATACACATCTCCCCAAACAACTTTTTGTTCTCCATCCTTGAGGTATTTTAAACATTGATGCAAGGTTGACGGGACTATGCAGTTTTCATGGATCCATGGTCGACCCAAAAGAGCTCTGTAATTCGTATCAGCCTTAATCACATAGAACTTAACATATGTCTCCAACTCTTCGAATTGCACTTGTAGAGTGATCGCTCCCAATGCCTTTTCTGAGGTTTCATTAAATCCATGTATGAATAGATTTTCTTGGATTAAGCGTTTGGCAGGTAAGGCTAGTTGATTTAGAGTTTTCAAAGGCATGATATTAACGGCTGATCCTGGATCCACCAGCATTCGCCTTAGCCTAGCTCCATTTATTTCACCTGTTATATAGAGCGGATCATTGTGTTCCATGGCCCCTATTATTAAGTCTTCATCAGTAAAGGTGATGGAGGCGATTTGGTTGGCACATGATGTTTCCACCATATGTTTACTCGTGCCTTGGTGAAATCTCTCATCATCGCTTAATTCTTCGTCTCGAATTTCAATGACATGGCATTCGCTTGCATCATCTTGCGGGCTCATATCATGAGGGGCAGGTGCCTGTCGGTGTTTTTTCTTAATTCCAATTTTCCCTTCCTGAATCATTTTTTCAAGCAAGTCTTTGAACACCCAACAATCCTCGATTTTATGCCCTAAGATCCGGTGATAGGGACAAAAATTAGGATCGTCTGATTTGTCCATGTCATGTGTACGCTTGCAGGGTGGCAATTCGAGCAAGTTCTTCATCATCACTTTGATGAATATTTTTGGAACTATCTTCTTCTTAAAAGAGTATGGTTTACTTGTCAATTTTGCTAATGACAAGAGGGGTTTTGGATTGTTATTATGAGCACCCTTAGTTTTCAACACATTAGAGTTTGCAACCATTTGTGTTGAGGCCATCTTTTCGCCTCTATCTCTCTTTCTTTGGCCTCTTGAAAAGTAAGGCTCTTGTGGAGGTCCTATTTTTTCTAATTGTTGCACTTTCTTGGCAAGCCTTTCATATGTATGAATATCAGCCACGACGAGGAGTCGTCTCATCCACCCTTCCAAGTTTTGCAACATAACCCCTACTCCTTCTTCTTCCGGTAGTTGGTGCTCACATTTAAGGCTTATTGATCTCCACCTATTAATGTACTCAGAGGCGGTTTCTCCTTTTCTGGGTTTTTCACTTAGCAAATCTGCCATCCACACTTTTTTTACCATCATCCCATATCTAGTTATGAAAGCTTCTTCCATTTCTTCCCATGATTTTATACTATCCTCCTCAAGAGATCTATACCACTCGAAAGCTGCCCCAGTTAAACTTAATGAGAATTGCCTTAATAATAGGGCTTCCTGACTGGCTGTCTCCCTACACGCGTTCTTGAAGCGAACCAAGTGTTCCACAGGATTGATCCCTTTCTTTCCTGTCCCATCAAACCTCTTAAATTTGGGGATTCTGTATCCTTCGGGGTAACGGACTCGGTCATACTCTTTTGGATAAGGATTTTCACATTTCTTCTTTGTATCTCTTGAAGGCACCAACCCTACTGCTTGGAGTTCCTGATTGATTACATTTTTGACATATTGTTCTGTCTCTTCTTCTCTTTCAGACTCAAAATCCGACATATATTCAGGTGTCTCATCTCTACTGGATATCACTCTTTGCTTATTTTTGTTCACCTTTGGTTTTGAAAGGTCTCCCTCATCTTTCTTTTCTAAGGGTTCCCCAACAAGCTCTTTATCCTTAGGTGATGAACCATAATCCCCATATGTGAATTCATCATATAGTCCCTTCCTTTGTATGAAGCTAATAAGTTTTCCAAACAATGCACTTTCTTCTTCCCGTTCTTTTTGCATTTTTAACATTTTGTCCATTTGTTTCTTTAATTGGCTTTCTGAACTTGTTCTTTTATCATCTTCTAAGGTAACTACTTGTTTCTTTTCTCTATCACTCATTTCTTCATCACCTTTTTCACCACATGGATTCTCTTGATCACTATAGGGACCTTCATCATCTTGCTCCATCATTATCCCAATACCCTCGTCGTCTGTCATAGGAGTTCCACCATCCTTGTTAACTGTGTGGACAAAACCATGCATTTTTACTTTTTCATCTACCTCTATCACATTCACTCGTGCGCAAATAACAGGCATTTCTTCAAATTGCGTCATACACCATCTCTTATCCTGTGGCACTTGGTCATTCACTTTTGTCACCAATTGATTCTTTTCCTTATACACCCACATCTTCTTGAGCGCTTTGTCCTTTTTACTATGCCCCGGTCTCTCCTTGACCGATGTGTTGACTTTCACTTCTTCCCGCTGTCTCAGTCTCTCTTTCACTAGAGTTGATTTCTCTTTTGGCTCCTTTTGCCCCAATCTCTCATAAACTGGTGTTCGAGGGAAGACAAGTATTTCTCTTGCTGGTTGCCTTTCTTTAGGAATCCTACCCTTATACATTACTTGATACTCTCTTGGAAAATCATCCAAAGTTTTGAGTTTAGCCACATGTGAGTTCTTCTTTGCCAGTCGAAGTGGTGCAAATGGATTGTCGACTGGGAGATTGGATTTCGAATTCAACTTGTCTTGGTAGGCTTTTGGCACCTCCTTGAGGGTCATTGTGCCTTGGGAGGCCGACTCATAGACTTTCCTTACTGCCGTTCCTTTTTTAACTGAATGAAGGCTGGATTGGCGCTTCTGTTGGGAAAGTGTTGGGCTCGGATGAACCCGCTTGTGAGGAGCAGTTGCCCACTCTTCCTCTTCAGCCTTGACTTCTATAGGGATTTCAACAATTTCAGGAACTTCCACCATTCCCTCAGACGGTTCCTCCATCACGACCTTAGCCAGCTGAAAGGTACCATCACTAACTTGCACAATAGGGACATATGAATGTCCAAATGGCATGCCTCCAATCGTGAACTCATCATTGTAGCAGATCGGCACTCCTCCGATCGTTAGGACTCCCGTCGGCTTGAACATGTCAATGGTTGCGAACTCCATTTCAACCTACAATGACACGAACTTAATGTTACCGTTAGAGTTGTTTATTAAAATTTTCTTAGCCCTTACGTCACCCTTCAAGTCTCAAAGATGAGAGGAGAAAGAGGTCCCACCGGGCGTGCCAGAGAATCTGTTGCGGCTTTTTCGTCATTATTCCCCTCGAAAGAATTCCTCGAGGAACAATGGGAACATAGCCTTAGATTCACCTCCCTTAAGGTTTCGATCTCTATGACGGGCATCTCTCAACACAAGAGAACCCTATAAAGAGTCGCTACTTAAAGAAGTTTCTTAATTTTGCGGGTCCTTTCTTTCCAATAGGCGCAAGCCCCTATTGTTAATTACCTCGTAGTTGCCTACGAGAACCTCTGATTAAGGGACGTGAAGGGTATTGACGTAATGGGCTAAGAAAAATGTATTTATGGAGTGCTATTATTTGTCTTAAAGAGGCCTTAATTGACGGTACCAAACCTAGTTGACGGGACCCAATTAAGGATCGCTAAACTACTAAAAGACTTTGAGGTTTAGAAGAGGTCTTCGTTGAAAAGGAATGAATCTTCACTTAGAGTCGTTTTGGAGTCGTTTTGGAGTCGTTTTGGAGTAGTTTTGGAGTCGTTTTGGAGTCGTTTTGGAGTCGTTTTGTTTAAGGAGTTTTACAACCTTTGGGGCATTTGGCGCCACTTGTGAAAGTTGGTTCTTTTACAACCCTCGGGACATTTGGCGTCACTTGTGAGAGTTGGTTCTCGGGCCATTTGGCGGCACTTGTGAGAACAAATTATAATTCTTTGGACGAGGGGGCCCGTAAGAATTTAATTTCTAAGTCATATAAGGTTGATCTCAACCCTAAGGAGGGATTTTTCCTCAAACGTGGAGGTTTCGGCTTTGATCTTTGGGTTTCGTCTTTTGACTTTTAAACTTTGATATTTCGCTTGGGATATTGACAATTTCTATTCACTTTGGCCTTTTGCACCTTTGACTTTTAGAAATTCCTTTTTAGATTAATTTGTAAAGTATTTTGATATTTTGAAAATGCTTTTCTTGAAGTTACCTGGACATCGAAAGTACTTGGCTTTTGATTTTATTTAGAAGTCGCTTAATGGGTCGGTTTCTTTTGACTTTGTTATTTGTGAAGATATGTTCATATTTGAAAATATTTGATTTCGAAGATTTTTATATTTGGAATTTATATTTCAAAAGTATTTAGTTTTAGTTTTAGAATTGTATAAACGGGCTTATTAGTTTTCTAATATTTATGAATTTCATTTTTAAAGTGAAAATACTTCAAAAATGCAAAAGGCCGTCACTTTGACATAATTTCATATCAAAGTATCAGTGAAGCAGGCTTATTTTGATTTTTAGAATTTTATAGATATTTTATTTGTATTTTTTCTGAGTTTCTTACTATTTTTAACGCATTTTTAGAGTTTCTATTTTAATTTGGTGAATTTTAATTGGTTCACGTCAGCAAGGGGGCTGAGATGTCATCTGACTGGAGCTGCTGACGTCAGGCTGACGCGTCAGAGCGCTGATCTTTCTACACGGGTTTCGTGTAACGAGTCATTATGCAGTCAGCGATCCGCCTTACACCGTCCAGCCTCAGAGGATCCTATGGCCATCGGCGCTAAGAAACAATCGACAGAGAGACGGGTTTTGTCTTTCGCTAGCGGGTTCGATTGGTAACGGGTACAGATCCGCCTTGGATTCCGGCCGTCGCAATAGTCGAGGAGAGGTTCTTCAGCATCGTAAAGCAGAAAGGAATGCAGTGGTGTTCTTCGTTCATGTCGCATCACCCTCGTTTGGTGGGGGAACCAGTGACTGGTACGATGGTACCAGTTTGGTACCAAGTTGTAATACTGACCCATCTTACTACACTCGACACATTTCCAACGCTTAAGTATGTAGGCACAATTGTTTCACTGGAATTACATTTGCATTCTCCCTAGAAGTTTTAATCATAACCAAAGTATGCGAGTTTCGATGAATCAAACTCTTATTGATTACCCAGTGCTCACTGTCCTATTGACATCAGATGTCTAGGTCTTCGGCTCTTAACAATTTTAAGTATCAATCAAATATTACTTTATTCTTATTTCATTTCTGAAAGTTCATCAATTACTTCATTAAGCTAAGGCGAAGTCAAACATTGGTCAGCAAAGCGAATATAAGGAAGAAAGAAATAAATAAACGTACATCACAGTTATTTAACTTCTTCCATTGGGTGAGGCTTCAGTTTTACAGTTTGGTAAACTTAAATACACACTTTATAAAGAAATCTTTTACCATACCGGCCATCTTATTTCAGATAATTTGGTACCTCCCCTGGGAATGCTAATTTATAACAAGTCAAAAATTAATACACAGAAGCAACCTTTCTTTTGCAGAACAGCTCAATTCTTTCCTAAGTTGGATTCTCATGCATATGTCCAAATAAGAGTACTATAACAGATAAAAGTATGGCTAACCTATCTTGTGTTAAATACCACCTATACAAAGAATTTACATTACTTGCATGTGTGACCTTAAATTTCAGATTGATCACAGGAATATTCATATTGCACCAGAACATACTCAGAAATGGAAATTGACATCAAGGTAGTTTTATGACTATGGCAGAGACCTTATGGCTTTACGGAAAATGGTCCTCGCAAGAATTTTAACTGTATTTCTTAGAGTAAATTATTGACTAAGAAAGGGAAATTGACACCTAAGATCCTGGACAAAATTGGACAGCATCTCCCCTTGATTCTCTCTTGTTTTTGAAGTTCAATGGATCAAATTGAGTTCAAAACGAACCCAATTCAATCAATTAAACTCAATCTGCTATGGAGGCCAAGCCTCTTAGCAAATCGCAAGAGAGAATCCAGCCATGGAGCCATGCTCCTAGCCGAGATGAATTTCACCATGAAAGCCGTGCTTTCAGGTGAAGAAAGATTGTGTTAAAAAGGGAAAGACAGATACAATACACCAGAAAATAAGAGAGATCGACTAGTGACACAGTTAATCAAACCAACTCCATTATTTTGAGATTCAAGATCGGCCATAGGAGCCCTGCTCCTTGATCAATCCTGTTTCTCGATTCATGATCTTACGTCATACGATCAATTCACCTCTAAGAAAAGCTAATGGATGAGACCTTCATCAAGATTAGAGATCTGCCATGGAAGCCGTGCTTCCCGACTGATCCCCTTTCCTGACCTGAGAAAGTCATTAACATACTAACATTCATGCAATTAACATAAGGAAATACGAACTCAGAACAAGAACCTTTGCGATGTAAAGAGGGATCAAAAGAAAAGAAGTACACGACTTCCATCACAAAAGAATCAAACAAGCTTCATTTTAATTTAAAACCAGATTCGAAAATCCACAAATCCGAGAGCTCAGATCATCCATTGATCCTTTCTCCTTCGTCGCAACACCTACCTTTTCTTACAGGTTGATTCTTGACCCCTTCTTTCAATCTTTCCTCCTCTATTCCTATGCCTGACAAGTGTTTGTCAGAATGCCTAATTCTAGCGTGTGTATTTGTGTATACAGTGTGTCTCTTTTTTGTCTATGAAAGAATGGAAAATTGGAGCTAATTGGGGATCTCCTCCTTCTCCGTCTTCTGGCCTATTTATAGGCATAGCCTTCAGTCTTCTTTCGTCCAGGTTCCATGAATCTTGGGAGGAGCCCGGCGGTTACAACTTCCTTCACTAACTATTTTCTGTTGAGTTTATTTCACTTCCTTCTTCTTTATTGTTCCTGGCGCACCATGCCACGTTTTCTCTGACAACAGGGCTCTCGAGTAGTTTCTTTGCCTTCTTCCTTTACACCAGGTGTATTTGCCCCTTTCTTTTATGAGTGAGGTTAAGCTGAGTCGAGAAGGGATTTCTCAGCAACACTTCTTTTCTTCTTGACTGTGCTCTTGGCCCACGGTGAACCATGCAGAGGGGTGCATGCGGTGCACATGCTCCCTGTTCAACTATCTTAGACACCACTCAGGAGGGAATCTTTTTGAGCTTTCCGATTTTGAGAGGGATGCTAAGCTTCCCCTCCATTTTTTTTGTATTAATGGGCATGTCCATTTATTGAGTTTTTATTGCATTTCACATTTGCTGAAACTGGATAAATTATTTGAAGCAACCCCCAGTAGCATTTTCCATGAAATTTCACACACCGCCTTGTAAAAAGGAGTAGAATCCATTGGTGCCAAGAATTTTCTAAAAAGACCTCTCCACCTATTTTATTCATTTTCTTCAAAATCATAGGTCTCCTCGCATAAAATAGCAACTCTGTAGTTCCTTTGACCAATCTGGAGACACTATAATTTTCTTCATGCTACACTGAATTTTTAGGTATTTTTCCATGATTTTTGGGTCCATTTGATATTTTTCATGAATTTTTCAAGCTCCTTGATGAAATTATCCAATTTAATTCATTAATTTAGCACCATATTTTAGGGTCAAACACTCATGTGTACCAAGGAAGTCGATGGGGTTTTTTTATGGTTTTATTTTGCTATCGGTAAGGATAATCTTAAAAGTCTAAGCATGTTGGATGTGTATTTTTTTTACATTTTTAGTGCAAGCGATTGGTGTAGTTAACTTATAGTGAGATAAACGAGATAGGGTTAAAACTTGTTTATTAAGATGGGTATAAGCCTTGTACCTGCATTTGGTACGGTTATTTGGAGTCTGACATGAGTACCGGTATGGATTTTTAACACCCAGGAGGCCAGGAGTGTATTTGTAAGAAATGATAAAGAATAAGGTTAATTTAATAAAAAGAAAGTATTATTTTTTAACAAAAGGACTTGCTAAACGATCAATACTCAGAAATATATGTGATACACTAAATATTTACATTCTTTGGAAATAGATTCACTTATTTGTGGAAAAAAAATTAAAGATTGATATTCACTTATTTGCTTATTTCTTTTATTATTAATTATTTAATTATTTTTAAAATAGATTCTTTTCCTTAAATGGTACGGATAAAAAATATGGTGACAAATTTTGGCATAATAAATTGGCGCCATCGTAAAAAAAAAGATTGAAAAATATTTGGCGCCATTTGTAGAAAAATTAGAAGTTTTTTCCCTAAGAAAACAATATGAGAAAATAAGAAAAGGATAAAATAATTGTCTAGTACATTTGGGCCCCATGCTTTGTCTTCATCGTGATATTCTACGGCAGCATGGTTTAATTATTTTTGTGACATTTAAATTGAATGAATTAGCTCCACAAGAATTTTAATAAAGTTTCTAAGTGGTGCCATTAAAAGGCTAAAAAAATATGGAAAACTGCTTTGATATGTTCCGTATTAGTACATTAAACATGAATAATTTTTGTATTAATTAGATGTACCTTCATGTTTCAAAATTAAATTTTAAACTACTAATGATGTATATGGATGGAGGATATATAAATAAAGATAAAAAAAACATTTTGAATAACACACATGCTATCCAACGATACGCTAATAAATTATATTATAAAGCCTATATTTCCATGTTTCAAGGTTCTGATCATCATCACATTTTGTAAAACATTTTGCTTTTTACAGTAGAATCACTATGCAAATATTTCTTCGATCAATTTTTTGTCTTCACATGATATTAAATAAAAGAAAAATTCTACATCGAGAATCAATTTTAGAATCGTGTTTTGATAACAAACGTTCATGAGTGCTAATGAATTAATTTTTCTTGAAAATAAGCGGTTGACACTTTAGAAAAGATGTTGCGAATGAACTTGATGCATATTGTTTTGAATATTTACTTGATTGATGGATGTATTATTAACAATTCTCTCTAAATGAATTTGTGGTTTACTTGTTAATTGATTCGGGTATTGGATTTATGTATGCTGTGAATTCGGATATTGGGTATATGTATGCTGTGAATTCGGGTCTTGGGTTTATATATGCTGTGAATGAATGATATTAAAATTGGTAAACTGCAGAAAATTAAACATTTTTTATCAAATATATCCTTCTACATGCGTCAGTATACCGACACATTAGATCAACAAAAATTTTAATTGAAATAATTTACTAATTTGTTTATTAGCGTTTCAATTATATGTGTCAACTAGCGACTCTAATTATATTTAGATTACGTGCGTCTGTAAAAAGAAAATAGCGTAAGGCGTTGAGTGTCTCAACTGATATGCGTCTCTCATTATACGTGTCGGAATACCGACGTCAATGTTATTCAGCATATTCGCGTCCCATACAGAACTTCATAGCGTCTCTCTTTTGAATATTTATGCGTCCTAACTTATCTGTGTCGGCCTACCGACACCCAGTTAAAGCCCTCCCGTCCGTTTTTTTCTTTCTGCGTCGCTACTTGATTTAGCGACTCGAATATGTCGGTGGTCCGACATAGATAAACGAAATTCTAGTAGTGGGACTTACATTGAGGAACATTTTCCGGATGTCTCATCGAAGATCACTAGACTATTTATCATCTGAGATTGGATGGACATCCGAAACAGAGAGGAAAAGAGAACTAGGAACTGCGAGAGTCAGCGATTTCGATGCGCCATTTATGATATTTCTTGTTATTGGTTTGTATGAAAGTGTAAAAGAGGTATTCGCTGAATCATTATTCTTTATGTTTCTGTATGATTTGTATGAAAGTGAGGTAAAATGTGATAAATTAAAGAACATGGTTTGCTATATTATGTGATTAACTGTTTTTAATTACTTTTTTAGATATACAAATTTCTTCCATCTCTCTCGTGTCCTTCTCACTTTCTTTTATCGTATTTTTAACTTTGTAGAACACAAAATTCATATTGTCTCTCTCTCAGGATAAAAAAAGCTCATGTCTTGTGGCTCGCTTAACTTAGATTCAAAGCTAATTTGATTCATTCGAATTAAACTCAAGAATAACTCGATATGTAATTTAATATGAAATTAATATATTAATTTATTTTTTACATATAAATACTGTAATTTTTTTAAAATCTTACTATAAATAAAATATAATATTAGTTTATAAATAATTATTAATTAATTTATACAGTACTTGCTTGAAATATATAAAAAATTGCTATAATTCAGTTCGATGAACTCATTATGAAACTCCATACTTGTTCGATTTGATTCGATAAATTCTTATTCATTTCAAACCAAGCCTGGACCAGGTCAGCTCACTCGAGCTCTACTCATTGCTAGTCCTTGTCTCTTATTCAATATTAGTGAGGAATAGTAACTTAGCACTCATCAAATTAAAACATTAAATTATACAATTCAAATATTATATTTCGAATAATATTATACTGATTTTAATAACGTAATTCTTGTAAGATATCTATGATGATCCAAATTCAGGTCTTTCTACAGGTCGACTCCTTTATCAGATAATTCGGTTTTTTTTTTAAAAAAAAATTAACCATGAAATAGCTGGGCAAAAAGGAAAAGTAAAGGCTCCGTTTGGATGGTGTGGGTAGAGCTGTCAAACGCATGAAAAAAGCACGGAACGGACTGTTCCGTTTACCGTTCCGTTAAGGAACGCGGTATAAAATTTCATTTTGTTAACTGTTTCGTTTCTGAAACAGCACAGAATTCCGTTTTGTTAACCGTTCCACTTCAGAAATAACACATGAAACGATTTGAAATGAGGCTGAAACAGTCGAAACGGTATAATTCCATGTTCCGTTTACCGTTTCGTTATTGGAACAGAATGAAAACCAATTTTGTTAACTGTTTCGTTTCACTTAAACGAAACGGCACCACGTGCCTTTTTTCATGCTGACACCGGCCTAGGTGTGGGAATAAGAGGAATAAGGGAAGAAATATTAGGAAGTGTGTAACTTTGTGAAGAGTTTGGATTATTTATGATAAATTTAGGAGTAAGAAAAAGCTATTTTCTTATTTTTGCACCCATCCAAACGGAGCCAATGTCACGTAATATTTAATGATTTCTTTTTACGGATATATACCACACACCAAAAAGAAATATTGGAAAGTGTGTAACTTTGTGAAGAGTTTGAATTGTTGTCCTTAATAAATTTAGGGGTAAGAAAAAACTATTTCTTTATTCTTGCACCCATCCAAACGGAGCCAATGTCACGTAATATTTAATGATTTCTTTTTACGGATATATACCACACACCAAAATGAAAGCAATTTTTGTTTTATCTTTTACACTAATAAAGTAATAATATCTCATATTAAGGACAACAAGCTTTGTTAGGAAAAAAAAATATAGAAAATTTTACTGTGTCGATGGAGAACGAACGTCTGGTCTTACTAAAACTACTCTTGACCGCTTTGTGTAGTCTCACTTTTCTAAAGCTCAAATTATTACCAAGATGGATCAGACAGAATAATCCAATATAAAATACGCCTACGCGCATGCGCGAATTATCCCAATATGCTCTTCACTTTTTTTTCGGATTTGTACTTGAACCACAAGAAAGAATTAAAAATTTTGCAATAATTGAGTAAGGATCACAATATCGAGGAAAGTAGATCTTTTTATACTTCAGAGTGAAGTAGCATCAACAGTACATTAAAAAAAAAAAAGTTCATTTAATACTAGAATCTAACCTTTTTCTTTTCTGTTTGGCAAATGAAGCCCATAGAAAGATTTCATTAATTCAAATTGAAAGATGCAAATATAAGAGCAATCATAACAGAATCAATACTTTCGATCTCGCCCAGATATATGTATAATTTATAAGGAGCCACTCCAGCTTCATTATTATTAGATGAAATCAGTGCGGTCCAAATATGGGCACCAAGAAGATACGTATTCTTTTATTGAAATTTAGTAGAAAAGTTTACTAAGAAATTTTTTTAGACACACAAAGTTTACTAAGAAATTATAGATAGTAAATTTACGTGGTTTAGCAGCTCAATAATAAGAGTATCAGATTGACAATTAATTGAAAATTTCTATGTTTGCATGAGAAGCACGCAATAAATTCCTTCTAACTAATAATTAATATTTAGAACAACAAATCTTAAAAAAAATTAATTAAAACAACCAGTAAATATTTACATTTTATTTTTTTGATAACCTAAGCTAGAGTGTCCAATGATGATGCATTAAAGTTGTGTAGACTAGCTGGAAAGAAGACATGTTTCTATTTTTTTAATTTTTAATTTGGTATTTCGTTTGCTGTTTCATTACTGAAACGAAACAAAAATCTTTGTCATTAACCATTCCGTTTTGTTTTTACGAAATGACATAACGTTGAAACGACTGTCGTTGACAGCCCTAGTTTTAGTAACACATGGTGTGTCAAAATCATTAGAGGGACAGACTGTGCACGAGAAAAACCAAGGCAATGACGAAATTTAAAAACATTAACGGAGAAAAAGTTAAAACTTGCCACTCCTAGCGAACTCAATCTGAAACGCAGATCTGAATTGTTTGCACGAATATTAAAGAAATCGGACGGCAGAAAAGTGGATCGCACATTAGCCATCCTCTTATTTTCAGTTTTGTAGTTTTTTTTTTTTTGGTAAAGAAATGCTCAATAGTGATTAATTAAAATCTCCCGACAAAAGCAATAATGAGTGGAATATACTCTTAAAAGGTTTTAATTAAGTTCATACATGAACAGAACACAGTACACATCTACCATCATACGAGGAACAGAGTACATAACTTGCCGCACTTTACTATTTAAGGACATACACGACTGCATTCGTTGCACAAACTAAATTACCCGCTGAAGGGGGGAAAAAAAAAAAGAAACCGATACTATCTCAACAAGGCACCGAAACACTTTGAACTGGTTTGACTCCAACTTGAAACATCAAAAAAGGAAGTGGAAACTTAATTCTCAGAAAGCTCTCCTAGCTGTGGTCTTCTTCTGGTAGTAGTAGTGGTAATAGTTACTATTCCTGGCTACATAATCATTTTCTTCAAAATGATAGTAATCGTTATTCTGGGCAACATGATTTGCATCATACTGGTATGAGCAGTTATTTCTCACAGCAGCACCAGTCTGACCGTAGGAATAACTAACATTGTTCCTTCCAGGTCTAGTTTGACCGTATTGGTAATGCTCACCAGCAATACTACCTTTAGCAGTACGCTCCTTGTACGTCGTCGAAATGACCCCACCATAGATCTTGGCTGCCTCATTGCAATCAATGTCATGACTGGTAGGCCCCGCAGCCGGCCTTACGTTGTTGTTTCCATATGCTGGTGCTTCACATCCTCTCCTCTGCATTGTCAAGAAGCTGAACATGTTTCTGCTAGGTAGCAGATTACTTGTAGGTTAGATTGGTTTTGTTTTTGCTTGCTGATAATTATGATGTATGGTAAGGGTATTTATAATTATAGGTCTGTCAAGCATAAATATGTTGACTCAGGTCAATGGTCTGTATTTTTTAACAAATTTTCTTATTCTTTTTTTTTTCCTCTCTCTTGGAACACTCTAAATTACCGCACCAAATAATCTTCCCTCTTTCCTTTTTTCAATTAACTAGTATTGCCTTCTTTGGTCAAAAGTTTGATGATTAGGAATCTAATTTTACCTTCAAAAATTGACTAAAGCATAAATTTTGACCAACTGACTTCCAACTACTTTTAGTACAGTTAGATCTATGCTTTATTTGGATTGCTCAATCCTGATTTATCAAAACTAATTAATTGATAAATTTAAATTCCTTATTTTTGATTAGTTAAATTATCTCTATACACAACCGAAACAAAATTTCTTTTATAATCAAGTTAATTTGCCGATAATAGAAGAATTTTGGACTAGTTACATACCCGTCAGTTATGGTGCCAAGGTCGTTATATATGATTTTGTTAATTTGTAAAACTTGCAGATGAGACTCAGAAAAACTAATGTGTGACTGAGATAAAATCATGTTTCGTTGGAGCAGGCCATGCGTAATAAAGCTACACCAAAAAGAAGCTGCTCAAGAATCAATTAATTCTAACATGCCTCAAGAGGACCTAATTTGATGAAAACCGATGACTGGTTAACAAGCTAATTCCTTCTGAACTAGTTTCTTTTCTTTGATGATTGGGGTAGGGAAAATAGTTAGATTATTTCAGTAATTTTATCTTGAATAGAAGGATAATTTTGTCCAAACTTTTTTAATTGGAATGTTCCAAAGAAAATACAGATTGCCCAAATCCCCTCCCTATAGGATGGCTTTCTGCTGTGCGCCCGTTGCTTTCACTTACTTTATTCTCCTTTCTTAACACAAGTGGCAAATAAATTAGTCAAAAATAAAAAATATATATTAAAAAATAAATAAATAACAGCATTTATTGAGAATTGAAGCCCAAACAACTGCTATCATTCGGAATTTAAATCATGCAAACACGGATCCATATTCGTCAAAAAAAATATCCTGGCAAAAGTTTTATTTTCCCTTTTTTCTCCTGTTAATGATATCTGAATAATAACGTTCATTGGATTTCTTTTTTATAATTTTTATAACATTTTAAGCTTACTTTGTCCTTTTGGCGATTGAATTTAAAGATTAATTGAAATTGAATGATTCGCATATTTAGTTTTATAATTTTGTTATATGAGCTAGTGTTTGATATTTTTTTTTCATTTGATTTTTCAATTTTCAGTTAGGTTTTGTGAAATGAAAGTCTCTGGTTTTTGCATATTATAGTAAACTACGACAACTCAAATTAAAAAGTACTTTATTACATTGTGCAACTTTAGTAGTGCTCAATAAAATCTGGCTTTACCTCAGAAGTATATTTATGGAAAATATTTTTAGCAAGATATTTGAATTAGAAATATGTTCTTTTTTTCTTTTCATTGACACTTCTTTTCAGGTAGATAGGTAGACAAATGTTTACATTCATGAAGAAGCAACGATTTTTCCTAATCACATGTCTGAAAGAGTGAAAGTTGCACAAGTTACATTTCTATATAATATCCTTAATTGTTGTTTCCATAAAAATAAAAAATGATACTATTCTGAGTATTCTCTATAAAATGTTCTTAAACTTTCTTTTTTCTTAAATACAGGTGTTATTTAATGCTGAAGCAAAATAGAAGGGTATTAAATGAGAGTATAATTGATATCAACGAAAAATTATGTCACATATCAGTAAAATGAGCTCATAAAATAGCCCTAGAAAGGGTCATTGTTTTTCCCCCATAGAACTATATATATATTATAGTGCTCATGGCATCCTCATTCCACAAACAGGATTCCTGAAAGGTGAAGGCAGGGTGCTTCTTTTAAAAATCACAGCAAATACTGTTTTTTTTTTTAAAAAAAAATCAAGCTCCACGACACGTGTCACCAGTGCATCTATTCCAACTAAAGCAAGATTTTATAGATATTTCTTTTTTTATCATTAATCAGTAGAGATAACTAACAGTCTCTAATTTTTTATATATTCAAGAGAGGTCCTTTTGCATTCTGTGAATAAATTCAAGCACATGAATATGGTATTTTTTTTTCCTTTTTTAATTTTCTTTTTAATTTTTTTTTTTTTTATTTTCCATTTTGTATATAATCTTTTTGGCACGACCTCGTGACAGATATGAAGGAGATCAGTTTAAATTTTTAGAGGGGACAATTTCTTTGCTATCACTTTAACAAAGTAATGGCTAGATATTTTGTTAACTACTATAAAACTCAATAATGATGGAATCTACACAATTGGACAATCAAGATAATTACTTTATCTCGTGCCACTGTGCCAGATTGTAATGGTGCTGAGTAAGGCCACTTTCTTATCCTTTTTTTTTTCTAAAGAAAAACATTTTTTTTTCGGCCTCAAGGATTGGAATCTTGGGTTAAATTTATTAGTATTCTATCTTCTCTAAGAGGCCGTTTGGATGAGTAAGGAATAAGGAAAAATAGTCTATTTCAGATGGAAATTTATTCATAACCATTCAAACTCTTCACAAAATTACACACTTTTCAATATTTTCCGTCTAGAAATAGATTATTCTTTTTATTCCTAAGCGATCCAAACGGCCCAAATTAATTTCACTGGCACAACCTTGGCGAAGTATAACATGTTCAGATCTGCTCTGCTTTGCAAATTTAGATCAACATCTAAGGATATATTTCACTTACTAAAGTAGAGAAAGTTGTTGCAATCTAGGGAACAAAATATGAGTTAGTAGATCTCGATTGATAGGATCTGAACATAACTGTAACGTGCTGTGATGTGCTCTATCACTCGTAAGGATTGCTCTGTCTTTTCATAAAGTTGTCTTCTTTGAAATTTTATGGTGCGACATGATAATAATTAATGCAACTCGATTACATGTTCAAATAAAATAACGAAGCATTAGCAATTGATTCTGGTAGTAAAGCAAGATATCTTTCTTATGTACTCAACTACTATAAGATATCAAGATCACAAGTACTCCTAGTAATCAACACACTACTGGAAATATAAAATTAAAGTACAAAATAAGATATGAGCTTATTTAAAATGCGTTGATGACAAGGATAACACACACTATAAAGCATCAAACACTCATACTATATAATTGCAATTAATTTACAAGCACAGACTTTTATAGTACTCACAAGGCAAACAGACACAAAAAGGCATCAAACCCTCATACTATTTATGTAGAGCAGATAAGCCTTCAGAAACATGTGTACATCAAAAACTGAACACAGTCAAAGCAAAGACGTACTAGCAAGATAGTAACTACGAACTGATATATTGATAAGTATGCTAATTTAGTAAAAGTACACAGTTGACCAGGTAGCATGAGTGGCGCGCTCAACAACTGTTTTTGGTCGTGTTGGGTAGATTGCACATGAGCAACCTCCATGAAAATTTGATGCTTGGTTACAGTCCAGAATTTCTTCTTTCTGTGCAGAGCAGCCAGGCTGTGATGTCCTAAATTTTCTTGTCTTGAGATCATCAAGCAGAGCAAAGGCTTCTTTACCTACCTTGCCTAGGTTGGAGGTCTTTGTAGCCATGTTAAGCTAAACTTGAGATGGAAAGATTGCAGTAGGGAGAAATATAAGAAGTTTTTAGGTTTACCTTAAGAGTTTTGGTATTGCCTATGGCTACCCCTTTTATAGAGAGGTTCATAGTGTCTTCTTATTGACGTAGTCAATCGTTAAAAATGTCATTGAATCAATACTGATTAGATCGGATCAAGATAGGTAAATCTAATCCTTCTCGGCTTCTCTCTTATTGTTGTAAGGTGTATGTTCAAGCAGTCTGATTTAGATTCAGCGGTCAGGATTGCATATTGATCAGTCTTTAGTAGCATGTCACATGATAGAAGCATCCGATCCGATATGTATTCCTGCAGACTTGAAGTGAAGACCATTCAAAGTTCAGGACTGTAGTATAGGGAACACTAGCATACACAACATTACCTGGATAGAACTATAGATTGAGATTTGAGTGTGATGGCAGGAATAAGGTCCCTTTGAAATTGGGAATGGAATGCCTCATCAAATCCAGCACAATCCTTGTCTGAAAAAAGCAAAATGCTATTCTATTTCGGTCCCACGCATTGGAACCTCTCCGGTGGATAAGGAAAAAGGCTACCTCAATTATTTTCACCGAAAACTTCAATGTGATATCTCCCATTTTAAAGTTTCTTGTTAACTCATGTATTGTCCTCCTTAATTGAAACAATTATCATTTTATTATTATATATATTGAATTAAGGAACTTCTCTTTTTTTCTTTCCTTTTAACATCATCCATAACAAGCAAGACTTAGGGAAGTGTTGAAATTGACAGAACCTTATTTTCTGGAGTGCAGTCTCAAGTTTTTGCATCACCGTGTACAGATACTAAACTTGTTTCAAAGATGCAGAACTACTAATTCACTTTTCATAGATTCAAACTAAGGTGGTAGTACATTTACATTAATTATGTGTGTGTGTGTGTGTGCATATGTTAGGGTGTAGTTGTTTTTTATCACCATTTGCTGTCCCTCAAGTATACTAACTTTTAATTGTACACCGTATCAATCCTCTGTTTTGTACCCAGCCCAATTGATTGTTGAATCTTGCTACAGTAGATCATTCCACTTGTCTTTCCCTTTTATTCCCTTTTAATTATGAAAGCAACTAAATGGAATTTTTAAGTGACCTTTATTTCTTTTTCATAAAGGTACGTATGGAATGTGCAAGCCAGCAGATTTGTCTTGATACGCTATTTTCTTATAGCCTCTCTTTCTCAAAATCTTGCCTACCATTGAAGATGCTCCATAAAACTTGGCGCACAGGTGCAGAACAAAAAGATATACTCATGAATGTTCTATTCATCTTTGATATTTACCAAACCAGAAGAAATTGTCCACTGTGAAGTTTGTTGGTCACAGTTTAGAGGAAATAGAAAAGTTAAACCAACAATCATTATAAAATTTGAAGAATTGTTTAATTTTTATCGTCACACCTGTATCAATATATATTTCATTTTTCACAAAATAATTGTTCATGATGGGATATTAACATAATTTCCTCCACCTGTGACCGTCTGTAATTCCTATTCCAAAACATACAAAAGAAAAGGGCCGTTGAACCTTTTTTACAAAATAAAATTGCTTATACCTTCTGTTTAGTAACACATAAACTTGCTTTTCTACAAAGCAAAGCACCTTTTACCCTTTTCTTAATTAAAGAGTCTTACCAATAATTCTGTTATTGGTTGCTTTTTGTACAGCCTTTCTTTAGTTGGTTCTTTTGCTATCAAAGATTGCAGATTTACTAAATTGTATACAACATAACTAAAACTCTGTCTCTGACTCTGAGAGTTCTGGAACACTGACAAAACAAATGAATAGCTTAATAATTAGAGCAGTTGTTGGCATGGCAACATTTGTGGTCGATAAAATCAAATCATTATCATGTAAAACAATGGTTATTGTCTGCTTTTATTGAATGGAAAGTGGTGCGATTTTACCCTACTTATTAAACAAAATGTAAAATGATGCAAATTCTTAAGTGGTTAAATTGAATTCCGTTCACATAAAATAAGATACAACATACGTACATTGCACAACTAATTAAGCTATTAAGCTTAGAAATGATGCATCTTCCCTTGTTGCTGTTTCCATAAGTCGAAGAATGCTCCTGGCCTCTCGAACGTCTTCACGGCAAAAGGAGCAATGCCAAAAAAATCACTACCGACAAGGGGCTTATTTTATAAATTTACAGATCATTTCTGTACTTGGTTTTTTGGTTTCAATAAGTAACAGTTAATGGCGATTTATAGCGTGGTCAAATGTTGAATGGTTGACTTGGGTCAATGGTCTTGGATTCCGTGGATAGGTAGGTAGTTAGGTTGATGGCATATACGTGGAACTGGAATCAGGAATCGGTTCGATATGGACTTATTGTCATCCAACTATATAATTAATTATTCTCGTGACGATCAAGATTGTATACTAACACAACTCCAAAATTGTCCGGCGTTGATGTAAGTATAAGTACAAGGGTGATAAATCAAACTAATTTCTCCAAATGACATTTAAATACGCAGAGTGTTCTGTTTCATAAGAATGGAAGAGTATGCTCTTTGAGACCACATAGTTTCAAAAGAAAATGATTAAATGAAAAAATAATTGCATTCGGCCAATATTTAAAATTTATCTGTTGGGGAAAAGAAAGTTTTTCTTTCCAAAACCGTTTGGATGCGTTGAGAAGAAGGTAGGAAAAAGGGAAAAAATAAATTATAAACAATCCAAACTCTTCACAAAGTTACACACTTCCCAATACTTCTTCTCACTTCTTCCTTTCTTCCCACACCTATCCAAACGGAGCACTTTAAGGAAAGATACGTTTTGTTTTTTATAAACAACATGACACTTAGGATATTTGGTAGAAAGCAAATCTTACAAAATAAAAGATTCTAATTTTTTGTTCTTAGGTTAACAAATAACCAGGCTGTATTAGGTTACAAGATTACCATTTTTTTTCTCTTTAGTTAAGATTCGCATATTTTTGTATAGCCTAAACAATTATTGTATTCTTCCTCCTCCTCCTGAGAATGTAATACCGCGTACCATCAGCTTTTCAATAATAATCACAGCTAGTTTTGCACCTTTTAAGTTAACTAGCAAAGCGTGCGCCTAATATATGGGCAAATAAAGAAACAAAGTAATTAATATTACAACCAGAGTGTGCTCGTTGTCTTATTGGATATTAAATTGTTTGTTTTCTTTTCTTAAGTTCTAGTAAGGAAGTTAAAATGAAAACCTTTATCAACAAAAAATCAATTGTTATTTATTTTCATTTTAAAGAAAATATGTAATCTTTCATTTGAGATTATGTATGTATCAGAGATCAAAATAAATTATAAAAAACCAATTGTCCAAAATCCTATATTAAAAGATTGAATACACCTTTCGACTACATTGGATAGACATTTGGATTGGTCTTTTTATAAAAAGTAGACAAAGATCTCGAGATATATAACCGTCCACCTAACCGTAAAAACCACCACATTTATTAGAAATTTAGCATTAATTAAGATTTACAACCTCTATTTATTGAACAACCCATACCCAATTACTCCAAAACAAGCTTACTATGCAACCCACAATTAACTAAAATGCTAATTTACAGGCTCAAAAGATTTGAGTTTTGCGTTGAAACTGTAAAATCTTCCCTGTGTATGCACACAGCTACCTTTTGTGTAAGCTTTATTTGTAATTCGGTAGCCTTCAATTGTGTGTTGAATTAGGCTGCCAAGATCAGCTTCGTATTCTGTGATGTTCACCGCTTGCCTAGAATGTCAGTTATCCTTATATTCTTTGTCAGAAGAACCAGCAGTGTTATTGTGTTAAAACTTCTGAATCACAAAGCAGTTCTGTCCACACAAATAATGGCTCAGAAAATTGATAAAAGCAATTACCGAATTCTCTGGGGAACATTAGCATATGTGCTTTAGCTGTATAAATTATCTCTAGCTAGATCCATGCACTATGTACTAGCCTCTCTGCAGCCAGAGAACATGTGCCTCAATTTTTTATTTCAGTTTTTCTAAAAAAACAAAAATTTAGGTAAACGTCCAAAGTACAAGAAATATCATTTAACTTTGTTTTATTCCCCCTTAATTTATATATAAATATGGGAATGTTCCAACTAATTAATGCCGCCGCAGTATGTTGTTTCCAGTTAGAGCCAAACATTGTGACACCAGTACTGTACTAATATGTTTATTTGTCACAGGATGGTGCGCTTAGTGCTAGACTAATTGTTACTTTTTGCCCAAAGTTTCATGTCAAACCTTTCCTGTTCAGGAGTAACCAAAAGAATCTCAAGGACACAAGTAAGAATAAAGAAGAAATCAAATCTCTTATGGTAATCATCGATCAGAAATTCACTACATATCATGGATACAGAGACAACTGCATTTGGGAAGACACCAATTTACCATCCCTTGAGCCATCCACAGATAATCAAGTTATCAACACTCAAAATTTAAGCCACCAGCGGAAATCAAAAGTTTTGCTCGTGTGTTGGACTCCCTACATATATGAAGCAGAACAATTTATCATTCAATTAGTAATTTTTTTCCCCAAAACATGAATAATGAGTTGGTTCATGATAGCTGCTTTTGTTCAAAAAAGTCCAGATGTATGAACAGAAGTTGAGCATTTCTCAGAGAAGTTTCTGGTTTTAACTTCCAGTTCAAGTATACTGAGGTGTGTGGTTGAATATGATTTATCTATTGAAACATCACTCTTGAAGGGATAACAAATTAACAATCTGTCATTTCCTTTGTTAGAAGTGTAAGGAAATGGAGTATGCTAAACAATTTATAATCCTTACAAACATCTCAGTGTTCCAGATCAATTTTTCCAATAAAGGAAATGAAGAAATATTGACGGGGGCATTTAAACATTTTTTTTTTAAAAAAAAACAAGTGAAGGGAGTGACATCACCACTTTTCCATTGAAAAGTAAACAATGACGACATGTAAACATCTTGAAAAGCAAAACAAAACTCTATCAAAATGGAGGAATATATCCCTCATAAATAAGAGAATAAGTCCCCCCACATTCAATTGTCCTGCAACTTTTAAATTGAGCGCAACTCTGTTGGCTTTGGGTCCTCATTGAAACCGTTAGGTTGATAATTGGCTTTTCTTTATATGATCTCATTGCATTCTTTTTCTCCTCCTTTTTTACAAAAAAATATATATATATATATAATATGAAATTCTACAACGGTTTGATCACTAGAAACACGTCAGTTTTTATCCTGTTTACACCAACAACACATAAATATCAATTAAAAAACATCAGAAGCATCTTGATGAAAACTCTACATCACAGTCCAAAGGATCCA
Source organism: Rhynchospora pubera (assembly GCA_028095005.1). NCBI lineage: Eukaryota > Viridiplantae > Streptophyta > Magnoliopsida > Poales > Cyperaceae > Rhynchospora > Rhynchospora pubera. The sequence continues at coordinate 152,201,911 of CM051462.1, read as the reverse complement.
TAAAAAGTTATAACAGATTAAGGGCACCCAGGACTAAAACAAAATCTCAAATTCTTCTCTCTTTTTTATCATTATTATTATTTTTTTTTTGGGTCACAAAACTGTCTCCTCAACCAGAATATGCAACAGGGATCTATTATCTCAGCTATCTCAGCCCCTATTTTATTTTATGTTATTCAGATTTACTGTTGGCCACAATGATTTCCATTTTTTTTTCTCAAACAAATAAGACTCTCAGATGAAGACTTCATCATGCGCTGTCCACCCTCCCCCCCCCCCACACACACACCCAATAGTAAAACAGAATTCCGCGAATCATTTCATTTTTAGTCTTGCTGTTTTTTATGTTTCAGATGGTTAATGGCATGGCTTGACATATATTGAAAGCATCACATGGGCAATATATAACTACTTATCGAACCCAAAACTGAAAATGAGGTTTGTAAAATAAATATTATATTCTTAATAAGTAATTATCAATTTACATTTGAAGCTTCAAACATTTTATTTTGTACATCTGGAAAAAACTGAGCAAAATTTTGTAGCCACCTTACAATCCAGAAACTAAGACAGAGAAATCATACAAGTGCAATTGTGCAAGTTATAACTATTTTTGTATGCAAAATTGCAAACTGATATATTCCAAACTCAAACAGCTAGATTAACATTTTCCCTTTCATATAAGGAAAAGAGGCACACACATGCAGATACACACACACATATACATAAAAGCACCACACTGACCAGTGACCACAACAAAGATACATCCTATACGAGCCTTGAGGAACATGTTATGAAGAACTGATCAGGTTACATGAGCTTGTCTAGTAGAAGTATGCACTCGACCAGCTCGCCTGAGTCGGATTCTCAATAACCTTTCGCGGAGGTGCTGGATAGGTTATAGTCTGGTCGCAGTCGATATGTTCTTCCTTCAGAGCAAAACGGACAGAGCTCGGGAGCCAGGTTCTCGCGTTGTTACCATTGTTAATGTAATTATCATTCCTATGTTGTTGTGTTGCGCTTGATTTTCTCACTTGCAGATCTCATCGAGCAGCTCAAAAACTCCTTCCCCTACCTTGCGGAGATCAGTTTTTGAAGCCACAAGAGAAGCTAGGGATGGAAAGATTGCAAGAGAAAGTAAAGAATATGTGGTTTGTTATCAGCACTTTGATTCTGAATTTGGAGGACAGGTTGCCAAGCATGTTTGCATGGGACCGCCTTTTATAGATGTTCAGTGTGAGTGTTGACTCACTAGTTGACCCAGTCAATTCTCTAAAACTAGGGAAGATTATTCCAGCTGAAACAGCTGATCAGATTTAATTAATATGGGGGTGGGTATTAGTTCCGGCCTTCCAGAAAAGACGCTAGGATCAAGCCACCTGTTATTCTGATAATTAATTTCAAATGCTCCTATTAAAATAACAAAATAAATGTGAAACAGCATTACTTCTGAAAACCGCATATTAAGAAGTGTATGGAATCTAAATGTACCCCGATCAAATTTGCTTATTATATATACTTAATATTTAGTATCTTAGAATTTGATTATCAGTAAGTAATATCTCATGTGCATTGAGCAATAGATAAGCTCGAATCGTAGGGGGACACAAGCCCCTATTTATTCCAACTGTTCGATTCTCTTAACAATTGACTTTAATTTGGTGTATATCAATTGATTTCAAAGTAACTAAGTGGAAATTACATAGTGAAAATTTAATTTTTTTGACATCATCTTTTACATGAGAGACGCAGATTTGAAATCTAATTTGAATATTTGACTGCAAACAATGAAAAAAACTGACCTAACTTCTTTTTCTTAAAAAAAAGGACTGGTCAATTGGCCATTGCAATAATGAAAGAGCATATGAAATCCTAGAATACGGTATAATTATGTCTCATCAAAAATAAAATCAGAATTTTTAGTAAGTGGACTTAGAAGGAAGAAATAATTTTCTTTGTGATGGACAGTAATGCTAGAGAACTCTTCTTAGTTCTTACTTCTTAGCTGGCCTGTCAATGCCTCATATCATGATATATCATAATCTTTCAATTCTGGATACTTCACTGGATACAACCTCCACCAATGTATAGAAGTCCGGTCAACACCTCATGCATATCAATATATCATTATTTCATACCTTTCGGTTATGGATGCTTCAATAGATTCCTTAGCACACTAGCATTCTGATAACTGTCAGTTGAATGGATAAGGCTTGAATTAAAAAGGTACACTCTTTAATGTCCTAATATCTGGGAAGTGAATATAAATGAAGGAATAATTTTAATTAATCTATAAGGGAGAGTTTGAATCCAGAGAATATGGACTCTTTGTAAAAGAGTGTCTCTTCCCACTCAAAAAAGTTACCAAAGAACATCCCTTTTTTCCAAGAAAATTTCTTTTCTCGTAGTGTTATCTCTTTCCAAAAAAAAAATTTGTAAAATTGATTTTCTATAAGATTTTAATTTATAGTTAAAATTTGGTTTTTATGATATTTTAATATCGTTTGAATTAGTTAAATTCAATTTGTCAACTTACAAAAGAAAAAGTGTATACATCATATAACATTGCTCTGAAATAAATTCAAACAAAAGGAAAATAGAAGAGCTCTGTTTTTCCAGGAGCTAAATCAAGCTATAGAACTTCAGACAAGTCTGGAAATGTCGGTAGGAAACCTCAATGAGAAGAGTGAAATTTGCATTTAATGGATTTTATAACAGCATAACAAGAATTATGTCTTTCAGAGTTTTGGAGCAATGATCTAAGCAAATGAATAGATTTAATTAGCAGAGCATCTGTTGGCATGGGACCATCTGTGGTCAACAAGCTCGAATCATTAACATGTAAAGAGAGACAATTTTGAGTGGTCCCAGCTAATTTTGTTCACATAAAATAGGATACAACATACAATGCATGACTAATTAAGCTCTTAAGCACAGAAAAACATATGCATCTTTCTTTAAGATTTATTACTAGCTACATACATGCATACTACATATTTCAACCTAATTCTCATCCACCTTTTACATCATCATCTTCAGGTGGTTGTCCTGCTTCAGGAGTAGATGTTGTTATTATACTGACCAAAGTAGTAATAAGCCCTGCTCCTTACTGTAGTAACCTGGTAGTGTTGATCTGTTGCCTTCGTTTTTGTTCGATATTCTATATGCACAGCCCCACCATACATCCTTGCTGCCTCGTTGCTGTCGATTTCCTTAATCGTGGAGTCATATTGATCTGCAGTCCCTGAAGGCAGGCGTCTCTGCTGGTTGTTGAGACCATCAATCAAATAATAGCCGTGCCTTTTATTCTTGCCTACACCAAAAAAATTCCTACCGATTTTGCCAGTGTTATATTGAGGTGTCATTTGAGGAAATATAGTGTTCATAGTCTTATTTAACAAATCTGGAGATTATTTTCTGTGCTTGGTTTTTAATTTGCTTGATGATAACTAACAAGGGAGAGACTGATTTATAGGTGGGTAATACGTTGAATGGTTGACTTGGGTCAGTGGTTAAGGATTCAGTTGGGATGGCACATTGGCACACGGAATATTGGTTCTAATAAATAGGAATAGAATTATCCAAATATTATTATTATTGTTTTGTTAAGATCGATCGTAATATCTAGACTTAACTCCCCGTGTGTTTGTGATGTTTGTTAGTGAGTGTGTGTGACGTCCCTTGGTGATAATGCAAGAAAAAGCATACATGGCGATAAAGGAAACTAATTTCGTATAATCGCACTTAACTACACAGAATGTTCATTTCTGAAGAATGGAAGGGTGTTGACACGATCAGCACCACGTCAAATGTCAAGTAAAAGGAGGCTTAGAAAATCAGAAATTGATTTGTTTTCTCTTTTTCCGAGTCATTTTTTTCATGTTTGCCTTCTCCATCTTTGTTGCGAAGCGACGAAGGGACTAGCGAGTAGCAACTAATTTTCACCTTGATTCTTCTTGCTTCGAGCCTTCGACCAATCGACCTTCCTGCTTCTTGCTTCTTCATCGCGAAGAGATCTAATTTTCAATTTTTCATCCATCTTCACTATTTTATTTTTCGGCGAATACAGGATCCATATTAGAAGTTGACCATTAAAAAAGAATGTCAAACCCAACCAGCCTTACTTTATTAATTGACGATTAAATCATCATAATTCTCTTAATTTGAAAATTTTAATTTTGCTCCCACAGTCCTACTAGCACCTGTCTCTCTAATTTTTGGTTCCTTTGTTGCCTTTATTTTTATTTTGACAAATTAATTACTTTTAAATTTATTTCGATTCTTAGCCACGGCTTCAATCAAAAAGAAAATTTCCTAATTTGACTCTTTTATTTTTTTATTAATTATTTTATTTATTTCAATGCTTAGACACATGTCAGTAAAAAGTATTGTGGCACCTAATTAAAAACATGTAAAACATTATCGGCCTAGAAATTAATATTGTTTGTTTGAAAAAACATTGTTATACTATATCTACATTAGAGATTATGTTATATATACTAGCTTAAGATATCCTTATATGTGGAAAAATAAAGAAACAAAATAATATTAGATAATAAAAATATATTGTTTAATCTAACATCGATACAAATAGATTTGCTATTTAATTTGTTATTTTAATAGATGGAAAATCAAAATATATTATTACTTCGTATGTCGATTAATATCCGACCACAGATCAAATCGATCAAACGGCAAAAACATTACTTTACATTTCTAGATCTAGCGTGTAATACCTCTACGGTCCGTGCGTTTATAAGTAATAAGTAAAGATTTTTTTTTTCAAAAAGACATTTTTATAGACCCTGCTAACATAAAATCCTAGCTACGCCACTTAGTACAACAAACGCCCTTCTTTGCTTCTTCTTATTCCCTTTAAATCTTTTCCCTTTTCCTGAAAGTAATTACTGCCACTTCAGCGTGTCGCATCCAATTAAGCCAAACATTGTGCACCACCTCGCTGATATGTTCTTGGTCCCTGGCATAGTGTTGGACTGACGGTAATTCTTTCTCCATTTGTCCATGTCAAGCCTTTTATGTGGAACAATAAACAAAAGAATCTAATTTAGGGAGGCTTGAACCCCAAATTATCTTCAAAAAAAAAATCTAATTTAGAACACGAGAAAGAATAAAAAAATTATCAAATCTCTTTGTGGTGCTCATCAATCACCAATTGACTACAAATCATAGATGCATGGACTACTTCATGCTCAGGGAAGATTTAACCGCCATCCACAGATTTTCAAGTTATCAACATGAAGCAGAACTAATTGTATGAAGAACCAATATCAAATCTTGCTACTCCCAATATGAAGCAGAACAAGTTCATTGAATTAATATCTTTTTGGAAAAAGTAAAAAAATTAAACATAATGTGCCAGTTCATAATAGCTTGTTTTTGTTTGAAATATCCAATTGTATGAAGAAAATCGAGCAATTCTCCCACAAGTTTTGGGTTTTACTATCAGTTTAAGTATTTTCAGGCCTAATATCATTTATTTTAGTGTAATATCACTCTTGGAGGAATCATTGTCCAAAAACTATAATCCCCTCAACTGGATCACTGAAACCGATTGATAGAAATTGTGTATTTGATCCACAAAAACTCTCAAGTGCTCTAAAATTCTGTTTCAAGTGTCTCACATTTTTAGACTATCTAGACAATTTCTTGGTCTAGATGCATCATGCATGGACCCAGAAAGAAACATTCTCTGTTATTTTTGGGTAAATAGGCCTATCAATGCTAGAATATGCCGCTGCAAATAGGCCTGCCGATTTCTGGGTAAAAACTAAAAAGGCCGTTTCAATAACAATAGAGCATGTTAAATTCTAGAATACCGTATAGCACATGCTTGGTCTGAAATTCGTGCCTACTCATATTCCTTATTTATATTCTAAAATTTTATTATATTATAATATGAATAAACATCTAGATAAATTCAAATTTTTATTTTTGTGTTCTTTGAATTTCACACGAATAAAAAAATTTGGAGCTTATTCTTATTCACACCCTTATTCCTATGCATCCAAACACACATATTATGAATTCTGATTCTGAAATAAAATAAAATTAGAATTCATGGTTATTGGACTTGGAGGAAAGAAATAATTTTCATTGCTGACTGACAGCAATACTAGTACAAGAGAAGTCTACCTGGCCTGTCAGTGCCTCATGATATATCATGGATACTTCACTAAATACAACCTCCCTTCCTGATATGTTCAAACCAACAATTGCATTGCCTATATATATTAATGGTGTCTGATGTATTATGAATTTATGATATGAGATACTATTAGCTCCATGTCATAATTTCATCCGTGTAATTTAGACGGTGAAAAACTTACCATAAAAATTGTCAATTTCTTGTTCAAGTAATCCATTAATCCATTAATTAGTATAAAAGACAAGTAGTACAGATTGATGGATCGAGATAGAGAAGGATATATGCAAGCAGAAATTAGAAAATCTGTCACAAAATGCCGGACCCATGGAAGGCCCAACCAAGGTCGGATATTCGTCGTTTTTATACCCAAACATGTATGGGTTCCTGTCAATTGGACGAGGAAATTCTTGTCACTTAGCAAAAGGCAACCTAAAGTATTTCACCTACTCTTTGCATTTGGAGAAAATTATTCCGGTTCCTTTATGGTATCCCCATTTTCCAATACATGGTGACTTGGGATGATGAAATACTCCAATTTGTTAAATCAAAATCTTGTTACTTGCACAAGTTGTTATTCATGAGATAGTACCAGTGCCGTTTTCTCTGTTTTGATTGTTTGTAATACCTTGCTTTTCGTAATGAAAAGTAGTGGGTGTTTAGGCCCACTTATTTTAGAAAAAAAATATGCTATTTATGAGATCATATTGTCGAGGAGTAATTAAAGACACAACGGAAAGTTAAATAAAAGAGAAAATTAATTTTGAGAGTACCTGACAAAAATATAAACTATATTAGACACCTAAATACGAAGTAATTCTAGTCTAGATGAAGGACATGCCTACAAAACAAATTATAAGTATTTGAGAAATATATAAAACAGCATTGATTATAACATAATATATATAAAGAGCAGCGTTTCGCTGTCACGGTTTTTTTATGCCACAAATTGCCACAACTTTATATTTTATCAATATTTAAAATTTTAAAATTCAAACGCTGAATCCAAACCGTTGATCTTGTTCAATTTAACGAGCGATGTGGTTCTATATAATTTTTATAAAATTTAGAGTCAGTTTGATACTCGATCAAGTGGTCAACAAATGAATGAATCTAGTTAATTATGACATATTAATTCTAATACGTTCATCACTTGATCAGTTGATCGATTATCAAAGCGACTTCAAATTTTATAAAACTTATATAGAAACGCATCGCTCATTAACTTGAACAAGATCAACGGTTTGGATTCAGCGTTTGAATTTTAAAATTTTTTAATATTAATAAACTATAAAGTTGTGGCAACTTGTGGTATCAAAAAACTGTGTCAGCGGAACGCTGCTCATATATAAATTACTTCTTGTGTGTTTTACATAATATTTTTGTTAGTTTTCCTAGGATTTAGAAGTTTAGCATGCTTTTCTACCTCATTTTCTTTTCTACATTTTCGATAAATTTAATGAAACGAGAAACAAAATGTTAAAAGGCACCATTTATTTTCAGCAAAAAAAATGTCTGGTTCTTTTTTTTCTTTTAAATCAAAAGGTACCAAAAAATATAAATAATTTCTTATTTGGGAAAAACGATAATTTGTTTGACTGGTTTTTCCTTTGGATTAAACCTGCACCGTTTGGTTCTCACTTCTCACAAGGAATCTGTGTGTGCCTGTGTGCAAATTAGGTTGTCGTTGTCATAGAGTTTTCTCAGTAAAAAGCAGAGTATTCGGTTCCGATAGAGGAGCCCATGGGCCAATAAGGGTTACTTGTCAACAAGCCCATAACCCAGATGTCGAAAGATGCATATTAGTGGCGAGTGGCTAGGGCTGAAAACGGTAGCCGTTTCAACCGTTCTTTCGTTTCGTTTCGTCCGGAACTGAACGATAACGGATAAGGATTTTAGTTTCGTTTAAGAAACGGAACAACCAACGCAAATAGAAATATTGTTTCGTCTCAGAACGGAACGATTAGTGAAACTGGTACGTTTCGTGGTCGTTTATTTCGCGCATTTCGTCTAAATTTTTTTTATGGTTTTATTATTAGATTGCAGAGGACCTCGGCAGAGAGATCGAGGGAGAAATGAGTAAAATTAGATTTCTGCGACGTCGCTCCGTCATTTCTCCGCCGAATACAGTCACATCTATCTCTCTCGCCTCTGCACCACCGAGTACAATAGCCGTCGAGAGCAAGAGGTGATTATAGTGCCTCCTCCCCCTTTCCCGCGTGACCTAACCTGTCATTTCTCTATCTCCGTTTCATACAAAATGCAGAATAGTTTATTTTCTTACATCTTAATAAAATGCAAAATAGTTAGGTAGTCAAAGACGGTTATAACCGTTTTGATCGTTCCCATTAACGGAACAATCAACGCAACATGTGTTAAACGGATGCAACAATCAACGCAATAATTATAAAAATTTCGTGCATCAATGCAACGGTTAACGAAAATGACCACTTTTCGTTTTCCACGTTATGCACCCCTACGAGTGGCGACTAGGGTAAGATGAAACAAAAATAAAAATAAAAATAAATAAATAAAAATAAAAGGAAGATATTTTTATGATACTTATCCTCTTAGCTCAGTATCGCTATGACTTCTTATCCCTAGGTTCCAGGTGTCAGGCCTCCATTACAGCTGACCAACTTTCCAATAGTCACCAATAGTCATCAAGGTTATTCTAATCAGGGAGAAAGATAACGGGTTAGTTCAAGTTTGATAAACGGTGCATTTATTCAGTTATTATGTGCGTTTGGATGAGGTGTGGTTTAAAGCAATTTGTGGTCAGTGCTCGCTCGAAGTCTATTTGACTTTTATTTGAAATTGGCTCATTCGATTTTGGCTCAAACTAATTCAACTCGTTTGAGTTTTATTCAGAATCGGTCATGAGTCATGAGTGATGACTCATGATAAGTGGCATTTCAGGATGTGGTCACCTCCACCATCCAAAAACGCTACTGGACCTGGACCTGCACACCTCTCCTTCACATGCCGATCTGTTTCTTTCCTCACAGTCTGACACGCCCGGTCTTTTTCACTTTGGTTCCTTCTCCGGTTCTCCCTCTCTTTCGTTCTCTTCCTTTCCAATTCTCTTTCCTCTCTCTTTTTGACATCGATGAAGATGCTACGTCGAATATAAAATCAGCAAAAGAGTTGTATCATCAATTAAAAAAAAAATCTAAGGCTATTTATTTCTTAGTTTCGAGTTTTTTTAGTCTAATTGGTCAAAATAAGTTAATAATCTGTTATTGTCATTTGTCATTTGTGATCTTTTAGAAAATTATTAATGTGTATTAGTATTAAAAAAATAGTTGAGATGATATATTAATGTGCAATGAGTTTTAAATGTATTAGAATGCTATATAAGCTGAATATAAAGATGTAATATGCAGATTATTGAATTATTATAAATTTTACTTTTGAGTTGAGTTTATCTCCTCTTTTATTCACTGTCGGATTAAATTCTTATTCCTTTTCAAGTGATGTATCGTTACGTTTATTGGTTCCTCTAAGTGTCCCGATCCAAACGATAATTTCATATATAAAGAACTTCAAATTTGATTGTTGTTAGTGCTGACAACACAATATCTATCATGGAGACAAAAACCAATGCATTGCGAAATTGCGAGAGCCGAAATAGATCGTACGATAACTTCATGAGCTGACACAGCTTGTAAAAAAAAACTCCACATTGCACTCCGCCAAGAACCCAAATCCTGTGCCGCGCGACACCCTGTGTCGCGCACAAAATGACAAAGGTTATGAACGCGGGTCCCACGTGCAGGATTATTTTATTATAGACGTACAATTAGGTGTGTTTGAAAGGGCTGTGAATGGGGATGAATAGCTTGGAATACTTTATTATTTTTTCTTTCTCCACTATTTTCTCTTCAAATGGTTAGATACTATGTATTGCTTCATTGATTTTTTTTCCGTGAGTGTTTATTCAGCACACGTTGGAACAAGAACAAACTTATATATTGCTGTGTATTAAATTATTGTTACAAGGTGTTATTTGATAATTATTTATTTTATTAATTTCTGTATTTAGTAAAGTGATAATAAGAAAATAATTAAACTGAGCATAAATTCTAGGTATTAACCATTGCAATAATTCAGATGACTATGATTGGGATGGGATTTGAGGAATATGATCATTTTTTAATTTTTAACAAGAACAGAAATTGTGTCTGAAAAAAATAATGTTTAAATTGAGAAAATTTATAACATAACAATAATACAATATAAAAAAATAATACAATATCAAAGATACACAGAAATCATTAACGAAATATCACAATGGTTAATCATAATGTAACGAGCATACGTTTTATTAAATTGTATTATTTTTTACAAATTACTTATCATAATAAAACTTAACCATTGGCAGTGGAACTACTAATTTTCATTGTAGTATGGTTAACCAACAATCTTATACAATTTATGCTCAGTTTAATTATTTTCTTATTATCACTCTACTAAATATAGAAATTAATAAAATAATTAATTATCAAATAATACCTTGTAACAATAATTTAATACCCAACACTATATAGAACAAACACTCACGAACAAAAAAAAAAACCAACGAAGTATCTAATAAGCATCTAACCATTTGAAGAGGAAATAGTGAAGAGAAAAAATAATAAAGTATTCTTCTTGGCCCCATCTGATATTGAAATTAACGAATAAGCTATTCATCCCCGTTCACAACACTTTAAAACAAATCTATTTGCGTATATGATAAAATAATTCTGCATGTGAAACCCACGCTCATAAACTTTGTCGCTTCGTGCGCTACATCCTGTGTCGCGCGACACAGGATTAGGATTCCTCCGCCAATCATCCTTTAATTTATTTATTTTATTTTTTTTGGCAGTAGTCCCGTAGCCGTAGGTACCTTAATTAAAAAAATTTTGATCGACATCTTAATGAGTGTGACAATCTTAAATACTTCAATTTCAAACCAGGTTGTTACTGTTCAATTATCTAGGCCGTCCAATTTTTCCCTCCGCGTGATCGATTTCATCTCCGCCCTTCTCCTCCACTGAGTCCCCGCACCTGCTTCGTACATGATTTCCTGCCTTACATATCTTCCTTGCTTCCGTGTTGTATCTCTCTACCCTCCGTGAATTATGACTTCCATTTTTACGGTTCGATTTTGTGTCGACTCCTCTAGCCGCACGAAATCTGTTTCCCCACTTTGCTCGCTCCTGATTGGTTGTTATATCGTTCCTTCTCGAGACCTCTTTCATTTTCCCAGACAAAAAAAGAAAAGCACACCTAGAGGCTAAAGAGATTGGGAGGGAGGTAGAGAGAGTGAGCAACGGCGACGGAGGGATAAGCGATTGCTCATGAATTTTCTTCTGATTAGATCCACACTGCAACAGCGTGCCTAGACCCATCAAATCGCTATCATCTCTCATCTCTGAGAGGAATACTGGAGCATGCTCCCCTGAGCTTGCATGGCCAAGCTCACTTCCCGCTTTCTCAAATTGCAATCAATAGATTAATTCTTCTCATAAAAGGTGAGATAGATGGAATCAGGACAAATTCAACAGAATTTAGACTAAAGACTTCTCCTTTTTCTGCTCTTCTTATTTTGTATCTCAATTGTGAACTTGAAAAATTAATTTGGGTTTCTTTATTTTATTAATTTTACAGCTCTAGCAAGGATGGAAGCATTGTGCTTATTTTACTTGGTAGTAGGGAACAGAAATCAAAAGGAAAAGATAAGGTACATTAATTATTATTATTATTGTACCTTTAATTGTTTTTGCTTATACTAATTTTTAGAAATCAAAGTGTATATACGGTTGAATACCATTTGTGTATCTATTTAGGGTTTAAAGAAAAAGAAGTAAGCTCCTGCTCTGAGCAAAAGCAAGCAAAGGAAACTTAGGAAATTGGAGGTTTGTTTGTGTTTTGTTTTGTAATTTATTCAAACTTTTATTTATGATAGGTCATTTTATTTATTAATTCTTCTTTTATTATTTTTTTGGCCCTATAGGAGGAGAAGAAACAGAAGCTTTTACAAGCTAAAAGCATTAAGCTACTGGTGTTGATTGCAATCCGGTAGTGAGGATTTCACCTGAGCTCCTGGTGTTGATTGCAATTCAAGACAAGCACTTGGGTCGTGGGTCATTAAGCATGAAGTTGAAGGTTATAATGCATTAATGAATGAGGTAATGTATATCAATCTATTTTTTATTTACAGTCATTTCTTCTTGACTATACATAATTGCTGCATTTCAATTTATTATTATATATATATTTTTTTGCAGCTTTTGTGTTTTGGATCTTTTAAGGAATATTCATGAGGCTGAGATTGTTTTAGATCTTCTTGACATTACTTAATTGATACAAGATGCATGTCAAGGTTAAAGTAAATTTTATTTAATTTTGATTTTCTGATTTTTTTTATTGTATCGATCATGGTCACATTACAGTATTACTATTACAGGAGAATTGTAGGTTGGGTGTGCACGTCTATTTTGGGATTATGTCCGTTCCTATGGAGTACTTTCCTAACTTGGTATTACTGGTAAGTCGAAAAATTACTGTGTTTCTTTCTTTTATTTGCAATATGTCTAAAGAACTCTAGAATTTCAAATATTACAGCAGTATTACTATTTGGAATTATTTGGTTTTTTAGTGATTTATGTGCTTTGAATTTGTGCAGGTTTACTTTTGGAATTTTGAAGTTGGAGCCTTTTAAGTGGAGATGGGGTCATAGAATGTCATCGGTGATCACTTCTTAGGTGGAGAGAGCACTAATATGCCAGGTCTTATTTTTAACCTCGATTAGCTTCAAAGAACAAATTTATTTTATTGAAAATTTTTGGTAACACATGGTTGCAAGTAGCAAATAAAATTTGTATGGCTATTGCAGGTTAATCTCGATTAACAGGGTCATGCTGATTGATTGCGAGCAAACTGACTTTTATCTTCCTCTCAGCTTCAGCTACAACAATAATTAATCTTTGTGACCAACTAGCTTCGTAGCTTCACATTTCGCTTTCTTTAAGCTTCAGGTACAAAAAAAAAGAAAAAAAAGAACAATCCAAAGACAATTGGCTTGAATAAGACATGATGTTCAACACTTCTAAGTCTGATGCAATATTTCTTATTATTATAAAGACATGATGCTTTTCTAGAGGTATAAAAACTGATGCAAGTTAGTGTTAGTGTTATGGAGTTTACTCATACAAGTGCTACGAGAAAGGTAATTCGGTTTCCTGAAGGTACATCTTGCTTGATTTTGAATGTATAAACTATTTTTAAAATATGCTGATGATTTTCCATATAGATGTATCTAACAGCTTTACATTCTTTCTTATTGATTTGTGATCGCCGCATTATTATCAGGTGAAATTTAAGGCTGAGGTTGTCCTTTGGATCAGTTGATTGTACATATATTAATTCTTCTTACTTATCATATTTAGGTACAATTTGACATCTCAGTTATATTTTTCTATTTTACTATCTGATCTTATATTAGCAAATTATATTGCAATCGTTTTTAGCTCTATTTCTTTCGTTGTTCTCTCTTTTGCAGTTTACAGCACAATAGAGTACATCTGTCCTCTTCAATTTCACTTTTGCTCTTTTCTCATGTAGCAGACCCATTGACAGCATCAGTTTTCCTCCACTATCTCCATGCTATCTTCCCAATTTTGCTTCCTAATGGAGCAACGTTAAAAGGGAGATTTACACAGAGGTCTGCTACTGTAGTGAAGTACGACTACATATCATAGTTTGATTTGGGTTTTCTTATATTGATTTGCAGTCACGCCCTCTCATATTTTCGAAAACAAGAGGATTTATTTGTGTTTTACAAACTAACTCAGCGATATGTTTCTTCCTATGAATAGGTCAATGGTGTCCTTGATGACTTATTGATGGCTCTAAACGACTCCTGGCTATTTTATACAAAGGTAATTAAGCTTTTGCATTTCTTGATATTCTATATTTATTTACTTTGTAAAAGATTTAAATGTTATCCAACTTTGGCTATGTTAAATTTCTTTGCTGACTCAGCTAATATGGAGAAATTTCTAGAGAAAGTCCTTGGAAAGATTTCCAATGTATTTATAGCAGAGGCAAGTAGTCAAATTATCGCAAAATGTTTCATTTTGTATTTCTGATAATACGATCTAATTACAGCTCACTAAGCGATCTAATGCTGAAGATGGCAACATTAATGGTCATGTGTTAGAAGGCGTAAAACAACATGTTAGTTCTGATCTATTGAACATGACAGTAAGTAAATATATTTCTAAATATTTAAAATCACTGATGTATCATCTGAACTTTTACTACATGAATATTAATCTCTGATATGTAAATAAAATGACTTTGAAGAATTTAGTGTATACTCAACGATTCCATACCGGCATTGAGAGCACACTTTGAAAAATTCAGTGGTTTGAGATACCGACTATCGATTATCTTTTTTTTATTTGTATTTATTGTTTATTTCTTTTACTTAATTTTGCAATTTTTTACCAGTCAGGATCGTTCTCGAAATCAAGCAATTAGGGGGTGAGTTCAATACTGATGTTACAAAGGAAAATCTCAACAAGCAAGTATGAGATAAATGTCTGGACTGTGTAAGCAGATTATCAAGTATTAGTTATCCATAGTTAAATTATCTACATAACCAAATTGTTACACAGATTATTCATTGGAAGGTTTTTATGGTGAAACTATTTTAGTATTGTTATTTTTAGAATAATAGAATTGCTATTTTTGTGTACAAACAGTTCAAGAATCACGCTCAAGAAACACGCTGTTCATCAAGATTATTTAATTATATAGCTGTGGTTGTATATTAAAGTGTCAATGGATATAAACGTGACAAAATCTGAACAAGGGCGTATTCATGTTTGGTTTGCAATTCTTTTGATTTGGCTCCTAATTAACCAATATAGTTGCCGAAGTTTCCTTATATATTGAGTGCTTTTATTTGGGTTTTGCCAAATGCTCATTATATAAATCAAGTTTAAAGAGTGCATGTTATTATCGTCATTTTTTTTTTTGTATGCTATTGGTACCGGTCGTTTTTGCTTGGTCATGTTGTTAGAAATCAGTTAAAGTCCATTCTGAATTAGGAATTAATGAGAGGTTCGTGTATCTTTTTTTTCGTTTCTTTGTTAATTGCGAGTTTATTTTTTTAGAGAATGGAATTATGGTTTTCTACAAACACTCCTAAATGAATAGTACAATCACCTTAGACTAACCATACATCGCGCTTCGCGCGATGCAATAGCTAGTTGCTATCCAAAAAACAAATGATGTGGGTCCACTAGTCCATTCCTCTGTAACACGTGGCGCAAATTGCAATGGGACTTGAAACAATTTCCATTCCAGTGGTCCCCACTTCTTGGCAACACGTGGCGCCGCGTCTTTTCCTCTCATATTATATTGCATAGCTTACTCCAACAGGTATTCCATCCTCTCCACTTTTTTCGTCCTGTTAAAATCGAAATTCATATTGTTCCAGCCGACAGATAGAAATCCAGTTTAATTGTAACGGAGGGAGTTATATGCTCCACTGACAATCACCAGCCACCTTCCTTTACTTTGTGTAAATTAAGGAATAGGCGAGTTCCAATACGCCACAGTAAACAAGGACCCCACATGTCAGTGAGTTATAGATGTCACCTCCGACAAATATAACAAGTTCACAAGAGAATCCATTTCTAGAAACTTTTCTCTGTTTTTCTCTCGCACCTTCTCTCTCGCAAGTGCACACTGCCTCTTTCGTTTTGACACACAACATCAAGCTTTCGCCATGGGAACACCTAGGCTGGAAAGGATAAGGAGCTTGAGGGAGAGAGTAGAAGACACACTAGGTGAGCATAGAAACTACCTGGTTTCTCTCCTTTCAAAGTATGTTGCCCAGGGAAAGGGAATTCTTCAGCAACACCATCTGCTTGACGCTTTCGATGCCATAGAAGATCATGCCCGTGACCGCCTATCTGAAGGCAACTTCTTAGAGGTCCTTAAATCCTCTCAGGTATACAAGCAGGATTTTTTTTTTTTTTTTTTTTTGATATGGAAGTAAAGTTTATTGATTTATTTATTTGTTTTTTTTTTTTTACTGTTTGTGTGCTCTGTTAGAGTTGATGAGAAATTTAGATTATGCAGCCTGAAATTTATTTAAAAAAACATATAAGAGTCAGGGGTATGTGTGCAATTCTGAAAATTTCTTTTTGGATGCAGAATTTTAATGATATGTGTTTCTTCGCAAGACATGTATAGATTCATGAGAAATAGACATATTAATATGTTAGCCAATTTTTGCTTTGTAGGAAGCTATTGTTCTGCCACCATTTGTGGCCATCACGGTGCGGCCAAGACCCGGTGTATGGGAATATGTGCGTGTTAATGTGTATGAACTAAGTGTTGAACAGTTGAGCGTTTCTGAGTACCTGAGATTCAAGGAAGAACTTGTGGATGGCTTGTAAGTGTGATTAATTATCAATTAGACTTGATTTTAATTGTTGTTGTATCATATATCGTCTAAATAAGCATATCTGTATTCCATTCAAAATGGAATTGTCAGATCATACTGGTTCAAAGAAGCAACATGCAGTCAGTCGACAAATGAGAAATAAGAATAATGAGCTTATTTTCTATCAAAAATGTCATTGTATTACTTACTTCCATGAAACAAGGATTAAGTGCTTTTATTACTTAATCAAGCAGCTATTACACCTAAATACCTAATTAATCTTGATTCTGACACAATATAAATTTATGACAGCGCAAACGGTTCACATATTCTTGAGCTTGATTTTGAGCCATTCAATGCAAATGTCCCAAAGCCAACCCGATCCTCTTCAATTGGCAATGGCGTGCAGTTCTTGAACAGGCATCTCTCTTCAATTATGTTCCACAACAGGGATTGCTTGGAGCCGTTACTTGATTTTCTCCGGGCTCACAAGCATAAAGGCCATGTAAGGAGTTTTAAATTTTACTTCAAAATTATATAAAATCTTCAATATTGAATTTATTTTAAGTGAACCTTAACCAAGTAATAGCTCCATTTGTTGATTAAGTGAACCTTAACCACAATATCCATGTTTCAATCCTCAAAGCCTTATTCATAGTATGGTTTAATCAACAGAAATTTAGATTCTGTTACCCTGAAACCCTTAATTAAAGGCCACAAAAGTGACTCCATTTGTTATCTTACCAGAAGGTTAGGGGTTTCCCAATTTTAGATTATTTAAATTTACTTTGTTGTGTCTTACACTCTTACTTAAGTTCGTCAGCTAAGCACAAATTCCATAGTTGTGCCTTAGCTTTTACCAATTTTTCTCTGATCTAGCATAACCTGTTGCTAAGAGCCTAAGGCTTCGCTCCAGAAGGAGAGAGTCGGAGCGAAGGGAAGGGAGGAGAGTTCGGATAGAGGGAGAGAATGGACGGAAATTAAAGAGAGCAGAGAGACAGATAAAGGGAGAAATCAGTTACTCCCAAAATCGGAGAGTACCGAGTCCCTTCCCTTCGCTCCGAGTCTCTCCTTCTGGAGCGAAGCCTAAGACCCAACTGAGAGTACTTTAGATTCATTTTCTCTATATCAATTAAGCCCAGTCCAAATTGAGTTTTAAGCTTTTGTAAGGTGTCTGTGGTGGCTTATTATTTCACTGTTGACCAGGTGATGATGCTAAATGACAGAATTCATAATTTATCGAGGCTTCAATCTGTTCTCTCAAAGGCTGAAGATTATTTAATGAAGCTTCCAGGCGACACTCCCTACTCTCAATTTGCTAATCAGTAATACTTTGAACTTCAATACTGTAAAAACAGTTGGTCTGTTTCATCACTCATAAGGACAAACTACAGTACTGGTACTTGGTACTGTTCTTTTAGGAAACTACTTGCTGTGTCTGAAGTACTTAAAATGAGTAATCAGTAAGATCTCATTTATTATATGCTTTAGTCAATCTGCTAAGTCGAGAAGGGGCTTTTCCTTAAAGAAGACCGATCATAGGGACTATGTTAGTCCTTAAAATGTCTGTCATAAGGAATGGAAATAATTCATTACTTTATGATCCTAGTATGAAGTTTCACCTATATGTATTGAAACTGTCCTTTGAGATCAAGTGCAAGGCAAGCGGACCTAATTCTGACAGCTGGCACAGTGAAAATGGATCCTTCTTTAATGCAATTATATGAAGAAATTCCTGAACCAAAAACACATCATTGCTATGCAATACATAATTCCGATAAAGTACAAATTTGCCGCAACATTCTTCACAAATTTAAGGTCTTAGTTAAAACATTTAAAATTTGACCTTCTCATAATTTTAGATTTCAAGAAATGGGCTTGGAGAAAGGATGGGGAGACACAGCAGCGCGGGTCCTGGAGATGATCCATCTCTTACTGGATATCCTTCAGGCGCCTGACCCATCTACACTAGAAACATTTTTAGGGAGAATCCCAATGGTGTTTAATGTTGTCATACTTTCTCCACATGGTTATTTCGGCCAAGCTAATGTTCTGGGCTTGCCTGACACTGGTGGCCAGGTACTTTAATGTGGAACAATGTTGTTAATGCATGGGAATGATTACAATTTCGACCAGCATATGCATCCAGGCAATATCAACAAACCATCTAGAAATTCCAAACTTACAAACAAACCATCTAGAAATTCCAAACTTACAAACAAACCAGACAATAAATGCAGTTTTTAGAATAAGTTATAAATAGCTTAAAGAAATGGATTTTGGAAAAATGGAGAAAAGGGATACCAATTGAATTATGAAAGCAACAATGTAATATACCATACTACGTACCAAGGGACCTTCACTGATGTCAGGCGACGATGTATTATACTGTACTACCAAAGGACCTTCACTGATATTCAAGCTTGCAATCCTTAATGAATAGTATTTTTTTTCTTGTTTCATTTACTTCTGCATCAAACATTTTGAGTTTATATATATTTAGTGTATTTTCTGATGTACTGTAGTATGGATACATGCAATTTGTTGCTTAAATTATGGGAAACAGGTGGTGTATATTTTAGATCAAGTTCGAGCGCTAGAGAGTGAGATGATGCTGAGGATGCAAAAGCAGGGCCTTGATGTTGAACCCAAGATTCTTATTGTATGTTTTTTTATTAAGGCAAAATTGGGTATTACCCCCTGTAAACTTTCGCAACCGGATATAACCCCCTGCACACTTGAAAATTGGATAGAACACCCTGCAAACTTCAGAGTTCGGGAAATAACTCCTTTCAATTAAATTCAGTCATTTATTTATTAAAGAAAAATCAATTTTAAATCATATGACTAAAATACCCTTCCTCTTTGTCCCTTCTACTCCGTCGTTTCATTTTCCCTCCATTTTCCAGCGTAGACTTAAAAAAGACAATTATTGGAGTTATTCTTTGATGGTTGATATATTTGTTTTGTTTCTTAAAGATTCATTTTGCTACTTATTATTCCTGTACTTGGTTGTGCCTCATTGGTTATTGGAGTTATTCTGTGCTGATTGGTTTCTTGGTTGGTTGAAGGTGACTCGACTGATACCAGATGCCAAAGGAACAACTGTCAACCAAAGGCTAGAAAGGGTTAGTGGGACCCAAAATTCATACATATTGCGGGTTCCATTTAGAAGTGAGAAGGGAGTTCTACGCAAATGGATTTCACGGTTTGATGTCTGGCCTTATTTGGAGCGGTTTACCGAGGTATCAAATATATATTATGGGCAGAACTGGATAGTTCAGTTGCCTAATTTTGTACTTGTCCCAACTAAACCTTATTCAACATGTTACTTTAAATTAAGTAGCAGTCAATATTCAGTTGCTCAATTGAAAACCTCATGAGAAATTTTGAGATCCAAATTTTGTCTTAATCTAAAACTCGATTGAAATTGAACTATGCAATTTTCATGATTACGTGTAATGCTGTATTTAGGATGTAATAAGTGAGATTGGGGCAGAACTACAAGGAACACCAGATCTTATAATCGGCAACTACAGTGATGGCAATCTTGTTGCTTCTTTGCTCGCATACAAACTCGGAGTAACCCAGGCATGATTTTAAATTGTGTTCTTGAACAGAATAACCAAATTATTTGTTGAATTATCATTTCTAACATCGTTCATTATGCAATATTATGTAGTGCAATATAGCCCATGCATTGGAGAAAACAAAGTATCCTGATTCAGACATTTACTGGAAGAACTTTGAAGAGAAGTATCATTTCTCATGCCAGTTTACTGCTGATTTACTTGCTATGAATAATGCCGATTTTATCATCACTAGCACCTACCAAGAAATTGCTGGAAGGTTCTATATTACTGACTATTATTTTTTTTCATAGTTGCTGTCATGGATGTCTTAAAATCCTAAACCTTAATAAAATAAGCTCTATTCTGTTTAAAAAATTTCTATGAAAAAACGGAAAAACAAACACATAAAAGTATTTTTTACATTGGTGCATTTTAACATTCAGTAATCGTGTTAAGAGCATGTTTTGTTTAAAAAATAACTTAACTAGTAAACCAAAATACTTTGGCTATTCTTAAGTTATTAATAGTTACCCTTTCTCCTCAGTAAAAACACAGTTGGACAGTATGAGAGCCACACTGCTTTCACCATGCCAGGTCTGTACCGTGTGGTCCATGGAATTGATGTTTTTGATCCCAAGTTCAACATAGTCTCTCCAGGGGCAGATATGTCCATTTACTTCCCATACACAGAAAAAGAGAAAAGGCTCACCTCCCTTCATGGATCAATTGAGAATCTTCTGTTTGACCCAGAGCAAAATGATGAGCACCTGTGAGTAACTGACTTGGTTCCTTTTTATGGTATAGTTTTGTAAATGCAAAGCTTGCTACAGCAATAGAGTGGGATATATGTCAGCTTCTATCTATTAATTTTTCTAGATGCTTCAGTGCACTATAGTATTTGTTTGAGAAAGCGCTAAAATTAAAATTATAAGTGATGTTACTTCTTCTAACAGTGGCTGGTTAGATGATCGCTCCAAGCCAATCATATTCTCCATGGCACGGCTTGACCGGGTCAAGAATATAACAGGTCTGGTGGAGATGTTTGGGAAATGTGCTCGGTTAAGAGAGATGGCCAACTTGGTTGTGGTGGCGGGCTACAATGATGTGAAGAGATCCAGTGACCGGGAAGAAATTCAGGAGATTGAAAAAATGCACGAGTTAATAAAGACATATAACTTATTTGGACAGTTTAGGTGGATCTCAGCCCAGACAAACCGGGCACGCAATGGTGAGCTATACCGCTACATTGCTGATACCCAAGGTGTTTTTGTTCAGGTATAGTTCTTCCATCCTTTTTAACCATGCATTATGTTTGAATTTGAAATCTGAGTTTTGTCCTTATGTATCATTCTCTTTCTTGATAAATGTTTCAAAGAATGTTTATGACAGAGACAATTTTTCTCTCTCAAAAAATGTTTCAAGCCATCTACTCATTTTCATTCTTGTCTATGCTAAAACGCGTGGACATGAATTCTAATACCAGATGTCTGCCTTTTTTAAAGAACTTCTGTAAATAGTAAATATAAAATTTCAAAATTTAAATAAATGTTGCATCCTTCTCGGGGTATATGTTCTGAGCTCTTTGAAAAATCATGGTAATCCTACCTGACAGAAAACATACAGGTGCAGCAGTGAACTACGGAAATTTGTCTTAGTTTTCAGTCCTTTTATAAAACTATCACTCCTATAACAAATGAAGTGGACTTGGTAAAATAACTCCTGATAGGAATAGAAAGTGAAAGGAACTAAGAAAAATTATGGATATTATAAAAGGGAAATGTGTTAGGAGCTAGATACTTCCAAAATATAGTCTGCATCTCTTCATATTGAAAAAATGAATCAACAAAAGTAACTCTGGTCTACCTTTAATTTTAGCCGGCCTTTTATGAAGCCTTTGGCTTGACTGTAGTAGAGGCCATGACATGCGGTCTCCCAACTTTTGCAACATTGCATGGTGGTCCTGCTGAGATTATAGAGCATGGGATATCAGGCTTCCACATAGACCCTTACCACCCTGACCAGGCAGCCTCTGTATTGGTTGACTTCTTTGAAAAATGTAAAAAGGACCCTGGATATTGGACGGTTATTTCAGATGGCGGCCTCCGTCGGATTTATGAGAGGTTAATTTTTTTTTAACACTTTGTTGCAATATTTATGCATATTATATTACTTATTACATTCAAGAGTTACGATTTTACCTAGAGGTCCTGGTCCTGCAATTTTCCACGATTTGGTAATTTGGCTATGCTCCTTACTTGATTGAGGTCCTGAGGATTGGTAATTTGGCTAATGGTATCTGTGTGATGATTTTTCCATGATTACCCCTTTTACATCAGAAACATGAGAAATGAAAATTTTTGCGTCCATTCTTTATTTTTTTTTTCTGTTAGTTTAGAATAAATGAGACAATCCAATCTACTAGGATTTTCCATTAATGATATAGGTACACATGGAAGATATACTCCGAAAGGCTGTTGACACTGGCTGGAGTGTACAGCTTCTGGAAATATGTGTCTAAGCTTGAAAGGCGTGAGACCCGTCGTTACCTCGAGATGTTTTACATACTGAAGTTCCGTGATCTGGTATGTACTTCTATGGCTTAATTAGGGGTGTCCATTTTCACCATCCATTTAGGTCACCTTAGATTTGAACATGTGTCATTGTCAACACAAAATTGCAAATGAATCTCAAAATAGGCCTCGTAGGAACAAAATGGTAATAACGGAAAAGGGGAGATATATTACCTTTATGTGTTGAATTGCTTGTTCCAGTACTTGTTATAAGCAGAAATATATGTTTTAATGCTTTTCTTAAAGTTCTTCATGGTTTCGGGGTCTGTGAATTTCTTTAATTTCAAAAAGAAAATTCCTGCATTCTAACAATCTTCAGAAAAAGGTTTCAAGATTCGAACATTTATTTTATTATTATGTATTATTATTATTGAAGGCAGGATGGTAAGATTCTAACATATTGTTGTTATTTGTAATTTTAGGCAAAATCTGTCCCTCTGGCAGTTGACGACGTGCAGTAATTTATGATTGTGAATGTCTAATTTCAAGATTCTGTATCCTGAATCTAAGCTACTTTTAACTTTAAACTGCCCATGCTTATCTGCTAGAGCTGATTGCGAAACTTGTGACCTTGTATTAGACCTAATAAAATTTTGTTGTTTGATTGTAATAATGACCTCGTGCGTGTATTGTTGGAGACTGGAGAGTAAAATGAATAAAAGCTGTGCTAATCTCCTTCATCTTGATAGCTAGAGCAGTATGCTAACTAGGTCATGCTCGTGATGTTGTTTTGCCATTGGGCTTTTCGTTTGAATAAAATGAAAAGAGGAGGGGAGAATCCCTCTGGCTTCAAAAAAAAAAAAAAAAAAAAAAAATGGTGTTGTTTACTTGTTTTGCCAGGTTGCCACACAATTCTCCTTTTAAGGGCGGCAACATTGCATACCTGTAAGCCCAACCTTAACTAGTAGGCTACCATATAAATCTAAAATTTCCTTTCTTTTATGCAATTCAGCCCACCAAATTACTGTTATTGGTGCCTACTCGGTAACCCGAAAAAATTAAAAGTGATGTTACTGTTCACTCGAATTTCGATAATAACAATTAAAAATTCGAAATTTTAAAAATAACGTCGCTAGATCGTCATCCGGGTTGACGAAATTACAAAACCCTTGGATCGTCATCTGGAATGCCGATCCAATTGACGATCCAACCTCAATTGAATTCCCGATCCAATTAAAGGTATTTGAAAAGAAAATAAAGTGTCTGACAGGCCTGATGTACGTACCACAAATAATAGGTATCCCACGCCAGGTTTCCAACTTTCCAACTTTTATTTTTTATTTGCAATTTTACTTTTGAGCCCTCAACTTTTTTATTATTACAAAACATAAAATTAATAATTAGTAATTAAATATAATTGAAACTTCTATAATGAAATATAAGTAATTAAGTATATAATTAAATTATTTATGTTAAATATAAAATATTGTATATGTGTATAATACTTATTTATACATAGAGGAGGGTTCCGGTGCCCACATTTTGGATGCCCCCAAATGCCCTAAAACACACTTTTTTAGTACTTTTACAAAATATAAAATTCAAACTTCGAATCCAAATCGCTGATCTTATTCGATATAACTAGCGATTCATTTTCATATAAGTTTATGATTTTTGAAGTTTATTTGATACTTGATCAAGAGATTGAAAATTGAACGAATGTAGTTAAATATGATAGATTAATTATAATCTGTTCATATTCTAGCCTCTTGATCAAGTATCAAATAAACTTCAAAATTTATAAAATTTATATGAAAATGCATCGCTAGTTATATCGAATAAGATCAACGGTTTGGATTCGAAATTTGAATTTTATATTTTGTAAAAGTAGTAAAAAAGTGCATTTTGGGGCATCTAAAATGTGGGCATCGGAACTATATATAGAGGGGTGATAAAATACACTCTGGTGTACGGATTGTCCTCGTACACCAGAGTCGTTTTTGAAATCCAAAAATCAAACGGTCGATCCAAACCGTTCAACTTGTTCTCCATATTGAAAAACTCTCGAAGACCAAATTTTATATTTTTTCGAATATTTTTGCTATATATTATGATATTTTCAAATTGGAGGGCCTGAAATACTCCAATTGTAGTGTTTTTTGAAAATATCATAATATATAGCAAAAAAATTCGAAAAATAATAAAATTTGGTCTCCGAGAGTTTTTCAATATGGAGAATAACTTGAACGGTTCGGATCGACTGTTTGATTTTTGGATTTCATAAACGACTCTGGTGTACGGGAGACGATCCATACACCAGAGTGTATTTTATCAATCCACTATATATATATACATATATATATATATATAATGTACCATATATTTTATATATTAAATACATATTATTATATATAATTAAAATATATGATACATATTATTATATGTACATAAAATGTACATATATTTTTATGTAAATTTATTTGTACATTAAAAAAATTATATATATTAATATCTCCATTTATTTTATAACAAAATTTTTTTATTGGACTATTTTGTAAAAATAATAAATTTAGGGTCATCGGCGAATATATTTTTGTTGAATTTATTCGCCTATGACCCTAAAATTACTATTTTTACAAAATAGTTCCAATAAAATTTTTTGTTATACAGTAAATGGAGATATTGATATACAATTTTTTTTAATGTACAAATAAATATATATAATAATATATGTACATTTTATGTACATATATTATTATATGTATCATTTATTTTAATTATATACAATAATATGTATTTAATATATAAAATATATGGATAAATAAGTATTATACACATATACAATATTATGTATTTAACATAAATAATTTAATTATATACTTAATTACTTATATTTCATTATAGAAGTTTCAATTATATTTAATTACTAATCATTAATTTTATGTTTTGTAATAATAAAAAGCTGAGGGCTAAAAGGCAAAATTACAAATAAAAAACAAAAATTAATAAAGTTTGGAAAGTTGGAATGTGGGGATACCTATTATTCGTAGGTGGTACGTACACCAGTTAGAGACATTTTATTTTTCTTTTCAAATATCTTTAATTGGATTGACAATTCGCTTGGATCGTTAATTGGGATGTCGATCCAAGTTTGGGTCGTCATCCCAGATGACGATCCAAGGGTTTTGTGATTTCGTCAATCCGGATGACGATCCAGCGATGTTATTTTTAAAATTTCGAATTTTTAACTGTTATTATCGAAATTCGAGTGAACAGTAACATCAGTTTTAATTTTTTCGGCTCGGTAACCGTAAAACGTCCTCAAAGTGGGCTTCACAAAAGATTGTACAGTTTGACCCAGCCCGACTGCAGATTGAACCGCAATAGATCTTAAGCGGAGCTTTAAAACATCCAAATTAAAACATCCATAGCATCCAAATAGATAGGGGTGCATAACGTGGAAAACGACCACGAAAGTGGTCATTTTCGTTAACCGTTGCATTGATGCACGAAATTTCTATACTTATTGCGTTGATTGTTGCATCCGTTTAACACATGTTGCGTTGATTGTTCCGTTGATGGGAACGATCAAAACGGTTATAACCGTCTTTGACTACCTAACTGTTTTGCATTTTATTAAGATGTAAGAAAATAAACTATTCTGCATTTCGTATGAAACATAGTTGATCATATTCAACATACAAATTGAAACCTGATGGGACCGACAAACCATGATTCACTTCCTTGGCGTTCAAACTCAAGAAGTCTGCCAACAAAACTAGCAAAGTATTCTACGATTTTCTCTGGTAAGCACTGCAAAGTATAGAAAGTAGATAGGTATGAGAAACAGGCTTTGATAACTTGATTGCCAATTAAATTAAATTGCAGAATCAAAGAATTGATGGCATGTACAGGTCTGAACACCTAATGGTATTTAACTTAATCCGTAATTACAATTAACTGAATACTAATGACAACAAAGTAATAAATAATATATAAATTGTTGTAATTGATCCCTAAATGTACAAAAACATAATT
Organism: Rhynchospora pubera; assembly: GCA_028095005.1. Lineage (NCBI taxonomy): Eukaryota > Viridiplantae > Streptophyta > Magnoliopsida > Poales > Cyperaceae > Rhynchospora > Rhynchospora pubera. Next base: position 152,175,175 of record CM051462.1, on the reverse strand, counting down.
TAATAAACAAAAGAAAGGGCCAGAGTTGTTTAAGATGATTAATTATGTAAAGAATATTTGTGCCTAACAAGTAACAACATATAAAATTTCATGTAAGAAGGTTAAGTAGATACCGTGAATTTAGAAGAAACTAGGTATCTCATCGCGCTTCGCGCGATGAAGTTCAGTCTGCAGTTTGTGTCAGAGTAAGTCTTTAGTATGGGTGTTATTCGAATAATAGTATCTGCGGGGTGTGCTGCTGGTGGAGATGGCGTGACTGGTTATATAAGCAATATTAAAACCTACATACATACGGTATCCAAATTCCATATGGATTCAAATTATATGAAGTAAAAACATGCAATTCCAGTCCAATACGAACAAAACTACTTACAAAATATCACAGCTTAACAATAGGAACACAAATTCCAGAAATGCTATATAAATGTACCTGTAGTAGTGCCACAGCTTATTTTTCGGGCAAAAAATGTTCTTTTTTTTTTACTCAGAGCCTCCACCCGAAAAATAGAGACCAAATCTATAATAAAGTTACACAAACATAGTGCCGCAGGATGCACAACACTTAAAATTAGGGTGTATAAAAAACCACAATATGCACAATAGTGGACAATGAACAATGAACGATATTACTTAAAATGAAATACACACTAACACACATTAGCGATAGGATCAAATAAAAACTTCATTCAAAGAAATTTCACGGCAACATTTGAGATAAATGCAAAAATGAACTTATCAAAGAAGTAACATGTGTTTGGTTCTGCCCCAATCGTTGCTTTCTTTATTGTTGTGCTATCCTTCAGATCCAACTGGCAGTCTACAAATCTACGATCATTGGCAACACCACTATCAAAATAGCGTGGGCCCTAAAGTAACATAGATGAATAAATACTTAGATTATTTAAATTGGATGCAGGTTGTTGCATCAAATTAAAACTAAAGTAACTGCTACACAAAAGTAGGCATCATTTTGCTGAAACACAAAAAGAGATGTTTTAAGCTGGATAAGTACATTAATTTAGCAGAAGTCATAAACTGAGCCATAAGATTAGATGACTTTGTAGGAATCGAACAACATGCAATATCCATAATATATAAAATATTTTCAATAGCATAAATGAGAAACTCAGCACAAATTTAGATATGTTATGTCAAGCTTGTTAGATATGTCCTAGAAGCCAATCAGTTGGTGGCTATTATTTTAGTTTATGTTATTGATGATACTTGATCATTTGTTCCTAGAGTTTATTATTGACAGATCATTCAGGTTGAGGATCTGAATTGTAGATCTCTGTGGATCATTCATTAGAATGACAATAATATCTCTAAATAGTCCATAGTCTTGATAATTAACAAGGAACATTAATTATCAGATAAGAGTAGTATGCAAGTTAAGTGATGATTAAGTTCTGCAAATCATGGGTAAGGAGTTACCGACTTAATTGCATGTGTATGTTACTGGAACATAGCACATGACATGACCCAATGAAATAAATATATGGATTGTGTTGTGTGTCATTATTTATTTCATACGTGTTTGATTCTGAGTTTGAGATGATTCAGTTTCTCCACATGAGGATAGGTTCTATAAATATCGTCTAACGCTGATTCCTGATAAAGGCTGCTATACGGACTTTATTTATGTTATCTTGAATTGTGCAGGGAGAAACTGTTCATCAAGACAACCGTATGTCCCTCATTAGTTCACCTAGTGAGTGATGATATCTACCGGGCCCCTTGATGGAGTTGGATCGTATGCGCGCAACTAGGCGATCAACTCTAGATCAAGAAATGTATAATCTGCAAGAATGACACATTCCTATCTTGGATTATACATGGATATCATGTGACATAAGAATCAAAACAATAAGATACTTTTTCTTATGCAGGATTGAAGTACTGTATTAGTACAATATTTATTTATGCGAATTGGGAATCATAACGTGTTGCTAGATACCGCTTATGATTATTGGAAATAAATGGTGATTTATTTTCCATGTCCAACATAGCATAAATTCTCAAAGGGTCACACAAATAGGACTTTAACCATACGTGCATTATTTGTTTATTTGCAGTAGTGAGTACTGCGAATATATGATAAGTTGATTAATTAATTATATACCGTTATGAACCGTTATAATTAATTAACTCAAATGGATCATATAGAAATAATATAATGCATATGCTAATTCCAAATTAATTATTAATTTGTTAATAATTAAGTTAGTTCAACGCATATTTATTATACCGAGCTAATTGGCCTTTTAGTTAATCAGTTAACTGAAAAGTCCGATATGAGACGAATTAAAGGAGCGATTTAATGGACCATTATATCATATGGCCCGGACCACATGAGGCCTGAAAATTTCAGCCACAATAGGGGCAATTTCGTCCAGGAGAAAATAGGAAGAGAGAAACCTAATTATGAAAACGTTTCATATAAATATAGGTTGTTTCTTTGGGAACAAGCCAGCAGAATTTTTCTCTCTCTCTCTTCCTCCTTGGCCGCACTGTTCACGCACTGTTCATGTACTGTTCACGTACTGTTCACGTACTGTTCATAGTGGAGAAAATTTGTTTCTCCAAATTTTAGCTCTTAATCTCTCTCAATAGCTCATGCGTTGAGCACTTCCTTCTATGTATTAATCAGTTAATCGCACGCGAAGGAAATAGGGAATTAGCGATCGTCTCGGACAAGCTAGCACTTGTCTTGAGACCTTGGTTAATCTCCTAGGTGGACTCGAGACAACCGGAGGCAGCCGTGAAGAGATGAGCATGCCACCGACTCCAAAAGATTGGATTCGAGCCTTCCGGATACGATTTCAGAAGAGGTAACCTCCTACGCTTCTCCTTTTATGATGTTAATCACTTGAATAACTAGATCCGTTAATCGTGCGTATTAATTCTTTGTTAAATGTTAATAAAAATTAAAATTGCATGTGGACTTGAGTTCCTAACAAAGCTTGACAAAATAGTGCAAGCAGTAGAAGCAAATAGTTTGTAAGGCAGTGTGCAACTCTAGCCTAATTGAACGAATTTTAATCTGAGGCATTTCCACAAACATACCCTAAGAAATCTATTGAAACATAATGAGGCTACAAATGTGACCTTATTTGAAAATAACAAATATGAAAGAACAAAACCTGAGTAAGTTGAAATAATGAAGAGATCGTAAAGGTGGGTGCTGACTTGTACCTTGTGCATAACAACTATGCTCAATTATTAATCCTATCGGATACTGTCTGGAACATCAAGAATTTAAAATAAAATAGGCCTATTGAGAGAATTATAGTTTTTAATAAAAACTGAGCAACTAATATCTCACCTTCATGTATGGATGAAGATTGAGATCAAGCTTGATATGTATAGCTTTTTGTCTCCTTGAAAACTCACCTAGTACACCTACAAACATTAAAAAACGAACATGTAATTATCATTTCTGATTAGTTCTTATGGTCTATATAATGACAATTGTGTTTTTTTTTCCAAAAGGGAGACGTAATGTATGTCTTAATAAGACAGCTCATGTTTCAGTAGAAAGAATCGCACATCAGATTGCCAGAATAGGAAACCTCTGAAAATAATCAAATTTAATTTGCACTTATAATATTTTAATCTATTTATTAGTTTTATCGAGATCCTGATAAGCGGTCAGTTTAATAAATATTCAAAACTTATATGCTGCCAGTTAATTAACCAATAAGTTGAGATTGTTCTGATATGTGTATCTGCATCATTCATTTATCTGAATAACAACAGTGAATTAGAAAGTTTTGAACATGCATTAAACCTGCAACTGTACAAACTTCTCATTAAAAATTCATTACAAACTTTTCCTATAAGAAGTATACATGAGTTCTTTATCCTGAGGTTGATCTGGTAAACTATGCACTGGAGAATAGGTCTGCAACCTCACAAACTAACACACTGTTGTTGCAATTTTCTTAAGGAAAGAAAGTTAATCTATACGAACAGAGTCGAGTTAATGTTTAGGATACTCCTCAAAATAACTCTTAAATAACCATCATACATAAGAAATAATATAACAATTGAATTTTTCTCTCTATAAGCTCCACCTTAAAATCAATTACCATACCATATCCACTAAATTCAGAGTGTGTTGTACGATTCTATCTCCTTTTGTAGCCTCTCATCTTGGTCCTACCCATCTCAGCAGCCTTGCCCAAAAGGAGACATAGATAAAAGAAACCAAACAGGCATTCCTATAATAGACGCAACAAATTAATTATCAGCATCAAATCTAAAAAAATCTTCATCGTCAACACCCAAACAGAAAAAAATAGCGAGGAAGTAAAAAAAAATGATGAATAGATCTATAAAAACCTTAGCCATTCGTCCGTACAACTGACCAAGAAGAACGTCCTGACCAAAGCAAAAGAGACAAAGTCAGCCAATATCAACAGTCCAAAAGCTAAAAAAAAATAAAAAAAATTGAAGGAAACTAATTGCAATACAGCCAAAATACCAAGTAGAATGGCATAAGAAGAGGGGGAAGAGTGGATAGAAGATCAATTCAGAGAAGTTCAGACCAGATCAGAAGAAAAATCGAAAGGTTCAAGAAAAATCGCAGCATAAAGCCCAGGGTTTAATAGCCATGGCTTCTTTAGCGAAACCTGTGGGGAGGAGAAAATCCAAGACCCAGCGAAAGAAAACAGGTTGGCTTGGAGTATGGGCGAACCTAAGAGAGAGAGAGACGGGAAAAGGCAGCGTCAGCGGAGCTTAGGATCAACTGTGTCAACTTGGTGTGTGGCGCAGTCAAGAAACCGGAGACCAGAACGGGAAAAAGGAAAGGAACGAAGGAGCATCATGCAATGGACGAAGAGAGGCAGAACAGAAAATCCAGTATATCTGGGTACGGAACCCCTAGCGGAGACGAAAGGAGTAGATTCAATCCATCTACGGAGAGAGAGAATCAGATGGCCCCTATTAGACAGAGGCGTACTGTAGATTGGGTCACTCAACTATGAATGTTTTATGATTGGGTCACAAGGCTCATTGTGAATACCTGTAACGAAGAAGCGGCATTAAGAGCTTAATCCTTATGAAGGGGGGAAGATGGTTAAGTAATTTAGGCCAGAAGAAGTGGGGGGGCTGCCGTAGTCGCCAGGAGCCGTACCAGTGGACCACTTGAGAGGCTTCTTGTTCGGAAGCACCACCTTCGTGGCCAGAGTGGGCGAAAACTCCGAGGAGGACGAAGCCTCGTGAGAGCACCGTAGGGTGGGCGCACGGGCACGGCGGCGAGGACGGGAATTGGCGACGGAGGTAGAGGCTCGAAAGATCTGAAACCTACGACGAGAGGCGGTCTCTTATCTCCGACTCGAAGACTTGGAGGCGATAGACTCGGAGGAGATCTGAAGCGGCACGAGAGAAAAGAGAAGAGAGAGAAAGAGGGGAGGAGAGATTTGGTCTAGTCAAAGAAAAGAGGAGAGGAGAGAGGACGGCTAGGGTTTGAAATGACAAGTGAGAGGACTAAATTGTCCCTGTTTTGAATGGATGCGTCCAGTGGATGCTGTAGGTTCTAAAAGAAGGGATGCTAAAGATCAATTCCCGATCTTAAGCCGGCTTCAGTGCTAGGATTAGGGCTGAAAACGGAAGTCGTTTTAATCGTTTTTCATTTCATTTCATCCGAACGAAACAGTTAACGAAACAACAAAACAATTTCGTTTGGTTGGACGAAACGATTAACGAAAAAATAAAACGGTTTCGTCCATGTGTAAATCACGAAAATTTCGTCAATTTCGATCGTTTCGTCCTGACAAAACAATCAACGAAATAAAAAAACTATTTCGTTGTATAGAACGAAACGATCAACGCAACAGCTCATTTGCGCCATCGTCTCGATCATTTTGCAGCCCTAGTTAGGATTGGATTGTTGGAGTTATGTCCTAGAAGTCAATAATTTAATGACTTAATTATTAGTTTATGTTTTGGATGATATTTTATCATCTGTTCCTAGGTTTATTATTGACTGATCATTCAGGTTGAGGATCTGAATAGTAGATCTCTGTTGATCATTCTTTAGAATGACAATAATAAATCTAAACGGTCCATAATCTTGATAATTAACAAGGAACATTAATTATCATATAAGATTAGTATGCAAGTTAAGTGATGATTAAGTTCTACTAATCATAGGTAAAGGGTTATCAACTTAATTGCATATGTGTATGTTATGGAACATAGCACAGGACTTGACCCATCGAAATAAACATATGGATTGTGTTATGTGTCATTGTTTATTTCGTTATGATTTTGGTTCTAAGTTTGAGATGTTTATCTTTTCCACATGAGGATTGGTTCAATAAATATCGTCTACCGCTGATTCCCGATAAGCGCTGCTATACGGACTTTATTTATGTTCTCTTGAATTGTGCGGGGAAAAGTTAATCATCAAGAAAACCGTATGTCCCTCATTAATTCACTTAGTGAGTGACGATATCTGTTTGGGCCCCTTGATGGAGATAGATTGTTTGCATGCAACTTTATACAATTATCTCTAGATCAAGAAACGTATAATCTGCAAGAATGACACATTCCTATCTTGGATTATACGATGATATCGTGTGACATAAGAATCAAAATAGGGAAATTCATTTATTCTCTTATGAAAAGGATTGAAATATTGTAGCAGTACACTATTTATGCGAATTGGGAATCATAACGTGTTGCTAGATACCGCTTATGATTATTGGAATTAAATAACGATTTAATTCCATGTCCAACTTAGCATAAATCCTCAAAGGGTCACACAAAATAGAGTTTTGACCAAGACAATACATTATTTATTTATTCGCAATAGTTCGTATTGCGGAAATATGATAAGTTGATTAATTAATTATATACCGTTATAATTAATTAAGTCAAATGGATCATATTGAAATAAATTAATGTATTAGCTAATCCTAGAATAATTATTAATTAGTTAATAATTATTTAAGTTCAACTCAATTTAATATAAATAGTTATATTAATTTATTGGGCCAATATATATGCATTAAATATATAGCCCGATTAAAGAGCATTTGGAGTAGCTTTTAATTAAATGAATTAGAGGCTTGTTTGAGTGAGTTAAGAGGCCCATTAGAGCCCATTTTCTGGTCGGCCCTAGTGGTAGGTGGGAGTGGCAATCTTGTAAATAGATGGTTGGTGGTAGGTAGGGATCATGCACTATATATAGAGATGTATAGATGCAAATTTGAGGCTTCTCTCTTCCCCAACCCTAGCCGCCATTCCTCTCCCTCCTTGGCCGCCGGCCTCATCTCCTCTCTCTCTCCATTAGCTCATGAGTTGAGCAATATTCTCTCCACTAATTAAATTGTTAATTAAAGAAGAAGAGAGAATACCTTGGATTAGCTTTGTTCTAATCGAATCGCTAGCACGAATCGATTTAGACCTTGGTTAATCTCTAGGTGGACTCGAGGCGATTTGGAGAAGAAGGAAAAGCACCACATCGATTCCCATGCCGTAGGATCGAGCCCCGCGAATACGATTTCGCGGGAGGTATAATTTCCACCTTAATCTCTTTGTGTTAACTTGGCTTTTGTGCACGATTCGTTGTGTGTGTTGTTTCGATGGCTTAATTAACTTGTAATTAGCATAAAAATAGAAAATTACACACTTACTAACAGTGGTATCAGAGCACATGGTCGTACTTAAGCTATTTTGACACTTAATTAAGAGAAATTAGCTAATTAACGGATTAGTAGAGATGATGCGTTTGTTTGCTGTCTGGAAATGGTATTTTCTGTGTTGTTTCGCATTTTTCGATGTGATATGTTCTCTGGAAGATCTTTCCATCTAAATGAAAGTTGTAGATCTTTGGATTGTGATTCTTTTGGAGTTAGATTCACATTTTTCTGAATTAGTATAGATTTATTGTGAATAAAACGGCAACAGTGCGCAGAACCAGTTTCTGCTCGCACTGTCCTGTTTGAATGGCTTGAAAGATTTATATTTTGAATATAAGTACCAGTGTTCTATGGCTAGATTTAAAGAGAACTTGAAGCTCTTTCTGAGCATGTATAAATTGTTGCATGACTTGGATTAATTTGTGGGTTTTCAAGTATGAAAAGGAAGATCTCGTCAGATCCAGTTTGTTGAGCAAATTGATTGTTCTAATAAACTGTACCAACTGAGAACTTCTTTAAAAATTCTGTTTACATGGAGTTGTTCTATTTTGAGTTAGGATTCCAGGAAAATTAATTTCATAATTTTTCGTGGAAGTTTGGACCTTCAACTAGGTTAAAACATTTCGATCGACAGTCTGTTCCAGTACAGAATTTGTTGATTGTTTAGTATGTAACTCGAACATTCTGAACTGAACTTGGTGGTTTTCTTTTCATGGATAGCTAGCCTGTAGTCTAAACTAGTTTTTCTGTGTATATTGTATATATAAAAACTGGATAGAAGGTGGTCTTACAGACCAAATGGTTGAGAGGATAAGCTGAAAATCTCATAACGGTGTTTCGTGCACTTGTAAGAGATTTGTCATTTTTGATTCTCCCAGATGGTTTAAGATCTCTTCTTGAAATTTTTACTGGTAATCACAATTATGATAAGGAGCTTAAGTAATTTATTTGAGAATTTTTGGAGACCTAAAACCTTTGTTTTTATTGGATTCCATTAGTTACGTTTTTTAATAAATTACTGTTTTTCTAAGTATTCAAATTAGTTGAAAACAATTAGAAAACTCCTTGTTTGATCTCCTTTCAGTTATGGGATGTTGAAAGAACTTTCTAAATGAATTTAAACAAGTTTTGTTGTTTAAAATTGAGAATTTGTACACGGAATTTACTTATGGCAAACAAATCGCAAAGATTCTTGAAAATCGTTAATTGGAAACAAAATGCTTGTATGTGCTAACTTTGTTTTGTAGGTGGATAGTGGGTTTAGTATGGCTCAAGACTCAATGTCTTGTGGTTGTATTTGAATGCATGTGTGAATGTTTGTAATGCGGCCTTTGGTGCCATTAATTAATTAATTTGTTGATTAATTTTTTATGTAACTTGTGAGGCTTGCATGCCCCTAAGGTTAGGATGGGAATAGGATGTTTTCACATGTATTTTGTACCTTTATTTTATATAGGATTTAGATCCTTATATAATTTAGTGGGAAGGGACAAGGATTAGATTAGTTTTGCTCCATGGACGATGTGGCGAAACTAATGCAAGCGGGAGCCATACAAACCCACAACTATGAGATGCTTATATGTGATTGCTTGTGATTGCTATGAATTGTCATAGGCTAGGTATGGGTGTATGCTTACACGACCACCAAACAAGTGTCATATGATTGATAGTCCCAACTAAAACTCGATTAAGTGAAATCGCCCTCCTTCTCTCTATCCCCTTCACGCCGATTGTCACTCATGGCGCGGTCCGCCCAAGCGGACGTCATGATTGCCAATTCGGTAGTCGGGGTGCAAATAGCTAAGATTTGCAAGGAGCAAATAGTGAGAGGTTACTTTTCGATGGACCCAACTAGAGTTTGGACATCGGGGCGAAGTTTGTAAATATACTTAGATATTCACAAACCAAGAATCATATGGAACGATATGATTGGTTGGAGAACCTACCTTGTCTAATTAAGTAGGGTGACGTGCCATAGCAGGCTCTACTTGATGAAAACCGGGATCTTGGAAAACCAACTACATTTGGGACATTAAATAAATGTAGTGGGAGTTTTATTTGTTATAAATAAAACAATTGCATAAACTAATTGACCTTAAATTGATTTTGTTATAGATGTTAAAATTGTTAATTTTGTTGCGATCAATCTTTGAAAATGAACAAACTCGTTTCTAAAAGTATCCACTTAAAGAAGTAATACCGATTCCTAAGACACGATCTTAGCGAAAAGAAACTTGAGTATGTCAATTCCCAAAACTTTTCTCAAACTACCCGAACGTAGCAACGCGATGATTGATTGACTTTTGGCGAAAAGTTATTCAATAAAGCGTGTGGCTAATATCCTCATTTGAAAGTTCTAAGACCTTTGAATTAGAGAATTCATATGGACCAGATTTAACTCGTACGCTCTCATCCACTTACTCAAGAAAGCGTTCTTGGAGAAAGTAGATATTAACTCCATCATTTATGATCGAGTATAAAGAGTATGAGTTGACAAAGAGATTCTTCTTTTATACATGAACGTTTCATTGGCTTACAAATCGAAAGATTTAAGTAGCTAATTGATAACTAGAGATATTGATCTCCGATATCAAGGATTATTGATATTGTCATACGATCTCTTTGAAATTATAAAGGATATAATGTTACCTTCTTCGCACACTTGTTGATGCAAAAAGGTAATTGGTTTAGTATTCAAGAAATACTTTGCCAAGGTATGAGTTGAAATTTTCGAGACTCTTGATTGTGATTATGTATCACATGAGATGTTTCATTTGCCGTTTATTGGAGGCATTTTGAAAGGTTGTTCGAAATACCATGATTGTAATGTTTTAATCCTAAAGTGTATTTGTCGTTCAAATTATCTCACTATCTCTAATTTACACTAGTAACTTGATACTAGTTCATATGCTCGCATTTAACGAAATGTGTTAGCAATGGAGAATAAGAGAAGTATTGAGAGATATAAAGTAAACTCCGTATATGAAATGACTTATTCGTTTAAGTCATTACCATTGAATACGTAGAGTTATCTTTATTAAGAGTTTGTTTAGGAATTGAAGGTTGCATACCTTAATCCTAACTTCTCAAAACATCTCCACTTCATATTCGATGATGGATGATTATGTTTAGTAAAAGACAAGTTCTTTTATTATGGATTTGTTTATATGATTTCATGCATCTTGATTGAATTTGCTTGAAATAGATAAGCAAGTTTTGAATGACAAATAGAATGCGTAAGACTTAACATAAAGTATTTGACTTTCATGTTATACATAACCGCTTAGTCACATACATAAACGAGAATCGCATTACGAGAGTCTCCGTAACGTAGAGCTCGTAATTCAATTTCGATTTCAAATCGGTTGATATGCGAATCATGTTTGTTAAAATGACAAAAGCGCCTTTAACCTATGAAGGTTTAAGGACAAGTGAACTAATTAGGACTTATACATATCGATGTATGAAGACCTATAAGTACTTGTGTAATGAAAGGTTGTTGATACTTTACTACTTAACCAACGATCATTGTAGATATTAACATATCTATTTGATAAGGTATAAGTATGAACCTTTTTGACTAGTTCAAAGAAGTTCAAAAGTGAAGTTTAAAAGACTTTTCAAGGAAAAAGGAAGTATTACAATTAATCATGGTAAGTAATTAAGTCATATGATTTGAAGTATTATCTAAAGAGTATGAAAGTAGTTTCATAACTCGCTCCATGAGGAATAATATGTCCAAGAATGGAGGTATCGAACAATATTTTGTATAGTTCGATCGGTAATAAATCAAATTGACTTATTCGACTCGTATTAGGGAATTATGTTTGAGGACAATATTGTTTACACTGAATAATGTTCCATCGAAGTCTATTGAAGAAGATATCTTAGGAGATTTTGATCTCTAAGTATAATACTTCTCGAGATTTGGTGTTGAGAAGCTTATTTCAAGTATTGTGGACTTGTAAGCTTAAACCAAATAAGACACTATATATTTGTAGGATGCTTTATATTAAAAGGCACTACTTCCATGAATATGATAAGAACAAAGTAGTTGTTGCTAATCATAATGTAGTCTTGATGAATTGAAATTCTCAAGAAGAAGTAGTGGGAGTAAAGTGAGCATTAAAATAGTTTATGCGTCACTACAAGAAGTACTCTTATGGGAAACTTGTCACTCCATACATGGTACTTAGTGGGAGTTGAGCGAAACTTCATTCACAAGTTGTTTTGAAAGAAGTTTAATAGTACGCTCATTCCAATGAGGACTCAACCATCTCACGAGTTGATGATGATTCGAGAAACTCATGGAATATATATAAGGAGTCAAGAACTCGTTCAACAAATCGTTGTGGAAGAAGTTCATGAACCTCAAGTACCAAACCTACAAAAGATCAACGGGAGTTGATTGCCTAAGCCGTTTGGTGCATGAGCTTCACGACATTCTCAAACTTAGCATATGAGAATCCGTTGATAAATAAGAAAACGATGGAACGATCCGATTCCACATATATGGTTCGAATTAATATGATCTTTAAATAAAATCCATGTATAACAACAAGGTATAGACCTTGGTTGATGTTCATGAAGGAGCAATCCATCAAGAACGTTTAGATCTTCAAAAGGAAAGATCGACATGGATAACAAATCGACTATGTACAAAGCGCGTTTTTTTGCTTGTAGCTATGTCTAAGTCGATGGCTAGTTGACTACGTACAAAGCACAACTTCTTGCTTGTGGCTATGTATAAGTCAATAAAGATCATTCTAGCAATAGTTGTATTTCATATATATCGATATATGGAAAAACACATAAAACCGCCTTCTTCGTATGAATGAAGGAAGATGTTGTGCATTTGACACAAATCGAGGTTTTATTTAATGTATTGCTAAAAACATACGCATGCTTCAAGGATCCATTAATGGATTAAAACAAGTGTTGTGGAGATTGGAATAAAAGTTTTGACAATGAAGTCAAGGAGTTGAACTTCGTCAAAAGTATCTTGTATATACAAGATATTCAGTGGGAGCATAATTGTATTACTTGTATTGTTCAAGATAACAATTCATTAATTGGGAATAACATTAAGAAAATGAATATTGTCAAGATCTCTTTGGAGAATACTTTCTCAAATGAGAACTTGGACGAAATCACCTAATCCTAGGAAACAAAATCTATAAAGATAGATTATGATGGATGTTAGGTTTGAGTAAATATGCATATATTGACGTAGTGTTCTAGAAACACGAAAGTTACACTCCAAGAAAGGATGTCTAACTATACGTCACATGGCATGACTTGAGTGTTTAACTCGGTCTATTACAACTCAATTCAAAAAGGTGCATGAAATAGTTCAAGCATTCTTTCATTATGAGTTTCATTTTGTACACCATATTTATGCATATACCCCAATGTGTAGTATCCAAAGGATATGACAAACAGTTGTCAAATGGATACAAGAGAGACACATTTGGACGATAGTCAAGGATATCCTCGAGTACTTTATGAGAAAGAGTGATACAATATTTCATCTCTTAAGATGAAAGAAATCTTGTGTAAGTTGTTACACTGATAAAAGTTTTTCAAAGGATTGATATAATCACAATTGAGCTACATATTTTGCTTTAAGGTGGTGTTGTAAATTTAGAAAGTGTTCTAAATGAAATATTACAACCGTTTCCGTCACCAAAGTAAAATACATAGCAACTTGTGAAGCAATAAAAGAAGTTTATTTTGGATCGAGTTCTTAGTCGAGCTATTATGGTTCTATGCATCTCGAACCACAACTTACACCTAAAGAACCCAATGTTACATTGGAGATTCAAATATGATCTATAACAATATCACTTGATATCATATGATGATGATCAAGAACATATATATAGTAGTATATATATATAGGGTCGAATAAATTTGGATAGGTTCGCGAACACAGTGAACACTCTAACTTGACCTCTACCTTGAGCAGTATACGAGATGCAATTATGCATCCATACGTGGTAGACGTATGAGTAACTAGCTTAAGCGTATTATTTTTTTTGAGGTCCGAGACATGTATATATGTAGATATATGACATCGTTCTCAATTCTTCGTTGGCTAGAAGTCACTACTGATTGACTCTAGGCCAAGTGGGAGATTGTTGGAGTTATGTCCTAGAAGTCAATAATTTAATGACTTAATTATTAGTTTATGTTTTGGATGATATTTTATCATCTGTTCCTAGGTTTATTATTGACAGATCATTCAGGTTGAGGATCTGAATAGTAGATCTCTGTTGATCATTCTTTAGAATGACAATAATAAATCTAAACGGTCCATAATCTTGATAATTAACAAGGAACATTAATTATCATATAAGATTAGTATGCAAGTTAAGTGATGATTAAGTTCTACTAATCATAGGTAAAGAGTTATCAACTTAATTGCATATGTGTATGTTATGGAACATAGCACAGGACTTGACCCATCGAAATAAACATATGGATTGTGTTATGTGTCATTGTTTATTTCGTTATGATTTTGGTTCTAAGTTTGAGATGTTTATCTTTTCCACATGAGGATTGGTTCAATAAATATCGTCTACCGCTGATTCCCGATAAGGGCTGCTATACGGACTTTATTTATGTTCTCTTGAATTGTGCGGGGAAAAGTTAATCATCAAGAAAACCGTATGTCCCTCATTAATTCACTTAGTGAGTGACGATATCTGTTTGGGCCCCTTGATGGAGATAGATTGTTTGCATGCAACTTTATACAATTATCTCTAGATCAAGAAACGTATAATCTGCAAGAATGACACATTCCTATCTTGGATTATACGATGATATCGTGTGACATAAGAATCAAAATAGGGAAATTCATTTATTCTCTTATGAAAAGGATTGAAATATTGTAGCAGTACACTATTTATGCGAATTGGGAATCATAACGTGTTGCTAGATACCGCTTATGATTATTGGAATTAAATAACGATTTAATTCCATGTCCAACTTAGCATAAATCCTCAAAGGGTCACACAAAATAGAGTTTTGACCAAGACAATACATTATTTATTTATTCGCAATAGTTCGTATTGCGGAAATATGATAAGTTGATTAATTAATTATATACCGTTATAATTAATTAAGTCAAATGGATCATATTGAAATAAATTAATGTATTAGCTAATCCTAGAATAATTATTAATTAGTTAATAATTATTTAAGTTCAACTCAATTTAATATAAATAGTTATATTAATTTATTGGGCCAATATATATGCATTAAATATATAGCCCGATTAAAGAGCATTTGGAGTAGCTTTTAATTAAATGAATTAGAGGCTTGTTTGAGTGAGTTAAGAGGCCCATTAGAGCCCATTTTCTGGCCGGCCCTAGTGGTAGGTGGGAGTGGCAATCTTGTAAATAGATGGTTGGTGGTAGGTAGGGATCATGCACTATATATAGAGATGTATAGATGCAAATTTGAGGCTTCTCTCTTCCCCAACCCTAGCCGCCATTCCTCTCCCTCCTTGGCCGCCGGCCTCATCTCCTCTCTCTCTCCATTAGCTCATGAGTTGAGCAATATTCTCTCCACTAATTAAATTGTTAATTAAAGAAGAAGAGAGAATACCTTGGATTAGCTTTGTTCTAATCGAATCGCTAGCACGAATCGATTTAGACCTTGGTTAATCTCTAGGTGGACTCGAGGCGATTTGGAGAAGAAGGAAAAGCACCCCATCGATTCCCATGCCGTAGGATCGAGCCCCGCGAATACGATTTCGCGGGAGGTATAATTTCCACCTTAATCTCTTTGTGTTAACTTGGCTTTTGTGCACGATTCGTTGTGTGTGTTGTTTCGATGGCTTAATTAACTTGTAATTAGCATAAAAATCGAAAATTACACACTTCCTAACATGGATCTACCCCATTTGTGCCAGAGGATTGAATCTATCCCATGTGTGATGTACTGATCACTGATGTGTGCCTAATTTCACTTTTACCAAACGCAATGTAAATATGTAATTGCACGCGGAAGAACTGTGGATTTTCGGAATTTGGATTTTCTAAAAATGGCAGGTTTTAAAAAAATCGAAAAAATAGTAAAATTTTTTTTTTTAAATATAAAATTTGGTTTGTAATGAGATTTTAATATATAGATTGAATTTGTTTAGTTTGATTTTCAATTTGTAAAACTATCGACAAATATGGTCGCGATGTACAAAAGCCTTAATACATCGCGATGCACCATAGCATTTCTCTCTCTCTCTCTCTCTATATATATTATATATATAGAGAGAGAGAGAGAGAGAAATGCTATGGTGCATCGCGATGTATATATATATAGAGAGAGAGAGAGAAATGCTATGGTGCATCGCGATGTGTATATATATATATATAGAGAGAGAGAGAGAGAAATGCTATGGTGAATCGTGATGTATTAAGGCTTTTGTACATCGCGACCATATTTGTCGATAGTTTTACAAATTGAAAATCTAACTAAACAAATTCAATCTATATATTGAAATCTCATTACAAGTCAAATTTTATATTTTTTTGAATTCTTTTACTATTTTTTTATTTTTTTTAAAACCTGCCATTTTTAGAATTTCTTTATTATTAATTGGTTTCCAAAAAAAGAAAGTTTAAAAAATTCGAAAAAAAATAGTAAAAAAAATATAAAATTTGGTTTGTAATGAGATTTTAATATGTAGATTGGTTAGTTTAATTAGATTTGTCAATTTATAAAACGGTTGACGGATAATGATCGCAATGTATAAAAGCCTCAATACATTGCGATGCACCATAGCATATATATATGCTAAATTAGACTCCAGCACATAGGAGGTCTATGTGCTCCAGTTTTTTAACCGTCAGATCTAAAATCGGAAGGCTCAGATCGAAGCGCTTAAGTTTCATTTTTTGTCTTGGCTTCTCCGTTATTTCTCCTCCGTTAGTAATATTCAATCCAAAAAAAAATTTAAAAAAAAAAAGAAAACGAAGAGATATCTCTTCTCTTCTCTTCGTGTCTGTCTCCCTCTCTCTCTCTCAGAGAAGAGAAAACCTAAAATCTCCTCTTCTCTTCCCAATCGAAATCAAGCCAAAGCTCCTCCACCTCATCGTCTCTCTCTCTCCCTCACCCCCTCTCTCTCTCACGCAGAGAGCAGAGGAAAAACCTAGCTTCATCTCTCACGCCGAAACCTCTCGCTTCGTCTCTCTCCCGAAGAAGCGGGTTTCTCGTTCGCCACACCACCTCCATCGCCCGGCCCAAGTGCGTTTCTCTCGGCCTCTCCATTGACAAACTCACCAAATCAGGTGCCAAAGTCACCTCCATTTGATTTTTTTTTTTGTGTTTCCGATTTGGATCATTAATCATCAAAGTAATAAGACTATAGTTCTCATTCATTTTCTGGTTCTAATCATGGTACAAAATAGCAGCGTCGTTGTGTTAATTGAGTAAATTGAGTTCGCTGAGTATCAATAAATTAATTGAGTAAATTGGGTTCGCTGAGTAAATTGAGTAAATTAATTGTAACAGTGGACATGCTAATTGAGTAATTTTTACGGCTGATAGCATTCTTTTTTAACTTTGTTAATTTCCTTATTTTTTTGTTGAGAATGCAACCAAGTAAATTAGCATATACTTTTAACTTTGCCCCTTCTTTTTTCTTTCAATTTTTGTTGAGAATGCAACCAAGTAAATTAGCCAAGACTTTTAGCCGGCTAAATAGATGATGATCAAACTGACTAAATATAGTTTCATATTCTTTATAGAACCAAGAATGGTGATCATAACCGAGGCCAATGAAGGTGCACCTTCTACAGATGACATTGAGATGGAACATTTAGACTTGGCTCCCTTTGTTGGAAAAGAATTCATCACAATAGATGATGCAAGAGAGTTCTACAATTCATATGCCTATCGAAGGGGATTTAGTATTCGTGAAGCAGGTGGCTACACATTTGCCAAGTCAGGAGAGGTGACATCAGTTAGGTGGCTTTGCTCGAATGAAGGCTTTTCAAAAAATTATAAAGAAGCTCCACCTTATCAGTTAGGTGGCTTTGCTCGAATGAAGGCTTTTCAAAAAATTATAAAGAAGCTCAAAAAGCTCTGGAGAACTCAACTAGTCAAACAACCCTCGAGAAGGAGAGAGCACCCATTCGGACTGGATGCAAGGCACATTTTCGAATCAGATTTGAAGGAGGAGTTTGGAAAGTAAGTGTCTTTGAGGATGATCATAACCACCCGTTGGTCGTTTCTCCATCGAAGAAACGAAGCCTACGGTCTCATAGATCCATGGGCCTCGAAGATAAAGAAATTATAAAGGCTATGAATGCTCAAAATATTGAGAGTGCAAAAATACATGAGTATTTGGGAGATAAACACGGGGGTAAGAAGAACCTTAGGTTAAAAAAAAAATGTGGCTAATGTGATAACAATAGAAAATCAGCAATTGGTTGATAAGAATGTTGAGGCAACATTAGTGTATTTCCAAAAGAAACAACAAGAAGATCCAGAATTTTTTTATGATGTAGAGGTTGATGAGGGTGGTCAATTGAAGAACTTATTTTGGGTTGATGGTAGAGCAAGAAGGGCATTTCAAGAATTTGGAGATGTTGTCACATTTGACACAACATACCGAACAAATAGGTATATTTTTTTGGAGATGTAATTCAATTTTGTTTTGTTAGCTTTCATCTTTGATGGATGTATAGTTCTAATTTGTAGTCCACTGCAAGTTGATAGATTATAACGAGTGCCTTTTAGTATTTTTTTTTTAAACTATCCTTTTGTTAATTGCTATTAGAAGTTAGAAAAGCATATGTTTCTTTAATTAGTGAATAGCCTTTATAAACTCCAACGGATTGTCAATATAACAGCTCAAATGTAGTTGATTATTGTCACGTACTTGATCTCTGTACTCCTCAATTAACTCCAAATGCATCTGTTTCTTTTAGTATTTTTTTTTTAAAACTATCCTTTTGTTAATTGCTATTTCAGGTTTTTAATGCCACTTGCCCCGTTCATTGGTGTCAATCATCATCGAAGGTGTGTTTTTTTTTTGGGATTGCAATGTTAAGGTCAGAGCATATAGCCGGGTTTGTTTGGTTATTCAAAACATGGATAAAAGCAATGTATGGGAAGAAACCAAGAGCCATCATCACAGACCAAGATCCAGCAATGAGAATTGCTATCAAAGAAGTCTTCCCTAATACTGTTCATCGATGTTGTCAGTGGCATGTGATGAGAAAGGCAAGGGAGCACTTGGGAGCCATTTACAACTTGAAGCCGGATTTTAAGAAAGAGTTAAAGGGGGTTATAAATCACAGCAACACAGTGTCTGAATTTGAGGAGAAATGGAGGTCCATGCTTGATACAAACAAACTTAATGCAGAACCGGCACCTAAAGAAGTGAAAGTATGAATGCTACCTTGAAAATATGGACAAATAGTCATTCATCCATGTACAGACTAGTCTTACATCTTGAGAAGATGGTGGAGGGTAATTGGCAAAAAGAAAGCGATGAGGATATTGCAAGTCTAACTGCAGTACACAAGTGGTGAACACTCATTCGGTATGAGAAAGATGCTTTTGAATTTTACACATCTAGAGTAATGGAAAAGTTTAAGAATAATTTGAAAAATACCAAACTTGGTCGGATTATTGAGATAGAAAGGGATGCCATATATGAGGTTAGCATCAACTATCATCCAGCTTTTGGGAGTTTGAAGAAGCCACAAACCTATGAAGTGCACATTAACAAGATGAAGGAATTAGTTTGTTGTAGCTGCAAAGGATTTGAATTTGAGGGGCTACTTTGTTCACATGCCCTCAAAGTCATGCACCATGTGGATATGGAGCATCTTCCTACTCGATACATCTTGAAACGATGGTGTAAAGATGCTAATGTAAATGTTAAAAGATCACAATTGGAGAGGTGTATGGACTTGGGGACTAGTCAAGAACAAGAGACGCTTAGGATTTCACAACTAAAACCACAAATGATGAAACTGTTGACCAAGGCAGCAAAGTCTAGCGATGCATTTAAGACTCTCCAAGAAATGATCAAATCAGCAGAACAACAACTAGATGAGGTTGATACTTGTAGCAGCAAACTGGTTGGCACTTGTGACAACAAAGAAACTCAAACAAGTGAGATTGGCACAGCAACAAGCGGACCCTCTAATGTGATATTAGATCCTCCAGTATCACAATGCAAAGGAAAAAGAAATAACCCTCAAAGGTTTAAAGCACCATCAGAGCCAAAGAAACCACGAAAATGTGGCATATGTGGCAGTACAAAGGGAGGGCATAACAGTAGAACTTGTCCGGTATAAAAGTTCCACTTATTAAATCTGTTTATTGAATTTCCTTTTATGTCACAGCCTTAAATCTGTTTGTACAATAGACTGTTAAATCTGTTTATTGATTTTTTTTTCAGATGAAGAAGGATGGAAAAAGCAACAAAAGAGAGAAACAAAAAGAAGAAGAAGAAAAATCAGAAGAAGAAGAAGAAGAAGGAGAAGAGCTCGATGATGATCAATATGAGGATTTGTCAAGTTGAGATATCATGGTTATAGATTTGTTATAATTTTGGTATAGAATGATTATATTTTGCTATAGAATGGTTATATTTTGATATAGCATGGTTACATTTTGGTATAAAATAGATATAGAAAGGTTTATATTTTGATATAGGATGGTTGTTAGAATGCTATACTTATAGTTGGTATCTGTTATGGTTCTATTTTGTTATGGTACATGGTATCTGTCAATGGTACATGGTACATGGCGTTTTCAGCAAATCAGCAAAGTTTTTGCATGTTTTGAGCAATGGTACATGCTACATGCTACATGGCGTTCCAGCAAATCAGTAATTTTTTTTTTTTTTGCATTTTTTGTGGAAATTACAGCCTGCACTTTAATTTGTTAATACAATTGCATGTGTGTTACTTGTTGAAAATACAAATTGCTCCTTGTTGTGATTGGTTGTATGATAAAGCACTTTCTGTGTGTTTGTTAAAATCTAATTTTCTTTAGGCGCATCAATATATATAAATGGAGGAAACATTCAACTATTTAGGCGCATCATTACTTCTTACCTCATGTTCCTTTACAAAGGTACCCATTTTCCTTTACAAAGGTACACCACAGAGAAACAGGATTCCACCCATGTTCCTTAACATTCAACTTATTACATCTCATACCAGTGTCAATTTATTCCACTTCCTATTAACACAAACATACACTTATACAACTGTCGCAATTTTATTACACCCTGCACCTAACAAAATTCTCACAACTAATACAAACATTTTACAAACCCTTATTGGACATTTTTACCCTTTCTGCATACCGTCCATTACTCAAAACAACATCATTTCTCTTGTCAAATGCTCTCTGGCTTTCGTCCCTCTTGCACCCATCTCTGCCATCTCATCCAATTGCCGCAGCGACTTATCAATTGCTGGCATGAGAGCTTTCACTTGGATTTGTAGCTTCTCTGACCCCAAATCTTTCTCAAAGCCCATCAATTCATGTCAGCAGCCTAATTTCATTTTTACACAATCAGTAGCCATACCTCAGTAAGACTTAGATGCAGAACTATGTATCACCCAAAAGTAGGATAGATAGTAAATACCAGTATATACGACAAGCTTATATGTGACATTAGATGCATGACTAAGGCTCGTGACTGAAAACCAAATTACTGCACAAATCTAAATTAAGGACAGTGCCAACTCAAATTTTTTTTGAGATTGGTTCTTCTGACAAGAGCAAATTAAACCATATTTACAAATACAAGAAAATTAAACGAAATTAAACCAGGCAGCAACAAATTAAATCGAATTAACCAAAATAGCAAAGAGAAAAATAGTTTACTGTTAAGTACTTCTATCCATAAAAGAGGCACCCCTTAAATGAAAAACAATTGAATCAAAGGAATGGACAAAATAAATCAAAACGCATACAAAATCAAATGACAGTGTTTACTTTTTGGTTTGTTTCCTCGCCTTCACATCGAATGGAGAAGGTCGGCCGAGCTTTCTTCAATGCTTCACGTGTGTGACATCGCTCGTGAGAGAGGTACGCAGCGGCAGAGACACAAAGCGAGAGGGATGGATAGCGTCACCAGCACTCCACGAGTTTAAGCAACTCCATCAATCTAGGGTTTCGGCTAGGTTTTTTTGTCGGCGGGGAAGAGGAGAGAGAGAGAGAGTCGAAGATAGTGAGAGACATTCCGACCCCTTTACACAATTACACTGGGTCGAAGAGAAAGGAAACGGAGAAATAAAAAAAAACTAACGGAGAAGAGAAGACTAAAATCGCTGAATCAGCGACAAAATCTGGACCCTCGGATTTTCGATCTAACGGCTAATAAACTTCAGCACACAGACCTCCTATAGGCTGGAGTCTATATATATATATATATATTAACTAGAACAGTTAGTAATTAAACTAAAATAGTTATATATATTAACTAGAATAATTAACATATTAACTAAAATAGTTAGATATCATATATCAAATAGAACAGTTATTAATCAAACTAGAACATTTAAGAATGAGGGAGCGAATCAGATGGGAGGGAGGGGGAGGAGGGGGAGAGAGAGGGAGAGAGGGGATAACAGATGAGTCCCAGGGGATGATGGGGATAATTGCATTTCGAAATAGAAAGGAGTAAATAACACAATTTCTAAAAATGGAAAATGTGTCTCTGGAAATGATGGAAATGAACTTTGTCAACCCGTTAATTATATTTTTTTTCATCATAATACAAAGTTTGACTTTCTTTAAGCTAAAACGAAATCAAACTTTTTTTTTTGAAGGAAAATAGCTAGGGTCATGCCCCTATCTTAATTAATAATTAAAGAAAAAGTTTACAACAAAAAAATTAGCAAGTAGCTAATCTGTAAAAAGATTTGCAAGTAGCTAATCCATAACAATTGAAATCAAACTTACAAGCTTTATTTATTATAACTATTATTTTTCTCAAACTAGAGATTCAAAAGGACTTTCTATGACAGCTTGAATTTGCTTTACTTTTCTACATTATTACAGCTCCTAAAATATCATGAAGACATAAAGTTAGTTAAAGATAGTTATTTACTATTTAGGTCTCTCTTATTAGATTATGAATTTTGAAAGTCGAACTTCATGGATAATTGATGGCATCATACATTCATAATTAGAGTTCAAAAAATTTTACTATGATTTTAAAAGTCTCCACAATACAAATAATAAAAGCATAAACAGTTTCATGTACTTCCAATTGAAATTGGAATACCGAACAGAATAAACATTAGAACAGTTTTTCATTTTTTTTTTTGTTTACAAGATATAACATAAAAACATAAGTACAGATTTCAACAGAAAGAAAACAAAAAAGGGATGCCATAAAATTTTCAGTAAATGAAGATCAGTATTCCGGTGTCAACAGAAGCTTCTATGGGGTTCAACGTGCGGAGATTATGGAGAATATTTTATTTGTCTAAATTATGTATAAAAGAATATGGACTAATACGATAATCTGATGAAAAAAGATTATGGGTGTCATATATTCTTCGTACTTCAAAACAAGAATCCATTACTGCCAGTCGATAAAGGAATTATTGAAGCAAGTTTTGCACCATTAATACATGATTTTATCATAATTTGCAGTAATCAATATAATATACAGTTCCACCCCTTTTTTGCAAAAAAAAAAGAATAGTTAAATGTAGAATCAATTTGTGCAAAACAATATTAAGAAATTTAAAATATAAGGACAAAACTAAAATTTGCTTGATACATAAGGGCTATGCAAATTATTATTCTTATGAACAAAATTTTAATGGAGTTGTGATATTAAATTTTGATCCAAATGTTGATTGAAATTTGCTAAAATAAACAGCGTTGTTTGCTGCCTCAGCAAGTTCGGTGCTGATAATAAAATGGATAAGCCAGAAGCTCAGTTTGATAGCTTCTTACTGTTTCTATCTTCCCATAATTATTTGTCGGCACGTGTCTTAATTTCACCATCCAGTCGAACTGAAACTGACTAACAACTGAAATAAAATAAAACAAAAAAGAAAAATGCTCCTCTCCAGTCTCCATGCCTAATCAAAACTCTACTCCCATCTTTTTGTAACGACAACGCCAAAAATAAACGCCTACTTGTTGACCTTTCTACATTGGACATTTGGACGTGGCATATGGAGATCTCCTCCGTGATTTATTAATGGAGACGATATAATTGGCATGGTCAATCAATGTAACATTAATAGATAGATAGTTTTATAAAAGAACAAAAAGACGAGGAGATACGAAGCAAAACAAAACACACAATTCTCTCTTGATCTACTCGTCTCATTTGTTGGGTAAACAAAAACAAATCCATGGCGTTAATGACTTCACAGCTACTGAAGCCCGTACATCCGGCGCACTTGTTCGACGAGGCGGCGCTGCTCCGATACGCCACGGCCCACGTGGAGGGGTTCCCGTCGCCTCCCCAACTGGAGAGGTTCTCGGTCACGCAATTCGGCCATGGCCAGTCCAATCCTACGTTTTGCCTCGAGGCTGTCGCCAACGGGACGCCTCCAGTCGTGAAACGCTATGTGCTCAGGAAGAAACCGCCTGGTGTTATTCTCCAGTCCGCTCATGCAGTCGAGAGGGAGTATCAGGTCAATTCTCTCTTCTTTATTTATTTTTTTATTTTCTCCAATTTAGCTGCGATAAGTTCAATGTTGGGATTTAGTTGAGGAACAAGAGTTCAGTATTTGTTTAATGCATGTAGATATTGTGGATCGAGTACTGAATTTGTGTAATTCAGTAAGATCTCGTTGTTTACAGTCTGAAGTATTTGATGAATTCATTCACATCTGAAGTCGTTTTCATTTGAGAATGGAGATAAGAAACGATGATTTTGTCCCAATTGTTGAATCTTGTGTTTAGAAACCTGACCCTTTTTAATTCAAAGCTGGACCAAAGATGTTTATTGTATTTCTCTGGTTGTGTTGAAACAGGTTCTCAAAGCATTAGGCAATTGCACTGATGTACCTGTCCCAAGAGTGTTTTGCCTCTGCCATGATCCCAGCATCATTGGAACCCCATTTTATATTATGGAGTATCTAGAAGGAAGGATATATGCAGATAACAATTTAAAGGTAATTTGGTTTTTTGACTAGTAGACATGGCTTTTTATTGAATATTCGTTGAAATTTTCTGAGCTTTCAATTTTGTATAGTCTAGAAAAAAATATTACCTTCATCAGAAGATTAAGTGAAAGAAAAAATAAAAATTAGTAGACAAGAGCTTACTTGAAGGTTGCATTGTTGTTACTTTTTTAATCTGATGTTCTGTTATGTAAACTATATTTGCCATGTCACAGGGAGTGGAACCAGAGAAAAGAAGGATTATATATCTTGGTGCAGCGAGAGCATTGGCTGCTTTACATAGAGTTGATGTCGATTCAATAGGTTTGCAAAGTTATGGCAGAAGAGACAACTATTGCAAGAGACAAGTAATTTTATTTTCAGTATTTTTATACCTAGTCTCAGGATAGAGCAGTTTGATATTTTTTAGAGCGAGGCAAAATTTATAAAAAAAAATGCATAAATTTTTCTTTGTACATGGGAAAATATGATTTTTACAAGGGTGGGCATTATTTTTTTTAATGAATCAAGTAAAAAAAAAAAAGGTGATCTATTTATCTCGAGCCAAGGAACTGTGACTGCCTTACTCAGCTCCACATAGCTCCTCCCTGCCTATGCCTAGCCTTGATTCCTTACAAAATTGGAAAAGGATGGCCCAGAAATGTAGCATTTGATTAAATGCTGTCACACTTTGGATTTAGGTTGTTAGATGGGAGAGGCAGTATCTTGCTTCAACTGGTGAGGGGAAACCCAACCAGTACCCTAGAATGCTTGAGCTGGCAGAGTGGCTAAAGCAAAATATTCCGACAAATGACTCATCAACTGGATCTGGTACAGGCCTAGTTCATGGTGATTACAGGGTTGATAATCTCATTTTCCATCCTACGGAGGTCAGTAATTACAATCAATTACTAATTATCATATCTCTTTAATTTTAACTACAGAATATGCTTGTATACTCTGCACTAGCAATTTTTTAATGTCTGATTTCCCAGGATAAGGTGATTGGTGTACTTGATTGGGAACTGTCGACCCTTGGAAACCAGATGTGTGATGTTGCATATAGTACCTTGGTACTACTCTTTTGTTAACTGTTGTTAACATTTTTTCCATTATTGTTCACTTCAACCATACATCTTTCTTTGTGATCATAGCCTTACTTGTACATTACCATTTCTGCTTTTTCTGGCAGGCTTACATCGTGGATGCTACTCCAAAGGAGAGTGGCTCGATTGGTGGATTTGACTATACTGGAAGACCAGAGGGTATTCCTTCCCTCGAAGAATATTTGTCTGTTTACTGCTCCCTTTCGGTAACTATTCATGTTGTCGCTACTAATTATTATTAGTACCGGCATACCGCTACTTTGTTACTATTATTCCTACTATTTTATTATTGCAACTACTATTATTAACTACTACCTTCTAGTGCTACTATATTGTTTGTACTACTATTTTTGTTAGTTGCTGGCTACTACTATTACTATAATTGTTAGGCTGTTAATACTATTATCGTTATTTCTACTATTATTGCAATTAATTGTTGTTATTAGTACTGCATCTATTGCTACTTCTATACTTATATCGCCACCAGTACTGTAAAATGTTGTATTTGTAATATTTTTCTTTATAATTACAATAATTATATTCTCTTGGCATCAGGGATTACCTTGGCCAGCTGAAAACTGGAAATTTTACATTGCATTTTCACTGTTTAGAGGGGCATCCATTTACGCAGGAGTATATCACAGATGGACTATGGTATTATTCACCCTTAACTAATTTCTCATTTGATGCTTCGTCAAGCTTATCGCCATTTTGTTGTTTCTAAATTGGGGCAAATGTGAATAGGGAAATGCTTCAGGTGGAGAACGAGCTAGGTTAACTGGAAAAACGGCTAATGCATTTGTCGATCGTGCTTGGGATTTTATAAATCGCAAAACAGCCCTTTCGCCACAACCATCTCTCAGTATGTAGTTATATCAGATTAATCTACAACCAGTCTATTCAGTATGACTGATATTGAGCTCCGGTGAAATTGCAGTTTTATATTCCTGTAAAATCTAACCGTTTCAGCCAGAGTATGATTTCATTATGAAATTCTAAAATCATAAATTGAAATTGGGCTGATATGGATAGCATCAAGTCACTTAAATCTTTTCTGGTACTGCATAAATCTAGAGATTGAATCACTGATTAATAAGCATAGTGCTTGTACACAAGTACAGTTTGTTAATTCTGTTTAAGTAATTCGGCCTTTTCTGACTTTGTGCATGAAATTTCAATCACTTTCTGTACATTTTCAAACTCTTACTTGCACATTGTCATTAATTAGGTATAATGACTTCAGAAATTTCATCAAAGATGCTAGATCAATATAAAGACAGCCGGTACTTAACTAAGAATTCAGGCAGGTTCGTGCCTAGCCAAAAAGTTCTAGAACTCCGCAAGAAGCTTATCAAATTTATGGAAGAACATGTATATCAATTTGAGACCGAATTTTACAAACTCGCACATTCAGACAAAAGATGGACGATTCATCCAGAGGAAGAGAGATTAAAAGACTTGGCTAAGAAAGAAGGCCTCTGGAATTTATTTATTCCTGTAATACTTATTCTAATGCTTCTGTTTATCTTTAAAAAGATTGATTTTTGTCATATAATATTTAACAATATCCTGGAAGAAATATGAATTAGGTTTATTATGCTTTTACTTGATTGTTTCATGTATGATTAAGTCTAAGCCCTAAATAAACATGAATATTTAATAGCGGTACACGTACATTTTTCATTGTTTTGTTTACTATCCATTTTATTCTTTTACAGTTGGATAGTGCAGCTAGAGCTAGAAAGCTACTGTTTGGCGAAAAGGCCAACGAAAATCCAACCGATCTTTTACTAGGTGCAGGATTATCAAACTTAGAGTATGGACATTTATGTGAAATTATGGGACGCTCTTTGTGGGCCCCACAAATATTTAACTGTGGTGCGCCAGATACAGGCAACATGGAGGTAAATTATCACATATGCATATTCTAAATGCAGGAAAATAAATAATAATTTCAGGATAGTTCTTTGCTGTACAGTGATGAATTTCATTCCAACATTTATAAAGTATGGTACTTACTGTGGCGTTATATCATAGTTTCCTTATAGTCTATTGTACCGCAATTAATAGCCAGCACTGTACCTTAGCTTAATGATTTTACATGTTGTTTAACATCATCCCATGGATTCTAACCGGGTCAGGATCCTCTGGACTGCAGTTCAGTGGACTGCTTTTGATGTGGTCATCCGATTTAATCTCAACGGTTAAATTTTTTTGGGCCTTACAATCTGGTTATAATCAGTGGGCATCCATTATTGATCGGACGGACGAGATCAAAGAAGTCCACTCAACTGCAGTCCAGAGGATTTTGTTCGGATTCTAACCCATACTGGTTCTTCTAGTCTTGTATGCAAGCAAGTTTTCCATTGTTCTGGCCTCAAATTCCATTTTTTTTCTTTTTCATTTCTTAGACTTGATGCTAACTTGCTACAGGTTTTGCTGAGGTATGGAACTAAGGAACAGCAAGAAGAGTGGCTTGTACCTTTATTGCAAGGAAAAATTCGTTCTGGCTTTGCAATGACTGAGCCACAAGTTGCCTCATCCGACGCAACTAACATAGAATGCTCAATTACCAGGTATTAGACATTTAACTCCACCAAACCCACAAACTTGTTATCCATAATTGATCTTACTTATAGAGCTTGAAATAGGCAAGGAGATTTCTACATCATAAATGGGAGGAAGTGGTGGACCAGTGGAGCCATGGATCCTAGATGCAAAGTTCTAATACTAATGGTTGGTATTAGAAATTCAGCACTTGAGTTCTATAATGCAGGAAAATAAAAGCTGCTTTCATTTATAGTTGTATTTTTAATCTCTCCTTTCAGGGAAAGACTGATTTTACAGCTCCTAAACACAAGCAACAGTCTATGATCTTGGTTGATATTAACACACCTGGAATTCACATTAAGAGACCCTTAATGGTTTTTGGGTTTGATGATGCTCCCCATGGACATGCTGAGATAATTTTTGACAATGTGCGGGTCCCAGCTAAAAACATTCTGCTAGGTGAAGGTCGAGGTTTTGAAATTGCTCAGGTTGGTAAAAGCACTATTTGTCAGTATTATAAAAAGAACACCATGATTGCTGTATTTGTCTGTAGCTGTCCTGATGGAGCTAATTGGAGCCATCGCAAGGGACTCACAGTACGCTGGTTTAAGAAAAGTAACTTTGAAGATTTTTGTTTTCACCGTGTTGGTGTTCTTTTTTAAAAAATATATATACATATTGTATTTTTTCATTGCCTCAGGAAAATCATATTTTCCTAATGCAAATAAAATATAGTGTCGAACTGTCGATGATTAAGTATGTAATTTTCTTTTTACCCCTTCTTTAATAGTATTTCTGGCTTCACCCTTTTTCTCACATATGGGCTATAAGCATAATCTGATGCCAAAATACTGTAAAGGCATTTAACCTGTTTTGTACCTTTCCTTTAAGTCAAATTTCTTTTAGTCCCTTTTCCCATTTATTTCTCTTATTTCCCTATAAACCTAATTAGTTCCTTATTTCCTTGGTTAAAAACCTTAAGTTTCTAATTTATTGATTCCTTAATTTTGATATGAAAAATGGGGTTGACAACAGGGAAGACTAGGTCCTGGGAGACTGCACCACTGCATGAGGTGTATCGGCTCAGCTGAGCGTGCAATGGAACTGATGGTAGAGAGAGCTCTCAAACGCGTGGTTTTCGGCAAACGAATTGCGGAGCATGGTTCCTTCCTGTCAGATCTTGCTAAGGTAATTTTGAATTGGGAGAAAAGCTACTCACCAACAAAATTTTTTTTATGGATATGCATCTTGTGCCACTTGGTGCTCATCTTATCATTATCTGTCTTTCAGTGCCGGATAGATTTGGAACAGACCAGGCTTTTGGTTCTAGAAGCTGCTGACCAACTTGATAGGTTGGGAAACAAGAAAGCTCGAGGGATCCTTGCCATGGCAAAGGTATTTTTTTTTCTGTTTCTCATCTTTCCTATATTTTCTTCATTCAAAAACATACATTTAAATGATGAAAGACAACAAAAATATTTTTTTTGTAGGTGGCAGCGCCAAACATGGCACTTAGGGTGATAGACAGAGCAATGCAGGTCCATGGCGCTGCAGGTCTATCTTCTGATACTGTTTTGGCACATATGTGGGCCAATGCGCGTACACTTAGGATTGCTGATGGACCTGACGAGGTCCATCTTGGCACTATTGCAAAGCTTGAAGTACTACGCTCAAAGCTATAGAATATTAGTGAATGGAAATTACAGGTGAGAATAAATTGGATTTGTTGATGTAAAGAATAATTAGAAATAAGGTGGAAGATTTGTCTTTGGGATGCTGTTAATATTTGGGCATCATGTTGCTTTGTAAGAGAACTGCAATAAGATGGCTCGTTGTCTTACTTTTGGTATACTAAAAGGATGCCAATGCTCTGGAATGGGCTGATAAAAATTTAGTTCCGGCATAGCAATGTTCTTAGAGCAATAAAAATACCAGACCAAATAAACAATGTTGCAGTTGTATCAGATTGTAATTTGTAAAACATAATTAAGAAAAAAATGTAATCAAAATGCTCTTTGACTTTTAATGAAAGTATATTATAATATGATGAGAGGCAACACAATAATTAGTCACCTACGTATAGTATAGAAAGCCGGTGAATATTTAGTCGAAGTATCAACAGTGGTTGTAGGCCCATGAGGTTATCAGAAGTAGCAAAATCAAACTTGTGACTGAATTACTGAACAAAAGAAAACAAAACAGATTAGAAAGTGGAGGCCAATAATTTCCAACGATTGCAAAAATGGAAATGAGCAGTCAATTGAAAGAAATGCTTATACACACACTGATGCATAAAAATAAGCTATACCAGTAAAGTTCCAGAAATACAGTATCAGAATGCAACTCAAACTTGATACTCCTATAGTCCTATTATATATAAATAAATACAACATTTACTATTTAATGTTAATCACTACTCACAATCCATCAAAGAAATGCGAAACCTTTGAATATTACTTAATTTTAAACATATTTAATAACTCCATTTGTTTCCCTATTGTTAATTCCAGCATGTGATAACGAGCAACATCAGATATGTCATAACCAATAGATCTATCTGCTCCTATTGCAGGATAGTAAGGCCCACAAATTTCTCCTTTCATCAGACATGCCTGGCTAGAGCATTAAAGAAAACTAAACTACTTGATTATCCATTTAAGCTAACCCGAGTCTTACCTTTTTGAAGTAGATGAGACTGACAGGGTGCCTAAATCCCAATTGACCCTCAAATGAACCTAGCATCTCATCTATATTGTTTTGTTTTTAATTTCCATCTAGTTTTAGGTAGAAAAAAAAAGAAGGAAACAAAACCACAAACTTGAGTTTCATTAAATATACACACGTATAAGTTCTAACTTGAATTATAATTGGTGCAAATAAAAGATGTAATGGAACTTTGTGCCAACTAATAAAAGGTTTTGCACTCCTTTCATTGTTAGTGCGGAATTTCCATTTTTATTCGGCTTCTTTCCCCACTTAAGAATAGATGGTCATGTCATGTTTTGCCAACAAAAGGTAAATTTTACTTATTATACAGCAAATAATATAAGCCAAATATAATCCTATATATCATCATTACTCATACAAAGGCTAGGTCTCTCTAAACTCTTATGCCGAGAGAATCAATCATCAATGACAAAATGAAGTTAAAATGTTTATTCCAAGTTACATCCAAATTAAACATTTTAACTAAGCCCCAACGAAAAAGGAATCATAGTTGAACCAAGCCATTGATCTCCTTGAATAAACGATGAGACTGTGAAATTGTTTGCCTCAACTGAGCTATTCATGACATGATAACCGGGCCAATTAACCCGACCTGTTGTATTCGCACCCGCTCCAACATTCATGTACTCTCCATAATACAACGTGTCCAATGCGAATGAACCGTTCCATGGCAACCACCCAGCTGGGTCGATCAAGCTTTCAATATTCGACTGCATGATAACTGTCCTTGAATATTGCTTCCATGGCCTACCAAGATAGCTTGAGAAATTTGACTGTACTGGTATCAAATCTTCCGCGGCTGCTATCTTGCACTTTTGGATTGAAATGCCAGAATTTTGGTTCGGATCCTCCCTACCTTGTGCAGTAAACACATTAACTTGCTTCGGATCCGGTTTGCGTGCATATAAATTGCAATTTTGTAACACAACAGATGCATCTCCAAAGATGAAGTCGATTGTCCCATAAATGTCGCACTCGCGGTAAAACTGCCGAAGTGAGTGCGTGTAGAGTGTGTCTTGGTAGCCGACGAAACTACACCGATAAAAGGCAGAGAGGTCGGCACCAACTCTCAATGCCACTGCTTGGTGCTTGCTCGGGCCGGCATAGTTTTCTATCGTCAGATCCCGGGCTATGAACCCGGTTCCAACCACGGCTGCACACATTCAAAATGCTTAAAATGATGAGTTTCTCAAAAGATTTTTTTTCCAGAAAATAAATAAATTTCAAAGTAATTTCCTAAAATCATAGAGCAAGTGGAAGAGCGTGATATTAATGAATCTTAGCTGGCTTTGGGACACAAATATATCTTGTCACTTGTCAGAGCCTGCATCAGCAAGCAGGTATTTTACTATTTTGATCTCTGACGACCTTTAAGTTTTAACATGCAATACATTGCTGACGACCAGCTCACAGTTTCTCTCTTTTATTCTTGCAATCAACTTGCAACTTGCAAGAGAGTTTTGGTGGGAAGGTACACTCAAGAGTAATGAGTTAGTAATTAAGGTGTATAAATGGATCGGATATTAATTGTTCGTTCATATCTTGATTTGTATTTCAGTACTTGAAGGATATAGATATTCTTTTAGCATAACTGATGCAGATACGGACCATAAGGTTTTTAATTCTGAAGTGCAATATGGATGCGGATGCCAATAATTATTTGGATATATATTTCTTTTATTTTGATAATCGGATATCCATTTAAATCTCTTTTGTGACTTAAATTTGAACTTAATTAAAGTACATTATATAATTTTAGTCTGTCATAAATATTTTTTACATGGACCTAAATTTAAATGATTCATTCAAATAATAATTAATAAATGATTGTGATTTTATTAAAACTTGAAGGAAGAATTTATATTTTGAGCCGTCAGCCGTGTTAAAAAAAATATATTCATGGTTATTTTAGTATACCAAGGTGAACATGAGAAATTGATATTTAAGGAGAGAAACCCGAGAGCAGATCTTCTGCGGCGGATGTAGATGACCACAGATCTGTTTTCAGACAGTCGCAATCATCAGGGACCCGCCTCACATATTGTGGGTCCAGTAGAGCCTAGTGAATCCTAACATGTGCTGTCACATGCATTATACGTACCACTTATGAAACTAAGGTGAAAATGACAGCGACGTTGGGTAATTCTCCCCAAAAGAAAACAAAAGATTTTGTTATCCTAATCAAGAAAAAGCCATTCATTTGCGGCTCTAAACTAAAATGGCAGCGGTCTTCTTTTCAGGGAATATAAAAATAACAAAGTTGGATTACGCGTCATACGAGTTTAGATATTGTGTACTTTACTGAGCCCCACTATTTGTTCCTTTTTTAATCTTTAAGGACTAAGGTGGAGACAAATATTCTGTAAAGTATCCAATGCAACTTTATAATTATTTATTTTCATTATTGTCCGAAGGGATCGTTTATTTGTGTAGTAAGGAGTTGCATAAGTTAAAGATGTCTAAGTGTTATGTAATAGATGTTTGGTTGTGTAGTAAGGATGACTAACTTAATGCATGCAAATATTCATGTCAAAAGATCAAAATGCCCTTATATTCATGCCTTTAATTAATTATTATTCTTAAATCATTATTATTAATAATTAATATTACTTGTTAGTTGTTAAATTATTAATTATAATAATTAATATTTATTATTAATTATGATTTTTTTAATAATTACTGTTGCTTATTAAATATTATTATTTATTAATTAATATTAATTATTATAAAAATTAATTATTAATGATAATAAGAAATTATTTTATTATTATGAAATATTATTAATTATTTAATAATAAAAAATGTTATTTATTAATTATTTTTATTAATTAATAATAATTATTATTAAATCATTATTATTAATAATTAATATTACTTGTAAAAATATTATTAATTATAATAATTAACATTTATTATTAATTATGATTTTTGAATAGTTATTGTTACTTATTAAATATTATTGTTTGTTAATTATTATTAATTATTTGTTAATTATTAAATATTATTTTTAATTATTTTTAAGGAGTATTGTAGGAAAAAAAAATTAAAGGGGACCATGCATAACTTATGCAACCTATTTAGATTGCATAAGTTATGTACCCTTAAGGCATCTTATGTAAGAGATGTTTGGTGACTAAAAGATGCATAACTTAAGTTATGCATTTTTTAAGTCACAAACAAACGGGTCCTAAGGTTTTATTTTTATCTTTGCCTTTGCGTCATCTAGTCCGCACCTCTAACTAGCAAGTGATCTAACTTTAATTTGTTAATAAATTGCGAGCCAAAGTTTTCTATTTTTCGCTTGTTTTGGAACATGAATGAAGGGGAAGGTAGTTTAGAATCTCTGAGCATATGGTAACAAAATAATAGCTCAAAATTTATTTGGTTGATCTCTTTAAATCAAATCATCAACTTAAAATGACCTCTATTATAATTAGAAAATATGGAAGTAGATATATAATTTTTTTTTAAAAGGAATATTGTATATGCCAAGGAACTGTCAATGGGTACGGTACGGTAGAAGATATTTTCATTACCGTACCTGTTAAAATTTTCTTTACTCGTACCCGTTAAAAAATAGTTTTACCTGTACCTTATCCGTACCCATTAAGAATTAACGGTACGGGTATAATAACGGTAAAGAATGGATATAATAATAATAATATTTGTACACTCTGTATAAATAAATTATATCAATAATCAATAAGTATATTAATAAAGTGCAACAATGATGGCAAATATTTTAGATTTTTGCTTTTTTATTTTTTCATACACTGAATGGAAAAAATTATAGATCTTAAATAAAATCTAGTCATATTTTTTACCAATCATGCAATATAAGATGCCATATGTATCATGTAATTGTATCTTTTTAATTGTGACAATTATCCGTTATGAAAACGGTACGAAATAGCTTTTACCCGTACCCGTTAAATTAACGAAAAAATTTTCTTACCCGTACCCGTTAACTTAACGAAAATAAAATTTTATCCGTACCCGTCTTATACGGTACGGTACGGATTGGGTAAACGGGTAAACGGATTTCATTGATAGCCCTACGAGGAATGCATGATAAAATTTCTACGGATATAAAATTACAAGTAATAAGAAGTAAAAAATGTATTATCACGAACATCAATATTACCATGTATACTAGCATAGGCATCTTAACTACGGTAGAAATATGTATTTAAAAAAAATTATCTTACAAAAACGCAGTTTTACTAAATGACTCCGGTGAAAAAAGAAAATAACATGAAGCGATATTAATTTTTATTTAAAGTATCTGGTATATAGGAATCAGCCAGATCGAGCATATAGTGTATGGCACTTTTTTGTCTGCCTCTTAAAGTGTTTTTCACGATATATTTATATATGATAAAATTAATTATTAAAGCTGTGGAACCATGAAACAATTATATGCACACAACCCCCCCACCCCCCCAAAAAAAAACATTTTTTTTTTTTGAAAAAGCTGAGTCACGGGCAGGGAATCCGAATGGCACCGATAATTTGAGGCAAAAGCGCACTCATTAATATATACCATAGTTGTATCTTTGGCAGTACAAATGTTCGTGTTTGTTACAAATAAAAATTGAATTGAAACTAATGTGTCATGTCATTCTATATCTTATTGGAGTTTGTCTTCATATATATCTGTACTATAAAGTTCTAAAATACACTTTCGATATAATTTCTCAATAATTGTCGATATTTAGATTAAGAAACACTAAACATGCTTGATCACTATTTGATCTACGCAAAATTATCGAATATATATATGAGTACAATAAGTTTCTACCCAAATATATCATTAGTGGTTCCCTATTTGCATTGTAGGGTCAGATTTAAAAGTTGTTTTGTAAATTACCAACAATATTTATTTCAACTAAAGTTTCTTAAACTAGATTTAATTATTGAAAATTTTACCGAATTATTGGTGGCTTATTAATTCAATAATACGAAGTTGTAAACTTCGAGTATATTAACAAAACAAAATTTTCAACACACATCAAATGATTTTCGAATCACTAGCCTTTTCTCCAGTAAGAAAAGAAAATCTCTTAAATCTATTGCTAAAGCCTAGGAGCATATCCATTTCTCGGAATCTAATCAGCTAATAACAAACTGGTGGCAGGTGGTGACCTCTTCCTTTTTCTTTTCTTTTGTAAGACTCCTTTTTTTTATTTGTAAAGAAAAAGAAATAATCTAATCATCTTGTATTCTTGTTCAAATGGTAAGCGCCAAATTGCAAGCCGAAAGCTACAAGAAAGCCCAACATACAATGAAGGTATTGGAATAATTTTCTCTAGCTTTGTACTCTCCAGTATAGGTGTCAATACCGTGCCGTTTCGCACGTTTTCCGTTCCGTTCCGTCCTGGCGGAACAGAAACGCAATAGATTTTGCTTACGTTTCAAGAAGCGGAACAGTGGACGGAATGGAATGGTGTTTCGTCCAGGCAGACGGAACGTAAACGAAACGACTCATTTCCGTTTCGTTTGTTAACGTTTTTTACGTCGGCCCATAAATCTCAGCCCATAAAACAATGGAGATGTGAGCTGGCGAAGAAATTGAGGAGAGGGGTTGTGCAGCTTGTGTGGTGGCGAAGAAATAGAGGAGATGGGAGCGCCTTGTGCAAACCCTAGAAATTCTCTCGCGTGCCTCCTCCCTCACTCGAGCTGCGTCCTCTCCCTCTCTTCTCCGATGGACTCTTTCACCGCATCGCCTGCCTCCTCCCTTACTCGAGCCCCACCTTCTACCTCTCTTCTCCGATGGACTCTCTCACCACATCGCCTGCCTCTTCCCTCACTCGAGCCCCACCCTCTCCCTTTTCTCCGATGGCCTCTCTCACCGCAACTCACAACTCTCTCTCTCTCTCTCTCTCTCTCTCTCTCTATCTGACCCGAGCACCAACCCACCACGAGTGATCCATCTCTCTAACCAAAGGCAACACCAGATGCAACACCACCACTAGAGGCGACCTTCTTCTTCTGTGCAGTAGCAGCATCATTGTCGCTGTACAAGCAGTCCTTCTGTGCAGCAGCAACATCTTCTTCTTCGACCTTCTTTTTCAGTACCAAATAAGCTTGTCGTGAAGTATGTCCTTTTTACTGATTTTTCTAAAATTCCACCTGGCGTTGTTTCTCTTTACTGGTACCAGGTCAGACTGGTATTCAGTTTTTGTAATTATTGAAAATTTACTGGTACCAGTTTTTTCTGATTTTCTGGTACCAGTTTTTATGTAATTATGCAATTATTAAAAAACAGTTTCTTTTCCATTTCGATTGGGTTTTAATTAGGTTTGTAAGACTAGCTGGTTGGCTTTTTCATTTTTTTTTTCTTGATTTGTACTTTCTATTGGCTTACTGGTAAGTCTTAAAACAGCAACATGGATATCTTTGCAAATTGTTTTGACAGCAATTTCAAACGATAACTCCTCTTTGTCATGAGTACAAGTTTGCACCTGGAGCGTGTGTGGTCGTTGGCATAGAAGAGTTATCAGTTTCTTTTGTTTAAACTATTTCTTTTTAGCTGTGCAATTTTTGGGTTAAGCAGCCAGGGTTAATCTTTTGGTTTGTATTACTAATCCGGGTGCTGACTAAGATGTGGTTCTTTGGAATGGTTAGCTGTTACTGGTCTAGAATTTGTGGTTTCAAATGCTTAGTGCAGAAGTATAAGTG
This sequence comes from Rhynchospora pubera, assembly GCA_028095005.1. Lineage (NCBI taxonomy): Eukaryota > Viridiplantae > Streptophyta > Magnoliopsida > Poales > Cyperaceae > Rhynchospora > Rhynchospora pubera. The sequence goes on along the minus strand of CM051462.1, from coordinate 152,137,348 downwards.
AAAACTATTGTATGTTTAACTGTTTTTTCTTAATAGAAAGGCCTACAGGCGTATTTTATCTTTAAAAGAAAAATTTCAAACCATAAAGCTTTAGCCTGCTTCTTATATTTCAGCCTGAGCACTCTCTGCCTTTCACTCATTTGGAACTCTCCTATTCTCTATATCTATTCCATTGCAATGCATCCTACTATTGCTGCACCTGCTGCGAGAACTCTGAGGTGGTTAAAGTTCTCACGAGATTCCTTAGCACTGTTAGCTTTCTCAGAGAATGCTTCGATATCATCAATATTCCACTCTCGCCGATCTCGTTAGAGATCTGAACTCATCTCCGATCACGCCTGTAGTCAAGATCTATTGATTAAAGGCTAGGATCCTCTTCTAATTGAGTACGTAGGCTCAGATCTGTCTCACTCAGTTTACCTACAGGCTTCACTCCTTCTCTTAGAGTAAGTGACCCGCATCTTCTCAGAAGCTCTAGCAAATTTACCATTTGTATTTTCTACCTTTCTGATGGGCTTAGTAGTTAGTATCCAAAAGCAGCATGAGTCGGAGAAAGGCATAGACTATCTTCTTTCCTTGAAAAGTGTGCCTGTGAGTTATACACTTCTCAAGATGGAGTTAGTATGTGGATAGCATTGGCTAATGCCAGTAGTCCAGCCAGCAGAGACTTTTCCGGTATACGTTTTGCCCTGCCTTGAGTAGTATTCCACTAGAGTACTTTTTACCACGAAGAGAAGAGGGAGGTATGCAAATATTGACAAATTTTAACGTTTTTTAACGTTTGTTCCGTTTAATCTAACGGAACAGTAAACGTAAAAAAATTTAGTTACGTTTTAATAATGAAACATAAACGTAACTTAATATCATTACGTCCATTAGAACGGAACGTACACGGAAGCTGCTGCTTCCGTGTACGTTGTGCACGTTTGACACCTATACTCTCCAGTCCCCACTCTGCCCCTCAGAAAGTCAGAAACCAACAAAACATAATACAATTTGAAACTTAAAATTCTCTGTTCTTGAGGGGGGGGGGGAGTCGCTCGATTTGAAATTGTTTGTCAGAATATATATGAGCAAATAACTTGCTCATGTAAAGTATGATATACGATCCAATAACAAATATGGTCTAATTTATTAATATTAATAATAACAATAATTATAATAATAAATAAATAACGATGATATTGGCGGTGATGATAAATATATAAATGAAATTTTGGAAGTGCTCCCAACTTTGTCAGAATTGCAAGATGCTCTGTCATCAGCTGACAATAAACTTAACCCGGATAGAATAAAATTCTCCCGTGAACTGTTTAAATATAGTACCGGCCAAAAGAAGAAACGGTACATGTTTGCCATAATTGTTCCGATTTCTATTCGAAGTTACATGTATATTAAAAGGGAATAAATATAATTGTGTCACGTACATGGGTACCTAGCCGTCTAACTGATCAAAATAAAGCTGAGCCAAAATCTAGGTTGGTCATATTTATTAGACATCTTCTTTATTGATAGAAGTTGGTGGTTTAGTTTTTTTTTTCACAGAGGAAAGTGACAAATTTTCTTGAACTTTTTTAACGTTTTTGAGATTATTTTTACTTGGTTAAAAAATGAAATAATTGAGGAGCAAATCATCAGTATTTTAGTGTGGTAGATATTATAAGCATCTCATTCGTTAATGTATCTTTTATTTGGAATAGATAAAATAGAATAAATTTGTTTGAACAAAACATCCATAACGATGGACATGTATTTATCAAAATTAAAAATTTTAAATAGAAAAAAAATCGATACAATTTAGATGATTATAAAAAAGATTTAGTACATCTAAAAAAGGATTGATGAATTAAAAATCAGTGGCTTTAATATCTTTAGGCACTTGACGAACGACAAAACCACTTCCGATTTATATTAAATTTGATACACAGATGATTTTTTTTACTTTACAAAATGGTAGAAACTTTTAACCGATTTTTAAGCTTGTGCTACCAATGTGACTCTTCCTATTACATACGAATATGATGTGATAAATTGATAATTTCTTCTGGCATCCAAAATACACATGAAGTCATTAAATATGACTTGCAAGTACTTCTAACAAGAAAATAAATAGGCTTATGTCCTGCGCAGCGTTGCTGTATAGAAATTTAATGCCTAACAAGAAAAGACAGGACAAGCATTGAATTGAGGTGCAGATAAATTGAATATGCATACTGTGAAAATCAGTTCCTTATTTATGATTCCCTTAAGTTTTGGAGCCCACGTCTGATTTATTCAATTTTTTTATAATCTATTATTTTTTTTCATTATAATTATTTGTCTACTCGTGTTAAATAATTTCAACTTTTATATTTATCAAAATTATTATTAAGTTATATAAATATCTATAATAATAAATATTTTTTCTCCAAATAGAACATTAATAATTGTTAATAATTATATTTTTTATTAGTTAATAATTGTGTTTTTAAGTGAACAGTTAGGTTTTTTCTTTGAGAGAGAGATAAATAATAAAAAGAAGTTGCTATATAATATGACATGAAAGGACTTGTAGACTTGTAGTTGTAGTTGAATATGTATCTCATAAATAAGACAGCTGGCCTATTGGCTATTTCCCTTTGACGCTGCTAGAAGAAGATTTACAACGAGAAGCGAGAGATGTCTATGGCTCCACTCCACGTACTCCATAGGAGACAGAGAGTGGTACAAAGATCCTTATTGGACCATTACATTCTTCAATATTTTTTTAATATATCTACATGCACGCTCCATTTACAAACAAAAACCCAACTTTAAGGACAAATTTCTGGAAATAAATTGCACGCGCATTCTTTGTAAGCAAAAATTTCAAATTTGTGGCAACTTAATTTTGTCTTAAACGTGGGAGAAATATGTTGTGCGTGCCACTAGTTTTTTGGCGCAGAAGCCGCAGCGGTTTTTAACACCAATGATGTGATAGTGGAAAGTATGGAATTTTTTTCCTTCCGTAGACCGTAGTAGTGTTATTTTTTTTAATATATATATATATATTTCGACCTTAAAGATGTTATATTTACATGGGTACAATTTTTTTGTTGTCAATTTGTCATAATTTACTTAAAAAGTTTTTTGGCTCAATGAACTATATAATATCCACTTGCAAGTTAAGAATCGTAGCATAAATTTTCTTACTTATACGATTGACTTTATAGTCTATATACATATAGCCATATGATATAGTGTATGACAAACAGTACATGACTTTACCAATGGCTCTGTTTGGATAAGGTGTGAGAAGAAGGGAAGAAGTGAGAAGAAATATTGGGAATTGTGTAACTTTGTGAAGAGTTTGGATTGTTTATAATAAATTGATTCCCTTATTCCTGTATTTCATTCTTCCCAAATGGAATCTGAACGGAGCCAATATGAATTAATGCTTTTTTTAATGATGTTAGATGTGTTTATTACAGAAAATACATGACGTTTGAACTTCACTTCTTAAAAAAAATTACAAGCCAAAATGTCTTTCAAAATATATCATCCCCATACTCACCTAAGCTTGTGTAGGGCCCTCCAAACAATATAAGAGCCGGATGATGAGTAAAGCATGCGCACTCAAATTTTATAAATTGTTGGTGTTTGGTTTGTAAAACGATTACGGAAAAGATATAATTTTAAATGCAGAAAGCTAACTTAATTGTCATGTTTATATTGTTGCCTAATGTCTATAGATATTTAAAGAAGTTGTTTTAATATTTAATTAACTATCCTTTTGCAACTAGATATTACGAACTTTAAATTTTGATGTTACTGTGTTTCGTGCTTGGTATATTCATTGTTTCTAAAAATGCTTTTGGATCATGAAATAATTAACTTAATGAAATTAATTTGAACATTAATTTCAAATTTAAAAAAATAATATTAAATTAATTTTATTTATTAAAATAATGAAATAGCGGAGTAAGTGTCGATTCTAAACACAGTTACTCATCCAAGCACTGAATAATTGGGGGCGTTTGGATGAGGTTGGAATAGGTGGGAATTGCAAATTCCCGGAATTTCTTATGCCAAATTTATTATAAACAATCCAAACTCTTCACAAAGTTACACACTTCCCAATAAATTTATGCCTAGAATTGGCTATTCCCCTAATTCCCAACCCATCCATATTTCGGAATTACTGTCACGAGATGATTGCCAAACTTGGGACGTGCATAACCAATAATCTAAATACACGTCAGAACCAATATATAAGCGCGGAAAAATGGAAAAAAAAGCAATGAACTAATCTAAAGAGCGAAACCGGTTTGGAGTCTTTCATAGACATTTAATTTAAAAATAAATTAAGTGGCCTCCAATTTATCTTAAAAAAAAAACTAATCTAAAGAGAAAAGAAGAGTAACAAAGTAACAAAAAGAAACTAAATAAATAGTAGAATATATAAAAAGCTAAAGCAATATAGAAGCACCGACCTACAGTTGCAGACCTGAAAGTGGTCCATCCATCGACAACGTTCCGATTCCCCTTGATCGCCGTCTTCCACATGCCATCTCCTATTAGCATTATATTCGTCTTGGTTTTTCCTACCTCCACATTTTCATAATAGCCCCCGGCCTTCACATAAATCACGAAGCGTGTATCGCTGTTGTTCGGGGCCGCATCTATGGCATCCGTCACAGTTGTGAAATTGCCACTTCCGTCCTTGGCTACCACTAAATCGGCCATTATTGTGGTGTTGGTCGACGCTTGGAGCAGGTGCCGGTCTTTGCGCGACAACCATTTTGGGTACCCACGGGTTATTCTGCCATATCTGCGACAATGCACCTTATTTTAGCCCCCAAATTCGTACTAATAATTGAATGATGATGTAGCATGATGCTGATTAATTTAAACCTTTAGACATATGATCAGTCCTTGAGTACATTATAAGTTGGTTAGTAACTTAATTAGTAATGAGGATAAATAGTTGCAATATAAGATAATGTGCCATTTTAATTTGTCATGTGTAAATGAAATTGAACTTATAATGTATGGTTGGAACTCAGATTACATATTATCTACAACTTTGCAAGCACATTTATGGATATATTCTACATTACCCTTCAAAGGTCTCTTGAAGGTGGCGGCGCTTTTGCGGGAGCTTCTTGACCATGGCAAGTGAATTACTGATGAGGTGTGCTACATGGACAAATCTCCCCTTGATGTACGGCCTCACACGTGCGCCGGCCTTTGGTGCAAAAGCAAACCCGTCGAGACAAGTGAACTGGTTAGTCAAGGCACCCGACAGCACAGTCTGAGCTGTGCTGATTGATTCACCTGAGCTCGAGTTTTTGATATCAGAGAATGCCGCTGAGAGTTCATCAAGTGTTTGATCGAGTAAAGTGAGGCAGTCTTCAAGTGCGAGCTTGTCGCGCTCGTCAAGATTCCGGAGGTGGTTCAGGTACGAAGAGCAGTTAGAGTAGGAGTCGTGTACTGCAGACTTGGCGCGCTTTATGACATGGCATATGGCCTCAGAGATAGGGACATCAGTTTTCGGAAGGGTGGCAAGGGTCGACACACAGAGCTCCGGGTAGAGCGTACCGTCACAGTGTCGGGCAATGTTGGGATCGGCGCCAGTCGAGGCAAGGTGTCGGCGGTGGTGGTAATGGGGTCTGTAGTGGTGAGGCCTAGAAGGAAGGAGGAGAAGGATGAGGTAGACGCAGAAGATTGAGACGAGGAGCTTGGGTTTTCTAAAGAGATCAGAAAGAGATGGCATTGTTTGAATGTTGGTTTTGGTGCTCGTTTAATTTGGAAGTGGAGGAGATGAAATGAGAGATGGTGTAATGTACATATGATCTGTGAGGAGCACTATTGCTGTGTTTTTGTAGGAGAAATAGTTAGATTAAAGAGAGAGCTGCCGTACGGTAAGTGACGACTGAAGTGTGGTTTTTGTGGCTTAATTTTGGACAGAGCGGTATAAACAAAAAGGGAAAGAAACATACACTTGCTAGTTATTATTCACTTTGCTTTGAGGTATTTAAATACTTTCAATTCTTTTTCAAGTAGTTGCTACCCAGAATAACATAAGTCATGAAAATAAAAAGGCTGATACTGGTTGTAAAGAAAAGTAGAATATTATTAGCTTTCTTTAGTAGGAAGCAGCTCCTAGTATGTTTGGTTTTGACGCGAACAGGGGACGGACTAGAGCTCACGCGAATAGTTCGCACCTAGTAGTTCGCCCAGTTCGCCAAAATCTAGAAATAAGGAACAGGGGGAGTAGTTCGCAGATCGTCTTGTTCGTACTTTGTTTGGTACCCGCGAACTGGCGCTGTTCGCGAACAAGCTATTCGCATGCGCCGCCAAACACACCCAGAAGAATTTAAAGTTCATCCAACTGATTTAACGATCTTTTGTTCGAGCAAAAGCAATCTCCACCGATTTTTGGCCCAGTTAGAATACATATATATATATATATATATATATATATATATAGAGTTTAGCTACGGTGAGTCGCGACTCACGGACCCTCCGGTGAGTCGCGATCAAAACTCCTAGATCTAGATCAAAATGACTGATCCAAACCGTCCAATATGATCTCCCTATTGAAATCTCCGTGCAAACCAAATTTTTTATTTTTTCGAAATTTTTAAATATTTTTTTCGGATTTTTAAAAACTGATGTTTTTGAACGGTTCAGAACCAATTAGATTAACGATTTTCTAAAATTTCAAAAAAATACTTAAAAATTTCGAAAAAATAAAAAATTCGGTCTACATGGAGATTTCAATAGGGAGATCATATTGGACGATTTGGATCGGTCATTTTGATCTAGATCTAGGAGTTTTGGTCGCGACTCACCGGAGGGTCCGTGAGTCGCGACTCACCGTAGCTAAACTCTATATATATATATAGAGAGAGAGAGAGAGTAAATCTATTGTGAACCATGGTTCATATAAGCTTCCGTGCACCATGACCGTTTTGGTCGGTGGTTTCACAAATTGTCAAATCTAATTTAAGAAACCCAATCTATATATTGAAATCTCATAGCAAACAAAATTTTACAATTTTTTCAATTTTTTTACTATTTTTTTGAATTTTTTAACACTTGTCATTTTTTACTATAAATATACTAATTTATATGACAAAAATGGCAAGTTTTAAAAAATTCGAAAAAAAATAGTAAAAAATTTCTAAAAATTGTAAAATTTTGTTTGTTATGAGATTTCAATATATAGATTGGATTGGTTAATTTAGATTTGTCAATTTGCAAAATCACCGATCAAACGGTCGTGGTGTACGGAGCGCTCTATGCATCATGGTTCACAATAGATTTACTATATATATATATATATATATATATATATATATATATAGAGTTTTGCTATGGTGAGTTGCAACTCACCAAAGTGTCCGTGAGTCGCGCTCAAAATTCCAAAATTTAGTTCAAAATGACCGATCCAAACCGTCTAATACGATCTCCTTATTGAAATCTCCATGCAGACCAAATTTTATATTTTTTTTAATTTTTTAGTATTTATTTCGGATTTTTAAAAACTGCTGTTTTTGAACGGTTTAGAACTAATTAGATTAATGATTTTCCAAAATTTCAAAAAAATACTTAAAAATTTCGAAAAAATATAAAATTTGGTCTGCATGGAGATTTCAATAGGAAGATTGTATTAAATGGTTTGGATCGGTCGTTTTGAACTTAATTTCGGAATTTTGAGCGCGACTCACAGACGCTTTGGTGAGTTGCAACTCACCATAGCAAAACTCTATATATATATATATATATGAGGATTGCTAAAATACTATGCATAGTACGGATGCACTTCGTGCTACGGATTCGTTATTGCATTTCATGTTTCAAACAACCGATCCAAACCGTTCATTATCTTCTACATATTGAAATCTCATTTGAAATCAAATTTTACATTTTTTAAAATTTTTTTACTATTTTTTTCATATTTTTTAAAATCACTGTTATTGAAGGGTCCAGAATTTATTAGATTAAGTATTTTAAAAAATATGAGAAAAATAGTAAAAAAAATAAAAAAAAATGTAAAATTTGGTTTCTAATGAGATTTCAATATGAAGAAGATAATGAACAGTTTGGATCGGTTGTTTGAAGCATGAAATACAAGAACGAATCCGTAGTACGAAGGGCATCCGTGCTATGCATAGCATTTTAGCAATCCTATCTCTCTCTCTCTCTCTCTCTCTCTCTCCTTTTTTTTGCCCTTTTTTTGACAGCTGTTCCTGGACTTGTAGTGGAGACAGCAATTTCGCATGACAGCAACTTTTTGTTGGATGTGTGAATTATGAAGTTCTATCCATATGTTGCTCCATTTTCAATGATAAGTTTTTAGAGCAAGATAGCAGTTTTGGACCCAAAAGGGGTATTAATTTGATGGGTTGTTTTCTTTTCTTTAGAAAAAAATTAAAAGATCAAGCCCGCCAAATTGTAAGATAGCTGTACTAGATAATGGAGCAAAGTCTAGAAGATAAATATATGAAAATTTTGGTGTGTTCCATCGCGGCTTCAAGAACAGTCAAAACTAAAGTACAAACACTTACAAATTAGCAAATTAAAGAGAAGCATGTGAGTGTAAGTGGCATGATACAAAAACTGCCAATGGTACAGCGAGTCACTTACGTATATAATTAGGTTTGATAGGCATCACAATTGTGTAATTGCCACAGAGAACTCAGCATTCGGCAAGGATAAAATGAGTAGGGACAAAAGAGAGAACACAGTACAGTGATTGGTTTGACTTATGTTACACGAGTTTTCTTTTCCCATTCACAACTTGAGGACCTTGTCAGAGCGGCGTACGTATAATTTATAAATTATTAATGCTTACAGTCATGACATGTGAGAGAGAGAGGAGATCTTAGTCCGGTTTTAATTGGTCACAAATTCACAATAGGCCCATCATCAAGTGTTAGAACTTAAAAAACAAAATCACATGGTCTAAAGCGGACAGAGCACGGTGTTCATGCACCTCATAAATTTGGTTACCATATTCAACGCGTCAGATTTGTCGGATGCCACTATTTTACCCACCGACACATTTCTGATTTCTCCCAAGCGCAAACTTACAAGTTTAGTTGGGAACTTACAAGGAATGAGGTCAATATCTCGTCATGTAGTCAAATTTTAGGTGCTCACAGCTTATTGGCTTGACGGTGTTAGCAGGGAAATTATTTAGATTGAATCGCTATTAAGTATAAATAAATAAAATTAAGTTAAAAATGAAATTTATGAATTGGAATTATGCAGGGCTCAGGGCTGGATAAACGGGTCTGATGTGATTTCAAAAATAACATTTTAGACATTTAATCAGTTGTTGTCATATAAAAAATTCAAAATAACCAATAATTCTTTCTTAGTTTTTCGGCCCCGGATTCAAAATAAAAAATTTCACATTTTTCTTCGCAGTTAAAACTGCCGAAAGACTTTCGTAATTGATTTCTTAAATAAATAATGATGGTTTTACTAGCATAAAATTAACTTCCATATTCCCAAAACTTGAATAGTTAAAACTTTTGAAGTATTAGAAAACTCAAACGTATCACGTTTAATTTGATGCCCACTTAATTATAAGTGTCATTGACAAATGACAAATTTGTCATCTCGCGTCATCATTGAACAAAGGACGTGAGCCTCGCATGACTAGCAGGTGTCTGTTATATATGTTCAATTTAATAACTATTGTGTTCAGTTTAATAATCAAATGTATTCAGTTAAATGTGTCAACCATTGTGTTCAGCATGACTAGCAGGTGTTCAGTAAATAACCATTGTGTTCAATTTAATAATCAAATGCGTTCAGTTAATAACCATTGTGTTCAATTTAATAATCTAATGTGTTCAGTTAAATGTTTAATAATCAAATGTGTTCAATTTAATAATCAAATCTGTTCAGTTTAAATGTGTCAACAGATGATTTTATTACATACCATCGTTCGTCAGTCTTGGAGAGGACGCGCTAGGGGCAGAGTCGAAAAATCTTTTTTTTGAAACGGAATGGTTCATGACCCTTCTAATTTTTTCATATTATTTTTGTCCGGCTCATGACCCCTTCGCTTGTCATCGCACCTATTAAAAAAATTAAAAATTAATACTTACTAAGCTGAACATTTATATATAATAAAATGAACTTTTGTACTTGATAAATTGAACATTTTTACTTATAATATTTATATTTTATATTGCAACTAATTAAATATTTATACTCAATTAACAGAATATTTTTATTTACTCAATTGAACATTTGAATAAGAAATAAGTGCATTGAAAAAAGGGACTATCGAACGCTCGCTGAGGGGAGCGCCTTAGCGATGGCGTGCGATAGTAAATCACCCCGTAGCGATTTCTTGATATAGGGCCCGTTTGGATGGGGGTAGGAATTTGGGGAATTTGCAATTCCTAGGAATAAATTTATTGGGAAGTGTGTAACTTTGTGAAGAGTTTGGATTGTTTATAATAAATTTGGCATATAAAATGTCCGAAATTGCAAATTACGGCCCATCCAAACGGGGCCATAATGAATTTCACAATTCTCGAAATAATGGGCTTATATTATATACACGGCCCAGATTAAAATATCCACTGTGTTAATGTTAAACGGACCAAGGAATTATTTGCTCACGAACATCGGTGACGGTGCTTTTCCCGAAATTTTGTAAAATAATATTAAAATAATATAATCTATTAAAATTAATATCAATTTAATCAGTTTAATATAAGTAGTATCGTAAGATCGGATTCTGGGATTCCGAACGTTAGATCGGATTCTGGGATTCCGAACGTTACGTCCTTTCCGATCTAACGTTTACGATCTAACTCTGCTCCGGACCTCCTTTCCGCGCGCGAGCACAGTAAGTTTAATTTTTTTTATTTATTTTTTTATTTATTTATTTAGTTTATTATTTTTAATTTAGTTAATTAAATAAAAAAATAGAGAAAATATTGAAAAAATATTTAAAAAATCTGAAAAAATGAGGAAAATAAAAATTTAAATTTATATGTAATTTATAAATTATATTAGATTTTTTTTGTCTTTTTATTTGTTTATTCACTACTTAATTAATTAGAAAAATAGATAATAAATTGTAAAATTATTTTAAAAATACGGAAAAATAAGAAAAATTCATATAAAAATTTATGTGTAATTAATTTATTTATTTATTTTTTTGCTTTTAATAATTAAGATTTTGATAATTAAATATGAGAAAAATTAGAACTGAAAAAACATCTCCGGATTCGAAAAGTTTGGCGCTAGAAAAATAAGAAATGCGCTCTGAAAAATTCTAACAAAAATACTAAACTGTTAATTGGCGGATCAATTTTCCTAAACTTAAATTCCAAAATTTTTAGGCGTACCATTTGTTCAAAACAAAAATAACAAAGGACCAAGATAGTCACACTTTCAACTGAAAAAACAGCTCTCGATTCAACTTAGTATTACGAATATTACAATTATTTTTCACACCACATAAAAGTACAATTGAACTAAATATTACATTATCACCACAAAAATTACAATTATTTTCTTCCTCCTCTTGCAAAATTAGTTATTCTTGCGCCAAGACGTAAAATTCCACCACGTATTCCGGTTTGTGCTCTGCTACTCGATGCTCCTTGACTGTCCCTTGTAATTGATATCCCCTAACTTGTGACATACCTAGCAGAACTTGAGCGTGGATCCACGCTAATGGAATTTCGACGTGGTTCATTTCCTCCTATACCAAGACTAATACGACTTTGAGTTCGTGGATCTACGCTAACAGAACTTCGGCCAGGTTGAACTGGCTCCCTGGAAAAAGAACTTTCACCTCGGTTACCTGTTGAAGGCGGAGCTCTATTCCTTGTACTTGTTCGTCTATGCGTGTTGGCACGCCTACCAGATTGAAGTTCCTCCAAAGAGATAGGTGGTTGTGGGTTGTTGTTTCGAACATAGCTCTGTTCCTCCCTGCTGCTTCGAACATAGCTCTGTTCGGATCACCTACGCTTTTAAACAACCACTTTATCTGCGTGCCGGGTGTCGTCCTCTGTATAGCCAATAAAAGACTCGGTAGTTTGTTGTACGAATCTTCCCATGAACCAAAAAGATGTTCGATTGCTCTTTCTCGTCCCCGCCAAATCTTGTTATAAGTGGGCACCACATTCGGGTATTCTTTCTCCAGTAGAGATTTAACGTCGGGTAAGGAAATACCGAGATCTCTCTTTACTGTATTTGTAATACAGTTGGCAATAACCTCAGCCGTTAAATTATCATGTGTGAAGTCTCCGGCCCTCCTCACGCATGTATGCTCGTGTTCATTCGTTATTATCTTCCAAAATTTGCTTTTTCTTTCTGTACGGGCATACATACGCCACTTACAACCATATTCCTTACAGTTCAATATTAATTTTTTCGGAGAACTAGCAGTGGTTTTATGTTGTACATTTAAACGTAATGAGTATTTTTGACACTCTCCTATGAGTTGCTCTTTCGAGAAAAAAATTGTCCCTTCTGCTAATGGCCCTGATCCATGAGGTTGAGACGGTTGAGGTACGGAATTTCTATACTCAGAAATATCTAGAAATTGCCCTACGGGATGGTATGTTTTTGTCCTTCCTGTAAGGTAATACTGGTGATTGGGGTTCACGTTTGATTGGGGTCCACCATCGATTCCCTCTGACTCAAATAAGTCCACTTCTTCATCACTAAAGTCCTCACTTGTTGCATAGTCTGACTGAAAACCGGGATCTCGGTCGTATAAATCATCGAGTCGACGTGTTTCTTCTTCGTTTTCTTCGTTTACTTGAACGACACCTTCTTCTTCTTGTGGCCGGCCGTGCCTACTACTACTACTACCACCATGTTCTTGCCTACTACTACCACCATGTTCCCAAGTGCCTTGACCGGTGTAAGACTCGTAGTATGTACCTTCTTCTTCCTGAAGTGTACTATCACGAGGATCTATACTGTTAGGGTCCCAAGGATCCCAATCTAATGTAATGGTTTCATTCTCTTCTTCTTGATTGGTTGCATTTGGTTGTTGGTGTTCTTCTTCCTCATAATTTTGTTGTTCATTATAATTATAATTATAATAACCACCTAATTATAATAAAAAAAATGTGTTATAATCACATACAAAAATTGTAGTTAAATAATAACTTAGTTAATATTGTAGTAATCACATACAAAAACGTAGTTAATAACGATATTAAATATTACTTATTAAAAGCCATTTCTAGAAATTGTTCTTATTTATGTTTTTATGCATAGTTAATATTAATAAAATATGATTTTCAATATGATTTTAATTATTATTTATAAATCGCATTTTCATAGTTATTATTATTCTATAGTTAATATGATTTTAATATGATTTTAATTATTATTCTATAATTATTATTTTCATAGTTAATATTAATATAAATATATATATTTAAGCACATAATTCTATTATTCAAAATTAAATGTCACATAATTAAATTAAAAATTAAATTTACCTTGTGCCGGAAGTTGCCGCAAAATCAAGACCATCAAGTCGCCTTGCCTCAAAGCACTCGTGTTTAACGTATCGCCATTCATTTTGAGAGTTCACCGGCAAAATAATTTGTTGAAACCTTCCGTCCATAATTACGTTGAAACGCGAAACAATTCTCAAATTGAACTCACCTTGATAAATTCCCAATGAGGACAAAATTATTTGTTTAATAGATTCATAATCAGTTTGTGGAAAAACATCAAAACGAAAATTATTTGCTGGATTAAAGGGAGATTGATTGACAAAAACACTAATTGAATACATTTCTATATGACTAAGAATTAATTGGAAAAGATAGATGATATTAAGATTGTGATAACGACCAACTATTTATAGTGATAAGATCGGAATTTGAGATTCCGATATTAGCAAACAGATTTAAAACTTCACGTCAATTCCCGATCAAATCAAATAATTTGCCGCTGTGTGGTGAACTTATTGCTTAGATCGGATTCTCAGATTCCGATCTAAGCTTAGATCGGAATCCAGGAAACCGATCTAACCTTAGATCGGAATCCAGGATTCCGATCTAAGCATGTCAGGAATCCACCGCCCAATCAAATCAGTTTTTGGTCTTTTCCCTTTTACGGTTATTTATTTTATTAAATTAATAATATTTATTATAAATATTTTAATTATATTAATTAATAAATTAAAATTTAAATATATATATTATATTTTTTAAATTAAAATTGATTTTAATTTTATCATATTCATTAATTAAAATAATTCATTACCTAAAATAAATCATTTTTTCAAATATAATTACTTACATTAAATTAGTTAAATGAATTTAAATTAAATTAAATTAAATTATATTAGTTAAATTATATTAGTTAAATTAAATTAAATTAAAATAAATTAGATCGGAATCTAGAATTCCGATCTTAGCATTTGTCAGAGGTATCCACGCACAATCAAATCAATACTTTATCTTTTTCTTTTTACTGTTTACAATTTAAGTAAATTAATAATTATATTTTAATTAAAATTGTAAAATTAAATTAATAATTTATATTGTTTTGTAAATAGAAGTAAAGTAAAATAAAATAAATTAATAATTATATTTTATATATTTAATTAATGTTTATAAATAGAAGTAAAATAAAATATATTAATTTAATATTTTATCTTCAAAATATATTACTAAAATTTCATAATATATTAATTTAATATTAAAATTTCATTTATTTAATTAATGTTTATAATAGAAGTACAATAAAACCATGAAAAACGACAAAATTTCCTGTTACTGCACTGTTCGGAATCCAGGATTCCGATCTAACGTTCGGAATCCAGGATTCCGATCTTACGATACTATTTATATTAAACTGATTAAATTGATATTAATTTTATTGGATTATATTATTTTAATATTATTTTTTAAAATTTCGGGTGCTTTTCTCAAGGCCCAAATGAAGCCTAAGCACATCAAACTTCTTTCACGTCTCACGACAATCAATATTTTTCTCGGGTGCATACCAGAATCGGCAACCGAGTTAGTTCCAGGCTTTCCAGCACTATCTGGAGAGCGAAGCAGTCGTCGCCTCCATGTCACGTGTCGCTTTCTCACATGTCCCATCTCCACATGTCACCCACTGCATGCTCTCTTTTCTCTAGACTCTTCACAACCGCCACCCTCTATTCCTTCTCATATATGTCCCATCAGCGCAGCAAAATGAACATCATAACAAAACTGTAAACAAAAACAAGCAATTCATCAATCGAGTTTACTTATAATGCAGGCAGTATTAAAATCTCTCTCACCACGGCTGATTGGGATCTCCAAAACACACCTGCCTATAGCAATTCGTCGCGCCACCTTGTCCCAGGCGTCAGGTGCCGGTGACACAAAGGTTCATTCAGGTGACCCACCGGGTGAGGCGCCTTCGGACGACTACCCTGAGATGCCCGCAAAATTTTCTGGTGCTGAAGAGGCGCAAGAGAAAGGCGAAGACCATCTTTCGGGGCTTGAAAGCCTGCCCACAACCGATGATCCGAAGGTCAAGGTGCCGCCTTTTGCGCCCTCTGGAAAATTGGAGTCCCATGAGGTGACGACGGAGTCCGAAGGACCCTTTTTCCAGCAGAAGAGAAGGTTGGCACATTCGGCCAAGCGTGATCCGCATGAGGTGGAGAGTGACAGGTACTATAGGATGGTTAATTGGTTCACTTGCTCTGTGAATTAAATTGACATTGCTCAATTTTTATGGTTTCAAAGAATGAGCATTTGGCCTGCTGATGTACTATCATTATATATTTAATTAAAGTACACAGACTAAACTAATTTTATTATCAACGCTATACATAATTGAGAAATTAAGAAATTGCAGGGGAGGAGGTATTTAAGAATTTGGTAAACTCGTATCTGATACCTTTTTAATACCTCACACTGCCCCAACAACAACAACAGACGATGAAAAATAAGCAGTAATACCAATGTCCTCACCAAAAAACGTAGTTTGAAGGATTTACCGATATAGAGTCCTCTAGATGGCAAGCATACAATTTTAATCTAGTTACCACCATTGCTATCAAGTGTGTTACAATGCATTAATGTGCAAATAAATTGCCGTGTTTCGACTAATACTAACGAATTACCATCTTGTGTGATGAATTTCAGGAAATACTACGAAAAACACAAACCATCTCCACTGTCCCACATAGAGTTTGCCGACACGAGGAAGCCATTCAGAAAGGCAACAGATGGCAACGCCAGCGCAAGCGAGATTGAAGGAGGGGAGGGCAGAGGTTTTCTGTTGGAAGATACGGTGGATGCCGCATTGGAAAGAGCCGAAAGGATGTTTCGAGAGGCAGCTACCAGAGGAGTGCCAGAATGGCTCCATTCACAGGCCCTGCAGAGGATGCTTAGAATGAGAGAGCAACAGAGTGAGGGTGCCAATAGCAAAGGGATGGCATAGTAGGTGCATTTTAATTATGAGTGGTTTGATGTATCCACTTGTACAAAAATAAAACATGAAGAATTGAACTTGAAAGTTTAATTTGTGGTAATAACTAGTTAGTTTATGAATTTTATCATAGAGAAGTGCAGAGTAATTTTTTTTCTTTTCCTTATTATTATTTTTTTTTTGTTAATAGTTTATCTTTGTTTCAGAGTAGACATCAAAGCAAAATTTCTTTGTAGTTCAGCAATTTCTGTCATGTAAATTAAATTTGATACTTTATTTCTGGTAGCAGAAGCTCTATTGCCAATATGGGAGACCTCCAGGCTCCAATAGATGATAGGTAGGCCTGTTTAACGTTTACAACGGCAACTGAAATATGCACATCCGTTATTCGTTACGTTTGATGAACGGTTTAAAATCTTTTTCCGTAGAACGTTACGTTTAGTGAACGGTTTTGATATTTTAATTCGTTGATGTTCCGTCATTATAAACGTTAATAACGTTTACTAAACGTTGAAAATGACATTTGCATATGTAAAAAAAAATCATTTTAGCGAAATACACCGATCTGAAATTTGTTATCAAATTCCAACACATGTTGTCTATTCTAGCAAAATACTAGATTTATACAGACATTTAGAACATTGAATGAAAAGAAGGGAAAGAAATTTCAGTTTTTTTTTAAATTTTTGTTTGGATGATAAAATTAAAAGATGGGAAAAATCAAACTAATTAATCACAGGGTACCATTATATTCTTTTCAGTAGATCTAAGGGATTTGATAAATTTAAATTAAAAGAAATTACATAACCTCTGATGTATCCAGTAAGACCACAACAAATTATACCAAAAAAATTGCAAAACCAATAAAAATTATTTACAGAATTTAGCAAGTTGCTAAATGAAAACGCTAATAAAAAGAACTAAAAAACCAAAAACAATAAATACAAAAGAGCTCCAGTAATCAGAAAGAAAAAATGTACCAATTGCATTTAAAACTCGCTATAATTGTAAAAAAATAAACTCGATACCGACTATCTCAAAATGCATCTTTAACTACTATCACCATTCGCTAGCTTAAGGAAGTGAGCTTCATTCACCTTGCTAGACCAATTAGCTAGCCAAGCCCAACAGACAGCTTGAGTTTTCTTAGTCTTCTCAAGTAGAATTTCATTTCAGGCTCAGATTTCTCCTTGCCACGCATCAAGGTCGGCTTGGGTTGATGTAGTGGCTGGTCGAGCAAGAAATCGATCGGAGAGAGACGCAGGAAAGGGTTGGAGATGGAGAAAAGCTTTGATCAATTTTCTTCATTAAGAAGAGAAAGAGATTGAGGGAGAGGCCATTAGAAAGAGGGAGAAATTGAGAGAAGATTGAAATCAGCGCAAGACAAAAGGAAAGAGGGAGGCGGCGGACAACCCTAGGCTACAGATCTGGATTTTACTTGTCTCAATCTAATAATATCCTCTGCTATCATATTTATTCTAAAACTATAGAATTATGAACGGAACGTATCTGAAACATGCACGGAACGTACCATTCCGTTTCACGTTCCGCTCGTTCCAACGTTACTAGAGAGAATTCCGTCACCCGTTTCGTTTTTGTGACGAAATGCGAAACCATTCCGTCACTCGTTTCGTGAGGACGGAACGTCCACGTCAAACGGCTAACGGTTGTACCGTTAGCAGGCCTAATGATAGGTTGACATCTATGAAATAGGAGGAAGTCAATAAGAAATGTTTTTTTGTGTACTGGTGGGTTACTATTGGCTAGATTCCCTTCTATTGCTCCGTCAACGTCTCTACCGCTTGCTTGTATTATTAAAGAGGCGGCTAACTATATTTTACAGCTAAGGAGCGCTCACTGCTGATAATTTAAAAAAAAAAATTATGTGTACTTTTGTTAATGAAAGATATTTTGCGAGTCAACTATATGTCGCGTACGATTACAAGTTTTGAGTTGTATGGCCGTCTCTAGCGTACAAAGCGATTGGCCGACTGCTTTTTTCTTTTCTCGCACAGACTTAGTTATCTAATTTGGTAGTCTTCAATTAATGCCACCAGATACGAAAGGCAGTTGGAAATTTGGAATTTGAGTATTTGCTCGTCTGATATGAAATGGAAGTGAGCGATGGATGGTAAAAAGCAGACCTTTATTAAGTTGCCGCAAACACAAGATTTGGAGGAACAATTACTGGAGGATTGCTAAAATGCTATGCAGATAAATGCATAGCACGGACGGCCTTCGTGCTACGGATTCGTTCTTATATTTCATGTTTCAAATAACCGATTTAAACCGTTCATTATCTTCTACATATTGAAATCTTATTAGAACCAAATTTTATATATATTTTTAAATTTGTTTATTATTTTTCTCAGATTTTTTAAAATCGTTGCTATTGAAGGGTCAAGAATTTATTAGATTAAGTATTTTAAAAAAAATCTGAGAAAAATAGTAAAAAAAATTCAAAAAAATGTAAAATTTGATTTCTAATGAGATTTCAATATGAAGAAGATAATGAACGGTTTGGATCGATTGTTTGAAGCATGAAATTCAAAAACGAATCCGTAGCACGAAGAGTATCCGTGCTATGCATAGCATTTTAGCAATCCTCACAATTACTGTATATATACTCCATATATGCACAACATGATATTAGTCAAATTAGAAGTGTTTAATTTGTTCTCTCTTTCACCCTAAGGATGAGATTCTAATTATAAAAAAAATAATTTGTATGAGAACAAAAATTTTCTAATTCAGGAATTATTTAATACGATTATTAATTTGTTTGACAGAATGTATCTTACGAATTCAAGGGCATAGAAGCGTGGAAGTAGACAGTCGGCCAATCGCTTTGTATATTTATGTTTAAATCATTCTAATTGCCAATGCGATTTCAAATGACCGTCATTGGTGGCAGAATTTTTTTATACGTTGGCATATCTCACCTTAGATTGAAGGAAAGAGACTTGTGATTTTACTTCTAGCATATCTGCATATATATGCCAGTAAATCACATATTCTATTCTTAGCCCAGTGTATTTTAAAGCCTATTCTCTGTTTTTCTAGGAGTTCGCTCTTTAAAATTTTATTAGATTTTCGGAGTGCACGAAAACATAGCTTTCACATTTATATTTCTATTAATTCTATTTAATTTTGTATGGGTATGCTAGAGCTAGGTTTATATTATACTCGGATAATATAATACTAAACAGAGGTAACAATTATAGCACATAATTTGACGGATTTATTCAAGTTGTAAAGAGTTGCTTTATTAATTTGTCATGTGGATTAATTGTATCTAATGTAAGATATGATGGGCTGTTAATGAAAAATCCTTACGGTGTAACTAATATCATAATATGTAGTAGATACTATCGCATATAATATCATTCAAACCAGTTGAGTTAATCTGGTCATGTAACTTAATTCCTTAATTTCTTTTGAAATGCTCCGAAAAGAAAATGATAATATAAACGTACTGTTCCCGTAGTACAGAATAGCTACTGTTAAAAAGGACCTTTTTTTATTTTTTTGAAAGAGTCAACTGTTTAAGCAACCAATCGGTGATTTTTAATTCAGTGTGCTTATAAAGAAAATAAAGCTGTAACATGTTGCGAATATCACTGATTAAAATAACTGTCCAACTGTCCAAGGAACAATTTATTTGGATAGAGGCTATCTATTAGATCAAAGCACGTACTATTTTAAGTAGGTCTAACAATTCTTAAATTAAGAATCATTGTCACGTTACTATTATAACTCCTTTCTTTTCTCTCTATATATTAGAGTCAAATCACAACTCAAAAACTTGTACACCTCCCTTAGGCAGATCAGATCTCATTATCACCTATTCTCTATCTCTTTAAACGAACATGTCGAGTATTAACAATACGATGACTTCTGAAACAAATCCACAGGCATCCGAGCTACACGGCCGTGAGCTTTCTTTCGTCGTAGCTGCGTCAGTGATACTTATCATCTTGACAATTCTCTTCCTTCTCCTTTGGCAACACAAAAGGCAACAAAGGGACATGAACCACAACAACAGTACTACTTCCCTTGAGGAGGTCAATTGCCAGAGAGTAAGTGAAGCTGTTATAGAGATCCCGTCGATGCCCGTTTTTGTTCAACTCTCTTCAGATAAAGCAGAGTTAAGAGACTGTGCTGTTTGTCTGGCTGAATTTGGACCCGGCAACAGTGGTCGTCTTTTGCCAGCATGTGGTCATGCGTTTCATAAGGAGTGCATAGATGTGTGGTTTAGGTACCGTTCCACATGTCCAGTTTGTCGTGCTAATATCCTGCAAGAGCCTTGTGCCAATCAAAAGGTAGAAACAGCTGCCTGAAGAAGTTTTGATCTCAGCAGTTTGTTCAATTGCAAACGGTTTGTTAACTTGTATGCTTGTGTATGTTTTGGAGAAGTGATGTCTTTTATTGCTTTGTTTGTTTACTTTTCATGCTGAGTGGTTTTGGTACCACTCGCAACAGTTAATACGATTTTACGAATATATAAATTTGTAAATAAATGTTCTAAATATGCTTGAGTTGATTTACTGAAAGTGACACACTGTTATTACCAGGAGAAAAGCTGAGCCAACTCTTGAACCAGTTGTACTGATGTATATTATATTTCGAAATGTGTTTGATAAAAAAATTATACTCGAAGAAAAGAAAATTTTCCCCCATACTTCTAAAGCTATTGTTGCACAAGTCAAGATAATGTATAAAGAAAAAAAGGTAATATGCATATATACAAAAGATGTACGGTGCTGGCTAGCAAATTTGACACAAGAAATACTGGTTGCCAAAATTAGAAATTCAGAACATTTGAAATAAAACAACTGTAACACGTACCAATATCAACAAATGTTGGAAGCAAAGGACTGATCAGCATATATCGTTTTCTGATCAAACATCTAAGCATATTTTCCCCCCTCGTACTTTTTTTTTTTAAGATAGATCGGGGGGTCTAAGTCGTCTAACTTATTTTTAAATTAAATGTCTATGAAAGATCCCCCCCCCCTTCCAATCGGGTTTCAAACATACGATCTTTTACTTAAGGATTTAAGGTGCATTGTACTTTATTATCTTTTACTATCATTCGGCAAATCGGACAGGTTGAGTGCTACCTAAACCACGTGTCAACACACTCTCTATGAAACATGTGTTCACAACCCGGCAAAAGCCGACATATTTGCCCATCGACAAACTCGGTAATGCATACAGCACACTCTTTCTTCTCTTCCCCAACAGTTGCTCCATGCACAAACACTGGTAAGGACGACAAATCATTTGCCTCAACTCTGCTCGCTCTTGGAGGAGCACAAGGGGAACTGTTTGTCGAGGCAGGTTCATCAAAGGCTTCATCCCAGACTGATCCCCTGCCACATTTCCAGAAAAAGAATACGAGGTAAATGATTAAAACTATCAGTACAATTGCTAATACTACGCAAGTGACGGTGAGGGGGTGCAAAGCCCCGTTTGAGACTAGTTCACTTGGGCTCGGTGCTATCAACCTTGACATTTGATTTGAGTGATGGTGATGAATTGATGATTCAATCAAATTGAAAATTTAAGATGAAGAGTTTGATATATATGGAAGCGAAATTCAAGAACAAAATCTGAGGTAGATGGAGGAGAGTAGGGTGATCAATTCTGAATTTGAAGAAGGCATGTAACTAGCTAGTGTAGTTATAAGAACAGTGCACGTTGACCTGGCTGGATTAGAAGGTGCAAATGGGGGGGAGCATATTCAATTGCATCATATATTATATTGCTACAGTTCAGCATGTGCACTAAGTTGCGATAAATCGTTTTGTAATGGCTCATGAATGGTTGACTAGAGTTGCGATAACGTTTTTAAAAGAAAAAAAATAAGTGAGCTAGAACGCCCACCAGTCCACCACTCTTTTCATAATGAAAATGCAAACTATTACAACCCTACATCAGCTTAAGATTATTCCATCAATAACAAAGCAAAACTACCAGCTGCACTGGTACCAGTGCACCTATTGAGTTGCGATAACATAAATTACAGGGAAAGAAGTGCGATATGGGGTAAAGAAGTACGAATGGTTCTATCCAAATTCTTGAAGCACGAAGTTTTATCAAAATTCCAGGAGTCCCAAGCGGTGCTGCATGAGGGTACGGTTGAACTACTAGTGTTTTAAGTCATGAAGATAATTTTGGTGGTTAATTTCATAAAAGAAAAAGGAAAAGTAGATGACTGATTGAAATTTTAAAAAGCATGGGCATTAGGTATATTTGAGGTAAAAGGAAAGACTAGAGATGTCAGACGTTTTGTTGATTAATCATTACAATTTTTTATTGTTGGTTAAATTAGTTCCTTAGCCAATAATCTTAAAAATATTGTTGCGCGCTTTGAGACGACAGGTGACATCTAGGTAGCTTTTAAGCAATAATACTTCACTTTTGACTTGAAAATAATAATAATATAGGGAGCTTTTGGCAACACTATAGATTAGTGAGATCAAAGATTAAAGTTAGTCTTTTTAAGCAAATTTGTTAACTTCTAGGTTAACAAATTAACTTACTAACCTAAAAATTAGACTAACCTCATGCATTCCAAACGCCCCCATAATAAATAACAATAATTGACGCTCTCTCGCCACAGATTTTTTTTTTTTTTTTCAATTCATCCACTATGTAGCTTTTTCACTCAAACAATAGTGTACTAAATAATATTTGAATATTGTTGTACTGCTGTAAGATGATGAACCTTGAAAGATCTGGCTTAAAACACTCAATTTATTTTGCGTTTTGTACCCTTATGGAATTTTCAGGGAGTTTTAATGCCATTCAGTAGTTATATTTCAAAAGGCTCACAGCACTAAAAAATGCAAATTGTACTTTGCAAATAAAATAACAAACGGCAATAATTAAGCGAATATGACAACAAGTTAAAGCTCTTAGCCTGCCCTAGTACCATGCCAACCCTGTTAAGTTAAGGGATTAGATTAATGCCACTTATTTTAAGTAATTTGCAACTCCTATTGAAAAGGTAGAAATCAAAACATCTGATATATATTAAATATATAGATAGGGATGTAACCTCTAGCTACATATATAGTATTTATACTGAATAAATAAAGGAAACGTGCTACCAATGAATCATCTCAGGCTAAAATATGCGCAAACCCACAACTGATATAAACAATCTTATCATGTAAGCATCGAGATAATAGTCAAAAAATATTGTCTTACATCTGTTCCTCAATCGTTTTTTGATAAAAGAACGAGGCCTATTGCACCTTTGCCAATGGTTCAACATGAATTGACAGGAATGGAAGCGTAAGAGTATTCAAAGCAAAATTCGCAGTACAAACCTTGACCAGAATTGATATAGGATGAACATTCGGTTAAAGGGCAACAAACAAATTACAAAATGTACAACTTAATATGACACACTTTTCACACTGGCTTCCTCCATAAACTGAAATTACAGTACAGACATGTGTCACATAGCTGATCGATACAGCCACGCACTACTCATAAGTCATGACATACCGGACTAAGCAAGATTCTCTGTAGTGTCAAAAAACTAAAAACAGTGGCTAAAGAGATTTAGAGCAAACAAACATTGAAATTTTATTTGGCACAGCACGACACAACAGCACATTGACAGAAACGTGTTATGATAACTTGTTGCCACGCTGTGCTCTGGGAAGCACATGCTGCCTAGCGACAAGGTACTCTAGCACAGCATAAAAGGGGAAGAGCGAAATGGCTGGAGGTCACTCAACGTAAGAGCCAAACAAAGAAGAACAGGGGCCCAACACAGTGCAGGGCCAGTAGCAATTAAAACTTTTTGAGGCACGATATCAGATTGGAGAAAATAGTTTATGTCGCAAGCAAAGAGTGACAGAAGAGACTCGAGAAATTGAGACAGCTGAAATGGTGGTAAGTCTAAGGCCACGGCAGAGCTGATACAGTTCGGTATTGCGTATTGGAGTGAGATTGAATATGTTGAGGGCCTAAGGTGCTTGCCAATTTAATACGAGTAATGCTGGAATCAAACATATAAGACATCAAACACGATCCAAATGTAGCACATTAACATTTTAAACGATCGATCTAAACCGTTCAATACGATCTCTATATTAAAATATCTTTGATAATCAAATTTTATATTTTTCATATTTTGTAACTATTTTTTTCGAATTTTCAAAATTGAAGAATTAAAAAACTTTTAAATTGAGCATATTGAAAAAATCCAAAAAAAATAGTAAACAAATTTTGAAAAATATAAAATTTGATCTCCATGAAGATTTTATAACACAGAAAAATTTGAACAGTTTGAATCGGCCATTCCAATTTTAAAAATTAAAATTTCATCGCATTGGACAAATGTACGTCCTGTATGTTTGACAATAGCAACTCCCATTTAATATACCAAGTGCAAAATTCCTCTCAAAACAAAACTTTTGTTGCAAAAGAAAATTTAAAACTAGCATCGAGTTACAAAAGATATCAACCTCAGCAGGATCTAATTTGCCACAAAACACCATCAGACAGCCATCAAAGTACATTACGATAATAAACAAAACCACTAATAATTCTTAGTACTCCAAAAAGATGGAAACAATGTCACAGATAACCAAAAAAACAGAAGTTCAGATTTCAAAAAAACTATCTTAAGATTTAGGTACTGGTGCTAAATTGTACTTGCCTTCACTTCTTCCCTTTCTTTGGTGCCCTACAAAATATAAAATAAAAAAAAGGAACACAACATGAGAAATCAGTTAATTCACAATCAACATTACATAATGCGATAACAGGACCAATTGGCCGCAATGGATAATAGACTCACTCTGCAGTTTGAGGTGCTGCTACTGGTGCAGCTGGCTTCTCACCTGGGCCCTGTTTTACAAAAGAATCATGGAGTTAATATACAAATTTACATGAGATAAACACAGGTACCCGATTAACCATTAAAAATGGTCCACATATGGCTCCAAGCAAACATATTTCAAGTTTTCAACTATGCTGAAAAAACAAGTATTTCCATTTACATTTCTAGGAAATACAGCAGAAACAATACAATGTAGAATAAGATTCAGGGAGCTAATGCTGTTCCAAACACAGGTACCAATTACAATACTATTCCAAACACTATTGCTGGAAGGTAATCAAACCCTATACAACTCCTCAACAAACCAATACAGTACATCACCCAAACAATTCACACTCAGATTCAGACCCATTTCTGTATCTTCTACTTTACACAAACAAATAGACAAACACAAGCATGCACAACAGCTGACAAAGAGGAATATAAAGAAAATAAATAAAATACAGCATTATCAAGAACCTGGGCAAGTCTCTCCTCACGGCGGGCGATCTTACGCTCGCGTGAAGCCTTGGACTTGGCACGCTTGGCCTCAAACTGATCAGAAAGGGTCTTCTCACGGGCCTTCTCAGCCTTGGACTTGTGGATACTCTCCATGAGCACCCTCTTGTTCTTGAATGCATTACCCTTAACTTTCATGTACATGTCATGGTACATGTGCTTGTCAATCTTCTTTGCTTCTCTGTACTTCCTCAGAAGCCTCCTCAACACCCTCATTCTCCTCATCCACAGAATCTTCACTGGCAGACGAGCCTCCCTTGTACCTCTTCTCTTACCTATATTCAAACATCACAATCATCAACACATAGAGATATTAGGATTCAAGTTTTTCATTTGTTTTACTTCAGTATAGGGAAGTATGTTTGCTTTTTGCAGTAGCAATTACCATAGCCAGAGTGACGACCCTTCTGCTTGGCCTCATGGGCTCTCCTGGCGCGAGACCTGGAGTGGATTTTGTTGGGCTTCTTTATGATGAAACCATCCTTCACCAGCTTACGAATGTTCTGGCCTGAAATCAAGCACAAGTAAAAGGTTATCCAAGAGTCGTATATAATCTGACAAATTAAATTTGGTCAAATACACTTAAGTTCCTGATAGCAACACAATTGAAGTATAGAAAACTACAAATCACTCAAACAAGTATCTATAAGCAAATACAAGTTATTATGAGAAGTACTAACATCAAATGTTTACACACCAATCCAGTTATTACACACAAGTTCTCATACACGTATTCCCAATATATATTATCTAATACAATAACGTTAATCTCTAGGTCAATTAGCTTAATCAGTGAGATTTCCTATTTAGAAAGCATGAAAGTTGAAGAATTTACTCTAATCTGTAGACGCATATTATATTCCCATCAAAATGATCAAAACAAATCGGGCACAAAACCTAGCCTAATAACCAGCTCAAATGTTTCCCTTCGTACCTAAATCAGGAAACGAAAGCATAAAGTAGGAAGAAAAGGGAGATGGATAAAGGGAAGAGGGGTTTTACGGGAGTTAGCCATGGAGATCTCGTTGACCTCATTGGGATCGAGCCAGACCTTGCCCTTTCCACACTTGAGCACGCTCGCCGAAAGCCGCTTCTGTAGTTTCAACGACACCATTTTTGCTCTCTCCCTCTCTCTCTCTCTCTCTCGGCCGCCTTTTTGTCGAAGGGTTTGGCGAGTGCGGCGGGGAAGGGAATTTATATTGCGAGTTTGGGATTAGGGTTCTGAGGTTGCAATTTAATAGTTTTTTACACGGGCTGGTCCTTTGGACCCTGTTTTTTTTTTATTTCAGATGGGTTGCGAAAATGTAATGGATGTTTGGGCCTTTAGCCCTTTAAGAAGTTATTGGAAATTGTAGGCTGTGAACGCTTTGGGCCAGACATGGATGCAAAATGCAAACAGTATTTTTAATTTTTTTTTTTTAGAATAACTGAATAAGAGTGTTCTTCCGTAACAGTTCCAACAATACAAGATAGAACATTAGATGAACTAAATGCATGATCGGGATCAGTTTTGTGTCATCAATTGTCAAATTACGTTATTATTTTGAATGATACAAAGTTATAGAATCTATAGAGTACGTTTGGTACAACTTTAATCACCTGGAGTCAGGTGCGGATCTACCACCGGGGCGGGTGGGGCTAGAGCCCCACCTCACGCCGTCGAGCCCTTGGAGCCCCCCTTTAGCCCCAGCTAATTTTTTCTGCCATTGGAGCACTTAAAAGTGGGGCTGAAGACTTAAACAGAGGTTGTCAGACCCACCTAAATATCTTTTCTAGATCCGCCACTGCCTGGAGTCTTAAATAATTTATTAAGAGTACGTTTGATTAAAATTTTTCATGTCTATCAAACTGATATTATGGACGGGACATCCATTAACCATTGAGATTAGATCTAACGCTACAGATATAAGGTTGGCACTCTGTCCAGTGGCGGATATAGAAAAAAATTAAACCTAAGCACACATATAAGACAATTAAACTTAATATTTTTTTATTAAGAAAAGTCATTTATAACATATATAATAGTACTTTATAAAATACATTATTTTTGTAAAATCTGGTCTTTTTTTACTCTTTTATTCTGTATTTATCACCGAAAGGCAAAAAAATGAAAAATCTACTTTTAATTGTGTAATGCAATTAACAATATGTTACATGGCTTCAAAGTTTGAATTCATTGCATAATTGCTTCATTAATAACATCTCTGAATATTTCCTCATATAATTCTAATTTTCTAATATATAATTGGTTCTTGCTCTTGAGTTCCAACTGATGGTGAGATTTTTTTTCCTTTTTGAAAAATGTCTCCATATCTACAACAAATAAATTTAAAAATAAATATCAATTCAATGACTGATTCCACACTATGTGCGTATTCCTATATGTAGAACATTATTAATACATAAGGACCATAAACTTTGTACTGAAATGAATGCATTAAACTTATAACATGACATGAAAATGTTTAATTATTCTTTCAAATAATTACATGAATTTATTGGCTTCAAATGCCACAAACTGTTACAAACTCTATAAATAAAGTACCTATGCATTTGCACCATCAGAAGCTTAAAACGATGCATTTTTGCAAGTAATTAATTGGCAATAACTCAAATCAAATTAAAATTTGACTATAAAGTGGGGTAAATTTTTACAATAGATTTGACCATGTACTCTCGTATAATGTAGACATGAACATTTTATTAAATTGACCATGTACTTTAGTGTGTGTTGCTTCATGCATTAATTTCCAAAATATCCCAAGTCCATACCCATATAACTAAGTCCTCTCTGTGACTCTGTTTCTACGATCCTCGCGGCAGTCTCTGTTGCATTCCATGCGAAGGGAGCCAAGACACGAAACATGAAAAAAAAATTAACTCATGGCCGAGCACAACGTTTTATTTGCCAAGCCTAGGCATAGCGTTAATTAAGCTCAGGCACAGACTCAATTTAAGTCCATGCACAATTCACCATACTACTAAACCAGTTCTTTTTTGAACCAAAAGCTCCCATTGGGAACCAAACTTTTCATTATGGCTGCGTTTGGATGGTGTGGGAATAAAAGGAATAAGGGAAGAAGTATTGAGAAGTGTGTAATTTTATGAAGAGTTTGGATTGTTTATAATAAATTTGAAAGTAAAAAGAAGCTATTCTCTTATTCCTAGGCTCATCCAAACACAACCTATTGTAAGTTTAACATACAAACCAATTTCTGAAAGTAGACCTTAAGGGTTCTCTTTCAAAGTTGAATCTAAGCAAAACACATATTATATCTGGCTACAAAACAAACATACAGATTTACTGAAGGTGCCCTTGAAGGAAAACCACCGCTTACAAACAAGATGGGTTCTCTTTCTTAAAGGGCTGGTCCTTTGGACCCTGTTTTTTTTTTTCAGATGGGTTGTGAAAATGTAATGGATGTTTGGGCCTTTAGCCCTTTAAGAAGTTATTGGAAATTGTAGGCTGTGAACGCTTTGGGCCAGACATGGATGCAAAATGCAAACAGTATTTTTAATTTTTTTTTAGAATAACTATGGCTGCATAACATCTAAAACGACCACGAAAACGGTCGATTTCATTAACCGTTTCGTTTTAAAACGAAATTGATCACCCATTTGCGTTAACCGTTTCGTTTTGGACGAAACGGTCGAAATCACGAAAATACCACGAAAATACACATGGACGAAACTGTTCTAAGCTTTCGTTAACCGTTTCGTTTATAAAACGCAACAAAAAATCTTAACCGTTTTGTTTCGTCCACGAAAATACTACGAAAATACACATGGACGAAACTGTTCTAAGCTTTCGTTAACCGTTTCGTTTATAAAACGCAACAAAAAATCTTAACCGTTTCGTTTCGTTTTGGACAAAACGAAACGAAAGGACGGTCGAAACGGTGACCGTTTTCACCCCTAAGAATAATTGAATAAGAGTGTTCTTCCGTAACATTCCAACAATACAAAATAGAACATTAGGATGAACTAAATGCATGATCGGGATCAGTTTTGTGTCATCTGATCGAGGGTGTGAATCAAGATCAAACAAATAAATCTTGTACTCGACTAGTCGTTCGTAGTAGAGTAAAGGTGTCGAACCCACAGAGATAGATATGAGTATTATTCTTATTATTTCGTTAAATCTAGACAATAAAAATTGAGAAAAGAATCGGTGTCTCGAATATAACAAATTAAAGAGAAATAAGGAATGCAATTGCAAGTAATAAAGATTATGCAAACAATTGAAATAAATATTTTTTGGGTTTTCTAACTGTTTGAAATATGATAATAAATGTGTCTTAGGGTTCGATTTCACCTAGATCTGGTCACAGAGTCACATGACTTAGCACTGTCGTATTCAGCCTAGCTAATTCGGTCCGAATTCCGGACCGAATTCCATTGTGTAAATGTTGTGGTTTACTCTTTTGTTGATTTATTCAAACCAAAGGTCCATCTAGCCAAACCTAACTCCCTAACCCTCCACTTTCGCCTATTGGGTACAGTATTTGGAATGGGATCTAGTGTTAAACAACCTTCATCGAGTGCATTGCACCCCCCAACTTTCGTTGTTCGGTAGACTTACTCGAGTTTACCAATGGCTACGAGGTATCTAGTTAGATTTTCGCCTAACTAGAAACATTGACTTTTGGTTATTAATTGATCGACTTTCGCCCTTGACCTACCTCGAAATACTTGTACCGGACTCGGTTATTATAATGTATCGAAGTTCCCAACAAATGCGCCCATACAAATGTCGAGCAACACAAGTAGTAAACGATTCAAACACAAGCAATTTCAATAAAAACCCCAAGAGTAACTAGCTTCGTCAATCAACAAAACAAGCAAACTAAGCAAAACCTAAATCTAGGCTACATCTATCGCTAAAGCAATAAGTTTTTAGCCTAACATACTAATAGAAAACATGCAAATAAAAGTAGTTAAGTCTAAACAAATCATAAATCCAAAAAATAGAGAAAAAGTACTAGAAATACACAAATAGACCAAGTTTTAGGACACAAATCACTGCCAAATGCACAAGAGAGAGTAAGGAATCCGTCGGAGCAGCAAGCCATAGCACTATATCATCTCTACCCCCTGTCCAAGTTGCATGAACCAAGAGAAATTGCCTTAAAACTAGATCCAGATCTGCTGGAGAGAGAAAGGTGGAAAATGGAATGAAAGATGGCTCTCTCCCAAGATGGAAGGCGCCTATATCTTCTGGATCTAGTTTTCCTTGATTTTAGGCGAAAATGGAGGCTTCCAAATGAAGAAATTGCCTTCAGAACGCAGTTAGAACGCCTTCCCTGTATAGCAATTCGGACCGAATTCAGGAGAATTCGGACCTGTTGTCCCTAATTTAAAGGCCTAGAGGGGGGTGAATAGGCACAAAAACAAAGTTCTAAACCGGTATGGTCAATATTTGGTTCAATTCAAACTTGGTCTAATAAAAACAATCAAGACACAAGCAATTCACAATGCAAGGAAAGTAAAGAGAGAAGAAAAGAGGTGACACGCGATATATTACGGAGTTCCGACCCGCTAGGAAGTGCTAGCCTTAGTCGTACGTCTCCGGGAGTTCCGCAACCTCGAAATGGGCGCGCTCCGTTCAATTCCACAACGAACGGGACTACAAATTCGAACCAAATCACCTTGTTACAATCACTCTCAAGGTGGATTGGCCTAACTCAATTAAACAAGCTCAATTACTCAAGGGATTAAGGCTCTAACCAAATTACTCAACAAATCTAGCAATTAATACTAATGGATTGGTTTGCACACTCTAATCTCAATGATTTTGCTAAGTTAATGCTCAAACACAAGAGAGAGTAATATCTAACTGGTTGGAGCTCAAAAGGGAGGAATTTCAAAGGTTTCAAAAGTATCTAAACAGTTCCAAGAGGCCTCATATATATAGAGGGCGCCAACAGCTCCAAAAACCAATCAAGACAGACTCTACCGTTATACAACGCTATATGGCGTTGTACAACGCTGAAATAGCCGTTGAAAAATCAAACGGTCACAGACAATAACGTTGTGAGTTGTCAGAGCGTTGTGTAACGTTGTATAGCGTTGCACAACGCTTCAGCAAAAATACAAAGCAGAAGCTCGACAGTTCCGTTGGAACTTGTCAGAGCGTTGTGTAACGCTTGGTAGCGTTGCACAACGAAGTCAAGAAAAGAATCAAGGCAGAACTGACAAACTCAAACAATATTGTCAGAACGTCATAAGACGCTGACTGGCGTCACACAACGTTGCCGTTGCACAACGCTTTTCAGCGTTGTATGACGCGGACAGAGAGACTGAGCGAAGTCTGAGCGAAGTTTAGGAGCATGACTCAGACTAACGTTGTGCAACGCTGTAGGGCGTCACACAACGTTGTCGTTGCACAACGCTGTCCAGCGTTGTATGACGCGGACAGAACGACTGAGCGAAGTCTGAGCGAAGTTTAGGTGCATGACTCAGACTAATGTTGTGTAACGCTGTAGGGCGTCACACAACATTGTCGTTGCACAACGCTGTCCAGCGTTGTATGACGCGGACAGAAGCTCCAAACAAAGGATTGAGCATTTTACCAGCAAATTGATTGAGATTAGTTTAGAGTTTAATTAAACCTTAACTAAGGATTCTAACTAGTCCAAAGCAATCACTTGAAGCTCCAAACTATGCGCCACACTTGCTTTAATCCATTCTTCAAAAAATCTAGCTATAAAGCACTAAAAAGAAACGTTAGTTTAAGGGTTTCGGTGTTGTTTTGCAAATCGGCAAATCAAGAGAAAATGTTTAACCAACAATCTGCCCTTTTTGCCGAGTTGCAAAACAACACCTAAGGTAAATTTGGGACTTGATACAACAAGGCGGAATACCACAAATTACCTAATTCTCCCCCTTTTTGCAAATAGAGAAAAAAATACCCAAAACGCCCTTGATTATAAACCATAAAGATCATCCCCCTTTCGAAAAGAATTTGGCAACTAAATTCATTTGTTTAGGGGTATCTAACAAGATTTAACGAAGGCGAACAATTATATACCATACATGCATATTAAAAGAAAAAGAACTAATTATGAAAGAAAAAGAAGCCATTTAGCACAATCATAATTCATTGAAACTTAATGCAATCCATACAACAAAACAAAGCCATTTAGTCACCTAAAAAAAACTAGAAATCACAAAAGAGAGACGAAAGGCAAAGAAACTACGAAAATCAAAATAAAGAGAAAAGAGAGGGCTAAGGCTTGGAGATGGTTTCGGCTATGATCACTCCTCATCATCATCACCCTCGCCACTACCGGATCCCCTCTTGAGATGGAGCTTCATCTTTCCCCAAAGGTTGATCATCTCATCCTTGAGATGAGTGATCGAGGCATCAGTCTTGGCTTGGTAAGCGGTCAAATTCTTTTCAATTGTGTTGAACCGCGTACCAATGTGAGTTGTCAAGGCGGCAAATTTGGCATCAAGGTAGGCATGGAAGTCTTGAGGTGCGCCTTGACCCTTCATCTGTCCGCCGGGCACATGCAAGGGTTCATTTCCTATCTCCTCGTATTGATTGACGGTGGCATTTGGTCGGAAGATATAGTTATTGCGGTGGAATGCACCGGGCACAACGGAGTCATTGTCTTGGGCCGTCCATCCGGTACCGATTAGATGTGCCACGAGGTTTTCGGGATGAGCAATGGCATTCTCGGGCACGGGTTCGCCCCAAAGAGGTGTGTCATGAGGGATGCCGCTTTCAATGAGAATGGATTGAATGATGTGGGCATATGGAAAAGAGAAGCGAGGAGAGGTATCGGCCCGTGCCATATGAGCAAGCATGATGAAAGGGAGATTGACCTTTTGATTCATCTCAAGGAGGGAGCAAAGGAGAAACACGGCGAATTACTCCACATTGGTTTTGATGGTGGCCTTGGGAGTGATGATGTTGTTGATGAAGAGAAAAAGAAGGCGATGCAAGGCCGGTAGCTCGGTGGCGGTGAATTGGCGAACGGTATAGTTGCGCCAACAATAGAAGAAACGGTGGTATTCGTCATAAGGAGGTAATTCGCGGGGCCAATTGGCATGAATGTAAATCTCCAAATTATCATTGTCGAGGCCGAGAAGATTGGCCAAGCTTTCCTTGGTGATGGAGATGTGGCGACCGAGGACATAAGAGTTGGCGGTTGGTTGGCCATCGGTCCATGTCAAGGTGAGATTTGCATAGAAGAGCTTGATCAATGACGGGTTGTACGGTTGAGAATGCGTGAGAAGACCCGCCATGTTCCAATATTCAATCCGTTCTTTGATCCAATTCAATTCCCTTGGATTTAAATGGTAGACACCAAACGGGTGCTCAAAGAAAAAGCACTCGGAACACTCGCGATTGACATCACGGTATTGGCAAAAATACATGAAAGAGGCCGAGTCTTTGAAGAGGTAAGTGTTGGAAGAGGAGAGGGTCCAATCCACGGGTACGGGTGGTATATCCATTGGGATCAGTTGGTCGGTTTGAACCGGTGGGTTGGATGAGGAGTCATCCTTGGGGTTGCGCTTGGACCGTTTGTTGGTGGCGGTTTTTGGTGCCATGAAGAATTGAGAGAGAGAGGATGAGGTTAAACCTTAAAATTGAAGAGCGGGAGAGGATGAGAAGACCTTGGAGAGCACAAAACCGAAGCCGATCGAAAATCCGACGGTCGGATCGCCGGAATTGACGGTGATGGCGGTGGCTAGGGTTTCGGTAGATTGAGAGATAGAGAGAGAGAGAGTGATTTGAGGGTATGAGGGTGGAGAGGAGAGCGAGGAGAGTTTGTGGGTGGTTTGGATTTGAGTGGAGAGTAAGAGTAGAGAGAGTATTGAGAGAGAGAGTTTGAAGGGGTGTGAGTAGAGAGAAAGAGAGAAAAAAAAGGAGTAGGGGTCGGGTAAGAAAGAGAGAAGAAGATGAAGAGAAAAAGGTGGGGTCGCGTCTGTTAAAATCGCCTCCACCGTTAAGTAACGCCAAAGGGCGTTGTACAACGCAGGAGTCAAAACAACGAAAATTGAGCAGAGACTGACTGCTCCGTTGTACAACGCTGAGTAGCGATGGGTAACGCTACAACTCAGCGTTGTGCAACGTTAAAGGGCGTTGTACAACACTAAAGCCAAACAAATTAAAAAAATAAAACTAAAAATAAAGAAATTAAGCAACGTCTTACAACGATGGACAGCGTTGTACAACGTTAAGTAAAAACAACAGACTGGCGTTGTACAACGGTAAATAGCGTTGTATAACGTTGAACGCGACAGATTTTGAAATTCAGCACAAATTCATTTTAAACTAACGTTACTCTTGCGTTGCACGACGCTGAATGGCGTTGTGTAACGTCAGAGTCAATAGAAAACCAGAAAAATCAGAAAATTATGACCGAAATAGTTAAAAACTTATTTTTCATGGTTTTCAAAAGAAATAATACCAATTTAAACTGAAATGAGCTCCAAACAACAAAGACAACAACATGATATGCATAAATTTAATCTTTGAGTTCAAGCATACCAAGCTTGAACCTAAATTCAAGATGTTGTTGTGTTGGAAGAGGTTTGGTGAAGATATCGGCAATTTGCTCCTTCGTGTCGATGTAGACCAATTCCACATCACCTTTCTCAACATGATCACGGATAAAATGATGTCGTATCTCTATGTGCTTGGTTCTAGAGTGCAATACCGGATTTTTGGATATAAGGATGGCACTAGTATTGTCACACGAGATTGGTACCTTTTGGAAATCTAACTCAAAATCCCTAAGGGTTTGCATCATCCAAAGAAGTTGAGTACAACAACTACCGGCCGCTACATATTCTGCTTCCGCGGTGGAGAGAGCAACCGAAGTTTGCTTGCGACTAGACCAAGATACAAGTGAACCACCAAGAAATTGGCAAGTTCCACTAGTACTTTTGCGGTCCATACGGTCACCGGCAAAATCGACATCGGTATAACCTAACAAGTCTAGTTCGGTTTGTCTACCATACCAAAGACCTAGGTTTTGAGTACCCTTGACGTATCGTAAAATACGTTTTACCGCTTTGTGGTGAGATTCCTTAGGATTGGCTTGTTATCTAGCACATAGACATACGGCATACATAATATCCGGCCTACTAGCCGTGAGATAGAGTAGGCTACCGATCATGCCCCGATAGAGAGTTATGTCTATAGGCTTGCCTTTCTCATCCGCATCGATATTCGCACTTTTGCCCATGGGTGTGTCTAAACTCTTGCTGTCTTCAACACCAAATTTCTTCACTAACTCTTTGGCATATTTGACTTGGTTCACAAAGATACCATCCTTGAGTTGTTTGATTTGAAGCCCCAAGAAGAAAGTGAGTTCTCCCATCATGCTCATCTCAAATTCACTACTCATCAAAGAAGAAAACTCTTGGGCAAGAGTTGCATTAGTGGAGCCAAAGATAATATCATCCACATAAATTTGCACAAGTAGCAAATGGTCATCTATTTTCTTAGTGAAAAGAGTTGTATCCATTTTGGCCCTACTAAAACCATTGTCAAGAAGAAAGGTACAAAGTCTATCATACCAAGCTCTAGGAGCTTGCTTCAAACCATACAAAGCTTTGTGAAGCTTATACACATGGTCCGGATTGAAATGGTCAACAAAACCGGGTGGTTGTTGGACATAAACTTCCTCATCTATCCAACCATTTAGAAAAGCACTCTTGACATCCATTTGGAATAGGGTAAAGCCTTTGTTAGCGGCATAAGCCAAGAGCATTCTAATGGATTCAAGACGAGCAACCGGTGCAAAGGTCTCCTCAAAATCAATACCTTCTTGTTGCTTGAAACCTTGTGCAACCAAACGAGCTTTGTTTCTAACCACAATACCATCCTCACTAAGCTTGTTTCTATAGACCCATTTGGTACCAATTGTTAGAAAGTGTGCTAATTTTCATTTTTTGTGCTAATTACCAATTAATTAACCAAGCAAATCACACACATAAGAGATCTAGTACACAAGCTATTCAAACACACGAGAAAAAGGGATTGGAAGTCTACCTCTCTTGGTATCGCAACCAAGAGGCTCGTTCCAATGCGTTGGTGTCGGTGGCGTGCTCTCCAAGAACCTTCTCGCCGTGCTCCTCGAGTCCACTAAGGAATTAACCACCTTCTCTAATCAATTATGCTAGTAATTGAGAGAATTGTGCCTAATTCCAAAGCTTTCCCTTCTCTTGATTAATTCTCCAATTAATTTAGTGGAAAAGCTTGCTCAACACATGAGCTAGAGGTGGAATAGAGAAGAGAGAAAGAGGGAAAATTTCTGAAATTTTTCTTCCTCTTTGAAGGTGGCGGCCAAGGGAGAAAGGAGAGAGAGAGAGTGGAGGCTTTGGTTTGCTCCCAAAGAACACCCCTTTATATAGGCCACTCAACCTAGCTCTCATCCAAATTTTCATGGACAAATTTGCCCCTTGCCCTAGCCGCACCTACCAACCTCTTGGTTGGGTTGGGCCTCAAGTTTAGTTGAGCCCAATACTCTTCTATTTAATTGCACCTTCCATTAGACATTAAATTAACCAATTAATTTAAAGCCCAATTAGCTCAAATAATTAAATGTGTTGATTATAATTAATTATTAACTATTTAATAATTAATATGGAATTAGTCAATGCATTAAATTATTTCTATATGATCTATTTGACTTAATTAATCATAACGGTCCATAACGGCATACGATTAATTAATCAACTTATCATATTTTGCAAAACCAATTGTTGCAAATAAATAATTAATGCACGTGTGGTTAAACACCTTATTATGTGTGACCCTTTGAGGATTTATGCTATGTTGGACATGGAATTAAATCGCTATTTAATTCCAATAATCATAAGCGGTATCTAGCAACACGTTATGATTCCCAATTCACATAAATAGTGTACTGCTACAATATTTCAATCCTGCATAAGAGAATAATTAGTTTCTCTATTTTGATTCTTATGTCACACGATATCATCGTATAATCCAAGATAGGAATGTGTCATTCTTGCAGATTATACGTTTCTTGATCTAGAGATAATTGTATAAAGTTGCATGCAAACAATCTATCTCCATCAAGGGGCCCAAACAGATATCGTCACTCACTAAGTGAATTAATGAGGGACATACGGTTTTCTTGATGATTAGCTTTTCCCCGCACAATTCAAGAGAACATAAATAAAGTCCGTATAGCAGCCCTTATCGGGAATCAGCGGTAGACGATATTTATTGAACCTATCCTCATGTGGAAAAGATAAACATCTCAAACTTAGAACCAAAATCATTACGAAATAAACAATGACACATAACACAATCCATATGTTTATTTCGATGGGTCAAGTCCTGTGCTATGTTCCATAACATACACATATGCAATTAAGTTGGCAACTCTTTACCTATGATTTGTAGAACTTAATCATCACTTAACTTGCATACTAATCTTATAAGATAATTAATGTTCCTTGTTAATTATCAAGATTATGGACCGTTTAGATTTATTATTGTCATTCTAAAGAATGATCCACAGAGATCTACAATTCAGATCCTCAACCTGAATAATCTGTCAATAATAAACCTAGGAACAGATGATAAATTATCATCCAAAACATAAACTAACAATTAAGTCATTAAATTATTGACTTCTAGGACATAACTCCAACAATCTCCCACTTGGCCTAGAGTCAATCAGTAGTGACTTCTAGCCAACGAAGAGTTGAGAACAATGTCATATATCTACATATATACATGTCTCGGACCTCAAAAGAAATAATACGCTTAAAGCTAGTTACTCATACGTCCACCACGTATGGATGCATAACTGCATCTCGTATACTGCTCAAGGTAGAGGTCATGCTAGAGTGTTCGCTGTGTTCGCGAACCTATCCAAAAATTGTTTGACCCTATATATATATACTACTATATATATGTTCTTGATCATCATCATATGATATCAAGTGATATCGTTATAGATCATATTTGAATCTCCAATGTAACATTGGGTTCTTTAGGAGTAAGTTGTGGTTCGAGATGCAAAGAACCATAATAACTCGACTAAGAACTTGATCCGAAATAAATTTCTTTTATTGCTTCACAAGTTGCTATGTATTTTACTTTGGTGACGGAAACGGTTGTAATATTCCATTTAGAACACTTTCTAAACTTACAACACCACCTTTTAAGCCAAAATATGTAGCTCAATCGTGATTATATCAATCTTTTGAAAAAATTTTTATTGGTGTAACAACTTACACTAGATTTCTTTCATCTCAAGAGATGAAATTTTATATCACTCTTTCTCATAAGGTACTCGAGGATATCCTTGATTATCGTTCAAATGTGTCTCTCTTGTATCCATTTGACAACTGTTTGCCATATCCTTTGGATACTACACATTGGGGCATATGCATAAATATGGCGTACGAAATGAAACTCATAATGAAGGAATGCTTGAACTATTTCATGCACTTTCTCGAATCGAGTTGCAATAGACCGAGTTAAAACACTCAAGTCATGCCATGTGACGTATAGTTAGACATCCTTTCTTGGAGTGTAACTTTCGTGTTTCTAGAACACTTCGTCAATATATGCATATTTGCTCAAACCTATCATCCATCATAATCTATCTTTATAGATTTTGTTTCCTAGGATTAGGTGATTTCGCCCAAGTTCTCATTTGAGAAAGCATTCTCCAAAGAGATCTCGACAATATTCATTTTCTTAATGTTAATGTTATTCCCAATTTAATGAATTGTTATCTTGAACAATACAAGTAATACAATTATGCTCCCACTGAATATCTTGTTTATACAAGATACTTTTGACGAAGTTCAACTCCTTGACTTCCTTGTCAAAACTTTTATTCCAATTTCCACAACACTTGCTTTAATCCATTTATGGATCCTTGAAGCATGCGTATGTTTTTAGCAATACATAAAACCTCGATTTGTGTCAAATGCACAACATCATCCTTCATTCATACGAAGAAGGTGGTTTTATGTGTTTTTCCATATATCAATATATATGAAATACAACTATTGCTAGAATGATCTTTATTGACTTTTACATAGCCACAAGCAAGAGGTTGTGCTTTGTACGTAGTCAACTAGTCATCGACTTAGACATAGCTACAAGCGAGAAGCCGCGCTTTGTACATAGTCGATTTGTTATCCATGTCGATCTTTCCTTTTGAAGATCTAAAACGTTCTTGATGGATTGCTCCTTCATGAACGTCAACCAAGGTCTATACCTTGTTGTTATACATGGATTTTATTTAAAGATCATATGAATTCAAACCATATATGTGGAATCGGATCGTTCCATCGTTTTTCTTGTTTATCAACGGATTCTCATATGCTAAGTTTGAGAATGTCGTGAAGCCAATGCACCAAACGGCTTAGGCAATCAACTCTCGTTGATCTTTTGTAGGACTGGTACTTGAGGTTCATGAACTACTTCCACAATGAATTGTTGAACGAGTTCTTGACTCCTCATATATTCCATGAGTTTCTCGAATCATCATCAACTCGTGATATGGTTGAGTCCTCATTGGAAGGAGCGTACTATTAAACTTCTTTCAAAACAACTTGTGAATGAAGTTTCGCTCAACTCCCACTAAGTACCATGTATGGAGTGACAAGTTTCCCATAAGAGTACTTCTTGTAGTGACGCATAAACTATTTTAATGCTCACTTTACTCCCACTACTTCTTCTTGAGAATTTCAATTCATCAAGACTACATTATGATTAGCAACAACTACTTTGTTCTTATCATATTCGTGGAAGTAGTGCCTTTTAATATAAAGCATCCTACAAATATATAGTGTCTTATTTGGTTTAAGCTTACAAGTCAACAATACTTGAAATAAGCTTCTCAACACCAAATCTTAAGAAGCATTATACTTAGAGATCAAAATCTCGTAAGATATCTTCTTCAATAGACTTCGATGGAACACCATTCAGTGTAAACAATATTGTCCTCAAACATAATTCCCTAATACGAGTCGAATAAGTCAATTTGATTTATTATCGATCGAACTATACAAAATATTGTTCGATACCTCCACTCTTGGACACATTATTCCATAATGTTCCTCATGGAGTGAGTTATGAAACTATTTTCATACTCTTAAGATAATATTTCAAATCATGTGACTTAACTATTTACCATGATTAATTGTAAGACTTCCATTTTTCTTGAAAGGTCTTTTAAACTTCACTCTTGAACTCCTTTGAACTAGTCAAAAAGTTCATACTTATACCTTATCAAATAGATATGTTAATATCTACAATGATCTTTGGTTAAGTAGTAAAGTATCAATAACCTTTCATGGCACAAGTACTTATTGGTCTTTATACATCGATATGTAAAAGTCCTAATCAAGACACTTGTCCTTAAACCTTCGTAGGTTAAAGGCGCTTTTGTCATTTAACAAACATGATTCGCATATCAATCGATTTGAAATCGAATTGAATTACGAGCTCTACGTTACGAAGACTCTCGTAATGCGATTCTCGTTTATGTATGTGACTAAGCGGTTATATATAACATTAAAGTCAAATACTTTATGTCAAGTCTTACGTATCCTATTTGTCATTCAAAACTTGCTTATCTATTTCAAGCAAATTCAATCAAGATGCATGAAATCATATAAACAAATTCAGAATAAAAGAACTTGTCTTTTATTAAACATAATCATCCATTTCATCAAATATGAATTGGAGATATTTTTGAGAGGTTTTAGAATTAAGGTATGCAACCTTCAATTCTAAACAAACTCTTAATAAAGATAACTCTACGTGTTCAATGGTAATGACTTAGACGAACAAGTCATTGCCTATACGGAGTTTACTTTACATCTCTCGAACATTCTCTTATTCTTCATTGCTAACACATTTCGTCAAATGCGAGCATATGAACTAGTATCAAGTTACTAGTGTAAATTAGAGATAGTAAGATATTTGAACGACAAATACACTTTAGGATTAGAATATTTCTAATCGTCACAATCATGGTATTTCGGACAACCTTTCAAATGCCTCCCATAAACGGCAAATGAAATATCTCATGTGACGTATGGTCATAAATGAGAGTCTCGAAATTTCAACTCATACCTTGGTGAAGTATTTCTTGAATACTTAACCAATTACCTTTTTCACCAACAAGTGTGCGAAGAAGGTAACATTATATCCTTTATAATTTCAAAGAGATCATATGACAATATCAATAATCCTTGATATCGGAGATCAATATCTCTAGTTATCAATTAGCTACTTAAATCTTTCGATTTGTAAGCCAATGAAACGTTCATGTTTAAAAGAAGAATCTCTTTGTCAACTCATACTCTTTATACTCGATCATAAATGATGGAGTTAATATCTACTTTCTCCAAGAACGCTTTCTTGAGTAAGTGGATGAGAGTGTACGAGTTAAATCTAGTCCATATGAATTCTCTAATTCAAAGGTCTTAGAACTTTCAAATGAGGATATTAGCCACACGCTTTATTGAATAACTTTTCGCTAAAAGTCAATCAATCATCGCGTTGCTACGTTCGGGTAGTTTGAGAAAAGTTTTGGGAATTGACATACTCAAGTTTCTCTTCGCTAAGATCGTGTCTTAGGAATCGGTATTACTTCTTTAAGTGAATACTTTTAGAAACGAGTTTGTTCATTTTCAAAGATTGATCGCAACAAAATTAACAATTTAAACATCTATAACAAAATCAATTTAAGGTCAATTAGTTTATGCAATTGTTTTATTTATAACAAATAAAACTCCCACTACATTCATTTAATGTCCCAAATGTAGTTGGTTTTTCCAAGATCCCGGTTTTCATCAAGTAGAGCCTGCTATGGCACGTCACCCTACTTAATTAGACAAGGTAGGTTCTCCAACCAATCATATCGTTCCATATGATTCTTGGTTTGTGAATATCTAAGTATATTTACAAACTTCGCCCCGATGTCCAAACTCTAGTTGGGTCCATCGAAAAGTAACCTCTCACTATTTGCTCCTTGCAAATCTTAGCTATTTGCACCCCGACTACCGAATTGGCAATCATGACGTCCGCTTGGGCGGACCGCGCCATGAGTGACAATCGGCGTGAAGGGGATAGAGAGAAGGAGGGCGATTTCACTTAATCGAGTTTTAGTTGGGACTATTAATCATATGACACTTGTTTGGTGGTCGTGTAAGCATACACCCATACCTAGCCTATGACAATTCATAGCAATCACAAGCAATCACATATAAGCATCTCATAGTTGTGGGTTTGTATGGCTCCCGCTTGCATTAGTTTCGCCACATCGTCCATGGAGCAAAACTAATCTAATCCTTGTCCCTTCCCACTAAATTCTATAAGGATCTAAATCCTATATAAAATAAAGGTACAAAATACATGTGAAAACATCCTATTCCCATCCTAACCTTAGGGGCATGCAAGCCTCACAAGTTACATCAAAAATTAATCAACAAATTAATTAATTAATGGCACCAAAGGCCGCATTACAAACATTCACACATGCATTCAAATACAACCACAAGGCATTGAGTCTTGAGCCATACTAAACCCACTATCCACCTACAAAACAAAGTTAGCACATACAAGAACTTTGTTTCCAATTAACGATTTTCAAGCATCTTTGCGTATCGTTTGCCATAAGTAAATTCCGTGTACAAATCCTCAATTTTAAACAACAAAACTTGTTTAAATTCATTTAGAAAGTTCTTTCAACATCCCATAACAGAAAGGAGATCAAACAAGGAGTTTTCTAATTAATTTCAACTAGTTTGAATATTTAGAAAAACAGTAATTTATTAAAAAACGTAACTAATGGAATCCAATAAAAGCAAAGGTTTTAGGTCTCCAAAAAATCTCAAATAAATTACTTAAGCTCCTTATCATAGTTGTGATTACCAGTAAAAATTTCAAGAAGAGATCTTACACCATCTGGGAGAATCAAAAATGACAAATCTCTTACAAGTGCACGAAACACCGTTATGAGATTTTCAGCTTATCCTCTCAACCATTTGGTCTGTTAGACCACCTTCTATCCAGTTTTTATATATACAATATACATAGAAAAACTTGTTTAGACTACAGGCTATCCATTCATGAAAAGAAAACAACCAAGTTTAGTTCAATAATATTAAGTTACAGCCTAAACAATCAACAAATTCTGTACTGGGACAGACTGTCAATCGAAAAGTCTTAACCTAATTGAAGGTCCAAAAATCCACGAAAAATTATGAAATTAATTTTTCTGGAATCCTAACTCAAAATAGAACAACTCCATTTAAACAGAATTTTTAAAGGAGTTCTCAGTTGGTACAGTTTATTAGAACAATCGATTTGCTCAACAAACTGGATCTGACAAGATCTTCCTTTTCATACTTGAAAACCCACAAATTAATCCGAGTCATGCAACAAATTTTACATGCTCAGAAAGAGCTTCAAGTCCTCTTTATTTCTAGCCATAGAACACTGGTACTTAT
Organism: Rhynchospora pubera; assembly: GCA_028095005.1. Lineage (NCBI taxonomy): Eukaryota > Viridiplantae > Streptophyta > Magnoliopsida > Poales > Cyperaceae > Rhynchospora > Rhynchospora pubera. The sequence goes on along the minus strand of CM051462.1, from coordinate 152,093,100 downwards.
ATTCAAAATATAAATCTTTCAAGCCATTCAAACAGGACAGTACGAGCAGAAACTGGTTCTGCGCACTGTCGCCATTTTATTCACAGTAAATCCATACTAATTCAGAAAAATGTGAATCTAACGCCAAAAGAATCACAATCCACAGATCTACAACTTTCATGTAGATGGAAAAAACTTCCAGAGAACTTATCAAAGCGAAAAACGCGAAACAACACAGAAAATACCATTTCCAGACAGCAAACAAACGCATCATCTCTACTAATCCGTTAATTAGCCAATTTCTCTTAATTAAGTGTTAAAATAGCTTAAGTACAACCTGGCTCTGATACCACTGTTAGAAAGTGTGCTAATTTTCATTTTTTGTGCTAATTACCAATTAATTAACCAAGCAAATCACACACATAAGAGATCTAGTACACAAGCTATTCAAACACACGAGAAAAAGGGATTGGAAGTCTACCTCTCTTGGTATCGCAACCAAGAGGCTCGTTCCAATGCGTTGGTGTCGGTGGCGTGCTCTCCAAGAACCTTCTCGCCGTGCTCCTCGAGTCCACTAAGGAATTAACCACCTTCTCTAATCAATTATGCTAGTAATTGAGAGAATTGTGCCTAATTCCAAAGCTTTCCCTTCTCTTGATTAATTCTCCAATTAATTTAGTGGAAAAGCTTGCTCAACACATGAGCTAGAGGTGGAATAGAGAAGAGAGAAAGAGGGAAAAATTCTGAAATTTTTCTTCCTCTTTGAAGGTGGCGGCCAAGGGAGAAAGGAGAGAGAGAGAGTGGAGGCTTTGGTTTGCTCCCAAAGAACACCCCTTTATATAGGCCACTCAACCTAGCTCTCATCCAAATTTTCATGGACAAATTTGCCCCTTGCCCTAGCCGCACCTACCAACCTCTTGGTTGGGTTGGGCCTCAAGTTTAGTTGAGCCCAATACTCTTCTATTTAATTGCACCTTCCATTAGACATTAAATTAACCAATTAATTTAAAGCCCAATTAGCTCAAATAATTAAATGTGTTGATTATAATTAATTATTAACTATTTAATAATTAATATGGAATTAGTCAATGCATTAAATTATTTCTATATGATCTATTTGACTTAATTAATCATAACGGTCCATAACGGCATACGATTAATTAATCAACTTATCATATTTTGCAAAACCAATTGTTGCAAATAAATAATTAATGCACGTGTGGTTAAACACCTTATTATGTGTGACCCTTTGAGGATTTATGCTATGTTGGACATGGAATTAAATCGCTATTTAATTCCAATAATCATAAGCGGTATCTAGCAACATGTTATGATTCCCAATTCACATAAATAGTGTACTGCTACAATATTTCAATCCTGCATAAGAGAATAATTAGTTTCTCTATTTTGATTCTTATGTCACACGATATCATCGTATAATCCAAGATAGGAATGTGTCATTCTTGCAGATTATACGTTTCTTGATCTAGAGATAATTGTATAAAGTTGCATGCAAACAATCTATCTCCATCAAGGGGCCCAAACAGATATCGTCACTCACTAAGTGAATTAATGAGGGACATACGGTTTTCTTGATGATTAGCTTTTCCCCGCACAATTCAAGAGAACATAAATAAAGTCCGTATAGCAGCCCTTATCGGGAATCAGCGGTAGACGATATTTATTGAACCTATCCTCATGTGGAAAAGATAAACATCTCAAACTTAGAACCAAAATCATTACGAAATAAACAATGACACATAACACAATCCATATGTTTATTTCGATGGGTCAAGTCCTGTGCTATGTTCCATAACATACACATATGCAATTAAGTTGGCAACTCTTTACCTATGATTTGTAGAACTTAATCATCACTTAACTTGCATACTAATCTTATAAGATAATTAATGTTCCTTGTTAATTATCAAGATTATGGACCGTTTAGATTTATTATTGTCATTCTAAAGAATGATCCACAGAGATCTACAATTCAGATCCTCAACCTGAATAATCTGTCAATAATAAACCTAGGAACATATGATAAATTATCATCCAAAACATAAACTAACAATTAAGTCATTAAATTATTGACTTCTAGGACATAACTCCAACACCAATAACTTGCTTACCCTTTGGTAAGGGTACAAGTTCCCACACTTGATTTCTTTCAAATTGGTTCAACTCTTCTTGCATGGCAACAATCCAATTTGGGTCAACATTGGCCTCTTTGAAGGATTTTGGTTCAAGTTGAGAAACAAAGGCACAATGATCAATAGTTTGGTGCAAACTAGACCTAGTCATAACACCTTCCCTAGGGTCACCTATGACATTAGTAAGAGGATGAGAGAAAACTTCTCTAAGCACTTCGGGAGGCTCATGAACCGGTTGGGGAGACGGTTGAGGTTGAGGATCATCATGAGGCGTTTCATTTTGAGTTGTGTCTAAGATACCCTCCTCATGAGTCTCTCCCCCTATCAAAATGTCATCAACCCGGTTTAAAGGCTCCTCAATGATCACCGGTGGTTGTGCTTGAGGTTGTAACTCGATTTCTTGTGTAGTTTCTTCCACTTGTGTACCTACAATAGAATTACCTTCCTTGGATTCCTCAAGGACTTTTTCATCAAATTTGACATTAATAGACTCAATAACTACTTTTGAGTTTGGCAAATAAACTCTATACGCTTTGCTTGTGTTTGAGTAACCAACAAAAATACCGGGTAAAGACTTGGCATCAAACTTGGTTACTTTAGGAGACTCATCAAGGACAAAACATTTGGAGCCAAATACACGGAAATAGGATATATTAGGAGTATGACCGAACCATAATTCAAAAGGAGTTTTCTTGAGTTGAGAACGAATACATGCACGATTTACTACATGACATGCCGTATTTACCGCTTCGGCCCAAAGAAATTTGGGTACGGCAAATTCATGTAGCATGGTGCGTGCTAATTCTTGTAAGGTACGGTTCTTTCTCTCCACTACACCGTTTTGTTGAGGGGTGCGTGGAGCGGAAAACTCTTGTTTATATCCTTTTTCTATGCACAATTCATCAAATTTAGCATTTTCAAATTCCCTTCCATGGTCACTACGAATTCTAGAGATTTTCAACCCTTTTTCGTTTTCAACCCGATTGCTAAATTTAACAAAATGGTCAAATGCTTCTTCCTTGTGAGCAAGAAAGAACACCCAAGTAAAGCGACTATAGTCATCTACCACCACAAAGACATACTTTTTCTTACTAATACTCAAGACATTGATTGGTCCAAACAAGTCCATATGAAGCAATTGTAAAGGTTGAGAAGTTGAGATGATCTCTTTGGTTTTGAAACTAGACTTGGTTTGCTTGCCTTTCATGCAAGCTTCACACAACCCATTCAAGTCAAGTTTATGTGATGGAAGACCACGGACAAGTTTCAATTTCACAAGTTTCTTAATGGAGTCTAGAGAAACGTGACCAAGTCTTCTATGCCATAACCATGAACCGATAGCTATGGCACTAAAGCATTGTTCACCATTTGTGAAGTGATCAAAGTTCAAATAATAGACATCCTTTTTTCTTTATCCCGTGTAAACAAGAGAATTATCCGAAATTTGATGCACACAACAAGAGGAGTGATCAAACTTCAAATAATACCCCGCATCACATAGTTGGCTCACACTTAAAAGGTTGTAGTTGAGACCATCCACAAGATAAACATTAAAAACCGTTAGATTTTGGTTTCCAACCGAGCCTATACCAATAATAGAGCTCTTCCTAAGATTATTACCAAAAGTAACCTCACCACCATCAAAAGGTTCAAGTGTCTTGAAACAAGATTCATCACCCGTCATGTGATGTGAACAACCACTATCTATGATCCAAGCACTTCTCTTGAATGATGATAACAAACAAACCTACAAGAATACATATTAGTTAGAAACAAACAACTAATATATTATTCTTGTAATCTCTCCCCCTTAAGATTTGACAAGAATACCCTTGGGGAAAGAAGATGGCTAATTAAGCCACACTCGAACCACTTCTACCAATCAAAACGGATGTGGAAGTGACTTTAGGAACCCAAATCATGTTAATTGAACCGGATGTATGATTTGTTTTACTAACTTTGCATTCTAGTGTGACATGACCATTCTTACCACAATAGTTGCAACAAGCACAAGTTGGCTTGTTCACTTGTGAACTTTCTCTAACAAAATGGGTTTCAAAATGACGCCTAAGCTCCATGGCCCTAATCTTTGGATCCTTAGAGAAAGTGTATGATTGAAAGTTTCTCAAATTTTGTTTTCGAAAATTCTTTTTGTTTTGTTGAGAGACTTTTTGATTTCCCCCATTGGTTTGAGGTCTAGTGTGTGTTATATTCCTATTCCCACCATTGTTTTGAAAAGGATGAAAACACCCATCGGGTCCCTTGAAATACAAGTTGCTTGGGCCCCGATTGTTTTGGAAGTTCTTTTGAGGTCTTTGAGACCCATTTCTATTCCTACCAAAACTCTTTTGAGTACCATTTTGAGAACCAACAAAATTCTTTTGTCCTTGCTCGTAAGTGTTCCTACCATTGGTGCTCTTGTGATAAAGTCTCTCATTTTGTGTTGGGCTTGACATGGTTCTTGGTCTAGAAAAGGATTGATTCCTCTTTTTGAAGCCAAGACCCGTTTTGTCGTTGGGTTTTTGTCCCACAAACATTTTATCAAGATTCATCTTGGTGCTATGAGAAACACTAGACGAACTTGAAGCCCTTTCATTTTTCAAAACATTTGTCTCACTCAAAGGAGTTTGACATTTTTCACAAATACTTGGTTTTTCAAAACTTTCAATCATACCCTTACACCTTGTTACCAAAGATTCAAGATCATGCACCTTAGTCGTCAAAAGACTAATTTGCTCTTTTTGACTAGCAATAGTCTTAAGAGACTCATCAAGATAATCATTCAACCTATCAAATTGCAAGTTTGTATCATCATTCAAGCTCAAGTCATTCTCACTATCACAATCGCTATCACTACTAGAGAATGAGTTTAGAAATACCTCATTTGTGACCTTAGGCATTTCAATGGCAATTGTGGATGGTTCCTCTTGGATAGTCGTTGGAGCTTGTGTGAAAGTCGATGTAGAGGATGATGTTTCATCAAGGCTAGCTTTGCTCAATGGATGCACACAGATGTTTCCTCGGTTGAACTCGTTGAAGACCTCCTTCACCAAGTCATCTAGGTCGTCATCCACCGGTATCACCACATCATTCACTTGAGCCACAAGAGCAAGGTTGTCGAAATCGCACTCGGATTCCGAATCGGATTGAGAGGATGAGCTCGAATCGGAATCGTTGTCCCAAGTTGCTTGCATGGCTTTCTCACCCTTTTTCTTGCTCTTGTAGTGTCCCTTTTTGGACTTGAACCGGCCATCACCCCTTCTCTTGCCATCATCTTCCTTGTCCTTCTTCAAGTGCGGGAAGAGCTTGAAGCAAGAGTACATGGTATGACCTTCTTTTTGGCACACGAAGCAAAGAGCTCTTTCGTCATTCTCAAGTCTTTCTTTGTTGAACTTTCCCTCAAAGATCATGATAGCTCGAAACATCTTTGAGAGAACGGCTCCTTGCTTGTCCTCATCAAGGTCGATGATGCCTTTGGCCTTGTCACTTGAGTGGCGGTGTCTCCCTTGGTGGTTGTCATTGTGGCGGTTCTTGGAGGGGGATGCCTTGTTGTCACTTGCCGCCAATGCCACGGTTTTGGGCTCATACTTCAACTCTCCAAGTTGCTTGAGCTTCTCTTCCACGCACCGGTAATGAGTATAGATGATCTCCAGTGTGAGGTTGTTGTGGGACCTTTGTTGTGTCTCAGGAGTCGAGATGAGAGTGTCGAATTGAGGTCTTCCCACCAAAGCCCTAAGCAATCTTCCTATAACACGACTATTAGATAGGGTCTCTCCTATGTTGGTGAATTCATCGAGCAATTGTATAAACCGAGTATACATCTCCTCGATGCATTCACCTTCCCGTATGCGGAAATTATCCAATCTAGACTCTAACTCAAATTGTCGAGAGCTTTTGATTAGAGAATTTCCCTCATAACGGTTCAAGAGAGAAACCCACATTTCATGTGCACTAGTAGAGCTACCAAAAATAGCCGCTATGGACTCATGTACCGAATTTAACAAGACATTCGCGGCATTATCATTCTTGGTCCTAATGGTCATAGAGGCATGGGTTTCTCTACCTTCACTATCAACTATTGGTGTATATGGCTTATCAACAACCTCCCAAAGATCAATCAAGTTGAGGTATACAACCATACATCTCTTCCAATAACGGAAGTTCTTGCAAGTGGAACCAAACTTGTCCGGTTTTTCTATCACCCTAGAAGCCATGAATCGAGGTTATCTACCTAACAAGATGGTCAAAAGATAACCCCTGCTCTGATACCACTCTGTTGTCCCTAATTTAAAGGCCTAGAGGGGGTGAATAGGCACAAAAGCAAAGTTCTAAACCGGTATGGTCAATATTTGGTTCAATTCAAACTTGGTCTAATAAAAACAATCAAGACACAAACAATTCACAATGCAAGGAAAGTAAAGAGAGAAGAAAAGAGGTGACACGCGATATATTACGGAGTTCCGACCCGCTAGGAAGTGCTAGCCTTAGTCGTACGTCTCCGGGAGTTCCGCAACCTCGAAATGGGCGCGCTCCGTTCAATTCCACAACGAACGGGACTACAAATTCGAACCAAATCACCTTGTTACAATCACTCTCAAGGTGGATTGGCCTAACTCAATTAAACAAGCTCAATTACTCAAGGGATTAAGGCTCTAACCAAATCACTCAACAAATCTAGCAATTAATACTAATGGATTGGTTTGCACACTCTAATCTCAATGATTTTGCTAAGTTAATGCTCAAACACAAGAGAGAGTAATATCTAACTGGTTGGAGCTCAAAAGGGAGGAATTTCAAAGGTTTCAAAAGTATCTAAACAGTTCCAAGAGGCCTCATATATATAGAGGGCGCCAACAGCTCCAAAAACCAATCAAGACAGACTCTACCGTTATACAACGCTATATGGCGTTGTACAACGCTGAAATAGCCGTTGAAAAATCAAACGGTCACAGACAATAACGTTGTGAGTTGTCAGAGCGTTGTGTAACGTTGTATAGCGTTGCACAACGCTTCAGCAAAAATCCAAAGCAGAAGCTCGACAGTTCCGTTGGAACTTGTCAGAGCGTTGTGTAACGCTTGGTAGCGTTGCACAACGAAGTCAAGAAAAGAATCAAGGCAGAACTGACAAACTCAAACAATATTGTCAGAACGTCATAAGACGCTGACTGGCGTCACACAAAGTTGCCGTTGCACAACGCTTTTCAGCGTTGTATGACGCGGACAGAGAGACTGAGCGAAGTCTGAGCGAAGTTTAGGAGCATGACTCAGACTAACGTTGTGCAACGCTGTAGGGCGTCACACAACGTTGTCGTTGCACAACGCTGTCCGGCGTTGTATGACGCGGACAGAACGACTGAGCGAAGTCTGAGCGAAGTTTAGGTGCATGACTCAGACTAACGTTGTGTAACGCTGTAGGGCGTCACACAACGTTGTCGTTGCACAACGCTGTCCAGCGTTGTATGACGCGGACAGAAGCTCCAAACAAAGGATTGAGCATTTTACCAGCAAATTGATTGAGATTAGTTTAGAGTTTAATTAAACCTTAACTAAGGATTCTAACTAGTCCAAAGTAATCTCTTGAAGCTCCAAACTATGCGCCACACTTGCTTTAATCCATTCTTCAAAAAATCTAGCTATAAAGCACTAAAAAGAAATGTTAGTTTAAGGGTTTCGGTGTTGTTTTGCAAATCGGCAAATCAAGAGAAAATGTTTAACCAACAGGACCGAATTAGTGTCACTGGAATTTCAGAAGAGTTGTATGTGCAGGAATTCAGACCGAATTAGTGTCACTGGAATTTCAGAAGAGTTGTATGTGCAGGAATTCGGACCGAATTCAGGAGAATTCGGGCCGAATTCAGGAGAATTCGGGCCGAATTCAGGAGAATTCGGGCCGAATTGCAGAGTCTGGCTGAGAATTGTCTTGATTCGTGCGGGGTTGCTTCATTGGACTGAGTCGGGGCTTGGTCTAGGCTAGGTATGAGTCATCGAGCATCTTAATTGCTGTTTTCCTTGCTAATTTCCTCGGATTCCTACAAATAAGACAAAGTGCAAAAGACAATGCCAAATCTGGTAAAGAAAGGCAAAAACAACAATAAATCAGAGTTTTAATCACGATTTCGATTGTAAAATCTGGTCAAAATAACAATATAAAAATGAGATATCATCATCAATTGTCAAATTACGTTATTATTTTGAGTGATACATCCATTAACCATTGAGATTAGATCCAACGCTACAGATATAAGGTTGGCACTCTGTCCAGTGGCGGATATAGAAAAAAAATTAAACCTAAGCACACATATAATACAATTAAACTTAATCTTTTTTATTAAGAAAAGTCATTTATAACATATATAATAGTACTTTATAAAATACATTATTTTTGTAAAATCTGATCTTTTTTTACTCTTTTCTTCTGTATTTATCACCGAAAGGCAAAAAAAATGAAAAATCTACTTTTAATTTTGTAATGCAATTAACAATATGTTACATGGCTTCAAAGTTTGAATTCATTGCATAATTGCTTCATTAATAACATCTCTGAATATTTCATCATAATACTAATTCTAATTTTCTAATATATAATTGGTTCTTGCTCTTGAGTTCTAACTGATGGTGAGATTTTTTTTCTTTTTAAAAATATCTCCATATCTACAACAAATAAATTTAAAAATAAATATCAATTCAATGACTGATTCCACACTATGTGCGTATTCCTATATATAGAACATTATTAATACATAAGGACCATAAACTTTGTACTGAAATAAATGCATTAAACTTATAACATGACATGAGAATGTTTAATTATTCTTTCAAATAATTACATGAATTTATTGGCTTCAAATGCCACAAACTGTTACAAACTCTATAAATAAAGTATCTATGCATTTGCACCATCAGAAGCTTAAAACGATGCATTTTTGCAAGTAATTAATTGGCAATAACTCAAATCAAATTAAAATTTGACTATAAAGTAGGGTAAATTTTTACAATAGATTTGACCATGTACTCTTGTAGAATGTAGACATGAACATTTTATTAAATTGACCATGTACTTTAGTGTGTGTTGCTTCATGCATTAATTTCCAAAACATCCCAAGTCTATACCCATATAACTAAGTCCTCTCTGTGACTCTGTTTCTACGATCCTCGCGGCAGTCTCTGTTGCATTCCATGCGAAGGGAGCCAAGACACGAAACATGAAAAAAAAATTAACTCATGGCCGAGCACAACGTTTTATTTGCCAAGCCTAGGCATAGCGTTAATTAAGCTCAGGCACATACTCAATTTAAGTCCATGCACAATTCACCATACTACTAAACCAGTTATTTTTTTAACCAAAAGCTCCCCTTGGGAACCAAACTTTTCATTATGGTTGTGTTTGGATGATGTGGGAATAAAAGAAATAAGGGAAGAAGTATTGAGAAGTGTGTAATTTTATAAAGAGTTTGGATTGTTTATAATAAATTTAGAAGTAAGAAGAAGCTATTCCCTTATTTCTAGGCTCATCCAAACACAACATATAGTAAGTTTAACATACAAACCAATTTCTGAAAGTAGACCTTAAGGGTTCTCTTTCAAAGTCGAGTCTAAGCAAAACACATATTATATCTTGCTACAAAACAAACATACAAATTTATTGAATGTGCCCTTGAAGGAAAACCACCGCTTACAAACAAGGACAATAGGAGTAAAGAAAGCAACAACAATAGCTATATGGAAGAGGTGTCATCAGTGGAGCCTGTTTCATTGCTCTTCTTTGCTGTCTCTTGCTTCCTTGTCAAGTCCATAAAATTTTTTTTTTATATCTGTTTTCAAACCAGTCCAGTTAGTAACTACTAAACTAGTTCTTGATTTTCAAAAAACAAATCTAGACACGTGCCTAAACCTGCCCCTGACCCTGCCAACCTTAAAAGATTGGCACTCTGAAAGATTGACCGAGGATGTGATTCCCAATATAATACGACCTATCATTTTCATAGTGATATATTCAAATTTCAAAATAATAATATAATAACTTCTCAGTGACATAATAAAACTAATTCAAACAACACGAAACAAATTTTCATTGTTTTTATAGCGTCAAAAATTTGTAGATATTTTTCGATGGCGTATATGAAATTTTAAATTTCTCCAATAATAATAACGTAAACAAAAATACCCTGAAAAAATCACATCCTAATAATATTGTCACGCTAATTATGACGGGAGAGACGTGATTATAAAAACTGGTCCACCGACCCATTTGAACGGAACCGCTGGCATTTGGCGAATCTGAACGATGTGTTTTGTTTCAACATTCAAAAAAGATATGCAGGGTCCTTAGAAACAAAGAAACAAAAAGAAAACACAAAGCCACAAGTCTTTCTTTCTCTTTCACAAATCACAACTCAGACCAGAGAGGCCCCTTTGCCTTTGCTTTTTATGCCGTTTCCAGCCTTCCAATCTTCCACCCCCCAACGATCTCTTCTTTCTTCGTCGACTCACTAATTATTTAATTAAATTAAAAAGGGAAAAACAAAACCAAATTACCTATCAATTTAGACCAACGATTCAACAATCTCTCCAGTTCTAACAACCCAATTGAAATTAAAAGGAGAAGAGAAGGAGAAAGGAAGAGAAAGAGAATCCTACATGACCTCCGATCAGATCTCCGGCGGCGGCGAAGGGAGCAATAGTCGCTACGTCAAGATGCAATCTGAGCCGTCCATGCCCATCGCGTCGCCAAGGTCGTTCCGTACGCAGAGCATGGAGCTCGAGTGTGAGCGGATCTTTGACGAGTTGCCTACAGGCATCGTCGCCTCCGTTTCTCGACCTGACGCTGGAGATATCACACCAATGCTCCTCACTTATACGATTGAATTGGAATACAAACAGGTGATTCAATGCTTTCTTTTTTTCTGATCAATTTCATTCATAAACAATTGAAATTCGGTTCCGTTATAAACTCAATTTATTGCATTCATAAGTGTTGTAAACAAAAGAGTGTCTTGCGTTGTAGTAATTTTACAATTTTAACTCTCCGATTCATACTATGTCAGTGCATAATTATGATGGTACATGTTTTTAAATAGTCCAGAAAGGTTTTAGTAATTTTAAAGTCACTAAAACATAATTACTGGTTTCAGGTTGAAGTAATTAGATGGATTTAGGTGATGGTACATGTTTTTAAATAGTCCAGAAAGGTTTTAGTAACCTTAAAGTCACTAAAACATAATTACTGGTTTCAGATTGAAGTGCTTAGATGGATTTAGGATACGGTCAGTCTATTTATGAATAACTTCTTTGTTTCAGTTCAGATGGACATTGGTGAAGAAGGCATCTCAAATTTTCTATCTGCATTTTGCATTGAAGAGACGTGCGTTCATGGAAGAGCTTCATGAGAAACAAGAGCAGGTATGCTTCCTTTATTTTACACAGTTATGACAATTATCATGAGGTGATTGCTTCCTAACTTATTATAGTGTCTTTGTACAAAAGGTGAAAGAATGGATTCAAAATCTAGGGTTTGGAGACCATATACCATTTGTGCATGATGACGATGAACCTGACGATGAGCCAATGCATATGCAACATGATGACAGCAGCTCTGTCAGAAATAGGTAACTCGTGAACTAATATTATTTCTCTAATGCTTGCTAGTTGACAATATATTGAAATTATGTTCTTATTATTATTTGCCAGAAACGTCCCTTCGAGTGCTGCATTGCCAATGATCAAACCAGCACTTGGGAGACAGCATTCCATCTCCGACAGGGCTAAAGTCGCTATGCAAGGGTACTTGAACCATTTCTTGGGGAATTTGGATATTGTCAACTCCCGTGAGGTATAGACCTTTTTCGTGGTTTAAATCTTATGATAATTACAGTGTTAACAGCAGTTACATGTCACTTGGTTCTACTATTGCAGCACCAACCTGGTGATTTTGAATTCTTTTTTTCTTTTTCATTTTCTTACTCAGGCAGCATTTCTCATTCATAGTTTGAACGCTTATGCTATTATTACTACTACTTATCTGCCCTGGAACATCCAAAATTGCATTTCTATGAATGACTGCCAACATAATCTTATGTTTGCTACTCACACTCAACATGTTTCGGAAGCAAGCAACAACTTGCCAAATTATTAGGAATGAACTTGTTATTTATAGAACTTATTTGAGATAGAATGAAATGTCATGGGTAAATTTGGTAATTTATTGCTTAACATTAGACTGCCAACATTTCTTATGTTTGCTATTCTCACTCAACATGTTTTGGAAGTAAGTACAAGTACAACTCACCAAATTATTGGGACCTTCTGAAGATGCAATGAACTTGTTGTTTATAGAACTTATTTGATATAATATGAAATGTCGTGGGTAAATTTGGTAATTTATTGCTTAACTCAGATGGTCAACAAATGTTTTCTGCCTTTTGCCATTACCTCGAATATGTATCTGTTTATTATTGACCGGTACTGTTTTGTATGCTTAACACTTCGGATGATTGATTCACAATCTTCATATTGGCATTTACGTTGTGAAATTTATTTTAACAATGTCTTTTTTATTGCAATAAAAGGTTTGCAGGTTCTTGGAGGTGTCTAGGTTGTCATTTCTGCCAGAGTATGGACTTAAGCTAAAAGAAGATTATGTAAATGTGAGGCATTTACCAAAAATCCAACATGACCGGGCCAAGGACTCCTGTGCCGGCAGTTGTTTCTTCTGTTGCAAAAGCAGCTGGCAAAAGGTGGCTTTAGAAGATTCATTAATGTATTATAGTTGATTTGTGCTTAACTTAATTTAACCATGTTTATAGGTTTGGGCTGTGTTGAAGCCAGGATTCCTGGCTTTACTAGATGATCCATTCGATGCAAAACTATTGGATATAATATTATTTGATGTGTTGCCTTCTTCTGATGGAAATGGAGAGGGCCGTGTAGTCCTTGCAAAAGAGACCAAGGAAAGGAACCCCCTGCACTCTGGTTTTCAGGTCTCTCTCTCTCTCTCTCTCTCACACACACACACACACACACACACACACACACACATACAAATGACACACATGATACTAGATATTGTCATTGAAGTTAATAGTGGAACATACTGTTTTGTATTTACATTTTGTGATGTCTGGTCAATGAGAAACCAGAAACTTAGAAATACAGTATATGTGATATTGCAAAACCAAAATACTGGCGTTAGTATCTTTTCTTTTTGTTTTCTTAAATTTTTTTTAGTTCCAACAATACTAGTATCTTTCCTTACTCATATAGCAAGCATCATAACAATTAATAACAATGATTTATTTATATATTTTTTTGTGGGGACGGGGCACTGTTTCCACCAGGAGATAATATGTGCCACAAACTGGTAGACTAATTGTGTAATATCTTTTCTTAAATATAATTATTGTGAAATTTCCTGATTCTTTTGCTGTGATGTCAAAATCGAAAAGATATCATGTGGAAGCCGCACTGTAAAGATGAGGCTGAGGAGTAATTCGAAGGTAAAAGGCTGGGTTGCAGCCATAAATGATGCTGGTTTACGGCCTCCAGAGGGGTGGTGCTACGCCCACCGATTTGGCTCCTTTGCACCACCTAGGGGTCTCACTGATGATGGTACCGAGGCGCAGTGGTTCGTGGACGGTGAAGCTGCTTTCGCCGCCATTGCTTCTTCCATAGAGGAAGCTAAATCAGAGGTTTATTTTTTCCTCCCCCCCCCCCCCCCCCCCCAAGCAGCAAAGTGCCAATTGGCTTTTAGTAATCTGCTGAAAATCGACTTAAAAGACAAAAATGTGCTGAAATTTAATTAAAATTTAGTTATGGAACATCTAAATATGATCAGATAAGCTATATTTTTTTTTAAAGAAAAAAATAAAATGAAAAACCCAAAGTGTGTTTGATTACTTACTGTACCATGGTTCCATTCTTTATGAACAACAGACTTAAGTTGAAAACTAATGAGATGGTTATTAGACAATGCACCTGCCAATGGCCCCGGTATAGTAGGACCTGAATATTGAGTTTTACAAATCAAGGAAAAAAGTGTAGTTGTTATGACCAGGCACATGGTACCTGTTTCTTTGTTTAAATTATGGAGTTGAAGATTAAGATAAAACCATTTAACCAATATTTTGCATGTGGTTTCAACTGAACTTTACTATTATTTTTGGTTAGGCAAGTTTGGCCATTTCAGACATTCTTTTGCTATTATGATTGAAAACCATGTCTAATTGACCAAATTGACCAGACAATTAAAAATATAGATAAATGTTATTTTGATACACAGTAGGAATTATAAAATGCTTTATTTGAGCTCCATAACTTATTAATTATATTGAAGAGGAGGGTTCAAATGCCTCCTTTTTTGTGCTTTTAACTTCAGTGATTTATAATTTAAATCTCAAATGTCAAAATAAAACCAATAAACATTTAAAAAAATTATGGCATTTGGATATCATTTTCATGGCTGTCAAGAGCTTGCAAACATCCAGTGATGTGGATTAATTATGGACGTTGATTTTCAAACTGCAAATTCTCATCAAAATAAAGTGAAAATGCATTAATTTTTTATGTGTATAGAAAAGATAATTTAGATGCCGTCGAGCATGTTTATTTTGTTATTAAGGATCTAGAAAAGGGGAAAATGGAAGCATTTGAACCCTCTAGATTGAAACCTTCTTAGGTATTTCATGCTTAATGATGTTGACGAGTTATGTAAATTATGTCTGAATCTAATTGACTGAATCCGCAGTGTGATAGTAATTATGGTTATTGAAATTGTAAATGTAGATTTTTATTACTGATTGGTGGATGTGCCCAGAATTGTACCTGAGACGACCTTTTCACCTCCATGCATCCTCTCGGTTGGACTATCTTCTAGAAGAAAGAGCTAAACAGGGTGTACAGGTATACCCTCACCCCCCCACCCCCCCCACCCCCCCGCCGCGCGTACATTGTTGAATTCACATTCATATGCGTACATGCTAAATAATTTGTATGTGTTTCTCTATCCTGAGTTTACCTGAATGCTGTAATTTTTTTATTCTATTTATGACAGATATACATCCTACTATACAAAGAAGTTACTCTCTATTTGAAGATTAATAGCATTTATAGTAAGAGAAGGCTGCTCAATGCTCATGAGAATATTAGAGTTCTCCGCTATCCTGATCATATCTCAAGTGGGGTGTACCTATGGTGAGGGACTAATATCTTCATAAGAATCATAACACATGCATTCTTAGAATCTTGTGATTAATGATGTTCTGGATCTTACTGGCTTTTTATTGTCTTGTTTCTCAATCAAGGTCCCACCACGAGAAAATTGTGATAGTAGACAACCAAATTTCCTTTATTGGAGGGTTAGATTTGTGTTTTGGCCGGTATGATAGTCCTGAGCATAAGGTGGGTGATTTTCCGCCGTTCATATGGCCAGGAAAGGATTACTACAATCCAAGGTATTGTTACTATTTTATTTATTTATCCTTTTATATTGAAACGCAGCAAGATACAAGATTACCCTCCCTGGTTGTATAGTTTGGTACAGTGTAACAGACTCATTTGATGAATTTAAAAAAGTGCAACAACTACATTTGAACTAAGATTTGACAGTGGATCAAGACAACTCTTCTCAGGCCTACATGTTTCTTCTATGACTCCAGTAAAGCTTTGATATCTCATATCAAATTGGGATCAGAACCATGTCTGCAAAAAGACTCGATGAAATCTGACTATGATAGTTTCAGCATTGGTCCATGATTGGATTGTTGTACTTTTTTCTAGGCACAAAAGTATAATTTTAGTCAAGTTCCTGACTTGCTGCCCAATATTTTAGGGAATCTGAGCCAAATTCCTGGGAAGACACTATGAAAGATGCACTGGATAGAGAAAGATATCCCCGCATGCCATGGCATGATGTCCAGTGTGCTTTGTGGGGCGCTCCTTGCCGTGATTTAGCCAGGCATTTTGTTCAGCGCTGGAACCATGCAAAGGTATTACTTTCTTTACGGGGACACATGCTCGATTTTAGTAGATTACACTGATGAAAATAAACTGTTGCAGATTTTGGGAATAGTACGGTAGGTCTGTAGTGCCAATTATGGTGGATTTTCTGTGATTTTGTGGTGGGAATCGGGATAAAGAAGAAAAAAAAAGTAAAGAAACATTACAAAGGTGAATTCTCGTGATCAATACAGAGTTGCATGTGAAATTGTATAATTAAATAAATAAAATGATATCTATGCATGTTTTTACAAATCCCGAGGTATCATGTTTATATCTGGAAATGAAAAGAATTATTTCTACCCTGATAAAACATAGAGGAAGTCATTTTGCCTGTACAAAACAAAAAATTAAGTGTTAGTCATGCCCCTTCAGCCTTTATGTCAATGTATTTTCCTCAACATAATTGATGGTGTGAGAGAATACTTGTGGGTATTTTGAACACAGGGTTTATGTGACAGTCCAGGACTCTTGGGTTGAATGGAGTACCATTAATTCGCCCGCTCTAAACTATAATTTTGTGGATGTGTGAAGGCATTTAGGAATCATTTTTTTATTATTTGTTTACTAATTACTTTTCAGAGGAACAAAGCTCCAAATGAGCCAACCATTCCCTTATTGATGCCTCAGCAGCATATGATTACCGGAAATAACTCCATTGCTTCTGATGAAATATATTCACAAGATGACATTCATGCACCACTGTTATCAACAAAAAGTTCAGAAATGAACAGGGTTGAAATTGACCTTGGTTCTTTGGCTCGAGCAAACACTAGAAACCGAAAGAATAGAGGTGAAAATTCGGACCAAGATTTACAGATGCATGCTTTTGTGGATGAAATGAGAGATAAGTCTCAGCCTTTATCGGGGAAAAAATTGCATGCAAGTGTAAATACTGAGATCGAAAAAGGAGAAAGGGAATGGTGGGAGATACAAGAGAGAGGATACCAGGTTGACTCTTTTGAAGAGAGCAGTCAAGTGGGGCCCAGGACTTCATGCCATTGCCAGGTGAAGTGAACTTAAGACTTAAGTTTAGTTTCTGGTGCCTATCTGATACTATACCAGCTGGTTTTACTGTGGCTTAAGCACATCTCAATGCCAGGGCGGACAAGCTCAATGCCTAAATCTAATAATCTAATGCTTTGTCTATATGTATAACATGACAAGATGCCATCTCCATTGCAGATTCTAAGAAGTGTCAGTCAGTGGTCGGCTGGTACCAGTCAAACTGAAGAGAGTATTCACAATGCTTATTGTACCCTAATTGATAAAGCAGAGCATTTTGTATATATCGAGGTGACAACTGGTTTCTGTCCATGTGTAATTTTATGAGAATTTCAAGCTTAACTGAAGTGCCTATGGGTAATTATGTATGCTAATTTTTACAACTGTTTTTCTGCTGTGTTCTTTCTTTTTTTTTCCAGAACCAATTCTTTGTGTCAGGCCTTTCAGGAGACAGCATAATTAAAAACCGTGTTCTAGAGGCACTTTACCGACGTATCCTTCGGGCAGTAAATGAGAACAAGTGTTTTAGGGTTATAATCGTCATTCCCCTCTTACCTGGTTTCCAGGTATAACTTTTCTTGTATACCTTCTTCACCTTTTTTTTTAGTTTTCTATTAGTGAAATGCAAATAGTTCATAACATCTGCAACAGCACCCAAACGTTTCTCATATTTGCAGATACCAATCAATATTTTGAGACACTTACAACCTGAAGCTGACCATTAGATTTGACTAATGGAAAATGTTTATTCTTTTGATGGTAATATATGGGCTCCACCCCTGTTTGCTCTTTTTGTTTTATTAAAATAAGCCAGGCAGATTCAACTTGAATGTCAGGTTATATGAACTAGTTATAGGATAATTTCTACAGTTCGTTGGAAACAATTAGCTCAATTGAGTCATGTCTCTTGGTTTTGAGTGGTTGAGATGTCTTCTGCAACCCTTATATGTTGGGTAATATTCAAATACAACAACTTAGTAGTTTTATTGAATAAATGATCCTTTCCCTACATATTTTAGCTTTGGTATTAAATATTAATCTTACAATTGATGTACTAAATAGGGAGGCATTGATGATGGTGGGGCTGCATCTGTTAGGGCAATTATGCACTGGCAGTATCGCACTATTTGTAGAGGCCCAAGCTCCATATTACAGAACTTATATAATGTAGTTGGCCCAAAAGCACATGAGTATTTATCATTTTATGGGCTCAGAACTTACGGCCGACTTTACGATAAAGGCCCTTTGGTCACAAATCAGGTATACACTTAAAAGGCACCCTTCTTTACTAGAAGAAATGAAATCTTGACTTTTGTTATATCTAACTATTTTGCTTTCCTCCAGATATACGTGCATAGCAAATTGATGATAATTGATGATCGCATTGCATTGATTGGTTCAGCTAATATTAATGATAGAAGCTTACTTGGATCACGTGATTCAGAGGTATCCTTTCTTTTCTTTTTTTTTTCCTTTTACTTTTTTGCCTCATTAAAGGAATCACCACTAGTAAACTTAATGGAGGCACTTTCTGCTTCAATGTAATAATATTGTCGGCATTAGAACATCTCTGTAGCAGACATATCCTCTGTCTTTGGTATTGTACCCCTCCTCATAGGTTTCTTTATTAGTAATGAACTTTTGTTCAGCTGGTTCGAGCCTACAGTGATTTCATTGCCTCCCACTCTTTCTTGTTTTGCCTCTAGATAAACCTACGGCTGTACTGTAGCATGGAAACATGCAACGCGACAATATGCACTAATTAATTAGGAACTACAGAAACAAGCACAAAATAAACAAAAATAAATCCTTTTTTTGTGGGCTTGCTCCTCTTTTGTCATTAAGATTGTGTTTGTATTTATGTGTGTAGATTGGTGTCCTAATTGAAGATAAAGATATGTTGACTTCTCGTATGAATGGGAACCTCTATAAAGCCGGGAAGTTTACACATAGCCTTCGCATTTCTCTTTGGGCTGAACATCTTGGCCTTCGTAGGAGTGAGGTTTGTTATTAATTTTCTTTTGGGAGTTTGAACTCTACCTACAAATTATGCCCCTATATATCATGTGAAATTATTTTGTGGTCTCTTAACTCTCAAAAGTTCGCTTGCCTGTTAGTCAAAAACTGAAACAGAAGATATTTTGAACTTTTTGCTGAAATATATATATTTGGTAGCTTGGGTGTGAGATATTTCTGGGTTTTATGGAACTGAATTAACTGGGAAAAGTTTTGAGAATTGCCCTTTGAACCCCTTGGTAGTGTATAACAATTCTCACTTCAATTTTGTTCCAAATTGGTTTACATGGTCCATCAAAAGAAAATTGACTAATGGAACTCAATGCTGGTATTCCAATTATAGTATTGTAATACTAGATCTCGATTCAATTATTGTCCAAGCGGAATCACATTGACCTCATTTCCCAGATGCTGGTATTCCCAAATGTATGCTGCCGTCATATAGTTGAGCTCATTTCTGGTTCACTTCCAAATATTAGAATCACATTCTGGTTTTTGTCAAAGTTGTGAATTGCCCATATTAGGCTTGGAGGGTTATTTTTTTTTATTTTCTCAATATTTGGTGCCTTTAAACTTCATTTGTATAGTTCTTTTTTTTTTTCCTGAACAATGGGCTATGAACAATTGCCCTTTTTTTTATTTTATCTTTAACTCATCTATGCAGACGGAATCCACTGTATCTATAATTGGGTGTTGTTCCAAAGAGATCTCTTATATATTTATTCTTCAACTGATTTTCAGATAGATCAAATCATCGACCCTATTGACCATGCAACATATAAGGATATATGGATGGCTACTGCAAAGGTGAACTTCCATTTTTCTTGTTGCTACTTACACTAAAAACAGGAACACCAACCCAAAAAATAAATAAATATATGGACTGGTAATGGCTAAAAGATATTGATCGTTTGAATTTTTCCAGCTTTCATTTAGTTTAACATATACTTTCCTTTTTAACAGACAAATACAATCGTATATCAAGACGTGTTTTCCTGTGTTCCGAATGATCTTATACACACAAGGTACATATTTCTCTATATTTTTTCCTTTAAAACCTTTGGAGTTGGGTGCAGTGCCTCTGGTATAGTTATAGTATCGTTTCAACACCAATGCTATTTAAAACACAGAGCTGCCTTTAGACAAAGCATGGCATACTGGAAGGAGAAAATAGGGCACACAACAATTGACTTGGGAGTAGCGCCAGAGAAGCTGGAAGCCGCTTCTACGACTGGAGAGGGTGGTGGAGTCAATCCAATGGAGAGGTTGAAATTGGTTAAGGGGCATCTTGTCTCTTTTCCCCTGGATTTTATGTGCAAAGAGGATCTAAGGCCGGTTATCATGGAGAGCGAGTATTATGCTTCCCATGTCTTCCACTGAAAATATTTACCCGTTCTTTTTGAGGGTGTTTGTTGTCATTATTATTTAAAAACAAGGTATAAAGAAGAAAATTAACAGAAAGAAATTAAACAATACATTATATAGTCCTCTTTCTTATGTATATTGCACAATGCTAAATTATAGAATTTTTTTAAACCAGAAATTATAGAAATGTTAAATACTTGTTTTATACAGCACAGGTCAGGGGCGCTTTTCGTAGTTTTACTTTTGTTCTTTTTTAAAAGAAAAACGTGGGACTCGTTTGGGGTGAAAACGGACCGTATGTGTATTTATTTATTTATTCGTGTGTAATTTCTATTAACCAAGTACGAATACAAATATGGATAGACTCACACCCTGATCTGAACCAAAATTCTCCGTTGGAATTGGAATTCCGATTCTCGTATCCGTACAATTCCCTGATCGGAACGAAGGAGAAAGCGGAAAGGGATTGGAATTGGTGGGAGTTTTAGACGTTAAAATTCCGTCATCAAATTCTCTCCAAAACAAAAAAATTTGGTGAGATTTCGTCTCCGTGTTCGTGCGTCCCTTCGATCGGAGCAACGGAGAGCCAAGATCAACTCCGTCCAAATCAATTTCGCCCCTCCTTCCTTTCTGATCAGAAGAGAGAATTTGAAAAATCAAATCCACTCCAATCAACTCCGTTGAAATCAAATCCTTCATCTCTCTTCTTCCTTTCCGATCAGAGCCTCAGTATAAATGTAGATTACATGTTATTATTATCCTAAAAAGGATTTGATTTAGATATTAAAGAGATACAAATATATTCAGATGTTCGCATAAAGATTGCACAGACTCAAAATTATTTTATTCCGATTTTCCAAATGTTTTTGATCTAATAACAATGTTTTAAAATTTTGAAAATAATATATAAAATTGAAGAAAGTATAAATTTTGACCTCCAATGAGATTTAAATATTCAAATCACATTGATGATTGAATAGTTTAATTGAAGGTAAAAGATTAAAATTTGATCGAGTAAAATATATTTTGATAACCGTCTGAGTATTATCTTAATCTTCCTAATTAATGTTACAGATTCTCTAAAATATGCATACATGATTATTTTATCGATACACAAAAACTTGTGATTTTTTTAATGAACAGGGGGAAAAAATATTATGATATGTTTAAGGAGCGGCGACTCAAAATTGATGGATAGTCTTCACTCGTAGTCTCGTACAGTATGGCTTGTGAGTTGTCAAATTAGGGCAGTCGTTTAATTTTGGTAAAAGTAGGGCAGTCTTTTAAAATTGAAAAGTAGGGCAGTCGCTTAATTTTGATAATCCAGAGAGAGAGAGAGAGTTGTTGTTACCTGTGAGTTGTCAAATTAGGAGTGGCGCGTGGCAAATTTCACGTCTAAAAGACAATTAGAGTTGTTAATTTAGCGTGATAATTGACTGCTAATCTAATCTAATCTGAAATCTCCCATTCCACGTGTTGAGCTTTGTGATATTCAAGAAGCTTCCAAGTGCAAATTTTCGCACTATTCAAAATGTATGCAACATTTGTATTGTTCATTTTATTTTAACTTGAAGGTCTCGTGTAGTGAATTCGCATTCGATGCAGTGTAGTTTGGAATCTAGACTTCTTTGGACTTGAAACAAAAAATACAAAATTAATTATTCCATCATAAATGAAATCTAAATGCTAAAACAAGAACTTATATAGCTTAAATATCCAAGTGTTTAGCATCTGAATTTGTAAATTGTTTTCTGACCGTACCCTCAAAATTGTAACTATTTAATTTTTTTAAGAGTGAAAACTCAATCAAATGAAGAATTATAATTGATCTAGCAGTAAAGAAAACCGGGCATTGAGTGCGAGTTTTTTTTTTTTTTTAAGAACAAGAATTGAGTGAAAGTTGTGTGTTAAAAATTCACTAGGAGGATCTCTTATTGACATTTAAATTTGAAGATTAAGTTAGGAAATTTGACTTTTATCCTATGATGAAAAAATCATCGATTAACTAGGGTTGTTTCCTGAACTTTACTTTTGGAAAACTATATTTACCGAACAAAAATTTAATTTCCAACTAAGATAATTTTGTATTAAAATCGTCCATTTAATAAATTTTGGACAAAAATTAAATTTTTTTAAAATGTTAACAACATATGTAATACAAAAAACATAAAAAAAATCTTATTTATAAATACAAATATTTTTTTATTTCTTTGTAATTTAAGCACATGTATATTGGAAATGCCTAAACTCTCCATCAAAATAAATAAGGAAAAGATAGAATTGACTAAGTAGAATATAAAAAATAGTGAAGTACGACTAAATTGCATATTTATTGAACTAATGATAAATCCAGCTGAAATATTACTTGCGCTCACCGCAACTGACGGTAAAACAAGTGGCAGCCATTTCAAATTGTCTGTTTCTCATTTAATAGAAAAGTATGTAACGGGTTGACTTATAGGTAGTTATCTAGTCGCTATACAAGCCTCACATTAAACGGCCGCATAATATTTGAACCAAGAAGGAGTGGAGAGTTGGGCATCGGAGAGAATCTTTTCCAGATTGTTGACCGCCCCGTCGCTATTCAAAATAAAACTTTCAAAAGAGTACTACTTTAATAATCGCGGTATATTCAGAAAAAATAATCGCGGTATTTATTTAATTGTAAATATCGCGATACGTCGACATCGCGTCTAGTCCAGTTAGATCGAGTAACCACCATTTTTCGTTGCCCTTTTTGTCAGCTTAGTGAGAGATCCGTGCGAATAAAACAAACCACTTCCTCGTTTGATTGTTTATTTAGCTCACTACAGATCTTCTGTGGCTCAGTTTTCGTGGTTATTTAAGAGGGAGCTCGGGAAAAAACGTGTAAAATGGATTTGCTCAAAAACTAACCAAACATTGATAAAATGTTCAATTACTGCTATGGATGGATTATGTGCTAATTTCATTTGTAAAACATTTTGGCCATCAATGATAGAACTTTATAAATTTTCTCCGCATTTTGCAAAAGCTTAAGCATACATTTTAGTTCTTGTTGGTCAGCATGAATTAAGTTTGCTCTAACTTTAAAATAATGTGAGGTTTTTTTCGTAATAATTTAGTATTTTTACGAACTTGTTAGATTTTGGTATCAGTTTTTTTTTTTTTTTGTTAAATGAGAAAAGAGTGGGGGTGCTCCCCTACTAGTCTCAAAAAAAAAAAAAAACTTTGCTAGCGATTCTGACTTCCTAGTCAAAGATGAAAAATTAAATCTTAATTTCACTCTCGTCAATTGTGTTTATGAATATATACAAAATTAATTTCATTATAATAAGAAAATAAATATATTGGTAATTTCTCGTGTATAAACAAAGGAGTTATCGCTATTTTTTTTTTACATTTTTTATTAATGCAAGGAATATGGATAGTCAAATTCATCAACGGTTTTTTAAAATCTGAAAAAAATATATATATTAAAATCTGATTTGCTACCGTATCTCAATATGAATAACATACTGAGTGTTTCAAAATTATCATTTAAAGCTAATATATCAAAATTCGAATTCTTTACTCGAGCTCATTCATGCAATACATTAGGTTTTAGGCTTTCTAATATTGAAATCTAAAAAAATTGAAAAAAGATAAATGTTATAAAAAAAATGCAAATGTTGTTTTTCTATTGTAGCAGTAGCACAATGCGGAGATCACATTAAGCGGTTCGGGAGATTTGAATACACCAAAATTAAAATTTATTCTTTATACAATGACAACTCATTTTGTAAATAGGAGAAATAATGTTAGTAGTTCAGATGAGAATGTATTGAGTGAATTTTCAATTTCTTTTGTGCTGAGAAAGTTTCTTTTGTTACGTTTTCTTTAATGCTCTTTTGTTAAATGTCATGCCTTTGTTTTAGGAGTTCTTGATTAAATTTTGTTTTATTAGTTTGAATGTTAAAACTACAATTAATTAATAGTGGTATACGTTCTCATGATAAAATTAAAATAGCATTAGAAATAGACAATATATTTTGTTTCGGATTCACATGAACTTGTGTACTAATTTTATTTTAAATATTGAGTTAGGCTGTTTTTCGATCGATCAATGTTGTGGTATAAATGCACTTTTCTCCATAAACAATAAAAAACAGTCTACTATTTGTATGCTATTAGCGATAAAATACATTAGTAAAGTGATTCGTGGAAATAAATGAAAGAGAAAAAAAATAGCCAATGTCATCATTAAATTTTAAAAACCTTTCCCTTCGTGTTTGTAAGTATTGTATAACCCATAAATTTTTATATAAGCAAATAAAAATAATATAAGTGTATCGTATTTCATACATAGCAAACAGTAAATTTATTTAAATCTTCATTTACAATTACATTCCTAAAAATAGACTAAAATTAAAATCTGACAATGAATTTTTTTTGTCGTCGCACTTAAAATAATCATCATCAGCATCAGTGGGTTGCATTATTATTTTTTTCTGAAAAGGAAAGATGAAGACATCCCCATTTCCATTGCTTTGTGAAAACACCTACCGGATTAGGGGAGGGTATCCTCTGCCAACCTTTTGAGGTTGGGAGAGGGCCAACTCTTGATCCGAGCCGATTGATCTAATCTCGACGGTTAAGATTTTTCGGGCCTATCAATCTCAGTTACATGCACGGGGCTCCCTTAACCGTTGAGATTAGATCTAACGGTTTAGATCGAAAGTTGTCACTCTACCAACCTTAAAAGGTCGGTAGAGGATGTGATTCCCCGGATTAGGGGTTATATACCTTTCGTCTGAGAGAAGCGGAGCAGAGTCGATAATGACTTCCAGTACTTTCCTCCTGTCATGCCTCAACTTTTCTGCGGGCCCCACCACTTCTTTTTTCTAAAGAACGCGTATCTCGACCGTTTCTCTTATCCTATTTCGTAGCGCGATATATCGCGATAATTTGAAACGAATTATGAGAAACGAAAAGTAGGAGTACTATGTGCTTCTTCGAATTAATTACTCGAGAGCCTCGTGAACCGTGCCGCGGAAAGCAACCCCACACTTTTTCAGACTTTCAGCTTTTTGTTTGGTTTCAAAAATTTAGTTCTCTCCATTTAGTCTGGAACTTGAGGTATCCGGTATTTCGTAATATCCGAAAAGTTATCGCGTGCTTAACCTCGTGGCAAAAATCAAATTCGTTAAAAAAAATACGTGTAGTTGTTACTTGTTACTGAGGACTGACATAGATACTTCAAAATCAGCATCCTCAAATATCTTTCGTTTAAATTTTAACCTATTTTGTTGAGTGATGTTAGATTAACGTATTTGGCATTTAGTTCGTTAAACGTGAATAGATTTGGACTTTCGAAATTATTAAGGCAACTCTTAACCCCTCAAATATTTAAAAATTGCCTGTAAGTTAAAATTTTTATTTATTTAAAAATAAAAAAAATCTTTAATCTAACCAGCAAAAGGTGCCCAAATAAGTAGACAAATAAAAAAAATAATATAATGTTAGACAATAAAGATATGCGGTTGAATCTTCCACCGATACATATGGATATCTTTCTAAAAAATAAATTGTTTAAACACCAACTCACTCTTTTCATTCTAACCTTTTACGACCACACATGAGACTAGATCACACAAATCAATGGTCCATTGTTAATGCAAAAATTGTTTACATCCCTTAGCTGCAATTGTTATGATTTTTTTTATGGATACTTTCATAAGTAGTAGTGATAGTGATTAGCTCTTGAACCTCTAACTTTAAAAATCTGAAATGATAGTTATTTTTTTAAATATAAATTTTGTTCTTAAAAAAATTTAATATGAAGATCGTATTGAACAGTTCCAAATTGGCCATTTAAATTTTCTATATATAGTTGAGCCTCAAATCGTGTTAGACGTCAAACACTATTTTTTTGAAAAAAACATATATTCGAGTGTGCTTTATAAATAATCAAAATTAGTATAATTTAAGTATGTATATTGAACGTTCTTTTATTTTTTTTTAATAAAAATTCGTTTGATTCAAACAAATTTTTTTAAAATATGACGTTATGTGTATCTTTTCCCCATTTTTAGTGACAGGTGTATAAATTCTTTCAAGGTGACTGTGATTTGACTATTCTCTAATGTCAAACCGATATTCGGATTCCGACCGATAAAAATTCGATTTGTCACCTCTAACTGTGCTGAGACTTGGAGCTCGACATACGTGATGGTAAATGAATGAGGAGACAAAATAAAAGAATTTTTATGTCGTGACTTTATCTATAAAAGTAGCATGGAATCATTTTTTTTTTAATGATGAAATCTGACGAGAAGAGCTTCATTGTTAGAAAGTTAGAATAAAAATTGTGCTATCCTCGTTGAAAAGATAATACTTTAACTTGCCAAAATGGAGCTGCATCATGCAGCACTTTTAACTTATTAATAAATATACCCAAGAGAACCTTCTTTCTACTGAAAATTCCTTTAAGGGGAAAAGTTAAAAATAAAAAAACATAACAAAGCTATTGATATCTCTTATTTATATATATATTTTAACCATACTTGGCACCAAAATACTACCCAAACCAATGATATTCACTGCACTTTTGCATTATATTTTGCAAGATTGGACACTGTCGTGGAATTTGACTTGTTTTGTAGGAACTTGGTGAATTGAATACAATAATTGCATAAAAGGGTGGATTTTGAAGAATAAAATGATTGAAAGGAGTCCATAGCATTGTAGAGCTCATCCTAAGCTTTCCAACGATCTTTGAATCACCTCAATCGGAGTCCGGATGAAGAAATTATGGTCAAAATACTATCAATGCTCGATTCTGGAATTTTGGTCCGAAATTTGATTTCGGTCCGAAATTTCTTTTATGGAAAGTGATTTTTGGTAATTTTCAAAGAAGGAAGGATCCCCTCTTGCCCTAGCCGCCTCCTGGTCTTTCCTTAGGTGTTTTTAAGTACGAATTTCGACCAGAGACGCATCCCATCTTCCATACAATAATTTCCATCTTTTTCCACCACCGTTCTCACGCCGAAAGGCGTGGGATTCCACCTCTTGTAGCAGAGCACAACCATGGCAGCAAATTTGGAGCGATTCTGGACGCGACAGCGGTAGAACAGATCCAACCACGACTTCGGACGATCGATATCTTGAGTTAGAAGCGATATTTGGTTTATTTGTTCCTTTTCTCTTGATATTTTGATTTGATGGAGTTTGTATCTTATTTTCCTTGCATGTTAGGATAATTAATGATGCCTTAGTAGTAGTTAGTAGATTAGTTTAGTATTTTGTGATGACTTGACTGCTTTATATTATGATATGTGATATGTTTTGTTGAGAATTATATCTTGCTTGGTTAATTTAATTGTTTGTTTGACTGTTTACCTATTGATGAACTGCAGCACCATTAGGACATTAAACTAGAACAAATAATTGATTAGTTAAGTATATGAGGTAAGCCAATCGCTCGAAAGAGGAGGTTAGTTTACGACCGAAAGGTGTAGCTTTTAATGATCCGACAGGACTTTAAATACCTCTAGAAACCCAACTAAATATACTTAAATAGCTAAATCAGAACGAAAATATAGGTTTAGTTGTTTACGTGGTAAAAACCAAGTTCCATACCAAGTTAGAACCAAAATTGCGATAGCTGAGGTTAGGACTTAGGTCTAGTTGTTTAGTAGCCTTCACATAACATTGTGTAAAAATATCAAGTCAAAACAAGAGGTCTAAAGCAAGTTTAGGAACGAAACAACATGGATTTCGGTCTGAAATATGCCTCTGTCTCGATGAAAATTGTAGACAAAGGTGTTTTGGAGCTAAACTAATTGAACGCAAATTCCTAGGACATTTTTGCATTTATTTTTAATCCAGAAAATACCAAAAATAATTTATTTAATTGCACTTTAGATAATTATCTTTTAAAATCATAAAACTCCAAAAATTAATTGTCTAACTTTCGTGAGGAAGTAAAGTCTAGTAATCAGTTGTACCGTCCCTTGGGTTCGACCCTAAAACTTAACTAAAACGACTAGTGAGGTTAGCTCTAGGTTATAAATTTATTTAATATCCTAGGTTAAAACACCTTCATCAGCTATGTCATGAATTCTGTGGAACTATTGGTAGTTAGAATTCATCGAGAATCCATATACAGTCGTTACTTTTATTAAAGTTATGTATTTTTTTATTAATCTTGAATCTTAATTTTGTGGTGAAATATTGATATCAACTTTAAAAGTAGCGATTCAGAAGTAAACATTTGCTGTTAACAAAAGATCTTATCATGAAATGGTATTTAAATGCATCAGTTCCGGGCTTCCGGCCCAAAATCAAGTTCTGAAAGTCAACAGACATTTTTCCCTGTTCTAAAAGTGATGTAATTCCCCATTCCAGTTAGGAATTAAATTTTCATAATGAATTGTCCCTTTAGTTCTGTTCACTGTTCAGCCTGTGATTGGAGTGCATTCCTCTCCAGAAAATAAAATACCCATTGTTGGTTTAGTCATTTAATACAAAAATTTCCTTTTGTAAATTGAACAATTGATGGAGGAAGGTTGGTGACTTGGTTCATATCACGTGATGGGACGTTACTGTCTGTCCTGCAACAAAAAAAAAAATAAAAATAAAATAAAGGGCATAGAAAATTTAATTTCCCAGCTATAACCTTTTACCAACACTCCATGTAGCGAGTGGTTATGATGATTTAATATACTATAAATTCAATAACATGTAATGTTTCTAGATACGCATATCTATCCTGAATATTTCATCAGATCAAATTGGTCTAGATGAGACACAATTAGCTGTCACCACAAAGATTTACAAGTTTTAAGAGAGTGAATTAAGCAAAGTCATGACATAAATGTAACCATGTAAGTGAAGCAAAGTCCATTTTTATCGTTATGGTTCCGTTTGGATCGTATGGAAATAGGAGAAATGCTTTTTCCTAAACATAAATTTATTAACAAACATTTGCTAAAGTGAAGTAATCCAATATCTTCACAAAATTACACACTTTCCAATATTTTCCGTCTAAAAATAGACTATTCCTATTATTCCTAAATAATCCAAACGAAGCCTATAAATATAAACATTTGCGCAAGTGAAAAAATTATTCTATTATCACTGAATCAATTTTTTTTTCCACATATATTGTCATTGGCGAAGCTATGTATAATTTAATGGACCCACTTCGAAAAAAAATACTTGATATTCTATTTATTTGTAATTAAAAAGAAATCTGTAAGAAGTTAGGGACCCATCTCAAAAATTTTAAGGACCAGCTGGATATTTTGTGTTTGATTTGAATTACATAACGACACTTAAAAAATCGAATAGGGACCCGTGTAGCATTTGTTCCTGGTTAATTATTTTCTTCCCTCCTACCCAATTATTTTTATTAAAACAAAACTTAGAATACAATGAAATATTTGGTTGAAAAATTCATAGGAAATTATTGGATTTTTTTGTTGTCTTGATTTTTGAATTATTATCTTAGGCTCCGTTTGGATAGATGTGGGAAGAAGGGAAGAAGTGGGAAGAAGTATTGGGAAGTGTGTAACTTTGTTAAGAGTTTGGATTGTTTATAATAAATTTGGGCTTTATTCCTTCTTCCTTCTTCCAACCCCATCCAAACAAGGCCTTATATATTAAATATATTATTTTAGATTTTCTATTGTTATTATAATATATATTTGATTTCTCATGACTTTTTTATCCAACATTATTTTGGAGTTTTTTATTTAAAAATTATTTTATACTATTTTTATATTAAACGTTGCATCATACATATATTTTCAGTAAAAAAAATTTTACGAATCCTGCTGACACGAAATTTTAGCTTCGCTCCTGTATAGTGTAGTCGAGTCACCTATTTATTGTATGGCTACATTAAAGCATATCGAGTCACCTACTCGTCGGAAAGATGGAAGAAAAAAAGAATGATATTAATTCCACATTTATCATGGCCGCATTAAACTATTATATAATTTAGAGAAAAATTGTCGTCGGCATACCTTGTTATGTGGCCTAAAATAAAACGAGTGGTCAGACAGAGAGAATCCAGACGTGCAATATTAGATATTCATCCCAATTCCCAACGAACGCCACAAACCAAACTCTACAACAGTCAAACATCACAGCAGACTAGAAAATGTCTAAACCCCATCTGGCAAAAGCTAAAAAAAAAGTATAAATAGGATTGAATTTTTCAAAAATTTGCAACTAACAAGGTGTTTTCAATATTTCGAGGTCATATCTACCTATCATGTTGATGGAGACAATTACTTCTCCAATTGTCCTATTAGCCCGGAGATTTTTTTTTTGAACATCTTTTATTTAACGCTTTACGTGATTATAAAACGTATATATTTAATATCTTTTTTCGTCCTAGTTATTTGAGAAATCCAATTTGCACATAAATTAACATGGATCGTGCCAAGATATATGAGTGACGTCAAAATTGTAATTTATAAATTGACGTGAACTTTCTAATGCATTGTTGCAAAAATAGAACAAGGAGGTCGAGCAAATGTTTTATTTTGATTCCACTAAAGCAGTAATAGTGTCAATCACATTATCCAACGTGGGTTCTTGACGAAACAATGTCCACTGATATTTGTGTGATATTACTTTACCGAGCATTGGTTATGTACATATTTAAATTTCTGCCATAATACGAGTAAATTGTAATTTTTCATGTCCACATGATCATCTAAATTATCCAATGTAATTTTTAAATTGAAATCACAATATACTTATCGGGAAATTTTATTTTTTAATTCCTTAAATTATTTTTCAGAATTAAAAAGCTCTCCAATATAATTAAAAAAAACATAAAATGTTTGCATGCCAATTATGTTAAAATTAATCTATATATATGAAATTTAAAGGAGTCGTTACTTGGGCTCTGTATCTCAAATTTGAACTTTGATCGGGGTAATTGCTCAATGCAATCTATGTAGCAAATACTTAAAGGGACGTTTTACAATATGATAGATTAGTGTGACCAAAAGTTAAAATTAGCACTTTTAGACAGTTGTAGGTTAGCAAATTAATTTACTAATCTCGAAGTTAGGCTAATCTCATGCCCTTCGGCAAATTAATTTCAATAGAGTCGCCTATTATAGGATGATTCTATTGAATATTTCAAAAATACCCGTCAGCTATTTTCTTATAATATATATTTTTTTAAAAAAATGGTATTGCTTGGTCGTCCTTTATAAAACTTTTGTGGGCCGTTTGGATCGCTTAGGAATAAGAGGAATAACTTCTTCCTAGACGTAAATTAATTCCTAACCATCCAAACTCTTCACAAAATTATACACTTTCCAATATTTTTCGTCTAAGAATAAGCTATTCCTCTTATTCCTAAGCGATCCAAACGGTCCGTGATTTGCACAAGGAATTGTTGCTACATAAGCCAGCATTTGAACAAGTATGTCCACAATGCCCAGCTAATAAAACAGGCACCACTTTGTACAATTGTACTGACTGGAGGAATTATCTGATATAGTTGTCCTTGTTTTCATACAGGTCCACTTTTGTTCTTTTAACAGAAAACTAAACCCCTGGTCTCCCGAAATTATTTTATACAGGAATTTAGACGCAAAAAATTTTAATAGAAAGAATTATTTATTTATTTTTTTAATAAGAAGAAAGTTCGAACGCGTTTTATAAAAGCGTACAGTCTCTCTCCTTCGTACGCGTTTATAAAACGCGCTCGAAGGCTTCGAACGCGTTTTATAAACGGGTAAGAGGAGAGAGCTTCAGTTACGCCTGAAAAGGCTGGTCAGACTTTCGTACGCGTTTATAAAACGCGTTCGGAGCCTTCGAGCGCGTTTTATAAACGGGTAGGAAGGCGTAAATTTTTCGAAATTGAGTTATTACCATTTTTTTTTCAAAATTAATGTGAAAATTTAAGTTAAATTTATTTTTAAGATTAAGATTAAA
Source organism: Rhynchospora pubera (assembly GCA_028095005.1). Classification (NCBI taxonomy): domain Eukaryota; kingdom Viridiplantae; phylum Streptophyta; class Magnoliopsida; order Poales; family Cyperaceae; genus Rhynchospora; species Rhynchospora pubera. The sequence continues at coordinate 152,060,668 of CM051462.1, read as the reverse complement.
TTTACAATTTTTAAAATATCACATTTAATTTCATATTAATCTTATTTAAAAATGACATTAGAATATTAATTTTGACATTAATATCATTTTGTTTGAATAACTATCAAGAAAGTCACTTAATTTACTGCATCTCTCTTTTTAATGATTAATTTATGATTTTAAAAACTTTTTAGTAGTTTAGAGTGGTTTTTAGGTTTGCAAACTTTCAAAGTGAATTTTGGAGGTCTAGAGAGCGTTTTTTGGCTCCGAAAATGGTCGTTACGGGGTTCCACTCCGGTAATATGTGTAGATCTCGTCGCCAGCTTTCCGGATTGTCCTCGATCACCCCAAACGGACATTCCTATCAAAAGTTAAGCCTGTTTAAAGTTTTAATGTTCAAATTTTTTTTAAAAATTTATATTTTAATTATTTCCATATTATATATTATTTGATTATATATATGGCTAACATAAAATAAAAAAAAAGGAGAGATTACAATGCAAAAGATAAGTTTGTAAAATTAAATAGTAAAAATACAGGGTCGTCGGCGAATAATCATTCAAACAAAATGATATTATACACATGTTCAAAAAAAAAAATATGTGCAATTAAATGCATATAAAATATGTGTGATATATTTGTTATATCTATTTAATACATCTTTAATTGGAAATAGAATTTTGAGAATTTTGTAAATATGAAACATGCAGGGACCATATTGCAAAATATAATTTTTAATAAGTTAAATGTTGCGGTTTGAATGAAAAATATGAAAAACTAATAACACGTTTATAAAACGCGCTCGAAGGCTCCGAACGCGTTTTATAAACGCGTACGAAGGTCTGACCAGCCTTTTGAGGCGTAACTGAAGCTCTCTCCTCTTACCTGTTTATAAAACGCGTTCGAAGCCTTCGAGCGCGTTTTATAAACGCGTACGAAGAAGAGAGACTGTACGCTTTTATAAAACGCGTTCGAACTTTCTTCTTATTAAAAAAAAATTATAATAATTCTTTCTATTAAAATTTTTTGCGTCTGAATTCCTGTATAAAATAATTTCGGCCTGGTCTCTCTGAAACAGTTCAAATGCCACAGCAACAAATAGTCTAATCTTGTTTGGAGAAGTACAAGTAACAAGGTATCGATATACAACTATTGGCTCAATTTCGTCGATGCCACTGACGCTGGAATTCAATTTTCAGTGAAAAATACATGACTTAAGAGTATTAAAAACTCCAAAAAATAATAATTTTTTTCTTATTATAACTTTTCATTTCAAATAATTGCAACATACATAATTGAGTTTCAAGGTATTACCTCAAATCAATAGAAAAATAAAAAAATTTCTTGTTTATATATCAATTAGTTCTAATATTGAAATTATTATATAAATTAAAGAAAGTTTTGAAGTACACAATTTTATTTTGAGTTGACTCATGATTTGCGCATTATCTCGGATTGAAGATGAGTTGAGTTCGAACTAGGTCAAATATCTCAAAAGTGTTTCTAATTTGACTCGAGCTAACTTGAGTTGTAGCAGAGTTGAAGTATTAAAGTATACCAAATATGGAACAATATTATATATTTAATAAATTAATTGCATAAAAAAAGACAGCCTATATTGTAGGATGATATCTTCATATTTATTCGCTTTAATGATTTTGTTTATAAGAATTGAACATAAAGATCGGGATTTTAGCAGATTGCGTTGCTGACGATTGTCTTATGTCAGCATAGCAAGGTAAACAAATGAACACGAGCAGCTGATCTTAGCTGCACAGAAGTCATTACAATATCAATGCATAGAAGATCCGAGCACTCCCGTCTTAATGCCCGCACGTACAATAAATAAGAATTGACGAGAACTCGTTGAATCGTTCCTAAGCGATCCAAACGGTCCCTTTAGAAGCGATCTTCTCATCCAATTTATCGTACTTCCCACGATTAAGCGCGCCAAATTATCGTACTTCTCACGATTAATCTTTCCAACACGTCATTTTCTCATCTACCGGATTCCACGAAAAATCCCTCAACCGATTTAATCGACCTTTCGAATCCGCTGAAACCGATTTCTACCACTGAGCACGGCTTATCAAACTACCCAATTGATTATCTTATAACCACAACACCTTATCTGATAAGTCATCCTACTTATCTCAAAAGCTAATCTACTTATGAAACGATAAGTCGGTGAGAAAGAGAGGACTGCATTGCATCGAACAAAGCGTGAAAGAATTCCTCTCCCCTTCTCTCTCTTTCTCTCTTTCTCTCTCCCTCTCTCTTTCTTTCCATGTTAGAGAACCCTAGAGCGGCTTGATTCGTGAAATCTCTGATCTGGAAACAGCCCTTCATCTCCATTTCTCGTTGGTTTGAGGCTTTAATCTGAGTTTTCTGGGTGTCGACACTCCAAATTAGCAGTTTTGAGGGTGAATTTGAGGAAGAATGTCATCTTTGAGTCGAGAACTCGTCTTTCTCATTCTACAATTCTTAGATGAGGAGAAATTCAAGGAATCCGTGCACAGGTGACTTGTTTTCCTATTTTCTGTTTTTTGTTTGTCTTTCAAATTTCACGTGTTTTTAAATTTGCTTGACTACCTAACATGTGAGTAGAGGAGTAGAGGAAGAAACCTTTTTATCAGCTTAGAAAAAAAAAAGAATTTAGACATTACACCAATAACACCATACCTTACTGGGTCCACCTGGTATGTTTTTCTGTTCACCATGCGGGGCCCACATGTCAGGTGAAGAATAAACGGATCATTGAGGGGCATTCTTAGATGCAAAATGCACAGGATCAGCACCAATTGCAATTTTCAATGATTAGGTGGTTTTCTCTGTAAAATGACACTTGTGGGTTTAATTACAAAAGTAATTTTCAGGTTGTTCAGGGCAATTTGTGCATATAAAGTTGTTACACACTTACACTCTTTTAGATCAGGTTTCGTATATCGAAAAGGGAACTTCTGTGCTGCTTTGCAGTTCCTGATCAGTTATTGCTTCATTAAGGTTTTAAATTGAGGGTAGGATGGTCATTTAACTGCGAATACTTTAGTTTTTGTGGATTATATTTTGGCCAGATGCTGATGCATAACTGTTTTGGTTTTATCTTCTTTCTTTTAATTTGGTGGAAGTCGTTATGATAGCCGGTCGTATCGCAATAAAGAAACAACATATTTATTGGAGTACATTCAAATTCCATTAATGATATTGGCAATCAAGTGCCTGTAGTATTTTTGGAACCAAAATAATATTTAAAATTATAGACCAATTTTATTCTGGATGTTAGATATTCTCCTACTAGCAAGGGTTAATATGAATTTTTCCTAATATATAAATTTGCAGATTATTTTGATACAGCTCTTTTTTAAGATTATGTCTGCAACATTATGAAGTATGTATCAGTAGTGATGTGTCATGCAATAAGAAATCATAACTGGAACAAACAAAAAAAAGGTTGATGATAAGAAAGGTGAAATAAAATATATAAATAAATATGCTTGTATGATATTCGGGTATCATTTGTACTGTTATTGTTATAACATAAATTGTATGTACATTAGTAAGAAAGAAATTATTGAACACAGCAGCAACAGTCTGTGCTGGTATTGTCATGATTCCATTGGTACAGCACCTTGTATAGAAATAGTTGGTCTGAAAATGATGGTGTTTTGGGCCCTTGTTTCAGGCTGGAGCAGGAGTCGGGTTTCTACTTCAACATGAAATACTTTGAGGAGAAGGTGATTGGTGGGGAGTGGGATGAAGTTGAGAAATATCTGTCTGGCTTTACCAAGGTTGATGACAATCGCTACTCGATGAAGATTTTCTTTGAGATCAGAAAACAGAAGTATCTCGAGGCCCTTGATAAGTAACAGCGATTATCTCTTCTGTTTCCTCATTCCATGTTACTTTCTTGCTTGGTCTTGGTAGTTTGCCAACGAGGCCCCAAACTGACATTTAGCATAATTTATGCAGCTTCGCTAGTATATGGTTTGAGCATTTTCTTGTTAACCTGTATCAGTATAAACATCAGAAAATAATAAAGGACCAGAAAAAGTTGGAATTGTTTAATTTGTGTGTTGGTTTTACTGTCAATTGATAGGTACTGGCAGCAGACATGACTGGTTTATTACTGAATTACAGGACAGGTAGTATGGAACCTGATGTTGCTGTAGCAAACGAGAAAAAAAAATGCCACTTACCTTTGGTTTTCTTGGTATAGGCATGACAGAGCAAAGGCCGTTGAGATCTTGGTGAAGGACTTGAAGGTCTTTTCAACATTCAATGAAGAATTATACAAGGAGATTACACAGCTTCTGACGCTTGACAATTTCCGGTGTGTTAAATTATATTGATTTTTAAGAAAATTTGGTTATTTATATGCAGTTTGACCCCCATCTTTTGTATTAAAAATTTCTACTTTGACCCACCATACTTATAAATTGACAAGTGTTATTAAATTATAAATATACAATTTTCAATTAGTTAATAGTTTACCCCTTTTTAATATTTCTGCATCGGTCCTTACTTGAAATGTCCAAAAAAAAATAATAATAATCAAATTGGTCATTGAACTTCCTTAAAAAAAAAGTTAGCTGGTTCCTGAACTTTCTTTTACACAAAATTGGTCCTTACATTGATTTCTTTTCCTTTTCTTATTCCTCCAGAAGTTTAGGACCAGTTTGGTGCCAATGAAGTTTCAGGGACCAATTCGGTCCTTTGAAAAACGTTAAAAGGCCAAAACTTAAAGTTTCTCCTGGAAATAAACTTTCAGGTTTTCAGAAATGGTAGTGCATTATGAATGTATATGTTTTTCTAGAACCTAAGATTTTTTTTCCTTTTGTGGCCTAATTTCAGAGAAAATGAACAATTATCGAAGTACGGGGACACCAAATCTGCACGCAGCATAATGCTAATGGAGCTAAAAAAGCTAATTGAAGCAAACCCACTTTTCAGAGAGAAATTGGTTTTCCCTACTCTGAAGGCCTCTCGCTTGCGCACTCTTATCAACCAAAGGTGAAACATTGTTCACAATACTATAGACTCATCCTGTTGATGCACTGCAATATACTGTGTTTAATTTGCAATTCTTTTTAAAGCCTGAATTGGCAGCACCAGCTTTGTAAGAATCCAAGGCCAAACCCTGACATAAAGACTCTTTTCGTGGACCATACATGTACTCCTCCAAGTGGGCCACGTCCTGGGACTGCCTCTGTACCGATTGCTGCTGTTCCAAAAGCAGGTCCCACCTATGCACCACTGGGTGCTCATGGGGTAAGAGTCTTGGACCCATTTAATTCATACAGATTTAGCTGATCCACCTTTTTTTGAACATATTTCCTATTTGATGATTTTGTCTTTTATTTTTGTATGAAATATGTGTAGCCATTTCCACCTCCTCCAGCTGCGGCAAATCCAAATGCGTTGGCTGGCTGGATGGCTAATGCTGTTGCTTCTTCTGCAGTTCAGCCTGCTGTCGTCACCTCTTCCTCTGTAGCTTTGCCTCCAAATCAAGGTTTTAATCAGATTATTTTGCTATAAAATTTTACCTCATTTTGTGACATTATTGACCATGTAGATCTACACATTATTATGGGGAAGATACATTTTGGGAGGTTCAGATATTTAATTGGTGAATATGAATAGTTCTTTTGGTGATTTTTGAAAACTATTCAACTCCCTAGTAGTCAACTGTTTTCATGATGTAAGTTTGGACTGAGCGGATAGTTTGTACTTTCCATATTATGTGGATTATGAGTCCTTCAAAGCAAAATGTGTAAAATGCTTCAGAAAATGGAACTGTGGCAATGTGATTAAGCCATTAAGGATATAGAACTCATTACACAGATGATGAGCACTTACTTGCATGTATAATTTTCCTCTTAGCAGTCTCTGTGCTAAAGCACCCAAGGGCAATGTCAGACTACCAAACTGCTGACTCAGAGTCACTGATGAAACGTCTACGACCAAACCCGCATGGTGAAGAGGTACTTGTACCCCTTGGATGACTGTTCTTTCATATCCCCATTTTAGTTGCTCTTACCTATCTGGTTTGATCAGGTCACCTACCCTGCGCCAATACCACAAGTAACATGGTCCCTTGATGATCTCCCGAGAGTAGTTGCTTGTTCACTCGCACAAGGCTCTAATGTAACCTGCATGGATTTCCATCCTTCACATCACACTCTTCTTCTAGGTAAGATATCTTTCTGTTCTCTGTTCATTTTTTCAATTTGTAATTAAGTTAAAAAAACATCCCATTACATGATATGAACTGTATTCATGCAGTTGGTTTAGCAAATGGGGATGTGAGCCTCTGGGAGGTTGGCATTCGAGAGAGACTAGTCACAAAGCCATTCAAGGTATTGAATGTGTATATATGAGCTTCGAGTGATGCAAGTTCTAATATATAGCAAAAAAATTTGAAATATGCCAGTACAAAATGCTACAATTTGAAAATATCATAATATATAGCAGAAAAATTTGAAAAAAAAATGTAAAATTTGGTTTCCAAGGAGATTTCATTATGGAGAACAACTTGAATGGTTCAGTTCGACCGTTTGAATTTTGGATTTCTAAAAAGAACTTGGGAGTACGGGGACGATCTGTACTCCCGAGTGTATTTTAGCCAACCTCTTATCTATATATTTTTGTATTGAGTTGGTGTTACTATACAGCGCATTTGGTTTTAAGTTCCCTTGTTTTATTTTTCCCTTTAGTTATAATGTCCTATTTTCTCTGTTTGAACAGAGTAACATGGCGAAAGAGCCATCCATTTCGACAACTCGAGTTGCATGGAGCCCTGACGGAAGTTTAATTGGTAGGTGTCCTCAACAAAAGACAATTATAAACCTTGTATTAAGTAATACTTATCTTTTCTTTTCCTCTTCACTTTGTGCAGGTGTTGCATTCTCAAAAAATCTGTTTCAGTTGCATGCATTCCAAGCACCAAATGAACTACGTCAAGTTTTGGAGGTACAATTTGAACTTAACTTTATTCCTTTTTAAATTTAAGTTAAGCGTAAGTTTCAATTATTCTTATTTCTTTTTTGGTACGTCAGATTGATGCTCATACAGGTGCTGTTAATGACATAGCTTTTTCAAACCCAAACAAGCAACTTTGCGTGGTGACTTGTGGAGATGATAAGCTCATCAAGGCATGACCTTTACCTATTTAGATGTCCTGTGTTTCATTAGTATGATTCAATTTTATATAGATGGTGTTATTATTTTAGGTATGGGATTTGAATGGTCAACGGCTATATGTTTTTGAAGGGCATGATGCTCCTGTCTACTCTATATTACCTCATCATAAGGAAAACATTCAGGTATTCAATTTACAAACTCTTATGGCACTTTAGTTGACCTGTTGATTTATAATATTCTCTCTGCTGTAATTAATTAACGGCAGCTGACTAGTTGTGTTGAGTTATAATAGGGTTTTGGGATTAAGTATGTTTGTAGGGTTATATTAGCAATTTTGTAATGGCTCTTGTATAAGCCAAACCTATCATTCAATACAACATAATTTTAAGGTCATTTCTACAAGATTCCACTTGGTATCAGAGCCGACCCCTTCCTCAATCCCGACCCGTGCTCCCTCTTCGCACCCACGCCGCCCAGGTCGCGCAACCACCCTCCGCGCCGTCGCCGGCCGTGACTCCGCCGTCGTCCACCCAGGCCGCCGCCGTCTGGCCTCCGCCCAGCCCCGGATCTCAGCCCCGCCTCCATCTCTCTAACCCTAGCAGCCGACTAAGAAGAAGGAAAAGTTCAGATTGGTCTCTTCTCCTCCGCGGTTGCTGAGCCGAGGTGTTCGAGACGATATTCCGGCAGCACGCGAGAGGGAGAAGAGCAGCAAAAGGAAGGTATGACCTAGTCTCTACTTTGTGAGGTGATTTGACGGGTTGTAGAGGAGGTAAAGAGAGAGCGAAGACACAGTTTAAGTGCTGAGTTGATTGAGAGAGAAGATGTCAACTGAGGGTGCTTTGGATGCACTAAAGGGAGTTGATCCCGAGGTGTTGAAGGTACTAGTTGGACTCGTTCAAGGAATGAGTGCCAAGGCCAGCACTTCGGGCAATGACTCAGCACAGGTAAAGTTAGATCTCCCAGTAGTGGAGCTTAAGTTGGATGGACCAGAGACATACTTGAGTTGGTCTCGTAGGATTGAGACGGCTCTGGTAGGGAGGAACCTCGAGGGCTACTTATGTGAAGATAGTTCAGTAGCTGAGGATCAGAGGGCGACTCATGCCTTGATATATACATGGTTACTCAACTCCATGAAACCATCGATTGCTACTTCAGTAGATGGAATTCGATTGGTGAAGGATATATGGGCAAAGCTGAAGAAGACGTTTGGGGGAGTAGGAAATCACATGAAAGAGTTCCAAATTGATCAAGAGATACAAGCTGTGGTACAGGGTGGCAGGTCCATTCAAGAGTACTACTTGGAACTCGAGAGGCTATGGACAGAGTTGGATCACTTCTCTCAGGGATCCTCTTGCAGTGACCCGAACTGTAAAGAAAGAGAATTACGAATACGAGGAAGGACAATGAAGTTCTTGGGTCAGTTGGATCCAGCTTATCATCATAGGAGATCAGTTCTCCTAGCACAGAAGGAGATTCCCTCCTTAGATGAGGTTGTTGCTGCTATGTTGCAGGAAGAGAGCCGGAGGAAGATTCACAGTGAGCCAAGTGTAGGCTCAGAGACGAGATCGGCCCTAGCAGTGACAAGTCCAAGTACCCCGAAGGAAAGCCGAAGGTGCTTTAATTGTGGGGAGGTGGGACATTTGATTGGGGCATGTCCCAAGCCACTGAAAGAGAAATTTGTTGGAGGAAGAGGACAAGGCAGAGGCCGGGGACGCGGCCGTGGTGGTAGAGCGGGAGCAAGAGGAGGCAACCGGGCAAATCTGATGGTTGCAGATGAGACAGAGGATAGTGTAGAGCTCTCTGATGATGATGTGATTATGAGGGCAGCAGCACAGATTGCCATGAGACGGCAAGCCGAGGGAAATAAGGCAAAAGGTGCAGGAGAGAGTACACTCAGTCTATCCTCTTCTACGGGTAACTTTGCTTCTGTTGCTTACACATCCACAGGTACTCACACTTCTCTTATGTCAACTTCTGTATCCAATGATGGATCAAGGGATTGGATTATTGACTCTGGGGCATCTCGTCATGTGACGGGTGCTACTGAGGAGTTTTCCTCGTATACTCAGCTAGCAGTACCAGACAGTATTCGAACAGCTGATGGTACAGCTCAACCAGTAGTGGGTAAGGGTACAGTGAGATGTACTAATGCATTGAACCTGTTGAATGTGTTGTATGCCCCTTCATTTCCTGTGAATCTCTTGTCTATCAGTGCTATCATCTCACAATTGAAATGTGTTGTTTTGTTTGATGACCCTAAGGTAACCATTCGGGAGAAGGAGACGGGCAAGGTACTTGGGACTGGCACACTACATAAAGGATTATGGTACATGGACAGGGGGGGCATGAGTGTGGCACTCTCATCGGCCCTAGAGAATCAGGCAGGGAGTGGGAAAAATGTAGAAGAACTTTTGTTAGTGTATCATAGGCGTTTGGGCCATCCTTCATTTTCTGTTTTGAGTAGGTTATACCCATTTTTGTATGAAAAAGCAGTAAGAGAAAAACTGGTATGTGATGCATGTGAGTTAGGTAAGCACACTAGGAGTTCATATGCTAGTGTGGGTAGCAGGGCAGGTAGTAGTTTTGAGTTGATTCACTCTGATGTATGGGGACCTTGTCCTGTAACTGCTATGAATGGATTTAGATATTTTGTCTCTTTTATTGATTGCTTTTCTCGTATGACTTGGCTATATTTGATGAAGAGCAAGAGTGATGTGTTTACCTGCTTTAAGCATTACCATAAACTGGTCCAAACTCAGTATGGCAAGGGAATTAAAATACTGAGATCAGATAATGGAACTGAGTACACTAACAGGGCCTTCGAAGAATATTTAGTATCCCAGGGAATACACCATCAGACCACATGCCCATACACTCCAGAACAGAATGGAGTGGCAGAGAGAAAGAATAGACATCTACTTGAGGTAACTCGGAGTATGATGTTAGGAATGAAGGTTCCGAAACACTTGTGGGGTCAGGCAGTGTTAACTGCTACGTACTTGATCAATAGGATACCCTTACGAGTACTGGATTGGAAATCTCCAATGGAGATGCTGAGAGGTAAGGTTGTTGACTCCCTTCCTCCACGGATTTTTGGGTGTGTGTGCTTTGTACATGATAAGAGGCCAAATGTAGGAAAACTAGATCCAAGAGCAGTGAGATGTGTGTTTGTTGGATATTCCGCTACTCAAAAGGGGTATGTATGTTGGAGCCCAGTGGAAAGAAAATTATTTGTGAGTATGGATGTCACATTCAGGGAGCATGAACCATATTACAGTGTGGATGAGCTGCCACCCTTCGAGGATGTACATGAGGAAGAGAGAGAAGATGAAGGGAGTAGAACAACAGTGACTATAATGGCGAAACCTGTGGATGTTGATAAGGTGAATGAGGAGTCTGAGGCTCAGGGGGGGTCTAGATATGGAAGAGTATATGTGAGGAGAGAAAGAACTGACGTTGGAGTTCAAGAAGATGTGCCAGGTCCCTCAGATATGCCCGCTCCAACTCCCCAGACACATATACCACTCAGTTCAGATTCTGATTCAGATTCAGATAGCTTGATGGATGCCCCACCACTGAGGAGAACCTTGAGAACAAATGCGGGGGTTCCCCCGAACAGGTATGGCTTCTCTTCTGACAGGGCTAACTCAGTCTCATACTCACAGGTATCTCAAGGATATGAAGCATTCATGGCATCATTAGACACTGTTTCCACTCCCAAAGGTTGGGAGGATGCCAAGAAGGATCCAAAGTGGAAAGCAGCCATGATAGAAGAACTGGAGGCCCTGAGCAAAAACAAGACGTGGAAACTTGTGAGTTTGCCACCTGGGAAAAAGGCTGTTGGATGCAAGTGGGTTTTCTCCATAAAGCACAATCCAGAGGGGTTGGTAGAAAGATACAAAGCTCGCTTAGTGGCAAAAGGATACAGTCAATCATACGGTGTTGACTATGATGAGACCTTTGCACCTGTGGCTAAGATGAGCACAGTGAGAACCTTAATCTCTATAGCCGCAAACAGCTCATGGCGGTTACACCAACTAGATGTCAAGAATGCCTTTCTGCATGGGGACTTAACAGAAGAGGTGTATATGGACATTCCACCGGGATTTGGTACAGATCAGACCAAGAACAAGGTGTGCAAGCTCGAGAAGTCCTTGTATGGTCTGAAGCAATCTCCAAGAGCATGGTTTGGCAGATTTAGGAGGGCAATGGTAGATTTGGGGTATAGGCAGAGTAATGCAGATCATACTTTGTTCTATAAACGAGACGGGGATCAAATTACCATTCTGGCTGTATATGTGGATGATATGATCATCACAGGTAGTGATGAAAAGGAGATTGCACAACTGAAGAAAAGATTGAGCGAGACATTTGAGGTAAAAGACCTAGGTCAGCTGAGATACTTTCTGGGAATTGAAATAGCACATGGGAAGGAAGGAATAGTGCTATCCCAGAGGAGATATGTGCTTGATTTACTTGCAGAGACAGGCATGTTGGATTGCAGACCAGCAAATGTGCCTATAGATCAGAGACTCAAAGTCAGTGCAGAAGCAGGAGATCCTGTTGACAAGGATAGATATCAGAGGTTGGTGGGTCGACTGATATACCTCTGTCATACGAGGCCTGATATATCATTTGCTGTGAGTGTGGTTAGTCGTTACATGCATGATCCCAGGAAGGGTCATATGGATGTTCTATTCCAGATTTTGAGATATTTGAAGAATACCTCAGGGAGAGGGATACTCTTCAAGAGAAATGGACATCTAGGAGTCGAGGGTTACTGTGACTCAGATTGGGCCAGTTGTAGTGATGATCGGAGGTCGACATCAGGCTACTGTATGTTTGTGGGAGGCAATCTGGTTGCCTGGAAGAGCAAGAAACAAACTGTGGTAGCAAGGTCTACAGCTGAAGCTGAGTACAGGGCAATGGCATTGAGTGTGACGGAGATGCTGTGGTTGAGGTTCATGCTAGATGAGCTCGGGTTAGTACAAGCCAGTAAGCTGAGGTTGTGGTGTGACAACAAATCAGCCATATGTATAGCGAACAACCCAGTCCAGCATGACAGAACGAAGCACATTGAGATAGATCGATTCTTCATTAGAGAGAAGCGGGATGAAGGCATTCTGGAGCTGAATCATATCTCTACCGAGAAGCAAGTAGCAGATTGTTTGACCAAGGGGCTTAGCTCAACAGAGTTAGAGAGAGGATGTAACAAGATGGGCTTGTTTGATATGTGGAGCCCATCTTGAGGGGGAGTGTTGAGTTATAATAGGGTTTTGGGATTAAGTATGTTTGTAGGGTTATATTAGCAATTTTGTAATGGCTCTTGTATAAGCCAAACCTATCATTCAATACAACATAATTTTAAGGTCATTTCTACAAGATTCCACTAGTTGTATCCACTCCTTGTAGTTTATCTTCTCAACATCTCTTGATGGAAAAATCAAGGCGTGGCTTTATGACAACATGGGATCTAGAGTTGATTATGAGGCGCCTGGTCGCTGGTGTACTACTATGCTATATAGCGCTGATGGTAGTAGGTAAGAAAATTTTCTTTATGTTGGAAATGATACATTTGGACCATTATCCTTATAAAGTTATTCTTTTTTGTATGAAACTCTAATTTACTTGTGTCTTTGAGCACCTTTAAAACCGATGCTTTTGACTCTGGCAAACTCCTAAAACACAAGAATGAGTTTTTTTAACAAAAAATGTAAGGGGAATGCAAAGCCCAATGAATTTTTAACAGATATGTATTTGTTTCTTTGTGAAGGTTGTTCTCATGCGGCACAAGCAAAGAGGGAGATTCCTTCTTGGTTGAATGGAATGAAAGTGAAGGTGCGATAAAAAGGACATATACTGGCTTTCGCAAAAAGTCAAATGGTGTAGTGCAGTTTGATACGGCGCAGAACCGATTCTTGGCAGCAGGGGAGGACAATCAGATCAAGTTTTGGGATTTTGACAATACCAACATGCTGACTAGCACGGAAGCTGAGGGTTCTCTCCCGGTGAATCATCTTTTCAACTTAATGTGTCTTTTTCTTAAAACATTTTCTGTGTTCAATTTGATATTTGCCCATATGCCATTCAAAGGAGTTTTACTTGCTCATAAGCTTATTATTATGACTCCTTGAACATTTGTTCAACATTTAGCAGCACTGGAAGTGATTAGGAAAAACGACCTCTAATTTTGTTAGGCTCAGGATGGACATTGTAATGTGGCAGATTAAGTTCTTATGCCATATTTTATATGCTTTTAGTTTTTAAGTTATGTGGAATGCAACTTTTTTGTTCTGGTTGTTTTTATGCATGTATTAAATTGGGCATTGTATTTACGTCTGTTGTATGGCCGTTCAACTGTGTTTAACCTCTATTCAAACTTTTGTTAGAGCCTCCCACGCCTGAGATTTAACAAAGAAGGGAATCTTCTTGCTGTTACTACGGTTGACAACGGAGTTAAAATACTTGCTAATGCTGATGGCCTTAGGCTTTTACGATCATTTGGTGGGAGGTCTTTTGAGGCCTTTAGACCTCATCCATATGAGGCTTCTCCTATTAAGGTAAGAAACTTTGTTGACACTGAAGTCAACATTGTTGCGCTGGTGAAGTAGATGTTTTACTTCTGACTTCTGTCTTCTTTTGTCTGCATCCTTAACTAGGCATCAGGAGCACCTCCAGTTGCAAGTATGTCTCCTAGCATCGGGAAGGTGGAGCATTTGGAGAGAACCTCTCCAGCAAGGCCATCTCCAATTCTGGTAATGGATTGATCTAAACTTTTATCTAACCATTGAGATGAAGCTGGTACTTATTTATTGTGGGCAGAAAGCATGGTTTAAATATGGTGCAGGGATTTTTTTTTTCTGGCAACCTAATTGGTTACTATTCTGAAACCTGGTTCTTGTAGAATGGAGGTGATCCTTCAGCAAGGGTTGTTGTAGAGAAACCGAAATTCGAAGATGTGGCTGACAAATTAAAACCTTGGGAATCAGCTGATATTGTGAACCCGCAACAGTGCCGAGTGATTACTGCGCCAGAAACCCCAGACTCTGGCCACAAGGTTATTTCTGTCATTTTTTCCTTTCAAAGGGTTCTAAAGGGAAGAAAGAAAGAATCAAATATTTGCAATAGGTTTTAAGTATATATTCACACCTTTCAAACAATACATATATATTGAATTATTGATGCAGGTTGGAAGACTATTATACACAAACTCGGGTGTTGGATTGTTGGCTTTAACCTCGAATGGTGTTCAGAGGCTCTGGAAATGGACCCGTAATGAGCAGAATCCTAGTGGAAAGGTACAGTAATATGGTTGGAAGTTATTTTGTTGTATGCTCATTTCAGCAGATGAACATGGATGTACAAATAGTATTTTTGTTATTTTACCTTTTATCGTGTTCTCTTAATTTCTGAGTTCTTGCAAATTATATTCAAACAAAGACATAAAATCATAAACGACTACTAGGATTTTTTCCTGATAATCTGACCAACTGCTATGATTTGAAGGCCACGGCTAGCGTCGTGCCACAACACTGGCAGCCCAACAGCGGTAATGTCATGGCGAATGATTTATCTGGTAACAATCCCGAGGAAGCTGTGCCATGTATTGCTCTCTCAAAGAACGACTCTTATGTGATGTCTGCATGTGGTGGAAAAGTTTCTTTGTTTAACATGATGACCTTTAAGGTTTATCTCATTGCTCAACTTAAATGCACATTCGATGATAATTCTTGCCCTTGTATAGCAGCATTTAATATTGTTTTATGTGCACTTGAAATAGGTGATGACGACCTTTATGCCACCACCTCCAGCCTCAACTTATTTAGCTTTCCACCCGCAAGACAATAATATTATAGCGATAGGAATGGATGATTCTACCATACATATATATAATGTCAGAGTAGATGAGGTACCATCTTTTTTCTCCCCCCTTGTGTGAGCTTTACACTTATTTTGAGTTCATAAATCTAATGTGATTTCTTCAGGTGAAAACAAAACTCAAAGGTCATCAAAAGAGGATAACTGGACTAGCCTTTTCCAACACACTCAATATACTAGTTTCATCCGGAGCTGATGCACAGGTGCTATTTATCATACTTTTGATTCTTCATGCTGATATGTTGTGAAAGCATGTTTCTTTTGCTTGTGTAATGCAAGCTAGTTAAACACTGCATTTTAATGATATGGGTAATAGAAAATAAAGGAAAAAGAAGAAAGGTATTTTGTTGAAACATCGATGAGGTGACTGAAATTCTGTGCCTAAAGATGAAGGTTTTTGCATTTTCTAATATCAATGCCTTGAATAGCAGAATTCGAGTACCCAATTAGATTGTAAATCTCTACTGAAATGGACTGGATCGGCAACATGGATGATCCAAGAGGGGATATGAATTTTGTTGGATGGTCCCTGAAATTGATATCCCAGATGAAGTCTGTCTGTACCCCTTTCTGTCTATTCTGTTCAGTTTTATTGGTAAAATGCGGGGTCCAATATGGACCTCCTGATTTGGAAATTGAAGGTGCATGGACCATCTCTGATGATTTCCATACTAGTGGGGTTGCTCTAAACCCTTTAATCTGGAAAATCGATGAGAATCTAACTTGAGATGTACAATTAAACAGTCTGAAACTCCTTGCTATTCTCCCTATAAATACGATTAATAACTGTGAGGGAAAAGAATATCCAAGAGACTGACACAAACACTGTTATTTAGTGTACTGAGACTGTCTATCTTTTGAATTCAGCTTTGCGTGTGGAATACTGATAGTTGGGAGAAAAAGAAAACAATTTCGATCCAGGTGCCACCTGGCAAGCCAGCTGTTGGGGATACCAGAGTGCAGTTTAATTCAGACCAAAGCTGTTTGTTGGTTGTCCATGAAACACAGCTTGCTTTTTATGAAGCTGCCAAAATGGAGCGCATATATCAGGTACTTGCTTTATTCTCTATCCCTCACCAGTCACAACCAGTCACTTGATAGACTCTGATCTGTGCTCGCATCTTTTTTGTTTGTTCTTTTCCTTTTTGGGTACTGTTACCAGTCTAGATTTTCCTTATAGGTTGTTATGTTTGATTCAAGCAGCTAAAATTATTGTCCACACAGGAGATACTACTTGCCTTTGTTTTAACACGAGTCAAATCCGACAAAACGCCAATAATGGTTTCGTACTATTAACATTAGAAAATAATCCTATCCAGATGGTAAACCAAAGTTTGGAACTTTTGTTTAAACCATGTTAAAATGATCTGTACATAATATATAACTTTGTTGATACTCTTTCAGTGGGTCCCACAAGATGCTCTGTCAGCTCCAATATCCTATGCTACCTACTCATGTAACAGCCAATTGGTTTTTGCTTCTTTCTGTGATGGTAATATTGGCGTGTTTGATGCTGAAAACTTGAGGCTTAGGTGTAGAATAGCTCCATCAGCGTACGCATCTGCTCCTGTGAATAGGTATGATTACTGATAGGTTAAACATTTTTCTTAGCTGTATGATAGTTTGTATTTAGTAGACCCTTTAAGTAGCAAGCGTGAAGTCACATAGGCTAGTCCAACGTATTTAGATTTTATTTGTGATGTTTGTGGGCTTGTGGCAAGTTTAGCCTATTTGGAAGATTCTAATAATCCAAAATTTCTATTTCAGCAATGCACCAGTATATCCCAATGTTTTAGCAGCACACCCACAAGAACCGACCCAATTTGCAATTGGGTTGACTGATGGAGTGGTCAAAGTGGTAGAACCCCTTGAATCTGACAAGAAGTGGGGACCATCCCTGCCTATAGAGAATGGTATTCCTAATGGAAGACAAATGCCACCAGTTGCAGCTGCTGGCACCTCTCAGCCATCTGATCAAATCCAAAGATGATTGATTGGTGGTCTCTTGGTGCTTGTAAATCTTCTGATCATTTTTATCGGCGTACTTAGCTGTTATGTTGTATCATTTAGGTTTATTTGTATTTTAATTTTCATTAACTATAAAGATTAAGGATTCATGTGTAACATCAAATATTCTAGTGTTGTATTATTTGGGTAGGTTAAAGTTTAAGTCTTAGGAGAAATGCAGTGTAGGATTTATGGTCATAAAAAGGATGTTATATCTGTAGTACAAGGTGTTTATTGACTGGCGGGATTTCTCGTGCTCGTGTATCTGTGTATGTGTCCATACTAATCTGAAGAATGTATGCTTGCTGATACATACAACTTAAATCTTTGCTCCTTGCTGATTATGGCCATTCGTCTTGCTTAATGGCATAAGGAATATTCACACACTATCCAACACACAACCACTAATTATCGTGCTATGATATCAATTTTTTATTTATTATTTTTTATTTTTGAGATCCAAATGACTGATTTGAGCGGTCTAGTACGATCGAAGCATCAAATTTGTTACAACAGTGACTTTTATATTGTGATGGGGGATCTACGACAGTGAATGAATCAATTAACAATCTTGACAATTGACAAACATATAAGTAGACTTCTATAAATCGTAGATTGTGGAAACTGGAAAACAATTACTTAAAAATTACTCACTGGTCCATCCGAATCAAGGACCTCCGTAATCTTGGGAATAATTGGTTGAGCTGTCTCTGTTAGAGCGACTACTTGTTATCAACTCGTGTCATTTTGAACTAAACAATCTTAAGGGGTGCGTTTGGATAGGTGTGGGAAGAAGGGAAGAAGTGGGAAGAAGTATTGGGAAGTGTGACTTTGTGAAGAGTTTGGATTGTTTATAATTTTTTTTCTTCTTCTTCTTCTTTCTTCTTCTTCTTTCTTCCAACGATCCAAACGCTCCCAAGAAGAAAAAAGACCCTTAATTACCATGCTTACCTTTGATTAATCTGGTTGCTAAAAGTTTTTTGTTTATTTATTTTTGTATTCCAAAAAAACACGTGGTTATGTGCTGCCATTGTCATGATTGAGATTTGAGGGTGACGGTACCAGATAGGCAATTAATATTTTGTTGGATAATCAAGCTAGAAAAACTTAGTATTATGATCAATCTACTCGATTTTTTAAGGAAAAAAATTAGTATTACTAAGGAATTAAAATTAAGGAGGGAAAATGGACTAGAATTGCCCAATTGAATCAGCCTCCCGACTGTCATCAAAGTTCCATTGACGGGGTTACAAGAGCTCTCATGTCTTAGAGCTTGGTACCATTCGCATTTGAATCTAATAATTGCCGTTTTTAAAAAAAAAAAAAAAACTCTTGCTCAACTTGAATTTGAGTTGATTACATTTAGGCTGACTCCTCTAAAATTGACTTAAAAACGGATAATACGTACTTGTGGACCAATTTGAAATATTAACCACACGTAGTATAAGATGCTCTCCTCTTTAGATTTCAATAGATATGGCGTTTTAAAGTATTGTTCTGTGCAATCAATATAATATCAATAACCAAAATTTCCACTTTGAATAATAATTGTTAGTTTATACCTTGCATTTGTTAAAACAATACGAAACAATAGTTAAGAGGATAATCAACAAATGCTGCAATGCAATCATGTAGAGTAGAGGTGAAGTTCAAATTAATCCGACTTCTAGACCTCGAAATAATTTTAGGTAGATTTCAGCTTGATATAACTAATAAACAAAAAAAAAATTTTGAAAGAATCTAATAAACAAATTAAATTTTAGTAGTTGGTTTCCTTGAGTTTGACCCAATTGCAGCCATAGTTCATGGCCATGAAATATAAGTTCAGTAAGATCAGATACGCCCAGTTGCTAAATTGGTAAAGGAGAGGACTGCTTTTGCCTTAAATGCATAAATGAACCTTAATATAGGAAAACAGCACGTAACGAAGGAACCAACAAATGAAACTGACATATATCAGAAACATCTTTATCTGCTTTCTCCAAATTGAAAACAACAACAGCAATAACGAGAAATGTGAAAGAAGTATAAAACAAGCTAGGATACAGATGTCCACTCGTATTCAAAAGTAACGCTTGTTGCAACCTTCAAATTGAAGCTAACCGGGAAAAGACAAATGTTATCAATGTATGGATCAGAAATCATAGCATGACAAGTGCCATAACCGCCTGATCTAAATCGCCAACAAAGTAAATAATTAATAGTTCGTAATTGCAGAAACGCCTAACAGATACCTTCGGCTTTAATTTATTTGTCCATAGTCTAACCATGTCATAAATGCTTTACAGTGGAAAGAACTACAACAAGACTATGTTTGAAAAATGTCCCATGTATACACTAGAGTTGCAAGTATAACTACCAAAACGGAAACAAAAAAGGTCATTAGCTACAAAGATCTAAAATATAAATTACTTTCAGTTTTACTACTTTCATGACCATACCAAGACCACTTGTACAGAGTCCAGAACAAACATCAACGAATGAGAAAAATAAACGATAATACATTTTTTTCCTTCTAGGTAGAACGAAATAACGTAACTAAAAAGCTACTCCACAAAAAAATTAGAACAAAAAACAAAAAGAAACAACCTTTCCTCCTAGGATGCATGGTGTTGCACAGCCTTAAAATCAGGGTGTAAAAGACCCAACTCGTCCTTAACTTCTAATGGGTTGCTCGTTTCATTCCTGACCCTTCTTACTCGTCTACTTGCCAGCGACTTGTGAGTAAACCCGTACATCTGCAATATCTGATTGTCCCCGAAATTAAATGCACGATCCATCTGCTTAAGACACCTTTCGACTGGGTAATCACCAAATTTACCACAAGGTTTGCATCCCACAAAGTGAGTAACAAGAGGCCATCTATGGTCACCCAACCCAGGGTGGTAATTCTCGATCATCTCCTCGTACCGGTCAACCAAGATGCCCCAGTAACCGTGCAAGTAGTAGGCACTCTCTAGGTAGACCTTGTTGGCCCATTTCTCCTTTTGAGTTACTAGGAGGTACACCATGGCAGATTGATCATCAGCCTCAAAAACAGGTCGATCTTTCAGGGTTTTGGTAAGGATCTTGCCTGCCTCTGTACGGACTGGTCCTTTGGGTCCCATGGGGGCCCATGCATCAAGTAGGTCAAGTGACCACTGGCAATTGCGCAGAAGGAAGCTACCAGTGTTGAGCCCGATCCAGTTTTTGTCCTTATAAACCATCTCGTCCCATCCGTGCATTACTAGGTTGTATGGCGCATACCTATTTGGATAATGTAGATAATAGGAAAATCAAAACTTAGTGAAATGGATCAACCAGTTTACCATAACTAGTTATGCAACATGCGTATTACAAGCTGACCAGATCAAATCCTTAGAAGTAGAGAAATTAACAGTGCAGCACTTCAGGTTCGGGTTTACTAGCTTAATACTATGTCAGTAAGGTTAAGATAGTGCCTAATTTGATACAGCAATTGTTGCAATAGAATTAAACAAGCATGAGCTGTACCAAACCCAAGGACTTCGCAATGAGACTACTGTTGTTTGCTATTGCGATGTATTATCTTAATCCTTAAATGCACAACTGTAACAAAGGTTAATGCAATTTACTAGCATTCCACAATGGTCGGATTCAACCCACCACAAGAGTACTAAATAACACACCTAATTTCTACTACAAATGCTCAAATCTAATTTCAGAACCCAGCAAAAGTTTTTAATTTGGAACAGTGTAGATCCCACTCACCTCTCCCACGGGAGCTCAAATGCCATGTCAGTAAACATGGCATCAGAATCCATCCACCAGAGGAATTCCACTTCTGGGTGAGCCAACAAAAGTGCCCGGATCAGCGGCAATTTCGCCCAAAATCCAGCCATTTCAGCATCCAACAAGGCCATGTTGTAAAATATCTCAATGTTATGCACTCTGCAGTAGTCAATTTTGTTCTTAATTGACTTGAGCAGGTAATGGTCTCCCACCGGGTTCTCGCACGGTTTGGGCGAGGACCCAGTAACAAGCAAAACCCGG
The DNA here is from genome assembly GCA_028095005.1 of Rhynchospora pubera. Lineage (NCBI taxonomy): Eukaryota > Viridiplantae > Streptophyta > Magnoliopsida > Poales > Cyperaceae > Rhynchospora > Rhynchospora pubera. The sequence goes on along the minus strand of CM051462.1, from coordinate 152,039,653 downwards.
GGTTTGGTCTTGGTCAAAAAGTTGGGTCTTTCGGGGTGGCGGCGGATCCAATCGGCCCGTTGGGAATCCCAATCCGAGATCTTGGGTCCGAGGGAATAAGGGTCGTTGAGGGAACGGAGAGGAGGTTCGTCGTCCTTGTCGGATTTCTTGGGTTTGGGTTCGGGTTGGTTCTGCTCCGCTAAGGCGCGATGGGGGTGAGAGATGAATCGTTGGCGCAGTTCGATGAAATCCTGCTGAGGGGTGCCGTACTTGCCAGCTCCGATTGTGCCACGTAACACGAGGAGGGTTAGGAGGAGGCAGAGGAAGGTGAGCTTCATGTTTTGTACTCCGCGTTGGATCTGGCGGAGGCGGCGCTCGCCGATACACCGCTCCAGCATTGTGGACACTGGAGTTGCTCCGACCGACGAAGGAACTAGGAAAGGTAGAGAGATTGGGAAGGGAAGGGAAATGGGGTTTGAAATAGAGCTGGAATGCACGTTGGGAGGTATTGGGAATTGCTTCCCGTTGTCTGTGGAGGAATCAAAGGGGAGAAATCAAATCATGGTTAAAGTTAAAGAAAAGAAACTTATTATTATGAAATACAATAATAATAATAACAACAAAATAATAATAAGGTATGAGGAGGTTAGGGAAAGATACTGGTCTCCAGCTTATTCTCTCCGTGAGAGTCTCCAGCTATTTGTTAGTTTCTTATTATAGAATAATTTGAAGATAGTGTCTGAGTTCATTTTAACTAATTGACATTATTATGATGGAAATGTAATTTTATCAGTTAAATAAGCTACGTGCTAATAAAATTAGAAAGTTTCTTTTTTTTTTCAACCCAAATATTGATAAATCCTTTGCATCAATTAAAATAATAATTAATTAAGATAATTTCTTTTCAGCGTCATTTCTATCATCCCTTAGATGACGCATTTTTTTTCCCATTTTCAAAATACTTGTCTAGCATCATCATCATCATCATCTTTTTCTATTGATGTCTCTAATCTCCATCCAATACGTATCAAGTGTTACCCACCCTACCTTTCATCCAACGCTTACTCACCAACTCCCCTCCCGGTGCCATATTTTATGATACTAATTATTATGGTATATATCTTAATTATCTTGAAAAATATTATTAACTGTCCTAAAAAAATATAATTGTCCTAGAAAAAATATTAATTGTCTTGAAAAGAAAACTATTGAAAAATATTACTAACTTTCGGAGAAAATACTGATTGTTCTGGAAAAAAATAAGGTAGTGGATAGAGAAAAAACATAGCAATGTTTTCAAAATAGCATTCAAAGGGTTCAAATATAGTATCCCTGTGTATGGAAATATGAACCTTACCACTAGACTGGAGAGACTTTTATGATTAAGGAAAGCATAAAGTAGTTTAATATTATTAACATTGTGATGTCATCCGTTCTCTCCATCGACTCGACCGGTCAAACTGGTTGAATCATATCAATAACTTTTTGTTGGTTCGATTTTCAAAACACTGTTAGAAATGGAGGGTGTAGTACGGTCTGGATGATAAATCCAGAGATGATGAGGACGAGCGACAAAAATTATTATGTAAAAACACATCATCTAGGAGATTGTCCATATCACCCATAAAATAACTTAATTTTGTAAAAACATGATTAAAATTTTAAGTACTACTAATTATAATAGAGACAAAAATGTAACCCAAAATTAACAAGATGGGAGCTGAGAGTTATGGAGATCTGAATCGTAGTGGATTCATAATTAAACTAGATGCAAAAAATGCGGTATGGGGCATAAGATGTCTCAGTTTTGGGATTATCTTTATTTGCTTCTCGGGCTCTCGGCCTTGGTGGTGGACCTAGAATGAATAAAACAATATACAAGTTCTATTAGACTAAAGAAGAGAAGATAATAGGGGAATTAAATGAGTTGATTATGAGAGGCCCGGATTAGAGATGGGGCAGGAGGTAGTTATCCCGAGGAAGGGGATCTTTCCAAGTAACTGCGATAAATGATTTTGCACTCGTTGCGCCCGACTGAATGGTCCTTGCATACTTGGGAGGGAAAAAACAAAATGTGAATTTGCAAAATATAATAGAAAGTTTTAAATTTGACTATATTTAGGAAAATTGTCCCTTTTAGTTCTGACTAACTGAAAGTCTGAAAGGCGTAAGAAATGCTCTTGGAGCTAAAATAAAATTCTGAAATTATAAATATCGTATATTATTATTATTATTATTATAATATTGAAGCAAATTTGTAATGGACTAAATTTTATAATCGAGATTAAATCTAATTTGTTTATTTAAAATTATGAATAAACAAGAACAATTAAGATTCAATCCTGATTTCAAATTTCAATCCACGATAAATTTATCCATTTATTATTATTATTATTATTATTATTATTATTATTATTATTATTATTACTAGCACCAGCAGCAGTGTTATTAAATTTGAATTTTTCTTCTTTGTCCAAATTGCTGACCTTATTTAGTCATCACTTGTCGACTTAGACTACATAGAACGGGCCTTTAGAATTTGTACAAGGAAATTACTTTGCACTTATTAAAAAACACACTCAATTTTTAATAGAAGCCGGCATATGTAGTCGTGTTGAAAATGCCACCTCACCCACCAAGGAGCAAAGTCAAATCAGAGATTAATTAAACTCCCTAATAAGCACTTAAAGATACTAAACTATAAAAATGTCGTTTTCTTACTTCTTAGTCTCTATCTATTCCGAGTTCCAATTGTACTGACCAGCCAATTCACGGTCTAGGATAGCCCCCCTTGAATGGAGAAAGTTTCATCTAAATTAAAAATTCTTTTCAGCTGAATAAAAAGAAAGTAATTTCCTTTCCTTGCCGCTTTCCACGTGGGTTGTGATAAGAGAGATCTGCCACCGACGCACCGTGTTTTTGTGCATAGTGGTCTTCAGTTCGTCCCTGCGCACAACTACTCACACCTAGATATTTTTTTTCCTTAAAAAAGTAAATTATTATATAACTAATATCTTATGTAACTGATTTTTTTTTTCTCTATACGACTTTTTATTTTTCTATGTTATTAATGCCTGATTATATTTTCTTATTTTTTTTTATTTTGTAAGAGGTCTTTATTTTGGAGACACATGTGACGAAAATTTTTAATTTACATTTGTTTATGTTTTATTGAATGAATTTGATATACCAACATAAAATAGACAAGAATATCTTTTTTTTTTGTTGAGAAATTAACATGACAGAGTCAGTTGTGATGTGAATAGACAATAACACCACATATGGTTGACAATTATGATAACCAATGTCATTGGTCGCTAAAATAAAAACTGTTCGTATATTATTTTTTATCGCCTATATGGCCTTCAATATCAAATTTGACATAAGCTGAATCTTGTTAATTAGGCCGCATAATTAGAGGCTCATAAAATTGAAGTGCCATATATTCAAATCACAAATGTTGACTATCGAAATTCGAAAACTGTGTCAAAGACTCAAATACCTAGCTGATGTATCCAAACAATAATATATATATATATATATATATATATATATATTTATGTATGTATATATATATATATATATATAAATATACAAGATTATACACATTGATTTTGATGCGTTTGATATTATTATGACAACGTAGAACAATATAACAGAATATTTCTTCTTGCTTTTGTATTCTCTGCCATTAGAATTTTTATGATTTACCATTTAACATATCACCTGCACCAAAAAAGTTCTGTAATATATTTGCTACTTCTTTATAAAAGAATTTACTACACAACATTCATTATTTAAATTCCGAGAAATATATTTCTGAATCAAATATAAATACTATACTTTAAATCCCATTGGGCATTGGTTTTTAAATTCATCTTTCTCTGTTAGTTTGTTAAAAAAGTGATAACGCGTCAGTGAATCAGCGGCGTCAATAAATGAATTCCCACGGTGAGAGAGTGTGACTAGGAACTTCTAACATGGGTTAAATGATGCCGAATTATAAATATTTATTTATCTAATCATTAACCCCCTCAAATCTTCTCTATTTGAATATAAGCCCTATAATCTTTAAATTTGGATAAAACTCCCCATAATCATACCAAATTGGAATATAAACCCTTTTGCTTAGTTTGAATTAAATTTTAAATAACAAAAATTAGGTCTATAAAATTTAGACAAAAATGCCCCTCTCTCTTGAGTATAGTTGAATAAAAAAATCATAAAAAATTCTTATTAACTTCAATTTAAGATTTCATAATAAAAATATTTCAATAGAAGAACGTGTTATTATCCAAAAGAAGTAAAAAAAACATTATTAAAAAAAACCAGATATGATAAAAAGTTCAAGACCTGGTGAACCATTTTCGCAAACAAATTCACAAGCTCTTTGGAGAAAGAAAAAAAAATGAAAGGAAAGGAAGAATCCAACGTGATATTCTGATCTTAGGCACCGTTTGGATGCGTTGAGAAGAAAGTAGGAAGAAGGAAGAATGAAAAAAATAAATTATAAACAATCCAAATTCTTCACAAAGTTACACACTTCCCAATACTTCTTCCCACTTCTTTCCTTCTTCCCTTCTTCCCACACCTATCCAAACGGAACCTTAAGGAGATTATTGTAAAAAAAAGAGACGAGAGAACATTTGGCTTGAAGTGGTCAAGAAATTCAGCATTTGCAACAAAGTTTGAGAGAAAAAAAAATCAACGAAATTGATGGTTCTATCAAATACATTTGGTATCGTTAGAGAAGAAGACGAAAGGGCTCTTGGGCTTGGAAGGGATAAGGGCATTTTGGTCTTAATTTTTTAGATCTGATTTTTGTTATTTAAAATTTAATACAAATTAACTAAAAGGGTTTATATCCCAATCCACAGTGATTAGAGGGGGTTTTGTTCAAATTCAAAGATTGGAGGGGGTTATATCCAAATTGAGAAAATTTGAGGGGGTTATATCCAATTTTTCCATGATATTTTTTTTTCTGGCATGTCCTGTCCAGTAAATAGATGTTCAATTTTAAATAATCTCGATTGTATTTATATACGTCGAATTGAAATGGCATCTAACTCATACCACACCACACTGCCCGCTTCGATTAATCTGTTCCATAATAATAATAAAAAAAAAATCACGGTAAATCAATAGGAACAAAGGTGAAAGAAGGAAAATTTCTATAAAAATTGTTCAAACTAGTTATCTCATCGCGCGAAGCGCGATGAAGTTTGGTTTGCAGTTTGCAACGAAATAGGTTTTTTGTTGAACCGTAGTCGATTTTTATCATTGTGCTCATGTACTGATCTCGCTGTATGTTTTGCCATGAACAAAAGCGACTCACACTAAATTGGCAATTGGCTGGCAAATTAGCTAAATTGGAGTTGGTTATTAAATGAATTGCCACATTAGACAAATTAGCTTTACCACATAACAGCAACTCTGAAAAATCGCCACATTAAACAAATTTGCTGCAAAGTATGCAAGAAAATGACAAAAAAGTCTAATCTTGTTATTTTTGGCAATCGAAATTATTATTCCCTAGATTTGTGAGAAGGAAACAAAATGACCAAATGCTATTTACAAAACCTCAATCGGACCCAAAAAATCATTTAACTTCTAGTTGACTACTCAAATAATGGTGCCTTAGATCAATATTTCTTCTTTTCAAGTAGCACCTAATGGCACATCTGTTGAAAAGTAAAGAAAGGACAAAGAAAAAGCAAAAATAGGAAGCTGACTTGAACGCAGGAAATTGAAAAACTAAAACCTTTGAGAGAGAAGGCATATATACCAATTGAGTTTGTAATGCTCCACGGTGCCTTCTCTTCCGCTGGAGTTCACAACTGCATACATTATTTGTTGAGCGATCTCCCTTTGTTACCTCAATACAACATATTAGTTCATAAAAGACGTGAATATAATAAATGGAGAAAGGTGACTACTTAAATTTGATTGGATCAGCACGCATACCTTTCTATTCTCCTCTGTGAATTTTTCTTTATTTATAGGAAAATATAATTGATTACAATATTGTCGTTTTTCTTTTCTTTTCTCATGGGAACAAAAGGCTTCCTGCTTTAATAAATTTTGTGCTCCACTTCGTATCTGCAGTCGACAGTTTCTAAAACTATAGAAATAAACACACAATTTAACTTACATATAAAATTATATGCGCTTGTGAGGCATGTTGGAGCCTATTTAACATTATGTACTCATAATTTTTTATCCCTCTTTCTCACCATATAGTTTGGAAAATAAATTAGAAAATACCTAAAGTGTTCATATTTGATGTTTCATATCTCAATACTAACTGAACCACAAATAATATCAACAAACCCTTTCATTAAGGGCACGTTTGTTCCTAAAGTCAGTTTTTTTCGATAAGGGCATGCATTTTATTCTCTGAGTCAGTTATCTTTTATAAGAATTGTACATAGTATAAAGATTCAAGAACTAAATGACCTTTTGATTTAGTTGTAATGTTGACCTCGTTTTATTTCTTCATATTCCGGCAATGCATCCGTCACTTGATAAATGACAGCAACATCCCTAAAAGGACTCAATTTGATGTCACATCACTATCTCCGCAAGCCATCAGTGACTGCTATATCATTGACAGCCTTCCTACCTCGGAATAGAATTAGCCATTTTCCAACATTATGAACCAACTGATAATGCAAAAATATTAATCAACTAAGAATCTTATAGATGACAAATTTTATATCCAAAGGCGAAATAAATTCAACCGACAATAGAAATGATAACAATTTTAGGAAAAATCAGAAATAAATCTAATTTTGAAATTATACCAAAAGCAAGCCTCAGTCCACCACCGTGAACAAATTGCAAGCTGGTCGGATTGACCAAACTGGAGCATGGCCAAACTGAAATCGACCTTCATAGCCTGCGAAAAAGAAAGCACATCATCCACCAAGAACTGGATGAGATTTTCAATAGTTGACCTCACCAATACAACTGACCTTTTACCAGCAAACTGTCAGCAGAACACAATTTCACCCCTGGAAAAAGGTCTAACATCATGCATCTGCAGACCTGACACATGAAGCACTGTCATTTTGGTATCAATATCAAATGTTTTGATTGCATACACTGGTACATAGGATATGCTGTTATAAATGAATGATTTTTTAGTATTCCATCACATAAAACGAACACTCTAAAGCTTCTGCTAAGCAAAATCTAAGTATGATGGGGTATTGTGGACCAAGCATGAGGCGTCTAAATATACCAAATTCAGAAGTTAATGAATACTTAAAGGCTTTACCATTTAGTTTTATACTGTGTCTAAATATATCAAATCGATGCAAAATATTGAACTAAAGTTTGTTTAATGACATGGCACAGTAAAGATCGTAAAAATTCAGATGCATGACTAATTGTTTAGAAACAATACAATACCTCATGTGATCCATTTGCCAGACCATATTCAGATGACATGGAGTTAATTCTCTATTAAGCAAATCCTTCATAGCAAATCACCTACAAAACAAACCATCGAACTTTATTATCATATAAACTACATATATAGACCACATATACTGATATTATCATTACTGTACTTTTAATGCCATATTCATGTATCAAGGCCAACAATAAATGATTACGTCTCCCTTGAAAAAGAAATAAAAGTTCAACAAATTAGACGAAATAAAAGAGTTCCGCTAATTTGTCTTAGTTAATAAATAGAGAGGGGCCCAACTCTGATGTTTTTGAATTGCTAGCAAGTAACCCTTGATAGTTTTTGGTTTAATGCCAACTTCTTAATTGACTACAATAATAGATATGTAGGGGAAAAAAGATTACCTGAGTTACTGGAATACACAAAGGCTATTGAAACAATTTTAAAAGGCAAATAGGTACATTGTCTGTGAAACTTACCAAATTCTTATTATGGCTAAATTTGACCCCTTTTTAAAGTCAGATAGATTTAAATTTGTCATCCTATTATTATTTTAAAATAAATTAGCCTCCAGTAATAAATATCAACATAAAATGGAGGATAAATCACATCAGTACTATTTGATGTTTAATTGAGAAGAGAGTATGAACTACAGTTTAGAAGTTGCAAAAAATTAGACACTCCATTTGCAAATAAAATAAGAGCAAATAAAATCAAATATAGTTTGCAAAAAAAAAAAGTATTGAAATGCCAAAACAATTAAGCGAAAGAGGAGCATAATTGACTTAGAGAATGGAGACATGGTGGAGACGCAGTAGAGGCATAGCTAGGGTTTTCTCTCCTCCATTTGCAAGGCTAAAGAAACAAACAGTGAAGCAATCAGAGACGGGAAGAAAACCTGGCATCGCTGGCAATTCCATCACATCTGAATCGCCAGTAGTCGATCGATCCCACGCCAGCCCAGCCATCGGTGATCTCTCGCAGAGGCTGAAGGATCGATTTTTTTTCTTTTTTTTGGTGGGAACGATCCCTACCTCTCCTCCGCTGTATTGCTCTTGGCCTCTCAGAACGTAGAAAGGTGGAGAAGCGCCTGTGTAGAAGAGGAGAAGGATGGAGGTCTCTCTCTCTCTGGTTTTCTTTTTGGCTCCGTGCAAAAAAGCAAAGATGGAAGAAGGATCCAGAAGCACATGCACTGAAGAGTAAGTTGCTTGATGCCTTGATCCATGCAGCCGTTGGTGTGTCTGCAAGGGTCTAAACAGAAAGCCACTTTAACTTAAGGAATTTGTGCAACACGGAAGGAAACAACAGAGAATGCTAAGAAAATCCACAGCATAGATCAATAGTGGGATGTCCTTGTAGCCGTTCGCGCGTCTGCAAGAACCTAAATAGAAAGGCAGCTAAGAAATTACGCGCGACACAGAAGTAAACAAACAAATAACGCGCAGAAAATCCACTGGACAAATCTAATAGCGGAGACGGATGGACTCGATGAAATCCATCGCAAAGATGTACAAATCTAACGGCCAGCGTTGATTTGGAGGTTCCTGTAGATTGGATCAGTGATTTTTTTTTTTGAGGTGCAAAGCCCATGGGCCATTTCCACTAAAGAAAGTTCAAATAAATACAAAAAACCTTTGGAGACTACCATCCACCTAACTTCCTCCCACCAGACCTGGAATAAATGCAAACATTAACTTCCTACCCGACTACCCATTAAAGAAAAAACAAAACCTCACTGTTAAGCAGTCTCCTTAGGCCATTAAAAGAAAGGAAAGAAAAAATAAAATATCGACTAGAAATCCAAAGCAACAACAATCGGGCAGAGGGAGCTGCAGCCAATAGTTTACCCGACAACTAGACACAAGTCCAAGCCGGACTTTCAGATCTGTTCGCCTTCGCTCACAGACCGGCGATCTGTTCCAAGAATCAAGGTCAGTGGGATTTCCTTCATCCTAGCCAGTTGCTGCGCCGTGGGGTATCCATGCAGATTGATGCCTTGTGTTTTAGCGAGTTGTGCCATATCATGAGCCTGCCTTACACTATCTCTGCCGGAGAAGCGAAGCGTCAGGCGGTTCTTATGCTGGTGGTAGGTGTGCAAAAGACTGTGAAAATCAGGTAAAATCTGATCCGCCATAAATTGTGAATAATCCGCAGTAACAACTGCTTGTATAAGCCACTGACAGTCACTTAAAATTATCCAGGTAGTGTTGGAAGCTTGGGCACTAAAAGCAGCATAATCAGTTGCTTCCTTAACCGCAAGAAGCTCGGCATGTAAAGGATCCCCACAATTTTTCTGCTGAGCAATGAAATATGTGGCCCGATTTTCGAGATTGAACACCACTACCCTAATAGCTCCCTTGTGCCGATCAGTCCAAGCACCATCAGCCAAGATCACTCTCGTGTAAGGTGAGATTTTAAAAATTGGTAAGTCTGCGGGTTGCTGTATGTTATTTAGGTTTTTGTAAAGCTGCATGAGTTGCTTCGATTGTAAAAAAGCTCTCCTGGGATCTTCTCTTTTGTGTTCAAAGATAAACTTGTTCCTCATATCCCATATATACCAGCAAATATTGCAGAAAAGCACAAAATTCTCAGAGTTATGTTGAAGCATAAGTTTTGAGATTTTTTCACGGATAGGGCTCAGTAAATTATTTGTAATGACTGAAAGAATGGTGGTATTGGACATCTTCCAGGTTTCCATAGAAGCTGTGCAGAGGAAAAAAGCATGATTGGAATCTTCCACCTGATTTATACATCTTTGACAGCCTGGTGAGATTGAGTCAATTCTATTGTTTAAGATTTTTCCCAAAGGAAGAGAATTTGTTATTAGTCTCCATATGAATAATTTAACCTTGGGGCTGATCATTTTATGCTTCCACAACACATCCCACTTGAAATCCTTATAGTCCACCTGTATGTTATGCAAAGTTTCTCTCAGCCAAGAATAACCTTGTTTGACCGAGTATTCTCTGTGCTGAGCAGGTTTCCAGATAAGTGTATCCTGAGTACTTTGAGACAAGCTAGGAGGTGTTGTATTTAAAAGGTCCCTAGCCTGTGACAAAGGTAACATTTGTTGTATAATCTGCTTATTCCAGTTTTTTGAAATAGGGTCAATTGCTTCAGAAAGTGAGCAGTTTCTCTTCCTAGTAAGGTTAATGCTATTTCGCCAGCCATCATACCAAGGATCTCCTCTAAGGAGGATCTTTTGCCCATCGCCAATTTTCCAGCATATATTTTCTACAAGATAATGCTAAAAACAAACTGCAACCTCTAGTATTTTTAGTCCCCCAAAAACCTTTGCTTGAGAAGTATTATCTTTGATAGTCCGGACCCACAAGTTATCTTGGTTAGCAGCTATTTTCCAGGCCAATTTAAGCATTAGAGCAGTGTTAAAGATATGCAAGTCCTTAATACCCAAACCACCTTCGTCCAAAGGCATGCACATTTTTTCCCAAGAGATCAGAGAGAGATACCTTTTTTTGTTAAGTTTCCCCCAAAAAAATTTCCTTGCTAGAGAGACTAAAGTGCTGATTGTGTGTTTAGGTTGCAGGTTAACAGAAAAAGAATAGACTGGCAAGGAAAGGAGGACAGATTTTAGGAGAACAAGTCTGCCAGCAAGCGAAAGCGTGTTTGCTTTCCAGCCCCCCAGAGCATTCGTAAACTTGTGTAATAAATTTTGTTGTCTGTGGTTCCTGTAAAGGGGAGGTTGGTTAAGTATAACACCAAGGTATTTCTCTTCTCTCTGTGCTTCTCTTGCACCCCATAAGCTGAGAATTTGAAACTGCATACTGTCATCACACTGTCTGTTAAACCATAAAATCGACTTCTTTGGGTTTATCTGTAAACCTGAGATGTAATTGAAATCATTGAAAATCGTCAGCAACGCAATCACTTCATCTGTTTTGGCTGGGCCAGTGATCATTAGATCATCAGCATATAACAAATGAGTAATGGGCATGGAGTTAGGTGTCAATCTGATGCCCCGGATTGCACCTGCCTGTAGCTGATTCTGAAGAGTTCTTGAAAGAAACTCCATAACCATAATAAACAAATATGGGGACATGGGACAACCTTGGCGTAACCCTCTTTTCGGAGTGATGAAACCCCCACCAGAGTCCCCATTTACACAAACGTAGATTTGTCCTCGTGAGAGTGTATTAATAATTAAATCAATAAGGTCTCGAGGAACATTATGACTATGCAGCACACGTTTTAAAAAATTCCATTGAACCATATCAAAAGCTTTCTTAATGTCAGCTTTTAAAAGAAAACTTTGATCCCGATATCCAGAGGAGTTAAAAGAATGTAAAATCTCTCTTACCAAAATAATGTTATCCATAATCATTCTCCCTTTTAGGAAGGCAGTCTGAGTTGGTGAAATTAGCTCAGTAAGAAAAGATTTTAGCCTGTGAGATATGATTTTCATAAGCAACCTATAGAATATACTACCCACACTAATCGGACGATAGTCCTCCGGTTTCATTGCATCAACGATCTTAGGGATAAGAATTAGATTGCATTTTAACCATTCTGAGGGCACTCTTTTATGTTGAAAACAATCCCTGAAAGCTTGGGTGAGTTCCTCTTTGAATATAGGCCACAGTCTTTGTAGGAACCTTGCTGTGTAGCCATCCGGCCCCGGTGCTGAGTCAGGTTCCATTAGACTGAGGATCACACCAATTTCACTTTCATCCGGCTGTTGGAAAACTGCAGCATGTGCTTCAGTAGGAATTGTCTTCCAATTATTCACTCCAACTTTACCAAACCAGGTATCATACACTAAGTCCGGGATCTGGGATAGAGTGGGACAATAGATTTCTTTAAAGTAGCGGACAAACTCTCTTCTAATCTCATCACGATCTCCAGTCTCTGTTCCATCAGGTAATCGGAGCACTACTATATCATTTTTTCTTCTTCTGATTGTGGCATGTAGATGAAAAAAAGTGGTGTTCCGGTCTCCTAGTTTTGCCCATCTTTGTTTCGCCCTCTGTTTCCAATATTCGTTCAGCATCTCCTCTGTTTTCATGTAATTATCAATTAGTTCCTGTTCCACTTCCAGGCTTTGCTACATGGGGTGTAAAGATTGATACTCCAAGATTTGCCTTTCCAAAGTTTTAAGTGCATCCTGGGGTTTTCCCTTACTCCTGCTCCAATTTTTAATGTTATTTTTTAAGGAAGTGAATCTATCTTCTGTGGTTTGGCCGGTGGAACCTTGCCACCAGAGTTCACAATTTTGGCAGAAACTTTCATCTTGAAACCAATAATTCTCTACACGAAAATGATGATTTTTCTTTTTGATGACCTCCCAACGTAAGATGATTCCGGCATGATCACTATAGATTCTAGGAAGATGGAAAACTGCCGCTTTAGTGAAAATCTGAGCCCAGGATGAGTTAACAAGAACCCTATCCAGTCTTTCATAAATTAAGTCCAAGTGTTTTCTTCGATTGGTCCAGGTGAAGGCAGGACCATTGTACCCTAAATCAATGAGTCCTGTGTTATAAAAGAATTCCTGAAACATTTTATTGTGCCAATCATTTGCTGTGTTTCCTCCCCATTTTTCATCAGAGTTCAAAATAGCATTAAAGTCACCAATTAAACATGTAGGGTAATCAAGGGAAGCATAATAAGATAAATCATTCCATAATCTTAATAAATGTTTTCTAGACGGATCAGCATAAACAGAAATCAGAATCCATTCATTAACCAGCACATTGCTAACAAAAGAGGTTCTAACTTTAGCAACTACAAAGAACCTATCTATTCTAATAATATCAATACTAATCTGGCTATCCCACATCAGAGCTAAACCACCTGACAACCCCTTAGCCCCTATTACTATATTACAATCAAGGCCAAATCTGTCCAAAATATTCCTTGCCTTTCGGCCAGAGCACTTCAGTTCTGAGAGAAAATAAATTTTTGCTCCGGTCGACCGTAGGAGGTCTTTTAAGAAATCCTGCTTCCGTGGGCCTCCTAAACCACGGCAATTCCAGCTTAATATCGTCATGTCGGGTTTGGAGGCCCATCTGGGCGGACCTCCGGAAACCCATCAGTTGGCAAGGGAAGAGGGTTATTCTCAAAATACCATGATAAATCCATGTCTTTCTCCTCTCCCGTATGAAGTCTCTTGTTGGACCTCTGCATAGTCGGCTCCACATCCTTCCCTGCTCCCTGCGCCACCGCTGCCTCCAAAGTGTCAGTGATGGTATTATCTCCAAAAAGCTGGTATTGGCCAGGGGTTGTTGGCAACGGAAGAGTTTGAAAGAAAGCAGGAGGCGGTGGAAGTGCTGGCCACATTGGATTAGGGAAATTAAAAATAGGAGGAAGAACTGCTTCCGGCCTTGGAGCGACAGGCCTCATTTTGATCATTTGGCGAGTTTTGGAAGCCATCTTTTTAATATATGGCCCTACTGCCCCTTCTTGGATCCTCTTTCCTTTGTCACGCTGAGGTATCCTTGGTTGATCTACTTCTTGGCTCATTGAGTCAGTATTAGGCTGTGATGCCTCCCCTTCCAGATTCGCCAGATTCGTTTTTCCTTTCAGAACTGCACCCACTGGATCATAGTATTTAGACACCTCAGTTGCCAGTATAACTTCATCTCTTGGCAGGGCAATAACTGAAGCAATCCACGGTCCTTTGAGTCTATGAGGGACCTTTTGCATGTGAGGGTTATCAACATGCTCAGGTTTTCCTTGCATTCTGAGAATTCTATCTCTTGGAGGGCATGACGAGACCTCATGACCTATGGAACCACAATATAAACAGGCTCTGTGCACTCGCTCATAGACAATTAGAGCTGTCAGGTCACCCAACGTGGGGTGTTGGAACACCACATGATCCTCCAGGGGGTCATCAATTTTCCTTCTCACTCTTTGTCTGTAATATTTAGTTCCATTGATAAACCCAACATGAACCTCGGAGATTGGAACCCCTATTTCTTTAGCTATCAGTTCAATCCCATCGTCAGTTAAAGAATCCGTGGGAATCTTATGTATCTGAATCCAGGTGTCCATCATAGTAACAGTGGGATGGAGTCTTTCTTTAGGGTTCTCAACTTTTTTGACTACCACCACTTCCTTGTCATGGTTCCAGACCGCGTTATCAGTGACTTTCAGCAAATCCAGTTCCTCAGCAAACTGTGCCAGGAACATGTTTTCTCCTCCCTCCTCAATCTTAGTCACTTCACCGATTGGATGTGCTCCCCATCTCTTAACCATGGTCTGGGCTAGCTCCATCGGTTTGGCAGTTTTGTCAGAGACTACTCTCATAAAACAACAAAGGTCCCAGGCTTTAGTATTTGCGGCATTTGGAGGGATGATTACAGTAGGAGGTTTGTAATCATTTGGGTCAAGAGAGGCAAAATGCGCCACTAGTTGGTCATCAGTAAAGTTTTTGAAATGAGCCATATGTAACCAAGGGTAAGGATAAGGTCCCAGAATCGATTGAGCTTTAGGGTTTACGACAGAAGAAGAAGAGTTAGGTATTTGTTTTTTGTGAGATAGAGTTGGTGAGCAGCTGTGGTTATTGTATTTATATATTCCCTGGGTAGGAGGTTTACATGCATGCAGCTAGTGAGTTCCCTCAGAATAGATTTTACAGATCTGTGAGGAAAAAGTTAGACTGGGCTCTCCTTTTGAGTTCACAAGACAGTTTCTGCTTTGATTAGGGATGAGAGAAGAGAACGTCCAATGGGTTAGGGAATTTGGTAATGATGAGTATTTGTTACCAATGTCCTTCTGTCCACGTGGCAGTTTGTCTGATAAAGATATAGTGTCTGTTGAGTTACCAATGAAAATGGTGTTATTTATATTTGTGCAGGGGACCCTTGGCATTCCATTCTCTACTCGCAATTTGGAGCTTGGTGACATTGGATCAATTTGTGGGCCTGGGCCTTTAGCAGGACAGCCTTTATGTGATCTAGTGGGGGACCTATTTGGTAAGTTAGCCCTATTTCTTAAAAACGTGGCTAAGTTTAAGCTTTGTGCATTTTGATCAGGCCCCACTCCATCCAGAGTTTGCACTCTGATATGGCAAGCAAAAAGGTCTCGCAGGGCTTGAGATACCCTACCATCATTTCCCACAATAATATTGACTCTTTCATTTATAAATTCTCTCATGGGACCAGGTTCATCAGGGGGGGGGGGCTGCCACCCATTGGGGACCCAATCCTCTACCTCAATTTGACAAGCTTCCCAACTTTGGGCAAAATCAACAATGAGAAATTCAGGGATGTCTATTTCATACCGTACACGACACAACAGAACACGTGAATTTTCTATGCACGACACGAGATACGACACGACACGACACGAAAGACACGACACATATTACAATCACCCCAAAAATAAAATAGAGACACAATAAGCGTTATACAAATATGATGGATGATGGATTTTCCATTTATGTACATACTTACCGTTCAATTGTACGGTAAGAACTTTTTCCAATATTTACATCTTTACCGTTGTTTTATTTTTATTTTCAACATAAGGACCCAAAATTAATTTTAAAAGATCTAAATTTTATATAAAAGAGAACCAGATATACAAATCTATGTGTTTATTTTTATTTTCATTTATTTCTTCATTTTCATATATTGAACATACAATATCTTTTAGTATTTATGTTTTTTCTATTTTAAGTTAGATATAATTTCAAATAATACCATATGCATAACTATCCTAATTTTGCTTCCTTTTATTTATAGAGATCATGAAAATAATGTTGATAAGTGAGATAGCAATTGCTTTTGACCATTTGACCAACCTTGACCGAATATAACAAAAAAAGAGCAATTGCTTTTGCCGAGTGAATTTTTCAGTCTCACCTTGGATTGTCAATTGGAATGACGATCCAAACTTGGGTCGTCATTCCAATTGACAATCCAAGCAGTTTTTGTTTTCGTCAATCCGAATACTGATCCAACAACATTATTTTTAAAATTTTGAATTTTTAACAGTTATTATCGTAATTTGTGTGAACAGTAACGTCATTTTTAATTTTTTTTGGCAAACCGACAATATTGCACCATCCAAAAACAGAGGTTGGGCCGTTGGGCGGGCTGGATGGATTGGGCGAGTTGATAGTTATCTTTTTCTTTGGGTCGGCTGTCTGCATCTAGTTTGCCTTTCCAACCCAGAAATGATACTCAAATTAATATAACTGTTTTTTTTCTGTTAAAGCCCAAATGATTTGTAACAGACTAACAGTGATATATATAATTTGGGCCGAAAAATTTTAAAATAGTATTAAATTAATATAATATATTAAAAATAATATTAATATAATAATATTTTTTTAAATAGTATCACGAGATCGGAATCCGAGATTCCGATCTTAGCTTTTTAATTTTTTTATATATTATTTATTGATTTATTTAATTTATTAATTAGTTAAATAATTAGAAAAATAGATAATATATTGTAAAAATATTGAAAAATATGGAAAAAATCAGGAATAATTAAATTAAATTTTATATGTAATTTAGTATTTTTTGGAAAAATTAAATTTATTTTCATTTTAATTAATTTATTTAATTAAAATATAAATTTTTATAACTTATTTAATTAAATGAATTGTACAAATTTTCAAAATTTGCAGGGATATAAAGGCATAATCCTTTCAGAATGTTCAAAGTTTTATTAATTCTTTCTGCATTTGCAGGGATACAAAGGCATAATTTGAACATTAAAACATGCATAACTTTTGATAGGAAGGTCCGTTTGGGGCGATCGAGGACATTCCGAAAAGCTGGTGAAACCCCGTAACGACCATTTTCGAGGCCAAAAAACGCTCTCTGGACCTCCAAAATCCACTTTGAAAGTTTGCAAATCTAAAAACCACTCCAAACTACTAAAAATGTTTTTAAAATCATAAATTAATCATTAAAAAAAGAAATGCAGTAAATCAAGTGATTTTAGTCTTTCTTCTCCGTCTCAGTAAAACATCAATCTCGTGTGATTCCTTTCTAACGCAATCCAGAAAGTGCTTCCTTGATCATGAGACTCGATATGATTGTTTAATATATAATATGAAAATAATATATACAGAGGACGACATCCGGGACGCATATCAAATGGTTGTTTAAATTAATTAAAAATTTATACTTAATTTTCATTTTTTAATTAAATAAATTAATTAAATTTATATTTAATTAAATAAATTAATTAAAAGGAAAATAAATTTAATTTTCCAAAAAAAAAATACTAAATTACATATAAAATTTAGTTTAATTATTCCTGATTTTTTCCATATTTTTTCAATATTTTTACAATATATTATCTATTTTTCTAATTATTTAACTAATTAATAAATTAAATAAATTAATAAATAATATATAAAAAAATTAAAAAGCTAAGATCGGAATCTCGGATTCCGATCTAAGCTTAGATCGGAAACTCAGAATCCGATCAAAGCTTAGATCGGAATCCTGGATTCCGATCTAACGTTCGGAATCCTGGATTCCGATCTAACGTTCGGAATCCTGGATTCCGATCTCGTGATACTATTTATATTAAACTTATTATATTTGATATTATTTTTAATATATTATATTAGTTTAATACTATTTTTTAAAATTTCGGTAATTTTGGGCCAGGCTTAAAGATAGAATTTCTGGCAGTACATGGAAATGTTCTCTTCTTAACCCCAGCTTTCTTACAAATGACAAAATATGACATGCTGTAACAAATATGTTTTACTTAAAGGGGATACTTAATGGTTGATCAACAACCTTGTAAATCATGAGTTACTTAACTCGATTCGTAAAATGTTCAGCTGCAACTCGAGTCAAGCCAGCTCAATTGGCTTGCAAGTTGAGGTTAGTTTCTGACTTATGAGCCGACTAGTCACATGACTATTTCAAAATTATTATCAAAATAATTTAAGAGTATTAAAAATAATTATCAAAATAACCTTAGAACTTTGATCCAAACTGTTTGATCAATGGTGGATGTCCCGTGATTAATATCAGATTCGTCAAAATTCCTACAGTCTATAAATATGTCCGTCCAAATTAAATCAGACGGTTCGGATCGAAAGTCAGTACTGGTCAGTGGTCCCTTCTCGTACACAGCCCTTAATATGACCATTGACCAGTAACGTTTCAAAGGGTTTGATTGTAAAATTATAATTCTATAGGGAAATATGCGGAAGTTTGTCAATCAAAAAACTCTGGTTCAGTCCGTGAAGGGCGAAGGAAGAGGGATCCGCATCCTCGACAGCCAAGCGATTCGGCTGTACCGTCCTGTCCACGAATATCGACCGTCCGATCTGCATCCAACGACGAAAGCGAAAATGCAGCGAATCGAACCTACCCGACCTGCTGCCCGTCTCTTCTAAATAAAATGCAACCAATGAAAAAATTAAAAAAATCATTTCCTGTCCATCTCTTTCGTTTCGTTTCCTCCGCCTGAACAAGCCAAAAAGCCAGAGAAGGTTGAAACCCTAGATCGATCGAGCGAGAGATCAAAGTTTGAATCATTGAAGTGAGTCAGGAGATCAAGCTATAGACCACTCTAGCACTCCAATCTGCAACTCTCCAAGTACCTCCGCCTCCTCTCGAAACCCTAGACAGGTTCAGTCTAATTTTTTTTTTTTCCATTTTTCTCAAATTTTGCTACAGAATCAATTTAGTTGTGGTAAAAAGTGAAATTCGCTTCTCTCTATTGGAACTTATAGAATCTGTAACTTGGTGCCTTTAGCAGCATGTCAAATAATCTTGGGAGTCATTCTGCTTGTGCATGTTATATTTGGGTTTTTTTTTTATATAAGTTGCAATTCATAATCATTGAACGAAAAGTATAGTGAGAAAAATGGAACTAAAGGTATAGTGAGAAAAATGTCACCCTTCTGTCATTTGTTATAAATATAAGAGAATATTTGTGCTACTTCTAGCATGCATCCTTCCACAATGTCGCCCTTCTGTCAATAAACTGTGCTGGAGCGAAAATGCCTAGTTTTTTTTCTTTTATCTTTGTCATGTTTGAATTTAAAAATGGAACTAAGCACAACATATTGAAATGCTGGACCAAATGATAAGTGATAACACCTCCCCTGCTATGAGACAAACTGTTTAAATTTAGCTTTAATTTAGCTTGAATTAGCATGTTAAATTCTCTTTCATACTATCTCTTTTTTTTTTAAATAGCAATGAGCTTTCAAAGCACCAACTCGGTTGAAGTGTATCCTAATTGCAGTAAGTGCAAGAACAATCAGTGTGTTGTAGACACCAAAAAATAAGGGTCGAGCTTTCTACTCGTGTCGACGATGTAATCAATTTGTTGGATGGCGCGATGAGGTCAGCTTTAATCCTATAGACCTTAAAATTAGATGTGATTTGTTGAAGAAGCAATTAGAAAGACAAGCGGATGAAGGTAAAAAACAATTAGATGAGAAATTTAAAGAACTTGAAGAGAGCTTTAGGAAGCATTTGGAAGAACTAAGGAGCCAAATAATTCAATACTTTATGTTATTTGGTATTTTTCTTTTGGCTATTGTAGTTTGTAAGTTGTAATGTATTAGAAATTTAGCAAATGTATTAGATGCCTTGTAATATGACTTGAGTTGTTGGTCAATGTGAAATCTGTGTTCCTATGATTTTCCTATGTTTTTTGATATTTTTCTTTTGCCTTGTAATATGACTTGAGTTGTGTAATTTAACAACTAGTTTAATGTATCAGATCCATTGTATGCATGTGCATGTGCAGGGCTTCTTGGCATCCTTGTAGTATCTGACAATTTAACTTTTCATTTTAATGTTTTAAAGAACTTATGGTTCTTTCTATGCTTTCAACGAGCAATTATGTGTCTTAATGTTTTTAATATATTTGGCCTAACTATTTTATGTTAATCATACAACATCACCCCAACGAGCAATTATGTGTCTGAACAAAGGAACATGCCAAAGTGGCACAGTGGCAGGAATATCACCACTCAAAGAGTATTAACTGACCAACTGATTTGGCACTGATCAAAGCTCTTAGAATATAGGTGGTACATAAATTCCTTACAGTCAGAAGCATGTAATTATTACGACTGAAGCACTGAAGCACTGAAGCACTATACAGTGGGTTGACCTAACTTTAACAGAGAGGACTTAAGACTGAATACTACGAATTAGTTAATGGAATCAATACATGAGGTTGCTCAAAGGTTGCAAATTCCATACCAACATGAGGCATGCTGTTGGAATTCTCCATATCCTTCAAAGAGAACAAAAAAAATTAAATATGAGCATTTAAAACTGAATATACTAAAAAGATGGTAGAAACAACAAAAATAAACTTCGATAAATAGAAAAAGATAGACAATATCTCCATTCGATAAAATATTACAAGTATCTTATTTGATATGTATCAAGCTCAGAATCATTTTATAGTGACTAACAAATTTGTTAACAGAAACAAGTGGTCTAGATTTCAATTGGCTGCATTGGCTCCATTCTGTCCCCAGCATTTTGATCACATAACCCAAAAATCTCTTAATATTTCTGTCAATTTTGCTAGCCTTTCTTTTTTTTTTTTGTTTATGTACCCTTGCATAATGGTCATTCTAGCAAAAATTGAATTTGGAACGATAAGTCAAACCAAAAGTTGAAGAACATTATCAAAAGATAAATAGACAAGCACAAATGCCAACTTCACAGGGACATTTCAGTATCTCAATAGCAGATACTACTGAATTCATCACTGCGCCAAGCCCAACCCACTAGCTTACTCACTGTATTCATCACTTGCACAATACTGGAATTTTTTTTTTGTACTGATAAACAAAGGGGCACCCAGAATTTGAATTTGAACAGCAAATTCCTACTGAATTTGAACAAACCAGAATTTGAACAAACCAAAATTTGTGCATTACTACTGAATTTGACCAATTTAGAGGCAAAATAGAGTTTGATGGGCGGGTAGGATTTACCTTTGGAGAAACTCAGTCGTCTCTCGGACTGCACCTCCGATGGAGAGATACAGGAGAGTGCCTTATCCTTCGTTCAAGAGAATTGAGAGGGCTGAGAGTCGGAGTTGATCAGACAAACAAGAGAATTGCGCTTTTGGCGGAAAGTCGACAGATTGGCGAAATTGGGATTGTTGATCAACCTAACTCCAGTCGGGCAGGGCGGGTATTGGAGAGAGAGGCGATTTGGCAGCATTTTTCCGCTTTAGTCGTTGGATGCTGATCGGAGGGTCGGTATTCGTGGACAGGACGGTACAGCCGAATCGCTTGGCTGTCGAGGATGCGGATCCGAAGGAAGAGGGTTTAAGCCTCCACAGCAAAGAAGCAGCAACGGCGCGCCGCGTCTTGTTTCCGCCGAGCGCCGCCTACTAAACCCTCCATAATTCTCTCTCTCACACT
Organism: Rhynchospora pubera; assembly: GCA_028095005.1. Taxonomy (NCBI): domain Eukaryota; kingdom Viridiplantae; phylum Streptophyta; class Magnoliopsida; order Poales; family Cyperaceae; genus Rhynchospora; species Rhynchospora pubera. The sequence continues at coordinate 152,017,907 of CM051462.1, read as the reverse complement.
TCAACTGAACTTTCTCTTTCTAGTTCTTCTAAGTTTACCCTAGTATAATATCTCGCTCATGGCTTCACCTAACAATAGAGACCTCCTCACCTCCTTCAGCCCCAATTGCGATTTCTTCGCCATCAGCTCTGGCGACGGTCGAATCAAGGTTCGATCTCATGCTCTGTTTTCTAGCTCCTGGTGCTTTATTGGCGCCGTTCTGATTCTTTTTTATCCTTTTTCAGATTTGGGATACCTTGAAAGGCGCTTTACAGACCGAGTTTGCTGCCATATCAGCTTCCGACGAGTCCGGATTGCTTTCTGAGAATAAAAGAGGGCACCTTTCTCTCGATTATACTTGTATGAAGTGGGTGCAATTACCCAGCAAGGTGCTCACAACAATATGTTATTATTCTTTCCTCTCTGCAAATTATGTTAATGGTGCACATGTTTTCCTTTTTCCCATACTTGGGTGTTATCATTTCTTTTGGATAGTTTGAACTACGGCTTTGACATTGTAGATTTTTTATAATACAACATTATCAGTTCAGTTGGTACTGTAAAAGAAATCATAATTTGTTGAATTTTATTGGTATGACCCTTTTATGTAACCATGCTATTAATAGAGTTGAATTGCTAATTCATGTGTGGATCAGTTCATGCCGATCAACTGTGTTTATCTTATTTTGTATTAGAAAAAGAGAAAGGTCGGGGCTTCACTTCTAGTGCTTGGCACAGGCAGTGGTGATGTATTAGCTCTTGACGTTTCGGCTGGTCATTTAAAGTGGAAAGCTAGTGATTCTCATTCTGGGTAAGTGTTTATGTAACTTCAGATTTTTCAGGGATTTGTTTGAATAAAAAAAGTATTTTGTCACCTAGTTGCATGACTGGAAGGAAGAACTGATCACCCTTGATTACTTTTACGGTGTACAATTTGAAGTCGTTTTGCATGTTATAGAGCCCACACTGGTTTTGGCTGGCATTATTCCAATGTTGAGTACACTGTCTCCAACTCTCCATTACAAGGAAGTTGTATAAAGAATATAAAATGAGTAACTAGGCACATTTGATGGAAATTCCAATTAGGTTAGCATACCATCTGCAATGGTAATTGTAGCAACACAAACTAATATGCAATGTCTGATGCCTGCCAGTACTGTTTTGTACTGGTTCTTCTCCATAAATCTACCGAGGTGTTTGTACCACTCAGATACCATTAATTTGACTTTAGCATGATCACTGGGATTAAATTTCAATTTACCAATTTTTAATTTGAAGGGGTGTAACTGCTATTGCATACTCAGCTTCTGGTTCATTTGTATACACTGCTGGTGCTGATGGCATAGTTTGCAAGACTGAGGCCTCCACAGGGAGGATCTTGAAGAGAATTAGTGTCTCCTCTAAAGCAATCTCATCTCTCTGCGTCTCTTCTGGTAAAATTACACAAGAAAATAAACGCCAAGAAGTGCTATTGTTGTCTTTTTTACTTAAAAAAATTCAATTTTGTTTGTATAGATGGGAAGATGTTGGCAACGGCAGCAGGGCAGCTGAGAACATTTAGTTGTTATGACAATAAGAAGATACAGAAGTTCTCAGGGCATCCTGTAAGTTCAATATTTCAGTGGTAGTATTACAGTGCTCCTGCAAAGTCTTAATCTATAGTTTGTGTCTTTTAGGAAGATTATGGTAGTGTAGTTTGCACACTCTTTATTATTTTTTAGAATTATCCACAGTAATCCTGAGTTTAGCTCTCATTTGTGTAGAGATAAACAGTTTGAGTTGAAGGCTCGAAAGCTAATTTAAGTATATTTTTCAATAACTACGGTGTAGGTTCAGAAATTCTTTTTTTATAATTTTCTAAATTATGTTTAGGTGGGTGTAAGATGTATGGCTTTCACTGAAGATGGATCGTACATCCTTACGTCTGGTGTAGGAGAGAGACACATAGCCATTTGGAAAACTGGTTTGGCCGATCAAAACCAAGGTGCTAGCTGTGTTCTCTCAATGAACCACCCAGCCATTTTTATAGACTCCAAAACTGAAACTGTTATAGGTAGTGACCAAAAGAGATTCTTCATCCTTGCGGTTTCTGAGCCTGGCCACTGCTATTTTTGGTATGGTGCTGATATCAATGACTTGAGAGACAAAAAGCCGACTAAGATTTCAGCTGAGAGGGTTAGCAAGGGTGATTTGGGAATATTTGGTGCAAGAATTCAAGGAGTGGTGAAAGAGGCAAGTGGACAGATGGTGGCAGCTTATGGTTCGCTTGTTAAGCCGTGCTTTGAGAGGGCTTCCATATGTTATGGTGTTGATGTAAGGTTGGAGCCAGCTCAAGTGGAGGCCCTCTTGCCAATGCTAGACCGTTCTGTTTCACAAAAGAGTCGAGATGTCAAAACCCAAGGTAAAATGAATAATGAAGTAAACCATCTCTCAACTGTAATGTTAATGTCCAATAAAGATATTTTTTTTTTGTCACAAAAGCTCGTTCAAATTGCTTGTGAGATTGCATGGTGCAGATCGCTTGATGTATTTTGCACCTATACTCATCTTGTTGCTTTCAAAGTTGGACTGGTATTACACACAACCTTCTGACAAAAAATATGAATGTTACAGTTTTTCTCTGAAATTCTCCTTACATGCTGAGTTTCTGCATCTGGATGCTTTCATTTTCATTTGTTAAGAATTAAATTTACAAGCAAAAGTACAATGGTAAAGGTTTGTTTGTTTTCAAATTTAGCAGTTACAGCATTGAACCGGGCCAATGCAGAGGATGCAAATCTTCCACTTCCCAAGCTATATGCACCTGGCAAGAAAAGAAAACATGATGGTTTAACGGACGCAGCTGCAGATTTGAAACCCATTTTGGGTGTTGAATCCAGTACAACTACAACCTTGCCTGTCAAGAAAGGTAGTGTAAATGGGGTTAAGTCATGTTATAGACATGAAATATGTAATTTCTTTGTCTCATTATTCATGTTGTAATTTTGAAAACTTGGCTTGTTAAGGTGCACAAAAATTAACAGTGCAAGAGGAACCTGTATGCTTAGAGGATAGAATGCGAGAATTGGGTCTTCTTGGCATGAAAATTAATTTGAGCTCCACCATTGGCAACATAGGAGTACAAGTTGACAAGAATTTTTCCACGAAAATGGTATTATACGCGTTTTTTTACCTGTTTCATTATTATCCTGAAGATTCAGTTTCTTACCTGTGCTTTGTTTTTCTTTATTTATCTAAAAGATAAGACAACATGTGAATGCCATGAACCCTGATGAGGTGAGCCCATTATTTGGCAACTTAGTCTCTGCATGGAGAACAAGGTATGTTGTAATAATAATATCAGGTGAGCCAGAAAATTTTCTAATGGGAGTAGGTAAAATATAAAGAGTTTTCATGTATCGTTATCATTATAGTTGTATGAAAAAGAATATGATTTTTAGCTAATTGGCTCAACAATGGAGCAATGATGATATTTTTATGGGGTTCAAATAGGCATTTTTTTTAAAAAATTATGTGTATTAATAAAGAATACTGTATGAATCTATTTAAATGAAACAAATTGGGAACAATGTCCCCCATGTCTTATGATTAAATCCACCATTACTATTAGGGAAATTTTTTTTACTGTTTTTTGTAACTTGAGGTTTACCCTATGTAGGTCAGCTAAGAGCTCAAGTAAAGTTCTTGAATGGATATATTCTTTGCTGGTCTACCACAGTCATCATATCTTATCTAATAAATCCTCTTTGAAAATGCTTGACGATATGCAAGAGGTACTTCTCAGTAACTTGATTTCCCTTCCAGTTAATCCTTTTAAGGAAATAAAATGATACTTAAATGCTACTTTTCTTGCAGACTATTGCGGTAAAATATGGACACACACAGGAGTTATTAAAGCTTAGGGGTCGTTTGCAACTTATAAGGACACAAGTTAGTGTTCTCTTCAGTTATTTTTAATTTGTTACAATTATCATTGTTACCATCATCAGCATCATTGCTATTATCATTGAAATATTTTTAATTATGTTATCTTATCAGATTGACATGGTTGGAGAACAAAAAACAAAATCCCTAGGAGATGAGGTCATGTATGTTGAAGAAGAATCGGATGATCAAGAGGATGAAGAGATAGATGAAATGATATATAGAGAAGAAGAGGATGAATCTGACATGGATTAGTTGTAAATCATTTCTATTATTAACTGTTATTATGTACCGATGAGAAGTTTTGTTTCAATTTCAAGCACTGTAGGCTATTTTGCTGTTGGAATTTTTGATCCAAGTACTAGAGTAGGTCTTTTATGCAGCTCTTTCAGGCTACTGGACAAAACATTAAAATCTACTGTAATAGTATTCATCCTTGTAACTTAGCTTGATAATGCTGAATGGGTATGTACAAGCTCCAACTTTCTGCTTGCAGCATAATTTTACAAATTTTAAAAGAAAAATGAAAGATGATATTTTTGTAGTATGAATAAGCTGATGCTGGTCATTTAATTACATGAGATCTGTTAGATTAACATCCAGTCATACACTGATAGTTATGATTAGTATCTTTTAATTCTTGTTGTTGATGTGGCTGAGGTTGCAAACTAATTGCATTGATATGCACGTCTTAATGGCTATTTTTGCTAATTTCACTTTTGAGTTGGATAATCCTTTGACTAATATATTAACTTGGAAAGGACAAACGGCTTCGAAGAAATGTCACTAAGTTTACACTCATGTGAACTTTGAACTTTCATGTCAATTATTTAAAGAGGATATCAGATTTTTTGGTGTTACAAGTTGCCTCGACCTTGTTTTTATATTTCAAAATTTAGAATTGTACCACTTTTTTCATATTTCACAATTTAGAATTGTACGTGTCCAATCCTAACTTGTGAGAGATGTATTTCCATAACATTTTATAATTATTTTAAAATCATTTAATACCAAGTAATAAGGTTAAAAAATAAATTAATCCATCATAGTTAATTAGACTCATCATCATCATCATCATTATTATTATTATTATTATTATTATTATTATTATTATTATTATTATTATTATTATTATTATTATTATTATTATTATTATTATTATTATTATTATCTTTTGATCTAGTATGCAAAGAGCTCCAAAAATTAAAATTCTGTGGAACTATCTCTGATGAAATTGAATAAGATTGACCGTTTAAATATAACGCCTGAATTCACCAAATTTTGTATTATAAATGAAAACGTTAGATTGTGTTTACTTGTGTCACTAGAAAGTTTGTGCCATTAAATATTTAAATTTAAATATTATACTTACCTTCAAGTTGCCGACTACAATATTTTCAATTATTTTTTCCAATAAAAATTTATTACAATATTAATTAATTAATTAATTATTAATCAATAATGACTATTAATTATTATTAATTAGTAAAAATATTATTTATTTAATTATTTATTATTATAAATACTAATACTAAAAATTATGACAAATACTAACACGTGATATTTGCATTTTTAATTACTAACACTAATAATAATTATTCTAAATATAGCAATAATAATGTTGATAAACATAATTATACTAACATTAATTATGATTATGATGATTATAACAATAATATGAGTAATGACGATACTAATTATTGTTAAGATATTATTACAATAATACTAACCGTTGAGAACACTACCCTCAAACTCACTAACCCACCAAAATGATGAGTTAGTAAGTCAGTGTAAGGTTAGCACTAACCTCAATGCATTTGGTAAATCGAGGTTATTAGGTTAGTTGCACTAACCTTAGGTTAGTACTAACTCTACCCTTGCCAAACGCACCCTTTAATAGTCAATTCACCATTAACAAAAAATAAATAATAAAATACTTGCACATCCGGTAATAGCGCCTGCTGCCATTTATGTTTTACAGTCTGAATTTCGATAGCAGTGGAAGAAATTAAGATAGAGCAATAATAATCCGACTAAGTGGCACAAAGATTACAATATTCCAATTATTGTAATAGGAATCTGCTTATAATTTTTTTTTAAAATAAAAAAGAGAGAAAAAAGGTACAAGAAGCCACTCTCTCTCAGATACAAACCTTCAACAAATTAACCAAAGGACCTATCTCCAAAGCTCCTTCAATTTTATTCTTTATGCCTTTGAAAGTACCAAAATAAACACTCGTTTGAAGAATCTAGTTGTAGGCGTCAGGATTTGCAAGGAGGAATGCCTCACAACCCTTGACAACTTCGGTGAAAGTTGCCTTTGCCTTCTCAGCCTCCTCAGCAGCATTCACTCCAGGCAGCGGTGTACAGGTGGCAGTCACTTTGACCACACTGCCTCCAGCCTTTGGTTCAACCTTGATATGGGTTGAAGCAGATGAAATAACAACACCAAGGCCGCCACCCTCGATTAGGGTCGTCTTGGCCTCCAAGTTGTCGAGGTCAATGAAGTCAAGGCGCTCCTTTATGTGGCTGAAGGGGGCACCTGCACATGTTTTCAGCGGTATATATAACTTATTTCATTGCTAAGAGAAAATTAATCTGGCTTGCCAGAAATATAAGAACTTCACTATTAAATTTAACTGTTTTGATACATGTACGTACGACATTGTTGACTCATTGACTGCATATAAGTTACCATGTTTTTGAATAATAGAATCACTGATTCTGGTAGGTCCGGCAAGAAAGATTAGTTATACGTACCAGCACCAAAGTTGAATTGCCTAACACTGCCGGCATTGCCTTCGCCCTCCAAAACAGCAGCACTAACAATTTTTTCTGGAGCAAGTTTGGGAGCCAGGTTGTGCCAGTCAAGGCCGGCTGCCTTGAAGAGGCGGGGGGCAGGAGCTGCCGACTCAATCTCGAATGTAAAACTCATGATTGCTTGGTGAAGAAATGTAATTAGAGGACAGATAAGTTTCTTGAATGTGGGTTGTGGTGAAGATTTAGTGGGGCTTCCGGGGGTTTATATAGACCAGTAGTAAGTAGCTTGAGTTGGTGAGATACTGAGATGCCTTATAACTGGAGCTCCTAGCCTCCCCATGTGGAATTTTAAATTGGGAGGCAATAGCATTTGATTTTCTCTTTCAAAACAAATAAGCTAAAACAGTTGAACATCTAGATAAACAGTTTTTTTCGCCTCATCAGTCCCTTCTGTTTGATCCGACGACTCAAGTTAAACCCTAGATTTTAATTCAGTGAGAGGAACATCCTAACCAATAATTCTATCAAAGTAATTACAGAAGGTTCCAGTATTAGAGTGGAAAATTTGACATCTCAATTAATTCCCTTCTTGCTGGTAACAATTATATGATTGATACAAAATACGCGACAGTAATTGGCCGGAAAAAAATAATTGGAACGGCCGGTTGCCAAATTGATAACGTTGATTGAAGAAAAATAATCGTTGGAGGAATGGAGGCATTTTCAATTCTACATTAATTAGTCCAACTAACAATACTGGAAACTGGAATACTAATCAAAATCGGAGAGCGTATTTCATACTAAGCGTATGAAATTATGAATATGAAGGCAACAAAAATAAATAAATAAACAAAAAAGAGACCAACGTTTAAGAATATTAAATTAATACAACTCCTACGAATTGATGACTATAGAGTATAGAGAGATTACTTTAAGAAGTAAATGGAATCGGTGTTTCTATAAATCATCCGAAAGTTCAAACCAGATTTTGAAACCAAATAAATATTAATCAATAATCAATAACAGTTCCTATTTGATCTAATGACTGACTTAATGGGTCTAGTACGCGTTTTAAATTTCTGACATGTTGGTGCACCAGAGGCGACTCCACCGGACCCGACACAAATAACTAAAATTTTCTATATTTACTTTAAAATTTAGTAATAAATAAGTTGTAGTACACACTAATTATATTCAATTAATATTTATTATATCTTAATCAAGATTTAGTTGCATAACAACAAAAAATAATTAATAATTTATCGAGTTAAATTTATTGGTGGGGTGATCGGGTCGACACGTGATCGGTTCGGATAGAATTGAATAAAACAAGGTTCTTCTGATCCATCGGACCAGGTCGGGATTAAACCCGATTGCATATATATATATAATAAACAAGAAAGCAAATAGTAACAAAATAATGTTGAACCAACTCAAACCCGAATTGGCCCATTCATATCTTGCATATTATGCCACTAAGAGATTAAATAACCGAGTCAGGTTGGAAGTGATTGAAAAATTCCACAGGAGAGGATCTAGTTCTTTCTTAAATCAGTGCTATGTGCTTTCCACTTGAGACTTGATATATAAGTTTATTTGTTTAATTGATCATTTTTTAATAAATTAAAAATTATACTTTGCTAAAAGGAGGTATTAATTTAAAATAAATATTTTAAGAAATATATTTAGTTAACAGAATATTCTTTTGAGCATTATAAAAATATCATGAAGATAATTATTTTACTATTCTTTTTTTTTTTGTCAAAACTGATTTGTCGGTCATTCAACTCATTAATCGACTGCGCGCCAAACTATCGAATATCGATTGATCTAACAAATTGCATAGAATTATTTATTTCATATTATTATTACTATTTAACCCAAACTCTAATTCGATCATCCCAGACTCTATGTACTAGATTTCACAAGATTTCATCTCTTTTTCTTTTTTTTTTTTCATTTGCATACGCGAAACTTTAATGATATTTTTTAAGTTGATTTATAATTTTAACTGGGATTTCTATATGAATGATATTATGAAGAGCATTAGTTTATTATTTATTATTCTATCTATCTGGATAATAAATATGAGAATTTCAAATTTCATGAACATCTTAAACTAAACCTCATTTGAACGGGCAATTTGTTTCCTATTTGAATGTTAACAGAATTTTGGACAATCCTCTTGTTACTGATTAGTTTTTATTTACACAATAAATGATTCACTAAAGTAGATTGTAAAATAAAATTTTGTTACTTTTGGTTTCTCATTCTATTGTTAGATTTACGAGTAAAAAATAATAATAAAGTATATACTAAATTTTTATAAAGGTACGCTGTTTATTTATTTATTAGAACTGCGAATAACTGAATATTTATACATATTAGTATGAACGTCAAATAATCTGTAAAAATTCGATTAGTGGGCCGTCTAATGGTAATTTATACTACACTGAGTTCGGCCTATATAATATTTTTCGCTTTGTAATAAAAACCTACAGAAATTATAACTGCAATATCTAGTTTTTCTATCCCTTGCCGTCGCCAAAACACAAGTGAACGCATAAAACAGACAAGAAAAATATATAAATGTTCAAAATGATCACTTACAAACAAATAAGTGTTGTCATCTCTTGTTTAGATTTTTATATGCATATTCAACTTATTTTTATTGAACTTTTTGTTTGTGTATGTTCATTTTGATCATATATATGGTACCTTATCTATTTTATGTGTTCACTTTCTGTTTAGCGATAATAAGGGATGACAAAACTGCAGATGACAGTAATCAATTTCCAAAAACAAATGTTGAGAATTTCTTGCGGAAGTTATTAGAGAAGTATTTTAAATAATGTTCCATAATATCGGTTATACTCTGTTTAATAAAATTTTCTAATATGATTTCCAATGTGTCTAACTGACAATTTTGTACTTGCAAACAAAAAAAATGTCCCTACCTGAAACCGTTGTATTGTTATAATTTTTGGCATTCAGTAAACAAAAGATTTCTCTCTAATTTGTTATACCTTTTTGTCAAGAGATCTTACGATCAACATACTAGACGACAAGCTCCGGTCCTATATATAGAATTCTACTTGTTCGTACGACATGTTTTCTACTCCATAGGCCACAGCAAGAGAAAATAGAAAATACTGGTCAATAAGGATAAACAAAACGTCAAATTGACAAATGACAAGTTTTGTCCAATCATGGAAGGTTTCCTATGCAATGCATTTGCAAACAAAAAAATTGAACCATTAAATAATGCTGAAAATGATAAGCATTGAAGAATATCCTTGACTGATTCCCATCACAATAATTTTTCTGATGGTTTCTAACATAAAAATTAGTGAAGCATTAATCTGTATAATTTTTGTGATAGAGATAACAATAAACAACAATAACAATATAATTTGGTTTTGTGCAAACTAGAATGAGTTTTAAGTTGACAGAATGATTGGTGAGCTCAATCCCAAAACCTACAAGGCTACAACATTGGCTTTAATTGGTTCATTTATATTTCAAATTTCTAAAACTTTTGAGTTAGTTATTTTAAAGTGATTAAGGAAATGAAGGTTTAAAAGTTATATTAATACCTTCATTATTATTTCTTATAGTTTGATTTCAGTTAAATATATAAATACTCAAAATTACAATTGATATGTGAACTATTCGTGCAATAAATCAGTCTAAACGATATATGTTCGTTCTTTAAGATCAATTAGATATAATTTTGAAATAAAATTCACAAATTCTTGTAACTTGTAACTTCACACTTCCAGAAAATTCAAATTGATTTTTTTTTATTAAAAAATATCAACACATAAGTTTCTAATAGACGGGTCGGTCCGGTCGGACTTGTGACCTGTCTTCATGCGGACAAAATATTCTAACAGGTATCGGATCGAGTCGGATCTCGGTTGCAACCGGTCCAAAGAAAATATATTTTGTCCTTTGAAGATTAATAAATTATATATTATACTCTGAACTTGAAAATCGACCAATTATTACGCATAATCTGAACATAAAGACCCTAAAATTCTATAAGTGTTATACTTCAAAATGCAATAATCGCAGAAGTATTACACTTTAAAATTCTAGGTAGCTAGAAGGCAAATGCAGTGGCGAAGTCATAGAGGGACCGGCAATGGTCAGGTCCCCCTTAATAATTAGAAAATTCACAATCAAATGTTAATTTATTAAGATAAATTTATTTAGTTAAGTTTTATGGGTCTTCTCTAAACTCAAAATATTATGTTCATTAATACTTTGGTTAAGAAATATTAATGGTTGCTTGTATTATTTTAGATAATTAATACTTAAATTTGTAATTTTTTTGGTTTTCAATTTCATTTAGTCAGATTTTGACCTCCGTCATTTTTCAATCCTAGCTTCGCCACTGGACAAATATTTCGAGTTCATATTAGATCAGAAGTTTCATCGTGATCAACTGACAATTTTCTTTATCTCATGAACCTTAAAACATCTTTATTGAATAAATTAAATTATTTGATCTTCAGCAAGCTTATACCAAACCTACCTTACTGTGACGGATCCTTCTGTCTCGAAGTTCTGTTTCTTCCACACACAATGGTTGACGTTGACTAAAGTTTGTCGGAAACCGAATTTGAATGTGATGTGCAAAAGTTTGTCATTAAAAAGTAAAAGATCACACAAATTATTGTAGGATTGTAGCGTCCTTTTCTTGTTTTCTTTTGTTCTAGAAGTGGAGGGTGTAATTTGAATTTCTCATTGGGGAAATAATAGGTGTGGTCTCTCAGACAGACCATGACAAACTCTATATATTGATTTCCATTACAAGTTAACAAATTGGAAGTGACCATATGTAGTTTTTTCTAATTCGAAATTGCTTTCCAATATACTGAAAGATCGGCAAGCCGTTGCTATCAACATATATATTAAAAACAAATTGAAATGGTTAAGGTAAAAATTAGGGAACAAATAAAAAATAGATAAGATAATATTTTAATAAAAGTAAAGAACCGTTCTTCTAAAATTAAAAAAAAAATCATGTCTGATGACTTTAAGGCTCCGCTCCAGAAGGGGAGAGTGGGAGCGAAGGGAAGGGAGAAGAATTCGGATAGAGGGAGAGAATGGACGGAAAGGGAGGAGACCAGAGAGACAGATAGAGGGAGAAATCGGTTACTCCCAAAATCGGAGAGTACCGAGTCCCTTCCCTTCGCTCCGACTCCCTCCTTCTGGAGCGAAGCCTAAAACAATAAGATTTGGTTTCTAACAATATTTGGCAAGCTCTTCGTAAAGATTTTAGCCACAAACAACTCGTGACTCTGAAAAAAACCATGTCTGATGACTTAAAAGAATAAATTTTCGGCATCTCTTGACCGTTATTTATGAATAAGAAGAATATATTTTTTCGGTAGAGAAAAAAATTAGTGTAGTCAAATTACTTTATGTCAGAGAAGCGCGCAATCAAGCAATTAGAGATGAGCATGCCTCCTCCCCTTACGCGATCTATCCCCTTCACATATCCTTTCCCTTTTCTCTCGACCTCTCTCTACTATCTGATCTATCTTCCTTTCTTCGTCGAATTAGAAATCGCGACCTCCTTTCTTTCTTTCTTTCGACCTCTTTCTGCAATATTCGTCATATTTTCTCCACCGAACTAGAGTTAACTCCAGCCATCACGATCACCATGCCGATCAGGTACTTACCTTGTGAGTAGAGAGGGAGAAGGAAGGCGAGTATAGGAGAAAGAAGTAGAGATCGAAAAAAGTGAAGAGAAAAGACATTTAGATCTGGTTCTGGTACGGTTTGGGAGTAATTGAAAAGACATTTATTTATAAGGGAGTAATTAAACATATTTAGTGGAGTATCTAATATATATAAACAAACTAATTATCATATATATACAAGGGAGTAACTAATAATTTTTAAGGAAGTATCTAATATTTATGCCTTAATAAAGAACATTTATGTTTTGTTATGGAAGTATATAGGAGAGTATTTTATTTGTATTATGGGAATATTTATATTTGACAATGAGTACTTAATAAGTACTTACAAGGGAGTAATTAATAGGTTAAAGTAAATATTTTAATTAGACTCATGGAGTATATATATTTTCATAAGAAAGTATTTTATAAGATCGCATAGTTGTATATCATAAGAGAGTGTTTTATTTGTATTAAGGGAGTATTTATATTTGACAAGAGAATTTTATTTATAAGTGTGTGTTAGGAGAAGGAGAGTGTGGGATGAAAAAGATGAGGGAGGTGAGGCGCAGATGAGATGAAGGAGAGAGGAAGATGAGGGAGGTGAGGCACAGAGGAGATGAGGGAGAGAAGTGCGAGGGCAGAGGAGATGAGGGAGAGGCGAGAGGGGTGAGGGGAACGAGAGAAGCAGAAGTGACGCGCGGGGGAAAGATATTCATTTTTCAGAAAAAAATGATTATCGAATTTTTCTATTTTAATCACTGATTGCTTGATTACGTAAACTCTTTATTTCACTTATTATCAACCCTATTAATTTCCATTTCAGTTTTTTTTTTTGTTTTCATTAGGAGATCTATGACATCTTCAGAACTTCAATTTTTGTTTTCTCTCTTTTTTGATTTTCCGTAAAAATTCCACGATCAATATTGAGCAATTAAATTGACAAGATAGCTGACAAATTTCTTCAATCAATAAGAAGTCCTTATCCAAATAGAAGATATGACAATAATGAATACAGGTTGTGTGTTTGGATGAGTCTTGAATAAGGAATAAGAATAAGGAATTTCGGTATACGTGCTTGTCTAAATTTCTTATTCTTATATTATGATTTTGTTAGTATAAAAATAAAAGCCCAAATTCCTTATTCTTGTGTTGTTTGGGTTGCACAAGTATAAAGAATTTGATCTTTATTCTTATCCAAAATCTTATTCTCCACCATCCAAACACACCAAAGTTTTGACGTTGCAAATAAGATTTTGGATTTTCACACCTTGTTTGTAATTAATTCCCAAATAAAATAAGGCTAATTTGTAATTACAAAATCTAGCCAATGAACTTTGTTTGTAATTAATTCCCAAATAAAATAAGGCTAATTTGTTGAAATAAAATATAAATAGATACTGAGATAATTACCCATTATATAATTCTTTCAATTAGTCGTATTATGCATTTTCACAATCAACGTTGCTATAAATTTAATTGCATGGTCCTTGGATTTAATAATATAGAACTTTTTTTTACTCAAACGACATTCATTTTTTCAATTGTACATTAAAATCATTCTGAATTGTCTCATTTGATGTAGGATATTCAACTATCTCAAAAGTAATGTGCCTGGATCATAGAATAAAATGATTGTTATAATTTTCTGAAACACTTTGTAGCAATGTAGAACAATATAATATGCAGATGAAGTTTCAACTATATAATATGGTTATAATTTTCTTAAAAAAATGATACATGTCTACTGAAGAATACATTTCTTCGTAATTAATTAGCAATTAATATTTATGCTTGAAATAGTTAAGACCAAGTAATTGAATGAGAAGCAGAATACTTTTTGTTTTGGGCTCGATAATCGATACACGTGCTGTTAAATTGAAATATCCTAAATCTCCGATCATAATTTAATTCGACCGGAATTTTATCCTTAAAGGGGTCGTTTGGATGCGTTCCAAATTCCGGAAATAAGTAATTCCGGACATAACTTTTAATATAAACAATCCAAATTCTTCACAAAGTTACACACTTTCCAATAAATTTATGCTTAAGAATAACAAATTTTCCCAATTCTATCAGTTCCTAAGGAATCCAAACGCCACCAAAAGTGCTAATAAATATGGGATTTGGAGACAGGTGTGGAGACGAGGAGATTTAATATTACACTTGTCAATTCCGAGTAGGAACAATGTGAGTATAATTTAATTTCGTGGACCAGAAATACACAATGATACCGGAGTATAGTATGGACCATTAAACTCACGCGCCGAGTCCATCCCATTACGAGGTCTTTTTTATCCACGCAGAATTCTCGGACGTGGGGCCCACACATGAAGATTACCAGCAGGCAGCAGGTCCAGGAGACCAGGACGTGTGGAAGATATACAGTATGCACACAATCGAGCCCGATAACCATAATCTCAGCGACTTTTGTTGGCAGATTCATTTTTCAACCGTACGATCCTGACGCAATGGCTCAGATAATTCATGCTGAAATTGAAAAAAGTTACTGTAGATAGTGGGGGTCCCGAGGCAACCAAGGAGTAGTAGGTAGGTTTAAATAAAAAAAAAAGAATTAGTAGGTTATAATATTTTTCAAAACAATTGAGTCCTGAGAGAGAGAGAGTTAATTTATTATAATTTTATTATAAAGAAAGAATTAATTTATTACAGTTCATTATAATTGTTATTTTCTTCTAAAGCACTGTACTTTATAAACCAAAATGTGTCCGCTATTCTTCTGGTTTTATGTATACATAATTTTTTTTCCTCACCAGTCACCAGTCACTATACATTTTAAGCCCAACAAATCTTCCATTCTTCCAATGTTTAGACGTAGTCCGTAGTTGGGTTGGCCCAATCGGATATGCACATGCTCCTTGGCTGTCTGTGGTTTCTTTTTTTTTTGGATAAACTAAGATAGAGACTATCTAGATCTAGACTAGACTCACACATAAGAGGCTGTCTGTGGTTTTTCTTTACAAGATTTGCCTGCTGCATATTTTCGTAAATACATCAATTTAAGTAAGCTTAAAAACTAGAATACTTCTATAAGTATGTAGATATATGGATAAAGCATATTTTGATATTAAGAGTTAATATTTTCAAACCGCTGAAAATTTGGGTAATTCGGTGAACGCTACTGGTAAAAGATGCAGCGAATCTCATTATGTTTTACAGATATATATAATATTTGCACATTATAGGTAATCCTTGTCATATTAGATTTGAAATATAGAGTAAATCTATTATGAACCATGATGCATAGAAGTTCTTGTGCACCATGACCGTTTTGGTCGGTGGTTCCACAAATTGTCAATCTAATTTAACCAACCTAATCTATATATTGAAATTTCATAAAAAATAAAATTTTACAATTATTTATTTATTTTTTACTATTTTTTTTTTGAAATTTTTAAAACTTGCCATTTTTTTGCTACAAATTAGTGTAATTTGTGGACAAAAATGGCAAGCTTTAAAAAAATTCGAAAAAATAGTAAAAAAATTTTAAAATTGTAAATTTTTTTTTGCTATGAAATTTTAATATATAGATTGGGTTGGCTAATTTAGATTTGTCAATTTGCAAATTTAACGACCAAAACGATCATGGTGCACGGAAATCTCTATACATCATGGTTCACAATAGAAGTTCTCTTGAAATATAACTAACTTTATGATTGTCAATAAGTAATTATCGCTTCCCCTAAATTGTTGGTAGTTTAGGGAAGAGATTAAGCGATAATTATTTTAGTTCTACATAAATCTAGAAGAAAATTAAACCTATGCCGGATATTGATACAAAAATGAGTCATGGTGAATTCCATTTTAGTTATATACTTATATTTATTTATTGATAGTCAACAATCAATCAAACAATGCCTACAACTATGGGGAAAAAAAACTGGCAGGTACAAGTAAACGGTCAAACTTGGGCGGCCAAAATTAATCTCCATCAACACAAGTGCATTATTGCACAAAATTTGTCGCTTTCTAGTTTCCCTGTTCTTTTTTAGACTAATTCAATATTTACACCCCCCTCCCCCCCCCCCCCCCCCACAACAAGCACAAACCCCAGCTCGCTAATTAGTGTTACAACTTGATCTATTACATTCATCTATGATAAACCTTGAATTTTATCTGGACAAGAGTGGTACAGGCAGCTGTCCCGGTCCCTTGTGGTTCTCCAACAAAGAATTATTGTATTCGTTTGCACGGCAAGGAGAAAATAATTGTTGGGAGCATTTGAATCGTTCATATGTATAAGAGGAGTCATAACCTACAATTGGTCTGAAAGAGGGCCTAAACTTTAATTAGTATTGCCAATGCCACAAAGTTGGGAAGATAGTTTCAAACCTTTAAACACAATATTCCTAACCCAAATCTAAATATATTCCAGTCTACACAAAATCCATATGCTTGAAAGCCATTCTTTTCAGTTAATATCTAAAAGCAATCCTAAACGTTAGGACTTGTCAATATACTTCTTAAAGCAAATGAATTGAATACTTGTTAACAGCAAATCCAAACTAACCTTAATCTATTTCATTGTACTGGTATTTTGCCATGTCATCTTGAACAAAAGTAATTGATCAAGTACATAAAGTCATTTGAATTAACTCCATCAAAAGGAATTTCCGCACACCAAAGATTATATAAAAGCCTTTACCTAAGCAAAATTATCCTTGAGAGACAGAACGATTAGAAAAAAAACTGTAAAAGGAGCACAGGAGCCAAGAACATATAATTTGCCAAATGTTTTTTGAAGTAGCAAAAGCAAAGCATCATGATAACAACATCATCATTGGACCTATATTGGTTTGGTTCAGTCATGAATGCAGCTTTCAGAACTTCTTGAAAGCGAAACCTTAATAATTACATTTATTATTGGAATTTTATGGAGTAAGGTGAAACTCTACATAAATAATTTCCTTGGCTTTATTTGATCGCACCTTATCAACCTCAATTCATAAAATTGTATACGATCCCAATTAGGCCCCATATTCTACAAAGTCAATATTCTTACCTCATGTAAGGCAATCTTTTTGGAAAATAATAGGAAGGTAACATCCGAAATATTGAATTCAAAGTTGGCAACTAATAGCTAGGTTTTTGTACCCTTCTTCCCATAACCCTAACCAACTACACTTGCCACTGATCTATATAAAACCCTTTGAAGTCTCACTAAATTTCCATCCAACTCCAGTCACCACAATCAACACTTGATCAGCATTCTCGATTAATTCGGATCAGACCTTTACCAAAGAAACCATGAGCACCAGCTGGACAGTCGAGATTGATTCTACCATCCCTGCCCCTCGCCTCTTCAAGGCAGCCTTCGTGGACTGGCACAACCTGGCTCCCAAGGTTGCTCCTGAAAAGATTGTCAGTGCTGCTCCAGTATCAGGTGAAGGAGCTGTTGGCAGCATCAGGCAATTCAACTTTGCCCCAGGTACCGATCTACAGTATACACATGCCTTGATCATTTTACATGCTAAAGATCCACGGCTATTTTCTTTCTTACTCCAGAAAAGTTCACTGTTTTACAGTACTAAAAAGAAGCATAAAGAAGTCACAATGACTAAATTATTATATAAACATAAGTTGGATTTTGTACTGTTTCACATATAAGCCAAGAATGATAAAAAATATATAATTCGTGTTCACAAAGTCTGTTCTGTTGAATAGTTCAGCAGCAGAGCAACTATATCTACTAGTAATTACTAATTAGAGCTGTACTGACATAAAACTTCTGTAGGAGGTCCCTTCTCCGTTGTCAAGGAGCGCCTCGACTTCATAGATATTGAGAAATGTGAGGTTAAATCTACCTTGGTCGAGGGTGGTGGGCTCGGTGTCCATGTTGAGTCTGCTTCGACCCACGTCAAGGTCGAGCCCAAGGCTGGAGGCAGCGTGGTCAAAGTGACTGGATACTACAAGCCACTACCCGGAGTGAATGAAGCTGAGGAGACTGAGCAGGCCAAGGGGACTTTTACCAAAGTTATCAAGGGTTGTGAGGCTTACCTTGCTGCCAACCCTGATGTCTATGACTAAATCTTTTGGTTTTCATATAAGGAATAGCAGAGAATAAGACCAAAGTGGCTCAGTGAGTCTCCTAATTTGGTCGAATTGTGGTTTGTGGTGTTAATTTGGTTTGGTTAGCTTTTGGTTTTAAGAGAGTGGCTTGTTAAATTACTGTTTGATTTTGCTCAAATAAGAGGATTACATATTGAAAATATTCTATGGAAGAGACAAAGGTGTTTGAAAGATTATATCATCTCAATTGTTATTAATGACGAGTGAGAGTTTTCAGTAACTTGGAGAACTATGAACGATGTTTTCTGTAAAGCGACAAGAGCAACGTGTTAACTATTCTAGTGTAGAAGTAATTGACAGACGAAAGTTTGAATTTTTCAATTGATACCTTCAATGAGGTGCTGACCGCTAATGTCTGTAATGCCGCCTGGTACCGTACGGGGCTTACGATAACTGGTACACAACATCCTACCAAGCTTTTTGCGCCAATCATGTCAGTTTTCGTGTGAGTACAAATCGTAGTAGGAATTACTTCTGCTAGTAGACTGTACTAGCTACTGGTACGAGATAGCATTCGATAAATTTGGACTGTAAATTCCAGGTAATTGTTTCTCTGTAAAACTTTAACAACAGTTTGCTTGATAAAATTCGCTGGCATGGCCAATCAGCTTTAAAAAGTATATATATATCCGTCAAACATAGTAGTTCTGAGAATGACAAAAAACTGAGGGTAAGAAAAGCACGAGGACAATTTGTTTATACAAAGATTGAGAATCATTGTTTAAATATGTAGCCATATTTAGTAAGCCCAATAATTTGCAGTCCAAAACTCAGGTCAAATTGGTCCAATACAATTTCTGACATGGTTAATTTTCATTAATAAAAGACTCCAACAAAGCATAACATTTTTGTGCAAATCTTGAAGGAAATTAATTCATATAGGTCCCGTTTGAATCGTATGGGAATAGAAGGAATATTTTCTTCCTAAGCGTAAATTTATTATAAACAATTCAAACTCTTCACAAAGTTACACACTTCCCAATACTTTCCATCTAAAAATATGCTATTTTTCTTATTCTTAAGCAATCCAAACGGAACAATATATACCGGAACTTTACATATAAAAAATATTGGAAGAAAAAATTACACATGCTAGTATGCTACAGTTTTAGAATTCCATCCAGTTCCCTTCTATCTCTAGATTCTAGAAGGTCGATTGTTAATACACAAAAATCCTACGTATATATAGAGCTCCGGACAAAAGCTGGCGGGCATTAATTTCCAAGTAGGTTGCGGTCAAACTATGGAGCCTGAATTAATTAATTTTGCATCAACACTGATTCGTTGTCACACTAATTTCCATGCTATCTATCTAGTGCTCATTTGTATTGACAGTTTCTGTTCAGATAGAAATGAGCCTAATATTGCCAAACAAAAGAAAAAAAAAAGAATTAAAATTTCTGTTCAGGCTAATTAAAAATCTTGGGTTAGCGCATAGATTTCTCGCAAGATTTGACCTGTTCTTCTATTAACTGCATGAAAGGATTACCTATATTTTAAAAGGCATGATTGTATTACATTTTTCTCACTTCGAATATTTTCTCTTACATACATCAGTAACTAATTAACCCATCTTCAAAGTTATTTATACAGCCTGTTTGGATTGAAGGGAGCGGAGGGAAAAAATGAAAAGGGAAGGAAATTTGCTAAATTTACCGTATTTGGATGGAAGGGAAATTTCTCATCGAGGGAAATCATTTTCCTTTCGTAATTTACTTTTTTTCTGTAAAAAAAAAAAAAAAAATTCTCCCCCAATTTGGGGTGTATCGGAAGGAAAAGTTTTTTTTTTTGAGGGTCAGTAAATACTTACAATTTTTCATTAATAAAAAAAAAGGTTTACAAAAGTATTAAATGAAAAACTCAAATTTCATACCAGTAATAGAAACTGATATGAACAACAACCGAAACAGCATAAATTCCTAAACAATTTATACCCAACAAATCCTGGTATCAAACCAACACCGGCTCAACCAAACCCACTCCCACTATCCCACACCGTATCGGAAGGAAAAGTTGTGGCGGTATTTCTTTGGACAGTGATAGGCGGGTTTCACATCAAAATATTCAACTCTTTTAGGCCTTAATTTCAATTAAATGTTTGTGTTTTAGTTAGGTTTTAATGTAATTTAGGTTAGAAATGTGGTACTGCTATTTGTCCTTGTTTAATTTCAGGTTCAATGACGATTTGGAGCAAAATTGGGCCCTAGGCAGAGTTCAAACGGAGCAAGTCAAGATCCAAGCGAATGGAGCAAAGGAACAGGTCAAACCAGACAAGTCCCCTGTTCTGGCGACCCCGCCAGGATCCTGTCGACCCCGCCAGACTCAAATAGACATGCCCAATTTGGAGACTCTTGCTTGATTGAATTTGTTGTGCTAACGTTTGTGATGGGAGGGTGTGATCCCGTGTCTTGATTGATAATGCATATTTTAGGAACTTGAAAACCAATTGGGATTAAAGAAAAACGGGGAAAGTCATGATTAATGATGGTCAATTGTTTTGAGAATTGTTTGTGTAAAGTCTTGGTCACTTGAACAAAAATTGTTTGAAATTGGATTTTGAAAAATTGTTTTGACATACTCAATTTTGAAATTGCTCAAGTTTTGATGATTATGCTAAGGACTCTTCTTAAACTTAGGAAACCAACCATTGAATTGCAATTAAGTCCTAAACTATCTTTCTAAGTTTGAATTGTTGCTTAGGGACAAGCAAGTTTAAGTTTGGGGAGATTTGATAGGCGGGTTTCACATCGAAATATTCAACCCTTTTAGTTAGGTTTTAATGTAATTTAGGTTAGAAATGTGGTACTGCTATTTGCCCTTGTTTAATTTCAGGTTCAATGGCGATTTGGTGCAAAATTGGGCCCTAGGCAGAGTTCAAACGGAGCAAGTCAAGATCCAGGCGAATGGAGCAAAGGAACATGGTCAAACCAGACAAGTCCCCTGTTCTGGCGACCCCGCCAGGATCCTGTCGACCCCGCCAGACTCAAATAGACATGCCCAATTCGGAGACGATATTTCTGACAGAGCGTGTTTCCTATTTTCGGAAGAACCAGACATGATCTCCACGCATGGGAACCGTCCTTGAAGCCTATTTAATCATGTGGGAAGGCACCAACAAAAAAGAGTCAGATTTTGGAGCAAGATTCAGGAGGAGTTAGCAGAAAACGCGTCTAGCCTGTCTCCTGTTGACCCGCCAGGATTCAAGATGAGAGCGTTTCTTTTAGTTCTTTGTTGTATTCTTTCTCTATTTTCTCTCTTTTGATGTTTAGTCTGTTGAAACATGTTATCTTTATGTTTAGTATGACTTGTAGTGAGTAGTTTAGTTTAGGGGCAATTGTAGGGAACCATGACTTGGTAGATTTATGAAGTTAAATTAGTTTTCCAATCTTTCTAAGTTGCTTTGCTTTGCTTGCTTTTATTTGCTTGAATTGAGGATATGAATTGAATTGTCTTGAAGGTTCGCTCATAAGGTTAAGGCCTTGCTTAATAGATAAGCACCAAGTTCCCTAAATTCAAAACAATTTGTATTTCTATACCATAGGATAGTTAGTATACCCAAAAGGTGAAACCGGAACTTAGCCGAGAGGTTTATTCCCTCCTAAGATCAAGAGATTTAGGACATCCTACCGAATAGTTAAAGCAAACCCTAAAACTTAAGCCAAGGAACGAGAGTTGAAACTTAGGTTTTAGGGAGATTTAGAGGTTAAAACTTAGTAATACCAAATAAAAAACGAGAGTTAGTATTTGGATCAGAGTTTAAACAAAAAACCTGAACTTAGAGAACTTAGAAACTAATTAAATTGAATTATCGTACTGTTCTTGCGACCCGCCAGGATAGTGCTTGGAAGTGGAACCCGATCAATTGATCCTAGTTTAAGTCCATAATTCGAGTTTAGATCTTTTCCTTAATATTTAGAGTAATTTAGAGATTAATTAGAGTTTAGGATTAATTTTTTAGTTTAAATTCAATATTTTCAACCATTTAATCAATCTTTGACTTGTTTACCCTTAGATTAATCAAACTAAGTTACTTAAGGTTTATAGTTTAGAATAACAGTCTCTGTGGATTCGACCCTCAAGCTATACTGCATTAGATTAGATTTGAGGTTTAATTTGATCTAGGCTTTACCTCCGATCAGACAGCGATGCCCTTGCTCTGCTCACTATTGCACTTCAAGTTATACCATTCAATACGATGGAATTTCTTTTTAATTTTGTACACTGGATTGAAAATATTTATATTCAAGAGTAAAATGGTACTAGGTAATGGATTCATAATGATACTTTTTAGATGTGACACTTGAGAGAGGCCCATCTTTTGTTAAAAAAAAACTCAGTTTTTGTCGTTTTATCTAGGTTTTCGTATAGAACATGCTAAACAAAATTTTCTTCGTGAAAAACCTACTTGATTTCGGTCAGAAAAATCGTACAGATTTAATGAGGGCATGTGCTATGGCTTAGTCAATCCTATTTCTGATAGGAAAAAAAGGCTCGAGTTTTTCAGAATAATAGCCTTGAGTTCCTACAGTGCACAACTGATTTATTATTGTTTTATCACTGATAAACTCTAAATCACCACTCAATTGCTAAACTGCACAAATCTATAATCTATAATCTATAATATTAATTAAGTTGTGATTTTTTTTCCTATTTTGACTGCTATTTTCTATAATAAAACATAATTTTTTTTATCTTTGTATTTTTATAATTTAAAATAGTTTTTTATTTTTATTTTTGTATTTTCTATAATTAAAATAGTTTTTTTGATTAAATATATTAAAAATAGTCATACCAATCATCATAAAATTTAGGAATTAAATATATTTGGAAATCTAAGATAGTTCATGCTAAATTATTGTCATCTAAAAAAACATAGTGCACCGAAGCTGCAATTGCCATGTTAAGTCGCTATATTTTTTTCTTATTTTTGACTACTATTTTGTATAATCAAAAATAGTTTTTTTTGTATTTTTTATAATTTAAAATAGTTTTTTTTTTATTTTTGTATTTTCTATAAATAAAATAGCTTTTTTTGGTTAAATATATTAAAAATAGTCATACCAATTATCATTTAATTTAGTAATTAAATATATTTGGAATTCTAAGATAGTTCATGTTGAATTATTATCATCTAATAAAACATAGCGCAGCGAAGTTGCGACTGCCATGTCTAGTATTAATTAAGATCCGTAATTTTTTTTTCTATTTTTGACTTTTTTTTGCATTTAGCTAAATATAGTTTTCAATTTTTAGTTATAAATATTTTCCTATTTTTTGTATATTCTATAATAAAAAATATTTTTATATTTTTTTGATTAAATATATTAAAAATAGTTGTGTCAATCATTATTTAAAGTATTTCATGCTGAATTATTATTATTTAAAAAACATAGCGCAACAAAATTGCAACAGCTATGTCTGATTGTATTTTAAAACCTAATCACAAACCAACTTGGATTGATCATCTTAATCACCGAGGAACAGATGGCCTTAACTAATGGTCATGGGTAGTGCTCTAAGAAACTATTTTAAGGTCATGGGTGGTGCTCCAAGAAACCTTTTTGACCTTTTTTTTTTATGCGAGATCAAGTATCATTTGAAATATTGATATTAATACAATGCTTATATCAAAAACTTAAATCGTATATACATAAGTTGTAATAAGAAAATTTTCACCTTTTTTTATGAGAGTAAAATATTTTTTATGATAATTTAACTAATCCTTTTAACTTATTTCAAATTTAAATTTTCAAAAAGAACCTTCAATAAGATTCTAAATCTGCAATTTTACACTTAATATACATTGTTCTTTGAATGTAGATAAAGAATTTGTTCTTATAATAATCAAATATGAAATCTATTAACAAAAATTACATACTGAAGGGCCCAAAGATTAGAGTGCCCCCATGATCATCTGGGTGTGTTTGGTTGGAGTGGGAATAGAAAATAGGAATAGAGAAAAGTTTATTCCTTATTCCTTATTCAAATTCCTTGGTTTTATTAGAATATGGATAAAGGCCGGAATAAGTCCAAATTCCTTATTCCTTAGTTGTTTGGTTTTCACCGGAATAAGGAATAAGGGGCTTATTCCTTATTTTCACTCCAACCAAACACACCAAGGCTTGCCCAAGAAGAGCGACGAGACAGCCAGCCCTGAGGGCTCGGAGGGTCTATGACAACTGGTGTTCTTCAATCGTGCGTGTTGTGTCATGTCGTGTCAAATACGGTCGTGTTAGAGTCTCGTGTCATGTCGTGTTGATACAAATTATTTTTTTAATCGTGTTGTGTCGTGTCGTGCTTAGTGGTGAGAAGAGGCAACACGACACACATTCTAACACGACATGACTAATACGATTGTGTCATCTCGTATTGACACGTCGTGTTAGTCGTGTCAGATTATTTTTTTATTTTTTAATTAAAAAATTATTAAAAAATTTAAAGTAAAGAAAATTACTAAATGTGATAATTTATTATTTGATTAAGTTTAAACTTTTATTAATATTTTTTTATAAAAAAGAATAATTAGATTAGAACAATATTATGATTTAAATGATGGTAAATAATATGATGTTGTATTATAAATTGTAATTAAATTATTAATTTTGCTTAAATAATCAGCATTAATAATTAAATTTGTGTTGAGGTGTCGTGTTAATTCGTGTTCGTGTTGTGTTATGTGTCAAATCGTGTCGTGTTGAATCGTGTCAAACTTTCTAATGTCCCAACATGACACGGTAACACGATCGCGTCGTGCCAATTTTATATTTGTGTCGTGTTGTATCGTGTTAACACATACATCGTGTCGTGCTAACACGATCGTATCGTGTCATTTTAGAAAACATCAATGACAACTCGATCGACTCTCGAGCCCCTAAGAGCTCAGAGGATCTATGGTGACTCAACCCCCGAGCGCCCCTGATGACTCGACCCTCGAGTCCTTGGGGGCTGATAGGTCCTTGGTGTGGTACGACCTACAGCAGGACCAACAAAGGCAGAAGATTTATCGTTTATCTTGTAACAGTAGTCTATAAATAGAACACCCTCACTAGGAAGTAGGGGTGAGCAAAAAGCTCGTAACTCGTGAGTTACTCGAACTCGACTCGTGAAAAGCTCGTTTATAACTCGAGCTAAAAGAACTCGAGTTGGCATAACTCGAGTTGAACCAACTCGGTTAATAAACGAGTTGAGTTTGAGTTAGACTCAACTCGGCTCGTTGACTCGTGAGCTGACTCGTGACGTAATAAATTTTAATTTTTTGGAGATCATCACCATGATCTATGAGTATCAAGATTGAGTTTCAAGACATATTTTGCTTCAAATCAATGCAAAAGAATAAAATTGATAATAAATTTTATTTTTTTATATTATTGTATTATTCATAAATAATTATTGCATCTATTCACTATTTTCACGAGTTGAATACCGAGTCACGAGTTGACTCGAGTTACAAAATGACGAGTTCGAGTTAGCTCGGATAGCTCGGAACTGCCTCCCGAACGAGTCACGAGTTGACTCGAGTTGTAACGAGTTCGAGTTCGAGTTATGCTCAACTCGCTCGAACTCGGCTCGTATACAGCCCTACTAGGAAGGGGGTCGACTCTCTTTCCATTTTTAGCTTGTAACTCAAAAAGTTTGTGATTAATAAAATACGATCTTTAAGTTTTTTTTGATTGCTGTGCAAAACACCATTATTAGAGTAACCTCTACCTAGACAGTGACACATACATAATGTCAAAAGTACTATATATGAATGATTAAATAATAGAATGGAAAAGGTTGACCCGGCATTGTTTACAAAGTTCACTATGTTGACCGTTGTTGTTCTATCTCTATCGATTAGTAATAATGGTTGAAAGTTATACAAAAATGTATGTAAAAATATATTATTAGTTTCGATTTTCATCAAAATTTATTTATATTGGTGAAGAAATTAATTTGTACTCCTATTATATTATAATTTATAATTAGTTATATAGATTTTTTGAATGTCAATTGACATGAGGATGAATTTCATAATTTTTTTTTACATCTTAAGTATTATCTAAATATTGTACTTTGTACGTATATTTATTTGATATTATTTATTTTGCATATTATAGATTTTTTATTAAATTAATATTATTATTATTTTCTGTTATATACCGTTGGGTTATCCTATTCTTACTATCAACGGTATGGATAAAGCCGTTTTTTAACGGATACAGAGAGAGATGGGTAAAAAAATTTAGCAGATACAGATAAAAAAAATATCGTTTATCGTACCATAGTATGGGTAAAAAAAAATTAGCAGATACAGATAAAAAAAATATCGTTTATCGTACCATATCTATTGATAACCCTAAATAGATAGTGATTTCATCATTTCTTAGAAAGTAATGTTTTCAATTTTCTTCGGAAGAGAAAGAAGAATAAACCAAGTTTCTCACACATTAGACGATATCTCTCTGAATAAATAGTCTTATTTAAAAAGTAAAATTTTGAAATTATTAAAGATGTAATTTTTTTGGGTGTGTGCTTCGTCCTCTTCTTTTTCTTTTTCTTTGATAAAAGAAAACATTATAATTTTTTCATATGGTAAGGTTCAATTTTTTCAAAATAGTAGTAATTTGTTAGGCCGTCAATGGATATGGTACGGTATGGTAGAAGATATTTTTTTATATACAAGTATTAATTAAAATTTTCTTTACCCATATAATATCTGTACTCGTTAAAAATGTCTTTATCCGTATCCTACTTATACCCATTAAGAATTAACTGAAGGGCATGATAACGATACATACTGTGTAATAATAAGGTTATCAATTTAATAAAGAATATATAATATGTTCAATAAATAATATCAAATAAATATATGAATAAAGTACAACATTTAGATTTTATTTCAAATATAACAAATTATTCTCATGTCACATTCAAAAAAATCTATATAACTATAAGATAATACAGTACAAATTAAATTTTTCATCAACATAAATAAATTTGGATGAATATCGAAACTCATGCTATCATATTTTACGAAATACACTAATAATATGATTATATATACATATATATTTGTAAACTTTACCCGTTAGAAAATTAGTATGAAACTATGAACTAGCCCTTATCCATATCCGTACCCGATAAAGTTAACGAAACTTTTCTTTGATCATATTCATATCCGTTAGTCTAATGAAAATAAATTCTTACCATACCGATCTTATCGAATACAGTACACATAGGATAAACAGATAAACGAATTTAATTGACAACACTATTACGGGTTTTGTTTTAATTCAACTTGTCAAAGAAATAAAAACTAAGGTTTCCATGTTCTAGACGGTCAATTTAACTTATGTGTTAAGACAATGCTTTTGAAAGAAGAGGCGTACCATTCCAAGATTGAATTCAAACTTGGTAGCTATCTTCCAGTCCTTCCAAAAGCCTCACCAACTACACATGCCACTGATCTATATAATCTCTTCCAACTCTCACTAAATCTCCATCCAACTCTAACCAGCACAATCAACATTTGATCAGCATTCCCGGTTAACTCAAATCAAACCTTTACCAAAGAAATCATGAGCTCCAGCTGGACATTCGAGATCGATTCAGCCGTACCGGCCCCACGCCTCTTCAAGGCAGCCATCCTTGACTGGCACAACCTGGCACCCAAGATTGCCTCTGACAAAATCGTTAGCGCTGCTCCCGTGGAGGGTGATGGCAATGTTGGCAGCATTAGGCAATTCAACTTTGCCCCAGGTACATATCTATCTAGTTTTTAGTAAATGCATGAGTTGATGAATCATGCACTAGACTCCAATCAATGACGATTTAAGTTCTTTTTACTTTATTTTTTAAACAAATTGTAAAAAGTTCGTCATCATAAATGTAATTCAATTGTTGTTGAGGTCTTGAGGACTCAATTATTAAAAATTAAAATTGATTAAATTGAATTAGATTATAATAAAACAGTTCATAAATACTATCTGAAATTCTGAAGTATTCAAACATGAGTAAATGAAAATTATGTTAATCAACATTTGCTTTTAAATGGTGTATATCTCAAATGCATAGTCATTAAGTCATTGAATAATTCTGGCAAAAATTATTGCAGGGCTTCCTTTCAGCTTTGTAAAGGAACGTCTGGACTTCCTAGATGTTGAGAAATGTGAGGCCAAGTCGACCTTGGTTGAGGGTGGAGGCATCGGCGTGCACATCGAATCTGCTTCAACCCACATCAAGGTCGAGCCCAAGGCCGGAGGCAGCGTAGTCAAGGTGACAGGAACCAGCAAGCCTCTGCCTGGAGTTGATGTTGCAGGGGAATCTGAGAAGGCCAAGGGAGCTTTCACCGGAGTTATTAAGGGTTGCGAGGCCTACCTCGTTGCCAACCCAGATGCTTACAACTGAATGTTCTTATGCTTGATTTGTACTGGTATTGATAGGAGTTTGTCGTAAAGAATAAATAAGATTGAGGGAGCATTGGAAAGAGCTGCTTAAGTTGAGTGTGTCTTTTATTGGAAGTTTGTCTTTGTAAAAGAGTGGTTTTTAATTTGTTGTTCTGTTAAAAATTTAAAAAGAGGCTTTGCATTTATAATTGAAAAATATACGCTTTGCATTTCTTGAATTGCTTATTTGAAGAATTGAGTGTCTGCTTGTGAAAATGAAAATTACTTAATTTGATCCAGCCATTGGATTCCACCTAAATCTGAATTTTGAGAATATTTTAATGAAGATTTGGATATGGAAACATTTCAGCCCACCTAACTTTATCTTACTGTCGATTCAGTTATACCGATTAATAGTGAAGTACTTTTAGCTCTAAAAACAATTGTCTTGTATTTTGACTCTCATTCACCACAACACATGGAGTTTGAACAACGTCA
The DNA here is from genome assembly GCA_028095005.1 of Rhynchospora pubera. Classification (NCBI taxonomy): domain Eukaryota; kingdom Viridiplantae; phylum Streptophyta; class Magnoliopsida; order Poales; family Cyperaceae; genus Rhynchospora; species Rhynchospora pubera. Next base: position 151,988,596 of record CM051462.1, on the reverse strand, counting down.
ATTTTTATGAAATGGACAAGTAATTGATTTGTATTTAGTAATAACTAATAAAAGCGTTTTCACATGATAAAGTTGATGGTCGTTATCAGATGGCGGCATTATTCCGTGCATTCAACGAAATTTATGTGTAGTCTGAGACTCTGAAATGTTTGAACAACTTAACCCATGTCAGTTCAGAACTGAATAGTCAAATTTCTGAAAAATATTCTAGATAGTCAACAAATCTTACCTCATGGCAGGCAATCATTTAGAAAACGGGCATCGGTCAACATGGCTCAGACTTTGCGCATTGCCCCTTCTGCAAATACAGTCAGACAGCCTACTGTCCTTTCGTATGTTATTCTGATGGATCTTGGATGAATGATGCGCAGGATGGAGCTTGTGTAGCTTTTGTCATTCTTACCAGTGACCGGCAGCTCTTGCAGTACCACATGGCAGTAGAAACTGCCTCCTCTCCTTTCCATGCTGAGCTGAAAGCTCTCAATTAAACTGGTGGTACAACAAATGTGCAAGGGGTATAACAGATTGTTGTTTCAAAACGGACTGCAAGGAGATTTCTGATGTGCTGAATGGTCATGCTGGGCTAATTAGTGTTGAATGGAAGGCCTATGACATGCTGGAGTTGATTGATTTAATTAATACATCAAGCGCCTACAGTTGTATTCATGTAAACAGGGATGACAACCAATTAGCAGATAGCTTAGCCAAATTTGCTAGCAGTAGGAATTTATCTTGTGTAATGATTTTACTTTCCCTACTTGTTGTATCCCTGACTATGTTTGGTTAATATGAGCCTACTGGCATTTCCTCAAAAAAAAAAAAAAAAAAAGAAAAAAGGAAACGGGTGATATTTTATTAAAAAGTTTGAATCCCCAGCTGGAAACTTGGTTATATTGTAACAAAAACCTCACGAGCGACCCCCTAACTATTATACATGAATCTTGCATCTCCATACAAACAATTTTTTTCATCAAGAAAAAGAAAAAAAAGAAATATCAAATAACAGGGGGTTTTCACGCAAATTAGGAACCAAAACAGAAAGTTTTTGCTTAGTTCACTAAACTGAACTCAGCGAACTTGGGCTGTGGAAAATATTTTAGAATGTACACCTCAAGCATATTAACCAGACACCTCGAGCTATACACATATCCTTGCTCTTCTAGATTTTATACATATTATATATAACTAGCTATAGTATCGCGCTTCGCACGATATAAGCTCAACTTTAAGTTCTACCCAATGTTCTTTTGACTTGGATAAATTTGATAAAAATAAATTTGAATACAAAATACAAAATATAACACAATCCAATCTATACCAAAAGGAAAAAAAAAAGTCTCTAATCACATATAACATGGAAGAACTAAATAGAAAGCCAATTATAATCTTCATCAATAAAGAATAAAAAAAAATCAGTGAGAATCAATAAAGTACCAAGTACTCATAGACGAAAAGATGTAAATGTTATTATTGAGACTGTTTGGACGATCTAGCTATATTGCGAACAAAGTTTCTTAAGACTTAGCTCGACTATTTTGACCCTTTTTTGGGAGCTATTTATAGGCAAGAATATGTATATTATTACAGAAGTTTTATTACTTATGCACATGATTATATCAATAAAACCACAAATAGTTATCCTTGAATACAAGAAACTTTATATAGTACTGGTACCAACATAGTACCAGTTCCTATCCTCGTTACTGCAATTATATGTTCTGCAACCAACCAACGCACGTGTACTACAAAGTTTAATTGCAGGAATATATGTAACAGATAAAATGAAGGGAAAAAAATAGAAAAAAAAAGCAATTGGTCATCAAAATGCATGAATCCTCAGTTGTTGAGTCTCAATAACTGACTGCAAATAATAACAGTACTGAATTTATTATGGCATCAACATGTTTTTTTTGTGCAATAGAAAAGCAATTTATTTACAAACAAATACATTGAAGCCAAAACTTAAATTGGTACGTAACAGCACAATTAAAGATCTGGATCTTTAAAATGCATAGCAAAATTGTCTATCCTCTCTTTTTAAACTTTTTCCAAAATTTAAATTTACTTTTTTTCTTATGCAATATTGCATTTTCTTTAATCATTTAAATATTATCAAGATTAAATCTGCAAATATGGGACGACATTTCTAGCTTACCCTAACTTGTTTGAGATAAAAGGCTTTGAATTTTTTTTTAATTAGATCTGAAAATATATTGGATGAACTAAAAAAAAGGACTAAATAATATCCATTCTGAAATCGGTTAGAATGGCATAACTATATTATTTAGGTTCCACCATGTTTCTACTAAGTTTATTGTGTTTTTCAAAAAGATAAATCACAGTAGTCAAACTAATTGACCTATTAAAGTTGTGATCAGACGATTCATACCTGAATACATTGGCCTTTGCATCTCTATTTATTATCTACAATACAAAAAGTAGAAGCATGCAAAATTACACATAATATCAGTATAATGAGCTCATCGAGTAGCGAGAGCATTTAGTTTATTTAATTTATTACTATTTAATCTTAATATGCTTTGACGCATACATGTAATAGATAGATTGATGTGAAGGGCTGATTTAAAAGAAACATCATAAGTTAAGCACATTTCATAATTATACCAAAAGCCATATGAATTTACTGGAAGCTGCCTACAAATGATCTGAGAATCTATTTCAGATTACCCTATTTCACTCAGCTTAGTATGAAAAGTTCCATCAAATAAAAATCTGGAACTTAATAAAAGTATGAAACACGAAAGTCAAATGAAGATCTTACTTGTCAAAGTTTGAAGGCAAGAATTTTGACTTTCCTCAATGCCCATAGTCTGTGATTTACATGTCAAAACCTAATCACAATTAAATAGAGAGGATAAGAATACACATGGCCCAATTAAGGCGCTTATTAACACTAAATAGCTGAAAATAACAATAAAGTATGACCAAAGATATTTTGAAATCTAGGAATCAATATAAATAGTGATCTATTTATCAGCAAGGACAAAGGCATAACTGATTGCCTCAGATAAATGTGTGCCGTTGAAATTCCTGTTCCAAAACAGGTTGTTTCTGTCCATTAAGCTAGCTCCCTAAGGAAGATTGGTAAAATTAAGACAACTATATTATCGATCATTACATCCCTCTGTGTTAAAAGTGATCATTCTATTAATTACCTGGATTAGGTTTTTTCAGGATTCATGTTGTGCTGGACACCTGAAAGATTTTATTTTTTGCCTTTGTCTATGACATCTGCCGTTGAAAAAGTTTCTTCACAATCTACCTAGTGGCAACCTCAGTAAAAATGATGGTAATGTTGTCAGTGAATTGTTTTGACTGTGCTGGTTTGTTTGATGATTAGTAATAGAAGAAAACTAAGGCTAGCCAATATTGCTGACCTTTTGAAACTGAGTGGTTTCGTATCTACAAAGAGTCTTTTTCTGGCAGCGCAGGGTGCCATCTGAGCTTCTTCTTGCTGGACAGGTTGTTTTCTAGATTGAAGATAATGAATTTGGAGATCAGTAATTACAATGTTGCACCGATTAGGTAAACACCGCTAGTATAATTGAGTATAACTATTTTTACAGACTGATCTATTTTTTTTTTTTATTTTTGCAATGAAAGTACTATATTTGTATGAAGTTGGAAAAAATCAAATAATAGCAGTATGAGAACATTGTAGAAAAAAGGAACCTTTTTTGGTCTGGTAAGGTTGCTTGCTTGTTCGAACTCACGGTGCTCTCTATTATTGGTGGCGGTGTGGATGGATCAGATCCTGTCGGATGTTTTTT